>JARACZ010000018.1:0-5000000 GCA_029255805.1 Keiferia lycopersicella
TAACCTAACCTAACCTAACCTAACCTAACCTAACCTAACCTAACCTAACCTAACCTAACCTAACCTAACCTAACCTAACCTAACCTAACCTAACCTAACCTAACCTAACCTAACCTAACCTAACCTAACCTAACCTAACCTAACCTAACCTAACCTAACCTAACCTAACCTAACCTAACCTAACCTAACCTAACCTAACCTAACCTAACCTAACCTAACCTAACCTAACCTAACCTAACCTAACCTAACCTAACCTAACCTAACCTAACCTAACCTAACCTAACCTAACCTAACCTAACCTAACCTAACCTAACCTAACCTAACCTAACCTAACCTAACCTAACCTAACCTAACCTAACCTAACCTAACCTAACCTAACCTAACCTAACCTAACCTAACCTAACCTAACCTAACCTAACCTAACCTAACCTAACCTAACCTAACCTAACCTAACCTAACCTAACCTAACCTAACCTAACCTAACCTAACCTAACCTAACCTAACCTAACCTAACCTAACCTAACCTAACCTAACCTAACCTAACCTAACCTAACCTAACCTAACCTAACCTAACCTAACCTAACCTAACCTAACCTAACCTAACCTAACCTAACCTAACCTAACCTAACCTAACCTAACCTAACCTAACCTAACCTAACCTAACCTAACCTAACCTAACCTAACCTAACCTAACCTAACCTAACCTAACCTAACCTAACCTAACCTAACCTAACCTAACCTAACCTAACCTAACCTAACCTAACCTAACCTAACCTAACCTAACCTAACCTAACCTAACCTAACCTAACCTAACCTAACCTAACCTAACCTAACCTAACCTAACCTAACCTAACCTAACCTAACCTAACCTAACCTAACCTAACCTAACCTAACCTAACCTAACCTAACCTAACCTAACCTAACCTAACCTAACCTAACCTAACCTAACCTAACCTAACCTAACCTAACCTAACCTAACCTAACCTAACCTAACCTAACCTAACCTAACCTAACCTAACCTAACCTAACCTAACCTAACCTAACCTAACCTAACCTAACCTAACCTAACCTAACCTAACCTAACCTAACCTAACCTAACCTAACCTAACCTAACCTAACCTAACCTAACCTAACCTAACCTAACCTAACCTAACCTAACCTAACCTAACCTAACCTAACCTAACCTAACCTAACCTAACCTAACCTAACCTAACCTAACCTAACCTAACCTAACCTAACCTAACCTAACCTAACCTAACCTAACCTAACCTAACCTAACCTAACCTAACCTAACCTAACCTAACCTAACCTAACCTAACCTAACCTAACCTAACCTAACCTAACCTAACCTAACCTAACCTAACCTAACCTAACCTAACCTAACCTAACCTAACCTAACCTAACCTAACCTAACCTAACCTAACCTAACCTAACCTAACCTAACCTAACCTAACCTAACCTAACCTAACCTAACCTAACCTAACCTAACCTAACCTAACCTAACCTAACCTAACCTAACCTAACCTAACCTAACCTAACCTAACCTAACCTAACCTAACCTAACCTAACCTAACCTAACCTAACCTAACCTAACCTAACCTAACCTAACCTAACCTAACCTAACCTAACCTAACCTAACCTAACCTAACCTAACCTAACCTAACCTAACCTAACCTAACCTAACCTAACCTAACCTAACCTAACCTAACCTAACCTAACCTAACCTAACCTAACCTAACCTAACCTAACCTAACCTAACCTAACCTAACCTAACCTAACCTAACCTAACCTAACCTAACCTAACCTAACCTAACCTAACCTAACCTAACCTAACCTAACCTAACCTAACCTAACCTAACCTAACCTAACCTAACCTAACCTAACCTAACCTAACCTAACCTAACCTAACCTAACCTAACCTAACCTAACCTAACCTAACCTAACCTAACCTAACCTAACCTAACCTAACCTAACCTAACCTAACCTAACCTAACCTAACCTAACCTAACCTAACCTAACCTAACCTAACCTAACCTAACCTAACCTAACCTAACCTAACCTAACCTAACCTAACCTAACCTAACCTAACCTAACCTAACCTAACCTAACCTAACCTAACCTAACCTAACCTAACCTAACCTAACCTAACCTAACCTAACCTAACCTAACCTAACCTAACCTAACCTAACCTAACCTAACCTAACCTAACCTAACCTAACCTAACCTAACCTAACCTAACCTAACCTAACCTAACCTAACCTAACCTAACCTAACCTAACCTAACCTAACCTAACCTAACCTAACCTAACCTAACCTAACCTAACCTAACCTAACCTAACCTAACCTAACCTAACCTAACCTAACCTAACCTAACCTAACCTAACCTAACCTAACCTAACCTAACCTAACCTAACCTAACCTAACCTAACCTAACCTAACCTAACCTAACCTAACCTAACCTAACCTAACCTAACCTAACCTAACCTAACCTAACCTAACCTAACCTAACCTAACCTAACCTAACCTAACCTAACCTAACCTAACCTAACCTAACCTAACCTAACCTAACCTAACCTAACCTAACCTAACCTAA
Source organism: Keiferia lycopersicella (assembly GCA_029255805.1). Taxonomy (NCBI): domain Eukaryota; kingdom Metazoa; phylum Arthropoda; class Insecta; order Lepidoptera; family Gelechiidae; genus Keiferia; species Keiferia lycopersicella. The sequence goes on from JARACZ010000018.1 coordinate 2,594, forward strand.
CCTAACCTAACCTAACCTAACCTAACCTAACCTAACCTAACCTAACCTAACCTAACCTAACCTAACCTAACCTAACCTAACCTAACCTAACCTAACCTAACCTAACCTAACCTAACCTAACCTAACCTAACCTAACCTAACCTAACCTAACCTAACCTAACCTAACCTAACCTAACCTAACCTAACCTAACCTAACCTAACCTAACCTAACCTAACCTAACCTAACCTAACCTAACCTAACCTAACCTAACCTAACCTAACCTAACCTAACCTAACCTAACCTAACCTAACCTAACCTAACCTAACCTAACCTAACCTAACCTAACCTAACCTAACCTAACCTAACCTAACCTAACCTAACCTAACCTAACCTAACCTAACCTAACCTAACCTAACCTAACCTAACCTAACCTAACCTAACCTAACCTAACCTAACCTAACCTAACCTAACCTAACCTAACCTAACCTAACCTAACCTAACCTAACCTAACCTAACCTAACCTAACCTAACCTAACCTAACCTAACCTAACCTAACCTAACCTAACCTAACCTAACCTAACCTAACCTAACCTAACCTAACCTAACCTAACCTAACCTAACCTAACCTAACCTAACCTAACCTAACCTAACCTAACCTAACCTAACCTAACCTAACCTAACCTAACCTAACCTAACCTAACCTAACCTAACCTAACCTAACCTAACCTAACCTAACCTAACCTAACCTAACCTAACCTAACCTAACCTAACCTAACCTAACCTAACCTAACCTAACCTAACCTAACCTAACCTAACCTAACCTAACCTAACCTAACCTAACCTAACCTAACCTAACCTAACCTAACCTAACCTAACCTAACCTAACCTAACCTAACCTAACCTAACCTAACCTAACCTAACCTAACCTAACCTAACCTAACCTAACCTAACCTAACCTAACCTAACCTAACCTAACCTAACCTAACCTAACCTAACCTAACCTAACCTAACCTAACCTAACCTAACCTAACCTAACCTAACCTAACCTAACCTAACCTAACCTAACCTAACCTAACCTAACCTAACCTAACCTAACCTAACCTAACCTAACCTAACCTAACCTAACCTAACCTAACCTAACCTAACCTAACCTAACCTAACCTAACCTAACCTAACCTAACCTAACCTAACCTAACCTAACCTAACCTAACCTAACCTAACCTAACCTAACCTAACCTAACCTAACCTAACCTAACCTAACCTAACCTAACCTAACCTAACCTAACCTAACCTAACCTAACCTAACCTAACCTAACCTAACCTAACCTAACCTAACCTAACCTAACCTAACCTAACCTAACCTAACCTAACCTAACCTAACCTAACCTAACCTAACCTAACCTAACCTAACCTAACCTAACCTAACCTAACCTAACCTAACCTAACCTAACCTAACCTAACCTATACCTAACCTAACCTAACCTAACCTAACCTAACCTAACCTAACCTAACCTAACCTAACCTAACCTAACCTAACCTAACCTAACCTAACCTAACCTAACCTAACCTAACCTAACCTAACCTAACCTAACCTAACCTAACCTAACCTAACCTAACCTAACCTAACCTAACCTAACCTAACCTAACCTAACCTAACCTAACCTAACCTAACCTAACCTAACCTAACCTAACCTAACCTAACCTAACCTAACCTAACCTAACCTAACCTAACCTAACCTAACCTAACCTAACCTAACCTAACCTAACCTAACCTAACCTAACCTAACCTAACCTAACCTAACCTAACCTAACCTAACCTAACCTAACCTAACCTAACCTAACCTAACCTAACCTAACCTAACCTAACCTAACCTAACCTAACCTAACCTAACCTAACCTAACCTAACCTAACCTAACCTAACCTAACCTAACCTAACCTAACCTAACCTAACCTAACCTAACCTAACCTAACCTAACCTAACCTAACCTAACCTAACCTAACCTAACCTAACCTAACCTAACCTAACCTAACCTAACCTAACCTAACCTAACCTAACCTAACCTAACCTAACCTAACCTAACCTAACCTAACCTAACCTAACCTAACCTAACCTAACCTAACCTAACCTAACCTAACCTAACCTAACCTAACCTAACCTAACCTAACCTAACCTAACCTAACCTAACCTAACCTAACCTAACCTAACCTAACCTAACCTAACCTAACCTAACCTAACCTAACCTAACCTAACCTAACCTAACCTAACCTAACCTAACCTAACCTAACCTAACCTAACCTAACCTAACCTAACCTAACCTAACCTAACCTAACCTAACCTAACCTAACCTAACCTAACCTAACCTAACCTAACCTAACCTAACCTAACCTAACCTAACCTAACCTAACCTAACCTAACCTAACCTAACCTAACCTAACCTAACCTAACCTAACCTAACCTAACCTAACCTAACCTAACCTAACCTAACCTAACCTAACCTAACCTAACCTAATAACCTAACCTAACCTAACCTAACCTAACCTAACCTAACCTAACCTAACCTAACCTAACCTAACCTAACCTAACCTAACCTAACCTAACCTAACCTAACCTAACCTAACCTAACCTAACCTAACCTAACCTAACCTAACCTAACCTAACCTAACCTAACCTAACCTAACCTAACCTAACCTAACCTAACCTAACCTAACCTAACCTAACCTAACCTAACCTAACCTAACCTAACCTCTAACCTAACCTAACCTAACCTAACCTAACCTAACCTAACCTAACCTAACCTAACCTAACCTAACCTAACCTAACCTAACCTAACCTAACCTAACCTAACCTAACCTAACCTAACCTAACCTAACCTAACCTAACCTAACCTAACCTAACCTAACCTAACCTAACCTAACCTAACCTAACCTAACCTAACCTAACCTAACCTAACCTAACCTAACCTAACCTAACCTAACCTAACCTAACCTAACCTAACCTAACCTAACCTAACCTAACCTAACCTAACCTAACCTAACCTAACCTAACCTAACCTAACCTAACCTAACCTAACCTAACCTAACCTAACCTAACCTAACCTAACCTAACCTAACCTAACCTAACCTAACCTAACCTAACCTAACCTAACCTAACAACCTAACCTAACCTAACCTAACCTAACCTAACCTAACCTAACCTAACCTAACCTAACCTAACCTAACCTAACCTAACCTAACCTAACCTAACCTAACCTAACCTAACCTAACCTAACCTAACCTAACCTAACCTAACCTAACCTAACCTAACCTAACCTAACCTAACCTAACCTAACCTAACCTAACCTAACCTAACCTAACCTAACCTAACCTAACCTAACCTAACCTAACCTAACCTAACCTAACCTAACCTAACCTAACCTAACCTAACCTAACCTAACCTAACCTAACCTAACCTAACCTAACCTAACACCTAACCTAACCTAACCTAACCTAACCTAACCTAACCTAACCTAACCTAACCTAACCTAACCTAACCTAACCTAACCTAACCTAACCTAACCTAACCTAACCTAACCTAACCTAACCTAACCTAACCTAACCTAACCTAACCTAACCTAACCTAACCTAACCTAACCTAACCTAACCTAACCTAACCTAACCTAACCTAACCTAACCTAACCTAACCTAACCTAACCTAACCTAACCTAACCTAACCTAACCTAACCTAACCTAACCTAACCTAACCTAACCTAACCTAACCTAACCTAACCTAACCTAACCTAACCTAACCTAACCTAACCTAACCTAACCTAACCTAACCTAACCTAACCTAACCTAACCTAACCTAACCTAACCTAACCTAACCTAACCTAACCTAACCTAACCTAACCTAACCTAACCTAACCTAACCTAACCTAACCTAACCTAACCTAACCTAACCTAACCTAACCTAACCTAACCTAACCTAACCTAACCTAACCTAACCTAACCTAACCTAACCTAACCTAACCTAACCTAACCTAACCTAACCTAACCTAACCTAACCTAACCTAACCTAACCTAACCTAACCTAACCTAACCTAACCTAACCTAACCTAACCTAACCTAACCTAACCTAACCTAACCTAACCTAACCTAACCTAACCTAACCTAACCTAACCTAACCTAACCTAACCTAACCTAACCTAACCTAACCTAACCTAACCTAACCTAACCTAACCTAACCTAACCTAACCTAACCTAACCTAACCTAACCTAACCTAACCTAACCTAACCTAACCTAACCTAACCTAACCTAACCTAACCTAACCTAACCTAACCTAACCTAACCTAACCTAACCTAACCTAACCTAACCTAACCTAACCTAACCTAACCTAACCTAACCTAACCTAACCTAACCTAACCTAACCTAACCTAACCTAACCTAACCTAACCTAACCTAACCTAACCTAACCTAACCTAACCTAACCTAACCTAACCTAACCTAACCTAACCTAACCTAACCTAACCTAACCTAACCTAACCTAACCTAACCTAACCTAACCTAACCTAACCTAACCTAACCTAACCTAACCTAACCTAACCTAACCTAACCTAACCTAACCTAACCTAACCTAACCTAACCTAACCTAACCTAACCTAACCTAACCTAACCTAACCTAACCTAACCTAACCTAACCTAACCTAACCTAACCTAACCTAACCTAACCTAACCTAACCTAACCTAACCTAACCTAACCTAACCTAACCTAACCTAACCTAACCTAACCTAACCTAACCTAACCTAACCTAACCTAACCTAACCTAACCTAACCTAACCTAACCTAACCTAACCTAACCTAACCTAACCTAACCTAACCTAACCTAACCTAACCTAACCTAACCTAACCTAACCTAACCTAACCTAACCTAACCTAACCTAACCTAACCTAACCTAACCTAACCTAACCTAACCTAACCTAACCTAACCTAACCTAACCTAACCTAACCTAACCTAACCTAACCTAACCTAACCTAACCTAACCTAACCTAACCTAACCTAACCTAACCTAACCTAACCTAACCTAACCTAACCTAACCTAACCTAACCTAACCTAACCTAACCTAACCTAACCTAACCTAACCTAACCTAACCTAACCTAACCTAACCTAACCTAACCTAACCTAACCTAACCTAACCTAACCTAACCTAACCTAACCAGTCTTTTTCAAATTATTCAATCTTTTAGTAAAAATCAAAAACCAATTTTTCAGGTTTTTCAGTCACAATTTCAAAAATAACAAACATAACAAAAAATTTCTTTGTGTATTCTGTGTAAATTTATTTTGTTAATTTTAAGTATTTTTTTTCAAAATTTTTTAACAATTCGTTTAAGAGCTATCGATTTTTAACTTAATTATCTCAATTAAATAGAAAGTATTACATTTAAAATTACAATTCCATCAGAATTGTATTTCTTGACATATTTGCGACGTATACAAGCCCAAGGATCGGCTTGATAGCTCTTAAACTAAGGATTTTGACTTTTTGTTACCAAAATTATTTTTTGGTAACAAACTTTGAAACGGTATAGCTCTGAAACCACAGGGCTTAAAATAAAAATTTTCACAGCGTTTAGTTGCGCAACGCCTTTAAATTTCAACCTGACTTATTTCAGGCAGTTTCGGGAACTTAAAGTTTTCAGCCCTGAAAATACTTTTGGAGAAACAAGCTCGTCAAGCCCTTTCACCTGATACCACTCTCGGGTCATTTGGACTGGTATTAACGACGCTATAAGCGTTTAAAACCAGAATTTGACATTTGGGCGGCCATCTTGTTTCTACTAAAACAACCGCCATTTCGCAGCCAAAGGTCTCAGGAAGTCGCGCTTTTGGTCCTGTGCTCAGGGAAGTAAACTCTAACAGCTCCCCTACTTTCGGTTACTTCTGGGCTGAAAATTTTCAGGCCCCTGAAAAGTATCTAGGACGCAAGAGGAGCTCACGCTGAATACGATAAACCCAAACACCAGGGTCCTGCGACCACTAGATCTGACGCTACAGCCATCCAAACATTGAGTTTGACAGTTCAGGCAGCCATATTGAAAATCTTTACATTGTGATTGCGCCGGACATAGAGGTCGTAGAGCCGTGATTTTTTCAACGTTGTTACTAGCAAAATCTCCTGTTTCGATGCAATAGCATTTTATTATTTTTCAGGCATTTTCAAACTCTGAAAATTACGGGAATTGAAAATTCCTGAAAATTTCAGAATTGGTAGAACTCAGCTAGCCTTGAAGTTTGACACCAGTCTCGAGGAAATCGGACCAGCATAGCCGGAGATAGACCGGTGTTACCAAATTGTTACCAAGTTGTTACCAAGCGTTACCAAACTTTAAACACCTATAGCACCGGACCGGGGTGTGCTGGAGCTTCGAGATTGGTGTCATTTTAAAGAGCTCGTCAAATCCTATTTTAACAATAATAGACATTGGCTCTACATAGAGCCAATAAAGAAATTGACTATAACTCCTTGAATTGTAGAGTTTTTAAATTTTTTATTTTTGTTTTGGACTTGTGTTTATTTCAGCTTTATTTTTTTTTATATTTTAATCTCTTTTTCTTGGTATTTTGGCTTTATTGAGCCTTACGTTTATTATACTATCTTTACCTAAAACACTTTTGTGTTTTATCGTTATATTCATTGACTTTTTCCTCTGACTATAACCATGTTTGGGACATTGAGAACCCCTCCAAAGACTGCAGATGGCAAGGACAAGGGTAAATCCCCTCCAAAAACACAGACACTGTCCACAAGCAACGTAAGACGTAGCATTGAGAAGCTTGAGGCGGGAGGACCGCACAACGTGACCCCTACCACTAGTAAGGTAGAAAATCTAGCTCAGCCACGACAAGTCCCCGTCTACAGGCTTGCCGAGGCCAAGGCAAACCTGACAAAAGCAAAAACAAGTCTTAGCAATGCAGGTAACATTCGCAAAGACCTTAAAGCTTGTACCATCGAGGGCATCGACAAACTATATCAGCTAGTAAAAGAAGCCGAAGCTGAGATAGCTATATTAAAAGGTGCTGTACAAACACCGATGGAGCCTGCCCCCAAAGCCTCCCATGAAACAATCATGGACGAAAGAGACGGGGGCAAAATCATGGCAAAGTTGGAGGAACACACAAAATTGCTTAGGGAAAATGGCTTTAAGATGGAAGAATTACAGCACGCCATAGAACGGCAAAAAGAACAGATGCTGGAAAAAATCACCTACGCCAGTGTCCTAGCCGGCACCAGCACCGCGGCGGATCGGACTACTGAATCCATCCCGGAACGCAAAACGCTCCATTCAGTCATTATAACGTCTAAGGATGACACAGAAACAGGAGACCAGGTTCTGGAGCGAGTTCGGGATGCCGTTGATGCAAAGACTGGCTGGGTGACTGTAGAGAGCGTACGGAAGGCCAAGGACAGAAAAATTGTGATGGGCTGTAGAACCAGAGAGGAAAGAAATAAAGTGAAGGAGAGACTTGAAAAAGCAGGAGATAAACTTGTCGTCGAGGAAGTGAAAAACAAAGATCCGATGCTTATTTTTAAGGGAGTAACCCGTAAGCTTACTGACGAAGAAATTATTACAGCGCTTAGAAACCAAAACAAGGACATCTTTCACAACCTGGATGAGGAGGAAGGCAGAGTCGCTATCAAATACAGGAAAAATGCGAGGAATCCCCATACAAACCACGTTATAATAACAACGTCACCCGCGATCTGGAATAGAGCCTTACAGAAAGGGAAGATGCGTATCGACCTACAGCAAGTGCCAGTAGAGGACCAATCGCCACTGGTGCAATGCACGCGTTGCCTGGGATACGGGCACAGCCGCCGGTTTTGTAAGGAATCTGAAGATTTCTGCAGCCATTGCGGCGGCCCGCACCTTAGAGCTGACTGCCCTCAGTGGTTATCTGGTACCGAGCCAGAATGTAGGAATTGTGTCAAAGCAAAACTAGACAATGCAGATCATAATGCTTTTAGCGACAAATGTATCATTAAGAAGAAGTGGGACAACATAGCGAGGGCATCAGTAGCGTATTGCTAAAGTTGTCCCAGGCAAAAACAAAATGTATAAAATATTTCAAGCCAATTTACAACGGAAAAAACTAGCAACAACGGAGTTGTTGCTAGAGGCAGAAAAGCAGAAAGCATCAGTCGCACTTATACAGGAGCCCTATGTGGGAAAGGCCAAAAGGATGAGCAGCACTCAGGGGGTCAGAATTTTCCAGAATACAAAACAGAGTGAAGGGACTGTTAAGGCAGTGATTCCTGTCTTTGATCCGGACTTAAACGTAGTACAGTACCCAGACCTAACAACAGACAATATAGTTGTAATAGACATACAAACAACCGCCTGGAAAATAACCATCGTGTCGTTCTACTTTGAGCCAGACCTACCTATTGGACCATATCTAAATCTTCTGAAATACATAGAAAACAAACTGGGGTCGTCTAGAATGATTATGGGGGGAGATGCAAATGCGTGGAACGTGTGGTGGGGAAGCAGAAAAACTGACCCAAGGGGTGATGAAATGCTAGGAACACTCGACCAAATGGGCATGCAAATACTCAACAAAGGGGAAACTCCAACTTTTGACGTTATCAGAGGACAACAGCGATGCACTAGTATTGTCGATATAACAGCGTGCACCGAAGATATCATGGCAATCATAGACGACTGGAAAGTGCTAGAATGCCTGACCAGTTCAGACCATAATGGCATAGAATTTAAAATCCAACTTGAGAACTCCACCGGCATCAAGGTCAGCAGAACAACCAGACTGTACAATACGAAAAAAGCAATTTGGGCCCAGTTTCGTGAGAAACTGAACCAAATTATAACCACCCTAGAGCTTAAGCAGAAAATTGCACAGATCAACAGTACGGAAGGTATTGACTCAGTCGTACATGATGTAACCCTTGCAATAAAAGAGGCATGTACCGACGCAATGCCAAAAAAGAAACATACGGAGAAGCTGAATTTACCTTGGTGGACCGATGAGCTTGCCACAATGAAGAGCGAAGTAGCCACGCTGAAAAGACGAATTCGATGTGCAGCGCCAGTCAGAAAAGACAAAATTGTGAAGGAGTACCTGGAACATAAAGAAAAGTATGAATTAGAGGCAGCCAAAGTTCAAGTCAGCAGCTGGAAAGACTTCTGCGAAAAACAAACGACGGAGGGAGTGTGGGAAGGTATATATAGGGTAATGAGCTGGACATCTAAGAGAGAGGAGGACGTACCAATGGAAAAAGAAGGAAAAATCTTGGATGCAGCAAATTCTGCAAAGCTCCTGGCTGAAACTTTCTATCCCAGAGACAGAATAGAAGAGGACAATCAAGAGCACGCAAACCTGCGAAAACAAGCGGAAAAAGTGAATGATGGGGACCATACTGATGTATACGATCCACCGTTCACTACAGAAGAGCTAAAGAGAGCCATCAAATCTTTTAACCCCAAGAAAGCACCGGGTCTGGAGGGCTTCACCGCAGATATATGCGCGCAATTTATACAAAACGACCCGGTTCTATTCCTCAATCTCCTGAACAAATGCCTGGAGCTGAACTACTTTCCCCGAGAGTGGAAAAAAGCGACAGTGGTCGTACTACGTAAGCCAAACAAGGACTTCTACAATACCCCAAAGTCATACAGGCCAATTGGTCTATTGCCTGTGCTGGGAAAAGTGTACGAGAAGATGGTAGTGGCCAGACTAAAATTCCACATACTCCCGAAAATGAGCACTCATCAATATGGGTTTATGCCGCAAAGGGGCACAGAGGACTCCCTATATAACCTCATGCATAACATCCGCACAGCATTGGACCAGAAAAAGATAGTTCTGATCGTATCCTTGGACATAGAGGGAGCCTTTGATAGCGCCTGGTGGCCCGCCATCAAGATGAGACTCGCAGAAGAAAAGTGCCCAATTAATTTGAGACGAGTAATAGAAAGCTATCTTAGCGATAGATCGGTGAGCGTAAGGTATGCTGGCGCAGAACATGAGCGAACTACTGAAAAAGGATGTGTGCAGGGATCGATTGGTGGGCCAATCCTATGGAACCTCCTCCTGGATCCATTACTGAAGGGTCTTGGGGAGCGTGGACAACAATGGCAAGCGTTCGCTGATGACGTGATCCTGATTTTTGAAGGACACACGGCCACAGAAATACAAAGACAGGCCAATGTCGCTCTCGAATATGTAAGACTGTGGGGTGTCACCAATAAGTTAAAATTTGCGCCACACAAAACTAATGCTATGCTTATAACGCGCAAACTTAAATATGACACCCCACATATCACCATGGGAGGGATCGATATCGGTATGTCAGGCGAAATCAAGATCTTGGGACTGACCATCGACAACAAGCTGACTTTTAACACACACGTTGCGAATGTATGTGCAAAGGCGGTGGCCATGTACAAGCAACTTTCAAGAGCAGCAAAGGCCAGCTGGGGCCTCCACCCAGAGGTTATACGATGCATTTACAATGCAGTGGTGGAACCAGTGATATTATACGCTGCTTGTGCATGGGCACCGGCCGCAGGGAAGGTTGGGACGCAAAAGAAACTCAACGCAATACAGCATAGTTTCGCTCAGAAACTGTGCAGAGCCTATAGGACGGTTTCACTTAACGCCGCCCTAGTACTGGCTGGGATACTTCCACTGGACCTCCGAATCCGGGAGGTTGCATCCCTCTACGAGGCCAAGAAGGGAGTGTCCCATCCGGTGCTAGGAGATAGGGAAATAGAGAGGATGTCCTCGGCCCTGGAAGCCCCCCACCCAGTGGAACTGGTTAGGTTGGATCTCGGCTGTTTGGACAACGAGGAGCAGTACAATAATCACAATGACTACACACTACGCATATTCACGGATGGGAGCAAGATCAAGGGAAAAGTCGGTGCAGCACTATCCATCTGGAAAGGCGAAGCAGAGACTAAGTACCGAAAACTTGTTCTGCCCCCCTACAGTACTGTGTACCAAGCAGAACTCGTTGCACTGTGCGAAGCAACCTAGGAGGTCCAAAGAAACAAAGAGACTAGCTGTGCCATCTATAGCGACTCCATGGCGGCTCTGCAAACCGTCGTGAACCCCGAAGCCCTCCATCCCCTGGCAGTAGAATCACGGCAGGCCATTCAGAACAGCCAACTCCAGAACAAAAGCGTGAAATTGTTCTGGATTAAAGCACACGCAGGTTTGGAGGGCAACGAGAGAGCCGACGAGCTCGCCAAAGAAGCCGCCCTAAATTCAAAACGCAAGCCAGACTATGATAAGTGTCCGGTCTCATTCGTCAAACGCAGTATCCGCATGGAAACGCTTGGCGAATGGGAAAATAGATATAAAAATGGGGATACCGCGGGAACGACCAAATTGTTCTTCCCTAGCGTTATCGAAGCGTACAGGGCGGTGCGAAAATTCAAAGCCAGCAAAGAACTGACTCAAGCTTTTACAGGCCACGGCGGATTCTCTGAGTATTTAACAAGGTTTAAGTGCAAGGATAATCCGGCGTGCACCTGCGACAACGAGACTGACCAGACAATCACCCACTTGCTTCTTGACTGCCCGAAATACAGCCTTCAGCGATACGACATAGAACAAAAATCCGAAATTCCGATGGTGGCAGAAAACTTGCCAAGATTTATAAATAGTAAATTTAAAAACATATTTTTAAGCTACATAAAACAAATTGTATTAGACGTAAATAAACAAAATAGTGATAAGAAAAGTGCCTAAACAGTATATTGTTATATACTTGCTTAGTCATAAGAATAGAATATGTAAGAAATTTAATATTGTAATAAAAGGTAGTATAAGCTTAAAATTAGAAAAGAAAAACTCTTCCCGAAAAATTATTTAGATGAATAAATAGATTTAAGATATAGAATAGAGTAGAATAAGAACATGTAAAATTGAATTCGGGAGGGTTTTTAGCCAGTAAAAGTCTGGCACTGCCTGGGCCCTCCATTCCCAGGCGTCCTATGAGGATTTTTCTCCAGCCCGAAGTCAATTCCCTTAGCATATAATAAATAATGCAAAAATAGTCTCCGATCATGTTGGAGGAATGTGTAAATATATAAAAAAAAAAAAAAAACCTAACCAGTCTTAAGCCTGTTGCCGTCGCGAAAGCAGCGAAATCTTTGCCACTCCAAACGAAAAATTACCGAAAAATAGGTTTTTGTGCTAGTATTTTGAAGTGCAATACACCAAAAGTTGCGCAAAAGCTTTCCGCGTGTGATGGTGCTAAACTGGATTATCAGCATTACTGTTTTCAGTAACTGGAACACCAAAAATGGATTTTTAAGGTTAGAACACCACGTGCTTTTTACTTACACGCGTGCGCTGCACTTTTGAGATCGACGACATGTACTTTTTATTACGGAACTTTGACCCCCTAGTGGACGTGCATTTTTGAGAATTTTTTGGGATTTTTAAAGCTCGTAGTTTTCGAGCAATTGACAAAAAAACAACATTGACCTTCGCATCACCTTCAAGAAATGCACTCGTCTGGCTTGTTTTTTGACACCAGTGTATAGAGGAACCTAAAATAAAAACCTAGAAACAATGTTGAACTTTTTCGGACTTAAAACAAATTATTGACAACGCATCAAAGTTACAACTTTTAAACACTTGTATCTCTATCGCAAGACTAAAATTCGAAAATCTGGAAGTGCTGTCTGCTGCGCGCTTGCTTAAAGACTATTAGTTGTTAATTTTATAATTGTTTGTCACTTTGTTCTGGAGATATGGCTGAAAACTGGTTTTTCAGGATTTTCAGGCATAACTTCTGAAACTTAAACTTTTTTCATAAATAAGTGTATAAGTGCTATTCTACAGTATTTATAGATAATTACTATATTTTTTGTAAAATTTTTGGACCACTGGATTTGGAGATATTGAATTTTAACCTTTATTTGCAATTTAATTCAAATATATAACTCTAATAAATATTTTAATGCTAAAACTAAGTCCCCTGTCACTTTTGGGTCATATTTAACCCTAAAGATCACTGCAATATCTTTTAAAACAAAGATTTTGACTTTCTGGTGCAATATTGCAAAAGTTGCACAAATTTTGAAAGTTCGATATCTCAGGAACCAGCAGACCTAGGAGACTGTTATTTTCGAAAATTGTAAGCCTGAACTATGAATATTCTGACCTGCCTACTTTCAGGCTGTTTTGGGGCCTGAGTGTTTTTGAGGCTGAAAACCATCTGGGTTAATAGAGGAAGTCGAGCCGAGTTCTACGACACCCATATTAGGAAAATCCGACGAGTAGTTTTTGAGTTATCTGCCTTTAAAGCAGCCATCTGACAGATCGGCCGCCATCTTTCTTTCCTTTAAGCCATTGTATCTCTGTGACTGGTGGTCGCAGAAAGCTGAAATTTTAGATTTAGGCTCTGGGGCATACATCCCTGACACCTACAAATTTTCAGCCAATTCGGACTCAGAAATTTTCAGGCTCCTGAAAGCAGCCCCAACAGCTAGATCAGGAAAATCCCAGCACATTAAACCCAAACACCAGGTCTCTGCGACGACTGTGGCCGGCGCTACATCCCGTCAAACAAATAACTTGACAGTTGAGGCGGCCATTTTGGAAATATTCAACTACCGATAGCGCCTAAACCAGACGTCGTAGAGAGCTGATCTTGACACCATTGTTCTTGTCTCGACTGGAACTATCAAATCTGAACGCGTCTCTCCTTACCGACTACCTTCAGGTTCTGAAAATTTCAGGTCCTGAAAGCATTTGAAACTAGCGTAGATCGGTAGGTTTTGACGAGACGAGAACTTTGAGCCCAATATCGGAGAAATCGGCCTACTACATCCGGAGTAATACCATTTCGCACTTTTTTTGCAATTTATGCATATTTGCACCAAAATTTTCAACCTCGGATTGCTCCGGAACCACTGAAGCTAGAGAACTGATATTGGTGTCATTTAAAAGGGCGTGGGAAGCTCTATTGATTGACATTATTATTTAAGCTCTACATAGAGCCATTTTAAAAAATTGTAGAGACTGTCTCTACATACGGTGGTAATTAGTCACAAAGGCTTTTTTGAGCCAGATTGCTATATATTTCTAGATTTAAGACCATCCTGCCTTATACGGACAGGATTAAATAGGTATAAGCTTAGTTAAGTTCTATTACCGTACTTTCTACTGACTTAAGACTTAGGCAAATTACTGCCTATTGCTATTCTTGACTATACATCTAATTAAATTTCTATAATTTTCTTTTTCTTAAAATGAATCCCATCAGAACACCCCCGAAAGCTCCAATGGAAGCTAAAACGACGCCAAGCGTGAAGGAAAACGTTGAAAAGTTTGGTGGCACAGTCCCAAAAGCCACCAAACAAGGAAACACCAAAACCTCGCTCCCGGCAAAAACTGACCCTCTGCCCTCTGGCTCTACTTCCACAGCACCAAACGCAACAAAGCTCTACAAAGACGCAATGCAACAACTTGAACTGTCCGGTAATATTAAAACTACTATTAAAGCCACAGTGACCAATAGTCTTAGTGGACTGTACGCTCTGGTGGGGAAGCTTCAAGCTGAAAAGAAGCAGCTGCAAGAACAGATCCACTCTCTTAAAGCAGTCGAACCATCGCAGGGGGACGGCTCACATGAGCTGGGAAACAAACTGGAGAACATTCTCGACGAGGTCCGCGCAACAAGAAACGCAATGGTTGCGGAGGTTCTTGAAATAAAGAAAATGACTTCACGTTCCTCATCGCTGTCCCCAAAAGTACAAAGGGCGGGTGACGATAAAAAAGTCATAAAAGAGCTTGGCGCGTTGCGCGGCCTGATAGAGCGCGAGGTAGTAGAAAAGCTGGATCGTACTCCCCAGGCTGCTCAAAACGTCAAGCTAGAGGAAATTAAACGAAATGTCATCGACAATCAGAAGTTGATAATTGAAACGAAAGGGCAACTCACAGAAATAGGGAACAGCATCGACGACTTTGGTCGGGAAATTGGGAAGCTGCCGACTTACGCTGAAATGGCCGCATCCACGCGCGGTCACAACGAAAGCACCCTGGATCTGAAACACAACAATCAGGTGCGGCAGCCCCTACATTCAGTGATCATTTCGTCCACAAGTGAGGATAACATCACGAGCTCGGGGGTTATTGATAAAATAAGAACAGCTGTCGATGCCAAAACGAGCGGACTTCGAGTAGAACGACTGCGCAAGGCGAGAGACCAAAAGGTGGTCCTGGGGTGTAGTACTAAAGAAGAGTTAGACCAGATCACGAGCCGCATCAAAAACTCCGACCAACAGTTAAACGTTGAAGGAGTGAAGAATAAGGATCCCTTAGTAATACTTAGAGACGTGCTGGCCCACAATTCTGACGAAAACATCATCGCCTATATCAAGAGCCAAAACAAACACCTCATTGGCAATATTAAGCCGGAAGATCAGAGACTGATGGTTAAATATAGACGAAGGACTAGAAATGAACATATGTGTCAGGTGGTCATGCAAGTATCACCACAGGTGTGGACACGGTTCGTGGAGGCGGGAAAAATACATGTAGACCTACAAAGAATTAAGGTCGAAGACCAGTCCCCACTGGTGCAGTGCTCGCAATGTCTTGGCTATGGCCATGGCCGCAAGTACTGCACGGAAACGGAAAATGCCTGTAGCCACTGCGGTGGAACTCATCTAAGGGCTCAATGTCCGGACTGGTTAGCGAACACCATGCCAACATGTCTGAACTGTGTAAATGCAAAACTAGATAAAACAGACCACAATGCGTTCGACAGAGAATGTCCCGTCAGGAAAAAGTGGGATAGGCTAGCTAGGTATAGTGTAGCGTATTGCTAAGGGCTCCCCGGGGACTACACAGAATGCTCCTAAAGTGCGCTCTTACAGGGTATTACAGTCCAATCTCCAAAGGAAGAAACTAGCCACTCAAGAGCTCCTTATCGAGGCACACAAAAGAAAAGCCGCATTTGCATTAGTGCAAGAGCCGTACATCGGTTCGCAAGAGGAAATGAAGAGTTATATAGGTACTCGAATAGTCCAAAGAACAAACAACAGGACTAAACCGATAAAGGCAGCAATTGTGGTGTTTGATGACTCACTGGAGATCCTGGAATGCCCAAATATGACAACCGAAAATGTGGCAATTGCTATAATTAAAACCGGTTCCTGGTCATTGGCGGTGGCGTCTGTGTACTTTGAAGACCACCTACCAATAGAGCCTTATATACAGCAAATAGAAGACATCAAAAAGAGCCTATACATTCAACTGTTTTTGATGGGAGGCGATGTAAATGCCTGGAGCACATGGTGGGGTAGCGTAAGGGAAGATCACAGAGGAGAAACCCTTGCTGGCACGCTGAATGACCTAGGCATGCACATTCTGAATGAAGGTGACACTCCAACCTTCGACACAATCAGGGGCGGCAAACAATTTAGAAGTCACGTAGATATCACGAGTTGTACTCATGAGTTACTACGTGCAATTGCTGACTGGAAAATCGAAGAAGGTGTCACCAGTTCTGATCATAATGCGATCACATTCAATGTGAATTTGGGAAAGCCGGGGTCCGGAAGACCAAATAAGACCACCAGAAAATATAATACGCGAAAGGCGGACTGGACCAACTTTACCGCAACCCTCAAAACGGATCTGCAAGAAAATCACGTAGACCTGGGCCTCGTTGAGAAAGTAACGACTAAGGAAGAATTGGAGGTGATAGTCGGAAAGTACATTCACTCTGTTGAAGTAGCCTGTGAAAAAAGCATACCTAAGGTAAAGAAGAGAGATAAAATCGACTTTCCCTGGCTTACGGAAGAACTATGTCAGCTAAAAAAAGAAGTGGCCACAAAGAAACGTCGAATCCGATGTGCGGCCGCCTGCAGAAAAAATGCCGTCATCAAAGAGTATATAGAAGTAAAATCTTCATATGAGGAAAAGGCAATGGAAGCGCAGGTACAGAGCTGGAAGGACTTTTGCACAAAGCAGGATAGGGAAAGCGTATGGGACGGCATATATCGTGTTATCGGTCAAACATCAAAGCGACATGAAGATATGCCTATGATAAGCGGAAATCAGGTTATGGGTCCGGAGGAATCTGTAGCATTCCTTGCGAACACATTCTTCCCTGCTGATAAAAGTGACGATGACTCGATTAAACACAAGGAAATCAGGGAAAAGGCTGGGAACTCAACCAATAATACGGAGGGTCTAAATAAAAATGATCCCCCATTCACCATAGTTGAGCTTAAAGATGCAGTTCGTAGCTTTAACCCCAAAAAAGCACCAGGTCCGGATGGATTCACTGCCGACATATGCCAATCCGCGATTGTGCAAACTGAGGACGTTTTTCTGGCTATACTAAATAAGTGCCTGGAATTGTCCTACTTCCCAATACCTTGGAAAGAGGCGGCGGTTATCGTACTCCGCAAGCCCCGAAAGAAAGATTACAATCATCCCAAGTCGTACCGGCCAATTGGACTGTTGCCTGTAATGGGCAAGATATTGGAAAAAATGATGATAAGGCGGATCAAATGGCACGTTCTGCCAAAAGCAAACCCCAGACAGTACGGATTTGTGCCGCAGCGCAGTACGGAGGACTCCCTCTATGATCTGATACATTACATAAAAGATAACCTTAAAAAGAAACTGATAAACATCGTAGTATCCCTAGACATAGAGGGGGCTTTTGACAGCGCGTGGTGGCCGGCTGTGCAGTGTCGACTTCAGGAAAAATCATGCCCATTGAATCTGAGACAGTTGGTAGGCAGCTATTTCGAGAATAGAAATGTGAGGGTACGCTATATGGATCGGGAACACCTTGAAAAGACCACAAAAGGGTGCGTCCAGGGCTCGATAGGAGGACCCACATTCTGGAACCTCCTGTTGGATCCTCTATTGGACGAGTTGGACCGACGGGGAGTCTATTGTCAGGCATTTGCGGATGACGTAGTCTTGGTATTCTCTGGGACGGAGGTATCGAGTATCCAAGAACAGGCGAATGGAGTGCTCGACCGTGTGTATGATTGGGGGGTCGAAAACAAGTTGAAATTTGCACCTCACAAGACCAATGCCATGGTCATAACAAAAAAGCTGAAATTCGACACCCCGATCATACGCATGGGACCGGCTCCGATTGAAATGGTAGAAGAAATAAAAATCCTGGGCCTGATTGTGGACAGAAAGCTGACGTTTAATAACCACGTTACATATGTGTGCAAAAAAGCCGTCAACATCTATAGGCAACTGGCAAGAGCAGCCAGAATATCATGGGGCCTAAACTCGGACACAATTAAGACAATATACGTCGCGGTCATAGAACCAATAATACTATACGCAGCAAGCGTATGGGCAGGAGCGGCGGAAAAGATCACGGTGCAAAAACAACTCAACACAGTACAAAGAGGATTCGCACAGAAGATTTGTAAAGACTACCGCACCGTGTCTTTAAACGCTGCACTTATACTGACCGGTATATTACCTCTGGACCTTCGAGTTCAGGAGGCCGCTCAATTGTTCGAGGCAAAACGAGGCAGGCCCCTGGTAGAGATATTTGGCGATAGACGGATCGAGGAAAGAGTGTGCTTCCTAAAGGCACCCCACCCAGCAACAGAAGTTGAGATAAGCTTCCAATGTCTCGAAAACATGCTTCCGGAGACCATGGAAAATCTCCAATTAACTGGCCAGTACATTTTCACGGACGGAAGCAAAATTGAGGGAAAAGTTGGAGCGGCTCTCACACACTGGGTGGGTGGAAAGGAGGCGGAGGGAAAGAAGTTCAAGCTTGAATCCTTCTGCACAGTGTTTCAGGCGGAACTGTATGCGTTAAGCCGGGCCATCGAAAGGCGAAGAACTATCCGGTCAGCAACATATTCAGCGACTCAAAATCATCGCTTGATCTCCTAAAGAACCAGAGCGTGTTTCACCCTTTGGCATTTGGAATTAAGCAGGATCTTGCAGAACTGCAGAACCAAAATAGAAGGGTGAACTTATTCTGGATTCGTGCCCACGTTGGAGTACCAGGAACTGAAAGAGCCGATCAGCTGGCCAAGGAAGCAGCGCTGAAATTAAAAACCGGTGCCCACTACGATCGATGCCCAGTCTCCTTCGTGAAGAAGAGAATAAGAGAGGACACGATAGGGAAGTGGAACATCCGCTACACGCAGGGTGAAACAGCAGCAATCACCAAGATCTTTTTCCCCGAAGCTGCAACTGCCCATCGCACAATTAAACGTCTGGGCCTAACGCCAGTTTTGGTACAGATGCTGACTGGACACGGCGGATTCGCCGAATATCTCAATAGGTTTAAGCTTAAAGAAAGCGCAGGCTGCATTTGCGATAACCAAAAAGCGCAAACGGTGCCACACATCATAGTGGAATGTCCAATATTTGAGAGCCAAAGGACTGAGCTAGAAATCGAAATAGAGCAAAAAATTACATTAAACTCAATAAAAGATATTTTGGCAAATAAAAAATCCAGGGGTCCCTTTAAAAAGTTTATAGTAAATGCAGCAAAATATATAATAAAGTCAAATAAAACTAAATAAAACATGATGTATAATCGATAATACGAAACTGTGTATGAACTAACGTTAAAACATGATATAAGATATATAAAATAAAAAATAGATATAAGAAAGCTTTTCAATAATGTATATCATAAGTATATACATTAATTGTAAAATGTTATAGCTAATAAGATAGTAATAAGATAGAGTATATAAAAACCTAGAATGTAAAGCAATAACAGAATTACTAATCATATAAAATAAGAAAAATACTAAAACCTAGCATAAGAAATATAGCTGTAGATTACTAAAACCGGTCGCAGGACTCCCGAACGAAAACCCGGAGCCCTGTACCACATCGACCCGATTAAGGACTAGCTAAAATAATAATAATAAAAAAAGAGTCGTCGAAGTCCGTGTTAAGCTACATAAAGTTTCTGACCTCCATGTCAGAAGTGAACAGCAAAACATACAAAAAAAAAAAAAAAAAAACCTAACCTAACCTAACCCAGTCGCATCTCTCCCGCGCTCGTGGAAGCATCTTTTCGCAAATAGTCCGCGCTTAAAAATCAATTTTAAATAGTAATTCTGCTCCGATTTTCATCAAAATTGTGTTAAAATGTGCAGGGTGTGTAAGCCCATATAGTGCCGTTTCGAAAGTGAAAATCGGATTATAGTGTGAAGCAGGATAACGGATTTTTCTCAAAAAAGGTGAAATTTTGAGTTTTAAATATGAATAAGTCGGGTTTTAGAGCGACGACATATACTTTTTATCATATAGTCTAGAGCCTCTTTGGTTGCTCTATGTTCCTGAATTTTTTGCGATTTTTCCTAATGCACACTTCTGGGTTATTACCAAAAAAACAATAAACACGTGGTTTTAACCTCAAAACCACCAGAAGAAGGAGTGAAATTGGAGTGCTGAAAAAATTACTGTGAGTGCACACTGTAGTGTTGAACATTAATTACAACTTTCAAAATTTTTGTACCTTTGTGAAACAAGTTATTACATCTGATATATCCTGAAAGAAAAATTTATAACTCTCGAACTAAACGGAAATCTAATATTCTGCAACTGCTATTGTCTGCGCGCTTCCAGCACCTATCTACTCCGAAATTTTTAAAAATTTTGGATCACCACACTGGACACCAAAACTAAAAAACTGTTTTTTCGTGTTTTTTCAGCATATTGTATGAAAATTTTTGACTTTTTCAAAATGTTAATTTGGCTATTGACTTATTGCTATTTGTTTTAATTTCAATATTTTTTTCATAATTTTCAGTCATTTCGTTTCGGAGATATCGATTTTTAACTGAATTAGATAGATAGATAGATAGATAAATGCTTTATTCATATTCCTGCATCACACACATTTAACATTTGTAAGGAAATATAAAATTATAAAATTAAAATACATTTTAGTTCATCCCACACAAACATGTGTGCTGCAGTGATGTGAAAGGGGTAAAGCTCAGTGTATTTAGCCAGGAGGCAACACTGGTTTTCAGCCGTCGCCCGCGAGTTAAAGCGGGAAACAAAACCGAGCAGAAAATAAATGTTTGTAATCGGGTAGTGTAAAAATAAACTCCCGATACATAGAAAAAAAAAAAAAAATAAAGAGTTAATAAAAAAGAAATAATACCCAGAACAGTGTGTGCATTTTACAGTAAGTGTTGTGTGCCTACTCAAGTATCTTTTAGCTTTTTAAACTGTGACGGTTATTGTAGTGCAGTGTATTTTCGCCATTCCAGACAACCATCCGGAATCTGCAGTTTGGTAACATTTAACAAATGTTTTTTATAGTGATTTTTAAATGAACCCTTGTAGCAAATACTTCTTATTGGCGGTGGAATGTCGTTCCAGCACTTGGTTGCCTGAAACCGAAAACTACCCTCGAAAGCGACAGTCCGATGCAAATGACCAGCAAGGGGAGCACGTGTACTTCTAGCAAGATACCTATCATAGAAAGGTGAAAACTTAAGTTTACTGCGCAAGTATTCGGGTATCCCAAATTGCATGACGTCAAACATAAGACTCGCTAGATGAAGCTGTCTACGGGACTTCATATTTAGCATACCAGCCTCATTCAGATATGGAGAAATATGGCTGCGTGGTGGTACTTTATAGCAGAACCGACAACATGCATTTTGAACTCGTTGCAGGAGGCGTTTTGATTTTTCTAATAGTCTTGGCCCGAAGACTATGTCGCCATAGTTAAGTCTCGATAAAACCAGTGATTCGCATAAAGTCATTCGAACTTTTTCACTAAGAAGATCACGGACTTTGTACAGTACTTTCAGTCGGTACATGCTATTTTTTACGAGATTCAAAACATGTGATTCAAATCTAAGGTTACTGTCAAATAATATGCCTAAATTTCTGGTTTCATCTACACGCTCCACAATTTGCCCATTAATGTTTACAATCAGATTCAGACGCATCATCTTAGAAACCTGTGTTTTGGTACCAGTAAACATATATTTTGATTTTGCTGGGTTCAGATGTAACGAATTTCTACGTGACCAGTCAGCTATTCTCTCCAAATCGTCATTCAGCTTATTTAGGGCGTTGGGCATGTTATTGGGAGTATCAGATATGTACAACTGAATATCATCAGCATAACAGTGATACCTACAATGCTCAATTACAGTCACCAAATCAGCGCAATAAATTATAAACAGTAGTCGTCCCAAAATCGAGCCCTGGGGTACACCGCGCGTAATTGGTTTGGGAGCCGAAATTACAGGAGTGTTGCTATTATCATTATTTGCAAGCTTGACAGACTGTACACGATGACTAAGATAACTCTCGAACCATTTAACCGAAAGATCATCACAACCGTAATACCTAAGCTTAGATAATAGTAAAGGGATACTGATGCTATCAAAGGCACGCGAGTAGTCAAGCAAAGTCAAGATTGATCCCCGACCCCCATCCTGTTCAGCAAGTAAATTATCGACAACATCCAGCAAAGCTGTACATGTACCACGGCCCTTTCTAAAACCTGACTGGTGTAATGGTAGAATATTACTATCTTCAGCGTATTTATTTAATTGACAAAACACAGCCTTTTCCAGGATCTTAGATAAAAATGGCAGTATACTTATGGGTCTTAGGTCTTTCAGGTCTGTGGGATTATTAATTTTAGGAAGTGGGGTTACTAGCGCCTCTTTCCACTGAACAGGAACTGTCCCGGTAAGGATAGAAGCATTAATTATGTCAGTGATAACTGCAAGAGTCCGTGGAAGGGTCAAAATGACCATATCCCTAGTAATGCCGTCACTTCCGGATGAATTTGAAGTAATCGCAAGTATATATTTATATAAATCGTTTTCAGAAATCGGTTTTAAAGAAAAAATAGAATTTCCAAATCTTTGTGAGCAGAAAAATGACAAAAGTGATGAAGGAACATCGCTTATGTATGGTATTGAAAGGAAATGGTCGTTGATTTTATCTGGGTCGCTAAAACAATCGGGCAGCTTGTCGTTTTGAGAGGGATCCACCAATATTTTTGATTTTATATTTTTCCAGAATGTATTTCCGTCACAGGTCTGAGAATTTATAAAGTGATTAAAATAGGCACGTTTTTCATTAAAAATACTAGTCGCTAAAAGTGTTTTGAGATCCTTCCATGCCTTCTTGTCAGTGTCAGCCTTGGTTTCATGATATTTCTGGTGAGCCTCGTTACGCAAATCAGACATATACCTAATATTATCAGTGATCCAGGGCAACGTGAGTTCATATTTTAATTTAATGGATTTAATTGGAGCGTGTCTATCAAATAATGCAACTATCATGTAATTCAAGCTAGACACCTTCTCTTCGACTGTTGGCAACGAAAGGATAGACTCCCAATCCAAATCATTCAAGTCGCTATTAAAAGCATCTAGATCTATTGTTTTAATTGGCCGATAAGTAATGCACTTGGCAGGGAACTTAGCTTTTTTAATTAACAAGGTTACATTGATCATTGCATGCCCGACATCACCCCTAATATTCGATACGGTTACTTCCCGAACTGGAGCATTTGTACAAACAACGTCTATTAAAGTAGGTTCTGTGTTACTCGTGAAATGAGTCACCTCAGTGACAACTTGCTGTAGATCCATGTAAGTCAAGAACTGTTGAAACTGAATTATTGTAATTTATAAGAAAATATTACTTCTAAAATTATTTTATGACTATATTTGGCTTTTGTGACCTTTTTGCGACCTGTTTGACCCCAAAGACCCCCATTATAGCTTAAAAAACAAGGATTTTGACTTTTTGCAGCAAAGTTGCAAAAATTGCACCAAACTTTGAATTGAGATATCTCCGGAACCGGAGGACCTAGAGAACTGTTTTAAGAAAATTTAGAAGGATAATACGACCAAATATTTGTTATTTACTATTTTCAGGTGATTTCAGTGCCTGAAGATTTTTGTCCTTGAAACTATTTTTAAATTAACCGGTAGGCTTAGCCGATTCTCCCGATAGCTATCTTTAAATTTTCTGACCAGTACTTTCCGTGGTACAGGCTTTTAAAGTTACAGTTTGACATTTCGGCAGCCATCTTGTTTTTCGTTAAACCGACGCAACTCTGCGGCCTTTTGTCGCAGACAGCTGAAATTTTGGATCCAGGTTCACGGACACCTTTTGTACCTTCCCTTTAATTTTCAGGCGTTTTCAGGGCGAAAAAATTCAGGCTCCTGAAAACCATATCAGGAGCAAGATTAGCTTATACCTTTCCATACATTCCAAACCCCAGCTTTCTACGACCACTGTGACCGGCGCTACAAGCTGCCAAACATACCATCTGACAGTTGAGGCGGCCATCTTGAATATTTTCAAATATCAATAGCGCCTGAACCGGATGTCGTAGAGAGCTGTTGTTGACACCATTGTTCTCGTCTCGACCCGGATTTTCTTTCCTAAAAACGTCCAATATTACGGACTAGTTTCAGGATCTGAAAAATTCAGGCCCTGAAAATTCACAAAATCAGCACTAAAGGATAGCCCTTGACGGGACGAGACCTTTGAGCCCAATATCGTTTAAATCGGACCACTACTTCCGGAGAAAAGCCGAATTGCAACTTTTTTGCAGTAACCCTGCAACTTTGCAGCAGGGTTTTCAATCTTGGATTGCTCCGGAACTACTGGTCCTAGAGGATCGAGATTGGTGTCATTTGAAAGGGCACACGAAGAGCTACCCAAATATTATCAGACATTGACTCTATATAGAGTCAATCCATAAATTGACCGTCACGCTCTACGTTGTAGAGCTTTAAATTATTTTCTTTTTGTATTCGTGACTATATCTTGCTCATAGTATTTTTTCATATTTTAGTGTTAGGTACGACTCTACATAGAGGTATAATTAGTTATATAGATTAGAAATTAAGACTCTGCCCTGCCCTTTACGGACAGGACAAATTAGATATAAGTTTAATATAAGATACAAGTTGACTTGTCAACAGTTCCGTAGAAGCTTATATATTATTGTTATTTCCACAAAAATTGTGCTGACTCTGTATTGCCTTTTTAATCTAACTTAGTGGCTCTTTACACCACCTACAATATGAAACGTAACGTCACAACAACAAAACCAACTATGTCGGGAAATGCGCAAAACACGATGACAACGCGAGATGATACGACGAATAGAAGCGTTACGGAAAAATCGAAAGGCCAAACAAACCATAGAGCCGAGGCAAACCGATGGTACCAAAACGGGAAAACCCAGTTGGAGCAATCAGGTAACATAAAGACCACCATAAAAGAGCAGGTGCGCCTCAGTCTCGACGGCCTTTACGAAGTCGCCCTATCACTCTTGGAAAAAATCAACACACTCGAGGAACAACGTCGAGCTGAAGCTGCGCGTGTGAGGGAGGAAATGGAGAAACAGAAAAAGGGCTATGAGGCTAAACTTATAGCAGCAACCCCAAAAAGACCATCACTGCCTCCACCATCACCCTTACAGCGCAGTCCTAAATCCAATGACAACGCAAGAGTTATCCAAGAAATAGGAGCGTTGCGCAATTTAATAGTACAAGATGTTGTGGAAAACCTAAACCGAACCCCCCAAGCAGCGCTTAACATCAAACTGGAGGAGATCAAACGCAACGTCATTGATAACCAAAAGTTAATCGTCGAAGCGAAGGGGCAACTCACGGACATCGAAACCAGCATGGCGGGCCTTGGAGATGAAGTAAGGAAAATACCAACATACGCCGAGAAGGCAGCAACCTGCTGCTCAAAAAACGATGCAAACCCGGAGTCAGTTCCTTTGCAAACGTTCTATGCTCGGCGATCACCACTACACTCTGTGGTCGTGTCCTCCAGTAATGATAAGGACACCAGTGGGGAAGTAATCACGAAACTTCGAACGGTGATAGATGCCAGGAATAAAGGCGTAAGGATCGACCGCCTAAGAAAGGCAAGAGATCAAAAAGTGATAATAGGATGCACCAACAAAGAAGACCTGGCAAAACTCAAAAAAACCATAGAAGGATCTGGGGAGGAACTAAAAGTAGAGGAAGTCAAAAACAAAGACCCTCTAGTCATATTGAAAGGAGTCATGAATTACAACACCGATGAGGATATACTGACGTCGCTCAACACCCAAAACAATCATCTGTTGGGAGAAATCAAGGCGGAAGACCGGAGAACAGTTGTAAAATATAGAAGAAAGACGAAAAACCCCCATGCCGACAACGTAATACTGCAGGTGTCTCCACAGATATGGCAGCGGTTGACGGGTGTCGGACGGGTGCACATTGACATACAGCGCGTTCCAGTGGCGGATCAGTCTCCATTGGTGCAATGCACCAGATGTCTCGGGTACGGCCACGGGCGCAAATTCTGCAAAGAAAGCGTTGACACCTGTAGCCATTGCGGTGGACCGCACTTGCGTGTCGACTGCGAGGATTGGAACTCAAACGCAGCGCCATCATGTCGGAATTGCACCAAAGCCTCACTGGAAAAAACCGACCATAACGCCTTTGATTCAGACTGTCCCACAAGAAAACGATGGGAGATATTAGCAAGATCATCAGTTGCCTATTGCTAAGGTGGACTCGGGAACTATTAACGCTACAGAAATAGACGAAAACGCCCAAACGCGATCCTACAAGGTCATACAAGCGAACCTGCAAAAAAAGAAACTAGCTACACAAGAACTTATGCTGGAAGGGGAAAAAAGGAAGATCTGTTTTGCTCTTCTGCAAGAACCGTACATCGGTGCACAAGGTGAGTTGAAGAAACATGTTGGGACTCGGGTAATACAGCGCACTCACAATAGAACCAAGCCCAATAAGTCGGCCATAGTGGTTTTTGATGATAACGTTATTATAGTTGAACAACCAATGTTAACCACAGAAAACATCACGGTGGCTATACTTAAAACTAGTGACTGGGCACTGGGAGTCATTTCGATTTACCTAGAAGACTATCTTCCTATAGAACCTTACCTAGTGGTGTACTTAGGGCGCGTAGATTGAGAAGCTTGGCTCTATTTTGAGGTCTGATGTCTATTTGTTGCGCTTTGACTATATCTTGACATGAAAATGTTTTTGGTGGGATTTGTTTTTCGTTATATCATAGGTTTGTTTAACGTTTAGCAACACGCCGGGACTGGAGGCCGTGTTTACCATGATGACTATATCGACGTATCTATCAAGATTCTGGAGTACCTGATTTAGACCATAAAGAAAGTCCACTTTAACAAAAATAAAACAAAAACATATATTTTGATTTTGCAAAGGGTAACTGGAAGAGATCTCTTAACGGGATAAATTCGCCTTTGCGCCTTTTATGTTTTACAATACTTAAATTAATAGTATTAACAGGATAATCACCACGATTATGTTTGTTTTTACCTCGATATTTCGAATCGGTTTCACGCTCCATGGTCACGAGTAGACTGTTTTGGCGAATATTGTCATCCTGTTAGCGGCAAACCTATCTGTCTACCCTCTTTCTGATACATCGAGTGCGATCCGTTCGGTTGCTCGTACCACTTCTATCTTATGTTTCACTTATTTTATTGCTACTGTTAACTTCTGTGGTACAATAAAGTTATTACATTCTGCTACTGCTACAGCTACATCAGTCCATTGCTGGACATGAACCATACTCACCACGCTTGACAGTCGAATTGGTGAGCGCAGTGCAAGATTTTGTAGATATTCAGCGGAAACGCTGCTGCTCGTTCTTGGATTCATCCCTTAGTCGCCTTATACAACACCCACGGGCAGAAATGGATTGATGCTAATCTAAGGCGACAGCCGATGTTATTCGAACTTATTACCTCCATAATATAAAAATGGAAGCCGAAATCAGATTGTCAATCAACTAAACTATCCTACTCTTCTGCGGAGACTCAACATTCAAAGCTAAAGTTGTTCAACATAATGAGATGTTTTTGCAGATCCATAGCAAACGAGCATCGTGTTGTTTAAAGTCTGAGAGCTCATCACTTCATAGTATTAAGCAAAATTCGCTTTACGTGTCTGTTTATTTTAAAAGATAGAGTGATTCATGAGGAAGGTTTATATGTACAATATTGGCACAAAAACGACTACTTTCAACGGGAAAACGAGTTACAGCGGGCAGAGGGACTAGGCGGGTGGCTTGTCTTACCTAGAGATATCACTGCTGTGAATAGAATGTATAAAAATGTGTCAGTTCTGCGGAAAACGAGTAGAAGAAAACCGCCGCAAAATCCCTTACGTAGTCTTAAAGATCTCGTATAATGGAACCTTGATAAATAAAAAGACATAGTTCCTACTCAATGGTATTCTTGACGTACAAACAGCTTTAGAAATAAAAACATGTCGGGACTGAAGTTTGCACCCATTTTCAAGCAACACTATTTTTAGTTAAACATTGAACTTGGCTACCAACTTCTACATTTATGTTTGTGGTGGGACTATCTTTGTTTCAAAAAAGCCTTACTAATAACAATTCTCCTTGTTCAGTCGATCTTTTTTGAAAAAAAAAAAATTGCCCAACACTTCGCCATATCGTTTTGGACCCCATCACTAAACGATATCGTTTTTTTGACATAAAATAGCTATTGCAGTGTATCTTATTTTGACGTAAGTTTATGCCAAAAATATGTCCTTATTCGGGTAAATCATTCAAAATTGAGTGAATGATATGAATTTTTTGACCTACGATTTCGAACACACAGACATACGCAAAAAAAATTTTGTATACATAGACTGCTATTAACCATATCTTTTTTTTGTTTACTACAAAACTATCAATGTACTGCTAATTCGGCGCGATTTGTTGTCAATTAGCCAGAAACCACCCATATGGTTTTCCATATCGTTTTTTGACGTATCGTTTTTCACACAGATTCGACCCCCAGGTAATATGCTTGACCGTATTTCGAAAATGCGTCAACTAAAGTAATTTTTTTTTATTTTGAGCTGTAAAAAGATCTATATGCACGGTTTCAAATGGTTTAGAAGGAGGTGGAACAATATTAAATTTCTGCTTAATGGGATTACGATCATATTTGGCTTGTCCACAGATATTGCAATTATTAATATATTTAGTTATATGCTCCTTCATTTTCGGCCAATAGTACCTTCTGGACAGAGCGAGATAACACTCAGTTATACCACGATGATTCGTTTTACCCTCATGGTATTTCTGAATGATTTTTTGCTGACGTAAATATTCCTTAACATTTTCCACTTCAGTTTTTGTTAGTACGAGATTCATAGCAGAACTTTTGAAATTATCTTGTATTACAGGAATTATTTTATACATAGCCAATGGAGGATAAATTATAATTCCAGTTTTGACTTTTGGATTAACATAGTCTTTAATAGCATTAACAATATCTTCTTGGAGGTAGGATTCTGAAATTTGAATAGAAGTTCTAGTATGAGTCTCAAATGGTTTAGTCACAGTTGGGCGTTTCTTTATATCTCCTACTATAGTGAAAACTATTTGTCTATTGAATTTATTAAGTGGCTCGTCAGATATTGGGACTTAGAAAACTTAACGAGAAAACGATCGACGATAAGTATCCAATCCCGAACATAAATGACGTATTAGACAAACTCGGGAACTGTCAATACTTCACCACGTTAGATCTCGCTAGTGGATTCTATCAAGTTGAAATGAATCCAGAAGACATTCCCAAAACCGGCTTTAATGTGGAACATGTGCATTACGAATTTTTACGTATGCCTATGGGTCTTAAAAATTCGCCATCGACCTTCCAACGTGTGATGGACAATGTCCTTAGAGACCTCCAGAATAGGATTTGTCTTGTGTATTTGGACGATATCATTGTCTTTAGCACATCATTGCAAGAGCACATGAATAATCTGGAGAAGGTTTTCCAACGTTTAAGGGAATCTAATTTCAAGATCCAGATGGATAAGTCAGAGTTCTTGAAATTAGAAACTGCTTACCTAGGACACATAATTAGTAGAGACGGGATAAAACCTAACCCTGATAAAATTTCTGCCATCCAGAAGTTCCCGTTACCCCGGACTCCAACGGAAATAAAGCGTTTTCTTGGTTTATTAGGTTATTATAGGAAATTCATCCCTGATTTCGCTAGAATAACCAAGCCTATGACACAATGTCTGAAGAAGGGTTCCAAAATTGTGCCTGAAAATCTTGAATATGTGAATTATTTTGAAAAATGTAAAACCTTACTCATGAATGATCCGATACTAATCTATCCCGACTTTTCTAAAGAATTTATCGTATCTACAGACGCGTCTAACGTGGCGATCGGCGCTATTTTGTCCCAGGGTCCCATAGGCTCCGATAAACCAATAGCGTATGCTTCACGTACGTTGAACACTAGTGAACTAAATTATAGCACTATAGAAAAAGAGCTGTTGGCCATAGTATTTGCCACAAAGTATTTTCGACCATACCTATTCGGACGTAAATTCAAAATTTATACTGATCATAGACCCTTACAATGGGTAATGAATCTGAAAGAACCAAATTCGAGACTTACACGATAGAAACTCAAATTAAGTGAATTTGATTTTCAATCTCTTTATAAACCTGGAAAACGTAATGCAAATGCTGATGCGCTTTCCCGTGTCGAAATTCATAATGAGGAAACTAGCTCGATGGCGGTAAATTTATCTGAAAGACCACCATCAGAGGCTGGTTCAACAACAGTTACAGCTCACACCAGTGCTGAAAATCCCATTTTAGAAGTCCCAATATCTGACGAGCCACTTAATAAATTCAATAGACAAATAGTTTTCACTATAGTAGGAGATATAAAGAAACGCCCAACTGTGACTAAACCATTTGAGACTCATACTAGAACTTCTATTCAAATTTCAGAATCCTACCTCCAAGAAGATATTGTTAATGCTATTAAAGACTATGTTAATCCAAAAGTCAAAACTGGAATTATAATTTATCCTCCATTGGCTATGTATAAAATAATTCCTGTAATACAAGATAATTTCAAAAGTTCTGCTATGAATCTCGTACTAACAAAAACTGAAGTGGAAAATGTTAAGGAATATTTACGTCAGCAAAAAATCATTCAGAAATACCATGAGGGTAAAACGAATCATCGTGGTATAACTGAGTGTTATCTCGCTCTGTCCAGAAGGTACTATTGGCCGAAAATGAAGGAGCATATAACTAAATATATTAATAACTAGCTGGTACCCGCGACTTCGTTTCGCTGACTTAGTATTTTAGATGATAAAATAACCTTGTTTCCTTCACTAACGTCCTAAATTATACATGCTAATCTGGGCTCCTATTAGTGCTCCTTGTGGACTACGTCAGGAACACCAAACCTTATAAGTCTATATGCCAGCAGAAACTACCCATCAAGCAGAACAACTTTTGCTTTCGTGCCATATCTTTATCTCGTATAGTTTAAGTGGGCTCCTGGTTGTGCACCTGGAGGTCTACATCAGGTACTCCAAACCTTCAAAGTCTATATGCCACCAGAAGCTACCCATCCAGTTGAACATTTTTTGCTGGTGCCATGTCTGTATCTCCTATAATTTAGGCTGGCTCCTAGTGGTGTACCTGATGGTCTACTGAAGGTACTTCAGACCCTCGAGTGGTGAAAAAAAGTAGCCTATGTCCGTTCTCGGTATCTTACTAATCTCTGTGTGAAATTTCATGATGATCGGTTCAGTGGTTTGGCCGTGAAAGCGTAGCAGACAGACAGAGTTACTTTCGAATTTATAATATTAGTATGGATTGCAATATCTGTGGACAAGCCAAATATGATCGTAATCCCATTAAGCAGAAATTTAATATTGTTCCACCTCCTTCTAAACCATTTGAAACCGTGCATATAGATCTTTTTACAGCTCAAAATAAAAAAAAAATACTTTAGTTGACGCATTTTCGAAATACGGTCAAGCATATTACCTGGGGGTCGAATCTGTGTGAAAAACGATACCTCAAAAAACGATATGGAAAACCATATGGGTGGTTTCTGGCTAATTGACAAAAAATCGCGCCGAATTAGCAGTACATTGATAGTTTTGTAGTAAACAAAAAAAAGATATGGTTAATAGCAGTCTATGTATACAAAATTTTTTTTGCGTATGTCTGTGTGTTCGAAATCGTAGGTCAAAAAATTCATATCATTCACTCAATTTTGAATGATTTACCCGAATAAGGACATATTTTTGGCATAAACTTACGTCAAAATAAGATACACTGCAATAGCTATTTTATGTCAAAAAAACGATATCGTTTAGTGATGGGGTCCAAAACGATATGGCGAAGTGTTGGGCAATTTTTTTTTTTCAAAAAAGATCGACTGAACAAGGAGAATTGTTATTAGTAAGGCTTTTTTGAAACAAAGATAGTCCCACCACAAACATAAATGTAGAAGTTGGTAGCCAAGTTCAATGTTTAACTAAAAATAGTGTTGCTTGAAAATGGGTGCAAACTTCAGTCCCGACATGTTTTTATTTCTAAAGCTGTTTGTACGTCAAGAATACCATTGAGTAGGAACTATGTCTTTTTATTTATCAAGGTTCCATTATACGAGATCTTTAAGACTACGTAAGGGATTTTGCGGCGGTTTTCTTCTACTCGTTTTCCGCAGAACTGACACATTTTTATACATTCTATTCACAGCAGTGATATCTCTAGGTAAGACAAGCCACCCGCCTAGTCCCTCTGCCCGCTGTAACTCGTTTTCCCGTTGAAAGTAGTCGTTTTTGTGCCAATATTGTACATATAAACCTTCCTCATGAATCACTCTATCTTTTAAAATAAACAGACACGTAAAGCGAATTTTGCTTAATACTATGAAGTGATGAGCTCTCAGACTTTAAACAACACGATGCTCGTTTGCTATGGATCTGCAAAAACATCTCATTATGTTGAACAACTTTAGCTTTGAATGTTGAGTCTCCGCAGAAGAGTAGGATAGTTTAGTTGATTGACAATCTGATTTCGGCTTCCATTTTTATATTATGGAGGTAATAAGTTCGAATAACATCGGCTGTCGCCTTAGATTAGCATCAATCCATTTCTGCCCGTGGGTGTTGTATAAGGCGACTAAGGGATGAATCCAAGAACGAGCAGCAGCGTTTCCGCTGAATATCTACAAAATCTTGCACTGCGCTCACCAATTCGACTGTCAAGCGTGGTGAGTATGGTTCATGTCCAGCAATGGACTGATGTAGCTGTAGCAGTAGCAGAATGTAATAACTTTATTGTACCACAGAAGTTAACAGTAGCAATAAAATAAGTGAAACATAAGATAGAAGTGGTACGAGCAACCGAACGGATCGCACTCGATGTATCAGAAAGAGGGTAGACAGATAGGTTTGCCGCTAACAGGATGACAATATTCGCCAAAACAGTCTACTCGTGACCATGGAGCGTGAAACCGATTCGAAATATCGAGGTAAAAACAAACATAATCGTGGTGATTATCCTGTTAATACTATTAATTTAAGTATTGTAAAACATAAAAGGCGCAAAGGCGGATTTATCCCGTTAAGAGATCTCTTCCAGTTACCCTTTGCAAAATCAAAATATATGTTTTTGTTTTATTTTTGTTAAAGTGGACTTTCTTTATGGTCTAAATCAGGTACTCCAGAATCTTGATAGATACGTCGATATAGTCATCATGGTAAACACGGCCTCCAGTCCCGGCGTGTTGCTAAACGTTAAACAAACCTATGATATAACGAAAAACAAATCCCACCAAAAACATTTTCATGTCAAGATATAGTCAAAGCGCAACAAATAGATATCAGACCTCAAAATAGAGCCAAGCTTCTCAATCTACGCGCCCTAAGTACACCAACTGTCTTACAAACTTTACCTACATCTTAGTTAAAATATACGGCTTGGCCAAACGGAAGAAAAACTTCTTCCTTCGAAAAGGCGCATTTAGTCTAATTTCCGCAGTCAAATTGTTATTGTCTTCATTCTGCTGAAACAGCAAACCATACATTTAACAAATATGTAGGGTTTATAAAAGAAATTGGCATTTAAATGTTTTTGGTCGGATTTCATTGGTTTTGTAGTGAAGGGGAACCACTTCCGCCCCCCTTTTATAGACGGTAGAGCGTAGAGTGATTTTATAAAATACTGATTCGCGTACTGTATTATATTATGTCCTTATACCAAATATCTAACTTCTAGCATGAAAATCCTAGAAAGTTTCATTAAAACTTTAACCCCTCAATTTGGAAGGTTGTGGGGGGTTCATGGGATAAACATCCCATCGATTAAACAATCGATAACGAATTTTAGCTTTCTGGCACTTCAGGAAGTACTCAAAAATTTTGATGATCATCAGTGTGTCAAAGACTAAATTGGATTGGCGGATTTTAGACATCGTTAAAATAATAAAAAGATAAGAGCTATAAAACTGAAACTTTGCCTGTTTAATGATATTACTATTGGCAATATATCCCGAGAATTTGATCAGTCTAGTATATCGGAAACTATCACGTTTCTCGCTTTGGCGGGGCCACCACCGTGGCCACAGAACTTTTTACACGACTACCAAATCATAGACACTTCCTCCTTATACTTTTTGGTAACTTCGTGTCACGAAATCTAAGGAAGATTGACGTTGATGTCTTTGATAGAGCTGTCGTCTTGCATAATGTCTAAAAAATCAAAACATAAACAAAAAAAATAAACTAAATTGTGAAAATTTATCTTTAGTATGGCAAAATGCTACTACTGCTAGCTAAGCTACCGTAACCCATAAATTTGTGCTGAATTTTATAATGATAGGGCTGACTGACTGGCTGTGAAGATTGTCCGATGGTGTAGCACCGAAGTGGTTCACTATGCTATCGGGATAAGTCGATAGTACCCCTGCCTTCTATTCTACGCCGAGGGTCGGGCCACATTCAAATATCATCTAAATTCAAATTTAATTTGAATATGGGTTTCATCACGATGTTATTCCTTCAACGAAAGAGCAGTTAGTAAAAACACATTAGTACATGGCGACGATCTAACTCGGTTCTTACATTGTAAGACCGGTGTCCTGAACTCTTGCCCACCGACGCTCTTGGGTTCCTCCTGGGTGGGGGCTCGATCCTTACAGGACATAAATGTTTGTTAAGTTAATTCTAAAATATTTGTATCCAGTCTGGGTGTTTTGTATGTATCTATACCAATTTACAAAAAATATAAAATTATGCTAGCAACGCTAGCAAATATCACTACTGGGTTAGATGCTTGAATATATTGTTGGATAGTGATTATTAGTGAGAATATTGACCAAATATTAACAAACTTCAATTATTTATTGCAGAACGATGTCCTCAAAAAAATATATAAATGCGAATCTTAGAACATCTGGCACTGTTCCTATTACAAAACATGAAAATATTGCTTTAATTGCAAGTACTTCAAATACAATAATAAGAAACTTATATAAGAAAACATCTGCTGCTCTCTGAAAGAAGTTACTTTAAGAACTGCTGGCTAAAGTCTGTTATTGATCCAATAAAAAATCTGTTTGAAATAAAATCTGTTTTCCTACTCAACAATTTTACCGGAGAGTTGAAGGGCGTTTGCCTTGATTGCCCTCCCTATATAGTAGGGGATTCCGCCATCAACGACCTTCACCGAGATGATAAAGTTACAAAAAACTTCGTGACAAAATAGGCTGCTTATCGACTAACAATACTGGTAGCTCCTGTCGTCTGAACACTTGTATGTATGAGGGAAGATTCAACAAACATTTTTTATTTTATTGCTGACGGTTCTAAAATTACTTCAATACTATTCTTATGAAACTACATAGGTGTAAAACTAACGAAGGAATTGGAGTCGGACATTTTCGAACACAGGCAGACAAATTAAACAAAATTAGAAGGAGGTAGTATGGTTTAAAGCATAATAGGCTTTGTAGTAGGCTAAGGAAACCATAATTCTAAATAGGATTGATTTTGATATCGCGTTTTAAATGTTAACAGTGCCATCTATTGAATCATAATATGTATCACATCATGCTGTTATTTCATTGCTTTTTATGAATTTTTATAATATGTAGGAATATCGTTTAGGGGTTTCTAAAACTTTTAGTGCTCATTTCGGTGCCTATTTGTTCATAGTTATCTATTTTTCAAAATAACAATGTCCTTGTGCCAGCAGCATACGAAAAGATAGGGAAAGGAAAAGAACGAAATGCGTGTTCTTGTCGTAGTCTCATAATTTTAGGAGCCCAAGTGTTTGTAGTATCTATGATGCTACTATAGGAGGACTTTAACCTCGTAAGCTCAGGAGTTCGTGAGAATTTTTCATATAACGGCGCGAATGCCTTTTTAAAAGGTATGATTCTACAATGGAAAATTAACCTTATAAGCTCACCGTTTTTCCAGAAACTTACAGTTCCAGCAGAGCCCTTTGTTAATTACTTAGTTTGAACTACAAAATATTAATAGACGAGATATGTACTTTAAAATTTTACATAATTAAAGGATAAACACTATGCCCAAGTTTATAGCTATAAGGTTGCTTTATAAAGTGATGTTTGCACCACTATAGATCGACATACCTTTTAAAAAGCATCTGGACTTTACGAGGAATACTATAGGAGACTACACAGAATAACAAAATTAATAGGAAAAAATATTTTCATCAGGTTACCAACAATCATAGAAAAAAAAATACAAGATCAAACGCTAAATAACATTATTATGTGTGAAGAATTATTAAACCACGTCAGGAAACAAACAGTTTCAAAGTAAATCAAGGTTTGCGACGATGATGATTACTGGAAATGCTACGATTGGTCAACAGCGACGCAATTTATTATTACTTCCTGGTTTCTCTTATCATCCTCACGTAGCAATTCCAGCCGAAAAACGCTTTAGATGAGATATCTTTTTCAGTAGGCATTCCGCTTCTCCTTTAAATTGAAAAGAAGCACTGCTTTTCGTTCGCTGCAGTGGTGGTGGATTAAATGCGAATACCATCCATACCACCTGTGTTTAAACTGGTACTCGGTAATGAAATCGGCACAATCTTCTTCCTCATCGGTAGAACGCACGTGCCACTTTATGACAACTAAAATGGAATCAGAAATTAATATTATTACTTTGTTCTTTTTTCTATCTGCCGCTGTGATCTGTAACTGTACTATGCTAGCTAGACTGTTGTGTGTATCAAAATCAGTTGGTACTGTGATAGAATTTAAAGATTTTCATAAATTGCTTATTTTGATTCCGTGTATGGGAGTCCGCAACGACTGGTCCAATGTATTATAATTTCTATTACTCTAAGATTTAATTCTCACCTTTCTGTGAATTTATAAGGATATGTGGGTATTGATATGTAAAGTAGAATGTGGGATACAAGCATAATTAGAAGGAAACAAATTACAGCATGAATCGAATTACGACGTTTCAGAAATGGAGCTCCAGGTGCTCCTACTCAGAAATTCTAATCGTATAGTTTTAAGTTACCTTTATTAGTTTTATTTACTAAATTTTATCTTCAAATTATTCATCGAGAAGTTCTCCTTTACAAAATTTACTCCCTTTACTATCTTTACTTGTAAGGTAGGCAGGCTGATAGCGTAGGTATATCTGAAGTTGGTAGAGACAATAATGGGTTATAAGCCATAGTAAGATTCTCAAGCAGAGAAAATAAGAATCGGTGCAATGCTTCAATGATTACATACATACAGAGTGAGAAAGACAGTCACTTCATCAAATTGCCACTATATCAAAAAATGTAACTGATATTTTGTTCCGGAACCGATCCTAGCGTGGTGACTTATCATTATCACTTTATCAGGCTCTAGCTCAATATAGTACCAACCTTCGCTCAGAGTATACTTTTCGGGGTTCGATTTGTGCATGACACTCCATCATGTTAATGGATGAGGGGGATATAAGTAAAAAACTAAAGCAAAATACTTTTAAAAAATTGTACCTATTTTAACAATCGACACAGACATCGTCGCACGTACATATTATAATACGTATGTATGTATCCGTGGTCCGTGAAACCCATGTGTATTTCTTATATAACAATTACTTATAAAATATAATGAATATTTCGAATTTTCACATACTCTATTTCTTGTATTCTATTTCTTGTGTATGGCGTTTCCATTTAAGATTTCGCCAGTGTCGTAGTGAAAATAAGTAAAAGTGGCATTAAGCCGAGGGAGAGTCCACAACACAGAGATCCTAGTCTGACGACTAGGGGCTGTGATGCGCAGAAATACGTAGCAACAGAAACTTGATAGTAAAATTTTCTGCACCACGTGGTGGACAGCTCGTCACTATTACACAATGTGGAATATATGAATTAATTATAATTTTCTATTTAATGATCACTTTAAGAATCATTTGTTGCTTAAAACACTATCAGATTTATGCACCAAACACTCAAATAAACAAGAAAAATCAAATTATAACCAATTCACAACCGCCATTATGGAATGGCAACGAAAAAGTCCTTCACATACTCAAATACAATTTATTGCAAAGTAAACAAAGCTAAAACTGACAGAAGAAAATTTAGGACAGGAGATTGAATGAATGGAAAGAACTATGAGTGACCGGTATTAGAACTAATATGAGGAAATGTTTTCTGTTTCTACCGGTGTCATAAATACTGAAAAGAACGGTGCATACGATTTGGTTCCGATTACGCCAAAATCAAGCCAGAAAAGGCCCATACCGTTTTTTGACTTATTCTTTTTTTTGGCAGTTAGATGACAACTTTTTAAACGCGCGTATTTACGGTTTATAGCTTGCGATAAGGTCCTACATTGCTGGCTCTAAGCAAATCGAGTATGATTTTGGTAACAAAAACTGTAATGGACTGTTCCCAATATGGTAAAAACCGTAACCGAAGCCTTATAGGGCATATCGCTTTCACGATATGTCAAAATGCTGCAACAGATTCGGGCCCCTGAAAGACGGTACAGCTATAAGTGTGATACAAGCACTTATGGTATTCTTCACACACCATGGTGTTCCTTTAACAATAGTTTCAGATAAAGGCCCTGAATTTACCAATCAATTGTTCTCGGAATTCATTAAGTTTCACAAAATCCAACATCATAAGATTTTAGCTCATACTCCTAAAGACAATGGTATGGTAGAATGTTTCCATTCTACTATACTTGAGCATCTACGTATTCTAAAACTAGAGAAACGTAACGAATCTGCCGTCAACCTCATGCCTTATGCTGATTTAGGCTACAATAGCTCCATACATAGTATCACAAAGTGTAGACCTCTTGAAGTAATCACAGGCCATTTTGATCCACGTGACCCTCTGGACATTGATATTGCTGAGCATTTACTACAACAGTATATGATCGACCATAAGAAAAATATGAATTTAGTTTACGATGTCATAAATGAATCTTCTTTACATAATCGCACCCAAATAATTGAAAATAGGAATAAAGATAGGGAACCTGAAAAAGAATATACTCCGGATCAGCAGGTATTTGTACGTAACCCTCTGGCAAGTAGACAAAAATTAGCTCCGCGTTACACTCAGGATACCGTTTTAGCCGACCTCCCTATACACATCTACACTAAAAAGAAACGAGGTCCAGTCGCTAAGTCACGCCTTAAGAGGGTCCCTAACAGCTCACGATTGTTGCAGAATTCTGCTGATACTTCACCTGATCTTCCATCCGATGCGGGCGCAAGAACTAACACTTGAGTCCTTGGATGAAGGACCAGGACTGCTACCATTTAAACTCGGACCTACAAAAGTAATATCCCGCTATCACTCCTTCCTACAGTTCATTGATCTTGATGATATCGAGTCTAAAAATGAAGTAGTAATGTCTCAATTGAATGAAATTCGGCCTCAGTTAAATAATAGAACATTATCTCTTTATGAACCACATTTAAGATATCTTGAGAGTAAATTACATAAAATTTTAGAACAATTGCAAAGTTTCGAGCCTGATCGTGTAAAGAGAGGACTTATAGATGGTCTCGGTTCCGTAATCAAAAGTATTTCGGGTAATTTAGATCAGACAGATGCAGTAATTTATAATAATGCCATAAATACCCTACAGCATAATGAAAATAAATTAGAATCCGAAATTAACAGTCAAATAAGCTTTTCAAAAGAATGGATGACGCAACACACAAAGGTCTTGGAAAATATAGTTGAAAATCAAAAGAATATGTCTAACGCAATTAATTTAATACTTAGCAGCGACACTGATAGAGAAAATGATTTAATAAAATATGCACACCTTGCTCAATATTTCTTAATGATCGGAGATAATGTAGAAGAACTATCATTAGAATTACATAATATAGAATACTTATTAGCTTTTATTCATGCTCATAGCACATTTCATTCTATGTTGAGTATTGTTTCTCTAAAATCTATGTTAGAAAAATTAAAGACTCTCTACATGAAAAATGAAGTGTTAGACTTAGAACTTCGTGAGCTCTACGATATAATTAAGTTAGGATCGTATTATGTCGGTAAAAGAATAGTTATAGTTTTTAAGTTCCCGATTGTTCTTCCCTTAACCTATAACCTATATAAATTATCCGTTGTTCCTAATAAAAACCATCAAATCCTTATACCTACCCTACCTTATATAGCAATTCAAGGACAAAATTCTATGTACATAGAGGCAGAATGCCCGAAGTCCAGAAAATATTTCCTCTGCGAAGGGACACTGAAACATCGAGAAGGTGATCAAGCTGACTGCACTCAACTTCTCATCACGGAGCAGAAACTCATATCTACATGTAGTCCCACTTTAGTATCTCTTAATAAGGAAGCCCTTGAACAACTCGACGAGAAGCACTACACACTGAGCTTTCTAAAACCTACCAATGTCCAGATATCCTGTAGTCAAGAACAATACAAGACTCTCCAGGGAAGTTATCTAGCCACCATTCCATTAAACTGCTCTATAAAAACTCCAGAATTCACTATCATGAACCTACATAACCAGATAAGGGGACAAGTTGTAAAGATAGCAAATCTACTAGCACTGCAAGAGAATTTGTTGCAGCATCAACCATTCATCACGCTACATTCAACCAACCTCGAGAATCTACATGCCATGAACACGAAGATAACCCTACAACCTCCAGTAAAGTTAGATCAAGTCGATAACTTAAGTCTTTATCACACAACAATCCCCATTTATGTGATAATTCTTTGCACAATAGCAGTAACCATTGGCATCACCTATCGCCGATTAAGAACTAGACACATCAAACCAACTGATGATCCTGAACCAACTTATTCGCAGATTTCATCTCCACGACGACAGACGAACCCCAGTGAGATAAGGATCCGAACAACTTACCAGCAACATTTTCGAAATCCCTCAAATAGTTGCTGATCTGAGGGTGGAGGTGTTACGACCCGGTATAAGCTAGGAAGTGCAGACGCATGCCGGCCTCAATACAGCATCCGAAGATTGCGACACCGTGTCACGCAGCTCACGCGGCCACCGCACGAGGCGTCGACGCAGCGGTTCCCCGATGCTCACGAAACCGAACATCGACTTCGTCACTTTTGTTTCTCACATCGAACATTAGCCACGAACTTTTAGCAATAAATTAAATTGTAATTTTTTATTTTAAATAAAACTAAGTTTGTAATTTTGGTTTTTTTTCATCCGGCGACTGCCGCTATCTTCATTAGCTTATAATCACTTGTTTAGGTACACAAACCAACATTTTTTACTTCATTTAAAATCACATTTAGATTTCTCATTAGTATCTTTAACTAGTAAATACTAGTTTCATATACCTATTACTATCATGGGTAGGTAGTTACTTACCTTCTTTCATTTCGAAATAGCTTCACTATTTCAAGGCCGCGAGCATGTCAAGTTATTTACAATGCCATCTATTGGCTATTTAAATCTGAAGGCTATGTTCCTCCTCAAATGAGATCACCAAAGTAGTATTTGAAAATATCTACACACTAGACAAGTTCTATACTCTGAAATAAAGTACTTCCTACCCAAACTATTATTGCCTACAATATAAAGAATGATGTACCTACGAATATACTGTTGTACCTAGATACCACAGTGAATGTAACTTGAATTTAATGTATCGGATTGTTTTACCTGACTGTTAATTTAGTTTAACACAGCGTTAATTTATAATTTATATCAATTAATATTGATATGATATGTTATTTATGTTATGTTATTTATTTATTAATTTAATTTGACAATTTACAATGTAATGTTAATATGGGTATCTTGCCTGAAATAAACGAATTTTAATTTTTTTATTTAATTTTTAAATACCTTGACTACAACGCCACCTCTTGGCTAGTAGTAGTACCTCAGAGCGATCAAGATGTCATTACACCTTATGTAAGCTAGGGACAGATCTTAGTTTTGTATATCGTTGGTTAGATGTAAGACTACTGTAAGACTTTACATTTTTATTGCATGAGCTGTGCTCGATCTCTTTCGGATAAGGCCGTGCTCCGAGGCGCACGCACCATTAAACCAGTCTTGCTCAACGCCGCCATTTTCATTTCTACACCTCGTGCATCTATGGTCTTACTTGATCACTCATTGATTTATTAGAAAGCTAATGCAATTTCCTGTTCCCATTGCGGGGGAAATTCTTCCAGGATGGCCGACTGTAACGGAACGCATTGGCCCAGCATCGCCTAACGCCCGCCATCGCCAGCCAAAGCCAAGCCAACACGTCAACCACCACTGCCCCTGCCATGCCTGCCAAAGCGAGTGGAGTGGGGGACGTGGAGCTGAGCCTTTATAAACCCCAGCACCCGCCATTCTTGCTAATTTTTCGCTAGTGTTAACATAGTTAGTCGAAACTCTGTCCGATTTTGATAAAAAATGTTATTAAATAAAATAATTAATTAAAATCGATAAAGTCAAAGCTTTATTTCGAGTCAACTGTTTCATGTTAATGTATCTATAGCGGAATTATGTCTTCGAGACAAACCTTTACGAGGTTTAACGAAGGCATTGACTTATTCTTATGTTTATGTATACTACATATGTCAAATAACAAAAAAAAGGCTCCTCTGAAATTATTATAAAAATACCTGATTTAATTATGCCATGCGGTGAAACTCAAGCGCCAGCTACAGCGCCGCGCACCCCGCGCCCGCCTAGCGACGCTATATAAGCTCGCGCCCGCCGAAGACGTAGACAGAATCTTGAAGTCGAGACCCTGGATGAGTTCGTCTCCAGGCTCTCGACCAGGATGTTCGCGCGCGTGGACCGATCAGATTTCGAGCACCTTCGAAATCTGGCTCCGTACCACGCGCGCCCACCTGAATGGAGACCGT
Source organism: Keiferia lycopersicella (assembly GCA_029255805.1). NCBI lineage: Eukaryota > Metazoa > Arthropoda > Insecta > Lepidoptera > Gelechiidae > Keiferia > Keiferia lycopersicella. Next base: position 45,845 of record JARACZ010000018.1, read on the forward strand.
ATCCCCGCGAGCTCGCAGTGGTGGAGGAGCTCGCGGAGGATACCCAAACACCGGATTGACCTTAGCCGCCGGCTGGTAGCTCGCTGTCAGCTTGACGGCGCGCACCAGTCGGCGGCCCCCACAGGATTGACCTCACAGAATGTGACCACCCTGACTTGACCGGCCGGCTGAGCGGGCCCGATTCACTCGGGTCAAGCTCGCCGGCCTAAACCGGAAGTTTCGTTCTTCGCCGCCGGCTTGAAGGCGCTCGCTGGGCTTCCCTGGGATAGTCCAGGGTTCCACCCGGTGTGCGCCTCGCCGGCGGCACGCTCGGACCGAGTCGGTGACTGGTTCTGCCCAGCCACACTCGGTCCTAACTTGACTTTTTCGGGCCGTGGTCTGATGTCTCCCACACCAGCCACGGCCAACACATCTCATGACCCGCCCGTCTTAACGGGCGGCGGTAGACCCTACGCCCAGGAGGTTCTACCTCGATGGCGTCTCCCCGACGGCCTCACGGCCGTCGAGAAGAAAACCTGACTGACAGACGTAGACAGTCCATCGCGGTTCAAGCCACCGAAACAGTAGCCAGCGAGGGCTGCTCCCGCGACACCAGCGCGTAAACTGGGTTCCGTCGAAGCTCCCGAGGATTCCGTCTATCCGTGTATTTTATTGTAACGATCATTTACATCCTGATTTTCATAAGTGGTTCCAGTCTCTAGCAGAGATCCAGGTTAGTGGTAGAGTACGGCTTCCTTGCTTATCGCGTTACATGTAATTTGTATTGTAAACTCCAGGACATAACATTTACCAGTTATTTTACCGCCTAGTGTGCACTTAGGAAGGTGGTTTCCCCGCCAAACCAAAGCCGTCGGTATCGGGCTGTGCCTGATTACTGGTTTGTTGCATGCCTTGCGGGAAAGGACATACTATACACGAACAAGAAGAAGAGGAACTATTTCATTTGCCTAGGATAAGCCACTGCTTTAGCAAGTCGATTATTTGAATATTAGGTCATTATGTACCGGCTTTCGTCTCAGCTGATGTGCATGTGTGTTTAGTACAAGAGGGCTTACCCGTTTAACCGATCCATCTTAATCAATGTTTGCATGCTAACGGGAAGGAAATACCATGTAATCTTACACGAGAAGGAAAAAGAAGAGTTGTAGTATTAAATCCAAATCACGCAAGGAAACCCGTGCCTACCATTTTATTTCTATACGCACTTCATTTTATACTTATTGTCGCGCTTATATTACCGCTGTGCTTTCCCCCTGCTCGCTATTTTAGTTTAGGTATCTTTACCGAATAAAGTTGTTATTTTTGTGTCATATGAAACTGTCGTACATTATTCCGTGCCCACCAACCTACACAGAGCTAGAACCCACAAACCCCAGACCCTGAGGTCAGAGTTCTCAACTCATTTAAATGTCAATGACAGAGGCTGCCTTCGACGGCTGACCACATCATTACATTTTGGCGCCCAACGTTTTAAATTGTGTTTTTCTCGTAATTTTTTTTATGACGGGATCGCATTTTCTTGAAGCTCTGTAGTGTTGAATGGTACACGAATTGTGTATTAGGTTTTAAGTAATTAATACGAACGTATGTCCGGGCCCGCGCTGAGGTTAAAGTTAAGAAAGAAAGATTTATTAGAATTGGCAGAAAGTAGACGTTTGCCAACCGTCAATCCCGTATCAAATAAACCGTATACTGTAAAACAGCTCAAAGACGAGCTGATAAATTATTTATTATCTGAGTTAGACCCAGTGAACCAAAACATAGCTGCCAAAGAATTGTTGACGTCCGTAAATAGTGTCGAGTCCGAGGCAGAGTCGGACGACGAGGTGTCGCAGGGAAGTGGAGAGAACTTGGACGATTCTTTTTACGAGGAGGCTAGTGTAACAGGCAATCCCAGTAAACCCGAAGATATGCCGCCCAAGCAGGAGAGTGATTCTGCAGCGGGGCAGGAGAAAATTTATAAAGTAGTGAAAAATTGGGACATCAGTTTCGACACAAGGAACGACCCAGTAGAATTTTTAGAACGTTTAGATGAATATGCGACCTCGTGTGAGATCCCGAAAGAAAAGCTTTTGCCGGTTTTGACTAGATTTCTTAAGGGAAAAGCCAATTTATGGCATAGGAACAACCGCGACGATTGGACCACGTGGGAGGAATTTAAAAAATATTTTAAAAGATATTTTTACCCAAGCGGTTATGAAAATAACTTACTCGAAAAGATAATCGCAAGGAAGCAAGGTTTTCGAGAGAAATTCGTAGACTATTTGACTGATTTACAGACCATTATGCGTCGCTACGGAAAATTCGATAAAGAAGAAAAGTTACAACGTATTTACGAAAATATGAACCCGAACTATAAGCTTTATATACAGCGCCAGGATTTTCAAACCGTGAATGATTTGATAGATTTGTGCACAGAGTATGAAAAAATCAATGAAGAAAAATATAAAAACATCCAACCCAAGATGTTGCAAGAGAGCCCCGGTTTATGTACGAACAACAAGTTCGAATAAGAAATGTCGCCGGACCGAGTAGGCAGTCCAACCCGTTTTATAATGGAAAATCCGCGGCGTGTGTTAATAGTAGTAATCCGCCGACGGGAAATCGAGAGCCGCGATACATAAGAAATTACAACAGTAAGACATCGTGTTTTTCTTGCGGTGGTGAAAACCATAAATACACAGAATGTACAAAGAGGAAACAAGTGTTTTGCACTGTATGCGGCAGGATTGGCGTTTTGAGTAGGAATTGCTGCAAGTCTTCGAGCGGCAGGAGAGGTTACGAAAAAACATATACTGTAGACAATTTAAGCGATAACGAAAATAGAGTTTTTATGGAAATTACAATTTATGGTGAAAAATATCCGGCGCTACTAGATTCAGGTTCCACGTCTTCATCAGCGAACCAAGAGGTATATGAATGGTGCCTACAGAACTCCGCTCCACGGAGGAACGTGGGTAATAAGTTTGTCCTTGCGAACAATACACAAGTCGCTGTGACGCTCAGTGTATCGCCGACAATGGACATTTTGGGTGAGCGATATTGTCACCAGATGTACCTGTTACCAGATTCGTCTGTGATAATCATCGGTATGGATCTGATGAGAAGAGTGGGATTACGGAAAATGTGGGAATATATTGAAAAAACGGAAACGCAAGGCCAGAATACAAAACGAGAGGAGATAGCGCCTGACGGTAGTGTCAGAGCAATCCACGCGGTTAGTAAGCCTAATCAACCGCCGTCGCAAACGTCTAGGAGTGAACATGAACAACCTGGGAAATACCTACTTTATAATAAGGACTTGTCACCAGAAGAAAATCAAAGATTACAAAAGTTTCTACAGTGTGAATTTCAGAAATGCGACTCAGCACCTAAAGGTAACGATTGGCTGGAACACAAGATTAAGTTGAAGCACAACGTGCCCATTAAGCAGAAATATTACCCGAGAAACCCAAAATTACAAAATATTATTGACGAGCACGTAAATAAAATGCTAGAAGATGGGATAATCGAAAAGTCGTCGAGCCCGTATAGCTCACCAATAGTTTTGGCTAAAAAGGAGAACGGGGAATACAGGTTTTGCATAGATTTCAGGAAGATCAATGAAATCTCTGAGAAGGACGCTTACCCATTACCGCAAATAGATGATACGCTAGAGAAACTGCAAAAAGCCAAGTATTTTTCAAAATTAGATTTAAAGAACGGATATTGGAACGTTAAACTGGAAACGAACAGTAAACCAGCCACCGCGTTCACGGTCCCCGGACGAGGACTTTTTCAGTTTAGAGTCATGCCGTTCGGCCTACATTCGAGCGGCGCTACTTTTCAGCGGCTGTTGGATATGGTTATTAGCCCAGAATTACAGCCACATGCGTATGTGTATCAAGACGACATTATTTGCTGTTCAGAAACATTTGAACAGCACTTAGTTCATTTAAGTGAGATATTTGAAAGAATAAGACAGGCGGGTTTGCAGATAAATAAAAAGAAGTGTGATTTTTGCCGCCCCCAAGTGGAGTATTTAGGCCATGTCGTAACTAGAGAAGGAATTAAAATGAACGAAAATAAAATAAAATGTATACGCGATTTAAAAGCCCCCAGAACAGCCAAAGAGATCCGCAGTTTTATCGGTATGACGTCGTGGTACAGGAAATTTATACCGAACTACGCGGAGATTACAGCCCCGTTGGTTGCGCTTTTAAAGAAAAAAGTTAAATTTGTATGGGGTGAGGCACAAGAAATAGCGTTTGAAAAGGTGAAAGAGATATTATTTACAGACCCGGTGTTGACGAGAGCAGATTTTAATAAACATTTTACTTGGATGCCAGCGATCGCGGATTGGGATGCGTTTTAATCCAAAAAGAAGACGGAATTCCGCGAGTAGTAATGTACGCCAGCAGATCGTTAACACCCGCGGAGGCCAAGTACTCGGCAACCGAAAAAGAGTGCTTAGCAGTTGTATGGGGAATACGGAAAATGCGAGCATTCTTGGAGGGATACCATTTCGTTGTGGTAACGGACCACCAGGCATTAAAATGGCTAAATTCATTAAAAAGTCCAACCGGGAGATTAGCACGATGGGCTTTAGAATTACAACAATATAGTTTTGACATCGAATATAGAAGCGGAAAGAAAAATCATGTTGCAGATGGGCTCTCAAGAAACCCAATATGTACCTTAAAAATAGAAAAAGAAACCTGGTACGACAGGAAGCTAAAGGAAGTAAAAGAAAAACCCAATGATTATCCAGAGTACTGCATCAGAAATGACAAGTTATATAGAAAAATTATTAGCGCGTCTTACGGCACGAAATTACAACCTGACGCCGATTGGAGATTATGCATCCCACCAAATGAAAAGGACTCAATTCTACGCGAGTACCACGACGAACCCAGCGCAGGTCACTTAGGAAAGTCGAAAACTCTAAGCAGAATAGCCCAGCGTTATTATTGGCCAGGAATGTATCGAGATGTAGCTATGTACGTAAACAAATGCATAGTTTGCCAGACGCATAAACCGTCGCAGCAGGCAAAAGCAGGCCTTATGCACACGCATAAAGTTGAAAGACCGGGACAAGTAATCACATGCGATTTGATTGGACCTTTACCAAGGTCGTCGCAAGGGTTTTGTTGGATTATAGTTTTCCACGATAAATTTACAAAATGGTCAGAAGTACGTCCTTTGAGAACAGCGACAGCAAAAACAGTTTTAAAAGCCCTCCGTGAGTGTATCGTTATGAGATACGGCGCGCCAGAAACGTTATTATGCGATAACGGCAGACAGTTTACAAGTAAACTATTTAAAGATTATCTCGAGAGCCATTCAATAAAAGTGAGGTATACAGCACCCTATAGCCCAAACAAAAATCCAACCGAACGAGTCAATAGAACGCTAGAATCGATGATTTCAGCGTACATTGCAGGGAACCATAAGCGATGGGACGAATATTTACCCGAATTAAATTATGCTATGAACACATCAAAACAGGAGTCCACTAAATACACGCCCGCGTTTTTAATGTTTGGGAGGGAGTTACGGAACCCGTACGATAAAAATACATTTCCATTACCGGCAATAAGCGAAATGAGCAAAATACAAGAGTTGTATGACCTAGTAAAGATGCACCAAGATAAAGCTTCGGGACAACAAAAAGTACACTATGATAAGAATAGAAGAGACTGGGCCCCGAAAGTAGATATGTTGGTATTGAAGAGAGATTTTCCATTATCTAACGCAGCTAAAGATTTTTGTGCTAAACTAGCACCGAAGTTCTCCGGACCGTATAAGATTATACAAAAAAAGTCACCTGTAATTTTTGTATTACAAGATAAGTCAGGGAAAAAGACGTTTACAGCTCATGTAAAAGATATTAAGAAATATTATGATTAGTAGTATACATTATCACTATCCCGCCAATTTCTTCCCGGCCGCATCGAAGGATACCTACATACAAGAAATAGTAAGATATCTCGACAGTCCAGAAGGTTCCACGGTAATCACCGTATGAGTATTGTACCGGACCAGCGGACGTCCGACGAAACCATAATTAATATACATTGCCGGTCGAGAATAACTGTTATCAATAAGAGACAAACATACGCGTTTAGGTAGGTTGAGATAACAAGATATTTCTGCCTTTCGGTCGTTATTAGATCAATGTTGATTAAACGGAAAAAATACCGTACAACATATTTAATTAAAGCCGAAAAATAAATAGGCAAAGTCGCCACTACGCGTTGATCATTATAACCGTTACGCGTTTTAAAACCAGTCGCGCGAGCGTGAATACTACCTGCGGAACAAAAGTGGCAGGGATGCGATAGGTTCGCAATACAAGCGCAGGCCTCCGAGCCTCGGTCCAGTAAGTAGAGTGAAGCGAAGATGCGCCACAGGATGCCGTACATTGTGCGAACGCGCGGTGCGAGAGATTGCGTATTTATAAGGACAGCCCCGTGAGTAGAAATTTAAGATATTTAAACTAGAGTTCGGATAGGTTGTTTTTCGTTATTTTGGGTGATATCAATAGAGAAGGGAAAATCATTATTAAAAGAGGTAAACTTTAGACGGTCCGAGTAAATTGTCAAGGGCGGATAAAGCGCGTAATTAAGCACTAACCAAAATAGTGGAACGAGCGGCGAAGATTTTGCTATAATATATAAAATAGTAAGCGATAATATGTAGTTAGGTTAATATATAACAAGGGAAAAATTTTGAAGTAGGAACCACTTTAGACGGCAAATGAATATGTTATTCGGGAGCTTCATGAGCGATGTTTATACCAGGTCTGGGGAGAGCGTCCATGATTATGTGGACATGGTGGAGATGGGGGATGATGGAGTCCCCGCAGGGGAGGAGGTCGCGCCAGAGGACCTAGACATCATATCCTTGCACCCGGAGGACAACCTCGAGGACCTGGACGACCCCCTACATATACTAGGGCAGCAGCCAGCAGAGGGGGAGGTGGCGGAGCAATGGACCGCGGCCGACGCAGATACCCTCCCACCATCAAGGGCACCGGACGGTACCCTATGGGAGGAGGTGGAGAATATCTGCCGCCTCTTGGAACAGCCGCCACCACCTCCACAACCGCAGTATGGGGCGCTTTCCATGACACCACCACCACCACCACCACCGTTCATGCAACCACAATATGCGCCGTGGTGCGCATTACCGCCGCCGCCGCCGCCGCCGCCGCCGCAGCAGATCCTTGGGTTGGGGTATGTAGCGGTCGCCGTGCCGGTACAGGGCATGCCGGTTCCGGCGATCGTCTATTGGCCGGTATGGAACGGGGCCCCAACGCCGGAACCAGCAGAGCCGAGAGGCCGTACAAACCGGTCACGGCGATGGCTACAGTACCAGCGGGCCCGCAGGGACCTGGCGCGGCAATGGAAAAGAAGATAGCGAGGGGACCGGGAGCAGGGACCGGCAGCCGGGAGACCGTCCGCGACCCACCCGCGCGAGGATTTTTAAGTATTTTATAGTTTGTGTTTTTTTTTTTAATATAGTTTATTAAAGGCTAAACGGTAAAGTAGATCTGGTAATTGCTTGTCAAGTAAGGCAACGGTCACAAGAAGGAACCGTCGCAGTAAAATTAGTTTATTTCAGTAAATAAAATTGTCAATAACAAATATCAGAAAGAAAATTACTGCCAGATGTATGTTACCAAGGGCTTTTAGTTGATTTTAGTCATCGATAAAATTACGTGATAGTAAATGATAAGTACCCCGCTGAAGTAAACCAAAGATATATAGAAGAAAGGAAGGTTTAATATGTAATTAGTATGAGGAATAAGTCCCGAAAATAAATTAATCATTGTAATTACCGCAGAATAGTAAATTAATTAAACCAGTGAAGGGTGAATTATAAAAACTTGTTACAGTATTATTTTGTTATGTGTGATTAATTTTAATTCTTTTATAGGTATTAATATAGATCGATCGCCAATCTGAACAAATCCCTAGGCATTTAACGAATTGCTTACGGTAGGTCAGTGCATCAGCCCGGTAATTGTTTGCAACATTGTATTAAGATAAGACACCCGCCGGCTGATTGAATGAAATGTGAGTACCGTTAGGAAGGTAGTTACCTACCGGACAGATTTATGAATGGGATCGATTATCGAGTTTAGTTATATATTTCATTGATGAATAAGTGTTTATTATCAAAGGGTTATAGCAAATAATATATTAAGTAATGTTTGAGGTAAAGTAAGGTGGTAGACAAGGTCATTTTAAAGCTTTATTAGTTTGCTATTTATTCACGTGTTATATTTGCCAAAGTAAAGGGTAAAGAATGGGTGCAAAGTAAAGTTTTAAGCATTTAATGTTAAATGAAAAGACTGATATCATAGTACATACCTAATAGTCAGCGAGTAAGGGAAACAAACCAGTATATTGTGCCAGTATTTTATACCAAATCATTAATAGTGAGATGTAGATTTGTTTTGAAACAAATTAAAATTAATCTAAGGATTGTATTGATATAATCCTTCAGGAATTCCCTCGACAATGAAACACTTTTTCAGTTTCAAGACACAACTAATATATTTTCCACTTGAACGTGTTCACTACTCGGCGGTTACAGTAAGACTGGTTACTGGTTCTGGTATCGCCACGACGTTAGCAGTTCACCCCTCTTTTCCCTCTCTACTTGCTCATCACCCCACTTTGTCATTTTTCGGTGTTGCCATTTCTAGATTTTAAAAAGATCAGAGCGATACTAGCACCAGTTACAAATAACAGAAATAACGTTACTTAAAAAAAAATAACTTACAGACTATAAATAAAACGTAAAAATAACGTTATTAAAAAACAAATAAAATACCAAAAGCTTACAAATTCGTCCATCCTGACTCTTATCTCACGTCCTCGTGAGAGCTACAACTATATTTATCAATAAAATATTTCATTTAATTAGGTAATTAATAACGTATCTATACATTTATTATATATATATTTTTTTAAATATTAATTATATAATAATATTAATTATATATTTTTTTAAATATTAATTTTTTGTTAGTCGTATTATTTAATCCCCACTGTACATCTAGAACCTTTTCGTCCCACACTTTTTCATCGCGACCGTGATTCATAGCTGTTAATGAATCCAGAATTGTGCGATTGTACCTCTCCACTTGCCCGTTGGCTCGTGGAGTGGCAACTGCATTCATAATGTGTTTTATGCCAAGGTCCTTTAAAAACATTTTTAATTTATTTCCAGTAAATGAAGAATATCTGTCCGTGATTAATCTATGTGGACAACCAAATGTTGAGAAATATACTTTAAATACTCTGATTGTAGTAAGAGCTTTGGTGTTTTTAACAGGCTTAAGTATGATAAATTTACTAAAAGAATCTATAATGACTAATAAATATTTATTTTTCCGTTTGCTTTCATTAAACGGACCCAAGTGGTCAGCGTGAAGGGTGTGAAAGGGTACATTAATTTTTGGAATCGGATGTAAATATCCTGATTTCTTTCCAGATGGAACCTTACTGTGCGCACACTCCAAACAAGATTCGACGTATTTTTTTGTAAACTTCTTTATCTTAGCAAACCAGTACTTTTCTTTTATTTTGTCCAGTGTCTTATCTACTGAAAAATGACCTATGTCATCGTGACAAGTTTTTAAAATTTGCCAACGTACAGCCTTTGGCACTAGCCACTTTGGTCCGTCCGCAGTATTTCGGTACACATAATTATTTTTAACACAATAATTTTCCCGAATATCCACAATGTCTTTGCCGTTTGGGTCTTGCAAAATATTTCTAATTCTTTCGACCTCACTATCCGCAGACTGAACAGTCTTTAACCAATCATCGTTAATCTGTAATACAGTTGGATACTCTATCTCTTCTAAATTGTTCTCGGTCACAGGATTCCTACTCAGGGCATCGACATGACACATGCCTTTACCGGATTTGTACTTGACATTGCAGTCAAATTCTTGTATCAGGCTCCACCAGCGTGCAACTCTTGGTATCATATCGCGTTTAGTAAAAGTCGCTCGTAAAGAATTACAGTCCGTCACAATGGTAAAGGGCATTCCCAATAAATATGGTCTAAATTTAATTAACGAAGAAACAACAGCTAATGTTTCTAATTCATACGATGAAAAATGTTGCTCGACTGGTGAAGTCTGGCGACTGAAATACGCAACTGGTTTAAAATCCTCTGACTCTTGTTTTTGAAAAAGAATACCCCCTACTCCTAACTTACTAGCGTCTGTATGTAATTCAGTCTCATTAGACGGATTATACAATGCCAAGATTGGCCTAGTAACAAGTTTTTCTTTTAATTTATCAAATGAATTCTGTTGTTCTACCTCCCAAGACCAGGGACAATTCTTTCTCAACAATTTAGTTAATGGTTTGGCAATCTCGGCAAACCCTTTAATAAATTTCCTGAAAAAACTAGCCAGTCCTAAAAGTTGTCTCACATTATGAATATTTTTAGGAGTGGGAAAAGACTGCACAGCTTCAATTTTCTTTTTACCTGGTCTTATACCTTCAGCAGTAATTTCAAAACCCAGAAAATCAACTGAAGTTTGAAAAAAAATACATTTACTTGGTTTCAAAGTTAAGTTGAATTCTCTCAGTTTTTTGAATATCATTTCGAGTCTATCTAATCCTTCCTCAACCGATTTAGATGGTACTAAAACATCATCCATATAAGCTATAGCTGTATTAAATCTAAGCGGACCTAGTGCTTTATTTATGGTTCTTTGAAAAACCGCGGGAGCATTAGAAAGTCCAAAAGGCATTCTGTTAAATTCCCACTGGCCATCTGGGGTTACAAATGCCGTTTTAGACTTTGACTCTTCAGTAAGCTCGACTTGATAATAGCCACTAGCTAAATCTAAAGTGCAGTAGTAACTTTTTCCCGATAATCTGTTCATTTGGTCCTCCATACAAGGAAGTGGATAATGTTGTTTTATAGTTTTGCGATTTAATGCCCTATAATCCACGCAAAGTCTTTTATCTCCTGTCTTTTTCCTAACTAGTATGATTGGGCTGGCGAAAGGGGAATTAGACTCGCGAATAATACCATTTGAACTTAATTCTTCTACCATACCTTGAACTTCCTCCCGTTCTTTTTGTGACAGTCGGTAAGGCCTATAAACAATCGGTTGATCATCACTCAAATCGATATTCATTTTTTCAATGTCAGTATAACCTAACTCACAAAGAGACGTCGCGAAACAATCTCGGTAAATATTAATTAAGCTTAGGAGCTTATCCTTGTGATCGTCTGAAATATTTCCCATGTTTATCTGATCCAAAGTAAAAGGTTCTAGTGATCCTCTATTCTCAATTCTATTAACTTCACAAAATCCAAACGATTCTTTCACAATTTCTACGCGAGCTATCAATTCACCCCTCTTAAAACGTATCGGTGTAGTAGTTAATGGTATTATTGCAATAACGCCTGACCCTTTTTCAATTTTATACACCCCCTCTTGAACCTGATATTCTCTTCTAGGTTGCGCTCTGTAACTACTTTTTACATATATACTTCCTTCGAATTCAGAATCGCAGCAAAAGTTGAGAAAGCCGGGTTTGTCAAAATTTGTGTCTTTATCTACTTTTAACTCTAACCAACCTGACCCTTCGTCTACTGTTTCATAACAACTTGTTATTTTTAAACCTTTATGTGTCTTAAGGATATTAATATGTGGTTGTTCCGTATAGGTTTTTCCTACGATCAGGTGATTTTTAAGGAGATGGTCAGCTACGACTACGCACTTAACTTTAGCACTTACACCCTGAATCGACAACTCAGCCTCACTTGTCCCAATCGATGTCGCTCTACCCCCACCGAAGCCGAACATAGGAAAAGTGTTTGAACTATCCCATCCTCCTAAAATCTCCCTAGCATCAGTTTCACGAATCAATGTAACATCACTACCTTGGTCAATTAAACATGTTCGTTCTATACCATTGACAAGAACTTTTTGAATATATTTGTTTGTAGGTATAGCAGTAATGTCTTTGTGTTCCTCAGTATTAACATTTTTACGTGTACGAAAGCATTCAGATTCCAAATGACCTAACATTGAACAACTGCACTTTTTAATAGGTTTAGGACACTTGGACAATGGGTGCCCTTCTTGTTTGCAATTATAACATCTAATAGAATTACCCACGGGTTTGTTTGTGTTACTTTTATTTTCGCGATTGTACTTTTTGTTAACAGACTGAGCATTAATCGAATTTGTAATTCTAGTTCCAGTTTTAACATTGCGCAAATAAGCTAGCAATTTATCCGGGTCACTAAACTGTGCTGCTTCAGCTCCTAATCTCACCGACCTATCGTCTATGCCATGAAGAATGCACTCCACTGCTCGTTTACCAGAGATATCACATCGGTTGAGCAAAGCCACTTTTTCATAAAAGTAGTCTTCGAGAGACTCACCAAACTTAACTCGCTTTCCTAGCATGTCAGACAACATTTGACCATAATTTTCTTGTGCAGGAAATGCAGATCTAAGTTTGGTTTGCCACTCGGGCCACGTGAATAAAACTGTCGATAAACCCTCATACCACTTTTTCGCAACCCCCATAAGTTTCGGTATCGCATAATGTATAATTTGCCTTTCACTCCATCCATACAGAATCGCGCATTCATTCACTTTGGTCAACCAATTTTCGATAGTCTGATTTTTAAGTGAAGGGTCAAACTCCGGTACAACATTGGTGTTTGAAAAACTTTCCTTACTAGATCTATTAAAAATTTGAGATAGCTGTAACATAAAATCCTTAGAACTATGTCTATTAATTGACCTAGACCTAGATCTACTACGGGACCTGCTCGAATTGCGCCGAGACCGACGGCGATTCTCGCGTTCTCTACTTCTCTGCCTACTTTCTCTGTTAGTACGAGGTCGTGAATTATCACGTCTAGGACTCACATCGTGGTTGGAGACAGGTGTACGGCTCCGTGAATTTCGGTCCTTGCAGCTAGTCCTCTCGTTGCGAGGTACCGGAGTACGAATCTCCCGTCTTCGAGATCCAGGTGAAGTCCGTTCCCTGCTGCGAGTCGCGCTCGGGTCCCTTCTGCGGGACTCACGTGTGGAACGCTCACGGCTGCGGCTGCGTTGTCCAGACGGTGGACACGGAGGCGCTGGTTGAGGATCATCAGCGTAGGCATCCTGCAGCTGCTGGAATGCGCCACGTGCATTTTCCATTGCCAACTAAAAATTTTACGAAAGATTACTATTCTAATATTTTTATTTATGAAACCCATAACCTTTATCTATCTACACAAAGAATACTCACACAAGTTAGTAAAACACAAAACCATAAATTCATATGACTAGAGAGTAGCTTTAAACACATGTCAAGGTTAAAACACGAAACTACAAAATGACATGACTAGAGGGTAGCCCTAGCCACATGTCAGTGTTAGGAACACAAAAACTACAATATGACATGACTAGAGGGTAGCCCTAGCCACATGTCAGTGTTAGAAACACAAAAACTACAATATGACATGACTAGAGGGTAGCCCTAGCCACATGTCAGTGTTAGAAACACAAAAACTACAATATGACATGACTAGAGGGTAGCCCTAGCCACATGTCAGTGTTAGAAACACAAAAACTAAAATATGACATGACTAGAGGGTAGCCCTAGCCACATGTCAGTGTTAGAAACACAAAAACTAAAATATGACATGACTAGAGGGTAGCCCTAGCCACATGTCAGTGTTAGAAACACAAAAACTAAAATATGACATGACTAGAGGGTAGCCCTAGCCACATGTCAGTGTTAGAAACACAAAAACTACAATATGACATGACTAGAGGGTAGCCCTAGCCACATGTCAGTGTTAGAAACACAAAAACTACAATATGACATGACTAGAGGGTAGCCCTAGCCACATGTCAGTGTTAGAAACACAAAAACTACAATATGACATGACTAGAGGGTAGCCCTAGCCACATGTCAAGGTTAAAATAGAAATAAAAAATATTATTGCATGCATACGTATTTCATAATTTATAGTCGGTAGTAGACACATTAAAAAATATATATTACATCTTAATTATACTACACCTTTTCAAAAATGCATGCATTATTTAAACATTATTTTATCGAAACAAATGAAAAAAAAAAAAAAAATCGCGCCATAGGTGGAATTTGAACCCACATTTTTTTTGACTAGCCGGGTCGATTATGTATTTAATTTTATTTAAAATAAAGTAAAGTGATGAACTTAAATTTCTTTTAACAATCTGTTTAAACAAAATAGAACGTACCTGGCGTTTTTCGTACCACTTCTGACTTGATATAATCCTTCAGGAATTCCCTCGACAATGAAACACTTTTTCAGTTTCAAGACACAACTAATATATTTTCCACTTGAACGTGTTCACTACTCGGCGGTTACAGTAAGACTGGTTACTGGTTCTGGTATCGCCACGACGTTAGCAGTTCACCCCACTTTTCCCTCTCTACTTGCTCATCACCCCACTTTGTCATTTCTCGGTGTTGCCATTTCTAGATTTTAAAAAGATCAGAGCGATACTAGCACCAGTTACAAATAACAGTTAAAATAACGTTACTTAAAAAAAATAACTTACAGACTATAAATAAAACGTAAAAATAACGTGATTAAAAAACAAATAAAATACCAAAAGCTTACAGTATAAAAGAAAGATCGAGATGCATGCTTCGGGTTCAAATCCCGGGCTATATTGAAAATAAGAAGTTATTACCGTTCAAGTTGTAAATAACATTAGTTAGTAGGGTTTCTGAAATGTAGCACCAAGACGGTGCAGGTTTTTAACCAGTTGTTGTCCGGTGATTTTTTCCTTTACAGGAAAAAATCTTTCAGCGAAGAGGGGGAATGCCATGCGGTGAAACTCAAGCGCCAGCTACAGCGCCGCGCACCCCGCGCCCGCCTAGCGACGCTATATAAGCTCGCGCCCGCCGAAGACGTAGACAGAGGGATCTAGAAGTCGAGACCCTGGATGAGTTGTTCCAGGCTCTCGACCAGGATGTTCGCGCGCGTGGACCGATCAGATTTCGAGCACCTTCGAAACCTGGCTCCGTACCTTGCGCGCCCACCTGATTGGAGACCGTATCCCCGCGAGCTCGCAGTGGTGGAGGAGCTCGCGGAGGATACCCAAACACCGGATTGACCTTAGCCGCCGGCTGGTAGCGCGCTGTCAGCTTGACGGC
This sequence comes from Keiferia lycopersicella, assembly GCA_029255805.1. Lineage (NCBI taxonomy): Eukaryota > Metazoa > Arthropoda > Insecta > Lepidoptera > Gelechiidae > Keiferia > Keiferia lycopersicella. Next base: position 61,033 of record JARACZ010000018.1, read on the forward strand.
GCGCACTAGTCGGCGGCCCCCACAGGATTGACCTCACACACTGTGACCACCCTGACTTGACCGGCCGGCTGAGCGGGCCCGACTCACTCGGGTCAAGCTCGCCGGCCTTAACCGGATGTTTCGTTCTTCGCCGCCGGCTTGAAGGCGCTCGCTGGGCTTCCCTGGGATAGTCCAGGGTTCCACCCGGTGTGCGCCTCGCCGGCGGCACGCTCGGACCGAGTCGGTGACTGGTTCTGCCCAGCCACACTCGGTCCTAACTTGACTTTTTCGGGCCGTGGTCTGATGTCTCCCACACCGGCCACGGCCAACACATCTCATGACCCGCCCGTCTTAACGGGCGGCGGTAGACCCTACGCCCAGGAGGTTCTACCTCGATGGCGTCTCCCCGACGGCCTCACGGCCGTCGAGAAGAAAACCTGATTTGATTTGACGTAGACAGTCCGCCGCGGTTCAAGCCACCGAAACAGTAGCCAGCGAGGGCTGCTCCCGCGACACCAGCGCGTAAACTGGGTTCCGTCGAAGCTCCCGAGGATTCCGTCTATCCGTGTATTTTATTGTAACGATCATTTACATCCTGATTTTCATAAGTGGTTCCAGTCTCTAGCAGAGATCCAGGTTAGTGGTAGAGTACGGCTTCCTTGCTTATCGCGTTACATGTAATTTGTATTGTAAACTCCAGGACATAACATTTACCAGTTATTTTACCGCCTAGTGTGCACTTAGGAAGGTGGTTTCCCCGCCAAACCAAAGCCGTCGGTATCGGGCTGTGCCTGATTACTGGTTTGTTGCATGCCTTGCGGGAAAGGACATACTATACACGAACAAGAAGAAGAGGAACTATTTCATTTGCCTAGGATAAGCCACTGCTTTAGCAAGTCGATTATTTGAATATTAGGTCATTATGTACCGGCTTTCGTCTCAGCTGATGTGCATGTGTGTTTAGTACAAGAGGGCTTCCCCGTTTAACCGATCCATCTTAATCAATGTTTGCATGCTAACGGGAAGGAAATACCATGTAATCTTACACGAGAAGGAAAAAGAAGAGTTGTAGTATTAAATCCAAATCACGCAAGGAAACCCGTGCCTACCATTTTATTTCTATACGCACTTCATTTTATACTTATTGTCGCGCTTATATTACCGCTGTGCTTTCCCCCTGCTCGCTATTTTAGTTTAGGTATCTTTACCGAATAAAGTTGTTATTTTTGTGTCATATGAAACTGTCGTGCGTTATTCCGTGCCCACCAACCTACACAGAGCTAGAACCCACAAACCCCAGACCCCGAGGTCAGAGTTCTCAACTCATTTAAATGTCAATGACAGAGGCTGCCTTCGACGGCTGACCACATCATTACAATTAAAATTTCTAAGCCAAATTCTTATCAGCCAGTTTATAACTCACTTTTTATAACACACGCCCTGTAATATGCCCTGCAAAATATATTCAATCGTATATAAATAAAACAGCACAAATATATAAAAACGAAAATTTATTTATTAGTTACTAAAAACCAAAAAACATTCAAAAATGTCGTCTCAAAATTGAGCCAATGGATAAAAGAGATACTTCACAGTAGTGGTATTGATACTTTCTTATTCAGTGCTTACAGCACTCGTCACGCGACCACGTCCTCAGCCAGCAGACTTGGAGTTAATGTCGATGTCATACAAACGACTGCAGGATGGAGTACATCTTCCTCAGTCTTTGCCAAATTTTATAACAGAGTAACCATCTCTGACGCTAGTGATTTTGCTTGAACTATTCTTTCTGATTGTACTCATTTTACATCTAAAAAATTAAAATAATATTACTTACAATTCTAAACTTGTAAAGATATCTATTTTTATAACCTATTGTACTAACTACGTTAATCCCTATAAATCGGTTTATTATTTATTTCATTCTGTATAAAATACAAATACAGTATAAGATAATATAAACTTACCGTTTTATTTTTCCATTCCATTTCGCATTTTTATCTCTCATCATCATACACGATGTTAACAATAAATCGCTAAGAGTGAAGCCGTGAAACATAATTGAAAATCAAACGAACTTACCTGTAAGTGAAGTTCAATCATAATTATGTGAACCGCTTCATTCGATGCGATTTACATATAACCACCCAGCAATTATAGCATTATTAACATCACTTTCTTTACACTGGATCTTTCTTTTCACTATATAAATATACCCACCCAATCGCTTTTTGAACTGTAAAAATGTGAAACGGTGAATAAGTGAGCGAAGTAAACTGAATAAAATGAATCTGACAGCCAAGCAACCGCCGAGGTAGGGTGGTGTAGTGGGGACGGAAGCTGGAGATAACCCCTCTAAAAAAAAACAAAAACTCTAAAATGTCCGTGCAAGGCTTCGTTTGATCCTCAATATATTGCTAACTCAAGAAATACTTAGTATGTCGCAGTAAAACTGTAAATTGGGACATTGTACATATCTACATTACATAGGAGGGAAGGGAACTGCTTGTGTTGGACCTAGGAGAGAAGGGAACTAGGAGTAGAAATAGAAAGGAATTAAGTGAAAGTAGGAGAGGAACACAGGTTATGGGATACTAGTGACTGGAAGGTAGACAAAGACAGTAGAAGCTCGGGAAGCCTGGGTCGCATACTATAATGAAACAATGGTTGGCAGTTAGAGTGAATGACTTTATTTTTGACAGTTCATACCTATGAACTAAGAGATGTCGCTAGTAGTCACATATATTGTTATAAACTAACACCCTTACCTAACAATATAATCTATTATACTTCTGAGATGCCCATTAAATTCAAAAATTTGTAATGTTTACAACTATTTAAACTTTTAGTTAATAAATCTGCTGGCATTTCAGTAGTAGAGACATATTAAATTTTTACTTTTTTATTTGAAACACATTCTCTTACAAAATGATGCCTTATGTCAATGTGTTTAGTACGCTTATTGTGTAACAATGGATTTGAAGCCAATTTTAATGAACTCTGGTTGTCGCTGTACAAACACAATGGCATATCGGTTGACATAGTATACAATTCACCCAATAAATTCTGTAGGTAAATAGCCTCTTTACAACATTCTGATAAGGCCATGTACTCAGCTTCCGTGCTGCTAAGTGCAATCGTTTTCTGCTTTCTAGATTCATATGAAATAACTGACTCTGACATCAGAAAACAAAAGCCAGTATATGACCTTCTGTCTAAAACACAAGATGCCCAATCTGAATCAACATAGCCATGTATAGTACAATCAGACTTTTTAAACACTAAACCATAATTTATAGTTTTCTTTAGGTATTTTAATACACGTTTTAGATGCCTCCAATGAGTTTCATTGAAATTATTATTATATTGACTCAGAAAACTTACACTATATGCAATATCCGGTCTGGTAAGTACAGACAAATACATAAGGCTACCAATAAGTTGCTGATATGGATATTTATCACTAAAACTGTTTACATCTTTCTCTTATTTTAAATTAATTTCCATTGGTGTTTCTGTTTCTGAACAATTAGACATATTAAATTTCTTGAGAATAGTCTCTACAAATTGTTTTTGGTCCACAGTAATACAATCTTGATGCACATTTATGCGCATACCTAGACACTGTTTAATCTGACCTAAGTCTTTTATTCTAAATTTAGCTACCAATTCATTTGTCAATTTCTGATAAGTATCCTGACAATTATAGAACACAAAGAAGTCATCTACAAACAAAGCTATGTAAACTTTAACATTTTTATAACATTTTATAAAAAGACAAGGTTCATAGTTTGATTTTTTATAACCCAGCTTTAGTAAACAATCCTCTACTCTACGTATAGTGTACCAAGCTCTAGCTGACTGCTTGAGCCCATAGATAGCTCGTTTTAGCTTTAAAACTTTATTATTACAATTTCTAAACTCAGCACATTTAGGTTTTTGCATATACACAGTTTCATTAAGAAATCCATTTAAAAAGGCAGTAGGAACATCAAGATGACTCATACTTAGACCTAGATAAACACTTAGAGCTAACAATAGCCTAAAGGTGGAATATCTTAAAACTGGTGAAAAAGTCTCATGAAAGTCTATTCCTTGCTTCTGGGTGAAGCCCTTTGCAACGAGCCGCGCCCTGTAACGCACATTATTTGCACTGTCATATTTCTTTTTGAAAACCCACTTGCACTGAATCACTGAACCATCCTGAGGGTGATCAACAAGTTCCCATGCATCATTTTCTTTGAATGAGTCCAATTCTTCTTGCATGCTTGCTCTCCAAAACACACTCTCCGGTCCCTTCAAAGCTTCTTCTAGTGTGATTTCTCTATCATCATATTCTTCACATTCTGCAATACATAAATTGGTTAAGCCATACCGTTCTGGTGGTCTTCTTACACGTTTTGGTTGAGTCTCACGTTCCTTTAATTCCTCTAGGGTGACCTCTGGATCAGAAGTAGTGTCAAAGAAACTGTCACTTGAATAACTCACCAAAGAAGCCTCTGAATTTTGAATAAATGTATCATCTACTTTATTATCTTCCTCCTCCGCCTCAGTTTCTTCATCTGACACTCTTTCCTCTTCCTCTTCTGGAAGTTTACATTCTACTGGAACCTGCACCATATCTTTATTCACTGAATTTTCCATAATTACTATATCTAGGCTGGTGATAACGCTCCTTGTTCTCTGACAGTACAGTCTGTAACCTTTGATGTTCTCTGAATATCCAACCAATATATACTCTGCAGCTTTCTTGTCCCATTTTAACCTTTTTTCTTTTGGAACGTGCACCATTACCTTGCTTCCGAAAATTCGTAAATGGCTCAAATCAGGTTTCTGGCCTGTCCAGACCTCATATGGTGTCATGTTGTTCAACCCTGCTACAACTGATCTGTTCCTAATGTATACAGAGGTATTAACTGCCTCGGCCCAAAACTTCTTATCTAAATTAGCATCAAACAATAGACAGCGAGCTTTTTCTACAACGGTTCTGTTCATCCTTTCGCACAGACCATTTTGTTGTGGTGTGTAAGGATTGGTCTTTTGATGTATTATTCCGGCATTCTTCAAAAAATCATTAAATTCTGCTGAACAAAACTCCCCACCATTGTCTGTTCTTAATATTTTAATTTGTTTACCTGTCTGCCTCTCAACCATGGACCGAAATTCTTTAAAACATTTGAACACCTCACTCTTCTTTTTCATAAAATACACAAATGCCATTTTGCTGTAGTCATCCACGAACAGTACATAATATCTGGATCCACCAATGGACTGATTCTCCATTGGACCTCCACAATCTGCGTGAATCACCTCCAGCACATCCACAGTCTTGGATGTACTCTGCTGGAATGGTAGTCTGGCTTGCTTGCCTTCACAGCAGACCGTACATGACGATTTGCCAATCTCTGCTCTGTCTGGGTATGAAATTCCTTCTACATCTCCATTTTTCATTTTGTTCATGCTATTACTGTTAATATGTCCCAAGCGACGATGCCAAGTCTCACTCGACGCTATTCCAACTGCTGCAAACGCCTGTTCTGTATTGGTTTTCAGTGTTTGTAGCTTGTACACACCATCAACTAATTCTGCTACTCCAACAATGTCATTCTGTGTATTATACACATAGCAATAGTTGCCATATTTTGAGAACTGCACACTGTTGCCTGTCTTGTACAACTGACTTACTGAGAGCAAGTTAGTGGTAAGATCTGGTACACACAAAACCTCTGAAACTGGAACGTCATATTCTACGTCATCCACCACTGTGACAATACTCATGTCACCAGAACACAGCACTGGGACTTTTGTTTTATTAGCGATAATAATTTCACCGGTTTTTTGCTCTGTCGAAACATTCTTGAGGTTATCTTTGCATGGGGTCATGTGTGAGCTTGCCCCGCTATCAATATACCAACTCGAACTGTCGAAATTTCCAGTCAGGAAGATTGCACTGAAAGTGTGAGTTTGCTTTCTTTTCGACGTATTTTCTCCTCGATCAAATTGGTTTCTATAATGTCCATAAGAGTTACACTTGAAACAGCGAATTTTAGATTTATTTGTTGTTGACATCGGCGCAGACGCCATATTTTCATTCATGTCTGATCTGTCAGATAGTCTATGGTAATGGCCGCTTTTAGGGTTGCCATTTTTCAATCTGAATTTCCCTTTCGCCGCAAATGCACTCTCTGTACCGGAAGTACCACCTACCTCCGAGCACATGTCCATTAATTTCGTTTTGATAACGTCTGCACTAACCTCAATGCCTGAATGTTCTATTGCTATTATCATCGGCGCATATTTTTCCGGCAATCCAGCCAACATTAATGCTTCTATCCACTCATCTGTAATCTTGAATCCTGTTCCTTGAAGTCGCTGACCCGTTTCTACAATCTGAGTCACATATTGTGTCATTGACTCACAGTTTTCAAGCCGAATATTGATGAGATTTCGCAGCAAACTTATCCTTCTTGTAAAGCCAGAATCGTCAAACATGTTTTTGAGCATATCCCACAAATCGTATGCTGTAGCTGCTAGTTTGATGTGAACATATAAAGACGGATCGATTGTCAATATAAGTTTCGCTTTGGCTTTAGCATCTGTTGCTTTCCGAGCCTCAGTTGGCGCCGGTGTGTCTGGTAATTTATTTGCAATGCAACCCGCCATTGCTTCGAGCACCAACATATTTTGCGCCGCAAAACACCAATCATCGTAATTTTCACGACCTTTTAACTTTGGGACGCTGGCAATATAGTTCGTCGACATTTTTATCACTAATTTAGCACTGTAGCACAACTTTGAACTATTTTAATTTAAATAGTTATGAGAGAGGCCCATAACCTATAATGAAACAATGGTTGGCGGTTAGAGTGAATGACTTTATTTTTGACAGTTCATACCTATGAACTAACAGATGTCGCTAGTAGTCACATATATTGTAATAAACTAACACATACACGTATACTTCATCACAGCCCTCGATCCAAAGGCTGAGATGAGTACCCCTGACTGAATTACATTAGAAGAATTACACCACCACTGGCAGGATTCGAACCTGCAACTTTCGCAATCAATTCTAGCGATAACTCTAATTTAACCACAAGGCAGCCGTGCCTAAAGAGACATTTTTTAAATTCCCTGGGTTAGAAAATCTAGTAGATATTCGAAATTAAAATTAGCAACTTTGATTTCAATATGTTTTGTATTTTGTATTCTCATGCCTTTCCGTATTTTTTAGGAGGAATCAAGGGCGGCTGGTCTGGATCATCGAAGTGTGAGGGACACCCCACGTTTAGTAGCATTTCAATAACGAAAGCTAGCACAAACAGTAGTACTAAAACTGTCATAATGCATGTCACAGCCACAATATTCACGAACTTCTGTAAATAAAGTACTTAATATAATATAGAATAAAATTCTAAAAAACATATTGAAATTAGTTCAAAAATTATATCAAATATGAGTAATGGGACTACAATCTTATATAGGTAGCATAACATAGTGATTATCTATCGTTATACGAATAGAATATCGCTTATAATAAATTTGAAAAGAATATAATTCTACATAATTTAGAAATGCAACGCAAAGTCAGATTCATAAGGCTGCGTTTCCATTGACGCGGAGCTGGGCGGAGCGGTGCTTAGCGGTGCATGAATTGACCAATCACTATGCTCGAAATCTCCGCTCCGCTTCAATGGAAACAGTACGAGCGGAGTGGAGCAGAGCTGAACGGATATTCATAATAAAATACAGCGAGCGTAGGACAGCTGGGCGGTGCGGAGCGGAAGAGAGCGGGTTGGTGCGGAGCGGAGGATAGCGGGGCGGTGCGGAGCGGAGGACAGCGAGGCGGTGCGGAACGGAGGACAGCGGGGCGGTGCGGAGGACAGCGGGGAAGTGCGGAGCGGACGACAGAGGGGCGATGCAATGAGATGCAATTAGTGTCTTTCTTCTGTATATATGGCTTAAGAAGATAATTTAATTCATAGAAATTTTTTCTTGATACCCTATATGAAGTTTCGAACATTTCATCATCACACGTTTGAAAATAAGTTGCAAATTCTTCATGCACAGAGTGATATTTTATATGTTGTCGAATCCAGAATCTAAATTTTCTCTTCGAATCCAAAAAAGTCGCAACAATCAATGCTATCTCATCTGATTCGTTATCTTCGTCTTCAAGTAGAGAAAGATATAAAAGGATTGCTTTTTTCTTTTTTAACGACAACATGACGTATGGTCTTTCTGAGAGATTGAGTTTAACTGAGCGCAAAAATGCGCAATTCTAAAAGTAGCTCCGCTCCACTCCGCTCCGTTTTACCCCGCTCCGCCACACTACTCCGCTCCGCTCCGCTCCGATCCACTCTGCTCCGCTTCAATCCGCTCCGCTTCACTACTCCGCTCCGCTCCGCTTCAGTGGAAACACTCACCACTTTTCACCGCTCTTCTCCGCTCCTCTCCGCCCAGCTCCGCGTCAATGGAAACGCAGCCTAATCATTGATAGGTTAGGTGAATAAACAATTAAATGTCAAATCTGTTAAAAGTTGCCAAAAATAATTCAAATTACCTCAGGAGGTGGTTTTTTTTTAGATTTTGGCGCTTTTTTTTTTTCAAACTCTGAAAATTTTCTATCTTTATCTTTCCCATCCAATACCATCCCAGCTGTCGTCGTAATTAGCATTCTAGTCTCATAAAGATCTGTCCAAAATGTTATGTATTGTAGATCATGTTTTATTTTTGAATTATAATCTTCCTCGCTCAAGGTGAAAAGAGAATAATTGAACCCAGGGCTCGCATTTCCATAATGTTCCGAAAACATTTTTTTTTCATGTTTTAGATGGTCTTCGTAACCTGGGGGATTTTTAGTTATGCGATCTATCATACTTCTCTTTTTAGCAGACGTTGTCCAAGATGAATAATATTCTTCTAAAATACTTTTCCAGTCAACCGTCGAAGTTAGCATCCTAGTCTCATAAAGGTCTGTCCAAAATGTTATATATTGTAAATCATGTTTGATTTTTGAATTATAATCTTCCTCGTTCAAGGTGAAAAGAGAATAATTGAATCCAGGGCTCGCATTTCCATAACGTTCCGAAAAAAATTTTTTTTCATGTTTTAGATGATCTTCATAACTTGGGGGATTTTTAGTTATGCGATCTATCATACTTCTCTTTTTAGCAGACGTTGTCCAAGATGAATAATATTCTTCTAAAATACTTTTCCAGTCAACCGTCGAAGTTGGCATCCTAGTCTCATAAAGGTCTTCTAATATACTTATCCAGTCAACCGTCGAAGTTGGCATCCTAGTCTCATAAAGGTCGTAAATACGTATCCAGTCACTCGTCGTAGTTGGCATCCTAGTCTCATAAAGGTCTGTCCAAAATGTTATATATTGTTGATCATGTTTTATTTTTGAATTATAATCTTCCTCGCTCAAGGTGAAAAGAGAATAATTGAATCCAGGGCTCGCATTTCCATAACGTTCCGAAAACATTTTTTTTTCATGTTTTAGATGACCTTCATAACTTGGGGGATTTTTAGTTATGCGATCTACCATAATTCTCTTTTTAGCAGACGTTGTCCAAGACGAATAATATTCTTCTAAAATACTTTTCCAGTCAAGCGTCGCTCTGGTTGTTGTCGTCGTTGTCGTCGTTGTCGTCGTTGTCGTCGTTGTCGTCGTTGTCGTCGTTGTCGTCGTTGTCGTCGTTGTCGTCGTTGTCGTCGTTGTGGTACCTATTTGAAAATTTCATCGTTATATGTTGCTGATTTTGTTGCCAATGTTTATTTGAAAAATAATAATGGATCACAGAAAGGGGTCAAAATTGTGAACTCTACTACTCTGATCCAGCTGCCGAGAGTAGCCTTCAAAATATCGGAAGACCTGATAACGCTGTTCTATTTATCCGGTAATAAACAGACACTAAATTTAATGGATTTTTCATACTAATAGAAGTAGATTCTATTCAGCCAGCTTTCTTCGCTGACACAGGCAGTAACAAGTCGGTGTCCAGTGACCCTGTACAATTTTGAGTAAACACTTCGATAGCGTGTTTTAAAAGACCTGCAGCGACATCTATTAGCAAGTTTTTTACGATGTTTAGATTTGTACCTATATAAAGGAGCATTACGCAAAACCGACCGAACGGATTTTGGTGCAAATTATACCAAGATGTCAAGGAAATCATCGATCTGAATATAGGCTACAAATAAATTATCCCTTAAAGGCGGGTTGGCTGCTACACATAAAATAAGTCAGTAAGTCACTTCAATTTCATAGTGGCGCTAAGTAAAAGTATGTGAAAGGATTTCCTATATTATGGAAGAACAAAAGTCATAAAATCAACAACTTAATTTCCATGGCAACCAAATCACATAGCATAGGCTGCGCGCGCAAGAAAAGCCGAAAAGCACTCTAACATAACTTCGTATCCTAATAATATTATAAAGGCGGATGTTAGTGTGCGTGTTTGTTAAGACCTGGCGCTAAAACGGCTGAATATATTGAAATTATACTTTGTACGAAGATAGAAAAATGCCCAAAAGAAGAAATCGGCTACTCTTTACCGCGGCAAAAAGTCTCATTCTCACGAGAACACGCATTTTCCAATAGTTTTGAAATGGTGGCGCCACTGAGTCAATTTTCGTGATAGAAAACAGTATTTTTTACAGCGACATCTGTTGCCTGAGACATTTGACTTACTCAATTGAGTAGCTGCGCCAAGATTGACGGGGATTCCTTAAAATTGTGGTCGTTTTCAAGTGCTATAAAGTATACCTTTGGGTTACGCAAAAAATATGAAATAAATATAAGTTGTAACTGGGCTATTGTTTGTTAAACTGACTGCCAGATAATTGTTTAGAACTTTATATAAAGATAAATAATTATCTGCATGGACCTCTTGTCAAACTTGTGTACAAAAATCAACAAGGATTTCTGCTTTTAGTATTAACTGTACTGAAAAATTGTGTTTTTAAATGAAAACATGAACTTAAAAATACTACACTAAAAAACAATTATTATGTGGCGAGTTTTAATAGAAAATCGTAAAAATTATAAATCTAACGCGCGCGCAGATCGCGGGTGTTGCGCGGGCGACGGGCGGCAGACGGCCAGAGGCCTTCGGACGGGGAACTCATGTCGCTCTCGACCGTACGCAGCTCTCGTTTGTCTCGTTTGCGCGCAAATTGTTTTACTCATATTTTTCGGTTTCTGTAGTTTGTAATTTATTTTATTTATTTATTTTATTGTTGACAAGCAAACTTTACAGCTTATATCTAATTTATATTACAATGACAATAAATACATTTTACAAAGCCAATTACAAAGTTTGACAACTTAAATTTAATAATTGTGAGGGTACTTACTAAGATAACGATGGGTACTTAATAATATAAATAATATTTGCAACAAACAGAATGCCAAATGTGATAAAAAAAATAATAATGACAAATAGTAGGTAGGTACTTAACATAGTTTAGATAACGAAGGAAAAGGAAAATGGAACACTAATGTGGAGGTAAGCGAGTACTGTATGTCGTATGTAAGTGTGTGTGTGTGTGTGTGTGTTTGTGTGTGTGTGTGTGCGTTACGTGTGTTGACTCGATTGACTAATTGTTATTGGAGGTAGCTGTCGAATTATATATTAGCTTGTTCAGTCTGGTTTAATATTGTTAAGTAGTGTGATTGTGGATAATAATAGTGATAGTTTAGTTTTTAGTGATTTAGATTTATGATTGATTAGAATAAACGAAAGGACGCATTTTAGTTTAGGTACATAATTGTTGTTTTTGTGTAAATATTCGTGAAAGGACACTACTAACTTATTTGTGTATCAGTGTAAATTTATTATTTGACCATTCATGCCAAAGGTATCAAAAGCAAAGAGGGCTCGTCAAAAACATTGGGAAAAATACTTGAAAGATAAAAGGTGAGTACCAAAATGACTATTTTTAAAATCATCTTACTGTAAAATTACCACATTACTACATTGTAGTATATATTGTGTGCATTACTAACTAACTTTTCATTTTTTACTACTCTGTAATTCCCATTCAAAACCAAGTTTGCGGCAAATAAACAATACCAGCTGACTAGGTGTTACATATATCGACAAAAACTGGTCACTAATTTGCACACTTGGCCGTAAGAGCGATTAGTCTAGTTCGGGGAACGCAAGATTTTCAAGAGCGTTACAGGCTCGAATTCAACGGGTTGATTGTAGTTTCGAAATATTTTTATTTTTTATTATCATGATTATTCATTTTATGTATATGGCATTTGATTTTTAGGGGAGCGCGCAAAATTAAGCATGACGATGGTGATAATGAAAACCAAATTTGCGAAAATTCTGACCAAAACTTGGAGCTCCAAGTTGATCCCGTAGCTAAGTAAGTAAACCAAAAACTTATTAGAACTCCATATTCATTTTCTGAATTTATACTTAGGTAACTTAGAAAAATGAATTTCCTTTAGCAAACTACCTATCACGTTTAGGACGCAATACTTAACGCAGTATTGATGGAAATTCATCAAAATTCTGAAAAGGTAACACAAAATATGGAACTTGCAGTTGAATCCGAGGTTTGTGCTGAAACTGCAGATCCAGTGTCAAGGTAAGTACTGCAAAGAAAATAATACCTACTTACTTTTGGTCCACGAGCTAACACACTTACCCATCTTACCTACCTGCGTTACCTTCCTTACTTAGCTACCTAGTTACATAACCTAACTACCTACTTACCTGCCTACCTACCTACGAGTACCTACCAAACGATATCTCTACGTACCTACCTGCCTGTGGGGTACCTGACTGCTCCAGCTGGTGACGGCGATGGTCGTACAATCAAAGTTCCGTCAGGTGATTTTATGGACATATATTTTATCGTATGGATGTACAAAGAATGAGCACAGCACTTATGACGAAGGAAACTGAAATTGTGAAATGATTTTATATACTGTTGTGGGTATTTACACAAAACATAATAAAATCAGTTGTCATCTAGACTGTCTTTCTGTTGCATCACCACATGGTGGCAGCGGTGCTAAAATTAAGAATTATTGCGTAAATTCTCGTGTTGACTATAAAATCACTGCGTTTTATTGTTAAAAAGTAATTTTTTGTGCATTTGGTTGTTTGCAATGGAGCACGCTAGACCACCGTCGGAGCTCAGTCTAGAGGGCAGCCCCGTCAGCCGGGCTGACGCTTGGAAGCGGTGGAAAATTCAGTTCCAGTTGTTTTTAAAAGCATCAGGGGTGCATAAAGAGGACAAGGATGTCCAGTCAAGCTTGCTCATCAACTTAATCGGTCCCGATGGTTTCGATGTTTACCAAACCTTTGTGTTCGCAAATGATACCGACAAGGATGACGTCAGCAAGGTTGTAAAGAAATTCGATGAGTATTTTGGTGTAAAACCAAATATTACCCTTGCTAGATACAACTTCTTTACGCGAAACCAGGAGGAAGGAGAAACTATTAGTCAGTATGTGGTTGCATTGAAACTGTTGGCTGAAAAATGCAATTTTTTGACGCTCGAAGAGGAGTTGATTCGCGACCGCATAGTCTGTGGCATTCTAAGTAGTGCGGTTCGTGAGAGATTGTTACGAGCAGAAGACTTGACGTTGGACAAAGCGATCAAAACTTGTGAAGCGGATGAGGTGTCGTTGGACGGCAGCCGTTTTCTTGAGGCGCGCAGAAACAGCGTTGCTGGGACTTCGCGGGTGGACGCAATATAATATAAATGACACAAAATATGTGTCTTCTTCTATATTAGTTAGTAAGGGTAGTAATAATAATTTAAACTAGATTTTAAGACAAAAGAAACCCCCTCTTTGACTGATGTAAATAGTATAGGCAATCCGGGGTCTTCTTGCACTCAACCTAAGACAAAGGAAAAGCAATATCAACTTCAAGTTTTACATCAAAACATTCAGGGCTTTTCCAGCAAAGTATTAGAAATAGAATTGTTCTTAGAGAAGCATAATTATGACGTAGTCTGTCTTACAGAGCACTTCCAAAAAGATGACATTTTGTTAAACTATGAAAATTACTGTATAGCCAGCTCTTTCAACCGAAAATCCGCGATCCATGGAGGATGTTTAATACTCATTCGAAACAATATTAAATTTAAAGAACGTAAGGATGTAGTGGGATTGTCGGTTGAAAGCTCTACTGAATTATCTTGTGGTGAGCTGGAAAGTCATGTTATAGTATGCGTATACAGACCACCTATAGCTAAAAATTTTACCACACTACTAGAAGTACTAGAAGATGTACTAAAATTAGTCACAAAAACAAATAAACATGTTATTGTGTCTGTGGACTTTAATGTAGACATTCTAGAAAAAAATGCACTCAGTGATAAATTTTTAGGACTTTTCAAATCATTCAATTTGTCTAATGTATTTTTTGAACCTACTCGTGTGATGCCTACTTCTGCCAAATGTATTGATAATGTATTCAGTGATTGTAAGCCTGTAGAAAAATGTATTATAAACTCTCTTCAATTAGACCACAGAGGTCAATGCGTAATATTCCCGTTCAAAGATCATATTAAAACAATTAAGATAGAAACTAGGCGCATCACTGGTTATAGGTTGGAAAAATACCGAAACGTTTTAATGGGAAAACTGGCAGTCAATAATTATAACTTTGAAAATCCAAATTGTGTATACCAAGACTTCTTTAATTTAGTGAGCGAAGAATTTGAATTAATTTTTAAAATAGATACAAAAGAAATTAGTACGAAATTTAAGTTTAGTGATTGGGCTACCAAGGGTCTTAGGATTAGCAGAGATAAGCTTTTTGAACTTTATGAGCTTAGAAACATGACAACTGATGAAAGTTTTAATGAGCTGGTAAAAAAATATTCTAAAATCTTTAAAACAGCTTGTCTAATTGCTAAAGCCAATTTTATTACAAATAAGATAAAGTCTTCAGACAATAAAATAAAAGCTGTATGGAAAGTTATTAATAGCGAAACAGGTAAAACTAAGCCACGCGAAAATAACTTTTCACTTAATACCGACCATGGAATGATTAGCGCAAATTCCGATGTAGCACAGGAATTCGAAACATTCTTTACAAATATACCTCTTAAAACAACTCAGTCATTAAACTCTTCACCTTCAATCTCATCTTCTTTTCTTAAACAAAATGTAGATGCTTGCAATTCAGAATTTAAATTTAGTCCTGTGACTCCCCAGTATATTTTAAAAGCTTTTAACGAGATTAAAGTTAAGAGCACCGAAGACTTATGGGGAATGTCAGTTAAAGTCTGTAAATCAATTATCGATATATTAGCATCATACTTGGCAGATATCTTCAATGAATGTATTGATCATGGCATCTTTCCTGATTTAATGAAAGATAGCAAGGTAGGTCCGCTGTTTAAAGCTGGCGACAAACAAGATCCCAGTAACTATAGGCCTGTATCTATTCTGCCCGTACTTAGCAAAGTCTTTGAAAAGATCATACTCAATCAAATGCTGTCCCATTTTAATAGCAACAACTTGTTACACAACCAGCAATTCGGTTTTACAAAGGGACGTAGTACCACAGATGTTGGTGTTGCTCTTGTCAAACATGTACTTAATGCTTGGGAAGAATCAAAGGACGCCATTGGTGTTTTTTGTGATCTTTCTAAGGCATTTGATTGCGTAGACCATGAAACTTTATTGGTAAAATTAGAACATTACGGTATTCGAAACGTAGCTCTGAAATTTCTGAATTCGTATTTAGATAATAGAACGCAAACGGTCCAAGTAAACGGCACCAAATCACAGGGATCTCGTGTTAAAATTGGTGTGCCGCAAGGCTCTATATTAGGACCATTTTTATTTTTAATTTACATTAACAATTTGCCTTACATGGTAGAGAATTTGTCCAAAATTGTATTATTTGCTGATGATACATCCCTTATATTTAAGGTTGATAGACGAGCGCATAATTATGACGAAGTAAATCACACTCTTGGACAAATTCATAGTTGGTTTACTGCAAAAACTTAGTTCTAAATGCGAAAAAAACTAAATGTGTATTATTCACTTTGCCAAATGTAGTACATTCTTTGAATAATTTTGTCACGCTTAGTAATGAAAAATTAGAATTTACTGCCAGCACAGTTTTCATAGGGATTACGCTTGATTCAAAGCTTCAATGGGGCCCTCATATTACATCTTTGTCGGGAAGATTAAGCTCAGCTGCCTATGCAGTACGTAAAATTAGAGAAATTACAGATATTGCAACTGCACGACTTGTTTACTTCAGTTATTTTCACAGCATTATGTCCTATGGAATTTTGCTGTGGGGTCGCGCAGCTGATATTGAAACAATATTTATTCTTCAGAAAAGGGCCATTAGAGCTATTTATAAACTTGGCAGTCGTGATTCTCTAAAAGAACTGTTTAAGGAAATTAATATTATGACTGTGCCATGTCAATATATTTATGAAAATATCATGTATGTAAGAAAGAATATTCATGCTTTCACAAAAAATCATGAAAGACATAATCGTAATATAAGGAGTAAAAATAAATTAGATCAACCTAAGCATAGACTAGCTAAAGTTAGGACTTCATTTGAAGGTTTAAGTATACGATACTATAACAAAATACCGGAAGATATATTAAGTTTGTCTGAGAGTAAATTTAAATCTATTATTAAGAAAACATTATGTTATAAAGCCTATTATAAGTTAGATGATTACGTTAATGACAAAGAGGCATGGTCCTCTGATTTTCCAGCGCAGCACAAGAAACATGCAGTCATTTTTAATACCAAATCGGGACGTGCATGGAACTTAAAATTGACATAAATAGAAAGGAAGACTTAATTAAGACGAAACAGATAGAATTATCTACTGTAGTACTTTTATACGTATTTTATTTTAGCGTAGCCGTCTTCTGGGCTATTAATATATTTTGAATCTTAGCTAGGGTAGCTTAGGTCCTCTGGTACAAATTGTTAATTGAGAATAGGAGCACTTTTGAGCAGGTTTTTGGGTGGTTTTCCTGTTCAGGGGGTCCGGCTGATTTACATGACACATGTAAATATATTTTTTTGAAATATTTACTTTAATAGCTACATGCTAGTAAGTTACATGCTGTGTGGTCAGCCTGGCCGGCCCCGAGGCAGTGCCTTTTTTATCCCACTCGTGCCGCGTTTCTACTAGGAACATAAAATTGTTATAAAAAAGAGAAAATTGTGTCTGACAATTTTCTCTTTTTTACAATGACTAATTTATTTTTAGCGACAGTATTGTTTTGTAAATTTTTGACTTTCTGAAAGAATTCGTTGTGAATCTACTTGGAAATAAACGATTGAAATTTGAATTTGAATTTGACGCAGTGCGCGCGCGCGGCGGCCAGCTGCGCCGTGGCGGCGCCGGCGGTTGGCGCGGCCGGGGCCGGGCCCGCGGAGCGCGCACACCGCGCGAGCCCACTACCATCGCTAGCGGGGCCACGGTGGCATCCGGGATGCCGTGCCGTGGCTGCGGAATGCAGTGTTTACCGGGGGGTCATGTCCCGCTATGAATGTGCAGTCTTCGTTTGTCTTAATTATGGGCATTATGCGCGAATGTGTAACTCGCCGCGTAATGTAAAAAAAGTGCATGACATCGGATTACAGGAAGAGGAATCGGATTTTCACGAAGATGACTGTGAGTTATTTTACATTTCTCAGATAAAAAACGTGTCAAACGTAGATTCGACCGCCAAGGAGTGGTACGAAACTTTGGACTGTAAAGAGGGCTCAGGTAAAGTTTCAAACTGGACACTGGGGCTGATATTAACGTTTTGTCATTCAAACGGTACAAGGAATTAGGTCTTAACGAGTCTAACATAATTCGTAATCATAATGTGAGGTTAGAATCTTATAGTGGTGACGTTATACCTATTATCGGTGTGTGCTTGTGTAATGCTCCGTGCTAATAACAGATGGTGCCACTATGCGCGTTTTATTCCCTTTGCAATGTTTACTTTTATTATTTTATGTGAGGGTGATCTCAAATACTTTCGGTCATTCGGGTCATGGAGTAACGTTCGATATGCAACTCTGCGCTCGATTATATTCTTTAAACTGATGAAAAGCATATCTATTTTGTGGCAATTTCAGTAATTTCTTCACCTATACTTGTTTACATGTTTTACGGTCACGGGGTGAGTGTTTGTGTGCGATTACCGGTCGCTAAGTTCATTAATACTTCCCACTGGATTTATGTAAGTAATTTATTTCTTATTTTGTTCCAGTCTCTCGTAACGCCCTTTTTCCTATTAATTACTACCGCGTTCTGAGTGATGCGCAATAATCTGCGTTGTTCGAAATCACGGACCGTTACTCTTGTGGAGACCCATCCACTATTTCGACACGAACCTTAATCGTCAAGATAGCCTTGCGGTACAATTGCTCGCCTACGACGCAAAGGACGCCAGTTCGAATCCGATCCACGCACTTTCCTTTTTTATTTTTATTTTTGCTTAAGTGTTTTTGGAACTTGTAAAGCATGCCTAATGTTAAATAATTATTACGTCACGCAGGTCATAAGCTGTCTAATGTTTTATTGACAATATATTGTCACTTGGTTGCCACTAAGCTAACGTTTTATTTAATCATGCTATGAACCCGATTTCCGATCATCACAATGGCGCCCACAAGGCTTTTTAGCTTATAGTAGACAGCCAAGTGTTAATATTTAGGTGATTTTTTTGTACAAAATTTGTTTTTTTTTTTCTGTCGGATTATTTTGTTTTTTTTTTGTCAGAAAAATTGCTGCGTCTGCCAGTGTTTGTTTTGTTTCGAAGGATACTTATAAATTTTAGGTCTGAAGAAATTTTTGTTCTAAATAGGAACCAAATTTTCAATTTTTTTAGAGTTTGTTTTACTGCTAAGTGTTTGATACTTATTGTTAGTATTACTTTATTATTTCCATCATGGATGTGAACTACTTGTTAAAAGATGAGATCGAATTCGAATTGGCTTGCCGGGGTATTTCAAAGTTCGAAAACACCGCTACGATGCGAATAATTTTAAAAGAACTTTTGAAAAATGAATCAAGTGGAGAATCAAAGATTGCTTTTAAGGTTCCGCAGGCATCGATTAATGAACCAGCTAAGGAAATGAAATTATGTACTCTTAAATTATCTGTTTTGAAGGCAGCTTTGGAGGAAATTATTGATAAGCCTGAGTCGTCTTTTTTACAGGGTATAGGTTCTCGATTAGCACATTTAAAAAACCGCGTTAAACTTATTATTCCTACGGAGGAATCTGATACTGGCATGCATCACGCTCTCCTCAATGAAATAAAGGAAACCGTGGACATTCTAGCGACCCTATCTAAAGAAGAAGAAGATGAGCCTGAGAGCCTTAGTGAAGAACATAAAGAAATGTTACATAAAACGTTAGGCGAAGAAGGGCTATCACTTTTTCAACAGCTAGAAAAATCTAGGCCGAAAGGTAGCAGCTCTCCTAAGTTTCAAAAAGAAACATCCCTTCCTCCTTTCGATAATATCGAGCTCACTAAAAGGAAATTAGTTCCACTCAAGGACTGGGGTATAAAATTTAGTGGGAGTGGAAGCTTGAGTGTCAATGCGTTCTTGGAAAGAGTCGTCGAGCTTCAAGAAGCTCGTAATGCAACAGATGATGACTTGCATCGTTATGCAATTGATCTTTTTGAAGATGAAGCTTTAATTTGGTATAGGGCTAATCGTAATACTGCTGCCAATTGGACTGAATTAGTGTCTTTATTGCTATACACCTTTCAGAAGCCTTATTACCAAGACGAACTTCTTGACGAAATAAAAAAAAGGACGCAAGGTAATAATGAAGGAGTTCTCATATATCTGTCAGTCATGCAGAATATGTTTAACCGTTTACCTACACAATTGTCTGAAAACCAAAAATTGGCAATTATTACAAAAAATGTTCAACCTTACTACCAACAAGCTATTTGCAGGGACAGCTTTGTATCTGTGGGAGCATTGTCCTCTGTCCTTAAGAGAATAGAAGAAACTAAAATAAATTGCGATAATTTTATGGAACCGCGTTCAAGAGCTTCTAATCTAGAGCCGGATCTTGCTTTTTATGGTCGTTCCTCACAACAAGTCAACGCTCTACTGAACCCTCGGGCTGGGCAGTCTGGGATACAGCTGAAATGTTGGAACTGTAGGATGTCAGGTCACGGTTTCAGAAATTGTAGCCTGCCTCGCCAGAGACTTTTCTGCTACAAATGTGGGCGATTTGGCCCAACTGTGAAAAATTGCAACTGCAATAAGGGAAAGGACAATTCAGGGCTAATGTCTGCCAATTAACCTCCGCTAGTTCTTTTCCAGTAAAAAGGAAAATCGTTGGCAGGATTGGTTGCTAACCATTCGAAATTTCTTCAATACCGGCGTCGCTGGTGAAATTTGTAACATCTCTGTTGATGCCAGTGACGAGCGTTATTATGCCTCCATTCAGATTTTAGGAAAACCTCTTGTTGCACTTCTGGATTCCGGAGCAACAACTTCGGTAATTTCTGGGTAATTTTATTCTCTGATGGAATCAAAAGGGTTTTCCTCTCAGCGCATTCCACAGGTGAGGGTTTCTACGGCGGATGGAACGTCTTACTCAGTCGATGCCAGGGTTCACTTACCCATTAATTTTATGGGGGCTTGTAAACTGATACCATGCCTCGTGATGTCTCAGTTAAGCCATGACATAGTGTTGGGAATGAATTTTTTCAGGGCTTGTGGTTTGTCTATTACGGTTAACGACAACATCAACCTAGATGCCATCACTAGGGTTAAAGACGTTCTATCAATTGAAAATCACAACAGCATTGTCTCCCGTGATCAGCTTACTAATGTTTAAAGGGCCAAGCTTGATCTTTTGGTGAAGGACATGGCAGATGAAATTGGCAAAGGTCTGGGGAGGACGACATACATAGAGCACAGAATTGATACTGGTGACCATCTTCCAGTAAATCAAAGGCAATATCCGTTTGCACCTCCTATTATGCGAGAACTCGAAACTGAAATTAAAGAAATGTTAGAAAACGATGTGATTGAGCCGTCTTTCAGTCCGTGGCGTTCTCCAGTACTATTAGTAAAAAAAGCCTCGGGTAAAAACAGATTGTGTTTGGATAGTCGTCAATTGAACAAAATTACAAAACGAGACTCGTATCCTTTGCCAAGGGTGTCAACAATTTTAGATAGTCTCAGAAATGCTAGATTCCTTTCGACCATAGATTTGCGTTCTGCGTTTTGGCAGATTCCTCTTGAAGAATCAAGCAAGAAAAAAATTGCATTTGGTTTGGCCGGGAAAGGGCTTTACCAGTTTAAAGTAATGCCATTTGGTTTAAATAACGCCTCCCAAACACAGCAACGCCTCATGGATCGCTTATTTCGGGAACATGAAGACAAGGTCTTCACTTATTTGGACGACATTGTTATTTGCAATAACACTTTTGACGAACATTTAGATACACTTACTTGGGTCAAGTCCCAACTAAAAGCTGCGGGTTTGACTATCAACCTTGAGAAGTGCGAATTTGCGAAACAGTCACTCCAATATTTAGGGTACATCGTTGATAGTGAAGGCCTACGCACTAATCCCGATAAGGTTAGTGCTATTTTAAACTATCCGCAGCCAAAAAATTTCACAGAATTAAAGAGATTTATAGGTCTCGCTAGCTGGTACAGACGGTTTGTAGAAAATTTTGCGATTGTAGCGGCACCTCTCCATGATTTAACCAAGGGTAGCAAGAAAGGGAGACAAATTATGTGGACAGAAGAAGCTGAAAAGGTTTTCTTGGAACTAAAGACTGCTCTTACATCCACTCCGGTTTTAAGCGTTCCAGATTTCAATCTTCCCTTTTCTGTGCAATGCGATGCTTCTAGTAAGGGGACCGTGCAGTTTTGTTCCAGGTATTTGATGGGCAAGAGAAACCTATTGCTTACACTAGTAAGAAACTCACGGAAAGAGAATGCAATTACTCGGCCTCTGAACGAGAATTATTTGTATTACACGCTGTAGAACAATTCAGGCCTTACATCGAAGGTAGCCATTTCAAAGTGATTACGGATCATAGCGCTTTGCAGTGGCTGCATAAGAATAAAGATCCCCATGGTAGATTAGCAAGATGGGCAATGCGCCTACAATAATTCGACTATGAAATTGTCCACAGGAAAGGCACAGAGAACGTTGTCCCTGATGCGCTCTCGAGAGCAACTCAAGAAGAAGTAAATCTTATTGAAATACCACATGAAGATAAAGATGACTGGTATAAGTCTAAGGAAGAATCGACTCGAAGTGGAGTCAATTCATCTGATTGGACGTTATACAACGACAAACTATGGAAATATTTGAAATTGGAGCAGTTCCCTGAAGAAATGGATAGTTGGAAGTTCGTCATACCGGGAAAACTGCGGACCAAGGTTATGTCTGAATGCCATGATTGTCCAACTGCGGGTCATTTGGGTACAAAGAAAACGATAAATAGAGTAAGGCAGCGCTACTTTTGGCCAACTTTGATTAAAGATGTTAAAAACTACGTTCGTCAATGTTCAACATGCGCGAAACACAAGCCTTCCCAACTTAAGCCCAGTGGCATGATGGGTTGTCAACGCAGTGTCACTAGGCCGTTTCAAATGATTTCGATGGACTTAATGGGGCCATTCCCACGGTCAAAATCTGGTAACACCATGCTATTGGTTGTGTCATGCTGGTTTAGCAAATTTTGCCTTCTTTATCCTCTTAGGAATGGGAAAGCTACTAATATTACCAAGATTTTGGAGGAACAGATATTTCTCGTTTTTGGCACGCCAGATGTCATAATCTGCGATAATGGCAAACAATTCACATGCAGTTTATTCAAGGATCTTGTAGCAAGCTATGGTGTTGATTTATGGTATACGCCATATTACCACCCTCAAGCAAGCCCTACTGAACGAATGAATAAAGTAATAGGTACTGCCATCGCCTCGTATGTGACCGACAACCACAGGGAATGGGACAAATACATTCCACATGTGGGTCACGCTATTCGTACCGCTGTTCATGAAGTGACGGGTAAAACGCCTTCGTACTTATTTTTTGGACGAGAGACATGTACGCATGGTAAGAAACCACACGATTTGGATCATACCCTGCCACTCTCTTTTGACAGGGCCCATTTCCAAGACCATCTTCAATCAAGAAGTGCTATATACGAAGACGTGGAAAGGCGGCTTAAACAAGCTTATGAAGTCAACGCCAGTCATTATAATCAAAGACGTCGTGTGTGCAATTACGAAATTGGAGATGTTGTTTGGAAACGCAATAAGTACCTGTCGACCGCAAATAAAAACTTCATGTCAAAGCTTGGTCCCAAGTTTGAACAGGGCGTCATCACAGAAAAGCTTTCAGGGGATGTCTACAGATTAAAAAGTTTAAGAGGCAAAGACTTGGGGAAATGGCATTCTTCAGATCTTAAACGTGCAGTATAGGTAGGCACAGTTATTTTTAGTTAGGAATCCTGGTCGGATTCTTTTGAGGAGAGGGGATAATGTAATGCTCCGTGCTAATAACAGATGGCGCCACTATGCGCGTTTTATTCCCTTTGCAATGTTTACTTTTATTATTTTATGTGAGGGTGATCTCAAATACTTTCGGTCATTCGGGTCATGGAGTAACGTTCGATACGCAACTCTGCGCTCGATTATATTCTTTAAACTGATGAAAAGCATATCTATTTTGTGGCAATTTCAGTAATTTCTTCACCTATACTTGTTTACATGTTTTACGGTCACGGGGTGAGTGTTTGTGTGCGATTACCGGTCGCTAAGTTCATTAATACTTCCCGCTGGATTTCTGTAAGTAATTTATTTCTTACTTTGTTCCAGTCTCTCGTAACGCCCTTTTTCCTATTAATTACTACCGCGTTCTGAGTGATGCGCAATAATCTGCGTTGTCCGAAATCACGGACCGTTACTCTTGTAGAGACCCATCCACTATTTCGACACGAACCTTAATCGTCAAGATAGCCTTGCGGTACAAGTGCTCGCCCACGACGCAAAGGACGCCAGTTCGAATCCGATCCTCACAATTTCCTTTTTTTTTTATTTTTGCTTAAGTGTTTTTGGAACTTGTAAAGCATGCCTAATGTTAAATAATTATTACGTCACGCAGGTCATAAGCTGTCTAATGTTTTATTGACAATATATTGTCACTTGGTTGCCACTAAGCTAACCTTTTATTTAATCATGCTATGAACCCGATTTCCGATCATCACACTTGGTCGCATAAAAACAAGAGATATAGTTTAAGATTCGCTATAGCTGATCTAATCTGTGAAAGTGTACTGGGTCGACAGGCTTGTTCTCAAATGGGATTAGTTAGTCGTATTCATACGATTAATTTAAATCAATACAGTGATTTATTTGAAGGTTTAGGCTGTTTACCCGGCGAGTATAGCATTGTTGTTGATCCCAGCGTACCGCCAGTTGTGTGTGCGCCGCGCAAATTTCCTATTGCGATACGTGAGAAGCTACAAAACGAGTTAGATAGATAGATGATAACGCTCGGGGTGATAAGGGGGGTGACTCATCCGACGCCGTGGGTTAATGCGATTGTTCCCGCGGCAAAGAAAAACGGCGACTTGCGCATTTGTTTAGACCCTCGTCCGTTAAACTGTGCAATTCAACGCGCTCATTATCAATTGCCGACAATTACGGAATTAGCAACAAAACTACACGGAGCTTGATAATTTTCGGTACTGGATGCAAACTCAGGATTTTGGGCAGTTAAATTAGACGACGCGAGCTCAGACTTATGTACGTTCAGTACACCGTTCGGCCGTTATCAGCTCACTAGATTACCGTTTGGATTGAACTGTGCGCCTGAAGTATTTCATTCACTAATAAAACAGTTATTAGAGAATTTAGAGGGGGTTGATTCATTTATCGATGACATAGTATGCTGGGGACGTACTAAGCAGGAACATGACCAAAGATTAAAAGCATTGTTGGATAGAGCAAGGCAAATCAATTTAAAATTTAATAAGGGGAAATGTAAGATATGTGTGGAGGAGGTGGTTTACTTGGGACATGTTTTTAATAAAAATGGGATGAAGCCAGATAGTTCTAAAGTAAAAGCAATTATAGATATGCCTCAGCCATGCAATAGGAAGGCCTTGGAACGGTTTTTAGGGGCGACCAATTTTTTATCTAAATTTATACCGAATTATTCAGATTGCACGAGCCCATTAACATCACTGTTGAAAAAAGAATCCTGCTGGGTTTGGGATTCGGTCCATCAAGTCGCGTTTGACAACCTTAAAAAGCTTATAAGTAGTGCACCCGTACTCGCTCTGTATGACGTGCAGCAGCCCGTGGTGGTGTCAGTGGACGCGAGCAGCGTGGCCCGGTCGAGTACGCGGCACGCATGCTATCTGACACACAAACTAGGTACGCACAGGTCGAAAAAGAAATGCTCGCGATCGTTTTTGCTTGCGAAAAGTTTCGCCAGTATATTTATGGAAAGAAGTGCATTACAGTCAAAACTGATCATAAACCTCTTGAGAGTTTATTTAAAAAGCCACTTCAATCGGTCCCAGTACGCTTACAGCGTATTTTACTTAGATTGCAGGGATATGATTTAAGTGTAACATACAAACCAGGGAAGTATATGCATTTAGCTGATACACTATCACGAGCGCCTTTGCCGGATAAATATGATGATGGTATTAGTAAAGGCGTTCAGTATCAAATAAATTTATTAACTAGTCAAATAAGCATGTCAAAGGATAGGTTGGAAATTGTCAAAGAACAAACTAAAGATGATGGAACTCTTATGAAATTAATTAACTACATTAATAACGGATGGCCATCAAATAGGTACGACGTAGAGGAAAATTTAAAATGTTTTTGGTCCATAAAGAATGATCTTTTTATTGTGGACGGAGTTGTCTTAAAAAATAATTTGGTCTTGATCCCTAGCTCCATGAGGAGCGAAAAGTTGAGTATCATTCATGATGGCCATCTCGGTATTGATCGTTGTAAGAGACGCGCGCGGCAAGTATTATTTTGGCCAGGCATAACTAAAGACGTTGAACGTTATGTAAGGCGTTGTGCAGTTTGCCAAGAGAACTCAAATGCTCCTACTAGAGAACCTTTAATTCCCATTGAAATACCTACTTTGCCCTGGAACAAAGTAGGTACTGATAGATATCAGTACCTACTTTGTTTACAGGTTCCAGTTTTTCTGATATTCATAGATATGAATATCAGAAAAAATATTACTTGATTTTGGTAGATTACTACTCAGGATTTGTTGAGGTGGCTAAATTGAATAATATTACTACATCGTCAGTCATTAATGTGCTTAAAGATAATTTTTCTCGCTATGGTATACCAAAAAGTTTAGTTAGCGACAATGGTACACAGTATACTAGCAAGGAGTTTAAAAATTTTGCAACAGTATGGGGATTTCAACACATTACCACCTCACCAAATTATGCACAAGCTAATGGTAAAAGTGAGCGTGCTGTTCAAACAGTTAAAAATATATTTAAAAAGTCAATTCAAAGTAACACGGATTTTCATTTGAATTTATTGAGTTACCGCAATACACCACGGGATAATTTGAGCTCCCCTGCGCAGATGCTCATGGGCCGTATGTTAAGATGTAGGTTACCAGTACATCCTGAGTTGTTAAAGCCAGTAACTGTATCATCAGATATGCATAATGTATTGTTAGAAAAACAGCGCAAATCAAAACTGTATTGCGATCAACGTTGTAAAGTCTTGCCGAAATTAAATGTGGGTGATAATGTAATAATGATAGAAAAAAACCACAGAATGAGAGGGCAAGTAGTTTCATAGCATAGCACCCCTCGTTCGTATTATCGTCGTAACCGTAAGCATTTGATTAAAGTTGTACCTAGTATGCCAGAAAATTCGAATGATTATGTACACCGAGATGAACAAATGTTGTTTGATGATGGTAATCTTTGCGACGATGACGCTGATTATGCATCAGCTGATTCACTTAATGATACGGACCCTTGTAACGACACGGTAGTAGAAACCCATTCACCGATGGTGACCTTGAGAAAAAAGTAATTAGCGTAGTAGGCATTCTTGTAGGTATGAACATAACATGTAATAACCTATTTTTATTTATTTCCTCACCGTGCTATAAATGTATGTGGGATAATGCGTTTTTAATGTACTTAAATATCTTAATTTTTTTACTATTTTTATTGCTATAAAATTCAGAGTATTTATTGAGTAAAATGGATTTGATCAAATCGCAAAATAAGTTGTTGAACAGCGCGCGCAGTCTTTCTGCTGCGCACGTGTTCCCACCGCCGCCCCACCAGACGTCAGTTGCTTACGCCGCATTGTAAAAGGGTCGTACCGGCCTTTCGACAGAACAAAAAACAAAAAAAAAAAAAAGAATCGCCGCCTAGTCGCATGCGCGCTCGGAGGTTTTGACGACTGCCCAGTGACTCTGCCTACCCACGGTCGTCGCATAGGGCTCTGTTGAGCACCCCGTAACCCCGGCCTCCCACCAGCGGGTCTCACCGGGGGGGGTACTCCAGGGTCTTGCGTCCCGTGGGCGGGCTACGCCTCGCGCGGACCAGGCTAAACCTGAAGACTCCTTAACATCGAGCGAAGAAGATGCCGCCGCCTACTGGCCGCCCACCTGCACGGCGCACCCGGGTGTTCGTCCGTTCGAACCCGGGTGTCGCTATGCAACGCGTCATCGACGTCATGGCGCCGTTGATGACGCCCGCGCCTCCGCTGGCGCCGCCGGCGTCGCTGATGACGCCCGCGCCCCCGTTGACGCCGCGTACGCCGGGACCGTCCCAGGCACCCGCGCGCCCCGCTACCTCGCCGCGAGCGGCAGCCATCGTGGCTTCGTTCGCCGGCGCCCCACCGTTGCCACCGCTGCCTTCTTATTTTATTTTTTATTTTATTTATTTTAGGGAATCTTACAGCTAAATTAACAAAAAATGGGCTTGTAAACAGTAGCACAGTACTAAGCCATTAACAAGGTTCCGCCTATAGAACGACAATAGCACGAAACGATGATTGACATTTACTGCTTTGCAAAGAAAGTAGAATATAAAATTTAAAAAGAAGCTAAAAAATTATTAATTTGCATGCCAGTAGCCGTAGGTCAGTCAGCCAGTGGGAAATAAGTAAAAGGTTTATAGTAGTAATATTATTTAAATTTGATAAAATGACATTGTAATTAAACTACCTAGTCTTTGTTTCGCATTTCATCGCCAAAAAAAGTGGAGTGTATTAGGGTCTTAATTGTTCTGGGTGATGTGTTAAATAGGTCTATATATTTTGAGAAATAATAATTAAAGTGTTTACCCACTCGGCAGAAGTAGGAGTGTTGTTTGTAGTTGGTACGAGCTCGAGGTAGGCATAATCGGAGATTTGGATAACGCGAGTTTCTGCCTTTAGCACAAAGTTTGATTCCAGATAAGAGTTCAGGGACGTCAATCTTGCCCAGAGCGATATTGGACAGAAAAAGAATGTCTGCAGTACTCCTTCGGCTTTGTAATGGGAGTATATGATGATGTTTACAACTATCTAAGTAGGAGTCGTATGGGATTCTGAATTTATAATTTAAACGGCGTAGGAATTTACGTTGGATCTTTTCAATCTTGTCGATGTAAACATCATAGCCAGGATTCCAAACTTGCGAGGCGTATTCTAATTGACTCCTAACCAAAGTACAATATAAAATCTTAAGAGTTTTTGGATTTTGAAAAGGTTTCGAAATTCTAAATATGAAGCCAAGAGTTTTTAGAGCCTTACTTGTTATATTTTCTATGTGTTTGTCGTAGAGGAGTTTAGAGTCAAGCTGCACGCCAAGGTCCCGTACAAGTGATGACCTTACTAGAAGCTGACCGTTTAAAGTGTAATTGAAGAAAATGGGTTTATTTTTTCTAGTATAAGTGATAATATTACATTTGTTTATATTAAGGTCAAGCTTGCACGAGCGACAATAGGCTTCGAGTCTATCCAAATCCTGCTGAAGTGAGAGTGCATCATCAACACTGTGGATTGATTTGTATATTTTCATGTCATCTGCAAATAAGAGACACTTTGAAGCCTTGAAACAGTCCAAAATATCATTGATAAAAATTGTAAATAACAATGGTGCAAGAATTGAACCCTGCGGAACACCGGATGGAATTTTGACCGAGGCAGAGCAGAAACCATTGAGAGCCACTCGCTGTGATCTATTCTCTACGTAGGATGAGAACCAACGGAATAAGTTGCCTCGTATTCCAGCTGCTTGTAATTTAGCTAAAAGCAAATTATGGTCGATTCTATCGAAGGCTTTGGAGTAGTCGGTGTAGATTGTATCAACTTGCCCTCCTCCCTCCATTTTAGTGGTTACTGTATCGGTAAAAAGTATCAAATTAGTAACTGTAGAGCGGCCCTGGATAAACCCATGCTGTTGGGGACTTATAATATTTTTTAGGGCTGGATATAATTGAGAGTGTACAATTTTTTCAAGTACCTTGGCTAGAATACACAACTTGGAAATAGGACGGTAATTTTCAGTCTTACGCTTTGAACCCTTTTTATGAATCGGTGTTATAATAGCCGACTTCCAAATTGAAGGCATAGTACCCTCTGCTATTGATTTAGTAAAAAGGAGAGAAACCGGCTTACAAATAGATTTGGCACACTGAACAATAAGGAGAGGGTGAATGTTGTCAGGACCTGCAGATTTGTTACAATCCAGGGCTTTCAGTTGGCGTAAGACAATTGATTCGGTAATTTCCAAGCTGTGCACATCGGCCACGGCTGTCGAAGCAAGTGAGTTGTAGTGTGCAATAACTTCGGTGTCTGTGGGTGTAAATGTGGGTTCCTGATAAGTAGAATGAAAATACTGCGAGAAAATATTACAAATCCCTTCACCAGTATCCGCAGTTCGTTCATTTCCGTATGTCATCGAATTTGGGAAGGTGTTACACTGTTTCCGATCTTTAACATAAGACCAGAAGTTTTTAGGGTCAAGTCTAATTGAGCTTTCGACATATTTAATATATTTATTAAAACAGGCATCCTCCAAACGCTTAGCACGCTCTCTCAACAGATTAAAACTATGTTCGTCAGCTATGTTACCATATGTTCTGAATTTGTTAAGAAATTTAAATTTTTCTTTCAGCACTTTTTTGAGAGCTGGAGAATACCAGCGAGGGAACTTATCCGATTTAACCATTTTACTGGGCACGTATATGTCGCGGAGATGTAACAATTTTCTATTGAAAAGTTCGACTGCTTCGTCAATAGTACGTAAGGAGAACAAATTATTCCAATCAGTTGAGTCTAGTTCAGAGCATATGGAATCATAATCACCTTTCATATAAGAGTAATAGGTTCGAGCCTCTGACCCTAGGAGCTGGTCGTAGCAATAGGTAGTTTCGACATAAAGAGCAGGATGGTAGCTATCCTCCTTAACTAATGGTTCAGTATCTCTTGTGACAGTTACACTTTCGTTACAGAGGATCAGGTCCAGAAGGCGTCCTTGTTTATTCTTTACCCCGTTATATTGAGTTAGATTGCAAAGGCTCATTAAATCAACTAAATCGTGGTGATTAGGGTGCAGTGGTAACGGTGTGTAATGCCCAGTGTTATCATACGTCGGTTGCCACTCCATGGAGCTCATATTGAAATCTCCTACCAAAAGTATCGTATTTAATGGATTAGTACACGAGATGTTTACAACATTATCACAGAAATTATTAAGCTGGTTAGAAAAAGATTCACCTTGATACTCGTCGCATAAGTACAAACAACACACATGAACTGAAACTGGTAATGAGTGCCTACTGGGTTTGGTTGTTATTGTTATCCATAAATCCTCTGCCGTTGTACACCATTCAGGCCTTTCTTTGACTTGCAATTCACAGCGGGCAGCTATTAAAACCCCCCCTCCCCTTGATTGCCCTAGGCGCTCATAATCGCGATCCCTTCTCCATACCATGTAATTACTACCAAACAATTCCTCGTCAGTTATACCATGTAAAAGCCATGATTCTGTTAATAGAATAACGTGTACATTTTTAAGTGATAGATTCCTTCTAAATACCTCCGTCTTCGTGCGCAGTCCCCTGACATTCTGATAATAAATATTTAATGTCATCTATTAATAAAAATAATAAATAGATTTAATTTATTTTTAGTCGCCAGGGGGCGAGGTACGACAAAGAGGCGGCAAAAGTTAGGAATCCAAAGAGTAGTAAGTAAGGTAAAATGTAAATATAAAAGCGGCTTTGGCAGTAGGTATAGATAGCTCATATTTAACAATAGCGGGCTACACAAAGGCATCACGGTGCGGGCGATAATCGTAAACAAGTGATCAGCCGGTAAAGTTAAACCGGCCGGGTAGGTATATTGGAAATATTGTGTAATAGTTATGGATTTTATAGTTGTTAAATGCACGTGATACATATGTATATTATGTATGAGTATACTTGATAGCGTATGAGAAAGAAGGTAAGGAGCATTGGTTGCAATTGATGTAATAGAGTGAATGTATGAAATGGCGATGTAATGCAATAAACAGTTTAATAAGTTATCATTAGACTGGAATGACACTGAATGAATGAACTTACGGGTTTGAGTATTAGGCAAAAATAATAGAGAAATAGGTACAAACTGGAGGAATACACAAAAATAAAGCACACAAAAAAGTCATATTATTTTCTTCAGATCTTCAGTGGTTTGGATGTGCAGTATAGGTGAAGTTTCGTTCTTCCTCACCAGTATCTTGCATTGTTGCACCCATTTGAATTGATAACCTTTTCCATTAGCGACTTCTTTTGTTTGGTTCAGTAGTAATTTATTTTCTCGCGTAAGGTGGTCGTTGATGTAAACACGGCTAGCATTGCTGTGGAATCCAACGTCGCTTGCAGTCAACTCCTTATGTGATCTCGCCTTAGCGATGAAATTTTCTTTTGTGTAGCGTGACGTGAAGCAAACGATGACTGGTTTATTTTTGTCTGCGGATTGAACCCTGGATACAAAGTTGATATGGTCTTTTGTGACCGGGTACTGGATATGTTTACCAATGGCACAGATGATATCCAGAAGGTTTTCATTTTTTTGCAGTGGAATCCCCTTGAATTCTAAGTTATTTAAGCGTAGCCATTGTTCCTTGGTAGAAATTTCTTGATTTAAACTGGACACTTTTTTTACTAGCTGAAGATAGTTATCAGTGTTATCTGGCTTATTCTCCAGTGATGTTATTCTGCACGCAAGGGTGTCGTTCCTCTCATTCAATGTAGTTACTTTCATCTGAAGGTCACCAATTGCCTGGTCAAACGAAGTGAAGCTGTCTTTTAGTGACTTAACGTCTTGAAAGAGACTTGGAAGCGGCTGTAGCGACTTGTTAATGCGTGCTATACCCTGACGAAGCTCTTCCAAAACCAAATCAGCAGGTGTTGGAGTAGGAGTCCCGGACGAATGCCCCCCTGGTGCCTGCTTGCAACCCATACATAGCAGGTTTCCTTGCTTGGCTGCACCCAGTTTGCGATAGTTACTTTCTGATATGTTAGCACATGCAAAGCAGTAAATGACCCCACACTTCGAGCATGTCACACCATTGGTGAAATCTTCTTCGCACTTCGGACATCTATTCATTTCGAGTTAAGATTAATATTAACAATGTAGACGGTAGGTAGACGAACGAAAAGCGAGAGCGCTCTATTAGGTGTGCGCGTGTGTACGGCCCGGTGGCGCGAGGCTAACTGAAACTCTTTGCTTGCGTCTCCTCCGCGCGAGTTGAAGACTGGCAAGAAGGAGCCAGCACGGCAAGCAGCCCTGAGAGCCCTCAGGGAGAGTGCTTCCGCCGTGCAGGCAATCGTGCCGAAGCCGCAGCGCGCCGCAAAGCGCGCTCCCCCCTCCACCTCACCGACCCCGCCGAGGACCCGCACGGTTCCGGCTACGAGGGTCACGCCGCCGCTGTCCATGCCTCTGCTGGACAGCCCGTCGCCGACGACGTCGAGCGCGCCCGCTCCGTCGACAAGCGCGGCCACTTACGCGTTTGTGCTGACGACGCCCCCGTCGCCACCGCCACGCGCTACCAGACCGCCGCCCACGTCTACCCAGGACGCGGGCAAGAAGACACCAGCACCCACACCCGGCATGAAGCTGACGGGGTGCTCGAAGAAGCCGCCGCCGATAGTGGTTGATGTGCTACCAGAATGGGGCCGCCACTTCGGCAAGCTCAAGGAGGAGCTCGGCCATGCGCCAAATGTGCGACCCTACGGGTCCACAGGGTTCCGATTCCTGGCGAAGAGCGAACAGGAATTCCGTGTCTACCAGCGCTACCTAACCGCGCTGGAGGGCTCCGGGACCGGGATCTCCTGGTTTGCCTACGCACCCCCGAAGCAGCGACCGCTGAAGGTCGCTATAAGAGGCCTCCCCGTTAACACAGATCCGGAGGAGATAAAGAAGGAGCTGACCACCCTGGGCTACGAGGTGGACTACGTGCGCCCCATCAAGGCCCGCGGAGGACGCCCAGGGTGCATCTTCTTCGCCCAGCTGACCCGCACGCCAAACCTCGCCCCGGGCATCTACGACATCACAGAGATGATGAACATGCCCGGCGTGAAGATCGAGGGTTGGCGAGGCAAGCAGGGACCGCCACAGTGCCACCGCTGCCAGCAGTTCCGGCACAGCAGCAGACACTGCCATCGCAAATTGGTATGTGTCATCTGCGGCGGCGAGCACGCCGCCCGGGACTGCCGGCGCCCCCGTGAGCAGCCGGCCACCTGCGCCAACTGTGGCGGGGCACACCCCGCCAATTACACTGACTGCCCCGTACTGCGCCGTGAGGTACGGAACAAGAGAGCGGGTACAGCGCCTCTTACGAAGCCCGTCGACCTGAAGAGGACGGAAGCGGCACCGCAGGGAGAGACCAACGCGGCAGGATCTCTCATGGCGGCCGCCAACGCCCCAGCAGGATCGACGAAGAAGCGGCAGCCGAGGAGGCGGAGGAGGCGAGCATCGCCCCCGCCCCCCCAGGACGTGGAAGAGCCGGGCCATCCACGTCATGTGCCACCCACGGGTCCGTTGGGAGCGGTCGGCACCCCTTTGGGTGAACCTCAGGGGGAGAAGCCAAAGCCCCAACCGGCCCCAAGACAAAAGAGTGCAAGAGCAGCCGTCCTACAAGAGGACAGACAGGTCCTGATCCTAGCAATCAGGACCCTCACAGATGTTCTGGCCGCGCTCCGTGAAGGCAAAGACGCGGCCTCCATCATAAGCTCTAGCCTCCAGCGCCTGATGTCGTCCTTCGGCGATGTCACGACCGCCATGGGCGGCCTGGAGGCTAAGGCTCCCAGATAGTCTGCTCAGGGTGGTGCTGTCAAGCACAGCCTGACGTGGCCGTCGCCTGTCCACATCCACTACTCCATGTCGAGTAGTCAGGATCGTGGGCACGCACGATGAGCCCAGGAAAGCCCGGCACCCGCCGCTTACCGGATTAGACTGCTGCCTCGGGACCCCCACTTGAGAAGGACGAGGCAGCCACTACTGGATACGACCACCAGGGAACGAGCCGCCGCTGGCTGATGGGCACTAGCTGGGCCTCCCCCAATGGGGAATCACCCGGCTGGTACGACCTCGCCGCGGCGTGAAGTCCTCCTGGCACCCGGACGACCACCGCACTTGTCCAAGTGCCCCCCATCGCCCCGCCTGTTTTAGCAGGCGGCGTTTTGATCCCACGCCAGTGAGGCCATTGCCTCGAAGGCGTCTCCCCGCCGGCTGCTGCGCAGCCGACGAGAAGAAGACAGACGACGACGACGACGACAGATCAGAAGTTGTCTGACTGCGGACACGGCACGTTGTCCAGTGCTCTGAACTGTCATAGGTTTCTTTTGGCTGTCACTGTGTTAGTCGTCAGGTATGTGGTAATTTTAGTACAATTAAATAATTATTTATTAATTGATTTGGTGTGTATTAATTGCTTAAATAATTTAGCTTTAAATCATAAAATAAATTTGCTTTTTCCTAACATTTTCGATGTTTTTTTATTCTTTTTCTCACATCAGAAGTGGGATTCGTAAACCCAAACTACGCCTATGAATTTTCACTTTTCAGGATGAGATCTGATGATCCGAAAGGAGCTCCTAAGCCCAGGCTTGGGACCATGAACACCAGGTCGGGTTCACCGATCCTCAGCCATGCCAGCGGCCCAGGGTCTGGCGGTGACGCCCGAGGCTGCGAGGGCAGCGGCGGCCCAGGGTCTGGCGGTGACGCCCGAGGCTGCGAGGGCAGCGGTGGCCCAGGGTCTGGCAGTGACGTCCGAGGCTGCGAGGGCAGCGGCGGCCCAGGGTCTGGCAGTGACGTCTGAGGCTGCGAGGGCAGCGGCGGCCCAGGGTCTGGCAGTGACGTCCGAGGCTGCGAGGGCAGCGGCGGCCCAGGGTCTGGCGGTGACGAGCAGCGTCTACCAGTGGCGCCGGAGGTGCTAGAAGCTACCGGGAGGACTCAAGGACAGGTTTCGTTCCATTCAGTTTTATGCAAAATATGATGCAAGAAATGATGGCTAAGCTTGTACAAACAACTGCTAATGCTTTTAATTCTTCTAAGCCACCTGAGCCGCGTGTTCGAAGCCTTGAGCATATTTATGTACCAGCTTTTGATCCTGACGATCGCACTGATACCATTCAAGTCTGGTGTCGTAATTTAGAGGAACTCAAAATTTAGTATACGTTATCTGATCGTGAAATTCTAAATTTATCAAGAAAAAATTTGCGCGGACGCGCCTCTGACTGGGCGCGACGTAATTATTTTACAGTTACCAAATGGTCAGAGCTTAAGGATGGGTTAATTGAAACATTTTCAGATGAATCTCGTTACTATGATGACCTCACCCAATTCATGGAGTACACCAGCGATCAAACCAGCAGCCTAGCAGAATATGCAACGAAAAAATGGGAGTTGGCGAAAAAAGTGATTGGTGTGGAGATGACTGAGCAACGCTTGGTGGAAGCTGTGATTTCTGGTATGTCCGATTTCCGTATACGTTCAGATTTGTTACGTCTTACTCCAAAAAACTTGCAACAGCTAATTCAGAGTCTTATAAACGCAAGAAACCAGTTAAAGACGCTGATCACAACATCCCAAATAAGCGAACCAAAGCGAATCATTCAAATGATATCAGTAAAAAACACTGTCATAAATGTCGTAAGCCAGGACATTTACAAAAAGAGTGTCGTTCATCTGTTACAACTGAAAACCAACATAAAAATAATCTCCCTTCCACATCAAACGATGTCCGTACCAAAATAAATTCTGGTGTAAGCTGCACTTTTTGTAACAAATCCGGGCACACTGTAGAAAATTGCTTTAAGCGAGTTAATAAAACTAGACATGAGACGTCAAAATCAGTCAATGCAAGTTCTTTGGTAAACAGAAATAAAAAATCTTATACAGCAAAAATTGACGACCGCGATTTTTCGTGTTTAGTGGATAGTGGTGCCGAATGTTCCTTGTTGCGTGAAAGTGTAGGCGATTCTGTTAAAGGCAAAATTACTTACGAAAATACCTATTTACGCGGCTTTGGAGACAATTCTTACTACACGTCATCGCGGAAAAAGATTTGTATGGTATTTATTGACGGCTTGAATCTTGAGGTAGAATTTGTTCTTGTTCCTGATTCTTATATTCAATTCGACATGTACCTTGGTGAGGATATTATTAAGAACGGTGTTGAGGTCGTTCACTCTGAAAATGGCAAAAAAGTTGTTCGCACAACCTATGATATCAATTTTGTTCAAAATTTTGATCAAGACACTTTAGTTATTAATGAAGCTTTAGATCCCCAGCACAAGAGAACCTTACGTGAAATCCTTAATTCACGATCTGACATGTTTACGTCTGTTAACAAGGTGTCTCAGGTCACCACAGGTGAACTGACTATCAGACTCAAAAACCCCGAAAAAATTGTCCAGAGACGGCCATATCGTCTAGCTCCAGTAGAACGTGAACATGTCAAATCCATGATCAAGGATTTGAAGTAAAATAATATAATCCGAGATAGTAACTCTCCATTCGCAAGTCCAGTTTTATTAGTCCAGAAAAAAGACGGCACCGACCGAATGTGTATTGACTATAGAGAATTAAATGCCAACACCGTTCGAGATCATTTTCCTCTACCACCTATAGACGATCACATTGCTAAATTGTCAAAAGCTAAGCTCTTTACAGTCTTAGATATGGCTGCTGGGTTTCACCAAATCCCCATAGCTCCCGATTCTATAGAAAAAACTGCCTTCGTCACGCCCGACGGGCAGTATGAATTTCTGCGTATGCCTTTTGGTCTGTGCAACACACCTTTTGTTTTTCAGAGAGCCATTAACACGGCCTTAAAACCATTTATCGATGATTTTGTTCTCATTTATATTGATGACGTTGTTATCTTTTCTGAAACTCCTGAGCAGAATCTCTTGCATCTGCAGCAAGTACTTGATGCTTTGCAAAAGTCTGGCTTTTCCCTGAACGTAAAGAAGTGCAAGTTCTTGCAAACTGAGATTGAATATTTGGGCAGAATCGTCTCAAATGGGCATGTTAGACCAAGTCCGGGCAAAGTTCAAGCTCTTATAAATTCTCCAATCCCGACCTCTGTAAAGCAAGTCCGACAGTTTTGCGGCTTAGCTGGTTATTTTAGAAAATTTATTCCAAATTTCTCTCAAACCATGATACCGTTATAAAATCTCACAAAAAGTAGTACCAAGTGGAACTGGACGCCAGAGCATGATGCTGCTAGGACTAAAGTTCTTAATCACCTAGCTTCAGAACCAGTCTTGTCTTTGTTCGATTCCACCAAACCATGCGAGCTTCATACTGATGCCAGTTCGGCTGGATTCGGGGCAGTACTTTTTCAGAAACATGACAAACAACTCAAGGTAGTAGGATACTTTAGCATGCGTACCACGGAGGCTGAAAGTCGTTATCATTCTTACGAATTAGAGACGTTAGCTGTCGTAAGAGCAATTAAACACTTTCGTCACTATTTACTTGGCAGACAGTTCAAAGTAGTCACAGACTGCAACTCTCTAAAAGCTTCGCGTAATAAAAAAGAATTACTTCCCCGAGTCCATAGGAGGTGGGCATACCTACAGTCATTTGATTTTGAGATTGAATATCGTAAGGGAGAAAGAATACCTCATGCTGATTTTTTAAGCCGTAACCCTATAAATCTTAACATCAATAATGTTCAGAACTATAGTCAATGGCTGGAAGTGGAACAAAATAATGACACGGACACAAAAGAAATAATTCAGTCCATCAAAGACGGTAGTATTAACAAAGATTTAGTATCTACTTATGAAATAAAACATGGATTATTGTATAAAAAATTCACTACTAAAGACAACAAAATAAAAAAGTGTTTATTTGTTCCTAAAAGTTACCGTTGGCACATAATACAACTTTACCATGACGCGTTAAAACATTTTGGCTGGGAAAAAACATTGGAAAAGATCCGCGAACAATTTTGGTTCCCGAATATGACTAAATGCACTTAATAGATTATAATATATATAGGAGATAGTTGGTAAACATTGTAAGGGTATCTTACGGTGTCAAACAACGAAAGTATGATAATAGTATGTGTATGATAAATAGTAATTATATTTTTAGCAACAAATATCATTGATCACTTGATTAATTCTTATTGTTTTGATAATTAAATCATGATAAGATTTTTTTAGTACCATGTTATTGTCCAAAACGTCATGATCAATAACTTTATTAAATAATTGTCTAATACGTCGCTTAATAAAAGCGGATAGATGTTGAAAAATCATTTTATAAATAATAGATTATAAGTATCATAAATTTAGATGGATTGGAAATAGTTTTGTAAAACTTCTGGTACAATAATTGCTAGTGCCGCGTGGTTGTAGAATAACCATAGTTCATTGTCTTAAATCAAGCTAGTAAAATGTAAATCGCTATTGATAATTCATGTAATGAATTAGAGATCGTAAATATACTACTTTTAGATTAATAAGAAACAGTCTTCAAATATTGTAATAACTTCCGTTTGAAACGAATGTTCTGATTGGTTGGCGCTCTGGCACATGGTGATTTCTGATTGGTTGGCCAATGGCCAGCGAGAGATCGGGTATAAAAGACCTGACCGTCTGTTCAGAGATCACCAGCACCCACACCCGGCATGAAGCTGACGGGGTGCTCGAAGAAGCCGCCGCCGATAGTGGTTGATGTGCTACCAGAATGGGGCCGCCACTTCGGCAAGCTCAAGGAGGAGCTCGGCCATGCGCCAA
The DNA here is from genome assembly GCA_029255805.1 of Keiferia lycopersicella. Lineage (NCBI taxonomy): Eukaryota > Metazoa > Arthropoda > Insecta > Lepidoptera > Gelechiidae > Keiferia > Keiferia lycopersicella. Next base: position 100,294 of record JARACZ010000018.1, read on the forward strand.
ATGTGCGACCCTACGGGTCCACAGGGTTCCGATTCCTGGCGAAGAGCGAACAGGAATTCCGTGTGTACCAGCGCTACCTAACCGCGCTGGAGGGCACCGGCACCGGAATTTCCTGGTTCGCCTACGCACCCCCGAAGCAGCGACCGCTGAAGGTCGCTATAAGAGGCCTCCCCGTAAACACTGATCCGGAGGAAATACAGAAGGAGCTGACCACCCTGGGCTACGAGGTGGACTACGTGCGCCCCATCAAGGCCCGCGGAGGACGCCCAGGGTGCATCTTCTTCGCCCAGCTGACCCGCACGCCAAACCTCGCCCCGGGCATCTATGACATCACAGAGTTGATGAACATGCCCGGCGTGAAGATCGAGGGATGGCGAGGCAAGCAGGGACCGCCACAGTGCCACCGCTGCCAGCAGTTCCGGCACAGCAGCAGACACTGCCATCGCAAGTTGGTATGTGTCATCTGCGGCGGCGAGCACGCCGCCCGGGACTGCCGGCGCCCCCGTGAGCAGCCGGCCACCTGCGCCAACTGTGGCGGGGCACACCCCGCCAATCACACTGACTGCCCCGTACTGCGCCGTGAGGTACGGAACAAGAGAGCGGGTACAGCGCCTCTTACGAAGCCCGTCGACCTGAAGAGGACGGAAGCGGCACCGCAGGGAGAGACCAACGCGGCAGGATCTCTCATGGCGGCCGCCAACGCCCCAGCAGGATCGACGAAGAAGCGGCAGCCGAGGAGGCGGAGGAGGTGTAAGGGGTAAGCTCCTAATACGTATATCTAATAATAATGACTACGTTGCTAATATGCATTGTTATATAGTTTAAGTTAATATTGAATAAAGAGCATTCATTTGTCAGCACTCGATGTGTTTACTTGTTTCCCTAATCCCCGCTCCACATGGCGACCAAGCCACGTGAGGTGTCGGGTTCGGTTGCCGCCGCGCCGCGTGCAGTTTTCCTAAGTGAATATTACGGACTTTGAACTTTTTCCTGCAACATGTGATTTTTATACGGATTTTGGAAGTTTTAGTGACCATCAATATGTGCCAGTCCAAAGTCGAGAAAGAAGATGTGTTCATCAACCAGAATGCCGCTGGAGGAGCCAAAAACGAGGCGCATTTCGTGGATATGAAGAGCCATTTGTCTGCCATAAGCATTGTCATGATGGTGATGTGTACACTTATGGCTATTGGATTTCTGTTTCTCTGCTACAAGCTGTACAAGAAGTGCCATGAGAACTTTAAAAACTTTAAAAAACGTTAAAGGCTGATGCAAAACAAAACCTTATCACTTTTGTTTTAAAGAACAGAATTACTCAAATGGCTAAGATGAAGTTAAATCCATCTTACGCGACTGTTGAAGACCTTTTGAAGGACATGCGAAAGCACTTGCTACCTAAGAAATCAGCCACTGCTATCCAAAATAAAATGCAAATGCTTAGGCAAGGGGAATTGTCGATTGATGACTTTGGGCGAGAGTTATCTAATATGTTTGTGGATCTCACAATTGCGCAGTCAGATGGCGATGCAGCCACATTCAAAATTTTGAAAACATTAAACGAAAAACAAGCTATTAAAAGATTTGCTGATGGATTGCGCAATCGTCGGATCAGCACAATTATTGCAGCTCGCGATTATGATTCGCTGAATGATGCTGTGCAAGGAGCAAAGGACGAGGAGACGTCTTCAGGAAGTACATCTGGCGACATATTAGCTTTTAATAATCGCAAAAATAATAGTTTCAGCAGAGGCTATGCACGAGGTCGAGGTGCCTCTTACAGAGTATCATCGCATCCCTCCCAAGGTCAAAGGGCACCACCGCAGCAGCAGCAGTACCAGTGGCGCGCTCACAACAACTCTGCGCCGCGAGGTTCTGGCAGGGGTGGCTACCGAGTACCGAACATCCGAACCAACCGAGGTAGGTCCTCTTATAATTTTCGTGGAAACAATGGATACCGCAACACATTCCCGCGTATTTTTATGAATGAAGGAGAGACTTTAAATCAGTCAGATGACAAAGTAACGCCAAACCAGTTTTTTCGTCAATAATAACGACTATATTTTAGCTACCAATAGCGATATATCTGTAAGTTTCAATGTAAGCGGTACACAACAATCGTTGTTAGTTGACACCGGAGCGACAATATGCGCAATAAAGTTGCGGAACCTTTTAGAACTCGATATTCCATTTTATGAAGAACAACTTACTGTGAATGGATTAGGTGGAAAAACACAAGCTATTGGATATGCTTACTTATCGTTATCAACACATAGTTATACATTTGTTCACAAGTTTCATATCTTTGACGATTTACCGTGTGAAAATGATGGAATTTTGGGCCGAGATTTTCTTTTAAATTATAAATGTTTGATTAATTTTGAAAAAGAGGATTTGTCGTTAAAAATTGACAATAGTGAGAGAATTTCTTTACCTATTAAACTTAAACGAGTTTACTTTTCCCTCCCTCCAAGAACTGAATCTATACATTTTATTAATACTGACTATCAGGAAGATTGCATAGTATGTTCCTCGGAACTACAGGATGGTGTATTTTTAGCTAGTTCAATTGTTTATCCCATTAATGGTAAGATCCCAATAAGATTATTAAACACCACCGAAAAACAGGTAGATATCGAGAGCATCAAGCTTGATTTACACAAGGCAAGCGATTACGACTTGTTATCTTTTGAAAAATACTATTCATTAAATGCGGATCGAGTCAAAACATTATTTTCCCATTTAAAATTAGGAAAGTTATATAAGGAAGAGCAGATTTCTATTGAAAACCTATGCGCCAAGTTTTCTGATATTTTCTATTTACCGGGTGATAAATTAACTACCACTAATATTTATAAACACTCTATATCACTGAAACCTAATACCAGCCCAATCTATACAAAACCATATAGATTGCCACATTCACAGAAAAAATTAATTCAAGGACAGTTAGATAAAATGTTAGAAGAAGGAATTATAGAAAAATGTTCAAGTGAATGGTCCAGTCCGCTTTTAATAGTACCCAAAAAATCAGATGAAAATAGTGAGAAAAAATGGCGTGTAGTAATAGATTACAGAAAACTAAACAACTGCATACAGGACGACAAATTCCCACTTCCTAATATAACTGAGATCATAGATTCATTATCAGGCTGTATTTATTTCACTCATTTAGACTTGGCAAACGGATATTATCAATGCGACCTTGATGTAGACAGTAGGAAGTACACGGCTTTTTCTTCTGGGCAATATCAAATGACCCGAATGCCCATGGGTCTTAAAACTAGTCCCAACTCATTTTCGAGGATGATGAATATCGCAATGTCTGGATTAACGTATGACAAGTGTTTAGTATATTTGGATGATTTGATAGTGTTTGGTAAAAATTTGGATGACCATAACAAAAATTTAATAGATGTTTTTAAACGGTTACGAAAAGTGAATTTAAGGTTAAATCCAGATAAGTGCGAATTCCTAAAGAAAGAAATATTATACCTAGGTCATGTCGTATCTAGTGATGGTGTGTTACCTGATCCCGATAAAATCGCCGCGCTTAGAAACTATCCTACACCGACAAATTCCGATGAAGTAAAAAGGTTCGTGGCATTTACAAATTACTATCGAAAATTTATTCCAAATTTCGCTGAAATCGCACTACCATTGAATCAACTTTCACGTAAAAATGTACCTTTTGTATGGGATGAAAAATGCCAACAATCTTTTGAACTTCTCAAACAAAAAATGATGACCCCACCCGTTTTACAATATCCCGATTTGTCAGACAATAATCGTTTCATACTTCAAACAGATTCTTCAGGGTATGCCCTAGGAGCAATTTTGAGCAATGCCGACAACAGACCAGTAGCTTTTGCGAGTAGGACCTTAAATCGCGCTGAAAAGAATTACCCGACAATTGAAAAAGAACTTCTCGCAATAGTCTGGTCCGTAAAAAATTTCAGACCGTATTTGTATGGGCGTACATTCACTATACGTACGGACCATAAGCCACTTATATATCTATTTGGTATGCGCGATCCATCGAGCCGCCTACTCAAGTTCCGACTTACACTCGAAGAATATGACTTTAGTGTAGAGTACGTAAGGGGATCAGATAACGCACCAGCTGATGCATTATCTAGAGTTATAGTAACGAGTAATGAACTAAAAGAGATGCATGAGTCTATATACGTTACTACGAGAGCTCAATTTAAAAAATCTTTAACTAGGACTACTTCTGAGCAGACTATTGTTTCCCAAGATGATTGGCCTGATCAACCGAAAATCGTGGAAACACATAGTAAGCTTCAAAAGGAGTCTGTAGAGTTAAAATTTATCACAACACAAGAGTTAGCAAGAAAAAGAAAACAAAGGTTAGCAGACTTGGAAAATAAAATATTTCTCTATGATTCGAAAAATAAAACTATATGCATTAAATTTCTAGATTCTTCATCGCAATTATCGCCAGACGAATTTGTGAAAGAGCTAGATGATTTTTGTAGTAAAATAAACGTCGACGAAATTTATGTACTGAAAAATAAAAATAATAATATATTTGTAGAGAAACTAATGCATGAATTTAAGAAACCAAGCTACAGTAAAAACTTAAGACTTTGCATTTTGAAAGATGTCATCAGAGTTGAAGATAAAGACCAGAGAAAAGTTATTCTTAACGACTTCCATCTTTTGCCCACAAGTGGCCACGCGGGCATGAGAAGGATGTATAATAACGTGAAAAAATATTATTTTTGGCCTGGTATGGAAAAAGAGATTAGAAATTATGTAAAATCATGTGATAAATGTCAGAAGCATAAGTATTCTATTCCAATTAAAGAGCCAATGGTTATTAGCACCACCGCAACTTATGCATTCGAAAAAATATTTTTGGACCTTGTTGGACCTTTAGATACTGACAATAATAACTACTCCTACATTCTTACAATTCAATGCGAATTGACAAAATATGTGGAAGCCTACCCATTGTTTTCAAAGAAAAGTGAAGAGGTAGCTCAATCTCTAGTAAATAATTTCATTCTTAGATATGGCGTACCACAACGCATCGCTACGGACAGGGGTACGGAGTTCCTTTCAGCAACCTTCAAAGAGGTAAGTAAATTACTTGGTATAGAACAGCTCAACTCTACTGCCTACCATCACCAGAGCATAGGGGCTTTGGAGAATACTCATAAGCATTTGACTGCTTTCTTACGTATGCAAGCTGAACAACATCCCGAGTCTTGGAGTTCGTGGTTACCGTTTTGGAGTTTTTCATTTAACACCTCAGTTCATACTGAAACTAAATTCACTCCATTTGAACTCGTATATGGTAGAAAATGTTCTCTTCCTAGTAATTTAAGAAATAATATAGTGGAACCCTTGTATAATCATGAGAGCTATCCCAAGGAATTGAAGTATAGACTTCAATTGTCCCAAAAAGAAGCTAGAGATAACTTGATAAAATCTAAAATAAAAAGAAAACAGAAATATGACGAAACAAATAACCCTGTTACTTATAGTACAGATGATTTAATTTTAGTGAAGAATGAATTAGGTAATAAGTTAGATAGTGTATACTTGGGCCCATATAAAGTACTGAAAGATCTTTCACCTAATGTAGAAATAGAAATTAACGGAAAATCCGTATTAGTACATAAGAATAGAACTAAGTTATACAATGCACCGATGTAATAAAAAAAATGTAGACTAACGTACAATTTTTTTTTTCTTTCCTCCGTGGGAGATGTAAGGGGTAAGCTCCTAATACGTATATCTAATAATAATGACTACGTTGATAATAATCCCCGCTCCACAGAGGCGAGCATCGCCCCCGCCCCCCCAGGACGTGGAAGAGCCGGGCCATCCACGTCATGTGCCACCCACGGGCCCGTTGGGAGCGGTCGGCACCCCTTTGGGTGAACCTCAGGGGGAGAAGCCGAAGCCCCAACCGGCCCCAAGACAGAAGAGTACAAGAGCAGCCGTCCTACAAGAGGACAGACAGGTCCTGATCCTAGCAATCAGGACCCTCACAGATGTTCTGGCCGCGCTCCGTGAAGGCGAAGACGCGGCCTCCATCATAAGCTCTAGCCTCCAGCGCCTGATGTCGTCCTTCGGCGATGTCACGACCGCCATGGGCGGCCTGGAGGCTAAGGCTCCCAGATAGTCTGCTCAGGGTGGTGCTGTCAAGCACAGCCTGACGTGGCCGTCGCCTGTCCACATCCACTACTCCATGTCGAGTAGTCAGGATCGTGGGCACGCACGATGAGCCCAGGAAAGCCCGGCACCTGCCGCTTACCGGATTTGACTGCTGCCTCGGGACCCCCACGTGAGAAGGACGAGGCAGCCACTACTGGATATGACCACCAGGGGACGAGCCGCCGCTGGCTGACGGGCACTAGCTGGGCCTCCCCCAATGGGGAATCACCCGGCTGGTACGACCTCGCCGCGGCGTGAAGTCCTCCTGGCACCCGGACGACCACCGCACTTGCACAAGTGCCCCCCATCGCCCCGCCTGTTTTAGCAGGCGGCGTTTTGATCCCACGCCAGTGAGGCCATAGCCTCGAAGGCGTCTCCCCGCCGGCTGCTGCGCAGCCGACGAGAAGAAGACAGACGGAATCAGAGATCACTGATTCGCCTCGTCGCGATCGCCTACGGGAGTTTTCGTTGAATCAGTGCTTCTGCCTACCCTCGGTCGTCGCGTAGGGCTCTGTTGAGCACCCCGTCACCCCGGCCTCCCACAAGCGGGTCTCACCGGGGGGGGCACTCCAGGGTCTTGCGTCCCGAGGGCGGGCTACGCTCCACGCGGACCAGGCCTACCGAAGCTGCCTTTTTAATTAAAAATTATGCCGCCGCCTACTGGCCGCCCACCTGTCCGGCGCACCCGGGTGTTCGTACGCTCGAACCCGGGTGTAGCCGTACAACGCGTCCTCGGCGCCCTTGCGCCGATGTCGACGCCCGCGCCTCAGATCGCGCCGCCCACGCCGGGTCCACCCGTGGCACCCGCGCGCCTCGCTACCACGCCGCGAGCGGCAGCCATCGTGGCGTCGTTCGCTGGCGCACCCCCGCTACCACCGCTGCCTTCTTCGCCTGCGTCTCCTCCGCGAGAGTTGCAGACCGGCAAGAAGGAGCCGGCACGGCGCTCAGCCCTGAAAGCTCTCAGGGAGAGTGTAGCAGCCGTGCAGGCATACGTGCGAAAGGAGCAGGCGACCCCGAAGCGCGCTGAAAAGCGCGTTTACGGATACGGGGGGGGGCTCCTCCTCCTCCACCTCACCGACTCCGCCGCCGAGGACCCGCACGGTTCCGGCGACGAGAGTCACGCCGCCGCTGTCCATGCCGCCGCTGGACAGCACACCATCGTCGACGTTGAGCCATCCGGCTCCGTCGACCACCCCGGCAAGCTACGCGGCTGTGCTGACGGCACCTCCGTCGCCATCGCCGCGCATCCCCCGCCCGAAGCCGCCCACGCCCACTCTGGACGCGGGCAAGAAGTCACCGCCGCCGCCTGCACCCATGAAACTGACGGGGTGCATGAAGAAGCCGCCGCCGATAGTGGTCGATCTGCTCCCAGAATGGGGCCGCCACTTCGGCAAGCTAAAGGAAGAGCTCGGCTTTGCGCCAAACGTGAGGCCCTATGGGCCCACAGGGTTCAGATTCCTGGCGAAGTCGGAACAGGAATTCCGTGTCTACCAGCGCTACCTAACCGCGCTGGAGGGCTCCGGGACCGGAATATCCTGGTTCGCCTATGCGCCCCCGAAGGAGCGACCACTGAAGGTCGCAATCAGAGGCCTCCCCACGGACACAGACCCGGAGGAGATAGCGAAGGAGTTGACCACCCTGGGCTACGAGGTGGACTACGTGCGCCCCATCAAGGCCCGCGGAGGACGCCCAGGGTGCATCCACTTCGCGCAGCTGACCCGCACGCCAACCCTCACCCCGGGCATCTACCACATCACAGAGTTGATGTGTATGACCGGTGTGAAGATTGAGGGATGGCGAGGCAAGAAGGGACCCCCACAGTGCCATAGATGTCAGCAGTTCCGACACAGCAGTAGGCACTGCCACCGCAAGCTGGTGTGTGTCGCCTGCGGCGGCGAGCACGCCGCCCGGGACTGCAAACGACCACGGCAGGAACCGGCCACTTGCGCCAACTGTGGCGGGGCACACCCCGCCAACTACATTGACTGCCCCGTACTGCGCCGTGAAGTACGGAATCGGAGAGCGGGTACAGCGCCTCTGACAACGAAGCCCGTCGAGCCGAAGAGGACGCAAGCGGCACCGCAGGGAGAAACCAACGCGGCAGGTTCTCTCATGGCGGCCGCCAACGCCCCCGACGGTACTACGACGAAACTGCACTCAGTGATAAATTTTTAGGACTTTTCAAATCATTCAATTTGTCTAATGTATTTTTTGAACCTACTCGTGTGACGCCTACTTCTGCCAAATGTATTGATAATGTATTCAGTGATTGTAAGCCTGTAGAAAAATGTATTATAAACTCTCTTCAATCAGACCACAGAGGTCAATGCGTAATATTCCCGTTCAAAGATCATATTAAAACAATTAAGATAGAAACTAGGCGCATCACTGGTCGTAGGTTGGAAAAATACCGAAACGTTTTAATGGGAAAACTGGCAGTCAATAATTATAACTTTGAAAGTCCAAATTGTGTATACTGTTGCGGAAGCAACATCAGCAATTCCTACACGTTTGTCACGTAGAGAGCAAGCTACAGATATCACCTCTCTACGTGATTTGCGTCATTGTAAGATTAGTATATAAGCCATAGTTTAAGATCAATAAATGTGCATTAACCATGGAGTGATCGTCTCAATAACTCTCCCCCCCCTAGTACCGTTTTTATCGCTAAAGTGGTGACCCCGACGTGATATGGCAGCCTTCAGTGATGGCCACGCTGCTGCGCTGTCTACCTCAAGAATTTGGAGTCAACATACTCATCAGTTCGCATCATAGTCGTCACGACGTCACGGGCTACGGCGGGATCAAGAAAACCTTCAACGCTGAAGACGCGGTTTCATCGCAGCAATTTTATACGCACCGCCCTTAGCTGAAAGTTTGTTTTTTCGCCTACCGACGCGGCACACTGCTACTGATCCACAACACTTCGTCGACGCACCCGAAGTTTTGGACTCTGCACGGTTGAAATAGCAGCTACGCGCCCTGCTCCAGCGCACCGAAGTTTGCTCGCCTGCATTCACTGCCAGCCGCACGACGCACGATGAACACGATGACGACACAACAATGAACTACGCAATGTCGCCTGTCTGATTTTATTTCATCTACTGTCACTCCAATACACCACTTCAGACAGGAATCTACTTACCCAACAACAACAGAAGAAGGAAAAGTATCGCCTGCCTACCAATAGTCGTCCCATACCGCGCCGCACACTCGCTGTAAAATTCACATGCTGCAATCGCTACGTCTCACTCTCGTCACAGAACCTACATATCGTCGAAATCTACAAATTATGAAGAATTGTGAAGAAATTATTATCGTCGCAAGCGCACCGCACTTCCCTGACACAGCGCCGCCGCCACTTGAAATTGCGTAGTCATGTTTACTACAGCAAAAGGCGGACAGTCAGCTGAGATTTAACTCGCCCTAATTGAAAAGGAGCTGGAGTATTTTCGCTCGTCCACGGTCCGGACTGGAGCACGCCAAGATACGAGGACGAAACTTTCCCTCAGTATCATTTTATTAAGCAACGCGACGCATCGATAATAACGATGATACATGCAGCAAGGTCAATGTTACTACTACTGCTTCAACAAATTAATGCAAGTTGGCAAAACCCGGAGTCACGGCAAATCTGCTTGATCAGCGAGGCTTTCTAATGACGACGGCGGCGAGTCAATTCAGCACGAACCTACCTACATGTTATATCTGTTTTTACAGTTTTGTTAGGTTTATGTTTATCTTCTTATGGAGTCATAATATTTTTGAGTTTTTCTTTCAAAAGGGGGGAGTACTGTTGCGGAAGCAACATCAGCAATTCCTACACGTTTGTCACGTAGAGAGCAAGCTACAGATATCACCTCTCTACGTGATTTGCGTCATTGTAAGATTAGTATATAAGCCATAGTTTAAGATCAATAAATGTGCATTAACCATGGAGTGATCGTCTCAATAACTCTCCCCCCCCTAGTACCGTTTTTATCGCTAAATATACCAAGACTTCTTTAATTTAGTGAGCGAAGAATTTGAATTAATTTTTAAAATAGATACAAAAGAAATTAGTACGAAATTTAAGTTTAGTGATTGGGCCACCAAGGGTCTTAGGATTAGCAGAGATAAGCTTTTTGAACTTTATGAGCTTAGAAACATGACAACTGATGAAAGTTTTAATGAGCTGGTAAAAAAATTTTCTAAAATCTTTAAAACAGCTTGTCTAATTGCTAAAGCCAATTTTATTACAAATAAGATAAAGTCTTCAGACAATAAAATAAAAGCTGTCTGGAAAGTTATTAATAGCGAAACAGGTAAAACTAAGCCACGCGAAAATAACTTTTCACTTAATACCGACCATGGAATGATTAGCGCAAATTCCGATGTAGCACAGGAATTCGAAACATTCTTTACAAATATACCTCTTAAAACCACTGAGTCATTAAACTCTTCACCTTCAATCTCATCTTCTTTTCTTAAACAAAATGTAGATGCTTGCAATTCAGAATTTAAATTTAGTCCTGTGACTCCCCAGTATATTTTAAAAGCTTTTAACGAGATTAAAGTTAAGAGCACCGAAGACTTATGGGGAATGTCAGTTAAAGTCTGTAAATCAATTATCGATATATTAGCACCATACTTGTCAGATATCTTCAATGAATGTATTGATCATGGCATCTTTGCTGATTTAATGAAAGATAGCAAGGTAGTTCCGCTGTTTAAAGCTGGCGACAAACAAGATCCCAGTAACTATAGGCCTGTATCTATTCTGCCCGTACTCAGCAAAGTCTTTGAAAAGATCATACTCAATCAAATGCTGTCCCATTTTAATAGCAACAACTTGTTACACAACCAGCAATTCGGTTTTACAAAGGGACGTAGTACCACAGATGCTGGTGTTGCTCTTGTCAAACATGTATTTAATGCTTGGGAAGAATCAAAGGACGCCATTGGTGTTTTTTGTGATCTTTCTAAGGCATTTGATTGCGTAGATCATGAAACTTTATTGGTAAAATTAGAACATTACGGTATTCGAAACGTAGCTCTGAAATTTCTGAATTCGTATTTAGATAATAGAACGCAAAAGGTCCAAGTAAACGGCACCAAATCACAGGGATCTCGTGTTAAAATTGGTGTGCCGCAAGGCTCTATATTAGGACCATTTTTATTTTTAATTTATATTAACGATTTGCCTTACATGGTAGAGAATTTGTCCAAAATTGTATTATTTGCTGATGATACATCCCTTATATTTAAGGTTGATAGACGAGCGCATAATTATGACGAAGTAAATCACACTCTTGGACAAATTCATAGTTGGTTTACTGCAAATAACTTAGTTCTAAATGCGAAAAAAACTAAATGTGTATTATTCACTTTGCCAAATGTAGTACATTCTTTGAATAATTATGTCACGCTTAGTAATGAAAAATTAGAATTTACTGCCAGCACAGTTTTCTTAGGGATTACGCTTGATTCAAAGCTTCAATGGGGCCCTCATATTACATCTTTGTCGGGAAGATTAAGCTCAGCTGCCTATGCAGTACGTAAAATTAGAGAAATTACAGATATTGCAACTGCACTACTTGTTTACTTCAGTTATTTTCACAGCATTATGTCCTATGGAATTTTGCTGTGGGGTCGCGCAGCTGATATTGAAACAATATTTATTCTTCAGAAAAGGGCTATTAGAGCTATTTATAAACTTGGCAGTCGTGATTCTCTAAAAGAACTGTTTAAGGAAATTAATATTATGACTGTGCCATGTCAATATATTTATGAAAATATCATGTATGTAAGAAAGAATATTCATACTTTCACAAAAAATCATGAAAGACATAATCGTAATATAAGGAGTAAAAATAAATTAGATCAACCTAAGCATAGACTAGCTAAAGTTAGGACTTCATTTGAAGGTTTAAGTATACGATACTATAACAAAATACCGGAAGATATATTAAGTTTGTCTGAGAGTAAATTTAAATCTATTATTAAGAAAACATTATGTTATAAAGCCTATTATAAGTTAGATGATTACGTTAATGACAAAGAGGCATGGTCCTCTGATTTTCCAGCGCAGCACAAGAAACATGCAGTCATTTTTAATACCAAATCGGGACGTGCATGGAACTTAAAATTGACATAAATAGAAAGGAAGACTTAATTAAGACGAAACAGATAGAATTATCTACTGTAGTACTTTTATTTTATTTTAGCGTAGCCGTCTTCTGGGCTATTAATATATTTTGAATCTTAGCTAGGGTAGCTTAGGTCCTCTGGTACAAATTGTTAATTGAGAATAGGAGCACTTTTGAGCAGGTTTTTGGGTGGTTTTCCTGTTCAGGGGGTCCGGCTGATTTACATGACACATGTAAATATATTTTTTTGAAATATTTACTTTAATAGCTACATGCTAGTAAGTTACATGCTGTGTGGTCAGCCTGGCCGGCCCCGAGGCAGTGCCTTTTTTATCCCACTCGTGCCGCGTTTCTACTAGGAACATAAAACTGTTATTAAAAAGAGAAAATTGTGTCTGACAATTTTCTCTTTTTTACAATGACTAATTTATTTTTAGCGACAGTATTGTATTGTAAATTTTTGACTTTCTGAAAGAATTCGTTGTGAATCTACTTGGAAATAAACGATTGAAATTTGAAATTTGAAATTTGACGAAGAAGCGGAAGCCGAGGAGGCGGAGGAGGCGAGCATCGCCCCCGCCCCCTCAGGACGTGGAAATGCCGGGCCAGCCACGTCAAGAGCCACCCACGGGTCAGCTGGGAGCGGTCGGCACCTCTTTGGGTGAACCTCAGAGGGAGAAGCCGAAGCCCCAGCAGGCCCCGAGACCACAGAAGGGAAGAGCAGCCGTCCTCGCAGAGGACAGAAAGGACCGGATAGACTCTGCTATCAGGATCCTCACAGATGTCCTGGCCGCGCTCCACAATGGCGAAGACGCGGCCGCCATCATAAGCTCTGGCCTCCAGCGTCTGGCGTCGTCATCTGGCGATGTCACAACTGGAGGCTAAGTCTCATAGAAAGGCTGCTCAGGGTGGTGCTGCACGGCACAGCCTGACGTGGCCATAAACTGTCCACATCCACTACTCCGCGTCGAGTAGTTAGGATCGTGGGCACGAACCCAGAATCGCCCGGCACCCGCCGCTTACCCGGACAAGACCGCTGCCTTGGGACCCCCACGTGAGAAGGACGAGGCAGCCACACCAGGACCTGACCACCAGGAGACGAGCCGCCGCTGGCTGATGGACACTAGCTGGGCCTCCCCCCATGGGGAATCACCCGGCTGGTACGACCTCGCCGCGGCGTGAAGTCTCCCTGGATTACCCGGACACCCGCCGCACTCTTCAGAGTGCCCCCCAGCGCCCCGCCTGTATTAGCAGGCGGCGATTGGACCCTTCGTCCGTGAGGCTCTGCCTCGATGACGACTCCCCGCCGGCTGCTGCGCAGCCGACGAGAAGAGGACGAGTGTGAGTGTCAGAGATCACTTTTGGTGAGAACGCCTAGTGGACAGCACTGTTCCCAAGTAACAAGTTAAGTACTATCGTTTTATATTGTATTTATGTGTAATTAATTGCTGAAACTAGTTTCTATAATTAGGCTTCAGCTCTTTTATAATAAATATTACTATATATTGCTATGTTTCATTGTATTGTGGAAAAACTGTAAAAAATGTACTGTAAGAGGAGTTTCTTAGCCAGGTTCTTCTCCTTCTTAGCATATTGCTGAACCTGGCGAACATATTGGTATATTCATGTGAGGTTTGACTAACATATGATTTAATAAAATCAGTATGTTCTTATTTTGTCTGTTTCAATTAATAAACTACTACCCTTCCAAATAAATGGTTTGCATTTCAGATTGATTAATTAATTAAGTAAAGGTAACCTTCTCGAGATCTTAAACAAGTAAAGCTAGATCCTGATATTTAAATAAAATAACTCTAATATATTTCAAAGCTTTATTTACACAAGTAGCTTTTGCTTACACATATAGCTTTTCAGTCAAACATAATTAATACATAAGTATAGCCATTAAATAACCCCGTAAATCTAACATCAGAAGTGGGATTGTACCTAGCAACACGATAACATTTTTATATTTTTTTTTTCCTGAATTTCAGGATGGATGTATCTCAGCTGCAAGAGCTACTAAAGGCGATAAAGGATGCACTTTCGAGTCCTGCACCCCGAAAAGATGAAGACGTTGCGCTGCCAATTTTCGACCCAACTACAAGCGACTGCGACGCTGAGTCCTGGTGCATGAACATCGAGACTCTTCAGACAGAATTCAAGTGGAGCAGCGTCGCAACCGTAGCAAAGGCGGGTAAGGCCCTTAAAGGGTCTGCATTATTATGGTTCGAAACTTGGAATCCCGCGGAAGGCCGTAGCTGGGCAAATTTTCGGGCAGAATTAACCTCTCTGTATGTGACCAGGCTGTTGAAAAGTACAAAGATAACTTTTTCTGAAGCACAGTTAGTAGAACTTATTTGCGGCGGCATTCTTGATGCTAATGTTCGAATGGCATCTTTTAACAGTAATGTCAAAACTACCTCCGAACTTATTGTGCTCTTTTCATCATACACTAAATCTAGAAAAAGACCTTTAGAGCAATCAGGAAAGGAGTTCAGAAATCCCGGTCCAAGCTTTTCAAAACGTACAAGAGTAGATAATCGTAGTAATAACATTACATGTTTTAGCTGCGGTTTACCAGGACATAACGAATTTCAATGTCAAAAAAAACTTACCGTACAACAAACAATCCAGCCAGAGTCACGAGAACAAAGATCGGGTGAATTTGTTAAAAAATACTGCTCTTTCTGTAAAAGGCCTGGCCACACGGACTTGGAATGCAGATTCAAACCAAAATCTAATAATGAGAACAATGCTTCAAAGCAAACAAATAACGAGGTAATTTTTTTAGAAAATCCGATTTCAAATTAACACCAGTAACTATTCTCGATACAAGCATTGATTCACTATTGGATGGCGGTGCTGATTGTAGCCTTATCAAAGAGAGTATAGCGAAGCGTTTAGGATGTCCTCTAGTTTCTCATTTTACGCAAATTAGTGGGTTAGGGGGAGGTATTCTAGATGTTTCTGCTAAAATTACTGTACCCGTCAGATTTGATGACTTGTGTATAGAATTGGATATATTTGTAGTAAAAGACAATTGTTGTCGGTACGATCTTCTTATAGGAAGAAATGCTGTTCAGTTTCCTGATCTCGAAATTGTGACTGATGTTTTTGGATCACGTCTAGTTCGAAAACATTCTAATCCTTCAAATTTAGAAATAAATTTTGCGGGTGAAATCAGTATTTTTGACAAATTATCTGAACTTTCGGTTACAGTAGCACATCTAGACGATAATTTACAAGGAAAAATTAAAGCCATTTTTCAAAAATATCCTTCAGTTCTCGATACAGTAGGTAATGTTAAAACCGGCGAACTGAAAATTAAACTTAAAAAAGACGACATAGTTTATTATAGACCATATCGTTTGGCTCCAATCGAGAGGGAGAAGGTAAAGAAAATCATTCAAGATTTGTTACAAGATGGAATTATAAAAGAAAGTAACTCCCCTTTTGCCAGCCCCATGATTTTAGTTAAGAAAAGTGATGGAACTGACAGAATGTGTATTGACTACAGAGCATTGAATAAGCTTATTGAAAGAGATAGATACCCTCTTCCTCTCATTGAAGACCAAATCGATAAACTCGGACAATCAAAGTATTACATTTCGTTGGATATGAAAAATGGCTTCTATCAAATTCCTGTTTCTGACGAGTCCACTAAATACACGGCTTTTATCACACCTGACGGACATTTTGAATTCCAAAAAATGCCTTTTGGAATTTGTAATGGACCGTCAGTGTTTCAAAGGGCAATTACCAAGGCAGTAGATCATTTAAAGTTTTTGCTGGTCTACATGGACGATATTCTTATTCCATTTGATACCATTGAACAGGGGCTGAATTATTTGGAGCAAACTATTTCGGCACTTTGCACTGCAGATTTTACAGTAAACTTAAAAAAATGCAGATTCTTTGTCGAAAGTATAGAATATCTGGGTAGGCATATTTCAAAAGAGGGCGTTAGGCCAAGTGAGAGTAAGGTCAGGGCTTTGGCAAACTCCCCAATTCCTAAAAATATCAAACAAGTCCGGCAATTTATGGGTCTTGCCAGCTATTTTAGAAAGTTTGTACCAGATTTTGCTTCACGAACTGCTTGCATTACAAAATTGACAAAAAATAATCAAAGATGGGAATGGGGACCTGAACAAGAGTCTGCTAGGAAATATGTAATAGACCATCTAACTCCTCAACCCTTATTAACTGTTTTTGATCCTACTCTTCCTACAGAGCTCCATACAGATGCTAGTTCAATAGGATACGGGGCAATCCTATTACAGAAGAGTAATGGTAAAAATAAAGTTGTCGCGTATTACAGCAAAAGAACTAGCCCTGCAGAATCCAGGTACTGTTCATATGATTTAGAAACCTTGGCTATCTATAACGCTTTGAAACATTTTCGTGTTTACCTTCTTGGGCTTAAATTTAGAATTGTCACGGATTGCAACGCTATAAAATCAACAATGACAAAAAAAGATCTATCACCAAGAGTAGCTCGCTGGTGGACGTTAATGCACGACTTTAATTTTGAAATAGAATACAAGAAAGGTAAATTCATTAGCCATGTTGATTTTCTTAGTCGAAACCCAGTCGAATTGCCAAAAACAAATAGAACTTGTCCATTGCCTCAAGTTAACTTCATTGAAATCGAAAATGACAATAGCTCGCGATCGTGGCTGAAAATTGCTCAAGATAGTGATTCGGAGACACAAAACTTAATGACTCTGTTAGCAGCTGGTGAAATAGACCCAAATAGATATTTGATAAAGAATAATTTACTTCATTACAAAGCAGATGCTAATGCGGAGCCGAAATTATTTGTGCCAAAGGGATATAGGTTGAGCCTTTTAAGACTGTTTCACGACGAAAACTGTCATGTGGGGTTCGATAAGGTTTTACATAAAATGAGACAATACTTTTGGTTTCCTGGGATGGCAGCTTTTGTGAAAAAATAAATTTTTCATTGCCTGATTTGTGTAAAAAATAAAATTCATTCTGGTCCAAAACAAGGTTATCTTCACCCGATTGATAAAACTGCGCTTCCATTCCATACTATACATTTGGATTGCACCGGTCCATTTACGACAACTAGCGAAGGATACAAACACATTTTGATAATAGTAGATGGTTTCACAAAATTTTGTCTACTGAAACCTTTAAAAACATTAAATGCTCAGGAGTTAGTTCCCATTATCAGAGAAACTATTACCTTGTTTGGTACTCCTTCTTTGGCTGTCAGTGACCGAGGGACTAATTTTAGTTCTAATCAAATTCAGTCCCTATTTAGAGAATTAAATATCGAACACCACATGATAGCAACCGGCACACCGAGAAGTAACGGTCAAGTAGAGAGATATGTAGCAACAGTGACTAATATGTTAAGCACCATGTGTAATGAATCGTCAGATTGGCCGAACGGACTGTGGAAAGTTCAGCAGTCTATAAACACCACAGTTCAAAAATCCACAGGTTTTTCTCCCTTGCGATTGCTTATAGGCGTCGAAGCAAATATACCCTGTATTCAAATTCGGCTAAACGACGTTCTCGATACTGATAGTTCGGACTCCCAAATCGATGTGCGGGCTGACAGAGAACTTGCCAAACAAAGATTAATAGCTATTGCAGGGAAATTTAAAACACGTTTTGATTCAATGAGACGAAATAATAAAACATTTAATGTAGGTGATTTAGTCTATGTCAATCAAAATCATAGACGCAATGACAAATTAAAAAATAAATTTAAAGGACCATATGAAATTTCTAATCTTCTGCCAAATGATCGATTTGCTCTAAAGGGTTTTGGTAACTTGAGAGACATCACTGTAGCAAAAGAAAAATTACGTTTCTGGCCGGGAGAATGGGTCGAAGAAAATATTGTTGTGGAAGATGCCATTAATCATTAGGTACGAGTATAATTTATATGTTGATTCTGCATTAATAGGTTTAATATATTACCGTAGCACTAAGCAATCCAATGTAAATATTTTGAAGTTGATTTATATAAGATTTTTGTAAAGACTGTAAACTATTTTTGCAGTTACCACTCAATGAAATTAACAAGATGAGATTTTTAAAGTGATTTACCTTTACAGAATATTGATCACTTCAGTTGCTTATCCGGAGTCGTAGGCTGTTTCTTATTGTCTCACCTTTGGTGGACCAAAGCTATGCGGCGAGGAACGATTTGCAGTGCTTGTGTTAGTATAACGTTAAGGTGTTAAGATATCTGCTAGTCGACCACATCAAAAAAAAAAAAGATTAAGTCACAACTGACTACAAACAACTTTACTGACAATCAACTTAAGGGGTCATCCGCTGGTCGACCAAATGCTAGCTGCTAATCGTCTCACTGGCAGCGGGTGGTTGTGATTAGCATTGGGAAGTGGCATTTGGTAACCCTTAACAGAAATTACTATGACGGAGGATCCGCTGGCCGACCAGGTACTTGCTGCTAATCATCTCACTTGCAGCGGGTGGTAGTGGTTAGCATTGTGAATAGGTACCTGGTAATCCTCGCAGACTCATGATATTGGTGTTGGTCTTGACTAAGTGGTGGGGAAAGAAATGAACTATAATAATTTCAAGTTTTTTTTTTTTCAAGTTTTTGCTGCAAAGATAATTAAAATTTGTTTTACACCATTTTTTGTTTAACCTACAGAGTTTCGAGTACTTCGTGGACGAAGTACCGTCAGTCTGGCCGTAATAGATTATAATATATATAGGAGATAGTTGGTAAACATTGTATGGGTATCTTACGGTGTCAAACAACGAAAGTATGATAATAGTATGTGTATGATAAATAGTAATTATATTTTTAGCAACAAATATCATTGATCACTTGATTAATTCTTATTGTTTTAATAATTAAATCATGATAAGATTTTTTTAGTACCATGTTATTGTCCAAAACGTCATGATCAATGACTTTATTAAATAATTGTCTAATACGTCGCTTAATAAAAGCGGATAGATGTTGAAAAATCATTTTATAAATAATAGATTATAAGTATCATAAATTTAGATGGATTGGAAATAGTTTTGTAAAACTTCTGGTACAATAATTGCTAGTGCCGCGTGGTTGTAGAATAACCATAGTTCATTGTCTTAAATCAAGCTAGTAAAATGTAAATCGCTATTGATAATTCATGTAATGAATTAGAGATCGTAAATATACTACTTTTAGATTAATAAGAAACAGTCTTCAAATATTGTAATAACTTCCGTTTGAAACGAATGTTCTGATTGGTTGGCGCTCTGGCACATGGTGATTTCTGATTGGTTGGCCAATGGCCAGCGAGAGATCGGGTATAAAAGACCTGACCGTCTGTTCAGAGATCACTTTTGGTGAGAACGCCGAGTGGACAGCACTGTTCCCAAGTAACAAGTTAAGTACTATCGTTTTATATTGTATTTATGTGTAATTAATTGCTGAAACTAGTTTCTATAATTAGGCTTCAGCTCTTTTATAATAAATATTACTATATATTGCTATGTTTCATTGTATTGTGGAAAAACTGTAAAAAATGTACTGTAAGAGGAGTTTCTTAGCCAGGTTCTTCTCCTTCTTAGCATATTGCTGAACCTGGCGAACATATTGGTATATTCATGTGAGGTTTGACTAACATATGATTTAATAAAATCAGTATGTTCTTATTTTGTCTGTTTCAATTAATAAACTACTACCCTTCCAAATAAATGGTTTGCATTTCAGATTGATTAATTAATTAAGTAAAGGTAACCTTCTCGAGATCTTAAACAAGTAAAGCTAGATCCTGATATTTAAATAAAATAACTCTAATATATTTCAAAGCTTTATTTACACAAGTAGCTTTTGCTTACACATATAGCTTTTCAGTCAAACATAATTAATACATAAGTATAGCCATTAAATAACCCCGTAAATCTAACACACTCGTAAATATGTTGAAAGCTGCCTAACTTGTCAAGTCAATAAAAGTCAATCTGGAGCTCGTCAGATTTCATTACATCCAATTGATAAGCCTCCTGTATCTTTCCATACTGTTCACATGGACACCACCGGCAAATTAAGCGGTAACAAACCTACCAAACAATATGCAGTCATGTTTATTGGCGGTTTTTCAAAATTTTGTTGTTTAAAACCTGTAAACAATCTTACGGCGGTAGCAACTGTCAATTGCTTAAAATACTTTATCTACAATTTTGGAACTCCAAAACGGATTGTTTGTGATCAAGCTGCTTCCTATACTGGCAGAGAGTTAAAATTTTTTTGTGAACGTTGGTCAATTGAGTTACGTTTTATTGCAAGTGGCATAAGTCGTGCAAATAGACAGGTGGAACGGATGATGAAAGTTTTAACTAATTGCTTCACTATTGTCGAAAACACCTCGAAGAGGAGTTGGAAGGATGCTGTTGGCGAAGTGCAATTCGCTATTAATAGTACTTTTAATAAAATCACTGGCCGCACGCCTTTCCAACTTCTCATGGGTTGTGATCAGTCACCTCCAGCCATATCTGCCTTATTACAAGACGTAGAACGCTTGGATGTTGATATTTGCCGTGAAGAAGCAAAACAAAGGATGGATGAGCGAAGTCTTAGTATGAAAGAACAGTTTGATAAAAACAAAGCCAAAATTATCCCATTTAAGGTTAGCGATGTAGTTTTGATAAAGCAAAATCCGCGAGCTATTAACAAGCTTGATAGCAAATATCGTGGTCCATGCGTTATAACACAAGTCAACGACAACGACAGATACACTATCAAAGTTTATGAAACTGGTAATGAACTGTATGTATCACATGATAATCTACGTTTAGTTAGTCCTAACGTAGGATGTGAACTCATAGATTCTTTAAATGATAAATGATTTATTTTTCTTATGTGCATACAATTGTTTATTTTATTTTTAGTGACATTGCAAAGTTCGTAAAGAAATGCGAACAGTGTCAAAAGCAAAAATTTCATAAACATGTAAAAGAACCAATGTGTATAAGTACAACGGCTACATCTGCTTTTGATAAATTGTTTTTAGACTTAGTCGGTCCATTGAGTAAAGACTCGACCGGCTATTGCTATATTTTGACCTTGCAGTGTGAATTAACAAAATATGTAGAAGCTTATCCGCTGCTAAACAAAGAAACACAAACAGTCGCTCGAGCTTTTGTTGACAATTTTATTCTACGCTACGGTATCCCTCGCGAAATTGCGACAGACAGGGGTACTGAATTCATTTCAGCAACCATGAAAGACGTGTGTAAGTTATTAGAAATAAGTCAAATCCAGTCGACAGCATACCATCATGAGAGTATTGGTTCTTTAGAAAACTCTCACAAGGCCTTGGGAGCTTTCTTAAGAATCCAAACCGATAACCAGGCTCACATGTGGAGCAATTGGCTACAATACTGGTGTTTTTCGTACAACACTACAGTTCATTGTGAAACAAAGTATACTCCGTTTGAACTTGTTTTTGGTAAATTGTGTAATGTCCCTAATAATCTTTTGAAAAATGTAGATCCTGTTTATAATTTCGACGATTACCCCAAAGAGCTCA
This sequence comes from Keiferia lycopersicella, assembly GCA_029255805.1. NCBI lineage: Eukaryota > Metazoa > Arthropoda > Insecta > Lepidoptera > Gelechiidae > Keiferia > Keiferia lycopersicella. The sequence continues at coordinate 122,141 of JARACZ010000018.1, forward strand.
AATACAGATTGCAAAAATCACAGGCTGATGCACGAGAAAATTTAATTCAATCCAAATTGTGTAGAAAAGTAAGATATTACAAACAATGTAATTCTGTTAACTATAAAGCTGGAGATTTATTGCTAATAAAAAATGAAAATAGAGATAAGTTAGACCAAGTGTATTTAGGTCCTTTTAAAGTTATAGAAGATTTAGGAGTTGTAGCGACCTCTGGTGGCTACAACATGAAGCTCACTCAAGTGGTTCACATGCATACAAGACGCAACAGGAGTTCTCAACATATCGGAGAGATGGCGCCACGTGACAGAACAATGGGCCTGAAACGCGGTATCGAAGTGTTAACCGCGCAACGCATATATACAACTTCTAATCCAATCCAGGTGGACCCGTCGGTCCCCTGGCCACAACACCCGGCCAGGCGGGTAGCTACCCTTTTCACGACACCACCTGGATTCACCCTGTCACCCGCCATATTGGTGACCCCTACCATGGACTTCGCAGCCTTCAACCACGCATCAACCACTACAGCATGGAGCCAACTACTTCGTCATCAGCAACTACCACAGTCACAGCACCGGCGGCTTTACTGGTCTTCCTCATCATCCCGACTCACCGTGGACATTGGAACCAGGACGGCAGCTTCATTGGTCTTCCATCCTCATCCCGACTCACCGTGGACATTTGGAACCTACACTGCCTCGCCAAGCCAGACTGCATCATCACGCTACAATGACGTCATCAGCCCCACTACGCTCGCTTACGGTATCGACCTCCGGTCTTGAGGGGGAGTACTGTAGCGACCTCTGGTGGCTACAACATGAAGCTCACTCAAGTGGTTCACATGCATACAAGACGCAACAGGAGTTCTCAACATATCGGAGAGATGGCGCCACGTGACAGAACAATGGGCCTGAAACGCGGTATCGAAGTGTTAACCGCGCAACGCATATATACAACTTCTAATCCAATCCAGGTGGACCCGTCGGTCCCCTGGCCACAACACCCGGCCAGGCGGGTAGCTACCCTTTTCACGACACCACCTGGATTCCTCCTGTCACCCGCCATAGAGTCAATGTAAAAATTGTGCAACAAAATAAGGAAAATGTAATTCATAAGAATCGAACTATTCCTTTTTATGTGTAAAGTGTAGTAATCGTCTATTTTTAGATTAAGTTTTATCATTCACTATGTTATCAATTAGAGGCTAAGAAGTCACTGTGTTTACAGGAAGTGCCATATTTAGATTCTCTCGAATACGATTCTCAAGCTACGTATGAGATTTATAATCAATGTAATCATTAATCATAGATTTATCTGATAAGACAATGTATTGGTAAAAAAAAATTACTTACATTATTTTATTTATTTTTTAATTAAAAAAGGGGGAGATGTGGTGTATGAAGATATAGCAATGTACTAGTTTTAAGAGTGAGTAACAGTTTGATGCACTTTCCCTATATGGTATACGCGTGTAACCTACATTATATTGTAATTAGCTCTAAGATCATCCATTTACTTTCAATATACCTTTGAACGTTGAACTGACAAGATGTCTTTCCTTTATTCCACCTTACCATAAAGTATATGAGATCAAACCGATACTACGCTATAGTATCATAAATGTTACTAATTTACTATTCAATCCAAGATTTTATGAAATAATGATTTAATTTTTATTTTTATTTGTAATAATTTATGTTTTATTGTGATTAGATTACTTTTTAAAGATTTAATTCCTGTATTAATTTAATTTGATTGTAGTTAGTATATATTTTTTTGTATTTTACCAACAATATTTTCACACACAATTTAATCATTGTTATTGAAATAAATAAATGAAATGAAATGTGATTTGGCCCTTGTCGAGATTGTCATGTGGCTTGACTTTTTGTTAAAATGATTTATGTAAACTATCACCATGCGATTTGGTTTAATATGTCTTATGATCAAATAATGATGACATAATATTGAAATTACAATAATGTAATATTCCCGAGCCTATCGGCTGCTCGTCAGGATGGTCGTGTGGGATAATACGTTTTTAATGTACTTAAATATCTTATTTTTTTACTATTTACCCGACTACAGCAAAGCAAAAAGGAGGGTTATGATTTTGACCGGAATGTATGTATGTATGTATGTATGTATGTATGTATGTATGTATGTGGCAATAATTCCTTTGTTCCCTCCTAGCTACGAATCTACTTATCAGAATTTGACAAATGAGGTGTCAATAGAAGCGTCTGAACAGTCCGATGGTTATAGGCTATATCATGCCACAATAAAGTGAACATGGCGCCCTCTAGCGTGCATAAAGATACGAACAAAAAAAAATTTTCTTCAAGTGGTATCGTGTTGGGTATCATACAAAAGGGCTTACATAGCACATTTCAAAAATATATATAATGTAGGTGAAAGTTTGAAACTTTCTTGCATTTACGCAATGTCAATTTAGTATAAATTTGGTACATCGGTTTTTCTCTTTCTCTCTTTTCGTGTAGGACGCCGAGCCGTCTAACGATTCAATTTATTTTTTAGTGTGGGACACCGAGTCGTCCAACGACCCGATGAACCCTAGTGTCGGAATTTTTCAACCGCCTTCTGCAAGTAGCAGGATTCTGACATGGTTGTGTAACTACCGCCGTCTAAAGTGATCATAGACAACAACCAGGACCAACGGCTTATCGAGCCATCCGAAACACGGAACCATCTTTCTTACGGACAATCGGGTGGTTCAGCCTGCAATGTCCTAACCAGACTGGGAACAAATTCACAAAGTGATAAATATCAACTTTGTGAGTGACCCACCGAGAATCGAACCCGGAACCTTCTGCGTCAAAGGCAATCGCACTACCACTGCGCCACATTGGTCTTCAATGAGCCCTTATGTCAGAATTTTTCAACCACTTTCTACAAGCAGCAGGTACATTGGTATCGGTATCGGTGTGGTGTCGGTATGTGTCATACTCGTGGAGCTGATCTGATGATGAAAACGAAAGGCAGACAAGACGTGATAGCACTACATACGCTAAATATCTGTGTTTAAGCTATGGTAAGAAAGAGCTGCTCCTTGGGCTCAGATCTGACATATTTTTCATCATATTTAATGGGATCGAAGTAGAAAAGTACCGCGAAAATTATCACATTTAAATTAATTTAACGCGTAGATAGGTAGGTACATAAGAGATCCTACTAACCCTAATCCTAATTCCTAATTCCTTATATAACTTATAAACGCGGATATGTGTTTGTTAGGACTTGGCGCTAAAACGGCTGAATAGATTAAAATGATACTTTGTATAAAGATGAAATAATGTCTAGAATAAAACATAGGCTGCTCTTTACTGCGGTTAAATTGCTTATTTTTAGGGGAACACGCACTTTCCAAAATTTTTGAAAAAGGTAGTGCTATTAAGCCAATTCGCGTTTTAGGAAAACTAACAGCGACATCTGTTGTCTGAGACTTTTGACTTACTCAATTGAGTAGCTGCACCAAAATTGACGTTTAAGTCACAATACGTACTGCTACTGTATGTAAAATATGTTTGAATAAGGTTTATATCGTGTTGGGTATCAAACGAACTGTCATATTTTTCATCTCATGTAATGGGATCCAAGTTGAAGGTACCGCGAATTATTACATTAAAATTAATTTAACGCGTACATAGATAGGTAGGCAGAGCGAAAGCGGGATAAGGAGTTATATGTGTTTATATGTATGTATGTATAGTTAGGTACATGTATGTATGTACATAAAAGATCCTACAACTAATATTCTAAAAGCAGATATTTGTGAATTTTTCTTAGAACTTGTCGTTTTAACGCTTCATACATTCATATTAAATTTTATACGTAGCTAAAATAATAAATGAAAACATCTGTTTTGGTAACGAAACCAACAGCAAGCATCGACCCGGAGGGTTAAGGGGGGCTTTCTCCCCTCGCAGAAAAAGAAACGGAGACGTCTTTTTTGGTGATGGAACCAGCAGCAAGCATCGACACGGGGCTGGCCACCCTCACAGAACAAAGAAAATGAAAAACCTGTTTTGGTAACAAACCAACAGCATGCATCGACACGGGGGGTTCACAGAATAAAGAAACTGAAACATTTGTTTTGGTAATGAAATCACACGGGGGCTTACTAGCATATTTTATATACACCTAACAAAAGTTTAACAGTTTAAACTCGTACCTACCTACATCTTCCAACAAACAATCGTGAAAATTTAAGTTTACAACCCCAAAATAATTAAAATAAAAAGAAGTCTAAAAACTAAAACCCGACTACTGAGATTTCGCGCTCTAAAAAGTAAGAAACAAGAAATCTGAAATAATAATACTCACGATTGAATGTGTTTTTCGTCTCCAAAATTCATACAAAGTAAACAGCTATTATAATTTATTTTCATGGCAGTTTAATATAAAGTTCATAGTGGTTTTCAGGTGAAAGCTGTGGTCGTTTGCCACGGTGCCTTATTTATTTTATAAACTAGATAGTACTAGTGGCACGTGGCAAACGACCACAGCTATCACCAGAAAACCACTATGAACTTTATATTAAACTGCCATGAAAATAAATTATAATAGCTGTTTACTTTGTATGAATTTTGGAGACGAAAAACACATTCAATCGTGAGTATTATTATTTCAGATTTCTTGTTTCTTACTTTTTAGAGCGCGAAATCTCAGTAGTCGGGTTTTAGTTTTTAGACTTCTTTTTATTTTATTGCTATATTATTACATACATACATATATCACGCCTTTATCCCTTGTGGGGTAGGCAGAGCGTTAGCGGCCGTAAAAATACGGCCACTATCGCCACGTCTGACATTTTTGAGGATTGTTTTGGTACGCTATATTATTCAGAGTATTTATTAAGTAAAATGGATTTGATCAAATCGTAAAATAAGTTGTTGAACAGCGCGCGCAGTCTTTCTGCTGCGCACGTGTTCCCACCGCCCCACCAGACGTCAGTTGTTTACGCCGCATTATAAAAGGGCCGTACCGGCCTTTCGACAGATCATGTGTGTGTACCTATATATTGTGTCTCTCGGATTTCTTCGGCCATCCAAGGCCAAACTCCTAGATTTGACAGCCAGTGGTGACTGCATCCCCGTGTCGCGGCGGGTGGTCGTCTCTAGTCGGAGGACCGAGCGGGACCCACACTCCGGCACCGTTCGCTGAGTGTGGTTCCCGTTGGGGGAACCGTCGGGGGCGCGCCGCCCTCCTCGATTTCCTATTATCGGGGGGGCAGTCACCCCTAACTGGCGCTGTCGTCGCCTGCGGGCAGGGGACGCCGGGTGTAATTCCCCAGTGTCCCCCGACTTGTTTGCTGCGGCGGAGCGGAGGTTTTGACCTCCCCGCCGCAGTACTAGCAACGTCTTCAGGGCGGGTGGGAGGATGCCTCCCCCACCCCGCCCTACCGCCAGGCGCGGCATGAAACGCCTGACGGGGGAACAGCGGACCAGGGAGTGGCGCAGGACGCACGCAGCCAGCGTGCTCCTGGGTCACACCGGTACCGCTACGCGTGGCGCGTCGTTCGCCATCCCCCGTCGGGCCACCGGAATAGACCCCACAAGGACCCCCACAACTTCGACCCCGCGGGGGTCCTTAGAAAACACTCCATCCTCGACGCGCCCCCCCACCCCCCAAGATTCAGTGGGGGGGGAGGTGCGCTTCGACTATGAAACGGATATAACCATATCGGGGTTGAGCACCCCATCACGGGCGTGCTCTCCCCAACTTGACTTTGACTCCCCGGCGCGCCCTCAGGAGTGGGTGAGACGGGAGGTACATCTCCCGCCCCCCTCTACCTCAGGGCGCACAGCCCTATTCCCGGGTGACCCGCGCACACGACGGGCACCCGAGGACTTGACACCGCCCCCTCCGGCGAAGATGGTGGCGACGCAGTCCCCCAGCTCCTTTAGCCGATCAGGGGACTCAACAATACGATTCCCAACACCGTCGCCACCAAAGACGACGCCCCCCTTTTCGGGGCTGCTCGGAGTGGCAGCGCAACGCGCGCCCACTCCCGCACCCCGCTCGAATACAAGCCGATCGCCTGCGGAGGCGATGGATACACAGCCCTCGTTCGCGGCTGTGTTATCCGGTGGATCCCCACCCCCCCGCACGGCGACCGCTCCACCACGGCGGGGCGATACCCCCCCGCCTAAGACGTCGACGACGAACGGCCAGGCCAAGCCCGCCAAGCAGCCCGCTCCGCCGCAGTCCAGGAAGGAGCGCTACCCTCCATTGGTGGTGGAGGTACTCCCCGACTGGGCCCGGCATTTCCGTGCCCTCCGGGAGAAGCTCGGACACCCCCCCAACGCCCGACCGTACGGGCGGGGGGTGCGCTTCATCCCAAAGACCGGAGAGGAGTACAGGGCCATCCAGTCGTACCTGATGGCCCTAGAGAAGGAAACCAACCTATCGTGGTTCTCCTACTCCCTCCCAGCGGAGCGCAGCCTCAAGGTTGCCATCAGAGGGCTGCCGGTCGACACCGACCCAGCCCTCATCGAGGCTGAGTTGCGCGAGCTAGGGTACACCCCCGAATACGTGCGCCCCATCCAGGGGCGTGGCGGACGACCGGGGTGTATTTTTTTTGCCCAGCTCGAGCGCAACGCTGCAACGATCCCTGGCATTTATTCAGTAAGTGTGCTCCTGAATATGCCAGGGGTCAAAATAGAGGCCTGGCGGGGCAAGAAGGGACCGGCGCAATGTCACCGGTGCCAACAGTTCCGCCACTCCTCGCACAAGTGCCACCGCAAGATTGCGTGTGTGCGGTGCGGGGAAGAGCACCCGGCAAAGGACTGCCCCAGGGAGAGGGAGCAGCCGGCGACTTGCGCCAACTGCGGAGGGCCACATCCGGCCAACTATGTGGCCTGCCCGGTCTTCGTGCGCGAAGCGCGCAACAAGAAGGCCGGAACCGCAGCGCGCACCTCCTCCGCCAAGGCCAAGGTGGGCGAAGTTCGCCCCGGCCCCAAAGGCGAAGCTAACGCCAAGGGGTCGCTCATGGCCCAGGCCAACGAACCCAAGAGCGGCCCCAAGGCCGCAAAGAAAAAGAAGAAGAACAAGCGGAGGAGGCGCAGAGGGAAGGGAGCTGAAGGTCCCCCCTTGCCCCAAATCCCAACCCCGCCACGACGCCAGCAGCTGGAGCCCGAGACCCATGCTGCACCTTCAAAGAAACCCACCACCTCCGCCCGACACCCCGCCCCAAGCCAGGGGAAGGGGACGTCGGACGCTAGGGCTGCCTTCGAAGCCGGCAGGAAGTCGGCTACGACGGCAGCCATTGAGGTGCTGGCCGAGGTGCTAGAGGCACTGCGAACGGACCAAGATCCGATCCCAGTGCTTCTGTCCGGTATGGCCAAGATTCTCAAAGCATAACAATGGTTGTGTCTTTGAGAATCGTCCACTGGAACGCCGAAGGCCTATCTAAGGTTAAGATAGGCCTTCTTCGTGCCCTCTTGAAGGAGCAGAATGTGGACGTCGCGCTCATTTCAGAGACCCATCTGAGGAGCGCCAATCCCCTGAAGATCCCCAACTTCTTCGTATACCGGAAGGACGAGCTCAGCGACTTCGGTCGTGCCTATCGAGGCCTAGCCGTCCTGGTAAGAAGAAGATTGGTGCACCAGCAGCTGCCATTCTTCACCCATGCTGATCTTCAGTCGATCTACGCCCTGGGAGTGGAGATCGCTCTCGGTGACGTCCCGACTCGCGTGTTTGCAGTTTACAAGCCTCCGGACGCGCGGTTGGTCTTGGCGGATGTCCAGAAACTTCTGGACTCCCCAGGGCCGACGATAGCTGCCGGTGACTGGAACTGTAAACACGTGGGTTGGAATTCCATGCGGACTTGTCCGAATGGAAGACGTCTCTTCGATGACGCTGACTCCAGCGGGTACGTGGTTCTGGGGCTGGAGACTCCGACCCACTACCCGCATGTCCACACGCAGTTCCCAGATGTCATAGACCTCGCGGTGGTCAAGGGGCTCCGGCCCGATCCCACCGTCGAGACACTAGACTTTCACTCGGGCTCTGACCATCTACCTGTCCTGCTGGTCGTTTCAGACCAGCCAGCTAGATCCAAGCTGCTGCCGCCGAAGCGGAAGTATGACTGGGAAAAATTCGCCCGGTTCATGGTAGAGAATACTCCCATGAGACCAGTCTCAACTCCACCGGATGTCGATGCGTTGGCTAGCGAGTTGGAGACCGCTGTCCAGCGGGCTAAGCAGAGTGCCGTGATCGATGTCCCCACTACGGGGGCCGCTCCGCCCTTACCACGGCACATAGCTGACTTGCTCGCTGACAAGCGAAGACTGCGCAAGCAGTATAACTTCACTCGCTGCCCCACCATGAAGTCCCGGCTGAATGCCCTTGCCGAAAAGATCTCGGCAGCGCTCGACGCCGTCTCCGCCGACTCTTGGCAAGAGACCATTGAGACAGCCGGTGAAGACTGGACCGGCATCCATAGACTGTGTCGCCGGCTCTCCAGAAAGGCGACGCCAGTGAGACCTCTCCTCGGCAGGGACGGGTGCCCCCGCTTTAGAGCCGAGGATCGAGCAGAAATCTTCGCTGAGTCGCTGGAGGGCCAGTTCCGGCCGAACCCAGGTTCCGACCACGACGAGGAAGAAGTTACGCGAAGTCTGGCGGGCTACTTCGCTGAGCCGATACCTCCTGAAGAGGACCCCATCGTCTTTACGCCCGGCCAGGTACTCCGGGCGCTAAGACGAACTCCCCTCCGAAAGGCTCCCGGCCCTGATGGCATTACGAACGAAATGCTGCGTCACCTACCCCCGCGTTCAGTCGCAACGGTGACGCGCATTTATAATGGCATCATGCGGTCGGGGCACTTTCCGGAGGCGTGGAAGCTTGGGCGAGTTATCATGCTCCCCAAGCCCGGGAAGAACACCCTGAAGCCTGAGAGCTATCGGCCAATCACCTTGCTACCGACTATTAGCAAGGTGTTTGAGAAACTTCTCCTACGTCACATGATACCCCACATCATGCCACGCCAGGAGCAATTCGGCTTTCGAGCCGAGCACTCCACGACCCTTCAACTGTCGAGAGTACTGCACGACGCGACGGCGGCCCTCAATAAGAGGGAGACCACCGTAGCAGTATTTCTGGACATGGAGAAGGCGTTCGATCGCGTTTGGCACCCGGGCTTGGTATATAAGCTGTCCACGTCTACGACTCCTCGTCGAGTCGTTAAGACTGTGGCCACCTTCTTAGAGAACAGGCGCTTCCAGGTGGCAGTGGAAGGCGCTCTCTCCCAAGTCCGAAGGATCGCTGCTGGAGTCCCCCAGGGTAGCTGTCTGTCTCCAGTTTGCTACGCCAGGTACACGGATGATATCCCGGTTGAGGGCGGCACCAAGCTGGCGCTCTATGCCGATGACGCTGCATTCTTCGCCGTGTCCCTCAATGCGAGGCACGCGGCGAAGAAAATGCAGATAGCCTTGGACGCCCTCCCAGCCTGGCTGGCGAAATGGAGACTGACAGTCAACGTGGGTAAGACTCAAGCGATCATGGTGGGGCGTGCCGAAGAGATCCCCCGAAGCTGAAGCTCCAAGGATTAGAGATTGGGTGGTCCAGCCAGGCTAAATACCTGGGCGTGACCATAGACCGAAATCTATCCATGGTCAAGCACGTGAGAAGTGTGATCCGGCAAGCAGGGGCTGCCACTGCTATGCTCCGACCCATTTTTCACTCGAAGCTCCCGTTGCGCATGAAGATTGGTGTCTATAAGGTCCCGCCTGACGTACGCCGCCTCGCCTAGCGTGGTACGCGTTGGTCTCTGAGACCAACCGCCGAAGACTGCGGGCCCAGCAGTCCAAGGTGCTCCGTACCATAGCTGACGCACCAATGTTCGTCCGCAACGAAGTTATCCGGAGGGATCTAGAAGTCGAGACCCTGGATGAGTTCGTCTCCAGGCTCTCGACCAGGATGTTCGCGCGCGTGGACCGATAGATCTCGAGCACCTTCGAAATCTGGCTCCGTACCACGCGCGCCCACCTGATTGGAGACCGTATCCCCGCGAGCTCGCAGTGGTGGAGGAGCTCGCGGAGGATACCCAAACATCGGATTGACCCTAGCCGCCGGCTGGTAGCGCGCTGTCAGTTTGATAGCGCGCACCAGCCGGCGGCCCCCCCCAAGATTGACCCTAACTATGACATGACCGGCCGGTTGAGCGGGCCCGACTTACGCGGGTCAAGCTCGCCGGCCTCAACCGGATGTTTCTTTTGTTCGCCGCCGGCTAGAAGGCGCTCGCTGGGCTTCCCTGGGATAGTCCAGGGTTCCACCCAGTGTGCGCCTCGCCGGCGGCACGCTCGGACCGAGTCGGTGGCTGGTTCTGCCCAGCCACACTCGGTCCTAACTTGACGTTTTCGGGCCGTGGTCTGGTGTTTCCTACACCAGCCACGGCCAACAAATCCCATGACCCGCCAGTCTTAACGGGCGGCGAAAGACACTACGCCCAGGAGGCTTAGCCTCGATGGCGTCTCCCCGACGGCCTCACGGCCGTCGAGAAGAAAACCTGACTGACTGACTCGACAGATCAGAAGTTGTCTGACTGCGGACACGGCACGTTGTCCAGTGCTCTGAACTGTCATAGGTTTCTTTTGGCTGTCACTGTGTCAGTCGTCAGGTATGTGGTAATTAATTTAGTACAATTAAATAATTATTTATTAATTGATTTGGTGTGTATTAATTGCTTAAATAATTTAGCTTTAAATCATTAAATAAATTTGCTTTTTCCTAACATTTTAGATGTTTTTTATTCTTTTTGTCTTATGTATAATGATAAAGATAGGTATAAGTATATATATATATATATATATGAATTTTTTTAAAGTGTATTTAGTAAAATTTGCACGTTTAATTTTTTGTTAAGTAGATACTTACAGTTCTATTATTACCTACTCATTATATATTTTGTTTCTCATTATTTATGTTGGTAATAAATAAGTATGTACTTGAGTTTAATATGTTCCTATTTTTATTAAGGGGACACAAAACATAATAAAATCAGTGGTCATCTAGACTGTCTTTCTGTTGCATCACCACATATACGCTCGACAAGATAATTTTTCGCAGCTGTGTAGGACCAAGGTGACAAGTGACGTGACTTTTTGCTTGTGACGTCACGTGTGGCCATACTTGCGGACTAAGGAGGTCGCTGCACATTATTCCCCCCCCGAGACCGTTACTACGGGCGATAAAAATTGGTAAACTTGGCTCGACGTCCGGATTTTGTTGTTGTGGTCTTCTGGGTGTTGGCGGGTGGAGGTGATGTGGATGCAGGATTTGCATCGCCGCTGTTTGCATCTGTCAAGATATATGTGGGCTTGAGTCTGTCGATGGAAACTGTTGTTGTTCTGTTGTTAACTTGAATTTTGTACGCTTTTGTGCCTCTTTCCAAAAGTTTGTGTGGGCCAGTGTAGACGGGCTGTAGCGGTTTTCTGACCGCGTCGTCTTTAAGGAAAACGAACTCAGAAGTAGCCAAGTCCTTGAATATAAAGATGGACTTCTTGTCGCAGTGGGAAGCTGACGTTGGCTTTAGTTTGGCTGTTACGGCACGTAACCGGGTGACGTAGTCTGACGGGTCAGGCAGGGCGTCTTGTTGAGGGTTAAAAAACTCGTTTGGGAGGCGTAGTGGCTCTCCGTACAGCAGCTCTGCCGGTGATGCTTGCAAGTCATGTTTTCGGGCACTGCGTATTCCAAGCAGTGCTAGTGGAAGTGACTCAGTCCAGTTTTGATCAGCGTGACGCATGATCGACTTTAGTTGGCGGTGGAAACAGCAGTCTGGGTGTGCAAGCATGGCAGCTTGGCATAAGCCTTCTTTGCATGCCTCAAAGGCGTGTCGCTCTGTTTCTGAGAACTTAACAGGCTGTGAGTTTTTGCGTGCACCCTTGAGTAGCTCGTTGAGAGGAGCTTGAAGCTTTGCGGAATGTGGAAGGAATCGGTGGTAAAAGTTGAACATTCCGAGGAATCTCTGGAGTTCTCTCACTGTTTTCGCTTCCGGGAAACTCTTGATGGCTTCGACTCTATGTTTTAAGGGTGTGATGCCTTTCTCTGACACGTGGTAGCCTAGGAAGGTTATCTCATTTACGCCAAATTTGCACTTGGCGGCGTTGATCACCATGCCGTATTCGTCAAGGCGTTTGAAAAGTTGACGTAGGTTTGGATAGCTGTTCCGTTAGCCGCGTACAGGTGATAATCCGTTGGAGCAACGTGGCCTCTTCTCATCGAGCGTGGGATGACGCACAGATCGGATCCAGTGTCTACGAGGAAGCGTATCTTGGATCTTCTGTCTGTGATGAACAAGCGGCCAGGTGAACTGTGGTTGTGGTCCGAGCTCGTAGAAGCGACAGCTGGTGAAGGCGGGGCTAGGTCGTGGACTACGTCGGCAAGCTCCGCGACTTTGTCCAAAGTGGTGTCCTTCTGCGTGCCTATCTTACCTATCAACGAAACGGGGTGCACGAAAGGAGCCTCCCTGAGTGGCGCATCGATACTATATGTGCCCGGCGCACACTGGGCAACAGTTTGCGAGGTATGGTCCTATTAGACCTCGAAAAAGCCTTCGATACCGTCTGGCATCAAGGTTTACTGCACAAAATGGTCACAAATAAAGTTCCTATGCCATTAATCAAACTTATGAACTCATACTTAGGTAGTCGAAGTTTCATGGTCCACATTGACGATCAAACTTCAACGTCGTATGAAGTACCTGCCGGTGTACCACAAGGCTCCATTTTAGGACCATACCTGTTTTTATTATACCTAAACGACATTCCTATCCAGCCCCGTACTGCATTAGCGTGCTTTGCTGACGACACAGCCGTTATTACTTCGGATCCTGATCAGGATATCATTATAAGTAGATTGCAACTTGCCGTCGAATCCCTATTTGAGTTCTTTATTAAATGGAGGCTCAAACTCAACGAAACCAAAACTGAGGCAATATTGTTTAGCAGAAAACGTAAAATCCCCTTCAGGCAAGTAAAAATAAATGGACATGCGGTGCCATGGAGCTTATCAGTTAAGTATCTAGGAGTAAACTTAGATAAAAAGCTTAACTGGTCAATACATGTATCTTCGGTCTGTCAAAAAAGTTTAACAGCTTTAAATGCCTTAAAACCTATTCTTAATCGTAAAAGCCAACTCAGCAATCACACTAAATTGTCCCTCTATTCGACATTCGTTCGACCTATTCTGACATATGCTTGTCCTGTATGGAGCAGTACTTGCAATACAAATTATGATAAGCTCCAGGTTGTCCAAAACAAGGCACTAAAAACCGCTTTTAATACTCCTTTTTATACAAATTTGAAGAAATTACACCACAAAATAAATTTTCCTTTAAAAGACTTCATAATAAAAATAGCAAAAACATTTTACGTAGTAAAAAATGTTAACCACAAAAACCGACTCATAAGCAATATTTGGACAAAGCAGATTACATGACCTACCGTATATCGACAAATATCGTACCTACCGCTTACCACATCACTACGTGCTTGAACCCGACTGAGCGTCTGCCGCCCGCAACTAAAATTTAGTTACGTCTACCGACAACAAAACAAAAAAAAAAGACTTAGTACTTCGTTTTTAAATTAAATCATGTTAAAATAATATAACTTTATTACAAATTAATTATTCTTGTAAAAATTGTGAGCTCCCAAAGTGAACAAATTGGTATACTACAAAATGTAACTTCTGTTAATTATGAGACTCAGTAATGTGAATCGTACCTATTGTTGTTATCAGTGCCCTAAAGTTTGAATAGGTGCCCATAGCCTTAAAACTGTAAGTACCTTATGTTTATAACACCTAGGATTAAACGTACACTAGGTAGTTTGTACAATGTAATTTATTTTATTATATAATAAAGACATTTTTAAAACAAAACAAACAACAGTTTGCGAGGACGGCAAGTCGGTAACGCAGACTGGCTGATCCTTTTACCACGATGGTAACAAAGCAACGGTCCTTCTTAGGACCATCTCATAAGATACTAACTAAACCAGCCCTTATCACCATCTCTATTAATATAGAAGGGTTCTCTGCAGATAAAGCAGACGTCTTAGCAAGACTTTGTCAAGCTACTCAATGCCACATACTTTGCATTCAGGAAACCCACCGTAGTTCTGACTCACCCCGTCCTCAGGTTCCAGGCATGAATCTGGTCACGGAGATACCACACCCAAAATATGGAAGCGCAATTTTCGCAAAGCCAAATTTAACCATAAAGTCTTCCTCATTCTTCCTTACTCCCAACGGTACAGAGGTTCTTAGTATTGACACGGGATCTTGCTCTGTGTCATCTATTTACTGCCCTTCTGGTCAAACTTTCAAATTTTGTAACACAGTCGAGTTCCTAAAGCACAAATCAAAAATAGTTCTGGGTGCCTTTAATAGCCACAGCACTGCTTGGGGTTACAATGACACTGATGACAGCGGCGAGGCAGTGGAGAGGTGGGCTGAACTTAACGACTTGGAGCTACTCCACAACCCAAAGCTCCCGTCTTCTTTTAATAGTCGACGGTGGAAGCGGGGTTACAATACGGACCTTCTGTTTGTGAGTTCCAACATAAGCCTAAACTCTGTAAAGTCTGTCTATGAACCAATCCCAAAAACACAGCACCGGCCACTAATGTGCACTGTCCAAGCAGTCGTAAATCCAATACAGGTACCGTTTTGACGACGTTTTAATTTTCAAAAGGCAAACTGGGAAAAGTACGCGGTAGCCGTAGACAAAAGCCTGGAAAACTTGACTCCTATTCCGGATAACTACGGTCAATTTGTCCGTGTCATCCAGAATGCGTCCCGCCGTTTTATCCCTCGTGGCTGCAGTACCGCTTATGTCCCGGGTCTGACGAAAAGTGCCGCTAAAATTATGAATAATTATGAGTAATTGTACCTCGAAGACCAATTCTCAGTAGAAACCATACTTGCTGGTGAGGAGTTAATGGCTGAAATATCCCATAATCGCCAAGAGAGGTGGATCGATCTTGTAGAGTCAGTGGATATGTCCCACAGCATTAAGAAAGCTTGGGGAAAACTCCGAACACTGACCAGCGACCCACCCTCGGCTAGACAGCCTGGGCCTGTTACAGCCAATCAAGTAGCTCACCAATTGCTCCTCAACGGCAAACCAGGTCGAAAAATTACCCACACGCGGCTTTCAACAATAGATAATCCAACCCGTGATATTAGTGAGCCATTCACACTACACGAAATCATCACATCTATTAAAAAGCTCAAAAACGGGAAGGCAGCTGGCGTGGATAACATAATATATGTGTTGAACAGCTAAAACAACTTGGCCCCATTGGTGTATCTTGGCTTCTAAAAATGTTTAATACATGCGTTGATACTGCAAAAATCCCAAAACAATGGAGAAAGTCAAAAATCACGTCACTGTTAAAACCAGGAAAGTCTGCCGACGATCCTAAAAGCTTTCGACCAATTTCTCTCCTATGCCACACCTTCAAGCTATTTGAACGCCTCTTACTCAACCGACTAACCAAAGTTATTGATCCGCAACTAATACCGGACCAAGCTGGATTCCGTCCTGGTAAATCTTGCTGCAGTCAAGTACTGAATCTAACACAGCACATAGAAAACGGATTCGAACTTGGTTTGGTTACCGGAGCAGTATTCGTTGATTTGAGTGCTGCATATGATACTGTGAACGTAAAGCGCTTAATAGGAAAAATATCTACCTACACCAATAATCAGTGTTTCATTAACATCCTTAGCGAAATGCTTCTTAACCGACGGTTCCAGGTACATATGAATTCCGAGAAGAGCAGGTGGCGAGTACAGAAAAACGGTCTCCCACAGGGTAATGTCCTTGCACCTACCCTGTTCAATATTTACACCAATGACCAACTGCATCATCCTGCTACCAATCGGTTCATATATGCAGACGATCTCGCTCTTACAAGTCAGGCAAAAAGCTTTGAGGCTGTCGAAAATCATCTGTCGGCGGCTCTGACGGGACTTACGAGCTACTACGAGGAGAACTTCTTGAGGCCTAACCCGTCGAAGACAGAATCCTGCGCGTTTTATCTTCGTAACCGGGAGGCTGACAGAAAACTAAATATCACTTGGTGTGCGGTAAACATCAAACATAACTGTACGCCAAAATACCTCGGTGTTACTCTGGACCGAAGTCTGACATACAAGCACAATTGCATCAAGTTGAAGTCCAAAGTAAGTGCCCGAAATAACCTTTCTACCAAGTGGGGCGCATCCCCGCACGTCTTACGCACCAGTAGCCTAGCTCTATGTTTTTCGGCTGGCGAGTACGCGAGCCCAGTATGATGCATGCCAGCCAGGTTGATGTCGCCCTGAATGAGTCGTGTCGCATTATAACCGGTACACTCAAGCCGACGCCCCTTTCTCACCTATACCCGCAAGCCGGTATAGCCCCTCCAAGTAGTCGCCGACATGCTGCGTGCTCAATGGAGAAAAACAAGATAATAAAAGCCAGTAGACATCCATTGCACAACCACAAAATGCCACAATCTTGCCTAAAAAGTCGCAATAGTTTCATGAGGCATACCTGCCCGCATGATGAAGATGAAGCCTCGAAAATACGACTAGAGCATTGAGCGAAGTTGTTTCCACCTGATGCGTCTCAGGCTTCCCCCTGGTAGGGACCTTCCCTGGGCAGTCTGGAAGTCGCTCAACCGACTCCGGTGCGGCTGGTGTAGGAAGGTGCCACGAAAACAGAGTGAAGTGGGGTTTCTCGATGGATGACAGTTGCGATTGCGGTGCATTCCAAACTATGGGGCATTTACTATCCTGCCCTAACTCATGCACGCTCCAAGACCTCCAGGAAGCAAACTCTAGAGGCATTTCCGTGGCCAAGCACTGGAAAAAGGTTATCTAAGTTGTTACCATCGACTCGATGAAGAAGAAGAAGAAGAAGACCTATCAACTCTACCTACCTTTCTTTGCATGCCTACCTGTACCTACCTGTTGGTTTATATTATTACGTAAATTAAATCATAAAATATTTTTTATAGTTCAGGAGCTTGCACACATTTAGTACCATTGGTCTGTATGCCTTGGTAATTTAATTATGTTTATAGGATGTATTGTATAATAGTATATTACATTACATCGTCAAATGTATATTATAGTCCAGCAGCTCACACGCATATTGTACCAATGTTTGCATGGGGTATGTAATATTTGACATAAAATATTCTTATTATAATTGTGTTTCATATAACAACAAATAAACTAATTCCATTCGATATAACGTCTCAGTTTATAAAATGCACATTTCGTATATGTATTTTTAAAGTTATTAACAAAGTATTTTTTGGGCAAAAATATTATTTTTATTTCAAGTCAAGAAACGGGAAGGTCAGCTGTGGTGGAAGTTAATAAAAAAAGCGAATCTCCTCATTTGGACTAGGTGAAGCCACGCGATGCCACTCCTGTTTCAAAGTTAGTTTCAAAATATTTTATTTAGTCAAGTGCTCTTTGTACGTTTTTTGTAAATTGAGTAAGCTTTTTATAAATATTGTTTTAAGGCCGATAATGTTTTCTTTACAGAACTACTTCCAAAGAACTAAGACCAGATGAACCAAATGAATTACTTATTCATATAGTCCATGAAGAACCAGAAAACATTACTGAGTTGAATGTTCTCGATTCTGCCATTGAGCAGTAGGTATGTATTAAACCGTCTGTTGCTCGATTCGGGATAGTACCTTTACCTCTATAAAAAAACACTTATTTCTTATTTAGCACAAAATTAATGTATAATGACAGATTTGTCATAAGTTGAACAACTTGCAATTTATTTCATTTGTTCTATTTCAGTTATTAATCACCAAGGAAGAAGAGGAATGTGTCGAAGAACAGCACATAGGACGGAGAATTGTAAATATATCTTATTTTACGAAACAACTACTTGACTTATGTCAACACGGCCCATTTGGATGCACTGCAAACGAAATCTCATTAATAGGCGAAAAACAATGTGAATTGATGTCAAAACTCAACTTTTAACTGTAGAATGAGTAACAAAGAATTTATTGTAAATAATGATAATTGCGAAGACAACTATTTAAATTTCCGAGATCTCGATTATAAATATATATAAATACAATCCTTGCTCGATTAATTTTCATATGAAAGACAGACTTTATTACTCACATTAAAACATAACATAGAGATAGTTTCTTTTTCTCCTTATTAAACAATTATGAGGCTTCGGAATCCTAAACTAAGATTAAGAATTATTTTATATCATCAACATGTTATTTAATTTAACACTTTATCTGACGTAGGGTGGACTTAAAATCAGCCATGCTGTGTCCACACCTTTATTCCACTAAAGTAGCGTTAGTGACTATCGTAACTAATTCATTCATTCATTCATTCATATTAGCCCACATCTACCCACTGCTGAGTATAGGCCTTTTCTTTTTCTCGCCATCTGCGCTGGTCCTGTGCCTCCCGCATCCACTGTCTACCAGCAACGGCGACTAAGTCGTCCGTCCATCTAGCGGGTGGTCTGCCAACTGGACGCTTTTTTGTTCTCAGCTGCCACTCTGTTACCGCCTTAAGTGAGGGTGGGCAAGACACATTGGTTAAAAACTCTGGTTTTTAAGTTTTGTGGGATCTTGGATTTAAAGACGTCTTTTAGTTTAACAAAGGCGGTCCAGCCTAGCTGAATACGCCTGTCGACCTCCTTCACTTTTGATTGCGGACCAAAGGATAAACTGTGTCCAAGGTATACGTAGTCTTTTACTGCCTCAATAGGGCTATTACTGACAATTATGTTCGGTACAGTTGAGTTGCTCAGCATAATTTTCGTCTTGGACAAGTTCATCTTAAGGCCGACCCTAAGTGATGCAGTGTGCAGCTCTTCTAGCATGTTTTTTCACCCAGACTTTGTCCAACCGATATCATCTAGCCCAGGGATATATTTTGATCATATTGGCAAAATCAAAATCGCAAACGATTATTTAAATTTTATTATACCAGTTAACATCGCGTATATTAAGCCCCACATAGAAAACATAAACTCAGTAATTGGTACCTTCAAATTTATGTGTAACAATAAGTACTCTAGAGTGTCAAAACTTAATAGAGCCGCTTACAGTACGTTATCACGATATAGTAAGAGAATACTCATCTTTATCTCACTTAGTAGAAAACAGGAAAAGACGTGGAGCTTGGATTGCAGGAATTGGAACATTATTTAAAAAAGTCTTTGGTACTTTAGATAAGGACGACGCTTTGCGGTATGATGATGGTATAGAAAGTGCTCAGAATGACGGAAAGAAACTAGCCTCTTTGGTAAAACAAAATATTTTGATATCTATGTCTACAATTTCTTCTTTTAACAAAACTATTTACCAAATTAAAAATAATGAAGATAAACTGAACCATGTTCTCGACAACCTCTCGAAAAGTTTAAGTAACCTTACAATAATAACTAACGATATTCTCTATAGATCACATCTTAACTCTGCTCTAAACATGCTTGAGTCAACCATATTAACACTCTCATTCCAACTGGAAGATATAATAAATACGATAACGCTGAGCAGTCAAAACATTCTTCACCCGTCTATTATTAGCCCTGAACAGCTGTTTCGAGAGCTCGCCGACAACTATAGGCACCTATCTAGTAACTTAGAATTACCCATAAGTTTAGATTTAAGTTTGATTAATGCTATTATTAATGTTTGTTCCATAAACTGTTATTACCTTAATAACAGAATAGTATTTGTCCTCAAAATTCCACTAGTACTCCCCAAAGAATTTAATATGTACTATAGTGTGGCCTTACCTATGCCTTACAAACTAGACAACCCTGATACCTTTAGCATGACCACCCCTAGTAATAAGTATATAGCTATAACTAAAGATAAGACGTATTACTGCAACATACAATCCCTACATGAGTGCACACAAACCACAGCGCAGAACTTTATGTGTGACGTCACCAACGAGTACCAAACAAGTGCTAAATTAAGTTGTGAAAGTGAGTTATTATCGCGATCTATAAATAAAGTGCCAAATCAGTGTGAAACACGGTTCGTCTACGGTTCTGTGGACTTATGGAAACCTCTTCTGAACAATAGATGGATTTACGTGCAGTCTAAACTTAGTAAACTTTCCATAGATTGTGTAGACTCTGAAATATTCGAAACTAATGTAATAGGTACAGGCATACTTAACTTACCCAATCACTGCATAGCTTATTGTAAAAGCAGCAGACTAGTTCCAAAAAGAAATTCTAATAATATTACTCTACCAGCCATAAATTACAACTTTAATTTAATTAATGATTCATGTTGCAGTATTTCTAAGTTGAATAAGATAAAGAGTAATGTGTCCCCCATTACCCTAGAAAACATTGACCTTGATGATTTAAAAATAAAGAAAAATATCTTGCAGTCCTTCATTGCACAAACCGATGAAATACAAAACAGACCTCATATAGTCCGATATGGAACTCATTACTCTATCGTAACTTTACTCCTTAGTATAATTATCATAGTTCTTATAGCTTATAAAATGTATCGTCTTTTGAAAACTGGTGGTACCTTCAAAACTCGAAAAGTAATTGATAATACTAATGAAGCCCAAAATTCAGATCATGTTTCCGAGAATGAAATTATAGAAGATAGTCAAATATCTCCTACACCGCGCATAAGACGTCATAATATTTAAAATTATTTTATCATAAACTTCGAATTATATTCGAAGTTTATTTCATAAGGGGGGAGATGTTATACCCTTAATTTCTATGGGACTTTGCTGACTAAGCACAGACGCCCTGTATCAGCATCAGAGCCGCCGTGTCCAGCGCATCGCGCTTCCACGTCAGTCTTAATCACAGCTTCGATCGGGTCAGCCGCCAGTTTCCGAATTTAAATAATATTCATTTTCTAATAAATTATCTAGCCTAAGTAAATTCTTTTTTTAGAACACCGATCTCGAGGCTCGTTATAACAGTACGTATCGTCTTCAGACTTAAAAAATATCATTACTCGCTCCGTCCGATGCGTTAAACGCACAAAGAAAAAAATATATTTGCGTGCGCGCACATGATATCTCTGGTCTGTGGTAGAATGACCACCGACTGGATCTAATTTCGCACCGCTGTGTCGGTTTCTGTAATAAGTTATCGGGGAAAATTGTTCAGATGACCTGTCAAGCAAAGAGTTATCTTGAAATAAAAATCTTAAAAATTACTTGGTACCTACTGTAAAATGTTACTCATGTTCAGAATGCACCCTGTAAATATTTAAAGTGAATTACTAGTTATGTATGACTCCTTTCTTATTATAAGTAAAAAGACTTAGACTTTTGCTTTTCATTATCATAAAGATAAAATATCGTCTATCGTCAAGGCTAGCTGAAGCGACAGCTATGATAAAATTGTTGCTCGTCTCTCCAAAAGACGTAACCGACGTAATAATAAGCGCATACTTTAACTACGCCTTCTGGTGTCAGCCATAAAGTATTTTATCAATCAATCTGTCCATGTCACAAACGTCATAAGTAAAATGAGCGACGTAATAATTACGAAAAAATATTTGTATATTTTTTGGGAAATTTGACACAGTAAGTACCGACGCTGGCAAGAACCATTTGGGTACTGACGGGGTAGCGGGAGGAGCGGTATGTCATCGGGAGGTTGGTTTGTCGGCGAGAACCGTTCTAATTTTTGGAAGAAAATGATTTTGTTGAATTAGAATCTGTTCATCCACTAAAACCTGATAGTGTTATTTTTAGGGCATTAAAAGAGGAATATTCTACATCAAGAAACTATATCAAAATAGTAGTCCAAGTTACGATAAAATTGGGTTGAAAATATTTTTAATTTTTTTTTTTTGAGATTTTTTCATTAAAATATATCCTACCAATCGAGTCATACGATAGTGTTACTACTAGACAATATCTTTGAGTATGTAATATATTTTTTTGAGGTCTTGTTAGCATCAATAACAGGCTTAAAAACTGAATCGAAAGTAACGCTTTTCATCGGTCAGGTTACTTCATCAGGGCGCCTTAATTAAGTACCTAAGGCTATTTAATTAAGACCGTATGCTGCCGGCAGAGTAGAATAACAACTCCTCTTTTCCCGTGGGGGTCGCGTCGTAAGAATCAACCGAGGGAGAAACCCGACCTAAGTCCGGCCCTGGAGAAGGACAACGGAGTCTACATTCAAACCCGGAACGGGGTCTCTGTCAGGCGCGTGTGACAGAGGTCTATCCTGCAGCCAACTTGGCTGCGCATGTATCGACTCGTCGTTCCTGTGGAGTCAGCCAAGCAGACCGAGAGATTGGCCTTGCTTTGGGAAATCCGGCGTTTTCCAAATCGATTTATACCTATGAATATGCCGGCTTAGAATAGCATCACCCCATAACCTTCCCGCGGGTGTCGTAAGAGGCGACTAAGGGACTCGAGAGTATTAGTGTATTACAATTTTTAGGCGACAGGCTGACAACCTGTCACTATAGTGATACACATGTTTTCTGAAACAATCTTGGAAAACAATCCTCAAAAATGTCAGACGTGGCGATAGCGACCGTATTCTTGTGGCCGTTAACGCTCTGCCTACCCCGCAAGGGATAAAGGCGTAATATGTGTATGTATGTATGTTTATACCTATAGCCACAAAAAGTCTTGTCTGAGACACTGATTGGATCGTCTGGCACAGACGTATGAAGCTTTGAGACCGATGATAATGACTCGTAAAACTGAACAACTTTCGTAAGGAAAATTTTACAGAAAATATGGAAAAAAATTATCTTCCATAGAAAATGTACCAGCCGATCGAGTCAATTTGTATGAGTAGTCCAATTTTTATTCACATTTCGAAATAATGTTTCAGAAAAAAGTTTGCGCACCCTGAAAATATTGTTGGTATTGTCGGCTAACCATATATTAACAGTATGTAACAGACCAACATTGGCTAGTAACGTAGAAATAAAGAACAGCCTTAACAAAATTAGCAAGAAAAATAAAAAATAAAAAATTATGGAACTTCGCTGGTCGACTTACATCATAAGCAGATCCACTTCCGCTGAGCCATTTTAACCATATATCCCTTCACACAAACTTTTGTTTTGAAGCTATTGCAATTTTGCCGCGGTAGATAGTAGTAGATTACGTACCAAGAAAACGATCCATAAATAAAAATTGTATCGTCTGGTACGCAACTTACACGTCTTGCACCACGAAACTTTTGTTTTAGAGTGTAAAAAATATTGAATTAGTAAAAGTGAAAACTATTCCAATATTAATGAGATATTTTTGTAGTCGTAGACATATTCGTATCGTATTTGTATCATGAAATTTCAATCGTATTTGTATCATGAAATATTGGTAATGTTCGGTATCATTTGAAAGGTAAGGAAACAGAAATTGCAAAAACAATAATTCATATAATGTTTTTTATTGGAACTGAGAAAAAAATCACAAAACAATAAAAATCCTTAAAAACCCTAATGAAATCTGATTAATTTTTCAAAACAAAGTTGCTTAAAACTAACCCAAAACCTAGTGTTACCCCCCCCTAGCCCTAATGACGTCTTCCATGCGCTCCCTCATGGATCGTACCAACATTAGGACCTCTTCTTGAGGGATACTGTCCCATTCCTCAATAACGGCGTCTTGGAGCTCCTGAAGAGTCGCGGGAGCGGGATCACGGGATCTAACCTTGCGTTTCAGCTGGTCCCAGAGGTGCTCTATCGGGTTCAGATCTGGACTTTTCGCTGGCCACTGCATGACAGGGATTCCAACCTCTTGAAGGTAGCCTTGCACAATACCAGCAGTGTGTGCGCGAGCGTTATCGTGCATTAATATGAACCCGTCGCCAATAAATCCAGCATAGGGGACCACATGTTCTTCCAAGATCTCTGTGATGTACCGGTAAGCAGTCATCGACCCTTGCCCGCGAGCACCGCCGGTCCGAGAGACGCAAGAAAGTTCAGTTTTGCCATCGGCAGATATGCCGCCCCAGAACATGCAGGAACCGCCCCCGTATTCCCCCGGATGCAGGCTTGGGCAAAGCGTTCCCATTATCTTCTGTATACTCTTTTGCGTCTATCGTTGCAGAAAAGGCACACTCTCGTTTCGTCTGAGAAGAGAACAGTTCTCCATTGGTCCAGGGTCCAATTAACGAGGGCGCGAGCAAATTGCAAGCGTGCTCGCCGATGCGCTGCGGTTAATTTTGGACCCGCGGCAGGTCTTCTAGCCACAATATTTCTCTCCTTTAGTCTTCTTCTAACTGTAGAGACACTCACGGCCCTTCTACGAACTGCTTGAAGCTGCTGTTGCAACTCAACAGCATTAGAGAACCGATTTCTCAAAGATTTCGATACGACGAATCGGTCATCTCTCGCAGAAGTGCAGCGATTTCTACCAGACCCACGCCTTCGGACAAAACCACCGGTCTGCAGGAACCGCTGGTACACTCTTCGAACAGAAAAGCGACTCAAGTGCAATTGCCGAGCAACACCACACTGACGTAGTCCTGATTGCAGTAGTGCGATAACTTGGGCGGCTTCAACAGCTGTAGTGTCCATCTTCAAGGACGTTTTTCTGGTGAAAGATATTCTTCTGTGTCTTCTTCGACTGTTGGTAGCAAATTTATCCCCCAATAAGCTGGTTTGACCCTTTTATACCCAAAAAACAAAACAATACAAACAAAATTTGAAGAGGAGAATCAGTTCCATTGTCATTCACAGTGACGTGAAGTGTCAAGCTTTTTCTTTATTCAAATGAAATGGATATTTTTTTAAAGAGTTTTTATAGGGCACTCAAATGACACCAATATTGCAACGAATAACTGCTCGTCTTAAGGATTAACTGGCACTGGCTGAGCACTGGCTTGAAGCCTATTTTTACGGACGTGCGATTTTTTTGAAGTCGAGTGTATTTTAAGAACTTACAGTTAATCGTGTTTCTATATAATAGTTTCTAATAAATTGTTTAATTTACTCTTATTTAAAAACCTGTTTTCGTTGACACTTAATACAGTAACTTGTGCTTTACATTTTTGCAAATTTTTGAGCAAGGCGCAAAGTTCTATTGACAGTTGGATCGGATTATTAACATTTTCACCGACGCAAATAATCACATGATCATTAGTGTCTGTGTTTAACGTAGAGCATGTTTTCAAAATTTCATAATATTTCACAAAAGGCTTAGTAACAGCAGATATTTTATAGTTTTCAATTTTGTTATAATTGGATTTTCTTTGTTGTATTAGTTCGGATGCTAGCCCGACACATTGTTGATTCCCAATAATAAAAATGTTTCTTTGGTCTTTTTCGCACGTTGGTGTTGTCTTAATTGTTTGTGTACCTCTTGAAATACTGGTTTTATTAACTTGTCCTAACTGCTCGTCTCCGACTGTTTTATTTAATTTTTCACACGTCGTGGTACAATCCACACTTCCTTGTCGTGCAATCCGGACCGCGTTATTTTTTGTTGTAGACGTACTGATTGGTGGAGCTTCGAGTACTTTCTTTAAACGTTCAACTGTACTTCTCAGGTTTATAATTTCTGGTTTTAGTGAGTAATTTTCTGTCAAAATTTCTTGAATTTATGTATTAGCCGCTTTTGTCTCATCATGTAAACAGGCATTTTTTCTCCTAATGTTATTAGTTTTTCCAAGAAATAATCTTTTGGGCCGGGGAAACTGGGGTGCACTGGACTAGTCGTATTATTTTCGCAATTTTCATCATCAGAGTCATCGTCCGTTGTAAGTGAATGAAATGAATTGCTAGTTGGTATATTTATTTCAATATTTTGAGAAAATAAAGAAAGCTATCGTGCGAGTGTTAGGCGACACGTCTGGCCTAAATCAGTCTTTATAGCACCAACAGTTTCAGAATAGGTGTCGCGAAGCATAAGGCTGCCCCCACATTGGGCGTTGGCCGAGTGTACGCGTTTCCTGAGCGTACTGCCGGCGTCGGCGCGGCGCGAACGTCGCGTCAGCGCACCGTCTGCGGGGCGCAGGCTCAGCGTTGTCCAGCGCCGCGCGGGCGCTGCGTGAACGCCGCGCAGACATCGCGCTTACGTCGCGTTCCACGGGCGTTCGGCCGCAACTGAGATGCTAGCGGGCGCGGGGGGGAATGTGCGCGAGGGACACGGGCGGCCGAACGCCTGTGGAACACGACGTAAGCGCGGCGTCTGCGCGGCGTTCATGCAGCGCCCGCGCGGCGCTGTATAACGCGAAGCCTACGCCCCGCAGACGGTGCGCTGACGCGACGTCCGTGCCGCGCCGACGCCGGCAGTACGCTCAGGAAACGCGTACGCTCGGCCAACGCCCAATGTGGGGGCAGCCTTAGATTATTTCATTTTGAAGCAGCTCGCATGCCACATGATGCACCTATCGTCATAGAGGGTTTAGCTGTAGGCGCGGACATCAACTCTATAACTGAAGTCGCACAGATTTATTTTTTAATTAAAATCTTTTTGCGTCTAGATGTCAAATGTCTTATCTCGAACATCAAAGATATAGGTTTGTTATTTTTTTCATGTCACTTGGCCTGTTTTTCGAATGTTTGTTTACTCCAATGATTTGTTTAAAGTTTTAAAATGACTACTCAAAAGCGATCAAATCTTTTGCGGCTCGTTTGGCGTCGCGCTTGCTCACACATGCCGCGTTGCGCTGGCCTTCCTGGACAAGCTTGGCTTTGATTTTTTGAAGCAACCACTGTTTTATCCTGACTTAACTCACAGTGATCATTCCTTGCGCCAAAATATTTAAAACGACCTTTGCTGAAAGGAGTTATGAAGCAATGAAGAGGTGGAGGGCGAAAGTTCACCTCATTTTTTCGGACAAAGACGAAACATTTTCTTATCAAGTATGCATAAGCTAATTGAAAGACTGGAATAAAATTATAGGGTCATATGGAACTGATTTAAATATAGAAAAAAATTGATATTTTTATTCCCATTCCTTATCTTCCATTCCGCGAACTTAAAAACGTTCCCTGGTAAGAAAGCTTTACGAAATCTAGAAAATGCAGAATGTAAAGCTACTCAGCGAGCCTTTGAAACTGCAGAAGAAGAAGATGTGCGTCGATTGGCTGTTGCTCAACAGCAAGCGGAACAACGGCGTATATTTAATGGAAATTCTTGGGTAGTTTTTAATAAGTGTGATAGATTGTAGTATCTGGTAAAAACTGGCCGAATGACCAAATCGTGCACATTTTGTGGTGCACTAAAATGAAAGGATGAAACGGCGGGGATGTGTTGTTCTGGGGGGAAAGGTGGTCGTACTTACATTAGAAGAGCCAGTAGAACCTTTCAAAGAATTACTTTTAGGCGCGACCGACGAATCTCGGCGCTTTCTTGAATGTATAAAAAAAATATAACGCATGTTTTCACATGAATTCTTTTGGAGCTGAGAAAATCATTGCAATGCCTGATTTTTCACCAACGTTTACAGCGCAGAGACAAGTGCACCACAAAATAGGGTTACTTTTATCAATATCCAACAGTGAAGCACAATTTTTGCAAGTCTAATTTATGAGAGGTGACGAGCCAGAGACCGACTGACGGACCCCAAATTACTCAAGGACTTGAAAAACCAATTATAAAAAAAAACACTAAGTCTTACACGACCATAACGTGTTGATCCACGAATTTCAAACAGCTCTTGAAAATATGCCCAACGATAGTTGCAAAGTAGTTATTCACGCAGATCGCGTGGGCAGCACGCGCGCCGCTACAACGCACCAGTCGTCTCAAAGCAGGTTATCGCCGGCACCGACCCTATAGTTCCGAGGGATATTAATATACGTAAATACGATAATTCTCTCATTAGGATTGCCGACACACACCGCTTTTACGATGCCCTACAGTACCCAATCATGTTATGGAAAGGTCAAGAGAAATATAACTTTAATATTCCTCAAACAAATCCAGCCACCGGTCAAGTAATTCTAAACAAAAAAGTGTCATGCATGGATTTTTATGCGTTTCAGCTGATGGCCCGAGAAAATGATTTCAATCTGTTGCTGAGATGTACGGTACTTCTGTCACAATTTTCAGTAGACATGTATGTTGGAGATTGAATGTCTGCGCTTAAGAGTACTGAATCAAAGCAAGTTGCGTGCAGAAAATTACATTCACTTACAAGATGCAATCGTTAACGACGGCAATGTGAATGCGAGTGACTTAGGCCAAATGGTAATCCTCTTGTCATCTTTTATTAACAGTCCGCGTTATCTGCATGTGTATTCCCAAGGCGCATTTTCTTATGTAAGAACTTATGGGCGGCCAGATCTTTTTATTACGTTTACTTGCAACCCAGCCTGGGCTGAGATCAAAGATGAGTTGATGGTGCACCATTTTATATGACATGTCTAGCGTTCCGCGGCCGACGAACAACAGACAACAAAGTGAGTCGGCGGCCGGTGGCGGCGGCGCGGCCACGGCGCGGAGTGATTCGTGTCTAGTGACGTCACACATGCGAGCGCGGTCGAGCGTTTCTAGCATACATAAAAAAAATAATATCTCGGGAACTACTTATCGCATTCAAGTAATTCTTTCGATGACTTTTATCTTATTTTATACACTATACGGGAAAAATAAAAATAAAGCAAACAAATCATATTAATTATCGCCTCCTGGCCGTACCATCAACGCGCACAAATCACTATTGTCACTCTCCGTTGGTGCTTGCACTAAGCCCACTTAACTCGCTCTTGGATATGTCGCCACAAATAAATAGACTTGTTTGCAGACTCTATTGTGAAGCTCAATAAGGAGTGTCTTAGTTTTGCTGAATTTTTTTAATATAGGGAACGTTATTTTATTTTTCAGTTTATCTGATATTGTTATTAATTATGTTTTACAGTGCATAGGCCTAAGCTGTAATGCTGTAAAATATATTGTCAAATAAATATAAATATAAAATATCTTTTTCCAACGTTATTATGAAGTCATTATTAGGTACTTAACATGAAATACGAGAGTTCTAATGTATTTTCAATAATTAAACTACGCCAAATATGCATAAAACTGTAAATGACTGCTTTTCATATTTGCTATTTTGTGTATTTCTTGAATAAGTTGGTTTCGTGTATGTCACTAAGTCGTCCAACGGTCCATAGCTAATGTTTTATAAAGACTGTCAATAAATTAAACAGACAGATCCCATATTATATGTGATCCTTAACTACGACAATTTCTTCCTTAATACATTATTTGTAAATTTATTTGACGCAGAGTCCCCTTAAAAAAAAGAGGTTCACAATTGGAAGCTGATTCCGTTTTTTTTTACGTAGCCTGTTCGATGTCCCACTGCCGAGGCCGGCTGCGGCAAAGGTCTCCCCTCTTTCGCGCCACCCGTCTCGGTCTTGAGCCTCTAAATGCTAATATCGTCTCACCATCTTCTCCTAGGCCAACCACGGCAGATTCCGTTATGTCAGTTAAATTTTAATTGTTGATAGAGTATAATATCTATAATAGCAAAATTATTTTTAATAAGTTACAGACCCCTAATTTATAATTCTGCTACTCGATACCAGATGTCGTCGCTAAGTTTTGTGAGTTTTGTGACAGCGCCACTTATTACACTATTAATATCAAAGTAAAGGATATTTCGGCCTCAACTGATGACTCAGTGGAACTCATCACCCTGAGCCTAGAACATTGTACCGTAACATCAGTGTACAAACCGCCCGGATCGCGATTCCATTTCCACAAGCCCAGGAACTTAGACGATCATACTACCAAAGTGGTTGTTGGCGACTTTAATAGTCATAGCCCTACGTGGGGCTACAAGGATACGGACGCTGATGGACAGGCAGTTGAAGAGTGGGCGGATGCACAAGATTTAACATTAATCCATAATGCTAAATTACCAGCTTCCTTTAATAGCGGGGGATAGCGCAGAGGCTACAACCCCGATCTTATTTTCTGTAGCTCGAACATCGCTAAACAGTGCATCAAAACCATATGCCCGCCCATTCCCAGAACCCAACACAGACCCATTATGTGTTCTATTCAATCTGCAGTCCGCCCCACAATCGTTCCACTCAAGCGCCGCTTCAATTACACGAAAGCCAACTGGGAACTTTATGCTCAAACAATCGACGACGCCTTTGTAAGCATACCATCTAACGCTAAAAATTGTGATCATGTTGTTGAGGTGATTGCTTCTGTTTCGCGTAAATATACCCCAAGAGGCTGTTATACATCATATACACCTGGCTTGTCCCGTGAGTCTGCAGTCCTACTTAAAAGATACGATGCGCTGTTTCAAACTGATCCTTTTTCGGAAAAAACTGTGCAACTAGGTGAGGACCTGTTGGCCCAGATCGGCGAGGCTAGGCAGAAAAGATGGACAGACCTAGTCACCAACATTGATCTAACACACAACAGCAAAAAAGCTTTTTTGACAATTGGAAAACTCACCGGCGATCCCCCTCCAGCGGCTGCCCTAGGCCATGTAACGGTTAACCAAGTCGCAAGCCAACTTTTGCTCAATGGGAAACCAGGCCGTCGCCAATCCACTGTCCCTAAAGCCAAAAACTGTTCGGAAACCAGTACAACAATTAGCAGACCCTTTGTACATACAGATATAATCCTGGCTATTAAGTCCCTCAAATGCGGAAAAGCGTGTGGGATTGATAATATCTCCAGCGAACAAATAAAACACCTGGCACCTGTGGCTGTATCATGGCTCTTGGCGATGTTTAACAGCTGTCTTGAGTCTGCTTACATACCGCGGCACTGTAGAAAATCCAAGATTCAAGATTCAATCGTTTATTTCCAAGTAGATTCACAATGAATACTTTTAGAATGTCAGAGATTTACAATACAATAATCTCACTGAATAAATGAATGAGTCATTGTAAACAATAACAATTTTAAGTTCCTAATAGAATCGCGGACGAGTGGGATAAAAAAAAAATAAAAAAAAAAATAAAGGCACTGCCTCAGGGCTGGCCAGGCTGACCACACATCATGTAACTTACATCACCACCATCAATTAATGAAATCAGTTAAATTAAAGACAAAATATTTAAAAAATGCTTGTTACATGCTAATCAGCCGGACCCCCTGAACAGGAAAACCACCCAAAAACTTGCTCAGAAGTGCTCCTAATCTCAATTTACAATTTGTACCTATAGAATAGGTCCTAAGCTACCCTAGCTAAGTTTTATAATTATATATATATTATTAGCCCAAAAGACGGCTACGCTAAAATAAAATAAAAGTATTACAGTAGATAATTCTAACTGTTTCGTCTTCCTTACTAATTATGCCAATTGTAAATTCCATGCACGTCCCGATCTGGTATTAAAAATGACTGCATGTTTCTTGTGCTGCGCTGGAATTTCAGAGGACCATGCCTCCTTGTCATTAACATAATCATCTAACTTATAATAAGCTTTATAACATAATGTTCTCTTAA
Organism: Keiferia lycopersicella; assembly: GCA_029255805.1. Classification (NCBI taxonomy): domain Eukaryota; kingdom Metazoa; phylum Arthropoda; class Insecta; order Lepidoptera; family Gelechiidae; genus Keiferia; species Keiferia lycopersicella. The sequence goes on from JARACZ010000018.1 coordinate 153,567, forward strand.
TAATAGATTTAAATTAACTTTCAGATAAACTTAATATATTTTCCGGTATTTTGTTATAGTATCGTATACTTAAACCTTCAAATTAAGTCCTTACTTTAGCTAGTCTATACATGGGTTGATCTAATTTATTTTTACTCCTTATATTACGATTATGTCTTTCATGATTTCTTGTGAACGTATGAATATTCTTTCTGACATACATGATATTTTCATAAATATATTGACACGGCACAGTCATAATATTAATTTCCTTAAACAGTTCTCTGAGAGAATAACGACTGCCAAGTTTATAGTAAATTGCTCTTATGGCCCTTTTTTGAAGAATAAATATTGTTTCAATATCAGCGGCGCGGCCCCACAGCAAAATTCCATAGGACATAATGCTGTGAAAATAACTAAAGTAAACAAGTCGTGCAGTTGCAACATCTGTAATTTCTCTAATTTTACGTACCGCATAGGCAGCTGAGCTTAATCTACCCGATAAAGATGTAATATGAGGGCCCCATTGGAGCTTTGAGTCAAGAGTAATCCCTAAGAAAACTGTGCTGGTACTAAACTCCAATTTTTCATTATTAAGTGCAACATAGTTATTCAAAGAATGTACTACATTTGGCAAAGTGAATAATACACATTTAATTTTTTTCGCATTTAGAACTAAATTGTTTGCAGTAAACCAAGTATGAATTTGCCCAAGAGTGTGATTTACTTCGTCATAATTATGCGCTCGTCTATCAACCTTAAATATAAAGGATGTGTCATCAGCAAATAAAACAATTTTGGACAAATTCTCTACCATGTAAGGCAAATCATTAATGTAAATTAAAAATAAAAATGGACCTAATATAGAACCTTGCGGTACACCAATTTCAACACTAGATCCCTGTGATTTGGTGCCGTTTACTTGTACCTTTTGCGTTCTATTATCTAAATACGAATTCAGAAATTTCAGAGCTGCGTTTCGAATACCGTAGTGTTCTAATTTTACCAATAAAGTTTCATGATCTACGCAATCAAATGCCTTGGAAAGATCACAAAATACACCAATGGCGTCCTTTGATTCTTCCCAAGCGTTAAATACATGTTTGACCAGAGCAACACCAGCATCTGTGGTACTACGTCCCTTTGTAAAACCGAATTGCTGGTTGTGTAACAAGTTGTTGCTATTAAAATGGGACAGCATTTGATTGAGTATGATCTTTTCAAAGACTTTGCTGAGTACTGGCAGAATAGATACAGGCCTATAATTACTGGGATCTTGTTTGTCGCCAGCTTTAAACAGCAGAACTACCTTGCTATCTTTCATTAAATCGGGAAAGATGCCATGTTCAATACATTCGTTGAAAATATCTGCCAAGTATGGTGCCAATATATCAATCATTGTCTTACAAACTTTAACTGACATTCCCCATAAATCTTCGGTGCTCTTAACTTTAATGTCTTTAAAAGTTTTTAAAATACACTGGGGACTCACAGGAGTAAATTTAAATTCTGAATTGCAAGCATCTACATTTTGTTTAAGCAAGGAAGATGAAATTGAAGGTGAAGAATCTAATGCCTCAGTCGTTTTTAGTGGTATATTTGTGAAGAGTGTTTCAAATTCCTGCGCTACATCGGAATTTGCACTAATCATTCCATTGTCAGTATTAAGTGAAAAGTTATTTTCGCGTGGCTTAGTTTTACCTGTTTCGCTATTAATAACTTTCCAGACAGCTTTTATTTTATTGTCTGAAGACTTTATCTTATTTGTAATAAAATTGGCTTTAGCAATTAAACAAGCTGTCTTAAAGATTTTAGAATATTTTTTTACCAGCTCATTAAAACTTTCATAATTAGTGATGTTTCTAAGTTCATAAAGTTCAAAAAGCCTATCTCTGCTAATCCTAAGACCTTTGGTAGCCCAATCACTAAACTTAAATTTCGTACTAATTTCTTTTGTATCTATTTTAAAAATTAAATTTTCAAAGTTATAATTATAAACTGGCAGTTTTTCCATTAAAACGTTTCGGTATATTTCCAACCTATTACCAGTGATGCGCCTAGTTTCTATCTTAACTGTTTTAATATCATTTTTGAACGGGAATATTACGCATTGACCTCTGTGGTCAGATTGAAGAGAGTTTACAATACATTTTTCTACAGGCTCACAATCACTGAATACATTATCAATACACTTAGCAGAAGTAGGCGTCACACGAGTTGGTTCAAAAAATACATGAGACAAATTAAAAGATTTAAAAATTCCTAAAAATTTATCGCTGAGTGCATTTTTTTCTAGAATGTCTACATTAAATGTTTATATAATAACATGTTTATTTGTTTTTGTGACTAATTTTAGTACATCTTCTAGTACTTCTAGCAGTGTGGTAAAATTTTTAGCTATTGGTGGTCTGTATACGCATACTATAACATGACTTTCCAGCTCAACACAAGATAATTCAGTACAACTCTCAACCGACAGTCCGACCACATCCTTACGTTCTTTAAATTTAATATTATTTCTAATGAGTATTAAACAGCCTCCATGGATCGCGGATTTTCGGTTGGTTTTTTTTCGGCAAGGTAATCGCATTGCTCAAACCTGGGAAGGCAGCCGATAATCCCAAAAACTACCGTCCAATATCTTTACTGTGTCATACGTACAAGGTATTCGAAAGAATGCTTCTAAACCGCCTTGTAAGTATTGCTGACCCTAAGCTCATCCCCGAGCAGGCCGGGTTTCGACCTGGAAAATCCTGCTGCAATCACACTTTGAACCTCATACAGCACCTTGAGGACGGATTTGAGCTGGGTCAAGTGACGGGTGTGGTATTTGTTGACTTATCGGCAGCGTATGACACAGTAAACATAAAACGGCTGTTATGGAAGGTGACAGAAATGACTGGTGATCTTAATTTCACGAAGATACTCGGTGAGCTACTTCGGAACCGTCGCTTCCAGGTTCACCTTCTCGACAATACAAGCCGATGGCGAGCCCAAAAGAACGGCCTACCCTAGGGCAGCGTGCGGGCTCCAATTTTATTTAACATCTACACTAATGATCAGCCTAGACCACCCAATACTTCCAGCTTTCTCTATGCCGACGATCTGGCACTTGCAGCTCAAGCTACGTCGTTTGAAGAGGTAGAAAGCAGCCTTACGTCAGCGCTCGATACGCTTAGCGGCTACTATGCACAAAACTACCTCAGACCCAACCCATCTAAAACCCAATCTTGCGCCTTTTATCTTCGCAATCGTGAAGCTGCGCGAACCTTGAATATATCCTGGAAAGACGTGCCCATTGCTCACTGCCCTCATCCAAAATACCTTGGTTTCACACGGGATAGAGCACTCACAGGCAGCACAGCAGCAATACCAAGAAAAAAGTGGGCACACGGAATAATCTTCTACGCCGCCTCACATACATCAATTGGGGGGCGCCGCCTCAAGTTCTGCGGACCACGGGAATGGCTTTATCATTGTCAGCGGGCAAATACGCTAGCCCAGTCTAGAGCCGATCTGTACATACTCGCCTAGTGGATACAGCTTTAAATGACACCTGTCGGATAATTACAGGATGTCTGAAACCAACTTCTGTTCTTCTTCTTTTCGTGTGGGACACCGAGTCGTACTACGACCCGATGAACCCTAGTGTCAGAATTTTTCAACCGCCTTCTACAAGTAGTAGGCTTCTGACATGGTTGTGTAACGACCGCCGTCTAAGTAATCATAGACAGCAACCGGGACCTACTGCTTAATGTGCCATCCGAAACACGGAACCATCTTACTTACGGACAATCGGGTGGTTCAGCCCGCAATGTCCTAACCAGACTGGGAACAAATTCACAAAGTGATAGATATCAACTTTGTGAGTGACCCACCGAGAATCGAACCCGGGACCTTCTGCGTCAAAGGCAGTCGCACTACCACTGCGCCACATCGGTCGTCGAACTCCTGTTGGAATGCTGTATCCTCTGGCTGGTATTGCTCCCCCAGGCGTTCGCAGAGAGGTGGCGAGCCGATGTGAAAGGGCGAAAAAAGAGGCTGACCCAAAGCACCCGATGCATGGCTATACCCCGGTACCTCAAAGGTTAAGAAGTCAGCATAGTTTTATAAAAGACGTGCTCCCTCTAAACGGTGAAGCCTCTAAAAACCGCCTTAATCTCTGGCGGGAGGTATATCCTGAGGCAACAACAATGCCTCTTTCCGAGCAACTGCCCCCTGGACGCCACCTTACTTGGTCGACGTGGAAGTCTCTAAACAGACTCCGGACCCAAGTCGGCCGAAGTAAAGAAAATATGTGCAAATGGGGGTACAGCTCTGAAAGTGCTTGCCAGTGCGGAATATCACCCCAGTCCATGGCACATCTATTGTCTTGCCCCGCATGCCCAAATATCTGCACACGCGAGGACCTTTACAAAGCAACGGACAACGCTGTGCGTGTAGCTGAGTATTGGTCCAAATATATTTGAGCGCCAGAATCGATTCGCTAAGAAGAAGAAGATTACACTATTCACACGAAACCGAAACTGGAATCATTCAATCATTCGTTAACAATCGAACCAACTTTGTTTTCACCAAAAATTAGAATCTAACTACATACCACCGGTGCCATTTTTGGTAAAACACTGGAATGTCTAGGCTACTTTCAAGCAATCGGATTCCATTTGTCTTAACGCATATAATCCTAAATTAATGTTTATATAATAATATTCAGGTCAGCAGATGTCGCTACATTTAAATTATATGGGCCCGGATATTGGTTAATACAATTCGCCTCCAAATGTATGGGGTGATGTTACTTGAAAAAAAAAATTGCTGCAAATATTTTAACGGGTAAACCAGCCCACTAAACTGAACAACTTTCTCCAAGGAGCATAGATAGGTACATATGAAAAAACTTTTTAGACCTTCCCATACAAAATTGTCAAGCAACCACAACCCACCAAGTAAATTTGTATGAGAAGTAAAAAAAAAAATCTCTTTTTTTTTTTTTAAATCGTTTATTTCCAAGTAGATTCACAACGAACGCTTTCAGAAAGTCAAAAATTTACAATACAATACTGTCGCTAAAAATAAATTAGTCATTGTAAAATTAGTCATTATAACAATTTTATGTTCCTAGTAGAAACGCGGCACGAGTGGGATAAAAAAGGCACTGCCTCGGGGCCGGCCAGGCTGACCACACAGCATGTAACTTACTAGCATGTAGCTATTAAAGTGAATCTTCTTTTTATGTGTCACGTAAATCAGCCGGACCCCCTGAACAGGAAAACCACCCAAAAACCTGCTCAAAAGTGCTCCTATTCTCAATTAACAATTTGTACCATAGGACCTAAGCTACCCTAGCTAAGTTTTAAAATATATTAATAGCCCAAAAGACGGCTACGCTAAAATAAAATAAAAGTACTACAGTATAAGATATCAGGTGGAGGAAAAGTAAAACCAAAATGAATATCACAAGTGTTTATTTTGCACTGACCACTTTTCACAAAAAAACTATTATCTTTAACTATTTAACTAAATCCGAAAATACTTGTCGTCTCTTGGTGACGGTCCGATCACCACTGCTGGACCGAACAGCCGTCCGGCTGGACGTTTTGCCAGCAGTGGGGATAACGGAAACGAAGGCTACACGTAAACAACTACAACGAACACCGATTCGCAACTTTCAAAGTTTACATTTTACAGAATTAAAAATATTTAAAAGTAGTAAAAATTAGTAAACTGTATAAATATTAACTTTAGCTTAAATACGCACACACATAATTATTTCTTATATTTGTAGAAATAACGGAGATCAACGTTTAATATAAGCAATTCTTACCAACATCGTTTAGCATCTTTTATACCGGAAATCACATTTGATAATTATCATATAGTTTGTAATAGTCTAAAGATGAAGAACTATGATTTCTAACAACAGTAGATAATTCTATCACATATGTCGAACTATATGTCTTGGGGAAAGTGGTTCAGTTTTATGAGCTTATTCACCCCTTAAAATATTTGCAGGTAATATTTTTACAGCTTAAAAAGCTAAAGTAGTTAATTTCTCTCACAATATCTTAGAAATCCATTTAAATTTCTACAAAAAACATAGTACTCAACAAGAATCTCAAGTGCAGGTCTGACAGCACTCAGAAAATGAGCTCTTGAGCTTCATCTTAAGAGCACTGAGTGCTGAGTTACGTTTATTATTACGCGAGTCACTTACTTGAGATGACGTACTCAAGTTCGGTACATTAATCAAAACAGCATCTCTAGATCGCTTTCAGAGTTCAGAGTGGTTTATAAATACGGGCCTTAGAGAATGGATGAGGGTTCAAAAAATACTTTTAAATATCAACAATATTTATCCTAGATTTATGAATTAAATTTGCCTGAACGACTAAACGTCTAACATATCTAGAAAAAAATAACATATCAGTACCATTGTCTTGTCTATGTGTTTTGTAGTAGGTACCTACTACTCATCAGACCCATCATTGAAGAGCCACCCTAATTAATGTCACATGATAGGTATCTATTTTAAGGCGTTCAGTCAGGATTCGCCACATTTTGCGGGTATTTTGTTAGGAAAACGACGGAATTGTTCAACTATGATCTTGTATTGTCGCCTTCAGTGGCGTGCACAGGGTTTCATCACTGGGTAGGCAGTAGGTAAAACAAAGATGCGTTTCAAATTTTTTTATGTAGGTATTTTGAAGGTGTTTCGGAAACGAAACATTAACCGGATTTCATCATGGCAAACGTCACATTAATAAACAAACATAATTATCTAACTATATTGGTACCGTATTTACAAAACATCGCGAGCCTATTTGCTAACGTACCTTTCTTGTGAGTGTCATTTCCAAATCGGGTACACATCCATCTCTGCTTCTATCGCACACAGATCACATTATGATAAAACTTTTTACAAAAACTGGTGCCCTTTTTGTAAACACAATCATGTCATCTGTATAAACTTATTTCAACACAGACCTCATTCTTATTTTGTCAAAAAGAACCATAACACCAAATAACCATAATATTAAATTTTACTACAATTTAAATAACCACGAAAACAATTAGTAAACAATACGCATCAAATAATGGAGGTTATTTGCAATTTGTAAATACACGAACTTTGGATACGCACTAAAATCCCTCATGCACCACGCACGTTTTGCGAGCGGATGACTATGGTGATTTACTTTTTAAAATTCGTTTGGTTTTGTAGTTGAAATGTTGCTAAGGTAGGTACTGCCTCTTGAGCTTTCATACTCCGCCACACAAAAAACTACTACTACTGCACCATTGCAACATTTGTGTGTGTAGAAAGGTCACACCTACAATGTAGTTACGTTGATTTCACACATTCATACTTTTAGGCAGCGGGCGAGTCCACCTTCTCTGATTGACATTTCGATTCAGCGAATAGTGGCGCGAAACAGCGGGCGAGTCCATTTTCTTTGATTGACATTTCGTACTTGAGAGATATTCAGCCAATAGTGGCGCGTAACAGTAATTGCGTTCCATTTTACGATAAAGTGTAGTTCTAAGATAATAAAAATTCAAATGAATTAAATGAATTAATTATTAAATTGTAAGCGGGTGAAAATCGCAGGGTAAGCTGCAGTGCTTTTATGCCTTTATGGACCGCACGCCCCTGGTCGCCTTTAGTACTAGTACTAATCAGGGGCGGTATAAATAACCCAAGACCCGAGATTAAATTATTCAATTCAATGTAAAATTTAATTTATTTCATAAATAAAACATGTTAAGATACAATACAATAGTCAAAACAAACAAAAAAAACAAGATGGCTAAATTTAGCCTCAGTCAAACAGGCCGCCCCGAATGGTACTTAGAGCTAATGTGCCCATAATGCTGGCTGCGTTTCCGCGCTGTATTGCCAGTGATATGCGCTGCACCAGGTACCACTCGGCACGGGAATCTGAACCCTGGTTTCTCAGGCGCTGTCCCAACCTATGGACAAAGTCCTTTGTCTCTGCACACCATGACCCGCTCACCTCCACCGCAAAGGGTACAAAGTGGTAGGCACTCTTCAGTGAGGCATATTTTTGATGCTTTTGAGCTGCTGCTCACTCCGCAGCTGCTCCCGGAGCTCGGATTGTGCGTGGGAGATGAGATGCCGCGAACGTACTTACACACGTCGCGTCCCACACCAAAGAGCGCCCTTTCTCCCACGGGATCATTGTGAGCCCATCCGGTCTCTTACCGTCTTCGCGGCTTAAACCGGGAGGCTCAAGAACGCAGGGTACACCAGCGGACACCAGGGCACGGCGGATAATCTCGTTCAGCATGTGGTGCCGCGGAAAACGACCAGCTGATTTGGCACAGCTCAAGCCGTGGTGACCCCTGGCGTCCACCTTTACGCCACAAATGCAATCATGGGGCTCACAAACCCTGCATCCAAGCCTCAGCGCTACAGCCACCCTGAGGGAGCCATCATCAAGCGCTGTCCCCATGTGGGGTGACGGAAGGGCGTAAAGCCAAGCCCCTGACTCTGGTCTAAGAGCCGCCTTAAGGCGAGCCGAGTCTGATCCCGATGAGGCCTCAAGCAATTCCATCGCTCTGGCCTTACACAGCTGCTCATCCCATTGTCGCTGCACGTCTGGTTTAGTCGGGCGATCGGCATCAGTACAAACCAAGTCCTAAGCACTCAAAGCCTCCCCCACAAATGGAATGTCAAGACTGTCACCATGTATTTTGAGTATATTAGTGACGACACTGACTACTCCGTGGGAAGAGGCCAAGAAGGCCGAAACGTTGGTGTCCTGCACACGCCTCACGCCCAAACCTCCATGTCGGATCGGCAACAACGCTTGCAGCCACTGCGTCTCCTCTAGCTGTACATTGTGGATAATCTCCAACGTGACTTTAATGTCTTCATCCAACCGAGAAATTTCGTCTGGAAAAGGCCACGTCGGAGACGTTCTCAAGAGGTACATGAGCTTGGGTACTGAGAGACAGCTGCGGAAGAGAGGGCGACATGGGCCGGCAGTTGCTGCAGGTGCTCTCGAGCGCTTATAAGCATCTCACGCTTTGCAGCCAAAACTAGCCTCTACTGCATCCCTGAAGATCGGCGCCCCCAGCAACTCAAATGACTCTTTATCAAGGATTTTCACTCCTGGAAGAATATCCTGGAATTGAGCTATACAACCACTGGATACATCGCCGCAAGGATACAGCTCGCACTTATCGCTGTTGACGATCAAACCAATCTCCGCCAGTTTTGGAATGAGCGTACTTATATCCCGACATACGACATCTGGTGCACCACCAATCGTGCCGTCGTCGAGGTACCACACATTCAATGGGGCTGCCAGCAAGGTCACCGTGTCATGTATAGCCAAGCTAAACAACAACGGACCAAGGGGATCTCCTTGCTGTGCTCCTACCTGCGACGCTATCCTCTCACCATTAAAATACAAGTTGCTAGGAGAGACATAACACTGCTCAAGGAAAGAACACAATAGTGGGATTTTATCTCTTGCCTCGGTCAGCATCACGTCTCTCTCAACACTATTGAACGCATTTTTTAAAGTCAAGTTTTAAGACAAAGTCGCCGGCGTGCCCAGGGTCCATTGAATACACTCTGGTGGCCTGAATCGCCGCCTCGCAGCCCAAGGGAGTACCAAAGCCTGCCTGGTGTGGCCGCAAGAGTTCCGACACCTGATCACGTACTGCACGGCATCACAATTTTGCCACGAGACGGCGAAAAACGCTGCCCACCGCTATAGGCCTGATTCCACCGCACTTTTTGTTCAAAGCGCACAAGGAAGCTCCATACATGTATGGGCAAACCTCGCTACACAGCTTGCCCTCAAGAAGAAAGTTACAAAGTTTGGTAACTGACGTCAGTAGGTGTTGCCCGCGGTCACCGGCGGAGACAGATATCAACTCTTTCAGGTGCTGAGGTCGAATACCGTCTAAACCGGCTGCCGAGCTGGCGTTGAAGGATCCGAGGGCACGAGTCACATCCTCAGGGGTAACTGTGAGCTGAGCAGAATTTGGGGGATCAAGTGGCAATGGAGCTGCAATCGGTCGGAGAGGTTCTGGGTGCTTCTCTCGCAAAGCTGCAAGAGTGGCCGAGTCCGCTGGTGCCAAACTGCAGTCCGAGGTTAGGAGGCGGACAGCCCCACGAAGGTCCCCATCATATACCTTCGTTTCCACCATGCGATATATGGATGGGCATTTTTGGTCTGTGCGATCGGGTACTACCTCGCTTAGTGGACCTTCTATATTTTTCCTGACCTTGCTTGTAAGAGATTCTTTGACTTCATTACTCTCCGGAACTCTAAAAGCTGAAAAAGCGAAGGAAGGAACACTATACCAATCCTCGATAGAGTTGTCAAGAAGAGCCCTGTCAATCAAGAATCCTAATCTGTCGGTTGCCAAAGCCCTTGCGCCTTTAGGTATATGCTTCAGGATTCGAACATTGGCTCTTAGATTTCCCAAGCTATCCAATGGGCAAAATGTAGGGGGCCCGACAGTTATTACATCAGGGCTGGTTGGTAGTGGGTTAGTAATCCCATTTGACAGGCATGGTATGGAAGCTGGCCTAGGTTTGTGTTTGCGCGTTATATGTATTGCAAAGCCTCGTTTTGTAAAGAGCTTAGAGCTTAGAGCAGGTGGATGGGCAATGCGGACAAGTTAATTCAGCGCCGGAGGAACCATTAGCATTCATATTGACATAAAAAACAATATAGAAATTAATATACAAAAACAAAAATATTAAATACATAAATTAACGCAGGTATGTAAAGGTACCTCACAGTCACATAATATAGGTAATTATAATTTACAATATTAAAAATTAAAAATTCAACACGAATTTATAAATAAAGTAAAATATCGCCTTATTAAAACAAATTAAAATGTCAACTTATACTAATAATATAAAAAAAAAACAATTAAATGTCAACGTAAAACAATAAGAACAAGTGTAGTTTTTAAATGTCGTAATATTGTAAATACATTATTAAAACAAAGCAATACATTTACCTAAAATCAATCAATCAATCAATGAATAATAATAAAATTTCCCAGTCCTATCTTTAAAATAAATAAATTTAAATCAAAATTGCTAATTATTTATCACAGAATCCAAAAGAAAGAAAACAAAGTCTTCATTGGATCTTCTAAACGCGCTTCGGCCGCTTCGTTTTGAAATTTTTCACCACAATCGAGAATACAAACAGGCCCCGTTCAAGTTCAAAGCCGATCATCAATAGACGTGAAGTTAGTCACAGACACCACATCATTGTCAGTTACTGTTCTTGCGCAGGCGCAATACAATTCTCCTCTCTTCAATTCAATTCTATTACATCAAATTCAATTTCAATTTTAGATTTATCAATTAACCATTTTAGTTTACAATTTGTTAAAACCTCACAACCATATAGTTGTAACAACGATTGACCAACTGCTACTAATAATAATGTCAGATCACTCGTCTAGCTCACCGCATCTCTACTCCACTTAAGCAGCTAACGGATCCTTTAACCAGTTCACCGTTTTACTACTCCACTTAACCAGCGGACTTCGCTTAACCAGCAGACCGATCACTATTTTTCTACTGGCCACAACCAATTTCATGCAACTTTTTATTTGTCAACCAATTTAGTAACAACATGATAATTGTGAGGTTCAGTTTATTTACAAAGTAAGTACTTCTTAGAAATAGAATATATTTTCAGAACATATTTCTTATTTTGCAAATCGACGTAACAGAATTGATTTTCATAATTTTGGAAAATATCACAAATCAAAATAGTTTCATTATGATTTGTGATATTGGCATTCATTATCATTTGTGTGTGTATGTATGTACAATTTTAAAACCTCTCACCGAATGTAAACAATAATAACAACAGGTACCAAATAAATTAAGAAAAAAATGGAACATTCATATGACCTTTTATTTTCCTTAGATAGGTGCTTCGCATAGAATGTCTTTGTTAATAACATAGCTTTGTACAGATTATGCCATATTCTTGGTTTAGCAACACGTCATTGTACCTATAATTGTTACTTCTGCATAATCATAATCATTACTAAAATCATTGCTTCTCCTCTACTCACAACAGATAGTAGGAAACTGTCTTCAGATAGTAGGAAACATGTATGTTTATGTTGCAGATAGAGTTGTAGTTTGATATTGGATTACTATTTTTATTGTCAATACCAAATTTCTCAAATTGGTGAAGTTATATTGTTTTGATTTTATCTCTTTTCATGTGGGGCACCGAGTAGTCGGTAGAACTCCTACTGCTATGCCGTCTCAGAATGTTACACATTCGACCAAGTATGACGACTTTTTAGCTCACTCCAAACCAATTTAGAGGTTGTGTATGGGTGTCATCACTTATCATGTCGTATGGCATTTCTCTGCGCAGGATCCAACATGAAACAAAACTACCGGGCTGCTCTCGCGACGTCGTTTTATGACCTTGACTGTTATCGGGAAATATTTTCCACACGTCTTGTGTATCTTCTACCTTGCGTCTACATTTAACATCCATGTGTAAGCAAGTAGGTAATCTCACTTCTGATTTAGGCGTTTAGTAAAGATTTGCCATATTTTGCGAGGATTTTGTTAGGATTACGACGGAATTGTTCAATTATGATCTTGTATTGTCTCCTTTTAACAGTTAGCATTATCACACTGTTTCCACATTATTTCACGTTATTCGACTCAATACAATTTTATCAAGAGAAGCGGCTACTTGTTTGACAGTACTTATAAATCTAACTTTCACTTGTTGTTTTCCGGGCGGGAAAGGCAATGGCTATACTGCCAAAGAGCTATGCTCACCGACATATTCAATTTAGGCAGAGAATGTTTAATATTTTGTTTTTTTTACGGCCGTTTGCGCTCTACTTACCCCGCAAGGCATAACATGTGTATGTATGCATGTATGTTTTGCTTAAACCTTGAACAAGGTCGCCAGTTGTACCTCTGCTTTGTTCGCAGGCATTCGACAGTGTGCCTCGCGAAGCTCTCTGGATGGTGCTAGGAAAGTTAGGGTGCACAGAAAATATGTGCGACTCCTAAGACTCCTGCATGACGACATGCAGTGCTGCGTCTTCGTAGACGGTGAACAGTGCGATTTTTCCCCGTCACCTGTGGGGTGAAACAAGGGTGTGTTCTAGCGCCCACACTGTTCGCCTTGTACTTTGCAGTTGTAGTCAAATAAGTCTTAAATACTGTTTCCCAAGAAGTTTGCATCCGTTTCCGCACAGATAGCAGTCTTTTTAACCTGGCTAGACTTAAGGCGCGCACTAAAGTCTCGTATGCATTGATTACTGAGATCTTGTATGCTGATGACTTGTGCTCTCTTGCAGAATCCCCAGACGGCCTGCAACAGCTTATGTCCGTTTTTCACCAAGCATGCTGTAAATTCGGCCTGAAGATCAGTGTCATAAAGATGAAAGTGATGTCCTTAGACTCACATGGTCGCGAGACACTTGCGATTATGCTTGGTGAGGATATGCTGAAACAGGTTGATAAGTTTCGTTATCTGGGGAACACTATAACATCTAAGTGTAACCTTGATGCTGAGATCAGCAGCAGAATCAGTGCTGCAGCTGCAGCATTTGGGAAGTTGTGTTCCAAGGTTTTCTGCTCGCACGACCTAAAGCTAGCCACAAAAATCTTTGTATATATGGCGATTGTGCTGCCAAACCTTCTATACTCCTCCGAGGCTTGGTGTGTGTATCGTCACCACATACGCACTCTGGATCGCTTCCACCTAAAATACCTTCGCACCATCATGAAGATCAGATGGTCCGACCGAGTGCGCAATACCGAAGTTCTGAGACGAGCCAATGTTGATGGCATTGAGGCCTATCTAATGCGTCGTCAGCTTCGGTGGTGCGGTCATGTATCCCGGATGTCGGAGGAGAGAGTGGCGAAGCGCATCTTTTATTCTGAGCTAGAGGAGGCCAAGCGAAAGCATGGCGGACAACTCCTCAGATATAAAGATATTCAGAAACGACACATGAAAAGATGCAACATTGAGCCCACTCAATGGGAGGGTCTGGCAGCACAGCGCCCCGAATGGCGCGGGATGGTTAAGTAAGAGGCAAGTCCGCGAGTTTGAGGAACAGCGTAAAGCAGACCTCGACGCTAAGCGCGATGAGCTCTAGACCCGTCCACCCGTCGCTATTAACTATAATTACGTAAATGGCAAACTCACGTGTCTACACTGTGCACGCGAGTTTACTGCCAAAATTGGCTACAATAGCCATCTCCGGGCGCATCAGCGCCGATCTGATTAGGAGTCTAAGTGGTCGCCATGGCCGAAATCGGTCGGAGAGATCATCATAATTGTATGCTCAATAGCAGAACACAGCGACCTGAAATACTGTGATAACGCCTTTTGTACCTACCACTGATTTACAAAAAATTACATTACTTACGATTATCTTCCAATTCATGTATCTGAAAAAAAAAATCCAATTTTATTTTATTTTTTTCATTAATTTTCACGCCCACATTTGAGAAAGTGTTTTGCGATCTAAACCCGAAATGGGAAGACAAGCTAAGGAACCTTCGCTTCGCGGATGACATTATCCTTTTTCCTCAGTATTCGAAATTACTCTCTAGTAGACATTTCTACAAAATATGTTAGCCCATGATCCGGTCCATAATTACCCTACGTCATATGACATATAAATGAGACGCAATGCAGCAGTTTGGAAAAACATTTACCGTTTTCAATTCCGTTACCAATTCAAATTATTTAGTCAAAGTAGTAAATTTTACATTCAGCTTTTTGATGGTCAAAAATTAACAATTTTAACAATAACAATTTTATAAACCTAATGTAAACGCGGCTCAGGTGGAATAAAAACTTAAAACTAGCCCCTAAATCACTGCCTTGGGGCTGGCCAAGCTAACCAAACAACGTGTAACATTAGGTGGTAAATAAAATAATATCGAGTTCATGCGAAAAGAAACAAATGTGTAGTTTCATGCGTACGGTTAGCCGAACCCCCTGGACAGTAAACCACCCAGAAACCTGCCCAGAAGTGCTCCTATTCTAAATATACAATTTGTCAGGCCCTAGGCTACCCTAGTTAAATTTAAAAATTTCAAACAAAATTATATTAATAGCCAAAAGCGGCTACGACAAAAATATAAAATATATATCATATACAGTACATAATTCTATGTGTCGTCATATAGTCTACTTTGTGCATTTGTAACTACTCCCATGGAGATTTGTCTTGCACATAATCTGATATTTCATAATAGCCTTTGTTATACAATTTTTCTTTTATTACTCGATTAAATTTATTTAATGGTAAATCTTGAATATCTTTAGTAATCCTGTTATAAAAGCGTATACAAATGCCTTTAAAAGATTTGCTTACTTTACTAAGCCTGCTTATATGCGCAGCAAGCTTATCCTTATTTCTAGTGTTAAAATTGTGCTTATCGCAATTTTTCTTAAAAGAATCTGTATTTTTTTGACGTCAATTATGTTTTCCTGTATATATTGAGAAATAAATGTTGATATGTTAATCTCTTTAAATTTTTGCCTTAAGGAGACCATTGGCCCCACTACTTTATAAATTGATCGAACAGCCCGCTTCTGCAAAAGAAAAATGTTATTCACATCCGCAGCATGGCCCCATAATAGTACGCCATAACCCATTAAGCTATGAAAGTAACTAAAGTATACTAGTCTAGCAGTGTCTACATGAGTGAGGTATCTTATCTTTTTAACTACGTATGCTGCTAAACTCAGTCTCCTCGACAATTTCTCAATGTGAGGACCCCATTGGAGCATGGCGTCCAAAGTTATGCCTAAAAATATAGTTAAGTCAGCAAGGCTCTACTTTTCATCCTTTACCCTGAGCCCTGCGGAACGTCCATGTTTATTTTAAATCCAGATGATCTTTCATCATTGGCATCAATCTTTTGGATTCTGTTGTGCAGATAAGATTCCAAGAGGCTAAGAGCCTGGTCTTTTACTCCGCAATGACTTAGCTTCCTGACAAGAGTTTCGTGATGAACACAATCAAACGCCTTGGAATAATCACAAAATACACCTATTGCATTATGAGATTGTTCCCAGGCAACGATTATATGATCAATTAGGTCAACGCCTGCATGAGTAGTAGGACGACTCCTTGTGAAACCAAACTGCTGTGAGTGCATTAAGTTATAACGATGAAAATTTATTTTTTTATTCTTTATTTACCAACATAAACATTATACAATTTTTTAAATTTATAGGTTATCCTCTTAAGCCCTACGCAGGCTTATCTGAAGATGACGAACAAACGAATGTCCTTGCAATCGATTTAAAATAGCTTTTTCAAAGATTTAACTAAGTGTTGGCAGTATTGATATAGGTCTAAAGTTAGTGGGGTCAGTAGTACTACCGGTTTTGAACAGCGGAATAACTTAACTATGCTTCATCAAGTCAGGAAACACGTTCATTAAAAATACATGCTAGACAATACAATTGGTTATGGAACTTATTATTTTAACTGAGAGGCCATGTATGTCTTAAGTCTTTTTCAACTGTAAAGTTTTAAATATTTTTGTAATTTCAATATCACTAACGTGCCTAAATTTTAAAACATTATTACTACGACTTACATTTCCTTTTAGAATTGATTCAGCAAGAATAGGGCAAGGGTTTAACGATTTAGTAAACGAAACTTGAACATCAAAGTTTTCAAGACCCTGAGCTACTTCTAAATTTGTGTTTTTAATTTCATCACTTATCATTAATTTAAAATTTTCGTTTCGTTTCGTCGATTTTCCAGTTTCGTTGTTTACAAATTTCCAAGTAGTTTTTGTTACATGTGTGCGTGTAGCTGCGCCACTACATGCGAACGTTCGTAGAATAAATGAGTGCGAATCGAGCCAGCTGTTGTTTCACTCGTGCCCCTAGTCAAATACTTACTACTGGCGACAGATTACCCACGTTAAAAATAGAAGAGTTCGCAATGTCTCATGGCTCGAAGAAAGTCTACGTGATCAACTTGTTTGTGGCATTAGTAGCGAGGTCATACGACAAAGACTTTTTGCAGAGACTGAGTTGACTTTTACAAGGGCGTACTCGTTGGCAGTTAGCATGGAGGCGGCCGAAAAAGATGCGGCCACGGTCATCGAAGGTCATGGAAGGTCAACCAGTGACGCGTCGACGGTCGATTGTCAGGCGATCGCAGCTACAAAATCCCGTGGTGTCAGTAGTTCTATTGAGTTGTTCTATTGATAGAACTAGTGACACTGATTTAGGTCAGTAGTTCTATTGATGGTACAAGCGACACTATTAAGTGTCACTAGTTCTATTACTTATATATAATACATACATTAAAATTTTCTAGGGATCAAATTAATAGCAGGTTTAAAGTGGTGTAGGTACATATTTTTTTGTGATGGGCGTACTCTTGACCTCGATCTTACCCTAAGAGCTAAGATGGGATCTACGGTCTTAATGAAAGTCACGTTACAAGTATCCATTCCAATAAACCAATAAACTCAAAAACTAATAAAATAGGCTGGCTACATTCATCCTGAGTATCGGGTGAAACCGCCGCGCGGAAAGCTACATACATCCATACATAATATCCCTTGCGGAGTAGGCAGAGCGTAAACGACCGTTAAATACGGTTGTTATCGCCACGTCTTACAAAAATACATTTAAGGACTGTAATAAATTAATCGTGTATTACTAATATTACTATAGTGAGAGGTTGGCAGTCTGTCGCCTACAATTGCAATACACCTACATGAAACCCTCATACGACACTCACGGGCAAGGAATGGGATTGATACAATTCTTGTAGTGTGGGCCACTGTAACATTCTGTGGTCTATATAAACGAGGAAAAGTAAATCGGAACGCATCTTTGAATTTTTTTTTCTGCGCCTCATAAATTTTGAATTTCGAACTTCGAACACACCAATTCGGGACTTATTCTTGAAAGTCACTAATGATAGAATGGTGATTAAAACTAACTAACACAAATGAATTACAGGTAAAACCATTTTTTATAATATTCTTTACGATTATAAGTTATTTACGACATTTTCTGGGTGAGAATTTGAACGGAATAATGCACAAATTATGTAAAAAAATACGGACAATCAAAGTTATCCCTTTAAATACCACTAAGTGAGAAACTAGTTTTGAAAATTGACCCCAATATACGTCAGAATGAGATTATTATTTTTTTAATTTTTAAATAAAAATAAATTTATAATATTTTTTTTTTTTTAAGTGAATCCATAAACTAAAACTAGTCTTATTTTCAATAGAACTACTGACCTAAATCAGTGTCACTAGTTCTATCAATAGAACAACTCAATAGAACTACTGACACCACGGGTACAAAATGGCGGAGAAATAACACGAAAAGTGCAAGGGGAAGTAGCATGTCAACATCGTCGGCGAGTCCAGGTTGGGAGACACGGGGAGCGGTGCGGGAGACCGGCTCGCATGTCTCGGGACGCGCGCGCGGTGCACCGGCGTCGGCGGTGGCGCCGCGGTCGGAGCGACCCGGCCGCAGCGGCGGCGGCGCCCGGCGGGCATGTAGGGCCTGTGG
The DNA here is from genome assembly GCA_029255805.1 of Keiferia lycopersicella. Taxonomy (NCBI): domain Eukaryota; kingdom Metazoa; phylum Arthropoda; class Insecta; order Lepidoptera; family Gelechiidae; genus Keiferia; species Keiferia lycopersicella. The sequence goes on from JARACZ010000018.1 coordinate 172,127, forward strand.
AGGGCCTCATAATGACTCTTCTTGCAAGTTCGCCCGCTACGTTTGCCGGGTTTGCAACCGATCTGGCCATCTGCAGCGCGTTTGTCCAAACTTAGCAGACCATTACTACGTGGAAAATGAAGAGGATGGTGGCGGCGACGGTAGTGTAACAGACGGTAGTGAAGAGGTAATTTTTATTGATGTTAATCAGCTAACTTTATATCAATGTAAACCTATAATATTAACTCTTAACGTGCAAGGAAAGAGCTTGCCTATGGAATGTGACACTGGCAGTGTAATTTCGTGTATTGGTTACGTTACGATATGTATAAAAAACAATTTCGTAGTTTGAAAATCAGTAAATGTCACTTAGTATTACGGTACTATACCGGGGAAGTAGTAAGTCCAGTGGGTTTTATCAAGCCTAGAGTGGAATATAATGGTATAGTGAAAGAACTAGATTTGTATGTCATTAAAAATGGCAAAGCTGCATTATTAGGCCGGCAAAGGATTGCAGAATTGAATATTTTGCCGGAACTGTCAGTACATTTAGTGAGGAATGAGGAATTCAACTTAGATGTTTTCAGTTCCAGATACTGTAAGGTGTTTGAGGAGGGCCTGGGCCGTTTCACCGGTCCGCCCGTGCGCATTCACGTGCGAGAGGGCGCGCGGCCCGTGTTCATGTGCGCGCGGCCGCTCGCGTACGCGCTGCGCGAGCCGGTGGAGCGGACGCTGGAGCAGCACGTGCGGGACGGCATCCTCACGCCCGTCGACCGGTCGGACTGGGCTACTCCTATTGTGCCAGTGGTGAAGAAGGACGGTACCATCAGAATTTGTGCAGAGTTTAAAGTCACAATTAATAAGGTTTTAGATGTTGACCGTTACCCGTTACCTCACGTAGAGGACTTGTTAGTGCGTCTCAACGGGGGTAAACGATTTAGCAAAATACACCTCTCTCAAGCTTATGCCCAGCTGGTTTTAGACGATTCAAAAAAATATACTGTAATTAACACTCACAAGGGACTATTTTATGTACAATCGTTTAGTATATGGTTTATCGTCAAGTCCAGGCATTTTTCAGAGGAACTGTTTTCAGATTTACCCCACGTAGGAGTATTTATGGACGATGTCATAATTACGGGTAAATCAACAGAGGAACATATACAGAACCTACATAGGGTATTTGAGCGGTTGGAAAAACACGGGCTGAAACTTAAAAAAGAGAAGTGTGAGTTCTTCGCAGAATCATTAACTTATCTCGGTCACGTAATTAGTGCAAAGGGAGTACTCACATGCCCAAACAAAATTAAGGCTATAGTAGATACGCCAGCGCCGTCAAATGTTTCCGAGTTAAGATCATTTACAGGCATGGTTATGTATTATTCCAAATTTGTAAAAAATGTTAATACCGTCTTAGCGCCATTATATGAACTATTAAAAACCGGCACGAGGTTCGTATGGAATGAAGTTCGCCAGCGAGCTTTTGAGCAGGTTAAGGGCGGCGTCTGGCTCAAATGTCGTTTTTCAAAACAATATTACTTAGTAAATAATAGTCGAAAAATTCTGAAAAAAATATATGTTGCAGTTGAAGATGTAACAGAGGGAATAGGGCATTCAGTTACACGATTAGATTTACTTTTCTAGATAGAAAAAAATACCAAAGTTGCCTCTATTTAAAATTTATTTTCAATATTATGCCTGAGATATTAAACTTAAAAACCTAATTTTTATACCAATCTTTAGACAAATTTATAATCTAGGGAACTGTGCAAATTGGTATGTTGTAGGGTTATTTTCTAAATTATGATGTCTAAATACCTACAAAAAGCGCGAGCGGCGCAGCTTGGCGAGCTCGTCAGTCGCGCGGAGACGCTTATGGACGACGGACCTGTGCCAGTGCCCTTCCCGAAGTGCGACGCGGATATTTTTGTAGAAAATGAAACAGTATATAGATCACGGAAGTTGAGTAGACTGAGATTCAGACGACGCAATGGGTAACAAACGAAATAAACATCACTAGTTATATCAAAATTATTGTACAAAACAATTATGTTTGTTTTTATTCATTGTTTAGGTAGGAACCATGAAATCTCCTATAAAAATCGTTACCTACCTCTCACTTTGCATATGCGCCACATCGACGACCGATTGGGATTCTCGGTGGGTTACTCACAAAGTTGATATTTAACTCTTTGTGAATTTGTTCCCAGTCTGGTTAGGACATTGCGGGCTGAACCACCCGATTGTCCGTAATTAAAATGGTTCTGTGTTTCGGATGGCACGTTAAGCCGTAGGTCCCGGTTGCTGTCTATGATTATGATTACTGAGACGGCGGTCGTTACACAAACATGTCAAGAGCCTGCTACTTGTAAAAGGCGGTTGAAAAATTCTGACGCTAGGGTTCATCGGGTCGTTGGACGACTCGGTGTTTCACAAATATTAGTACAAAGTTAAGTCTGCAACCATCGCGTTGCTTTTAGGCCCATCCAGCAATCTTGTGGCTCCATCCAGCATCATCGAGGCCTATACTTTTTATGAGTTTTGACCTTGTTTTGATGAGCTTCAAGTTACTTTAAAAATATTTTGACTGACTTTCGTAGTCAAAATGGATTTTGTCCAGTTATTTTATGAGTAATTGTTACATTTACAGTAAATAAATAGGTTACATAACTTTCGTTTCAATATTAAAAATAAAAACAGTACCTAAATTAGATTAAGGTTAATTTGCCTACTGCAATATTTTATACTGGGGCGCTCTCACGCGCCGGCAAAGGTCACCGGAGTTCAAATCAAAACGGCCCGCGCGTAATACGCCGGCAAGTCGCCTGGGCGCGCAAAATACCTAAACATTCAGCAGAAGGGGCCCTTAAAAAGGAGCTAACGAGTAGTGAGGTACTGATACACTACTCTACGGAGCTACCTCTGGTGTTGACGGTGGACGCCTGCAGTGTCGGGGTAGGTGGCGTGTTGTCGCACGTGACGCCGGAGGGGGAGCTCCCGGTCGCGTACGCTTCGCGCGCACTTACTGCAGCCGAGCGTCACTATTCACAGATAGACCGTGAAGCGCTGGCCATCATCTTCGGTATTCGTAAATATCATCAATACTTATACGGTCGCAAGTTTACTCTGAGAACTGATCACAAACCCCTAACATATATACTATGGTGACGTGGAGGCGCTATGTCGCAGCTGTGAAACCTGCGCACTGGAGGCAGCAGCACCGCCGCGCGCGGAACCTGTACCCTGGCGGTATCATATGCAAGCCTGGACACGTTTACATTTAGATTTTCTAGCCATCAAAGGTAAGACCTACTTGGTATTGGTGGATTCCACTTCAAAATGGCTGGAAGTTTTTGAAATGAAAACCACTAGCGCTATTTCTGTTATCAAGTGTTTAAGGGCCACCTTTGCGAGGTATGGTTTATCGGCAGAAGTAGTTTCAGACCAGAGTCCACCTTGCACAAGTTCTGAGTTTGCATCATTTCTGAAAATGAACGGTATTCGGCAAGTATTTTCTCCCGTTTATCACCCAGCGTCCAACGGAGCAGCAGAAAACGCGGTCAAGCTGTGTAAACGAGCCTTAAAAAAAGCATTTAGGGACAGCGTTGATATTAACGCCGCACTGCAAATATTTCTATTGACATATAGGAATACGGTACACAGTACCACGGGGGAGTCACCTGCATTGTTACTGCAGAGGCGCTCGCTGCGCACGCGACTTGATTTGTTACGTAATGAGCGCACAGTTCAAGATAATGTACGCGACGCGCAAGATAGGCAAGTACGCTATGCGGGAGGTGTCACGCGAAGGTAATGATGTTTGGGCACGGGGATACGGTTTACAGGAAAAGTGGATTAAGGGCACAGTTGTCGATAAACTAGGGTCTCGAAAATATTTAATCGAAAACGGTAATGGTCAATTTCTAAGAAGACATGTAGATCAAATACGTAGGAAGTCGAGGTTTTGTGATGTTACCTGTCCTGAAGAGAGTTCTAGTAGATGCGCGTGAGAGTGTTGTTCCGCAGGTGGTGTTTCCCGAGGGCGCGGATGTGGTGGTGGATGAGAATGATAATAATAAAATTCTTCTAATCAACCAAGTATTCATTTAGACATTAGATCGGATTCATGTCAAGATAAGTCGATAAGTACTGCAAGTACGTCCCAGATCTCACCACATCCACAACCTCCTATTGAGCTCCGTCCATTACGTCATCGTAAACCTGTTCTAAGATTTGGATTCGAAATAGATTAAGTTTATAACATTATGAGTACTTTTGTTCATACCTACTTAGTTATTATTGGATGAGATAATTATAAGTTCATTGTATCAAATAATTAGGTACACTAATGGAAACATACCTTATATGTAAATTTTTATACCTACCAATCCTATTCTAATAATGTATAGGTACTGTTTAAATATTGTAAGTTAGAAGTTGTGTTATCTTGTGTGTCAAATACCTATCATGTTACAAATGAGCTAGGGCGTGTCAGTAACTACAATTATAAATTATAGTACTTTGTAATACCTAGGTGCTTACCGGAAGGGATAAAGGCGTGAATTGTGTATGTTGATTAGCGGCGGAGGTGTAATGTAGGGTATGATTTTATAAACTAGTCTGTCAATATACGGTGCACTGACCGTACGTGTTTTCCTTGTTTCCTTTAGTAGTAGGTACCTAGCTATCGATTTTACAAAAAGGAACTTAGAACTTATCCTAACATCCTTTGTAACTAAATTTGTGTGTTTTAACTAGCCATAACGGTCTTTTTACGGTCTCTTCTGCGTCCATCCATCTACCCACAAAAAATAATAATTCACGAGTAGAAGTAAAAGTTCCACGGCCGGGATAAAGCTCAAATATACTTAAAAGGTGGTCGGACTGCGGTCATGTCCATAAAACACACGACGTACGGGTGCGTAGTGTGCGAGCGCCAGATGATGTGCGGGGGGAGCGCGGGCGGCCCCCCCCACCTCACCCCCTGAAATCATGATTTGAGCAGCAAATCCTCGCCTTAAGGGCGGCGTCTGGCTCAAATGTCGTTTTTCAAAACAATATTACTTATTAAATAATAGTCGAGAAATTCTGAAAAAAATATATGTTGCAGTTGAAGATCTAACAGAGGGAATAGGGCATTCAGTTACACGATTAGACTTGCTTTGCTCGAAAGAAAAAAATACCAAAGTTGCCTCTATTTAAAATTTATTTTCAATATTATGCCTGAGATATTAAACTTAAAAACCTAATTTTTATACCAATCTTTAGACAAATTTATACTCTAGGGGACTGTGCAAATTTGTATGTTGTAGGGTTATTTTCTAAATTATGATGTCTAAATACCTACAAAAAGCGCGAGCGGCGCGACTTGGCGAGCTCGTCAGTCGCGCGGAGACGCTTATGGACGACGGACCTGTGCCAGTGCCCATCCCGAAGTGCGACGTGGAGTTTTTTTAGAAAATGAAGCAGTATATAGATCACGGAAGTTGAGTAGACTGAGATTCAGACGACGCAATGGGTAACAAACGAAATAAACATCACTTGTTATATCAAAAATATTGTACAAAACAATTATGTTTGTTTTTATTCATTGTTTAGGTAGGAACCATGAAATCTCCTATAACAATCGTTACCTCTCACTTTGCATATATGCGCCACATCGACGACCGATGGGGATTCTCGGTGGGTTACTCACAAAGTTGATATTTAACTCTTTGTGAATTTGTTCCCAGTCTGGTTAGGACATTGCGGGCTGAACCACTCGATTGTCCGTAAGTAAAATGGTTCCGTGTTTCGGATGGCACGTTAAGCCGTAGGTCCCGGTTGCTGTCTATGATTACTGAGACGGCGGTCGTTACACAAACATGTCAGGAGCCTGCTACCTGTAGAAGGCGATTGAAAAATTCTGACACTAGGGTTCATCGGGTCGTTGGACGACTCGGTGTTTCACAAATATTAGTATAAAGTTAAGTCTGCAACCATCGCGTTGCTTTTAGGCCCATCCAGCAATCTTGTGGCTCCATCCAGCATCATCGAGGCCTATACTTTTTATGAGTTTTGACCTTGTTTTGATGAGCTTCAAGTTACTTTAAAAATATTTTGACTGACTTTCGTAGTCAAAATGGATTTTGTCCAGTTATTTTATGAGTAATAGTTACACTTACAGTAAATAAATAGATCACATAACTTTCGTTTCAATATAAAAGATAAAAACAGTACCTAAATAAAATTAAGGTTAATTTGCCTACTGCAATATTTTATACTGGGGCGCTCTCACGCGCCGGCAAAGGTCACCGGGGTTCAAATCAAAACGGCCCGCGCGTAATACGCCGGCAAGTCGCCTGGGCGCGCAAAATACCTAAACCTTCAGCAGAAGGGGCCCTTAAGTTCTGTCTAATATTCAATGTACACTTCTTCTGCCGTGTTGTAAACATCACTATTAATATACTCTGTAGCCATCAGAGCTGTAGAAAATTTTAAAATCAATTCCTTGTGTTTAGTTTGAAAATCCTACCACAAACTTTGAAACTGTTCGATTCATACAGATACATATTGTTTTGTAATTTGTTTCTTAGTTGAACCCTTATAATTCTTCTGAACCTTTTTTATTTTTTCAAAATTGTCCAATTGAATGACCAAGTGTCCAATTATTAAGTTCTTCCGCTATAATGAAAAAGTAAACTTTCAAACCAAATCAAAGTTGAAATAAATTACAAGTCCTAGCAACAGTTGTAAACTATAGCTCCAAGTTCCAAACGATAGCAAAATATTACAAGTTCCAAAACCACAGTTGTTTTGTAAGTCCAAAACGATAGTAAAATCGCGAAAAAATTAAAAGCCAAGATCAATCTCGAAAATTTTAAGTGTTTGAGAATAACTTACATCGATACATCGAGCATGGATTCCCTGTCTCAACCACTTTTGCTTAAAATTAGGCTAAGTTAATATTCTACTAAAAAAAATTCTAAGTTAATGACAACACGTTATAACTCTAAAGTTGAAAGTTCCAAACAAAATTAAATAAAGTTCAAAATAAACTGAAGTTAATGTTCAACACGTTAAAATCACAAGTTAAAGTTTCCTTTGCAATAAGTTCAATTTACACACTCACGATTTCTTTTTGTGTCCGTCCGGTCAGCACTTCACTACCTTCACGTCACCGCTGTGACGTGGTCCTGCTGTCCGCCGTTGCCTGCCAAGTGGTCACCGCACCATCCGCTGTGACGTAACTGTACGTAGCCGTCCTTCTCGCACGTTGCCCGTCTCGCTCCACCATCCACTCCTGACAGCCCCTCTTGACTGTATTGAAACTTCAGGCTGAATTCCCCACCAGCACTGGTTCCCGATGCTTCACCTGGCCGCTTCCAGATGTCGCTAGTGAACTATGGAACTATCCACAGCACCGCCTCTGAGCACCCCCGCTCAGTAGACCTAAACAAAAATAGCGCCCCACCAAGCGCCCTTCGGAACTGAAACCGGCTCGAAGGACCATGTTTAGTGTGAAGGGTGCCTGCCGTTGACGATATAAGTGAAACTTCGTTTGATTACTGTGTGCAACTTTTATTGTGGTTATGCACGGAACATTTACAGTTCAAAATATTAAAATGAAAACATGAAAATAATAATTGTGTCCAACTCGAGACGTGTCTCCATAGTAAGCTACACGATAGTCATTTCTTTTTCACTTGACATAAGTGTTACAGTGACAGATTGCTTTTCGATGATAATTATACAATAAAAAGTTAGCGCCTAAGGAGGTCGCTACATCACCCCCCCACGGAGAGAGACAAGTAAGTCTCTGATACTAAAATCTAAACCTAACCCGTCTACCAGACCGAGTGGTGTAAGACGGTGGCGAAGCTGAGGGTGAAGAAGTCGTCTGAGTTGGCAAAACAGGAGCTGCAGGAAGTGACTGAGCTGCTGATGGCGGCCGAGCTGCATCACTAGGCGCAGGTATCGGCAGACTTGCAGGTGCTGACGGTAATGCTGGTGAAACAGTGGAATGCTGTTCCATAAAAGCGGGTTTGACCCTATCAATACTCACCGAAATATTCTTACCCTTAATGTTCACTGTTAGGGTTTTGCCATCACTGGCTCGATCGACAATCGGAAAGGGGCCGCTGTATGGTGGCTGCAACGAGCGCTGAACAGTATCGTCACGAAGATAAACATGAGAAGATGACGCAAGGTCCTTGAAAACGAACGAGGAAGAACTGCCGTGTCGCGATGCCGGAACAGGTCGAATTTTCGACATGTGTCTCCGTAGCTGAACGACTAAGTCAGCTGGGTCTTCGAACGTTCTGGGATCAGAGCTGCTGACCAAGATTTCTCCAGGAAGGCGCAAAGTCTCACCATAAAGGAGTTCGGCAACCGTCGCTTTCAAATCATCCTTGATTGCAGTACGCATCCCCAAGAGTACAAGGGGCAGAGCGCCTAGCCAATCGCCACCGTGGCACATTAACGCAGATTTAAGCTGCCGGTGGACACGCTCGATCATGCCGTTCGCTTGGGGATGATATGCCGTAGTACGAATGCGCTTTGTGTCGAAAATGGTCATCAAGCGGCGGAACAAATCAGACTCGAACTGAGCACCCTGGTCGCTTGTGATAAGTGAAGGTACACCGAATCGTGAAATCAACTGCTGTACAAAAGTTTCGGCAACTTCCCCTGCCGTTATGCTTTGCATAGGCCAGACCTCTGGCCACCTTGTGACTCTATCTATGGCAGTAAGGCAGTAGCGAAAACCTTTGCAAGGAGACAGATGCCCGATTATGTCAATGTGGACATGTAAGAATCTACCAGAGGGAGTCTCGAAATTGCCGAGTACAGCATTGTTATGCCTAGTGACCTTGCTACGTTGGCATGGCTGGCAAGTGCGGGCCCACTGTTTGCAGTCTTTATTGACTGAAGGCCAGACGTAGCGACCCGTTACTAGTAGAGTTGAAGCACGCGCGCCGGGGTGACTCAAGTTGTGAAACTTGTCAAACACCACACGACGAAATGGAGGGGTCAAGTATGGACGAGGTTTGCCTGTCGAAACATCGCAGGTGACGGAGATGTTAGAGCCCGGTATATGTATTGGGCGAAGCTGAAGGCTAGAGCCAAGACGGTGTAGCTCAGCAAGCTCGGGATCCGACTCCTGCGATTTGGCCAGCGCCTCAAAGTCCAAGTCCAGAGTGATGGCGTCTACACGGGACATCGCATCCGCGACGACGTTGTGCTCACCCTTGACATATTGAATATCAGTCGTGAACTGACTGATGAACGACAATTGGTTCAACTGCGGTGGAGGCAGCTTTTCACGACGCTGAACGAAAGCGTAGAGCAATGGCTTGTGGTCGGTAAAAATCGTAGTGTGTTGTACCTCAAGTATGTGCCTAAAATGCTGTACGCCTTCGTACACCGTTAACAATTCGCGGTAGTAAGCAGGCCACTGAGATTGTTGCAATGTTAGCTTCTTGCTGAAAAATGCAAGAGGAACCCAGTCTTTACCGATGCGCAGTTGCAAACAGGCTCCAACGTGTACGCCCGATGCATCAGTAAATAGACCGAGCTTGGCACCAGCAACCGGATGATGGAGCAGAGTTGCATCAGAGAGAGTCCTCTTGCATTCCTCGAAGTTACTAAGAAGCTCGGGTGTCCATGGATATGGTTTCGAACCCTTGCTTTTAGTCGCTGCTAATGTGTCAATCAGTGGGGCCTGGAATTTCGCAGCTTGAGGTATGAAACGCCGATAGAAATTCAACATACCGAGGAATCTGCGCATGCCTTGAACTGTTTTAGGCGGTGGAAAATCCTGAAGCGCTTGGATACGATCCTGCGGCGGACGTGTACCATCAGCGCTGATGTGATAACCGAGGAACGTAACCTCACTAGCACCAAATGTGCATTTTCCTGGGTTGAGAACTACACCGTATTTCTGGAGGCGCTTGAAGAGGATCCGAAGGTGCTCTTTGTGGGTAGCCTCATCTGGAGAGAAGATGAGGATATCGTCAATGTATGGGAAACAGAAATCAAGACCCCGCGTGACCTCATCAATGAACCGTTGAAAGGTTTGGCCAGCGTTACGCAAACCGAAGGTCATGAAAGGGAACTCGAAGAGACCAAACGGGGTGATGATGGCAGTCTTCGCAATATCTTCCTCTCTGACAGGGATTTGATGGTAAGCCTTGACAAGGTCCAGAGTGCTAAACACCTTCGCTCCTGTGAGGTTATGAGCAAAGTCATGAATATGGCGGACAGGGTATTTGTCCGGGATTGTCCTGGCATTCAGAGCGCGATAGTCGCCACATGGACGCCAGGTGCTGTCCTTCTTAGGGGTCATATGTAATGGTGACGACCATGCACTTTTGGATAGTCTCGCTGTTCCGGTCCGTACCATATCCTCGAACTCCCTCTTAGCATCAACAAGCTTCTGAGGTGCTAAACGACGCGGGCGACAAGAGACAGGAGGACCATCGGTCGTCTGTATGTAGTGCACGGTGTCGTGTTTGACAACCCTGGGAAAACCAGGTGGCCGGGTAATGTCTGGGAATTCAGACAGAAGTGCAGTATAGGGTGAATTCCCGGATACTACGGCTTTGACGCTGGGCTGGTCGAAATTAGCTGTGAAGGCGATTGCACACAAACCAGTTGTGTTGTCAATAAGCTTCTTGTTGCGACAGTCAGGTAAAAGATTATAATGCGCCAAAAAATCAGCTCCTATTATAGCCTTCTGCACATCAGCAAACATGGTTAGTGAGATGCCTTACCGCTTCTTCTGTAGACTTTTTGGCTCGGAAACCGTATTGCCTATCAAATAGCAAACCGTTCTTCTCCACAAAACTCATAAGCCTGCAGTTGACTACTTTCTCCAATATTTTAGAGAAAATACTCAACAGCGAAATAGGCCTATTGTCGAGAACCTGGCCACCTAGATCTCTATGATTTCAATGATGTCACATCGTGACGTCACCTGTCTTTCGTTCTTCTTTGTCTTTATGTTTGCCATTTTCATTTCAATATAACTTTACAGTCCACATCGATCTGGTGTTTTTATCCCTAACATATTGTTACTGTAGGCTTCGCTCCCCCGTGTTCTTGGGCGCAGTAGCGTTGAACAGTAGCTCTGGCAAAAATCGTACTTGCTTCTCAGCTTCCTTGTCAAGGTATTGGGATAATAAATCCAAACTTGGTAAACCTGTGGAATTGTTAGTGTTAGTGATGTTATCGGCATAATCATACCACTTGCTTAATAAAAGGGGTGATAATTCAGAAATCATATTTTCGAATAGGTCTGGGGAATACAGGTAGGCTTCTCTGTTAAGAAGTTTTAGAGTGCTCACACAGTTCCTCACATTGCAGACTAGGTTTAACAGGTCAGGCAGATTTCTTATTTTGGATAAGGCTTTGATATTACGTACCTCTTTAGCCACTATAAAGTCTGGGCGAGCAAATCTTAGCTGGAGGGTACGAAGGATTTGTTCTGGGTCCTCAGAGGTGGCAAGGAGGGAAGATACCTCATTGCGCGCCTCTCCTTTGAGCCGCACGCAGTCTACACATGTTTTCAGCTCTAGAGTAAGTGTGACTGATCTCTGAAAGACTCTTTTTAAATATGAGCTACTCTTAAGGCGTAGCCACTAAATGTTGGTAGCTCTATCGACCTAGATGGGACTCTTCCTGCGGTGGCTGCAATGGTTAAATTAGCTATTCTGTCTCCTAAACAAGTTAATCTAACCAATGTAGAATTGATAGGCTCCGCCGGCTCCGGTATCTCATTAGAGCGTACCGGTGGAGGCTTTGGCTGGCGGCTGACTGCCGCCGGCGTAGGGCAAGCGAATTCGGGGCAACTTGTTGTTTTAGGGGCGGTGTCGACATGGTCGAAATTCCTCCTCACCCACGCTTCAGTGTAAGCGGTGGAGCCTCCGCAGTTGAATCGGCGTCTTCAGAGTGAGCGATAGCCTCTTCGGCAGCGTACTCCCCCAAAATCACTTTCTTTGATATTTCGAACTTTTCTAGCTCGAGATCGGCGAGTTTTCGGGCTAACTTTGACTCTCTTGCCTTCCTCCGCGCGGCGGAACTAGCGACGCTTCTTACGGTCGGTACTGTAGAACCGGCACGTTGACCCCCGGTTGGGGCATCAGTCGCTTCTTTTTGATGGCTCCCTTAAGGGGCACCATCTCCTGGCGTTTTCACTTTAGTAGATTGGGTCAACATCTCCAGGCCCGTGATATAATTTTGACGGAGAAAAATTTAGAATTTATGTTTATAAAACTTCCGAAATTTACTTAGCTGGTAAAAATGAAATAAAACGGCGAGAAGGACCACAATATGTTAGGGATAAAAACACCAGATCGATGTGGACTGTAAATATAAATTGAAATGAAAATGGCATATATAAAGACAAAAGAAGAACAGGTGACGTCACGATGTGACGTCTTTGAAATCAGAGATCTAGGTGGCCAGGTCCTTGGCATAGCTCCCCCCGTAAGCCGAAGGCTTACAAAAGACACCGAAGACCTGGCCAGTCTAGAGCCTATAACAAACAGGTATAATACAAACAACAAAAATTAATCCCAAAAAACACTCAATCTACTGGTGCAGGTGGAATTCAGACCAGTTTTTTCACAGGCCTTCTCAGAATTCCACCTGCCGTAGCTACATCCACTACTCTTAAAATGCCGTCGCGACCTGGGTATGTGGCTGAAATTCTTCTTCGAGGCCAAATACCACGGGGTAATGTGCTATCCGCTATAAAGACGAGATCGCCTATTTCCAGGTCGCGGTGCGGCATGTTAGATCCGGGGCGAGGGGTCATATTGGGCAGGTAGTCCTTGACCCATCGCTCCCAGAAGTGGTCGGCCAGGCGAAGTGCTTTCCGCCAGTCCTTTCTTCCTAACAAGTCTAAATCTGATAACTCGGCGCCTCTTGGCAAGTTTGAGGACCGACCTAAGAGAAAGTGGTTTGGCGTTAGGGCGGGCTCGTCATCCGCTGCCACTGATACGTGGGTTAGCGGTCTTGAATTGATCAAATGTTCAGCTTCGATTAGTAGGGTATTCAAGATCTCTTCTTTTGGCGCTTTGGTCTTAAGGGTAGCGTAGAGCGCCACCTTCGCAGAGCGAACCAGTCTTTCCCAGCATCCTCCCATGAACGGTGCTGACGGGGGAATAAAGTGCCATTCAATGGCTTTGCTGTTTGCGAATAGAGAGACAGCCTCCGTGATATCTTTCCATTGTTGTTTGATTTCTTTACTCGCTTCTACAAATGCCGTGCCGTTATCGGTGTATATTTTCTCCGGATAGCCCTTTCTCCCTGCGAACCTTCGCAGGGCCATGATTGCGGAATCTGCGGAAAGGTTTTCGACTATCTCCAAATGGACGGCTCTGCAGGTCAGGCAAATGAATAGCGCAATCCAGCGCTTTTATTTGCTCCTCAGCACGGATATCTCCACAGGTCCAAAGTAGTCCAAGCCACAGAATGTGAATGGTGGGTGGCCACTTGCATGTCTTTTCTCCGGGATGAAGCCGGTAGGTGAGTTGGTAGGAGCAGCTTTGCGGACTCGGCATTCCATACATGACGTAGATACAGAACGCACGGCGGGCCGCAGATGCAGAATCCAAAAACGTTGACGTAACTCGTTCACAACTGTCTCTCGGTTGGCATGTCCAGCCCACACGTGGTACCAATGGATCAAGAGCTTGATGGGGTGTCTTTCGTCAAGTATTATGGGATGCTTAACAGGTTCCTCGATCTCATGCGAGAGGGCCAATCTTCCCTGAACTCAAAATAATCCAACAGGGTCAATAGAAGCCGGAAAGTCTCGAAGCTTGCTTGATTTTGGGAACACTTGTCCTTGACGAGCCCGTGAGATTTCTTATGGAAAACTATCAGCCTGACAACGCTTAAGCAACTGAATCTCTGCACATTTTATATTGCTAGCTAAAAGTGGATGTAGCCTTCCTGTATCCCTAAGAGAGAGTCTATTGTTCGATAAGCGGGCCTAATGGGCTTTTTCACGAAGTAATCGCATCGCAAGTATTGGTAAACTCTGGCAAGGGTTCGTAATAACCTCTGCCATGAACTGAAGCGATTATAATTTGGAATAATAGGGTCTAAAGGAGGTATGGAAGGTTGCACTGTCAATGGGTTGCAAACCTCTGGTATATTCGTCGGTCTCTGTTGGCTCATCGGGCCATTGTGATTCTGGCCACATTAAAAAGGGGGGACCCACAATCCATTTGTTCACGCAGTCTACACCGCTCACATTGGCCCGAGTAGCTACATCTGCAATATTATTGTCTGTAGAAACCCAATCCCACTCGCAAGGTAGCGTCAAATCATTTATCTCGCCAACTCAATTCTTGACGAATGTTTTTAAATTTCTCGCGACACTGCGAAGCCAGGCAAGAACGGTCCGTGAATCCGACCAAAACATTGTCTTGGCAGGCTTCTTCCTTACCGATTCACAGATCGTTCGTGCCAGGCGTGAACCAAGTAATGCTGCTTGTAGTTCGAGGCGTGGTATCGTGGATGGTTTAAGCGGCGCCACCCGTGACTTGCTCGTGATCAAAGCTAGTTGAAACGAACCGTCGCTAGACAAAAAGCGCCAGCGTGCAACGCAGCAGTAAGCTTCGGCGCTTGCATCTACGAAGACGTGTAACTCGCGAGAAACGAAATTACGGGTGGCGTAACAACGTGGAATAGTAATACAGCTCAAATCACCAATATCTCGATACCACACTTCCCAGTTCTTCACTTCTGTCTGAGGCAACATATCGTCCCAATTTTTGGTCAAGCACCAGGTTCTTTGGAAAAGCACAAGAAGCCCATTGGATCATAAACCCGCATCAAATCTTTCAAAATTTGGCGTTTGTTCAATCGATCTGGGTAAGATATTTTGCTTTTAAAATTTATGGTATCTTTTTTGGGGTTCCAATACACTCCTAGCACGCGCGTTTCGCACTTATCAAGGTCTAAACTAACAGATGCGTTTTCCTCTTTATGTTATAGGCTAGCAATATATTTTAGAGCTTCAGGTTCGTTGGTGATCCATGAACGCATTTCAAAGCCACATTTAACGTGAGCCTCGACAATTTCAGCTGCTACACAGGCGGCCTGCTCTACAGAATCAAAGCTTCCTAAATAGTCGTCCATATAATGGTCTTCGATAATTGCAGTCGATGCCTCAGGGAACTGCACTGCATACTCGGTCGCGTTCTTATTTTTTATATAAATTGCCTTAAAGGGTGACGAAGCAGCCCCGAATATCATTGACGACATTCGGAACTCCTTTATGGGGCTGTTCGGCCCATCCGGTTGCCACAAATAACGCTGGCAGTCACGATCTTCTTCCCTAACTTTAATTTGGGGACACATCTCTCTTATATCTCCATTCATTGCTACGCGGCCTTCCCTAAAACGGATAACAATTCCTACAGCCGATTGTAGTAGGTCTGGTCCAGTCAGTAGTAAAGAATTAAGACTAACTCCGCCGGACTTCGCGGCGGCGTCAAGTACTATTCGCAACTTACCTGCTGATGCAACTTACCATGATGACATGTCCTGTTATACAAATGCATGTTCATTCTATGCACACATTTGTTTTGTTGCTCTGATAGATTTGAACAATATGGGAAGTTGCACAAAATGAACCTGCACTTAGTCTGCTCATGTAAATTAAGCAACACCTCAAGGCTATTGTCTTATGTCCTACGACTAATGTTGGAATGATTTCCTATCATAATTATAATGGTGCTTATCGAATTTCCCTACAGCTACTTTTTTAACAATATTCTCAAAAGAGGAGTCTGGACAACACACATTTGTCACTTGTTGATCAATAATACGATTATTTAATAATTGGCCAAAACCTACACCTAGCTTGTCTGAATAAATTAGAGTCTTTTTAAATGGTTTCTCTGCGGGGTGGTCCTTTGGCAACCTAGATACACCGTCACTGTCATGACCACCATCGTGGGGTTGAGAAGTAGGGCACGGGCATGGGTCACGTCGTCGCAGCTTCGGGGTTCGGACATTTGGGGCTGGGGTAGTAGACGCCCCAGAAATACGCGATGCGGCGTCCAGAGTGAGCGTCGCTCCCGCCCTCCTCTCGATCCCTATGGTGGAGATAGCAGTTGAGACTGCAGGCTGCACGTCGCTGTCGACTCCCGATGCCTCACGTGTCACCGCGTCCTGCTGCACGGCGGGGACAGGAGCACGTGAAGCACCCCTGCCACGTCCGCCGCGGCGCCCTCCACGTCATGTTCGCCTGGTAGGCGCGTCAGCAGCAGCAGCAGGTGGCACCAGCACATCAGTCGCGGCAGTTGGTGCGGACGCGTCAGTCGCGGCAGGTGGTGTGGGCGCGTCAATCGCGGCAGGTGGTGTGGGCGCGTCAATCGCGGCAGGTGGTGTGGGCGCGTCAATCGCGGCAGGTGGTGCGGGCGCGTCACCTAGGCTGGTGATGCGGGGGCGTCAGTCGCTGCCGGTGGTGGTGCAGGAGCGTATGGTGCGGCAGGTGGTGCGAGTACATGTTGCACAACTGGTGCAGCTGTCGCATCCGGCGAGACGGATGAGGAAGGCTCGCCAGGAAAGTCACGTGCAGTTCTCGCAGCAGTCACGACAGCTTAGGACGGTGTGACATGCGTTCCACCTAGAGCCAGGGTCAACTCATCATCTTCCATCAGCAGGTCCAGCAGCTCAGTGTTATCTATGTTATCTATCTCGCGGATTTTTAAAATAAATGATGTTACTTGAATTTAAAGAAATATCTGTTTGCCCTTTCCCTTGGTGAAATATATTTTGTGTTATGTAGGTAAAATACACTGAGATTCCTGTGATGGTTTCCTTTTGTAAAAATATCAACTATTCTACTATCTGACTCTCTCATAAGATCATCAATTATGAGTAGTCTTGGAAATTTTCCATCGAAATTACTCCAATCAGGTATACCTTGATTGTTATTCAGATTGCTTAAATAATATAATGGTTGCATTTCATCATAGCACCATATAATTTCATAAAAATCTTCACTGCATATTTCATTACAATGATTTAAAAACTTGTTACAAATTTTGATTTTCCGCAGCGGCTTGGACCTGCCACTATTGCAGTAAACGGGTGGATAAAATGAATCATAATTACGTGTAATTGTCGTGTGACAGTGTTAAGGAATGGAGAATAAAAAATAAGTTTATCGTTATATAGTAAGAGCATTTTATTATTGGTAAATTAAACAGTAGATAATCAAATATGAATATAACTTTAAACTAATGTAATAAAACTTAAAAAGTACAAATTTATACACACTTAAATACAAATTAATCTTGTGTATTCTATATAATATTATTTCTTAAACTATAATGACCCCAAGCTAAAGTGTCTGTTGAATTCGCTGAAATGTACCGTTTTGTATCATTATACGACAGACTAACTTTATTTAATTTTTGTGTGAATATCACATGTTTTATTGATTGAAACCGATACATTTCAGCAAATTTTGTTTTTTTATCAAATAGACATCGACGGGTTCCGGACAATTTGTATTAACCGCCATTTTTGAAACTTTACACCAGAGCAGTTTAAAGTTTGAAGTTTCAGAAAAAAAAATCATAACTATAACAAATCGCATTATTTTATCACAACAAAGAAAATTTCTGTTCCTGTTACTCATTATCTATAATTTGATTAATATTTTTTTCTGATAATCCTCTTTTTAACGAAAATATATGGCGCTTAATACAAAGTGACCCAAAATTCAAAATTTTTTTGTTCCAGGCTAAATGACTTAACCGCCTGAGATAATGGTTTTTTGTTCCAGGCTAAATGACTTTACCGCCTGAGATTATGGTTTTTTGTTCCAGGCTAAATGACTCAACCGCCTAGATTTATTAATACATGTTCCAAGCTAGTACCTAGAATTGAAAATACTAGCTCTAAGTACTTGCTTTTACCAAAAAGTTATTCATATTTTAATCCTAAGCTAATAAATTTAAATACCATATCTTAAACTGATAAATATGGCTAAAAATATGACTACATTTGTTTATTCGACTTATTGTATTAGGTGACATTTGACATGAATTTTACTAAAAGGCTAACTGTTTTAAGCGACATTTATAAGGTCAGGCTAAATGGTTGAACGTATGCACCCTGTAAATTATTGTTCCAGGCAAAAAGGTTTAAACGACTGTGTGGTCATTTGGTAGTGAGCTTAAGTACACGAGCCTTAAATTTGTCAATATTTTGTGTCGGTTCCTACATTGCACTTCAAAATAGGCCCAAAAAATACGGTTGTCTTAAGCGACATTTTTTTGCTCCGATCATCACCAAACCGAGCTCAAACGACGCAGAAAAATTCGCCGAGTCCAAATATGTATAAAAGTCCGTATCCCAAAAAATGGCGGTTAATACAAATAGCCCGGAACCCCTCGACATGATCTGTAATCATCAATATTCAACTTTTTAGTAACATTTTTATTTATTTCTTTTGCTTTTATTGTGTTTTCTACCTGCATGGCGTACATTTTTGAACGCAACCCAACAAATTCCGTAAATATATTGCCATTTTGTTCGCACACCCAATTTTCTTCTTATTTACTTATCTATCTATACATATAATAAGACAGTAACAAGTCAGTGTTCAGTGACCCTATGTAGTTTTGAGAAAACACAACGATAGCGCGTTTTAAAAGACGTGTGGCGACATCTATGAATGAGTTCTGTACGATGTTTGTGTGTTTGTTTGTGGATATGTGAAAGCATCACGCGAAAACGACCGAACGGATTTTGATGCAATTTGTACCAAAATGTCAAGTAAATCAACGCCCAGGTTATAGGCTAAAAAAAACATACCCCTAAAAGGGGGGTTGGCTGCTACACATAAAATAAGTTTGTAAATCACGTAAATTTCATAGTGCCGCGTAGTAAAAAGTTGTGTATGGGCTTATTGGACCCGAGATTGATTTCAAATTTCGAACTGGCCAGCACGACTTGTGTCACTTTGAATAAAAGCGCGCAGAAAGAAAAATAACATGAGGCCGTATTTATATTTTTAATCTATATTTTTATAACCTCAATAAATGAGTTTGTCGAATTATTACTCAATATTACGACAAGAAAAGTAAAATATACGAATATGTCTACGACTACAAAAATATCTCTTTAATTATGGAATAATTTTCACTTTTAATAATTCAATATTTTTTACACTCGAAAACAAAAGTTCCGTGGTGCAAGACGTGTAAGTTGCGTACCAGACGATACAATCTTTATTTATGGATCGTTTTCTTGGTGCGTAATCTACTATTTACCGCGGGAAAATTGCAATAGCTTCAAAGCAAAAGTTTGTGTGAAGGAATATCCTTATTTTTGCCGCTCTAACCATGGTTAAAATTAAAATGGAAGTGGATCTGCTTATAATGTAAGTCGACCAGCCAAGTTCCACATTTTTTTGTTTTTAATTTTTCTTAGTTCCGGGTTTGAATGTATACACTGTTGTCCTTCTCCAGATTCTTACGACGCGACCCCCACGGGAAAAGAGGAGTTATTCTACTCTGCCGGCAGCATACGGTCTTAATTAAATAGCCTTAGGTATTTAATTAAATGTAACCCTAGCCGCGGCTCCGCCCGTGGCATCGCACAGGAACTTTTTTTACAATAAAAACTTTCCTATGTGTTAGTACAAGTTACCCCTTTTATGTCTGTGCCCATACATATATCACGCCTTTATCCCTTGCGGGGTAGGCAGAGCGTCAACAGCCGTAAGAATACGGTTGCAATCGCCACATCTGACATTTTTGAGAATTGTTTTCCAAGGTTGTTCAAGAAAACATGTGTATCACTATAGTGACAGGTTGTCAGCCAGTCGCCTAAAAATTGTAATACACCAATACTCGAGTCCCTTAGTCGCCTCTTACGACACCCGCGGGAAGGATGTGGGGTGATGCTATTCTAAGCCGGCATCACACATCATCTGTGCCCAATTTCATGAAAATCAGTTTAGCAGTTTTTGCGTGAAGGAGTAACAAACAAACAAATCTTTTGTATTAATATATTAGTAGGAAGTAGGATAGGATATGATTAGTAGTAGGATTACTTGGTTTTTAATAAGCTTATTTTTTATTTATTCACACTCATGAACTCGGTCTTTATTCATCTATCACAATGTGGCATCAGTCTACTTCCACGGAATTGATACCTTTGGAAGTAAACGCACGGTTTTAAAAACTGCTAAAATGAACTGGAAAGCGAGGATTTGGAACGGGGAGTGACTAATCTGTAACCTGATTCAGCAAATTCAACCTAGAGGGATTCAAAAAGACCAAACATATATAAAAGAACCACCGTTTTTTGTACTCTTTCTTACATGTGGAATTTGTAAATTTATGATTTAACAATTTTTTTAAATTACATTTTGGTATAAAAAAATTAGCTGCAAATATTTTAAGGGGTGAATCAGCCCATGAATCTGAACAACTTTCCCCAAGGAAGATATAGGTCGACATTTACGAAAAAAAATTTTGGGCCTCCCATACAGTTGACTTGCTCGGCTGCTACATTTCGTTTGGGAGGCCCTAAATTTTTTTCCATATTTCGACCTATGTTGCTTGGGGAAAGTTTCATGGACTGATTGAATGGGTGCATTTAAATATTTGCAGCCAATATTTTTACACACTGTATAGTCGGCGAAACCAAGTTTTTGGGTACCTATCTACCAACAATTTAATATAAGCTTATAATATATTATTTTATGGTTCTTAGAGTCTTTAGGGGAGGCCTATGTTTATCAGTGGGCTTCCCTTATATAGCTGATATGATGGATGATATATGGCGAAACGAAGTTCGCGGGCACCAGCTAGTGGAAAATAAAATCGGTTATGAACAGGATAGTCAGATGTATCAAAATATTTTTCTAGACCCGGTTTAATCTCGGAATAAAAGTCTTCTGTGAAAATTTGATAAATCAAACTATCAGTGTCCGTATACAACAGTTTTATTTTATCATTATACTTTTTTTTTCATGTAACCACAATGAAAATCAAACATCAAAGTTTTTGATATATCAAGTATACACAAATCTAAATAAATAGGTTTGTTGTACAGTAATTTGGTTTTGTTTAAATGTACAGCTACTAAATTATCAGAAAAAATTGATAAGCTATGAAATTCAGGACGAGCTATCAGACTCTGAGCCCCTTGTACCTTACCATTATTTTCCCAATGAGTGACTAACTTAACGTTCACTCTTTTTTCAATGTTTTCCATAGTCTTACCAAATATTGAGTTTGTAGCAGAGTAGAACCTCTGCGTCCACATCCTTCATAAACCACCTATCCTTTCACGAATCATTTCAAATTGGAAGTTAGAATGTCGTCACACATTTTTCTGACTTTTTGACCCAGTTGCCATAAAATCAGCGAACAACGAGGATCAAAACAAACAT
Organism: Keiferia lycopersicella; assembly: GCA_029255805.1. NCBI lineage: Eukaryota > Metazoa > Arthropoda > Insecta > Lepidoptera > Gelechiidae > Keiferia > Keiferia lycopersicella. The sequence goes on from JARACZ010000018.1 coordinate 193,524, forward strand.
ATAAGAATCCAGCGATCTGTATGAGATTAGTTAGTAATTAATGATTTTAATGTAGTGCCCAGTATGTAACGAAGTGCACATGTGAAATTACAGCGGATTTACGGAAGTTAGAGAGAACCCTGCAGCAGAGTAGAACCTCTGCGTCCACATCCTTCATAAACCACCTGTCCTTTCACGAATCATTTCAAAGTGGAAATTGGAATGTCGTCACACATTTTTTTGACTTTCTGACCCAGTCGCCATAAAATCAGCGAACAACGAGGATCAAAAGAAACATATAAGAATCCAGTGATCTGTATGTGATTAGTTAGTAATTAATGATTTTAATGTAGTGCTCGGTATGTAACAAAGTGCACATGTGAAATTACAGCGGATTTACGGAAGTTAGAGAGAACCCTATAAGGTACCTATAAGCCTACGTTTTTCTTGTTATGTTCCATAGTTCATCTACCATTCCCTAATCATATAATAATATTCGTCGCGTCGCAATCGGGCCAATCGGACGTGTCAATAGCACAATTATTATATTAATAATTCCGTAATAACTTAATAATGGCTAAACGTAATCCCGAAGTGAACCTCAGTGGTGTTTTGACAAAATTAAGTGCTATCTCTGGTCAACTTTCAGACCAAAGTGCATTAATTACAGTGCAAAATACGAAAATTGAGAAGCAAAATGTAATCATCAATGAACAACACAAGATAATCGGCGACCAACAGAGGGTAATCACAGAATTGTCCGACAAGGTTGACAAGCTCATCGGCCTGATGAGCGCCACTAGTGTGAGCGAGATAGCGAACCCCACTCCAACGAAGTCTGCGACGACAGAATCAGCTGAACCCGTGCTACTATCTGAGCGTGCTCGACGAGCAGCGGCACGAGCAAACCAGCCTCCTAAGCTAAATACAAAGAAACAACAGCCACAAAAGACACCTATTGGCACTGGTAGCACTCATATAGAATCAGCGACTCATGTACCTACCGGCGAGGAGTCTGCGGATCGGGACTGGCAGTTAGTGCAAACTAGTAAGCGCGCTAAATCAAAGCGGCGCTCGGTGCTGGTTGGAGCAGGTGCTACGAACGATAAACTGCAAACAGTCGAAAAACTACGGCACATTCAGATATGGCAGCTGAAACCCGATACTACTGCCGAAAATATCCAAAACTTCCTTAATACAGTCGTTAAAAGTGATACCTATGACGTTAAGAAGAGGGACATTAAATCAACGCGACACGCATGCTTCATAATCGCGCTCCCAGAGAGTACCTACGACAAGATAATTGCGCCATCCGTGTGGCCGGCGGGAGTACGCATATCCGACTGGTTTCTGTACCGCCCCCGTGCGCAGCGGGGAGCCTAATATAATACGTAGCGATAGTAAACGGACACATGCTCTCGACCTTTTTTACCAAAATGTACGAGGTCTCAAAACTAAGTTACCGAATTGGAGAGCTAACCTCATCCTTATTGACAGTCACTTGGTATCAGTGACGGAGACATTCCTGGACAGCTCGGTAGAAGACAATGAGGTGGCCTGTGGTGACTGGTACGTCATACGTCGTGATCGAGGGCCACAGAAGCAGGGTGGAGGCGTAATGATAGCTGCGCGCCCGCCGGTCGAACTACGTCGTTGCCACGACCTGGAAACCGACTGCGGCGAGGACCTATGGGTGACCTTTACACACTACGGCCGCAAGATCTATCTTTGTACTATTTACATAAGTACAAGTGCTAAAGACTTTGAATACTTCAATTGGTTCACCAAAGTTGAAAGTTTTATCAATTATTTAAACTGTGATATAATAATTACCGGGGATTTGAATCTTAATAGTGCATCCGTAGATGTAAACAACTATTTTTCTTTTTTTCTTACATTATGTGGTATGAAAGAGATGAATGAATTGCATAATGCGCATGGTAGTAAGCTGGATGTGGTACTGATCCGTGAGAGTGCATGCGCCAGAGTGACTGAGTCGTGCTTCGGTGGACTCGTGCCCTGCGACAAGTTGTACCACCCACCACTAGACGTATCTTTTCAGCTAAGGCCGGTTTCACACTGCTCTCATAGTGAACGAGTGCCTCCCAGTAATATACTTAAAACATATGACTGGAATTTTAGTAAAGCTAACTACACACTAATCGCAGAGCTGCTTAGTAATACTAACTGGGATAACGTTATCCTACAGTCAGACGTTAGGGTTGCCACAAAATTATTTTATGATATAATTTATAATATATTTAATTTAGCCATTCCTAAAAAAATTAGGTACAAAAAACATAGACGTATGTATCCTATATGGTTTACCTACGACTTAATTTCGGATATTACTAAAAAAATTCAACTTCACAAGGAGTGGAAGTCAACAAGCTCACAAGAAACGTATTCCTTATTTTCTGACTTAAGAGCTAACCTCAAAACTCGCATTCCGGAGGCGTATGACGCTTACATAAGTAAGATCGAAAATAACATTATACGAGACCCCAAAGAGTTTTGGCAGCACACTTCCAATCTCCGCTCCAAAGGTGGTTTTGAACCTAATGTCACATACAATGGTGCAAACTTCGTTGGCTTCGAGGCCGCCAATGCTTTTGCCAACTTTTTTTCAAGCGTGTTCTTGCCGAAAATACCTCAGCTCAACGCTGATGACATTTGTGCGCCGAGCATGACGCCGCCATCAGTTATTGATATCAGTACCGTCACCCCGGGGCAGGTGATCACGGGCATTAACAAATTAAAACTTGGGGGTGCTGGTCCAGACAATATGCCCTCTAGTATCCTCAAAACGTTTAAGCATGAGCTGTGCGCTCCAATTTGTCATATTATTAACCTGGCACTAGAAACGGGCGTATATCCGGAAGAGTGGAAGCTATCCCGGGTGACCCCTGTACCAAAATCTGGTAATAGGTCTGTCGTAGACGAACATCGCCCAATCGCAGTACTGTGTGCACCTGCTAAGATTTTCGAACGAGTCATACACACACAGTTATATAGGCAGGTTGATGTTCGACTGTGTGATGAGCAGCACGGCTTCAGGAAGGGAAAATCCGTAGATACAAACCTCCTCACTCTCGTCGACTTCATTTCCACCTCGATGGAGGAGAAAGTCCAGGTTGACGTGGTTTACTTTGACTTCCGGAAAGCGTTTGATAGGGTTGATAACGACATACTGCTTACAAAACTTTCGTCCCTTGGGTTCTCTCAGAAACTTCTCCGTCTTTTTGCGAACTATTTAGGTGACCGGCAGCAGTTTGTCAAGTATGGATGCTATACGTCCCAACCGTATCACACGCGTTCCGGAGTAAGCCAAGGTTCTATTCTTGGACCTCTTCTGTTTTTGATCATGGTTGACGATCTGACTAGGGTGGTGACTAATGCTAGATGCCTCTTATACGCCGATGATCTGAAACTCATTATGGGGATCAGAGATTCTGCAGATTGTGCTCTCTTGCAGCGAGACATCGATGCCGTGGAGGCGTGGAGTGAACATAATGGCATGCTTTTCAACAAGGCTAAATGTTCAGTTATGACATTCGGTCGAGGCTCACGACCCCTACAATTCCAATACAAATTGGGTGACGATGTGATTACTCGGAAAACCCAGATGAGGGATTTGGGCGTGACCTTCGACCGAGAACTAACATTCAAGGAGCACATTGACACTCTTGGCAAGGAATGCTACCGGCGCTTGGGGTTTGTACTGCGCAATGCCCGCGACTTTCAAAGTCCAACCGTCATTCGACTCTTATACACCTCGTTGGTTAGAAGCAAGTTGGAAACTAGCAGTTGTGTGTGGAATCCGCACGCCAGTTCCCATACTCTGACGCTTGAAAAAATTCAGAAAGCCTTTTTGAGGTATTTATATAAACGTCAATATGGGTACTACCCATACATGTACCCTACGGTGTTCCTGTTAGGTACACTGGGATTCAACTCATTGAACGTGCGTAGAATTAACAACCAGTGTGTAGTTGCCCTTAAAGTATTACGTGGTGTTATCAACGCACCCGAATTGCACTCGCTGCTGTGCCGCCTACATGTACCGGACCGGTACCTACGCGCGGCCGGCCGGCGCAGGCGCGCGCTCCTAGCCGTGCCCGCCGCACGCACACAGTCCCGCGCTCACTCACCACTATGCCGCATGCTCACTACACTGAACGCGTTTCTGGACGCAAAGCCGGATTGTAATCTGTTTGTGGATGGATGGTCGAGTATATTCCGTGATTGTTTACAATCTTGCGAGATGACGTATGAATGGGAATCTTCTGTACCTATTTAAGACTGATTTAATGTTAAAATTTTTATTTATGTTTATTATTTATTGACAAATATTATTTACTTTTGTAAATGATCTTTTTGTACAGATTTCTAATTAATTAATTTTGTAATTTAAGTTATTATTATTATTCATTAATATTGACATTTTCATTTTCTGTAATTGGTACGCCGTTGAAAATTGAATAAATAAATTGAAATTGAAATTGAATATTGTTTTAGGGTTTCTTTTCCCGTAATAAAATATTTCAAGTCACAAGATCATCTTTCATTGGTTTGTGGTGGGACGTTAGTGCCACAGTGGCGCCTAACTAAGAACACCCACCCCCCAGAGAAGTCTCAGCCAACCTCACCGCTCAACCCATCAAGACAGCAGCAGAAAAAAAAGAAGAAAGAACAAAATAACAATGTTGGAATTGTTTTATTGTTATCAACCTATCTCATTCTCCCTTATTGCCTTTTATCACTTCGTCATCGTAATCCTCTTCGTAATTCGTAATCTTTATAATGGTCTTAGGTATAATGTCAATAAAACCGAGGTTATGATCTTTAAGTGCAAAAAAGGTCCAGAGCACATTTTACCTGTACACTTATGCGGCTCTGTCCTCAGAGTCGTTGTGTTTAAGTAGGCCATGTTGTTACACACACTTTAAAAGATGACGAAGACCTCGAGCGGCAGCGACGGGCACTTGCTATGCGAGGCAACATGTTGGCGAGGAGGTTTGCTCGCTGTTCGAAGGATGCAAAAGTCACATTATTTAAGGGATACTGCCAGGCGTTCTACACCTGTCACCTATGGTACTCGTTCACGCAGCGCTCCTACAACACCCTTAGAGTGCAATACAACAACGCCTTCCAGGGCATAATGAGGCTGCCGTGGCGGTGTAGCGCGTCTGGCATGTTTGCAGAACATAGGGTTAATGCCTTTTACGCCGTGATGCGAAATATGAGGGCTTCCTTCGAAAAGCGAGCACGTGCGTCTCTGAATAAAATTGTAGAAGCCATCTACTACAGTTTTTATATACACGATGACAATTTTAATAATATTATTTATAATTTGTATTGATTTGATTTGATTTGTTTTATTTATTTTTGTTTTATTTTATATGATTTTATATAATTTTTATATAATTTTTTGAGTTTTTATATTTATTTTATTCTGAGTTTTAATTTAATCTGACTATATTTATTATGTGCCTTTGTAAACTATGGGATTATTGCCTGAAAATAAAAAGATTTTATTTTATTTATAATCTTTTATAAATAGACGTTCCAAATTCTTCGCCATCTGAAAATAAAAAACCGTCTCCATTACCATATTCATAATTATCATACAGAACACTAACAGTACACCAATCAAATCGTTACACCGCCCAAACAGACAAATACACTATCCTGGTTGCCCAAAGGCAACTAGCAATATCTCTCGAGCGTAAACATTAGATTTAGACGACAGTCATCTTTCACTCGGAGATATAGGTAATTCACACCAATACCTAGGACAATATCCAAAGTATTGGCCATACGAGTAAGTAGTGGGGTTTTGCAGTTTTTCGAGACCGACAGTCAGACCCCAACCACACAACTCATAACAGTCAATCGAACCATTTCATACCCCATTAACAAACATTTTTCTTTTTATAAATTCTAAAACGAGCACGGACGCTCCTGACTTAATTTGGACTAAATAAATTTGGCAAATTAATAACATTTCAGCCTATAGGTTAGGAAACCCTAATCACTACTTACTTAGCTTTTTGCTTTTGGCTTTTTGGCTGTTACAGACTTCGCTTGGATTTATTTATTTACAGGTACGTGTTTACTATTTCTCAATTTCAATTCTTTGTTTACAAATTTTATCTTGTATGACTTTGACATCCCGTCAATATATTTTTAAAACTGTCATCTGACAACTCTATCATTTCTTTCCTTCTATTTTGACATAAACCAAATAGTATTAATTACTGAAATTATAAGGACAATTTTCATTTCCAAAAATTCATACTAACATGGAAAATTATAATTATTTAAATAAACCTGAACTTCAATTTGAACTAAAAATCCAAAACATAGAAATTAACCAACCCCCAACCGTAGAGACTCTCCAGCACTTACTAGCCCAGGCAATAACTTCTAACCAGGCAATAAGTGAGACTAGTCCTAACAATCTTGAAACCGATATTCAAGATATAACTAGATGCCTCAACTTAATAGAAGCTTGCCTACTCCACTTTCCAATTAGGAAAAACAAAATACCCCCCTACATCATACACACGAAACTCAGATGCAACCTTATCAACTTGGAATCTGAAGCTCTGACAAATGATCAACTAGTTACTTACAATAACGGTTAACAGAGCTAGAATCACAGTATAACAACCTAGTAAACCCCCCTCATCCACATATTGTTCAGCACAAACCAGCAGTGTAAACCTAAGCCCTGCAAACTTCTATTTCGAAACACTCACCGAAAAATTAAGCACACTGGCAAATCCCAACAACAAATACCAAACCGACCCTAAAAGATTTATTTTTAAAGGTCAAGGCTGCCCACGAGACTTCATAGTCCGTGTGGAGGAATTTGCCTATGTCCGAAACTTATCAGAACATACATTGTATAACCACATCTACGACATTCTTTCTGGACCGACACTGGACTGGTTTAGAACACGCAGAAACTCACTCATAGATTGGCAAACATTCAAATCTGCTTTATTGAAAGATTTTGAGATAGGAAACCATGATTATAATTTAAAAAAGGTAATAGAAAATAGAAAACAACAACCTACCGAACGTATCATAATTTATTTCTCCACCATGGAATCTCTTTTTAATAAACTTAATAACCAATTATCCGAGAACGAAAAAATTGACTTTCTATTACGCAACTTACAACCCCAATATAGTTTGCGACTATCCCAACCAGACCTTCTTTTTATTTCTACGCTTTTAGAATCATGCAAATTTACAGAAAAATTGCTTCACGTCAACAACCACTCCCAAAATTACTTTAATAGCAACCAAACCCCTTCCAATTCTTCTTCTTCGTCTCCTTCCAATTACCAACCATATATTCTTCCTTTTCCTTACTCTACTAATGCTGTAAATACCAGCAAACCATTACCAACCAGTAGCCAATCCCAATTTGCATGCCCCCGCTGTAGAAACAATCCCCACAGTTTACAATATTGTACCAACCCCCAAAAGGTTTGCTTTCGTTGTGGTAACAAAGGTTATACAACCCTCAACTGCCCTAAATGTAATAAAACTTCAAAAAACTAGATAAAGAGGAGTCCGTTCAACATAAAAGCTCTAAATTTGATAAACTCGATTGGGCAAATTGGTTAAATCCACTTTCGATATTTTTCAAATCTTACCACGTAAACCTTCTCTTTTTCGATGATAACGATCACGAACGACAATATGTCACAATCAAAATTAATAGTTTACATTTGAACGGCCTCCTCGGTAGCGGCAGTACTATTACAATATTAGGTAAGAATTCTTACAAAACGTTATTAAAACAAGGTCTTAAATTAAACAAAAACATACGTATAACAGGTACAGTAGCAAATAACCAAAAAATACATTCTAGCGGACTAATAACTCTCCCTGTAACCTATAATAATAAATTTTCACTAATATCAGCTCACGTAATACCCGAGGTTTCACAAAACCTAATCTTAGGAATTGACTTTTGGAAAGCATTCAATATTGCTTCAAATGTTCTACATAAAATAGCCTCCTTCCAATCTTCTAAAACCGCTACCTTCTTAATAAACACAACCCCCGAATTAAAACCCGTCAACTCTTTCAAAAACCTTTCTGAATCTCAACAGATAATAGCAAACTCAAGTATAGAAAAATTCAAAAATATCTCTACAGATACAAAACCACTAGGTAGGACACATTTGGTGGAACACCACATTGACACTGGTCACCACCCATCAATATAGCAACGATGCTATTATTTATCACCAGAAAAGCAAAAGGCTTTCTACAAAGAAGTTGATGACATGATGCGCTTAGGTGTAATAGAACCTTGTGAAAGCCCATGGCAAAACCCGATATTGATCACTCCCAAAAAGACAATACCTGGAGATTTTGCCCCTCCGGAACGATCGGTCTACTTTCCCGATCGGTCTACTTTCCTGATTGGTCTATTTACTTTTCCTAATCCGTCTATTTCTCAAACAGTCTACTTTCCCAATCGGTCTACTTTCCCAATCGGTCTACTTACCCAATCGGTGTGCTTCGTCTAGTCCGGAGTGCCCGGAGTAATTTCCACATCATTAGACAGATTGATTGATTGACGGATTGATAGATTGATGGATTGATAGATTGACGGATTGATGGATTGGCAGATTGATGGATTGATGGATTGACAGATTGATGGTTTGACGGATTGATGGATTAAAGTTTTGATGGATGGAGATATTTACGGATTGGTGGATTGACAGATTGATGGATTTACTGATTGATTAATGGACGAATTGATGAAACCATCAATCTGTCAATCTGCAGATTAAAGTATTGATCGACTGAGGTGTTGATGGATTGACGGATTGATGGATTGATTGATGGACGGATTGACGAACCCATCAATCCGTCAATCCATCAGTCAAACTGTTTCACTACTCATTAATAAAATAAATAACAAGTTATTAAGTTATTTTAGGTAATGTATTTAATTAAATTATTGCGATATTCTTCTTCGTATGAAATTAACAATTGACATTTACTTAAACAAAAAAAAACTTAATTATTGTTCAACAATCTTATTTCCTTAATTAAGAGAATTATTTAAATTTCCTGTGTTTATTTTTAATACGTAATTTAAAATGAACTCCTAAACTTAATTTAATAAGGATAATTTTATTTTAAAAATTCAAAGTGCTTATATGTCCTGTCTCAAGGTTTTTTAACAGTTTTGACGACCGATGTGGCGCAGCGGTAGTGCGACTGCCTTTGACGCAGAAGGTTCCAGGTTCGATTCTCGGTGGGTCACTCACAAAGTTGATATTTATCACTATGTGAATTTGTTCCCAGTCTGGTTGGGACATTGCGGGCTGAACCACCCGATTGTCCGTAAGTAAGATGGTTCCGTGTTTCGGATGGCACGTTAAGCCGTAGGTCCCGGTTGCTGTCTATGATCACTTAGACGGCGGTCGTTACACAACCATGTCAGAAGCCTGCTACTTGTAGAAGGCGGCTGAAAAATTCTGACACTAGGGTTCATCGGGTCGTTGGACGACTCGGTGTCCCACACGAAAAAGAAAGAACAGTTTTGATAATTTGCGATCAAAAGCTATGCCACTTCTTCGCCTATTTCTGGGCAATTTGTTGAATAGGCTGTATGTGATTTTGCTGGACACATATCTTCCTTCTTGCATCAGCTTGTACAAGAAATGATAAAAGTTGGGCCTTTTGGGTATGTTGGCATTAATCCTCCTATACCAGCCCTCTACCGAGTTGGTAGTACGATGTTTTTCAAATGAACAGCTTAACATTTCGGCTAACTCTTCAGGGTTCCACTGTTGTTTAAAATATCTCAAAAATTGTTTAATTTCCAATGACCTTGGAGCGGAGTCAACAATATTACGCCAGGCTTTTCTCATTTCCAGAGGCGGAAGAAGCGGCAGTGTAGCACACATTTTAGTTATGTTTCTGCCTTATGATGTCTCTTTTGTTCTTAACTCCTTTGCTTTCCGCCATATTGCCGCGTTGAAATGATAGAAACATCCGCTATTTTGTGCTTCTGTAAATACTGTTCTGATTGCGTTGAGTTGAGCTTGCTCATAGTCACATTTGTATCCTGTGATATTTACGCCAAGTAAATCTCGTATTAGCTTGAAAAATCTGTTGTAAGTATTTTCAGTTTTATTTGGCAAAAGACCATAATACAATAGGAACCACGTTGGTATTGTATATGGTTGGTATTACGTTCGGTCGAATTCAAGTCTATGTGTAGTGTAAAAAGCTGATAGAAAGGTTTAGGCACACACCTAAAGGTACCATCGCCGAAATATGTTGAAAATGTGTTCGCTCGTGCTTTTATTTATTTTTTTGCTGCAGAATTGGCAAATATCAAAATTTTTTCATCATCGCCATCCGAACAAACAAAAAAAAGTTTTTGCCACTTTTTCAGGAACCTCGACATCTTCTAATCTTTCAAAAACCAATTTATTAGTGGAAAGATACTTCTTTCGGGTTCTATACAGTACATTTTTAATCGCAGAAAAAGTTGGAATCTCGGTTAAATATCGTCCGCCTTTCTCTTTTAAATCAGCGAATATTCTCTCGTAAATTGGTTGGATCGGACCAAAATCTTTACACACTTCTATTTTGCACTTATCTAATGTTAGCAACACTTCATTTCTTACAGTATCCCTCAAACACGTGTGCTCTTTCTTTTTCAAAATAATTGTTTTAGTTATATCTATAGACGCAGTAGCGGAACATTCTCTCCGATTGCAGCAACGCCACAAAGTAGACCCATTTTTATTGAACTTGCCGCAATTATACCTATATCCATCTTCTAATAGGATTTCATGGCCATTTGGTTGTTTTATAAAAAGCATTTTCGAGCAAATCTCATTCACAGTTTAATCACAAATAATACTATAAATTCTCGCGTACAGAATCAATTCAATACATGTACGTCGGCATTTATTTATTAGAAATGACTTCAAATAACAAAGTCACTGATTTGATTTGTTTTACAAAAAGCATTTTCGAACAAATCCCATTCACAGTTTAATCACAAATAATACTATAAATTCTCGTGTACAGAATCAATTCAATACATGTACGTTGGCATTTATTTATTAGAAATGACTTCAAATAACAAAGTCACTGACTTGAATATAATTCTAATCTTTTTCTAAGTGACCATTACTGACAGCCATTAATATGCACCAAAGAGTTTTAAGAAGAATTAATACTAGAAAAAGTTTTTATACTACACCTATATTCTTACTTGAAAAAAGGGAAGAAAGTACGTAAATCCAAGCGAACGATTATGCGGGCGGCAAAAGTATATAGGATTTACTTTTTAGAAATTTGCTCATATGGAAAATCCTGCATGAATACCATAACAGTTACTTCTAGAAAAAAATTCTACATAAAATTTCCTTCAATAACCAGAGAAAAAACTCCGCCCGCACATTTGAGGATTTTTAATATCTTCTTCTGGATATCATTATGTAAAAACTACACGTATTACCTGCTGGATCTACATGACATGTCATGACATGTCATGTAGATCTCGTCAAGACCTATCATTTGTCTCTACATACCAGTGATCTAGGATCGATATTTTCCGAGATACGTAGTAGACCGATCGGGTAAGTAGACCGATGGGGAAAGTAGACCGATCGGGAAAGTAGACCGATCGTTCCGGAGGGACAAATAGACCGATGGGGAAAGTAGACCGTTTGAACAAGTAGACCGATCAAGAAAGTAGACCGATCGGGAAAGTAGACCGATCGGGAAAGTAGACCGATCGTTCCGGAGAGGATTTTGCGTTGACAGTCGTAAGCTCAACGCAATAACAAAAAAAGATGCATACAAACTACCACTTATTTCTGACATCATCGATAACTTATGCGATTCCAAATACCTTTTTTCTATTCACATCGCCAAAGCCTTTTAGGAAATCCCCTTACGAGTCGAGGATAGACCCAAAACCGCTTTTCACGTATCCGGTCGTGGTATGTACCAATTTAAAGTGATGCTATTCGGTCTCACAAACGCCCCTGCTACTCAACAGAGATTTCTAGATAACCTACTATCAGATCTCATGTGCGACGACTCGGTATTCTGTTATCTTGACGATTTAGTCATAGCTACCTCAACTCTCGAACGTCACGTTGAACTACTCGACAAACTCCTTACTAAATTAACAGATGCCAATATAACAGTCAACTTGCCTAAATGCTCATTCTTCCGTAGTGAATTGAAATACTTAGGTTTCATCGTCAACAGTCAAGGTCTCCAAACAGACCCAGAAAAAGTTAAAGCTATCCTGGACATACCCGTACCCAAAATAGCAAAAGATGTCAAGAAATTCCTTGGCACCGTAAGCTGGTACAGACGTTTTGTCCCAAACCTAAGAACACTAGCTACACCTCTAAACAAACTAACTTCCGCCCACAAAAAAGCACCACCGTTTAATTGGACACCAGAAGCAGAATCAGCTTTCAACTCCATTAAACAAGACCTAGTTAGCACCCCTTTCCTCGCCTGTACTGATTTTACTAAACCCTTTGCAGTCAGTCCATTGCGACGCTTCATCCTTCGGTATCGGAGCCATGCTCACCCAAGAATTTGATGGCATTGAAAAACCAATCGCTTATATGAGTAAATCGCTCACAGGCCCACAGCGAAATTACTCAATTACAGAGCGAGAACTCCTAAGCGTCATTACAGCACTAGAACACTGGCGCTGCTATCTAGACAATGGCCACAAATTCACAATCTACTACGATCACTCAGCGCTACAATGGTTTCTTCGTCTAGGCAACCCCACAGGTAGACTAGCACGATGGTGCATACGCCTACCTATGTTTAATTTTGAAATAAAACATAAAAAAGGCTCTGAAAACGTTGTACCTGACCTAGTTTTGCGAAATATCCCCGAAGTCAACATAATCATTTCTGATAATACCACAAACGAATGGTACAACTCTATTTTTAACAAATTTAAAAGTAACCGCTCATCTGCCCCTGACTACACAATTAAAGATAATAAACTATATAAATACACTAATTCTCTAGGTTCCCTATATATTTGCATAAAAATATATTAGGCATAACATAGGTTGGCACAATACACATTGAACTAATGATACTTACGCATAAAAATAGAAGGCATAACACGTTAAGCATAATTTAATAACCTAACCTAACCTTATGTCTATAAAAATACTAACCTAACCTAACCTCTATAATCAAATTGTTAGACCTAAATAAACTGATAATGCCAAGATAAATATTATGCGAAAAAATGTTTATGACAAAAATATAATAGGGGAAAAAGAATTATGCGTAACATGTTATGCCAAAACATATTAGTGGAAAAAACATTATGCTAACGAAAGGGATCCCAATTCTCTAACCCCATTTAACTCACAATACAACTGGAAATGAGTCGTTCCTTCAGAACACCGAAACTCTATAATTGCACAAAATCATTGCACACCAACCGCAGCTCATTTTGGTACCTTCAAAACCTACCATCGTATAAAATTAAATTATTTATGACCAGGCATGTACAAAGACGTGGCGACATTTATATCAAGCTGCGATACGTGTCTTGCATACAAACACCGTAACCAAAACGCTATCGGTCATGGGCGAACCTAAACAATATTCCCGACCATTCCAATGCCTTTCAATCGATTTAATTGGCCCACTACCCATATCACGTAAATTAAATAGATACATAGTTGTAATAACATGTTGCTTCTCTAAATACTGCTTGTTATACCCAGTAAAACGCGCAACTTCCGCGGTTATTAAACATATTCTAGAAGACTTAGTATTCATGAATTACGGTATCCCAGAAACAGTCATCTTAGACAACGGTCCCCAAATGATAAGCTTGAAACTAACAGACATTTTTCACTCATACAAAATACCACACATTCACTTCATACCCCTTCATTGTCCTCAGGTAAACACTGTTGAAAGATACAACAGAACCATTATCACAGCAATCGCATCATTTGTTGATGATTACCACAGAACCTGGGACAAACACCTCCATAAAATACAATTCGCCATCAACTCATCTGTTAACGAATCAACCAAATACACCCCTGCATTCTTAGTATTCGGTCGCGAGCTAGTACCGTGTGCTTCTATTTACTCTCAAAAGGACACCACGCCACGGACGACCTCATTTTCGCACCAAGAGACATCTACGCTGAAAATCTCGGCCAACTAATCCCTATTTTCGACAAAGTTCAGTCTCTACGGAGAGTCTCTACGGTTGGGGGTTGGTTAATTTCTATGTTTTGGATTTTTAGTTCAAATTGAAGTTCAGGTTTATTTAAATAATTATAATTTTCCATGTTAGTATGAATTTTTGGAAATGAAAATTGTCCTTATAATTTCAGTAATTAATACTATTTGGTTTATGTCAAAATAGAAGGAAAGAAATGATAGAGTTGTCAGATGACAGTTTTAAAAATATATTGACGGGATGTCAAAGTCATACAAGATAAAATTTGTAAACAAAGAATTGAAATTGAGAAATAGTAAACACGTACCTGTAAATAAATAAATCCAAGCGAAGTCTGTAACAGCCAAAAAGCCAAAAGCAAAAAGCTAAGTAAGTAGTGATTAGGGTTTCCTAACCTATAGGCTGAAATGTTATTAATTTGCCAAATTTATTTAGTCCAAATTAAGTCAGGAGCGTCCGTGCTCGTTTTAGAATTTATAAAAAGAAAAATGTTTGTTAATGGGGTATGAAATGGTTCGATTGACTGTTATGAGTTGTGTGGTTGGGGTCTGACTGTCGGTCTCGAAAAACTGCAAAACCCCACTACTTACTCGTATGGCCAATACTTTGGATATTGTCCTAGGTATTGGTGTGAATTACCTATATCTCCGAGTGAAAGATGACTGTCGTCTAAATCTAATGTTTGAAAATCAAACGAACTTGTGAAGTTCGATGATAATTATGTGAGCAGCTTCATTCGACGCGATTTACTGTTAACATATTGTAGTAGTGCCCCCACGCATCAGCCTTGCACGGATTAAAAAAAAAAAATAGTATCATAAAATGGCAACACTACCGTGTTAGCAATTTTTTAAGTTTTGCGATGGTATCACAGCCTTGTTTGTCTCGCCACACTCTCGGCTCGGGTCGTCATTCGTTCAAAGTTTAACTACCTACCTGCATACTTACCCACATTTTATTTTTCAGGATCTAGGGTGGGTTATCTTGACGTATTAATATTCCCACAACATGTAGGTGTCATGAAATATCTAGGGAGGGTGTGTGTAAATCGCGTCGAATGAAGCTGCTCACATAATTATCATCGAACTTCACAAGTTCGTTTGATTTTCAATTATGTTTCGCAGCTTCATTCTTTGCGATTTACTGTTAACATATTGTAGGATGTTCAAAGTATAAAAATAAAATGTGCATGAATTGTTGTCAAAAGATGTAAATGAAAAAATAAAACAGGTATGTAATAACAATCATATTATATTATGAATATGGTTATAAGTAAGGTAGGTACTACAATTTCTAATAATTTTAATTTTTTACAGATTCATCTTGAGGAAAGTATACATCTAGCAAATTGATTAGCATCTGTGACAATTTCTTTATTATAAAATCTGGCAAAAACAGAGGAGGAATCAGTCCAGCCTGCTGTTTTTCGGATCACATCAATATTGACGCCGAGTTTATTGGCAGTGGAGGTGGATGCGTGCCGAGTGCTATGCGCGCTGAAAATTTCAGTGTCAATACCGCTAGAACAAAGTGTATCTTTAATCCAGTTACTGAGTGTTTGTGCTGTTACTTTCAAATGTGGTCGTCTAATACTAATAAATAAGTTATTATCAGAACGAAGTGTTTGTGTTCGGTGAATATATTCCTCTAAACACCTAGCGGGACAGATTTCTGGGCGCTCATCAAAATAAGGTAATCTCAAAATTGGTTGTTTATTGTTTATGCTAGAAGTTTTTATTCTATCAGGTATTTTAATTAGAATCTCTGTAGGAGTTTTAATTTCTATGTTATTAATTTTAATCAAAGAAAACGTCTGAACTCGGTGCGCAGTAACTAGTGCCAATAAAGTAAGCGTCTTTTTTGAAAGGGTTTCCAATTCTAAATTAGTGTTAGGCCATTTACGGGATAAATAAGAGAGAACGATATTCGGGTTCCAAGTAATATTGTACCTAGGAGCAGTAGGTCTTAACTTATAAACCCCTTTCATGAACCGTTTAATTCGATCATCGTTTAGTTTATCTCCGAATAGCAACGATAAAGCGGATTTGTACGAGTTTATTGTTCCATACTTGGCCCCTTTATCAAAGATATGGGTCAAAAAGTTTATTACATTGGGAATGGATGTTAACATAAAATCATAGCCATGAATATTGCAGTATTCTATCCAATTTTTAATGCAACCGTCGTATTGTTTGTAAGTAGAATTAGATAATGATGATAACATTATTTCGATGGACCGTGATGAAAGAGAATTTGCTTTTAATAAGATCTGCCGGAAAGCTTCGCGGCTACCAATTTCAGAGTTTTGTGGAGGTTGTGGTGATTTCTGAAAGGAGAAACCAATAGGTTAATATCAGGGTCAAAAATTAGTGGATCAGATGTAATTAATTTTTGGAATATAGGGAACCAGGGTTGTGTCGGCCAATATGGAACGACAACAATACCTTCCGCTTTGTCATGTATTATTTTTTGCATAGTTTTTACCAAAAGGGAAAATGGTGGAAAAGCGTAAAAGTACTTGTTTTTCCATGAGATTGTGAATGCATCGACAGCGCAAGCATCGGGGTCATTTTTCCACGTTACGTAATTTGGACATTTAGCATTACAACGGCTCGCGAAAAGATCGATTTCTGGTGCACCAAAGCATTGAATAATTTTTGCGAATGCGTCATCATTCAGTTCCCACTCAGTGTCATGAAATTTCTTTCGGGATAACGAATCGGCTTCAGTGTTTTGTTTCGTGTTTATGTAAGATGCAAATAGTATAATTTTACGATTTTCACACCATTTCCAAAGCTCTTTAGTTATCATATTTAAATGTTTGAATTGAATACTTCCCATTCTGTTTATACATGAAATAGCAGTAACATTATCAAGTCGCAATAGGATATTAAGGTGATTTGAATGTTTGGCAAAACACTTAAGTGCGAGAAAAGCTGCTTTTAATTCGAGTTCATTGATGTGTAGGGATCTTTCTTCATCTTTCCAATAGCCGAAACATTCATGACCATCACAATATCCTCCCCATCCTGACAAAGAACTATCTGAGTAGATCTCTAAATCGTAATTACTTGGACCCAATGAAGTGTAACCCTTATCAACGTTAGTTAACCACCACAACATATCGTCTTTTAAACTGGTAGGTAATTGAATATTTTGTTCATAACTATGATCACGTAATAAGCATTGATATTTAAATCTCTCAAATTCCTTAGTGTAGACCCAGGAATATTGAAGAGCTGGACAAGCCGAAACTAGATAGCCTAAAAATCGCGCAAATTCGCGTAATTTACATTTATTCAGTGTGAGAAATTTTTGGACTAGTTCTCTAATTTTGTTTTTCTTTGCATCTGGCAGTTTCATCAGCATATTTTTAGAATTGAAAACAAATCCTAAAAACTGACATTCAGTATCCGGGACTAAACAACTTTTCTGGTAATTTAGAATGAACCCTAAATTTTGCAGCACACATTTTGTGACAGAAATATTTCTAGCACATTCTGAATAGGTTCTTCCGATCAAAAATATGTCATCCAGGTACACTACAGAGACGAAGTCACGTGATCTTAAATATTCAATTACCGGTTTAAGTATTTTTGTAAATACGTATGGTGCAGTGCTTAAACCAAACGGAAGGCAATTAAATTCGTACAGTTTGTTATTGTAATTAAATCGTAAGTATTTTTTATGCGAGCTATGGACTGGTATTAAAAAATAGGCATCTTTGAGGTCTATAGTTGCCATGTAACAGTTTCTGGTAATAATTTTTGCCGCAGTCCTATAGTCTTCCATCTTGAAGTGTTTAGTTTCAACGAATTTATTCAAACATTTTAAATTTAAAATAAACCTTTTGTCTCCGTTTGGTTTAGGCACTAAAAATACGGTTGACAAAAATTCGCCTGGTTCGTGATCGCATTCAGAAATTGCATTGATCTCTAATAAGGTTTCGATACATTTAGAAAAATCTTGATGTTCTTCACATGAACGTGGATGAACGCAAGGGGTATCAGTGCGATATGGCGTTGAAGTGAATGGTATTTTATAACCTGATATCCATGACAAAATAATAGGGTCGTTAGTTATTTCTGTCCATTTATGGTAAAATTGCTGAAGCCTGCCAGCGTACGGTACCTGGGGGTTTATCGGCGGTAGTTCCTGCGCGATGTCGGCGGCGGAGAGCGGTCGCGGTAGTTCTGCCTCTGCACCCCGCTGCTGCGCATCTGGCGCGGCGGCGGCGCTCGCGCTGCTCTCGCGTCGCTGGCGTCCGCGTTCGACGTATACTTGTTGTCCGTTTTGCGGTGAACTGGCTTGAAATTTGGACGACCCTTATTTTGTCGAAGAGAAAAGTTACTTTTTGTGAACTTATGAGGCTGTTTGAGGACTTCACCAGATCTTTGAATGGTTTTTGCGGCTTTAAGCTTTTCGCCCACGTTCTCTCCAAATAAAAATGCACCATCTCTCGGCGCTTCTAGTAAGGTCTCTTTTAGCGACGTGTTGATGTTGGAGAGAACCAGACTACGTCGGGTTTTGTTTTCTACATAGTGGTTGTCACACAATATACGACATGCATCACTTAATGGCTTGATCAGCTTTTTCTTAGATGTTTCATTTGAGATTACGAGTTCCATGCAGGTGGATAGAGCAGCTAAAGCAATTCCGAGTTGTTTTTGTTTGTGCATCAAGGACAAGTCTCGACGTACCATAGTCTCGGTTAGGGCCGCTTTCGCTTCCGGGTTAAGAGCTGGAGCCTGGAGTAAATCACAGTTGCTGGGTATGGCATATTCTTGTAAAAGTTTATCTTTTATTTCTTTCGGCAAACCTTTGGCGAGGATATCTTGCCAACGACCAGCTACATCTTTATGAATGGCTGGTCCAAGTTTTGTGTCAACCTTAGGCGCATCGCCTAATAATTGCAGGATGTCTTCGTCAAGTTCTGGGTCATCAGAAGCCTCAGGGGGCTTTTCAGTGTCGACATTTCCGGAGTCACTGCGAGGTTGCGCAACTGGTGACGGGGGTGCTGATACAGGTGAAGCATCACGGTGGATGGTTATTTCTGGCGACGTGAGGACACGTTGATGGGCCTGGCGAGCCGGTGGCGATGCCGGTCGGCGAGACGTGGAGGGTCTTATAGGTGTCTTTCGCACACGCGATAAAGTTGCACGGTTCGTGCGGTTAGGATCTGGTGAAGTGTGTCGCACTCGCGACGATGCCGCACTGCGTGATGACGCAGCACGTGGTGATGCTTTCTGGTGAATCGGCGGTTCGTCGTTGATTTCTTCTTCGTCGGAAGATGAGTAGATGACAAATCTTCGTCGCTTCCTTGGCGGGTCTTCTGCGGGCTGGTTTTCTCTCTCCATTTCTGCAGGATCGATGTTGGACGTGCGAAGGCTTGAGCACGGAAACACAGAATGACGACCCGAGCCGAGAGTGTGGCGAGACAAACAAGGCTGTGATACCATCGCAAAACTTAAAAAATTGCTAACACGGTAGTGTTGCCATTTTATGATACTATTTTTTTTTTTTAATCCGTGCAAGGCTGATGCGTGGGGGCACTACTACAATATGTTAACAGTAAATCGCGTCGAATGAAGCTGCTCACATAATTATCATCGAACTTCACAAGTTCGTTTGATTTTCAAACATTAGATTTAGACGACAGTCATCTTTCACTCGGAGATATAGGTAATTCACACCAATACCTAGGACAATATCCAAAGTATTGGCCATACGAGTAAGTAGTGGGGTTTTGCAGTTTTTCGAGACCGACAGTCAGACCCCAACCACACAACTCATAACAGTCAATCGAACCATTTCATACCCCATTAACAAACATTTTTCTTTTTATAAATTCTAAAACGAGCACGGACGCTCCTGACTTAATTTGGACTAAATAAATTTGGCAAATTAATAACATTTCAGCCTATAGGTTAGGAAACCCTAATCACTACTTACTTAGCTTTTTGCTTTTGGCTTTTTGGCTGTTACAGACTTCGCTTGGATTTATTTATTTACAGGTACGTGTTTACTATTTCTCAATTTCAATTCTTTGTTTACAAATTTTATCTTGTATGACTTTGACATCCCGTCAATATATTTTTAAAACTGTCATCTGACAACTCTATCATTTCTTTCCTTCTATTTTGACATAAACCAAATAGTATTAATTACTGAAATTATAAGGACAATTTTCATTTCCAAAAATTCATACTAACATGGAAAATTATAATTATTTAAATAAACCTGAACTTCAATTTGAACTAAAAATCCAAAACATAGAAATTAACCAACCCCCAACCGTAGAGACTCTCCAGCACTTACTAGCCCAGGCAATAACTTCTAACCAGGCAATAAGTGAGACTAGTCCTAACAATCTTGAAACCGATATTCAAGATATAACTAGATGCCTCAACTTAATAGAAGCTTGCCTACTCCACTTTCCAATTAGGAAAAACAAAATACCCCCCTACATCATACACACGAAACTCAGATGCAACCTTATCAACTTGGAATCTGAAGCTCTGACAAATGATCAACTAGTTACTTACAATAACGGTTAACAGAGCTAGAATCACAGTATAACAACCTAGTAAACCCCCCTCATCCACATATTGTTCAGCACAAACCAGCAGTGTAAACCTAAGCCCTGCAAACTTCTATTTCGAAACACTCACCGAAAAATTAAGCACACTGGCAAATCCCAACAACAAATACCAAACCGACCCTAAAAGATTTATTTTTAAAGGTCAAGGCTGCCCACGAGACTTCATAGTCCGTGTGGAGGAATTTGCCTATGTCCGAAACTTATCAGAACATACATTGTATAACCACATCTACGACATTCTTTCTGGACCGACACTGGACTGGTTTAGAACACGCAGAAACTCACTCATAGATTGGCAAACATTCAAATCTGCTTTATTGAAAGATTTTGAGATAGGAAACCATGATTATAATTTAAAAAAGGTAATAGAAAATAGAAAACAACAACCTACCGAACGTATCATAATTTATTTCTCCACCATGGAATCTCTTTTTAATAAACTTAATAACCAATTATCCGAGAACGAAAAAATTGACTTTCTATTACGCAACTTACAACCCCAATATAGTTTGCGACTATCCCAACCAGACCTTCTTTTTATTTCTACGCTTTTAGAATCATGCAAATTTACAGAAAAATTGCTTCACGTCAACAACCACTCCCAAAATTACTTTAATAGCAACCAAACCCCTTCCAATTCTTCTTCTTCGTCTCCTTCCAATTACCAACCATATATTCTTCCTTTTCCTTACTCTACTAATGCTGTAAATACCAGCAAACCATTACCAACCAGTAGCCAATCCCAATTTGCATGCCCCCGCTGTAGAAACAATCCCCACAGTTTACAATATTGTACCAACCCCCAAAAGGTTTGCTTTCGTTGTGGTAACAAAGGTTATACAACCCTCAACTGCCCTAAATGTAATAAAACTTCAAAAAACTAGATAAAGAGGAGTCCGTTCAACATAAAAGCTCTAAATTTGATAAACTCGATTGGGCAAATTGGTTAAATCCACTTTCGATATTTTTCAAATCTTACCACGTAAACCTTCTCTTTTTCGATGATAACGATCACGAACGACAATATGTCACAATCAAAATTAATAGTTTACATTTGAACGGCCTCCTCGGTAGCGGCAGTACTATTACAATATTAGGTAAGAATTCTTACAAAACGTTATTAAAACAAGGTCTTAAATTAAACAAAAACATACGTATAACAGGTACAGTAGCAAATAACCAAAAAATACATTCTAGCGGACTAATAACTCTCCCTGTAACCTATAATAATAAATTTTCACTAATATCAGCTCACGTAATACCCGAGGTTTCACAAAACCTAATCTTAGGAATTGACTTTTGGAAAGCATTCAATATTGCTTCAAATGTTCTACATAAAATAGCCTCCTTCCAATCTTCTAAAACCGCTACCTTCTTAATAAACACAACCCCCGAATTAAAACCCGTCAACTCTTTCAAAAACCTTTCTGAATCTCAACAGATAATAGCAAACTCAAGTATAGAAAAATTCAAAAATATCTCTACAGATACAAAACCACTAGGTAGGACACATTTGGTGGAACACCACATTGACACTGGTCACCACCCATCAATATAGCAACGATGCTATTATTTATCACCAGAAAAGCAAAAGGCTTTCTACAAAGAAGTTGATGACATGATGCGCTTAGGTGTAATAGAACCTTGTGAAAGCCCATGGCAAAACCCGATATTGATCACTCCCAAAAAGACAATACCTGGAGATTTTGCCCCTCCGGAACGATCGGTCTACTTTCCCGATCGGTCTACTTTCCTGATTGGTCTATTTACTTTTCCTAATCCGTCTATTTCTCAAACAGTCTACTTTCCCAATCGGTCTACTTTCCCAATCGGTCTACTTACCCAATCGGTGTGCTTCGTCTAGTCCGGAGTGCCCGGAGTAATTTCCACATCATTAGACAGATTGATTGATTGACGGATTGATAGATTGATGGATTGATAGATTGACGGATTGATGGATTGGCAGATTGATGGATTGATGGATTGACAGATTGATGGTTTGACGGATTGATGGATTAAAGTTTTGATGGATGGAGATATTTACGGATTGGTGGATTGACAGATTGATGGATTTACTGATTGATTAATGGACGAATTGATGAAACCATCAATCTGTCAATCTGCAGATTAAAGTATTGATCGACTGAGGTGTTGATGGATTGACGGATTGATGGATTGATTGATGGACGGATTGACGAACCCATCAATCCGTCAATCCATCAGTCAAACTGTTTCACTACTCATTAATAAAATAAATAACAAGTTATTAAGTTATTTTAGGTAATGTATTTAATTAAATTATTGCGATATTCTTCTTCGTATGAAATTAACAATTGACATTTACTTAAACAAAAAAAAACTTAATTATTGTTCAACAATCTTATTTCCTTAATTAAGAGAATTATTTAAATTTCCTGTGTTTATTTTTAATACGTAATTTAAAATGAACTCCTAAACTTAATTTAATAAGGATAATTTTATTTTAAAAATTCAAAGTGCTTATATGTCCTGTCTCAAGGTTTTTTAACAGTTTTGACGACCGATGTGGCGCAGCGGTAGTGCGACTGCCTTTGACGCAGAAGGTTCCAGGTTCGATTCTCGGTGGGTCACTCACAAAGTTGATATTTATCACTATGTGAATTTGTTCCCAGTCTGGTTGGGACATTGCGGGCTGAACCACCCGATTGTCCGTAAGTAAGATGGTTCCGTGTTTCGGATGGCACGTTAAGCCGTAGGTCCCGGTTGCTGTCTATGATCACTTAGACGGCGGTCGTTACACAACCATGTCAGAAGCCTGCTACTTGTAGAAGGCGGCTGAAAAATTCTGACACTAGGGTTCATCGGGTCGTTGGACGACTCGGTGTCCCACACGAAAAAGAAAGAACAGTTTTGATAATTTGCGATCAAAAGCTATGCCACTTCTTCGCCTATTTCTGGGCAATTTGTTGAATAGGCTGTATGTGATTTTGCTGGACACATATCTTCCTTCTTGCATCAGCTTGTACAAGAAATGATAAAAGTTGGGCCTTTTGGGTATGTTGGCATTAATCCTCCTATACCAGCCCTCTACCGAGTTGGTAGTACGATGTTTTTCAAATGAACAGCTTAACATTTCGGCTAACTCTTCAGGGTTCCACTGTTGTTTAAAATATCTCAAAAATTGTTTAATTTCCAATGACCTTGGAGCGGAGTCAACAATATTACGCCAGGCTTTTCTCATTTCCAGAGGCGGAAGAAGCGGCAGTGTAGCACACATTTTAGTTATGTTTCTGCCTTATGATGTCTCTTTTGTTCTTAACTCCTTTGCTTTCCGCCATATTGCCGCGTTGAAATGATAGAAACATCCGCTATTTTGTGCTTCTGTAAATACTGTTCTGATTGCGTTGAGTTGAGCTTGCTCATAGTCACATTTGTATCCTGTGATATTTACGCCAAGTAAATCTCGTATTAGCTTGAAAAATCTGTTGTAAGTATTTTCAGTTTTATTTGGCAAAAGACCATAATACAATAGGAACCACGTTGGTATTGTATATGGTTGGTATTACGTTCGGTCGAATTCAAGTCTATGTGTAGTGTAAAAAGCTGATAGAAAGGTTTAGGCACACACCTAAAGGTACCATCGCCGAAATATGTTGAAAATGTGTTCGCTCGTGCTTTTATTTATTTTTTTGCTGCAGAATTGGCAAATATCAAAATTTTTTCATCATCGCCATCCGAACAAACAAAAAAAAGTTTTTGCCACTTTTTCAGGAACCTCGACATCTTCTAATCTTTCAAAAACCAATTTATTAGTGGAAAGATACTTCTTTCGGGTTCTATACAGTACATTTTTAATCGCAGAAAAAGTTGGAATCTCGGTTAAATATCGTCCGCCTTTCTCTTTTAAATCAGCGAATATTCTCTCGTAAATTGGTTGGATCGGACCAAAATCTTTACACACTTCTATTTTGCACTTATCTAATGTTAGCAACACTTCATTTCTTACAGTATCCCTCAAACACGTGTGCTCTTTCTTTTTCAAAATAATTGTTTTAGTTATATCTATAGACGCAGTAGCGGAACATTCTCTCCGATTGCAGCAACGCCACAAAGTAGACCCATTTTTATTGAACTTGCCGCAATTATACCTATATCCATCTTCTAATAGGATTTCATGGCCATTTGGTTGTTTTATAAAAAGCATTTTCGAGCAAATCTCATTCACAGTTTAATCACAAATAATACTATAAATTCTCGCGTACAGAATCAATTCAATACATGTACGTCGGCATTTATTTATTAGAAATGACTTCAAATAACAAAGTCACTGATTTGATTTGTTTTACAAAAAGCATTTTCGAACAAATCCCATTCACAGTTTAATCACAAATAATACTATAAATTCTCGTGTACAGAATCAATTCAATACATGTACGTTGGCATTTATTTATTAGAAATGACTTCAAATAACAAAGTCACTGACTTGAATATAATTCTAATCTTTTTCTAAGTGACCATTACTGACAGCCATTAATATGCACCAAAGAGTTTTAAGAAGAATTAATACTAGAAAAAGTTTTTATACTACACCTATATTCTTACTTGAAAAAAGGGAAGAAAGTACGTAAATCCAAGCGAACGATTATGCGGGCGGCAAAAGTATATAGGATTTACTTTTTAGAAATTTGCTCATATGGAAAATCCTGCATGAATACCATAACAGTTACTTCTAGAAAAAAATTCTACATAAAATTTCCTTCAATAACCAGAGAAAAAACTCCGCCCGCACATTTGAGGATTTTTAATATCTTCTTCTGGATATCATTATGTAAAAACTACACGTATTACCTGCTGGATCTACATGACATGTCATGACATGTCATGTAGATCTCGTCAAGACCTATCATTTGTCTCTACATACCAGTGATCTAGGATCGATATTTTCCGAGATACGTAGTAGACCGATCGGGTAAGTAGACCGATGGGGAAAGTAGACCGATCGGGAAAGTAGACCGATCGTTCCGGAGGGACAAATAGACCGATGGGGAAAGTAGACCGTTTGAACAAGTAGACCGATCAAGAAAGTAGACCGATCGGGAAAGTAGACCGATCGGGAAAGTAGACCGATCGTTCCGGAGAGGATTTTGCGTTGACAGTCGTAAGCTCAACGCAATAACAAAAAAAGATGCATACAAACTACCACTTATTTCTGACATCATCGATAACTTATGCGATTCCAAATACCTTTCTTCTATTCACATCGCCAAAGCCTTTTAGGAAATCCCCTTACGAGTCGAGGATAGACCCAAAACCGCTTTTCACGTATCCGGTCGTGGTATGTACCAATTTAAAGTGATGCTATTCGGTCTCACAAACGCCCCTGCTACTCAACAGAGATTTCTAGATAACCTACTATCAGATCTCATGTGCGACGACTCGGTATTCTGTTATCTTGACGATTTAGTCATAGCTACCTCAACTCTCGAACGTCACGTTGAACTACTCGACAAACTCCTTACTAAATTAACAGATGCCAATATAACAGTCAACTTGCCTAAATGCTCATTCTTCCGTAGTGAATTGAAATACTTAGGTTTCATCGTCAACAGTCAAGGTCTCCAAACAGACCCAGAAAAAGTTAAAGCTATCCTGGACATACCCGTACCCAAAATAGCAAAAGATGTCAAGAAATTCCTTGGCACCGTAAGCTGGTACAGACGTTTTGTCCCAAACCTAAGAACACTAGCTACACCTCTAAACAAACTAACTTCCGCCCACAAAAAAGCACCACCGTTTAATTGGACACCAGAAGCAGAATCAGCTTTCAACTCCATTAAACAAGACCTAGTTAGCACCCCTTTCCTCGCCTGTACTGATTTTACTAAACCCTTTGCAGTCAGTCCATTGCGACGCTTCATCCTTCGGTATCGGAGCCATGCTCACCCAAGAATTTGATGGCATTGAAAAACCAATCGCTTATATGAGTAAATCGCTCACAGGCCCACAGCGAAATTACTCAATTACAGAGCGAGAACTCCTAAGCGTCATTACAGCACTAGAACACTGGCGCTGCTATCTAGACAATGGCCACAAATTCACAATCTACTACGATCACTCAGCGCTACAATGGTTTCTTCGTCTAGGCAACCCCACAGGTAGACTAGCACGATGGTGCATACGCCTACCTATGTTTAATTTTGAAATAAAACATAAAAAAGGCTCTGAAAACGTTGTACCTGACCTAGTTTTGCGAAATATCCCCGAAGTCAACATAATCATTTCTGATAATACCACAAACGAATGGTACAACTCTATTTTTAACAAATTTAAAAGTAACCGCTCATCTGCCCCTGACTACACAATTAAAGATAATAAACTATATAAATACACTAATTCTCTAGGTTCCCTATATATTTGCATAAAAATATATTAGGCATAACATAGGTTGGCACAATACACATTGAACTAATGATACTTACGCATAAAAATAGAAGGCATAACACGTTAAGCATAATTTAATAACCTAACCTAACCTTATGTCTATAAAAATACTAACCTAACCTAACCTCTATAATCAAATTGTTAGACCTAAATAAACTGATAATGCCAAGATAAATATTATGCGAAAAAATGTTTATGACAAAAATATAATAGGGGAAAAAGAATTATGCGTAACATGTTATGCCAAAACATATTAGTGGAAAAAACATTATGCTAACGAAAGGGATCCCAATTCTCTAACCCCATTTAACTCACAATACAACTGGAAATGAGTCGTTCCTTCAGAACACCGAAACTCTATAATTGCACAAAATCATTGCACACCAACCGCAGCTCATTTTGGTACCTTCAAAACCTACCATCGTATAAAATTAAATTATTTATGACCAGGCATGTACAAAGACGTGGCGACATTTATATCAAGCTGCGATACGTGTCTTGCATACAAACACCGTAACCAAAACGCTATCGGTCATGGGCGAACCTAAACAATATTCCCGACCATTCCAATGCCTTTCAATCGATTTAATTGGCCCACTACCCATATCACGTAAATTAAATAGATACATAGTTGTAATAACATGTTGCTTCTCTAAATACTGCTTGTTATACCCAGTAAAACGCGCAACTTCCGCGGTTATTAAACATATTCTAGAAGACTTAGTATTCATGAATTACGGTATCCCAGAAACAGTCATCTTAGACAACGGTCCCCAAATGATAAGCTTGAAACTAACAGACATTTTTCACTCATACAAAATACCACACATTCACTTCATACCCCTTCATTGTCCTCAGGTAAACACTGTTGAAAGATACAACAGAACCATTATCACAGCAATCGCATCATTTGTTGATGATTACCACAGAACCTGGGACAAACACCTCCATAAAATACAATTCGCCATCAACTCATCTGTTAACGAATCAACCAAATACACCCCTGCATTCTTAGTATTCGGTCGCGAGCTAGTACCGTGTGCTTCTATTTACTCTCAAAAGGACACCACGCCACGGACGACCTCATTTTCGCACCAAGAGACATCTACGCTGAAAATCTCGGCCAACTAATCCCTATTTTCGACAAAGTTCAGTCACGTTTACACTACATTCACCAATGTAACGCATCCTATTACAACAAACACCGTCAAAACCTAGAGTTTAAACCTGGCGATATAGTCTGGAAACGTAACTACCCCATAAGCTCCTCCGACAAAAATTTCTCAGCTAAATTAGCACCAAAATATATAAAATGTATCATAACCGTAACTCAAAAGATTTCTCCTTTAGTATACAACTTAAATAACCGATATGAACAACCTCAACTTAGGACGTTGGCACAACAAAGATCTAAAACCAACCAAAACCGCAAAACAACTTAACTAACTAAAACCTTATTTCCTCTAATTTACTAATTATCCATGATTGGATAGATATAGCGAACTACGCTAGAAAGTAGTTACGCACTCATTTTATTTACTTTTATAAAAAACTTTTTCGCCACGTTGTACCTTTCGATTTTACCATCAAACATTGACGGATGTCAAACTCAACTTATGATAAATCATTTTATATCCAACCTTTTTTGACCACTAGTCACAATTTATTATCTAATCAAATGCAATTTATCTCCAATAGACGGAGATAACGTCGTAATTGTTACGTTAATTTTAATTGCTATTTAACTTGCTACCTCATTATTGATTATCATTTTTACTAAAACTGATACTTAATTCCCAATTTTAAACTAAACAAAGTATACATGGAATAACTTTTCCATATTCAACGTATACAAATTTTAGGGCTCGCACACATATCTGCGAATTCGCATCGCATCGCAAATATCTACGAGCTCGCACAAATGCAACGCAAGAACATCCGATCTAATTCGCATCGCGCATTCTCACGATATTACGTCACACTTGGAGACGCCATTTTAGTTCGCTCTGAGACAAATCACAAATTTGATTTTTTAAGAAAACCAATTAAAACGTGAGTAAATAATTTAATTTTGTTTTATTTTACCTCAAAGTCAGTCCCATCATTTCCAAAGGCATAACAGGAATTCTTCCCCTGTACGATCGTTTTTGTAGATATGGTGATTATAAACTCAAAATCTCATCAAATTAAGATATGCTCATTCGAAAAAAAACAAAAAATGTACCTTCATCTGTTCTCAAAGCATAGTATTTTCGAGTGAAATAATTTCCATCAGGGTTTATAATCGTGATAAATGGATTTACCCAAAATCTTCTTTTTTTTCTATATCCTTTTAAGAATAATAGCAGCGCAACATTTTTTTTGCGATCCATCGAGTCACTATTTCCAAAAACACGTCCAATACGACTGACCAGCGTTGAAGTTATGCTTCTTCTTCTTTTTCGTGTGGGACACCGAGTCGTCTAACGACTCGATGAACCCTAGTGTCAGAATTTTTCAACCGCCTTCTACAAGTAGCAGGCTTCTGACATGGTTGTATAACGACCGCCGTCTAAGTTATCATAGACAGCAACCGGGACCTACGGCTTAACGTGCCATCCGAAACACGGAACCATCTTACTTACGGACAATCGGGTGGTTCAGCCCGCAATGTCCTAACCAGACTGGGAACAAATTCACAAAGTGATAAATAATATCAACTTTGTGAGTGACCCACCGAGAATCGAACCCGGAACCTTCTGCGTCAGAGGCAGTCGCACTACCACTGCGCCACATCGGTCGTCCGATCGTCGAAGTTATGCTCAACTAACGCTTTGCCGCACGAAATCGTATCGCAGCAATTCGCATCGCAAATTCCTGCGATGCGGCGTCGCATCGCAACGTATCGCAATTATGTATGGGAGCCCTTAATTACGCCAATTATTTTTTTTTCTTACAAAACTTGTAAATATTATATCACCGTGCGGGTCTAGCGAAACGTTAAAGAAGCCAGAAACTAAAAACCATAAAGCGGGTTGTGACTTACTACACTATTCTGGTGGAAACTCTTAGAGAACAGTTCATATTTCAAAAACTGCTCTCCTCTTTGCAAGGGTCTGATTTCGTATGACAGAAATCAAGACATTTTCAGTGTTATTACAAAAAAGTTAGACATGGCTTAACTATGGTTAAGCAGGTGTTTAAAATTTTTCTTTATTACAAAAAGTTAGAATAGGCTTGTGTTAAATTTAGGCTAGGCTTGTGTCAAATTCAAATTCAAATTTCAATCGTTTATTTCCAAGTAGATTCACAACGAATTCTTTCAGAAAGTCAAAAATTTACAATACAATACTGTCGCTAAAAATAAACTAGTCATTGTAAAAAAGAGAAAATTGTCAGACACAATTTTCTCTTTTTTATAACAATTTTATGTTCCTAGTAGAAACGCGGCACGAGTGGGATAAAAAAGGCTGTGCCTCGGGGCCGGCCAGGTTGACCACACAGCATGTAACTTACTAGCATGTAGCTATTAAAGTGAATATTTCAAAAAATATATTTACATGTGTCATGTAAATCAGCCGGACCCCCTGAACAGGAAAACCACCCAAAAACCTGCTCAAGTGTTCCTATTCTCAATTAACAATTTGTACCATAGGA
This sequence comes from Keiferia lycopersicella, assembly GCA_029255805.1. NCBI lineage: Eukaryota > Metazoa > Arthropoda > Insecta > Lepidoptera > Gelechiidae > Keiferia > Keiferia lycopersicella. The sequence goes on from JARACZ010000018.1 coordinate 224,423, forward strand.
CCTAAGCTACCCTAGCTAAGTTTTAAAATATATTAATAGCCCAAAAGACGGCTACGCTAAAATAAAATAAAAGTACTACAGTAGATAATTCTATCTGTTTCGTCTTATAAAGTCTTCCTTTCTACGAGTATTTATGTCAATTTTAAGTTCCATGCACGTCCCGATTTGGTATTAAAAATGACTGCATGTTTCTTGTGCTGCGCTGGAATCTCAGAGGACCATGCCTCTTTGTCATTAACGTAATCATCTAACTTATAATAGGCTTTATAACATAATGTTTTCTTAATAATAGATTTAAATTTACTCTTAGACAAACTTAATATATCTTCCGGTATTTTGTTATAGTATCGTATACTTAAACCTTCAAATGAAGTCCTAACTTTAGCTAGTCTATGCTTAGGTTGATCTAATTTATTTTTACTCCTTATATTACGATTATGTCTTTCATGATTTCTTGTGAAAGTATGAATATTCTTTCTTACATACATGATATTTTCATAAATATATTGACATGGCACAGTCATAATATTAATTTCCTTAAACAGTTCTTTTAGAGAATCACGACTGCCAAGTTTATAAATAGCTCTAATGGCCCTTTTCTGAAGAATAAATATTGTTTCAATATCAGCTGCGCGGTGTAAGGGGTGTAAGGGGGCCCAAATTACATCTCTCGGGCCCCAAGCCAACCTCTCCTGCTCGCGGTGCACCCTGCTGGACTACTAACGAGGCTCTGGCAACCAAATCCCTACCAACCCGCACTGGGCCAGCGTGGTGGGTGACGGCCCGTACCCCCTTATGGATTCTACAAACAGAAATCGGCCCCAAGTGCCCGGCGGCCCCGGCGGCCGGGCAGATTCAGGCGAAAATCGACCCGGCTCCGAGACCAGGGGTGCTAGGAATCCCCGGGCGGCGTGGATCCCTCGCCGAACGACCTTGGCCCTGGCAACATATAACGCGTGCACACTGCGGACGGAAGAGAAGTTAGTGGAACTCGAGGAAGAACTGAGCAGGTTACGGTGGGACATAGTGGGACTGTCCGAAGTCCGAAGAGAGGGGGAGGACACGATAGCCCTGAAGTCGGGTAACCTGCTCTAATTCCGGGAGGGCGACCATCTGTCCCAAGGTGGTGTCGGGTTCATCGTCCACAAGTCCCTCGTGAACAACGTAGTACAGGTCGGGAGTATTTCAAATAGGGTGGCATTCCTTATATTCAGAATAACTAAACGTTATTCGCTGAAGGTCATACAGGCTTACGCCCCAACTTCGAAGTACCCCGACGAGGACGTGGAGGCAATGTATGAGGACATATCCAAAGCTATACATACCTCCAGGACTCATTACACGGTGGTCATGGGGGATTTCAACGCTAAGCTGGGCAATCGTTGCGGTGACGAACTGAGAGTTGGGCCATTTGGTATTGGGGTGAGGAACAGCCGAGGTCAAATGCTGGTCGACTTCATGGAGAAGGAGGGACTCTTTATGATGAACTCGTTCTTCAGGAAACGGCCGCATCGAAAATGGACCTGGAAGAGCCCCGACGGTGTTACCAAAAATGAGATAGACTTCATCATGACAGACAAAAAACGGATATTCAACGATGTCTCTGTGATCAATTCGTTCAAAACGGGTAGCGATCACCGAATGGTAAGAGGCACGTTGAATCTTAATGTAAAAGCCGAGAGATCACGTCTGATGAAGTCTACGCTCCGACCAGCACCTGCCCAAATCCAAAACCCTGAGAGCTTTCAGCTCCACCTGCAAAACCGCTTCGATTGCCTGGGTGAGTGTATCGACGTGGACGACTATAACGACAGGGTCGTGAAATCTGTCCTTACGGTTGGCTCTAAGTTCTTCAAACCCAATCGTACGAACAGAACCAAAAAAATCTCAGACCATACTTCGAGGCTCATGGAGGAACGACGCGAGATGATTTTGCAGTCGTCGGAGGATACTTCCCAATATCGGCAGCTCAATAGGCAGATCTCTAAGTCTTTGACCCGCGACATACGCCAATTTAATACTGACCGTATTGAAGAGGCAATTGAGCGCAACAAAGGCTCCAAGGTGTTTGCTAGAGATCTGTCGATAGGCCAGAGCCAACTAGCGAAGCTAAAGACCGACGATGGCAGAATCGTATCGTCCAAGCCCGAGCTATTGGAAGAGGTCGAGAAGTTCTACGGACAGTTATACGCGACAACATGCACACCTGTCAATAATCGGGTCGCAGATCCAAGAGCTCGATTAACCCGGCACTACACAGAAGACATCCCGGACGTCAGCTTGTACGAGATTAGTATGGCTCTGAAACAGCTAAAAAACAGCAAGGCGCCGGGTGATGATGGAGTTACGGCAGAGCTTCTGAAAACCGGTGGTAAACCGATACTTAAAGCACTGCAGAAATTGTTTAACTCTGTCATACTCGAGGGCAAAACGCCACAGGCATGGCACAGAGGCGTGGTGATGCTGTTCTTCAAAAAGGGCGATAAGTCTTTGCTGAAGAACTACAGACCCATCACGCTTCTGAGCCATGTCTACAAGCTGTTCTCAAGAGTCATAACGAATCGTCTCGCACGCAGGCTCGACGACTTCCAGCCTCCCGAACAAGCCGGCTTCCCAAAAGGCTTTAGCACCGTGGATCACATTCATACGCTGAGGCAAGTTATACAGAAGACTGAAGAGTATAACCAACCACTCTGCCTCGCGTTTGTGGACTACGAAAAAGCCTTCGATTCGATCGAAACATGGGCCGTACTTCAGTCTCTTCAGCGGTGCCAAGCTGACTATCGGTATATCGAAGTGTTGAAGTCCTTGTACGAAAGCGCCACCATGTCAGTTCGACTTCAGGACCAGGACTCGAAACCTATCCAGTTGCAGCGAGGAGTGAGACAGGGAGATGTAATATCACCGAAACTGTTCACAGCAGCACTGGAAGACGTCTTCAAGCTTTTGGACTGGAGAGGACTTGGCATCAACATCAACGGCGAGTATCTGACTCACCTTCGTTTTGCCGACGATATCGTGGTCATGGCGGAAACCCTGGAGGACCTCGGTACAATGCTCGATGACCTCAATAGAGCCTCCCAACAAGTGGGTCTAAAAATGAACATGGACAAGACCAAGGTTATGTCAAACTCTCTTGTTGCACCCATTACTCTGACAGTTGGGGGCTCTACTCTGGAAGTTGTCGACGAGTATGTCTACCTGGGACAAATAGTCCAGCTGGGTAGGTCCAACTTTCAGAAAGAGGTCAATCGTCGAATCCAACTCGGCTGGGCAGCGTTCGGGAAGCTACGTAACATCTTCTCTTCTCAACAACTACCGCAGTGCCTCAAGACAAAAGTCTGGGATCAGTGCGTGTTGCCAGTGATGACTTACGGAGTTGAGACGTGGCCGCTAACAATGGGCCTCATAAGAAGGCTCTAGGTCACTCAAAGGACAATGGAAAGGGCTATGCTCGGAGTTTCTCTCCGCGATCGAATCAGAAATGAGGAAATCCGGAGAAGAACCAAAGCCACCGACATAGCTCGAAGGATTGCGCAACTTAAGTGGCAGTGGGCGGGGCATATTGCTCGTAGGACCGATGGCCGCTGGGGCCGGAAAGTTCTCGAGTGGCGGCCACGGACCGGTAGACGCAGCGTAGGTAGGCCTCCCACAAGGTGGACCGACGATCTGGTGAAGGTCGCGGGAAGCCGCTGGATGCGGGTGGCGCTGGACCGATCATCGTGGAGATCCTTGGGGGAGGCCTATGTCCTGCAGTGGACGTCTATCGGCTGAGACGACGATCAGCTGCGCGGCCCCACAGCAAAATTCCATAGGACATAATGCTGTGAAAATAACTGAAGTAAACAAGTCGTGCAGTTGCAATATCTGTAATTTCTCTAATTTTACGTACTGCATAGGCAGCTGAGCTTAATCTTCCCGACAAAGATGTAATATGAGGGCCCCATTGAAGCTTTGAATCAAGCGTTATCCCTATGAAAACTGTGCTGGCAGTAAATTCTAATGTTTCATTACTAAGCGTGACATAAATATTCAAAGAATGTACTGCATTTGGCAAAGTGAATAATACACATTTAGTTTTTTTCGCATTTAGAACTAAGTTTTTGCAGTAAACCAACTATGAATTTGTCCAAGAGTGTGATTTACTTCGTCATAATTATGCGCTCGTCTATCAACCTTAAATATAAGGGATGTATCATCAGCAAATAATACAATTTTGGACAAATTCTCTACCATGTAAGGCAAATTGTTAATGTAAATTAAAAATAAAAATGGTCCTAATATAGAGCCTTGCGGCACACCAATTTTAACACGAGATCCCTGTGATTTGGTGCCGTTTACTTGGACCGTTTGCGTTCTATTATCTAAATACGAATTTAGAAATTTCAGAGCTACGTTTCGAATACCGTAATGTTCTAATTTTACCAATAAAGTTTCATGGTCTACGCAATCAAATGCCTTAGAAAGATCACAAAAAACACCAATGGCGTCCTTTGATTCTTCCCAAGCATTAAGTACATGTTTAACAAGAGCAACACCAACATCTGTGGTACTACGTCCCTTTGTAAAACCGAATTGCTGGTTGTGTAACAAGTTGTTGCTATTAAAATGGGACAGCATTTGATTGAGTATGATCTTTTCAAAGACTTTGCTAAGTACGGGCAGAATAGATACAGGCCTATAGTTACTGGGATCTTGTTTGTCGCCAGCTTTAAACAGCGGAACTACCTTGCTATCTTTCATTAAATCAGGAAAGATGCCATGATCAATACATTCATTGAAGATATCTGCCAAGTATGATGCTAATATATCGATAATTGATTTACAGACTTTAACTGACATTCCCCATAAGTCTTCGGTGCTCTTAACTTTAATCTCGTTAAAAGCTTTTAAAATATACTGGGGAGTCACAGGACTAAATTTAAATTCTGAATTGCAAGCATCTACATTTTGTTTAAGAAAAGAAGATGAGATTGAAGGTGAAGAGTTTAATGACTCAGTGGTTTTAAGAGGTATATTTGTAAAGAATGTTTCGAATTCCTGTGCTACATCGGAATTTGCGCTAATCATTCCATGGTCGGTATTAAGTGAAAAGTTATTTTCGCGTGGCTTAGTTTTACCTGTTTCGCTATTAATAACTTTCCATACAGCTTTTATTTTATTGTCTGAAGACTTTATCTTATTTGTAATAAAATTGGCTTTAGCAATTAGACAAGCTGTTTTAAAGATTTTAGAATATTTTTTTACCAGCTCATTAAAACTTTCATCAGTTGTCATGTTTCTAAGCTCATAAAGTTCAAAAAGCTTATCTCTGCTAATCCTAAGACCCTTGGTAGCCCAATCACTAAACTTAAATTACGTACTAATTTCTTTTGTATCTATTTTAAAAATTAATTCAAATTCTTCGCTCACTAAATTAAAGAAGTCTTGGTATACACAATTTGGATTTTCAAAGTTATAATTATTGACTGCCAGTTTTCCAATTAAAACGTTTCGGTATTTTTCCAACCTATAACCAGTGATGCGCCTAGTTTCTATCTTAATTGTTTTAATATGATCTTTGAACGGGAATATTACGCATTGACCTCTGTGGTCTGATTGAAGAGAGTTTATTATACATTTTTCTACAGGCTTACAATCACTGAATACATTATCAATACATTTGGCAGAAGTAGGCATCACACGAGTAGGTTCAAAAAATACATTAGACAAACTGAATGATTTGAAAAGTCCTAAAAATTTATCACTGAGTGCATTTTTTTCTAGAATGTCTACATTAAAGTCCCCAGACACAATAACATGTTTATTTGTTTTTGTGACTAATTTTATTACATCTTCTAGTACTTCTAGTAGTGTGGTAAAATTTTTAGCTATAGGTGGTCTGTATACGCATACTAATAACATGACTTTCCAGCTCACCACAAGATAATTCAGTAGAGCTTTCAACCGACAATCCCACTACATCCTTACGTTCTTTAAATTTAATATTGTTTCTAATGAGTATTAAACATCCTCCATGGATCGCGGATTTTCGGTTGAAAGAGCTGGCTATACAGTAATTTTCATAGTTTAACAAAATGTCATCTTTTTGGAAGTGCTCTGTAAGACAGACTACGTCATAATTATGCTTCTCTAAGAACAATTCTATTTCTAATACTTTGCTGGAAAAGCCCTGAATGTTTTGATATAAAACTTGAAGTTGATATTGCTTTTCCTTTGTCTTAGGTTGAGTGCAAGAAGACCCCGGATTGCCTATACTATTTAAATCAGTCAAAGAAGGGGTTTCCTTTGTCTTAAAATCTAGTTTAAATTATTATTACTACCCTTACTAACTAATATAGAAGAAGACACATATTTTGTGTCATTTATATTATATGCTAACAAAGTAGCTACTTGTTTCTTATAACAATCAGACAGGTACATAGTATCCTGAGTCAAAATAAAATTGTGAATAAAATTATTCACGTCGAAGTAAGAAATAGCATCTCTATGATGGCATGTTATGTTTAACAAGTGCATGTTCATTCTATGCACACATTTGTTTTGTTCTACTGACAAATTCGTGCAATATGGAAAGTTGCACAAAATGAACTTGCACTTTGACTGATTATGTAAGTTGAGCAAAACCTCTAAGCTATTGTCTAATGCACTACGACTAATGTAAGAATGATTTCCTATTATATCAAATTTCCCTACAGCTACTCGTTTAACAATACCCTCGAATGAGGTGTCAGGGCAACACACATTTGTCACTTGTTGATTAAGACGATAGTTCAGTAATTGACCGAAACCTACACCAATCTTGTCCGAGTAAATTACAGTCTTTTTGGATGATTTCGCCGAAGAAGGGTCCTTCATAGATTTTTTTTTGTGTGTGTCAACTGACATCTAAAGTAGTTTGACAGGTTTGATTGGGTTTTGATATTTAACTGAAAGATGGGCACTGTCCATTACCGACTACGACGTAGTAGACTGTTCCGTCGTAGACGTCTTACTCGTCACAAGATTTGTCCGCCACTTCTTTATGTTATAGAAGTGCATGCAACTAGTGCAAGACGACACAAAGCAAAGCATGCAAAACCCGTGCCCAAATCATATTTGCCTCTTACAATGTAAGTTATGTTGGTTTTTATCTCACGTGTGTAATCAAAAGTTATACTTGCTGGAGCGACATATAATACGACAACCAAAGTTGTTTTTTACAAATATATTCGTGCGTTGTTTGATTTTACCTTATTTTCCGTTCCCTACTATATTTTCGTGTAGTGTACCTACGTTTTGTCAAACAAAATGGGAGTGTTCTACAACAGTACGTAACTAAAGACCGGATTATATGCATTTACGTATTTGTTATACATTTGCATATATTTTATGCTGCTTTCATCGCTTATAGCATATTTTCTCTACAATTTTGTTATAATGCATATTTCAGAACAATTTTTAAATATTTTTCGAGTGCAGTGCATCATTTAGCCGACTTCAAAAAAAGGAGGTTCCTAGTTTGACATGTATATACGTATTTTTGTATGTTTTTCCGAGATATTCTGGCGTTTGGATGAACCGATTTTGATACGGTTGTCACAAAAGTATTTGTTAGATTTAGGAGAAGGTTTTAGGCATATCAACCGACAAAAATTTCGCGCTTTTGTACGTCCCTTGAGTCAGTTCCCTTTTACATAAAATATTAGTTTATTTCGTTTTCTTTTTCTATCCACTATACATGTCATTTTGTTTTACATAGCAACGGTCTTACGCTAAGACGCCTATGACGGCTACGACCGCGACGGGGCAGTCATGGCAGTAAATGTATAGGACCCAATTTATACTTTTTTGACGGCCAGTATTTAGATAAAAGAGAATTTAATGTAATGAATGAATGGAACTTTTAGATAAAATAAATAAAAGCTTGCCTAAATATTTCTTTATTACACATAATTTTTAGGCGCTGTTTAGAAATAAACATGGTTTATCTTTCCTTCAAATTTAGTTACCCTTGGCACCTTGTTTAAACTGTTTTAGACAGGGCTGTTTTAAATCCTTGTTTGTTTTTGTTATTAATGGAAAGGAGTTTTCTGCAATAATTTCAACTTTTGGACACACGACCAGCCATCCACAAGCAGATCTACATATGATACAGTATACAATATGTTCCGGAGTTGGAACATCTCACGTGGGTGGTTTCCTTCTCGATGCATGATGGAGCGAGTGTGCGCATGCAGCTCGAATGCGTGCATGAGTACACGCGCGTACCGGTTGTAATCTCTTTTCGTGTGCAATACCGGGTCGTCTAACGACCCAATCTACCCTAGTGTCTGAATTTTTCAACCGCCTTCTACAAGTAGCAGTTTTCTGACATGCTTGTGTAACGACCTCCGTCTAAGTAATCATAGATAGCAACCGGGACCTACGGCTTAATGTGCCATCCGAAACACGGAACCATCTTTCTTACGGACAATCCGGTTGATCAGCCCACAATGTCCTAACCAGACTAGGAACAAATTCACAAAGTGATTAATATCAACTTTGTGAGTGACCCACCGAGAAACGAGCTCGGAACCTTTTGCGTCACAAGCAGTCGCATTACTACCTGTCGTCAAACACCGGTTGTAATATATGAAATCGTATGGGAGACGGCAAACCACTCGCGTTGCGTAGTGTGTTTCATAGGTCATGCAAGCGGTGTGTCGTCTCCGAGACAATCTCATACATAACAGCAACAGCAGGTAGGTACGCGCTGGGTACGCGCGTTTACACGTGCTGCATAAGAGCTGCATACGCAGGCCGGCCTTTTATTGAAATCGAAGGAAGAATCAAGAATGCTTACCTTCTTATAGGTACGGGGGACTTTCGTCATATGCTAGCGGTTCTGTCTACTTACAAGTAAGGAATAACACTTGATTTTAAGGTTCCGTGGTTATTATCACTAAAATATAAGACATTATAACGGGTTTTAACTCACGGTCTCACCATCGCATCACCATCCGCGACAGCTTAACTCAGTGGTTACCTCCTTAACAGATCGCGCCTATGACCTTTGCGATAACGAACACCTTCATGAGGAACTGCAACATGTTCAACACGTACTACTGAGCAATGGCTACCCTAACAAAATTCAGCCTCAGAAACACAAGACTAGGACACCAATTCCCAAGGTTGAGCGTCGTGCTGCATTTCTTCCGTATGTGAAGGGAGTAACAGACAGGATCGGACGGATACTGGATATGTATTCGATAAAAACTGTGTTCACTCCTTTCAAGAAGATGTCGCAGTTTCTACGGTCACCAAAGGATCGATTTCCATTAGAATGTCCAGGGGTGTATAAAATAGACTGTAGTTGTGGTAGTTGTTACATTGGTCAAACTAAGCGGACCATCTCCACCCGTGTCAAAGAGCACATAAAGGCAGTGAAAAACAATGAAGCACATAAGTCTATAGGAAAATAGGATTATGGGCGAATGAAAAACTGAATTAATTTTAAGTAAATGAAATTAGTTATTTTATTTTATTAACTTTAGCACTAGGAAGTAATACGTCCGTCTCTAAGCGCGGTAAGAAGCAGAGTGAGGAGAAACGTTTGCTCATTGGCATTCAGTCTTTAGAATCACTCGCTCACCATTCACTCAACTCAATCACTCAAATGTACTGTGGTGTAAAATCAGAAACTGTGATTCTTAAACTACATGAATCAAAATTGAAACTAGGATCATAAATTAAATTAATTTTTGCCAATTCTGTGAACTAAATTCAACACGCCCCCTCAAAAATTAATTTCTATTTACAATATTATTCAATGATAGATAACAATTGTCACCTAAACGAATCGTATATACTTCCAAGTGTGGGCTGGGAAACCGACAATAACGTGGTTCAACATTTGTTGCAAGGACTAGGGAAACCCAGTAAAACCTAGCCAAACCACAAGCACTTCAACTTAAATAATTGAAAAATATATGTACACAGGTTAATCAATATTATTTAAATGCTCATTAATTACTCTAATCCCATTGCATTACGCATTTCTTGAAATGGAATTGCGGGTAAAGGTTTAGTCAGCACATCTGCCAATTGTTTACCTGTGGGAATATAATTTAATTTTATTACATTTTTCTCGATCTGTTCCCTGGAGAAATGATATTTAATATCTATGTGTTTGGACCTTTTATGATTGGTTGGATTATTCGCAATACTTATACAACCATTGTTGTCTTCGAAAATGACTATAGGTTCTGTGATATTTAATTTAATGCTAAGAGCTAGAGACTTAAGCCACAACGCCTCCTTGACGCCTTCATACAATGCCATATATTCAGCTTCGGTCGAAGAAGCTGCCACTGAAATCTGTCTCTTTGTACTCCAGGATATTGTGCATGAATCAAATAATTTAAATAAATACCCGGTTGTACTTCTTCTATCACTTGTATCACTTCCACCCCAATCTGAGTCCACATACCCGCTTATCACATTTTTACTGTTATCAGATCGTTTGTAAGTTAATTTTAAATCAGTAGTACCTTTTAGATACCTTAGAACCCTTTTTAAACATTGCCACAATTCTTTGTTATTTTTATTTGTATACCTGCTTAATATATTAACACTTGTGCTTAAATCAGGTCGAGTACATATCATAATATACATTAAACAGCCTATGACATTTCTGCATGGCGCATTGTATTTATCCTCGCAGTTTAAAGCTTCATAATTAAGTTTATTTTCTAAAGGAGTGCTCACCGGATTGCAGTCATGCATGTTAAATTTATTTAAAACCTGCTTTATGTATGTGTTTTGATCCAGTGTAATTTTATCGTCGTGCCTTGTGACTTTAATACCGAGAAATAATTTAATTTCATCTAAATCTGTCATTTTAAATTTACTCATTAAATACCTTTTGAAATTGTTCATTGTTTCATTTTCAGCGCACGCAATAACTAAATCATCTACGTACAGAACCACATAAATATTTTGATTTACATTTCCTTTATCAAGCACGTATATGCACCTGTCGACAGCAGAATTTTGGAAACCTATTTCCGTTAGAGATTTCTCGAAAACCTCAAACCAACATCTTGCCGCCTGTTTTAACCCGTACAAAGCTTTGTTTAATTTGCACACGCAATTTGTTTCATTATCTACACCTTTAGGAACCTCCATGTAAATATCTTCTTTTAATTTTCCGTTTAGAAACGCGGTCTTGACGTCCATATGATGAATCAACAAATTGAATTGATTAGCAAAAGCAATAATGAATCTAAAACTAGCTATCCTCGCTACAGGCGCAAACGTCTCGTTATAATCGGTAAGATACTCCTGGCTAAACCCGCGAGCAACCAAACGCGCCTTGTACCGTAGAGGTTTGCCAAACGCGTCGTACTTCATTGAAAAAATCCATTTGCAATCGACAATGTTTTTATCCTGTGGCCTTGGAACTAAAGTCCAAGTTTCATTTTCCGTAAGCGAATTCAATTCCTCCTTAATCGCGGATTCCCACTGAGTTCTGTCATCTCGAGTTTTAATTTCGTCGTAGGAAGTCGGCACTTTACATGAAACCGATTGCGCGCACAGCAAATAGTCATCATCACTTTCGTAGTACGAAACGGGGGAACGACCTTTAAGCCTTTCACTTCTCCGTACCTGATTTGTGTCTTTGTTTACGTTTTTATCTGTACTACCCGAGCTGTCAGAACATACTTCAGAGCGAGAACTAACGGGACACGAATCGACTGGTTTGTTTACTTTGCGAATTTTACTACTACCCTCATGACCACCGGATTTCGAAACATCCGATTTGTTTATGTCACTGACTGATAAGTCATCGGAATTTCTGATAACATTCCGTTCAGGCATTGGTTGGGGCCTGGATTGTAGGTAGTTTCGCTCGTCCATGATTACGTCACGGACCACGACATACTTTTCGCACTCTGGATTCCAAACTTTGTAACCGTTTGGTTCGTACCCTACCAGTATTCCTTTCCACGACCTGTCATCAAACTTAGTGGTACTGGTTTTGTTGTGTACGTATACAGTCGATCCGAAAACCTTTAAATATTTTAGAAGAGGTTTTTTATCATGCCAAAGCTCGTATGGTGTTTTAAATTGGTTCAAAGCCCTAGTGGGAGTTATATTTATTAAATGCACGGCAGTTAGCACGGCTTCACCCCAGAAAACTTTTTCTAACTTCGCACCATTTAACATAGACCGAGCTTTTTCCGTAATAGTCCTGTTCATACGTTCTGAAACACCGTTCTGCTGGGGAGTTCGCGGAACAGTCAGATGATACGAAATACCTTTCTGTACGCAGTATTCTTTCATCTCGGTAGATAAATACTCTCCACCGTTATCGCAATATAGATTAACTAATTTTGTATTGAATTTAGCTTCACTTTTAGCAACGTAATCTTTAAAGGCCGAAAATACATCTGACTTGTAGGTAATTAAATACACGACACAATAATGAGTAAACTGATCAACAAATAATACATAATAGTTTTTGTTGTCAACGGTAGGTGGTGTGATAGGTCCGCAAACATCCGAATGCACAACATATAAGGGTCGTTTTATATGACTTTTATTTTTAGATTGGTTAAACGGTAATCTTGTCTGTTTCCCATTTATGCATGCTTCACACAAAGTATCATTTGGAATCACGGCTTTAATCTGATTTAAATCTTCAACCATGTTGTTACTTTTTAACTCTAAAAATTTATTTTTAGAAATATGGCCTAAGCGTTGGTGCCACAAATCATAATTATTCTTATCATTGTTACTGCATACTTGGGAAACAGAACAGCTTGATTTTACACTTGAAATGAAGTCTAGTTTAGTTGAACCGTGCAATGACTTACCCGACATTATAATTTTACCGTCTTTACGTATTTGGGTGGTTCCGTCCTCTGCAAAGATAGTCCTGCATCCTGCTTTCTGCATTTTGTGCACGGAAAGCAGATTGAACGGGGTCCTCGTCGATTACACGTATGACGTCTAATTCGCTCAGGAGAGCACGTATGCGAAATTTCCAGACACTGTACCTTTCTCCATTGAAAGGAGTTATGTTCCGTTTTATAGTTTTTGAATTCTCCATTTTGCAGTTCAAAATTAAACGGTTAGGAATTTGAAAAACAAAATTGTTTTTAGAATAATAAGCAGTACTAAGACCAGCAACGTGGCTGGGCCCATAACCTATAGGAAAATAGGATTATGGGCGAATGAAAAACTGAATTAATTTTAAGTAAATGAAATTAGTTATTTTATTTTATTAACTTTAGCACTAGGAAGTAATACGTCCGTCTCTAAGCGCGGTAAGAAGCAGAGTGGGGAGAAACGTTTGCTCATTGGCATTCAGTCTTTAGAATCACTCGCTCACCATTCACTCAACTCAATCACTCAAATGTACTGTGGTGTAAAATCAGAAACTGTGATTCTTAAACTACATGAATCAAAATTGAAACTAGGATCATAAATTAAATTAATTTTTGCCAATTCTGTGAACTAAATTCAACAAAGTCTGCCATTGCGGAACACCTGCTTGAGTCTGGTCCAAACCACTGGATCGAATTACATAATCCAAAAGTACTTTCGACCAAACGCCACTACATACCAAGACTGGTAAGCGAGGCTATTGAAATCACCAAGTACAAAAATTTCAATAGAGAAGATGGCTTCAAATTGTCAAGTACATGGAATCCAGTGGTAAATTTGTGTAAAAATAAGTTTGTGTCTAAACCTGCAATAAAATCATGCGATACCGTTAGTGTGTGTTGTCGAGATGACTTTCGAGTGAGTACCGATAGTGACCAAAGTGTTCCGAAAAAACGCAGAAGAATGAGGGTAGACAGATATGTTTGCCCTTAGCCGTCACCCGCAGCCGCACCAGTTTACCCGTGATCATGGCGATTGCAACATCGCCGAAATATTGGGTGCTTGATATATCCCTACCGTGAGTTAAAACCCGTTATAATGTCTTATAGTTTAAGTAAGGTATATTTTGTATTAATAACATCAAATTTCAAATTCAAATTTCAATCGTTTATTTCCAAGTAGATTCACAACGAATGCTTTCAGAAAGTCAAAAATTTACAATACAATACTGTCGCTAAAAATAAATTAGTCATTGTAAAAAAGAGAAAATTCTCAGACACAATTTAACAATAACAATTTTATGAAATGAAATGAAATGAAAATGAAATGAAATAATTTATTTGCTGAATAATGGTAGGTTAAATAATGTATGTTATTTAGATGGTAAAAATTAATTTTTTTTTTGGTTTCACATTATTCTACCTAGATTAGGCATGCAAAGTTTTTAAATAAATGAGTCACATGAAATTAATTAATTACAACAAAAATGATAATAATGTCCGAAATAGGTAAATATGTCAAAGAAATAATAATGCAATTATTCAATTATTTATCACAAGTGCGTCAAAACTTATCAACTAAAAAGTCCTGTAAACTATAATAGCATTTATTGATCAACAAAGTATACAACTCTCTCCGAAATGACGCCAAGGGAAGTTTTTTTATTGTCGGCGGTAATTTATTATAAATTTTTGGTGCAAGGCAGATAAGACTCTTGTGTAGTAAAGCCGTTCTTGCTGGCACCAAGCATAATTGATCTTGACGTCTGAGATTTCTGCTATGGACATGAGAAACTGTTTTAAACAAGCTTAAGTTTGACTTAACATAAATCGCTACCTCGAAAACGTACAGAGAAGGCAATGTAAGTATATTTAATTTCTTAAAAAGTAGGCGACAGCTATCTATGCGTTTAACACCGTATATTGCTCTAATGCACTTTTTTTGGGCTTTGAATAGCATATTTTTGGACGTCGAATTACCCCAAAATATAATTGCATATCGCAAATTGGATGAGACAAATCCATGATATTTTTTTATTTTTTTTATAAGTAATAGGCCCGCAATTGTCTGCCATCTCACCTGGTGGTAAGTGGAGATGCAGACGAAGATGGTACATGCTTGCCTAGATAATGCCTATTCACTCTTGCCTTAAAAAGGCCCAAGTTATATTATATGCTGCTAGTACAGCCTGCATGTGCGCCGTTTTTTTAATTTTATATAGTGCGTAGGCATACTGGATGATTTTTTTGCACAGCTCTAGCCCATGAGATGCCCAGCTTAAATTACTATCTATATTAACACCAAGAAATTTTGTTGTTTGTGTTATTGATAGAGGTTGACCCATGTAATTAATATTAAGGAGAGGTTCGGGTGTCTTTTGCCGAAAGTGCATGATTTTAGTTTTATCTAAATTAATTTTCAGGTTGTTATTTTCAAGCCAGTTAATTATGTTTTTAATTGTATTATTTATTTCAAATTCATATAAGTCCAAATCATTACTCCCTTCAACCAGCACAGTGCTATCATCAGCGAACAGAATCATTGGATGATTTGTGCATTGAGGAATATCGTTGATGTATATCAGGAACAGTAGGGGCCCTAAGACACTGCCTTGAGGGACTCCAAATTGCACCTTCCTAAGTCCGGAACGATATTCCACCTCAACAAAGGTTTTTGGGCATATTTGCGTTAATTGGACCAGTTGCTGTCTATTGCTTAGGTAACTCTCCAACAGCCGAAGCACACTACCACGAACCCCGTATACTTCAAGTTTTCTTAACAAAATCGCGTGGTCGACGCAATTGAAGGCTTTCGACATGCCCATAAATATGGCACATATAGGCTTTTTCAGATCGACACACCGGGCAACTAGATTTACTAGGTCATATATCGCCATATTTATGGTTTTGTTCTTTCGAAATCCCTTCTGTTCTTTTGCAAAGATGTTACATTTTTCGAAATAACTATTAAGTGAATTGTATATTACTTTTTCGAAGACCTTGGCAAAAACAGGAATAAGGGCAATGGGTCTGTAGTTATTAAGCTCATCTTTTGCATTCTTTTTGTACAATGGTTTAACGATAGCATGCTTCAGTTTATCTGGGAAGATACCTTTAGATATAGATGAATTTATAATAAAACTAAGTGGGACACAAATTTCCTCAGATACAGCTTTTACAACTTTGGTACAGATTCCATCGTGACCAACACTGTTTGTGTTTTTTAAAGATTTATATAATTTGTTAATAAATTAGGGGTAGTGGGTTTCATAAAAAGTGAATTCAAATGATTACGATTAGATAAATGTCTAGTTAGTGTATAAGTTCTCTGATTGTCATTATTTATTTGGTCGATGAAATTGTCATTGAATGCTTTCGCTATATCTACAGGATTTGTTAAAATAATGTCAGATTTTTTAATATTTGTGATGGGTTCCTTCGGGTAAGCTTGTTTAGAATTATTTATCACTTGCCAGGTCGCTTTTGATTTATTAGCTGAATTGATAATAAAATTATTATTTTGTGATTTTTGCGTCAAATTAATTATCTTTTTTAGCCTAAGAGAGTATCCTTTTACATTTTTTTTTATTTTCAGGGTTGTTTTTTAGTCTGTACTTCCACAACATCTCGCGTTTTCGTTTACAACACTGTCTAATACCTCTTGATATCCATTTTGTTTTTTTTGTACTCTTTATTTTCAGAGTTTTTTTAGGAAAACATAGATAATAAAATAATAAAAATAGTTCTAGAAATGAGTTGTATGCTTCACCGGGATTATTTGATAGATAAACATCATGAAAAGAGACGTTGCGAATACATTCAATCAATTTAGTTATGTTAGTTATACAATAATCTCTTCTTTCAACACGCCAGGATTCCAGAGTGGACGTTTTTTTTAACTGGACATTTTATAATCTGTGCTGTATGATCAGACAGTCCAAATTCAATCACTTCGCCCTTACATCCCTTAATGTTGAGAGCAAAGTTATCTAAACATGTTTCGCTTTTTGGCCTTGTCGGTTCCTTGAACATTAGCTTTGGATTGTAACCTAAAAGTAATTGTCGAAATTCCTCAGAAGTCTGATCTGACTTTAAATTATCTATGTTGAAATCGCCACAGATTGCGATCTTTTTGTTGTTTCTGTTACTCAATGTATGAAGTACATATTCTAGTTTTTCGAGGAACGTATTTAGATGATCTTTTTTCTTCTTTTTTTGGGGTACTCTATAAATACAGACAATAATTATATTATGGTCAATTAGTTCTATTGCACTTATTTCAACTACTGATTTGATTGATGCATGTTTAATTTTATCTAAAGTTTTAAATTTCAGTCCATTCCGTACCAGTATACAGGAACCACCCCTATTAGTGTTCCGCGAGTAGCTCGCTGCTAAATTAAAATTTGGTATTGTTAGGTAACATTCTCGATCTGGGGTCATGTTATGTTCAGTGATGCAAATTACATCTACTGGCGTTTTGTCATCGTTGAGTTGGTTTAAATGAAGGGTCAGCTCATCAGATTTTGTGATCAGCCCTGCAATATTTTGGTGAAGTATTCGGATGTACTTATAATAGAAAAAACTGGTTCACAACAGGCTCTTCTTCAGTCTTCGTTTCACCTGAGAGGTTTGAACGCTCAGCATGCTTGACATTCTCGTCTGGAATCTTGCTAGTACTTAAAGCCATGTGTTTACCATTACTGATTCTGCCAATACCTTGAGCGATGACCCTCAAATTAGCAAAGAGTGTATCAAAGCCTGTGTTCTTCAGTTTTCCTGTGTATTCCGAAAACATATCAAACGATAGATACGCATTGGAGTCGAAGAAATAAGCGTAGTAGTTATTCTCTAATATGTCTCTGTATAGGAGCGTGTTAAATATTTCTACATTGTTGTTAAATACCATTGCTCCGCATACATATGTTGGCACTGCTAAAATAATATTTGTGTTTGTAATTCTTTTCAAACTTTCTCTTATGTGCTGTATCAAGTTTTCAAAGTCTTGCAAGGATTTTAGATTAGACCCAAATTTAAAATCCGCCAGTATCTCTTTTGGTAGATTGTCTAGTAACATTTTGATGCCCACTCCAGTCTTGATATGGTGATAGTATGTAAATTGATTATGTGGGAAGTGACGGGACATTGTTTGTAGGATTTTATTTTTGTTGTTATTGTTGTTCTGTATTATTCGACGATGGCGCAGAGTTACTAAGCCGTTCACTGCTTTGTTCTTGTACCTGGTACTCATTGCAGATTAAAGGAGTCTGGTTGATATTTTTGTCACTTGAACTACTAAAATTTGATTCATCAAACTGCTCTTTTTTGGTAGGCACTGTTTTATTATGCTTTTTCTTGTTTTTCTTTTTTTTTGTCTTGCATATATTGTCTGTGGTTGTACAAAGTTTCGATAGTATTTGATGCTTTTTTTCACATCCAATTATTTGGTCTTTTAATTTGTAATTTTCTGATAAAAGATTCTCTATCTCTTCCTCAGCAGATTTAAGTTGCAATTCTAGGATAGCTATTGTTTCCTTAAGGTTTTCGAGCGCATTGTTCATAATCAAGTTGTTCAGTTCAGGACAGCTTCTTTGGCGCTCAGAAATCTCATTAGCAAGCTTTAATGAGCTATTTTCTTCTTCACTATCACTTTCTATTGTGTTGCTCAGTGAGTGAAATGAGTTTTTTGTGGAAACATTTATTATGATAGTTTCTTTTTTGCGGTGAGTGATGTTGTCATTTAAGGAACACGGGTCGTTTGATTGAATCGCTGATAATTGCAATGAGTGTAATGTGTCATCGCTAGGCTTCGAGACTGAGTTACATGTAACAAGTGGGACTTGGCCCTCCACAGATCCTGAAGTTATCTGATAAATCTGGTTTGACTCCACAGATTCCCTTGTAACTGTTGTAGAGATTGTAGGTGTTTTTTTTACTTCAACGCTTAAATTCTGCGCTGATTGATTAGTATTTTTCATATTATTCGGTGTACTTGATTTCCTGGATAGACACGGTGCACATCGCCAGTTACTTTTGTGAAATGGAGTCATGGCAGTAAAGCGTTTTTCGGCGTTCGCGCATAATAAATCGTAGTTGTTTTTGCACAAAACGCAGGTAAGAAACTGTGTTCGCGGTAGTGCATTTTTACATTTTGCGCACTTAAGTGCCATCTTGAGAGGCCCGTTGTATTAATAGTTTAAATTTTTTACGCACTCTTTCGGTCGTCAATATATCTCAATAGCCCAATGCAATGCGCGTGTCCTTGCAGTCAACGTAGCAGCCTCGCATGTAGCAAATCCGTAGCAATATCGATCGAAGTTCGTAGCAGTGTAGTAGCTTAGCGCTACAAGCGGCGCAGGCGCGTTCAAGGTCGACTGGTTGACCGGTCAATGAACTCGAGGCACACAGGACTCGCACTTGACTTCGCTTCTAATAGTCTTACATTGAGGTAGGTCAGGTAACTCAAAACGGTTATCACTTTAATTTTTGAACTATTTTTTGGTATAAATCTTTAATTAATTGAGTTTTTTTAACACTGTTTTCACTATTCTAATGATACACTTATACTTGTTTTGATACTGTTAATTCCTAATGAAAAAGTGCAAAATTAACACATTTTAAAATTAAATATCACAGAGCTATTAAACGTAGGTGTGCTTAGTAAGACTGCCGGAGACTTAGTGAGACTTATGTTCCTAGTAGAAACTTTACGCGGCATAAAGTCATCTGACCGCTTATACGTTCTGGGCGATTTTAACGCTAGGGTCGGACAGGACAACGTTGCTTCGCCAGATTGTATAGGTAACCATGGTAAAGGGAAGTTAAACGAAAACGGACAGTGTTTATTAGACTTATGCTCTAAACACCTACTGTGTGTTACCAATACCTACTTCAAAGGCAAAGCAACTTGCAAACATCCGCTTTCTGGCCACTGGCATCAAATGGACCTCATCCTGACCAAAAAGAAAAATCTCCGCGAGACTGATTGTGACACAGATCACTCCTTGGTGGCTTCACATGTTGCTATAGCTCACAAAAAGATCCATTCATCCAAATTGTCCGGTAAGAAGAAGCTTGATCTTCCCAAAACCAGAGACGATGAGTTGGTCCGAAAGTTTGAGGAGCTGGTGCGGGACGAAGTTGCCACCTGGGATGTAGACGCTAATATCGAGGAAAAATGGGGCAAAGTCAAAAAACTACTAACAGAAGTAGCTGGTACGGCTTTCGGTTATCAGGAAATTAAAAAACTAGGATTGGTTCGCCGAAAATTTCGAACACATTACACCCCTGCTCGAGTCCAAACGACAAGCTGCGCTAAAACATCGCCTTAACCCATCTGAAAAGTCACGTATTGATCTAGCGGACGCAAAGTCAGCTTTACAACGCACATCACGGTACTTCGCTAATGCATACTGGGCCGAACTTTGTAAAAGCATTCAATCGTGCGCTGATGTGGGAAACTTTGGTGGTGTCTACGCTGGCATTAAAAAGGCCCTTGGTCCTTTGCCTAAAAAAACATCCCCCTTAAAGAAGCGGACGGCACTGTTATAACAGATGCTCAGCGCCAACTCGAACGATGGGTAGAACATTATATCGGTCTCTACTCAGAACCAGTAAATATAATGCCAGAAGCTGCAAATTGCATGCCGAAACTAGCTACCTGGTCTGAGTGATCTTCCTTCCATAAGGGAATACCACAAGGCTGTTAAGCAGCTTAAGATTGGAAAATCTCCTGGAAACGACGGTACCCACGCCGAACTTATCAGGCTCAAGTGCATATTACCTATTCTGCACAATCTGTTATGTAAATGTTGGGAAGCGGGATATATACCACAGGATATGCGTGATGCTAACATCGTTACTCTATACAAAGGCAAAGGTGACCGCGGTGACTGTAACTGTTACCGTAGAATATCTCTTTTAAGTATAGTAGGTAAATTATTTGCTCGGTTAGTCTTGCTAAGACGCCAGAAACTTGCTGATCGTGTATATCCCGAATCGCAATGTGGGTTCCGCGCCCAACGTTCCACGACAGATATGATCTTTACACTTCGACAACTGCAAGAAAAGTGAAGAGAGCAGAAAACACCTCTGTTTGTGGCGTTCGTAGACCTTAACAAAGCCTTCGACACCGTTAGCAGAGAGGGACTTTATACTGCACTTTTAAATATCGGGTGCCCTCCAAAACTCCTGAGTCTCATTAAATCCTTCCACGAGGACATGAAAGGTTCTGTTGTTTTTAACGACAATACATCTGAGCCGTTCGAAATGCGTAGAGGTGTTCGCCAAGGCTGCGTGTTAGCTCCTACCCTGTTTGGTATTTTCTTTTCATTGCTTCTCAAAGTTGCTTTCGGCGATGACCAACAGGGTATCCACCTGCACACAAGGGCTGACGGGCTATACAATATCTCGCTTCTAAAGTCTAAGCGTAACCGCGATGACTTATTTGTCGATAGCCTTCTGTTTGCTGACGATGCAGCCTTCGTTTCAAATTCTCAATGTGAGCTTCAAAACATTATCGATAAGTTTTCGCACGCGTGTTCTCTGTTCTCCATGTCCATTAATGCCAAAAAAACAGTAGTGCTAACTCAAGGCGCAGAAGCTCCACATATAATGCTCGGTGGCGTTCCCTTGGACATTGTCGACAAGTTTTGCTACTTGGGGTCGACTGTGTCGAACAATCTCACACTTGATGTTGAGATCAATACGCGTATCGGCAAAGCGGCAACCATGTTTGGTAAGCTGAGTACAAGAGTATGGAACAATAAACATCTGACCACTAAAACCAAGAATATTGTTTACCAAACTTGCGTTTTAAGCATACTCTTGTACGGAGCTGATACCTGGACATCGTATGCAAAACAAGAGCGTCGACTTAACTCGTTTCATGTGCACTGCGTAAGAAACATCTTGCATATAACCTGGCAGGACAGAGTCACAAACGAGCGAGTTCTAGAAATTGCTTTACCGCCCTGCTCAAGCAGAGACGCTTGCGGTGGCTAGGGCATGTGCACCGGATGGAACCTTCGCGTCTACCGCGGCGTGTCCTGCTTGGTGCCGTAGCTAACGCCAAAAGAGGGGTTGGAAGACCCATGCTGCATTTCAAAGATTGCGCCAAGCGGGATATGGCTGCGTTTGACATCGACCATCAAAGCTGGGAGAAACTTGCTAAGGATAGGGACGAATGGCGAAAGCGTGCATATGATGGGCGTAAGTCTCACGACGACGCCTGGTTCTCTGGTCTCGCCAACAAAAGGCAAAAACGACACCTAAACATGCATGTTCCAGTCTATAATACCACCTTCACTTGTATAGCGTGCGGAAAGTCATGCCACTCCCGCATTGGCTTATATAGCCACGAAAAGTCTTGCCTCAGACACTGATTAAATCGTCTGTCACAGACGTGTGAGGCCAATGATGAGTAGAAACGTGGCACGAGTGGGATAAAAAAAGGCACTGCCTCGGGGCCGGCCAGGCTGACCACACAGCATGTAACTTACTATCATGTAGCTGGGCCTTTCTACAGAGACGCCGTTTTTTTTGTCCTGGTCCAGAAATCGTGTTAAACATATAAACTAAAATCTTAAAAAAATAACACATAATCCTTAATGTATGTATTATTTGGAGAGCATAATTATTATGACTAATTTAGTAATACTTTCTTCTAAAAAAAATACCGAAATGAAAAAAAACACCAAATTTACCTGATTTAGGCCTGTCCCTTTGGCGGAATTGAATCTAAATTGATCCATAATTCGAAAATCCGGAATTTATAATAATGTTCCTATGTTCACATGTATATAGATGTATGACAAAGGTTTATTTATTACCAAGATGGCTATAATGTTTTATTTTGTACCACTTATGTCACTTTAAATATTTGTCCCGAGCTTATGACTTAATTCGGTATCACTCACAAACTCTTACGCACATCTGTAAATACGCGCGATTTGCACATCTTTATCCGATTCACATAAACTGCCAGTTGCGTCCGAGTAGGCGAGTGCAGTGAACCTGTGACATGCTGCCGGGATTTACCATTTTCAAAGATAAGAAATTTTACTTCGTCTTTGGTGCAGGGTAATTTCTCAACTCCGGATCATAAATATTTTTGAAACTATAAGAGCTAAAAGGTTGTTACTTTGTGTAATTTGTGCCTCGATAGTATACCAATACGTAGGTAAAATTGAATTTGCACGAAGTTATACTGTGAGAGAGAAATTTCAAAGAAACCAGCTTTTTCTCAACTCCGGGAATCTGAACTCCGTGTGCATTTGTTCACGGAGTTGAGAATTTTGTTCACGGAGTTGAGGTTTTTTATAAAACTGTGATTAGAATGATGTCGTGTGGTACCGGCGTAGAATAGCATCACTCCAATTCTACCTGTAGGTGTCGTAAGAGGCGACTAAGAAACTAGCTCGAGAGATGATTAACGACGATTAACTCTTGTAATTTCTAAACTCCGTGAACAGTCAAAATTCAAATTCGATTATTTCAGAATCTGCAAGAGGAAATGGGGAGAAATTTATCTTATTTTGTTTATTCATTTAAAAAACAATAAATCACTTTGAATGAGTGCATGAAAACCTTATAACAAACGTGCACTCTCAACTCCGTGAACACTCAAAATTAAAATTGAATTATTTCAGAATCTACTGAAGCAAATGATGGCAAATAAAATTAAATATATTTCTATTTTTTTTTCCTATTTTTCAGTATAATAAAGTCAATAAAATGTTAAGAGTAAAATTGCACACGGAGGTGAGAAAAATTTACTCCTGCCGTAGAAATGCTCAGCTATTAAAGTGAATATAAATATATATATATGTATGTATTTACATGTGTCATGTAAATCAGCCGGACCCCCTGAACAGGAAAACCACCCAAAAACCTGCTCAAAAATGCTTCTATTCTCAATTAACAATTTGTACTATAGGACCTAAGCTACCCTAGCTAAGTTTTAAAATATATTAATAGCCCAAAAGAAGGCTACGCTAAAATAAAATAAAAGTACTACAGTAGATAATTCTATCTGTTTCGTCTTATAAAGTCTTCCTTTCTACGAGTATTTATGTCAATTTTAAATTCCATGCACGTCCCGATTTGGTATTAAAAATGACTGCATGTTTCTTGTGCTGAGCTGGAATCTCAGAGGACCATGCCTCTTTGTCATTACCGTAACCAACTAACTTATAATAGGCTTTATAACATAATGTTTTCTTAATAAAAGATTTAAATTTACTCTCAGACAAACTTAATATATCTTCCGGTATTTTGTTATAGTATCGTAAACCTTCAAATGAAGTCCTAACTTTAGCTAGTCTATGCTTAGGTTGATCTAATTTATTTTTACTCCTTATACCTATTACGATTATGTCTTTCATGATTTCTTGTGAAAGTATGAATATTCTTTCTTACATACATGATATTTTCATAAATATATTGACACGGCACAGTCATAATATTAATTTCCTTAAACAGTTCTCTCAGAGAATCACGACTGCCAAGTTTATAAATAGCTCTAATGGCCCTTTTCTGAAGAATAAACATTGTTATAATATCAGGTAGGTAAGGTTTCATTTATCCTGCAAGTTATATTCATCTTCCAAGCTTTAGGAAAAAAAATGGCGATAGTGACCGCTTTATACAGTACCTAGTTACCCTTTTGCCTATCGTGCAAGGGATAAAGGCTAGTCGTGGGTAACTCATGAACGATTGGCTTAAAAGAACTAAGTCCGCTCTTACAACTCAGTCGTTCAGTAGTTCATCTGACATAGCTTTAGTTCACAACTCACCGGCTCACTTCACGCAAGCGGCTCTCGCGAGCCGTGAACACGGCGCGAATGGCCGGCGCGGCGGCGGCGCGCGCGTTTGCGGGCGCCCGCTCGGCTCGCAATCGCAACTCGCGCTGCACGACGCACACAGCCGCACAACACACACTCGCGTAAGATAGAGACAAAGAAATCGAATTCCGTAGGAAAGAGTGGGGACGCTATGTTTTTCGAAGTCTTGGCTATCTAAATCACGCGTCTGTCCATCGGGTATGGTTACGTGAAGCAAAAAGTAGCGTAAAATGTAAGACAATAGGGTACATTTTTGTTTCATAAATCGGGATAGTTTTGCACCATTTTGTTTTACAGTCAAGCACATTTATTACATACATACATATATCACGCCTTTGTCCCTCGCGGGGCAGGCAGAGCGTTAATGGCTGTAAGAATACGGTCACTATGGCCACGTCTGACATTTTTGAGGATTGTTTTCCAAGGTTGTTTCAGAAAACATGTGTATCACTATAGTGACAGGTTGTCAGCCTGTCGCCTAAAAATTGTAATACACCAACACTCTCGAGTCCCTTAGTCGCCTCTTACGGCACCCGCGGAAAGAATGTGGGGTGATGCTATTCTAAGCCGGCATCACACGGCAAATTAAAGATAGAAACACATTTATTAAAGATAGAAAATAAAATATAACGTCAAATTAAGAATTCACATATTACTTCGTTAAATCCTTCCTTACATTTAAGTACGTTAAATTGATGCACGAACTATATTTCCAATAAAAAGGCTATAAAGACGCGAACTACAACACAACGTAAACAATTCAATAATACTTTAGTTCGTTTGAACTGAACTCCGTAACCGCTCGCTCGCTTCATCGCTCACTCATGAGCCTTATGACTCGTAGGAGCCGTAATGAAGAAGCGAACTAACTGAACTACTGAACTAAGTGAGTGATTCAACTCCGCAGATGCAAAAGATTCAAATCGCTCTGCTCATCTAAGTGAGTGATTTTTACGATGTCTAATAAAGGCGTAATTTGTGTATGTACTCGTATGTACGGTTACGCATTGTATTACACAAAAAAACGCTCGTAAAACGATAGAAATTTTATCTTTGAGTCACTTCACCTATATGAGTCGCTCTTTACATCACCCATTGGCACGGGTAGAATTGGGTTGATACTATTCAAAGCGGGACATCACGGCAAAAGAACTCCTCATGTGTATTATTTTTCTCTTTGACTATCTTTAAAAATTGCAAGTGATGGATGCTATCTCCACTACTGGACGTGGGTCCTTCATGGGTATCTTCGTCTTAGGACACGATTTCCTATTTTCCTTTCTAACCACCTTCTTTTAGGCATCGGTCCAACCGGATGATTCGTTGATTGAAGGTGACTTTCGCCTTGTCCAGTTTCATTCCAAGTCCAACACATCTCCGAGGCAGTATTAAAACTAGAGAGCTTTTTTGCAAGTCCTGCAGCAATACAGTCAAGTCTCCGCTTTAAGAACTATTGAAAATTTCCATTGTTTCCTAGCCTCCGTGTATTTTTTAGGCATCTTAACTTACGAAATAATGATAATAAATACAAACACAAAGGAAAAAAGGAAAAAACAGACAAACTTCAACGTTGCGTGCCTTCTAAGCTATGAGAATCGAACCGTGGTCTACCGTGATTCCGAGCCCAACACTCAAACCGCTAGACCACTAAATCAGGGTATTAGCAATTGAAAATAAATATAATCGCAACTGGAATAAAGTTTAGAATGGCTTGCAAGGGAAAAAACTGAAGTTTATACTTGAATGAATGGAACGAATTGAGAACGAATGTTATTGTAGTGTTGCTATTATATAAAAAAACTGCTTTGTTTTAGTTAAACATGGTTTTAATCCAAGGTCACTGCGGCAGCTGTCAAAGTACTTTAGGCAATGTTTAGTAAAAATCGCGAACTTTGGCCAACTTCTAGCGAACCTCAATACAAATTTTGATACCACGTTCCAGTAAACTGACAGCGCCATCTATTAAATGCCATTGAAACAACTCGTAATTTTGCCTCGTATAATTATATGAAAAATATTAATTGCATTTTATTTCTAGTGCTCCTAAATGCTGCCTGTTCATAATGTATGCAGCAGCAGCGTTTTGCTATTTAGTATATAACTTCACTAAGCAAATAAAACGAAAGTAATGTATAATTAAAATTAAACGCTAAATAGAGTCAGGTATTTTTGTTTGCGGCGGCGAGGGTGTCGAGTCTTCTGCATAATGTACAACTAAGCCTTTTGGAAGTAGGTACAGCATCGGAATCTTTGCGCAAAATACCAAGTTTGTGTGAACTGGCATTTTACTTTGAAATCTGCTCGCACTTCGTCTGCGCAGGTAGAACGTAGGTACCCCGTGCATCTAGAATATGAACAGAAATGATCGTTAAGGTATTATTTTGTTGGTATTTTCATAATGAGTACTGTAGATACATCTAAATACATTTTAAAATGGTACAACTGTAATACAACAAGCCATTGATGTTCCGAAATAGACCGTAGAGTAGCCACATTTTGCAGAGTATTACAAGTAAAAAACAGATAATTTCAAATCTAAAAGCAATGTTATTTATTTATTTATTTATTTATTTACCATTTATTGTACACAAGAAATTTTACAGGACAAAACATAAATAAAATGGACACAACAGGCACTGCTTATCTCTAAAAAAGATATTTCTTACAGCAGACCTACAGGAGAGAAATGGCATTTGGCGAAAGGCGGATGAGACGTGCACAATTACTTTGAATACGAGATGATTTATATTTACTAATGTTTTAATGTTATTAGTTTTAGACAGATTTTAACCATGAGTAAGCAGCCAGGGAGCAGTCTGCTAGAATCTGGCCTTTTTGCTTTTGAAATTGCTAAAAAGTACTGATAATTTTTTTCACCATATTGTTGCGTTCCAGTTTAATTGCTACTGCGCTCCGCTACTATGTACGTATAATATGTATGTATAGTACAGTACGGTTTTAATTGTTAATGCACTGTACTGTACTTTAATTACTGTGATTTTCCAGGGAGACTGGTGAAGTAGTTTGGTATCCACTCAGGCCTTAAATATTTCTCTGGATCACACGCACGAAGCGATGCTCGGCTCGCAACTAGAATAAAGACGTAAACGTAAAAATACGGTCGCTATCGCCACGTCTGACAAATATAGAGGGCCGTTTGAGATAATTTGTGTATCACTATAGTGACAGGTTGTCAACCTGTGCCTAAAAGTTTAAATACACCTGAAACCCTCAAGTCCCTCAGTTGCCTCACACTCTTGATGCACCGGTTTTTTTTCGTTTGAATGTGCAATAAAGTGTTTTTACTGACTAACATACTCAAGTCACAACAAGAGAATACAAATATCAATGGACCACCTAATATTCCTGCATACTTCAAAAGCTACTGGAAGCAAGTCCTAGAGGCATTTCAGTTGTCAAATTTTGGCCAACAAAAATATAATGTTGCCGTCAACTTGACGAAGAAGAAGAAAAATGTAATGATTAAATTAACCTTATCCTTTTCTATTCTTAAAAATATACCTACTCACACTTAAAACACCTTTAAAAAACGACTAAGGGAAAATCCATCCTTGCTCTATCTACGCTCACATGACCAAAACCTCCTCGGTTGGAGAGACCCATCGATGATCGATCACTTTATTATGATTTTGCAGACACCTGATTTCAATCAAAATCTATCTATACATATAATAAAACTCAAGAGGATCGAAAGTCTGTACATACAAGATATCCAAAAAAAAAATTGTTTCGTGATACTTAACATTGACAACAAAACATGTTTCTGCAATTTTTTAAATTTTTGTCTGTTTGGATGTTTAGATGTTTGAATGTTTGTTTGTGGATATGAGGAAGCATCACGCGAAAACGACCGAACGGATTTTGATGCAATTTGTACCAAAATGTCCAGTAAATCACCGACCAGGTTATAGGCTAAAAAAACACACCCCTAAAAGGGGGGTTGGCTGCTACACATAAAATAAGTTTGTAAATCACGTAAATTTCGTAATGCCGCGTAGTAAAAAGATGTATATGGGCTTATAGGACCCGAGATTGATTTCAAATTTCGAACTGGCCAGCACGAATTGTGTCACTTTGAATAAGCGCGCAGAAAGAAAAATAACATGAGGCCGTATTTAAATTTTTAATCTATATTTTTATAACCTCAATAAATGAGTTTGTCAAATTATTACTCAATATTACGACAAGGCACATCAAACATCTAGTTGGCAACAATCTATACCACCAACACTCCAACTACAATGGTAGCACTCTTATAAGTTTTCTGCAAAAGTACAATATGAGGGTCAGCAGCACCTGGTGTCGCTTATCTTGCAAAGAGACATGGACAGGATCAGGAAACAAATCATCACAAATAGACCACATCATCACGAGCCTCCCCAAACCAATATTCTTTGATGTTATTAAAGGAGATACCGGTCAGCTTGTTAGTACTGACCACAAGCTTGTACTTGGGCGTGTTAGGCTGAGTTCTTTCCAAAATGCTCACAGACCCAACGATACCAGACACAGCAACACCAGAAAAGTGACATTCGACTACCGGAAATATGACTACGAACGACTGCAGAAGGAAGAAGTCCAACTCAAGCTTGAAAAGATAGTCAAGGAAAAGCTCCAATTAGCCCGACTAGCCTTATTAGAATCTAATACACAAAGTGACATACTAAGTTGGGACACCCTAAACAACATACTGAAAGAAACAGCACAAGAACTTCTAAGCAAACCGATAGCTAAATCCCGAGAAAGCCGTCTAGCTCTTGCTCACCTACAGAAACTACTGTTTCTGAAAAGCAGGGACCCTAACAACCAAGGCCTAAACAGAGAAGTAAAATCACCACTTTAAGGAAAATTCAGGAAGAGGAAGACACTGAAGAATGTGAAATCTTTTTCAAAAAACTTAGCGAAAAACACCGGGCGGAAAAAATGAAAATAACTTACAGGTACCTCAGGAAGCACAAAACTAAAATCACGCGAATGCAGAGTCGATACTACATACCCATGCCGCAATGGGTACATGAACTAAAAAAGAGTGAGGGACCTTATATTCAACTGCTCGAAGAAAGAAATTTGACACTCCCTGAAGAAGACGCTCCTGAAACCGACGATATAACATCAATTGTGCGCCGCATGAAAAACGGCACAGTCCCCGGCACCGACCAAGTCGACCCGGAACTATACAAGGCTGCCCCATGGGAGTTTCTGGAAGAAATGACTAAAGTCATGAAAGAAGCTTGGGTAAACAACGCTATGATGATCTCTCCGACCGATTTCGGCCATGGCGACCACTTTGACTCCTAATCAGATCGGCGCTGATGCGCCCGGAGATGGCTATTGTAGCCAATTTTGGCAGTAAACTCCCGTGCACAGAGTGGACACGTGAGTTTGCCATTTACATAATTATAGTTAATGGCGACGGGTGGACGGGCCTTCAGCTCATCTCGCTTAGCGTCGAGGTCTGCTTTACGCTGTTCCTCAAACTCGCGGACTTGCCTCTTAATCATCCCGCGCCATTCGGGACGCTGTGCTGCCAGACCCTCCCATTGAGTGGGCTCAATGTTGCATCTTTTCATGTGTCGTTTCTGAACATCTTTATATCTGAGGAGTTGTCCGCCATGCTTTCGCTTGCCCTCCTCTAGCTCAGAATAAAAGATGCGCTTCGCCACTCTCTCCTCCGACATCCGGGATACATGACCGCACCACCGTAGCTGGCGACGCATTAGATAGGCCTCAATGCCACCAACATTGGCTCGTCTCAGAACTTCGGTATTGCGCACTCGGTCGGACCATCTGATCTTCATGATGGTGCGAAGGCATTTTAGGTGGAAGCGATCCAGAGTGCGTATGTGGTGACGATACACACACCAAGTCTCGGAGGAGTATAGAAGGTTTGGCAGCACAATCGCCATATATACAGAGATTTTTGTGGCTAGCTTTAGGTCGTGCGAGCAGAAAACCTTGGAACACAACTTCCCAAATGCTGCAGCTGCAGCACTGATTCTGCTGTTGATCTCAGCATCAAGGTTACACTTAGATGTTATAGTGTTCCCCAGATAACGAAACTTATCAACCTGTTTCAGCATATCCTCACCAAGCATAATCGCCAGTGTCTCGCGACCATGCGAGTCTAAGGACATCACTTCCGTCTTTTTGACACTGATCTTCAGGCCGAATTTACAGCATGCTTGGTGAAAAACGGACATTAGCTGTTGCAGGCCGTCTGGGGATTCTGCAAGAAAGCACAAGTCATCAGCATGTGGTACTTGACGAGAGGCATTGTAATAAAAGACAACCGTTCGCGACAAGTCCTGATTTATTACTAATTTATTCCTAATACAAATCGTATGCGCTTTGATGCCGTAAGCTGCATTCATATAAATTAGTAATAAATCAGGACTTGTCGCGAACGGTTGTCTTTTATTACAATGCCTCTCGTCAAGTACCACATGGCGACTCCATGCCAGAGGTACGAGGCTCAAATTGCGCGTCGTTATCGCAAGTAGCAGCAATCTTTGAACAATATTTTATGTGAATTATAAAAATAGATTTGTGGACTTTGTTTTCAAAAACTCAAAATGTGCCAATCTAAAGTTGAAAAAGAAGATGTGTTTGTGTCACAAAACGCAGTTGGAGGAAAAAATGATGCCATTTTAAAGGATTTAGGAAACCACTTGGACAAATCCAACGTTTTGATGCTGGTTTCGTGTTTATTGTTATTCGTCATAGCGGTCTACATCGTCTTTAAAATCTACAAAAAGTGCCATGAACGGTGGATGCAACAACAAATTGTAGAACATGGTCTTGCAAGGTTCCGTTCCCTTCGTCGTCGTGAAAATTCTAATAATGGTCGTCGTGAAGATGAAAACAATTCTTAATTTTCCTACGTTTCGCCGCGCGTCGTGAGTACAAAAACTACAGGGTTCCAGAACTAAAAGTGTCTGCCATACTGCCGGTGTGAACTTAAAGTGATTGTGCTGTACAACTTATCAAAGACTGAAGGATGTGCATCGGATTGGGACTGTGATTCTGTGTTCGCGCTGTGCTGTGCTGTGCTTCGCTGCGCTATAAGAGACTGAAGGATGTGCAGTGCTAGAAAGACTGAAACGTGAAGTGAAATGAAGAAAACTGTGCTGCCAAAGATGCGTGTTGAGGTCCCATCAGCCAAATGCCGGGGAGAAGTGAAGAATACGGTATATTAATGACGTGATGCGGTCGGTACATTTTTATTTTTAACTTTAAGATAGTTCATAGATAAACGTAGTAAGATATCAATGAAGGAGACGATTACTCACCTGCTTATATTTTTAAATAATATTTTATATGGAAGTCTCAGAGATAAGAAATTTTTATGAAAAGCTATTTAAAATAAGACAATATTTGGTACAAATTGGTCCTAAAAGAAGGTATGAGAGTAAGGCTGGTAGAAAGAGATTTAATGAGGCTTCTTTACTTTACATAGACTTTCAAGCTTACGATAAGTTAGCCCAGGAAAATATTACAGCTGAAAATCTAGCGCTTTACATACAAGAGGTAACACGTGTAGATAATTTGTATACAGAAATCAGAGCACTCTGTACACCTCCAAAACCTATATTAGTAGAACCAGTACCCGTAGAGGAAAGCTCAGATAGCGAGACTTCAAGTTCTAGTAGCTCAGAAAGTGAAAAAGAAGACGAAATGGCCGAATTCGATTTAAAGTCCGCTGTGGGGTTGATTCCAGTAATGGATGATTCAGAAACAACTACAAAGCAAATTATTTCCGCTATTGAAATGTACGAAACATTACTGAAAGCAACTGCAAAGCAAACTTTGATAACGTTCATTTTAAAAACACGGCTGAGTGAGAGCGCTAAAATGCGCCTTTCGTCATCTTACGATACAGTTGAGGCTCTTATCACTGACATGAAAAGTCATTTACTGACAACAAAGTCTAGTACGTCGTTACAAACACAGTTAATTCAACAAAAACAAGGTTCAATGAGTATCGACAATTATGCAAAAACTATCGAAGAACTTTTTGTCGAACTTACTATCTCGCAAGCCGAAGGTAAAAGTAGTTCATATGCGGTACTAAAACCTTTAAACGAAAAATTAGCCATCAAGCGCTTTACCGACGGGTTGAGAGATAGGAGGTTGAGCACCATTTTAGCGGCCCGCAATTACACTTCATTAAAGGACGCGGTCCGAGCCGCTAAAGATGAGGAAGAAGATGAGGAGCTGTCGTCGATGACGTCACCATCGGACAATCATCAGGGTGAAATGTTCTATGCAAAAAGAGGTCAAGGTAAGTTTCGCGGCCGACCTCAAAGAACATTTGGTCATCGTGGCGGAGGCAGAGCATTTTCGTCATACCAACAACATCAAACTTCACGGCATGCAGGTCCACCAACACGTGCAAACTGGCGTGGTAGGTATAACAATAACTTTGGAAACCCTAACCGAGGTTTTCGAAGTTACAGAGGTTACCGTGGGAACAGAAACTATACCCGCGGCATGCATTACTTTGACACTGCCGCTACCGATAACGATGTGCAAGCAGAGTCGCGTACGGCTCAAGTGACCGAGCATTCAAACCACACGGGTAATCAGTTTTTTCGATTATAATGACATTTATTACATTAATTGTTGTAATTCTGTGAAACTTGCGTTAAACAATATTCAATGTAATTGGCTTGTGGACTCCGGAGCAAGTTTATCCGTAGTGAAACATGACACTGTACAACACTTACAGATACCAATTTTAGAACATAAAATTACTATTAACGGAATTGGAGGTCAGGCAAAATCACTAGGTTATATTGATTTGGATCTTACAATTGGAAATGAAACTTATAGTCACACTTTTTATGTTTTTGAAACTTTACCGTGCAGTACAGAAGGAATTTTAGGATTGGATTTCTTTCAAAAATATAAATGCTTTTTAGATTATGAGCTACATACATTCACGTTGAAAAAACAAGGGAAGCGTTTAACTATACCAATTGATGTTGGGCAATTGGGAGAAAATAGTTACTTGGTAGTTCCCCCCCGTTGCGAAAAGATATTCGAAATAGGTACATACTTGACTAGGGACAGTGTCATATTTCCAAAAGAGTTATGCCAAGGGGTATTTTTAGCATCAGGAATTTGTAAGCCAATTAATGGAAAAATAAAAATTCAAATACTAAATACGAGAGACAGTGAGGTGAGATTGAGTTACTTTAAACCGGAAACCGAAAGTTTGAGTCAATATACAGTATGTTCTTTTAGCGAAAGTAACTTGGATGGCGAGCGTGTAAGAAAGTTATTTTCAGAATTAAAATTAGACCACTTGAATAATGAAGAGAAAACGTCAATTGAAAACATTTGCGCAAAATATGCCGATGTTTTCTACTTGCCAGGCGATAAGCTGTCTACAACAAATATTTACAAACAAAAAATCAGATTAAAACCAAATGTAGATCCTGTATATGTCAAACCATACCGTTTGCCATTTTCACAGCGTAAGGAAGTAGATAGGCAAGTCAAAAAGATGCTAGATGAGGATATTATAGAACCATCTAATAGTGAGTGGAGTAGTCCCGCTTTACTAGTACCTAAAAAGTCAGATTCTGCCGAAACAAAGAAGTGGAGACTTGTGATCGATTTCAGAAAATTAAATGACCGTATTATTGACGATAAATTCCCACTTCCAAATATTAACGACATATTAGACTCCTTATCAGGCTCCATGTATTTTAGTCATCTTGATCTTGATCAGAGTTATTACCAGGTTGAACTTGAACAGTCAAGCAAGGAGTATACTGCATTTTCAACACCTTCAGGCCATTACCACATGAAACGACTCCCAATGGGATTAAAAATTAGTCCGTCAGCATTTTCTCGCATTATGACTGTAGCCATGTCTGGGTTAAATTATGATAAAGTTATGGTTTATTTGGATGATTACATATGTCATGGTAGAAATTTGGCCGATCATAATCATAATTTAATGGATATTTTGGCAAGATTACGCAAAGTAAACTTAAAATTAAACCCGAAAAAGTGCGACTTTCTTAAAAAAGAAATGTTGTACTTAGGTCATGTAGTTACAGCTGAAGGAGTGAAACCTGATCCTGAAAAAATTCAGTCTATTCAAAATTATCCCGTGCCCGAAAATGCTGATGACGTGCGTAGATTCGTAGCATTCTCAAATTATTATAGAAAATTTATACCTATGTTCGGTGAAATAACTATACCATTAAATAATTTATGTCGTAAAAATGTTAAATTTAATTGGGATACAAAGTGTCAAGATGCATTTTTAATAATCAAAAAATCGCTTATTTCACCACCCATATTGCAATATCCAAACTTTGATGATAATAATACATTTCTATTAATGACAGACGCAAGCAGTTTTTCTATTGGTTCCGTTTTATGCAATAGTGACCGAAGACCGATAGCTTATGCGAGTCGAAGTTTGAACAAAGCCGAGTGCAATTATCCTACAATTGAAAAGGAGTTATTGGCAATAGTATGGTCTATAAAATATTTCCGTCCATACTTGTATGGTCGCAAATTCAAAGTAGAAACCGATCACAAGCCACTAGTTTATTTGTTTAATATGACAAACCCATCTAGTAGACTAACGAAATTCAGATTACTGATTGAGGAATACGATTTTGTAGTGGAATATGTAAAAGGTAGTGACAATGCACCAGCTGACGCAATGTCAAGGATACGAGTGACGAGTGAAGATTTGAAAGCGATGCAAGAAAATTTGGTTTGTGTTCTTACTAGAGCTCAACGTAAACGAGCTGAGGCTCAAATATCAAGTAATCCGACGGTAGATAAGAATCCTGATAACGACCGGCCTGATCAACCGAGAGTTGTCGAGATGCTTAAATTACCGAAGGAATACACAGAGCTAGTATTTATGGATGAGTATATGTGGAAAAGAGTGAAAGAGAAACCGATAGAAGAAAATTCCCTATTTGCGTATTTACGAGATAAACGTATGATATGTGTAAAACCAGCTTCTCGATCGCAATGTACACGAGCTGTCTTTGTGAGAGAACTGAGTTTGTTATGTAATAAATTAAATATTGAATGTGTACACGTAATAAAAGATGAAAATAATAAATATATAGTAGAAGAGCTAGCACAATATATAAATAAAGAGAAAAATTGGACCGGTCCCCAAATATGTATTCTCAAAGGAGTAAAACGAATAATTGATGACGACACAAAATTTGTAATTCTGAATGACTACCACATGTTACCGACAAGCGGACATGCAGGTGTCAGACGCATGATTAACAATATCCGTAAACGTTACTTTTGGTCAGGTTTAGACAGAGATGTGGAAAGATATGTAAAGAAATGCGATAAGTGTCAACGTGAGAAATACTTTAGAGATATAAAAGAACCCATGGTAATAACGGATATTGGTGAGTCAGCGTTTGATAAGATTTTCTTAGATTTAGTTGGGCCCATAGTTAAGGATAGTTGTAATCATAGTTATACGTAGTCGGTCCCAAAGTTCTGTCACTGGCATATTATTTTTGAATTTAGAACACGGATTTGGAAAAGTTTTATTGCATTCCGTTTTTGAATGTTTAACAATTATTTTAAAACAATAAATAATCATTTGGCGCGATTTTTCACGATGGAGTGGACTTTGAAAGAAAACCGAATAGCAGTTTTGGCGTTGCATCGCTGTGGGCACTCGCCGAGTACCATTTTCAAGTTGCTCAAAAAATTGAAAATAACGCTTAGGTTTGGGTATCGTACTATAACTAGGTACACTGAAGTCTCTAGTGTTGAGGACAAGAAAAGAACTGGCCGGCCTCGCTCCGCCAGAACACCAGCAGTGATCAAAGCGATCAAGGAGCGCATACGAAGAAATCCTGTTCGAAAACAGAAACTTATGGCTTTGCAGATGAAGGTTAGTAGAAAAACAGTCAAAAAGGTTTTAAACGAAGACCTTAAGCTGCGAGCATACAAAAAAAAGAGTGGGCACTTACTTAATGCCCGTTTAAAAGAAATTAGACTCAAAAGATCTCGGGTGTTGTTAAAACGGTACGCGAAAAACCGGCACCGCGATATACTTTTTACAGACGAAAAAATTTTTGATATAGAAGAAAAGTATAGTAAACAAAACGATAGAGTGTACGCTACCAGCTCTGAAGAAGCAGGAAACAAAGTTCCGCGGGTGCAACATGGGCATCATCCCTCTTCAGTCATGGTCTGGTTAGGAGTCTCCTACTATGGGCCAACTGAGGTTCATTTTTGCGAAAAGGGGGTCAAAACCAGTGCAAAAGTATACCAAGAGACGGTTTTGGATCGGGACGTCAAAGACCTACCCAACACACTATTTTCAGGACATCACTTTGTGTTCCAGCAGGATTCTGCGCCCGCTCACAAAGCCAGGACCACTCAAGCCTGGTTTGAACGTCAAAACATTGAGTTTATAAGACACGAAGATTGGCCTTCCTCCAGTCCGGACCTTAATCCTCTGGACTATAAAATTTGGCAGGTCTTAGAGAGCAAGGTCTGTGCTAAGCCCCATAAAAATTTGGAGAGCCTGAAGTCAGCCATAGTTAAAGCAGTCGCTGAAATCGACATGGATATGGTGCGTGCTGCGATAGACGACTGGCCGCCGCGGTT
Organism: Keiferia lycopersicella; assembly: GCA_029255805.1. Taxonomy (NCBI): domain Eukaryota; kingdom Metazoa; phylum Arthropoda; class Insecta; order Lepidoptera; family Gelechiidae; genus Keiferia; species Keiferia lycopersicella. The sequence continues at coordinate 261,765 of JARACZ010000018.1, forward strand.
TAAGGCCGTTATTAAAAGCAAGGGAGGTCATTTCGAATAGTTTTATGTTATTTTGATTCTTCGATAATTGTATTTTTAATTGATATATAAATTTTTAAAAACGGATTGGTACTTTTTATTTTATCAGTATTTTCATATATGACAGAACTTTGGGACCGACTACGTATATTGACGCTACAATGCGATTTGACGAAATATGTCGAGGCATACCCTCTTACATCTAAAGATAGTGTATCAGTGGCACGAGCGTTTGTAAGTAACTTCGTGCTACGCTACGGAATACCTAGAAAAGTATTAACGGATCGAGGTACAGAATTTATTGCAGAGGTAATGCAGGAGGTTTATAAACTACTACAAATAACACACTTAACGTCTACAGCGTATCATCATCAAACAATAGGTTCCTTGGAAAATTCACATAAACATTTGGCAAGCTATTTAAGAATACAGACTAATAATCAAGCTGAGTATTGGTGTTCATGGTTACCTTTCTGGTGCTTTGCTTACAATACAACAGTGCATACGGAAACTAATTACACACCGTATGAATTGGTGTTTGGTAAGCAATGTAACCTGCCTCAAAATCTCTCTACCACCCTTGATCCATTATACAATCATTATGACTACCCTAAAGAACTTAAGTATCGATTACAAAAATCGCAAATGGAAGCAAAAGAAAATTTAATTAGAAGTAAGATAATAAGAAAAGATAGGTACGATAGAAAAATTAAGCCTATAGTGTATAAGATAGGAGACTTTGTGTTATTGAAAAATGAGAATCGAAGCAAATTAGAACCATTGTATACTGGACCCTATAAAGTCATTGCAATAGATGAACCGAATATAACCATTAACTACAAAGGAAACAATGTAAAAGTACATAAAAATAGAACTAGATTATATGTAACACAAATGTAAAATGAAATATTTAAGTATTAGATGTAGTGACGTATTTGAAAATGATTGATTAGATAAGAATGAAAAGTATGAGTTTAAAATAAAAATAATTAAGATCATTTTTATTTTATAAAATTAGGTATTAGATGTAGTGACGTATGAATGCAGCTTACGGCATCAAAGCGCATACGATTTGTATTAGGAATAAATTAGTAATAAATCAGGACTTGTCGCGAACGGTTGTCTTTTATTACAATGCCTCTCGTCAAGTACCACAGCATACATGATCTCAGTAATCAATGCATACGAGACTTTAGTGCGCGCCTTAAGTCTAGCCAGGTTAAAAAGACTGCCATCTGTGCGGAAACGGATGCGGACTCCTTGGGAAACAGTATTTAGGACTTCTTTGACTACAACTGCAAAGTACAAGGCGAACAGTGTGGGCGCTAGAACACACCCTTGTTTCACCCCACAGGTGACGGGGAAGAAATCAGACTGTTCACCGTCTACAGAGACGCAGCACTGCATGTCGTCATGCAGGAGTCTTAGGAGTCGCACATACTTTTCTGTGCACCCTAATTTTCCTAGCACCATCCAGAGAGCTTCGCGAGGCACACTGTCGAATGCTTTCTCTAAATCAACAAAGCAGAGGTACAACTGGCGACCTTGTTCTCTACCTTTTTCTTGTAGTTGACGCACCGAGAAAATAGCTTCACATGTACCTCGGTCAGGTCGGAAGCCGAACTGGGTTTCGGGCAGAATTTTTTCCGACAAATCTTTGAGGCGGTTCAGTAAAACTCTGGCAAAGACTTTTCCAGGGACTGACAGCAATGAAATACCGCGATATGAGTTCAGTCAGAACGGTCACCCTTGTTCTTGTAGAGGGCACAAATGCGAGACACTTTGAAGTCCTCAGGGACCCTCTCCTCCTCCCACATTCGAACGAAAAGTTTCCATACCGACGTGTGCAACTCCGTACCACCATATTTAAGTAGTTCACCCGGTATAAGGTCAATGCCAACCGCCCGGTTATTATGCTGCTGTCTGATGGCAGTAACAACCTCGTCGCATGACAGGGGCTCGTCCAGCTCCGTGGCTAACGGGATTTGAGGCATTAAACTGATATGATGCAGATCAGCTGATCGATCTACGTTGAGCAAGTTGTGAAAATGCTCAGCCCAACGTTTAAGTACATCCTCCTTGCTGGTCAGGAGGTGCATACCGTCTAAAGACCTTAAAGGTACTTTTGCACGGTAGGAAGCACCAATCAGCTTACGCACTTCACAGTAAAACTCACCAAGCTGGTTTGTATCGGCGAGCCACTGCATTTGACAAGCCTTGTCCTGCCACCACTTGTCTTTTATTTGTCGAGACAGCCTGCGTAATTCTTGGTCACTTTCTTTGACCACCGCAACACTTCCACCTCTTCGATTATGCTGTCGCAGGAGCTGTCGATGTTTGTCGAATGCTGCTTTAAGAGCCTCGCTATTGTCATCGAACCAGTCTTCACTACGTCGGTCTTTCGTACCCAAAGTAGCAGAAGCGGCTTCTATGAGATGACATGACAAAGCTCCCCAAGCAGCACTGACATCACCGGTCTCAGTTATTGGCGACGGCTTTTCAGATAAGGCTTCAGCATATTTCACCCTAACCTCGCGATCTTTCAGCCTATCCACGTTTAAAAACGCAGGCTTCTTCACTGTGGATCTGCGAGGTTGACGGAGGCGGAGTCGTAGCTTAGTGACAATTAGTCGATGGTCAGTCCAACAATGAGCACCACGCATGACGCGGGTGACTTGAACTTGACCGATGTCTCGTTGCCGAATAATAGCAAAGTCGATCAAATGCCAGTGTTTGGAACGCGGGTGCATCCACGTTGTCTTGTGCTTAGCGGCAAGTCTGAACATAGTGTTCGATATCGCTAGATCGTATTGAGCACAAAGACCGAGCAGCAACAGACCATTGCTGTTCATGTTGCCAACTCCATGTCGTCCCAGAACTCCAGGCCAAGCCTCGTAGTCCCGTCCAACCCTGGCATTGAAATCGCCTAGCAATAAGATCTGCTCTCTGGCGTTTATGCTATCAAGGCATTGAGTTAGCTCCTCGTAAAATTTGTCCTTAATGTCATCAGACTTGTCTAACGTTGGAGCATAGACACTGATGACATTAAGGTAATTGTCTGTATCCAGGTGAAGGCGCAGTGTGGTAACGCGGTCCGAGATGTGAACAGGACACTCTTGAAGTCGCTTTACTAGGTGATTTTTGATGGCAAATCCTACCCCTGAACGTCGAGGCTCGGATGCAGAGGTACCCTTCCAGAAGAAAGTGTAACCACCTCCATCTTCCACCAGTTCTCCTTCATCAGCAAGGTGTGTTTCGCTGAGCGCAGCCACATCCACGTTATAGCGATGAAGTTCTCGAGCTACGATGGCGGTTTTGCGTTCAGGACAGGAGTTGCCATCTCGATCAATTAGAGTTCTCACGTTCCACGCGCCAAATGTCATGATAGATGGTTTCATGCTGTTTTTATTTTTTCTGTTTCGTCGACCACGAGTTAAGTGATGCGGTGGCAGCCGTGGTTACTTCCACCTTCCGGGTAGGGACGAGCACTTTTTTAGGGCACCTTTTCCAGCCCCCTCCTCGGCTGGGCGAGGAAAGCAGTGCCTCCCTTAAAAGGGCTGCTTTGTCATCCCAGGTGCTGCCGAATTCGCATTGTCGTCCCGATTTGCAATGCAAAAGCGACCACGGCATGTACTCACGCCCCTAGAACCGCCTATGTGCAGGAATCAGACAAAGCCCAGCTTGCACCACGCCAGACCTCTCTACCTCAACCCATCGTCACAGGACTTTGCGTCATCGGAGTCCATTATTCGGAAGCGGTCAGTTGCGCAGGATATATTTCGGTGCGCAAACGTTCGCGCAAACGCAGGCGCACGCACTTAGTCCTCACCCTCCTTGATTCAGTGGAACGGAAAACCGCTACGACTGAAGGAGAGGTCAGACGCAGTGTCTGGCCGACAGTAACTACCCGCGCCCTCTACCGTCGCCCTAGGCCATCCACATTTCCTTGCTGAGTCGCCGAGTCCGCCAAGCCCTTGTGCATATCTGCATTGGGTTGCCATTCTCGCCGAAACAGACTTTTTATTTGTTAAGCAGGAGGGAACTGCTTGCTCGGGAAGCCGGGGTCGCATACCCGTATACCACATCACAGTCCTCGATCAAAGGCTGAGATGAGTACCCCTGACTCACAAACAACGCTATACCGGAAGAATGGCAGCTCACAAAACAGGTCCCAATCCCAAAAAAGAACCCGCCGAGGCAAATTAGCGACTTTCAGAAAATATCCATCTGCAACGTGGGATACAGAATATTGCAACGTGGGATACAGAATATATGCTAATTTCCTATTGGAAAAATTGGATTCTAAGATGGACGCCTTAGGAAACTACCAAGCTGCTTTCTTAGATAACAGATCAACGGACGACCACATCTTTACATTACGCAGAATTGTGGACACTAATTGGCGAGCCGGAAATCAAGTCTACGTGGCGGCACTTGACTTGGAGAAGGCCTTTGATAATGTTAACCTCAACGCCTTAACCGACATTCTTGCCACAAGGGTAGGGCGCCTGCTTACAAACCGAATAATCAAAGCTTGTATGAGCGAAAAAACCTATATATCGTGGTGCGGTCAGAACTCTGAAACCATAACCAAGGGCAAAGGGGTAAAACAGGGGTGTCCGCTATCGCCACGCCTCTTTACCTTAGTCATTGATGAGGTCCTGCGCACACTAGAAGAGGAAGATGAAGCAGTAAGGCTTGACCAGGATGTAGCAATCTCCCTGCCCGTTATACTTTCTTTCGCGGATGACCTCCTACTTATAGGAGAAAACATAGACATCCTAGACAGAATTGTGTGCAAGTTAAAAATCTTATTAGAAACAGTTGGACTGACAGTAAATTCAACAAAAACTAAATTAATTGTAAGAGATCCTTTCGGCCCTTCCGCAGCCCTACAGCTTCCCAGAAACCTCGGTGGCGTACCAATACAACCCGTTGCGGAACTGAAATACCTGGGCACGTATATTTCGGCAGCACACAACCGTAAGGCCTCTATAAAGGCTCGGTGTGACAAGGCCGTACAAAATTCAAAAATTTTAACTAAGTTTATTTCTGGAAACAAAATAGAGTGGCGAATAGCAAGGCTTATGTACAAAATGGTCATATTGCCCAGCATGACCTACGCTTTAAACGTAAACTCCCTAACAAGAGCGAATAGATCAAGACTTCGGAGGTACGAGCGATTTATTCTTCGAGACATGCTTCAGGCCGCATGTGACACCCCGAAACAAAAAATAAATGTGACTCTCGAGGGAAAAACGGTCACGAAGATTATAAAAGTCCGCAGAATCTCATATTACGGTCATATACTCAGACGACCATTACCACACTTACTACACGCGGCCCGCGCGTATAGGGAACACAGAAAGAAAGTAGGCAGACCTATCCTCACATGGGAAGATAGCTTAAACCACGACATCGCCAATTATACGGACAAATCTCAAGCTTACTGGGAGACCATTAAGGATGACCGAGGCTTTATCAAAGCAATGGCGGAGGAAATATATAAAGAGCAAGAAACGGACACAGAGACCGAATCCGAGGATGGCGGCGACCACAGCAACCGACAACAAGACAATGGGTCACCCACACCGACATCACGACGAAACAACTACCGGAGGCAAAATAACACACAAAACCTCTCCAACCGCATCCTTCGCAGACAAAGTAGGCCATCTACAATAATAAATGTCGCACCGCCAGAAGTGGATACTTACACGGAAATTGACACCGCGGACCGCGAATACCGAAGGACCGAAAATGCCTAAATGCAGCCCCATTCCCCTCTATAGTCTATTACACACCAAATATAGTATCTATCTTCCTCATGCTGACTTCGATGCTAGTATTCAGGCCGGCTAAAACTTCCCGTCTCTCCTCATCCTGGCTGCCCCGCCCTACACTCCCGATCCTATCTACTTGGCCTACCGGTTTCTTGGACAGGGAGTCAGTGTTTAACTCCACTGAGCGAGCAGTATAGCTTTCACGTGGCGTTACCAAGGGCAACCGGAGGTACTCCTCGCTCCTGCGTCCTTGCCGCAGAACTGCTGGCTGGTGTGGTCACCGGAACGGAGGAACGGAACGGAACGGAACGGACTACAAAAAGATCTTCTTAATATTGGAATAATTTTCACTTTTAATAATTCAATATTTTATACACTCGAAAACAAAAGTTTCGTGGTGCAAGACGTGTAGGTTGCGTACCAGACGATACAATCTTTATTTATGGATCGTTTTCTTGGTGCGTAATCTACTATTTATCGCGGGAAAATTGCAATAGCTTCAAAGCAAAAGTTTGTGTGAAGGGATATCCTTATTTTCGCCGCCCCAACCATGGTTAAAATGGCTCAGTGGAAGTGGATCTGCAGTGCTTATGATGTAAGTCGACCAGCGAAGTTCCACATTTCTTTGTTTTTAATTTTTCTTGCTAATTTTGTTAAGGCTATTCTATATATCTACGTTACTAGCCAATGTTAGTCTGTTACATACTGTTACTATATGTTAAGCCGACAATACCAACATTATTCTCAGGGTGCGCAAACTTTTTTCTGAAACATTATTTCGAAATATGAATAAAAATTGGACTACTTGCTCACACAAATTGACTCGATCGGCTGGTACATTTTCTATGGAAGATACATTTTTTCCACATTTTCTGTAAAATTTTCCTTACCAAAGTTGTTCAGTTTTATGACTCATTATCATCGGTCTCAAAGCCTCATACGTCTGTGCCAGACGATCCAACCAGTGTCTCGGACAAGACTTTTCGTGGCTATAGGTATAAATCGATTTGGAAAACGCCGGATTGCCCAAAACAAGGCCACTCTCTCGGTCTCCTTGGCTGACTCCACAGGAAAGACGAGTCGATACATGCGGAGCCAAGTTGGCTGCAGGATAGACCTCTGTCACACGCGCCTGACAGAGACCCCAATCCGGGTTATTCAAACCCGTTCTGTCAAATTTGTTGTCCTTCTCCAGAGCCGGTCTTAGGTCGGTTTTCTCCCTCGGTTGATTCTTACAACGCGACCCCCACGGGAAAAGATGAGTTATTCTACTCTGCCGGCAGCATACGGTGTTAATTAAATAGCCTTAGGTACTTAATTAAATATAACCATGGCCGCGGCTCCGCCCGTATGGAAAGCCGTCATCCCGTGGCATCGCACAGGAACTTTTTTTACGATAAAAACTTTCATATGTGTTAGTACAAGGTACTCCTTTTATGTCTGTGCCCATACATACATACATATATCACGCCTTTATCCCTTGCGGGGTAGACAGAGCGTTAACAGCCGTAAGAATACGGTTGCTATCACCACGTCTGACATTTTGAGGATTGTTTTCCAAGGTTGTTCAAGAAAACATGTGTATCACTATAGTGACAGGTTGTCACCCTGTCGCCTAAAAATTGTAATACACCAATACCCTCGAGTCCCTTAGCCGCCTCTTACGACACCCGCGGAAAGGATGTGGGGTGATGCTATTCTAAACCGGCATCACACATCATCTGTGCCCAATTTCATGAAAATCAGTTCAGCAGTTTTTGCGTGAAGGAGTAACAAACAAACAAATCTTTTGTATTAATATATTAGCAGGAAGTAGGATAGGATAGGATTAGTAGTAGGATTACTTGGTTTTTAATAAGCTTATGTTTTATTTATTCACACTCATGAACTCGGTCTTTATTCATTCATCACAATGTTAAGAAATGTGGCATCAGTCTACTTCACGGAATTGATAACTTTGGCAGTAAACGCACGGTTTTTAAAAATCTGCTAAAATGAACTGGAAAGCGAGGATTTGGAACAGGGAGTGATTAATCTGTAACCTGATTCAGAAAATTCAACCTACAGGGATTCAAAAAAACGAAACATATATAAAAGAACCACCGTTTTCTTACTCTTTCTTGCATGTGGAAATAGTAAATTTAGGATTTAACAGTTTTTTTTTAATTACATGTAAGGTGTAAAAAAATCCTGCAAATATTATAAGGGGTGAATCAGCCCATGAATCTAAACAACTTTCCCCAAGGAATATATAGGTCGAAATATAAAAAAAAAATTTTGGGCCACCCATACAGTTGACTTGCTCGGCTGCTACATTTTGTATGGGAGGTCCAAAATTTTTTTCCATATTTCGACCTATGTTGCTTGGGGAAAGTTGTTCAGTTTCATCGACTGATTCACCCATTTAAGTTTTTGCAGCTAATATTTTTACACACTGTATAGTCAGCGAAACCAAGTTTTTGGGTACCAACAATTTAATATAACCTTATAATATATTATTTTATGGTTCTTAGACTCTTTCGGGGAAGCCTATGTTTATCAGTGGGCTTCCTTTATATAGCTGATATGATGGATGACATATATAGTATATTATAACTAGCTGGTGCCCGCGAACTTCGTTTCGCCATAATATATCTTCCATCATTTATCAGCTAAATATAGGACGACCACTGCTAAACATAGGCCTCTAAGAACCATAAAATAATATTATCCAATATTAAATTGTTGGTAGGTAGGTACCAGAAAACTTGGTTTCTCAGACTATACGTAAGTAATTTAAAAAACTGTTAAATCGTAAAATTTCAATTTCCACATGCAAGAAAAAGTAAGAAAACGGTGGTTGGTTTATAGTGTTTAGTCTTTTAGAATCCCTAAAGGTTCAGTTTCTTGAAGTCGTCTTTCCCTGCTACGATTTTTTAGCTTTCCAGTTCTCTTCCCTATATTTTCAACTTTCCGCCTCTTATGCCATTTTTAGCAGATTTTTTAAAACCGTGCAATATTTACTTCCAAGAGTATTAATTCCGTGAAGTAGACTGATGCCACATTTCTTGACATTGTGATGGAAGACTGAAGACCGAGTTCATGAGTGTGAATAAATAAAAACAAAAGCAAGTAATCATACTACTAATCCTATCCTATCCTACTTCCTACTAATAATATAAATACAAAAGTTTATATGTTTGTTTGTTACTCCTTCACGCAAAAACTGTTTAACTGATATTCATGAAATTGAACACAGACATAAAGGAGGTAACTTGGATTAACGCATAGGAAAGTTTTCTTCGCGAAAAAATGTTCCTGTGTGATGCCATGACCGATTTCCACACGGGCGGAGCCGCGGCTAGGGTTACGTTTAATTAAGTACCTAAGGCTATTTAATTAAGTTTGTGTGCTGCCGGCAAAGTAGAATAGCACCTTTCTTCCCGTGGGAGTCTATAACAAACGATATCCGGGCCCTTATAATTTAAATATAGCGACATCTGTTGACCTTAATACTATTAAGTCAATTGGTACCAAAGATGGTACCAGTATACTACAGTGGCTCAACCCTAGTCTTTGATGGGAGCGGGATTGGTTCGGTAACTGGATAAGAGATGGCGCTGGGAGTCATATTTAGGTCGATTGTTTGTGAAGGTGGGATTCGTGTGTGTGTGTGTGTGTGTGTGTGTGTGCATGTGTGTGTATTTATGAATGAAAATTATATAAAGTAGCGACGCCTGGTGTCGAGTAGGAGAATTATTTAGAAAATTCTATAAGGATGTGTGCGTGTGCGAAGGTTCCGGAGAATTCAAGAAAAATAATTTTCGAGAAAATGTTTCGAGATTGATCGATTTGAGGACTATATAAGCCGGTCGCACGGCCGTCGGAGGCAAGTTTAATTTTACCGAGACAACTCGCTGGATAAAGTGAGAAGGTTTTGAAGTGAATCAGTGAAGAGTGTGTTGTGAGTCTGAAAGTTCGTCGTCCGCAATCAGCTGTTCGCGCCGTGTCAGCTGATTGATCCGCGGGTGAAGTTTGGTGTACCTAGTGCTGGTGTCTTGTTATGAGGGAAGAGGAGCAGCTGTGTCGCTGGAGGGTGCTGATGCTGCCGGTCTATTCAGCGAGGGTGGAAGCTGTTTGTTCTGGATAGTTTTGTCGAGAGATACTGTTTCCTGGGACTTGCCAGATAAGTACAGTTTTGCTATTCTAAATCTTGTCAATTTTAGCTAATGAATCATAGATTTTTAGGCAAGAAAACAGTTTTAGACTAAATATCTGGATCTAGGTTATACAGAATAGACTAGTTCAACCTATTTTATATTTTTATAGAAATTGACAAGATTTGGAAATGTTAGGCTTCTTTTTCTTAGGCTATACCTAGATTTATTCTTGTTGAACTTTGTCTTTTGTTTTGTTGTCGGTTCCGTTTGAGTTCTTCATGCAAACCTTATCATTTCTTAATTCTGCAACCAACAACCATAATTTCTAAATATTTCAAAATCTTTCTATTTTTATTAATCTGCCTAAGCAATTGCTGATGTTTCAATATAGGTATATAGGTAGGCATACCCTAAATCTGATCCTATCCTAACCTCTTCTATTCTACCAGAATATATCAGGTCTGTGCCTGCACTGGACTATTTTATATCTACAGTTTTGATTTGTTCCTGTTGGGACTATCATATTAAAACTTTGCTGCTAAGGCGACTGAGGAGAAAAATACTCTTTGTGTCTTTTACTTACATGGGCTTTGCTCAGTGGTATCTATTAATAATATTTACAACTAATACTTACCTATTGTTTTGCTTTATAAGCAAAATATGTTCATAAGGCTGAAAGTGGCTTTGTTCATCAGTGGATTAAAAATCTACTATATTTATCACCTACTTGTGCTTACTATTTTATAGTTAAGTACTTTCATCATACTAAAAATATGGCTGGTAGATTAGAAATCTCCCATCCTTTGTTTCCTGTCTAAGAACAGGTTTCAGATGTTAGTATGCATCTTAAATTATTTTATTGTTTTATAAAATATCTCATGGCTTGCCTGAGAATACCGGTGTGTTAACACATACCAAATTAATTGTCATTGAATGATGTATGACAACTGCTATCCAACGCTCCTGATATAATATACTTACCTATAGTATTCTATATGGCTGTAACGATATCCTGTTCCTATAATCATTTATATGACCAAAGGAGGTAATTATGGGTTTCATATTCGCACTAGCCACATCTATCTATATCTTACAATGGGATTAGCATTAGCGTCTCAACCTACTATTGGCTCGCGGAATGATCTCATTATAAAGGGACTAATTTGCTAAATGCATACCCTTAACTTCCGTATGGAAATCATATAAATGTATGGGCAAGTTTGGTACAGTCTTTATATTGAATACTGGCCTGAAAGGTCAAAATAACAACAAACTATTACTGAATGATTCCAGTTGGAATTATATTATTCAACTGATAATAATACATCTGACACATTGGTGTCTTCTGGCTGGTCATGAAGACTGGTTATACTAATACAAAATCTAATATTTGTTCTTAAAGAACATCTGAATCTGTTCAAAATCCTGATCATTTTTCCGTAGCGCTGCTTCAGCGCTACAGTGTCAGTGTTATGACACATCTTTTAGCAGGAGAATAATCTCCAAATCCAAATCCAAATCTTCAAGGGGACCTGTTGGGCAGCGTTCAGTTTTGATAATTGACTCCTTCCTTGTGGATGTTTTTGCATAATTCATGATTGTGTAAGAATATCCATGGGCAGGCATTTTGTCAAATATTGGATGTTGCTGGGTCGGAGGTCCATTCGGTTGAGCGAGGATTGGGGGCTCTAATCGGTCTCGTTTGTCCGTCCCTGTTGTCCAACCTTGTCCTGTCTAACAAATGCCTACCTAATAGTTATCATAGTCCAAGAATTTCATATACCAGCTTAAAAGAACTATTGGTTTACTATATCTTATAAAACACAACGTATATAAGGGTCCTAACTATTATCTAGACGATCACAACTAAAATCTATATCACGAGCCATTTCATCTAGACTTCTATGTGAGGTCTAGACCTTCTATAGGCCTTCTATAGGTCCACGGTGGCCCCGATACCATCCAGGGCTGAACTGTTACAAGTCGTAAGAATCAACCGAGGGAGAAACCTGACCAAGACCGGCGGCCCTGGAGGAGGACAACAGAATCTACATTTAAACCCGGAACGGAGTCTTTGTCAGACGCGTGTGACAGAGGTCTATCCTGCAGTCAATTTGGCTCCGCACGTATCGACTCGAAGTTCCTGTGGTGTCAGTCAGGGAGCCCGATAGAGTGGCGCAGGTTCTGAGCAACCCTGCGTTTTCCAAAATTACACTCCAGACAAAGCAGTGTCTGTGGAAAGTCGGCTTATAAATATAACCACGAAAAGTCTTATCTCAGATACTGATTTGATCGTCTGGCACAAACGTATAAAATATAACTTTCGTCAGGAAAATTTTACAGAAATATGGAAAAATGTATCTTCTATATAAAATGTACCAGCCGATTGAGTCACTTTGTGTGGGAAGTCCAATTTTTATTAGTATTTCCAAAGAATATTTCAGAAAAAAGTTGTCGCACCCTGAAAATAATGAAGCTGTATTGTCGCCAAAACCTACTGCATGTACCAGACAAACATTGGCTAAATAGCCTTAACCAAATTAAACAAAAAAGTTATTGCAATTTTCCCGCGTAGATTACGCACAAAGAAAACGATTCCTATATGAAGTTTGTATCGTCTGGCCACGCAACTTGCACGTCTTGCACCACGGAACTTTTGTTTTCGAGGGTAATAATTATTGAATTATTAACATACATACATATATCACGTCTTTATCCCTTGCGGGGTAGGCAGAGCGTTAACAGTCGTAAGAATACGGCCGCTATCGCCACGTCTGACATTTTTGAGAATTGTTTTCCAAGGATGTTTGAGAAAACATGTGTATCACTATAGTGACAGGTTGTCAGTTGAATTATTAAAAGTGAAAATTATTCCAATATTAAAGAGATATTTTTGTAGTCGTCGACATATTCATAGATTTTAGTTTCCTTGTCGTAATCATGAGCAATAATTCGACAAACTCATTTGTTGAGGTTATAAAAATACAGATTAAAAATATAAATACGGCCTCATGTTTTTTTTTCTTCCTGTGCGCTTATTCAAAGCGACACAATACGTGTTGGCCAGTTCGAAATTTGAAATCAATCTCAGGTCCAATTAGCCCATACACATCCTTTTACTACGCGCCACTATGAAATTCACATGACCTACAAACTTATTTTATGTGTAGCAGCCAACCCCCCTTCTAGGGGTTTTTTTTTTTTTAGCCTATAACCTGGTCGGTGAATTACTTGACATTTTGGTACAATTTGATTCAAAATCCGTTCGGTCGTTTTCGCGTGATGCTTCCGCATATACACAAACAAACACACAAACATCGTACAAAACTCATTCATAGATGTCGCCACACATCTTTTAAAACGCGCTATCGTTGTGTTTTCTCAAAACTATATAGGGTCACTGAACACTGACTTGTTACTGTCTTATTATATGTATATAGAGATAGAAGAAGATAGATGTTCATACATACCATGTGAGGAATACTGTTGACTCTTTGTGACAGCTTGTACTTAAAGATTAGATTCCTTTATACCAGGGTTCATCGTCGTTCATTGATCAGGTGTATCTCAAGCACGATAGAACAAGAACAATTTTGCATGTTTCATACACGCACACATTACTTTTCTGGACTCTGAAAACAAAATTTGCCGCTCGATAATGCAAAGGAGAGGTACTATGAGTATAAAAGAAGTTATTTTACTACTTTAGGATAGCCAATTATCGAATATTTCTTTGGGTATAGCTAATAAACTGAAAAGAAATGCTTACAACCACGGCAACTTTTTCTAGCAAAAAAATTGGCACATATATTACATGGCTGGTTTCGTTTTTTTCTGATGGTACCCGCTTTGGGTATGTACCTGTTTCCCCGACCACAATCAATGGTATTTTATGGCGTTTTTACTATAATTATATAGTTATTTCCCTTAGTAAGAATTTGTTTCTAAAAATGTAAACAAAGCGAAATCTGACAATAGAAGCGTCTGACAGAAATTTGAATGAATCTTTTTATTATTGTTGCCATTTCAAAGGCACGTTTGACAGGTTTAAAATTGTAAGCAGTGCTTTAATTTAAACACTGCCTAAACATAAACCACGTCTAAATCGATTGCCTAAAATATTTTTTTTGTAATAACACTGTTTGTTGTTGATGATGAATGCATGATATGACGTATGATTGACTCAGAATTTCCACCCTGTATATACTCACTGTAGATATCACACTCACTTTAATCACTCACCCCTCATACTTACATTTTAATAATAATTTATTTTTACTAACCTTATTTACTTTATTACAGATTCATGTTACACACGCTGTTTCGGAACATACACCAAAATATTATCATCCCAAAAAAAAAAAAAAACGCTAGGGTAATTTTTTTTTCTCCGGCCCCCCGGGTACTGTAGCAGAGTTATAGAACCTCTGCGTCCACATCCTGCATAAACCACCTGTCCTTTCACGAATCATTTCAAATTGGAAATTGATATGTTGTCACACATTTTTCTGACTTTCTGACCCAGTCACCATAAAATCAGCGAGCAACGAGGATCAATGATATAACATCCAAGTGATATAAGAATCCAGTGATTTGTATGTGATTAGTTAGTAATTAATTATTTTAATGTAGTGCTCAGTATAGCACATGTGAAGTTACAGCGGACTTACAAAAGCTAGCAAAATCCGTATAAGGTATTTATAAGCCTATGTTTCCCTTGTTATGTTTCCATAGCTCATCCACCATCCCCTAATCATATTATAATATTGTTTTAGGGTTTCTTTTCCCGTAATAAAATATTTTAAGTCGCAAGATCATCTTTTATTGGTTTGTGGTGGCATGCAAGTGCCACAGTAGTATCTAGAATTTGCACAGCTTTGCGTTCCTGCGGTGAAAGCGGATCCACTGCTTTAATTCCGATCGAGTCTAAACGGTAGTAATCCCTAATCAAGGTATTTAACCTCTCATCCTGTTCAAAAATCAAACAGTGATTAACAAATGGAATAGACGGCAGTTTCGTGGAAACTGGCCCATATACTATCTAACACAATGCAGTCCGTGTCGCAGCCAGTTGGTCCGGGGCTCCCAGGCTGTCTTCTTTACTTAGTAACAAGTACTAATGGCTAAGTCCCACTAGCACCTTAGGTGTACACATGGGGTAAGTAAGGTGGTCAATTAGACCGTCCAGGTGTTCACATGCGGATAAATCCTCGGCCGCAACTGCTTGCGAAGATACTGTAAGGTTGGGGTATGTTTGAGCGCTAGTAATCGAAAATACTTCGTCAGTGTATTTCCCGCGAATTTTAAAATTTACAGACACAGTCGGTACCTCCTTCTGACTACCTGCTATCCCACTAGTCCATATTTTATGTGCAGGCCCCTCAATTCTTAGCGTGCCAGCTAATTCGGCATCAATCAGTGTAGTGGTGGAGCCGTCGTCTAAAAAGGCTAAGACCTCACGTTCACCTAGTGGTCCCGAAATAATTACCGGTAACATTTTTAAAAGGACCCTGCCTATACGACCTCTTTGTAAATTTGTGTTGATAGACTCTTCATACCTGTCCTCATTTTTCTCCAACGATGTTTCTTTTCTGTCATTGGCATTGTCGGTGACTTTAACATTTGACAACAACAGGCATTGACATTGGCTTTTGGAGTTGTTTTTATTTGTGGTTTTTGATTTTGATTATTGTGGCAAAATCATACATGGCATACTGGCGCTAAGCTATCGTGGCGAACAGACGTGTTACGACTGATTTATCAATTTTCTAAAATTTAATATTTTTACGTCAAGTGCAAATTTAATTCTAACTTTAGTGGTTATAAGTCATATTTCCGCATATATTTCTACCTAGTGTTAGTGTTGATACTTACCAGTACTTGCGATACCCTGCTTTAGGCGGGCTCCTGGTGGTGTACCTGGTGGTCTACTGAAGGTACTTCAGACCCTCGAGTGGTGAAAAAAAGTAGCCTATGTCCGTTCTCGGTATCTTACTAATCTCTGTGTGAAATTTCATGATGATCGGTTCAGTGGTTTGGCCGTGAAAGCGTAGCAGACAGACAGAGTTACTTTCGAATTTATAATATTAGTATGGATTATAAAGTAGCTAGTGGATCTATCAACACTGCTCTACTTTACAATATAAACTCAAACTAGCCAGTGGATCTCTCAACACTGCTCTAGTTTAAAATATTAACTCAAAATAGGTCATGGATAATTATGACAACGCTATTTTAACTTATAAATACTTATAATTCATTATAAAGTAGCTAGTGGATCTATCAACACTGCTCTACTTTACAATATAAACTCAAACTAGCCAGTGGATCTCTCAACACTGCTCTAGTTTATAAACCCTAATTCATTATAAAGTAGCTAGTGGATCTATCAATACTGCTCTACTTCACAATATAAACTCAAACTAGCCAGTGGAACTCTCAACACTGCTGTAGTTTATAAACACCAATTCATTATAAAGTAGGCAGTGGATCTATCAACACTGCTCTACTTTACAATAAAAACTCAAAATAGCCAGTGGATCTTTCAACACTGCTCTAGTTTATAAACACCAATTCATTACAAAGTAGCCAGTGGATCTATCAACACTGCTCTCGTTTATAAACACCAATTCATTACAAAGTAGCCAGTGGATCTATCAACCAGCACTGCTCTACTTTACAATATAAACTCAAACTAGCCAGTGGATCTCTCAACACTGCTCTAGTTTATAAACACCAATTTATTTTAAAGTAGCTAGAGGATCTATCAACACTGCTCTACTTTAACACTAACTCAAACTAATCAGTGACTCTCTCAACACCGGTATACAAAATAACGCCTCTTTCCCGGAGGGCAAGTGAAGATCACATCCTTCCATTTATGTATTCCAATACCACTTTAGAGCACAATTCAGAGCTATCAAAAATCAGCAAGCAAAACAAATGAAATCAGAAACTCCACTATCGGAAACTATAAGCTACCACGACATACATCAGTTCACTGCAATCTACATCCTAATAACAGGATGCATGGTAGCGTCAGCAGTTTACGTGTACCGGTGCGTGCGTCGTCGTCGTCGTCTTAGCGGAAGCGTCAACTTACAGTCGAAAGTTGAAAATCATCCAACACACACCGATGAGATCCCAAAACCGCTAATTCAACCTAGACGCGCGCACACGACTCTGACGTTAGCGCAAGAAAACATAGAATTAAAGACGCTTTCAAACACCACCTGCGCTGCGATCAAGCAAGACAGAGCGACGTCACCAATCATCAAAAGACCGATCATTAATGAATTTTAATAAGTCTAGCATAAGAACCTGACATGTAATTTTATAAGAATGACATGTATTTTAAGAAGTTAACCTCAGTTTAAGCATAGGGTTGCTTTTAATATTCAATGCTATTTCACCTCATCTCATCTCATCTCATCTCACTCTCTTCTTCTCTCGCCCGGGAGCATGTACAGTCGGTGATAGCTGTTACCTGACCCCCAGTGATTTAAAATAAACATTCGAATACTCAAATCAGACTTGGAAAAAGAAAAAAGCAATATACTTGTGTTGTAATGTGCTGGGAATCGAACTCGGCTCCTCGGTTATCATGAGCGCTTAACATACCGCTACACCAACTTCCCCGACAAACATAATGGCAAATTTTTGCATAGCCTTCTTCCACACCTTATTTTGCGTCTTTACTCATATTCTATCATATGTTTAAATGTGGGTAGGTAGATCTTTTGATGCAAAAAGACTTGAATAAAATGAAATAAGATCAGTCTACGTTTCGGCAGTGACTATTTGCGTTATCAATTTGCATTTATTATTTGCATTCGGGTTGTTTCTTTCTATTTATTGGTCTTGTGAATCATGTCGTGGTTGACCGATTACCAAAAGTATAAGATTATATTTTTGCATGAAGAGAATACTCCCATTAAAAAGATTGCTCGTGATCTCAATATAGCGGTAAGTGGTTTCTATATAAGAACCGTTATTTACTATAATCTTATTTTATTTATTTATTTTACTATACATGAAGCTTATACATTTTTGCCTATTCTTAGTGCCATTAAACCTAAGGAAGGTTTGTATTGTGTAATTGTAATCGTTATCTTTTGTGTTGTAATTGTAATCTTTGTTGGGTATTGTTATTTATGCTATAAAAATAATATATAGTAATTAAAGTGATAAAAAATATTTATTCGTCCATTCTTTTTTACAGAGGAATACTGTAAAGCTTTGGATACGCCGTTACGGTGAAACAGGGAGTGTGCAGCGAAACCGGTCTGGACCAAAACCCATAATGTTTACTGATCAATCGGAGCGTCATCGGGCCATTGTTGCACGGCATCAGGAGCACCCATTTGCAACTACACTATCCACTGCAGTAAACCACGGAATTTCTGTGCAAACAGTTAGACATCATTTGCACGCCGCTGGATTTAAAACGTATAAACCAACCCGGAAGATTAAGTTATCACCTGCTCACCGCCAAGCAAGAGTTCAATTTGCACAAACCTATCTCAATTTTGATTGGATTAATAATGTTGTGATTTTCACAGACGAGAAGGTATTTAAATCTGATAAAGATGGGAAACAAATCTTATGGCGAAGGAAAGGACAACGATATGAAGAATCTTGCATGTTACCTTGTAGAACCAGTGGGAGAATTTCTTTAGGCTATTGGGGCTGGATGTCGTCCATGGGACCTGGTGAGCTGATAGAGGTGGGTGCACACTTTAATAGCCGTGAATATAGAGAAATACTCAGGGATGTTATGTTGCCATCAGTGCGTATCGCCTACCCAACACAAGAAATTTATTTTGTCCAAGATAATTGCTCTATCCATCGTGCACACATTGTTCGTCAATGGCTAGAGGAGCAAGAAGGCGTTCATGTCATAGATTGGCCTTCCAAAAGTCCCGACCTTAACCCCATAGAGAATTTATGGGGTCTGATGACCCTTAACTGGGACCCTTCTGAAGTGCGAAATAAAGAGAATTTGGCTGCAGTCGTAACATCAACCTGGGATTTCATGAGAGGACGTGAATACTGCTGGAACATGGTAAATGGTATGCCTGGTCGTCTGCAGCAAATCGTCGACAAATCAGGTGGATCGCTACGTTATTAAATACCATAAACTTAGGTAGATACCTAACTAGTTTATTTGTCTGATGTAGTTTTATTTATCAGCATTATTTTGTATACAAAATGTTTAAATGTAAATACCTACCTGCTTAATCTATTAAATTTGATTTACATAATATTAGTAGTGATGTTATTGTTATATAATGAAATATAACATGTTGATTCACTGCATATTATTAACTGTATACAAGATTTTTATGAAGTAGTTTAATTCTATCAAAATAAGTCAACTACAATACAACTATAAGATATCCATCCAATTAAAGTATGCCTATTAGGCATATCAGGTAAGTAGGTATTTACTTTTAACAAAGTATCTGCTTATTTTGGTAATAAACTCTTTTTTTGCAAGATTTATTGATTTTAATTTATAAATATATTAAAATATATATTAGTATACCTCACAAACATTTATTTGATTTCAAAATAAAAACAAAATAAAATAACCCTAGTGAGTATCGAGCCATGTTCTTCGTTACTTATAATCTTTGCCCGACACTCTGGCCACTACACCACATCTACATGTCAATGAATTGTGAAATTAGGGGACACTTGCTAGACAAGCTAGTTGTAAACAAATAGGCTAAGCTGATAATCACCCGTATGCTCACAACATAAGGATGCGTTTCCCTGCTAAATATTAGCAAGCAGTATTCGGCTATTCACAGTTCAGTGGCGCCCTCTTCTGTTTATTTTTTAATCCAAACCACACTTATACCCGCAATTGAATATATTCTTTGTTACGATAACAATAAGAACGAAATTACCTACGAATCTACCAATTGTGCGAGGGGTCAGGTAACTCCTATAAGCCACTGTACGGTCTGTACGCCGCACATCGGATTGCACTCTCAGCAATTTACTCCACATGGCGACTATTAGGTCACTACTCGCCAGTCCGCGATAAGCACTCATTACGCGTGTACTCACTATCACCATTCTATTCTCTAAGGCTAATTATCATCAATAAAGTCATCAATTGACCTTGAGTGTTTAGTTATATCAACAATATCAAAGTGCGAGTAAATCAACCCGTACAGCTAGGATACCGACACGAAACACCCTTTCGCTTCTCTATCTTCTTCTGCAACATTCTTCAACTTTACCATACACGCTCGTCGGTTTAAGATTCTCATGACCTGACATTTTTTAGAACGTCCCAGATTTGATCTTAATACGTTCGTCTAAGTCTTCCTCTTCCAGCGTTCCCATGCACGCTCTCCGTACATACTTTCATCTCATTGTTAATCTTCGTTCATTCGGCCTCCCAACACAACCTAACCACCTATGAGCTCCTTTTCTATACTAGTTACTGCGTCTTTTTATTTTTATTACAACCACGATCCCTTTTCACGCTATTCCTTATCCTGTCACTCAACTTTCTCAAATCATAATTCTTACAAGATTTCAAACAACAAATTTAAACTGTACAAATGTATCCTCAAACCCTTATAGACTTACGGCATCTAACTATGGTAAAATGATGTACACTCAAATCTAGAAATACTTTAAAGATTTCATAACAAGACATTGAGACAAATAACTGGAGCTTCATGGTTTGTGACCAATAATAACATAACGACCTAAACATGACATCCGTAAAGGGAGAAATACAGAACAAAACTCAAGTCACCAACCAAATCAACTGGTAACAAATCTGATGATCTCAACGTCAAGCACACGTAAACTAAGGGATAACAGGCCCTGTGGTCTGTCTTGTGAACATCACTGGAAGTTTGCACGATACATTCAGACTACCTGCACACAAGTTGCTAAATGTCTAAAAAGTGACAGTTGCAAGAAAATGGAGTAAAATATATAGTCCTTTACGCTCTCATTTGTAACGGATTTATTATTTTTCTTCACTACTTCACTCTCATACACAAGTGTTGATATTTGGTACTACCACTATCAATAATAGTGATTTAATAATTTAAATCTTCAAAATAATACCTAACCATATATATGTATATATTCTGGGTCGCTGGATTTATCACTTTCACTTAATATTCTTAATTATTATTATTTAGAATTTATCCACGTCTGCAATCTTCCGCCTATAACTTGCAGTAATCTAATTACGCCATGTTAGTGCCCGGTAACTTAATACCTACTTATAATTTTATGAGGATTTAACTGCTTTAGACGATCTATTAAATTTAGGACGTAACTTTTTGCTTTTACCAACATTACTAATACCAGGCACTGCTTGTTTTTTTTTTAAATATCCTAAGCACTTTGTTACAACCTTGCCCTTTGAAACACACCATTGGAATTGGACTGCATTAAATTTAAAAAACCAAAAGACATCTTCTAGAACCGATAACTGGTAATAGAGGCTGTGAGATATGTAGTCTTCCCTGATTGGAATTTGATGAAAACCACTAATGAAGTCAAGGCTAGTTATTTATTCCCGTTTAGTAAATCTAATCTAATTGAATAGCTACAATAAAATAGGCCATTTCTACTCAAGAGACGAAAATTTATGAATTTAATTTGGAACGTCAATATTTGTTGTTTTTGAAACGAAAATTTTCTCTGCAATACTAGTGAGTGTGAGTATCTGCTATTAGATTCATAATATATATTATATTGTAGTACACACATAGTTAAAACTAAAAAGATATGTGTAAGATTTTATTTTTCCTTTAGCGCCATCCATGGCAAGCAACTGCCATCGACCAATGACCAAACAGCTTCTCAATTTTATGTGATGAAATGAATGACGTTTATATATTTAAAAAAATGTGTATAACTTTATTCCCTTGCCACAAAAGTATATTTTTTTTTGGGTCTAACAATTTAGTGTTCAGAAGCATAAGCGATGTCCGATGGTTTTTCTAGCAGACCAAAATGATTGGGTTAGCATAGCTTGAGTTCGACCCTTCTGCAATATCTTTATTAACCACATCCATGTCCATTTTGCGTACAATGTCTCGTTCTACGTTACTCACTCGTCGTTGGTCAGGGTCCATTGACAACAGAACTGGGTGCATCTTTTAATTCGATTGTCATCTCGGTAACGTCTGTACTGCCTAACACTGATAAATTTTGAGTAAAACACGCTCTGTATTAACTACTTTAACAATATTCAGCTTACGTGCCGATGTAAGATTGGGGTTGTCATTTTTCTGGTATTTTGTAATAGGCAGAGATCAAATGAATATAGAATCTTATTACAAGTAGTTTCTGTCTCATCAGATTGTGACTGCTAGATCATATCATATCTATCTTCTTTTAGATTTAAAGTTTCTTCAGTTAACTAGAATACATCTACTTTACATTCACCTTTATCCAACCCGTAAACGCCTCGTATAGACACACACTACATATATACTCATGACCTTATAAACACAAAAATAACAAATAAACATCTTAGACGCTCGTCTATTCTGCCCAACTCTAAATAGTCCACGATTGTACAAACTTATTTGATTGCTTTCTTTTTTAAACAACGTTGCTCTGAACTAAGACAGGTACAAACTTACTGTCACTAAACTAAACTTAAATTGTCAAAAACCATAGCCTTGAACCTGCCCATGGTCACCAAATCGCCATACAAAACATAGAACAACACTACTTCGACAAAGATAGCTGCCTTGAATACTATAGTTGAGTGTGTATAGGTATATGAATGAAAAATCTAATTTAGTTCACATACCTACCTCAGAACGGTTAATTCTATCAGATTTTGACTCCATTTTACTCTTTACTCTTTTTCTCGACGCATTGGATACGAATTTACAGAACTATCAACTAAACTTGGATTCATTAGTCTAAACCACTTATTGACCAACATTACGTAGGCAACTACCGTGATTTCTATCTATCTGTCATAGACCCAATGTATCCTCCAAAACGAGAATTTACCTGTATCGATTTTTGCAGGTAAGTTAATTATACCCAAAACCAACTTATCTATGTAAATTCCAACAACAACAAAAAAAAACAGTGCGAATAGTGTTTACATCTTGATGACGAAGACACAAGCTCCCACTATGAACAAATAAAATTACGCTGCAGATTATCCACTCACCACAAACAAATCCTGTTTCTTTGTAATATATTCGGCTGCGGCGCCCGCACGGCAGGCAGGCTGCGGCGCCCACACGACAGGCAGGCTGCGACGCCCGCACGACAGCAGGCTGCCATACTGGTATTATCTTCCAACTGGACTAAGTTCTCATTTTCTTTGCACCTGGAAAAGCCAGCGCGGAGAAGTATCAATGTCTAATAATAACAGGTTATATTTTGACAAGTGAACTGAGCACAATTTACTTTAATGCACCAAAAATATTTTTTTTTGACTCCATGTTGTAAATAAAAACAGAAGTAAACCAAAAACAGAAACGTTTTGGTTTTAAAAATATGTACCTATATATAAACTATAATAGCCCACCACTCAAACAAGTTTTGAACAACTCCGTTGTAATTTGAATTACGGTCTTAGCTTCTCTTATAAAAATTAAATATCTTATACACACTTTCAAAACAGGGCAAAAGGGAAACACGAAGTAGGAAAAAGACAGGGAAAAAAAATCTAATATAAAATACCACACTAAATTACTCGCCTGTTAATTCGTCTTTATTCCACCAGTTATGACTGTCTCCGCCGACGACGTCTAGGTCTTACGGTGGCTGTTCCCGCAGGCAGAACGTCTCTCGCGGCTCCAACATCTTGAGCGAGATTCACGCCAACGCGCGTACGATCCTGTGAGCGCGATCGCCGCGCACTCTGCCTTCTGTTTTGGCCTTGATCGGGATCGTTCATCAGGATAAGATGAGCTGTTGATACTGAGATGCCGTGTACGTGGACATAACGTACGTTCTCCTTTTTGATTCTTAGTTATGTGGGCGGTTTTCTTTGTTCCACTTCTGATATAAGATATCAGGTGGAGGAAAAGTAAAACCAAAATGAATATCACAAGTGTTTATTTTGCACTGACCACTTTTCACAAAAAAACTATTATCTTTAACTATTTAACTAAATCCGAAAATACTTGTCGTCTCTTGGTGACGGTCCGATCACCACTGCTGGACCGAACAGCCGTCCGGCTGGACGTTTTGCCAGCAGTGGGGATAACGGAAACGAAGGCTACACGTAAATAACTACAACGAACACCGATTCGCAACTTTCAAAGTTTACATTTTACAGAATTAAAAATATTTAAAAGTAGTAAAAATTAGTAAACTGTATAAATATTAACTTTAGCTTAAATACGCACACACATAATTATTTCTTATATTTGTAGAAATAACGGAGATCAACGTTTAATATAAGCAATTCTTACCAACATCGTTTAGCATCTTTTATACCGGAAATCACATTTGATAATTATCATATAGTTTGTAATAGTCTAAAGATGAAGAACTATGATTTCTAACAATAGCGAATTTAGCGCTCGCAAACGCAAATTTGGCGAAATGGATCCTGCCTTTATCGATGCAATTAATGCAATCAGGGACGAAATATCTCGGCTTCGCGAAGAACAAACCAATAAAATGCAACAACAAACAATTGACCTGCGTAACAGCTTCACGACAGAAGTCAGTAAGTTATCGGCGGAATTAAAAGATCTCAAGAACTCCCTGGATCACACGGATGCGGATTTGCGTGACACCAAAAGTAAAGTTTCATCTTTGGAAGCTCGAGTATCCGATCAGGATAAAAAAATAATTGAGCTGTCGAAAACTGTATCTCGCCTCACCCTCGAGAATAATAAACAACAACAATGGGCGCGCCAGATGAATGTCGAAATTGTAGGTGTACCCGAAACTAAAAATGAGAACTTGTACTCGGTAACTATGCAATTAGCGGAACTCATTGTAGCCCCTCTAAGACGTGAGGATATTGTTACAGTAACCAGAGTTCAATCGGCCTCTAAAAATCACCCACGCAATATTATTATCAAGCTAAACAGCCGCCACGTGAAGGATAATTTGATTTCTGCTGCTCGTAAACACAAAGGGTTGACATCTTATGCACTTGGATTCCCTGGCGAATCAAAGAGGATTTATGTCAACGAACACTTGACGCCAGATAACAAACAGCTACTCAACAAGTGCCGCCAAAAAGCAAAAGAAATTGGTTATGAGTTTGTGTGGGTAAAAAACTGCAGAATCTACATGCGCCGCCAAGACACCGCCCCCCTGACAATTATCAACTCGGAAACGGATCTTATGAAACTAACATAATTATTCCACTATGTCTGTTATTTTTCACTTTAATCATGCTTGCACTACTTATGTAGTATTGTATTTATGGCCAGCACATTACACACATACACACACAAGTCACATTCACATTCTCAACACAAAAATATTACACATTTTACTCGAACCTACACAATGTCTTAGCTACAACTTCAATACCTAAACATCACAGTCATGTAAGCAGCGTAATCACAACTAACCATAGTTTGCTTAGTTTTGCTCGATTATTGCTCGATTATGAGATATTTTGTCTACGAATTTCGCAACTATATTTTATTTTTGAAAGCTTAATAAAAACCTTCTCAATCTATAATAAAACACATCATTGCTATGCCTCAAATACCAGTCTATATAATACAACTTTCAGCAGGAATTGTGCAAACGTTTTGAATTCTATATACCCAATTAATGGATAGTCCTCTAAATGTTTACTATCAAAACGTTCGCGGCCTAAGAACAAAAGTAAATAACCTATACATTGAAATCCTTAATAATAACTACGATATAATTATTTTGATTGAAAGTTGGTTACATAGCGGGATTCTGAATTCTGAGATTTGTGATGCAAGGTACAATGTTTTCCGCCGCGATCGAGATACCTGTGACACCAGGAAATCACGCGGTGGTGGAGTGTTAATCTTGGTCCGACGCGAGCTCGAAGCGGTGGAACATGATGACTCATGGCAGCCCTGTGCGCCCATTGAGACGTTATGGGTCACCATTCCCTCTCGCACCATGCTGACTCGCTGTCATAACGGCCGTAGAAATAATCATGCACTGGGATCAGACCTGCATGTTATAGCTGCTTATATACCTGGTAAATCGACTACATATAACAGAACTGATGATATGCATGCCCAGGATATTTTTTCATTTTCTCAGGCGCTTACAAACACCTTCTCATTAGAAAATTCAAACTCGAATCTTTTAATTGCAGGTGATTTTAACTTATTTAATGTGAATTGGAACTCAACTGTACCGACATTTAAAAAAGAGGGTAGCGTGCTTCTGCAAAATATGTCCAGTCAATTCTTAATGATTTATCACTTTTAGGTTTGCAACAATATTCTACGTTTAAAAACACTTCTAACCACACATTAGACTTAATTTTTTGTAATGTCGATATTGAGATAAATAAATGTTTATTACCTTTAGTTAGCGAAGACGTGCATCACACAACATTTCAATTCGATTTGGTTAATTTATGTTTGAGTCCCTTGTCTTCACCACCTGTAAAAAAGTACCTGTACCATAAAGCTAACTTTGCGAGTATTAATATGTTTCGATGCCATTACATCGATTGGTCGCAACTGGACTCAATGACAGTAGACGGAGCAATAGACTACCTATATAAGTTGCTATATTATTGCATCGATGAGTTTGTTCCCACAGTAACTAAGCAGACTAAATCTACATGTCCTCCATGGTATACCAAGCCCCTTATTAGAGCGATTAAAGAAAAAGATAAAACTCACACACGCTGGAAAATCTATAATAACCCATTAGATTATGACACATTTTCGTTTCTTCGTTTACGTGTCTCTAAACTACACGAGTCTTGCTATAAAAAGTATATTAAAAAAATTCAAGACAATATAATTAAGGATCCCAAATGTTTTCATTCCTACATAAAGTCAAAACGCGGTAACACGTCATCATATCCCTCCAAAATTACGTATAACGACGCAACTTACACTGATGGATCCAAAATAGCAAACGCATTTAACCTTTTCTTTCATAGTGTATTTTCTATTCCCTTATCTGATTATAAGGACGTAATATTGTCAGATTCCACTTTTAATGATTCAATGTATGTGCATCACCTTCAGATTTCTAAAAAACAAGTTTTTAAAGCTTTGAAACAAATTAATACTCGTAAAGGACCTGGTTCTGATAGAATATCTCCATTGTTTATAGCTGAATGCGCTGAAGCACTCGCTACCCCTCTATGTATAATTTTTAATAAATCTCTCTCGTGTGGTGAATTTCCAACGTTATGGAAACAGGCCCACATTTTACCTATACATAAAAAGGGATCTCGTGTAAAAGCTGAAAACTACAGGCCCATATCCATACTCAACACTTTTTCCAAAGTTCTTGAAAAATTTGTATATGACGCGATTTATCCTACTATACTTAGCGCCATCCCTTACAGTCAACATGGTTTTGTAAAAGGCCGATCCACAGTTAGTAACTTAGCTCAATTTTTAACGGACACAATTTCAGGTATGGATGCGGGGGGTCAAATTGACGCTATATATACTGATTTTGAAAAGGCGTTCGATCGTGTTGACCACTGCATCTTAATCAAAAAGCTAGAGAGGATAGGTATACATGGTGATCTCTTGCGCTGGATAGAATCATATCTGAAAAATCGATCTCAGGCTGTTGTAATAGGTGGTCATTGCTCAGAATTCATCAAAATAACATCAGGTGTTCCACAGGGCTCCCATCTCGGTCCGTTACTGTACAATGCGTACTTGTATGATATTCATACATGTTTTAAGTATGCCTCGTTCGTTCTCTATGCAGATGACAAGAAAGTATTTATGAAAATTAGAGATGTTGACGATTGTCTAAAACTTCAAGATGACCTTAATAGATTATCTACATATTACCAAAATAATAGAATTAATGTTAATATTAAAAAATGTCAATTTATATCATTCACTCGTAAAACTAAACCTTGTCATTTTGTCTACAGAATGAGCGATGCTGTAATTGAAAAGACTAATGCAGTAAGAGATTTGGGAGTTTTGATCGATAGTAAGGTTACATTTAATGAGCACATCGATACTATTACAACTAAGGCATATAAAAACTTAGGGTTTATAATACGCACATGCAAACCTTTTAACAATATTTTCTGTATTAAGCTACTTTATTTTGCATATGTGCGTAGTACTTTAGAGTATGCTTGTAGCATATGGTCTCCTATTTATAAAATACATATTGACAGAATCGAAAAAATCCAACGAAAATTTCTAAGGTATTTAGATTATAAGTCTGGATTTGGAGGAGCAGATTATGCCTCACGATGTGCTCATTACAAGTTACTTAACCTCGCAGACCGAAGAACATTACTTGACCAACTTTTATTACATGATGTTCTACACGGCAAATTAGACTGTCCCCAGCTGCTATCCAGGATCAACTTCAGTGTTCCCTTACGCCGCACTAGAAACTCAAAGAAGAAGTTATTTGTCACGGGTTTATGTCGTACTAATCATGCTCAAAATGCACCCCTTAGACGTCTTTGTGAGTCATACAATGATGTGTTTCCTGACATTGATATTATCCATCTATCTAAGTCTAATTATAAATCAAAAATAAATGAATTCTTATTCACTATTTACACTTTCACTGAAGACTAATTTCTTTCATAGTAGGTATCTTCTCTGCTAACCACATGTTTCATCCCTCACTCACACACACACACACACACACACACACACACACACACACACACACACACACACACACACACACACACACATATATATATTCTTATTGCCTCGCATCCTAAATATCTTTGCTTACCGGACTATAAATGTGTATTATGTTAGTCCTCGATAACATTTCATTCATCTATATTTGCTCGCCTCATTATCATAGTAATGTTTATTTTGTTAAGAATTTGTTTAAAAACAATATTTGTCATATATTATAATATCTCATCACGTATGCTCTTTGTAAGATAGCCTTATAATGTAACGTTAATTTAGGGAAACCTGTCATTGGCTTATGTTACACAAATTTATCTTGCCTATTGTTTATTATATAGCTGTTGGTTTTCTCAATAAAAAAAAAAAAAAAAAAAAAAAAAAAAAATATTTTTCCGAAAATTGTCCGAAGTTAAACAAAAATTTTTAGAATTATGAAAAACTCGTTCACGGGTAATATCTGAATGTAAAAGAGAGTGATGCGCGCTTGTGCAAATTGCACAAGACTTAGCGCTGCAGGACTTCCAATTATGTTTTACCTTTTTTCAGGCACCTGAGACATATCCTGGGTGCCTGGACCCAGGTGCGACGATCAGCAAGTGGCAGTGTAGCAAATTTAGGACAAGATTTAACGCTATGTTCTTTAGAGCAGAATATACAAGATGCAATGGGTTCTGCTGTTTTATTGTAGTTATAGTTAGAAACTAGAGCGCTACTCGGCCCAAATATCGCTCTATTTACTGTAGGGCCATTTTCATTGCAATATAACTTTACAGTCCACATCGATCTGGTGTTTTATCCCTCACACCAATAGTTTTCCGGGGTCTTTTTTGAACCATTTTTATGTATAGGGACTATTCCTGCGCATTTTCGCTCATCAGGAAAGACACCAGAGGAGATGCTGAGATTCATCAGGTACGTAAACGGCTCTATTATTTCGTTCTTAATACTTCTTATCAAAGTGACAGAATAACCATCAAGTCCCGGAGCAGAGTCAGCCTTAAGGTTCATTATTATCTTGTTAATCTCAAATACACCTCTAGGCTGCATGTAAAATGTCACAGGGGAAGGATCCTTCAGGGCACTTATGCCAGATAACATTTCATCTTCACTTTTATGTAGTTGATTTATAAGTTGACGAGTCATATTGTCGCCAACTGTGGAAAAATAGTTGTTGCAGTGATTGAGTGACTCCTCAACAGTATCCTTAACTTTAGTAAGTTCAGTAGCAACACTTTTTTCACAGGGGTTTTCACTGACACTGCGAACAGTTTTCCACAGTTTTTTTGGGTCGTGTTTATTATTTTTGAATTCCTGGTCAACGTATTGTGTTTTAAGCTTGCGAATGAGTTCTTGATAAAAATTACAATACCTCTTGTACACAAGTTCTTTTTGTTCGTCCTTTGGGTTATCCCTGTGGGCTTGATGCAGCCTATCACGATGTCTGGCACATCTCAGCAGGCCAGGCGTCATCCATTAACAACATCCAACGTCATCCAACAGGCCAGGTCTCATTTGGATCGACTGATGCGACGCAGTTTGGTATTTTTTCTAACGGTTGTAGATAATATATGTCTAAATTCTCGCACTGCGTCATTAAAATTATGTGCATTGTATACTGGGGACCAAACCGCTGCATGAAGATCTTTAGAGACTGCAGAGTAATCATGATTTTTTAAACTGTTCTGTCTCTAGCCTTGCTTTTGCCACTATTTAATGCCATAACTGCTATGCCATGATCAGTTATGCCGCACTTTCCTACCAATCCCACAATTTTATGATGTTTGGATTTTACAAAAATGTGATTCAGGCAAGAGTCGTCTCTTGTGCAAGCTCAGACAAAAGACAATTGTATTCAGAAATTTGCGGGTGTTTCTTGTCCAGTATGTTGATATTAATATCGCCCGCAAGTACCACCGTGTTTTTATTTCTATGTGCATCCAGACATTTATACAGGGAATTCAGAAAACGGGTCAAATTGCTCACTCAATCAATCAATCAAATTATTTATTGTTTTGCTGTAAGTTTTACAAGGTCGAAAATTTTATGTTACAATTAAGTTTCATTACAGCTACCAAATTAGGTGTACAATAATACAGAATAATAGAGAATAAATTTGAATTAAAATCGTAATTTCATAAACAATAGTAAACGTAATATCCAACCATAACTTTTACTGCTTATAGTTTAAAAATAATAAGTCCTAATATTAACTTTCTTAGGCCTAGACCAGTCTTTTGGTTTTTTTTTTTATATCACCGAATAAAACAATGTCAACAGATAATAAAAATAAAAATAAAATAAAAAAATATGTCATTGAATACAATTAAATTTTGAATAGTATAATATTAAATTATTTTGAGAGCGATTCTTATAGTGCGATGCTGTATGACGGAGAGCGGTAAACACCCAGTACAATAAAAGAGTTGGACAGTTCTACGGCTAAACACTCAGCATCGTCTATTTCTGGTTAACTTATATTAGCAGACCATGTATCCTTTACGTATATTACTACTCCACCACATATATTATTTGTTTTACTGAAAACATATGTATTATAACCAGGGATTTGGCCAACAAAGCTAGTGGAAAGTCAACATTCAGTCAGTATTATTATATCAAAGTCAACTTCCATTCTCTGTAGTGCCACAAGGAAGGCGTTAAAGTTGCACTGACTGCTACGGATGTTAAATGTTAGAAATTTAAAGTAATATTCATTTGTTATAACGGTTTTACAGTTATCTAGCACCGGTAAAGTTTGACAATCTATCGAAAAAATTCTATCAATATCATTTAACAGATCATAATGTTGATTTGATTAGAAATACATAGGTAGATACATTTGTTCTTTAGCTTTCTCGACAATTAAAGGAGAACAGTGTAAAATTACTACGGATCGTCTAGGTGTCTGCGTGTGTAAGGCATCCTCGGATGGGTGTGCAAGGTGTGCTGGGAGCCCCGTAGTTTTGATCGAGATCTTAGTTTGGTATGATTGCCTCCCTCCTATTCCACACCGTGGTTCACTCTACCCATTAGAGCCATTGGTTTACTTAATCTTCAAATATAACACAACATGATCCGTTTACCTTTTGATGATCACAGCCATACTTTTCATAGCCCCTTTAATAGGCTAAGATCCGAACATAAATCGACCTTCACCGGGCTGACAATAAAATGTAACTTATTTAATCAATTAAGCATATAAGAAAGTATGTTAAAATGGATTTGCTAAAAAATCCTGGACAGACTATTTTAATTATTTTTTAAATAATGATTTTTAATGAAATTTTGCAATATCAAGATAAAAATTTTGTCCTGGCTTAAATTATAAAACGTATCAAATGTGCAACACATTGTCTAATATTTTTAACATATTGTCTAATAGGTATGCTTAATTGATGGTGAAGGTCGATTTAGGTTCGCATCTTCCACTATAAGGTTATCAGAGTACCTTGCGTCCTAGAGCCTCCAGGCTTCTATCGTACAGACGGAAAGCGTCTAACTCTTGTCCCTTGGGTTAAAGAAAGAAATCTGCTGTGGGACGCTACATGTTTGCAAGTACGTTTGCAGCATCACACTTGTCAAAAACGTTGCGTGAGGCGGGATCCGCCGCAGAATTCACAGCTAGGCAAAAACATATTAAATATGCTGAGCTCAAGCGCAACTATCTTTTCGTGCCTATTGCTGTAGAAACCGGAGGACTATGGGGCAAAGGGGCCAAGAAGTTTATCAGGGAGCTTGGCCAACGTCTGCGCGACCGCGGATGTGACCCCCGCTCCGGAGCGTACCTTGTACAGCACATCTCGCTCGCCAGACAGCGCGGCAGCGCAGCGGGCGTGATGGGAACTTTCGAGCCAGGTACGCTTCGGAGTGGGCTATTTGAATAGGTTTAATTTATTAGGTTTCAAGTTTTAGTTATATGTTCATTGTTATGAGATATTAATTTTCCATGTATATTCTGTAAATATTTATTTGTAAGTATAGAAATTTCAATCTTAAAATGTGATCAATTGATCATGCTTGTTGTTTATTCTTATAATACCTATATATATAAATACTTCAAGTACTCACCACGATACTCATAATTTTTAATGAGTCTTGAAAATAAATCCAAATATCCATCTGAAAACTAATTATCATGTAGCTCGCATTTTGAAAATATTCGCCAAGCGCGACATTATTTAACCCTTCTACAATAAGTTTGGCCTTTTCGCCCGAAGCCGTGTCGTTATAAAAACCTAACCCAACAAACACTGCAACAAAATATCACGTTAAAGAAACCTCGTTTTTAACTCCAACAGCTGGTGGACCAAGATTGCTTGGCTTTTGTTTTTTTACGCCTCAATCGAATTGCCGTGTGATGCCGGCCTAGAATAGCATCACCCCACATCCTTTCCGCGGGTGTCGTAAGAGGCGACTAAGGGGCTCGAGAGTATTGGTGTATTACAATTTTAGGCGACAGGCTGACAACCTGTCACTATAGTGATACACATGTTTTCTTTCTTTCTGTTTTTCGTGTGGGACACTGAGTTGTCCAACAACCCGATGAACCCTAGTGTCAGAATTTTTCAACCGCCTTCTACAAATAGCAGGCTTCTGACATGGTTGTGTAACGACCGCCGTCTAAGTGATCATAGACAAGAACTGGGATCTACGGCTTAAAGGTAGCCGTTCGAACTGAGCGTCTATAGCGTCAGAGACGCCGCGACTGTGACGCCACGACAGTGCGACAGATCGGTGTTCTATGCAAATGTATGAAATTCTCGAGAACGTCATTCGATCGCAGCGACACTGACGCGGCGTCTGTGACGTCACAACGACGCCGTGAGCGCGTTGTTGCGGAAGCAACATAGTAGCATATTTTCACGTAGGGGACTTTGATCGTATCTCAATGCCCTACGTGATTTACGTCATACTTGTAGCTACATTAGAATCCGGATTCATTAGTATATAAGCTGTATTGTATTAATAATAAATGTGCATTAACCATGGAGTGATCGTCTCAATAACTCCCCCCACTAGTACCGTTTGTATCGCCAAAGTGGTGACCCCGCAAGGAACATGGCAGCCTTCAGTGATGGCCACGCTGCTGCGCTGTCTACCTCAAGAATTTGGAGTCAACATACTCATCAGTTCGCATCATAGTCGTCACAACGTCACGGGCCACGGCGGGATCAAGAAAACCTTCAACGCTGAAGACACGGTTTCATCGCAGCAATTTTATACGCACCGCCCTTAGCTGAAAGTTTGTTTCTTCGCCTACCGACGCGGCACACTGCTACTGATCCACAACACTTCGTCGACGCACCCGAAGTTTTGGACTCTGCACGGTTAAAATAGCAGCTACGCGCCCTGCTCCAGCGCACCGAAGTTTGCTCGCCTGCATTCACTGCCAGCCGCACGACGCACGGCGAACACGATGACGACACAACAATGAACTACACAATGTCGCCTGTCTGATTTTATTTCATCGACTGTCACTCCAACGCACCACATCAGACAGGAATCTACTTTCCCAACAACAACAGAAGAAGGAAAGACACTGACGCTCTGGAGACTTTGAATACCCACGACAGACGCACAGTCGCATCACACTTTCGCCGCGCACCGCCCTGACCAGATTGATCTTTATAGCAGTCTTATCATAAAATAATATGGATTTGAAACTTGTTTGTGTGTCTGCGCTAAAATTCTCATGAGACGCCATTTTTCTTTCTTTCTATCCTCAAAAACAGCGACGCTGCAAGCGCGGCCGAGCGACTGACGCGGGCGTCTGAAGACACGCTCTCGGCGTCGTTGTGACGTCACAGACGCCGCGTCAGTGTCGCTGCGCTCGAATGAC
Source organism: Keiferia lycopersicella (assembly GCA_029255805.1). Lineage (NCBI taxonomy): Eukaryota > Metazoa > Arthropoda > Insecta > Lepidoptera > Gelechiidae > Keiferia > Keiferia lycopersicella. The sequence goes on from JARACZ010000018.1 coordinate 296,350, forward strand.
GTTCCCGAGAATTTCATACATTTGCATAGAGCATCGATCTGTCGCACTGTCGCATCACAGTCGCGGCGTCTCTGACGCTATAGACGCTCAGTTCAGACGGCTACCATTAGTGACGCGGCGTTGGTGACGCTATAGACGCTGCGTCTGTGACGCTCAGTTCGAAAGCCTACCTTAACGTGCCATCCAAAACACGGAACCATCTTACTTACAGACAATCGGGTGTTTCAGCCCGCAATTTCCTGACCAGACTGGGAACAAATTCACAAAGTGATAGATATCAACTTTGTAAGTGACCCACCGAGAATCGTACCCGAAACCTTCTGCGTCGAAGGTAGTCGCACTACCACTGCGCCACATCGGTCGTCATGTTTTCTGAAACAACCTTAGAAAACAATCCTCAAAAATGTCATACGTGGCGATAGTGGCCGTATTCTTACGGCCGTTAACGCGTTGCCTACCACGCAAGGGATAAAGGCGTGATATACGTATGTACGTACGAATGCGTTATGTTATTGTAATGTCAGTTTAAAAACACTCACGAAAGCGGGTGAAAGAACATAAAAAAATGGTCTTGTAATCGAAACAAAAAAATCACGACAAATTTAGGACCACCTCAGTTTCCTTTTGTCGTTGCCCACTTATGCCATATTTTAAAATAACTATGGTTTTTTCACCATTGATATCTTCGTAATAAAATATGACACTTGGTCCGGGTCTGGGTCCAATGTGATAAAGTCTGTATTGGTACTTTGAAAGAACCATCCATCCTCGAACAATGATGAAACACATTCTTAACTTGCCATTGTGCTTAACAAGTCATTATATCAGTAGTATCACTGCTAAAGTAAATACCCCTTAGGAGGCATGTCGCCCGCAAAAAATCTGGGCCGTGGGCGAGTTGACTTTTCTTGAAAAATTTGTGGTTATCTGGCCCGAATGCTTTTTTAATAATGTCAAAGTCATCGCCGAAACTTGATACTGGCGAAATCATAATGAAAATCGCGTGCATCACTTCATTACATTTGTAAGCGATAGTAGAGTCAGAAAATATGGTGCAAGCAATTTTCGACCTTATTGACATTTGTAAAATTTTAGTACAAAGGGCCGTATTAACATATTTGTGCAAGAATTTCCAAAATCCAGGGCATTCTGAAAACTGTCAATAAGGTCGAAAATCGCGTGCACCAGTCCATTAGATTTGTAAGCGATAGTAGAGTCAGAAAATATAGTGCAGGCAATTTTCGGATAAACGCGTAGGTGGCGAATCACTGCAGTAAGCTCAACGCGCGAGTAGGCACAGTGCGAGTTGGCGAATCGCGCCGGTCGGCAAAAGGTGCAAGTTGGCACACCGCGCATACTCCGAATTATGTAATATTTTACAATTTATTGTTAAATATTTTTTTCTTTTTAAAATTACTTTAAACTTTCCTACCAATGGTGTTGTGAGGTGATTTGATCGTGGACCTTCGATTAAAATTAATGTCTATAATGAATGATTTAATGACTCAGAACAGAAAATAAAAATATATTACCAAGCATGGTTGGAGATAACTGCGCGTAGAACTGTGTTAGGGGCTAACTCCCCCATTCCTAGATTGTGTAAGTTATATAATAAGTACAGTAAATCGCTCGATGTATTCGCTGATAGCGGATCAAAATTTAAACGTACTGTGCATGATTTGGTAAAAGTTAATTTAGGTTATTTTAAGTAACTCTTTAAATTATTGTTTAATTTAATACCTACATAAGTTAGTAAATAAGCTTGTTAACATTTTTGCATGCGGTGACTACCTATAATTAAGGCTTCACTTTAGCTTAGATTTAAATGCTATATTTTACTTAGTCATGTAATAAGTGAAAGACTTGTTGGTTGTCCAAATAAAGAAAATAAAAATAAAATAAAATAAACTAGATTTCAGTAAATCAAGTTTACATTATGACAGGACTAACAAATACAATGACACTCACAAATTGAACAGATAATCACAGTAATGTAGGATTTACGCTAATATGCTGAATTAATATGTTAACATTTAATTCAGGCATTAAATAAATTAAACATCACCCCCACACTATTAAACATATAAATATTTCCCCTTTATTTAGCAATGTAGAAGTTACCAGAGTTTACCGCTAAGTAGGCTTATCGACCTCAAGCAGCCACCAAACTTACACTGTATTCCACTCACACATAACAATGATATAGTCTATACCTCCTAGGTTATAATCTCATTTCAACACTAAAATCACTATCTCCTCAACCACAGCGTTGATCGCTGATTCCAAGACTATAGATCGGCACTAACTTTCAGACTACAAAACACAAAACACATCCATCATGCATTTAAGTGACAACACATCCTCTATATTTTGCCTATTTAGACACAGTAACTTTAACTCTTTTAGTCACCATCTCCTAGATTATGTTATGCAAAATCCTCGGTAGACACTTCTGTGGGGGTATTGCGTGGCCGCCCCTAAGGGGGGTTAGCGATAATGTGGCGAAAGTCAATCTTTCCCTGTGTATCACTTGTAGACTGCGATAGCGATAGAATATTAGCCGTTAGAATTAAAACTACTAAAGAGCAAGAGTTTATGCTTATAAATGTCTATATGCCCTATGACTCGTCTAGAGAAATAGATTTAATAGAGTTCACCGAGTGTTTGGGTAAAATTAACGCGATTGCCGCGGATAGTAACCTGGAGGCCATCTTCACACTAGGTGATTTTAATGCAGACCCAAGGACACGATTTGACAGGGAGTTATTTGAGTTCTGTCAAAGTGAATCCTGGGAATGCACTGACATTACCTAAATTGGTATAAATAGCGATTCCTATACTTTTACGTGCGGCGCGAGTGGTTCATGTAAGTGGTTAGACCACTGTATATGCACTGTCGCCGCTAGTAGTACTGTCAAATCTGTATGGATAAACAACTGTGTAAATTCGTCTGATCATTACCCTCTTTTTGTTGAAACAGAAATTGACACGGTATTGTACCAAAAAAGAATTTAAAACTAATGCAATAAATGACCAAAGAAATAAAATAATTTGGAATAATAGGAATTTAGAACAAATAAATACATATAGAGAATATTGTTATCGAAAATAAACTAATTTAAGCTTTAACCAGAACTGTGATACTTTGTCTTCTGTCGCGTGTGGTAATGATGAACATAAAGATGTTATTAATAATTTATATTTACAGATAGTTTCTACAGATAGATGCAACAGGCATTCATAGTTAGTTCCCATTCCCATACCCTTAAAAATGGGAAAAAAGAGACAGATCGTCGGGTGGAACCATCATGTTGGTGTTGCACACCAAGAAGCTAGGTTATGTTTGGAGTGGTGGGTACAATGTGGCAAACCTACTAATGGCTACTGGTACGATAAAATGCGAACAACAAGAAAAACCTTTAAAAATAAGCTAAACTGGTGTGCGGAATCGCACCTTTTTTTGTATAATCTATTGTTTTTTTTTATTACTTTTTATTTTAGACAACGTATTGTTTTTTGGACTCAGTGTCAATAAAGCCGTACCACAGAAAAGTTGGTTTTTTGGTCTTTTATTCATCCGAAAATCGGTCAAAGCTAAGAAAGAAGCCAGCGGGCCATATCGGCTCCGCCACATGATTTGGTCCTTCTACCGGTGAGTAACTAGGTACCTATGCAACTTAGATCTAATAAAATTTTGACACGACCTATGGCCACAGGCGACTCAAGGCCAACAATGCAGGCACAAAACCAAGTTTCCAGCCGTCACGGCCCCATGGAAGTCAAGTCTCCTCAGGAGGGGGAGGCCCACCATACTTCCGGCTGTGCAGGCTCAGGGGAAACTCAGCCTTTGGCTTATTCGATCGCCCCATCATCATCGTCAAAACAAGGCACTTCATCTTGTCACTCCAAAAACTCGAGAGGCACAATAATAGCTCGTAAACTCGCAACTGAGGCCGAACATATAGAAAATATGGCCAACATCGAAAGGGCCGTATCTGAGGCCAAATTAAAAGCCAAACTGGCAAGTATTGAGGCCAGCAGCAATAATTCATCGCGACAAAGCCATAAAAGCTCGCGAACCAGCACTATTAAATCTGTAGAGAGTTGGCTGGACTCACAGAAACAGCCACCGCCTGAAACCTTAGTAAACAAATCGACATTGAAAACTAACATATTTTTTTCTGAGAATACAGGTGTGGGCGGCCACTCACGGCACAACGATCCCACTATTAGTGGTGGAAACCCCAATATAGGTACGCCATGGCTACCCCACCCAGGGGTGCAAGTGCAACCCCCCTCATATCCACGTCACGCCTTCGATGTATACGGAAGGGATCTACCTATCAAGCAGCAAATTGGTACTGTATTCCACAAGCTTCCTGTTTTCGATGGTAAGTCCCCTACTGATTGGCTAGCACTTAAAAGAATATTCAATGACACAAAACAATATTATACGGCAGCGGAAAACTTAGCCCGCCTGAATTTAGCTTTGACTGGGAAGGCACACGATGCGGTCAGCATGCTACTCGTCGTGGCCCAAGATGCTGACGAGGTGGTCGCGGATCTGGACATGCGTTTTGGACGCCCGGAATATGTTGTTCACCACCAAGTATCGGTGATTCGTAGTCTCCCTAGAATAGGATTCGAGGGAAAGGAGCTACCTGACTTCGCATGCCACCTTCGTAACTGCGTGGCCACACTAAAACTGCTAAACAATTTCGAATATCTTTATTCCCCTGAACTTTTTCACTCCGCGATGACCAAACTCTCGCCTATGCTCAGAACGCGCTGGTTGTGTTATGTAGCTACGCATGACCACGCTGACCAGATGCCCAAGCTGGACTTGCTTTCAAAATTCTTAGTTTTGGAGGTGGACCTACAGGCTAAATATGGAGTGGTCAACAACAGCGCCCACACCCCGCCAGCGACTCAACAAGCACCGACAATTCGCCGTGATAAATTTAACTCGGTAAGTATTTCGGATACGACCACTGTTGAACGTGCACCTGAAATTCATAAAAATAAATCGTTTATTGCTTGTGTTTATTGTGACCAAATACATAATTTGACTGACTGTCAAAAATTCAAGACTCTGTCTGTCAGTGACAGATGGCAGTTTATAAAAGAAAACAAAGTATGCCATAGGTGCCTAAAAAAGTTTCCGAATAAGTTTTTATTGTGTAACCCGAAAAAAGTCTGTAGTGTAGACGGATGTGGAAGAAAGCATCACGAGGTCTTGCATGGAGTTAATTCACATGATTTTAGCGCATATATAAGTGAGATAGACGAGGAGTTGGAGCCGACGCCCGCCTTGGTTCAGGTAGACGAGACTGATGGCGCTGCGTACCTCGGACAACAAGTAATGGAGGAAACTCACGCCTTTGTGGCGATGGTTAATCCAAAACACGTTAAGCAGCTCCAAGTGTTACCGGTAACTGTCACTGGCCCAAAGGGCAGCTTCGACACCTTCGCCATACTAGATGGCGGTTCCACAGCGACAATCATCGATTCTAGTATATCTGCAGCTATAGGGGCTCAAGGTCCCGAGCACCTGCTGATAGTTGACTGTATTGGTGGGCTTTCAAAAGAGTCTGTAGTCCAGTTAGTAGATTTCAAAATTAAAGGTCGATTCTCAGAGAATAGTTATGATATTCACCAGGCACGGTCTTTGAGCAACTTAAACCTAAGCCCCCAATCGTTGCCTAAACATTTCAACCACTACCCCCACCTAGCGGACTTAGAAGACAAAATTCTTAAGTACGAAAATGAGCGTCCTATGATTATGATAGGCTTGGACAATTGGCATCTGTTGATAGCCTCTGAAACTCGTAAGGGTACACTCAGCGAACCCGTAGCTTGTCTGACCGCGCTGGGTTGGGTAATGTTTGGGTTTCAATCTAGTAGGACTCAACCCGTAGAGCTAGTGAATCACTGTTCTATCTCCGAACCTAAAGATGATTTAAATTCAACCATTCAAAATTATTATAAAATCGATTCGATAGATATCACAACTAAAAACTTATGTAGCAGCGATGACGAGCGCGCTCTTCAAATCCTTGAAGAAACTACACGTCGTTTACCCGAAAATCCTGATCGTTTCGAAGTAGGTCTTCTCTGGGCTAAAGACAACGCAACTATTCCCAACAGCTTCGGTCTTGCGCTGTCTAGATTTAAAAGTTTGGAAAGGACTTTCAGCAATGATCCTGCATTCGCTGAAAACTACCGGGAGAATATTAAGGCCTTTTTTGACAAGGACTATGCTGAAGGTCCGATAACAAATGATTCATCTTTACTATGGTACCTACCCACATTTGGGGTCGTAAATCCTAAATGGCGCTGGGTGTCAAAAGAACAGAACCCTGCCGACGCCGCCACTCGGGCGAAACGTCAGACTTTTGACGTACTTGAGGCTTGGTTGAAGGGTCCAAATTTTCTTCTATCCTCGATTTGGCCCTCAGAGCCTCCCGACAGTATTTCGGGAAACGCTGAGCTTAAACACCCGCGCCACGAATCATTAAATTTCATATTGGATCGTCAACCGTCGCTCTTACCAGTCGCAGCTGACGCTACACGTTTCAGTGCGTGGTTGCGCCTCGTGCGTGCGACGGCTGTAGCTCATCAATTCATTCATTCTCTTAAACGTAGAGTTCGCTTGCGCAAAATTCAAAATTTAAGTAATACTCGTATTCGTGGCACTTCTTGAGTAGATTCAAATGTTCTAGTATCAGCTGAACAGTTAAAGATTGCGGAACAGCATATACTCTGGCAATCCCAAATCAACTCGTTCGCTGATGAGCTCCAGTTATTGCGACGAAAAGAACCGATCCCACCACGAAGTCGCCTGCGAAACCTGTCTCCTGTGTTCTGTGTTAGGCAACGACCATCTCATTCATCTGGCGGGAAGAATATCATCTGCCACAGTGACAGCAACAACAAAGTTCCCTATTATACTTGACGGGAAACACCCTGCAGTTCGCCTTCTAATATTACACTACCACCGCAAATATGCACACGGGAATACAGAGACTGTAGTAAACGAACTACGACAGTTTTACTGGATCATCAATTTTCGATCATCTGTCCGCGCGGCAGCCGCCAGTTGCTAACAATGCCGTATAAGAAAGGCCCAGCCATTTAATCCTCCAATGGGAAATCTCCCACCACAAAGATTGGCTTACGACCAGCGCCCATTTACCTTCGTCGGGCTAGACTACTTCGGCCCAGTTGAAGTTGCTGTGGGGCGTCGCAAAGAAAAAAGATATGTCGCTCTGTATACTTGCCTAGTCTTTCGTGCGATTCATCTAGAAATAGTGAACAGTCTCTCTTCTGACGCTGCTATGATGAGTTTGCGTAGATTTGTCAATCGTCGAGGTCGCCCAAGTCAATTTTTTTCTGATACTGGAACATCGTTCGTCGGGCTTAACCGTCAACTCCAAAAGCTATACGGGGAGTGTGTGACCAACTATGCGGCTAATGAGAAGATTGAATGGAGGTTCATCCCACCTCTCTCCCCCTTCATGGGAGGTGCTTGGGAGCGACTTGTCAAGAGCGTGAAAACCGCAATAAAGGCAACATTAAGTGGAAGAACTACCCCGACCGAAGATATATTCCACACGCTGTTGTTAGAGGCTGAGGCAATAGTGAACGCTCGCCCTTTAACACACGTTTCGCCGGATCCCGATTACCTGGAGGCAATAACGCCGTTTCATTTTTTAATTGGGACATCTTCCACCCAAAACGTAGAAGCCAGCCTGTCAGAGGCCGATGATGTATCAAGGCTTAAATGGCGTAGAGCAGCGCGCCTAGTAGATCTTTTTTGGCGGCGTTGGATGTCGGAATATTTACCTACTATGCTACCACGTAGAAATGAGGGCGAGTCGTTTGCTCTTCATGAAGGTGACTTGGTATTCGTGGCAGATGGGAACCTACCTAGAGGCGTCTGGCCAAGAGGACGCATACGACGGCTGTACCCGGGAGCAGATGGGGTTGCCAGAGTAGCTGAAGTGACCACTGCCGCAGGGGTCTTTCGCCGGCCTGTAAAGTAGCTGGTTCCTCTCCCTTCTTAAAAAAAAGGGGAGGAATGTGCGGAATCGCACCTTTTTTTGTATAATCTATTGTTTTTTTTTATTACTTTTTATTTTAGACAACGTATTGTTTTTTGGACTCAGTGTCAATAAAGCCGTACCACAGAAAAATTGGTTTTTTGGTCTTTTATTCATCCGAAAATCGGTCAAAGCTAAGAGAGCAGCCAGCGGGCCATATCGGCTCCGCCACATGATTTGGAATGTGCGGAATCGCACCTTTTTTTGTATAATCTATTGTTTTTTTTTATTACTTTTTATTTTAGACAACGTATTGTGTTTTGGACTCAGTGTCAATAAAGCCGTACCACAGAAATCAATAGATTATACAAAAAAAGGTGCAATTCCGCACAACTGGTGTATAAAAAATGAAGAAACGATAAAATGTAACATATTAGCCATAAATGCAGAGAAAAAGAACTTTGTAAAGTTTTGGAAATCTTGTAAATCTTTTAAGTACAAAGATATGCTTCCAGTTACGGTTGACAACGAGCAGGATGCCACTAGTACACACATCAAAAAAAGTTTGTGATCAGTAGCAAAAACAGGTGTATTTTATGAAATATAAATTATTTATAGAAAGTGTTTATATTTTATGTTTTTATAATAAAAATGCACTAAGTAAATAAAAAAAACATAATTCATTATTTATTTTTTTAAAACAAAAGTTAAGAAATGCAATTTTAGCTGAAATTTGATGTAATAAAAAAATTGAATTAAGGAAAAAATAAACAAAATTTATTACGAAAAGATTAATAGTATAAAATGACTCCTCCTCTGGCTCGCACACATGCGGAAACCCTTCTGGGCATGCTAAGAATTAAGTTATCCAGCATTTCTTGTGGTAACCTGTCCCACTCTTCAATAGCAGCTGCCTTGATTTCTGCCACTGTTTGAGGAGGTGGCTGACGATTCCAAACAGATCGCTTAAGAGCGTCCCACGCATGCTCGATCGGGTTTAAGTCAGGTGAGCCGGCAGGCCAGTCTAACCGGGTGATGTCGTATTGCTGGAGAGCAGCATTAACACGTCCGTTTCGATGTGCGGGCGCATTATCATCTACCATTATGAATTGGCGCCCGTGGTTGATGCGGAATGGTCTGACGTATCCATCGATTGCAATCATTTTATACATAGCTCCAGTCATGGTGCCTTGATACGGAATTAAGGGCGTCCTAGCCCCAATCATTATACCGACCCAAAAGGACACCGATTTCCCGCCCTGCTGAACGGTTCCAGTGGCAGTTCCCTGCCTTTCAGAGTCGCCTGGTCTTCTCCAGACACGGACACGTCGGTTATCTGGATGCGTACTAATCCGCGTTTCGTCAACAAAGAGGCAGTTCTGCCAAATGCTTTCGTCAAAGCTGTGTGTGTTGCTGTGAGTTCAAAGGTGCTCGCCAGGATCTCCTTGCTCGTAATCCAGCTTGGTGTAAGCAATTTCTAATTGTTTGGGTGCTAACCTCGCGACCGGTGGCAGCTCGCAGTTCTGGTTTTATTTTAGTAGCGTTCATTGTTGGGTCACGGGCAGCCAGTAATCTGATATAGCGCTTCTGAATTGCAGTAAGCACAGTTGGGCGACCACTGGGAGGTCGGTCAGCTAAATCTTCCATGCCCCGATACCTCTGCAACGTGGTCACCACGCAGGCTTGGGATACATTAACTCTGCGTGATATTTCCCTCGTGGAATAGCCTTCTCCACTTAAAGTTAGGATTCTGGCTCGTAAAACTTCTGTTAATCCTCTCGGCATCGTTACCAACTAAACTTGTTGTGAATAAATTTTAAAATATCGTAATTTGTGACTAAGTCAGATTTCTGAATGGTAGCAAGCAAGGGTTGATAGTCTTTTTATATGAAAAAAACATTTGAATTACGAAATTGTTTATATTTAAATTTCATATTTTTAAATAAAGAATCAAAAAATAAAAAGTGATTGAGTTTTATTCTTTCACAATAAAAAATATTACCACTTTTCCAAGTGATCACAAACTTTTTTTGATGTGTGTATAGCAGAAAAGTTTGCCAGCCACTTCAAGGTTAAACCTGTTGCCGTGGACGAGGTGCTCGATGCCCCGAACATTGAAATAGGGGTTCAATCAATGGAAGAAAATAAGTTGTTTACTATTAATGAAGTTAAAAGAGCTATAAAGCAGATAAAACGTGGTAAATTCCCAGGCCACGACGGACTGAGCATCGAGCACATCGTCTACGGTAGCGACGAGATGTATAGAGCTATCACTGATTTGTTTAACCTGTGTATGAAACATAGGTACTTACCTCCTGACCTGATGCAAACGGTGGTGTCGTAAAAAACAAAACCGGCGATCTGTCTAGTTTGAATAACTATAAGCCAATATCTTTAGGCACAGTTGTAGGAAAAATACTTGAAAGGCTTTTGCAGCCCGAATTGACGAAAAACTTTGCTTTGAGTGACGCGCAGTTTGGTTTTCGTGCTGGTCTCTCTACAGACTCGGCTATTTTAGGCCTGAAGTATGCTGTGAACTATTATGTAAATAGGAACACCACAGTATACGCCTGCTTTCTGGACCTCAGCCGAGCTTTCGACATTGTCAACTATAACATCCTATGGGAAAAATTACAATCACGTGCATCTGGCGAGGTTGTTGGTTTGATGAGGTACTGGTATGAAAACCAAATAAATAATGTAAAGTGGGGCGACGCACTCTCTAATGATTTCAGATTAGAGTGTGGCGTACGTCAAGGTAGGCTCACATCTCCGGACCTGTTCAGCCTGTACGTAAATGACCTTATCGAGGAGCTGAGCAGCTCCAAAATCGGTTGCCATATTGGTAATGTGTGCATTATCAATTTTAGCTACGCAGACGATATGGTGCTGCTTAGCCCCTCGATAAATGGACTTAGAAAGCTTCTCCAAATATGTGAGAGGTTTTCTAAGACCCACGGTCTAAAGTACAACGTTCAAAAAACGGAGATGCTTGTTTTCAGGTCTAAACGGGGTCCGGAGAACGTGCTGCCAGTATTTTTGAATGGATCGCCATTTCGGGTTGTAAAGCGTTTCAAATATCTCGGCCATATTTTAAATGAAAAACTGACGGACGACGACGATATGGAGAGGGAGCGGAGGGCCCTCGCAATGCCGCGCAATATGCTCGCACGCAGATTCGCGCGCTGTACCGATGATGTTAAGGTTACTTTGTTCAAAGCGTTCTGCCAGAGTTTTTATACCTGCCGATTTTGGACAAAGTATACTAAGCAGTCGTATAGTGCGCTTCGCGTACAGTACAACAATGCGTTTAGGATCCTGTTTAGGTTACCGCAATACTGCAGCGCTAAGGGCATGTTCGCCGATGCGAGGGTCCCTGATTTCTTCGCCATATTGAGAGCAAGGACAGCTTCTTTCTGGGCGCGTGTGAGGGGCAGCACCAACACCATTTTGGCGTTGGTAGCTGAAGACTTCTCGAACCCATTTACCAGGCACTGGTCCTCCATACACAGGTGTGGGAATGGGGAAATATAATTTTATTTTAGTGGATAAGCGTTTTACTATTATTTTATTTTGTATTTTTTTATTTTGTATTGTATTTAATTTATAACTATGGGTTTTTTATCGCCTGAAATAAAGATTATTATTATTATTATTACAACTTCAATCACTATCTCCTCGACTACAATTTAATCACCATCTGCTGGGCTGTATGTTCACCTGTAAGAAGTAAATTAAAAAGTAATTTATTTTAAAATGTAAATTTAAATAAATATTATTTGTAGAGTGCTCGCATCTAAATTTTATGTTTAAGAAATATGTATATTGATTAATGTCATCAGATGACACTTTTATTTTCATCATCCGATAAAATTCATTAGGTACCTTCTTTCATCAATTTCAAAATTCAGGTTTATAAATAAAATAACTAAAGGTTAATTTTGTAATATGGGGGTGTCCCCCAAGAATGGTCACCCTACTCCCCAGCAGCTAAACCTAACTGGTTCTTAATAATATGTTTTTAATAACAAAACTGTTATATAGATAGTTTAGGAGTAAAAAAAAACATAGTAACTTGACTATAAACCAATTAAGTGTAGCTGTGCCATTCCCCTTACACAAAATTATGCTCACTTTATATACCAATTATGATACTAAATAACTATGAGGATATTGGTAAAATTTATGTAAGAAATTCAAGTTGTTGGTACTGAATGAGTGTAATTCTGTCCCAACAGGTTTCATTTATTTACATAATCATATTCAACTTAACTAAGGATTGTAACTTGACAAAAGAATATCATTAGAATTTCCTCTTAATACTTTTGTTTCAGGATTCATAAGAGTATATACATTAGCGTGAGGTAAAGATACCACTACATTTAAGGCCCTTCATAGAGGAGTTCAAACTTTTTCGTAACCTTTTTCCTGCATCTTATTTGTACAGTTTACAAAAAAAATACAAAATCACCAATATTAAAAGTTATCAAGGTTCAAGATTCAAGAATCACAATGAATACTTTTAGAATGTCAGAGAGTTACAATACAATACTGTCACTGAATAAATGAATTAGTCATTGTAAACAATAACAATTTTATGTTCCTAATAGAATCGCAGACGAGTGGGATAAAAAAATAATTAAAAAATAAAGGCACTGCCTTGGGGCTGGCCAGGCTGACCACACAGCATGTAACTTACGTCACCACCATCAATTTATGAAATAAATTAAAGACAAAATATTTTAAAAAATGCATGTTACATGCTAATCAGCCGGACCCCTGAACAGGAAAACCACCCAAAAACCTGCTCAAAAGTGCTCCTAATCTCAATTTACAATTTTTACCTATAGAATAGGCCCTTTTTTTTTTTTTTTTTTTTATTTAGCTTTTTATTACATAACAATTACTTAAATAAACTAAAAAATCTCGCTAAACCCATAATAGGTTTGTCTCGAGATTAACCGCGTAAGACTTAGTTGAAGCTAGGTACAAGATAATCACAGCAACAAAGCGCGTCGAGCGCATACGTCAACAATTACTTGCCGTACTGTGGCTACCGACTGGAAGCCGGACCGGTTATCGAAACGCTATAAACAGGATGTTCCGTCTTTGGCATGATTATTTACGTAAGTAATGAATTCCTTTTTTAATGCAGTTGACAGGTTTTTATTAGTTATAATATCTCGGGTTTCCTTACTTATGTCATTTAGTAGCTTCGGCACCATGAAATCGGACGTTCTTTTCCCGTAGTAGTTACAGTAGCTTGGTATCTGAAGGACTTTATTGGTGACTTGTCTAGTTATTTTTATATGAGAGGTTGGATGTTGTATCTCTGTACGAAAGTATTGTTTCTTAAGAATTTGATATTTAAAGTTTATGTGAACAGGCAAAACCTTACAATAGCTAAACAGTTCTAGTTCGTTTTTTATGCTAGATTTAAAATTATAAGGTACCACCAATTTTAATAATCGTACTTGTAGGTTATAAATGTCATCAAGGTAAGATTTGAACGTGCGACCATAGCTGGTGAGTCCATAAGAAATTATACTTTCAGCCAGGGCATTATACATCTGTAATCTAACCTTGAATGGGATCCTATTTTTAATCATGTAGAACTTTGCCATTACAGCTCGCAAACTGTTGCATACTTTATTTACATGTGGTTTCCAGTTGAAGTTATTATCTATTAACAAACCCAGGTATTTTTCTTCAGTTGCTTGCTGTAATGACAAACATCCACAGTGTACCCGACGAGTAGTGTCATCACTAGCGCAAACGGAGTGCAAACATTTATGATCGTGTCTTATAATTTTTACGGTATCTACAGTTCTTGAATGATTTGAGTGAATATGTATAATTTTAGTTTTCTCGGCATTAAGCACAAGCCCAGCATCGTGGGACCATAGACAGATTCTGTCAAAGTCTTTCTGTAAACGCAGCTCCGCCGATTTTAAGCAACTGTCTGCGGCAATGAGACACGTATCGTCTGCATATTGATAGATGGTACAACTTTCAAGGCAGTTATTAAGGTCATTCACATAAGTGAGGTAGTGTTAAGGGCCTAGTACTGACCCTTGAGCGGTTCCTTCAGTAACTAGCTCTTTTTGACTAAGGGAGTTGCCAATCTTAACCTGATAACTTCTGTTTTCTAAATAGTTGATACACCATTGTAAGGTCGGACCTCGTACCCCTGAATCGTCTAGTTTTTCTACAAGTGTACTATGACGTAGGGTATCAAAAGCCTTACTATAGTCAATAAGTACAATTAAGACGTGTTTTTTATCATTAAGGTGTTTATTAATTTCATCAGAAAACCTTGATAACAGGAGGGAGGTACTTTTTTGTTCCTGAAACCCAAATTGATTCGGGGAAAGAAATTTATGTGCCAGGTAAAATTCGTGTATTTGGCGACTTAAAAATTTTTCGACTATTTTATCTATTACGGGAAGCATTGTTATTGGCCTATATTTTGCGCAATCTTTGCTGTCCCCTCCCTTAAATATTGGTTTAACTAGTCCCCTTTTCAATTCGTCTGGATATACTCCGCTCGCCAAACTTTTATTGATAAAGTGGGCTATACTTCCGGATATTTCGTCTGCTATGGATTTAATATCAATAGTACGTATCCCATCAATACCTGGCGCCTTATTGTTTTTCAATCCCTTTATAATTTTACTAATTTGTTTTGCATCAGCTTTACGAAAAAGCATAGTGTGGTTTGCAGGTTTCTTATAAATACTTTCATTTAATAATTTTGTGTCACATTTTGGTATTATGTCTTGAACATTCTTTTTAAAAGATTTTACAAACATATTTGCTATTTCCTGGTCAGACCCAACCGATTGAAAGGCTTTTTTTATATTATCATCTATAGATTTAATGACTTTACCGGAAATTTGGTTTAAAATTTGCCATAGTTTTCTCATATTACCCTGATTGTTATGTATGTTTTTTGTAAAGTATAGGTTACGTTGTCGCTCCACAAATTTATTTGTTTTATTTCTCTGTTTGTTGTATGCTAATCGTTTAATGTTACTATTTGTGTCCTTGAGCCATTCCAAAAATAACTCGTCTCTTTTTTCACATTCTTTTGCTACTCTACCAAATACCCAAGGTTGTTTATTTCTTTTGGAGGTATTTACTTTTTGTAAACTTGTCGATTTCTCGTAACATAACTTAATATTTTTGTTTATAGAATTATAAATATCTAGTGGACATTCTAAGTTCAAGCTCACCGTCCAGTCAACCTCTGCAAGCGCCTGCGCGAGTAAACGATTATTAATTTTATTTGCAAAAGTTGGGACATCCCGTATTCGCGCTCCGACATTGAGTGCCACAGCGATCATACGATGATCCGCCAGTTTTGTGCCGAGCGTTCCGCAGTACACATCTTGTAGTCGGGATCGTACGAAAATATGATCGATACATGATTTTGTAACAATACCTTTTCTCAGTTCCACTCGTGTATAATCGGATATCCCGCATACAAGACCCTGCCCGCTCATTACGTTAACGTATGCTCTCACCGCAGTGTCATTGGACTTTAGGTTTAAATTCGTATCTCCAATAACGATCATATCATGCTTCTGTGAAAAAGATAACGTTAGTTCTAGTTCATTTATAAAAGAGTGTTTGTTTGTGCTGGGGGGTCTATACAATGCACACAAGGCTAGTTTATAGTTGTTTGGAGTTTGCAATATGCCTATAAGGCTCTCGAAGTGAACTGTAGTGGATTTTAACATTTCAAAAGTATGTTTTTTATGAACGTACACAATTATACCTCCACCCTTCTTATTTTTTCTTAGGCTTGTGTGCATATTGTAGCCCTGCAGGTGAAATAAATAACTTATTTCGTCTGATATGTTAGCTTCGGAGACTACAACCACGTCAATTACTGAGTTTTCGAATGAGAATACTATTTGTTCTAGGTTACAAAAGTACTTCACTAGAGAATGAATATTAATGTGTATACAAGTTAGTTTATTGGACTTTGTTTTTGGTACTTTTTTAGAAAACTGGTTTATATCGATACATTCAAATAATTCTGTGATGTTATTATAAGTATCAACAAAATCATCCATAGATTTTTAACAATGTAGGTACTTATATAGCGATAGGCGAAAGTTTTTTTTTTTATCCTTAAGCTGCTAGTTTAGTGAAATCATTTACACATTTGATCCAATAAATTTTGGAGTTTTCGGATTTTCTAGCAAATATCTTACCATATCTACTCCATACAAATTTAAATTTGTTAGTGTCCTTAAGATCGGTTTTGGCTTTCCCTAGCAAATATTTGAGATGGCCTGTGAGCGCCTCGCGTACGTATATTTTTTCGGCTCCTGCTGCTGCGTTCAGGCCCGGGAGTAGACTGGAGGCTGCCAGCTTCGCGTTGCGTCCGGCCTGTATCCATTGGGACTTGCAGGACTCGTTGTTGAGCTGCACCAAGATCACTCCAGCTTTATCTTTACGAGCAGGTAGACGGCGGGCAGCACGCACTTGGCCATCTCCCGAATCTGCAACTTGCAACAAATGTCCGACTTCGTTAACAATTTTTGTTACATTCTCGTTATCCTGGCAAGGAATACCGGCTATTTCAATATAGTCTGATAAAGCTTCCTGCTCCATTAACTCCAGGCGTTGCTCGAGGGCGCCTACCCTGGTTTCCAGATTGATATTTTGATTATTTAGCGCTATTTGTTTCCGTTCGAGGTTTTTTATGACGACCTTGCTCTCCGCTAGGGATTTATCAAATTCATCAACTTTGTCGCAGGCATATTTGACCGATTTCATTACGGCTGCAAGTTCACGCATCACAATTTTATTGACCTCTTTGTTTATTTTTTCAAGGATGTGTTTGATATCAACTGCTTCAGCAGCGTCCTCATCTTTTTCCTCCTCATCGTCTTCAGTGTTCAAGAAGGAAGTTCTTCTTGAGGTCTGGTGACAATCACTGCACACCCACTCAAATGCATCAGCAGCATGTAGGGCGGCGCGCTGCTTGTTATTAAGTCCGCTGCAATCCGCACGCTCATGCACTATTACCTCGCATCTGCTACAGGTGATTGCTGGGGACTTTTTAGTCACTGCTTTGTTGCATATTGTACACTTTTTATTCATGATAAATATATATGAGGGTACTTAAATATTGACTACAAGAAAAGAACGCTAGCGTGTTACTGGTACGACGTCGAAACGCGGAATGAAAAGCTAACCTAGCTAAGCTAACCTAACCTAAGCTACCCTAGCTTAGTTTTATAAATATATACATATATTATTAGCCCAAAAAACGGCTACGCTAAATTAAAATAAAATTAAAGTATTACAGTAGATAATTCTAACTGTTTCGTCTTCCTTACTAATTATGCCAATTTTAAATTCCATGCACGTCCCGATTTGATATTAAAAATGACTGCATGTTTCTTGTGCTGCGCTGGAATTTTTGAGGACCATGCCTCTTTGTCATTAACATAATCATCTAACTTATAATAAGCTTTATAACATAATGTTCTTGTTTGATATTTAAAGGTACTAGGGCGCGGCAGGTAAACACGGTGGTCAGTTGCACACTAGTTTAATATAAAGACATGCGGCGACACAGCGCGCGAAACTTAGATCTATCCTACACACACATATTTAACATCCCTTCCCCTTTAGTTAAGAAACAACTCCTAAAATACAATATACCTAATTGTAACATATACTCAAAAAAGCCGTGTGATGCTGGCTTAGAGTAGCATCACCCCATTTCCTACCTTTGGGTGTCGTAAGAGGCGACTGAGGGACTTGAGGGTTTCAGGTGTAATACAACTTTTAGGCGACAGGCTGACAACCTGTTACTATAATGAATGATACACAAAATGATTTCAAACGGCCCTCTATATTTGTCAGACGTGGCGACAGCGACCGTATTTTTGCGACCGTTAGCGCTCTGCCTACCCCGTAAGGGATAAAGGCGTGATATATGTATGTATGTATGTACTCAAAAAAGACTACTAAAATTAAACATTGAACGTGAGATCCCAGCTGAAGCTTACGACGCTTCTGACAAATGCATGAGGTGGGTGTGGCCAGCAAGCAAGCGAAACCCGGGGCGGCGCGGGTCGCAACTCTGGCGCACACGGCACATTCCGCTGTCAGTCGTTCTAAGGCTGCGTCAATACCCGGAAACCACAATCTTCTCCGCGCTTCCGCCTTCATTTTTGTTATACCAAAATGTGAGCTATGCAATTCTTTACAGATAGTCTCGCGTAACGAATAAGGTATGACTACTTTATGGCCACATTCTAAATACCCGTTTTCGATAGCAAGTTGCAAACGACAAGCGTGGTACGGTTTTAAATTCTATCTATTTCTATTTCAGCCTATTGCAGTCCACTGCTGGACGTAGGCCTCCCCCAGGGAACGCCATAAGGCACGATCTCCCGTTTTTGCCATCCAGTCGCTACCAGCCGCCTTTTTCAAGTCATCGGTCCATCTGGCCGGAGGGCGTCCAACGCTACGCTTGCCGAGGCGTGGTCTCCACTCGAGAACCCGCTTACTCCACCATCCATCGGTTCTACGACAAATGTGGCCAGCCCACTGCCACTTCAGCTTGCTACACTTCCAGACTATGTCCGTCACTTTGGTCTTTTTTCGGATGGCCTCATTCCGGACTTTATCCATTATAGAGATACCAAGCATAGACCTTTTCATAGCTCTGACGACCGATGTGGCGCAGTGGTAGTGCGACTGCCTTTGACGCAGAAGGTCCCGGGTTCGATTCTCGGTGGGTCACTCACAAAGCTGATATCTATCACTTTGTGAATTTGTTCCCAGTCTGGTTAGGACATTGCGGGCTGAACCACCCGATTGTCCGTAAGTAAGATGGTTCCGTGTTTCGGATGGCACGTTAAGCCGTAGGTCCCGGTCGCTGTCTATGATCACTAAGACGGCGGTCGTTACACAACCATGTCAGAAGCCTACTACTTGTAGAAGGCGGTTGAAAAATTCTGACACTAGGGTACATCGGGTCGTAGGACGACTCGGTGTCCCACACGAAAAGAAAGAAAGAAAGAAAGAAAAAATATTTATTCAGTAACAATCAAGTACAAATACATTTATGACTGAGACCGAAAAGGAATCCAGCTCAGCATATGCTGTAGCTTAAAGCTGCAGCGCTGATTTTCAGCTGGACCCATGCCATTTGAACAATCAGGGTGCGCTGCCCGGTTAGTATATAAATATTACGTACATTATATATAATTATCCTAAAAAAACTCTGCGAAAAGTATTTGTAACGTAACTAAGCTAACTAAAATTTACTATAAAAGTTAAATGAATACCTACATAAATATAAACTCATGCAATATTTTTTTATATTTCACATTACTTAAAACTTAAAACCTACACACACAGTTACTCATAGAGAACATATTATGGCATGAAAGAGGGTAACTAGATTATTAAATGGGTAACTATATCCTTCAATTGGCAATTCAGGCAATATTTCTTAAGATGCCATCTAAAATTATTTACAGTCCTTAATTTTCTAAGAGGGGGAGGTATATCGTTCCATATCTTGGCTGCGGCGTACTTAAAGCTACCCTTGTAGCCGGTGGTTTTATGTCGCGGAATTTTTAAAAGAGCGCGGCGCTTACGGCTAGACCAAACCAGGTTCTCATAAAGATACTCCGGCCTTTTAGATCTAATGACCTCAAACAGTAGCGTTGCGAGGTGTATATATCTTCTACTGGACATTTTCAATATATTAGCCTTGTTAAAGAAAGGTGTAACGTGACTTCTGGGCGGAATATTGAAGCAGAACCTTGCACATGCGTTCTGAACACGCTGAACAAGCTGCTTTGACTTGGCCAGTAGACGAGGCCCATAAACTGTATCAGCATAGCTAAGCTTAGACAAAATCAAAGAATCCACTAATGTTAAACGCAGTTGCTCACTAAGATACTTTCTTACGCGATATAGAATCTTTAATCTATAAAAACAGTTCCGGGCCACTTCCAAAATATGAGACCCAAAACGCAACTCTGCATCCATTACCACACCCAGATTCCGTGACTCAGACGTTTGTTCGATAGTTTCACCCCTAATGGTAATACGTGGACATTTTGAATTTATCTTCATGATCTGATTCCTTGAACCCATGACCATGAATTTTGATTTAATTGGATTTAACACGAGAGAGTTGCGGTCGGACCAAATTGCTAATCGCTCTAGATCATCGTTTATATATTTTTCAGCAGTTCTAGCATCTGCAGGTTTAAAGGAATAATATACTTGAGTATCGTCTGCGTATATATGGTGACTACAATTCTGAATACAGTTCACTATGTCGGCACTATAGAGAGCAAAGAGCAACGGTCCCAGAATCGACCCTTGCGGTACACCTCTTGTAACTGCTGAAACTGAAGACTTCATTTTACTACCATCATCGTGCTGCACCTCAACGAATTGAAATCTGTCACGCAGAAAACTGTCAAACCATTTGACGGCAGTGATATCGAAACCATAGTATGACAACTTAGAAAGAAGCAGTGGAATGTTTATGGAGTCAAAAGCCCTGGAAAAATCCAATAGAACCAAAATCGTGCCCATTCCAGAATCTTGTGCTTCCAAAATATTACTGGTGACATCCAATAATGCCGTCGAGGTGCTATGTCCTTTCCTGAAACCAGATTGTCGGATTGGGAGTATGTTGTTCGAATCCAAATATTCTGAGATCTGCAGACTAACGACTTTCTCTAAGACTTTAGAGATACAAGGTAAAATACTTATTGGTCGAAGATCTTTGAAACATTTTGCATTTGGTATTTTAGGAAGCGGGCGTACCAGGGCAGTTTTCCATAGGTCCGGAAATGTCGAAGTGATAATTGACGTATTGATTATGGACGTTATATAGACTAAAGTCTGGTCAAGTGTCATGCGCAACATTTTTAGTGAAATTGAGTCTACCCCTTGGGCATCGGATTTTAGGTTCAGAATTATTTTAGACACTGCATCTTCATCAACACATTTAAGTCTAAAAGTGCTAGTAGTGAAGCGATGAAACTCAAAATAAGTCAAGTCTGTAATTGTAACAATATTTGAACCCGGTATGTTAAGAAAGTGCTTATTTATATCTTCAGGAGAACGTAGGTGATTTGGTATTTCCGTATCATTTTTCGGGGGTATCACATTTGATTTCATATTCTTCCATAGCACTTTAGGGTTATAAATGTTGCAATTAATGTAATGAGTGAAATAGGCCCTTTTTTCAGACTCAATAGCAGCATCTGTGAGACATTTCAGGGACTTAAAGTACTGCCTGTGGGTTTCTCTCCTGGTTCTATAGTATCTACTGTGAGCTTCATTTTTAAGACTAGTCATGAGCTTTATATTGTCTGTTATCCAGGGAAAAGAGTGATTTTTTATGACTACCGTCTTCATTGGAGCATGTAAATCGAACAAACGTAGAGTAAATTCATTATATATGTAAACCATGTCGTTTACGTTCTCACACGAGGCGATATCTAACCATGGGATTTCTGATGCATCTTTATTAAACTGATCGATTAAAATATCTTTTAGGGGTCTATAAGTTAGACGTTGAGGAGGTATACTTGGAGTTTTCAATTTAATTTCACATGTGATGAAAGCATGGTTGGAGAGTTTAGAGCCAATAACCTCGGCGTTAATCTCCCCATAAGGTGCATCTGTACAAATTACGTCAAGGAGTTTTGCGCTGTGTTCAGTGAAATGAGTGGGTACGGTCACTAATTGCTTCAGAGCAAATATATTTATAAAGTCAAGAAGATTTTTTGAATTTATAGAGTGCTCTTCTAACAGGTCTATGTTAAAATCACCCAATAAAATTATATGATCATAACCTGAGAATGAATTTATAGATTCAATCAGAGCTCCCAAAAAAGTATCGACTTTAAGTTTAGGTGGACGATATGCCGTACCAATAATTAACTTAACACTATTTAGGGTGATCCTCAGCCACATCTGCTCTACTTCGTCGCAAATTGGATGGGTGCAAGTTCGAACATACAGCCCTCTTTTAATGTAAAAAGCAGTGCCACCACCCCGAGTAGCAATATTTTTAGGACGTGGTGTACTGCGCAGTCTATAGCCTGGTACTGACGGCGCTTTATCTTCACCTTTAGAGTACAGCCAAGTTTCATTTATAGCCAAGATATCGACAGACTTTTTGGTTAATGCCATAATAAATTCATCGTGAAAAGTCCCGAGAGAGCCTGGGTTATAGAGACCAACGTTTAAGTACTTGGTGCGAATCATTGCAAACAACCACAAACATTACAAGTGCCCAATTTTTGTCTTTTGCTAGATAACCCTTTTAGTTGTGCTTCGAGACTGTAAGATGTATTTTTCAAACGTTTAATGATTTTGTGCCCAATACATGACATGTGTGTGTAGGTGTACAACTTAAACAATTTAAAACAATAAGTATGAAAGAAGTTAAAGAGCTCTTTTCTTTTAACGAAAAACAGATTTTTGAAAATATTACATTGATTCAGGAACTTCAGTGGCCCCAACTGCTCCAACACCAAAAACACGCGTAAGATCGGCATCAGAACGAAGTCGGTGTCGGGCTTTGCCCTGTTCTTGCCGTGCATAAACTTTTCCATCCCGAGTCCATACAAATTTCCATTTAAAGCGCAGACCAATTTCTCTAGATTTATAAAATAGTTGCCTGTTGTGCTTGCTGAGGCGCTCGTTGATATAAAGGGAACGTGGGCTTCCAGATAGACCCAGACCTTCTGTAGTTGTCTTCCTCCGGATACGTGCGGCTTGCAAAAGCGCGTCACGCCGTTCACGATGCACAAAACGTACAGCTATAGGCCGGGGACGGGATGGCTTACCCTCTTCGCTTGGTGGACGTGTTGGCCCAACGCGCGACGCCTTCACAAGTTCTCCCGCCTCTATATTCACACCGAGTTTTTGTCCGATCGCAAGTACCAGATGTGTGGTGTTTTCATTTCCCTCCTCCGGGATACCTGCAATTTCAACGTCATTTGCAAGAGACTCTTGATCACGTTCCTGGATTTCTTCCTGAAGCTGCGCAATAGTTGTTTCCAGCAGTGACACATTACAACTGCACTTTTGACGTTCATTGACCTTTGCCTCCAAAGAATCCATTTTAGTTTCTAATTTTGCAATGCGATCATTTTGAGCCCGTATCGTATTAGTCAGCTCAGACATCGCGTTCCGAAATTTACTCATTTCGTCACCTAAGGCTCTAAGTTCGCCCGTAAAGCGCTGAATTTCGTGCCTTGGATCTATGACTTCGGAGCTGTGGCCGATGTTGGTGGTGGTAGTGCCACTGTTGTCTACCGGCTCTGTTATGTTTCCACTGCCTCGGACTTTGTTGATGTTGTTGTTCATTGTGAAAGTATTGTTGAGCGAACTAGCGGTGGCATTTGACCCTAAAGCGCGCACTGGGGTATTGGCCTTGTTCGAAACAGGTCTTTTCTCCTTACACGTACATTCAGGACAAAACCACGCCTCTTTTTGCCCTTGTGTCATTTTATCCAGGTCTTCGGTTTTAATGTTCAGACATTTATTATCATATAATTTTTCACACATGATACATTCCAAATAATTTAAGTCCAATATCTTTTCACCACAGGCAGCGCAATCAGTTGCCATCTTGTTTAAAAGTATTAACTAATAAGCAAAATCTACAAAAATACATACAAATTATTTTTTCCTCCCGGCGGAATACTTTATTAGGCACTGGCGAATACGGGCGTTGGCTATTCTGCGTTACTTTATCTATGACGGGTGACGTCTCTCCGCCTATTGTTCGTTGCTAGGAGGCAGTGCGCGTGCGACTCTCGCCCGTACGTAGCTAACTTAACCGCTGAGGTCGTTTGCACTGTCCCGTGCGGTGATTTAGCAGGTTTTGCGGACGACCGTCTGGTGCAGCAGTATTTTTGTTATTTGTTGCTCCAAATCGCGTTAAAAAGGTTGGAAAACCACTCCACTATGACACTTAATCACCTTACTTCACTTATATACAATTTCGGTATTGAATAGTTAGGAATTAGTATTTATTAAGACTTGAAATTTAGTAACGTTATAGAAACAATGTTAACCGGACGGCGTCAAAGACTAACCACTCAGAAACCTCAAAGAAGATAGCTCTCTGAGTGACATGTAGCCGGTGGGCCAGTTTTACTGTCAAGTTCCACGTCTCAGCTCCATAGGTCATGACTGGTAGGACGCATTGATCGAACACCTTGGTCTTGAGGCATTGTGGCAAAGATGATTCGAGGATGTGACGCAGCTTTCCAAATGCTACCCAGCCAAGCTGCACTCTTCTGGTGATTTCAGCCTCAAAGTTGTCTCTGCCCATCTGCAAAGTTTGCCCAAGGTACACGTATTTCTGGACAACTTCAAGGACTACACCTTCGACGGAGACCGGCTCGGGGATTATGTGTTGATTGAACATGACCTTCGTCTTATCCAAGTTCATCCCAAGTCCAACACGTCTCGAGGCAGAGTTAAGACTAGATAGCATTTTTTGCAGGTCCTGCAGCGATTTGGCCATTATGACTATGTCGTCGGCAAAGCGGAGATGCGTGAGACTTTCGCCGTTGACGTTGATGCCCAGTCCATCCCACTGTAGAGTTTTGAAGACATCCTCCAATGCGTTAGTGAATAGTTTCGGGGATATAACGTCACCCTGTCTTACACCACGGAGCAATTGGATGGGTCTTGTATTATGGTTTTGTACTTGAACGGACGTCGTAGCCATTTGATAGAGGCTTCTCAGCACCTCCACATACCGCCAGTCGACTTGACAGCGCTGCAAAGACTCCAAAACAGCCCAGGTTTCGATAGAGTCGAAGGCTTTTTCGTAGTCCACAAAAGCCATACACAGTGATTGGTTGTACTCCTCTGTCTTCTGTATAACCTGCCTTACAGTATGGATGTGGTCCACGGTACTGAAGCCCTTGCGAAACCCGGCCTGTTCCGGTGGCTGAAAGGCGTCAAATCTTGATGCCAAACGATTCGTGACGACTCTCGAGAACAGCTTATAGACGTGGCTCAGAAGTGTGATCGGCCTATAGTTTTTGAGAAGCGTTTTGTCTCCTTTTTTGAAAAACAATGCCACTACACCTCTGCTCCACGCCTTCGGGGTTGTCCCATTGGCTATTACAGAGTTGAAAAGCCTTTTCAGCTCCTCGAGGACAGGTTTTCCACCGGCCTTAAGTAGCTCACAGGCCACTCCGTCTTCCCCGGGAGCCTTTCCATTCTTAAGCTGTCTGAGAGCCGCCGCGATTTCGTCTATATCTACGTCCGGGAGATCTTCTGTAAAGTGGCGGGAGAGAGGAGCTCTTGGGTCTGGGGTCGCATCAGGTAGAGGCTTTTTCGCATGCGAGGCATACAGATTTCCATAGAAGTCCTCAATTTCAGCGAGAATCTCTGGAACCGATGTGACAGTTACACCATTCGAGGTAGTTAACTTTGCCAGATGACTCTGTGGGCTAGGTAGCTGGGATCACCTTAGCCGCACATTAAGTAGGCTCTGAATCTAGGTAGGCACTTAGTCGGGCGTCTAGCGATGAAGAGTGAAGGTGATAGGTGAAGAGAATTCAGCGAATCGAAATGAATAATATTATTTAAGCTCAGTATAAGCGTATATTAGTGGAAAGCAAAGCAATTACAATTTTAGGTTTAAGATTCGTGACTCGACACAAAGGCAAAAGCGCGCACAGTAGTTCGGTAGCGAGTCAGGAGTCCGAATGGTTCGGTGTTGATCGTAGCTGCGTCGGCGACCATAGGCGACGGCGGGGTGCCTAAGCGGTGCGGGCGGATGCCCGGTAGCGCGTCATAGCAGCGTAGATTCACGACGAGGCCCGAGAGCGAGCGGGCGCAGCCGAAGTATTAGATCGCCCGTTATGCGTATGGTGCAAGGTGCATAAGCGGAGCGGGTAACTCCACAAGTACCAAAATGTAAGGGGCTGGTCCAAGTTGCATTAGGAGCTGGTCCAAGTAGTAATAGTGGCGAGTAAGTAGGTTCGCCACATCACTCCCCGGCCAGACCGTGACTACGGTCGATAAAAGTCCGGTATTTTGACCACTCTCCCGCTTCTTGTGGTAGTGATGTTGGTGCTTGGCTGCGGTTGAATGGGTGCCACGGGCTGCTCTGGGACGACGACTTCTCTTGACATGTAGGCTGGTTTCAGTCGATCGACGGTGACGTTAACCGGTTTGCCACGAACGTCAATTGTGAAAAACTTCGGCTGCCTCTCAATGACCTTGAACGGTCCGGCATAGGGTGGCTCTAGTGAGGCTCGAACATGTCCATGGCGCAGGAAAACATGGGAAGTCGAATGCAGGTCCCGAGGAATGTAGAACGGCGAGTTAGAGTGCCACGAAGTAGGTCTCGGGGTCAACTTGGCCATGTGCGCTCGTAGTCGAGTAGCGTACTCTGTGACGTCACCCACAGTGTAGTCATCTTTGGGCGACAGGAACTGGCCTGGTAACTGGAGAGGCTCGCCATACACGAGCTCCGCTGGCGAAGCTTGGACGTCATCTTTCCAGGAACTTCGCATACCCATGAGGACTAGAGGAAGAGCTTCAGTCCACGGAGTAGAAGAGTGGCACATGATGGCTGCCTTCAGCTGCCGATGCATGCGCTCGACGATCCCGTTCGCAGCTGGGTGGTAGGCGGTGGTGCGGAAGTGGCGCGCACCGACCAGAGAAGTGAGAGCTTTGAAGAGATGGCTCTCAAACTGCCGACCACGGTCTGTAGTGATCCTGGCGGGACAACCGAACCTGGCTATCCAACCAGATACAAGAGCAGCTACGCAGGCTTCAGCGGTGATCTCCGTGAGAGGTATTGCCTCAGGCCATCGTGTGAATCGATCGATGACGGTGAGACAATATCTGTAATTTGAAGACAGAGTTAGGGGCCCTACAATGTCGAGGTGTATGTGAGAGAACCTCGAGGAAGGAGTAAGGAATGTGGAAAGGGGGGAAATTGTATGGCGGATAACCTTGCATTTTTGGCATTGCAAGCACTGCCTTGTCCACTCTCTACAGTCCTTACGAATCCCTGGCCAGACAAATCTGTGTGTTACCAGTCGCACTGTAGCTGTAGTCCCAGGATGATGTAGATTGTGCAGAGAATCAAAGACTGGCTTACGCAGATTTGGAGTGACATACGGACGAGGTGGCTCTACAGAGATGTCGCAGTAGATGGAGACTGGGCTGCAGCTAGGAGTAACCTTCGCAAGTTTAAGAGCAGTCCCGTTGCGGAGAAGATCTTGCAGCTCCGGATCATTTGCCTGAGTACGTGCAAGCTCTTCAAAGTTAATAGCAGAACTGACTTCTTCTACGCGAGAAAGGGCGTCAGCGACAACGTTGTCTGCGCCGGGTATGTACCTCAGATCTGTAGTGAACTGGGAGATAAAATCCAGATACCTAAACTGCCTTGGAGAGCTCTTATCCCTATTCTGAGTAAATGCGAACGTCAGAGGCTTGTGGTCTGTGAACACCGTAAACGCTTTAGCTTCAACCATGTGCCTGAAATACTTGATGGCTTCGTACACGGCGAGTAACTCACGGTCATAGGGACTATACTTTTTCTGCGCGTTGTTCAGCTTGTGTGAGAAGAAAGCCAACGGTTGCCAATGATTATCCTTTTTCTGCTGCAATACTGCTCCAATGGCTACGTCAGATGCATCAGTGACGATAGCAAGCTCTGCTGATGGATCCGGGTGTGATAGCATGGTTGCTTGAGAAAGCGAAGTCTTGCATTCCTCGAAAGCCTGGAGCAACTCCGGAGTCATGTTCACAGGATGTGAGCCTTTCACCTTGGGTCCTGCAAGAATGGCATTCAGTGGAGCTTGTAGCTGGGCAGCGTTGGGTACGAAGCGACGGTAGAAGTTAATCATACCCAGAAAACGACGGAGCTCCCTCACTGTCTTGGGTACTGTGTACTCTTGGATAGCCTGGACTTTAGTGGACATGGGCTTCGTGCCAGCAGCAGACACCTCGTAGCCAAGGAAAGTTACCTTTGACTGACCCAAATTACATTTGGCTGTGTTCACCAAAATGCCGTAGTCCTTCAGACGGTAGAAAAGTTGACGAAGGTGCTCCACGTGTTCCTCCACAGACGATGAGAAAACCAGGATGTCGTCAATGTAGCCATAACAAAAGTCGAGACCTAGCAGTACCTCATCAATGAACCTTTGGAAGGTCTGTGCAGCATTCCTGAGGCCAAAGGTCATGAAGGGAAACTCGTACAATCCGAAGGGTGTAGTTATGGCAGTCTTGGGAATGTCATCAGGATTCACCGCGATCTGGTTATAGGCTTTCACTAAGTCTATAGTTGAAAAGACAGAGCATCCGGAGAGCTGATGAGAGAAATCGTGGATGTGTCGGATAGGATACCGGTCTGGAATGGTTCTCGCGTTGAGTGCACGGTAATCGCCACATGGTCTCCATCCATCGTCCTTCTTCCTCACCATGTGCAGAGCAGAAGACCACGCGCTTTCAGAACGCCTGGCAACTCCACTGGCAAGCATGTCTTCAAACTCCTTCTTAGCAGCTTGCATTCGTATCGGGTCCAAACGACGGGGTTTGCAGGAGACTGGAGGTCCAGAGGTAGTCCTTATGAAGTGCTGAGTACTGTGCTTAGGTGTAGATAACGTACCAGCAGGTCTCGTGATCTCTGGAAACTCGCGCAGAAGCTCGTGGAACTCGGTATCACCAGTAACAGCTTTGACGGAAGCGAAGTCCGGCGAGATGCCAAAGGAAGTAGCTGGTGTTGTCAACAAAGTGATGTTGTCGATGATGCGCTGGTTCCTACAATCCACAAGAAGGTTGTAATGGAACAAGAAGTCCACACCGATGATGGGTTTAGCGACATCGGCCACGGTGAATTTCCACGCGAAGTCTCTTCGAAGACCAAAGTTCAAGTGAAGTGTCACAGGTCCATAAGTATGGATGACGGAGTCGTTGGCAGCGATGAGGAAGTACTTCGAACGAGTGCAGGGCGTCTTGACAGCTGACCGAGGGTAAACACACAGGTCTGAACCAGTGTCCACGAGGAACTGCATTTTAGTAACCCGGTCAGTAATAAATAGACGGCCTGGTTTTGAAGGGCAGTCGATGGCCGCTACTAGTGACCGCCCTGGGAGTTTTCCGACTTGAAGGTGCAAGGCTTCTTACATTTGGTGGCATCCTTACCAAAGTTGAAGTGGTAGAAGCAGTGTGGGTGACCTTGAGGCGGTTGCCTGTGCCCTCTTGGTCTAGATCCAGAGCGACTATGCGAGCGTGAGCGGTTAAGGCCTCTTCTCGGCCTAGAGTGCGAGCGAGAATCCCTTTTGCCAACTTGTTGGGTAAGTAAAGATACCTGCCTGGTAAGTTCGCTGATCTGCCTTGCCATGTCAGAATTGGCCAATGAAGCAGCGGCGACTTGAGGAGTAGAAGGTGCCAGATCATAGACGACGTCTGCTAACTCGCTGAGCTTTTCATTCGATGCACCAATCTGCGTAGCGAGAGCCGTCTGCACATTGTTCGGCAGGCGACTAGTCCAGATGGTGAGAAGAAAATCATCAGGGACGCCTTCGCCAGCTAAATTCTGTAAATAGCGCAAAAATTGGGAAGGCTTGCGATCACCTAGTTCTTCGTGCATTAAAAGTTGCTTTACGCGCTTCTCCTTAGACGCAGTCAAGCGTTTAATAAGTTCAGACTTGAACTTGTCGTATTTGCCCGTCTCTGGTGGTTTGCAAATTATGTCACGAACTTCTTTGACGTACTGTGAATCCAAATTAGCAGTAGCGAAATAGAATTTGGTATCGTCAGCCTTTATATTTGATAAAGCAAACTGGGCTTCAATCTGACAAAACCATAGTTCGGGATCCTCTGGCCAGAATGGAGGAATACGTACACCAACTCTACATACTTCTTCCTTAGGCTGTACTGGTTCATCTGTACCACCACCTGTGGGTCCACCAGTGGGTCCACCAATTGGTCCACCTTCAGTAGCCATTATAAAAATCAAAATCGCTCACCACTCAAATTTTGTCACTTGGACCACCGACCAAAAATCCTTTGTTCAAAATGACTTGCAAAAATTTCCGTTGCAAATTCTCCAGCGATGTCCAATCCAGCAAAATGCTTCTTCCGGGTGTCACCAATATGTGGGCTAGGTAGCTGGGATCACCTTAGCCGCACATTAAGTAGGCTCTGAATCTAGGTAGGCACTTAGTCGGGCGTCTAGCGATGAAGAGTGAAGGTGATAGGTGAAGAGAATTCAGCGAATCGAAATGAATAATATTATTTAAGCTCAGTATAAGCGTATATTAGTGGAAAGCAAAGCAATTACTATTTTAGGTTTAAGATTCGTGACTCGACACAAAGGCAAAAGCGCGCACAGTAGTTCGGTAGCGAGTCAGGAGTCCGAATGGTTCGGTGTTGATCGTAGCTGCGTCGGCGACCATAGGCGACGGCGGGGTGCCTCCTAAGCGGTGCGGGCGGATGCCCGGTAGCGCGTCATAGCAGCGTAGATTCACGACGAGGCCCGAGAGCGAGCGGGCGCAGCCGAAGTATTAGATCGCCCGTTATGCGTATGGTACAAGGTGCATAAGCGGAGCGGGTAACTCCACAAGTACCAAAATGTAAGGGGCTGGTCCAAGTTGCATTAGGAGCTGGTCCAAGTAGTAATAGTGGCGAGTAAGTAGGTTCGCCACAACTCCTTCCCAGTGTCTTGGTAAAAACTTTCGACCCTCGGTTTTTCTCAATCGCCTCCTTTACGAGTCGAGTGTTGTAGCTTCGGAGGTCGCGTCTTACCATACTTCGGATCTTTTTGTTAAGTAACTGGGGATCTGGCAATGCATCCTCTGGTGTTTCCCGTCTAATTCGCATCAGTTCCAGGGCCTCGCTTGAAAGTTTGGACTTCTTGTCTGTTCGCCTTTTACGAAAATGCTTCGTCCCCACTTCGCGAATAGGTTTTAAATTCGGATCAGACATTTTTCTTGGCCAGCCATTTAACACATAACCTTTAACTTTATTTAAAATTGGATCGTTATCCGTTTCCCTTTCCAAATCTACTGACGTCACGGGCCAGTCTCTTTCTATCACAAAGTTTACGTAACATGCTTCATCTCTTACATTAACCTGTCCACGATCACGCCCCGAGGCGGCTAACTCGACCGTAGCCTGCTCCTTTGCACTGTCAGTTGCTAGACACATAATCTGCGCTATTAGCACTACTACGTACATACTCAATAGTGTAGTTGTATGCGGAAAGGAATATTGCGTAGGCGTCTGGAAAGAAATTACGATAATTAAAAAAAATATTGCAATTCAGATACATTTCGTGGTTTAGGAGCACTCATTATGGCTTTTACCTTATCAGCTGACTTTCTGATTCCGAACCTGTCAATCACGTGGTAATTTCATTTTTGAAAAACTCGCACTTATTTGCCTGAATGGTTAAGCCGGGTCCTCCAGACGCTGTAAAACCGCATATAACCGCTGTTTATGTTCATTATAATTTTTCCCGGTCACTAACACGTCGTCCAGGAAAACCACTACCCCTTCTAAGCCGGCCACCACACATTCCATATCCCGTTGGAAAATGGCCGGTGCAGATGATAGACCAAATATGACATGTCCTGAGGCCAATTTTTACTTCTTTTCTCATTTGTGGCTAGAAAAACCGCCCTTACAAATAGTGAAATACTTTCAAAGGCCCTTGTTTCAAAGGCCCCATCTGTTTGTATGTTTGAGTAATAATATTTTCTCTTAACTGTTTAGGTAAATTAATAACAGAAACATCTTGATTAGAACCTCGATTAAAATATAAAATATTATTCTTCAACACACACGTTCTTTTTTTTTATATTCTTTATTGTGTACAATTATAAATAAATGTGAACTTAGAAACTAGATTACAATAGGTGAACTTATCTCTTTAAAGAGATCTCTTCCAGTCAACCTATACAGTGGAATTAGATATAAGAATGTAGACGGGAACAAGACGGCACACACATACCATAACATATGAATACACAAATAAATATTATATACGAACTACACAAATAACTACCTAACATACCTATATACATACCCATATATATATATATATACATTATATACATTATATATATCTACATACATAACCATATTAATCTATTTGTGATAATTGTGATAATAAGTGCTCTTTCACTCTTTTTTTGAAAGACGTAATGGAGGGACAGGCTTGTATTGACTTTGGAAGTTTGTTCCAAAGTTGAGTAGCTCTAACCGTAAAGGATTTGAAAAAGAATGTGGTATTGGACCTGGGGCACTCAAGTACCTTAGTGATACATGAGCGCCTGGACCGGGTGTCGGGAGGTAAGAGATGGAAACGGGAGCGGAGATAATTAGGAGAGGAGGGGTCTTTTAGGATTTTGTAGAGAGCAGAAAGGATGTGCATATCACGGCGAAGGCGGATAGGGAGCCATTTTAACTGAGCGCGAAATTGAGAGACGTGATCAAATTTTCGAAGTCCGAAGATAAAACGAATCGCAAGATTTTGAAGGCGCTCGAGTTTATTAAGTAGCTCCTCAGTCACATCCAGGTAGCATACGTCAGCGTAGTCAAGGATGGGGAGAAGAAGGGCATGTGCCAGCATGATTTTGGTTTGAAGAGGAAGGAAGTTCTGGAGTCGTTTGAGAGAATGGAAAGAAAAATGCATCCGCCTACTAACATCGTTAACCTGTGCTGACCAAGATAAATCACAATCCAGAATAAGTCCAAGATTTTTGGCCTTCACTGCATATGGGATGCAGATACCATTATAAAAAAGTTTGTGTTCATCTGTGAGTACCAGTTTACAGCGTAGTCTGCTGCTACCCACAATTAGGGCCTGGGATTTACTAGGATTAACTAGCAGACCGAAATTTTTTGCCCAACTTCCAATAGAAGTGAGGTCATCGTTAATTTTACCAACAGCGTCAGTAAAATCAGATATAGGACAATGCCTATAAATCTGAAGATCATCTGCATACAGATGGAAGGGTGAAGAGATAACACGAGTAATATTATTTATAAATATAGAAAAAAGAAGGGGAGAGAGGACGCCGCCTTGCGGAACACCAGCAGTTAAGTTGAACCACTCCGATTTTAAATCGTCGGTCTTCACACACTGCTGGCGACCATGAAGATATGATCGGAACCACCCAATCACTGAAGGAGCAATGTTAAGAGAGAGGAGGGATGCAAGAAGGATGTCCAAGTCAACCAAATTAAATGCGTTGCTGAAGTCTAGCAAAGTAACAATGGTCAACTCAGTGTTGTCCATAGCATGGCGGATATCTTCAGTAACATTCAGCAACGCACTAACCGTACTATGAGAAGGGCGGAAACCGGATTGGAAAGGACAGAGGAGGTTATTGGAAGTCAGATAGGAGTATAGTTGCCGTTGGGCAACACTTTCGAGTACTTTCGAAAGTATGGGGAGGATGGAGATAGGACGATATTGGGATAAGGAAGTTGGGTTGGAACATTTAGGCAGTGGTATAACAAAGGCCTTTTTCCAAGCTGAGGGAAAAACATTATGCGTTAATGAAAAATTTACAATGTGGGAGATAACGGCAGTAATGTTATCCAGGATAGGAAGGAGCATATCGAGGCTCAGATTGTCACTGCCCACTGCCTTTGTGGATATGGAAAGGATGCTCTTCTTAACTTCGTCCCCCGTGACTGGTTGAAAAGTAAAAGGAATACAGTCTGGTAAAGCAAGACTTGAAAGATAATGAAGAGAAGAAGTTTTCGTAATACTATCAAGAGTGACAGGTGGTGTGGAGAAATGTTTGTTTAGAGCATTAAGATCTATGGTACCACTAGGGGTGTCCATGGCTTTGCCCAATCCAATGGTCTTCAAGAACCTCCACGTCGGTGTTTGAGATAGATCTTCTAGTTTAGAATGGATGTAGCGGCGTTTTGCATCCCTACACATTCTGTTGCAGATGTTACGTAGCTTTTTGTAGGCAGTAGAGTTTTCATCCGACGGCTCTTTTTTAAGTCGGCATTTAGCTCTATCCCTCTTCGCCATCACCCTTCTGATAGTTGGGGTTAGCCAGGGAGCTGGAGCATGCTTTACGCGCACCGGTCGAATAGGCGCATGCACATCAAACAACTTCGTCAAAATCGTTGTAAAAGCCGCGACCTTCGCATCTACGCCATCGGCCTCAAGAACCGGAGTCCAATCGATATCCTCGGCATCTTCTCTCAAACGATCCAGATCCATGTTGCGAAAATTTCGCTGAAAAATTACCTTGCTTTTTACTTTAGGAGGACGAACTTTATAACCAAGGAAAATAAGGTCATGAAGAGAAAAAGGCGCCGTCATTTGTCCATGCGTAATGACAGACTCTGGCTTGGACACTATCATGACATCAAGCAAAGACGGCCTACGATTGAAGACATGGTGAGTTGAAGAGAGAGGTAGAATACTTAAATTTAAAGATGAGGTTATAGAAACAAGTTTTTTAGCCCTGTAATCATCCTTTATAAGGCATGTATTTAAATCACCCATAATAATGATGTGGTCGTATAAGGTACTGTAGTGCTCAAGCATCGATTCAAATGAGGTGAAGTAGGACACGCTATCATTAGGGCTGTAAACAACACCTAGAAGTATTTTTCTATGGTGAAGGATAATTTCAATAAACAGGTGCTCAAGAGAACCTGAGTACGGAGGGGCTGAGTTACAAATTATAGTGGCGGGAATTTCACAACGGAGATATATACCAACTCCGCCGCCTTTCACGCCGACACGATCATTACGAAATAGTTTAAAACCAGGAAGATAAAAAGATGTTGAGGGAAGAGAAGGCTTAAGCCATGTCTCAGAGACTAAAATACCATCAACTACTCTGTTGCTGAAGGATGTGAGAAGATCAATGTGGTGAGCTGGTATGCTCTGCGCATTGATGTGCACCAGGGAAAGGAACGGAGAGCTATGATGAAAAACAGAAGCAAGCTTGTCCACTAATGGATCAGAATCTGATAGAAACGAACTATCAGAATCGCTGTTAGCACTTAAATATTCGTCAGAAGATGAGCATGAAAAATAATCATTATGTATCATTTATAATATATAAAATATAAATAACAATAAATAAACTATATAATATTACTAAAATAATACCTTAATAAAATTTTAACAAAATAAAAATAAATATCTGAACCACTTTCATCTGTACAAGTTGACAGTCAGAAAAATCTTTACACCTACAATAATTTAAAACCTTTCACTAAAATATGTAATACACCACAAAGATAAATAACAAACCAACAGACATACTATATGTCATAACGCTATGTAATGTAACAGACATACATTATACCCACTATCACTACAAGTATTACATAATTATCCTAACTATCATTGTATTGACTGAATATTCTGCCTTGCCGTTCAAAACCCAAAGAAGAAAACAAAAAAAAAAAAGAAAAAGAAACCGAAACGGAACGCAAAAACTTGACACTACTAGCGTAACCAAGTGGAAAATGTGGGAATGCCACAAGTAGAAACTAAACGCAGCTGTCTGTCAAAATCTGCCAATGAACACAGTGATTTTGCAAAAAAGTGTTAAAATTTATACAAAAACTGACCCTAAAATTTAATTTGTCTACCCGTACTGGTTGTTCAGAAACCAAAACATAAAAGTATTTAGTACTAACCGGCCAAATTAAAAATATCATATCGCCATCCTGTAAACAAAAGGTAGTATCGATGAACAGTTATTTTGCTGTGGGACCTGCATTGTTCAAAGGATGTTTCTCCATCAGTTTCTGTAGCTCAGACATGGTGACCAGCTTCTGTCGGGTCTTATCAGGGAGTTGCACTACTATTGCGCCATCCGCCGACCAGGAATTCTTCATACCGAAGTGCCTTCTCGCAGCTGTGAAAATGCTATCTACTCAGCCTCGTATTATTGGCAGTGTCAGAAGTATTCAATAAAGCAATAATTTCTTTGACTTGTGAATCATTCTGTTGATAATGAATAATAATTTTAAGTTGGTTTACCAGGTCTTCGTTCTTTGTCTTTTCCACATAAAATATTTCTGGACACTGAATTCTCTCTTCCTGTACAATTGCCCCTTGGGAAGTAAACCTGGACAACACGTACATCGTACTAACGACTATTATATAATTTCCATTTGTTTACAAAAATTAACGCCTTGTGATCGGTTCTAATTATTACCCGAGCTCCTCTTAAATAGATTTCAAAGTTCCTGAGACAGTAAATTACTGCCCAAAATTACTGTTCAGTTACAGTCCATCTAAGTTCAGGTCCCTTCAATGCTTTGCTACAATAACCTAATATTTTCATTTATTGATCATTATATTATTATAGTTCCTCTGCAAATCCTACCCCAGAACAATCTGTCTGAAGATAATATTTTTTTGAAGTATCTGGATGATGTAACATGATAGTATTTTTAATTGAATCAAAAGCTTCTTGGGCTTTAGAAGGCTTCTTTGTCCTTTTTCAACAAGGCACAAAGTGGTATTATTTTAGTACTGTAATCCGGAATAAATTTTCGATAATAGTTGCATAATCCCAAGGAAGCCCTTAAATGCTTTATTTTTTTAGGGACTGGAAATTTTTTATATGACTCAATTTTTTCAGGATCAGGTTTGATACCTTCTGGAGTAATAATATGGCCTAACATTTTTACTTCATTGCAAATGAATTTACATTTTTCAATAATACAAGTCAGTCCAGCAGTTCTCAGTTTCCCAATAACAATATTTATGTAATCCAGATAGTCTTCTAATGTCCCATTAGTAAGTAAAGCCAAATCATCTAAGTAATTAACACAAAAGTCCCTTACTTCAGGTCCTAAGATTATGTCCATAGCCCTACTGAAACTACCTACTGGAGTTTTAAGACCCTGTGGCAACACATTGTAAATATACGATTTGCTATTAAATGTAAATCCGGTATATTTTCTACTATCCTTCGTGATAGGAATCTGAAAATAAGCATTGTAGAGATCTATGATGCTAATATAATTAATACCATGAAATGCATTCAGGACATGAACTTGCATAGGAGGAGCTTCCGATTCCGCTACCATATGTTTATTTATTTCTCTAGCATCCAACAAAACTCTGATTGATCCATCAGGCTTTATAGTAAAAGCTAGTGGACTACTATATGATATGGACCCGCGAGAAATGATTTCCATTTCCACCATTTCAGTCAATTTATCCTCCATTTTCTTCCTATAAGCATATGTAATAGGATAAGTTCTTTTGATAAAAGGAGTAAGTTCACTCATTTTAATTTCATGCTCATAGCAATTTGCCCTACCGAGCTTTTCCGTGAACACCTTGTGTTGAGTTAGAACCTGCTTCAACTTATTCAACTCATTGTTTTCCAAGGGTAAGCCAGTATGTTTTTTATTTAAATATTCTCGAAACTCATCGACTTTACTAAGAGCAGAAACTTGGGGCATTGTTGGGACTAGGTTTTGGAATGGTACAATAATTTCTTTACCACCTATGAAAATGCCTAAAGGTTCTCTGAGTTGAATTAAGGTTTTGTGTAATTTAAGCCAACCAAAACCTTAAATCAAAGAATGAATTAAATTGGGTATTATCAGGTACTGGGTTTTTATTTCAGTGTTCCATAAAATTATGGGTAATAACACTGTTTGTTGAATTTTTGAACTTTTACGTCCTACTGCTCCCCTAACTTGTATTGGTTTCACAGGCAGTGTATGTATTTTTTTTTTTTACTCTGAAAGATTAGTCCAAAATAATTCAGAGACACATGTCACATCACAACCTGGGTCATCAAGCAAGTGAAGCGCTTTCCGAAAACTTTTACTTTAATTTCTGCTTTTATGACTTCCATTCTTTCATCAAATACAACATTATCTTCTTCGTCGAACAAAGAAGCTACTAACTTACTACACACACACGCACACTCAAATCCAACCTTCATAAAGAATCGACCCAAATATGACTCCTAGCGCCATCTCTCATCCAATTCACGAACCAACCCCGTTCCCATCAAAGATTAGAATTGAACCACACCACTGCAGCTATCTTTGGTAATACTCTGGAACTTTCAAGCTTCTTTCAAGAAATCAGAAACCAATTGTTTTAATCCTATACGTTCCTTAATTTACGTTCATAGTGTTCAGGTCAACAGATGTCGCTATATTTAAATTATACGGGCCCCGATATTGTTTGTTATAAAGTTTGGTTTTACCAAGACAGCTCGCTGGACAAAATGAAGAAGTTTCGAATCAGAGTAAATTGCTCGCCGTCCGTTATCAGCTGTTCGAGCCGTGTCAGCTGATTGATTCGCGAGTTATATAAGTGAAGTTTGGTGCTGGTGTCTTGTTATCTAAGAGGAACAGCATTGTCGGCGTAGCACTGTGTTTTAAGATGCCTTGCCGGCGGACATGATGAAGTTGATTGCATTTATCGATACAGCCACTTATAATAACACAGATTGTAAAAGAAACCCCCAGTCAATTGTTTTTAGTTCCCGAGAAAAAAAAAGTTGCTCTTACGGAGTATGCCTGAAATAGGAAAAACGTTTTTAATTCTTCTTTTTTTCAATCGTAAATAACTTTGCAATACCGTGTGTTATGTGGCTGATTTTATTTATGTGGATAGATCTAAAGAAGCACTTCCACGTTTGATAAAAATTGTGTGCGGAAATGGTGGAATTTAAAAATAAAAATAAATAAATCAGTGATTCGGTTTTTCGCAAAAATCTTTGAAAAATCTTCCATCTCACAAATGTTTCAAAGCTTTAATGAAAATCTTTTTTACGTGCTAAACCGCCGTTAGCACAAATTTGTGAAAACTTGAACACTGGAAGAAATATAAAAGTTTTTCCTATTTCAGGCATACTCCGTAACAGCTACTTTAACTCTTTTTTTCTCGGAAACTAAAAAGAATTAACTGGGGATTTCTTTTACAATTTGTGTCATTTTAAGTGATTGTATCGATAAATGCAATCAGCTTCATCATGTCCGCCGGCAAGGCATCTGAAAACAATGTGCGTAGGGTGCTGCCGGTCTATTGAGTGTGGATACTGTCTGTTTTGGATGGTCTCCTGGAGAGATGCTGTGTCCTGGGACTTGCCAGATAAGTACAGGTTTTTGCTATCTTAAATCTTGTCAATTGTAGCTAATGCATCATAGATTTTTAAGTAAAAAAACAGTGTTAGGCTAAAAATCTAGATCTAGGCTGTAAATAATAGATTAGTTCAACCTATTTTGTACCTTTATAGAAATTTACAAGATTTGGGAATGTTATGGCTTCTCTTCTTAAATGTTCTCTTTTATTTTGTTGTTGGTTTAGTTTAAGTTCTTCATAGAAATTTTAAACATACATACATACATACATACGTACATACATATAATCACGCTTCTTTTCCGGAGGGGTAGGCAGAGACTACATCCGTCCACTTGCTACGATCCTGACACACCTCTTTCGCTTCCTCAGCATTCATCAGCCTTTTCATACATGCTCGTCGGTTTAAGGTACTCTTCACCTGACCTTTCTTTAGAACGTCCCCGATTTGATCCAGGTACGTTCGTCTAGGTCTTCCCCTTCCAGCGTTTCCATTCACACGCGCCATATATACTTGTTTAGTTATCTTCTTTCATTCATCCTCTCAACGTGACCAAACCATCTTAGCATTCCTTTTTCTATACCAGTCACAATATCTTCTTTTATACCACAACGTTCCCTTATCACGCTATTCTTTATCCTGTCACTCAATTTTACTCCAATCATACTCCTTAATGCTCTCATTTCTACTGCATTTATTCTACTTTCATGTTTTTTCTGCCATACCCAACTTTCACTCCCATACATAAGTTTTGGAACTAGCTACCCTCTATGCACAGCCAGGCGTGCCTTATTCGACACTTTCTGGCTACTCATAAAGGCATGCAAAGCCCCATTCACCATGTTGCCTGCATTAACCCTCCTTTCAATATTACTTTCACATTTTCCATCTGACGTAAACTTTGATCCCAAATATACAAACTCTTTCACTTGTTGTACTTTCTCCTCTTCTATCATAATATTACACTCTGTCATACGTTCCTCTTTTTCAAAAACCATTGCTTTCATCTTGCTTACATAAACTTTCATTCCTTTCTTTTTCAAAGAATCATTCATAATATTTACCATCTCCTGCTACTTTTCAGCCGACGAAGCGAGAATAACTTGATCATCAGCATAGACAAGAAATTTGTCGAGTAACCCATTCATTCTCAAACCATATTCACACTTTTTCAAATCTGTCAAACAACTATACATGAACAGATTGAACAGCCATGGTGACGCAACACATCCCTGTCTAACACCTTTCTCGATGTTAAACAGTTCGGTGAAGGCCTCGTTTATCCTGACATAAGCACTGGTATTTTCATACAAGGATTTCAGTGCTCGTATCAAAATACTGCTCACCCCATGCACGGATAGTGCCGACCACAATTTATTCCTC
Source organism: Keiferia lycopersicella (assembly GCA_029255805.1). Taxonomy (NCBI): domain Eukaryota; kingdom Metazoa; phylum Arthropoda; class Insecta; order Lepidoptera; family Gelechiidae; genus Keiferia; species Keiferia lycopersicella. The sequence goes on from JARACZ010000018.1 coordinate 336,893, forward strand.
ACCACTCTATTATAGGCCTTTTCTAGATCCACGAATGTGCAAAAAACCTTTTGGTTTTTAGTCAGAAAAATTTTTCGGCTATACACCGCAAGGAAAAGACCTGATCCGTACATCCCATCCCCTTTTGAAGTCCTGCTTGAGCAACCCAGACTTTTTCATCAGTTTCTTTCATTACTCTTTTAATCAGTAACTTTGCATACAGTTTGCGGACGACGTTGAGGTAATTTTTGTAGCCTAGTTGTGACCCTTTTCCTTTGAACAACGGCACTATTACAGCTTTACACCAATCGCTTGGCACTCGACCGCTTCTCCAACAAAGGTTAAAAAGGAGGTGCAACTGACTAGCAACTACGCCTTCGCCAGCCTTCACCATCTCAACCGATACTCTGTCATATCCTGCAGCCTTACCAGATTTCATGCTTTTTAGAGCTTTCACGATCTCATCCATTTCGATCTTACTTTCATTCTCATTGTCGTCTACTTCTTCTGTGCTCACCTCTTGTACTAGATCTTCTTTTTCAAACAAGCTTTCAAAATATTCCTTCCATCTCTTTAACACGCGGTCTTCACATTTTATTACACTACCATCCTGGTTTCGAATCCTACTCAGCTCGGAGCATGCAGTTTTACCTCGAGCTGTCCTTATGGATTTCCAGAAAAAATTTAAGTTCGTACGAAAGTTTTCTGATAGCCTCCTATCAAACTCATCTTTATTTTTATCTTTCTCTCGTTCCACTGTCTTCTTTACAACATTCTTTAAACATTTATACTCCTTTCGCGCTTTCTCCACATCCTCATTTGTAGCTTTCTTCATTCTTTGGTTAGCTTTAGTAGCCAACAAATCTAACCATGCTTTCTTCTTCTTTAGCACAACTTTTTGCATATTTTTACTCATCCATGCAGGCTTGCGCTTATTTCCTTTCGTTCATCTAGTGACTCCACATACTTCAATAGCATTCAAAACTCCTTCCCTAAATCCCTTCCAGCCATCTACAATATCATTCATCTAACCTACCTTATCAAATTCATCCTTCAATCTTTTGACATATTCCTTTCTTACTTCTTTTTCTTGTAAGCTTTCCACTTTCACTCTCTCCAGAACACTTGTAGCCTCAGGGTCTCTGTGTCGCCACCTTTTAAAGAGACCACTTATACGTGATGTTACCAGAAAGTGGTGTGTGTCGACCCCGGCACCACGATACGCACGAGTGTCTAGAACTTTCTTCTTCAATCTTTCATCCACAATCACAAAATCTATCATAGTTCTTGATACACCTTCTGCTCTTGTATAAGTGTGAATTTTCTTGTGTTGAAACAAGGTATTCGACACAAGAAGATCCCACTCTAAACAAAACTCTAACAAACTCTTTCCATTCTCATTAACTCTTTCCTCTCCAAACGCTCTAAGAATCTTATCATATTCATCACGCTTTATACCTATCCATCCATTAAAATCACCTAGTATAATAATTCTATTATTCGTCTTGCAGTTTTTCAAAACATCCCTCACACTGTTCCAGAACTCCTCATTCTCCTTTTGAGCCTTTGTGGAGCCACCCGAACCCAGATCTGTAGGTGCATAGAGACCTAGGACAAATAAGTAATTCCAACCTTCAGCCTAATCCAAAGGAGTCGAGGGCTCACACATTCATATTCATTCACACATTCAGTCGTTCGTGCGGAAAGAAATACGCCAATTCCCTTACATGCACGATCAGAACTGGGAACTTCAGACCAATACGCTGTGTAGGGCCCATGTTTCGTCGTACCGCATCCTTTCCGCTTAGTTTCATTCACGCACAATACGTCTATATGCCTCTCATCCATCAGCTGACACACCTCATCAACTTTATCTACCATTCCTCCTCTTACATTCATCGTAGGAACGCGGCTCTCCGTAGGCCGCATTCCGCTCCCGATGGAAACGAAACACCTACAAATCTTATAATCTTATAATTTCTTATTAGTTCTGCAACCATAGTTTTCAAATCTCTCAAAATTATTTCTTATCAATCTGCCTAAGCGATTGCTGATGTTTCAATATAGGTAGGTAGGCAAACCTTAAATTTGATCCTATCCTAACCTATTCTATTCTACCAGAATATATCAGGTCTGTGCCTGCACTGGACTGACTTTTATACCTACAGTTTAGTTTAGTTCCTGTTGGGATAACTATCATACTAAAACTTTTTTGCTAAAGCTGAGGAGAGAATACTCTTTGTGTCTTCTACATACATGGGCTTTGCTCAGTGGTATTTTCTAATAATATTTACAACTAATACTTACCTAATGTCTTGCGTTATATATATATAAGCAATATAATCTATATAAGCAAAATATGTTCACAAGGCTGAAAGTGGCTTTGTTCATCAGTGGATTAACAATCTACTATATTTTTGATTTGATTTGATTTTGATAAGAAAATCTCCCATCCTTTACTTCATGTCTAAGAACAGGTTTCAGATGTTACTATGAATCATAAATTATATTATTATTTTATAAAATCTCTCATGGCTTTCCTAAGACTACTGATGTGTTAACACCACATCATCTACTTGTTGTCGTTGAATGATATATGACAGCTGCTATCCAACGCATCTGATATTTTATTTAACTATTATTTGCCTATTGTGTTCAATATTGCTGAAACGTTCATCTGGTTCTATGATCATTTATATGGCCAAAGGAGGTAATTATGTGTTTCATATTTGCACTAATGGGGGCCCAAATTACATCTCTCGGGCCCCAAGCCAACCTCTCCTGCTCGCGGTGCACCCTGCTGGACTACTAACGAGGCTCTGGCAACCAAATCCCTACCAACCCGCACTGGGCCAGCGTGGTGGGTGACGGCCCGTACCCCCTTATGGATTTTACAAATAGAAATCGGCCCCAAGTGCCCGGCGGCCCCGGTGGCCGGGCAGATTCAGGCGAAAATCGACCCGGCTCCGAGACCAGGGGTGCTAGGAATCCCCGGGCGGCGTGGATCCCTCGCCGAACGACCTTGGCCCTGGCAACATATAACGCGTGCACACTGCGGACGGAAGAGAAGTTAGTGGAACTCGAGGAAGAACTGAGCAGGTTACGGTGGGACATAGTGGGACTGTCCGAAGTCCGAAGAGAGGGGGAGGACACGATAGCCCTGAAGTCGGGTAACCTGCTCTAATTCCGGGAGGGCGACCATCTGTCCCAAGGTGGTGTCGGGTTCATCGTCCACAAGTCCCTCGTGAACAACGTAGTACAGGTCGGGAGTATTTCAAATAGGGTGGCATTCCTTATATTCAGAATAACTAAACGTTATTCGCTGAAGGTCATACAGGCTTACGCCCCAACTTCGAAGTACCCCGACGAGGACGTGGAGGCAATGTATGAGGACATATCCAAAGCTATACATACCTCCAGGACTCATTACACGGTGGTCATGGGGGATTTCAACGCTAAGCTGGGCAATCGTTGCGGTGACGAACTGAGAGTTGGGCCATTTGGTATTGGGGTGAGGAACAGCCGAGGTCAAATGCTGGTCGACTTCATGGAGAAGGAGGGACTCTTTATGATGAACTCGTTCTTCAGGAAACGGCCGCATCGAAAATGGACCTGGAGGAGCCCCGACGGTGTTACCAAAAATGAGATAGACTTCATCATGACAGACAAAAAACTGATATTCAACGATGTCTCTGTGATCAATTCGTTCAAAACGGGTAGCGATCACCGAATGGTAAGAGGCACGTTGAATCTTAATGTAAAAGCCGAGAGATCACGTCTGATGAAGTCTACGCTCCGACCAGCACCTGCCCAAATCCAAAACCCTGAGAGCTTTCAGCTCCACCTGCAAAACCGCTTCGATTGCCTGGGTGAGTGTATCGACGTGGACGACTATAACGACAGGGTCGTGAAATCTGTCCTTACGGTTGGCTCTAAGTTCTTCAAACCCAATCGTACGAACAGAACCAAAAAAATCTCAGACCATACTTCGAGGCTCATGGAGGAACGACGCGAGATGATTTTGCAGTCGTCGGAGGATACTTCCCAATATCGGCAGCTTAATAGGCAGATCTCTAAGTCTTTGACCCGCGACATACGCCAATTTAATACTGACCGTATTGAAGAGGCAATTGAGCGCAACAAAGGCTCCAAGGTGTTTGCTAGAGATCTGTCGATAGGCCAGAGCCAACTAGCGAAGCTAAAGACCGACGATGGCAGAATCGTATCGTCCAAGCCCGAGCTATTGGAAGAGGTCGAGAAGTTCTACGGACAGTTATACGCGACAACATGCACACCTGTCAATAATCGGGTCGCAGATCCAAGAGCTCGATTAACCCGGCACTACACAGAAGACATCCCGGACGTCAGCTTGTACGAGATTAGTATGGCTCTGAAACAGCTAAAAAACAGCAAGGCGCCGGGTGATGATGGAGTTACGGCAGAGCTTCTGAAAACCGGTGGTAAACCGATACTTAAAGCACTGCAGAAATTGTTTAACTCTGTCATACTCGAGGGCAAAACGCCACAGGCATGGCACAGAGGCGTGGTGATGCTGTTCTTCAAAAAGGGCGATAAGTCTTTGCTGAAGAACTACAGACCCATCACGCTTCTGAGCCATGTCTACAAGCTGTTCTCAAGAGTCATAACGAATCGTCTCGCACGCAGGCTCGACGACTTCCAGCCTCCCGAACAAGCCGGCTTCCCAAAAGGCTTTAGCACCGTAGATCACATTCATACGCTGAGGCAAGTTATACAGAAGACTGAAGAGTATAACCAACCACTCTGCCTCGCGTTTGTGGACTACGAAAAAGCCTTCGATTCGATCGAAACATGGGCCGTACTTCAGTCTCTTCAGCGGTGCCAAGCTGACTATCGGTATATCGAAGTGTTGAAGTCCTTGTACGAAAGCGCCACCATGTCAGTTCGACTTCAGGACCAGGACTCGAAACCTATCCAGTTGCAGCGAGGAGTGAGACAGGGAGATGTAATATCACCGAAACTGTTCACAGCAGCACTGGAAGACGTCTTCAAGCTTTTGGACTGGAGAGGACTTGGCATCAACATCAACGGCGAGTATCTGACTCACCTTCGTTTTGCCGACGATATCGTGGTCATGGCGGAAACCCTGGAGGACCTCGGTACAATGCTCGATGACCTCAATAGAGCCTCCCAACAAGTGGGTCTAAAAATGAACATGGACAAGACCAAGGTTATGTCAAACTCTCTTGTTGCACCCATTACTCTGACAGTTGGGGGCTCTACTCTGGAAGTTGTCGACGAGTATGTCTACCTGGGACAAATAGTCCAGCTGGGTAGGTCCAACTTTCAGAAAGAGGTCAATCGTCGAATCCAACTCGGCTGGGCAGCGTTCGGGAAGCTACGTAACATCTTCTCTTCTCAACAACTACCGCAGTGCCTCAAGACAAAAGTCTGGGATCAGTGCGTGTTGCCAGTGATGACTTACGTAGTTGAGACGTGGCCGCTAACAATGGGCCTCATAAGAAGGCTCAAGGTCACTCAAAGGGAATGGAAAGGGCTATGCTCGGAGTTTCTCTCCGCGATCGAATCAGAAATGAGGAAATCCGGAGAAGAACCAAAGCCACCGACATAGCTCGAAGGATTGCGCAACTTAAGTGGCAGTGGGCGGGGCATATTGCTCGTAAGACCGATAGCCGCTGGGGCCGGAAAGTTCTCGAGTGGCGGCCACGGACCGGTAGACGCAGCGTAGGTAGGCCTCCCACAAGGTGGACCGACGATCTGGTGAAGGTCGCGGGAAGCCGCTGGATGCGGGTGGCGCCGGACCGATCATAGTGGAGATCCTTGGGGGAGGCCTATGTCCTGCAGTGGACGTCTATCGGCTGAGACGACGATTTGCACTAGTCATTTATATACTCACAATACTACATATATATCAGCATCAGCGTCCCAACCAACTATTGGCTCGCGGAATGATCTCATTTTTAAAGGGACTAATATGCTAAATGCATACCTATAACTTCCGTATGATAATCATATAAATGTATGGATGAAGTCTTAATATAGAATACTGGTCTGCAAGGCCAAAACCCACAAATACTAAATGATTCCAGTTGGAATCATATTAACAATAATACATATATACTTAAAATATCTGCACATTGGTGTCTTCTGGCTGGTCATGAGACTGGTTATACTAAAACTCTAATTCTGTAGAAACATCAAGACATTCTTTTTTTTTCTTGCAATTTACACCTTATAATTTTCCTGTCTTTGACTCATCTGTTTGGACACTTTCCTGAACACTGACCCCAACTGAAACTGTGACACGTCTCTTTACTGGGTCTTAGATTCGATAGCCTTTAACATTCTCCGACAATGTGCTGCTTCGACTTAGTATCTCACTTAATCCGCTTTTCTTTTGGAATATGCACCATCATCTGACTACTATATATTTTAATTTTAAAATATTTGTTTATTTAAAATATCCTTACAATCTTTTTGCTGGGGCTTCCCAGAAAGTAGTCTAAAAGACACTTGTGTAGGGAATACCTCGCTCCTCCAATGGATTCTATAATTAGGATTACAACTTATCCATTTTTAATTATAAACTAAATCTTAAAAACATAATGCAAACAAGGTAAATTATATTGCAGCAGTAGTACAGCTTAACTTAACCATATAAACATGAGGTTGGTAAAACAAAAATAAAAGAAAATAAAGTAAAATAGAAACGGGTTTACCTAAGTATAACATATGTTATTATTGTGTAATATAAGAGTAAGCTCACGTTAAATAGTGTTGTGTAACATTGTGTGGTATTATTAGTGTTTATAGGTGTATGTGTTTAGAGTGTTTTGTATAACTACGTGTGTGAGTAGATGTTTGTTATAAGTTATCAGAGGTATGTGTTATGATATTGGGTTTAAATAATATAGTATAAATTCCATGTACTAAGAAAGTGTAAATAATACAATAAATCAGTTATAATGTACTTTATGAGTGATACGCTAACTTGGTTAACATATTATAATAATCCTACTTAGTTTACATAATATACTTAATAGGCAAAATGTATCCAATTAGCATACAATTTTTACTCCTGCACGCCCTACGGAATTAGTGTTACCTTGGGTTCAGTTTCATAACCACGTACAGGAAGCAAGTAAATACCAAAAAACAACAACCAAATCATTTGAAGCCGTTTTAGTGTAACTACCTAGACTACAGGTGTACACAATAACATATAATAACTATAGGGTAATCAGGACAAACCAACACGCCCTACGGACTAAGTCCTTGGGACCGGTAAAGAATACCACGTGAGGTAACGTTATGTCAGTAAACAGAACCACCATGGAATAAAATTACGCAACTCTCACCAAGATTTCCTCCACTTCCGCATATTCAAGTGTCAAAAGCCATTTAGTGAGTGCACTCTTACATTCGTACGCTGTCATAGGGTAAATGTTTAGAATACGATTTAGTTTATTATAGACAAAGGGGGATTGTGCAGAGAACTGCCGCCGCGCAAAAGCTGTTCGTACAGAGACGGAGGGAGCAACAATATCCCACCTTCTATTACATAGTAGAAAACGATCAAATGGCAATAGTTTGTGATAATTTAGTATCATGTATAATATGTATAGGCCGTGTGGTGCCGGCAGAGTAGAATAGCACCTCCCCATCTCCTCCCGTGGGGGTCGTAAGAAGCGACCGAGGGAGAAACCCGACCCGAGCAGACCAGGGTCCTGGAGAAGGACAACTCCATATCAAACCCGGAACGGGGTCTCCGTCAGGCGCGAGTGACAGAGGTCTATCGTGCAGCAGACTCCTGCAGCCGACCTGGCTCCGCACGTATCGACTCGTCGTTCCTGTGGAATCAGCCAGGGAGGCCGAGAGGGTGGCGCAGGTCCTGGGCAACCCTGCGCTTTCCATAACTGCGTCCCAGGCAACGCAGTGTCTGTGGAGAGGAAACTTCACCCGCGTCATGCGGATACCAACACGGGAAGTGGCAGTGACCGGTTATAAGTCTGCACATATGGGCGTAAGTGCAGGCGCCAGGGGTCGCTTCCGTCAGTGGGAGGGTCCATCGTAGACCCACTGATCAGTTACCGCCCGCTCCAAGTTGGGCAGCCCCCAACCAATAAGGTACTGTTCCGCCCCGGTGCTGGTTTGCTCTTTTAGGGTATAGAGAGCACCAGCCTCAACTGGACAATCGGCGCCGTTAAATTGTACACCTGCGACTGCAAGGCTAAAAAACAACACAAACCCATTCCGCTTATCCATGCGATTTGCAACATGGAATGTCCGTACTATGAGGACAGACCTCCCTGACACCTGTGGAGGCTCTTCTATTGAAGCACAAGATCTGCGCAAAACTGCCGTTATCGACGCCGCACTAAACGGATTGAACATTGCTGTTTGTGCCTTACAAGAGACCAGACTCCCTGACGAGGGTTCCTTGCGTGAGACACACTATACATTTTATTGGAAAGGAAAGGACAGCAGCGCTGTGCGCGAACATGGTGTTGGCTTTGCTATCCGCAACGACCTCTTAACATCTATAGAGGCTCCATGCGGCATCTCGGAACGCATTATGTTGCTGCGATTAAATACGAATCATGGATACGTAACAATAATATCTGCTTACGCACCAACATTATCCTCAACTGATGAAGCTAAAACACAGTTCCATGACCAGCTCGACCAGACTTTACGCGGCATAAAGTCATCTGACCGCTTATACGTTCTGGGCGATTTTAACGCTAGGGTCGGACGGGACAACGTTGCTTGGCCAGACTGTATAGGTAACCATGGTGTACGGTTCACGTACAAATACTTCTTTGCTTAGTTTGCAACCTAGTTTAGGCGCATCGGCTAGGCGCACCTAATTACATTAGTTGACAATATTACGCTATCGCGATCGGTCACGGATTAGCATCCAAGAACTATATTTTGTAACTTTTATACGTACCTAATAAACATTTGGGATTATAAGTTCGTGATTTGTGTCAACTCATCAACCAACTCAAACTAACTAACTTTACTACAACGACGCCCAGGGCCCAAACATTGGTCCTTCGAGCATTTATTTGGAATTTCTTCATTACGTGTCTTCTGGTTACGTATAGGCGAATCGGTGCGGTTGGCCTCCCAGAAGCGGGTCTCACCAATCGTATTGAGAAGGCGCATGACGTGTAACTTGGAGGAACGAGTGCAGAAAACCATCAAGAACTTGTGAACCTAGGGTGATACTTACAGTTACCTTGTAACTATCTATCTTCGAATGTGAAACAATTCTATATGTGAACGTGTGGTGATAAAACTATTTAACTGAAACTGAATTAAATATTCATGGAACATAACTAACTAACTAACTATGGCGTCAGGCGTCGAAGAACTTATTAGTTATCAAGGAGAAATATTTAATCAACTAAAAACTATATGTACAAACTACGGTAAGGATGGAGAAGGTAGAAAAACACTAACTTACTTGGATAAACACTTGAAACTGATTCATGAAACATGGGAGACTTTTGTAAATAACCATACACTTTTGGTGAAATCAGGACAGACGGAGATTGATTACTTTAAAAAGGATGTTTACGAAAAAACTAAAATTATGTATGAGACGTCGCTTAATGATATGCTGAAACGTAAAGCAAAAATGGTAAAACCACCAGAAGAAGAGCAGAAAGAAACTAAACCAGAAACTGAGAAACGAGCAATGCTGTTCGATTTTGAAAACATCGTATTTAACGCACCGAGCAAAGGAACCGACACAGAGGCGAAGCAGCAGGATTTATTACGTCAACAGTATGTAAACATAAGAGCCTTTGAACATACAGTAGAAAAAACTTACTTGGAAAATATAACTGAAAAATGGGAGCTAGAAGAAACTTTGAGAAATTTGAAAAATAAATGGGAACACATTGAAAAAATACATTGGGAGTTAGACTACATTTTGGAAGATGATGAATCAAATTACATACAGAAATATGCAGCGTTGGAGAAAATCTACGATCAACTACGAAAACAGTTAAACGGAAAAGTGTATAACAACACTTATTATCAACAAACAACCCCTAAGATTGTGATTCCCGACTTCTATGGTAATTACAATCAATGGCTTACTTTTAAAGACCTTTTTATAGAGAGTGTGCATAACAACCCTGTCCTCTCTAAGGCACAAAAGATGCAATACCTAAAATCAAAACTTAAAGGAGAAGCGGAAAGAATTGTATCGCACCTTGGAGTGAGCGCTGAAAACTACACTACTTCCTGTTGGGAGCTACTTACCAACCGATATGACAACCAAAATTTATTATTTAACTCATTCATGAATACCTTAATGAATCAGCCAACTATACAACAAGAAAGTGCAGTGAACATAAGAAAATTCCATGACGTCATCAATGAATGCCTGAATGGACTACGCAACATTGGGGTCGACGTAACTTCGTGGGGACCTATGATTGTGTACCTAATGGTCCAAAAACTTGATGCCACTAGCTACAGCGAGTACAGAAGAGAGCGAAAGGATCCAAGAGGTTTACCCGATTTGGAAGAATTCATTCAGTTTCTGGAAACGAAATTTATGTCACTAGAACCAGTGCAAGGCGACAAAATTCAAAAGTCTTTTTCGTCAAACAAGCAGCAACATACATTCAAGCCAATAAGAGCTACGCAAAACAGCCGCATTATATTACCAATAAAAATCATTATTCACCAAGAGGGGCAATGCACTTTAACAACTCTAGAACTACACCGCAAACATACACTACGTTTACAAAAACGTGCCCACTTTGCAAGACGGACGACCACGTTTTAATGCAATGTCAGCGATTTTTAAGTATGGACATTAATACACGTCGAGACACAATTAGAAAATAAAATTGTGCGTCAACTGCTTATTTTCACATGGTGATAAAGCTTGCACGTCAACAAAACGGTGCAAGTACTGTTTTAAAACTCATCACTCGCTGGTCCATGAAACAGGCAATGAACAGCAAAACCTACAAACAAACAATCAGGCATCAACTTCTTATGCGGTGAATAACGTAACTTGCGAAGAAAAGGAGGTATTGTTATCAACTATACAGCTACGAGTTAAAACCATAGATGGAAACTTTATAACTTTGAGAGGTATACTAGACCAATGCTCACAGGTCAGCCTTTTATCTGAGGATGCTGCTCAACGATTGAGACTTAAGAGAAAGAAACACAGCGCCGTCATATCCGGAGCTGGATCCCTGTCGGGGAAAAGTAAGGGGTCAATTAAGTTGGAATGTATGTCAATTCATTCTGATTATACATTCAAAGCAAATGTTTTGGTCATGAATAATCTTACTAATGACCTACCGAATATGTCGTTCTCCAAAGAAGATTGTAAGATAATTGAGAACTTGAAACTTGCTGACCCATTATTCCAAAACAAAGGCCCAATAGATTTTTTGATGGCAGCTGATATCCACGCCATGGTGCTACTAAACGGCTTGATAAAAAGTAACAGTGGTGTTCTTATAACTCAAAGAACGGAATTGGGATGGATTGTGAGTGGAAAGATTAAAACTTTTAACTGTTTTGTAACTTTGAACGAATTAGAAAACATGTCACGATTTTGGGAGTCGGAAGAAATATCATCAACTTCAACTGATCTACCCGAAAAGGAGTACTGTGAAAAACTATACACTGAAACTACAACCAGAGGATCGGATAGGAAATATGTGGTACAGATGCCCATGAAACTTAACTATGAAACTAACTTGCCAATAACTAAACCACAGGCACTATCTCAATTTTTGCAACTGGAAAAGAAGATGGAGAAAAACAAAAAATATGAAACTGAGTACAAAAAGTTCATGGCCGAATACGTAGGTATGGGGCACATGAAACCTATCACTAAAACTACTAAACAAAAACAAATGGTGCACTTGCCGCATCATGGAGTAATACGAGAGGAATCTATCACGACAAAAGTGCGACCAGTTTTCAACGCGTCATTTAAACCGAAAAACAAGCCAAGTCTGAATGACCTTATGTACACAGGTCCCAATCTGCAAAAAGATATGCTGAGTTTGCTAATCAACTGGCGAGTTTACAAGTACGTTTTTACAGCTGACGCAGAAAAAATGTACAGACAAATATGGCTAAATGGTAATCAACAACATCTACAAGTGATTGTCTGGAGATCATCACGTGACCAGCCACTGCAAGAATGGCAACTATGCACAGTCACGTACGGAACAAAAGCTGCGCCTTATCTCGCCATGCGAACGCTGCATCAACTTGCTGATGATGAAAAGCACACTTACCCGAAAGCTGCAATGGTCTTGAAAAATAACTTTTATATGGATGATTTAGTTTACGGCCAAGACACCACCAAGAGTCATCCAAGCAACTTGTATCCGATTTAATCGATCTATTACGAAGAGGAGGTTTTAACTTGCGAAAATGGAATGCGAACGAGCCAACTATCATAGAAAACTTAACAGATGAACAGCGGTGCAAGAAAACAAGCATAAACTTCAGCCCTGAACAAACAAAATAAACAAAAACATTGGGAATGCGCTGGAATTCAACTACCGACGCATTCACTTACAACTGGAACTTACCTGCAAAAGAAAACGTAACAAAACGCACTTTCCTGGCAGAAATAAGCAAACTTTATGATCCACTCGGCTGGCTCTCTCCGACTACAATTAAAGCGAAACTATTATCCCAAAAGGTGTGGAGTAGTAAAATTGATTGGGATGAAAACTTACCCGAAAATCTGAAAAAAGAATGGGAATACATAAGAAAAGATCTACCCAACATCAACAAAATAAAAATACCTAGATGGTTAAAATGTAAAGGAAAACAACTAGAGATTCACGCATTTTGCGATTCCAGCGAAAAAGCATACTCCTGTGTTTTGTACTGTCGGGTAAAAACTGAGGATGGCTGTTACGTCACAACACTGATTGCAGCGAAAACAAAAGTCGCTCCGTTAAGCAAAAAAGTGACTCTACCAAAATTGGAACTGTGCGGAGCTCTATTACTAGCCAAGTTAATAGAGAAAGTAAAAACTATTATAGCCGAAAAAGAAATCCAAATCTACTGCTGGACGGACTCAAAAGTGGTCTTAGCGTGGTTACAAGGAAACGTGCAGAGATGGGAACGTTACGTTGCAAACAGAGTGACGCAAATCAACAACATTATTTCGTCAACTCAGTGGCAGTACGTAAAGTCAGAAGAAAATCCAGCAGACTGTGCCACGAGGGGATTACTACCGTCTCAGCTGCTAACTTTTAACTTATGGTGGGAGGGGCCTCAATGGCTGAAAACTGAAAAAAAAAAAAAACTGGAAAATAAAAAGAGGTCAAGAAACTTACACTACAAATAAACATATAAAACCTACATGTTGCGTAACTACAGCTGACAACAAATGTGAAATAATATTCACACTACTCAACAAATACAGCGACTTGAAACGAGCAACCCGAGTACTTGCATGGATATTGCGCGCTCGGCGAATATTCCGTACTAAGAAAGCAATGAATGCTACACAAACATCAACGAACGACGACACTAAACCTACAACTTCATCACCTGAAGAATTAACAGAAGCTACCGAGCTGATAATAAAAAAAGTACAAGAGGAACATTTGCAGAAGATATTGAGCGGTTAAAGAAGAATACACCAATATCAAACAAAAGCAACTTATTGAAACTAACACCCTTTATCAACGAAAAGGAATTACTTTGTGTAAAAGGACGTCTCTCAAACTCAACTTTGCCAATCGAAACGAAGTATCCAGTAATCATTCCAGCTGTGGGAAGGTTGACGGAGCTGCTTATTCAAGAAGCGCACAACAAAACTCTACACGGAGGAGCAAGACTTACGCTAGCGAACTTACGTCAACAGTATTGGATCATTGGAGGGAACAAAACTGTCAAAAAGCAACTAACAAAATGTGTGAGATGTCATCGTTACAAGCCGCACCAAAACTCACAAATCATGGCTGACTTACCACAAGAAAGAGTCACACCAACCAGACCGTTTACAAATACGGGCGTGGATCTGACTGGATTTATTGAAATAAAAATCAATAAAGGGAGAGGAGTACGAACATGCAAAGCATATGTAGCTATTTTCATATGTATGGTTACAAAGGCCGTACATATCGAACTTGTCTCAGACTTATCGACACAAACTTTCCTGGCCGCGTTCGAGAGGATGTACTCACGCAGGGGAACACCGAAAAATATGTTCTCCGACAACGGCACGAACTTTGTGGGGGCAGCAAGAGTGCTGCAAGAAGAATTTGAACGCAACAAAACATTTTCATCTTCAGAATTTTATGATGAGATAAGCAACTTGCAGATACAGTGGCATTTCAACGCACCTTTATGGCCGACAGCAGGAGGACTATGGGAGACGGCCGTGAAAGGGATGAAATATCATCTACATAGAGTACTCGGCGAACAGAAACTTACGTTTGAACAATTATCAACTTTACTGGCACGAATTGAAGCATGTATGAACTCGCGACCCCTATGTGTACTTTCAGAAGACATTGATGACTTAGAATGTCTTACCCCTGGCCATTTTCTTACTGGTGGGCCTCTAGTATCACTACCGCAAAAAGATGAAGACTACAATCAGTATGATCTGAGAAATAGATGGAGAATGGTCGAAAAGATGAACCTGCATATTTGGCAGCGGTGGTCCAGCGAATACCTTCACCAACTCCAAGAACGCAGCAAATGGCATCATCCTAAACCGAATTTAGAAGAAGGCAACATAGTACTTATAAAAGAAGAAAACTTACCTCCAGGACACTGGGCCCTTGGCAGAGTGACAGAGCTGCATCCAGGTGCCGACGGCAATGTTCGAGTGGTGACTTTAAAAACGAAGAAAGGGTATTTGAAACGACCCATCACGAAACTTGCGCCACTGCCCACGCAAGACGATTTGAAACCTGACCTTCTAGCACAAAATAATGACAGTCAGCAACGTCCTCAAGCAACACCAAAGAAAACTCGAGGAAACACTATTTACAGTCTATTTACGATACTTCTTATGATGTTGGCAGTTAACATAGGAACAGCGACATCAACTCAACTAGCGAACTACAAATTAACACGCATTGAAAAGGATCGACCTATATATTTCGACGAAGCTGGAAAGTTACAACTCATACACGATAAATGGAACCTTTTAATATACTACAACTTAACATCTTATTGGCAAGCAGAAAAAAGACTTGAAGACTATGTAGAACAAATTAATACTATATGCACAAAAATATCCTACATACCATGTGATTCTATAGTGAGTCACTTACGCCACGAACTATGTCATCTTTTTAATTACGACTCACTTTTACAATCCCAACACCTGAAGCGGCAAAAGAGAGGCTATTTCGATGGCATAGGAAAACTTGCCCACACACTTTTTGGTGTATTGGACGAAGAAACTGGTAGAAAATATGAGAACTATATTGAAACCTTGAGAGATAATGACGACTATTTGTTACAACTAATGAAAAACCAGACTTTGATTATTGAGGCTGAGAACAATATTGTAAAGAAAAGCGAAACTTTCATGGAAGAACAGTTTAACATCATACAAAGTTACATGAACAAAACATATAGCGAGATGCAAAAAATGGAACATCGAGTGCAAACACTGTATGCAATAAATGACGTCAACGCAGCTGCTATTACTTCAACTTTAATTCTGTCCAATATGCAACGTATACAAAAAATGCTATTGGATTCCTTATCAGACATCTACAAAGGCCATTTGGATATGTATTTATTCCCGGCATCTCAGCTGATAGAACAACTTAATATTATATCAGGAAAACTTCCATTAGGACTATCATTACCCGTCAAAGATATACATCAAGATTTGTCAAACATTTATGAACTTATATACGTGAAAGCCAGAGTGACGAACAATTATCTGATGTTTGAACTACATATTCCATTACTGAGCGACGAAGAGTATCAACTGTATAAAATAATACCTATACCATTCTTGAGACAAGGACACTTGAAACGAATAAGACCATCGTCAGAATTCATTGCCATCAACTTTATCAAAAACTCGTACGTAACTATGGATGAAACGAAAATGCAGCAATGTACTGCATAATGGAACAGAGCAATTTGGTTGCGCCGCTAATCAACCAATTTATAACTTACACGACAAGAATGCGCCATGTGAGGCAAAAGTGTTTAGTCAACAATTAACATTGTCGTGCACTCTTGATGATATCGAATGCAGAGAAACTTGGACGAAATTGCACCGACCAAACTTATGGCTGTTTACATTTTGTAACAAACATATGATTCGAATAATATGTGATGACCAAGTTACTTCCGTAGCGTTAGAAGAGACTGGATTAATAACGTTGAAACCAAAATGTATCTTACAGAAAAATGATGCTACTATTTATACCTACAATCATTTTGGAAGTAAGGTGCAGATGAGCGCTGATGTTGACGTACCAACTATTAATTCGTCAATCAACAATCTTTTTAACTTGAACTGGAACAATGCGCAATTAAACATCACTGAATTCAAAACTGTAGCGTCACTAAACTTTAGTAAGATAGAAGAACAACTACACTATCAGAAAGAACATGAAAAATTACCTGTGACGTCAGACTTGTCTGTGCATGACATCTACCTATACTCGGTCTCTACTTTGTTGTTGGGAGGAATGCTCGCAGGGGTAATCGGTTATGTCTGCATAAAGAGTAGAAAATCGAAAGAAAAGAAATATGCAACTCCTGTAAATCCTATACCAAAACCGACAAGACGAATCGAAACAGATATAGAGATGCAAGAATTTCGTAATTCATCGTCACCAAAACAATTATACAGCGAAGTGAAGCCAAAACACGAACTATTTCAGTTTGATCAATAACTTAATTACATTTTTTGCTTTGTGCTGGATGCTCATCCGTTAATTTTTATTCTTTTTATTTCAATGTTTCCCTCAGGAGCATGTACGGTTCACGTACAAATACTTCTTTGCTTAGTTTGCAACCTAGTTTAGGCGCATCGGATAGGCGCACCTAATTACATTAGTTGACAATATTACGCTATCGCGATCGGTCACGGATTAGCATCCAAGAACTATATTTTGTAACTTTTATACGTACCTAATAAACATTTGGGATTATAAGTTCGTGATTTGTGTCAACTCATCAACCAACTCAAACTAACTAACTTTACTACAACGACGCCCAGGGCCCAAACACATGGTATAGGGAAGTTAAACGAAAACGGACAGCGTTTATTAGAGTTATGCTCTAAACACCTACTGTGTGTTACCAATACCTACTTCAAAGGCAAAACAACTCGCAAGGTGTCCTGGAAACATCCGCGTTCTGGCCACTGGCATCAACTGGACCTTATCCTGACCAAAAAGAAAAATCTCCGCGAGACTCTGCACACGCGAACCTTTCATAGCGCTGATTGTGACACAGATCACTCCTTGGTGACTTCACATGTTGCTATAGCTCACAAAAAGATCCATTCATCCAAATTGCCCGGTAAGAAGAAGCTTGATCTTCCCAAAACCAGAGACGATGAGTTGATCCGAAAGTTTGAGGAGCTGGTGCGGGACGAAGTTGCCACCTGGGATGTAGACGCTAATATCGAGGAAGAATGGGGCAAAGTCAAAAAACTACTAACAGAAGTAGCTGGTACGGCTTTCGGTTATCAGGAAATTAAAAAACTAGGATTGGTTCGCCGAAAATTTCGAACACATTACACCCCTGCTCGAGTCCAAACGACAAGCTGCGCTAAAACATCGCCTTAACCCATCTGAAAAGTCACGTATTGATCTAGCGGACGCAAAGTCAGCTTTACAACGCACATCATGGTACTTCGCTAATGCATACTGGACCGAACTTTGTAAAAGCATTCAATCGTGCGCTGATGTGGGAAACTTTGGTGGTGTCTACGCTGGCATTAAAAAGGCCCTTGGTCCTTTGCCTAAAAAAACAGCCCCCCTTAAAGAAGCGGACGGCACTGTTATAACAGATGCTCAACGTCAACTCGAACGATGGGTAGAACATTATATCGGTCTCTACTCAGAACCAGTAAATATAATGCCAGAAGCTGCAAATTGCATGCCGAAACTAGCTACCTGGTCTGAGTGATCTTCCTTCCATAAGGGAATACCACAAGGCTGTTAAGCAGCTTAAGATTGGAAAATCTCCTGGAAACGACGGTACCCACGCCGAACTTATCAGGCTCAAGTGCATATTACCTATTCTGCACAATCTGTTATGTAAATGTTGGGAAGCGGGATATATACCACAGGATATGCGTGATGCTAACATCGTTACTCTATACAAAGGCAAAGGTGACCGCGGTGACTGTAACTGTTACCGTGGAATATCTCTTTTAAGTATAGTAGGTAAATTATTTGCTCGGTTAGTCTTGCTAAGACTCCAGAAACTTGCTGATCGTGTATATCCCGAATCGCAATGTGGGTTCCGCGCCCAACGTTCCACGACAGTTATGATCTTTACACTTCGCCAACTGCAAGAAAAGTGTAGAGAGCAGAAAACACCTCTGTTTGTGGCGTTCGTAGACCTTAACAAAGCCTTCGACACCGTTAGCAGAGAGGGACTTTATACTGCACTTTTAAATATCGGGTGCCCTCCAAAACTCCTGAGTCTCATTAAATCCTTCCACGAGGACATGAAAGGTTCTGTTGTTTTTAACGGCAATACATCTGAGCCGTTCGAAATGCGTAGAGGTGTTCGCCAAGGCTACGTGTTAGCTCCTACCCTGTTTGGTATTTTCTTTTCATTGCTTTTCAAAGTTGCTTTCGGCGATAACCAACAGGGTATCCACCTGCACACAAGGGCTGACGGGAAGCTATACAATATCTCGCTTCTAAAGTCTAAGCGTAACCGCGATGACTTATTTGTCGATAGCCTTCTGTTTGCTGACGATGCAGCCTTCGTTTCAAATTCTCAAAGTGAGCTTCAAAACATTATCGATAAGTTTTCCCACGCGTGTTCTCTGTTCTCCATGTCCATTAATGCCAAAAAAACAGTAGTGCTAGCTCAAGGCGCAGAAGCTCCACATATAATGCTCGGTGGCGTTCCCTTGGACATTGTCGACAAGTTTTGCTACTTGGGGTCGACTGTGTCGAACAATCTCACACTTGATGTTGAGATCAATACGCGTATCGGCAAAGCGGCAACCATGTTTGGTAAGCTGAGTACAAGAGTATGGAACAATAAACATCTGACCACTAAAACCAAGATTATTGTTTACCAAACTTGCGTTTTAAGCATACTCTTGTACGGAGCTGATACCTGGACATCGTATGCAAAACAAGAGCGTCGACTTAACTCGTTTCATATGCGCTGCGTAAGAAACATCTTGCATATAACCTGGCAGGACAGAGTCACAAACGAGCGAGTTCTAGAAATTGCACAGCTGCCTAGCTTTACCGCCTGGTCAAGCAGAGACGCTTGCGGTGGCTAGGGCATGTGCACCAAATGGAACCTTCGCGTCTACCGCGGCGTGTCCTGCTTGGTGCCGTAGCTAACGCCAAAAGAGGGGTTGGAAGACCCATGCTGCGTTTCAAAGATTGCGCCAAGCGGGATATGGCTGCGTTTGACATCGACCATCAAAGCTGGGAGAAGCTTGCTGAGGATAGGGACGAATGGCGAAAGCGTGTATATGATAGGCGTAAGTCTTACGACGACGCCTGGTTCTCTGGTCTCGCCAACAAAAGGCAAAAACGACACCTAAACATGCATGTTCCAGTCTATAATACCACCTTCACTTGTAGAGCGTGCGGAAAGTCATGCCGCTCCCGCATTGGCTTATATAGCCACGAAAAGTCTTGCCTCAGACACTGATTAAATCGTCTGTCACAGACTTAAAAACTTCTTACCAAGAAGCACTAAAATATTACTGGTCCAGTCGCTTGTCATTCCAATAATAGACTATGCCGATGTATGTTATGCGGACTTAAATGCAGATCTTCTGAACAAATTGGATAGACTGATGAATTGGTGTATTAGGTATGTGTTTGGTCTGCGCAAATTTGACCATGTTTCGGAGTACCGTAACAAGCTGAAGTGGCTCCCAATACGGCAGCGGCGGAATGTTCGGCTTCTCTGTGTTCTCTACACGATACTCAACGATCCCCATGCGCCTCCGTATTTGAAGGAGTTTTTCCAGTATCTTTGTGACACTCACGAACGCCAAACCCGCTCATCGCATAATCTCTTGTTAGCGCCCAAAATACACCGAACTGGTTTTCTTGGTGACTCCTTCTCGTCTCAGGCGGTTTCGTTATGGAACGAAATCCCCATCGAATTAAGGAAGGCCCCTAGTCGACAGGTCTTTAAGACCAAATTGCGTGAGCATTACTTGCGGTCGTTACTGTCATCTTAACAAAATAGAACCCCCGAATTGGGTAGGTATATTTGTCACTTGTCCCTTTTATTTATTTCAAAATTATATGAAGGTAGATCTGAAGTTTATTCATTTACATTTTCATAGTGCCGTATGTGAGGTAAATATATATATATTATATATATATTCTAATCTATATATTATATTATGTCTATATATTATATTCAGTATAAGTAATATTTATGTATTATTTAAGTGTATGTATAGGATTTATATATGTTATTTCATGAATATTAGTATTTAAGTGTTTTTGTTTTCTTTTTTTTTTTGCACCTGCCGTACATTTCCACATGCCCTAAGGTAGACTGGTAGATAATGCCATTGGCATTAAGTCCGCCCATGTACACATTTAGTGCATAAAGTTTAATAAATAAAAATAAATAAATAAACGTGTGAGGCCAATGATGATAATATGTATAGTATATGTACATGGCTTAAATCTAGTTTATTATACGTATTATGCCAGAGCTCATACGGAGTTCTATTATCTTGATGATGCACACGACCTATTCTTAAGGTAGACAGCAGTATTTGTTCTTTCTGCCCAAAACTTCTTATCTAGTCCTCCATTAAATAATAAGCAAGAATTTTTTTTTGTACGCTCACTCGAACTGTTCTGCTCTGGGGTGTAGTATAGGCATTAGTTTTTTGGTGAATAAAACCAGCTTCTTTTAAGTAGTTCTCAATAACGAGGTCATTGTGTTTTTCAGAAAAACAAAAGAATACATTTTTGAAACTTCTGTGGTATGACACCTTTGGGTGTGCTGTTCGAAGCTCACTAAAATCAGTGAAAATATAGCACTAGTTGCAGGAGGTCTTGTTTTTATCATACCTTTATTACGCAATCTTCTGCCCCTAAATATCAATATCATACATATAACTCAGTAAACAACTGTAGAAACACTCTACAGTTTTTTTAGTCCTTCAAGCTATTTTGACCCAAGCAACAAACAAGGGCAATAGCGGGACTACGCGGCATTGCCACGTGACGTGTACCATCTGCAATCAAGTCGTCGAGTAGGGCGTTGCGTACGTGGTTTTTGCATACATGTCACCCTTTTTGGATTGAAGTCTACAATCATCTACATCAATTACCAGCTTTTTATCATCCACTTTGAGGTGAGCCTAGTGCGTAGTGAATCGGTCCACCGGCCTCGCACCAGCGGGTCTCACCAATAAGATTTAGAAGGTACAAAGACCGTGCTAGAGTTTGCAAACATACCATAGTGTGACTACGATCAGTGGAAGCTGATATCCTATCAATATCAAAATATTTATAGGAGACACCCTGTATATTTTTCTATCAAGCACTGCTGGATTATTCATCGTAACAGCAAATATTATCAAGTTTATTATATCAACCAGGATTCACCAGGTATTTACATTCTTACTTATTATATCAATCTATTATGGCGAGATAAGAAAGATTTTTTTAAACGCCAAAGCCTATTGACTAAAGAGATCGAGTCAATCAACATAAATTTTGGGAAAGATGGCGCTCCCAGAAAAAAATCCGAATATCTAAGAAAGCGTTTAGAAACTTTGGACAGAAAATTGTCATCTTATGAAGACAAACATCACGAGTATAATACTCGTAAAAATAGTAGAAATAATTTCGTGAAGAATATTTACGGTTATATGAAGAATCATTATGAAAAAACACGGGATGTTATAGCAACTTATGAACATCCTGAACAGACGAAGATGCCGTCGCTTACATTACCTATTTTTCAAGAATTCCATATTCAAGAAGAAGAGTTGATGAGTTAGCAATAAACCAATTTTAGAGATAAATAGAATTGATATTGAACGCCAACAGGAAAAATGGGAAATAAAAGATGAACTCAACAATCTTAACCTTTGGAAAATTATCGACACAATACACCTGCAATAATCATCTGAAGGGTAGCAATAAAGCTTCTGATGCACAATTTTTGTATGCTGAAAAGTACTACACACACCTCAAAAAGAAGTTGAATAGAAAACTGAGTTCTACTACTCATTTGCAGCTTGTTACGCCTATATTAGAACACCTAACGTTCACAGGAAAGTACACTCAGATGCCTCCCTTTTTTGATCTGTTCGTCGACACGATCCATAATAACAACGGCCTCAGCGATACACAAAAATGCAACATCTTAAAGGGACGGTCAAGGGAGAAGCGGAACGCCATCTGAATATAATATCAACTGAAAATTATACCACAGCTTGGGATATTCTGACGCGTCGCTACAATAATCACAAAATAAATACTGGCTCGCGCCATACAGAAGGCAACCTTCGAACAAACGCGTCAAACTCACACACACATATACACGTTGCCGTTTACGAGCGATATGAGCATGAATGGGCTGGCAAGGAGTCGGGTGTCAACAGCGGTACGACGCGGGCGGTTTTTTTATTTGTTATGTTGGTTGTATTTACTACAGTTTGTGATTAAACATAATTAAAAATTAAGCAGAAAGCGGAAATGTCAACTCTTCAATAGTTTATCCGAAACTGGGTATTGGTATAACATACATACATACACAAATCACGCCTTTATCCCTTGCGTGGTAGGCAGAGCGTTAACGATCGCAAAATTACGGTGGTTATCGCCACACGTCTGATAAGTATTGAGGGCCTTTTTAGTTTTTTTTTTTTTTTGTGATGGACCCCGGGGCCATCAAAACTACGCCTGTCGGCTTGGTGGGGAGCACGTGCTCACCCGGAAATATTTTGATTGGTTGTTCAAACAACCAGCCCAATCACGCCCTTGGGGCGAGACTGGGCTTAGGAGTTGTTCTGGGAAGAACTGATCGGACTGAAGACTGGGCTTAGGAGTTGTTCTGGGAAGAACTGATCGGACTGCAGCCTTTTTAGATGATTTCTGTATCACTGTAGTGACAGGTTGTCAGCCTGTCGCCTAAAATTGTAATACACATAACACCCTCGAGTCCCTTAGTTGCCTTTTACAACACCCGCAGGAAGAAATGGGGTGATGCTATTCTAAGCCGGCATCACACGGCAAGCTGGTATAACAATAACATTATATTTGTATTGTATCTATTACATGCATACATATATCACGCCTTTATCCCTTGCGGGGTAGGCAGAGCGTTAACGGCCGTAAGAATACGGTCGCTATGGCCACGTCTGACATTTTTGAGGATTTGTATCTATTCTATTCAAGTTAATAAACATAACTAGTTCTGCGCATGGGCAAGTAGGTAAGTAAAAGCCAGAATAGACGAGCACGCCAATACCTAAAGCTTCCCCGCCTGCATTTGTCTCGGGCCCCGCGTTCGTCCTGATAGGTAGGTACATAAGTATTAGCTATCGTTCACCGCACTCATCGCGCAAATCGGACGGCCGATGTGGCGCAGTAGTGGTAGTGTCATAAAATTGATATTTATCACTTTGTGAATTTGTTCCCAGTCTGGTTAAGATATTGCGGGCTGAACCACCCGATTGTCCGCAAGAAAGATGGTTCCGTGTTTCGGATAGCACGTTAAGCCGTAGGTCCCGGTTGCTGTCTATAGATGGTGGTCGTTCAAAGACCATATCAGAATCCTGCTACCCATAGAAGGCGGTTGAAAAATTCTGACACTAGGGCTTATTCAGTCGTCGGACGACTCAGTGTCCCACACGAAGAGAGAGAGAGATCGTGCAAATGGAGAGAATCGAGGTCATAAATCAGCTGGCATGGCACTACTCATAGCCGTAAAAAGCAGCAACCCTGGCGTGTAGATGTCAATTTTAGAAAAGGAAGCGAGCTTGCTTTCTGTAAATTCTCAATTTTGTGGTCAATAGCATTCAAAATCTTGATTCAAGATACAAGAATTTATTGGTAAAACCAAATTTTACATGTCAAATGTTCTTAATAATAACTAATGGAGTATTAATTTTAATAAATTATAAGTATTTCATATTCCAGTTATACCTAGGGCTCAGTTGATGACCCAATCTCATCAAAGAATTCCTGGAGATTGTAACACGCCATATTTTGAAGTTTTCTGTTGAGTTGCGAAATGAATACCTTATTACTTTTTTTAGTTTATCGGGTAACGCACTATATATTTTGATACCTAATATTTCGACAGACTTTCGAGATTTAGCAAACTTTTAGGAGGTACGTGCAGCTGGAGACGGCTAGCGATTGACAGTCGCCTAAAGTTGTTATGTAATACACATACCCCTTACGAGTCCCTTAGTCGCTTCTTACGACACACGCGGAAAAAAACGGGATAATGCTTCTCGAAACCGGCAGAACAGGGCATTATGCGGATATTTTAACAAAATTCGTTTTGGGGGCGATAAATCCGAGCTAGGCTCGGTCAACCAGGTGCTTGGTTAGTGAAAGGTAAACAACTTGCACTTCAAAGAAAGCCACAGCTAGCGTAGGAGCTTCAGATGTTTTAATACGAATATACCATTGTAACTATTTTGACCCTGCATTTGGCTTACTTGACTTCTCGAGTTCCTGTCTAAACTTTTCTTCATCGGCTATCAAATATTTATCGTAAATAAGACTTTCATGCCTTTGTCTCATTGGCAAACAAAACTTTATAAATGGATGGTAATTTTCAAATGGCTAAAAATGATAAAAAAATAAATAAATTATGCAGTTGTTTGAAACACTGCCTACTATATTTTTGGAATAGTTGTGACGATAATGTTTGGTCAGGAGCGGCGGACTATCATTGACATTTTAAGGCTGCTATTGAAAATTTGCCCGGCTGATCGCTCAGATAGTGTCACGACCAGCGTAACTTCTTCATGCTCGACTAGCTATAACCCGCGGCATTGTCCGCGTACTCAATATAAGGAATTGCAAATGAGTGTGAATGTTGCGTATTGTGTTATATTTATTTAGACTTAAATAAATACAAAGATCTTATCCTTTTTTTTCGGGATGAATATTGGAAACACTCGAATACGTTATTTAGGTATTTGTAAGTTCGAAAAAGGTATTAAACGAGGCTGAAAAGCCTCCTCCCTACCGCTTTTAATCTGGATTTCCCTCTCGCTCTCCCTCACTCTCCCTCGCTCTCCCTCATTCTCACTCTCAATCTCCCTCTCGCTCGCTCTTCAACTCTCTCTCCCGCTTTTTCACCCACTCTCCCTCCATCTCGTTCTGTCTTTTACTCTACCTCTCGCTCGCTCTCCTACTCTTTCAGTCTCGCTCTTGCTTTCCCTCCGCCTTTGCTATATTAAGGTATTTCCCGCTCTCACCCCTTCTCCCACTCCAGTTGTCATTTCCTCTCCCACTCCCTCTCTTTTCCCATCTCTCTGTCCAAGTTTCTCTCTTTCTCCCTCTTCGTCTTATATGTCCCTTGCTGTCATAAATCATTAAGATCTTCCATGTAACAAATGCCGTGTGATGCCGGCTTAGAATAGCATCACCCCACATCCTTCCCGTGGGTGTCGTAGAAAGCGACTAAGGGACTCGAGAGTATTGGTGTATTACAATTTTTAGGCGACAGGCTGACAACCTATCACTATAGTGATACACAAATTTTCTGAAACATCCTTGGAAAACAATTCTCAAAAATGTCAAACGTGGCGATAGCGGCCATATTTTTACGGCTGTTTACGCTCTTGCCTACCCCGCAGGGGATAAAGGCGTGATATATGTATGTATGTATGTGTAACAAATGAATCATGCGGATATAAATAAAATATTAAAATGTATTGTGGACTGTATCGCGGTAAAATAATCGCCTCATACGACACCCGCGGGAAGGATGTGGGGTGATGCTATTCTAAACCGACATCACAAGGCTACAATAGACTACCGTTCGGCATTAAATGCGCACCGAATAAGTTTCAACGTATGATGGGATGGATAAGTTATTTAGAATGAGATTCGTAACTTGTTATTTGGACGATTTGACAGTTAGCGGTGTAGATAGTTTGGATCATTGGAGGAAACTATTAACTGTTTTTAAAATCTTGGCAGATAGTGGACTCAGAGTCGCCGTAGAAAAATGTAACTTCTTTCAAAAGTCGATATCGTACTTAGGCTACATGATTGATGCAGAAGGTTTGCACACCGAAATCGAGAAAGTTGATGCGATCATAACAGCGCCGGTTCCAATCAATTCCAAGCAACTGCGAGCGTTTTTGGTGTTGATAAACTATTACGGAAATTTTTTAAATAATTTAAGCGCGATATTAGGATTTATAGAATAGAATAGAATAGAATAGAAAAACATTTATTCATAAATACTGCGACACTTTACACAGCAAAGTACTTATTTACTAAAAAAACAAAAAGCAATAAACAAATATTTACAATAATGCAAGTATAGGTACTCTGATATGCAACGCGGCGCAATAATGAAAAGGTCATCGACTCAGCAAAAATGCCTATCTCGAAAGAGAGATGGACAGCTGTTTTTCAGTCGAAACCTATTTGATTTTCTCGTCGACCGGATCCAAAGCGCAAGTAAACGGTGTTTTAGTATATGTGTGTTATTCGTTAATATTAAAAAGATAAATTAAATATACGTTATATATTTACAACAGGACATTATTTTAAAATAAATATATATATATATGTGTTTATGATTATATATAACATAAGTGAATAAATGATATAGGTGAACATATTATATATATAAAACATCTATATCCCGGCATCAGGACATCCGTTGTTTTTCTAATAATATATTTTTCATGTGCTTTTTAAATGTTACCTTGGATACTGACTTCCTGAGAGGTGGTGGGAGATTATTCCAACATTTGGATGCCTGATACCGAAAATTTCCTTCAAAAGCTCGGGTTTTATGAAAAGGCGTTTTGAGCAAAAAACTGTTTTTATTACGCGAATTAAAATTATAAGTAGCCCACTTTAATTTATTAAAAAGATAAGGTGGACTCTTGAATTTGACTATTGAGTGGACCAGGCTGCCAAAGTGTAGGTACCTTCTAGACTCCATATTTAAAATTCCATAGTGGTTTAGCACAGGCGTGATATGAGTCCTAGGAGGCACCTTGTAACAGAACCTAGTGCACGCATTTTGCACACGCTGTATGAGCTTTTTCGAGGTGGAGAGTAGACAAGGACCAATTACAACGTCACAGTAGTTGAGTCTGGACAATATAAGTGTCTCACAGATCTTAAGCCTAATGTCAATACTGAGCAAATGTCTGATTATATAAAAGATTTTAAGACGATACAGGCATGATCTTGCGATGTTCTCTACGTGAGCCTCAAAACACAGTCTACTGTCCATCTCTATACCCAGATTTCGCGCTTGTTTCACAAGTTCCACTGGCGTACCGAGTATAGTTAATTTGGGGTTTTGCATTATACAGCTGCTGACCTGCTTTTTGGATCCTAGTACCATAAATTTGGATTTGGTAGGATTAAGCATTAGAGAATTTTTAGTAGACCATTTGGCAATAGAATCAAGGTCAGAGTTAAGCTTTTGCAGCGATTGTGTAAATTCCTGTGGTTTGGTGTGTATATATATTTGAACGTCGTCAGCGTATAGATGATAATGACAATTATGTATGTGATTTGTTATATCAGCGCTGTAAAGGATGAAGAGAATTGGTCCAAGAGTTGAACCTTGCGGTACACCTCTTACTACAGCCTTCGCGGAAGATACGTCTATGTGTCCGTTTGCATTTTGCACTTTAACCATCTGAGTTCGGTTTGTCAAAAAACTTTTGAACCACAATACTGTTTGCGCATCAAAACCATAATAGGTTAGCTTAGCCAGTAAAAGTGGGATACTTATTGAGTCAAACGCTCGAGAGAAGTCAAGCAAGGCCAGCACTGTAGCCATACCATTTTCCTGCGCATTCAGTATGTTGTCTACCACTTCCGAGAGTGCTGTCGCAGTGCTAACGCCCTTCCTGAAACCAGACTGCACATCTGGCAGGATTTCATTAGACTCCAAGTTCTTAGACAGCTGCCAAAACACAATCCTTTCCAGTACCTTAGACAAATACGGCAGCAGACTTATAGGACGAAGATCTTTGTATTGCGTAGGATTAGTAACTTTGGGAATAGGTGTGACGAGGGCAGTCTTCCAAGAGAGCGGAAAGGTAGAAGAGGATATTGATTCATTTATGATGTGTGTTATAAAAGTAAGAGTATGAGGTAAAGTTAATAAAACCATATCTGAATCAATACCATCCGTACCCTGTGCATTTGATTTAATTGAGAGTATTGCCCTGCCAACCGTTGCTTCATCTACCGTTCGCAAACAAAATACGCCTTTGCAGTGCCGGTTTTGTTGGAAATATGTTATTTCGGTAGGCGAGACAGTATCTGTACAAGGGAGAGTCAAAAAGTGTTGGTTTATCTCATTTGGGTCACTAATGTGCTTAGGCAAATAGTCCGAAGCATTGCTATCGATAAGAACATCTCGTTTTAAATTTTTGAAAAGCTTTTTCGGGTCGTTTGAGTTCAAATTTATACTTTGATTGAAATACGCTCTTTTTTCTGAGATCATAGTTATATTCAATTGCTTTTTTAAGTTTTTATAGTAATCTTTATGTGAGTCAAGACGACTACTACGGTACTGCTTTAAAGCGGCGTTGGTAAGGTCAATTAAAATCTTAGTATTATCAGTAACCCACGGAGTGGGTTTGTGTTTTAAGTACACAGTCTTAACAGGTGAATGATGGTTAAAAAGGTCCAATTTTGTGATGTCGAAAATTTCAACCATTTCATCGACGGAACTTATCTCTGTAATTTTTTTCCAGTCACAGTTTTTTAGATCTTTATCAAAAACATCAACATTTATATCTTTTATGGGTCTATATGTAATAAATTTGGGCTTATATTTTTCTTTTTTTATGTTGAAGGTTACACTTATCATGCAATGACCAGTAAGCCCTGTTGGACCGGTTATGTGATCAACGTCTACAGTTTTGACAGTGCAATCGGTACATACCACGTCCAGTAATGTTGCAGTGCTATCAGTAAAATTAGTGGGTTCCTTCACATTTTGAGTCAAGCTAGTGCACTGAAGAAATGAAATCAACTAACGAGCTTTGCTGCTAGCTGGAATTAGCAAGTTTATGTTAAAATCACCCAGCAAGATTATTTTATCAAAATAGTTAAAATGATTCACACTCTCGGTCATAGCATTAATAAACGAATCAACAGTTATCCAATGCGGGCGATACGCAGTCCCTACGACAACTCGTAGCCCATTTACATTCACGCGAAGCCAGAGTTGTTCAATAGAAGACGGAGGGTGTTTAATAATCCTTGCATTGACGGAGGGTGTTTAATTTCCTCTCGTATGTAAAAGGCTACTCCACCTCCTACTCCATGCTTAAACTCTTTAGGCTGCGGGCACATCTTGAATTTATAAAAAGGAATTTTTGGAGCTAGAGCTTCGCGTCCCTCTTTTAACCACGATTCGTTTATCGCCAGTATGTCAGGATTTCGTCCCTCCACAGTAAGAATAAAATCGTCCCCACAAGTATTCAGTGATTGGGCATTATATAAACTAACATTGAACAGTTTCTTATTAGGTACAATCATTGTAAATGATTAATAAAGATAAGGCCAAAGCGTTTGAAACGTAGACAAATATGAGGGAAGAAAAGTAAATAGGTTGGATAAGATAGACATATACAATAAAAAATAAATAATAAAAGCGTGATAGTGTATGCAAATTATAATGTTTTGAAAAGAAGCGAGGATGGTCAAGCGAGATATCAAGTATAGGCAGATTCTTAAAGCAATATCCCCTCATTAATGCGTCCTGTGATGCATGTACCTTACAATTAGCAATGTTTGATGGCAAATTAGCTAAAACAAATATTTTTAAGTTTACAATAGAATTAAATAGTATCGTTTCAATGCGTGACATATAAAATAAGCAAAAGAAAAGCAACAGCCGTACCATAATACAAAACAAGCAGTTGAAGACAATTTGAAGTAGAAAAAAGTTGTTTACGACGAATAAAAACGTACACAAAAACAGTTCAAAGCCGAAACAAATCATTTTCAGAAAGGATGTTAATAAGAGCACCATTCTCCACCTTGCGAACAACAATTTGGCCCTTTCTTCTACCTATGTAGTGAAAATTGCGTTCACGAGCGACACTACGAGCTTTTCCGTATAGTTGCCGCTCTGATTTTGTTAGATGTTCGTTTATGAAAACCTTGGTAGGCGCACCGGGCACATCTAGCTGCTCCGTGGTGATGATCCGACGAGATCTTGCAGCGCGCAGCATTTCGTCACGAGGTGCGCGACGTGTGAAGCGGACAATAATGGAACGCGGGCGCCTTACTTCACCCTCTTCTACAGGAAGCTGGCGACCAGCGCGCACCACATAGTCCACATCTTGAGGCTCGTACTTTATACCTAGTTTTAAAGCAATAGTGCTCACTACCTGGGTTAGGTTTTCGTTATGGCTCTCATTAACACCGGAAATCTCGATATCATTTCGTAGCTGCATTTTCTCGCGGTATTCTACCTGGAAGCGCAGTTTTTGAACCTCTTCACGGAGTTGTTTGACCTCCGTTTCATAGCCTTCAAAACGCTTCATGTTCTCCTTCACATCAGAGAGTTCTGTACGCAGGCTATTTACATCCTCCCGGCAAGCGACGAGTGAATCAGACAGCGATTTTATGCTAGTGGTAAGATCACCGAACATTTTCTTGAAATCCAGTACCACACGATTCATCATGACAAGATCCGTGATTGCAAGCTTTTGCGATAGCGGCACGGGCATTGTGCCCAAAGTGGCAGCAAAATTCGGTACATAATTAGTTGATTCGTTCAACGCAGTACTCTCACACGAAAGATCACCCTCGGTGTTGCTGCCCCGGGGGCGCATGTTAATATTTTGCTGACCATCCAAAGATTCGTCCTGTCCTGAATCATTGCATACAGACATATCGGCCACATTTTCTGAGGTTACGCTGCGTCTTGTAGATGCGTAAGCACAAAGAGGACACACGAAAATATCTTGCATCTCCTGCTTGTTGACAGAGAAATTTGCGGCATCAATGTTTAAGCAGGCATAATGGAATGCATTTCGACAGGTGTTCTTCGACCAATATAAGTAGATATGGACGGGACGTACCGAGCAAGTGATTTGATCCGCTCCAAGTAAGTGCAAGTGTGTGCAACCTTGAACGCCTCGCTCAGTCGGTCTTCGCGCCGGCTACAAGAAACACGTGCGACACGTCGTCTACAATTCGCAAAACTTTCATCAGAACGTGGTCTTGTGCTTTGTTAAAGTGTGTCAACAATTCAACAAACATAAATAAAGCATCAGGAATTACTGATTAGTTAAAGAGTTATAAAATACATATAAATACTTAACTTATGAAATTATTTCTTTTATTTTTAGAGTTCGAAGGATGGTTTTACAGCAACGCGGTTAAATCACACGCTTCATGCTAGGTTGCGCTATTCGTATGCGACCGCTGGATGGATTTGCATACGAAACGCGCAAGCTGGCGTGAAGTGCGCTATTGAAGCGAGTTGCTGTAAAAGGGCGCGAACATAAAGAGCGAAAGTCACTGACATATTGCTATCACGTTCGCACTACAGTGCAACGACGTCTCCCTGTCTCTGTCTTTGATCGTATATTCACATGGTTGGAGCGTGTGTAGCTGTGTGCGCGTGTTTATATTTAGTTGTGTCTTGGCACATTTTTAAAGACCTTTTTATATGCGCAAGGCATGTCCATAATTACTTATATTGGTCGAAGCAGGTGTTGCAAGTCAAACTATCGCCTGGATTTGTGATCACTGTTTGACAGCCACCACACAACGTCATTTTGCAGTAAAGAAATACTCAGGCGCTAGTAGCAAAGCGTGCGCAGCTAAGCGGGTGCCGTCAGCGGCAGTTAGCGACCGGTAATTTCGAAGCGCGGCAAGTACGCACCGTAGCTCAGCGGTCTCACAGCCGGGCGCTAGAGTCACAGGTCCGGGCTCGATCCTCACCACCGTCGTCCACAAAGTTGTTTATTACGTTAGTTGTTGTTAGCACTCACTTGTAGAGAGAATGAGAAGTCTGACACAAAGCAATATGGCCGACGCCGCCTATGGCAGAGCACACAAGATGAAACAGGAGGGTCCGAGAAACTCGACGATCACACAAAACTTAGGCAAGAATAAAATCAAAATTATCGAAGACAAAATCCACAACACACGTCCACTCAACTCGGGATCCGGACGCCGAAAAATACACGAATCACGATTTATATGAATTATTAAAAAAGGAAAAATCATATTTGTGGAACAGCGAATGCGATGATGCGTTTATCAAGGCGCATTAGGAAACGCGCCAGTTTTAGTGCATTTTAACGCGGCCCTACCGACGACCCTGTCGTGTGACGCGTCGCCGTATGCAGTAGCAGCCGTGCTGTCGCAGTGCTGCGCCGACGTCCACTACCGCCCCATGCTGCATGCTTCACGCACTTTATCTATAGCCGAGAAAAACTACGCACAGATCTGCCGCTAAGGTCTTGCAGTAATTTTTGGCGTAACCAAATTTCACGATTATCTATTTGGGCGCGAGTTCACACTGGTGACAGATTGCAAGCCATTAGCGGCGATTTTTAGCGAGCACAAGGGGATACCATTGATGGCAGCAAGCCGATTACAAAGATGGACTGTAATCCTCGGAGCGTATAATTACATAATTAGGTGCATTGGCCCTAAACAAAACTTTGTAGCCGACAGCTTATCGCGAATGCCGATTGCGGAGCGTCCAGAACGGAAAAGGGTAGATTCAGACATTAGTTTTGTTGAAAATACCACACCGATTAATTACAAACAAATTGCGAAAGAGACATTAAAAGATAAAATATTGCAAGAGGTACCTAATTAAAGGAATTAAGACCAACTGGCAATATTGCAGTGATGATAACCTACAACAATAGTTTAAAATCAAGCAGTATCTTACCTGCGTTTTGTATGGTCATCGTGTCATTATTCCAAACAGTTGAAGAGAGTGTATTTTAGATAAAATTCATGAAACTTATCAAGGAATGGTTAATGTAAGAACTCAGCGCGAAATTACGTATATTGGCCGGGCATCGATTCTGACATCAAGCGCATTTGTAAAGCGTGTGA
Organism: Keiferia lycopersicella; assembly: GCA_029255805.1. Taxonomy (NCBI): domain Eukaryota; kingdom Metazoa; phylum Arthropoda; class Insecta; order Lepidoptera; family Gelechiidae; genus Keiferia; species Keiferia lycopersicella. Next base: position 370,351 of record JARACZ010000018.1, read on the forward strand.
GACTTGCGCGCGCGAGTGACCCTCGGCGTCTGCTGCCTCCCTGCATCCATGGCAGCGGCCCCAGGAGCCTTGGTATCGCTTGCATGCTGATTTCTTTACATTGGCTGACAACATTTATTATTTTGTCGTAATCGACGCCCACTCGAAGTGGATTGAGGCGTTTCTTGTACCGAACACATCGACAAAATCCACTTGCAGTAGATTGAATAAACTGATTGGTCAGTTTGGGTTGCCAAATGAGTTGGTTTTGGATAATGGTCCACCATTTAATGGTAGGGAATTCAGGGAACACATCACAGTTTCACCATAGAAGCCAAGTAGTAACGGTGCCGCTGAAAATGCCGTGAAACTTATTAAAACTTGTCTTAAAAAAGCTATGCATGACAATATTGATCTGGAAAAGGCATTAAATGACTTTTTATTTATTTACCGTTCGACGCCACACAGTATAACGGGTAAAACATCTGTAAATTTATTATTAGGAAGAAATGTGCGCACGCCTTTAGATTTGCTACGACCAAGTTCGAGCGAGAGTGAAACGTAAACAAATGGCACAAATGGAATACAAAGCGGGTTGTGACAGATTTTATAGCGTTGGTGACAAAATTTTCTTTAAATGTTTCAAAAATAGTTCTTATACATGGGAGCGTGGTACAGTTAGAGATCGGATTAATCCGTTAACATATTTTATAAGACTTGGCAAACGAGAAGAAGTTCGCCAAGTCGGTGGTGTGATCAAGTAACCGCACTCACTGGTCTCTCTGTAGCTACAGCCCTTCGAGAAGCCGTACAGAGAGAGAAATGGAGGAGAATTATAAAAAACATGAAGGACTTTCATCAGGGACACGACCTTCAGTAATTGAAGACAACGAGAAGGAAGAGATTTTATAAGACAATGAATATTTTGATGAATTGCGTACAGATGACACTCACAATAATTAAATTTTAGATTTGCTGCCTTCGTCGGCATTAACGACCCAACCACCTCAGACTGGAAACTGTAGTCCAGAAGTTCTGAGACGAGCCAATGTTGGTGGCATTGAGGCCTATCTGATGCGTCGTCAGCTTCGGTGGTGCGGTCATGTATCTCGGATGTCGAAGGAGAGAGTTGCGAAGCGCATCTTTTATTCTGAGCAAGAGAAGGGCAAGCGAAAGCATGGCGGACAACTCCTCAGATATAAAGGTGTTCAGAAACGACACATGAAAAGATGCAACACTGAGCCCACTCAATGGGAGGGTCTGACAGCACAGCGCCCCGAATGGCGCGGGATGGTTAAGAGGCAAGTCCGCGAGTTTGAGGAACAGCGTTAAGTAAATCTCGACGCTAAGCGCGATGAGCTGAAGGCCCGTCGGGTGCACGGGCCATTAACTATAATTATGTAAATGGCAAACTCACGTGTCCACAATGTGCACGGGAGTTTACGGCCAAAATTGGCTACAATAGCCATCTCCGGGCGCATCAGCGCCGATCTGATTAGGAGTCAAAGTGGTCGCCATGGCCGAAATCGGTCGGAGAGATCATCATCATCATATATATTAAACGAGCAAGAATTGTATATATTCTTAGCGATTCCCTCCACTCCGATGAATGATGCCGAACCCGGTCCCAGTCATCGGTTATAAAAGGCGGCAGCGCCACGCGCTCGGGTTACTTCTTGTGCGGCGCTGGTTTAGGACGGACGTTACTTTGTTAGGTTTAACTTAATTAGATTTGTCAGTTAATTAGTGCTAATCGGTGTTCGTTAAAGTTGTCGTGGGTTTGTTAAATTTGGTTTAGTTATAATTAGTCAAATATCGTTGATTGTGAAAATAAAATCATTAAGGTTAGGTTGCGTGTTATTCTTTTTTTTTAAAAAATCTTTACTCCCACGGTTCGTAAGATCAGAAGTGGGATCAAAAACGCGTTCTTTTGCTCGTTTGCCGCCTAAATTAGTGTAAATTTGTGATTTTAATTTGTTCTGTAATTGTGTTTCTGTGGGTAAGTTTATATTTCTTTATTTTTCATAAGTGTTTTCGTAATTATGTCGGGACGATCGTCGAGGTCGCGGAACCGCGATCGCTCGCCGGGACGTGTACGTTCTCAAAGAACAAGAAGCAGATCGCATCATCGCTATAGTTCGAATCGGCACCGCGATGCGCGTACGCCTCCCTTGGTAAATGGCAGACATTTTTCTGAAAATAGACGAAATGTGTCTAGTAGGCACCGGAATGATTCCCCTAGTCCACCCACTCCTCGTAGGCGTCGTGATAGCTCATACGGTTGCCGCGATGGCTCACGGAATGAGGCTATAGGTCTAATTTTGAATAGGCTTAGTGCGATCGAAAGCAGGTTACAACGTTCATCTACAACGGTAAACGATTCCACGTTACCCGTGGCTACACGTAGTTACTCACCAGCGCCGCCCGCGGTCGCGTCAACCCCGATTAGTGAGCGCGTTGAGGCTAGGGTCGAGTCTGTTTCAAAATCAGATTCTCAATTACCGAAAACGGCCGTCGACGCAACAAACGATGTAGTAAGCAAGATAGCAGGGGCATTATCTGTTTTGGCTCAGGGAAAATCGCATAACTTTTACATTTCTCCGTTTGACCCCAATGTACATGACTTCGACGTTTGGTGCAGTGAAGTTGACCGCGCACGTCAGATAAACAAGTGGGATGAGGGCGAGTGTCTCGGTCGAATAGGCAGCTGTTTACGAGGCGATGCGCGATCTTGGCTTAACGACTGGGTGACAGTTGATCGTACATGGAGCAATTTCAAAGTGGAATTTCGGTCACTATGTCCACGTAATATCGATGTTGCTACGGTCTTATTCGAGGTCATGAATACGAACTCAAATAAATTCACCACCTACGCAGAATACGCTCGTAAGTCCTTATTACGCCTAAACATTGTTAAAGGTTTGTCAGACGACTTGAAATCCGCTATTGTCATTAGGGGTATTTCCGATCCACAAATAAAGGCTGCAGCAACAAATGCAAAACTACCCGCTAAAGATTTAGTCGAATTCTTATCCGTTTATGTAAAGCCCAAATCAGATTTGCGTAGCTCCAGCCATGCTGTTCGTCCTAATTACCATGGGGGTTCATCAGCATCACAGAACCGAAAACGTGAGGCGCCTAGGTCGAATGATAGCAACGTGACTTGTCATAATTGTGGCAAGATGGGTCATAAAAAGTGGTATTGTCCCAAAAAGGCTAACAGTGATAACAACTCATCACCTCTGGTTTCGAACACTGCCAGGGTTATTCCTTCTCCATCGAACGACAGTATCAGGTCTGCTAAGTATTGCACGTTTTGTAAACGCAGCGGTCACGATGTGGAGTATTGTTTTAAGAAACAAAGAACTGAGGTAAAAGACATCCAAAAGAAACCCAACGTAAATTTTTGCTCAGAGCCCAATGCGGAAAAGAAGACGTAATATCAGCTGTAATTCAGAAGATTCCTGTAGATGTAATGATTGATAGTGGTTCGGATATATCATTAATTTCGGAATCGGTACTAAAATATTTTCAATTAAATAAAATACCGGCTTATCGTTCGATGCGAGGGATAGGAAGTCAGGAGATAGAATCGATTGCTTTCGTGTCTACCGTGATAGAATTTCCTGAAGTCTCATTAGAAGTCGATCTACATGTGGTCCCACCTGATTGTATTTCCGCGCCAATTTTAATCGGTAAAGACGTTTTAAATAGAGAGGGAATTACCTATATCAGAAAAAAAGGTTTCGAGCGAATAACTCGGCTTGATAGTGTCCCATCCGTGTTGCATGTGTCCACTGTGTTGGAAGAGAATGTCAAAACCCCGTTGGCTGGTAAAGATAGAGATCGTTTACTTAATGTTGTTCGAGAATTCTCGAGTTCATTTATAACTGGCACAGCAACCTCAACAGTGAACACAGGTAGCATGGAGATTAAAGTAACTTCGTCGGCTCCAATTGTACATCGTCCCTATAAGCTTTCCGCGGACGAAAAGGCAAGGGTACGCGATATCGTTGATGACCTTCTTAGTAAAGGGATCATTCGTGAGTCTCAGTCTGACTACGCGAGTCCTATCATTCTCGTCAAGAAGAAGGACGGGAGTGATAGAATGTGCGTTGACTATCGAGCGCTCAATGCCGTCACCGTTAAAGAACGGTTTCCCTTACCGCTGATTGACGACCATATTGACAAGCTTGGTGGTTTCAAGTATTTCACCAGCCTTGACATGGCAACTGGTTTCCACCAACTACCAATGAAGGACGATGACTCAATTAGTAAAACGGCCTTTGTCACACCTGAGGGGCACTATGAGTATCTCAAAATGCCCTACGGGTTGGCAAATGCTCCGATAGTTTATCAGAGAGTTATAACGAAGACACTAAAGCCCCTGATTGACACTGGTAGAGTACTGACATATATCGATGACGTTTTGCTTCTATCTAATTCAATTGACGAAGGTCTTGACTTACTGCGCCAAGTTTTAGAAACACTGACTCGGGCAGGTTTCTCGATCAATCTAAAAAAATGTAATTTCTTGGATTCTGAGATTGAGTACCTAGGGCGACTTGTAAGTAACGGTCAGGTGCGGCCGAGCCCAAGGAAAGTCGAGGCATTAACTAAATCACCGAAACCCACCAATGTAAGAGAGGTTCGCCAATTCTTGGGTCTGGCAGGATATTTTAGACGATACATTGCTGGTTATGCATCCAAGACCGCTTGTATAGCAAAACTATTAAGAAAAGGCCAGCCTTTCGTGTGGGGTTCGGAACAAGATATGGCCCGAGATTACGTCATACATTGTCTGACTCATGAACCAGTTTTAGCGATTTTTGACCCCAAGTTGCCTACTGAACTCCACACCGATGCCAGCGCTGTTGGGTTGGGTGCGATTCTGTTGCAGGAGCATGCCGATGGAAGGAAACGAGTAGTGGGTTACTATAGTAGATCTACCCACGATGCCGAAACTCGTTACCATAGCTACGAGTTGGAGACTTTGGCTATCGTACGCGCGCTCCAACATTTCCGACACTACTTGATTGGTATTGATTTCAAAATCATAACGGACTGTAACTCCCTAAGGCTCACTGAACGCAAAAAGGACTTGTTACCCCGTGTCGCGCGTTGGTGGGTATATTTACAAGATTTCAGGTTCACCCTGGAGTACAGAAAGGGCATTATGATGCAACATGCGGATTTCCTGAGTCGGCATCCCCCTGCGGCAGCGCAAGTTTCCCACATTCGCAATCCCAATAACTGGGCAAAGATCGCTCAAACTGCTGATGAAGAAACACAACAGCTAATTAGCAGATTAAGGGAAGGTCAGTTAGATGCTTCTAGGTATTTAATTAAAAATGAACTGTTGTACTATAAGTATACGCCGATCGGTGAGGAATCGCGGTTACTATGCTTCATCCCGAAGGGCCATAGACTCAGTCTTTTAAGGGTCTTCCATGACGACCATGACCATATCGGAGCTGACAGGACGACCGATCTGATTCTACGCCATTTTTGGTTCCCTGGGCTACGACAGTTCGTCAGGAAATATGTCGGTCACTGTCTTGTGTGTTTAGCACACAAAAGAGTTCCTAGAGCTCCTTCGCAACCAATCCAGTCTTGGACAAAGCCAGATGTACCTTTCTCTACAGTGCATACTGATGTACTGGGGCCACTCCCTGAATCGAACGGCTTCAAATACATTTTGATTGCCATAGATGCGTTCTCGAAGTTTTGTCTTCTATACTGCATATACAGGCAGGATGCTGACGAGCTGGAAAGGGTATTCACAAATGTTGTCTCTCTCTTTGGAACTCCTGCAATGATAGTTTGTGATCGTGGGCGCATGTTCGAGAGTACCTCCTTCCAAAGCTGGGTCAACGAGTTGGGTAGCTCCATTCACTTTATTACACCAGGTATGCATCGCGAGAACGGGCAGGTGGAACGGTACTGCCGCACTGTGCTGAACATGCTGCGTATTGAAGTTGGCAACAAGGGATCTCAATGGTCTGATGTGGTCTGGAAAGTACAGCTTACATTAAATATTACCAAGCAGGCTACTATTCAAGCCTCACCACTTCAACTGCTGGTAGGTATTGACGCAGCCACTCCAGTCATCAGGTCGTTAGTGCGAGACACTGCGTTGGTTAACTCAAACCCAAATCGGGAAGCCATGATGACTCTCAGGCGACAGCGCGCTGCTGAACTTTTATCGAGCAATCAACAGCGCCAAGACGCTTATGTTAACAAGGACCGGCGTCAGCCAAGAACATTTGCTGTAGGAGACTTTGTCTTTGTTTCTAAGTTTTCGCAGAGCACTGGAAAGTTAGATTCCGGCATGCGTGGCCCGTACAAGGTGTTACGTGCACTTCCACACGACCGCTACGAGTTGGAGCTACTTGCGGGTTCATATGGCAAGAAGACTCAAGCTGCGGCCGAAAACATGGTCTTGTGGCGTGGAGAGTGGACGCCGGAGACCTGTTCTGCTCTGTTTGAAACTGGTGAGCGAATGACGTTATGCTACCGTTTGGGCCTCTGACGTGCAGCCATGCTACCGTTTGGGCCTCTGGCTGGTGTGATGTATTATCATGCAAACGTTTGGGCCTCTGATAATTGAAGACAAGTATCCCTTGTGCTTCTCGCTTAAAATGTTTTATGAATATATGGATGCAAATGTTTGGGCCTCTCCATATGTTTGTAAAGCGTGGTATGCAAATGTTTGGGCCTCTGCCACGAGCTTTATGAGTAACCTTGACTGTGTGAGACTGCGATTGATGGAAGTCCGGAATTCTATCAATCGAAGTTTCATCTTACCGCTTACATGTTGCTTTGTATGCTTTGCATTTTTAAGTTTGTCTGAAGCGTTATTATTTTCATGAAAGATATTGCTTAAATTTTAAGAGCACATAATGACAAGAGTGCACACTTGTTATTGTGGCTGAAATATTTAGAACAGTTCAAATTTTCAATCTTTTTCTTGCGCTTCAGACAAATGGTCACCAATGTTAATATGGGTCTATGAACTTTCAGATACAGACGATAATTTGGAAGATGGTAATACAAGAGAGGAAGCGGTCGAGGACGCCTCGCTGTCAGGAACGGCCGTCTTAGCGATTCCCTCCACTCCGATGAATGATGCCGAACCCGGTCCCAGTCATCGGTTATAAAAGGCGGCAGCGCCACGCGCTCGGGTTACTTCTTGTGCGGCGCTGGTTTAGGACGGACGTTACTTTGTTAGGTTTAACTTAATTAGATTTGTCAGTTAATTAGTGCTAATCGGTGTTCGTTAAAGTTGTCGTGGGTTTGTTAAATTTGGTTTAGTTATAATTAGTCAAATATCGTTGATTGTGAAAATAAAATCATTAAGGTTAGGTTGCGTGTTATTCTTTTTTTTTTAAAAATCTTTACTCCCACGGTTCGTAAGAATATATAATATTCTTGCTCGTTTAATTATGTTTATTCATGAATTTTAATTACATATTAGCAGTCCATATTCTCTGTCAAAAATAAAAAACCATTGTGAAAGAATTACCGCGTCACGTCAATTAGTTTCCGATTTAGAAGTAAAACAAGTTGTCTGTCACACGCGGGCTGCCGGTGCTACAGTGACGTCATCGTACAACACTCACTCATTGAACTCGCGGTCGCGCTCCTGATCTGTTGAATTTATACCTAAAACTTATAAAAATGTCCAATCCTAATACTATAAAATCATTTGTTATGCCTAAAAATACAATATAATAATTTAGATGGGCTCCTGGTGGTGCACCCGGTTAGACCTGGTCGATTTAGGTACTTCAGACCCTCGAGTGGTGACAAAAAGTAGCCTTTGTTCGTTCTCGGTGTAGCTCGGTGTATCTTACATCTCTGTGTAAAATTTCATGATGATCGGTTTAGTGGTTTGGCCGTGAAAGCGTAGCAGACAGACAAGCTTACTTTGGAATTCGTATGGAAGTATGGATAACGGCTCGCGTATTTGGTATTTGTACCAAATACCAATGAAGTCACAAGCAGTCACATTGCTGTTAGCGGGACTTTTTCTAAACTTTGAATGCCTGTAAAATTAAAACTACTAAGTATTTTTGACTTCAATAAAAACAATTTTATTTGTATACATACATACTTTTCTGTCCCAAAATTGCAAGCGATTTGGCATACCTAGTAACATTCCTAATTTCCTTTAAAAGATTTGCTTACTTCTTTATTTGCTTTAACATTTACAACAACATGAGTTTTCATAACTATATTGAGAAAAAAATGATAATATATTAATCTCCTGATATTTTTGTCTTAAGAAGACCACAGGCTCTAATTTATAAATTTATCGAACAGGCCGTTTCTGCAAAACAAAAATAGTATTCACATCCACAGCATGGCCCCATAATAGTAAGCCATAACTCATTAGACTATGAAATTAACTAAAGTATAATAGTCTAGCAGTGTCTACTTCAGTAGCGTATCTTATCTTTTTATCGTTTTTTGAAAGTTTGTATAAAACTTTTATTCCTTAGATATATTTGCTTCAAATTTCGTATTTAGTAATAACTTAACAAATAATTAATCAAGTGTTTTAATGTTTTGTAGTATTCAACCCGTAACTGAATATAAAAGGAGATGAAAGTTTTGTTTCTACACGAAAGCCGCAAGAGTCGGGCCACGGTCTTGAAATTTTACTTACTAACATGCATTCTAAAAAAAAATAATTTGATATTCGGTCCCTAAGGGGTAAAATAACGTATAAGAATGTGAACGTATTTTTTTACTCCTTTATTCTTTATATTTGTTCAAATGGAGAACTTTAGCAATTTAATGACGAGTGTAAGTGTTTGTTATGTTCAACCCCTATGGGGGTTAAAAAGGCGTGAAAACTTTTTACAGAGAAGGGGGTAAAGAGGTAATGTGAAAAAGGGGTAGTGAATGGATGAAAGATGACAGGAATACGGAAAAAGAGTTTGATATGGGCAAAACGTTGCAACGTCGCAAGACAGGGCAAAACTAGGAAACACGGGGCAAGGATCCAAAACGGAGGCAAAAGAGTGAAAGCGGAGAAAAACGGGGTAAAACAAGGGACCGTATTCGTAACAGCCGTCGTTGGACATGGCCTCTCCACATTAGGGGGTAATGCCTTACCCACCACGCTATTAGCAGGCAGGTTGGCGAGTGCAGTGTAAGATGCTGCATTCACAGTGAACGCTGCTGCCTATTCTCTCGATAAGTTTCCCTCCGTAAGTCGGTTTTTACGACACCCACGGTAGAATTATGGTCATTCTATTCTAGACCGGCGGCCCCACAGGGCATTGCAAACGGCGTACACAATTGAGAAAGCGAGAAAGGGACCGTGTGAATGTGTTAAAAGGTTCGGGAATGGGGACGGTAAGGGTAATGGGAATGGGAATACGAGAAATACGGGATTACGATGAAGAATTAAAAGATGATAAAGATTTTTTTAAATTTGGTTACAATAATTAATAATCTCAAAATAAATTAAGACAACCCAGAAATTATGTTATTCAGGCAAAGAATTGAACCAGCTCAATTGAACATAAATTACAATAGACAACCTCTTGAATCGGTAAATAACACAAAGTTTATTGGAATTCCGATAGACTGCAATTTATCTTGCGTTTCACATTTATGCCACAAACTTTTGCAGCACGCCTATGCTCTCTACAAGTTAAGAAAAACAGCTCATTTACAGGCTTTGTTAGCAGCATTTCATGTCTTCGTCTCCTCTTACTTGCGATATGGTGTAATCTTTTGGGGCAACTTTACATCTATACCAATGATTTTTAAAGTGCAAAAGAGATTTATCAGAGCCATAAGTGGACTTAAACCCATGAACAGCTGCCGTTCACATTATAAGATACTAAAAATACTTTCGTTAAATCCACTCGTCTACGAAGTATTGAAACAAATACAAAATTTAAGACCTGAAAAACCTCTGTACATGTGTTATAGCAAATAAATTATTGATTGATTGAAAAATGGGAATATGATCAAAAATAATAGTAGAATCGAAAACGAAAATAGGAGAGGGAGATGGAGAGGTAAATGGAGCGCGAGCGGTAGCGGGAGCGGCAGTGGGAGCAGGAGATGGAACAAGAGCGGGAGATGGACCGCGAGAGAGACCAGAAGCGGGAGCGGCAGTGAGTGTAAGAGCGAGAGTGGGATATGAAGCGGGTGCGGGACCTGAAACAGGACAGGGAGAAGGAGCGAGAGATGGAACAGAAGCGAGAGCAGAAGAGGGAGTGGAAGAGAGAAGAAGCGGGAGTTGTGGCGGTAACGGCACCAGGAGAGGGAAAAGAGGTGAAGCGGGATCAGGAAAGGGAGGAGCGGGAGCAGGCGAAAGAGCGGGAGCAGGGGCGGGAGATGGAGCATGGGAGGGAGCGGGAGATAAAGTGTGAGCAGGAGATGGAGCAAAGGCGGGAGATGGAGTGGGAGCGGGAGACGGACCGGGAGAGAGAGTGGAAGCGGGAGCGGCAGTAGGAGTGGGAGTAGAAGCAAGAAATGAAGTGGGAGCGGGAGCGAGAGATGGACCAGAAGCGACAGATGGAGAGTGAGCGGGTTTTAGAGCAGAAGTAAAAGCGGCAATGAAAGCACGAGCGGGAGCGGGATGTGGAGCGAGTGCGGGAGATAGTGCGGAAGCGGGAGCAAGAGGGATAGCGGGAGATGGACTAAGAGCGGGAGATGAAGCAGGACAGGAAAAGGGAGCAGGAGAGAGGGGGAGCGGGAAAAGGACCAAGAGCAGGAGATGAAACAGGACAGGGAGAGGGAGCGGGAGATGGAGTGGAAGCGGGAGAGAGAAGAGGGAGCGGAAGAGAGTAAAAGCGGGAGTTATGGTCGTAGCTGCACCAGGAGAGGGAGCGGGAGCAGAAGAAGGAGCGGGAGCAGGAGGGGAGATGGAGCAGGGGGGGAGCGGGACTGGGAGTGGTTAAATTATTCGAACTACTTTCACAATAATTATTTACGTGTTCCAATATTTTTCAATATTCATCCCCAAAAATATTTAAGAACTAGCATAGATCTTTGTTTTTGTCTTTATATGGTATAGCTCCTGTGGTATCCCTATGGAAGGACTACGCACTGGCCCTGGCACACCCTGGGCAACGTGGCTGATAACAGGGATAACCGAGAATTCGGGTCCCTCTTATCAGCTGCGGCAAAGACCTACCCCACCCTGATACCGGGCGCCCTCAGGGATTATATAGCCTTACCTCCGCATGCGGGGCTCTGCGGGGGCGGACCGTCTATTTCCCTAGCTACTCGTGGGAACACAATGAGGTTTTTCAACACGTTGCAGAATACGCAAGTGATTACCACATCAGGGACTCAGAGGTCTGATATGGGGTTGGCGGAGGGGAACGTGAGTCCTCAAAACCAACAAGAAGTGGTGGATGGGAACCCGAGTCCCCAAAACCAACAAATGATGATGGAGCTAGGACCGGATGGTTCTGTGGCCCATCAAGTAAACGGCGCTAAGCCTGCAGGCGAGCATGGAGGCGTCCAAAGTCGCCCCAAGCAGCTGAACGGCAGCGCAAAGCGTCGTTTTGTCTACTGGCTAAAGAAAGGGCTAAGTAGGCAAGAAGCGAGAGATCGGGCACTACGTCCGCTGCTGGATTTCCCGGAGTATCGGGAGGAGGTGGCTGCTCAGCGTACAGTGAGCGGCTCCAACCAGCAGCGAGGTAAGAGGCCAAGATCTCCTGAGAGCTCACCTGGAGGGCAACCGAGCAGGAAGGCAGAGAGATTCCCAGGTCCTTCCATGGCCCAGGTTGCTGGCTCCATGAAAGTGGGCATTATGGACGCGGGCAGGGCTATCACTGCTGCGATGGCTGCGAGTGTCGAGGGAGAAATCGTTCGCCTCGCGGTCGCCGGCGGCGATGGCCCTTAATTGATGGGGTTCAGCGTCCGGGACGGTGTGATCATCCTCACCTGCCTGAACGCTGAATCCCGTACGTGGCTCGCGGACAGAGTAGGCTGCATGAAGCCTTGGGAGGGGACCTCTCTACGTCTACTGGACGAGAGAGAGCTATCCAAGGCGGTCATAGTCATGGCCTACGTACCGTCCACGGTTGGCGCTGGACCGGAGACCATTCTGGGGGCACTCCACGCGCAAAACCGGGATGTGGGTTGTGACCGCTGGAGGTTGGTCAACAGCAATGCTGACGGCGCTGGACACACGTACTGCTTTGGGCTGGACGCTACGCTGTTGACCAGGCTCCAGGGGAAGAACTTCCACCTGCACCTGGGGATGCGCCTGATTGCCTTCAGGGTTAAGGGTCGCCGAGTAAAGGGGGGACCAGCCACTGGGTCGACTGCGGGTGGGGGCGGGGCCGCCGCTGATGGCACACCGAGGCCGTCGGCGGGGGCTCTGGTCCCGCCTGCACCGGGGACCTCAACTGCCCCCCAGCCTCAGGCAGCTGAGAGCCCAAATATGGCATCAGCTGCGTTAACTGCCGTTGCTGGCCATAGGCCTACTTCGGCTTAACCCCCAGCTCAGGGAGTAAGGGGCGCCCGTGGTGCCCCAATCACCCCGAGTCGGGGAACAAGGGAGTTGCACTGGGGCGGCCTATCTCAGGCCCCCCGTCGTGACACTCCTAGGGGAAGAGGAGCCCATGCTCGTGGACTCGTTACGGGAAGGCCAGTTTAACTGCCTTCCCTGAGGAGTGAACACACAAGCAAAAAGGCTGCTCGTAACCCCCTCAACAACCTCCCACCCAACCCACCGCCCCTGTAACAACACACCCATCCACAAAACCCTTCCTTCTTTCCTTCCCAACAGTTAGTTCCCTATCCTTCATACCTTTCCCATCCCTATCCTACAATATGTTCAAAGTCATTCAAATAAACCTCCACCATGCGAAAGCCGCCTCGGCTGCGCTTACGCAGCAGATGAGGGAAAAAGGACTTGACATGGCTTTGATTCAGGAGCCGTGGATCAATGGGACCGCGTTTCTTGGGCTTAGTGTCTCAGGTAAGTTGCTCTGCAATTCCGGTGGCACCAAACCCAGAGCTTGTATAGTGTTTAAGAATAATAATTTTTTTTTACCTATACCCTATTTTTGTACAGATGACTTAGTCGCTGCTTACGTTATCCTGCCGGGACAGCAGGGCAAGCAGATCGTAGTCTGCTCTGCATATCTCTCTGGTGAGACTGCTGACCCCTCTTTGCAACTGGCTCCCTTAGTAGAGTACTGCGAGGACCAGAAGGTGGATCTACTCCTGGGGTGCGACTGCAAATCGCATCACACCTCTTGGGGTAGCACGAACACTAATGCGCGGGGTGAGCTTCTTTTTGAGTTTATGTTATCTAAGGGACTTCTTTCTCTAAACACAGGTCAGGAGCCAACCTTCATCATCAGGGCGCGGAGAGAAGTCTTAGATATTACTTTGTGCTCCGAACACTTTGCGAATCACGTCTCGGGTTGGCACGTCACCGATGACGCATCGCTATCTGACCACAGATACATCAGATTCGACATTGCCACTAAACTTGATAGGCATGACGAATCCTATCGGAACCCCAAGAAGACGAACTGGGAAGGCTACGAGGACAGTCTGGCCCAGGAGGTAGTTTCGATAAAAGCCGTTAAATCACTAGAACAACTGGAGTATGTGACAGGCACAGTAGTGAAGGGCATGATAAATGCCTATCATGAAAATTGCCCTGTAAGCACCGTCACGACCAATAGAAAGGTACCATGGCGGAATAAGAACCTGTTAAGGCTCAGGCAAAGTGCCCGGTGTCTCTTCAACAGAGCAAAGAACAACGGGGATTGGGATGCCTACAACAGAGCCCTTACAGGATTCAATAAAGAACTAAGAAGGGCAAAGAGAAGATCTTGGAGACGGTTCTGTGAGACAATCAACAGCACCCCTCACATCGCCAAGATTCACAAGATACTATCTAAAGCCCCTGCGTCTCATCTGGGGCTACTAAGAGGCCTAGATGGGACGTATACAAATTCTGCGGAGGAGACGCTTAGGCTCCTTGCCAAGGTCCACTTTCCTGGATCTGAGGTGCTGGGCACAGAATGGAGCCCAACCTTGCAGGGAAGTGGGAAGCCTCGGCCCTCCTGGGAGGACTGGCGAAGAGCCTCTGCTGTCAGTAAACCCCAAAGGGTACAGTAGGCCATAAACAGCCTTCAGCCATACAAAACCGGAGGGGTGGATGACATCTTCCCCGCACTCCTACAACGACGGTTAGAAGTCATCCCAGCGGTTGTAGTGAAGATCTTCAGAGCTAGTCTGGCCTGGGGATGCTTGCCACTACAATGGACTAGAGTTCGAGTCACATTTATTCCCAAGGGAGGTGACAAAGATAAAGCAGAACCCAAGTCCTATAGACCAATAAGTCTTACCTCATTCTTGTTAAAAACCATGGAGAAGGTAATAAATTTGCAAATTAGGGAAAACTACCTAAGTATAAGGCCCCTACATGTCAGACAGCACGCATACCAGAAGGGCAAGTCTACCGAAACGGCTCTCATGGAGCTAACGGATAGACTGGAGAGGGCCCTGGAAGACAAGGAGATAGCCCTCTGTGCTTTTCTGGACATTGAGGGCGCATTTGACAACACATCCACGGATGTGATACTCAGATGTATGAATTAGCGGGGAATCGATAAAACGACGCTTAACTGGGTCGAGTCAATGCTGACCACAAGGACAGTCACAATGGACCTTATGGGCACGGCTATTGACATCAGGGTGAACAGGGGCTGCCCTCAGTGTGGCGTCCTGTCTCCCTTGCTGTGGTCAATCGTAGTGGACTGTCTGCTCAATGAGCTTAACTCGGCTAACCTTCCTACGCAAGGGTACGCCGACGACCTGGTCATACATATTGTGGGAAAGAGTCCCCATACAGTGTCAGGTCTCATGCAAAATGCTTTAAAAATAGTAGAGCGTTGGTGCGGGGATAACCAACTCTCGGTCAATGCCAGCAAAACCGTTATAGTTCCGTTTACGAGGAGGAGAAACCTTGAAGGGCTTCGGCCTCCCACACTCTTCGGCAGGACGGTAGAATTTTCATATTAGGTTAAATATCTGGGCATGCACATGGACCACAAACTCTTATGGAACAAGCACATAGGCAAAGTTGCCAAGAAGGCAAAGTCAGCGTTGAGCACTTGTTGTCGCCTAGCAGGGTCCAGATGGGGTCTCAAGCCAAAACACGCCTTGTTGCTGTACACCGCCGTAATGAGGCCTATGATCACCTACGGTTCTGTAGCATGGGCTAAGAAAATGTCCATGACCAACTACAAAAACACTCTGAATGGACTCCAGAGACTTACTTGTCTGATAATAACTGGAGCCATCTCGTCCACGCCCACCCTAGCCACTACTTAACCTGCCTCCACTACACATCTTTGTGCAAAAAGAAGCCCGCTCATCTATGCTTCGGGCTATTGAGGCGGGAAGGGAGAATTGGCTCTCGAGTGTCATGAGAAACCTTCGTAATAGTCTCATGAATATACCGCTCATGGCAATGCCATTCGACGCGATGACGTTAACGCATGACTTTGAAAGGTATCACAAAGTTA
Source organism: Keiferia lycopersicella (assembly GCA_029255805.1). NCBI lineage: Eukaryota > Metazoa > Arthropoda > Insecta > Lepidoptera > Gelechiidae > Keiferia > Keiferia lycopersicella. Next base: position 385,863 of record JARACZ010000018.1, read on the forward strand.
TTATACCGGAAAGGGAAGAATGGAAGGAAGGCACTATCCCTCCCATCTTTAGAAAAGCTGAACTTGTTTGGTTCACGGATGGGTCTAGGAAGGAGGGGCGTGCTGGCTCTGGAGTATTCTGTCAAAGGCCCAGAATCAGTAGGTATACCAGCCTGGGACCATTCGCAACCGTCTTCCAGGCTGAGATGTACGCGATCATTGATTGCGTGCACCTCAGCCTGAAATACAAGGGAAGAAGGATACTACTCATCCTGTCGGACAGTCAGGCAGCGCTAAAGGCATTCCTATCCGATAGTGTTTGCTCGAGGTTGACGATGGAGACTATTAAGCTCCTAAACCAGCTTGGCGCTCACAATGAGGTGGCCCTGGGCTGGGTCCCGGGCCACTCAGACATAGGGGGCAACGAGGCAGCGGACGAACTGGCCAGAGGGGGGTCGGGATCTCGTCCCACGGGGCCGGAACCCTTCCTGGGCATTAATAAGACTGCACCTCGCAGGGTCCTTGACATATGGGTGAATCGACGAGCTTATGATCTTTGGAAAGGATCAGCAGGTCTAACACACTCGAAACTGCTGATCCAGGGATTCTCCCAGAAATATACATCCGCGATACTAGCAATGAATCGAAATAATGTTAGGCTGTTGACAAGGGCCCTTACTGGGCACTGTAATCTCAACAAACATCTATGTAGAATGGGGCTATCCGAGTTCTCATACTGCAGATTCTGTGCTGAGGGCGATGAAACACCGCTACACGTCCTCTGCAACAACAGGCACTTGTGCAAACAAGAAGCCGGACTACGGGTGGCCATTTATTGGCCCCTGTGGAGGTCCGTAACCTTGACCCCAAACAAGTTGTGGCCTTCCTCAGAATGGCCCGACTTGAAGAGGTCATTTAAGCGAAAAGGGTTGCCACAATAGATCTGTAAGGGTCGCAGTGGCTGTTGGTCCTCTCAGGACCAACCCCTGTTCTATCAAATAAAAATAAATAGATCTTTGTATTTATGTAGACACACTAGGTACACAATTATCTCATACACCCTATGCGTACCCGATCGAAGCCGCGGGCTACAGTACAGCTAGTGTCAATATGTATTTCGAGAAATAAAATAATGGAATATTTTTGAAAAGAGTTGTTTTATTTATTAATGTTAGGTAAGGTACCGGAAATTATTTGAAAAGAAAACAAATATGCAATTGATATATAATTTATTATCTCACATTTAAAAAATATACAAATCGAAAGCTTAAACTATACAGGGTGTAAAAATATCAGCTGCAAATATTTTAAGGGGTGAATCAGCCCATAAAACTGAACAACTTTCCCCAAGGAACATAGGTCGAAATATGAGAAAAATTTTTGGACCTCCTATACAAATTGACTCAGTCGGTAGGTAATTTTGTATGGGAAGTCCAATTTTTTTTTATATCTCGACTTATGTTCCATGGAGGAAGTTGTTCAGTTTCATGGGGGATTAACCCCTTAAAATACGTAAAGAGAGCGAATACTCTCTTTGGTTGTAGCTGGCCGATGGCTGCACTATGGCAATGTCTGTCCAAAGAAACGTCATTCACAAACTGTCAAGATACATATTATCAAACTGAAACTATTTTACGAAATTATTGAGAAAAAATATATTATAGATTTAGTGGAATGAATAAACATTAAATGTCGTTTCTTTGGTTTTCAGGAAAATATATGAATTTATGTAAGAATAGATAAATATAAGTAATGTTTGTTTAACTTTAAATAATAAAGTTTCTTTGGTTTTCAGAGCAACACATTTGGTTTATTTATTTCAAATAAAATAATCTTATAAAACGACATTTTGTTTACAATCTACTAAGAGAAACATGGAGAAACTCCGTTTTGAATTCAGGAGGAGGTAGTAAAGGTAGGTCAAATATATTATGCGTCACTTCTATTACTACGGCTGATGATATTACTTATGAAATACCAGTGGATCTTCAATCTGCTAGTCTTCATACAGAACTAGTGAAAACAAAAACTCAACAAGTAAAAAATACTTCATTGAAACGGTTCCAATACAGAAGAGTTTGGATTAATATGACTGATAAACTGAGAGAAACATATTTAGATGAAGGTGGAAATGTGCAATTCCATGGTCAATTTCTTGAAGAAAGAAATTGTGACACACCTAATGTACCACAAAAAAATCAACCTTCTTCATTAGAAAAAATGTTAGAGAAATTGTTGAACGACAAACAAGAGGAGAAAAAGCAAAATTTTAAAAATATTTCGGAAAGGTTTATTATTGAGAAATTTACAAGCAAGAACGCAAATGTTCATCAGTGGATGGAGATTTTTGAAAATGAATGCTCGCGTTTCGATGTAAACACAGACGAAAAGAAGATTGAATTGCTCAGATTTTTTTTGGGTAAGAGTTGCTCAGACTGGTACAGTTCAATGAATGTAAAGTTAACAGTGAACGCTGAATGGACGGTGTGGAAAGAAAAATTCTGTAACACTTTTTCGAATAGGGGATGGAGTCCAGTTACGAATGCATTTTTGTTCAGATACAAGGAAGGTTCATTGTTAGATTATGCGATTAAAAAAGAAAAACTGTTGCTAGAAATGAGGAGTTCGATTGACACAGGGACTATGATTGATCTGATTGCAGCTGGTTTACCGGAATTTATACTAAATAAAATGGATTTAGAAGAAATAGATGATACGGTGGGTCTTTTTAACGAGGTGAGAAAATATGAGCATATGGTTAATAAAAAAAGCTTCTTTCCGAAGAAAACTTTCTTAAATCGTAATATTAGGACGAATTATAGAAAGGAAGAGTACACGCCTTGCAAAATCTGTGAAAATTAAGCAAGGGTGTTCGGTACCACCCAGAAGGTGCGTGTTGGTTTAAAACTAATGAACACGAAAAGACAAACGAGAACTACATACGGCATGTAAACTACACCATTAATAAAGGTCAAACTGCAATTAAATGACAAATTAGAGGTAGACGGCGTATATGGTTCAGGCTCAAATGTTTCGTTGATTAATTCTAAATTACTAAAACTAAAGGGAGATGGAAGCGATCTCAATGAAGAGAATTTAGTTACAATTAATGGTGTAAAGAGAACAAGCGGTTTGACAAACCTTAAGGTTAAAATATTTGATTTAGAGAAATATGTTGATATTGACATTATGGATGAACATAATTTTGATTACGACTTTTTGATAGGATTGGACTTAATAAAGTTATTTAAATTGAAGCAAGATGAGAACTTAGCTATTACTCAGAAACGAAGCACAAAAAAGAAAGATAAATATAAAGAAATTGAATCGAATTGTGAAGCAGAATATAAAAGATTGACTTACTATGAGATAAATTTTAATGAACATATTCAAGTAGAAGAATTTGAAATGAAAATAAATCATATTACGTATGCCATTATGGTCAGGCATACGTAATGGAAAGGAAATGTTGATGTTGTAGATATAATGATTGGTGTCCAGGTTCTTCTATGGTCAGCGCTCCAGCGCGGCCGTCGCTGAAGGCTGCCATGCTCGACGCAGGTTGATGATCAGTAGCGGAGCGATATTATAAAGACCGTAGCTGTTTACTTAATGCACATTTATTATTAATACTACAGCTTATATACTAATGAATCCGGATTCTAATGTAGCTACAAGTATGACGTAAATCACGTAGGGCATTGAGATACGATCAAAGTCCCCTACGTGAAAATATGCTACTATGTTGCTTCCGCAACAGTACACCCCCCTTTGAGAAAAAATCGTATAGACTACAGGACAAATTTGACTTGACAATAACATAAATATCTCAAAACCACAAAAAATAAATATTATGAATTCATACGTTTGTTGAACGTGCTAAACTGCTGATTAGACTAGTCGCCGTCTTCGTTGGAATATGTGTGTTGCTGACCGGGCAGATTGCTGTGATTCCGTGTTTCGCCAACTTGCATTTCTCGTTGTCGTAGTAACATTGACCTTGTTCAATCATATGACATTTCTTGTCATCATTAACTTGCGTCGCGCTGCTTTAAATAACATTATTTCAAATAAACCGAGGGAAAACTGCATCCTCGTAGTTCCTTGTTGCTCCAGTCCTGGGCCATGGACGAGCGAAAATTACTCAAGCTCCTGTTCGGGCGAGTTTTGGCTTCAACTGACTGTCCGCGTATGCTGTAGCTATGCAGGTTCAAATTATGACCGACTACGCAATTCCGAGTGGAAGCGGCACTGTGTCAGGAAAGTGCTGAGCGCATGCGACGATAAACATTAAAATTTCTCATTAGGTACTTCTTGCGACGATTACGTAGATCCCGTAGATTTCTTGTTCCATTTAAGGCTTGCTGTGTGCGCAACAAAGCGACCAATGCGTCCAATTCTTGAACGAGCGGCAGTGCGGAAATTTACAGTGTGGTGTGATATTTTCTGTGCGTTGCGCGCGGAGCGGTATTGCGGCACGGTTGCGATGTGGATAAGGCACGGTTGCGGCGCGGTTGCAGCGCGGTTGAGGGCGGTTGCGAGCGGTTGCGACGCGGTTTTCGTGCATTTGCTTTCTTTGGCGTGGCGTCCTGTAGGAAGGCGATGATTCTTGTATGTTACTTCTTGGAGGGTGGATGGATCCCTGTCTGAAGTGGTGCGTTGGAGCTACGTCGAGTGATGTGTTAAAATCAGACAGGTGGCGGGACGTGGATTGAGCTGCGACATCCTGCGGTGCGGTGTCATCATATAGGCGGTCTGGCATTAACTTCAATGTAACGTGCGGGACTGATGACGTCATGCAGCGTGATGATGCAGTTTGTTGTCGCTATGCAGTACTGGTTCCAATGTACACGGTGAGTCGGAACGTCTACGGTGATTTGAGATGATGCCATGATGGAAAACCAGTGTAGCTGCCGATGCTGCGACTGCGGCGGTTGCTGATGCTGAACTCCAGTTCTTCAAGAAGCTTGCGTGTCCAATGTCGGTGGTCACCAATATTACGTATGCCACTACGTATATCACGTCGGGGTCACCAATATTACGTATGCCATTATGGTCAGGCATACGTAATGGAAAGGAAATGTTGATGTTGTAGATATAATGATTGGTGTCCAGGTTCTTCTATGGTCAGCGCTCCAGCGCGGCCGTCGCTGAAGGCTGCCATGCTCGACGCAGGTTGATGATCAGTAGCGGAGCGATATTATAAAGACCGTAGCTGTTTACTTAATGCACATTTATTATTAATACTACAGCTTATATACTAATGAATCCGGATTCTAATGTAGCTACAAGTATGACGTAAATCACGTAGGGCATTGAGATACGATCAAAGTCCCCTACGTGAAAATATGCTACTATGTTGCTTCCGCAACAAATCATTTAAATGAACATGAGAAGGAAAAAATCAGAGAACTAGTGGAGAAATATGAGACAGTTTTTGCTAAAAATAAATATGATGTCGAAAGAGTAAGTGGATATGAAGCAAGAATAGATCTAATAGTGGATAAATATTGTAGCAAGAGGCCGTACAGTCGAAGATAAGAAAGAAATAGAAGAACAAGTAGCAAAGTTATTAGATAATAAACTTATAGAAGAGTCATACAGTCCCTTTGCTGCACCTGTTACTTTGGCATTTAAAAAAGAAGATAATAGAAAGTCTAGACTTTGTATAGATTTCAGAGATTTGAATAAAATAGTATTGCCGCAAGCTCAACCATTTCCTCTGATTGATGATTTGGTGGTAAAGACCATAAATTGTAAGTTTTTTTCAACTCTTGATATAAATTCCGCGTTTTGGTCTATTCCCTTGCGAGTTGAAGATAGGAAAAAGACAGGCTTTGTGACACAGGAGGGACATTTTCAATGGACTTGTCTACCTTTTGGGCTAAAGACCTCGTCGGCAATATTTCAAAGGATTCTAAGTAATATTTTAAGGAAACATGGACTCTCTGGCTTTGCTGTGAATTACATCGATGATATTCTGATATTTACTAAGAGTTTTGAAGAACATATTCAACATTTGTCACGTTTGATGGAAGCAATTCAACGAGAAATATTTAGAATACAATTTACAAAATGCACATTTGCGTCAGATTCTGTCAAATATTTGGGGCACATCATTAAAAATAATTCGGTAATGCCAGTTAAAGATAATTTGATTTCGATTAAAAATTTCCCTGTACCAAAAACACAGAAAAATATCAGGCAGTTTTTGGGAAAAGTAAATTTTTACCATGAGTACATTCCAAAAAGTGCGATTATTCTGGATCCACTGCATAATTTACTTAGAAAAAATCAAAGCTTTGTTTGGACAAAAGAATGATAAAAGTCATTTGAAGATATAAAAAGACTTTAATGCTCCCAACCAATCTTAGAGATTTTTGATTCAAATCTACCTACAAATATTTATACAGATGCTTCATTAGAAGGTGTTGGAGCGATTCTGAAACAGACTCAATCAGATGGGACAGAAAAACCGGTAGCATACTTTTCAAAAAAATTAAATGAAGCTCAAAAAAAGAAGAAAGCAATTTACTTGGAATGTTTAGCAATTGTGGAAGCAGTGCGATATTGGCAATACTGGTTGATGGGCAAAACCTTTACAGTTATCTCTGATCACAAACCCCTTGAAAACATGTGAGGTCGAGGACTGACGAAGAATTAGGTGATTTGACATATTATTTATCGCAGTATGATTTTAAAATAAAGTACGCACCAGGACGACAAAATTTTGAAGCTGATTGTCTTAGCAGAAATCCGGTACTCGAATCAGGTGATAATTTAGATGAGCAATTGAAGATAGTAAATTTAATAAAAATAGATGACATATTAGCGGATCAGAGAACTAACACAGTGTTACAAAATAACAAAGATAACTTTATAAAAAAGAAGAATGTATATTTAAAGAAGTATGGCAAGAAAGAAAAGATCATTATAGCAGAGGAATTTGTTTTAGATTATTAAAAGACATACATGAAGACCTATGTCATATTGGTATTCGACAGATGCAGAATGCAGTTAGCCCCTTTTATACGACAAAAAATTTAGTAGAAAATATAAAAAATATTTGTAAAAGCTGTGAGACATGTATAAAAAATAAATCTAGAGGACAGAATAAGTATGGATTTATATCACATTTAGGCCCAGCAACAAGACCCTTTGAGATGATGTCTATAGATACGATTGGAGGTTTTGGAGGGACAAGATCGACAAAAAAGGATTTGCACTTAATTGGTTGATCATTTTACTAGACATGCATTTATTAAAACATCAAAAACTCAAAATGCTATGGACTTCATAAATTTGGTCAAAAACGTTGCGGAGACAGAGAGTATTGGCATGATTCTTACAGATCAATATCCGGGAATAAATTCAAAAGACTTTAAAGATTATCTAAAAGACAAGAAAATACCATTGATTTTTACGGCAGTTAATGCACCTTTTTCGAATGGGCTTGATGAGAGACTGAACCAAACATTAGTAAACAAAATAAGGTGCAGAGTAAATGAAAGAAAGAGAGCAAAAGCCTGGACGTCGATAGCACAAGAATGTGTGAATAAATATAATGAAACGGTGCATTCGGTTACAGGTTTTTCACCGAAGTATTTATTATATGGAACAGACGTTACAATCTTACCACATGAAATGAAAATGAAAAAATGAAAAATAAGTTTATTCGATACAAAAACCTTTTACAATTTTTATATAATTCTGCCAAACTTTAAAAAAGTTTTTAGGCAGTAAGTAATGCTCCTAGTCTAGGTTTTTATCATAGGTAGATACAATGAAAAACAATTGGACGATTTGATGTCCTACACAAAAAAAAAAAATGAAAAATAGATAAGAAATAGTACAACTTTGTATACAAAGTAACATTTGTACATCAGAAACCATTTCAAGACTAAGATAGTTTTTCTTTTACCTTGTGTAATAAATATTTCCTTACATTATTTCTAAGAGATCGCTTGGACTTACAATTTTTAATTTCTGAGGGAATGTCATTTAAGAATTTTGGTACTAAGTACTTTCTTTGCCTTTGACCAAAGTAATTATTTATTTTAGGTAATACTAAGGTTTTATTATTAGTTTTTCTCTGTGGCCTATTTTTAAACGTTTTAAATTCTTCACAACCAAATTGGTCAACCACTGTAAGCAATACAAATTTCTTATGAATGGGCAACATTTTACATTCTACGAATAATTGCTCATAGTCACTATCCTTACAACGGTCTTTCACTTTTTTGTCTACTAACAATTTCATAAATCATTTTTGTAAAGATTTGATTTTGTTCAAATATGTTTTAAAAGTTTGACCATAACTTCCTAATCCGTAAAAAATTATAGAATCCACTAGCGCAAAATAGACAACATACATCGTAGCCCTATCAAGTATATAGCTTAGGTGACGCAACTTCACAAGCACTGCCCTTAGTTTATCGCAAAGTATACCGATTTGCCTTGTGATGCCGGCTTTGCCTTGTGATGCCGGCTTAGAATAGCATCACCCCACATCCTTCCCGCGGGTGTCGTAAGAGGCGACTAAGGGACTCGAGAGTGTTGGTGTATTACAATTTTTAGGCGACAGGCTGACAGCCTGTCACTATAGTGATACACGTTTTCTGAAACAACCTTAGAAAACAATCCTCTAAAATGTCAGACGTGGCGATAGTGGCCGTATTCTTACGGCTGTTAACGCTCTGCCTACCCCGTAAGGGATAAAGGCGTGTTATATGTATGTATGTATGTATGTATACCGATATGTTTTTTCCATGAAAACTTGTTTTCTATCACCATACCTAAGTACTTGTAATGTTGCACCACCTCAAGCTCAGCGCAGTCACACATCGCACCAGGATTATGTAGACAATGATAACTATGTCCTATTATACGCGGCGGTCGGAATTCGACCTTCAAATGCGGAGATCGAATGAGCATGCACTTTGTTTTGCTAATGTTTATTACAAGACCATTATCGTGCGCCCATTTAATGATGTTAGTGAAATCTTATTGCAATTTTTGTTCTATTACATTTAAATCCTTGTCCGCATACAATAGGCATGTATCGTCAGCATACATGTAAATATGACAGTTCTTAACCACGTTACACATGCTGTTTACATGCATTATGTAACCGACGGGAACGTACACCGAGCCGGTGGGCACGCCACAGCTGACGCGCGCGGGATCTCCACTCACTTTGTTTACTACTGTTTGTAAATACCTATCCGTGAGATACGCACGGAGCCATTTATTAAGTGGACCAGCTATCCCGCACTCTTCCATGGCCTGGAGCAGCTGATTATGTTCTAATGTGTCAAATGCTTTTCGAAAGTCTATATAAACTACCACTACTTGCTTATGCTGATCCAGGGCCCCATTAACATCGTCAGTGAACTGTGCCAGAGCGGTTGCAGTACTACGGCCCCGCCGAAACCCGTGCTGTGATTGTGACAGAATGCTGTGCTGTTCTAAAAATCTACTTATTTGATTTACAATATATTTTTCTACAATTTTGTTTATCACTGAAAGTATAGCTATAGGCCTGTAATTAGAGCAGTCGGCATGAGAACCGTGTTTATATATAGGTCTTATTAAAGCGGTTTTAAGTTTCAGCGGATAAACTCCCTTTTCTACACATAAATTAATAAACAATGCTAATATCGTACTAAAAATATGCTTTAACAATTTTACTTCCTTAACCCTAATGTTATCCGCTCCAGCTGATTTGTCACTATTTAAATTAGAGATAATTTTTTCTATGTCCTCCGCAGATGCCTTTTTAAATCTTAAACATAAATCGCTAGGATAAACATAGTTAGACCTGTCCAAGAATTTGACTTTCAATTCATGTTTTATTTCTAATATTTCTTTGGTAAAAGTATTTGAAAAATTATTACATACATCTATCAAACTATTGTTTCTCCCTAAATATTTTAAAATAATTTTATCAACACTCTTTTTATGCTGTCCAGTCCACGAATTAATTTTTGACCACACCTTTCTTAGATTTTTGTTACAATTTAGAATTTCTTGTTTCCTATATTTGTTCTTAGCTTTGAAAATACATTTATTTACTCTATTTCTATATAAATTATATTGCAATCTCAAATTCATATCTTGTGGTTTATCTTTCCATTTTTTAAATAATTTATTACGAAATTTAATCATGTTTTTAATCTGTTTTGTTATCCATGGTTTACTTTCTCTTTTTGTACATAATAAAATCTGCTTTTTAGAACTATTATAAGCACTTTCAAAAATATCACATAGGAGATCATACAATTTTATTGGGCACTTACAGTCAAGCAGTTCCGTCCAGGCAACACTGTTAAGTTTTTCCATCACCGATTTGTCACATATTATGGATTTACTTGCCATCTGATCATCTGGCACACTGTCACATCCAGTACGTACACAAACTCCTATGGGGTAATGGTCCGAGATTTTATGCTCTAACAAGTAGGCTGAAGCCTCACATTTGGTTCGAATCCACACATGATCAATGCAGCTTTTAGTAACTATGTCTTTAAGAATCTCTTCCCTAGTCACGTCTCTGATAGCACACTCCATACCTAACTCGCACATGTTGTCCATGTACTCGGTGCACGCGCTGCCGCCGCCGGAACCGGTTTCGCGCAGTAGGTCCAAGTTGGTATCTCCAATCATTATCGCCTCGCAGTTCGTAGGTGTTCCTGATAACAAGCTATGCAGTTCCTTTACAAATGCATGTTTATTTGTTTTAGGCGATCTGTAGACGATAACCAAGTGTACAGTTTTTCCACTATTGCTACACACTAGCTCTCCATATATAATTTCAGAATAATTCGTACTAGGTATTTTCGCAGTAAAGTTAAGGTTGCTTTTGATGTAAAGAAGGATACCTCGACCTCCACTTGTATGTATGTATGTATCATAGCCGTCTAGTTTAAATAATGGTAACTCTTGTTCCGTTATGTTGACCTCCGAGGGTGCAATAATATCTATTTTATCTGTGCAGTCATTTAGTAGTAATTCAAGCTGGTTGAAATTCTTTCTGAGCGATCTAATGTTTAAGTGGAAAATATTTAAGTCCGATTTTACTAATTCTTTTTGCCAGGTTTCTATTACTGTGTACTTATTATATGTTATACTAGGCATAATATTCGATATTTCATCATCGAATTTTGAAACATTAATAACAAACAGGTAAATCTGAGCTCTTTAATGAAAGCAATAGGATGAAGCCTAGTCATTCATACCTGCCCACATCATCTTACGAACGAATGACCTTTATCTTGTTATCATTCGGGTCGTCTTTTCTAATCAACACTCTCCCATTCTGCACCCAAATAAACTTGTACTTGGCTTGCAGCTCACTTTTTGCTGTCCACAGCAGGTTGCGGGTATATTTCGTAAGGTCTTCGTTGATGTAGATACGGGTCTTATTCCCACTGGAAAAAACGTCATCATTCGTCAGCTGACTGGTTTTTCTTGTTGCCAGCCACTGGCAACGCGGGTAGCCATCACGACGACCACCGGCTGCACCCTTTCCTTGCGGCCCTCCTCAGGTCCTTTGGTTGTCTTACTTCCTCCTACCCTCTTATAATCACATATGGTACTTGCGTTCACACCCAATTTCGAGGGCAATTTCTTGACTTTCACCGCCAAATTCTCGTCTTTTTCCTCTTCCATACCACAAATTTCTATGTTTTTGTATTTCTCGCATGTTTCTAAGTAAGAAATACGTTCTTCTAATGCCTTTGTTTTTATTTCAAGGTGCGCTTTGCTTTCTTCTAGACATTTAATCTTCTTGTCCGATTTTTGCTTTTCCTCAATAAGCTCTTGATATTTATCTGCGTAGAAACTGATATCGGACGCCTCTTCTCCGGGGTGACCTTTGTGGTGTCTATCACGATGGGCGTGGAATCTGGCGTACTTTTAGATGAATCATCACCATGGGCTTCTTTTCTGCACTGCTCACACATCCCAGAATCCACAAAAGGCTTTAATTTTCCAGCACACTTCTTGTGGTAGGTACAACCGCAGCCACTTGTACACGTAATAACATTCTCTGGTTTAACTCTAGCCAGCGAGAGCTGGCAGGTATTACACTGCACCATGTTTTTTGGTAAGCGCCTTTATAAGCTAAACAACACGATTAACAATTTGCTTACGGTTAACTATGCACTAACGATAGCGAATAATCAACACGCATACAGTAGGATAAGTAAATGACGCAACGTCTGCACGGTAGGAGCGCACGCGCTGACTGAATGACATGAATTCAAACTAAAAAAATCAGAAAAAGACTGGAATAAAAATAGAAAAATACCGTTACAGAATACAATAAAGTCACACAATTACAATAAAAATATATATGAGAAGACACTAAAAGATTGGGAATTCAAAATAGGAGATATGGTGTATATAGAGAATGGAAACAAATTAAATAGAAAAAAAATTGATGAACTAAAGATTGGACCATATAGAGTTGTTGAAAAGATTTCGAACACAATATACAAAAAAGATACCGGGCATAAAAAAATGGAATCAAATCTATTCCATGTAACAAAATTGATGCCAGTTCTTATGATGAAGAAGAATTAGAAGAATCTTAAGGCGCTCTGCTGAAGTAAGTCAGATGAAAAGCGTTACTTTCGATCCAGTTTTTAAGCCTGTTATTGATGCTAACAAGACCTCAAAAAAATATATGACATACTCAAACATATTGTCTAGTAGTAACACTATCGTATGACTCGATTGGTTAGGTAAATTTTAATTAAAAAATCTCAAAAAGAGCATTATAAATATTTTCAAACCAATTTTATCGTTACTTGGACTACTATTTTGATATAGTTTCTTGATGTAGAATATTCCTCTTTTAATGCCCTAAAAATAACACTATCAGGTTTTAGTGGATGAACAGATTTTAATTCAACAAATATTTTTTTTCCAAAAATTAGAACGGTTCTCGCCGACAAACCAACCTCCCAATGACATCCCGCACCGCCCGCTACCCCGCCAGTACCCAAATGGCTCTTGCCAGCGTCGGTACTGTGTCAAAATTTCCCACAAAATGTACAAATATTTTTTCGTAATTATTACGTCGCTCATTTTACTTATGACGTTTGTGACATGGACAGATTGATTGATAAAATACTTTATGGCTGACACCAGAAGGCGTAGTTTAAGTATGCGCTTATTATTACGTCGGTTATGTCTTTTGGCGAGACGTGCAACAATTTTATCATAGCTGTCGCTTCAGCTAGCCTTGACGATAGACGATATTTTATCTATGAGATAATGAAAAGCAAAAGTCTAACTGAGTCTTTTTGCTTATAATAAGAAAAGAGTGATACATAACTAGTAATTCACTTTAAATATTTACAGGGTGCATTCTGAACATGAGTAACGTTTTTACAGTAGGTACCAAGTAATTTTTAATAATTTTTTTTCAAGATAACTCTTTGCTTGACAGGTCATCTGAACAATTTTCCCCCGATAACTTATTACAAAAACCGACACAGCGGTGCGAAATTAGATCCAGTCGGTGGTCATTCTACCACAGACCAGAGATATCATGTGCGCGCACGCAAATATATTTCTTTCTTTGTGCGTTTAACGCATCGGACGGAGCGAGTAGTGATATTTTTTAAGTCTAAAGACGATGTTACTTACGTACGCCAAGATCTTGCCACCTGAATAGTCTGTGATACCCATACGCTGTTCTGTGGTCGGGTTGGTATGGGATTCAGACGTACAAACAAATCTATGCAGAGAGCAGTCTTACCAGCTTTTACACAATTACAATTTTTTTATGTTGCTCTTTGTCACGCTTTTGACAGCTGCTCACTCCGCTCGTCTGGCTCGTGGGTTGAAATCTCGGTTTTATTTATGACCCCTGTGCTCATTTTTAAGACCATTTAAATGAAATGGAAATAGCATGAAAAAATTCATGCATATGAGTATGACCATGAAAATGAGCATGTGTGTTAGAAATCATGGACAATAAAATCAACATGAACATATTGATGGTACACTTGGTTCATAAAATTGTAATTGTTAAAATTGTTAATACTTGATCATCAAAAAGCTAAATGTAAAATTGAGCATAAGCATTAAAATTAGCATTGGCGTGAAAATGGGCATGAGAATAAACACGAGATGTCACTACGCACACACTACACGAACTTTAAAAGACCTTAAAAAATTTCGGATATAAAGTAGTTTTACTTTCTTTGGTATAGTTGTATTTTTTGGCGAATTCTTGATTTAAAGTGACAGCTGTCAAACTAAAACTATAAGTTTTTAGGGTAATATGGCACTTTCTATGTAGGAGTAGTATAAAAGTGAAAATAGATGGCGTGGTTTAGGAGCTAGATATGAACTTTTTTGTTCATACTGACGCTTCCATCAAAGAGATAACAATATAGTAATATTATATTTAAGTGGTCTGTGGCCCTAGAAAGTCCCTAATTGTAGGGCTTGACGAGATATTTTTATACTTTCAATAAATAAATTTCAGTAAATGTAGACAAATTGGTAAATTGGAACAAAAGAGGTAGTGAAATAAATATTAAAAAGAAAAAATTAGAAAAGTAGGCCTTCAATAAAGCGCATAATTATGAGTGAGGCTACGCCTAGGGCAATTGTGGACTAAATAGGGGCCCGATTTTAATTTTAAGATATTGAAACAAGTGCTAAAATATGAGTACCGAAATTCTGTTGCTTTCGGACTACTATGCACTTTTTTGGGGTAATTGCACTTATAGTTTGCATTATTTTTTAATTTTTAAAACAGTTATTTTTCTAAAATATTCAATGGCGTTTGCGTTCCAGTTACCTTTCTTTATTATTATTTTTTTATTTTAATCCGACCGGCTTGGAAAAAAGATTATGTTTTTTATGGGATGTGGCACTTAATTAAAGTCATTTGTAAGCTTCTTAGTTTTATATTCGCTATAATAACAAAGACCCATGTCCTGCTCCCTGTGGCTATAGAAGTAGACGAAGGAGTAACCTAATTTTCGGATTTTAGACAGAGAACCCCGGGTTTTTCACCCACCATCGTATCGTACACTTGGTTCATAAAATTGATATTGTTAAAATTGTTAATACTTGACCATCAAAAAGCTGAATGTAAAATTGAGCATAAGCATTAAAATTAGCATTGGCGTGAAAATGGGCATGAGAATAAACACGAGATGTCACTACGCACACACTACACGAACTTTAAAAGACCTTAAAACGTTTCGGATATAAAGTAGTTTTACTTTCTTTGGTATAGTTGTATTTTTTGGCGAATTCTTGATTTAAAGTGACAGCTGTCAAACTAAAACTATAAGTTTTTAGGGTAATATGGCACTTTCTATGTAGGAGTAGTATAAAAGTGAAAATAGATGGCGTGGTTTAGGAGCTAGATATGAACTTTTTTGTTCATACTGACGCTTCCATCAAAGAGATAACAATATAGTAATATTATATTTAAGTGGTCTGTGGCCCTAGAAAGTCCCTAATTGTAGGGCTTGACGAGATATTTTTATACTTTTAATAAATAAATTTCAGTAAATGTAGACCAATTAGTAAATTGGAACAAAAGAGGTAGTGAAATAAATATTAAAAAGAAAAAATTAGAAAAGTAGGCCTTCAATAAAGCGCATAATTATGAGTGAGGCTCCGCCTAGGGCAACTGTGGACTAAATAGGGGCCCGATTTTAATTCTAAGATATTGAAACAAGTGCTAAAATATGAGTACCGAAATTCTGTTGCTTTCGCACTACTATGCACTTTTTTGAGGTAATTGCACTTATAGTTCGCATTATTTTTAATTTTCAAAACAGTTATTTTTCTAAAATATTTAATGGCGTTTGCGTTCCAGTTACCTTTCTTTATTATTATTTTTTTATTTTTATCCGACCGGCTTGGAAAAAAGATTATGTTTTTTATGGGATGTGGCACTTAATTAAAGTCATTTGTAAGCTTCTTAGTTTTATATTCGCTATAATAACAAAGACCCATGTCCTGCTCCCTGTGGCTATGGAAGTAGACGAAGGAATAACCTAATTTTCGGATTTTAGACAGAGAACCCCGGGTTTTTCACCCACCATCGTATCGTACACTTGGTTCATAAAATTGATATTGTTAAAATTGTTAATACTTGACCATCAAAAAGCTGAATGTAAAATTGAGCATAAGCATTAAAATTAGCATTGGCGTGAAAATGGGCATGAGAATAAACACGAGATGTCACTACGCACACACTACACGAACTTTAAAAGACCTTAAAACGTTTCGGATATAAAGTAGTTTTACTTTCTTTGGTATAGCTGTATTTTTTGGCGAATTCTTGATTTAAAGTGACAGCTGTCAAACTAAAACTATAAGTTTTTAGGGTAATATGGCACTTTCTATGTAGGAGTAGTATAAAAGTGAAAATAGATGGCGTGGTTTAGGAGCTAGATATGAACTTTTTTGTTCATACTGACGCTTCCATCAAAGAGATAACAATATAGTAATATTATATTTAAGTGATCTGTGGCCCTAGAAAGTCCCTAATTGTAGGGCTTGACGAGATATTTTTATACTTTCAATAAATAAATTTCAGTAAATGTAGACCAATTGGTAAATTGGAACAAAAGAGGTAGTGAAATAAATATTAAAAAGAAAAAATTAGAAAAGTAGGCCTTCAATAAAGCGCATAATTATGAGTGAGGCTACGCCTAGGGCAATTGTGGACTAAAAAGGGGCCCGATTTTAATTTTAAGATATTGAAACAAGTGCTAAAATATGAGTACATTTGAGTTTTATGGAAGAAAGAAATATTTTTTGATCGATTGATGTGATAAACATGGGTATGTAGTATGGGAAAATTGTTTGAGCCAAAATCATTTTTTAATGCGTGTAACTCTGAAACGGTAGGATATAGGAAAAAGTAATCTAGGTATAACTTGTAGATAATTTTATGGCCTTTCAACTTTTTCTTGAACGTTTTTCTCTAACATGTACCGTTTTTGAGATTTAAGCGAAAAATGAAAAAATGGACCCTTTCCCCCCTCCCCCCACTCCGGGGCTCCTCCTAGTGTCCCGGGGTTTTAGTATGTTTATCACCTAGGGTCTCTTGACATGTTTCCGAAGAAACATCTTACGTTACTAACTCACGCACTCTAGACCCCCTTTGGAGGTACTCATTCAATGGACTAATACATGATGTAAATTCTAGTATTTCACGGGCTTACAGCCCAAGTCTACGGATGTTGGCACTTGAGCCGGCGGCATAAACAAAAAAAAAACAATGAAGTACCTACCTATAGCAAAAAGCACACGTGACAGAGGGCTCCAGCGCAATACGCCATTTAAAATTTTAGTAGAATATCATTTTTGAATATTAAAAAGGAATGCAAACTAAAAGTGCATATATCTTGAGAACGGTACATCGTAGAGCAAATGTAACATTTTCGTACTTACTCAACTTTTAGCACATTTTCCGACTTTGGACCATTTTTTATTATCATTGAAATCTTTGTTTACACCTTTATGAGTCATAATCATCTTTTGTACAATCTATTCAAACTTTTTTTAACTTTATAGAATCTGAGTCACGTCGGCTAGATTTTTAAACATATTTCCACCTATGTTCCTTGGGGAAGTTGTTCAGTTTCAAAGACAGGCTCATAGAAGGAACTTAGTACTTGTACTAATATCCTTTGTAATTAAATTTGTGTGTTTTAACTAGCTATTAAAGTCTTTTTAGGCCTCCCTCCTCTTCTGCGTCTATCCATCTACCCACATTCATATTAATTTAGTTACATTATCACAAAAAATAATAATTCACGAGTAGAAGTAAAAGTTCCACTGCCGGGATAAAGCAAAAAAAAACTTAAAAGGTGGTCGGACTGCGGTCATGTCCATAAAACACGCGAGGTGCGAGTGCGTAGTGTGCGAGCGCTAGATGATGTCTCAGAGCGCGGGGAGCGCGGGCGGCCCCCCACACCTCACCCCCTGAAATCGTGATTTGAGCAGCAGATCCTGGCCTTAATAGGTTTTTTACAGAAAATATCTAAGAAGTTTTCTCTTTTTGGGGGGGAGATGTAAAGAGAGCGAATACTCTCTTTGGTTGTAGCTGGCCGATGGCTGCACTATGGCAATGTCTGTCCAAAGAAACGTCATTCACAAACTGTCAAGATACATATTATCAAACTGAAACTATTTTACGAAATTATTGAGAAAAAATACAATATAGATTTAGTGGAATGAATAAACATTAAATGTCGTTTCTTTGGTTTTCAGGCAAGTATATGAATATGTAAGAATATATAAATATAAGTAATGTTTGTTTGAACTGTAAATAATAAAGTTTCTTTGGTTTTCAGAGCAACACATTTGGTTTATTTATTTCAAATAAAATAATCTTATAAATATATGCAGCTAAAATTTTTAGACCTTATAAACAGAAAAACTTAAACTAAGGAAAACAGAAATAAATTACTTATTATTATAATAAAAAGCAGGTAAGTAACCCGATGTACGTAAAATAACACTATTAGCAGCTGTACATTAAATTCTTCGAATTCGTTTTCCTCCTCATAGCTCCTATCAATTTTGAGTGGGTTCACGAACACATTTCCTGGCGGTAGTTCTAGAGATGCTGAATATGATGGTTTGTAACAACATTGTGCACAAAATGCCTTCATAGGGAACACACCGTCTGATCACTCTCATTGTCACTATTTTTAGTATCCCCTCGCAAGGGGCGAAGTATGGCTTTATCTCATCATCTTCAATCAAAGCCTCTGCTAATGCTTTAATAAGGGGATGAGTAGTCCTAAAGCCGAATATTATAAGGGATTTTTACCCTAGATAAAACTCGGAAAACCTGCCTAAAGTAATTTGTAGTAATCGTCAGGATAATTGCTGTAATCGTTTTCAAAACTTATACTAATAACTTGGCACGATAGAAAAACATCGTAAAATTACCTCTAAAATACATTATTTCGCCTACTGTAAGAATAATACTATACATTAATAAAATGTTTATTATCAAAATGGACGTCTAACAATACTCTATTGACATATTGCTTTCGATTGGCAAATAACTTATTACTGTCCGAGTAATCATCAAAAATACAAAAAATATCTCAAAATTGGCTCGATTCTGTCCTGTACGTTGTCAGAAAAGGACCGGTTTTTAGCTCGTGTCAGCCTCTTTATATACCTGTATCACATGTCTAGCTAGCATATTTAGACAAAAAAGTTTTTTTTTTCGATATGTTCTCAATGATTTCGTTAGGAAGGTACATTGAGTACATTATAATTTTTTTTAAAACTTTTTATGATTGCACTTGCTCGAGACTGGTGGATTGTTTTGTGCATCTTGGCATCGCACGCTTAAATATTGGATGGTTTAGGTAGAAAGGGATGTTGTTTTTTGTAGGGTGGCGTGATCATTACTGTTTTTCTAATTTAGGTGACTGAGAATTATTATGAAATTAATCATCGAAGATTTTTTTACAATCTTGTGACTGCGAGACTTTCTTCGAAATGTCGTTTATTTGTGACCTTGCTTCTGTCGTAAATAACGTCCGTGACCTTCGTGTAGTACTTCAAACGAATATCCGCGTACCTTTAGTGGTCGTTTGGCGACACATTCGCTAATTTCTTGAGATCATAGACTTCAAGTTTAATAAGATGCGTGGCGGTTGCTGCATCGTCGGTGTTTGAAGATATGTAGGATATGCTTTGAGCCACCCCAACTATCGAATATTGCGAAAATGTTCGATGCCATTATCGTTGCCCGCCCGTTTTGATGGTTTTTGATCGGATTCAACAATAGTGAAGGCATTTTCAGTTTCTTCGTCACCTGATGCGGCAAAACAGAAATTCTTTACTGTGTTTGGTATGTCATCAACGTTAATTGCCGAACCCTAAAACAGAACGATATATTAATGGGAACTACGCTTAAATGAAATTTACTTTAGTATAAATTAATTATAATTACTGATCGACACACACAATAAAATTTAACGACTAACGCTGATATATTAAAGAATATTACTTATTGCAAAGTTATTTCACCCGTGCAACGTTAAGTACCTATCTACTTTGTCACATCATACACCACATCACATCGGCCTGTAACAATCTCCTGATTGACGTAGGTCGCAATCTACGTAATATGTAAGTACTACATATGTCCGATAAATACAAACAGTGTCAAAAAGGATAAGAAGAATAAAAAACATATTCTTACCTCCAACTTTCCTTTGCAATTAGATGTTGACCGGGACATCGTGTAAGGTTGAGGCCTTCACACTAAACACGAGCATTAAATTTAAATTCTATGACTATAACACGCAATTCAAAACTAAAAGCGAAGTACTGCAACTACACAGTCAACTCGTTTACATACGTATAATTTTTTTTATATACTATACGTATAAATAAATACAATTTTTCTATAAATAAATAAATACAATTTTTAGATTGATATAAACCGCGAACTAATTTAATTAAGCGCGAATTTTTGCAAGCATTTTGCGAAGACCCACACAAAACAACCCTTTACATACGTACCGGCTCCACCACAAAAGTTGTTATTAATTGAATATAATGACAGATTTGTTGGTCTTTGATATACAGCTTACAGAATTCGATTGTCATGTTAAAAGTGACCTCTTCAACTGCAAACATAAACAATTATTTGAATAAAGAACTTTTAGTACACAACTATTGTATAAAAGGTTTATACGAATACAAAGCAAGGGAGAAAAAGTCTATAACAGTCCTATACATATCTACTGCTCTGAAAATGGGTCATTACTGACAAAAAAAACCCGTTTTAAGTTCAAATTACAGGTCAGATTTTGAGAGGTTTTAAATCTGTAAGTAATTTTGAATATGGGACTGTCACTAAACCAATCATAGCATAGCAAATATCGAAGAAGGAGGATTTATACTTGTAATCTGTATTTTTATAACCTTAAGGGAGTCTCGTGCGGACCTTGGCCAGGGGTGGTCGTCGACGCGCACCCCCTTTTTTTGTCTTAACCAACGCCCGGTCAATTCGAGTCTTTTTGTTCCACGGAAGTAGTAATGAGTGAATTAATTTTAGTAATTTTATTTAGACAGTGTGCCCTATGAACAATTTGGACTCTAGAACTAGTTCTTTAGCAGTGTTGGTGTTTTGTTTTGTGAAGATTACAGCAGCGGCAACGTTTACGTCGTCATCGTGAGAATTGCGCCAGATCGCGCAAATTTGGGTGATAGCTTTCTTATTTTATTTTTCATTTATCGGTATACATGAAGATATACATCCAAAGTTTTCTACCCTTAAGCACAAAGATTTCTCTTGCTTAATCTCTTCTGTTACCTATTTTGGACTACGCCGACTTCTGCTACGTAGATGCCACTGAGGAGCTTTTGAACAAGCTTGAGCGCCTCC
This sequence comes from Keiferia lycopersicella, assembly GCA_029255805.1. Taxonomy (NCBI): domain Eukaryota; kingdom Metazoa; phylum Arthropoda; class Insecta; order Lepidoptera; family Gelechiidae; genus Keiferia; species Keiferia lycopersicella. The sequence goes on from JARACZ010000018.1 coordinate 407,257, forward strand.
AAAATCTGTGCATCCGATTTATTTTCGGACTGCGCAAGTACGACCATGTTTCCCAGTTTCGGTCTCAGCTCAAGTGGCTCCTAATTCGCCTTCGCAGGAATACTCATATTCTCTCTTCTCTCTATAGCCCATCTTCTCCGCCTTATCTTCGTGAGCGTTTTACATTCTCGCACCCACTGGATAGGCTTATCCACCGACATGGCTATGTCGGTCTAACGTAAGGACCTTACTATCTATTCCTCATCATAAGACCGACTTCTACTCGTTTTCCTTCACGGTCCACGCAGCCAGGTTATGGAACTCCCTCCCACATACTGTACATGATAGTCCCTCTATCCTCTTCTGGGCAAGCTCGCTCCACCGTAGATCCCATCTATGCTCTAGGGTAAGATTGGGGTCAAGAGTAAGCCCATCACAGATTTAAAAAAAAAAGTTTTTAAGAAGCGAGTTAAGGAACACTAACTCTCTTCCAAATTATATTTAGTATGTATTTTATAATATATATTTATTATTATTTATATCTGTAGTTGTATGTAATATTTTAGTTATATTTCGTATGTATTGCCTGTTATTATCTGTAAGTATAAATCATCTCGTATTCATAGATTTTGTGCACGTCACGTCTCATCCGCCTTTCGCCAAATGCCATTTCTCTCCTGTAGGTCTGCTGTGAGAAATTTCTATTTTAGAGATAAGCAGTGCCTATTGTGTCCATTTTATTTATGTTTTGTCCTGTAAAATTTCTTGTGTACAATATATGGTAAATAAATAAATAAAATACATATATTTAAGCGCATGCAACACTGGCGAAATTTTATATATGTACTGGTTAAGCTTATGCCATAGGTTGGTAGGTAGTTTAGACCGATCACGCAACACTGACGAAATTTTAGATGAGTACTGGTTAAGTTATGCCATAGGTTGGTAGGTAATTTAGATCGATCACCGGGTTTTATCAGGATATTTTTATAAGTACATAATTCAGGAACACCTCCTATTTTAAGAGGCTCACTAATCTTTGTATTGTAGAGTTCTTTCCTAGCAAACCTCTGATATCATGGATGGGTTAGCAAGGATACAAAGTGCTTTGATTAGGTTGGCGATCTAAGTACTTACCTAATTAGACAGGAAAAACGAAAGGTATAAAATATCTTCTCATTTGAATTTTTAACAATCTTTTAATAAAAAAATACAATTTTCCGAAACTACACACATCAAAAAATTTGTGATCAGTAGCAAAAGCAGGTGTATTTTATGAAATATAAATTACTTATAGAAAGTGTTTACATTTTATGTTTTTATAATGAAAATGCACTAAGTAAATAAAAAAAACATTATTCATTATTTACTTTTTAAAACAAAAGTTAAGAAATGCAATTTTAGCTGAAATTTGATGTAATGAAAAAATTGAATTAAGGAAAAAATAAACAAAATTTATTACGAAAAGATTAATAGTTAGTATAAAATGACTCCTCCTCTGGCTCGCACACATGCGGAAACCCTTCTGGGCATGCTAAGAATTAAGTTATCCAGCATTTCTTGTGGTAACCTGTCCCACTCTTCAATAGCAGCTGCCCTGATTTCTGCCACTGTTTGAGGAGGTGGCTGACGATTCCAAACAGATCGCTTAAGAGCGTCTCACGCATGCTCGATCGGGTTTAAGTCAGGTGAGCCGGCAGGCCAGTCTAACCGGGTGATGTCGTATTGCTGGAGAGCAGCATCAACACGTCCGTTTCGATGTGCGGGCGCATTATCATCTACCATTATGAATTAGCGCCCGTGGTTGATGCGGAATTGTCTGACGTATCCATCGATTGCAATCATTTTATACATAGCTCCAGTCATGGTGCCTTGATACGGAATTAAGGGCGTCCTAGCCCCAATCATTATACCGGCCCAAAAAGACACCGATTTCCCGCCCAGCTGAACGGCTCCAGTGGCAGTTCTCTGCCTTTCAGAGTCGCCTGGTCTTCTCCAGACACGGACACGTCGGTTATCTGGATGCGTACTAATCCGCGTTTCATCAACAAAGAGGCAGTTCTGCCAAATGCTTTCGTCCTCAATTTCTTCATTTTGACGGAGCCTAGCCCATCGCAATCTGCGCCGTTTCCGTTGCTGTGAGTTCAAAGGTGCTCGCCAGGATCTCCTTGCTCGTAATCCAGCTTGGTGTAAGCAATTTCTAATTGTTTGGGTGCTAACTTCGCGACCGGTGGCAGCTCGCAGTTCTGCTTTTATTTTAGTAGCGTTCATTGTTGGGTCACGGGCAGCCAGTAATCTGATATAGCGCTTCTGAATTGCAGGAAGCACAGTTGGGCGACCACTGCGAGGTCGGTCAGCTAAATCTTCCATGCCCCGATACCTCTGCAACGTGGTCACCACGCAGGCTTGGGATACATTAACTCTGCGTGATATTTCCCTCGTGGAATAGCCTTCTCCACTTAAAGTTAGGATTCTGGCTCGTAAAACTTCTGTTAATCCTCTCGGCATCGTAACCAACTAATCTTGTTGTGAATAAATTGAAAATATCGTAATTTGTGACTAAGTCAGATTTCTGAATGGTAGCAAGCAAGGGTTGATAGTCTTTTTATATGAAAAAACATTTGAATTACGAAATTGTTTATATTTAAATTTCATATTTTTAAATAAGGAATCAAAAAATAAAAAGTGATTGAGTTTTATTCTTTCACAATTAAAAATATTACCACTTTTCCAAGTGATCACATGTGTGTATAAAGTTGGGTCTATTGCAGCTAGCAGGTATCTACCACTTTGACCGGACCGGAGTAAACAATACAATACAATACAATATCGTTTATTTTCAGACAATTACATAGTCCATAGTGTTAGTATTACACAGGTTAAAAAATTAATAAGTAAAGCCACACGTGCAAGGACAAAAACTAACGCAATACAAAAACAATACAAGATGTCCCTTTTCTAGAAATCGATCCTTAATGTCTGCTGGCATCCGCGCTCAAAAATGCATAATAAACCAGATGTTCTGAATTCGCCATAAAAAAAATACCCAGCGCTTCAATCCGTCAAGGATGTCCACATTAAGTTAGAGTAGCCAGCAGCAGAAAGTTTTGTACTTACTGACGCCGTCAACTTCATCCCGCATCACGAGTCTGCAGATATCTACCGACGCCGTCGACTGCACGCCGCGCCACGAGTCTGCAGTTATCTACCGACGTCGTCGACTGCACACCGCGCCACGAGTCTGCAGTTATCTACCGACGCCGTCGACTGTACACCGCGCCACGACTTTGCAGTTATCTACCGATGCCGTCGACTGCACGCCACGCCACGAATCTGCAGTTATCTACCGACGCCGTCGACTGCACGCCACGCCACGAATCTGCAGTTATCTACCGACGCCGTCGACTGCACGCCGCGCCACGAGTCTGCAGTTATCTACCGACGCCGTCGACTGCACGCCTCGCCACGAATTTGCAGTTATCTACCGACGCCGCCAACTGCCCCAACACGAGTATTCTGCAGCTACGAACTACAGCAACCACAAAAAAATGCAACCTTTCTCCCTTGCATAGTATATTACACACCAAGTATAATAATAATAATAAACCCGCAGGGCAGCTTTGGCAAGCTGTTGGTTAGTAGCGCCACCACGGACCCGAAGTACTCCTGGGTTCCCCGGAATGGGGCCCGCCTTTGTCTTGCCTTAACCGGCCGGGCAGAGTGGAGTCGCAAGAGTTTTTCAACTCGAAGGGTGGAAGTGTTAAAGGCATAAAGCCGCGAGTAATGCTGACGGGAGAAATCCCTGAACTTGAAAGCGCAGCACACCTCTCTACACCCTTAGCTACTCGTAGGGCAGCTTGTGACGAGCTGTTGGGGAGTAGCGACCCCACGGACCCGAGTACCCCGGGGAGTGCAGACTGGCCGTCTCCGGCTTGCCGGAGTGGACCCCAAGGCCAGGACTCTCACCTTTGGCTTGCCTTAGTTGGCCGGTCGAAGTGGGGCCGCTAGAGTTCGAGCCTGTGTTCGGACTCGAGGGGTGGAAGTGAAACAGTGTGTAAGTCGCGAGTTGGTGCATGTTCTCGCTCTCGTCCAGGACCTCTGCGCTGAAAGCGGTGTACACCTCTCGACACCCCTCAGTCGCCCGCACCAGTGTTGCGTCCCAGGGCACCGCGCATCATGCGCAAAAGCCCTTTAGTGGAGGCCCACCTAGCGGGCGGCGAGTCACCGTCTGCCGAGATTATCAAGGTTGAGACATTTGATTTGGCAGGCGTCCCGTTGTCTCAACAATAGCCCAGCAACAGGTCCAGCAAATTCCTCCCCGTAGCCCTAGTAATCCGACCCTCACCTGAAATAGTCCTTGCATCAGGCGTGTGCTGGCTCTGGGTGTACTCTGTTGTGCAGACAGAGCGAGTATGCGCTTGATGTACACATCACACACTTAGATTATTTGGTATAAAAAGGCCTCTTTGCTGTTGGCTTTGGCCCCTCACATGCCTCAAAGGACCGGGTCCCTGTGGGCCCGTGATTCGAAAAGAATACCAACATAATAATAATAATAAATTCTTTATTGCACATTAAAAAAAAAACGTGAAACAGTAGTAACAAAAAAAAGAACAAAGTACAGTTAGGCGGCCTTATTGCTATTGTAGCAATCTCTGCCAGGCAACCTTTGGGTGATAAGATAGTGCGTTAAGACGCTGTTTCGAAGGAAAATCAACGAAAAGCGTTAATTTCGATAAAAATTTTAAGCATGTTGCTGATGCTATCAAGACCTCAAATATATGACATACTCAAAGATATTTTCTAGTACTTATACTATTGTATGACTCGATTAGTTTCATATATTTTATAAGAAAAAATCTCAAAAAGATCATTAAAAATATTTTCAAACCAATTTTATCGTAACTTGTACTACTATTTTGATATAGTTTCTTGATGTAGAATATTCGCCTTTTAATGCCCTATAATTAATACTATCAGGTTACTACAACCTGATCCACTAGGATGAACAGATTTTAATTCAACAAATCAATTTTTTACAAAAGTTTGACCGGTTCTCGCCGACAAAACAACCTCCCAATGACATCCCGCACCGCCCGCTACCCCGCCAGTACCCAAACGGTTCTTGCCAGCGTCGGTACTTACTGTGTCAAATTTCCCAAAAAATATACAAATATTTTTTCGTAATTATTACGTCGCTCATTTTACTTATGACGTTAGTGACATGGACAGATTAATTGATAAAATACTTTATGGCTGACACCAAAAGGCGTACTTTAAGTGTGCGCTTATTATTACGTCGGTTACGTCTTTTGGCGAGACGAGCAACAAATTCATCGTAGCTGTTGCTTCAGCTAGCCTTGACGAGAGACAATATTTTATCTATAAGATAATAAAAAGCAAAAGTCTAACCAAGCCTTTTTACTTATAATAAGAAAGGAATACATACATAACTAGTAACCCACTTTAAATATTTATAGGATCCATTCTAAACATAAGTAACGTTTTTACAGTAGGAACCAAAAAAAAATTGAAATTTTTTTGAAGATCTGGGGGCATGGCAGTGCCCCCGCCAAGTCGAGCTAGAAAGCGGCACAGCTGTACCATCCTTTTCTCGAAGCGGTTCAGGCCATTTTCAACACCTTATAACTTTCTTGTGGATAAAACAAAAGACTTGAAACTTCAGGAATCAATCAAAAGCCCTGTAGATACGGTATATTTCAAATTTCGTTCACTTTGAACCAGTGGTTTAGGAATTATAGCTAGTCAAAGTTCTTAATTTTGTCACTGACTGACTGACTGACTGACTCACTCACTCACTCACTCACTCACTGACCGATCATCAAAATTCTAAGGCACTTCTAGCAGACATAGAGACTTCTAATTTAGAATACAATTTGGGTTTAGTGTATAAATCAAGGAAAAACTCAAAACTAGCAATTTTAATGCAGTTTTCGAGATAAACCGATAGCATAAATAACTTTGTAATTCCATAGAAATGTACTGTTTACCAAGTTATATTTTGCTGTCGCTCCTAAAATACTTTGTCTAAAAGGACTTGCCTTCATTAAGCAAGCCCCCCGCTCCTCCGCTTGCCTTATAGCTTTCCCCCCTCACAACCCTTTGTATGTACACCCCCCCCCCCCCCCCCCCCCGATGACTTGGCAATCGCACTGAATGTATTAATTTTAATATGTATTACACGTTAACCTTCTGTTCTGAAGTTCTGTTCTAGTGCGATGCGATGCGATGTTATATTGAAAATATTGATATGGTCACTATAAAATAATGCTTATTAACTAATTACGTAATTAATTAAGATAGATCTCTTAAGTGGGGAATGAACAAATCGATAGCCGACTTAGTTTCAAATGGATCTCATACCTTATGTTTTTGAGGGGATAACTCTTTACTTGACAGGTCATCTGAAAAATTTTCCCTCAAGAACTTATTACAGAAACCGACACAGCGGTGCCAAATTAGATCCAGTCTCGGTGGTCATTCACCCACAGACCAGAGATGTCATTTCTTAGTCAACCTTAGTTTCGGAAATAAAGTAGTTTTACTTTCTTTGGTTTAGTTGTATGTTTTGACGAATTCTTGATTTAACTGTCAAACTAAAACGATGCATGCCAGACTATAAGTTTTTTTGGGTAATATGGCACTTTCTATTTAAGAGTAGTATAACAGTGAAATTAGATGGCGCGGTTTAGGAGCTAGGTATGAACTTTTATGTTCATACTGACGCTTCCATCAAAGAGATAACATTTTAGTAATACCCAGTATCCCGTTGCGCACCATCTATATTTCCTTAAAATAACGTGGCACTTGACTTATTCTTCAGAACATAATAAAAAAAGTGGTCTGTGGCCCTAAAAAGTCCCTAATTGTGGGCTTGACGAGATATTTTTATACTTTCAATAAATAAGGAAATTGACCAAATGAGAAGGTGGACTAAAAGTGGGAACATAATAAATGAGGAAGTTGACCAAAAGTAGACTAAATGAGAAATTGGAAGATATAAAAGGTAGTGAAATAAATAACTAGAAAAGTAGGCCTTCAATAAAGCGCATGTGAGTGAGGCTAGGCCTAGAGCAATTGTGGATTAAATAGGGGCCCGATTTTAATTTTAAGATTATCAAACAAGTTCTAAAATATGAGTACCGAAACTAAGTTATTTTTGCTCTACATTGCGCCGTTTTTGCGGTATTTTCACTTTTAGTTTGCATTTTTTTTTAATTTTCGAAAAAGTTACTTTTCTGATGTTTCATGGCGTTTGCGTTCCAATTATCTGTCACGCGTATTTTTTATTGCTTCTTTTTATTTTTTAATTGACTGGCTTGGAAAAAGGGTTATGTTTTATATGGGATGGGGCACTTAATTAACCCGCGCAGGTTGTGGCGAGAAAATGTAACACGGACTATGTGGCAGGGTATGACATATCCGAATTTTAAATTGCCTATATTTTATTTAATAAATACCAAATAACATATTGTTTTAATATTAATAACTAGTGGGATATATTAGTATTATAATAAATAAATGTTAAATAATATATTACTATATCTTTATATTTAAATATAGAAATAACAAGTCCGGGTCATTTTAGGCACTGATTAATAGGCGCTTCACTTACAAGCTTAAAAAAAATAGAAAAAAATGAAATCTTAAAAAACTCCAAAAATAAACAGAAACGAACATAAAATAAGATATAAAAAAGAACCTTACATGGTTGCAAAAAAATATAACACCTTATTAATATGAATCAGTATCACGTATTTACGTAACCGAAAGCACTTTGTACACGATTATCTCCGACGCTGGTTGTTGTCACACTACAATCACGTAAATAGCCTATTTCACACACCTTTAGTTGCAGCTACATGGAGCGACAAGAAAAAATTACGGTAGTTTACAAAAATATTTGCAGATAAGCAACAGTCTGGGTATGACATACCCTGCCACATTCTTGGCGGGTTAAAATCTTTTGTAAGCTTTTTAGTTTTATATTCGCTGTTATAACATAGACCCATGCCCTGGTCCTTGTAGCTAAGGAGAAGAAGGAATAACTTAATTTTCGGATTTTACACGATAACCCCGGGATTTTGTCGCCCAAGATACTATTTGAAAAGTGTTCACTCTCTCTTTTACACTCATTTACTCACCTATATTGCTTTTCCGTTCTAGCATCATAGTTCAGAAATTCATCTAACATTTGTCTTACGTTCAAAAATTATAGTTCAGTTGTCCATTCGTTTCATCTTACATTAAATGTAAGATGTAAGGCTATGGCATAAGAATGTACACATTAAAATACATCTAATGACATTTAATTTTTTTCTAAATTAGCTGTAGTTTAGATTTTAAAAATCCCTTGAAGTATTTTAAGTGCATTCTAACTGCTTCAAGAAATTCAAAACTATTCGAATTGCCGCTTAGCATAGTATCCCGCGTATAGCCATCTCTTTCACTCACACGCACACTGCGACATTTGGCAGATCGAACACTTTATGTGGGAGCACGTCACTACGGGTTTGCGTGCGAGTATAATCTTTTGTTTTTGTTATATTGCCGGCAAAAAGTATTAAAATATCTAAAACAGGATAAAATCTACATATGTTTAGTGTAAAAGTGCAATTAATATGGCAGCTAAACGACGGGAGTTTATGGACGATTTAAAAAAGAAGACGCACGGTTCAAAAACACAGCAAGATTTGTTTTTAAGAAACCGTAACAATGGTAAAAGCAATGGTAAGTGCCAAATAGATACAATTTAACGTTAGTTTAGCGTCCATTAGTCTGTAGTGCTTTCTCTCTAGTATTTTTCTCCAAAACTACGTACACTATTCTATTCAGTTGATCGAATAGTTTTCGTTATAAACTGTAAATTTGATACCAATGTACATTATTCTATCTGGTTAATAGAATAGTGTACGTTATAAGTTTACATCAAATCAACAATGTACACAATTCTATCTGTTAGATAGAATAGTTTACGTTTTAGGGCAGTTACAGACTTACCAAGTACACCATTCAATCTGGTAGATCGAATACTATGGGTCCAAATATAATATTTATGAAACAATGTAAACTATTCTAACTGGTAGATGGAATAGTTATCAGTTTCCTATCACAACGGTTGGAATAGTATACACCGTTTTTTGGGTAACACACACATACATACATCACGCCTTTATCCCTTGCGGGGTAGGCAGAGCGCCGACGGATCGCTATTGCCACGTCTGACACTTTTGAGGATTGATTTCCAAGGCTGTTCCAGAAAACATGTGTAACACCAGAGTGACAGGTTGCCTGTCGCCTAAAAATTGTAATACACCGATGCCCTCGAGTCCCTTAGTCGCCTCTTACGACACCCGCGGGAAGGATGTGGGGTGATGCTATTCTAAGCCGGCATCATACGGCATTCGTACGTTACGTATACGCTTGGGTGATACGTATTTTAAATAAATAGATTTATAATGCCTCAGTTTTGAATTTTTCGGTCAGGAAGGCTGTGGCGATAGCGGGGTATGGCGTGGAAGTGGCATGAGGTCAGGAGGTTGATGTTATTTCTTATATTTTCAGGATATCCTGTATATAATAATATAGAAGAGAACACTGGTGCAGAGTCTCCTGTGAACACGGAAGTACATATATCCAAAGAGCTCACTGTGCATACACCAGAATACACTTGCGAAGAGTCCCCTGTTCGCATGGAGGAAACTATCTGTGAAGAACTTTATTCGCAACTGGGTAATGTTTTTGATACAACAGATGAACCTCCTAAAGATGTGTCTATGGAAATAACTGCTTCTTGTGAAATTGATCTTGATAATGAAACTACTATAAATAACAATGATTGGACATTTAAGCCAGCGCAGCCAATACAGTTGGATCTATCTGATGACTGTTTAGATGATTCACAAATAACTTGCCCTCATCAATCTGAATTTGCCACAAAAGTAAATGAAAATTCAAAATACAAATTGCCTCAGCCATTGAGTGTAACAAATGAGCTGACTCCAATTGAAATACTTGACATTTCTCTTAAAGGTCCACAGGAAAAAAGTACCTCTTTAAGCACAAATTACGATGACTTCAATAAAATTAAAACAAAGGACTATGATCCAAACTTGAATACTGCTGCACCTTCACCTGTAAAATTTGATGACGTTACTTACTCTCCCGCTCTTCGAACGCCTGCAACTTACACCAAGAGCACAAGAAATAATAGCCCTTTGCCAAATTTATTTTCTGACTTAGACAGCCCGATTCACTTTGAAAAACAGTTGAAATCTATTGCTTCGCTGGATCCAGAAATCTACGCAGGTACCCCAATTCCCTCCGATGAAAATGATTTTGGTGAAAATATCGTGGTGCAAAGAGTGAAAAAATCTAGAAAAAAGGACACACAATATTATAGCTCTTTACCAAATTTAAATTCAGACCCCGATAGTCCAATATTTTTCACAAATAAAAATATATCAACTGCCACAAAAAAATCAAGAAATTGACGTAGAAACCCCGATGCCCTCAGATGTCAGTGATTTTGGTAGCCATGTCGTACACAAAAAGAAAAGGCCTTACAAAAATAAATATTCTATTGAACGATTTGTAAAAAAAAAACTGGCAACAAAGGTAAGAATAAACGGAGGACTACCCCAAAACTACCTCGGTAAATATTAAATACTGATAAAAACTGTACACAATCTTTTGTGGGAAATAATAAAAATTTACAAAGATCTAAGAAGGGGGTAAACGTCAAATGACAAAAAAGTAAATCCCGGTAAAAGAAGAGAAAGAAATGAAAACAATTGGTTAGACAAAGTTCGTAAAGTAAGATGTAACGCAGGAAAATCGTATAAGTCTAGAAACGGCACAATCAAAGAAGAAAGAATGATGAAAGAGCCTTGCACATGTAAGCTACAATGTTTGAAGAAAATTCCTGAAACATCAAGGAGGAAGATATTTAAAACTTACTGGTCACTAGGAGATCACGCCTTGCAATGGAATTTCATTATAAAACATGTGAAGCGATTGGAAAAGAGACGTCATACTACAGAACACAGAAAATCTTCAAGGCGTACATTTACATTTAAATATTTTTTGCCGATAAGTAATGTTACCATGCGTGTATGTCAGGTGATGTTTTTAAACACACTTGGTATTAGTAAAATGACAGTGTACACAGCGCTTGACAAAAATCAGGACGATAAGGTCATAGATTTGACTGTCCCTATGGCGTAGCGGATAGTATGCCTGCCTTCTACGCCGAGGGTCGTGGGTTCGATCCCCACTGAACACAAATATTTGTTAAGTCAATTTTCAAATATTTGTGTGGAGTCTGGGTGTTTTCTATGTATAATATGTATTTATTTACAAAAAAAAAAGGTATATATGTATTAGTATCAGCTATCTAGTTCCCATAGCATAAGCTTTGCTTAGTTTGGGGCTAGATGGCGCTGTGTGAATCGTCCAGGATATTTATTATTTATCATAGACAACAGAGGCAGACATGGCAGTCACAATACTGTGATCTCCCAGGATATGGTAGAGAACGTAATCAACCACGTAAACGAGTTTCAACCTGTCGAATCACACTACGTAAGAAAAGATACAACAAAAAAATATCTAGACTCAGATTTAACATTTCAAAAAATGTTTAAGTATTACAAAGAATGGTGTGATACTAAATCTATACCAGAGATCATGCGCGCAAAGACATTGAGGCAGTACCAGGACGTTGTTAATAAAAACATGAATATTGGTTTCTTTGTCCCTAAAAAAGACATATGTGACGTATGCCATCAATACAAGAATATCCAAGCTCCTTCAGATGAACAAAACCTTGCTTATGCTCAACATTTGGAAGCAAAGAAAATCTCACGTGAGATCAAGTCAAGAGAAAAAGAACTAGCAAAAGAAAGTCCTGAAGTCTTAGTCGCTACTTTTGATTTCCAAAAAGTCTTGACTTGCCAGTACGGAGAAATAAGTGTTTTCTACTATAGAAGAAAATTAAACCTGTATAATTTTACCGTATTTGAGCTGGCTTCAAAAACAGGTACCTGTTACATATGGCATGAGGGCACTGCCAAACGCGGCTCGAATGAGGTAGCCAGTTGCCTTTTTGATTTTGTAAACGAAAATGCAAAAAAGGGTGTCATTGACTTTAGATTTTGGTCAGATAACTGCACTGGCCAGAATAGAAACCGTATTGTCTTCTTCATGTATTTATACCTGGCCAAGAAACTGAACCTAAAAATTTGTCACAAATTCTTAGAAAAGGGTCATGTACCCAAAACGAGGGTGACTCAGTTCATGCGCTTATTGAAAAAAGTGCGAAAGGCAAAACCATATACTCTCCGGATGAGTGGTATGCTTTAATAAAAGATGGTGCAAAGTCAATGAACCTTTATACAACGTAAAAGAGGTGAAACAGACTGAAATATCTGATTTTAAGGCGCAACTTGATACAAAAAACTGGACAAAGAACACAGAAAATGAAAAGATTTTATGGACAGAAATCAAAAAAGTGTACGTGGACTTCACACTGAACGAAGATGGATCTGAAAAAGAAGATGTAATCTTTTATAAGGTGAACTTGAGTGACAAAGAGTACAAAACACTGAAGTGTGATGCTGAAAGATCCAGACAGACAAGAAGGCGTAATTTAACTTCGACTGTCATACCAAACAGGGAGCTTGCACAAGCTTACACAAAACCTATTCCGTTGCCACCGCTCAAAGTGAAAGACTTGCAATCACTTTGCCAGATTAATACGATTCCTGATAGGTTTCATAGTTTTTATAATTCACTTAAATCAAACTCAGGTGCCACAACACGTGATTCAGAAGAAGAAGAAGGTTAGAAGCGACAATTTTTACTTTATTATTGTAATTAGAATTAGAGATTATTCAAGAATGTTCCTGATTAGATCTCATTAGAGGTAAAAAATTATGTTATGTTGATATACTATAATGACAAATTGTAATAAAAGTCTGTTAGGTTTTTTTTAAATATACATTTATGGTCTTAAATACCGTAAAACAATATTATAACTATAGTAATAGGCTTAAAATTATAGTCCAAGTAAACTCGTATTTTTAGAACTTTATTACTTCGATAACAATATACTGCTGCTGGATGAAGTTAAAAGATGCAAATATAATATACTGCCCAGTTAAATCACCCAGCAACAGTATTTGCGTTTAGGGAAATTCATAACTTACAGGTTTGTTTGGACTTTATCTGATAGTCATGATCATTAGTTGTACGCAGTTGTATCACTATAAGGTACTCGCACAAACAAAACAACAAAATTTAAAATGTGATTTGATGTTTTTGATTTTTTTTTTCATTTTCTACTTATTAATAATTACTTTATTTTTGAAACTAATATTTTATGTGAAAACACAGAAATCAGTTCATTAATATCTAAGTTTGTTGTATGCTATAATTATGAAACAATAATGAACAGTCTTTGTATCTTTGACAATTTTCAATAATTAGTTTGTTTCTAAGAAAAAACAATTTTTTTAATAAATGTTTTGTGTTTTGATTACTAAGAACTGTTTTTATTTTTGTAATACCTACCTTTTGATTAAAATAGAATTGTATACATCATTGATAATCTTTTCTTCATTACTACGTATATAATTCTAACTACAGAAAACATTGCATGCATGGGTTATTAACTAAATTTTTTAAATAAATCAATAGTTATATTACAAAAATGCATCGATATTTACAGATATTTACAACTGTCATTAAATTTTCATGTAATCTGAGATCTAGAATAAAGTCCGAGGTATGTCACTCTACATGGCACATTGAATAGTTTGTCCAATAATAACATAAAAATTGTTCGAAGTATACCATTCTATGTGGTACATAGAATAGTTCATCTAAAAAAGAGTTAAAAATGAGTCCACGTATAGTATGCCATGTGGTAGTTCGAATTACGTACGTGTATTTTATTGGCTTTGAAAATATTCTATCTACACAAAAACGAAAAATAACTAATATTCTTAATATTCATTTATGACATTCACGAGAAAATTATTTAAGTTATACACTGTATGAGTTTTACGTTTGTAAGTGTTTTATGGAAAAAGTTACGACATTTCTACGGTTTTTTGGCTCTCCTGTAAAGTAATGATTTTTCAGTTAGCATAATGTACGAAGGGAGCGTCGATTTGTTCGTCTCATCATACAAATCATCCCACATACATGATGTAAATTCTAGTATTTCACGGGCTACAGTCCAAGTAGACGGATGTTAGCATGTGAGCTGGCGGCATAAACAAAACAAAAACAATGAAGTTTCTACCTTTAGCAAGTTGCAAGCGTGAGAGAGGACTCGAATGCAAAACGCCATGTAAAATATCATTTTAGAATATTAAAAACGAATGGAAATTAAAAGTGCATATATCTTTGAGAACAGTACATCGTAGAGCAAATCAACTGAATTTTCGTACTCAAATTTTTGGACTTAGGACATTTTCCAACTTTCGACCATTTTCTATCAACATTGAAATATTTGTTTACGCCTATCATCTTTGTACAATCTATTCGTACCTTTTTTAACTTTATAGAATGTAAGTCGGGTCAGCTAGATTTTTTTCATATTTCGACCTATGTTCCTTGGGGAAAGTAGTTCAGTTTCAAGGACAGTGTGGCGGAGCCGATATGGCCCTCTGGCTGCTTTATCAGCTGGAGCCTGATTTTTGGTGGAATAAAACAACAAGCTTTCACTAGCACGATTATAATCACACTGAGTCAAAAAGCAATATCTTCTCCAAAATAAAAAGTAATAAAAAATACAACAGATCATACAAAAAAGTGCGTTTCCGCACAGACAAGTTCATAAAAGGAACTTAGAACTTATCCTAACATCCTTTGTAATTAAATTTGTGTGTCTTAACTAGCCACGGTCTTTTTAGGCCTTCCTCCTCTTCTGCGTCCATCCATCACCCACAAAAAAAAAAATTCACGAGTAGAAGTAAAAGTTCTTCGGCCGGGATAAAGCTCTGTTAAATAATACAAATGTGTTTAATTAAATAAATATGGATGTATTTAAATTATAAATGCATAGGCATGTTGACTCGAACTGTATTACTGATACTATCGATACTATCGATACTATCGATACTATCGATTGTTTTTTCGATTGTCAGCTTCGATACTATCGATAGTATCGATACTATCGAAGCTGACCGATAGTATTGCCTCATTCTGAACAATCGATAGTATCGATAGTATCGATACTATCGATTGGCTTATCGATTAGTTTTCCTATCGATAGTTCGGCAACGCCAGGCAACGCTAGTAACGGGTCAGTGTTCAGTAACGCTATATAGTTTTGAGAAAACACAACGATAGCGCGTTTTAAAAGATGTGTGGCGACATCTATGAATGAGTTCTGTACGATGCTTGTGTGTTTGTTTGTGGATATGCGGAAGCATCACGCGAAAACGACCGAACGGATTTTGATGCAATTTGTACCAAAATGTCAAGTAAGTCACCGACCAGGTTATAGGCTAAAAAAAACATACCCCTAAAAGGGGGGTTGGCTGCTACACATAAAATAAGTTTGTAAATCACGTAAATTTCATAGTGCCGCGTAGTAAAAAGTTGTGTATGGGCTTATTGGACCCGAGATTGATTTCAAATTTCGAACTGGCCAGCACGAATTGTGTCACTTTGAATAAGCGCGCAGAAAGAAAAATAACATGACGCCGTATTTATATTTTTAATCTATATTTTTATAACCCCAATAAATGAGTTTGTCGAATTATTACGCAATATTACGACAAGAAAAATAAAATCTATGAATATGTCTACGACTACAAAAATATCTCTTTAAGAGGCTGACACGAGCTAAAAACCGGTCCCTTTCTGACAAATGTCAAACTGCGCGCGTGCGAACGGGACGGAATCTTGCCGATTCAATGATATTTTCGTATTTTCGATGATAACTCGGTCAAAAATAAGTTATTTGAAAATCGAAAACAATATGTCGATAGAGTATTGTAAGGCGCTCATTCTGAAAATAAACACTTAATTATTGCGTGGGTTTTGTTCATGCAGTTTGCGATATAATAGATTTTTAGAGGTAACTTTACGATGTTTTTCTATCAAGCTAAATTACTAATATCATGTTTTGGAAACAATAACACTACAGCAAATATCCTGAAGATTATTATCTTTTTTTTTCGTCAGTTTTTCTGCATTTTATCTAGGGTAGAAATCACTTATAAAAGTAGCTTTTAGCTCTACTCAGCCCCTTAATATTGGAATAATTTTCACTTTTAATAATTCAATATTTTTTACACTCGAAAACAAAAGTTCCGTGGTGCAAGACGTGTAAGTTGCGTACCAGACGATACAATCTTTATTTATGGATCGTTTTCTTGGTGCGTAATCTACTATTTACCGCAGGAAAATTGCAATAGCTTCAAAGCAAAAGTTTGTGTGAAGGGATATCCTTATTTTTGCCGCTCCAACCATGGTTAATATGGCTAAAAATTAAAATGGAAGTGGATCTGCTTATAATGTAAGTCGACCAGCGAAGTTCCACATTTTTTTGTTTTTAATTTTTCTTGCTAATTTTGTTAAGGCAATTTTTTATAATTATCTACGTTACTAGCCAATGTTTAGCCGACAATACCAAAATTATTTTCAGGGTGCGCTGAACTTTTTTCTGAAACATTATTTTGAAATATGAATAAAAATTGGTCTACTCATACAAATTGATTCGATCGGCTGGTACATTTTCTATGGAAGATAATTTTTTTCCATATTTTCTGTAAAGTTTTCCTTACGAAAGTTGTTCAGTTTTATGAGTCATTATCATCGGTCTCAAAACCTCATAAGTCTGTGCCAGACAATCCAATCAGTGTCTCAGACAAGACTTTTCGTGGCTATAGGTATAAATCGATTTGGAAAACGCCGGATTGCCCAAAACAAGGCCACTCTCTCGGTCTCCTTGGCTGACTCCACAGGAACGACGAGTCGATACATGCGGAGCCAAGTTGGCTGCAGGATAGACCTCTGTCACACGCACCTGACAGAGACCCCGTTCCGGGTTTGAATGTAGTCTCTGTTGTCCTTCTCCAGGGCCTGTCTGGGGTCGGGTTTCTCCCTCGGTTGATTCTTACGACGCGACCCCCACGGGAAAAAGAGGAGTTATTCTACTCTGCCGGCAGCATACGGTCTTAATTAAATAGCCTTAGGTACTTAATTAAATGTAACCCTGGCCGCGGCTCCGCCCGTATGGAAATCGGTCATCCCATGGCATCGCACAGGAACTTTTTTTACGATAAAAACTTTCCTATGTGCTAGTACAAGTTACCCCTTTTATGTCTGTGCCCATACATACATACATACATACATATATCACACATTTATCCCTTGCGGGGTAGGCAGAGCGTCAACAGCCGTAAGAATATGGTTGCAATCGCCACGTCTGACATTTTTGAGGATTGTTTTCCAAGGTTGTTCAAGAAAACATGTGTATCACTATAGTGACAGATTGTCACCCTGTCGCCTAAAAATTGTAATACACCAATACTCGAGTCCCTTAGTCGCCTCTTACGACACCCGCGGGAAGGATGTGGGGTGATGCTATTCTAAGCCGGCATCACACAATATCATCTGTGTCCAATTTCATGAAAATCAGTTAAGCAGTTTTTGCGTGAAGGAGCAACAAACAAACAAATCTTTTGTATTAATATATTAGTAGGAAGTAGGATAGGATATTATTAGTAGTAGGATTACTTGGTTTTTAATAAGCTTATTTTTTATTTATTCACACTCATGAACTCGGTCTTTATTCATCTATCACAATGTTAAGAAATGTGGCATCAGTCTACTTCACGGAATAGATACCTTTGGAAGTAGACGCACGGTTTTAAAAACTGCTTAAATGAACTGGCAAGCGAGGATTTGGATTAGGGAGTGACTAATCTGTAACCTGATTCAGCAAATTCAACCTAGAGGGACTCAAAAAGACCAAACATATATAAAAGAACCACCGTTTTTTTACTCTTTCTTACATGTGGAATTTGTAAATTTAGGATTTAACAGTTTTTTTAAATTACATTTAAGGTGTAAAAAAATTAGCTGCAAATATTTTAAGGGGTGAATCAGCCCATGAATCTGAACAATTTTCTCCAAGGAAGATATAGGTCGACATTTATGAAACCAAACAAGCTGCATAAGTGTCCAAAATTCAAGACTGCTTCATTAAATCAAAGGTTGCAATTTATAACTAATTCTAAAAGGTGCAAATTGTGCTTACATACACATTCAAAGGATGATAAATGTTTTTTCAAATTCAAATGCATTAAATTTAAGGGCTCACATAATTCCTTACTTCATGATGATCAAATTATCCCATCACAAAAGAAGGATGATGAATCAATGCCTCAAGCATCATTGCTTAATCACAATAAAATAAATAATAAACACATTTTATTTGCTTCAGTTCTATTAACTGTACCTACAAAAGATGGCAGTACTATGTCTGTCCGTGCAGTCCTTGACTCTTGTAGTGATGTTTCTATGATAACAAAAGAAATTGCAGATAAAATTGATTGTTCACTATTTAAGCAATCACACACTGTTGTTGGTGTTTGTTAAGGATCAAATAATTTTGATACTATAGCAGAGTTTAATATTCATGCTCCATCCACATCCTTCACATTGCCGGTTTCTTGCTCTGTGGTTGAAACCATCACTGGCTTGCGTCCTCAGCAGCTTATCGATGTATCAAAACTTACGATCCCATCTCACATTCAGCTTGCGGATCCCACTTTTCACGTGGCTGGCCCAGTGCACATTCTATTGGCTGCTGACATATTTTTCCAGGTGTTGCTCCGTGAGCGCATACCGCTCGCCCTCAACGGTCCCTACCTCATCGAGACTCAATTAGGCTATGTGGTTGGTGGAGGCATCGCTGAGCAGCGGCATCAGAGACAGGCAAATATATTTTTTTGTAACTTTACTCGAATTGCATCACCATCAAGTGATGATTCTTTAATCGCACCCTGTGCATGTAAAAATGATATTGATTTGCATTTGCAATCCCTATGGGAATGTGAAAAGATTAATGAAACCTTCTCAGAAACTACTTCTGAGCAGGAATTAACAGAAAAAAGCTTTGTTGAAAATGTTCAATTAACTAACAACAAGTTTCAAGTTGCTTTGCCATTGAAGTTACCTTTAAAAGACATTGAATTAGGTGATTCTTTAGATAGTGCCTTATTAAGATTTCAAAACTTAGAAAAACGATTTGCTAAGGATAAGGAATTATTTGAAAAATATAAACAATTTATTCATGAGTATGTTCAGCTTGGCCATGCTAAGTTGATAGATATTTCTCAATATAATTTGGAAATGGACAAAGTCTATTTTCTGTCACATTTTCCTGTGTTCAATTATAATTCAAAAACTACACAGGTAAGACCGGTGTTTGATGGCGGAATGCTTACAAAATTAAAAAAGAGTTTAAATGATTTCCTCATGAATGGACCCATAGTCCAGAATGAGTTATTTGACATTTTGACCTTATTCAGGTTAGAAAAATACATTTTAATCTGTGACATTAAGCAAATGTTTAGAAATGTTAATATAGATTTAATTCACTGTCCACTTCAAAACATCTTATGGAGGGACTCTCCAGATGATCCTATTCAATGTTTGCAACTTCAAACAGTGACATACGGGTTGAAGAGTTCTTCATTTTTGGCTACTCGTTGCTTAATTGAAGTGGCTGAACGATTTGGTGATAGATTTTCCCTGGCTGCTTCTGCATTGAGATACAATTGTTATGTAGATGATATAAATGCTGGGTCTTCACAAGTGGATGAGTTGATTCGACTAAAAAATGAGTTGATTGAGTTGTTAGGTCTTGGTGGCTTTCAGCTGCATAAATGGTGCTCCAATGTTCCAGAGGTGCTGAAGGACATTCCTATAGAAAAGCAGCAACTTGATAACATTAATTTTTGTCATAATGATAACTCTTTCGTAAAAACATTAGGTTTGCATTATAATGTGCAATCTGACTCTATAAACGTCAGTTGTCCAGAGAAAGCTTTGAAAGATACCTATACTAAGAGAGAGAGTTTTGAGCTTTGTTAGTAAATTTTTTGACCCAATGGGTTTAATTGGTCCTATTTTAGTGACAGCTAAATTATTTTTGCAAGACCTTTGGAAGTCTAACTTTAGCTGGGATTCTCCCTTGCCAAATGATTTTGATAAAAAATGGAGGGCTTTTGCTTTAAGTTTGATAAATATGCCTACAGTTTCTATTCCTAGAAACATTGATGTCACGCAGTTCAACAAAATTGAGTTAGTCGGTTTTGGGGATGCTTCTAATCGAGCCTTTGGTTGCTGCTTATACCTGCGTGTTGTGAAGCCTAATGGTGAAGTTTTGGTTGATCTATTATCATCCAAGTCCAGATTGAACCCTCTCAACTCCCAGCTTAGTATTCCCAGGCTTGAACTTAATAGTGCACTTTTGCTTTCAAAATTGGTCAAAAGAGTGTACCAAACACTATCAGTTAAAATTGATAAGAAATATATTGATGTTCATTTGTACCTCAATTCACAAATTGTTTTATCTTGGCTTAAATTTAACCCTTTGCGTTTGAATGCTAAGCATTAAGCATTAATAAGACAATTCTTCAAAATACAGATTTATTTAATTGGCATTATGTCAATACTAACGCCAATCCAGCTGACTGCCTTTCGAGAGGTGTCGATCCATCTACACTGAAAGAAAATATACTTTGGTGGAAAGGTCCAGAATTTTTATCACGAGCTGACTATAATCATTCAAGCGCTGACATTGAACTTTGTTATAAAAAATGTGACTTACCTGAGGTTAAAAATGTCTCATTATTATGTAGTGCTTCGAATTCAGAAAATGATTTGTATAGATACAGCTCACTTTCTAAAACTCAAAGAGTCTTTGCCTTCATTTTAAGATTTTATAATAATTGTAAAAAATCAAAGGAACAAAGAAAGAATGAAAACACTGTACCAAGCCTTACTGTAAAGGAATTAAATAATGCAATGAACGTTATTTTAAAGTGTGACCAAACAATTTGTTACAGTGAGGAGTTAAAGTGTATCACCAATAATAAGCCAATAAAAGGAAGTTTGTTACCTTTGAACCCTTTTATCTCGAGCGATGGCTTATTGCATGTAGGCGGGAGGTTGCAAAATGCTAATCTTTCTTATGCACAAAAGTATCCTATTATACTTGCTAAACGCTCACATATTACTCAGTTAATAATTCGTGATGCTCATATAAAGCTTTTGCATGCAGGTCCCAAGCTCATTTTAAGTTATTTAAATCAAAAATATTGGTTTATTAATGGAACTAGAGAGGTTAAGCATGTTACATATAAGTGTACAATATGTTTCAGATTGAAGGCTCATCAAGCTTCCCAATTGATGGGATCATACCCAGAACGAAGAGTTACAGCATCTAGAGTATTCGAAGTAGTGGGTATTGACCATGGAGGCCCCTATCAAATAAAGCAATCACGTGCTAGAAAAGTTTTAACTTCAAAGGGTTATATTCTTCTATTTGTTTGTTTTGCCACAAAGGCTGTTCACATTGAACTTGCCTCTGATTTAACCACAGAGTGCTTTTTGGCCTGCCTAAAAAGATTTATAGCCAGGCGCAATAAACCTTCAATTATTAACTGTGACAATGCTGCAACTTTTCGTGGGGCAA
This sequence comes from Keiferia lycopersicella, assembly GCA_029255805.1. NCBI lineage: Eukaryota > Metazoa > Arthropoda > Insecta > Lepidoptera > Gelechiidae > Keiferia > Keiferia lycopersicella. Next base: position 428,984 of record JARACZ010000018.1, read on the forward strand.
ATAATCAATTAAATAAGTTGTATGAGTTATATAATTCACAATCCCATGTATCTAAGGTACAGGATTATGCTTCTTCACTGGGAATTAATTTTAATTTTGTACCTAGTTATAGTCCTCATTGGGCTGGAATTTGGGAAGCCGGCATAAAAAGTGTCAAGTACCATTTGAAGCGTGCAATAGGCGACAAATGTTTAACATATGAAGAGCTGAACACTGTTTTAGTACAAGTCGAAGGCATTTTAAATTCCAGGCCATTGACCCCTAAAATTTTAGTTGATATAAATGATATAAATTATCTTACGCCAGGACATTTTCTTACTGGTGCTCCATTGTGCTCCTTTCCTGAGCCTGATGTCACTGAAGTTCCAACCAATAGATTAAAGTTTTGGGATCAATGTACTCAAATTCAGCAGTCATTTTGGAACCAATGGCATAAGCAATATTTAGTAAATCTGCAAAGTCGCCCTAAATGGCAGACTCCTTCACCTAATCTACAGGTTGGTACTATGGTGATAGTTAGAGATAGAAATATTAGCCCTTTATCTTGGCCTATTGCTAGGGTGGTAGCAGTGCACCCAGGTACTGATGGTAGGGTTCGAGCTATAGATATTAAGACTAGAAATGGTCTCATTATGAAAACCAGTTTAGCTAAGGTTTGTGTTCTCCCTATAGACGGTTGAGGTTAGGTATATAAGTTATTAAACAAAAATTAAAAAAAAAAAACATAAACTAGTAATAATCGCTTTATTAGAATAAAAGTCTTACTTATAATTATATCTTACTATTTTGTAATTTTTGAACGGTTATTTTTTCATATCAGTTTCTTACAGACTTATGTCATATAGTATTTTCATACAGTTTTCATAGAGTTGCTATTTTTCATGTATGTAATTTTGTAGAGTCCTATATTAAGTATTTTTGTAAAGCAAACATTTTTCAATGTTTCTTTGGCTGAGGCCCCAACTTTGTTCGATTCATAATAGAACATTAGATATAATTGGCAACATTATTGTATGACGTCACATCCGGTTAGAGTAGATCGTCGCCATTATTACTTTCTGGGACTGCGTGTAAGCCATTGTTACTCGTATCTTTGATTTTTAATACAGTCCATTTAAAGTTTCTTTGTGCAGTTTAATTTTATGAACCATTGCTGTACAGTGTCAGTTTTGTGTAAGCAAACCTAACTATAATGCGGTTATCTCAAATTACAGACCTAAAATGCCGCAAACGCTAAATAGTTCGGACGTTTACAATCATTTTACTTGACCAAATTTCGTAAGCTGCACTGCGGCTTAAATACTTTAACCGTTTTATAGTCGTGTTAAGTTCAAATCCGTGTACACTTAAGTACCAAAACTATAATGCCGTATTTCGAAAAATCTACACTAGCATGTGACGACGGGAGCTTAACGGCATTTTAGAGTTTTAGTTCCCAAACATTTTCATTAGAAGTAAACCATCACTACTAACAACATTTGTAATGTCCGCAAATACTTGCATAAAAATTCAATACTAAATTGCGGCTATCCAACATTACTGCATTATAATGCCGTTAACATTTCTCGCTCGCGGGGGGTGCGGAGCTTGTACGGGGGGATAAATAAAGGATGTTAGCAAAAGTACTGAGTTCCTTTCAAAGGATGAACCACCCTATGACACATAACAACTTTCCCTAAGGAAAATAATTCGAAATATGGTAAATTTCAACCTCCGATACAAAATGTACGCGCCAAACGAGTCAGTTTGTATGTGGGGTAAATTTTTTCCTTATTTTGACCTATGTTTTTTTTGGGAAAATTTATCAATTTCATGGGCTGGTTCATCCTTTGAAAGGATCTCAGTACTTTTCGTTTCACCCAGTCATCATCATGTCGTATGGCATTTCTCTGCGCAGGATCCTACACACATCAAAAAAAGTTTGTGATCACTTGAGAAAAGTGGTAATATTTTTTATTGTGAAAGAAAAAAACTCAATCACTTTTTATTTTTTGATTCCTTATTTAAAAATATGAAATTTAAATATAAACAATTTCGTAATTCAAATGTTTTTTTCATATAAAAAGACTATCAACCCTTGCTTGCTACCATTCAGAAATCTGACTTAGTCGCAAATTACGATATTTTCAATTTATTCACAACAAGTTTAGTTGGTAACGATGCCGAGAGGATTAACAGAAGTTTTACGAGCCAGAATCCTAACTTTTAGTGGAGAAGGCTATTGAAAAACTTGGAAAAGTGGTAATATTTTTTATTGTGGAAGAATAGAATTTAAACACTGTATATTTTTGATTCCTTATAAAAAAGTGAAGTCTAAATATAAAACAATTTCGTAATTCAAATGTTTTTTCATTTAAAAAGACCATCAAGCCTTGCTTGATATCATTCAAAAATTTGACTTAGTCGCAACTTATTCGATATTTTCAATTTATTTCAATTTCTTGAGAGGATTATCTGAAGTTTTACGAGCCAGGTTTGTAATTTTAAGTGAAGAAGGTTAATTCACGAGGGAAATATCACGCAGAGTTAATGTATCCCAAGCCTGCGTGGTGACCACGTTGCAGAGGTATCGGGGCATGGAAGATTTAGCTGACCGACCTCGCAGTGGTCGCTCAACTGTGCTTACTGCAATTCAGAAGCGCTATATCAGATTACTGGCTGCCCGTGACCCAACAATGAACGCTACTAAAATAAAAGCAGAACTGCGAGCTGCCACCGGTCGCGAAGTTAGCACCCAAACAATTAGAAATTGCTTACACCAAGCTGGATTACGAGCAAGGAGATCCTGGCGAGCACCTTTGAACTCACAGCAACGGAAACGGCGCAGATTGCGATGGGCTAGGCTCCGTCAAAATGAAGAAATTGAGGACGAAAGCATTTGGCAGAACTGCCTCTTTGTTGACGAAACGCGGATTAGTACGCATCCAGATAACCGACGTGTCCGTGTCTGGAGAAGACCAGGCGACTCTGAAAGGCAGAGAACTGCCACTGGAGCCGTTCAGCTGGGCGGGAAATCGGTGTCTTTTTGGGCCGGTATAATGATTGGGGCTAGGACGCCCTTAATTCCGTATCAAGGCACCATGACTGGAGCTATGTATAAAATGATTGCAATCGATGGATACGTCAGACCATTCCGCATCAACCACGGGCGCCAATTCATAATGGTAGATGATAATGCGCCCGCACATCGAAACGGACGTGTTGATGCTGCTCTCCAGCAATACGACATCACCCGGTTAGACTGGCCTGCCGGCTCACCTGACTTAAACCCGATCAGCATGCGTGGGACGCTCTTAAGCGATCTGTTTGGAATCGTCAGCCACCTCCTCAAACAGTGGCAGAAATCAGGGCAGCTGCTATTGAAGAGTGGGACAGGTTACCACAAGAAATGCTGGATAACTTAATTCTTAGCATGCCCAGAAGGGTTTCCGCATGTGTGCGAGCCAGAAGAGGAGTCATTTTATACTAACTATTAATCTTTTCGTAATAAATTTAGTTTATTTTTTCCTTAATTCAATTTTTTCATTACATCAAATTTCAGCTAAAATTGCATTTCTTAACTTTTGTTTTAAAATAATAAATATGAATAATGTTTTTTTTTTATTTACTTAGTGCATTTTCATTATAAAAACAACACTTTCTATAAATAATTTATAGCTCATAAAATACACCTGCTTTTGCTACTGATCACAAACTTTTTTTGATGTGTGTATGTATGTATTACAAGTAAGCATGTATTTAAGCAAATTATTATTTTTATTAAGTAATTTGTGAATAAACAAAAATGTAGATGGACCTTAGTAAGTAAGATAAAGTAACATGTATATAAATATCAAATACCTACCCGGGTAAACATGTGAGAGAGCGGTGAAAATCTAAATAATGTAGGTATGTTTAGTAAGTAGCTCAAAGGTAAGTAAAGATACTGTAGGTATGATTTTATAATGTGACATGCAAAATGTATATTAGACCAATAATATACTAAACTAAAGGAGTGTTTCTGGTTCTAATAAGATTTCATTACAAGTAAATAGCGGTTTGAATATTTATAAAACTATTCTGAGGTTTATACCTATACCATGATTTTTATCCAGATAGACTAAATTGACATTTGGTGGGTTGCCACGTTATTATTTTTAAAAATAATAAAAAAATAGTGTTGTGCCCTGAATGATCAAGTTATATGATTCAAAGATTATGATTGAATCTTTTTGAAAATAAATTAGGTTAATTTAAATTTCCATTAATAAATTGGCCTTAAAGACAAACATGCTACTTTGTTTGTAACAAACTAACTTCACATTTATTTCCTGTCTGACCTGACAACAATACGTTTTTGTTGTTATCGTCAGAGGATTAGAATTAGTTTACCAGGTTCAACACAGCAGCAAAGTAAGTTATGTGTTTTGAGATTTTCGCGGTTGTTCACAACGCTTAAATTATTAGTATTTACGGGATTATCATCACGATTATGTTTGTTTTCCCTCGATATTTCGAAGCGGTTGCACGCTGCATGGTCACGAGTAGACTGTTTTGGCGAATCTTGCTAAGGGCAAACATATCAAACAAACAAACAAACAAACAAACAAACAAAACAAACAAAACAACGTATTAAGGACGAAAACGATATTATTTCACTCAATAAATATATTTTAATAAAATCTAAAAAATTGGTCAGTTTCCGTCCGTCGATCGTCCTCTTGGTCAAGTCAAGTCAATGTCTGTCTCGCCTGTCTGTCAAGGTCCACACCAACCGGCCAGTAGAAAGAAGTCGCAGAAAAGAGTGCAACACAACGCAACAAGAAAAGATAACAGAAATTGGATTTATAAGCGCAAGGAATATTCAACCACCAATGCCAATTTATTCAACATTACATTTTAAATTACTTAATATATTATTCATTGTTGATTTCTTTGAACTTAACGATAAGGTTGCGTATAAACGTAAAGTAACGTATACTATTTACTTGACCGAAAGTCAAGTATTTAATATGCATATTTATTTAAAAATAACTACATCCAGAATTCATCTCACAACAGTTCAATGAATAAAATAAATGAGTCAAATCACAACACTAGACTTGTGATGACAACATTTTAAATCAAAAAGTGCTAGTCTACCTGGATAAAAATCATGGTTTACAGTGTAAACATGAAAGCGGTTCAATAATAAGGTGTTTATATTACCTAAAGTGCGAATTATACGTCACAGGCGACGTGACATAGTAACAATAAGTAGTGGATATGTTAAGGTATAATTGCTATGCTAGATAGATACCTAAAGCGGTGCGGTTGTCACGAGCGAGGCGACGTAAATAACTAGAAGCGGTGTCGATTACGTGTAAAACTATTGTAGATAGTTTTACACCAAAGCGGTACGCGGTTTGATTCGTAGGTAAGGAATGATAGTACCTTCCTAGACGGTGCGGTAGTAACGAGCGCGGAGTGTAACTGATAACAAATAGCGGTTTGATAAGAGACGTTAGATACCTACCTAAGCGGAGCGGGAGTCACAAGCGCGGTGTGTGACGAAAATCAACAAATAGCGGGGTAATCGTATAAGACGTACAGCGAGTCTTATGCCGATAAAAATAAAGCGGTTTTATTAGGTAGGTAACCACGTCAAATGCCTGAAATACGGCGCGGTAATCACAGCTGGGTGATGTAAACAATAACAAAATGAGCGGTTTTTAGTTGCATATGAACTAATAAGATACTAATAATAAAGGTAATGCTGTTCCGAATGAGTTTCGTTAGGTACTTTGATACCTAAACAAGCGGGTGACGGCTGACGCGGAAGACGCGCTGGCGCGGCGGCGTGCTCTGAACATGTACCAACAAGATGGCACGGTTTGATGTGCAAACTATTCGAGGTTTGCACTAAAAAATACAAAGATTACAATTCACTATCCGGACCGAAGTGACCAAAAAATGTATGATGCGGTTCTAGAATTATGATTTAGAAAAAGTGGACTGTATAGGCGGCGGAGATAGAAAACAAACAACAAAATTCAATCTGCTAAAGGAAGGAGAACCTGTCTTGCTGTATGGAGTAAGGATGGAAAACAAGCAAGACAGACAAGGAAATGGAACTCACCTGGAAGTTTCTTCGTAACTGCTGGAATCCAGTTGCTTTCACAACAATCTGTCCGTGGCGATAAAAAAGTATGATTTTTCACATTGAGCTCAATAACACAGGATCACTTATTTTTAAAGCACACTTGGTTTGTTTAGTTTGTTTTGGTTTTTATATATTAGTTTTCGCGTCGCGAAACAAGGTTTTGTTGGTTTTTATAATTTTTATTTCACGAGCACGCCATTTTATGCATGCGGGTTTTCGAAAACAGACAGAGCTACTCTTCAGTGTTGCCACTCTGATAGCAGTCATTTGCCAACTTGACGCGCTGTTTTTTTATCTTTTTCTTCTCTTTTTCTTCTCAACTTCCAGTTTGTGAGTGGGAAAAGGAAAGGAAAAGAAAGTAGCAGACGGAATTCGTTCGCAAAAATAAATATGAATTTAAAAGTAAGGTACATGACTCGAACACGGTCCGCGTGGGAAATACGATATTAGTAAAATAGGGAAAATGGCGTAAACACAGACCATTTCAACTAGACTACCAGCTTGAAACAACTTATGTGGCCACTCATGTTTGCAGCACTGCAAGTAAACGAAGGACGCGTTCTTCTGCCAGTTAAATCTATTGCCGCCTTTTATCTAATCTCTACAAAAGAACGTTGGCCAGGCTTACCTATCCACCAGCTAGGTTTGTAATAGCATCTGCTTGCAGTGTTGCAAGCAAGCTCTAGTTACAGTCACCAGCTAAGTGGACAGGTATGTGGCTATCATGATCACAGACCTGACCTAAATGTAAAGCTAAACAAATGACGTGGCTGGCCTTGGTCTAATCGGCTGGTAGAGGAGCGTGTCTCGTGTTTGCTTGCAGCGCTGTGAGTGGGGGCCAGGCCAAGTCACCCATCAGGCGAGGTTGGCCAATGTTTGCATGCAGCGCTGCGAGTGGAGGCTAGGCCAAGTCACTCATCAGGTGACCGTGGCCAATGTTTGCTTGCGGTTCTGCCAGTAGAGCCCATGCTAAGTCGCTCATCAGGCGAGCGTGGCCAATGTTTGCTTGCAGCGCTGTAAGTAGTGGCCAGGCCAAGTCGCTCATCAGGCGAGCGTGGCCAGCGTTAGCTTGCAGCACTGTAAGTGGAGGCCAGGCCAAGTCGCTCATCAGGCAAGCGTAGTCAGTGTTCGCTTGCAGCGCCCCAAGCAGCGGCGGCCACAGACTTAGCCTGTGGGTAGGTAAAGTCGTGGCAGGAGTATAGCCGCAGTTTGCTTGCGGCGCTGCGAGCAGAGTCCAGACTCGCCGCCGCTCATCAGAAGAGCATAGCAGACGTTAACGGCCAAGATTATCTTAATAACACATGTGAATTCGAATCTTATTGATTTGAATCACATTTACATTATTATACATTTATCTAAAATAATCCTCAAATATTTGTCAGCCGTGACAATATCCACCGTTTCCTACAGTTCTGCCTGCCCCGCAAGGGATGAAAGTGTGATATGTGAAGGTATGTCAGTATTTTTATATGAATTGATCAATTTCTGTGGAACTTTGCAATTTCCGTAGGCATCGAGCAGACACGGAAACCACGGAAATTTACTGGAAACAAGACATTAATCTAAAATAAATAAATAACTATCAAGGTCACTTAAGTTTTCTACTAGAGTACTATTGTATAAGCGTACCAAAGGCCTAGAATTATTATACATAATAAATATTTTTATCACTTGAAGAAACATTCTTAACCTGACCATGGAGATTGCAAAATTTCTGTCCGAGTAAACTGAAATCGCGTACTTAAATTTTTTGCGCGAAAACGTAGAAAGATGGCACACAACCATTTTCACAGCGTGTAAGCACACAACTGATCCTTGCGGGGGAGGGGTTTACATTCGGCATATGCTCGACAATGAAAGGTAGGAGCGCGAAAATAAAATGTCCTTGGAAATTTGTGTTTTCGCTTGGACATAACTAATTGGTAGCACATTTCATTAACTGTTGGGTTGAAAAATCAAATTTTAGTATTTTCTCGTAGGATAATTAAAACTTAACATATTCAGAACCCTTTTTCTTGTATGAGTTGTACAGGATTTTCCCGAGAGATGATTATTTTCTGTCAAAGCGGTTGTGGACAGGTCATGGTAATTGAGAATACGCTACTTATGGAATTTTCTCTTACAAACTAATAAATGTACAAATATTATTTATATGGCTTTATATTGATATATGTGTCTTATATTTTAAGAAAAATAATCGTAGTCATATCGGCAAAGCATCACCACGTTTTCAACCCAGATGCGAAAAATTTTCGCTTGACAAATCCACTCTTATATTGACGGCAAAAGCGTAAATAACATAAGTTATGCGGATGATATGGAGCTGCTCATCCCTTGAATCAGTGCAATTAGAACAATGGGAGCAGTATGTGAAGCCTACGCAGTAGAACACGGGTTGAGGTACAATGCGCGGAAAAGCGAAATCGTGGTGTTCTCTGCGAGTGGCAAAACACATTGTAACGATGTGCCTCCTGTCTCACTTGCTGGAAATCTTCTGAAAACAGTGATGCAATTCAAATATCTAGGTCAAATTCTTACTTGCGACCTGAAAGATGACCTGGATATTGAAAGAGAACGGAGAGCGTTGGCTGTGGGAAGTAAAATGTTGGCCCGCAGGTTTGCACGGTGTACAGAGCAGGTAAAGTTAAACTTGTTCAAGGCTTTTTGTCAGGTTTTCTACACCAGCAGCTAGTAGGTCAGCAATTCTAAAAAAGCATACAATTCTCTCCATTACTATACAGGGTGCCGGCTAGCTCCAACAGTGTTCTGATGGTCATTGCACAGAAGATAGTTTGTCCCATACTAAGACACTGGGTGGGGCTCCTAATTAAATGACAATATTTGTAAATGCCTTTAATTTAATAATTTAACTTTATTCAATTTATTCAATCAATAACGAACATAGGATTGTAGTGACCTCTGGTGGCTACAACATGAAGCTCACTCAAGTGGTTCACAAGCATACAAGACACAACAGAAGTTCTCAACATATCGGAGAGATGGCGCCACGTGACAAAACAATGGGCCTGAAACGCGGTATCGAAGTGTTCACCGCGCAACGCATATATACAACTTCCAATCCAATCCAGGTGGACCCGTCGGTCCCCTGGCCACAACACCTGGCCAGGCGGGTAGCTACCCTTTTCCCGACACCACCTGGATTCTTCCTGTCACCCGCCATATTGGTGACCCCTACAATTGACTTCGCAGCCTTCAACCACGCATCAACCACTACAGCATGGAGCCAACTACGTCATCAGCAACACTACCACAGTCACAGCACCGGCGGCTTCACTGGATTCCTCATCATCCCGACTCACCGTGGACATTTGGAACCTACACTGCATCGCCACGCCAGACTGCATCATCACGCTACATGACGTCATCAGCCCCACTACGCTCGCTTACGGTATCGACCTCCGGTCTTGAGGGGGAGTACTGTAGCGACCTCTGGTGGCTACAACATGAAGCTCACTCAAGTGGTTCACAAGCATACAAGACACAACAAGTTCTCAACATATCGGAGAGATGGCGCCACGTGACAAAACAATGGGCCTGAAACGCGGTATCGAAGTGTTCACCGCGCAACGCATATATACAACTTCCAATCCAATCCAGGTGGACCCGTCGGTCCCCTGGCCACAACACCTGGCCAGGCGGGTAGCTACCCTTTTCCCGACACCACCTGGATTCTTCCTGTCACCCGCCATATTAGTGTGGAAGTGTAGGTCAAATAATATGCAGACACTTACAGTTCAATGTTGGTTTTTATTGATTTCCACAATACCGTCAGTACAGATTAGTCGAAAGCACAAGAAGAATATTCAGTTCATAAGCACAGGCACAGAAGTAGAAAGGTACAGTTCAGATAGGAGATGAAGAATAAGATGCGGAAACAAAGCAAGTAGAAAAGCGAGTAGATAGGCACTAAAGCGAGCGTAGCGGTAGGCGATAGAAAATATTAGGCCGGGCGACGTGCGTCTAGCGCGGTTAATAGATCTCGACTGGCGGGAGGAAGGATGCGCAGGCGCAAGCCTGCCGAGCGCCGAGAACAATAGGGAACCGGTCATCGTGTGCGTTTCCGTACCGTAAAATATCGGAGCATGCTGACGACACGATATTATTACTAAATATTAGTGTCACTAATTAATAATGTTAGTTATGTATATGTGTAAATGTACATATAAAATAAATAGCATTTTACATAAATAAAAATGTAGGGAACCCTACATCACTCCCCCCCAGAGACCGTCATGGGCGATAAAGATCTGGAAATCTGACGCGGCGTCCAGAGCGAGTGACATAGTTTTTATTTGCTTCTGTAAGAGGCTCCTCATTATTACCCTCTGATAATATAAAAGCTGGTTTTATTCGGTCTATCGAGACGGAAACTTCTTTACCTTTAATGAGTAGGTTAAAAATTTTGTCATTTCTAGATATGACCTTATAAGGACCCGAGTAAGCAGGTTGTAGGGAACCGCGTTAAGCGTCTTCTCGTAGGAAAACGTGATTAGCAGTTGCCAGTTCCTTAAAAACAAATACTTTTTCTTTACTATGGCGTGAAGCTGGTACTGGTCTTAATTTCTCTGCAAAACAGCGCAAACGAGCAGAAAACTCCGTTATGTCAGTTGGTCCGTTTGTAGATGGGTCAAAGAATTGGCCAGGAAGTCTTAGTGGTTCACCGTATAATAATTCGGCGGATGACGCCTGTAAGTCGGCTTTGAAAGCACTTCTGATTCCTAACAAGACCCATTACAAGGAGTCTGTCCACTTGTCATTCGCATGGCACATTATTGATGCCTTCAGCTGACGATGGAACCGTTCAACTAAACCGTTACAAGCTGGATGATACGCCGTTGTCCTTTTATGTTTGAAACCTGCTATTTTTGCCAGATGCTCGAAGAGAGCGGATTCGAATTGACGACCACGATCGGTGATAATATCCCTGGGGCAACCGAAACGTGAGATCCAAGTCGTCAACAAAGCTTTGGCTACCGTCTCCGCTTTAATATCTTCGATCGGCACGACTTCAGGCCACCGAGTAAAGCGATCTACGGCCGTTAAACAGTACCTGTAGCCTTCGGATAGGGGTAGAGGACCTATTAAGTCAATGTGGACCTGTTGGAACCTCGAACGTGGTAAACTAAAGGTACCCAGCGGTGCAGTTACGTGACGATTGACCTTAGTCCTTTGACAGGGTAGACAAGATCGTGTCCACTCCCTACAATCCTTTCTGATGCCCGGCCAAACAAAACGTTCTGCTACTAGTTTAGCAGTCGCGTTACGCCCAGGGTGACTTAAGGAATGTAAACTATCAAAGACGTATTTGCGGTGGTATTTTGGAACGAATGGCCTGGGGGTTGAGGTACTGATGTCACAATATAATGGGAGGGTACATTCAGGGACTGTAACTTTTTCTAGGCGTAAAGATGAACCCTCCTTTAAAAGTTTAGCTAGTTCTGTATCTACAGCTTGACTCTGGGCCAAAGTATCAAGACTAACTGGAGCGACAAGTTCTTCAATCCGTGACATTGCATCGGCAACAATGTTATTTTTGCCAGAAATATGTCTTATATCAGTTGTGAACTGAGCAATATAGTCTAGATGCCTATACTGACGGGGTGAACAGTTCTTTTTTCTTTCATGGAAAGCGAAACTGATCGGCTTGTGGTCAGTATATACAATGAAATGCCTCGCTTCCAGCATGTGTCGAAAGTGCTTAATGGACTCGTAAATGGCCAAAAGTTCCCTATCGTAAGGAGAATACCTTTCCTGGGATGGGCTAAGCTTCCGTGAGAAAAATGCTAGGGGTTGCCACGTATCGTATTTATACTGCTGTAATACGCTCCCGATTGCTTTGTCTGATGCATCAGTAACAAGTGCCAGAGTGGCTGTGCAATCGGGGTGTGCCAGCAATGCTGCCTTGGAAAGGCTTACCTTACACGCTACAAAGGCACTCTTAGCTTCGCCCGATAGGGTAATTGGATGGGACCCTTTGACTGAACCTGTCAGCAATGCGTTTAATGGTGCTTGTGTAGTAGCTGCTTGAGGAATAAACCTACGATAAAAGTTTATCATACCCAAAAACCTCCTAAGCTGTCTAACGTTTGTGGGCAAGGGGTATTCTTGTATGGACTTGACCTTTGAATCTAAGGGCTTAGTGCCATTGATCGAGATACTGTATCCCAAAAAAGTGACTTCCGGAACCCCGAAAACGCATTTCGATGTGTTAATTAACATTCCGTAATCTCTTAACCTCTCAAATATGATGCGTAGGTGTTGAGAGTGTTCTTTTTCTGTTTTTGAGAAAATTAGAAAATCGTCTAAATAACAGTACACAAAATCAAGCCCTCTTGTGATCTCATCCACAAACCTTTGAAAAGTTTGCCCCGCGTTCCTAAGCCCAAAAGTCATGAAAGGAAATTCAAACAAACCAAAGGGAGTCGTGATTGCCGTTTTTGGAATGTCATCATTACTAACTGGTATTTGATTATAGGCTTTCTCTAGATCTAGAGTGCTAAAAATTGAACATCCCGCAATACTCTGAGCAAAATCATGGATATGTTTAATTGGATACATGTCGGGTATCGTTCGAGCATTAAGCATTCTGTAATCCCCACAAGGTCGCCAGCCATTGTTTTTCTTTGGGGCTAAATGTAGAGGAGATGACCAGGAGCTTTCAGATGGTCTTGCTGTGCCATTGGCTAGCATTGATTCAAACTCTTTCTGCGCTATTTTTAGTTTGTCTGGTGCTAAACGACGTGGGGAGCAAAATACCGGTGGGCCTGGTGTTGTGCGTATGTGGTGGACTGTGTTATGTGGGATAGTGCGATGGATGCCGGATGGACGTGTTATTTCAGGAAATTCTTCTAAAATTTTGTGGTACTTCGTCGCGCCAGTCATGATCTTTACTGAACATATGCCGTCGCAATTAGCAGCCGCGGCTGACGCTACAAGAGAAGTGGTATTATCTACAATTCGTTTGTTTCGGCAATCTACCATTATGTTATAATAAAACAAAAAATCTGCACCAATAATAGGTTTAGTAACATCTGCAACTACAAAACGCCATGTAAAATTCCGACGCAAATTTAAATCTATATTAAGATGAACATAACCGTAAGTGTTTATGGAGGAGCCGTTGGCAGCACTAAGTTGATACCCAGTCCGATGACGGCGATCGCGTAGCATTGACCGTGGGAACACGCAGAGATCGCTACCTGTGTCGATCAAGAACTGCGTCTTCGATGCTCGGTCAGTAACAAACAAGCGACGACCATTAGAGTTCGGGCAATCGCTGGCCGCCATTATTGACTGCCCCTGGAGTTTCCCGAACGGTATTTTTCACATGGACGGATGCAGTTAGTCGCCCTGTCGCCGAACTTGTAATGATACCAACATACAGGGTACTTGCGATAGTTGGAATCTGATCTCCTCATGGGACTTCGGTTTGCTTTTCTTGACTGAGGTCGCGATCTTCCATGTGAGTTGGTCGAGAAGTTGCGGAATTGCTTACGAAGTTCGGCGATCTCTCTGGATAGTTCACTGACGTCTGATTCCGGCTGGCTTTGGTTTTTACTTGTAGATGCAACCATGACTGTTGTTGAAGCAATGTCGTGAACCTTATCAGCGTAATCTGCTAGATCCTCCAAAGTTGTCGTGCTGGGTCTTGAAGCCAAAGCTACCTGAATGTTATTTGGAAGGCGATTCGACCATATCGTTCGCATTAAGTCGTCCGGGAATGTTGAGTCGCCGAGACCTTGAAGATGGCGAAGAAATTGTGACGGTTTCCTGTCACCTAATTCTTCGGTGGTTATCAATTGCTTTAGTTTCTGCTCCTTCGATGTAGTGAGTCTTTTAATAAGCAGTGTCTTAAGCTTTTCGTATTTGTCGGCCGCAGGCGGGTTTATTATCACATCTTTGACCTCCTTGGAATATTGGTTATCGAGTTGGCCAATGACATAGTTGAACTTTGTGGCATCATTGGTTATTCCTGATATTGCGAACTGTCCCTCAATTTGAGCAAACCATATCTCGGGTTCTTCGGGCCAAAAAGGCGGTACTCGTATTCCGACTTTAAAAACTTGTCCAGTGGAAACGCGCTCTCCGTCGGACTTTTCTCCATCCTCGTTGTTAGACATGTTCTGTCGTGGTCACCAGTGTGGAAGTGTAGGTCAAATAATATGCAGACACTTACAGTTCAATGTTGGTTTTTATTGATTTCCACAATACCGCCAGTACAGATTAGTCGAAAGCACAAGACGAATATTCAGTTCATAAGCACAGGCACAGAAGTAGAAAGGTACAGTTCAGATAGGAGATGAAGAATAAGATGCGGAAACAAAGCAAGTAGAAAAGCGAGTAGATAGGCACTAAAGCGAGCGTAGCGGTAGGCGATAGAAAATATTAGGCCGGGCGACGTGCGTCTAGCGCGGTTAATAGATCTCGACTGGCGGGAGGAAGGATGCGCAGGCGCAAGCCTGCCGAGCGCCGAGAACAATAGGGAACCGGTCATCGTGTGCGTTTCCAATGTACCGTAAAATATCGGAGCATGCTGACGACACGATATTATTACTAAATATTAGTGTCACTAATTAATAATGTTAGTTATGTATATGTGTAAATGTACATATAAAATAAATAGCATTTTACATAAATAAAAATGTAGGGAACCCTACAGGATTAAGTACAACTAACAAGAATGGATTTTTATTGTCTGACATAAATAAATTATTATTATTATTATTGTTGGTATCTTATAGAATCTGGGGTCCACAGGGACGCGGTCCTTTTAAGGTATGCGTGGGGCCAATATTATTATTAGATTAATAAAATAAATTGCATTAAGTAGACTATTTAATGCTCCTTAAAATGCAGTAAGAAAATTTCTTAGTTAATGTAAGGATATGCCATAATACAATAAAAACTGAAAAAAGGAGACCTTCAGATACTAACTACGAGACTACTTAAATCGTCTATGCTTTTATTTCAAATTTTTTGTATAAGTGACTATGTAAACCGTGTTAATAATGTTTAGTATTTCTTATTAAAGCTGTATGAATGTCATTTAAACCTGGATATTGCACCAGATTACTCACAATGCTGGAAACCGGCTGGGGTCATGTTAATACTACCAGGACTGTCAGTATACCGTTTCAACAGTCCAAAATGTTCTCAGATGTTATGAAGAAACCGGCTGTAACCTGAACAGACCAAGAACAGGCAGAAACATTTGTACCACAGAAAGAAAATATCGATACTTGTAGAAAACTTTGCGTAGACTCGCTTCCTTGCAGGATTTGAACCCATTTATCAGTTAGAACGGCTTGGAGGAAGAAAGCCAAATTGATGGAAAAGGAAGACGAAAACTTGTAAAAGGTAACCTGAAACGATTTGGCCCTGCAAACATCCCAACTGGTGCCAAGCTAGAATTTTAAGGCATTTTGATAATATGCCCAAAACCACTTAAGCCTGCGCCGAGCGTAAGTCAGTGGCGCGTTTTAGGTATTTCGCTTGGTGTGTGCGTGACGCACACAGAAGCACGTGTACGTACAGCAGGCCGCCGGCCGTCCGAACGCAAACGGTACGTAACTCATTTTGCTTCAAATTTGGGGAATGTGTTACTAGGTTTATTTTACGATGGAAAGAAAATAAAGACACTTTAAAATTTTTGTTTGCTTATTATCATTAATAAATTACATTTTAATCTTATAATACATAAAAGGCAAAACTGATTAATGATAGATCCACGGACAGGCCAAACCCTTGGGCCTAGAAATTTGGCATGCGTATTTTTTGAGCAACGTAGGCTAGCACTGAGAAAGGATTTTTCAACATTCAACCCCTAAGGGGGTAAAACAGGGGATGAAAGTTTTGTATGAAACTTTTTATTCCTTAGATATAATATATGATTCAGATTTCGTATTAAGGAAGAACTATGGAAATTACTAATCACGTGTTTTAATGTTTTGTAGTATTCAACCAAAATTTTGTTTACTTAATTCTATCATACACATATCAAAAAAGTTTGCAATCACTTGGAAAAGTGGTAATATTTTTTATTGTACAAGAATAGAACTTAATCACTGTTTTTTTTTATTCCTTATTTAATAAAGTGAAATTTAAATATAAAACAATTTCGTAATTCAAATGTTTTTCCATTTATAATTCAAAATAACTGATTTTAGAAACGAAGTACATGCGCTTAAGAGCTTGCTTACGACTGAATTAGCAATAATTCCTGACTTAATCTCAAGTAAATTTGAGGAGTATAAGCAGCAAATTGACGTTAAGGATATGCAGATTACTGAAATGAAGTCAACCATTGATGAATTGAAATTGAAAATTGATTCCCAAGAACAAGCCAGCATGAGAAATGAGCTGGAAATCCACGGCGTACCGGAACATGAATCGGAAAACTTGCAGCACACGGCTTTGATTATAGCCAAGAAATATGGTGTTGAGTTAAAAGACGGCGATTTGGATGGCGTTTGGAGAGTTGGTCTTCGGCGACCCAAGCACTCTGGCGACACTCCAAATAAGCCGTGGAAACCGCGACCAATTGTTGTTAAGCTGCTGCGACGCTCAACGCGCGATGAAATGATCAAAGCTGCGAAGTCCCGTCGTAACGTCACAACAGAGGGTGTTCTCACTGGCTCTCCAGAGAAAATCTCGGTCTACGAAAGGCAAAATCGAAGTTTATTTCGTGCTGCAACGATCCGCATCAAGCAATATAATTTCAGTTATCGCTGGGTGCTCCATGGAACACTCTACGTCCGAAAGGCTGATAAGACCCCAGCAATTCCCATTAGATCGCTGCAAGATCTGGACAAGAAAATTGGAACTGATAGGGATACCCTATGTTGAAATACCTAACGCTTCTTCGCTGATTATGTTACCTGTATTACTTTCTTACGTCATAATAATATGTGCATATTATTATCGTATAAACACTCAACAACACACTTTACACCGAATCACAAAGTTCACACAAATCACACTATTGAAAACAATGGCTTGTTGTCTGCATTTTGACTACTATTCCAATATCTTCGTTCTACTGGAACTGCTGGCTAATTATTATTTTCTAGAGTCTATACATTTCCTTCGACTAGTTTTTCAATATGATCGACATTTTCCCAGTTTACTCAGACGATCTCTATCTGAATTCAAAATCAAATCTACATACTTATGTAATAGATGGCGATAATTAACTTAGATACTGTTAGCGATATTGATAATGCTTTTTCAATAAATTGTCTCAATGTCGATCGTATAGAAAACTGCAAGCAGAATATTGAATCCTACAACTTCAGAGTGCTTACTTTCAATGTTAGAAGCATTATCAAGAACTTTCCATTGTTTCTGACCGCTCTGAAGAGAATTGATACTACTTTTGATGTAATAGCTCTTACCGAATGCTGGCTGCCATGCGCACATAATGTTGGTAAAATACCTGGGTACAATGTGTATACCACCACCATTGACAACAATAAATGTGGTGGTGTCACGGTCTATGTTAATCAAAGATGGAATCCAACAGTTGAGGAACCAGACTGGTGTCAAGGTGAAGGTCTGGTGATCAAACTTACAGACTCGATTGTTCTCTTGCCAATTTATCGTTCCCCTTCGTTCACTGACCCAGAGCCTTTTCTCCAACATTTAGATGGGTTGTTACTGTCTCTCAAGAGTAAGGCGAATTTGCTAATAATGGGTGATATTAATATAGATATCCTTGATCTTGCCTCAGAACAAGCAACGGAATATTTGAATTTGCTATCTCAGCATGGTATGCTTCCTGTTTTGTCGGTTCCTACTAGATTGATTACAAAAACTTGTTTGGACCATATTTTTATTAAATCAAGAACAGATAATATACAAGGAATTGTAGCACATACTGATATTACTGATCATAGTTTGGGCATGTGTGGTGTTACTTTCCCCCTTCCGAGTCCAAAACCTCAATCCAGGATCATTACCATAGTGAATTACGATGAATTAGCCTCTGATTTGCGTAATACTGATTGGTCCTTCATTATGAAGGCTACAGATGTTAATGCTGCTGTAAAGGATCTTGATAATACTATTAATGCTGCCATAATACGCCACTCTACTAAGAAAAAGATTAGTCGGTCTAAGTATATCATCAAACCCTGGATAACACCAGGTGTTCTAAGATGTATGCAACATCGAGATCGCTTACATCTCGACTTTAGAAAGGATCTAAAAATAAAATAAAAGAACTGGTATATAAACGGTATAGAAATTTTAGCACAGTGCTACTGCACAATCTGAAGGTAGAACATGAGGGAAGAGAGTTGAGCGAGAATAGAAAGTATCCTAGGAAATTTTGGACGACAATTAATGAAATTACTAATGCTCCTGAAAAACGCTGTTCTGCTTCTCAACTCACTTCGATATCTAATACCACTCAAGAATCGGTAGATGAATGCAATAGATATTTCTCTAACGTCGGGGAAACTTTGGCCAACCATCTTCTGAATGAAACTAATAAAACACAAGAGGCCCTCCTTAGGGAATTGAATCTCGGAGCGCCAGCACCTCGTTCTTTCTATATGCAGCCAACTGATATCTACGAGGTTAGCTATTTTATATCTAAATTAAAAACAAATAGTGCAGCAGGTAACGACGGCATTAAAACGTCGATTGTCAAACATACCAAAAAAGATATTGTTATTCCCTTAACGTACATACTAAACCTAAGCATTTCCACAGGTACTTTTCCCCATGACTGGAAGTTGGCTTTAGTCACCCCTATACACAAAAGCGGTGATAAGAAGTTGCCAGAAAATTATAGGCCTATTTCACTCCTAAGTGTTTTTTCGAAGATCCTAGAGAAAGTTGTAAACAAGCACCTAGTAAGATATCTTGAAATTAACAGTTTTATATCTAATGAACAATATGGTTTTAGACAGGGCAGGTCTACGGAAGATGCGGTCAATAATCTAGTTACTTCTATTTCTGGTTGCTTAGACAAGAATTTGAAGGTTGTTGGGGTGTTTTTGGATTTGTCTAAGGCGTTTGACACCGTTTCGACGCCAATCCTCGTGCAAAAACTTAAAACATCGGAATCCGGGGGCTTCCTCTCGAATGGTTCAAGAGCTATCTCACAGGAAGACGCCAGTGCCTTCGAGTAGATGAACATATTAGCAAAGAGTTACCAGTAAATTTCGGTGTTCCTCAAGGTAGTGTTTTGGGCCCTACGCTTTTCAACATATACGTAAACGATATACATAATGTACTAACTAAAGAGGCTAAGACTATTTGTTACGCCGACGATACCGTCATTCTTTTTCAAGCAGTCTCCTGGGAACTAGCCTACGATCTCGCCGAGAAAGGAATGAGTGCAGTGAAAGCATGGCTAAATAATAATCTCCTCACCTTAAATTCTTCTAAAACCAAATGTATTGCCTTCCATAAAACGGCAGCCTCCCGACCTAACCAGTCTTTGAAAATTCGAGTTCACTCAAACTGCAATTCCTTCGACTGCTCTTGTCCTATGATTGATAGTGTAGACGTGATTAAATACCTGGGTATCATGATAGACCAGAATCTCACTTTCAGTGCACACATTGGCGTAACGGCTGCAAGGGTTAGGAAGCTTATGTACATCATGAAGTCTCTGCGAGAATCGGCAAACATACAAATACTGCAATTAGTCTACACAGTTTTAGTAGAATCAATCCTTGGCTATTGTATATCTGCTTGGGGAGGGGCGGCGCTATCCCATATGATTACTTTAGAGCGTGCTCAACGAGCAGTTTTAAAAGTGATGTACAAAAAGAATTTCCAGTACTGTACCGAAACCCTCTATCACGACGCAAAAGTTTTGAATGTTCGCCAAATTTATGTAACAAAAGTAGTCCTAAGCACACATCGTCGTGTTATTAACTCAAAACTATATCCGGAGATGTTAGAAAAGAGAGTTTTTAAGGTGAAGGGGCACCCGGTAAAAACCAGCTTTGCACAGCGGTTCTATTATTTCATGGCGGTTTATCTGTATAATAAAATTGCTAAGACATGTGATATTAAAAACTGCTCTGTGAGAGAGGCTAAATCGGTGGTTACAAATTACCTACTAAGTTTGAATCATTCTGAAACAGAAAATATGTTAAAAATTGTAGCATAAACAGACAGACACACACACATACGCGCACACACACACACACACACACACACACACACACACACACACACACACACACATACACACACACACACACATACATACACTTCTTCTACTACTTTTCGACCTTATTTCACTTTCATTTTTGTTTTTTGTAAAAATACTTTATGAGTTATGTTAAGCACTCGGATTTGTCGTGCAACCTGTTCACAGCTTGGTTGCCCCCGATACAGGCAAGACCTAGTGGGGGAACCACCAGTTACATCTTCCTGTTTGTTACTATTTTTGTGCTTGTGTACCTTAGTTGATAAGCATTTTAAATGTAACCTTCTTCTTTAATAAATAAATTTGTATTTGTATTTGTATTTAAAAAGACCATCAAGCCTTGCTTGATATCATTCACAAATTTTACTTAGTCGCAACTTATTCGATATTTTTAATTTATTTCAATTTATTGAGAGGATTATCTGAAGTTTTACGAGCCAGGATTTTAATTTTAAGTGAAGAAGGCTATTCCACGAGGGAAATATCACGCAGAGTTAAGTATCCCAAGCCTGCGTGGTGACCATGTTGCAGAGGTATCAGGGCATGGAAAAATTAGCTGACCGACCTCGCAGTGGTCGCCCAATTGTTCTTAAAGCAATTCAGAAGCGCTATATCAGATTACTGGCTGCCCTTGGCCCAACAATGAACGCTACTAAAATGAAAGCAGAGCTGCGAGCTGCCACCGGACGCGAAGTTAGCACCCAAACGATTAGAAATTGCTTACACCAAGCTGAATTACGAGCAAGAAGATCCTAGTGAGCACCTCTGAGCTCACAGCAACGGAAGCGGCGCAGATTGCAATGGGCTAGGCTCCGTCAAATTAAGAAATTGAGGACGAAAGCATTTGGCAGAACTGCCTCTTTGTTGACAATACGCGGACAGTACACATCCAGATAACCGACGCGTTCGTTTCTGGAGAAGACCTGGCGACTCTGAAAGACAGAGAACTGCTACTGGAACCCTTCAGCAGGGCGGTAAATCGGTATCCTCTTGGGCCGGGATAATGATTGGGACTAGGACGCCTTTAATCCCGTATCAAGGCACCATGACTGGGGCTTTGTACAAAACGGTTGCAATCGATGGATACGTCACCCCATTCCGCATCAACCATGGGCGTCAATTCATAATAGTAGATGATAATGGGCGCATTCGCACATCGAAACGGACGTGTTGATGTTTCTCTCCAGCAATACAACATCACCAGATTAGACTGGCTTGCCGGCTCGCCTGACTCAAACCCGCGGGCTGATTGTCTAACTCTGATCGGTATCGTTTTCGGCTTCATTTTGACAGTTCAAGCCAATCGGGCCGCCATTTTGTGTAATTTTTGACACTTGAAAGCGATCGATCGGCTTGGCAATTTGAAGACGATAACGATCAAACTTGAAACCAATCGAACGAATGAAACTGGGTAATTTGACGTTAATTCGTATTGTCTATCGCCGATGACAGCTAAAAACGAAGACGATACCAATTGGCTAATGTCATTTGAAACCGACAGCCTTGGAGTTACCGTAATCAAAGTATAAATCAAATTATTCTCTAATTTTTCAAGTTAGAAGTTAGGGCAGAAGCTATTATGCTTGCGGTTGCTAAAGAGCAGTGCCTTCTACGGCAGCTGAGAGTCAACTAGCGAATTTAAGGACTGGACACAGGACCTCTGACACGACTATTTACAAGTCATTTTCGGCTGCGAGGGTCGAAGTTTCAAGTCCTCTGCGAGGGCTTTATACCTCCCCTGCCAACAGCACAGCGCTCCATGTGCGTCCGGAGACAAAAGTAAGTAAGTACCTACCTCATTGGATCAGTCTAATTTATGACTAACTTACTGTTTTCCGCGGCTTTGCTAGCGTGCACGCAGGAAGTTGAGCTGTGTATTTAAATAAGATTAAAATAATATGGTAGATGCGTTGATATTCATTTGAACTAATAGTTGGTTTACTAACTAAAATTTATATTTTGTTATAGATTCATGCAGTAGATCGGATTTCCTGGACTATTGACTGCATCCATGTCGCCATCATTCGCCCAGCAGAGTATGAAGAGGCTGACTACAACCATAAACATTACCACTCAATAAATAAGAGCCATGACACAATGAAGCACATGATGTGCTTTAAAATTGCCCGGTGAAATCTTATAGAGGGAGGGGGCTTGCCAATGATAATGGACAGATGATAAGTGTAAGCAAGACCATTTATCACATACACACATTCTTATTACTAAAATTTTTTGTATCATCAGTCATACTTAGGAAGTTTTAATGCAAGTAATTTTATTTTGCAGGTGACTCCGGATATACACCCACACGGATTGGATGATGACTTTAATGTGAAATAAAATGAAAGTAAGGAGTGTAAATGTGAAATGCAATATTCGAGATATGGGTGCAAAGCTAGAACAAACATTTGAATCCATCAATGCAGATGATTGGCAAAAGTGAGCTGAACACATTAAAAAATCAGAAAGACAGACAGCAAGACCATTTATTAGATAACATGGAACCTTTTATGTATAAATCTATGCCATAATATATGCTCCAACAATATTAATGAAATTTAACAATTTAAATTTAATTAAAAATAATATTAAAGAAAATTATTACCATCCATGTAGTTTTTATTTCCTATCATTACAATCCTTTACATAACTTCATTAATAATTTCACCAAAGTGCTACCTTTGTTTCCATCTACCACCATCACGGCTGCCCCTGCGGTGGCAGACATTGCAATTGGCCACCATCGAGGCAGATTGCAATGTCTGCCATCACTTAGGAGGCTTATTCTACTAGTACAATAATGATGGGAGCATGGCAGATGGGAATAAATGTCTGGGACTATTAAATACTAGCTGGTGCCCGCGGCTCCGCGGCGCGCGTGGATGCCGGTTTTAAAAATCATCCCGTAGCATGGCATGCCACAAGAACATTTTTCTGTCTGCCGTGTAATATTCATCTCCACTCTTCTGGGGCAATTTGAGAGGCCTGGAATTTAAAAAAAAACAACATTATTGAAAATGAAATACACTAAGGATTTTTTTTTAAATCATGCCATAGTAAATAGCAAAGTTGCTTTTCACTCTGTCTTTAAGCATGTTTAAATCTAACTACACAACAGATGTCAATGCAGTTTTCTAATAAATAGAGTTACTCAAAAGGCAAGTTTATATGTATAAAAACAATAAACTCCCACAGGAAAATTTGTTACAGCAGCGGGCAGAACCACACCATATAAGATTTATGGCAAAACACAGAAAAATAAGTACCTTTAACACACACTTCTTCAAACTTATGAGTTGGACTCTTGTCAGAGAAGTAATTTCCATTCTTCCCTTCTCTCCGCCAGAGATTTTACATAAGACATTTGATACAACACAACACAACATTGACTTTTCTTCTTTTTTGGGTGAAGTAAGTGCTTTTAGGTCAGAGTGTTCCTCTACTTCCTTCTACTTTCCCTTCAATAATGTTCTTTATAAAGTTGTCGTGTCGTAGCAAGTGGCCAATCGTGTTCCTTCTTCGATTCTCAATGCTCCTCTAAACACAAATATTGCAACGATCCTCCGCAACGAGTACCAACACTTCTTCATTTGTTTTCTTCTCTGTCCAACTGTTTGCAACTCGACCGACTAAGACCGCTAAATCGCATCGTTTGCGCTCTGATACTAAATTCCTCGCTGGCATTGTTTTCAATCACACGATTTTACGATGATGAAATAGTTGTTGTATCGTTATCATATCAACATTATTTCCACTTGTGTATTTACTTCTTCATGGAATTAGAATTACAAAGGCGTTTTTTAGTATAAAAACAAATACAATACCCCGTGCCATAATAAACGAAACAGACATCCAGTGTTGCCAACGAAGAATCAAGCTGCCCACCACAAGCGATGGTTAGAGTATACTTTTCGGGGCGGTAAGGGGCAATTGGTAAAGTATATACGTGGGGGCCCTATGAATCGTCTTGGGAAAACATTCCTTTTTTTTTAATAATTTACTTAGTAACGTTTTGGCCAAAAATATGTTTCTCGTATAGAGAGTGCTAAGACAAACACTTTTTGTAACTAGCAACTTTAGGCTAGTACGCACCTAAGCCGAGATATAGACCCTTGAAGTTTAAGGCCTAGAACTTTTAAGGAGAAATATCTCGGCTTAGGTGCGTCTTAGGCCAAACTGCCAAGGACAAAAAGTGTTTGTATAAGGCCTAGGCCCCTCTACACGACAAAAATATAAAAAGGCCTAATATAGACACCTTTTGTCCTCAGCAATTTTGCACTAAGGCGCATCTAGGCCGAGATACATGCCCTCAAAGTTCTAGCCCCAAAACTTCAAGGGTCTATATCTCGGCCTAGATATATCCTAGGCAAAAATTGCCCAGAACAAAAAAAAAATTGTAATAAGCCTCTCTACACAACAAAAATGTAAAAAAATATTTTCGTAGATAAAAATCACCAATTTTTTATTCAAATGTTTTGCCCTCACATTTTTTGGAGAAATAACATTAATATTACACATATTGTAACAAAAATAATGAAACTCACCATAAGCCAAACCATAATATATATAATAATCTTGACTGTCCCGATGGCGTAGCGGATAGTATGCCTGCCTTCTACGCCGAGGGTCGTGGGTTCGATCCCCACCGGACACAAATATTTGTTAAGTCAATTTCCAAATATTTGTGTTGAGTCTGGGTGTTTTCTATGTATAATATGTATTTATTTACAAAAAAAAAGTATATACGTATTAGTATCAGCTATCTAGTTCCCATAGTACAAGCTTTGCTTAGTTTGGGGCTAGATGGCGCTGTGTGAATTGTCCACGATATTTATTTATTTATTTATTTATATTTATAATACATTTCACTAAACAAGTCCACTAATCACTAAAATCAATATTTGTACGCTAAAAGGGAAGCCTAAGCTCCCAGATTTGGTGGAAAATCTACTAAGTTGGCAACAATACGCCAATGCGTTTCGATATTCCATTTTTATAAAAACAATTATTTGTGTGGAATACAACAAACATGCAATTTAAAAATTTCATATATGATTTTTATATTAAGGAACATTAAATATGTAATTATAAAAGCCATTAATAGAAAAAAATAAAAAATAAAATATTAGTTTTACTGGGCCAAACTTGTAGAAACGAAACGCAAGAAGAATGACTATCACAACTCAGTTTCATTCATTCCCAAACCGATAACGACGAAAACTGTTAGACAATTCCTCGCAATCAAGCCGATCGCGATGCCATCGCGATCAGCTTCAAGATGATTGCGATCCCGATCAGAGTTAGACAATCAGCCTGCCGATCAAGCATGCGTGGGACGGTCTTAAGCGAGCTGTTTGGCACCGTTAGCCACCTCCTCAAACAGTGTCAGAAATAAGCCAATTCATAATGGTAGATGATAATGCGCCCGCACATCGAAACGGACGTGTTGATGCTGCTCTCCAGCAATACGACATCACCCGGTTAGACTGGCCTGCCGGCTCACCTGACTTAAACCATGCGTGGGACGCTCTTAAGCGATCTGTTTGGAATCGTCAGCCACCTCCTCAAACAGTGACAGAAATCAGGGCAGCTGCTGATGAAGAGTGGGACAGGTTACCACAAGAAATGCTGGATAACGTCATTCTTAGCATTCCCAGAAGCGTTTCCGCATGTGTGCAAGCCAGGGGAAGAGTCATTTTATTGCTAATATTTTCATTAATTCAAATTTTTCACTACATCAAATTTCCGCGAAATTTGAATTTTTTTCATGTTCAAATTTTGTTATTAAAAAAATAATGATTAATAATCTTTGTTCTATAATCTTAGTGTATTTTCATTATAAAAACACAAACACTTTCTACAAAATAAAATACACCTACTTTTGCTACTGATCACAAAGTATTTTTGATATGCGTACATTCTAAAATAAAACTTTGAAATTTGCCCCTTAATGGGTAAAACAACGATTTTAATCTATAAAAAGCAAAATTGACTGGTCGTAGATCAACGCAAAGACGAAACCCTTGGTGCTGGAAGCGTAAAATTTGGCATGCGTATTTTTTGAGCAACGTCAGCATTCACTAAGAAAAGATTTTTCATAAATCAACCCCTAACGGGGTAAAAAAGGTGATGTAAGTTTGTATGAAACTGTTTATTCCTTAGATATATTTGCTTCCAATTTCGTATTTAAGGAGAACTTGGAAATAAATAATGACGTATTTTAATGTTTTGTAGTATTTGACCCCTAACAGGGTAAAAAGAGAGAGTAAATTTTTGTATCTATACGCAAACCGCAAGAGTAGAGACACAATCTTGAAATTTTGATCACTTCTTTCTAACATGTATTCTAAAAAAAGGTTTTGATATTCAACCCCTGAGGTGAAATAACGTACCTATAATAAGTTCAAGTTGAGAACAACAACAATTTAATAACGTAAGCGTTTGTAATGTTCAACCCCTATGGTGTAAAAAAGGGGTGGAAACTTTTTACGGACAAGGGGGTAGAGAGGTTAAGTGAAAAAAAGGTAGTAAATGGATGAAAGATGAAGGTAAGGCAGGTAAAAGGGAACTTTCTATCCTACTACTAGGTACCTAGGTCCGATCGCGCGTCGCAGAACTGACTACATAACATACTACTAGGTAGGTCTGGCCGCGTACCGCCTAGTAGATTACATACCTACTACCTACTTCTATGTAGGCACTATTTGCGCTCCACACACCTACCTACCTAGATAGATACGGCAAATGAGAAGCTACTTTGCACAACTTCGGTGGTCTGATCGCTAAAAAACAATTGAAAAATAACATACGTACACAATGCGATCGAATTTTTATATACTTACCTAATAAAGAAATAATAAACCAAAATAAATACAGTTCTGTTGCTATTTAAATCACCGAAAATCAGAGTTAGCTAGTTTTGGTCAGCCGTCGCCGGCATACGAAGAAGCGCGATCGGAGGGCTCTGCAAAGTAACGTGCGCTCGCTCTGGTCACTTCTGGACGACTGAATCCTGAGCTGCGCGGGACTGTGTTTTATTTGCCGTTCGGCCGCCATAGTAAAAATGTATGGCGGATTTGAAGCGTATTTTGATAAATTCATATCTTATTATAGAATCACTATTTATGTTTTAAAAATAGCCAAAATTGTAGTTTATATATCCCTCGTACGATTTAACCAAGAATAATTATAGTTTTAATATATTAAGAACTAAAAATCCACTTAACGCCAGCGTACGGTTTTTCAGATCTTGGCTAACTATACGTAATTATGTAGGCTAATGTCAAAATAATTTCAAGATTTTGGCTTCGTTAAATTGATAAGACGTTCACTGCCTTGGTATAAGTATTTTTTTATTGGGTTTTTATAAGTATGTTTGATTTTATCTACTTAACAGTGACTGCTGTTTCGGCACATTTCGCTCGGCGCAGGCTTAACCATATGCCCACAACATTTTATGGACTCTGTATTGTCTGAGAATAAACAAATTATTATTACTTGTAGTGTTTTTTATTTTATCTCTCCTTTTGGAGGTATTCTCCCAACCCACGGGCCTTAGCCAAGTGAGCTGGGGTCTGTGTTAAAGATGGATGTGACGGAAGACGTTAGGAATTTACGTGTGATACGGCAAGTGTTTAATATAGTAATATAGTAATAGTAATATAGTAATATAGTAATATAGTAATATAATATAGTAATATAGTAATATAATAATTTAATATAGTAATATAGTAATATATGTAATATAGTAGTTCTTTTGTAAGATATTAATCAATTGTATGGGGATATTTAATGTGTTTAAGTTAGTTTTTAGAGTTTTAGGGACTATGCCTGTCGAAGATAAGACTATAGGGACGATGTGTGTAGTGCGGGCTCGCCATTGTGTACCAATTTCTATTGAAAGATCTTGGTACTTTGTGAGTTTTTCGGTGATAGTAGTTTGTATGTTGTGTGTGTTCGGGATTGCAATGTCTATAATGAAAGCGGTTTTGTTAAGTTTATCATAAAGTGTGATGTCGGGCCGATTGAAGTGAATAGTCTTGTCGGTGAGAATAGTCCTATCCCAATAGAGTTTAAAATTTGAATCTTCCAGAACAGTAGGAGGTTTGTATTTATAGTAGGGCTCTTTTTTTTCTATAAATTTGAAATTGAATGCGAGATGCTGATGGATAATAGCTGCAACCTGGTCATGTCGATGCTTGTAGTCCGTTTGGACGAGACTCTTACATGCCCCTGTGATGTGCTGGATAGTTTCAGGTGCACTGTTACATCTTCTACAGTAATCATTTTGATGACCTAGGTCTTTTGTAATATATTTTCTATAATTACGGGTAGCTATTGTTTGGTCCTGTATAGCTAGCATGAACGCTTCAGTCTCGGGAAACAGTTCGCCTCTTCTAAGCCACGCGTTCGATGCGTCTTTATCGACATGTTCTTGGCTTAGATCGGCTCGGTGTCTCCCGTGTAGCGACTTCTGCGTCCAGCTTGCTATTTTCTGTTCTTTTGAAATCAATTGTTCGTTTGGCTGAGAGTTTCTGTCACTTAGATTTAACGGCGTAATTTTTAAGTCTGTGTCGGTTATATACTTATGCAAAGTTGAAGTTTCGGTTTTATTGTGGAAGTATTTTCGTAGTGTTGTAATCTGATTATTGTGTAAATTTTGGATGTCTATTAGTCCCCTGCCCCCCTCATGACGAGGTAGGGTAAGTCGTTCCGTGCAGGATTTAGGATGGTGTTTTCTAAATTTCGTAAGGCTTGTGTTGTAGCTTAACAAGATCGGTTTTAGACCAGCTGATAACACCAAAAGAGTAAGTCAGTAATGGGATAGCAAATGTGTTAATGGCTTTTATAATATTTTTGGAGTTGAGGTGAGTTTTTAATATTAAGTTAATCCTATGTCTAAATTTCTTAGTTAATTGTATTTTTGTATCTTTATGATGTATTTGTCTCGATTGGTTAAATCCTAAGTATTTATACGCATCCTGTTCGTGCATTGATATAATTTGTTCTCCATTTTCTAGTACATATTCATTTTTTTGAAGTTTGCCTTTAACGACTGAGTGAATTTTGCACTTGTCTACCCCGAACTGCATCTGGATATCATTAGAAAACTGTTGAGTAACGTCTGCTAGTTTAAACAACTCTGATTTATCATTTGCATAAATTTTGATGTCGTCCATGTATAATAGGTGCGACAATAGGTAGTTTGAGTTATTAAAAGTCAAATTTAGTCCTACATGTGTATCATCCAGCAGTTTAGATAATGGGTTCAATGCCAAACAGAACCACAATGGGCTATTATTACTATTATTATATAACCAGAACTGTATGTCTTTCTGTCTGTGGGTTTGTCCACGCTAATCTCCGAAACTACAGGATGGATTTGAATGAAACCTCTTATGGTGTATAGCCAATAAGCTAATTTAACAAATAGGATACTTTTTTTTGGGAAATGTTTCTTATTTCTACGGAAAAAGTGTGTATTTTGACCAACAGAAACCATCTAACAATAAAGGATATGTAATTAGAAAATGATTTTTGTTTGCTACAGGCTGGTGTAACATCTTAGGATGTCAAAAATCACACTTCAACGTAAGGGAACTTAGCAGAAATAAATATGTAATTGGATAGTGATATCGCTGCAGGTATAGATTAAAATAAATAGAAAAGAATAAAATAGATGTAGGCTTAAGTACATTACAGGTATTATTACATTTTGTTAGTCCCTTTCAAAATCTACCTTATAAAGGCGTGCAAACATTAATAAGTCACAACAGTTAACATTTCTCAAATAATTCATTAATCTGTTTAGGTATTGCAATGGCAAAAAATAAATAAATTAAAATTTAATAAAATACAAAGACATAACGCAGCCATGCTGAAAAACAATGCAGACAGCTTTAGAAACGTCGCAATTAACCTGAGACATAACACAGCGATCCTGAGATACAACGCAGTCAGCTTAAGACACATCGCAATCAATCTTGAGACTTTACGCAGCTACCCTGACATAAGTTATACCGCAGTCAGCTAAAGAGACGTCGAAATCAAATCCTGAGTGGGACATAACGCTGAAATTGACAGCGCCACTAAACTGAGTACTTTCAACCATCTTTCAAGTTTGCCAATTCCTAGTATTTCATCTTTTGTTTTCCAGGAAGTCACCGCTGGTGATGTGATGAAGAACGTACAGGCCATTTCTTCAAATGCTGTTGGAAGTGACTGCGTTAGTCGTGCTATGATTGTTCCTCTCCTTGATATCCTTTCTCCAGTCTTTGCCAAGATCCTCCCACTGAAAGTGCACTTCTCAAATATTCGAGGTCTGCACTCAAATATCAATCCTGTCCACCATCATCTTGAGACCGATAAACCGCATCTGCTGTTCCTCACTGAGACGCAGATCAGATGTCCGACTGACGCGGCATACCTCAGCTATCCTGGCTACACATTGGAACACAAGTTTATGTCCCGGGCTGGAGTCTGCGTGTATGTTCGCGACGACATCTGCGTCAAGCGCCTCAAAAATCTCGAGGCACCTAGTTTTTCCGTTTTGTGGGTACTGGTCGACACTTGGAGTAGCCAAAAATATTTACGCATGTGTCTATCGTTCACATAGTGAAGCTGGTGATGATCCTGGGGGATTTTAATGCCCACCACAAAGAGTGGTTATTCCCATTCCAGGAGACCGATCATGCAGGGCGAGAAGCGAGCAAATTTGCACTTTCTCTAAATCTCTCCCAGCTTGTCAGCTGTGCGACTAGGGTTCTAGATGTGGAGTCACATACAGCCAACTGCTTAGACCTTCTGCTGACTACCGATCCAGACCGATGCTCAGTGTCAGTTGTTGCTCCACTAGGCTCATCTGACCACTGTCTGGTGAAATCCGTATCCGTATAATCCCCACCCGATCAGGGCCCTTGTGGTAAGAGACGGGTGTGGCGATACAAGTCAGCAGATTGGGATGAAATGCCCCACTTCTTTGCTTCGTATCCTTGTATAATGTGGGGGGTTATCGTGTAAGTGAAACAACCGAAGCTTGAGTTAATACTAAAATCTTTATTAAAATAATGTCCCTTTTATAGTAAGGTGGATGTTATTAATAGTTACGAATGACACACGATTGACGTCAATTATTGGTCTTGTTACAATAGGATCATTTCAAGTATCGTCTAACTGAACTCTATCCTTCCTTATATGGAGAACAATAGTTAAAGGTTCTCGTTACAAGTTATTAACATGATTCTTTTGTTATTTCTGGAACACACGTGTAAAAGTTCTTATTACTAGTTTGTTTACTTAATTCTAAAGTACCTACACCTACTACACCTTCCCCTTTGGGAAAAAAAAAATTAAAGGAATACGTTGATTTTTTTTTTTTTTCATTTTTTTTTTTCTTATAAGTATATATTTTTTTTTTATAATTACTAGTGTCCTAAACATAGACCAGTGGAATAATGATTATGAAATTATAATATTTCTTACTAAATTTATTCGTGAAATAATTTTGTTCGATTTTTATGAATTGTTTTTACTTTTCCATTTTCTATTATTTCTACGTTTGGGCTTAAATCCCTTAACACAACATATGGTCCTGAGTATACACTGTCTAATTTTGTTCCGTTTTCATTTCTTATCAATATCTTATCATTTGGTTTGTACAAAACTGTTTTTACATTGATATTTCTTTTTCCTTTCTAATTTACTTTTTAACAAATTATCTCTTGCTTCTTTTTGTGAAACTTGTAGTCTATACTTTAACTCTAGTGGATAACTTTCATGATTATAAAGAGGTTCGACATGAGACGTAATATTACTTGGTAACCTGCAAATTTTCCCGAATACTAACTCAAACGGTGTGAATTTTGTTTCTGTATGTACTGATGTATTAAAAGCAAAACACCAATATGGTAACCACTTACTCCAATGTGTTGAATGTTTTTCTGTTTGTATACGTAAATACGCACCTAAGTTTTTGTGTGTGTTCTCCAACGCTCCAATACTCTGATGATGATAAGCAGTTGATGTTAAATTTGTAATGTGCAATAATTTACTTACCTCCTGAAATACTGTTGAAATAAACTCTGAACCCCTGTCTGTTGCAATCACCTCTGGTATACCATAACGTAGGATAAAATTATTAACAAATGTTTCTGCAACCTCTTTTGAATTTTTAGTAACCATGGAATAAGCTTCTATATATTTTGTTAATTCACATTGCAAGGTTAATATATACGAATAATTGTCTCCCTCTTTCTCTAATGGTCCAACTATATCAAGAAATACCTTTTGAAACGCACTGTTAGCTGTAGTAGTTATAACCATTGGTTCTTTCGTATTAACTGAGTATTTTTCTTTTTGACATTTACTACATTTTTTAACGTAGTTCTTTACATCTTCTTCTAATCCTATCCAAAAATACATTTTCTTAATATTATTATACATCCTTCTTACTCCTGCATGTCCACTAGTGGGTAACATGTGATAATCGTTTAAAATTACTTTCTTTTCATCTTTATCTTTTATTTTTATTACATCATTTAAGATACATAATTGGGGACCGGTCCAATCCTTTGATTTTTTAATCTCATTCGCCAACTTTTCTACGAATATATTATTATATTTATTCTTCAATATTATTACTTTATCAATATTCCATTCTTTACATTTCATACCAAGTTCTCTCACAAAGGCGTCTCGCGTCATTTGTGATGGAGAAAATGGTTTTATGTATAACATTTTATCTTCTTTTATATAAATCATTGTTCGCGATTCATTATTTATACTTCTTTTATTTCTTACTTTGTAGAGCTCCTCTGTCGTTATACATTTTATTTCTACACTCTCTTTTGGTTTGTTTGCGAGTTCTACAACTTTCAGTTGATCAGGCTGAATATTTGTAGATTCTCGAACTTTTGTTCCATTCAAATCTTTATTGATTGCATCATTCTTTGCTATCTCCTGTTTTTTCATTGCCCTAGTCATTACATTTAAACATTCATTCATTTCTTTTAAGTCTTTTGATGTTAATTTAACTCGCGATAATACGTCTGCCACCGTGTTTTCTTTCCCTCTTACATATTCAACCGTAAAATTGTATTCTTCCAATGCCAACCTAAATTTCAATAACCTACTTGACGGATCTTTCATATTAAACAAATATATGAGAGGTCTGTGGTCAGTTCTTATTATAAAATGTTGCCCATATAGGTATGGCCTGAAATACCTAGTTGCCCAAACTATTGCCAATAATTCTTTTTCTATTGTTGCATAGTTATGTTCTGCTTTATTTAAAGATCTACTTGCATACGCAACTGGACGCCCGTCGTTATTGGACAGCACAGCGCCTATCCCGTAGCCTGATGCGTCTGTGTTCAGAATAAACTCATTCCCTGGACTGAAATTTGGATATTGTAAAATAGGTGGTGAACTCATTGCGTTTTTTAATTTTTGAAATGAACTTTGACAATTGTTATCCCAATTAAACTGAACATTCTTTTTACTTAATTTATTTAAATGATAAGCCTTATCCGCAAAATTTGGAATAAATTTCCTGTAATAATTTGCTAATGCTACAAAACTTTTCACTTCTTTCTCATTTTGTGGTACTGGGTAATACGTAATTGCTTGAATTTTTTCTGGATCTGGTTTGATACCTTCTGCTGATACTACATGTCCCAAATATAATACTTCCTTTTTTAAAAATTCACATTTTGTTGGATTTAACTTTAATTTTACTTTCCGCAATCTTTCTAAAACATCGGTTAAATTTTTATTATGGATTTCTAAACTCCTTCCAAAAACCACAATGTCATCTAGGTACACAAAACATTTCTCATAAGTTAATCCAGACATAGCTATAGTTATCATTCTACTGAATGCGCTTGGGCTTGTTTTTAGTCCCATTGGCATACGTGTCATCTGATATTGACCTGAATTAAATGCTGTATATTTTCTTGACTCTTTTTCTAGCTCTAATTGGTAATACCCTGAATACAGATCTAAGTGGCTAAAATATATTGATCCTGATAATGAATCCAAAATTTCAGTTATGTTTGGTAATGGGAATTTATCATCTTGTATTCTATCATTTAATTTCCTATAATCAATTACAAGACGCCACTTTTTTTTTTCCTGACGCATCTAATTTCTTTGGAACCAATAATAACGGACTAGACCACTCACTCTTTGCTGGTTCTATTATTCCATCTTTTAACATTTTATCTATTTGCTGCTGTATTTCATATTTTTGCGAATGTGGTAATCTATATTTTTTTGCAAAAACTGGGTCTACATTTGGTTTTAAATGTATCGCTTGTTTATTTATATTTGTGACTGTTAATTTATCTCCTGGTAGTTGAAAAATATCTGCATATTTAGCACATAATTTTTCTATTTCTATTTGTTCTTCTTTATTTAAATGATTTAAATTTAATTTCGAAAATAAAGTTTTGATTCTATCAGCTTTCTTTTCACTTCCTTCAAAATAACAATAGTGGTAGTCATCTAACTTGTGCATTTTTGGCTTTATTTTTTTTAACTCTATTTCTGTCTCTTTTGTATTTAAAATTTCTACTGGAATTTTCCCGTCAACTGGTGTTCCAATTGTACCTGCTATAAACACCCCCTCACATATCTCTTCCGCACAAACCACACAATCTTCATGTAAATTTGTTTGTATGTAATGTATTGATTCTGTTCGTGGTGCCAATGTTACCCGCGATTGTTTTTTCCTGTTCTCAAAACCTAATATTATGGTTTTGTTGTTCTTTGTTGTAAAAGAAACTTTATTAGTTTTATAGTCTATTACTGCTTTATTTGTTTCTAGAAAATCACCTCCTATAATTCCTACTGTTGAACATGGTAGTGATTTAAAAACATAAAATTTTTGCATGAATACTTGTTCTCCTATTCTTAGTTTCAAGTTAGTATATCCTATTGCGGACGCATTACCACCAATTCCTTTAACTTCCATGTAAGTTTTTATTATTTTGATATTATGTTGTCTAATGTAGCTATACTTAACAGCTGATAATGTTGCACCAGAATCTACCATCCATGAATATAAAATATTGTTTGTTTCAATTTTTACAACAACTGAATTTCCTCCTGATAGAACGTAATTATTCACGAAAAAACTCATTTAGATTGTAGTTATTTTCCTCATCATTCTCTTCATCTTTCGAATCATTTGTCATTATATTAATATTAGGTTTGTTTCTAATATATTTCTGTCCTCTTTGATTGTTATGCTGATACTTATTCGCGAATCTACCTCTTTGGAAACTTCCTCGATTAAAATTTCTTCCATTTCCTCTACTGGTTGAAACGTACTTTTGTGGGTTATAGTTACCGTTATACCCATTATTTCGCGCGAACCACGATCTCTGCTGGTTTGATCTGAAGTTACCTCTTGCCTGTCGTCCACCGCGATTGCCTCTAAATCCTGTATAATATGGCCTATACGTACCAATTACCTCTGAACCTGTCTGTACCGCAACCTCCTCATCTAGCGCAGCCTGTATAGCATCCTTCAGTGAGCTAAAATTCCTTGCTGCTATTATAGTACTAAGTCTACGATTCCGTAAACCATCGGCGAATCTTTTTATTGCAGTCTTTTCATTTAACGGTTTTAGAACCTTAAAACTGTTAGAATCGCCGTTGGCCTGTGAAACCGTTAGATCTACGAACAATTGCGATATTTCCTGCCCAAAATCTCGAATAGTTGAGTCGTTTTGACGTATCTGCTGTAATTTTGTCTGAATTGATGTTGCAGCTTTTTGAGGTAATAATTTACATCTCATGTCCTTTACTAAATCGTCAATTGATAGATAACTTTCGTTCAATCTTAACTTTGCTCCTGGTGTTAATCTGCTTTTTAAAACAAAATCTATTACTAGTTTTTTGCATGCTGCTCCTGGTAAAATACTTCCATAGTATTCTATGTTATCAATCAATTGAAGAATCGAAGTTTCGTCATTTGTCATTACAGGTAGTAAACCTAACGCGGTTTTTAAACTAAATTTTTCTGTCTCCGCCATTTTTTCTACTTTGCACAAATTTTCTACGTCACTCAAAACAGCAATAAACTTTTCTTTCTTTTTATTAATATCTTGCAAATTTTTCTCTGTAATTAGTCCTTCTTTTATTTGTTCACTTATTTCCGTTAACAATATTGTATATTTTGCATATATTACCTTAGCTTCATTAAGTTTATCGATTAATATTTGACCCTTACGTTTACTAGGTCCTATCTTAATTAAATAAGTTCTTATTTCCTCTATATGTTTTATAACTGTTTTAATTCTATTTGCCATAAATCAATATACTTATTTTTACGAATGATTATAAAATTTTTGATTACATAATTAATTAACATTAATAATGGTCACTTACATTTACTGTCCTTGCGCTGCATAACTCTTCACTATATACTTCTGCACTGCACTATACTGCACCTTACCAATCGGTGAATTGTACGTCTCTCTCCCACGTGAATTTCCACGACCACATCAACTGTCCCTCGAAGACCAGTTCCATCTGTGCTACTGCTGTTGTCCCATCAGGAAATGTTACATCCAAAGAATTCTCAACTAACGCCTTCCTCAGTTTAGTAACCTTCCCAGGAGTAAAAAGAAAATGTCCATTTCGCCCTTCTATAACTGCTTCTATCACTTCTCTGCCATGACTTCCTTTTAAAAATTTCACGTTAATCAATTGCGTTTCCGTCCTCTGACAAAATATTTTCATGTGTTTTTCTATTTCATTAACATAAGAAAAAGCTTCCATTATGCTAACTGTTGTTTAATAACTTCACCTCGAGCACGCCTGTCAATTCTTTTGTTTAAAGCAATGTTCAAGTAACGTGCGAGCACTATGATGATTATAAACAGGAATCCAACAACAATTATGAAGATATACCAGTCAATATGGTTTATCCCCTGTCCAATAGCGTTTTCTTGATGATAATAATTATTTTCCCCAACCTGCGTATGAATATCACTATGCGTATTCGATGCACTCTGTTTGACTGCCGGAGTACGAGTAGTAGTTGCCTGGTTCCCCATCTCGAATTGTTTCTCAATTAGGAATTGTTATCATTGTTTGTTACCGAATACACCTTAGCGCGTCTCGCGAACTTGAATTTGATGCGCGCTACCAAATACGGCACACACCCGGCTCGAACCCACTGGCAAGCCCACTGGCAAGGCCACTGGCAAGGGTCGCCATATAATGTGGGGGGTTATCGTGTAAGTGAAACAACCGAAGCTTGAGTTAATACTAAAATCTTTATTAAAATAATGTCCCTTTTATAGTAAGGTGGATGTTATTAATAGTTACGAATGACACACGATTGACGTCAATTATTGGTCTTGTTACAATAGGATCATTTCAAGTATCGTCTAACTGAACTCTATCCTTCCTTATATGGAGAACAATAGTTAAAGGTTCTCGTTACAAGTTATTAACATGATTCTTTTGTTATTTCTGGAACACACGTGTAAAAGTTCTTATTACTAGTTTGTTTACTTAATTCTAAAGTACCTACACCTACTACACTTGGAAAGCCTGCTTTTCTACAGGAGAATCGTCGAGCTGCGCAGTTGCTATAACGGAAGTTTTGCGTCAAGGTATGGAGTATTTTATACCGTACTCCGACATTCCTACCGGTAGCAAAGCTCGCCCATGGTTCAATGCAGACTGTAACCGCGCAGAAGCGTCTAAACAGACTGATTTCCTAGCCTGGGCTGATGCTCGGCTGCGCAAAGCTCCGAATACTCGAGACCTGAAGAAAGCCTATAACAAGGCCTCTAAATTAAGCAAGAAGGAGTTACGCAGAACACGCTTCAGGCACATCAGTAGCGTAGGCGCTAAGCTTGCCTCATATCCAGCTGGAAGTAAGGCATTCTGGTCTCTTGCAAAGGCAGTTGAGACCAACTTCTGTCAGCCTACTTTACCGCCGCTGCAGAAACCTGACGGTTCACTTACCCACACTGCAGAGGAAAAAGCGAATCTCTTTGCCTACCTCTTTGCAGAAAACTCGCGTCTTGACGCCGCAGGTACTATTCCACCAACTTTACCTCGAGTAGACTGCTCTATGCCGGCCGTCTGTATTCACCAAAAAGAGGAACTTAAAGTCCTGCGGAATCTAGATGTAAACAAAGCAAGCGGCCCTGACGGTATCCCTGCAATTGTTCTGCGAAACTGTGCGCTTGAGTTGTCTCCGATATTAACACGTCTGTTCCGACTGTCACTAGAGACTGGCGTGGTTCCCGAATCGTGGAAGCTTGCAAACGTGCAACCTGTGCCCAAAAAAGGAAGCCGAGCTGACCCTGCGAATTATAGGCCCATATCGGTCAACTCCATACTCTGCAAGACTATGGAGCGTGTACTAAATAACAGACTCCTGGGCTACCTCGAGGACAACGATCTTCTGAGCGATCACCAATACGGATTTCGTCCTGGGCGATCCACAGGTGATCTCCTCGTGCATGCCACCCACCTATGGAGCGAGGCTATCGAGAGACATGGCGAAGCCCTCGCTGTGTCTCTGGATATCTCAAAGGCATTTGACAGGGTCTGGCACGCAAGCCTTATTAGCAAGTTGCCCGCCTACGGACTACCTGCTGATCTTTGCAACTGGATCTCTGACTTCCTGAGGGGACGGTGGATACGAGTGGTCCTAGAGGGCCGCTCCTCGGACCAACAGGCCATAGATGCTGGAGTCCCTCAAGGAGCAGTTCTGTCTGCAACACTATTTCTGCTGCATATCAACGACATGCTGACGCCCGACACCTTTGGGTACGCAGATGATAGCACGGTTGTTGACAGATACCTGTCCAGTGCAAAGGCCAGCAGTGAAACCACCTAGTCTTGTCGGGAGTCCATAGTCCAACATCTGAACTCTTCACTCAAGGCAATATCCGAGTGGGGTGATGCCAATTTAGTGAAATTTAATGCAACAAAGACACAGGCTTGTCTATTCTCGACTAAACGGAGTCCCTTCACACTTACTCCGACTTTCCGAGATGTATCCATACCGATTTCTGACCACCTTGATCTTCTTGGCATGACTCTTACGTCAGACCTGAACTTTGGACGCTACATAGAATCTTTGGCCACGACTGCAGCAAAAAAGCTTGGTATCCTCTCAAAGGTTAGGCGCTACTTTGCACCAGAACAGCTTCTACAACTATATCAAGCTCAAGTTCGATCTTGCATGGAGTATTGCTGCCACCTTTGGGATGGATCTGCCAAATACCAACTGGCCGCCTTAGACTCCATTGAAAAACGCGCCAAGAAGCTCATAGCAGACGAAGCACTGGTTGAGACTAAGTTGCAGAGCCTTGAGCACCGTCGTTAAGTAGCATGCATGTCGGTATTCTATAGGATACATTTCGGAGAGTGTGCTCAATCACTCCACGACCTGATACCCCCTTCCCCATTCCATCTCCGGGGATCGAGGCGCCGACTGGGGTTCCACCCTTATGTTGTAGATATGCCGCTGATCCGCACTAAGCGTTTCGCTTCAACTTTTATCATGCGTACGGCTTAAGAGTGGAATTCCCTGCCGGCGGATCTTTTTCCGGAACAATATAACTTGGGCCTTTTTAAGGCAAGAGTGAATAGGCATTATCTAGGCAAGCATGTACCATCTTCGTCTGCATCTCCACTTACCACCAGGTGAGATGGCAGACAAATGCGGGCCTATTACATATTACAAAAAAAAAAAAAGATCCTTAATAAATCCTTATCCTCTGGTGTGTTTCCAACCACTTGGAAGTAAGCACAAATAGTTCCTTTACCTAAAAAACCCAAATCTTGTTCTCCGTCTGACTACCGTCCCATCTCTATCCTACCGTTCCTCTCTAAGGTCTTTGAAAGGTTGGTTCACCAACAACTCACATCTTTCCTAACCACAAACAACTTGCTGAACCCCTTTCACTCTGGTTTCCGCCCCGGTCATAGCACGACTACTGCGTTAGTCAACATTTCTGACGACATACGTTTAGTAATGGAACAACAGAATTTAACTGTGTTGACGTTGCTAGATTTTAGCAACGCTTTTAATACAGTAGATTTTGACATTCTTCTATCCACCTTGCGTTCTCATTACGTGTCGCCAGCGGTGATTGACTGGTTTCATAGTTACTTATACGGACGTCGACAGCGCATTCGCGTTGAAGATTCATTTTCTACGTGGTGTATTACAACCACCGGTGTGCCGCAGCGTGGCGTCCTGTCACCTGTTTTATTTTCAATTTTTATTAATTATATCCCACTTCCCCTTTATTCTTCCTATCACTTGTTTGCGGATGACCTCCAAATTCATACGCAAGCACCACTCTCTGGCCTCCCGGGCGCTATCGAAATCTCAAACAGAGACCTTAAGAGCATTGCCGACTGGAGCCGCTCTTATGGGCTGAAGGTTAATCCAACCAAGACCCAGACAATAATAATTGGCAGTCATTGGTACGTGTCTCGAATTTACCACAACTCGTTGCCGCAGATCATCATCGATGGTATTCCCATACCTTTCAGCCGTAAGGTCAAAAACCTGGGCGTTATTTTTGACGATTGCTTTTCATGGAAGCCTCACGTATCAGAAGTCAGCAGGAAGGTGATTGGCGCGTACAGGTCGCTTCAACGACTCAGAAATCTTTTGCCGACCATCACCAAAATCTCTCTTGCGCATTCCCTTCTTCTGCCAATACTGGATTATGCACACGTTTGCTATCCTGATTTGTCTGTTCAGCTGCTGAACAAGCTTGAACGTCTGCAGAATCTCTATATTCAGCTTGCGTAAGTATGACCACGTCTCCCAATATCGATCCAAACTTCAATGGTTGCCCATATCTCGTAGGAGGGACTGTCATATCTTTTCCCTCCTTTATTCCGTTCTCTCCAATCCTAACACTCCTCCCTACCTTAAAGAACGTTTTATACTTCACTCAACAACACTGACTCGCAATTTGCGTTCCAGTAGCTGTTTGAGGCTCAACCTTCCTCCCCACAAAACTGACTTCTGTGCAAAGTCTTTCACAGTGAGAGCAATCAAGCTTTGGAACTCTTTGCCTGAAGAAGTTCGGCGGGCTCCGTCTTTAACTACCTTCAAAAATCGGGTCAAAAAACTGTTTTTGTCCGAGGTTGTTGGTTAATCCATTCACACTACCCTATTAAAATCAACTGTTTTCATCTTACTTTTTTGTTAATTTTTCTTATAGAATGTATTATCTGTCTATCCTTTATATGCCATAATAAATATATTTAATTTATAATAGTTTATCATCTTTTATATATTAGTCTAGTAGGTATTGGTCATATATATGTATGTATTAGTATGTAGAAAGGTATAAGTAGTTTATGTATGTTTAGTAATGCACTATCCCGCTGTTTTTAACGCTCTATCTTATCACTCAAAGGTTGCCTGGCAGATATTACTACAATAGCAATAAGGCCGCCTTATTGTACTTTATTCTCCTTTTTTGTTACTACTGTTTCGCTTTTTTTTTTAATGTGCAATAAAGAATTTAGTATTATTATTATTATTGAACGACTATCAAAATAACTATCGGGTCGTTGAACGACTTGGTATCCCACACGAAAAGAAGAAGATTATTATTAACGCTGCCGCCCTGAGATACAAAGCAGTCTGCTTATGAGACGTCGAAATCAGCCTGACATAACGCAGCTACCTTGAGATACAACGCACTCAACTAAAGAGACGTTGCAACCGACCTAAAACATAACGCAGCCATCCTGAGATACAATGCAGTCAGCTGAACTATTCATTCAGATTTTGGTATTGTAGTAAAAAGATTTTATAACAAAAAAAATGTCGTAAGGAAATGACTTCTAAACTACTGAAATAATCCAAATTTTAACATATAAAATTTAAAAATCTCAATATTTTATTAATTTTCTGTCTTTACACCATTGAAATCGGTTGAGAATTGAAAAAGTTATAAGAATTCAAAAGTCAAAAATCGTTTTTTTTTTGTTCTACTGAAAAGTAGGCGAATGCCGCTTTCAACATTTTGAATTTTAAGCAGTCGCTGTTTTGACGGTTTTTGTGGATATTTTAATCATTCTTATCTGCGGCTTTTTATGTTAACTTATATGGCGGTAATTAGTTACTCCATGTCAGAAGCCTGCTTCTAGAAGTTTAAGTCGCTCTATGCCGACGTTCTGCACTTTGACGACTCCCAAAAAGTTTCATACATTTTATCGCATCAAGCCGACTTTTTTGAATCTTACCAGGAACATGAGATCGTACCAAGCCGACAATCGAATCAAGCAGCATCAAGCCATCAATTTATTTGTTTGCTAGTACTAGTAGCATCATGCCAGTTATTCAAAATTTGCTTTTACGGAGTAGCAGCATGTACAATAAAGTATACAAGTATAAATGAATTTTGACTGATAGTAGGACGAAAAGAAAAAAATAGACAAATTTAAAAATATTCCCCTATTCCAAGTATCCCTACTAACGTATCCCTACTGGTTGGGATAGATGAACTTTTCTTCCAAGCATCCCTGGCTAGCTGGAATTTTTATGTCCACTTATCCCCGCTGCGTTTATGACATGAAAAATTGTACTTGTGTACAATCAAAACCAAAATTTAAAAAATGGAACGTATAATTTACAATAACAGACT
The DNA here is from genome assembly GCA_029255805.1 of Keiferia lycopersicella. Classification (NCBI taxonomy): domain Eukaryota; kingdom Metazoa; phylum Arthropoda; class Insecta; order Lepidoptera; family Gelechiidae; genus Keiferia; species Keiferia lycopersicella. The sequence goes on from JARACZ010000018.1 coordinate 471,951, forward strand.
AAAAGAAAAAATTTAACTTCCAAATTAATCAAAACAACAGGCTGAACTGGAACATTAAAAAAATGCAAAACTTTATCACACCTCGTAGTTTATCGGAGCATATCCAAGCAATGTTCTACGGTTGTTTCGCCCGTAACAAGCTGCATCTGAGCGTTCTAAATAACATAGTCACGTAGGAATTTAATTAATTCGCAAATGTACATTTATCTTTCTAGTAGGGATAGGTGGAAAAGTATCCCTACCGGTAGGGATACTTGGAAGAAAAGTCCATCTATCCCAACCAGTAGGGATACGTTAGTAGGGATACTTGGAATAGGGGAAAATATTCAGCTCTCGAACCTCCCAACGAATAATGTCCTAAATTCCAAAAATGTCCTAAACTCATTATGACCTACCTAAACGCATTATGACCTACACGCAAAATGTCTACAAAATAACTCTTCACCTAACCATGTGACTTACCACACCTTTTCTATTAACAGTCCACGTAATAATAGTAAATGTAGCCTACTATGTGCGGTGCTTACCTGCTGTCTTTACTGTCAATAAGGTCGAAAATTGCTTGCACCACTTTATTCAATTTGTTGTCAATAGCGGAGTCCAAAAATATGGTGCACGCAATTGTCGACTTTCTTGACACTTTGTCAAATTTGAACACAAGCAGACGTATTATCATATTTATTTGAAAATTTCAAAAATTCTAGGCATTCGGAAAACTGTCAATAAGGTCGAAAATCACTCGTTTGAAAGCTGTCACTGGCAACAAAGGAGAAGTCGTAAATTACTACCTATGTACTTAGCAAAACCTTCGTAGTGCCTACAGACCGGTGTAACATAGCAGATTTTAAAAAATCACGCTTTAAGTTAAGGGGGCTTGGCAGGGACCCACAGGCAAGACATTGGGCGTTTAGGTCACTATGCGTTTAGGACATTTTTAGAAGTTAGGACATTATGCGTCGGGAGGTCCGAGAGCTGGGTGTTTTTTTTGTTTCATAACATTAAACTGTACACCTACCTACCTTTACTCTGGAAAATACAAAAGTTAATATGTATTCAAAATATTTTATTATTTTTCTATTTGTGAGTACAACAGTCGGCATTCAGATATAAATAGAACAGATTTTCCTAAAAGTCGGCTTTCTCATACTAAATATATGTAAATAAACAAATCCTTCCTGGTGCGATCTCATGTTCCTGTATTGCCGGCTTGGTGCGATAAATTGTATGAAAAATTTACAGAGTTGTCAAAGTGTAGAAAGTCGGCGTACAAAGCGACAACATCTTCTAGAAGTACTGTAACTAACGACCCGTCGTTGGACGACTTGGTGTCCCACGCACAAAGAGAGAGAATAGTGCTTACGAATTAAATCAATTAAAACAGGATTTGTTTTATATAGAACGTTAGCACTTGGGTTAACTAGATTAGGGTCTTCATCATGAGCACAAAATGTGGTCAAATTTAAATCTATATACTCTTGATAAAACTTTCGTGTATCGCTCTCCGTCCCGAATAACTCCTCTAACGGGTTACGTTTTCCAGTGTAAAATGCTACTACGCGACCCTGAAAAATAAAAAAAAGTTCTAATAGTTAGTTGTGCCCGAGGCTTTTTTGCTGTTTTGCCTTTACAGGACGCCATTGACACCGCCATTAGGCGGCCTTCCACATGGCTCGAGATGGTGGACTACGGAGGAAGGTGGTGAAGGAAATAGCTCAGAATAATCTAGTTCCTCAGCCATGAGGATATGACTTTCACCACAACGCCATACGTTTTTTGCTTCGTTTCTCACAAAATTTCAATTTATATTGCTTCTAAGTATTAACTGATTCATACTGAACCGACTGATTGATTCTGTGTTTTATTGGACAATTTTGTAATAACTCCTTTGCCATACGCAATTAGTAATATTAAAAGCGGCCCGCCCAGCGATCTATCATCACTACATAGAATAAAGCAAAGTCTCTTTTTGCGTCTGCATGTATGTAGTTATGCTTAAAACTATACACGAGCTTAAATTATTAGTATTTACGGGATTATCACCACGATTATGTTTATTTTTACCTCGACATTTCGAAGCGGTTGCACGCTCCATGGTCACGAGTAGACTGTTTTGGCGAATGTTGTCATCTTGTTAAGCCATCGAAATCATAAAGTAAATATCGTGGTGATAATCCCGTAAATACTAATAATTTAAGTGTTGTGGACAACCGCAAAAATCTCAAAACATATAACGTGGTGGCACCAGTAATGGACACGGCACCAAAAAGGACGATTTTTTTTAAACCCTTTATAATAAGGGTAGAAATGGTTTTATAGGAATGACAACACTTCAGTTAAAGACAACTCTCTGTCATATTCATAGAAATAAATAATTTTGGCCGTTTTGTTAAAAAATGGCGAATTGAAGAAGTTGCGCTCAGGAAATTTTCCAGTTTTATCCCAATTTATTAAGAGAATCGTTAAGGAGATGAGTCGTTGTTTTTGCTCATAATATGCTTTTTTAAAATGCCATACGGACATGCTTTGTTTTTATGTTTATCTTATAGTATTAGGTATAAAATTAGAGAAAGAGGTGATGCCATTCTATAATGGAATAAAAAATTGGGGGGGTGTCCATCACTGGATCTCGTGGATTTCTAAAAACCAGTTATGGACATGTGTCCATAGCACGGTATCCATGACTGGTATACAGGGTGTAAAAAATTAGCTGCAAATATTTTAAGTGGTGATCCAGCCCATGAAATTAAACAACTTTCCCCAAGGAACATAGGTCGAAATATGACAAAAAAATGGACCTACCATACAAAACTACCGACTGACCAAATCAATTTGTATGGGAAGTCCCAAAAAAATTCTTATATTTCGTTTCTTGGGGAAAGTTGATCAGTTTCATGGGCTGATTCACCCCTTAAATAAAATATTTGCAGCTCATATTTTTACAAGGATTTAAGTGCATGCCGTTCTGTATGCACCAATTGCTAAGCCTGTCTAAATCCTCCTGAAGCAATGCCACATCAAGTTGGTTATTAACAATTCTAGTAATTTTCAAGTCGTCCGCGAACATGAATGGGGTGGTATTTAATAGACAGTTAGGAATGTCATTAATAAAAATGTTAAATAATACTGGGCCTAATATGGAACCCTGCGGTACTCCCGATGTTATATTAACTGTGTCTGATTTATAACCATTTAGGACAACATACATAGATCTATCAGTCAGGTACGATCTAAACCAAGCCAGCATTGATCCACCAATGCCATATACAGCCAACTTTGTGAGTAGAATCTCGTGTGATACCTTGTCGAAGGCCTTACTGAAGTCAGTATATATTACGTCTATCTGTTTATGTTTGTCGATAGCGTCAGCAAGAGCTTCAACAAAAGTTACAAGGTTAGTGGCTGTTGATCTAGCCTTAACGAATCCATGCTGGTGTGCTGTAAGGTATTTCTTAAAATATTCCTGTATCATAGGAGCCACCAGAGATTCCATTAGCTTTGCAAATGAGGGCAGGATTGATATAGGCCTATAGTTTTGAACCAATTGTTTACTAGATGACTTATGTATAGGCACAATCTTAGCCAATTTCCATGCTTGAGGGAAGACGCCCATCTTAAAAGACATGTTGAAAATACTGAGTAGAGGAGTAACTAAGTTAACAGCGCATTCCGATATAAAAATAGGAGGAATGTCATCTGAACCTGCACCTTTATTTTTATTAATATTCTTTAGCTTCTTTAAAAGTGTTTCACGATTTACTAAAAATGAAGTTATGGAGTCGCTATTTTGTTGTATAGTCTGCAAGTAATCTGATAGCGTAAAATGAGTTTGTGCAATATCACTGAAAACAGAAGAAAAATATGAAGCAAATAAATTACATATATCGTTGCCATCCGAAATAGGTGTATTTCCGTCAGTCATAGTAGACGGATACGAATTACCTCCCGCACGTCTCGCTTTCATAAAGGTCCAGAAATATTTTGGATTGAATTTAATTTTATTTTCTGTATCATGTATGTAAGCATTATAACAAGCTACAGCTAACTTTTCACAGCGCTCTTTACAAATGTTGAGAGAAATTTCATCTAACGGATTTTTGAAAACTTTATATCGATGTCTTAATTTAAACTTTTCAGCAAGTGATCTAATCAAGGCTCTACTGAACCAGACAGGGTATTGGTTGCTTTTCTTTTTAATAATGGGAACATGTTTTAATATTATTTGATGAATAACATCATACAATATCAAAAGCATTTCATCTACATCACAAACACCTTCAAAACATCTATTCCAGTCAATTTGTGCTAAGTCGCTATTTATTGCATCGTAATTTGCTCGCCTAAAATTTAACCTGGCCGCTTGTACATTTTCCTTTAGGTTAGTGTTTGCGGTTGTTGTCAGTACAACGTGAATAGGTGGGTGTGGCGAATCGACTCTACTCAACACATCAGTCGCTTGTTCTACTTTTACATCATAATATTCTGTTGATTCAAACAAAACCAAATCCAAAATCTTTCCCTTATCGTTTAAAATGTGATTATGTTGCGTAAAGTTATTTTCGGTGATAAAGTCTAGTAACAAATGATTGAGAGCAGTTAAGTTCTGACCAACGGGATCTACTGTTAATCATTATCAATCATCGTCAGTCGTCGTCATTCATCATCAATCATCATCAATCGTCATCATCAATCATTATCCATCATCACCACTCGTCATCATCAGCACTGCTACCTCGGGCATCCGAGACTACCTCCTGCACTCCAGGGCGTCCGACACTACCTCCTACCCTTCAGGGCGTCCGACGCTACCTCCTACACTCCAGGGCGTCCGACACTACTTCTTACCACCTCCGGGTTTTAAACTGGTGAACTTTACAAATTTCCAATATTGAGGGTCCATCATGGGATACATGTCCATTATTGGGTGTCCATCACTGGAGAGGTGCCGTCCATTAATGGAGATTTGGCGCCTTTTTGAGTTTTTCGTAATTTTATCAGAAACAAAAGCACTATAAAAATATTTATTTGTACATAATATGGCATATTTATTGGCCTACAGTTTGGTAAAAGTCACAACATTGTATCATTTCATATAGTTGAATAGTGCTTAAAAATACTAGAAAAAATCCTTAACCTGTCCATAATTGGTGCCATCACGTTATATACAAGAGCTTTTGATGCATTTTTTTTTCAGTATATAGAGTGGTTCAAGAGGAAGGTTTATTGGTGATGTCGACAACTGGCTGGAGCCTGCATCTTTTTTATCTATGTTTTTTGTTGTTTTTTGATACTTCTTATTGTCATACTAAAAGTCAGATCATTACATCATTGTCACTCCTAGAAACGTGGTTTTACTTTCCCAAATTATACAGTCCACGGCGTATTTTCTACATTTTAGTCCTTCGAGCCGGGGGAACGTGAGCGCGCCCTCGCCGAGCAGCAGAGGGAACGTGAGCGCGCCCTTGCCAATCTAGAGCGCGAGGTAGAGGAGAAGGAACTCAATGCACAACTGGCAGCAATCGAAGCGAGCACAGATAAGTCCTTACGTAGCTGTAGCCGTAGCAGTAATCGTAGCGCATCGATAGCTAACACCCAAGCGTGGGTCGAGAACTGCGCCGCGCGGCACGTGGATAACATTGCAGCTAGTGAACATATCCCTACCGACACGTTGAGACCGCAGCCTCCCTATGGCACCCCAATCGAGGGTCCCACGCGGCCTCCCCAGGCACACGTCATGAATGCACAGCACTATCGTTCCGCCCCGGCCGAACATTCGTGGCCTCAGACTGGAAATACCGCCGCAGCATAATTATATCCCCAACAACATGAATGTGCACACCACTCAAGTTCCCCTAATCGAGCCCCAGTGGACACGGGCCCAGGACCCGTCTTTGGCTACAGCTCTACATGCTTTGGCCGCGAGCCAAAATCAGCGCAGCTTCAAACACATCGAGCTACCCCCGTTCAATGGAAAACCGAACGAATGGCTGATCTTCAAACGTACTTACGACGATACTAAACTGAATTATTCTGCCCTAGAGAACTTGGCCCGACTTCGCAACGCGGTGCGCGGAGAAGCGCGTGAAGCGCTCTCCTCACTCCTATTCTCAGCAGAGTCACCGTGCGAGATCATCGACGCGCTCGAGCTGCATTTCGCGCGCCCCGAGCTCATCGTGCAGCAAGAAGTCGCAGCGCTACGCAGCTTACCTAAGTTGAGTACTGACTATCGGGATTTAAACAAATTTGCGTGCAAAATTAGGAACAGCGTCGAGACTATAAAAATCGCTACGCCAAACACAATATTTGCATTCACCCGAGCTGTTTTCAAACGTTTTGAATAAACTGAACGTATTACTCAAATCTCGTTGGTGCGACTATGCTAAGGAGCGCCACCAAACCTTCACTGAGCACAACTATTCTAAGCTAGAGCTCTTATCACAGTTCTTACTAAGCGAAGCAGACACGCAACTCAAATTTTGCGCAGAATTAGATGCTGTTCCGCCTGTCCAACATTCACACATGCATCAACACGCACCGACCCACAAAACATTTAGGGCCACAGGTAATCAAAATTATAGGCCACCTACGGCAAAACGTGAAAACGTTAACCTAACGTCGGAGCACAATCAAACGTGTTTGTATTGCAAAGAGACGCACAATTTGAAAAGCTGTGGACAATTCAAAGCGCTCTCGGTTGACGATAGATGGCGCTGGCTGCGCGAGGCAAAGGTTTGCTATGTTTGTTTCAAAAATAGGCCCCACAAATGGAATGAGTGCCGAGGTCGCGGTTCGTGTGGAGTCCAGGGCTGCCGCCTCCGTCATCAACCTCTCCTTCATCGCCCCTCTGAAGGCCCTACAAACAATGTGCAACAATCTGAGCATGACGTAACGTGCAACACGGATGTTGCTCGCCCCTCCGCGCCGCCACCGCCTACGCAGCCTTTGACGTCAGAGGGCACTGACTGCGACGTTGTTAAAATTGCGGCTGCCTCTGATGTCTCTAACAATCAAAATGTTTCAGGGATTCACGCACGCACACTGCTTAAGATAGTGCCGGTAGTCGTATCGGGACCCGCGGGCGACTACGACACGTACGCGTTTCTCGACGACGGCAGCACGGCCACGCTGATCGACGACACTGTCGCCGCGCGCATCGGCGCCACGGGCCCGCTGCAACCGCTGTCGATCGCAGGTATCGGCGGTATGACTAGAAATACCGTCGCTAATATAGTAGATTTCTATATAAAGGGTCGCAACTTAAATGAGCGATATCTTATAAAAAACGCGAAACGTATGCAATCGTTAGACCTCAGCACTCAGTCACTTTATGGATGCGAACTGAGGGCTTTCCCTCATTTGAGTGATTTAGTAAATGAGTTAACGTACGTAAATGACTAAATCCTTCCGACGAGACTCCGAGAATCCGACGAGATCCAAGCCAATGTCTGTGGACGCCTCTGACAGGTGGTTCGCCGGCCCACCTTTCTTGCTGAGTCCTCCTGAGGCCTGGCCTGCTGAACCCACAACTGACGACACTATTCCCTTCTCGGAGGAGATGAAGCCCACCGAGCTGGTCCATTATACGCCAATATCCGTGGACCAGCTCCCACCCGTGGGTGATGTCGCTAAATTCAGTAGCTGGCTACGCTTTACGAGAGCCACAGCACGCATAATTCAGGCCGGCAGAAAGTTTCGTTCCTTGATTCGGTCGCAACATCAAAATCCTAATTCTGTTTCCTCATCTATCAACCATCATTCATTTGTCACCGCTTCTGACATCGCGAAAGCCGAAAGGCACATTTTCATCAGATCGCAAGCAGAAAGTTTTGCGGCAGAAATCGCCAGTCTAAAATCCGCGAACCCCTTCCCTAAAGAGAGCCGTCTAACTTCTTTCACCATTCGACGAGCTGACGACGGACTCCTGCTGGTTGACTCACGCATAGCGCGCGCGCCCGGGATCGCGGAAGAGGCGAAGACGCCCATAGTCTTGGACGCCCGTCACCCAGCGGTACGCCTCTTCATGCAGGATTACCACGTGAAAGCTGGTCATGCCAACGATAATCTCGTATTGAACGAGCTCCGCCAGAGATTTTGGATTTTGCGATGCCGAAACGCCTTAAAAACAATCAAACGCGAATGCCACTACTGCAGAAGATTGAAGGGCCAACCGCAAGTACCCCCTACAGGCGACATCCCTTTAGAGAGGCTGGAGCACCACTTGCCCCCCTCTACGAATACTGGCCTAGATTATTTCGGTCCCCAAGACGTTACCGTCGGCAGGCGAAAAGAAAAACGTTGGGTTGCTCTATTCACCTGCCTAGTGACCAGAGCGGTCCATTTAGAAGTTGTCGGAAGCCTTTCAACAGACTCTGCAATCCTATGTCTACGCCGCTTCATTTCTCGCCGAGGCTCACCCAAGAAACTCTTCTCCGACAACGCCACCGCCTTTAGAGGAGCTGATAACCTACTAGCCCCACTTTTCGACTACGCTGCCCAGAAGAAAATAGAGTGGCACTTCATCCCGCCAGCTTCGCCGTTCATGGGTGGAGCCTGGGAGCGCCTAGTACGCTGCGTCAAGACTGCTCTGCATGCGACACTCCGAGAACGAGCACCAAAGGAAGAGGTTTTCACCACCCTTATAGCAGAAGCAGAAGCCATCGTCAACTCAAGACCCTTGACGTATGTGTCACTCGCAGACCCAGACTGTCCCACAGCTATCACGCCTTTCCACTTCCTCATTGGGACCTCGTCGAACCACCCATGGCTGGCGGATGCCCTGGACGACTCAGACCTGGTACGCCGGTGTGACTGGAGGTGGACCCTGCGGCTGGCGGACATCTTCTGGACCCGCTGGATGCGCGAATACTTGCCGACCCTGATTCCACGCCCATCGTCCAGAACAAGAGCAGCCAATTTGAACGTAGGAGACGTGGTCCTAATTGTAGACGGCTCTCTGCCAAGGGGCACCTGGCCGTTAGGAAAAATTGCCAAAATTTACCCGGGCCAGGACGGGATAGTGAGGGTGGTCGACGTGGCCACTCAAAGTGGCACGTTGCGGCGGCCTACCAAAAGGGTGATAGTTTTAACTAAGGAACCCCAGCCAGCTGTCGATGCTGATTGAGTGCCTGCACTGGGGCGGAGGATGTCGACAACTGGCTGGAGCCTGCATCTTTTTTATCTATGTTTTTTGTTGTTTTTTGATACTTCTTATTGTCATACTAAAAGTCAGATCATTACATCATTGTCACTCCTAGAAACGTGGTTTTACTTTCCCAAATTATACAGTCCACGGCGTATTTTCTACAGGTATATTACTCCTAGGAAAACATCTTATTCCAACAGTAAAATGGGTTATGGTGGGCGCAGCCGCTGCGCAGGCCACAAGTCATAATTTACTCTTTCAGCACTTTAAAAACAGCATCAAATAGGTATTCTAGGTAGATTGCGTAGTTTAGAAGGAGTCGGAGATGTCCATGACAGACAAACACAAAAAGCGACATTTAACCATGTACCTACCTACATGTTGCCTGATAAATAGGTAATTAGGTATCGGTACATACTTTACTCATCTGCCTTACAGTAAGGATGACTTGTTTTATAATAGCGTCATGGCGTCTTAATTTCTGCATCCTGGTTTCATTTTCAGCGTCCTCGAAGTAAATGTACATGAACTTATAGTCATCTTCTTCGATCCTCAGTTTGAATGTGGTGTTGCGCACGTGGAAAGTGTTGAAATCGAATGGTGGGAAGCGGTTCTTCAAGTAATTGTAAGGGTGAATAACCTGAAACCAAGTATCTGGTAAAGGTTTTGCAGAGTAGCAGTACCCAGCACTTCTACTCTGCAAATGCAAAATACACACATACATACATATTATTTGTTTGAAATACATTTTACAGTATGACAGCTTAGCTTATGCACTGTAAAACTAACATCTCTATTATTTATAATTAAATCAAACATATTTAAAATATTTAGATACGAAGAAATAAAAATGACAAACAAACTTAAATTTTGTGTGACAGGCAGATACATTTCTATATCTATGTACTTAATTAATAAATTCAGCATATCGCAAACAATCTTTACATAGCTCAACAAAAGAGTCAGCAAATAGGTCTGTTTGGGGTGACGTAGACAGGAGTGCCGAGTGCGTTAAGCTGACTGAGCGCAAGTACCAGCGGGGATTGGCTGTGGTGATCAGTTTGCTGCGAGGGTACCGCTAAAAGACGGTGACTGCGGCCACGCAGGTCATTGTCAGGCACAAACTGGCAACACACACGTCACACAAATTCTGGGCATACTAAGTCACTGCGTAGTAAGTGACATACTCTTGTAAGTGATACATAATTTCTTCTAGTTTGCAATGAATTGAACCCAAGTACACCTTGCAGATAACGGGTAAGATATAAAAAAGGGTAATAACCATAAAGTTTTTTGTATGAGAATCTTAAGAAGGCTTTGTATATTTTTTCTAATAATAAACAGTAACAAGATTCATGAGGGCTCCACACTATGACTGCAGTCTCCAACCCACTACGTACAAATATCACGCCTTTATTCCTTTCGGGGTAGGCAGAGCGCCGCAAAAATACGGTCGTTATCGCCACGTCTGACAAATTAATATTGAGGGCCGGTTAAGTTAATTTGTGTATCACTATAGTGACAGGTTGTCAGCTTGTCGCTAAAAAGTTGTAATACACGTGAAATTCTCGAGTCCCTTCATTGCCTCTTACAACACCCGCGGGAAGAATTGGGGTGATGCTATTCTATGCCGGCATCACACGGCAAAATACACTACTAGGCAAATAAAGACAGTAGATAAAGTAGAGGTTGTATTAATGCAAGATCATGTGACATACAGACACTGTTTCTAGGTATCCATAATCTGTAAGTTTAGGTACTTATCTTTTTGTAAAAAAACTTTGTATGAAAGTGACACTTCTGAACTGTCAGTTTCATACAGAATTTGTTTACAAAAAGTACCTAAACTTACAGACTTTAGGATACACAATTTAAATCATATTCGAAAACAGTTACGTTTCATGCATATTCACTCAACAAAAGGTTCGGTCATTTAGAAGAAAACTATTCGGCAAATCATTACCTGAAGTTACCTGACCCTGTATACGACAACACAACAACATGCTACAACAGCTATAAAAGTCCACTGCCAGACATAGGCCTCTTTCAATTACGGGGTATTTTCGTAGTATTTTCCGTACCCACCACCACGGTTAGCAAACGGGTTTGCGAGCGCAGTGCAAGATGTTGTATTCATAGGGAATGTTGCTAGCCAGTCCCTGGATTCATCACTTAATTGCTTGTTACGACACCCACGGGTAGAAATGTGTTGATGCTATTCTAAGGCGGCACAACATGGCCAAGCTGTCTGATTGGATTTTACTTAGCAGGGTCACGACTTTTACTGTTCTCTATCAGAAGGCTGCCGAGAAGACGGAGCATTATAAAATAACAACAAAATAAATGGTTACCCGTGGCAGGACCTTTATTCTTTTATCCAGGAACGCTTGTTTCAAATGGTAAAAGGGCGTTCCTTTTGCATCTTTCTTGCTAAAGTCTTCGTATGAGAAATCCTTTTCTATGAAGAAAATCAAAGTCACGCTTCTTCTTTCCGCCACACTAAGTATGCCGTCAAACTCTTCCAAGCTGGTTATGTGCAAAGGATTCGTTTGAGTCCTGACCACTCCGTCAAGCAGGCCGTCGTCTAAAATAAGTAGTGGTACAAAATTATCTTCCAAGGCAAATGATATTGCACACAATGCACTCATTAGTGCTATCGAGAACCCTCTGAATTTCAACATTGTTGAAAACTGGATTGACTTGATCGTAGATATGTATATCAGTTTGATTTTACAACTATTGAAGACACTCTGAACCACATCCTTGAACTCACTATCTTTTGATGTCCGTGAAAAAATAAAAAGTGGAACTTGTTTATATGTGACACATAGGTTGAGGTACTGACAAAGTCAGTAGAGTTTCAAATATTTTTAAAAATAAATGGTTATAAAAACTCCTTCACGTCCTCCCTTCTTGTATACATTTATTTCATTTTCAGGGTCAAGCACTGACCTCGATAGTCTTCTCTGTGGCTCTGGACTGGTAGTTGCTACAACACTTTTGAAACTCGTTGAAAATCGCCATCTTGGAACTAAAATTAGGGATGTCTTATCTGGAATATAAATATGACAATATACCGATGGTGCTAAGTGTACATCGTATAAGCGCATGCAGGTACATTTATTCATAAATAATAAGTATTTTTAAGATAACGAAAAATTGGAGTGGAATATGTAGGTTGACAAAAATAAACCGACCAAGCATAAGTCTGTTTCGTACTATAATGTTTAAAACTGACATCACAATCACGTTGTTTGAATAGGAACCCTCTTCAATAGCAATTTCTTAGGCGGCAGCGGCAGCAGCAGCGGCGCAGCAGGATCTTTTGCATACCTACATTAAAATGGACTGGTTCTCAGTAACGAGTTACACGGGAGCGGGTAACGAGCTATACGGGAGCGGGTAACGAGCTATGCGGGAGCGGGTAACGAGCTATGCGGGAGCGGGTAACGAGCGGCACACTCCCTAGAAAAAAAACGAAAGAAATGAAAGTTCTTAACGGCATACACACGTTAAACGCTGGTTGTCGGTGCCGGTTACCAGCTATCTATGTATGTACACTAAACTCCTAAAGAGCATACCTAGTTGGGATTTTTAGTTCTATGAGAAGAAATTGAAGGCCATCTAACAATTATTGATAGTACTACTTACTCTCCGTAAGCGCGTGAGCACCAATACTATGCCAGGCTCATCCATCAGGTAAATCTATGGATACTTCTTTGTCTGTCGTATTAAGTATCCTTATCGGGACTGAACCATTCTTTGGTTTTGTTATCAACCCTTCTACAAAAGCTCCCTCTGCTATTTCCCTTGACAGAACAACACAATCACTGTCCAACTTAGTCGGAATGTGCTTAATTGTCTCACAGCGTGGAGATATAAAGTGACTGTAACTGACTTTACTTTTTATCGGAACATTTACGGTTTTATCATTTGACGTTAACCGTAGAACATCATCTTTGTAATCAATTATTGCTTCGAACCGAATAAAGAAATTTTCTCCTATTATTCCATCTACTTCGCACATTAATTCCTTAAACACGTAAAACTTTTGTCTAAAGTATAAGCCATTAATCTCTAAATCTATAAATAAATAACCTACTGATTCTAACCTACCGCTTATACCTCTTATAATTATCTTATCGTTGCGCAACTGTCCTAATAAATTATTTCTACTAACCCAATCATACTTTAAGATGCATATGCTTGCACCACTATCTGCTAGTACATCAATAACCGAATTACTGATATTAAACCTAACCGTACTCGCATTGTTAAAACTATAAACATAATTCTCAAAGGGAACGAAAAAAAACGTTCTTGTTACTCATTTCACCTGCTTGTGACTCATTATTGTCACTATTGTCTTGATCTTGCAAGACGTGGTGAATTCGCGGAAAACGTACGGGACGTTCGGCGGCGGTACGGCGTGAGGTCGACGGTCGGCCTCCACGATTGCTACGTCCGCGCGATCCGCGATGTCCGCTGACCGAAGGGCCAGAAAAACGACACTGGGTCATGTTGTTTGGCGCATTGAACTTTGCGCTCGAGAAATGTGAATGGCGGTTATAATTATTGTTATAATTACCTCGGGCGTTTCCTCGAAATACATTGCGCGCCGGGGTATTATAGTGCCTTACCCGCATGACCTGATCATTATTGACACTTAGAGTCTGTTCGTCTATGGCAGCTCTAATAGCCTCTGGTAAAGATTCAAACAGTCGTGAAGCTATAATCGTACTTAAACGCGTGTTAGATAAACCGTCTGCAAAGCGTTGAATTGCAATTTTTTCATTTATGGGACGCAGAATTGCATACTTAGTGTCATCCCCGTCCGACTGAGATGTAGTGAGATTCACAAACAATTCTTCTAACTCTGCACCGTATGACTCTACCGATCTGTGACCTTGTCTGGCAGTTTGCAGTTTCGATTGAATCGAGACAGCTGATTTCTTTTGAATCAGGTGTTTCTTCATGTCAGCTAAAAGCAAATCTACTGTGGTATAAGTGGTCTTTAAATGAAGTTTCGCACTTGCAGATAACCTCATTTTCAAAACAAAATCGATCAGTTGTGTATGGGTCGTTTCGGATATCATGGTTTTATATAGATCAATCGAATCTATAAGAGCCTTTGCTGTACCTTCCTGACCTGTCATCGGAGGTAGTACCGTGATAGCGGTTTTTAAATCAAAATCAGGTTTAGTTGCCATTTCGGATTCGTTTTCTTTTGGCTTGTAAGAAAGTAACACACTGTAAATTACCTTGATTTCTTTAACTACATCATTAATCGAATCTATATCTCTAGGGGCTATCTCAGATTTTTCTATCAAGGATTTTACACGAGACAAAATATTTCCTAATTGAGAGTAAAGGGATTCCGCTTCCCGAAATTTAGACTGTGCTAAATCTGTATCTCTCCTACTTCCTAACTTACGCAAATATTCTTTTAAATAAAATATTTTATCTTTTAACGACTGAAGCTCAACTAACACACATGACATACCTAAATTAAGAAATTAACACCCTATATAAAACAATTAAATCATAATAAGTATAAATAAATGGAACAATAAATTCTCTCGGCGTCAGCAGATTATCGACCCGTCGCGGTAAACATTATTGAAGTCAGCTGATCCCTAAGTTATTATGTAAAACGCACTTACTGGTTTTTGTACTTAGGCAGTATAGTACATTGTTGTCGTCACAGGGTGGCCTTTCTTCTGAAGACGGAAGAGCTTGATTCGGACGCTGCGATGTCCTCGACGCTGCGTAGGGATGAAATCTTGACTTTTCTGCGCGCCGTGGTACGTTGTGGGCCGGGCTATACCCTGGACACCGTGGGCCGGGAAAACCCTGGACACCGCTCGTTCTGTGATGGGCCGGGCTATACCCTGGACTCCGTGGGCCGGGATTTACCCTGGACACCGCTCCTTCTCTGCGACAATGTTGACGACGATGATGATTGTGCGTCTAAACGGCGAAAGTGTTAGCCGTAGACTTGACGAGAAGTGCTGAGTTTAATTCTCGTCGTAGAGCTTGCACAGTGTTGCTACGACACTTCTTGTAGATGTAGTGAGATATTGCGACGATTAATATCACGATGATGACGATGAGTAAGATGTCTGTTGTAGTGACGCCTGTTGCATTTTTCTGAGTGGCTTGGGCATCTCCGCTGGCAGTTTGGGCGATGATAGTTTCTTCTTTTGAAATATTTTTTCCCATGTCGAAATTGGTAACTTCTGGGGCCCGAATCTGTTGCAGCATTTTGACATATCGTGAAAGCGATATGCCCTATAAGGCTTCGGTTACGGTTTTTACCATATTGGGAACAGTCCATTACAGTTTTTGTTACCAAAATCATACTCAATTTGCTTAGAGCCAGCAATGTAGGACCTTATCGCAAGCTATAAACCGTAAATACGCGCGTTTAAAAAGTTGTCATCTAACTGCCAAAAAAAAGAATAAGTCAAAAAACGGTATGGGCCTATTCTGGCTTGATTTTGGCGTAATCGGAACCAAATCGTATACACCGTCCTTTTCAGTATTTATGACACCGGTAGTAACAGAAAACATTTCCGCATATTGGTTCTAATACCGGTCACTCATAGTTCTTTCCATTCATTCAATTTCCTGTCCTAAATTTTCTTCTGTCAGTTTTAGCTTTGTTTACTTTGCAATAAATTGTATTTGAGTATGTGAAAATTCGAAATATTCATTATATTTTATAAGTAATTGTTATATAAGAAATACACATGGGTTTCACGGACCACGGATACATACATACGTATTATAATATGTACGTGCGACGATGTCTGTGTCGGTTGTTAAAATAGGTACAATTTTTTTAAAGTATTTTGCTTTAGTTTTTTACTTATATCCCCCTCATCCATTAACATGATGGAGTGTCATGCACAAATCGAACCCCGAAAAGTATACTCTGAGCGAAGGTTGGTACTATATTGAGCTAGAGCCTGATAAAGTGATAATGATAAGTCACCACGCTAGGATCGGTTCCGGAACAAAATATCAGTTACATTTTTTGATATAGTGGCAATTTGATGAAGTGACTGTCTTTCTCACTCTGTATGTATGTAATCATTGAAGCATTGCACCGATTCTTATTTTCTTTGCTTGAGAATCTTACTATGGCTTATAACCCATTATTGTCTCTACCAACTTCAGATATACCTACGCTATCAGCCTGCCTACCTTACAAGTAAAGATAGTAAAGGGAGTAAATTTTGTAAAGGAGAACTTCTCGATGAATAATTTGAAGATAAAATTTAGTAAATAAAACTAATAAAGGTAACTTAAAACTATACGATTAGAATTTCTGAGTAGGAGCACCTGGAGCTCCATTTCTGAAACGTCGTAATTCGATTCATGCTGTAATTTGTTTCCTTCTAATTATGCTTGTATCCCACATTCTACTTTACATATCAATACCCACATATCCTTATAAATTCACAGAAAGGTGAGAATTAAATCTTAGAGTAATAGAAATTATAATACATTGGACCAGTCGTTGCGGACTCCCATACACGGAATCAAAATAAGCAATTTATGAAAATCTTTAAATTCTATCACAGTACCAACTGATTTTGATACACACAACAGTCTAGCTAGCATAGTACAGTTACAGATCACAGCGGCAGATAGAAAAAAGAACAAAGTAATAATATTAATTTCTGATTCCATTTTAGTTGTCATAAAGTGGCACGTGCGTTCTACCGATGAGGAAGAAGATTGTGCCGATTTCATTACCGAGTACCAGTTTAAACACAGGTGGTATGGATAGTATTCGCATTTAATCCACCACCACTGCAGCGAACGAAAAGCAGTGCTTCTTTTCAATTTAAAGGAGAAGCGGAATGCCTACTGAAAAAGATATCTCATCTAAAGCGTTTTTCGGCTGGAATTGCTACGTGAGGATGATAAGAGAAACCAGGAAGTAATAATAGATTTCGTCGCTGTTGACCAAGTCGTGTGATGCCGGCTTAGAATAGCATCACCCCACATCCTTCCCGCGGGTGTCGTAAGAGGCGACTAAGGGACTCGAGAGTATTAGTGTATTACAATTTTTAGGCGACAGGCTGACAACCTGTCACTATAGTGATACACATGTTTTCTGAAACAACATTGGAAAACAATCCTCAAAAATGTCAGACGTGGCGATAGCGACCGTATTCTTGCGGCCGTTAACGCTCTGCCTACCCCGCAAGGGATAAAGGCGTGATATGTGTGTGTGTGTGTATCTTGTATTTTTTTTTTCTATGATTGTTGGTAACCTGATGAATATATTTTTTCCTATTAATTTTGTTATTCTGTGTAGTCTCCTATAGTATTCCTCGTAAAGTTCAGATGCTTTTTAAAAGGTATGTCGATCTATAGTGGTGCAAACATCACTTTATAAAGCAACCTTATAGCTATAAACTTGGGCATAGTGTTTATCCTTTAATTATGTAAAATTTTAAAGTACATATCTCGTCTATTAATATTTTGTAGTTCAAACTAAGTAATTAACAAAGGGCTCTGCTGGAACTGCAAGTTTCTGGAAAAACGGTGAGCTTATAAGGTTAATTTTCCATTGTAGAATCATACCTTTTAAAAAGGCATTCGGGCCGTTATATAAAAAATTCTCACGAACTCCTGAGCTTACGAGGTTAAAGTCCTCCTATAGTAGCATCATAGATACTACAAACACTTGGGCTCCTAAAATTATGAGACTACGACAAGAACACGCATTTCGTTCTTTTCCTTTCCCTATCTATTCGTATGCTGCTGGCACAAGGACATTGTTATTTTGAAAAATAGATAACTATGAACAAATAGGCACCGAAATGAGCACTAAAAGTTTTAGAAACCCCTAAACGATATTCCTACATATTATAAAAATTCATAAAAAGCAATGAAATAACAGCATGATGTGATACATATTACGATTCAATAGATGGCACTGTTAACATTTAAAACGCGATATCAAAATCAATCCTATTTAGAATTATGGTTTCCTTAGCCTACTACAAAGCCTATTATGCTTTAAACCATACTACCTCCTTCTAATTTTGTTTAATTTGTCTGCCTGTGTTCGAAAATGTCCGACTCCAATTCCTTCGTTAGTTTTACACCTATGTAGTTTCATAAGAATAGTATTGAAGTAATTTTAGAACCGTCAGCAATAAAATAAAAAATGTTTGTTGAATCTTCCCTCATACATACAAGTGTTCAGACGACAGGAGCTACCAGTATTGTTAGTCGATAAGCAGCCTATTTTGTCACGAAGTTTTTTGTAACTTTATCATCTCGGTGAAGGTCGTTGATGGCGGAATCCCCTACTATATAGGGAGGGCAATCAAGGCAAACGCCCTTCAACTCTCCGGTAAAATTGTTGAGTAGGAAAACAGATTTTATTTCAAACAGATTTTTTATTGGATCAATAACAGACTTTAGCCCAAATTTACTTTTACCAGCAGTTCTTAAAGTAACTTCTTTCAGAGAGCAGCAGATGTTTTCTTATATAAGTTTCTTATTATTGTATTTGAAGTACTTGCAATTAAAGCAATATTTTCATGTTTTGTAATAGGAACAGTGCCAGATGTTCTAAGATTCGCATTTATATATTTTTTTGAGGACATCGTTCTGCAATAAATAATTGAAGTTTGTTAATATTTGGTCAATATTCTCACTAATAATCTACTATCCAACAATATATTCAAGCATCTAACCCAGTAGTGATATTTGCTAGCGTTGCTAGCATAATTTTATATTTTTTGTAAATAGGTATAGATACATACAAAACACCCAGACTGGATACAAATATTTTAGAATTAACTTAACAAACATTTATGTCCTGTAAGGATCGAGCCCCCACCCAGGAGGAACCCAAGAGCGTCGGCGGGCAAGAGTTCAGGACACCGGTCTTACAATGTAAGAACCGAGTTAGATCGTTGCCATGTACTAATGTGTTTTTACTAACTGCTCTTTCGTTGGAGGAATAACATCGTGATGAAACCCATATTCAAATTAAATTTGAATTTAGATGATATTTGAATGTGGCCCGACCCTCGGCGTAGAATAGAAGGCAGGGGTACTATCGACTTATCCCGATAGCATAGTGAACCACTTCGGTGCTACACCATCGGACAATCTTCACAGCCAGTCAGTCAGCCCTATCATTATAAAATTCAGCACAAATTTATGGGTTACGGTAGCTTTGCTAGCAGTAGTAGCATTTTGCCATACTAAAGATAAATTTTCACAATTTAGTTTATTTTTTTTGTTTATGTTTTGATTTTTTAGACATTATGCAAGACGACAGCTCTATCAAAGACATCAACGTGAATCTTCCTTAGATTTCGTGACACGAAATTACCAAAAAGTATAAGGAGGAAGTGTCTATGATTTGGCAGTCGTGTAAAAAGTTCTGTGGCCACGGTGGTGGCCCCGCCAAAGCGAGAAACGTGATAGTTTCCGACTGATCAAATTAATCAGATCAAATTCTCGGGATATATTGTCAATAGTAATTTCATTAAACAGGCAAAGTTTCAGTTTTATAGCTCTTATCTTTTTATTATTTTAACGATGTCTAAAATCCGCCAATTCAATTTAGTCATTGACACACTGCTGATCATCAAAATTTTTGAGTACTTCCTGAAGTGCCAGAAAGCTGAAATTCATTATCGATTGTTTAATCGATGGGATGTTTATCCCATGAACCCCCCACAACCTTCCAAATTGAGGGGTTAAAGTTTTAATGAAACTTTCTAGGATTTTCATGCTAGAAGTTAGATATTTGGTATAAGGACATAATATAATACAGTACGCGAATCAGTATTTTATAAAATCACTCTACGCTCTACCCTCTAAGAAAAGGGGGGCGGAAGTGGTTCCCCTTCACTACAAAACCAATGAAATCCGACCAAAAACATTTAAATGCCAATTTCTTTTATAAACCCTACATATTTGTTAAATGTATGGTTTGCTGTTTCAGCAGAATGAAGACAATGACAATTTGACTGCGGAAATTAGACTAAATGCGCCTTTTCGAAGGAAGAAGTTTTTCTTCCGTTTGGCCAAGCCGTATATTTTAACTAAGATGTAGGTAAAGTTTGTAAGACAGTTGGTGTACTTAGGGCGCGTAGATTGAGAATCTTGGCTCTTTTTTGAGGTCTGATGTCTATTTGTTGCGCTTTGACTATATCTTGACATGAAAATGTTTTTGGTGGGATTTGTTTTTCGTTATATCATAGGTTTGTTTAACGTTTAGCAACACGCCGGGACTGGAGGCCGTGTTTACCATGTTGACTATATCGACGTATCTATCAACCCATTATTATAGTACTTGATTTTGACCATAAAGAAAGTCCACTTTAACAAAAATAAAACAAAAACATATATTTTGATATCGCAAAGGGTAACTGGAAGAGATCTCTTAACGGGATAAATCCGCCTTTGCGCCTTTTATGTTTTACAATACTTAAATTAATAGTATTAACAGGATTATCACCACGATTATGTTTGTTTTTACCTCGATATTTCGAATCGGTTTCACGCTCCATGGTCACGAGTAGACTGTTTTGGCGAATATTGTCATCCTGCTAGCGGCAAACCTATCTGTCTACCCTCTTTCTGATACATCGACTGCGATCCGTTCGGTTGCTCGTACCACTACTATCTTATGTTTCACTTATTTTATTGCTACTGTTAACTTCTGTGGTACAATAAAGTTATTACATTCTGCTACTGCTACAGCTACATCAGTCCATTGCTGGACATGAACCATACTCACCACGCTTGACAGTCGAATTGGTGAGCGCAGTGCAAGATTTTGTAGATATTCAGCGGAAACGCTGCTGCTCGTTCTTCGATTCATCCCTTAGTCGCCTTATACAACACCCACGGGCAGAAATGGATTGATGCTAATCTAAGGCGACAGCCGATGTTATTCGAACTTATTACCTCCATAATATAAAAATGGAAGCCGAAATCAGATTGTCGATCAACCAAACTATCCTACTCTTCTGCGGAGACTCAACATTCAAAGCTAAAGTTGTTCAACATAATGAGATGTTTTTGCAGATCCATAGCAAACGAGCATCGTGTTGTTGAAAGTCTGAGAGCTCATCACTTCATAGTATAAAGCAAAATTCGCTTTACGTGTCTGTTTATTTTAAAAGATAGAGTGATTCATGAGGAAGGTTTATATGTACAATATTGGCACAAAAACGACTACTTTCAACGGGAAACGAGTTACAGCGGGCGGAGCGACTAGGCGGGTGGCTTGTCTTACCTAGAGATATCACTGCTGTGAATAGAATGTATAAAAATGTCTCAGTTCTGCGGAAAACGAGTAGAAGAAAACCGCCGCAAAATCCCTTACGTAGTCTTAAAGATCTCGTATAATGGAACCTTGGTAAATAAAAAGACATAGTTCCTACTCAATGGTATTCTTGACGTACAAACAGCTTTAGAAATAAATACATGTCGGGACTGAAGTTTGCACCCATTTTCAAGCAACACTATTTTTAGTTAAACATTGAACTTGGCTACCAACTTCTACATTTATGTTTGTGGTGGGACTATCTTTGTTTCAAAAAAGCCTTACTAATAACAATTCTCCTTGTTCAGTCGATCTTTTTTGTAAAAAAAATTGCCCAACTCTTCGCCATATCGTTTTGGACCCCATCACTAAACGATATCGTTTTTTTGACATAAAATAGCTATTGCAGTGTATCTTATTTTGACGTAAGTTTTTGCCAAAAATATGTCCTTATTCGGGTAAATCATTCAAAATTGAGTGAATGATATGAATTTTTTGACCTACGATTTCGAACACACAGACATATGCAAAAAAAAATTTTGTATACATAGACTGCTATTAACCATAATATATAGTGTTTACTACAAAACTATCAATGTACTGCTAATTCAGCGCGATTTGTCGTCAATTAGCCAGAAACTACCCATATGGTTTTCCATATCGTTTTTTGACGTATCGTTTTTCACACAGATTCGACCCCGATAGTGCAACGGAACGATGAGTTTGGATTACTGGAACCGGGTGAATTTTCTTGTTGTTTTGACGACGAAATTATTTTACTGGAACCGGGTGAATCTTCCAAATTGTTTCCAACGAAAATAGTGTACAGGAACCGGACGAATCTTCAATTTTGAGTCAACGACGAAATTGGTTAGCTGGAACTGGATGAATCTTCTAATTTTTCATTTTTTGTTTCTTCCCAATCTTCAATCTCCCACGTAGAGGTTCGTTGTTGCAGGTCGCCATAAAGTATAGTGAGGGCGAGGGCTGCAGGGTTGAGATCAATAAGACAACTGTCTTTGTTGAGAGGTAAAGTAAGAATGTTTTATTGGTCTTAATAATTAATAAAGAAACCTTAAATGCTAACTAAACACTTCAATTATTGTATAATATTTCATCACATTTGGTGTCGATGCACCCACCTTTCAGCTAAGTCATGATTGACCAAGATGAGTTGCAAGTTGAGTTGCAAGTTGAGTTGCATACTACAGTATCAACTACTAATTCCAATGGATGTCATCAGATTGTATTTGAAAAAAAAAATGAATATGGAGATACAATTATACAATCTTCTTCAATAGTGCACCGTTATCAATTTAGCGACTTACAAAATTATATATTGAAATTTAATTTTGTTCTGTTAAACATAAAAAGCTAATTATGATGCTAAGCTCTAATATGATTCGAATCTGGACTTCATCAATTTCTTAGCCAATCCTTTTAACCACTAGGCCACGGATGTTTAGTGATTCATGTAGAAAATTGTTAATATATAATACTGATTCATTGCCTTATGGAAATAATATAATAAACTAATGGAGGGTACTATTGTTATACCACTTTACGTATGAACGCAATTTGAATGCATACAACTGCTTTGTAGAAAGCTCAGATTAAAGAAACCCTAGATAAGAAATACCTACAAAAAAAACGTGCATACCTACAACTGGTTGTTTTTTGTAATGGCGGATCGAACTAGGGATGTTACTAGTGTAGTAGTAGAAAATTATCGATATCGATTATACGGTAGGTGGCTATTAGACACGTCCTGAATATCGTGCACGGTCAGACATACATTGCTGATTATCTTGAGTTTATTGTTATGACACCCAATGGATAACCAGCAATGTGTGCCTGACCGTGAACGGTATTCAGCCACGTCTAATACCACCTGTATTATAATCAGTTTCGTAGCTGCGGAGGTGGTCCGGTCTTAAAAAGGGTAAAACCGGGGGCGCATTTAATAAAACTGTCGATTCTCATTTACAATGACAATTCGATTTACATTGCTCTGCTTGTTAGGAATTTTTTTTTTTTTTTTTACGTAGCCTGTTCGATGTCCCACTGCAGGGCAAAGGCCTCCCCTCTTTCGCGCCACCCGTCTCGGTCTTGGGCCTCTAAATGCCAGTTCTGGAGAAAGGCCGCACTATCGTCTCGCCATCTTCTCCTAGGCCGACCACGGCGACGACAACCATCTTGTGGTATCCATTTTGGGGTTATCAGGGCCCATCTGTCGGAATGCATGCGACACACATGTCCTGCCCAGTCCCACTTCAGCCGTGCGGACTTTTTTCCGACGTCTATGATGCCAGTTTTGGAGCGCAAGGTTGTGTTTCTGATGCGATCTATCCTTTTGACACCCAGAATGCTGCGCTCCATCGCACGTTGGCAAACCTTGAGTTTGGACTTTTGTGCTTCAGTCAAAGACCACGTTTGCGCGCCGTACGTGAGGACAGGCAGAATACACATGTCGACAAGTTTTCGCTTCAGCGTAAGAGGAAGGTCTCCCTTCATCAGCTCCTTCATGGACCAGTAGCTCTTCCAGGCGTTTTGGATGCGTCGTTCGACCTCTTTGTCCTGCCTGTTTTCGAAGGGTGCTATCTGGCCCAAGTAAGTGTATTCGTCGACATAATGTATTAACTGCCCGCCCACTTCCACTCTGTGTTTGGTACTGTTGCACATGAGCTGGGTCTTCGTCATATTCATTTTGAGTCCAACCTCAAGGCTTGCCTCGCTTATCTCTCGTAGCATGGTTTCAAGTTCTGTGGCTGAAGTGGAGAAAAAGACGATGTCGTCAGCAAAACGGAGATTGGTTAATCGTTTTTCCCCAATGATGATGCCTTTCGAGGACCAGGATGTTGAGAGACTTTTGAAAATCTCCTCTAACGCAGACGTAAAAAGTTTTGGCGAAAGAGGGTCACCCTGCTTAACGCCTCGGCGGATTTTAAAGGAGGGTCCAGAAGTCTGTAACTGAATATTGGCTGTGCTGTTTTTGTAAATAATTTTGAGAAGATTGATATAAATGGAGTTGATATTTTGGGATTCTAATGCTGAAAATATGGATAAATGGTTAATACTGTCAAACGCCTTGGCGTAATCTATGAAATCTAAGTAGAGGGGTTTGTTATACTCGTTGAATTTTTCTATAATCTGATTTAAGGTATGTAGATGGTCATTTGTAGCGAAACAAGGGCGAAAACCGGCTTGCTCGGGTGGTTGGTGGCGATCTAGTTCTCCAGCGATCCGTTTCTCTATTAATTTAATGAATACTTTATATATGTGTGAAATCAAACTTATGGGCCGGTAATTCCCTATGTCACTTTTGTCCCCCTTTTTATGAAGGAGAACGATAGTAGAGTGACAAAATTATTCGGGCATATTACCGGTTTGTAATATTTCATTAAATAACTTTGTTAGTCGAGGGAGCAGAACGGGTTCTCCTATTTTGAGTGCTTCTCCTATTTTGAGAAAATTTTATTATTGATATTAAATTGGCTCGCTGAACACGCAATATACATTGAAAATATATAATTGTCAGATTTATTAATTACCCCTGGTACCCACCCGGTGACTGACTCCTTGGGAACTGCTAGCTATCCTCAAAGTGGAGCTCGCTTTGCTCGCAGTAAGTTTTCTATTGGTGTTTCGCCTCAAAAATTTTCTCTCCCACTGTTTGCAGTAGGTATACCTACTAGTATTTGCAGGAAAATCGATCGAGCTCGAATAGTCGAAAACACAAAATTTTTGAAATCAACATTTTAATATACAACAACAATTTTCAATAATAATGTTTCAATCAAATTACAATATTTATAGTTAAATTACAATTTACAATATCATTGTGATTCGATGTTGGGGGTCTGATAAATTCAATTTGATTTTGAACTTTTTCAGCCAGTATCCTGGGGATTTGTGGTCTGGATAGAGGCTGCAACATACACAAAACATTAATTTATTACAGGTCTCAATTTTGAAAGAAATCTTATTACTCAAGTCTACGTTAAGAAACACGGTCTAGGTGCGTCCTAGGCCAAAATTGCCCAGGACAAAAAGTGTTTGTAGTAGGCCCCTCTACACGTTAAAAATATAAAAAAAATATTTTCGTAAAAAAACTTTTTGGGCAAAATTTTTCTAAGACCCAAAAAAGTTTTTTTCCAATAAAAATTTTTTTCATGATTTTTCGAAGTTTCATTGGGTCCCAAATGGTATACCCCAACTCCCCTTTAGCGCCCCGAAAAGTATACTCTGACCAAAAAGACGGGTGATAATAGAAACATCGATAGTCGATACGGCATCGACTAGCCCTACATCACTAAATTCCAAACAAAACATTTTTACATATTTTAGACACATTTCAACAAAAGTTAACGAAAATAAGAACTATTTGGATAAATAGTAAAGTAATTAGTCCATTAACAGCTGGCTCACTTGAGAAATTGAAAAAAACACAGATATTTCAATGAAAAACGCAGTACTTACTGGTGTAATGTTATGTCCGGTGGTTTTGTTGCACTTTTGGTACCGCAACCAATGACACTGCACTGGGGCATCTTTTACGATGTTTATATTTACTATTTTCTAGTTTTAGCCACTAAATTCACACGATTTCACATAAAAACAAATTTTAAATGTTTGTTTTGACGCTCACTGACAGATGATCTACCGCTGTCTCAGATTAAAGAAACCCTATGGATTTGCAATTGTTGTTTATATGAAGAATGTGTTATATAAATACGGTGTGTTTCTATAGTGAACTTATGTTCCTACTGCTATTTCATTCTTTCTTATGTTACTTTAAGTAGACCGAAAGAGACGACACCAATTTTGACAATTGTCATGCTGGAAACGATTTTCTGTGACGTCACCATATTCCCTCTTTGAAGCAAATCCGCCATTACAAAAAACAGTTCACAGCGGTAGATCATCTGTCAGTGAGCGTCAAAACAAACATTTAAAATTTGTTTTTATGTGAAATCGTGTGAATTTAGTGGCTAAAACTAGAAAATAGTAAATATAAACTTCGTAAAAGATGCCCCAGTGCAGTGTCATTGGTTGCGGTACCAAAAGTGCAACAAAACCACCGGACATAACATTACACCAGTAAGTAGAAACATCGATAGTCGATACGGCATCGACTAGCCCTACATCACTAAATTCCAAACAAAACATTTTTACATATTTTAGACACATTTCAACAAAAGTTAACGAAAATAAGAACTATTTAGATAAATAGTAAAGTAATTAGTCCATTAACAGCTGGCTCACTTGAGAAATTGAAAAAAACACAGATATTTCAATGAAAAACGCTGTACTTACTGGTGTAATGTTATGTCCGGTGGTTTTGTTGCACTTTTGGTACCGCAACCAATGACACTGCACTGGGGCATCTTTTACGACGTTTATATTTACTATTTTCTAGTTTTAGCCACTAAATTCACACGATTTCACATAAAAACAAATTTTAAATGTTTGTTTTGACGCTCACTGACAGATGATCTACCGCTGTGAACTGTTTTTTGTAATGGCGGATTTGCTTCAAAGAGGGAATATGGTGACGTCACAGAAAATCGTTTCCAGCATGACAAATTTTGCCCAAAAAGTTTTTTTTACGGAAATATTTTTTTATATTTTTAACGTGTAGAGGCGCCTACTACAAACACTTTTTGTCCTGGGCAATTTTGGCCTAGGACGCACCTAGACCGAGATACAGGCCCTCAAAGTTCTAGGCCAAATACTTCAAGGGCCTGTATCTCGGCCTAGGTGCGTCGTAGCCCAAAACTGCCCCTCTACCCGTACAAAATATTTAAAAAATTATATTCCAAAATGACATTTTTTCTTAAGGCCAGGATTCAGTGCTCAAATCACGATTTCAGGGGGTGAGGTGGGGGGGGCCGCCCGCGCTCCCCGCGCTCTGACACATCATCTGGCGCTCGCACACTACGCACCCGTACGTCGTGTGTTTTATAAACATGACCGCAGTCCGTCCACCTTTTAAGTATATTTGAGCTTTATCCCGGCCGTGGAACTTTTACTTCTACTCGTGAATTATTATTTTTTTGTGAAAATGCGACGAAACGAATATGAATGTGGGTAGATGGATGGACGCAGAAGAGGAGGAAGGCCTAAAAAGACCGTAATGTCTAGTTAAAACACACACATTTAATTACAAAGAATGTTAGGATAAGTTCTAAGTTCCTTTTATGAACCTGTCTGTGCGGAATCGCACTTTTTTGTATGATCTGTTGTATTTTTTATTACTTTTTATTTTGGACATGATATTTTGACTCAGTGTCATTATGGCCGCGCTAGAGAAAGTTGGTTGTTTTATTACACCAAAAATCAGGCTCCAGCTGATAAAGCAGCCAGCGGGCCATATCGGCTCCGCCACATTGTCCTTGAAACTGAACAACTTCCCCCAAGGAACATAGGTCGAAATATGAAAAAAAATCTAGCCGACCCGACTTACATTCTATAAAGTTAAAAAAAAGTACGAATAGATTGTACAAAAGATGATTATGAATCAAAAAGGTGTAAACAAATATTTCAATGTTGATAGAAAATGGACCAAAAATTTGAGTACCGAAATTCAGTTATATTTGCTCTACAATGTACTGTTCTCAAGATATATGCACTTTTAGTTTCCATTCGTTTTTAATACTCAAAAATGATATTTTACTAAAATGTTAAATGGCGTTTTTCATTGAAGTCCTCTGTCACGCTTGCAACTTGCTATAGGTAGATACTTCATTGATTTTGTTTTGTTTATGCTGCCGGCTCAAGTGCCAACATCCGTCGATTTGGGATGTAGACCGTGAAATACTAGAATTTAAGTCATGTATGTGGGATGATTTGTATGATGAGACGAACAACTGTAAGATGAAACCAATGGACAATTGAACGATAATTTTTGAACGTAAGACAAATGTTAGATGAATTTCAGTACTATGATGCTAGAACGGAAAAGCAATATAGGTGAGTAAATGAGTGTGAAAGAGAGAGTGAACACTTTTCAAATAGTATCTTGGGCGAAAAAAACCCGTGGTTATCTGTGTAAAATCCGAAAATTTTGTTATTCCTTCTTCTCCACAGCCACAGGGACCAGGACATGGGTCTATGTTATTACAGCGAATATAAAACTAAAAAGCTTACAAAAGATTTTAGTTAAGCGCTCTATCCCATATAAAACATAACCCTTTTTCCAAGCCGGTCGGATAAAAAATAAAAAAAAAGCAATAAAGAATAGAAAAAAGTACGTGTGACATATAATTGGAACGCAAATACCATGAAATATTTCAGAAAAATAACTTTTTTGAAAATTAAAAAATAATGCAAATTAAAAGTGAAAATACCGCAAAAACGGTGCAAAGTAGAGCAAAAAACTCAGTTTCGGTACTCATATTTTAGAACTTGTTTGATAATCTTAAAATTTAAATCGGGCCCGTATTTAGTCCACAATTGCCCTAGGCCTCGCCTCACTCACATGCGCATTATTGAAGGCCTACTTTTCTAGTTATTTATTTCACTACCTCATCAGCTGTTCAATTTCTCATTTAGTCTACTTTTACATTTGGTCAACTTCCTCATTTATTCTATTCCCTCTTTTAATCC
The DNA here is from genome assembly GCA_029255805.1 of Keiferia lycopersicella. Lineage (NCBI taxonomy): Eukaryota > Metazoa > Arthropoda > Insecta > Lepidoptera > Gelechiidae > Keiferia > Keiferia lycopersicella. The sequence goes on from JARACZ010000018.1 coordinate 501,017, forward strand.
ACTTTCTCGGTTATTCCAAGTTTTATTTGGTCCACTTTCTCATTTGGTCATTTTTCTCATTCATTGAAAGTATAAAAATATCTCGTCAAGCCCACAATTAGGGACTTTCTAGGGCCACAGGCCACTTTTTTATTTTGTGCTGAAGAATATGTCAAGTGCCACGTTATTTTAAGAAAATATAGATGGTGCGCAACGGGATACTGGTTATTACTATAATGTTATCTCTTTGATGGAAGCGTCAGTATGAATATAAAAGTTCATACCTAGCTCTTGAACCGCGCCATCTAATTTCACTGTTATACTACTCTTACATAGAAAGTGCCATATTACCATAAAAAACTTATAGTTTGGCATGCATAGTTTTTGAGATAAATCCGGTTTTTAGTTTGACAGCTGTCACCTTAAATCAAGAATTCGCCAAATAATACAACTAAAGCAAAAAATTCGCCAAAAAATACTCCGAAACGTTTCAAGGTTTCTATATCAAGGTATCTATAGGTCTATATCCGAAACGTTTTAAGGTTTTTTTAAAGTTTGTATTCGTGTAGTGTGTGCGTAGTGACATCTCGTGTTTATTCTCATGCCCATTTTCACGCCAATGCTAATTTTAATGCTTATGTTCAATATGCTCATGCTGATTTTATTGCCCATGATAATACACTTGCAAATTTTCATGGTCATACTCATATGCATGAATTTTTTCATGCTCTTTCCATTTCATTTAAATGGTCTTAAACATGAACACAGGGGTCATAAATAAAACCGAGATTTCAACCCACGAGCCAGACGAGCGGAGTGAGCAGCTGTCAAAAGCGTGACAAAGAGCAACACAAAACATTTGTGATTGTGTAGAAGCTGGTAAGACTGCTCTCTGTGTAGATTTGTTTGTACGTCTGAATCCCATACCAACCCGACCACAGAATAGCGTATGGGTATCACAGACTATTCAGGTGGCAAGATCTTGGCGTACGTAAGTAATATCGTCTTCAGACTTCAAAAATATCACTACTCGCTCCGTCCGATGCGTTAAACGCACAAAGAAAAAAATATGTTTGCGTGCGCGACTCAAGATGTGGAATGAAACGAAGACTTGTGGTGTACTTCTTGTATTTGTCCGAAGATCGTTCGGAGAAGAGTGATCGACTAAGACTAAGATACATCAAGCTTATATACTAATTAAAACTACGTGATACGATGACGCTCTTGAGATAATTTGCTTACCTAGTATGAACTTTGAAACTAGCTCATTTTAACTAGGTGAAGTAAATATCAGCATCAGCTGGTTCCGGTTTGGACACAGCTGACGCTGTAATCTTAACTCCTCCCTCCTTAAAATGAGTTTTTTTATAAATGGTTACATGTTTAAAAAAACGACTATAAATAAAGTAAAAGATAATAACACAAACTATACAATATAGGATTATGGTCCAAATACTAATGGAATAACTAACATCAAGGTCGAAGAAGCCTGAATCGTTGTCGTCGTCTATGAATGTGGATAGTTCCCGTATTTCTCTGAAGTCTATGCCTCTAACATCGATTGCCTTAATGCTTGTTTCTAGCTTCTGGAATGGGTACAGTTTCGGCAGTACCACCTTTGGTAGATTGATTACAGTTGATGTTACGTTTGTAGTAGCTCTGATAACATGATCTCCTATTTCTGTAGTACATTGCGGTGCTGGACTTATCAAGTAGGTTCCTTGGAGGTTGTGTTTCACGACTTCATTCTCACAGGTTTCTGTCACGATGGTAGTATTTTCTGTGTAAAGTAGCCAAAAGTTGTCTGCGACGTACTGTAATCGAGTAGTTTCGATCTTCACCTGTCTTAGAGTACATTGTGTCAATTCTTCTTTGATCAGCATCATTTGTTCTATACATGTTTCCATCGGGTAGTTGACCATGTTGTCATCATTACAAAGGTATAGGTCGTCTTCGGTGTTCTCACATTCCATTTTCATGGGTCTGAATTTCATACCTGTCACTAGAAGGTATGGGTATTTTGGAAATATGGTGTAGGTTTTCTGGGAATCTGGGTTATATGTGGGAATAGGAATAACTTTATAGTATATATAATTCTGAGATTCTTCAAGAGGTACTTCTAATATGAAAATCACCTTATTCCCCGAAAAATAAGATTTGAGTGATATAGATCGTTCAATCTTAAGAATATTGTGTTCGTTTACTTTAGTAATTAAATTGAAGTGTTCATTAACTGAAGTCAAAACCCCCAATAATTCAGTTGAATTAATAATTGAAGGATGGAGTGTATGGAGCTTGCTAAAGGTTATTGCTGTTTCTATTTCATAGATTATAGTATACAAAGTTCGAAAATTACTTAAAATTTGATAGCAACTATTAATTACAGATAATGTATGTAACGTATTTTTTTCAGCAGTAATAAAGGTTTCCAGAACTTTCGTTTTTCTGTCGATAAACTTTATGTTTCCATTCATTTCCTCTGATATGTTAACTAACTTACTAAATGTTTTATTGATTAAGGAAACCCTTTTATCTAGAGAATGTTCATGAGCTCCTATATTTTTTATTAACATGTCATATCTTTGAGCGTCTTCATAATCTAAATTTCCACTTATTAACTTAACAAGGGACCCTAAAGGATTTATTAGGCCCCTCTTTACTCTCTTAGTAAATGTTATTTGACTAAGCCTATCTAATACTAATCCCTTCATAAAATCTAATTGAATTTGCAATCCCGTCACCTCTTGCTTAAGTCCATTATTTTTAGTTACTAAATTATTTAAATTATTATAAGTTTCGATATTATTTTCTAGCTGTGCCCTAATCGGCTCTAAATCTACAATCTTAATTATCTCCCATTTGCCATTCTTCATCATCGCTGTTCCGATTTTTAGTGCCGCTACACCCTTGTTCATTTCTATTTTGTTTATTTCTACGCCGTTTACAAGAGTGACTAGGCCCAGCATCAGCATCCGCCATCTGTGGAGGACGTTTGATGTTTTTAATAGCAACCTTAGTATCTCTATTCTTCATTTTAACTGGAATAATGTTTCTGTCTACTTCTCCCGTTACTATTACTTTTTCGTACCTAGGAAGATGCTTGGCCTTTCTTGTACGAGTGTCTTTAGCAAAAATTACATCTCCATTTTTTATTTCTGGAGGTTCTTCACCCCCTAACTTACTCCTTACTTTGACTTTATTCTCAATAAGTTTTTCTGAAATGTGTTCATACAAATACTTCATTCTTTTTCTGTGATCTTGTATTAATTGTTGTTTAAGGTACTTTTCCCTATCTACCTTGAACACTGAGTCTAAATCAGTGTGTCCAAATACTACCTCAAAAGGTGTGCAATCGGTTGCACTATGTATGCTGTTATTATATGCCATGATGGCATATGTCATTACAGATACGGCATCTAACTGATTGTGTTCATTGGCTGCCAACCTATAGACTTCAATGATGGTTGAATGAAATCTTTCAACTATAGCCATTGAGTTTGGGTGGCTAGGGGTTCCAATGTGTTGATCAATCTTATACATCATAAGGAGTTCAGCAACTAATTCGTTTTTAAATTCGGCCCCTGGGTCACTATTGATTTTACCTGGTTTCCCATATAAACTGAAGTATTTTATAAGAGCTTTGACTATTTCAGGGGTACTTCTGTTGGGAATGTGAATTGCTTGAGCAAATTTGCTAAATGCATCGACTAATGTTAAGTAGTGGTTGTTTTCAATGAAAAGCAAATCCATAAAAATCTCCTGAAATGGCATATTTTGTGTATGTGTCAACTGAATATGAGGCTTTATTGGTTTCCTTTCATACTTCATCTTCTTACAAGCCTCGCATGTATTAATGAACAGTGCTATTGATTCTCTCATATTTTTCCAAAAGTAATGACGTCTAAGTTTAGCAAATGTTTCGTTAATACCACGGTGGCATGTCTTACCAATATGATACCTTTCTATCATAGTTCTTTTATCTACTTCATCATCTAAAACTACCACTCTTTCTGTACATTCAATGAAATTACTGACTTTTCCTTTAAAAAGTTTTTTTATAACGGAAGTAAAATCCTCTCTAAACTGATCTTCTGAAAAATAGAAATAATATCTATGCTTCAAATTAATGTGTTTCTTTAAAAATTGTCGTATGAGATGTTTATTATTAAATGGTAAAAATATTTCAGTAATTTGCATTGATCCCTCAGATCTATCATTCTCGCATATCGTACTTTTATCCCAATCATGCACTATTATCTGTCTTGGTTTGGTATCAATAGGTTCATTCAGAACCACTAACTTCTTATCACCAAGTGACTCATCATCATCGCTTTCTGAATCCGAAATTTCTATTGTTTCTACGCTTTCGTCTTCTGAGTCTGATAATTCAATTGAATCCTCCTCTTGTATTACATTTAATCTAATTCTGGATAAGGCGTCGGCGTTGGTGTTCTGTTTCCCTTTTTTATACTTTATATCAAAATCATATTCTCCTAACAACAACCTCCATCTTATTAGTTTGGTGTTTGGATCGTTAATCTCGTACAGCCATTCTAAGGGTTTATGGTCTGTAATGACCGTAAAACGTTTGCCAAATAGGAAGTGTCTAAAATGCTTAATAGCCCAAATAATCGCTAAACATTCCTTCTCTATTGTACTGTATCTAATTTCTGCACCGTTCAAAGTTCTACTAGCGTAAGCTACTGGTTTTTCTGACCCTAAAGTTCCCTGTGAAAGTACCGCGCCTAATGCGTAGTTTGAGGCATCCGTCGTTAGAATATACGGTCTGTTAAAATCTGGGTATTGCAAGACAGGATCGTTAGTTAAGATCTTCTTACAAGTCTCGAATGCGTTTTTGAATTGTTCAGTATGCACAACTCGCGATTTCTTTTTTAAACTTTCTGACAATGGTTTTGTAACCCGTGCAAAATCTTTAATGAATTTTCGATAGTATCCGATTAACCCCAGAAAACTTTTGACTTCAGTCTTAGTTTTCGGAATTGGGTAATTTAATATTGATTTTACTTTGTCTTCGTTTGGTTTGAGTCCGTCACTGGTAAGTGTGTGACCCAGATATACAACTTCTTTGTTCAGAAACTCTGATTTATCTAGTTGCACTTTTAAATTCATTTCGCGAAATCTATCGAATATAGTCTTAAGTTTTGAAATGTGTTCTTCTAATGTTGTTGAAAAAATGATTACATCATCTAAATAAACGAAACAATGCAACCCTACTAGTCCCCGTAACACATTATTCATTGCTCTCTGAAAGGTAGCAGGAGCAGTTTTTAACCCAAAGGGCATTCGGTTAAATTCATATAACCCAGACGGTGTCCTAAAAGCAGTTTTCTCCCTATCGTTTTCATCAACCTGTATTTGATGATATCCACTAGCCAGATCAAGGGTAGTGAAATAAGTGCTTTTTCCTATCTGATCCAAAATATCGTTAATGTTTGGTAATGGATATTTGTCATCTATTGTGACTTCGTTCAACTTTCTATAGTCCACAACCATTCTCCATTTTTGCACACCTGACGCATCCTTTTTCTTTTTTACTAAGTGCACTGGTGCACACCAAGGCGAATTAGATTCGCTTATGATTCCATCTTTCATCATCTTATTTACCTGACGCTCTATTTCCTGTGCTTGGACTTGAGGTAATCTGTAGGCTTTTACATGTATTGGTGTCTCGTCTTTCAGTCTGATTTTATGTTTGACGTCGTTTGTGAAGGATAACGGTATATCTTCACAATAAAATATGTCCTTGTATTCTTCGCAGACCTGCCAAATCACCTGTCGTTCTTCATCATTCAAATGTGACAAACGCAATTTCTGTAAATTCAAGTCTAATATTTCATTCATTCTCTCATTCTGTTCAATGCTTTCATACTCATTCGTATTTCCAAATACGGCCCTGTTCTCATTTATATTGTTTACAATTAACTCACTTTCATATGGCTCTACTTCAAATTGCTGATCAATAGTTATCACTTGCTCGTCAAGTGTAATATTTTGCATTATTGTCGTTGCGTAATTATTCTCGCATCTGACTAAAGCAGCTGGCATTCGGACACCTGACCTGAATTCTAAATATTCTAATATTGCATCGCCTTGGGTCAAGTTTACTGGCAAACTTACTTTTATTTCACTACGTGCTGGTATTTTATAAATATTTTTTGTTGGTTTTACCAACGGTTTTACCTGTTCTGCACCCTGGGGGTTGTAAACAAAATCAATTTGTACCTTATCTGTGATAAGTTTTTGATTTTTCGTGTCTACCACCCCGTTTAACCTCTTTAACACATCCATGCCAAATAAGCCGTCATATTTGTTGTCAACAGTGTACAAATAAAATTTATGCATACCTACGATATTGAAAATTGGGAAAATTGGTATTTCAGCTACTTCATTATGTATACTAGTAGCGTGTGTACTAACTACTTCAAATGGTTCGTACTTGATGAATTGGCTGTATAACTTTGATGCCAAACTCGGCTTTATAAAGGACCTGGTACTCCCGTGTCGATCAAAAAATGTGCATCAAGTTCTGGGACAAAAAAATGTGGAAGGTCATCTCTACCATTATAATTTAGCTTTATCCGTTCCATTGATTGGAGGCCCCTCTGTGAAAATTTTGAGAATAGTTTGAACGTGGGTAAAGTTGACCTTGCTCGTTGTTAAGACCCTGTATACTGCTAGGACCCTGTATTTGATCCTCGTAATACTGCGTATTATAGTTCAAATTTATTCTTTGGCCTACATTCGCATTATTATAAGAATTACTGTACCTATTGTTACGCATGGGCGGATTTTGCTGATCATTGTAAAACATTCTGTTTTGCTGTACTGCATTTTGCTGATTATAATAATTATTGCGGGAAAAATTTGAATTTCTATTTTGAGGTGTGTGACCGACATTATTATAATAAAAATTACTATCGCCTGAAAACCTTGGTGTACCACCAGTTTCCTGCAATTTTTGTCTGTATACCGACTGAAAGTTTTGTTCCTCAACGACCAAGTTAAGGGCATCTTCCATAGTTGAGACATTTTTGAAACGCAAAATTTTAATTAATTCGTTTGGTAAATTATACATGAAAATGTTCAAAGATAATCTCTTATACATCTCTTGCTTAGCAATCTGTGTTGCCTGATCTGACACAGTTTGATTGATTTTCAAAAACAAACAGCTCTGTACTTTCTTAATTCTCTGCGAAAATTCTACGAAACTTTCACCTCTATTTATTTTTAACGACTCTAGCTCCATTACTATAGCTTCTTCTGTACGCCTGTCCCCGTAATTGACACTTAGCAAGTTCTTTAACTCATTCCATGAGTTAACATGGTTCTGACCTTCAATTAATGTAGACACTTCTTTTGAAAGCCTCCCCGTAATAAGATGATACAAATATTCATTTTGTTTTGTATCGCCTTTAAAAGTATCCAATAAATATTGAACTTTATTGAAAAATATTTGCAATTGCTGTGAATCCCCATCGAAAATTGGGATAATCTCTACAATTGATTTCGGTACTATTTTGATATCTTCCATTTTAAAAATAACAAAATATGAACCCAATATGAAACACTAAATAACGCGTAAACCCCTCGTATGCGAAATGATCTATTAAATTAGCAAAACTACGATTTTAATAGTTATGCCGAGGAAATAGATTTTAGTTTGGTATTATTGTATAAAAAGCGAAGTTTCTTTTAGGACACAATAATACCAGTCCCTACCTATACTGTTTAACCCCTTATCTAAAGAATATACCAACTAAATTATCACACCCACGATTTTAATGGTTATGACAAGGAAATTAGTTTTGTTTTGGTACTATTGTATTAAAAGCGAAGTTTCTTTTAGGACACAATAATACCAGTCCTTACCTATACTGTTTAACCCCTTATCTAAAGAATATACCAATTAAATTATCACACCCACGATTTTAATGGTTATGACAAGGAAATTAGTTTTATTTTGGTACTATTGTATTAAAAGCGAAGTTTCTTTTAGGACACAATAATACCGTTCCCTAAATCGTTTTTGTGGTATCGTACACAAAAGCGGTATATTTTACGTATAGCTTTCCTATTTATGCAAATAAGTTAATAATCAATATTCAATCCCTTACTACCTATCGTTTCCTAAACAATAATAAAATAATAAAGATTACACAAATACAATATAACGGAAAGGAAAAAACAGGAAGTGACAAAGTATTACTCACAGAATTCTCGTAGTAGTTTCCATTCCGGGATCCTCTTCCTTCAATCCTCGATACGTCCTTGAAGTACCCTGCGACGTTCCTCCACAGTGCTTGGGAAATTTGTAAGTTCGGCAATCTGCACGGCAAGCGTTGCTCCGGCTGGACTTGTCCTTGGCTCCCACAGTTCCGCAACGGTCGGCTGGCTCGAATTGTCCTTGCGCAGTAGTTCGGCAACAGGGGCTGGCTGAAGGGGACCTTGGCTCTGGAACAGCGTCTCGTCTTCTGCAGAAAGTAACCGGCTGCGCCACTCAAGATGTGGAATGAAACGAAGACTTGTGGTGTACTTCTTGTATTTGTCCGAAGATCGTTCGGAGAAGAGTGATCGACTAAGACTAAGATACATCAAGCTTATATACTAATTAAAACTACGTGATACGATGACGCTCTTGAGATAATTTGCTTACCTAGTATGAACTTTGAAACTAGCTCATTTTAACTAGGTGAAGTAAATATCAGCATCAGCTGGTTCCGGTTTGGACACAGCTGACGCTGTAATCTTAACTCGCGCACATGAAATCTCTGGTCTGTGGTAGAATGACCGCCGACTGGATCTAATTTCGCACCGCTGTGTCGGTTTCTGTAATAAATTCTTGGGGGAAAATTGTTCAGATGACCTGTCAAGCAAAGAGTTATCTTAATTTTTTTTATTTAAATGTACTTGGTATTTACTGTAAAAACGTTACTCATGTTCAGAATGCACCCTGTAAATATTTAAAGTCAATTACTAGTTATGTATCACTCCTTTCTTATTATAAGTAAAAAGACTTAGACTTTTGCTTTTCATTATCTTATAGATTAAATATCGTCTATCGTCAAGGCCAGCTGAAGCGACAGCTATGATAAAATTGTTGCTCGTCTCGCCAAAAGACGTAACCGACGTAATAAAAATATCGTCTATGGTCAAGGCCAGCTGAAGCGACAGCTATGATAAAATTGTTGCTCGTCTCGCCAAAAGACGTAACCGACGTAATAATAAGCACATACTTAAACTACGCCTTCTGGTGTCAGCCATAAAGTATTTTATCAATCAATCTGTCCATGTCACAAACGTCATAAGTCAAATGAGCGACGTAATAATTACGAAAAAATATTTGTACATTTTGTGGGAAATTTTGACACAGTACCGGCGCGGCGCTGGCAAGAGCCATTTGGGTACTGGCGGGGTAGCGGGCGGTGCGGGATGTCATTGGGAGGTTGGTTTGTCGGCGAGAACCGTTCTAATTTTTGGAAAAAAATGATTTGTTGAATTAAAATCTGTTCATCCACTAAAACCTGATAGTGTTATTTTTAGGGCATTAAAAGAGGAATATTCTACATCAAGAAACTATATCAAAATAGTAGTCTAAGTTACGATAAAATTGGTTTGAAAATATTTTTAATGCTCTTTTTGAGATTTTTTTTATTAAAATATATCAAACCAATCGAGTTATACGATAGTGTTACTACTAGACAATATCTTTGAGTATGTCATATATTTTTTTGAGGTCTTATTAGCATCAATAACAGGCTTAAAAACTGAATCGAAAGTAACGCTTTTCATCGGCCTTTCTTCAGCAGCGCGCCTTAACGTTTGTTTAATGTTTTTCTTAACATAATGTTTCTTAACGTAGACTTGAGTAATAAGTTTTCTTTCAAAATTGAGACCTGTAATAAATTACTGTTTTGTGTATGTTGCAGCCTCTATCCAGACTACAAATCCCCAGGATACTGGCTAAAAAAGTTCAAAATCAAATTGAATTTATCAGACCCCCAACATTGAATCACAATGATATTGTAAATTGTAATTTAACTATAAATATTGTAATTTGATTAAAACATTATTATTGAAAATTGATGTTTTCGACTATTCGAGCTCGATCGATTTTCCTGCAAATACTAGTAGATATCGGCTGAGACGAGACGAGACGAGATATACCTACTGCAAACAGTGGGAGAGAGAAATTTTGAGGCGAAACACCAATAGAAAACTTATTGCGAGCAAAGCGAGCTCCACTTTGAGGATAGCTAGCAGTTTCCAAGGAGTCAGTCACCGGGTGGGTACCAGGGGTAATTAATAAATCTGACAATTATATATTTTCAATGTATATTGCGTGTTCAGCGAGCCAATTTAATATCAATAATAAAAAATCCTTACTAGCAGAGCAATGTAAATCGAATTGTCATTGTAAATGAGAATCGACAGTTTTATTAAATGGGCCCCCGGTTTCACCCTTTTTGAGACCGGACCCCCTCCGCAGCTATGAAACTGATTACAATACAGGTGGTATTAGACTTGGCTGAATACCGTTCATGGTCAGGAACACATTGCTGGTTATCCATTGGGTGTCATAACAATAAACTCAAGATAATCAGCAATGTATGTCTGACCGTGCACGATATTCAGGACGTGTCTAATAGCCACCTACCGTAAAATCGATATCGATAATTTTCTACTACTACACTAGTAACATCCCTAGTTCGATCCGCCATTACAAAAAACAGCCAGTTGTAGGTATGCACGTTTTTTTTGTAGGTATTTCTTATCCAGGGTTTCTTTAATCTGAGACCGCTGTGAACTGTTTTTTGTAATGGCGGATTTGCTTCAAAGAGGGAATATGGTGACGTCACAGAAAATCGTTTCCAGCATGACATTTGTCAAAATTGGTGTCGTCTCTTTCGGTCTACTTAAAGTAACATAAGAAAGAATGAAATAGCAGTAGGAACATAAGTTCACACACACCGTATTTACATAACACATTCTTCATATAGACAACAATTGCAAATCCATAGGTAGAAAGACATTGCGCCAATCGTTCGGTTGTTTCTTTTCTATACAGATACAGATTCAGATACAGATTCTTTATTGATAACAGTTGTTACATGTCAAATTTCAAATGTATAAAAATATTATAATATAAAAGTGTATAAATTATTAATTCATTAAATAATGCCAATTACAATAATAAAAAATGAAATATAAATGATTCTATATAAAACCATTACAAAATGTAGTCAAATATGCTACATTACTTAACTAGCATCAACTGGACGCACTGGTTTGCCTAGGAGCTCGTCAACGTCGTAGAATTGCTTCTCAAGAAGCCAAGTTCTGAGGTGATTCTTAAAGGCAGGTAGGGAAGTTGCACTTGTTGCCTGCTCCGGTAGACGGTTGTAAATAGACGGACCTAGCACGTACACAGAGTTTGCTGACTTGGCTAATCTGTGGGGAATCGAACGCAACCTACTACTGTACCTCGTTACGCGAGTCCGGCCATCGCCTATCCTCCCAAATATATTTAAGTTTTCGTGCGTAAATACTGCAACCTGATAAATAAGTATACTCGGTAGTGTTAGTATTTTAAATTGGGCGAAATATGGCCTGGCAGACTCATCGTCCGGGGCTCGAGCCATCTAATCTTCATATAATCTTATTTTACGAAGCTTTTTTTGAAATATTAGTTCAAAAAGTAACATCAGTGTTGTTCAACGAGCAGAAATTGTTGCATTACACAACCAAGGCCTAAACTATTTAGAAATATCTAGGGAGCTAGGAGTAACGGTAAGTGAAGTGAATACAGTTATGATTTTATTTCGCTCGCGTTATTAACTGGTGTAATAAACGATAAATAATGCGACACTTTGTTTTAGATCATAAATGTGAAGTTGTGGGTGCGAAGACATGGTGACGCAGAAACTTTGAATACTCGTTCCAGAAGTGGTCGACCAAGTCTGTTGAACTCGGAACAGCGAGAAATGATGGTTACAGAGTACGAGGAAAATGGTTTCAAACCCACAAAACATGGTTCTTATGGTTTTTATGGTTCAAAGATAGGACAATAGGAACGAAAGAACAAAAGAAGCGTTGGAAGCACATTGCACGGAAGTATGGGAAAATATTCGAGGTTCCAACTTGTGTGCTAACCTGGTTGCCTCAATGGGATTACGAATGCAATCCGTGATTGCTCAAAACTGTGGACCCACGGGGTATTAATTTAAAAGTTTCAAGTATTTTTTAACATGTGTGTAAGTTTTATTTATTTATTTAAAATCTACTAGTAAAAATCTTCATTTATGTAATACTTGTAAAGTTTCCTGGACACTATACCCGACCCGACCCGAGGGCCATGCACAAAACGTCTGCTCACCTATAGTGAGTAGTCTATTATACTTTCTTGTATTGTATCGTATCGTTATACAAAAAACCTTTGGCTTGGCGTCGGCACAGTGTGCAGGAACTAGAATGCTCTGTTGAGGCTCTGTTGCTAAAGGGAGGTTATGCTTCAATCCTCTTTTCAAATATTATTCAAAACGAATACTTAAGCTCTAACCTCCATTAAAATTAATAATTAAATTTATGACATGTTTTCATATTTTTAATAATAATCAATTGGTTATTTTTGTTAGTTTTTTTTTAAATCACGAAATGCAAATAAAGTTCTGTTCTGATACCCGAACATATATCAAAATGATTTATTGTATAAAAATCCTAAAATATTTCCTTTTCCAAAATGAAATAGTAAAGATAAAAATATGAAAAGTAGAAAGAATAACGGCTATCATAAAAAATACACACAAAACAAAACAGGAACCAAAGGGGTTTGAACTCAAACACGACGACTGTTTATAAGGTGTCACACGGCAAATTAAAGATAGAAACACATTTATTAAAGATGGGAAATAAAATATAACGTCAAATTAAGAATTCACATATTACTTCGTTAAATCCATCCTTACATTTAAGTAAATTAAATTGATGCACGAACTATATTTCCAATAAAAAGGCTATAAAGACGCGAACAACAACACAACGTAAACAATTCAATAACACTTTAGTTCGTTTGAACTAAACTCCGTCACCGCTCGCTCACTCATGAGCCGTAGGACTCGTAGGAGCCGTAATGACGAAGTGAACTAAGTGAACTACTGAACTAAGTGAGTGATTCAACTCCGCAGACGCAAAAGATTCAAATCGCTCTGCTCATCTAAGTGCGTGATTTTTCCCATGTCTACTTGCCAGCGCCGGTACTGTGTCAAAATTTCCCACATAATTTACAAATATTTTTTCGTAATTATTACGTCGCTCATTTTACTTATGACGTTTGTGACATGGACAGATTGATTGATAAAATACTTTATGGCTGACAACAGAAGGCGTAGTTTAAGTATGCGCTTATTATTAGTTATTACGTCGGTTACGTCTTTTGGCGAGACGAGCAACAATTTTATCATAGCTGTCGCTTCAGCTAGCCTTGACGATAGACGATATTTTATTTATAAGATAATGAAACGCAAAAGTCTAACTAAGTCTTTTTACTTATAATAAGAAAGGAGTGATGCATAACTAGTAATTCACTTTAAATATTTACAGGGTGCGTCCTGAACATGAGTACCTAACGCTTTTACAGTAGGTACCAAGTAATTTTTAATAATTTTTTTTTAGATAACTCTTTGCTTGACAGATCATCTGAACAATTTTCCCCCGATAACTTATTACAGAAACCGACACAGCGGTGCGAAATAAGATCCAGTCGGTGGTCATTCTACCACAGACCAGAGATATCATGTGCGCGCACGCAAATATATTTTTTTCTTTGTGCGTTTAACGCATCGTATGGAGCGAGTAGTGATATTTTTTAAGTCTGAAGACGATGTTACTTACGTACGCCAAGATCTTGCCACCTGAATAGTTCGTGATACCCATACGCTGTTCTGTGGTCGGGTTGGTATGGAATTCAGACGTACAAACAAATCTACGCAGAGAGCAGTCTTACCAGCTTCTACACAATTACAATTTTTTTTATGTTGCTCTTTGTCACGCTTTTGACAGCTGCTCACTCCGCTCGTGTGGCTCGTGGGTTGAAATCTCGGTTTTATTTATGACCCCTGTGTTCATGTTTAAGACCATTAAAATGAAATGGAAAGAGCATGAAAAAATTCATGCATATGAGTATGACTATGAAAATGAGCATGTGTATTAAGAATCATGGACAATAAAATCAACATGAGCATATTGAGCATAAGCATTAAAATTAGCATTGGCGTGAAAATGGGCATGAGAATAAACACGAGATGTCACTACGCACACACTACACTAACACGAACTTTAAAAGACCTTAAAACGTTTCGGATATAAAGTAGTTTTACTTTCTTTGGTATAGTTCTATTTTTTGGCAAATTCTTGATTTAAGGTGATAGCTGTCAAAGTAAAACTGTAAGTTTTTAGGGTAATATGGCTCTTTCAATGTAGGAGTAGTATAAAAGTGAAAACAGATGGCGTGGTTTAGGAGCTAGGTATGAACTTTTATGTTCATACTGACTCTTTCATTAAAGAGATAACAATATAGTAATAGTAGTACCCAGTATCCCGTTGCGCGCCATCTATATTTCCCTAATATAACGTGGTACTTGACATATTCTTCAAAACAAAATATATGTGGTCCGTGGCCCTAGAAAGTCCCTAATTGTAGGGCTTGACGAGATATTTTTATACTTTCAATAAATAAATTTCAGTAAATGTAGACCAATTTGTAAATTGGAACAAAAGAGGTAGTGAAATAAATATTAAAAAGAAAAAACTAGAAAAGTAGGCCTTCAATAAAGCGCATATGAGTGAGGCTATGCCTAGGGCAATTGTGGACTAAATAGGGGCCTGATTTTAATTTTAAGATATTAAAACAAGTGCTAAAATACACTAATTACTATACACCTTTTTGAGGTATTTGCACTTATAGTTTGCATTATTTTTTAATTTTAAAAACAGTTATTTTTCTAAAATATTCAATGGCGTTTGCGTTCCAGTTACCTTTACGCGTACTTTTTTCTATTCTTTATTATTATTTTTTTTTTTATCCGACCAGCTTGGAAAAAAGATTATGTTTTTATGGAATGTGGCACTTAATTAAAGTCTTTTGTAAGCTTCTTAGTTTTATATTCGCTATAATAACAAAGACCCATGTCCTGCTCCCTGTGGCTATGGAAGTAGAAGAAGGAATAACTTAATTTTCGGATTTTAGACAGAGAACCCCAGGTTTTTCGCCCACCATCGTATCGTACACTAGGTTCATAAAATTGTTATTGTTAAAATTGTTAATACTTGACCATCAAAAAGATGAATGTAAAATTTACTACTTTGAATAAATAATTGAAGTTTGAGTTTGAGTGTTTAAAAAGTGTCAGTTCACTCTCTGTTTCACACTCATTTACTCACCTATATTGCTTTTCCGTTCTAGCATCACAGTTCAGAAATTCATCTAACATTTGGCTCACGTTCAAAAATTATCGTTCAGTTGTCCATTCGTTTCATTATACAGTTGCTCGTCTCATCTTACAAATCATTCCACATACATGATGTTAATTTCACGGGCTACAGCAAAAGTCCACGGATGTAGGCACTTGAGCCGGCGGCATAAACAAAAATCTATCCATCTACCCACATTCATATTAATTTCGTTACATAATCAAAAAAATAATAATTCACGAGTAGAAGTAAAAGTTCCACGGGCGGGATAAAGCTAAAAAATACTTAAAAGGTGGTCGGACTGCGGTCATGTCCATAAAACACACGAGGAACGAGTGCGTAGTGTGCGAGCGCCAGATGATGTCTCAGAGGGCGGGGAGCGCGGGCGGTCCCCACCTCACCCCCTGAAATCGTGATTTGAGCAGCAAATCCTGGCCTTAAAGTGCACTTTTCTTCTTACAGTCGATAATCTTACGTGTGTGAGTAAGTTAGTAAAGTAAGTGCTGAGGATAAATGACGCGTATTGCAATCTGTCACGTGGTCTAACTATGACTCCACTTTTGAATCTGACCGTACCTCGGTCAGGTCGACAGCCGAACTGGGTTTCGGGCAGATTTTTTTCTGACAAATCTTTGAGGCGGTTCAGTAAGACTCTGGCAAAGACTTTTCCAGGGACTGACAGCAATGAAATACCGCGTAATGAAATAAAAGTTACAGTCAGAACGGTCACCCTTGTTCTTGTAGAGACACTTTGAAGTCCTCAGGGACCCTCTTCTCCTCCCACATTCGAACGAAAAGTTTCCATACCGATGTGTGCAACTCCGTACCACCATATTTAAGTAGTTCACCCGGTAACCCGATAGATTCTACACTTTGTGAAAAAAAAGTTGTGATATTGGCTGACGAAACTGGCAGAGGGCTCCGTGAAATCCTGGAAAAACTATTAGGAAAAGAATATGCAGTTACATCAGTCCTTAAACCGTATGCTACATTAGCGAATATTATTACTAGTAATATAACTTTATGCCAAAATTTAGGTAGAGACGATTATGTGATAATATTAGCGGGATCACATGACAAAAATTTTACTGAGTTTCAGTCAGCAACATATACATTTTTGAATTCAATGAAAAATACGAATGTTATGTTTGGGGATATCAATAATAATCCGGATTTAAACTTGTATAAATTAAACGAGATAACCCAAATCATAAGTAAGCACATCGACAATATGTATTACTCAAAATTAATTTAATTTAAAAATAAGAAAGTTGATAAGCTCAGCTCCTGCTGATCACTAAGTTTTAGGCATAATTGTGCAAGGCTACAGGCGTAAAGTTCGCTGAAATTTTTCAGAATTTGCTTGTACTAAATATCACGTTGATACACAAACAGAAATACAGTTTTTTCGAGGATAATTAAGTATGTGAAAGTTCCAGAGGTAGGAAATAAGTCAAATACTTATCTGTTCAAGAATTGCTTAGAAGAAAATCAAGTTAACACAATATTTCAAAATGTCTGTGGCATTAATACAAAAAGAGATCAATATGAGTTATATTAAGACTTACATGAGAAGAAACAGCAATATGTTTGTTTGTGTGAACATTTTCTGAATGAGCAGTCTATTGCAAATTTGTATTTTGAAACTTATGAATTAGTCACCAGTTATACAAGAAAAAATAAAATACGAGATGGGTCACTAATACTAGTTGAAAAGGATAGACAAACCACAAAAATTAACTGTAAAAAATATAGTAAAATAGATAATTTTGAAGTGTGTGGGCTAAAAGATGTTACTTGCAATTTACATATTTTTGTTGCTATCAAAATAATTCCAAATTTGACATTTTTATTGAGAGACTTGAATTGTTATTACAAAATTTCTCTAAAAAAAATGTTCAATTTGTGGTGCTTTAATTTAAATATGCTTTTTTAGGCCTATTGCGTAGCTATAACATTAGGCATCTTGTTAACGATATAACATTTCAACGCAATAATATTGAGTCGTGTAAAGATAACGTCTTAACCAATCTGCCGGAGGGGTCGATAGGAAATATTGAAATCCATAATAATGGGCTCTCCGATGGGCATTCAGCTCTATTGACACCTATTTTGACAGAGGATTCTTGTGTAAAGAAGTGAAAAGAGCAAGTGATGTTCGTTGAGCGGCGTAGTTTCAGCAATAAAAATAAACTTGATTTCCGTAAAAAAATTCAAGATGAGCGCTGGTTTCAGCTAGGTATTAACTCATTCATCAAAACTTAAAAATAAATATTTAACCTAAGCTTTAAAAAAGTTAAACGTAAAATAAATTTAAAAAAGTCACACACAGTTAAGTGGATTACTAAGGAAATTAAAGCGTCTAGCAAATTTAAACGAGTAATTTGCAATCTGAACAAAGGTCATACTCACCCTTCTGTAATTAACTATAGAAATCACTATTAGAGGTTATATAGAAGGGTTATGAGGTGTGCTAGGATGATTACAGTCCAATCAGAAATAAAGCAAGTCGGAAATTCTGGCAAAGGAATCTGGCAAATTGTCAACAGGCATAGTAAGAAAAAGTCCTGTAATAAAAGTAAACCCCTTCTTAGTAAATTCAAGTAAATTCTTAATCATAACAATGAAATTATTCATGACCCCAAAATTATATCAGACATTTTTAATACACAATTTGACCATGGAAAAAATACAGAAACACCTTATCAGCAGTTAAGTACCTCCTTATCCCTACTACATGCCAATACAAAGCGAGTGGAAAAAAATATAGACTGTAGGAATACAAATACGACAGAAATTGAAAAAAAATTTCCAGGGAATGAAAACAAAAAATACATCTGGCTATGATGATATTCCGATTACAATCATAAAAGAAAACATTGATATTCTTACTGAAACTCTAGCTTATTTTTACAATCTGTGCTTGAAAGAGAACATATTCCCGGAACAATTGAAAATTTCAAAAATATTTCCTGTTCATAAAAAAAGTTGCACAACTGATGTAAAAAACTATAGGCCCATATTGCTACTCCTAATTCTTTCAAAGATCTTAGAAAAAATTTTGAAGGTCCGCTTAGTCTCGCACTTAAACTGTAACCAGGTGCGGCACTTAAGACAGTTTGGGTTTCAAAAAGGAATTGGGACTAGTGACGCGATTGATACACTGATAGATGACATAATTAGGGGAATTGACAAAAGAAATAAAGTATGTGGTATTTTTTTAGATCTAAGTGCGGCGTTTGACACTGTTAATCATGACCTATTAATTGAGAAACTAGAACATTATGGTATCAGAGATGACATGTTAAATATTTTAAAATCGTATTTTGAGAATCGCTATCAATTTGTTGAAATAAAAGAGGTAACAGATAAGGGAACTGAAATTATTCACAAATCTAAGCTAATAAAGGTTACGAGGTGGGTACCTCAAAGATCAGTACTTGGACCAATCTTTTTCATATTTTTTATTAATGATCGATTTTTTTATATGTACAATAATAACGATAATGTGAATAATTTTAATTTAGACACAAATGCCATCATCACAGCAGATACAATAGCAAATTTAAACATTGAAGTTAATAGAACGCTTGTCAAATTTGTTAGTTGGTTTAAGGCAAATTTTTTAACGTTGAACACGAGTAAAACTAATTTTGTCCTCTTTAAAACCACGTCACGTAATGATGACAATATATTCGTTCGATTAGATAATGAACAGATAGAAAATGTGAATGTAACCAAGTTCCTAGGCGTATATATAGACCACTTGCTAAACTGGAAAGCCGAGGTAGCAGCCGTAGGAAAGTCGGTAAGTTCTGCCTGCTATGCGCTTAGTAGCCTGCGAGATGTCTTATCGATCGACCAATTAAAAATAGTTTACTACTCACTAGTGGAGTCGAAATTTAGATATAGTATCGCGCTTTGGGGAAATAGCTATAAATATAACATAGACAAAGCCTTCATAATACAAAAAAGAGCTATACGAACAATGGTAAGAGCACCACCATGGGAATCATGTAAATAATTCTTTAAAAATTAGGTATTTTAACTTTGCCAAGCTTGTATATTCTAGAGATGTTGACGGGACTCATTAAGCGTAGGCATATATTTGAGACAGAGGCAGAAATGGATTTAAGAGCAAAAACTAGGAGGAAAGATTTAAAAAATATCCTTGTGCCAAGCCTTACTGTTGCTGAACACTGTGCTAGAGTTCAAGCCGTTAAATTATTTAATAGGATAGTAGGACATTTATAACTACTCCCATGGAGATTAATCTTGCATATAATCTGATATATCATAATAGCCTTTCTTATACAATTTTTCTTTTATAACTCGCTTAAATTTATTTAATGGTAAATCTTGGATATCTTTAGGAATCTTGTTATAAAAGCGTATACAATTGCCTTTAAAAGATTTGCTTACTTTACTAAGCCTGCTTATATGCGCAACAAGCTTATCCTTATTTCTAGTGTTAAAATTGTGTTTATCACAATTTTTCTTAAAAGAATCTATATTTGTTTTAACGTACATAATGTTTTCATATATATATTGTATATATACACATGTTAATATGTTAATCTCTTTAAATTTTTGCCTTAAGGAGACCATTGGCCCTAATTTATAAATTGATCGAACAGCCCGCTTCTGCAAAACAAAAATGTTATTCACATCCGCAGCATGGCCCCATAATAATAAGCCATAACACATTAGACTATGAAAGTAACTAAAGTATACTAGTCTAGCAGTGTCCACATCAGTGAGGTATCTTACCTTTTTAACTGCGTATGCTGCTGAACTCAGTCTTTTCGACAATTTTTCAATATGTGGCCCCCATTGGAGCGTGGCGTCCAAAGTTATGCCTAAAAATGTAGTTGAGTCAGCAAGGCTCAACTTTTCATCCTTTACCTTAACAATTGTGGTACTCGGTTTATCATTTGGTAAAACAAATTTTACACATTTAGTTTTCTTTTCATTCAATAAGAGGTTATTTACAGTAAACCATTTTACTATTTCAGATATAGCGTTGTTCACGTCGTCATAAGCGAGTTGTTGTCTCTTTACTTTGAAAAGTAATGAGGTATCGTCGGCGAACAAAACTATATCATGTTTTTCTTTCACTAGATATGGTAAATCATTAATATAAACAAGAAATAGGAAAGGACCAAGAATCGAGCCCTGCAGAACGCCCATGTTTATTTTAGATCCTGATGATCTTTCACCATTGACATCAACCTTTTGGATTCTGTTGTTCAAATAAGATTCCAAGAGGCTAAGAGCCTGGTCTTTTACGCCGTAATGACTTAGCTTCCTGACAAGAGTTTCATGATGAACACAATCAAACGCCTTGGAAAAATCACAAAATACACCTATTGCATCATGAGATTGTTCCCAGGCATCGATTATATGATTAATTAGGTCAACGCATGCATGAGTAGTAGAACGACCCCTTGTAAAACCAAATTTCTGTGAGTGCATTAAGTTATTACGATAAAAATGTCCTTGCAATTGATTATTAAAAATAGCTTTTTCAAAGATTTTACTAAGTGTGGGCAGTATTGATATAGGTCTAAAATTAGTGGGGTCAGTAGTACTACCGGTTTTGAACAGCGGAATAACTTTACTATACTTCATCAAGTCAGGAAACACGCCAAGATCAACACATTCATTAAAAATACATGCTAGACATGGAGCAATACAATCGATTATGGAACTTATTATTTTAACTGAGAGGCCATGTATGTCTGAAGTCTTTTTCAATTGTAAAGTTTTTCATTTCAGTCATGGTGTAGACAAAATTCCCTCGGTCCTTTTAAAGTTATGCTCTGATGAATTAATTACACCTCTTCGAACCTTAACCAAACAATCTTTTGAAGAAGAAATTTTTCCCGAGAAGCTTAAAATTGCCAAAATTTATCCAATATAAAAAGAGGTGGTAAACCCGACGATATAACATATTATTTATTATATTTATTTATTATATTTATTTATAACTCATGCTGTATACGAATACATACTACAAGAAGCGTTCGATATCATTAGAGACAAAGCGTATGGAGAGGGCATCTTACTGGATATGTCCAAAGCTTATGACAAAGTCCAACATACAGTTCTTCTAAATAAATTGAATGGTCTGGGCATTCGCGGAAAAGTGCAAAACTGGTTCAAATCATATCTCGCGGATAGACGACAGATTGTAGAAATAGACTACTTCGATGAACAAACTGGAGAGATATGAAAGGTGCACTCTGATATAGTGACCACAAACTGGTCGATTCCGCAAGGCAGTGTCTTAGGTTGTGTACTTTTCTTTACATATATCAACGATTTACCAGAATCTGTTGACACTCTCTCTGTTTTGTTTGCAGATGATGTATCATTACTGTTTAAAACTCAAAAAAACGCAGAGAGTAAAAATTAAACCAAATCGAAGAAACTTTTCAAAAATCAAAACTTGGCTATCTGATCACAGTCTGGAAATAAATAATACAAAAACAAAGCTCATCCAATTTAGACCATTTCAAAAACGTCCACTAAATCTTGACAAAATATCCAGCTTAAACATCCAAGAAGTTAATGAATGTATTCTACTAGGAATAAACATAGACACACACCTAAATTGGAAAAGACATGTGGAAAAAATAAAAACCAAACTATCACAGTTTATTTACGTACTCTCGGTTATAAAACAGAACACTCAAATCGAATCTGCTTTAACAGCCTATTACGCGTATGCATATTCCTGGATGCGGTACGGTATTCTCTTATGGGGAGACAGTACAGACTCAGATGATATTTTTATTCAACAGAAAAAGTGTGTACGCATTATATAATTATAATCTACACCCGCTCACCAGTTGCAAACCGTACTTCACTAAAAACAAAATTCTAACCTTACCATCAATATATATTCTCGAGTCTGGTTTGTTTGTGAGAAAGAATATCACGAAATTCGAATTCTGTACTAGAGCCAGACATAAAGACAAATTAAAACTTCCAGCACCAAAAATGGAAATTTTCAAATGCAGCCTCTACTACCGAGCAATAACTATATTTAATGCGTTACCGAAAGATATAATAGCAGACACAAAACCAATATCTTTCAATAATAAATTTTAAAAAATCCTGTTCGAAAAAGGATATTATACAGTCAAAGAATATATAAATGATAAAAGTAAAATATAATAAATTAATCAAATACTTATAATTTGAAATTGAGTTATTAAAGATGTTATTTAGTAAAGTAGGATTAAATACTATCACACGATCCGTTCTAATTGCAATGCCCTGACGGGGCTCATGTACCATACTATCAAAATGTTAATATCACCTGACAAATTTTTGTACATGAAAGCAAAATAAATGAATTGAATCGAATTGAAAACTTGGAAAACTTGATCAATCATCACGTTATTATTTTTATTCCATTTTATTGCTGCGGCTTTAAAAAGTAAACAAATAAAACGTCTGCAATAAAATGGAAAAAAAACATTTTCACAGTTTGTATAACTAGAAAAAATTAACGCCTTTTGCCGAGCTTAGTAGTCACCTGGGGACTTTCTTTAGAGAAGTAAAATTGCAATCTTAAAACTAATTATAGAAAGTGACTAGTTGAGGAATACCGACGCGCTGCGTTCCGTCGCTCGTTTTTTAAGAAGCAGACAAGTTCGCTAAGTAATGAGAAAGTTACGTCCTCACTCCCCCCCCCCCTCACACCTGCAGCAGAGATAATATAATGCTACTAGAGTAGTACAGATACCTAACGTCATAGAGGGGGCTCGACTGCCCTAAGATGGCTATTTGGGCAGGCTATGTGATATGTCGACTTAGCGCGTGCGTTGCTAGCGGCATCTATAGTCTGTCAGTTTAGGTACTTATCTTTTTGTAAACAAACTTTGTATGAAAGTGACACTTCTGAACTGTCAGTTTCATACAAAATATGTTTACAAAAAGATAAGTACCTAAACTTACAGACTAAGGCGCCTCACACACTAGGAACGCGCCCCGACGCGTAGCGCGGAGCGGCAGATCCCGCGCGCGGCGACGGAGGAGCAGATCTGCTTCATCGCGCGGCTTGCTCCGCGTCTCCGCGCAGAGGGGCCTTGTACGACGGCCCCGCGCCAAATAAAGACTTCACTCCACTATCGATCGCCGTGGTTCGAGCGGCACTGCGCAGCTAGTGTGTTATACCCCGTGGAGCGCCCCGCGCCTTCGCGCCGATAAGCAGAATCTGCGCGCGCGACGCGCCACCGCGCGTTGGCGCTTTGTCGGTGTGTTGTACTAGGCGGTTTTTCGATACGCACTGATATACTTACATACAACTTTAAAATCTGCGCTCCCGCGCTACGCGACGGAGTGCGGTGCAGTGGGAGAGCCGCCTATAGGTTACTTATTGGATACTACGTATTGACGTCATTTGTATCGAAAAATATTGCAAAACTGTGAATTATTCGCGTGTTTTCCGTCTCAAAACATCTTAAATAATGTATTTATAATTTTCCAATACTTTGTTTTTGTAAATTTACATTCATTTCAGACTCTTTAAATTACATTCGCTACCCGTATCGCCATCTATTGATTTTTTCCTGGACTAATTTCCTTTAGTAAGGAATGAGACCGCATGCTCCCAGCGACGCTATTGTCTGCGCCGCAGAACACTTTATGGTGCCTAAAGTACATTTGGCAACAAAAATGTTTACGACGCTAAACAACAAATCCTGTAAGCGCGAAGCGTTCATGGCGGAAGATGACTGCAACACAGTATTTTTATTTTTCTTGAAACTGCTTCAAAAAAACTTTCTGCTTTCAGGAAGCAATTCAGAATAAGAGCTGCGGTTTCTTCATTAACTGCACTTTCTAATTATACTTGCTGCTGTTTGAAATTTCTACGAATAAATAAAATATTATTTTCCTAAAGATTAAGACGGTTGCTGCACAAAGCAATTCATAATTTACTTGGCAAGTTTCAAGTCAAATAAAACTGATACTACATACATACATACATATATCACACCTTTATCCCTTGCGGGGTAGGCAGAGCGTGAACGACCGCAAAAATACGGTCGCTATCGCCAAGACTGACAAATATTGAGGCATGTTGTCAGCCTGTCGCCTAAAAGTTGTATTACACGTGAAATCTTCGAGTCCCTTAGTCGCCTCTTACGACACCCACGGGGAAGAAATGGGGCGATGCTATTCGAAGCCGGCAGCACACGGCAAACTGATACTAACTGAATGATATTTGAATGTGACCTTACCTAGAATTCGAGCCTGGTTAGCCTTCGAGTTGCAGAGGTCAGATGGCAGTCGCTCTGTGTAAAACCTTGAACTCACGTCAAATCCCCTAGGATAGGTAGCCGACCCCGACAGAGAACGGGATAAGGCAAACAGGATGTGCCAGTTTGTATCTTTAAAGCACTATGTTGCGATAAATTATTTCCAGTATTTTTATCACCTAAAAGTAAATTAGGTAATAGCTTTTTGTAGTGTAGATGTATGTAGTACGATTAAACATAAACAGTCCTTAGTCATTGCTGGTCGAGAGTCGTAGCTATGGAAACTAGCTACGGCTACGGCGTAGCAGTGGTAGCTGCTACGCCGTAGCAGCGTAACTTGTCGCTATCGGCTGTGACTCGACGATGTATCCATCAAGCAGTTACCGGACTAAAAAAATATATTTTTATTAAATTAAAATTTAAAACGCTTCTCTAAATGGTAAAATTCTTTTAAGTGCTCTGCGAGCCAAATTAACCGCGCTGCCGTTTGAAATCTCGAGAAGGGTCTGTGTGTGGAAGTGACAGCTATTGTGACAGATTTTAATGAAAAATATTTTATCTACAAACGAACACACATCCAAATGAACCTTGACAGACAGACGAGACAGAGATTGACTTGATTTTACCAAGAGGACGATCGACGGCCGGAAACTGACCAATTTATTAATGGAAATTTAAATTAACCTAATTTATTTTCAAAAAGATTCAATCATAATCTTTGAATCATATAACTTGATAATTCAGGGCACAACACTATTTTTTTATTACTTTTAAATACAATAACGTGGCAACCCACCAAATGTCAATTTAGTCTATTTGAATATAAGTCATGGTATACATTGTACCATTTTCTTGGCAAATAAAAATTCTGATTCTGATTCAAAGCAATTTATTTGTACGCAAACAATTGAATGAGAAGGAGCTACAGGCCCGCAAGAAACACGCAAAGATGATTTTTGACGACCGATGTGGCGCAGTGTTGGTGCGACTACCTTTGACGCAGAAGATTCCGGGTTCGATTCTCGGTGGGTCACTTACAGAGTCGATATTTATCACTTTGTGAGTTTGCTCCCAGTCTGGTTAGGACATTGCGGGCTGAACCACCCGATTGTCCGTAAGTAAGATCGTTCCGTGTTTCGGATGGCACGTTAAGCCGTAGGTCCCGGTTGCAGTCTATGATTACTTAGAAGGCGGTCGTTACACAACCTTGCCAGAAGCCTGCTTGTAGTAGGCGGTTGATAAATTCTGACACTAGGGTTCATCGGGTCGTTGGATGAGTCGGTGTCCCACACGAAAAGAGAAAGAGAACGGATGATTTAAAGATAATTCAACAAAACGTTAAACATTAATTTCTGTTCACAAACCAGTAGTAATGTCAATAATTAAAGAAATGAAGTTTTCCGCGCAGTGGGCAGTGGGTTGCTACGTGCGCTGCGTCATAAAGTTATACGACAAAATTAATTCCGTATCGGAGCCAATATCCGGCTCCGGTCAACATGAAATTCTATTAACTATAACTAAAAGCGACTAAGGAACTCGAGGGTTTCATGCGTATTGTATTTTTTTTAGGCGACAGGCTGACAACCTGTCGCTGTAGCACGAATCATCTGAAACAGCTCTCAATATGTCAGACATGGCGTTGGCGACCTTTTTTTCCGGCCTTTACCACTCTGCCTACCCCGTAAGAGATAAAGGCGTGATGTATGTATGTATGTTTGTGTATCTAAAGTTCAATCCGCCGAGACAAAACCTTCCAACAACCATAATTTTATACATTGACGTGTGTGCCTCGGTGCTGGTTCTATGCCTGATTTCCGTGTATTGTTTGTGTGCATACAAAACAACAAACCTTGGATGGGAGTGTCATTTTTCTCTACGGTATGTTCTGATATCATGATTGAAGTCAGGTATTTTGAAAAAAAAATTACCAATATTTTACATTAAAAAAACAACTAGTCAATAAAATCAGATTTAAAATAATGGAATAGTTCGTTTAATAATTGCAGGTTTACAGGTAATCCTCAGTTGTTTTATTTATATATATATGAAGGAGAAGTGTGTTTATATAGTGTGTTTATATCAGTGATCGTTGTATTATGATTTTCTCAGTATACATGCCAACTGACTGTAGTAATAACTTGGTAGAATTTACGGAATGTCTAGGAGAGATGGCGGCTGTTATTGAGAGTCATAATGTTGAGTCAGTGTTTATGTTAGGAGACTTTAACGCACATCCAGGTACGCTATTTTCGAATGAGCTTCTATCCTTCTGTTCGGAACAATTATGGTCGTGCGTGGACATGGAACTGTTACCGTTGAACTGTCACACGTTTGTGAGTGACGCGCACGGAAGCCTACGTTGGCTGGATCATTGTTTAGTTACAAGCGCTGCGCGCTCCTCCGTAGTATCGAGTTCTGTACTATATGACATTTACTGGTCTGATCACTATCCCTTACTTATAGAGTGTAGTTTGAACGTGCTAAAACCAAAGATTAACTTAAAAAGTCAAAGCGTAAATAAGATAATTTGGGGAGAGCGAGATCAAAATCAAATATTGTCATATCATGAGAAATGTCACTTGGGACTAAAAGATATTGACATTCCCTCAGAATTAACAGACTGTAGTGATTGTATGTGTAGTAATAATGACCATAAATTGTTGCTAGATAATATGTTTGACAGTATTGTTTGTATTCTGTCTGAAGCTGCAATAAGTAGTAGTAAATCAAGGAAGAAGAAAAACGGTAAATACATACCGGGGTGGAATAAGTTCGTTCGCGACGCTCACTGCAGGGCTCGGCTTTGTTTTGAACTTTGGACGCTTTATGGGAGACCTATGTCTGGAAGTACGTATAATGAAATGTGCGAGTCAAGACGGAAATTTAAATCTAAATTAAAGTGGTGTCAGAATAATCAGCAACAAATAAAAATGAATATACTTGCTGAACTCCACTCAAGTAAGAAATTTGGTCAATTTTGGAAAAAGACAAATAGTATGAACCCTAGGTCGAGCCTTCCAGTCAGCGTTTCGGGTGCGCATGAGCCACGTGACATTGCAAACCTGTTTCTGCGTCATTTTAAAGTTGAATCTCCATTAGCAAAACTACAGCAGAGGTCCGATGTTGAGGTCTGCATCTCTGAACGAAATGTTAAGTTTACTGCAAAAGATGTAGCGGCGGTGATTAAGAACATGGTAAGGGGCAAGTCCCCAGGACATGACAGCCTCAGCATCGAACATCTGCAGCATGCTGGAGTACACTTACCGAGAGTATTGTCCATGTTTTTTAATTTATGTCTGGGTCATTCTTACCTACCCGAAAATTTAATGCGTACTATAGTCGTACCTATTATAAAAAACAAGACCGGTGACGCATCGGATGTTAACAACTATAGACCAATTTCTCTGGCGACGGTGATTGCGAAAGTACTGGATAGTTTGCTTGGTGGGTATCTGGATAAGCACATCTCGCTTAACGATGCTCAGTTCGGTTTTAGGCCAGGGCTTTCTACCGAGAGTGCTATCCTGTGCCTTAAGCAGACTGTTCAATATTATACAGCGAGAAAAACGCCTGTCTATGCTTGTTATCTAGATTTGTCAAAAGCATTCGATCTGGTGTCCTATGACAAATTGTGGAACAAGATGAAGTATGATACTGACCTTCCAGTGGAAATTATATCACTCTTTAAATATTGGTATAACAACCAGAAAAACAATGTGAGATGGGCAGGTTCTCTATCTGAGGAGTACAGGTTGGAATGCGGGGTGAGGCAGGGGGGGTTGACCTCTCCTTCGCTTTTCAACCTCTACATGAACCAGCTGATTGATGAGCTTGGCAGCACTGGTATCGGCTGTCACATAGACGGTGTCTGTGTAAATAACATCAGTTACGCGGATGATATGGTGCTGCTGAGCCCATCGATCGGTGCAATGAAGAGGCTGCTTGCTATCTGTGAGTCCTATGCAGTGGCGCAGGGGCTCAAATACAACGTCTCTAAAAGTGAGTACATGATATTCAAACCTGATAAGAGATACACTACTATACCAAAGTTTAAGCTCTGTGGTGCTGAATTAAAACAGGTGAAGAGTTTCAAGTATTTGGGCCACTGGGTCACGGAGGACATGAAAGATTCTGTGGATATAGAGAGGGAGCGCAGGGCGCTGTCTGTTCGCTGCAACATGTTGGCCCGCAGATTTGCACGATGTAGTAAAGCGGTTAAAATTACCCTATTTAGGGCTTTCTGCCAATCGTTCTACACGTGTAGTTTGTGGGTTGACTTTACGCAGAGAACATACAGCGACCTGCGGGTACAATATAACAACGCCTTTAGGTTGCTGATGAGGCTGCCACGCTGGTGTAGCGCTTCCACCATGTTCGCGGAGGCTCAAGTAGATGGGTTTGCTGCTATCATGCGCAAACGCTGCGCCTCGATTCTTAGCCGCGTGCGTGGCAGCTCCAACGGCATCCTGAAGGTGTTGGCGGACCGGTGGGACTCTCCGATGTTGGCCCGCTGGATACGGTTGCATGCAGTCGTGTGAGCGGCCCACCATCGGACATTTCTGATGCGGTTGTAGTTTTTACTTTTAGAAATAAGTACTTAGTTATAGGTAGTATTACTAACACATAGATATAAGTTTTTAATGTTCCTAAACTAACCCTATGGACCTTATGTTGTCTGAAATAAAAATATTATTATTATTATTATTATTATATATATAAACGGTCACTGAATAAGTGAATTAGTCATAGTAACAATAACAATTTTATGTTCCTAATAGAATCGCGGCACGAGTGGGATAAAAAAAAAAAAAGGCACTGCCTCGGGGCTGGTCAGGCTGACCACACAGCATGTAACTTACGTCACCACCATCAATTTATGGAATCAATTAAATTAATAGCAATATTTAAAAAAAAAAGCATGTTACATGCTAATCAGCCGGACCTCCTGAACAGGAAAACCACCCAAAAACCTGCTCAGAAGTGCTTCTAATCTCAATTTACAATTTGTACCTATAGAATAGGCCCTAGGCTACCCTAGCTAAGTTTTATAAGCATATATATTATTAGCCCAAAAAACGGCTACGCTAAATTAAAATAAAATAAAAGTATAACAGTAGATAATTCTAACTGTTTCGTCTTCCTTACTAATTATGCCAATTGTAAATTCCATGTACGTCCTGATTTGGTATTAAAAATGACTGCATGTTTCTTGTGCTGTGCTGGAATTTCAGAGGACCATGCCTCTTTGTCATTAACATAATCATCTAACTTATAATAAGCTTTATAACATAATGTTTTCTTAATAATAGATTTAAATTTACTTTCAGATAAACTTAATATATCTTCCGGTATTTTGTTATAGTATCGTATACTTAAACCTTCAAATGAAGTTCTTACTTTAGCTAGTCTATACGCGGGTTGATCTAATTTATTTTTACTTCTTATATTACGATTATGTCTTTCATGATTTCTTGTGAACGTATGAATATTCTTTCTTACATACATGATATTTTCATAAATATATTGACACGGCACCGTCATAATATTAATTTCCTTAAACAGTTCTCTTAGAGAATCACGACTGCCTAGTTTATAAATTGCTCTAATGGCCCTTTTCTGAAGAATAAATATTGTTTCAATATCAGCGGCGCGGCCCCACAGCAAAATTCCATAGGACATAATGCTGTGAAAATAACTGAAGTAAACAAGTCGTGCAGTTGAAATATCTGTAATTTCTCTAATTTTACGTACTGCATAGGCAGCTGAGCTTAATCTTCCCGATAAAGATGTAATATGAGGGCCCCATTGGAGCTTTGAGTCAAGAGTAATCCCTAAGAAAACTGTGCTGGTAGTAAACTCTAATTTTTCATTATTAAGTGCAACATAGTTATTCAATGAATGTACTACATTTGGCAAAGTGAATAATATACATTTAGTTTTTTTCGCATTTAGAACTAAATTGTTTGCAGTAAACCAAGTATGAATTTGCCCAAGAGTGTGATTTACTTCGTCATAATTATGCGCTCGTCTATCAACCTTAAATATAAGGGATGTGTCATCAGCAAATAAAACAATTTTGGACAAATTCTCTACCATGTAAGGCAAATCATTAATGTAAATTAAAAATAAAAATGGACCTAATATAGAGCCTTGCGGCACACCAATTTTAACACGAGATCCCTGTGATTTGGTGCCGTTTACTTGTACTTTTTGCGTTCTATTATCTAAATACGAATTCAGAAATTTCAGAGCTGCGTTTCGAATACCGTAGTGTTCTAGTTTTACCAATAAAGTTTCATGATCTACGCAATCAAATGCCTTGGAAAGATCACAAAAAACACCAATGGCGTCCTTTGATTCCTCCCAAGCATTAAATACATGTTTGACAAGAGCAACACCAGCATCTGTGGTACTACGTCCCTTTGTAAAACCGAATTGCTGGTTGTGTAACAAGTTGTTGCTATTAAAATGGGACAGCATTTGATTGAGTATGATCTTTTCAAAGACTTTGCTGAGTACTGGCAGAATAGATACAGGCCTATAGTTACTGGGATCTTGTTTGTCGCCAGTTTTGAACAGCGGAACTACCTTGCTATCTTTCATTAAATCGGGAAAGATGCCATGTTCAATACATTCATTGAAAATATCTGCCAAGTATGGTGCTAATATATCAATCATTGACTTACAAACTTTAACTGACATTCCCCATAAATCTTCGGTGCACTTAACTTTAATATCTTTAAAAGTCTTTAAAATATACTGGGGACTCACAGGAGTAAATTTAAATTCTGAATTGCAAGCATCTACATTTTGTTTAAGCAAGAACGATGAAATTGAAGGTGAAGAACCTAATGCCTCAGTCGTTTTTAGTGGTATATTTGTGAAGAATGTTTCAAATTCCTGCGCTACATCGGAATTTGCACTAATCATTCCATTGTCAGTATTAAGTGAAAAGTTATTTTCGCGTGGTTTCGTTTTACCTGTTTCGCTATTAATAACTTTCCAGACAGCTTTTATTTTATTGTCTGAAGACTTTATCTTATTTGTAATAAAATTGGCTTTAGCAATTAAGCAAGCTGTCTTAAAGATTTTAGAATATTTTTTTACCAGCTCATTAAAACTATCATAATTTGTGATGTTTCTAAGCTCATAAAGTTCAAAAAGCCTATCTCTGCTAATCCTAAGACCTTTGGTAGCCCAATCACTAAATTTAAATTTCGTACTAATTTCTTTTGTATCTATTTTAAAAATTAATTCAAATTCTTCGCTCACTAAATGAAAGAAGTCTTGATATACATTATTTGGATTTTCAAAGTTATAATTATGGACTGGCAGTTTCTCCATTAAAACGTTTCGGTATTTCTCCAACCTATTACCAGTGATGCGCCTAGTTTCTATCTTAATTGTTTTAATACGATTTTTAAATGGGAATATTACGCATTGACCTCTGTGGTCTGATTGAAGAGAGTTTATAATACATTTTTCTACAGGCTCACAATCACTGAATACATTATCAATACATTTAGCTGAAGTAGGCGTCACACGAGTTGGTTCAAAAAATACATGAGACAAATTGAATGATTTAAAAAGTCCTAAAAATTTATCACTGAGTGCATTTTTTTCTAGAATGTCTACATTAAAGTCTCCAGAAACAATAACATGTTTATTTGTTTTTGTGACTAATTTTAGTACATCTTCTAGTATTTCTAGTAGTGTGGTAAAATTTTTAGCTATAGGTGGTCTGTATACGCATACTATAACATGACTTTCCAGCTCAACACAAGACACTTCAGTACAACTCTCAACCGACAGTCCGACCACATCCTTACGTTCTTTAAATTTAATATTGTTTCTAATTAGTATTAAACAGCCTCCATGGATCGCGGATTTTCGGTTGAAAGAGCTGGCTATACAGTAATTTTCATAATTTAACAAAATATCAGGTTCTTTTTGGAAGTGCTCAGTAAAACAGACTACGTCGTAATTGTGCTTCTCCAAGAACAATTCAATTTCTAATACTTTGCTGGAAAAGCCCTGAATGTTTTGATGTAAAACTTGTAGTTGACTTTGCTTTTCCTTTGTCTGAGGCTGAATGCAAGAAGACCCCGGATTGCCTATGCTATTTACATCAGTCAAAGAGGGGTTTTCCTTTGTCTTACAATCTAGTTTAAATTATTAATACTACCACTACTAGCTAATATAGAAGGAGACACATATTTTGTGTCAATTATATTATATGCTAACAAAGTAGCTACTTGTTTCTTATAGTAATCCGACAGGTACATAGTATCCTGAGTCAAAATAAATTTGTGAATAAAATTATTCACATCAAAATAAGAAATAACATCGCTATGATGACATGTCCTGTTGTACAAATGCATGTTCATTTTATGCACACATTTGTTCTGTTGCTCTGATAGATTTAAACAATATGGGAAGTTGCACAAAATGAACCTGCACTCAGTCTGATCGTGTAAATTAAGCAACACCTCAATGCTATTGTCTAATGTCCTACGACTAATGTTGGAATGATTTCCTATCATGATTATAATTGTAGTGTGCTTATCGAATTTCCCTACAGCTATTTTGTTAACAATATTCTCAAAAGAGGTGTCTGGACAACACACATTTGTCACTTGTTGATTAAGGCGATTATTTAATAATTGACCAAAACCTACACCTAGCTTGTCTGAATAAATTAGTGTCTTTTTAAATGGTTTCTCTGCAGTGGAGTCCTTTAGCAACCTAGATACACCGTCACTGTCATGACCTGGTCCATCGTGGGGTCGAGAAGTAGGGCACGGGCATGGGTCGCGTCGCCGCAGCTTCGGGGTCCGGACATTTGGGGCTGGGGTGGTAGACGCCCCAGAAATACGCAGTGCGGCGTCTAGAGTGAGCGGCGCTCCCGCCACCCTCTCGATCCCTATGGTGGGGGTAGCAGTTGAGACTGCAGGCTGCACGTCGCTGTCGACTCCCGATGCCACACGTGTCCCCGTGTCCTGCTGCACGGCGGGGGCAGGTGCACGTGAAGCACCTCTGCCACGTCCTCCGCGGCGCCCTCCACGTCGTGTTCGCCTGGTGGGCGCGTCAGCAGTAGGTGGTGCCAACGCGTCAGTCGCGGCAGGTGGTGCGGGCGCGTCAGTCGCGGCAGGTAATTCGGGCGCGTCAGTCGCGGCAGGTGTGGCGGGCGCGTCAGTCGCGGCAGATGGTGCGGGCGCGTCAGTCTCGGCAGGTGGTGCGGGTGCGTCAGTCGCGGCAGGTGTAGCGGGCGCGTCAGTCGCGGCTGATGGTGCGGGCGCGTCAGTCGCGGCTGATGGTGCGGGCGCGTCAGTCGCGGCAGATGGTGCGGGCGCGTCAGTCGCGGCAGGTGGTGCGAGCGCGTCAGCCGCGGCAGGTGGCAAGGGTATGTGTTGCACAGCTGGTGTTCCACCCAGAGCCAGGGTCAACTCATCATCTTCCATCAGCAGGTCCAGCAGCTCAGTGTTTTGTTGCTGCAGTTCAAGTAGTTGTGATGTTAAGGTAGATAGTTGCTCATGCTCTCGACGGCTCACCGCATACTTAGTTGTGATGTGAGCGAGCTGTGTCTGTAGGTTATTAATATACAACTCGCTGCTTGTGTGCAATCTATCTGACACTGCAATTTGCACCATCTGCTTCTTGATTGTAGATTCCGCTTGATGGTAATCTACATGCATGTCTCTAATTTTCAGTTTCAAGTCCTTGTTTTCTTTTAATAAATTAAGTCTTTTAATTCTATTTGGTTGCTGTTTTTGAAATAATCTTAGTAATTTAAGGTTATGCCTAGTTTTTCTTATAAATTTGTTCAGTCTTAAGTATTTCTTTATTTTATTGCCTTTAGTCAAAATTGTGTGGCGAACTGTACTAATGTCCTGCACCTCCAGTTCATGGCGTAGGGAAACACTAAATCTATTCTCTCTATCTTCCCTCTCATTGTGTAGATCCGCTAACTGGTTGTTAGCTTCGTTCAGCTGTTGCTCTAAAAATCTGCACCGATCTTGGGCAGTGTTCAAGCCAGTGGTAATATCAATACGGGCAAGTTCTAGAGATTTTATTACTTCATATTGCTGGTCAATCTCTGCTTGTGATTCTGCACATTGTGTACGCAGGGTAACAACACTCTCGCGCAGCTGGGAGTTTTTGGATTTTGTTTGTTTTATCTCAAACTCAATTTCATCTCGTTCTGATAGAAGTTTTTCATTGATCTGCTCGGCTTCAGTTAGTCTCTGCTGGAGTTGAGCCATTGTCTTTTCGGCATGCATCTTACGGGTCATTATTATAGACATGTTTGAAACCGGAGCTGGAATTGATTAAAAAATAACGAATTTAATATCCAAATACACTAGTTTGTTTTTATGCTAGGTGTGTAGGTAATCAAATTAGAAGGTGGGACTGCAGATAAGAGTGATATACAGGTGTAGGAATGTATGTTGTATGAAGATAGTACCTAAGTGAGCGAATACCTATCAAGTGACGTCAGATGCACTTTCCACAGTGATAAGTGAACTGAGTCACTGCAATAACAAGCCTACAGAGAAAGTAACAAGAAAAATAAAATGTTGGTGTTCCTCAATGTGCAGTATTATTGGAGAAAAAATACTTGTCTGAGCGGCAGATGACCTTCCCGTCAGATAAACTTCTATAGAAGTATCTGAGACAAGGTCACGGCGCTAATGTGTGAGTAGGTCGTCGTTCCCCACAAAAGTGAGTAGGTACTTAATGTGTAGTTATGTGCTCGTTTAATTTATCCACAGTAAGCCTAATTAAAACATATCAAAGAAACAATACTCCCCGGGTTTTATCCGTTGGTCATTCGAATCAAAATTCGAAACGTTCGTCCGTTATCAGCACTTGTTAAAAATCCTTGTTTTTCGGTTTTATTTCGTTTTTTATAGCACTGGATATTATCACAATCACATAATAAAAACAAATTAGCACGAATTAACTAAAATTATGTACAAAAACTATTAAATAAACATTAAAATCTACTACAGCTGTTTTTGACGTCTACTCGGGTTGGGGCTGCCAGCCCAAAAAAAAAAAAATATACTATATAAAATATACATACGACTAACGTGTCCGGCCCAGTTCCACTTCAGTTTAGCAGATGTTTTGCCCACGTCAGCAATACCAGTCTTGGCACGGAGCGTGGTGTTTCTCACTCGGTCTATTCGCTTGAAACCCAGTATGCTGCGCTCCATTGCTCTCTGGCATACCTTGAGTCTGGACTTTTGACACTCAGTGAGAGACCAAGTTTGTGCACCGTAGGTTAGGATATTTAGGATACACATGTCGATCAGTTTGCGTTTTAGTGAAAAGGGAAGATCCCCTTTCACAAATTGCTTAATGGACCAGAAGCTCTTCCAGGCGTTCTCGATGCGGCGATCGATTTCTTTTTCTTGCCTGTTTTCGAAGGAGACTAGCTGACCCAAGTAAATGTACTCGTCGACATAATGTATTACCTGCCCATCAACCTCTACCCTACGTCTCGTGCTATTGGTCATGGTCTGTGTCTTAGTCATGTTCATTTTGAGTCCAACCTCAAGGCTTGCCGTGCTCAGGTCTTGGAGCATTTGTTGGAGTTCTGCTGACGTGGATGCAAAGAGAACGATATCATCAGCAAATCGCAAATTTGACAATCTCTTGCTTCCAAATACTATCCCTTTAGTACTCTAAGGAAGCGCTAACTTCTTGAATACTTCTTCCAAGGTACAGGTGAATAGGTTAGGGGAATGGGGATCAGCCTGTTTCACGCCCTTTTCTATATAAAATGCTGGACCTGGAGATAGAAGTTTAATTGAAGCTGTACTGACCCTGTAGACCGATTCCAGAAGCTTTATGTATGTATAATTTATATTCTGAGAGCGTAAAGATGAAAAAATCGCTTCATGATGGAGACTGTCAAAGGCTTTGGAATAATCCACAAGGCAAGGGGCGTATTGTACTCGTCATACTTTTCAATTACTTGGTTGAGTGTGTGCAGTTGTTTTATATGACAAAAAAAAATCCAATGTATATTATCACAGTAAAATAAAAAAAGTAGGTATAAGACGATAACGACGGAGAAATCCTATAGTGTAGTAATCGTGTTTTCTCTCTTTGTTCTGTAAGTAGGTCATGTCATAAGTAATAAATATTAACATGATATAATAGCATTCTCTTTAATGGGGCCGTACATTATCTGTCTTCATAAATCTAAGAGGCCACTTAAGTGACATGTTACAAGCAAATAGGGAACACTTCATAAATCAATGTCGCTAAAGAGGTACATTCTGTCACGTGAGAAATAAAGATTTATTTAAGAGGCGCAAGGTCGCGGTGACGCGAACTTAACCTCCGTTATAGAGGTGCATGTTTCTGGTGTTTATACAGGGTGTAAAAAAAATTTGCTGCAAATATTTTGAGGAGTGAACCAGCCCATGAAACTGAACTACTTTCCCCATGAAACATAGGTCGAAATATGAAAAACAAAGTTAGATCTCCCATGCAAAATTTAGCAGCCGAGCGAGTCAACCGAAGTGGGAGGTCCAAATCTTTTTTTTCATATTTCGACCTATGTTTCTTGGGGATAGTTGTTCAGTTTCATGGGCTGATTAACCTCTTAAAATATTTGCAACTATTATTTTTACACATTATATTATTAATAGAAAACCCATGAGTCGAAAATTAGGTACCTACCTATGTTCAATGATTGACGTCGATGGGACAATTTTTACACAAATCTACAGAATACGTATTTTGAAACACTTCTTCTTCTTTTCGTGTGGGACACCAAGTCGTCCAACGACCCGATGAACCCTAGTGTCAGAATTCTTCAACCGCCTTCTACAAGTAGCAGGCTTCTGACATGGTTGTCTAACGACCGCCATCTAAGTGATCATAGACAGCAACCGGGACCTACGGCTTAACGTGCCATCCGAAACACGGAACCATCTTACTTACGGACATTCGGATGGTTCAGCCCGCAATGTCTAACTGGACTGGGAACAAATTCACAAAGTGATAAATATCAACTTTGTGAGTGACCCACCGAGAATCGAACCCGGAACCTTCTGCGTCAAAGGCAGTCGCACTACAACTGCGCCACATCGGTCGTCGTTGAAACACTCATAAGAAGCGTTCTTTGTTATGTAAAATTAGAAGACTGCGGGGGTGAAATATAAGGAAAACATCCTAACGATAAAATCGTAGAAAATTTATTCACAAAACCTAAATACAATAATCAGAAGAAAGTAGGCTTTGTATGTCAATATTATCATTATTATTGTGTATGTCAAGTTATCCTTTTCTTGTGTTCAGAGTGCGAATAGAGAGAAACGACGGCTCAAGACAATAATGACTCGAGCCCCAAGTTTCGAGCCCCAAGTCTCGAGCCCCAAGTCTCGAGCCCCAAGTTTCGAGCCCTAAGTCTCGAGCCCCAAGTCTCGAGCCCCAAGTCTCGAGCCCCAAGCCTCGAGCTTCAAGTCTGAAGCCTCCCCACACACGACACAATAAGCACTTCCGCATCACTCCACCTCAACTCCACAAGGATTGTCCTCATACCAATACCATATTATGGTGACGTTATAAATAAATTCATGATCTTTGGAGAATGATATTTGTGGTTTAAATAATTCTTTCGACTATTGTCCTGTGGCGAACCTACTTACTCGCCACTATTACTACTTGGACCAGCTTCTAATGCAACTTGGACCAGCCCCTTACATTTTGGTACTTGTGGAGTTACCCGCTCCGCTTATGCACCTTGTACCATACGCATAACGGGCGATCTAATACTTCGGCTGCGCCCGCTCGCTCTCGGGCCTCGTCGTGAATCTACGCTGCTATGACGCGCTACCGGGCATCCGCCCGCACCGCTTAGGCACCCCGCCGTCGCCTATGGTCGCCGACGCAGCTACGATCAACACCGAACCATTCGGACTCCTGACTCGCTACCGAACTACTGTGCGCGCTTTTGCCTTTGTGTCGAGTCACGAATCTTAAACCTAAAATTGTAATTGCTTTGCTTTCCACTAATATACGCTTATACTGAGCTTAAATAATATTATTCATTTCGATTCGCTGAATTCTCTTCACCTATCACCTTCACTCTTCATCGCTAGACGCCCGACTAAGTGCCTACCTAGATTCAGAGCCTACTTAATGTGCGGCTAAGGTGATCCCAGCTACTTAGCCCACATATTGGTGACACCCGGAAGAAGCATTTTGCTGGATTGGACATCGCTGGAGAATTTGCAACGGAAATTTTTGCAAGTCATTTTGAACAAAGGATTTTTGGTCGGTGGTCCAAGTGACAAAATTTGAGTGGTGAGCGATTTTGATTTTTATAATGGCTACTGAAGGTGGACCAATTGGTGGACCCACTGGTGGACCCACAGGTGGTGGTACAGATGAACCAGTACAGCCTAAGGAAGAAGTATGTAGAGTTGGTGTACGTATTCCTCCATTCTGGCCAGAGGATCCCGAACTGTGGTTTTGTCAGATTGAAGCCCAGTTTGCTTTATCAAATATAAAGGCTGACGATACCAAATTCTATTTCGCTACTGCTAATTTGGATTCACAGTACGTCAAAGAAGTTCGTGACATCATTTGCAAACCACCAGAGACGGGCAAATACGACAAGTTCAAGTCTGAACTTATTAAACGCTTGACTGCGTCTAAGGAGAAGCGCGTAAAGCAACTTTTAATGCACGAAGAACTAGGTGATCGCAAGCCTTCCCAATTTTTGCGCTATTTACAGAATTTAGCTGGCGAAGGCGTCCCTGATGATTTTCTTCTCACCATCTGGACTAGTCGCCTGCCGAACAATGTGCAGACGGCTCTCGCTACGCAGATTGGTGCATCGAATGAAAAGCTCAGCGAGTTAGCAGACGTCGTCTATGATCTGGCACCTTCTACTCCTCAAGTCGCCGCTGCTTCATTGGCCAATTCTGACATGGCAAGGCAGATCAGCGAACTTACCAGGCAGGTATCTTTACTTACCCAACAAGTTGGCAAAAGGGATTCTCGCTCGCACTCTAGGCCGAGAAGAGGCCTTAACCGCTCACGCTCGCATAGTCGCTCTGGATCTAGACCAAGAGGGCACAGGCAACCGCCTCAAGGTCACCCACACTGCTTCTACCACTTCAACTTTGGTAAGGATGCCACCAAATGTAAGAAGCCTTGCACCTTCAAGTCGGAAAACTCCCAGGGCGGTCACTAGTAGCGGCCATCGACTGCCCTTCAAAACCAGGCCGTCTATTTATTACTGACCGGGTTACTAAAATGCAGTTCCTCGTGGACACTGGTTCAGACCTGTGTGTTTACCCTCGGTCAGCTGTCAAGACGCCCTGCACTCGTTCGAAGTACTTCCTCATCGCTGCCAACGACTCCGTCATCCATACTTATGGACCTGTGACACTTCACTTGAACTTTGGTCTTCGAAGAGACTTCGCGTGGAAATTCACCGTGGCCGATGTCGCTAAACCCATCATCGGTGTGGACTTCTTGTTCCATTACAACCTTCTTGTGGATTGTAGGAACCAGCGCATCATCGACAACATCACTTTGTTGACAACACCAGCTACTTCCTTTGGCATCTCGCCGGACTTCGCTTCCGTCAAAGCTGTTACTGGTGATACCGAGTTCCACGAGCTTCTGCGCGAGTTTCCAGAGATCACGAGACCTGCTGGTACGTTATCTACACCTAAGCACAGTACTCAGCACTTCATAAGGACTACCTCTGGACCTCCAGTCTCCTGCAAACCCCGTCGTTTGGACCCGATACGAATGCAAGCTGCTAAGAAGGAGTTTGAAGACATGCTTGCCAGTGGAGTTGCCAGGCGTTCTGAAAGCGCGTGGTCTTCTGCTCTGCACATGGTGAGGAAGAAGGACGATGGATGGAGACCATGTGGCGATTACCGTGCACTCAACGCGAGAACCATTCCAGACCGGTATCCTATCCGCCACATCCACGATTTCTCTCATCAGCTCTCCGGATGCTCTGTCTTTTCAACTATAGACTTAGTGAAAGCCTATAACCAGATCGCGGTGAATCCTGATGACATTCCCAAGACTGCCATAACTACACCCTTCGGATTGTACGAGTTTCCCTTCATGACCTTTGGCCTCAGGAATGCTGCACAGACCTTCCAAAGGTTCATTGATGAGGTACTGCTAGGTCTCGACTTTTGTTATGGCTACATTGACGACATCCTGGTTTTCTCATCGTCTGTGGAGGAACACGTGGAGCACCTTCGTCAACTTTTCTACCGTCTGAAGGACTACGGCATTTTGGTGAACACAGCCAAATGTAATTTGGGTCAGTCAAAGGTAACTTTCCTTGGCTACGAGGTGTCTGCTGCTGGCACGAAGCCCATGTCCACTAAAGTCCAGGCTATCCAAGAGTACACAGTACCCAAGACAGTGAGGGAGCTCCGTCGTTTTCTGGGTATGATTAACTTCTACCGTCGCTTCGTACCCAACGCTGCCCAGCTACAGGCTCCACTGAATGCCATTCTTGCAGGACCCAAGGTGAAAGGCTCACATCCTGTGAACATGACTCCGGAGTTGCTCCAGGCTTTCGAGGAATGCAAGACTTCGCTTTCTCAAGCAACCATGCTATCACACCCGGATCCATCAGCAGAGCTTGCTATCGTCACTGATGCATCTGACGTAGCCATTGGAGCAGTATTGCAG
This sequence comes from Keiferia lycopersicella, assembly GCA_029255805.1. Taxonomy (NCBI): domain Eukaryota; kingdom Metazoa; phylum Arthropoda; class Insecta; order Lepidoptera; family Gelechiidae; genus Keiferia; species Keiferia lycopersicella. The sequence goes on from JARACZ010000018.1 coordinate 542,449, forward strand.
CAGAAAAAGGATAATCATTGGCAACCGTTGGCTTTCTTCTCACACAAGCTGAACAACGCGCAGAAAAAGTATAGTCCCTATGACCGTGAGTTACTCGCCGTGTACGAAGCCATCAAGTATTTCAGGCACATGGTTGAAGCTAAAGCGTTTACGGTGTTCACAGACCACAAGCCTCTGACGTTCGCATTTACTCAGAATAGGGATAAGAGCTCTCCAAGGCAGTTTAGGTATCTGGATTTTATCTCCCAGTTTACTACAAATCTGAGGTACATACCCGGCGCAGACAACGTTGTCGCTGACGCCCTTTCTCGCGTAGAAGAGGTCAGTTCTGCTATTAACTTTGAAGAGCTTGCACGTACTCAGGCAAATGATCCGGAGCTGCAAGACCTTCTCCGCAACGGGACTGCTCTTAAACTTGCGAAGGTTACTCCTAGCTGCAGCCCAGTCTCCATCTACTGCGACATCTCTGTAGAGCCACCTCGTCCGTATGTCACTCCAAATCTGCGTAAGCCAGTCTTTGATTCTCTGCACAATCTACATCATCCTGGGACTACAGCTACAGTGCGACTGGTAACACACAGATTTGTCTGGCCAGGGATTCGTAAGGACTGTAGAGAGTGGACAAGGCAGTGCTTGCAATGCCAAAAATGCAAGGTTATCCGCCATACAATTTCCCCCCTTTCCACATTCCTTACTCCTTCCTCGAGGTTCTCTCACATACACCTCGACATTGTAGGGCCCCTAACTCTGTCTTCAAATTACAGATATTGTCTCACCGTCATCGATCGATTCACACGTTGGCCTGAGGCAATACCTCTCACGGAGATCACCGCTGAAGCCTGTGCAGCTGCTCTTGTATCTGGTTGGATAGCCAGGTTCGGTTGTCCCGCCAGGATCACTACAGACCGTGGTCGGCAGTTTGAGAGCCATCTCTTCAAAGCTCTCACTTCTCTGGTCGGTGCGCGCCACTTCCGCACCACCGCCTACCACCCAGCTGCGAACGGGATCGTCGAGCGCATGCATCGGCAGCTGAAGGCAGCCATCATGTGCCACTCTTCTACTCCGTGGACTGAAGCTCTTCCTCTAGTCCTCATGGGTATGCGAAGTTCCTGGAAAGATGACGTCCAAGCTTCGCCAGCGGAGCTCGTGTATGGCGAGCCTCTCCAGTTACCAGGCCAGTTCCTGTCGCCCAAAGATGACTACACTGTGGGTGACGTCACAGAGTACGCTACTCGACTACGAGCGCACATGGCCAAGTTGACCCCGAGACCTACTTCGTGGCACTCTAACTCGCCGTTCTACATTCCTCGGGACCTGCATTCGACTTCCCATGTTTTCCTGCGCCATGGACATGTTCGAGCCTCACTAGAGCCACCCTATGCCGGACCGTTCAAGGTCATTGAGAGGCAGCCGAAGTTTTTCACAATTGACGTTCGTGGCAAACCGGTTAACGTCACCGTCGATCGACTGAAACCAGCCTACATGTCAAGAGAAGTCGTCGTCCCAGAGCAGCCCGTGGCACCCATTCAACCGCAGCCAAGCACCAACATCACTACCACAAGAAGCGGGAGAGTGGTCAAAATACCGGACTTTTATCGACCGTAGTCACGGTCTGGCCGGGGAGTGATGTGGCGAACCTACTTACTCGCCACTATTACTACTTGGACCAGCTTCTAATGCAACTTGGACCAGCCCCTTACATTTTGGTACTTGTGGAGTTACCCGCTCCGCTTATGCACCTTGTACCATACGCATAACGGGCGATCTAATACTTCGGCTGCGCCCGCTCGCTCTCGGGCCTCGTCGTGAATCTACGCTGCTATGACGCGCTACCGGGCATCCGCCCGCACCGCTTAGGCACCCCGCCGTCGCCTATGGTCGCCGACGCAGCTACGATCAACACCGAACCATTCGGACTCCTGACTCGCTACCGAACTACTGTGCGCGCTTTTGCCTTTGTGTCGAGTCACGAATGGTTCGGTGTTGATCGTAGCTGCGTCGGCGACCATAGGCGACGGCGGGGTGCCTAAGCGGTGCGGGCGGATGCCCGGTAGCGCGTCATAGCAGCGTAGATTCACGACGAGGCCCGAGAGCGAGCGGGCGCAGCCGAAGTATTAGATCGCCCGTTATGCGTATGGTACAAGGTGCATAAGCGGAGCGGGTAACTCCACAAGTACGAAAATGTAAGGGGCTGGTCCAAGTTGCATTAGAAGCTGGTCCAAGTAGTAACAGTGGCGAGTAAGTAGGTTCGCCACATCATATGATTTGATTTTATATGTTACTAGTGTAAATTTGTGCCGTGTGATGCCGGCTTAGAATAACACCCTTGCCGCGGGTGTCGTAAGAGGCGACTAAGGGCCCTGAGAGAGTTGGTGTATTACACTTTTTAGGCGACAGGCTGACAACCTGTCACTATAGGTTATACACGTGTTTTCTGAAACAACCGTATACGTATATCACGCCTTTATCTCTTGCGGGGTAGGCAGAGCGTTAACGGCCGTAAGAGTAGGGTCGCTATCGCCACGTTTGACATTTTTGACGATTGTTTTCCAAGGTTGTTTCCTAAAAACATGTGTATCACTATAGTGACAGGTCAGCCTGTCGCCTACAAATTGTAATACACCAATACTCTCGAAACCCTTATTCGCCTCTTATGACACCCGCGGGAAGGATGTGGGGTGATGCTATCCTAAGCCGGCATCACACGGCATAGCATAGGCACGACACGGCACGATATGCAGATACCTCGTACAATTACAAACAAATTCTCCCAGTAGAATTACCCATGATTCAGAGTTATTCAAGATAAACCAAAAAATATTATGTTTACATACACATACACAAATCACGCCTTTATCCCTGGCAGCGTAGGCAGAGAGTTAACAATGTTAAAATTACGGTCGTTTTCGCCACGTCTGACAAGCTTTGAGGGCCCTTTCAGATGATTCGTTTTACGAAATAATACCACTGTATTCCACACTTCAGTATTTATTCACACAAATCAAATCGCAGTAAGCGTTCGTCCTCTTCGTTCGAGGCGATGGCCTCACTGGCGTGGGTTCAATACGCCGCCTGCTAAAACAGGCGGGGCGATGGGTGGCGCTCATAAGAGTGCGGCGGATGTCCGGGTAATCCAGGGAGACTTCACGCCGCGGCGAGGTCGTACCAGCCGGGTGATTCCCCATGGGGGGAGGCCCAGCTAGTGCCCATCAGCCAGCGGCGGCTCGTCTCCTGGTGGTCAGGTCCTGGTGTGGCTGCCTCGTCCTTCTCACGTGGGGGTCCCAAGGCAGCGGTCTTGTCCGGGTAAGCGGCGGGTGCCGGGCGATTCTGGGTTCGTGCCCACGATCCTAACTACTCGACGCGGAGTAGTGGATGTGGACAGTTTATGGCCACGTCAGGCTGTGCCGTGCAGCACCACCCTGAGCAGCCTTTCTATGGGACTTAGCCTCCAGTTGTGACATCGCCAGATGACGACGCCAGACGCTGGAGGCCAGAGCTTAAGATGGCGGCCGCGTCTTCGCCTTTATGGAGCGCGGCCAGGACATCTTTGAGGATCCTGATAGCAGAGTCTATCTGGTCCTTCCTGTCCTCTGTGAGGACGGCTGCTCTTTTCTTCTGTGGTCTTGGGGCCAGCTGGGGCTTCGGCTCGCAGTAAGCACAAATGAACACTTCGACACTCCAGCCAAGACTGCCCGGACTTGTCCGAGTCGGGAACAACTCTCCACTCGGCTCGCCCCACTAGAAATCGCCTCTGGTTGGTACAGCACATTTCTACTGCCAGCCAATGAGAAACGAGGCCATATAGTACCGCAGAGTCAATACAATTACTTTAAACCTTTTCCTAAATTTTGATACTTATTATTATTAAAAATAATTGACATTTAAAATGGACATAAGTATTCCCAAAAATAATAATTACATTTCTAATCAAAAATACCGATTTATCTTTTTGAATCATAACATTCGAGTACTGTAGTGAAATGTTGTCAGCTACTCAAAAAAATTAATATCTCCAAGTATAAGTAGGTGCATAGTTACTCCAGTAAAAAAAATACTTAAAAATGGTATATGGTGCGACAGTAGGAGATATAAGCATTGCTTTAATTTATGGCTGAAATAATATTTACTGAAGCTAAAGTATCGCTATTTGTTTTACGATCTACATAAATAAGCAATGAATGAATATTGATGTGTCACGCAGCAAGAAATGTACTCGTGCCCGTGATAATATATCGTGTTTACATTTATCGTCATTTCTGGCATCGTTATCTGTCAATTTAACGACATAAGTTAGCACGGTTTGCCTGAAGTCGAGGGTTCGAAGCCCGTTCATGTAAAATCTTTTGTTTTATGTCTTCTTGTAATATAAGCAAAATAAAAGTAACCTTATCTTTGTCAAAAAAAAGTTAGTATAATAAATTTGGATACCCATTTACACCATTATGCATTTTTGCCGTGACGTGCCGGCTTGGAGTAGCATCACCCCATATCGTTCCCGCGGGTGTCGTAAGAGGCAACTAAAGGACTCGAGAGTATTGGTATATTACAATTTTTAGGCGATAGGCTGACAATGTGTCACTACTATAGTGACAACCCTTTTCAGATGATGCGTGTATCACCGTAGTGACAGTCTTGTAGTCAGCCTGTCGCCTAAAGTTGTAATACACATGAAGCCCTCGAGTCCCTTAGTCGCCTCTTACGACACCCGTGGGAAGAAATAGGGTGAGCCGGCATCACACGGATCCAACTACCGCATATTAAGTGACCTTATTTTACACGTTCTCACAATAATATCTTGATGTTTAATCCTGTATGGTAGGCAGAGCATCACCTGTCGTTACATTTTGTCAAATGTTACAAAGACTTGATGGTAATAAAGGCCATCATAACGGTGGCGATAACTTTTTGTAAGTACCATTATCGAGCGAATGAAATATGAAGTGAAGAGTCATACACACACACACACACACACACAAATCGCGGGGTAGACAGAGCGTTACCTATCGTAAAATTGCGATCATTATCACCTTCGACCAATATAAGTAGATATGGACGGGACGTACCGAGCAAGTGGTTTGATCCGCTCCAAGTAAGTGCAAGTGTGTGCAACCTTGAACACTTCGCTCAGTCGGTCTTCGCGCCGGCTACAAGAAACACGTACGACACATCGTTTACAATTCGCAAAACTTTCATCAGAACTTCGTCTTGTGCTTTGTTAAAGTGTGTCAACAATTCAACAAACATAAATAAAGCACCAGGAATTACTTAATAGTTAAAGAGTTATAAAATACATATAAATATTTATCTTATGAAATTATTACTTTTATTTTTAGAGTTCGAAGGATGGTTTTACAGCAACGCGGTTAAATCACACGCTTCATGCTAGGTTGCGCTTTTCGTATGTGACCGCTGGATGGATTTGCATACGAAACGCGCAAGCTGGCGTGAAGTGCGCGATTGAAGCGAGTTGCTGTAAAAGGGCGCGAACATAAAGAGCGAAAGTCACTGACATAATGCTATCACGTTCGCACTACAGTGCAAAGACGTCTCCCTATCTTTGTCTTTGATCGTATATTCACATGATTAGAGGGTGTGTAGCTGTGCGCGCGTGATTATATGTAGTTGTGTCTTGGCACATTTTTAAAGACCTGTTTATATGCGCAAGGCATGTCCATATCTACTTATATTGGTTGAAGATTATCACCACGTCTGACAAGTAGTGGGAGCCCTTTCAGATGATTCGTGTGTCACTGTAGTGACAGGTTGTCAGCCTGTCGCGTAAAATTGAAATACACATTAAATCCTCGAGTCCATTAGTTGCTTTTTACAACACCCACGAGAAGAAATGGTGTGAAATGTTATTATTATAGACCCATCCCATAGGTAAATGTGTTTATTTTTTTTAATGATTTCTAAAAGTGAATGAAACGTTTAAAATCAGCGATCTCAGCGCGCCGTCATCATTTAGAGCGAAATCTGCGAAAATGCATTTACCATTTCAAATCCCAAGCCCTACCTGTCAGCTGGCGCCGTGCCAGGAGTAACCACCAGCGCCAGGGGCTCGCGCGCTGTATTATTCACCGTCGTCGTCCGCTCCCGCGCGGAGTGAGGGCGGATGCTTACATGGACGACTACCTCCATAGAGTCAGTGCGCCAGTTCTAGTAAACTTCTCCGCAGTTTCATGTGGCTCTATAGAGGGTGTAAGGGACAGCGTCCCAAATACTGATAGGGTGCAAGCAGACCATGAAACTGAACAACTTTCCCCTAGGAACATATGTCAGGAAACGTCAAAAAATTTTTGGTTTCCCATAGTAAATTTCAGTCAGTTGATCGCGGTTTTGTATGGGAGGTCGAAATTTTTTTGTCGTCTCCTGACATATATATTCCTAGGGGAAAGTTGTTCAGTTTCATGGTCAGCTTGCACCCTATCTGTATTTAGGACGCTTACCCTAACACCCTGTACTTACATTCCTGATCCAATGATATATTACACAGTAGCATACTACGTACACAATGAGTTTGTTCTAAAACTATTCATCCAGCTTACCAGGTGAAAAATAAACATCTTTCGTGAGTTAAGCTGCTACACGATTTTCCTCTTCTTAATTTAATCCTTTTAAACAATATCCCACTCATTTAGATTATCTCTATGATAAGGGCGGCTATACAGTGTAAATACTTTAGGCTTGTATTCAGACCGGACCAAGGCCCGGACTAATTCTGGGCTTTAGGGCGTGCGCTGCGTCAGGCGGTCCAATACGCGCGGACAGCCGCGACGGCTAGCCGCCGGACCGTCGCGGGCCGCGGCTCGCCGTCGCGTACTCACACGGGTGCCATTATAACCCGACCCATTTTAGAAGGCGCATCGTGCCTAGGTACACGGTGAGGCGGTGAGGTGTCGCTGTGTTCGTTTGGGTAGGCTTAACTTGATTGAGCGTGTGTACGGTCATATGCAAAAAACTCTGTACGTCGAACAAAATGGAGCAGTTAATAATTTATTATTTGGCGAAAAGACGTAGAATTCGTCGTCGAAAACCAATTAGCCCGTTTCTAGAATCAAGACTCTTGTGTGGAGAATTTGTGGCAAAGTTTTCAAATTTGAGAACGGATGAAGAGAGATTTTACAAATACGTTCGACGAAATATATTGCAATCTGGAACCTGCTATAACAACAATATAGTACATAATAATATGATCGTGGGACATATCCCATAACACTAGGTGGTCCTGCACCCCCATAATAACATGTAACAGCGGCATGGACTGAATTTTGCAAATCTGGACCGTGCGCCGCGCGCGGCACGCCGGAACCGTCGCACGGACTGACGAACCGCCGCCAGGCGGCTGGCCGGAGCCGCGTCACGCAGCGCTGCTCTTGTATTTAGCCAAAACTAGACCGTGTGCTGTCGGTCCGCGCGTATCGGACCGCCTGACGCAGCGCACGCCCTTATTCTCTACGCGAGTCACATGAGCTTGCTAACTGAACGGAATCTAATCTATTTCAAGATAACGACATTGTTTGTTTGTAGATTGTTGATTACTTGACGAATGTTGAAAACATCTGTGATGTGACAAGTTTGAGCAGTTATGTATGAGGGTACCTGTCTGACTTGAGAGAGATCGTAATTTATTTACGGATTTACTTAATGGTCAGTTCAAACCGAGACGCGGCGCTGCGCGCACATTTTTCATAGAGCGACTCAGAATATACTTTATTCACTACACGAAAAGATACACATTACATTGTGAGAATTCAGATTACGTTGCACCAAGCAGCACTGCGCCTTGAGGTGCCTCGCGGCGTAGCGCGACGTATCGTGACGCAGCGGTACATCGCCGGTACGCGCGGCAAGCAAGAGCGGTGCTTTTAAGATGCGCCTCGCGACGTTGCGATGCGTCTTGCGACGACGCCCGGCGTAGCGCGAAATCATTGGCCGCTTTGAGTATCGTCGCGACGCGTCGCGTCTCGGTGTGAATTGACCCTAAGTACCTATTAAGGCACCCTATCTTTTTTAATATCATTTCTAATTGATCAATTATTGCAAACGTAATCAAATCAAAATTAAAAACAATGCCTATTATATGCTTAGTAATCTGAGAATTACATTATATATATACTCCGTCGCGAAATGTTTGTACCTGGAACTCCTAGGGATTTAGTTAATTTAAAGTATCTGTACCTACATAAAATAATAAAAAGTAAGACAAAAAACTAGCTAGTTATATAGAAAAATTTACGTTTTTTGATATAGCTAGCTTGATAAAATACATTTGTAAAAGTCAGAACGTTTATGTATCGATTTGGCCTCTTTTTTTTTGCTTTGCAACAAGCCATCCAGATTCCAACGAAACGTTGAGAACTTTCGGCAAAGGAATTATTTAAATTGTTGAAACTCTTCTTAGCGATCTACTTTAAAAGAATTTAAATTACAAGAACTAAAAACTTTTCCATCTTGGAACGAACAACTGCAGCAGCTTTTGTTTGATCGCACATGTGTTCATCTCTTAGATTTGAATATTTGATTTTTTATGGGTATTTTTACTGGCCAACTATTGAATACTAAACATTGTTGCTTAGGATTTTAATCACGTCCAATAGCCTTTTTTGTCGTATCGCTGGCTCTCGGTTGCTGTTGGCTGCAGGCTGCTGTGTCGTTGTGTCGACGTGCATAATGAATTATATCGTGGGAACAGCATTGCACAGCACAGCCGTATTCCCTCCGGCAGCCATGCACTGCTGAACTACAGTATACTACAGTATCCGGGTTGCTTATTAGCTCTAATCAATTCATAACCTACCCAGCTTCAACCTCATTCCTTAGTTAGATATTATATTATCTTTGGCAAATTAGATATCGTCATTAGTTGAATCAATACCATATTAAAGATAGCAACTGTATTTTACAGCCGTTAACGCTCTGCCCACGCCGCAAGAGATAAAGAGTGATAAAGACGTGATATGTGTATGTGTGTGGTAGATGGTGTATAGTAACTGCCAGTGTGTTCTAGTGGTCTAAGTTCCATCTCATAGTCAGATTGCTAGTTCGATATTTTTGTTCATACGATTCAAATTGATGTCAAACCATAAAATTCAGTCATAAATACCATATTTTGATAATGTTGGAAACGCGTCTGCCCCTCCCCGCTACTCGCGCGGCGCTGGCCGCCGGGTCCGGGCATCCGCGCTCGTTGTCTCCGCGATAACTTACCCACCTTTCACGTTTCATTCCGGTGTTGTCTTACCTTCATCTCAAACATTTTATTTGTACTACTTCGACCAATACTACAAAATGGTGCTCACATAAAGCGTAGTACAAATACATATAAGGTGTACAAATATTAGCTGCAAATATTTCAAGGGTTGAATCAGCCTATGAAACTGAACAACTTTCCCCAAGAAACATAGGTCGAAATATGAAAAAAATAACTGGCCCACCATACAAATTGACTTGGACGGCCGGTACATTTTGTATGGGAGGTCGATTTTTTTTTTCAGATTTCGACCTATGTTCCTTGGGGAAAGTTGTTCAGTTTCATGGACAGTTTCACCCCTTAAATTTTTTGCAGCTAATATTTTTACACCCTGTATAAGGAACACTCTTATTATGACAGTTTTTTAGTCTAATCGGTTCGATGAAGAATATGAGGTTTTCAGGTAAAAAGTTTCATTCAAGTTTAATTACTAAGTACACAAATAAAAACAAAGATATATTTTGCTTTCGAAGGATTTATGGTTCATAATTGCAAAGTAGGTACTTACTAGAATCGATGAAATGAAAAAAGCGTGAGATATGAAAAATTGAAATTTTCAAGACTGTTGATTAGGTACAATAATAGTTAACAGTAAAAAGATTGGACGACTCCTCCCACACAAAGAGAGAGAGAGTAAAGAGGTGTGGAAATATCTCGCTAGATCAAGTGTAATTATTTTTTATAATTTAATTATATTATTATTATTATATTTTATCAGGCAGGCAGTGGTAGCAACTGATAGTGCATGTATCCCACTGTTCATAGTTCACTTAGTCTTTACCATCTACCATTTTTTTTGATGTTTATCAAGTTTGTTTTTAAATGTGTTGGTGTTCTGTGACGATATAACATCTTGAGGCAATTTGTTCCAGTTTGCGACCACTGTATTTGCGAGAAAGTTTTTGTGCGGATTGTTATAAGAGAGCCGTCTCTCATAACAATGATTCAGACTGTGCCCTCGCAGACGGGTATAATGGTTGAACTCGAAAAAGGTGTCAAAATCTTTGATGTCGTAGTGGCCGTAATTAGGTCTGATGCTTTGTACCGATCTCCATGTTTTGATAGTAGACGGCGTCACAGTTAACACAGTTATATTTCCAATGAAACATGTAATTACTGCATCCTGCTGCCGATTCAATAAAATGTTTTTACTTTTATTATTTGCAAATGCACCTACAAAGCGCGAATTAATTGATTGTTATAAAATATACAAACACATAATGGTAAATAGTTTTTTCGATGGCGTGCTTAATTATTTTCTTTATTTGGAAAAGTAAACAAGCGTAGGTTGAATAAAAAAGTTTACTGCGTATACAGTAAACTGCGCTATTCATTATATTAGCGGTTTTGTCTTCTGATTCTTGTTACGATTTTCACCGTATTGTTCTTAACGGTATGATAAGCACTTTTGGAATTATGTTTGCCTCTTTTTCTGTGTAAAAGTAAAAAGTAACCAATTATTTACCTGTCCGGTAGCAAACAGTACTTCTCATACTACACTGCCTCGTTTAAACGGTAGGTATAAAATTAGTCTGTTTCCGCACAGATGGCAGTCTTTTTAACCTGGCTAGACTTAAGGCGCGCACTAAAGTCTCGTATGCATTGATTACTGAGATCATGTATGCTGATGACTTGTGCTTTCTTGCAGAATCCCCAGACGGCCTGCAACAGCTTATGTCCGTTTTTCACCAAGCATGCTGTAAATTCGGCCTGAAGATCAGTGTCAAAAAGGCGGAAGTGATGTCCTTAGACTCACATGGTCGCGAGACACTGGCGATTATGCTTGGTGAGGATGTGCTGAAACAGGTTGATAAGTTTCGTTATCTGGGGAACACTATAACATCTAAGTGTAACCTTGATGCTGAGATCAACAGCAGAATCAGTGCTGCAGCTGCATCATTTGGGAAGTTGTGTTCCAAGGTTTTCTGCTCGCACGACCTAAAGCTAGCCACAAAAATCTCTGTATATATGGCGATTGTGCTGCCAAACCTGCTATACTCCTCCGAGACTTGGTGTGTATCGTCACCACATACGCACTCTGGATCGCTTCCACCTAAAATGCCTTCGCACCATCATGAAGATCAGATGGTCCGACCGAGTGCGCAATACCGAAGTTCTGAGACGAGCCAATGTTGGTGGCATTGAGGCCTATCTGATGCGTCGTCAGCTTCGGTGGTGCGGTCATGTATCCCGGATGTCGGAGGAGAGAGTGGCGAAGCGCATCTTTTATTCTGAACTAGAGGAGGGCAAGCGAAAGCATGGCGGACAACTCCTCAGATATAAAGATGTTCAGAAACGACACATGAAAAGATGCAACATTGAGCACACTCAATGGGAGAGTCTGGCAGCACAGCGCCCCGAATGGCGCGGGATGGTTAAGAGGCAAGTCCGCGAGTTTGAGGAACAGCGTAAAGCAGACCTCGACGCTAAGCGCGATGAGCTGAAGGCCCGTCCACCCGTCGCCATTTACTATAATTATGTAAATGGCAAACTCACATGTCCACTCTGTGCACTGGAGTTAACTGCCAAAATTGGCTACAGTAGCCATCTCCGGGCGCATCAGCGCCGATATGATTAGGAGTCAAAGTGGTCGCCATGGCCGAAATCGGTCGGAGAGATCATGATCATCATCATAAAATTAGCGCGAGTTTTTAGCGGCTCGAGGTTCAAAACGTAATAAAGTTGTCTGGGCAAGTGTAGTGTCAGTCTAACCGCACCTCTCACCCGGCAGTGCCTCGTTTTACGAAACTACAGGCTACAGGTGAAATTTGATGTACATTGCGTAGCGGGTCACAAATCCTGGTTCTATAGTGTCCCATCGGCTACACAATGTACGTCGAATTTCACCTGTAAAATTTTAGCCTGTAGTTTCCTTGCATAGGCCCCAGGTGGCGCGGTAACAGCGCTCGGGGACTTTGTTAACCCGCGTCATATGAGCGGGCTATGCGGCGCCCGCCCCCCAGCGAGTTAAGTGAGGCGTGAAAATACTGCATGATATTTTTCGTTGGCTTCTTTTGCTGGTCAAATAACGCAACGCATGCATGCATGAAAAGTGTGAAAACATTGCCACTAAACAAACAAAAGATTTAGTCTAAGCTTTTTTAAAAATAGAGCCGCTCCTACTCGCAAATTCTAGCTACTGGCACCTCACAGAAGCATATTTCAAATTGTGCATGCAAGAGAAAATTAGGTTAAAGGCGGAGTCTTCATATTCATGCTTGGGCAGCAATAGTGTGTGCTGTGTGGGAGGTGCTATGGGGCGCAGACACTTCAGGCACAGGTTCCGGCAGAGCGGCGGAGCGAACTTCCTGGATTTATTTTAGGACAAAACTTTGCATTGTCTTTCTACATACATACATACATACATACATATATCACGCCTTTATCCCTTGCGGGGTAGGCAGAGCGTTAACGGCCGTAAGAATACGGTCGCTATCGCCACGTCTGACATTTTTGAGGATTGTTTTCCAAGGTTGTTTCAGAAAACATGTGTAATTACAATTACTATAGTGACTGGTTGTCAGCCTGTCGCCTAAAAATTGTAATACACCAATACTCTCGAGTCCCTTAGTCGCCTCTTACGACACCCGCGGGAAGGATATGTTATTCTAAGCCGGCATCACTCGACTCACGGTGTGTTTCGACACATAAGATTGTATGTTAGTATACAACAAATCTGAGAATTTTAAATGTGTAATCTATATTATATATAGATTCTGAAAACGATTACTTGACACTTTCTTGCTTAAAAAATTATAAAATTCTTATACAAATAAAGTTAAGTCACTACGTGATTGTTTTCAAGTTCCCTGGCTGTTGGTTGCAAACCTGATTTATTACATTTTCCGAGTTATTTAAATTCAATCTATAAATTATTCAGCGTGACGCGTCTCCTGCAGCTCTGATTCAAATGGATCATTAGCTTTCATTAGCTACTCGAACTCACTTGATGAACAAAAGGTGCATTAGTCGCAGAGAGCTCCACATTCATGGAATATTCAACGCTGCACTACTACCACGAAAACCATTTTACTTTTACTAAATTCAAAAATGAGTTTATTAATATTATTTTGTCACTACGATTGATTATGTACTTAGCTTTTCCAAATGGTGTGACGTATTATTCAGATGATCAACGTAATTTAATTCACTCAGTGATGTGTGCTGGCGCCCGCGGGGAGGTAGGGGGGAGCGGAGGGACGGGTCGGCGGGTGGTAGAGCGGTGGTCTTCTCTGAGTTTGTTTATTCGCGGGCTTTGTGTTTACAAAATACAAATAAAATTATTCATCTGGAACCAAATTAACCAAATCGTACATCTATCTGCCTTATGTTCAGCGTTTGTTCAAATTGCTGTTTTATTTCTCCAAGAATAAATCATTACTCAGCACTAAACAGCATTATTTTATCTAAGCTTAATCAGCCTATAAATTGTTCCATTATTTTCGGTATTGAATATTTTAGTTTCATTATTTGGCTTAAATTAGTACAAAAGAGTGACAGACGTAGCATTCACAGCACTCACCTAAATAAATCACTTCCTTTAATTAGTTCCAAGTTCTTAAGTAATTAAACTTCGGGATTTAGGGAAATCACAAATACAATCTCGTGTCTGATGTAAAATTAAACAAAGCTGATATTTCAGAGTCGCATTCTCCCCAACGCAGAATGTTTTATAGGCTGTAAAGTATAGTACTTGTTGGAGCTGTCAATCCTGGCTGGCTTGCGATGCGCAAGTGAGGAGCCTGAGTGCGGAGGATTTTATTACCTGTAAAACTATAACGTCACCGTAAACCGGTGTTGTTTACTACTCGAGTAGGAGTTGGTTACTATAGTCACATAATACGAGTACTGTCTCCACCACGTCTACAGAGTCCATCGGCTCGTGGGACGACTGAGAAGCCCACAGGAAAAAAACTACTACCTCCTACTTACCAGCAAAACACTTTCGCTAAATTAACTATTATTTTTATTTTGCTCGTATATCGGCGCCGGGCTACGTGTACACCTTGTTCTCGAATATATCCTTCACATTAGCCGGAGCTGTATTTTCCCGAAAGATTTATTGCGGCCCATGCGGGTGATATTTATTGAGGTCCGTTGGTCGTCAAATGAAATCGTTCCGTTCCGTTCCGGGGTGAGAGCCCGCACTGCGGCGCGCTCGGACGCCGCCCGCTCTACGCAACTAATGTATTCATGCGAAAATGACATCCCAGCTGATTTGATCAGATATTCAATGCTTTATGCCCTTTGAATAGACAAGTAGTTTGTTTTTGTCATCTCTGGAAACAGGAAAGCTATTTCGACTGATGAAAGTGCGGCTTATCGATGGAGAATGGCTTTTTTGCTGTCGTTCGCTTTCGATGTACGAGGAGGTTCAAAAATAGAACAAAAATTGTCTGAATAGATACGTCTTCATAAGAATCAAAGTTTTATCGACTAGAAGGTAAATATAGAGACATTCGTTTTACTTTTGTTCTTGATATACAACGGAAGTGCAAAACATTGGCCCTTGTTCCATCGTAAGCAGCAATAGAACTTAAATTAAAAATCACATAACATTTTACTATTATGACCGAGCAATTGTACCTAACAAGCGTATACAGGAGTAATAAATTTTAATAGCACAGGGCAAAAATGGCATTCGTGTGGCGGCCGCATGATGACTTTTCTGGTCTGTGGATAGCAATCAAATGATAGGTCCTCCTCTACCAGTGGCGCGGTGGAACCGCAACCATACATACATACACTGACGTGTTGTTGAAATGAACGCGCGGTAACACGTGCAAGTTCGTTAGTAATTCATAAAATATGGAGCGACACACATTCGAGCTCCAAATAGTTGAGCTGCATGAAATGTTTTCGGAGCTGAGTTCAGGATCAGGGACTCGGGAAGGTCGAGTGACGAGGAGCGCCGGGACGCCGAGTGCTGCCGGGTGGCGTAAAACAAACCCGACTACAACACAGGCATCCATACTCTGTGTTGTAGTCTGGTTGGTACCGAGTTCGGACGTACAAACCCGACTAAAAGAGCACTCATACCAGTCTCTTCGCAATTGCAATAGTTTTGAAATGCCCTGTGTCGATTCTGGCACATCACCGGCCCCTGCCGGGGCAGGCTCGCTCCGCTCGCTCGGCTCGTGCGTTGTGGACGCAGTTCTAACCTAACCTAACCTGGCGTCAGCGCCTGGTTGTGCCTAACAAACCTATGTTTGAGCTTGAGTGGCTTTTGTATTTATCATTAAATGTGAAATGAATCATTATAATTGTTTATTCATCATTAAAGTATAAATTACCATTAAAACATAATTAGGTAATCAGTAAAATAATAACAACCACAAATAATGTAGTTCATCGTTAAAATGGCATTGATCATTAATCGATGATGTCTGTGTTGTAGTCGCCTTTGTAGCATGTTTACTGTTCCATTCCGACTACAGCACAGACAGGGGACTGTCCGGTTTGTACTAGCGCTGCCGGGTGCGGCCGGCCGGTGAGAGACCCGCGCTCGCGATGCTGCGGACAACCGCAATGTTAATCGCCTCGCATCCGTTTCAATTTACCGCCCCGCGAACAGGTGGGAAACATTCACATACAACCACGAGATACATTTCCAACTTGTTCATGTTTTTGATACCATCTACTAAAGACTTTAGTGTTGAATGAAATGTTGGAGTCCAAGTTGTTTGCTCATTTTAATCTGAGATGGCCTGAAACGCCGCGCGTACTTAATGAGTTAATTTGTTTGAAGTTGGAAACGAGTGTATGTTGGAACGGGGAAGGGTGGAGCGGAGAATACTAAATTATGCATACAAATAGCTGCCCGCCCCGCGGTTTCACTAGCGACTTAGTGAAATTTCAAATAAAAAATAGTTACCTATTGGAAAATGTGATTCACCAAGCGAATAAACAAATAAAAGGATTTAAAAAAAAACGGCGGTCCAAAAAAGATCCTTTTCTTTGTTACGTTTGTTAGATTTTGACGATGGCTTGGAAAATAAAACAGGTCAAAAACTACACAACAGATGAATTTTGTGACCGGAAATGGCTCGCTGCTTGTAAAAACTGGCATGTCATATTTATATGCAAAATGTTTTAATATCTTTTTAAAATACACATTAATTCAAGATCTTGTTCAAACATAATTTATATGGAGTATGTACTTAAACGTCAATATTGGTGCAGCTACTCAATTGAGTAAGTCAAATGTCTCAGGCAACAGATGTCGCCGTTAAAAAAACTGTTTCCTAAAACGCGAATTGGCTCAGGCGCCACCATTTCAGAAATATTGGAAAATACGTGTTCCCATGGGAATGAGATATTTTACCGCGATAAAGAGTAGCCTATGTCCTATTCTGGTCATTTTTTCACCTTCGTACAATGTATCATTTGAATCTTTTCAGCCGTTTTAGCGCCAAGTCCTTACAAACACACACACACAAACATCCGCTTTTATAATATTATTATAATTAAGACGACATCGCTTACCAAATGATCATTACAATGTATTATCAACTGGTTCAACTATTATAATATCTTTATAATTAGTCTTCGTTTTGTGCAATTATTTATGAATTTGGCGCAACAGGACGATAAATTCTATTGAAGGTATCCCGAAGGAAATTTTCTATTTGCATGTTACTGTAAGCTAAATGAAATGAATTGTATATTCTTGAAAGTACTTGTTTACTTGAACTATCACTTTGGGAATTCCCTATTTTCATATTTCTAACTTGCATATCCAAACAAATATTGTTGGTCTAATGGAAAATCCCGAGGAATATATTTGGACAGCGACCTTAGCGGCGCATAGTGAAAGAGTTAATTAAATTTAACGATCGCCGCAATGTTTTATCAACAGATATCATCCGCGAAGAGGAGCTTTCTCAGTCTGTTGTATTTATGTTAAACTTTACACAATTAATTAGAATTTGTCGTAATGCCGGCCCATGAATTAATTACAGTACTATTTCACATTAACTATGTAAACTATTTTGATTACAATTTAGATCAATATACGTATTTAACAATTTACATACATATATACCTTTACCCCTTCGGGGTAGGCAGAGCGTTAACAGCCGTAAGAATACGGTCGCTATCGCCACGTTTGACATTTTTGAGGATTGTTTTCCAAGGTTGTTTCAGAAAACATGTGTATCACTATAGTGACAAGTTGTCAGCCTGTCGCCTAAAATTGGAATACACCAATACTCTCGAGTCCCTTTTAGTCCCCTCTTACGACACCCGCGGGAAGGATGTGGGATGATGCTATTCTAAACCGGCATCACACGGCAATTGACAATCTAACAACAGTTTAATCCAGCTCACGCCGCCCGTCGGTGACTCTTGTCAAATGCACGCGCACCTGTCATCTCGCTCTACAAAAACCTTTCAGAAGAGAGAGACTTTGATTTCAATTATCTTCTTTTCGTGTGGGACACCGAGTCGTCCAACACTAGTACCAGATTTTTCAACCGCCTGCTACAAGTAGCAGACTTTTGACATGGTTGTGTAGCGACCGCCGTCTAAGTGATCATATACAGCAACCGGGACCTACGGCTTAACGTGCCATCCGAAACACGGAACCAATGACTAAGATTTTTTTATTTTTACAATGGATGTTGGTATAGATACAAACTGTCATTATACTTTTAGGCGGATCGCACAATTGACGCACGAGGGAGCGCTAAAATATCGCAGCGGTCTGTCAGATCCATACTAGAAACGTCACTCCCCATACTATAACCGCACTCGACGGACGACACTGACGACGGCGTCAACAGTGGTTGAGCGGTTTTAGTATGGGTATTGACATTTCTAGTACGGATGTGACAGACCGCTGCGATGTTTTAGCGCTCCGTCATGCGTCAAGTGTGCGATCTGCCGTAGGTGTAGCTACGGTGCAGTCTTGCGTATGGAAGGGACAAGTACTTTTCAGAATCTTTTTGATATCGAAAAATATCCACCTCAAAGTATGAAAAAGCTATCGGATATCTCCTCTGTTACACGTCAGTGGTCAAAGCAGATTTTTGTGTAAAAGAAAAATATATTTGACGAAGAGAGCTGTTCGTTGTTATTATTAAGATTATTATTATTTGCCGTGTGATGCCGGCATAGAATAGCATCACCCCAAATCCTTCCCGCGGGTGTCGTAAGAGGCGACTAAGGGACTCGAGAGTATTAGTGTATCACAATTTTTAGGCGACAAGCTGACAACCTGTCACTATAGTGATACATATGTTTTCTGAAACAACCTTGGAAAACAATCCTCAAAAATTTCAGACGTGGCGATAGTGACTGTATTCTTGCGGCCGTTAACGCTCTGCCTACCCCGTAAGGGATAAAGGCGTGATATGTGTGTGTATGTGTGTGTGTATTATTAAGAAACCATTTATTAAAACAGGCGGCAGATTTCGATATATTGGTATGTAACACCATGGTCATGATACTGAACAACTTTCCCTACAAATATAAATTAGGTGAATTTTCAGGAAAGTCGGTTGTTCGGTACCACCATGTATTTTTATAATTTTCAAGAAAAGGTCATTAAAATATTTTAACGAAGTCAAGCAAAATATACAGAAACCTCAGCCAGTCAAAGAAGAGTTGGTGTTTCAGTTTTGATAAATGAGAGAAGTGACAACTCCCGGTCATGTAAATGGTGTAAATGTAACGACAGGTGGATGCTCTGCCTACCCTACAGGATTAAACATCAAGATATTATGTGAGAACGTGCAAATAAAATAAGGTCACTGAATATGCGGTAGTTGGATCCGTGTGATGCCGGCTTAGAATAGCATCACCATATTTCTTCCCACGGGTGACGTAAGAGGCGACTAAGGGACTCGAGGGCTTCATGTGTATTACAACTTCAGGCGACAGGCTGACAACCTGTCACTACGGTGATACACGCATCATCTGAAAGGGTCCTCATATTTGTCAGACGTGGCGATAGTGGCTGTATTTTATGGCCGTTGACGCTTTGCCTAGCCCGTAAGGCATAAAGGCGTCATATGTGTATATGTGTATGGTAAGTAATTAGTGAGCAACAAACTAATTTGCTCCACCGCGGCCTCAAAGCGATGTGGATAACCAACTTACTGCATTATTGTACCGGATGCTTCAAATAAAAATGTCGGAAGTGGCAATACTGACCGTATTCTTACGGCCGTTAACGCTCTGCCTACCCCGCAAGGGATAAAGGCGTGATATATGTATGTATGTATGCTTCAAATAACCAGTCGGTACTGATAACCTACGATATACAAATACAAATTAGTTTATTAAAAATAAAATTCTTAACCTATTAGACAGTAACTAGCGGATCCCGCACTAGGTTAAACCTGTATCGCAGGCGTTCAAGTCGATCGTTACAAAATTAATCTTTGTTAGGTACCGTAGCGTACCAAGTGCAGACATTTGCAAAAAAATTAGGAACTAAAAGAACATAATATACATTTTTTTAATAGATCAGGATACGGATTTTTTAGATAGATAGGTAAGTACGTTTTTAAAAACTAATTGGTTCTAAACAAGGATTCAGTGTGCGTGAATGCGATACTGTGCTGAAACGTAGTCAAAATGACATACAACGACGTAGTAGAACGTCCTTTATCCTAAAAATGAGAACGCAGTATCATTCATTCATTCATATATCACGCCTTTATCCCTTGCAGGGTAGGCAGAGGTCGCTATCGCCACGTCTGACATTTTTGAGGTAGTTTCAGAAAACATGTGTATCACTATAGTGACACGTTGTCAGCCTGTCGCCTAAAAATTGTAATACACCAATACTCTCCAGTCCCTTAGTCGCCTCTGACGATACAGGAAGGATGTGGGGTGATGCTATTCTAAGCCAGCATCACACGGCATAGCTAAAATTTTTAACATGCCATCAGTATCTTTACGCCTGAAAGTTTAATGAGAGTGATGGCTCAACTTGCATAATTTTATTGAGGTCATTTGCAATAACGCGCGTAATTGGTCTTCGGGTGTTCGCGGCAAGTTTGAAACTGGATCGCTGAAGTTGCGCGAAGTGGCCGAGCACGCTCGAGGTGCGAACTTTCAATCGGGTTCATTACAAAGCCACTCAAATTGCGATAATGACCCTATTTTAATCAGAGCTGTGCAGCGTCAGGTATAACTAAGGCGAGGAACACACTTGACGCACGACGGAGCGCAAAAATATCGCAGTGGTCTGACAGATCCATACTAATGTCACTCCCCCCTCATACTAAAACAATACTCGACGGATGACACTGCGATAGCGACGACCGACAACCGATGTGGCGCAGTGGTAGTGCAACGGCATTTAACGCAGAAGGTTCCGGGATTAATTCTCGGTGGGTGACTCACAAAGTTAATATTTACTACTTTGTGAGTTTGTGTCCAGTCTGGTTAGGACATTGGGGGCTGGACCACCCAATTGTCCATAAGTGAGATGGTTCTATGATCAGTGATCATAGACAGCAGTGATCACTTATACGGCGGTCGTTACACAACCATGACAGAAGCCTGCTACTTGTAGAAAGCAGTTGGAAAATTCTGTCACTAGGGTTCATCGGGTCGTTGGATGACTCGATGTCCCACACGAAAAGAAGAAGAATGCAAAGCTTTGCAGTGTCAGGTATAACTAACCAACTGAGTATTTTTGTGTACGATTTTGAAGAAAATAATTACCTAGTGATCTGACGAGTGATTATTGAAAGACGGTTCTTACTGTATTTTAGTATTGACAGTATGCCGCTTTAAACAATTGATTTATGTTAAAGGTAGTTAAATAAGACGACAACAGATCGCAATATGGAACAAAAAAGCGTTTGTTTAGATTACGTTTGAATATTTGAGCCGTGAGCACATGCCGTGTGATGCCGGCTTAGAATAGCATCACCCCACATCCTTCCCGTGGGTGTCGTGAAAGGCGACTAAGGGACTCGAGAGTATTGGTGTATTACAATTTTTAGGCGACAGGCTGACAACCTGTCACTATAGTGATACACATGTTTTCCGAAACAACCTTAGAAAACAATACTCAAAAATGTCAGACGTGGCGATAGCGACCGTATTCTTACGGCTGTTAACGCTCTGCCTACCCCGCAAGGGATAAAGGCGTGATATATGTATGTATGTATGAATGTGAGCACAGCCCGGTCGAGCGTGCTCGTCGCTTACTTAACGCCTTGCTCGAGTTCGCGCCGCACTGCGATCTGTTCCATTCAGGGCTTGCTAGTTTGATGCGTGAATGTAGGAGGGTGTGTGAGATAGTAGTGATAATTATTCTAATTATTTTATAACTAACTAATATTTTTAAATTTATAATAATTGTGTAATGAATTAATGATTATGTAATGAGAGTAATGAGTGACAATGAAATTTGTTAAGTTGTTATGTTGTAAACTTGTGTGAAATAAAATTGAAATTGAAATTGAAATATTTGAGTGCGCGCGCGGCGAGTGGTACAATGTCTAATCTATTGTAATGTTAACATCTCTACTGTGTCTACTATGATATTATATTGTATGTATGTATTTAAGCAATATTATTATGTCCTTAATTAAATAATGTCCTCAAGTTTTATTGTGATACCGGTCGTAGTGCGCCCGGCAGCAGCGCTGTTGCTGTTGTCAAAGGACTGGTTTGTATGGGTTTGTATGAAACACGAAAAAGACCGGGCGCAACGACGCGCGCGCCTACGTCATGACCAGTCCAGTGTTGCCGGATAAACAGGATTACTGCTATTTATACATAATTATCAGAATATAATAATTATGCCGTGTAAAGTAAAAACAAACTTTATGTAGATTATGAAAATTACCATATTCTAGCACAGTCCTACAAATTTTAATACTAACACATAATGCCGAATTGGAAACTATAATCAGATTTCTCAGCAAGTTAAACCAGTACGTATTATTTTAAAAAGTAAAAATATTAGATGCAAATATTTTAAGGGGTGAGTCAGCACATGAAACTCAACAACTTTCCCCAAGAAACATAACACACACACAAATCACGTCGTTATCCTTTGCGGGGTAGGCAGAGCGTTAACGATCGCAAAATTACGGCCGTTATCGCCACGTCTGACAAGTATTGAGGGCTTTTTTAGATGATTTGTGTATCACTGTAAGAAACATAAGGTTGTTGATAATATGAGAAAAAATTTTTGGACCTCCTTGAACTATACGGGCAACTCAATAACTAGTAGGTGTACTATGCATGCATATGTGGTGCCTCAAATTAATTATCAGGTAAATGGACTGTTCAGCTCGAACAAGCCTACAATCTCTCTCTGTGTGCAGATTGTAGCAAGCACCTTAAAACACTGCACCATTGCAAGATATAATTAAACTCATGCTGGTAGGAATTACTGTACTGAACCAAGTCGGAGTACGTTATTTTTTTTACTGAACATTATTAATAATAACATATTATACGAATGTTCCCTTATATGACTGTACACTGTTTATTAATATTTGAATTTCGTACAATAAATAAGCCGTGTGATTCCGGCTTGGAAGTCGTGTGATGCCGGCTTAGAATAGCATCACCCCATTTCCTTCCCGTTGCAACAGCAACAGGCTGACAACCTGTCACTACAGTGATACACGAATCATCTGAAGGGGCCCTCAATAGATCGTTAACGCTCTGCCTACTAGGGATAAAGGCGTGAGTTGTGTATGTATTAATATTTGTTGTTATAGCGGTTTGGCAATAGGGTCGCATTTTCACTGTTTGAGTATTATGCCTACGGAAACCTAAACCTGACGACCGATGTGGCGCAGTGGTAGTGCGACTGCGTTTGACGCGGAAGGTTCGGGGTTCGATTCTCGGTGGGTCACTCAAAAAGTTGATATTTATCACTTTGTGAATTTGCTCCCAGTCTGGTTAGGACATTGCGGGCTGAACCACCCGTCCGTAAGTAAGATGGTTCCGTGTTTTGGATGGCCCGTTAAGCCGTCGGTCCCGGTTGCTGTTTATGATCACTTAGACGGCGGTCGTTACACAACCATGGTGGAAGCCTACTACTTGTAGAAGGCGGTTGAAAAATTCTGACACTAGGGTTCATCGGGTCGTTGGACGACTTCGTGTCCCGCACGAACAGAGAATGGAAAGAGGAAACCTAATATTATTCTAGTCAGATTATTTTGACTATAAAAAGATTATCTTTATAAATGTGTGCAAGCCGGTAACGAGTACACGACGGTAACAAATGCCGCTCGCTTGTGCGAGGAGAAGGCGAGTCGGCGGGCATCTCGCCAACTGCGTGTGATGTTGTATTCATAGTCATTATGTGCAGTTACTGTACCGTTATTCATGGCTTACCATATCTTGAATAGATATTTTTTGAGGCACACACTTGACGCACGACGGAGCGCAAAAATACCACAGCGGTCTGTCAGATCCATACTAGAAACGTTACTCTCCATACTAAAAGCGCACTCGGCGGACGACCCTGCGATAGCGCTGCGTCAACAGCGGTTTAGCGGTTTTAATATGGGGATTGACATTTCTAGTATGGATCTGACAGACCTCTGCGATATTTTTGCGCTCCGTCGTGCGACAAGTGTGCGATCCGCCGTACTGTACTGTTATATAATTCATGGCCTACCATATCGTGAATAGATATCTTTTCTTATAGTTAGTTCAGCTTGCTATAGAAATATCAATTTTTAGACCAAGTATTAGGCTACAACCAATCTTTTCAATGTAAATCAGGTAAAACAATCAGCTTTACAAAACTGCGGGTACTTAGAATAAAAGGAATAAAAGGAAGAATGAAAGGAAGGAATAAAAGGGCTGAGAATAAAAGGAAGTGAAGAACAAAGCCGACAGAGGAATGGCGAGCGCTATACATTTGATTGCATGGTAAGCGCTCGCTAATTGCAAAGCACAGTTGCGAAGGCTTAAATTGGATTAATTTGAGTAAGCGTAATGCCTAAAATGCACATGCACGGAAAAATAGGATAATAACGAGTTGTTATCGACCTGTGAGTAATCCCCTGAGAGACGAAATTGAAGTTATCCCTCAAGAAGTTCCGTTGGAAGTTCCTAATGACGTTGACGTTGATGTGGAAAACGTTCCTCCAGAAAATTTTTAACCTCCCGCCGCAAACCCCCCTGATTGTATCTGCTCTGTGGTTATTATCTACAGATTAACCCTAGTAATAATATAATATCGCTGGATTAAACAGTATCTTCGAACGTCAAAATACTATTATTTCAGTAAAAGTAACAAAAAAGTATTTATCTACGTTATTTAACGTGTCGTGTCAAAGAATAACTACCAAATAGTAAAATCTCTTGATCGACTCGGAACTCCCGTAGCAACGCAAAGGCGAAGCGCTGGCAAATACGGGCGGCACAAATACTTAATGAATCAACAGTTCTATCAACCGATGTATCTGTACGTGCGCGGTGGGCAGGAGCTTAATTGCTGGGCCCCAAGTCTGATATTTTTTGTCTTTGTAACGCTATTGAAACTCAACTGTCATTCCATTGCCATTGTGATTCTTCTATACTTTAAACTGTTAGCAGACTACGAAACTACCAAAATCATCCAACTGAGATCTAATCGACATCCAACGATTTTCATTTAGCAGACTTGGGGCCCTGGTTGTTCGGAATAAAATACAAGTGGCTTCTCTTTCAGGTGTAAAAATATTAGGTGCAAATATTTTAAGGGGTCAACCAGCCCATAAAACTGAACAACTTTCCCTTTCAGCATAATATGTATTGTATTCCTATTAAAATTTGTCGGACTGTGCGAAAAAACGATAATTTTCATAATCTACATATTTTTCACAGCGTGTTTATTGCCGCCACGGTGGTTGCATGATGGTTGGCCTTGAGGATTTTTCAGTTGATTCAATTACACAAAAAATATAGAACTGTAGGACCCGATGTACCTGAAAAACAAAACACTTTCTCTTTTAATGCAATGCAAAATCAAAGTGCAAATACGTAGTTGGTATGAAATTGAGTTTTGGATTACATTTTTCATTTTACAGCCACTGCGCCAACCTGGAGTGTGTCTTCTCTTTCTTTGAGAACTGATTCTCAATCTCAACCGTGAAAAGCTTCAATAGCGAGATTTCTCTCGTTTCAAACGCATACAAAGCCCTCTTTGAGCACTGACCTCCCAGCTCTTCTCCACTACCACATATCTAGCTAAGGCGGATCGCACACCTGACGCACGACGGAGCGCTAAAACATCGCATCTGTCAGATCCATACTAGAAGTGTCAATCCAAGATACTAAAACCGCTCAACCGCTGTCGACGCAGCGCTATTGCAGTGTCATTTGTTTAGTGCAGCTTTAGTATGGGGAGTGACGTTTCTAGTGTGGATCTGACAAACCGCTGCGATATTTTTGCGCTCCGTTGTGCGTCAAGTGTGCGATCCGTCTAAGGTAAGGATATAAGTAGTCAGTTCGGGGAAACGCTAACAGTACCGACTGTGTTAGTGCCTAACACAAAAAACTTTTTATTCTTGAAAGGAAACGTTTTATTACTGTTTCCGTGTAAATGCAAAATTTAATTAAAGGAAACAGCGCGCAGTTCTCTTAAATTAAATCTGTATTTTTAAACACAAAAGTAATAAAAAAGGTTAACTTAGATTTTCAATTAAGGCTGGAAGTTGAATTCTCTTTTAAAACCGTTTCTAGTAAAATTTAATATCAAGAAAATTCTGTATTGTCTAACGAAATTCAGGGTGTTAGGGACAGCGTCCCGAATACTGATGGAGTGCATGCAGATCATGAAACTGAACAATTTTCCGCTAGGAATATATGTCAGGTCAGGAAACGACAAAAATTTTCGATCTCTCATACAAAATCGCGATCAGCTGACTGCATTTACTATTGAAAACCAATATTTTTTTGACGTTTCCTGGCATATGTTCCTAGGGAAAAGTTATTCAATTTCATGGTCTGCTTGCACCCTATCAGTATTCGGGACGCTGTCCCTTATACCCCGTAGAGTAGTGAGGGGTCACTTGTAGAAGGGATGAAAGTAATTATTGTAACTACGCCTTGCGTGATACCTGGAACCGCAATATCCCGCGAAAGCTAAGTCGTTTTTTATCTACACACACACATACACACACACAAATCACACCTATATCCCTGGCGGGGTAGGCAGTGCGTTAGCGACCGCAAAATTACGGTCTTTATCGCCACGTCTGAAAATACATGAGGGTCGTTTCAAATAAGTCATGTATTACTAAAGTGACAAGTTGTCAGCCTGTCACCTAAAATTGCAATACAAATGGAATCCTCGAGTCCCTTAGTCGGCTTTTACGACACCCGCGGAAAGGGTGTGCGGTGATGTCATGTGTTTACATCATTTGTGTGAATTCTTTGTTTGATTGAAGATTGACTGAGTTCAGAACCCCTCTGCAAGTCTTTCGTTTGTCATACATATCAATCAATCCTCAGGTGAATCGCACACTTAACGCACGACGGAGCGCTAAAACATCGCAGCGGTCTGTCAGATGCATATTTGATTTGAATACTATCACACGTAGGAGATCTACTGTCGATAGCTGTGGATCCTCCATGGTTGCTACGTAGGTGAACATTTTGTATCTAAAAAATGGGATTTTTTTGCAGTATTACGATAAAACAAGTATCGCAGCTGAGACGTATGGCACACTTAACGCACGTCGAACCGCTAAAATATCGCAGCGGTCTGTCAGATCCATACTAGAAACATCACTCCCAATACTAAAACCGCACTCGACGGACGACCCTGCGATAGCGCTGCGTCAACGGTTAGGCGATTTTGATATGGGGATATTTCTAGTATGGATCTGACAGACCACTGCGATATTTTAGCACTCCGTCGTGCGTCAAGTGTGCGATCCGCCTCACTAAGGTACTACACCTAGGGCCTGACATAAGTATTGTATATTTAGAATTGGAGCACTTCTGGGCAGGTTTCTGGATGGTTTACTGTCCAAGGGGTCCGGCTAACCATACGCATGTAACACAATTTTTTTTTTCTCTTGGCATGAACTCGATTTTATTTTATTTATCACCTAACTTTACATGCTGTTTGGTTAGCTTGGCCAGCCCCGAGGCAGTGCTTTAGGGGCTAGTTGTAAGTTTTTAGTCCACCTGAGCCGCGTTTACACTAGGGTGATAAAGTTGTTGTTGTTAAAATTGTTTATACTTGACCATCAAAAAGCTGAATGTAAAAACTACTTTGAATAAATAATTTGACTTTGACTTCACTCAAAGTTATTAGCGCACTTCGTTTCGTTTAACCGATCCGCGGCTACACTACGCCACCGGTCAAACCGGTTAAATCTTGAGAGCATAGCACCAGCCTGATTTTATTTTTTATTTATTTTATTTATGATGAATACATAGTATGTATAGCTGATGCCGCTGATGGTATTTACTTCGCAATAAAGGCGGATCGCACACATGACGCACGACGGAGCACCAGAATATCGCAGCAGTCTCTCAGATCCACACAAAAAATGTTAATCCCATACTAAAACTGCTCAACCGCTGTCGACGCAGCACTATCGCAGTGTAGTCTGTCGAGTGCGGTTTTAGTATGGGGAGTGACGTTTCTAGTAGGGATCTGACAGACCGCTGCGATATTTTAGCACTCCGTCGTGAGTCGTGCGTCAAGTGTGCCATCCGCCAAATCCGTCGAGTGGTATAATGTTCGGGGCCCGGGTCCGACCCGCGTGGACTGTTATAATTAAATTTAACGACCGCCAGGTTTTATTAAAGCCATTTATTTTCATTTCCAAATATAATTATGTCTAAAAATTTGTGAATTTGAATTCAGAATATACAGGGTGACTGGAAAATTGATGCATTCCTTTCAAGGGATGATGATGATCTCTCCGACCGATTTCGGCCATGGCGACCACTTTGACTCCTAATCAGATCGGCGCTGATGCGCCATTTTGGCAGTAAACTCCCGTGCACAGTGTGGACACGTGAGTTTGCCATTTACGTAATTATAGGTAATGGCGACGGGTGTGCGGGCCTTGAGCTCATCGCGCTTAGCGTCGAGGTCTGCTTTACGCTGTTCCTCAAACTCGCGGACTTGCCTCTTAACCATCCCGCGCCATTCGGGGCGCTGTGCTGCCAGGCCCTCCCATTGAGTGGGCTCAATGTTGCATCTTTTCATGTGTCGTTTTTGAACATCTTTATATCTGAGGAGTTGTCCGCCATGCTTTCGCTTGCACTCTTCTAGCTCAGAATAAAAGATGCGCTTCGCCACTCTCTCCTCCGACATCCGGAATACATGACCGCACCACCGAAGCTGACGACGCATTAGATAGGCCTCAATGCCACCAACATTGGCTCGTCTCAGAACTTCGGTATTGCGCACTCGGTCGGACCATCTGATCTTCATGATGGTGCGAAGGCATTTTAGGTGGAAGTGATCCAGAGTGCGTATTTGGTGACGATACACACACCAACCTCGGAGAAGGTTTGGCAGCACAATCGCCATATATACAGAGATTTGTGGCTAGCTTTAGGTCGTGCGAGCAGAAAACCTTGGAACACAACTTCCCAAATGCTGCAGCTGCAGCACTGATTCTGCTGTTGATCTCAGCATGAAGGTTACACTTAGATGTTATAGTGTTCCCCAGATAACGAAACTTATCAACCTGTTTCAGCATATCCTCACCAAGCATAATCGCCAGTGTCTCGCGACCATGCGAGTCTAAGGACATCACTTCCGTCTTTTTGACACTGATCTTCAGGCCGAATTTACAGCATGCTTGGTGAAAAACGGACATTAGCTGTTGCAGGCCGTCTGGGGATTCTGCAAGAAAACATAAGCCATCAGCGTACATGATCTCAGTAATCAATGCATACGAGACTTTAGTGCCCAGGTTAAAAAGACTGCCATCTGTGCGGTAATGGATACGAACTCCTTGGGAAACCGTATTTATATATATGGAACATAGGTCGAAAAATGGAAAAAAAAATCGGCCCACCCATACAAAATTACCGACCGACTAAGTCAATTTGTATGGTAGATTTTTTTATTTTTTTCATATTTCGACCTACGTTTCATGGGGAAAGTTGTTCAGTTTCATTAGCTGGTTCATCCCTTGAAAGGAATGCATCAATTTTCCAGTCACTCTGTATATTTCAGTAGCTGCAGAACGATTCACTCACATTGGTGGAACTTTATTTCAGCTGCGTTTCTAAATTATTGTCTGCTACAAATTTTGTAAGGCGGATCTCACACTTGACGCACGACGGAGCGCAAAAATATCGCAGAGGTCTGTCAGATCCATACTAGGAATGTCAATATATGCCATATTAAAACCGCTCAACCGCTGTTGACGCAGGGCTATCGCAGTGTCGTCCGTCGAGTGTGGTTTTAGTACGGGGGGTGACGTTTCTAGTATGCATCTGACAGACTGTTTTGCTGAAGATTATTGACAAAACAGAGAAAACACAAAAATAATTATTTTTTATTTTTTTCCAAATAAATCATACCTGCTTTCGCGGTATCGCTGGCATGCGTATATCGTTAGGTACTTTTTACTATTGCTTTCAATTTGTTCAAATCTCATTCTGGTCTCCGATGGGCCCTTCGCAACATCCAGATTCCATCTCATTTGGTGCGATGTTGACGACCGATGTGGCGCAGTGGTAGTGCGACTGCCTTTGACGCAGAAGGTTTTCGGGTTCGATTCTCGGTGGGTCACTCACAAAGTTGATATTTATCACTTTGTGAATTTGTTCCCAGTCTGGTTAGGACATTGCGGGCTGAACCACCCGATTGTCCGTAAGTAAGATGGTTCCGTGTTTCGGATAACACGTTAAGCCGTAGGTCCCGGTTGCTGTCTATGATCACTTAGACGGCGGTCGTTACACAACCATGTCAGAAGCCTGCTACTTGTAGTAGGCGGTTGAACAATTCTGACACTAGGGTTCATCGGGTCGTTTGACGACTCGGTGTCCCACACGAAAAAGAAAAAAAGGTGCGATGTTATAAAAATATCCAGCCGCGGCTTCAGCGGTCGCCGGCCGGGGGTCGCGGGGGGAGGTGGGGGGGCAAGGGGGTCTGGAGTGGTCACCGCGGCTCGTTACTCTCGACAAACAGCGCAACTTGTTCAGAACCCAAACAAACTTTAACAGTTGGTTTCACCTTTGTGTAAACTAAAATGTTTGCGTTGTTGTGCAGCTTGTGTACGGAGTTGTCAGCTTCCGCTTTCGCTCCAAAGCCTTCACCACTTACTATACTCACTCTGTTGAACCAATCGTTTTGTACCAATGAAACGATTTGAGTAATGCTGCTTTGTAAAAATAATTATCATAAAATAAATCTTCAGGGTGTAAAAATATTAGCTGCAAATATTTTAAGGGTTTAACCAGTCCATGAAACTCAACAACTTTCCCCAAGAAACATAGGTAATTTATGAGGAATTTTTTTGACCTTCCACACAAATTGACTTGTTCGGTTGGTAACTTTGTACGGGAGGTCCAAATTTTTTTCATTTCGACCTATGTTCCTTGGGGAAAATTGTTTATTTTCATGAGCTGGTTCACTCCTTAAAATATTTGCAGCCAATATTTTTACTCCATATATAAGTAGTTATGATAAGCTTTTTGACATAAAATGTAAGATAAATAAAATATTGCGCTCTCAATTTGTGCAGTGCAGCTAGGTAAGCTTTTAGCTTCTCACGATATTAGTTACGTAATTAGAGAAGATACTTCAAAAAATAGCAATTTCGCTCACACGAGAATTTTTCTGTTTTCTCAAAGAATGACTGAACCCGGATGAGGTTGGATCTCTATAGATCACGGGTCCTTTCAAGTGGAGACGTTATTAATACAGACCATCAATATCCTTCTGGTTTTTTTATACATTTACTCTGGTGAAAACTTCACTGGAAAAGCTTAGGATCTATGAGCTCACTCCTCCTATGAAGAAGTTAGTAGGTACAATACATTTTGTCAGACCTAGGAATATTTTGTGTGATACATTTACAATATTATTAATTTTCCGCCCTACCTTCCCTTGTTTTACAGTTTTAGAGACCCCTTAAAATAATATGCGTAACTTTAACTAATACCTCTGCGAAGAAGACACTTGACGCACGAAGGAGCGCAAAAATATCGCAGCGGTCTGTCAGATCCATACTAGAAATATCAATCCCCATTCGCTGTTGACGCAGCGCTATCGCAGTGTCATCCGTCGAGTGCGGTTTTAGTAAGGGGAGTGGTTTCTGGTATGGATCTGACATACCGCTGCGATATTTTTGCGCTCCGTCGTGCGTCAAGTGTGCTCCTCGCCTCGACCAAATATCCGATACATTGAATACGTTGTTTGCATTGTTGTGTTGATGCATGAACTATATTTGCACCGCCCTTATTGGCTCGAGCTCTGTTTCCCTGATTGCTTTGTAGATGTTTAATGATACATTCAAATATTGCGTCCATTTTATAGTGGTAACTGTAGGTAAAATTTTTGATTTGTTTCAATTATTGGGTGACTTAGGTATTTTACGTGTTTTGTTAGATCCAGTTTTCAAACCGAATATCAAAGCGCATGTTAATACGTCGCCAAATGAAACTGCGACTGTCTAAGGTTATCAGCTGTATTTTTTGACAGTCATAATTTCAAAATCAGTTGGGTACTCACCCATTCACCTTAAATTATTTAGAGAAAAATGTTTAAAAACGACCACTGTTTAACAGTGTGAACGCTTTGCTCGGTGTTTTATCAGCTGGTTTGTAAGTTAAGCTGTAGTTAGGCAGGATTTACGTGTGTTCCCGCTGTATCTCGCTCGGCACTATCTCACCGAGTACACAACGCAGCTGCAGATTGTAAAGTTTCGCGTCTGAAATTTCATTATAGAATAAACTAAAAAAACATTGTCATGGCACATCTCCAACAATAATAATATAACAAAAAAACATGTTTCGATGAGTTAATGGATATTTTACTTGATATCTTCCGATGTTCCAATTCAATCGTCTACGCACAAATAAACTGCTCTCTGCAATGATTTTGCAAAACGTTTCTAGACGACATTCTATTAAATCTGTCACAAAAATAGCTGTCACTTCCGACTGACCCATCTCGCTCGGGTACTTCCTATCTATTTTATCCCGCGGTCACTAGAGGCCTTCACGATTTTTACGGATAAATTAACAACGCGGTAAAAAAGTGAAGTGCTATCGTTATACGAATGCCGTTTTCTTTTATCAGAATAATAAAAAGTTTAATGAAGTATTTATTTTTCTGCATGTAAAGGGTGTAAAAATATTAGCTGCAAATATTTTACTGGGGTGAATCAGCACATGAAACAGAACAACTTTCCCCAAGGAACTTAGAACGAAATTTGAAAAAAAAGTATACAAAGTGACTTGGTTGGCGGGTACATTTTGTATGGGAGGTCCAAAAATTTTTTATACATATTTATTATTTTGACCTATGTTTCTTGGGGAAAATTGTTCAGTTTCATGGGCTGTTTCACCCTTTAAAATATTAGCTGCAGAGCCTTTTTACACCTTATATACAGATTTGTTGGTATCTAAAGTATAAGTTGACCCACGGCTCCTGTTAATCTCCTCAATATGCAGCACAACTGCACTGGTTCACGGCTGTGTGCATCAGCCAGTAGCCAGCATCAGCATGCACTTGGCTCGCTGCCCACGGCGCTCCACCAACCACACATTTGGCTTTAAACGTCTTTGTTCCAGTTTATATACCGTTGTTTATTTATAAGCTGATATCATAATGCTCCATTCGCAAGCCGACTTTCTTTCTTTCTTTTTCGTGTGGGACACCGAGTCGTCAAACGACCCGATGAACCCTAGTGTCAGAATTGTTCAACCGCCTACTACAAGTAGCAGGCTTCTGACATGGTTGTGTAACGACCGCCGTCTAAGTGATCATAGACAGCAACCGGGACCTACGGCTTAACGTGCTATCCGAAACACGGAACCATCTTACTTACGGACAATCGGGTGGTTCAGCCCGCAATGTCCTAACCAGACTGGGAACAAATTCATAAAGTGATAAATATCAACTTTGTGAGTTACCCACCGAGAATCGAACCCGAAACACCGAAAGCCGACTTTAATGAAATAATGTTCTGGTTGAATGTTACACACGCGGTGCTCGAGAGTACAACAGGAAATTGAAGGCTTGTTCGAGCGGCAACAAACCATTTCACTGCTGATTAATTTTATGTACGTAGAAGGTACTCCACTGTTTCCTTGGTTATGGTGAGTATTAATTGAATAATTAACATCGGAACAAATAATAACATTAGTTTCAACTCAACCAAGTAATTTTACATTCTCCTTCTTCTTTTCGTGTGAAACACCGAGTCGTCCAACAACCCGATGAACCCTAGTGTCAGCATTTTTCAACCGCCTTCTACAAGTAGCAAGCTTCTGACATGATTGTGTAACGATTGCCATTCCAATCATAGACAGTAATTTTCATTATACATCCTAATGAAAATAGATCATAGTTTTTGCGATGAGTCTCCTCTTGTTGAATAACGGCTGGTAGCGTCAACCTAGATAGCGCTGTAGACGCTTTTTCAGATTTAGGAATCATCTGCCAAATTCTAAAAAATGCTATTACCCCTAACTGGTGGACCGCACATATAACGCACGACGAACCGCTAAAATATCGCAGCGTTCTGTCAGATTCATACAGGAAATGTCAATCCCCACATTAAAACCGCTCAACCGCAGTTGACGCAGCGCTATCGCAGTGTCATCCGTCGAATGTGGTTTTAGTATGGGGAGTGACGTGTCTAGTATGGATTTGACAGACCGCTGCGATATTTTAGCGGTCCGTCATATGTTAAGTGTGCGATGCGCCTTATGCTGAGCTTGTCCATTATTCACGAGCACAGTCTACTAAAATAAAAAAACACACTCCCATAGCAGAAAATATAAGACGGAAAGAATACATTGTTTTTCTTTAGGTGTACTTGTGCCTAATGCGGGAAAGATACTGAAACAAAACAATCCTGAATTTCTGTTTTCAATTTGAAAGAGCTATTATCTTAGCTATTATCGAGAGCGAAACAATAAAGTAGCGTGATGTCTTTGTCTGTCGGCTGGTTCCTGTGTAAACAATGGGTGTGGAGAACAATCTCTGCGTCGCGGGAGTGTCAGCCGGGAGTGTCGGTAGTGTTGGGAACCACGGTAACGTCGGGAGTGAGGAGAGAGTCGGGAGTGTCACGGTGATACGCACCGAACCGACCGGCGCCTGCTTCCACTGTTCAGCTGGCGTAGCTGAATGTGGGCTGGCCGCGATTCCTCATCCTATCTCGGGTTGTATTACCGTTGATACATACATACATAAATCACGCCTTTATCCCTTGCAGGGTAGGCAGAGCGCCAACGGCCGGTCGCTATCGCCACGTCTGTCATTTTTGAGGATTGTTTTCCAAGGTTGTTTCTGAAAACACGTGTATCACTATAGTGACGGGTTGTCACCCTGTCGCCTAAAAATTGTAATACACCTACTCTCGAGTCCCTTAGTCGCCTCTTACGACACCCGCGGGAAGGATGTGGGGTGATGTTATTCAAAACCGGCATCACACGGCACATCCCTTCGAGCCTGCTTAGATATATGAAATTACCATGTACTTACTCGAATTTCCGAGGTAAGTATTAGTTTACGCTTTAGTATCACTTGACGCACGACGGAGCGCAAAAATATCGAAGCAGTCTGTCAGATCCATACTAGAAACGTTACTCCCCATAATAAAACCGCATTCGACGGACGATACTGCGATAGAGCTGCGTAGACAGCGTTTTTAGTATGCGGATTAACACTTCTAGTATGGATCTGACAGAACGCTGTGATATTTTAGCGGTTCGTCGTGCGTTAAGTGTCCGATCCACCAAAAATGGGTGATATTTTGCAGTATTACGATAAAAAAACAGTATCGTAGGGTACATCCCACATATTGCTCACTTGAAGATCGCGCCGTGTTGACGTACGCAATACGGTGGGAAACGAGCGTATAACAGACAGCACACTAGCTTAAGCTATGCAAAATAAATGTTAGACTTCCAGACGTGTGCTGCCTCTTCCAAAGGCGGATCGCACACTTGACGCACGACGGAGCGCAAGCGCAAAAATATCGCAGCGGTCTGTCAGATCCATACTAGAAATGTCAATCCCCATACTAAAACCGCTCAACCACTGTTGATGCAGTGTCGTCCGTCGAGTGCGGTTTTAGTATGGGGAGTGACGTTTCTAGTATGGATCTGACAGACCGCTGCGATATTTTAGCGCTCCGTCGTGCGTCAAATGTGCGATCCACCTAATGAATATTATTTTAAATAGAATTTCATTAAAAGCCTAGTTCCGTTAAGCGCTCAAGTGTGATAAATCCAGGCTTTATACGTAAAATAAGAGCATGGAAATACAGGCATGAATAAAAGCCTTCTGGAAGATCACTGTTTGTCCCGGATATTGATATCGACATACGCGTGTTTTTCATTCAAAGGCTTATTGTATCAGAAGACAAAAAGAGAACATCAAAAACCATTTCAGAGGAAATAAAGAATATTCATTTAATTGCAAAATGTATGGAAATAGGCATAAAATAGGCAAGTACGTTTTGGATTGAATCTGATAATGAGAAAATGGCTTAGGAAATTGGGATTTGAGGAAACTCAGTATTCGGGCAAAGGCCCATATAAACGCCGCAAGAGGGCGAAGTAGCGCCGCGTCGGGTAGGATTGAATTTTGGAGCGCTATTATGGCCGGAGTGTTTCCAAACCAAATCTGCAAACGATTTTCAGCAAATAGAAATGGAAGAAGTGCTTTCCTGAAAATGAAAATAGGTTATTCCGTAACAGCTATTGCAATAAAACTTACTGCAATTCAGATTTCTTTTTGTTCACTTACCTACCTTGTCTTCTAAAACTTACCTATCGCAAGTAAATGTAATACTTATTTAGTAATATTTTAGACGTATTGTTGGACGGTTCACAAGGTGGACAGATGATGTGGTGAACATCAAGATCAAGATCAAGTTGCGCAGGATCGTTCACTTTGGAAATCTTTGCTCTATGTTCAGCCGTGGATGTCTTCCGGCGGAAATGATGATGATATTTTAAAACTCAGCCGTGCCATAATCATCATATTTAGCATACTCATAGGCTTTAGCATCTCTTGTCTTTTCGTGTGGGACACCGAGTCGTCCAACGACCCGATGAACCCTAGTGTCAGAATTTTTCAACCGCCTTCTACATGTAGCTGGCTTCTGATATGGTTGTGAAGCGACTGCCGTCTAAGTGATCATAGACAGCAACCGGGACCTACGGCTTAACGTGCCATCCGAAACACGGAACCATCTTACTTACGGACATTCGGGTGGTTCAGCCCGCAATGTCCTAACCAGAATGGGAACAAATTCACAAAGTGATAAATATCAACTTTATGAGTGACCCACCGAGAATCGAACTCGGAACCTTTTGCGTCAAAGGCACTACCACTGCGCCACATCGGTCGTCAGGCTTTAACTTAAGAAAGCAAGACGCGAGTTGTTTGCTCGACTATGCGTTTAACACGCGCGAAGCCCATAAAGTTTAAACAATGAGTGACAAATCGCTCTCCGACCCTATACACATACATACATACATGAATCACGCCTTTATCCCTTGCGGGGTAAGCAGAGCGTTAACGGCTGTACGGATACGGTCGCGATCGCCGCGTCTGACAAATAATATTGAGATCCACACACACACACATATCACGCCTTTATGCCTTGCGGGGTAGGCAGAGCGTTAACGGCCATAAGAATACGGTCGCTATCGCCACGTCTGACTTTTTTGAGGGTTGTTTTCCAAGGTTGTTTCAGAAAACATGTGTATCACTATAGTGACAGGTTTTCAGCCTGTCGCCTAAAAAAATGTAATACACCAATACCCTCGAGATATTGAGATCCGGTTAAGATAATTTGCTTATCACCATAGTGACAGGTTGCCATTGTAATACACATGAAGCCCTCTAGTTCTCTATTTGCCTCTTACAACACCTGCGGGTAGAAATGGGGTGATGCTATTCAAAGCCGGCATCACACAGCAATATAGGTTTATAAAAACCAACCCAATATATGTTTATAATACCGGGCCTAAGCATATCCAGTTCCGTTTCCGCATTTATCTGGCATACGACGGCAGGCGCTATCTGTTAGCGGAAATAGCCGCGCTAGTTGCTCGCGCGCAGGATATTGGCTCGTGGCGCGGCAGCGGCGGGCGCTTCGTGGCGCGGCACTAGGAAACCAGGCGTGGATTGTCATTTCCATGTTTCGATGTACCGACGCATATCTCCAACGCGAGAATAATATCATATACATACATACATATATCACGGCTTTATCCCTTGCAGGGTAGGAAGAGCGTTAACGGCCATAAGAATACGGTCGCTATCGCCACGTCTGATATTTTTGAGGATTGTTTTTCAAGGTAGTTTCAGAAAACATGTGAATCACTATAGTGAGAGCTGGTCAGCCTGTCGCCTAAAAATTGTAATACATCAATAATTTCGAGTCCCTTAGTCACCTCTTACGACATCCGCGGGAAGGATGTGGGGAGATGCTATTCTAATCCGGCATCACACGGCACACGCGATTTGCATCCGATGTCATTCATTTCATTGTGTTCTTTGAAGTTTAAAAATAATATCAACTTTAAGAATAAAAATTATTTTAGACGCAATTTCTAAAGTAGATGGCGAGAAACACACTTGACGCACGACGGAGCGCAAAAATATCTCAGCGGTCTGTCAGATCCATACTAGAAATGTCAATCGCCATACTAAAGCCGCACTCGACGGATGACACTGCGATAGCGCTGCGTCAACAGCAGTTGAGCGGTTTTAGCATGGCGATTGACATTTCTAGTATGGATCTGACTGACCGCTGCGATATTTTTGCGCTCCGTCGTTCGTCGAGTGTTTTCTTCGCCAAACATTTTTAAACATGACATGACTAAAACAATCGACCATACTTTTCTAAACCTATTCACCACAAAATGACAGCGCTATTTAAGTCAAGAATATTATCGAATCGACACCATTGTCTCCTGTCCTCCACAGGAGTCGCGGGGGGTCCTCGTAAAACAAACTGAGGACAATATTGTTGTAGAACTCCGAACATTGAGTAAGTAGTCATAGAGAAGCACAGTTACAAAAGTGGAGCAATAAAATAACCGTCTGCGGCGACAGCTGTGTGGAAGTTATTGTTGAGTACCACTTTTATAACACAATACATACATACATATATCACGCCTTTATTCCTTGCGGGGTAGGCAGAGCGTTAACGGCCGTAAGAATACGGCCACTACCGCCACGAAAACAAAATACGAATATTTATGAGATATTTCTGCCATGTGATGCTGGTTTAGAATAGCATCACCCCACATGCTTCCCGCGGGTGTCGTAAGAGGCGACTAACGGACTCGAGAGTATTGGCGTATTACAATTTTTAGGCGACAGGCTGACAACCTGTCACTATAGTGATACACATGTTTTTTGAAACAATCTTGGAAAACAATCCTCAAAAATGTCTGACGTGGCGATAGTGGCCGTATTCTTGCGGCCGTTAACGTTCGGCCTACCCTGCATGGGATAAAGGCGTGATATAAGTATGTAAGTACAGTTATAATAGTTGAGCAATAAAATAACCGTCTGCGGCGACAGCTGTGTGGTGTACCACTTTTGTAACAAAATTCGACTATTTATTTATGATATTTATTTACACTGGTAACATCATAGAGAAAAAATATCATTTGCGTTGCTAATTCCATGCAAAAACACACAAAATATATTTGAAAAGCATAACTTCCAAATTAAGTTCATTAGTTAAGATAATTAGATGATTCCAGGATTATCGAGATACTAAACCACAAAATTATGCCTAAAATTGACGACCGATGTGGCGCAATGGTAGTGCGACTGCCTTTGACGCAGAAGGTTGCGGGTTCAATTCTCGAAAGGTCACTCACAAAGTTGATATTTATTTTTTTGTGAATTTGTTCCCAGTATGGTTAGGACATTACAGGCTGTACCACCCGATTGTCTGTAAGAAAGATGGTTCCGTGTTTCGGATGGCACGTTAAGCCGTAGAACCCGGTTGCTGTCTTTGATTACTTAGACAGTGGTCGTTACAAAACCATGTCAGAGGCCTGCTACTTGTAGAAGGCGGTTGAAAAATTCTGACACATGGGTACACTGGATCGTTGGACGACTCGGTGTCCCACACGAAAAACAAAACAATGCCCAAAACGGTCGTAAAAAAATCGTTTCCGAAGTGTAATTTATGAATCATGAAAGTATTATGATGAAAATATCAAGAATAGGTGAAATAGCATGTCGATATGGCAGCCGTCTTCCCTCCTCACGCTCCCTCCTAAATAAATAATAACTGTTTGACAAACTTGAGTTAGTTCCCCGCATATAGACATACAAACAACAAACAGAATATCTTGAAAATATAATCGTCAAGAAATCGGTTATACATAGCAAACATACAGGGTGTAAAATATTAGCTGCAAATATTTAAAGGGGTGAACCAGCCCATGAAATTAAACAACTTTCCGTGAGAAACATAGGTCGAAACATGACAAATATTTTGGACCTCCCATACAAAATTACTAACCGACCAAGTCAAATTGTATAGTGGTCCAAAAAAAAATTCTCATATATCGACCTGTTTCTTGGGGAAAGTGGCTGATTCGGCCCTTAAAATATTTGCAGCTAATATTTTTACATCATAATAAAGAGCTATATAGGAAAATCCCGCGAACTACCTACTACCTACCCAAATAGTACATATCAATCTACAAAACGATTTTCGTAAATAATTTTATTACTGAAACAGGATTGAGCTGGTTTAAAGCCAAGCTATAAATTACATACATACATACATATATCACGCCTTTATCCCTTGTGGGGTAGGCAGAGCGATAGTGGCCGTAAGAACACAGCCACTATCGCCACGTCTGACATTTTTGAGGATTGTTTTCCAAGGTTGTTTCAGGAAACATGTGTATTACTATAGTGACAGGTTGTCAGCCTGTCGCCTAAAAATTGTAATACACCAATACTCTCGAGTCCCTTAGTCGCCTCTTACGACACCCACGTGAAGGATGTGGGGTGATGCTATTCTACGCCGGCATCACACGGCACTATAAATTGCTTTGATTGCAAATATATAAACGCAGTGATAATGAATTTAAAAAAAGAAAAAAGTTTCGGATGGCACGTTAAGCTGTAGGTCCCGGTTGCTGTCTATGATCACTTAGACGGCGGTCGTTACACAACCATGTCAGAAGCCTGCTACTTGTAGATGGCGGTTGAAAAATTCTGACACTAGGGTTCATCGGGTCGTTGGACGACTCGGTATCCCACACGAAAAGAAGAAGAAGAAGAAGAAGAAGTGAAAATGAATTGAAAATTATGATTATTTTTGTCTCCGCTCGGTCAGGGGGGGGGGGGGTGGATAGTGGGGGAGGCTTAATTGGAGCAAAGGGTGTCAGCTTGTGTCTCGTTGACGGATATTTTCGTTCATTACGATATCCGCATAGCAATACTCATTAACTTTCGGACGTAATACAAGGTGTAGCTTTAAATGCGCAAAACGTCAGACACCGTCAGCCCATAAAAATGAACAACTTTCCCCAAGAAACATAGGCCGAAATATGAAAAAATTATTTCTACCTCCCATACAAATTGACTTGATCGGTCCGTAATTTTGTATGGGAGGCCAAATTTTTTTTTTTCATATTTCGAACTATGTTTCTTGGGGAAAGTTGTTCAGTTTCATGAGCTGATTGACGGTGTCTGAGGTTTTGCGTATTAAAAGTTACACCTTGTATAATTTGGTCATTCGGAAATCAGGTAAGTAAATAAAATTGTAGATTACGCACCGAGGTATGTAAC
The DNA here is from genome assembly GCA_029255805.1 of Keiferia lycopersicella. NCBI lineage: Eukaryota > Metazoa > Arthropoda > Insecta > Lepidoptera > Gelechiidae > Keiferia > Keiferia lycopersicella. The sequence goes on from JARACZ010000018.1 coordinate 583,626, forward strand.
CTATCAATAGCAACCGAGGTTTTTTAACGCCCGAGCGGAGCGAGGACGGGATCTTTCCGAGGTTGCTATTGATGTTACATCCGTGGTACGTATACTACTTTACATATCGAATGAAAAGTGAGTAAAATAAAGCGATAAATACAAAAAAACGATCCATAAACAATGATTGTATCGTCTGGTGTTCAAATTGCACCACTAACCTTTTTTTTATGATTGAAAAATATTGAAATAAATATGAAAGAAAATAATTCTAACATAAAGTAGAAATTTTTGTAATCATAAGGATATAAGAGGTTTTTACTTTTTTTATCGTAATATTCAGTATTAATTCGACAAACTCATTCATTGAGGTTATAAAAATATAGATTACAAATATAAATCGTCCTTCTTCGATATTTACTACGGTATGATTGGTTTAGTGACAGTTCCATGTTCAAAATTAATATAATAAATTAAATTCTCAAAACCTGACCTGTAAGTTGAACTTACAGAGCGGGTTTTTGGTCAGTAATGACCTATTTTCAGAGCATGAGATAATGCAAAATATACTTTTCCTTTATAAGGTGTAAAGATATTAGCCGCAAATATTTTAAGGGGTGAATCAGCCCATGAAACTGAACCACTTTCCCCACGGAACGTAGGTCGAAATAAGAAAAAACTTTTGGACCTCCCATACAAAACTACCGACCGACTATCGACTAAACCAATTTATGCGAGGTCCATAAAATATTCTTATATTTCGACCTATATTCCTTGGGGAAAGTTGTTCAGTTTCATGGACTGGTTCACCCCTTTAAATATTTGCAGCTAATTTTTTTACACCTTGTATTTTTTTTTATACAACAAAAAAGAAGATCACAATCTAAGAAGCAATCTGGAAGCACAGTCAGGAACGCAAAAATTCATGAGACAAAAGTAGCAGACGTGCTACGCTCCGGCGCGCTACGAACGAGCTACGGGGCTACGCCGTAGCAAACTGCTACATCGTGCCCGTATTCATGGCGGTTGCACGTACTCCTTCTATTCTACTCCTTGAGAAAAGCTATTTTTATTTTCATAACAAAAACTGGATGGAGGTGGCCCAAGACAAGAAAGACTGGAAGCAAGAGAGGAATGCTTTTGAAATGCGGTGGAACATGACTGGTTAAAAAAAAAGAAAGGTTTGAATGCATTGCAAAACAATGCTTTCTTGATCCTTCAATCAACACACACAGTCCGAAAAATGTTTTTGTTTTGTCTGCCTAAGGCGGATCGCACACTCAACACATGACGGAGCGCTAAAATATTGCAGCGGTTGACCGGTTTAAGTAAGGGAATTGATATTTCTAGTTTGGATCTGACAGAGCACTGCAATATTTTTGCGCTCCGTTGTGCGTTAAGTGTGCGATCCGCCTAAAATGTAACTTTCATTTTAGAATGCTAGTGTAGGCCTTTGACACGGTTGTTCAAGCACTGCAATTAATGAAGCTTTTTTTTCTCATCTTACTTGTACCTTGTTTGTTACGATCCAAGCAATATTTTTTTAAATTGTTTTGCTCACTCATCTAACCTTCACAAAATACTGTATATGGTAAGTGTATGGTATTTTAAACCGTATTTTTCCGTATTGGTGTATTACAATTTTTAGGCGACAGGCTGACAACCTGTCACTATAGTGATACACATGTTTTCTGAAACAATCTTGGAAAACAATCCTCAAAAATGTCAGACGTGGCGATAGCGACCGTACTCTTACGGCCGTTGACGCTCTGCCTACCCCGCAAGGGATAAAGGCGTGTGATAATAATAATAAATAATAAAAATAAAAATAAAATGATTTATTAAAGACTTACTTCACAAATTACATGTGTACTAAATTAGAACATTATTAAGACTAAGTGTATCATGTGCCTGAACTAGGATAAACCTGTATCTCAGGCTAAAAAGACTTAAATAAGAGAGTTGGTAATAATTACTTATAAAATAGGTACATAAAACTTATTTTAACTTATTCGTCTTATTATTAATTTTTATAAATAGGAAGATTAAAAAACATCCTTAAAACTATAACATAAAGTATTAAAAAACTTATTTTATAATGAGCAATAGATTTTCCGTTTCCTCATAAGACATCTTTTGAAGATAGTCCTGAAGAACCTTCTTACATTCATTATAGCTAAGAGGGTAAAAAGCCAAACTTTCATTAAGCCTGTTATAAAGGAGTGGGCCTAGAAAAATGAAAAACTTGGAGGAAAAGGCACGTTTTGTTTTAGTTCTAGGGCAAACAGTATATTTCCTTCTTTTGTTGATATAATCAGTATTAAATGGAAGTGTGGCGTGTTGTTTGAGTATCGTACTTAAAACAAATAATTGTCTGACGGTTAAAACCTTGCAGGACTTGTAAAGGAGGTCTGTAGGGAACAGGAATGGTCGGGAAGTGGATACTTTTAGGATTGCTCTCTGGGCTCTCTCAATAGTCAGCAACAGGGTGGAGCCCATGCCACCCCATGAGGATATGCAATAGGTTAAAACTGACTGGCATAAAGATAAATAAACTTTCTTGATTGTTTCTGAGTCAGCAAAGGAGCGGAGCTTTTTAAAGACATATATTAGCTTACGAATTCGACCGCAAAGGGCTTCGGAATGATAAGTAAATGATAGGGTTTCGTCAATAATGACACCAAGGTATTTAGTCTTGTTGGTGAAACTTATTTCAGGACACTGACATATGTTGTTTGTCGTATTATTGCACTGATGAGCATAAATTTTAGGGTTAGGTGTAAGTTGGCTTGATTTCCGCATGCAAAATTTTATAATATTCGTTTTACCCGGATTTAGTGTGAGAAGATGCTGTTAAAGCCAATTATTTACGACGTCAAATCCCAACTGAGCAAACTCGAATACTTCCGCATCTGACTTCGCAGAGAACAAAATAGCAGTGTCATCAGCATAGGATATTATTTTACCTTTATCTATTTTTAAATTACATAAGTCATTTATGTAGATTAAAAACAGGTTTGGGCCTAAAACACTTCCTTGGGGAACCCCAAAAGAGGTGCTTTCCATATACTCACTAAGAACATTACCTATTTTCACGCACTGACATCTCTCATCTAGATAATTTGTGAATAATTTTAGTTGAGTGCCTCGTATACCCAGAGATTCAAGCTTTTGAAAAAGGATTGGATTAGAAACGGTATCAAAAGCTTTTGCAAGGTCAAGGAAAATGCCTACTGTCCGATTTCCCTTATCAAGTTCCTGTACTAAGTAGTGTGTCAGTTCATGTACAGCGTCAGCAGTTGAAAGTTTAGATCTAAAACCAAATTGTGTTTTTGATAAAATAGATTTTTTTTCCAAAAAATTGACAAGTCTATTATTAATAATTTTTTCGAATATTTTAGATGTGGAAGAAAGTAAAGAAATTGGTCTATGATTGCTTATTTCATCTTTACTGCCAGATTTGTACACAGGAACTACCACAGCCTTTTTCAGACACTTAGGAAAGGTACCTTCGGACAAACATTTATTAAAAATATTAGTAAGCGGAGGAACCAGAATATGTTTAAATTGTTTTAGAATTTTATTTGATATACCATCCCAACCAACTGCAGAGTTTTCTTTTAGGCCCATGATGATCCTTTCTACTTCTTGTTCGTCAGTATCCAAGAGCACAAATGACTTTTCATTGTTTGTATACCTAGTGGTTGACAGATTATGTAAAATATTTGATGAGCGACTCTGTTTATCTGCCAGTTGCTTTCCTACATGGACAAAATAATCATTTGCACTATTAGCCGAAGCCAACTCCGATGAGCATGCCTTTAACAAAAGCGAAGATGATTCACTCTGTTTTGCTGAGTGGGTTAAATTTTTAATGCATTTCCAGACCAACTTATTGTTTTTACCGGCCTTTTCAAGTTCACTTTTATCGTAGCATGCTTTAACTTTCCTGAGAAGGTTATTACAAAAATTCCGGTATCTTTTATAGGACGTCTGCAATATTAAATTATTTGACATTGATTTAGCCTTAATATGCAGTTTATCACGATGTCTCATGCAGCGAATAAGACCAGGGGTGATCCAAGGTTTAATATTGTAATTTTTGCGACTCATGCGTATATTTTTAGTGTTGCTTAATAATGCTTGTCGAACCTTCTCAATAAAATATGACATGCAAAAATTCGCATCAGCAGAATTGTAAACTGGGTTATAGTCAATATTGCATAAATCATATTCAAGTTTATTTACATTTATTTTTGACATTATTTGCTTGCGCGTTTGAATAGGTGACTTTCGTATTAAGGTTAGTAGAACAGCCCTGTGATCAGTTATTGTAGAGTTAGGTACCAGTGTTAACGATAAAAAATTTGATTTAATCATGATATGGTCTAAACAAGATCCAGTAGGTAGGAAAGTAGGGAACGTATGTGCAGGGAGAAGGCCGTGAAAAGAGCATAGATTAAGGTAATCCTGGGCAGCTGATTCTCTGTTATCGGAAAGAATGTTGATATTTATGTCACCTACTAGAAATATGTTTTTAAAGGATGACAATTGCTGTAATGTGGTGGTAAGCGACTTAGTAAAAGTTTCCGTATTATCGAATGATGGAGATCTGTAAACACCTAATATTGCGTAGTCAGATCCAATTTTAATTAAAAGCCTACTGCATTCTAATATATTTGGTTCTTCAACGGTGACATTTAAGGAATATTTAGTGTAGACTACCACCCCATCGTTCTGGTTGTGATTTATTATGGTGTGAAACATGTTATAACCTGGCATTATAGGTATATTGTTAGTTCTTTGACCCAGCCAACATTCTGTGAGGACAATTACGTCACAGTCAATGTTTAGCCTTTGTTGTAAAGTACTAAAATTGTCAAAGTTTTTAAAGACACTCCTTACATTTTGTGTAATTATAGTTAACGGATTTTGACAAGATGATATATACTGTTTGCAGCTTTCGACATCACAAATTTTAGATTCAGATACAGAAAAACTATCCAAGTCGGTTATTAAACTATCAGTCATATTTAAATAAATTAAAAAATAAGTTACCTTATCTAGTTCTTATAGAGGTGGCTAAGTGGTGGCGCTCTTAGGCGCCTTCATAATCGACCGAGTTGATGTACCTTTTTTCGGCTTGTTTCTTAGCGGGACAATCTACATCACCAGTGTTATGGTTGCATGGTTTACCGAAGCGCAAGCACGTCGCACATTTTGGTGGCTCAGCCTTCTTTGGGCAGTCCTTTATTGAATGACCTACATCGGCGCAGTGGCTGCAGGTGCTAGATTCCGCTCGGCAAAACTTTGCAGCATGGCCGTACTGCTGACATTTAAAACAGCGTGTAACAAGAGTGAAGTCTCTCACAGGGCAGGATGACCAGTTTACGAACACTCGATCCTTAGTGATAAGGGACTTGCGAATAAGAGCAGGAACTTCAATTACATAATTGCAGGTATCGGTGTCCCTTTTGCCTGACTTGTGGCTAAGCTTGATGGAGCCCAAAAAAGTATCCATTGTCATATCTAGTACATTACCGGCTAGGTTCTGTTGAAAAATACACTTGAAGACCTCAGATTCTTGCATAATAGCAGGCACTCCAATAACTACAATTCTGGGATTTCGTTTGTGGGTATCGTCTACAGTAAGGCCTGATTTGGTCAATTTCTCTGACTGCTTTAGTTTTTCAACGTCGTCCTTGGAGTCGGTACTAATCATGACACCGCCGTTTTTTATTTTACGCAGACCTCTTACGTGCAGCTTCAATTCTTCAGGCTTGATATTTTTTTGAACCAGAGTTTTAGTCTCCTCACTAGACTTTGATTTGTCAGTAGGATAAATTGCAACAGAACTTAAGTTGTTCGGCTGGATAAAGTTTTTTGAACCATTTTTAATAATTTCAGAATAGGACACTGCGCTTGAAGCTGGTTTTGAGGTCTCTTCAATTCGTTGTTTGAGGTCTTGAATTTGTTGCGAAAGGGCTTGATTTTGTTTAAGTGCTTGACATGTGTTATGATAGAGAACGGCTTTAAGTTTTAGAGAATGGTACTCTGTTAACAGGTGAGATACTGACTGACCCGCTATCCGCATCAAGTGCTGAATTCTATTTTCCTGATCCCCTTTCCAGCGTCCTTCCCTTGCAAGAGCGCTGACTTCATTAAAGCACTGCTCGACAGACTTTAGCCATGTATGTAGCTCAGCAGTAAACAAGGCTTCAGGAGGAATGTCGGCTTGGTTGGTAGTTTCGGGCATGGGCGTGGGCTGCTCCTTACGTCCAAGCACGGTCGTAGGCTGATCCACAGACGGGGAACCCAGTTGCGAGGGCGAAGATTGTGCGTTACGAGCCGAATTCATTTTTATAAATATTGCATAAATTCACTCAGTTGCACTAAACATTATAGTCACAAAAACCACTTGACTTGCATGACACAGATTTTTCTTCCGCTTTATAAATAAATAATAATAATAATAAATATCCTGGACAATTCACACAGCGCCATCTAGCCCCAAACTAAGCAAAGCTTGTACTATGGGAACTAGATAGCTGATACTAATACATATATGCTTTTTTTTTTGTAAATAAATACATATTTATACATAGAAAACACCCAGACTCAACACAAATATTTGAAAATTGACTTAACAAATATTTGTGTCCGGTGGGGATCGAACCCACGACCCTCGGCGTAGAAGGCAGGCATACTATCCTCTACGCCATCGGGACAGTCAAAGATTATGCAGAGCTAGGTTACAATATTGCAACTAATTATTTTATTTTATTAATTTGATCGACACGTCTATTTCTAACGACGACTGACGTATAAGCAAGTGATATAAGTGATATATATATATTTTTCCGTGTGATGCCGGCTTAGAATAGCATCACCCCATTTCCTACCTGTGGGTGTCGTAACAGGTGACTGAGAGACTTGAGGGTTTCAGGTGTGTAACTTTTGGGCGACAGGCTGACAACCTGTCACTATAGTGATACACAAAATTATCTCAAACGACCCTCTATGTTTGTCAGGCGTGGCGACCGCGACCGTATTTCTGCAGCCATTAGCGCTCTGCCTACCCTTTAAGGGATAAAGGCGTGGTATACGGGGTGCAAGGGACAGCGTCTTGAACTGATAGGGTGCAAGCAGACCATGAAACTGAACAACTTTCCCCTAGGGACATTTGTCAGGAAACGACAAAAAAAATTTGACCTCTCATACAAAATCGCGATCAGCTGATTGCATTCACTATGGGAAATCAAAATTTTTTTGACGTTTCCTGACATATATTCCGAAGGGAAAGTTGTTCAGTTTCGTGGTCTGCCTGCGCCCAATCAGTATTCGGGACGCTAGCTGTCCCTAACACCCCGTATGTATGTATGGTATTTTCTGTAGTGTCGTAATCGTGTTCTGGATTACAATCTAACTATACCATGATTTTTATCCAGATAGACTAAATTGACATTTGGTGGGTTGCCACGTTATTGCATTTAAAAGTAATAAAAAAATAGTGTTGTGCCCTGAATGATCAAGTTATATGATTCAAAGATTATGATTGAATCTTTTTGAAAATAAATTAGGTTAATTTAAATTTTCATTAATAAATTGGTCAGTTTCCGTCCGTCGATCGTCCTCTTGGTCAAGTCAAGTCAATGTCTGTCTCGTCTGTCTGTCAAGGTTCACACCAACCGGCCAGTAGAAAGAAGTCGCAGAAAAGAGTGCAACACAACGCAACAAGAAAATATAACAGAAATTGGATTTATAAGCGCAAGGAATATTCGTACAACCACCAATGCCAATTTATTCAACATTACATTTTAAATTACTTACAATATTATTCATTGTTGATTTCTTTATACTAAACGACAAGTTTGCGTATAAACGTAAAAGTAACGTATACTATTTGACGTGACCGAAAGTCAAGTATTTATTATGCATATTATTTTAAAAATAACTACATCCAGAATTCATCTCACAACAGTTCAATGAATAAAATAAATGAGTCAAACCACAACACTAGACTTATGATGACAACATTTTAAAACAAAAAGGGCATTCTTAGCTGTCAGTTTAGTCTATCTGTATAAAAATTATGGTTTAGTGGTGTACTAAAGTGATAACGGGTAGAAAGTGGAAGTGGGCGGGTCACATGCCGAAGAACGGATGGCAGATGGGGAAAGAAGGTGCTGGAGTGGAGACCAAGAGAGGGACGACGGAGCGTGGGTAGACAGCCGGCAAGATGGACAGACGACATAGTCAAAGTTGGCGGGAAGAATTGGAAGAGAGAAGCCCTTGATCGTCAAAAGTGGAGAACATTGGAGGAGACCTACACTCAGCATTGGGTGGCTATAGGTTGAAGAAGAAGAAGAGTGGTGTAAACCTGTCTCAATGAGTTGTGTTTAAAACGCCTCGCACCGAGTTCTTATTCAAAACTTTTATAATAAATACATACATACATACATACATACATATATCACGCCTTTATTCCTTTGCGGGGTAGGCAGAGCGTTAAAGGCCGAAAGAATATGGCCACTATCGCCACGTCTGACATTTTTGAGGATTGTTTTCCAAGGCTGTTTCAGAAAACATGTGTATCACTATAGTGACAGGTTGTCAGTCTGTCGCCTAAAAATTGTAATACACCAATACTCTCGAGTCTCTTGGTCGCCTCTTACGACACCCGCGGGAAGGATATGGGGTGATGCTATTCTAAGCCGGCATCACACGGCTATTAGTAAGAACGCCTTTACTTAGCCACCGTTTTATTATGGAAGCTGTTGTATATGGATGGAGAAATAAAATCTTTTCAACTATAAATAGTTAAACAAAAATGTTCCTTGCATTAGTCGTTATTTCCAATATGCAGGGTGTAAAAAAATTTGCTGCAAATATTTTAAGGGGTGAACCAACCCAGGAAACTAAACAACTTTCCCTTAGGAACTTAGGTGAAAATATGAAAAAAAAAATTAAGACCTCCCATACATAATTACCAACAGACCAAGTCTATTTGTATGAGAGGTCCAAAAAATTTTCTCATATTTCGACCTACATTTCATAGGAAAAGTTGTTCAGTTTCATGGGCTGGTTCACCCCTTAAAATATTTGCAGCTAATATTTTTACACGTTATATCTCTATTTTAGTCTACACAAGTTGCATTTTGGTAAACGTATGAAATAATGTGCTTAGCTGGGAGTTGAAATACCATTGTATGTATACGTACCTAGATCATTGCAAACTAGTCCCAAGTTTTGGTACAAAAACTATTACATGAGACTTCGGACGGCGAGTTGTGAAACTTTGCACTAAATCTGTATCATCTAATTTCGCGGTGACACCGAGATGCTATAAAACTTCTACGCCACTCGGTCGTCATCTAACTGAACCAAGTTTATACATACATAAATATCACGCCTTTATCCCTTGCGGGGTAGGCAGAGCGCTAACGGCCGTAAGAATACGGCCGCTATCGCTACGTCTGACATTTTTGAGGATTGTTTTCCAAGGTTGTTTCAGAAAGCATGTGTATCACTATAGTGACAGGTTGTCAGCCTTTCGCCTAAACAATGTAATACACCAATGTGAGTGTAATACTCTCGAGTCCCTTAGTCGCCTCTTACGACACCCTGGGAAGAATGTTGGACCCACAATTTGTTGAGAGTTAATCATAATAAAAATGTACGTACATACAGACATACAGGGTGTAAGGGACGGTGTAACGAAAACTTTGCAGGCGTGCTCGGACCATGAAACTGAACAACTTTTTATATGGGGGCTGTGTTGGGAAACAAATTTTTTTTCTGAGTTCCCATACAAAGTCACTCAGCTGATCGAAGAGTTTGTGTATGGGAGGTCGAAAAAATTTTTACGTTTCCCAACATAGCCCCCTTAGAAAAAGTTGTTCAGTTTCATGGTCTGATCACGCCTGCACAGTTTTCGTTACACCGTCTTTTACACCCCGTATATCACTATCCTTTATCCTTTGCGGGGTAGGCAGAGCGTTACCGGCCGTAAGATCACTATCGCCACAGACGTGGCAAACCATCTCTCGTTATTAATTTTCATTACCACGTAAAAAATGCATACGCTATTATAGTCGAAGTGTGTACACGTGATTTGTTTTACCATCCACTATTTTCTTAGTCACAGAAATACGTATGTTATTATGGACTAAAAATACTTACGAGTATATTATTATAGTAACGCCGAAGGCAATGAGATATCGTGTCTTCTGTTTACGACCTCTAGACTCTGTGGTCAACTAGCTTACAGGTAAAGCCTAGGTAAAGCAATTGAGATTAGAAGACGCAACTTAGGGTAAAGTTGTTAGGTCTATTGAAATCCTAGATAAGCTTTCTTCGAGCTAGCAAACAATATTGTTTGCAAAAACGTGAGTAAAGGTGGTAAATCTTAATATACAGGCTGTAAAAAAAATTGCTGCAAATATAGGGTGAACCAGCTCATGAAACTGATCAACTTTCCCCAAGGAGCATAGGTCGAAATATGAAAAAAAATTTGGACCTCCCCATACAGTTGACTCGCTCGGCTATTACATTTTGGATGGGAGATCTAAATTTTTTTCATATTTGGACTTATGTTTCTTCGGGACAGTTGTTCAGTTTCTTGGGCTGATTCACCTCTTAAAATATTTGCAGCTAATATTTTTACACACACACAAATCACGCCTTTATCCCTCGCGGGGTAGGCAGAACGTTAACGATCGTAAAATTACGGTCATTATCGCAACGTTTGACAAAGTATTGAGGGCCCTTTCAGATGATTCGTGTATCACTGTAGTGACAGGTAGTCAGCCTGTCGCCTAAAATTGTAACACACATGAAACCCTCCAGTCCCATACTTGCCTTTTACAACACCCGCGGGAAGAAAAGGGGTGATGCTATTCTAAGCCAGCATCACACGGCAATATTTTTACACCTTATAATCAAATCAAATCAAACAAATTATTTATTCAAAGTAGTAAATTTTACATTTCGCTTTTTGATGGTCAAGAATTAACAATTTTAACAATAACAATTTTATGAACCTAGTGTAAACGCGGCTCAGGTGGACTAAAAACTTAAAACTAGCCCCTAAAGCACTGCCTCGGGGCTGGCCAAGCTAACCAAACAACATGTAACGTTAGGTGGTAAATAAAATAACATCGAGTTCATGCCAAGAGAAAATGTTGTGTTACATGCGTATGGTTAGCCGGACCCCCTGGACAGTAAACCACCCAAACCTGCCCAGAAGTGCTCCTATTCTAAAAATACAATTTGTCAGGCCCTAGGCTACCCTAGCTAAATTTCTAAATATGAAACAAAAATATATTAATAGCCAAAAGCGGCTACGTTAAAAAGATAAAATATATATCATATACAGTAGATAATTCTACCTGTGTCGTCATATAAAGTCTACTTTATACATTTGTAACTACTCCCATGGAGATTTATCTTGCATATAATCTGATATTTCATAAAAGCCTTTCTTATACAATTTTTCTTTTATCACTCGCTTAAATTTATTTAGTGGTAAATCTTGGATATCTTTAGGAATCTTGTTATAAAAGCGTATACAATTGCCTTTAAAAGATTTGTTTACTTTACTAAGCCTGCTTATATGCGCAGCAAGTTTATCCTTATTTCTAGTGTTAAAATTGTGTTTATCACAATTTTTCTTAAAAGAATCTACATTTGTCTTAACGTACATAATGTTTTCATATATATATTGAGACACAAATGTTAATATGTTAATCTCTTTAAATTTTTGCCTCAAGGAGACCATTGGCCCTAATTTATAAATTGATCGAACAGCCCGTTTCTGCAAAACAAAAATGTTATTCACATCCGCAACATGGCCCCATAATAATAAGCCATAACTCATTAGGCTATGAAAGTAACTAAAGTAAACTAGTCTAGCAGTGTCCACATCAGTGAGGTATCTTATCTTTTTAACTGCGTATGCTGCTGAACTCAGTCTCTTAGACAATTTTTCAATATGTGGCCCCCATTGGAGCGTGGCGTCCAAAGTTATGCCTAAAAATGTAGTTGAGTCAGCAAGGCTCAACTTTTCATCTTTTACCTTAACAATTGTGGTACTCGGTTTAACATTTCCTATTATTGATTTCTAGCATTTCATGCTCACTTTCATCCCGTTCTCCTAATAACTGCTCATTTGTGAGTTTACACTTTTGCAATTCCATTAAAAAGGATTTGAGGTTGTCCTCCAGTTGACGAATAGTTTGGGACCTTGTAGTGTGCATTTTAAAAACAAATAAATAGGAAATTAAGTACCTTGTAGGTTAAATGAGCGGTTACCAAGATGGAGGTTATGTTCCGTTAGGTAAATACCGTAATATCACACTAAAACATTTGCACTAAGATAAAAACACGTAAAATAAACTGTTAAATACGTTCTGTTTTCGCTAAACTACTTAAGATTACTTAATTATTACTTAATTATGACGTAGTATTCAAATATTGAACCTACTACCACTAACGGTTTTGTCGTCCACTTATTACAATAAAAACGTGATTTCCGCACAGTTTTTGCACTAAATAACTTAAATTATAAATAATTATACTAATTTGACTTTGAATAAACTTGGTATGGGTCGTATATTAATAAAAAAGTATATATTTTACACGGAGCTCGAATGTTTACAACTTGGCCGTTCAGTGTTGCCACCACCTCCTCCTATGTATGTATAGAAATCTCGTAGGCAGTTCTTGTTGCAGATAGGTATTTAACTAAGTCCCGCTGGGTTCGAGAGGTTAATCAAACCGAGATAATAGCCGATTCGAGGGTAATGGCGGTGTTGAAGGGCCTGGCGCGGTTTGTGCGCCGCCTTGATACACGCGGCCGGAATCCTCTCACACGCGAACCAGACAAACAAGACGACTGTTGAAGAGACGCAGAGAGTCGCCAACGCAACTTTTATAATACCAATAACTCTCCGCTCGCTGCTCACTGCGCGTCAGACCGTCACTCGCTGACAGAGTTTTAAACGCTTATATTGTACTCGTTCCACTACATTCCTGGAAGCTTCTCTTTACTAAGTTAACGTTAGAAGCATTCTTGGGAACCAGCAATACACGTGTTGTGGAAATACTGCAACATTTACTTACGCGAAAATGTGTGCATTTTAGAAATGCCATTTTCACACGCCACAAACTACTTACAAGTTTGGCTGAATGTCCTTGTGATGTGTTGAAAATCATTTAAGTTCATTATAATAATAACGTGCCGTGTGATGCCGGCTTAGAATAGAATCACCCCAGTTCCTACCCGTGGGTGTCGTAAGAAGCGTCTAATGGACTTGAGGGTTTCAGGTATATTATAACTTTTAAGCGACAGGCTGACAACCTGTCACTAAAGTGATACACAAATTATCTCAAACGGCCCTCTATATTTGTCATACGTGGCGACCGACAGCGATCGTATTTTTACTGCCTACCCCGTAAGGGATAAAGGCGTAAATTTATGTATGTATAATATTAAAAATAGATAAATTGGGTGCAGGAGGTAGTTATACCCATAATACACATTAATTTAATTAGTAACTACTCGGAATCTAAGCGGATTATACAAGATGGATTTGCGTCGTAACATTAGTTCGATTACATAGATTAAGGAAAAGGTAACGTACGTGATAGAAGATTAAAACAATTGAAAATAAAATGATCAAAATTTTTTTTCATATAAAATTATTGCCGACAGGACCAAGTCTTAAATTTTTTAATAAATATAAATAGATTTTCGGTTTCATCAGCTCTCCCGTATTTTCACAACGGTTTCAAGGTTTTACAATAAAAACAATTTTCTGGTGTGAACGCTGGTAGAGTCCAATTTCACGAAGATGCAAAATAGTCATAAAAGCGGAATATTTAAAATTCAAATCGTGATTGCAATAGGAGTTTTAGGCCGCTTCATGAATTCATTATTTCCGACAATGTTCAGCAAATAGATAAATTGAAGTCCCGGTTTCAAATTTATTATCATCCGGTACTCGCGCCCAATCAAATTCAACGGTTTGCACTTATAAAATCGTAATATGACATTTACAGATAGACTATGGTAACAGAAATTTTGCAACGGGAAGTGCGTCCAAAGAAGCCTTTTTTATTTCCTAACAAGTTTCATCAAAAACTTCGGTACATGTATGTTTAATGACGGGAGCCGATTTATGTTAGTTTTTTGAGTGCTAATAAAAGAGTTTTATTTTTTATTTCTTATTCTGTGTGTGTTTGATATACAGCTGCCGAACAATGGAAGGGGTTGGTCGGGTTTGTATTCTTCATTCATGTGGGACACCGAGTCGTCCAACGACCCGATGAACCCTAGTGTCAGATTTTTTCAACCGCCTTCTACAAGTAGCAGGCTACTGACATGGTTGTGTAACGACCGCCATCTAAGTGATCATAGACAGCAACCGGGACCTACGGCTTAACGTGCCATCCGAAACACGGAACCATCTTACTTACGGACAATCGGGTGGTTCAGCCCGCAATGTCCTTACCAGACTGGGAACAAATTCACAAAGTGATAAATATCAACTTTGTGAGTTGACCCACCGAGAATCGAACACGGAACCTTCTGCGTCAAAGGCAGTCGCACTACCACTGCGCCACATCGGTCGTCAATGGGGTTTGTATCGAGCTGATACTTCAAAACAAACGAGATTTTTTACGGTGTTTTCTGCGGTAAAATAAAAGATGCCATTAACTCTTCATTATACTCGTAAATCCTTTGTTTTTACCTGAAGAGCGTAAAAGGGGTGAGTCTATTTTTCCTATAAAGTTTTTAGAATGAATTTTTAGAATTTAGTTCGCTCCATATTTTGCATTTTCAACGAAGCAAGTACTTACTATCAGGAAAAGATACAGATTAATTTTTTATTTGCCTGTTGAACTTTTTCTGACTTATCAACATTCATACATATACCACGCCTTTATCCCTTGTGGGGTAGGCAGAGCGTTAACAGCCGTGAGAATACGGTCGCTATCGCCACGTCTGACATTTATGAGGATTGTTTTCCAAGGTTGTTTCAGAAAACATGTTTATCACTATAGTGACAGGTTGTCAGCCCGTCGCCTAAAAATTGTAATACACCAATACTCTAGTCGCCTCTTACGACACCCGCGGTAAGGATGTGGGGTGATGCTATTAGAAACCGGCATCACACGGCAAACGGATTTATCATTTAAAAATAACAACGTAACTTATTACGAAATGGCTTAATTCTAAAAATGAATTCAGCTGGTGGATACTGTTCAGTATTCTGGCTGCAGTGAAATAGAGACGAAGTGCGGGTAGTTTGTGTAAATCAGTTGGCGAGACAGCTTACTGCCTAAACGGCGGCATTACGTCCTACCCCGTCTGCTAGTAGCTCCTCGCTAACATACAAATCTTTATCAATGGGTCTAGAACAACTGATACGTCAATGAAAGAAAAATCTTTTTAAATCATTTCTTCCTGTATCTTTTATATGTAAATTGCTCTTTGGCAATGCTAATGATGCAACAAAAACAGTCATAATTGAGATTTAATTAATTTAACAGTGCAAGCCGTTGGACAACGTCAAATGGTTTGAATATTGTAAGATTAAGTGTAAGCAAGTCATAGTTTAAGCACGCGTCTAAGACTTCTTTAATCAGAATCACACCCTAAAACTAGGCACCTATTAATAGCCGACAGAGAAGAAAGTGGTTAAAGCCTTTGGTTTAGGTGATCGTCAACATTTTAATCTTGCGGTTGATGTAAAATTATGTGTTTACATTTCAAATTACTGGCATAGCGTTGTAACACTTTTCGCCTCAACGCCTACCTACGTCACTCGTATCTAATCTCTCTTTTCGTGTGGGTCATCCAACGACCCGATGAACCCTAGTGTCAGAATTTTTCAACCACCTTCTACAAATAGCAGGCTTCTGACATGATTGTGCAACGACTGCCGTCTAAGTGATCATAGACAGCAACCGAGACCTACGGTTTAACGTGCCGTCCGAAACACGGAACCATCTTACTTACGGACAATCGGGTTTAGCCCGCAATGTCCTAACCAGACTGGGAACAAATTCACAAAGTGATAGATATCAACTTTGTGAGTGACCCACCGAGAATCGAACCCAGGGCCTTCTGCGTCACTACCAATGCGCCACATCGGTCGTCACTCGTCTCTTATGAAATTTCCTAAATTATCAAAGTTAGTAGCAACGCTAAGGGGGTTTTACAAGCGAGAGCCACCTGTTCACATTCGTGTTGGATTCCAGCATCTGCGCGGGAACTAACGTGGCGGTTCGCCGCGGTGTTCGCGAGTTGCCACTCTCTCATCAAGTCAGCGTCGTTTAGTTAATTCAGTCTGCGTATGTAGCCTCGGAAATATTCAGTTAAGCTAAACTACCTGGACTTGGAGCAGAAATGTTGCTTTTTGTAACCGTGAACGTAAACTTTAGTAAAGAACTAATGTATTAAGTATGTTTATAATTGTCTATAGTGATACACAAATTATCTCAACCGGCCCTCAATATTTGTCAGACGTGGCGATAGAGACCGCATTTGTGCGGTTGTTAACGCTCTGCCTACCCTGCAAGGGATAAAGGCGTGATATATGTATGTATGTATAATTGTTGTTTAAAAGTTTTCTTTCCGTAAGTATCGGACTAGTAAAACGTTTATACATACATACACACATCACGCCTTTTTCCTTTGCGGGGTAGACAGAGCGTTAACGGCTGTAAAAATACGGTCGCTATCACCACGTCCGACAAATATTGCGGGCTCTTTCAGATGATTCGTGTATCACTATAGTGACAGGGTGTCAACCAGGGTGTCGTTCATACATTGCACTGATAAATTTTCTGATTAGATTTATTTACTGAAGTTGTGAGCGGAGAAATGCAATAGTTGGCGAAAATTATCTAATCAAACAAATTTTTTTTCGTGTTGGGCACCAAGTCATCCAACGACCCGATGAACCCTAGTGTCGAAATTTTTCAACCGCCTTCTACAAGTAGCAGGCTTCTGACATGGTTGTGTAACGGCCGCCGTCTAAGTAATCATAGACAGCAACCGGGACCTATAGCTTAACGTGCCATCCGAAACACGGAACCATCTATTGTAATCTAGTTTCTAAGTTCACATTTAATTATAATTGTACACAATAAAGAATATATAATAATCTTACGGACAATCGGGTGGTTCAGCCCGCAATGTCCTAACCAGACTGGGAACAAATTCACAAAGTGATAAATGTCAACAATTATCGGCTGTATTTAGTGGCCAACCGGCGTAATAGTCTGTCTCGCCTCTAAATGAGCTTCCTGATCGCTAGTGTCAGCGCAGATCCGGGCGTAATTCCACGTGTGGCTGCAACACGTGGAACTCGACATGGCGCCGACGTGATTGCCACTCATTAGCTAAGCGACGACCCGTGTGGCGCAGTGGTAGTGCGACTGCCTTTGACGCAGAAGGTTCCGGGTTCGATTTTCGGTGGGACACTCACAAAGTTGTTGAATTTGTTTCCAGCCTGGTAAGGAAATTGCGGGCTAAACCCCCGATTGTGCGTAAGTAAGATGGTTCCGTGTTTCGGATGGCACGTTAAACCGTAGGTCCCGGTTTGCTGTCTATGATAACTTAGACGGCGGTCGTTAAACAACCATGTCAGAAGCCTGCTACATGTAGAAGGCGGTTGAAAAATTCTGACACTGGGGTTCACATACTTTGGATAAATGACACACGGGAAACTCATGGTTTTAAATATCTCGAAAAACGTTCCTTTTTTCATAAGCATTGAGCTTTCTTCAATAAGTAATGAACATACTTGGTCAAGTAAGACCTGCCTTGCAATGTTAATAATTAAAACTTAAATAAACTCTCTTTCATTATAAATGGAAACTGCTGACTTTGCGTCGGTGTAAACAAGGCGCAGCAATATTAAACAATAGCTTTTATACTGGCAGCAACAAGTGAAGTAGTGTACTCGTACGTATGCATCTAGATATAGATACCTATATTTGTACCTATGTACCCATGTACTCTTTTATATTATTATGCCTGGTCGATCACCAGCGCACAAATATACGCGTCGTCTTGCAAACGGACGTTTCATTACATCTCTCCCGAACACACCTATCTCATGGCGACCCTGCCATATAAGGGTGCGCCTGAGAAGGTTCGCGCGTGTCGTGTTCGCGGTCGGTCGACTGGACTCTGGACTATATCGAAAATGAATTAGTGTTTTATAAAAAGTCTTAGAACTGTTTGTGCTCTTCGTGCTCCGTGTACGTTATCATCGTTTTTTTTTTTTTTTCGTGACCAGTGAAGTGAATTTTTAGAAGAAACGCAATGGGCAAGGAACAATCGAAACAGCAAGAAGAAATAATTATCGCACAGAATGCTGCCGGCGGAGGCGAAAATAATGCACAAGCATCGGGTGGTATGGAAAATCTAACGTTCCACCTGGGGTTGATCAACTTGATTCTCGGTGTTGCACTGCTGTTGTGCTGCTGTGGCAGTTGCCTGGTAGTCTGGAATTTGTACAAGAAGTGCCACGTCCAGATGATACGTCGTGAAATCAACCACGATACGGTTCAGCGCGTCACCTTCCGGCGTAAAGAAGATAACAGAGATGTTTAAATAATTTAGAGGCCATGTACGCTACCTTCAGGAGGGCCACGGTACCTACTACTTCGGGGACTTTTTTTTTGTTACTCAACTGTGTGTGCCATTGATGGACTGGATGCATCCGATCTACGTGTCTACGGCAAGGGTCTACGGACAGTTGTGAGCTAAGTGAATCGCAAATCGCAAGTATAAAATTTGTTCATATTTTAATTTCGTGCAAATCAGTGAAAGTGCGGTACGTAATAAAAAATCGTTTCGGTGGAACAAGACTTTAGTCTAATTTGCGTCATAATTATGCGTATAAAATAATTACAAAAAAAAAATAACGGTAAAAATAGTATGTAAGTACGTAAAATAAATAGTTACTTTTTAAAGGATAAATGTCATTCCTTGCATGATTTAACAATTTGATGGCAGAGTTACTATTAGAATTTAATGAAAAACTGTCAAGAATATATAATAAGGAATTAATAAAATTAAATCAAGATCGTCGAGCTCAGTGTGTCGATACAGTTATTAAGCCAAAACTTGCCGAAGCGAGTGACATTTATTCTGAATTTCGTCAAACATATGCCGAGTTAGAAAATCAGATAAAAAACCATGAAATAAAAGGTTCTGATTTGGTTATAATAAATAAGTTAATTACTTCAATTACTACCGAATATAGGAAAATCGTTGATTTCTGTAATAAGTGTATAGGAACTGAGACTGAAAATATTGAAACTGAAAGTACAATGGCAACCTTTGACCTGAAAACAGCCGTAGGGCTGCTCCCTGTGATGACAGGTGAGGAAGAAATTACCAAAAAATTAATTAGTTCTATCGAGTTGTACGATTCAATGTTAGAAGCTGCTGGAAAATCGCAATTAATTCAATTTGTATTAAAAACACGCCTTACAGAAAGCGCCAAACTGCGTTTAGCTTCCACCTACGTATCATGTGACGCACTTTTGAGAGACATGCGTTTGCATTTGCTTACGGCTAAATCAAGCAATGCTATCCACTCACAATTAATGCGTACGACCCAGGGGTCCTCGACTATTGATGATTTTGGCAAAAAGATCGAAGAATTGTTTGTTGATCTGACAATTACTCAAGCCGCTGGGGTGAGCACTAGTTATTCCGTTTTGAAACCCATTAATGAAAAATTAGCAATAAAAAGATTCACAGATGGTTTGAGAAATCGTCAGCTCAGTGTGATTTTAACAGCTAGGAACTACACACAGCTCAAGGACGTGATCAGAGCAGCCAAGGATGAGGAACTGTCAACTACGCAACGTGACGGTGAAGGAACGATGTACTTCGGTCGACGTGGAAATTACGGTAGGTACAATCATGCACGTAATTACTCTGTTCGAAGTCGGGGCGGTGGTTTCAACCAGCGCACACCATCTAGCTATGGCGGACAGAGAACCCCGTCGCACCCCACTTTTCAACATCAAGGTTACGCTAACCAGTACAGGGGAAACCGAGGTGCTCCGCGCGGTCGAGGTTTTGGTACCTCGAGCAACCACAATACCAACTGGAACAGAGGCAGGTCAAATTATTCCAATAATTCAAGGCGTAATAATAATAACAGAATGTATACAATGAATCCGGAAGAAGTGCCGTCAACTTTGTCACAAAACGGCGATAATCGTGATTCGAACACGTTTTTTCGATCATAATGAGCATTGTATTTTTGCATGTAGTAACAACAATTATGTAGAATTAGCAGTAGGTAACAACAATTATAGATGGATGATAGATTCCGGCGCTTCGCTTTGTGCAGTGAAATACGATCTAGTTCGACGATTAAACATTCCGATCCAGAATCATCGATTAGTCATTAAAGGTATCGGTGGACAACAAGAAACATTAGGCTTTGTTTCTCTAAACATAACTGTAAATGGAACAGAATTGAGTCACGAGTTCTATGTTTTAGAGAACTTAGATTGTTTTTGTGATGGAATTTTAGGGGAAGATTTTCTACTGAAATACAAATCGGTAATAGATTACGAATTACTCACAATAACTTTTTCAGATCAAAATGACTACATGACTGTACCTTTACGCTTGGGAAAAAACAGTGCTAGAAATAACTTAATAATACCGGAAAGATGCGAACAAATTTTTTATTTAGAGTCAGATGCTAAACAAGATTGTATGGTAGTACCGAAAGAATTGTGCAAGGGTGTGTTTTTAGCAGGATGTCTTACGAAACCTATAAACGGAAAAATACCCGTTCAAATTTTAAATACCCGAGATAGCGAGGTACGTCTTAATTATTTCAAACCGGAAATAGAATACTTGCAAGATTACAATATTTGTAGTTTTAATGATAATGACAATAATTCAAAAAGGGTGAGAGATCTACTTTCAATTTTGAATTTAAAACACTTAGATAGCGAAGAAAGAGAGTCGATCCAAAATATATGTGTTAAATACAATGACGTATTTTATCTTCCAGACGATTCCTTATCAGTTTCAAATATTTGCGAAACAGAAATAAAATTAAAACCAGATGACACTCCCGTTTACATAAAACCGTACCGTATGCCACATAGTTTAAAAAATGAAATGGAATCTCAGCTTCAAAAATTATTAAAAGAGGAAATAATAGAACCAGCTTGTAGTGACTGGTCTAGTCCCATATTACTGGTGCCTAAAAAGAGCGAAGGTACCAAAAAGTGGCGATTAGTGATTGATTTTCGAAAGTTAAATGAAAGGGTTTTGGATGATAAATTTCCACTACCGAATATCACCGATATTTTGGATTCTCTCTCCGGCGCAGTTTATTTCAGTCACCTTGACTTGAATTCTGGTTATTATCAATTAAATTTAAAAGAAGAAAGTAGAAAATACACAGCTTTTACTGCACCATCAGGTCAATATCAGATGACGAGACTGCCGATGGGTCTCAAAACGTCACCTAGTAGTTTCTCTAGAGCTATGACTTTAGCAATGGCGGGTCTTAATTACGAGAAATGTTTTGTTTACTTAGATGATTTGATTTGCTTTGGGAGAAATCTTGAACTTCATAATAAAAATTTAATGACAATCCTGGAACGACTTAGAAAAGTTAACCTGAAACTAAATCCCCAAAAATGCCAGTTTTTGAAAAAAGAACTTTTATATTTAGGGCACGTTGTTTCCGAAAAGGGAATATCACCTGACCCAGAAAAAATATCCGTACTACAAAATTACCCCACACCTTCTTCTGCGGATGAGGTTAAACGTTTTGTAGCTTTCAGTAATTATTATAGAAAATTCATTCCAAATTTTGCGACATTGACTATACCCTTAAATAAATTAACTAGGAAAAACCAACCGTTTGAATGGACAACTGAGTGTGAACAGTCATTTCAGGAACTTAAAAAATCATTAACAACTCCACCTATATTAGAATATCCAGATTTCTCAGAAACAAATCAATTCATACTATCTACAGACGCATCATCTATCTCGATAGGTTGCGTGCTGTGCAACAGCAACATGAAACCCGTAGCTTATGCGAGTAGGCCGCTTAATAAGGCTGAGCGTAACTATCCAACTATACAAAAAGAGCTTGTTGCTATAGTCTGGGCTATCAAATACTTTAGGCCTTATCTTTACGGAAAACATTTCACAATATTAACGGACCACAAACCGTTAATTTATTTATTCGGCATGAGGGACCCATCGAGCAGATTATTAAAGTTTAGATTACTGTTAGAAGAATACAGTTTTGATATTAAGTACATAAAAGGACAAGACAACGTTATAGCGGATGCTTTATCTAGGATAGTGATAACATCGAATGAGCTAAAAAGTATGAATGAACAGATGATATGCGTGATGACCCGAGCTCAACGCAAAAGAATGGAAGAGATTGAAAGATCAGGAAGTAAAAATGTCACTACTAGTTCACAAATTCCTAATAAACCTACTAACGACAGGTGTGTACAGCCTAGGGTTGTAGAGTTATTAAGAAAACCGTGCGATAGTATAGAAATGTTATGGGAAAAAGCGAGTAAAATAGATAAATTAGACAGAGAAGGCAGATTAGATGACGTAAGAGAATGTTTTTCATATAATGACAAAGATAAAATTTTATACATTAATCTCAATTTTAGGGCACAATTATCGCGAGCCGAATTTGTGACAAAGTTGAGCAATTTTTGTACGAAAAATTGTATTGATAGAGTATGCATACTAATAAATGATGAAAATAAATTAACTATAAAAGAAATGTGTGATGAAATAAAGTGTAGAGAACAATGGACCGGTCCACGAATTTGTATTTTACGAGGAAAAAAGAGAATAATAGACGAAAATGAGAAAACTATAATACTGAATGACTATCATTTACTGCCCACTAGTGGACATGCTGGTGTGAGCAGAATGTTAAATAACATCAAAAGAAAATACTATTGGCCAGGAATGGAACATGACGTAGCTAAATATGTTCAGAAGTGTACGAAGTGTCAAAAAATGAAACACTCTAGACACGTTCGTGAACCTATGTCAATAACAACAACTGCATCATATGCTTTTGATAAGATATTCTTAGATATTGTTGGGCCTTTACCAAAAGACTATGATGGCAATTGTTACGTGTTGACCTTACAATGCGAGTTAAGTAAATATATCGAGGCTTATCCTCTTCAAAATAAGGAAACTAATAGTGTAGCTAAAGCTTTAGTTAATAACTTCATTTTGAGATTTGGTATCCCAAAGGTTTTGGCGAGTGATCGCGGGACAGAGTTCATATCAGCGACAATGGAACAGGTTTGTAAACTTTTAGATATTGAGAAAATTTCGTCAACGCCATATCATCACCAGTCTATAGGATCACTAGAGAATATGCATAAACACATGGGCGCATTCTTACGAATACATTGCGAAAATAGACCAGACTCTTGGAGTCACTGGTTACCGTACTGGACATTCAGTTTCAATAATACAGTTCATAGCAGTACGAAATACACTCCTTATGAGTTAGTCTTTGGCAGAACATGTAACATACCTAGTAGAATCACAAACGAAATTGAACCATTGTATAATTCAGATAATTACGCACTAGAATTAAAATATCGATTACAGAATGCATTCCAAGACGCTCAAAATAATTTAATAATAAGTAAAGAGAAAAGAAAGTCGGATTATGATAAATACACAAACCCTGTAACTTACAAAGAGAATGATTGTATTCTTCTCAAATCAGAAAATGTTTCAAAATTGCAACCATTGTATGAAGGACCATTTGTTGTGATAGAGGATTTGGGACCAAATGTCAAAATAATTAGAAATAATAAAATAACTACAGTTCATAAGAATAATACTAAACCATTTAATCAGTAACTTTAGTATAAAAACGAAAATGTATGTAACCAACATTTTTATTTTTTTTATCACCCCGAAGGTGAAGTAGTGTACGTATGCATCTAGATATAGATACCTATATTTGTACCTATGTACCCATGTACTCTTTTATATTATTATGCCTGGTCGATCACCAGCGCACAAATATACGCGTCGTCTTGCAAACGGACGTTTCATTACATCTCTCCCGAACACACCTATCTCACAAGTTAATGAAGTTTCCATAATGTTTGCAGTTCTTTTAACATTTTAATAATTTTTCATAGTGTTGCATCCTTGTTGCATCGCTTACAGAGGCGATGCTGTGAGCTCAGTGACTCGGTGTAATTGTAACTAACCAAATTTTTTTGTGTGAAATGTATGGGGTATGAAAAAAATTGCTGCAAATATATTATAGAGTGAACCAGCCCATGAAACTGATCAACTTTCCCCAAGGAACATAGGTCCAAATATGAAAAACATTTGGACCTCCCATACTACATTTTGGACTACAAAGGACTCGCTCGGCTGCTACATTTTGTATGGGAGGATTCTTTTATATTTCGACCTATGTTTCTTGGGGAAAGTTGTTCAGTTTCAAGGGCTGGTTCACCTTTTAAAATATTCGCAGCTAATATTTTTACACCTTATACATTCATAGACGACTTTTTGTTTGTTTCCAATAGCGAAACATAGGATGGGCTTAATATTTTTTTGCAATCTACTTTGATTGCAGGAGACGAACTAGTGAAGTGGAGTGTCGCGAGCAGCAGTGAATGTAAATGATTGATGAATGATTCATTAGTGTCGGCCATTACCGAGGCGGCTGCAGCAGTCGCTGCCAGCAGGACAACTCCCCCACTTCCCTCAGCCCGCCCCCCCCCCCGGGTTCCCGCGCTGAGCTGCTAATGCTGTTTCAGTGTTTGCATCTGATTAGCAACCTAGTTTCACAGCGGTCATTCGCGTGTGTTCAATCTCACTGATTGCGTGAAATTTGATGCAAATGCACATCATAGATCAACTTGAGGTAACAATTTTAAATGGGAATCGTTCTCCGCGCGCTTAATTGCTGCCTCTCGGTGCAGCGCCGAGATGGATGCCCGCAAATGGCTTTTTAATCTTTCGATCGAGAGCGGAGACTCACCTCATTGCTTCTGCAGCGGATTTATTTATCTGTATCTAGATGGGAGATCGTCAGTTTTTCCCGTGGGAGCAATCAGCGCTGTTGTCGGCGTGACCCAGATCGGGCGTCCCTCATGCACATCGTTTAGCAGAGTCCGCGGTAGAGCGTGGTGCACTCTCTCGCAGGTGTGTTGGCGGCGCTCCAAACATCGCGGCCACATTAAACACCAGGAGTGCAGTTCGCTAGATGCTTAGTGCAGTGCGGCGCCTCGTGTGTGTACGGAGAGATGGTAGTCGCGGCGGGGCGGTGTGCGGGGCTGCTGTCGCGCCGACTGACGGATGCGGCTGATTGCTCGACCGGTGATTTCCTCTGGGGCGTCGCCCGCGGCCTTTTCCACGAGTAACACACTTGATGCACGACTAAGCGCAAAAATATCGCAGCGGTCTGTCAGATCCGTACTAGAAACGTCACTCCCCATACTAAAACCGCACTCGATGACACTGCAATAGCGCTGCGTCAACAGCGGTTTTAGTATGGGGATTGACATTTCTAGTATGGATCTGACCGCTGCTATATTTTTGTGCTTTGTCGTGCGTCAAGTGTGTTCCTCGCCTCCGTTGTGACGCTCAGCGGAGATACACGCAACGTTCCGCCGAAAAACGTGATAGTTCACCTCTCACATACAACTGCAAATCGATTCCAGGTTTGAAATGGTCGTCATTTACAAAGTTCGTACGAACCATGTTAACGACAACGCAACAATAGATGCCGCTAGTTTAGTTCTAAAACTCGCTATCGTTTTGTTCACTGAAGTCTTATATAAGACCCTAAGTTGAAATAAAGTTCAGATCTACCAGTGAAACGTGGTTTTTATAGTAGCTAGAATGGTTAGTTGTAGGTAACAGTGCCGGTTGGATTACACCCCTTACAAACCATGTTAAACTTGATTTAGGATACGGATTTTTATTTGTTTTTGTTTTTGCCTTGTTATGTCGGCTTAGAACGGTATGGCGGGTGACAGGAGGAATCCAGGTGGTGTCGGGAAAAGGGTAGCTACCCGCCTGGCCGGGTGTTGTGGCCAGGGGACCGACGGGTCCACCTGGATTGGATTGGAAGTTGTATATATATGCGTTGCGCGGTGAACACTTCGATACCGCGTTTCAGGCCCATTGTTCTGTCACGTGGCGCCATCTCTCCGATATGTTGAGAACTCTAGTTGCGTTTTGCTTGCTAGTGAACAACTTGAGTGAGCTTCATGTTGTAGCCACCAGAGGTCGCTACAGTACTCCCCCTCAAGACCGGAGGTCGATACCGTAAGCGAGCGTAGTGGGGCTGATGACGTCATTGTAGCGTGATGATGCAGTCTGGCTTGGCGAAGCAGTGTAGGTTCCAAATGTCCACGGTGAGTCGGGATGATGATGGAAGACCAATGAAGCTGCCGTCCTGGTTCCAATGTCCACGGTGAGTCGGGATGATGAGGAAGACCAGTGAAGCCGCCTGTGCTGTGACTGTGATAGTTGCTGATGACGAAGTAGTTGGCTGCATGCTGTAGTGGTGGATGCGTGGTTGAAGGCTGCGAAGTCCATTGTAGGGGTCACCAATATGGCGGGTGACAGGAGGAATCCAGGTGGTGTCGGGAAAAGGGTAGCTACCCGCCTGGCCGGGTGTTGTGGCCAGGGGACCGACGGGTCCACCTGGATTGGATTGGAAGTTGTATATATATGCGTTGCGCGGTGAACACTTCGATACCGCGTTTCAGGCCCATTGTTCTGTCACGTGGCGCCATCTCTCCGATATGTTGAGAACTCTAGTTGCGTCTTGCTTGCTAGTGAACAACTTGAGTGAGCTTCATGTTGTAGCCACCAGAGGTCGCTACAACGGCATTACCCCAATTTCTACCCGTGGGTGTCGTAAGAGGCGACTGAAGGACTTGAGGGTTTCAGATGTATTACGAGTTTTAGGCGACAGGCTGACAACCTGTCACTATAGTACATACATACATACATACATATATCACGCCTTTATCCCTTGCGGAGTAGGCAGAGCGTTAACTATCGCCACGTCTGCCATTTTTGAGGATCGTTTTCCAAGGTTATTTCAGAAAACATTTGTATCACTATAGTGACAGGTTGTTAGCCCGTCGCCTAAAAATTGTAATACACCAATACTCTCGAGTCCCTTAGTCGCCTCTTACGACACCCGCGGGAAGGATATGGGGTGATGCTATTCTAAGCCGGCATCACACTATAGTGATACACAAATTATCTGAAACGGCCCTCTATATTTGTCAAACGTGGCGATAGCGACCTTTTTAACGCTCTGCCTACCTCGTAAGGGATAAAGGGGTGATATATGTATGTAAGTAGAATACGGACTTATTTCCATTCGCGTGTTAATTTAAAAAGTTTTAGGATGTTCGTAACCAAACTAGTCCTGGTGTTTTGCGGTGGTCGGGAGGAGCTCGCCGCAGTGAGTTGCGGCCGCGAGCCGCGCGCAGCACGAATAAATATTTTAATTGTGAAACTAACTTGCCACGAGTCAATGCCACTACAGGTGAATTCACATCAAAGGAGTTAATTACTGCGTGTCGGAAACACGAGATCTGCGGTTTCATGAAAAAGTAGTGTTAAATTGTTTTGCTGAGTCTCAGTTCACCAACACCTCGTTAATATTGAATCGCAGAAAATTCCTTGTGGAATGGAGGGACACTGTGGCCAGCTGACCGCATCCGTTACAAAGTTCCGTTGCTGGTCAGCGGAGCGGCGGGAGTTAGAGGGACACGACGATTCTTGCGCAGTCTCCTCACGACTCACTAGACTGACGACCGATATGGCGTAGTGGTAGTGCGACTGCCTTGGACGCACAAGGTCGCGGGTTCGACTCTCGGTGGGTCACTCACAAAGTTGATATCTATCACTTTGCGAATCTGTTCCCAGTCTGGTTAGTACATTGCGGGATAAACCACCCGATTGTCTTTAAGTAAGATGGTTCCGTGTTTCGGGTGGCACGTTAAGCCGTAGGTCCTGGTTGCTGTTTATGATCACTTAGACGGCGGTCGTTACACAACCATGTCAGAAGCCTGGTACATGTAGAAGGCGGTTGAAAAATTCTGACGCTAGGGATTATCGGGTCGTCGGACGACTCGGTGTCCCACACGAAAAGAGAAGAGACTAGGCTGACTTCCAATTGTTCGGTGACTGGTATTGTTCATACGCCACGAGCACTATCACAAATAAATGTAATTGAGTAAAAAAAAAACGGTTATTTTCCACAAGATCGCAAAAACCTTTCACAACGAGATGTTTTGTTGGGTGCAAATAACTATGGAGGTGTAATTTCACACGTTCATATTCCTCGTTTGTATGTGTGTATATATATATACACCGAACAATTGGAAGTCAGCCTAGTCTCTTCTCTTTTCGTGTGGGACACCGAGTCGTCCGACGACCCGATAATCCCTAGCGTCAGAATTTTTCAACCGCCTTCTACATATATATAGTTGTATATGCGGATAATAGATAGGTAGTGAAAGAAACCAAATTTGTTTTTAGGGGCGATATACCCGAGCTTGACTCGGTGAACCAGGTACATAAATGAAATTGACATGATTTTTTTTATCTTGAAAAATGTATTTCAGTTTGTGATTTTTTTTTATTTCGACTGAATCAGAATCATAAACACCTTCAGTAATTCTAAAATTGTATGTTGTAAAAGTTTATAATTTAAAACAGTAACTCAAAAACACATTTACAGTATTTTTCATTTTTAATGAGCACCTCTCTTACTCATTTTATGTCTTCCTTACGATGTGGTTTCTAAAAGGTGTAAAAATATTTGCTACAAATATCTTAAGGGGTGAATCTGACTATGAAACTGCACAACTTTTTCCAAGGAACAACATAGGGAAGTACGAGTTGAAATATAAGAATTTTTATATTAGTAAAAATTGTCGAAATATGAGAATTTTTAAACCTTTTTTTTACTTGGTTGGTTTGTAGTTTTGTATGGCGATTTTTTTTCATATTTCGACCTATTTTCCTTGGGGAAAGTTGTTCAGTTTCATGGGCTAGTTCACCCCTTAAACTATTTGCAGCAATTTTTTTTTACACCCTGTATAACTTTACGATTTAAATTCCACTCGTTAAGTTGAGTATATTTTATGATGTTCCTTCCTGCACTCCCAACAGCTAAGTGCACATGCAACTCTTGCCTTCAATAGCTTTCTTTTGTACACACATTGTACAATAAATACGTTATACGTGCATACATGCAGGTTATATTAAGCAAGTTAACCACTATTTCTATTTATTTATTATGTAAGTAATCCGAAGTTCAACGTTGAGAAGGAAATGTGGAACGGCGGTCGAGAATCAAACTTTTCACTTTATTTTACTACATTATTTAGGTAAGTTTGTAAGTTTGTCGAAACGGAATCACTCTTGAAAAAATAGCGGTGGTATGCGAATGAAAACGCTAGAAAGAAAGTGGTAAGTAATCCTTTAAATATCTTCTAAAGTAAATCAACACCAGAACTGCAAGGATTCATACGTCTGCAGATTTCTCTCTCAAAGCGAACACTCAGTGGAAGCAAACAGTCTTTGAAAGTTAAAGGAGTTAGAATACTTAAATGTATACTCTAAGAAACTATCCTGCAGAGAGTTGCCGAACGAATGATTTCCATACGAGAAAGTTAAAGAGCTTTGAGGAAGCAAACATTGGTCCTCGCTTGTGGAGCTCGTGACAATCAGCTGCAGGTCTGCGAGTCTGCGAGTCTGCGATTCACCAGCTCTCACCGCTTCACGCTTCACTTGCATTTGAATGCCGCTGACGGAACCCGGGACTGGAAGGCGAGGAACACACTTGACGCACGACGGAGCGCAATATCGCAGCGGTCTGTCAGATACATACTAGAAATGTCAATCCCCATACTAAAACCGCTCAACCGCTGTTGACGCAGCGCTATCGCAGTGTCATCCGTCGAGTGCGGTTTTAGTATCGCGAGTGACGATTCTAGTATGGATCTGACAGACTGATGCGAAATTTTTTGCGCTCCGTCGTGCGTCAAGTGTGTTCCTCGCCGAAGGTAAGGATAACGACGGATTTCAGCCGGAATATTAAAATTTGTTTGTTTTGGTTTCTCAATCTACCCACAAAGTATATAAAAAGCATCCACTTTTTTGTATGACAAAATAAAAGTTTTCTGGAGAAAACTAAGTAGGTTAGTTATTATTATTACATTATGATATTTACATCAGACTTGCAGAGGGTGGTCTTTTAATTTCCTCATTATATGACATACATACATACATAAATACGTATATCACACCTTTTTCCCATGCGGGGTAGGCAAAGCGTTAACGATCGTAAACTTATGGTCGTTGTCGCCACGTCTGACAAGCATTGAGGGCCCTTTCAGACGATTTGTGTAGTGAAAGGTTGTCAGCCTGTCGCCTAAAATTGCAATACACATGAAACCCTCGAGTCCCCTAGTTGCCTTTTACAACACCCGCGGGAAGAAATGGGGCGATGCTATTCTAAGCCGGCAACACACGGTAAATATGACAATTGCATAAATTGCTATTCATGAAAGTAATAGTATCTAATCCTTGTGGCCGCATAATCGACGACCGACGATGATGTATGTACTCCACATACATATTACTTTCCTTCTAAAAGCCAGCGTGACAGTCACTTCAATACAAGCTAATACCATATTAAGGCGATGCAAAGAAGGATTAATGTTCTCGTTTCCACTTCGCTCTTGCAAGATATCTTCCTCTGTTCAACTCGGCAGTTATTATTAATATGCAACCACAATAGGGTGACCGATAAATTGATGCATTCCTTTCAAGGGATGAATCAGCTCATGAAACTGAACAACTTTCCCCATGGGACATAGGTCGAAAAATGAAAAAAAATTTGGCCTACCCATACAAAATTACCGACCGACTAAGTCAATTTGTATGGGAGGACCAAAATTTTTTTTCATATTTCGACCTATGTTCCATGGGGAAAGTTGTTCAGTTTTATGAGCTGGTTCATCCCTTGAAAGGAATGCATCAATTTACCGGTCACCCTATATACTTATTCATACTGCGACAGATTCCGGACCTAGTGTTCCGAATTTCACTGGACTAGTACCTATTGCTACCAGATGATTAATGCGTCAGAGCAATACAGTAGGTAGGTACACTACAGCTACATGGATTTCTATACGATTAGACTTATACAGGGTGTAACGAAAACTTTGCAGGCGTGCTCAGACCATGAAGCTTAACAACTTTTTTCTATGGGAAAATCTTCTCTATCTTTTCTTTTTTCTATCTTATTTTGGGAAACGTAAAAAAAAATCGACTTTCCATACATAATTCCCGATTAACTGATTGACTTTGTATGAGAACTCTTAAAAATTATTTCGTTTCCCAACATAACCCCCATAGAAAAAGTTATTCAATTTCATGGTCTGATCACGCCTGCAAAGTTTTCGTTACACCGTCTATTACACTCTGTATAGACAATATTAGGTATGTTTATTGCACTGCGATTTGCTGTCGCAAGCTTTTTTTGCCACGTGTCTGTCACATTGATGAAGTTTTTCGCCTTAAGGTACTTCCAGCTGCGTTGCAAACACTGTGGCTTGTATGCAAACATCCCCAAACCATCGCAAACTCCCTCTAGTTACTAAATTGAATTAAAATCCTCTCTTGGGGTTTTAAAAAAGAACATTTTTCGAAGCAATGCCGCCTCCCGGGGCTCTTTTCTTTGAATTATTTATCCTCTTTGGCCGGAGTTGAGCATGCCTGTAACTTGTACGAAATTGCTGTTAATTCAGTAAGCGGGAAGAGGTTCGTTCAGAGTTAATTTAAAGTTCGCGAACAAGCTTAAGGCAATAAGGCAACATAACTCATGTTGTTATATTCTTCGTATTCTTTTTAAGGAAATGGAAGTCTGTTGATGTGATAAGTGCCGGGGAGACGGATGACGTCACTCGACATCGCAGCCATTGTTTCAGCTCGTCGATATATCAAGCACTTGTCTGCTAATGGACGCCTTACAAGGTAGGCGGATCGCACACTTGACGCGTGACGGAGCATTAAAATATCGCAGCGGTTTGTCAGATCCATACTAGAAATGTCAATCCCCATTCTAAAACTGCTGTTGACGCAGCGCTATCGCAGTGTCGTCTGTCGAGTGCGGTTTTAGTATGGATAGTAACGTTTCTAGTATGGATCTGACATATTTTTATTATATATATTTTAGCGCTCCGTCGCACGTCAAGTGTGCGATCGGCCTTACACAGGAATAAAAGACTCTATCATAAATCCACATGAATGTAATGTTGGAATATAATATTTTCTCAGGGTAAGAATAGCCTTCGTTCTGCGATGTTGTAGCTTTCTAAATAGTGAAAGATTTTGCCGTACTATAGTTCCAAAGTTTACCGATTACATCATCATCATCATCATCATCATTAACAGCCTATTGTAGTCCACTGCTGGACATAGGCCTCTCCTAAAGCACGCCACTGAACCCGGTCTTCGGCTTTACTTCTCCAGTCACTGCCCGCAGCTTTGCGTATGTCGTCGCTCCACCTTGCCACAGGGCGTCCTACGCTACGTTTGCCGATACGCAGTCTCCACTCAAGGACCAGCTTACCCCAGCGGTTATCGGTCTTTCGGCAGATATGACCAGCCCACTGCCACTTCAGCTTGCTAATGCGTTGAGCTATGTCGGTCACTCTAGTTCTCTGTCGAATTACTTCGTTTCGGATACGATCCCTTAGAGAAACCCCGAGCATAGCTCTCTCCATAGCTCGCTGAGCGACTTTCAGTTGGTGGACCAGTCGTACCGTGAGTGTCCACGTTTCGGCTCCGTATGTCATGACAGGTAGGACGCACTGGTTGAAGACTTTCGTCTTAAGGCATTGCGGTATTGGCGACGAAAAGACAGATACCGATTACATACAAAAAACTAATCTTTCCCTTGTTTAATATATAATTTGTAATACATTGGGCATTGGCCATATTTTAGATTGGGATGAAAACAATATTAATTGCCAAATTACTAAATTTTGAACATAGCTAAAATGCATTTTAGTCATTATCTATGTAGGCAACATAGATAATACTCACGAAACGTCAAATCAAAATGCAACATTTGTTATAAAATTAGGTAAACGGGTCAGTACTAGAATTATCACGTTTCAGATTAAGAAACAGTTTCTACGTATCAGACATAGTCTAGACATTTGAGTTAAGTACCAAAAAATAAGTGTCACCCACATCCTATGACACATCTTCAAGATAAGCCTAGAAACAAATATTTAACAAGGATGTGCTCCCAAAACTATGTAGCAAATTAGTGAAATTAGGCGCATCGCACACTTAACGCACGACGGACCGCTAAAATATCCACTGATTATCTATATAAGAGAGACTAAGAGGCGACTAAGGGACTCGAGAGTATTGGTGTATTACAATTTTTAGGCGACAGGCTGACAACCTGTCACTATAGTGATACACATGTTTTCCGAAACAACCTTGGAAAATCAATCCTCAAAAATGACAGACGTGGCGATAGCGACCGTATTCCTACGGTCGTTAACGCTCTGCCTACCCCGCAAGGGATAAAGGCGTGATATATGTATGTATGTATGTATTATCTATATATATTTGTGTCGTCCTTCGAGTAGAATTATCTACAGTATATGATATATATTTTATCTTTTTAACGTAGCCGCTTTTGGCTATTAATATTAATATATTTTTGTTTTATATTTAGAAATTTAGCTAGGGTAG
This sequence comes from Keiferia lycopersicella, assembly GCA_029255805.1. Taxonomy (NCBI): domain Eukaryota; kingdom Metazoa; phylum Arthropoda; class Insecta; order Lepidoptera; family Gelechiidae; genus Keiferia; species Keiferia lycopersicella. The sequence goes on from JARACZ010000018.1 coordinate 617,467, forward strand.
CCTAGGGCCTGATAAATTGTATATTTAGAATTCCTATTCTAAATATGCACTTCTGGGCAGGTTTCTGGGTGGTTTACTGTCCAGGGGGTCCGGCTAACCATACGCATGTACACAACATTTTCTTTTGGCATGAACTCGATGTTATTTTATTTACCACCTAACGTTACATGTTGTTTGGTTAGCTTGGCCAGCCCCGAGGCTAGGCTTTAGGGGCTAGTTTTAAGTTTGTAGTCCATCTGAGCCGCGTTTACACTAGGTTCATAAAATTGTTATTGTTCAAATTGTTAATTTTTGACCATAAAAAAGCTAAATGTAAAATTTACTACTTTGAATAAATAATTTGAGTTTGAGTTTGAGAGCAGTTTTAGTATGGGCATTGACATTTCTAGTATAGATCTGACAGACCGCTGCGATACTTTTGCGGTCCGTCGAGCGTTAAGTGTGCGACCCACCTTAACTTGCGTCAAATAAATAGTAGGTGTCGCTGCTCATTACAATGTACACAACACACAAGCGAAGCGAGTAGGTGGCGCCACCTGTGTGGGGGATATTAACCCGAGCTGGTTTGCATAATTACTGATCTGCGGGTTACTAGTCTGCAGGTGAGTCAGTAGCCGAAGACCAAGTCACGAAACCTTTGACATGCAAACGAGAACATCACCTCCCAACCTCCTCTAATTGACGACGCTAATTTCAATGTTACTTTGATCAAGATGTGCGCATGCATTATAAAATGGTTGACTGATATTTGAATATTAATAGCAGCGTTGTACACTTTACTTCAGAAATATTTTGCCTTAAGATAGCTTTTGCGGTGTGGCAACAAGAGACCGATTATTGGTATTGTAGACAAATATCCAATGGCCAAGTTAATATGGTTAATGCCTCTAAAAGTATAGAAGAAAAAGCATGCATGTATATATTACGCCTTTATCCCTCGCGGGGTAGGCAGAGCGTTAACGACCGAAAAAATACGGTCGCTATCGCCACGTCTAACAAATATTGAGGGCCGGTTCAGATAATTTTTGTATCACTATTGTGACAGGTTTTGAGCCTGTCGCCTAAAAGTTGTAATACACATGAAACCCTTGAGTACCTTAGCGAGTCGCCTCTTACGACGGGAAGGAAATGGGGTGATGCTATTCGAAGCCGGAATCACGCGGCATGGAAGAAAATGTGTTGATTAGAAATAACTAAGGGGTGTAAGGGGGCCCAAATTACATCTCTCGGGCCCCAAGCCAACCTCTCCTGCTCGCGGTGCACCCTGCTGGACTACTAACGAGGCTCTGGCAACCAAATCCCCACCAACCCGCACTGGGCCAGCGTGGTGGGTGACGGCCCGTACCCCCCCTTATGGATTTTACAAATGGAAATCGGCCCCAAGTGCCCGGCGGCCCCGGTGGCCGGGCAGATTCAGGCGAAAATCGACCCGGCTCCGAGACCAGGGGTGCTAGGAATCCCCGGGCGGCGTGGATCCCTCGCCGAACGACCTTGGCCCTGGCAACATATAACGCGTGCACACTGCGGACGGAAGAGAAGTTAGTGGAACTCGAGGAAGAACTGAGCAGGTTACGGTGGGACATAGTGGGACTGTCCGAAGTCCGAAGAGAGGGGGAGGACACGATAGCCCTGAAGTCAGGTAACCTGCTCTACTTCCGGGAGGGCGACCATGTGTCCCAAGGTGGTGTCGGGTTCATCGTCCACAAGTCCCTCGTGAACAACGTAGTACAGGTCGGGAGTATTTCAAATAGGGTGGCATTCCTTATACTCAGAATAACTAAACGTTATTCGCTGAAGGTCATACAGGCATACGCCCCAACTTCGAAGTACCCCGACGAGGACGTGGAGGCAATGTATGAGGACATATCCAAAGCCATACATACCTCCAGGACTCATTACACGGTGGTCATGGGGGATTTCAACGCTAAGCTGGGCAATCGTTGCGGTGACGAACTGAGAGTTGGGCCATTTGGTATTGGGGTGAGGAACAGCCGAGGTCAAATGCTGGTCGACTTCATGGAGAAGGAGGGACTCTTTATGATGAACTCGTTCTTCAGGAAACGGCCGCATCGAAAATGGACCTGGAAGAGCCCCGACGGTGTTACCAAAAATGAGATAGACTTCATCATGACAGACAAAAAACGGATATTCAACGATGTCTCTGTGATCAATTCGTTCAAAACGGGTAGCGATCACCGAATGGTAAGAGGCACGTTGAATCTTAATGTAAAAGCCGAGAGATCACGTCTGATGAAGTCTACGCTCCGACCAGCACCTGCCCAAATCCAAAACCCTGAGAGCTTTCAGCTCCACCTACAAAACCGCTTCGATTGCCTGGGTGAGTGTATCGACGTGGACGACTATAACGACAGGGTCATGGAAACTGTCCTTACGGTTGGCTCTAAGTTCTTCAAACCCAATCGTACGAACAGAACCAAAAAAATCTCAGACCATACTTCGAGGCTCATGGAGGAACGACGCGAGATGATTCTGCAGTCGTCGGAGGATACTTCCCAATATCGGCAGCTCAATAGGCAGATCTCTAAGTCTTTGACCCGCGACATACGCCAATTTAATACTGACCGTATTAAAGAGGCAATTGAGCGCAACAAAGGCTCCAAGGTGTTTGCTAGAGATCTGTCGATAGGCCAGAGCCAACTAGCGAAGCTAAAGACCGACGATGGCAGAATCGTATCGTCCAAGCCCGAGCTATTGGAAGAGGTCGAGAAGTTCTACGGACAGTTATACGCGACAACATGCACACCTGTCAATAATCGGGTCGCAGATCCAAGAGCTCGATTAACCCGGCACTACACAGAAGACATCCCGGACGTCAGCTTGTACGAGATTAGTATGGCTCTGAAACAGCTAAAAAACAGCAAGGCGCCGGGTGATGATGGAGTTACGGCAGAGCTTCTGAAAGCCGGTGGTAAACCGATACTTAAAGCACTGCAGAAATTGTTTAACTCTGTCATACTCGAGGGCAAAACGCCACAGGCATGGCACAGAGGCGTGGTGATGCTGTTCTTCAAAAAGGGCGATAAGTCTTTGCTGAAGAACTACAGACCCATCACGCTTCTGAGCCATGTCTACAAGCTGTTCTCAAGAGTCATAACGAATCGTCTCGCACGCAGGCTCGACGACTTCCAGCCTCCCGAACAAGCCGGCTTCCGAAAAGGCTTTAGCACCGTGGATCACATTCATACGCTGAGGCAAGTTATACAGAAGACTGAAGAGTATAACCAACCACTCTGCCTCGCGTTTGTGGACTACGAAAAAGCCTTCGATTCGATCGAAACATGGGCCGTACTTCAGTCTCTTCAGCGGTGCCAAGCTGACTATCGGTATATCGAAGTGTTGAAGTCCTTGTACGAAAGCGCCACCATGTCAGTTCGACTTCAGGACCAGGACTCGAAACCTATCCAGTTGCAGCGAGGAGTGAGACAGGGAGATGTAATATCACCGAAACTGTTCACAGCAGCACTGGAAGACGTCTTCAAGCTTTTGGACTGGAGAGGACTTGGCATCAACATCAACGGCGAGTATCTGACTCACCTTCGTTTTGCCGACGATATCGTGGTCATGGCGGAAACCCTGGAGAACCTCGGTACAATGCTCGATGACCTCAATAGAGCCTCCCAACAAGTGGGTCTAAAAATGAACATGGACAAGACCAAGGTTATGTCAAACTCTCTTGTTGCACCCATTACTCTGACAGTTGGGGGCTCTACTCTGGAAGTTGTCGACGAGTATGTCTACCTGGGACAAATAGTCCAGCTGGGTAGGTCCAACTTTCAGAAAGAGGTCAATCGTCGAATCCAACTCGGCTGGGCAGCGTTCGGGAAGCTACGTAACATCTTCTCTTCTCAACAACTACCGCAGTGCCTCAAGACAAAAGTCTGGGATCAGTGCGTGTTGCCAGTGATGACTTACGGAGTTGAGACGTGGCCGCTAACAATGGGCCTCATAAGAAGGCTCAAGGTCACTCAAAGGGCAATGGAAAGGGCTATGCTCGGAGTTTCTCTCCGCGATCGAATCAGAAATGAGGAAATCCGGAGAAGAACCAAAGCCACCGACATAGCTCGAAGGATTGCGCAACTCAAGTGGCAGTGGGCGGGGCATATTGCTCGTAGGACCGACGGCCGCTGGGGCCGGAAAGTTCTCGAGTGGCGGCCACGGACCGGTAGACGCAGCGTAGGTAGGCCTCCCACAAGGTGGACCGACGATCTGGTGAAGGTCGCGGGAAGCCGCTGGATGCGGGTGGCGCTGGACCGATCATCGTGGAGATCCTTGGGGGAGGCCTATGTCCTGCAGTGGACGTCTATCGGCTGAGACGACGACGACGACGACGAGAAATAACTATGCAATTGGCGCCGACTGACTACTCTTTTATTCTATTGTATTTGCTAAACAAAGATAACACAGATCGGGCCAATTCGTTTCGTCTAAGTTAGAAAGGTTTATTGGGTATTTGAATCATTTTATTGGTACGTATCATATATATCACACCTTTATCCCTTGCGGGGTAGGCAGAGCGATAGTTGCCGTAAGAATACAGCCACTATCGCCACGTCTGACATTTTTGAGGATTGTTTTCCAAGGTTGTTTCAGAAAACATGTGTATTACTATAGTGGCAGGTTGTCAGCCTGTCGCCTAAAAATTGTAATTCACCAATTCTCTCGAGTCCCTTAGTCGCCTCTTACGACACCCGCGGGAAGGATGTGGGGTGATGCTATTCTAAGCCGGCATCACACGGGTACGTATCTGTTTAAATAAAATTAGGTAGGTACCATCAACTGATAACACAATCTTTTATCTACTTTGCTGGAATATTTTGAAGCTGGACTTGAATCGAATACTAATTTTGAAAAAGTTAATTGATAGGTATTAATCTCCGTTTTGTACAAACCTGAAGTTGAAGAAATAGTTATAATTATTTAAGTATACTTAAAAAACTCCGTTTGAAATAATTAAACGTGCTCTGAATGCGTGTTAAAAATAATATCAACAGAAAATAAGTGCAACTTACATTCTTGTAGTAATAAATTAATAGCGACTAAAAATTAATGACGACCGATGTGGCGCAGTGGTAGTGCGACTGCCTTTGACGCAGACGGTCCCGGGTTCGATTCTCGGTGGGTCACTCACAAAGTTGATATTTATCACTTTGTGAATTTGTTCCCAGTCTGGTTAGGACATTGCGGGCTGAACCACCCGATTGTCCGTAAGTAAGATGGTTCCGTGTTTCGGATAGCACGTTAAGCCGTAGGTCCCGGTTGCTGTCTATGATCACTTAGACGGCGGTCGTTACACAACCATGTCAGAAGCCTGCTACTTGTAGAAGGCGGTTGAAAAATTCTGACACTAGGGTTCATTGGGTCGTTGAACGACTTGGTATCCCACACGAAAAAAAGAAGAATAGCGTGTTTGTATGTTTTCATCTTTCAATTATACGAATTGAATAATTATGATGCATTAAATATTCATAAACCTAACTAAACTTTTCTACTTATAATAAAGTTGATTTTTAACTTTCCGCATACAGGGTGTAAAAAAAATTGCTGCAAATATTTTAAGGGGTGAACTAACCCATGAAACTCAACAACTTTCCCTAAGGAACATAGATCAAAATATTAAAAGAAATTTGGACCTCTCATACAAAATTACCGACCTACCTACCATATTTCGACCTATGTTTCTTGGGAAAATTTGTTCAGTTTCATGGACATATTCACGCCTTAAAATATTTGCAGCTAATATTTCTACATGCCGTGTAATGCCGGCTTAGAATAGCATCACCCCACATCCTTCCCGCGGGTGTCGTAAGAGGCGACTAAGGGACTTGAGGGTATTGTTGTATTACAATTTTTAGGCGACAGGCTGACAACCTGTCACTATAGTGATACACATGTTTTCTAAAACAACCTTGGAAAACAATCCTCAAAAATGTCAAACGTGGCGATAGCGACCTTATTCTTACGGCCGTTAACGCTCTGCCTACCCCGCAAGGGATAAAGGCGTGATATGTATGTATGTATGTAATATTTCTACACCTTATATAAATACTTGTTCGTTAGCAAGTGAAGGTAAATTGTTGACCTTAGTCTGTGAGCGTAATGTTCCAATTAAAAGGAAAGTGCGCGATGATGGGAATGACGAGCGGAAAAGTTGAATAAACAAACAACAACGCGTTGATTACTGCGGGAACAACGGATGATGACGCGGCGGATTGTTTTAAACAACATTTACCGAGGTGAGAAAGCTATACAAAGATATTCTTCAATTAAATTCTGTTTAAATATTAGCAGCAAATAATTTAAGTGGTGATTCAGCCCATAAATTTGAACAACTTTCCCCAAGAAACGTAGGTCCAAAAATGAGAAAATTTTTGATCCTCCCATACAAATTGACTTAGTCGGCTGGTAATGTAGTATGGAAAATCTTTTTTTTTTTCATATTAGGTTCCTTAGGAAAAGTTGTTCAGTTTCAAAGACTGGTCTCCCCATAAAATATTTGCAGCGAATTTTTTTAACACCCTATATGTGTTAAACAAAAAACATTCTTGTGGGCCAAAACCCAATGACCACAGTGGTCAATGAGCTTACGTTACTAATATCAAAATATATTTCTTACAATATTGCTTACATCCTTGTTCTTTGTAATTGATTGGAAGTAGTAGCTATCAATAACAACCGAGGTTTTTTAATTCGAGGTTGTTATTGATGTTACATCCGTGGTACGTATACTGCTTTACATATCGAATTAAAAGTGAGTAATATAAAGCGATAAATACAAGAAAACGATCCATAAAACATGATTGTATTGTCTGGTATTCAAATTGCACCACAAAAGTTTTTTTTCTATGATTGAAAAATATTGAATTAATATGAAAGAAAAGTATCCTAACATAAAGTAGAAATTTTTTTGAACGTAGAGATATTCGTAATTTTTACTTTTGTTATTGTATTATTGAGTAATAATTCTAAACTCATTTATTGAGGTTATAAAAATACAGATTAAAAATATAATTCCTGCGTTGAAGCAACACAATTCGTAGCGGCCAGTTCGAAATTTAAAATCGTATACAACTAATTGGATGCAAGTCCTATTAAAAATAAGAAGAAATTGATTTTAACTTTTTAATTGTCGCGAATCTATTGGTTCTTTTTCTAGTTCTATATTTAAAATTACTAACAGGCTTAGTTTTAAAACCTCGCCTGTAAGTTGAACTTACAGGTCATGTTTTTTGTCAGTAATGACCTACTTTCAGAGCATGAGATATGTAAAATTAAATGCAAGGCGACAAACTGTTCTCGATGCGTAAGTATTTTACATAGTTGTACTCGTATTTCACATTAGTATTTTTACACTATAGTCATGGACCAATAATATAGTGATACACATGTTTTCTGAAACTACCTTGGAAAACAATCCTCAAAAATGACAGACGTGGCGATAGCGAAATACATACATATATACAAATATCACGCCTTTATCCCTTGCGGGGTAGGCAGAGCGTTGACGATCGTACAGTTACGCTCATTATCGCCACGTCTAACAAGTATTAGTCTGGCCCTTTTAGATCAATCGTGTATTTCTGTAGTGACAGGTAGTGAGCCTGTCGCCTAAAATTGCAATACACATAAAACCCTCGAGTCCCTTAGTTGCTTTTTACAACACCCGCGGGAAGTAATGGGGAGATGCTATTCCAAGCCGGCATCACAAAGCAAGTTGTGGCTGTTAAGAATAGAGTTTCACCGTAAGTATTTTATGCGGAGTATTTGATAAAACATTGGGGCGAGCGATATTGTTCTCATCAGCTATTGTTTACCAAGAGCCTGTTTGTGACACTTTTGCTCTGAGGTTCAATAAAACAAAGAATAATACGATGTACATTTTAGACCTACGAGAAACAATGGAAAATACGAATTTGAATTTGTTTTTCTCCTTATAAACCACACAGGAGATCTTAATTAGTAACATGTCACATTAAACAGAATTAATGGTTGAAATACAAAAGCAGAATAGATAATTAGTACAACTTCAAGGTGTTTAGGTTAATGAAGTTGTTTAATTATATCTCGTTGAACGTCTGATTAAGGTGTCCAAGTATTTTTTTTTATTAAAATTTAGGCGGTAAATCGTGTAAATAGTGGCTGAATATGCAACGCATGAAATCATATAAAACCGGCTGCACTGCACCGATTGGCGGTTCGCACACTTGACGCACGACGAAGCGCTAAAATATCGCACCGGTCTGTCAGATCTATACCAGAAATGTCAAACCCCATACTAAAACCGCTCGAACGTGTCGACGCAGCGCTATCGCAGTGTCGTCCGTCGAGTGCGGTTTTGGAATGGGGAGTGACGTTTCTAGTACGGATCTGAAAGACCGCTGCGATATTCTTGCGCTCCGTCGTGCATCAAGTGTGCGATGCGCCTGCACCTTTTGGGAGCGATCGTGTATTGTTTTTATGCTTCGAGTGGCGGCTGCTGAGGTGGCGTTGGATCAAAACTTCATTGTCACCTGTTTTGAGAACGGTACCTTTTGTGCCTTATACTTGTGTCACATTACTTTGAATAATAGCGAATAATAGAGCGCTCATGGTATGATTGATTATAGCTAGAATGACTTCCACTTTATTCCCGGATTTTTTATTCAGAGGGAGTTGAAATACAATTTTTGTCGAGAACAAAGTGAAAATAAAGTCAGTCAGCCATCGCGAGAAAGATAGGAAGACAAGGGTTCAACCATGTTCCAACAATATTTTGTGATTTTTATCAAGAGCGACGCAGAAACGCGGCTACATGTATTTTAAAAAAAGCTTGGGTACATATTTTTCATCCTTCATTATTTTTTCTTGAAACAACAAAAAGTTACTTTGAAAATAAAAATCTTTATCTGTAAAATGTAATTTTATATCCTGGATAGAAATGAGCTTTGTGGTATAATCTGTTTGCGGAGTGCTAGCAGCATCCCGGCTTACAAGGCTGTAGAGGTAAATTGCAGAGAACGTTCTTGTTACCTCACAATATTACTATTTTCAAACTGCAGAAGAGTTTTTAGAAATTTATCGCTGCAAATGCAAAATGTATGAATGAGAATGAGAAAATTTTATTCAGTGTCGTGTTACAAAAGTAAAAAAAGACATGCGTAATAAGTAAGTCTAAACTATAGCACACTCGACACCGAAAAGTTCTCCAGCTCAGCATATGCTACAGCAAGTATGCTTTGTGCCGTGTGATGCCGGCTTAAAATAGCATTACCCCACATCCTTCCCGCGGGTGTCATCAGAGGCGACTAAGGGACTCGAAGGTATTGCAATTTTTAGGCGACAGTCTGACAACCTGTCACTATAGTGATACACATGATTTTTGTAACAACCTTGGAAAACAATCCTCAAAAATGTCAGACGTGGCGATAGCGACCGTATTCTTACGGCCGTTAACGCTCTGCCTACCCCGCAAGGGATAAAGGCGTGATTGTATGTATGTAGTATACTTTGCGCTGGTTTTCAGCTGGATCCTGAACAAATCTTAACGTTACTGAGGTCAGCGTTAACCTTATATAAATTTTTAACAACATTGCACTAAAAGATATAATATTTAAATAATAAATGTAAGTATTTATGTATAAGACTCAAGTTTTATTTATAACTGATTCTCTTTTTAAATCACTTACAGAAATTCGACTGTAGATTTTTTATTTCGGAATTATAAAATCAAAGATGCCATATTTTTATACAAATGAAAAAATATCATTTAAAAGTAACGACTTAAAAGAACTGGTTTGTTTATTGAATAAACAATATTTAGGAAGATATAACTTATTGAACTCCTGTTAAAGCTATGAGTAAGTGTATCTATAAAGGAGCTAAAAACCCATAAATATATATACATACATACATATATCACGCCTTTATCCCTTGCGGCAGAGCGTTAACAGCCGTAAGAATACGGTCGCCATCGCCACGTCTGACATTTTTGAGTATTGTTTTCTAAGGTTGTTTCGGAAAACATGTGTATCACTATAGTGACAGTTTGTCAGCCTGTCGCCTAAAAATTGTAATACACCAATACTCTCGAGTCCCTTAGTCGCCTCTTACGACACCCACGGGAAGGATGTGGGGTGATGCTATTCTAAGCCGGCATCACACGGCATAAATTATAGCACAATATAGCAGATATTTGCTGGACACTCGGACACACCCTACTTAATACCATGATTTACGTTATTTGAGCAGAGTTGACAAATCGATCTTCAGCAGAGCAATTTATCATTATTAGCCTTTATTCAGACAATAATTAATTATTTTACTTTACAAACATAAAATTAATTTTTAATTAATAAACAATACATTTTTTCATAACATTAAATAATAATTAAATTTACTTAATTTTAATCCACTTCGCTGTCTGTGTGATTTTCAGCAAAGGCCTCCCCCAATAGTCTCCATTCATTTTTGTCAAGTGCCAATCTTGGCCATATTCTTCCTGCTATTTCCACTAGCTCGTCTTCCCAGAAGATGAGCAGAGCAATTTAGATACCGATATATTTGGGACTTAGTCGTAATTTAAAAAGTTGACTAAATTGGAAGTAGACTAAATTAAAATTGGTCTATATAAGGTGTAAAAATATTAGCTGCAAATATTTTAAGGGGTGATTCAGTCGATGAAACTGAATAACTTTCCCTAGAAAAATGAAAAAGAATTTTGGACCATACAAATTGACTTGGTCGGTTGGTAATTTTGTATGCGAGGTTTAATTTTTTTTTTTTTATATTTCGACCTATGTTCCTTAAGGGAAGTTGTTTAGTTTCGTGGGCTGATTCACTCCTTAATATATTTGCAGCTAATATTTTTACACCTTATATGGGCAAAGAGGATTGAATATTCATAGTTCCTTTTTTATCAATTCATTTCACTGCACACTGTAACAATATTGTGTTGTATCAGCAATATGGTAGGTACTTGAGTAACTGTACTAACTTATTCAGTCGGAGCAACTCGGCGAACAGAAGCGGAACGAATACAATATAAATGTTTGAAACTCACACGGACGGATTCCACTTGCAAGCCGAGTGGTTGATATTGAAAAAGTTTTCAGCGCTCCAAGTCTAACTCTACATTGTCAATTTTGCAATAAACAACGAAAACGGGAACCACGTTCTATTCCGTTTTGTCGTGTGTAAGGTGGTCTTTACATGTGCCTCACGGTGTTGCGGTATTTTGACAGTCCGGTGTCATTTCTTACTCGCGTGTTGGACACAAAGTCTACGTGCATAGTAAATTACATGCTGTGTGGTCAGCCTGGCCGACCCCGAAGCAGTGCCTTTATTTTTTTTCATCCCACTCGTGCCGCGTTTCTACTAGGAACAATTTTCTCTTTTTTGAAATAACACACAGTCTTGTATTGTAAATTCCTGACTTTCTGAAAGCTTTCGTAGTGAATCTACTTGGAAATAAACGACAGGAATTTGAAATTTGAATTTCAAACGAACGATCTGATGAACACGGTGTTACTGGCAAAAATAATTGCGATAAAATGAAGAAGCACATACGACTTCGCACCGCCACATAACCGTCTCTTGGCGCAAACTGTGGTCAGAGTTTCATATACTTAGGGTATAATTTGAGAAGACTAGAGGTGGCAGCGAACTGTCGGCTAAGTAGTTGGTGAACAAACGCCAACTTCCTCCAGCGCTGCGACTCAAAGCAATGCGCTAATCAACTTAGCTGGGATTCTACTTTGAATACTCGATTCTGACACCGCATACTGCCAGCGCTATCTCGCACGGTATATCCAATAAGTAAGCATACAGTATTGCTCCAGGCACCTGTCCCTCACATTCAGAGACTAGCTGTTTATGACCAAAACTTTAAAACCCCTGAAGCGACGTCGGGAAAGTTATTCGAGTGCAAATGAGTGCAGTGGTGAGTGAAGGTATCTGTTGTCACGTGTCAAGTGTGGCTGGTCGGTGACAGACATACATCCCCATCGAACTGGAGCGGATATGCAACTCCGGTGTCCGAGGGAAGTTAGATGAAATAACTTCGCAATCGATGCTGCGTCATTAATGTTACGAGAATTTGTTTCCAGCTTTTATGCTACAAAGTTTCATTAGGAAAGACTGATATTCAAACTTGCATAATAATTTTGTTGAGGTCGAATGTAACACCGTGAGTAATTGGAGTTTGGTGTTTCGAGAAACTTTGAAACTGGATCGTTGAAGTTCAGAAGTTGTGGTGCCGGCTGACCTTTAGCTAATACACTGTGAAACACGAGCACACATGATCACAGCGAACTTATTTCGGCCCCACGCTGATTATTCCCCTGCGACACAGTTCCACCGCTCGTTACGAGTTTGGTGTTTCCACGATACTAAAGTTTCGCCGTTCAAATGGAGCAGAAATGATTTCACGCAAAGTTCGTCTTTGTGCTTTTCATAAACTAGGAAGTAGTTGCAGATTATTAGGGAATATATACATAGATACATAATAAAAAAATATGGCATCTTTGATTTTATAATCCTGAAATTAAAAACCTACAGTCGAATTTCTGTAAGTGATTTAAAAAGAGAAGCAGTTATAAATAAAACTTGAGTCTTATAAATAAATACTTACATTAATTTATGATTTAAACATTATATATTTTAGTGCAATGTTGTTAAAAATTTATATAAGGTTAACGCTGACCTCAGTAACGTTAAGATTTGTTCAGGATCCAGCTGAAAACCAGCGCAAAGTATACTACATACATACATATATCACGCCTTTATCCCTTGCGGGGTAAGCAGAGTGTTACCGGCCGTAAGAATACGGCCACTATCGCCACGTCTGACATTTTTGAGGATTGTTTTCTAAGGTTGTTTCAGAAAACATGTATATTACTATAGTGACAGCTAGTCAGCCTGTCGCCTGAAAATTGTAATACACCAATACTCTCTAGTCCCTTAGTCGCCTCTTACGACAACCGCGGGCGAAATGTGGGGTGATGCTATTCTAAGCCGGCATCACACGGCATTATTATTAGGGAATATATACCACAACTTCAATGAAATAAACAATCGTACCGTAGCCAATCAAACAATAACACTCGTATGCGAATACAAGCAGTCACTACTAGCTAGGACGTGATCACATAGGCGACCGATGTGGCGCAGTGGTAGTGCGACTGCCTTTGACGCAGAAGGTTCCGGGTTCGATTCTCGGTGGGTCACTCACAAAGTTGATATTTATCACTTTGTGAATTTGTTCCCAGTCTGGTTAGGACATTGCGGGCTGAACCACCCGATTGTCCGTAAGTAAGATGGTTTCGTGTTTCGGATGGCACGTTAAGCCGTAGGTCCCGGTTGCTGTCTACGATCACTTAGACGGCGATCGTTACACAACCATGTCAGAAGCCTGCTACATGTAGTAGGCGGTTGAAAAATTCTGACACTAGGGTTCATCGGGTTGTTGGACGATCCGGTGTCCCACACGAAAAGAAGAAGGACGTGATCAGAGGTATCAAATTGCTCAATGAAGCTGCAGACAGCGTGTTGTCTCGTTGACAACGAGGGTGTCAGTTGCAATGGAATCAATAACGCTTAGCCACATTATAAATTGCTTCTATTGTGTTGAGGTGAAGCCGGCTTAGAATAGCATCACCCCACATCCTTCCCGTGGGTGTCGAAAGAGGTGGTTAAGGGACTCGAGAGTATTGGTGTATTACAATTTTTAGGCGGCAGGCTGACAACCTGTTACTATAGTGGTACACATGTTTTCTGAAACAGCCTCGGAAAACAATCCTCAAAAATGTCAGACGTGGCGATAGCGACCGTATTCTTACGGCCGTAAACGCTCTGCCTACCCCGCAAGGCATAAGTGCTTGATATACAGGGTGTAAAAAAATAGCTGCAAATATTTTAAGGGTTGAACCAGCCCATGAAACTGAACAACTTTCTCTTCTCTTCTCTTACAAAACAAATACAAAATGTAGCAGCTTAGCGAGTCAACTGTATGAGAGGTATCACACGGCAAATCATCTATCATCTCTTCTCTTTCGATATAGTAAAATACCTTTTGCTATCGTCTCTGCTAACGAGTCTTGCAACAAGCTAGACGATATAATACCGCGGTTATGGAGTGGCCGGTCCCCGGTGCGGTGACGGAGACAGCGGCGCCCCCCGGGGGGCACGGAGCCGACACCGCGCTAATAAACCGATCACTGATCAGACACAGGAATGTTGTTTCACTACTGCAGCTTAGAGTGCGTCTCCATTGAAGCGGGGCTGCGCTAAGCTAAGCGCGGCATGAATCGACCAATCATATACATACATACATATATCACGCCTTTATCCCTTGCGGGGTAGGCAGAGCGTTAACGGCCGTAAGAATACGGTCGCTATTGCCACGTCTGAAATTTTAAAGGATTGTTTTCCAAGATTGTTTCAGAAACATGTGTATTACTATAGTGACAGGTTGTGAGCCTGTCGCCTAAAAATTGTAATACGGATATGGGGTGATGCTGTCATACAATATTTACATTTCAGTTATAAGGAAGGCACTCGAAAACATTTTACCCATTAAATCTATTTACATATCTCATGCTCTGAAAGTAGGTCATTACTGACAAAAAACACGACCTGTAAGTTCAACTTACAGGCGAGGTTTTAAAACTAAGCCTGTAAGTAATTTTAAATATGGAACTAGAAAAAGAACCAATAGAATCGCAGCAATTAAAAAGTTAAAATCAATTTCTTCTTATTTTTAATAGGAGCTGCATCAAAATTTTTAAATTTCGAACTGGCCGCTATGAATTGTGTTGCTTGAACGCAGGAATTATATTTTTAATCTGTATTTTTATAACCTCAACAAATGAGTTTGTCGAATTATTACTCAATATTAAAATAACAAAAGTAAAAATGACTAATATCCCTACGATCAGAAAAATGTCTACTTTATGTTAGAATACTTTTCTTTCATATTAATTCAATATTTTTCAATCATAGAAAAAAAAGTTTAGTGGTGCAATTTGAATAGCAGACGATACAATCATCATTTAAGGATCGTTTTCTTGTATTTATCGCTTTATTTTACTCATTTTTCATTCGATATGTAAAGCAGTATACGTACCACGGATGTAACATCAATAACAACCTCGGAAAGGTACCGCCCTCGCTCCGCTCGGGCGTTAAAAAACCTCGGTTGTTATTGATAGCTTACATACCTCAGTACGTAATCTACTATTATTTTTAGCTCCATAATAAAGCTCAGTTTGAATATCCTGCTTCTCCGCACTCATCGTAGCAGCTCGCTACGGCGTAGCAACTCGCTACAGCGTAGCCACGAACATTCACTAAGCTTACCATACATGTCTGGTTTAACATAGGTGGATCGCACACTTAACGCACGACGGACCGCTAAAATATCGCAGCAGTCTGTCAGATCGATACTAGAAATGTCAATCCCCATACTAAACCCCTCAACCGTTGTCGACGCAGCGCTATCGCAGCGTCGTTCGTCGAGTGCGGTTTTAGTATGGAGAGTGACGTGTCTAATAGATCTGACAGACCACTGCGATATTTTAGCGTTCCGTCGTGCGTTAAGCGTGCGATGCGCCATAAGTATACAGGATTATAATAATAATATAATAAATGTTTTTTTATTCAGGCAAAAGACCCATTGTACAAAAGTACCTTAAAACTAAGTAGAATAATATTTATACAATATAATAAAATATATAAATATATAAATTGCACGTAATCGTAATCGTTATAGAATTATAAAATTTTAAATAATTATAAAATTATAAAATGAGAATTCATTTCTTGTTTGCGTCCCTGTGCATTGTGATCCAATGCCTTATCATGGGACTTGTCAGGTCTCTAGTCAGGAGCTGAAGAATACTGTTACCAGAACTGCGCAGTCGCTCCCAGAAGGAAGCTGTACGCGTCCTCATAACCGCAAAGAAGTCGGGCATCCCCGCCTCCGCGAACATGCCGGCCGCGCTGCAGTATCTAGGCAACTTCATAAGGATGCGGTATGCGTCATTATACTGCACCCTTATGGTGCTGAAAGACACTCTTTTGTACTTATACCACAACTGGCACGTGTAAAAACACTGACAGTAAGCGCGAAAAAGAGTGTCCTTCACTTGTTTACTGCATTTAGCGAATCGGCGCGCGAGCATATTGCACCGAACCGACAATGCCCTCCTCTCTCTCTCCATGTCTAAATCGTCCCTGCGATCTTCTGTGACTATGCGACCAAGATACCTGAACTGCTCTACAGTCCGAACCGCTGAACCATTCAAAAATACCTCAGGCACCTTCTCCGGGCCCTTCCCTGTCCTAAACACAAGCATTTCGGTTTTAGATACATTGTATTTTAGTCCATGAGAATTGGCATAATCCTCACAGACCAAAAGAAGCTTTTTTAACCCACTGATTGATGGACTGATGCACTCAGCTATAATGCACTCAGCTATATTATTCTCATAAATGACATTAAGGCGTCGGTAGCTCAGTAGCTGGGTAGGGCCGGGTTCACGCTTGACAGTTTCCCTCTTTCTCTTAGTCATGGTTTATCATATTTTTTACGTGGAACTACATTTTAGTTTCTGTTCTCTTTTCGTGTGGGACACCGAGTCGTTGAATGACCCGATAAACCCTAGTTTCAGAATTTTTCAACCGCCTTTTACAAGTAGCAGGCTTCTGACATGGTTGTGTAACGACCACTGTCTAAGTAATCATAGACAGCAACCGGGACCTACCATTAACGTGCCATTCGAAACACGGAACCATATCACTTACGGAATATCGGGTGGTTCAGCCCGCAATGTCTTTACCAGAAAAGGAACAAATTCACAGAGTGATCAATATCAACTTTTTGAGTGACCCACCGAGAATCGAACCCGGAACTTTCTGCGTCAAAGGCAGTCGCACTACCACTGCGCCACATCGGTCGTCATTTTAGGTGCTAACTTTTATGAACGAAAACAAAGGTAGTTTTGGCCTGCCCGGAAGCCAACCATGCGGCTATTTCGCTGAGTTAAGCTAAGCCGCCGCAGTGTCAGCCGGCGAGCCCGACTGAGCTCTCCTGCAACATCGCTAACATTACTACTTAGTGGCTTTCACTAACTATTATTCTTTTCATTTATTTCCTACATACATACCTATATCACGCCTTTATCCCTTGCGGGGTAGGCCAGAGCGTTAACAGCCGTATGAAAACGGTCGCTATCGCCACGTCTGACATTTTTAAGGATTGTTTTCCAAGATTGTTTCAGAAACATGTGTATCGCTATAGTGACAGGTTGTCAGCCTGTCGCCAAAAAATTGTAATAAACCAATACCCGAGTCCCTTAGTCGCCTCTTACGACACTCACGGGAAGGATGTGGGGTGATGCTATTCTAATCCAGCATCACACATCATCATAATAACATGCATTTCGTAGCTTTATAGTTATGCGCGATATTATACGACCCTTGACCACTGAGGCACAAAGCTGGCATCAGTGACAGATGCGAACAGCTGTGTTCAAGATGTATTACGTATATGTATGCAGCCTGCTGTGGAGCGAGCGACATTATAATATGACCCTCTATGGCTCATTCGCTTAGATACTGTTTCGCTAGCTTTAGTCCCTTTCTTAATTTTTGATTTTTCCTTTTTGGAGTTATGTTTTATATTCTGCTTGATTTTAGTTTTATCGGAAAGTTTAGAGATTATGTTTATTTTTTTTAAACATTACCTAAGTGCTATTTATGGAAGAGCGGAATCTCCAAACACAGGCTCTTACTGCTCAAATAGAGATTCCGATCGATTGATTGTAAAGAACTGTTGTAAAAGACTAATAAATTATTTTATTTGTTTACTTATATAGTGTCGCGACCAGCGTAACTTAAAGTCAATATACGCATACACGCATTTGCGGGCGCGTACTCACATTAAGCTGGTCGTGACACTATGTAAGCGAATGAAGTATTATCTCAATAGTCCGGTAGTGCTAGCCACCGTACTTGAGTGACGATACATACATATATCACGCCTTCATCTCTTGCGGAGTAGGCAGAGCGTTAACGGCCGTAAGAATACGGCCACTATCGCCACGTCTGTCATTTTTGAGGATTGTTTTCCAAGGTTGTTTCAGTAATGACTATCATGTGTATCACTACAGTGACATGTTGTCAGCCTGTCGCCTAAAAATTGTAATACACTAATACTCTCGAGTCCCTTAGTCGCCTCTTACGACACCCGCGGGAAGGATGATGCTATGCTATTCTATTCTAAGGGTGATGCTATTCTAAGCCAGCATCACACGGCACATTCTAAGCCATCCCATGGCATATATTATTTTGTCATCCAAAAATGTAGATGTTTTTAAATACTTTGTGGGTAGACTGAGAAACCAAAACTAACAAATTCTAGTATTCCGGCTGAAATCCGTCGTTATCCTTTGTTTGTAGTGACGATAGCCGGTTAAGAATTTGTTTTGAGACGAAAATTCACAGTAAAGTGCGGTGCCAATTTTGAAACAGGATTAAAGAAAAATTTTACATGTTAGTTACAAGGGCATTAAAAATTGCATCAAAATGCATTAATACGAATACAACGCCTAATCAAAATTATGTCAGAAGTGCATGATAACAATAACGACAAATTTTCATCATAAATTTTAGTACATTAATTAAAAAATTCATGATAAAAACGTTATTGAGTTCAATGAAAAACTTTGCGAGTTGTATTTTTAAGAAAAATGTAAGGAAAACAAAAAACCCATTAATTTAGTAGCAGGATAAGCCAGAGATCTCGTAAATCCGAAGCAAAACAACGTCTTAATCAGAGAAGTACTCGGGGAACGACCTCGCGGCGTTCACTTAGATTTAATGGCTGTTCACAGCTGACGTGAATAAACCTTTATTTTGTAACCCTTAGGCGGATCACACACTTGACGCACGACGGTCCGCTAAAATATCGCAGCGGTCTGTCAGATCCATACTAGCAAAGTCAATCCCCACACTAAAACCGCTCAACCACACTCGACGCAGCGGTATCGCAGCGTGGACCGTCGAGTGCGGTTTTAGTATGGGGATTGACATGTGATGCCGTGTGATGCCGGCTTAGAATAGCATCACCCCACATCCTTCCCGCGGGTGTCGTAAGAGGCGACTAAGGGATTTGAGGGTATTGGTGCATTACAATTTTTAGGCGACAGGCTGACAACCCGTCACTATAGTGATACACATGTTTTCTGGAACAACCTTAGAAAACAATCCTCAAAAATGTCAGACGTGGCGAAAGCGACCGTATTCTTACGGCCGTTAACGCTCTGCCTACCCCGCAAGGGATAAAGGCGTGATATGTGTGTGTGTGTATTGACATGTCTAGTATGGATCTGAGAGACCGCTGCGTTATTTTAGCACTCAGTCGTGCGTCAAGTGTGTTCCTCGCCTTAGTCACTTCTGGCGAACTTACTTAAGAAATGTAACAACCGTAAATGAAAAAAGGTAAAATGCAAGTTAGTTGTTGTTGCGCGGCAGACAAGTTAAAATAGTGATATACTCTTCTTACCTCGCAAGGGATAAAGACATTTGTGTTGTAAATAGTTACAGGACACTTAGAAAATGTATCCCTTGAAACAATCAGTAAGCCATAAATGTGATATTTTAATACTCAGCGCTAATGCGGTCTCAACGCGGAAATCCTGCCACCACATAATGACTCATTAAAACTCTCACTGACCCTAAAATACGGATTCAACTAACATTCTCTAAAGGAGTGAGTGTTTTAGCTCGTTTCTTTTGGTCAACCGAAATTAAATCGTCAACTGAGAGTAGTATGCAGTTTTTGCGGAGCCAACCCAATAATTTGATAAAATCAAATCAAATCAAATGCGTTTATTGTATAACCATAGGTTGTAGTTACAAAAGATCTTATAAATGAAAATGTCCGCTATGATTTACCTTAAATGAGGTGTACAATACATATGACATAAAATCTAATTAAAATTACATTATTATACAAAAACATAGTTAATTTTCAAAATGTCAAATAAAATCCAATTATAAATACAAAAAATTAGTTAATTTACAAAATGTCAAAATACAATTACAAATACAAAAAATTAGTTTAAATTGGTGTTCATTTTGGTTCTTAAAGCTGTCTGGAATGTTATTGTAGATAGTAATCGCCATATAATATAAGCTATTGTGATAAAAGGCTGAGTTGTGGGAACCTTTATGTATTAATTTATGATTATTTCTTAAATTTTTATTATATTTGCTAGTTGATTCGTACATTGATAATTTTTTTCTGACAAATCCCGCTACCTCACTGATATAGAGACAGGGTAAGGGCAGTATTTTATACCTTTCGAAGAGTGGCTTACACGAGTCTGTTTGGGCCATTTGGCATAAAGCTCTCACACAACGTTTTTGTGCCTTGAATGCTTCAACGACATCCGTCGAATTTCCCCAAAATATTAACCCATAGGTCAACACAGAATGAACATAACCAAAATACGTCATTACCCCTGCCTTTTCAGATGCGTTGGTAACTACTCTTCTAAGGGGATAGACAAAACGAGTAATTCTAAGACACACATTTTCTATGTGAGTCTTCCAGCTACAGTGGTTGTCTATCATAAGACCAAGAAATTTTGTTTCTGTTACTTGTTCAATAGGTTCCGTGTTGTAGGCTATGACCAAATCTACTGGTTGCCTATGATACGAATGGAATTGCATTAAACATGTCTTGGCTAGGTTTACAGAGAGTTCATTTTTGTTCAACCATTGGACTACCTCACTCAATGCCTTGTTGATTTCTAGTTCATAATTCAACTGTGATTTAGATTTAATTATTATAGTGCTGTCGTCCGCGAATAAAACTGTCTGATTACTAGTACACTGAGGGAGGTCATTAATGTAAAATAAAAATAATAAGGGACCCAAAATACTTCCCTGTGGCACACCTCTATCATTGATTTTAAACTCTGATCTTGTTTCTACTATAGTATTTGTCTTGCTACAAAGGTTACTGATTACTGTACATTGTCTCCTCGAATCTAGATATGACCTTATCCAGTTTAGAGCATTGTCTCTCACACCATATTTCTCCAATTTATTTAATAGTAAATTGTGGTTGACACAGTCAAATGCTTTAGACATGTCAGTAAATATAGATGATATATTTATTTTTTTGTCTATGCATTCATGTATGGGGTTCATTAATTGATATATAGCCCAATTAGTTGATCGCCCTTTTCGGAAACCATTTTGTTCATTAATAATTATCTTAAACTTATCTGAAAAATCCAACAATCTTTTATACATTAACCGTTCAAATAATTTAGAAAATATAGGTATTAAAGCTACTGGTCTATAATTTACTACGTCATCTTGGTTACCCTTTTTGTATAGTGGCTTGATAATTGAGATTTTGAGCTGATCTGGATAACACCAATATTTCTCTTTTCTTGTGAGAGACCGAGTCGTCCAACGATCCGATGAACCCTAGTGTCAGAATTTTTCAACTGCCTTCTACAAGTAGCAGGCTTCTGACATGGTTGTGTAACGACGGCCGTCTAAGTAATCATAGACAACCGAGACCTACGGCTTAACGTGCCATCCGAAACCCGGAACCATCTTACTACCGGCGATCGGATGGTTCAGCCCGCAAAGTCCTAACCAGACTGGGAACAAATTACCAAATTGATAGATATGAACTTTGTGAGTGACCCACCGAGAATCAAACCCGCGACCTTCTGCGTCAAAGGCAGTCACACTACCACTGCGCCACATCGGTCGTCCACCACCACCACTACAGATTTCGACCACATCTACCAATTTCACGAATCTTTTACATGTATCGATCGACACGTGAAAAAATATACCGTGATTGTGGAGAACGAATTCCTTTAGGCTTTTATCTGTGATACTTCAATATGACCTTGCGATAAATTATCAAGTTCTTGTGAGATATTACAATAACGACTCGATATTAACGGGAGGTCGTTCCATAAATTACATCTCAGAAGACCAAAAGTTGTCAGCGAAATTGGTCATAAATCAAAGGCTGTAAGAACCGATTATTTTTATTAAAACTCAGACTGATAACATAAGTACACTGGGTCTAGTTTACTACACATACATACATACACAAATCATGTCTTTATCCCTTCCGGGGTAGGCAGAGCATTTACAATCGTAAAATGAGGGTCGCTATCGCCACGTCTGACAAGTATTGAGGGCCCGTTTCGATGATGCATGTATCACTGTAGTGACAGGTTGTCAGTCTGTCGCCTAAGATTGTAATACACATGAAACGCTCAAGTCCCTTAGTTTCCTTTTACAACACCCATGGAAAGAAATGGGGTGATGCTATTCCAAGCCGGCATCACACGGCAAATTTACTACAACTTCTGCATTAGTCCCGTGCTGGATATGGGCCTTCCCCGATTGGGGAGTATTTGCCATACTCTTAATGCTTGATAGGCAGATTAGCGTGCACAGTGTAAGTGGTTCACAGGGCACGATGTTGCCCATTCCTTGAATTCATCCCTTGATCGCGTTGTACGATACCCATGGGTAGAAATCGGTCTATTTGTCCATATATATATATTTTTTTTCTATGATCTAAACGTCTATCGCGATAGACCCGTTAATAGATCAAAATGTGTAAAAATACATCTATGAGCCAGCTATAACGTTATAACTAGTTGATAAATGTAGTCCAAAGTTTTCAACCAGTTACAACGTTACATACACAATATTAAGTGCCGTGTGATGCCGGCTTAGAATAGCATCACCCCACATCCTTCCCACGGGTGTCGTAAGAGGCGACTAAGGTACTCGAGAGAATTGGTGTATTACAATTTTAGGCGACAGGCTGACAACCTGTCACTATAGTAATAAACATGTTTTCTGAAACAACCTTGAAAACAATCCTCAAAAATGTCAGAAGTGGCGATAGTGGCTGTATTCTTACGGCCACTACCGCTCTGCCTACCCCGTAAGGGACAAAGGCGTGATATATGTATGTATGTACAACGTTACAGCTGGTTCATAGATGATGATGTCGACGATGTCCTAAGTTACCCGCTAGTCTCATTTTCCCCCATATGGAGTGCCTTAAACTTATTATACTTAACTTATTATTATATTTAGAAATATATTTCTACTTATGAGTACTTTTATGTACGACCCATACATATTTGAATGTGAGTAAGATATAATGACGTCAACCTAAAGTATCGGCTGCTTTATCTCTAGTGATAGATAGGTCTGTTATCGCTAATGCCAGCAAAAACCACCGATACATCATTGTTAGTCGTTAGTCGGATTGAAAGAAAACATTTCTTTGAGCAGAAGTAGGTGATTAGGAGTAGGTGATGCCGTGTGATGCTGGCTTAGAATAGCATCACCCCATTTCCTACCCATGGGTGTCGTAAGAAGCGACTGATGGATTTGAGGGTTTCAGGTGTATTTTAGGCGACAGGCTGACAACCTGTCACTATAGTGATACACAAAATTATCTCCAACGGCCCTCTATATTTTGTTAGACGTGGCGACAGCGACCGTATTCTTACGGCCGTTGGCGCTCTGCCTACCCCGTAAGGGATAAAGGCGTGATATATGCATGCAAAATATTTGTGTGATTAATTTTACTTTTAGATAGATACGCGATAATGTCATTTTTGAGGATTGTTGTCAAGGTTGTTCCAGAAAACATGTGTATTTCTATAGTGACAGGTTGTCAGCCTGTCGCCTGAAAATTGTAATACACCAATACTCTCGAGTCTCTTAGTCGCCTCTTACGACACCCGCGGGAAGGATGTGGGATGATACTAAAACAAATATTTTTGTAAAACTATAAGACATTATAACGGGTTTTAACTCACGGTAGGGATATATCGAGCACCCAATATTTCGGCGATGTTGCAATCGCCATGATCACGGGTAAACTGGAGCGGCTGCGGGTGACGGCTAAGGGCAAACATATCTGTCTACCCGCATTCTTCTGCGCTTTTTCGGAACACTTTGAATCAAGTGTTAGGCTGGTTTCAGAGCGGCGCGTCTCAGCAGCGCTGCCCAGGCGCGCGCGGCTCGGGCGCGCCTGGGCAGCGCGTTCGCTGTGAAACGACATTCAGACGCGCGCGCTTCATTGTGGTGTACGGTCGAGTGCAGAGAATCATTATGCCAGCAAACGTAATCACTATATTAGCTATATACGTTATATGGAAAAGAGTGCAACAACGACGTCTTAAAAGATTGCTCTGAAACGCTACTGGCAATCGAAGGAGATCCGACCGCGGCGCAGCCGAGACGCGGCCCAAGACGCGTCACTATGAAACGCTACATACAATCTAGTGTAATGCGAGGCGCGCGCGGTTGGGCAGCGCTGCCGAGACGCATCGCTCTGAAACCAGCCTTAAATATTTTTGTGTTGTTATTCACATTACGACAGCCCGGTTGAGCGACGGTAGATCTAATTAATCTAGAAAAATCAAAAATATCTTGCTTAATAGCCTTAAGTGAAGACCTAATCGTGGTGGATCGCACACTTAACGCACGACGGACCGCTAAAATTTCGCACCGTTCTGTCAGATCCACACTGGAAATGTCAATCCCCACACTCAAACCGCTCAATCGCTATTAACGCAGCGCTATCGCAGTGTCATCCGTCGAGTGCGGTTTAAGTATGGGGAGTGACGTTTCTAGTATAGATCTGACAGACCGCTGCGATATTGTAGCGGTCCGTTGTGCGTTAAGTGTGCGATGCGCCATCTATCGTGATGAAATATTCAGAGGAACATCACGTACACTTCCTAAGATTTTTGGGCAGAGTTCGCTGGTTGTTTGTCTCTTGTAAGCGTGACAAAGTGTAGGTCAAGGTCTGTGAGAAAAACTTTTTTTGTAATCACTTTGGCTAATGTTGTAACTAGCCGGTAGTTCCGAGACAAGAGATTAGTGTAACGACTTAATCGGCTCACGAAGACGTTCATTTACGATGTACTACATTGTATAATAATGACAGCTTGTTAATCAAATGCTAATTCAGCATGAATATTTAATTTTTCTCCTTAATTGTTTTTTCGTTTTAATTGAAAACGGACGTTTTGCTAATAAGCTAATTGCTCCCAATTTCCGTCTAAAAATTCGGTTACCGTCAGTCGTCAGAATATTTATGAAGAAAAAGAAGTATATATCTCTCTACCCTTGACTTTTATAAAATATTTGCTACAATCTGAAAGAGCTACATTGTGAAGTGTATCCTTAAGCTTAAGAGTCAACATTGACTCAGAACTTGAGTCGCGACACACATTAAACCACATTTCCTGTATTGCTGTATCAATACGAAACGCTCTGTCGTTATGTTAAGAGCTCTTGAAGAAAAATTACAACTTATATTGAACAGAAATGTGTAATATCGGTGCTGTGTTTCGTTTTATTACTCCAAAAGTGTAATAATGTGCCTACCTACTAAAGAAGGAAGTTGTGATTTGACAGATAAGGCGGATCGCACACTTGATGCACGACGGAGCGGAAAAATATCGTAGCGGTCTGTCAGATCCATACTAAAACCGCACTCGACGGACGACACAGCGATAGCGTTGCGATGACAGCGGTTGAGCGAGTTTAGTATGGGGATAGACATTTCTAGTATAGATTTTTGCGCTCCGTCATGCTTCAAGTATGCGATCCGCCTAAGTCTGGAAGGCAGATTGTATTAATTGAAAAGTTTTAAAAATAACGGAGGAAACAACCTGCACAAATTTATTGAATCAATAGGCTAATGATGCCTCCCGTGGATGTTGTATCTCGCGCGCAACGCAAGTTTAGACGTGCCAAACTGTATGGGTTTTATCAAAAGAA
The DNA here is from genome assembly GCA_029255805.1 of Keiferia lycopersicella. NCBI lineage: Eukaryota > Metazoa > Arthropoda > Insecta > Lepidoptera > Gelechiidae > Keiferia > Keiferia lycopersicella. The sequence goes on from JARACZ010000018.1 coordinate 643,327, forward strand.
AATTTATGTCGCGGTACACATCATAAGCATACACTTTATTGTGTAATTAAAAAAAAAATCCACGTTAACTCAAAAATACGAGTACCCTAAAATATAACATACAGGCTGGGAAAAGTTGCTACTCTATTGCTAAGCGACTCGGTCATATCATTAGTTCGCGAGGACGACATTGTCCCGGCGAGTATCACACTGATATATGACGTCATCAAGAGACGGTTACTACACACATTTTTTGATGTTGGTCTGTACGTTTTCAGCCCCAAAGCCATCAAAATTCCGCCGGACGGCTAGTTACTACACACAGGTGGTTAATTATTAGTAAGAAAAAATAATTTTGACAGTGTAAAAAAAGTGCGGAAAATAATTTTAAAAAACGCTGTTGTCCACAAAAATCTGTCAGTTAACTTTGTACGGGACGTCCAAGTTTTTTTAGGTCAGGTCGTTGGACAACTTAGTGTCCCACAAGAAAAGAGAGAGAGATCATTTCTTTTTACCGTTTTGGTAAAGAAAGTATAATGATTTAGTTTGCCCAATGGGTGCGTGGGTCTACTCTTATAATATTCACCTTTTGTGCACGTTTTGGTAGGCCGAGTAATGTGCTAAAATCTGGCCTCTTCAATGACCAATTCTTCAACCAGAAATGTATTATCAGTTCTTTAATAGTAATACCGAAACGGAACCTTATCTGAATACTCATAAAGGGTGATATTTATGGAACTGTTCACAGATTAAATTATTCCAAGATCAAATCCATATGCCTGTGAATATAAAAAGCATCTAGCGTGTCGTCCCGGGCGATCAGGTCAAATATTCAAAGCCTTTCGATTTTTATAGACTTTTTTCAAATTTTGTGTTATCATTTTTCACATCAAAAGTTAGTATATTGTAATGAGACAAACTATGCTGTTAGACGATTTATCCCGTAGGAATTTTTTGATGAGATAAATTATTCACTAAAATCAAATACCTAGTTATGATGTGTATAAAGAACACTTTTAATGGCCTAAAGAGAGATTGGTTATATCAGTACAACATTTTCAAATTTCTAATTTTGGTTATATCAACCATTTTTTTTTTCTGTAACCTATAATGTGTTCCACTGCAGGGCAAAGGCTTTCCCTCTTTTTCGCCAGGTTTCTCGTTCATGAGCCTCTGACGTCCATTGCTCACAAAAATTGTCAATTTCGTCCCGCCATCTTGTGCGTGGTCTACCTCGCCGTCAGCGACCATCTTCCGGGATCCATTCTGTGGCCATCCTGACCCATCTTTCAGGATCCATGCGGATGACATGTCCTGCTCAGTCCCATTTTATCTTTGCGGTTTTTCGGGCGACGTCTGCTATGCCTGTTCGGGTGCGAAGCTCTGTGTTGCGAATACGATCGGTTCTTTTAACTTGTAGTATGCTTCGCTCCATGGCGCGTTAGCAAACCTTGAGTTTGAACTTTTCAGCTTGAGTCAATGACCATGTCTGTGCACCGTAAGTCAGGATGGGCAGAATACACATGTCAACGAGCCTTCGCTTTAATGTAATTGGAAGGCTGCCCTTCAGTAGCTCTTTCATGGACCAGAAGCTTTTCCAGGCGTTTTGTACTCGTCTTTCGACCTCTTTGTCTTGCCTGTTTCCGAAAGTTGCTATCTGGCCCAAGTAGATGTATTCGCTGACATAATGCATGGCCTGCCCATCCAACTCGATCTTACTTTTTATGCTATTTGACATTATTTGGGTCTTCAACATGTTCATTTCCACTCCAACCCCAAGGCTGTGTTGGCAAAAAGAACGATGTCATCCGCAAAACGAAGATTGGTCAGATGTTTTTTGCCAACTTTAATGCCTTTTGATGTCCAAGGTCCAGCGAGTGCCTTGAACACTTCTTCAAGAGTAGCCGTGAACAACTTTGGCGATAAACGGTCACCCTGTTTTACTCCACGATCAATTTTGAAAGATTGTCCTGATTGTTGTAGTTTAATGTCAGCTGTACTATTGGTGTATATAATTTTGAGAAGGTCTATGTATGTTTGGGTTATACCTTGGTTCTTAAGTGCTTCAAAAATTGCGTTGTGGTGGATGCTATCAAACGCCTTAGAATAGTCAACAAACGCCAAATACAGTGTTTTGTTGTATTCTGTATATTTCTCAATTATTTGGTTTAAAGTGTGAAGATGATCAGTTGTGGAATAACCAGGACGGAATCCGGCTTGGTGAGGTGGTTGATGGGAGTCCAGCAGGTTAGCAATACGTCTTTCAACTATTTTTATAAATATCTTGTATATATGCGATATTAAGCTGATAGGTCGGTAATTTCCAATATCCGTTTTTACCTACTAATTTAAATTTGATACGAGAAACAAGACAACAAACAGGAACACACGAGTTTGAGTTGAGACGAGACACAGTAGGCACAATTCTTTTTTCCTTTCGTGTGGCTGTTCAATTTAGTAGATAGGCACAGCTAGTAGACTAGTAGGTATCTATCTATAGCTACAGCTATCTGTGGCGCTGATGTAATGAATATTGCTTGACTAGCTGGTGCCCGCGACTTCATTTCGCCGATTAAAGAACCAAAAACTTTATTATGTCAGCTAATACTAAAATTGTTGATAGGTACCCGAAGTTTTGCTGACTACATGTAATAAAAAAAAAACAATAGTAAAATTACAATAAAACCAAAGTTTGGTCGGCAAAAGCGGGACGGCATTTGCCCCCACCACCTCGCGCGATGGCCAAGAAGTTCGACGGGTACTGTATACAATACGGTGGTTCTTTCATAATTATGTTTGGTTATTTAGGATCCCTGTGGGCTCAGTTTCTTGAATCAGGTCACAGATTAGTCATTTCCTGCTCTTCTCTATTTCTTGAACTGTCCGCCTCATATGTGCAGAATTTCTGAAAGTGGGCAATTTTTACTTCTAAGGATATAAATTCCATGAAATAGACTGACCACATTCTCTTAAAATCATAATGATTGAAGATCGGGTTCATGAGTGTGAATAAATAAATCATAATCTCTGTAAAAACCAAGTAATCCTACTTATAGATTTGACGGCGTGTGGATTTAGAACACGAGTAGACTTCCGTCAGTGGCAATCGCAAATACCGCCAGGCCCCTTTGGTCATAGCTTGAGTGGCGAAAATAAGAATATTTTTTTACATAAACTATTGCTATTAAACTATTTCCATACCTACGTATAGTTCAGCCGGACTCCTGATGTTCCGCATCAAGTATACTCCAGACCCTTGATGACAATATGCTAGCTATCTCAGTATTACTAGTATTAAAGATTAGCTATAAGTAGTTAAGCCATGTTTTTTTTTTTACTTTTAGTTGTTTTTCCCGTGAGAATGAGCAATTTTACCCAAATAAAAGTAGCCTAAATGTTGATCAAACTCACTATCTATACTGTCCAAAAAGTTTAATTCAAATCTGTTCAGTAGTTTCGGAATGTTAGCCCATTGACTTTTTTTTTCTACGCGCCACTATGAGTTTCACGTGAGTTACAAACTTACTTTATGTGTAGCAGACACATTTTTAGCCTATAACCTGGTCGGTGATTTTCTTGACATATTTGCAAAGGTTTTATCAAATTCCGTTCAGTCGTTTCCACATGATGCTTCCCCACCCAAACATCTAAACATCCAAACATCGTACAAAAACTTGCTTATAGATGTCGCCACAGGTATTCGAAGTGTTTTCTTAAAATTATATAGGCTCACTGGACACCGACTTCTTATTGTCTTATTATATTTATAGATTGTATTTAATTCTGAGTATAATGTTCGGGGCCACCGCGAACGCGGCCCGACCCAAGCAGGAGGGTTAATTAAATTTTACGCCCTCCAGGTTTTAATAAAACCTATTTATTTTCATTTGAAAAGTATTTTTCATCCGAAAAGCCTTACTTGACTAGGATACAAAAATGAAATGTCTTTTTACAGTCTGAGTAAGTTTAAAAGTGGAAAAATAGTAGTAGGCCTGCGAGGGAAGTTTAATGTAAAAGTTACCGAGCACGCCATCCGACAAAACTATTTTATTTTATCCTTTTTTCACCCCACAGAGACAAGCGCAACTATTGGTAACTAAAGATACCTATCCTGTATTTTATATATATCTTCTTCTCCCTGTATGTATATCGATTTTCTTTTATACAACTTTTTGCTATAAATCCAACAAAAGTAGATTACGTACCTAGGGTTAGAAAACTTTAATTGCATCCGAGGTTCTCTGACGTCCGATCGTGTGGGGTAAACCGTTAATTTTCCGAGGATGTAGTAGATGTGTGTGATATGTAGTAGATATTTTAAATTATTCTCTTAAGTAGGTATTTAATTTTCACTGCACGTACAACTTGAATGGGACATCGTTAATATTTCCCATTAAAAGTTTTCCTATAGAAGTTTAAACATGGTAATGGTACACTGGGGACTATAATGAAATGATCCAGTAATTAGTTTGTTAATATAATTTCCTAACGTCCCGCGCTGCAGGGACAATTATGCAAAATTAATTTTCTTTGTTATCAACGCACTATGGGGAATACCTTAATTATCATAAAATCTGTGATTTATACATAAAAGGATAAAGTCGTAGCTTGGGCTCGCCTTCCCGCCGCTTTATTTCCGTTTAAACATCTTGGAATACCCCTCGACGATTTAATTTTCATATTATAATGATTCTTCATTAAGATTTGCTAATTGTTTTGTTACAGAACAACCATTTAAACCAATTAAGTAAGACGGGCATTATACGAAATCACTAACTTTGGTTGGGTATTGTTTATGAAATAATCGAGTGTGACGTTGCAGAAAGTTGCGCTAACGCAGCGTTGGCTGATCCCCGCCGAGCGTTGTTTGCGCGCAAACGGCGTCGAGCGAATCACCGTGACAGCGCACGTTTCATGATAATTGTCTTAAACATTTAATATTTCTTTCAGACCAGTGAAAAAAGTTGTTTTGTGACCTTGTTAGTAATAAATTAGCCTTGTTTGACTGTAAATAACACCGAAGCACCCATCTTGCTTTAAAATATCACGTGGAAAATAATGTACTATGGTGTGGTGACGCAGCCAAAGAATACACTTCAGCTACTCGCAGTACCTACTTAGCCATTCCATGAAGGCCGTTCTCACACTTAACGCACAACGCAGCAGCGCTAAAATAATGCTGCTCAATGCATGCGACAGTCATAAAACCGCTCTTGACGCACGTGTTTGAGCTGCAAGAGTGGTACACATGTTTTCTGAAACAACCATTGAAAACAATCCTCAAAAATGTCAGACGCGGCGATAGCGACCATATTCTTACAGCTGTTAACGCTCTGCCTACCCCGCAAGGGATAAAGGCGTGATATATGTATGTATCTATTTATGTATATACACCTGGGCGTTATCAATGTGTGAATCATTTGACAAATTACTCTTTAAATTCACCATCTCAACTATTTGGTCGTGAACTCTGTGAGACGTCGTGGGCTCGGATAGTTCGCTCGTTTGTCTGCAGACGGGAAATGTAGGAGTCGTGATGACAAATCTAAACTAAACTTGCGGAATAAAGCTTATTGCTATCATGTGGAGAAAAAGCATAGTAATTTGGAAGTTAAGGTCCGAGGAAACTAAGAATGTATCAGAAACTTTACAATAACAAAAACTACATCTACATACAGTAACTGATCTGAAACAACCCTCAAACATTTGTCAGACGTGACGATAACGACTATAATTTTACGGTAGGCCTACCCCGTCTGGGATATAGGCGTGAATGGCATGATATGTGAATGTATGTATGTATCTACAGTCACCTAAACCAGTCTAATGACCATGACCTTGACAGCCACAACAATCTACAGCTAGACTGTAGGCCACTGTTACATGTTGCATTCACAGGGAGCTTGCCCATTCCTTTTATAAATACGTACATATATCACGCCTTTACCCCCGCGGGGTAGGCAGAGCCGTTAACGGCCGTAAGAATACGGTCGCTATCGCCACGTCGCGTCGTCTGACATTTTTGAGAATTGTTTTCCAAGATTGTTTCGGAAAACATGTGTATCACTATAGTGACAGGTTGTCAGCCTGTCGCTCAAAAATTGCACCAATACTCTCGAGTCCCTTAGTCGCCTCTTACGACTCGATGAGGGGTGATGCTATTCTAAGCCGGCATCACACAGCAGGCATGCTTTTTATGATTATCCTTAAGTCGATTGTTACGTCACCCCCTGTTAGGATTGAAATTGATGTGATATTCGTCACTCGGCACTAGCTTAATAATTGCTGCCAAATTTAAATTTGTTATAATTGGCTCCTTTGCTGCCGTTTACTTCGACCTGATTCAAAGAATTGTCTGAGAAAATAATTGTTTTGTTGTCAGCTGCTACTATATTGAGGTCAGACTCAATACTTTGTCCTGGCCTATATATTTTGCACTGTACCGGGAATGTAGCTCATGAATTGACCCGTTTGAAACATTATCTGGTCCATGTCCGCTCCCCGCTCCCCGCTCCCCGCTCCCCGCTCCCCGCTCCCCGCTCCCCGCCCCCGCCGACGCTGACCACCTGCGCTCCGTTGGAGACAATCCTCGTGTGATTCAATCACGTCACATCCACTGACGAACAGTCAACAGATGCGCCTGCTCTATATACGGAGCATCCTGTATACTGACAGGGTGCAAGCATACCATGAACATTTTTATCCTAGGAACATTATGTCAGGAAAAGTCACAAATTTTTTTGGCCACCTATACAAAATTGCTATTAGCTGACTGCATTTACTATGGGAAAACAAAATTTTTTTGACGTTTCTTGACATATGTTCCTGGGAGAAAGTTGTTCAGTTTCATGGTCTGCTTGCACCCTATCAGTATTCGGGACGCTGTCACTAAGACATACTGTATATAGGAATATTGGACCTAACTGTTTACTAGAATGAATAGCGTTTAATGCCCTTCGTTGAACTGTAAGCTACAAGTCTACGATGGTGAACCGGCTACGCAATGTAGAAATTTACAGCCTATGGAAATGGATTAGTTACTTATAGAGGACCAAAAAAAGTTAGTGGAGGATAACCTTTCGTGCCTGTTGAATCGAAAAAATGGCGAAACAATTTATATTCCACGGTCTATGTTTACTCTGAAGTTCTGACTTACCTACTACTATGAAATGGCGCATCGCACACTTGACGCACACACGCTAAAACATCGCAGCGGTCTGTCAGCTCCATACTAGAAATGTCAATTCCCATACTAAAACCGCTCAACCGCTGTTGACGCAGCGCTATCGCAGTGTCATCCGTCGAGTGCAGTTTTAGTATGGGGAGTTTCTTGTGTGGATCTGACAGACCGCTGCGATATTTTTGCGCTCCGCCGTGCGTCAAGTGTGTGATCGGCCTAACCTACCCTGAAATTAAACCATAGATACAACGGATAATCGCTACAATCCGCTACATATTAATTTGTACGGAACCTGTTAACGTAATCTCGATATAATTCAAATCCAATTAATTAGTTAACGTCGATGTCTGTAATAGAACAGGAGTAGTTAATCCTAATTTACACGTCGATCTTGATTTGGAAATCGATTTAGCGTTAACTAAGGTCAAGTTAAATAAATTTATTTGTTGAAATAAGTGATAGATAAGTAAAATATTATTTCTGACTATAAATTTATAAGTTTTTCTTTATTTATTCAGGTATATTAAGTACCTAGAGTAATCGTAACAAAGGACTATGCCTTTCATTTCTTACAAACACGCCAATCGTGTACGCAAAGACGTGAAAGTAAGAGCATTCTTCTCAACACGTGTACACCGGTTGTAGTGTTTCAAGATGGCACTTAGTCGCATCGCACACTTGACGCACAACGGAGCGCTAAAACATCGCAGCGGTCTGTCAGCTCCATACTAGAAATGTCAATCCCCATACCAAAACCGCTCAGCCGCTGTTGACGCAGCGCTGTCGCAGTGTCATCCGTCGAGTGCGGTTTTAGTATAGGTAGTGACGTTTCTAGTATGGATCGAACAGACCACTGCGATATTTTTGCGCTCCGTCGTGCGTCAAGTGTGCGGTGCGCATAACTCAGTACTAAAATAGAGTGCAATATAAACGTTGAAAACTCTGTCAGCGAGTGACGGTCTGACGCGCAGTGAGCAGCGAGCGGAGAGTTATTGGTATTATAGAAGTTGCGTTGGCGACTCTCTGCGTCTCTTCAACAGTAGTTTTATTTGTCTGGTTCGCGAGTGAGAGGACTCCGGCCGCGTGTAACAAGGCGGCGCACAAACCGCGCCAGGCCCTTCAACACCGCCATTACCCTCCAATCGGCTATTATCTCGGTTTGATTAACCACTCGAACCCAGCGGGACTTCCTTTAACGTATTATTTAAAGCTGTGAAGATATTATCGTCTGAGGAAAAATGGACAAGAATTCAATATAGGCTCCGTGGTAGAAGTTGTTCAGTTTCATGCCTCTGGTACACCGTCCCTCACACCTGGTATAAAATAAAGCCGGGGATTAATTTAAACCAGTCCTAGCAACACGAGCCTCAAATGGATTCATGAGGCGTAATCACGGAGATAATCTAAATTGCTAGTATTCAGATTGCCCGGGATTTACCGGAGAGCTAGTTGGTATCAACGCCGGAGGTGTCATTTGACCGTATCACTGATATAATACTACTAGAGCTGTAGTACAGATACCTAACGTCATAGAGAGAGTTCGATTGCCCTAAGATGGCTATGGGCAGGCTATTTGATATGTCCACTCAGCGCGTGCTAGCGACATACAAACATACATATATCACGCTTTTATCCCTTGCGGAGTAGGCCGAGCGTTAACAGCCGTAAGAATACGCTAGCAACATCTAGGTTATTTATTGCTTACTTCGTATTGACGTCATTTGTATTGAAAAATATTGCAAAAATGTGAAAAATTGCGACTGTTTTCTGTCTCAAAACATCTTAAATAACGTATTTATAATTTTCCAATACTTTATTTTTGTAAATTTTCCTTTACTTCAGACTCTTAAGTTACTTTCGCCACCCGTATCTCTATTTTCCGTATTTTTTGGACTAATTTGCTTTAGTAAGGAATGAGACCCCATAACCGTATCTATGTGGGTGCCGGAATGTAGGCAATCGTCGATGTAAGCGTCCGCGCTGAGGTGGTGAATAATACAGCAGCGAGCCACTGGCATGGCGCCAGCGGACAGGTGCGACGCTGAGAGAGAAATGTATTCATACCGATTCATTTTCCGCTTATGACAGCTTATCGTACCTCGATATGAGGTAAGTAGTATGTTCAAGTCACTGTAAGTAGTGCTACTAAGGCGAGGAACACACTTGCCGCACGACGAAGCGCAAAAATATCGCAGCGGTCTGAAAGATCTATACTAGAAACGTCACTCCCCATACTAAAACCGCACTCGGTGGGTGACACTCCGATAGCGCTGCGTCAACAGCGGTTTAACGGATTTAGTATGAGGATTGACATTTTTAGTATGGACCTGACAGACCGCTGCGATATTTTTGCGCTCCGTCGTGCGTCAAGTGTGTTCCCCGCCTAAGATACAGAGAGATAATGTTACGGCTTCTGTTATTTAAACAGAGTTTACAAATGTTTAAGTCAGCTTTCATTTTCTTGCCATTTTCTCCTCCACGACGTCGATTTTACTTATTCAAGTGGCTCCTCAGTCATTATTCCCTCGCGAGCCCCCCCCCCCTTCTCCCTCCTCAAGACCCTCATGATGCCTGGCTTGGAAACATTCACCATTATTGTAACACCACTTAAATCCTGAACTGACACCACAAGCTTGTAGCAGGAGCGGGAATAATTAACTTCAAAGCGCGCAACAATGTTAAAATGAATGCTCATACCATCCCATACCATGTCATTTCGCCCCTCTGGTTACAAATAGCTTATCATTATTTAAAAACTCGAACACAATACCTAGGCGGATCGCACACTTGACGCACGACGGAGCGCAAAAATATCGCAGCTGTCTGTCAGATACATATTAAAAACGTCACCCCACATACTAAAACCACACTCGACGGACGACACTCGACAGCGCTGCGTCGACAACGGTTGAGCGGTTTTAGTATGGGGATTGACGTTTCTAGTATGGATCTGACAGACCGCTGCGATATTTTTGCGCTCCGACGTGCGTCAAGTGTACGATCCGCCTAAATAAAAGTACTATATTATACTTGATATTAGCAAGTACAATACTAAAAAAGTTATGTTATATTTGAAGTAACGAAGAGAATATGAAAGAATGGACAATAGTCGGCAACAATTTGGAACAACTTACCGACTTATTATCGAAATAGGAAAGTTGCACGAGTGAGCCGAAACGATTATCGTAATGGACCTGGCACCGGTCAGAACATGCTCCGAACACGCAACCAGTCTAACTAACTTCAACTTCCTTGTAATATCAGAAAATAGGTTTAGACGGAGTGCTACATATTTCCTAATTATTTCCATTTCATTTGATTTATTTAAGCCATAAATGACATATTATAAAGTGCAGTTGTCAAAATCTAAGATAAAAATATTAGCTGCATATAATTTAAGGGATGAATCAGCTCATGGAACTGAACAACTTACCCAAAGCAACAAGAGTTCTCCATACAAATTGACATGGTTGTTTGGTAAAAAGTTTTGGATCCCCCATACAAATTGACATGGTTGTTTGGTACCTTTTGTATGGGAGGTCCAAAATTTTTTCATATTTCGACCTGTGTTTCTTGGGGAAAGTTGTTCAGTTTCATGGGCTGGTTCACCTATTGAAATATTTGCAGCAATTTTTTTTACACCATTTATATCATAAGAATCAATGTAATTTTACCTAATAGGTGTAGCTTACGATAGCCCTGTCTGAATTTAATTTAACGATAATTAAAAATATAGTTATCGCAGAAATTGAATATAGAATATAATACAAATCAATGTCATACTTTTGAATACAATGTTAATTAAATTCGTTTGTTCAAAATCGTGTGTAGATTCATTATAAACTAGGAATTTATTCAGAAGTAACTGAACTGTTGCACTTACGTCGTTGAATACTATACACTGTTTGTGTATCAAATTTCAACCAAATCCTTCAAGCCGTTACACAAATCCGACAAACATACGTACACACAAGCCATTATATAAGTACGGACAGCATAGTATTGTATATACACGAGTCAAATTTGCATGTCTGTCTGCGGCTGAATACAATGAACGACCATTGTGTTATATTCTATAAGATTTCAAGTTATATTCAATAACTGTATTCTGGCAAATAAATATCTTTATAGATAACGCTCATTACCGCTCTGCCTACCCCGCTAGGGATAAAGGCGTGATTTGTGTGTATGTATAGATAAATAGTTTAGTATAGCATTAACTGCCACACCAATCATAATAATTGACTCTACTTTTATTTTTACGTAGCTAGCGTCCAGAAAACATTAATGTTCTCTGAAGTGTCGCTGTCGCAGAGGGTAAAGCGTTTTACTTAATACCCGCCCGATGTTGTTGCGAAATTAGATGATACAGACTTAGGTGGATCTCACACTGGCATTGGACACCGTTGCGGTTTATGAAGCTCTGGGGTACGACGGCCCACTTTCGCTCCGTCCTGCTAATGTCGAGCTCCCTTAGGCGAGGAACACACTTGACGCACGACGGAGCGCAAAAATATCGCAGCGGTCTGTCAGATCCATACAAGAAATATCAATCCCCATACTAAAACCGCTCAACCGCTGTTGACGCAGCGCTATTGCAGTGTCATACGTCGAGTGCGGTTTTAATATGGGGAATGACGTTTTTAGTCCATACTAGATCCATATCTGACAGACCGCTGCGATATTTTTGCGCTCCGTCATGCGTCAAGTGTGTTCCTCGCCTTACACACACGTTATTGTCATACGCTGCGGTATCAGTGTGTGATACCACGCAGTATTTCTACACAAGTCAAGACTAATTGCCGTGTGATGCCGGCTTAGAATAGCATCACCCCATTTCATTCCCGTGGGTGTCGTAAGAGGCGACTGAGGGACTCGGAGAGTTTTAAGTGTATTGCAATTTTAGGCGACAGGCTGACAACCTGTTACATTAGTGATACATGACTCTCTTTTCGTGTGGGACACCGAGTCGTCCAACGACCTGATGAACCCTAGTGTCAGAATTTTTCAACCGCCTTCTACAAGTAGTAGGCTTCTGACATGGTTGTGTAACGACCGCCGTCTAAGTGATCATAGACAGCAACCGGGACCTACGGCTTAACGTGCCATCCGAAACACGGAACCATCTTACTTACGGACAATCGGGTGGTTCAGCCCGCAATGTCCTAACCAGACTGGGAACAAATTCACAAAGTAATAGATATCAACTTTGTGAGTGACCCACCGAGAATCGAACGCGGGACCTTCTGCGTTAAAGGCAGTCGCACTACCACTGCGCCATATCGGTCGTCTATCGTCGATACATGACTTATCTGCAATGATCCTCAAATATTGTCAGACGTGGCGATAACGACCGTAATTTTGCGATCGTTATCGCTCTGCCTACCCCGCGAGGAATAAAGGCGTGATTTATGTATGTATACATTGTATCAAGACCAATGACGGATCACCGCACACCGGCGCGGCGTCCGGTGCACAGTGAGACTCGCCTTCTTTAATGCAAGTCGGGCTTGTTGTGCGCTAGTCTGATATTAGTTTTCGTAAGTATCAGAACTTGTCTCGAGTGCGCGTACACTGATTGAGAACTTTGCAATTTCGTAGGATTACAACATTGTAGATATTTGGAGAACCGTCTTAACTAAAACAATAATTCAATTCCACATAGCTCTTAGCTTTAATTGTTGTATATAATTATTTATTGCATCAAAATAATTGGAAACAAACCCAAATCTCGCACTAAACAAAACGAATTTAGTACCTAAATTTAGTTTTTCGTTAACACATTTCCGCTCAAAAGCGTTGCAGGAAAATGAAATTATTTCGCGACAAGTTTCACCACAAACAGTGCAGCAGGAGCGGCGCAGGATCTGGCGGTTTACACGCAATTTATTGTGCAAGTTATGAATAAGAACTGCGGAGCTGCCGAGCTGAGCAGAACGGCGTGTTCCCGTTGTCCCCGGTGACCGACGTACAAAACATTTAGTGGTACCTCTAGGACATAGTACATACCAAGTGTACGCCTAAGGGCACAATAGGCTTGTTTCCTGGCAGGTCAAATGAGCTACTTTTTAAAACGATCCAAAACGGTATTTTGTTTGAAGAACTACGTCATACTTACGTCACGCCGTAAGTATTTGGATGGCGTCAAAACACTTACTTGTATATTATTTTTCTGTTTATTATTATTTTTTTCTTAATGACCTAGGAAACTAACGAATTACCCCAGTTGTACTCCTAGATAAAGGCGTGATATATGTATGTATGTATGTATGTACTCCTGGGGGAACAAGTCAGGGGTGCTAGGGGTCGTAGATGGATGATTTTTTTTTAATATCGTGGGACTAGGTTTGACAGGACGGGGCACGGCGGTTGTGTCAGAGGGTTGGGTAATGTCTTATTATACCACCTTGCTCCACCCTGCCAAACCTTGTCCCACTTTCAGACTTGGACACGGAACTGGCGACAACGGGAACACACCAGCAAAACGGAGCACAATGCTTTTGTACTCCACTAAAATTATTAGTCGGTTTATATGAAAAATTATAAGAATAAACGGAGAATATTATTTATTTTATATCTACGTAGTCGGTCCCAAAGTTCTGTCATATATGAAAATACTGATAAAATAAAAAGTACCAATCCGTTTTTAAAAATTTATATATCAATTAAAAATACAATCATCGAAGAATCAAAATAACATAAAACTATTCGAAATGACCTCCCTTGCTTTTAACAACGGCCTTCAACCGCGGCGGCCAGTCGTCTATCGCAGCACGCACCATATCCATGTCGATTTCAGCGACTGCTTTAACTATGGCTGACTTCAGACTCTCCAAATTTTTATGGGGCTTAGCACAGACCTTGCTCTCTAAGACCTGCCAAATTTTATAGTCCAGAGGATTAAGGTCCGGACTGGAGGAAGGCCAATCTTCGTGTCTTATAAACTCAATGTTTTGACGTTCAAACCAGGCTTGAGTGGTCCTGGCTTTGTGAGCGGGCGCAGAATCCTGCTGGAATACAAAGTGATGTCCTGAAAATAGTGTGTTGGGCAGGTCTTTGACGTACCGATCCAAAACCGTCTCTTGGTACACTTTTGCACTGGTTTTGACCCCCTTTTCGCAAAAATGAACCTCAGTTGGCCCATAGTAGGAGACTCCTAACCAGACCATGACTGAAGAGGGATGATGCCCATGTTGCACCCGCGGAACTTTGTTTCCTGCTTCTTCAGAGCTGGTAGCGTACACTCTATCGTTTTGTTTATTATACTTTTCTTCTATATCAAAAATTTTTTCGTCTGTAAAAAGTATATCGCGGTGCCGGTTTTTCGCGTACCGTTTTAACAACACCCGAGATCTTTTGAGTCTAATTTCTTTTAAACGGGCATTAAGTAAGTGCCCACTCTTTTTTTTGTATGCTCGCAGCTTAAGGTCTTCGTTTAAAACCTTTTTTGACTGTTTTTCTACTAACCTTCATCTGCAAAGCCATAAGTTTCTGTTTTCGGACAGGATTTCTTCGTATGCGCTCCTTGATCGCTTTGATCACTGCTGGTGTTCTGGCGGAGCGAGGCCGGCCAGTTCTTTTCTTGTCCTCAACACTAGAGACTTCAGTGTACCTAGTTATAGTACGATACCCAAACCTAAGCGTTATTTTAAATTTTTTGAGCAACTTGAAAATGGTACTCGGCGAGTGCCCACAGCGACGCAACGCCAAAACTGCTATTCGGTTTTCTTTCAAAGTCCACTCCATCGTGAAAAATCGCGCCAAATGATTATTTATTGTTTTAAAATAATTGTTAAACATTCAAAAACGGAATGCAGTAAAACTTTTCCAAATCCGTGTTCTAAATTCAAAAATAATATGCCAGTGACAGAACTTTGGGACCGACTACGTAGTTGTAAATACATATACATACATACATATCGATGGGTGAAAACGAAAAGGTCGTAACCAAAAATAGCCAACTTTACACCAGAGCCAAAAAACGAAAAAAAAATCACAAAAAAATTCATAACTCAAAAAGTATGCGTAATTTAGAGCTGATTTTTAGAACATGTTTTTGTTATAATAATACCTTTTATTTGAAAACATAATTTTTAATCTAAAGTGACGATAAGTATGTTTTTGTACTACTTACGCCCTAAGATTTTCAATTAACTGACCGACAAAAGGTCGTAAATGGTTTGCACATTTGTATGCAGTCGGAATAAGCTATCCATTTACAGACTTTTTATACGATGTATCTAAGATGGCTGAAAAGTACATACATGACTTAGAGGACGTAAGTGTGAGAAAGATAATTACTTTTGCTATACATTTGTCGTAAACAAGAACCATTCCGAAATATTCTGTAATAAGTTCTGATGGAATTGTTGCTTATCTCTAAATAGTAATGAAACCTAGACAAAGTCGTCCAAGTGTTAAGTATAGTTGCATAGGAATGGTTGCATAATTAAGTATTATAAATAAAACTCCGATTTATGTATTAAAAAGTAATATCTTTTATCCCCTCAAAAACATTAATATAAAAAAAATCCAAGTCTCGCTACTTAGTCCATTGAATGAGTACCTCCAAAGGGGGTCTAGAGTGCGTGAGTTAGTAACGTAAGAAAGATGTTTCTTCGGAAACATGTCAAGAGTCCCTAGGTAATAAACATACTAAAACCCCGGGACACTAGGAGGAGCCCCGGAGTGGGGGGAGTCAGGGTCAATTTTTTCATTTTTCGCTTAAGTCTCAAAAACGGTCCATGTTAGAGAAAAACGTTCCAGGAAAAGTTGAAAGGCCATAAAATTATCTACAAGTTATACCTAAATCACTTTTTCCTATATCCTACCGTTTCTGCGTTACACGCATTAAAAAATGATTTTGGCTCAAACAATTTCCCCATACTACATACCCATGTTTATCACATCAATCGATCAAAAAATATTTCTTTCTTCCATAAAACTCAAATGTGCAACTTGTGACCGGTACTAATAGATTGCTCTTGATTAGGTCTATCATTGGTAAAATAAACACATTCCTCCATGGAAGCCTTTAGGAGGAATCGATTGTCAAAATATTATATTAGGGTAGTTTCAGTTACTGAACTTAAAGTATTTATTTTTTTCTTCCAAAAAAACTCAAAAGTGCAACTTGTGACCGGTACCAATAGATTGCTCATAATTAGGTCTATCATTGATAAAAATACTAGATTCCACCATGGAGGCGTTTAAGGGAAATTGGATTTTATAAGGGTAGTTACGATACCTGAACATTTTATTTTTTTTCTTCCAAAAAGCTCAAAAGTGCAACTTGTGACTGGTACTGATAGATTGCTCTTGATTAGGTCTATCATTGGTAAAATAAACACATTCCTCCATGGAAGCCTTTAGGAGGAATTGATTGTCAAAATATTATATTAGGGTAGTTACGCAACTTAACCATTTTATTTTATTTTCTTCCAAAAAGCTCAAAAGTGCAACTTGTGACCGGTACTGATAGATTGCTCTTAATTAGTTTTATAATTGGTAAAAAAAAACGCATTCCTCCATGGAAGCCTTTAGGAGGAATCGATTGTCAAAATATTATATTAGGGTAGTTTGAGTTTCTGAACTTGAAATTTTGACAATCAATTCCTCCTAAAGGCTTCCATGGAGGAATGTGTTTTTTTACCAATGATAGACATAATCAAGAGCAATCTATCAGTACCGGTCACAAGTTGCACTTTTGAGCTTTTTGGAAGAAAAAAAATAAAATGTTCAGGTATCGTAACTACCCTTATAAAATTCAATTTCCCCTAAACGCCTCCATGGTAGAATCTAGTATTTTTATCAATGATAGACTTAATTATGAGCAATCTATCGGTACCGGTCACAAGTTGCACTTTTGAGTTTTTTTTGGAAGAAAAAAATAAATAGTTCAAGTTCAGTAACTAAAACTACCCTAATATAATATTTTGACAATCGATTCCTCCTAAAGGCTTCCATGGAGGAATGTGTTTATTTTACCAGTGATAGACCTAATCAAGAGCAATCTATTAGTACCGGTCACAAGTTGCACATTTGAGTTTTATGGAAGAAAGAAATATTTTTTGATCGATTGATGTGATAAACATGGGTATGTAGTATGGGGAAATTGTTTGAGTCAAAATCATTTTCTAATGCGTGTAACGCAGAAACGGTAGGATATAGGAAAAAGTGATTTAGGTATAACTTGTAGATAATTTTATGGCCTTTCAACTTTTCCTTGAACGTTTTTCTCTAACATGGACCGTTTTTGAGACTTAAGCGAAAAATTGACCCCCACTCCGGGGCTCCTCCTAGTGTCCCGGGGTTTTAGTATGTTTATTACCTAAGGACTCTTGACATGTTTCCGAAGAAACATCTTACGTTACTAACTCACGCACTCTAGAACTTTTTATTCAATGGACTAACTGAGCTGTTCAACCGTAAAAAGGTATGAGATCCATTTGAAACCAAGTCGGCTATCGATTTGTTCATTCCCCACTTAAGAGATCTATCTTAATTAATTACGTAATTAGTTAATAAGCATTATTTTATAGTGACCATATCGATAATTTCAATGTATTTTAATGTTAACAATAAATTGAATGACTTAGCCATCGCACTAGAACAGAAGGTTAACGTGTAATACATATTAAAATTAATACATTCAGTGCGATTGCCAAGTCATTCAACTAACTACTACCTAACCTAAAAACGAGATCAAATGTCGGTATATTTTAAATCTATTCTATCTAATCTTCCTCATGAGTATCAGGTAAGCGATCAACTGTCAACA
Organism: Keiferia lycopersicella; assembly: GCA_029255805.1. Lineage (NCBI taxonomy): Eukaryota > Metazoa > Arthropoda > Insecta > Lepidoptera > Gelechiidae > Keiferia > Keiferia lycopersicella. The sequence goes on from JARACZ010000018.1 coordinate 661,266, forward strand.
ACAATGAACGGCGTAAATAAAAGTATGGTAAAATTTTCATACCACCAGAAGGGTGTAACTAGACCTAGATTGGTAATACCTAACATTGATTTGGCGTAAATCAAAAAGCCTTAAAAACACTGGTTTTTGACCGGCTTACGACAAAAAAATTCTGAAAACTTTTCATAATGCAACCCAAATTAGAAAAAAAATGTTGTCGTAGAGCAACGAGACCCGGACCGTTCGATAGAGAAAAATCAGCTGATCAGGGGCGTGCCCTTAGTTGGTTACGACCTTTTTACGGGTTACGACCTTCTCGTTTTCACCCATCGATATATCGATGGGTGAAAACGAAAAGGTCGTAACCAAAAATAGCCAACTTTACACCAGAGCCAAAAAACGAAAAAATAATCACAAAAGAATTCATAACTCAAAAAGTATGCGTAATTTAGAGCTGATTTTTAGAACATGTTTTTGTTATAATAATACCCTCTATTTGAAAACATAATTTTTAATCTAAAGTGACGATAAGTATGTTTTTGTACTACTTACGCCCTAAGATTTTCAATTAACTGACCGACAAAAGGTCGTAAATGGTTCGCACATTTGTATGCAGTCGGAATAAGCTATCCATTTACAGACTTTTTATACGATGTATCTAAGATGGCTGAAAAGTACATACATGACTTAGAGGACGTAAGTGTGAGAAAGATAATTACTTTTGCTATACATTTGTCGTAAACAAGAACCATTCCAAAATATTCTGTAATAAGTTCTGATGGAATTGTTGCTTATCTCTAAATAGTAATGAAACCTAGACAAAGTCGTCCAAGTGTTAAGTATAGTTGCATAGGAATGGTTGCATAATTAAGTATTATAAATAAAACTACGATTTATGTATTTAAAAGTAATATCTTTTATCCCCTCAAAAACATTAATATATAAAAAATATCCAAGTCTCGCTACTTAGTCCATTGAATGAGTACCTCCAAAGGGGGTCTAGAGTGCGTGAGTTAGTAACGTAAGATGTTTCTTCGGAAACATGTCAAGAGTCCCTAGGTAATAAACATACTAAAACCCCGGGACACTAGGAGGAGCCCCGGAGTGGGGGGAGTCACGGTCAATTTTTTCATTTTTCACTTAAGTCTCAAAAACGGTCCATGTTAGAGAAAAACGTTCAAGGAAAAGTTGAAAGGCCATAAAATTATCTACAAGTTATACCTAAATCACTTTTTCCTATATCCTACCGTTTCTGCGTTACACGCATTAAAATATGATTTTGGCTCAAACAATTTCCCCATACTACATACGCATGTTTATCACATCAATCGATCAAAAAATATTTCTTTCTTCCATAAAACTCAAATGTGCAACTTATGACCGGTACTTATACGTAGATTGCTCTTGATTAGGTCTATCATTGGTAAAATAAACACATTCCTCCATGGAAGCCTTTAGGAGGAATCGATTGTCAAAATATTATATTAGGGTAGTTTTAGTTACTGAACTTAAAGTATTTATTTTTTTCTTCCAAAAAAACTCAAAAGTGCAACTTGTGACAGGTACCGATAGATTTCTCATAATGAGGTCTATCATTGATAAAAATACTAGATTCCACAATGGAGGCGTTTAGGGGAAATTGGATTTTATAAGGGTAGTTACGATACCTAAACATTTTATTTTCTTTCTTCCAAAAAGCTCAAAAGTGCAACTTGTGACCGGTACTGATAGATTGCTCTTGATTAGGTCTATTATTGGTAAAATAAACACATTCCTCCATGGAAGCCTTTAGGAGGAATTGATTGTCAAAATATTATATTAGGGTAGTTACGCAACTTAACCATTTTATTTTATTTTCTTCCAAAAAGCTCAAAAGTGCAACTTGTGACCGGTACTGATAGATTGCTCTTAATTAGTTTTATAATTGGTAAAAAAAACACATTCCTCCATGGAAGCCTTTAGGAGGAATCGATTGTCAAAATATTATATTAGGGTAGTTTGAGTTACTGAACTTGAAATTTTGACAATCAATTCCTCCTAAAGGCTTCCATGGAGGAATGTGTTTTTTTTACCAATGATAGACCTAATCAAGAGCAATCTATCGGTACCGGTCACAAGTTGCACATTTGAGTTTTATGGAAGAAAGAAATATTTTTTGATCGATTGATGTGATAAACATGGGTATTAATCCATTGAATAAAAAGTTCTAGAGTGCGAGAGTTAGTAACGTAAGATGTTTCTTCGGAAACATGTCAAGAGTCCCTAGGTAATAAACATACTAAAACCCCGGGACACAAGGGGGAGCCCCGGAGTGGGGGGAGGGGGGGAAAGGGTCCATTTTTTAATTTTTCGCTTAAATCTCAAAAACGGTACATGTTAGAGAAAAACGTTCAAGGAAAAGTTGAAAGGCCATAAAATTATCTACAAGTTATTTCTAAATCACTTTTTCCTATATCCTACCATTTCTGAGTTACACGCATTAAAAAATGATTTTGGCTCAAACAATTTTCCCATACTACATACCCATGTTTATCACATCAATCGATCAAAAAATATTTCTTTCTTCCATAAAACTCAAATGTGCAACTTGTGACCGGTACTGATAGATTGCTCTTGATTAGGTCTATCATTGGTAAAATAAACACATTCCTCCATGGAAGCCTTTAGGAGGAATCGATTGTCAAAATATTATATTAGGGTAGTTACGCAACTTGACCTTTTTATCTTTTTTCTTCCAAAAAGCTCAAAAGTGCAACTTGTGACCGGTACTGATAGATTGCTCTTAATTAGGTTTATAATTGGTAAAAAAAACACATTCCTCCATGGAAGCCTTTAGGAGGAATCGATTGTCAAAATATTATATTAACGAAAACTACCCTAATATAATATTTTGACAATCGATTCCTCCTAAAGGCTTCCATGGAGGAATGTGTTTATTTTACCAATGATAGACCTAATCAAAAGCAATCTATCAGTATCGGTCACAAGTTGCACATTTGAGTTTTATGGAAGAAAGAAATATTTTTTGATCGATTGATGTGATAAACATGGGTATGTAGTATGGGAAAATTATTTGAGCCAAAATAATTTTTTAATGCGTGTAACTCAGAAACGGTAGGATATAGGAAAAAGTGATTTAGGTATAACTTGTAGATAATTTTATGGCCTTTCAACTTTTCCTTGAACGTTTTTCTCTAACATGTACTGTTTTTGAGATTTAAGCAAAAAATTTAAAAATGGACCCTTTCCCCCCCTCCCCCCACTCCGGGGCTCCCCTTAGTGTCCCGGGGTTTTAGTATGTTTATTACCTAGGGACTCTTGACATGTTTCCGAAGAAACATCTTACGTTACTAACTCTCGCACTCTAGACCCCCTTTGGAGGTACTCATTCAATGGACTATATGTAGTATGGGGAAATTGTTTGAGCCAAAATCATTTTTTAATGCGTGTAACGCAGAAACGGTAGGATATAGGAAAAATGATTTAGGTATAACTTGTAGATAATTTTATGGCCTTTCAACTTTTCCTTGAACGTTTTTCTCTAACATGTACCGTTTTTGAGATTTAAGCGAAAAATGAAAAAATGGACCCTTTCCCCCCCTCCTCGCACTCCGGGGCTTCTCCTAGTATCCTGGCGTTTTAGTATGTTTATTACCTAGAGACTCTTGACATGTTTCCGAAGAAACATCTTACGTTACTAACTCTCGCACTCTAGAACTTTTTATTCAATGGACTAACTGAGCTGTTCAACCGTAAAAAGGTATGAGATCCATTTGAAACCAAGTCGGCTATCGATTTGTTCATTCCCCACTTAAGAGATCTATCTTAATTAATTACGTAATTAGTTAATAAGCATTATTTTATAGTAACCATATCGATATTTTCAATGTATTTTAATGTTTACAATAAATTGAATGACTTAGCCATCGCACTAGAACAGAAGGTTAACGTGTAATACATATTAAAATTAATACATTCAGTGCGATTGCCAAGTCATTCAACTAACTACTACCTAACCTAAAAACGAGATCAAATGTCAGTATATTTTAAATCTATTCTATCTAATCTAATCTTCCTCATCAGTATCAGGTAAGCAATCAACTGTCAACAACAATGAACGGCGTAAATAATAGTAAGAACGGCGTAAATAAAAGTATGGTAAAATTTTCATACCACCAGAAGGGTGTAACTAGACCTAGATTGGCAATACCTAACATTGATTTGGCGTAAATCAAAAAGCCTTAAAAACACTGGTTTTTGACCGGCTTACGACAAAAAAATTCTGAAAACTTTTCATAATGCAACCCAAATTAGAAAAAAAATGTTGTCGTAGAGCAACGAGACCCGGACCGTTCGATAGAGAAAAATCAGCTGATCAGGGGCGTGCCCTTAGTTGGTTACGACCTTTTTACTGGTTACGACCTTCTCGTTTTCACCCATCGATATCATACCTTTATCCCTTGCGGGGTAGGCAGAGCGTTAACGGCCGTAAGAATACGGTCGCTATCGCCACGTCTGACATTTTTGAGGATTGTTTTTCAAGGTTGTTCCAGAAAACATGTGTATCACTATAGTGACAGGTTGTCAGCCTGTCGCCTAAAAATTGTAATACACCAATACCCTCGAGTCCCTTAGTCGCCTCTTACGACACCCGCGGGAAGGATGTGGGGTGACGCTATTCTAAGCCGGCATCACACGGCAAATAAATAGAAACACGAACATTATTCTGTTTACACTGATATCCGTCTGAACGAATCGAATAAATACCACCATTTTTATAAACCGCGCGTTTCCTTTTGGATTCATTTCCATACTCCTTCTAGTTCTACAGCCGCGACAGCCCACTGCTGGACATGGCCCTCCCCCAATGCAGCTCCATGCTTTGCTGAAACTAGTCTAGTTTCTTTTAGTTTTCTGATGATGGCGAAATTTCAAATACGGCGAGGAACACACTTAACGCACGACGGAGCGCAAAAATATCGCAGCGGTCTGTCAGATCTATACTAGAAATGTCAATCCCGATACCAAAGCCGGGTGTCAAGTGTGTTTCTCGCCTAGAACCTTCTCTTTTAAGCGCTAGTTTATTTCTAGAAAAAAACGAGATTTTTTCTCCACACTTCGTATTTTTTTTAATACTTGTAATTTTTGGTATGAATAGTTGTTCGTCTGGCGGATCGTTTCGAAATTTTTGCGCTCCGTCCTGCGTCAAGTGTGCGATCCGCCTCTCCTGTTTCAGCAGAATACACCATAACCTTATATAAATCAGATAGTGTCGACAAGGATTATCCGGTGGCGAAGACAGTATCGCCCCCTGGGGAGCCACACCGACACCAGCCTTACATTGATCGCCGATACACCGGCCATTGAACGAGCCAGGTGACGGTATTGCTTACAATAAATACTGGCTGATGGACCGCTCGGCTTATAGATTTTTGTTACACCTGAATAGATAGCGTATTTTGTAGACTTAGGCGAGGAACAAAAATATCGCGGCTAGAAATGTCACTCGTCACGGGTAGGCAATGGGGTGATGTTATCCTAAGCCGACAATACACTGCAAAAAAAAATACTAATAATATAATATATCAACCTTAACTATACAAAACTGCGGCTATCATGCTGCGATCCCTTAAATGTGTGTGTGTGTGTGTGTGTGTGTGTATCAACAACCCATTTTCTTGCTAACTACTCTGGTGTACATACAGTGTAGGAAACCACGAGCACTCTCATCAGCCGGCCATTACCGCAGGATTTGATTCCGCGCGTCAACGACACTTCACCGGCCAGAGCTCACTGGAACACCACTTAGGCGGATCGCACACTTGACGCACGACGGAGCACTGAAATATCGCAGCGGTCTGTCAGTATATTTTAATTAGGTTTATATTATTTAGGCATGACATTGTATACAATGAAATACTAAGCTAAAAGAATTAAATTTTAAGTTATTAACATTATAAGTACGCATGCATGTTCCTATCTTGCGATGCCCTGATGGGTACATGTACCTAATTGCTGCTATAAATTTTATAACTTTAAGCTCGTACATAAAAGCATGAAAAATAAAAAATAAAATCAGGTCCATACTAGAAAAGTCACCCGCTGTTGACTCAGCGCTGTCGCAGTTTGATCCGTCGAATGCGGTTTTAGTATGAGGAGTGACGTTCCTAGTATGGATCTGGCATTTTTGATAATTTTTGGTGATGATCATGATTTTTCCGACCAATTTCGTCCATAGTGACCACTTCGACTCCTAATCAGATCGGCGCTGATGACTATTGTAGCCAATTTTGGCAGTAAACTCCAGGGCACGTGAGTTTGCCATGAATAAATAAATAAACAATAAATAAATAATGAATAAATTAACTATGAGGTCGATGCTAGTAAACAAAATTCACTGACACCTTGTATGGGTGTTCGATTTTTTTTCGTTCTCAAACTGAACATTTCCTCCTCATTCCCTGAGAGAACATTTTTCGGTACACTACTTTAAAATGTCCAATTTAAATATTTTTATTAAACACGATGTATTTGCATTCAAATGATAAAAAAATGTTCTTAAAAAGAACGCTTCTTTTTCTTTTCCTGTGGGGCACCGAGTCGTCCAAAGACCCTGTGAACCCTAGTGCCAGAATTTTTCAACCGCCTTCTTCAAGTAGCTGGCTTCTGACATGGTTGTGTAACGACCGCCGTGTACGTAATCAATAATCATAGACAACAACCGGGACCTACAGCTTAACGTGCCATCAAAAACACGGAACCATCTCTCAACGGAACAACCATTCATCTCAATCGGGTACCTGCAATGTCCTAATCGTAATGGAAACAAATTTACAAAGTGATAAATATCAACTTTGTGAGTGACCCACCGAGAATCGAACCCGGGACCGTCTGCACCACATCGGTCGCCACAACAACGCTAATATCGTCCTTTCTGAAGAGCATTACCCTTTCTTTAGGCATAGGAGCACGGACATGTTGAGTTTATTTTCCTCGTACCCTATCCTCCAATTTGATCCCGATCGTGAATCTTTAACGACATTGATTCGCTTCGAACATCTTTCGACGACAGCTAGAGTTGTATATTATGTAAATACAGTGTGTAAAAATAATTTGCTGCAAATATTTTAAGGTGTGGATCAGACCATGAAACTGAGCAACTTTCCCCAAGGAACATAGGTCCAAATATGAAAAAAAAAATTTGGACCTTCCATCCGACTAAGTCAATTTGTATTTGACTAAGCCAAAAACATTTCTCAGATTTCGACCTATTTCTTGGGGAAAGTTGTTCAGTTTCATGGGCTGAATCACCTTTTAAAATATTTGGCAGCTAATATTTTTACACCTTATATTATGTAAATAAATCAGCAGTTAAATAATTATACTCCTGCTGAAACACGTTCCAATTTGGTGTCGTATTGTCGAAACACCGCGCACTGTTTGTGCTACTTACAACGTACAATGTTGATGAAAATTGTGTTGCGTACAGCTAGCAAGCTGGCATTTTCATTGAACATCAAATGTAATAGACATACATAAATACATACATATATCACACTTTTATCCCTTGCGGGGTAGGCAAAGCGTTAACGATCGTAAAATTACGGTCGTTATCGCCACGTCTGACATTTTTGAGGATTGTGTTCCAAGGTTGTTTCAAAAAACATGTGTATCACTATAGTGACAGGTTGTCAGCCTGTCGCCTAAAAATTGTAATGCACCAATACCCCGAGTCCCTTAGTCGCCTCTTACGACACCCTCGGGAAGGATATGGGGTGAGGCTATTCTAAGCCGGCATCACACGGCATTTTTTTTTTATCTACAAAATATAACAGTCCAATGTTTTTCACAATAAGCACTGTTAAAACAAATTGCGTGTATTTGAAAACAAAAGCGGGATAATCTTGACACTGGAGCGAAATTAAAACAAACAAAACCCTAAACAGGGTTGTCTTTTGTGGCCGCCGGTAGGGGGCGCTAATCTATTTCTTTGTTTGCTCAAACAACACTCGATTTACGTAAAGCTTGTGACCGGTCGAGGGCTGGTGATGGTGATGAGTGTTTTACTAAAACTTGAATCCAATACATACGGACTTCTCTGTTTAGTTCCGCATTTTCTACTAGATACCCATAGGCATGGATATCCGTCAGGAAACTCACAGGTGACTCTCCTCTCGCATCATCAACTACTCTTAAATGGTAAGCCCCCCCACCGTTTACTCAGAGCAAAAAAGCTTAATATTCATCCTGATGATACAGACGCCATCAGCAAACCCTTTGATCTTTCCGAAATTATTACATGCATAAAATCTCTGCAGCATGGAAAGGCCGCTGGAATGGATGATATAACAACAGAACAGCTGAAACAACTGGGACCAGTTGCAGTATCGTGGCTTTTAGCCATGTTCAACTCGTGCCTTAGCAGCCTTAAAATCCCAAAAATATGGCGGCGGGCTAAAGTGATAGCGCTACTGAAGCCGGGAAAATGCCCCTCAGATCCTAAAAGCTACCGCCCCATCTCGTTGTTGTGTCATTCATTCAAGCTCTTTGAAAGAATGCTTTTAAATCGCCTCACACCTGTCCTGGAGAAGTCACTGATACCGGAGCAAGCTGGATTTCGGCCAGGAAAATCCTGCACAAGTCAAACCTTGGGCCTCGTTCAGTACATCGAAGACGGATTCGAAACCGAACAAGTAACTGGCGTCGTATTCGTAGACTTAACAGCTGCCTACGATACAGTTAATATCAGAAGACTGTTGACGAAAGTGTATGTTATAACTAAAGACTCAGGCTTTGTTAATATCCTTAGAGAGATGCTGAACAATCGAAGGTTCCAGGTTTGTATTAACAACTCAAAGAGTAGGTGGCGATGCCAGAAGAACGGGCTGCCACAGGGAAGTGTGTTGGCTCCTGCATTGTTTAATGCTTACACAAACGACCAGTCACTAACGTCTAACACCAAACACTTCCTCTATGCAGACGACCTCGCGCTTGCTGCCCAAGCGCCAAGCTTCGAAAAAGCAGAGAGATCCCTTAAGGTAGCATTGGACGCACTTGACGAGTATTATGACGCCAATGCCTTACGGCCAAATCCGTCCAAAACTCAATCTTGTGTGTTTCATTTGCGTATCCGAGAGGCGAAAAGAGGGCTCAAATTATCGTGGCGAGGCGTTGACATCGAGCACTGTCCAAACCCCCGGTACCTGGGCATTACTCTCGACAGATCTCTGACCTATAAGGCCCACTGCGTGAACACAAAGCAGAAAGTGAGTGCCAGAAACAATCTGTTGAAGCGATTAACGTCCTCCGCCTGGGGAGCAGCCCCTCAAGTTTTAAGGACAACCGGCCTCGCGCTCTCGTTCTCCGCAGGCAAATACGCATGCCCTGTTTGGCACCGTTCCTCTCATGCTAAGCAGGTCGACGTGGCTTTGAACGAGACGTGCCGCATAATAACAGGCTGCCTTAAACCCACACCGCGTAATATGCTGTACCCCCTTGCTGATATAGCGCCACCAGACGTTCGACGAGAAGTAGCTTGTGCAGTGGAGAAACTCAAGCAGGAAACTGTCTCTCAACACCCACTGTTCAACTACTCTATGCCTCGTGCTCGCCTCAAAAGCCGAAACAGCTTCTTGAGGTGTACAGCAACCACAACTAATGACCCTCAACAGACCAGAGAACAGGTATGGAAATCCCGCTGGCCACCTCCACCTGATTTCATTCCACCGTCCGAGACTCTGCCACGGGGACACAAATTACCGTGGCAAACCTGGAAATCTCTGAACAGGTTACGAACACAAGTTGGTCGCTGCAGAGAAAATATGGCGAAATGGGGTTTCACCGACAAAACGCAAGTGAAATGCGACTGTGGGGCCCCATCTCAATCTATGGCTCACCTTATTAGGTGTCCTCTTTTGCCCGTCTCTTGCAGCAGGGAGGAGCTGAGCCAAGCAACGGAGAACGCCATTACGGTCGTCAAGTACTGGCAATCAAAAATATAATCCATTGACACGACGAAGAAGACTAGATACCCAAACCGACTAAAACTGTAATTATTATAATTATTTACCATTTATTGTACACAAGAAATTTTACAGGACAAAACATAAATAAAATGGACACAACAGGCACTGCTTATCTCTAAAAAAGAAATTTCTTACAGCAGACCTACAGGAGAGAAATGGCATTGGGCGAAAGGCGGATGAGACGTGCACAATAACTATACATTCAAGATGATAAATATTTACAGATAATAAGAGGCAATACATACGAAATATAACTAATATATTACATACAACTACAGATATAAATAATAATAAATATATATTATAAAATACATACTACAATACTGGTTAATTTGGAAGAGAAAGATAGTGTTCCTTAACTGTACCGCATTCTACTACATGCTTTTGAAGAAACAGCTACAATAGGGCTATTAAACTTTATAATATCGTACCATATAAAATTTAAAACTTGCCGGTATCCAAGTTTAAAGCCAGCCTGTATAGAATATGCCTCGACGAGTGTTTTTATGAAAGTATGGCGGATGACAAAATGAATCCAGGTGGTGTCGGGAAAAGGGTAGCTACCCGCCTGGCCGGGTGTTGTGGCCAGGGGACCGACGGGTCCCCCTGGATTGGATTAGAAGTTGTATATATGCGTTGCGCGGTGAACACTTCGATACCGCGTTTCAGGCCCATTGTTCTGTCACGTGGCGCCATCTCTCCGATATATTGAGAACTCCTGTTGCGTCTTGTATGCTTGTGAACCACTTGAGTGAGCTTCATGTTGTAGCCACCAGAGGTCGCTACAAAATAAAAGAGTTTATGGAATTTCAATTTTGATTTTGACATTATTTATTATTATTATTTTATGAGACATGACATATCTTTTTATTTTTCCAAAACAGTTGTTGTGTGTAAATTTTAATATTGTGCCTAATTGTTTGATTTGATTTATATGATTTGATAAATTTGACATTTTGTTTGTATTTCCTATGAATTTAAATTTCATTTGACATGTAATTTATTTGCATTTTAATTCTAGTTGACTATATATATTAATATAATATTATTTTTACAAATTTTTACCTACTTAACTAATGTATTAACTTTATTACTTTATTAACTTTATTAAATAACTTACTGCAAAATGTTTGGCCTCAATTGTGATTTTGTTATCTGTATTTTACCATGCTTGCAAGCAAATAAAAATTTCATTAATTCATTCTGTGAATCGCCAATCAGAAGCGATGTAGCAGTCGGCGTAGCAACTCGTAGAGTTTTAGCACGTCTACTTTCTTACCTCGTGAATATTTCCCGCTGTTACTGATTCGCATTTCTGTGCTATTTTGATACCTACCATTTCTTTTTGCTTTGTTTAAAACTTCTTTCAACAGTGTTTCAACAACACTATTTTTCCAACGCTAACAAACAATTGCTTTTATGTCTTTGAACGAATCTGTGAAAGAGTGAAAAAATGTTAGTCAAATATCCGTTCTTTTGGGTTTCGTTATCGCCGCGTCTCCGGTTGTGACGTCACAGCGATGGCGCCGACAATTCGAGGCTCGTCGCTACTTGCGCGACGGACAGAGCTATGATAGGTATAATAAATTATAAGGTGTAAAAATATTAGCTGCAAATATTTTAAAGGGTGAATCAGCCCATGAAAGTGAACAACTTTTCCCAAGAAACATATGTTGAAATATGAAAAAAATTTTGGACCTCCCATACAAATTGACCTCGTGGGTTGGTAGGTAATTTTGTATGGCAGCTCCAAAATTTCTTGGGGATAATTGTTGAGTTTCATGGGCTAATTCACCCCTTAAAATATTTGCAGATAAAACTTTTACACCCTGTATAAGTTCTTTATTGCTCAGTTTAATACACATATCGGAGATGAGGTCCTCCCATAATTAAAGTCCCCTCCAGTAAGAAATTTAAAAATGCTTGTGTTGGGAGTGCCACGCTGCTTCCCATGGTAAGTTACATTAAAAATTGAGACAAGCCAAAAAATAATGATTAAAATTTAATTTGATAAAAATGAATTCCTAAATTAATGTTTTTCAACCGACACACAAACATCACTACATAGTATAAAGAAAAGTCGCTTTTTGCGTCTGTCTGTATGTATGTTTGCTTAAATCTTTACAACTACTCATCAGATTTAGATGCAGATTTTTTTAATAGATAGAGTGATACAAGAGAAAGATTTTTATGTATAATACTAGCCGGGAAAATATCTTATTTCCACGGGAAAACGAGTTGCTGCGGGCGCACCCGCTGGGCGGGCCGCTTGTAATATAGTAAAAATAAGAACCCGACTGCGGTTATTTCAAAGATATATTTCTCGTTTAAGATACGCCATTATGAATTTACGACCCTTTAATATAGCCAGTGTCAATCGCGCTCAGACTAATCTAACAACACCTTGTATGCCTAGTATTATAAATGCATTTATGGTCAGGCATACGCAATTGGAAGGCATGGTGATATTGTAGATATTATGGCTGGAGCCCAAATTCTTCTATTGGGCAGCACTCCAGCGCGGCCGTCGCCGAAAGCTGCCATGCTCGACGCAGGTTGATGATCAGTAGCGGAGCGATATTATAAAGACCGTAGATGTTTACTGAATGAACATTTATTTTTACCAAGCCGTTGTAGCCCGTGAAAAAGATTCACTTGTCCATATACATACACACTCGAAAAACCCTACTTTTGAGGCAGTCGGGTAAAAAACGCGAGACATGTTAAACAACAATGCGTGTTAATTGCATCCTCCCCTCTCCCTCTCCTCCCCCCGCCGCATGATGACGCATTTATTTTTAAACTGGAAGTCTATTTTTGTTTTTATTTGTTGGTAATCCATTACTTTTTTGTACCTTTTTTCACAAATTGGGTACATAGCTGTTAGTGCCTACATCATGGGTCCATGCCTTAGTCGCCTTTTACGACACCCACAGGTAGAAATAGTGATGCTATTCTTAGCCGGCATCATAGGTGGATCGCACACTTAACGCACGGCGGAGCGCTAAAATATTGCAGCGGTCTGTCAGATCCATTCTAGAAATGTCAATTCCACATACTAAAACCGCTCAACCGCTGTTGACGCAGCGCTATCGCAGCGTCGTCCGTCGAGTGCGGTTTTAGTACGAGGAGTGACGTTTCTAGTATGGATCTGACAGACCGCTGCGTTATTTTCACGCGCCGTCGTGCGTTTAAGTGTGCGATGCGTCTTACGTTAAAGTGTATAGAGGGCGACAATTGTAGCGTATTGGCTCGAGTCTTGCGTCTCGGCACACGTCACATCACAAAATGTTCAACACCCGCTATTTCAATAGCCGCAAGCGGTGAACCTGCACTTGACTTTGTGATACTTTAACATTTCGTAGTCCACTTTTGAAAAATCGTGTTTCCAACAGCTTGTTATGGATGTGATATTGCCGTGTGATGCCGGTATAGAATAGCATTACCCCAATTCTTCCCGCGGGTGTTGTAAGAACCAACTAAGGGACCCGAGGGTTTCATGTGTATTAGCACGTATACAACTCTAGGCGACAGGCTGACAACATGTCACTACAGTGATACACGAATCATCTGAAGGTGCCCTCAATACTTGTCAGACGTGGCGATAACGACCGTAACTTTGCGACCGTTAACGCTCTGCCTACCCCGCAAGGGATAAAGGCGTGATTTGTGTGTGTATGTGTGTGTTATGGATTTTTTATTCGTACTTGTTCGGGGTAGACCTCGCAAAAGATGGCGAGACGATCGGGATGCTTACGACAAAAACTGTTGGGAGGTTGGTAGGGATCGAGATAACTGGAAGAAATGTGGGAGGCCTTTGCCCGGCAGTGGGGCAGTGTAGGCTGATAAAAAAAAACTTTTTCCGTTCTTCTGTTGGCACGGGTGTGACAGATTTTTTCGGTCACTCGGTCATAATTATTGGAAAAGACTTGGGTTTGCTCAAAGTGTCGTTATATTTTGCGTTGAAAGCACACAAAAAAGACACATTTAAAGGACCACCAACAACAACAGTTAGTACCCACTAAACTAAACTGGTGTACTTGATTCATAGGCGGATTGCACACTTAACGCACGACGGACCGCTGAAATATCGCAGTGGTGTGTCAGATCCATAGTCGAAGCGTCACTCCCCATACTAAAACCGCACTCGACGGATGACACTGCGATAGCGCTGCTTCAACAGTGGTTGAGCGGTTTTACTATGGGGATTGTCATTTTTAGTATGGATGTCAGACCGCTGCGATGTTTTAGCGCGCCGTCGTGCGTCAAGCAAAATGTTGCACTTCTTATCTTGTGGGTCACCAAGTTGTCCAGCAACCCGATGAACATTCTACTCTCTGTACACAAAGCTCCTAATTCCAATATAACTGACTCTACCATAACTTTCCTGCAAATTAAATATTATTCGCCATATTGCAATAAAAACAATTTATCGTACGGATTTAATAATGCTCGTATTCAGTTTCAGCAAGCTTTATGAGCTATATTTACATACAATCCAATTATTTTGTTCATCCGTTTATCAATAACATAGTACTGATATATAAATTTTAAAGTAGACGGACGGACAGATAATACGGACAGATAATTCATGTCAAGTACCAGATTCATAGAAATTAAGGAAGAATTAGAATTGATAGAATAATTTTCATTATGTAATTATATAAGGTGTAAACATATTAGCTGCAAATATTTTAAGGGGTGAATCAGCCCATGAAACTGATCAATTTTTCCCAAGGAACATAGGTCGAAATGTGAAATAAATTTTGGACCTCCCATACAAAATGTCAATGTCAACTTTATGGGAAGTCCAAAAAATTTTTTTGGAGAAAGTTGCTCAGTTTCATGGGTTGGTTCACCCCTTAAAATATATTTACACCCTGTAGTATGCGATAAATACAAAGTTTGTGTCATGTTGAGATGTAAACATGTAAATCTCAATACGCCATAGATTTTTTACGCTTCAGAGGATATCTCTTCGATTATTTTCAGGCTGTTTTCTGTTTGTATTTGTACAGAGCGTGGGGTGATCTACTTGTAGCGCACTCAAACAGTGATGTGTGTTTAGGTGTAGATCGTGACAGATCTCAGCAAACTGTTTATTTTGTATTTTTTTTAGGATCTTCAAACGAAACCTATAAATTAAGGTTTTGTTCCCATTTCATAAACCATTTATCAGTAATTATTGCCTGCCATTGCTTTAAAACAACAAGTAAACAATTAATTATATTATATTTCACGGCTAATTACATAAACAATAATTGTGAATTTATATCAGAAGTTAGCTGACTGCGCAATGCGGTAACCAGATTACTCAACAATCTTACTTTATGGTCGGAACTTTTTAACAAACGGAATTATTTAGCCACGTAAAATTATTTCAATTTAATTCAAATTTATGAAGGAACTTTGGCTTGGATTCTTTTGATAATGCAGCCGTAGTCTGAATCAGAGAATGTTGGTAGTTCAGCAGTTTACCGCTTTTGAAAACGTTCAAATATCGGAAGCTAAAAGTGACACCAACTCTTTGGCAAGAAAATGACCCCATTCTATCATGCTATCAACTGCGTTAGTTAAAAAATCTCACATTTTTTCACACATCTTTACTTTGAGTGTCGTGTGGTTGAATGAAATTGAATAGCTTCAGAAATGTGATGCAAAGTGCTTACAAGAAATCTCGAGCATGCGGTTATGAGTTTGCTTGTACCAGAACTAGCTACACGATATGAACTTCACAGCTGCTGCGCACTCCATTATAAAAGTGTTTAGTTATATTTAACCCGTATGTAGTTGCCGTGTGGTCCTGGCTTAGAATAGCATCACCCCAATTCTTCGCGCGGGTGTTGTAAGAGGCAACTAAGGGACTCGAGGGTTTCACTTGTATTACCACGTATTAGAACTTTAGGCGACAGGCTGATAGCCTGTCACTACAGTGATACACGAATCATCTGAAGGAGCCCTCAAGACTTGTCAGACGTGGCGATAACGATGGTAATTTTACGGTCGTCAACGTTTTGCCTACCTCACAAGGGATAAAGGTGTGATTTGTGTATGTATGTATGTATAGTTGGCTTGTGGTCCTGGCTTAGAACAGCATCACCCATTTCTACCCGTAGGTGTCATAAAAAGTGACTAAGGGATAAGCCCAAGGCAGCAGCGATCTCTGTGAATGTGACACCTGGTACTGCGCTCGCCAATCCGCCTGCCAAGTGTGATGAGTAAGACAAGAACCCCACTAAGGGAAGCCTATGACCAGCGGTGTGCACTTGTGGCTGTCGATGTAGCAGTTTGAAGACATAGGAATGTTCAAACCTTTATAACCGTGTGATGCCGGCTTAGAATAGCATCACCCCACATCTTTGCCGCGAGTGTCGTAAGAGGCGACTAAAGGACTCCAGAGTATTGGTGTATTACAATTTTTAAGTGACAGGCTGACATTCTGTTTGTCACTATAGTAATATACATGATTTCTGAAACAACTTTGGAAAACAATGCTCAAAAATGACAGACGTGGCGATAGCGACCGTATTCTTACAGCCGTTATTACTCTGCCTACCCCGCAAGGGATAAAGGCGAGATATGTGTATGTATGTATGTAAACTTTTTATTTGGGAACTAAATATTTCAACTCACAATGCCTATTCAGTGCTTACGTGCATGAAACTAGACAAAGCACCACACAACAATAAGCAAAACGTGCGAGGTTTGTTTGTAAGAGGAGGTCGTTAGTCGTGTGTTGGTGGTTGGTGGTTGGTAAAACTTTGTAACAGCAGGAAGCCCTGTGTGAGTAGTTCTACAACTTCCTACTGGATAACACACGGAGCAACTTTAGCGACCTCTGGTGACTACAACATGAATCTCACTCAAGTGGTTCACAAGCATACAAGACAGGAGTTCTCAACATATCGGAGAGATGGCGCCACGTGACAGTACAACGGGCCTGAAACGCGGTATCGAAGTGTTCACCGCGCATAGCATATAGACAACTTCCAATCCAATCCAGGTGGATCCGTCGGTTCCCTAGCCACAACACTCGGCCAGGCGGATAGCTACTCATTTCTAGACACCGCCTGGATTCTTCGTGTCACACGCCTTATTGGAGACCTCTACAATGGACTTCGCAGCCTTCAACCACGCATCAACTTCTAGAGCATGGAGCCAACTACTTCGGCACCGGCGGCTACACTGCGGTCTTCATCATCCCGACTCACTGGATATTTGAATACTGTAGCAGGTTAGGTTGGGTAAGACACAACCCCTATAATATCCGGGGTCAGGTGTAATACAGTGAAGGCCAGGCTGGACTTTGGACCTTTCTTATGTCAAGTCAAGTCAAGTCAAATTATTTATTCAAAGTAGTAAATTTTACATTTCGCTTTTTGATGGTCAAATATTAACAATTTTAACAATAACAATTTTATGAACCTAGTGTAAACGCGGCTCAGGTGGACTAAAAATTTAAAACTAGCCCCTAAAGCACTGCCTCGGGGCTGGCCAAGCTAACCAAACAACATGTAACGTTAGGTGGTAAATAAAATAACATCGAGTTCATGCCAAGAGAAAATGTTGTGTTACATGCGTATGGTTAGCCGGACCCCCTGGACAGTAAACCACCCAGAAACCTGCCCAGAAGTGCTCCTATTCTTAAAATACAATTTGTCAGGCCCTAGGCTACCCTAGCTAAATTTCTAAATATGAAACAAAAATATATTAATAGCCAAAAGCGGCTACGTTAATAAGATAAAATATACATCATATACAGTAGATAATTCTACCTGTGTCGTCATATAAAGTCTACTTTGTACATTTGTAACTACTCCCATGGAGATTTATTATGCCGCGAACATAAGTCTTACATTGACAGTTGAGTGTCTAATTGGACGTGAGCTTAAGCTTTAGGACACATCTGTAGTGAACTATGGCTTAAAGGTGCGAATCAGAGATATTTTTGTACCACTAAATTGTATTTAGATATAAGTTCCCCAACAACGATACGTCTCCGAGACATATTTCAAAGCGTTCACACTATGTGTGTTGCCGCAGGACACGAGTGAAGTTGTGGGTAAACAATAATACGAGACAATAGTAAATTACTACGTACCTAGGTATGTAACCTATCAACAGCAACCGAGGTTTTTTAACGCCCGAGTGGAGCGAGGACGGTAACTTTCCGAGGTTGTTATTGATGTTACATCCGCGGTACGTATATGCTTTACATATTGAATGAAAAGTGAGTAAAATAAAGCGATAAATACACGTAAACGATGGTTGTATCGCCTTATATTCAAATTGCACCACTAAACTTTTATTTCTATGATTGGAAAATATTGAATTAAATATGAAAGAAAATAATGTTAACATAAAGTAAAAAAAATGTAATCTTAAGGATGTTAGTAGTTTTTACTTTTGTTATCGTAATATTGAGAATTAATTCGAGGTTGTAAAAATATAGATTACAAATATAAAGCCTCCTTCTTCGATATTTGCTATGGTATGATAAGATAAGTAAATAAGCACCTTGACTGTATCCGTCGCGTTGTATCTCGTAGAGGAAGCGCGCAGCTGTCACCGACGCGCGGTTATTACTCTAACTTTTATAACGACTCCACTTCTTCTCACTAATAGATACTTACTCAAACTTTATAGTTGTGTACACAATATTGCCCTCAGCTTGTTTTTACGAGACCCCCCGCGGTGCGGCGCCTGCTGGCGACAGCGCTATGAAAACAAAACAAAGAAAATACATCTACCTACAAAAGACAACGATATCGAAACAGTTTGAGCAATAAAACAAATAACAAGCTAATTTATTCCTTTCAAATTATTATGAACAGCTACAAACTACAAATTTTGTTTTTTTTTTTTTTTTTGGCGGGTAGACAGAGAAAAGTAAACACCTAAAATTTGCTCTCCCTATAATTTATTTAAATTAAATATAATATAATAATATAAATGTGTTAAAAGCTTACCAATTACACAAGTTAACTTTCACCTCTCTAATACAGTAATAATTTCAAAAATAAGACAACTATTTACAATATTTACACCGAGATGGATAGCACTGCACAACTCGCCAAGAGCATTGAAGAACTCACTAAGTGGATGGACACTAGAATGTCTGAATTTGAGGCGTCTCAGCAACAGGGAGCTTCTGCAGGTACTCCTACTGTGAAGGTGTTGTCGGCAGACTACCTGGCTTTCAAGGCCCTTGTTTGGAAGGCATTTGGAATGCTAAGGTCGCAGCTGGAACTTATTGCCAGTGGGTTGGACAGAGTTGAGACCCATTCTCGCCGCAAAGTTCTTCTACTGCATGGCATGGCTGAGGAAGATTCAGAGGATCTGGCGAAGAAGGTGAGCAGCATAATTCAGGGCACAATGAAGCTGTCATCCATGAATGCTGAAGCCATTGAAGTCTGTCATCGCTTGGGTGCAAAAAAGAACAAAACTCGGCCGATTTTAGTCCGTTTTACTTCGATGAAGCATCGGGCTGCTGTGTGGAACGCCAAAACAGCACTCAAGGGCTCCATGGTGTCAGTTTCGGAGTTCCTAACTAAGCCACGACAGGTTATCTTTGCTGCAGCCAGGAAACATTTTGGCAAGAAATACTGCTGGTCATCGGAAGGCGTCATAGTGGTGCTCTTGTCGAATGGTAGCAGGAAAAAAGTTTTGACCATGGCTGAGCTCGAGAAACTGATAGCTCTCCACCCGCGCCGTGCTGATACATCGAAGTGAACGAGTGACAGTGATTGTAGTAACTAGTTTGCACTGCTTTCCGCCGTTCGTTTTTGAGTATCATCTTGGTTAATTTCTGTTTGTAGTTTTACAATCATTCACAAGCGTTATAAACGTAAGGAAGGTAATTTATATTGTTCTTTATTAAGATAACCTCACTTCATTGTACAAATAATATAAATGTCAATGACTGACAGATACGTTCAGAAATTATAACTTTTCTTTTAAATTTTTTCGGACAGGTTAGGGTTTGCTATCATACCGCCTTGGCACTAGTTGTAAAATTGTTAGCTTTTATTACTTTTGTTATGTTTAAGTATTTCCCCTCTCAGGGGTAAGTCTGTTACATCCCTGCCTACCCCGGTAACCGCTGACGCCGTGACCTACTAGCCGCCGACAACACGAGCATCATGCGTTTGCGCAATACTTGGAGACACGAGGCGCCGACGCTGCAGTTTACGCCGTTTCAACATTATTTCCGTTCGATAGCTTTGCTGTCACTTTTAGACCTACCATCGGCTATTAGACACCTATTATTAGGACTAAGTTTTGTTTTATAATTTTACTTTGTAATTTCTTTTCCCTAATAAATAAGTTAAAAGTTTTTGGTTTTTTTTACAACTTCTGACTGCCGCGTACTTGATTGGCGCAGTCTATCGTCTTGGGGAGGACGAGTAGGTTAGGGACTCGAAAAGTGCGTTCCTGAGAAGACTTCACTTGGACACCCCAGGAGAACCTACATCCCGTACGTGCCGCAGCCACCAGAAGCGTATCCAGACATCGATACAGTGAAAGAGACCAGAAACCAGTATGCTAATGTGAGTACCTCTTGAATCGATCTAGAGTTGCTACTTTTCCTATTTTTACATACTTTTCCTTAATTTCCTTTGTGTGTTACCCCTTCCTGTGTGTAAATTTTTGATTTTTTTTCCTTCCTTGTGTCTTGATTTTGTGTTCAAAATTTTTCATCCAAGGCGATCGGGTAACTCTAGGTTAGATAGATTAGATAGGGAGTCGCGAAATAGGCGCGCAGATAGTAATAGGAATATAAATAATTTAGGAAGTGAAATGGCAGACTACGATCTTATTTTAAAGGCACTCCGCCTTGTTCCCGACTTTGACGGGAACCCGAATGTCTTGCCACGCTTTATTAAGATATGCGACCAACTTGTGGAAGAGTTTGTCACTACGGCCAACCCCCTGGGTGGCGTAGCCGTGATAAGTGGGATTTTAAATAAAATAGTGGGGCCCGCAGCTCGTTTAGTTAACACAAGTGGTAACGTCGATAACTGGAAAAGCATCCGTCAAGCTCTTGTTAATAATTTCGCTGACCATCGGGACGAAATAGCATTGTACAATGATCTTTCTCTTTTAACCCAAGGTTCTAGTACACCACATGAATTTTACGAGCAGTGTCAGAACTTATTTAGTATCATGATGACTTATGTCTCACTTCATGAGACTGTAGAGACTACCATCGAGGCCAAGCGCACTTTGTACAAAAGATTAACCCTTCAGGCCTATTTACGTGGGCTAAAAGAACCTTTAGGGTCCAGAATCCGGTGTATGCGTCCGGAAACTATTGAGAAAGCTTTAGAGTTTGTTCAGGAAGAGTCCAACATTTTATACCTACAAAAACGCACTGAACACGTTCCTGAAAAGAAGCCAATTTTTAATCAACCCCCTAAGCTTCCGTTTAATAATTTTGTGCCGCAAAAACCATTCGCTTCATTTGAGCCTATGCCCAGTACGTCCCGCAATCTTTTTAACGCACCCCAAAACTTTTATCAAATGCCTAGACCCATGAACAACCAGGGTTTTCAGAACAGAGGTCCCACTCGCACCCAGCAAATGTTCGGTGCACCCCTACCTAACCAGAATAACCGCGGTAACGGTTTTAACATGCCACAGCGTGGTTTTACTCCTTCTGGCAATAATGCCCCACGTCCCATGAGCGGTGTAAGCCATTTTGTTCCCAAAGCTCTGCCCCCGACCGGCATGCAAGGCCACAACTGGGCACAGCGTGGTAACCCGCCACCTACTAACTATTTTAAAAGCCGCCAGATGAACTTTACCGAGTGCTATGAGCCTGAATTTCCATATGATGCGAATGAATATCAGCCCGACTACTCTTATTACTATGATAACGTCCCCGAGTACGCTTGTGAAAACGAGCCACAGTTCGATAACTCAGCATCATACTCTAATAACTCCTACCAAGATAGCCCGCGAGAGGAGGAAAATTCAGCTCAGGCCACTCCTCAGAATTTTCTGGAGGGATCAAACCCAGGCAAGTTAAGATAGAAATTAATCTTCAGACGCAACGTCAGTTAGCCTACATTCAAATCGCAGATCCACCCCTGAAATTTCTTCTTGACACCGGGGCGAATCAGTCCTTTATTTCTCCCGAAGCAGTGAACAAGTATTTTTCCCACATTCCTCTAAATTACGAACCTTTTGAGGTTACAAATGTTCACGCAACCAGTTATAATGACCATTCTATTACCATGCCTTGTTTTCCAGAATTCAATGAGACAGAAAACATAAATTTGTTCATATATAAGTTCCATGATTACTTCGATGGACTTATCGGTTTAGATCTTTTGAAGAAATGGGAGGCCAATATCAGTTTGAAACATAATATCCTCACTACACGCCGAGCCACGAATCCTATCGCTATGTATGATTCACGCAACTGTAATTTTTACGAAGAAATAATTCCTAGTAATTCTTCTAAAATACTGCGAATTCCGATTAACATCCACGACTGTGACGCTTTCATTCCCGAACAAAGATTTTCTAGTTGCATAATTAGGGAATGTCTGACTACCATATCAAAGAACCGAGGTTTAGTTGAAGTAATAAATGACACACCAAACGACGTAATTTTCTCGCTCGATACGCCAGTCGCCGCCGAAGTGCATAATGTTCAGTGCAAACGCACTGATGCACCCATTACGTCACGCGCAGAACAAGTGCTGTCTCGCTTGCGCACAGACCACCTGAACCCGGAGGAGCGCGCGAATTTAGAATCTCTTTGTGCACAATACGCAGACGTGTTTTACATTGAAGGGGAGGCTTTAACTTTCACTAACAAAATTAAGCATTCCATTAAGACTACTGACGAAATACCTATTTATACAAAAAGTTACCGATATCCTTTCGTACATCGGGAAGAGGTTCAGAGCCAAATAACAAAAATGTTGGAACAGGGTATTATTAGACCATCAGATTCCGCGTGGAGCTCACCCATTTGGGTGGTGCCAAAAAAAATGGACGCGTCAGGGAAAGTTAAATGGCGTCTTGTCGTTGATTTTAGAAAATTAAACGAGAAGACGTTGGACGATAAATACCCTATTCCAAATATCGCTGACGTTTTAGACAAACTTGGTAACTGTCAGTATTTTACGACATTAGATTTAGCCAGTGGCTTTTACCAGGTCGAGATGGACCCTCAAGATATACCCAAAACTGCCTTCAACGTAGAACACGGTCATTACGAGTTTCTTAGGATGCCCATGGGACTCAAAAATTCGCCCTCCACCTTTCAGAGAGTTATGGACCACGTCCTACAGGGTCTTCAAAACCAAATCTGCTTGGTATATCTTGACGATATTATCGTGTTTAGCACCTCCTTGCAAGAACATATGAACAACTTACAAAAGGTGTTCGAGCGACTGAGAGAATCTAACTTTAAGATTCAGATGGACAAGTCTGAATTCTTAAAGTTAGAAACCGCATACCTAGGCCACGTTATTACAAAAGATGGTATTAAGCCAAACCCTGACAAAATCACCGCGATACAAAAGTTTCCCATACCTAAAACACCTACAGAAATAAAACGTTTCTTGGGTTTATTAGGTTACTATAGAAAATTCATTCCTGGATTTGCCAAATTGACGAAACCCATGACTCAGTGTCTCAAAAAGGGGTCTAAGATCAATCCACATAGCCCAGAATACATATCTTGTTTCGAGCACTGTAAAAAACTACTAACCAACGACCCCATACTACAGTACCCTGATTTCCAGAAGGATTTTATCTTGTCCACAGACGCATCTCAGTTTGCTATTGGGGCCGTCCTTTCCCAGGGGACTATAGGGTCAGATAAACCCATAGCCTATGCGTCTCGCACACTTAACACCAGCGAAATCAATTACAGCACGATAGAAAAAGAGCTTTTGGCTATCGTGTGGGCCACTAAATATTTCCGCCCATATTTGTTCGGACGCAAGTTTGTGGTAGTCACCGATCACAAACCCCTGAAATGGATGATGAATCTCAAAGAGCCTGGTTCAAGACTAACACGGTGGAAACTTAAGTTGAGCGAGTACAACTTTTCCGTCATTTATAAGGAGGGTAAATATAACGTCAATGCAGACGCTCTCTCGCGTATAGAGATTCACAACGAGGAAACTAGCTCCTTAGCCGTCAACCCTTCAGTATCACCGACACGAGCTGGCTCATCTACAGAAACGGTTCACACTAGCGAGGAAAATCCAATATTAGAAGTCCCCATCACAGACGAACCACTGAATAAATTCAGCCGTCAAATATGTTTTACCGTTGTGGGTGATATAAAGAAAAAACCAGTCGTTAGTAAGCCTTTTGAATCACATACACGTACTAACATTCAGCTTTCAGAATCAAATCTTGAAACCGAAGTCGTTAACGCCATCAAAGAGTATGTGAATCCGAAGGTCAAGACAGGAATAATTATCTACCCCACTTTAGCTATGTACCAAATTATCCCCATAATCCAAAAATATTTCAAAAGCTCCGCTATGAATCTCGTTTTGACCAAAGTTGAGTTAGAAAATGTTAAAAATTATCTACGCCAACAAGAGATAATTAAAGCTTACCATGAGGGCAAAACGAACCATAGGGGAATTAATGAAAGCTATCAAGCCCTGTCAAACCGTTACTACTGGCCTAAAATGAAAGAACATATTGCGAAATACATTAACGAATGCAGTATCTGTGGCCAGGCGAAATATGACCGCCACCCTATCAAACAAAAATTTTGCGTAGTTCCACCCCCTACAAGACCGTTCGAGGTAGTACATCTTGATCTCCTTACAATCGAAAATGAAAAGTACCTCACCTTTGTCGACGCATTCTCGAAATACGCCCAAGCGTACCATCTCCGCGACGCTACAGCCATAAGTGTTGTACAATCCTTATTAAAATTATTTACCCATCATGGGGTCCCTCTATCCATAGTTAGCGACCAAGGCCCTGAGTTCACTAACCAAGTATTTATGGAGTTTGTCAGACTACATAAAATTCAGCACCATAAGATCCTTGCGCATACTCCCAACGATAATGGTATGGTGGAACGCTTCCATGCCACTATTTTAGAGCACTTGCGAATCCTGAAGCTAGAACGCCGTAACGAACCAGCTGTAAACCTTGTTCCTTATGCCGTCTTAGCATACAACAGCTCAATTCATAGCTTCACGAAATGCAGACCTATGGAAATAATCGTAGGACATTTCGACCCTAGGGATCCATTTGATTTAGACCTTTCAGAGCATTTACTCCAACAATACATTTTGGACCATAAAAAGCGCATGACTGAGGCCTATAACATGTTAAACGAATCTTCTTTACACCGTAGAACAGCGTTGATAGAGAACAGGAACAAAGATCGCGAGCCTGAAAAGGAATATGAACCCGACCAGCAAGTATTCATCCGTAACCCCGCGGCAAGCCGTCAAAAACTTGCACCCAGATTTACCCAGGATACCGTATTAGCTGATTTACCGATGCACATATATACTAAGAAAAAACGAGGTCCCGTAGCAAAATCTCGCCTTAAGCGAGGTCCTAAAAATTCCACCTTGTTACAGGATACTACTGATGTTGGTACTTCAGCAGACGATGGCGCAAGACATATTACTTGATAAACTGGACGATGGACCCGGGCTACTTCCTTTCAAATTAGGAAATTCTCGAGTAATCTCGCATTACCATTCATTTTTACAGTACATAGACCTTAAAGAAATTCAATCGAAATTAGACTCAGTAGAAATTCAACTTAGTAATGTTAAGCCTAAATTAAATAATAAGACCCTTTCTCTTTTTGAACCTCATATTGAACATCTAGAATCGAAACTTCTTAAGTTATCTGACCAGCTATTAACTTTTGAGCCAAAACGGGTTAAAAGAGGATTAATTGACGGTCTCGGATCCGTAATAAAAAGCATTTCCGGTAATTTAGACTACAAAGATGCTATCAGATATAACAATGCTTTGAAAGTTCTCGATTTCAATCAAAATCAGTTGCAAACCGAAATTAATAGCCAGATAAGTTTAATTAAAAACTGGACATCTCACCATACTAAAATTCTAGACGATATCGCATTTAATCAGAATAAAATAGCTAGTTTATTAACCGGAATGATGACAGAAGATAACGTTCGGGACGCAAATCTTATTAGATATGCTCATTTAGCGCAGTATCTTATTATTTTAGGTGATAATATAGATAATCTTAGCGAAGAGTTAGTTACTTTAGAAACCACTTTAGCTTTCATAAAATCATCCAGTTTCTCTCACTCAACTCTTAGCTCAGTTTCATTTAAGAATATGTTAGATAAGTTAAGATCACTCTACTCGAAATCCGAGATTTTAAACGTAGATATTCGGGATTATTATGACATAATTAAATTAGGTTCGTATTATATAGATAGCCAAATAGTTATAGTCTACAAAGTACCAATAGCCCTTCCTGAAACCTATGATTTCTATAAATTATCCATTGTTCCCAACAAGTACAATCACGCTCTTATCCCTATCCTTCCCTATGTAGCAATTCGAAGTAATGATTCAATGTACCTGAGCGAAGAATGCCCAAAGATCAGCAACTGGTACCTCTGTGGAAAAGGGGTTAACTACAACATTGAAGGAAGACCAGACTGTGTACGACATCTCATCACGACGCAGCAAGTCAGTTCACCCTGCAACCTTATCCCGATCATACTCACCAGAGAAGCCGTGGAGCAGCTAGATGACCAACACTACACTATGTCGTTCCCGAAACCCACCAAAGTACATCTTATGTGCGAGCAAGATCAATACCGCACCCTTCGAGGAAGCTACCTTGTAACTCTACCCCACCAGTGTACTCTCAAGACATCTGAGATAACTATTACAAACTCAAATGATGAAGTAAAAGGGCATGTACTTAAGATAATGGACTTACCTCAAGACTCCAGTAGAATGACGCAACCGCAGCAGCCTGCAATAAAACTGAAGACTATCAATTTTGTTAATTGTTATTGATTTGTTTTATTGTTTTAGTGGATATCTTTTGGTTAACTTGTGTGGTTGGATATTGCGTTTTTATTTTATTTTTATTTCTATTATTTATATATTATATATATTTTATTTATGTCTATGCTAAATCTTGATAATATATATTGCTCTTCTTCAGATGAATATTTAACTGCTCATAGTGATAGTGACTGCTCATCTGTTTCAGACTCTGATCCGTTGCAGGATAAACTTGCTTCGGTCATACAGAATGGTTCCCAATTCCTCTCCCTGGTGCACATCAATGCACAGAGTATTCCTGCTCACTACAATGACCTTCTCGCATCCTTCAGCGACAGTATAGTCGATGCAATTCTTGTTTCTGAGACATGGCTTAAGCCTTCTCTTCCTTCTTCATCTTGTTCTCTGCCAGGATTTCGGCTTTTCCGTAATGATCGTGTTGGTGCAGTGGGCGGTGGCGTAGGTATCTACCTGCGTCGTGACATTCAGGCCACGGTAATCAGTTCTTCCCCTTTACAGTACTCTGGTTCATTGGAATATCTTTTCCTTGAAGTAGTTCTCCACCATAAGAAAATAGTTCTGGGCGTCGTTTACAGTCCCAGTGACAGTGTTGACTACTTTTCTTTATTTGAGTCAACCCTTGAAAATTATAGCACTCTTTACGAACATATAATTGTTATGGGTGACCTTAACACATGCTTGGTGAAGGATGATTCCAGGTCGAAAAAATTGCAAGCTATCACTTCGTCTCTTAATCTAGATATTCTTCCGCTCTCACCTACACATCATGTCCCAAATAGAAGACCTTCTTTATTAGATATCATGATTACTTCCAACTCTAAATTAGTTAAATCTCACGGGCAAATGCTGGCTCCTTTCTCTCATCATGATTTAATTTTCCTTACGTATAAAGTGCGTCCTCCTAAGATTAGTCCCAAAGTAACGTTTCAGCGAAATTTTCGCAACATGGATATGGATCGTTTGAGAGATGATGTAATGAGTATTGATTGGGCTCCGGTTATATCTGCTGATACTATCGATGACAAAGTATCTGCTTTTAAATGTATCGTAACCAATCTTTTCGATAAACATGCACCGGTCAGACCTGTCCGGATTAAACATGCTCCAGCTCCCTGGCTGACACCTGTAATTAGACGAACGATGTCAAAACGTGATAGGGCGAAGAGCAGATTAAAAAAGGATCCTTCTGATACGAATATAGCTACGTACAAAAAACTTCGCAACATCTGCAACAGAATGTGTAGGGATGCAAAGCGTCGCTACATCCACTCTTCCTTAGAAAATCTCACTCAGTCTTTAACTTGGAAATTTTTGAAGTCATTAGGCATAGGGAAGGCCATGGAAACTTTTAAAAGTACCATGGATTTAAACGCTCTCAACACTCATTTTTCTACTCCTCCCGTAACTCTCGATAATGTGACCAAATCTTCTTCTCTCTCATATCTTTCCAACCTTGACCTGCCGGACTGTGTCCCTTTTTCATTTCGACCAGTCACTGCGGACAATGTTGAGAGAATAATCCTTTCTATTTCCACAAAGGCAGTGGGTAGTGATGAGTTAAGTCTCAATATGCTCATTCCAATTTTGAAAGATGTTTTGCCGGTTATTACTCACATAATTAATTTCTCACTGACGGCAAATGTCTTTCCTACTGCGTGGAAAAAAGCATTTGTTATCCCACTGCCTAAGACCTCTAATCCAAACTCCCTTTCTCAATACCGCCCTATCTCCATCCTTCCCATTCTTTCAAAGGTGCTTGAAAGTGTGGTCCATCACCAACTTTATTCCTATCTCACTTCCAACAGTCTCCTATGTCCTTTCCAATCCGGCTTCCGTCCCTCGCACAGCACGGTTAGTGCGTTGCTGAACGTTACTGAAGACATCCGTCAAGCGATGGATAACACCAAACTCACCATTGTAGTTCTATTAGATTTCAGCAACGCATTTAACTCCGTTGACTTTGATATCCTTCTCGGCTCCCTTCATTCTCTCAACATTGATCCTGCTGTGATACAATGGTTCCACTCATATCTTCATGGACGCCAGCAGTGTGTGAAAACTGACGATGTATCATCGGATTGGTCTAACTTATCTGCTGGTGTTCCTCAAGGCGGCGTACTTTCTCCTTTGCTATTTTCGATTTTTATAAACAACATTTCAAAAGTAATTTCTTCTCCCTATCATCTGTATGCGGATGATTTGCAGATTTATAGACATTTCTCTATCTCTGAAATTGGAGAGGCTGTAGAAGCTGTTAATACTGATCTCGCTGCTGTGCAAGAATGGGCTAAGAGCTTTGGTTTACTTGTGAACCCTACCAAATCTCAGGCCATGATTATTGGTAGTAGTAGGCTTAGGTGTAAAATTGACTTTGCAGATCCTCCTAGGGTATTCTACAATGAGATATGTATTCCCTATACTCTCAAAGCCAAGAATCTTGGAATAATTTTTGACTGTAACCTGTCATGGACTGCGCAAGTTAACGAGGTTAGCAGGCGTATGCATTATTCATTCCATTCTCTCAAACGACTCCAGAATTTCCTTCCATTTAAAACTAAAATCATGCTTGCACAAGCTCTTCTCCTTCCTATTCTCGATTATGCTGACGTTTGTTATCTGGATGCGACTGAGGAGCTGCTTAATAAGCTTGAGCGTTTACAAAACCTAGCTATTCGATTTATTTTCGGCCTTCGCAAATATGATCACGTTTCTGAATTTCGCGCTCAACTTAAATGGCTCCCTATCCGACTTCGCCGTGATGTGCACATCCTATGCGTCCTCTACAAAATCCTTTATGACCCATCCGCTCCTGAATATCTCCGTTCCCGATTCCGTCTTCTTCCCGCTGATTCCCGATCTAGGCGCGCTTGCATCACAAAGATGCTTGAGTGTCCTAGTTCAAACACCAGATTCCAATTTAATTCCTTCACCGTTCGTGCCACCCAGCTTTGGAATAAGCTGCCTAAAACCATCCAAGAGAGTCCCTCCGCTTTTACATTTAAAACTAGAGTAAAAGAACATTTTATCTCATCTATATATTGAGCATATTTATTATAATGTATGTATATTTATTTAATAATATCGTGTATGTATTAGTATATATATTTATGTATGTATGTATTTGTTTTTTCAATATTTATTATGTACTTTATTCAATAATTTATTGTATTTCTTTGTTCCCGTTTGTTCCCTTCTTTCATCCCCATTAGGTTGGCTGGAAGAGATCTCTTATAGAGATAAGCTCGCCTTTGTGTTTAATTTTAAGTTTCACATGTTTATTTAATTGTTCATGCAATAAAGAATATATACAAAGTAGTTCTACTTTATTTTTGGTTTGTTTGATAATATTTAATTATCTCGGCAATCAGCCATTGCACGATGTTACTCTACAAGGCTGGGTGTATTTTGAAAACAGCAAATAAAAACCTTTGATATGTGGCAAAAGGAATCAATTCAAAAGTTATTTCGCCAAATCCTTTTCGGTTTAGCAAACGAATACCTTGAAAAATTGTTTTTTTAACACGAAATTGCCCAGACCCTTTGCAAATCCGATTTGTGAGATTGGTGTTATTTTTATTTGACAAATCATCCATTAAATTCCCGATTACCTTTCAAAAGAACATAAAAATGTGTATCAAAGGGTGTTCTGCAAGATATTTGAATGGAACAAATGATAGGCACTTGTAATATATATTACATATCAAAGTAAATATCTAGTATACAGAAATTGATCGAATATTGATACCATAAAGATAGACGTTAGTTGATTGTGATTGTGATCATTTTTATCAATCGTACAAAGTATCCGTCTATTTATGACAATAACGACGATTTAGGTAAAAGCAAGCCCGGTATTTCGCTAGTATTCTAGATCTTTGAGATAGATGAAAACGGATAATAAAACATTTCCGTATATTTTTTCGTAAATTTACTTCACTTCAATACATGGAAGTACCTTTGGGGATTTCGATCAGACTGTTATTCCGCCTCAGATACCCATTTTCACATTCTGAGTGGATATTTCTCCAATAGCTATTTGATGCAAATTGTTTGCAAATTTCCTATCGCAACAATCGGGCTATTGAAGCTTCTAAAATTCAATCTTACTCAATGCAGAGGTACTTTGTTCCCTCGTGGTGTATATACCGGGGACTCTCACTTGGATTCTTAGTTTTATTTTCTAAGCCATTTCTCCATTCAAAGATATCTTAGGCGAGGAACACACTTGACGCACGACGGAGCGCAAAAATATCGCAGCGGTCTATCAGATCCATACTAGAAACGACACTCCCCATACTAAAACCGCACTCGACGGATAACACTGCAATAGCGCTGCGCCAACAGCGGTTGAGCGGTTTTAGTATGGGGATTGACATTTCTAGTATGGATCTGACAGACCGCTGCGATATTTTGCGCTCGGTCGTGCGTCAAGTGTGTTCCTCGCCTAACCTTACTTGCTTTAAAAAAATATACTCCCCATACTAAAACCGCACTCGATGGATAACACTGCAATAGCGCTGCGCCAACAGCGGTTGAGCGGTTTTAGTATGGGGATTGACATTTCTAGTATGGATCTGACAGACCGCTGCGATATTTTGCGCTCGGTCGTGCGTCAAGTGTGTTCCTCGCCTAACCTTACTTGCTTTAAAAATATATATCACTGTATTTCATTTCTAATTTTGTCGTCTCCTTATCATTGCTATGTTTTGAACTTCTTGTATGTTACAATTTTGAATTGCGCTAGCAGGATGTAAATTGTAATAAACGTGAGCTTGTACTGCTCTATTCCGTAATGAGTGGAAGTTTCTGGAATATTCCACGTAGCATAATTACTTCACACCGAATCAGCGTCGCCGAGAGTAGTTAGCCGCTAACAAACTGCCAACTAGCGATGAACTGCGCCCGGAGTTGGTTATTCAGCGGCGAATGTAGCCTGGTGCGGTTGCGGTTGTGGTTTGCAGTCACCAATACAATCTTGCATTTTCTGTTATTTTATCTGGAACTACTGGAAACTACTTAAACCAAAATATCGGCATTAAATCAACAGTGTGGTGTAAATGTATTCTACTTAACAGTCCGGATTGCACTGAAGGCCAATTAAGATTTTAAAATCCATACGATTTAACTACTACCAAACAGTCACTTTGCTGGAAATATGCCTCCCCCTATACGATTTAAAATATTTCTTTTTCGTGTGGAATACTGAGTCGTCCTACGACCCGATAAACCATAGTGCCAGAGTTATACAACGACAAAATATTTGAAACCTTGCTAATCTGGGGGCACGGCAGTGCCCCCGCCAAGTCGAGCTAGAAAGCGGCACATTTCGTTGTATAACTCTGGCACTATGGTTTATCGGGTCGTAGGACGACCTTTTCTCGAAGCGGTTCAGGCCATTTTCAACACCTTATAACTTTCTTGTGGATAAAACAAAAGACTTGAAACTTCAGGAATCAATCAAAAGCCCTGTAGATACGGTATATTTCAAATTTCGTTCACTTTGAACCAGTGGTTTAGGAATTATAGCTAGTCAAAGTTCTTAATTTTGTCACTGACTGACTGACTGACTGACTCACTCACTCACTCCCTGACCGATCATCAAAATTCTAAGGCACTTCTAGCAGACATAGAGACTTCTAATTTGGAATATAATTTGGGTTTAGTGTATAAATCAAGGAAAAACTTAAAAATCTAGCAATTTCAATGCAGTTTTCTAGATAAACCGATAGCATAAATAACTTTGTAATTCCATAGAAATGTACTGTTTACCAAGTTATATTTTGCTGTCGCTTCTAAAATACTTTGTTTTGGTCCAGCAAACTAATCACAGATGTTGCTGTTAGTTTCTAAAACACGCTATCGTTTTGTTTTCGGGAAAAATATAAGGTGTCGACCAAAATTAATGTCACGGTACCTTTCGCCACCTCTCACTGGTAATTGAATGACTTGGCAATCGCACTGAATGTATTAATTTTAATATGTATTACACGTTAACCTTCTGTTCTAGTGCGATGGCTAAGTCATTCAATTTATTGTAAACATTAAAATATATTGAAAATATTGATATGGTCACTATAAAATAATGCTTATTAACTAATTACGTAATTAATTAAGATAGATCTTTTAAGTGGGGAATGAACAAATCGATAGCCGACTTGGTTTCAAATGGATCTCATACCTTTTTACGGTTGAACAGCTCAGTAGCGAGACTTGGTTTTTTTTTATATATTAATGTTTTTGAGGAGATGTATATATTTCAAAACGCAACACAAGTATTTACAGATAAAACTTTCAAAGGCGGATCGCACACTTGACGCACAACGGAGCGCTAAAATATCGCAGCGGTCTGTCAGTTCCATAATAGAAATTACTATCCACATACTAAAACCGATCAACCGCTGACATAACAGCGCTATCGCAGTGTCGTTCGTCGAGTGCGGTGTTAGTATGGGGAATGACGTTTCTAGTATGGCTCTTACAGACCGCTGCGATATTTTAGCGGTCGAACGTGCGCTAAGTGTGCGATTTGCACAGATAAAACTTTCTAAAATAAACCTAATATTCGAGGTTTTATTACAGGCATTATGGGCAGCTGACTGCGAGTATCGGCGGTGCAAAATCGGCGGCGTGGAGCTATACATCATCATAAATCCAGCGGCGATCGGGTCAGCTCGTCAGTACGGCGGCTTATCGCACAAAAAAGGTTACATTTTGCGGCTCCCGGGCATGTGCGCTACTTTTTGATGGGCAGGATACATCATGCGTTGTAGGCATTAATTGCCTTTCATAACATATTTTTTTCCGTAATCTCCTGAATATTTATTAATAAATGTTTTATGTAGGCTATGCCACATCACACTAGTTTTGGAGACTGGGTATGGATAATCAACTTGGTTAAGTTTATATTGTTGTTTCTATACGCAATTGTGAAATGGTTTAGTAGCTGTGTGCCGACTTTTTGCACTTTACTTTTAATAAGTATATCTAATAGCCACAACCCCGACTTTTTTGTATCTAGGAACACGAGATCGCGCTACTATGGCGAAAATCGTTGTTGAAAAGAAAAGGCAGCGACCACTTATCTTCTTTTCTTTTATTCCTTTTCCCTTCCTGCAGGTAAAACTTGTGTCGTGAGGAAATGACGTCTCTTTGCTGTAGAACGTTTGGAACCCTCTCTGGGCCGCTTTACGATGACGTCACAGTTTTACAGGTGATAACCGCGCCGCGCCTGCCACGAATACCTGATTTACTGCCTACTGCGCTGCTACCTCACACAAGTGGTGTACTTTACAGCCTATAAAAGATTTTGCCACATTTAGATTTAAAATAAATAAATATATATATATATATATATATAAATCATTTAGATTTAAAATAAATAAATAAATATATATATATATTTATTTATTTATTTTAAATCTAAACCCCATTCTAGAAGGAATTTAAAAAAAATATACTAATAATTAGGTTATTACGTAGGTTCAGTTTCTGTTCGTACATTCTACAAAGTATAAAATGTGGCAAAATCTTTTATAGGCTGTAAAGTACACCACTTGTGTGAGGTAGCAGCGCAGTAGGCAGTAAATCAGGTATTCGTGGCAGGCGCGGCGCGGTTATCACCTGTAAAACTGTGACGTCTGACGTATATACGTGTGACGTATATAATATACTTTGAATTGAGGAGTAAGATTGTAAGTAGGTAGTTCTCTTATAGCAAGAAGTTTAATTACGAAGTTGGAACTAATTATAGGAAGTGATTAGTAAAGGAAATCCCACGAACTTTGCCCTACTCGCCCTTCTTTATCTAAAGGTAAATCAGCAATGCGAATTTGGAATTAAAGTTTAGTCTTAAATAATAAAAAAATAAACTTTTCTTACAGATCTTATTTTTTTCGTGTGGGACACCGAGACGTCCAACAGCCGGATAAATCCTGGGGCTCAATTTCTGAATTGTACGTTTTTGATTGCGTACTACGAAAGCGCTTTTTCGTAAGCGAAATCCTAAAATCGCCATTTTTGAATTGAAATCTTCGGCGGATATCGAAAAAGAGTGATGAAACCACTCTCTTTCATTTTCTACTATTTGCCAAAACAGTTGATTGTCAAACTCAAAGTGACAAATACCTAAGCATTAGATCATAGACAACATTTACTTTTAAAATCACGTATCATTTCACTGTCGGAGATTATCGGTGTTTAAATCAATCAATCTTTGTTAGGAATGTCGGTGGGTAGGTGCCTTATATTTTTGCGTAAAACGAAAACGTTTACGATATTTTAATAAAATGGCAATACAGCTTTCTACTATTTCAAAAATGCGCAAAATGAGGTGTGTGCGTAATGAAATCGTAGACGATAGATTTTCGTTCAAGGAATTTCGCTCAATTCAGAAATAGAGCTCCTGGTGTCAAAGTTTTTTAACCGCCGTCTACTAGTAGCCGGCAAGTAGTTAGCATTCTTTAGTAGAACTGATCTCTTGATTGAATGGGTAACTCGCAATGCTGTTGATAGTACCAAACTCATATTTGATGTCGAAGTTTAAAATTGTCTTCCTTCTCCCGCGGAAATTTATAACAAGCTGGAATGTTCAAACTCACAACTTTCGCAAAGTAATTCGATATTCCAATCAAAATATAATTTTAGGTTTTTGCAAATTACTTAAAAGCTTGATATTGATGTTTATTACTTTGAAAGACAAACCATTTTCAGGGCACCCAAATAAACAAGGTGTACTCTAAAATTGAATACAACGGCGAGGATGATGAAAGGAGAGTCCGCTCTTTGTAAACTGTTTCACTTGATTAATTTGGTTTCAGCCGGATAATTTTATTTGTATTTAGCAAACACAAAACATTAAATAAACAGACGACAAAGAGCGCCATTGTGATGACAAGATTAACTTTCCATTGGAAAGACACGCGAATAAATAAAAACAGCGCTTTATTAGTATCTGCTTTCCACTTTTAACAACTGTTCATAGAAATTTAAGAAAAAGAAGTACATGTTGATATCCTTATATAAATGTATGATGGGTTTCCAATAGTTCATCAGATAATACCAAATTGACGCAAATTATTCTGACTACACATGCTATGTCTAACATGCTTCAATCATAAAACAATACATTCAAATTTTAGCGGATCGCACGCTTGACGCACGACGGAGCGCAAATATATCGCAGCGGTCTGTCAGATCCATACCAGAAACGTCACTGACAAACATAGCGCTGCGTCGACAGCGGTTGAGCAGTTTTAGTAGAGGGAGTGACGTTTCTAGTATGGATCTGACAGACCGCTGCGATATTTTTGCGCTCCGTCGTGCGTCAATCGTGCGATCCGGCTTAGATGTAGATATGGGCTGAATGTCAATTTAAATTAATTTAATGTTGGTATCAGTGAGCTGAAATGTATTCGATTGGTCAATTTATTGGTATATTGAGCCGGTGATCTGTAAGATGGTCACGTAACGAGTTGCGACTGGCGACCCTCCAGCTTCAGCTACAGCTAGAGACTTGAGGACATTGGTCTGCAGTCAGCAGCACGTGCGTAACTACACTAAGGCGGATCGCACACTTGACGCACGACTGAACGCTTAAATATCGCAGCGGTCTGTCAGATCCATACTAGAAACGTCACTTCCATTACTAAAACCGCACTCAACGAACGGTGCGATAGCGCTGCGTCGACTTGACATTTCTAGCATGGATCTGACAAACCGCTGCGATGTTTTAGCGCTGCGTGGTGCATCAAGTAAAGCTCGTAAATACCATATCAAACAGCATAATTTTATAAACCAATATCTTGAAAAGTTGTTCAAACGAAAACAAATGTGATTTATTTCACACCAGAAATATGCAAAAGGTCCGTTCGTAATTCGTATGGGAGGTAATTTATTTGATACATTATTTTTTTATATCAAGAGATTTTCACGCATATTTTGTTTGAACGAGTTTCGAAATGTATAAATAAACATTGTGAATATATCGCCAAAATGAACACAAGGTCTTGTTCATAAATCTTTACTTGGAAGGTCTTGAATCAGTTTCAAGCGAATTTATGCATGAAAGAGGCGTTCCCTGGAGATTTATAATAATGTTTTCAAAAGCGAGTAGGTAAGGTCAAGTAACAAAGGAAAATTACTTAGAGAAAAAGACTTGCACGATCTACCTAGACTTGATATTATGTAGAGCAAGGCTGTATTACAAAAAATTACATACATAGGTAACTATAATACATACATTTGGTGGTGCGGTGCATCATTAAGGCGGATCGCACACTTTAGATATTAGATACTATTAGATAGATACTGTATAAAATACATACACACAAATCACGCCCCAAGTTTTCCCTGGTGGGGTAAACACAACGTTAACGACCGTAAAATTGCGGTCGTTACCGCCCCGTCTAACGAATGTTTCAGGGTCCTTTAAGATAAGTCGTGAATCAGTATACAGTGACAGGTTGTCAGCCAGTCTCCTAAAATTACAATATACATGAAACCTCCGAGTCCTTTAGTCGGCTTTTACGACAACCACGGGAAAAAATGGGGTATGCTCTGCGGCATCACAAGACATTATTTTAAAAATTTGTTAGTGATAATTTTTATCATTATTGATATCATACTAACTATAACCACTCGCGTCACAGCATATTATCTATAATACTCATATGTTATTTCCACACTGTTCAGTATTAATAATCTCCGAAGTTTTTATTTTCGTACATAATATCAATGTAATAACTGAGTAGATATGTAGCGAGTTCGAGGCAGCCGATAATTTGTATTCAGGCGACGTTAATGTCAGAAAATGAGAGGGAAATTAGATTCGCGATACCAAGAAAAGAGGCTGAAAGTAAATTAACTTGTGATGCGTTGAAAATTAAATAAAATGTAACATGTTTTTCACTGAACACACTGCAATCATGATTCATATAATATTAGCAAAGAATTACTATTGTTAGTAAGTAATGTATTTCAAGCTTCGAGGTCATAAATGCGGAAAAAACAGAGAAATTATAAATAAATAAATATCCTGGACAATTCACACAGCGCCATCTAGACCCAAACTAAGCAAAGCTTGTACTATGGGAACTAGATAGCTGATACTAATACTTAATACTTTTTTTTTTGTAAATAAATACATACTAGTATACATAGAAAACACCCAGACTCGACACAAATATTTGAAAATTGACTTAACAAATATTTGTGTCCGGTGGGGATCGAACCCACTACCCTCGGCGTAGAAGGCAGAGGTACTGTCCGCTACGCCATCGGGGCAGTCAAGTTATGAATGGCTGTATTACATTCATCGCCTTGGGTATAAGTTTTTTTACACTCCCCACGTTTACCTTAGTAGCTACAACAGCCCACCACTGAACATATGCCTTCTTCTTTCAGAAGCTATTGATTCTCATTCCCTGGATGATCAACGGTTAGTCGCTTTTAGGCGTTAGGCTGACAACCTGTCACTATAGTGGTACACATGTTTTCTGAAACAACTTTGAAAAATAATCCTCAAAAATGTCAGACGTGGCGATAGTGGCCATATTCTTAAGGCCGTTAACGTCCTGCCTACCCCGCAAGGGATAAAGGCGTGATATATGTATGTATTTATTTCACGAAACACTTATCGCGCGAGTCGTATAAATGGCAAAGTGGTTTTCACTTTGTGAGACTTCAAGAGCCACTTTTCTCGCTAATTCCAAATATGCGCTAATTCCAACTTCAACTTTCGGTTACATTTCCGTCTTCAACCAAATGTTTCACTTGCTTTGTGAACATTCTTCTCATTTCTTGTTAAGGTAAACTCTAGATGCTTAAACAAAATAATACCAACTATTGGCCAGCGGTTTCACCACTTGCTACTCCTTTTTTGGAAGATGTTTGTACGCGGGAGCAGCAGTCCATATGTTATTCTAGATTACAATCTATTCTAGACAGTAACAGTGTAGTAGTAATTACCAGATTCTATCCTAATCCGTCAAGCCGTCCTAACATGGAAATAGCGAAGACACACAGTAACTTATCTATACATGGTGTAAAAAAAATTGCTGCAAATATTTTTAGGGGTGCATCAGCCCATAAAACTGAACAACTTTCCCCAAGAAACATAGGTCGTAATATTTTTAAAAAATTTGGACCTCCCGTACAGTTGACTCGCTTGGCTGTACATTTTGTAAGGGAGGCCCTAATTTTTTTTTTCATATTTTGACCTATGTTTGCTGGGGAAAGTTGTTCCGTTTTATGGACTGATTCACCTCTTAAAATATTCGCAGCTAATATTTTTATACCTTATATAAACTTATTTATGCATACTGTAGGAGCAAAGCATTGCGTCTGGTCGTGAAGCTACCAGGTCAGCTGCGGACTGTGACACACTTTACTCGCTTTTCCATTTCCCACCTTCAAAGACAGCTTTGTGTGTGAACAGCGACACATCTCCGCGAGGAAGCTGTTTGCTGTTGAGATGCTTTTTACCACTTTTTAACTCACTTCGGTAGACATGTTTTGAATATTTACACAGTCGGGTATATTAGGTCTATGGTTTTTTCCCCTTTTAAGAAATCTTTTTCTCGTGTTATTTGATCTGCCGTCATTGTCAAAAACTAATGCCCGTTTATACGAAGCAATACACAAATCACACCTTTATCCTTTTCGGGGTAGGCAGAGCGTTACCGATCGTAAAATTACGGTCGTTATCGCCACGTCTGACAAGTATTGAGGGCCCCTTCAGATGTTTCATGCATCACTGTAGTGACAGGTTTATAAACCGCACTAAACTCAGAGATCGATCTTGAGTGCAACTTTGAGATGCTGTAAGTATTGACTGACATTTGTCAAAATCGCTCTTGACTTGAGTGAGAGTGCGATTTTATAAATTACAACCTTAGACGGATGAGATTGGCACAGAAACCGTTATCCCTTTTCTTCTAATATAAAGTCAAACTCTCGTCAGTGGAGCAACTTCCAATCTTCCCTCTTCATCTCTACTAATGCCTTGAACTCCTGGTACAACACGACATTGGCCATAATTACGCAATAGAAAATGCCATTGTATGGATAGAAGGAACCTGATAATGATGAAGTGATGAAAACCAGTAAAAATTATCTGTTCCCATGTATCGAGTCCGGAACTGGTAGGTACTCGTAACTGTGAAGAGGAAATACCCGAGGGGGCGGACAGCGTCTTATCGGCGAACCTGGGACTCGTTGAATTAACTGTGAGCTCTATAAAACTTCTCTTAAACTTTATCTAGTTGGCTCAATTGAATTAAAATTCCCTCTCGGGTTGCATAAAAAAGTGCTTTTTTGTCGAGATAGTGCCCTTCACTTCTCGGAGTGCTTTCTTTTGAATTATTTATCCTCGCTGCTTGGTCTTGAGCATGCCTATAAAATTCAGTACTTAAGCTTGTTAATTCAGTAAGAAAGGCTGGTCTGAAATATATTTTATTTATTCATGTCATGCATTAGCGGAGAAGATGAGAGTATATACAAGTTCTAACGTATTTTGCAAACAAGACACGGCTCAGAAGTTACTCGATTTTTGTAGAAGTCATCTTCATATTTTTATATCATAAATTAAAAAGTTTTAGTGCGGCATGGTGGTGCACAGACGGTGCTTAGAGTGTGTAGAGCATAACTCCAAACCAACTTCATACTCAACTCAACTAGCATCTCATGTCTCGAGAGCTCGCACTCAAACATTAATTAAAAACTTATGCAAGACTAAATCAAGTTCCAAGCTCAAGTGTAAATCTACTTTTTGTAAGTTGTTATTAAAATTTCTGTTTCAGAAATAAGCGTGTCTGAGCCGGGGCGCTAGAGGTATCGGAACTGACTGCCACTCTTGCAAATGATATTGTTCTCGAATAGGTTTTATTCTACACCTGAGCCCGCACTTACCATCCATATTTACAGAGAACAAAACGTTTCTACAATTTTATTCTTTGTTATAAACATGTAACTTAGTGTAAGGACGTGAGACACTTCGTTTATTCAATCTCTTGTTCGTCCCAGCATCGGTTCGATCTTGAATTGATCTCAATTTGGTTCCCACGTTGGTTTCGTATTCGCAATTCGAAACTAGTCCGGGCACTTTCTTGAGCCATTGAAGCTACTCTACAGCGATTAGGCACTTTATACGAGAGTCTTTATATTGTGTTTTAATTAAGTAATAAAAATATTATGGTTTTATGCTCTTATTCCAACTTACGAGCAAATAATGCTGAATGTTTTTCTATCGTGTCCAATATCAATGAAATTTATTGCATCTATCAATCTAAAAACGAATGTGATTTCTATCATTACGAAGTTTTGTATGTATTTCTAAAAAAAGTCATTTTATAAAAGAGGGCAATTAAGATAATAACCGAATCACACTCATTCACCATTTTATGTGACCAAACATTCGAAACTTTATTTCCTTCCATATCTACGAATGAGTGTAGTAATGAAAGTAATAAAAGAAAAGGCAGTTTGTTGTTGTGTTTCATTAGTGAGGTATAGTTCGCGTGTGCGATCGTATCGCGACCCCTACTGTGTGAGCGCGGCAACTAACTCCAACGGGTTAATAGTTCCACATATCTGCAGTAAAAATCTGAATTGACCCATTCACATACAAAATAGAAAATGTTAGATTACATCAATCTTTTCCCGAAGCCATAAAGATACGCGGCTCGAGTTGATCGCAAAAACTTCTGTCGTCGGTCGGGATATCGCTATAATAATAACTCATTGGAGAGGAGTCGAATATTGGGCAATAAAGGGGCCCTTGCCGGCGACGCGGTCGGATATCGCCGCTCTCGTGAGAATACTCTGTCGCCGGAAATTTTCTCATTTTTGAAGCTTTTTACAACTGAAATATTTTGCACTAGTATCCAACTAAACTGTACGCCGGCCACTGTGGTAGATATGTAGCTACATGCTTCTAAGCTTCATCCCACAGAATTTTCTAGTCTTACATCCTACTAATATTATACGAAAGTTGTATGTTTATTGGTTAATTTTTCACGCAAAAACTACTAAGGCGATTTTCTTGAAACTGTGTCACACAGATAGAGAGTGACTTGGATTAATACAAAGGACAGTTGTTATCCTGAAATAATGTTTCTGTGGGATGCTACGGGATCAAACCCGGCTTAAACGCGGGCGACACCTCGAGCACTCAATAATAAAATAATACATACATACATAAATCACGCATTTATCCTATGCGGGGTAGGCAGAGCGTTACCGATAGTAAAATTACGGTCGTTATCGCCACGTCTGAGAAGTATTGAGGGCCCTTTCAGATGATTCGTGTATCACTGTAGTGACAGGTTGTCAGCCTGTCACCTAAAATTGTAATACAAATAAAACCCTCGAGTCCCTTTGTCGCCTTTTACAACACCCGCGGGACGAAATGGGGTGATGCTATTCTAAGCCGGTATCACATGGCAATAAATAATAACTAATAATAAAATAATAACTAGGAAAATATAGGTACTTAAAATAAAAATAAAGTCTCGCTTTTTTTCAGATGGATAAATCATTACTAAACAGAACATATTATTGTTACTGTTTGAATAAAATCGCAATTAACATCAAAGTAGCAATAAAATACAGGCACAAAATGAAACTGGTTTCGGATCGGAAAGTGCTCGAGTGAACTCAACCAACGATACTCTCCCGGCTCTTCTGTTTACTGTTTAACATTCACAGCTATAATTACAACTGGTTAATGCTTTGGCGGATCGCACACTTAACGCACGACGGAGCGCTAAAACATCGCAGCGGTCTGTCAGATCCATACTAGAAATGTCAACCCCCATACTAAAACCGCTCAATCGCTGTCGACGCAGCGTTATTGCAGTGTCGTCCGTCGAGTGCGGTTTTAGTATGGGAAGTGACGTTTCTAGTATGGATCTGAAAGACCGCTGCGATATTTAAACGCTCCGTCGAGCGTTAAGTGTGCGAACCGCCTTTGCTGACAACCTATTATACTAAATATGTAGTTTATTTTACGGGTACACTGTAGTAAATCAAGGCTCGTATGTTATAATACGTAGTAGTAAAGATAATATAAAATAATACAAACGTATTAATAGTAAGTAGAGGTTTCCAACTCAGGGTATGGAACAATGAATAATAATGCAATGCATTAAAATTAAAACTAAAATTGAAATGCCCTTCATAGGATGTAGATGCGGAAAGTATTTCAGGGGGGTCTCTTTTCTCGTATGGGACACCGAGTCGTCCAACGCACTCCGTCCAGTGAACCCTAGTGTCAGAATTTTTCAACCGCCTTCTAAAAGTAGCAGGCTTCTGACATGGTTGTGTAACGACCGCCGCCTAAGTAATCACAGACAGCAACCGTAGGTCCGGCTTAACGTGTCATCCGAAACACGGAACATCTTTCTTACGGACAATCGGGTGGTTCAGCCCGCAATGTCCTAACCAAACTGGGAACAAATTCACAAAGTAAAAAATATCAACTTTGTGAGTGACCCACCGAGAATCGAACCCGGAACCTTCTGCTTCAAAGGCAGTCGCACTACCACTGCGCCACATCGGTCGTCAGGTTCGCGTAGGTATACCAGCCGATACTACACAATTTTCATGAGAGGTACTTGAAACTGCTACAAAATAAAAAACAACTGAGGGTTCTTTACACATCCTGGTCAATCATCAGGTAGAATGTTGACAGGCTCATGCTTATGTTCTATCCCGATAAAGTGTGTCTGTGTATGGTCCGTAGTATTCGAAGCATTGAATCGCATGGAGCCCGTATGCCGCCGACAGCACCGGAAGCAAGCACCGCCACCGCTGTGTATTACGGCGATATATCCCCTCCCTCAACCCCCTAGGGTGTACAACCATAATATTGTAGATAGTATTATATTGATTTTGAATACATAATACATAGTATTCAATCAACAAAATATTATTCAAAAGTACTGTTCATGCAACGAAGAATCAGTCATTGAGAAGTTGTGCATAAAGTGAAATAAATAAATTGTACTTTAAATTTCAAAGTATGTAAATACAAACACGCACATCACTCCTGTCTGTATATCTGACAAAGTAGGCAGAACGGACAAATTTAATTACAATTTATCCTAAGTACAATAAATCATTGTTTGATTCTCTCATTAACTCAGTTTTTTTGTGGAAATCGTTGGCAGCCCTACCCCTCCTTGACGCGGGATTGTTCCCTACCACGGTATTGTTTATTGAAAACCGCCGACAGACAATACTTTCATTCATGTTTTTTTATTGCATCGTTTTTACATCAATCAAAATCCATTTAAACCAAAACGCAGTATCACGGTGTTGTTTGCAAATTACTTGACCAGGCAAGTCGAGTTTTAATCAGTCGAGCATCGGGACTTTTATATACTACAGTCTACAGTGCTATATAACTTCCTATACTCTCTTTCTCTTTTCGTGTGGGACACCGAGTCGTCCAACGACCCGATGAACCCTAGTGTCAGAATTTTTCAACCGCCTTCTTCAAGTTCTTACTGATACGTCGACTGCGATCCGTTCGGTTGCTTAAGAGCGTAGACGGATATGTTTGCCCCTAGCAAGATGACAACATTCGCCAAAACAGTCTACTCGTGACCATGGAGCGTGTAACCGCTTCGAAATATCGAGGTAAAAACAATCATAATCGTGGTGATAATCCCGTTAATACTAATTATTGAAGTGCTGTGAACAACTGCGAAAATCTCAAAACATATAGTGAATTTGCATATTTCCTTCTAACTTTTGCAAGGCGAAACAGTTCGCTGTACACTTGGCAGTACAATATTACTAGAGGATTTACCCACATATAATTCAGACGGAACATCGTCTAATTAAACGT
Source organism: Keiferia lycopersicella (assembly GCA_029255805.1). Lineage (NCBI taxonomy): Eukaryota > Metazoa > Arthropoda > Insecta > Lepidoptera > Gelechiidae > Keiferia > Keiferia lycopersicella. The sequence continues at coordinate 706,149 of JARACZ010000018.1, forward strand.
GAAAATGTATAAAGACACTGTAGTGATATTAGCTACAAACTGGGACATAGACGGTGTGAGCCAAATGTGTGGTGAGTGAGAGCTTGTGTGGGCAACACGCCAACTCGTGTTGTGTGCGGTTGTTGTAGGCTGTAGGTAGTAAGAAGACCTTGGTCAATTTGATACTCTTAGGCGGATTGCACACTTGACGCACAACGGAGCGCTAAAATATCGCAGCGGTCTCTCAGATCCATACTAGAAACGTCACTCCCCATACTAAAACCGCACTCGACGGACGACACTCCGATAGAGCTGCGTCGACAGCGCTTAAGCGGTTTTAGTATGGGGATTGACACTTCTAGTATGGATCAGTTTGCTAGCAGCTGACGTAGCAGTTTGCTACGCCGTAGCGACGTAGTAGCTTGCATTGTACACAATACGCGGTCAGTACGGAGAAGGGTCATTCAGAAGTGACAGCGATTGTTGTCAATAATAGACTGTCGGCTACAAACGTTTCCAAACGTCAGTAAAGAGAGCAGTTTATTTGTTGCGGAGGCGATTACAGATTTTGACATCGCAACATCGCAGTTTATTTGTTTCGTTTTGAAAAAAGCACTTCAGGGTTTAAAAATTTGCTGCAAATATTTTAAGGGGCGAACCAGCCCATGAAATTAAACAACTTTCCCCAAGGAACAAAGGTCGGAATATCAGAAAAAATATTCGACCTCCCCAAAAATGTAACTACCGACCGAGTCAATTAGTATGGGTGGCCCAAATTTTTTTTTCATATTCCGACATATGCTTCTTGGGGAAAGTTGTGCAGTTTCCAAGGTTTTCCCCTTAAAATATTTGCAGCTAATATTTTTACACTTTATATAAATATTTATCGTCTTGTTCACTTGGAAAAGCCTCGTCTTCGTCTCGTCCTTCCAATATTACTCGACCATGAATAAGTCTCTTTTTGGCTACTGCCATAATGACCTATAACAAAAAACAAGGCGAACATGGAATACGAAGCCAAAAGAAGGCATAGTATTGTAGCAGAGTAAAAACTCTGCGTCGGCTTCTTTCCAAGTCACCTCTCTTTTCTCGAATCATTTGAAACTACGAAATTGGAATGTCGTCAGACGTATTTTCTTTTGACTCTTTCTATACGGGATCCTTGAACAGATGTATTACGTTACGATAGTTAGTTTCTTCTATAAAAATATTAAAATTGTTGTCTATTTTCTTGTATAGAAATAAGTGTATAATAAAGTGAAGTAAAAATCACCGTTATCGTGAACAAGGAAATCCTCATGGAGTATTTTTTCTACATTACTGAAAATAAACAAATTTTTAAAAGAGTCAAAGAGTTTTAATTATTTTGTGGCACCTTCAAGTGCTACAGTATAGTGATGTTCGTTTGGTTACTCAGATTCATTTACTGATTCATTTTAAAGTGCGATTTCACAGGTTCGTTTATAAATGCGATGCAATGCGGGCGACACAAATAGAGTAAGTGAATCAACACACAAACGACACACAATGAACACTGTCCGACTGTCCACGGGAAAACCATTACCGTCGATTTGAGGAAATCATAAAAAATACAGCTTTGTAACATCCGCAAATGTTGTATTACAAAATGTAACTGTAGAACTACTAACTGCAAATATTTAGTGTGAACGAACGAGTTCATAAAATTAAACAATTTTTCCTAAGAAACAAAGGACGACACATGAAAAAAAAGAAGTCCCGTACGAATTGACTCGGTCGGTTAGTACCTTTGACGAAAAAGCTGGTACATGTTGAATAACAGGTCCAATCTTTTATCATACTTCCACCTCTTTTCCTTGGAGAAAGTTCTTCACGCTCATACATAGACATACACCAATCACGCCTATATCCCTGGCGGGGTAGGCCGAGCGTTTATGTCAGTAAAATTACGGTCGTTACGCCACGTCTGACAAATGTTTGAGAGTCGTTTCAGATAAGTGTATCTCTATAGTGACAAGTTGTCAGCCTGTCGCCTAAAATTTCAATATACACCCCCGAGTCCCTTTAGTCGACTTCTATGACACCCACCGGAAATAAATTTGGTGATGCTATTCTAAGCCAGCATCAAACAGCATTCACGGTCATGGGCTGGTTTATACCATATATTTTTTGCTATTGATTTACATTATGCCTTGTTTTCGTTGAAATACTTTCGATCCACAAATTGAACTATGTAGGTATGTATGCCTTCATCCCGAAACTCATCCAATAAAAAGTCAAGCGGAAGATATCTGACAGTATACAAAGAAAAACTCTTGCGATATTAATGTCCGGTATTAATAACGTCTCCAGTGAAAGAGGATCAATGAAAGGACCGCTCAATACGGAGCTTAGCTTTGTCTAGGTTTCACCAGCACTTGAGGGAATAGATAAAATACCGTGTGAGTATTGGGTGCTCTTATCCAACGGAATAATAATAAACGTACATGAGTACTTATTTTTAGATCCGTTCTACTGTATAAAGGATATTGATATCTCACAGTATATGTGAGGAACACACTTGACGCACCGGCGGATGACGGTCTACGATAGCGCTGCGTCAACAGCGGTTGAGCGGTTTTAGTATGAGGATTGACATTTTTAGTATGGATCTGACAGAACGCTGCAATATTTTTGCGCTCCGTCGTGTGTCAAGTGGGTTTTTGCCTTAGAAACGCTGTTGTTGGTAGAAAAATGATGTAACTAGCGTGATAAAATATGTAATTAAAAGACAAAAACCCGACTGTATATATTATATTTTGCTGTTATATTCCGCCATGTTGAATTAAATTACAGCCAGCGTCACTCGCGCTGCTAGTCAAGACAAAACAAAGGCGAGGAACACACTTGACGCACGACGGAGCGCAGAAATATCGCAGCGGTCTGTCAGATCCGTACTAGAAATGTAAATCCCCATACTAAAGCCGCTCAACCGCTGTTGACGCAGCGCTATCGCAGTGTCATCCGTCGAGTGCGGTTTTAGTATAGGGAGTGACGTTTATAGTATGGATCTGACAGACCGCTGCGATATTTTTGCGCTCCGTCGTTCGTCAAGTGTGTTCTTCGCCTAACGGAATTTCAATGTCGGCATTCGCCCAATGCCTCAACTCTCTTATTTTTGGTACTATAACCCTATCGACAGTCAACTATCATTCCATTGTCACTGTGATTTTCTATACTTCAAATTGCAGCAGGCTGCGAAACTACCAAAACCATCAAACTGACATGCAGTCAAGACGCAACTGAAACTTTTTTTATTTAGCAGACTTTGCTCAGTCGTTTGGGCTTAGTCTAAGAAATATAATTTGAGCAGATTCGACTTTGAATCGTCAAGGCAAATATATTTCCTGAATTAAAACAAACTACGGTGTAAAAATATTAGCTGCAAATATTTTGAGGGGTGAATCAGCCCATGAAACTAAACAACTTTTCCCAAGTAACATAGGTCAAAATATGAAAAAATAAATTTGACTTCCCATACAAAATTACCGACCGACCAAGTCAATTTATATGGGAGGTCCAAAACAATTTCTCATATTTCGACCTATGTTACTTGGGGAAATTTGTTCAGTTGCAAGGGCTGGTTCATAACTTAAAATATTTGCAGCAAATTTTTATACCTGTATATTTCCTAAATTAACCCATACAAAATACATAAAACTTAACACTCTTTCTGTGGCAGCCGGGTAAAAATACCTTCGTCCGCCACATTTATCGGAAGTTTAGCAATAAGTGAAAACTCCGCGCAAGCTGCACAACACCGAACATTATAGTTTACACAAAGGTAGCCAACTGTTTGTTAACAAAAAGTTTGTTTGGGTTCTGAACAACTTGTGCTGTTTGTCGAGAGCAACGAGCCGTGACTGCGCCCCCCCCTCCCTCCTCTCTCTACTAAAATAAAGCCGTTTTAAGCCATCATCATACATACACAAATCACGCCGATGTGTATGTATGATGGTGGCTGGCGGGGTAGGCAGAGCGTGAACGACCGTAAAATAATGGTCGTTATCGCCACGTCTGACACACATAGAAGGTCGTATGAGATAATTTGTGTATCACTATAGCCACAGGTTGTCAGCCTGTCGCCTAAAAGTTGTAACACACCTGAAACCCTCAAGTCCCTCATCCGCCCTTCACGACACCCACGGGCAGGAAATGGGGTGATGCTATTCTAAGCCGGTATCACACGGCAGGCAGAGCGTAAAATTGTGGTCGTTATCGCCACGTCTGACAAATGTTTGAGGGTCGTTTCAGATAAGTCGTGTATTACTATAGTGACAGGTTGTCAGCCTGTCACCTAAAATTGCAAGACCCATAAAACCCTCGAGTCCTTAGTCGGCTTCTACGATACCCACGGGAAAGAAACGGGGTGATGCTATTCTAAGCCGGCATCACACAGCGATCATCATAAAGACAGAATCTGGTCAATTCCGCGCGTCTGGATAATCTGGACAAGTTAAAAATCTTTTGGAGTGGTCTATGTTTAGCAGTGGACGTTGTGACTGATATGATGATGATGATGAAGCCATCAAGAAAGTCGTGCTAGTGTCTTCATCAGCCACAGCAACTACTGGACACAGGTCTCACCCAAATCCCACCGCTGGCCATGCGGATTGTCGAGCTCAGGCATAGGTTTTGTATTGACAGAGAACGCTGTTGCCTATTTCTTGGATTCATCTCATAATCGCCTGTTACGACACTCACAGGTAGAAAAGTGTTGATATTATTCTTAGCACACAGAGTGATACGGCAGAATTCATTTTCCTTTGTTGACCGCTCTATTGACATGAAACTGACAGCTGGGCCTAAGTCTGCTAAATGCAAAATTGTTTCAGTTGGATGTCGATTGGATCTCAGTTGGATAATTTCGGTCATTTCGTAGTCTGTTAACAGTTTGAAGTATAGAAAAATCACAATGGCAATTGAATGACAGTTGAGTTTAGATGGCGTTACAATGACCAAAAATAGCAGACTAGGGCCCCTGGACTGCTGGCTTGACTTATAAACATGACCTTACTTCAGCTGCAAGAAACAACAAGAACTTTTATTGGAAACCATACTAAGACATCTGTTATCTCGCGAAAGGTCCATCGGATAAGATCCGCAAAGGATATAAGGGGTTTAACGTGAAATGGGATGGCCCAAAAGAGCACAAAAGACGTTTTATTACATTGTGAACATGATTACAGTCCTACATGGATGTACTTGTTTCTTTTGGGCAGTAAATAATTTGTTGTAGTTGAGAAAATTCCTAAGAAAATAAAGTAAGTATATCTACATAGTTAATCATAATTCATTTATTTGCTTATCACATGGTATCTTAAGATCTAATATTACAATAGTGTATCACATATGACGCCCTATTATTTGGCCTTTTCTATGATAAGAGCTGCTATCAATGAGAATCGAGTGCGACACACGTTAGTAACTCGCGAGTTTATCATCGTGTATTTCGGAATTTTTCAAAGATATTGTGATCTCTGTCACTAATGGATAAAGTTCGGAATGAGATACATACATGCGGTTTATCCCTTGCGGGGAAGGCAGAGCGTTAGCGGCCGTAAGAATACGGTCACCATCGCCACGTCTGACATTTTTGAGGATTGTTTTCCAAGGTTGTTTTAGGAAACAGGATATCACTATAGTGACAGGTTGTCAACCTGTCGCCTAAAATTGTACATACATACATACATACACAAATCACGCCTATATCCCTGGCGGGGTAGGCAGAGCGTTAACAACCGCAAAATTACGGTCGTTATCGCCACGTCTGACAAATATTTGAGGGTCATTTCAGAGAAGCCGTGCATTACTATAGTGACAGGTTGTCAGTCTGTCGCCTAAAATTGCAATACACATAAAACCCTCTAGTCCCTTAGTCGGTTTCTACGACACCCACGTGAAAGACATGGGGTGATGCTATTCTAAGCCGGCATCACACGGCAAAAAAATCACCTAAAATTGTAATACACCAATACTCTAGAGTCCCTTAGTCGCCTCTTACGACACCCGCGGGAAGGATGTGGGGTGATGCAATTCTAAGCCGCCATCACACGGCTTTATTCGGAATGAGCTATACTAAAAGACCAAAGTAGCGGTTACATTCTAGAAGTACAAAATGAAAAATCGATGGGTGGTGGACTGGAGGGTGCTAGAGTGGAGGATTTTCTTCGTCAAGCGTGGCGTAGGCCTCCTCAGATGGACCGATGCCTTGAGCGGCTGGTAGTGACTGAACGGCGAAAACGGGAGTACATGATCATTTTTACGTTCTCTGGTATAGGCTAATGTTATATGTTATGATATTATGCCACCGTGGAATGCCGGCTTAGATCGTCGTGTGATGCTGGCTTAGAATAGCATCACCCCACATCCTTCCCGTGGGTGTCGTAAGAGGCGACTAAGGAACTTGAGAGTATTGGTGTATTACAATTTTTACTCGGCAGGCTGATCATCTGTCACTAAAGTGATCATCTGTACGTTAGTATATTAGTTTTTCTCTGTGGTGATACACATATTTTCTGAAACAGTCTTGGAAAACAATCCTCAAAAATGTCAGACGTGGCGATAGCGACCGTATTTTTACGGCCGTTAACGCTCTGCCTACCCCGCAAGGGATAAAGGCGTGATATAAGTATTTATGTATGTATGTATGTATAATGTACACTAGGAACCACCATTGACGACCACAAACACAGCTAAGCTAGAATTTTAGGTCTGCGAAGGTTTCGTACTGAAATTTTCATTTGTAATCACTCTAAATGGAAATATATATTTGAATGTGTACGCTGCTTAAGCGGCAGACAAATTGTCTGTTAAGTGGTTAAGTTTATTCATGTCCACGAGGGTCACTCAAGAGGATTAGGATAGGTACCCGGGGGTACTACTTACACGCTCCGTAATAATGACAGGCTCAACTCATTCGCTGGAATAACCCAAATCAAGAGATTTAGTAAATCCTTTTCTTAGAAGGTGCGATTCAGTTTCGCAAAGAAGAAATAAAATATGGGCTGAAAGATGAATGTTGTTATAAAAACATTTAAAACGGGGACAAGGGCCGGATACTTGGGGAAAATAAGTCTTTATTTCGAATGCTAAGTTTAATAATGATTTATTCGAAGGATGGAGGCCGTTAAATTTAATTAACTTGGTTTGTGATATAGGTCACGTTTATTTGGAACCTAGCAAATTCAGTCAGCTCGTTAAAAGGAAGCGATGCTGCTTTACTGTATATTTTTATCATCAAAAGTCTACTGCTGGAGATAGGCCTCTTCTTTTTCCGGGAGTGTAGATTCAGCCTACAAAACAGTTCATACTACCCCGTATACTCGTAGAAAAACACACCCAAGAAACAAAACAGCAACAAATTCTCACCTCTCTTGATTATTTAACCCTGATAAAATAGATAGATAGATAGATAGATAAATCGCTTTATTTCAAAAATACACATTTAGCTTACATGCATATAAAAACACATTCTTAAAACTAAAGAATAGAACAAATAACTAAAACTAAATGTGTACTGACGAAACTAGGCCATAGCTCAGTGGGAATTTTGCCCATAAGGGAGCAAACACTGATTTTCAGCTATCACCTAGTGGTGGGTGATCGGAGTACAGATACAGTTGTAATAAATAAATAAAATAAACAAAAGCGAGTTACGACCATTAAAATATTATCATCTGGCTCCAAATGCGACGTTCGATATAATTTTCCCGTCTAATGGAATACGGCAGTAATATTTTAAATTGATGTGTAAAGTTAGCAAGACTGCGCAATGCGGTAACAAGATTACTCAATAATCTTACTTTATGGTCGTAACTTTGCTTTTCAGCAGCCGCCCCAGATAAAGGTATTATTTATCCCGGAACCTTTATATCAATTTCGGTAAGTATATTTCGGTTCTCATTGTTTTTATTTGTTTATGCCGTATGATGCCGGCTTAGAATAGCATCACCCCATTTCAGTGGGTGTCGTAAGACACCCGACTGCGCGACTGAGGGATTTGAGGGTTTCAGGTATATTACAACTTTTAGGCGATACACAAAATTATCTCAAACGGTCCTCTCTATTTGTCAGACGTGGCGACATCGACCGTATTTTTGCGGCCGTTAGCGCTCTGCCTACCCCGTAAGAAATAAAGGCGTGATTTAAGTATATCGATGGGTGAAAACGAGAAGGTCGTAACCAGTAAAAAGGTCGTAACCAACTAAGGGCACGCCCCTGATCAGCTGATTTTTCTCTATCGAACGGTCTGGGTCTCGTTGCTCTACGACAACATTTTTTTTCTAATTTGGGTTGAATTATGAAAAGTTTTCAGAAATTTTTTGTCGTAAGCCGGTCAAAAACCAGTGTTTTTGAGGCTTTTTGATTTACGCCAAATCAATGTTAGGTATTACCAATCTAGGTCTAGTTACACCCTTCTGGTGGTATGAAAATTTTACCATACTTTTATTTACGCCGTTCATTGTTGTTGACAGTTGATTGCTTACCTGATACTGATGAGGAAGATTAGATTAGATAGAATAGATTTAAAATATACTGACATTTGATCTCGTTTTTAGGTTAGGTAGTAGTTAGTTGAATGACTTGGCAATCGCACTGAATGTATTAATTTTAATATGTATTACACGTTAACCTTCTGTTCTAGTGCGATGGCTAAGTCATTCAATTTATTGTAAACATTAAAATACATTAAAAATATTGATATGGTCACTATAAAATAATGCTTATTAACTAATTACGTAATTAATTAAGATAGATCTCTTAAGTGGGGAATGAACAAATCGATAGCCGACTTGGTTTCAAATGGATCTCATACCTTTTTACGGTTGAACAGCTCAGTTAGTCCATTGAATAAAAAGTTCTAGAGTGCGAGAGTTAGTAATGTAAGATGTTTCTTCGGAGACATGTCAAGAGTCCCTAGGTAATAAACATACTAAAACCCCGGGACACTATGAGGAGCCCCGGAGGATTTTTTCAATTTTTGCTTAAATCTCAAAAACGGTACATGTTAGAGAAAAACGTTCAAGAAAAAGTTGAAAGGCCATAAAATTATCTACAACTTATACCTAAATCACTTTTTCCTATATCCTACCGTTTCTGAGTTACATGCATTAAAAATGATTTTGGCTCAAACAATTTTCCCATGCTACATACCCATGTTTATCACATCAATCGATCAAAAAATATTTCTTTCTTCCATAAAACTCAAATGTCCAACTTGTGACCGGTACTGATAGACTGCTCTTGATTAGGTCTATCATTGGTAAAATAAACACATTCCTCCATGGAAGCCTTTAGGAGGAATCGATTGTCAAAATATTATATTAGGGTAGTTTTAGTTACTGAACTTGAACTATTTATTTTCTTCTTCCATAAAAACTCAAAAGTGCAACTTGTGACCGGTACCGATAGATTGCTCATAATTAGGTCTATCATTGATAAAAATACTAGATTCCACCATGGAGGCGTTTAGGGGAAATTGGATTTTATAAGGGTAGTTACGATACCTGAACATTTTTTTTTTCCAAAAAGCTCAAAAGTGCAACTTGTGACCGGTACTGATAGATTGCTCTTGATTAGGTCTATCATTGGTAAAATAAACACATTCCTCCATGGAAGCCTTTAGGAGGAATTGGTTGTCAAAATATTATATTAGGGTAGTTACGCAACTTAACCATTTTATATTTTTTTCTTCCAAAAAGCTCAAAAGTGCAACTTGTGACCGGTACTGATAAATTGCTCTTAATTAGGTTTATAATTGGTAAAAAAACACATTCCTCCATGGAAGCCTTTAGGAGGAATCGATTGTCAAAATATTATATTAGGGTAGTTTGAGTTACTAAACTTGAAATTTTGACAATCAATTCCTCCTAAAAGCTTCCATGGAGGAATGTGTTTTTTTTACCAATGATAGACCTAATCAAGAGCAATCTATCAGTACCGGTCACAAGTTGCACTTTTGAGCTTTTTGGAAAAAAAAAATGTTCAGGTATCGTAACTACCCTTATAAAATTCAATTTCCCCTAAACGCCTCCATGGTGGAATCTAGTATTTTTATCAATGATAGACCTAATTATGAGCAATCTATCGGTACCAGTCACAAGTTGCACTTTTGAGTTTTTTTGGAAGAAAAAAATAAATAGTTCAAGTTCAGTAACTAAAACTACCCTAATATAATATTTTGACAATCGATTCCTCCTAAAGGCTTCCATGGAGGAATGTGTTTATTTTAACAATGATAGACCTAATCAAGAGCAATCTATTGGTACCGGTCACAAGTTGCACATTTGAGTTTTATGGAAGAAAGAAATATTTTTTGATCGATTGATGTGATAAACATGGGTATGTAGTATGGGAAATTGTTTGAGCCAAAATCATTTTTTAATGCGTGTAACGCAGAAAGGGTAGGATATTGGAAAAAGTGATTTAGGTATAACTTGTAGATAATTTTATGGCCTTTCAACTTTTCCTTGAACGTTTTTCTCTAACATGTGCCGTTTTTGAGACTTAAGCGAAAAATGAAAAAATTGACCCTTTCCCCCCCTCCCCCCACTCCGGGGCTCCTCCTAGTGTCCCGGGGTTTTAGTATGTTTATTACCTAGGGACTCTTGACATGTTTCCAAAGAAACATCTTACGTTACTAACTCACGCACTCTAGACCCCCTTTGGAGGTACTCATTCAATGGACTAAGTAGCGAGACTTGGATTTTTTTTATATATTAATGTTTTTGAGGGGATAAAAGATATTACTTTTAAATACATAAATCGTAGTTTTATTTATAATACTTAATTATGCAACCATTCCTATGCAACTATACTTAACACTTGGACGACTTTGTCTAGGTTTCATTACTATTTAGAGATAAGCAACAATTCCATCAGAACTTATTACAGAATATTTTGGAATGGTTCTTGTTTACGACAAATGTATAGCAAAAGTAATTATCATTCTCACACTTACGTCCTCTAAGTCATGTATGTACTTTTCAGCCAACTTAGATACATCGTATCAAAAGTCTGTAAATGGATAGCTTATTCCGACTGCATACAAATGTGCGAACCATTTACGACCTTTTGTCGGTCAGTTAATTGAAAATCTTAGGGCGTAAGTAGTACAAAAACATACTTATCGTCACTTTAGATTAAAAATTATGTTTTCAAATAAAGGGTATTATTATAACAAAAACATGTTCTAAAAATCAGCTCTAAATTACGCATACTTTTTGAGTTATGAATTTTTTTGTGATTTTTTTTTCGTTTTTTGGCTCTGGTGTAAAGTTGGCTATTTTTGGTTACGACCTTTTCGTTTTCACCCATCGATATATGTTGTTTTTATTTCAATTGGAAGAAAATATATTGCAGACGGAAATAACCAGAAAGAAAACCTCTATAACTTGATAAAGGCTTAACCACAGAAACAAAAACACAATGCAACAGTGTTACATTGAAGAAGAAAGCTTAGGTATACTTTGGTTTAATTAAATGTTCAATAGTGTTTCCGTACATTAGCGTGTAGAGTATGCGGTGTTGGGAGACAGCTCACGATAATTGATTGGAGCTAATAAACCACGTGGCTAGTGTAGCGCACGAACATAACGCACATACGAATTATCAGATAGTATTGAGCTTTGCTAACATATACGGGGTGTAAGCATCGTCCCAAACACTTTTAGGGTGCAAGCAGACCATGAAACTGAACAACTTTCCCCTAGGAACATATGTAAGAAAACGTCGTAAAATTTTTGGTTTCCCATAGTAAATGCAATCAGCTGATCTCGATTTTGTATGGTCGTTTTTTTTGTCGTTTCCTGACACATGTTCCTAGGGAAAAGTTGTTCAGTTTCATGGTCTGCTTGCACCCTATCAGTATTCGGGACGCTGTCCCTAACACCCTGTGGATAGATAGGTATTGCACGCTTCTCGAAAGGCCTGTATAGTACCGGGTTGGAACTCAATCATCCCATGAAGAAGCTCAAGGAATCGGTCAGCGTTTCCGGTGAAATCCGTTCCCTTAATATCCAGTTAATAGTTACGTTTTCAAGTATGAAATTAATTGTAAAAATGGGCGTGGTAAGAATGCTTCATCCAACGTTTGCCTATACTAAGAATCTAGCCAGTTTAAGCGCATCGCACACTTAACGCACGACGGACCGCTAAAATATCGCAGCGGTCGGTCAGATCAATACTAGAACCGTCACTCTCCATACTAAAACCGCACTCGACAGACGACGCTGCGATAGCGCTGCGTCAACAGAGGTTGAGCGGTTTTAGTATGGGGAATGACATTTCTAGTATGGATCTGACAGAACGCTGCGATATTTTAGCGGTCCGTCGTGAGTTTCCCTAGTGTGCGATCCATCTTAGCGGATACAAAGACGGCTAATTTAAAAAAAAAATAGAAAATATAGGGAATTTGAATGTAGTTTACGTATAAAATAATGAAAAAATCTTGTTTTCCCAATAAACCCACATACCTATGAGGTGCTTGTCCTGATGACGTCATAAATCAGTGTGATGCACGGCAGGACAATATCGCTACCCGGAACTAATGACCTGGCGACTGACGAGCAGCGGGCATGAGGGAGTTTCAACCCTCGTTACAACACAATACGGTTTATATTCGCGTGTGCTGCTCTTTTTAAGGAATTGGTTACTTCCTTTTGTCTCAGAAAAATCCCAACGCAAAAGGGCCTGTTAGTTTTCAAGCTAACAGTGTACAAAATATGCCGTGTGATGCTGGCTTGCAATAGCATCACCCCATTTCTATTTCGCAGGTGTCATGAAATTACTATTTTAGGCACATGCTTTATCGGGTCGTTAGACGAATCGGTGTCCCACACGAAAAGAGAAAGGCGCGTGCTAACAACCTATCATTATATACCATTTTTCGGATATTTGTCAAACGTGGCAATAGCATGTCGTATTTTACGAAAACTAACGCTCTGCTTACCCTGCAAAGGATAAAAGATGATCCAGCTTGCACATTAGCCAATGAAAATGATCATATTGCTAGCTTTAAAAATAAATAAAGCTTAAAGTAAACGTAATTAATTTGTTTCAGTCGGTAAAAACAATATTGATTCGAAGTAATGAAGTAAGTATTCTCTTCAGTACAGGTGGTAATTATCGTCAATATCGGGCTGTCAGCTATCTGCTCGAACACGAGTACCTTGTCAGCAAATATCAGATTTTCGAGCAAATTGAGATTATACATATAAGGTGCAAAAATATTAGCTGCAAATATTTTAAGGGGTAAACCAGCCCATGAAACTGAACAACTTTTCCCAAGAAACATAGGTCGAAATATGAGAAAATTTTTTGGACCTCACATAAAAACTGACTTCGTCGGTCGATAGTTTTGTATGAGAGGTTCAAAATGTTGTTTCGGATTTCGAGCTATGTTCCTTGGGGAAAGTTGTTCAGTTCCATGGGCTGGTTCATCCCTTAAAATATTTGCAGCTAATTTTTTTACACCCTGTATTGCGACATCGACATTTGACGACCGATGTGGCGCAGTGATAGTGCGACTGCCTTTGACGCAGACGGTCCCGGGTTCGATTCTCGGTGGGTCACTCACAAAGTTGATATTTATCACTTTGTGAATTTGTTCCCAGTCTGGTTAGGACATTGCGGGCTGAACCACCCGATTGTCCGTAAGTAAGATGGTTCCGTGCTTCGGATGGCACGTTAAGCCGTAGGTCCCGGTTGCTGTCTATGATCACTTAGACGGCGGTCGTTACACAACCATGTCAGAAGCCTGCTACTTGTAGAAGGCGGTTGAAAAATTCTGACACTAGGGTTCATCGGGTCGTTGAACGACTTGGTATCCCACACGAAAAGAAGAAGAAGAAGAAGAAGAAGAAGAAGAAGAAGACATCGACATTGTGCGGCAAACGTTTATTTAGCAGTGTTTTAATGTGATATGTGATGATGTCGATGATGATTAGTAGGTACTTAGTACTTAGGCCGTTCAACGCACAACGCAGCGCTGAACTAACGGATCCGTAAAGCATGCGTCTGTTACATCCATACTAAAAACGCTATTCCACATACTAAAATGCGCTGTTGACGCTCAACGCTGCGTTAGCGTTTTTAGTGTGGATCTAACAGACGCATGCGTTACGGATGCGTTATTTTGGCGCTGCGAAGTGTTTTAAGTGTGAAAACGGCCTAAGACGCAACATCATAATATTGTTTAGTATATGTTCAAAGAACTAAAATTAAAATTGTATGCTTAAAAAGTAGGCCTTATCTTTGAATGAACACCGGACCTTTTAAAAAGAAATTAGGAGCCATTAGCAAAAAGTCGCATTTAAATGAAAACGAGAAATTAATAGAGGACGTAGCATCTCTCAAAAATTAAGCGGGCTGTCAAATTAACATTTCTGAAATTCTCGGAAAATACCATTGGTGTGGCAGGGGGGGGTTTGCCGTGTGATGCCGGCTTAGAATAGCTTCACCCCGCATCCTTCCCGCGGGTGTCGTAAGAGGCGACTAGGGGACTCGAGAGTATTAGTGTATTACAATTTTTAGGCGACAGGCTGACAACCTGTCACTATAGTGATACACATGTTTTCTGAAACAACCTTGGAAAACAATCCTCAAAAATGTCGTGAACGTGGCGATAGCGACCGTATTCTTGCGGCCGTTCGACGACCGATGTGGCGCAGTGGTAGTGCGACTGCCTTTGACACAGAAGGTTCCGGGTTCGATTCTCCGTGGGCCACTCACAAAGTTGATATTTATCACTGTATGAACTTGTTCCCAGTTTGGTTAGGACATTGCGGGCTGAACCACCCGATTGTCCGTTAGTAAGATGGCTCCGTGTTTCGGATGGCACGTTAAGCCGTAGGTCCCGGTTGCTGTCTATGATCACTTAGACGCGGTTGTTACACAACCATGTCAGAAGCCTGCTACTTGTAGAAGGCGGTTGAAAAATTCTGACACTAGGGTTCATCGGGTCGTTGGACGACTCGGTGTCCCACACGAAAAGAAGAAGCTTCCTTTAACGCTCTGCCTACCCTGCAAGGGATAAAGGCGTGGTATGTGTATGTATGTGTATGTGTGGCAGGGGGGGCGTGGTGGGAGTTGCAACAACAAGCGTCCTCGTTAAACATGTTGCCATGTTTTTATTGTTTCCGTGAATAATTCATTTTGTCTCGTCCGTCGTCCGTCAGCGAGTGACGAGCCGCAATTTGTCGACGCCGACTGCCGGTGTTGACTTCTGCTCCGTTCTCATGTTTAGAATACTCCGAAAAAAGCTGTGTCATTCATTTGGTGGCAACCACAATGTAAAAAAAATTGAAAGAAAACGTATACTTTATATTGTATTGAAACGTATATTGTTACCTCAATAACTGTCGAAATTTGGACATGGGCTTCCTTATGCAAGGTGTAAGAGACGGTGTAACGAAATCTTTGCAGACGTAATCAGACTATGAAACTGAACAACTTTTCTATGGCGGCTACGTTGGGTGTTACAAAAAGTTCTAACTTCCTTTCAACTGATAAAGTAACCCATGAAATTGATCAATTTTTTCCAATGAACATTTATGTCCAAATAAAATTAAAAATTTTGTCCTCCTATACAACAAGTACCTACTGAGTCAGTTTGTATGCGAGGTCCAATATTTTTTGACATATTTCGACCTATATTCTTTGGGGAAAGTTGTTCACTTTCGAGGGCTCCAGCTGATTTATTTCTTGAAAAGAAGTTAGCACTTTTCCGGTATAATTTCTTCACTACGTTTGGCAGCAGAAAGGCGAGCGCAGTGCAAGATGTTGCACTCGTAGACACGTTGCAGCCAGGATGAAATTGATTTTTACGGGTAGAACTGGGGTGATGCTATTCTGGCATTACGCTGCGTCATTACATAATATTGTATTCCAGCTTTTAGGCGACAGGCTGACAACCTGTCACTATGGTAATACACGAATTGTCTCGAAGGGCCCTCAATATTTGTCAGACGTGGCAATAGCGACCGTATTATTGCGGCCGTTAACGCTCTGCAGACCCCGCAAGGGATGGAGGCGTGATTTTTGTGTGTGTGATTACATAATGTTTAGAAATAATTGTATCTAAGCCGGGTTGTAATCTATTCTATTCTATTCTATTCTATTCTAATTACGGCGGGCGCTAGACAAATGGCGGGAAAACAACCGACCGACTTTGTCCGAAACGTGAAGAAATGGACGTGAGGGTCCTCTGATTACTCGGAAAAATATAATAAGCTCCTCGGTACACAAGAAAACAGCCTTTATTCTAGTGCAGCAAGGCGTACAGTCCCTTGCGTGAGGTGTATCATAAGCTGTTCGGTCGGTAGAAGCGAGCACGTGATAATAGTCGCATTAGCGGCAAATCTCCGCTTTTTGTTCTTCTACATAAATTTTTACGTCAAGAAGTTTAGTCAGTTTGTATCTACGTTTATATTCTTTGGCAGAAAGTTTTGCTGCTGTAATCATTGTGTCTGGCTGTTTTTCGATATGTAGTTTTGATGACGCAGGTCTCTAACCCAAAAACATACATACTTATACACATCACGCCTTTATCCCTTAGGCAGAGTATGAACGACCGTAAAAACGGAAATTTACGCCACGTCTGACAACAGCTAGAGGGTTATTTATGAAAACTATGTATCACCATAGTGACAGGTTGTCAGCTTGTCGGCTTAAATTGCAATACAAATCAAGCCTCAAATCTCTTACAACACCCAAGAGAAAGATTGGGATGATGCTATTCTAAACTGACATCACACAGCAACCCAAAAAATGTAAATAGTAAATATATATTATATCATTACTTTTAATACTTATAATCTTACTTATAGTCTTTACTTTTAATACTTATAATTGCCCCGGCCGTTCAACGCATAACAGCGGTTTTAATATGGAAAATAATGTTTCTACATTGGATCTGACGGACGCATGCGTTATGTTAGGTTAATGAATGGCCTATCAGTCACACGTCCCGTTGTCAAAGTGCATATTTGAAGCTCTGATAGTGTTCCTACAACACCAATCTCATCAACTGGCTTTGGGCGGCCTAGTATCGCCTATCTATCGCGCTTAAATTTTCATATACATCAATCACGCACGGCCGATCAGTCGTATTTACACCCAAGCAGACACCTAAACGTCATAGAGAGATTTGCGCACGTCACGCGATGCCCTAAGTTGGCTATGGGCAGGCTATTTGATATGTCGACTCAGCGCGTGCGTTGCTAGCGACATCTAGCTTATTTATTGGATACTTCGTATTGAAGTAATTGGTATTGAAAAATATTGCAACAATGTGAATAATTTCGCGTGTTTTCCGTCTCAAAACACACATATCACGCCTTTATCCCTTGCGAGGTAGGCAGAGCGTTAACAGCCGTAAGAATACGGTCGCTATCGCCACGTCTGACATTTTTGAGGATTGTTTTCCAAAGTTGTTTCAGAAAACATGTGTATCACTATAGTGACAGGTTGTCAGCCTGTCGCCTAAAAATTGTAATACACTAATACTCTCGAGTCCCTTAGTCGCCTTTTACGACACCCACGGGAAGGATGTGGGGTGATGCTATTCTAAGCCGGCATCACACGGAAATCCATTCCGTCTCAAAACATCTTATAAAATGCATTTATAATTCTAGAATTCTTTGTTTTTGTAAATTTGCCTATATTTCAGAATCTTAAGTTATATTCGCTACCCGTATCGCCATCTATTATGTTTTTTTAATAATTTCCTTTAGTAAGGACGTTGAATCTTCCATGACTGCACCGAGTAAACAATGCTACCTATTTGAAGTACTGTCCTGTAGTAGCACAAAAACTTCAACATGCCAAGCATTTAGATCATGAAATGGAAAAAAAACCCATGGAAATGCATTTCGGAAAACGTTTTTGTTTTTTTTTTAGTTTTCCGTTCTTTTGTTCTTTTGATGTTCCTAGAGGAAAATTTCTCCGTTTCATGATTTGAATACGCCCTGTTAGCATTCGTAGTCCCTTACACTCCATACATACCTACATACACATACACAAATCATGCCTTTATCCCTTGCGGGGAAGGCAGAGCAATAACAATCGTAAAATTGCGCTCGTTACCGCCGCGTCTGATTAAGGGCCCTTTCAGAAGACTCGTGCCTCACTGTAGCGACAGGTTGTCAGTCTGTCGCCTAAAATTGTAATACACATAAAACCCTCAAGTCCTTTAGTGGCCTCTTACAACACCCGCGGGAAGAAATGGGGTGATGCTATTCTAAGCCGACATCACACGGCAAACAAACACGGCACTTTCATTTTTACACTCCGTAAGAAAGAAAGTCAAAAGCACTATAATTTATGAGTCATTCCCCGGAAGCTCTCGGGTTACCGGAAGCTAGGCTTACCCGTTCCCGTGCCGTACTCAGGTCACTGAACTTTAGCTATTTACCGGACTACCGGATACACATATACATACACACACACACACACACATATAATCACGCCTCTTTCCCGGAGGGGTGGGCAGAGACTACATCTTCAACATTCATCAGCCTTTTCATACATACATACATACATATATCACGCCTTTATCCCTTGCGGGGTAGGCAGAGCGTTAACGGCCGTAAGAATACGGTCGCCATCGTCACGTCTGACATTTTTGAAGATTGTTTTCCAAGGTTGTTTCAGAACACATATTGTGTATCACTATAGTAACAGGTTGTCAGCCTGTCGATACCCTTTTCATACATGCTCGTCGATATATACATACATACATATATAACGCCTTTATCCCTTACGGGGTAGGCAGAACGATAACGGCCGTAAAAATATGGTCGCTTTCGCCACGTCTGACAAATAAAGAGGGCCGTTTGAAATAATTTGTGTATTACTATGGTGACAGGTTGTCAGCCTGTCACCCAAAACTTGTAATACACTTGAAACCCTCAAGTCCCTCAGTCGCCTCTTACGACACCCACGGGTAGGAAATGGGGTGATGCTATTCTAAGCCGGCATCACACGGCAAATTGTTCAATTTCATGTCTCTTTGACGAGGTCGTAAATGTCGTGATAAATTACCAGTAACCCGGCGTAGTCGTCTCGCTATCATGAAAATAATGTCCGTTGAAACCGCTTATTAAGCTGAAATCCCGGTCGATCCCTTTTCTACCCCATGATGACGGTAGAATGTCTCCCAGCACCGACCATTACGTCACGCCTACCCTCACTTCAGCGATAGGACGCGCGAGAGACATCCACCAAGACCTTTTTCTCACAAATTATATCTATGACGACATGTATTGTTATATTAAGCTAGCTTTGTTTACGAGCACATAAAATTGCCGTGTGATGCCGGCTTAGAATAACATCACCCCACATCCTTCCCGGGGTGTCGTAAGAGGCGACTAAGGGATTCGAGAGTATTGGTGTATTACAATTTTTAGGCGACAGGCTGACACCCTGTCTCTATAGTGATACACATGTTTTCTGATACTACCTTGGAAAACAATCCTCAAAAATGTCAGACATAGCGATAGCAACCGTATTCTTACGGCCGTTAACGCTCTGCCTACCCTGCAAGGGATAAAGGCGTGATATATGTATGTATTTATATCTGGACGACATGTATCGTTATATTAAGCTAGTTTTGTAAACGAGCACATAAAATTGCAAACTCACCATAGTAAAACAAAGTCCTAAAATGTTAGAAGCCATAATGTATAGTGCACCTACTTACACAAGCCGTACAAATTGTTTGTTTAGGACGGATGAGTACTGTTTTTACATGACGCGGAACATTTTGTGTTTGCCGTTCTATAGGTTTGGTAACTTTACCTGTTATGTTCCGTTGAAAGAGTCAATAAATAAACATTTCCAAAATCAACAAGAGATAGCGAACTTTTTGTTTGCCTACTGAAATATGGGTCAAATATTGTTACAATTTTACGAGCCTGCATCACACAATGTGGTAGATAGGAATAACTGGCCAAAAGCCTCTCAGACACGATCTTCTTATCGTGTAGATGGCAGACACTATATGGTCGCGGCCCAGTACTTAGCTACGTTGACAGCGCTGGCAGTCGCTGACATTAGATCGTCCTGTGTGCAGGTGTTAGGGCACGCAGGACACGACGTTAGGTGGTTCATCGTTTGAACTGCACCACACTGACAGTTCCCGTCAGAACCCGGCACGAAGCCCCACCTGGTCATGTTTTCCTTGCTCCGGCCGGTCCGGGTCCTGCAGACTTCCAGACATGCCATGGTAATACAAACTTGATCACACTGGGTTACAAACTCAACGTCTACGCGTACTATCAACGAAAATTAAATATCAGGTTTTTTTATCATTATTTAGATTACGAAAGCATAAACATTTTAGCAAACTTGTTCAGTTTCATCAGCTAGTTCAGTTCAATGGTTGACCCTTTGAACCTAAAATATTTTTTCTCAGACTAGAATCCAAAAAATGGGAAACAAACTATCTTAGTATTGCTGATCCCTTTCCTATTTCCTCATAATAGTTAGAATTGAAAAATTGATTTATTCGATAGTCTAAATATACTTAATGATTATTGACCACTATCATGCAGGCCGGTCAATGATGTGATACTGGTCACGCGAGACTCACATAGAAAATCGGGGTGCAAATAAATGAAAAGCTTTTACAGGGTGAGTGCGAAAATAATAAAAATATTGCTTGATTAAACCACGGGTCTTATTACTCAAAGCAACTCGCTCCACTGAAAAATTAACTGCTCAAATTGACTACAAATAGCTATCTACTTGCACATCAGTGTCGACTTGTTTAGGAGTCTTGGTCGCCATGACCGAAATCAGTTCGAGAGATTATCATTATAGTTTCCTTCATAATTCTTTCTACGCTGAATTGTAGGTACTTTCAACTGGGTACAGTTGCTAAATGCTAGATGTCGAAAAAGTTAGCTATCAGAAACACTCTGTATGTATTCTGAGGCTAGCGCTCGCCTTCATTCAGCGCTCGCTCGCTCGGCTCGTGCGTGCACACATTAATCACCTACTTCTGCTCAAAGAAAGGTTTTCTTTCAATCCGACTAACGACTAACATTGATGTATCGGCGGTTTTTGCTGGCATTAGCGATAACAGACCTATCTATCACTATGATGCTGTAGCGATGTGAAGTCTGGACTAAATTTTCAGACATTTCTTATCAAAGACTGGTATACAAAGATTTTCTAAATTAACGTTTAATTTCATCTAGATATTTACAGTCTGAAAATGCTTTGTATAAAACTTAGTCGCACTTAGTAAGCTACGAATACAATTATCAAGTCCCTGATTCGATAATATCGAATGTATATAATGCTGGTCATATATTATATATGCTGGTTATTAGTGAAGTGATGCTGCCAATATAACAATCAGAAATGTTTTTGAATACCTACCGAATTGGCAGGAGTGTAATTGCCGCTGTAGTCATTACTCATGTTTACATTTTGCTCATATCTTAGGAAGACATTAGAATTTTTATCTCCCCAAGGCGCATAGCACACTTAACGCACGAAGGACAAGGACCGCTAAAATATCGCAGAGGTCTGTCAGATCCATACTAGAAACGTCACTCCCCATACTAAAACCGCACTCGACGGACAACGTTGCGATAGCACTGCGTCAACATCGGTTGAGCGGTTTTTGTATCGGGATTGACATTTCTAGTATGGATCTGACAAAACAATGCGATATTTTAGCTGTCCGTCGTGCGTTAAGTGTGCGATCCGCCTTACAAATACATAGTATTTCTCACACAATCACCCTGCGGAATTTGGGCTATAGCACAACTATCCATCAGACTTGGAAACTGACGCTCCTTCCTCCTGTTTGCCTGACACCACCAAGCCACCAAGTTGATGACGTCACGATGACATATTGTCCCGTCTCAACCACAGTGTAGCAGCTCAGCGTCACATGGCGACGGCAGGCCGACGTCACTCGCCGTCGCGCCCGAGATAATGTAACGCACAGCAGCTGTCCACATCTGTCACAGATATTAGCTTGTCAGACGCCTCAGTGGGTCAACGTTACAGACGGGTCGGTTGGATAATTTACTGACTGAACATTATTAATATGACGTTTATGGTTCACGGCTCAGTTAGGATAACAATAGTTTGTGAAAATAAGTAGTTTTGTTGCTGGTGGTGATCTTACATAGGACCGTTTTAGAATAAAACAGTTAGGTTAGTTTTTCTGGGAGCTTAGAATGTGCAAAATCAAAACTTTTCTATGACTTATTATTTACTCTGTTACCAGGTCCATACAACTTGTCTTCTCAATTCAAAACAAAACAAACATCTTTGAAAATTACCTCAGTCTTTTTAATTTGTTCCTTGGGAAGCAGTTTTCCTTGTAGAATACAGCGTTTCCAAGTTCAAGTTCAATCGTTTATTTCCAAGTCGATTCAAAACGAATACTTTTAGAATGTCAAAATCACACTACTATAACTGAATAAATGGATTAGTCACCGATTACATACAGACATACTTATATCACGCCTTTATCGCTTACGGAATAGGCAGAGCTTTAATGGCAGTAAAAATACCGACCGCTAACGCCACGTCTGACAAATATAGAGGAACGTTCAGTGTGACATGTTGTCAGCCTGTCGCCTAAAAGTTGCAATACACCTGAAGCCCTCAAGTAGCTCAGTCGCCTCTTACGACACCCATAGGTAGGAAATGGGGTGACAGAATAGCCGCAAAATACCTTTGACTACATTTATCCTATTCAATCAAATTACGTACGGCTGCCGCGCATGTGGCCAAATATGTGGGTGTTAAAAGAGACTCAGTGTTTCGCAATGTAGCAGCGGCAGAGCTAGCCGAAGCTTACCAGTCGAGAGTGCGGCGGCTTATAGTTTCATACAGCGACAATCCGCGTCGACGCTCTCATAGAGTTAATATACATACATACTGATTCGAGGTATTAATGCTGGTCATATATTATACATACATATATCACGTCTTTATCCCTTGCGGAGTAGGCAGAGCGTTAACGGCCGTAAGAATACGGCCACCATCGCCACGCCTGACATTGCCTTGTGATGCCGGCTTAGGATAGCATCACCCCATTTCTTCCCAAGGGTGTTGTAAAAGGCAACTAAGGGATTCGAGAGTATTGGTGTATCACAATTTTTAGGCGACAGGCTGACAACCTGTCACTATAGTGTTACACATGTTTTCTGAAGCAACCTTGGAAAACAATCCTCAAAAATATCAGACGTGGCGATATTGACCGTATTCTTACGGCCGTTAACGCTCTGCCTACCCCGCAAGGGATAAAGGCGTGATATATGTATGTTAAAAGAGACTCAGTGTTTCGAAATGTAGCAGCGGCAGAGCTAGCCGAAGCTTACCAGTCGAGAGTGCGGCGGCTTATACTAGTTTCATACAGCGACAATCCGCGTCGACGCTCTAATAGAGTTAATGTTCAATTTAAAACAGATTGCTGTACTGCCTGTCATGAAGGGTATTATGATACCAAATTTTATGCAGTAAAGCACAATATTATCTTTAAAAAATATAACTAACCTAAACAAAATATAAATTTACAAATAGATCTTGCTACGCCGCGTAGCACGAGTTTATAAATTTCTACGCCGTAGTAAGCTACTACGATGCCAACTACCGTATTATTACGGCTTTAAACGCTCTGCCTACCCCGTAAGGGATAAAAGCGTGATATATGTCTTTATGTATTATTCTGGAAACTTTTGAGCAACGAAACTGGCTATCCGTTGTCATTATAAAAGTGTAACTTATAAAATTGAAAGTGAGAAGTGTATCACAGACCCCTAGAGGGCATATCGTGTATCAGATCGGCGATCGGTTTATTAGAGCGGTGCCGAGGCCCCCCTGGGAGAGACCTTCCTTCCTCATACAATTTACTGTAGTACCTGCCTGACTGACCTACCTGTAAAATAGCCAGGAATCTGTATTTTCTATCATTATTAAAACAAACATTCTTGAAAATATAACAATTTTGGACGTAAATTCAACCAATGACAAAAATGTTTAGCATTATTGATAAACCTGCTACTTGTAGCAGGCGCAAAATTTTATACTACCTCGGTTGTTTACCGTGTAGATCCAAACTGTAGAAGGCAGTTGAAAAATTCTGACACTAGGGTTCATTGGGTCGTTGGACGACTCGGTGTCCCACACGAATAGAGAGAGAGAGAGAGAGAGAGAGAGAGAGTGAGCAGTATTATATTATTTTGATATTTGTGAGAAGTATAATAAAATGCAAAGAAATGTATAGCTATAAGAAAGTATGCTCCACCAGACAACGGTCGGCATTGGAATAGAGAGACAGCGTTGACACAACAATACTCTCTCCATACCTCGCAATTCACAGTATTGAGAGCACTCACTGTACGACGTCTGTGACCGCAGTCTACCATAGTAAGCAATAAACCAAGATATTTTCTTGTGTTTTCTCAACTATGAATAAAGCTGAGTAAAAGTTGATTTTGTGCTTGCGTGGTAATTATATTTCGTTTCCCAGCATTTAAAAAAATCAGTACAAGGCTCTATACGACGAGTTTTCAGCATAAAAAATCTTTGATAAATCGCTACATTAATTAAACGTAGAGGCCCAATCCTCTACCAAAAATACTATAACAGCGTTAGTCGTTAAAACTTACATCATGAATGAATGCCGTGTGATGCCGGCTTAGAATATGCCGTGTGATGCCGGCTTAGAATATGCCGTGTGATGCCGGCTTGGAATAGCATCACCCCACATCCTTCCCGCGGGTGTCGTAAGAGACGACTAAGGGACTCGAGAGTATTGGTGTACACAATTGGTGGTGTGTACAATTTTTAGGCGACGGGCTGACAACCTGTCACTATAGTAATACACATGTTTTCTGAAACAACCTTGGAAAACAATCCTCAAAAATGTCAGACGTGGCGATAGTGGCTGTATTCTTACGGCCACTATCGCTCTGCCTACCCCGCAAGGGATAAGGGCGTGATATATGTATGTATGTATGTATGAATGAAAGCAATTCTATGTCTTAACAGAATAGTTAGTACCTGGTTCACCGAACCTAGCTCGGGTTTATCGGCCCTAAAAATATTTTGTTTCTTACACTACCTATCTAATATCCACCTATTCACCTAGTTATTATTCCGTGCGTAAAACTGATAAAGCCATAATTATGTATTACGCCATCTGTTGGAAAATGCAAAGATTACTAAATTATGGGCTATGTCTTGGTCAACGGAGTCTGATCTTATTTGTTTAGTATGACGAGTAGAACACAAAAAAATACAAATATATTTACAAAATATATGTACTGTATAAAATAAAATATTATTGTAAAAATAATCGAGCAAAAATAAAAACGAAAAGAGATGTTGAGGTTCGAATTCGAACTCGAGCTCCACTGATTTATAGTCAGGCAGCTGACAGCTGAGCGATGAAATAGTGGTTCTTTCTCCATACAAAGTGCAACTTGTTTTTATTAGGCTCATTTTGCCGTTCAGAGTTATTTCTGGATAATAAAACCTAGTTAGATCGATTTATCGCCCCCGAATACTAGGGGTATGGGAATTTTCAAAAAAATCGTTTGAGCCGTTTCCGAAATCACGAATATATACAATTCTTGCTCATTTAAGATAATTTCAACTGAATAGGATACATCATCCCTTGGAACTGCACATTCATCATGTTTGTTTCCCAAAGTAAATTGGACGATGAATTCTGCGTATCATGAAACTGCTAAACTTATAACGAGCGAGGAAACTACCGTCCGTCACGAGGGGATAATCAGCAATGCCAAGTTGAGAGTGACGTGGCGTAGTAAGCACCTCGTAGTGTATTAGCTAAAGGTCAGCTCCAACACTTAAGGAACTTCAGCGATCAAGGTCCAAACTTCCACGAAGCGACAAAGTCAAATTACTCGCCTGAGCCAAAGTTTGAATATCAGTCTAGCCATGTTGACAGTTTATTTTATTTTATTTTTTATTTTATTTTATTTTATTTTATTCGGGAAATTAACAGTTTTATACATTACTTAGCATATACCAATATATAACGTCAAGCTAATAACAAATTTCCACCTATAGCATATAACACCGTTGAACATGAGATGATAAAAAATTAACACAAACGAGAAAATGATGCTGAATGAGAGAGCAGAAGAAAATAATAATAATACATATATTACATGTTTGCGACTGCATGTTCGGTCAGGAGTCGCTTTATTGTAGAAACGCTGGTACAAAATATGTCAATGTCGATATCTTTAGGTAATTCACTAAACATACGGCAAGTACGGATAAGGAATGAGTTTTTTCTATAGTTTGTTTTAGCGGAAGTTACTGACAATAGGGGGCGCTGTCTAAAACGAAGTTGATTAGTCCGAAGATAAATTTTAGATAGTAATTCTGGGCTGTCAATAGTTCCATTTAGAATTTTTGCCAGGCAACACAAGTCGCTAATATTACGCCTAATTTCTAGAGGCAAAAAATGATATCTTTTGCATCTTTGAAGGTAACCAGATGTTTTAACCCGGGCTTTGTAGTCCAGGAAACGTAAGAACCTTTTCTGAATGCCCTCAATACGCGACTTATAAATCTCGTACTGAGGGTTCCTGACTGCAGAAGCATATTCGGTATGAACCTGATGAACTAACCTTTTCTTTCTTTTCGTGTGGGACACCGAGTCGTCCAACGACCCAAAGAACGCAAGCGTCAGAATCTTTCAACCGCCTTCTACAAGTAACAGGCTTCTGACATGGTTGTGTAACGACCGCCGACTAAGTAAACATAGACAGCAACCGGGACTTACGAAACACTTATCCATCTTTCTTACGAACAATCGGTTCAGCCCGCAATGTCCTAACCAGACTGGGAACTAATTCACAAAGTGATAATACCAACTTTGTGAATTGTGAGTGATCCACAGAGAATCGAACCCGGAACCTTCTGCGTCACAGCCAGTTACACCAGCACTGCGCCACATCGGTCGTCAAACTAAATATGTCTCTTATTAATAACGCAATATACAGGGTGTAAAAAATTAGCTGCGAATAATTTAAGGGGTGATTCAGCAACTGGACAACTTTCCCCAAGAAACATAGGTTTAAAAACAAGATTTTTTTTTGGCTCTCCCATACAAATTGACTTGGTCGGCTGGTATTTTTGTATTGGAGGTCCAATTTTTTATTTATTTATTTATTTTTATTAGGTACAATAACAGATAAAAGAATGAGAAATTACAAGTAGTATATATTTTTTCATATTTCGACCTATGTTTCATAGGGGAAATTGTTCCATGGACTGGTTCATCCCTTAAAATATTTGCAGCTAATTTTTGTACACCCTACCTGTAGATTGTGAAGTTATTTCATCTAACTTCCCTCGGACACCGGACTTGCATATCCTTTCCAGTTCGATGGGGATGTATGTCTGTCACCGACCAGCCACACCTGACACGTGACAACCGATACCTTCACTCACCACTGCACTCATTTGCACTCGAATAACTTTCCCGACGACGCTTCAGGCGTTTCAAAGTTCTGGTCATAAACAGCTAGTTGTGAATATGAAAGACAGGTGCCTGGAGCAATACAGCGTTTCAAGAAGTATTGGAACGTACGTAACTGAGTAAGTGCGAATATTACCCATATAAAAAAATGTTTATTGGCCAAAAATATTTTTAGCAGTGGTTGTGCACTGACTCCCACTCTAGGATTCCCTGTGTTTTGAGATATCATCTGAAGGCATATTGTTACACACCGGCTTAGTAACAGTACATACATACATACATAAATCACGCCTCTTTCCCGTTGGGGTAGGCAGAGACTATTTCCTTCCACTTGCTACGATCCTGGCATACTTCTTTCGCTTCTTCTACATTCATCAGTCTTTTCATGCACGCTCGTCGGTTTAGGGTACTTCTGACCTGACCTTTCTTTAAAACGTCCCCGATTTGATTCAGGTAGGTTCTTCGCGGCCTTCCCCTTCCAACATTTCCTCTAACACTCGCCTTATATATCTCTTTCGTCAATCTCCTTTCATTCATTCTCTCAACATGACCAAACCACTTAAAACAGTACCAGTACGACTGCATTTTTGCAATAGAAAGAGCGACACAAGTGAGCACACATCGCAAACAGGTGCTTATATCTACTGATGAAAAATGCGTCTGCTGAGTATTTGATGTAGAATCTAGCAGTTAGGTTGATTAGCCGCATTGCTTGGCGCTGGAGGAAGTTAGCGTTTGTTCACCAACTACTTAGAGTTAGCTGCTACCGCACATTATAAAGAGCCGCATTGTGCTTCTTAGATTTAGATAACTACAGGTCAGACCAGCCAGCGAGTCCACCCGGTACTAACCGTATTCCCATAATAAAGCAGAATATAAGGTGCAAAATATTAAAGCAAATATTTTAAGGGGTGAACTAGTCCATGAAACTGTACAACTTTCCCCATGGAACATAGGTCTAAATATGAAAGAAATTTTTAGACCTCCCGTACTAAATGTAGCAGCCAAGCGTGTCAACCTGTAGGAGGTTCAAAATTGTTTTTCATATTTCGACCTATGTTTCTTGGGGAAAGTTGCTCATGGACTGATTCACCCCTTCAAAAATTTGCAGCTAATATGTTTACACCTCATATAAGCATCAATGAACCAAATAAATAAATGAAAAATACGCAGAGAATTAACAATTCTCCATGTCTGTCAGAAGACATTCAAAGTCACAAAGTGAACTGACTGTTTGCAACAATATTGTTGAACGTTTTCCAATTCCGTAAGCGACTTTCAAACTTTGCGACTCTTCTTAGGTGAATTATTTATGCAATGGTATGAAAACACTTCCAAAATTCCAGTATTATTCCGCACACAAAGGCAAAGACTACCATTGTCCAGTAACGTACAATCACACTGCGAACTTCCCGCTAATTTAGATTATCTGTGTGATAGAGTCGGTGGAAGTATTTGAGGCTCGTATCCAGCCCGGCCGGGACCGGCAGAATCCCGGGATTTGTTCCCCACCGGCTCACATACTCGCTAACTGAATGGAATCTCGACTAATTCACGCTAACGACATTGTTTGGGTGGTAATGTAGGTACTTACCTACTTATATTTTTGTAGATAACTTAGGTGTGTATCATTATGGTGATACACATGTTTTCTGAAACAACAGAACTTCCTAGTTCTATGTCTGAAACAACCTTAGAAAACAATCCTCAAAAATGTCAGACGTGGCGATAGCGACCGTATCCTTACGGCCGTTAACGCTCTGCCTACCCCGCAAGGGATAAAGGCGTGATATGGGATGAAGATAACGTAGGTCACCACCAATGAAACGAAACTCTAAAAATAACGGGTAAAATCTTTTTTGGTACAATCTGAATGTAAAACCAACATCAAGATTTGAGACGGGTTTGTACACCACCACCACCAGCTAGTAATAAAATAATATCTGAGGTTGTTCAATAATTTATCAACAAACGAACAAATCAAATGGTATTTATTTCATCCACACAAACAAACAATTAACACGCATATTTACTTAAAATTAAAATGTACCTATGCAACCAACGAAACGAAATTAATTTATCCTAATTAATTTCAAATAATATTCACCTTACTAAAATACAGACTTGTCTTATCACCAACGCAATAATAATAAACAAAACGTTATGTAATTAATCACAATGCTAATGTAAAACTCTATTATAATTTGTTTATATTATATGATGTAGATTTCTATATCAATCTTAACACTTTAATTACGAAAATGGTGAATCGTACGTTATATTAGACACAGTATCTCTACAGTTGTAAATAAATGTTAGGATGTCGACTCTGGAATAGCATACAAATCAAATTGTATATTATTATACATTCTAATCCGTAAGAAGTTTATCGTACACGACATAACACCAACGATACTAATTATAGCTTAACAATATAAATTACATACATACATACATACATACATACATAAATCACGCCTTTATCCCTTACGGGGTAGGCAGAGCGTTAACGATCGTAAAATTACGGTCTTCATCGCCACGTCTGACAAGTATTGAGGGCCCTTTTAGTCGATTCATGTATCACTGTAGTGACAGGTTGTCAGCCTGTCGCCTAAAATTGTAACACACATGAGACCCTCGAGTCCCATAGTTGCCTTTTACAACACCCGCGGGAAGAAAGGGGGTGATGCTATTCTAAGCCGGCATCACACGGCATCCATACTAATATTATAAATTCGAAAGTAACTCTGTCTGTCTGCTACGCTTTCACGGCCAAACCACTGAACCGATCATCATGAAATTTCACACAGAGATTAGTAAGATACCGAGAACGGACATAGGCTACTTTTTTTCACCGCTCGAGGGTCTGAAGTACCTTCAGTAGACCATCAGGTGCACCACCAGGAGCCCGCCTAAACTATAGGAGATACAGACATGGCACCAAGCAAAAAATGTTTGACTTGATGGGTAGCTTCTGGTGGCATATAGACTTTGAAGGTTTGGAGTACCTGATGTAGACCACCAGGTGCACAACCAGGAGCCCATCTAAACTATACGAGATAAAGATATGGCACGAAAGCAAAAGTTGTTCTGCTTGATGGGTAGTTTCTGCTGGCATATAGACTTATAAGGTTTGGTGTTCCTCACGTAGTCCACAAGGAGCACTAATAGGATTTTTACAATGACTAATTTATTTTTAGCGACAGTATTGTATTGTAAATTTTTGACTTTCTGAAAGCGTTCGTTGTGAATCTACTTGGAAATAAACGATTGAAATTTGAATTTGAAATTTGGAGCCCAGATTAGCATGTATAATTTAGGACGTTAGTGAAGGAAACAAGGTTATTTTATCATCTAAAATACTAAGTCAGCGAAACGAAGTCGCGGGTACCAGCTAGTACTAATATAAATTAAGCTTACTTTAACCTGTGTGTTCTGCCAATAGACATATGTCGTGTAGATAAATAATGGGTTTGTATTAGTATTAACAATTTCATTAGTTATTTCGGCCCTTGTGAGTTTGTTTTCCATTGTTATTCGGCGTTTCAATAATAAGGGCTCGAATAAATCATCTTTGTAAATTCGGTTACCTTCGGAGCGGTCAGGCCTTTTGTTGTTTTAGTTGACTAGGTATGTTTGTTATTTATACGTGCTATAATTTGTTAAGTAACATGTAAATATGATATATAAGCTTTCCAAATAATATGAAATAATTTCGGTAGATCGTAATATAAGTGAAATTAATCTGACATCACGCGTTGGCTACTTGACTGACAGATAAATGAAATACATGTCAAATACATCAAATACAATCAAATACATACAAATACTTTTTAAAATCATCAAAAACGACATTTTGTATGAAAGTATTGAAGTATGACATCACATTTTACTCTTTTCAATGAAGTCAAAACAATAACTTTTTATATTAATTTTCAGTTTAAAAGGTCAAAGAGTATATACGAAAATGTTAATACACACTAAGTAGAATAGATGGGTCATCATGGAACATTTAATTAAGTGACAACATTTTACCACAGGCCACAGATTACAAAATAATTGCCCATGCATTACTCAAGATTGTTGGGTCATACCGTGTACATAAAGGTCAAGACCACGGGTCAGATCTTTGACCTTCCATCGTCATGACACCCTCATCACTCGTCTGTCGCCTCATACCGCCGTGTATGTGACTGGAGTATGTGACAAAGCCAGGAAACTATTCCACGAGGATTGCAGACCCGCCTACTGTTTGTGATGAGTTGAAATCTTAGATTATTATAAGCAAGATATAGAAAGAGCCTTACTAGCAATATCCGATGCCATCATTAGCACATCGACAACCGATGTGGCGCAGTGGTAGTGCGACTGCCTTTGACGCAGAAGGTTCCGGGTTCGATTCTCGGTGGGTCACTTACAAAGTTGATATTTATCACTTTGTGAATTTGATCCCAGTCTGGTTAGAACATTGCGGGCTGAACCACTCGATTGTCCGTAAGTAAGATGGTTCCGTGTTTCGGATGGCACGTTAAGCCGTAGGTCCCGGTTGCTGTCTATGATCACTTAGACGGCGGTCGTTACACAACCATGTCAGAAGCCTGCTACGTAGAAGGCGGTTGAAAAATTCTGACACTAGGGTTCTTCGGGTCGTTGGAAGACTCGGTGTCCCACACGAAAAGAGAAGGGATTAGCACATCGTCACTTAGATATCAAAGCTGCAAAAAGCTTGCTGAGGATAGGGACGAAGGGCGAAAGCATATGTTTGATGGACGTAAGACTCACGACGGTGAATGTTTCTCTGTCCGATCACGTTAAGAAAAGGCAAAAACCACATTTAAACATGCATATGCCATTCTCTAATCCACCTTCACCTGTAGAGCGTGCGGAAAGTTATGCCTCTCCCGCATTGGCTTTATAGCCATGAAAAATCTTGCATCAGACACTGATTATATTGTCTGTCACAGACGTATGAGGCCAATGATGATAACAAGGATATAAGCGAGTACAGATGGACTCTTGGATGCAAATCTGCGAGGCACGTTTGACGCATTTATTGGACCTTTCGCCGTCGGTACTCGGACACTTATTGCTTCAGAATGCTGACATGCAAAACATCACTATGTATCCTGTATATTTGGACATAACTATCTATAGAACTTTTGCATACGCTGGACATGACAGGCACCCTTTAGGTTGCTTGTTGTATACTCTAAGGTTGAAATAGTTCCCGCTCCAAGAGTAGACACCTAATCTTGACAGGTTTATTTATTCTATAGCATTACGCTGTCCATTTGAACGTCCTTTCTCTGTTGGACGAGAACGTGATTGAATCACGCGAGGCTCGGGGCCCAGGTGGTTGGCGGAGAGTGGACAATGCGATACCTACCTATTCCCTGCTTTACTTATTCACGACAATGGCGGATCGCACACTTGACGCACGACGGAGCGCAAAAATATCGCAGCGGTCTGTCAAATCCATACTAGAAACGTCACTCCCCATAATAAAAAGGCACTCGACGGACGACATTGCGATAGCGCTGCGTCGACAGCGGTTGAGCCGTTTTAGTATGGGGATTGACATTTCTAGAATGAATCTGACAGACCGCTGCGATGTTTTTGCGCTCCGTCCTGCGTCAAGTATGCAATCCGCCATCGAGCGCTATTCGAGTCCCAGTTCGAAAGATACTACTCTTGATAGGCTCGATTGTCAGGAATGGAAGGACAAGCAACACACGTTATCGGTGTTTTTAAACATCCCGCGGTAAGACACGAACTTCAGGGGGTAAATAGATGTTTTAAATAAAATTTCTAAAACGAATTATGCCGTGTGATGCCGGCTTAGATGCCGTGTGATGCTGGCTTAGAATAGCATCACCCCATATCCTTTCCGCGGGTGTCGTAAGAGGCGGCTAAGGCACTCGAGAGTATGTTGTATTAGTGAAACACATGTTTTCTGAAACTACCTTGGAAAACAATCCTCAAAAATGACAGACATGGCGAGAGCGACCGTATTCTTATGGCCGTTAATACTCAGCCCACCCTGTAAAAGATAAAGGCGTGATATATGTATGTATGTATGTAAAACTATTTTACATATCTCATGCTCTGAAAGTAGGTCATTACTGACAAAAAACACGACCTGTAAGTTCAACTTACAGGCGAGGTTTTAAAACTAAGCCTGTAAGTAATTTTAAATATGGAACTAGAAAAAGAACCAATAGAATCGCGGCAATTAAAAAGTTAAAATCAATTTCTTCTTATTTTTAATAGAAGTTGCATCCAAGATTTTAAATTTCGAACAGGCCGCTACGAATTGTGTTGCTTGAACGCAGGAATTATATTTTTAATCTGTATTTTTATAACCTCAATAAATGAGTTTGTCGAATTATTACTCAATATTACAATGACAAAAGTAAGAATTACTAATATCCCTACGATCAGAAAAATGTCTACTTTATGTTAGGATACTTTTCTTTCATATTCATTCAATATTTTTCAATCACAGAAAAAAAAGTTTAGTGGTGCAATTTGAATAGCAGACGATACAATCATCATTTATGGATCGTTTTCTTGTATTTATCGCTTTATTTTACTCTTTTTTCATTCGATATGTAAAGCAGTATACGTACCACGGATGTAACATCAATAACAACCTCGGAAAGGTACCGCCCTCGCTCCGCTCGGGCGTTAAAAAACCTCGGTTGTTATTGGTAGCTTACAAACCTCAGTACGTAATCTACTATTACATATCTCATGCTCTGAAAGTAGGTCATTACTGACAAAAAACACGAGGTTTTAAAACTAAGCCTGTAAGTAATTTTAAATATGGAACTAGAAAAAGAACCAATAGAATCGCGACAATTAAAAAGTTAAAATCAATTTCTTCTTATTTTTAATAGGAGCTGCATCAAAATTTTTAAATTTCGAACTGGCCGCTATGAATTGTGTTGCTTGAACGCAGGAATTGTATTTTTAATCTGTATTTTTATAACCTCAACAAATGAGTTTGTCGAATTATTACTCAATATTACAATAACAAAAGTAAAAATGACTAATATCCCTACGATCAGAAAAATGTCTACTTTATGTTAGGATACTTTTCTTTCATATTAATTCAATATTTTTCAATCATAGAAAAAAAAGTTTAGTAGTGCAATTTGAATACCAGTCGATACAATCATCTTATATGGATCGTTTTCTTGTATTTATCGCTTTATTTTACTCACTTTTCATTCGATATGTAAAGCAGTATACGTACCACGGATGTAACATCAATAACAACCTCGGAAAGGTACCGCCCTCGCTCCGCTCGGGCGTTAAAAAACCTCGGTTGTTATTGATTGGTTACATACCTAAGTACGTAATCTACTATAAAGTACAGCCAAATTTTATATACCCGTAGCATTTCCCTCAGCGCTGTCGCCGAGCACCGGCGATGACATTTCCTCACTACCGACTACTTATTACCGGTCACAGGAAATAAACATCGCAACGCAACTGTAGCTAGTTGATTATCTGCAACACCTCAGCTGAATATTCCGGTTGCTACGAAAACAAGTACGAGATGACCCCTTAAATTAGCACCTAGATTTGAATCAGAATCAGAACTTTATTTGCAAAGAAAATGGAAGTATGCGCGGTGTGCCAACTTGCGCCTTTCGCCGACCGGCGCGATTCGCCAACTCGCTTTGATTTTTTGTCAAGTTCGGGGACTCTCATCTATGGGAAATCGCTGCAGACCTTAAAAAAACCTTCTATTTGCAGTCAGCGCCATCTACTACGAACTAAATGAACTCATTTTTTATGTTCACTGTACATCATGACAGTTTACCAATCGCGCAGGTCGCGAATCGCTGCAGTAAGCCAAACGCGCGGGTAGGCACAGAGCGAGTTGGCGAATCGCGCCGGTCGGCGAAAGGCGCAAGTTGGCACACTGCTGTCAGACCAGAAAATGGTACAATTCAGCAGGTGATAGCCTTAAGATTTATAATAACGTTCAATATTTTCAGTCTCGTAAATGGTAACATGCAAATTCGAAATATATCTAACACAAAACAAATGTCAAAAAAATTAAATTCTTATCAAATATCAATTACAAGTCAGTCATAAAGAGCAGGCAAAATTATATAATTACCAGATTACAATAACAAGTCACAATATTAAAGCTCTGCCTACCCCGGAACGGATAAAGGCGTGATTTGTGTATGTATGTATAATTAAATTTGAAATTTAAGTATTCGTTTATGCTATAAAACTTCCTTTCCAGTAGCAGATTATAGTATTTGCTGCTGAAATACAAAATCGATTTAAGATCAGCATTTCCACGGATCGAATTGAATTCAAAAGCTTATTTGAAGTCACCGTTAATTACCCAACATTTTAACACGTCACTCGTTTTAACTCAATTTTAAATGGGAAAGCGAGTTCAAAGGCTTAAAAGCTTTCGTCATCGTGGTAATTCGCTGGGAAACTTTTTCCACCAATTTAATTTTGGCCCACTCTCCACCACGCGGTGGAAAAATTCAATGAACCAACATTGATCTAACAACAGTGTGTAGCGCCCGCGTTTGCCGACACCGACAATTTAATCAATTGTTGTATACGCTTTGTTTCTCGCAATCCTCGTTTTCGTATTCCACAATATCCGACAAAAAGTAGAATCAAAAGAGTTATCAATAGTTGGTCGCCGAGGGGAAAAAAGGGTGAAATAGTTTGTATCGGGTGGCGTGCCCGGTAACTTTTACATTAAACTTGCATTGGATCGGGGATCGCTCCGAACAAATCCCGGACGCAAATTGTATGCCCTAGTTCATCTAT
The DNA here is from genome assembly GCA_029255805.1 of Keiferia lycopersicella. Classification (NCBI taxonomy): domain Eukaryota; kingdom Metazoa; phylum Arthropoda; class Insecta; order Lepidoptera; family Gelechiidae; genus Keiferia; species Keiferia lycopersicella. Next base: position 742,456 of record JARACZ010000018.1, read on the forward strand.
AATAGTTCATTCGTTTCTGTTTATTTCCAAATAATCAAAATATTTCGTCATTAACAAACCTGAATATTTTGTGCTCCTTCAAAATTCCATCGGACAGCGCAAGTACTGTGCCCTGATTCCTAAATTCAATTTTCCATTCATTAGCGAGCGAAATGTGAATATTTTAACTGAAAATTCGCATTTCAGTAATAACTATCGGCATTCTGCCTTTTGTATCTACTTATTGGAATTTCTTCCTGTAAATGAGCAGTGTTTTTTTGTACTTTTTATTTGTGTTTGTGTGCAATAAATGTAACTTTGTCAAAAATAAAATGTTTACCTAGCACTGACAGGTTTTTGGACGAAACGAGCAGCAGTGTTCTCTGAATATCTACAATATGCAACTTCACTGTGCTCGCCTATCCGCCTGCCAAGCATGCTGTAGTGAGTATGGCAATACATGTCCAGAAGTGGTCTGTTGTAGCTGTAGAAGTGCAGATTTCTGTACAAATAATCGGGAACAGCAACATGAATTGCCAGGATTAATAAGTCATTTATAAATGTTGTTGTTTCACGATATGTTACCGATATCACATAATTCAAGGTGCGTGTGGAACTGTAAGAGTACAATGACCTCATTCAGGTATGGAATTATGTTCTGGGTCAATACGCTCGACGGTTATGTAAAGTACAGTATGCTAGAACAACATTCAATGCACTGCATATTTACTTCCTCTCCACATACCGCATCAATAGAGCTGTATTTTTATACACATATTTTTTACAGCCAATATTTTCATAGCCTTTGATAGAGATGATTGCTTGTCAACATCCAGTTTTATTTGGAAAACCAAATTTATGAAAGGGACGGGTTGCTAACGCACATAACATTCTTTGTTCCTCAAATCGATCACCCCAATAAATGTTTTCCTTTTTTCTACGTATTTTTTCTACCACTTACAAAAAAACGCGTCAGCGTCAGTACTAACACTAATACACAAAGCTGTGATACAATGTAGTTATCGAAGCGGAGGAAAGAACAATAATTTACTTTAATATTTACCTGTATCTCTTTGAGAAAACATGCGGTCTGTCAAATTAATATGACACGAAAACGTCGTAGACCCGACACGATGTTAAAAAGGTAAAGCCTAGATCTCATTTGTTAACCAATCAAAGAAGGAAAAACCAAACAAAGAAAACTCGCAAAAATATTGTCGTTATAATTTGATTATTCTGGAAGATACGGAGATATCAATCAGAACCCGCGGCGGCTGTCATCTGCACCATTTCCGGTCTATTATGCCGCTATTAATATTCAAATGGCAACTGGATGCCATTAGTCGATAGTTGGACGGATAGTTTCCGGCGCTCGGTCCGCCCCCGCCCCCGCTCCCGCTCCCGCCCCCGCCCGGAGCCAAATGTCCGGACTCGGGACGAGCTTCCATTTGCGAATACTCGTACGGACACCACACCGCACGATTTGGGCATAAACTACAAAGTACACGACGAATGTACCACAAATTAGGGCGATGGGGGGAGGCGGGTTGTACTAATCAATTTGATTCCCTACGATAACAGTTTTTGTTACATACTTATTTTAATTTTCAGTGGTTAATTTTTTGACTGAAAGTTCCGTTCGAAACACGAAACCGACAGTTGGTTTTTAGGTTTTAGTACTTGCGAAGGGTCATTCCGCACAGAAATTCGGTCTGTAATTAGATGTTTAGATAGAGACGTCTACGGTGGAAGACCGTTCTTTCTAAAAACCAAAACACAAGCATAAAATGGCACTGCTATTTATTCCTAAAATGTTTATACCTGCTAGCTGCTACTGCTCGAACCACTTTTCAAATATTTCTTACTTTGCCTGAAATTTCCATTTTAATGGAACATTACATTTCTGTTTTGTTGGAGCAATAACTTTCTGCATTTTGCGGCACAACAGAAATTGGCTTAAATTTGCTCTAATAAACGTTCACAAATCACATGCCACGCTATTATTTTGCTTTGTTAGGTCATTTCATTAATAATAACGGTATTCAATATAGCGAACATACCGTTACAGAAGTAGGTAATTTATACAGAGTGTGGCCAAGAACAAGAGAGAAATATTTTACCGCGTGAAATTACCGTACCGCAATAGAATAGCATCACCCCAATTCTTCCCGCGAGTGTTGTAAGAGCCATTTAAGGGACTCGAGGGTTTCATGTGTATTATCACGTATTACAGCTATACGCGACAGGCTGAGAACCTGTCACTACAATGATACGCCTGAAAGGGCCCTCAATACTTGTCAGACGTGGCGATAACGACCGTAATATTACGATCGTTAACGCTCTGCCTACCCCGCGAGAGATAAAGGCGTGATTTGTGTATGTCTGTATGTATGAAATTACCCACGAGACTTAACAACTTTCCTTATAAAACATTAGGTCCAAATATCAAAAACCCCACCCATACAAAAATTTCCAGCTAACCAAGTCTAGGTTGATCTTTCGATCTTTGTATGTTCTTCAGATTCATACTATTGGATAATGCTTCCGTGTAGCGGGCCAGACGTTGTATTTTAGCAGGTACTTACACCTACTTATGCACTTATACACATGATTGTTATTCATCAATAATGAAATGGGTACTCAGTCATTATTAAATAGCTATTACATTCTTTAGATAGTGGTTTGCCGTGCGATGCCGGCTTAGAATAGCATCTCCCTATTTTTTTCCCGCGGGTGTCGTCGGCGACTGAGGGACTCGAGGGTCTCATGTGTGTTGCATTTTTTAGGCGACAGGCTGACAACCTCTCACTATTAGTAATGTACGAATCATCTGAAACAGCCCTCAATTTGTCAGACGTGGTGTTGGCGAACGTTTTTTTTTCAGCCGTTAGCGCTCTTCCTGCCCCGCAAGGGATAAAGGCGTGATATATGTATGTATGTATTTAGATAGTGGGTTTAAATAAGCATGCACATATTCCCATTTGCATGTGAAAGTAGTCACCCCCAGCTAGAAGCTACCGACCAGTGACTCGGCAGATCTGCTCAGTAATTATGCTAACAAGCTCCGGTAAATATCCCTCACAGGTGGCAGCACCTGCTTGCAACTCTCCTGTCTGAACGTTCGTAACGAGCACATAACTTCTTTTAGGAGCAATTCCAGTCACCCCACCAAGTTAAGGGATCAACGTACTCTCTTTTCGTGTGGGATACCGAGTCGTCCAACGACCCGATGAACCCCAGTGTCAGAATTTTTCAACCGCCTTCTACAAGAAGTAGGCTTCTGACATGGTTGTGTAACGACCGCCGCCTAAGTGATCATAGACAGCCAGCGGGCCCTACGGCTTAACGTGCCATTCGAAACACGGAACCATCTTACTTACGGACAATCAAGTGGTTCAGCCCGCAACGTCCTAACCAGACTAGGAACAAATTCACAAAATAATAAATATCATCTTCGTGAGCGACCCACCGAGAATCGAACACGGATCCTTCTGCGTCAAAGGCAGTCGCACTACCACTACGCCACATCGGTCGTCATAATCTATCAACGTAGGTACTAATGGTACTCTGCAGAGTTTCAAGAATAACCAGTTACAATAACCATTTTAAAAGGACGACGTAATTACATTGCTTTTCATGCGACAGATTGTTATTGTTATTATACTGGTCAACTTTTGCTAACCAGTATAACTCGACACGCGCTACTCATTACTGATAGTATCTATCTCTACCAGAGCAAAACGTACGAATGCATATTTTTCTTTGCAATGCAAGTTCTATTTTCTATTCTATTCTATTTCAACCTATTGCAGTCCAGTGCTGGACGAAGGCCTCCCCCAGGGAACGCCATAAGGCACGATCTCCCGTTTTTGCCATCCAGTCGCTACCAGCCGCCTTTTTCAAGTCATCGGTCTATCTGGCCGGAGGGCGTCCAACGCTACGTTTGCCGAGGCGTGGTCTCCACTCGAGAACCCGCTTACTCCACCGTCCGTCGGTTCTACGACAAATGTGGCCAGCCCACTGCCACTTCAGCTTGCTACACTTCCAAACTATGTCCGTCATTTTGGTCTTTTTACAATGCAAGTTGCAAACGCTTTACCACGGAAAACATTTTAATTTTCTAGTTTCTGCTCAAAAATGAAATTGAATTCCAACTACCAGATACTTTAGCTTAATGTAACACTAACGACCACCTTCTCGTGTTATTTTCCCTCGTACTCGTTGCACGTACTACACTCTTGCTTCTGAAACGTGACGAAAGTAGATTACTTACTTACTCCGAATATAAGATGAACATTAATATCAATCTGCATATTAAGGACGCAATTTACGTAACGCCACTTAAATTGTGGTTTAGAAAGTAATTTTCACTGCGAGGTTTCTGATTACTTTGATACTTCAGAGTTCAGAGCGATTGCAAGAAAGTATTGGTCGCAAGCCACACTGGCTCGGTGACTGATGTCATCTTGCAGCGAGTCTTCAAGAGGGTAGATCACTGATCTGTGAGCAGACGGCTATGTTATCCATCTGTTTACACGCCTTCAGATTCGCAGACTGCAATATGTTATAATTAAACACTTTTACAAATTTCTCAAACTACAAATTCAATAACAACTGTTTTTCTTTCAGTCACAGAATTTCAGATTGCTGGAATATGAGAACAAAATATTCCACGCAATTCGTCTTCATTTCGATAGCTGCAAATCATGCCAATCACACACAAAAAACTTGGTTAATGGAATAGACACTTGAATCTTGATCAAGCTCAATTTAAGCGCGAAACTTGTGACAGGATGCCTTTTGACCGCGCAGCCATATACGGGAGAATTATGTTAGGCATAAAACTTTTAGAAACTTGCAATAAACGTGTTACTATAGGCAAGATGTAGGAACCTGAGACTTCCGCTGTTAGTGCAACACCACTAAATCTACGATGCCAAGCGTTATTGGCTAAGATACACTTGCATAATTTTGCAGTCAACGATTGAACCGTGATAGCACAGATCATAGACGCATCTCTATTACTAATACCGAAAATCGCAAGTTCAGTCCTGACTGTGGTAGAAAAGTTTGCAAGAGTTGTTATGATTAAGAGTTGAAAAAAATATACACGGTAAAAAAATCTGTTGAAAATCCCCGCAGTTGCAATTGCTATTCAAAGCCACACACGTATTACGTAGTAAAATATTCTTTTTAGCTCACCTCGAGCCAGTGCAGCCATCCCGCTGTTAACAGGCCAGCGAGCAAAACGTGATTTATCCTTTTCCGACGTACCGTTTACGTTTAGCTTACGGTTGGTGTTTTCATAAAAGCGCTATTTATAAGCTAAACCTAATGCCGTGTGATACCAGAATAGTACCACTCCAATTCTTTCCCGCTGGTGTCGTAAGAGGAGAGGCTTTCATATGTATTACAAGTTGACAACCTTGCCACTATATCGATACACAATTTTCTAAAACGGCTTTCAAACATTTATCAGACGAAGCGATAGTGACCGCATTTTTACGACCGTTAATGCCGTTAACGCATTACATTTCATGCGTTTATCCATTATGGAAGGGATAAACGCATGAAACGTAATGTGTGTGTATGTTTATCCTGAAACTAAATAAAAACCACCATTCTGCCACTATAATCTACCGGAACCTACCGGAGCCATGGCCGTTGTGTCCAAAGTATCGGATTCTTTATTGATATTCTCAAAACGATCGCATAAATTTTGTCGATTTTTTTCTGTTTTACGAAATATTTTGTGTATCCGAAGTCTAGATCCTAATGCATTGTTAAAAGGATATTATGCGGTTGAAGTAGAGTCAAATCATTAATCATAACCACGCTATTTGTTTCCTATACGTCTCCGCTTACATTTCTTTCCTTATAAGTTACTTCTTCATGTGTCCATTAACAGACAAGTGCGTGATGTATCGAGGAGCTGAGACAATGCTGATGTGGCACTGACAGGCGACATCCATTACCAAGGCATTTGTACCATGAAACTGAGCAATTTTCCCCATGAAATACGTTTCGGCGCAAGAGAAAACAAATTGCTATCTAGTAGCGTATTCTAACGTATCCCAATTTGAGTTTGGGAAAACTTAACTGTTCCATGATCAGATCATGACTGCAAAGTTTTCTGCACACTCTACTGGCGGATCGCACACTCGACGCACGACGGAGCGCAAAAATATCGCAGCGGTTTGTCAGCTCCATACTAGAAATGTCAAGCCCCATACTAAAACCGGTCAACCGCTGTCATCGCAGCGCTATCGCAGTGTCATATATCGAGTGCGGTTTCATTATGGGGAGTGACGATTCTAGTATGGATCTAACAGAACGCTGCGATATTTTTGCACTCCGTCGTGCGTCTAGTGTGCGATTCGTTTTAAACTTAATATTAGATTGTTTCCTTAACAAATATTACCACCACAGTAACACGAGGAATGTTTTCTTATTACTTAGTACCGAAAGCTTGTTCGCAACTTTAAATCAACTTAAACGAACCTCTTCCCGCTTACTGAATTAATAGAAACTCGTACAAGTTGCAGGCATGCTCAACTCCGGGGATAAAATAATTTAAAGAAAAGAGCCCCAGGAAGCGGCACTAGCTCAAAAAAATACTTTTTCGCAACTGAGCGAATACTTTAATTCAATTTAGCTCTGACTAGAGAGCTTTAGGGATGTTTTCATGAGGATTCGTAGTTTACAAGCCCCACTTACACCGACAAGTTAAGTAAGACTTAATTTTTTTCTACTTCCAAGTTTCCCAGTGAAGGGTTTGACAATTTTTATCTGTAAATTAAATATGTTCCCAAACCCTTACGCTTGGTTTACCTTATAATTCAGTACCGCGCCACTAAATAAAAACCTTTATTCGCCGTCTTTTACATCTTTTTTAAACTCGTTGTAAAAGCAAAGAATAAATAATAGTATGTAAAAGTACGTTAGGTAAAAGTCGGTGCGTCTATTCGTAAGCGTTTCTTCTTAAACCACTTTTTTTTCGTTCGCCAAATGGGTGGACGAAAGAAGAGATACCCTTATCCGACACTGCTACGCTGAGCCAATAATGTACAATATGCTCAACTCTAAAACTACTTGGTAATGCCTCAAACTATCGTGGTACGAGATACCGAATTTCCTCCAGAGTATGAATATTGGATGCATGGGTAGGGTAGTGGAGTTGTCTTAAGAACAGGATTGCATATCGACGGGTTCCGGACAATTTGTATTAACCGCCATTTTTGAAACTTTACACCAGAGCAGTTTAAAGTTTGAAGTTTCAGAAAAAAAAATCATAACTATAACAAATCGCATTATTTTATCACAACAAAGAAAATTTCTGTTCCTGTTACTCATTATCTATAATTTGATTAATATTTTTTTCTGATAATCCTCTTTTTAACGAAAATATATGGCGCTTAATACAAAGTGACCCAAAATTTAAATTTTTTTGTTCCAGGCTAAATGACTTAACCGCCTGAGATAATGGTTTTTTGTTCCAGGCTAAATGACTTTACCGCCTGAGATTATGGTTTTTTGTTCCAGGCTAAATGACTCAACCGCCTAGATTTATTAATACATGTTCCAAGCTAGTACCTAGAATTGAAAATACTAGCTCTAAGTACTTGCTTTTACCAAAAAGTTATTCATATTTTAATCCTAAGCTAATAAATTTAAATACCATATCTTAAACTGATAAATATGGCTAAAAATATGACTACATTTGTTTATTCGACTTATTGTATTAGGTGACATTTGACATGAATTTTACTAAAAGGCTAACTGTTTTAAGCGACATTTCTATATATTTATAAGGTCAGGCTAAATGGTTGAACGTATGCACCCTGTAAATTATTGTTCCAGGCAAAAAGGTTTAAACGACTGTGTGGTCATTTGGTAGTGAGCTTAAGTACACGAGCCTTAAATTTGTCAATATTTTGTGTCGGTTCCTACATTGCACTTCAAAATAGGCCCAAAAAATACGGTTGTCTTAAGCGACATTTTTTTGCTCCGATCATCACCAAACCGAGCTCAAACGACGCAGAAAAATTCGCCGAGTCCAAATATGTATAAAAGTCCGTATCCCAAAAAATGGCGGTTAATACAAATAGCCCGGAACCCCTCGATATTAATAACCGTCGACTTGAACAGAGGAACTTATCTTGCGAAAGCAAAGTGGAAACAAGAACATTAATCCTTCTTTACGTCTCTATCTGAATGCGCTTGATTCTGATAGGATGTTTCTATAGCTAATTTTCCTATTAAGAGCATGTGGGATGCCATCTCTTATTTCATCTCTTACTCAAACTAATTAATCGCAAATTAGTGTAAGCTTTACCATAATAGGAGGATAAGAAGCTTGCTGAGGATAGAGACGAATGGCAAAAGCGTGTATATGATGGGAGAAAATTCTCTGACCTCGCTAACAACTGGCAGAAACGGCATCTGAACATGCAAGCCCCAGTCTCTCATTCTTATTTCACTTGTAAAGCGTGTGGAAAGTCGATGGTTGTAGAGCATGAGGCTTACATAGCCACGAAAAATCTTGTGTCACAGACGTATGAGGCCAATGATGATGAATTAAGACGCAGATGTGTCCTGTCAGAATCAAGGCCAATGTTGTATTAGCTAGATGAAACTCTCGCTGTCTCTTGAAAGCGAAATATAAAGTGCATCTCAGTGAAAACTTTGTTGAAAGAAAACTACTGTAATTAAAATAAGCATTTTCATTTCAGCAACACTCAACTCTAAATTACAAAATATGCTGAGTTAAACCAAATAAATTACAGAACACAATAAAATGACATTGATAAGATAAAGTTATACTATTAATCTCTCAAGAATAGTATTACGTAGATAAAAAAAAGTGTGAGAGATAAAGAGAGTGAGTGTAAGAGAGAGCTTTTTATAAATATTATGCCGTGTGATGCCGGCTTAGAATAGCATCACCCCTCATCCCGCGGGTGTCGTAAGAGGTGACTAAGGGACTCGAAAGTATTAGTGTATTACAATTTTTAGGCGACACAGGCTGACAACCTGTCACTAAAGTGATACACATGTTTTCTGAGACAACCTTGGAGAACAATCCTCTAAAATGTCTGACGTGGCGATAGCGACCGTATTCTTACGGCCGTTAACGCTCTGCCCACCCTGCTAGGGATAAAGGCGTGATATATGTATGTATGTATAAATATTATAAATTTTAATAAGCTATTCGGGATTGCCATGAAATGATTACAAAATGAAACAGGAACATTGGACGTCAAACGTTAAACAGATCCCATGCAAAATTTTGAACCGTATAAATAGCGTATAAAATTCTTCTCAGCAGCTTTACTGAAACATGAAATTGTTTCAACATCGATCTTCCAGCGGAAAACCGCGCGCTATCCTCTAAGTCCCGGAGTCAGTCAGCGGCATTCAAACGCAAGTGAAGCGAGCAGAGCTCCTTATAGACCTTTCAGTCAGGGTGAATTTATGCCGTGTGATGCCGGCTTAGAATAGCATCACCCCATTTCTTTCCCGTGGGTGTCGTAGAAATCGACTAAGGGACTAGAGGGTTTTATGTGTATTGCAATTTTAGGCGACAGGCTGATAAACTGTCACTATAGTAACGCACGGCTTATCTGAAACGACCCTCAAACATTTGTCAGACGTGGCGATAACGACCGTAATTTTACAGGTTGTTGACGCTCTGCCTACCCCGCCATATGGGCGTGATATGTGTATGTATGTATGTATGTAGTTTGTGTTCTTGTGATAAAGAAGAAGAAGGTGAAGTTACATAGAATACTGGATATATTAAGTAAATAATACTGGAAATAGTATACTGGAAATATTTAGGCGGTCGTAGCTGCACGCGTGCTGTGCGCGTATCAGTACTAAGTTAACACGTGAAACCCCCGCCGTGCACACTCAGCGTACTGGTTTAGCGCGGGGACAACGCGTGGTCTCTCTTTTCGCGTGAGACGCCGAGTCGTCGAACGTCCCCATGAACGCTTAGGTGCATGTGACTTTACTCTTTACGACACCGAGTCGTCCAACAACCCAATGAACCCTAGTGTCAGAATTTTTCAACCGTCTCCTACAAGTAGCAGACTTCTGACATGATTGTGTAACGACCGCAGACTAAGTAATTATACCGGACCGTGCCGTTCGAAACACGGGACCATGATTGTCCCGAACTCTAGCCGCAGGCAGATCCTGTTGGCCTCTTCAAAAGCTGTTCAACTTTGTCGTATGCAAATCATACGTTCGCTTCAGCAAGTCTCCTCTGGATAGTTTCTCGGAGTATAATATTTCTAACTCTTATAACTTTCAGAGACCGTTTGCTTCCACTGCGAGTATTCGCTTTGAGAGTGACATACTAAACACATAAATTCATTCACGATTGTCGCTTCATTTTGGCGTGTTTCAGAACAAGGTTAATTTAATAATTTTCTCGAAGATGCGTGTTATACTTGTATGTACTGAACATGTTTTTTACTGTTATTTATAATGAACAAAATTAATCTTAAAGCTTTATTATATATAACGTTTTTACCTAGTTTGTTGTGTTAAATACCAATTTATCATTTGCATTACTATAAGTGCCGTGTGATGCCGGCTTAGAATAGCATCACCCCATATCCTTCCCGCGGGTGTCGTAAGAGGCGACTAAGGGACTCGAGAGTATTGGTGTATTACAATTTTTAGGCGACAGGCTGACAACCTGTCACTATAGTGATACACATGTTTTCTGAAACAACCTTGGAAAACAATCCTCAAAAATGTCAGACGTGGCGATAGCGACCGTATTCTTGCGGCCGTTAATGCTCTGCCTACCGTGTAAGGGATAAAGGCGTGATATGTGTATGTGTATGTGTGTATTACTATTAGTTACATTTTTGAGATTTGAGAAATGCGTGACACCAAATGAAAACAAATTCCTTTACAATATTCTGTAGGTATTATCAGAGCCTATTTGAAACTTTGACACGATCTTGGAATAAATAAAGCAGCGTCACAGTAAATAGCTTTGAAACGGGAGGTTTCTCACTCTTCTGTCGGCACAAAGCACTCTTTGAAGGTGGAAATGGAATGCCGCTGAAAGCATGTCATTCGCCACACTGACCTACCTATTCAACATACCATCTACATACCTAGTTGCCAGAGTAGATATGTATTTTGTTTGTGGCTATGATCGTTTCAATATATCCAAAACTGTGTTATCATTTTCATTTCGGGTCTGTTGTTGTGTTTGTTGTTTGTTCATACGTTAATTTTATATATAGTCAAACTATATCGTCTTGTAAAAGGCCTCAAGTAAATGAGATATTCAAATGCCTACTCTGTTATACCAGCGCTGAAATAAAAAAGCTCTTATCGGCATCATAAATATTCATGAAATTGTCCGTTCAACCCAATTTTCTTACGCTAGTATTCTGTGCTTTTACAAGTTAAGTGTAGTTTTGTTCGCTGAGAATGGGACGGGATGGGACAGCAAGTCGATTAATATCTCAATGAAGCGAGATGGGAAGTTTCTTAGGTTTCATCAAGTGTTTCGCAGACTACAATTTTGAGCCGACTCCACGCAACGCTGTCGGCAACAAGGGGACCCCTAGTTTGGGCAAGGACAGATACTGGTTACATAAGATATCGTTCTAAGGCGAGGAACACACTTGATGGACTACCGAGCGCAAAAATATTGCAGCGGTCTGTCAGATCCATACTAGAAATGTCAATCCCCATACTAAAACCGCTCAACCGCTGTTGACGCAGCGCTATCGCAATGTCATCTGTCGAGTGCGGTTTTAGTATGAGGAGTGACGTTTCTAGTATGGATCTGACATACCGCTGCGATATTTTTGCCCATCGTGCGTCAAGTGTGTTCCTCGCCTTACAGGGTTGGCAGTGCACTTAGTAATAGTCTCAGTCATCCTGCAACACGTAACTCTCGTATTACAGCACGAGGCGTATCTGGGCGTATGCGGTAGACAACCAGTGCTTGGTGCCAATACCGACTCGATGCTGTTCGCAAAATCGCAATGCAGCACTACACCTAGCCAATATTCAATTGCAATTTAACGACCCGAACACTGTCGCGCCAAAAATATTAAAAGTACGTGTGGTGCATTTGTGTTGTGTTCTGAATGTCTATATCGATCGAATGTAAAGAAATTGACTGCAAGGTTGAGAAGTAGATACGTAATTATTTTATTACACAACCCTACGCAACTTTACAGACCTCTGTATAACATTGTCTCAATTTTTTGTTGCAATAATTTACGTTGACGACATGCTGACTTTAGTTTTATTTCAGTGTAGCACTCCTGGACACTATCTTGAAGTAAAACTGGCGCAGTTCTCGACTCAGCGCCGGCGGCTTACCGCTGCAACTCGCCGCCGACATACCAAACCCGCGTGAAAAATACCCTCCCAGGAAATATTACCTGCAAACTGAACCGAGATATCCCTCTCGCACCAACCCGAATATCGAAATCCCTCAATGGCATTTTCGGAAAAGAATTTTCGTTTATTTCTCGCCCCAGCGCGCAGCGCTTCGCAAGGGTTCGAAATGTTTTAAGCAGGTGGTGTCAGTTGAATTGGGATCCGAGCAATGCAAAGACTGGCTTGTTGAGCCGAGTGATATTCAGTGGGTCGTACGGTGGATGAGTGTCGCCAAGTGGCGTCCAGTGAGGCGTGTGGAGACTGCGGGCGGACTGTCGCGTCCCTCTAACCCCCTCCGCTTCGCGAACTAGCGCAGCAGAACTTTGTAATGGATGCGGTCGACTGGCCGCAAAGTGTTTCATCCATAGTAACAAAAACCCGCCGCAATAGTGGGTCAGAGTACCTACTGTGGAAAATTCAATGTACCTTATATGTGGATAATGACTATATAGTAATTTTTAAAAGTCCATGCTTTGAAAAGTATAAGTAGGTGACCTATTAATGTTAGAAATCAACTACTGCGGATCAGAAACACTTGAATGTAAAACTATAGATAAGTACCTATACAATGTTGAATCAGTGTTTCAGACGCCTGGTAATTAACTCCTTGGATGTTAATTCACCGTAGCGGTAGTGGTATTACTTCCAGAGTTCGACGAAAGTTTGTTTCAGGCAAAGATTAAATATTTAGGTAGGTAGATACTCCCTGTCTGAAACTGCGCTAGCTCTGTCTGCTTACTTGCTCTACAACTGCACAGGATAAATTTGACTTGACCGTCCTAAAACTTTACAAACTATGACCAGTAGAAAAGGCCGTTTGCAAAAGTGAGTTCACTGGTTCTAACATTGCTAATGACGACCATTTTCCATGGAATCGATTTCACTGTGCAGTTGTATGCGAGAGGTGATCTATCAAGTTTATTGGCGAGCGTCACAACGTGTCTATGTCGGAGAGGTCGCGGGGACGCCCCAGAGGAAATCACCGGTCGAGCAATCAGCCGCATCCGTCAGTCGGCGCGACAGCAGCCCCGCACACCGCCACGCCGCGACAGCCACCTCTCCATACACACACGAGGCGCCGCACTGCACTAAGCCTCCAGCGAACTGCGCTCCTGGTGTTTAATGTGGCCGCGATGTTTGGAGCGCCGCCAACACACCTGCGAGAGAGTGCACCACGCTCTACCGCGGACTCTGCTAAACGATGTGCATGAGGGACGCCCGATCTGGGTCACGCCGACAACAGCGCTGATTGCTCCCACGGGAAAAACTGACGATCTCCCATCTAGATACAGATAAATAAATCCGCCGCAGAAGCAATGAGGTGAGTCTCCACTCTCGATCGAAAGATTAAAAAGCCATTTGCGGGCATCCATCTCGGCGCTGCACCGAGAGGCAGCAATTAAGCGCGCGGAGAACGATTCCCATTTGAAACTGTTCCCTCTGATCTATGACCTACATTTGGAATATCGAATATGCCTAGCATATGCAAAAATATTTTTGCATCAATCAATGCATATACGTAAACAAATACTACTGCCTATGTCAATCAATGTTGATTTGGGTTTTCGTCAAACTTTGTGAATCAATTTGATCGCGGCGTGAAACTAGCTCGCTAATCAGATGCAAACACTGAAACAGCATTAGCAGCTCAGCGCTGGAGGGGGGGGGGTGAGGGAAGGGGGGGGGGGGGAGTTGTCCTGCTGGCAGCGACTGCTGCAGCCGCCTCGGTAATGGCCGACACTAATGAATCATTCATCAATCATTTACATTCACTGCTGCTCGCGACACTCCACTTCACCAGTTCGTCTCCTGCAATCAAATCTAAAACTTTGCCAAATTAAATTATGAATGAAACTTTCTTAACTGTCCAGACCTCTGCTGAAAAGAAACTTGGTATTTATAAGTGATTGATTCGACTCTTTAGAAATATTAAAGGGACATTGGAGTGCCGAGTTCTTCTCAGGTTATTAGCATAACGTTAAATATTCATTCGCGCTGTCAGCGTAGTTTACGCGTCTACTGAACACTTGTCGTATATTTGCATCATCAGATTCATCAGTTACTGTCACAATTTTTGCGAAACTTATCAATTTATGTCGTCCACCTTTTCCGATTTTTAAAAAGTTTTCATAGTAAGTCCTGATCATCAATTACCAGTATCAAGGATACATACATACATACATATTTATATCACGCTCGCGTTGTTTCAGAAAACATGTGTATCACTACAGTGACAGGTTGTCAGCCTGTCGCCTAAGAATTGTAATACACCAATACTCTCGAGTCTCTTAGTCGCCTCTTACGACACCCGCGGGAAGGACGTGGGGTGATGCTATTCTAAGCCGGCATCACACGGCATCAAGTATCAAGGATGTTGTCTAGAAACTTCAGTTTTCAAGAACATAAAACTTCACTTATCTCTGGAACTCTGAGATTCGTGGACTAATATACCTTTGACCCCTACCCTTGCCCAACCCGACATTATACGACATATGACTCAAAACTTTTGTGACCACTTTGAAGATCGTCTACATAATTTAGCAGCTAGTTCAAGGGTTTCCTTTAATTAGGCACATCACAAGTTCCAGGAAATGGAGTCAGACTCTTAACCACACTTATAAATATAGTCTTCAGTAGGTAATTTTCTCGTCTGTATGTATGTATAAGTAATAATAATAAACGACTTTTATTGGTTTCCTCAAATCCGCTGAACTGCGTTTTATTGGAAACGAGCCTACGTTCGTCGACATAAAATTCTTCATTCGGAACAAGCAATGGTTCGAGCGAGCCATTTATCTAATGGCGGAGATGTATGGAGCATCGGAACCGGCGCTCGGAGATGGAGCAACCCGGAAACGTTGTCTCGTGACTCCCAAACTAAAACCAATGCGATTGGATCCGACCAACCTCCATCCCAATTTGTTTTCTTTAACTATCAAACAAATCTCGGCGAAACAAACCGAGCTATTCTTAGTGAAACATTATACAAAAAGCTCATCGATATGCGGAAAACTTTCCGTGGAAATTGAATTTAACTTTCTGGTGTAGAATTTCCAGCTTTGGTCCGCGCCGGAAGCATTCCCTCCGAATACTTGCACTTATCCGCGTTTGTTTAGATGCTCGCGATCGCCGGCCGATTCTGCAGAATGTTGTATGCTGTGGTCTGAATCTCATTATTGGAATAGTTGATGAAGTTTTCTTGGAAGCATCCTTTGGAAATTTAGTGAAAGGGCTGCTGCTGTGACACAATTTCCCTGTAAGTGAAAGTCCCACAGGTACTAGCTAATGGGTATTCGTGTTACCTACACTATGTCACGTGTGGAGTGGAGGGTATTAAAGGCGCCGCCGCGTTGCAATCTAATCACTGACATCAATCCGATCGTTATCTTGCGCATTCAGTCAGCAATATAAACAAACAACGCCGCTTTCACTGTGTTGTATTAGTGACTAATGAAATTATTTATACCTACCTAAGTTTTCAGAGTCTAAGGGCTATTCCTTACTGGTAAAAATTCCTCCGAATTTCAGACCATTCAACTTCCCGTAAGAAGGCGTTAATAGTTTTTACTTCCCTTTGGCCGCATCAAAGTTGCGGTAGTCGCAGTTTGTCATTTGTATACTAAACAAGCCGCAATATCGCCGGTTTATTTATGTCGCCGGTTTGTTTATATAGGAATTCCGGAATCATGATCTACTACCTGAAACTCAAAGCCAGTTTTACTTTAAGTCCATCCATACTGGACAACGTACACTTGATACAGTATGATGGTAAGTTGAAAGGAAAGCATGTAGGTAAGTATAGAAAATCTCCTCCTTATCAAATATTTATGAGTCTGGACTGTTGCCAATATATTTCATACCTAACCTCTGTTTTATAAACACGCAGTAGGCGAGCGACCCGGGCGGGACGGGCGAGTTGGCGCGGATAATAAACAGCACAATCAAGCATCCTTTATAATCATGCCCCATTCCTGAGAAACACAGTACACATCCCATTCCAGTAAGATTAAGCTATAAATATTCCACCAAATCCCCACATTTCAACGTACTACTCACAGTAATAACTCAACATTCACACCAAGAAAAAAGCAGGAGGAAAGAGAGTCATTAAATATTTCACTCGAGATACAGTGTTTTGTAACAAGTAATAATAGTAGATTACGTACTGAGGTATGTAAGCTATCAATAACAACCGAGGTTTTTTAACGCCCGAGCGGAGCGAGGGCGGTACCTTTCCGAGGTTGTTATTGATGTTACATCCGTGGTACATATACTGCTTTACATATCGAATGAAAAAAGAGTAAAATAAAGCGATAAATACAAGAAAACGATCCATAAATGATGATTGTATCGTCTGCTATTCAAATTGCACCGCTAAACTTTTTTTTCTATGATCGAAAAATATTGAATTAATATGAAAGAAAAGTATCCTAACATAAAGTAGACATTTTTCTGATCATAGGGATATTAGTAATTTTTACTTTTGTCATTGTAATATTGAGTAATAATTCCACAAACTCATTTATTGAGGTTATAAAAATACAGATTAAAAATATAATTCCTGCGTTCAAGCAACACAATTCGTAGCGGCCAGTTCGAAATTTAAAATCGTATACAACTAATTGGATGCCTTTTAGAAGAAATTGATTTTAACTTTTTAATTGCCGCGATTCTATTGGTTCTTTTTCTAGTTCCATATTTAAAATTACTTACAGGCTTAGTTTTAAAACCTCGCCTGTAAGTTGAACTTACAGGTCGTGTTTTTTGTCAGTAATGACCTAATTTCAGAGCATGAGATATGTAAAACTTTCTTCTGCTTATGGGCGCCGGGATGGAGCGACATGAAAGGAAGCTCGTAAACAGCGGCATATTATTCATTAATTCCAAATTTAAACAGCAATACAAATGGAAGTTTAGCGTCGTGAATGGTCGGTTTACAGTATGCAGTCTGCCGTTGGGCGGCGCTCGTCCCGGTCCCGAAATAGCAGCCGCGCACCCGGCACCGTGCATCTTGGGAAACATTCCCGAATCCCCGAGCGCAGCGTCGCATTATGCAGCTCGCAGAGAATCTGAATTTAGACGAACCATCAACACGCCTTCTGGGAAATATCGACGGTCTCCAGCTCTAGTCAAGCAAGGCACAGCGACAGTACAAACAACGCCAAACGCAGTAGCGAGCGAATCGTGATTCAAAGGGTTCTGAATCACCCGATGAAACCGATAATCCTATACCGTTGGAGTGACTAAGTGACACTCGTATCGCATAAAATAACAAATAAGGAGTTGAGTATTTAAATTAAACACGACCATTCAAGAAGATACGCTTACAGTTATACCAGCATGTCATCTAAATGAATAATACAAGTAGGTCTGTAGTTTCATTTACGTCTTATTATTTATTTTACGTGAGACAACGAGACTATAAACGACCTAATATACCCCGTCGCAGTACTCTGTCATGTATGTTTGCAGCCTGTACTTTAGGGTTGTATAAAGTCAGATAACACAACTAGCAACTCCAGGGAGAACAGGACCCACCACAAGACTACCAAAGTTGGGTAGTTACTGTACTACCTATTACTTATATCTACACACCTACTCAGCACTCAGAACCCGATGCTTGACTGACGGACAGCTTGAGAGCCAAGTTTAAACTCAAACTTGATACTTGTTGTTGGCAAGTTTTGCAACACGCGTTGTTAAAACTTCGCCCCAGCCGTGTTATGTTACGCTAGGCCTACTGCCTGCCTTAATTATCACGCCAATTTCATTTTTCTAGCGATCAATTTGACCTAGATTGATAGTAGATCAAAAAATGTAGATTGTTATATCGCCGTCGAAGCATTGTAAATATTTGTATCCATCTTCGCTATTCGACAGTAATGCGTGACAGAAACACATTTGCGCACAATTCGCTGCTCCGGGCGGTCCCGCGGGCCCGCCAGTTTATCTCGATGCTGTCTCGTTCCACTTCCTCCTCACCAAGTCCTCCATCACCTGAACGTACAGCCTATTGTTCAAATCCCCATAGGTTTGACGAGCCGGGGAAATCTTCCGGTTTTAAATTTACGATTCACAACGGAGGCAGTGACGGGGAGTTTATGGCTCATCATAACAACGTTGCGGCTCATGAGGATAAGCGATTTTCCGCGCCTATTGAGTAAATATTGCCGTGTGTGCTGTCGACGCCGAGGGGTTTGTTTAACGGTTGTTGAGGCCGATAGAGCTACGTATTAATATTCGTAAGTAGAGCGGCGTAAATATCAGCGCTGGTTTGTGAATGGGTCTTCGCCTCGTCGGTAGTAAACAGAGGCCCACGCACTGTTACTACAGCGCGGCTAGTGTAGTAGTGTAGCTGCCGACGGAGTCATTCACTCGGCCGACGCGTGCCGTATCGTCGACGGATATTTTTGTCCGCGCGCACCACGACGGGTCGCCTCGCTTCGCTCATCGCTACATTTGTCGCCAGATTCCAGCTGAACGCAACTGCATAATAATAATAACAGTTCCGTTTAGTGGAATCGCAGTTTATCGCGCATCAAGTCCTCATAACTCCTGTGCCCGCTTTCCGCCGGTTTTCCGGCCGCACGGTGCGGTGGTATGCAGGAAGCAAAACCCTCCGACGGTATCGCTTTTTGATTGCAGGAAGCCTTTCTCGTGTTTTACTGCAGCGCGTATCGCACGCGAGTAACGGCCGCTCTAAGCCCGATGTTAAAAGCCTCCCACGCGGCAACACATAATCATTCTGGCCGGTTTAACCTCGCTCGTTTAATACAGTTGGAAATGTAGAGTTAATAATGCCGAAATTAGTTTCTCTTTGAGGATACCCACCGTTGTTTGGCGGGGGTGCGGGGCGCGGTTGGGGGGTGCAGGAGAGGGGAGGTGTAGTTTCACGTGGGATTGCGGAGTGTTTGTGACGGGCTCTATTAGCCCCGCTCCGCCCGCATTAGAGTTACTTCCAAACCAATCATCGCTAATAATATAACTCACATCCATCTCTGCCGCTCAAATTCAATTTCGCTAATCCATCAAGTTGGAACCACGCCTCGGATTGAAATATTGGAGTCTGTGTAACAGTTTACAGTCCTCGTAGTTTGCCTAATTAATGTGCTCTACCAAATGTGTTTCGTTGTAACAGCCATTTATATAGCGATAACTACATCACAGTTCGTAAAGAACCATTAGAATGGGATAGCTGGCAGTTTGTTTGTAGTTTAATCCCAGAAGGAGCGCGTATTTGTCTTGCTGCTGATAAAATATGGTAAGCTCTCGAAAGCCGACTTACTGCGAAAAGAAGGTTCGTCGTCGCTTTCATTTAAGCTAAAGCCGAGAGCTCTATACTCGGATGGAAAAAGGAAGCGTACACGTATAAGAGTGGTATAGGAGCGTGTGCTTACACGTACACCTGCATGCAATATGCAGTGCGGTGAGCTGGATTAGACGCGAGCACAAAAGTGAGCGCTGCACGGCGCGGCGAGGGCGAGGAGTCGCTCGCGACACTTCTGCGGGTTATTTTCGATGCGGAGATTGCATTCCGTAAATATAGCAGCGGCCGGCCCCTTCTCGCGGCGCAATGCTGCACTTATTAAAACGTCGCGTTTGTGACGCGCGGGTTCGCTCGCTCGAGTTTCGTATCTTAAAGGTCACCAGGCCGGTGATGCTCGTGGTTGGTGGTTGTGGGGTGCGGGGAGCACTGACGACCGACTGGCGACCTTTCTCCGACACTCGAAACTCTCCCGCTGATGGCGCGTTGTTAGCTCGCCTTTGAGGCAAACAGTGCTCTTTGAACACAATGCTATCTCACAAGATGCGGGGATAGCGAGTTAGTCCCGCCCGGGCGTAATTTGAACAAGTTTTATTGTTATTACAAACAGACACGCTCTGTGTTTCTACGAGAGTACATTAGTGGTGGATTAGATGAAGATTGTTTGGCTTGTGTCGTCGTCGTGTCGGGAGTCGGGAGTGTGTCGACTGCCGCCGACAAGATGTAGTCTCGTGGCGCGGTATGATTGGTAATAAAACAGAATTAGCTCCGCGGTGCAGCGAATATTACGACGCAGGTAGCGATGAGCCAGCACGAGCAAGGCGGCATTATTATTAGCTTATGGTATTATCTTAGCTACAGACAGGCTGCATAAAAATATAATCCAACCTCCGAGAGCAGAAGAAACTAATTTGAAAGGCAAACTATCTAAGTCAAAGTCAACATCAATATCATTGTTACAACAGCATATTTGGTAGACAAATAAACAACAGAGTACGTAATTATCATTAACTCAAAATATACTATTTGGTATACCGGCCTGAAACTGAATTTGATGTTATGGTATTTTGTGATTACGATAAATGATAAAGCAATATTTTGAGGCTAATATTGGTAAGTAATTTATATTTTAAATGGTATTTTAGAATTACAATACCACATGCCTCTTGCTTTCTATTCAGATTAGAAGTCAGTCTTCCTGTAAAGAAATACTTTTCACTTAACTGCTAATGCGGTAGATTCCACTAACTACACAAGTTCTTACATTCCCACTTACTAGATGGTGCAAGATTATATCTGTTCTATGCGGCTTGTATCTAGTTGTAGTCCACTAACAAACTTCTGAAGTTGTTCCCCAAGCTTGTTATGTCATCAAGATAGCAATTTGTTCTGTGTCTGGGGAGTCTACTCGAGACGCTTCAATACACAGATTTGCTGTCTGTCTTGTCTATTCCGGGACTCCCTATGTGACATCTGGTTGTCGGATCAGCCGAAACAATCCAACGGGGCACGGCCTGCATGCGCTTTCTAATGCGGTGCGCTGTACGTTGCTGTTATGAATCAAGGACCAAAACTAACGAGTCAAACCAAACCAGTAATGTATGTTTGATAGCTGTGACTGTACAAGTGTGAGGATACGTCAACCCGATCTGTTTACAGACGCTCACCCCGACACTAATTCGATTCCCTTTGCCCCTGACAATGAGACGTGGATCACATGTTTACACTACATTTAGTTAAAATTGGACATTCCTTTGACAGTGTTTTAAATTTGTTTTAGCCTTTTGTCAACAGCGAAGACTTTGTTGATTTAAATATAGAATAACAAACTTACAAGACAAAGAGAAAAGTAGAATAAACTCATGGACGGAACTGAATAAATTCGGTTTAACAAGTTTCCGGGTATTTGGAAACTCCGTTGTTCTTTGCGACTGAGTTTTTTCCAAACTTATCCTAACAAGGGGAAATAACAATGAGTGAAGTAAGGATCAGGATGTCGATGCGATGACAAATACCTTATGGTACAATTTCACAAGTTACCTACTCATTATTACCCATTAGTTATTTGTACTGTAGGTAAGGACTAGTCAAGTTTGATCCTTTCAGTGATACATAGAGCTAACTCACCATGGTAGAGAAAAAAAAAATTATATTCTTCTAAAGGAAATAGGAAAGGACCGATGCTTCAATAATCTCTTCCGACACCTTGCTAAAGTAGGTATGTCGAACTTCTGGCGTGAAGTCAGGAATCCCCAATAAAGTTAATCCTCAGTGCTACGTCGTCTTCCCGGTGAATAGCAAGAGTACCTGCTTTTCTCATTTCATTACAGAGAGAGCTCTAGTTTGAATTATGTTCGTGAGTTCTTTAGGAAGGGCTTGGACAAAGAAATGTTGGTATTTCGTCTCATCTCGTCTAGTGACAGAGGCGACCACAGAGTACCATTAAAGGGATTCGAGGTTTTAATAGTTAGGCGATATGGAGCTCTATTTATGAAAGTGTGGTTTCTGAAATCGTGCTAGCTACGGCTACTGGTCTAACTAGGTACTCGAATCACACTTTCTGCTACTCATTTTATTTTACCTGGTGTGTGATTTGAACACTTCTCAGCTATTACACGTATTCACACACACAGCCATTTATCGCCACGTCTGACAATATTTGAGGGTCGTTTCAGATAAGTCATGTATCACTAATCACTATAGTGACAGGTTGTCAGCCTATCGCCTAAAATTGCAATACACATGAAACCCTCGAGTCGGCTTCTACGACACCCACGGGAAAGAAATGTGGTGATGCTATTCTAAGCCGGCATCACACAACACACACGTACACGTATACGTCCTCTAAGTATTTGTCACACTACAGCAGCTCCTAAGTACCCTACAAGTTTTGAATGCGTGACTGTGTAGTGTTCTGATTGAGTAAACTTGGAAGACACCAACAAGAGTAATAGGTATCGTGAACGAGTGCAGTAAAGTTTGGAATACTGAGACCTGGTTTCCTCATTAAGGAGAGAGCTCAGTAGTTTGGATTCAGTTTTGCAGACATCTTTGCTTCGGGCGGTGGTTTGTTAGGCACGGAATGGGTCTTGGGATTTCGCCGTGCTTTTAATTAATACAATTTCGATCTATCTACTTAAAAGTAAGTATGGTAGAATAGGAGTTTCAACAGGCAAGGTATATAACAACAGATAATGTTTTAGTGGACATCATCGCAGCTGCCCATGAGTACGATCTTTGGTTTGTTTCATCCAGTTTTCAGCCATTCTGACGTTCTACACTATATTTCCTTTGACTGAGATTAGCAACTGTTGTACTATTACAGTAAAAACATCAGGTAAATCTCTTAAGACCAACAACAAAAAGTTTTCCAACGGAACGGTAGGTACCCAAAGCCCTGTACTCTTTTAAGATTAAAATAATTTTCTGAAACTCCAGCAAACAACACTGTATAACAAAGGCGAAGAACACACTTATTTATGCGCAAAAATATCGCAGCGGTCTGTCAGATCCATACTAGAAACGTCACTCTCCATACTAAAACCGCACTCGACGGTTCTCTCAATAGCGGTTGAGCGGCTTTTTTTTCTGGTATGGATCTGACAGACCGCTGCGATATTTTTGTGCTCCGTCGTGCGTCAAGTGTGTTCCTCGCCTTTGACTGCAAGGTGTTCTTAGCATTACTTCCGCTAGCTCTCAGGATGGCAGTGCAGCATTAGTAATACTACTAGCCAACTACTGACTAGGCTTCACAGCGGATTATTTCTAAGTATCTGGTCGATCAAACAGAAGTTAGAACACAAAAAATCACAAATATTTATTTTCCTTTTGAACCAGGCATTTCCCACTGCAGGGCAAACCTCCACTTTTCCCTATCCTGGGCCACCTCCATCCAGTTTTCAGCGTAGGTATGTAGCGCGTCTTTCCACCATTTTCTTGGCCGACCACGTGCCCGTTTTGCGTTAGGAGGGACCTTAGTAGTTGTTCTAAAAATCAGTAGTAGAAAAAAAACATCTAAGTACTTACTATCATAAAATGCTCTTCAATTGGCTCATTATAAACTACAAAATTAAATGTGATTCAAGCCTAATTTCTGTGGAATATTTTATTAATGAAATGGAAGCAAATAAATAAAAAATGTAGCATAATGTCTGTGAATTTCCCCAAGATTATTCATTTACAAGCTCAAAATAAGGAGGGTAAGATCCCTTGCTCCCTCGACGTACAAAACCGGAAAATTGTACCTGAAAATGAAAATGAAAAATGTTTTATTACAGCAAAATTAAGAACAACTTAAATACAACACTGTTGAACAAAATTTAAATTTTAACATTGCTGAGAGTCTATTTCCGGTCACACTAGTTTCGGTGATCTTTACACTAGGCAAGCCTGTATCGTAAAGACCAACTGAAGTATACCAAATCGGTTTACCCTCGGTACGGACGAATTTAAAAGAAAACTTAGAAGCATGCGGATCTAAAATAAAGTTTAAGTTAATAAAAATAAAAATAAAAAATAAAAAATAAAAAAGTAAAGATATTTAATCATTCGTGTATGTAATATAATAAATAAAATACATCTGAAATATAATTATAAATAGAAGAAAAAGATAAATAATAATGGTATAAATAAACTGTTTACTTTTTATACAACTAATGATAGAATATTTTCTGTGTCGTCATAACCAATTTGTGTTAGCCAATTTATTATTACACGTTTTGCTTCCGACAATGTACAGCTCTTAATGTCACAGGAATTTAAAACGGTATTATAGATATGTGACCGTATAAAAAGACCAAAACGCTGAGCAAACCTAGTACGAAGTCCCACGGATTTTACTTTGAAGACTCGTTTCTTCAGCATTGTTTTGTACTCCCGTGACGCAACCACTTCTCTGTGCACACTCAATGTAGTTTTTAGGATAAATAATTGTCGGACACTAAGTACACCACTCTCCCGGTACAGATCTTTTGTGGGGTATCTATAGGGTTTCCTCAACATCACCTTTAAAACCGATCGTTGGGCCCTCTCCACCTGAAGCATTAAAGTTTTACCTGCACTTCCCCAACAATTGATACAGTACATGAGAAGTGACTGACATAAAGCAAAGTAAACCATCTTTAGTGAGTCTATATTTGCTGAGTTCCGAAGAAGTCTCATGACATTAACAATTTTTCTTACTTTTCCAGACAAATACTCTATGTGAGGTCCAAATGTCAGTTTTTCGTCTACAAAAACTCCGAGATACTTAACACACATAACTTTTTTAATTATTTCACACCCACATTGTTGCTCACCTGGATTACAAAAGTGAACCTTAATTTTAAGCGTATTGGGGGGTGCTGACGCTGCGGTTTTGTGGAAACATACGTACATGGTTTTTTCAGCATTCAACGTAAGGAGGTTTCGTTGCAACCATTTAGAAACCCGACAAATTCCTCGCTCAGCATTTAGATATGCATCTACCCAGGTGGAGCCATGAAATATAATAGCCGTGTCATCAGCGTAACAAATAGTACTAGCATTCTCTAAAGCCAAATCATGGATATCGTTCATGTATAGGATGAACAAAGTTGGACCTAATATGCTCCCTTGAGGCACTCCGAACGTAATGTCATTTTCCTGACTTATCTTCTCCCCCACCTTTACACACTGTCTCCGCCCTGAAAGATAACTTTTAAACCATTCAAAGGCCACACCTCTAATTCCCTGATATTCAAGTTTTTTTAGTAAAATTGGAGCGGAGACAGTGTCAAAGGCTTTTGCTAGATCCAGAAATACTCCTACACATGCTTTATTTTGGTCCAGATGTCCCGCCACAGTATTTGTCAACAAAGAAACCGCGTCTTCCGTGGACATTCCATGCCTAAACCCAAACTGCCTATCCGATAAAAGTTTGTTGGACTCTAAGTATTTTACCAGGCGACTGTTGACAATTTTCTCCAGCAATTTAGAGAAAACTCCCAGCAGTGATATTGGCCGGTAGTTGTTGACGGCTTCTTTTGAACCCCCTTTATGTATCGGACACACCATAGCCAACTTCCAAACACGAGGAAAAACGCCCGTCGCCAGGCTCATATTAAAGAGATCCGTAAGAGGCACAACAATTTCGTCCACAATCTCTTTAAGTGCAAGATTGTTTAATTTATCTATGCCAGGAGCTTTTGCATTATGAAGATTTTTAATTAATCTTCTGACCTCATCAACATCAGTCGGCTCCAGAAAGAAAGAGTGAGCCGGAGAGCGTTTCGGTCTCAAGGAGTCCGCTAATCCCTGTTCAGTCTCGTTAATGTTATTCAAAATATCTTCAGCCAACCTATTTCCAACATTGGTGAAATATTCGTTACTCAAATCCAAGGAGTGCCCCTCGTCCATCGCTCCTGGCAAGTAAAGTAATTCAGTAGGCTCTTTTTTAACAGCAGTTAAGTAGCAAATATTTTTTATGCTCTTCCATAGGCCTTTGGGATTATACCTATTCTCTTCAAGTTTCGAGTTCTCATGACTACATTTAAGCTTACGAAGAAGATCATTAAAGAAATTACGGTATCTTAAATATATATGTTCCAGAACCTTATTTTTTGGGTCACTTCTTACGCGAAGGTGAAGATTATCCCGGTGCTTCATGCAACGCATAAGCCCAGGTGTTATCCAGGGTTTCAGATTATACTTGGATCTACTTATTGTTACTGTTCTAGTATTTTTGTCGAAAATATAACCAAGCGATGATTGTAACCTTTCAACTGCCGCATCCACATCATCGCCATAAATTACAGACCCCCAGTCTACACTCCTCAAATCCCTTTTAATGGCTTCAAAGTTTCTCTTGAATACTACACGCGATGGCCGATTTCGTCGGGTTTTATCAAGTGAAACCCCAATCATAACCAAGTCATGGTCCGTTAAAGATGACTTACAGATAAGGCCTATAGCATACAGACACTTCCCTCTAACATATATATGATCCAGGCATGTTTCCATCCTTGTGGGCTGTGTTATTGCCGGTACAAGTCCAAACTCTGACATAAAGCATTGATATGTTAGGCTTTTTTCACTGTCCTCACCGGTTGTAGACAGTATGTTAACATTGAGGTCGCCTGCAACTATTAGGTGCTGGTTTCCTGAGATTTCATTCAAGTGTGTTTCCAAGGAGGACAGAAATGTATCAATCTTTTTGAACGATGGGGACCGGTAAATTGCAAAAATTTTCAGGTTTAAGTTCCTAGCGAAATCAAGAACCAAGCAGTTGGCTTCGTCAATTCCAGGTTCAGTAACTGAAACGTTCCATATGTCTCGTACATAAACAACCGCACCGCCATTTTGATTGAGGTTGATACTAGTGTGATAAGAATTATAGCCCGGAATCTGAGGAATTATGCATGAATCACTCAACCGGCATTCGGTCAATATCAACACCTCATATGTTATATTTACTAGTTTAAGGGCGACCTGAAGCTGATCAAAGTTTTTACGTATACTTCTAATGTTAAGAGTAAGCATTTTGAAGTTGAATTTGTCTGTCAAATAATTTCCACAATCTTCAAGTTTATTAACAACCTGGCACCGCACGTTACATACTGAGTCTATATCAATGTCAATCATTGATAATGTTAGTTATTTCCGAAATTATTTGACTAATTGCATTATGCTGTGATTTTGTATTGAGGAATGTGGGGTTTATTATGTTTGTGTATACAAGGACTTGTTTTGATGGTTGACTTTGCTTTGGTTTCGAAGAGCGAGTAAGTACGAAATAAACATCAATTATTTGGGTAATACGTAGAATATTATAATACTTAAATAATGTTTTTAGGAGCGTGTGTGTTTTATTTATATATGAAGTTAAGTTTCTAGTTTGACCTTGTGTAGAACGCGTTATATTCCTTTCAGCTAGTTCAACCGGAAACAGACCCAACATTAGCAGGAGACTGAAAAATACGATCCAGGTCACCAATTGATCGGACAAGCTTGGCTGCCTTTCCCTCTCGTTGACGAACATAAATGACTCCGTTAGTGCACCAGCAGTAAGCAAATCCGTGCTGCTTGCTCCTCGCGCGGGCTTCACGAAATAACAGCCTGTTTTCTTTGGTCAGTCTTTCGTTTATGTACACATTTGAGAGTGGGCCGGTAACATCAAGATCAGCAGACGTTATATTGCGACGTGATTTGGAGGCCTTCATAAACTGATCTCGCTTAGATCGACGAAGAATTCGCATAACTACAGGGCGCGGCATTCTCTTCTTATCTTCAGGCAAGGTTATACCCACTGGTGGAGAAGGAGAACCGACTCTCGAAACCCAGTCTATTTCTTTGTCTTCAAGTTCGATACCGATCTTTCGCGCCAGTACTAGCATAGTGTGATGAAGGTTCTCGTTTTTGTTTTCAGGAATCCCAGATATCTCAATCTCGTTGCGCAAGTTGAGTTGGGATTGAGTGTTTAACTCCGATTGCAGGTTAGTCACTGTAAGTTTCAGCTCTTGATATTCTATCTCCCGTTGCTCCACTGCTTTTAGTCGGGCATCCATAGCCTTTGTGGAGGCCACGAAGTCATCCAGCCGGTGATGGCAGATAGTGAGAGAGGTTGTAGCATCTTCTAAGCTCTTTTTAAGGGATTTTATCTCTTGTGTAAGCAAATAAAGTTGCGCCATGATTTTTCCAGAATCTGTCAACGGCGACAGTATAGTACCTAGATTTGGGCCAGGTGACTGTACAGTAGATTGTGTTGTTTTAGAAGAGTTCACTAGCGTTGTGGCAGTATTGAGCGTACTCTGTGTCGTTGCCGGTGTGGTGGTTGTAGTTGATGTGACTGCTGTAATGGCAACAGTGACGGTAGTTTTCTTTTCTCGCACAGCAACATTCCCAGGTGCGTATGCATCTTTTGTCGGCGTAGAATCAGAGGTCCTGACATACTTAGCAAGACACCGGGGGCAGATCCAGCTCTTTACCGCTTCGGGTGTTAAAGACACAATGTCAGTACATTCGCCACAATAATTTCTTCGGCAACTCTCAAGGGAGCATTTTATGTATTTAGATACGTCCGTTAAACAGCCTTGGCACTGCATGTTGCGAAATCAAAGAAAATAAAAAAACTTGCCTTCGGGAGAAAAACCAGGCCGTGTATGCGCTGACCGTTCTGTACCGCGTTCACTCTATGGCAACTCGCAGGGCCGGTTTTGAGCGCGTCACTAGGCGTCACAGGTAAGTTGCGACTCGCAATAATGGTGCTTCCGTGCAGTGCGCAACCGCGAAAGTCGCTTGATAACACTTCCAGAGCCACTGATCAGTCACTTGTGGAAAGATGTTTTTGTCGATGTAATATTTGGGCTAAAACACTGTTTTATTGATGTTCAAAGTAATTAACACTTGTATTAACTTCTAGACTGAGAAGTTTTGATATTAAATTAAAGTTTTTTGTATAAATAACACTTATTTTCGGATTTTTTTCGGAGTGATTGCGTAAACAATGTTAACCGCTCGACCGAGGTGGCAAAGACCTAACTGATCATTCTAACTGGATTATAATTTCGGATATTTTTAATGTTTAAAGGACAATTAGGAACTCTATAAAACAAAAATAAAAATATTCTATTCATGTTGTAAGGTAAACAGGTAAAAAGGTAGGACGTGCCTTTATTTTTGTTTTATCCGACCCACAGCGATACTGATTAAGAAAATGACTCATGCATGTGACATTCACTCATATATAAGGTCTAACAATATTAGCTGCAAATATTTTAAGGGGTGAATCAGCCCATGAAACTGAACAACTTTCCCAAAGAAACATAGGTCGAAATACGAGAAATTTTTTTGGACCTCACATACAAATTGATTTGGTCGGTTGGTAATTTTGTATAGGGGGTTCTAAAATTCTTTTTCATATTTCCACCTATGTTCCTTATGGAAAGTTGTTCAGTTTCATAGGCTGATTCCTCCCTCAGAATATTTGCAGCTAATATATTTTGACCCTGTATTTTGGAGGATATAAAATAATTATCTGTTATCGAACCGCAAATCCATCGGTTGGTGCGTAGAGTGGAAAGCTAGGAGAGGAGGATATTCAAGGAACATACTTGACGCATGACGGAGCGCAAAAACATCGCAGCGGTCTCTCAGATCCATACTAGAAACGTCACTCCCCATACTACAACCGCACTCGACGGATGACACTGCGATAACGCTGCGCCTGTCAGATCCATACTAGAAACGTCACTGCCCATACTAAAACCGCACCCGACGGATGACACTGCGATAACGCTGCGTCAACAGCGGTTGAGCGGTTTTAATATGGGGATTGACATTTCTAGTATGAATCTGACAGACCGCTGCGATATTTTTGCGCTCCGTCGTGCGTCAAGTGTGTTCCTCGCCTAAAATAAGTAAAATATTTATTCCCAGCACAGATTACGAAAGTGGGCCAGCGCGAAGAAGGCAATATGGGTTTTTAAGTGAGCTATCAAACGAAGTGGAGGTGCCTGCGTGGCGCAGTGGTGCAGGCGTGGGCAGCCGCTCTTGGGTAACACTCCTTCTCGTTTTACAATTGTTAAGATGTATGTACCAGACGCATCGGATACCTACTTTGGTTATGAAACTAGGTTTAATTATATATTGCTGAATGGTTGGAATTTTGTCGAATGTATTGTTCATAAAAATTCTATAAGCATACTTTTCAAACAGGATATTTACCAATCGTAGATGAGTATTGCCTCTTCATATTGCCTTACCTCTACAGCCACAACAGTCCACTACTGGACATGGGCGTCCCCATTACCTGTATCCTATTCTTATTATAACGGTGGTCCAACTAAAACTAAGGAAGGAAACTAATTCGGAAAGTATGTACGTAGGTTGGGTACCTACGACGTACCTTGACGACCGATGTGACGCAGTGGTAGTGCGACTGCCTTTGACGCAGAAGGTTCCGGGTTCGATTCTCGGTGGGTCACTCACAGAGTTGATATTTATCACTTTGTGAATTTGTTCCCAGTCTGGTCCGTAAGTAAAATGGTTCAGTGTTTCGGTTGGCACGTTAAGCTGTAGGTCCCGGTTGCTGTCTATGATCACTTAGACGGCGGTGGTTACTAACAATATATCAGTGAACTATTAGGAAGTAATAGACTTTCTTTATTAGCCCGCTTTCAAATTCCTTAGGATTAAGGTACTTTCTGTGGAATTACTCTTAGCAACCAATATATTTTTGTACAATATCCTTTATCCTGTCAAAACCGTTCAGCTTGTACCTTCGTCTCGATGAATAGCAAAGAGCTGGCCTTTTAAAGAAAAGGAAAAGAAAAAGAAAATCCTGCGTGGCCGTAGCCTATACTAGGGCATGTAAATCGGAATATTCACAAAACCGGTATTGAGTTTCCGGTTTTTGTTACCTTAAATACTTAGACATATTATTAAAGATGGCTTTTATACCAATTTTTTTTTTATTTAAATAATTTTGCGCGGGCGTTAGCAGTCTTCTTCTTCTTTTCGAGTGGGACACCGAGTCGTCCAACGACCCGACCGTCTAACGGCGTTAGCAGTTACCTAGGTATTTGCATGACCAAATGTTTGTAAACAGAGTGCAGGTGGAAGCAGAGCATTTATTTATTTATTGGTTCAGGCCCGGAAACGGTTAAAAACAGAAAAACCACAAAAATACTCCCGATTAACATTCATACATAAACAAATCACGCCTTTATCCCTGGCGGGGTAGACAGAGCGTTTAACAAAAGCCGGTTTTAACAATTTTGAAGGTATGAAAACCGGAATAAATTATATCATGTTTTTTGAAATTATCTGGTTTATCGAGATTACGGAATCCCGGTTTCCACCCCCTAGCCTGAACCTACGTACAATGTAATAAAACCCGTCACTCATGGAAAGGAACAAGTTTCTTTTGTTAATGCCATTGATCCTTTTCGTGTCGGTGTTCTCCAACGTTGCCGGCTTCCCTGGATACCCATGTTCTACGGGATGTGGGGTTTCTTCGCGGAAATTCATTTCTTTTTGAAGTTTTCCTTGTAAATCAAAGCGACTCTATGAATCATACACAAATCACGCCTTTATCCCTTGCGGGGTAGGCAGACCATTAACGATCTCAATATGACGGTCGTCATCGCCACGTCTGACAAGTATTGAAAGCCTTTTCAGATGATTCGTGTATCACTGTAGTGACAGGTTTTCAGCCTGTCGCCTAAAATTGTTATACACATGAAACCCTCAAGTCCCTCAGTCGCCTCTTACGACACCCACGGGTGGGGAATGGGGTGATGTTATTCTAAGCTGGCATCACACAGCTACATCATGTACATTCTATGAATCAATATTGAACAACTTTTATCCAAGACAATTTTACATTCTTTGCATAAGATAGCGTCATTTACTAGGAGTCAAAGTGGTCGCCATGGCCGAAATCGGTCGGAGAGATCATCATCAGGTACTAAAAACTAGCGGCCTGCCATGGGCCTGCCCAACGCCGCGCCGTAGGTCCCGGATGCTGTCTATGATCACTTAGACGGCGGTCGTCACACAACCATGTCAGAAGCCTGCTATTTGTAGAAAGCGGTTGAAAAATTCCGACACTAGGGTTCATCGGGTCGTTGGACGACTCGGTGTCCCACACGAAAAGAGAGAGAGACGGTTACACTACCTGCTGCAATGTCCTAATCAGACTAGACTTCCTAATAGTTTACTGACACATTGTGAGTGACCCACCGAGAATCGAACCCGGGACCTTCTGCGTCAAAGGCAGTCGCACTACCACTGCGCCACATCGGTCGTCGATTCGAAAATATTCGTTACAAACCTATTATTACATCGAAGACAAGGAGGTCACCCGGGTCGCCCCCATGGCTGGCTACAGCCCATTCGTAATAGATTGAACACAAACTAGGATAATTTCCAGCCGCACTAATAGAAATTCCTGAACAAGGCATTTTTCAGTCACGCAACGTTTCGACAGGCGACGCCAATAACGCTGTCTGACTCAGAAGGTGGATTCTTGAGTCAGTAGAAATATGATTTCGCGTGAAAATGACTGCATAGAAAACTAAACTGATATGAAATCATTCGAACATATCGTCTCAGTCCGGCACTAGCAAAATCAGTGGATAGATGTTTGTTTTCGTATGCGACTGTCTGAGGACGAGTGTTCTTTACTACTCGTACGTTCTATTATACGCATCCATCTATGCACAAATGATTAGACATTAGTTTCTTTTAAGTACTATCAGTCTGAGACATGCAAAAACACTTACAAAAATAAACTTCCAGGACTTAAATTTCGAAAAGTGTAATTTCTGAAGACTGAACACAAGTTCATATACCTACAGAAGTCTTCGACGATTGGTCTCATCACTCGCAATAATTCTCAACTAAGTACTTAAATTTTATGGTGTTTGCGATGAGTTTGAAAACTTAGAATAAAGAGTATGTCAAAATGAATTTGTGATTCAAGCAGGAAAATTCAAAAATACAGTTCCAGTTCGCCTGTCCTGTGGCGAGGTTTATTACCTACCCGCCAGCTGGCAATACATGTTGTCACTCCCGACATGCTGTCCCGACCTGTCAAACGAGCCGTCACGTCATACTAAAGTTACTAAATAACTGCCAGACAGTACTTGCGCTTTTTGTTTGAGCCGTTTTGGAAGAATGTGTGTGTGTTATGTGTCGACTTGTTCAATTTCGTTAGGTATTCTATGTAATCTATTAAATCTAGCTACTATAGATATTTATTTATTTAAACTACTGATTCTAGGCACTTATGACCCACATTTACTACGAGGCATCCGTGAATCTAATAGAGATAGATACAGCTGTTTTATACATAAATTGATTATCCAGCCTACAATGTTTTCTATGGAACAGCATAATTTTTAGTTTCGACATTTCACAAAGAGCCCCATAGTATTTTTTTCATAAAATATCGCCAGTTTGACTCTAATCTATCTATCAAGACATTACTTCTTGCCATAATGATGCCGCAAGTCAGTTTCAAGCCATTTTGTCAAGTCAGTTTAAAGTTCTTTGCTGGCATTCAATTCTATCTAGCAGTACCGTCGGGTATTAGGACGAAAACAAGAAATTACTACAGCAGCAAGCGCAGTCGCAAAGTAATGCTTACTAAACAATAAATTCAAGATATTTGCGACGTGTAGTTTAATTAGTTAATATTGAAAGTAAGTAGTCAAAGTATGTACTTACAATTTTGTTTAACATTTTACTGGTGCCCTATACTGCAGTCAGTCAACACGTAAATACTTTACTTTACATATTTACCGTCCTCGTTCCCTTCTTCATGCTTTCTACAGTTACATAAAATGCACGTAAACTTTATGGCTTCATAACTCTGACTCCAGCTTATATATTTCTTGTTCCACTCTCGCCTACAATCGTCGCCTTAAAATATTATTGTCTTCGTCACGATTCTTCGTTCGCAATAAAATTAAAAAGTCCGTTCCATTTTTAATGGCGTTTCCATTTGTGTCTGTGTAAAAGGCGATTGTTAAAGCTGTCTTGATTGAAAGATGTTTATTTTCCTAAAGACTGTTTCACTTCTCGAGAATTTTTCCCTAATAAAAGTAACAATAAAATAACACGACAACGTCTTATAAATCAACCAAAACACGTTCCCACTAGTTTAGTTTCTAGAATCCATTTATATTTTTGACGTTTTCACCGATTGTAGTCGTACATCGCTAACGCAATAAATTCGGTTGCAGCTCGATAAATTCGGCCGGCGTTCAGTGTCCGATGGCGATCCAATTCATATAAATAAAAGCCTTTTCTGTCGTGAGGGCCGAATAAAAAACGCAGCGAGGGTCCGAGAGACGTGACCACGATCCTCCCTAAATCAATTCCCTTCGGCGCTTGTAAGCTTTCAGTCAGCAGACCCGCCAACGGTACATGTAGCTGCCAACCACCAGTCTTTTCCACTCGACGGGACACGCGATAACTTCGCACCGCACGCGTACATCGAATTCTAGCCCGCTACTTGCGGAACACAACATGAACCACAAGCAGCATTGTAGACCTCATTTCAGAGCGTTGCGTTGCCTACGGAAGAGGCGGACGGTAGATTATTTGATATGTTCTCAATGAAGTAACTGGATCCGTGTCAATTGTTGCGAATTGATCGCGTTCCTTCCCTCGGTCCGGTCGTGTAAAGTTCTTAATAGGAGGGTCTCCAGCTTTTGTGTCTCAATATCAAGAGGTCTCCTGTGTCAGTCTCTTAAAGGTAGGAGGTAGGAGTGGCCTATATGGTTCGGTAACCTTTTAGTAAGCTGTCGTTTAATATTATCTTATCAATTCGTAGTAATTTTATATCTTCATCGATTACCAACTGAAGCATATGAAAATAGAGCTATGATACGAAGAAGCATCGATAACTGCTTATGTACACACGTGTCGGGGCTCGGCGTCGCGAGGCATCATTATCTTTGATAAATGACTCTATCGCGCGGCTCGGCGCCTAATGCACCCAATTTGGGGACTTATGGTATTTACATTCCACTTGAAATTGGTGTATAATCGATAGTACACCGGGTAGGCCACCACGGCGGCGCTGCGCAGCCGACTAGATGAATATTTGATCGGTCGGCACCACACTTCTGTTTATTTTCCTTCCCGGCTTTCACCAGGATACTCCGAACAACGCAGCTAGCTGTTAAACACTTCAACTGAAACAACTTCATACGAATTTTGCAATCTTAAAATGACGCTGTAAAACCGTTCCGGCAATACATACAACCACAATTTATTGAACAACATCGTATTTTATCTATTGACTGTAAAGAAGAAAAATGATATCGTAAATATGCCCATAAATCGTTGTAATACCTGTATCGATCGGCGTCCAAGTCTAGCTCGTAGGTTTTATTAGGTCATGAAAAATACTAGGGGTCTCGAGGGATTACCGCCGGCCGCCTCTAAATAAGAAGACAATAAGAATACTACACCGGAGCTGAGAAGACAAATCCACCGGGATCCGCGACTGATGTGGAGCTTAGCCGTCTGGGATCCGCCTCGCCCGCGCGCGTTCGGCGGCCGGCGTGCGTGACACCGCCATTTGCTGAGCCATCAGGCTATTAGCCAACGGTTCACAGCCTCTCACCTTTGCCTGCCATTCAATATGTCAACCGATCAACCGGATTCTCGGCCGCCGCTGTCGCCCTTTTCACGTCTGTGTCACATTCGCACGTAAATACGTGATGCATCGGGTCGTTGCACGCCTAACACCAACGGTACCTGTCCCACCCGAGCACTGGCAATGTCGTTTCGATGACACATCACGACCGAAGCTCTACATGTATAAAGCATACCGCTCCCACAAACTTGTCCGGCTTCCCGGTTTTATGTTACCGTACCATGGAAAGCAGCGCATACTTGCTTACATGAGTACTTTGACCTGTAATTTGTCCGGCTCCAGATCGGGCTCGGCGCTAGCCATCTGTCTAATTGCTCGTTGGCCGCCAGTAGACAGCCGCCGTGCGCCATGCGCGCTCTGACGCCGCCGGGCTCACATCGCCCGACTGCTGGCGACGCATTACCGCGCGCCAGGAATTTCAATTTTACCCCTTACTGTTCTTATTAGGTCGTCGCCTCCTAGCTGGATGTTATTAGCACAGCGTTTGCCGATTAACGATGCTCCCCGCCGCGCACCCAATAGGAAACAATAAGATAAACTGCCTATACACTCGAATTAAGAGTAACGGCGGGACTCGACTCGGCCCCAGTAATAAAACACGAAAATTCCTCAAAGGGAGCAGATTATCCAATTCGCTATGTCTCGAGGGGATCATAAAAGCAATAAATTCGCTTTCGGAATAAAACTGTCGCTGTCCAGAGGCGTGTCGAGTCGCGCCGCGCCGTTTTGCGGGGACGTGTAATATTCGGCACAGCACTAACCATATTGCTTGGCAGAGTTACTATATCCGCGAATAGGCAGGCCGCTTCGTGCTGCGGAGTGCCGCAAAATGCCGCGATCGATGGCTGCACATACCTACTCCGTTCGTGATAATATGCAAAAGCTTTCGAGCCCATTACGGGCTTTTCATGCTGTTGAGTGGGGCTGTACAGTAGAGCTGCGATATTTTATTCGTTGGGTAATTTACTTTACCGCAGCGTACTAGGTCGAAAGAACCTAATTTTATTCGGCTTCCTTTTAGACGTATGTTGCGTTACGTAGCGGTGTAATTTGGTTACAAAATACACGGAATCTTTGGAGTGATTAATTCGGCGGGGCGACGGCGGGTGTAGGAGCGGCGGGCGGGGACGACCGCAATGATCTCGTTGACGATAATTATGGTGATCCCATTCCTCTGCCATGATGTTCGCATCCTTCCGCCGCTTAAATTTTCATTCTAACATAAAAGCGACACTTTCCGAGTACCTTGATTATAGCGTATTACGTCCACCAACTCTGCGGGACAACCTATAATTTGTTTCACACAATTCGTGTCGTGAGTGCTGGAATTTTCAGAAAAGTTTTCATAACAAAATTGGGTTTAGCTTCACCGTGAATTAGGTAGGTAGACGGGTCTATCTAGCTAGGTACTCGGTTTTAATAGAAAAGCTCAGAGCTTCGTTGTGTAGTAGCATCGTTGAAGCGACGGGGAAGCATTTAACGAGATTGAATCGAACAGAAAGTCTGCACAGGACGTGCCGCAGCGCTGTAAACGGCAGCTGAAGCACCGCACCGGACAACGCGTCAGCGAATTCGTTTTATAAACATTTTCTATTTCCCATAGAGTCACGTATTGAGGCCTCGTGTCGAGTCTCTGATAACGATCGTGAATCACTCCCGTATTTAGACAATGAGAGCGGCGCCGCGGCAGCGATGTCACGTTCCGTCAATCGGCAGAATTACATTATTAATCACTCTATGCTTCACCGGACTTTGTCCTTTGTACTACTGAATAGACCAGCCAGAATTTATAGCAATTTATATATCACGTGACGAGGCAATTAAATTTCCACACTGCAGCATTAACCTGTCATTTGCGCAGACAGCTTCATCTTCTTATATCACCACACGCTGGGTAAATCAAACAGTGACACTAACAGATAATTAGTAATGATCGCTAGAAGAAGATGGATGGAGACAGGGGCGAGGCGAGGGCGAGCTCCCGGCCTGCAGTGCACGGCTGGATTAATGGCACAATAGTTGTCAGCTCGGAGTGGAGTGTAGTCGAGCGGAAAAAGGCAGTGGGCCGTGCAGCGCCAGCGCCGAGCCCGTGACCTGCAGCCCGGCTGATACCCGGCGACACTTGCACAGGAGGATATATTACACCATTACACATTAGGTATTGTTCAAGGAAAGGTGGACAGAAAACTTCCCAAGCACGTTCCGCCAAAACAGTTTGTTTCCGGGTCGTTGTTCCTTGAGGAAGGTTGTTCAATTTTATGGACTTAAGCTACCATGAAAGTTTTCAGCACACTTTCCTTTACACCCCACTTATTAGATAGTTTGAAGTTGATTTTCTATTTTGCTTCCAACGTTGAAGCGACTTTTATTCATCAATAAAACCTTTGATGGCTTCGTAAAGCTAGTTCAAAATCCAATTTGAGATCCGCAATTGGAGAGTTGTTATGATTTTATCTAGAAAATTGGTTAAAAAAGTGGTGGGTTCAGGGTGAGCGTTGGCTCACGAATTGAAAATCTCATTCGTAAATCCGAGCCAGCTAAAAGAGCTGTCCAATATAAGCGCGGTGCACACGCAGAAGTCGGAGGTAAACAAAAACAAACTCTATCTGAAGGACAGGAGTGGCGAGCCCCGAGGCTGTGTGTCTGTGGTTGACTTTGCATTTACCTTCACTCGGTGTTACCAGCTTCGAATCGTATTCGTTTCAAACAAAAAACCTGGAAATAAATCTATTTTAAAGAGGATCAACTTTAAACATTTTCAGGAAATCAAAGCAGAAACATATGTAAATATGTAAAAAACATTACAGCAAAAGTATATACGCTCTCAAAATCGGAACGGACTGTATAAGAAGAGAGAACCTTAGGTATTTATTCATTTAGTATTTATTGGCAATTAAACCTTTGGCTGGATGCAAAGGCAAAAGTAAAATAAACTCTTTCAGTCGGACTGAAAGCTTTCAAACCTCGAGGGTGCACTGCGGTTGACTTTAAATGTTCTTTTAATGCCGCCAACTGTGATGTTCTTAGTCGAAACTGCGGTTGATTTCACAAGCACCGTGGACTATAAAGTTGCCAACTTTTTACATAAAGTGAGAGTGTACTGCGGCTGCAAATGCGAGAGTCAGGCGAGGCGAGTAAAGTTTATCAGGGACAGCGCGCTCCGGCTCCCAGCTCCAAGCTTCAGGCCCCGGGGGCACGTCTGCGGTTGGCTTTGCATTTCTACTGTTCATTTCGAATATTTTATAACAAGCGAAGGTAAATTTATTATTTCTTTTCGGGATTAATAAAGTTGAACCCACATTTTGTCTGGACAAGACATAAATCGACGTCGAAATGTTTCGTATCGGCATTCTACAATCGTCCAATTTACGTGATCTGAGAATCAAATAGTTTATTTTTTCTAAGAAGCATACTTGTAGTTTCCGAAAAATAGGATAGCAATCCAGCAATACGATTACATATTGCTGGATTTACGAACGAACAGCTATTTGTGGTATTAGTGGTGATCCTCTGCAAAACCACATCCTTTACAACAAGCTCTGTTCGTATTTAAATCGTGCAACAAAGCAATAAAAA
Source organism: Keiferia lycopersicella (assembly GCA_029255805.1). Lineage (NCBI taxonomy): Eukaryota > Metazoa > Arthropoda > Insecta > Lepidoptera > Gelechiidae > Keiferia > Keiferia lycopersicella. The sequence goes on from JARACZ010000018.1 coordinate 781,830, forward strand.
CATGCTAGCGAATGGAAACATCAAGGGAGGCTTTCGCATGGCTTTGGCAATGCTGCGTAGTACTGGGTACAAACAAATAGGAGCCATTGCCATTGGTCCTGTGTCCCTCTCGTATAACTACCGTCGATAGTGGTCGTTAGGCTGGATCGGGAACCATTTGGCGGACGCAAACTCTGCCAACAGACAGGTTGGCTACAGTTTCACTTCTAATCGTTTTAGGAAGTTGGTGCCGAAACAATGTCTTTAGGAAATTCCTTTATGGCTGCTACCGCAATACTTACTTTCCTTTTAACGATTCTCCATTTGTTTGCGTTTCGCATTGACCCAAGGAAGAGTTTCTTCTGTAGTCTTTATCCGTGGCAATTTTTAATAATCTCTGGCTTTTCAATACCTAGTGGATATACGGACATATCCTCAAGCTGCCATAATATGCACCGCATCCGCTCAGTATGGAAGGCAAAATAATAGAAACAAGAAATAAGGCACGTGCAGGGACGCATATAAAAGACCAGTTTCAATACTGATCAAGCTACAAATTTATTGCATACAACTGAAACAAAACCAGCAATGGACGTCAAGAAGAGTGAAAGCTGAAGTTGTAACTGCGAGAGTGAAGGCAGCACCACTGCACCACTGCATCCGAAAGGGCAAAAAGCAAAAGTCGGGTCCGATTGCCAACTGCCCCGACGACGATTAATCATACGTTTCGTAACATCGCGGATATTTTAAATCAAACCTCACAGAACTTGAAATTAGTTTCTTGTATCGAAGGAGACAAAATTGTGTCTTATGTCGATATGATGTATGCGTTGGCCGTCAGCCAGCCGGCTCGCTTTTATGAACATGAGATTTTCGTTGTCTGTATTTGGTTACACACTTGCTAGGGTACACTCGGAATTCATAAAACTGAGGATGTTCGTCGACTGACTCCGATTTTATTAAAATAAACCAACACACAAAGTAAAGAGGAGGATCGGAATCCAGGAGAAGTAAGGTAAAGTGCAACTACACTTCCGTCTCATTCCGTTGCAATGGTTGCAATTAAGAAACCCATTTGCATTTTGTGAATCCTTAATCCTAGAAAGTTGCTAATTAAACTTTGTAGTCTAGCAATTTCGAAAGCAGTGATTGCGTATGATAGGATAAGGACTGTGGACTATAATACTTATTTTTCTGGGTTAGTGCAATGTGACTACGTACAATATAACCTCATTGGGTTAGTGAGCGTCTTACCTCCGAAGCCCAATCACGATCGTCTACGTCTTAATATCAATACCTTTCTTCCATAATATCTTCCCAATAAAACAAAATGAGATCCATTTTATCGAAGCCAGTCTGGATCAATGCACGCCTTCATTATTTTTATTGGTCGTCTCTTCTCCCTTAATCTATCCTCCATTCAAGTTTTCCTAGGTTTTACAATGAATTTAAACTGATGACAATCGGTTCAAATTGTCTTAGTTAATAACTTTTAAGGCTGAGTAGAAATTCTGCCGACGCGACTGCTTTGAGCCCGAGGATTTACTGCAAACTTCATTAAACGACGACTTTCTCTTGCAAGGGTCTCGTTAAACGGACTGCAATCACACTGTGCTGCAACTGCACTATTTCCGTTTGTTTTTGCGCACAGAGTGCAATTTTGTCACCCAGGCGGATAGTTTGCATTCTCACTACAATTATTACGCGTGCACGGTTCGGAAATGCAAATGATCTGCACTTCGACTGCATGTGCATTACCGATGCGTTTCGCAGCTTTACAGTCCATTTGCTGCACAGGTCAGCTGCAAATCCAGTTGAAGTCCATCTGCGTGGAATGAGATACTATCGTGGACGTTTATTAAATCTCGCATTATGGTTTTAAAACTTGCCCGAACTGTTCCACGACTCGGGATCGATATTTCGTCAGTGGTCTTCCTACGCAGCAGCGCGGTTATAATGGGTTTCTTGTACAGTCAATAGCTGGACAATCTTGTCCCTCCTTCGGTTCTTACTACCAGCGTCGTAAAAGCTAGAGTCAGCCTTATGCGTGCTTCGCCGTACAGCGAGTACTGTCGACCGCAGATCGATGGTGAGCCCACTTTGTTTGATTCGGAGCGGATGCGGTGGGTGATGTTTGCATTTCAAACTTATCGAGTATACACACGCCGGTGAATGGTGGTAAACAGAATTCATTACATAGTACCTAGTTGGTATTTGTATCTTAACTTAACTTAAGTAAGGAGTCATGAGAATCTTTGTTTATAATTCTCACAAACGAGTTCCATAAAATTTGGTAGAATCCGAACCTTCCAATTTTGCATGTAGGTAAATGATTGCTTGGATATTTATTTGCTTATATTGCTTGGAGCTAGAGCTCGGAGCTTACAGACTGACAGACTATTGACTAGCCAGATAGCTGATACTTATAAAATCAGCGCAATGCAAAAAAATACAAACAAAGCAAAGGTCTATTACTCATCAGGCTTGCTCGCGTCTGTTTTAAGCCAAAAGCCAAGCCGGTTTTGGCACGCCACGCTCACATTACTAGGCAAGCAAAAAAAACTACTTATTTCAGTGTAATTTATGATGTTAGCAAATTAAGTAGGGTGGTGTTCTTCTCGTTCGCGCTATCTACATACCTACCAATACCTAGTAAGGAGTAAAAATATTAGCTGCAAATATTTTAAGGATCGAATAAGCCCATGAAACTGAACAACTTTCCCAAAGAAACGTAGGTCGAAATATGAGAACATTTTTTGGACCTCCAAATAGGTCTTACTTATTTAGGAAATTCAAATCCCCTCAAAAACATTAATATATAAAAAAATCCAAGTCTCGCTACTGAGCTGTTCAACCGTAAAAAGGTATGAGATCCATTTGAAACCAAGTCGGCTATCGATTTGTTCATTCCCCACTTAAGAGATCTATCTTAATTAATTACGTAATTAGTTAATAAGCATTATTTTATAGTGACCATGTCAATATTTTCAATATATTTTAATGTTTACAATAAATTGAATGACTTAGCCATCGCACTAGAACACAAGGTTAACGTGCAATACATATTAAAATTAATACATTCAGTGCGATTGCCAAGTCATTCATTTGAAATTTGAAATTTGAAATTTAAATACATTAGCGAGACTTGGATTTTTTTATATATTAATGTTTTTGAGGGGATCTCATTACTTTTTGTAGGTAGTCTTCCTTTTTTTCTTTTGCGGCTCTATTTCTTGAGCCTCAGCCACGGTTTTTCTCATAGCCCACTCTCTATCTTTATGTGGTTTTCTCGGAATCTTTGTAGTAATGATTTTTGTCAAGTCTGGACGGTAAATGCTTCTTAGTCTATTGTATTCACAAATTGCAGATTCTTGCGCTTTAATATTTCCAAAGTCTATGTTTATAAAATGTAAGCTGCCCAGACTTGTTACTCTTGATAGTGCTACATGAGCTTGACCAGATGTAAATACAGCTGAACCTATATCCATCAGCGGATTATTCAGACTGAGGCCTTGACTTTTATGTATAGTTATAGCATAGGCTATACATATTGGAAACTGTTCGCGATGGACATTAAAATAGCGATAGCGTGTTTTAGAAACTAACAGCGACATCTGTGATTATTTTGCTGGACCAAAACAAAGTATTTTAGGAGCGACAGCAAAATATAACATGGTAAACAGTACATTTCTATGGAATTACAAAGTTATTTATGCTATCGGTTTATCTAGAAAACTGCATTGAAATTGCTAGATTTTTAAGTTTTTCCTTGATTTGTACACTAAACCCAAATTATATTCCAAATTAGAAGTCTCTATGTCTGCTAGAAGTGCCTTAGAATTTTGATGATCGGTCAGTGAGTGAGTGAGTTTGTCAGTGACAAAATTAATAACTTTGACTAGCTATAATTCCTAAACCACTGGTTCAAAGTGAACGAAATTTGAAATATACCGTATCTACAGGGCTTTTGATTGATTCCTGAAGTTTCAAGTCTTTTGTTTTATCCACAAGAAAGTTATAAGGTGTTGAAAATGGCCCGAACCGCTTCGAGAAAAGGATGGTACGGCTGTGCCGCTTTCTAGCTCGACTTGGCGGGGGCACTGCCGTGCCCCCAGATTGACTTGGTCGGTCGGTAACTTTGTATGGGAGGTCCATCCAACATTTTTTTTTATATTTTGACTTATATGCCTTGGGGAAAGTTGTTCAGTTTCATGAGCTGATTCAGCCCTTAAAATACCTGCGGCAATTTTTTTTACACACTGTATAAGATAGTTAGAGGTAGAATAGAACACAGATAACCTAGGCTAGTTGTGACTTTACTTTTTGAAACGCTTGAGATTAGAAAGTGTTTGCGTAGGATCGGCTGACCGTTCGTTGTTTGATGGGTTTAGGCCGGGACGCCCACAGCCGTTGCCGCAAGAAACGGTCACAGACGGCACGGCGTGGGGCGACCTACCTACCTAAGTACCTACTACCGCTCTCCAGTGGTCAGCAACGGGTCTGTCTGTGGTTCTGCCCACGTGTGGATATGCTTAGGAAACCAATTCTTTATCGCGTCTCTCTGTATTCCTTAAAGGTAGGTGTAGGTAACTAAATCTAACGTCTAATTTATTCAATTTCCAGTTCCTTCCAATCCAATCTAGGTTGACCTATCTAACAACTGCATAGCTAAGTACCGGTTAGGTAGAGCCGTAATTTGCTACGATCAAAGCACAACTAGACCGAAGCTCTGGGCACCGACAGGCCTATTTTCCGACTGCCGGCCACTGAAACACCGGTACCGGCTCGCGTGCTGCTGTCTGGCGGTGTATCAACTTATGCAGATGCGAATGCAGCCAGTGCAATTTGCCTTTCACAAAACAGCACGAGGAGCGAGCCTACTCACGATATGAGAGCAGAAAGCAAGTTTGTAGGGCGCGGCGGGGGCCGGGGGGCTCGCGCGCCCGCCGCGCCGGCCGCTCGGCTCGCCCGCTGCCTCGCTCGTTGCACCAGTCAGCCGCCGGCGTCGCCACTGGTACCGCGTATATTGCGTTTGTTTTCCCGCGCTCGTACTCTCGCGACGTTTCAAATCGCGAGTGACGTTTGCAACAACATCAAAGAAGTTCATACAAACGGAGTTTATGTGATGGTTTGAAAGCTGCAGTGAGTGTTGTGGTTGTAATCCAGTGCATTGTTGTCGGAAGCCGGTTCACCTCGCGGCCGGTTGGGTTGCTGTGCCTTGCGAGTTGCCGCGTAGTGCTTTCTAAACGAATCCAGTGTGTTTACAACTTACTTTACTGTGGACCTTTCTAAATGTTCCTGCCTTGAAGCTGTTATTTGGATAGTGTGAATAAGGTGAGGAAGTGTTTGTTTATGTACCTAGCAACCTTTATCTACCTACATCTAGTGGAAGTGTTATCTATCATACGATGCTATCTGCCGTGTTGAGTTGCCTTCCTTGTAATTATGATTAATGTGCTGATGATGCTGACCATCATTTACCTACCTACGCCTGTCCTCCAGCAGGTACCTACCTACCATATAAATCGCATCATGTGGCCTCCACGGCTAGGTATATTTCAATGGTAACTATCTGCCTACTAACTAGCGAGTTGGTCAAATGGTCAACTATGTAAAAGTACTTACCTATTCAAAACCAACCTACCTATCAAAAACCGAATGGCCAAAATTTACCTAAATAGTAAGGAACATTCCAAATAGCAGCCTTCCCATAAATAAACTATTTATCAAACATACTATATATATATATATACATAGGCGTAGCGTAAGTAGTATGGTGTACACTACCGTATTGAAAGGGCCCAATGAATGAAACATAACATAACTGGTTATGGATCTTGAATATTTTGACCGTAAGTAAGTAGCTGGTAGTTTTAGCTTAGCTACCTACATACCTATACATTGTGTAGCCCACAACAGGGGCAAATATTTTACGGGGTGGAAACCCAATATAACTGAACAACTTTCATCGAGGAACTGGTAAATTTTTTATAAAATTGGGCCTCCAATTAATTTATTAGATTGGCTTACATTGCTGCTAGGAACATTTGGACGTCCAATTAATTTTTTATATGTATAGGTGTAAAATATTATTATTGTTTAGTAGCTGCATATATTTCAAGCGAGTGATTCAGCCCATTAAACTGAATAACTTTCCCATGACACATAGGTCGAAATATGAAAAAAAAATTTTTGAACCTCCTATACAAATTGACTTGGTCGGTTGGTAATTTTGTATGGGAGGTCCAAATATTTTTTTCATATTTCGACCTATTTCCCTTGGGGAAAGTTGTTCAGTTTCTTGGGATGGTTCACCCTTTAAAATATTTACAGCTAATTTTCTTACATCCTGTATTTCGACCTATGTTCCTTAGTAAAGGTAGTTCAGTTTCGTAGTTTTTGTGGTAATTCAACTCCATAAACAGTAGGTACATAAACTTGATATTTTAACTCCGAAAATTTACCTCTACCATACACTGTAGACGTTAGAGATACAGATCATAATGAATGTCCCACGCGATTTATAAACACAGAACGAACGAATAATGGCACACCAACAGTCTACCTATGCCATTAGGACCTGTTGCCAAAAGGATTATAGGGGCTCCTGTATTTAGAGCAGGGACTAGGTACCCTAAAGAAAGATACTTACTTAAACCACTTCTCCACGTTTGTAAGGCAAGGGGTTGAAACAGACCCACTCAAGTATTAATGAGAAAACTGTACGGCGAACTTTCTCCAGAGCATCCCGAAAGTTGAAAATAATATCCATTCTTCAACATGACAAACACTCAAAGCTAGACCGAGGGCCCTTAACACGAACGAAACTACTTTTCGGCCCTTAGGGAGGGCCCTAGCCTTAAAACTTATTCAACTCGCTATTTGCTATTTATCCCAAGGCATTGGAAGGAAATCTGGATAAAAAGGTATTATGTATAAGATATCAGGTGGAGGAAAAGTAAAACCAAAATGAATATCACAAGTGTTTATTTTGCACTGACCACTTTTCACAAAAAAACTATTATCTTTAACTATTTAACTAAATCCGAAAATACTTGTCGTCTCTTGGTGACGGTCCGATCACCACTGCTGGACCGAACAGCCGTCCGGCTGGACGTTTTGCCAGCAGTGGGGATAACGGAAACGAAGGCTACACGTAAACAACTACAACGAACACCGATTCGCAACTTTCAAAGTTTACATTTTACAGAATTAAAAATATTTAAAAGTAGTAAAAATTAGTAAACTGTATAAATATTAACTTTAGCTTAAATACGCACACACATAATTATTTCTTATATTTGTAGAAATAACGGAGATCAACGTTTAATATAAGCAATTCTTACCAACATCGTTTAGCATCTTTTATACCGGAAATCACATTTGATAATTATCATATAGTTTGTAATAGTCTAAAGATGAAGAACTATGATTTCTAACATTCGGCCTTTCCTGACAATAAGTTTGTCCTCAAACTTCAGTAGTGAGATACATAAAAAATGGTGTAAACATTTTATACAAAATCTAGGTTTCTTATCAATTTATGGCATGACAAAATTTAATTTTTATATCTTAACATTTTTGTGTCATTCTAAGCAACACTATTTTCTATAATGCATAGCTAACAGATCTCTCAACACTGCTCTATTTTAAAATATTAACTTAAAATAGGTAATGGATAATTATGACAACGCTATTTAAACTTATAAATACTTATAATTCATTATAAAGTAGCTAGTGGATCTATCAACACTGCTCTACTTTACAATATAAACTCAAACTAGCCAGTGGATCTCTCAACACTGCTCTAGTTTAAAATATTAACTCAAAATAGGTCATGGATAATTATGACAACGCTATTTTAACTTATAAATACTTATAATTCATTATAAAGTAGCTAGTGGATCTATCAACACTGCTCTACTTTACAATATAAACTCAAACTAGCCAGTGGATCTCTCAACACTGCTCTAGTTTATAAACCCTAATTCATTATAAAGTAGCTAGTGGATCTATCAATACTGCTCTACTTCACAATATAAACTCAAACTAGCCAGTGGAACTCTCAACACTGCTGTAGTTTATAAACACCAATTCATTATAAAGTAGGCAGTGGATCTATCAACACTGCTCTACTTTACAATAAAAACTCAAAATAGCCAGTGGATCTTTCAACACTGCTCTAGTTTATAAACACCAATTCATTACAAAGTAGCCAGTGGATCTATCAACACTGCTCTCGTTTATAAACACCAATTCATTACAAAGTAGCCAGTGGATCTATCAATCAGCACTGCTCTACTTTACAATATAAACTCAAACTAGCCAGTGGATCTCTCAACACTGCTCTAGTTTATAAACACCAATTTATTTTAAAGTAGCTAGAGGATCTATCAACACTGCTCTACTTTAACACTAACTCAAACTAATCAGTGACTCTCTCAACACCGGTATACAAAATAACGCCTCTTTCCCGGAGGGCAAGTGAAGATCACATCCTTCCATTTATGTATTCCAATACCACTTTAGAGCACAATTCAGAGCTATCAAAAATCAGCAAGCAAAACAGATGAAATCAGAAACTCCATTATCGGAAACTATAAGCTACCACGACATACATCAGTTCACTGCAATCTACATCCTAATAACAGGATGCATGGTAGCGTCAGCAGTTTACGTGTACCGGTGCGTGCGTCGTCGTCGTCGTCTTAGCGGAAGCGTCAACTTACAGTCGAAAGTTGAAAATCATCCAACACACACCGATGAGATCCCAAAACCGCTAACTCAACCTAGACGCGCGCACACGACTCTGACGTTAGCGCAAGAAAACATAGAATTAAAGACGCTTTCAAACACCACCTGCGCTGCGATCAAGCAAGACAGAGCGACGTCACCAGTCATCAAAAGACCGATCATTAATGAATTTTAATAAGTCTAGCATAAGAACCTGACATGTAATTTTATAAGAATGACATGTATTTTAAGAAGTTAACCTCAGTTTAAGCATAGGGTTGCTTTTAATATTCAATGCTATTTCACCTCATCTCATCTCATCTCATCTCACTCTCTTCTTCTCTCGCCCGGGAGCATGTACGGTCTGTACGCCGCACATCGGATTGCACTCTCAGCAATTTACTCCACATGGCGAGTATTAGGTCACTACTCGCCAGTCCGCGATAAGCACTCATTACGCGTGTACTCACTATCACCATTCGATTCTCTAAGGCTAATTATCATCAATAAAGTCATCAATTGACCTTGAGTGTTTAGTTATATCAACAATATCAAAGTGCGAGTAAATCAACCCGTACAGCTAGGATACCGACACGAAACACCCTTTTGCTTCTCTATCTTCTTCTGCAACATTCTTCAACTTTACCATACACGCTCGTCGGTTTAAGATTCTCATGACCTGACATTTTTTAGAACGTCCCAGATTTGATCTTAATACGTTCGTCTAAGTCTTCCTCTTCCAGCGTTCCCATGCACGCTCTCCGTACATACTTTCATCTCATTGTTAATCTTCGTTCATTCGGCCTCCCAACACAACCTAACCACCTATGAGCTCCTTTTCTATACTAGTTACTGCGTCTTTTTATTTTTATTACAACCACGATCCCTTTTCACGCTATTCCTTATCCTGTCACTCAACTTTCTCAAATCATAATTCTTACAAGATTTCAAACAACAAATTTAAACTGTACAAATGTATCCTCAAACCCTTATAGACTTACGGCATCTAACTATGGTAAAATGATGTACACTCAAATCTAGAAATACTTTAATGATTTCATAACAAGACATTGAGACAAATAACTGGAGCTTCATGGTTTGTGACCAATAATAACATAACGACCTAAACATGACATCCGTAAAGGGAGAAATACAGAACAAAACTCAAGTCACCATCCAAATCAACTGGTAACAAATCTGATGATCTCAACGTCAAGCACACTTAAACTAAGGCATAACAGGCCCTGTGGTCTGTCTTGTGAACATCACTGGAAGTTTGCACGATACATTCAGACTACCTGCACACAAGTTGCTAAATGTCTAAAAAGTGACAGTTGCAAGAAAATGGAGTAAAATATATAGTCCTTTACGCTCTCATTTGTAACGGATTTATTATTTTTCTTCACTACTTCACTCTCATACACAAGTGTTGATATTTGGTACTACCACTATCAATAATAGTGATTTAATAATTTAAATCTTCAAAATAATACCTAACCATATATATGTATATATTCTGGGTCGCTGGATTTATCACTTTCACTTAATATTCTTAATTATTATTATTTAGAATTTATCCACGTCTGCAATCTTCCGCCTATAACTTGCAGTAATCTAATTACGCCATGTTAGTGCCCGGTAACTTAATACCTACTTATAATTTTATGAGGATTTAACTGCTTTAGACGATCTATTAAATTTAGGACGTAACTTTTTGCTTTTACCAACATTACTAATACCAGGCACTGCTTGTTTTTTTTTTTTTAAATATCCTAAGCACTTTGTTACAACCTTGCCCTTTGAAACACACCATTGGAATTGGACTGCATTAAATTTAAAAAACCAAAAGACATCTTCTAGAACCGATAACTGGTAATAGAGGCTGTGAGATATCTAGTCTTCCCTGATTGGAATTTGATGAAAACCACTAATGAAGTCAAGGCTAGTTATTTATTCCCGTTTAGTAAATCTAATCTAATTGAATAGCTACAATAAAATAGGCCATTTCTACTCAAGAGACGAAAATTTATGAATTTAATTTGGAACGTCAATATTTGTTGTTTTTGAAACGAGAATTTTCTCTGCAATACTAGTGAGTGTGAGTATCTGCTATTAGATTCATAATATATATTATATTGTAGTACACACATAGTTAAAACTAAAAAGATATGTGTAAGATTTTATTTTTCCTTTAGCGCCATCCATGGCAAGCAACTGCCATCGACCAATGACCAAACAGCTTCTCAATTTTATGTGATGAAATGAATGACGTTTATATATTTAAAAAAAATGTGTATAACTTTATTCCCTTGCCACAAAAGTATATTTTTTTTTTTTTGGGTCTAACAATTTAGTGTTCAGAAGCATAAGCGATGTCCGATGGTTTTTCTAGCAGACCAAAATGATTGGGTTAGCATAGCATGAGTTCGACCCTTCTGCAATATCTTTATTAACCACATCCATGTCCATTTTGCGTACAATGTCTCGTTCTACGTTACTCACTCGTCGTTGGTCAGGGTCCATTGACAACAGAACTGGGTGCATCTTTTAATTCGATTGTCATCTCGGTAACGTCTGTACTGCCTAACACTGATAAATTTTGAGTAAAACACGCTCTGTATTAACTACTTTAACAATATTCAGCTTACGTGCCGATGTAAGATTGGGGTTGACATTTTTCTAGTATTTTGTAATAGGCAGAGATCAAATGAATATAGAATCTTATTACAAGTAGTTTCTGTCTCATCAGATTGTGACTGCTAGATCATATCATATCTATCTTCTTTTAGATTTAAAGTTTCTTCAGTTAACTAGAATACATCTACTTTACATTCACCTTTATCCAACCCGTAAACGCCTCGTATAGACACACACTACATATATACTCATGACCTTATAAACACAAAAATAACAAATAAACATCTTAGACGCTCGTCTATTCTGCCCAACTCTAAATAGTCCACGATTGTACAAACTTATTTGATTGCTTTCTTTTTTAAACAACGTTGCTCTGAACTAAGACAGGTACAAACCTACTGTCACTAAACTAAACTTAAATTGTCAAAAACCATAGCCTTGAACCTGCCCATGGTCACCAAATCGCCATACAAAACATAGAACAACACTACTTCGACAAAGATAGCTGCCTTGAATACTATAGTTGAGTGTGTATAGGTATATGAATGAAAAATCTAATTTAGTTCACATACCTACCTCAGAACGGTTAATTCTATCAGATTTTGACTCCATTTTACTCTTTACTCTTTTTCTCGACGCATTGGATACGAATTTACAGAACTATCAACTAAACTTGGATTCATTAGTCTAAACCACTTATTGACCAACATTACGTAGGGAACTACCGTGATTTCTATCTATCTGTCATAGACCCAATGTATCCTCCAAAACGAGAATTTACCTGTATCGATTTTTGCAGGTAAGTTAATTATACCCAAAACCAACTTATCTACGTAAATTCCAACAACAACAAAAAAAAAACAGTGCGAATAGTGTTTACATCTTGATGACGAAGACACAAGCTCCCACTATGAACAAATAAAATTACGCTGCAGATTATCCACTCACCACAAACAAATCCTGTTTCTTTGTAATATATTCGGCTGCGGCGCCCGCACGGCAGGCAGGCTGCGGCGCCCACACGACAGGCAGGCTGCGACGCCCGCACGACAAGCAGGCTGCCATACTGGTATTATCTTCCAACTGGACTAAGTTCTCATTTTCTTTGCACCTGGAAAAGCCAGCGCGGAGAAGTATCAATGTCTAATAATAACAGGTTATATTTTGACAAGTGAACTGAGCACAATTTACTTTAATGCACCAAAAATATATTTTTTTGACTCCATGTTGTAAATAAAAACAGAAGTAAACCAAAAAAAGAAACGTTTTGGTTTTAAAAATATGTACCTATATATAAACTATAATAGCCCACCACTCAAACAAGTTTTGAACAACTCCGTTGTAATTTGAATTACGGTCTTAGCTTCTCTTATAAAAATTAAATATCTTATACACACTTTCAAAACAGGGCAAAAGGGAAACACGAAGTAGGAAAAAGACAGGGAAAAAAAATCTAATATAAAATACCACACTAAATTACTCGCCTGTTAATTCGTCTTTATTCCACCAGTTATGACTGTCTCCGCCGACGACGTCTAGGTCTTACGGTGGCTGTTCCCGCAGGCAGAACGTCTCTCGCGGCTCCAACATCTTGAGCGAGATTCACGCCAACGCGCGTACGGTCCTGTGAGCGCGATCGCCGCGCACTCTGCCTTCTGTTTTCGCCTTGATCGGGATCGTTCATCAGGATAAGATGAGCTTTTGATACTGAGATGCCGTGTACGTGGACATAACGTACGTTCTCCTTTTTGATTCTTAGTTATGTGGGCGGTTTTCTTTGTTCCACTTCTGATATAAGATATCAGGTGGAGGAAAAGTAAAACCAAAATGAATATCACAAGTGTTTATTTTGCACTGACCACTTTTCACAAAAAAACTATTATCTTTAACTATTTAACTAAATCCGAAAATACTTGTCGTCTCTTGGTGACGGTCCGATCACCACTGCTGGACCGAACAGCCGTCCGGCTGGACGTTTTGCCAGCAGTGGGGATAACGGAAACGAAGGCTACACGTAAACAACTACAACGAACACCGATTCGCAACTTTCAAAGTTTACATTTTACAGAATTAAAAATATTTAAAAGTAGTAAAAATTAGTAAACTGTATAAATATTAACTTTAGCTTAAATACGCACACACATAATTATTTCTTATATTTGTAGAAATAACGGAGATCAACGTTTAATATAAGCAATTCTTACCAACATCGTTTAGCATCTTTTATACCGGAAATCACATTTGATAATTATCATATAGTTTGTAATAGTCTAAAGATGAAGAACTATGATTTCTAACAATGTAAACCCTATCAGCTAAAGGTACAAACTAATACAATGGAAGACATGTTCAATACCTACCTAAAATCTATATTCTCCGGATAACAAGCATTTTTACTCTAAAGGACAGAAAAAACCTTCATATCAATTGAAATGAATCTTAGTCCTAGCATTGGTCTAAATTGCAACTAATCAGAACCGAAGAAAAATATTTTTTGCCGATAATACTCGTATGTAGACCTACTTAAATATCTACCTGACTGAACTACCTATTCTACGCCATTGTTGAAAAAAGTTTATAGAAAAGCTTGCTACCTGCCTCGTTGTTTGAACTTAATTCCAGGTATTGGAAAGAAATCTAAAGAGAAACCCCGGCTTTAACGACCTAAGCAGCAAAAGCAAAGCAAGCAAGGCAAGACACGAAAGTCATTAAACGAGCTATAACCTTCAGAGCACTTCCATTTTGTATCCGCCGCCGGTACCAGCTACCAGGCACCAGCTAAATAATAGATTATCCAGTTACACTGAAGTGGACGTGTGGAAACTTTACACAGCTAGGTTATACCTGTCTATACCTGGCTGCTTGTTTATTGACTCCGATTCGCCATACATTGCTTGTTAACTTGAAATCTTCCTTGAGTGCGTTATCACAACATCGTCGAGATAAACAGCAGTGTACGACGCATCTGGTCTATAAACAGGGTAGTGTAATAACGGTTTAAACTAGGTTATTTGGGGCATGGAGCAATCAAGAGACACGCGCCGAGACGACGTCGACGACGCTAACATGGTTTATTTGTTAGATTGAAGGTCCTCATGTAATTTAGTGCGGAGCCGTCGTAAGATTCGCACATTTAACTTCAGGGACCGCAATACTCGTAAAACCTACTAGGCAACTGGCGAAACTGGTGAAACTGCCTACCTATCTATCTTTTACTACGTAACTAATAGTCAGAAGTAGATAGTGACCATGCCTACCGTCTGTTTTATGAGCCACCCTGCAGGCTACAACTCTGCCACCTACATCCACTTCCCACACTATCTCCTAGACTAGACCGCAGTCCTAATTGGAACTAATAACTTCTCTAGATTGGTCACCGGTGGCTATATCTAACTATCAGCTGCACATCTAGTGGTAAATTTCCTTTTACTTTGCCACAAATAACAACTCGAGATATTTTCTCCCAGGATTTTCTTCGAGCAAAATCTTATGTCTTACTCGTTCTTTCGTATGTGGCTGTTTGCCACATGAATCTCAAGCAGCAGTAGTGTGGTGATTTCAGTTTTCTTATTTATCTCTGCAATCCAGAATACCAAAGTAGAGCTTAGTATTTGGTATTGAATCAACCTATTTTACAGCTTACTTTGTCTTGCGAAACTCATTAGAGGCAGCCAAGTCATGCTCATCAAAATGTGTTCGCATCCTGAATGTTGATCCTTGTTCCCAATTTAGCCGGAGCTTCCATATTCCCGACTGTTACACAGTAAACACAACGACGACAGTGCTAAACGTTGCTCATCAAACAACGAACCTGCCTACTTGTAATTGTATGTAAAGCAACTGCTAAATATTCATGCCGCCCGAACCCTCCCTGCCGCTGTCGCTGCCGTGTGCTAAGTGGACGGAACGTCATTTTTCCAGTCGACTCCTCTCCATCCCTCCGATAATATGAAACCCCTCGTTACCGCTTCCGTATCCAATCCGACAACAGCGTAGACAAAAAGATTAATGGCCTACTGTTTGATCTCTATCGACAGGGAAAGTAATGCAAATTTTCCGTCTCCGCTAAAGCCGAGATTACTTTTATTGATTAGCAGGTTAGCCTACCGTCGAGGAAAGTTGGAATCTAATAACAACTTTGCCGGAGTCGGTAAAGTAAAGACAACGTAATTACTCGCAAGCCCCCATGCTACACAAAGCGCTCAAAATTGAATGTCTTGAAGCAATGAGTTTGCCCGAGGATGCGAGTATAAGCCCGCATATCCTATTACCATAAATGTAATCGGGGATGAAACGATATTAATCATAATGTACCTAGTAAGTAATTTATACTCGGCACCAGACAACTTGCAGCAAAAACATTTCCAGGAGAAATAAACAACACGCGTGCTACACGAAGCGTTGAAAACTTCTAACGAAAAGGTAGAACACATAGAGCAAAAGTTTGCTTACATCCATGAGACGGTTTTATTTCAAACATATTGTGTTCACGTGAAACTCAAAGCAAACAACTGTTTTAAAACTCGTATGATATTGTTGAAGTGGAACTTTATACGAAAGCCTTACTACAGCAAAGGCTATAGGTACAATTCGAACTTCCAGCAACGGTTGACATCGAGGTTCATTGCTGCTAAAATTCAACCCCTTTATCAAACAAGCTAAACAAAAGCAGCGATACAACACTGTCAAACAGTATTAAAGGATCGGTATAGGAACTAGAAACTCGAACCGAACAGGCAATGTTTGCCTGGAAGCCGCAAAGCCGAGGGTGGCAACTGGCAACAAGACTACCCCAAGGGATTCAGTTTCCAAAACAATAACAGTTCCCTTCCTACAATTCTCGCTAAGATTTACTCGTTTTGTACCCTCCAGCGAATCCGGGGAATACTTATCCCGATTGAACGAATTTTATTTTATTTCACATCCATTCACGAAATAATAGTAATTACGAAACGAAAACGGACCGGAATATGAAATTTAATTTTTCTTTCATTTCACACAAAAACCAGGACACATAAAACAACAGATATGATATGAATAACGCTACTGGAGTGTTCTAGCGAGAGTAATTTGTAATCACAATATTTTTCTGTGATGGGATGAATAAAACATTCAGTTTTGAATGGCGTGTCAGTGGGGTACACACAAGAGCCTGATGGACATATCGGACAGGTAGGTGACGTGGCGCGCTGAATGCAGCTGCCGGGCCCCGGTGCTCCCGGCTCCCCTCTCCTCACCGCGCGTCAAACATCTGACAGGATGTTGATGCCCCTGCCACTATACGCCGCCGCACCGACTCCCGCCCGACCCGCCGCGCGCCGCAAACAAACAAACGAACCAAACAAAACTGCTTACATTCGACTATTTAACTTTTTAATTCGATCCCGCTCTCTCGTAAATCCGTTACACACACGAAGTACACCTCAAACTAATTTTCATGCCAAATTGGTACACACCCACACTCGCACGGAATTACTCCGGAGGTGGCGTAAGTCCCGGAGATTAATTAATCAGCGCCACGTATCATATGTTCCGCTACAGATTTACCCGGAATTCCTTGGAAATTTTAGCTGCACGATGCTCTACCCCTATACGAAATCTAATAAGGAGAGTGGTTATTTGTCTCTTATCATTAGTCTAAGGCGGTTTAATTATTGATTCGGGTGGATTAGGTCGGGCGAGGGATCGCCGGGTTCGGCTAATCGGTGATTGCACGAGAGAGGGCCGTTTTATTCAATCGGAGTGAGCCCCATTCAGTGGAAACATGTTGATTTAATGCGGCACCGGAATTAGAGCCTTCTGCACCGCCCGCAAGCCAATTTTGCCATCTGTCGTAGCCCCGGCCCTTCTTAATCTATCCGACCTTCACCAACTTACCCCCGAAGTCAGCTGTAGGGTTACAAAGTAATATAATTCTCGCAGATATCCTTTAGTCTTAGAACAGAACTCTGCAGAATTAATTTGAATCTCGGCTCAGACCCCTCTCAGAATGGCCTGGAATATCTTCGATAGAGTTTCATTTCGTCACTTCTGAGAACTTTCTGATTTAAGGATGATTTGATTGAAGCGCCGACCCCCTTTGAGTGCTTTTACTTCTAAAATTGCTTTGAAATATAGAAATATTCCCCAAGGTATTATCTGTCTGTGGATTATTTTTCTTCTTTTTCCAAAATTTTGTGAATAAAATATGTTGAAATGTAAACCACAGTAGAATAACGTCCACCGACGACTAGTTTCGAAGTTCAAATGTTTCAAATGGGGCTGATAAGCTCAGACTTGGACAATTAACGACTCTGTTCCGTGGAGATGTCCGAGCACTGGGTCAACTAGATATTACGTTGTGTCTGTATACTAAATAGAACAAATAAGCGTATGAAATTCAAACTACTATTCCCAGTGGTCTAAATTATATTGTTTAATATGAGACAAAAACATAGAACTCGTGAATTAACTGCAGTGTTCCCTGAAGACGTCAGTGGGTCAATCATAGAGGGCCATCTTGACCTGCAATCTGAAACAGAATAGCTTGCGACATGATTGATTGATTTGATCTCGACGCCACACACAAGGGAAGTACTCACAATTAATTGAACAGATATAGAGACTGACGTAGTCTTCCTAGAGACGAACAGAGCTTTATACAACGTGACGTGGCTAGATGTGTCTCCAGATGCAATCTATTCTAAAGACAAATGTTGCTTAATAGATCAGACAGATGCTGAACTTGACTCCAAGAGACAGTAGTTACGTTATCTCGAGTGCATGTGTCGCCTCCACACACGCTAAATGCTAATGGCCCAATTTATTCAAAATACAAATGTCTCATATGGAGCAGATGCAGATTTCGACTCCAAGAGACAGTAGGTCAAGTAGAGACGCGGTGCAGACATAATTGCGTCATCTCGAGCGGATCTGTCGCCTGCACCGCAGCTCACGACACTCGCAAGGACTCGCAGTAAATACCACGTATAAATTTGCTTCCACTTGCCTGACTGCCGAGCTAGGGATACTGCAGTTTGCTTTGGAATGGCTCGTCCAAATGTGGAATTTAACTTGAAGAAACAGTATGCGTCAAATAGTGTTAAGTAGAGATGCGGTACGGACAGTATTTTCTAAACTATAGGTACGCCATTAAATAAGTCGCCTGTATCTATCACAGCTCTGCCGCTAGCAACGACTTGCTGTAAATACTATGTGAAAATTGGCCTCCATCCACCTGACTCGACACAGCTGTGTTGAGCTAGAGAAACTGCAACGAGCGGCTTCTGAATGGTGCATGGAATAGACCTAGACAAACGCAGTCAGTAAAAAAATACGTCATCCTGAGCAGATTTGTCGCCTCTCTCGCAGTAAATACTGTGTATAAATTAGCCTCCATCCGCCTGACTCGAGTCAACCGCGTCGAGTTCCCTAACTGCAGTTTGCGGCTTCTCAATGGGTTCACTCAGTTCAGTTAACGCGTTGTTGTTGTTCAAGGAAATAATTTCTGTATATTTACGTGTCCTACGCATATATACATCTCTGCTTTTATTGGTGGAGCAAGCACTATTCTCGCCGACTTCGGCTTCACCTCTTTAGAACAAGAACAAAATCAGTAAAGATGTGTTTGAATGCATACTTATTCATGCCAAAAGAAAGCTATTCAGACCTAAAAAAAACTCCTTCAAAAGAGCAGACAATCAAGGAAAACTCTAAAACATTTCGCTAACAGCTAATGAATATGCGCGAAATATTTTAATTCGAGCTAATTGTTCCTTTATCATGAAGCGGAGTAAACCCTGGTAGAGCATTATATTTGCATATTCTGTTCGGTCTGCAATTGCTTTAAAGGCACTACATAGGTATGTATATACTAGTCAGAAATGTATACGGAACATTAAGCACACATATCATATCTAGCGAAACTATACAGGGTTTAATGGACAGCCCTCTGAATAATGACAGGAATATACTCGTATTTCAGCTGTGTGGTGCCGGCTTAGTACTAAGGGATGAATCCAGGGAACGGGCAGCAACGTTCTCGTAAATAACTAGAATTCGCTTGCCCTCCAATTGGGGGAGGCCCATGCCTGTTGTGGCTGTAGAAGTTCTTGAATATTTCAGGAGTCATGACTAATCAAAACGTGACTGTCTAATGATTTTTGTTATACCTGACATATTTAAGTTCCTGGGGGAAAGTTGTTCAGTATTATGGTCTTCGGAGCATCCTGTATAACCTGGTTTCGGTTAACCTGAGCGAGTGTACCTGGGTTACCACTGTTTGTGTTTGGAATTGATATTGAATATTAATCTAATTAAGTAGTTTAGTGACTTAATTGTGTTGGAAACTTAGATCTAATAATGGAATGAATGTCACTCTCTGGCGAACTATTCCAAATTCCAAACTAAGTTTTACCTATTAGGAATTTTGCATTTAAATTCTGCTTTTGATGCCATAATACAATCGGATTTTCGAAATAATTTTTACTTACAATAATCATTGTTCTGTGCCGACAACAGTTGTAAATGGTACTTACTGCGTAGGTATACCTAACTTTTAGTTTTTCACACGAAATGTTATTCCCAAAACAGAATAAATCCAGGAAAGCTGGTAAATCTGTGTAAAAAATGCTGTGGATTTATGAGTCTGTATTTTTATGGATCATATTGTTAGATTAGTTAGAAAAAGCTTTGAAATATCGTTGTATTTTTAGCTTCTCTTTTTATTTTGTGTGAAGGGTTGAAGTTTGATTTGAAAGGTATGCCTTGTGCACTATTTGCAAGTATTCCACTCATATTTTGAACGTTTGGCATGTAGATACTTAATACGAATCTATTGTTGAACTTCCTGTAGTGTTTTTATATCTAACACACATACACATATCACACCTTTATTCCTCGCAGGGTAGGCGTAGCGTTAATGGCAGTAAAAATACGATCGCTATCGCCACCTCCGACTAATATTGAGAATTCTTTCAGATGATTCGTGTATCGTCAGACTGTCGCTTAACGTTATAAATAATACACATGAACCCTCGAGTCCCATAGTCGCCCCTTACGACACCCGCGGGTAAGAAATGGGGTGATGCTATTCTGTTATATTTTACTTACTGTCAAGTGGATTTTGCAAATTTTTAATTGCGTCGAGTTACGTTTTGTTTCAAACTAGCTCTCCGCCGGTCGCAGGGCTTCGCAGTGTTATTTATGTTATACGAGATTTCATTACGATTAGTTCAGTACAAAGTTACGGACACATTTGTATGGGATCTTTTATGTTTATACCACCTGCTCACGTATTTAGTGCGGAGGAAAATATTAAATTGGGAACTATAACACACGGTCGCGTGTTTGGGCCACCATTTACCCGTGTAAGGCATTTTTACGTGCTCCTTATGTCACGAGAGCGAGCAGTTTACTATTGTTAGGCGGATTTACTGTTGACATTCCCTTTCCGCCCTCAAACCGTGCCCAGCCCGCAAAATGAGTATTTACCCGGCCCGACGAGAAAATGTATGCAAATGTCCCACCAGGTACACAATGTTGTACCAAGATAAAAGCTTTTAAGCAAACTGAAACTTTTCCCTTATATCACAGGTGGCAGGGACCGAAACTTTACAGCGCATTCATTCAAAGTTAACTACTTTTCTAAATATGGGGTCCTTCTTTTCCGGGGTAATGGGATTTTTAAAGATCCGAATTTTCCTGGCCGTCCCTAGTTTTAAGTTTCATGGCCCGATCGAGTTCATAAAATATTCAGTTCTCCGTCCCTTTAACCCCGTAGTGAGGTGGAATTTTAAATTTTGTGCTTAACTTAACATGTTCTCCGCGTGGTGTATCCGAGCTAAGCAGTTTTGCCCTCATATAAAGCTGTTTTTATAAGGTCGTGCTGTATCAAGCAGGACTTATACCTTCCGCCAATCTAGTGCCTTGGGACAACTTAACAGTTGACCTTTTCGACCCTTGTCCTGAACGATGTAATAATTAAAAGTGTTCTGTTGGGACAAACCAAAATTACTACAATATTCATTATAACAGGAAAACAATGAAACAGAAAAGTTTGCTGCTTGTTATTTTCGTGTTGGAACCCGCAAACTCGACTACCTGCGTCCACATTTTCCTTCGAAATGGTCCTTTAAAATGACACTCATTATTTTCTCATTCCCTTTATAACGACTTTAGTCGCTCTTGAGCGCAGAAATAGAGACGGAATTTTAAATGTAGATTCAACACGTTTCTCACGCGTCCGGCGGTTCTTGAGGTCAAACGGTGTCCTAACGTTGAAAGTCAACTTTATAGCGACGTCCGTACCCTGCCAACCCCAAACGATAATTAAAATATCCTCCTAAAAGCGGCAAAAATGTGTGTATTTTGTAGCTGAAAAGCTCTACCTTTTCAGTGCTAGAGGGAAATATTTAAAATGTAGAGGCTAACACGATCGTTGCGTGTCGGGTTGCCGGGGTAGCCGGGTCAGGCGGGTTTAGCGATATGCCGAGGAATGGGGATATACCACATGTAAAGCCGATTTTATGTGGCTCTTAGGTCACACTCGGCCAGTATAATAGCGTTAGGAGCGCTTTATGTCGGTTCTCGCCGACACGGGCGGTGCAGTCTAATAAACGAGCGTCAATTTATAATTTGAAGCTCAAAACTGCATGTGTGCTACCTATCTGAACCATTATAAATTTACGGTAAAGAGTCCTAGTGATAAAAGATACAAAATTACAAGTAGGTCTTATTAAAAGACCTATAAGACCCGCAAAGTTTTGCCGTTTAGGTCGTAACTTTAGCGATGTGCTGAAAACGGCCATTGGGCTCTTTATACCCCTTTATAAAATGAAATTACTAACTTTTTAAAAGTGGTTAAGACGGGGTTTTCGCAGTCTTTCATAGCCATTTGCTTGGGGCATATAGGCAGGCATGACTTTTTAAGCAGCACATTGACTAGCAGGCGACAACGATCGTGGACGGTTGATACCATGGCTTATCCGTAGTGAAAACAGGCGGTGACTACAGCTCACGGGTGGGTGAACTGGCAATAAACATCGGCCTCCGCGGTCGACCACCTCCTCGCTCACAGCTGGCCTTCCTCGCGACCGGACAATACGTGCCGCGCTTACCGTACACCTCCATTCCGTACTTTACATCGGATTTATAACGTATACATTTGTTTCGGTATTCCCAGTATTACACCATCTGTTGTTTATCGGTACAGCGTGAATCGGTTACAAAAGTGCAAGGTAAACTGTGGGAGTGATTCTATTTCAGGGCTATTGAGATGTGTTGAGCGAGAAGTGACAATGGTGTCGAAGACCGTCTCAAAAATACTTAGCTCCTACTTACTCTCACAGATTTTACATACAGCTATACACACATAAGACAGTAATAGAGTCTAGGGCCTATACCAAACCGAATCTGCACATTGGAACAAAATCTCTGTTCGGGCGCAAAGTCTGATATATATTTGGGTGACGAACATTCAGAAAAACCAACTGGGATAATATCCTCGGAAACCTCGGAATAAACTCACTTTACGGGCACTCAGTCAGGGCTAGTCAAGCTGGTCTGCGGTTTAAAGTTTACGAGTACACAATGCAGGACCTCACACGTAGTAAAATAGTTTACATTTACTACTAACAACATTTTATTTTGAACTTCTCAGTAGAAATACCATCTGGCTTCAGTCTTTCGACAGTGATTCAAATCAAAAATTTTTCGTTTACATCACCAATTACTGCATTAAAAATGTAAATTCTGTGGATCGATACTAATGGAACGTAATTGGAAAAGTGTCCGCTGCGCCAGTAAAAATGTGCTGTTTGCTTCTTTCAAATTATGAAAGTTGAGCAACATTTTGTTGTGGTATATCGAGTGAACAACTTTCCATACTTTGAGATTAGTACTGTCGTAAACGTGATCTCTGACATTATCAGACTGGCCGTTGGCTATCCTACTTTCAACCGTTTCACTTTATAACACGTCCATAACAATAACAAAAGAATTCCTCGCATTCACGGTAGCACCATCTGGCATCGCTCAATCGCCGCTACAGTGAATAGAAGCTCAAATTCTCCACCAGTTGCTCCAGAGATGATTGCATTTAATTGTGCTCACAGGGCTGCCTCTTGAAGCCAGCTTGGAATCATTTTACAGGAACTATTCGGTCGGACTGCTTTAAAATTGGTCTTCATCAAAAACACGGTAGAATTTTGTAACTGTGATAAAGTGATGAGAATGGTTGGCTGGCTTCATCCCTAACAAAAAGCGGCCAAGTTAAGGTCAGACCATAGGGTCAGACACAGTCAACTGCCGGACAGGGTTTACAAAGCCCGTCCCATGTCTAGCATTATCCGCACCCTGGCAACCCTTGCTTTATGGAGCAAATGGATGGGTAGAGTTTCGTCGTGTTGAATAGAACGAGCGTGCATACAAGAGGCCTTACTAATAATTGGCCGGCAATTTACAGCAATAAGAATCTATTTTCGTCTGGAGTCTGAAGGAAGGTGTTGAAGTATAATTTGCATTGCTTTTGAAACTTTGAAGCTAAAATTACCTGCTGGACTGGCGCTTCGTACCTGCTATTATATTCAAGTCCGCATTCAAATTGATAATATTTTTCGCAATGCGCTTCTGCACCGGTGAAGTTAGGATGGCGCTGTCAGTTTGCCAAAAAACACGGCTTTCTGCGCGAAAAAACTGATAAAATTCTTTAGAAAACTTCGCTTTACGGTCATTTCTCTTGGCACGTCAAGGCCTTCGACTTAATTTGCCCAGTACGACCATCGTAAACATTTACCACGCCTTTCTTAGTCACTTCCCTAAACGCCAGCCTATCTTGATTGTTGAGTGGCATTCGCATTACTTTGGGACAGTTTCTTTGTTGTGTACTGTCGTCTTCCCACGGATTACGCGAGCTCTGATGATGTGCAGGCATGTGGTTCATCGAAAGCGGTTTGCTCCCTAGTTGGCGAAGTGCGCCTAATACGGCGAGGATGAGGAATCCAGTGCAGTTATAGTTATACCACTGCACGCCTACATGCAAGCGTTGTTGCATTGAAAGTGTTTGTGTGTGTTGTGTCCATCTGTGTTGCCAACCCTTCTTAAAGAAAACGCAAGACCCGCATCACATTATTTATCTCAGTTTTGCTCAATATTATTTTGAATCTAGCTTACTAGCCCCAGATATTAAGAACCATGACCCCAATTAAAGAACCATGTTCAACAATCCCTTCTTGTTAGTTAAATGACTAAAAAAACAAATTAAAAACAGCTGATTCTGACTTGTTTTAAAACTGGAAGAGACAAGGCCAAAATTTCGGCCGAAAGCTGACGTATGTTATCAAAAACAGTAGGGTCGTGAATGGTGGGTATCCTCGATGCGTGCGCGCAGCTGCCGTGTTCTCTCCCCCTCCCAGGCATACCCCGCACCGCGCCGGCCCTCGCCCTGCCCCTCCGGCGCATACCTGGCTACGGAACAAACTAAACCGGTGGCGGTAGAGCCCTTTTGCATCCACTTGCTGGGTTATTTCTACTAACCCATCGCTTTGTCACCCAATGGTTTGCATTCACAACGTTTATTCTTATCTTGACAGATTATTTTTATTTGTTTGTCTGGTCGATTGTTTGAAATCCGGTGTGAATCAATATGCGAATGTATCGGCTAAGATTAGTCAATACTAGATATAAAACGAAGAATGGGTCGCCACTTGGGTCATATCGATAAAGCGAATAGGCATGTTTGTGAGAGTCGTATCTTTATTGGCATTAATGACGAATGACGGCAGCGAGGTTGGGCCGATGACCCTCGCCACGAGCCGCCAGCTGCTGACATCATCTCAATTCCCTGCATCTCAACATGGCGCCCCACCGCCCCACTCCTACCGGCCTATTGACATCACCCGCCGAGGTTACGGCATCGCGATAACGCTATCGTACGCTATTTCTAAACGCGCTCTGTCCATTCATCAAGTGTTATGAAAGCGTTGTATTGTAAACAAAAGCTAGGAGTTGGCACCTGGTCAAGGCGCGTGTTACAATTGCGTAGCAACAATGGCTTCCGGTGATAACTGGCACTATCGCGGTATCGCTACACGTGGCGAGTTGGGAACAAACGAACAAAGAGGTGTTCTAGTGAGACGCCGTGAGACGTGACTCATTGAAATGACGTCACTACTGGCGCTCACATATCCACTCGGCCGAAACGGATCAGCGGAGTTTTGTTTCGCTTCGTGCCCGTGAACCGGTAGTTGCTCACATGCTCCACATTGTTGATCCATATCTGACTAAGCGTTACGCGGAATGCCTAGATCCCCTAGATTATTCATGCGACGAGCTATACTCAAATATTGTGGAACATTATCAGTAATGATAAGATCTGAAATGTGGGTCATTGCTGCGGCATCCGTTACGAAAGGTAGCCGTAATATATACACGAATAATAGTAGGCTCATGTACGTAGGTGGAGAACTATTCTTCTGTTTTCTGTCTTGGCGAAACAATCCAATTGGCAAAGTTTTCTGTGAAACGCTTTTGATGTTGAGTCTGCGTGTGTCTGTTGTGTAGGTGACAGTGTTCCATAGTGTTTGTTACCGGAAATCCTTTTTAAACATATTCGGCCTTTGATCAGTTAGAAAGGATCGGGAAAATAGGTCGATTAAGGGTGGCTGTCTTCCATAGTTTGGTTTCCTCCAACTTTTTACGGAAGACCGTATGGATAGCTATAAACGAACGCAGACAAATGGTTGAATAAAAAAGGAACGGTTAACCCACATGACTTCGAATTTATACTCACATTTCTTTCCTGAAATGGTTAGTCCTATAGTTGTAGTCGCTACATAAAGACGGAAAATAGTTTTGTCCAATAGTCGGTCCGACAGACTCTCTAGAGACATTCAAATTTAGGAGGGCATGTCTTGCTTGCCCTTTCTCATGCCTTTTTCTGACATAAGCTTCTCTTAGCGAGGATTTTAATGGTATCCATTTTGGGGTTTCCTAAAAGTTTTCCTCGTTCTTTACCTGTGTTTCTAATCCTGACAGAGAGCCTCTTTTAGCCTCGCATTTATTTTATTTGTATCTAAAAAATGAGACTAGCAAACAATTTCAGTCCAAAGTCAAGATAAACTTTAAAACAAGCTCTGTTGTAAAGTTCTGGAGACACAGAAACAGTTAGCCACCTGAAAGTTTTCTACTTTTCGCTTCATAAATAAGACTTGACCTGCTTTTGTTCTCTACTACAGTTGCGGCGCAGACGTAAAATAGCTTAAAACATACCTACATAGGTGTGTGGGTTTCTTAAGCCTTACATTCTGAGCTAGGTACTGTGGAGCTTTTAAGTTCTAATCTGATTACGTACCACATTGTAATTACGTGTAAATACGAGTAAAGTATAGGCTTTAGATGTAATTAAAGGGATGCTTTAATTAGAAAAGTATGTTAAGAGAACGGCGGCATAGTATGAATAGCTCTCAGAATTAAGTACCAAACTACTCACGTAGTACCCTTAGCAAAGTCGTGAACTGTGGTAAATTCCCCGTGCAAGGGTGTCCTAAAATGTTTATGGTCGCAACTTCGGTCTGTAATAAAATTATTAACCTTGCTATATTAATAATTGCGCGCCGTTACACCGCACAACTTTATTGTTTAGCGTAAACATTGCGAACCTAAATAACAATAAAGTTCACTCGTTATATCATCCTACTGTTGTAGAGATATACCTCCCATTCCTTCGAGACGAAGCTTTATTACGCACTATTTCTATTTTATTGCAAGGGAACAGTCAGCAGGTAGGCAACACCAATAAAAAAAGGATAAAACCGTTACGGCCTCGCAAAACACTAGCGTTACGTTACGCTGAAAAAGTAAATACATTTTCGCTGTTCCATTTAGACGATAGACAAGACCAATTTATTGTTTGGAAGAATATAAGAAAGGACAAGTAGGAACAAGTGCCCCTCGTTGGAATAAGCAATCAATTGTAAGGACACGTCAATTGGGACACAGATCCCTAAGCTCAATACACGAGGGTCAGAATCGGCCTGAAGAGCTTTATTTATTTTTATTACACCCTATATTTTTTCTTTTAGACAAGAAATCATAATGAGAAAAGAAAATGGACAAAAAGAATGGGAATAAGTAAGGGTCGCCACACAAAGCCATTTTCTTATAAGTACGGCTTCCGTATTCCATTTCCTTTCCGAACACAGCAATAAGCAAACCGTACACAGAATCTATGGCATGTCACACACGTGCCGACGTTTTCCGCGCCGGCCGGTAATTTTTCTATCCATTCGTCTCGGATTCTAAAGCTTTCGCTCGGAAGTCTAGATCTTGATCTCGGGGAAACGCTATTGCATTGAGATTCTTTACCGCCAGTGAAATCTTTTAGAAAAACCGCACGAAATGCTTTTCCATTCCAGCGCGGAAACATCGAAATAAAACCTGCCAAGTCTGAGCCACCTTATTCGTTTTCCTGACACGATTTTCGAATGTGAATGTGACGCAATAAAACAGTGTGTATTGCGTGTGGCATCCCTACTAAAACTGAGGAACGTGTAATGGGCGAGGTAAATAGGCGTATACGTAGACGACATAACACTTAGAGAGACATCAACATAAATTGTGTGTTGGTAAACAAGGTAGTAGGGTAGCGACAACTTCGGAGTCCGCATCGAGCTCGCAAATCCTGTACCGACCCACCTGCGTCCTGCGGGATAGAGCGCTACGAAAGTAAGATTTAAGAAAAAAGTCACAGAGACATGGCACCGATTAAACAGGCATATACGTTGATGACATAATGCTTAGAGAGACATCAATATAAATTGAGCCTGTCGGTAAATAGACGGTAGGATAGCGGGCGTCCGCAGTCCGCATCGAGCTCGCAAATCCAGTCCCTACCCACCTGCGTCCTGCGGGCTAGCGGGCCTTCTGTTTGATTAAAAGAGCTAAGAGATATGGCGCTTATGAAATAGGCATATACTATGTACAAGACATAATGCTTAGAGATTCATCGACATAGTTGAGCGGCCGCAGTTTGCATGGAGCTCGCAAATATATCACCTACGTTCTGCGGGCTAACGGGCCTGCCAAAAGATATAAATACCAAGGAGATAGAGCTGATAGGCTCTGTTTCCACGAACAGAAACCACCTTCTCTACACTGATTGCTTGTCGAACGAAATTCTGCCCGAGTTGAGATATTGTCGGTGTCGTCAGTGACGCACCTCTTGGTATATAATGTACGACGACTAAAGACGACGACACTTTCCTTATTAGATAGATAGATTAAACGTTTCCTTGTATTTTCATCTTCAGGAAACTGTGGCACTGTATACACTCTGTATGTCCTCTTCGTCAATGTTGACTGAATCATACTTAGTATTAGCAAACATGCCATATCTTCCAAGCTTTTCTAAGCTTGGTCCTCCCCCTCACCTCCTTGCCCCCGTGACACCGTCCGATGTTGCCAAGCAAGCCTTTTGGCACCACTTCAAAATTGTTAAGCTGTGAAATTATTATAAGCTCTCGTATTTTTCATCGATTTCTGAAAATCCTACGATAAACGACGCGACTGTTTGCGAACATTATAATCCAAGCATTCACAAATTTCTCTTTGGGATTAAATATCCGAATCTCATTTTAATTTTGAATTTATAATGAAAATATTTACTTACAGTGATAAGCCGGGATAAAGAGCTTAATTAAAATTAAATTGTCTTACAAATTAACGTAACGTGTTAACGACTCGTCGGATTACAAAGTACTTAAGCGGCGACAAATATTTTACTATACTGTAAGAATATGGGTACAAGGGGATATAGGAAACGGTTTCAAAGAATTTCATGTAATTTGAATAAAGATGGTGTCGAAGGCAATAAATCAATCTGGCTAATCTAGGGCGTGTCTCGCGCCGGGAACAATTTTAAGCCAATTTTTGGAGCCTAGCCTAAATCGTTTTTTAGTCGTTCTTTTGTGCTTTGTTTATATACGATCTACATAGATGCGTAAAAAGAACAAAATACCGAGCGAGCTCAGTCGAATCAGCTATTTATCCTTATTCGTGTAAACAGACAATAAACCTGCGAACGCGTAACAAACAACAACTCTTTCCATTGTTCGTCTATGAATCGAAGCAGCCACTATAGACAACACCGCTCCCTGGGGCCATAATTATCGCAGTAAAGTTAGCAACAGCCGTACCGCCGATCCATCACGAAGGGTGCACGCAGCGGTCCCAAACCAGGAACTGGATCTCGCCAAAAACTTGGATTATAAATATTTTGCGCCAATATTTCCCAACTTATTATGCTGCGTCTATATGGGGTGTAAAAGGCTTCTCAAAACATAGCAGGCATGAAACTGATCAACTTTTGCTATAATTTATGTCCTAAGTTGCACAAAGCGTAAAATTTCGATTTCCAAGACAACTAAAAGTTTCCAATTATAGTAGGCTTTATTTAGTAAAAGTTGGTTAGTATAATACTTATATATAATATTATTATGGTCTAATCATGCACATCGTTTTCGGTACACCATCCCTTACACCCCATATTACGCCAGAATTTCAGCATTGTAAAGTTAAAAAATATTGCCATACATATTGATTTTGCATTTGAACAAACTGGCTGGGGACTGGCACGTTTACCCTGCTTGATTTACCTGTTTGCTCCCTGTGGGATGACGCTGTCCAATTTCGCGCCGAATATAATTAAATTACGCTTTATCCCCGGTTCCGCGACAGAGCGATCCGCTATAACAAGGGAATTAACAAGTGACTGTGCTACGATGTTTTGTTTATCGGAGGTGAGGCGATGGGTTTTCCATTTTTGAAAAGGGTCAGCAAAACAGACCTTCGAAAAATTCTTTGGTATCGATATTACATCAGCTTATTTATTTACGGGACCATCTTATACTAGTTTCCTCATACTATCTTAAGAAGGACCGATATAGGCTGATCCCTTGAATAAGGTGGTCATCACTTGGACCAGCAGGCAATGTACAATGCACTGAACAAATAACTTTTCTAGCTTTAGCACTACTACTACTACAGAGTCTACTACTATGAGTCTGCCCATTTCCCTATTTGCCATACTTACCAGACTTTGCAGGTGGATTGACGAGCGCAGCGCAAGGTCTTGTTCTCATTCACAGGGAACGCTGCTGCCCCTGTATTCGTGTCTCCTCCGTTGCCTTTCACACCACCCACTAGTAGAAATGGAGTACTATATCTTCTAAGCACCCCACGGCAATTTTTCCTTGCTCTAGATTGGCTTTAGAGCCCTAAAAAAGAACGTTCTTATCTCAGGAGCTTTACATAGTACCTGTATCGTTCCGCACATTGAGATTAGGGGAATCAATTCCTGAATTTGCTCGTTCGTTTCGTCGGGATCGAGGGCTTGACTTATTTCGCATCAAACGTTAATAAATTATATGGGCTTCATTTGTTTCTCTGAACAAAACGAAGTTTCCAACGATTAACCTTTTTGCCACAGAGTAGGTATGTTTAGTCATTCATGAGCTAAGGGCGTAAGGGATGGTGTAACGAAAACTTCGCAGGCGTGATCAGACCATGAAACTGAACAGTTTGTTCTATGGGGCTTTGTTGGGAAACAAAAAAAAAATTTCGACTTTCCATACACAATTCCCGATCAGCTGACTGACTTTGTATGAAAACTGGAAAAAAAACTTATCGTTTCCCAACATAGTCCCCATTGAAAAAGCTGTTAAGTTTCATGGTCTGAGCACAAAGGAAGTTTTCGTTACACCGTCCCTTACACCCTGTATATGTACAGATTGCCGTCCTTAGAAAACTGGATTCTGGACGTCCTAAGTCACTAATCCAGAAAACATTGTTTAGTAGGTATTTGGAGAAAATTTGGACATTCCATAAAAAACGCTCTATCAGTCAGCGTAAGTAGTAGGTATGCAGACATATTACGAAGTAAATTTTATTGGGTTTCCAATATCTACCATTATTTTATAGACTTATAGCTAAGGTTAGGATATCCGTTATTTAGTTTTTTTTTCTTTGAGCCACTAAAAGAGGGACACTTTAAATTGTCTATATTGTGGCGTTGCATGCATCACGTGATTTACCTGTGTCACTGTCCCAACGGGATCATTATGTCGCCCAAATAGCTTCATGATGCCGATCCTAATTAAATTACGCCAAATGTGCGCGAAATACTGAGCTGAGAGATTTTAATGATTACAGGGAAAAGGTAAAAACTTGTTAATTTATTAAAAAAAAAATTCGCGAAGTTTCACATTGTCTGTGCTGTCTTCGATTGTTCCATACCTACAAACTTGATATAAAATAAAAACAACTTTTTATGAAGTGCTTACATTTCGTTTATTCCTAGCATTTTTTAAGGAAACACTACAGCCTCGGGGGAAAAAAGACTAAGCCTGAACTCGTATAATTGAAGTCTGAGCCAATGCTCGAAGCTACACGTCCATCTAACTAATCCTTATTTTCCAGACCTCTGATATAATGTAGGTAGTATTAATTTACTGTTTGGCCTTTGTCCTAGAAACACAATGAGCTGGAAAGAAAGTGTGTTGTAATTTATAGGTACGATGAGTTACAATAATCAATCACAGTGGGTACCTACCTTGTACCTACTAATAAAAAAAAATACATTGGATTGGAGTGCTAGGAATGTAATCGTTTGTAACACGGTAACACGCACTACATCACCTGATAGGCCTGTTCAATCTGACCCGATGCTGCTTGGTATGTGGGTAGCAGAATAATAATAGGTTTATGATGAAATTGTTGTGTGATACCAGCTTAGAATAGCATCACCCCATTTCTTTCTAGTGGGTGTCGTAAAAACCGACTAAGGGAGTCGAGGGTTTCATGTGTATTGCAATTTTCGGCGACGGGCTGACAACCTGTCGCTATAGTGATACACGACTTATCTGAAAGTCTGGAACTACGCTCAAACATTTGTCAGAAGTGGTGATCACGACCGTAATATTACAGTCGTTAACGCTTTACCTACTCCGCCAAGGATAAAGGCGTGATTTGTGTTTTTTTATGATTAAATTGAGTACCTTATTTCCTGATAACCAGCGAGAAATGTAATCTTATCTGTATAGCTATGCAAAATCCTTCCCTCATGATTTACATTACTTATACTTTCTAATCTACATTCGGAAACACGTCAGTTAGTACGCGTGCCGAAATTAGATCCCACCTGTCTCAGCAGCAAAGATCAAAGTTCAGCTTTTTCGCACAAAACATAATTATATCTACCGTACCTGCCTACATGACAGATAATGTTTACTTACCTATGTATGTACAGGCAGCTAATATGGGGTGTAAGGGACGGTATCTACCTAAAACGCAAGCATGGTCAATCGATCAGACCATGAAACTGAACAAGTTTTGCTATGTGGGCTATATGTTGGTATTTTTCACCCTATATACTTTTCTTTTTCCGATCAGGAGGCTGAGTTTTTAGGGAAAACGAAAAAAAAATTTGTTTCCCAACATAGGTTCCTAGTAAAAGCTGTTCAATTTCATGGTCTGATCATTTGTCCCTTACACCCGGTATATCTGTGAATTTACCTGTCCGCCGGAGCGATGCGGGCGCGGGCGTGCCATGTGGTAGAGGAGATTATTCCGCTCCTCGTGTAATCGACACCGTTTGTTTAGGTTATTTTAATTTAAACTTATTTGTACAGGCCTTTGAACGACCACCGCTCTGGCTTTTTGCTTACAAACGAGCTTTACTTATTTGAATCTAGCGAAATAAGTACATTTACATTTAGCTCCTTGTTTACATTGAAGAATGGCTCGGTCGAATACCAGAAAGATACCAGATGGATAAATTCTCCAGCTTCTGCTGAAATGGTTTTGTTTGCTAAATAGGTAGCTTCGTTCTATGATTAAGCGAATGAGTGCTGCGAGAGACGCAAGACTGTTATTGATCGGCGCTGATCTAAGAATATGGATTGAACAAAACGGCCAATTATATTAAAGGCATAATTGACGTTCAATCCCGACACCAAGTTTAATTTTCTATTTGGTGTTATATTAGTTATGTCTGAAAGCTTAGACGAAAGTGATGGCAAATGAAGCAATTACCCTAAGGGGTACTATTCGTTTAGATTCCGGTTACTAGAGATTCAAATGTCTTCAATTCGCCAATTCGCGTGTAAAAGATTAATCGCGAAGGTTCAGCGAATTTCAGCTGACCAAAGACACTAATCGTTTAATCTGCCTTAAACCGTTAAACGCAATTTAACTTGTTTCTGCTCTCTCGCTGCGAGTGGAGCTTTTGAGAGAGACATTCGAAGTCTGTTCAATTCCCTGCGGTTTCGTGTTTCGCTCCAGTTAATCTTCAATTTGCGCATTGTCACAGTAGGAGCTGGAAGAACAATGGAGGCGTGGAACGGTGTAAGTTAGTAGTTCGAAATCCATACACTAAATGTAGTACACCGACTTATTTAAACTCGTCTGGCAGCACTATGGATTCCACGATGTTGATTGCTAATGTTGCTAAAGATGGTAGAAATTAGCATTTTGAACCAGAGACGTCAGACGCGTACTCCTTAATTGATGCTACGATCATATGGCACGGTAGTACAGATCACCTAAACACCGGGAAAAAAACTAGAACATTTTTTATTTACCTAGTTGTGTTGCTTTTGAGCGCATGTTTGATGTCCGTCTCCATCATCACATCAGCCTATAGCAGACCATTGTCGGGCGTAGGCTTCCCCCAGGGTACGCTACAAGGTTTGATCTTCATACATTCACAGTTTCAATTTCCACTTTATAATTGTGACTCACATTTCCGCCGTAATGAGTGACCACTAGGCTAGGCGGTTACACCTGCTCCATCTTATACTTTTACTGTGGTATTGTCTACCAGAAGTACTGGATATTTGGGACGTTTCACCTTAAGGTTAATTTGTTGAAGTGCTTTAGAGGTTTACTCTATCAATGTACGTAGTAACTTCACACGCTCGAATTGGAAGTAAATTTACCTTTCGCGACCCGTCTATTATCACCACCAATTCTTGCTGTAACAATAGCCGGAGTAGGTTACTCGTAGTTCGATACCGAGCGGCCTTTTGTAGGCTTTCACCCACCCGCTCCTTTAGTAGCTTTGTATAGTGTGTAGGGTTTCCTCAATGTGTTGTATAAGATTGAATAATTTGCGTGTCGGAGGTTTGGAGCAGCCCTCACACGGCGTGAGGGAGCGAGGGCTAATTGCGCCAGGCGAGGTGACCGCCACAATCACGCGGCCGTGAAATATAACCGTCTTACATGTTAATGATTTAACTTCACGGAACGCTTCACCTCTGCCCCCGACACCCGGCTTCACCCCCGCCGACGATCAGGACGGAACCTCGGTGGTTTCCAAATGTAAATTGCTCACGTTTAATATTCCATTCAAGGCTCTACCTGTAACTTATAGCTAAGTCTAAGATAGATTGCTTCATTTCATCTCCGCCATTTCGCAGGATCTGCGATTAAGTACGTATCTGAGATCAACGCGCACATTAAGCTTAATGATAATGAATTCATTTCGACGGCGTCACTTGACGCTCGAATACTCAAATTGTTTATAAAGGAGAAACACCTCGCCATATTTTAGGCGACACGTAAACGTTGCCAATCTTGGTAAAAAATGAGGGTCCAACCGCGCACTGAGCACCAGATGTTTCGTGGTTGGTGCGTAACGAGTTGCTGGCTTATTAGCGTCCTGCCTCCTCCTCGTCAACCGCCGCTGAAACCGCTTGGCCCTTGTTACGACACTCCAACAAATGTCAGAGTTTACAAACTAGCTCCTTTGTATTCGCTCATCCAGTTTATTTCCACCTGCAGCTGTTGCGAACAGAGACATAATGGAAAGGTTTGTTACCTCGCCGCGAAATGAAACTTGCTTCTTTTTAATTTTATTTTCTAAGAAAAATGCTCGGGGAAAAAGGGAACACGTTTTCTTTTACGCTTTGCTTTATATTTCTTACAATTTCTCATTTGTAAGCCGATTAGCTTACATCGTGCCCCGATTACAATAAAGATATGGAAATGAAGAGTTGAAAGATTACCGTTCCGATAAAATTGCGTCATTGTGCGATATCAATTTCCCCGAGGGCGGAAGACGGCTGTTATTTTATTTCCACTTTTTCAGCGCGGATCGAACTTGAAATTGGGGTCTGTATCTGAACTTCCATCCATCAAGGCAACTGGTGCAGCGTAATCTGATGGCGCGGTGTGGAGGCGGATCAGCCTCGAGTTGGCTGTGCAGCCTGATTGATAGCCCCTACTTATTTTTCAGGCTAAACTCTTCCTTCTGTACTAGCTTTTTATACCGGTGGTTTGATCGTTCATGAATGGAAAATTCTGAGAAATGATCTTTAGAACAAGTAAAATGTTTTGTTGAAAACTTCCACGAAATCCATTCATTTTTATAAGAGCTAGGAAAAGTATTCTTCTGATCGATAAGAATCATCAACCCTCAACCCTGCCGGCAACAAACGCTGTTCACATTCCCTCGTGGAGTACTCACGACGTGGAGGGCTGTTCAGCTCAGCTTGTTGGTTTGTGTAATCCGACGACTGCTAACTGAGGAGGGTTGTGTACTCTCCAAAGCTACAACGCACATATTGATGGCTCCCTTTCGATGGCTCTTACTTACGACACACTAAATTAGAATAATATCATTTCCTTGTCGTTTATTTAATAGGTAATTGGGTTGGTACGTCAAAATAACAAAGTTAGAGCTTTGTAGTCTCATGTAAAAATATAAACCGGACTCTTTTCGGACTCTATCCAATTTCATTGCAAAACCTGTCATGATTAAAATCCGTCTATCAAAAAAAAGGTACTGTAGAGTCTTGAATGGGCCCGCATAGTTTCCACAGTTGAAACAACACTCGTTTTCACGATTCCAACGTACTCGTAAAGAGGCATGCAGGCATCTACAGTCGAGGCAGTTGTTTTGCGTCAGTGTTGGGCGCAATCACTAATTTTTTCAATTGATTGATTAGTCAAACTAAAAATTTAGTGACTAAATTAGTTGTACTAAGTAAATCACAACTAAAAATTTTAGTTTTAGTTATCACTAAATGTTTAGTCATCAATTTTAGTTTTCAGTTAAATTAAGTTCTTTATAATAAATGGACGAATAGACAACCTGCTTAACTGTAAGTTCATTGTACTAGCTGGTGATCTCTGTTAGAACCAAAATCTAACAGTAATAAGTTATTCGTTTTATATTCGATCAGTACTACTTACTGAAATAGGAATAGGATACTTATATCTATGGAGGAATATATCCGACAAAAAATCATTTATATACCAACACAGGTGAGCTTACAAACTTCTGGGATGTTATTGTTCTCGGTAATAGGCATTTTTTATCGTCTTTACTACACCACAGTT
Source organism: Keiferia lycopersicella (assembly GCA_029255805.1). Taxonomy (NCBI): domain Eukaryota; kingdom Metazoa; phylum Arthropoda; class Insecta; order Lepidoptera; family Gelechiidae; genus Keiferia; species Keiferia lycopersicella. Next base: position 818,553 of record JARACZ010000018.1, read on the forward strand.
AATAATACGAATACTTAATATTAATGATATATAGTACTGTTAGAGATATCCCATCTCATGCAATCTTAGAGCATCGGAATCGGAACTCGATCGCACTGCAAGGGCCAATTCACTTTCAACATTTTAACACCCTAATTTCTTTTGTTTCGGTTTTTATATATACTACAACTTCAAATTGAGACTCATAACGCCATCTATTGACATTCAGTTAAACAAATTCGTTCATAGTAATGAGACCCGGTGGCCGCCAGAATATCGTTTTTTATTTCGCTCACTCGCCCGGTTTCTGTTTCTTGTTTACTCTTGCGGGTAGATAATAAAAAAGCAACAATTTTTTTGATGTGCACTGCATTATAGGCAAATATGTTTAGTTTTGTTTGCTTATCTGCGTTACTCATTGCTATTGCACTGCGTTTACTCATACATAGTAATTAGTTTTTTGGTGACGCAAAATAGTGAAGTATCTTTTCCTAACCAAAATAAAATGGATCCAGATATTCCAGATGAAAATCCAGGTTGTTCGTCGTCGTCAATAAATATCTCCTCCAGTGAAAACGTGCAAAGTGACGTACTATCAGAATGTTTACTTAATGGCATATTTTACAAGCATTTACCTGATAAGTCATCAAGCAAACAGACTGTAGGAGTTTGTGTGAAGTGTTTACCAAAAAAAACAGAGATTAAAGGTCATAACCGAAGCAGCTCCAATTTTGCTAGTCACTTAAAACGTAAACACGGCTCAGAAGTTTACGACGAGTACCAAAAATATGTGAAAAACCATAAAAAGACCAAAAGTACCCAACGCCAAACCTGCACTATAAACAAAAGTCTTTCAATGGAAGAAAATCAACCGAAGGTATTGCCACAGTCTCAAGAACATTTTGACAAGAACCTCACCAATTTTTTCATTCATTCAATGATTCCTTTGAGCGCAATAGAAGATCCATATTTTATCAAGATGATGGCTGATCTAAATATTCAAAACAACTGTCTTAAAATTCCAAGTCGCCGATCCTTCAGAAAAATAATCTTCAAACAATCTCTTGAACAAACCAACGACATTATAGAAAGACTCAAGGAGCCGAAGTATCTTTGTTTGACGGCAGACATTTGGTCTGCAAAAAAGAGAAGCTTTCTGGGCGTCACGGCACATTTAGAAAGACAATCACTGGCCCTGGCTTGTCGCAGATTTAAAGGATCGCACACTTTTGACCGCATAAAAGACCTGTTACTAGAAATATGTACAGATTTTCAACTAGATTCTGAAAAGATTATAGCTACAGTCACAGACAACGGAAGCAATTTTGTTAAGGCGTTTAATATGTTTGGCATTAAAACTACGTCTTTGTCGGAATTCGAAAACGACTATAATCATAATACATTATCCTCGGATGAACCGAGTGACAGTGACGAAGAAATCGAATTGGTAGAAAGTCTTCAAGACGATAATCCAGATGACCAGAGCAGGAATGTTCATATGTTATCAGTTCATCTAAGATGCTGCTCACACACTCTCAATTTGATAGCTAGCAAAGACATTCAATCCCTGTTAAATGATAATTCCACTGCTTTGGGAAAGATGCATGCAGAAGTAATGAAGAAATGCAATGAGTTATGGAACTTGTCAGGACGCCCAAAGTCAGCTGAGCTTATCCAAACTATTCTTGGACACACATTATCGCGGCCGGGCTTAACAAGATGGAACAGTCTTTATGACAGCCTCAAGCAAATATTGAATATTCGAAGCAATATATCACAACTAAGCCATGAGCTTGAAATCAAGAGCCCATTAAAATCGGCCGAGTTTGATTACATTGAAGAATATCTCCAGTGCGCAGCTCCTATAGCCAATGCTTTAGATATCCTTCAAGGAGATGATACATTTTATGGTATTGTTTTACCATGCTTGTTGACTGTACGAAAAAAATTACAAAAAATATTTAGACAAGAACTGACATATTGCAGACCAATTGTAAATAAGTATTTAAGTAAAACAGAAGAAAGGTTTCATGAATTTTTCAATATATCGAGCAGTAATGCAGAAAAAGCGGCAGTTGCAGCTTTGACTCACCCGAGATTTAAAAATAAGTGGTATGCATGTTTGCTACCACCTCAACAAAAAAAGTGTACTCGACTCTTGGAAATAGCGCTAAGCTCTGAAATTTCACAGAATACACATAGTATGGAAACTGAAAACGAAACGAGAAATGCTAAAAAAGATGATTTTTTTGAGTTTAGCTCAGATTCTGGAAGTGAATCTTCACAAGGCAATTCTATCTCTCCAAGAAAACGGGCTGGTCTGATAGTGAAAAATTATTTTACATATCTCATGCTCTGAAAGTAGGTCATTACTGACAAAAAACACGACCTGTAAGTTCAACTTACAGGCGAGGTTTTAAAACTAAGCCTGTAAGTAATTTTAAATATGGAACTAGAAAAAGAACCAATAGAATCGCAGCAATTAAAAAGTTAAAATCAATTTCTTCTTATTTTTAATAGGAGCTGCATCAAAATTTTTAAATTTCGAACTGGCCGCTATGAATTGTGTTGCTTGAACGCAGGAATTATATTTTTAATCTGTATTTTTATAACCTCAACAAATGAGTTTGTCGAATTATTACTCAATATTAAAATAACAAAAGTAAAAATGACTAATATCCCTACGATCAGAAAAATGTCTACTTTATGTTAGAATACTTTTCTTTCATATTAATTCAATATTTTTCAATCATAGAAAAAAAAGTTTAGTGGTGCAATTTGAATAGCAGACGATACAATCATCATTTAAGGATCGTTTTCTTGTATTTATCGCTTTATTTTACTCATTTTTCATTCGATATGTAAAGCAGTATACGTACCACGGATGTAACATCAATAACAACCTCGGAAAGGTACCGAAAAACCTCGGTTGTTATTGATAGCTTACATACCTCAGTACGTAATCTACTATTTCTGAAGAAAACCGCGATAAAGATCTTTTGCATCAATATCCACATATAAAAAATGTCTTCATGAAGTTCAATACACCCATGCCATCATCCGGACCAGTTCAGAGAATGTTTTCTTATGCGACTATGACGAACTTACCAAGGTCGCATAAATTGTCCGACGATATGTTTGAGAAAAGGGTTATTATGAAAAATAATTTAAACATCAGCATCCGTAATCGGAAATAAATAAGTTTAATAATAAGAGAAAATCGTCCGATTGATTATTTAATTTAAAAATAAATGACATTTTTCAGTTTTTTGTTTTCATTATAATATGTTCATAATACCTACCGGAACTTACCTACCTTTTTGTACCTTTTATTTGTTGTACTTACTAGATTTATAATCAAAATTATCAATCATGACTAAAAATTAAAACTAATTAGTCAACTAAATTAGTCATCATATGATTGAAACTAATTCAATTTTCAATCGTTACATAAAACTAAATTTGTTAGTTTTAATTTTTAGTCGTTAATCAAACTAAATTTTGCCCAACACTGTTTTGCGTGCACCGGTCGGCGTGGCCCGCGCGGCCAGCCCCCGGCCCCGTCCGCTCTTGTTATTCGCAGCTGAAAAAACGGCATTCATTATTCCACGTTCTCGAAAATATGGAAACGATTTTATTGGACGTTGTTTGTTATGCTACAGCATAATTAATTTGTGCGGGCGGGCGGACGTTTTAAGCTTTTTATGAAAGGCCGTTGTTGAAAAGATTTTTGGTGTATGTTTTTGCCATGTCATTATCCTGTTTTAGTCGGGTCTACCTTCGTGACCTGCTTGTTCTATTTCAATACGCTTTCGCTATTTGGGATGACGAAAATTTTCCTTTTCCGTGACCAAAATTATGCACACCCCTTCAATTTTCAAGTCGAGGTCCTTCAAGAACCTAAATATTTAGAAAGTGATTGATCGGTGCGGTGTGAAATTGGAGAAAGCGAGGGTTAAACCGGGATTGTGATTTGAACCCGAGGCAGGTCGTAAACTATTCCAAGTGCGGTTATCACTATCAGGTTCAGGGGGTAATAATTTGAATCCGAGCAAAGCTCACCTGTCACCGATTCCAATGAGCGCGAGGAGGCGAAGGTCGGTCGAGCAGAGGTAACCAGCCCCCCTCCGGCGCGCCCCGCACCCCCGCGAGCGCCCACGCCGCTGACCTGCATACCAACTCCACTACCCGCCCGTACCCGCAATGAAATAATATTATTCGCTCCACATCACATTTATATGGCGAGTGTTCCCGAAAGCCGTCGCCGGAGCGGGATCGGGAGTTACGCGTGAAATCAACATTTGCTCACGTAAATCATCATTGCATTCCGAGTGCTTTGCTTTACCGGGAATTTAAATGTTGGTTTTTATTCTGGAGCTGTATTTATTTTATATTTCGAGGAAGTTGAACTCTTTTCCGTCCAATATTTACGTTCCGAGTTCAATTTAATAGGAGCCGCCGCCGGTGCACCGCACTGTTTGCACTTTCAACTGAAAATAACAGGCAAATTTTCGAAGTGGATTTGCAATACGCAATTATTATTCATGGATGGATAATTGAATGAACGTTTTGCTTTATGAATATTAAATGACAGCAGATTAATTCGTTTACCAAACCATTATAATAAAATATTCGCCCAAAAAGCAAAGTTAGCCTAATACTTTAATGCTTAATTAGTACTGTAAAATACATAGGCTCTTTTTTGGATATAAAACTATTTGCCTTACTTTATTATTCTGTATTAAATTATTCACAATCTTTTCCAATTACGAACCGTTCGGAATACCTAACAAGTCTTGTAAAAGTTCAAGCACGAGTATTGTTAAAGATAGAATTAAACTTTTAAAAAGTTAAAATTAGTTTAGCTGAGGTAAATTAAGTACGAGTACATTAGACAGCCGTGTGATGCCGGCTTAGAATAGCATCACCCCACATCCTTCCCGCGGGTGTCGTAAGAGGCGACTAAGGGACTCGAGGGTATTGGTGTATTACAATTTTTAGGCGACAGGCTGACAACCTGTCACTATAGTGATACACGTTTTCTGAAACAACCTTAGAAAACAATCCTCTAAAATGTCAGACGTGGCGATAGTGGCCGTATTCTTACGGCCGTTAACGCTCTGCCTACCCCGCAATGGATAAAGGCGTGTTATATGTATGTATGTATGTACATTAGGGTTACTCAAACTGGATTAACGTACTCTACTCGTATTGTAGTGTTTTAACACGTGAACTGTTTAATGTCTAACTGGACATAGACCTCCCCTTACGAGGGTTATATCCAGACCACCACAATTTATTCGCTTAGCAGGCGGGTCGGTGAGCGCAGTGCAATTCGCTGCATTTGACGCAATGATGTGGATGGATGCAAACAAACAGCCAATAAAAAGTTTACATCAGATTCTTGAAACTTTAACCTGATGGGCACTAAACCGACACTGCGGTCGTGAACGGCTCAAGTCATAACTATCATACCTCGTAACCTCTGGAGACGATAAAAAAACCTCGTAAAAATACGTTTTCTTGTTATTGAGCGTATTAAATACAATGTAGTATGTAATTTCACGCAATTCGCATTCACTTACCGAAGTAAAATTTGACTAAACGGTTTTAATATCGCCGACGCAGCGTCTTGCCTTGCTTGATTGGGTTCAACACGCAAGGCAAGCCTCACATGCAAAATATACTGTTCATGTACAGTCGTCTGAGCTCATTACGTACGAAGTATGTACAGTCAAACTCGCATCCGGTTAGGCACTATTAGGCGCGCCGTAAAAACGGCCTAAATTAAAGTCGTAACTGTCTGAGTCTGAGTTTGACTGTACGTAAGTAACTAATTGCCTTTTGATACTGTGAGGGCCGACGGACACTAGCGTGATTAATATATAATGGATAAGATTTGTAAAACACAAATTCTGCTTGTAAATTCCATTTCAGACCCTACAGTTTTAACAGTGGACACCAAGTCGCCAGAAGACCCGATCAAACCATTATTAAGAGTTATTAAGCCGCCAACTAAGTAATCATAGATCATGATCAGGACAGCCTAGGCATAACGTACCCTTAGAAGAACAGAACCATCTTTCGTGAACTCAATCAAGTCATAAGCTGCCCTAAAGACAATCATCGAAAGAATCTACGAGTACTATTTTTGTGTCCCCGAGAATCAAACCAGCGAGCTTTGGAGCGTGAGAAATACTGAAAATATACTGATACCGCTAGACCAAAGACATCTGCAATAACAGAAAGTCTCGCAACATTTTGTCCGCGCAATAATTTGTCTCTATTATTTCTAGACAATTTCTAGAGGACTTCACAGGCTGAACTGATGCTTACAACTTTCCTAAAATAACAGCTCGAGAAAGTTCGGAGCTAAGAATAATAATGAGTTTTGTGTGTTTGGCCGAAGTACAAGTTTGACTTTGCAAAATTAAGATTACCTACTTACAACTAACGTAACGGCCCGCCCAGCGGCTGCACCCGCCGCTAATCGTTTTTCCGGCATATATATACTATACCTAAATACCTTACTCATTAATCAAAATATTTGTCAAAAAAACGCATAAAAATACGTTTCGTGGTTTAAAAGGATTTTGCGTCCATGACAGACAAACGCTTAAAGCAAGTTTATTTTATACTATGCATTGATATCATTGTTGATACGCAAAACATCACCAGGCAAGCAATCAAAAGATGTAAATTGGATAGGCATCGATTTTTTTGTGGCTGGTCTGTAGTACGCCTTAAACAGCATCATCACATTTTTACTCGTAGGTGTTGTACGGCTAAAGGAGGAATCCGGGGATGGGCAGCGGCATTCCCTATGCATATCTATTACACTGCGCTCGTCAATCCTTCTGCCAAGCGTGGTCGGGTATGACATGGCAAATACCCCAGAAGGGGGAGGCACATGTCCAGCAGTGGACTGTTGTAGCTGTAGTAGTAGTCAGCAGTAGTAAGAAAGAGACAGGATATACATGAAAAGAAGGCTTCGAAATGAGAAATAGATGGCATTTCATTCCTTCGCCAGTAATTTGCGTTTTATTACCGTTTAGAACGTCTCGGTGGCTTCGAAACTGCTTATAAGTCGTGGAAAAGTCATTCCTCCGCCTTTCATGCCTTCAATTTACTCCCTCATTGGAGATCTTATCCAAACCACTCCGACAACAAACAAATGAATGTTTTTCCAGCTTTTAGAAGGACCATAAAAGTCCCTTGAAAAGTGTCCTCTTGCAAAAAGCCTACTTTCATTTCAAAACAGAGAAAATTAGATAACAGAGAGTGAAGAAAAATTACATGGGTAGGAAGCTTGTTTTATCTGCTGAGTGAAGATATCATTACGAGTGCATAGTATAAAGCAAAAGTCGGTTTTTGCGTCTGTATCTTTAAAACTACAGAAATGATTCTGGTGCAGTTTATTTTAACAGATAGAATGGTTCAAGAGGAACGTTTATATGTATGATACTCGAAGGGAAAACAACTTATTCCCACGGGAAAATGAGTTACAGCGGGCGGAGCTGCTTGACAGGCCGCTAGTTTTAGTATATTTTCGTCGTATTTATGCCTTTTTTTGGGCCTATTGAAAAATTATTATTATGAAAGTAGTAATAACGCGTTGCTAGTCTAAAATTTGTCCTTGTTACAAACATTTTACCTTTATATCGTTGGCTCTGTTGGTAAGATGTTTCATTTCTCGTTCTCGCACGACCGAGCCCTTTGAAGTAAAGCTATTCGTATAAGTAGGCAGGCAGTTATTTACAGAGAAAACGAGAATGCCAGTTTTTTTCCTGTTACGACCAATGTTACGGTGAGGATGTATGGCCCAGTTACAGTATAATGATTTTATTAAATCTGTTTAGTAAGCGTTTAACTTACATGAGCTTATATTTATTATTCAATAATTAGTGGGCGCCCGCGGCTCCGCCTGCGTGGAAGTCTGTTTTAACCGCGTAGCATCCCACAGAATAATTTTTTCAGGATGACAACTGCTCTACGTGTAAATCCAAGTTATCCTCTATCTGTATGTCAAATTACATGGAAATCGGTTCAGCAGTTTTTGCGTGAAGGAGTAACAACATACAAACTTTCGCATTTATAATATAAAGTAGGAAGTAGGATATGGGCTTCTACCCAGAGTTATTCTGCCAGTGTCAAATAGTTGAGATTCCATGGTTTCAGTAGTATAGTGTCACCTACAGGAAACGAAGGCGTCCTCTTGATATAATCTGGAAAATGGTAAGTTCTTCAATCTCAGTTCCCCATTCATTCAATGAGGATGCTGTACTGATTAAAATACTATCACAAATAATCACTAAAGATTCAAATAAACAAGTGAGTCAAATAAAATTAAGTACAACGTGAATGGGCGTGATTACAAAAAGGTTAAATTCTAGACAGTGTTTAAATTAAGTTCCCATAATACAATTTGACGTTGTTAACTGACCTAAACAAAGTCTGAATTTTTAAATAACACGGAATAAAAGACGTCTGTACGTATATATAAAACAAAAGAACCGTTTCTTGTATAACATTTGTAGCTACTTGAGTTCCTATTGCATTAGCAGCAACCAACCGCAGGCAGCAACGGTCCGTCTCTAACCAAAATGCAGCGCAGAGCTTTAAGGTAGCTGCTGTAAAACGCATAATAACATCACTAACTTTTAACACACTAAAGCATTAATTCTTACTGAAACGCTGGCGGGTTTTAACTTGGAAATTCAGCTGCATTTCTTCCTCTAAATTTTACTTTTAATTATTTTGCGACACTTTCGCAAAATACGTAGACAGAGATCTCATCAAAATGTAAATCCTGCCGCGGAAATAAAAAAAGTAGAAAACTGCGAGAAAGGTGTTAATTCTGACAAAAGTAGGCCCCGTCGGCTTTGTCTCGGAACTCTTGAAAAATAGTCCGTGTTTCTTCACCTCCCTGCAATTTGTATAATAGTCTACAACAAGTTCGTTCTTTCGACTGGCTTGTCCGACACGGAAAGTGTTTTCGAATAGAAAAATTGGCGTCGTTCCGTCGACTGGGCTGGAATAAATTACAGGCTTTATCTACCACGAACCTACCTATAGGTAGGTGGGTGGTAGACTGCGTTCTAGTTCTTGCATAATGCCTCGTCTAAGCTGGAACTCGGCTCTGACTAGCGTGACAAATTGGAGTGCAGATACGGGCCATTTCAAGTAAGTGCTCGTACGTTGAAGCACAAATTAAGTACTTATTGGCGGACAAATTTGAAGTAGACAATATCGGCCATCATTTCAAGTCAGGGAATATAGTAGGTAACGGATTAATCTTAGAACTTAGAAGGTACATTTTTTTCATACGCCGAATCGGCCTCTTACCATATTTTTTGTTCATGCCAGTTGGTAAGTAAGTGTCGAGTCATAACCTGTTTTAGTATGATAAGTACGTACTGGGTATATTACACGTGCGGGCTTGTATCAGCAAACTTCGGGTACTTATGGATCGATAGAACGAAGATCGATTAGTTGCTAGTGATCCGCCCAGCGGTTTCACGCGCTATTAGCTCCAAAAGTCTAACACCAGGGTTCATCGGGTTGTTGAACGACTCGTTATCCTACACGACAAGATAGTACATGTTTTAGCAATATTTCCGCTAGTATCTTTTCCAGAGCGAAATAATACTAACTAAAGCAGCCCGCTGGCTTAAAAATAGTCTGAACTGAATCTTTAATTCATTTACCAACACCAAACCCAACCAAGTGCGATTAATCTCCTTAGAATGAATACTCCTTACCATTAATTACCCTCTAATAGAGCGCCCCAAACAATAAATAATGAATAGCTGTAGCGGTAGCTGGTTTCCAAACTAATGTTGTATTGAAGCGAAATTGGCCTGAAATTTCCCTTTATCTATGACTCTGCCCCAGTTACTATGAAATGCCTTGTCTAAGCTAAAAGCGGGGTGCTGGCGTGACTTACGTACGTGCTACTTTGGTAAAACCTAGCTCAGGGCACTTAGGATGTGTGTAGACGGCCGTACCGATAGCCAGACCATTAGCCGGACGATGTTTTCTTCCGAGTTTTTCTTCCGTCCCTATGTAAGACAAACAGATCGCTCTTTCTTTGACTTTCGTAGTATAGAATGGTCAGTAAAAAATTGCACGTTGTATGAGCAACCAGTTGCACTCTTCCATATTTTCTTTGTAGCACTGAATCACTCGAGGCTGAGTTGGCTTCAGAGAACCCCATAAACATCTATATTCATCCGTCAAAAAGTCGAACATAAACCGTCGTCTGCAAACACTCTTCAACTTCGACAAAGAGGTGTGGCCACTTACTTTCTGAAAAATCTTTCCGTACAAAAATGGGGCTTGAGCAATACCTGCTTTTACGAAGGCAAAGTATAGAGCAGAAACTAAACTAGAAAGCTTCAGCGATAAGAAAACACGTAACTTGAAATATGCTGAATGAAACGTTGTTAGAGTAATAGGCATAGCTATTCTGAAAGAGGAAGATTTATAGACTTGTTAAAGAAAATTGCTTATTTTTCTTCTTGTATGTAATTTTATTTATTTACAAGGGAGCAACTAATCATTGAAGAGCCCGCCTCTGGTCGTGCCTGGGGGAAATGTGTTCAGCACGTAGGTGGCATTTCCTCGTTGCATGGCCAAGGATATGTGCTGCACCAGGTACGACTCGGTGCGGGGTTCTGATCAGTAGATGTGTCTCCCCTCGACAAACGTCCCGAGCCTCTGCGCCCAAGGCACCAGAAACCTCCATCGCGAACGACAAAAAAGGAAAATAATTTTACCTTTCATATATAGTTTCGATACAAAATTTAAGCCAGATAAGAACTTACCACTGAAATAATCTTATTCAACTAAACCGCGTAATCCTTTTAATGTGTATTTTACAAGGTTCAGTTTCGGTGTAAAACCACAAATAGCAACTCACTAACCTATAAGATTTTGTATCATGGAAACCGTTCTCAGAAAATTAGGGTTGCGTGGTGTATTAGGGGAGTTAGCGGTGTCTAACCGTGACAGACAGACAGATAAAATGCAAAAAGCGATTTCATTTCATACTATCTATTGATTGATGATAGGTACTGATTCTTCAAGCTGTACAAGTTACGGGTCAATCTTAATTTTATAATTACGATTAGGTGGGTGCATTTTAGATAAAGGTATCCTATCAGCTAGCTACTGAGCTACCCCATGAAATGTTTAGTAAACCATAGTCGAACTGTACATCATAATATTTCCTTTGTAATACGTACAACATATAACTACAAGCTCGAGGGAGCCGAGCAAGTGGTTCCAAACTAAATTTAGACTGTATCCAAGACCAAGCCTCGTTACTAGGTAGAGTTACGTCACGGTATTGTGTGGCTTAAGGGTTTCGTCTAGAGTTATGTCTGCATTTACTAGACGTTGGTAACAGAAACTTAATCGTAAGAAAATCATTTTTGAAATCTCTGAAATAAGTAAAAAAGTAGTCCTTGGTTGCATAGGTACAGTTTTTTCTTGATACATAAAAGTTGTCAGTAGAGCCAAAATAGCTAGAGAGATTTGGACGACTCGGTGTCCAAAACGAAAAGAGAAAGAGAGAGGTAACACACACAAGTATAGCTAACCCGCTCTCGTGAGATAAAAGGTTTTTTAAGACGACCGAAAACGACATTTTGTATGAATACGTTGTAATATGACGTCACATTACACTATTTTGATGGCGTCAAAACAGTCACTTTCATCTGGGGGCACGGCAGTGCCCCCGTCAAGTCGAGCTAGAAAGCGGCACAGCCGTACCATCCTTTTCTCGAAGCGGTTCAGGCCATTTTCAACACCTTATAACTTTCTTGTGGATAAAACAAAAGACTTGAAACTTCAGGAATCAATCAAAAGCCCTGTAGATACGGTATATTTCAAATTTCGTTCACTTTGAACCAGTGGTTTAGGAATTATAGCTAGTCAAAGTTCTTAATTTTGTCACTGACTCACTCACTGACCGATCATCAAAATTCTAAGGCACTTCTAGCAGACATAGAGACTTCTAATTTGGAATATAATTTGGATTTAGTGTATAAATCAAGGAAAAACTTAAAAATCTAGCAATTTCAATGCAGTTTTCTAGATAAACCGATAGCATAAATAACTTTGTAATTCCATAGAAATGTACTGTTTACCAAGTTATATTTTGCTATCGCTCCTAAAATACTTTGTTTTGGTCCAGCAAAATAATCACAGATGTCGCTGTTAGTTTCTAAAACATGCTATCGCTATTTTAATGTCCATCGCGAACAGTTTCCAATATGTATAGCCTATGCTATAACTAAACATAAAAGTCAAGGCCTCAGTCTGAATAATGCGCTGATGGATATAGGTTCAGCTGTATTTACATCTGGTCAAGCTCATGTAGCACTATCAAGAGTAACAAGTCTGGGCGGCTTACATTTTATAAACATAGACTTTGGAAATATTAAAGCGCAAGAATCTGCAATTTGTGAATACAATAGACTAAGAAGCATTTACCGTCCAGATTTGGCAAAAATCATTACTACAAAGATTCCGAGAAAACCACATAAAGATAGAGAGTGGGCTATGAGAAAAACCGTGGCTGAGGCTCAAGAAATAGAGCCGCAAAAGAAAAAAAGGATGACTACCTACAAAAAGTAATGAGATCCCCTCAAAAACATTAATATATAAAAAAATCCAAGTCTCGCTACTGAGCTGTTCAACCGTAAAAAGGTATGAGATCCATTTGAAACCAAGTCGGCTATCGATTTGTTCATTCCCCACTTAAAAGATCTATCTTAATTAATTACGTAATTAGTTAATAAGCATTATTTTATAGTGACCATATCAATATTTTCAATATATTTTAATGTTTACAATAAATTGAATGACTTGGCAATCGCACTGAATGTATTAATTTTAATATGTATTACACGTTAACCTTCTGTTCTAGTGCGATGGCTAAGTCATTCAATTTATTGTAAACATTAAAATATATTGAAAATATTGATATGGTCACTATAAAATAATGCTTATTAACTAATTACGTAATTAATTAAGATAGATCTTTTAAGTGGGGAATGAACAAATCGATAGCCGACTTGGTTTCAAATGGATCTCATACCTTTTTACGGTTGAACAGCTCAGTAGCGAGACTTGGATTTTTTTATATATTAATGTTTTTGAGGGGATTTTTATTAGTTTACAAGTTATCATCCTCAATATTTTAAAAAACTGTGAATGGGGCCAGAAGAATTTTCGGACAATAGTTTCTCCAATATAACTTTCGTATTTTAATAGTTATCTGTCAAGTACCGAATTCTGATTGCGACATAATATTTGCCTTTTCGTCTCACATTAACGATCTACGTGTTCACAAATAATACAGCTTCTAGTGAGACTGTGAGGATAAATAGCGAAGTCATCAACTGAATAAATACACAGAATAATTATGCTCTGAGGAAAATTACAGAGGGAATGTTACAAACAACCAAAATGAAGCCGTGTAAATTTTGATGTAATCCAAACTGAAACACTTTAGTCCAAAAACTTTATATCAAAAAAACCTCTATGTAATTTACGAGTATACTACAAGTGCCTTACAGAATAGAGCGTGTTTTTTCAAGCCTTGTTTAGAAGCGATCAGTTTTTCATACCCTCCTTCTGTCTGTTTGTGCATAGAGTTTCCTGTTCAACATACTTGTGAGGGAATTAGATGGTAGGCAGTGTTTGCGAACTGCTTACGACCGGCTCGGGCGGGCTTAGCTCGAGCCGTAGTATGTAAAGCGGTGTTATGTAACGCCGCGTGTGGTGAAGTCAGGAGCACATGCTTGCTGAAACCACTCGTCTGGTATTAGCAGCTCTTCGTGCTCTCATCTGAAAAACAAATGAAAAAAGACCTAAACTAGAAATTACCGTGAATTTTCCTACGGAGGGTTTTAAACGTACTGGGTAACTTGTTGAAGTCGAAAGCATTCGAAACTTCCTTATCAGCTTTTCCTATCTGCAGCAGAGTAAGAAACACACTTTGGTTTCTAGCTTTTTTCTAACCTTAAGTTCCCTCTGAAAATCAACAATATCTATCTTTAGCCCAAGTTTTTCGCAAATAAACATTGCTATCAACATATATCCTCTTATCGGATGTCGTGTGTCGTGTCACCCAAGCGGCAGCCTAGCCGGAGTCGGGGCAAGTCGGGGACGGGGCAATGTATGCAAACTACTTCCGACTGGCGCGACACAGACCACTGGCACACTGGCATGCTAGTACACTACACTGCGCTATTACGTAAACACACCGATTGTTGAAGCCTTAGCACACGTACAGTCGCTCAACCTATCTCATGGACCCTGTACTGTGCACTGCATGCTTGGTTGGTTGGTTGGGTTGATTATTTTTGTGATTGTAACGGACAAGCCGGACCTAAATTATGCTGTACGATTCCTTTACTGTTGCTGAATCCATAAAAGTAATAATTATTGCTAGAAAACCTGTCAATCTCAAAACAATCGCAATCTGAAAAATAGTGTACTGTACTTACTACTCGTGCCTGAATTTCATGAAAAATAAATTTGTGTCTCTCTTTTTCAGGTACTTATTGCGGCTGGAATTGAGCGGTCACACTAAGATGGCGCTTTAGTTAGAGTCGTCGGGTCTCCGTCACCCACGAGCCGATGTTTACAAACTACTCCACAAGTTCCAACAAATGGCTCCACTGAAAGCTTCTATTTAGCCTAACATGTCAAGTATTACGTAAACTTAGTGAAAGCTCAAATGCTGACTAAGTGTATAAGGATTATGGGATGTGTACAAGTGGTTTATCGTAAAGGGCAAAACTCACAAGAGTTGTCGCAAGACACTTATGAGACCGAGTCTTTGCAGATTTGTATTCGTCCGTCCTTCTGGACTGGACTGACTATACCTATCCTCAAAGGTTGTCGTATAGTTCCTCACCTGAGTGTCCAACTTCCAAGGAAATGATCCGAAATTGAGCTAAAACAACCTGGATTTTTCTACTTCGGTACTTCGGCACTCACGGTTTCAGCTCAAATCTTGACTAAGGTTAATGAAAGCTTTTGAGCTGAACGTCTGAAAGTCCGTATATACGTTCTAGATAACACTGACGTCTGTCTCGTGTCCTTATCGTGCCAGCCTAACTGCTACCAAATGTATGCAAAATAGGTTCCGGCTCGCTCCGATTGCTATCTCCAAGTACCAAGTGAGACTTGACACCTACACTACAAATACACAGACGTCTAGGTCATATGCTAGAATTCCCAGTCAATAAACTATCTATGAAGCCGTGCAGCTTGGAGTTTTGGAGCCAAACTAATACTTCCTACTAGGTATAGCTTAACTGAAAGTTTTCAATAGCTTTGCAGTATTTATGTTTACAGTACGTAAAGTTCTGCGTAAACAGTATGCAGCAGATTTTCGATCTAAACTCCATCGAAGCTAGATTTATCGTAAGTTATATTAGTCGATAAACTCCACTGAACTAGGAATCCAAACACGTCGTCGGCAGTATGCAAACAACTTCCTTTTGCCTCGTTGGAGAGCCCTACAGCCCGACAATGCGACATGCGACACGTCAAGTCTTCCGTAAACAAGCGAGGTGGAGGTAGGGGACGAAAGGGGTGCCTAGGCTGCTTTTCCACCAGAACCAGAAGCGGTATGCGCGGAATAAATCCACCAATATAATTACTACATTTTCTTAGCTTCTCTCAGCCCAGCGCTGGTGAAAGAGGGTTTAGCGAAGGAATTTTCCATACAAAACAAGCGAGAAATGTGTGCGAAAGATTTGTTGCGAAGAATGTGTTGCGAAAAATGTGCAGCGAGGAACCCCTATTAGACCGCGTACACATATCGCAACGCATGCTTGCACCGCACACTATAGGATCCTTAGCGCATTTTGACAGCTCTGCTACACATCCTCTTACGAGACATTTAGCATAGCTGGTAGAAAAGCATCCTAACTGTACTGATGGGTATCTACCTAATAGCAGAATAAACGACCATGTAATGTATTAGAATGTTATTAATTCGCCTTTATCAAATACAGACACCAAGCCGCCACGTATACAAAGTACTTCTAACTGCTTTTGACAACCCTGCCAGTATGGTAAGACATGTCAAGTCTTACGTAAACAAGCCAGTTTCAGCATATACCTAGGTATGTAGTGCTAAGGTTTGGGAATCTATGGGGGACCTGAAAATAGTCAACTACTCTTCTTCAAACCTTGCCTGTAAGTGTGACACGATCTCATATTATCAAATTACCTTTAGAACACCTCACAGAATACCTCATTTTCTTGAACATGTCATCACTGACCTCAATAAACTCCATGACGTGTCATGCACTTGCAACGTAGGTAAGGCTAGGTTAGTAGACGTTTGTTCTTTTACAGATTCAGGCAGGCACGTCGCTACGAATTTAGTTTTGTTTCTACAGAAACTAATCTCTTTCCCGTCGTGTAGTTCTGTAGGCAGATGGGAGGGAGTCTCCCTGAAGTCAAACAAGATGCAATGTGTGCAGACTACTTACGACTGTATCCTCAGAGAATTCCTAGCCGGCATGACATGTAAGTAGCGTACCATCGGCAGCACCCCCTGTCACCTGTGTAAGGGTCAAGTTATATTGGTTTTCTTTACTGGAAGTAGCTTCTTAAATAGTAGCTGGTACAAGCATAACGTCCATACGTTAGTCGTCACGTTATACTTCAGTCGGCACGAAAGAAGAAGAATACAAGCTTCTGGTGATGATGGATGATAGTAGGTACGTAGTAGAAGTAGGTATAAACTGAGTAAACGTTTGTAGGGTAGTAGCTTCGAAGTAGGCATCTAGGTCTCAGTGAAACCGTAAAATTGTGGTTTTGGTCTAGATTTGATAAATAAAAGATCTAACATTTTTGAAAACGGCTTGCACAGGTTCGATATTTTAATTTTTAGTAAGACTGTGATCCTGATCATGGACTTGCGCGTATAGGTTGTTTTGAGAAAAATGCTTTTTAAAAATACTTTTCTATTGGCTAGAAGTCTGGTACCTAAGTTTAAAAGCTTAAAAGCGATAAATGTGAGTGAGCTCGCTTGTCTGAAGTTTCTTATACCATGCTTATAGCTAAGGAAAGGTATTATGTTAGGTCATTGCTTCTGCTCTAGAAAACTCATATGAGCTGAGCCTGTGGCTTAGAGCTCCGGAGTGATATATTCTATGCTGAAGTCGGGTTATGTAAAGGCGCTGCATCTGAAACAGACTACAAAGTGGCTCGGCTAAGCTTTTAGCTTAGAAACAAATTTGAATTTCACTATACTTTGTACCACACCCTTGTTTGTTTTATAAAACAATGGCTTATTTATAAAAATAACTTTGATGTTGGCTTTTGATTCAATCAGTGTTTGAGGACCGTAACTGAAAATATTGATTAATAAAAACAACATAATTGAATTCATTTGATTTTCAATTTATCGTCGCGCGCCCAAAAATAAAATCACCGCCGATTTGATTATTCAAATGTTTTTATACTATTCAAATTACGTTTGTTTGTTTGGGAATTCTATTGAAAACTGTTTTATCTATTTATGTTAAATCAATCAAGCGAACAAAGAGGCTGCGATTTCGTGAGCGAAATGAAATGAACAAAAGTGCTTTGTGTTGTTGCTTGTCGAAAACTCTATAAAAAGGTGAAATTCGATTTCGCTAAATAATCAAGTTAAGTGAGGTGGCCGGGCCGCGTAAATACAAACCCGACTACAACACAGACATCCATACTCTGTGTTGTAGTCTGGTTGGTACAGAGTTCGGACGTACAAACCCGACTACAACAGAGAGCACTCATACCAGCCTCTTCGCAATTACATTAGTTTTGAAATGCCCTGTGTCGGTTCTGGCACATCGCCGGCCCCTGCCGGGGCACGCTCGCTCCGCTCGCTCGGCTCGTGCGTTGTGGACGCAGTTCTAACCTAACCTAACCTAACCTGGCGTTGACGCCAGGTTAGGATAGGTTGTACCTAACAAACCTATGTTTTAGCTTGAGTGGCTTTTGAATTTATCATTAAAATTTCATTAATCACTTAAGTGTGATTAATCATTAAAATAATCATTAATCATTTCATTTACTGTTCATTATGATTGGTTATTCATAATTATAATACCATTAATTTATCATTTAAACATCATTAGGTAATCGTTTAATAACAATTACAATCGTTAACTTGGCATCGATGATGTCTGTGTTGTAGTCGCCTTTGTAGCATAATTTAATGTTCCAGCCCGACTACAGCACAGACAGTCCCCTGTCTGTACTGTAGTCCGGTTTGTACTAGCGCGGCCGGGCCTAGGCCTGAACTCCTAAAGTAGTAAAGTAGGCATTTGGCCGGTACCAGCCGCGGCCAAGTAGGGCGTTCGATAGATAACCTGCCTGATAAAGAACTATAATACCCGACGCGTGAGCCAACGCGTACATTACCCTCTATTTTGCTATTCAGTGTTGCTTACTCTAGTCTAGTAGGTAAACAAAACGCCGTAGGATCTTAAATAAATTATACGCACATAAATCTATTTGCCGTGTGATGCCGGCTTAGAATAGCATCACCCCATTTCTTTAGCGCGGGTTTCGTAAGAGTTGGTTTTATGTGTAGGTTATATTTTAGGCGACATGCTGACAACTGCTGACTTAAAACGGGCCTGTCTGTCACGACAACCCCCTCAATGATTGTCAGACGCAGCGGCGATAGCGACCTATTCCTACGGCCAGTTACGCGTTGCCTACCCGTAAAACATACAGTACCGTAAAACATACAGGCGTATGTATGTAGATACAGCAAACATCAAACCCATACATTACTTACCCTCTATTTTGCTATTCCGTTCTAACTCCAGTCTAGTAGGTAAACAAAGCACCCTAGGTTCTTTAATAAATTATACACATTTAAACCTATTTATAGATAAGCCCCCCTTCCGTTTTTCGTGGAAGTATTAGTGCATTGTAAGTATTCCAAATGGCATCTAGTAAATTATTTAAAACAACATGCCGGGCTTTAAGAAGTTGATTTAAAATGAACATACGTACATGCACATATCACGCCCTTATCCATTTCGGGGTAGGCAGAGCGTCAACGGCCGCAAAAATACGATTGCCATCGCTACGTCTGATAAATATTTGAAGGCCGTTTCAGTAAAATTGCGTATCCGTACAGGTTGTCAGCCTGTCGCCTAAAATTGTAATACACATGAAACCCTCGAATTAAAAATGAACGAGCAATTTTAATAAGGATTATCCATCTTAATTTGAAATAGAGTACATATTACAAAATGTATTAAAAGAAGATCAATGTATTAAAGGATCATTATGAAGAAAATACGTGGTGTTCTCATAAGATTCGTAATAAAAATTGGATCTTTTATTACGATTTCTTTTTGAATCGTTTGCAATCACGCTCGGCATGCGAATAGGCGTGTTATGGTCTAGATTAGCATCGAAGCTACTTTTTTATTGCAGCAAAATATCTTATTTTCGGAGAAAAATATCCTAAACGTTTCCCTAGCGGGAGCTCTACATTCGTTTCCTCGAAAATGGGTTCGATTGAAGGGGAGGCTTTCATGAATACCCCTGAGGGTTCAAAATCTTGTAGTTGTTACGTTATTCAAAATTCAAATATATTTCGCGAATATTTTCGAGGCTTTGCAGCACTGCCAATCAGAGCGAGTCGTAAACACCTGCTCAAACCTCTCTTAAAACGTATCCGACAATACAGACTCACGGGCTTTGAAAAAAGGAGCGTTTTTCCGAAACATGCCCAAAGGTACATTGTTTCCTTTTCACAAGGTATAAGAGCCAAAGAACGTAATATACTGTGTGGGGTGAGCAAGACATATTCAAAAGCAAACGCTGCGGGCTGTACGTCTCCGGCCCCTAATGAGTAATGAAGGCGATTTCGGGTGAAAACAATCTTTTGCGAGCTAAATGAGAAAATGATGAACCACCTGATGACTGAAGGCATTCGCTGCGGTGTCGCCTATTGATAGGATTGCAGGCATCGACATTATTTATCGAAAACAAAGCTCAAAATATTATGTTTTCAGCCCACTGCGCGAGTATAATAATGACTGGGGTGGCTTAAACACGCTTAAATGTTCATTAACCTGCCATGAAAAGCGAATTATTAGACACCGAATATTAATATTTTGGTAACTAATAATGAGGCTTTGTGGATGCTGTGAAAAATATACTCTTTGTGGACGGAAGCTAACCAGTATATTTTTAAAACATGAATTATTGCAACCGTTTACGCTGGTAGCTATAAATAATGAATGTTGTTACTAATGCTTAGTATCCATACATATAGTGGGTGTTTTCGTAAAAACGAAGCGTAGAGTCGATTAGTACTGAATATTTGAACGTTCATTTTTCACAAAAATCTGCAAAGAGCGGCTGACTCGCTGAATTATAAATCGTGGACGATTTTATTATTCGCTCCCTCCTCATCGCAGAAACAGGCCTTTCTTTGGTCTTTCTCAGGTATATGTGCTTATGTTTGTCCCGCTCGGGAATTATTCATTTGCGATATGAATAAATTAAGCCCAACCTTTTATATTTCCACTATGAGTGAATACGTAGCTAAACGTGCGTGTTTTTTTTATAAATGCTGGATTCTTTTACTCTTTTGACTCTAATGTGGCCACCGATAAGACCGTAACAGAGTCGACAAGGAAGCTTGCCAAGATGTTATAAAAGGATCCTCTGGCAAGATCTGTTTTCCATCTAGACCCACTGGTTGCGGACCTATGAAATCCTTTAAAATATTCATTATGCGCCAAATATTTCGCCTATTGCCAAGTCCGCGAGCTCTCGAATGGTCTTGCCTTCATTGGTATTCATTATTTTCATTCATTTATTAAATTTCGTGAAATGGAATGAATAATACGCTGCAATAACCGGAACGCTCTCGCCACAACACTCTGCGTTAACGAGGTGCGAGTGTCTTCAATGGCTAAGTAAATGAACTAATTTACGCTGAATACGTTCAAGCTGATGTGATTAGTAGAACAATGTTAGCAACGGCATTCGGGTTCAATATTGTATGGAGAGCATTGTGGAGGGGAGTTAAAGTGTTTAGGTAGTAAGGGTAGATGGTTATACGGAAGAAGAAATTGTTTTTCAGTCGATTAACAAGTCAAGAACAGTAATGTTAAATTGACATTATGTTTTTCCGCGTTTCTAATTGTTAAATTGCCTCTTTGCCTTATCCCGTTCTCTGTCTGGGTCTATAAATTGTCTAATTCATTTATTCAGTGATTCTAAAAGTATTCGTTGTGAGTCTACTTGGCAATAACGATTGAAATCTTGACATTCGTTATTTGTTTGTGGACGACATTTTAAAAATACGTACCGTTAAACATGCCCAATTGCCCATTGAACCACGAAATCGTCTGTCCTCCTTCCTTGTCAGACAATCAGACGTTTCGGCCCGCATCTGCCTGCATTGTTGTCCCTAGAATCAAACTCACAGCCTTTGAATCTGGACAACGTTAGCAAATATCAGTACCTGTCTAGCCTAGGCACAACTGGGTAGATAAAGACGATAGATTTGCAGTAAAGAGACTATGCCAGCACTTTGACTTGCTGACTCCTGAATTTCGCTTTTTTGCTCGATATTGGAATACGGAAGCCTTCTTTTTCCCAGCTCCAGCTTGCTTTAAATTCTCGTTTTTCACTTTTTAGCTAGGCAGTTTATGCAAAGGCATGACTTGCTAGAACTTTGACTTCTAGCCGACAACCAACTTAGAATATTATTGAAGAAGCCATTTGAAAAGACTAGTCTTCAAAATACGAAATGTCCATCTTAATATTCGTCCTAAATCTCGATTTTCCCGATTCATCAGATCATGAACTCCAGTTGGAACCGAGTCTGGCAATGTGTTCATGCTGCACAAACAAATAGCGAACATTTAGCCAGCCAATACATATTCGGCAACAGGATCTGCCGGAACTTTGACTTTGCTGAGCATCCAGGCGTTTTTGCTGCATATTGGAATTCGGAAATATACGAGACCTTCTGTCGTCGTACCCGTTTTAGCGCTTGCACAGCATTTTCGCTTTTGTGAAGAATACCCTGAAATGTACTTCAACGTTTGGGAATCAAAGCTAAAGTGCGCCCTTGTAAATGTAACGAGTTATGCGATACATTTGAGTACGTACTTCTAACTTCTAGTGTAGATATTTTTATACAAACCGTTTTAATTGGGAGGGATATAGCCTTTTATTTATTAAATCGCCTAAAATAACCCTTTAATCCGTGTTCTCCGAAGGCTTAATCTGATTTGTATACATTTCGCAGAATGTGTAGGATCTATTCGAATAAGGTCACCTACATAGCATAAACTTGTATTTAAACTCAACTTATTTATTAAGCACGAGTCAGCTGAAACTATAACTAATTTAGGCGTAATTCACTCCAGCATGATGTTATTAGTAGAGCAATATTGGTACAAGATCGTCTTGAATATTGTATGGAGACAGGCGTTTAGGCAGGCAATATCCGGCGCCAGCGGGCGGACCATGAATAATGGATCCTCGTGCTTGCAGACGGACTTGCCACTTGCAACCTCACCAACTTGACCTGACCTTTACCAACTGACACACTACCAGCTTTCTATAGTTATCTCAAGTAGAGGGACAAATCCATTCGATGGTACTACCCAACTTTGAATAATGGATCCTCGTGCTTGCAGACGGACTTGCTACTAGCAACTTCATCGGCTTGACCTGACCTTTACCGACTACTGACCGACACAGACCTTATCGCTATCACAAACAGAGACACAAACCTGTTTGGCGGTACTACTCAACTTATGGATTTTCGTGCTTGCAGTCGGACATACCACTTGCAACCTTACCACTGGCTTGACCTTGACCTTTACCGACTACTGACTGACACGCAGCTTTCTATCACCTTTTTTCCGAGCAGGCGTCGGTCGGAGTGGGGATTTTCAATTGATGCTACATGTGTTTGCGGTATACGCAAATGATGTCTCACCTGTTTGTTTGCCAAAACCTCCCAGGTCCTTGCTAACAGGAAGACCTGACGCGGCCAACCCAGCAGCGGTAGGCGTAGCCAAGCACTAGTGGCAACTACTAGTTTTATGTAATTAAAGACTAGTAGGTAGGTACATTCATACGAGAAGCTCTCTGTAATGCCATCTCAAGTAGAAGAACGAATCTATTCGACGTTACTAAACAATTTGAAATGTTAGATCCTCTTGCTTGCTTCTTTACCTCAAGTAGAGGGGTATTTTTGAATAATAGATCCTTATCCTCCCACTATCTTGACCTCTTGTTTGGTCTTCATTCTATCTGCATTGAGATTCTAGTATCTAAATAAGCTTTGGCACATAGTGTGGTCTTGGAAAATTGCCACTCCTGACTACAACATTTACCATGAAAAAAGCTGTAACATTTATGAGAAAGAACTGTAATTACATTAACCCTGTTTCTTTTATGATGATAAGCCTGGAGTTAGTATCCTGTTTTGTTAGTGTTTTTCTAAAGAGCCCTTGTAGTATTCTAGCCTCAGAGGGTGTAGCAAAAAGCAGTTAAACCAGCTTTGCGTTTATATGAGTGGATCGATGCTGGTACGGGCCAGCCGGAACAAAACGATGTCAATGTCAGCAAAGTCTCTAGAAAAGGATTTAAAGGTTATCAAGTCGCTATTGTTAGCGGTCTCAAGATAGATGGAGTTTGAAATCGATACGGACCGCTTCCCCTCATAAAGTATTCTTTTCGCCATTAATTCAGATTTTCTTTTAATAGTTCTTCGTTACGAGATCAAGTGAATGGCCATTAATAACCTTTATTACCCTCATTCGGTGGCAATCAAGGTCCCTTCGCTGCCGTTATTACCTACGCGGATTCCGCAAGGAGTCGGTAAGAAGTGGACGTTACTGCCTAATTGACTGAATAGGGGCTAAATACGCCCGGGCGCGCGGGGCCGGGCGGGTCGGGGAAGTGTGTAAATACTAGATAGAGATGGATAATTAGAGGCTCCGAAAGTAAATGAAGGCAAGTGTGGAGCGGTTTCCTCTCGGGCTAACGACTGCAGCTATTAGCGGCGCGGCGCCACTTAGCGAGCCGTTCACCCGCCCTGCTCGCCCTGCTTGCCCCACTCGCCCCACAGAACAGGGATGCTGCTCTGTGTTTCGGACAAATCTGCATCTGAAAGTAAACATTTGCGCTCTGCAAATCTGTTAGCATAGCGCCGAATTGTATTCTTTTCAAAAATGCTACTTATTCGTTTTCTGTAGTTTTATCCCGAAAAAATATGAAATAGCTCTCAATTCGCAATAGTATCCTTAAAAGGGGTACGTTTTGTTTGATTTCTTTTCGTATCTCTCGTTATTAAAATATGAAGCTGTTCAAAGGAAATCCTTGTGAATATTTAACGCGAGCAGCAACACAAGGGCGGAATGCCTCGCTCTCCGTTTGCTCCATTTATTCAGCAACCACGTTCGGCTTAACAAGCGTAATGCCATCACTGCGGGCACTAAGCCCGGCTCATTGTCGATTGACACGGCCACGCCGCGCGGCGCCTCGCCACGCCGCCACGTTGCCACGCCAGGCTAATATACCGGCGTGTCATCTCGGGGATTCTGACGTCACACCTACCACAAAGCAAAGCTTTCGGGGACGTGGCGAGATTGCTACGTAATTTCAAACTCAAGTTTATTAAAGCTTTCCGAGCTCACTTAAGTGGCCAGAGTTTACGTTTTATTGACGTTTAAGACAGCGATCGACCGTTTTATTACAAAGAAATCTTATGTTATTTACGAGAGAAATTTATTAGATTCAGACGAATCGATACTCTTGATCTCATCGCTGTCTGTTCTCAACCTACGCCTTCATATTTTACTTACCTAGTTGGAATATGTTGATACACTTTCACGGAAATTGAGTCTCGTTTATATCGCGTCATGCCTGATTGAAAGCGGATGTGTCGGATCGAATTCCTAACAAAATGCGACTTCACTTCGTCCCATATTCAGAAAGTTTGTGGACAGAAAACTAAATAGACAAAGTTTGAAACAATCGAACTTGCGCCCGCTGAATTGAATTCGAACTCTAATTGCAAAGCGGAGTGAGAAGTTTCAAGAATGCAGCGAATCGTCAACGATACGCCGACGGCGTTTCTGATTATTAAGCAGATCGAGGCGGAATGGGGACGGTAAATACCTGCCGCTATTCGGAGCATTGCTGCCGGCCTTCAGTATTCGGCATCGGCTATACAATACAAAGAAGCCTTGGTGGAGTCGGCTTAATTGACATCGTGATTCAGTGACGTGATTCGTCCGGCTCGCCGGGCCGCAACAAGGCGAGCACACATCACGAGTATATCGCACGACATGCCACTCCCGACCCGCGGCACGCACCGCAGCGCACGCACGAGTTCCGTCTTTGATTTGTTAGCTCCGCTATTTGGGCCAATAAACAACGCCAAGGCTACGATTGTTAGCAAACAGTATTGTTCCATCCCTCGCTCGTTACGAGACGGTTGAGTTTCAGTACCTACTCGTTTCTCTGGTTACGGCCACTCGGTCAAATCAAAAGAGATAGCTAACCGAGGCGCCTGCAAACACTTCAAAGGAACAAAGGAATCCGATACGGTACTTTGTTATTTTATCACTTTTGCTTGGTTTGCTTCAATGTGTGGGCCCGCCGCTCCGAACTTATTGTAGGCAATATTTCATCACATCACCGAACGAGGCGATATAATTTCTTTCAAGAGCGTGTGCCGGAAAATAGGACAATTTGACACTTTCTCCCTTGTTTGTGCCGTTTTGGCTGCCGATGAGATATTCTTTTTTAAAAATGACGAGTAATTTTCGTTTTCGCACATTTGTTGCGTGAGGTTATCGGGTTATCGCGCGTTTCCGTATCTCGAGGGGAGGAAAAGACGCGTCTTGTCGTTTATCTGTGGCTGCGTGCAATCAGCCCGCACCCTCCCGCCCGCGAGCAAGGGTTTCCGCACGCCTCATTCACCGAGATGAAGAGCGCTTTCATTCCGACGATATGCTCTCGATTATGTCGGACTAACGTGCGGATTTCCGAAGTTTTGTTGTTGCTTTCTCGACTGAATACCGAACGATTTTCAGCCCTCGGTAGTACATCCTCGGAAGACCTCCTTTTCAATTTGTTTTATTGAACAGTAAGCTGAATAGATCGTTGTTGCCAAGAACGGGCCAATCCTGCCCTACTTGGAACTTATTTTCGTGTTGTTTTTCCAGATTAAACTCGCCTGAATTCGGAAATGACTCAGCAAATGTTTGACACGTATTGAGAGAAAGCCTCGGAGCGGGCGTCGCGTTGCGTTCAGGCTGAGGGGCGTCCTGAGAGAGCCGGTATTTAATAATGCGAGAGCTCGAGCTCGCCAGACGAGGGGGTGCAAGGGGAGGGAGTCAGCGCTGGAGGGGGGAGTTCACGCACAATTAAAAAGCCCAGTGAGGCGGGTTAATGGGAGGCTTTTATCCGCAGCGCTACAAAAGCCCGCAGCCAGATACCGGCCAGATAAAGCGCGCATTAGAGAATAGGTGACAATGAATGAACTCCTCTCGGAGAAAACCAACAATACCGCGCGATTATTCCACAGAACTACATTATTAACAGCGCCAGTCGCCGCTGGAAACGGTCGAGCTACTCGTAGTTAAATGTTAAATTAATGAATCTACCTCAACCGCTCATTATTTAAACAGCCCTCGATCAATACTCATTAACTAACCAAGTACCGTGTTTATAATGAAATTGTAAGTTTACCGTGGAGAGGAAGTGGGTAATTTATTAATGTTGTTGTTCACAGGAGACGCAATGCGATGCTGACGCGCTGCACGACGCGACGCCGCGCGCGACGCGACACGACACGACGCTCTTAGCATCCGCATCACATACTATATGAGGTGAGGCCTTTTTTAACCTTTACGTCACTTCCTTACCTCACTCGAGACCCTTCTCCATCAATTTGTTATTAGAATTCGAGAGCTTTGCCTCAGACCTGTGTCAACTTCGGAGAGATCGGGGTTAGCTTAGGCTGAAGCGCTCGAGACGTACAGCCTTTGCAAGTGCCTTCTTTGCGTATAGTAAAATCCGTTTACGCAGAAATTCTGCCGTAAGCACCTCATAGCGAGCTTGACAAGGGGCTCAGTACACCAATGCGTCAAGCGAATTTATGAGTATAAAAAACGTCGGCAATAAATTCCTCTTTTACGTGTTGCCTGTACGCTTTAACGGAATGGAAAAGTAAATGCGTTTGAGCCAAGAGGTTATTTGTTTATACTTTATTGGTAACCATTTTCATTTTCCTTCTAAGCCGAGGGAATTACGGGGTTTATTTCTTTTATAGAACATATTTTCGCCGCGTAGCTAGTCGAGTTTTTCCTATTAATGAATAAACGGAGACGTTTCATATATCATCAGAAATACCTGGAAATGTTACCTGAAAATGAAATGTAAATATAATTATTTCGGAGCGTGTCTTTGTCCCGGCTGGCTCTGCATGGATGACTTGTTGGCTCATTATTCTTTCCGGAGATAATTTTCCAGTGACTGGGGAGATGAGATGAGGGTACCGGGTACGTCCGTGTCGGCAGTCGGCGCGGTCACAGTAGGAACATATCAAAGCAAAAACTGTTATATTACTAAATCTGTTTCTGGTTCCCTGGAGTTCATCATCATTATTAAACGTCCTGCCGTTGACTGCTTTACATAGATTGAAGAAGCAGTGGGGAAGTTGATAAGGGATGATGAAATGAAGAAACTGATATTTATTTTTGATGTACAAACTGTGCAAACGACAACTGTAGTCCCCGCTGCGCCGCTACACAGGGTGTTAGGGACAGCGTCCCGAATACTAATAGGGTGCAAGCAGACCATGAAACTGAACAACTTTCCCCTAAAAACTCATTCATGAAAACAAAAATTTTTCGACCTCGCATACAAAATCGCGATCAGCCGACTGCATTTACTATGGGAATCCTAAAAAATTTTAATGTTTCCTGACATATGTTCCTAAAGAAAAGTTGTTCAGTTTCATGGCCTGCTTCCACCCTATCAGTATTAGGGACGCTGTCCCTTACACCCCGTATATACGCCACAATATAGGGTAGCTCATATCCAGCAATGGACTGTTGTGGGTGTTGCTGATGGTGTTATGGATAGCAGATCTTGAACAGGCACTTTTAAAAGAACAATCGATCTAGTCGTTTCCTTAGCGTGGCACGCTCTACAGCTCCACTGATTCTCCATAATAAAATATTAAAAATAAAATACTAGAAGCCTCTAACGGCGTGTTACAGAGTCGTCAGTGAGTTTAAAGTTTCGTTACTGCTTTAGCTTATACTGTGGCACGAACGTGATTTAATCACCCGCTCAAACGACTCAAATGAGCTCTTTCGTGACATCTGAAAAGGGAATCTATCCGCGTTTTTAAAAGATATCCCGGCAATTTGCTTGTTCAAGCGATTCCTAAAGTCATTTATCATCATTAAAGGTGTCAGAGATATCTGCACTTCTCGGGTTATTAAAGATGGTAATAGTTTTAAGAGTATAGTTTTTAGAGGAAGACCGATATGGCGCTATGGTAGTGCGACTGCCTTTGACGCAGAAGGTCCCGGGTTCGATTCTCGGTGGGTCACTTGAATTTGTTCCCAGTCTGGTTAGGACATTGCGGGCTGAACCACCCGATTGTCCGTAAGAAAGATGGTTCCGTGTTTCGGATGGCACGTTAAGCCGTAGGTCCCGGTTGCGGTCTATGATCACTTAGACGGCGGTTGTTACACAATCTTGTCAGAAGCCTGCTACTTGTAGAAGGCGGTAGAAAAATTCTGACACTAGGGTTCATAGGGCCGTTGCACGACCCGGTGTCCCATACGAAAAGAGAAGAGAGAGAGTTAATTTAAAATATAACTAAAGACACGTAGTAGGAAAACTTTTCTTTCGCCAGTTGAAAGACTAACTTTTCTCGTTCAAGATATTACCTAGTGTCAAACTAAAATTATAGCGACAAAGAGAAGGCGCGTACGGAGGCAAATTTTCGGAAAATAGGAAATAGCTTGTTCGTATCTTGATAAAAGTTAGACGGCGGTAAGTATCCGATTACCGATGGAACACGCGCCGGGAAAGTTTGATTGGCTGATCGATAGTGCTGAGCGTGCGTGCACTGGAATCACCCTGTGTGGTGGATTAAAAAAATATTCGAGCCTTTGAAAAACTCCACACACCCACAAATCACAGTCGGGTAGGCAGAGCGTTGACGACCGTAAAATTACGGTCGTTATCGCCACGTCTGACATCTATTTGAGGTTCGTTTAAGATAACTCGTGTATCACTATAGTGACAGGTTGTCAGCTTGTGGCTTAAAATTGCAATACAAATGAAGGCCTTTAGTCGGCTTCTACGACACCCACTGGAAAGCAATGGGGTGATGCGTTTCTAACTCCAAATACCGCGGTTCATCAGATCGCTGGACGAAAAGAAAAAAGAAGAATCTTTGATGATGAATACTCATAGATTCTTAACGAAAAGCTAAACCACTAGTAGGTTGAATTTATATAGAAAACAATGCTTCGTGAATCGGCTATTTTCCTTTAAAAAACAGTTGACCTCAAACCATTAGGGAGAGAATGACGACATTGGTAACAAATTAATTTATTTGTATTGGAGGTGTAATGGTACAAACGAAATGTTTTAAAAACCCTTTTGGCAGGCAAAAATGCGAGTTTCGTGTTTTTATTTTTACTGACCGGAATGAGGATTTTTGGACCGACAGCAACTCTACTCCAAACTAGGTAGCGCTCTGTTGATTTTTTTTTCAGATAAAGGGATAATCTATCTGTGCAGTAGGTACATAAAAAAACTGTTACTACTCAGCTTTCTCTATCACTGCTTTACATCATTCGCACGAACGCCACCTACTATGAACAAACTGGGCCGAAGCGGGACGGAAGACCATGTTGCTTGAAGAAAATGAAAAGGAAAAAAAGAAACAGATTAATAATGTCTCAATGAATAATTCATCATAGAAAGCCAAGCTCAAACTATTGTATATTAGTGAATAAAATGGATTTGATCACTGTAAAATGCCTTTTTCCCTTAGAAATTCGTTCTACGAGCCTGAATCTGAAGTGACTGTATTCCAATGTTATTCACTTGTTGATCTGATTCGTGGAATAATTTATCATCATAATATAATAGAGAGCTCATTCATAATTAAAGTTGCGAAGTTGTTCGCATTCGATTACTGAAGCCAGCGGGAAAGTTTGATTGGCTTTGATCAATAGTGCCGGAAGCCCATTGGCTGAAAATCACGTCATGGAAACTTTACCCAACTGGATATTTTACATTCTATTTGCCAGGAAACTTTTGGGCCGCGTCACTCGATGGATTTTGCGTAATATTGGATTTTTTTGAACAGGATAAAAATTCTTCCCTGTTCGCCAATACCTATAATATCAACTTTTTTAAATAATTCTTGTCATCCTTCCGAAAGAATTGCCTGGTCACTCAAAAAAATATTGTGTAGGTAATTGGTAAGGGTAAATGTGGCAGAAATTTGCAAAATAGGATGGAAATCTTTAGACCCAAACAAACCAATTTTCAGGTTGATAATATTTTGCGGAGATCTCACAGAATTAGGCAGAATATAATTACGTATTCTATTCAGGGTTGATTTATCATTTATCTGCGACCCAAGACCTCGGGTAGGGTTGCTACTGTTGTTAGGAGACTGGATAAGCCAGGATTAGGCGGTTTGAG
Organism: Keiferia lycopersicella; assembly: GCA_029255805.1. Taxonomy (NCBI): domain Eukaryota; kingdom Metazoa; phylum Arthropoda; class Insecta; order Lepidoptera; family Gelechiidae; genus Keiferia; species Keiferia lycopersicella. Next base: position 849,306 of record JARACZ010000018.1, read on the forward strand.
TACTAAATATTAGTACTTCAATAAATTATTTTGTTTTCAACTTGTGGCCCAGCAGTTTCCTCCGTAGCTTAATAGATTTTCTCGTGGAAACGAGAGATTCCCTCATCGTTAAAATGAGCGAGGTTTAGATCCTGACATTAATTTGACTGACAATAATCCGACTTTTCGTCTTATTAGCGGGTATGTGGCAACCCTAGCGCCGGGGTTGCCGGCTCTCGTCGTAAATGAACGTGATTTAATCATCCCCGGAGTTATCGGGATAATGGGATCTTTTTATGTGCTGTTAGTGGGAAAACAAGCGCGAGATAATAGATGACCGCTGTGTCCGAGCATCCCCCTGAAGTATGGACGCTCTGAACCGCGAGTCGATATTGATGCTTTGCCATTGTAGAGCTTATACAGAATCTTAAAGTGTAGGGTATACAATTTCCATCCTTCTTTATTTTCTAACGTGTGGGTCTCCGAGTCAAACGACCAGGGCCCCAAGTCTGCTATTTTTTGTCATGGTAACCCCATCGAAACTCAACTGTCATTCCATTGCCAACTGTTAGCAGACTACGAAATGACCGACCAACTGAGATCCAATCGACATCCAGCTGAAAGTATTTTCATTTAGCAGACTTAGGGCCCTGGGCCCCGACTCTCTTATTTTTGGCCATTGTAGTGCCACTGACTCTCCCTCAGCTGTCATTCTATTGCCACTCACTGTAATTTTCTATACTTCAAACTGTTAGTAGACGAAACGACCAAAACCTTGCAATTGATACGCCGCTATTGGGACACAACTGAAACGACACATTTACTTCAGGCCCTGATGAACCCCGGTGTCTGAGTCAGACGCGCATTATATAAGGTGAACTTTTCCTGTAGTTACAAATAAGTGTAGTAAAGGATCGACGTCCGACGACAATTTCAATTGAAGACCAAATGATGTTAATGCTTCAGTTGCTTATGATCCATGGGAAAGGTTGTTCAGATACAATTGAGTTGACTCAGTTATCCTTTGAAATATTTATATCAATGAGATCCTGGGTCCTGTGGTTGACTCACTTCATCTGAACCGCTAGAAGCACAGTGAATCATACACGCGACTCAACGTCCCTAAAACAACCGCGGAAGATAATAAATGATCGGTGCGTCCTATGTCCCCTACATCATCCGCGTATCTGACTGAAGTATGGACACCATTGGACGCTCTCAACCGCGAATCAATGATCACGCGAAAAGAGATAAATTGCTTTGGTATTGTTGCCGTGATTCTGTGTACCTAATAAAAGATATGCTGAAAAAAAACACCGAAAAATAGGTCTCCATTCATCAGTCTGTACCAGTATGAGTGGTTCATATTATCCGACAAATGTATCTCGTATAGGAAGGTTTTTCAGTTTAGAGTATGGTTATGTACTTCAGGCGTACAATACATCGTACAAAAATCACCATGATAAGACGTGGTGGCGTAGATGCGCAGCATCAAAAAGAAAAGCAACTTTTTATCTTGCTCCTACACAGTTTAAACCGAACTGTACAAATCTTTCACTAGTTAGCTCCAAACCTCCGAAATGTATACCAAAGTACAAGGCCTAGACTATCTCTGTGTCGTATAAGACCCTATAAAGCGTCAGAGAGTGTCAGGTAGATACTTATGAAATACTTATTTTTAGCGTCTTCAAAGAAATCAAAGTCCGCCCGCTAATGCTTATTAGATTTTTCGCAGAACTTAGGGATACCCTCACATTTTGTGTGATAAAAAGCCAATTCGCAATAAAACTCCTTAAAAACACGTTTCGAGGGCTGGAATGGAGCCCCGCCAGACTGCTAGTAGCTGATATTCCCAGAGCTAATGCCAAGATAATTTACTCTTTTTATAATCATTTGTGTTTTGCTACGACAGCGTAGTAGCCTCGTAATCTATCCGCTACAAAATATCTTGGCCGATGTGGCGAAGTGAGACTGCCTGCGGTGTAAAGATCCGGGTTCGATCCTTAGTAGTGCACTCACAATTATCACTTGTGAATTTGTTCCCAGTCTGGTTAGGACATTGTAGCCTGAACCACCTCATTGTCCGAAAACAAAGATGGCTCAGTGCTTCGGAGGGCGCGTAGAAGTATATGAGTTCATATATCGACTCAGTGTTCATTCTTGTCGCGTGTTTCTATTTGAACTTACTTCTTGTATCAAAGCAGCCCCCCATGGTGCCCCCATGCCGCTCATTCATGACGCCATTAAAATAAATGTGACATGGATTAAGAGGGATTTAATAAATGGAATGTTGGGCGACGTTGGGCTCTCCCCAGTTGCGGTGTGTATCCCCTACGTAACTACTGAAAACGTTTATTAATCATCTGTGATGGATTACCTAATTTTGACCCCAGTTTAGACAAGGCTGAGACAGAGTCTTCAGGAAGTACGGTCGTAGAGTTTAAAGTGAATAATGGCATTAAAGGTTTTCCATCTAAGTGGTATTCATTCATATAAATTGAGGAATATCGTCGACGAAACCCCAAGTAAGCTCTAGCATACAAATTATTTTCTGACCCGCGAAAATTCACCATCTCTAGGCCTACATATTCAGCAGCCAGCAAATCGAAATATGGCTGAGGAAACCCCACTGAAACTGAAACACTGGTATTCTATTCTAATTTTTTTCTGACCCGCGAAACTCCACCGGCTCTAGGTCTACTTAGACAGCAGCCGGCGAAACTCGAGCGTCCCATTAAGCCGAAACAAAGTTTGATCAAAGCCAAAAAACTCGGCCGCTCCATATCAGCCCGCGCTGAGAACCACCGCCGGAATTAATATTGACTTTTTGCGGCATTATATTTGGACGAGCAGTATCATCGCACTGAGTGGAAATGTAATTTGATTTTTGAAGTTTTACAAAAAGGACATTGATATTTTAGAGAGGGCACCCGCTCCGCCGCCTAACCTCATTTTCTTCAACATGAACGACTCCGAAAAGAAAAAATATGGATACACCCGTAATTTTCTTTGACTTCGCAACATTAAATAAATCGAGAATATTCCATAAAAATAACCGTCGAATTAGTTACAAAGAATTTAACACAGCTTTCCTCTTTTCAGTTTTGTTACGAGTGTAGCCAATTTCTGAGACATTCTCAACAAAAACGGGACCTCGAGGAATATAAACAAAAGTGAGAAATAAATAAATGGGATTTGTTCCCTGCGATTTAACAAGAATAGAGCGGGGCGTTGGGAGACCGCATGGCTGGCTGCGTTTGCTCGGGTGCTCTACAGACGACCGATTTATTCGCCCGAATTTTCGATAAATGACTACGGAAAATTCCTGGAAAAAAAACGCTTGTAGATATACCCTATCTGAAATGCAATATTACCGCAGTGGTAAAAATCGGAACAGACTACCGATATTACTCATATTACTTTTTCTTTTGCTGTGGGACACTGAGTCGACCAATTGGTACCTAAGTACATACTACTCAAATCCGTGAAAACTATTATATTTTAAAGACCTCTCTTTCTTCAAAAGGTTCATGTGTCCGATGCCATAGTCCGATGGTTCGTCCTACAGAAAGTCGGTCCTACAAGAAGTCTGTCTGATACTCGGTCCCACTGTCTCAGCGGTCGTTTGCAACCCCCTTGTTGTCAAGGGGCACTGGGGCTGCCAACTGTTACGTAATTAGAAGGAAACAACTGTGATTTACTATCCTATTCATCTTTTAAGTATCTGCGTGTTGGTAGACTTTAAGGGGCACACCACCTGAGTAGGCAACTCGTATACGCCTGGTTACTTGCGAACCTTGACGTTATGATTCTCTCCCTTTTAGGACACCGAGTCGTCCAACGACCCGATGAACCCTGGTGTCAGAACTTCTCAACCGCCTACTATTGACATGGTTATACAACCGACATGGTTAAGTAACGACCGCCGTCTAAGTTATCATAGACAGCAACGTGCCATCCGAAACACGAAATCTTACCTAATCTAAACTAACCTAACCAGACTGGGAACAAATCCACAAAGTGATAAATATCAACTAATCGAACCCGGAACCTTTGCGTGTGTTACCACTGTTATAATGTATGGAAATGTATGAGATAATGGCACACTTTTCCGGATGCGTTGCGTAGTAGCCATCAAAAATAGCTTAGGTTAGGTACAACTTAGATTAGGTTAGGCTATATGACTCGAGTAATTCATCGGTTCTTATTCTCGCTTTATCGTAAGTGATCAAATCGTAATGAGGTAAATTATACATTATAGTAAGCTTTTAAACGTAAACGTTATTACTAAGAAAATTAGTTAAAGCGATTTGATACCAAATAAGCTGGCTACGTTGTCGTTAAGGGCGAGAAGCGAGTTCCCCCGCTTAGTGTTGCCGATTACGTGCAATTACTGCATACTTAACAAGATTTAGTGCTCTCGTATCTACCTAATTAGCGAATTACAGTGCAGTGTAATTAGCACGCCTTACATTCATTTAGATTCCGCAGTTACATTTAGAGTTTGGAGTATGTAGGTTAAAAAAAAAAACATTTTTTTATGTAAGTAGGTACGTACAAATTATAATAAGTATTTATTCTGTAGTGGGCCCGTCCAGCGATTGCATCAGTGGCTAATCATTTTCCCGCGGGAATAAGACGTTTTCCCGGCGTGAATTATACAGAAACACTTTCTTCTTGAATCCCTCGATATCAACGCTCTGTCCAATAAAATCGCGCCAAAACCCGTTGTGTGATTGAGAAGTTAGCGTGTCCATGACTGACAAGTAGAGAAGCGAAAAAAGCGGCTTTATTTTGCAGGCACTTTATATTGACTCCTGAAGCTGGATCGTAAAAATCCAATTTTTCCTGAATATTAGGAATAAGTTGGTACAACTCTCTTTGCAACCTTACCCAATTATGCAATTGTAAATGTACAAGCATAGGGACAGACACGAGAAGCGACTTTGGTTGACTGGACTGTCACGTCACAGGTTCTCCTTCCTACGTGTGAAGTCCGATTGGAATGTTAGCATATGAATGTTTTGTAATTTTTATTTGGTAAATAAAATATTATTATGTTGGAATTCTTTTCGAATCTCAGGCCCACGAGGACCCTGTCCCAGAGCACCACACATGCCCAGTCCCACCCTGAGGCATGTGTGGTGCCGAAGCCACATTATTATTATGTATATACGTACTCTACGCTACGTATACTAAGTTTGCTCTATCGTGATTTATTGGTCACGAAATATAAATCTTACACTATGTATTTCAGCAAGAAAGTATTTCATGCATGATTTTAGCTCAGGACCACTAATAATGTTTTCGTAAGTGTCGTAAAATTTGACTAAGAGATAAATTAGACGTAGTTTCAGCTTAGAAGGAATAGCGTTACCCTATTTCTAACCGTGCGTGTCGTTAAAGTAGAAGATGAATCACTATCAGAAAGAGCTCATGTCCAGTATTGTACAGCAACTATTGGACTGGATGGATGGACTATTGTGGTTGTACACGATTATGTATGGGAAACTAAAGTCACAAACAGGCTGTAGTGTGAATGTGTGTCAGTCACACTGCAGTAAAACAATTCCGTAAGATAGCAATCCCGTCCAGTGTCCCTTCATGAATGCTACATCGCCAACTTCGCACAATGTTGTTGCGAATAATGCGAATACACGTTGTATTTTCCTCGCATGCATTTGTAATGGAAACTATCGGGCTCAGTGACAAAGCTAAGCTGGCTTCGAGTTGGCAACACTGGTAGTTTCCGCCGGGCACAAAGCGGCGACTCGGCGGGACTGCGGGACTCCGCCCGCGGGTTTCCGTGCGATCGCAAACTTCAGCTTTGTCGGCGCCGGATCCACGCCGGAACCGTGTACGGCACTAACAAGTGTGCGACTGTGAGGAGTGTGGACGAGACCTGTGACGTCATCCCGTGTTCGCAAGACAAATGAGGTTATGCCAAACTTTCGCTAGCCCTCACTTCTCACTGCTCACTTCATCTCTCGCTAACAAGATGAAGTTATACCGAACTTGTGATTCGGTTAAAATACCTCTATTTGGAACTCGGGTGGCGTTCGTTGGCGTAAAGTTTTGAAGCGCTTTCGGACAGAATTCAGCTTGGCAGGTAAAGCTCATGAATTAAATATTTTTGACACCCGAGTTTTCAGCTGCAATGCTACTGTAGGATCTAGCTGTTTTATAAAAGCCATCCTGGCGTATGCTTGGATGAATAACTTTGGCAGGGGTTTGTCTATTCAGTTCTAAAGTAGGTAACGGCAAACGGATTTTAAACTTCTTAAAATAAACGAGGCGTATATTTGAATCAGTAGAAATCTGAGGTTCACACTTGCTCTTGACTTGAAAGGATTCGAGTTACTCCTCGACTTTAAAGACTCCTAAATAAGTTCGTATCTTGATATGAGTACTTCAACTTCAAAGGATTGTTTAACCACTAGTCACCGTCTGGAATCATGTAAAATATTCAAAAATATTTAAAAGATTTTGTTATTGCAACGATGTATGTATGTACAACTCCCACGAAGAAGTCATATCTAAAGCCTTTCCTAAAATAACTAATTAAAGACGGCGTGAGGCAGAAAACATTCCCCAAGCAAAGTTTTAACCCTTTGTCTGCCCCTGCACCGAAATGTTCGTTAAGTATTAAATATGTTTTCAAGAATTTACCTGCGAAACCCGTAGGGCAAAACTTATGAAAATTTAACACGGCAAAGTTTTCGACAACTGAAATTTGTTCTTAACATTATATCATTGGAAGCAGCGCGGTTCAATAAAACACATCCACGAGATCGTTACACAGTTCGTTAATTCCCTTCAGATTGGAGCAGATTAGGCGCAGTGGCAGATAGACCGGCTAATGACGATAGATAAAGATGTCGTCGACCTTTTCCGTCAAATAAACACTTACAGCTGGTGTTTATAGCTACTTAATAGTAGGTCGCCTTATCTGTTTTACCAAATATCCAAACATTCCAACGCTGCCGGTGGCAACGTTAGCAAACATAGGAAATTAGACTTTGCCGCCGCCGCGCCACTCTATCTACTGTCCTATCCATATTTGTACGTGCCGCACCTTTTCAATATTAAACGACATTTCCGCGATAGTTTAATATGGATAGGCGCACCCTTTTACCTGGTTACCGTTCATATTTTCACTTAAAACGAACCATAATTTATCCACATTTTATTTACACAGACAAGTGATCGATGGAAGCCGGTCCTCTACCTCGTCGAAAATTATGATTTGTTTCTTCACATTTAAAGCGGCTTAACGGTTATAAATCATGATCACAGGAATTATTTTCTCAGGGGAATTCGCGGATTTTATGAAATATTGCCGCGCGACAGAGCAATTTCAATAAAATGCAAAGTGGCGTTGTTTCCCGATCTCGACGAATATTTCCTATGAGTTTGAAACTTTATGAATAAAACGCGGAGAGTTTCGGAGAGCCACTCGAAACTCGAGGAGCCGTTCTTTAGCATGACTCGCGAGTACTACTATCGCAAGTTCTGCGAGTTGTACCAACTCGGGGCATTCAAGAGATGCTCGCGAGCCTCTTTCTTATTTATTACAGATGTTTTATTAGTGTTTGGAAAACTTTGCGATGCCGCACGTATACGTGTTCAAGTTGTTGTATCTCGTAAGTACTCGGACGTGTTTAGAAATAAATAGTTTGTTTGTCAATTTTTCCATGTTTGGTTAGAAATTGGGTCGTTTAGTTTGGTGGGCTCGTTCGACGCCGCCGGGTCGTAAATTAATAAACCGCTGTGAATGACATAACATGAATGCGAGTGCAAAAACACAAAGTACTTGCAGTTACGTGTTGTGAAATAATATACCTGCCTATAGAAAGGAGAAATAATTTTGAGCGTGGTGCATAAACAACGCTTTGTGCCGTGCAGGCGTGTAGGGCTGGAGCCGAGCCCGCGGCACAAACGCGCCTTGTCGCGGAAATATTCATGTTGATTCCAAACGTTTCTCTTTATGCTTGCCCTTTGAAACAACCCCAGTTATACCAGGCTTTGCATTCATTTTTACCCGCCCTCGTTTAACATTCACGCTACATCACGCTCTAATATTAAGTGATTCCGCTCTGGTAACAAGTCACGTATTTGCATCAGATTGAAGAGATAACTTGATTACATTGAACGATGATGGCGTGAAATTATTTGCCTCTCTTGCGAATCAAATCAGCCGAGCTTTACACGCAAATGGGTCAGCGGAATATTCATAATCCGATCGTATCTGCATTGGCCAAGGTGCGATCAATAGAATAGCGTACGCTCTGCATGCTTATTACTCATATTGTTTGTTTGTTGTTTGCAGAGGGTGGACGGAGGCAGCATGCTGTGGGCGCGCGCGCTGCTGATGCTGGCGGCGGTGGCGTGGTCGGGCGCGGGGCCCGGCCCGCCCTTCCGCTTCCCGCAAGCGCAGTACAACGTGAGCATCGCCGAGAACTCCCCGCCACGCGCCCGCGCAGCACCCCCACCTGCCGGAGCCCCGCCGGGTATCCCTCTACCCGACCCGCTAGCGAGAGTCCGCTTCCGCATCAGGCACGGCGACAAGGACAAGTTCTTCAAAGCAGAAGAGAGAACCGTTGGAGACTTCTGTTTTCTCACGATCCGCACTCGCGCCGGACACGCCGACGTTCTCAACCGAGAACGACGTGACTCTTACCATCTCGATGTCCGAGCGACAGCGCAGCTGCCTGATGGAACACAAATGGAAGCTGATACTGAAGTCCTCGTCACCGTCACTGACGTCAACGACCTCAGTCCGCTATTCTACCCAACAGAATATGAAGTGACCGTCCCTGAAGATGCAACAGTTCATTCCAGTGTAGCGCGGGTGGCGGCTGAAGATGCCGATTTAGGAATAAATGGTGAAATCTACTACAGCCTTGCAAAGCCAACCGATCAATTCGCTGTTCATCCGACGAGTGGAATAATCACATTGACAAGGCCGCTGCGGGCAACAGAACATAGTCGCCACAATTTAGTAGTTTTAGCACGAGACCGCGCATCATTGCTAACGCGAGGAGAAGAGGCGCCGGCCGCGCGAGCATCCGTTGTCATCAATGTCGCGCAAGCCAATCTCCACTCGCCTGAACTAAGAGTTCGCCGATTACCAGAACTTGTAGAAAATTCTACTGCAGAAATTTATGCCATCGTCGAAGTAAAAGATCGAGATGCCGGAGAGCACGGTCGCATTGCGAGTCTTGAAATTGTTGATGGCGACCCGGATGGACATTTTCGTGTGCGCCCATCTGCACAACCCGGTGAATACGATGTCGTAGTCCATGCTCTACTAGACCGTGAAACAGCTCCACATGGTTACAACCTCACCCTGCGCGCTCTAGACGCTGGTCGTCCACCGCGCTCTTCCTACTTATCATTACCAGTGACTCTGACAGACGCTAACGATAACGCTCCCGTTTTCAGCAGAGAAATATACGAAGCTACAATACCAGAAACAGCACCACCTGGAACGCCAATCATTCGCTTAAAAGTAACAGATAAAGACGAAGGTCGCAATGCACGCGTATACATAGAAATCGTTGGTGGCAACGAAGGAGGCGAATTTATTGTAAATCCCGATACAGGCGTTCTCTACACAGCTGTAGCACTAGACGCAGAATCAAAATCCCTGTACACATTGACTGTTTCTGCTATTGATCAAGGAAACGCTGGAACCCGCCAACAATCTTCAGCCAAAGTTAAAATTACAGTCCTAGATGCCAACGATAATGACCCTGTCTTTTCGAGAGATGAAATGGATGTAAATGTTGATGAGAATGGACCAAGTGGTACCGTAGTTGCAAGGGTTACAGCGCGGGACGCTGACTCTGGAGAAAATGCCTACATTTCATACAGTATAGCAAACCTACAACCTGTTCCCTTTGACGTAGACCATTTTTCTGGCGCTGTAAGAACAACTCGGCTCCTCGACTACGAGAGTATGCGCCGCGAACATGTCCTGAGAATACGTGCCAGTGATTGGGGATTACCTTACCGGCGACAAGCTGAGATGCGATTGACTATTAGACTGCAAGATGTGAACGATAATAGACCACAGTTCGAACGCGTCGAATGTGTTGGGTATCTTCCACGACGTCTTCCAATTGGTTCTGAAATCACAACACTATCGGCACTAGATTTCGACGCAGGCGATGTAGTATCGTACCGAGTAGTAGGAGGTAACGAAGACAACTGCTTTTCATTGGATACTGGAACAGGCGTCGTTAGTCTCGCCTGTGATTTGAACGACGTACGTACTGAGACACGTGTACTAAATGTGACGGCTACCGACGGTACACATTTCGCTGATCCCACATCGCTAACGTTACATCTGGTCGGCGGTGGAGGGAATGACGGTGGACTGGAATGCCGTGATGCTGGCATCGCAAGACGGCTTACCGAAATACTAGCAGCTGCTGAACGAAACAACGCTCCACTTGACTTAGCCGACGAGTTTCCAATGGCACCTTCGCGATACGGCGAGAATCTCCACTCGCCTGAGTTTGTTGACTTTCCCGTAGAAGTAAAAGTCAATGAGTCAGTGGCGCTTGGAACATCTCTTGTGAAACTAAAAGCAAGGGATCGTGATCTCGGCTATAATGGCCTACTTGTCTACGCAATCTCTGGCGGAGACCCAGACTCTGCCTTCCGGATAGACCCCGACACTGGCGAACTCAAAGTCATCGGATATTTAGATCGAGAACGCGAAAGTGAATATTATCTAAATGTAACGGTTTATGATCTAGGCTCACCACAAAGATCAGTTTCGAGACTTTTGCCTGTAACCGTACTCGATGTAAATGATAACAGACCAAGATTTGAAAAGACTCTTGCTAGTTTCCGTGTGACGGAAAACGCTCTAAACGGAACAGCTATTTTTAGAGCAAATGCAACTGATCGCGATGCCGGAGATTTCGCTAGAATTACATACAGCTTGAGCGGAGGAGATGGCGAATTTTGTGTTGGGCGCGATAGTGGTGTCTTATCTGTATGTGCGCCTCTAGACCGAGAGAGGCGAGCACTTTATGAACTGACAATCCGCGCAACAGATGGCGGTGGATTACGTGCCGATGCTCTCGTCCGAGTAGCAGTCGATGACGTGAATGACAACGCCCCACGCTTCGGCCTCTCCTCATACAGCGCGAGAGTTCGCGAAGATGTGCCCATCGGCACACTCGTCGCCGTATTAGAAGCATTCGACCCAGACCTTGATGCTGGCGGCGAAGTGATTTACTCTCTGCCCGACCAAGCTCCAGAAGACGCTGTGTTTACTGTCGATCGTACTTCTGGCACTCTACGCACGGCGAAACAACTAGACTTCGAAGAACGACAGGTCTACGGCATAACAGTGCGTGCAACGGACGGTGGCCGACCAGCTTTATGGGCAGAGGCGACTGTCATAGTTGAAGTAGTAGATGTAGATGAGAACGAGTATGCTCCTGCGTTTGCTGACCCCATGGTGCTGACTGCTCGCGTGGCGGAAGATGCACCGAGAGGAACTGTGGTGCTGGAAGCTACGGCAACTGATGCAGACCCTCCCGGTAGAGACTCGCGTCTGTCTTACTACGTGCTCGGCGGATCTGGCATGGCGCATTTCTCTATCGACGATGCAGGTAAAGATCACCAAAAGTATCCGCAATGATTTCGATTTCAATGCCCTTAATTTTTTATACATACATACATAAATCACGCCTATGTAATGTTTTTTTATTTATTTTATTTTAGGTGTAATACGCACACTATCCCCCTTGGACCGTGAAGCAGTGCCTTATTACTGGCTAACAATAGCAGCTGAAGACCATGGATTAGTACCTAGATACATCACAGTACAAGTAAGTTCATCGTTTCTTCATCTGCCAATTCATTTTTTCTGAGTTTATTGAAAGCTAAGCTAGCTCGCTAGCAAAAATGATAATCTTTACGCTCTGCCTTCTGTCACAATAATCACGATAGCTGATCTGCTTCTGTAAAGAATATCGTCTTCCATCTTTGCTCTTTGTATCAAGTGAATCGTGTTACCTTTTCTGTAGGTGTACATAGAAGTAGAAGACGTTAACGACATGGCTCCGTGGCCAGAACGCGCGGCGTACTCCGCCAGCGTATCTGAACACGCGCCAGCTGGAACGCGCGTCACGTCCGTGCGATGTGTCGATGCCGACGCCTCGCCCGAACCTGTCAACATTACGTATGCCATCGTAGCCGGCAACCCTGAGGGACTGTTCTCTATTGATGAATTTACTGGTAAGACTTGGATTCAGTGATTATCTAAACACGCAACTTGTATGCTCCCGTTGCCCCTTTTCGCCTAAAACTTTGCTTCAAGCGGAAGCATTTCGGTCGTAGCTGGCAGCCTCTATAGGTTATGTTCTCGTTTGATGAATTTACCGGTGAGGTTTGATTGATTACTGGAATAACGGCAGTAAATCATTTTGATTCACTTTGCGGTGAATCTACGCGTGAGCTACACACGCATCCATCAATAATCAATCACACATTAGGTTTCATGAATTCTTAATGCGGAATGATGTGGATGGATCCTTTTTCTGATGTTTCGATGGATTGTCTTATAATCAGAAATCAGAAGGTAGTAAAATTATGGTCGTTATCATTATCACCACGTGTGACAAATGTTTGAGGGTCGTTTCAGATAAGTCATGTTTCAATAATAGTGACATGCTGTGTGGCACACTAGTGCCACATGCTATTCTAAGGGGTGATGCTATTCTAAGCCGGCATCTTATCACAACAAAATCCTATAAACTATATAATCGGAACGGTAGCGCAGCGTTTTCGGGACCGCACTTCACTTCCCGCCCATTACCTACCTCCTAGTTTTGCGGTGTTAATAGAAGCTACTTACAACTTTACCCACTACCGTCCTACGGGACAATCCTCCGCTATGGCCCCGGTAATATGCGTCGACAACTTACACTGAACATTCTAATTTCAAGATGTAATTCTACAGGTGAGATAGTAACGTCAGGGCGCGCGCTAGACCGCGAGGCCGCAAGCGCCCACGCGCTGGAAGTGCGCTGCTCAGATGGCTCGCTGGCCAGCACGGTGCGAGTCTCCGTGAAGGTGCTGGACCTAAACGACCACTCACCAGCCTTCACGCAGAGGTTCTACGAGCTCAGGGTGCCGGTGCCTGAAGCGCCGACCTCGCCGCCGCAAGTTGACTCATTGCAGGTATTATATTGCAGACTTGTTTGCGAGGATTAGCGTGTGGAAGGATTAAAAGTTAAACGCATGGCTGGGTTTGATTCGGATTTAATGCTTCTCGTTCATAATTAGAAATCGCGTACGCCCGAAAACGGTAACAAGCATTTGAAACGAGACTGGAATTGTGTGTGCTTTTGGATTTTGAATGGATAATGAGTTGCGGTTTGGTACCGCGCGGAACAATATTAGCTGACTTTTAGCGGATTTGAATATATTGACATTACCTTGATTTTGAAATAAGACTCGTTGATTTTGTGTGACTAAAAGGTTTTAACGTGAAATGGTTCATCGTGTGTTTTGTGGTAGTGTAGCGTGTGTTGTGTGTGTAGGGCGACGCGGCGGACGAGAGCAGCACGGAGTGGGAGGGGGAGGAGGAAGAGGAGGGGGCCGGCGGGGGGAGGGCGGTCTGGGACCACTTCGAGGAGGACCAGCCGGAGGGACTGTACCTCGCCACAGTGAGTACTGCCCGCATGCTTACCATTTTTGTTTTAAAAACTGTATCAAGGGATGTGCTCTAAGGACGTTTATCAATGCCAAGAAGCGGTTGCACCCGCTACTATTTGTTTTCCCAGGGAATAAGACTTTTTCGATTGCATTATACATAAAATCCTTATTGACACTATCTATTTATTTACCGCTTCAAAATCCATAACGTGGTTTAGAAGGAAATAGCAGTGTCCCTGACAATAGACAGACAGAGAGACGCAAAAAGCCACATCATTTTATACGGTGTATTGTTTTATGATGACGTGTTGATGGCCCGTATTTTTACACTGCACTCAAGTCTGAGATCGATCTCAAGAGCGATATTGACAAATATGAGGCAGTACTAATTCACTAAAAATCTCACTCAAGACCGACCTCAGAGCGGTATATTAATACGGGCCTAACATGTAATCACCGTCGCAGAAGGGATAAACAATGTTTTAAAATAGGTCAGTGAGATAGTTTCGTCTTCGTCGAATAACGTCTGACAAAACAAAATGATGAATTACTTAGGTCAATGCCAATAGCAAGTAACTTCCTGAACCGAGTTACTAATCATGATGAATTACATTTATCAATAGCCAAGGGCAAGGTATCATGAGCAGATTCGAACATTTTTATGTTATCATTCATTTTAGGGATAAATGGTTTATCCAGCAGACAGTAGGCATCGGGTCGCTGGACGACTCGACGTCCCACACGAAAAAAAAGAAACCAGTAGTTTTTAAACGACTTCAAAAAGAAGGAGGTTCTCAGTTTTATCTGTATGCATGTTTGTCCGCGATTATCTCGCGTTTAGATGAACCGATTTTGATGTGGTTTTCTGAAAAGTATTTGACTTAGAAGGTTTTAAGAATAAACCGATTGAAAAAAAAAAGATTCGCAGTTTTTACGTCCGTTGAAATCAGTTCTCTTTTTTAAACTGCCTCAAACTAATGTCCTATTGTTAACGCAGGTTGTAGCGTTAGACGCAGATCTTGCGGAGAACGGCACGGTTCGATACAGCGCGCGCGCCCGCGGTTCCGCCCGCGGGCTGCTACGAGTTCATGCGACTACTGGAAGATTGTACGCGTCCCCGAGACTAGTGCTGCGCCCCGGAGACTCTTATGACGTCACTGTAAGTACCTTTATTTCACAGAACTCTGGTTAGGGTTGATCTGATCATTGGACGACTCGGTGTCTCAGACGAAAAGAAGAAGACAGATAAACTGACTTTGGAGCTTGTAAAGCAGTACCTAATAGTCAATGAGAGACGATGTTAAAGTAATTAAGTAAACGGCACTTTTTTGTACAAAAGAAACATCATCAGAAAACAAGAACATTAAAGGGATGAAAAGGGATAGCCAAACATTAGCAAGGTACATACATACATACATATATCACGCCTTTATCCCTTACGGGGTATGCAGAGCGTTAACGGCCGTAAAATATGATCGCTATCGCCACGTCTCACAAATAGGCCGTTTGAGATCATAATATGTGCATCACTATAGAGATAGGTTGTTAGCCTGTCGCCTAGAAGTTGTAATACACCTGAAACCTTCGAGTCCCTCAGTCGCCTCTTACGAAACCCACGGGTAAGAAGTCGGGTGATGCTATTCTAAGCCGGCATCACACGGCACATTAGCAACGTTCATGGAGTTGTTTGTCGCTATCCTTTTCACTCTGTTCGTGTTAGATAAGTAACAATAAAGACAATAAAGACACGATCAAAAAGACCTAGTACCTAGTAGTTACCAGTAGGCAAGCAGCATTGGGATTGGGATTCCACAGCTTCTGCCGCAGACACATTATCCAGTAGTAGACACATATAGGTCCGCGGGCAAATTAGCGGAAAATATGGCCTTAGCTCGGGCATGGCTCGGGAAAACAGAATGGTTGCGCAAACCAGTCACGTCCCCATAACAAATAAGCCGCTGCCCAAAACTAGAATGAGTTGAAATGTGGTTATGAAAGTTTTCTAATACGACTCGTTGTCGACCTCAATACGAATTACGCGTGGAACATGTCAGTCATTGTTTAGAACTTTATAAGTACTTCCCGAAGGTTGACAGGTTAATAACATTTTGATCTAAAATAGAACACATTATCACATTCATTCTTCGATTTAATTCTTGAGTAGGTAATATTCTTGTTGGAAGACCAAGTATATATGTATGTATGTATGTATGTAAGACCAAGTAGGTACTTCCTCCAAAACTAAAGGCTCTGTTTAGATCGTGATCCACACGTCATTCACAGAGCTATTTAATCGCACGATTTTTTTATCGCTTTTATGTAACACATTGAATTTTATACGAGTATCCGATAAAACAGTCGCGCGAAAATGTCTGTCATTTTATTTCATGCAAAATAAAACGCGAATAAAAATCGCTAGAAATAAAAAGTTGTTCGGAGTGGGTCTAACGCCAGTTTTATTATATTCTCTTTGGAAACAACCTATGCATACTGAAAAAATATCCTGGACCCCCCTGAAAAGCTAAAGAACTTACCATAGAACAAGGAAAATATAAAAACTCTTTTTATTGGGACATCCCTATAGAGTAGGTACTTTATATATGACATTCCAAAAGTAGGTACTTTATACAGGTGTAAAAAAAATTACTGCAAATATTTCAAGGGGTGAATCAGCCCATGAAACTGAACAACTTTCCGTAACATAGATCAAAATATGGAAAAAAATTTAAACTTCCCATACAAAATTACCAACCGGCCAAGCTAATTTGTATGGGAGGTCCAAATAATTTTCTCATATTCATATGATCCTTGGTGAAAGTTGTTCAGTTTCATTAGCTGAATCAACCCTTGAAATATTTTCACCCTGTTTATGACGAAAGCAAGTTTTTCATCCAAAATGTATATTTTTTTACAGATCCGAGCGTGCGACGGCGGATCCAAGCCGCGTTGCGGCGTCGCAAGAGCCGGCGTGCGCGGAACTGCCCCCGGCGGCGGCCGACCTCCCAAGCTCGCTACCGTACCACCTTTACAAGCGGCTGAGTTGGACGCGCCGCCCTTCCTACTGGCTGTGCTACAAGCCACGGACCCCGAGCGTGATCCTCTGTACTATGACATCGTTGGTAAGTACTCAAATCACCTTCATTGTGACGACCGATGTGGCGCAGTGATACTGCGACTGCCTTTGACGCAGAAGGTCCGGAGTTCGATTCTCGGTGGGTCAATTCACAAAGTTCCTATTTATCACTTTGTGAATTTGTTCCCAGTCTAGTTAGGACATTGCAGGCTGAACCACCAGATTGTCCGTAAGTAAGATAGTTCCGTGTTTCGGATGGCACGTTAAGCCTTTGATCACTTAGACGGCGGTCGTTACTCAGCCATGTCAGAAGCCTGCTTCTTGTAGAAGGCGGTTGAAAAATTCTAACACTAGGGTTCATCGAGTCGTTGGACGACTTGGTGACCCACACGAAAAGAAGAAGACCTTCATTGTACCATACCATAATATGACTGGAAAAGTAAGCAACCTGAACAAGCTACTATATCGCGGTTCAAGACGCACAAATCAGAACACAAACAAGCGAATATTCGGGTATTCATTTGCTTCACTGCTTCAGTATTATGAGACTTGAAAGATTTTAAAAGGGTAAAATTTTGTCGCCGTGTGATGCCGGCTTAGAATAGCATCGCCCCATTTCTTACCGTGGGCGTAAAAGGCAACTAAGGGACTCGAGGGTTTCATGTGTATTACAGTTTTAGGCGACAGGCTGACAACCTGTCACTACAGTGATACATTTATCATCGAAAAGGGTCCTTAATACTTGTCAGACGTGGCGATAACTACCGTAATTTTACGATTGTTAACGCTCTGCCTACCCCGGAAGGGATAAAGGCTTGATATATGTATGCCGTGTGATGCCGGCTTAGAATAGCATCACCCCATATCCTTCCCGCGGGTGTCGTAAGAGGCGACTAAGGGACTCAAGAGTAGTGGTGTATTACAATTTTTAGGCGACAGGCTGACAACCTGTCACTATAGTGACACACATGTTTTCTGAAACGACCTTGGAAAACAATCCTTAAAAATGTCAGACGTGGCGATAGTGGCCGTATTTTTAGGGCCGTTAACGCTCTGCCTACCCCGCAAGGGATAAAGGCGTGATATATGTGTGTGTGTGTGTATATGTATGTAAAATTTTGTCCCCAGGTGGAGACGATCGCCAGGAGTTCTACATCGGTCGCGAAGACGGCAGTTTGGTGCTCGCGCGGAGACTGCTATGGGAGCGACAGGCACACTACTCGTTGAACATTTCTGTCACTGATGGACTACATATCGTCACTACTCTGGTAAGGACAATCAGTCATATCCTAAGCCAGTCTTAAGTACTGTATAAACACGGTGCTAGGGACGGTACTGTGTATTTTGTAGGGGCATGGACTCTCATTCCCTACTAAAGGAAATTAGTCTAAAAATAAATCAATAGATGGCGCTACGGGTAGCGAATGTAACTTAAGAGACTGGAATAAAAACAAATTTACAAAAACAAAGTATTGGAAAATTATAAATACATCATTTAAGATGTTTTGAGACGGAAAACAGGCGAAATTATTCACGTTTTTGCAAAAATTTTCAATACAAGTGACCTCAATACGAAGTATCCAATAAATAAGCTAGATGTCGTTAGCTACGCACGCACTACGTCGACATATCTAATAGCCTGCCCAAATAGCCATCTTAGGGCAATCGAACTCTCTCTATGACGTTAGGTATCTGTACTACTTTAGTAGTATTATAATGTCTGTGTTAGGGGCGAATCTTTAAAGCTGACATTGTTTTCCTCTGAAGGTACAGTCATAATCATAAGTATTTTTGATTATGGTAGAGTACATAACGAAAAACGGACTACCCATACAAAACGGGCTTTTATTTTTCATCACAATGTTTCTTGTGAAAAGTTGTTTAGTTGTATAAGATGTAAAAATATTAGCTGCAAATATTTTAAGGGGTGAACCAGTCCATAAAACTGAACAATTTTCCCCAAGAAACATAAGGTCAAAATATGAAAGAATTTTTTTGACCTCCCATACAAAATGTAGCAGCAGCCGAGCGAGTCAACTGTATCGGAGGTCCAAAAATTTTTTTCATATCTCGACCTATGTTCCTTGGAGAAAGTTGTTCAGTTTCATGGGCTAATTCACCCCTTAAAATGTTTGCAGTTAATATTTTTTCACCTTATATGGGCTGGTTCATCCCTTGAAAGGAAGGCAGTACTTCCCCTAACATACTGTTTAATAATATTAACCCTAAGTAGGCTAAGCTAGGGTCACGGAATTTGAATGTCAGACGGACTTTCTATGATTATGATATCAGTGAGACAAATTGCGTTGGCTCGTTACGCTACTGAAGATTGATGATCCACCAGATTATTAGTCACAGTCGTAAGATTAGGTTATCTAATTAGCCGCCATTAATAACTGTCCGTAGGTACGCAAAGCTGATAAGGGTACCGAGTACTGATGCTTAGCATTTTTATTTCGATGATTTTCGCGATAAGAAAAGTTGTTTGAAACTTGTTTGGATTAGTTCGATCGCCCACTCAGTTTAAAACTTTTCTATCGCAAATGGCTACGCATTTTTCATGATTTTTTTTATCTCCAGGTGAACATAACAGTGATAAACGACGCGAACGAAGGCGGAGTATCGTTCTCCCGAGAGGAATATGTAGTGGAAGCGGCTGAGAGTCTTCGTGTGGGAGAAGCATTGGCTGTACTCCAGGCTCATGGAGCTGGTCGGCTACTGTACGGTCTTCATGAGGCCAGGGCACCAGCATCTTTGAAGTTGTTCAGGCTGCATGAGCTTACTGGAGTTCTAGAACTAGCTCAGCCTTTAGACAGGTAACAGTACCAGGGTAGCATAGATTATAAAGATGTTAAAGCATTGTCCGTACTCCAAGCTCACGGCGCTGGTCGGCTACTGTACGGTCTTCACGAGGCCAGGGCTCCAGCATCGTTGAAGTTGTTCAGGCTGCATGAGCTGACTGGAGTTCTGGAGTTAGCTCAGCCTTTAGACAGGGAACAGTACCAGGGTAGCATAGGTTATGAAGATGTTAGGGAACCACTAGCTGTACTCCAAGCTCACGGCGCTGGTTGGCTACTGTACGGTCTTCACGAGGCCAGGGCACCAGCATCGTTGAAGTTGTTCAGACTAAATGAGCTGACTGGAGTTCTGGAGTTAGCTCAGCCTTTAGACAGGTAAGACGCAGTACCAGGGTAGCATGGTTAGATGAGATACTGTGCTGAAAGATATTATCAACAGCAGCGGTAACGTTTTAGTTTTCACCGGTGTAATGCAAAGGCAACTATGAAAACCTTATCAAGTAATTCAATAGGCTTGTTTCCTGACAGGCCAAATGTGCTACTTTTCAAAACGATCTAAAATGGTATTTTGTTTGAATAACTAGAAGTATGACGTCACGCCGTAAGTATTTGTATGGCGTCAAAACATTTACTTTTTATTATTTTTCTGTTAATTAATTTAAACCTTAAATATTTCGAAAAATGATGAGTGAAATCCGTAGTATTTTTGGGCAATAGTTTTAAATAAATAATAATAATAATTTTAAATATTTTTTTTATTGGACCACCAACAGTTTACATCCTGTAACGTTGTTACAACGTTTAAGCGGACTGTTATATTTTTGAATGACCCAGGAAACTAACGAATTTTCTTAGCTCCTCTTTACATCATCTCTTTATACATACAGACATATATCACGCCTTTATCCCTTGCGGGGTAGGCAGAGCGTTAACGGCCGTAAGAATACGGTCGCTATCGCCACGTCTGACATTTTTGAGGATTGTTTTCCAAGGTTGTTCCAGAAAACATGTGTATCACTATAGTGACAGGTTGTCAGCTTGTCGCCTAAAAAATGTAATACACCAATACTCTCGAGTCCCTTAGTCGCCTTTTACGACACCCGCGGGAAGGATGTGGGGTGATGCTATTCTAAGCCGGCATCACACGGTAAATCTGCCATCTCTTTATATCAGGCTTTTAACAAGTTTCTTGTATTTAATTTTGCAGAGAAAGCGCAGCCCAGCACGAAATAACCGTCTGGGCGCGCGACCAAGCGCCGCGCGCGTCGCGAGCGTTCGCGCGCGTGCTGGTGCGCGTGCACGACGCGGACGAGCACGCGCCCGAGTGGGGCCGCAAGCTGGCCGAGGCGCGCGTGGCGCGGACCGCGGCGCCGGGCACGCTGGTGGCGGCGCTGCGGGCCGCGGACCCGGACGCGGGCGACGCGGCCAGGGTCGTCTACTCGCTGGCTGGCGGCGACTCCGCGGGGCTGTTTGACATTGGTCAGTATACAGGATGTAATAAAAATTGCTGCAAATATTTTAAGGGGTGAATCAGCCCATGAAACTTAACAACTTTCCTCAAGGAACGTAGGTCGAAATAGGAAAAATATTTTTGGACCTCCCATACCGTTGACTCGCTCAGCTGTATGGCAGGTACAATTATTTTTTCAAAATTCGACCTATGGGGGAAAATTGTTCAGTTTTATGGGCTGAATCACCCCTTAAAATATTTGCAGCTATTTTTTTAACATCCTGTAAATGGGTCATAGTATCATGGACCATAATTAATATCTTGTAATATCTTGCCATATTTTTCCAATCAATCTGAACTTGAATATTCTTGATTGTCTTGTGCTTAACTTGCCCTTGTTGTACACTCCAGAGCCAGCGCTGGGAGAAGTGAGACTGTCCCGCGCGTTGCCGAGCCGCGGCCAACGAGACTTCACCGTGACGGTCCGAGCATCGAACCCGCCACCTTCCGCGAGAGCCTCCACCTTGCCGCTGCACATCATCATCGTCGACCCCGACCCTCAACCGCCAAGGTAACTTTGTCATCTCAACTTTGGTTTTCAAATCTAGTATGGCTTTTGACTAGAGGGACAATTCTACCAGTGTCAAGGTAGGGAAACATACGGGTTCCTCAAAATATAAAGCCAGATGATCGGTTTCTCTCATCACCAATTCGGTCCATTGATGACATGACAATCATTCATTGCAAGTCACGTAAAATAGGCGTAAGTAGACTTCTCGGAAAATAGCTCGACCATAAATTCGCTCTGGTCGTTTTATTTGATTTTTGAGGCTAAATCGTCACTTCGAGATGACCATCAAGATACTGAAATTTGGCAAAGGTCAGCTGAGATGTCTATAGCTCAGATGGCAAAACAGTGGGACGGCACCTCACCGGCTGACTATTGCATTTTTCTATTTCTTATTTTTATTTAGAGAACTAGTCTCTTATGATTTATTTTTCAGCAACACTATTCTTCATATTATTAGCCTGATTGATCCTCCGCAGATTCACAACGTCGTCAGCAGTATGGTCGGTATACGAGAACGAGCCCGCGGGCGCTTCAGTGGGGGCGCTGGAGGCGCGCGGGGGGGCGGGGGTGTGGTACTCGCTGGAGGGGGGGCGGGGCGTGTTCCGGCTTAACCCCTCGGCCGGCGCGTTGGCCACAGCCGCGCCACTGGACTATGAAGCACAGAACCAGTACAATCTCACTGTCACTGCTCTTAGCATGGTGAGTCACAAATGTAACCACTACCGACTCGTAGTCACACTAGATTGTCACACCGGTGTGACAGACAGGATTCATTCCCGTTTGCCACACTACTTATTTTTGCACACCATGTATTGCATTTATTTCTTAACTAGTGCTGTCAGCTTACTAGTTATATTACATAAACATACAAACGAAACAAGCGGGGAAAAAAATTCACGCCACCGATGGGGCTCGAACCCACATCTTTTGACAAGCCAGGTCAGACGTGCTAGAACGTGGTTAGAACAGCATTTTACGATCTTTGTTGCATTAGCGTTAGGAGGCTCCCAAGTTTACATATATTTCGTGTGAACCTCAAGAAGTTTGCACAAAGATGACTAACAAAATATGTGATAAATATTAAATTTTTAACATTGATATGAAGTTATCTACGCACTGGGTAGGCTGCCCCGTATAAATGACAATATTGTAGCAAGAACTAAGTATGTAAAGACACTAAGGTATTCCTATCTGAATTACTTTAATTCTTCACAGACTATAGCCGATTAGTTTAAAATTGAACCAAATTGTTTAACTAGTAGTTTTTAAAAATTTGCATGCTGTATGCAGTGGATCATGAGATGCTATGTACCAATTAATTTATTTTATATACCATGTATCCAAGCAAATAAATTACTTTGACTTTGACTTTGACTACCATCTACTCTACCGAAGGATTATTTTGTTATCTCAACTTGCCTGGTTTCCAGGGCGGTGGCATGGCCACAGCTAAAGTGGTGGTCCACGTGCTCGACCGCAACGAGTTCCCGCCGGTGCTGCTCAAGACTGCCTACAGAGGGCGCGTCTCTGAAGCGGCGCCCATCGGCTCGCTCGTCACCGCGCTGGATTCTGACGACCCGGGGGCGCCACTGGTCCTAGAAACTGACGATGGGGACTCACCAGCTAACAGGTACACTCTCTGTCTCTGTCTTTCTCTCTCTCGCCACTGGTCCTACAAACTGACGATGGGGATTCACCAGCCAACGGGTACAATATCTCTCTCTTGCTTGCTCCCTCTCTCTCTCTCTCTCTGTCACTCTGACGACCCGGGGGCGCCACTGCTCTTACAAACTGAGGATGGGGATTCACCAGCTAACAGGTACAATATATCTCTCTCTCTCTCTCGTTATTCTTATACACCTAAGTATTTTACCTTTGTGTAATGTTATATGTTAATGTTAGATTCTTATCTTATCTTCATCTACCTATTACGTGAAAGAAGCAATACATTCTATATATTTTGTTCATTAAAACTAAGTTCTCTACCAAAAGAAATCGCTATCTTTTTTATAAACAATGTTTATCTACTGTTGTTTCAGACAAAAGGCTTACGAGATCTTGGAGCCGGAGGCGATGGCGCGGTTCCACATCGACCCCACCACCGGCGCCTTGAGGATCGCCGCGCTCTTGGACTACGAGGAAACTGCCGTACATGAGTTCACCGTGAAGGTATGAATCATTTAAACCAACTCTTAAAAAAAGGAGGTTCTCAGTTTGACCTGTATGTCTGTATCTGTCTGTATGTATGTTTGTCCACGGTTATCTCGCGTTCGGATGCGGTTTTCAAAAAAGTATTTGTTAGGCCGTGTCGTGCCGTGTAATGCCGGTTTAGAATAGCATCACCCCATTTCTTTCCGGTGGGTGTCGTAGAAACCGACTAAGGGACTCAATTCAATCCAATTCAATTTATTCATGCTTTCATGTACTCGAGGGTTTCATGTATTGCAATTTGTATTGCAATTTTAGGCGATAGGCTGACAACCTGTCACTATAGTGATACACGACTTGTCTAATACAACCCTCAAATATTTGTCAGATGTGGCGATAACGACCGTAAATTTACGGTCGTTAGCGCTATGCCTACCCCGCCAGGGATATAGGCGTGATTTGTGTGTGTATGTGTATTTATTAGGCGTATTAACCGACACAAAAATGGAGCGGGTGTCGTTATAAGCTAAGGGATAAATTGTCCAGGGAATGGGCAGCAGCGTGCCTGTGAATTAATCATCTTGCTTACACTCGTCAATCCACTTGCCAAGCGCAGTGAGTATGCCAATATCCCAAAATAGGGGGACGCCCCCATGTCCAGCAGTGGACTGTAAAAGTGGTTAAAAAATATGATCGTGTTACCAAACTTTTCACACCATTTGAGTGGCATCCAACAGGTGGATACCAAACTTTATCTCCCTCCAACTTCTTGTAACTCAACAAGTGCCTAAATCTCATTCGCTTGGGTAGTGTCGCCACCAGCGTAACTTGACCTCAATGCTCAATACATGTACGTGCAGGGAGAAAACAGTAATAATATAAGGTGTAAAAATATTAGCTGCAAATATTTTAAGGAGTGAATCAGCCCATGAAACTGAACAACTTTCTCCAAGTAACATAGGTCGAAATATGAAAGAAATTTCTCGCAATTTTTTTTAACACCCTGTACGCCTAATTACACATACATATATCACACCTTTATCCCTTGGCATAGAGTTAACGGCCATAAAATAATTACTATATGTTATTTTATTCCAATTTTTTCAGGTCGTCGACATGGGCACGCCCCGCCTACCGTCAGACAGCGTCGCCAAAGTGAGGAT
Source organism: Keiferia lycopersicella (assembly GCA_029255805.1). Lineage (NCBI taxonomy): Eukaryota > Metazoa > Arthropoda > Insecta > Lepidoptera > Gelechiidae > Keiferia > Keiferia lycopersicella. The sequence goes on from JARACZ010000018.1 coordinate 874,171, forward strand.
CGAAGTGACGGACGTGAACGACTGCCCGCCGCGGTTCAGCGCGCCCTCGTACGAGGCGACGGTGCTGCTGCCCACCGCCAGGGGCGTGGCGGTCGCGTCGCTGCCCGCCGCCGACCCCGACCTGCCCGCTGGGAACAAGCTCACGTACCATATCATCGAGGTAAGTTATGCGGATAATAGTTGTTTGTACAACAATAGAGCAAAGTTGCTTTTTGCTGCGAGTGGTAATTTGAATTTCGAGGTAGAGAAGGATACTAAAAGTTAGTATCCTTAGCTCAGTGACGAATTCAAAAGCACGAGTTATAAATGTTTTTGCTCTCTTGTGGTACAGACAACTTTTCACCTCTACCAGTGAGTAAATTTATTGGTTTTATTGAGATAGACAGAAAAATAACTAGTACTTACCTACGTTCAAAATTTTTTCGAAATAGCAATATTTAGAATTTTTTGCTTGGAAATCGCCGCTACTATTACGTCTAGTTTCTGAATACTAGTGGTAAATCAGAGATGTTCGAAATTCAAATAGGTCAGGCAGGTATGTTCCCTGCAGTTAGCGCATGAGGGCAACAACAAGAGTGACTATATTGGCCTAGTTTATAATACTTACCTATAATTTAAGAATTGGATTGTTTAATTTGTTAGTTTTTCTGAGTATGTAGGTATGAACTCAGATTAGACCTAAGAAAATTAGTACCTCTGCGATCTGTCAATAAACTGCTGCGCAGTTTGGCGGAAGTTGTTTGTTACATAAGATATATGTATATATATGTATCCAACTGGTTCCATATTTTATTTACAGGGTGATTCCGACGGCGCATTCAGCATGACCGTCGACGGGACACTAATGGTGGAGCGCACCGACGATCTCTCCGACACGTACCACCTGCGCGTGCGCGCGTCGGACGGCCAGTACGCGGGCACCACGCGCGTCAAGGTGCGCGTGCGCTCCGCCGACAACGCGGGCCTGGCCTTCCACAAGGCGGACTACTACGGCTCGGTGCTGGAGAACTCCACGAAGCCGGCGACGGTGGCGGTTTTGAACGTGCTTGGGGCGGCGCTCAATGAACATATCGAGTTCAAGATTCTGAACCCTGTGGAAGGGTTTGAAGTGAGTGTTCTTTGGTTCTCAATAAGAAACTGAATACTAGTGAAATGAGGATTTTTGGGCTGATAGCAACAGTTGCAGTCAATGCGGTAGCCCCGAGGCAGCGCCTTTATTTTTTATTTTTTTATCGCACTCGTGCCACGTTTCTACTAGGAACATAAAATTGTTATAAGGAGGAGAAAATTATGTCTGACAATTTTCTCTTTTTTACAATGACAAATTTATTCATATAGTGACAGCATTGTACCTATTGTAAATTCCTGACTTTCTAAGAGCATTCGTTGTGAATCTACTTGGAGATAAACGATTTAAATCTTGAAGTCTTGTCTGAACTGGGACTTTTTCAGATTCAGGGATCATCTGTCAAGTTCAGTTACTCTTACTTATGGAAAATCGCTATTGTACTTTAAAAAAAGCTTCCATTCGCAGCCAGCGCCTGCTACTAGGAACTAAACGAACAGATTATAAATGTCCCGTCTCTTCCCATTTTCAAAAAACGCGTAAAAGAGCATTCATTATCTTTCTCTCCCAAATTAATTTATAGGTATATATATTTATGTACGTATATAAATATAGGAATTTGTTAGAATGTAATAATTATGTAGTGTAGTTATATTATTTATATAAGTAGGTATTATTGCTATTATATTTGTTTTATAAATTATTATAGGTATTTCAGTATGTTACACGTCAACTGCCTCACTTTATGCCATCTCACTACCCTCGGTCTGCTGGAAGAGATTTCTTTTTAGAAATAAGCTGACCTGTTGTGTATTGTTCTCAATGTTATGTCCTTTGTGTTCTATTGTGTACAATAAATGGTTAAATAAATAAATATATAATGTCCCATTAGTCCAACTGTAACTCAGCGCCTTTTCTACAAATCAGTTCCTCTTCTCCAGGTCGGCCTAACATCAGGCGCGGTCCGCAGCACCGGCGTAGCATTAGACCGCGAACTGCGCGACTCGTACACGCTGCTCTTGCAGGCGCGCGGCGGCAGCAGTGCGAGCGAGACGGCACGCGTCGCTCACGCCCGTCTTCACATCTCAGTCACCGACGTCAATGATAACTGCCCAGTGTTTGTTGAGCGGCCGTACGTAGCGGCTGTCTTGGCGGGCGCGGAGCCGGGAGCGCCGGTCATAAGGGTTCAAGCCATCGACGCTGATGCTAACGATAATGGAGAGGTGAGTGAGAGACAGCATATGCTGTTCCTGCTAGTGCGAGCGAGACAGATATATACGGAACCAGGCGCACCGGTTATAAGAGTTTGAGTGATACTGGGTCATTAATAAGTAAAGTTGTTTGCTCAAAATTATTGTCCAAAAAATACTAAATACTCCATTTATGGTTATTCAAAATATTCAATGCTTGAATAACTAAATAGAAAAATTATATAAAAGTAAGTGTTTTGACCCCATCGAAACTAGAGAGACGTGACGTCATCTATTCGTATTTTCATATAAAATGTCGTTTTAAAGAGTAGCTCATTTGCTTAACCAAACGTTCGATTCCCAGGTTCGATACGAAATGAAACGCGGCCACGGAGAATTGTTCCGCGTGGACCGACGCAGCGGACAGATCTCGCTCAAGCAGACCTTGGACGCGCACAACCAACTGTACACGCTCGTCATTGCTGCCTTCGATGGAGGTGGGTATAGAATAGAACAAAAAATGTTATAAATTTCTTGAATAATCCCTAAGCTGTTGTAAGTCAAAATTACAACTGAACTTATTAGACAGACAGAATCCTTTACAGAGCTAAAAATCCAATAGGATTAATAAATCCTAACATATTCCAATTCTTATTTCTAATCCTAACTGAGGGATTGGTCTGCCGCATTCCTACAATTCTGAGTTTAGCTACACGCCACTTTAAAAGATATCAATATAAAATTAACTTGATACTGGCGAAACCATAACGAAAACGCCACCAAACAAGAAAATGAGGATCTTTTCAGGGCCAGGTGCTCTCCAGGTGTGCGGGTATTACAGCGTTTTCTAGTTTGTTTGTTAGTTTTCTTTCTTATGATATTTATTACCTACTATGATTCAGACCGTCATACTACAACCATCGTTTTATCATTTTCATCAGACAGTCAGTATGAAAAAAAAAGTTTGTTCTAAGCACCTGGTACGAGCTAACTATATATTCTACTTTTCAATTACGTGGCCCTGGACAGTAACTCATTGCATTGTATTTTCCTGACACAAAAAAATAAACCTCACTGAAGACGTAAATACTCAAGAATGAAGTACTAACTAAAGACAAGGCAGTATGGTCTTAAGACCTTCGCCTGTCCAGAGCGGACAAACAAAAAGAATAAAAAGTATTTTCCTGAAGAAACACAATATCTGGTTACAGGCGTGCCAGCGTGCGGCTCGGAGGCCACGGTGTCGGTCCGCGTGTGGGGCGGCGGCGCGGCGCCGCGCTGGGAGCGCGCGCACTACACGCTCACCGCGCGCGAGGACCTCCCCCCCGGCGAGGCCGTCACCCCCCCGCTGCGCGCACACTCCCCGCTCGGCAGACAGCTCATCTACACGCTCGTGGACGCCGACCCCCCCGTCGCTGATCTGTTCGAGATTCACTTCGATACCGGTGAGTGTACAGCGTGAAAAGGAGCGGGCACATGACGGAACCCTGAGGTACTCCTGCCTGTATGTGAGCACGTGCTCCCCACCAACCCGACAGGCGTGGATTTGAAAGCCCCGGGGCTATAATCGACTAGACCAACACAAAAAAAAACTGGTGAGTGGTTTTGTGGGTGCACGTTGAAATCCCGATCAAGCCAAATAGACAAAAGGCTAGGACGCCTTATTATTGAAGTTCAAGATTGTCTACCGTGTAGGTAGCAATGAGTGCACGTTTGTCAGTCGTCTAATTGGCTTGATCGGGTCACGATGGAGGGTGTTGATCTGAAAATTAATGGGAAGTTTCGCTTATATTTCGATGTAAGTTTAATCTAAGACAAGACGTTTTAAGAGATGAGATTAGTGATTTTTGTGCCACAACCATTTTACCTATACCACAATTCCCAGGTATTCTATCAACACCACAATAATCCAGTAAAATAATACCAACTCAATGAGATACGTCCTTTACCTTAAATACCTACTTATCAATCTACTAAGGCAATGTTGAATTACTATGATAACTGGGTTGCATGTCGGGTCGTATACGCTGGCATGCGTAGTTAGGGTAATACAATAACTATGGAATATGTGTTCGTCAATGTGGGTATTAACCGGGACCGTAGAATCAGGGCCATAGTCCCCGCATATTGGACCCCATTCATCGTACTTCTTTATGGCTAAATTTAAAAGTTACTCTGTCATTTTCTAGTAAACAATATTGAAATGAAATTGGCAAAAGATAATCTACAAAAAAATCTTGATTTATTCATATTTTGCTCACTTATAGCGCTTGTAAAGATGGCTACTAAACATCAACAGGAAAATTGCAACATTCCTCAAAATCTCGTGTACTTTATTGGTAAATCAAAAATAATAAATAGCCTGTTCTATTTTAAACTTATCTATCTAAGAGTGATGAAATTTTACCCATAAACAGTAATTATGCTTAAGTCATTTCATAATAAAAGAATTTAGTTTTTTTCGATGGAGTAATTTTTGGCCATAACCGGTGATTAATAAAGAACGGAGTCCATAACTGGTTGAGCAAACTAACGCGTTGGTTTTATCCGCAGCCCCCGACAGAGGAAATAGCCCATGTGAGTATGAAGCGATCTCCCACTGGGCTTGCGCCACACATGGCTTCATAACCCATCCACTAAAACCCACGGAACTAATACAAATCGTGGCCAAAGCCCTTCATTTTTGCGGGTGTGCGCAGTGCGCGACAAATATTGTTCAAATCGTTACAGCGGTAATGTACAACACGAAATCGGTACCAGTAGGGTGTTTTCCTGGGTATATGTTTTTAGATTTTCGCGGTTGTTCACAACACTTAAATACTATTAACGGGATTATCACCACGATCATAGTGATTATTATTATCACTATGATTATTTTCCTGGGTAGTTAAAAGAGTACAAAATTGTTTCATTCCAATTATTTTTCAATAATACTATTCCTAATATCATTCAATTTTATCATTTATGCCGTCTTTAATACCAAAGGCAGGCTTATGACATCATTATGCCTGTAGTTTCATACAAAATTTTAAGATGTTTCGTTTGACTGGTAGGAAATCCCCATATTGTACGATATTTCAATGGCTATAATACTCTGGTCTGCGATTGATTGTACGACGGTCGCCGATTGCTTGTAGCATATTTCGATGTGCACATTATTCGTTGAACAATATTTGAGCATAAGGCTTATCCATCTTCGCCTCTCATCCGCTTACTGACCCCTTCTGAGTTATTTTGGTTTCTCATTTCATTTGGACGCTATACAAGTCCTTTGCTTCGCTTTAGGTTTTACGCCGTTGCATGAGGTCCTAGAATAACCATAGACACAGGTTTTATTTTTTACTTGGTTCTAAACCTTTAACAGTTTTGTTCGCTGGGTTTCTTTGTTATTTTGGTGCTTCGTCTTGTGTATATAGGTTTTTTTTTTAATATTTTCGTATTTTTTTAATCTAGGTTCTTGAAATTATCTACGCATAAACATCATCAACTTAAGTCACTAGCGCAAGGCATGATTTCAACATGATCATTTTCAGCGCGTGTACATAGATCCATAAAGCTGATTTGCTCATTCATTTTATAATCAGACATTCACACTATTTTTACATGGCATAGAGGATGGATAGAGGATTCACTTGTCTCGTATATAAAATAAGAAATTGAAAGAATTACAAGCGATGACCCGGATGTCGGTTATCGTCGCTTCGAGACGAGCATCATGAGGTTGAAAGATTGACGAAGGTCGATCGGTGCGTCGACAGCTTAGTAGCAGAGCAGTGGAACGGTACCCCTATGTGCCCGAATTCGATTTCCGGTCGACGCTTGTATTCTTTTTTTAAATTTCTTGAGAATAATGTAGCACTGTAAGTGCATTTAAAATCCCAATAAATTCACTAGTCTCTTCTGTTTATCCTGCCATCAAATTATGCTTTGTAAAATTAGCAACGTGATGAAAACTAAACTTACTCATGTTAATTCTGTCAGGTTCGGTGGTAGCGCGCGCGGCTCTCGACTACGAGGTGTCACGTTCGCACGCGTTGACCGTGCGCGCGACGGACGGCGTGACGGGCGCGTACGCGGACGCGAGCGTCACGTTGCGCGTGACGGACGTGAACGATTGCGCGCCAGAGTTGGACAGGGATCTGTATAGAGCGTCGGTCTCGGAGGCGGCAGCTATTGGGGAACTGGTGGTGGTTGTGCAAGCTACGGATAATGACACCGGTATGTATGGTTACTTTGTTAAATAGTATAGTTGAGCCAATTTAAAAAGTCTGATTTGTCAGGCCGTGTGATGCTGGCTTTGAATAGCGTCACCCCATTTCTTTCCCGTGGGTGTCATAGAAGCCGACTAAGGAACTCGAGGGTTTCATGTGTATTGCAATTTTAGGCGATAAGGTGACAACCTGTCACTATAGTCATACAAGACTTACCTGAAACGACCGTCAAACATTTGTCAGACGTGGCAATAACGACCGTAATATTACTGTCGTTAACTCTCTGCCTACCTCGCCAGGGATATAGGCGTGATTTATGTATGTATGTTCATTTTACTTTTGCGCAGGTGTAAACGGCGAAATAGTTTACTCGCTGTCCAAAGCAGTGGGTTCCGACAATGAATCCCTCGCCTTATTCAGCATTGAAGAGAACACGGGTGCAGTCCGTGTAGCCGCCCCATTAGACGCGGAGTTACGATCGCAGCACCATCTAGTGGTCACGGCGACGGATAAGGGAAGACCGCCGTTACATACCACTGCGCATCTGTTTATTACGGGTAACTATGTTCTCTAGGTTTTAGACGTTAGTAAGTAGTGAATTGTGTGTGAGACACAATGGGATAACAAAATAGACAAAACTGAGGAACTAATGCCACCACTCTCGACTGTGCCTTTTTTCTGCGATGGGTCATTCATAAATCTAACAATGTCAAAAAATGTATTAAAGTTCGTTGGTGCGTTTAGGCACAGTAGCGCCTGCTTGCCATATGCAATAAGCTTTGAGTTTACCTCCTTATTGCTATGAACCGATTAAATAAAGAAAGATCTCGAAATGGCAACATTATTGTTTGTATTAAAATGTGTGATATAATGTTACAACAATAATGTTGCTATTTAGGGATTATTTCTTTATATAATCGGGTTACACTCACATTTACTATTCTGTTTCCTTGCAGTGGACGACGTGAACGACAACGAGCCTCGTCTGGAGCGCACCGTCGTCTCAGCGCTCGTGTCCGCCGAGGCTTCCCGCGGTACCGTGGTGGCGAGAGTTGCGGCGTGGGATCCTGACGCGAGGGACGCTAACAAACTCAGACTGGCTATTGCTGGTGGCGCTGAGAGAGCTGCTTTTGATGTTGATCCTCATAGGTAAGAAAACGCTTTTTGGCAGTTCTTTGCTGCCATAACATTTTTGATAGAGCCCCGAATGGCGCGGGATGGTTAAGAGGCAAGTCCGCGAGTTTGAGGAACAGCGTAAAGCAGACCTCGACGCTAAGCGCGATGAGCTGAAGGCCCGTGCGCCCGTCGCCATTAACTATAATTATGTAAATAGCAAACTCACGTGTCCACTCTGTGCACGGGAGTTTACTGCCAAAATTGGCTACAATAGCCATCTCCGGGCGCATCACCGCCAATCTGATTAGGATTCGAAGCGGTCGCCATAGCTGAAATCTGTCGAAGAGATCGTCATCATCATTATCATCATCATTTTTGATAACTTTCAAAGTAGACATTACAAGGAATACAGGAGTGATCTACATTTTGTATCTTCAAAAATGCGGTCTGTATTTTCTACGACTGCTTCTTCAAATTACATATTTTTTGTTCCAGCGGGCTTCTAACCCTCTCCGACGAGATAGCCTGGAACCGGCAAGCGGGCTCCCCGGGCGCGCGGTCTCTCAACGTCTCGGCCACCGACGGCGCGCACGCGGTGTTCGCGCGGGTCAAGCTGCAGCCCGCGCCCGCCAATAGGGCTCCGCCCCACTTCCCGCATGTGGTGCACGAGGCCAGGGCCATGGATAACCAGCCGCCGCCTGTGCTGCTTACTACGGTGAGTTCTCCCCTCTCGCTCACTCTCATGCAGTATAGGAGTCAAGCTACAGCCCGCGCCCGCCAATAGGGCTCCCCCTGTCTCTTTTCTTCTGTTGCTCTCTCTGTCTCTCTCTCTCTCTCTCTCTCTCTCTCACACACACACACACACACACACAAATCACGCCTATATCCCTATCGCCTATTGCTCTCAAAATTAAATATTATCCTTTTTACTAATACATTTATTCATTCTTCTTACAGGTGAAAGCATACGACGACGACATAGGCGAATACGGCACGATCACCTACTCGATCCCCTCCGCCAAACTACGAGAGACATTCTCCATAGACGCCAACACCGGCGCTCTTACCACCAAAGTAGTCTTAGACAGAGAAACCAGACCAGAGTGGGAGGTGGGGGTCATCGCCAGCGACGGAGGGGGGTTGCTAAAACATACAGTGGTCAGAGTGAGAGTGGCCGATACGAACGATAATGCGCCGATATTTCCGCTTGGGGAGTATCGTGCGGCAGTGAGGTCGGACCGCGCGCCGCACGCGCCGTTCCTGACGCTGGCAGCTAAAGACGCGGACGCGGGGGAGAACGCCAAGTTGACGTATTCTGTGTACGAGGGCGACGTGAAGTCGGACGCGAGCGGGCTGTTCCACGTGGACCTGCATTCTGGCGCGCTGTCGTTCGCGCGCAACGCCTCGCTGTTTGGTAAGTTTACACTTGATATACAGACTATGGTTGTTTTTCCGTGCATTTGAAACGTAGGTATCCAATATCCATGTTATTTTTTACTTCAATTAAAAACTGAAATGAGTCGCATTGGATATATGAACGAAACTAATGGTTTACAATTTCGCCGCCTGAGAGCTTACCATGGTAGTAGCGGTCTAAAACGGTTGAGCCGGCTTGTCAAAACTTGTGGGTTCGTATCTCATCGGCGGCGTAATTTTTTTTTTACTTGTTCTGTTTTTTTAACTTTGTAACGAAAAGTTAGTACACAGAAGAAGTTACTACTTTTGGTTTTAGATACAATTTAAGATAAACTGGATATACCAACACACTAAGGTGGTTTCCTCTGTGATGACCTACAGTTTTTCCATCTTCAGCTCTCAATTAATCTATAACTTTTCTAACCACCCGTCTTTTTCCCAGCGTCCCGCGCAGTGCAAGTGTGGGTCCGCGCGCGCGACGCGGGCGGGCTGGCCGGCGAGGCGCCCGTCTCGGTGTTCGTGCTGGGCCCCGACGACGCCGCCCCCCGCGTCGCCCCGCCGCCCCCCGCCGTCTTCCTCCCCGAGGACGCCGCCCCGGGGACCCTCATAGTGGAGCTGAGAGCTGAACCGCCCATGCCGAAGTATAGGCTGGCGCCGGGGTTGTGGCCGAGAGATCTGTTTGCGATCGATTCGGCTGGAAGACTGGTGTTAGCTGGCCAGTTGGATAGAGAGACTCAACAAGATCATGTTATTGGTAAGTATATTGATACCTTTGATTTTTGATAGTAGAATTACCTATTATACAGGGTATAAAAATAAGGGTGAATCAGCCCATTAAAAGTTTTGTACCTCTCATACAAAACTACCGACCGACCAAGTCAATTTGTTTGGGAGGTCCAAAATTTTTGTCATATTTCGACCTATGTTCCTTGGGGAAAGTTGTTCAGTTTCATGGGCTGATTCCCCTATTAAAGTATTTGCAGCTAATATTTTTACACCTTATATTCTTATGCCAAGGGTCGCAGAGTGCAATTTTTCACACACCTCGAGAATCTTGCTAGTTTTCTACGATAGTAGAAAAATCTATCAGAAACACATTCTTCTTCGTCGAGTCGTTGACCGTATTTTCGTTGACCAATATTTGACAACATATTGAATTTTGTTAAGACTTTCAACTTTTCTTACAGGTATAATAGCAGAAGGCGAAGGCAGCCCAGCACCAGCGATCCTATTACAAACGAAGCTCCACGTGCTGGACGTGAACGAACACGCGCCCGCCTTCCACAGCCAGCCCTACATAGTCCACGTCGCGGAGAACACGCCGCCTCACACCAGCCTTGTGCAACGTAAGATCATTCTCATATTTCTGCAGACTTTAATCAAGAACCAAGATAATTTATTTGCCAGAATATAGTAACTAAGATGTTCACAAGTTATTAAGTACATAATATTCGGCTTGTGTCAGGCGTGCAAAATAAAATATGAGAGCATTAGTCTAGGTGGTATTAAAAATCAAATAATTATAAAAACATGTCACATCAAATAATAATAATAAAAAAAATTACAATGTTTAATAGATCAAAATTAATAATAAGTAGCTTTAGATAACAGAAAGCCTTTACAATGAACAAAATGCTGTATAAGGCCGACACGAAAACTAATTGGTGAATCAAGTCAAAGGAATAGATTTACTGTCTCATTTAAAAACCATGGTATAAGGCGTGCAAACAAGGAAAGGATCTGTAAATGGATTGTCATGCTTTCTCTTTTCCACTGAGGTTTTTAGTTATACCGGGTGTTCATGCTTTCTCCCTCACACTTAGGTAACCACCGCCATTTAGAGATCCTTTCTTTGTTTGCACAAATTATACAATTCAGATCTTTTTTGCTAGAGCGTGGATAATTTTATCCTATGTGGTGCCAAAATTTTCAGTATTTTATGTAACTTCGCCTTCTTCTTCTTTATTACAACAACACAAACTACAACTAGCTATAAACAGTCCACTGTTGGACAGTCATGATTTTATATTACTTCCAGTAATGGCAGACGACCCGGACGCGGGCTCAAACGGCGAGGTCCGATTCTCTCTAGCCAACGAAGCCGACGCAGCCACCTTCGCCGTGGACCCTTACACAGGATGGGTGACCACCGTCGCGACCCTGGACCGCGAGGCCAAGCCCGAGCACAGGGTGGCAGTACTGGCGCATGATAACGGAGTGACGAGAAGGACTACTAGAGGGACGGTTATAGTCAGACTGATGGACTACAATGACTGCCCGCCTGTGTTCAGCGAACATCCCGATACTGTTTCGGTAAGTTACAAAGTACATAGCCAATAGAGTACAGAGTTAAGAAAATTGATTACGGTTCCTAATCATGCATTAAACTCACTGCTATTTAGGTTCGCACAAAATATGAACATTCTCCCTCAAATCAAATCAAATAATCATTTATTTGCAGGCAAACATGGTACAATAGATTTCGTTCAATAAGGACATAAGAGCAAGCGTGTTGCGCCAAAATTTGGCATGCAAATATAAAGATATTATACTACAATCGACGTAATAAATTATGACACACATCCTCTCTTTCTCTTTTTGTGTGAGACATCGAGTCGACAACATTCTCTGTTAACTTGTTATAACATAGTGTACATACTCTTCTATATCTCAATGTTGCCCTAGAATTTGTTACCTCAGTGATATGACCGCCTATTCAAAACACGTATTCAAAATTACTATCTTGTAGACAATTTCTACAAAATAGTAAAACATTCATTGTACTGACTTTTACTTTTTTGTACAAATCAAACACTGTATTGCAATGATTTGCATTCATTTGCAGGTATCGGAAGACGCAGCGGCCGGTACAGTAGTGACTCGTTTAGAAGTAGAGGACGCGGACTCCACCGGGTCCCCTCTCACGTTCCTGGTGGCCGGCGGAGACCCGCGCGCCCGCTTCCAACTCAGAGCGACCGGGGAATTGCTCGTGGCCAGGCCGCTGGATAGAGAAACTGAGGATGCTTATTCACTGACTATAGCAGCTACAGACGGGAAGTTTACAGCTTATACGACGGTCAATATCACTGTGCTTGATGTCAATGGTGAGTATTTATTTGCTAATAGCTATTCACTTAGAGCTACCGTGAACTATTTGTGGCCAGACCCTTAGATAAAATGAAGATGCGTATTCGTTGACGATAGCGGTGACTGATGGGAAATTAACTGCGTATACGACTGTAAATATCACCGTGCTTGATGTCAACGACAAGTTCACTCTATTAGCCATAACCTAATTGCAGTTTAGAGCTACCCGAAAAACTACTCGTGGCCAGACCCTTAGATACAAAACCGAAGATGCTTATTCATTGACTATAGCGGCGATAAATGGGAAGTTTACAGCTAATACTACTAGATATCACCGTGTGCTTAATTTAAGGTTTTGCTGGAGATTTTGGTCTCCCTAATCCCTGCTCACTCAATTTTCTAATCAGAATCAAAACACTGTTTTTGAAAGCAAAGTACAGTCAAATGGGGGAAAATGAGGACTAGCGGGTAACTTGGGACATGGTCGACCCAGCATCTATGAACCAGCTATAAGCCTATAACGTTATAACTGGTTGATAAATGTAGAATCCAAAGTTTTCAACCAGTTACAACGTTATAGATGGTTCATAGACGCTGATGTCGACCATGTCCCAAGTTACCCGCTAGTCTCATTATCTCCCATTTGACTGTAGTATTTCAAGATGGTCACATAAGTCCTTTATCATGAACTTTAGATCAAAAGAAGAACAACCCTGTTTCGTGTTTTTGCTGCTTGTATTTTATTGTCCACCTTCTTCCAGACAACCCGCCATACTGCCTGCGTCACCGCTACTCCGCGCGCCTGCCAGAAGACGCGCCGGTCGGCACCAGGGTCGCCGTCATGATGACAGCTGACAACGACCTGCCCTCCACGCCCGGCAGACCAGCCCACCATCTGGCTGGAGAGCATCATCACCACTTCCATATACACAAGGTAATGCAACAAGTACAACAGTATTTTTTATCTTGGAACAGTTATACACATACACAAATCACGCCTTATACCTTGCAGGGAGGCAGAGCGTTAACGATCGTAAAATTACGGTCGTTATCGCCACGTCTGACAAGTATTAACGGCCCCTTCAGATGATTCGTGTATCACTGTAGTGACAGGTTGTCAGTCTGTCGCCTAAAGTTGTGATAATACACATGAAACTCTCGAGTCCCGTAGTTGCCTCTTACAACACCCGCGGGAAGAGTTGGGCTGATGCTATTATATGCCGGCATCACACGGCAAACAAGTAAATAAGTAAAAACACTTTATTGCACTTATATTACAAGTACAACAAAACAAAAACATTTATAGTCATATGTGAATACCTATAATTGGTTTAATAGTAAGCACATTAAAAATGTATAAGCTTAATTTGTACAAACTGTTGGTGTTCCAAATAAAAATTTATTTATTTATTTATTTAAATTTAGTTTGCGCAGAGGCGGCATTATCGCTAAAAGCAATATCTTACAGACAACCTTTGATAAGTAAATTCACTTATTGTTTGTCCAAATACCTGCCAGTCACTTCTTGGCCTAGTCTTTGGTACATTTCGGCCTTTGAGTCATCTGAGAGTAAAAAAAAGATCACTTCACTTTATTCCGACGACAAGGAGATTCAAATCCATCCTCACCGCTAGGTTAGTGTTATGTTCCTTGTTCAAATCAGTAAACATCGGGATCTGAGACGGCTACAACGATATTCATGAATATTTTTTTTTGGCTGCTCGATCTGACTAGGTAATTTATTTCAAAAATCGCTCTTTCACGTGGATTTATTACGAAAAACGCCCCGTCTATGGATGCCTGAAAAAAAACTAACGAGCTAAGTCTGACCAAGTAAGAAACAATCAAGTTTGGATGTCTGCAAAGAAATCACAGCCAAGAATGTTACAAGAGCCATCAATAGGAGCATTCCTTGAAAATTTACGTGACAACCCTGATTTCTAATATTTCCGTGTATGGTACAAAGATTTCGTAAAAATAAAACTGACATTAACTTGAAAGCTTTAGGTACCTACTGTAACTTTTTATCAAAACATAACAAGGTGCTGCTATTAGAGTCACGTACGGACAAAAGTTGACTTTTCGTGGAATACCCCATTAGTGACTTATTTATTATATTTTATTTTATTAGGTACAATAACAGCAGAATGAGAAATTACAAGTAGTATCAGATCTTATTGTAGCATTATAAAACTGAAATCCTATAAAAGTTGTACACAACATTCATATTTAATAGAGTCAGTTAACATTCAAATAATAAAAATTCAATAATGATATTATAATTAAAATTATTAAATTCATGAAATTTATATAAATAAATTTTTGTTACAAACGCGGGGTTAAGTTTTTTGAGACTATCTTGTTTAATGAAGTTTTATAACAATTTATAGTACAGTTGAATATGTCTAGGTTGAATATCTCTTCTTCATTAAGTTTTTTCTTTCTGCAGGACACGGGCGTGATCTCAGTAGCCAGCCCTCTAGACCGGGAAACCATCTCCAAATATAACCTGGAAGCAGTCGCAAGGGACCGCGAGCGGGAGGAGTGGGGCTGCAGCTCCGAGCTGGTGGTGGAAGTGGACGACGTGAATGATAACGCGCCGAGATTCTCCGCTCAGGAGTACAGCGTGACCTTGCCGGAGGATGCCGACTTGGGGACTTTGGTCGCTAAGGTAAGATACATACCTACGACTTTCTAAAATACGCGACTTAAAAATAGACAAAACATTAGTCCTTTCACTTAAATCAATGCTTACTTACGTCGTATCAGACTCACAGTCCAATGCTATATCTTGCTCTTTCCTGTGTTTCTTGCTATTTGTTGTCTTTCTTGTTTCTTTTCTTTCTTGTCACTGCTGCATGCATAGGCCTCCCTACGGGTACGTTACAGTGAACTCGTCGCAAAACGTTACTCATAATGTAGGTTAATTATTTGGTGCATAGTTTGGTCTTTTACGTGTCGGTTGGCTAAAAAACCATATAATGAGTTATTAATAGTAAAGTTGTTCATAAATTGTAATTCTTACAGGTGCACGCAACAGACGCGGATTTGGGCGAGAACCGTCTCGTGCGCTACTCGTGGGTAGAAGACAACATGAACGGGGCATTCGAGCTATCTCCCGACAGCGGCATCATCACACTGCGCGCGGCTCTGGACAGAGAGGCGCAAGCCGAACACAAGCTCATCATACGCGCTAAGGATACTGGGAGGTATTTAATACACACATACATACACAAATCACGCCTTTATCCCTTGCGGGGTAGGGATAGTAAAATTACGGCCGTTTTCGCCACGTCTGACAAGTATTGAGGGCCCCCTCTGTTGATTCGTGTATCACTGTAGTCACAGGTTGTCACCCTGTCGACTAAAGTTGTAATACGTGGTTATACACATGAAATCCTCTAGTCCCTTAGTTGCCTCTTACAACACTCGCGGGAAGAATTGGGGTGATGCTATTCTATGCCGGCATCACACGGCATTTAATATTTACTCTGTATTCCTATCCTATCTCCAGCATCAACAAAAAACATCGTGTTGAAACCCACATTCAATAAAAATTTGAATTCACATGATATTTGAATGTGACTTAACCTAAGATTCGGGGCTGGTTAGCCTTCGGATTGCAGAGGTCAGATGGCAGTCGCTCTGTGTAACAACTTGGTTTCACTTCAAATCCGCTAGGTTAAATAGCCGACCCAGACAGAGAAAGGAAATGATAAATCATATTCTATCTCCCTCCTTCTCCTCTTGTCTGTTCAATCGAGCCACTTTAAAGTAATATTCTGACATTAGCCACTCAAGTGTCCTACACGAAAAGAGAGAGAGAGTGAAACTAAATCCCCAAATGTTTTGCCGTCTTCACTCAAATGCTTAGCGCGATCATTCGTAGTGCATAACAAGTTTTGTCATTAGCTGGGTCTCCATTATTGAACGAGCAGCCTCAGATGCTCACTGCCGCGCGCAGCATGCGGCGCAATGCGTGGTCGGTGTGGACGGTTTTTCGGTGTCCATCAGGATGGCGGGTGTATAATATCGAAATAAATCAATAATAAATGTGTTAAATGTACACTAAATGTACGTATTTGTACTGAAGTATCCACGTCGTACATTTATTAAATTATTAGAAATAACGATTTCAAAGTGAGCAGCCATTCTGACGCCAGGATGGCGGGTGTATTTTAAACGGATGAACCAAACCTGACTATTCATGTATCACATAAATGTACGAGAAATGTACACATCGCCTCACATAACAAACACTATTTTACTATCAAATATAGGTCCTTAAAAAGGTATCAAAAGTTAAATCTGCATGGCTAACATGCGTGCCACGACATATTTTGTCGTTTCATATGCGCACAATGTCACTACGGAAGAATGCGTAACTAATTCGCAGTGAAGTTAGCTGCAGAATAATCTATCTAAAATTATTATTATAACTTTGATAAATAAAAAATTATGGATCTTTGAATTAAATACTTACTGAGTATGTGAAATTAGAAACAGTATGGTACCTACTTTGGTTTATTAAATTAAATTATTAGTGATAATGATAAATTAAATCAAATACTTAGAGACATTTGACATAGAGACTTGTGACATTTAAAGAATTTGATAATCAAATTATATATATTATAATTAACGAGAGATATTTATGAGTGATTTCTATAGATCAGAGTTCTGATTTAACTTTTGATACCTATTTAAAGGCCTTATTTTGATAGTAAAATAGTGTTTTTTTATGTGAGGCGATGCGTACATTTCTCGTACATTTATTTGATACATGAATAGTCAGGTTTGGTTCATCCGTTTAAAATACACCCGCCATCCTGGCGTCAGAATGGCTGCTCACTTTGAAATCGATATTTCTAATAAACCAATGAATGTACGACGCGAATACTTAAGTACAAATACGTACATTTACATTAATTATTGATTTATTTCGATATTATACACCCGCCATTCTGATGGACACGTTTTTCGCCCGAGCATGAGAATGTTAACATGCGCTGCTCAGGCAAAACATGTCCACACCGACCGCGCAATGCGCCGCATGCTGCGTGCGGCAGTGAGCATCTGAGGCTGCTCGTTCAATGGAGACCCAGCTATTGATATGAAATGTTTGTGTGTTTTTCCAGGCCGCAGCGGTCCGCAACCGCGACAGTGAGGCTCAGCGTGGCGGATGTGAACGACAACCCGCCCGAGTTCGAGTTCCGCGCGTACAGAGCTAGCGTGCCCGAGCTGGACGCCGTCGGTACTGAGGTGAGATGAGTTTGTTTTATTGGCTTTCCTTTCTACCCTTTCTTTTCATTACTTTACTGTCTATTTTTTATTTCCTTTTTTTATGTTTACTACTCAAATAAATTCGTGAAATTGGACAGTGTTTTAAGTTTATGGATGTTTTTCTGCCGTGTGATGCTGGCATAAAATAACATCACCATGATTCTAATCGTGGGTGTTGTAAAAAACGACTAAGACATAATTTCTCCAAGGAACAGATAAATAAAAGAGTGAGTAGGTATAGCAATTACCACTCATAGGGGAGTCTCATTTTCTGGATTGTTTTAAGGTGTTATTCTACTTGAGAGTGTCAAATATGAATTCTTCCACCAGATCCTCCGAGTGCACGCGACCTCGCGCGACACCGGCGTCAACGCGGACGTGTACTACTCGCTGGTGGGCGGCGACGACCGCGACGACTTCAGCGTCGACCGCGGCACCGGCGCGCTGTCCATCGCGCGCCCGCTGGACTACGAGCGCAGGAAGGAGTACTTCCTCACCATACAAGCCATCGATGGAGGCGCGCCGCCGCTCAGCGACCTCGCAACAGTCAACATAACCATTGAAGACAGCAACGATAACGCCCCAGTCTTCACCCAAGCTTCCTACGGCGCTAGAGTACGGGAAGACGCGACATCGGGCACTAGAGTCTTACAAGTCATTGCCGACGACGCTGACGCAGGGTTAAACGGAAGAGTCACGTATTCTATAGCCAGAGGAGATGTTGATACGAAGTTTGCGATAGATCCTGATACGGGATATGTGTCTGTGGTGAAGCCGCTAGATAGAGAAACGACGCCCGCGTATGTGTTAGAAGTACGAGCGAGAGATAGAGGGGTGCCGTCTTTGGAAGCTACGGCGTTGATCAATATTGAAGTTGTTGATGCGAACGATAATCCTCCTTTGTTCTCTCAGAGTAACTATACTGCTGTAGTAAGAGAGGACCGGCCTTTAGGACATACGATACTCAAATTCGAAGTAGACGACGCAGACGCACCGCCAAACGCTTCACCTTACACGTTCGACTTCCAATCCGGAAACGAAATGGGCGCGTTCCGGTTAGAACCGGATGGCTACCTCCGTTCAGCGACAAGATTCAACCATCGCATCAGAGACCGATACATCCTACAAATCCGAGTGTTCGACAACGGAACCCCGCCTTTATACTCAGACGCGTGGGTCCACATTCGCGTGGTCGAAGAGTCACAATATCCGCCAGTAGTAACGCCTTTGGAAGTGACTGTGAATTCCTACTTGGATGAGTTCCCGGGTGGTGTAGTTGGGAGAGTATTCGCATCAGATCGCGACGCATACGACACGCTTTCGTACGCGCTCGCTCCAGTAGCGGGCGCGCCTTACGCTCCGACTGACTTATTCGAAATTGACGCGACCGATGGTACTTTGCGAGCGGCTCCAAGATTGGACGTCGGCGATTACAGATTGAACGTAACTGTTGACGACGGAAAATTCACCGGATTTGCTATAATAAGAGTATCTGTGATGTTGATATCTGATGAGATTCTTGCCCAAGCGATCGTAGTGCGGTTCCGTGCAGTGACCGACCGGGACTTTGTACTGAGTCATAGGAAAGGGTTCCTTCGGTCTGTGGCCGAAGCCACGGAGTGTGAACCAGCTGACGTCATCATCATTGGAGTCCAGCCTTCGGAAGTCGCTGCTTCGTTGGAAGACGATGTAGTTACGCGGCGTAAGAGACAGGTCAGTATCAATAGCTTCTAAATCGAACTATATATGTATTTAGAAATTTTGTATATTAGGTGACGTAAAAAGATTTTTCAAAAGTCGCAGAACAATAGCTATGTAATTTTGTGGTATAAATTTACACATTCCGAGACCGTCATTTGTCACCCGTACATATACCACTTGATCCCATAGGGTCGATTTTTGACACGTTCTTCCATACGAGAAGATACACAACATTTGAAACAAAATAGTATTTTGCATGCGTAGAAGTTACTTCCCTCTCTCTTTTCTCTTTTCATGTGGGACACAGAGACATCCAACGATCCGATGAACCCTAGTGTCAGAATTTTTCAACCGCCTTCTACATGTAGCAGGCTTCTGACATGGTTGCGTAACGACCGCCGTCTAAGTGATCATAGACCGCAACCGGGACCTACGGCTTAACGTGCCATCCGAAACACGGAACCATATTACTTACGGACAATCGGGTGGTTCAGCCCGCAATGTCATGATAAATATCAACTTTGTGAGTGACCCACCGAGAATCGACCCCGGAACCTCCCTCTGAAATCTGCAATGTTATATCCTACTAATCAATACTTCCTTCAGGTGGCACAAGACCTGGACGTAGCGTTTGCCGTGCGCTCTGGCGGCGGGTTGCTCCCGGCGGAGGCGCTGCGGCGACGTCTGAACTCACACGTGGAGCGGCTTGAGGAGCGCGCCAGGCTGGTGGTTGAGGAGTTGATGAGGGCCACTTGCGGGGGCTGCCAGCATGGCACCTGCGCTGAGAGAGTCGTGTTGAAGCCAGGTCAGTTAATAAAGTTTATATAAAGATCTTAACACAGCTCTTTCGCTTTCTCAACATTCATCATTCTTTTCATGAATGCTCGTAAGTTTAGGGTACTGTGGATCTGACCATTTTTAGGGCGTCCCGTATATGATTCAGTACTTTCGTCTCAGTCTTCCTTTTTCAACGTTCCCTTTCACACTCACCACAATATACTTGCTAGGCTAATCTTCTTTCATAACTACGAAATTTCTTATATTAAAATGCATTGCTTTATCGTTTCAGGTGCCAGAGTAGTAGCGACCGACGTGTTTGCGCTGGTGGCGCCCCCGCACAAGCTGAAAGGCGTGTGCGCATGCGCGGCCGGCTTCGCGGGCGAGCGCTGCGATATACCGCTCACTGACTGCAAACCCGCGCCCGATGGTATGTAGCATGACATTTATGCATACATAAATCACGCCTTTATCTCTTGCATGGTAGGCAAAGCGATAACGATCGCAAAATTAAAGTCGTCGCCACGTCTGACAATATTTGAATGTCGTTGCAGATAAGTCGTGTATCACTATAGTGATAGGTTGTCAGCCTGACGCCTAAAATTGCAATACACTTAAAACCCTCGAGTCCCTTAGTCGGCTTCTACGACACCCACGGGAAAGAAGTGGGGTGATGCTATTCTAAGCCGGCATCACACGGCTAAACCATGGTAGAAAAATTGAATGCGTTTAGGACATTTTTATGATTGAGGACATGCGGCGGGAGGCCGCTACAAGATTCGTTTCATCAATTTTCTAAGTTTCACGTGGTTGACTTAAAAGATCCCCATTTATTTTACAATTCCTATTCTATTCTATTACTATGAGCCTGATGTGTCCCACTGCATTCGATTTGGATTTGATAATTTATTATTTCTTCACCAGGTACAGAAAGCGCGTGTTGCGACGGCCCCGAATGCCGCACCCCCGGCATCGTGCAGCTCAGCGGAGACGGCTACCTGGTCTACCGCGTGGAGCGAGGAGTGGTGGACGGAGCCAGACTACTGGATGACGAGATCAACCTGTCGTTGAAGTTCAGGACTCGAAGAACGAGAGGCACCTTGCTTCATGCGGCTGGGAGAGTAGACTTTGCACAGTTGCATCTTATTGAAGGACAGGTGAGAGCCATATTTAAGTTTTATGTTCTTGGTCTAGAGGATAGAGAGGTGGTGGACGGAGCCAGACTGCTGGATGACGAGATCAACCTGTCGTCAAAGTTCAGGACTCGAAGAACGAGAGGCACCTTGCTTCATGCGGCTGGGAGAGTAGACTTTGCACAGCTATATCTTATTGAAGGACAGGTCAGAACTATTTCTATAGTTTTATGTTCTTGGTCTAGTGGATAGAGAGGTGGCGGATCGAGCCAGGCTGTTGGATGACGAGATCAACCTGTCGTGGAAGTTCAGGACTCGAAGAACGAGAGGCACCTTGCTTCACGCGGCTGGGAGAGTAGACTTTGCACAGTTGCATCTTATTGAAGGACAGGTGAGAGCCATTTCTTTTGATTTACTCTTCGTCTAGTAGATAGAGGAGTGGTGAATGAAGATATCATTCATTGAAGTTCTTCACTCAAGACAATATCCGAGTGGGGTGATGCCAATTTAGTGAAGTTTAATGCATCAAAGACACAGGCTTGTCGATTCTCGACTAAACGGAGTCCCTTCACACTTACTCCGACTTTCCGAGATGTATCCATACCGATTTCTGACCACCTTGATCTTCTTGGCATGACTCTTACGTCAGACCTGAACTTTGGACGCTACATAGAATCTTTGGCCATGACTGCAGCAAAAAAGCTTGGTATCCTCTCAAAGGTTAGGCGCTACTTTGCACCAGAACAGCTTCTACAACTCTATCAAGCTCAAGTTCGATCTTGCATGGAGTATTGCTGCCACCTTTGCGATGGATCTGCCAAATTCCAACTGGCCGCCTTAGACTCCATTGAAAAACGCGCCAAGAAGCTCATAGCAGACGAAGCACTGGTTGAGACTAAGTTGCAGAGCCTTGAACACCGTCGTAAAGTGGCATGCATGTCGGTATTCTATAGGATGCATTTCGGAGAGTGTGCTCAATCACTCCACGACCTGATACCCCCTTCCCCATTCCATCTCCGGGGATCGAGGCGCCGACTGGGGTTCCACCCTTATGTTGTAGATATACCTCTGATCCGCACTAAGCGTTTCGCTTCAACTTTTATCATGCGTACGGCTAAAGAGTGGAATTCCCTGCCGGCGGATCTTTTTCCGGAACAATATAACTTGGGCCTTTTTAAGGCAAGAATGAATAGGCATTATCTAGGCAAGCATGTACCATCTTCGTCTGCATCTCCACTTACCACCAGGTGAGATGGCAGACAAATGCGGGCCTATTAATAATAATAATAAAAAAAAAGATGGAGTAGAATACAGAAGTTACTTTCTGCCTTGTGTATTGAGTTTTTAGGTGAAATTCCTTGTATGATAGAAAACTTCTTTTTGCTTCTGGACTGTGTCATGAATAAAATAAAAAAGTTGTATGCTTAAAACTATTGTCCAAAAATACTACCGACTACCTATTTGAATTAATAAACAGAAAAGTTGTATAAAAGTTATTGTTCTAACGCCATCCAAAATAGCAACGTATGACGTCTTCCATTTCAATTTTCATACAAAATACCGTTTTAGATCGTTTTAAAAAGTAGCTCATTTGACCTGCCTGTCCACATCCTTATTTCGTTGATTCTATTAACCGGTCATAGTATCAGTATGCTTATTATGCTGAAGAAATACAAATTAATAAAAACACTAAACAAGACATTTTTCTGAAGACTATAAAAACACTAAAGAAGACATTATTCTGAAGACTATAAAAACACTAAAGAAGACATTATTCTGAAGACTATAAAAACACTAAAGAAGACATTATTCTGAAGACTATAAAAACACTAAAGAAGACATTATTCTGAAGACTATAAAAACACTAAAGAAGACATTATTCTGAAGACTATAAAAACACTAAAGAAGACATTATTCTGAAGACTATAAAAACACTAAAGAAGACATTTTTCTGAAGACTAGGGTGTATGCCTGTATTCAATTCAAATTCAAATTATTTATTCAAAGTAGTAAATTTTACATTCAGCTTTTTGATGGTCAAGTATTAGCAAATTTAACAATAACAATTTTACGAACCTAGTGTAATCGTGGCTAAGGTGGACTAAAAACTGAAAACTAGCCCCTAAAGTACTGCCTTGGGACTATTTTTAAGTTTTTAGAAATTTCACGTGGCTGTATGGTCTAAAGACCTTCGCCTGTCCAATGGACTAACAAATTACCAGTCATTAAGTTCCCCATGTCTGTTTCGCAGGTGGAATTCCGCATGGAGCTGGGGTCGGGCGAGGTGCGCGTGCGCGCGGGCGAGGCCGTGGCGGACGGCGCGTGGCACACCGTGCGGGTAGACCGCCGCGGGGCCACCGTCCGCCTCACCGTGGACAGGAGAGTCGCCAGCAAGGAGGCCCCGCCCCCTGCAGCGCTACTGGACGCCAGGCCTGATAGAGTCCTCATTGGTGCAGCGCTGTATCGACACGCGCACCCTAGCGCGCCTGAACAAGTAGGTCCATACTAGCTTGCAGTACTTTAGTGGGTACAAGTACAAGTCCCGAACAAGTAACTAATATAATCCGCAGTAAAATGTTCGTTCAAGAGTCTTGGGAGTACTTACCACACCCGTGTAAAATAATATAGAAACCATCAAATAATGTGGGATTTAAATTCACGTCTGCGTTTATCTAGATCAGCGTATTTACTCTGCTAGGTTTCTCGTAGTGTCTGCAAGCAGCTGTTCAAATGTCGATCCTGTGAAGATTTGCTTACTATATTTTCTGGCGTAGAATTAACAAACTTCTATTGTTGTTTGCGATAACGAGTTCCTAGTTAACTTATTCCTTTTCCCAGGTGACGTACGGCTTCCACGGCTGCATAACCGACCTCAAGCTGAGCGGCGTGGGACTACCGTTAGAAGAAGGCGGCACTTCCACCGACGGGCGCGCGCAGCTGATCCGCCGCGTCAGAGCCAGAGTGGGCTCCACTTGCGCGCCGTTACCTCCCCCCGGCGCCTGCGGGGGGTACCCCTGTCAGAATGGGGGGACGTGCAAAGAACTGCCATTGCCAGCGCTGTTGGAGGGAGAGGAGGGATATAGCTGCATCTGTCACGCGCGGTTCCTAGGAAGACATTGCGAGGTGAGCCATTTGTATAACCGTTGTTTAAATTTGGTGCCGTGACCTGGATTACTTATAGACTAACCTATAATAATATTTATATTATTATTATATTCTTTCACCCATGGTATATTAATCGTTAAAACGATCTTGTAAACGTTTAAGTAGGGTCTGTATTGTTTGAGCAGAAATAAAGATTTGTCAGGTATATTATTAGGAATAAATTGTGAAGGGAGTTACGGTATTGATAATGACAGAAAGTCTATTAAAAAAATATAAGAAAAAGCGACCGAGAGCGTGGCAACTGGCAAGTGCATAGACAGGATTAGTCACTTGAATCTTGGCACTGTCTTGTCATACATGACCCGTAATTTCAAAAATATATTTGTATTGAGCAGTTTAAAGCATATTCCTAATAAATGTTTACTATTTTGTAGAAATGTCCGCAAGATGTTTGGTGTTTTAATCAAACACTAGATATCGATATTAACTTTTTGTTACAAAACACACGTCTGACCCGGCAAGTCAGAAGACGTGGGTTCAAATCCCGTCGGTGGCCTGAATTTTTTCACCTTGCTAAGTTTGTATTATCTTTGTAACGAAAAGTTTACATATTTCTAATATAATAACACTGTTCCCCAGATCGACTCCGACCCGTGCGCGTCGGCCCCGTGCCTGCACGGCGGCGAGTGCAGCGCGGACGGCGCGGGCGGGTACCGGTGCGCGTGCGCGGCGGGGCTGGCGGGCGCGCGCTGCGAGCGGGGCCGGTGGTGCGCACCCGGCGTGTGCGCGCACGCCGGCGCCTGCGAGGAGGGCGAGTGGGGGCCCTCGTGCCGCTGCAGGGGGTGAGTAATGACGACCCATGTGGCGCAGTGGTAGTGCGACTGCCTTTGACGCAGAAGGTTCCGGGTTCGATTCTCGGTGGGTCACTCACAAAGTTAATATTTATCACTTTGTGAATTTGTTTATAAGGGCGGTGTCACACACTCTGTGACCTTTCGCCATAGCGTTTGTTTTAAGGTCACAAATGTCACAGGTATCAAGCAAAATTTTATAAACTATAACGTTGTTATTTAGGCTGACTAAATCTTCATTTTCCTTGTACATATTCTTATTGTGGCCTCCCTCTGTTTGATTGCAGTTACTTCGGTCCCCGCTGCCAGTTCGACGTGGACGAGTGCGCGGGCGAGCCCTGTCTGAACGGCGCCACCTGCCTCAACGAACCGGGCTCCTTCCGCTGCTTGTGCCCGCCGGACAAAACCGGTCAGTATCCCAAGAAACGTATCGGCAAAAATTGCTTCTGATACAACCATCTAACAAACACACTATGTGTCTGATACAAGATACAAAAATAACCGCTGTTTTGTCATGTGATTTTTTTGCCGTCACAAAGCAACTAGGAACTTCATACACACATACATATATCACGCCTTTATCCCTTGCGGGGTAGGTAGAGCGTTAACGACCGTAAAATTACGGTTTTTATCGCCACGCCTGACAAATGTTTGAGAGTCGTTTCAGATGAGTCGTGTATCACTACAGTGACAGGTTGTCAGCCTATCGCCTAAAATTGCCTTACACATAAAGCCCTCGAGCTTAGTCGGCTTCTACGATAATCACGGGAAAGAAATGGGGTGATCTAAGCCGGCATCACTAGGCAAACCGGGAACTTTACTTAGCTAATGTTGCTATACAAAGGTTATTAACGTAACCGAGGAAAAATGAATACACAACTCAAGTTTTTAAGGTACCAAAATTTTGTACTAACCATTTTTCTTTGGTCACCCAGGAATGAACTGCGGCAACCCTCTATACTCTGACGCGGTTGTGTCGGGCGGAGTGGAAGGCACGCGCGTATTGGCCGAGCTCTGGCGCTGGGCGCTGGACGCTAAGTGGCCACTGGTGGCCGTGGCCGTCACGATACTGGCCATATGTTTGGCCGTGCTGGTGCCTTTCTTGCTGAGGAAGAGAACGAGACCGAGGCCGAAGGATGAGCCGCTGAACAGTCATGCTATGGAAAAGCTAGCGCCGGGGAGACCAAGGGGGTCCAAACTCTCTAATTTAGAAGGTACGTTTGCTGCTATATTGGTGGGACTCGAACCCACATCTTCTGGCTGGCCGGGTCAGATGTGTTAACCGTTACACCACGGTCGGCTCTAACCGGGGCGGCGAAATTGTGATCCACTTGCTTCGTTCATAATATTTTTTCTTATGAGTAGCATCATCATCATCATCATCATCATCATCATCATCATCACTTTTCCGCTTGTTTCGTTTGTATTAGCTTTCTAAGAAGAAGCTAATATCAATATCTAGTGTTTGATTAAAAAACCAAGTATTCGAAATTACTATCATGTGAATATTTCTACAAAATAGTAAACATTATACAACTGTTTGTTAATTATTAACAAAACCCAACTAAACCTGATAGAGAATATTATAATGTTTTCAAAGCGCGAAGGTCTCAAAAAATTTTAGAAAGTCAAACTAACTAACTAACTAATTTCTCCCCAGCGGAGCGTCGCGAGCGGCCGGCGTCGTGCGGGGGTCCCAACGACCCCCCGCCACTCAACAACATGGACACGCTCCGCTCGTACGGGTCGGCGGGCGACGAGCTGGAGGGCATCCCGCCCGACTACCTGCGCAACCTCAACCTCGACCACAACGAGCGCAAGCCCTGGTCCGAGCAGATGCACCTCACCGTCGTCGACAACAAGATCTACAACGGTCAGTACAACGACCCCCCCCACTCAACAACATGGACACGCTCCGCTCGTACGGGTCGGCCGGCGACGAGCTGGAGGGCATCCCGCCCGACTACCTGCGCAACCTCAACCTCGACCACAACGAGCGCAAGCCCTGGTCCGAGCAGATGCACCTCACCGTCGTCGACAACAAGATCTACAACGGTCAGTACAACGACCCCCCCCACTCAACAACATGGACACGCTCCGCTCGTACGGGTCGGCCGGCGACGAGCTGGAGGGCATCCCGCCCGACTACCTGCGCAACCTCAACCTCGACCACAACGAGCGCAAGCCCTGGTCCGAGCAGATGCACCTCACCGTCGTCGACAACAAGATCTACAACGGTCAGTACAACGACCCCCCCCACTCAACAACATGGACACGCTCCGCTCGTACGGGTCGGCCGGCGACGAGCTGGAGGGCATCCCGCCCGACTACCTGCGCAACCTCAACCTCGACCACAACGAGCGCAAGCCCTGGTCCGAGCAGATGCACCTCACCGTCGTCGACAACAAGATCTACAACGGTCAGTACAACGACCCCCCCCACTCAACAACATGGACACGCTCCGCTCGTACGGGTCGGCCGGCGACGAGCTGGAGGGCATCCCGCCCGACTACCTGCGCAACCTCAACCTCGACCACAACGAGCGCAAGCCCTGGTCCGAGCAGATGCACCTCACCGTCGTCGACAACAAGATCTACAACGGTCAGTACAACGGTCACGACCGATGTATAGAATAGAAATCTTTATTTCAAAGTACATGAAGCAATACAAAAGTAACTTAAATACTAGACACAGGTTGTACATTGAAAAAGGTGTCCCACTCAGCATATGCTATAATACGAAGCAGGTATTACAGCGCTGATATTCTGTGGTACCCATGCGTGCTTTTGCACTGATCGAAACAAGGCAACACTATTGAAATAAATATAAGTAGCGCAGTGGTAGTGCGGCTGCCTTTGACGCAGAAGGTCCCGGGTTAAATTCTCGGTGGGTCACTCACTAAGTTGATATCTATCACTTAGTAAATTTGTTCCCAGTCTGATTAGG
Organism: Keiferia lycopersicella; assembly: GCA_029255805.1. Classification (NCBI taxonomy): domain Eukaryota; kingdom Metazoa; phylum Arthropoda; class Insecta; order Lepidoptera; family Gelechiidae; genus Keiferia; species Keiferia lycopersicella. Next base: position 902,053 of record JARACZ010000018.1, read on the forward strand.
ACATTGCGGGCTGAACCACCCGATTGTCCGTAAGTAAGATGGTTCCGTGTTTCGGATGGCACGTTAAACCGTAGGTCCCGGTTGCTGTCTATGATCACTTAGACGGCGGTCGTTAGACAACCATGTCAGAAGCCTGCTACTTGTAGAAGTCGGTCAAAAAATTCTGACCCAATGTACCCTGGGTCGTTAGAGGCCTCGGTGTCCCACACGAAAAGAGAGAGAGAGCATTAAGGCTGCCTCATTGGACCATTAAAATTTCTCTATGTTTCTTATCTTATTGTTGTTTTGTTTGCAATAAAGAATATTATTTCTGATATTATTTTGTCTCTCCTTTTGGAGGTATTTCCCACGGGCCTTAGTCAAGTGAGCTGGGGTTTGTGTTAAATTTGGATGTGACTGATGACGTCATGAACTATTATTATTATTTTTCTGTAGTTTGTTCTACTTATCTCGACATTACGAGCATGTCGGTATTTACAGAACCAAGTACGGGCTATGCCAAGTGAATTGGTTCTGATGCTACATTGTCTTCGGTATGGAATATAGTTGCGTTAGAGAGGAATCGCTGAACTATGGAACATGTGTCAAGTATTACTGATTTTTGTATATTAACGTACGTCGATTTTGGAAGCTTTAATTCACCTATTGCCTTGTGTAATGTTTTTGGGATTATGCCGGTTGAAGAGATTATAACGTATTATTATTATTATGTGTTACCTTGTAGACCTGAAAGGCTGCAAGGTCCGGCGCGCCGTGTCGCCGGGCGGCGTGGGCGGCGTGCGGCGCGCGGGGGACGCGGCCGCGAGCGCCTCCCCGCACCTGGTGGGCGGCTACCACTGGGACTGCTCCGACTGGTGCGGCAACACTGCGCTGCCACAGATCAGCGAGGTAACATACATACATACATACATACATCTTCTTCTTATATATAAGAGCTCATTGCTCTTGTCGGTGGAGCGCCGCCATATCATTTATCATTTCTATCCTCCGCCTTCTCCTTGACCTCCCTTTAAGTCATGGCCATTATTCTTTCCTTCACATACATACATACAGGGTGTAAAAAATTTGCTGCAAATATTTTAAGGGGTGAATCAGCCCATGAAAATAAACAACTATTCCCAAGAAGCATAGGTCGAAATATGAGAAATTTATTTAGACCTCCCATACGAGTTGACTTGGTCAGTCGGTAATTTTGTACGGAAGGTCTAAAAAATTTTTCATATTTCGAACTATGTTCCTTGGGGAAAGTTGTACAGTTTCATGAGCTGATTCACCCCTTAAAGTATTTGCAGCAAATATTTATACACCTTATATGTCCCATGCGGGGTAGGCAGAGCGTTAACGGCCGTAAGAATGCGGTCGCTATCGCCAAGTCTGACATTTTGAGGATTTTGTTCCAAGGTTGATTCAGAAAACATGTGTATCACTATAGTGACAGGATATATGACGCTTATGTTCAACCTTGGTCCAGGTGGCGGGGTCCGAACGGCCGGACTCGTCATCGCCGACGCCGCCGTCCCCCCCGCGGCGCGGCGGCAGCGGCAGCGTCACCAGTGGCACCAGCCGCGGCGACGCGCGCCGGGCACTGAAGCCGCGACCGCCGGGCTGGCGGGCGCCGGTAGACACCGACTCCGCCCCAGACGACCTGGCCGACACCGACCCGCCGCGGCTCAATGACGGTGAGCTGGCTAAATGATGACTTTATCTTGTTTTTTTTTGTGTTGGTCCATTCAATTATAGTCCCGGGGCTTTCAAATCTACTACCTTGTTCAAACAACCAGCCCAATCACGCCTTTGAGGTGAAACTGGGCTTAGGAGTTGTTCTGGCAAGAACGGATTGGACCGAATCTTCCCGGTGTGTGCCGGTAATTGCCAAAATGAGGCGTAAATGAGGGATTATCTTGTGTTTTATCTTTATCTTTTATTAGTACAGGCCTCCCATACAAAATTACCAACCGACCAAGTATGGGAGATCCCAAAACTTTTCTCTTATTTTGACCTATTTTATGTTTCTTAAAGAAAGTACTTAAGTTTTTTGGGCTAATTCACCCCTTAAAACATTTGCAGCTAATATTTTTACTCCTTATATTTTTTACATATCGCATCGGCAACAACAGTTTTATTTTTAAAATTAAGTTGTAGTTTTTAGTATATTTTATTTTATTTCTTTTTTTATTTTATGTTTGTTTTATTTATGTTTGGTTGGTAGCATCGTGTTACTTGTTGCACCCCGACGCGTACCTCCCGCGCGCGGCGTCGGACAGCGAGCAGCAGCTCCGCGGCAGAAACATCCGCGAACCTGACGCCGCCAGCCTCATCACTATGCTTGGTGAGTTCACGCTGTATTAGCCAGCTAAGCCCTACTTCATTGAGCTTGGAATAATGACGTTGCCGTCGTTGTTGGTACTCCATGTGGCGTTGTACGTCCGCTGTGATGATGATCTCTCCGTCCGATTTCGGCCATGGCGACCACTTGATTCAGAACGGCGCTGATGCGCCCGGAGATGGCTAATGTAGTCAATTTTGGTCTCAATGTTGCATCTAAAGATGCACGTCCGCTGTAACCCTCATTTGTATGAGCGTTGCGGCGACGCTAATAAACTTCACGTCACAAGACACGCTAACAGATTGTATCCAAAGCTAAGATTAAGGTGTGACTGTGTTTTGTATACAAATGTTGGGAAAGGGACATTATGGGAAAGGGGCATTTTGAGAAAGGGGTATTTTGGGAAAGGGACATTTTGGGAAGGGGACAATCTGGGAAAGGAGCATTCTGAGAAAGGGACATTCTGCACCTAAAGGGATTTTTCTTTAGCGTGGAGCGGTCGTCGGCGGAAAATATTTTTTTAATTTTGATAAAATTCCCGGGTCACGGTGCTCTCTTTGGCAAGAAATCCTGGTGAGGACTGTGAGGGATCATTAGCTTTTTCATTTTTCCATGCTGACCGCAATCATTTGTTCCAGAGGAAAGAAACTCCCTCCTAGGCGGCGGCGGTGGCTCCTGCAGCGACGTGTCCGCCAACCTCTGCGAGATCGAGGACTCGGACGAGGAGGGGACCGACCTGCCCCTCCCCGCGCCCCCCGCCTACAGCGCCGCCCCCCTCCCCGCGCCGCCCGGCTTCGGCGCGCGACACACCGACGTGTGACGCCGGCGACGAGGCCTCTAGCCTCCACAGACTGAACACTGTACATATTATTGTATCTACGCGTAAGTAAAAACACAATTTGTAGTACTCGTCACGCGAATCATCAAGCGACCAACCGAACGATCGATCGATGTCGAATAGGAAATGTTATCAAATAAAGAAACAATGCTATTACAACAATAATAGGATGAACCTTTTAGAAAATCAGACTAACTAAATTGGAAAAAACATACTACTTAAGAAATACTTGAATTTTGGATCTAAAGCACTTTTATTGTAATAGCATTGTATATTAGCTTAAAATACGAGTCGCTATGGATTGATGATAGGAAGAAATAACCATAATGGCAGCTGCCTTTAAGTGTAAATATCATAAATATAAATAGTTAAGAATACATGCGTGTGAAAGTTATGGAGCGGAAAGGTAAATGAATGAAAAATACGTAATACTTATGTTTCCATCGATGCAATACACAAAAGTACATATTCGTAAACTCAGTACATAAAACTAAATGTTCTTTGTATACTTCCCCTTACAGTGAATGTCGTAACGTGTGTAGGTTATGTATTTTTATATATTACCAATATACATGTTAGCGAAGAAAGAAACCTAAAAAATAAGTTATATTATAATACACTTCTCATCAGACAAATCGAGGCACTTTCGTTTTTATGATTTGAAATCTATAAAAAACTATTTCGTAATTGGGACATTTTCATTTGTTTATTTATTTATTTCAAAGTAGTATATTTTACATTTATCTTTTTGTGTGTCAAAATCAGTCATTGCAAAAGAGAGAAAAATGTATACATTTTTCTATTTCTTATAACAATTGTATGTGTTACCTAGTGTAAACGCGGTTCTAGATTAATAAACCTCATTTTACTCAGAATCACACGATATCAGACATAAAAAAATAGACTTTTAAAATAATGTGGTTTGTACGAAACATAAACTTGCAAAGTGTCTCGCATTTTTTGATGAGGAGTATAGTAGGTATTGTTACCTACTTCGCATTTCAGGGTCATTCCGTTAAGTATTGGGTCCAAGTGACCGTAGTTCTTTTGAATGTGCTTGTTTAGTACAACTAGGTGAATATCACGATAATATACAGTGCATATGAATTTATAATCTTCCGTTGTGTTTAAAAAGTATAAAAGAAGTAGACGTACGTAAATTAAATATATATATACTAATTATGATAAATATCGTGAATCAAAGTTAGACTTAGATATTTAATAATTAGATAGTTCTACACCCTATTTCACTTCTATCGCCTGAATGTAAGATGATTGATATTTATTTAAATATCAGTACGTATTTCGATTTTTTCTTGCCAATATATATAATTTATAAGTTATACCCACAAAACATATTTAGTTAATGACACTTTGTATCCATCGTTACCTAAATGCATCACATAATTTATGTATTAAAATAATATTTTAAAATTGAAATTCAGGTTGCAAAAAAATTTGCTTCAAGTATTTTAAGAGGTGAACCAGCCCATGAAACTGAACAACTTTCCTCAAAGAAAACAGGTCGAAACATGAAAAAGAATTTTTTTTTACGTAACCACTTCGATGTCGAAAAAATTAATTATACAAAATAAATGATTGACCAACCAAGTCAATATGCATGGAAGGTCCAATAAAATATCTCAAATTTCGACATATGATTCTTGGGAAAAGTTGTTCAGTTTCGTGGGATGATTCACCCTTAAAATATTTGCAGAGAATATTTTTACACCTTATATAACGTGAATATTCTGACGTTTGCGCTGAGAGCAGACGTCAATTTATGCGCCATGATTATTATAAGACTGCTTTGATGAGTGGTCCATCCAGAGGAAACTCGCATTCGACGTCACAATTTGTAGTCTTCACGTGTTAATAATATTGTTAATCATTTCGAATGCGCGGCCTTTGGATAGCGATCATATTGTGTGAGTGTAGGGGTCTCTAGCTAAAGTAGCGCCGCTCGAATAGGCAGCTGACAGCTGTTAAATCCATTTTATAGGACATGTTAACAAAGAAAATTTTACTATATGTCATAGCTAACAGTTGTCAAATATGGCCTATTCTAACGGCAATACTTTAATGACGCTGAGTTACGGCGGAATACGCGCCGACAACTTACGTAATGTAAATTAAAATGAAATGGTGCTCTGACTATAGTTTCATATCATAACTGTAAACTATGCATTTAAAAACTGTTCTCCTTTTAGGATAGCGAATTTAACGTAAGTATCTATTTTTATATGTATAAAAACAAAATGTAATTAATTACCTACCGATAGAGCGACGCTTCGTGCAAGAAGCACCACACTTGTGATAGAGTCTATATCTTCCTAATGCTCTCCGTTTAGTTCGATCAAAATTATCATTTAAGTTCACCCTTGTATATAGCATTGAAATAATCATTATTGATAATATTATATATTTATGTTGTTATCAATTACTTAACTCAAGTAAGCGCCATGACGTGTACCATTTTTTAAATAATGAAAACACTTAATCCACTAAGAATTTGGCCAATATTGTAATTTCTAAATGTGCTTACTTTACATAATAAAAAACATGAGTCGCACAAGAAAATATAATAAAATATTATTGTCCTACAAAAATATGTCGTAGTTAAAGAACGAAAACGAGTAATTAGTAGTAATAATTATACAAACATCCCAAACTCCTTATCATTTGAATAGAGATTTTGATACTATTATGTATTACAAAAAATCGCATAATATGCTTAAAGAATCCGTTGGCTAAATACTAGGTAATCCAAGAACTATGGAGTTGCGTTTATATTAAGATAAGACAGTATTGTACGTATACAACTTATAATTTATTTAAAGATTGTTGTATAAGTTTTGACACGACTAATAAAGAGAATAATATTTCGGATTTTACGTTTTTTTATTTTGTTAACCCCATGGCGAAACCACTGAACAGAGATGTACACGTATCACACGTTCTACTAAACTTATCAAAATCACACGTATCGTATATACGTATAATAAAGTCACACAGACTCTTGACATCAATAGTTTCGAGTAGTCAAAAGTGTGATACGAGTTTTTAGCCCAGTGTCGTTGCGTAGTTACTTCTGTGCAGTATTTTAGAATTTACCATTTCAGAAATTGAGCCCCGTGAAAATAAATTACCAACTTAAAAAAAAATACTATATTAATATAGTATGGGCGAGACGGGTGAATTTTGTAGACTGCATTTTGTCTGCTTCATTCAATATTGCTCATACTCCTTTACAAAATTCATAATTATACTTATCTGCAAATAATGTTGCCAAACCGGTAAATCCATGCAATGGGGATCTCTTTTAGTTCCTAGTAGATGGCTATATCCCATAGATATGGGTAATAAATTAATTTATAAAATTGTATAAAAGCTTATTTTTATTTATGAGAATAATAAAGCACTGAACGCATTAAAATCCCATTAAATCGGGATAAAAGTTTTTATTGGCACTGAACTGAACTTGACCAATTCTCAATCTGAAATAGCGCCACCTAGTTCGGACGGACAAGTGTTGCTAACAGCGCTAACAGCCCAAAAAATCCTCATTTGCAAAAACGAAACGCATTTAGTGTGACAGGAATGCGTTCGTAAGTGCTCCATAATTATAAATTTTCTCAATTGACAGTTCTTAAACCCGCGGCCGAAATAAGTGTTAGGTTTGTAATGTAATAAAATACATAGTTTCAATATGGGTTTATTATAAAAAGTGATTCGACTTGCGCGCGACCGTACGCGTTCGCCCCACCAGTTCCAGCTTAGCACTTTTAACTGGTGTCGGCAACTATTACTTGTCACACACAGCTTGTCACTCTCGAATTCTCGATTCGAACGGCGGCGGTTTAAGAACTGTCCATTGTGAAAATTTATGGAGCAATCACTCACGAACGCACTTTTGTTGTTGGTTGGTTGACAGATAAGAGGGAGGTTATTATTTTGTTTGTATTGTAATAAGATTCTAAACAAGATTTTTGTATTATTTTACGTCTTCGGAGGTAAAGTAATGTCGAAATCAAAAGGTTATGTATGCGTAAACTGTGGAAAGCCAGCTGTTGCTCTTTATACTACTTATGGACCCTCCGTTCTCAAACTAAACAAATGTGTAAGTTTGTACTTTTTTATCGCGGATTTTCGTGTGTAACAAACGCACTGTAGGCATTACCATACTTCAACAAATGTATTTATAGTCTACATTACCGATACTACTGGATAATAGTATGTCAGAGTTATTCAAGGTATGTGTTAAAAAGTCAAAATACTTCAGCTTACAGTGTCACATCACAACCAGCCTAACTGCTAGTACGCGCCTGTACGTGTATGGAACATTGAGGTCAAGTTACGCTGGTCACGTACTATCTAAGCGAATGAGCTATACATCGCCCATATTACCCAACCTACCTAGAACTATTGTTATGTTATCTAGAATCAACCTACATTGTATTGATTCCTTCACTATTCCACATTATCTTTACTGATGACTAATTATGTGATTTCCAGAAAAGCTGCAAGGCGGTTGTGGACAAGTACATAGAATATGATGATGTTATTATTATGATTGATGCAGTTTTGATATCAAAGGAAGCACAGAGGCATGTTATTTATAATATTGATTTTAAGGTATGATAATTACATTTTATTATTATTATTCTTTTAACGGTTTTAAGATCACTTTGACTGCGGTCTTTATCGGGTCGTTCAACAACTAAGTTTCCCACATGAAGAAAAGAAAGACAGTTTTGAGCTCTATTCATAGAAAGAATTTAATATTTATTAGGAAGCCCGTTTAGCAGTTTTATCAGCGACTACTGAGTAGACTTCACATTGTCAAGGTAGCCTATGTTACAACAGGGCACATTAAAGGTTAACGCAAACTTATCCGCACCAAACGAACCAAATTTTTAGAATCCTTTACATGAAATCCAATTAAACCTCGCAAACATTTGCTGGAATCAACCGATTTGACTGATTCGGTTCGAACAAATGTGCGAGGTTTCATAGGATTTCATATAAAGAATTCTAAAATTTGGTTTGTTTGGTTCTTTTCATGCGGATAATTGTGCCTTCACCTTAACTATAAACTGATAAATGGTATGTGTCTATTTCACTATAAAAATATATAATTAATTAAAATGGCTTTATTATTTTAGAGTATGGGATAAGACAACGAGGTCAGAATATGTGATGATGGCTTAGTTATTTTGGATATTATCAAGAGAGAGAAATTCTAGAGATTCATTTTCCTTTCCACTTTAATGTGATCAATCATACACTGTATTTTTCAGTCAGTTTGGAAGCTGCTTATAGTTCTGACTCTACTGGAGGCTTATGGAGTGTGGAGCAATGACAGCCTTTTCAATATCGCCATCAACTCCCTGTGCGATATTAAGACTAATAATTCTACTTACCTGTAGGTATACAATTTACCCTATATTCTTTTACATAACTTTAAAATTAAACAAGACACTAAAATAGTCACCAAAACCTCTGATAATAAAGGCTAATAAGTTAAGGGCAGATTTAAAAAAATCTAACTTTTACATGTATTGTAAATATGTATAAGGTGTAAAAATATTAGCTGCAAATACTTTAAGGGGTGAATAAGCCCATGAAACTGAACAACTTTCCTCTAGGAATATAGGTTGAAATATAAAAAAATTGTGTTTTTTGTGTGTTTGTAATTTCTATTTTGTTTTCACAACACACATACATATCACGCCCATATCCCTGGCAGGGTAGGCAGAGCGCAAACAACCGTAAAATTATCGCTATGTCTGACAAATGTTTGAGGGTTGTTTCAGATAATCCCTGCATTGCTATAGGGACAGTCTAAGATTGCAAAACACACGACGACGCCCTAGAGTCTCTTAGTCGATAATTAACGAAACCGTTTTAAAAATTATTTTGTAAAAGCACATAAAATCCTCATCTGTTCCAGGAACATTCCAATAAACAAAACATTGCCTGAGTATTGGAAGCGCAAGTGCGAAGGCTGGACATATGAAGCACATCCGGGTATCAGAGATTTCTTCATCTGGGAGAACGATTTCTATGTACTGTGTATATCTACGCTGGCTGGTATGGATAAAGTTTAAGAGCATACCTTAAGAACTCCGAGTTTGCAGCCTTTTCCTACAAATGTTTTGCCCTGTTTACCTTCCAAGCAATGTGTCTAGGTTTAGATTTAGAGCTATAAATTCCTTTTTTATTAAATTTAGTCCTCTTAAAAAAAGAACCTACAATTTTCTTAAATTTAATTATGAAATGAAAACAAAAGTATTTTTATTTTTCTTTCTAGTTAAGATGCTACCTCAAATTAGTCGCCAAAGTAGTTTTTTTACTATCCATTTTCAGTTTTTTCAAGATCCGGAATAGTATCAATTTGTCGCCGCGTTAAATACATGCCATTTTTTAAATTCGCTTAAATTGCTTGGAATTTAAAAAGCTTGTTTGTTAGACTGTTAGATATAAAATAAATTTGTTCGTGTTTCAGGTATCATAGCGTTCCTCTCAACAGCGCACTTGGTGATGAAAGTGATGAGACCTGACTTGCCATCGCATCATGAAGGTATATATTGTTTTATACTGAATGAAATTGTTGAATGAAAAACTTGTAGTGGATATAGTTGTATCATGAAACCGTAATAATGTAGGTAACTGTGCGACGACCGATGTGGCGCAGTGGCAGTGCGACTGCCTGTGACGCAGAAGGTCCCGGGTTCTAGGTGGGTCACTCGCAAAGTTGATATTTATCACTTTGTGAATTTGTTCCCAGTCTTGCTAGGACATTGCGGGGTGAACCACCCGATTGTCCGTAAGTAAGATGGTTCCGTGTTTCGGATGGCGCGTTAAGCCGTAGGTTGGTCCCGGTTGCTGTCTATGATCACTTAGACGGCGGCAGTCGTTACACAACCATGTCAGAAGCCTGCTACTTGTAGAAGGCGGTTGAAAAATTCTAACTCTAGGGTTCATCGGGTCGCTGGAAAACTCGGTGTCCCACACGAAAAAAATAAACTGTGAGAACCACCCCATAGTTCGTAAGAAAGAAGGTTCCGTGCATCGGATGACTTTTTCGGTTGTTGTCTATGTTTAGACGGCGGTCATTACACAACCATATCAGAAGCCTGCTTCTTGTAGAAGGCGGTGGAAAAATTCTGACACTAGGGTTCATAGGATTGTTGGACGACTCGGCGTCCCACACAAAACAAAAAAGATTTCTTAATCCCAGAAGTTTAGATTGCAAATTATCGTTCGTATTCAACTTGGTCCAAGACTCCCAAGTTGTGTATAATTATTATAACTTTGCATGTAAACAGAGGTAAACACTAAATAATTTTTAGGCGATTTTCCAAAATATACGTAGAATATTTTTTTTTAATAAATCATTACATGAACTATGTTTATAGTGACGACATAATAATAAGGTTTTTTATAAACGTTGTTTGTTTCAGTATCAGCAATAAGAATTTTGAAAGCATTTTGTATGGCGAATGTAAGCATATTACTCACTCTACCAATGTTGGTTTGGGGCAACGCGGACACATCTGCTGAAAACAGAACCATCCATTATGCGCTGGTGTTTGCATACAGTTTTGTTATGTTCTTCAGCACATTTACTGGTAAGATTCTATAGCATGAGATTGTATGGTTCTTGATGAAGTGCACAGAAGTCCCAGAACTCAACATCAAGCCCCAACATGGAGTGACAGAATTAATTTTAACCATCATGGCCAAATGAAGAAAAAATCTTGTAAGGCTCAACTGTATGGTCAGAGCAGCGCCAAACTATGCCGATAGATGTCGTGAGGATAGCGTATTTCCCATATAAATTTGGTTTATCTAAAATAAAAAATATCTATTTTAGTGATCCAGTTCAAAAGTTTAAAAGAACAAAAATAATAAAAGTAACCACAATAACCGAAAAGTGGTTACAGTTTGGGCAAATTTCTAGGTTTTTCTTAAAAGCCCATAATTGAAACTTCACGGAAAACATGTTTTTGTTTTTTCTCACGATGGTTACAATCAAACCTGTCACCCCGTTTTGTCTTGACGTTGATTTCTGCGAAGCCTTGTAATTACGTCCTACTCGTCTGCTGAACTAGTTTTCTCAGTATCAGTTCTTTATTGTCGCGTCAATTTAAAATTAAGCCTCTTGAACGAAATTGAATTTGAATAAAATTGTTCAGTTTGACCTCCAACACGTCTACAAAGTACATGGCACTTTACCAAGAATCTGACTGTACTCATTCTAAGTTCCGAAGTGAATACCCTCTCAATGTCATCTTTTTTGTACTGTTATTTTATTTTTCAGTGTTGTACGAAGCTCCAATCATAACCACATTGGTTTCATTGATTATGAGTTATGCTATGAAGTACCTGACGACATTCCATGTGACGCTGTTTCTTCGAGGGCTTTATTTGGCAAGAAAACAAAGAACACCGTAGCAGTATCACAGAGTATTTATTTAAAAATATATTTCCATTATTCACTTTACAATGTTTATAGTTATTTCGTCTTATCCCTATCTTTAGCACAAATTGAAAGTGGAATGGATTTAACACGTTTTAAAGAAAGATGAAGCGTCGCAAAATTTATTTAATGTTAATCAAGCAAAATATGGAACTTAGTTGCTTGCTACTATGAGAGAGGTAAGCAGAAATGAGAATATTGCAATGTGTTTGTTTGTTTCCTATACAAATTATTTATAACTGCCATTTAAAGCAAAATTCATAATCTTAATCATTAATGCATAACTTTGTTTGACTGAATAATCTATAAATAAAAATACCTAGCTATTCACTCATTTCAATAATTTCTATTACTACACAGTACAAAACTAAAATGATTATTGTTCTTATAATATTATTGTTTAATAATTATTTACAACCAAAAGAAATGATTACATAGTTAGGAAAGTGGATAGTTTTAATTACTAATCAAGGAACTATGGTGAAGGACAAGCAATTAACAAAAACATAATACCATTAATGCTTTTCTGATAGAAAGTATTCATTCATGATCATAGTTATGTGGTCACCCTACTAATAATCAGGATCATTGTTTGTATATCCTGTTTGTCCTTCAATAACAACCCAAAAAGACTTATACTGCTCAAATAACAGAAAACCTTTTGTCTTCTATTATCTATTACACACTTATACCTATCACTACTATTATAGAAAAAGAAATTGTTAATTTTTTGATAAGTTGATTAACTTATCAATTTCTGGAACCTACAAATTACATTTACCATGATGTAATCTTAGGGTATAATGCAAATAACTAAAAAGAAAAACGAGTAGCAGCAGGCAGAACCAGATTATGAGCTAAGTATTAATTACAAGAATAAATAATGTAATGTCTAATCTTTCCCTAGCATGCAAATGTTTATTAATTAGCCTAAAACTAATGTTTTGTGCAACAAAAGCATATTTTACTGGAACATGTTCAGTCTTTGGCTATAATTGAGCACAAGCAAATAAACTTACAGTAAATAATAACTAGCTGCAGGTTCATAAGAAGGATAAAGTGCTGCCATGGAAGCTAGAACGGGTAATGAAACTTAACTACAGAAATTCAAAATATTGCTACAATTTTATAGAAATCTTTGAAGACAATATGTGAAGGTTTCCTTTAGAGGCTGTATCTATAGATGAAGTTATGAGATTGTACAAAATTGGATAAGCAAACAATTGATTTTGTTTGCTTCTCAGCATACCTACCTACTTGTTTTACTTACTATCAAGTGAAGTTAAATATAGCAAGAGCTTTTCTTATCACCAGGAATGACCTTGTTACATTTGCAAGTATCTGAATGCATTTTATTTTACTCTTAAACAATGACTCTTTAAGTATGCAAAGTGAACAATAAATAAACTGAACAATTTCTGAATAAAATACACATTCAAACACTTCAGAATGTAAGCATTATACATTATTAAATTTTATAAATCTACATAATAAATACAGCATTTATCAAGGCAAGGTTTAGGGGTGGAGAGGAGGGTCGTCTTGCCCTATCATCACATCTTCATACATAACGTCTTGGTTTCTCCTTGCGTTTATCTTCTGACGGACATACTCAATAAGATTGTACCGTCTTATTACTAGAACCAGGCCGCATGTGATGAGTGCTAGCGTGAATATGGCGACGAGGGCGGCGGTGGAGTGCGGCATGCTCGGCACGTCGTCCGGCACCAGGCACTCTTCACCCACCCTCGTGTACCCCTCCAAACAAACACATTTGCTAGAAGCTTGGTCGCAGTACTGGTGATCTGGACACGGCTCTACATCGGTCACGTTGCAGGACAGGATGTGATCTGTTAAAAAGAATAACTCTTGGATAACACGAAGGTACGGAATAAATTGATTCAATTAAATAATTGTCGGCTACTTACCCGCCGCGTAAGCGCAATGTATTAGGTTCAATAACAACGTCGCAACGATGTCAGTCGATCTTAAACCCATGTTTCACTATTTCTGTGTCTTCTCTCAGCACTCACATCACAATAAATGGATAGAATACAATGTTATTGTCTAAAAACAGGACAATGATTTCCCGTTTCTTCGTATCGAGTCGCGCAAGCAAAACAGCTGTCAATGTCATCAACACGAACTAACGTCAAATGCGTTTTGATGCGAGAGGCAAATGATATTCCTAGGTACAGCCAATTGTTGTTTTTTTTTTCAGATTTTTATTTTATGGTCGGCGCTTTGGAAATCTCACGTACCGGTCTTCTTTTTGTGTGGGACACCGAGTCGTCCAACAACCCGATGTACTCTACGTAGTGTCAGAATTTTTCAACCGCCTGCCCTACAAGACCGCCGCCGTACTTATTATTTTGTGAAACTTAATAAATTGTAAAGGTCATTATATCCAACAGTGGTCCATTGTTGCGGTGTTAATGAATATTTTAAACATGCCATAGACATGACTTTTTCCTATTAAGCTGCACTGTAAATAGCTCCCAAGGGATATTAAAAACAAAACTTTAACGCTAAAACTTTGTAATTAAAATACAATTTTTACATGTACAGTCCATACAAAATGCACCGCATGCACCGAGACTACGAAGAGTAAATATCAGCCTGAATAAAAGAAGAAGACGACCGATGTGGCGCAGTGGCAGTGCGACTGCCTGCGACGCAGAAGGTTCCGGGTTCGATTCTCGGTAGGTCACTCACAAAATCGATACTACTTACTTTACGAACTGGATCATAGACAGCAACTGGGCTTATTACGGATCAACGCGCCATCCGAAACACGGAACATCTTACTTACGGACAATCGGATAGTTCAGCCTGTAATATTAAAGACTAATGCCAGACTAAAAACAAATTCACAAAGTGATAAATATCAATTTTTTTTGTGACCCACCGAGAATCGAACCTGGAACCTTCTGCGTCAAAGCACAGAATACTAACTAGTAACTAGCGTTAGTCAAAGACAGTCGAGTCGCACTACTATTATCGCAACGACTGCTCGACTGGTTTGACCACACGTATTTATGTTTTTTATAGTGAAAGGCATGAGTTAATTTACTAGGGTAAGTGGGAATTGATAAGCAAAGTAAGAACAGGTGATACTAACACTACGCCTTTATCCCTTGCGGGGTAGGCAGAGCGTTAACGGCCGTAAGAATACGGTCGCTATCGCCATATCTGCTATTTTGGAGGATTGTTTTCCAAGGTTGTTTCAGAAAACGTGTATTGTCAGCCTATCGCTTAAAAATTGTAATACACCAATATTTTCGAGTCCCTTAGTCGCCTCTTACTTACGACACCCGCGGGAAGGATGTGGGGTGATGCTATTCTAGGCCGGCATCACCCGGCATCGGTGATACTAACATGTTAAGTAAGTAGCAGATTTTCGCATGAAACAAAAACGAACCTTTTTAAAATTGAGCTCCTTGTAGGTAGTGTGAAATAAATTTCAAATCAGGTAGATCAATTACCTATCAATTAAAACAAAATGCTGTGTAGGTACTTAACAAGATTTATTTTATCCAACTTGCTTGTTTTTACTTGGATTGGTAGGTAGAGACGAGAACCGTCACTTAAGTTCAATAACTGGCAGGTTCAGATTGACTTTACTTCAAATGACACTATTCTAATCAGCCTTATTCTTCATCGCCCCACACGTATCTCTCGGGCAGCACGTAATCCCGGGGGTCGTGGCCGTACGCCTCCACGCCGCCGTTCCCATCACTCGCGCCTTCCCTGTTAATAAGAGCAAAAACTTCAGTCACACATTCAAACAGGTCCAGTCCCTTTGGACTAACATGATTTTTTTTTATTCTAACATGACATTTTTGCTGGCTATCGTTGGGAAATGCAAGAAAAGCAGTGTTAGCTCGCTAATGAGTCTCCCTAGCGTAAAGATAGCCAACTAAAATCTACCAGTACCTAGCTAGAAGAAGATGAATCAATGATTAACTCAGCAGCGCTTCCAGTAAACAAACTAGGGTTGACCAAGAAGCTGTTAGAGGAAGAGGAAGTGGAAGAGGAAGTAACAAGCTCGAAGATAAAGGATGCGGATGAGGATGACGATATACAGGGTGACTGGAAAATTGATGCATTCCTTTCAAGGGATGAACCAGCTCATGAAACTGAACAACTTTCCCCATGGAACATAGGTCGAAATATGAAAAAAATTTTGGTCCTCCCATAAAAATTGCCTTAGTCGGTCGGTAATTTAGTATGGGTGGGCCCAATTTTTTTTTCATTTTTCCACCTATGTTCCATGGGGAAAGCTGTTCAGTTTCATGAGCTGGTTCATCCCTTGAAAGGAATGCATTAATTTTCCAGTCACCCTGTATTTTCAAGAAAGCGAAAGCGGAACTAAGTGATTTAATGATTATTTTTAGACTGAAACTTTTTAGAGTTTCATAACTCCGCATATTCTGTTTCATAATGTGTCTTGTGTGACTGAAGATAGCTTCCTCTCAGCTTCCTCGCAATCTGTGACGAAGGTAAAGAGGAATTTTGAACATTCTTTTATGTGGAATTGGTAGCGGATGAGGAACCATAAAAATTGCCGAACTTTCCCGTTATGAGTTATGAAGAGGAATCCTCATCACCACTAAAAAAAATATTTCTTT
Organism: Keiferia lycopersicella; assembly: GCA_029255805.1. Classification (NCBI taxonomy): domain Eukaryota; kingdom Metazoa; phylum Arthropoda; class Insecta; order Lepidoptera; family Gelechiidae; genus Keiferia; species Keiferia lycopersicella. The sequence goes on from JARACZ010000018.1 coordinate 918,333, forward strand.
GCACTTGTCAACCTGCCTGCTAATCGTAGTAGTTTGTCAAAATAGAAAGAGGCTTTGACCAGCAGATGGTGCAGCCAGTGGAAATCCAGTGAATGAAATGATGTAAATGAGAATACTCACTTCAGTTCTTCGTAATGCCTCTCTTTCTTCGGATTCTTGTTTCTCCTCTCCTCATTCGGTTCGTGATCAGCTTCTTCCACTCTCTCACTTTCTGGTTCTTCAAACTCTGCTCTCCTGTGCTTTCGCGACTGCTGTGGTACCGCTAAAAGAAATTCACTTCATTTCAATAGGTATAGTCGGTCTTCTTGGCGGTTTTCTAACGTATTATAAAAATGAAAATGCACTGTATATTAATTTGGAAATCATTTATTCTAAGTGGTTAAGCGGGATCTACCTACATAAAACAAAATAGGGGCTTTTCTGAATAGAGAAACAAAGTTATGATTAGGTAAGTATTGTGGAGACACCTTCAGAATCACCCAAGCCACCGAAAAAGCCTCCTCATAAACTTAAGCGGCCTTCTAATAATTTTAGCCGATCTTTGGTCACCTCTTTGCTCGTGCTGGTGGGAATAAGCGCCTTTGTCGTCTCCGTTGTCGTGGCCGAAGGAGTCCTGCTTCTCAAACTCATAGTTGTCACCAGCTTTTTTGTGGTAGGAGTCGAAATGTTGGTACCCCTTCTTGCCGCCGCCGCTCTTCTTGCGGGAGTAGCCGATCTCACCGTCCCCTTCGTTCTCGTAGGTTCTGTGGTAGTCGTCGGGCTGTAATTTTTGTTCATTATGTAACTGGTCTATAAGAGAAAGATGAAGAATTACTGATACATTTTTACACTTACTCCTTTGGCTGCTCGGACTTCCCTTATGTAAGAACCAACTGCCATAGTGTCATCGGCTGCCTCCAAATCCTGCAGCGTAAGAGCTGGCAAAGCTGCACACAAATGCAGCAAGCCCAGACTAAGGGCTACTTTCAACGCCATATTTTCTGGTATAAAAATTTTTTACTAAGTTAAATTACTGCGTCTTATCCGTCTACTCTACTAAACGTTCGATTAATACTCCAAGAAACAGTGTTTAGCTCGTACTTTTATAAAAAGCCTATTGCAGTGACCACAGTATTTCCCAATACGCTCCGAAATGGCCCTTGTAAGACAATTCCCAAGTTTATTGAACTACAGACTGACCTCCGTTTTCGTCGATTGATCATTGCGAATTTTAATTTCGACTTTTAACTGTTTGTATTTGTCGGCGTCTGTGGCTGCGGCCGTCAGATTGCATCACCTGCTGAATGGGACATGGTGTGCGGCCATCCGTGTCATTTCCAAGTCAAGCAGTTGTGTATTTGTAACCCTCTGCTTAACCCGGTTAATTTATTGTTTTTTGGGTGTATCTTTTGCCGTAATTTAATTTTAATCCGATGCAGACATGGCCTAAATTCATCTATCATCATCACCATAAAGCTAGAAGCTACATTATATTTTTTTCTCATTATGTTAGGCCATGGCCAAAACTTACAATTCGTAATGTAATATTGAAAACACCTAAGTGGAAATTGTCATTAGTTGTAAACTTAACCTACAATTCTAGTTCCGAGGCCGTCAAATCTATGCCGGTCAGCTTGGTGGGGAACCCGGAAATAAGTGAATGGTTGTTCAAATAACCAGCCCATTCACGCCCTTTGGGCGAGACTGTCTGCCCTACGAAAGTGCACTGCTGCACTTTTTTCGGGGTTGACCTTGATTCTCCATTTGCGGAACCAGCTCCCGATCCCTCGACTCCCGTGTAGTGTGCTTTGGAAAGTGTCGACTAACTTGGCATGGCTACGGTTAGATGTGTAAATGGTGGTGTCATCAGCGAACATTGCAAGCTGAGACCCGGGCGATTTGGTGTAGTGTAAGTATAGCGTAAAAAGTAGCGGTAAAGATATCATATAATAGGAATAGATTGAGATTTAAAAAGGGATAAAAGAAAAACGATTAAGCTTACGAGTAAATTTTCTTATGGAGTCAATAGTATATTACCTACAGCTAAGGAAGAAAAAAATGGACCTTGCTTACGGCTTAATTTTAATAACAATTTAAATAGCCGTCACTAAACTTTCAAAATCTTCCGATTTCACCGAATATCCTGAATGTGTGGTAGATTCAAAATTACCAAAATTTTCTTCTGCCGAATATTTAGCGGTTGTGAGTGATTTTAACCGATTTGTTAGCTGATCCGAGTAATTTTTTGTAAATTTATTTTTTACTCCATTCCATCTATTTTCGCCGCATCCTCTGTTTCCGTTGTATCCTAGGAGCAAAAAAAATCTAATGTAGGTAACTACATAAAAGAAAATCGATTTCAATGTAAAGTTCCCAGAAGGGTTAGGTCGGTTCACAACGTGTAATAAATAGTAGGCACCTACTTATATTACTTACCTATTCAGCAGGTCTTTTTGTGAGTCTGTGAGCAGGCACCTGCGACTCGGCTCCCGTGTGTGCGTCACAGTTACGAAGTGCCCCTTGCCCGCCAGCTGCTCGAAATGACCTCTTGTTCTGGTGTCTAAGAGATATCCTAAGCTCAGTTTTATTTGGATTTGTCATTGGTGCCTTTAGCAGGTCCGGGCGGTATCTCGCTTGTAGGAGCGCTGTAAACAGCTACAAAACTTCCCTTGTCTGTCAAATACTGCGCTGAGCTGAACTCCTCAGCTTCCTTTGACGTCTCCTTATTGGTAACGTATTCTGCATCCGCAATAGGCAATACGTTACAGATTAGGATCCATTCTCGCTTGAGTTTCATATCTTCAAGTGCTCTCGCTCTGCGAAAACCGTATCAAATGTTTATGTCGGCATCAGCAGCAGCTCACTTAGACTTAAAAGTTGCGATTTACGGAAGATGCAGTCTACTTGAAATCACTGCCTACGAAAACACTTGTGGGGGACAGTTTCTATGTAGTGGAAAGAAAAAATAACATTAAAAGCTCTTACACAGGCTCACTGGTTACATCGAAGCGCAGGAGGGGGACTCCGACCTCTTTACCTCGCTGAATCGCGCTCTTAGCCAGCATTTGCACGATCTCGGAGCAGTTTTGGGAGTCGGGTGGTATGATTAGGATCACCTGCAATGTTAAATATCATTTCTTCAGCACGTCGCACAGAGTTTTTGTCCATTTTCACCATATAAAGCAAGGGAATATGCCGTGAAAGTGAACAGTAACGTTCATGAATCGAACTATGTTGCGTCCTAAGCACCTTCTCAACGTGGCTAAATGTTGGTCTAGAGTTTGAATATTTCTGTTACGGTATCAAACTCACCTGCAGAATATTATGCACACGATACTTTTCATGTAAGCCAGGTCCACGCAAACAGTTTGCGGCTAGGTTGATGAGATGACGCGAGCGCTGATCTTTTACACATCGGGCCCATTTTTCAAGCAGTGTGGCGTCCCAAGGACATACAGCGGAGCCTAACGCCAGCCCACGCATCGTCAGCCAGCCCCGCCGTGACGCCACCTGCTCTGCTACCATTGTGTGGCCTAGAAAGATATATACCAAACTGAAGAAGTAACTTGCGGGAGAAAGCCTCCCGGAGTATCAAATTTCAGGGAGGCAAGCTAAGCTCTCAGTTACAAATCGTAGAACTTGTTTTGTACCTTGAGCCAATGCCCTTGAGACGTAATCGGCCAGCACAAGCTGCGAGGTGGAGGTCGGGGTGACGGGGGTCGACACCAGGCTGGGCCACGCCACTCGCGAGTGCTCCCTTACGAAGCGCAGCAGTCGCGGGACATCGGACGACCGCGCCCGGCGCACGCGCACTTTCGAGTCATTCTCCGTTCCTTGTATCTGCTGAACAGAGAAAACATTTCTTTAAGTCTTCCCAATTCTGTCAAGTTAGGCAGCTATAGACATTTATCCTTCTCGCTGCATCATTTCCCATTATTTTGAGGTAGGCCTTGCTCGTTTGGAGTCTCCACTTGGTATGGTTTTGTGTTTTTACTAGCGCTAGAAAACTATGGGCACTAAATAATATATTGACTCTGAACTCAAAACTGGTCTGACGACTTCGATCATTACTTCTCATGATCTTTTTTATAAAAAAATAACTTCAAATGCAGAAGAGTGCCTCGTAGGTTTCCCTACGCGCACAAAATATTATTGGGAATAAGAAAAACGGTGGGTTTATGCAGAAATTCGAGAAAAATGCAGAAGAATAATATTTGTAATTTCAAATCATCTATAGATGTTGAATTTGACGTAGCTGTAGTATAGTATATGAATGAGTGTTGTGTGTATTCGCAACGGTGACTTACTAGTTGTTTGCTCGTTTTGCCCGTGGTAAGGTCTGTGTGGGGGGTATCTGCGAAGGCTCGCGCACGGCCCCTGATGCTGCTAAGAGCTTTGGACGACCTGCACTCCAATCTACTAAGCAAGTTCACTCTGATGAAATTTATCATACTTGGCCGGCCGAAAAGCAAGCAGCTTTGATCTTCAGCGTATTTCTATCTACTTTTCCGGATATACATTTTTTATGTTTAAAAATCTTTTAAATTTAAAGTTTATTTACATATCAAAAAATATAATAATGGTGGTCCATCTGACGGTTGATTTGACTTTTACATTTTGTTTTTGACAAGACGTGTGGATGTGGCCAATGTTTGTGATACAGGTTAAAAGAAGTTTTTATTAGAGTTTGAGGTTGCTGAAATAGGTTTGGTTCACGTTTGGTCCATGGTTTCGTCTGTTTTGTCTGACCTCGATAGTGGTTCTGGTTATGGTTTTGGCATGGGTTTATTAAGGTCAGTGGGCATAAATGGGGTTTTGGCTACACGGGTTTTGGTTACTTTATCTCTGGGCTTTGTCTTTAGGTGCTCTTTAGCAAAAGGCGATGTTCGAGGCACTACGATTTTTGCCTGTGGTTTTTGCTTGATTTTGGCAACTTTGGTCATAATTTGATGGAATACTCTGTCAAGTTCGAGTTGAGTTCGAGCAACTGACAGAAACACTACCAACACATAGCAGAAACTGGTCAGGAACAGAAATATAATTCAGAGTCAAGAAAAATGTAGGTTAAAAAACATATTTACATAAAAATGGTTTATCAAAATACCCACACAGCTCCGACTACAAGCTTTTAGAATGATACGCAACGCAAACCTTCAAAGCATTTCCTCTAGAAATCCACTTATTAGTACAATGTTGGCTACGGCCAGGTTTCAATCGTTGCTACTGTACCAGCCACAATGTCGGTCGTTTGCCCAGAAGAACACCAAAAAACAGCCGTCGGTACATAAACTAGCAAGCCCAGCAATCGCCCATCGCCTGCCTCAAGTCTGCTCTCATGCTGCACGGTACCAGGGTCCGGCTCCTAAACCGGTAAGACCCATACTTGTAGAAATAGATATTTAGTAGGTAAGCAGGTCCCTTCTAGAACCTAGATCGTGTACGTATTTTTACGGACTTATAACTGAAATCGCTTTGTAGGTATCAACATTATCTTTCTTATTTCTTTTCTTCTTTTTTTTCAATTTATATTTCAATATTATCGTAAAAAGCTTCTGTGTTTATTCGTTGTATGGGGATGCCATCACCAAAAATTCGTTCAGTACTTTTGGTAGTTTTGTCTATTGTTTGTTGCAGTGTTTCGATTTAAACAGTGTTCTCGTTGAGCAAGCTACACCATGTCACGTGAAACTGATCCGCTCGTTCCTCAACAACTACTACTGGCCTTATGAGCCCAGCACTGTCGGCATGTACATGCCTCTTATCAGCCCCTTTTTAGCTATACTCACTGAGAAATATGCAACAAGTGGTAAGGAATTTATGATTGTTTCCAGCTGCTTTTCCTCCAGAGCTGTGCGAGTTAAATGTCTCGTACGAGTAGCTATACTGTGGAAATGTGTAGGGGTTTCCGCCAAAGCTGTGCGAGGTAAATGGTTACGAGCAAAGCTGTGATATGTGTGAGCGGGGGATATGCGTTGTACCTAGTGGGGGCTCCCCGCAACACATCTGTCGCTGTCAGTGTCCGTGTGCCCTCGCACACGTTTTTCGCTTGTTTTGTGTGTAGAATGACCTCGCTTCTCCAAACCCTTTTCCAACAGAGCTGAGCTGAGCGAGGCTAGGAAAATGAATTGATTCTATTGGTAGATTTTTTCCTCGCACACCGCTTAGCTATCTCACACAGCTCTAGTGAAAAAGCAGCCTTATGGGCTTCGTGGCTACCATCGAGCTGGTGATGTCTAGAGAAAGATTATATTACCTTTTTCTTTGCGTGTCCAATAATTTGCCTTACAACTGCATTTAGAGTGATTGCCCCTAGGTCTTCTAGCGTACAGGTATCAATTGGCACGCAGGGCAATTATTTAGGAGATACGAAATATATAATTTTTCATTTTCTTTATCTTTTTCGTTCTGGTTTCGATAAAATCCTATTTTATAATGCTGATCGATTCAGGTGACCGATGGTTGGCGTATGAGCGACTGGAGCGAACCAATGAGAAGAAACTAATTGGACTTCTTGTAGCGAACAAGACCTACCCTTGGGAGGCAATCGAATATGAAAAGTGGGCAAAAGTGTGCTGCCATAGACCTGAATGTGACTACATGTTATTTAGGGCACACTGCCTAAGAAAATCTCCAATGTTCTCCTGTGCCCCGTACGTCTACGAAGTTAGTGAGCTTTTGCTTTGTTTAGTTGTTTTTCAAGGCAATGAAAATGACTTTCAACGATGTACAAGTTATCTTCTTTTTTATTTAAGAGCCATGCTCTTGTCGGTGGAGCAACCGCCATTAATTTCTTTTCTCCGCCAGTACAAGTTAAAAAGGGTGTAATTTTTTTTAAGTGCAACTGCAAATATTTTGAGTGGTGAACCAGCCCACGAAACTGAACAACTTTCTCCATTGAACAAAGGTCGAAATATAAAAATATCGCTCTTTTGGATCTCCTATACATAATTACAAACCAACCAAGTCATTTTGTACGGAAGGTTCAAAAAATTATCTTATATTTCGACCTGTTTCTTGGGGAAAGTTGTTCAGTTTCAGGGGCTGATTCACCCCTTAAAATATTTGCAACCAATATTTTTACACCTTATATTTATTTCAATGTGTTACATATTCTACATGTTTCAGACTAGTGAATATTTTATAATGGTAAAATATTTTGGTGCCGTGTGATGCCGGCTCAGAATAGCATCACCCATATCCTTTCCGCGGGTGTCGTAAGAGGCGACTAAGGGACTCGAGAGAATTGGTGCAATTTTTAGGCGATAGGCTGACAGACAACCTGTCACTATAGTAATACACATGTTTTCTGAAACAAGCTTGGAAAATAATCCTCAAAAATGTCAGACGTGGCGATAGTGGCTGTATTCTTACGGCCACTATCGCTCTGCCTACCCCACAAGGGATAAAGGCGTGATATATTATGTATGTATATAAAATATTTTAATGGTACAACTAGTTAATCTGTGGGTACGACCAATGTAAGAGCTTGGTTTCCGCGGAATGCACTGAGTTTGTTTTTGACTTTACTTACAGATCAAGGCTTTGGCAACATTACCGGAAGTGTCAGGTCATGGCGTGGCGCTTCTACTTCTGCGGGCGGCCATCTTGCAGGCTATGGACCAGCGCAATCCTTTTGTGATGTTCTTTTCCAAAAGCGAATACTCGTAAGATTTATTTATACATACCTACATTTCCAATGGCAATATCTAAATTCCTTTATCTAATTTCTTGACGGCACGTATTAATTATAGCTAATAGTTTCTTCAAAATAATAGAAAAGTATTTCGAAAAAAACGTAATATTTTGTGCAGCGGTTATACTTTTGAATGTCTACCACTAAGACTATTTACCAGGAAGTGGGGGAAGTGAGTCTGTTGACTGTTGTAGTCGACCTCTCTAGTTGTTGTCTGTTGACTGTTGTAAGTGACTGTCCCGATGGCGTAGCGGATAGTATGCCTGCCTTCTACACCGAGGGTCGTGGGTTTGATCCCCACCTGACACAAATATTTGTTAAGTCAATTTACAAATATTTGTGTTGAGTGAGTCTGGGTGTTTTCTATGTATAATATGTATTTATTTACAAAAAAAGCTATAGCTATCTAGTTCCCATAGTACAAGCTTTTCTTAGTTTGGGGCTAGATGGCGCTGTGTGAATTGTCCAGGATATTTATATTTATTTATTTATTTCTCTTTATGTTCTGTCAACTTTCAGGCACAAAGTTTGCGAGCGCGCGGGCATGAAATGCTGTTGGTGTATGGGCTATAGAGATTTCGTCGACCAAACTGGGAACCCTGTGTTTTTTCCTCGGGCACCTCACACGACGGTCGCCCTATACTTCAGAGCATTCGACCCGCACATCGACCCCGTCCCTGAACGCTGGAAGAACCCGGAGCTGTATGCTGTTTACAAAAAATTACATCTTGACAAGCAAACTGTAAATAATACTGAGAAAAAGAGATGTGATCTGGTATATCCTTTCGTTCCAAAATGTGGCTCTCGCCATTAATCGTTCTCTTCGCGAAACACGCACGGGATGGAAGCCTACCGAACGCAATGGAAGACCGTTTAAACGTTAATCGAAGTTCGTTCTGGATTGGATGAAATCTAATTTTATTTTAATAGTGTCGATACAACCTTGTTCTTATGCACAGTTTAAGAAAGTTGAAATAAAGAATGTATACTTTCTAGAATATGTGTCTGAATTCTAGAATAATATGCGTTTTGATTTGAAAGAAAGGCAGAGAATATGTTTACTTTAGTTACATTTTATTTATTTGTTTCTGTTTAAGCCATAGATTTAGAATATACTGGCGTATAGATTGGACTTTCCTATTGAGCTACCCACACGGAGGTAAAACTGCACTTTTCATGCACTGCAACTGCATTGCAGCGATGCAGCGCAGCTAAAATATTAGGCCGCTTTGCTGCAGTTCAACTGCTGCAAGTGCGTGATAGCAAGCTGCAACCGAACTGCAGCGGAGTGGCGTTTGTTTTTTCAAATTCATTTTCAATAATAAGAATTTTTATTATTTTTCAACAATATTTTACCACATTTTGCGCGCGCGACAGATAACAATGAAAGTGCGGTTTTACCTTTACTCACCGTGCCTGTGCCTGGCAGGCAACTTTGTTGCTCAGTAACTCTGTCGTTCTCTTCTCTTCTGTTCGTGAGTAAAAGGGAGTTCCACAAAAATTTTTAAGCATAAAATACATGTTTGAAGCATACTTGAAGTTAGCATTAAAGAGTAAAATATAATGGCATAAAGTACTTTATGAAGTTAGTGACTGTCTATGTTGACTGTCACGGAAGACAAATAAAAGTAAAGTAATCAAAACACCAAAATAAAATTACTACGAAAATGACAAAAATATTTTAACGAAATGTATGAGCTAATAAAAGTTCAGCAAATTCTCGCAAATCGAAAATGATAAACGCTGTTATAAGGTTTTCTAGACGGGTTAAAAATTTAGCGCAGCGTTATTTTAATACAGGGGTATTGCGCCAACCAAATTCTGACATATTGGATACTTCCTGTCGGCCACGGCTTCCTTGTCCATCTCTTTGTCTAAGACCGGTAAGCACAATTATACAGGCACCTACACACTAGATAGAGGATACTATTGTGTCTGTCCGAGGAAACGAGGTAGGGTCTCCGGATCCTGCAGATCTCAGCTTGTGCTTTTGAAAGAAGGAAAACTGTTGGGCATAACTGTAAGTAATGCAATAAAAAGACATTATGCACAGTAAGTACAAAAACCTTGCAACAATACCGAAACGGTTCCAACTCAGCATAATGCCATCTCAACCAATTGCGGACTCAAGTTGGCCGGTGCAGAGAAAATTTGGTGAAATGGGGCTTCGCTGATACTACGCCGACGCACTGCGACTGCGGAGCCCCATCCCAAACCATGGCAAATTTACTGGCTTGCCCTCTGTTACCGGTCACATGTAGTAAAGAAGAGCTGAACTTGGCGTCTGATAATGCCATTGCCGCCGCCAAGTACTCTAAGATATAATTTGGCCATTGACACGAAGAAGAAGAAGCCTAATGCCATAACCAAAGCTGCGGCGCTCCAAGGCATCTTAGGTTTTGAGTTGGGACACCTGGTTTTCAGGTTGCTAGAGGAATCACGAGGAAAATTAGTACTTTGCTTTATTAGTGGCCACAGTTACAATCTAACCAGCGCCAGGTTCGGTTAGCGTATAATAATATAACACGCCAATAAACTGGCACTTTCAACTAACACTTTCTTGGAAATTAAACATTTCGGCTTAGGAAGAAATTATGATGGTAATGGTGATGGTGGCATAAAATGACTCTTTAATGATTAAGCTTACAGCGGGATACTTGAAGTTGAACCGATAATATACTCTTATTTTAGCCCTTAGATGTTTGTGCGCTGCGAGTAGAGAAGGCCCGAGCGGAGTACGAATGCTTGATAAGAACGTTTCTGCGTAACGAGTACTTCCCCCGGGAACCAAGTGTGCTAGGCCTGCTCATACCGCAGTGCATCCCACACTTCAGCTTCTACTTGGAATATTTAATTAATCACTACCTTAAGGAAAGTAAGTTAGGCCTCGGCCTCGAATTTTGCGGGCAGCGGGGCGGCAGCAGCGGTGGCGCGGCAGCGCGCTTGTCTAGGAGTGCACCCTGCTGCTGTTTTCAAGAATCGGTCAATTTCAATGTATGCAGAAGATCATGTTACAGCCGCTCCACTGCCCGCGAAATTCGAGGCAGAGGCCTTAAAAAGCAAATATTAAAGTAGGTATCATGATAATTATATCGTCAAATAAGCCTTACTAGAACTTTTCAGTTAGTAGAACGATGGAATATTTCATATTATTCATATTTATTTATTCTTGAACAATTTGATCAATAAATTCTATTGGTGTACTGTACCCTCCGATTTAGACATTCAGTCTTTCACGAATGAGGAATCTAAAAACTTATTCTTATGTATCAGGTAACGGGTTCATAGCATTCAAAGTTGACCATGAGCGGAAAGAAAAAGAAATGATAGGCCTACTGTTCGGGAAAAAGAAGTACCCATGGGAAGCCGAGTTCTATGAGAAATGGGCGGAGAGGAGCAGAGAACCTGAGTGCATTCACATGTACTTCCACGCCCACTGCTTCCGCCATCCCGGGCTTTTCAAGAAATATAAAGTTCCTTTTTTGTACGACGTAAGTGTGCAAGGAGTACCGAGTACCTACCAATCAGCCGCAGCAGCCCCATCTGGTCTTCGGCTTTCCCTCATTGGAGCGACTTGTTAAGGCCTCGGTCTCGGGTTTTGCGGGCAGCGGGGCACTTTTTTTTTTCTAGCGAGTGCGTCGCTCGTTGCTCCCTCATTGTTTCCGAGAATCGGTCCATTTGAATGTATGCAAAAGATCCTGCCGCTGCCGCCCCGCCGCCCGCTAGACCTGAGACCGGGCCTTATACTCACCGCGGTCAGCAGAAAGACGAGCTCAGTGCATGGTTAGGTGCAGAAAACGCTGATGCCCATTCCCTGAAGACCATTGATCGTCGTATCTCAATCTCATTGATCGTCACTATATGTTATAGTGATACAGATCACAGGATCGTCACAGCCATACACAAAAACCAGATGAAATTGATTGTTCCTGTCTATTTGTTATTCCATTTTTAGCGAGTCACTTGATCAGAATATGAAAATATAGCCCAGCAGGCAGAAACAGAAGAAGGTTTTGATCCATTCGGGTGATGATGATGAAAATACATTTGGAGGATCTGTTACAAAAACGGTACACCTTATTTCAGATTGAAATGGTGTCGACTGCGGCGCGGTACACTGGGCAAGGAGTGGGCGAGCACTTGCTTCGAGCGGCGGTCTTCCATGCCAGGGAGATGTGCTACCCGGTGGTGCATGTAATAGCCACCAGCTCTTTCCTGTAAGGCGTTCAGCATTATACCTTTATGTATTCTAGAATATATGGGTGAATAAAAATGATATCAGCGTCATTTTCGGTCTATGACTTCAATGTTTAAGGATCATCTGATCAATGTATGCAATTATGTCCTGGCATTTCTCAAAAAACAAATCTTAATTTGACTTGATTGATTTATAAATAGCATTTATATTTTATTTCAGTTCAGTAATAAATTTTCAAGAATTTGATACTTATATTGTTGATGCTCACTCGCTGTGTAAAGACTTGGTATCAAATCCCCTAGGTTATGTAGCCGACCCCGACAGTGAACACGGATAAGGCGAGGGGAACGATGATGTTTTTGCTGAAAAATATCTTAATGTCTTTCAGGATAAATCCATGTAAACGATTAGGAATGAAGAAGGAGTGGACGATGCATTACCGGGACTACGTGGACTATTGCGGGCGGCCGCTGTTCTGTCTGCGCAACCCTCACTCCACCGTCAACATCTTCGTCCGGACACCGCAGAACAATGAACTGTACACGCCAGAGTACACCCAATTATTCAAACATCTCGATGGTGAACTGGACTACCCAGTAAAACAGTTGGAATTGGAACCTTTTGCGCCGTCTAATTCGCCGTGTTGTGCACGATCGCCGACACAAAAAGTCTGCTAACTCTTCTTCCACATTTCTTAAAATAATTTCTGCTGCAGAAGATGTGGATTGTTCTAGAAATATTTTTAACTTTGTTAGTTACTTACATTCAAGTACAAAGCGAATGCATCATTGCAAGATATTTACGACGTGTTCGACTTTGAGAATAAAAATGTAAGTAAAAATATTTAGGAGTCCAAGAACCGTGAAAGTAAATACATTTCTGGATACGCAAGTAATGCTTTCTTTCTTCGATTATTATAAGGGATATTGAAAATTGAGGAATGCGACCTAAGCAACGTATCAGAAAGATAAGAAATGATAAAATTAAATGCGGATTTGGACGAAATGTACAAAATGAGAGAAAAACATAATTATTTATTAAGTTATACACACACACACACATATCACGCCTTTATCCTTTATTAAGTTACATGCTAATTAATATAAATATCACTACAAAACACGGAGATTAAAAATTAAATTGTCTTTTATTTGCGTGGGGATCTTCAATCATTGACTTTAGCATTTATTTAACCTCTATTATTAAGTATATCTGGACTTTTGAATTTGGAACTCATTAAAAATCGCCATCGCGGCGCTGCTGGCGCAGTATAGGAAAGCAAATACGAAAGTACGTGAAACCACATGAAACTAAATTGAAAGTCGCCATTGTGGCGCTGGCTGGCAGTCAAGCGAAGCAGGGAAGCTATAGGAAGCAAATACTAGACGTGGAACTAACATAGGTGGCACGCAAAACTATGTATATAAGGTAGTTGTCATGAGACAGCCTATCATAACTCAGCCTTCCATTGCAGCCTACTGTAAAATAGAGATAATAGATGTCAGTTGTCACAGTCATGTCACACAGAAGCACAGGCGAGGGGATATTCCCGTTGTCCCCGATGACCGTGTCCCAGGTGAAAGCGGGGCAGCATTTAGCAGGGTGGGGCAAGGTGTGACAATGCGAGGCAGGTGGCGCAGGTAGGGTAGTTATGATAGAGAGTGGAGCAGTGTCTTACCATGCTACACCCTGCTCTACCCTACCAAACCTTGCCGAACTTTGACCGGGTAGTCGGCACCGCAGAAAACGGGAATATCATGATGATGATGATGAAGTCCTTTTATCCCTCATCAGGGACATAGGGCTCGAAGATTTCCACTGTTGCCGATCCTGTGTCGTGGCGTCGATGTCCTTCCAGCTGAGACCAGCTGATGCCGCTTCCTTTTCAACTGACCGCCTCCAGGTGGTACGGGGGCGACCCGGCCTTCTCTTCCCATAAGCTTGCCACGTTAGACCTTGTTTGGAAATATGGTTGCCTGGTTAACGGGAAATACACACACAAATCACGCCTATATATCCCTGGCGGGGTAGGCAGAGGCAGAATACGGTCGCTATCGCCACATCACAGAAAATTATAGACCACTATACATCACTGCAAAGCCCGGCACGGATAGCAGACTAGTGCCACGGTTTTCGAAGCTACATGCTACAAGTCTACAGGTAAAATTCGATGCACATTGCATAGCGGCTCAATATCCTGGTTATATAATGTCCCATCGGCTATGCAATGTAGATCGAATTTCACCTGTAGACTTGTAGCCTGTAGTTTCATTGGATGGGGCACAGATCATGTGGCTCGCTTGATCGAAGGGTCTGACGTTTGTCCTTGGCTTGTCCGAAGAAGGGTCCGAAGTTATACGGTCGTAATCGTAACTCGTACAACGACCGAGTCAATCGCTTGTCAATTTGTACCAATCAGAATACTGCGATCTGCGATGATATCGATGGATCAAATCTTCTTTCAAATGATTGTTAAAAATGCATGGTTAAGGCCCAACGCTCGCTCACGCGGTTTTCCCAGATTTGGCAAAACTCAAGGTTCGGCAAAACGCGGCGCGGGCGCTTGCCTGTTTAACGCGTATGAACACGACGACACCTTGCCATATTACAGCTACCTAGGCACTATGCGTCTTTTGAAGGACGGGTAAGAGGACTTCTTTTGTTTCATCCGTCAATGAAAGACGTAATTTTCAATTGCAAATTTTTATTTTATATTTTACTCGAGTTTTCAGTGCATTTTTTCGATAGTAATTTAAGCAATGAAGTGCCTGTATTGTGAACATTGAATGAAGAATTGAAGTTGAAGATTTTTCACCCCATTTCCGGATGGTATCAAGAGGAGCTCTTCAGATTCTGTAGATGACACTGTCACCCTACAGGAGTCACCGTCCGGCGCAACTGCTGCGCTGGAATCCTTTCTCACTGACACTGGCAGAATTACCCTAGTTAGGGTAGAAGTCCATATAATTAAATAATAAATAAATAAGGACGGGTAAATAATGGCGGTGTTGTCAAAGCACCGGGATCCCGCGCGACCGCGTAAGGCAGCGTTGGGCCTAACGCCAGTATACAGGGTGTAAGGGACTGTGTAACGAAAGCTTTGCAGGCAGGCGTGATCAAACTATCAAACTGAACAACTTTTTCTATGTTGGATACGCTGGGAAAGGAAAAAATTTTTTCGAGTTCCCATACAAAGCCACTCAGCTGAACGGAAATTTTGTATGGAAGGCAGGAAAAATTTTTTCGGTGTCCAACATAGCCCCCATATAAAAAGTTGTTCTGAGCACGCCTGCAAAGTTTTCGTTAGACCGTCTCTTACGCCCTGTATAAATAACCCTCAAAAATATTAATATAAACATTAAGAACTTTGACTAGCTATAATTCCTAAACCACTGGTTCAAAGTGAACGAAATTTGAAATATACCGTATCTACAGGGCTTTTGATTCATTCCTGAAGTTTCAAGTCTTTTGTTTTATCCACAAGAAAGTTATAAGGTGTTGAAAATGGCCTGAACCGCTTCGAGAAAAGGATGGTACGGCTGTGCCGCTTTCTAGCTCGACTTGGCGGGGGCACTGCCGTGCCCCCAGATTCACAGAGCAAAAATGACATTTGCGTCACTGGCGTACGCATGAAATCTGTTGTCTTTGGTGTTACGTCGTTTATATGTCACCGATCACTCGCTTGGTCACCTCACCCTCCTCACCGCAATGTTATAGAAAAATCATTATTCCTAAAAAAAGACCAAAAATGCCTGTAAAAAACGCCGCTTTAAAACTCATTAAGCAGTTTCGATTATCTTTCTTTCAGGGGTACAATCCATCTACAATAGCAGCAGTCCCGGTAGTGCTCCGCCAAGAGTTAAAGCATCCTCGTATTCCGACGGTAATCGACTGGTGTATTTAATCGGTCTGGCTGGTATCAGGCTCAGTCATCATCATCATCATAGCGTATGGCAATCCCTGCTTGGATCAGATCTCTATATCGAGGTTTTTTAGCCAGTTTGCTGCATCTGCGGTGAACCTGTGCAGCTCTGCCTTACCATCGGGAAAGCAGCGTAATGGGCACTCGTTCACAACATGGGACAGGGTCTGGTCAGGTGCTCTCATCAGGCTCAGTTTTTTGTAGCATAAATCGTAGTGCCATTGGCATAATAAGGTGCTTATTTATTACAGATGTTCGATATAAATAAAGTTGCGATAGAACCAGCAAATGTGGGTAATGTTCGAGAAATCGAGCAATACCTGCACAAAAATTACTTCCGGAATGATCCAATCATTAAAAAACTCGGAATTAGAAGAGATGGCCAATACTTGACCAGCTTGGCTAAAAAGTATGCCATTACTGGTAAGTACAGATCTACTGGGCCAAAGAAAAATTCTGGGTAATAGGTACTTCTTAACAATCTGGTAAAAAAGTTATAATTTCCCATCCATTCCATCATTCTGATGGAAAGTGCATTTTGTATGGAAAATCCAATATCCTTCTTGAAATTCTCAACTATTTTATTTATTTAATTGTTTATGCATTGGTAGCTTAGGATGTTTAGAATCTGATCTTTTCGTTAGACTCTTTAAAGTTGTTGCAGTTGCTCATGTCGTTAACAACATGATTTTCGGCGACTTCAGGTGACCGATTGCTGGCTTTCGAGATGGAGCCAAAATTGAGGAAACGAAAGCTAATAGGAGCTTTAGCTGCCTATAAGAAGTTCCCTTGGGAAGCTGCTAGACTGAAGAACGTTGCGGATTGGTCGCCCCGGCCAGAGAGCTACCATTTGTACTTCTGTTCGTATTGCATTAGATCTGCTGATGTGTTCAACAAGTACATGATCCCTTACTTATACGATGTGAGTGTAGGTAAAACGCATTTAGTTATTTGTTCATGAAATGATAAGTAGGTGTAAATGACCTAAAGGTTTTAGAAAGAAAGAGACTTTAAAGAAATACACCTTTGTGGAGTTGCTAACTGAAGGGAGAATTCAGACGTATACCTACGCATGCTGAACGCGAAGTCATCGCTGTTATTCGCTTGTCAGTACTAAAGTTAGACTCGCAGCCTACGCGTTCACCACGCATTGCCGGCGCTATTCAACAGCTTTTTACAAATACGAACCTAGCATTAGGAAAAGCAATTCAAATTCAATTCAATATTGAACAACTTACTCAAAATGTCAGGAACAACAAAACATTCGACCTCACATACATATTCACGTTCAGCTGACTGCCTTATATGAAGTATTTTTTTTACATTTCCTGAAGTATATTCCTATGAGGAAGTTGTTCAGTTTCGTGATTTGATTGCATTCTATCAGTATTAAGGGGGTTGCTTACACCCTGAATATCTATGCTACGGTTGGTTGGTTGGTTACGCTTACGTCTGAACAATATATTGTAATAATAATGTGCGTAGCTTTGATCATAGTGATCCCACATACATACATATATCACACCTTTATCCCTTGCCGGGTAGGCAGAACCATAACGACCGTAAAATAACAGTCGCCAACACCACGTCTGACAAATTGAGGGCCTTTTCAGATGATTTGTGCATTACTATAGTAACAGGTTGCCAGCCTGTCGCCTAAAAAATGCAACACACATGAAACCTTCGAGTCACTCTGTCGCCTCTCGACACTCGTGGGAATGAAATGGGGTGATGCTATTCTAAGCCGGCATCACACGGTGATCACACAGGATTTTTATTTCAGATTGAGATGCTGTCAGTGGCTAAGATGGGTCTCGGCGTGGAGAAACAGCTTCTGCAGACTGTCATGATGAACGCGGTCGAGTCTGAACTTTACCCTCTCATCCAAGTCTTTTCCACCAATAAGTTCTTGTAAGTGATTTATTGGTTTCTCTAGTGTCGCGTTCAAAAATAGCATATTTTTTCGTAGTTAGTCATGGTGATTGGTGACCTATTTGGTGATGCTTGTGACTAGAAATGCAACAATCAATCTAATTTATAAAAAATATCGATACATCGGACATTTCGCTAAATTTATATCAGAAAATCTCAGTGGGTATTTATTGAATATCAAATTAATATATGACTCGAAAGGCCTATCAAATTCACAAAAGTGAGTAGAAGTATGAGCTGTTGCAGAGTTTTGAGTTTTAATTTATCATAAAAAGTTAATCTTCATTTTTATATTTTTCTTTTCGTGGGGGAATTGAGTCGCTTTGTATCACACTTCATACATTGACGGTGGTGGCGTAAGTTACATGATGTGTGGTCAGCCTGGCCGGCCCTGAGGCAGTGCCTTTATTATTATTATTTTTTTTTCCACTCGTGCCGCGTTTCTACCGCGTTTACTAGGAACATAAAATTGTTATAATTATAAAAAATAGAAAAATGTGTCGGACAATTTTCTCTTTTTTACAATGACTAATTTATTTTTTAGTGACAGTATTGTATTGTAAATTCCTGACTTTCTGAAAGCATTCATTGTGAATCTACTTGGAAATAAACTATTAAAATTTGAAATTTGTAGGGATGCCGCGTGCGAGGAGGCCGGAATGACGCTCGAGTGGTCGCGAAAGCTGTCAGACCTCTCCGATGAAAATAACAACAGCTTATTTTACCGAAACAGTGAGGATGATGGCAGCACTATCAACCTTTACGTCCGCTTGTTCAGCCCCAACATGGACAACGGCGTCTACCACCCTGATGGCCAAGTGAGACAAACCCTCGCTAAAATCCATAAAAAAAATCTGCATACTCTGGAGAACTCTTTTCTTGAAAAATATTGTATTGGGAATAGTTCTTGTGAAACATTACGCTGAAGCAACTTCGAGATATTATTATAAGTAAGATAATAACCTTGGGTGCATTACGCATTATTCTCAAAATGGGTACTAGATAACGGTACCTAGATACAATGTTCGAAACTAATGAAACTTAATTGAAGAATGAGTGAGTATCGTAATGCCTGGAAGTTTTAATGTGTTCACCCAAAATTACTGAAATCAAATCTTCAGAGCTTCTACGGTTAACAAAAAAAAGTAGAAGTCGAAGTTCAAAATTTTAAGCTTCGTAGTCGTTTTTTGATATAGAAAAAAAAGAGGTAAAAGAGTCTCAAGGCTTAAATAAACCTTTTATATTGATACTGTAGTCTCACAAAATTCTGACTAAAATGGCGTCAGTCACTCTGGAAGGCGAATAATGGCATCGGGCACTAGTAAACGAAAAATGACGTCTGATACTCCAGAATGCAGAAAATTGCGTCGAAACTCTAGAAGTCAAAAACTGGCGTTAGAAACTCTAGAAGTCAAAAAGTGGCGTCGGACACTCTAGAAAGCGAAAACTTGCGATGGAACTAAATTCGTATCGGGCACGAATTTATGAATTTTCGTTTCGTTGGTGATATTGATCTTCTGTTGACATGAAAATAATAACATTTTAATTTCGGTCATTATGAGAATCAATCATATTTATTTTATTTATTAATTTAATACAAATTTTGAGTTTAGACGATACGTAATGCATCCGAGGTACGAAAAAATTAAAAAAGAAAAGGGGAGGGTTATACCAGCAACTTGTATCATTTTTTTTAAGTAAAATATAAAATAAATGTAAAAAAAGCGCTAGATAAATATATTTTTGAAAAAGTAAATATAATTGGAACATTTTAAAGTTATTTATTTCATTTATTTATAAAATGCTTTCATATAATCATCAGGTGATAAAATAGGCAAATATTTACATACTTATTTAAAAGCAAGAAAGCAGCAACTAAGACTACAGTAGGTATCACTGTGATTTCCTATGACAACAATAAAACATTTATTCAAAGTAAAAAATTATAAAATGATGAATTAACAAGTGCTCGGTTCTAAGAACTACCTATTTACAATAACAAGAAGAAACAGGCGCAGCTAGGCTTTGCTTACAATAAAAAGAGGTAAAAGGTAAATATATTTTTGTAGGAAAAAAACTGTAATTAGATGCTGAAAAATAACTCACAATACCAAAATTTTGTTCAGGATGTAAGGATTAACCCTTTTATTTTACATTTCATACAGTACAGGCAGTTCTGTTGATCTTGATATTGTTTTGAAGGTCAATTTTTGTCGCATCCTGACATGTGTTTATTGGATAAAGTTGTTCAGTTTTATAGCCTGAATGCACCCTATCAGTATTCTGAGGGCTGTCCCTTACACTCTGCATTCGATATATCTTTAGGTACTGTAACAGGAAAGCAACCAAAACTATCATCAGCTGCTAACAACTTATCCTAGTATTGGCTAGAAATGGCTACAAAAGAGAAGAATAAATATTAATATTTAAACGAAATATACCTTAAAGATATAATACGACAAGCAAATAAGTTAATGGACGAATGTATTTCTATTCACCCAGATTTGTAAGCTTGATTGAGCGGAACGGTCGATTGTGCAATCTTGTGTTTTCTGCAAGTCACTATGGCTTTTTATAAGATGAAACATTGGCTGATTGCATATCGAATCGTATGTCGTCACGATGGCGCACTATTAAAGGGTACAAAAAATGGACAAGACAGTTCGGTGGATAGTATACAGGGTGTTAGGAGAAATACAGCGTTTCTTGAACCACGGGTTCTGTATGTACCTCTATAACCATAGTGTGTTGTATGAGATTAAAAAGTAATGGGACAAAGTTGTCCCGAGTTGTACTTGACTGTACTGAGTGCAGGGTTTAACAATTTTGGCAAATAGTTTTTGGGAAGATGCAGAAGGAGAGGAAGGTCTAAAATGGTTTGGATGGATTGTGTAATGACAGCTATAAGTGTGTTGTGGATATGACAGCTATAGCTAGATAGAATGAATGGAAGAAGAAGACATATTGCGCCGACCCCAAATGAATTTAGATAAGGGCAGGCAGATAATGAGTTATTGGGGAGATATCTTAAAATTTTATATCCATTATGAAATTTTTAATAAGACTATCATACTTAATTATACATATAGAACGCATGGTCAAAACGAACTAGGTACTTTTCTTAAACACCCTGTTTTTTTTAAAAAGGCCATTGTAGAAGATTTGAGAAGAAAAAGATGATATCGTTCTATAGGCATAAATAGTTAACGTAATAAGCTGTAGCGATAAAAATAAGCAATAAAGTAACTATTATAAGTCGTATCACATTTGTTTCAGACTTGAAACTCCAACTTGGTACATATTAAGCTAATTTACAGGGCTTAAGGGTAGCTCTCCGTATACTGATAGGGGCATTCAAACCATGAAACTGAACAACTTTCTATTCGAAAATATTTCAGTAAACAAAATTACTTTGAATTCCCGTAGTAAATACAGTCAGCCGATTGCAATTTTTTACAGGAGGTAGAATTATTTTTGTCGTGTCCTGACTTATATTTCTCGGGGAAAGTTGTTCAGTTTCATGGTCTGCATCCTATCATTATTCGGAAGACTGTCCGTTATACCCCGTGTTCCTACTCACAGACCAAAAAAGTTATGAGCAACTTCTTTAATCTGTGTTTATACTTGGCTATAACCATCCACTTCTTAACCTATAGTAACCGGAGTCTTGAGTCTCCTTTGGGTGGTTAGTTTTTCTTCGCGTATCCCCATTCCTTGCCACCGTGACCACCGCCTTTCTTCCCATGGCTTTGGTGGTTCTCGTGATGCTCCTCGTGACCGTGCTTGCTGTTGTGCCCTTTGTGGTCCGCATCCACGTGCCCCTTATTGCTGTGAACAAAAATATCACAAGGTTTGTTTAAATTAAATGGTGTCGATAAAGTTGTAAAAAGTTCATCGCTAGGCCTTCGCCTGTCCTCTGCTGCTGCTAGTCAAGGATAGATTTAATTTCTTAAATTGTTATTTAAATAACTAAAGTACGTACTCTTTTGTAGCATAGTCTTGCAGTATTACGCAAAATCTAGCATTGACATTATTGACCTTTAATCTAGCATTGATCTTTTAATTTTGAAATAGCATTTTTTTTCCGTCTCCCACGCTCTACGAAGTCATTTTTCGCTTTGACGTGATGCGCCTTCTTCTTCCCGGTCTTGGCGTGGAACTGTATCACACTAGTCAGCAATAGACCCACCTGTATCCTTTCTTGCCGCGCTCAACGAAGTCATGTCCTGCGTTGACGTGATGCGCCTTCTTCTTCCCGCTTTCGTTGCTGGCGTGCTTGGCGTGGAATAGTCTCACACGAGTAAGCAATGACAAAACGGCTGACTCACCTGTATCCCTTCTTGCCGCGCTCTGCGAAGTCATCTCCCACTTTGACGTGATGCACCTTCTTCTTCCCAGTCTTGGCGTGCTTGGTGTGGAACTGTATCACACTAGTCAGTAATAGACCCACCTGTATCCCTTCTTGCCGCGCTCAACGAAGTCATGCCCTGCGTTGACGTGATGTGCCTTCTTCTTCCCGCTTTCGTTGCTGGCATGCTTGGCGTGGAACTTGCCGTAGCGGTGGTGTTCGCCGCTCTTGTGGAAGTCGTCATAGAATTTGTGCTCCTTGTGGAACTCATCCTTGTGGTATTTGTTGTGGTATCCTGTAGAAAGCGAAGGTGGAATTAAGAATACGCTTACCTATACAGAGAGTCAAGAATAGTCATCTGAATACTAATAAATAGATTTCTAGCAACTGATCGTGATTTTGTATGGCAGGTTGTTTTTTGTCCGTTCCGGACATATTTTCCTGGGAGAAAGATGTTCAGTTTTATCATAGATGGTTTTATTCAAAGGGTGGTTCCCAAAGAGGGTAATTAAAAGTCATAATCATCAACATGTACATTTCCTGCACCAATCAGTGCTATTAAAATTTATATTGGCAAGAAATTGAGCGAAACTTTTGAACCCATATTAGGCACGATGATACTTAAATTCCGAGGCGTAGGTATATAAAAAATACTTTTATTTGATTCGTCATCATCGTCATTTTTCACTACTAAAATTAACCACTTTCTTTGCCCTGTGCTGTGACCGATCAAATTACGCCCGAGGTCAAACGCACAAAAATTACACAGTCAGGGGAACAAATAAGTTTATGTAACAAAAGCAACCGCTTTCGCTTGACCGCAACTCGTTACATTTCTCGAATAATAATCGGTAATCGGACTTGCTACCGTATTCTATACAAACTTCTATACCAGCGTTCCTCAATGTTTTTTGATGGTGGAACCCTTTTAAAAAGCGAAGTTGTTGATGGAGCCCCAAATAATTTTTTATATTGTTATTATCAAAGATTACGTTATAAACGGGATAAGACAAGGAGAATGATGACGATTATATTACTATGTAAGTGTACTTATATAGGTCTGATAGACAACGTAGTCTTGTAATCTTTGTCGTTAGTACCTACATAGAATAATGGGATATATGAAATAGTTTCTTATTTTCATCAATTGGCCGATATTACGTTTAATCGAAGAGATTCACGGAGTCCTTACAAAAGCCTTTCCGAAGACCCAGGGTTCCGCGGAGTACACTTTGAGTAAAAGCTGTTCTTTACAAATGCGGTTTAGCATTCCATCGGCTCCGGTGCAATGTTGTTGCAACAAACTGTTGTTTATTTATTTCGTAAATTCTAATTATTGATTCTAATTAAATGTTTTTTGTTTTTTTTCGTTTGTAAGTATTACTTTTGTGCCTAAACTATTTCGACTCTTGCGTATATTTATTAACTAGTGGCTGTCTGTGGCTCCGCCCGTGTGAAAGTCGGTTTTAATCTCGTAGCATCTCACAGGGAACATTT
Source organism: Keiferia lycopersicella (assembly GCA_029255805.1). Classification (NCBI taxonomy): domain Eukaryota; kingdom Metazoa; phylum Arthropoda; class Insecta; order Lepidoptera; family Gelechiidae; genus Keiferia; species Keiferia lycopersicella. Next base: position 941,902 of record JARACZ010000018.1, read on the forward strand.
TTCGGGATAACACTGACCTATCAGTTGTTATCCCGAAAAAATGTTCCCATGTGTTAATCCAAGTTACCCTCTATCTGTGTGCCAAATTTCTTAAAAATTGGTTCGGCAGTTTAGGCGTGAAAGAATTACAAACAATCAAACGAATAACCAAATAAACAAACAAACATTAAAACTTTTGCATTTTATAATATTAGTAGTGGTAGGTACGCATACTTCAGTTTGGGATACGTTAGCTATTTAGTTAGCTTACTTGTCACAGGTACCTAAGTCATGGAATATTTACAATTTTAAATGAATTAAAACGAAGATTTCATCGGAAATTATAACCCTCATTAAATTTTTTGCTGCACTATCGTGATGCTTCTATAGTCTGTAAGTTTAGGTACTTATCTTTTTGTAAACAAACTTTGTATGAAAGTGACACTTCTGAACTGTCAGTTTCATACAAAGTTTGTTTATAAAAAGATAAGTGACACTTCTGAACTGTCAGTTTCATACAAAGTTTGTTTACAAAAAGATAAGTACCTAAACTTACAGACTATAGTAAGGTATATTGTACCTTTGGTCTTGTGCCCTTTCTTATGCCCCTTTTTCTCGTCGAAGTGCGCCCCCCTCTGCCCATGCGCGGCTTCCTCATGACTCCCCTTGTGGTCAGCATGATCATGATGCTTCTTCTTGTTGCCAGCTGCCTCCTCGTACTCCTTGCGATGGTGCTCATCAGTCTTGTGACCCTTGCCGCCCTTGTCTGTGTGCTGGTGAGAGCTGAAGCCCTTTATGCTCTGGAGAGATGATTATCAGATCAGGGTTTAGGGTAGGTGCTGGATATGAAAATGGAAATCAAATGGTATTTTTGTAATTAGTTAATGAAAAGTTTACTAAGCTTTATCATGGTTATGTCCTAATTTAGTAAGAAATCTCTGGGTCTTTTAAATTAGATTAATTTAAAATTCGGGTAAGATAACATTATTAACATTGTAGGTAAGCCTATATAATTAAATTAAAATAAGCACAGCTTTTTTTATGTTACCTTTACAAGATCCGTTACCATGTCGTAAGATTCTGCTATAGTTTGTACTGCAACGGTAATCATAATTTTTTTTATTTAGGAAACACAAATAAATGCTAAATTATACGCGCTAACGCATACGTTTCATACATACCTTGCCTCCATGGGCTGCTTTGTGGTCTCCATGGTGGGCTTTACCACCTCCAGCGCTGTGTCCGTGAGAATGCTTATGATGGCGATGCTTGTGACCAGCTGCTGAGCCCAGCAGGTCGCCCTCGGCCAGGCGCGCCACCGGGACCACAGGCTCCGACGCTACTGCCACAGGAACTGGCACAGGCGCTTCTGGACCCAAATTCACAGGCACAGGCGGACTGTTAGGCAACTCCACATATTGGACAGGATTAGACACGACACTAGGATTTATTGGCGCGTTAGTATAGTAAGCGTGAGACACTGGCTGCTTTGATGGTTTGTAAACATTATGAGGTGAAGCATGATTCGCATGGGGCACATTTTGCGACACGAATTGAGCGGGTGGTTTGGCGTAGGCGACAGGGCTGGGCATGGGGCCTGGTTTCACCGGAGGGTACTTGGTTATGGACGGCACAGGACGGACACCGAGCGGCGCGGCACTCACGTCAGGGTTCTCGTATCGGGCGCTGCTGGGGGCCCCTGGAGACGCGTATATCCTGTGGTAGTGCTCAGCGCTCGCGGCCAACATCTCCTCGTACGGCGGAGACGGAAACGAGCCCTCGTCCGTGAACTCGTGCACCTCATACTGATGGACTTGTCGAGGAACTCTGACGTAATCAGACGAGCGTCGCACTCTGTAAGGCTCGTCACAGCAGCGACGCCTGACTCGAACATGTTCCTCGTACGGTTCTTCATCGTATATGTCCTGAAATTCGTCTTCGTGAACGTCCCGTCGGAATCGTGCTCTGTTCGTATATTCGCGTGTATCTGTTCGTTCATCGTTATAGGGTTCATCGAGATCCTCTTCTTCGACCCAGGGTTCCTCGGAGGGCTCGGCCGCCACTAGCGCCGCGAGCGCTAGTAGCCACAGCGCCGCCTTCATCTTGGAAACACTGCGCTGAAATCAGCAGTTTTTTTGTTATATATTACAACCTTTCACTGAGTAACGACACTGGGTCTTTTGTAAAGGACTTGCGAAGTCGGCGCCCGCTGTTGCTTTGTGTATTGTTTTTGTTGCGCGTGCAGTTTATAGCGGTGGTTAGTATCGCGGTGTGTAAACAGTGTGTTTGCGTTGAGGCTCGGCGCGGCACTGCGGCTGCGCGGGCGCAAGGGCCGCTCCCGCTAGAAAGCGTTCAAAACCGCCATGAAAATGGTTTTCCGCTTGATTATTATCGCGAATTTTCGACTAGAGAAAACACCGGCCGTGGATTATTGAATTGCGAGGCTTTTACTATCAGTTCGCGGCCGTGAGATCCGGTTGCACAATACTTGACCACATCTTGTGCTGTTTTACGCGTGACTAACCGTTATTGATTTTTTTCGTCGGTTCAATTTGTTATTTCTATATGCACGTATTTAAAGTAGCGTCAGACTACACGATTCATCGCATCCGATTTCGTATACATAGCTGGTTTTCTTGATCTCGTTGGAATGCGAAACATGAAATAACCCGCATTGTATGCCGAATTGGGCACGCTGAATGGTGTCTTTTGATCGCTGTTTATAATACATCTACCCAGCTAATTCTTTGTAAATAGGTATGACTTAGGTGCACAAGAGCATCTCACTGTTGATAAAATATCTTAAAAATACATTGTTGCACTATGTACACGGTAGATATCTCGTGAAATATTTGCACGATATAAAGAAAGATAAAGTTTAATCTTTGTGAGATGGAAAGTTATTCTCCTAGGTCAGGAAAGGTGTCACATCCAATGTGTATTTATTCTTTAAGCAAAAATGAAAAAAATAAATATAGAATTATATATTTTAATGCCATTGTGTGTATGTACAAATTAGTTCTGACGTGTAATGAATTTTTACCAATAAATAATGTCTAATGTCTAAAATGTTTTCTTTTCCATAAATTCACGCAATAGCTTACGATTGATTTCCCGTTTACTATTTATAAGTTGGCAAAAATACCCACATACCAAAACCTAATTAGAAACTACATCAACATAGCAACTGTATCAATTTTAAAGCAAAATTAGCAAATATATTTACCTATTAGTGAGATGATAGTTAAGTTAGTAGTTTATAGCTTGTTTATACCCGATGGCCGCAGAAGGAGTGTTATGTTATTCGAGAGTAGTTTTGTATGTATGTATGTAAGTTCATGAGTATGTGTGTATGTATGTGAGCAAGTAAATTCTTTTTTATGTTGACTTAATTATAAGGTGTCGATAGATTCGTTTTATAAATTCAAATGGTGGTTCCAAACGCGAAATAATAATTTTGAAATTATCGCAGTCGGGCTTGTTTTTTTGTTAATGATTAGGTATTTTTGTGTCTATTCTTCTATATTTACCAAAACATTCACTAAATGACTTACATTTTTAAATTAAGTCAAGGTATAGTTTAAGTGTTTCTTACAGATTATGATTCGCCAAGTTCAAGTAATGTTTGTTTGGCAATGTCCCCTTGACCGGGTTGTGGACCAGATCAGCAAAAAGTTGGAGTTTTTGTGAAGATTTGTCGCCACGAGGTGTCGAGGCGGGGCTGCGGGCTTATTCAGATTATATACCTAGATACTAATGAAGTTCAGCCTCCTGCAAAATAGTGTATAACTGGAGAAGATTTTGACTGTCAGTGGTGCCTACTAGGCGGCCACTAGTAGCTTAAAATTTTACTTTTGACCGATACTGAGAACGAGAAAAACTGGTGAGAACTAATTTCTCAGGGAAACATACAACAATATAGACAGAAAATATGTATTTTGCCCTTACACAACTGCCGATCAGCTGATTTTAGTTAATTTCGACCTGTCTTCCTCGGAAAGAAGTTGTTGATTCATCTACCAGTGGTAATTTTTCGTCTAGTTTGGATAGATTATTTTGCGTGTTGTTATTGTTACTGACTATTTCTGATTTTGTAAGTTCTCGATATTTCGACGTAATGTTGGTAAGAACACGTTAAATTATAATTATGGATAGTGTAATCAATCGCGATAGTTTTAACTTGAGAGATTAATATTGATTGAAAATTTAACTACTCAATGAGATATTTATCATCCTTTTTTATCGTCATCACACCTGCTGATAGATAAAATTCAAACCAGAATACGGTCATGGTCACGCTTGAGTGCCCAGTAACCTACCAACGATTCCATCGGCATCGTCACAATGGTTTCAATTAAAACTGCTTCATCAGTACGATGACCCAACTCAAGTAATCCAAGAATGCCTGTCGTGATGCCTTGTTTGAGAAATTGGGCCCATTGGTTTCAGTACTAACGATTCTAGAAAGAAATTGCTTTGCAAGACCGGCTTAGGCAATTTTGTGTGACTTAGTTTCCAATAGTACGATGACTTAACCCCAGTAAATCAAGATGCAAGAAATAGGTACTTAGGTACTTGTGTCGTGATGGTTGGTTTGGGAAATTGGGCCTAAACTATAATAGATTATCGGCAAGCACTCTGTTAAGTCTAAAAAGAAATGCTTTGCGCCATCAACTCAGGCATAGCTACTCAGGAAATATTTTACTTACCTACCTACTTTTAGTTGTAGTTTACTTTATCTTTTGTTTATTCTACGATACGCAACACTTTGTCAATTCTACGATGCCTCATAAAGCAACTAGCTATACAAAATTTTAAACTATAGCGGTTGTCTACACTATTCCTAGTCATGATTTTAACGGGTTTTTACGGACGAATTTATTTTGTTTTAAGTTGCCTGTCTTTCGACGCTGTTGCAAGTTAGATAGGTACATTATTTTTAGGTTTTAGTGATAAATCGCTGACAGATTTGTATCGTGTTAATTTTACCTAAAATAAGTACCTGCCAAGGTACCAAGGCTATTAAATTAAATTTGTATAGCTACTTTTTTAACTATAACATGGAAATGATTAAAAGTTGATTTGCTTTTAGCGCGTTTTTATAGTTATTTTCGATACCTAACGAAACCGCGTCAGTAGTCTAATTAATGTTGATGAAATTCATTGCCTCATACTCAGTATTTCTCTCCTAAATGGGCGGGTAATTGATATTTTAATTATATCTGTAATCTTGAAATGCATGTTTATAAAGTTCTTTGTTGAGACTGACTGAGTCGTTGCTGGTTGTTTGATATATACGCTTTTGTGAAGTATTTTTTTTTATTTTTTTTCTTCATTTAAAGTTTTCTCAATTGTTCCACTGTAGAACTAGTTGAGAAACATAGTTCCACCCACCCATAGTAGGTACCGTACCGACCGATGTGGCGCAGTGGTAGTGCGACTGCCTCTGACGCAGACGGTTCCGGGTTCGATTCTCGGTGGGTCACTCACAAAGTTGTTATTTAGCACTTTGGGAATTTGTTCCCAGTCTGGTTAGGACATTGCGGGCTGAACCACCCGATTGTCCTTAAGTAAGAAGGTTCCGTGTTTCGGATGACACGTTAAGCCGTAGGTCCCGGTTGCTGTCTATGATCGATCACTTAGACGGCGGTCGTTACACAACCATATCAGAAGCCTGCTACTTGTAGTAGGCGGTTAAAAAATTCTGACACTAGGGTTGATCGGGTCGTTGGTCTGGTCGACTCGGTGTCCCACAAAAAAAGAAGGATAGTACCGTATAACTCAGCGGGACACCTGGGGACAAAGAATAGTGCCCAATATGCGAAATAGTCGGGAACCAAATAATACAAGAAGTGAACCATAAGTCGCCTTTATTAATCGTGTTTATAAACAAATACTTACGTACATCTAAAGCAACAAGTGCAGTATTGATTCGTATGAACTTTATTTACAGTTTAAAATCATGAAACATCAAACAATATGATACCTATTTACATTATTGACACTTTATATGAACCGAATTAAAAATTGCATCCAATATTTACAATTTCAATAGTCATTGTTATATGAATTAAAACACCTAACTACAAGATACTTAATTATTTACACTTAGTAATTCTGGCACAAGTATTTTTTTAACCTACTTACTGTACATCACGTATTTTTTCTAAACATCGCATATTCGCATAGAGGAGTCTGGTTGGTCTCATTTTCATGAAGGAAATTTCGTTATCGTTGGGGGCTTGAGGGTTTTATGTGCCATTACAGTTTTTAGGTGACAAGCTGACAACCTGCCACTATTCTCAAATTATTTAAAACGGCCCTCATTATTTGTCAGAATTGGCGATAGCGACCGTATTTTTGTAGCTGTTATCCTTCTGCCTATCATGCAAGGGATAAAGGCGTGATATATGTATGTTATGTAAATATCGTTAACTAAAACTGTTCAATAAGTCTTGATCAAGTGGTCGGACACGTACGGCTGGAAGGTTTCCGGATCTTTAATTTTCTTCTTTTTGTGCAACGGACAACTCTTCTGCTTGTGTCCGGTCTCTGACTTGTTATGCGTGGGTTTGTACTGGGCGGGTATCGAGACGCTCTTCTTGAACTCGCCGTGTTTCTGACAGCTGAACTTGCTGGGACGCTGGTCGGCTGGGGAGACGGGCGCGCCGCTGCGGAAGAACGTGTCGGAGTCGATGTTGATGTCAGCGCGTTTCAGCTTGTAGGAGCTTGAGGATACCTCCAGTTGGCTGTGGTGTAGGCAGGTTGATGTAGCCTGAAAGCATAAGGGAGGTTTCGTAAAGATTCAAATATTTTCAGCGTCAAGTGATGCCAGTTCAGAATTTCTGCTCCCAAATTACTCATGGGTCAAGGCACCAAGAGACTAGTGTGACTGAGAGACTTGAGGATGATATGAAGATTTACTTTAGGTGACAGGCAGTATGCTTACGGTATGCATAGTAGGTCTGGCATAGAGCGCAGCGCGGCCCGCTAGTTCACTGCGCAGGCGCCACGCCCGCTCCGCTTGCAGCCGCCGAGCCAGGCCCGGTCCATCACCACGAGCGCTGTGCCACCTGGAACCAAGCATTCAAGGGACTCATCAGACTGATACCTCGCAGTTTACTAGTCTATCAAGGCTGTGTGGAACTGTCGATGTACTAAGCGCCATCCAACTTAAACCTTCCGACTTAGGTACTTTGGTACTACGCAGCTTAAGCCTAGAAACTGACTACGTAAGATGACTGAGTTTGATGAGAAAGTTGACTAGTATACCATAGAGCAGTACGTTTATCTGGACCTTGTTCGTATATAGCTATGAATCTACCAAGACATTCTAAGAAATCACTTAAGATCAATGGACGTTATGACCACTTTTCTTTCTTCAGCAGTTTTATTTCGATTTGTCAGGGTGTGTTTGCTATGCAGTGTACTTAAACACAAAATGACAAAACATCTGAATCCATACAAACGAACCGTCGTTGCGGTTCGAATGCACATATTCATTAGTCTTACCTAGTTAGTAGCTGCAGTATCCTGGCCCATTTCCCTTCAGCCCTGAGAAGAAGACAAGCAGCTCTAAGCGACGGGCTTCTTCCACGTGGCTCTTTAGCAAATGACAGCCGCATGGCCTGGGTATAGTAGTCCAGAGATAGCGGCATCAGTCCTGGAAAGAATTGTTGGAAAAGTCAGTAAAACGTGGCCGCTTACTATTGGCCGCATAAGAAGGAAGTTGCGCAATGTGATCATAATTGAATCTCTCTTCTCTCCTTTCGTGTGAAACATAATTGAATAATATCTATAGGATTTAAGGTGACATTGCAGTGACTAGAACGCAAGGCGATGATTGCTGGCTTCGGAAGATATCAGAGTAGCAAAGGCCATTGGATGTGGTCGGCTCAAATTCGACGTCTGTAAAAGTGCCTTGATTGGGCAACTTGAAGTGTAACTCACCTCTGCCCTTGAGCCAGGTGCCGTATAGCTGGTGGTGCTCCCAGTTGCCGGGCTCCAGCTGCAAAAGCTTGTCGAGGATCCAGCGCTTGTCTGGCTCCGGAGTGAGGTGCAGCAGCTCCAGGTACGCCTGCACGAAGCGAGGCTCCAGGGAAATGCAGCGCTCCAGCATCTTTAGGGACTCTGAGATGCGGTTCTTCTTCCTGTAAAAAAAAGAAAATGGATTTAATTCTAGTGATGCCTTCGGTGTTACTACTTTTTTGGGGTAGAAAACAAATGTTGGTTATGTCCAGACTGCATACACACATACACACACACACACATATCACGCCTATATCTCTAGTGGGGTAGGCAGAGCGTTAACGACCGTAAAATTACGGTAGTTATCGCCACGTCTGACAAATACTGAGGGCTGCTTGAGATAATTCGTGTATCACTATATTGATAGGTTGTCAGCCTGTCGCCTAAAAGTTGTAATACACCTGAAACCCTTTTTACGACACCCGCGGGTAAGAAATGGAGTGATGCTATTCTAAGCCGGCATCACACGGCATCAGACAGATGGATCATGTCCAGACATAAGTAGATATTCCAGACCAATGTGTAAAACTATGTGGACAATGAGATTTGTGGCACTCTATAGTCTGTAAGTTTAGGTACTTATCTTTTTGTAAACAAACTTTGTATTAAACTGACAGTTCTGAAGTGTCACTTTCATACAAAGTGTGTTTACAAAAAGATAAGTACCTAAACTTACAGATTATAGAGAGGTTTTAAAACGGTATAAATAATAGATGGACAACCATTGGTCTTATAAAATAAGTTATCAACATCGATATGATGAAAGAGGCATAATAGAGTTGTTAAGGGGACCAATGTTTTGGTTTCTGTTGTTGCGTTGTAACTAATATTGTTGTACTTTCTTCAGATGTAGTTATGTCTCATAAAATGGGTTCGTAATTGCTGTCTGTATAAACATTTTCATTTCTAAGTTTGCGTCAGCCAGAAGACTCATCTACAGTCAGACAATAAATAAGAAAATATGTTTACATTCTTACTGACGTCTTTAAACATTATTTTCCGTACCTATTATTTTAATCAGTCAAAAACCCCTTGACATTGTAAAGAGCAAGACCCCCTACTTGTATGATGAAAAGATAAAAGAGTGCAATCTTTACTTTTATGGTTTGTTTGTGTAATAAATGCTGTTTTCGGATCTATTTGCTTACAGTTTTTATACAGGCTAGATGTCTCTCAGATTTGTTTTTATTACAGATTTGTTGGTCAAATGCTTAAAGCAACAGAGGTCTTCTATTGTGTTGTATATTCTTTCTTTCAAACGCTGTTTAACGTAGCGCTACTGGATGGACCTACTTACCCATCTGCAAAATTTTTAAAGATTATTAAATATTATTTTTTAAATATTTTAAATATTATTATTATTTTTAAATTAAAAATTTTTAAATATTATTTTAAGGCATCATTTACGTTTAAGAAGAAAACTGCAAGTTTTATCGGGACGATGAACGACTCGGTGTCCAACCGTAAAAAAACAGTTTCTTGGAATAAGTAGAATAGAATAGAAATCTTTATTTCAAAGTACATGAAGCAATACAACATTATAAACAGGCACAGGCCATACGTATGTAACACATTTTTTTTCTCTTGGCATGAACTCGATGTTATTTTATTTACCACTTAACGTTACATGTTGTTTGGTAAGCTTGGCCAGCCCCGAGGCAGTGCTTTAGGGGCTATTTTTAAGTTTTTAGTCCACCTCAGCCGCGTTTACACTAGTTTCATAAAATTGTTATTGTTAAACATGATAATTTTTAACCATCAAAAAGCTGAATGTAAAATTTACTACTTTGAATAAATAATTTGAACTTGAATTTGAATTGAATTAGACCAAAAATAAACCCTTTTGTAATTTAAAAAAAAAAAAGTTGTATATTGAAAAACTCTTACCTGTACAACTTGGCTAGATTGTAGTGCGCGTTGACGTGGTCGCGATTGTACTTCAGGGCTTGTAGGAAGTGGTGCTCTGCTCGCCCCGTGGCCACCACCAGCGTGCCCAAGTTGTTGTGAGCGCTGGCGTAGCTCGGCCATAGTCTGTGGATAGGAAAATGGAATTAGAGGGGCTGGAGAGTACGGAGCCTACGGGGTAGGCAGAGCGCTAACGGCCGTAAAAAAACGGTCGATGTCGCCAGGTCCGAAACATATAAAGGGCCGTTTGAGAAAATTTTGTGTATCACTATAGTGACAGGCTGTCAGCCCGTCGCCTAAAAGTTGTAATACACCTGAAACCCTCAAGTTCCTCAGTCGCCCCTCACGACACCCACGGGTAGGAAATGGGGTGATGCTATTCTAAGCCGGAAACACACGGCATAAGCCGGCATCATACGGCATAACCATATGAGCGTCCGTAAAAGGTAACTAAATGGTTAATGCAGGAAATGCAAAGATGCGACTCTTGAGAATACAACGTTAGTAATCCTGTCTGTCAAGCGTGGTGAGAATGGCAAAAATCACCCAATAGGTGGAGATCCATGGACAGCGCTTTTGTTGCTCTTACATACATACATATATCACGCCGTTATCCCTTTCGGGGTAGGCAGAGCGTTAACGGCCGTAAGAATACGGTCACTATCGCCATGTCTGACATTTTTGAGGATTGTTTTCCAAGCTTGTTTCAGAATATATGTGTATTACTATAGTGACAGGTTGTCAGTCTGTCGCCTAAAAATTGTAATACACCAATACCCTCGAGTCCCTTAGTCGCCTCTTACGACACCCGCGGGAAGGATGTGGGGTGATGTTTTCTGAGCCGGCATCACACGGCAGACTAAATGGTTAATGCCGGGCATGCAAAGATGCGATTCTTGATAAAACAACGTTAACAATCCTGCCTGTCAAGCGTGGTGAGAATGCCAAACATCTTCCAATAAGTGGAGATCCATGGACAGCGCTATTGTTGCTCTTGGCATTTAAAAAATGTATGCAAGTATGAAAAGCGTAAGAAACTCATGCAAGTACTAACTTCAAGGCCTCCTTGTAGTGTTTGATGGCTCCCTCTTGCTGCTCGACGTCCTTTAGGAAGTTTGCGAAGTTGTAGTGCAGCTTCGCGTTGTGAGGCAGCACCGCCAGGTCCGCTCTGGAAACGGTATATCATGTTCTCGTTACTTATTATCAATTATGTGCTTCGGCTTCATGATGCGGTTCCCAGAAGCGTATGAAATCGATTGTGGAGTAGGATTGTAGCCAAAGGTTCCTGGTCCGTAGTCTGGTATAATGTAAATATTAGTTTATCGTCGACAGAATTAAACGACTTTTCGTGATTGAAAAGCAAACTACCTCTTCAAATAAAAAAATGTGCTTGCCTCAACAAAGTCTCCCTAGTCCGCCAGTCCCTGTTCCTGACATGGGTCCTGGCGACTCCACACGCCACCAGCACAGCAACTCCTAGCACCAGCAGCCTCCTGCAGCTCACGTCGCGTCGCCAAAGCAGCTGGATCCCATACACCGTCAGCAGGACCGAACCCACACTGGAAGTTTAGAGAAGTTTTCAGTTAGTGTGGCTCTGCCAGAAATAATATGTCTTGACACTGAGTAAAGAAACCCGGCACTACATACATACATATACAAATTACGCCTTTATCCCTTCCGGGGTACGCAGAACATTAACAATTGTAAATTTACAGTCGTTATCGCTACTTCTGACAAGTATTGAGGGCTCTTTTCGGTGATGTATCACTGTAGAGACAGGCTGTCAGCCTGTCACCTAAAATTGTAAAACACATGAAACCCTCGAGCTCTTAGTTGCCTTTTACAACACCCACAGGAAGAAATGGGGTGATGCTATTCTAAGCCAGCATCACAACACGACACACTACACACAGAAAATCACGCCGTTGCGGTAAGCAGAGACTAAATCCTTCCACTTGCTACGATCCTAATAAACCTCTTTCGTTTCCTCAATATTCCGGTAAAAATTAGATAGGTATCTATCCGCCCTTATGGCCAATGATTCATTTCGAAAAAAAAACGAAAGTGCGTTACCTACTTCTTGTTCTTAATGGTCCTTACCTAGGAATGTACAAAACTCGCTCAGCTACTACGAAGCCAACAGTGACCAGCAGGTTTGATGCTGGCAAGTATGGCAGCACCAACAACATCAACCCTACTGCTGCTGGCGTGTGACGCTGGATCTGGAAGAAGAGGCAATGATACGCTGAATTATTTTATCTGTCGAAGATTTTCACTTATTAAGCTTACTTTACCTACTAATATTTGATAAATTAGAAGGATAGAGAATCCGCTTTAAGTCCCAATAGAATTTTGCAGCAAGCAATCACTGAACCCACCTCAAGATCCGTACAGCATCTGTAAGCCAGCGCAAGGAGAGCTATCAGAGCAGCGCCAGTGAGTAGGTTTCGAGGGTCCCAGACGCTGGTCACGAGTGAGATAGACCCCATCTGCCAGTCGTGGCTCAAGGTCCAGGGGCAAAGCAGCAACCACCAGTTGAATGCCGCCAGGTAGCAAAACGTCATCAGCCTGGAAAGTTATGATATGATATGATATGAGTGTATTGGTTTGAGAAATTGGCGATTCATGGAAAGTCTCATAATGATTAGAAAGGTCTTTTTTCCACCAAGTGGTCTGCAAGACTAATAATTTGGTACTTACTTATGAATGAGATGTCCGGTTGGAACCCTAAATAATTAAACCCTAATCTTTTACCTGACTGTGAACGAAGGATGAAAGGCAGGTGGGTTATCCTGCGGCGAAAAAGCAGGCAATGACCCCTGCAGCAGCGCCAATCTCACTCCAACCAGCACCACCAGAGCTGCCACCAACCGCCCCACACGACCGCACACTCCTCCACATTTCCACCGCCATTTTACTGCTGAAGATGTTCTGGAAGCAGGAAAAAGTATTCATGAAAACTGATGCATAATCTAATGCGCCAGTACACGCATGACAAATGCCAGGCGGCTACTTGTGTAGCCTACAGTGGTAGGCTAAGTAGTGGCTTACGTGACATGTTTCAGCTATTGCTACTATTTCGACTTTTTCTCAGAAACGCCTATAGGGCTTTTTCCCGGTAAGAACACTATCCCTACCAAGCTGGTAGATTATACTACAACAATTTACGCGTCAAGGTTTGTCATACCTGGCAACAGGAGTCCAATTCTTGTACAGATCCAGACCGATGTTGAAGAGCAGTGCTGTCAGGCCGGTCTCCTTGGCCAGCATACTGAGAGCAGCCATCATCACACTCGCCCAAACTCGGTAACGCCCCACACAACTGGAATTAGAAACAAGGCGCTTACTTGAGTACGGATATCTCAAGGGTGAAAAAGATTGAAATAAGGTGACCAAGGAATGAATCGTGATGGGCAGTACCTTTCCCTGTGAATATCTACAACGCCATGTACTGCGTTAGCCAATCTGCTTGCCAAGCGTGGTGTGTTGGGCAATACTCCTCAATGGTGTGCAGGCCCAAGTCCTGCCTGGACTGTTGTGGCTGCCGTCAAATACTTATGGTACCTAGGTAAAACTAACAGGCAGTATAATACGCAAGGAGAAACTAAACAGTTTGTAAAACGTAGCAGCAATTTAGCACGGAAAATAAATCGGTGTTGAGATTACAGCCGCCAGCTAATACGCAGTTGTCGGGATGAACCCTAATTTCGTAGATGGCTAGCGTTCCTAGAAGAGTGAGTGATAGACTCATTCTCGCATTCTCGTCCATGGCAAGGAAAGGCCACAAAACCAACTGTTGAAGATCTTGGTTTTTGTTGATCCGAAATGGCTTTATTTGGAAACTCACTTTTAGGTACACCACTTCCCAAGATCTGAAACGCTGGTGTGTGACAAAATAAGTAATTTCTAGAAAATCCAATTCTCCAAATGGCAGATTCCAAAAATATCCAGCCATGTTCAACTGCAAGTTAGTTAATTTCATAAAACTGAACAACTTTTCCTTGCACGGTTTATAATTCAGTCTGTATAACAGGGTTCTATTTCCGCTGCTCTTCTGGGCACAACCTAAATCTTCCCAAACTGAAAGCTTTGTGCAAAACGGATTTTTACAGTGAGTGTTAAATGTACGCCGCAACGAGGATGTTTGTCGCAGTGCCCTCACCGCTCGCGTCTAATTTGACACGGGCCGGGTTTATTTTGGCCCGGGTCAGACTGTTACCCGGCTACGGATATCCACCTACTCGCCGCAACATCGGGCCGGGCAATGAGACTATTGAACCCGGATGAATTGTTCTAATAAGACGTAGTATCAGGCGTAACTTTGCGGGAATATATCTTGCTTGATGAAAGAAAACAGGTGTTGCTTCTATGCAGTTCATTCTGTTTTGATGGCTTGCTATATGCAGCTACACACACACACACACACACATATATCACGCCTTTATACCTTGTGGGTAGGCAGAACGATAAAGGCCGCAAAACGATACGGTCGCTATCGCTACGTCTGACAAATTTGAGGACTGTTTCTAAGCCGTCACCACACGGCTACACGCCATCACAAGTGTGAAAGAAACTAAATATCTTTCTATCTCTTTCATTTTAAGATTTTTCTAGTTGTAAAACTACCTTAGAGGAATTCTTACCCATGATATAGTAGAATAGAAGAGAGGAAGAAGACGCAAGCCAGCACGTCAGCCCTCCCCACCACGCCCGCTACCTGCAACAAACAACACATTTCATTAGGATCGCCATCTTAGATTTTGACACCACTTTGGTAGTCATGTTTGGTGTCCACAGGTGAACGCCCTCTTACAACTTCTCTCTCTTTTTGTGTGACACCGAGTCGTCAAACAACCTTATATAAGGTGTAAAAATGTTAGCTGCAAATACTTAAAGGGATAAATCAGCCCAAAGAAACTGAACAACTTTCCCCAAGAAACATAGGTCGAAATATGGTAAAAAAAAGTTTTGGCCCACACAAAATGTACGCCGGGCGAGTCAACTGTATGGAAGGATCAATTTTTTTTCACATTTCGACCTATGTTGCTTGGGGAAAGTTGCCTATTCAGTTTCATGGGCTGGTTCGCCCCTTAAAATATTTGCAGCAATTTTTTTTACACCCTGTATTATGCTGGTGGATTTTGGTATATTTTGGTTTGCAGCGTCCAGCGACTCAAGTGAGTAGGTAATTATAGCCAGGGCCGTCTTAGCACATTTGCCGCCTGTAGGCTATTCAAATTTTGCCGCCCCCTCAACCCATCCCATACGGCTTCATCTCAGCCGTTTTTTTTACCTGGCCTGAAGGTATAGTATAAGGTGGTCCCACCCACACCTATGTCGCAAACAGTCTTACATCCGAAACAGTCGTCGGTTCTCGTCGAATGTCGTCAATTGTATGCGGTTGTCGTCGATTGTCGTCGAACCGATGACTTGACGACAAGCTCGAATTCATAAAAAAGTGTCAGACTGTTGTCGATTTCTTGCGCTATATCCGTTTCTATGTCGTTAGGATATGTTTGTTTTAGCGAAAGTGCGTTTTCTGTGAGGGTGTGTATGTCTAAATCGTCTATTTTGGTAATAAATCCATTTTTTTTATTATAACTGGCATACGCCTCCTGTCTTTTTTTAAATTCTGTTACTAGCCTACCTACGAGGACGAGAAACGTACTTACGCGGAATGTGTCCCTCGCAGTTATTATATTTTGCTCTTCTGGTGTTTCGTCAAATTTTCTCTTCCTTTTCGGCTGTCTCTTTCCCATGTCTTTACCGTATTCTTTGCATACGCTTAAGTCTATTGCTTTATCTTCAAAATATTGAAATTTTCTCGTTGGGATACAAAAAACTGCAACGGTTACCAAATCTACGGTGGAAGACTGAATTTGAACATTTACTTGATTTATTCTTTGCAAAAAGTCATTCAATACTACAACCATTACCGCCGTTTCCAGTTTTTCTAAAATAGAAAGTATTCCCGCCGCTTCGTTTCGAGTTAACATGTTTTCAGTAGAATCGTCCTTAATTGATTCCAAAGTTTCAAGAACTTTGTGCCAAGAATCTCTCAAATTTTTGCACGCGTCCTCCCTAGCTGACCACTCTTTTCAGGGTATTTTGCCTTTCCCGATTGTACTCGATAATTTTTGCCAGCGATGTGTCGAGCTTGCAAAAAAAAAAACGTAAATTTCCTGTAGTAGCATGAAAAATCAACAAGCCTCTGTACACGATTCAGCAGCAGCACATGCCGCTTTAGAGCTTCGTTTTTAATCTTTGCCTGTAAGCCGTTGTATACGCCAGACATGTTCGCCGCCTTATCATAGGACTGTCCACGAAAGTCTTCAATATTTTATTCCTAGCGTTCCATAATAACGGCAGAAAACATTTCTTCAGCCTTATGCCCGACTGACGGCATACATTTGAGAAATCGTGTGAAAGATTCGCCTATATTTAAAACATATCTAACGATAAGAGTAAGTTGATCCACATGTGCTAGATCTGGTGTTGAATAATCAATGATCAGGGAAAATATTAATTTTAACTATTAATATTTTATATTAACTATGTTTTTTTTTTTTGGGAATTTTGCCGCCCCCCAAAATCTGCCGCCCTAGGCTTAAGCCTACTCAGCCTAGTGGATAAGCCAGGGCTGATTATAGCAGTAAGTATTGTAATTTTTCCTTGGAGTGATTTATCTGTTACGTAGTAACTATTAGGTAATCTGTGACCTGGAGCAAATAAATAAATAAATAAATATCCTGGACAATTCACACAGCACCATCTAGCCCCAAACTAAGCAAAGCTTGTACTATGGGAACTAGATAGCTGATTGATACTAATACATACATACTTTTTTTTGTAAATAAATACATATTATACATAGAAAACACCCAAACTAAACACAAATATTTAAAAATTGACTTAACAAATATTTGTGTCCGGTGGGGATCGAACCCACGACCCTCGGCGTAGAAGGCAGGCATACTAACCGCTACGCCATCGGGACAGTTGAAATAGGTAGATACACAGGGTAGATAGTACGTAGTAAAACCAAATGAGTTTATTTTAGTTGTTATTCGAATTAACTAGAAATAGAATACTACTGCTTTTAACGGTCTCTAAAAAGCAATGAGACAATAAGCTCACAGCGAATTCGACTATTTTCCTATTAGGAATAGTGCTAAAACAAATAGGAATAAGGATGCTTCCGGCTTTGGTTTTCCCCCATGCATGTTTGTATACGATGCTGAGTCTCGTATACAAACATGCATGGGGTTATATGTGTTAACCCTTCTCTTAAATCACTATCTATCGCATCAAAATCCGTTGTGTAGTTTGAGCGGAGATAGCGGTGTTTATATGAACAATCGAATAATTGCAAAAAGCGATTTCATTTCACATTACTACGTTTACCAACTTTCATCTATTTTATGCAAAAAATTTAAGGTTACTTTCGGAACACTTACATTGTAACATTATCTTTCACAGAGTAGGTAATAAGCTACTACTTATGACAAGTAAATAAATAAATTTCGATGTTTACAAAATATTATGCCAATATCTAAATGAGTAGACTAAGTATTTAGTGACCCAGGATCGTTTATTCTCGTCTCAACATTAAGCAGTATCAGCAATTAAGGCCCTAACTACATCGGGATTTCGTTTATTCCTTTTAAACGAGGGAGTTTCCTCCAAAGTGCCCGTTACTGGAATAATCGGGGTGTTTCTCGCTTTATTGCGTCGACCCAAGGCATAAGATGTCGGAAGCTATTTGAGTATTGATTATGCCTTAAGTGGATTTGAAAGAGGGTGAGAGCACTCAAGATTGTAGGGTGACAAAATTGATATGTGCTCGAAACATTTTTCTCTGACGGCATTGGATTTTGGCAGCCATTATTCGAAGAGCAGAGCCAAGAAAGTCACACATGCAACGGACTTTAAGCTGGTTTTTACAAATAAATAGGGCGATTGAAGAGGAAGGCTTCAGAAAAAAAAATCGGTTGTCTGTAAAGTCATAATTAAAAAAAACTGTAGGAATTATTGCATTTATGCCAAACGAGGAGGCAGATTATGCCTCTTTGTCACTCGTTCCGTTCTCTCGCTTGCACTTGAAACCTTGAATGGAACGCGTCAGAGCGAGGTAACGCCGCACGAGTCATGTTTTTTTAAGACGTTGTCACGTCAATTTCTGCTAAGAAACATGTTCATCCCAGGGAAAAGTATTAGCAGCGGAAGCAACCGGTAGGCAGGTCGTTAGTTGATGATGATGGACAGAACATACCGATGCCTCAAGTATTTTAGAAACCGCTTCCGCCCCTGCCTTCCCCACCGGAAGTACCAGCGGCCATTTTTAAGTCGGCGTGTGACTGGCAGCCCGCCAGCTGTTTAATATTTAATTAATAGACAATTAGACCGAATGTAAATGCTTATTGGAAAAGTTTCGCTTCACCTTTTTGCCTAATTGTTATATTCTGTCTGTCTCCCAGTTTGAAGTCATTAAATATTTTAAGAGTTGCGGAAATCAGCCAGAGGTTGGATAGTGTGTTTTACCTAGGTATAGAAGAAAATATACTCAGTAGTTTGCACTTTAAAAATTTGTAATATCTTCGGTACCTCTACCCAGACGGATCCTTCCAAAAAAAGAGCCAAGGCATAGACGAAAACATAAGCCAAATCAGTAGTTTTTGGAAATGTGGTTTTACGTTTAATGTCGTGGTTTGGTCCATATCTTCAATATGCTAAAAATAATGCAATTTAGTAGCCAGGTATTTATGTTACACGTTTCGGGGATCATCATCATCATGTCGTATGGCATTTCTCTGCGCAGGATCCTATATGTCAATTTTTAGGTTTTTGAGCCAGTCTTCGGCCGCTGGTGTAAGACGGTGCAGCTCGGTCATGCCGCCAGGTAGGCGATATAGTGGGCATTCACAATGTGGGCTAGGGTTTGGTCCGGCTCTCCGCACTCGCAGGATGGCGACGATGTTTCGGGGATGAGTATTATTTACTCGACTTTTTATTTTCGAATTGTGGATTTGCTTGGAATGTCAGAAAGTTACAAGACAAAATTGTCACTGAATAAGCAAATTAGTCAATGTAAAAAAGAGAAAATTGTATCTGACAATTTTTTATAACAATTTTATATTCCTAGTCGAAACGCGGCACGATTATTGATAGATTGTGGATTATATGGTAGAGGGTTTTCGACCTTCTTCCGTAGGTGGACAGAACAACAAGTAAGCGTTAACCCACATAATGGGATTACGATGATTTTCTAATCAACCGTCACGTCATAGGTCGTGACATGGGGCCCAATCCCCGGCAGGTCTGTTGTTGTTCCAAACTCTTGACCCGGAAGCTGTCAGGGTACTCCTGACTCTAGATTGACAGCTAGATTGGTTGAGGGTTGGAAAGCTCAACTTTAGGCGGTTCTCACATCTAACGTAAGACACTGCGCTTTTTAAGTGCATTCATAACGCATGCGTCTGTCAGATGCAAGAAATTTACGAATTTTGCATTCTAAAAACTGATATTGACGTATTGCGAATAGTATTGGGGTAGGAGAATTGCATAAACTTGCTTTATTTGACAGACGCATCCGTCATCCGTTGATACGTTTCCCCTACGTCAGCGTCAGTTTTTAGTCTCTCTCTTTTTAGTATGGTGAATGTATGCGTGACGGATGCGTTAAATGTGCGCAGCGTTGTGCGTTAGATGTGTGAACCGTCTTTGGCTCTGATTAATGGTGTTAAGCGAGCTCTGAATGATTTCAAATGAACTTGTCTAATTTATTCATTTCGTTGGTTACTTTAGAGTTAAATTAAGAACTTCGTAAATCAAACCTTGTTTTTGCAGCCATTTAACTTTGAAAACTTTCACGAAGTTGAAAATAGGAATCGAATCCTTAGATTGATCATAAAGAAAAAAGGAAATTATAGAAATAGATATTTATTATTTTCTCTATACTTGATTTCTTAGAATTCCAAGTGCTTATACTGTAGTAGAAAATATAAGTTTAACAGTAAACTCAAGCGATTCAGAAATAAGTATTTCATAAGAATACGCATTACAGCGCATAGTAAATAAACGTTAATAATACCTACCCCTTCGGCCGTAAAGGAAACCAAAGTTTGGAAACTAGTTTCCTGAAAATATTTTTTTATCCTCCTACGTAACTGGTTTCCTATAAGAACTTTTTAATACTTTTTAGATCTAACTGCAGCAAAAGTAAACGCTACCAAGAAATAAATAATGAAATTGATAATGCGATTGCAGATTTGAAAAATGGACTGATAACTGTGGGCCACTGTATCGAAATTATTTCACCGTACGCATTTTTATTTTTATTTCAATACTCAAGTTTTTTAAGTTCATCTGAAGAGTTCTTTTACGTTTTAAGTTAAGTGACTGATTTTTCTAATGTTTTAACCAATTTGTCTTAAGGAAACTTATTATAGAGGTAGGTAGGTACCTAATTATTTTTTTTATGTTGTATGAAAAAGTTATATTTTATGTTTAAATGACTCAATTGTTTTCGTTATTAAATCCAAATATCTTAAATAAACGGTTTCATTACAGGTCTACTAATAACACTCGTAAAATTACTACTGAAGTCCAATTAGTTTCGTAGGTGGCTGAAATAACACAAACAAAGTATTTTTTGGAAACCAGTTACGTAAAAGTATTAAAAAATCCTTAAAGGAAACCAGTTACGTAGGAGGATAAAAAAATCTTTTCAGGAAACTAGTTTCCAAACTTTGGTTTCCTTAACGGCCGAAGGTCCACCATACAAAATAATCCATTTTTTCAGATCCATCATATTAGGCAGTCATGTCAGTACTTAATAGGTACCTAATCAGAACATGTTGATTGATCCTTTAAACATGTATTAAGTATTGTATGCTTAGTCTTAATAACTTTTTTAAAAAGATTTTCTCTCAATTTTTTGTCTGTTAATAATTTAAAAAACCTTCTTCTAAGTCTGAGAACACTTTTCTGAAAACCACATCGAAATCCGTTCTGCTTAACGCGAGATAATCGCGGATAAACATACATTATATACAAGTCAAACTAAGAACCTCCTATTTTTTGAAGTCGGTTAAATAATACTCAGTCCTCCATTATTGCAACTAAAGAAAAAGTTACTCCGACACAAGAACCAATAACGCTCGCCTTGCAATCACATAAACTTCCCCAATAACCACGAAGCAAGACCGATAGTTGCACCTTGAAACAAACTAGCACACAGCAAAAATGAAACGACCACGCTCCAAGGATATAAATTGCATCGCACAACTTTTCAAATTAAAACCACGGTTAGAGACAACTCGTACAATCAGCCGGGTAATAGGAAAAGTTCCAAGATTATTGCCTTCCAATACCTCATCGTCTGCACACTGCTATTTGTCTTACGGAAGTTCAGACATTGCTTTCACAAGGGCCAACTCCACTACACATCTACTCAAGAGCTGCCTGTGTACTTGGAAACAGCCTGATTAGAAAATGTGATATACCTTTTTTGCAAGGGTTGAACACCATAGCTTAAATATTGTGATTGGCTCATGGTAAAATATCAACTGAAAGCATATTTTCGTAAAATGAGTCATTTTGTTATCTACTAAGCAGTTGTAAGCACATTTTTTTCAGACATTGCAATACTTTTGGTGGTATCAAGTGGGAAATCGAGTCGTCTGAGCGACCCGATGAACTCGATGAAGTGTCAGAATTTTTCAAACGCCTTCTACAAGTAGCAGGCTTCTGACATCGTTGTGTAACGACCTAAGTGATCACAGACAGCAACTGGGACCTACAGCTTAAAGTGCCATCCGAAAAACGGAATCATCTTACTTACGGACAATCGGGTGGTTCAGCCCGCAATGTCCTAACCAGCCCGCAATGTTGGACGGGCAGTTTGGATTTTTGACCGTTTTTATGCCGTTTTATGTTAAGCTCACATCAGGTTAGTCCTGAGCCACCAATATAAGTCATAACAGTTTACTTGTACAAACTGTGTAGTCTTCACTGCACACACATTTGCGGGTACGGCAAAATTGAAAAATAAAACTGAATAAAACTGACAACTCCCGCAAATGGTATAACAGTTTGCGGTGAAGCGACCGCGGTCACTACGGCACAATAGCAGTGCTGGCATAGAGTTCTACTTTCAATGACCACATCCCCACCGGCGTTCAGCTTGCTTTTCAATATGCACCGCTGGTTTTGTTCAGCGGCGTATCACAGGGCTAGAACACAGACAGTATTGAAAGTTGAAAGCACGACTGAGTCAATGGTAGTAGTGGAGTAATTCTAGTGCTCTCTCAATAGCCAATCGCAAGCTTTTACAACGCAGTGTGGTTGAAACAGCGATGTAAGCGGTTCTGTAGTTCACTGTAGTTACTGCAGTCACGGGCTATAACCATCGACTTTATGTTTAGATAGTTGCGATCTGTTGTATTCTGCCATCTCTCTTTTATAAAACATTGAGTAGACGTAGTTTAGTAGTTATTATACCTATCCACAAACGCTTGCACTAAACATAACATAACATAACAAAATTCTTTATTGCACAAAAAACAACATGTAGAAAACACAAACAAAGGAAACAGTACAACAAGGCGGCCTTAATGCTAGGTAGCATTCTCTACCAGGCAACCTTAGGGTGAAAGAGAGAGTGCGACTATGGAAGCGGGATAGTGCAAATATTACCTACTAGTACATACTACATAAATAATAATAAAATACATATACAATTTTACATATCAATACACAAATAATTCTGTATACAAAACATAATATACTAATAAATACATTAATATAAACTAATACATATCTAAGCTATGGATGACAGGATAGTATGCATTACGAAGAAAGAAAGGATAACAGTTAATTAAGTACAGATATAATAGATAATACAATGTAGAGAAATAAAAACAAATATACAACAAATAAGAGAAAATTATTCAATTCCAGATAAGTAGTGCATGAGCATATCGATTGTCCTTCAATCCATATGCTTAGTTTTACGATAAAAATGTATGTATTATGCGGTAATAGACGAGCCATAAAATTTTATGGAGGCCACTAACAACGTCCGCCTATATCTTTATTATTCCCTATAGTTGCTTGTGGAGACGGAATAGCCATCGACGAAAAATATCTGATTTTATTATGGCTTCATCAGCACCACTTCAATCCATCCTTTTAAGGTGACTCCCTTACGTCTGTAAAGGCACGTATAGGAGACAAAATTGTGATTGAAAACTTGATGGGAAGTCATATGTTTACACAACTGTGTCGCAAGATTAAAATTCCATAAGATTTCATATTTCCGTGTATATGGAAAACCTGAAATATAACGATAACGATGTTTATTTTTAGTAATATAACAATCGAGAATATACTGACTGATCTCTTAAAAATCTTGTTATTTCATCACAAAAGTAAACATTTGAAAAATAAATCTCTACACGATATTTTTTGAAACTCATCGAAGCCTACATACAGTAAAACGAAAATAATGTATAAAGTAATTTGAGCTATTCACAAAGCCGTTTTTAACGTAAAATTATTAAGAAAATATCAATCGAATTTGTTGAGTGGCCTTAAATATTCATGAATACATTTTACTTTGTAAAGAGAAGTGACTTAGTAAATAATTCAAAAAATATATTCCAAAGAGCGAGGTCCTATTGAATTTCCTCACATTTCCTTCTAAATTGAAAGCGAGTAGATCAACGTTATTAAGAATTTATTACAGCGTGAGTTTCCTCTATCGCGTCCTAGATCTAAAATGAAATGAAAACTCAAGTGGCCGTTATAAATAATCTGAATGCGAGGACGAGATTCAGCGATCCATTATTGGAAGTTTCTGGCGTTAAAATCAGGGAGATAAGGTTGATTCTACGGTGATCCAAAATACAAAACAATTTTGTCGTAATGTATTTTTTTGGAACATACGTATTGCGTACTTAATATGTTTAATTTTTTATTTCGATTTACTCTAGCTAGGATTTTCCTACTCATATAATACAATTAGTTATTAGCTAAAGCAGGTAAGGTCATTCTGCCGAGTAGCCGAACCCCCTGTTTACAACATTTACATTACAGGGAGGTTCGGTGACTCTACAATATAGTTCCACATATTTTTCCGTGTGATGCCGGCTTAAAATAGCGTCACCCGATATCCTTCCCGCGGGTGTTGTAAGAGGCGACTAAGGGACTCGAGAGTATTGGTGTATTACAATTTTAAGGCGATAGGCTGACAACCTGTCACTATTGTAATACACATGTTTTCTGAAACAACCTTGGAAAACAATCCTCAAAAATGCTTACGGACGTTTACGCTCTGCCCACCCCGCAAGGGCTAAAGGCGTGATATATGTATGTATGTATTTTGATGTTAGTTATAATCATAACAAATTTAACGACTATTTCTCGATACAATAATACTTTTTTTATTTATTTATTTATTAAACAATTTATGCTGCGATTAGAGTTTAGTGTAATTTTTGCCATGATTTTGTATGTAACACGACCTACTACTTGAATTCATTCGTCTTAAAATGCATTTATTGAGTGGTTACATTATTAGTCTCAGCTGGTTGCAAAATATATTTTGTACTGACACTCTTCGTTCGTGATTTAGTCCTATATTTATTAACCGCATTTACCTCTGAGATCGATCTTGAGTATGATTTAGAGATGCTTTTAATATTGACTGACATTTGTCAAAATCACTTTTGAGATCGAACTCAGAGTTGAGTGCGATTTATAAATACAGACATTAGATTACCACCTAGGATACCGAGTTGTAAAAGTTTTGTTGCATTTGGGAAGAACCTGTGAGTGGGCGGCAAGGGCGGTGGGGGCGCTTAGGGGCGGTATTGGTTAATTATTGCCGCAGTTTTGGTTTAGAGACCAACAATGAAGGCGGTAATCCTGTTTACGACAATTTTGGCACAGAAACTTCGTTGCATGCAAATCTGTTGGTCGATTGGTTGGTTCAAGTTACGAGAAGATATTTTTGCTATTGGTTTTTTGGTAGACCACGGAAGTGTGCCATTGATCTTGGTCGTTCACCAGACAACTCACAATTTTTGAACTGATGAGAATCAGAAACACAGTACAGAAAGAAGGCTAATCACTCGCAATGTAAATAGTGGTTAATTGGGACAGTAAAAGTCTAGTCACAAGCGTGGACACCGTGTCGTCCAACGATTCAGTAAACCCTGTTATCAGGGTTCTTCAACCACCTACTATAATTAGCTGGCTTCTGAAATGGTTGTGTAACGACCTTCGTCTAAGTAGGTAATCATAGACAGCAACAACGACCTCGGTTTGACGAGCCTTCCAAAACACAGAACTATCTTTCTTACGGACAACCAGATAGATAGTTCAGCCTACAATATCGTAACCAAACTGGGAACATATTCACAACTTGATAAATATCAACTTTGTAAGTGATCCACAGAGAAACGAATCCAGAACCTTCTGCGTCGCAGGCGGTCGCACTACCACTGCGCTAGATCGGTCGTCAAAAATTACATGGTTGTGTAACAACCGACGTCTAAAATATCATAAACAGCAACCCTGACGGACTTGCTGACTCCACAGGAACGACGAGCCGATACCTGCTGCGAAGCCAGGTCGGCTGCAGGAGTCTACCACACGATATACATATGTCACACGCGCCTGACGGAGACCCCACTCCGGGTTTAAATGTGGAGTTGTCCTTCTCCAGGACCGGTCAAGGGTTGAATTTCCTCTCGGTCGCTTCTTAGGACCCCCAGATGAGGTAACAATTTCTCTTCCGCCGAGCGTCTATCACTTGCACCAGCATCAGAGCGTGGCACTGCGCGCACACGGTGTCAATACGGTTTTGCGCAACTTTCCAACTATTTCATGCAGTGTGACGTGCTTGAAAATCTGCTCCGTGCCCCGCCAGCTTGGGCCAACTCCGGCAAACTTCGCCGGGCAGGGTAATGACGTCGGCTCCGCTGGAAAACTGAGCGAGCGGGCGGACCGCACACTCGTCGCACGACGGAGCGCTGAAATATCGCAGCGGTCTTTCGGATCCGTAGAAACGTCACTCTACATACTAAAATCGCTCAATCGCTGTTGACGCAGCGCTATTGCAGTGTCGTCCGTCGAGTGCGGTTTTAGTATGGGGAGTGATGTTCCTAGTATACAGTGTGTAAGGGACGGTGTAACGAAAACTTTACAGGCGTGATCGGACCATGAAACTGAACAACTTTTGTTATGGCGGCTATGTTGGGAAATGAAAAAATTTTTCGAGTTCCCATACAAAGTCACTCGGCTGATCGAGAATTTTGCATGGGAGCTCGAAAAAAATACACGTTTACCAACATAGCCCCCATAGAAAAAGTTGTTCAGTGTCATGGTCTGAGCACGCGTGCAAAGTTTTCGTTACACCGTCTCTTACGACCTGTAGATCTGATAGACCTCTGCGATATTTTAGCGCTCCGTCGTGCGTTAAGTGTGCGATCCGCCTAATGTTGTTGTTTTTTGGGTATATTAAAAGCTTGAGAGCATCTTTTGCTACATTAGTGTTTTGGCTGTAAACCTAACATCGTTTGTTACGCTTGCGGCACAGATCAAACAAGACAAGAGGTGTGTGCGCGTGACTTCTTTGGTCTGTGGCTTGCGGTTTGTTATGCGTTTGCGGTAGTTACAGAATCATACCTTCGTGGTGAGAAATTTTCACCTCAACCATGCGGTCCAGAACTATCTGCTATTTTTTTTGTCTATTTGTTTACGCTGGGTGATGCCGGCTTAGAATAGCATCACTCCACATCCTTCCCGCGGGTGTCGTTAGAGGCGACTAAGGGACTCGAGGATACTGGCGTGCTACAATTTTTAGGCGACAGTCTGACAACCTGTCACTATAGCGATACACATGTTTTCTGAAACAACCTTGGAAAACAATCCTCAAAAATTTCAGACGTGGCGATAGCGATCGTATTCTTACGGTCGTTAACGCTCTACCTACCCCGCAAGGGATAAAAGCGTGATATATGTATGTATGTTTGTGTTTTGTTGTGCAATGTTGTGTACGAGTAAAGCAAAGTATATACCTATGCTTAGACCTTTAAAACCTATAAAATAAACTCGTACACAAGTTCCGGGTTCGATTCTCGGTGGGTCACTCACAAAGTTGATATTTATCACTTTGTGAATTTATTCCCAGTTTGGTTAGGATATTGCGGGCTATTGTCCATAAGTAAGATGGTTCCGTGTTTCGGATGGCACGTAAAACCGTAGGTCCCGGTTGCTGTCTGTGATCACTTAGACGGCAGTCGCTACACAACCATGTCAGAAGCCTGTCACTTGTAGAAGGCGTTGAAAAATGCTGACACAAGGGTTCATCGGGTCGTTGGACGACTCGGTATCCCACACGAAAAGAGAAAGAGAGCTCAGTTACATCATGCTACTTCGTTCACTGTCCAGCTTCTATTAAAAGGCCTTTCAGCTCGAGGCGTCATCAGCGTAACTCAAAGATAAAAACCGGCGTTACTTTATTTTTATTTGTCAATAAAATCCAACGCTCGTTATCGGCGTGTCCAGATTTCCCGACAAGCCTGATCGCCCATACCGCCTCTGCTTCCACAGTAAAATGAACCTGAACGTTAAAGCAGTAGCGAAACTTCATACAAACGCGCAGAAAGTCACTCACACAGCCACACGACGCTGCTTTATGGTATCATTACTGTTCCTCACTCGGCGTCAGTCAGATTGAATAAATTACCACTTACAAGGAAATGTAACGTTTGCTTCAGTAACTAAAAAGTAGCATAAGTTTGATTTTTCTAGCCGTGAAATATATTTACCTATGTAGGTATGTTTATATCACAGACCAGACATATTCATATGACGACCGATTTGGCGCAATTGTAGTGCGACTGCCTTTGACACCGAAGGTTCCGTGTTCGATTCTCGGTGGGGCTCACGAACAAAGTTGATATTTATCACTTTGTGAATTTGTTCCCAGTCTGGTTAAGACATTGCGGGCTGAGCCATCCAATTATCCATAAGTAAGATGGTTCCGTGTTTTGGATGGCGCGTTAAGCCGTAGGTCCCGGTTGTTGTCTATGATCACTTAGACGGCGGTCGTTACACAACCATGTCAGAAGCCTGCTACTTGTAGAAGGCGGTTGAAAAATTCTGGCACTAGGGTTTATCGGGTCGTTGGATGAATTGTTGAACCCAGTCCCACACGAGAAGAAAGAAAGAATATCAACCTTTACGCTTCAACAAAAGATGTTTGCAGAAATAAGCCAAATTGGCTACTGTTTTGGCTACCTACCTATGTTATTCTTACCTACTGTGTCGGACGGCCATCCCGCCGTCGCTACATCAAATCAGACGCTATGGCCCATGAACGACTAATGCCTAAATAATATAAAAAGAAAAGCTGTAAAATGGTTTATGCTTTGTATCGGAGTTTAATGCCGTCTTAAAGGCGCTAGGCTGTACGCTGCCCCGAGGCATAAAGATTTGATGGTTGCTTTATGAAATACTGCCGATGACCCGAGAAGCCAATCGAGATAATGTTCCTTAGTAATAATACTAGTGATAGGCCGAGCATAGGTTCTCCGAAACCAAATGTTCAGCCGAATATTCGGTAATAAGAATCGAGCAGAAATTTATGTCCATTCTGACAGAAAAGAATGTTTGATTCAATTGAACACCTGTTTTAATACGAGCGCATCAAGTGATTTGTTTAAAATTAATTGATGCGCTCGTATTAAAACAAGCCCCTTATTGAATTAAACATTAATTTTTTAGAGACCATATAATAAAATTACCACGACAAATCCCCTAGGTTAGGTAGGTGACCCTGACAGAGAAACGGGATAAGGCAAGGGGAATGATGATGATAAAAAAATTACTTATTTTTTTACGAAAAGTTCGCGGATTCACACAAAACCTCTTCGCTCGCAATCCCTCTGACTGTTCACATAAGTAAAATTTACAACTTATGAAAAAATTACTTCACTCCATGTTTTGACATAATCGCTTACAACGAATAACATCTAAGATACAATGCGTTTTATTTGGTCAAATATTCGGCGAATTCACCGAATAATTGGCCGAAACCGTATATTTGGTAAACCTGTCGAACACTCCGAATACCGAACATAAACCGAAAATTCGGCCCATCGCTAGTAATAACATTACGCCGATGATAAACTACTTCTCATACAGTTATTGCTATTTGATTGTATATCGACTGAGAAACTCATTTGCTTAAAAGCTGTTTACGCCTCGCAATCACAACACTTACGATATTTCGACTAAAGAATTCTGTTAGAAAAATCGTTATTTGATAACGAAATTTATGACTGAGAGTTCTTCAAAAGATTCAAGGCTTTTGTTTCGTCACAAAATAAAAGTTACTAATTTATTGGAGTCGTCTTCTGTGGCTTTTGTTATCACTTTTCGTTTTCTTTGTGATGCGAAATAAGGCGAATCATCGCTTCTCCATTAGAGGTTTTTCTTGTTTTATTGCGTTAGGTGGAAAGAGGAGCGATGGAAGCCCAGCATTGATATGAAGTTATCTACGCACTGGATAGGTTGTCCCATACAAATGACTGCTAGTTTTGCGGCCCTAATTGAAGCGCCACCTACGAGAGTGCCGCGTGCTTTCGTATTGGCTTTCCTTGACTGAGAGCGCCACAGTGGCGACTTCACAGCTAAATAATTTAATTCCGGTTACTTTAGTATTTGCTTTTCTTGACAGCCAGCGCCAAAATGGCGATTTTCAATGAATGCTACCAATATTGCAACAACAACCAGTCCACAGCTAGTTTCAGATCAGTGAAGCCCGAGAAGTAAACCCGGTACAAAGTATTGTTGAGTGAATGCAAACAAACCGGGCAGTGAGTAGTGGCGTCCTGCGGGGGCGGGGGCGGGGAGGGGGAAGCAAAACAATCTTACTGTGAGGTTCCTTCAACAAAATAACATAAAAAAGCACTTGCGAAGATTTAAGTTTTCTTTATCGGAAGGAACTTCGTAGTTTCAAGTAGCATCTCGTTTTGTAAACTCGGTCAGAAAAAAGTGTGACTAGTATTTATTGTAAATCAAATAAATGTGACATTCAGTCTTTCTCATTGATGGATCTTGAAGTAGAAGCACAGAATAAATGATAGTACTCGTATTAGCGTTAGAAAGTAACGATTATCTAATCTGTGACAGTAGTTTAGAAACAATTTTAAATGGCGTTTAGCCTCAGTTTACCCAGCATCAGTTTATCAATCTCGTGGAAGCTACTTCTAAAAAAGTTAGTGTCCTACTATTACCTTTACAGCCGCAATAGTCCACTGCTGGGCAAGAGCCTCCTCCTATCAAGGGATTTCGCCAGACTCAGCAAGCTTGGCAGGCAAATTGTCGAGAGCAGTGCAAAATGTTTAATTCATAAAAAACGCTGCTGCCTATTCAATGAATAAATTATCTCTGTGCCGCTTTTGACGACACTTATGGATAGAATCGGCGTGATGCTATTCTAAGGCATCGCAAGGCAAACCGACACTTTTTTTTTTTGCTATTAATTCGCTGCGGATCCCTAAAAAACTAGCCAAAGTAGCCACTTGAATGGCACTTGTTGCGGGCTGCAGTACTCCTCATAGTTGGATTCCAGTTGGTTTTTACCAAGATTGTGTTGTTTATTAGTTTCGAGTGCAGCCGCCGTCGCTCGACCGCTCACTTTAGCGGCTTTTCACCGCTCACTTCGGCGGCTTACCACCGCTCGCTTTTTCTGCTTTTATTTTGCTCTTGTCCATTGTAAACAGCAGTTAAAAGAACTACAAAGTTGGGGTGTTCTTTGTACTGTATTGTGTTGGTGTAGTGTACAATTCAGTTTTTCGCGTCAATTAGTGTCAATAAAAATAATGGGAGGTCAATTTCAGTGTTCTGTGATTGTTAATTTGGCTTTCAATTTTTTCCAGTAGCTCCTTTTTTACTACGATAAACGTGTATGCCCAAGCAATGCGGTGCAAAACTCAAAGCTTATTGCATAATACAGATAGCAGCAGGCACGAAGAAGCCTAAACCACGAACCAATAAAAAAACTAACTGAATTGCGCCAAAAATCATTTTCAACCAATCTAAAAAAATACAGTCTAGATAGTGTTGTCTTCATTTCCCTAGTTTGCTGTAAACTGAAGATCAGAATAGAATAGAATAGAATAGAAATCTTTATTTCAAAGTAACTTATAACATAATTAACTTATATACTAGGCATAGTTTGTAGGTAAGTACTTTGAAAAGGGTATGCCACTCAGCATATGCCATAATACGCAGCAGGTATTACAGCGCTGGTATTCTGTGGTACCCATGCGTGCATCAGCTTATACTGCTAAACATCATCATACATACATACATGCACAAATCACGCCTTTATCTCTTGCGGGGTAGGCAGAGCGTTAACGATCGTAAAATTGCAGTCTTTATCGCCACGTCTGACCAGTATTGAGGGCCCCTTCAGATGATTCGTGTCTACCTGTCGTCTAATGTTGTAATACGTGGTAATACACATGAAACCCGCGAGTCCCTTAGTTGCTTCTCACTACACCCACGGGAAGAATTGAGGTGATGCTATTCTTTGCCTGCATCACACGGTATCACCATCCGAAGCCTAAAAGTAGGCCTCTCGATCTCCCGTTTTCGCCATCCAGTCGTTACCAGTCGTCCACTTAAAGCCATATATATAACTGGACGGCAGCAAAGTTATTTGGCTAAAATTTCTATTGTTGAGGTGTGTCCTCCACTCAAGAACCCGCTCACTCCACCGTCCAGCCGTTACACAACAGATTTTACTACTCCTATTTTAAGGGTCAACGACAGGGATTCCCAGTTTAGTTTTTATCACCAAAAAGTGGCCACGTCACCATTCTGACTACTAATAACACCAGTAAAATATGTTTAGGTAATAAACTAAAAGCTTTCGCCGCAGCTTTTGCGCAGTTAATCAAATATGGTTCAAAAAGCTTTACAATATCGCTGGAAAATGTAGCCGTTATTTAAAGTTTATATTTGGGAGCTAGGCAACTGATTACATTAGCGGAGCTCGCGCGATAGTGAAATTAGGTTAACCTAGTGTTAACCGTTTATCAACTTAGTTTGGGATCATTAATTCTGGACACAGTTTTGGTGAAACTGTCCTTTCTAGGTCTGAAAACGTGAAATTTACCACAGTACTTTATAATACTGTGCCGTGTGATGCCGGCTTAGAATAGCATCACCCCATTTCCTACCCGTGGGTGTCGTAAGAGGCGACTGCGGGACTTGAGGGTGGATTACAACTTTTAGGCGACAGGCTGACAACCTGTCACTATAGTGATACACAAAGTTATCTCAAACGGCCCTTTATATTTGTCAGACGTGGCGACATCGACCGTATTTTAGCGGCCGTTAGCGTACTGCCTACCCCGTAAGGTATAAAAGTGTGATATATGTATGTATGTATGCACTTTAGGTTTAAAGACATTTATTCTCAAAAAGAATTACAAATAAATTCACTTACATGAGAAAAAAATATTCTAATAAAACTAATTCACTTAAAGAGCGTAACAATATTGTAAAAAAAAAAATGTAGGTAGAAGCATAACAAAATATCACAAACTCGATACTAACGCAGTAGCGGGCCCGAACACAGCTCAAGAAGGTACAATTAATAAGTAGGTCAACGTTGCATTATTACAAAGATCAGCCGTAACTAGATGTGGTCCTCTTCGTTTTGCTTTAGTATGTGGCTTTTTAAGAGTTTTTTGAAAAGGTAAGTTGATTTAGCTTCTTTGATGTCGTTTGGGATTTTATTATAAATTTGAGCACTTGAGTAAGTAGTATTATTTTTTCCGTAATTTGTTCTGGGGGGCCGAAGTACTAGATTATTTGCATTTCTGAGACGGTGCGTTTGAATTTGTTTCTTTTTAGTGAAAGTTATATGAGTGTGTATATCTTTGCGTAGTATTTTTCTTATTAATAAGCATGTATAATATTCAAATGTTTGTTTTATATTTAAAAGTTTGGTTTCCCTGTACAGAAACTTAGTGGGCGTGAGAAAATCGTAGTTGAACAGAACTTTAATTAACTTATTTTGTGCTATTTGGATAGGACTTAGATTTGTTTTTGCTGCGTGTCCCCAAATCTCGATTAGGTATTCTGTGTGTGGTTTTACCATCGCATTGTATATGTTATATTTTATATTTTTTGGTAAGTATCGGACAATGCCCCGAAGAACGCCTGTAATTGCAGTTATTTTAGAGGAAATTTTCTCAATTTGTGGTTTCCAGCATAGGTCTGAGTCCAATATTAATCCCAAGTATTTTTCATTGTCCGTGCGAGTGATTATTTGGTTGTTTATAGAAAGCGGCTCAAAGTTCCCGATCGTTTTGTTTTTAGCTGCAAAAATTACATAATGTGTTTTAGCTACATTAATGGTTAAGAGATTACATTGAAACCAGGTGTTGAGTTTATTTAGGTCTGCATTGGCATCTTGAATAATATTTTCTATTTTCTTGCCGAAATAAAATATACTCGTGTCGTCTGCATATAACGATACATCCCCATTCAGATTTAAGTTTTGTATATTATTAATATATATCAAGAACAACAAGGGGCCTAGGATAGATCCTTGTGGGACACCGAAGGTAATTAGCTGAGGAGAACTTTCACTATCCTGTATTTTTACAATTTGCTGACGATTTGAAAGGTAAGATTTAAAAATTTTGTGTGCATTTCCTGTAATTCCAATGTCTTGTAGCTTATTCAGTAGTAATTCATGGCTAACAGTATCGAATGCCTTCTTTAAGTCGATGAATACTCCCAATGATATTTCTTTCTGATCTATTTTATTTTTTAGTTTAGTTACAAGATCGACAGTGGCGGACAAGGTACTAGATTTGGGTCTGAAACCATATTGTTTCTTATAGAGAAAATTTATTGAATTTAAATATTTTTCTAGTCTATTGTATAATACTCTTTCAAAGATTTTTGATGCGACTGAGAGGACCGAAATAGGACGGTAATTCCCAGGATCTAGTTTACTTCCAGCTTTATAAATAGGCGTTACTTTGGCTACTTTGAGACTATCAGGAAATGTACCTTCTTCGAGACACTTATTAATAGAACGTACAAGTTTATCAGAAATTAGGTTTTTAATGCATTTAACTTTATAATAAGAACTACGATATATTCATTAAATCATAAGAATTGTTAAGTCTAGTTTAGTTGCAATAGAGATAAAGTCCTGCAGTGGGTGGATATGGCCTGATTGATACATACATACATCACAAATCACGCCTTTATCCCTTGCGGGGTAGGCAGAGCGTTAACGATCTTAAAATTACGGTCGGTAGCGCCACGTCTGACAAGTATTGAGGGCCCCTTCAGATGATTCGTGTATCACTGTAGTGACAGGTTGTCGACCTGTCGCCTAAAATTGCAACACACATGAAACCCTCGTGTCCCTTAGTTGGTTTCTTTGACAACCACGGGGAAGAAATGGGGTGATGCTATTCTAGGCCGACATCACACGGCTTTCAATATCAATACACAGTCTATAAAGTTGTTTTTTTTTGCGGCGTTTCTCATTTATGGACACCACGAGCTCTTCCTAAACCACGCAACGCAATTAGATGGGATTTTTTTAAATAGCTAGATCAGGTTAGTTCAAAATCATGAATTCTGGACTCAGTTACTCTGAAACCCTTCCTCTATGTTTGCAAGCGAGAAATTCAGCGCCGGAGATAACGGAACAATGGTAGAATAATGTTGTCGTAGAAATTTGCGCTGACTTCATTATGGCTCTGAGAAAATATGTTTGAGTAATGGTTTGGTAAGTATAAAATCATTAGATCACGACTCTGTCCCTTGCGAGGTAGGCAGAGCTTTAACGGCTGCAAAAATACGGTCACTGTCGCCACGTCTTACAAATATTAAAAGCCGTTTCAGATACTTCGGTATCACTATAGTGACAGGTAGTCAGCATGTGGCCTAAAGTTGCAACACACATGAAATCTTCGAGCCCCTTAGTGGCCTCTTGAAACACCCCCGGGAAGAAATGGAGCGATGCTGTACTAAGCCCGCATCGCACGGCAAAGCCGGCATCAGACGGATAATGGAACAATCGTAATAATTGGCACTGACTTCAAATGTGTTTAAATAATGGTTTGGTAAGTCTGAAATCATTAGATCACGGCTCTAACCCTTGCGGAGTAGGCAAAGCGTTCAAGTTCTTCCATTTTCGTAATGTTGTGTACTGTAGGAAAAAAAACTACCCGTCGCCGAATGTATTAATTACTGACACCCTAGCTTCTTAGTATTATACGAGGCTCGTGAGAAAAATGGGGCGATGCTATTTTTACTCAACTCAAAACCACTAGTAACTCCATGGTAGCCAGAACAAAGAAAACCGTAGCAAGTTTGAAGTACTCTTAAAAGTACTACGGGCTACGAAACTGCTACGAGCTACGAGCTACGAATCTTCGCCTACTCCACCTTTCGCAACTTTTTTGTATCCGTTGGCGAATAAAAAGTGATATAATTAATTAATTTACGCCAACAATTTTTAATTAACATCCACCAGCTGAGATCCGTGCGTCGGAGGGTACGTTCCGGATTTATCTCCACTTTTTACGAGGTTTCCGTGGCGATTAATCTTTGTAATGGATGGAAAGATGTATAAAGAAGAGAAATTAGTGGGAATTTCTCGCTCGGACGGCGAGATCAGTCTTTGTTGTTTTGATTGACTTGGGTATTTTTTACTGTTGAAATAAAAAGACTGCGTTCTTTATAAACAGGGTGTAAAAAATTAGCTGCATATAAAGGGTGATTGGAAAATTGATGCATTCCTTTCAAGGGATGAACCAGCTCATGAAACTAAACAACTTTCCCCATGGAACATAGTTCGAAATATGAAAAAAAAATTTTGTCCTCCCATACAAATTGACTTAGTCGGTAATTTTGTATGGATGGCCCAATTTTTTTTTTCATTTTTCGACTCATGTTCCTTGGGGAAAGTTGTTCATTTTCATGAGCTGGTTCATCCCTTGAAAGGAATGCATCAATTTTCCAATCACCCTGTATTTTAAGGGGTGAACCAGCCAATGAAACTGAACAACTTTTCCCAAGGAATACAAGTCAAAATACGAAAAAAATTTTGGGCCTTATATACAAAATGTACTGGCCAAACGGGTCAATTTGTATGAGGGGCTTTAAATTTTTTTCCACATTTCGACCTATGTTCCTTGGGCAAGTTGTTCAAATTCATGGGCTGATTTACCCCTTAAAATATTTGCAGCAAATTTTTTTACACCTTAAATAATGTACTTTGTTATTTCTTCGTGACAAAAAACTGTGGATGAATCGCTTTAAATGTTTTTAATTAATAAACGGGTCACTACCATTTTCTTATAAAACATCGTTTGGTAAATAAACTTTTAACCTGTATTTTAATCTCTGCCAGCAGTTTTCTGTGAAATATGTTTTCTATTCAATTTAGTTTTTTATGGTTTTATTTTATTGGGAACAGCACCTAGCCCCGGGGGCTCTAAAAAAAAAAATTATTAGATTTGGTGTGCGGTCATAGTATTTGCATCATTGTACTTGTGTCTATAAGGCAGATCGCACACTTGACGCACGACGGGGCGCAAAAATATCGCAGCGGTTTGTCGGAACCATACTAGAAAGTTCACCCTTTATACTTAAACCGCACTCGAGGGACGACGCTGCGTTGCCAGCGGTTGAGCGGTTTTAGTATGGGGATTGAAATTTTTAGTATGGATCTGACAGATTGCTGCGATATTTTAGCGGTCCGTCGTGCGTTAAATGTGCGATCCACTTAAGTTATAGAAGGTTGTTGATTACGAATATTATTTTATTACTAATATTCCATCATACAATAAACCCGATAATTCAGTGAGCGACGGTGAACGAAACTCCGGTACTAACGAATCAATTAATTTAATTAAACGAATCCGTAAATCAAGAGTATGGCGTTTCGATTTACGCCGAAATGTTATACCCCGCGTACCTCGAGGGTGACACAGACGGTTGAGATACAATAATAATATCGTTCGGATCCTGTTTGTGTTTTGAAATAAGTATTTTACTTACTTACTCATTCCGAGCTAGTTATGATGCCGAGCAGTGTATTAAAACCGTAAGATAATATACTTACCAGAGCCTCAAGTCTGCTATTTTTTGTCATTGTAACGCCAACGAAACTCAACTGTCATTCAATTGCCATACTCGCGTTGCAACTGTGATTTTTCTATACTTCAAACTATTAGCAGACTACGAAATGACCGAAATCATCCAACTGAGATCCAATCGACATCCAACTGAAACGATTTTCATTAAGCAGACTTAGGGCCCTGGAGAGTATTCACTGACACTGATAAATCATAGCTATTGGGGGGTATTGCCATACTCGCGATAGTGCAAGATGTTGTAGATGTACACAGGGAACGCTGCTGCCCGGTCCCTGAGTTCATCCTTTAGTTGCCTTTCACGAAACCCTTGGGAGAAATAGGGCGATGCTTTGTATTCAGGCATTTTAAGATAAAATATATATTTACTTCACCGTCTGTGACACCCTTTGGCGTAGCACGGAGCGTGTGCTTTATTTATTACTCAATCAAGTTTAGTGTTTCCAATTATGTTGATAACTTCGAGACTTTCTTCTTAATGTACCTACTTATACGGCTTTTGTAAAGTAAAAGTGAAGCTTTTTATATGAACTCACTTTAATTCTCCTTCTACGTAGGCACGCAATCGAGAACAAACTAAAAAAGGTATATTAAAATGCTCGGAAGACCGTTCTACAAAATGACTATACTTACTTTAATTGTTTTTTTTATTTGCTTTAAGTTATTTTATACATCTAGATAAGATCAAACCCCATTTTCTATTAGTTGTTTTAAAAGTTGATGTATGTAGAGGAACCTAAGTAACTAACTCGGTATTAACAAGTTATTGTTTTTTACACTGTTTTCTTCGTTCGGCAATTGAAACACCAATGGAAAAGCACGACATAAATGAAACGAAGACCTGAATAGAAAATGGACTGAGCGCTCATTTATTGGCTGTTTTTTTAAGATGATAGAGTATGCACACGCAAAGCCTTAAGCACCGAGGTGTAAGGCAAATCGCAGTCTTCACGGTGACACAATCCCGCAACTTACCACTAGCAATTCAGTAGTTTGGGGGTAGTATACAAAAGGGAAGAGGAACAAATAGTTCTACCCAGACCAACTCCTCATTGTTTGCCTTACAAACAGTTTGCGGTACTATCAGTAGCACATTGATCTACCCCTTTAAGCATAAGAAGATCGCTTGTGCCGTGTGATGCCGGCGTAGAATAGCATCACCCCACATCCTTCCCGCGGGTGTTGTAGGAGCGACTAAGGGACTCGAGAGTATTGGTGTATTAAAATTTTTAGGCGACAGACTGACAATCTGTCACTATAGTGATACACATGTTTTCTGAAACAACCTTGGAAAACAATCCTAAAAAATGTCAGACGTGGCGATGGTGACCGTATTCTTACGGCCTTTAACGCTCCGCCTACCCCGCAAGGGATAAAGGCGTGATATATTTACGTATGTATTTAAGTTTTTGCAATAAAAGCGTAATACCACAAGTAACCCTAATATTGAAACTCCCAATACAAACGGACAATACCAAATCTATTAACGGAATCACTATCTACAAATAGCTATGTAATGCGAGAGTAAGAGGGTTAATTTGTACGTATAGTCCTTATGAAATGAGGTTCGAGTGTCCAATAAAAGATAATTGTTTGTGAGTGTTGGTTGGGTTCAGGGGAAGGAACGAGTAGGAAAACATTATATTATCTATTGAACATTTATAACCTAAAACGCTTAAACAACGCAGTGACAGCGCACGACGCACGATCAAAATGTCAGGCAAAATGACGTCGTTTTGCAGACGCCGCGGTTGTGCGTTGGGACATCCGTCGAGAGCGGTTTTTGTAAGGGGAGTGAAGTTTCTAGTATGGATTTGACAGACGGATCCGTTAGCGCTGCATTATTTTTGCGCTGCGTGGGACGTTGAGTGTGAAAAAGGTCTTAGTATGACTGAAAATTCATAAGTATTATTCTAAACTTCTGTTCCGGAATTTTGTGTAAAAGTATTCAGTGACATGTTGTACGAAGAAGAACATTATGAACATGTTTTGACGATGGTTAAATTAAAATGGTGTTTCTAGTCAATACGTGTGATGCCGGCTTAAGAAAGCTTAAACATTTCTGTCCCACGGGTGTAGTAAGAGGTGACTAAGGGGTTCCAGGGTTTCAACTTAAGGTGACAGGCTGAAATCAACTGAAAGGGCCCACAAAATGTTTCATACGTGGCGATGACGATCGTATTTTTACGACCGTTAACGATCTGACTACCCCACAAAGGATAAAAGCGTGATATTTGTAAGTGTATCTACGTATGTACTGGTTTATTTTTAGCGATCCATCAAATAAAGCTTATAGTGTCAAAACACACGCATCTTTTTTAATTAAATATGACTTTAAAGATGTCCTACACAAGTTGTCACATCCCATACTATTTTAAATACCTACGTACGTTACCTAATAACTAAACTAGTACAAATAAAGCGCTATGTACGCTGTTGAGTTCTACTCCCACAAGCAATATATGTAGATTCTAGCATATTTTCTCACACCCATCGGATAGAAAGCAGCCAAGCACAGTTTGATTTCAAAAGATCGATCTATTTCTTTTGTTAGAAAAATCTTCATTGGATCTTACAACGGTTTCCCGTTTGCATTTTACACCCATTGTTCGGGCACGACGGCGGTGGCGGCCTCGCTCGGCGAGAATAAAAACTACCATTCAATAGTTTCAAAGACTTGACAGCGGAAGAATAGGCTCGATTTCTACTTTCTGCATAGAAGAGTACTAAGCTAGAACCATGTGACGAAGAGACACAAGAATATTAAAAACGTACCCAGTTTAATTATGCGTGACCAAGAAAGTTTAAAACAGAGAAAAAACTTTTGGCGCTTCGTGCCTTAGGAGTATTATCACCAGAAAAAAATAGTAATAACTCCGGGAAGGATACTTCGTGAATGAATGATAATAATAAATTGGAAAAATTACAAGTGTAGACCGGAAATCGAACCCGGGCGCATTAGGTCTCACTGCTCTGCCATTGAGCTATCGACGCACCAGTAGATCTCGTCAATTTTGTTCTTGGCTTCAAATCCCGGCTGCAATAAACAATTTTTCGAGTTCTTGTGATTTTTTCTCTCCTTTTATAGGAAATCGTTGTGTTGTAGCAATATTTGTAGTTTCAGCAAATTCAAGCGCACATTTCTTCATTGGCCTTATGTCATGATAAACGGTTGCCTGTAAAGTCAGTTTACTGACGATAGTTGACGTCATATGAAAATACTGATGGAACAGTTGCATTTTCAAAAGAAAACTTTAATTTTATTTGTTTGATAGATATATGTATGTTGCACTTTAACGCCTCAGTGCCTCGGGTCCATCGAATTAAGACGTTGTCACGTCAAAAATACTTTGATAGCTCAGTCCAAAGTGTGATGGGTTGTGGAATAGTTTCGTTCAAACTAGATGCTGGCATTCCGCGCGTTTTTATCGGGAACATTTCAATACATGTAGATTGGTGTTTTTGTGCGGGCGGGATCGATGCGGATTAATTACAGGGCCACGGATTAGTGGTTTTGGATGCTCTGAAAACTCTGAATGCGTGATTCAGGAGCGGCAACACGAATTACTTCGTGGCACCGCTAGCAAACGCAGAGAGTGAGTCTTGTGCAAACTTCTTATTTTGCAGCAGTAGTACTGAGCTCCTGATTAAAGTACTAGATCACATTCAGTACCGTATTTTTTTTCTGAAACTGGCTCGAGTCTTTTGGTTTGAAGCTGCACCATGAGGTGACGATTTCGTGATTGACGAGTTTCTTTGTAACTTTCTTTGATGACTTTTGGTTTTAGTTAGAGGCATAAACGCAGCATCGATTACTGCGCCTTTTTCCTAAATAAATTTTTCACAAACTAGTGCAGCGCACAGTCTATTTCCATTGAGAAATTGAACTTGTATAACTCTTCATTTTATGGCAGTAATACTAAGCACCACATTCAGCTTTATTTCTTCTTTCACAAATTGGTTAAGGCTTTTCTTCTTTTGAAACCGCACTGTGATTATGGCTGATTTGGTAACCTATAGTTCTCTTGATTGACTGACTGACTGATTGTTTCTCTGACGTAGCTAATAAAATTTTGCATCCGTGACTGTGCCTTATTCTACGTATAGAAAATTTAAACCTAGCGAAAGTTCACATTTAATTAACAGTGTTTATATTACATCGTTTTCACACCAAAGTAAGTTCTAGTTCTCCTCTTAATTAGCAATTTCTTGTTAACTTTCCATTATCAAGTTTGTTCGGATAATTACTCAAGACTATTTATTTACTCGCTCCTT
Organism: Keiferia lycopersicella; assembly: GCA_029255805.1. NCBI lineage: Eukaryota > Metazoa > Arthropoda > Insecta > Lepidoptera > Gelechiidae > Keiferia > Keiferia lycopersicella. The sequence goes on from JARACZ010000018.1 coordinate 983,307, forward strand.
CGAAGCTTAGTTTCAAAGACTAATTCATCAAACACCTCGATTAAGTAATATACCTGCAGCATATCTGAAACTTAGGGTACAAAAAATGACTAAATTGCTTGAATTGTCAGATCCATACTAGAAACGTCACTCCCAATACTAAAACCGCACTCGACGCATGATACTGCAATAGCGCTGCGTTAACAGAGGTTGAGCGGTTTTAGTATGGTGAATGGTGATGGACATTTCTAGTATGGATCTGACAGACCGCTGCGATATTTTTGCGCTCCGTCGTGCGTCGTGTTCCTCGCCTTAGTATTTGGATGGCATCAAAACACTTTTACACAATTTTTCTGTTTATTAATTTAACTGTGAATATTTCGAAAAATTACGAATGAAGTCCGTAGTATTTTTGGACAATAGTTTTAAGCGTACAACTGGTATATTTTTAACGACCCAGGAAACTAGCGAATTTTCTTCTCCACAGACTGTGTTGCTTGGGACGTAATTTATGAAAACACAGGGCTGCCGAAAACCTGGGTCACCCTCTCGGTTTCCTTGGCTAACTTCACACAACTAAGTGGTCTAAATTACTATAGACATGACTTTCTGATGCCGACTGAGAATAGCATCACCCCACATCCTTCCCGCGGGTGTCGTAAGAGGCGACTAAGGGACTCGACAGTATTGGTATATTACAATTATTACGCGACAGGCTGACAACCGGTCACTATAGTAATACACATGATTTCTGAAACAAGCTTGGAAAACAATCCTCAAAAATGTCAGATGTGGCGATAGCGACCGTATTCTTGCGGCTGTTAACGCTCTGCCTGCCCCGCAAGGGATAAAGGCGTGATATATGTATGTATGTATGACTTTCTGTACTTTCGATGTAATTTGTTTTCTTTTTTGTAAATGTAGAGTAACTGATTTAAATTATCATTATCATGTACTTACTTCATGTTGTAAATGCTAAATAAATAGACGATAAACACTTAGGTATCACTTAATTAAAATACCTCGGGTCATAAGTTTCTGTACAATATTAATTAATTACCGACACTCTGTTAATTAGCACAAATTCATACCTACTGAAAAATATTCGGTTTAATTTTTTTTAAGCTTCCGCCGGCGACTTTAAAAAAATATCAATTTTTGTTGTGATTGGTTTCTACCTCAGTTATACTTAAGCAAGTATATAATTAAAAAATTAAAAAACACGCACGCAGGCAGGCAGGTAGTAAAAAGTGGTCTTTTTCTATCTGTTATACAGGAAAAAAATTATAATTTACTTGCTATCATTATGTTTTCTTAGGCAAAACCTAGCCTATGTCACTCAGGATGTTACAAGGATTCTTCTCAAACAATTCCCATTCAAATCTGTTCAGTCATTATCGAGTTACAGTCCTTTAAAGAAACGCACATAAATACATACATACATGAACCCTAAAAACATTACACTTTCCTTTTTTTGGTTCGGCAGTTTTGTAAAAAGAACCTTTCAAGCCTATTCGCGGTAAAGTTTATTTGAAATACATTCTAGGAATGATTTTCATAGACATTTCTTTGTAGATTTTTCAATTTAATTAAAGTAAGTAACTTTTTTGTTAAATCGCTTTATTTACTAGCCTATTGCTTTCTAGGTCGATTTTCAAGATGAAGTTCTGAAATAAATGTACCACAAAGGAAGAATTTAACTGAAGTACCGAAACTCGTTTAGATTTATAGACTTAGATCGGGAACTAATTTAAACTTGGGCCTCAAAATTATTTCCAAGTGCTCGTTCTGAAGAAACTGTTTGGATTCAGGGTGACATTGAGGACAGAGGGTGATTTATTTTATGACTTTCAGGTACTTATGAAGTGTCTAAATTTGTGAATATATCGGGTTTTAGGAAAAGTGGTAACTTCCTTCCAAGGGATGAACCTGACTCAGTCAGTTGTACATTTTGTATGGGAGAAGGTGCATTTTTTTTCTTATTTCCACCTATGCTCTTTTAGAGGAAGTTTATACTTTTTCTAACACCCTTTATTGTTCCACTGAACGAACAATTTTTCCTGAGGAATCTGGGTCGAAATATTATGCCTTTAACAAACAAAATATGTGAGCAAACAAAAATTCAGTTTTTAAAAAAGTGCAAAAGAAAATTCGCTATTTATTGTTTACATACATACATACATATATCACACCTTTATCCCTTGCGGGGTAGGCAGAGCGTTAACGGCCGTGAGAATACAGTCGCTATCGCCACGTCTGTATTTATTGTTTGATACTTATATTTTCAGCTATTATTTTTTATTCTCTTAATCTTACTACCTAACTTAAGTAACTTATTTAGCTTATTATTTTTTAAATTTTAAATTATTATTCTTAGCTTGCTCGGAACTGCAACGTAAAAAGACAGTCATTAAATCTAAGGTAAGGCGGACCTCTTAAGATCGTTTAGAAGAGGGTCTTAGAATGACAGAGCAGAAATACTTCGTTTTATCTCTCGAGGCTTTGATCAGCTTGAGCCCACAGGGACACTATTAGTAAAGGAGATGAAAGGACCCATTAAAGCTTTCGTTTCATTGTTTAAGACGCTAGTTTGTCTCTTAGGCTGCTTTTCCACCAAAGGAGAATGTGTCAAGCGATAGTATACAGGGTGTAAAAATATTAGCTGCAAATATATTAATGGGTGAACCAGCCCATGAAACTAAACAAAACTTTTCCTGACAGGTCGAAACATGAAAAAAATTTTGGACCTCCCATACAAAATTACTAACCGACCAAGTCAAATTGTATGGGAGGTCCAAAAAAAATCTCATATTTCGACCTATGTTTCTTGGGGAAAGTTGTTCAGTTTCATGGGCTGATTCAGCCCTTAAAATATTTGCAGCTAATATTTTTGCACCTTATATACTGATGGTAGTGACATAAGTTACATTCTGTGTATCCGGCCTGGCCAGCCCCGAGGCAATTCCTTAAAAAAAAAAGTTTTATCCCACCTGTGCCGCGTTTATACTAAGAACATCTGTTACAAAGAAATGAAAATTTTAAGACACATTTTCCTTTTTTTACCATGACTAATCGAATTGTCCAGTGATAATATTGTCCTTCACATTCCGAAACCTTTTAAATTGTGAATCCACTTGGAAATAAAACATTTTGACTTTCGAGGCTGGGTAGCGCAGCAGCTGTTTTGCGGTTGTCGTTTAGTCACTAATTGGTACAATCGCCGCAAACATCGCAAAATATTACTTGCAACACGTTTTGTACATCTCTCACGAGTTTACAGAGAGCTCGTTGCTCTAAACTGTTTGCGCTAGAGCTGGGGTAAGCGAGGTTACGAGGTTGAGTTTTTTCGTCGCTTACCATTTCTTCTGGTGGAAAAGCAGTCTAAATAGCATCGTTTGCTGGAGTTTTATTAAACATCCTCGTACAGTGAACATACATACATACACAAATCACGCCTTTATCCCTTGCGGGGTAGGCAGAGCGTTAAAGATCGTAAAATTATGGTCGTTATTGCCACGTCCGACAAGTATTGAGGGACCCTTCAGATAATTCGTGTATCACTGTAGTGACAGGTTGTCAGTCTGTCTCCTAAAGTTGTAATACGTGGTAATACACATGGAACCCTCGAGTCCCTTAGTTGCCTCTTACAACACCCGCGGGAAGAATTGGGGTGATGCTATTCTATGCTGGCATCACACGGCAAACAGTACACAACCAGAGTACACGGTACAGTGAACAACCAGCCTAAATAGCGTAGAACCATTGTTTAACACGTAGTTTGCCAGAGTTTTAGCGAGATCTCGTTGCCTATTGTACTTTACTTGTCTTTATAACCCCCTCCCCCCCTTGCAGCTCAACACCTCCCTAATTCGGTATAAATCAAAATTTAACACCAAATCCCGCGACCTGGTTTCGCGACTGTAACAAGAAATTGAAGCTGTTTTTCAAGTCACCCTACGCGGCGTCGATTCACAGTTTGCCAAATTATTTTAGTACAGGGAAATCTATTTTACCTGACCAAAAATCTACTAATATTGATAGTTCGATAGCCAGCGAAACATCGTATGCTTGTATACCAGTAAATACCAACTGCCTACACCGACACAGGATAGACAATATGTAAAATAATCGTAGAATGAGACCAAAAATCCGATGACGTGATAAGTTTTCAATACTGTATTTCACATACCGCCGGGGCGCGTGTAGGCGAGTCGATGGCTCTGATTCATTCAAAACACAGCGGCAGCACAGGCACGCTACTACCCATAGCTACCTTTACCTATAGACGTCCTGTAGGAGGCACTGTCAGACATAAGTACACAGACGTATACCGTCTGCGACATAAGAATTTTGCAAATTTTCTGTAATTTTACCGTTACATATGAGGAGTTTAAAAAAAACTCACGTCGGTAGCTTGCCCGGAACTTCCGTCAAAGAGGTAGCTAACAACATTAGACAGTGTTGTTAGCCCAAAAGAACGACAAAGCATGCTCTATGTAATTACCAAGCCGTCGAGTCTCCGCGGAATAACAAACTTGGTCGCTTTCAAAGCTCTTGAATAGGGTCACCATGGTTTTAGAATACACTCAAATGTCGTTCTATTTGCACTACTGCTTTGGCGAGGAACACACTTGACGCATGACGGAGCGCAAAAATATCGCAGCGGTCTGTTAGATCCATACTAGAAATGTCAATCCCCATACTAAAACCGCTCAACCGCTGTTGACGCAGCGCTATCGCAGTGTCATCCGTCGAGTGCGGTTTTAGTATGGGATGTGTGTGATGTTTCTGGTATGGATCTGACAGACCACTGCGATATTTTTGCGCGCCGTCGTGCGTCAAGTGTGTTCGTCGTCAATAGCCAAAATAATCCTACAGAACCCAAGTGGAGGCCACGCCTCAGCAAGCGTAGCTTTAGACGCCCTCTGAGCAGATGGACTGATGATTGGAAGACAGCGGTTGGTAGTGACTGCATGGCGATTACGAATAATCGAGCGTTGGAACGTACCCTGGGGGACGTCCATAAGTAGACTGCTAATAGGCTGAGGTGATAAATTTCTATCGAGTATCGACCTTTAAATTGAAACATTATTTTCAAATAAGCTAATTTGGGTCCCGACTTGAGATTTCCTGTGTACTCTGCATGAACTGCTGTAATTAAATGAAATTGTTTCGTAATTAGGTATTTTGATTAAAAGTCCGCTTCAAATATCCTGATGTGTTTGGACGAGCGCAAACGCTGGCCACCCTACTGCAGACGGATTTCCTATAATTTGTCAGGCACGTACTTAGTCGCCTTCTTTTTGACTCAAATATTCTGAACACGGGATGACTGAACGCCATTCCGAAGCTGGAGTGATTTCCAATATTTAAGTGACCTTAAAAGATTTATATCAGAAGGTATTCATGAATTCGGCTCGAGATAATTCGATAAAATGATTGATTGTGTCAATATTTTCGAGAGAAAAATTACTTTACATATCTCATGCTCTGAAAGTAGGTCATTACTGACAAAAAACACGACCTGTAAGTTCAACTTACAGGCGAGGTTTTAAAACTAAGCCTGTAAGTAATTTTAAATATGGAACTAGAAAAAGAACCAATAGAATCGCGACAATTAAAAAGTTAAAATCAATTTCTTCTTATTTTAAATAGGAGCTGCATCAAATTTTTTAAATTTTGAACTGGCCGCTACGAATTGTGTTGCTTAAACGCAGGAGTTATATTTTTAATCTGTATTTTTATAACCTCAACAAATGAGTTTGTCGAATTATTACTCAATATTACAATAACAAAAGTAAAAATGAGTAATATCCCTACGATCAGAAAAATGACTACTTTATGTTAGGATACTTTTCTTTCGTATTAATTCAATATTTTTCAATCATAGAAAAAAAACTTTAGTAGTGCAATTTGAATACCAGTCGATAAAATCATCTTTTATGGATCGTTTTCTTGCGTTTATCGCTTTATTTTACTCACTTTTCATTCGATATGTAAAGCAGTATACGTACCACGGATGTAACATCAATAACAACCTCGGAAAGGTACCGCCCTCGCTCCGCTCGGGCGTTAAAAAACCTCGGTTGTTATTGATTGGTTACATGCCTAAGTACGTAATCTACTAATAATATTTGAAAAAGAAATTTTTTTCTACATCTTGTTTCTAATGGCGTATTAAGTCAGCAGGGACCTATAGAGTGTTAAGATACTCAAGCAAATACTTCTTTACATTCTATACTCTCCAAAAATTCAACCCTTATTGTGTGGCAATCGGGTGAAAGAGCATCAGGCTATTTACCCATTTTCCTGTAAAAGGTAGCTTGCGGAAGTCAAGCAAGGATAAGGCATTTTTAACGGTGAAAAAATGAAAAGCGGTCCATTTATTTCGAAAGTAGAATTATTATAAAAAAATAATTCCATTCTTTCATACCCATAATAGGGTGAAAAATATAGATTTTCAATAATCATTTATCTTTTACTATATTTTGATACCAAATTGACGCAAACCGCGACTGGTAGTATTTACCGATTGAAATTAACGGGATATAACTTCTAGCGGAATCAATCCAAATACGCGGTACCATAATTAAGTAGGTAACTATGGAAATACAATATTCAGGGTATGAAGACAGCCCCGAGTCCGAGGGTGCATTCAAAACATGCCTACCTATTTGTATGCTACGTCGTGTGTTGCCGGCTTAGAATAGCATCACCCTATTTCTTTCCGCGGGTGTCGTAAGAGGCGACTAAGGGACTCGAGGGTTTCATGTGTATTACAACTTCAGGCGACAGGCTGATAATCTTTTAGTGATACATGTATCATCTGAAAGGCCCTCAATATTTGTCAGACTGGCAATAGCAACCGCATTATGATGGCCTTTTTTTACTCTGCAAGGAATAAAGGCGTGACTGTGTGTATGTACGTGAAAGATATACTAGTATTTTCAGAGACCTCACCCGGTATATAACTGTGTATTCACACAGGAGTTAATAATTCATGTTCTGGTAACTAGCGGTTTGCGGTGTCGAATATGTTTCATTATTTCTTGCGTTTGTTTAAATTATCCACAACTTGGTTTCGAAATTAATAATAAATTCTTTTATTTGTGCCATGTGGTGCCGGCAGAGTAGAATATCACCACCCTATCTTTTCCCGTGGAGGTCGTAAGAAGCGACTGAGGCAACCGACCTAAGCAAAGCAGGGTCTTGGAGAAGGACAACTCCACATTTAAACCTGAACCGTGGTCTCCTTCAGGCGCGTGTGACAGAGGCATTAGACAATAGACATTATTTATTGGTAAATATTCATTACACGTCAAAGGTAAATTGTACATACATTCAATGGCATTAAAATGTATAATTCTATATGAAATGAAATTATAAACTAAAATGAAATCATAATAATATTGTGCACTAGACTCCTGCAGCCGACGCGGCTACACACTTATCGACTCGTCGTTCCTGTGGAGTTATCCAGGTAAGCCGAAAAGGTGGCAAAGGTCCTGGACAGCCCTGCGTTCTTCATAATTGCGTCCCAGGCAGCGCAGTGTCTGTGGAGAGGAATGTTCACCCGCGTCATGCCTCAGACATTGAATAGATCGTCTATCACAGACTTACGAGGCCAGAGATGAGATTAAATTCTTTCAACATTTATGTTAAGAGCTATTGCAGTTGCAGATTCTTTCCAAGCCGCGCTCACACTGTCAAATTATGCTTGGACAAAGTAATTTTGATAAAATAGCTTGGATAAAAGTTGGACGCGGTCCACTTTGATTGGGCGTTCATCAGGCACCAAGTCTGCTATTTTTTGTCATGGTAACGCCATCGAAACTCAACTATCATTGAATTGCCATTGTGATTTTTCTATACTTCAAACTGTTAGCAGACTACGAAATGACCGAAATCATCCAACTGAGATCCAATCGACATCCAACTGAAACGATTTTCATTTAGCAGACTTAGATGCACTTTGATAAGCGTTGTCATGTCATGATCAAAGTAGTTAGCGTCCAAAGAGGCTGTTGCTTTGATAATATCAATTCGGCTTTAGGGAACTGGTAGGACTTTTTGAGAGTCGGCCACAAATCCATTTACTTCTTGAAGAAGAAGTTTGTCGAATATAGTGTACCTAGTAGCTCGTATGTATGAACTTTTGCGTGGTTTGGTTTCTCAAATAGAATTCATTTCAACGACCTTTGGTGCTTTAATTTTTCACCGTCAAAAGCTCGAGTTGATATTTATTTCTGTGCTTGATTACTAAATGGACCCAGCAGACAAAAATGGATCTAAAAATCCAAATAAAAGTTACAATTAGAGCCTTTGACAAATTATTCAGAGCAGACTGCGAACTTTTCCGACGAGTGTAAAGTCAACACGGACCAATCCGCGCGCTGTTTGCCCGCCGCCATTTTAATTATGTTTTGTTTGAATTTGGAATGGATGGCGCGCATTAATCAAGGTCGTTGGGGCTGCTGGTAATGAGTGTACTCTCGACTCTGACACGTAGGCTGTCTCTGATGACGAAACTTATGGTCTCTATCACACTTCAGCGCTAAAATAACGCTGCGCTGACGTATGCGCCTGTCAGATCCTTACTAGAAATGTCACTCCTCGTACAAGAACCATTCACGACGCAGCTCCGACGCACGACACTGCGCTAGCGCTGCGTTAGCACTGAGAGTTTTAGTATGGGGATTGACGTTTCTTGTATGGATCTGACAGGCGCATACTTTAGGGCAGCGTTAGTTTTGCTCTGAAGTGTGGGAAAGGCCTATTTTGCTAGATGCCCAAAACCATGCTCTTTGATTGTCCTCAGCTTCTTCAAGACAGTAAAATACTTATGGCGGGTGACAGGAAGAATCCAGGTGGTGTCGGGAAAAGGGTAGCTACCCGCCTGGCCGGGTGTTGTGGCCAGGGGACCGACAGGTCCATCTGGATTGAATTAGAAGTTGTATATATGCGTTGCGCGGTGAACACTTCGATACCGCGTTTCAGGCTCATTGTTCTGTCACCTAGCGCCATCTCTCCGATATGTTGAGAACTCCTGTTGCGTCTTGTATGCTTGTGAACCACTTGAGTGAGCTTCATGCTGTAGCCACCAGAGGTCGCTACATACTAAAAAGGACAATAAAGCCAGTTCAATGTCAAACATTGTTTTGCAATTGTTATGTACAGGTGTCAATGCCGTGTCGAGCGAGTCGACTTATTAGAAGCGAAAATTCTGTTCCCTTCTGTCCCAAAATGAATGATATTCGTAATAGTTGCAGTCTTAAGAATTATTGAGTCTGGGTTGGCGAGTTCCAGCTTTATAAATCTCAAAAACCACAGGCTCGTGGCATTCACAATAAATTATGCAAAACGTTTGTATAACGTCTGCTGCCGGCTTAGAATAGCATCACCCCATTTCTTCCCGCGGGTGTTGTAAGGAGCACCTTAGGGACTCGATGGTTTTATGTGTATTACAACTTTAGGTGACAGGCTGACAACCTGCCACTATAGTAATACACGAATCATCTGAAAGGGTCCTCAATACTTGTCAGATGTGGCGATATCGACAGTAATTTTAGGATCCTTAACGCTCTGCCTACCCCGAAAGGGATAATAGCGTGTGTGTGTGTCTGTATGACATTTTGTCGTTGTCACCGCATTGTGCCAGACCGACGTAATTACCTCGGTAAATTGTTTTTGAATTTTTAATCACCGAATATTGGGTTTTGTGGTGGTGACACGCGCTTAATCACGTTCTGTTTTGATAATGGTAATGAGCTATTTCGATTGTTTCACTGTGTACAGTGCATATATTACGTATCCATAATTAGCTAACATGGCTAAAAAAACAGGGATGCCGCAGAGTAACTAGCGACTTGATCCCAAACACGATCTCTCTATCTTTATCTTCTCTTCGTGTGGGACACTGAGTCGTCCAACGACCCAATGAACCATAGTGTCAGAATTTGATGAATGATGAATAACACGACAAAAACTCAATTTATCAAAATCTCCTATCTAGACGCTTACGCTTATTCACAAAAGGTCGTATAAAATATGGTTAACGACACTACTACCTATTACTGATACAAAATTCTGTAAATATAATCTTTACTTGAATCTATAATTTTTGTAAAGTAATGATTTTATCTTATCTTCGTAAAAAAAACACACAAGTCTTTAATAATTCAATTAATCTCAAAATTCTAAAAATGACATATTTTACATTGGTGATATCATTCGTCATGTTTTTACTACCCCAGATAACAATCTTCCTCGTACGCATTGAAATTTGAATGGCGTTACTATGTGTTCCTTTATCGATACGCAAGCAAGCGGAATGTCACAATCGAGAGAGGAATTGAAAAACCGATGTGTTAGTATAGTGTAGGAAACTTGATCAGTAGGTACGGTACTGACTTTGAAATAATAATTTGCGCCACCTCGCAACCACCGTAGTCACCGTGGGTAGAGAAATAGAAATCATTGGTTTTTATTTTAAGCAAGGGAGTTTTAATTGCTAGATTTTTTAAGCTAATACCTACTACGGGCAGTCAATTAAAACTGCGGACGTATGACAACCTATTGGGTTGACAAAATTTAATTCACCCGTCTTATAAAAAGAAGGACGTCTGGCCCCCAAGTCTGCTTTATTTTATCATTGTAACGCCATCGAAAACTCAATTGTCATTCCATTACCATTGTGATTTTCTATACTTCAAACTGTTAGCAGACTACGAAATGACAGAAATCATCAAACTGAAATCCAATCGACATCCAACTGAAACGATTTTAATTTAGCAGGTTTAGGGCCCGGTTTGTGTACATACATACATATATCCTTTATCCCTTACGGGGTAGCCAGAGCGTTAACGTCCGTAAGAATACGGTCGCTATTGCCAAGTCTGACATTTTTGGGTATTGTTTTCCAAGGTTGTTTCAGAAACATGTGTATCACGATAGTGACAGGTTGTCAGCCTGTCGCCTAAAAAATGTAATTCACCAATACTCCCGAGTCCTTTAGTCGCCTGTTACGACACCCGCGGAAAGCATGTGGGGTGATGCTATTCTAAGCCTTACTTACTAGGAGGTTCCGGCCTTGGATTATAGTTTACGATTTTGTTTGTGAACGAAATAAACAATTTTTAATTTTTTTTTTAAGCCGGCTTCACACGGCGTACTTGTATTTGTTTTGTGTTTGTGTACTGTTTAAATTTTACTGTGTCATTAGCTGAGTATGTTCGGCGTCAGCCTCGTGTTGGCACAGCTAAAGAATAACAATATTTGTGTTTGAGCAGAACCGCCGAGTAAATGATTTCACTCGTGTTTGCGCGAAAAATGCGGCCGAGAGAATTTCGTGCGATAAGACGGTGGCTCCACAACGTTCTACATTATTGTGAACAATTTTGTGCGGAAAGAGATTTTTATTTTTTTATCTTAGGACAATCAATAGGAATGAGGACTGGCGGGTCAAATGAGCAATTTTGGAAACGATATTTGGTTTGAAAATACGAATAGATGACGTCATGTCTCTCTAGTTTAGATGCCTCAAAACATTTGCTTTTAAATTATTTTTCTGGTTATTAATTCAAAATTTGAATATTTCGAAAAACTATGAATGGGGACTGTAATATTTTTGGACAATAGTTTTAATGCGTACAACTTTTGTATTTTAATAATGACCCAGTCATGTAGCGAATTGTAGTTGCAATACAACATCCACATTCATTCGCATATATAATGCTTTTATCCCTGGGGTAGGCAGACCGTTAACAGCCGTAAAAATACGGTCGCTGTCGCCACGACTGACAAATATTGAGGGCCATTTCAGATTATTCGTGTATCACAGAAGTGATAGGTTGTCAGCCTGTCGCCTAAAATTGTCATACGCATGGAAACCCCCGAGTCTTTTAGTCGCCTTACGCCACCTCCGGGAAAGAAATGGGGTTTTGCTATTTTAAGTTGGCATCACGCGGCAATACAACATTCGTAGGTAGTTCAATCTCACAGATACGAAGTGGAAGAATCTCGATAAGAGACCAGTGTTTGTGTTATTGTTTATTGAGCTGAGTGTCTGTCGTTGTGATAGATACCATGATTGAATGGGAGAAAAGACTAAAAATCATTTTTGAAAAAAATGGCATCTACTTAGTGTAGTCAGTCAGTCAAGTCAGATTTTGATGATCGGATCGTTTTTTTCAATCTTCTTCTTTTCGTGTGGGACACCGACCCGATCAACCCTAGTGTCAGAATTTTTCAACCGCCTTTTACAAGTAGCAAGTTTCTGACATGATTGTGTAACGACTGCTGTCTAAGTGATCATAGACAGCAACTGGGACCTACGGCTTAACGTGCCATACGAAACACGAAACGATCTTACTTACGGAAAATCGGGTGGTTCAGCCCGCAATGTCCTAACCAGACTGGGAACAAATGCACAAAGTGAGAAATATCAACTTTGAATAAATCAATGATTATAATGGTCATGATGACAAAAAACATGAGAATAATTTGCATTTTACAACGATATTTTGTATGAAAATACGAATAGATGACGTCATATCTCCCTAGTTTGGATATGGTTTGGATGGCGTCAAAACACTACTTTTATACTATTTTTCTGTTGATTAATTCAAACTTTGAAAAATAAATAGAGTAAGTATGCAGTATTTTTGAACAATAGTTTTTAGCCTACAATATCTATATTTTTAAATGACGACCCATTAATCTAGTGAATTTTAAGCATCTTTCGGGGCAACCAATTTTAGTTACAAATACAACGTATGTTTAGGTATATAAAAAAATACTTTTCGCTCGACCTTTCTTTCTTTTTCTTTTTCGAGTGGGACACAGTCGTCATCCAACGACCAAGTATGAAACAACAAATTTTCTTTGATAAATTATACGACATCGTAAGCATATCCTTTTGTCGTTGAACGTTTAAATAATGAATTCGATTTTCAAATAAATCCACCGCTGGTGAAATTCCCGACAGTTTTGCATGTGATTTTACAGCGGTGCTCGAATTTACATTCCGTAATAACTATTTTCAGCTGATCGGATTACACAGATGAGCTGAAATGGTTCAGACGAGAATAAATTGTCTGCTTCTTGAAGATTGGTGGAAGTGGCGATCGGTGTATAATTTTTCGTTTTTTTCTTGACATGAACTTGATTTTTTTTACCACGTAACGTTACATGCTGTTTGGTTAGCTTGGCCAGCCACGAGGCAGTGCGTTTAAATTTTTTAATCCACCTAAGCTGCGTTTACACTAGCTTCAATTTTTTTTAGTATAATGTGTCCTACATGTTTCTCTTTTTGACAATGACTAATACCATAATACTGACTATGAAAAAGATAAAATTAATATGTACTTCATTGAAATAAATAATTTGATTGATTGATTGATTGACGCAGTAGGTTTCGGGTTCGATTCTCGGTGGGTAACTCACAAGTTTGACCATCAAAGCTGGGAGAAGCTTGCTGAGGATAGGGACGAATGGCGAAAGAGTGTATATGATGAGCGTAAGACTTACGACAATACCTGGTTCTGTGATCTCGCTAACAAAAAGCAAAAAAAAAACGACATCTACACATGCATAAAATTTTTCTTATTCTTTTTCTTAATATGCATGTGCCGGTCTCTAATAACACCTTCACCTGTAGTGCGGGAAAGTAATGCCGCTCCCGCATCAGCTTAGGTGACACACGAAAAGAGAGAGAGGTGCAAGTGGTAGGAATTTTGAAGTTCATACAAACGAAAATTTAACTATTTTTGTTGAAATCAATATTTTGTGGTTGCCGGCCGATATTCCTAAGTATCTATACCAAATATAGTATAGAAACTTGATTCTACTTTTCATGCACACTGCTAAATCTTTTTGAACCAAGCAACGGAAATTGATTCATTTTTCAAATAAAGATAGAATAATTCAAGAAAAACAGTCGCTAGTTTATAAGAAGCTACATAAAATATCTAACATTGGTTTTCGCAAATTACATTACATTGGTATATTTGGTACGGCGTAGCAAATGTCTACGGCTACAATTAGGTTAGCGTACGGGATATTGCGTAGACAGACCCCTGTCACATTGGTTTCGTAGCATCTGGTGCTTATCACGCAGTTAAGCGGTTACATGGTCCCTTTTACATAATATTATGTAGAGAATTAGTATGTGCTGGAATAGAACAATAAACTGATTTTGATTCGGTTCGGATCACGGTCGTGGCTAATATTTAAATTACGAATTTCATTATCTGATCTCCAGACTGTATGCTTTTTATTCTTGCTGCTTAAGTGCACGTGTAGGGTTTTCTTTTGTAGCAGTTTAAATGTCTCAAACTGAAGTCTATCATAACTGAGCCGAGTGATGCCGGCTTAGAATAGCATCACCCCATTTCCTTCTCGTGGGTGCCGTTAGAGGCGACTAAGGGACTCGAGGGTTTCATGCGTATTACAACTTTAGGCGACCGGCTGACAACATGTCACTACAGTAATACACTAATTATCTAAAAGGGCTCCGAATATTTGTCAGACGTGGCGATAGCGATCGTATTTTTACGGCGCAAGAGATATAGGCGTGATATGTGTATATGTGTGTGTATGTATGTAAAGTCTATAACGTAAAATATTAAAATTAAATTATTAAATTGAATTAAAATAATAATTAATATAAACATTATTATTATTAAGTTAATTTTAATTATTAATTAAATTACATTACATGGAGTACATGATTAATACACTAGACATCGAGAGTCAAAAATGTGGTCTCCATATGAACACTGAAAAAACATGTCTCCTGACGAATAACACAAAGTCACCAATCAAAATCCACAATACAACTCTGGAATATGTCGACAGCTACATATATCTAGGTCAGAAAGTCTGTTTTAATAACCCTACATCTGAAGAGATCGACACACGAATAAAAAAGGCCTGGCAAAAGTATTGGTCGTTGAAGGAGGTATTCAAATCTAGCATTCCAGTTCGATTGAAGAAAAAAGCAATGGATACCATAATACTTCCTACTTTACTATATGGCTGTCAAACCTGGGCCTTAACAGTTGATACAATTAATCAAATACAAGTCTGTCAGCGATCAATGGAGAGGAGTATGCTGAGTATCAAATTAAAAGACAGAAAAAGGAACATGGACATAAGAAAAACAACTAAAGTCATCGATGCGGGAGAGCTTGTGTGCCGGCTCAAATGGAGATGGGCTGGTCACGTTGCTAGAGCCGTTGATGGAAGATGGAGTGAGCGAGTCCTGCACTGGTACCCTCGAGACACAACTAGACCTAGAGGCAGGCCCAAACGACGGTGGTGTGACGACATCGTGGCGGTTGCCGGCCCAACGTGGACAAGAGTAGCACAAAACAGAAAAGAGTGGCAGATGATGGAGGAGGCTTTTACCCAGAAATGGGTCCCCAAATTTTAATTTAAAAAATAAAATCACTTTTCATTTTATTTTTGACGATTTTATGATTTTAAAATAATGAACTTGGCTATTAATTTGGATATAATGAATTTACGAATATATAATTGACATGTATTTAATTAATTTATTGTTGAAATTTTATTTGTAAATATTGATGAAACTACTACTTTGCTTTAATTTAATTTCGTTTTAATTTAATTTAATTTTAATTTATTATTACTGCTTTGCTGTTTTGACTATTTTATGAATTTCGATGTTTAATTTAATATTTATATCGCATGCACTTTTTAAATCTGAATCTTTTAATTATTTTATTTGTCAAGTAATCATTTTAATTTTGGTGTGATTTTTATAAGTCCGTATTTATGTAGTTGTAAATGTTTGGGAAATAAAAAGCTTTTATTATTATTATTAATTAAATTACATTATTCAATTTTCTGTACCAATATTATTGTTTATCAAAATAAAATAAATTAAACAAAGTTTTCGTCAATCAAAAATTCCGCCCCGAATCATTCCCGGTCCATAAGTACCCAACAGACTAGCGGCATTGCCACGCTGAATAGCTACTGAGATACGTTGGACAAGGAACGATCCGGAACAGGGGTCTCCACCTTTCTCTCTAAGTCTTTTTCCAATCTGGGACACAAAAGCCATGGCCTCCTTGCACCAGGGTCCTACTGTCTCTACCGCAAACGAAACAAAAATGTATGTGGCTTCCAAATCGGCGTACTTTGTGTGCTTCAACTGAGCACCAAATTCCGCCGCCCCACCAGCCACTCGTATTGTTCTACCCAAATGCGAAGGCGCAAACGTGCTCAAAGTGGCATCCCAGATGAGACACCGCCCTTTCTGCCATGGCAACATAGTGAAGTTTAATGCAACAAAGACACAGGCTTGTCTATTCTCGACTAAACGGAGTCCCTTCACACTTACTCCGACTTTCCGAGATGTATCCATACCGATTTCTGACCACCTTGATCTTCTTGGCATGACTCTTACGTCAGACCTGAACTTTGGACGCTACATAGAATCTTTGGCCACGACTGCAGCAAAAAAGCTTGGTATCCTCTCAAAGGTTAGGCGCTACTTTGCACCAGAACAGCTTCTACAACTATATCAAGCTCAAGTTCGATCTTGCATGGAGTATTGCTGCCACCTTTGGGATGGATCTGCCAAATACCAACTGGCCGCCTTAGACTCCATTGAAAAACGCGCCAAGAAGCTCATAGCAGACGAAGCACTGGTTGAGACTAAGTTGCAGAGCCTTGAGCACCGTCGTAAAGTAGCATGCATGTCGGTATTCTATAGGATACATTTCGGAGAGTGTGCTCAATCACTCCACGACCTGATACCCCCTTCCCCATTCCATCTCCGGGGATCGAGTCGCCGACTGGGGTTCCACCCTTATGTTGTAGATATACCTCTGATCCGCACTAAGCGTTTCGCTTCAACTTTTATCATGCGTGCGGCTAAGGAGTGGAATTCCCTGCCGGCGGATCTTTTTCCGGAACAATATAACTTGGGCCTTTTTAAGGCAAGAGTGAATAGGCATTATCTAGGCAAGCATGTACCATCTTCGTCTGCATCTCCACTTACCACCAGGTGAGATGGCAGACAAATGCGGGTCTATTACATATATAAAAAAAAAAACATTGTCAGGCCATCTGGCCTTTTGCCATCAGACCGGCTTAAACCGGGCGGCTCCAGGGTACATGGTACGTTACAGGACAACAATGCCCGACGAATTAAATCGTTCAAGGCGTGGTGCCTTGGAAAACGTCCTGAGCAACGTTGGCAACTCAGTGCGTGGTGACCATTAGCCTCAACCATTGAGCCGCAAATGCATACGTGAGGTTCACAGACATTGCAGCCCAACCGAAGCGCCACCGCCACCCGCAAAGAGTCGTTGTCCATAAATGTACCCATACTGGGAGACGGCATGGCATGCAACCATGCACCGGACTCGGGGGTTGCAACCGCTCTTAATCTAGCCATATCTGCTCCAGTTGCGTTATCTATTAGGCGCTCAAGTGTAGGATGGGTCTGGTTGGCTCTGTTCGGAGTTGGCTGAAGTCCAAGCAATCAAGGCCTCCGCCTCGTAGGGAATACGGACCTCGCAACCTTGACATGAAAGAATACGAGCAACAAGATCCGCAACCCCGCGAGCAGAAGCAATAAATTCCATACTACGCTTCGGACAGTGATGCGAATGGTATGGACAGCCGAAGCCGGCGCCGCAGCTCTATAGACGGTCCGCGCGCGGAAATATTTTATCTATCACCACCTTTTAGCGGCTGACGGGCGGAAACGCGTCCATCCACATTCCCACCCGCTATCCCGCCTGTTGCACACTTCATATAAGTACCTAGATTTTTACTTATGTAACACTTAAATTAATAGTATTAACGGGATTATCACCACGATTATGTTTGTTTATGCCCCTAGCAAGATGACAACATTCGCCAAAACAGTCTACTCGTGACCATGGAGCGTGTAACCGCTTCGAAATATCGAGGTAAAAACAAACATAATCGTGGTGATAATCCCGTTAATACTATTAATTTAAGTGTTGTGAACAATCGCGAAAATCTAAAAACATGTACTTATGTAGTTGACCCAGAATTTTTCAATCGACAAGAAAAAGGAGGATATTTTTAGTTCTTTAGAATCTTAGGCCACATTTTGTTCAGGAAACTGTCGTGTCATATCAAGTGGGCTATCATCTTCCCTCTTCTGTTCTCTACGGTTCT
Source organism: Keiferia lycopersicella (assembly GCA_029255805.1). Lineage (NCBI taxonomy): Eukaryota > Metazoa > Arthropoda > Insecta > Lepidoptera > Gelechiidae > Keiferia > Keiferia lycopersicella. Next base: position 1,001,472 of record JARACZ010000018.1, read on the forward strand.
CAACAATGTTCTTTTTCCTTGACCAGTTGTAGCACTTCTTCATTTATTTCCATTTCTATTCAGCTGATTCCCGTTATGGACCCCCCTACAAAATTCCCGACAGCAAAATTTGTATGGGAGGTCCAAAATATTTTCTCATATATCGACCTATGTTTCTTGGAAAAAGTTGTTCAGTTTCATGAGGTGATTCACCCTTTTTGCAGCTAATATTTTTACACCTTATATAAGAAAATGTAATCTGAAAAGGTTTTTTTTTGTAAAAAACTGTCGCCCATTTAGCGCTAAGAGTCCCTATTAGCATACAGAAGGAAGGTCAGAATTGGAACAGCTGCTCTGCTAACAGACACTGACTAAAGGAAGTGGGTCAGGAGGTCAGAATGGTCAGAGTTTCCTGCACTCTGATGCCTCTTACATAAGGAAACGTCCTCAAATGTTACAATTACTCTTAAAATTTGAACAGTAATTGTAACATGACCTGAACTGAATCGTTGAATAATATGATATATTGCTATTTTGTCTAAAAAACTTGTTAGGCGAGGAAGACACTTGACGACAAAAATATCGCAGCGGTCTGTCAGATCCCCATACTAAAACAGCTCAACCGCTGTCGACGCAGCTCTATCGCAGCATCGTCCGTCAAGTGCGGTTTTAGTATGGGGTGTGACGTTTCTAGTATGGATCTGACAGACCAATGCGATGTTTTTGCGCTCCATCGTGCATCAAGTGTGAGATTCCTACACTCTGATGCCTCTAGGCTGGTTTACACAGGGTCAGTAGACAAGTCAGTCACGGCGTCAGTGACGGCGCCGTGACTGACTTGTACTGTTTACATGAAGTAAGTAAAAGTGGTGCATTTTTCACGGTGAGCACACGTGTTTGAAGTCAGTGGGAAAAATGAATCCGCGAAAACAACTGAAACCGAAATTTAAATATTTAAAGAAAAAATTATCAAATCTGGTGTTAAATGAGTTAATAGAAATAGTAGAAAGTGTAATAACTAAAATTCATTTTTATCATTTTTATTGCAGCGAAAATAACGTGGTCACTCTACAACGCAGCGTCAGTGACTGACCACGCACTGACTTGTCTGTTTACACGGGGTTTGTTTGGCTGGCGCGGAGGTGCGCGGGTGGCGGGGGGCGCCGACTGACTTCAAAATATTCGCGGCCGAATTTTTAAGTCAGCGCTGACTTCAAGACGCTGTACTGACTTCAAATCAATTTACACAGGGTTTTTTTCGGGTCAGCACTGACTTGCCTCGAATTTGAAGTCAGTTACTGACCCTGTGTAAATCTGCCTTTACATAACGAAATGCCCTCAAATGTTACAAATACTGTTCAAATTTTACTGACTCGTTGAATAATATGATATTGCTATTTTGTTTAACAAACTTTAGTACAGAGACGTTAAAAAGTACATAATATCCCTTTAATAGGCCACCTTAAATCGTTCAAAATACATTACTTTTCTAAAATTTAATAAATTATTTCTTTTGTTGTCAATGCAGCTGGCAAAACTATTAATAAAACTAAAGAACATGAATGTATACCCTGGGGTAAAAGAGTTATTATGAACCATGTGAGGTCGCCCTCTATATGCACTTCTCAACGTGGCTGTACTTAGACCTCTTTTTTTATTTGCCCATGTTACTAATTGTTCTTGTCTGTTCACATATTTTTCTACGCAATTAAATACATACATACATACATATATCACGCCTTTATCCCTTGCGGGGTAGGCAGAGCGTTAACGGCCGTAAGAATACGGTCGCTATCGCCACATCTGACATTTTTGAGAAGTGTTTTCCGAGGTTGTTTCAGAAAACATGTGTATTACTATAGTGACAGGTTGTCAGCCTGTCGCCTAAAAATTGTAATACACCAATACTCTCGAGTCCCTTAGTCGCCTCTTACGACACCCACGGGAAGGATGCGGGGCGATGCCATTCTAAGCCGGCATCACACGGCTAATATACACATACCCTTTTCAATTCTGAGACATCCTAGGAAGTGAGCGCTTTTTCTAACATCATGCATCAGACTCGAAGCGGGTAACCAAAGAGAGTATTTTTTACTATGGCACCACCAAAATTGGACCCAAGGGTCAATAGATATCTTAATGCTTTTCTTTGCCAGTCGTTGCAGACTTCCGTGTTCGACTTCAGAAATCACAATTTCAAAATTTATGCTCCAGATAAATGATCTCCCTGCCAGGGATGTAGGCGTGATATGTGTTTGTAAGTATAAACATAGAGATTCATATGAATGTTTCTGTCAGTCATATGTTTGCTCCACGAGGTTTCTATACACACATGGAATATCAGAACCGGGAATAGATTTGCATTTATTATCCAAATATCTGCGCCAGCCGTGCAGAATTTTATTACTTTTGTGTTGACATCCCGTAAATAAATTTAATTAGTCCTTAACCTGATTTTAAGAGTCATTTCCTTATATTTTTGAGGAAACCATGCCCAAATTCCATTACGTAGTAAACAATTTATGTTGTGACCGCCAAATGAATTTCTTTCAAGTTTGTAACTCTGATAATTGCCCTGTCTTTTGTACCCAGCGAAACCACAGTACATAGGCTAAAGGAGTAGTGAAACTTAACCTTTCTTTGGGTATAACCTACATACTGTCAGTTGTAAGGTAAAGGTTGCTTGCTACTTTCGGTTTTTTAAATTGAACTGTCTTCTTAAATCCAATTTGAAATTGACACTCGTATAAATATATATTTTGTGGCTGTAAAAGAAGAAGAACAAATACTCCACTAACTTTTACTCATATTTCACCAATATCAAGATCATAAGCTGCTTTAAATGTGAGAAAAAACCTCTCTCTTTGGCTGTTTTTTTGGAGCATTCACCTTGACTGTCACCCGGCAGTCGAATGAGAATTTATGAGATGTCGAATTTGTGTGAGTTGAGTTCCTAAAAGTTTAAATGAAGTTTCGCTACTGTTTTAGCTTATATCTGTACTGTGGCAAAGCCCTCCCGCCTGCCCCACCTCAGCGCTATTTCAGATATCATTTTCCATCTCATTTCTATTTTGTTTTTCCCTATTCTGATGGATTTCGTTTCATGACTTAAGTAGAGTTGGGGAAATATGCAGATCAAACGAGAAATGGTAGGTGAATATTATATTAACATATGTTGCGGTATATGCCCGCGCTATTCGACAACTACGCAACGCAAGCGGTGTGCCGTATCTCATACAATCTCATATGGTACAAGTTACGTGATTACGCCGTGTATACGTGCACGCATACGAGCAGTATAACGCAGGCCGGTGTGCTCTGCCCTTTAGCGCTCTCTCTCTCTCTCTTTTCGTGTGGGACACCAAGTCGTCCAACGACCCTTTAGCGCTAAAACCTACGCAGCCGAAACTAGCTGCAAAACTGTAAGACAAGTTACCGAGAGAAAACTATTCGACGCCAGTTGCAGAAACGAAAGTTCATCGTATTCACCTCGCTTACACACTGATGCCTTTGTAGTTTAGCTGTCTGAGTCTTGGGTTCTCGAAATAGAGGTTGAGGGATCGATTCCCGAATGTTTGATACAGAATTGGAAGTTGCTTCGTCCATTTGCATACGATAGTGTATGTGAAAGTTTTCATAGATTTACCAGTTTAGATTGTTCGTTCAGACACCTCAGGCTCAATGATTTGATTTACGTTCTTTATACAACCAGAAAGATGTTTCCGGGCCTCGAAAACATCAAGCTGAGTTTGTCTTTGTATAATTAACAATTCCATTTACTAGTCGCATGGTAAATATGTCAAAGATCATAGATAAAACTATGATAATAGCTTCACAATGATAATGCCGTGTGATGCCGGCTTAGAATAGCATCACCCCACATCCTACCCGTGGGTGTCGTAAGAGGCGACTAAGGGAATCGAGAGTATTGGTGTATTACAATTTTTAGGCGACAGGCTGACAACCTGTCACTATAGTGATACACATGTTTTCCGAAACAACCTTAGAAAACAATACTCAAAAATGTCAGACGTGGCGATAGCGACCGTATTCTTACGGCTGTTAACGCTCTGCCTGCCCCGCAAGGGATAAAGGCGTGATATATGTATGTATGTATGTACAATTTTTAGGCGATAGGCTGACAACCTGGCACAATAGTGATACACATGTTTTCTGAAACAACCTTGGAAAACAATCCTCAAACACGTAAGACGTGGCGATAGCGACCGTACTCTTACGGCCGTTAACTCTCTGCCTTACCCGCAAGGGATAAAGGGATAATAGCTTCACAAATAGAACTAAAACAAAACTAGAAAGTACACCGCCGCATTTGCCTGCGTCTGTAACACTCACAAAACTCCACGTGTGAACTCCAGAACTTACTCCCGCGAATCCCTGATAGTCTGTTTGATAATTCAGGTGCTACGGCGCAGGGATGTCGTTATTGAAACTTGATAGAATACCTAATGAGCTCTCTCTGCTGCGTAGTGTTTGACTTACCAGCTACCTGTCTAGTTTGTCTGTAACTGAGTGTTAACTAAAACAAAAGTTTGTTTGTGTGTTCCATGTGTGGGTAAAGTTGCTTGAGGAGTTTCTGCTCTGCTATTGTTCTTATAATTATACGGGTCGGTTGCGTTTCTAAGGAAATCTTAGCGTTGTTTTTGGGAGCGAGAAAAGTAGGTAGTTTCAGTTAGAATAAATGAGATTTGTGGGTTGGTACCCACAGGAAAATGTGATATTCAAGAATCAAGAGGAAATCAAATGAGATTTCATATAAAACTATCCTTTTACAATTTGTTACATCAATCAAACCTTCAATTCCAGAAGCGATTCAAGGCCGATCGACTACACTATGCACGTCCACTTGTACCACCTACTAACTACATAACATACCATAAATTATTATTGCTTTACACATTTATTTTCATGAATTAGGAACGCTGCGCTTTCTCCTTTCAAGTTTGCTTGACTGGCTTCACAACAGCTCATAGATTTCATTCCAATTCCCCTTCTTCCTCCCGAAGTAAACCTTTCAATACACGTTTGTCGGTTCATGCTCCGGCGGTCAAAGTCTGCCTTTTAAAACATCACTCCACTCGCCTCGCTCGCCTTTTGAACTTGCCAAAGTGGCTTTGTTTATATCGGCTTTTAGCCAATATACGTTGAGGTATTTTTGTTAAAGAAATTCTACGTTGCATGTTAGTATAATGGCGTTTGAAGCTTCTTGCCTTATTTTGTTTCTGATCTGATCTGGCGTAGTTATTGGAAAACATTTTATTGGTAGGTATTTTGGAGCAAGACGCTATAGTAGTTCAAAACTTTCAAAAGTGTGTTTGTTAGTGGTAGTATGGCTTTCTCATAGAATCTATAGTGGGTCAAATATAGGGGACAAATTAATAATGTTGAGATAGAGCAAGGCCGTCTATTCCAAGTGGACCAAATTTTTAGGTTTAAGCAAGTCTACCACTGTTTCAACTCAATCAGCCTCAACGCTGGTGCAGCAAAGCTCACATTCAGTTAACTCGAACCGCCAATGTAAGTTTTATATTCACGGCAGTTCAAACCCTCTGACTGGGTTTGACTTTTTGTTTCTTCTACTTTTCGTGTGGGATACCTAGTCGTCCAACACACCGATGAAACCCTAGGGTTAGAGTTTGTCAACCGCCTAATAACTAGCAGGTAGGCCTCTGACATAATTGTGTAGCTACCGTCATGTAAGTTATCATTATCATAGACAGCAATCAGGACCAACGGTTTAGCGTCCGGCGCATGGAACCATTTTGCTTACAGACAATTTAGTGGTGCGTGCAATATCCTAACCAGACTTCAGGGAATAAATTCAAAAATGAATGCAGAACGTTTTTGGGTGGTAGGCAGTCCCAGTACCATTGCGCTACATCGGTCGTCATGTGTTTGAGTATACGAGTTATTAATCAGTTCCACAAAAAGCGGCATACTATTCCAGAAGTCTAGCAGTACCGCCAGCAGAGGCATATGAAACCCACACGATCCCAGCAGACTGCAACGCTGACAGGCCGGCGACATGTATGACAGATTGCACTGCTGCGCAGCCTACGCCGACCGGTCCCGCTGGGGGATAATTACAAGCAATGTATCACAACCTGTCAACGGGCTGTTTCTCGTATTTCGTGTTTAGATTTGGACATTGATTTTTTGTTTGTCGAGCTCCAAATGGAGATATTGGCTTTTTTGCAATCAGACGGCTAGTTGGACAACCAATGATTGATTGGGGGCTGTGATTGGCATTACGAATTTTCGGTTTTATTTCAGACAAAAGAGCTTTAGATTGCTTTTCTTATTATATTACGCTTTCCAAACACAATAGCCATTTTCCGACAATTAGGGTCTTCTAGTAATCGGTGAGCTTAAAGCGAGGAAATAGAACCCCTATCTCGGTCCGTTAGTCGATAAGTCTGAGCTTATTCTACCGATAGTCGCCACTACTGGTGTTAGGCCTCGGTCTCGGGTTTTGCGTGCAGCGGGGCGGCAGAGGCGGCGTCGCGCTCGCCTTTTTTTCTAGGGAGTGCGCCGCTGTTTCCAAGAACCGGTCCATTTGAATGTACTTATGCAAAAGGTCTTGCCGCTGCGCCCCGCTGCCCGCAAAATCCGAGGCCTTAGACTAAATGCTATTAAAATATTCTACAGTCTCTGTTAGATCAACTAGCAACTGACCTGAGGAGTCTACAATATTGCTTTTATAGTCTTGACCGGCAGTATTAGAACCGGATACTTTAGCTATTGGTTCTGGTAGCGTCTCTTCTATCTGAGCTATCACGCCTTAATCTGTGCTTACGAAATAGTGCAATTTTATCTTAACTAATAACGCGTGACAAAGGCTTTATCTATATGTATAAATCAACTAGAAAATTGTGCTATAAAATATTTTTGCAACTTAAACACCTTAATACCTACGATACCTATCTCCAATAGTTTGTCAAAGTTTACTAAACTAGTTAAGAGATAGACCTTAAACTTCACCTGCAACTTCAAGTCTTGGGTGATAGAATACCTAACTGGGTATTAGCAAGTGAACCGGTTAGTCGTCGCAAGTTGATCTGGGTTTAAACTATTAGCAGCTCTTGTTGAGATTATAGAGCTTACTACAGACAATTTCATTATTTGTTAGACAATTGTATTTGTAGTTTGATTCGAACTTTGCTTCACATTGAAATTAATGCAAATTATATGCAAATTCTTTATGTAGTTTAGTTCAGTTGTTACGCTGAACTGGTAAAAGAGCATCGAAGTACGAGAGAAGATAAGTATATTTGCAAGTTATGTAGGCAACTGTTTCACCCAAGAAACTGATCATACTACATTTGGAATGAAACTGCATCCAAACGGACTACTGCGCGAAAAGAATAGCATAATCCTACGAGCACAAAATTTCAGAAAATCAAAATGTTTTCAGACAAAGTACTTATCGTGATCGTTACCCAGATTGAAGCTGCTGCATAAATAATGGCAGCTGTAAATTGGCAGCAAGTCTGGCAAAGGCAGCCAAGGTTGAGTCAGCTCAGTCACTTAGCCGACTTTGTCACTGGAGGGCGATACATTTTAAATGATTTCTGAAGAGTCACAAGAGCTGTAAATGCTGTTATAGCTTAGCTGGGGAGAATCGGGTCGAGTGAACTTGAAAATACTTGTGATGAGTAGAATTCTTGTAGAGTTCATTTTGCCTGATTGACAGTGTTACATTCAGAATATGCTTAAAATATTTTTGGGAGTAATTTGAGATATTAAATCCTTGTCATTTATCTGTTTCTTTCTCTAACACAAGGGTTTATCGGGTCGTTGGACGATTCGGTGTCTCACACGAAAAGAAGAAGATTTTTACTTGATCTTAGTTTTTACCGGATTAGGCCCATATAGTCTTCGGTGTGGCTTACGGATCCTAAAAACACGACCTTTTCAACCGAAAAGGATCTATTAAGTATATTCTAAAAAGGTTTCAAAATTCAAAATTAAAAAAAAAAATCAAAAATGTTTATTTCACATAAAACTTAGCCTATTATGACAATTGCACATAGTATCTCCATTTAAGCTGCAAAGGCCTGTGTTTGGAGATACTGCTCCTCCCTTTAAATCAGTACAGTACGTACATTGGCCATATAGTAGATATACATAATTATATACATTAATGCTTAATTATACTTATTCCGATAGCATAGGTACTAATAATAATATTACACCTGTGTGTGTGTGTGTGTATGTGTGTGTGTGTGTGTGCGTGTGTGTGTGTGTGTGTGTGTGTCTGTGTTTAGTTTATTTCATGCATAAAAATAAAGCCTCTGTTTCACAATAGGTCAAAGGTTGTATGAATTTAATAAGCGATTTCTTCTTTTTGGGTTTAGTCATCATTATTATCAAAGTACGTCGTCTAAGTGCTACTGCTGCTTTGTTCGATGCTAGAACGTTCCATATTGTGCTGACTCTCAAGAACGATTTCAAATTTCTGGTCTAGAGCCCTGGGCGGCAGGCGCAGTACAACAACAGCCGGAGTGGAGAGTGCTTCACAACTCGACCGTCTTCCGAACCTGCACTACTCCGGTGCCAATTAAAACCAGCTGACTAGAATACTCGAAAATTTCATATTGGAGGTCTTTGTTTGATAGTTAAAATGGTTTTGAATAGTTTGAGATACCTAGGTTATATCTACTTACTATACGATTTTTAACGCTAATAACAAACCGGAGGTGTGGTTTTTTATTGTGTACCAACGTAGTAAGTAATAGATATAAAAATGGAAGTGAAATAGAAATAGAGCGAGTTCAAGTAAAATATCAGTATTTCCGTTTCATGTAAGCTTTTGGCATAAACAGCAGCAATCACTAAATATTGCTATAGTTAGTAGTATTCTTTACTAATAGGGTTGAAAAAAAGTTGGTCATTCGGCGACTCGGCTTCCCAGTCTAGCGCGATGAGAAGAAGAATTAGCATCAGTCTACATCAAACAACACCCCAAACTCGTAATTTCCTCATTCATCAACCTAACCCTAATAGCTTCAAACCAGCTACCAGGGCATCATAAGATAAAGCGGGCAGCGATAAGACAGCAGTAGATCATTCGCAATCAGCGAGTACATTTGGCGAGGGGAGGGGGGGTGTTTGGGAAGGAGGGGGAAGCCCATTGCGCGCTAATTTACTGCGAGATGGTGCGATAGCTCCTGAATGCTCCTAATGCCCCATTAACGCAAGCCAGTACTTAGTGCTCAGATCTTGGGCTCAGATAGACTAGATATTAAGATTTTCTAAAGGAGTGGAGTTTTTCAGGAACTTATTTTTTCGTGTGGGCCACCTCTATTGTATGGGACACCACTATGGAAATTAATCACTAAGTAGACGAATAAACAGGCCAGTAGTGGGGCGCCCCAAATATCGCTGGGACCTTGTAGAGGCTGACCTGCGCGATCTTTGAATCTTTTGTGCCTTGAAGTAAGTACGATTTTTCATACCTTTTTGTCAGTGCGAGCTAAATATAAACAAAAAATTTTTGAGTACCAGGCAGAATCGAAGTCCCTCTCGTATAATAGTACAGTAAACATACATAACACAACATACTAGGTAGTATTGGAATCCTTTTACTAAGTACGGTTTAAGTAGGTGGTCAGGCCATATCCGGCGAGGCAAAAGGCGTGTAAGGTACTTGTAGGAACACTTTAGACCCCATTCCCACAATTTCTACGCCACGTCTCGGAGTGATAAGTTTCGGCAGAAAGGTTCCTCGAATGAGAATCATTACGCCCTTGAGAAAGACCAAAATACATTGGAATTTGTAAAAGATAATGGTCAGTTTCCTTCAAAGCAAAGATGGATGGTGATTAAATTTTTTGGTAAACAATGGGTGAGCTGGTCTGTCACATTAACTATTTGATGCATCAGTTACTCATTTAAATGAGTTACCTATTAAAAATTGTTTTCGAAATTATTTGTTTATTGGGCCATCTCCAAGTCAATAATTAGGTGGAGGTGGCGCAGGACTGGGATCAGTGGAGGAAGCTCGTTTCGGAGTCCACGATCCATTTCGGGTCACTGAGCCAGAGAAGTTAGTTAGTTAGTTTTTTTACGAAAATGTTTTATAAGTACTGTCCGAGTGTAGTAATAGTAAAATCCAATAATAAACACAACAACAACGGCAAGAACACAACTTAAATCAGTTTAAAATAGTTTTAGTGTAACTACTGTCCGGCCAGTAGGAAGGAGCCTTCTTCTTTTCGTGTGGGACACCGTGTCGCCTCACGACCCGATCAACCATGGCATGCCTATGACCACACATTAGGGAGAAATCGGAGTACAGCGCGCTATCATGAACAAAGTTAGATGCCAAAGTTGTTTGCGAGCAAGTATTTTCTAAAATGCCGTGTGATGCCGGCTTAGAATAGCATCACCCCACATCCTTCCCGCGGGTGTCATAAGAGGCGACTAAGGGACTCGAGAGTATTGGTGTATTACCATTGTTAGGCGATAGGCTGACAACCTGTCACTATAGTGATACACATATGTTTTCTGAAACAACCTTGGACAACAATCCTCAAAAATGTCAGTCGTGGCGATAGCGACCGTATTTTTACGGCCGTTAACGCTCTGCCTACTCCGCAAGGGATAAAGGCGTAATGTATGTAAGTATAAATGTATGTTCTAAAATGCGAAAATGTAGTGTCAAACCGACGACCTAAGATCTGGGGGATATGTGACGTTCCTTATCAGGGCATGTCACCTAAAGTGACGTTGTCTCGCGCTGGAAAATAACGCGAAGTTGTTCCAAATGTGTCGCCCTTTATCAAGCTCGCATGTGATACGAGTGAAATAGACATTGTCTTTTATACTTTAGAATTCTCTTGACACAATTTTATTGTAAGTGTGTTTATTTTAAACAGTTTGTTCAGGTCCCGGGTTCGATTCTCGGTGGGTCACTCACAAAGTTGATATTTATCACTTTGTGAATTTGTTCCCAGTCTGGTTAGGACATTGCGGGCTGAACCACCCAATTGTCCGTAAGTAAGATGGTTCCGTGTTTTGGATGGCACGTTAAGCCGTACCGTAGGTCCCGGTTGCTGTCTATGATCACATAGACAGCGGTCGTTACACAACCATGTCAGAAGCCTGCTACTTGTAGAAGGCGGTTGAAAAATTCTGACACTAGGGTTCATCGGGTCGTTGGACGACTCGGTGTCCCACACGAAAAGAAGAAGAAGAAGTTTGTTACATTAATAATATTGCAAAAGAAGCATTTCTATTGTTTTCTTCTTCTTTTTCTGTGAGATAGAGTGATCTAGCGATCCGATGAAGAGTGTCAGAGCTTTTTAACCACCTACTATTAGTAGCAGGCCTCTGAAATGGTTGTATAACGACCGTCGTCTTAGTGATCACAGACAGCAATCGGAACCGACGGCTTATACAGCGAACCATCCGGACCATCTTTACTTTTAGACAATCGGGTTGTTTAGCCGGTTAAAAATTGTAAGTTAAAAATGTCTTGGTATGAAATTAAACTAGGCCTATCTATGTATGGTGTAGAAATATTAGCTGCAAATATTTTAAGGGGTGAATCAGGTTCTGAAACTACACAACTTTCCCCAAGAAACATATGTAAAATATGAGAAATTTTCTTGGACCTCCCATACATTTTGACTTGGTCGGTTAGTTATTTTGTAAGGTCTTGCCTCAGACACTGATTAAATCGTCTGTCACAGACGTACGACGCCAAAGATGATGATGATGATGATAGTTGTTAATATTCTTTGCTACAATGACTCTAACAATCAGTGAAGGATCCTTTAGAAGGAAATAAATCAGTGTAGAACAGATACAATATATAATTTTTTTTTAAATGTCTGATAATACGGCGGGTCGCACACTTGACGCACGATGGACCGCAAAATTATCGCAGAGGACTATCAGATCCATACTAGAAATGTCCATGCCCATACCAAAACCGCTCAACCGCTGTCGACGCAGCGCTGTCGCAGTGTCGTCCGTCGACTGCGGTTTTAGTATAGTGAGTGACGTTTCTAGTATGGATCTGACAGACCGCAGCAATATTTTTGCGATCCGTCGTGCGTTAAGTGTGCGATCGACCTACAGCGCGAGAGATCCCAGTAAATACACTGACTCTGACTTATATCCTTCCTATTAACTCCGTATTACGTGTCGGACGATTCCGGACAAATTGTAGGAAATGCGTCTCCCTCTCTCTTGTTACTCTCGGAGGAGACCCGGTTATGTTCTGTTATTAATTACACAAAAGCCAGCTCGTATTTCCGACGGACCCTCGGATTATCATCAGGAACAATAGCAAGGATTATCATCACCTCCAGAGAGAGCATTATTTTCACTTTATTCAGTTGTTGGGCAGCTAACACTATTAACAATAGGTATTAGGAGCGAGGATCATAATTTTTAAGTAAGTATACAAGGAGATAGATAATTATTTGTCGATTTGGTGTCCCAAACATACATACATGCATAAATCACGCCTTTATACCTTGCGGGGTAGACAGAGCGTTAACAGCTGTAAGAATACAGTCGCTATTGCCACGTCTGACATTTTTGAGAGTTGTTTTTCAAGGTTGTTTCAGAAAACATGTGTATCACTATAGTGGCAGGTTGTCAGTCTGTCGCCTAAAAATTGTAATACACCAATACTCTCGAGTCCCTTAGTCGCCTCTTACGACACCCGCGGGAAGGATGTGGGGTGATGCTATTCTAAGCCGAGTGAGACATTTATACTCTCCTTGTTTTGAGGATCATAATTTTAAAGTAACTAACTACACACATAGATAGTCATGTGTCGATTAAGGCCCGTAACTTATAAACCGCATTACTCTGAGATCGATCTTGAGTGCGACTTTGAGATGCGGTTAGTTTTGACTAGCATTTGTCAAATTAGATCTAGAGATTGATCTCAGAGTTGAGTGCGAAATACGAACCTTAGTGTCCCATAAAACAAGAAACGCAAAGTTATTTTTTTGGTGTTTCAGCCTGAACAATAATATAAGAAATATAAACCGGTTAAATTCAATATTACTACTATTACGCAGATGGCGAGACGAACTGGACGGGTTTTCTAAAAATTGGCATGAAGAGGCACAGGATCGAGATCAGTGGAAAAAAGGAAGGAAGGCTTTGCCTAGCAGTGGGATCCCGATGGCTAGATAAGATAAGATAAGATAAATTCAATAGATGCATACAGTAGTCCATAACAGAATTTGGCCAAGTTTCGTTGTGTTCATTTCGAAGCGACCCAGAATAAGACGCTCGCGCTGCTTTCGAACAACGAATCCAATTTCGCTATTAGTTCAGTCGGATTCGCGAATTCACAGTAAAGAGAAGGCAGTAAGAGCAGTATAATAGACCGCAATCTTTTCAAGCTGGGCCCATGAAATACCGTTACGCCGCTTTATTCTAGGTTGATAGCTACCGGAATCCCAGTGATATGATAATATTATACCTACTCTTGATGGTCATTTAAAAATGACAGAGGTTGTTAGCAAAACTTAAGTAGTGGCGGGCGGTCATTTTATTTTATTGTGACGAATGTGTCTCCGAAATTATTGCATCGGAGCCTGGTACGGCTAGAAAAACTCTCAGGCTAATAAATTATGAAAGAAATGAAAATTCGTGGTAAAAAAGGAGGAGGTTTGAGGCAGGTGTAAACTGGGGCATTATTGATTGACGTCTAACAAAAGCCCACCGACTTTGCTTGGAAAAATTGCGTCACTATGAGTATGAAGTATCAAAATAGCGTCGCTATCGGCTTTAAATATCAAATAATGAGACCATACCGATGAAAGTTAGACCATTCCGATGAATGAAAGGGCTGGGCTACACCGTGAATCATCTGAGTTGTGTCTAAGATGTTTATATACTGATCGTATGCTCTTACTGTGGCGGAACAAACCGCAGGTCGCGCTCGGTGTTTAATTTTGATTTATACTGAATTAGGAAGGCGGTAAGGGGGGGGGGGGAGGATAACGAAGGGGAGAGGAACAATAGGCAAGGAAAGGCCGCGCCAAAACTCCGGCAAACGACTTAGTCTCGGTATGACACAATACCGGTTCGTCACGAAAAATTTACACCATTACAAAGTTTCGTCACACCTATGAATGATAGTGATACGTAGTATATTACTAGTTTATAGTATAAATGTCGTAATTTTTTACATTTCTGTCTGTCCGTATGTCAGTCAAATTAGATATAGCAAACTCTTCCTAAACCACGCAATAAATATTGATGCGTTTTGTTTTAATAAATGGAGAGATTGAATCTTATTAAAGCCTTTTTAACTCGTAAGACATAAATATTAAATATTAATAATAAAAATATAAAATATATCTTTTATTTCAGATTCATGATCCATAGTATTTGTTAGTAGCACTTAGTGATGTTATATATAAAACACTACTACTGTACTAAAACCATGAATGTAAAATGATCCTTAAGACATTGGAAGTAAAGTTCAATCTATATCTAATGTAATGACCACAAAACTTTATATTTGGCCGTATCAGACAAACTCTTTTAACCGCTTTTCAGGTCGAACTGGGCCTGTGGCGAACCAGGATTGAGACAGAGCCCGAGGGGAGGAAACACGTCGATACCGCGTTTCAGAACTTGCATGTGGAGCGCATTCGCGTCTACACAAATGGTTACTTTCATGCTTAACAGACTAGCTCTTGACCGGTTTTTAGGCCGAACTGGGCCTGTGGCGAACCGGGCCTAGCTCCGGCAAACTACGCGTTAAACATTAAGACAGAGCCGACGGAGGCTTTTAATGGCTCCTTTCATCTCCCATTCGCTAATTGTGTCCCGATGGAGCCGGGTTTTTCGAAGATCCGTGGATTTAGCCGCGTTTTTGCTCCATCATGCTTGAGTCAAGTTAAATAATTCTGGAAAAAAAATTGTTAGTACAGCTACCTACAAAAATGAAATATTTTATTATTTCAACAGTATTCCATTAGACAGACACAGCTAGATATAGAATTGAAGGAACCTGAGCAATTCAGCCCCAGACGCACACACACACACACACACATACACACACACACACCGGTAGGCAGAGCGTTAACGGCCACGTCTGCCACGTTTTGAGGGCCGTCTCCTAGTTGGTTGTTTTGTTTTATTTTGACTTTGTTATAAATCTAGGTGTCATAATTGATAAACATCAAAACCTAGCTCATGTGGACTCTGTCTCAGCCCGAGTCCGTAAATTAATCTATGTTTTTAAGAACCTTAGACACGCTGCAGGTAGAAACATTATAAAAGAAGTCTACTTTGCTCTTTGTGAGTCTCTTTTAACTTATTGCATCACTGCTTGGGGTGGAACTCATAAGAAAACCATTCTTGGTCTAGAAAGAGCACAGAGGGCCATTTTAAAAGTCAGCACTTTTCGTCCATTTTATTATCCAACAGCTCAACTACTTATGGAATGTAATGTTTTATCTGTTCGCCAATTATTTATTTTACTAACAGTTACCAAGCAACATACACTAACCAAGTATGATCCTGGACTCCAATCCAATAAAAGAAGATGCGATATTGTCTGCCCTTCCACAAAGCTTCATCGAGCACATTCTCGTCATTTCTTTAGTTTCCTAGGTGGTTTTCTTTATAATCAGTTAAACCGCGAACTAAACTTCTATAAGATGAATAAACAATTGTGTAAAAGGACTCTTATCAACTGGTTGAAGGGCAAAACCTATGCTGAAATAGAAAACCTTCTGTTAATAGATGTTTAGTTTTAGTTTAAATAAGTATAGATTGTTTTAATAAGTTATTGTATGCAGAAGATTGTTTTTGTTTAAGTATATTATAATTTTAACTTGCACAGAACATATTTTTTAGACATTACCTGAGATACAAGTAAATATTTTTATATATTTACTTAGTTTAGGTATAATTGATAAATTTATGCACTATTTTATTTTTATATCTGTAAATTTACTATTTGTAAGCACTATTTTATTTTGAAATAAATTATCTTTATCTTTATGTGTATTACAACTTTAGGCGACATGCTGACAACCTTTCACTACAGTCATACACGAATCATCTTAAAGGTCCCTCAATACTTTTCAGACGTGGCGTTAACAACCGTTATTTACGATCGCTAACGCTCTGCCTACACGCCGAGGGATAAAGGCGTGATTTAAGTGTGATGTATTGAGTGTAGATCAGCCAGTGGGCAGATTAAAGGGCATACTCAAATTATCCTTACTAAATATAGTCTCTCCGTCTTCTAATATTGCCTAATTGAATTTACGTTGTTGAGTTAACCTTCGAAATGAAATTAGTTCCCTACTTGTGTAAACTGAATTATACTCTACGTAATTACTTCGGGGTTAAAAATAACTTTAGCTGAATATGAATTTTTCTCAAGCCATAATGCAAAAAGACGTACTTAAACGAAATTTTCTGAATGATATTTTGCACGGAAGTGCGCAATGACTGGTCTAACCACCTGCGGCCATGATGTATTGTGTTTTTTTTGTGTATCTAATCATATTTTTGATAATCTCAATAGAACAGCCCCACCCCCTCTCTCCCCGTGGCGGTCGTAAGAGGCGACCGAGAGACAAACCAGACCTTAGACCGGTCCTGGAGAAGGACAACTTCACATTAAACCCGGTACAGGGTCTTCGTCAGGCGCGTGTGACAGAGGTCTATCGTGCGGTAGACTCCTGCAGACGACCTGGCTCCGCACGTATCGACTTGTCGTTCCTGTGGAGCCAGCCAGGGAGGCCGAGAGGGTGGCGCAGGTCCTGGGCAACTCTATGTTTTCCATAATTGCGACCCAGACAACGCAGTGTTTGTGCTCTTGCCTCAAACACTGATTGAATCATCTGTCACGGACGTACTAGGCCAGTGAGGATAATGGATGACTCATAGAATATACTGGGTTGATATTGTCTTATCCATGTATATTTTTTTATTTCGATAATAATAACATAGTACGGTCAGTTTTGAGCAAAAGTGCTCTAGAAACAGGTTTTTATTTGTAATTTCTGTAAATACCTACGATTGGTACCGTTGGATTCCTTGTCATGTCCACAATACGGATCTGTCGGTCGTAGAGTGCAAAGGTGGGGATAGAGGGTGGGGGGGGGAATCAAAGATGGCGGAAGGGCAGTTTGGTTTTTACGCTCTAACTCGACATATACTGTACCGATTTAAAAAATTATAATTGCGTTTTAAAGCTAATAAACTGTTGTATGTTTCGTCCATAGACATATAATACTTATTTATTATAGTTTATGAGCTATCTTCTAAATTAAAGTCTTGCAGTATAAATTCTAGTTTTTAAGTACGGATTGTTCGAAAACCAGTAGCTTTTCGAAAAAAATAGTTCAGTAATAAATTATAGAGCGGACATTCAGCTATTCAAAAATGTAAGTATAATTGAACTGGACCTTGAAATCACTAAGATATACCTATTCGCGTGAACAGAGTGGTGTAGTCGCGTACAGATGCGCTTGCTATTGACGCTGCTGTCAATGTACTTTTTACGTATATATTTATAAAATTTTTGTTTGTATGACAGGAACTTGCAAGGAACGTATGAATCCATATATCTTATGAATCCAAATCTCACCAAAAACATTCTGTAAAAAACATGCCAAGTCTCGCTGGAACTGCTTATTTATTTTTAAAAAGTCGTGCCAAGTATAACGTTCCAACTGGCTTTAAAAAGGATCTAGTCAATTGAAACTGGACTGAAATTATAATTTAAGTTAAATTGGTTTATTATTTACGTTAAAAAGTATTGAACTATGATTTTGATAATAAGTTTAATCACAATCTTGATTGAAAGACTCTTCAGAAATATATTGATTGAAACATGAAACAGAATCGATATGGCAGACGCCCTTCATACAATTTAGCCGCTTCATAACACAAATGCACTTCGTTGTTCGGCAACCTGTCGCGCATTGGCATTATATTAATTGTATGTCTTTAATGGAAAATGGAGGACGCAAACTAGTCACTGTCCGTTGTCTTCTTCTCGGCGGCTGCTCAGCAGCCGGCGGGGAGACGCCTCCGAGGCTACGGCCTCACTGACGTGGGTGCTAAACGCCGCCTGCTAATACAGGCGGGGCGATGGGGGCACTAGGGTAAGTGCGGTGGTGGTCCGGGTGCCAGGAGGACTTCACGCCGCGGCGAGGTCGTACCAGCCGGGTGATTCCCCATGTGGGGAGGTCCAGCTAGTGCCCGTCAGCCAGCGGCCGCTCGTCCCCTGGTGGCTGCCTTGCGAGGAGGTCCCGAGGCAGCGGTCATATCCGGGTAAGCGGCGGATGCCGAACTTTCCTGGGCTCGTTGTGCTTGCCCACGATCCTGACTACTCGACACGGAGTAGTGGATGTGGACAGGCGACGGCCACGTCAGGCTGTGCTTAGACAGCACCACCCTGAGCAGATTATCTGAGCGCTTTAGCCTCCAGGCCGCCCATGGCGGTCGTGACGTCGCCGAAGGACGACATCAGGCGCTGGAGGCTAGAGCTGATGATCCTTCATCCCCCCCCGGCCCTCTGGCCGCGTCTTCGCCTTCACGGAGTTCGGCCAGAACATCAGTGAGGGTCCTGATCGCCAGGATCAGGACCTGTCTGTCCTCTTGTAGGACGGCTGCTCTTTTCGTCTTTACTCTTAGGGCCGGTTGGGGCTTCGGCTTCTCTTTCTGAGGTTCAGCCAAAGAGGTGCCGACCACTCCCAGCGAACCCGTGGGGGGCTCAAGGACTTGGCTGGCCCGGCTATTCCACGTCCTAAGGGGGCGGGGGCGATAGTCGCCTCCTCCGCCTCCTCGGCTTCCGTTTCTTCGTCGATGTTCTGTTGGGGGCGTTGGCGGCCGCTGCCGGCCTCTGATAGCGACCTTCGGCGGACGTTCTTTCGGGGCTGCATAGGCGAACCGGGAAATTCCGGGGCCGGCGCCCTCCAGCGCGGCGGTTAGGTAGCGCTGGTACCCACGGAATTCCTCTTCGGTTTATTTTTCCTCTGTCGTGTCGCGTGAGATAAGATTCAAGTGCAACAAAACTTTTATTTTCGCGCGCTTAAGCATCCACACCGCCTCGCGCTTCCAGCATCCTGGAATTTATGATAACGTCGAAAAGTCTTTCTTCTTCTTAATCGTATAGGTGATCAATTTGCACAAATTTTGTTATTCAACATAAACAGGCTGCCTTGAATAATTGATCATTGAGATTTATTGCGAAAAAAACCTCAATTAAGAACACATGATGATATAGATCATCTTAGAGCAGCTATATTCCAAAGTGTTAATAAATCTGGACAAACTACGTCCCACCAAAGGAGCATTAGAGCAACATCTTCGTAGGGCTACTTACCAAACATTTATTTGGAGGACAGCACACAAGCCTATACACAATTTACCCCCACCATGAACATGTGGTTGGCAAATAAAAAGCGACAAATTAGTGCCAGTGACTAATTTGCGTCCTCCATTATCCATTAAGGACATACAATTAATATCATGCCAATGCGCGACAGGTTGCCGAACAACGAAGTGCATTTGTGTTATGAAGCGGCTCAATTGTATGAAGGGCGTCTGCCATATCGATTCTGTTTCATGTTTCAATCAATATATTTCTGAAGAGTCTTTCAATCAAGATTGTGATTAAACTTATTATCAAAATCATAATTCAATACTTTTTAATATAAATAATAAACCAATTTAACTTTAATTGTAATTTCAGTCTAGTTTCAATTCACTAGATCCTTTTTAAAGCCAGTTGGAACGATATACTTGGTACGACTTTTAAAAAATAAATAAACAGTTCCAGCGAGACTTGGCATGTTTTTTACAGAATGTTTTTGGTGAGATTTGGATTCATAAGATATATGGATTCATACGTTCCTTGCAAGTTCCTGTCATACAAACAAAAATTTTATAAATATATACGTAGAAAGTACATTGACAGCAGCGTCAATAGCAAGCGCATCTGTACGCGACTACACCACTCTGTTCACGCGAATAGGTATATCTTAGTGATTTCAAGGTCCAGTTCAATTATACTTACATTTTTGAATAGCTGAATGTCCGCTCTATAATTTATTACTGAACTATTTTTTTCGAAAAGCTACTGGTTTTCGAACAATCCGTACTTAAAAACTAGAATTTATACTGCAAGACTTTAATTTAGAAGATAGCTCATAAACTATAATAAATAAGTATTATATGTCTATGGACGAAACATACAACAGTTTATTAGCTTTAAAACGCAATTATAATTTTTTAAATCGGTACAGTATATGTCGAGTTAGAGCGTAAAAACCAAACTGCCCTTCCGCCATCTTTGATTCCCCCCCCCCACCCTCTATCCCCACCTTTGCACTCTACGACCGACAGTTCCGTATTGTGGACATGACAAGGAATCCAACGGTACCAATCGTAGGTATTTACAGAAATTACAAATAAAAATCTTCATAGTAGCTTGAAGGCAAACCGTACTAACAAGCAATATGGACATTAAAGACGTAATTTTGCTTTGTGTATTTTGGATAACATTTCCCAGTTTTTCGCGTTAATATTACGAACATAGCATTGTCCGGAAAAACATGATATTACGTAGAAAAAATACGATTATACGTTGGTAGTATTTTTGTTTGTACCCTTGGCTATGGTATACAGGGAAAACATCAATATGTAAGAAATGGTAATAATAAACCAATAATTTCTAAGAAGTATTTATGCACATACACATACACAAATCACGCCTATATCCCTGGCGGGGTAGGCAGAGCGTTAACGACCGTAAAATTACGGCCGTTATCGCCATGTCTGACAAAATGTTTGAGGGTCGCTACAGACAAGTCGTGTATCACTGTAGTGACAGGATGTCAGTCTGTCGCCTAAATATGTAATACACGAAACCCTCGAGTCCCTTAGTCGCCTCATACGACACCCACAGGAAAGAAATGGGATGATGTTATTCTAAGCCGGCATCACACGGCGATTAATGAGAATAAATAAATGTACCACATAATGAGTATCTCCATTTCTTATAGAAATTACCTATCTACATGTTTCGGTCGCACCCGCAGGTAATCGTTTTCCGTGGGAATAAGCCATTTATTATGCGGCAAATAAAAATTCCTCTTAAATACAGACCAGAGAAACGAATGTAATTTTTGCTCTGTGCTCTTAAATGATGCTGTTTATTTAAAATACCGCATGAATATTCGTTTAGTGGTCTTTTTTCATTTTCGTGTGGAACACTGAGTCGTCCAACGACCGTTTAGTGGTGTTTCTGCCAGACAGAGGCAAACTCACAGAGCAAAAATTACATTTGCGGTGCGCGTATAACATCTCTTGTCTGTGCGCAAACTCTTTTATATACTACCTGTTGGTTAGTTTCTTTTTTATTCGTTTTTCCTGTGACGTACAATAATTTATGTACATTTAAAATGGAAATATTAACTAGAAATGCTACCCTATTTCAGCGTCATTTACAAACGGAATGGAGTTCTTGGTTCCGATCCGCTTAAAGGATCCGCGGCGGTAACGGAACTATCGCCTGATCCAATAATAGGTGCCACTTCGCTCCTTTCCTCTCAATTATGAATATTCATCCGCTTTTTCCCGCTCCCCCATTTAGGGGTGAATAATACAGCGCCATCTAGCGCTTTGTTCCATTATTCAGCGGCTTAGGTATTTGTGGTGTTTGACGTTTGGATATCAAAGGCGTAATAAATCTCTTGCAACTAGTAAACGCATTAAAAAAATTAACATTGCGTATAAAGTGGAACAAGGCGAAAATTATTACTACCCAAGCTACTTATACAAATACATATCACGCTTTTACCCCAAGCAGGGTAGGCAGAGCGTCAACGACCGTAAACCACCCCGTCTGAAAAATATTTGAGGGTCGTTTCAGATAAATTGTGCATCACTATAGGTACAGGTTGTCAGCCTATCTCCTAAAACTGCAATATACATGAGACCCACAATCTCCTTAGTCGGTTTCCACGGTCTTCCTTTCTCTTCACTACATGTTATAACTTCTACCCTCCTTTCCATATAACAAATAACATATATTATTCATAGTTACACTTTGCTGTCTTTGTTGTCTGTGATGTCCCTACATACTTTGTTATTTTTTGTTTTAGGTTTCCTGTCTGTTCCAGTCCAAACAATTCAAAATTTTCTACCGAACAATCTCCTCACGTGTTAAAGTCAACTTACGGTCATTGGCAAAATACGTCTCAAACAAAGAGATGTGAAGCCATTTGGGAAAAAAAAAATGACATGCTGGCCTATCTTGTTAAACACATATTATGATTAAATATTAATCTTAATTACCACTGACCGGAGTTTGTAAAAGTTCAACAAAAGTTTGTTAATTATTTTAGGTAGGTACTTACTAAGTTTTAATTCTTCCGTTACTTACCAATCATGTACGATGTTCGATGTCGAAGTCTAAAGAATTAAACTTTCACCGTGTTCATTCATTCTACTCGTACTTGCCTTATCTCGTTTCTCTGTCGAGGTCGGCTACCTAACCTAGGGAATTTGACGTGGAACAAAAGTTTTTACACGAACGACTGCCATCTGACCTCTGCCACCCGAAAGCTAACCTGGCGTTATTACTAAACTAAAAGTTAGACATGAATTTACAACGTCAAATAAAGTGGAAAAATAATTTGAATGTTTCAAAATTTCTTGTAATACTGACAATATAAAGAACTCTGGTTCAAATTACGGCAGTTCTTTCGTTTCGTTCACAAAAGTCATTGTCCTTTTAAAGCTATTTCCGACGTCATCAATTCACATAGCGCGGTATTGAAGCCAGTTCCAATATCGACAATCTCGCGGTTCACCATACCGCTACTGCCCCGATGGCGGTAGTACAAAACTTACACAGCCTCACGTCTAAGCTGTGGTCGGGTTTGTACGTAAAACACGCTATAAATGCGACTGCAGCACAGATCTAACACCTATTTGACGTGCATGATTTTAAGTGATTAATAATGATTGCGATTACGATTCTTCTTCTTTATCAGCATGCTTATGATTAGCTAGTGCAAAATACACTGATTATGTGAAAAAAACTAAAGCATTAAAATACCTCTAATTTATTTTGGTAAAACATGTCCTTTTTCATGTCCATTTATGGTGTTACGTTTGACAGAATTGTGAACACATATAACGTGTGAGGCAAAACAGCGGAGCATCTTTTTTTTTTCATGTGGGACGCTGAGTCGTCTAAATACCCAATGAAACCAAGTTTTAGAATTTTTCAACCGCCTTCTGTGTTATACATTTAAATCTTTCTTTAAAATATAATAAAAATCTGTTAGGTACGGGGTTTAGGAGGAATTAGCGGTGTCCATTACAGAGAAACGCAAAAATCGACTTCATTTTATTCGACATATTGATAATGATGTGTCTATGTTGCAGATGGGTTTGTAAAAACGCACCCCGGCGTGAAAATGAACACTCTGAACGCCTCCGCTATTCAATGGGCTGAATTGAAACTAGGTGTCGACGTTCCTATCCACGCCGCGTTTTTGCCGCAAACACTTCAATAGGCCGTTCTTTGTACGGTAGGAATCGATGCAGATTAATTACAACGCTAGCGGCTGCGTACTTTGGAACGCGCTACGAATTGGTGTTTAAGCTTAGATTCAAACTGAACTCGTTATGGGATAGTATTGAATCAATTCTATTTATCTCGAGGGCCTCATGTGAATCACACGTTTGAGCCATTGTTCCAAGAAAAAAATAATTGTCAAATATTTGTCAGACGTGGAGAAATCGACCGGTTGTGCGTTCTTTTACGCCCTGCCTGTCCCGGAAGGGATAAAGGTGTGATATGCGTTCGCATGTCTGTAGTTTATTTCATAAATGCGTGAAACTTGAAAGTATATTATCCATTATTGTACCTTGATGATATCAAGAGCACATACAGGGTGTAAAAAAAATTGCTGCAAATATTTTAAGGTGTGAATCAAGGAATTGAACAACTTTCCCCAAGAAACATAGGTCGAAATATGAAAACAAATTTTGGACCTCCCATAAAGGTTGACTCGCTCGGCTGCTACATTTTGTATAGGAGGCCAAAAATCTTTTTTCATATTTCGACCTATGTTTCTTGGGGGAAGTAGTTCAATTTTATGGGCTGATTCATGCCTTAAAATATTTGCAGCATATATTTTTACACCTTATATATGTGTCATCTGAAAGAGGGGTTTACCAAAAGATGGCGGAATTACTAAGCACGCCGCAAGTTATTTGTAAGGCAAACAACGCCAACTCGGGTTAAACTTCGCCCCTTGTCTCCTTTGTCAGCGACGACCTCCAAACTGCTAAATTACAAGTAACTTGCCAACTAGTAAATAATTTAAGAGATCTTTCGTCATAGTTATCAAACAAAGAGTGGGGGACTCCTTAATGTAAAACTATTTAACTTTGGAATGATAGACATTTTTAGGTTTATCTACACAAAAACACATTTTACACTCGAGAGCAATGAATTAGGGTTGTTAGAATAATCTTATTCGAATAATAGGAGAGCTCGAAGAACGTTAACCAAGTGTACGGGCAAGAAGATAAAGTAAGAAGACAACTTGTTGAAGCTAACTCGAAACATTTTAGACCTGCAGACAGCCCCAAACAAAAGATGGGATTTGCATTTGAATGCATTTGATGCACCCAAAACCACTTAAAAATGGAAAACACAGTTTAGTCGCACGCCTTCGTACACCATCTTCATATTTACTAACACAGTATCCTCATAAGGAAGTCTATGGTCTTCTCAATCTATTTGGTAGAACATTTCCCGGACCATTCGAGAGATTAATTGGCGCGGAACCTGGTAAAAACAGTGCATAAATCAGCGGAAGAGAGGTGCCGTACCGCTCCTGATTTTGGGAACAAAGAGAACATAATTAAAACCGTAATTGAATGTGAAGATAGAACTTATTTTCTTCGTCTTTCTCTTAGAATGAGATTGTGAATTTGGGACATTGAAAAATGCGAGATTGGTGTACAGGCAAGCTCAGGCTGGATTATACTGTTTGGCATTGAAACGCTGTTATGCCGATCGCGTAAGACTTATATTGACATTTTGGGATATTTAACCAAATTTCAGCTTGACTGTACTATAGTATTGTGGTAATTAGGTATTTAATTACATTTTGTACTAGGAGCCTAAAGCAACTGTCACACGCATCGCATGATTTTCCGGAGTTTTGCCGTATCCGGTTTTGTGGCGCAAGAAGTTTATGAAATCCTATACATAAAAACTGAATATCACGGCACATGTTGCCGCAACATTTCTTGACGATTGTAAAGTGGCTGTTAGCTACAGCAATATTTTCCAGTCTGTGTGTGATTCACTTTGATTATTTGTTTGTAATTATCTATCTAGATTGTTTGTACAAAAGACGTATCTAGGTCATGAAATTATTTAGGGTTTTTGGGAGTTGTGGTAATGTTTAAAACATGATTAATGTTATTTTACTCTATTATTTCCCTTTGTTTTCAGAAACACTATTAAAATATTAAAGCGAAAACATGTTGTTAGGGCGTAAAACGATAATTATAAATTCTACCTTTGTTGTAGTATTCCGCTTTTGCAAACATAGAAAGGCTTTTACAGAATATATTAATTTGGAATCGTGTTTGTAAATTGGACTCTCTATTTCTGTAGACTCCAATTTGTGAATTCTGATGACCTAAATAACCATATTAGTAAAACAACGTGAAATTCATAAATGATTTATATGAAATTATAACAAGAAGTGAATTCTAGACATGTATCGTCATATTCTTCTCAAAGGAGCAAATAGCGGCGAGGTTATTTGAATCAAAACGTTCAGACGCTATTCAAAGAAAGTTTTAAGCTAAGTTTTTGAGGGCAACCATAACACCAACCCCACATAGATCAGCCTATTTCAGTCCACTGCTGTACATAGACTTCTCTTAGAGTACGCCATAAGGCACATTCTCTCATTTTTGCCATCCAGTCGCTACCAGCCGCTTATTTTAAATCGTCGGTCTACTTGGTTGAAGGGCGCATAACGCACCGCTTTCCGAGGCGAAACCGCTATTTGAAAACTCGCCTGCTCCATTGTCACTAAGACATGATTGATGGATTTGACAGGAAGAAGAAGGTGACAGATGCAGCCAGTCTACTACCACTTCCAGATTAGGTCCTTTACTTGGGTCTTCTGATAATCCCATTCCGGACAAAGAAGAAGTATAGAAGACAACCACTACCATCATAAAAGGTTATCATTCTCATCACCGAAAGTCAGACAAGTTAAATTGTCCGAAGGCTGCTTAGAGGCAAATTGTGGCATCTAGTCTTCGATTGCTTAAGTTAGTTGTTAAGTTCGGTTGGCGAACATTAGTTGGGAATGCTCGGCTAATGCTTGCAAGTTTGTTGAAACCTCATTAAGTAGGAGTACTAAAATGTTTCAAAACCGTACTACAACGGCACCCAATCAAGATTGATGTTTTATACTTATAACAATGTGATACTTTGCAACGACGCCACTTTGCTTAATCAAAGTGATTTGTTTACCATATATTGTACTTCTTTAGTACATAATATACGAGCAACTAAAAAACATGTACCTTTATTTTAACCTATTTTTGTAGTAGCGGGAGATAATTCCATGGACAAAGCTTTAGAATTCGTGAAAGATGTCGTCCAAATATACTAGTAGCTTCTTGGTAGATTAGTCACCAGCACTACAGCTTGTTTAGAGAATGCACAGTATATATTACAGCTTCAGCGTGATGTATTGCGGCGTGTCTTGCACTAGTAGTAGGTACTTTAATGGTTTTGTTTTGAAGATATTTACTAAGCTAATTCACGGCTTTTACGGTCACCTCTTTCAATAAAAAGCAAAATAAAGGAGAGAGACAATCTGTAGCTAAATTGCTGTCACGTGTTGTTTTCATAACTTGAGGCGTGGTTCTTTCACGTTGCACATTTTTACAGCAGATTAAATATTTTTTTTCTCTAAATTAGAGAATAAATCTACTCAAGATATTAAACTTCAGACCGAAAATAAGAACTATTCAGATTTTCTGTACGTTCCGGTTTATAACGAGTACATAATAAACCAAAGAAATATGCTTGTGTAGTAGGTATGTATGCCAGTTGCGCATGCAAAGACCCTGCAACGAAATTCCGCATGCCACTAATATCTTCTCGACCTTATTTATTCACTCAAAAGACCCACTTTGCAGCGACTTTAAAATTAACAGTCTCATTGGAACACAGAGCCAACGAAATTTAGATTTCATGACGGCTCGTAGTTGGGTACCAACCGCAAATGGAGAAGTAGAAGCCAAAGCGGAATTTTAGATTTAAAGACCTCCAGAATAACAACCAACATTCCAAGATATTACATCTAACCAACTGAGTTTTTAATACATACACAAATCACGCCTTTGTCCCTTGCGGGGTAGGCAGAGCGTTAACGATCGCAAAATTACGGTCGTTATCGCCACGTTTGACAAGTATTGAGGGCCCTTTCAGATGATTCGTGTATCACTGTAGTGACAGGTTGTCAGCCTGTCGCCTAAAATTGCAATACACTTAAAGCCCTCGAGTCCCTCAGTCGCCTCTTACGACACCCACGGGAAAGAAATGGGGTGATGATATTCTAAGCCTGCATGACACGGCATTTAGGTTCAAAGACCTCCAAAATAACAACCGACATTCCAAGATATTACATCTAGGTAATTAACTGAGTTTTTAATTAAGAGTTCAAATGCTTGATTGTATACTAGTTTTTAAATTGGTTCGTTTAAACAAACTATAGGGTTAGTTAGCCTTAAACACTTGCCTTACTTAAAAAGTAATTGTGTAACAAAATTGGAAAACTGAGTAGGTAAATTTTTCAAATTCATAATATAAACATAAAAATCTTAATTTTTTTTAATAGCAAAATAGAGAGCTTTAGCAAAGAACAATACTGTGAATACAATGTTCTATTACACACACACACACATATCACGCCTTTATCCCTTGCGGGGTAGGCAGAGCGTTAACGGCCGCAAGAATACGGTCGCTATCGCCACGTCTGACATTTTTGAGGATTGTTTTCCAAGGTTGTTTCAGAAAACATGTGTATCACTATAGTGACAGGTTGTCAGCCTGTCGCCTAAAAATTGTAATACACTAATACTCTCGAGTCCCTTAGTCGCCTCTTACGACACCCGCGGGAAGGATGTGGGGTGATGCTATTCTAAGCCGGCATCACACGACTGTTCTATTATAATGTTATTTTATTATTATAATGTTCTATTATATTATTTTAAATTGAAAGGATCGTTGTTGAAAACCGTTTCACTTAAACCATTCAATCAATTTATAGTACCTAAATAAACAAATCTATAAACTAACTGAATACAATATTTTATTTATTAAAATACCAATTTAGAAAGAGTCTCAATAATGTATTTTTATTGAATCCTACTAATATTATGAATGTGAAAGTTTGTATGTTTGTTAATATGTTTGTTAGTCCTTCACGCTAAAACTACAATACCGATATTCATGAAATTTAGCACACAAATAGAAGGTAGCTTGGATTCACACATACGATAGTTGTTATTCCGAAAAAAAAATTCTGTGTGATGCTACCGACTTCTACGCGGGTGGAGCCGCGGGCGCCTACTAGTACGATATAAACCTAACCATGTTTTTTTCTTGTATATCATCAAGTATATGATTTTCAACAGACAAATGGAAGGTATACAAAATGTGATGGCTGGCCGTTTCAACTGCCATATTGGATTAAATATTTGTAGCTAATTTCTTTACTCCCTGTATTAGGAAAAAACATACATATATCACGCCTTTATCCCTTGTGGGGTGGGGTGAACGGCCGTAAAAATACGGTCGCTATCGCCACGTCTGACATTTTTGAGGATTGTTTTCAAGGTCGTTTCAGAAAACATGTGTATAAAACTATAGTGACAGGTTGTCAGCTTATCGCCTAAAAATTGCAATACACAAATACTCTCGAGTCCCTTAGTCGCCTCTTACGACACCAACGGGAATGATGTGGGATGATACTATTCTAAGCCGGCATCACACGGCATTAAGAAAAAAGCTACCAATAATAGTCATTATAGAATCTTCTTCGTGGTAAGTGAGATCCTCCAATTGGGAACTTTATGCAAATGTGGGAGTTCGCTGACACAAATCGTGGGAATCTGCCACTTCACCAACTTTACTTGGAGCCAACTTTCAACAGCGTTAAATAATTATTCATTGTGAACAAATCTTGTGAATTACTCGTAATTTGAATTGTTGTTCAACCTTTTATAGGTAAATATTATCATAGAGACTATGGGCCAGTGAAACGCACCTTTGTCACAATAACGAGAACTAAAATAACGCATCTGTAACGCAGCGTATTAATAACGGAGATGCGTCAACAGTGACTGAGCGGTTATATGGGGATTGACGTTTCTAGTATGGATCTGACAGACCGCTGCGTTACGGATGCGTTATTTTAACATTCCTGCTGCGTTAAGTGTGACAATAGGCTTTTACATCCACTGCTAACCGTTTTCCCTTAGTAAAAAGTAGTCTATGCAAGGACGTTGTACCTTATTCATGAAGAAAGGTTATTTGATAAAAAAAAACTAAACTTTCCTCTTGAAAATATTAGCGAAAAGAAGACAAAGGTAAAAAAAAATGGATCACTTTAGTACCACTGTACGAGACGGAGCCGTTTGCGTGGGTTCAGTCTTGGAATTTGATGTTTAATTGAAATATAAAAACAGAAATGGAAAATCTATTGTGTCATATTTATACTGTTTCAAATTCCGTGAGTATATCCTTGTAGGACATCTTTGATTAATATACTCATAGTTTAAATAGGTTAAACGTAAACATTTCCTAGCAGAAGCGTAGTTCTATTCACGTTTTGAGGAATGAAGATCTAGTTTCCTATTTGGTATTTGGCTTGGCTTACATTTCAAAGCCTGGAAGCCTAGACGTCAGACTTTAAGCACCCGAAATGGGGGATTCTAATATGACGACCTACTTATCTATTGCTATATGAATACTGCGAACTTATTAACCTAAAATTAAAACGTAATAAAAGAACTACAAAATACTTGACAAAGTTTTTGTTATACTGGGTGGTTCCAAACGACCAACTTTTCTGAAAA
This sequence comes from Keiferia lycopersicella, assembly GCA_029255805.1. Taxonomy (NCBI): domain Eukaryota; kingdom Metazoa; phylum Arthropoda; class Insecta; order Lepidoptera; family Gelechiidae; genus Keiferia; species Keiferia lycopersicella. Next base: position 1,031,625 of record JARACZ010000018.1, read on the forward strand.
CGTTAAGTCCTTTTGTCCTTTAAGACAGTTGTTCAGGTCAATATAAGTCAACTTAACATACAAGGTGTAACTTTAAATGCGCAAAACCTCAGACACTCTCAATCAGCCCATGAAACTGAACAACTATCCCCAAGAAACATAGTCCGAAATATGAAAAAAAAAATTGGGCCCCCCATACAAAATTACCGACCGACCAAGTCAATTTGTATGGAATGTAGAAATATTTTTTTCAGATTTCGACCTATGTTTCTTTGGGAAAGTTGTTCAGTTTCACGGGCTGTTTGAGGGTGTGTGAGGTTTTGCGTATTTAAAGTTAAACCTTGTATAAGGCATGTGAAAGATCGAATAGATGCGTATGTACAATACACATTTTATTTTACATTAGGAATTTAATATTGAACCAGCTTACATCGTTTTCCCCGTTCACTGTAGACGAGCACGTTATTCGTGGCGAAGTTTTCAGGGCATGTATTACAAAGTTCTTAGAATAGCTTATAGAGCACAGATGCTTCGAGCCGGGGGCTTCGGGCACGTACGGGGAACTACATGCTTTGCAGCAGAGGTGCTGAAGCCGGGTAGCTTTTGTGGAGGGGTTCTGACGTCTTCCGAAATTACGTACGTGGTTTGCACTCTGATATGAAGTATAGATTTCAAGCGATGGATCGAAATACCTTTTGAAATTAGTACTTTACTGGAGCATTATTTTTTACTAGCGCCCCGGCCAGCGGTTGCCCCCCGGGACATTTTTTTTGCATTAATTGTTTTATTTTATTTTATTTATTTAGGAAAACCAACAGCTATCATAACATAATACATAATAATTCTAGAAACAAAAAGCCAATTATAGGTTTTCACTGTTAGAAAATAAATTATATAACTTTATATTGAATCACTAAATCTAAAATAAACTGCAACAAAATCCGTTGTGTATTTATAAAGATTTAAACATACACAGATACAAACATAAAGACAGACAAGGGAAGCGACTTACGAGTATCTTTAATTTTATTGTGATGACGGCGGCGTCAAAGATCTATTTGGATCTCAATACTGCAGCAAACGGTTACGTAAATATTAAACCATAGTCAGGTGAATGTTACACAAACATTTTTATTTAGAATTCTGGTAGACGCAGGTAAATCACAGATAGGTTCCCGTAACTCAGAACGGTCGTTTACGTGCACAATTGCATATTGCATCAATTTATCTGCTACCAACTGCTCGGTTGCATCTTGCGTAGAATTTATTGAATATTATTGCTCTGTTCAAGTTTTGACGAACAACCCGAAAAACATTAGTCCAAGAAAGATTGAAATATTAGCTTAAGATCCATTTTTAGGTAATTTTGTGAAGAAAAAGTTATGGGGAATTTTATGAGCTTTAAATTTGCTTCACAGACATATGACACAGACATAATTTACGAGTTACAATTGTAACTCAAGCTGCTCGTATAATGGAAGGTTTGGTATTGGATGTTAAGTGGAAGATCTACCACAACACAGCTCTACATTTCACTATCCAAAACTCCGAATATTAATTTCTCTATTTCCTATTCCCATTTCCTAAGGATATAGGTGGGGATATCGGTTACTGACGATATCGGTTACTGAGTGTGAAGCGTGATAGGTTTCTAAGCGTATAGTAGACTATTGAAAGCCTACGTACGTAACTACGTGCGTAGTGGCAGAACGCCAACCACAATAGAAATATTGTTGTGAAAATATCGTTTAGGAATCTAGTTTGTGAATAATCTGAGTTGGATTGAGTAATTTTATGCTATGACAACGTCTTATAATTCGATTGAGCCGCACAAAAACATGCATGACTCATGCGGTGTTCCTTTGAGGCGTTACCTCTGAGCCGTTGCTTTTTTATTGTAAATTCTATTCTATAAAATGGTTATTATGAATTTGTTGGAACCGAGCTATGTTAGTAGGTACGTAAGTACCACCATCAAAGCAAAAAAATTATACCCTCTAATCTCTATAGGTATTTCTGCAGGATGCATGTAACACACGAACATGCACAATTTCACAATGCACCAATTTATTCCACCAAGCCGGTTGCACCCCGCACCCCGCTCCCCACACCCCGTTCCTCGCGCGTGACTATTTGAAAAATTTATCGAGGCTAAGTCTACGTGACAATCTTGTATTGCATCCTCAAAAGCAACTTTTGTTTCCTCAAATATATCTCCCGAGGGAATAAGAGTCGTTTGTAACGAGATGCACTTTGTTCGGGAGTGGAATGTTCTTTGTCTCAAATGCTTGACATAAAATGCTTTTGCATAAAATGCCTTTCCGCAAAAGACAAGGTTTTGAAATATCTAAGTAAGCCGAGGGGAGATGACTGGTTACAAACCTTACGCAACATAAATACCTACCTTTCGAAAATACTTAGCTATAGATCTCTCATTTCTCAGATACAACCTACCAACACAAAAAATTGCAGTAACTAAATAATACAGAGATATTTTTTAGACAGTGCACAGGCTTTGTAGGGTGTTTCTACTCATGATTCTGAAAAACTTACTTTACTACGGGGCCATCTGCGAATGACAAAAAATTGTACTCCATAAAAAATTTCATACCTTCTCGGCAAAGATGTATGGAAACCTTAAATGTTTTTTGCGATTTCGTAGCTGGCCCTATAGTAAAAGTTGTTCAGAATCATGAGTAGAAATACGAGCGTACTGACAAAAAAATAACCCAGTATTATGTTTAGGCAAAGTAGGCAAACAGATCAACTTTGTTGTTAATTCAAGTACGCAAAAAACACCCTACCTTAAGTTGTCAATAAAAGTTTGGGGTATTATCGCTCGCACCCAAGAATTCTACCAAAGTGTGGTATTCTATATCCTTAGCTGACTCTACACGGGTACGGAAACACGGAAATGGGCTAAGATTTACCGCGGTACATGTAGGTGAAGTTTCGTAAGCGGGATTGCGTCGGCGGATGTATGAAGTCGGCTGGGAATCAACGCGATGTATAATTTACTCTAGACTCAAGAGTAAGCAAGCAACTCTATTCCCTAGAGTTCGCAGTGTTGACTATGTGAAACTAAGCTGTAAGTTGGATATCGAAGAGGTAATAAAACTAAGGAAATAAGCTGACCTGTTGTGTATTGTTCTCAATGTTATGTCCTTAGTGTTCTTTTGCGTACAATAAACGGTTAAATAAATAAATAAACTATGATAACGTTGTAATCATTTCATCTGAAAATATTCCCTGAAAGTGTGTCTTATTTCTTCTACCTGACAATTTGGTAGAAGCCAGGGCATCTCGTACTTACCTGAAACAAAAAATAATATTATTAATTTTTTGATTGAAATAATGTAAACGCTAGCTTGAAGCGAAAGTGTAAATCATTTTTGAGCTTGATATTATATTCAGACATCAAGTGTGACCGCGCAAGTTGAAAACATAACATAATTGTTTATCCTCCACCGTAACAGACGACAAGACACAGCAGACTAAATCTCACAAGCAGTCTATCACCATTGTCTAAGCACACAACAGGCAACCCCGTGAAATTGGCTGCACTAGACACTAGCGCCACAGCCGCAGTACACTGCACACTGGCGCCCCCCGCGGCACCACGTCTCAATTAACCGCCGTTTGCTGAAGCAAAGACGCAATTACACAGCTCCTCCTTGCAGCTGGGTTGACATGCGACGCGAACGATGCTGCTTGATTGGGGATTAGCAGGCAAATTGATTCCTTAATGCAATATTGGGACTGAGGAAAATTCTAAGTGTTTGCTGTTACATATAAATACATACATATATCACGCCTTTATCTCAGTAGGCAGAGCGTTAACGGCCGTAAGAATACGGTCGCTATCGCCACGTCTGACATTTTTGAGGATTGTTTTCCAAGGTAGTTTCAGAAAACATGACATATTTCTGTTACATATAAAGATATTTATTTGCCAGAATACAGTTATTGGACTCTTAAAGAATATATTACAATGGTAGTTCAGTGTATTTACCCTGCAAGCAGACATGCAAATTTGACATCGCATCATACGCATCACGCTTTTATTTCTTGCGGGGTAGTGGTTGCTTGGTAGGTAAGTGAAAGGTAATAACACAGGTCTTTCTTGCAGCTCCTGAGGTTGTGGCGTGCGATGCTTGGTTGGGGATCAACAGGCAAAGTGATTCCCGTAATATTGAAACTGAGGAAAATTCTGGATAAAATGGTTGTGTGAGTATCTACCCGTGAAGTGTAGTGGAAGATACTATACCACTTTGAAATGAAGATGATGATTTGATAACCACGATAAATAGTACAGACAAACTTTCTTTCTTTTCGTGTGGGACACCGAGTCGTCCAACAACCCGATGAACCCTAGTGTCAGAATTTTTCAACCGCCTTCTACAAGTTGTAGGCTTCTGACATGGTTGTGTAACGACCGCCGTCTAAGTAATCATAGACAGCAACCGGGACCTACGGCTTAGCGTGCCATACGAAACACGGAACCATCTTACTTACGGACAATCGGGTGGTTCAGCCCGCAACCTGTCCAAACTGAGAAGGCAACTGGAAAGTCAGGCTGTGATGTCATAATCATAATGTATTGTATGGTAGTTACAATACTGCTATGCAAAAAGTTGAAAACACATTTGTGGGGGATACAAACTAGTTCGTTCTGCCTGTTGAATGTTTGCTAGCAAAAACATTTTAACTCAAAAACATTGCATGAAATTGTTAGGCGGATCGCACACTTCACAGACGGCGGAACACTAAAATATCACATCAGTCAATCAAATCCATACTAGAAACGTCACTCCCCATACTAAAACCGCACTCGACGGACGACACTGCGTTAGCACTGCGTCGACAGCGGTTGAGCGGTTTTAGTATGGGGATTGACATTTCTAGTATGGATTTGACAGACCGCTGCGATGTTTTAGCGCTCTGTCGTGCGTCAAGTGTGCGATTCTCCTTAGGTTCTCCTTTAATTCATAAGTTAAAAAAAAAGCTAAAACTGTAACAAGTTACATCAGATCCCCGACCAAATCTGACATTTCTTATCGTGTCTCGGTGAAGTTTAAAACTTGGTGACGGATAAACCCTGATCCGCAATCAGGGTTGGTGTGACGGGTTAGATTTAATCCAGCGACGGCAAAACCGCAGTCGGGATATTGGCTTATTTATCTGAGACGCTTTTCACTTAGACACGAACTTTTATTTTTTTACAAACTGTCATGTTACGTCGTTTGACAACGTCAACATGGAAAATAATTTCAATACTGTTTAAACACGCGTCCAACTTTTTTGTATGCACACCTTTCTTCTTTCCTCGTGTGGGACACGACCCGTAGAGCGCTGGTGTTATAATTCTTCTTGACGTATATTTCTAGTGGAAAGTTGTTCAGTTTTATGGTCTGAAAACACTCTATCAGTATTTGGAGAAATGCCCTTTACACTCTGTATAAAGTATGTACAGCCATGAAAAAAAAACTTGTGCACATACATACCTATTTACATAGGTAGGTACTCTCTAAAACATAACCGTCCTTCTAAGACAATCGTATAAAAAAGTTACAATGCAAACAGTTTGTTTGTGCGTTGAATTAAATGGAGTTTGAAGCGGTAGTGCATCAGCTGAGTAAAGAGCGAATAAATCCTCCGGGATTTCAGCCCCATTGAGAAGAAACACTGCCCCATTTACATTTCAATTACACCGACACTGTTTGTCCAGTTCTATAAACTCTATCACGATTCAGGATAGCTTAAGAGCTAACAGGCTTCAATCTATTGAGATTAATGACGAACATTATGCTGAATTTGTAGCTAATGAATTACATGGAATATCTAAAAAAAGCCAAAAATATCTTATTAGGTCCCTCACACATCTACCGTATGATTAGACATGCAGGTATTTTATCGGTACAGTGGATAGAAAAAGAAGAAAGGAGTAAAAACACACACGACGTCGCATCATCGTGCGTGTGGTTTTCACCTACTGTCATTTGCTGGCTGGCATTCCACACCATTATTTTGAGCGACAAGTCTGAGAATAGTCGAATTTATTATTATTTACCTGACTGCCTCAGAAGGAAAATTATGCTTTTTGAGAATATATTTTCCTTATTCATACGGAACGCACAACACAGCGCTAAAATAAAGCTGCGGTATGTCAGATCCATAATAGAAATATAAATCACCTGCGTTATTTTGAGGCAGCTGCGTCGATAGCGGTTGAGTGGTTTTAGTATGGGGATTGACGTTTCTTTCTAGTATGGACAGATACGTAATTTTAGCGCTGCGTTAATTGTGAAAAAGGCCTAAGTATATGTGGATGTAGGTCTGTGGACAAATAAATCTGTTTCCCGGGTTAGAACTTAAACGTAGGCCGATTGAACGGCTGTTGACAAATGAAATGTGGCGCGTTGTTCGTTAGATTCGTAAGCAGCGCAACTAGCTACATTAAAATGAAATGATTTTAAACGCAAAATATGACTTTGAAATTACCGCAATTTAGTTTTAGTCTACCACCTATATTTTATCTTAAATTTTTCGTGCTTTTGCTAGTATCCGGAAACAAAAACTGCCTATTGCCGTTGCCGTATGTCTGTTGGACGCATACATCTACCTTCGCGTGGGGGAGTGTTTCACTTTTATTGGCGTCAATTTGTCTGTTGTCGTGCGTGCTCCCCGTTTAGGTGGTAGATTTATGGTGTTTGGTGCACGAGGTCGACTGAGGCCTATAATTTAGCTATGATTGTTCTTTCATGCGGCTTGTACGGTACGTGCCCGAATATTGGCTTATTTTCTTTGTTCAAACTGACGTCTTTCAAGGCTTTTTTCACACTTGACGCACAACGCAGCCTTTAACACATCAGTCAAAATATTGCAAATGCGTCAAAATAACGCAGCTGTATCGACATCGGTTGAGCGGTTTCGAATGGGGATTGAAGTTTCTAGTTAGATTTGACGGACCGTTGCATTATTTTAGCGCTGCGTTGTGCGTTAAGTGTGTAAAAGACCTTACTCTATCTTTCATATAGGTACCATATTTAAATGATTACCTCAATATTATTTAAGATATTTTGAATCCAAGTTAAAATAAGCTAATAGATAATCAACAAATTGTCACTCATGAACTTATTATCAGTGCCCCCGTGTTATCTGCTAATTTTTATTGCTTTTTTGTTTAAATCTGTTAAGAGATCACAGTTACATAACACATGGTCGGTAGTTTGAATTCCGCACTAGGGCACACATATACACTATGCGTTATGGGGTAGCCAGAGCGTTTTTGGCTGTAAAAATACTGTCGCTACGAAAGCAATTTTAGAAGCATCACGTATGACTATGAAGTAACAGGTTTTGAATCTGCCGTCATCTAAAATTGTAGCCTCTTGCAAAACCCGCGAGAAAGAAATAGCTTGTGATGCCGGCTAGTAATAGCATCACCCCATTTCTTTACCGTAATCCAGTTACTTATACAAATAATAGCTGATGATTCATTTGACGATTGATTTTATCTTTATGGTTTTAGTCATTGCGAAGGATAAAAGGAGTACATTGACTTTCTACAAACACCTCAATTAACTGTGTCCTTGAATGTTTCACTTACTCTTCAAAAAACAACTGTTTACAAAAGTTAATGACACGAAAGTATCCAAACAAACCACATATCACCTCTCAGCTGAACGAGTATTCGAACTAAATTAACTAAGATTCGATTATATACCTTATTGGCTTATCTTTGGCTCTGTTTCGGAGTGGCAGAGTGCATCAGTGATAACTGGTTTAATGAGTATGTATTGTGAGTGGAGTGACCTTGTGCTCAGTAGATCGCGGGACACTATACAGAAATGGCGTCTTTCAAGAAGGAAAAAGTTGGGATTGTCGGCAGGTCAGATTTTAAATTATTATTAAAACGAAAGAAACTATTGTGGACAATTCTATCTAAACTAAATTTTACTTCCTATCATGAATTTCTAATAATTTACATATTTATAACAACCTAACCCTAACGCAAACACAAATCAAACCCATGTAAATCTTAGCAATTGATTATTTAATATGATAAAAATTTTGTAAATATTGTATATTAATTAATATTAGTTCAGATAATTTAGATTTTTCAGAGATTTAATAGATTTATGGTAATGAAAAAACAAATTGTTCCGATATTGTCCTTAAATAGACTTTGTGTTAAATTAAACAAAGTTGATTATTTTTCAATAACTGAAATATGATAGAAAATGTAAGTATATTTTTAATTAATCAATTTATTCCATACATACATACATATATCACGCCTTTATCCCTTGCGGGGTAGGCAGAGCGTTAACAGCCGTAAGAATACGGTCGCTATCGCCACGTCTGACATTTTTGAGTATTGTTTTCTAAGGTTGTTTCGGTAAACATGTGTATCACTATAGTGACAGGTTGTCAGCCTGTCGCCTAAAAATTGTAATACACCAATACTCTCGAGTCCCTTAGTCGCCTCTTACGACACCCACGGGAAGGATATGGGGTGATGCTATTCTAAGCCGGCATCACACGGCAATTTATTCCAAAGTATTTATTACAAATATCTACAACAGAACTTTAAAAGGTTGATTGTATTATCAGTACAAGTGTGAAAGGTCTGTAAGTAGGCACTCACTGTTAACTGATAATTATAGCTCGTCAACATCTTGTTATCTAACGAACTATATTATAGTTATACCAACTAATACTTCCTTAAGCAAAAAAAAATCGCTCAGAAACGCTGCTGCTTATTGCTTAAATTCATCCCGTAGTTTTTTTTTTTTTTTGTTGGACATTACGTTTACGGCCCCGGGGCCATCAAAACTACGCCTGTCGGCTTGGTGGGGAGCACGTGCTCACCCGGAAATATTTTATTGGTTGTTCAAACAACCAGCCCAATCACGCCCTTGGGGCGAGACTGGGCTTAGGAGTTGTTCTGGGAAGAACTGATCGGACTGAGCCATCCCGTAGTATCCTTTTACTATGCCTATGGTAACAAGGTGTTACTATCATGAGCAGCGACTAAACTCATCTGTACTAATTAAATTTGAAATTTTAGGCGACAGGCTGACAACTTGTCACTATAGAGTGATATGCAGCGGTCTGTCAGATCTACGCCAGAAACGTCACTCCCCATACTAAAACCGCACTCGACGGACGACTTTGTGATAGCGCTGTGTCGACAAGGTTGAGCGGTTTTAGTATGTGGATTGACATTTCTAGTAGATCTGACAGACCACTGCTATGTTTTAGCGCTCTGTCGTGCGTCAAGTGTGTGATCCACCTTATCTGAAACGACCTTCAAACATCTGTTAGGGTTGGCGATAAACGCTCTGCCTACCCCGCCAGGGATATAGGCGTGGTTTCTGTATGTATTTACTAACTAAAAACGTATTATTTTGTCACTTCCAGTGGCCTGATCGGGCGGTCATGGGCCATGTTATTCGCATCAGTAGGCTACCAAGTGACAGTCTTCGATATTGTGGAGAAGCAGGTGTCGGACGCCCTCGCTGACATCAAGGTGCAGCTGCAGACCCTGGAGAAGGATGGCCTTCTTAGAGGACAGTTGTCTGCCGCCCAGCAGTTGCAGTGCATCAAAGGTTTGTTCCTCAGAGTGGACATGTAGATCTCTGATGCTCTGGCTAACGTAAAGTGCAGTTGCAGATGCAAGAGAAGAATGGGCTCCTTATGAGACAGCTGACTGCCGCAAGCAACTGCAGTGCATTAAAGGTAGAAGTGAGCTGATGTTTGCCGTGTCAAGCCGGCTTAGAATAGCATCACCCCATTTCTTCCTGTGGGTGTTGTAAAAGGCAATTAAGGGACTCGAGGGTTTCATGTGTATTACAATTTTAGGCGACAGGCTGACAACCTGTCACTATGGTGATACACATTTTTTCTGAAATAACTTTGGATAACAAACCTCAAAAATGTCAGACGTGGCGATGGCAACCCTATTCTTACGGCCGTTTACGCTCCGCCTACCCCGCAAGGGATAAAGGCGTGATATATGTATGTATGTATGCCATACTCATCTCGTTTAGCAGGCGGATTGGCGAGCGCAGTTCAAGGTGTTGAATGTACAGGGAACGCTGTTGCCCACTCCCTGGATTCATCCCTTAGTCACCTTTTACGACAACCATGGAAAGAAATAGGGTGATGCTATTCTAAGCCGACATCACTCGGCCAGCTGACTAGTTTAGACCTTATTTGTTGTCATGAATAGAATTCTTGATAACAAGGTTCAATCTAGGTACAAAACAACTATTACACAAGGTTTATTACACAACACGAGTGATTAGAATTTGCAACTATAAAACTAGTTGCAGTATTATCTAACACCTTGACATACATAAGCTACTTATTGGTCAAACTACCTACGGGCCGGCGAAGGCGATATTATATGGGAATAATGAGAATGATTCTGTATTAATTTGAATGCTGTATAGGTACTTACTTAGAATAATATTTTGAATTTATTTTTAGTTATTACTACTTAAGGGCCACCCCAGTCGGCAGCGGTTTCATCAGCTTTAAACGTTTTCCTGTGGGAATAATAAAATTTTGTAGCTTTCTGATGGTAAAAAAGTTTTGAAATAGGTCCAGTGATTTTGAACTTATCGATTACACACACACACACAAAAAAACAAATCTTCCCTCTTTATAATTTTAGTATTGACACCAACATACCTTTAAACTAAGTTTTTAGTTGTTCCTTGACAACAGAAGTAGGTAGTAGGTACCTACTTATATTTGTTGCTAATAAGTAAACTGTAACAAGAGTAACTGATAAAACATTATTTTAAGTACTCTTGAATATTAATAAACAAAACACATTGTTTACAGACTAAAGAGAAAAATACTTGAAGCAAGTAGTATTACGTCCTAATTACTTCTTGTTTTGTAAAAATGTGCTGTGTGATGCCGGCTTAGAATAGCATCACCTCATTTCTTTCCCGTGGGTGTCGTAGAAACCGACTAAGGGACTCGAGAGTTTCATGTGCATTGCAATTTTACGCGACAGGCTGAGAAACTGTCACTATAGTGATACATGACTTATCTGAAACGACCCTCAAATATTGTCAGACGTGGCGATAAAGACCGTAATTTTACGGTCGTTAAAGCTCTGTCTAACGCTCTGTATACCGTAAGGCGTGATATGTGTATGTGTAAAAACCTGGTATTCTTCGACCGCACAAAAACTTACAAATTTATTTCATCATTTCAGGTTCATCAGACTTGGCATCCGCAGTGAAAGACGCCATCTTTGTGCAGGAGTGCGTGCCAGAGAACTTGGAGCTGAAGAAGAAGGTCTTCCAGAACCTGGACAAGGTTGTGGACGACAGGACCATTCTTTCCAGCTCAACCAGTACCACCTTACCCTCATTGTTCTCTGAGGGATTAAAGCACAAAGCCCAGGTAGAATATATTCATGTCTTGATTCATGTATTATTATTATTTATGTAATTCATGTATGTGCTGGAAGGTTCTGGATAAAATCGGCATCATACCAGCTAGAACGGTACCTCTTGTTTCTATGGAGTACTTTCTGGAAGCGTTATTCAAGCTATAGTACTTGTAATGGTCTAAGGACGTTGACGTGATATTTTTAGCAACAGAGAAACGCTGAATGTGTCATTCTTTAGGCTGAATTTGTAAAAGAGTACCGAAGTATGAAAGACGAATGGTATGTTTGTAAAATGAGTAGACAATAATTTCCATCGTTCTACCTCTTCAAGTGAGGAAGTGCCTTACTACTGCAATTGGAATGAAACTGCGTCCATACGTACTACTGACAATACTCATCTAGCATATCATATTTCCAGGTGATCGTATCCCACCCAGTGAACCCGCCCTACTACGTCCCTTTGGTGGAAATCGTCCCAGCGCCCTGGACTAAGCCTGAAGTTGCTAAGAAGACCAGGGAGATCATGATCGAGATCGGGCAGGAGCCCGTCTCGCTGTCCAGGGAACTCGACGGTTTTGTACTTAACCGTATTCAGTAAGTTTTATTAAAGGAGCGAGTAGATTGTAAATTGAAATCCGTAGTCTATGACGAACTGAAAAAGTGTTGATTTGATAAAAAACTTCGTAAGTACTCGGCGGGTACGTTTCATAGTTTTACGAGCTGTTACGATTACGATACGGCCGAATACTCGATGTAAACTAAAAATATGGAATTTTATCGGTGTCTGTTAAGTTTGCTGCATCAAAGAAATTTGACAAAGGAATATTATTTATCTGGTTTCATGTATGATAGAGAGACCAATCCAGAAGGATACTTAATTCTCATTAAATTACAGATATGCCATTCTCAACGAGGTTTGGCGTCTAGTGGCCGACGGTGTGGTGGATGTCAAAGATGTGGACAAGGTCATGTCTGAGGGTCTGGGCATGAGGTACGCCTTCCTGGGAGCCTTTGAGACGGCGCACCTCAACGCCGAAGGCATGAAGAAATACATTGAAAGGTATGTAGCGAACTGTTCGGCTTCTACAATCAGCTCAAGATAGCGCCACGAGACAGAATACTAGGCCTGAAACGCGGTATTCAAATGTTTAGCGTAAACCTTCCAATCCTAACCAGGTCGACCAGCCGGACCGTTAGCCATAGGTCAGGTAGGGAAGCTACACTTTTTTTGACACACTTGTAAACCTTTTCTGCCTTCTGGAATACTTTTCTGTTACCCAACACAGTAAGGCTGTTCTCACACTTAACGCACTACGCAGCGGTAAAATAGCGCATAATGCATGCATCTGCCAGATCCACACTAGGAAGTCTAGGAACGTCATTCCTATAACAAAATCGCGATTGACACAGGTTTAACATACGACGCAGGGCATGGCCTAACATTTTACTCACCAACCCCGTTATTTCAATGCTGACTGTAACCATCAGCAACAGTCAGTTAGTTAATTGAGCTATTATAGGGTGCCTGCACGCAATGTACGACAAATAGGCATTGTTCAAACAGAATGTACACAGCGCCATACATTTTCACTCTGGACTGTATGGTAGTCGCAGGTTACTTGTTGCATATTATTGCACTTTAGTTATACAAAATACTATTAAATCTTCTAGGTAGAATTCCAAAAGTTTTTGCCATCAAAAAGTCTATTATTTAACAAATATGTAGGTACTTGTTACAAATCATATAGCTATTCAGCAATCACAGACACGAGTGGGTTTATGTGATTTGTTCAACTCCGTAAGAGAACTTAACCATCTAAAACGTAACCAAAACTCTATTAAACAATCAACAAGTAAGTCGCGAAAACTTGTATAATTTTTTTTTTGTTTCCAGTTATGGAGACACTATATTTTAGTTACTTGTTGCATAGTGCAGATTGCACGTTAAGAATCACCACACACATTTAGATCATGCTCTTGAATCTTCAGTGTAGGTTCCTTTACATCTCTGATACATTCTCTATTTCCAGTTACGGAGACACTATCCACCACGTCAGCACCACCATGGGTCCCATTCCTCGGATGACGCAGAGCCCAGCTGCTGCCACCATCTGCGACCAGCTCAACAAGATGGTTCCTCTCGACAAACTCCAGGAGCGACGGGCGTGGCGCGACGCGTGCCTGACCAGGCTTTCTATCTTGAAGAAGGAGATGAACCAGAAAGCCAAGAAATGAATTAATTGACTGTTGATTTGTTGTTATTATACGATTGTTATAATATTGTTCTGTTTTTGTTGACTTTTTTTCATCTATGAATTCCGGACCATGAAAGTTTCTCTTGAAGATAGGTCTTAGGTATGAACTTAGCAACAGTACTCGGGTTTCTATTGAATAATGAGTTGAACTAAGTCGATGGACTCCTTTTATTATTCTAAATTGAAATTAAAATAATAAAATAAATGCACAAACCAAAAATATCAACTAGACTGCTGTATCCTAATTATAAAAGTTTTAAATGCCTTTGAATAAGAACTGAAGAGATTGTGTCTTAAAAAACCTTCTTCGTCATTTTCCAAAAAAAAAAAAACTTAGCAAATGTTATGATTATTGAAGAAATGGATTTAAAATAAAAGATAACAATGTCACGACTGTTAGCTGATAAAAGCGTTTAGTAGTGCATCAGTCGAGTAAAGAGGAGATAAATCCCCCGGGATTTGAGCCCCATTCAGAAGAAACAATGCCGCATTTACATTTCAATTACGTAAATGCTGTTTGTTCCATTCGTACCACGGACGGCGGCAGGAGTCAACCAGCCGAGCAGATGGAAGTACCTACGTGAATCGCATCTACTGTTACTTTCGCATAATAAAATGCAAAGAAATTCGGAAGATCGTCCGATCGCTGTATAACATAACATAACAAAAAAAAGTTATGGCACAAAATTGGAACAACATGTGGAAAACACAAACAAAGGAAACAGTATAACAAGGCGGCCTTAATGCTAGGTAGCATTCTCTACCAGCCAACCTTAGAGTGAAAGAGAGAGTGCGGTGTGAGTGTGTGAGTGTGAGTATCGCACTCTTCACGTAAAATTCACACACATAAAACGCTATTAAAACCCCACGTGGGGTAGGCAGAGCGTTATCGCCACATCTTAGAGATATTAATGTTCTGTGCAACATATGACAAAAAAGTTGAACGCCGTTTTCAGAAATATTGTGAATCACTACAAAAATTTTAAGCCGAAAGGCCTAGAACCTAAAATAAATAATTGTAATACCTTTCTTTAATCGTCTCATACGACACTAGCGGAGAAAAAATAGGCTGATGGATGATATCCACCACGCAGGAATTGTAGCGAAGATACTTGCGTGGGAATTCTACCTAGTTTTTTCCAAACTTTTTTCTTCATCCTATTCAAGTAATAAATGTTCTCTTATTTCGAACGACAATAAATAAAATGCCAACGCAAATATTTCAACAAGTCCTATAGCTGCCCTATCAGACCTGTCAGTTTCTCTCCTTCCAGTTCAGTGGCTCGTAACGAGGACCTCGTTGCGTCTATTCTTTCAAATAAAAATAATGTCACGTTTACGTCATCTGCATATCGTTATCTACTCGCTTTTATTCTCGTTGTTGAACAGTGTTGGACGCAGACGGTGCCTCAGGGTAAGGAAACGCTTCAGGAGGTTCCTATTGTCGTATTACCTAGATTCCGGGAGGCACCGGCACTCAGGGAACCGAGGTAACCGCAGGTGAATACTTAGCAACTATGTTATTGTGGAGTGGTCTCGCTACACGAGTGCCTGTGACCCCGGAGGGCGTGGGTGTGTAAGGTGTGTGTAGAGTGTCCTGTCTGTAGGCGCCCTAATATGCCTTGTGCCCCACGTAAGTAGTATGGGGCCGCGGCAAGAAAAGAGGAGGGAGTAAAGTACAAGAGTTTATTTACGATAACCAATCTCCCAGTACCTACGACTGCCGAAAGAGAGACGCACTCACTCACTTGTTAGCACTCACGCACAACGTATCTCGGTCTTCGGTGGCAAAGCGGGCCGCTCGACGAAGTTGTTGGAGTCCCCGTAGCTCCGCGGGCAGAACGGGCGCGACGGATGTGTTTAAGGACTTGCAGAGACGTAGACTTCAAGACTTTGTAGCTTCTTATAGTTTTACTTAGTTATTTCACTTATTTGCTTCTTCAAGGTCAGGGAAAAACCCGCGTGTCATCAGCTTGACATGGCTTATATATGCTCGCTCAGCGCTCTTCATTTTGATAGTCTTTTTGTCAGTTTGTAGCACCTTCGTAGTCTTCATTTCGATCGTCATGTTTCTAGCTTCGAGAACCTTCGGTGATTGTCGTCCTCTTCATGTTCGAATTTCAAAGTCTGGGACTTGTCAGTGGCCAGGTCAGTCGACTACCAGTTGATGCGCTATCCATGGAGGTTGGTTGTGATGATGAAGTAGCTTGCGTAGACAGCAAAGACGCTTCGGCAGCTCGGAGGATGCTGAGGTCTCGTTTCCTCCGGTCCAGAGGGAGAGGGAGAGTGCTAGTGCGTTATGAATTTTAGATTCAAGTACCAGGAGATCAGAAATAAGAAAGAGGTAGAATAAAGTATGATAACTTTTTAGTAAGGAACTACGCGGCTCTATAGATTAGCCGCCATAGTTGAAAGGTTGACATCATGTCAACAAAGTAAACAAATAAGAAAAATATTGGAAATATTTTGCAAAATAATTAAAATGAGTAAAAGGACAACCAGAGGTATGAAAATGCTACACTATGAACTATCGGAAAGAAGCTTTTCTATTTTACAGGCTGTGACCACCGTGGCCCGGATGGTAGAGTCGTCGCCAGTAAAGTAGAGATTGCGAAAGTCGCTGGGTCAAATCCAGCTCACGATGTAAATTTTGCAATTATTTAAAAAAATATTCCATAAGTTTTTTGCCAAGAGGTTGAGTATGGCAACACTCTCTAATGAAGAGGGGGGTTTCTTCGCTTCGGAGGAGGGAGGGTATTGTTGTGGCAGTTGACAGTAAAGATGATGAATATTATTGAAAAGAGAAGATAATACGCTTGTCGTAATAAAACTTGACTCACGCTAACAGGAATAAATGCACAAAAGAACATACGACTGTGAAACAAAAGAACATCCAAGTAGTTTTCATACAACTGCAATTGACAGTTAATCACCGATTTCAACAAATTCATAACATTGGTGTACTGATGTTTAAATGTTAGTATAATACTGTCCTCCGTGGTATAATCGGATAGCGACGAGTTTTCATAGCTTCATTCTGGTTGGTCATGAATTTTCCTATGAAACACTCCCTTATTCTAAGGTAGGCTACCTGGGGAAGGCCGCTCGCTTTACACTACAGGGTGCCCGCCACGACCGACATCATGGTCTAATGAGAATAATAATATTTTACTTATTGGATAGTGCAATAAAATTTCAATCGGATGATGGTAATACAATAATAATACATGGTGATAAGAAAACATTATAGCTACTAAATAAAGAAGGGCAGTATCTAACTACTTCGGAATCTAAAAACAATAACCAATCTCGCGAAGAAAATATCTCCGCATCCCGGCTGGATATCAATTTCCAACACCTCTGCGTATAAGACGACCAATGTGGCCCAGTGGTAATGCGACTGCCTGCCACGCAAAGGTTACGAGTTCGATTCTCGGTGGTTCATTTACAAAATTGATATTTACTATGTGAATTAGTTCTTTGTCTGGCTATGATAACTTAGACGGCGGTCTATACATAACCATTTCAGAGGCCTGCTACTAGTTACTAGGCGCTTAAAAAACTGATACCAGGGTTCATCGGATCGTTGGACGACTTAAACAGAAGAAAATCGTATCAGACGACTGCACAACATTGGTCGTAAGACGCCTGTCTGTTGAAGGTAAATATGAAATGCAAGCTAGGAGACCGATATGCCATGTAAGTAAACAAGTCGGTGTCGGACGCAGGCCGCTCGCCCGTCCGCTTCTCACCGCAGGGCGTCCGGTGCGGCCGACAGACATAGCGCTAATGACAACTGCTTCATGCAAAGTGCGACTGAAATGAGACTACGAAATAAGGTTGGTTCGTTCATTGTTATGATGAGCCAATCTCTATAGTTTATTTAGCACAGATTTGAACTAAGGTCTCCGCAGGTCCAAAGCACGACTGTGCTAGCGCTGCGTTAGCGCTAGGTCGTGCGTCGAAAGCAGTTTTGGTATGGGGATTGACGTTTCTAGTATGGACCTGGCAGGCGCATACGTTAGCGCAACGTTGTTTTTGCGCTGAAGTGTGATAGAAGCCTAGTCCGGTGGTTTTTGGTTTGATATCCATTTCTGGGGCTTTTATATATTAATAAGGTATCAACATTATTTGGTGATGATATTGTGTGCTATTAAACTACAGAGAATTGGGAATCAGAACAAGGCTATACTACAAAAAAATAATCAATTGATACCTCCCTGGAAGAGTTTGCTAATATTTTCAATCTTTTTTGGGACTCCGTTTGTTTAAAATATTTTCGCAGAACCGGAAAAATTTAAAAAGAGGAAAATTTTCTAATCTTAAGAAAGATATCTTTTGTCAATCTATACACGTGCAGGAGTTTATTGAACTGTGACACCCATTTAAAAGTACGGACCTTGAGTGGACAAAATTATCTTTTCCATTTTAAAATCCTCAATTTCATCAATTGGATATAAATTTAGACAGGAAGCTTAAACATTTCAAGTAATTATTGCAGATTTTAAATTTTTGACAATACCATACTTTACGAATTCGAAAAGCCGAATTCTTTCTTTGTTTTCGCGTGAGACACCGAATCGTCCAACGACGAAAATTAATGAGATTTCAGTTCTCTTCTCTAATGTTTGTAGCCCAAAATGAGTTTTTGACATGAGATTAGGTATTGGACTGGTACTTATCTATATACCTATATATCAAAAATTAAGACTAGGAATATTCCTATCTTTAAAAAAGTTGTTGATAACATTTCTTGAGCAATTAGTAAGAAATCTTTTCGTTCAAATTCCGTTATTCAAATTCACATCATGTTTCACGAGTGTCAAACAAAGCGGGCTGTTTTCAGGCAAGGCGGCTGATGAAATCGAAAAAATACGGCAGCAAAAGCTCACTTCCTTATCTCTAGCTGATGGATGACAATAATCTGTGTTTGCTTTGGAGGGGAGAAAATCATTCCGGCCATTTTTGTTGCGATAAAATATGAGCCCAGTTTAAGGCAAAGAACACACTTGACGCACGACGGAGCACAAAAATATCGCAGCGGTCTGTCAGGTCCATACTAGAAACTTCACTTCCCTATACTAAAACCGCACTCGACGGATGACACTGCGATAGTGCTGCGTCGACAGCAGTTGAGCGGTTTAAGTATGGGACTGACAGACCTCTGCGATATTTTTGCGCTCCGTCTGGCGTCAAGTATGTTCCTCGCCTAAGTTGGAACCAAAATGGCTGTTCATGTATACTTTATATCTTATCGGGAAAATTTAGTCATTTATTTCGGAATACGGCTTAATTTGAAATTGTGAGTTATTTACACTGTTTCCATTCATATTTCTATCATTTCATTCCCCACTTTTTTGTCACTAACCATAGAACTGGACAACTTTATTAGAAAAAGATCAAAACATAAAAAAATCGTTGTTTAGGAAACACACTATTCCGTTATCAGCATAGATTAAAGCCAGATATAAATATGCATCAGGCAAATGGCCACTCCGTGTGATGCCGGCTTAGAATAGCATCACCCCACATCCTTCCCGCGGGTATCGTAAGAGGCGACTAAGGGACTCGAGGGTATTGGTGTATTACAATTTTTAGGCGACAGGCTGACAACCTGTCACTATAGTAATACACATGTTTTATGAAACAAGCTTCGAGAACAATCCTCAAAAAGGTCTGACGTGGCGATAGCGACTGTATTCTTACGGCTGTTAACGCTCTGCCTACCCCACAGGGGATGAAGGCGTAATTTATGTATGCAAATGACCACTTGAAAACACGACATTACATTTAGTTCCATTGGCCGTTCCACGTCTATTCATGTGGTTTTAACCACAGACAATAGTAGAAAAGGTCAGTAATTATAACCTCCAAATTATTATAAACCCTGGTAAAGTGGTGAGCTCGCTACATCGTCATTACCCCGACCCGCGGCCCGCACAATGCTGCCTGTTAATTTACGTCTCGCAGAATAAGCTTCAATTTTCCGCCGATTTATTTGAGGACAAAAGGGCGCCCCTGTTGTTCTCGCGATGTTATTTGGCGCTAGCGTTATTTCCCGTTATTTTGCTCTTCCCGTTATTCTCGTTATCAACGGTTATTTATCGGCGGGGCTGCTAACTCGTTAACGCGATTTACCTGTCCCGCCATAACTCACTTGTTTTACTTAACGAGTTGTGGTACGAATTAATGTTTTTAATGCCTCCCGCTAATATACAGTGGTGAGGTATTCTTTGGGAGATATCGTTTGGAAGTGCTGAATTGCCGGTCGTCTGTCATTTTTAATTTTCAGTCGTTTAACACCCTGTAGTAATGTAGGTACCTGATGATGTTTGTCCCTTTATTGTTTTATGGGGTGCCTAATGGTAGAATCTGGTAGAGTTGTAGTGGTTGTGAACAGGACGCAATGATAAAAAACTTCGAAAACATAATTGCCTTTGATTTTTTTCTTTTTAGAATTTGATTGAACAAGTATTGGTTGTAGTACTTAATAAGTATTATTGCACATAGCTATAGTTACCATTCGCTATTATAACTTTGCAAGTTGTAATAAAATGTAACTTTAAATGCGCAAAATCTCAGACACCCTCAATCAGCCCATGAAACTGAACAACTTTCCTCAAGG
Source organism: Keiferia lycopersicella (assembly GCA_029255805.1). NCBI lineage: Eukaryota > Metazoa > Arthropoda > Insecta > Lepidoptera > Gelechiidae > Keiferia > Keiferia lycopersicella. The sequence goes on from JARACZ010000018.1 coordinate 1,051,903, forward strand.
AACATAGTTCGAATAAGAAAAAAAAAATTACCTCCCATACAAAATTACCGACCGTCCCAGTCAATTTGTATGGGGGTAGAAATATTTTTCTCACATTACGATCTATGTTTCTTGGGGAAAGTTGTTTAGTTTCACGGGCTGATTGAGGGTGTCTGTGGTTTTGCTCATTTAAAATTACACCTTGTACACCAGTGTAGGTATACATAGAGGTCCAACGTGCCACTTGCCTCGTTATCTCATCGGTTTGACTTAGAAACTTTTTTCTGCAAGTTATACAATAAACTCAACTTTCAGCTTTCCCTGCGTGTAGGAAAGAGTATCCAATAGGCGACTACTTTATCTATGAACCTGATTTTTCTTGATCTAGAGCAGAAATAAATGAAATCCCCGGCTAACAGAATTTTGTAACCATTTATTGGCCCACAATTTTGTGATTTCATTCACAGCAGGGTTTAAGCCTTTATTTGACCTTTGAAGCTGTCTCCGTCTGTCTTAAATTAAGGTGCTCGTTGAAACACGGAATCGTTTTATATTTGTAGAAATCAGGTGTACCTTTTATTCTTGAAATTGTCCGTAGAATCTGTCAAGAATTTATACAGGGTGTAAGAGACGGTGTAACGAAAACTTTGCAGGCGTCAGCTGACTGACTTTGTATGGGAAGTAAAAAATTTTTTCGTTTACCAACATAGCCCCCATAGAAAAAGTTGTTCAGTTTCATGGTCTGATTACGCTTGCAAAGTTTTCGTTACACCGTCTCTGTATATTATATATAAATCATTTGTGCCAGGTTTTAAACGCAAATAATATTAAAAATTCAGTATATTGAAAAATTTAAAAAGTTTTATTCAAATAAAAACAATAATTGAAATTGAAAATAAATTGAAAAAGTCAACTATGTAAGAAATCCTACATTTTGAGATTTCAACTTTATAAGAATTTAAAACGTTTTTTCATCAGCTGAAAGAGAAATAAAAAAGTCTACAAAAGATTTTAAATCTGGTCGTGGAGCTTAAGATCTTATATTAGTAAAGAAAGATTTTCTTAATATCCAACATGAACTCGGCTAATATTTTTTAAAAGTTCGTCTAAAAATCACGTTTTTCGGGTCACGCTCAGAAGATCAAAGTCTTTGTTTGTAACAACACCACTCCACTCGCTCTTTGAACTTTGCCGACTTTGTTTTATATCGGCTTTCAACCAATATTCGTAAAATTTGCGGGTTAACTGGTTTATCCTCTTTGAGACGGGACACGATCCTAGGTCAGCCGGTCTTTGGATGTTAGCGATGAATTCTAAATAATCCAACTATTATTGGAACTCATCCTTTCATAAGTGTCTATCCGAACTCTTCTTCTTCTTCTTTTCGGTTGGGACACCGAGTCTACCAACGACCCAATGAAATAATAGCAGGCCTCTGACATGGTCGTTTAACAGCCGCTGTCTAAGTAATCATAAACAGCACCCGAGAGTGACGGCTTTACGTGCCATCCGAAGCACGGAACCATTTTTCTTACGGACAATCAAGTGGTTTAGCCTGCAATATCGCTGTTATTATGGGTTCCTTTGTTGACTTGATATCTCATACGACAAGAGATCATTAGATCTGCATTCTAGAAATTTCTTCGTTCATTAGTTGTTCTATTATAATATATCTCTAAATACTGCAAGGATTCATATTAAAATCTCTGCTGGATGAATGAGAATGCTTAGGAGAAACATAAATTATACGCAAAGTGCTTTTAAAAAACTTAATAAAACTGAGTGCCAAGCATAATTTCACTGGAGTAGTAAGCAGAGTTGCGACTCCTAACGTTTTATTTCTCTATCCCGGAACAGATACATTATAAGTAGTGATGGGCCGAACATAGGTTTTAAAGAAACCGAATGTTCGGTAAAAAGTTTGCCGAACTGAATATTTGGCCGAATAATTCGGCAAGAATTGATGTCCATATAAAAAAAAGATTGCAAGCGTTACTTACTTGTTTACGAAAAGTTCGCGGATTTACACAGAACCTCTCCGCTCGCTACCCCTCTTACTTTTAACATTGACAGCATAGTTGAACATATGCATTAAAAAACTGCTTTACTGTTTCTTTTGTTCTTTCCACATTCTCTTAGGTAGACTGGTCCGCCAATGTACAGTTGTGCATAAAGTTAAAAAATATAGCTATATATATCTACGATAGAAATATACAAAATATATAGGTACGATAAATTTATTCGGTCCAATTATCGACAAATTCACCAAACCTGCCGAACACCGAACATAAACCGAATATTCGGCCCATCTCTAGTTATAACTACCACGTATGCACAATGCACTGCAGATTCAGAGCTTTGCTAAACTCATTTGAATATGTCTTCGTCGCTGCAAGAAGTCATAAATGTAACGGAGCGAGTACAAGAATTTCTCATTCGGGCGATGTCTTTTCATATCGTAATGTTATGTTGGGGGAAGGCCACCTGCCATGAATAATTCACGGCATTGTGTTTATGCGACCCGGTAATAAATGCAGACGCCGGCTCGTGCTTGACAAAAGTTATATTTTCTCTTGTGACAGTCCGTTTCCGGGATATGACGTCACATCCGTTTGTTTAATAAACGGTTTTAGCGGCATATGCGAAGCAGCGTTTAACCCGAAAGCTAAGAGATTATGTAGATGGTTTATTAAAACTTTGCAACAAGTGAAATATTATAGTGGGGCTGGAATGAGGTTTGTTACAACAGACGTTGTAAAATGAAAATGAGAGAAAATGTAGTAATTATTAACTTTACAAAGTTAATACCAACGAAACAAATGGAAAAATGTACGTCACCGATGGGATTCGAACCCATGTCTTCTGACTTTCCGGGCCAGACGTGTTAACTACTATAACATGGTTGGCTCTGTCCAAGGTGGTGTGATTGTGAACCACTTGTTTCGTTCATAAATTTCAATTGTAGTATGTGTTTATGTATTTCAGTGTCCCACACGAAAACAGAGCGATATTTGTCTCTAGGTGTTTTCTATCTGAATGTAAATTGAAAAGCATTTCACGTGTTTGTAAAATATTCGCAATCAGCGCAGTCTTCATACGCGTATGCCAACACGAGCGTTCCGGGAAGGAAGATTCTCATTCCAGCTCGTGCATTCCAAGTAATGCAAATCATGTCAACGCACAATTATGCAGTAGGTCCTTGCAAAAAAATTGCTATATAGTTTTGGAATCCATTTGACGAGACTTTTATAATGCAGTGCCAGACGGTCACCTATTTTGTCAAATTTTAAAGTAAAAGTAAAATATTTGCCCGAAGGTGATGTTCGAAACATCAGATAGTTTAATTATCAAGATTAAACAAACACATAAGTGGAACTAGTGAAAAAGTGTTTTACTAATAAATTAACATGGAGTTCCATCAATAAATAACAACACAAAGTGTAAATTATTTTGTCAAACATACGTTATCCTAAGTTGTTACTCGTATGTGTTGTCGCTGCCGTATGGTGCTGGCTTAGAATAGCATCATCCCATATCCGTGGGTGTCGTAAAAGGCGACTAAAGGATGAAAGATAACGGGCAGCAGCGTTCCCTGTGAATATCTACAATATCTTGCACTGCGCTCGCCAATCCGCCTGCCAAGCGTGGTGAGTATTGCAATACGGAAGTAGAAGAAATTGTCGCTACTACTTACAGTATGTGCTTTTGTATTTTACCTTTTAGTGTTGTGGGTTGCCTGGAAGAGATGACTTAAAGCGATAAGTATTATGTTGTTATTTTTGCTCTTGTATCTCTCTGCCTGTCTACTTGTAACACGGGTAAAGTATGGCCGTTCGAATAGGCCATATTTGACAGCTGTGAAACCCATACTAAAGGTCATGTCAACAAAGAAAACTAGACTTTACGTCATAGCATTAACATGATTTTGAGACGTCATGTTTGATACAAATATAGCCTTTTCGAAAGGCTACACTTTTAGTTTCTACTCCCAGCCGACGAACCTTTAAATTAATAGGCACGCAGCATTCAAGAATATTTGATTGACGTTGTTCTAAACATTGTTGTTGGAAAACTAACACACAACAGCGTTTCCCTCGCGAGTTGTCAATAATCGGAATGGCTCCAGGAATGTGTGTTTTATGGCGGCAGTTTGTGAAACATGGGCGATGCATGGCATGCAAAATGGGGCGTGTTTTACAAGTGGAATGCAGATCGCTGCCTCGATGCCCGTTTTACAATCGCACCGGCTGACAAACTGCGAATATTGCCAGTCTTGTTCCAATGTTGTTTTAAAGAGCTTTTGGTCAGGGTACGATTAGGGATTTTTAACTCACCGATACGTAAAGGTTTCTAAAAAACCTGCGATATTTTAGCGGTCTGTCGTGTGTTAAGTGTGCGATGCGCTTTAGGTATATCAATGTCAAGAAAAATTACAATATTTATTAGCACAACTGCAACAAGTAACGCAATGGTCTCTTTTTCTGATGGTGGTCAGCTTTTTCATTGTGTTTTACTTTATTTTCCCTTTCGTTTCATTAGCATCTTCATTGAAAAGATCAATGGCGGTGGAGTTTTCTTACTACATTCCAATCTATGTATCTATTTGTGAAGTTATTACAATATCGGTTGGCTAACTTGTATTGATCGCGTATGTGCGCTTGAATACTAAAATGATTTAAACTTCCACTTTGTAAGGCTACAATATCTCTTTGTCTATAAAGTTCTGAACATTCATGTTCGTCTTTATACGAATTGCCAATATCTATCTGAATTTTGAAGCAATATTATCAAAATGGCGATGTTTTACGTTCGGTATTCTGATCTCGCTGTGTCGCTTTACAATCCCGCCAGCTGACATTGTCTGCGAGTATCACCGTGTATATTGCCACTCTTGTTTCGATATTCCTTTTACTGTCACATCTGTCAGTTTAGCTTGGCTCGGTATAGCTTGGTCGTAAAAGTGTTGCTGCAGCCGACACGTGTTCGCATCGTAACGCGATTCAACTGACAGAAAGCTGATACGATCCAGCTCTTTGATGTACTACCGGAGCTATTTATTTTATACGAGCTCCGAGCGACTAAAATGTTGTTCCAGCGTAGAATACAGATTCGTTTAAGTGAGTTTGTTCAGAGATTGAATCTAGAATTCAAAACACTTTTCTGCTCAGAAACTTTAAACTAAATTGATTCTGCTTGTTGGAATTCTTATCTTAAATCAAGCTCACGAATCAAACATGGCAGATATCTTACCGAAATTTGTGGCTATGACATTTTTCGAAGGAAATCCTTATTTGGACAGAAGTGTCCAGTTCGGGCTCGTTAGAGTGGCTCGCTTCTGTCACCCGCGTCCGGTGTGGGGTCTTGCGGTGAATAGTAAACGACCCGCCTTCGACATGAGGGGCCGCATGGTAACATGGAGGAAGAATTTTCAAGCAAACTCAGGAAATTCTCTTCAACTAGATAAACTATAGCCTCTTGCTGTCAGAATCAAGATTTTCTTAAAAATAAAAAGCAACGACTAACAACGAATTGAACAATATATTTCCGATTTATCAAACTTGTCTCTGCGGACAAAAAGCTGAACAAGAATTAAACGTGACACACCAGAAAGTTAAATAGCGACTGAAAGCTTTTGTTCAGAACTGGCCGAGCTAAAATTAGGAACCGTCGGAAAATGGACGAAATAAAATTACCTTTGGAAAAATGGACGAAGATAAACAAAGGCGATAAACACGGCGAATGCAATTCCGGACAATCTCGCAACACAACGACAGCTGTCGCAGAATTAAATGGGAAACAGCACACACTGTAAAAATGATATTATTTTGATGCAACCACCGATGCTTTCTCACTATGCATTTTGCTGATAGGCTACAGAAACTCATTTGGGTGAGGCTGGCACAGGACCGTGGGAATTTGAGACTTTGCAGTATAGGAAGGCCTACCTATACTCTAGAAGATGATTTCATTATTTCGGCCAAAACTTATTAACGGGATAACCTCTAAAATATCAACAGTCATCAGAGTTGTGTAAAACACTATGACATTATCTTCACACGTATGTGTATTATTGTGTTGACTTGAGCCGGACATCGTAATTATACGATACCATTTGAGGCATTTTCGTATTACCTACCTACATCAACGTTGCAGCTGTTGACAAGAATAAGACCGTTTATTTTAAAAGTGCTTAAGTGGCATTTCCGTGCCAAAAAGGGGATTAAACCGTCTTACGGGGCGACGTTTCGCGCCGTCTCTCTCATTTCCTTTCCATTATTTACAGTATTTGGCGGACTCGGCCCGTGTGTTCCAGTAGCTCTCAACTCAACCACAATACCCCTTCTGTCTGAAACTACCTACGTTTCCACTATCAGGGATGTCAAAAAAATTGGTTTTGCATACCCGAAATGAAAATAATTTTATTTTATGCTATGCTAAGATACACCACAATTTAAGGACAGACTGCTGTCCCACTAAGAAAAAAAAACTTAATTATTTAGTGAGTAGCTTAGGTCCCTAGGTACGTTTCCTTCTTTACGTGTGGGACACCAAGTCATCCAATGACCCAGTGCACCCTAGTGTCAGAGTTTTTCAAGCGCCTTCTACGAGTAGCAGGCTTCTGACATGGTTGTGTAACGACCGCCATCTAAATAAACATAGACAGCAACCGGGACCTACGGCTTAACGTGCCATCCGAAACACGAAAACGCCCTAGGTACTGAAAACGCGCGTCTGTCTGTAGTACGCTTCACTGTGATTTTATAAGTAATTGTGTATGTAGGTATAGGTTTAGTGTGAAGTTGAACGATTGCTTCTTGGTTTATTGTGATTTGGTGGACTCCTGTGTCCCAGTAGCTCTCGGCTCTGACTCCTGGCGTCATTTTAACTGAACAAACAGTATTTACGTAATTGAAATGTAAATGGGGCAGTGTTTCTTCCAATGGTGCTCGCTTAAATCCAGCAGGATTTATTTGCTCTTTACTTAGCTGATGCGCGACGCTATAAACCGTTAAATTTCCACTTACAGTGTCAAGTGCTTCCTCATTTTGCGAACAGATAAACATCAGTGTGATTTGGCCGATTAGAATCCAAAGTCGTATCTCGATTAACAAACATGTTTTTGCCAGTTTTCAGTTCTTTAGGATCTAAAGTATAATACGCCGTATTTCGAAGGAAATTCTTTAAATTAGAGACGTTTTTTACGAATTTTTAATATCTCTTATTTAATGCATTTCTTCCAAAACACGGTGTATCAGGCATATAAATAAAAAGCATATTATGTTTTTTTAAGGTGAAAGCAACTGATGAAATTGAATTAGAAGATATAATACCTACCTACATACGGTAATACAAACTCAGTTACTTATCTAAAATTTTAAGTAGTGATTTTTAAGAAACTTAGCTTTTAATTTCAATAGACTAACCTTCAACTCGCATATAGCTTTGGCGGATCGCACACTTGACGCTGTCGCGCTAAAACATCGCAGCGGTCTGTCAGGTTCATACTAGAAATGTCAATCGCCACACTAAAACCATGCAACCGCTGTCGACGCAGCGCTATCGCAGTGTCGTCCGTCGAGTGCGGTTTTAGTATGGGGAGTGAAGTTTCTAGTATATAGCTTGTTAGCTCTGTCTGTTGACCGCTGCGATATTTTTGCGCTCCGTCGTGCGTCGAGTGTGCGATCCGCCTTTCCTCACCCGACATCTCAACAAGTAGGTATCTCTAATCAGAGCGTCTAATCCCGTTGGCAAATCAGTGGAGCTCAGTGTATCAGGACCGATGCTTAATTATACTGACTCTGGAGCAGGATTGATCAGACCTGCTTCTAAGTTAGTTAAACGCAGGCAGAGACATATTGCCAATATCTACATTGTGTGTCTCACCACGTATGCCGTGTGGTGCGGGGTTAGAATAACATCACCACATTTCTTTCCCGTGGGTGTCGTAAAAGCCGACTAAGGGACTCGAGGGTTTCATGTGTATTGCATTTTTAGGCGACAGGCTGACAACCTGTCACTATAGTGATACACGACCTATCTGAAACGACCCTCAAACTTTTGTCAGACTAGACGTGGCGATACCGACCGGAATTTTACGGTCGCCAACGCTCTGCTTACCCCGTCAAGGATATAGGCGTGATTTGTGTGTGTGTGTCTCACGACAGGGGCAAGTATTTTACAAGGCGAAAAAACCAATTACTTTCCCAAGGAAAGTTTTTATATTGAGTTCGACCATCCTTGAGAATAGTTGTCCAGTTGTATGGAACTTTTCGTCCTGTAAATATTAACCCTAGTTGAAAACACGGAAAACTTAAAACTTGGATGATGCATTGGTGGTAATAATGGCGAACTATGAAAAGCCAAATCTTTGCACCAAAAAACTACATGTGTAGAAGTTTGTCAAACCACCAGCTACTAAGAATTTATTGATCTCTGATAATAACTCCGCAGATTTGGTATGTTACTATTGCACATATTATTATGTCGTGCATTATCAAACAAGTAATATCACCCAGAAGCAAATTCAAAGGAGTAGGAACTATGTGAAGGAGCTCTTACTAAATGCAGTACAGTTCCATCTGCAACTCAATCATAAGTTAAATGAGATTGATACCCAGCTCGGTTGCAGATTAATATCTAGAAGTCGTGGTGGGTTGAGAGAGGGGGGTCTTAAGTAAGCCAATATCTCGGCGCGGTGTTGCCGACGCCGGATCTAATCCGCGCCGTCACGCCGCGCCTGATTGCGGATCAGCTTATATCCGACATCCGGTTTAAAACTTCACCGAGGTAGAACGTTACCTATAAATATAGGGTGTTAGGGACAGGGATACGTCATGGTTTTTGAAACTACCTTGGAGAACCATCCTCAAAAATGTCAGACATGGCGATAGCGACCGTATTATTACGGCCGTTAACGCTCTGTCTACCCTGCAAGGGATAAAGGCGTGATATACGGGGTGTTGGGGATAGCGTCCCGAATACTGATAGGGTGCAAACAGATCATGAAACTGAACAACGTTCCCTTAGGAATATATATCAGGAAACGACAAATAAATTTTGACCTCCCATACAAAATCACGACCAGCTGACTGCATTTACTATGGGAAGCCAATTTTTTTTTAACTTTTCCTGACATATGTTCCTAGGGGAAAGTTGTTCAGTTTCATGGTCTGCTTACACCCTATCAGTATTCGGGACGCTGTCCCTTACACTCCGTATACAAACATACATACATGTTATGGTGTGTGTATGTATTAGGTGTTAAAATATTAGCTGCAACTTTAAAACTTCACCGAGGTAGAACGTAACCTATAACTATAAATATACAAACATACATATGACGGCGTTCAGTCAGGATTTGCCATATTTTGCGGGGATTTTGTTAGGAAAACGACGGAATTGTTCAACTATCCTCTTGTTTTGTGTTTTCATATTTGTAACAGCATCATTATCACATTATTTCGTGATTTCCTCACATATTCGATTCGATACATTTCACCAAGACGCTACCACTTTGACAGTTCTTACAAATCTACTTTCATTTGTTTTCCGTACGGGAAAGGCAGTACGGCCGCCATACTGCCAAGGAGTTTCTATTCAGCCAGTGGTCTTCGCCGACACATACATTATAAGGTGTAAAAATATTAGCTGCAAATATTTAAAGGAGCTGTGTGGTGCCGGTTTAGATTAGCATCACCCCATTTCTGTTCGTGGGTGTCGTATAAGGCGACTAAGGGATGAATCCAGGGAACGAGCAGCAGCGTTTCCTATACTTACAGCGCAGGATTGTAGATACTCATCTACAAAATCTTGCACTGCGCTCGCCAATCCGCTTGCCAAGCGTGGTGAGTATGGCAATACCCCCCAATCGGGGGAGGCCCATGTCCAGCAGTGGACTGTTGTGGCTGTAACAGTATTTAAAGAAGTGCATCAGCCCATGCAACTGAACTACTTTCTCCACGAAACATAGGTCGAATTATGAGATCTCCCTTTTTCGACCTATGTCCCTTGAGGAAAGTTGTTCAGTTCAGGGCTTCGGCTGGGCTTTTCCAGTTTTACGTCCTGTATATCACGCGTTAAATATTTTGTAATACTAAGATGGGGAACATAAGTTAAGCAGGAATCGATGGCAAACTCGTTACAAGCCGAGCGTGCCAGGCTTGGGAGTACGTGCCTCTAGCGTAGGTTAGTTTCGCAGGAGCAGAACTTTGCTATAGGTACATTCATATGGAGATAGTAAGCTAACTTTGAGACGAACGATACACACATACATGCTGATGCATATCCCTCGCAGGGGCCAAAAGATAGGTTATTTTAACCTCATAATAATTTTTAGGGTGATTTTAGAAAATTAGGCGGATCGCACACTTGACGCACGACGGAGCGCAAAAATATCGCAGTGGCCTGTCAGATCTATACTAGAAATGGCAATCCCCCTACTAAAACCGCTAAACCGCTGTTGACGCAGCGCTATCGCAGTGTCGTCCGTCGAGTGCGGTTTTAGTATGGGGAGTGACGTTCCTAGTATGGATATGACAGACCGCTGCGATATTTTTGCGCTCCGTCGTGCATCAAGTGTGCGATCCGCCTTAAGCTCCATGTTTGATGTAATGAACCTTACAATAGGTATACTATAATATTTAAAAAATCTTTAAAATGTGAAGATGTCACTACACTGTTGTGACTGTAGTAGTACTATAAAAACTGCACAAATACAATTACTGTTTAGTCTTTTCAAACAAAATTCTTGTTCGATCGCTTTCTACTTTTCCGCCATTTGGCACACATGCAAACACCCGACACGTGCGCGTTACGCCGGCAGCAGCAGCCGGCTGCTAAATTATTCCACACGAGCAAGAAGTTTTGCTTCAAATTTAAAATATTTAGCGCGCGGACGCACGCCTCGCGCATTACCGCTGAAATCTGGATCGCGCCGGATCCCGCCGGAGCGGCGACACATTTGCCGGATTAGCCTCGCAGCCTCAAACCCGACTACAGCACAGACAAGCTTTCTTATTTACTGTAGCCGAGTTTGTAAAAAACGACTACGTCGCAGATAACTAACGCCTATCCGGCATATAAATTATTGTGATATCAATACCACGTTTATATTTTTATGGTTAAGAATTTACATATTTGGCGTCAAACACCAGGTAAAATGAGATTAGGACTGCGTTCACATCCAAACACAAAACCGACATAGGGCAACACGATATCAATGTAAATTCATAATCAGCAAAGATAAAGGCTGTAAAGAGTGCTCTCTTGTAATCTAGTTTGTACTTCTGAATACTATACGAAGCCCCACTACAGCACATACTATAGGTGTCTGTGCTGTAGTAGGACTTACCTTATGTGGCTGTAGCCCGGTTTGTATTTACGCGCCCCGGAGCAGTAACAATGTGTTCGCGGTTATTAACTCGAAACTGCTATGTAATTCACGACAGCTCGTAAACTTGAGATGGTTAGTAAAGCCTTAAGAACTCTTCTCAAATTTCCGCGTGTGACGTTTATTTTAATGAGTGTTTTGATGGTGGCGCTCTTGTGTAATCTTCTCGTAAATCACAGCGTACGTAATGTATTCTCGTTGACGCTTAAAAGGTTTCTAGTACTACTAGAGCCATAAACAGGGTGAAAAAAAATGCTGCTAATAGTTTAAGGGGTGAACCAGCCCATGAAACTGAACAACTTTCTCCAAGGAACATAGGTCGAAATATGAGATTTTTTTTGGACCTTCGATACGAATTGACTTGGTCGGTCGGTAATTTTGTATGGGAGGTACAATTTTGTTTTTTAATTTTTCGACCTATGTTTCTTGGGGGAAGTCGTTCAGTTTCATGGGCTGATGCACCCCCTGAAATATTTGCAAAAATTGTAAATTTTTTTACACCCTGTATAGGTGCTGCTGTAGGGTGACAACCTGTCACTATAGTAATACACATGTTTTCCGAAACAACCTTGGAAAACAATCTTCTAAAATGTCAGACGTGGCGATAGCGACCGCATCTTTGCGGCCGTTAACGCTCTGCCTACCCCGCAAGGGATAAAGCCGTGATTATGTATGTATGTATGTATGTATGTATAGCTGCTCACTGCTGGACATGAGTTTCCCCTAATTGGAAGGGTATTCCCAGTTGCTATGTTCACTACGCTTGGCTTGGTAGGTGGTTTGGCGAGCGCAGTGCAAGGTGTTATAGATAAAAAATCAGCATCATAGTCTCGACTGTGATATTACACTGAGTTGCAACCATTCGGTTCAATTTAAGTATGCTGAATAAACAATTTTGATTTCTTTCTTTTCATGTTAACAACAAATGCTGCTGCACATTCCCTAGATTTGGGGTGATGCTATTCTTAACAGGCATCACACGATCTTAAAGGCTTCAATATTACTTAATTTCTACCACCATTCATTACACGTCTTTTGTCCGCAGCCTCGGTTTCAAGCCTCTCTGACAGCGTTTCTCCACTTAACCGGTCCGGCAACCGGATGTCGGAAGTAACCTTCCGACAATATTCGAATGCCGGATGACGTTTTCCACCTATCCAGTGAAAGACGGACAGTAAAATGACGTCATGTTAGAGTTCAAATAATATCTTTCATATGCTTACCTTTTGTACATCTGTCACTTCGGACCGTCAAATTTCGGTTTGGAAAATTCCCGGATCGATAAATGCCGGGTGTCTGAAGAGCGGAAAAGCATGTATAGTAATGTAATAGATTTCAAAATTGGATCGGAAATTGACGGACCGGCAAATGACGGATGCCGGATAAGTGAAGAAAGGCTCTGGCAGTATCAATTTATCGTCGCATGAGGCGAGACCGTGCTCTCCGAGGCGCCGCGTCGTCCTTATCGCCTTCACGCTGTGCCGTCATTGTGTTCCGCCGGAATGTGTGATGTGATGAGAGGTCCTTATCTTTCAAATTCTTACACGACTGCCTCAAATGGAAGGTTATGCTAAGTATACATACATAATATATATCACGCCTTTGTCCCTTCCGGTGTAGGCAGAGCGTAAAAATACGGTAGCTATCGCCACGTCTGACAAATGTAGAGGGCCGTTTAAGATAATTTGTGTATCACTATAGTGACAGGTTGTCAGCCTTTTGCCTAAAACTTGTAATACACCGAAAACCCTCAAGTCCCTCAGTCGCCTCTTACGACACCCAGGGGTAGGAAATGGGTTGATGCTGTTCTAAGCCGGCATCACACGGCATGCTATGCTATGTATTTCGAGGGTATTGTAAATGTTTTTCTGTGGGTTGTTTTCTGTTGTATGTTTACGGCCGTTAACGCTCTGCCTACCCCACATGGGATAAAGGCGTGATATATGTCTGTATTTATCTATTCGGACATGTAAATTCTTTTCAGAAGCTAACGCACAAACGGTAAGGTAAACGGATGTTGAAATATGAGACGCCGCTAGATTAGATGGATTACACACTTAACGCATGACGGACCGCTAATATATCGCAGCGGTCGGTCAGATCCATACTAGAAACATCACACCCCATACTAAAACCGCACTAGACGGACGACCCTGCAATAGCGCTGCGTCGACAGCTGTTGAGCGGTTTTACGATGGGGTTGACATTTCTAATATGACAGACCGCTGCGATATTTTAGCGGTCCGTCGTGCGTTTGGTGTGGGATGCGCCTTAATCTCAGCAATTGACATAAAAAACTCAAAATTTTGAACACAAAAATTTGAAATTAGGTACCGCACTCGGGCTTATGTTTTTTATTTTTAAATAATTATCCCTGTTTTTTTTTGCACGCTCTTTCTAAACACTCACTTTTCTTTTCGCACATTTTCCTTCTTAAACAATGCAGGGATTTTCTTTAATGGCTATTTCATTACCTTTAATGGAACGGAGCTCATCAGGAACCTCCCTACATTAAACATAAACTCAATTGGATTTCTGTTAAGCCAAATTAGATCTGATTTCCGCGTCTCGTTCGCAAATTCGCAAGTACATTACCTCTCCTTTTCTATGTTGTCAAACTGTCGTCCCTTTGCCAAGACGGACACTAAGGTGACGAACGACCCTATGTACCCTCATGTCAAGAGGTTACCGTCTACCACCAATCGTAATAAATAAAATAAAATAATAAATAAATATCTTGGACAATTCACACAGCGCCATCTAGCCCCAAACTAAGCAAAGCTTGTACTATGGGAACTAAATAGCTGATATTATTACTTATAAACTTTTTTTTATTTTTATTGTAAGCCTTTGGTGTCGTATAATATTCAGATGTATTTATACTAGAATCTACCTCAAACTCATTTTGTAAACTGACGTGTTATACCAACCAGGATGCCCAATAAATATGACAGATCTAATTTACATACACAAAATCATTATCAATACACATGACAGAATCATATAAATTAGAATAAAGGAAATCTTGGAAAGTACCAACTTAATGGATTTCTCAAAGGTTGACTGGTTGACTGGCGTTAAGTATGGGTGCCGACGTGAAACATGTCTGACTAGGTATTTATAGTTTTCCCAGAGTGGGATTTTATCTTCATAAAATCGAACTCAAACTTCAAAACTCGACATGGTTCAATTATCAATCAACTGAATTTAGCTGTTATTGTGTTGGTAGCCTTGTTTCCTATTATCTGTTTTAATGTTGGTAGCCCTGGGTCTCTAAGAGCACGTTAATTTGTCGTTCAAGGATTGCATGATAAAGGCAACACTGCTCCTATTACCGCCTTTGAGCTGCGAGCGGAAACTCTCCGCTATACATAGTATTAACTTACTTTCAAGGGATGAACCAACCCATGAAACTAAACAACTTTCCCCAAGGAACATAGGTCGAAATATGAGAAAACTTTTTGGACCTCACATACAAACTGACTCAATCGGTTGGTATCTCCGCTTTCGGCAAAGAAATAAAATTGAAAATTTCTTTTAAAATGCAACCATTCTATTAGTACATCTTCTTATGTCACGTTCCACTATCGTCAGTAAACCGACTTAACAAACAACTGATTTTTAATACTCATGGGTAAATATGGGCTGATACTTTTAAAGCCTATATCATTTAGAGTAGAGTCGCGTCAGAATGAGTTACAGTGGTTGCACGCTAGGTGGGCCACTAGTTAAACGAAAAAAAATCGGTTGTCTGTAATCAGTTTACTACGATAGTTGAACGTGAACACATTTTAAGAAAATTGCTGATATCGGAGGCCGAGTGTGCTTTCTTTGTAGCTTGGTAACGCCTCAGATAGAGGTAACGCATGAACAATGTTTTCTGGTGCGTGCAGCCGGCTCCATCGAACTATAAGACGTTATCACGTCAAAAAGGATTCTTTCTGTATTAAGTCATAATACATACCTATTAATACCTACTATTTATAAATATGTTCTGTGGTTATCTGATTACATACATACACGCTTAATTGGCCATATTATAAACTCGAATGTTCGTATTTCTGTAAAGTGAATACATCACTTAGAATTTACACAGTATTTCTCTCCTTCATTTGTGGTAAACGTGAAAGGTAACCGCGTCTGGGGGTGGAAGCTAAATTTGGTTGGCTCCTTGTTTATTTAACTTTACGAGTCGATGTGAAACAATTTGAATTTGTGGCGCCGAGTTGCTTCCAGAAGAAATATGTTTAAGCGATCGATTCAGGGAATAGGCTGCAGCGTTCCCTGTGAAGTTAATATTAAGCCAATGACAGTTTACTTAACGCGTAGGTGGCGAATCACTGCAGTAGGCTCAACGCGTGAGTAGGCACAGAGCGATTTGGCGAATCGCGCCGGTCGGCGAAACGCGCAAGTTTACTTACTGTGCATACTCCCATAAGGCGACGAACACACTTGACGCACGACGGAGCGCAAAAATAGTGCAGCGATCTGTCAGATCCATACTAGAAATGTCAATCCCCATACTGAAACTGCTCAACCGCTCTTGACGGAGCACTATCGCAATGTCATCCGTCGAGTACGGTTTTAGTATAAGGAGTGACGTTTCTAGTATGGATTCTACAGACCGCTGCGATATTTTTGCGTTCCGTCGTGCGTTAAGTGTGTTCCTCGCCCACCATGTCAGAACTTGTAGTACGCGATGGAAAAATTGTGACACCAGGACTGCATTGGGTCGTTGTGCGATATTGTCCCACACGAAGAGTAGAAATAGAAATATTTACAGAAACCACCAGTTTGATACAGTGGTATAATAATTTATACAAATGCGAATTTGATAGTATGTCATCACAATGTTGGTTTTGCTTCTATTTCTCTTTACTAATAGAATTATTTACTTTTGACGCTACAATCAAATACCTACTGCATCAATTTGTGCTGTTTGCCCGCGGTAATTAGCAGGAAATTATGGTTAGTTTAACTTGTGATGCAAACATTGTTTTGATAGTTGACAGATATAAGTGGTAATATACAATCGGAATAGAGCACTCCTTCATATCGACGAAAATATATCAATCATTCTATCACAAACTTTTTAGTTAGTTGTTAATGCGCAGTGTCTAAATTAAAGAAATTCTGTAACTATGTATTCACCAATTTGCTAAAAATGAAAATCTCATAAACCCGACTTTCGGGTCTTACTCAACTGTCCAAACAAATGAAGCTGTTTCAAAATATGCTAATATTTTCAACGACACTGGTGAAATGACCTAAACTTGTGGCTAATTTGACTATCAGATTCACTGACCGCATATAATTTAAATGCATTTACACTAGTTGCTTAGTACGAATACGTAATTTGCATGAGTAAATATACAAACATAATTATAGGGTTTGTTTCCACTTAAGTTGGTTTGCCGCGTATGCAGGTAAAGAGAAAATATAACTTAGAAGCAGAAACCAGGAGCACCATTTTTGAAATTTTGCCTCGTGTGACACGTTGTACTAATCTTATTTATTCACACGTACCCTCACCAATTCACACATACGAGTGTGATATTTGCAGACCGTGATCGATTTTATAAATCACTGTTTGAGGAATTGAACTTATGGTCTACATTGATGTGTAGGTACACAAGGCTATATACAATGAGAAACTATTTTATTATTTTTATCACACTTTTACTTTTTTATGCCGGCTTAGAATAGCATCACCCCCCATCCTTCCCGCGGGTCGTAAGAGGCGACTAATGGATTTGAGGGTATTGGTGTATTACAATTTTTAGGCGAGAGGCTGACAACCTGTCACTATAGTGATACACATGTTTTCTGAAACAACCTTGGAAAACAATCCTCAAAATTGTTAGACGTGGCGATAGCGACCGTATTCTTACGGCTGTTAACGCTCCGCCTACCCCGCAAGGGATAAAGGTGTGATATATGTATGTATGTATGTTACTTACCTTTATTCTTTCAATTAAAACATCCTGATTCTATAAATAAAAAATCATCATCTCGATCAAAATTACTATTTTAGTTAACCACTTCTCTGACTCCCTAGCATGCCTTGTAGCTTATATCCAGCAATGAAATCCTGATGATTAAAGGATAATATTAGGTTAGCATAAATAGTCCTCATTAAAATGGTGCATACGTAGAGCGAGGTAGTTTATAAATGGACTGCGGTGGTAATATAACACGGTAAAAGCTATCACACTCAGTTCGCTTCACAGCTCAATCTACACCTCACTTGATGTGAACTACATCGGTTAGCTCTCAGTTCGTTGCCGTTAAAAGCAGTCTCAGCTGTCGGATTGATTGGTCTTCGAAATTAAACTTTCAGTTATCAAATTAACGGTCTATCTGTTAAATTATACAGCTGCTTTTATCATTTCATTATTTGTTTTTGATTCAATTATTTGACGCATTGGGTAGCAATATCACGTAACGTTCTATACGTATTTCTACTTGGCTTTTGCTATTTCAACTTATATTGTGTGTCCAATACTTGTGATCTTGAAATTAAACACTGCACTTATTACTTGAGGAACGAATTTTTTATTAATCGGCAATAAATCATAGCCTACTTATATTTTCTCCGAAAACACAACGATACCGCGTTTTAACTCGACGCTAGCGACATCTGTGATTCTTTCTAGGAAACAATTTTTAATAGTGGACAGTAGCTTATCTTTTTAGACATTCCGCCCACCAAAGGACATCGTCCTTTTCTACAAAAAAGGAAAAACTAATTAACAAACTCAAAAGGTAGTATGCAAAACCAATCTTAAAATTATACAAAGAAAAGATGTCGTTTAAGACAGATCTAGCGTAAAGCCGCCCACCGTGAGAAATCACAATCGGAAAATAAAATAAAAGCTCTTAACAAAGACTCTCTTAAAGTTTAACACAGTACTCAAAATTTCAATACAGTACTAAAGTAACAAAATCTTAAAAATTAAGAAAAGATTCTTAAAGAAAATACACAAACTTAAACTATAAATGAAAAGGTTTTATCTTAAAGTAGACAAACACCCATAACCTTAGTCCTCTGACTTTTGTAAATAGCACAATTTATTACATGGCCGTTTAGAAATACCATTTTTAGTCTTAAGTGTTACAACACGTGTAATCTGATCTTTACCAACATGTTTTTCTATTATTCTGCCTAATAACCACTTTGCAGGAGGCAAGTTGTGATCCTTTATAAGTACAACATCATTAATTTCAGGCTCAGTTTTTTTTATCGACCATTTATAACGTTGGTTGAGTGTAACTAAATATTCATCTGACCACTTTTTCCAAAAATCATTTACCATTTTTTGCGTCAACTTCCATCTTTGTAAAGTGGTTATTTTATAATCTGCCTTACAATCTTCATCAGTAGTAATAACAACTACAAGTGGCTCCCCAATTAAAAAATGACCAGGCGTTAATGGTACGGGATCGTTTGGATTGTCACTCAAATAAGAAAGGGGTCGAGAATTGAGGCAAGCCTCAATCTGAGCTAATACTGTCGAAAGCTCTTCGTATGTAAGAGTAGAATCTCCTACGACTCTCTTTAAGTGTGTTTTTGTGGATCGAACAGCAGCCTCCCACAAGCCTCCAAAGTTGGGCGCATTCGGGGGAATGAACTTCCATGTCGTCTTCTCATCAGCGAGAAGGTGACTAATCTCGTCCGGTAGCTGTGACACAGAACGATCAAAATTTTCTCTCAACTCCTTATCAGCACCGACGAAATTAGTCCCATTGTCGCTGTACAAAATCTTACAATGGCCTCGTCTCGAAACAAATCTGCGGAACGCTGCTATGAAACCTTTGGCAGTCAAATCAGTGACAGCCTCTAAATGAATTGCTTTAGAAAACATGCAAATGAACACACAGATGTAGCCTTTGTAAGACTTTGAACCTCGTCCTGGTGAAAATCGGATGTTTATAAACCCTGTAAAATCAACTCCAGAAATTTTGAATGCTCTCGTCGGTTGTAAACGATCTTTTGGTAGCTGACCCATCAATTGATTGTTGTTCTGTCTCGAATACCTAACACATTTAGTACAAGTCCGGTAGTATTTCTTGAATAAATCTCTTGCACGAACAATCCAATATTGAGTCCTCAAAACATTAAGCATCAACTGTGGTCCGCCATGAAGCGTTTTAAGATGAGCGTCCGCTATTATAAGCTTAGTGAGATGACTTTCACTAGGTATAATAATGGGGTGACGAGTGTCATACTCGACATTAGCTTCATTTATACGTCCACCGACTCTCAAGATCCCATTTTCATCGAAAAAAGGGTTAAGAGTATGTAAACAGCTCTTTTTTGGTACCCAGTTGTGAGTCTTTAACTGTTTGATCTCTTCTCCAAAATGTAACCTCTGAATTTCCTTTACGCATTGTAACATCACCGTGTTCTTCTCTTCTACAGAAACAGTCTTCGAAAAGGTAAATCTTTTTTCTTTTGGTAATCTCAAGTTCAAGAGTCTTCTACAATAAGACATAACTCGTAACATCCGTGATAAAGTAGAAAACTTCGTCCAAATAAAATCCTCTTTTGGTTTGACAACCGTTACCAATGATTTGGTCGGTTTCTCTTCCTCTCCAGTCTCAAATTCTTGACATCCTCGATTTTCATATTTATCATGTTTCAGCCACATGGGACCGTGCCACCACAGCTCGTGATTGACCAGCTCTGCACTGCTCAAGCCTCGGGATGCACAGTCGGCCGGATTATGTTTGGTGTTCACATGTCTCCATTGATATCGGTCTAGTATTGTTAAAATCTCTGATACTCTGTTGCTCACAAATGTTGTCCATCGATGTGGTTCGCCTGCAATCCATGCTAATACGACAGTACTGTCAGACCACGCATACAAATCATCTTTCGGTATGTTCATGACCTGAGCTACTTCATGTATTAACTTTGCAGCTAGAAGTGCCGCACACAACTCTAAGCGCGGAATGGAAATCTCTTTTTGTACAGGTGCTACCTTCGTTTTAGAAGTTACCAGATTAACTGATACTTTACCGTTGTTGTCTTTAGTTTTCAGGTAAACAGCTGCTGCATATCCGGCTTGAGATGCGTCTGCGAACGCATGCAGTTCAACATGATCATCTCGTTTTGTCTGAAGCCATCGTGGAACAACAACACTGGGAACATTTTCCAAATCATCTCTAAATTTACACCATTCATGAAGAAGGTCTGGAGTTAAACTCTCATCCCACTCAAGACCTGACTTCCAAAGTTTTTGAATAAAGACTTTTCCAACAAAAATCACCGGTGCGATCCAACCAATAGGATCATAAAGTCTTGCAATGTTTGACAAAACTGTTCTCTTAGTTACTGTGCCATCTTTCATTGGAAGCTGTAAGTTATACTCAAAGTTATCAGTGTTTTTGTTCCATGATATACCTAACACCTTGATCATGTCATTTGATTTGAACACAACAGTTCCGTCTGTACGTAAATTCTCTGTCTTGATATATTCGAGGAAACGATCACTGTTGCTACACCACTTTTGAAGTTCGAATCCTCCAGCTCTCATCAGGTTTGTCATCTGCTCATAAATCTCAATAGCTTCGTCATAAGTTTCGCATCCTGATAAGAGATCATCCATATAATAGTCCTCGAGCGTGATCTTAGATGCCAAAGGGTACTTCAACGACTCATCCTTTGCTAGCGTCTGAAGTGATTTCACAGCTAAATATGGCGCAGATGTTGTGCCGAATGCAAGTCGCTTCATTCGATAATGCTGAATTGGCATTTTGGGATCAGGCCTCCAAAGAATACGTTGAAAGTCCGTATCTGGTTCTTGTACAATTACTTGACGATACATCTGTTTCAGATCGGCTACCATGCAGATCAGATGACTCCTCCATCTCATCAATATATGACGAAGATCTTGCTGAATTTGAGGTCCTACTAACAGATCATCATTTAAAGATACCTTGTTCGTACCTTTACACGAAAAGTCAAATACTATTCTAGTTTTGGTTGTCTCCTTGTCTTCGCGTACAACTGCTTGGTGAGGAGCATAAACCGATTTGGATTCTTCAATCTCCTCTTCCTCAATAATAGGCTCCATATGACCTTGCACCAAGTAGTCTTCGATCGCTTTTGTATACTCTTCTCGTAAAGCTGGGTTTCTAGAAAGTCTCTTTTCTAAATTGAGAAACCTTTTTGCAGCTATATCTCTCAAATTGCCATGAATGCACTTAGGGTTCGCTGTTTTAAATGGTAATCGGACCATATAACGACCACTAGAATCTCTCACTGTTGTCTTCTCGTAAAATTCTTCGCATTTCTTCTCATCTTCTGACATTCTCTTTTCTACACTGTCTGGCTCTCTCTCTAATTCCCAAAACTTTTTTAGAAGCTCATCTTCTTTTACTCGGACGTGAAGACTGATAGGTGGAGAACTTGGTTGAATGGACTCTGATTCAACACGACCACACAAAATCCAACCTAAATGTGTGTTTTGCGCAACTAAGCTACTATTTGAGGGATGTTTGATCAACCCGTTTTTGAGAATACGACTGTAGATGTCCACCCCCAAAATGATATCAACCTTCCTAGGAGATCCAAACTTTGGATCCGCCAATGGGAGACTCTCAAGTGCAGGCCAATCTATTATTGGAACTTGCCTTGACGGAAGATGTGAGGTTACACTCTTTAGAACTATCGCGTCTACTTGAATAGAATACTCAGATTGATGCAAAGACTCAATGTTAAAAGTTACGTGACCCTTGATCTCAGTTTCCCTTTCACCTACACCCTGAACAACACCACTCATAGGGGTTCGGTGAAGATGTAACGATTGAACAGTCGCCTCAGTGACAAGGGAAGCCTCTGATCCCGGATCAATCATCGCACGGACTATTTGGGAGTAACCACTTGGTGACACAATTTTTACTAAAGCAGTTGGTGACATTTTTCTCTGATTACTCTGATAATTCTTTGCAAAATGAACTACTACTTTAGACTCAGAAACGTTAAGTGGCTGACTCAAAATCTGTTTCTTCTCGCTCGCTTGTGGGGTTTCCTCTGAACCCGCTGTAGAACCAGATTGTAACACAGGAAGTGGTTGTTCTCTCTCGTAATGAAGTGTAGTATGGTGGCGTCTACCACAACGACGACAGCTCGTAGGTTGATGACACCCTCTCACAGAATGTGACGATGACAAGCAGTTGAAGCACAATCGGTGCGATTGTACATACTCTGTTCTCTTCTCTGGAGACAAGCTCTCATACTGCTTGCATAGGAACAATGAGTGTCCTCCTGAACACATCACACAAGTATTGTTTGACAATTTTTTCTCGCTGTTTACAGTGGAATGATGTGACTTAGTTTTAGTTATTTGTTTTGAAGTGTTTGTTTTCATTGAAATCTGTGTCTTTTGACTTTCAGTCAATTCTAAGGTACGAAATCTTGTTTCTAAAAACTTCGTAAGATCACTCCATGAGGGTAATGCGTTGGGCTGGGCACCTTGACTGACGTTCATTTCCCACAGCTTTCTCGATTCTGTATCTAATTTGGAGAGTACTAAGTAATTGACAATAGGGTCCCAAGAGTTTGTGTCTACACCCAGATTTTGGATCGATTTAAGGCACGCTGACGTATTGTCTAAAAGTTGCTTTATTGCTGTCGCAGTCTCTGTCGTGATGGGTTTTTGCGAAAACAGACGTTTCATCATTTCGTTGCAGTTGTATCTCTTGTTTGTATAACGTTCAGTGAGTTTAGTCCATGCTTCTTGGTAGTTTTGATCAGTAATAGCTAAGTTTCTTAGTAGCAACTCTGGTTCACCGGAAAGTTTACTCTTTAGATAATGTAGTTTTTGCACGTCCTTCAAATTAGCATTATTATGAACAATTGAGGTGAACATGTCATGAAACGTTTGCCATTCTTCATAATTACCGGAGAATGCAGGTAATTCGATTCTAGGAAGCATCATATCTACGCTGTTGTTACTTGATCCTGAACCACCACTTGAACCACCAGTGGGCACTCTTCTCAATATCTCTAAGTGTTCATCCAGCATTGACTTGTAAGCCAAATAAACATCTTCACAAACGCTAAACGTATCTTTAGTAAAGTAAGGTAAAGTAGTCTTGTCTGCAGCGGTCACGTCAGCAACTATCTCATAGTGATTGGATATAAACTCATCCCACATCTGTTTCAAAACCCCCTCTCTAGCTCCAACATACGAAACCTTAATCCTCTCCTTAGGCGATTTCTTATAGTTATCAAACGCCCTGCTGATACGATTCAACACCTCATCTTGTTTACGGATAAGCGCCTCCATATTCAAGGAAATTCACAAAAAAGTTAACCAGTAAACAAGTCTTTTTAAAGTTCACAAACACTGTAGAAACTATGTCCACAAACTGAAGGAAAATTTTCTAAGTCCCAACACGAGTGAATTTTACTAAGTGTTTAACACATAGTCATTTTTAAGCACAACACAACTCAAATGTCTAAAGTTCCCAAACACTTGTAATTTTTACGAACAACACAACTCAAATTTTTCTAAGTCAATAGTTCTAACACTTTAACTTTGCACTGTACTCACTGTTTTACGCTAAGTCCTTTTATTTCCCGGGTTTCGGCACCAAACTTTGTCCAATACTTGTGATCTTGAAATTAAACACTGCACTTATTACTTGAGGAACGAATTTTTTATTAATCGGCAATAAATCATAGCCTACTTATATTTTCTCCGAAAACACAACGATACCGCGTTTTAACTCGACGCTAGCGACATCTGTGATTCTTTCTAGGAAACAATTTTTAATAGTGGACAGTAGCTTATCTTTTTAGACATTGTGACTAATGTTACAAAAGTACATACATATATATTTGCCTTTGACACTTGCAGGGTAGGCAGAGCGCTAGTGGGCGTACAAGTACGGATAATTTCAGATAATTTGTGTATCACTATTATAAAAAAACTACAAAACAAAATTACAAAAGTAACTTACTGGTAATATCAATCCATCACCACTTGAATGCAAGTATCAAGAAGAATGTTACAATTGCAGAAAGCTCAATCACCCATCACTCAAGTGCAAGTTTCAACAATGCTACAAAATGCAATAAGCTGAATCACTAACCATTTCTGTGCAAGTATTATAAATAATAACAATTATAAATGCAGTACACTGAACCATTAACTTCATCAATGCAAATGAGTTCCAGCCTGTCCCCAGTTTGAAAAAAGCTTCCATTCGCAGCCAGCGCCACCTACTAGGAACCAAACGAACTCATTTTTATGTTCACTGTACATCCTGCCAGTTTACTAAACGCGCGGGTGGCAAGTCGCTGCAGTAGGCTAAACGCGCGAGTAGGCACAGAGCGAGGTGGGGAATCGCGCCGGTGGGTGAAAGGACATATATCACGCCTTTATCCCTTGCGGAGTAGGCAGAGCGTTAACGGCCATAAGAATACAGTCGCTATCGCCACGACTGACATTTTTGAGGATTGTTTTCAAAGGTTGTTTCAGAAAACATGTGTATCACTATAGCGACAGGTTGTCAGCCTGTCGCCTAAAAATTTTTATACACCAATACTCTCGAGTCCCCTAATCGCCTCATAGGACACCCGCGGGAAGGATGTGGGGCGATGCTATTCTAAGCGGGCATCACAAGGCATACTCCATAGCAAACCCAAAGACTTACCGCTTCAGTGTGGACAGGATGGACGGCGAACAGCAGTGCAGCCAGCGCAGCGAACGGGCGCTCTAGCCGCGCGAGCACGGCGCCCGCGCGCAGCACCAGCGCGCAGCACGCGGCGTGCAGCACCACGTTGCACGCGTGCCACCACCACGCTGACAGACCGCATAGAGCGTAGTTTAATCTGGAAAGAAAGGTTTAATTTATTTTACGAATCATTATCATCATCATTTTCCTTGGCTTATCCCGTTCTACGAATATGTATTTTTTCCATTGGAGTTGTGTCGATACAATAGCGTACCTATACAAAATCTAACATAAGTTTTTGAAATAGTTAGGCGGATCGTACACTTAACGCACGACGGCGCGCTAAAACATGGCAGCGGTCTATCAGATCCCTGCTAAAAAATGACAACCCTCGCTTGCTAAAACTACTAAGGTACTAGTTTTACTACTAAAACCGCTGACGACTATCGCATCATCTGTCGAGTGCGGATTCAGTATGAAGAGTGACGTTTTTAGTATAGATCTGACAGACCGCTGCGATATTTTAGCGCTCCGTCGAGCGTTAAGTGTGCGATCCGCCCATAAACTTGTTCGCTGAGACATAATGATGTGGATATAACAGGTTATTTACTTAGTAAATAAACTGGTACTTATAATATGTTTAGAAACTTAAGTTGACGAAAAGCTAGAGTTTGGTTTGCGCATACCAATAATAGGTACAGCTCGACTACATACATACATGCACATATTATTTATTTTTTATTTTTTTTTTTATTTTGACAGGAAAACTTACAGCCAACATATTTGACAATAGCACGAAAAATAGACAGAACTGGGCCATTAACAAGTTTTCACCTTTAAGCCTTTTATCACGCCTTTATCCCCTGCGGGGTAGGCAGAGCAATAACGATCGTAAAATTACGCCCGTTATCGCCACGTCTGACAAGTATTAAGGGCCTTTTCAGATGATTCATTGATTGATGATCACTGTAGTGACAGGCTGTCAGTCTGTCGCCTAAAGTTGTAATACACATGAAACCCTCGAGTCCCTTAGTTGCCTCTTACAACACCCGCGGGAAGAAATGGGGTGATGCTATTCTAAGCCGGCATCACAGGTCGACTACCATTATAATATTGATATAGGTTCAAAACTGCTATGGAAAAACAATAATAATATCAGTTGAGAATTTAGTGAAGCTATCTCGGGTAAAATTAATTGGTGCATGATTATAAAGTCAAAGAAAATGTTTAAAAAATAAACATAAAATATTACTCAGAATTTGCTTTGAAACGGTTTTTGAATTCAGTATTATCTCACATGTATTCAAGAGAGTATTTTATTGAACAAATATGAAATTTCATAGATGCTATCTTCAAATAAGCTGTCTTTAAATATTCAAAGTTAAAAGGAATAAATAAAATAGGTTCTGTCGAGATTAGCTTGCTTTGTCGTTGTTGACTTATTATATTCATAAGGTTCTATATTATAACGTCTAGGTCAAATAATACAACCTTCATTAGGGATCTTAAAAGTAACCTCAACGACAGTCGTGTAATACAATCTTTTGACAGTAAGGCGGATCGCACACTTGACGCACGACGGAGCGATAAGACATCGCAGCGGTCTGTCAGATCCATACTAGAAATGTTAATCCCCATACTTAAATCGCTCAATCGCTGTTGACGCAGCGTTACCACACGTTACGTCACGTTTCTAATATGTATCTGACCGACCGTTGCGATATTTTAGCGTTCCGTCGTGCGTCAAGTATGCGATCCGCCAAACATAAATGACTTATTAACGACATCAGACAAGAAAAGTTATATTTTCATCGCGTAGAGCTCAAAACATGTCTTTTGACGTGAACAAACCGTTCCATTACCACCCTTGTAAAGTACATTACTTATAACAGAGAAAAGACCGGAACATTATGCCAAACAGGGAACAAAGAAAGTCGTGTGAGATTTAAAAGTTGGTAACTACATGCTCACATCGCAGCATAGGTAGTGAGGGGAGGTGGTTTCACACGCGATTTCAACTTGTTCTTAAATTAAACTTGTACGGAGGCGTTTTTTCCCGATAGAGGGAAAAAAGAAGATACTGAGAAAAAAATGGGGCTTTATCATTATCACAAAAACTTTCTTTACATGAAGGTATTTTTTAGACACGCGTCTACTTTTTTTGTGGGAGTTTCATAAAAACTTTGGTGCATACGCTTTTATCGAACGTGTATAGATGGTGTGATGCCGGCTTAAAATAGTATCACCCCATTCCTCTCCCGTGGGTATCGTAGAAGCCGACTAAGGGGCTCGAGGGTTTCATGTGTATTGCAGTTTTAGGCGCCAGGCTGACAACCTGTCACTATAGTGATGCACGGCTTATCCGAAACGACTATCAAACATCGCTTTGTCACACGTGGCGATAACGACCTTAACGTTTACGGTCGTTAACGCTCAGCCTAGCCCGCCAGGGATATAGACGTGATTTGTGATGTGTGTATAGATGTTCCAAAAATTCCTAGTACCTAAGTACGTATATAATGAGTTCTTGCGAACAGAGAATAGGTGGCTACTGAGTAGGTAGTTGCGTAAGTAATGTTTTTATTTATTTATTTACAGCACTGATTCTAAGTATTATTCGTAATTTTTCCTGTAAATCCCTTTAAAATATATTATTTCACCAAACAAAAAAGCACTTTGCAATGTCTTTACACATTTCTAAGAACTAGAGTGGTGAATCATTTTCTACAGAAGCAAGTTTTCAATAAAGAAGTTCGCAGACAGAAGGGTGTTAGTAACGTGCGTGTTGCGAGCGTTTTCTCAGCGTTTTCCGCGAACCAATTAAGCGCGAGCTTCGGGAACGTGCGGTTACGCTGCGGGCACGCTGCGGTTCTATGAGTTACGCTATATGGAACATGTTCTGGCTGTCGAGTAAATAATATTACACGTTCGCTTTGTGATAATAAACCGGGAATTCGTTATTAACTTGCCTGTGACGATATTTTGAATAAATTATCAGTAGGTAGCTTAGTACTTAATAAAGTAGTTTTGTGCAAATTTAGGTAGAGTTGAGAGAGCGGCTGGTAGCGACTGGATGGCGAAAGCGGGAGGCCTACGTTCAGCAGTGAACTGCATTAAGCAAAGTAACCCTGGAGAGATCTCATGTTCCAGTAGTTAAAAAAATCGGCTTGATGGGATAAGATGTATGAAAAAAGTCAAAGTGTAGAAAATCGGGATACAGCGACAAGATCGATGTGATGAAATAGTGTTTGGCTAAACATCTGTCGGCCATGGTCAAGTGCGATGGCGATGAATCCTTGTTTTAGTAAGTCAACCAAATTGTATTTAATGCACCTATTTCTTCCTCTTCTTTGCGAGTCGAGAAGAACTAAATTTCTTTTGACCAGTATGTGGCCTACTAATAGTGCAAAATTATTTCTATCAATGAAAAAAAATATATGTTAGTGTTGGTCGGAGTTTGAATCGGGATACATGGTGTAGAGCAGTAGAGTAGAGCAGTGTCTAGCTGCCAATAAGCAACTGACGCCTCGACCGACCCCTTCCCACACATAACAACTTTTGTTTGGATTCTCGTCCTGTTTTTCATCAGTCTTGCGTCACACTTGCAGGAATCGCATCAAAGCAAAAGTTTTTCCCTATGCTAAAATGATAAGCAATATTTCTGTTTTATTATATATAATTAGGCTCTGTTTTATTATATATAATAAAACAGAAATATTGCTTATCATTTTAGCATAGGGAATTTTTATGCAACATACTAGTTCTGGAGTTATTGAGTGTCAAAATCGGGCATCGAAAGCGACAAAAGTGCTGATGTTTGGCGCTCTTTAGTGTATTTAGTTCTAAATACGTTATTTTCGGTAAGCAGTGTAGAAAAGGTTTACGCCTCAGTTTTTTTTTTCGTTATAATAGGTAAACGTAGATTTTAAATTTTATTTTTATTAATTTTCCGGGTTTTGTGCAATAATTAACGCTGCTATTTTTCATTAAAATTGGCAATATTATTATATTACATTCATTTGTTTTGTTACGCAAGACACATGGTTAGCCCATATAATGGCCATTCTCCTTTCAATTCGTTGACGTTCCTCTCGAAGCAACTATTTAGCGACATCTATTAGAAGTAACTACTTCTATTATGTTATTAGTATTAATACTTGGTTAGTCCCTATTATAACAGTAGTATTTTTTTAATTTTTTATTTTTATTTATAAACCTAATTCTGTAGCGCCGTTACTAAAAGAGTGTAGAAGTAGTAGATAGAGCAGTAGTGAGACGGTACCCCGCGTGTCTCTGGTTCGATTTCTGGCTGATGTTTAACAGATTTAAATTTTTTTTATTTGCATTAGTGAGAATATTAAAGCACTGTGAGTGCATTAAAGTCCCATATAATGTTCTATTACGATTGTTAAATTTCCTGTAGCATTAATAGCCTACATAAAATTCCGCAATAAATTATTTAATCACATGTTTAACGGCTCAGTAACCGGGCAATAACGGTTAGATTATTCTAATGTAATTTCGCACAGCCTATTAACTCTTTTATTCCCCTCATAATATTAAGGTGGTTCCCACACTTCGCGCCCGTTGTTACACATTATTAGCGCATCCGTAACTAAAAAACGAATGTTGACACTTAAAATACATCAGCTTGCGATGTTCGGCGCGTCTGTCAAACAACGCAAGCACATGCGTCCTTTAGGATGGGAATTCGAAATTTCCTCGCAGTGGCAGATGAATGCGTTACGGACACGCTAAAACCGCCGTGTGATGCCGGCTTCGAATTGCATCACCCCATTTCTTTCCCGCGGGTGTCGTAAGAGGCGACTAAGGGACTGGAGGGTTTCATGTGTATTACAATTTTTAGGCGACAGGTGATTAGGTGACAACCTGTCACTATAGTGATACACAAAGTATCTCAACCGACCCTCAATATTTGTCAGACGTGGCGATAGCGACCGTATTTTTGTGGTCGTTAACGCTCTGTCTACCCCGTAAGGGATAAAGTCGTGATATATGTATGTATGTAAAAAATCGCAGCAATGGACGCTAAGTGTGGCTACCGCCTAGGAAAACTGGGATAATGATTCTAGGTCAATCACTCAGCTAGCAACTGCGAATGCACCAATAAGCAATAAAAGAGGTATGTTTATCTAATAATTGAAAAAAAAAAACAGGTTAACACAAGACCTAGGCACGCCGTGTGATGTTTTGTGAAAATTTATCATGATCAGATCAAGCCTTAAAAAATATTAGGTGCAAAATCAAGTAGGCACCTATGTTTCCCTGAATAACGTCGTCAAACAGCGGGGATTGACTCTTTTAATAACCTAACCATCATCATTGGCCTCATACGTCTGTGACAGTCGATTTAATCAGTCTCTGAGGCATGACTTTTCTTGGCTATATAAGCCGATGCGGGAGAGGCATAACTTTCCGCACGCTCTATTCAGGTGAAAGTGGAATTACAGACCCGTACATGCATGTTTAGGTGTCGTTTCTGCGTTTTGTTAGTGAGATCAGCGTTTCTGCCTTTTAAACGATAATATCAAAACAAAAACCGAAACCAAAAATGTTACGTTACGCACTTTTCGTATCGCGCTAATTGCTTGAGTGGAAACGTTTCGTAACGTTTTCAGGCATCATCGTTGCGATTCACTTTTTTAATAACACGCTTTGTCATTTGATTAATTATAATTTTGCTGGACTTACCATCCAGTTTGAAGATAAAGTAATCTAGCTCTCTGTACTCCATCCACTTTATGTATAATGGGAAATTCCAGTATAAATCGTGGCGGTCTGTGCTCAGACACAGGAAGCCTCGTCGCGGGGAAAATGGGTCTGCATTGTCTACAGCTAAAGTGCTGCAAGTCTACGCTTGCATTAGGCTAGGCACTAGGTAACATATGTCAGTACTACGTAGTAAACACAAGTACCTACCGTTTTTCGTGAAAAATAGTTATCACCCTTGACAGTCTTTTGTTAAAAATCAAAATGAATCCTCGAGGCCCGTTAGACGTTAGTTGCGTCTTAAAATGCCTGTAACGAAACTTTCGGCGCTTTGGTTGGGTCAAGGATAGGTGCGTATTCTCTCCCAACTGCCTCAAAAGGTAAAACATGTTTTTCGAGAAGTCTGTGGACAAGTAAAGCCCAAATGGCTAGGAGTACGTTGATATAATTATGAAGTATAATTTATTAAATTAGACCTTTGCATAAATTTAAATTTGAAATGACGGATTTGAAGACAAAATATATATATAACTTTGTAATTATAGCCACTGTTTTTTTTTTTTCATGCTAAGGTACAAGTGCTTGTTACAGAATAATGTAACATTACTGTCCATCTACGAAATATACGGTAAATTCTACTCGAGAAGTGCACCCGTAGTAGCAACACTAAGGGAATTGCGGTCCGGGATTTAGGTGCCTGTTACGTGTCTTTGTGGCGGTTCTGAAATGTGGTGTGTGTTCAAATGGCTAGAAAAGCTTTCTGCTCCCATTGCGGACAATATCCTCTATATTTTTATTGCAATCATTTCACGCTACTACTCTTATGGCTATAAAAGTACTCGGAAAAATTCTTGCCAAATGTAGTACCGAAGTTCAATTTTAAGCTAGTGTTGAAAATTGCGATTCGCAAAGCTGAAAGGGAATAGACTTATCAGTGCAAATGCGGACCGTATCTAACCGGCGAGACTTGGCAGCAGCGCAGCGGCTTACCGAGATATATGGGCGTGAGCCAGTCAACACCAATGTATGGTGGAAATGTAACTAGCTCCCGAAATATACGGGGGTCCTTATTTTATACTAGCAAGTAGACGTAACAAGATCAACGTCTTATCAACCATCAAGACTTTGTAGCGGCTTATCGAGATATAGCGCAAGTCAGACAACGCCAACGTAACTAGCTCCCGAAATCAGTAGGGCTGTCCTTATTTTATACTAGCAAGTAGACGTAACAAGATCAACGTCTTATCAAACCATCAAGACTTTGCAGCGGCTTAGGTGGATCGCACACTTGACGCACGACAGAGCGCTAAAATATCGCAGCGGTCTGTCAGATCCATACTAGAAACGTCACTCCTCATACTAAAACCGCACTCGAGGGACGACACGGCGATAGCGCTGCGATGACAGCGGTTGAGCGGTTTTAGTATGGGGATTGACACTGCTAGTATGAATCTGACAGACCGCTGTGATGTTTTAGCGCTCCGTCGTGCGTCAAGTGTGCGAACCGCCTTACCGATATATATCGCAAGCCAGACGACGCCAATGTTTTACATCAATGTATGGTGTAAGTGTAACAAGCTTCTAAAACGTATAGGACTACTTTTATTTAGCACAATAATGTAGTCTTATCTAAGCTAGCAGCAGCCGCTTGCTTTAGTAAAATGCACGGTGTCTTATCTACAGCCAAGTCAACATCACATACTTACTATGTTTGGTGTAACTACATTTCCCAAAAGTGCCGTGTGATGCCGGCATAGAATGCCATCATCCCAATTCTTCCCGCAGGTGTTGTAAGAGACAACTAAGAGATTCGAGGGTTTAAGGGGCTGAGTATAGCTAAAAGCTACTTTTATAAGTGATTTCTACCCTAGATAAAATGCAGAAAAACTGACGCAAAAAAAAGGTAATAATCTTCAGGATATTTGCTGTAGTGCTATTGTTTCCAAAACATGATATTAGTAATTTAGCTTGATAGAAAAACATCGTAAAGTTACTTCTAAAAATCTATTATATCGCAAACTGTACGAACAAAACCCACGCAATAATTAAGTGTTTATTGTCAGAATGAGCGCCTTACAATACTCTATCGACATATTGTTTTTGATTTTCAAATTACTTATTTTAGACCGAGTTATCATCGAAAATACGAAAATATCATTGAATCGGCAAGATTCCGTCCCGTTCGCACGCGCGCAGTTTGACATTTGTCAGAAAGGGACCGGTTTTTAGCTCTTGTCAGCCCCCGTATTACAACTTTAGGCGACAGGCTGACAACCTGTCACTACAGTGATACACGAATCTTTTGAAGGGGCCCTCAATACTTGTCAGACTTGGCGATAACGATCGTAATTTTACGACCGTTAATGCTTTGCCTTCCCCGCAAGGGATAAAGGCGTGATTTGTGTTTGTGTGACACTTCCCTAAATTAGGAATTTCTTTTAGTATTTTGTTAATTGACATGTGTATGAGTGATTCAAAATACCCGGTAGGTGAACTATGTGACTATTTTTACAAGAACAGCATAAAATATTGAAAAGATCAGGTCCAAAAAATCGTTAAACATAAATTTTGGCAGCCTTGTTTCACCCCTATTACACAGGCAATAAAGTAGAAACACCGAGTTGAACGTGTGTGCCACAGTCATTTATCTATTCACTGTGAAGTCTAATGGAGTGGCGAGAGCACCGCACATTCAGAACATTGCACGAAACCACAAAGCTCTTGTCAAAACGATATCCTTCCAGAACATCTCAGCAATGTTGGCTGTGGACGTTTAACATAGCGAGATTGTTCAAAGCCCGCAATTTTTGCACGTTTGTGGCGTGAAGCTTGTCCGTGACGTCACAACTCACAAGGCTTTGTCTCCTGCGGCTCGCCTGAAGCATATTTCACTTTGCCGACGTTAGTCTTCACCGGAAACGTTTCGAGACGCAAGCGCAAGGAATGCACAAAGAGCGCTGCACTAAAAGACCGAAAGGGGAGCTCGTGTATTATGCGTGAGATATGAGCCGAGCTCGCCTGTCTCGCGTTTCTTGATGTGTTTTAGGATAAAGATGCTAGTTTCGCAAAAGTGATGTTTCTTTCATGCAATTCTACTTTGAAATGTATAAAGTATACTTCAGTATTTCCAATTCAGACCAATGAAATTGAAATAAAACAAGGGTAACATACATATTGCATCTTGTTGCGGTAACTATTTGACATTTTATAATAACATACCCGCTGGCAAGTCGCACGGTGGCGGTGCGGCGCCTATGTGCTTTTACGTACGATTTAATACAAGCGTCCAACAATACCTTAAATTCATCGGCAATGAGGATAAAGTTACCTGCAGTCACCTAGAAACAAGCGAGCAAGCTAAAAGAATTCTAGGAAATGAGCAAACGAAGTAAAATATTTCCGCACAATCTACCTCAGCCGGCATGAATCTCGGCCAGGCTTGGTGCTAACTCCGCGTTAGACTAAGCGCGATTTATCCAGCCAACCGCCATCTTTTACTATTACACTACAAGTCCTCTGCTAACCGCGACAGGGAACTGACCTGCCTGCGCGGATTACCATTTTAAACCTAAATTGAAGATATTTCAGGTTTTGAGCGGATTCCAACCTAGATTTTGCTGGAACTGAATTTAAGCTTGGAAAATCTGGATTTGAAAAGTTCTGAGGATTGAAGGAATAAAGTAGATTAAAATACATTTCTGACAGAATTCGTATCGTATTGTTGTATAGGTACTATGTCTAAAGTAGTACGGTTATTTTTTTTATGTATGTCTTTAAATTTATAGGAAATAGCACACGTATTTCCTACAAGTACATGTTTCGTCCTTATTCCTTGAAAGCAATAAAACCTGCCTCAGTATCTAGACAGAAAGGCATTAAAATTTCCCGCCTGTAAATCCCTCCGAATGAAACATTTAGCGGGGCGAATGAGTTAATCTCTAGGCTTCATTAGATTCCTTGTGACAAGTGAACGACGTCGCCGCGGGGTTGACGTGTGTCGCGCGTCACAAACATGTCACTGGCGTCGCAAGCGTGTCACACGCGCGTCACTCACGCGGCTGCAAGACGAGTGCGGTGTGACAAGAGCTTAATGTGTCAAGAAATGTTGCGATACTTATTTGCGAGATTTACAGGATGTTTTGGCTGGTACGTATGTACGCTTAGTTGTGTATATCAATTGTAATATAAAATAAAATCGCTTTTCTCGTTTTTCTGTCTGCAACATATGCGAATTTTTTTAAATACACAATGTAATTTAAGAGGAAGTTTGTATGTATTAATCATGGCAAGAAAACGTCTGATTTCCACGGATAAAACTATAGCAACTGGTACCAGCGTCGCGTTGGGCGGGCCGGTAGTAATTTATATTTTGCGATAATGTGAGGTGTAATATTACCTATTTGACAAGGCAATATTTTAAATTTTGTTTAGTTAAGTAGACGTAGTATATTTCATAAATTCTAATTTCTGCATTTCAAACGCAAAATATAACTTTAAATTACCGTCGACTGGTTTTGTTTTTTAGTCATTTCTTAAATTTAAATTGAACAAAGGTGGAACGCACACTTAACGCACGACGGACCGCTAAAATATCGCAGCGTTCTGTCAGATCCATACTAGAAATGTTAACCCCCATACTAAAACCGCTCAACCGCTGTTGACGCAGCGCTATCGCAGCGTCGTCCGTCGCGTGCGGTTTTAGTAAGAAGAGTGATGTTTCCGTGTGATGCCGACTTAGAATAGCATCACCCCACATCCTTCCCGCGGGTGTCGTATGAGACGACTAAGGGACTCGAGAGTATCGGTGTATTACAATTTTTAGGCGACAGGCTCACAACCTGCCACTATAGTGATACACATGTTTTCTGAAACAAACTTGGAAAACAATCCTCAAAAATGTCAGACGTGGCGATAGCGACCGTATTCTACGGCCGTTAACGCTCTGCCTACCCCGCAAAGGATAAAGGCGTGATATATGTATGTATGTAGTGATGTTTCTAGTATGGATCTGACAGACCGCTGCGATATTTTTGCCCTCCGTCGTGCGTTAAGTGTGCGATGCGACATACTCTCTTACGTATCAAAATTTTTAAAAAACCTTCCATGAATAAACAAAAAGCCGAATGATCCGTGGAAACCGTAATTCCTACGAATGCCGTTCATTAATTCGGCGACAAAACGCAGACCGTCACTGTATAGTGATCTGTACGGCTCAGTGTGACAGCGGCAGTCACTTAATCCTGATTGATGCGCGGATCCATCACGCGGTATGACCACGCAGTCCACATCCCCATCATTCAATGCACGGCGTTATAGGCTGATGCAGAATAGTGCATTTCTCTGCATTATCGAACCGTGGAATCATCATTTTTAAAACCACAAATAACAAGCATAAATACGAACGGGCAAAATCTTAAAAAATTATACATACATGTTTTGTAACGTCAACATGTACAAAAATTAAACGAAGAACTAAAATAGAGGCACCCAATGCATCACCACCCGACATAGTCCCAGCATGCTGGCAGCATTTCCCCTTCGTATAGCCAGGCTACTACGCTGGGCAAGGAAGCTGCCGGCTCTGCGGTCGCCTGATGCCCTGTGGAGACGTATTGACAGTTCAGAAAAAAATAAAGCATAAATTAAAAAAATAACTTGACTTAAATTTCAATCAAAGCTTTAGATTTAATGATTCCGAACCAAGTAGACTTACAGCGAATACTTTTAGAATGTCAGTACACAGTATGGGGAGTCATCATCATCATCATTAACAGCCTATTGTAGTCCACTGCTGGACATAGGCCTCTCCTAAAGCACGCCACTGAACCCGGTCTTCGGCTTTACTCCTCCAGTCACTGCCCGCAGCTTTGCGTATGTCGTCGCCCCACCTTGCCACAGGGCGTCCTGCGCTACGTTTGCCGATACGCGGTCTCCACTCAAGGACCAGCTTACCCCAGCGGTTATCGGTCCTTCGGCAGATATGACCAGCCCACTGCCACTTCAGCTTGCTAATACGTTGAGCTATGTCGGTCACTCTAGTTCTCTGTCGAATTACTTCGTTTCGGATACGATCCCTTAGAGAAACCCCGAGCATAGCTCTCTCCATAGCTCGCTGAGCGACTTTCAGTTGGTGGACCAGTCGTACCGTGAGTGTCCACGTTTCGGCTCCGTATGTCATGACAGGTAGTACGCACTGGTTGAAGACTTTCGTCTTAAGGCATTGCGGTATTGGCGACGAAAAGACTCGACGGAGTTTTCCGAATGCTGCCCAACCCAGCTGTATTCTTCTCTGGACTTCCTTCTCAAGGTTGTTTCTACCTAGTTGGAGCGTTTGCCCTAGGTAGACGTACTGTTGAACAACTTCGAGTTGGATTCCATTTACGGCAATCGGTTCCGGATCAACGTGTTCGTTGAACATGACTTTGGTTTTATCCAAATTCATCCGGAGACCGATGCGGCGAGAAGAATCAGCTAGGTCATCCACCATTCGTTGTAGGTCTTGCAGCGTTTCTGCCATAATGACGATGTCGTCTGCAAATCGTAAGTGAGAGATGTACTTGCCGTTTATATTAATACCACGACTTTTCCAGTCCAGCGTCTTAAACATATCCTCCAGAGCGTTAGTGAACAGTTTCGGGGATATGACGTCCCCCTGTCTCACTCCTCGATGGAGATGAATAGGCTTAGTCCGCTGGTCCTGTACTTGTACGGTCATTGTGGCGGCTTCATACAGACATCTCATCACTTCGATGTATCGCCAGTCGACTTGGCAGCGCTGCAAAGACTCCAGAACAGACCAGGTTTCGATGGAGTCGAAAGCTTTCTCATAGTCCACAAACGCTAAGCACAGGGGCCGATTGTACTCTTGAGACTTCTGTACAATCTGCCTTACCGTGTGAATGTGGTCTATGGTGCTATAACCCCTTCGAAACCCGGCCTGCTCGGGAGGCTGAAACTCATCGAGTCTTCGCGCAAGACGGTTCGTGATGACCCTGGAGAACAGTTTGTAAACATGGCTCAAAAGCGAAATCGGGCGGTAGTTCTTCAATAGGGTTTTGTCTCCTTTTTTGAAGAACAGTACCACCATGCTTTTGTGCCATGCCTGCGGAGTTGTCCCATGGAAGAGAACGGAGTTAAAGAGCTGTTGGAGCTGATCCAATAAGGGAGTTCCTCCAGCTTTTAGGAGCTCTGTCGTGATCCCGTCCTCCCCTGGGGCTTTTCCATTTTTTAACTGTTTCAGGGCCATTTCGATCTCGTCTCGGCTGATCTCGGGCAGGTCCTCGGTGAAGTGGCGTGTGAGGGTGGCTCTGCAATCCTCAGTATCGGGTACGGGCTTTGAAGCTTGCGAGGCGTAGAGCTTGCCATAGAAGTCTTCCACTTCCGACAGAACCTCCGGCTTGGATGCGACGACTTTCCCAGATTCAGTTGTCAGCTTCGTCAGGTGGCTCCTACCCAAAGGCCGTGCGAACACCTTTGGTCCCCGATT
This sequence comes from Keiferia lycopersicella, assembly GCA_029255805.1. Classification (NCBI taxonomy): domain Eukaryota; kingdom Metazoa; phylum Arthropoda; class Insecta; order Lepidoptera; family Gelechiidae; genus Keiferia; species Keiferia lycopersicella. The sequence goes on from JARACZ010000018.1 coordinate 1,090,176, forward strand.
CTGCTCAATTGATTTTTCAATCAAGAGCGTGTTTGCGGATCGGAGATCACGTCGCACGAGCCTCTGGATGGTTTTGTTGCGCTCTTGACTTTTCGTCGAAGCTGACATTAAGCTGAGGGTTTCCGTCGAAAGTTTGGACTTTTTGCTCTTACGTCTAAACTCGCAGAACTTCGTCCCTTCATCCCTGAGAATTTCCACCACCTCTTCGAGTTTCTGGTCAACGTCATCTGTGGTTTCCAAGGCAGCGAATCGATTTTCCAATTTTAATTGGAAAGTTTCGGACCCTACCACGGTTTGGAGCAGATTCGGTCGGAGCGTGGACTTCACCAGGCGGGCTCTTTCAGCTTTGTAGTTAATATCCAGTGTGCCCTGAACAAGTCGGTGGTCGCTTCCGGTATTAAACCTGGTGACCACTGTGACATTCCTGAATGGAGTATGGGGAGTGACGTTTATAATATGGATCTGACAGACCGCTGCGATATTTTTGCGCTCCGTCGTGCGTTAAGTGTGCGATCCGCCTTACGCTGCTGAGTATAAGGTCACGTCAACATCCCTGCCCAGTGAAAAAGACTACTTGTCCAAATACATAAATTCACTATCAAAACATACACCTCCTTTCAAGGCAGTCGGGTAAATAGTGGCACGCTTTGCTATTTTTGTTTCCCAACAAACATAACCTAAAGTGTAGTTTGCATAGATAGAGACTTACTCAAAGGATCGTGATCACTATCGAAATTATTGTCTAGGTATTACGTCGTAACTTGCAAGTTTGTGAGAACTTTAACCACGTAATACAACAATGATAAAGTTTACAATTTAAGGCGAGGAACAAACACACTTGACGCGCAAAAATATCGCAGCGCAGCGGTGTGTCAGATCCTTACTAGAAATGTCAATCCCTATAATAAAACCTCTCAACCGCTGTTGACGCAGCGCTATCGCAGGGCCATCCGTCGAGTGCGGTTTTAGTATGGGGATGGGGAGTGACGTTTCTAGTATGGATCTGACAGACCGCTGCGATATTTTTGCGCTCCGTCGTGCGTCAAGTGTGTTCCTCGCACTAAGTAGTTTTAAAATGTAGTACACTAGTGACCTGCCTAGCGGTTGCACCCGCTGCTTATCGTTTTTCCGTTGGATGAAAAAAAATCTCCCTGCATGTATGATAAGTACAAATTTTCCTCTTGAATAAAAATATATACAGGGTGACCGGTAAATTGATGCATTCCTTTCAAGGGATTAACCAGCTCATGAAACTGAATAACTTTCCCCATGGAACATAGGTCGAAATATGAAAAAAAAAATTTTGGTCCTCCCATACAAATTGACTTAGTCGGTCGGTAATTTTGTATGGGTGGGCCGTGTGATGCCGGCTTAGAATAGTATCACCCCACATCCTTCCCGAGGGTGTCGTAAGAGGCGACTAAGGGACGCGAGAGTATTGGTGTATTACAATTTTTAGGCGACAGGCTGACAACCTGTCACTATAGTGATACGTATGTTTTCTGAAACTACCTTGGAAAACAATCCTCAACAATGTCAGACGTGGCGATAGCGACCGTATTCTTACGGCCGTTAACGCTCTGCCTACCCCGCAAGGGATAAAGGCGTGATATATGTATGTATGTATGTAGTGATGATATGTACTATATGTAGCGTTTTTCAGTTTTTTCAGTAATGATTAGGCTTAGGTTTCTTCATTTTAGTTCCAATAATTTGAATTTATGTTGATGATTATTTACAAAGCTGCGTTACAAAAAAGAGATATAATCATCAGTTACTAGGTACTACAGTTGTCAACCACTTTGTTTTATTTGCAGATCAAAACCAATTTAATAACTAATGATTTCGGATATTACAAACCGCCAATTATAGCATTACTCTCAGTTCACCGAAATTTCACATTACGGCACACGCGAACATAAATTACCTACGTTACGTATAACTCTAAAATATCGTTCATTCGTTCGTTCGGGCATAGGCGAAACGCGAGCATAACAAATTTTCATACTAAGGGAAATGGCGGCGTAAAATGTAGAGATGGCCGAACATACGTTTCCCCGAATACGAATATTCGTTGGAAAGTTTAATTTAGCTGAATATTCGGCCGAGCTTTTCGCATGTTCTTAAGTTGAAGTCAAGTCAAAACGTATTTTAAGGAGCTACAAATCGAGATAAATAATATAATTGAAATACTCGTAGTCTTTATTTCATTGCGAAAAGCTTACAGATTAGCGCTGTATCTCTTTGCTTGCTACTTCTCTAACATTTAATATTAGAAATTTTGATTATTAAGTTAAAGATAAAAAAGAACAAAATGTAAAATTTACTACTTTAAAAGAAATAAATAACTTGACTAACTTAAATAATAAAAAAACACTGAGCTTTACTTCTTGTTTGGAGAAAACCATTTCCAATATTAAAAAAAAACTAAGTACGTCTTATTTAACGAAAATTGGGAAACCGAATATTTGGCCGACATAAGCCTCTTCTCTTTTTTTTCACTTCCGGCGATTTCGTGCCCATCATGCCCTGCATACCGCCTGATGTCATCTACCCAGCGCTACGGCGGTGTACCACGTGTCGACCGAATACGAAAACTCAACAAATCTCCCCAATATGCCGATACCGAACATAAAACGAGTATTTTGCCCATCTCTAGCAAAATGTATGCCTCTGGAACACGAACACGAATTTAGGCAATAAAATTTTATTTGAAACTCCTGGGGGCGTATTTTCAAAGACACTTGCAAGTTTTCCGCCCACACGTATATTTCGAAACGTAAACTCACTTTTAGCGGCAATTTTGACGTCTTCTGTTGGAATGTAAAACTTAAGGACCAATTTCGTTTAACAAGTCACAAATGTGTGACAATGTTTAACATTGATTTTTAAATCATACAATTAATTGTAATAATTAATTTTTGATGAAGTGATATCAAATATCTTTGAAGAATTTTTCAAAGTATCTTCAAATTTTAAAAATAATAGCAGCTCAATAAATATAAAATGGAAAGAGGAAAACTGTAAAATACATTTTTATAATTCTTGAGAAGTGTTCTACAATAAGATGATTCCAGGAACTAATTATTGTTTCCCTGGAAACCTCACTAACAAAAGAGCTCTTCAACTGCACAATAAACTCGTAACAAATAAAGGCACTTGTATTTGAAAATAATCCTCATTAGAATGATAATACTCGGTTTACGCAAACTTCAGAAAAAAATGTGTGATACAATAATAAACTTTAGGAGAGTAAATCTAGAGATACACACATCATGCCTATATATATACCTTTCAGGGTAGGCAGAGCTTAAACAATCGCAAAATTACGGTTGTTATCACCACGTCTGACAAATACTTGAAGATTACTTGGAGATTTGAGTGTATGACTACAGAGACAAGATGTCAGGCTACCGCCTAATTGTAATACATGTGAAACCGTCGAGTCCCTTGCTTGCCTTTTATGACACCCACGAGAAAGAATTGGGGTTATGATATTCTAAACCTACACTACACGACCAAATACAGGCATATGCATTTTCTGTACTCCTAAAAAGAGACATAGCTAGAAAATTCTATTATTTTTTTCATTGACTGGCCCGTCCATGAAAGTTCGAAAAAAATCCAGTGTAGGAGAAACTCTGGCACTAGTGTATTCACTCAGGCGAGCCACTTTATTTCTATTTTTGCTCATTCGCAATTTTGCAACACAATTTTCGCCTTCGACGGCGCGGCTGTAGTACTGTAAGCTACAGATCAACCTACCTATTCAAGGGTTCTACATATACTGGCTCTATTTAGTGACTGTATTAAAAACTAGTATAAACTGATATATCTTAAATGTAGGTTGATGTGCGGCTGATAGTACCAGGGTACCAGCCAGCTGAGGCGGCGTAACGAAGCAAGCTTGCGGGAGGACGGAATTGGACCCGCGAGATTAACATACCGCGGGAACTAGCTACTGTATTGGTAGGTTTAGAATCGCTTACCCTTTTTCGTGTCGTAAATCGATCACAAAAGCTTTCAAATGTTACTGGTTAAATACAAAACCAGGAAGGCCACCCGGTGCGTCGATAGCTCAGTGGTAGAGGAGTGGGCCGGTACCCCACGCGGACCGGGTTCGATTCCCGGTCGACGATTGTAAATTTTTCGATTCCTTATTTTCATTTATGAGAATAATGTAGCACTGTGAGTGCGTTAAATTCCAATAAAATTAAAGTCAGTATTCCACGAATTAACATGAAAAGTCTGATTCTTCGAATAAAGTTTCCTGTTTCTTGGAAAATCCGATCGTCTTCAACTTTTTAGGAAAATGAAATAATATTAACAAGACTTATTCAGTGTTGACCTGGCTGACCTACTTGCAAAATTTAGTAGGTTCCGCTAAAAAGTATCATTTATCACGAAAATAAATAAAAAAACTCCATCCGGTCCGTTGTGACGTGTGTTTTCCGGAAGTGAATAGGCCGGGAGCCGGTAGCCGTAACGGGACGGAGTTTGAGCAACTTTTTGCGTCATGGCATATAGCTCATTCGCTTAGATAGAGCCGCGACCAGCGTAACTTGACCTCGATGTTTGATACACGCACGTACGAGCGTGCACTTACAGTTACGCTGGTCGTGACACTTTGCAAGAGGACATTGGCCAGTTTTTGTGACTACCCTTCTATGGCAGGGCCTTATGGAATTATTTCGGCCAGATTGGCGCGAACAAAACCTTGAGCAATATGGCCGCCATATTGGGGCTAGGAACTTTGGGTACTGTTCAGTGTTTTTAAAGTTTCTGTGGATGAAAATGGTAAAAAACGTACCTACGCAAATAAAGCCATCATCTAAATTAAACTGTCGTGACTAAACAAGCTAAATTATGTATGTACATAGGTATGGACATAGATTTTTTTACAAGCTAATATCCCAGATGGCAAGGTGGATGTTGAAATTATGATGTGGCATAAGATTTTTCTCAGCAGCACGAGTAACAGTGACCATGAATAAAATATTGAAAATTCAAAATGATGTTTTCCAGATGCAAAATAGTACTTTAAATAACTGTAGTGGGAATAAGTGTTTTTTTCTCAAGAACAATCATCATGACCATGACATTACTACAGCAATATGTTTCTGTTCACTAACCATATATATGGTCGCTCGTTGGTATTCCATCATGGCGGGTCGTGTATTGGTTATAATTTGATATTTCTTGTTCATTTGAGTGTTTGGTGAATAATTCTGATAGTGTATTAAGCAACAAACTATTCTGAAAGTGTTCATTAAATAGGAAATTGTAATTAATGCATATATTCGGCATTGTGCAATAGTGACGAGCGGTCTCCACGTGGTGCAGAAAATTTTACTATCGAGTTTTTTGTACTACATAATTTTGCGCAACACAGCCCCTAGTCGTCAGACTAGGATCACTGTGTTGTGGACTCTCCCTCGGCGTAATGCCACTTAACTTTACATCACTCTAACCTTACCGACGACCTGACTACTTTGACATTGGCAAAATACGACTCCACCCATGAGATGTGACGCCAGAATTAAAAAAAAAAAAAAAAAAAAAAAACCATATGTATGTTGAAACCATTAGAAATGTGTGTGGAAATGATCTAGGCTGGTTTCGGGCGGCGGGTCGCGGGTTCTACCGCTCGCATTAATTTTCATTGCCCAAGCAGTTTGTCCTACTCGTAGTTCTAGTGGAGAGTACACCACGCACTACGCGACACATAAAACCAGTAAAATATTGAAAATAACTTTAAAAATGCGTACTTATAATACCTGTACGGGTTTATTCAGCCTATGGAACGGATTAGACAACAACAAATGTAACTATATGGATTTATTTACCATTTTGTAAATAAAAATGGAATTTTCCGATTGTCAGAAAAGACCTTCACTAGATTCTCAAAAGTTAGGGAATTTGTAATTTTGCTACGAACTAGTAGCAAATAGCTACGCCGTAGCAATTGTAGCGACCTCTGGTGGCTACAACATGAAGCTCACTTAAGTGGTTCACATGCATACAAGACGCAACAGGAGTTCTCAACATATCGGAGAGATGGCGCCACGTGACAGAACAATGGGCCTGAAACGCGGTATCGAAGTGTTCACCGCGCAACGCATATATTATACAACTTCTAATCCGATCCAGGTGGACCCGTCGGTCCCCTGGCCACAACACCCGGCCAGGCGGGTAGCTACCCTTTTCCCGACACCACCTGGATTCCTCCTGTCACCCGCCATATTGGTGACCCCTACAATGGACTTCGCAGCCTTCAACCACGCATCCACCACTACAGCATGCAGCCAACTACTTCGTCATCAGCAACTATCACAGTCACAGCACAGGCGGCTTCACTGGTCTTCCTCATCATCCCGACTCACCGTGGACATTGGAACCAGGACGGCAGCTTCATTGGTCTTCCATCATCATCCCGACTCACCGTGGACATTTGGAACCTACACTGCTTCGCCAAGCCAGACTGCATCATCACGCTACAATGACGTCATCAGCCCCACTACGCTCGCTTACGGTATCGACCTCCAGTCTTGAGGGGGAGTACTGTAGCGACCTCTGGTGGCTACAACATGAAGCTCACTTAAGTGGTTCACATGCATACAAGACGCAACAGGAGTTCTCAACATATCGGAGAGATGGCGCCACGTGACAGAACAATGGGCCTGAAACGCGGTATCGAAGTGTTCACCGCGCAACGCATATATTATACAACTTCTAATCCGATCCAGGTGGACCCGTCGGTCCCCTGGCCACAACACCCGGCCAGGCGGGTAGCTACCCTTTTCCCGACACCACCTGGATTCCTCCTGTCACCCGCCATACAATTGTAATGTAAAAATAGTCTATAAAAAATAGCATACCGCGCACAGATAGTTTGAAGCATTAAGTTCATGGGTCTGTTTCATTCTATTTCACATTTTCACTTTCTTTGTTTCTCAAGTAAAAAAAAGTAGTTTGACTAAACCAAACATCTCAACAATTTCTTCTAACGAACGTATTCACAACTCATTCAGGTCTAATACCTTCAGAATAGTTGTGAACCAAACTCGAAGCCCCAAGTTCCAGAGACGCTCATAAACGGGAGGCAAACTGTCGAATAGTTTCAGGTAGCAAAATGGATGCGGCGGTTTTGCCGGTGTTGTTAGGAAGTTACCTTACTTAGCGGATACACGCTGAATAATGGCTGTGTGGGAGAGCTTATACGACACCAGTGGTTTAGGTATGTGTGTAGGTATAGTATTATCGATTCTATACAGACCAGCTTGGCCAACATTCGTGCCACAAGATATTTTGCCGTTTCATATCCACAGTGAAGTTAGTCGCAGACGACATATCGACGGTCCCTACGTACAATCGCGTAACTGACACTTAAGTCATTTGCCTTTTTTCTTTGATTTCGCCTCAGTTTATCATAAGGGTATTGTTAGTAAAGATAGCGAGTTTCAATATAGCCTGATTCTACTCGAAATCGACTCCCCGTAACTGCAAAATTTACACAATTCCAACGTAAAACGACGGTAGTGGTAGTTAAAAACCCACGTGACAACACATCTTCCGACGTAAAATGACAGTAGTTACGCTACGTTACTTTACGCCTTTACGTCTATCTCGTATCTGGCACTTACGGAGTAAAACCATTTCTTTTAATATTCTCTATACTGTTGATTTTATGAAGGTTAAAGCTGTTCTCAAAAAACAAGTTACTTTTCTTTTTACAATTCCTAATCGTATACATTTGTAAAACGTAAAATACGAGGTAAAAACCTATTTATAATTATGATACGTGTGCACTAACTCCAACGTAAAATCTCTTAAATGACAGTTACGATTTTTGGTGGTTTAAAATTTAAACGCATAAAATTTTAAGTACCACATAAGCTTTCTACAGCTTAATTTTTTGTGCCGTAAAACTACGGATGTGCTTATTTTTATAGAAATAATTATTATTTTCAATTTTTTATCCGTTATTCTAATAAATGACAACCAAATACATCTATGTTCAAATTTTCAAAGCTCTATCTATAAAATGACTTGAAATATACTCATTCAAAACTGTAAAACGCTCTCCTGTAAAATTTGAAAATTTCACTTGCGTCATTGTACGTAGGGACTGTCGATATTGTGGTGACAAAATTTTATCGTGGCACGCATGTTAGCCATGCTGGTGTAAAGAACAGATCTCCGAATACTGATAGGGTGCCTGAACACCATGAAACTGAACAACTTTCCCCTAGGAACATAAATGCCAGGAAACTACAAAAAATTTCGACCTCCAATACAAAATTGCGATCAGTTGACTGCGTTCATTATGGAAAATCAAAGAAAAATCGTCGCATTTTGAAGTTTTTTTTGGAAAGTTGTTCAGTTTCATGGGCTGAATGCACCCCATCAGTAGTTAGGCTGTCCCTAACATCATGTATATTTTTGAACGAAAAATAGCGCTGTCACATTCAGTCAAATAGGTTAAGGTAAAGATAATGTATGCATCGGTTTGTCGCAATTTTTACAAAGTAGCAGAAGACCCATGTCCAGCAGTCGACTGTTGTAGCTATCAAAGTTAAGGTTTGGAAGTTATGTTACTTAGCGGATAGACGCTGAATATTGGTTGTGTGAGAGAGCTTTTATGACACTTGTGGTGTTATAGATATGTGTATGGGTATCGTATAATGCACTGGCGAGCTACTTTGTAAGGATATTAACTAGAATGTTTAACTACATAGTAAAAATCAAAGGCCATTCCCGCGTCTGTCTCAGATCTTTAAAACTACGCAACGGATTTCTATGCAATTTTTTTTTTACAGACCGAGTGATTTAAGAGGTAAGATTGCATGCTGGGAAATGCTGAGAATAGTTAGCAGTGTCCATGACAAAGAAACAAGGACACGCAAAAAGCGACTATGCCATATTTATTGATAAATTAAAAAAAATTCAAGTAAACAGAACACATAGTTTGTTAGAAGTGATTCCACTACAGTAACCCGCCCAGCTAAACTTGCATAATAACTTCTTCTTTCTTTCGAGTGGGACACCGCGTCGTCGAACAACCTAATGAACCCTGGTGACCCGTACTAAAAATAACTGCTTTACAATGTTTTTATTTCGTCGTTCGTATTATGTATTTCTTGTTTATATTGTATCTCGTTTGATGAGGAAATAAACAAATTTATTATTATTATTAAATTTATTATTATTTCGTCACGTAGTTCACGAGCAGCCACCGCTCTTGAGACAGTAGCGTTGATGAAATTAGTCCCGGCTATTAATGGCAACGTTACGTGTTGTTTGCGCGACCGTCACCCCGGGTGTGTGAACCCGTCTTGTTCTTCATGTGAGATTAGGGTTTGGGTTTTAGTCTAAATTAAGTTAACGCTTCAAAGTGTATTTGATAAAATGTTTTATTCGTGCGGCCACACGTCTCTTTTTAGGTGAAAAAAAAAATACACCAAAGATAAAAAAAAAAACATCAAGGATGGTTCAAGGCGCCGCGCCGGTAGTTTAGTTGCAGAGCAGAGTTCCGCAATGTCCCAGGTTTAACAAATAAAACTATTTATATTAAACAATTCCCCCTTTTAATGTAGTGCCATAGCTTTGAATATTGACGTACGTTCTTGCATACGGATTTTTATTTTGCATGAAATAAGACAATTTGTGTTCAAATTCCCGTTCAAATACGTGTAAAGCTCTGACGTCGTCAGAGAACGGGATGTAAATACGAAATTCTCCTAAGTGTGAAAAGGATAGGATATATTGTCAAGCACAATTCTTTATTTTTACACTAAATATGCAGTTTTTCTGTTAAACTTTTTTGACGTGTAGTGCCTTCACCCGTAGTTACACTATCCAATACCCATTGACTGAACTTCAAAAATATTTTACATATGTAAATCAAATACGTGATCGTCGGTACTTACAATAAATCCCTTGTAAACTTGTACCTCAATAATGTCGCTCTACTTTATAAGCCCCATAGAGCCCGAACTTCCCAGACCCGGGGTATCCCTGGCAACTTAAATTAATTTCAGGTAAAAAGCAACGGAGATCCCGGCTCCTAAGAGGATTACAACTCTTTCCATCAGCTTATTTACTTAATGGTACCGACTACCGTCGTTTTCGGCTGATTTCTATTACCGCTGACCCGAGTTTTGATAATACTTCTCGTAGTTTAAACGGCGGTTGATAGAGGTTCGAAGAGAAAGCGGATTTCTCTGAAGTTATCCCAACGCCTCGGTTTTGCCAACGGACCAGAAAATTATCACGCCGAATCTTAGTGACATGAATGACATTTTGCTCTGTGGTGATTATGCCGTGCCGTGTGATGCCGGTTTAGAATAGCATCACCCCACATCCTTCCCGTGGGTGTCGTAAGAGACGACTAAGGGACTCGTGAGATTGGTGTATTACAATTTTAAGGCGACATGCTGACAACCTGTCACCATAGTGATACACATGTTTTCTGAAACAACCTTGGAAAACAATCCTCAAAAATGTCAGACGTGGTGACAGCGACCGTTAATGCTCTGCCTACCCCGCAAGGGATAAAGGCGTGATATATGTATGTATTTATCATAAAAATTATCATGCCGCCGCCTCTTAGTGACATGAATTACATTTTGCTCTGTAGTGAATATGTTTAACTATTCGGCGCTTGTGGCTTCGCCCGCGTTAAAATTAGTTATAATCCCGTAGCATCCCACACGATTTTTTTTCGGTATCACAACTCTTGTATATGTTAATCCTCGTCACCTTCTATTTGTGTGCCAAATTTCAGGAAAATCGGTTCAGTAGTTTTAACATGAAATAACTAACAAACAAACATACAAACTTTCGCATTTATAATATTTGTAGGAAGTAGGATTGTGTGATAAGTGTTATAGTCTGTAAGTTTAGGTACTTATCTTTTTGTAAACAAACTTTGTACTAAACTGACAGTTCTGAAGTGTCACTTTCATACAAAGTTTGTTAACAAAAAGATAAGTACCTAAACTTACAGACTATAGTAGATTTTTTACAAATGTCACGGGTTTGGTTTTTTTGACAAGTATATAAAAAGCAAGTAGGTAAGTAACAGTGAGAATTCTATAAAGAGCGACTGCTTACATACATACATATATCATGCCTTTATTCCTTGCGGGGTAGGTAGAACGTTAACGGCCGTAAGAATACGGCCACTATCACCACGTCTGACATTTTTGAGAATTGTTTTCTAAGGTTGTTTCAGAAAATATGTGAACCACTTATTGTGACAGGTTGTCAGCCTGTCGCCTAAAAATTTTAATACACCAATACTCTCGAGTCCCTTAGTCGCCTTTTACGACACCCGCGGGAAGGATGTGGGGTGATGCTATTCTAAGCCGGCATCACCCGGCACTGCACTGCCTACAACCAACATTTTCAGAACAAAACCTACTTTTTTTCACCCAAAACAACAAACTTGCCTAGTTTACCAAGAAATTTACACTTCCTACGTCCTTCGCCGTTTTTCCCGGTTACTTCCAATAGGGTTGTCTCACTAAGTACGTCCAAGGGAGCCACTCAGCACTGGAAAGCAGGGATGTCACTTTGGTAACATGAAATCGATTTTATGATAAATGATCATTTCTTGAAAAAGAAGAAGATGATCTGTAACGCTCTGTGTTATATATTTTCTTGTGTGCAATAAACTAATAAGAAGTCAGAAAAAAGTTGATTAGGATTAAATGGCTCTATCAAGAAAAAACAAACAAAAAAATAACAAACATCAATTTTAAAAATATTTTTTTCGTTACATTTGATTTAAATTGTCGCATTAATAGTTTTTCCTCACACCAATTTTATTGTCAACAGAGATGAAACAAACATCTTACCACCAAAACAAAATAATACATAAGGGACATAATATAAGGAGTATTATTAATTGATGACGACCAGACATTACACACAGTTACAAATACATGGCATAATTAAATATAATTTTTGAACATTCAACTTCGAATTTATTAAAATTGCATTAAAACTATTTTATTAAAAACATCGATTTTTAAATAATCGATTATTTACCACATCTCTACTGGAAGGATATATCCTTGTCTTATAAGGCACCGCAAACTCGGCATGTGTGACGTCATCAACAACAGCGACCTCTATGGGCCCGCGGGGGGTGATGCTGTTTTACGAGTACAAGTCAGCTTTCTTAACTACAGGTTTGGAAGTTGGAGAACAGTTGGACAACGCTAGTTTTGCCAACCACAATAATGTTTATGGGCTCTTTGTAAGTGTTTATTGTCTAGTTTGGTGTGGGTTTAAGAAAAGAAATAGTAATTTTTACTATTATGAGAAAAAGATAAGATATGTTTTTGTTTGTTAGTAAATGAAAAATGAACTTTGAACTAATGTGTCATCATCAGTAATCACAATAAGAAAACGAATAAACAAAATCGACATTAAATTCTTTGACCCTTGTTTAAAAATTACATCTAACAAGCATCTAACCTTATATGTTTTGGGATTTTCGCGGTTGTTCATACATCTAACCTTAGTTATAAAACTGAGCATTTTTTCCCGGAAAACGTAGTTGTTCAGTTTCATGGATTGGTTCTTGCCTTCGAATATCCACATTTTTATTTTTTATTTTGAATAACCGCACTGTGCAGACCTTTAGTAATGTGGTAAAATAATTGGAACAGAATTGTTTTTTCTTCCATTGTCAATTGTGTGTCTTCTAGAGGTACCGAGTCGACGACCGATGTGGCGTAATGGCAGTGCGACTGCCTATGACGCAGAAGGTTCCGGGTTCGGTGGTTCACTCACAGAGTTGATATTTGAGTTGAAGCCTGCTACTTGTAGAAGGCGGTTGAAAAATTCTGACACTAGGGTTCATCGGGACGGCGTTCGTTACACAATCATGGTCAGAAGCCTGCTACTTGTAGAAGGCGGTTGAAAAATTCTGACACTAGGGTTCATCGGGTCGTTGGACGACTTGGTGTCCCACACGAAAAGTAAGAGTCCGAATCGAACAACCCGATGGACCCCGATGCCAGAGTTTTTCAACCATTTACTCGTACTATAATAGTCCTCTGACCTGTGCATATCACAATACTACTGTTTTGTTTTTATTTTAAACAGAGATAAAAATCTGTCGTGTAAACAAAACAAAAATTTGAATTCCGCATCGAAGTTGAAACACAAACAGCGTTTATAACAATGGTATAAATATTCATAGTTTGATACCGAAGGGCCAGCTCAAATTGAACGACAGAGATGTAACGAATATTCGGCTACGAGCATTCGGCTTATTCGGGCATCCGGCATATTTTGATATTTCATGTATCAATTTACACCCAATTATAATTCCTATTCGCTTTCGCGCTCTATTTTTGAATTTTTACAAGATACGTACATGTATATATCACGCCTTTATCTTGTACGGGGTAGGCAGAGCGTTAAAGGCAGTAAAAATACGGTCGCTATCGCCACGTCTGATAAATATAGAGGGCCGTTCGAGACAATTTGTGTGTCAATTCTCACAATTCAGACAACATAAAGAAAACCGATTAGCAGAAATTGCGACATAAGTGCTTAGTTACACCATTTGTTGCGGATTTTCGGGCATGATTTCAGAAATTGAGCTACAGGTATTATAGTAAACTATGAGTTTTGAAAGAAATACACAGACTGCTACTGAATACTATAAAACCGCTGAATCATCCCGGCGCATAAAAACCTAAATCCTAAAAATGTCCTAAGCGCAGAATTTGCAAAACGGTTAATGACCTAAAATTATCAATCGGTCGTATTCTTAGCCGAATGTCGAATATTCGGCCTCTGACATTACCAAACAGTAAAATTAGTATTCTTTACATCTCTAATAAACACTATTCAACCCGGGGGAGCGAACTAACTTCGCTAATCCGAATTTGAAAATTGCCGGTTGAATTAATGATCAGTAATATCTGATAGATTAATCCCCTACAAAATGTACAGTCGCGAGGGAAAAAGGAAATCTGTAACAAGTATCTGCCTATTAACAAACGGTTTTAATTAGAAATTAAAGTATTAATTTGCCGTGTGATTCTTAGAATAGCATCACCCCATTTCTTTCCTTATAATAGACTAAAGGACTCGAGGGTTTCTTGTATATTGCAATTTTAGGCGAAAAGCTGACAACCTGTCACTATAGTGATACACGACTTATCTGAAACGACCCTAAAACATTTGTCAGTGGTGGCAATAATGACCGGAATTTTACGGTCGTTAACGCTCTGCCTTCCCCGCCAGTGATATAGGCGTGATTTGTGTATGTATGTATGTAATTTGGACTATGCTTATCCTACGAGGTACTGGTATTGATACTATTGGTACCTGATGATTCGAAACGAAGGTGAATAAACTTGGAGGTATCGTCTTCGGTACTTAGGCACGGCATCGCTTCAGCTTTAAAGTGATTGAATGAATTTGTGAATTCGGCTGCTTATGTAATCAAATTGGAGATCTACATAGTTTTTTATTTATAAATGTAATATTCAATAACATTTCATTCAAAACTTGTCATCCAGTCCATTACTTTGTCTTGTATTTGTCTTAAATCATCCTCAAACATTTGTCGGACGTGGCGATAACAACCGTATTCTTACGGTCGTTAACGTCCCGCCAGGGATATAGGTGTAATTTGTGTGTGTGTGTATATGTGTGTGTGTGTGTGTGTTGTCATCCAGTTGACAAATTATCTTTTCATTTCGATAACATTTTTCTCCGCAACACTACCCGAATCCCTGGCAGAGAATGAATCGTTCATTTTTAATACAGTTCATAATCAGTGGGCGAGGAGGTCTCTTAAATAATGATCAGGACAGCCGCCATTAATCCGGGTTGGTGAAATTTTCATGGTATATTTGAAAGGCCATAAGCCCTTCGGACATCGTTTGAGCCCTTATCAATTTGGTTAGGTACTGGTGGATTTGTAATCGCTTGTTTTATAAACTTTAACTTTCATGGTCTGTTTAAAGGGCCGTAATCCCTTGGGAAATTGTATTAAGCGATTGCCTTTTGTGCTCTATTCAATTTGGTTACTGGTGAATTTGTTATTGGTAGTTTTGGAAAAAACAGTACTAGAAATAAGTCAAAAGCGTATCACCTGTTTGAGAGATTAATTCAGACTGTTTGACGCAGAAGGTTCCGGGTTCGATTCTCGGTGGATCACTCCTAAAGTTGATATTTATCACTTTCTGAATTAGTTCCCAGACTGTCTAGGACATTGCGGGTGAACCACACGATTGTCCGTAAGATGGTTCCTTGTTTGGGATATGACACGTCGTAGTAGGTCCCAGTTGCTGTCTATGATCACTTAGAGGGCGCTTGTTACACAACCATGTCAGAAGCCTGGTAATTCAAGAAGGCGGTCAAAAAATTCTGACACTAGGGCTCATTGGGTCGTTGGACGACTCGGTGACCCACATGAAAAGAGAAAAGAGGGTAGGTTGTCTTTTTAAATGGGCAAGTTGGTGAGTAGCAGCTTTTTTACCCCTGTTGATTTCTTTGTTAGTATCAACTATTAAATTCCTTCTTGTATACGAAACCCGCAAGGGATAAAAGCGTGATGTATTTAAATATGTATGTTGTATACAAAAACAGTTAAAAATTTATATTCAAGTAAAATAAATCATAAGGCCCGTATTTGTTTACATGTCCGTGAAGCAGAAAACACATGCATCGCATAATTCTGCAGTATTTTGCCCAATTGCGGAGTTTCTGCGTCTGCGTTCTTTCATCTGCCTACCATGGCACGCGACATTAAATTGACTGACTGTCAAAAACCACAAAATTGTGCGCTGGGGCTGGTAACTAACTAAAAAATAAAACAAATTAAGTACAATCATATACCTAACAACTTTATCAAATTCTTCATCAAATTGATACTGCTTCATTACATTGTACTTTGTTGAAATAGTTTTATTCAGTAAAAAAGAACAATTCAGTATTAAATTAATGCAACTGTTTTGAGAGGGAACTGCCGAGGCAGAGTTCAATTGAAAAGTTAATTCGTTAGGATTAATTAATTTACGGAAATGCGTTCGGAAATGTGTAATGATTTTATTGGAATCAAATGAATATAAAATATTATGGATTACATGACGTGTTATGCCGGTTTAGAATAGCATCACCCCCCATCCTTCCCGCGGGTGTCGTAAGAGGCGACGAAGGGACTCGAGAGTATTGGTACTCGGATAAGCATGTTTTCTGAAAAAACATTAGAAAAGAATCCTCAAAAATGTCAGACGTGGCGATAGCGACCGTATTTTTGCGGCCGTTAACGAACTGCCTACCCCGCAAGGGATAAAGGCGTGATACGTGTATGTATGTATTACATGTGTGTGCATTAATGATTGTTATACTCTAAGCCGATTCCGTTTAGTGCATAAAAAATGTACTCATTACATCTACACACATCCAAACATAGGTACATCTCACGTGCAAAAGATACCTATCTACTTGTCCCAGTCATAAATAAAACTCTTCGCATGTTGAACGGAGGCGTGTTATCAATAAAATCTCATTACTTTTATAGCAATAACCAAGTGTCATAACTCATTTTGAATGTTTTACGTTCTACGCTTGTGTCTAACAGCTTGTAACATACAGGAAATGTAAAGGTCTCTCGATGTAGAGGTCTCGATTCAGGAAAAAAATTTGATATAAAGATAGCGCTATCATTTTTCATTAAATAGTTTAAGTAAAGGATAGGAGACATCTAGGATACTATTTTTTTTTTAATTCAGTGGGTTCAGTTCAGTGTGATACCGGTTTAGAATAGCATCAACCCACATCCTTCCTGCGGGTGTCGTAAGAGGCGACTAAGGGACTCGAGAGTTACATGTTACATGTGTATTTTAATTTTTAGGCGACAGGCTGACAACCTGTCACTATAGTGATACACATGTTTTCTGAAACAACCTTGGAAAACAAACCTCAAAAATATCAGACGTGGCGATAGTGACCGTATTCTTACGGCTGTTAACGCTCTGCCTGACCCGCAAGGGATAAAGGCGTGATATATGTATGTATGTTCAGTTCAGTGGGATACAAAAAAAATTAAGAAGGGGGGTACTGGGCGGATTAAGCGGGTTCGGGGCCTCTATGTGTATTTAAGGTTGGATGCAGAATTATTCTAGGTGCGGAACAGGTAACAACTAACACCTACAGGTATATCGCGAGCGAACCGAGCTTTCTATTTTGACGCTGCAAAGAGTGAGAAGCCCGCGCACTAGCCACAAGAGCAAAACAGGTACAAAGGCACGCGCATAGCGAGGGCTTGACTTTTCACGCTATAAACGGGCAAGGAGCAAAGACAACAACTGCGAGTGCAAAACCGGCACAAAATCACACAGTAGACTTAAATATTACCTATCTTTTTCCAGAACTATGTATGTATGGTGATAGCGTGATTTTAATTTAGGTTAAGAGGTATATTTTTCCGAATCGCGGCCAGTCTTGTACTAAAGATTTAATTTAGTCTCGCGCGTAAACGACGGCCATAATGTTGAAGATGCGTACTTCTCATAAAATTTAATTCATTGTGCTTAATTGTTCCATTATGAGCTTACATTACGTTACATCATACTCTGTACCGTCAGTACAGTGGATCGCACACTTGATGCACGACGGACCGCTAAAATATCGCAGCGTTCTGTCAGATCCAAACTAGAAATATCAATCCCCATACTAAAACCGCTCAACTGCTGGTGTCGCAGCGCTATCGCAGCGTCGTCCGTTGAGAGCGGTTTTAATATAGGGAGTGTCGTATCTAGTATGCATCTGACAGACCGCTGCGATATTTTAACGGTCCGTCGTGCATTAAGTGTGCGATACGCCTAACTCGTGAAATATTCAGTTTTTAAGGTTTTGATTTATATTATTTTTCTGTTTATTAATTCAAACTTTGAATATTTCGATAAACTATGGAGTATGTAGTATTTTTCGGACAATAGTTTTAGGCGTACTACTTTTGTATTTTATTAATAACCCAGTCACCTAGTGAATTGTAGCTACAAATACCACTTGTGGCCCACACCAAGCTGCTTGGAGAAAAATAGCCGCTAAGAAACTACGGCCATAACTTGTTCCAAGTTTCACAGCTAGAGGTTTTCGTCTCTTTGAATATCTTGGCAAGTACGTCGAGATTTCAAAGTCGAACTTTACGAAACTCACAAGTTTTCGTTTAAACTTATAACTAGGTGGGTGATCCGCTTTTACGTTTGTGGCATTGCTGTGTATTGAAATTCGAAGTAAGTAGATGAAAATTGTAACTAGAAATCTGGAAATTTCAGGTATATTATGGTGAAAACCTTCCCAAGCGTTATCACGGGGCAATGAGACGCTTCACCTACGCTTAATCTATAGCAAAGCCTGTATGCGCCTCATTCCAAACACTCTAGCTATAGATAGTGTCACGACCAGCGTAACTTGACCTTCATGCTCGACACACGCACCTACGCTACGGGCGCGCACTTATAGATTCGCTGGTCGTTACACCACTGTCTGACCGAACTATGTCTAGCTACAAAACTATACTTCAAAATAGAAAGCACATGATTTTTGAAAAAATCTGTCATTCAATAATTTTTAAGTACGTACATTTCACGCCTTTATCTTTGTGGAGTAGGCAGATTATTAACAGTTCTAAAAAACAGCCGTTTTTAGAGAAAATTGTGCATCGCTAATAGTGATAGGTTTGAGGTTGTCAGCCTGTCGCCTGAATTTCTAATTCACTTGAAATCATAGAGTCATTTTGTAGCCTTTTACGACAACCGTGGGAAAGAAATAGGGTGATTCTATTTTTAGCCAGCATTAGGTACATGGCATAAAATGTGTGGATCCTAAAGTATTTTAGCCATATTACATTGTTCATAAAGCGGGACAAACCCCACTTGAGCTTTGTTTCAGTGTTGAACTGGAAATGTTGTGAGTAAAATGATATACATTTTATGCAGTAATCGCGTTTCACTAAACGTGTTTCAGGGAATTTTAATGATGCTGGAATAAACGTCATACCGAAATAACCACACGAGAATATTTTAAACAAGCAACGCAGGTATTTATGTTGTATTTTGGTAATTTAACTGCTGGAAGGTTAACTTTCTATTTGCTGAATAAAGCATGCTGCTAGTTGGTGAATTTGACGTGTTAGTATTGTTTTTTTTTGTGGGATTAAGTATTTTCTTTTAATAAATACGAGATTTCCCAATAGTACAAATACATCCACGTAAGTGTGACGTAAGGGTAAAACTAGAGATCACACAGATATAATAGAAATATGACAAATTAGGCCCAAAGCAGACACTCGCGTAAAGGATCCGCCTGTCAAACAGCGCAGGTATGTGTTGGATATCTATATTTAGTATGGATCTGACAAAACTATGCGATATTTTAGCACTCCATTGAGCGTTAAGTGTGCGATCCACCTATGGTGTATGAAGCCACATTATCTGCGACAAAGCTTACTCAACAAATAATGCGGTTGTTGCTTTAGCGCATACCTGGTCATCGCATACCTTTTGAAGTACGCCGCATTCTTGACGTGACCGGCCCCGGTTACCAGCCGGTAGAGTATCCGGTGTTTGGAACTTGAAGGGAACTCGACATTCCTTTGCCTCTGCTAAGGCTTTTTGAATAGTGAGCATTACATAAACAAGCTACTTTGTGGATTATAAGATTTATACGAGTAAGAAAGTGATATTACTTAATATTCAAAACTTTTACTTCTATAGTATATCGCACGTTCAAAGCATTACCGTCACTATCCAAAAAACCCACTTTTGAGAAATAAGCATTTGAAATTTTGAAAAATTGCATCTTTATTTATTACGCAACTAGAAGACTTAGAGACTTCGGTGTTTTTGACAAAAGTTATATTTTATTGTTATATTTAAGTTGATTATGACTTGAAACTCTTATTTCAGTAATTGATTTATTTATTCAAGTTTTTCTTGTATTATTTTGTATAGTATCATTATTACACTTGAAGTTAGTAAGACTTTTCGTTTAGTGACATAAGCAGAGTGACACAAGAATTATTAATTTATTAAGCTAAATCTAGCTAAATCAAATTAAATTACAAAAAAACACTGCGTGATGCCAGCTTGAATAGCATCACCCCATTTTCCATTCACGTGAGAGCCGTTAGAGGCAACAAAAGAATATTAAATGCATATTTTTTTCCGGAGTTTAAGTTTCTCGGTTAACATAACACTGGAACCTGATGTTCATTTGATTTAATCGATTGAAAACGATAACATGATTAATTTTGTGTTAAATATATAAGTATAATAACGTATTTACCATAAGTGTTATCAAATTTTGTTACTGTTACACCCCCAGACAAAAAATAACCATAAGTTATTTAATCAATATTCCTGCTGACCAACTTTTAAAATTTTCAGATTCATAGTTTAATTGTCCTTAGTTTGTTCGTCCTTTCAGTTTACCGACATCCTATAGAACAACTCAGCTGAATGATTAAATTTAAAAAAATACTGTAACCATAACATCATTGCACAGAAATATATTAAACAAACTAATTACGTATTAACATAACTGTTGAGTACAATTTGGTAAAATTACAAATTTTCAGTAATTCCAAATATTAACCATTTTGTTGTTATTTTCGTTGCATAGATACAACTACATACAACTAGATACAACTATGTTCCTAAGAGTAAACATTTTTTTTAATTATTATTTAACACCCATGTTCATAAGTATCGCAAATATTTGTTGCACTGTCTATTAGGGTCAGTACGTTTTGGTAATTAGAAATCGAGTATCTTTGCAAAAATTCTAACTAGTACGGGTATTGCTGTAGTGTTTATTTTAATTTACTATTTAAAAACAAGAAACATGTTACTAGGATTAGTCTTCTTTGCCACTAGTGTCGATTTACATATGCTGACAGACCAAAAAATGGGATAAAACATTTTATACACTTTTAAGCTTTCAAAAATGCTGATTATTAATATTATGGCAGCAGCATAGCATCCGTGTAGTCTATATTGTTAAACAAATAGAATAAATATTTCTTAAAATTAAGAAAAAAAATGTTAATTATATATACATAGATTGCATGGTTCATGTACTTCAATAGTCCATATTTTGCCAATGTCGCCAATCTTAGCTTCGATTATAAAAAACTCTTATCATTCTTACCAATGAAACTACTGATGGAGTTCTTCTTGATTAGATGGCAAAGGGACGAGTTTATTTATTTCCCTCGTACCAAAGAGCATAATTTTGTACTCTTATTACAATAAAGAAACTGCACAGGACAGAGGCAAATGGAAAAGACAGACAAGGAGAGCCGACTTCAGATGATGGGAGGCTAAGGAGAAGAAAAATATTACAGTACAGAAACTACTAAGAAAGCCCTCCGGTAGAGCAAACTTGAGAATATAGAATTGCAAACTAAGTATGAAGTTGTATAAACTACGCTCTTTGAATTCCAGCAAGCATGCAGCAGCAATTATTATCGACTCGTACTTAAAAGGATCAAAAACCACTTACGGACTTTCTATTAATCCAGTTTTCACAGAAAGAAATATTGGCATTAAACAAAATAAGACTCTATTAAACTATTAATATTATAGGAAATTAACTCAAATGTTATAAGACATAAAGTTGCTATTACTAAACTGTCTGTTTTCTATAAACTGATTAAAGAAATTACGTCTCAAATTTTTAAGTAAGTAAGGCTGTATGGATAAAAATACAATTTTAATTTATAAACCTACCCATAGTCATTTAATCACTAAAGTAATACTGACCAAATGCATAAAATTCCAGGCTTACGTAATGAAATGTTCAACAGATTTTAAAAATATATAAAAATAGAGTGTCATTAAACATAAAATGACATAATTTTGTATGAAAATTTGAATTTTATTACATGTCAAAAAGACACTAAACGTAAAAGTTCACTTTGATTTGTAATGATTGTTCCAATTCTTACTAAATAGTGAAAAGAAAAGTGGCATTAAGCCCAAAATGACAATTTGTTTCATATGTTTAACATAAATTTATGAAGTAATATAGTCATTATGCTCAAAATATCACTTTCACTTTAATTTTTATATTTTTTCTGAAAAAGTACTTAACACTATACTGTAATTTTTGGGATAACGACGCTATCGCAGTAAATATTTTACGCTAAATTAAAACATAATAAATATTATAACATCACTAAGCAGAATATGATGGTTTTACTTTCAAGGTTTGCTCCACATAAGTTGGCATACGTGTCACTATAAAATATATATCACTATTACATTATATTAAACACCAAAATCGTAAAAATGCATACCGGCACTACTTTGCCCAGGAGTTTGTAGTACAGCTAGAAGAATAGGTGTCTCTGCAATATATACTTTGAAATGTACGTAAACAGATGGCGTTCATAGTCAACATCATGCAAATTTTGTATAGTGACGGTAATGCTTTCAACGTGCGATATGTATTTTTTCTTTACTCGCTTACTATTTTTTTTTTTACCCGCGAAAAGGTTGCCCACGCTGCAAATTGTTTTTCTAGATATTATGCATACCTATACTTTTCTTAAGTACTACTTTGAATCATTCCATCTATTATAGAACAGCCTAATCAAAATCCATTGCGAGGTTAAGGCGATATCCGAGAAACGCAAAAAGCAACTATTTTGTTTTATATACATCATGTTCCGCATGACAAAAAAAAATTACATTTAATCATCCTTCTTGCTTTTACCGAATGGCAGGTGTTCGATATCAGATGCCGACACCTTCTGGCCGAGGGCTTTACTTTATTCAGCTGAGGATGAAAAATGGCGACATTGAACCCACTAGCCCACACGCCCGACCCTCCCCAAGAATTTGGGTAAACATACCCAAAATGGAATCACTCAATATCTTTCTAAAGGAAAACTAATGCAATATTCAGCCGCGTTGAAAGGGGTATACGATTCTATTACCGAGGCATTTTTCATGGAATGGGCATGTTTTTCTAAGGCTTGAAAATACGCGTATTAACTGTATTTGGATTGTTGGAAATTTTATTTCCTTTTGGACTGTGATGAATATGGACGGGTTCAATCGTGATAAAAGGGATCAAATAACTTTTTTCAGAAAAACATTTTGACGGCCGGTGTGGCGTTCTTAGTTTGATTCTCGGTGGAGCACTCACATAGTTGATATTTACCACTTTGTGAATTTGTTCTCAGTCTGGTTATACCAGGTTATACTTCGATGGGCACATAAAGCTGTCGATTGTTGTCCATAATAACTTAGACGGCCGTCATTATACAATCATCTCAGAAGCCTGCTACTTGCTCTAGGCGGTAAAAACAGGACATAAGGATTCATCCGGTCGTTGAATGACCTGGTATCACACACGAAAAGAGAGAGAGTAAAACATTGACAGATTGTTTCGGTTGGTAGTCAAAAACAAACGAATTCAGTTAATTTTTGAATAAAACATTATGTAAAACAGTAATAACGGAAACCGTAAGCCGATGATAGGTATTACTGCAGGCAATAATAGCACATAATTATTATTAATCACACAAAACATGAACATTAAAAGGAAAACCCGAATGCGGGAACTTCAAATTTATATTGTACGTTTAAGATCAGCCATTATAAGTTACGAGTACCCTAAACTGACGAGCATGTGTGAAAAGATTGATGACTGTTGAGGAAGCGAAAGAGGTGTGTCAGGATCGTAGTAAGTAGAAGGATGTAGTCACTGCCTTCCCTCAGGGAAAAAGACGTGATTTCATAAATTGATATTATAAATAAATGAAATTTTAATATGCAGGCTGTAAGAGATGGTGTAACGAAAATTTTGCAGGCATGATCAGACCATGAAACTGAACAGCTTTTACTATGGGGCAATGGTGGGAAACGAAAAATTTTTTGGAGTTCCCATACTAAATCAGTCAGCTGATCGGGAATTTAGTATGAAATGTCGAAAAAATTATCACGTTTCCCAACATAGCATAGTTGTTCAGTTTCATAGTGTGATCACGCCTGCAAAGTTTTCGTTACACCGTCTCTTACACACTTTATACAGTGTCACTCAAGTCGCTGAGACAAATGTAACGACACATAATAAATGTCTTTATCCCTATAGCCGTTTAGTTAGACTGTAGCCCGTAAAAAAGACTTTTCTTTTCCACATTTAAACATAAATACACCTGAACAACATAACCCCTTCTTCTGAGGCAGTCGGATAAAAAGCTCGGTCGAGTGAAAAATCATTTTGTTTGCAAATATGCGCGCACACGTCGAAGTATTAATTAAATGAATTAATCAAAAGTACCCCCTTGCCTTGCCTGCTCGCCTGGTACTTATTGTGGCAACATCAGTCAGATGATACAGCGTTTTGCCGTGAAATAGAAGACCTCGCCCTGTTTTAAATTTGTGTTCACCTTACCTTTATTTAAAATGCTGAGTAAATCCTCGACAGATTTTTTCATAGCGATGATTTGTTCAATTTTCCTGTTCAAAATTCTACGCACGCAGAAGTAGCTTTGCGCTACAAAACGGTTGTTTGAAGAATAGCTGAGGTCGCCTTCCAACTGCTTGAGTTTGAGCTATTTCCGTAGATATGAAGACGGTGGACTTCAGCCCGGAAATGACACAAGCCGACAATGATAGCGTAAGAATATCAAAGGTGTTGAAGTGTCAAGAGAGACGTGATTGATACAAAACAAATCCAATAAACTAAAAGCAATATGAAATTTCGGCATTAGAATCGGCATGGATTGCTAAATTGCTAAAATAATAAATTTTACTGCAAAAGAACGACTGTCGCAAAGTATGCAAAATTTAAAAAAAAATCAATTTTTTTTTACCTCTTTAGATGGTCTTTATTACCGGCTGTAAAAAGCGGAACACCTTGTACAGTCAGGCTCAGCTTGGATTAGGCAGCTTTGATCTAATGCCGCGTGCATAAGACTTACATTTGTGGTTCAAGCATCTAACCGGTCTCTGTCGGACGTTTACGTAAGCTTGAGTGTATATTTCAATATCACATCAGCATATAGCAGTCTCCTGCTGGACTTAGGCCTATAATGTTTTTATTTCATATTACGATCTCTGTTTCTTGCGGATAGGTAGTTTTTTCTTATCACCAGTCAGTCATGAGTTTTCGGTTTTTGGTATTGGTCACTAGTAAAATTTTATTCTATCAGCAGCAGTTGCACCCTCTGTAAATCGTCTTTCCGTGGGAATTCCTGGCATTTAGTTTAGTTTCTTTACCTGGCAAGTATTATACATAGGTGTAAGCCTTTCTTATGCCATGTGATGCCGGCTTAAAATAGCATCACCCCATTTCTTTCCTTTGGGTGTCGTAGAAGCCGACTAAGGGATTCGGGGGTTTCATTTGTATTGCAGTTTTAGGCGACAGGCTGACAACCTGTCACTATAGTGATACA
The DNA here is from genome assembly GCA_029255805.1 of Keiferia lycopersicella. Lineage (NCBI taxonomy): Eukaryota > Metazoa > Arthropoda > Insecta > Lepidoptera > Gelechiidae > Keiferia > Keiferia lycopersicella. The sequence continues at coordinate 1,115,626 of JARACZ010000018.1, forward strand.
CGAGTTATCTGAAACGACCCTCAAACATTTTGTCAAACATGGTGATCACGACCGTAATTTTATGGTAGTTAACGCTCTGCCTACCCCGCCGGGGATACAGGCGTGATTTATGTATGTATGCATGTATCAGCCTTTCTCTTGAATCACTATATATTTTACTACTACGTATGTAGTGATATTGACATGTCTGGCATTGACGCGGTGACCTGATGACCACTCGTGTATGTAGGTACTCATATAAATTGATTTGACTCTTGAATTGATAGAGTGGTTTGTGGTTGAACCCAATAATATTTCGCTTTGCAAGCGCTTTCAAATACAAACACGAAAGTAGCTTTTAGGTGAAGTTTTCAATGTGATGTGACTAGCAAATAAAATCTAATTCAATTCTTTATTCAATACGAAAACCAATGTAGTTTATTATTATACAATAACCATTTGGTCACTGCATTACAAAGGGATATTAAAATGTTTACTTGTGTGTAATGTTTATTTGTGTATGTATGTATGTGTACTACTGTGATAGGAAATCTTGCATGTGGATACGAATCAAAATTCCATCTAAGAATTTTCCGCAGATCCTCTCCGACATTGAGTTTGCGGATTCCTACCGTCATACCAATACCTTGAAAATCAATAACCGCGAGACATATTTACATAACATCTCAGAGCAGGCTAGCCTGATGTAAACTCGTGTTGGCTCGTGACGTCATCCAATATGCTAAACCCAAGTCTTCGTGAACGCCTATCAGGGAAGGTTATAACCGTATGTGTTATTCAATTAGCCAGAAATAAGGTTCGGCACGTGTTGAGGTATTGAAGGTGTGTCACAAATTTTTGGAAAAAAAACTGCAGCTGCAACAGTGACTTGGGCCTCCCCCAAATTGGGAGCTATAGCTTGGCAGGCAGATAGGCGAGCGCAGTGTAGATATTGTCGTCAATAACAGGGAATGGTTCCCGTTCCATGGATTCATCCATTAGTCGCCTTTTACGATACCCACGGTTAAAAATGGGATGATACTATTCTATGTGGGCACTACACGGCTAAACGGTAAAATAATCCAATCGAGAAAAGTGTAAAAAAACCTTTTCCCAAGGAACAAGTTTCTCTTTGAGTCTAGAGTGAATAGGCATCTTCTGGGCAAGCTCGCTCCACCGTAGATCCCATCTCTGCTCTAGATTGGGGTCAAGAGTAAGCCTGTCACAGATAAAAAAAAACAACAAGTACTTATACAAATGTGTGTAAAAAGAAACTGATAAAAAAAAATCGACTTTCGAGCAATGTTTCTTGAACAAAGTTGTTTCTTAACCATATCACTATGGGGTAGCTGTAGTTAGTATTTTTTTTACACTATTCAATCTTATTTTTAAAATTCCAAGTAATTTAACTTCTAAAATTTATTTCATTAACCTTCTTTTAAATCCATAAGTCGTTAATTTTAAACCAGGATTTCCCTGAATACAATTTCATTCATTTTCATATAATTCCTACACTTCAGGTATTTGAAATGTTAATGCAATTTCAGAGCCTCAGTCTTGGACGAAACTGTATGGAGTAAAATTGGGTCACTGAGTTCATTGACCAAATATAAGTGGTTAGGACCTGCTACTTGTAATAGGCAGTTAAAAAGTTCTGGCAAAAAGGTTCATCGGGTCGTCGGATAACCCGATGAACGAAAACTCCCACACGAAAAGAGAAAAGAGAGAGAGGGAGAGAGTAAGAAAGTCATCACTGCCGCCGTTATTTACCGTGTCATGCCGACTTAGAATGGCATCACCCTATGGGACTAAGGGGTTCGAGGGTTTGTTGTGTATCACAATTTTTAAACGACAAGCTAACAGTGACAGACGCATTAGTTATTAAAACAGGCCCCAATATTTGTCAGATGCGGCGATGGCGATCGTATTCTTGCAGCCGTTAGCGCTCTCTCTACCCCGCAAAGGATAAAAGCATGATGTGTGTAAAAACATCGATAGTAAATTGCAATAGGTATTCCCGGATCGATAGTGCATTGCGTACTACCCGCGGGCCTCAGCTAAATGGTCCGAATAACTAAATTAGCGCCTCGGGCGGATATCGCAATGCGGTAATGGCCCCGCGAGCACGCCACCGACAATGCTACATTTATTGCTAAAAAGCAAGTATTACTTATTTCTCTTACGACCGATGTGCCGCAGTGGTAGTGCGACTGCCTTTGACGCAGAAGGTTCCGGGTTCGATACTCGGTGGGTCACTCACAAAGTTGATATTTGTCACCTTGTAAATTTGTTCCTAGTCTGGTTAGGGCATTTTGGGCTTAACCACCCGATTAGTAAGTAAGATGGTTCCATAATTCGGATGGCACGTCAAGCCGTGGGTCTCGGTTGCTGTCTATTATTACTTAGACGGCGGTCGTCACACAACCATGTCAGAAGCCTGCTACATGTAAAAGGCGGTTGAAAAATTCTGACACTAGGGTTCATCGGGTCGTTGGACGACTTGGTATCCCACACGAAAAGAGAAAGAGAGACTAGTTTCTCTTTCTTCATGTGGAACACCGAGTCGCTCAACGACCCAATGTACCTTAGTGTCAGAATTTTTCAACCGCTTTCTGCAAGTAGCATAATTTAATATCGCAACTCTCGAACTGTTACTACCGTGATGCACGAATCATTTGAAAGGGCTCTCAAAATTTTATGGCCTTTAACCCTCCACCTACCCCACAACACATATAGGCGTTATATGTGTGTGTTTACATATTAGAAAAGAATACTAACTATAGCTTCTCACATATTACTCATTATATAAGTTTAAGAGAGCTACTTGTTGATTATTTGGTAGAAGGTTTGGCCCTCAACGTTTTGACAGCTTTCTTCCGGAGGTCGACAGTTCATAAACCAGCCGAAACATAGGGGAAACCTTCTACCAAGTAATAAAAATAATAATTGCGTAAACTTCTTCATGCCTACACAATGTTCGTAAATTTTGTTACATTATTGTAACAATGCCATGTGATGCCGGCTATGCCGTGTGATGCCGGCATATAATAGCATCACCCTATTTCTTAACTGTGGGTGTCGTAGAAGCCGACTTAGGGACTCGAGGGTTTCATATGTATTGCGACTTTGGGCCACATGCTGACAACCTGTCACCAACATCTGTCACTATAGTGATACACGACTTATCTGAAACAACCCTCAAACATTTGTCAGACGTGGCGATAGCGACCGTATTCTTACGGCCGTTGACGCTCTGCCTACTGTATGTATGTATTGTGACAATAATGATTATCGCATAGGTAGAGTGTGAGAAGCTGCGTTCATGCTACTGCTCATTCCCTAAAAATAATTTATTACTTCTTGTTTGCCTTTTATGACAGTTTAAAAATGGAGTAGCCCTTTTTTAACAAGACAAATCACCTATGACTGCTTCTAGTATATTATTCCTTACTTACGTTTTCACCTTTAGCATAAATTACAACTTGGTTGAGCTTTCTTCCTAAAGTTCAATGACCCTATTAACTTCCACTTGACTGTGAAAAGGGTTTAAGTTTAAATTGCATTAACATTTCAAATGTTGTACAAGCTACAGGCCAGACCTAGAGCCCGACTTAAACAAGTTACCCTGGAAGTAGTAACAGGACTTAAAACAAATGAATGCACTCTGTCTATTTATAAGAAAACTGTAAAATCGAGTCTTTAAAGTGATATTTCGGTTCAGAACAGCATCACCCCATTACTTTTCCGTAAGAAAGATGAATCCGTGTTTCAGATGGCACACTTTGACACTAGAATTCATCAGGTTGCTGGAGGACTCGGTTTCCCACACGAAAAGAGAGCGAGAGATGGCAGGTCAAACAGAAGGTCCCGGTTCCTGCCTATAATTACTTAGACAACGGTCGTTACACAACCCTGTCAGAAGCTTGCTACTTGTAGAAGGTGGTTGTAAAATCCTGACACAAGGGTTCAGTGAGTCATTGGACGACGAAAAGAGAGAGAGAGATAAATTTCCCGCAGATTTAGTTAAAGGCAACTAAGGGACTCGAAGGTTTCATGTGTATTACAACTTGAAGCGACTACCTGTCACTACGGTGATACACGAATCATCTGAAAGGGCCCTCAATACTTATTAGACGAGGCGATAGCGACCGTATTTTTACAACTGTTTATGCTCTGCCTACGCAACCAGAGTTAAAAGCGTGATATATGTATTACCCACAGTGCGTAACTAGGGTTACATGGTCGCTTATAATCGTGTGGGCGTAGTGCCGTGCCACGTAGCCAATTTGTCTGTAATATCGTCATATCACACGTGGCTTCGCCCTTTGTACGCTTTATAGCCTAAGAGCAAGGAAAGAAAATATTCAGTAGACTATATGAATAGTCCACTTAATACTTTCGTTATAGTTTAACGAGTTCTTACTGGCGAAAAATGAAATAATCGTACAACTTTGAATAGTGTACACAACTGCAAATGTTTAAAATTTAGTAATATTAAGTAGAATCTGTAATCTATAAAATAACCTGCAAAAAACTTAAACTTAGCAAGTACCAAAATACAGCTGAATTCACATGAATACTGTTCTTCCTACATATTGATGCACATACACACTTTTAAATAGTATTGTTTATTTCTATGCTTATCAATGTATTCTTAAATCATTCAGAATTTGGGCCATTGTTTTACTAAAAAGAAATTGTGTTTGGAGCCTATTCTATCCATGTACCAATCATTTCAAATCTTACTACTTTCACTTAAAGTAATAAAAAAATCAGAACAAATAGGTGGTGCGTTGCCAAATCAGCTTACGACGAGTTCTTCACGGTTTCATTCTCCTTATTCCTGGACTTCCCTTCAAAACATTCCCTGGCTCTGATACTCCGAAGACTGTATCATGCCCGGGTTTGTTTGCATATTGGATGACGGTACGGAGAAATTCCCATTAAGCACAGATACAGCCTGGGGCCGCGGTACGTTTAGCAAATACGCCCCCGATATTGATTCTCATTGATCTCATTTCACGGAAAATGTGCGGATATAAATAAGTTCATTATTCAATACGAAGAAAAATTAAATGACACGAGTAGGAGAAGCAAGAAAAAGTGAGTAAAGGTTGAATGGTGGCGTATCTCTTTTCGTGTGGAACATGGACTCGTCCAACGACCCGTTAAACCCTGATGCTAGGGTATTTTAACCGTTCTAACGTGCTTGTGTAATGTGTGGCTTTAAAAAAGAGAGAGAGCTTAACAGAGACAGATGCGTCTGTCAATTATCGCAATTCTTTTCGTTGCTCTTGTCCACGTCTCGCTGACAGACATGCGTTATGGATGCGAAGCAACGGACGTCGAGTGTGGAAACCGCTGTAAAGTATGGGTCAAATAGACGCGCAGCAACGGACGTCGAGAGTGGAAATCGATTTAAAGTATGTGGTATGGGTCAATTTATGCACGAGTGAGCGGGTTTCAGCGCGTCGCTGTCAGACGTCAAACGTCAAACGCGCCGCGGGTGAAGAGCTCTCTAGTTGTGATAACGACGTGTCATGTCATTGCATGTCAATACCGTAATGTAACGCTAGAGGGCGCCTGTTGGCGTGATATTTCCACACGAGTGGTCTTGCTAATGGTTTGCGTTGATGCCTACAGAAAATCACGTGTTTGGAAGCTTCAGGGTGACTGGCATGTCAAAATATTGTATCTGCGCAGTTTTGCTACGTTCAATAGCGCTATAGGCTGATGTGATGTCGCTTTGCTAAGATTACAGAAGAGTTTCATAATAAAAAAAACTAGTCCAAGAACTCTACATGGCGTTGAACTGATAATGTTACTTGATTCCAAAGCTAAAAGACTAAAAAAAAACATTGCTGCATTTGATACACAGACTGACAGTCTGGCACGCACTGACACTTTCGTTCCAAATGAGTCCAAGTTCAAGTTCAAGTTTCAAAAAACAAAAGCAAGCACAGTGTCATGAAATCGAACCAGCGGCTAGAAAATAAAATAAATGTAATTCCCTGTGTAAACGCTAACAGGGACTTTTATAAGTAATTTTAATCTTTGCCAGGCTTCTTTTTGGATTCAATAGCTTTTGTTTCTAGCTCTCCTCCCACCAGACTGCATAAACATCTTCTTTCTATCAACCTTTTTCGAATAAAAAGGTGTGTGCCAAGGGCCAATGTAAATGTTACACACACACAAATCACGCCTTTATCCCTTTATTTATGTAAATGTTAACATTGAAAAATTCATATTTACAAAAACATGCAATACTTTACTTCCTTCTATACATCCGTTTTCCCTCCACCGTACGTCAGGGTGACATCCGACCGGAAATGGAATTTTGTGGCGTCATCCTCGCTTCATCGACAGGTTGTCATTGAATCCACGAAGGACCAACCGAATAAGCTTATTTACAGATATTTTTACCTAATGAAAAAAACGGGAGAAGTTCTTTAATTCCTTGCGAAATATTTAGAGTTTTTTTTATCAAGCGTATTAATTAGTTTGTATGTTTCTTATTTTGTTTAGCGCCTACTCTTAATTAGTTAATTGTACTTTACTTTCTAAGAAATTGGGTAATAAAATCATAAAGACTAATAATATAATCCAAAAATATACTAGCAACAGTTTAGAATTTTTTAACTTTTCAGTTTATAATTTTGTAAATAATCTTTTTGACATACAAGTTCTAGGAGCTAAAAAAAGTGTATATTCGTACTATATATTGTGTATCCAATAATACATAGGTACACAGAACATAATTATCTTCTGTAGACAGGCACAATTTTTTCATGTTTATGAAACTTGTGTATTTGTAGCACTTTATAGAGATGAGATGAGACATATCCAATCCAATTGTTGTATTTTTTCTATTATCTATTGGCAAAACTCTGTCAGAAACACCTTATGACTAAAATCTCACGGACGCCGTCAGCGTTCAGAGTTTCATTTTTTGATGAAGCTCCTGAGTTTGGGTCTGGATCACCAAAAAACCGGGCCTTTTTGGTTATCAGTTTCAGCATATACACAAAGGTTTTATTAAAAACTTTTCCGAATAAGGTACAGGGCTTGGGCGTGTGTTTGTAGAAAAACTTTCCACTGGGTTCGCTGAATGTTATCAAACTCTAGCGTTCGGAGAAGAGTAACAGAATCAGGTTACAGAACCGGTACTTCCGTACCGTGTTCGTCAATGGTTTTTTACCTCAAAACCTACGCATATTATGTAAATAATATAGGGTGTAAAAAAAAATGCTGCAAATATTGTAAGGGGTAAACCAGCCTATGAAACTAAACAACTTTCACCAAGGAACAAGGGTCGAAACATGAAAAAAAATTTAGGACCTCCCATACAAAATTACCATCCGTCCAAGTCAATTCGTGTACGAAGTCAAAAAAAAAAAATTCACATACTTTGACCTATGTTCCTTCGGGAAAGTTATTCAGTTTTATGGGCTGATTCGCCACTTAAATATTTGCAACTACCTAATATTTTTACACTTTATATAGGTTCTGGAAAGCAAAAACGGGAAATCGCGCTATATGGTGTACCCTAGAGAAGGGCGACGTCCAGCAGTGGACTGCAATAGGCTATTATGATGTCCGATAAATGTGATTACGTAGAAATAAAAAAAAACTCAAAACTTTTAAGAATTTTTTATTGAGTCAACAATAACGCATTTTAATGATATTGCTGAAAACACACTTAAGTAGCGTCGACTTGCAATCTTTTAAGACGTCGTTGTTGCACTCTTTTCCATATAACGTATATAGCTAATATAGTAATTACGTTTGCTGGCATAATGATTCTCTGCACTCGACCGTACACCACAACGAGGCGCGCGCGTCTGAATATGAAATATCTACGTTTTCAACGACATGTTTCGGATGGCACGTTATGCCGTAGGTCCCGGTTGCTATCTATGATACTGAGGTTTTTAGGCGAGAGTAAGGTTGTACGTTTTATTCTTTTAATATCTATGTTCATGTTCTAAAAAACGTTAATAATTTCAAACCGTGAATCGAGGAAAATGTTAATTGTTTCGCGAAAAACATTGTGGTGATCTGAATTGGTGACTTGCAGGTTCCCAAACCTGCATCGTCACGGCTGTCGATAACGCCATCGGCGGTGACACAAGGGTGACACCGGGGTGACACCCTGGCACACGCGCGTGACACTATCACCCGCCCTCCGGGACTACCCGGGTATCCAGTCCCTTGGGGTGACATGACGATGTTATTTTTAGCTGTAAATAAATGTTTTGTGTAATTATTTGCAATCTTTTTTTGATGAACGTGGTGAACATAGATAGCTCAACTCTCGTCATACCAGTAATGATAATTTTTTGAGACAAATGCATATCAATGTAAAACTTGATTTACTTTTTAATAGTAGGTTTTCTTTTTGAGAATCAGAAAAAACTATTATGTATTCAAGGAACCGAGTAGATGGTGTTGAGCTGACTAGGTATGTTACTAGATTCCAAAGCTAAAATACATTGCGCCACTGACTGACAGTCTGACGCGCACTGACTGACACCTTTATTCCAAACAAATGAGTCTAAGTCCAAGTTCCAAAAAAAAAGACGTGGTTCTTTGTCTATCTGCAATAGTTACCGCTAACAACTCCTTAACCAAGCAACGAAGCAAGCAGGATGCGGCTGCCAAATATGCGGAATAACCAAATTCCAGGCTTCAGCATCCAGTGAGTATTTGCTTAAGCTCGAGTCCGCACAATGCTGGCTGGAATGCGGCGGGCATCGAGTGACCGGCTGCTATGCGGCTATCTTGCTCAAAGGATACAAAATCTGTCAAAGCAACGATATTGGGAAAGGGGCTTGTGTGCGATGTATGAAGGCAGGCTAAAGCATGCCGTGTGATGCCAGCTTAGAATAGCATTATCCCATTTTTTCTCGCGGGTGTTGTAAGAGGCAACTTGGAGACTTGAGGGTTTCAGGTGTGATTCACGAATCATCTGAAAAGACCCTCAATACTTTTTAGACGTGGCGATAGCGACCGTGATTTTGCGCTCAGCCTGCCCTGCGAAGAATAAAGGCGTGACTTGTGTGTGTGTGTGTGTGTGTGTGTGTGTGTGTGTGTGTGTGTGTGTGTGTGTGTGTATGTGTGTGTGTGTGTGTGTACGTATTGAAATGAGCCACAAAATATATAAAAAAATAGTCTACAGGCTTGTGCCTGTAGTCCCGCTGGACTCTCGTTATGTTAGAATCAGTTTAATTAAAAAATTTATTGCAATAAGTATTTAAATCTTATTTTCAACTCAACTCAAATCATTTATTCAAAGTAGTAAATTTTGCATTTATCTTTTTGATTTATTATTAATGCTGGCTGATATTTGAATGTTATGCGTATAATACAATGCCGCATTTAATATTTTACACTTTCCTCTTACAAAATTCATGAATTTATTGTATCCTCACACAAAATTCGTGAAATTATTGTATCAACTCTATGTTTACGCTGGATTCATTTGAATTTTGCGAAACACATTTACCGAAACGCGAAAGCTGCACAAAATGTAATATCGTTTTTCACTCACAGCGTTTTGTTCACTGAAGATCGCTGAATGTGCTTTAAGCTCGAGCGTAGCACGCATTAGGTTACAGACAGACTGCAATATAAGTGTAAGTTGCAGTTCAAATGCAGTTTGAATTCAGGTTGCTAACTTTTTGGTGAAATTTGCAACCGGCTATTGTACAACTACTAGGTAAAGTTATAAATTTTTAACGGTGGCTTAATTTATTATGCAATTCATTAAATAATTATGTGGCATATAAAAGTACAAACCAATAAGATGCTACAAATATATGCCATAAAAATATAGATACAAAAAATTAAAATGTAAAAAAATAAGCTGCAAATACTTCAACATTTTTTGGACCTCCCATACAAAATATAGCAACCGGGTGTGTCAACTGTATGGGAAAAGAAGAAGAAGAAGAAGAACTGTATGGGAGGTCCAAAATTTTTTTTTCATATTTCGATCTATGTTTCTTGGGGAAAGTTGTACAGTTTCATGGGCTGATTCACCCCTTAAAATATTTGCAGCAAATTTTTTTACACCCTGTATATTACATTTTTTGATGCTGAGTAGCTTCTGCCTTTTATTCTTTATCTGTTGTTCTTTTTTTACATTTCACAATTGTAGCACAAGATACTCGAATTTCTAAATTAGGCGAGCTTTTTGCATCTAAAAAGTCGACATACTTTAAAATCTATCCGTGCTTAAAATAAACCCAACAAGGGAAAAAGCAGTTCAAATGCAGCTCGTCTGTACACTTTGAAAGTTAAAGTATTTCCGGTCGTACTGAAAATTAGTTCCACGGTGACACCCTCTCACATTACGAGCTATTTTAGCTATCGGGGACGCTTATGTGGGAAGTTTTAACTGGTACCAAGTTTTTTTTAGTTTTGCGGTGTGATGCCGGCTTAGAATAGCATCACCCCATGTTTACGTATGCTACGGTCATTAACGCTCTGCTTACCCCGCAAGGAATACGTAAGTTTGTTTTATGGGTGAATAAAAAATCTTGGGCTAGTTTATCAGCACGACAAAAGGTACTAAATATTTATTAGGAAAATCGTAAATACTTGCTTTCTAAAGTAGGTAAGGATTTTCTATTTATCTCGGACGTTTTATTCAAATGTAAGCAGCATAAAGTCCTAGAGTTTTTAAATCTCAACTTACCCAAGATATTCAAATATGAAAAACCCTAGTTTGGAAACTTGAACAAGTTACAGGCGTAGTTTCTTGGTGGTTTTTCAAAGCACTTCTCTCTGTGCGCATAAATCTTGCAGCTGTGGCGAGACGTAACTACTTACCTACTAGACCCTCAGCTGCAGCGAGCACAACCCACTTACCTACTAAACCCCCAGCTGTGTACACTATGTAGATTGAACTATGAGTCCAACGTATGTGAGTGCTCTAGGCTGGTATTGATAAACCGCACTCAACTCTGAGATCGATCTCAAGAGCGATATTGACAAATGACTTGTGAATAAAATATATTTCATTTCATTTAATTTCAATATCAGGCAATACTAACGACATCTTAAAATCGCACCCAAGATTGATCTCACAGTTGAGTGCGGTTTATTAATACGGGCCTAAGTGTTCTGCAACATTATGTCATATCATAACATAATCAAGTTCTTCACTACATAGTATAAAACAAAGTTGTTTCCCGCGTCTGTGTGTATGTATGCTTTAATCTTTAAACTTCATCATCAACGTATCAGCCATAGGAAGTCTACTAACGAACATAGGCCTCCCCTAAAAGATAAAACTAATCTTTTAATTTACTTAACGAGTTTTAATCCCGAATTTTAATAGATAGAGTTTTAGAACAAAAAGGGTTATAAGACGAGAAAACGACGTGAGTGACGTCATGTCTGACGTCATGTGACTTGGTGTGTAATATAAACTTCATATACGAGGTTTATATACCGGGAAAATGGTTAGCAATTGGTGCAAGGTGCAACCACTGGACAAACCACTAGTCTGAAACTCTGAACTGCAATATTCGTAACCGTTACTAAGCCACTACTCCGTTGCAAGCGTAGTGTCAAACATTTTTATATTTATTGTTGAAAAATGCAAATAACGTTAAGGCATGATTCACATTTATTCGTATTCAAAACATTCCTTTTTCCTGTTAGCATCACGAACGAAGACAAATGCCCGCGAACAAAACCACCCTTCTATTCCGCAATTATCCTGCGTAAAATATGATCAGCGCGCTGCTTTGGCCGTTCTCACACTTAACACACAACGCAGCGCTAAAATAACGCTGCGTAACGCATGCATCTGTTAAATCCATAGACCGATCTCACACTTAACGCACAACGCAATCCAATTTGATTTCTTTATTTACTGGCGTTTCCCTTGTGATTTCGCCAGTGTCAGTAAGGTTTCTAGCGAGCTGAGCTGGGTGGTGGCGCGCTAAAATAACGCTGCGTTACGCATGAGTCTATCATCATGCCAATGTTATCGCAGGTCCAACGCACAACCGCTGATGACACAGCGCCGCGTCATGCGTTGGACCTTTGTCAAAAGCGGTTTTTAGTATGGAGAATGATGTTTCTAGTCAGACACATGCATTATAAAGCGTTATTTTAGCACTGCGTTGTTCGTTGAGTGTGATAACGGCTTTTTCCTCCCTCAGTAATTTTTCACTTCCCGTATTCTTTCCACCTTTTTTGTTTACAGACGCGACGGATGAATTTTCCTTTTCATATAAAAAGCGATGTAGCAAAGGTCCGAAGGCGGCGGCTCTCGCGAAAAAATGCCCCACAATTTACTTTCAACAGAAAAGGGATGGTAGACTAAAACTGTGTGAAAAAAAACACACATGACGAAGTTATTTGAGTTAAATACGATACAGTGTGACGAAATTACGTCGCGGAACAGCGTAATGCCGAAATTCGGTCGGACGTAAGTGGCCCAACAATCCTATGCAGGCCAGTCCAGGAGTATGCAGGTTCTTTTCTGAGCGAGTAGTTATAAATGAAAATAAAAAATTGAAAAACTGACAAGCGTCGACCGGGAATCGAACCCGCTAAAATCATAGATTCAAAGAGCATCAAGAGATCGAGAAATTGACGAAGGCCAACCGGTGCGTCGTTAGCTCAGTGGTAGAGCAGTAGACCGAGGCCGGTACCCTACGCGGCAAGAGTTTGATTCCCGGTCGACGCTTTTCGATTTCTTATTTTCATTTATGAAAAAAAGTAGAACTGTAAGTGCGGTAAATCTTAATAAATCGAGTAGCTATGTTTGGTATTTATTGCAAGAAGGTGGAAACGATGCCATCCGTAGCGACGGAGCAGTCAGAGAAACAATTTTAGGCATTGACCTAAAACCCGGTTTCGGCATATGCAACATTTACAGCTTGTCATTTTAATTGTCGAATAGGTCTGAACGTAAAATCAGCTTTCAAACTTGGGCAGCGTAACTTCGGCATAGTATGTTTAGACACTACAGCCTTTTTCACACTTAACGCACAATGCAGCACTAAAACAACGCATCCATAACGCAGCGGTCTGTTATATCCATACTAGAAACAGCTGCATCGACAGTGGTTGATCGGTCTTAGGACGGGGATTGATATCTATGGTACCTTTGTATCTGACAGATCGCTATTTTAGCGCGGCGTTGTGCGTTAAGTGTGCAAAAAGCCTTAACTCTTTAGCTGCGTCAATAGCCCACGAATGTATACGAGTAATATTTTAAAGTGCTCTCTAGAAATAGTTTAAATGAGACTGGTAACATTTGAAATGCATTACGGTGACTTAAAAGGTTCAGTTTAAAAAAAGTTTCAAAAGATTAATGTATGTAGAGGAGTTTGCGACTATTTATTATTCTGAATAAGACTTTTTTAGTAGATTTAATTTGTTAAATGACTTAGATAAAAGATATTTTAAATCCAACGTGTGCGATAGTAACTTTTTGTTACAAAAATAATACAAACGAAACAAGTGAAAAAAATTCACGCCGCCGATGGGATTTGAACTCACGTCTTCTAACTTGCCGGGTCAGACGTAACCACGGTTGGCTGTATCTATCCTAAGGGGCGCAAATTGTGGTCCACTTGTTTCGTTCATATACTTTTGTTACTTGGTTACTTACGTGTAGTTACCTATAGATGATAGACTTGTTTTATGTGATATTATATTACTGCTTATTTGACATATCATAATACTTAAATATTCTAGTGAGTACGTACGATTTAAGGATAAGGTATTCTACGCCAAATATCTCTTACTTGCAACAAAACCAGCATAGTTATGGTTAAAAAACAAAAAACCCGAATGCAAAAATAACAAATTAATAGGTCGCCCGCAATTGGGGGGTATTGCCATACTCAATTGCCTTGGCAGGCTGAGTGGCGAGTGCAGTGCAAGATTTTTGTAGATATTCACAGGAAACGCTGCTGCCCGTTCCCTGGATTCATCCCTTAGTCACCTTTTACGACATCCACGGGCAGAAATGGGGTGATGTTTTTCTAAGTCAGACCACGAACCCCACACCACTAGTATAAATTCGACGAAATCAAGGAGCGGATGTTTAACTCGGTTATCTAATGAAAGACATCTACTGCTAAGCAGCTTCGAACTCGGCACAGTGACCAAATCCAAAGTAGATTCCATGACTAACTACGTTACAATCACAAATTGCTGGCATGAATTCATCGTATTCATTAAAATAGGTAGGTATCAAATTGACAAAAGTACAAAAAGACCATTAGATCAATAACTTTATTTCGAAACTACGCGTCATAATTTGATGGAGTTTTTTCTATTAAATATAGTGTTTTTTTATGTATATATGGTCTCCGCCCGCGCTGAAGTCGGTTTTAATCCCGTAGCATCCCACAGAACATTTTTTTTGGGATAACCACTGTTCTATGTGTTAATCTAAGTTATCCTCTATCTGTGTGTTTTGCGTGAAGGAGTAACAAACAAACAACTTTTGCATTTATAATATTAGTAGGAAAATACATGGTGGTAAAATATCTTTCTCTTACGGGAAAACAACTAGCAGAGTGTAATACTGTTCTTTATTTTTCTGTTATACTGTTACAACAAATAAAATATACCAAACAAATTTATATAAATTAAAAAGTTGAGCAGTCGTAAAGCGTATAAAGTCAAGAACACGAAAGTAGGTCATGAAGTGGCTCGCTCTGCTGGGTGAGCACAGGAATTTCAGATTTAAATCAGTTGCAAGTTTGGGACACCAAGTCAACGAACGACCTGATCAAACCTACTCGTAGATTTGCCACAACCGCTGTTTATATGATCATAAGACAGCAACCAGGGCGTAAGCCTTGAAGAAAGGCAAGAAGCACGAAACCATAGTTTTTCGAACAATTGACTTTTGAACTATACAATACTGACTTAATTATTATAAGACGCTGTGATCCAGTGATATTGATGTGTAGCGACCTCTGGTGGCTACAACATTAAGCTCACTCAAGTGGTTCACATGCATACAAGACGCAACAGGAGTTCTCAACATATCGGAGAGATGGCGCCACGTGACAGAACAATGGGCCTGAAACGCGGTATCGAAGTGTTCACCGCGCAACGCATATATACAACTTCCAATCCAATCCAGGTGGACCCGTCGGTCCCCTGGCCACAACACCCGGCCAGGCGGGTAGCTACCCTTTTCCCGACACCACCTGGATTCTTCCTGTCACCCGCCATATTGGTGACCCCTACCATGGACTTCGCAGCCTTCAACCACGCATCAACCACTACAGCATGGAGCCAACTACTTCGTCATCAGCAACTACCACAGTCACAGCACCGGCGGCTTCACTGGTCTTCCTCATCATCCCGACTCACCGTGGACATTGGAACCAGGACGGCAGCTTCATTGGTCTTCCATCATCATCCCGACTCACCGTGGACATTTGGAACCAACACTGCTTCGCCACGCCAGACTGCATCATCACGCTACAATGACGTCATCAGCCCCACTACGATCGCTTACGGTATCGACCTCCGGTCTTGAGGGGGAGTACTGTAGCGACCTCTGGTGGCTACAACATTAAGCTCACTCAAGTGGTTCACATGCATACAAGACGCAACAGGAGTTCTCAACATATCGGAGAGATGGCGCCACGTGACAGAACAATGGGCCTGAAACGCGGTATCGAAGTGTTCACCGCGCAACGCATATTTACAACTTCCAATCCAATCCAGGTGGACCCGTCGGTCCCCTGGCCACAACACCCGGCCAGGCGGGTAGCTACCCTTTTCCCGACACCACCTGGATTCTTCCTGTCACCCGCCATAGATGTATACATTCTACCTAATTTTATGATTCATAATACTGCTTACCCCAACTGTCTCTGCCTACCCCAACGGGAGAGAAAAGTGATTTGTGTATGTATGTATACTGCTTACTAACTGAAAACTTTGTCTGGTGCTAACTCAGAACTCCATGGGCAACCGCCTCGGTAAATTTAAAAATAACAAGAGACCAGAAACATAAATAAAAAGAAAAAAAGTTACTACTCGAAATAGAAACACAGAACTACCTAAGCAAAGAAATCCGAGCCACTTTTTCATTCTAACAGCAAAATAAACCCAACATAATTTTCGTTCGCCATTTTGTATTCACAAAAATGAAATTCCCATTGAAAGTTCCCGGTAGCTGAATTATTTTTTAGCAGATACCCACGATCGCATGTTTAGTGGAAATAAAGGTTCCGTTTAAACGGTTCCATTAGGGCTAGAAGTGACAGTTTAAATCAGGGTCAGACGGGGACAGCGACTGAAATAGGCGAGACAGCGAGAAAATAAGTAGCTTGCCAGTGGACGCGCTTTTTTGCCTTATGAATGAGGGACATTCTAGGGCCACAGATCACTTATATATTTGTTTTAAAGTGTCGTTCAGGGCCAGGTCATATAAAGAAAATATAGATGGCGCGCTCCGGGTTACTGAGCATTACTTTAACGTCATCTCTTTGATCGGGCCGTCAGTGTGCACCGAAAAGTTCATACCTAGCTCCTGAACCGCACCATCTATATATTCTTTTATACTGCTCCCACATAGAAAGTGCCATGGAGGTTTTCTTTTTGAGAATAAAAAAAACTAGTTTTTCAAGAACTCAGATGGCAGTGAACTGACTATGTAACTAGGTACCAAAGCCAAAAGACAAAAAAATACATTGCTGCACTGATTGACAATCTAGCACGCACTGACGCTTTTGTTCTAAATGAATCCAAGTCCAAGTCCCTAAAGCAAAAAAATATGTTACTTTTCGTTTTTGCGGTAACGTGCCAAACACATCTATTCATAGACTAGAAAAAAAAAGTAAATTAAATTTTACTTTTGATCTAGCAATGACATAGGTATCTACATTTTCTAAGGAAGGACAATGTCTGCCTCATCTATGAATCAAAACAAAACTGCCATCGTAGAAAAACACACCGTTTACGCTAAATATGAGCCTAAGAAAAATTAGGTCTTATAACTATTATTTTCTATTTTGAAATATCGTTAAATATTTAGTTGTCTTGAAAACAAAAAACTTGTCTTGAGAAGAAACTCATTCTTAAGTAAAAAAATGTTAGATGAATGATAGGTCTCAGACTGAGACTCTCAGTATATCTGTTTCGCCAATTTCTCGTCTCGCTCGACCAATTTTTAATCAGGAATATTTATTTTTTGACGAAACATTAGGTTTATGGTAAGTAGATGCCCCTGCAATACCTACTCACTACAATACCGAATAGCCAAGTGGCCTGGTAAGTAGTTGTTACTGGAACACCGCAGTATCGTTTGTTCAGCTGCGCACTGTTGGTTTATTAATCAGTTTCGACCTTAGTGGGTACTTTTAGAATTTCCATGATGTAGATTGAATTGGAAATGTAAACAAGATTAGATAGACCGCTGCGTTACGTATGCGTTATTTTAACGCTCCATTGTGTGTCAAGTGCGAGAAATGCCTTACTGGTGCGAGTTTGCAAAGAATCGGCCCCACTCATGAGTGTCTTTTCGACAACTTTGTATGAGTTTGATCCTCTATTAAGTAGCCGACCCCGGCAGGGAATGCGATAAGGCAAGGAAAAAGATGATGTCTATGACAAGCTACTGCTGAACTTTTTCTAAAAAAGTACTTAAGCAAGAAAATTTAAGTTTTATTGCAGACGACGAAACCCATACCAAGTTATCGTAAGACACTCATGTCATGAGACCTATGCCTCACAGCTTAGCTTCGCACTAGTAGTCCTTATGAAGATATTTTTATTTAAACTGTCGTACTTCCTTACATGAATTGAATCAAAGGTAAAACTATTGCCTACTTATTTTGCAAATACACTTTTAGTCTTTTGCACTGTGATACTCTTTTTACCAGTTAAAAACGGAAGTTACAGGTACATAACACAAGAAAGTACTTTTAGTTTTTTACCTTCAACAACAAGGAAATGTTTGGAGGTTTCCATGATAAAGCTTACACACACCCTGGCAAATGTCAGGACCTTTAAATAATAGTCCGTACTCTGTATTTTACTCTAGAAAATGTATTTATGTGAGGGTGAAAAACGTTTCTGTCACCGGGAGGCAGAACAAGAGCCATGTCATCAATCATGCTCAGGGTTGAGACCTCTCGGCTATGATATTGTCTTCTGCAGACACGGCCGTTTTCTCGTATAAAATAGACCTATAATTTATGCCGTGCCTTAGAGTGCCGTGTGATGCCGGCTTGGAATAGCATCACCCCTTTTCTTACCCGCGGGTGTCGAAACGGCGACTAAGGGACTTGAGGGTTTTAGGTGTATTACAACTTTTACAACCTGTCACTATAGTGATGCACGAATTATCTCAAACGGCCCTCAATGTTTGTCGGACGTGGCGAAGCCGACCGTATTTTTATGGCCGTTAATGCTCTGCCTACCCCGCAAGGGATAATGGCGCGATATATGTATGTATGTATAATTTATACGTGAGTATTAAAAGTAGTATACACCGTGTTTCGAAGGAAATGAATTGTATTGGAGACGCTACTTGGGGCACCATACTGAACAACTTTCCCTATGGGATCAATGCTGGAAAACGAGAAAAAAAATTCGAACACCCATACATAGTTAATCACGAGATCAAAAGTTTTCCAGCACTGGTCCCATAGAGATAGTTGTTCAGTATGGTGCCCTAAATAAAGTCTCCAATTAAATGCATTTGCTCTGAAACACGTTGTACAAAAAATCTGTGTATTTTGAAAATTGATCGAAAAAATAGAGGTCTACGTATCTCTGCAGTGCTGTGTGATCCTGGCTTAGAATAGCTTCACCCTATTTTGTCTCTTAGATTTTGTAAGCCACGTTAAAAGGGAATTTAGACGATAATCTGTTGCTTACTATATTGGAATGACCCATAATTATTTTATATGGGTTTTTACGCTCTGTCCACCCCCCGGCAGCTAAAGGCGTGATATGTGTATGTAAGTACCTAACTGCATTCCATAAGACGTTTTATTCGTAGTTTGAATTTGAGACGAATCTCACCGTATTAAACGTACGTTTACGTCATGTGTGTATGGAATACGAGGGAATACGATATGACTTATCTGTCGGCACGTGACGTCATATTGAAATGATAATCATCATGAAAATTTGAACTTTTGGTATAAGTTTCGAACTTCAACTTTAAATATTAATTAGGTGATAAAATTCAAGGAAACAAGAATGAAAGCAAGACAAAAATTTAAAAAATCTTCCCGTTTCTTCATTTCTAGCGGTTGTTTTTCAAGAACTTTAAAAAAAGGTTAATAACAAAGAGTTCCGTGCAATTACAAGTACGACTCCCGGGGTGGCCATAAACTCGTCTCGTTCTCTACGTGTTTGTTTAGTCATTGGTAATTTGAAGCCATTACGACTATGCAGGAGATGTTCTTTTATCAGGAAAAAACAAGAGAATTCCTTTACAAGCATAATCGTGTCGTAACTGCGTGTACAAAGTTGTACTTCGCGTTTCAAAACAATAATTTTGAATCTATGAAAATTTTATCCCGCTGCCTCAAAAGTCACCATTCGCGTAACCATTTCGGCTGTACCCCGTAAAAAGGAACATTACTTCTCTACATACATAATCTTGAAAAACATAACCCTCCTTCCGAGGGAGTCAGTTAAACATAAAGTATACTTCTCTTAAAATCCCGCACACCTTGCAAATTTTTGTTTCGTATGAGTCAAATTATTTAAAAACTGTGTTTCTTTTCGAATACAATTGTACGGAACTAACTATGTGATCGTGAGTAAAATGAGGTTTATAAAATCTTAATGAAAGTATACTGAAATAGTTTTTTATGGGTTTCGTGTTTTACCAAATTATAAAAACGAAGTTCAGATTTTTAGTACAAGCAATAAATCACTTCCTTACCCACACACTTAGCGCACGACGGACCGATAAAATATCGCAGAGGTCTGTCAGAGCTATACTAGAAACGTCACTCCCCGTACTTAAAGCGTTGCGTCAACAGCTGTTGAGCAGTTTTAGTTCGGGGTACATTTTTAGCATTGATTAGACAGAACGCTGCGTTATTTTAGCGGTCCGTCGTGCGTTAAGTATGCGACCCACCATAGGTAGAAAGTTGTCGAGCTATGAGATTATGGTACAAAGACGCTAGATGTGAGGATTAATGATGGATGTTCCGCTATAAGCTACAGCAGCAACAATGTTAGGTGTTTGCCGAAAATACACTTACGGGTAGTAAATAAATCAAAGGACTCTCGTGAGGGTTCTTCGAGGACAGAATTATATTCAGTTGAATTTCCTCCGACATTGCCTTTAAGAAGCTCTACATTATTTCCATGTACGGATGATAGTCATGAATACATTTTGACACTGTAATTAATAAATTATCTATTATATTTGCTTTGTTCTTCTCTTTTCTTGTCTGTGACTGTGTGTCGACAGTCTATAGGCAAAAATATCAAATCTTATAGAGTTAAAATAGTTAAGACCGTATGATGGTGGCTTAGAATAGCATCACCCCTTTTTTTCCACGGGCGTTTTTGAAAGAGGCTAAGGGACTGGAGGGTTTCATTTACATTACAGGCTGAGCAGTGTTACACGAGTCATCTGAAAGGTTTCATCAATATTTGTCAGACGTATTTTTACGGGCGTTCGGCTTTCCCCACAAGGAATAAAGGCGTGATATTGTGTATGTATGTATGAGTTAGAAAACAAACCCATTTATCTGTTCTCTCGTCCCATCACCACCTGTACGGCGCACTTCCTGTAAACACGAGTGAATTATCGCCGCGGCCCGGTTCGGCTCCGGAACGCGATCCATCACTGATCCTACACAACTCTTCAAGACCGCCTCTGCCGCTATTGTGTCTCGCTACTTTCAGCGTTGATGAGACTTGAACGATTGGGTGTACAAAATTGTCTACCTGTAAACGTGCAAAAATTGGGTGTACAGTGTGTAAGGACAGTGTAACGAAAATTTTACAGGCGTGACTAAACCATGAAACTGAACAACTTTTACTATGGCCGCTATGTTGGGAAACGTAAAAAATTTTTCGAGTTCCCATACATAGTCACTCAGCTGATCGAGAATTTTGTATGGAAGGTCGAAAGGAATTTCACGTTTACCAACATAGCCACCATACAAAAAGTTGTTCAGTTTCATGGTCTGAGCACGCCTGCAATGTTTTAGTTACACCGTTTCTTACACCCTGTATAGGAATATGGCAAAACCCTGAATTCATCTGAAATTTACGATTTCGATATCAATGAACGAATTGGATATAAAATCGTACCAATTCTTTGTTTTACCGCCATCTTAAACCATGTTATGAAATCCTTAACGACATGGTAATCGATGTCTTTTAGTATTTGTATAATTCAGAGTGCAAACTGCCATTTAGATTGAATTTGGGAGTTTCTTTTTACTTTTACCTACATCCAAAATGTATTTAATATGTATAATACTCATTCCACACCGTTAGGCGGCCCATACAAGGTTTACGTGAAACGTAAGACAATAGATATAAGACGTAAGACAGCGCAACGATCGAAGCCGTTTCCATACAAAAAGTATGAAAAGAAGAGACGCCGCCAACACCCGTAAGACGCGCCCATCGATTACTTGTCTCACGTATTTCGTCTCAAGTCTTACGTGTGTAGATAACGCCTTACACGGGAGTGTATATTCAAAGTCACCTTCATAAGTAAAATATCCTGTAGGTATCTCTCACGTACGTACATTTATTTGAAATGAGATCCCCGCGCGATGTTTTTGCCGACACCGCGACACCGTCTCGTCGCAGACATACTCCTCAAATAAAATTTGTTGGCGGTAATATTACGATGGCGTTACAGGTAAAACCTCTTGTTCGTGTTTGCGAAATAATTTTGTTTTGTCACTGTACTCATAATCGTAATGTTTTTGGTTACTTTGGCTTACGAAGGTATTAAAAATTAACACACATGTGTGTGTGTGTGTGTGCAGTTCAGGCGTATATTGGCGACTGACTGACGCTAGTGGCTATACATATCTCATATATATATATATATATATATATATATATTTAATAATAGGGAGTGATGGGCCACCACAGTATACCAAACCCTTAATTTTGAAAAAAAAAAAACATGCCAAAAGGTTTTTTTTAGGCCGTTTGAGGTATAGTCCGTGAACGAAGAAAAGAATAATAAACTTGTCCACAAACACAAACATACACTCTAAACACATAACCCTCTTTCAGTCCGGTAGAAAGGACACTCAACAACGTTTACCCAAAACCGCCTAATCTAAAGAAAGCCTACTACACATCACCCCCGAAGCAAGGCACTCAAGCAAGCTATCACCCCATTATCGAATGTCCCGGCAACATAACAACACTCCCGCGCACCCTTTCGGCAATAATGGCGGCAACAAAGACCTTTGAATCTACATATCACACGTCCCATTTCCCGCTTCATCCGCGCGAAAACTTCACTATTGCGAGGAGATGAGAATAACTTGAAAGTAGAAGTGTAAAGTGAGGTTGAAAAAACTAGGACCGGTTCGCATTATCACACGAAAATAGAGCTTTGTGTTACATAATAGCAAAAAGCTCTAGGAAACATAACAACTACTCAGCCATACCCTCTATACTTTGTTTTTGTTCTTAGTCCCCATTTTGTAATAATACTCATATTACTTTGATTTTCTTAATGACCGATGACATGATTGTCTACAGCTACGAGTTATGTGATGTGATGACACATTACGGGATGTTACTTTAGAGTGGCATTTACTAACTATAAGGCGAGGAACATACTTGACGCACTACGGAGCGCAAAAATACCGCAGCGATCTGTCAGACCCATACTAGTAATGTCACTCCCCATACTAAAGCCGCACTCGACGGATGACACTGCGATAGCGCTGCATTGATACTTCTAGTAGGGATCTGACAGACCGCTGCGATATTTTTGCGCTCCGTCATGCGTCAAGTGTGTTCCTCGCCTATACCACGCAGCAGCCTCATTTTCAGTTCACCACTTCAGTATATTTAATCTTATGAACACAGGATTGCTATCACACAACACAAAGTTCGGTATCTGAATCATAGACCCTGAATATTTCCCGATTATTAAGGATAACTATTTTGCGAACCTCGCTGTATTTAAAGACAAGTTCCCTCTAAACTAATTTTCGGCTCTAAGCTCTAAATTCTATCGACACGTTTTTCACGCAAAAATCCCCGAATAGCTCGTAAACTTGGGCAATAAAGCACAAAGTCCCAGGAAATTGAGTCGTGCGCCTGCAGATGTCAGTTCCCGGCCCTCGGCTGCCAACCAATGTGTTATTTCCCCTTTCTGATATTACACGTCGCAGTAAAAACGAAGGATACAAAACGGATTCGATAGTCGTAATCCCCGCAAAAAGTCCGCCATATTGAAACTCATATCCGTCGTGATTTTTTTACGATTGTGTTTAGACATTTTATTACGTTTTTTTTGATATTTTTTCGAAGCTCCACAATTCCATATTCAGCCAAAATAAATTGCTTTTTGCAAATATTGTAGAGCGTTCCTATGATTCTGAGTAATCCAATCTATAGAAACCTCATTTCCTTTGGACGGTTTAGCTTTATGCGCATAACTGAAGTCCTCATTCAAGATCACTCTTGGAACTAAAATGCTGAGTAAAATATGAAAAGAAAATTGCTCGCTTCAAGAAAATTACTTTTGATTTTTTATGAAACTTTGAAAGCCTGCGCACCCCAAATTACTTAAAGAGAACGGACAGAGTTGCATGCAAATTCTGTGAAATCGCGTTACATTAACCCTTCAGCCGGCGCGGGTGACCGCGGGCGGTGGCGGAGCGCGACGGGCTCCCGGCCGAGGTCGCCGGTAATGAGACCCAGTCACGCCACGCACATTGTGTCGTTCAGATTCTCATTTCCACGGTTTAGCAGCTGTCACTTTAATGTATCCAAATTATTTATGAGCACCGCCTTCCCCATTGTAGCGGTCTACCCGGTCTACCTTTACACAATGTCACGGTAATAATTTTCTAAAAATGTAGCCGGAGGTGGCGCGTGTTTTTGTTCTTACTCGGCTAGAAATAAAGGGAAACCTTCGAGGCGAGACTGTTTTCTTTTTTCTGAGGTAAATAGACACGTAGGAAATGTTGCCGCGGAATTTTATGTGACGTGCCGATGTTCAGGCGCTGCTTTTTGCAAATTATTAGGTGAGTGAGTATCATAATTCCCTGATATCACAAAAATGTAGACTACAATATTTGCAGCAATATCCATTTATCTTTTTAATGAAATGGGCCATGGTTTAAAAGTGTCATTACCAGCCGGCTGCTATCGCGATGTATTATTCAAAATATGTCGCCGGCATGATATTAAAACTACGAGAAGCTGGTTATATCCGGTAACCAATCTCCGGTGATGGTGTTTTTATGTGGCACGCGCTTGCCCAATTTACATAGCGCCGCGCCGGGCTAAGCTCCCCGCATACCCGGCTGTGCGCCGCGCCGGGCTAAGCTTCCCGCACACCCGGCTGTGCGCCGCGCCGGCACAGCGCCCGACGCCCGTGACCGCTACAAATCACCCGGGGCCTGTTTTCATACTGTGTTGCCTGACAAGTGACATATTGCCCGGGCAAGGACCTCTCGATCACAGCTTTAAAATTGGTTTACCTATTTTTACTAAAAAAGCTTTAGCAACGTAATAAGTCCGTTACACTAACTAGCTATTTCTTGGATTTGCCAATGAAACTGTTCTATCTTGTCGTCGTTTCGATTGTTTGGCCTAACATCTTCAATTATTTTTTTTACTATTCAACCCATAGTAGGGGAAAGTTTTAGTTTCAAGGTGAGAAAACCATCGAATAGTCGGTATTACCTGACTACCCGACTGCAGTATGCGTTTAAACACCATTTTGAATTTATATAATTTTGATTTTCTCGCTGGCTGTATCAAAATTATATCTTCATTTGCACTGCTGAGTCAAATCTAACCACACTCCATGTGTCAAAATCTGCTTAGGCATTTCAGCCCGTAAAAAAGAACTTACAAACTAGTCCATTCATTCAACATACCTACGTACAAAAATAAAAACGTTCATTTTCCTTCTTGCAAAAAGCCGGGTAAAAAGTAGTCTCATATTTGATGAAATATCAGTTTAGGAAAACTTAGCCAGCAGTGTCGGACAAGCGGTGCGAAATGATACAATGATGGATGACGCCTCACATCTACCGGGGGGGCTTGTGGGGGGTTGAGGGGGGTTGTGCCCCCCCGCCGGATAATAATGACGGTGACGGAGCCGAATCGAGTGGACAGCCATTCATTGTGGCTACATGCGAATAATTGGGGGCTTACACCTCGTTACACATTCGACGAGCTTCCCAGTTGATTTGACAATTCGGGATTGTAAATAATGTTTGGATTTCACGTAACTCTAAACTTTACACGACATTTTTGTTTGTTCCGATGTGGGCCATTTATTTTAGAAGGTAATTTAGGTATTTTGGGCATATTTCGATTCGGTAAATTACTCTGGGGGTTTCTTCTAATAAAGATAACACAAAGAGCGCTTGAGTATCATATTTTGTTCTTTTTACTTGTTATTTACAGTCAAACTCAGGCTGGGCTGGGTTAGATAAATGAAGTTAATTAGTGGTTCAATTGCCTCACCAATAGTTTGACTTTAACAAATAGGTAATCTCTGTATTATCTACTGATTCAGCCTTTTTTAAAATAAAATCACAAACTAAAGTTAAACTTACCTGAAAGATAGTGTCGTCAACGGCCGATACGACTTGTGACTGTTGGGGTCCGACATAGGCATGCCCCAGAAGTCATTCCAAAACACACTCAGCACAGGGTTACCACCGTTTACATCACTATTCGACACTATCGCGGGAATATCGTCGTGCACAAACTCCCCGTTCAAACTGTTCGCGTAAGTCAAAGCGCCCACGGACGCGACCAAAGTGTACATAGCGAAGTCGCTCTCGCAGACGCTCCGCCATGTTTTCGCGTTCGAGTTCTCCTCGCGGACCGGTGGTAGCGGACGCCGCCGCATCTTATTCAAATGTTCCACGAAATTTTAAAACCAAATCATCGTGATAACAAAAGGTTTGCAAGCGCTGTATCGAGGAGAACCGTCCGTCTGTTTGTCGGTCCGGTTATCCGGGTGATGGATCGCCGGCGCCGCATAAATCAACATCCTGGGTCAGCGACGACCGCTGATGTCATATTCATGAGACCGGCCGCGCCCGGTACCGCACCGGGTACCGAGAATGCCCGGGGAACGAGTCTCGGGAAGAACGATGGCCGCACGTTTTCCTTATTCCTTTTTTCTCGACTCTTCAGTTTGGGTTCCGTTAACAGTTTTCTCGTTATTTATGTCTCACTTCGTACGCTTTATTGTGACCTGCAACAAAAAGAAGTGTAATATTAAAACATTGATAGCAATGATTTATCGGAATAGGTAGTAAAGTGTAATGGCTTTGAATGGCTGGAAAGTTGTACAATTTACGGACGTTGACTGGGAGCCAATTCGGCAACTAAGTTGGGTCGGTGCTTCAGGCCCGTAATCAGCCATTACATAGTAGGTAACTAGCTGCTTAAGGCGAATCCTACATCTGACGTCCGTTGGTAAAAAAGAGATAAGTATATTGCATTTACCATGATAAGCGTAACAAAGACAGATGCCAATGCAAGTTTTTTGACGTTGCCCTTGCATCAACGTCCGTTTTTAGTATAGGTAAAGTCGGTAAAATTTTCTTGAATTTGACAGACGCATGAGGCTTCTAACACACTTCAGCGGAAAAATAACGCTGCGCTAACGTATGAGCCTGTCAGATTCATAGTAGAAACGCCAGTTCCCATACAAAGACCGCTCCCGGCGCAGGTCCAACGCGACGCGGCTAACGCTGCGTTAGCACTAGGTCACGCATCGAGAGCGGTTTCAGTATGTGGATTGGTGTTTCTAGTATGGACCTGACAGGCGCATACATTATCACAGTTAGTTTTGGAAGTGTAGGAAAGGTCTAAAAATACGCATCAACGGGCGTCAAGTGAAGAAAGCCGCCTTAACTACATTATATCCGCCGGGTTTGCTCGTCCAAATCCGTTTCACTAAAGTGCACCTTCCAGATGCGCTAAGTTAATTAAGCCATAAGTTCAGCAAGTTAAAGTTAACTGTCAGCTAACGAAGGAAAAACTTCGTATTTAATGCATTAGCCTCTTCCGTTCAGTATCAAAATGGAAACTAGGTTAAATTATGTAGATTCCTCGCTGTCCTGGAACTGCTATATAGTTACAGATGTCTTATAAAATGTATTTCCTCTTTCAAGTTCCTAGCTCTTCGAAAATAATACTCTCTCTCTTTTCGTGTGGGACACCAAGTCGTTCAACGACCCGATGAACCCTAGTGTCAGAATTTTTCAACCGCCTTCTACGAGTAGCAGGCATCTGGCATGGTTGTGTAACGACCGCCGTCGAAGTGATCATAGACAGCCAACCGGGACCTACGGCTTAACGTGCCATCCGAAACACGGAACCATCTTACTTACTTAAAATAATACTGAACTTAAAGGGCCTTATCACAAAAAAGTTAGACGCAAGTTGAACGCGTGTCTAACGTTTTTTTGTATGGAGTATTATTTTATACAAGCGTTCAACACATGTAAAAAAATTTTGTGGTAAGGCCCAAATTATTAGCGTTGGTTGAATTTTGAACAGGATTACAAAGCAAAGTCTTCAAACTTAGGTATTACTAGAACGCAGGAATTTGTTCATAGTGGTGATTCTTGGCTAACTGTATGAACAACTTTTACTACGAAACCAACTGCAGGTTTTATTGTTTTTTTCTTGATTTCGTAAATGGCGTCATACTTCACCTTACTACAGTTTCTTAGCTCGTCTAGGATTGTAGCAGTAATCCGGAGACAGGAAGTCTAAGAGGATCATTAGCGTTTTGGCCGGCGGTCGTGCTGCCGGTGTGGATAACTCCGGCACTGCTTGCTCACGTTCACAGTTTAGAAACTTGGGTAGTAAGGCTTGGTTCTATTCTGTAGTGCATGCTACTCATTATATACGGGGTGTAAAAAAATTAGCTGCAAATATTTTAAGGGGTGAAGCAGCCCATGAAACTGAACAACTTTCCCCGAGGAACATAGGTCGAAATATGAAAAAAGTTTGGACCTCCCACACAAAATTACCGACCGATCAAGTCAATTTGGCCCAAAAAAATCTCATATTTCGACTTGTGTTTCTTGGGGAAAGCTGTTCAGTTTCATGGGCTGACTCACCCCTTGAAATATTTGCAACATACATTTTTACACCTTATATAACTTTTTAAAAAGGGAAATGACTTCAAAGAACCTGTAAAAGTGCAAATCTCCATTTTTTTGTCGGTTAGTATGCTAAAACCTTCTCCTTAATCTGACAAATACTTTGCTGACAACTGCATCAAAAAGGTTCAGCCAAACGCGAGACAATCGCAAACAAACATACAAACTTGCACACAGGTCTAACTGAAAACCTCTTTTTTTAAGTCAATCCAAAAATGCTTCAAAATGTGGGTATTACGTTCCAAACTCGTATGGCGGATCGCACACTTAACGCACTACGGAGCGCAAGAATATCGCAGTGGTCTGTCAGATTCATACTAGAAATGTGAATCCCCATACTAAAACCGCTCAACCGCTGTCGACGCAGCGCTATCGCAGTGTCGTCCGTCGTGTGCTGTTTTAATATTGAGAGTGACGTTTCTAGTATGGATCTGACAGACCGCTGCGACGTTTTAGCGCTTCTTCGTGCGTCAAGTGTGCAATCTGCCTATGGCGTCGCTATTTCCAAACTCAAGGCTCGACGAGGTACTCTCATGCGGGACTGTAGTGGTAATCCGAAGTGTGGGAGTTTAAGAGACACATTAGCATTTGGAATGGCCGGTGGTCATGTAGCTACATTGCAGGGCAACTCCGGCGTTGCTGGCTCAAGATAGCGGTTTGGAAACTTAAGTAGTAAGGATGCACTTAAGTCTGTGAATATACATTATCGTTATTAATTCTGAATTCCTGGTCCTACTATACAAAATTGTTAATAATCATTTGGATTGTCCAGAATTAACAAGCAGTATTTTGTACGCGGTTCCTTACAGATCTAGTTTAAGGTTTAAACCTTCATTACGATATGATTTTAGTAACACAAATTATGTGCGTAATTGCTTCTTTCGTGGGGCAACTTATGTGTATAATAATAAGTATGTTGATATAGACATATTTCATTTGTCATTAAATCAATTTAAAAAACAGATTAAGTTAAAATTATCTTCTAAGTAAAATATTTCATTAATAAAATTCGGTATAAATCTATAGTATATTTTGGATAGCTAATAAAGCTGTTATGTGGTTGGCCGTGTGCATGCATGCATGGCTGTTCTTGTTGCTATACTTTATGTAAGCCCACGTATAAGACGTAATGTAGGTATTTTGCTAATGGCCCTGCATGCGTTTGGCTGCATGCTTCGTACATGTGCTTAGTTGTATTTTTCAGTGAACACCTGTAATTGGTTTATTTGTAAGCTTGCATTCTAATTCCTAACTTGTAAAAACTGTTGGTGGTCCAATAAAAAAATATTTAAAATTATTTATTTATTTATATTGTTTAAATATGAAATCAAATGTTTTACATGCTCGTTGTTAAATCGCATAAAACTTAAAAATCCTCAATTAAAAATTGTTTGCGGCAGATATGACAAAGTATACTGAAAATCTTCGATGGTTCAAGGATTTGTATATTCATTCTCGTATCAAAGAATATAAAACTTAAAAGATAGGATAAAAACTTGGAAGTAGAGCAAAGCTTATTAAATAAAAGAGTGGAAATTCACTTCAATTAAAATTTACAATAATAATAATGACTTATATTAAAGTGCAATCGACAAAGGAAATATATCCACAACTCGTTGTTCGTCGCCAGCTATAATGGGGTGATGCTATTAAGCCGGCATACACCCCATACAATGCAATCGACAAGGAAAACACGCCCACAACACGTAATTCATCACCAGCGTTGCGGAAACCAGCTGTAATTACTCTCGAGTCACACGACATCCGCATTCGCGGGTAGTCGAACATTCACCAATACTCAGATGCATTGACAGTTGCCAAAACTTAACTACAGTCACGCTCGTAGAATATGAGAGAAGGCGTTAACGGGGTAGAGAGCGTTCAAAGTCAGTGATCTAAAGGAAACTACTAAAAATACATCATACATACGTATATCACGCCTTTATCCCTTGCGGGGTAGGAACAGCGTTAACGGCCGTTAGAATACGGTCGCTATCGCCACGTCTGACATTTTTGAAGTTTGTTTTTCAAGGTTGTTTCAGAAAACATGTGTATCACTATAGTTACAGATTGTCAGCCTGTCGCCCAAAAATTTTAATACACTAATACCTTCGAGTCCCTTTGTCGCCTCTTACGACATCCGCGGGAAGGATGTGGGGTGATGCTATTCTAAGCCGGCGTCACACGGCGGAGCTGGCATCACACGGCAGAAACTACTAAAAAATATGTAAATCTAGTCAAATCAAAAAAGTATATACCTTACTTTATAACACGAAACATTATGTAGATAAGATAGGCGAATTCACACAAAATGAGGTTCATAACAAAACGGTTGTTGACTGCTGACGAAAGTTGGTGCCATAGCATCTAACAAAAAGGTATTAAAAGCTATTGCCTTTTAAAATATTTACAGCCAATGTATGACATCAGCATACTTAGTAAAATATACCTATATGCTTGTATTTTTTTGAAGAATTTATCTCTGAAAACATTAATCCAAGTCTTTCACTAATACACCACGGAGGCGGTTATTCTATCATTAATCAGTGCTCAATTACGGCGCGACCCAAGCCGACAAATATTGGATTATGTGTGATTGATTCGACCCAAGTTCGGTCTGATACAGGACACGGACAGATACGTAATAACCCAAGTGATAACTGACCAAACAGCAGATGAGTAGAGAAATATGAAGAGACACGTGTATTCACATATACACGTCTATTCCTTCCAGAGAGGGCCAAAAAAATGGCGATAATAGATACCTATCTACTACCGACACCTACCTACACCTATACCTATCAACTAACTTTTAGGCGGCAGGCTGACAACCTGTCACTATAGTAATACACATATTTTCTGAAACTACCTTGGAAAACAATCCTCAAAAATGTCAGACGTGGCGATAGCGACCATATTCTTACGGCCGTTAACGCTCTGCCTACCCCGCAAGAGATAAAGGCGTGATATATGTATGTATGCATGTATGTATCTACTTCCTGCCGGTCGTGTGTTGCCGCATTAGAATAGCATCACCCCATTTTTTTACCCACGGGTGTCGTAAGAGGCAACTAAGGGATTCTAAGGTTTCATGTGTACCTATTACAACTTTACGTAACTGACGGACACCCTGTCACTACATCTCTCATCATCAGAAAGAGCCCTCAATATTAGTCAAAAGCCGTGATGGGGCCATTATTTTACGGCTGTTGACGCTCTGCCTGCCCGCATCTATGTACTCGTATGTGTTTGTATCTACTACTTTTGTGTCCCAAACGAAAGAAAAAGACTACTTACTCTACTACTATAACGAGCCCATTGCTTTTGCAGGTATCTTAAAGATTTTTGGACCAAAAGGATTTAAGTTTTTCCTAGTACGTACTTACTTACCTACCTTACCTAACTTACGGATAAATATGTAGCTTGACATACTTATGTAAGCGATCAGAAATAGAAACCTAACTAAAAATAAGTGTAAGCATCCTTTAAGTACAGTTTTTAAAGTAAAATTAATTACCAAAACTATTCTAAACCCCGGTTACACTACCACTAAAAATAAAACAACCCAATAATTTTTCAAGGGAAGTCTACTTTTGTCTCAAAATTAGAAAAAAGTTTCGGAGCAATTAGTCATGAATATTTAAATAAAAAACCACAAAGCATAATTCCAAATACACACACCGATATCACGCGTCTATTCCCTGCAGGGTCAGCAGAGAGGCGAGACGTAAATTAGGATAGATAAGAGGTCGCTATAGCCACGTGTCGCTAATGCCGTGTGATGCCGGCTTAGAATAGCATCACCCCATTTCCTACCCGTGGGTGTCGTAAGAGGCGACTGAGGGATTGGAGAGTTTCAGGTGTATTACAAATTTTAGGCGATAGGCTAACAACCTGTCACTACAGTGATACACAAATTATCTCAAACGGGGCTCTATATTTGTCAGACGTGGCGATAGCGACCGTATTTTTGCGGCCTTTAACGCTCTGCCTACCCCGTAAGGGATAAAGGCACGATATATGTATGTATGTATAGTCACGTCTGATAGAAAAATCACTATACTTAAAGGTCGTCTATTACTTAAAATTTAAATACACAGAAAACTCTCAAGTCTCTTAATAGTGTCTTAAGACACCAGCGGGAAAAAAAGGGGTCTCTCTCGTTTCGTGTGGGACACCGAATCGTCCAACGACCCAATGAACCCTAGAAAATGAAAATGAGGTAGTGCCATTCTAAGCCAGCAAAACACACCCCAATTACACGTACTTATAAAAAAACAAGGCCATTCAATCTTCCAAGTTCCCGAAGATTGTTTTTAATACGACACTTATCAAGACAAAGTTGGGAAAAATCCGGCGTCGTATGGAAAAACTTGTGTCTCCCGGGCGGGCCGCCGCGGCTTGAAAATATGTCTATTTCATTACTTTTGGAGCAACTTAATTTGAGGGCAGCGAAGATTTAGTGAAAAGGCAGATGCATCATTGCGAACATAGAAGAGCTAGAAGAACAGATGCCATGCTCAAAAATAACAGAGTTCAAACATACAGGGTGCTAGGGACAGTCCTCCGAATATTGTAGGGGTGTATTCAGCCCATGAAACTGAACAACTGTCAGGAAACGTAAAAAAATTGCTGGTTTCCCATAGTTAATGCAGTCTACCTGATCGAGTATCGCGACTTTGCATGGGAGGTCTAAATTATTTTGTCATTCCCTGATATATGTTCCTAGAGAAAAGTTTTTCAGTTTCATGGTCTAAATGCACCCTATCAGTATTCGGAGGGCTGTCTGTTACACCCGGTATAATAATTGTTCTGTGGTTAGATAATAGCAGCGCCTCTGGTATGGCAACATTTTCATATTATGAGTTCTCGTGTATGAGTGTGGGCTAAAATTGCGGCCTTTGATGGCGCCTGGACTTGAGTTTTTGATGAGGATAGTGACTACTCATAGGCGGATCGCACACTTGACGCACGACGGAGCGCAAAAATATCGCAGAGGCTGTTAGATCCATACTAGAAACGTCACTTCACATACTAAAACCGCACTCGACGGACGACACTGCAATAGCGCTGCGTCGACAGCGGTTGAGCGGTTTTAGTATGGGGATTGACATTTCTAGTATGGACCTGACAGACCGCTGCGATATTTAAGCCGTCCGTTGTGCGTCAAGTGTGCGAACCGCCATAATGTATATGCGTGACAGTGAACGTGACTTTCCAGTAGCCAACTTTTCCTTTTGTACATCGCGCGCAATACTGCCCAATCGACTTCGTATATTTCACTGTTCCGTCTTTCTTTCTTTTAAATCCAAGGGACGAAAGTGGAAAATTGACTACGTAACTTGAAAGACGACCACTTGGAAGTAGAACAAATTGTAATTAGATAAGTTTTGAATATTGTCCTTTAGCCGAGCCGTAAATAAACTTGATTTATTATTGAGATTGTTACCAAGTGTTATGAAATATTTTGTTAATTGATATTGTATAAGTTTTTGAAGCTGTAAATTAGAAATATTATGATTAATTTAGAAATACGTGTATGTACCTACGCAGGCTATATGTTCTTATCTGTGGAATTTCCTGAAGTAACTAGGTGCTTAATGCTATTTGAATATGACTTAACCTAGTATTCGGGCCAGGTTAGCATTCGGGTTGCGGAGGCCAGATAGCAGTCGCTCTGTGTAAAAACTCGGTTTTATGTCAAATCCCCTTGGTAACGTAGCCAACCACAACAGGATAAGACAAGGAGAATGATGAGGTGCTTATGAAACTAAAACATTACGTTTAAGTAACATAATTTACGTGACGTTTTAATATGCCGTGTGATGCCGGCTTAGAATAGCATCACCCCACATCCTTCCTGCGGGTGTCGTAAGAGGCGACTAAGGGACTCGAGAGTATTGGTGTATTACATTTTTTTAGGCGACAGGCTGACAACCTGTCACTATAGTGATACACATGTTTTCCGAAACAACCTTGGAAAACAATCCTCAAAAATGTCAGACGTGGCGATAGCGACCGTATTCTTACGACCGTTAACGCTCTGCCTACCCCGCAAGAGATAAAGGCGTAATATATGTATGTATGTATGTATTTACGTGACAACAACACGAACAATCTACGCTTTTCAAACCAAACCTTACTGAATCTGGGAATAGATGTCTAAAACACGAACAAAGGGTATTTCACATAAGGTTTCATCTGATAATCAATTATTGGGTATCAGAAACCCTGTAGAAAATAATGTCTTGAACTGCGCTCTCCAACCCGCCTGCCAAGTTTGTTTGTAGAGTACACGTTT
This sequence comes from Keiferia lycopersicella, assembly GCA_029255805.1. Lineage (NCBI taxonomy): Eukaryota > Metazoa > Arthropoda > Insecta > Lepidoptera > Gelechiidae > Keiferia > Keiferia lycopersicella. The sequence goes on from JARACZ010000018.1 coordinate 1,150,243, forward strand.
CTACGTGGTTGTCGTACATAACTTTTGATTATCCTTGAAAGTTCACCAGCAAGTCCTAATAAATACCGGGACAATTTACGTGGTGCTCCCCTGGGAGGGCCCCGGGACCGCGGACTTCACGGGGCCACTAAATAATTGGTGGGGCCTAAAAAACCGGAATTAAGCCAAAGTCAGCCTGTCTACCGAAAACACCGGGGCATAGTAGAAGTACGTGACAGTAGGATGTATTCATTTAACGACTATAATCTAGAACCATTTGTAGCCGACCCCGACAGAGAACGGAATAAGGCAAGGAGAATGATGAATCTAGAACCATTTGCGACTATAATCTACTTCCAATTTTGATGCAGAAAAAACATAGTACACAAATGATTTCATTGCTTTGTATAAGTGAAAGCTATTTTAAAACTGCATGATTAGAGAAATAAAACTTGTTTTGGCAGGTGCTTGTAAGTATACTAACGATTTTCGACTCTGGTAGTATTCTTAGATACTAGGGTAGTTTTTAATACATTCGATCAAGTTCAGGTGGTTTTATATCAGCGATTTTTAATTCTCAATTGGGACTAATGCATTTTAATCAGTGTGCTGTATCTCCACAGTTCTTATATAAACCGTTGTTTTGTTTTAGGTGTAGTACTTACTACCGTAACAGCTCAGTTTTTTTATACTATGGCAGGGTTAGGTCAGGAGGCAAAGGGCAAAAAGCTTCGTGTAATTACTCACACTAATTCCGGGAGAGAAAATTTTTGTTTCATGAGAAGATGAAAATGGTAGGCCGTTATAAATCTTGTCGGCTGTTGGTCTTTGTTTACATGTTTTTGTTTTGGTTATTGGACTAAAACGACTTAAATTATTAATTTTCCTCTCTGAGATTTTCTCGCTGTGATACCTTTTTTAAAATAAAAAAGGAAAGATTTTACAGTAAGTAAAAGTAAAAAGAGAAGTTATTATGTACACATTTTAAGCATCTACTCATATGTACATGAAAGCCTAATAATACCGGCTTAGAATTAGCATCACACTATATCTTTGAGTTGAGGCTTGATGTGTATTGCAACTTTAGGCGACAGGCTGACAACCTGCAACTATGGTGATACATTGTTTTCAGAAATGACGTCAAACTTTAATCGCACGTGACCGTTTATGCTCTGCCTACTCCACAAGGGATAAGGCATGATGTATGTATGTAAGTGTACTATTTATGTACTTAAACAGGGATACAATGGATCATTATTTACTCCATTATCCTTATTAGTTGTCTTTTCCCGTAATTAATACCTAACTTAAAATGTTTATAAATGTTCCCTTAATAATTTGCTCTGTGTAATTATGAATTGGGAAAATTACTGGCTATTTCGAAGTTGGTAACAACTTTTATAATCCTTTATTACGGTGTTCGCTCGATGGAGAGTGGTTATTTAAACTACCCGGGTAGTTTGGTTTACTTAATATGTAAAATATCCATAACCTATTTACCGCACTCACAGTGCTATATTATTCTCATAAATGAAAATAAGCCGTGTAATGCCGGCTTAGAATAGCATCACCTCACATCCTTCCCGCGGGTGACGTAAGAGGCGACTAAGGGACTCGAGAGTATTGGTGTATCACAATTTTTAGGCGACAGGCTGACATCCTGTCACTATAGTGATACACATGTTTTCTGAATCCACCTTGGAAAACAATCCTCAAAAATGTCAGACTTGGCGAGAGTGACCGTATTTTTACGACCGTTAACGCTCTGCCTACCCCGCAAGGGATAAAGGCGTGATATATGTATGTATGTATGAAAATAAGAAATTGAAAACGTTGACAAGCGTCGACCGAGAAATGGCGTCGATAGCCTAGCTAGCGGTAGAGTAGTGGGCCGGTACCCCACGCGGCCCGGGTTCGATTCCCGGCTGACGCTTGTATTTTCGATGATTTTTTATATCCATAGCCTAACCTTAGCAGCCACAATAGTCCACTGCTGGACATCGGCCTTCCCCTTACGGGGGTTATTGTTGTGATTTTGTTCCCAGACTGGTTAAGACATTCCAAGCTGAACCACTTGATTGTCCGTAAGAAAGATAGTCCCGTGCTTTGGAGAACACGGTCGCGGTTGCTCTATGATAACTTTGACGTTAGTTGTTACACAACTATGTCAAAGGCCTGCTACTTGCGTAGGTGGATGAAAATCTCTGACACCAAGATTCATCGGACCGTTAAACGACTCGGTTTCTCACACGAAAAGAAGCAGCGATAGTTTGGGACATTTGAACTCATAATTCGATAGACTCAAATACGTATCTTTTGGCATAATATATTAACCGGGAAAACTAAAGAATGTTTATGCTTTTAAAAATCACCAGACAAAATTTGTGAAATCAACCTAACCTTGTATATCAAAATCAACTTCGAAACTAACTACTAACTAATAACCATATCGAGATAGTATCTCCAAATCGACGTATCTCGATATTAGTGCGGCTCCAAGTAAATTAGTTTTGAAATCTTGATAACCCCGGCTGCTGATGACGTTTATTATACCAAATATTGAATTTACTCGTTTGCGGGTACACTCTATTCCACTATGCTATGAACGAGTAGTTCCACAATGTTCCCAGGCGATTCTCCAATTTGGTAGTTTCCTGGGTCATAAAACATAAAAGGTAAACATTTAAACCTATTGTTCAAAAATACTAAAGATTTCATCCATATTTTTTCCAAAAATTCAAAGTGTGAATTATTAAACAGAATAATCTATACATAATAAATCTATCTATCTATCTATCTATCTATACATAAAATAAGACAGTAACAAGTCGGTGTTCAGTGACCCTATATAATTTTGAGAAAATACTTCGATAGCGCGTTTTAAAAGACATGTGGCGACATCTATGAACGATTTTGTACGATGTTTGGGTGTGTATATGAGGAAGCATCACGCGAAAACGACCGATCAGATTTTGAAGCAAATTGTACCAAAATGTCAAGTAAATCACCGACCAGGTTATAGGCTAAAAAAACATACCCCTAAAAGGGGGGTAGGCTGCTACACATAAAATAAGTTTGTAGATCATGTGAATTTCATAGTGGCGAGTAATAAAAGGATCTGTATGGGCTTGATTTCAAATTTCGAACTTTGGAACCGAGACTGATTTCAAATTTTGAACTGGCCAGCGCGTATTGTGTCGCTTTGAATATGCACACAGGAAGAAAAAAAACATGGGGCCGTATTTATCTTTTTAATCTGTATTTTTATAACCTCAACAAATGAGTCTGTCGAATTATTGCTCATGATTACGACGAGGAAACTAAAATCTATGAATATGTCTACGACTACAAAAATATCTCTTTAAAGTTGGAATAATTTCACTTTTAATAATTCAATAATTTTTAGCCACGAAAACAAAAGTTCCGTGGTGCAAGACTTGCAAGTTGCGTGGCCAGACGATACAATCTTCATTTATGGATTGTTTTCTTTGTGCGTCTACTACTCTAATCTACATGTATTTATCGCGGGAAAATTGCAATAACTTTAAAGCAAAAGTTTGTGTGAAGACATTAATCCTTATTTTTGTCGCTCCAGCCGTGGTCAACATGGCTCTTAATTTTTCTTGCTAATTTTGTTAAGGCTATTTAGCCAATGTTTGTCTGGTACATACTGTTATAGGTTTTGCCAACAGTACAGCTACATTATTTTCAGGGTGCGACAACTTTTTTCTGAAATATTTTTTGGAAATATTAATAAAAATTGGACTTCCCATACAAAGTGACTCAATCGGCTCGTACATTTTGAATAGAAGATACAAATTTTTCATATTTCTGATAACTTTTCTTGACGAAAGTTATATTTTATACGTTTGTGCCAGACGATCAAATCAGTATCTGAGATAAGACTTTCCGTGGCTATAGGTATAAGCCGATTTTCCACAGACACTGCTTTGTCTGAAATGTAACGTTGGAAAACGCAGGGTTGCGTGCGGAACCAAATTGACTGCAGGATAGACCTCTGTCACACGCGTCGGACAAAGACTCCGTTCCGGGTTTAAATGTAGATTCTGTTGTCCTTCTCCAGGGCCGGTCTTGGTCAGGTTTCTCCCTCGGTTGATTCTTACGACTCCCACGGGAAGAGAGGTGCTATTCTACTCTGCCGGCAGCACACGACCTTAATTAAATAGCCTTAGGTACTTAATTAAATGTAACCCTAGCCTTAACCCTTATTTTCTTACTCTTTCTTGCATGTGGAAATTGAAATTTTACTATTTAACAGTTTTTTAAATTACTTACATATAGTCTGAGAAGCCAAGTTTTCGGGTACCTACCTACCAACAATTTAATAAGCTAATATTATTGTATGGTTCTTAGAGGCCTATGTTTAGCAGTGGTCGTCCTATATATAGCTGATAAATGATGGAAGATATATTATGGCGAAACGAAGTTCGCGGGCACACGGGACATGCGATCATATTTTTTGTTTTTTATGCAATATACCATTTAAGATTTTATAAAGTAGCTCATTTGATCTGTCACGAATGTAGCCTATTCTATCCGTGAGTGTCGTAAAAAGCGACGAAGGCATAAATGAATCCTGGGAATAGACAGCAGCGTTCCTTGCCGTGTGATGCCGGCTTAGAATAGCATCACCCCACATCCTTCCCGTGGGTGTCGTAAGAGGCGACTAAGGGACTCGAGAGTATTAGTGTATTACAATTTTTAGGCGACAGGCTGACAACCTGTCACTATAGTGATACACATGTTTTCTGAAACAACTTTGGAAAACAATCCTCAAAAATGTCAGACGTGGCGATATGCGACCGTATTCTTACGGCTGTTAACGCTCTGCCTACCCCACAAGGGATAAAGGCGTGATATATGTATGTATGTATGTATGTATGTTCCCTGCAACATCTTATATTACGTTTACCAATCCACGTGACAAGCGTGGTGAGTACGATAAATACACCCCGATTGGGTATTTGACACGAGAATTCATGTTCCGCAGTGGACTGTTGTGGCCTGGTGAAGTTGATTCATCTTTGATAACCAGAATTTAATATGTAGTTGAACTCATAAAAACAACTTTCGCTATTATTTTGAAAGCTTAAAGTCAAATTTGCATTTTAATGAACGAGTAAGAATTTCGAACAAGATAAAGTAAAACCTTATGATGCCGGCATAGAATAGCACCACCCCAATTCTTCCCGCGGGTGTTGTATGAGGCAATTGAGGGACTCGGGGCTTCATATATTTTTTTATATTTTATTGAAAACTTACAGGTGTTGCCTGTGTATTACCACGTATTACCCGTATTTAGGCGACAGGCTGACAACCTGTCACTACAGTAATACACGAATCATCTGAAGGGGCCCTCAATACTTGTCAGATGTGGCAATAACGACCGTAATTTTACGATCGGTAACGCTTTGCCTACCCCGCAAAGGATAAAGGCGTGATTTGTGTATGTATGTATGTATCAAGTAAAACATAAAGGACAACATGGGAACCAATGCGTTCTAAAATTGCAATAATTTATTTATATTTCAAGTTTGTACACTACTATGTGAGCCGTAGTGGAAGAATCCGGTTCGTCGGCCGCAAAACCCCGTAACTCGGTGGACGTAAATTTCGGTTTATTACGTTAGCAGCCATTATTTCACTAATAAGCTGTGAACGCTGCCATTTAATAGGCGGTTGGCTTGTGGCTACGTTTTATTTTTACCCGACTGTCTCAGGAGGGTTATGTTTTACATACATGGGTGGTGGTGGCGTAAGTCAGCTGTGGGGCCAGTCCCGAGGCAGTGCCTTTATTTTTGTTATTTTATCCTACTCGTACTGCGTTTCTACTACAAATATAAAATTGTTATAAAAAGAGAAAATTGTCAGACACAATCACAATGACAATTACATTTATTCAGTGACATAGCTTAGAGCTTCCAGCTTATTTTATTTATTTATTTTATTTTACCATTTATTGTACACAAGAAATTTTACAGGACAAAACATAAATAAAATGGACACAACAGGCACTGCTTATCTCTAAAAAAAAAAATTTCTTACAGCAGACCTAGAGAGAGCACAGCAGGCTTAGAGCTTTTAGTCTGATTGACTTTCTAACAAAAGGTTCAGTGATAGTATTGTAACTAATATTGACATTCTAAAAATGTTCGTTGTGAATTTACTTGAAAACAAACCATTGCAATCTTGAAAATCTAGATAATATCCTATGTATGTGGATTGCGGACAAGTAATTTTCACGAGCTACAAACCAAACTATTAAACAGATATTGAAAAATGTGGTGTAGCTAGATTTGTATCAGCAACGCAACACTGATTGACTATATTTAAATTACATATTTTCAAGATATCGGGTTTTTAAAGCAAAAAACAACTATCGCAGGCGGGTTTTTGCTTTGAATAATTATGTTTGTCGGATTATATAGAATGTGTGACCTTGCGAAGCACTTTGTCTGCTTAGCGGTTATGGTAAAATGTTTTTGAAATCATTTCCTTTGTAACACATACACACACAAATCACGCCTATATCCCTGGCGGAGTAGGCAGAGCGTTAACCACCGTAAAATTACGGTCTTTACCGCCACGTCTGAGGGTCTAATTATTTATTATTGGAGAATATTTGAGGGTCGTTTCAGATAAGTCATGTATCACTATAGCGACAGGTTGTCAGCCTGTCGCCTAAAATTGCAATACACATGAAACCCTCGAGCCCCTTAGTCAGCTTCTACGGCACCGACGGGAAGAAATGGGGTGATGCTATTCTAAGCTGGCATCACACGGAAAACACAAATAGAACAAATTATGCGCATTAGCAGAATTTACTTATTTAAATACATGTGACACCCACTGGTGGAATCGGGGTGATGCTATCCTAAGGCACCACACGGCATACTTTTCAATTGTTTTTAGTTAAAATTGTTTTCTTCCCGCTTCAAACCCAGTGGAGGGCAATAAATTGTCGATATTTAATGTTTGATTGAACTCGACGGCGAAGTAGGAACTAACTTAACAGATTACCAAGTTCATCCGTCACGGTAACGAGTTCGATTCCGGGAACAGGCCTTTTTCACACATACCAAGTGATCTTGCGATGTTTTTTCGCATTCTTTTTTCATGTAATGCTGGTGGGTGTCATTATAGGCCATTTAGGGTTACATGTCTATTACAACTTTTTGGGACTGATAACCTGTCACTACAGTGATATACGATTCTTCTGAAAGGGACCTCATTATTTGTCAGACGTGGTGATAGTCCTTAACGCTCTGCCTACTCCGCAATGGGAAAAGCGTGATACGTTTGTATATATGTATGTTTTTTAGTATAAGGAAATCTCATTTTGTCACGTCATACACCGCCACATTAATTTGCAGCTGTCGCAGGCTGTCAATGTTTGTCAAGCGGTCAAAAATCGCAATATCGTGCGGCATGTGTGCGATCCAACAAGGAGCCGCTGAGTGAGAGAGGCTACATTTGCCATTTCAACTCTCAGAAGTTTGCATTGTAAATTAATAGTTAGCTGCCTAAAATAGCGTTTTCAAGCCGACGCTACGCTTTTGCTACGGAACTGCTACGGGACTGCTACACTTCTGCTACGATATTTGCAAGCATGAACCCAGGTTCTTCGTGTTTTGTGCTACTATGAGTATTTTATGCAGAATGTATAAAAAAAAAACCTGCACATTTTAGAGGTGAAACAGTTCACGACTTAGTGTCATGACAAGTCAGTATACAGGTTGTAAAAAAAATTGCTGCAAATACTTTAAAGGGCTCATGAAACTTAAAAAGTCTTCCCAAGGAGCATAGTTCGAAATATGAGAAAAATTTTGGACCTCCCATACAAAATTATCAACGGACCAAGTCAATTTGTATGGGAAATCCAAAAAATATTTTCATAACTCGACATTATGTTTCTTGAGGAAAGTTGTTCAGTTTCATGGGCTGGTTCACCTGTTAAAATATTTGCATCTAATTCTGTATATGAAAAATATTAATGTGGTCTTCTCATGCCAAATGATGTTTTAATCAGAAGTTATTTTCTTCTCATTCAGATCCGATCTGTGAAAAAAGTACTATTGAGTCATACTGGTTAACTAGTTCACTCATTAAAATAGTATCAGTATATTTTTACACATCTTATATTCCTTTTGAGAAGTTCTACACTAAAGAAATTAAATTAAAGAAGCTACAGAAGAAATTAAAGAAGTTACAGGGTGTAAGGGACGGTGGTTCGAAAATTTTGCAGGCGTGATCAAACCATGAAACTGAACAATTTTTTGTATAGGGTCTATGTTGGGAAACAAAAAAGTTTAAAAAAGTACCATAAAAAACGTTGTTCAGTTTCATGGTCTGATCACGCCTGCAAAGTTTTCGTTACACCGTCTCTTACACCCTGTATAATTGTCATGACACTTATGTCGTGAACTGTTTTACCTGTTAAGATATTTGTTGTTTTCTTTTCATACATTCTGCATTTAAAACTCATAATAAACACACGAATTTCCACATAATAAGCAGTGCCTGTTGCGGTATATTCATTCCCTAATAGTGGTTGTATTGGTTGAATTCTGGTAGCAACAGACACGCGAGCGGTTACCAACTCGTATCGTGTTTTGGTTCGTGATCGTGATCAGACTAATTATTATGAACACGGTATTGTCTATGTGAGCTCAGAGTAAGAGATAATTCAGATGGAACTAATTTTCATTTCATTTCATTTATTTAAAGATCTAATTAACGCAGAGTTTCAAAAACTTACGTCTGAAAGCCGTAAAAACCAACGAAGGCTTAGAAGCAGCTAGCAAGTTCGGAATTAAGTAGGTATAAATTATAATTACAGAACATAATCTAAGTTTTTAGCTTTTATGAAGTGTTATTTAACATCACAAACGGTCAAATACAAATAAGTTTGGCCATTCGATGAGGAAACGCTGTCAGTCATAGACTTTGTCTCACATGGGCGCCTGTACGACTTCTGTCTAGTTTAAAATAATTATTTATTTTATTACCTACAAAACAAATTTAAAACTTAGTTTTCAACAAAAATCTTGTTAGGAAAGTCAATGATTGACTGAGTAATTAATTAAATTCAAAAATTATAATGTTTACAATGAAACTATTGTCCAAATATTTTGTTACAATATCCAAAATGAGATTAAAAATAGTGATCGTTAGGTTTTATAAACTGAAATACAATTATTTGATATTTAGGCGCGATTAAACGTAGCAAAATATACGGTTTACGCTGTACCAATATTTTCTACACTAAATTATTACCTTTAAAACACAAAATTTTCACAATTAAAGTATCGAGTTATCGAAATTTGAGTTTTTTTAGTAGCTATGGCCAAGCCCTGGCAGTCACTAGTTTAATTATTATTGTTGTACATAACATAGCGTTCAAAAACATATTTGACACGAGAAGAAGATTAAGCGCGCCACAAGTCGAATTGCGATGAGTTTTTCATGACTTCACTCTGGTTGCTCGTAAGGCTACCTCTAAGTTGTTTCATTGTACTATGTCAGTTGGTGGGCAAATTGTCCCTCATTTCTAAAGAGAGACTATTCAATCAATGGAATCCAAAGCTCAATAATATCTTGGTTTTGTGACGATTATTAGAATTGATTTGGCTTAACCACTAGATCGCCAACTATCTAATTTGTGGTTTAACCCTTTAGTTTGGACTTAGAATAACCCCTAAAATTGAATTCCAATGTTTGAAATACCCCGCTCAAGTATAAATAATTTATAATTTGATATCATAGACGAACTTTTTCATGCTGATTTTAACAGAAAAAATGAAATTGAACTATTATTATAAAACTTTTAGTTTATGTAACCACACAATATATTTGAAAAAATATATCACGAAATTTCGTTAGTATTTTTTTTACTAAATATCCGCATATCAATGCATCAGAGTCAGATGTGGCAAGAAAAAATACAGAAAGATCATAATCATTCATTGCACAGAATAATTTTCTAAAACAGACTGATAAAACGTACAGACATAGTTATAAAAAAGGCGTATGTATGTACTTATGTACCTTGTGGATGCCTTCACACTTAATGCACAAAGCAGCGCTCAACAAACGCATCCATAACGCGTGCGTCTCTCAGTTCCATACTAAAAACGTTATTCCTACATACATACATATATATATCACGCCTTTATCCCTTGCGGGGTAGGCAGAGCGATAGTTGCCGTAAGAATACAGCCACTATCGCCACGTCTGACATTTTTGAGGATTGTTTTCCAAGGTTGTTTCAGAAAACATGTGTATTACTATAGTGACAGGTTATCAGCCTGTGGCTTAAAAAATGTAATACACCAATTCTCTTGAGTCCCTTAGTCGCCTCTTACGACACCCGCGGGAAGGACGTGGGGTGATGCTATTCTAGGCCGGCATCACACGGCATTCCTTATAAGTACTAAAAACCACTGTTGACTCTGGTGCAACGCAAGCGTTTTAGATTTGTGTTTTTAGTAGCGGAAATTGTCCGTAAGTAGGATGGTTCCGTGTTTCGGATGGCACGTTAAGCCGTAGGTCCCGGTTGCTGTCTATGATCACTTAGACGGCGGTCGTTACACAACCATGTCAGAAGCCTGCTATTGTAGAGGGTGGTTGAAGAATTCTGACACTAGGGTTCATCGGGTCGTTGGACGACTCGGTGTCCCACACGAAAAGAGAAAGAGAGTATCGGATATGACGTTTTTAGTATGGATCTAACAGATGCATGCGTTATTTTCCCACTGCTTTTTGCGTTAAGTGTGAAAAGAACCTTTTATTCAGGGTTTGGCAAGGTATATGATAAGAACCCGCGTATTCTATAGCACAACTTACATTGAATAGAGTTCTGACATCCAACCCCATTCACGGCGCGCGGACAAAGAGCAGAATACTTGCCTTGTCGTCAGTAAGTATTTTCGAGAAGCCATCCCATGCATTTTGTTCCCGTCATCCTATGAGCAAACAAAACTTTTAGACGGCACTCATAGTTATGACTTCAACGGGTTCTTACCGACGAATTTATTTTGTTTTCAGTTTCATATATTTCAACGCTGTTGCAAGCGTTATGATCACGGGTAAAGCGCATCGCACACTTGATGCACGACGGAGCGATAAAACAACGCAGCTGTTTGTCAGATCTATATTAGAAATAATGTCACTGCCCATTCTAAAACCGCACTCGACGGATGACGCTGCGATAGCGCTACGTCGACAGCGGTCGAGCGGTTTTAGTATGGGGAGTGACGTTTCTAGTATGGATCTGACAGACCGCTGCGACATTTTAGCGCTCCGTAATGCGCCAAGTGTGCGATCCGCCTAAACTGGAGTATCTACGGGTGGCTGCTAGAGGCAAACATATCTGCCTACCCTCATTCTTCTTCGTTTTTAAGGAACACAATCGTCACTATCGTACGTCATATAAATAGTATGCAATCGAAAATCGTCTCGACAACACACACTCACTATGTCACATGACTGATTGCTTGGACAATGTTTTTATTTTGAAACACTTTGTCGAAAGTTTTCTGACGACGGGAAGTTTTGCGTCAGGATATAGTGACCATATCAATATTTTCAATATATTTTAATGTTTACAATAAATTGAATGACTTGGCAATCGCACTAAATGTATTAATTAATTGTATGTATTAATTTTAATATGTATTACACGTTAACCTTCTGTTCTAGTGCGATGGCTAAGTCATTCAATTTATTGTAAACATTAAAATACATTGAAAATATTGATATGGTCCCTATAAAATAATGCTTATTAACTAATTACGTAATTAATTAAGATAGATCTCTTAAGTGGGGAATGAACAAATCGATAGCCGACTTGGTTTCAAATGGATCTCATACCTTTTTACGGTTGAACAGCTCAGTAGCGAGACTTGGTTTTTTTTTATATATTAATGTTTTTGAGGGGATTAACTATTTTCCAGATTCAAAATTTTATCGTTTATTTCCAAGTAGATTCACAACGAATGCTTTTAGAAAGTCAGGAATTTAAAATACAATACTGTCACTACATGAATAAATTAGTCATTGTATTGTAAAAAAAAGAAAATTGTCAGATACAATTTTCTCCTTTTTATAACAATTTTAGGTTCCTAGTAGAAACGCGGTACGAGCGGGATAAGAAAACATAAAGGCACTGCCCCGGGGCTGGTCAGGCTGACCACACAGCATGTAACTTACGCTACCACCGTCAATGTATTTAGTAAAGTAATATTTTAGATATCTCTGTAAAAAGTTAAACTTTTTGTGGCTTCACTGTGTTTCTCACCAAAGTCTTTCTATCTTATTTATAGTTCCAGGATCTTAAGGAACATTGTTCGCAAATATTGTCCTCATACAAATAGGGACCTCGTCCACGGAGTAGAAACTATGAATTTTAAAATATAGGTGAAGCGATAGCCTCCTTTGTTTGGAACGGAGTCTTTGTGTAAGATAAGGGAAACTTGGACGACTTTATCATTGGGAAAATAGGGATAGCTGGCTTTGTTATACAAATCTGAATAGTTATTTAGGTATTGGCGCTATTGTTGTGTATTGTGGTCTCTCTCTCTTCGTGTGAGACACTGAGTCGTCCATCGACCAAGGTTTCAATCATTTCCAAGTGGATTCACAACGAATGCTTTTAGAAAGTTATTTAGTTACAATACAATACCGTCACTGAATAAATGAATGTCATTGTAAAATAGAGAAAATCGTAAGACACATTTTTCCTATTTTATATCAATTCTATGTTCCTAGTAGAAACGAGACACAAAAGGGATAAAAAAAAAAGAAAACATAATAAACTACTACTATATACAGATGAAATGTAATGTGTATGTAAGTATATCTACTTTTCGGCTCTATCAAATAACCTGATAATTTTGGTTCCCTTTTTTATGTCGAGCATATAGTAGATTAATATTGTTCTTTTTTAATTATTGGTTTCAGACGAAGCACGTTTTGTTGATGTCCAGCAGTGGACTGTTATGGCGTTAGGTTCACTAGGTTCATCTTCTTACCTTATTCTGTGTCGGGGTCGGTTACCTAACCTATATAGGGGATTTGACGTGGTGGTTTAGCACAGAGTGACTGTCATCTGACATCTGTGACCCGAAGACTAAGGCGTATCGCACACATGAGGCACGACAGAGCGCAAAAACATCGCAGCGGTCTGTCAGATCCATACTAGAAACGTCACTCATACTAAAACCGCACAAAAATGCGATAGCGCTGCGTCAACAGCGGTTGAGCGGCTTTAGTATAGGGGTTGACATTTCTAATATGAATCTGGGCGACCGCTGCGATTTTTTAGCGGTCCGTTGTGCATCAAGTGTGCGATCCGTCTAACCTGGGCCGAATACTGGTAATCCTATCCATAATTTACTAATTAAACCCATAGACCTTTATCCTACGCAACCGTGTAAGCAAAGTTAATGTATAACGGCAAAATAAGCAAACGAAACTAAAGTTCGGGGTTAAACGGTCGATCGCCAGTAATTCGATTAAACTCGGAAACTAAATTATGTTTTACCAACAAATCCGGCCTTAGTCACGCGAGCTCCGATAGGAAACTATGGAGCTAGGTACTTGTGGAACAAAAATTGTTGAAACAGTAACTTTTATATGCTTTTATGAACGAAAGATAGGTACTGAACCTATGCATTCAACATACATACCTACATACATATATAACGTCTTTATGCCTTGCGGGGTTGGCAGAGCGTTAACGGCCGTAAGAATACGGTCGCTATTGCCACGTATGACATTTTTTTCCTAGGTAGTTTCAGAAAACATGTGTATCACTATAGTGATAGGTTGTCAGCCTGTCGCCTAAAAATTGTAATACACTAATACTTTCGAGTCCCTTAGTCGCCTCTTACGACACCCGCGGGAAGGATGTGGGGTGATGCTATTCTAAGCCGGCATCACACGGCACATATAGCACGCCTTTATCCCTTGCGGGATTGGCAGAGCGTTAACGGCCGTAAGAATACGGTCGCTATCGCCACATATGACATTTTTGAGAATTGTTTTCCAAGGTTGTTTCAGAAAACATGTGTATCACTATAGTGACAGGCCTGTCACCTAAAATTTGTAATACACCAATACCACAAAATTGCCAAAAACACTGTGCCAATACTCTCGAGTCCCTTAGTCGCCTCTTACGACACCCGCGGGAAGGATGCTATTCCAAGCCGGCATCACACGGCATTCGAAAAACGTATTATTTTCAATATTAAAAAAAGGTTTTTTTTTGTATCTATGTAGTTGATAAAGCTACTGGACCGATCCCCTAAATAAATATCCTTTAAAATAAATAAAACCTTTCCTAAACCTTTTCCTTGTTCTTTGATAAATGTCCTTTTATTTAATTTATTTATTTCAATAATTCTTTCAACACATTTACAACAAAGTTACAACATTTCTGAGTAACATAGGCTGTTTTTTACAACAGGAAAAAAAAACCATGGGAGATCGATTAGCGACGGGTGCAACCGCTAGGCAGGCCGCTAGTTGTACACAAATTGATAGTATACTTATTTTTGTATTATACACTTGACATAAATTGAGCATCCTAGTTATAAGTTCTACTACTGAAGTTTCTAGATCAAGCACACATTTATCAATATCTTTGATGTCCTCTTCTGAGTTCGCTTCATATTACCTACTCGTGGGACTTAACTTATATTGAAGCTCCTTCGCGAGGCAACTTTGCTGGTATGTAGGCAAGCATGTACCATCTTCGTCTGCATCTCCACCTACCACCAGGTGAAATGGCAGACAAATGCGGGCCTACTACATATAAATATATATATATATATATATATATATATATATATATATATATATATATATATATATATATATATATATATATATATATATATATATTATATATATATATATACTCGTACATCCACTGCTGGCTACGCAGATTTGTATAAAGTGTAAAAATATTTACTGCAAATAGTTAAGGTGGTGAATCAGCCTATGAAACTGAACAAATTTCACCAAGGCACATACCTAGGTCAAAATATAAAAATAAATTTCCAGCTTTTTATATAAGGTGTAAAATTATTAGCTGCAAATATTTTAAGGGGTAATGATTTACCCTGCTGACCCTGCTCACGAAACTGAACAACTTTCTTCGAAAATAGGCCCATACAAATTGACTTTTGTACGGGAGGTCCAAATTTTTTATTTATTTATTTGTTTCTATCTTTCTTGGGAGGAGTTGGTTAGTTCCATTTCATCTTGTATTGGGACGGTGTCCCATACAAAAAGAGAGCCTTTATTTCCTTCACTAATTATAAATCAGTTTGCTGAACAACATTAACAACATGGTTTGATAAGGATCGTCCGCAGACACGCACTAATAGCTAGTTAACGAACTAATTTACTCGTTCTATTGATCTCGGACCGATAACGGGTCTACCTAGATCGCTCTAGCTAGGTTCATATATCCATTCCTATGGGAAACAAAGATAACGATTGAAAAGCAAAAGCACAACTGTTGTGGTAATTGCAATATTATAATTTCCATTTAAAAACCACCATATCTAATTTATGCAATTCGAATACAGTAATAAAAATCTACACTTATACGGTGTGATTACATAAAAGTTGAACGCGTATTTAGATAGTGTTTAAATTATTCTTCCATACTATTTGACGTTGTCAAATAACGCACCTGTAATAAACGGATAATTGTCGAATAATTAAATCAAATAATTGCTTTTATCATTACTCAAGTACTTTGAGTAATACGTTGGTATAAAAAAGAAGGATCAGTGTTGGATAACCCTTAGAATGGATAATACTTGTAATCATGTACGTAGTGAATATATAGGTGCTATATTTATTTATTATCTATACTATACTTGCATAGATCGTATGCAATATGACAATCTAGTTTTAGTATTTGTTTATTAGACCTTGCCTCTCTAATCCAATTAGCTAATAGCTTTCCAATTTATTTTCTAAAATATTTCCTATGAAATTCTTGGCACGTGAATCTCAGCTTTTCAGCGATTCATTCGAATTAAGATTGGGATCTTGTAAACAACGGTGTGACGTCACCGCTTTGTTCCGCTTCCGGTTGCCGACTTCCGTTTCCGCCGCGGATTTAAGCCGCTTGTGATTATACAACGAAAACTTAATTGATACAACTGCAGGATTTGAATTTCAGCGCGTTAAGAGTAACATTTATTTGTTTTCAAACAATATTTAAATATACAGGGTGTCAGAGACGGTGTAACGAAAACTTTGCAGACGTGGTTAGACCAGGCAACTGATCAACTTTTTCTATGAGGGCTATGTTGGAAACGTGTTTTTTTTTCGACCTTCCGTACAAAATTCCCGATCAGCTGAGTGACTTTGTATGGGAACTCGAAAAAATTTTTAGTTTCCCAACATAGAAATCCCCCATTCCCCATAGAAAAAGTTGTTCAGATTGATGGTCTGAGCACGCCACGCCTTTTTTAGGCAATTGATAAAGTTTACCAAGGCCTAGCAGATAAAACTCGTTAAAAAAATTGTATGGGACAATACGTAATTCTTTCACTTCTTAGGTAGCACGGTTCGAATTTCAAAGAATAGTTCATTATCTATTGCAACTTCAGAGTTCCTATATTTCTTTACAGCTTGCTACAAACTTTTTTTCAATAGAATATTATAGACAATGAAAGAAAAAATCTACAAGATCTACCTACACACGCTAAGGTAGACTGGTAGACAATACCATATGTCCTTCAATGTACACTATTTTTAGTGCATAAATTGAATAAACATTTAAATAAATAGTGCCCAGACAATGCACTACTATTTACGAGTATTCTATCTGTGAATGAATGCTGAACGAGATCCACTCGATGCTTGAACAAGAATAAATACCGAATGAATAATTTTCGAAGAATTGTTAACATAAGGGCTCTTTCTCCAAAATAAACTAGAGCTCCTCAACAATACTATTGAGTCTCGTATTGAGTAGATCTGCTATTATGATACAATAGGTCTGAGTTAGTTAGATTGCTAGTTGAACAAAGGCTATTGTATTCTTGTTTCTTTAAAAAAACTTCGATCTGATGAATTTTGTCCGAGACATTAGATTGATTAGGATTTACCATAGATCGCTCTAGCTGTAAGATTGCTGTGTGATGATTGTTTAGAATAACATCACCCCATTTCTATGTGGTAGTTGTAAAAAGCTATGGAACGGGCAGCAGCGGTTCCTGTAAATATCTATTTATTTATTTATCTACAATATATATTTTACTGCGCTAGTAATTCTGCCTGCCAAGCATGGTGAGTATGAGTATGGCAACCCCCCAATTCGGAGAAGGCCCATGTCCAGCAGTGGACTGTTTTGGCTGAAGAAGTAGGTAGAAAAATACCTATGTAGTGGTATACTTGTATCTTATAACCGGAAGCCATGTCGGACAAATAGACAGCAGAACTACATCCGCTGTCAAAGCCGGCAGATATCGTAAAGCATGATGCCTCTGAGCAAGGGAACATTTCAAACATTACACAGTTGATTTATTAGTAAAACACTTTTTCACTAGTTTCTTCTATGTATTTGTTTAATCTTGATAATTAAACTATCTGCGACCGGTTTCGAACATCATCTTCGGGCAATTATTTAAAATCAAAACAAAAGAATAACTATAAATGTCCGTATTACGATATTTCCAAGTTATTACACAGTTGAATGAAGCCAAGAAAAATATGACACACGCCTTGAAGATTAATTAAGTGTACCAAATCACAAAATGATCTTTAAGTAGCCTCACGTTACATTATTTATCTATCTGTTTTTAAAATAAAAACTACGGTACTGTTGTTGTTTCATATTGTCTAATTCATGAGTACAGTAATTAAACAACTTCATGCACTTATCTAACTAGTCCTGTGTTTTGTTATGTGGACAATTAAACTGACCTAAGTAAATAGTAGATAATGCATGTTCTGTCTGAGTACAAAATAAATCGTAGTTTTCTGTATTTTTGTGCGATAGGTCTGCTGGCGACGACTTCATCATAGTTTCATCCAGGTTATTCTTGAGTTCTGTCTAAAATATTCACTCGCTCTTAGCATGATGCAGAATTGCATTTATTCCCGTTTCCATCGTAAAATACATCAACGCGATGGCAGCACTGCTGCATCCGGCAAACAGGAAACTGATAAAGCATTTATTTTACAATCACATGTTTATCGAAGACATGTTATGTGATGTTTTTGCATTTTGTTATTGTCCGACCATTCACTATTTTAAACTACAGGCATGACCAAGCAATTTTTGCTTTTCCCATTTTTTCCCTTAGCATTTTCCTGTTGTATAAAGTAGTAATTTTTTAAATCGTTTCAGAAGGCACATTACACGCAAGTACTATTACTAGTACATTGATCACGTGACGAGCAAGGGCACCAATACACCCCAGTTTTCAATCGGAATTTCTTCCGATTGATACGTTGTGCTTTTTACTACACCTCAAAAAATAAAAAAAGAGGAATACTAAAGACGAACAATTTAATAAATCTCAAAAATTACAAGAAAAATCCAAACCGAATTAGCGCGATATTGTTTTTTTAATATAATATCGTACAAAGCAAAAGCAATAAATTAATTCAGCCAAGTCTTGTAATTTGCCTGAACAAATAAAAGACTTACGTTCCGCTTTACGTAAGGTTTGATAGTTACTGCTGCATCTTTTTCCCCCTAGGGAGGAATGTAATTTATATGGATTTTTGTCTCCTACTAATATGACACACATTACTTTCTCCGTTTATACCTAGTATGAGAAAAACTACGAGCTTCATTAGACTGCGCAACTCAATTACATCAAAAAAGTTTGTTGAATTTTGTAACATGCAAAGCATTTCGTACAAAGATACATACAACCAGATATGGAACTTTTTGTTTTTAGTTACAAAGGGATTGAAAATACAGAACAAAGAGAGCTCAGTGCCACTATTGACATTTGAATGCATCCGACGCCTCGGGGCCGGGGTGGGGCGCACAGGGACAACTTAGGGCACGTATTCAGTACGCACATACAGGGTGTAAAAAAAATAGCTGCAAATATTTTAAGGGGTGAATCAGGCCATGAAACTGAACAACTTTCCCCATGGAACATAGGGCGAATAATGAAAAAAAATTATTAGACCATCCATACAGTTGACTTGTTCAATTTTTCTGGTCCAATTTTTTTTTATATATTTCGACTTCTTGTTATTTTTATGTTTCTTGGGGAAAGTTGTTCAGTTTCAGAGACTGGTTCACTCCTAAAATATTAACAGCTAATATTTTTACACCTAATATAAAATATAAAGTGTAATATTAGTAGCCAATAAAATATTTCGAGGGTTGAGCCAGAATATAAAACTAAACAACTATTACTGAGGAATATAGTTGAAAATCGAAAAAATAAAATTTGGATCTTACATACCCACAAATGTTTTTACACATTTTAGTAGGTAGTAGTAGGTACTTTATATTTTTAGGATATTGTGCGTAAAAGCTGCATGCCGGCATTTAGCTTCTAAAATGTTTTCATTTTTGTAAAAATGTCTGCTTTTTTAAATATGTTGTTAAGGAACCAATTATAGTGGGAATGGCAACTGGAGAGACTGGGGATTTTGTTTAATACTGAAAACATTTTGGATTATTCACACACATTTAACATGCCGAACTTTCAGATTTTCTTTCCTCAAGTATTTCTAAATACGCCCCTGTGTGCGCGGGGCGTGGATGCATAAAATGCAGCGCCGGCGCCAGGGCCGGAGCAGCCGAATACCACCGCAGTTTTGCAATTCAAACT
Source organism: Keiferia lycopersicella (assembly GCA_029255805.1). Classification (NCBI taxonomy): domain Eukaryota; kingdom Metazoa; phylum Arthropoda; class Insecta; order Lepidoptera; family Gelechiidae; genus Keiferia; species Keiferia lycopersicella. The sequence goes on from JARACZ010000018.1 coordinate 1,170,075, forward strand.
CCGTCTCATATCGGTTTACGGATGAACAGCTCGGCTACTGACATAGATTGTGGTACAAGCTATAGGCAACAAGCGAGAGACGTACAAATATGACGCCTTTTACGATGTGGCAGGGCGTTGACGGTTGTAAAAATATCGTTGTCACGTTTAACAAGTTCAACCAGCGAGAAACGTCTAAATTAATGAAATGACAATTAAAGTTTTGAATCTGATGTGAGAGTTTTTAGAAAGCTTACTAGTTATTAAATTACGCTATTAGCTTGCACGTGATTGAATCATGACCATTCAAATAATCGTTATCATAAAAATGATCATACAGAGTAATCAGAACAGCATAACGTGCCACAAAAGTCACAACTTGCACCACACCCACCATGGTTTTCTGATACGTGCGAATGTTTGTGTTTCCGCCGTGTAGGACATAGCCACTGACCGTGAGATACAGTCAGTGTTACAACAGTTTATATCTGGTGACTTGCACCACAGCCGCTATGGTTTTCTGATACACGCGAATGTTTGCGTTGCCGCCGTGTAGGACACAGCCTCTGACCGTGAGATACAGCATTGAACAGTCAGTGTTACAGCAGTTTATATCTCGTGACTTGCACCACACCCGCTATGGTTTTCTGATACACGCGAATATTTGTGTTGCAGCCGTGTAGGACACATGCACTGCCCATGAGCTACAACATTGAACAGTCACTTTTACAGCAGTTTATATCTCGTGACTTGCATCACAGCCACTAGGGTTTTTTGATACACGCGAATGTTTGTGTTGCCGCTGTGTAGGACACAGCTACTGACCGTGAGCAACAGCCACGCTACCGCATGAAACACTGTGTTACAATAGTTTATTCTCATCACTTGCACCACAGCCGCTATGGTTTTCTGACACACGCGAATGTTTGTGTTGCCACCGTGTAGGAACAGCCACTGACCGTGAGCAACAGCCACGCTACCGCATGAAACACTGTGTTACAATAGTTTATTCTCATCACTTGCACCGCAGCCGCTATGGTTTTCTGATACACGCGAATGTATGTGTTGCCGTGTAGGACACAGCCTCTGACCGGGCAGTATACAGTCATTGAACAGTCACTTTTACAGCAGTTTTGTTTATGACTATTTTTTAGCTTTGAAGCTGGCCGCACTGAGCTTTTTGAAAATGAAACTTTTACCAAACGAAACATCCTAAACCAACTTAAAAAAAAATAGAATGTTTTATAGTACAGTCACGTTAATAAGTGCATAATGGAGGGCCATCTCAAATTGTTCAAAATATTTCAATAACTACATAACTTTAGCAAATTATTTCTTTTCTTGTCTATGCAGCTAGTGAAACTCTATTTATAAAACTGAAAAACATTAATGTAAACCTTGGGAATTAAGAGTTATTTTCGATCATTTGAGGTGGCCCTCCATATGCATTTTTAACATTACTGTATTAGGTTAGGGTATAAATGCGTAATTTATGTTGCACAAAAACCTATTTTTCGTTTGGCGAAAATGTTACTTCTAAATGTAAGTGGTAGAATTGTTTTTCCAACATAACTATAAAAAGTATATAGCATACCAATCACATTGTAAGGATTTCTTAAAGTAAATAAAGCAATTTGTTACAATAAGTAGCGCGGTCGACGTTACATTAGCCCCTTGGTATTTGTCAAGTTTATTATTTAACCTTTCTATTAATAACATAGGGCTATTAGCCTCCCTACCATACAATAGGATTGTACACAATACACAAAACATATTAAAATATTTATTATTATAAGAAAAATAGCGTAGCGTAGCAAATAATTTAATCTGCAAAATAATAACTGGCTTTGAACAGCATCAACCCATTTTTCTCTCGTAGGTATCGTAAGAGGTGAAAAGACCCAAGGATTACGTGTATATTACATTTCAGGCGAAAACAACCGATACAACAGTGATGTAAGTACGTTTTTTGTCTGAAACGGCCCTGAAATAATACAAGTATTTGTTAGATGTCGCGATAGAGGCTGTATTTTTACGACCGTCAATGCTGTGCTAACCCCGCCAGTTACAAAGGCGTGAAATGTATGTATGTAGAAATATAGCGTATTTAGTAATTTACTGAATCTAAAAATCAATCAAGTAGTTATGATATGACGATAAAGACATTTAATGTTGATGTAATTTATTGTACCTGCTTGAATTTCTAAGCATGCTCAAAAAATAGTATTAATAAACATTTTTAAGTAGTAAGTAAATAGTGTGAAATCTTTTAGCCACTTTGTTCTTGACTGTTTTTCTGCCGTAACAAGAAACTGTCATAACATAAATCTGTCCTGAACAGAATCTACCATGAACGGAACGAGGGAAGAAAATCAAACCAGAAATCGTGTAGCTAGCGTCTACGGCGTAGCCAAAGCGTTGCTAGCATTTCGCTTGGAATAATAGCTTCTAAAATTCATTACAGACTCAATGATTCTACTATTGCCACTTCTGCAAAAGATTCAAGTGAAATGGCATCTAAACATCTTACGACTCGACCTTAATTACTCGAATTTCTGATAAAATATTATGACAAACGTTTTCCTGTTTCTAGTTCTCAAAATTCTGAGTTATTGTTCAAATAAAATTAGCAGATAAAATGAGAGAAGCCTGCTACTTATAGAAGGCGGTTGAAAAGTTCAGACAGTAGGGTTCATTCGGTCGTAGAACGACTCGATGACTCACACGAAAAGAGAGAAAAGTAAATAAAATTTAAAGTTTAGAAAGCGTACTTGAATTAAGGATATTCATAGTTTCCCATAGATTTGTTCTGACATGAATGAGAAGTTTTTTGGCGGACTGAAACTGTAGTTCGAACTAGGTAACGCTGTTGACTTTTTTTAGATTAAGGGATAATCTATCAAGCTCAGTGCACAATAAATTTAAAAATTCCTATTATTGAGCATTTTTTAACCGTACCATACTTCTCTATTCTGCCTGTTTTTTGCATGCATTAAATTACTGCAGCCTTCTATTTTCCTTATTTTGACTTCTTTACGTACAGAATCAGTACAATCACACTGTATTTAAAATTAATATATGGAATTTTTAAACGGTTTTTTTTAGTTATAACAATGAATCATAACATTAAGATAGTCTTGTAGAAAGATAATATTGATTATAATTCTACGAAGTTCTTATCATAATTAGATACATATAATTTAATGTATTTAATTATGATAGGAACTTCGTAGAATTCTAATACACTGCTATATGAACAAGATAATATTGAGATTCTCTGCTAATTAGCTGTACTAATTAGGTTTCAAGTACAAAATTAGTTGATCAAAAACAACATTTTGCGGCACATTCGCTAAGTAAAGACTACGGGAACCCTTTTTCTGGTAACGTGGGGATGATGCTCACATTTTCTCGAAATTGACATTTGTTCAAGTCTCCCATTTACACAGGCTCTCATCCCTCCTGAAGTAACCCATAGGGATGTAAAGAATAATCGATTAAACTACTCATTTTAATAATCGATTATTATTTAAATAGATTTTTGGATTCCTATGTGCAAAAAATACGTATGGTTAAATATGTTTTTTTTTTGCTACAGATATTTGCACCGACGGTTTATTTTGGGTATCGCGTTAAATAAGTTAAAATATACGACAACTAATTGGAAGTCTATTGTATTTATGTGAAAATCTCTCATGAAATTTAGTTAGGTAGGATGCTGAAGTTATTGAGACAAAAAAACAGTAGTTTTAAAAATTAATGTTTCTTTTTGGAACTTTTATACTGATTTAATTCCAATGGATGTTCTTCTGACGATAATAAATGATTTTTTTAAACTAATGGTTTCTCAAAATTAAAAACCATCTATCTTAATCTATTTTCCTGAACAGAAATAATCGTAAATTTATGAAACCGATTTTTTTACAAAGTTCCATTCCTAACTAGTACCCGTACTTCCGGTAACGTAACAAAAATACGGCCCGAACCTAATGCAAACAAACTTCCCTTTATAATTATCCTTATCTTTGTTGACGAATCTCCCCGGTTTCTACGACCAGCAGCGACCAGCCGCCCGGGGAATTTCCAAATATAATCTTTTTAAATTGTGTATTTTGTCAAGTACGTATCCACTCTTGTAATTTTGTAAGATGCCGTTTTTTCATGGAATGCGTTGACCCGTTAGAAGACGAAAAGGAAGGCAAAAAATTTGGTAGAACTCTGAAGAATAATTTATGGATGTTGTTATCGTAAGCCGTGTGATGCCGGCTTCAAATAGCATCAACCCACATCCTTCCCGTGGGTGTCGTAAGAGGCGACTAAGTGACTCGAGAGTATTGGTGTATTACAATTTTTACGCGACAGACTGACAACCTATCACTATAGTGATACACGTTTTCTGAAACAACCTTGGAAAACAATCTTCAAAAATGCCAGACGTGGCGATAGCGACGGTATTCTTACGGCCGTTAACGCTCTGCCCACCCCGCAAGGTATAAAGGCGTGATATATGTATGTGTATGTAAGCAGACTGCGACGCTTTAATTCAAAGATAACACACCGAATCCTCCAATCCGGGTTGTAACTGTACAGGTTAAAGGCGAAAAGCCCGCCGAGAGAACGAACCTATGTACATACATATATACATGCATACAAAAATCACGCCTATATCCCTGGCGGGGTAGGCAGAGCGCTGACGGCCGTAAAATCATGGTCATTATCACCACGTCTGACAAATGTTTGAGGGTCGTTTCAGATGAGTCGTGTATCACTATAGTGACAGGTTGTCAGCCTGTCGCCTAAAATTGCAATGCACATGAAACCCTCGAGTCCCTTAGTCGGTTTTTACGACACCCATAGCAAAGAAAGGGGTGATGTTATTCTAAGCCGGCATCACACGGCAAGCCTATGTACACTATATATAAAAAGTCATTGAAATCAAGTTCAAAAAAATCTTAAACTTTGGAATACTAAATAGTCGACGTGTTGTGTTAATATATGCCTACTAAAACAATCATTACGTTACCTATACCACATTTACTAATCAGTAGGACTAAAAATACGTACATGAAAAGTAGGACTGCAATTCATGAAAATTTACTATTACAAAGGTCGACTATGACTGTAACAATCATTGTGGGAATAGTGTAGCGAGAGGGTTTATCAAAAGCGGATCGTTTGGTTATATTAAGCTTAGTTTGTTAGTGTGTATGTTTCGATGGTTGTTGTATTTTATCTAATTTTCAAACGCCTTAACTGCTTCATTTCATAATACTATCACAGATCCACTATTCTTGTCCGAGTTCTATACCGAGTTACCGTTAAAGAGTTCTTTACCGAGTCTTTGCATTGAAATATTAATATCAGCTATCTAGTTCCCATGGATGTTCACCGTGTGATGCCGGCTAGCATCACCCCATATCTTTCCCATGGGTGTCGTAAGAGGCGACTAAGGGATTTGAGGCTTTATGTGTATTGCAATTTTGGGCGACAGGCTGACAAACTGTCAATACGGCAATACACAGTCTTCTGAAATTAGCCTCGACCTTTTATCGGACGTGGCGTAAGTGGCCGATTTACACTCTGCCTACCCCACAAAGGATAAAGGCGTGATATATGTATGTATGTATGTAGTTCCCATAGTATAACCTTCACGAAATTTGAGGCTAGATGGCGCTACCTAAATTGTTTAGGATAGTATTTATTTATTTCTTTGAAAGCCTCAAGCGCTCACTACCTCTTCGTCTACAGCAGACGTCGCCCGAACACAACGATGCTTAAGTAATTCCGTCGTGTCAACGAAACGTAAAATTACCCCTTTACCCGTTCCCGGGACATAATATGAAATCTTAATTGCTGTTTCACTCAAAGAAACTTATTAAACGTTTTGTGGAATAACAGACCGCGGCCTACACTGGCGAGTCGCACACAACGCACAACGGAGCGCTAAAATGTCGCAGCGGTCTGTCAAATCAATGCTAGAAATGTCAATAAAAACCGCTCAACTTCTGTCGACGCAACGCTAGCGCAGCGTCGTAGGTCTAGAGCGGTTTTAGTATGGGGAGGGACGTTTCTAGTATGGATCTCTCTGACAGACCGCTACTATACTTTAGTGCTCCGTTGTCACCTCAACTAACGCTTTTCCGCACGAAATCGTATCGCAGCAAATTCCTGCGAAGCGGCGTCGCATCGCAACGTATCGCAATTATGTATGGGAGCCCTTATGCGTAAAGTGTGGGAAAGGCCGGTCTGCAAGAGACTCCTAAATATTGATATTCCATATATGTCGAAAATTCTAATTAATATCCAATAAAGAATTGACTCATTTAGCCAGCAGTAAATTCAGGAATTAGTTTTTTGGTATAAAATATAACAATTTAAAAAATTAAAGTATTGAAATTAATAATATTCATTCATATCCGCTATTGAGTTAGGATAAAGTATATGATTATGATATAATTTGAACGACATTTTAATCTTTGGAAAGGAAAGAGAGTTATGATAGCCGTTCGGTTTAAAATTAATGATGTCTTAACTTGAGTGTAGAACGAGTCGCATGCACTTGCAAAGAACCATACAGGAAGTAGGATAGGATTATATACATATCAACTGAAATATTGTGGTGAAGCAGTCTATGAAACTGAACAGAGCAACTTTCCCCAATGAACATAGAAATATGTAAAAAAATGAACCTCTCTTAAATAGGTACGAAAGCAACCGACGGGATGCTACACTAGGGAGCAAGAAATCGTTTTTTTATTATCGATTATTTTGGGGTAGAAAAACAATTTAAAAAAAAATTGATATTTTAGAAATTTGATGATTTTTTACATTTCTTTACTAGATTAAATTAGTAGGAAATTCAATTTTATTTTCATATTTCGACCTACGTTTCTTGGAAAAATTTGTTTGTTCACTCCCTAACGTATTTGCATTTCATTTTTTACACCTTATATTGTGGCTGCGATCATTATAATGCCGAACGTTGTTTATCTTGTTGGCAAGCTCGCGATAACAATGAGAGAGCCAACTTTTGCGAACACAAACATTATTGTTATGTTTTGCGCTTGAGTTTATTCTCTGGCTAAACATGATTATTATATTGCGCTCTTGCGCTGCAGCTCATCAAAATATTTCCCGGTAGCTTTTGTGAAGGTACGAGTATGTAGAGTGGAGCTCCTTAACCAAAAGATAGGAATCTGTACTAAAATGGTTATTCACAAAAAATGTATGAATATCAAGCATTGTGTATATCCATTAAATATGTTAATTGAGGTGGTGGTGGCTAATATACAACATAAGAACAGAATAATCTCTTAGGTCCTTTTTTGTCTTCTATCCTATCGATACGATCTTTAAATTTCCATTTTAAAACTTCTTTGACAAAAGCTAAATACCGCACCTTTTGGCAGCGATAAAATCACAAAATAAAATTACAAAATACCAAAATGTTTTTTCGCAACGTTTTGTGATGTGCCTTTTCTTTGAAGTAAAATTTCCAAAACGCTAAGCAAACTCTTCACGGGCACTTTACTTTCTGCGCAAAAAATATGTAAATTGTTGTCAGAAAGGGATTATCGTTCAGTGGAATTATAGTTGGAATAGAAATAGAAACATCTAACAAAATATTGCAAAGAATAAGAAAGCTTAATAGAAAAAGCTATGCAAAAACCAATACGTAAGCTCTTTTATAAGCTGCTACCATATTAAAAGTATCTATTGTAGGTACTGTGTTATAATAGTGAATTAAAAGGGTATTTGTAATTTATACTTCAGCTCTTTTGACACAATAAAAGTTGGCTTCTATAAAGACCTATAAGGTAGACAAACATTATACTTTTCGAGTTTCATCCCATCACACCATCACAGCTAAATCAGGCCAAAAGTTAGAATTCCCTTTACGAGCCGCTGAATGTCTTGAAACTTTCCTATAAAGACGAGGAAACCAAAGTTTAACTCCATGGCCTATTACTCACCTCATCTATTATTCGCGAGGCTTTCTCCTTCGGCATATATGAAAAGAAAAAGTTGGTTTTCCTCGCGCGTAATTCCTATAATTTTGTTTACGAGGAAGTTTAGTTACTTCATTCGCAAAGTGAATAAAAAAACGAATGAATAAATCGTTGAACATTCCATGGTTTCTAATTAGCTTTGGTGACTCGTTCTTCTTTAAAACGTTTCAGAATTTTCGCATTAAATCTGATTCAAGTTGAAAAATTGGGTATCCCTTTTCCTCAACAGAAGGGGCGAGACGCGACCTTCTACTAAAGCGGGCATGACCTAATTCCCACGACGTTTTCGCTGACATTTTTCGACAAGAATTTACTTTTTTTTTTGTTTTTTGTAAGTACACTGCTTACTTACTATCAAGCGTACTGCTCAAAGTCCTTCGGAATGAAGCAACGAAACTAAAGCGGTCGTTTGGAAGGCAGTCAATGATTTCCATAATAAATCAAATGAATGCTAACTTGTTCTCAGGCTGCCACCCTGGGACGCTATGTTTCGGTTCCTTATTGTCTGATGGGTTTGAATTAAGTAACAAACATAAATAGCTTGGCCAGAAAGGGTAGAAATTAAATAAAATGAAACTAAAAAATTAGTATTAAAAACTGTTTCCATAGGCGAGAAACACACTTGACGCACGACGGAGCGCTATCGCAGTGTCATCCGTCGAGTGCGGTTTTAGTATGGGGATTGACATTTCTAGTATGGATCTGACAGAGCGCTGCGATATTTTTGCGCTCCGTCGTGCGTCAAGTGTGTTCTTCGCCTTAGTTATTTGTCAGATGTGACAGATCGCGAAGAAAGTGGCGCCCTCTTTTTTATCTTATCTTTATGGTCAAGCTATAAAATCCTTGATGCGATGTCAAAACTATATGACTCTTGTAGTTGGCATATTAAAACATATTGGTGGAATGTGGCAATGATATTAAATGTTACTGGAATCGGTTCTCAGTCTGCTGATAAATGCCATTAAAGTCCTTATTGGTGTTATGAATAGATGTTCCTTTTGGTCGCGTGAAAGAGCGTGCGAGGAGAGTAATATTAAGTAATATCAGTATAATAGGTTTATTTTCTTTGAAGCTTGCGAGGTTGAGTTTAGGGATCGGAATGTTGTAAAAAAAAACATGCTTTTAATAACCGATTATTTCTAGTTACGAAAAAAAACGATTAAAGACAAATCACCTTTTTCAAGAAAAGCAGCAGTCTTTAAAATTATGTATTTTTTGCTTGTGTTGGCAATATTTTGAAATGTTTTTGCAAGGATAATTATTGACAGGTAAAATAAACATCATACCCCTAAAACAAAGTATAAAATAAGGAAACAAACATTATTGTGTCTTGCACTCTAATTAAAGTCACGCAGGCCTGAAATAACTATGTTTACTATGTGTAGATATAGGTTCATCCAATTGTAGTATGTACTTGGAAATTCATAATATCTATTTTAATTTAATTTATTAATTGTCATTGTATAATCAATTACAGAAATCGTTTTTGATTTGTGCCGTGAGATGCCGGCTTAGAAAAGCATCCCCCATTTCTTCCCATAGGTGTGTTGTAAAGACAACTAAGGGACTCGAGGGTTTCACATGTATTACAATTTCAGGCGACAGGCTGACAACCTGTCACTACAACCTGTAATTTTACAATTATTAACGCTCTGTCTACCCCGGAAGGAATAAAGGCGTAATTTGTGTATGTGTTTTTATTTCAAAAACTCATTGATCGTTTCAATAATCGATTATTTTTGTCATCCCTAGTTGCGTCTGAGAAGATTGGCTGCCTTCACCAGAGGGCGGCTCTGCTGACTTCTTTTTGATGTTTTAATAGCTATTACATACGAGCAATTTCCTTAAAACCAGTGTGTTGAACATGTTTTGAACATCACATCAAAGAAATAAAAAATATTTTATTTTAAAATTTAATTTCTTTTTACTGGATTATGTCGTTTTGACTTGCTTTTATAGAACGTTCTAGGCATAAAACGTTTCCTACGTTATATATTTAAAAAAAAAACCAATTGATACTTACCTATAGCTATCATGTTAAACATGTTGCTAGGAAAAGTACTAACTCCCTTACAAGGTATGATCCCCAGATTAATCATGAAATTCCCCAAGAAAAAAGGCCGCAATATGAAAAAAATTGTTGGACCTCAACATTTGGATTTCATAGGCTAGTTCGTTCCTTGAAAGGGAGTTAGTACATTTCCTAACACCCTAAATAGCTGGTTGATCGAACATTGCTCTGCTTTTTTGTTGGTATAAGATCAAAACCTATAAACCACGTCTAAAGCCCCCCCCCCTATATACAAATACGACGAAGAATTAAAATCGTATGAGCCTTTTCTGAGATCATGTTTACATAAATACTATAAAACACTGCTCGTTTTAAGATATTACACAGATCAACTATGTTTCGTCACTGTTGGTTATGTGTACGAATTCATGATACAACTATTCCTACCTATTTAAACTTAGGTAATAACAAACTCATATTTCACTTCATAGTTATAACATCTAGCTCGTCTACCAACCTACATTACTCACTCGCTATACATACGGGGTGTAAGGGACAGCGTCCCGAATACTGATAGGGTGCAAGCAGACCCTGAAACTGAACAACTTTCACCTAGGAACATATGTCAGGAAACGTCAATGAATTTTTGTTTTCCATAGTAAATGCAGCTACCTGATCGCAATTTTATATGGCAGGTCGAATTTTTTTTGTCGTTGCCTGACATTATGTTCCTAGGGGAAAGTTGTTTAATTTTATGTTCTGCTCGCACCCTATCAGTATTCGGGACGCTGTCCCTAACACCGTGTATATCTAGGTAGGTAGGATCTTATGTATTCATATATGTATGTACAGAATGGAGAGCGCGTGACCTATGCTGACCATGGGCAAACACAAGCTTGGATATTGCTTGTAAACTGATTCCATCGCTTCGTATCCAATTCTGCATGTTTTACCTTGCGCCTTGTGATGCCGGCTGGGAATAGAATCACCCGTTCTCTTCTCTTCTTTCTTCCCTTGGGTGTCGTTAGAGGCTCGAGGGTTTCATATGTAGTAAATCTTTAGGCGACAGGCTGACAACCTGTCACGGTAGATCTGGGGCCATGGTAGCGCCTCCGCTAAGACGAGCCACGCGAATCGTGAGGGCACTACCTACCTTTTCTTGAAGTGCATAAATGAAGAACGTAACTAAGATGTAGAGTTTATGCAATTTGTTCGTGGACTTAGGGCGTGTAGATTGAGAAACTTGGCTCTGTTTAAGAGCTCTGATGTCTTTTTTTATGTTAATGCTCGTGTTGGCAATTTTCACATAATATATTTTTTGGTTGAATATCTTTTTCGCCTTCAGGGCGTAATAGCAACTAGCAACCCCACATGTTTACCCACTCAAACACAAACGAAGTCACACTTCTATTCCTTTCGGGGTAGGTAGAATGTTAGCTCAAGGAATGTCTGTCAAAGTAGAGCCTGCATTACGACCAGACTGTTTTATAGTCCAACAATTTCGTGCGTGACCATCTCGCGGGGTGACAGATGGTGAGGAAGAGGGAAGGGAACGTCTGTCACTCCAGAAGGTTACAGACGATGTTGCCGGTCTATAGTAGTTTTTTTTTTCCTGGACAATTCACACGGCGCCATCTAGCCCCAAACTAAGCAAAGCTTGTACTATGGGAACTTGATAGCTGATACTAATACATATATACTTTTTTTTTGTAAAGAAATACATATTATACATAGAAAACACCCAGACTCAACACAAATATTTGAAAATTGACTAAACAAATATTTGTGTCCGGTGGGGATCGAACCCACGACCCTCGGCGTAGAAGGCAGGCATACTATCCGCTACGCCATCGGGACAGTCATATAACCTTACAAAAAATTTAAACATTTTTAACAGTGATTCTAGCCTCATTTCATTATACGATCACACTTTCGTCACCATAATCTCTACCTCTTTTAAAACATTTATCCTTTAAACAAGTAATCAAAACTTTTCGTCGTAAAAAGAAGACTTTAGCTACCGAATTCGCAAATCATTCGCGGCCAGTTTTATCACTAATTTAGCGAGATTGTTCCCGACGAAGATTCGACGTGACGACCGAAGCGAGTGGAGAAAGTTCTCGAACATTCACACCACATTTTATACTCGCCTCGTATTCAGGCCTCATCAAAAAACAGGAGTACATCGTTTAAGGAAGAAACTTAGAGGTACTGAAGGGGTCAGCCGTAAGCCAGGCTCTTGGGTAAGCAGGTGTTTAGGTACTGGGATATCCGAGATTTTAAATAAATAGATAGATTTTAAATAAATAGTGCCGTGTGATGCCGGCTTAGAATAGCATTACTCCACATCCTTCCCGTGGGTGTCGTAAGAGGCGACTAAGGGACTCGAGAGTATTAGTGTATTACAATTTTTAGGCGACAGGCTGACAACCTGTCACTATAGTGATACACATGTTTTCTGATACAACAACGGAAAACAATCCTCAAAATTGTCAGACGTGGCGATAGCGACCATATTCTTACGGCTGTTAACGCTCTGCCTACCCCACAAGGGATAAAGGCGTGATATATGTATGTATGTATGTATGTAGATAGATTCACTATTTAAAATACGAAAAGCTCAGTATGGGCTAGTCTCGGAACGATTATACAGTTGCAGTCTGTAAAAGCGCTTAAAAGAGACCTTTGAGACGCTTGATGAAGGGTGGGCTTAAAATCAGTACTGTGCTGTGCTCATACCTATATTCCGCACTTGTAGGTACCTACAATTCTGTGCCCTTCATACCTCCTACTTCATAATTATTTGTGTTTGTTTACTTTTTTGTATACCTAATGCGCTTTGGAAAATTAAATAATAGTATTATATTATATTATTGTATTACCTCTTTTACGGCTATTTATGATGATGCTGACGACCTTTGAAAATCGCAGTCAAACAGAAGACTGTTTCTAGCATCCAGTCCAGTCAAACCTATCCAAGTAGTAGACTTCCTCACATCAGCACCAAACTCCTTTACACTCGCATGGTTTACGTCCTACGTTCCTGTGCACGCATTGAAATTCTTCCCGCGACTTCCTAAGATTGTTGGAGTGTTGGAAGAGCGCGCCGCCTGCCTTCTAATCAGCCGACGTCATTTCGACTCACCTTCTTCTACACGGAGGGATGAAATAATGAGCTTGGCCAGAGGTAGAGGTACACATGTGTAGGGATGAATCACGGAACAGATATATAAAGAACTGAAGAATCAATCTCTGACTATAGTATTGGCGACCGATGTGATGCAGTAGTAGTGCGACTGCTTTTGAAGCAGAAGGTTGCGGGTTCGATTCTCGGTGGGTTACTCGCAAAGTTGATTTTTATCAATTTGTGAATTTGTTTCCAGTCTGGTTAGGACATTTCGGGCTGAACCACCCAATTGTCCCTAAGAAAGATGGTTCCACGTTTCGAATGGCACATTAAGCCGGTTACTCTCTATGATTACTTAGACGGCAGTCGTTACATAACAATTGTCCCTAAGAAAGCGGTTGTAAAATTTTGATACTATGGTTTATTGGGTTGTTGGACGACTCAGTGTTTTCTATACGAAAAGAAAGAGAGAGAGACTATAATTTTTTTTTTACTATACTATAACAAAAAAATTAACACCTGCTTAGCGTGGTGAGTATGGATATGCCTCCCTTTTAAGATAAAGCGAAAACATAATAGCAAATGTATTTATTTAACAATTTACATACATACATACATATATTACGCCTTTATCCCTTGCGGGGTAGGCAGAGCGTTAACAGCTAACAACAACAGTTTAACAATTTATTGTATACAAAAACAAATACAAGACAAGTAGAAATAGAAAAAGACACAGCAGGTAGTACTGCTACGTAAATAAAAATCAAAAATATGAAAAATCATTTAGATTTTGTTTGTGTAAAGGATTTTCTCGTGCCCGTCCTCTTTTGCTTGCCTAACCTTGACCGGAGATAGAAAACAAAATTCTCGAAAACACTTAATTCGATAAAGGAAATAAATAAATACCATTTTAAGCACTTCGTAGAATAGCGGACAAACAATTTTATTGCTATTACCGTAATAAGTCCCTCTCAAATTTCAGAATTCAGGGAAACGGCACTTAGCCTGATAGAAATAGCAGTCGTGAAAAACAAATTAACTTATGAAATCCATCAACGATTCGTTTCCTAGTAGGAAAAGTTTGTAAAAGCCTTTTTGAGTAAATTATCAGCTTTTGTGAGTCTATCGGGAATAAGTGAGCATTATTTTTGTGTATTTAAGAGTAGGTTCAAGTAGGGAGGAACACACTTGACGCACGACGGAGCGCAAAAAAATCGCAGCGATCTGTCAGATCCATATTTCTAGTATGGATTTGATATACCGCTGCGATATTTTTGCGCTCCGTCGTGCGTCAAGTGTGCGATCCGCCAAAGAGAGTGGCTAGTAGTGACTTGGTGGCGAAAGAAAACCGAAGAACTATGCCTTGTGGTTGTGGCATCCAAAACGAAGAAAATTAGGTTTAATTGGTCTATTTGTCAACAGTGCATTTACTCTACTTTGTTGATAAGTGTAGATTGTAACAGAACATTAATGAATTAAGTAGCAAAATATCAAACTGGCAAACAAGACAACTCGCAAAATGTCTAAGTACAATATTCCCATCATGATTTGTAATTTTTCTCTGAAAGGGTTTTAAAATCTCTTTTGGAACCCGATCAATCACTGTTCGGTATTGGACGATATTGCAGACATCAGGACGATATTGGTGACATCTGGGCATCCGAGTCCGACCGATATCCGTTTGTCTGCCGGCGACAAAGCGATTGTCATCTATTGCTACGAGTAGGCAAATCCCACATTTAACGCTGCGCAGTTTTACCGCATCCGAAACGCATGCGTCTGTCAGAAGTCAGGAAATTTCTCCTGATACTAAAAACTGACTTTGACGCAGCACCAACGGTTGAACTTGCGTTGTCTGACGACGCATCTGTTGACGTAGGTTTATGCATTGGATCTGCGTCAAGGTCGGTTTTTAGTATAGGAAAAAAAATCCTTGCATCTGACAAACACATGCGTTTCACCCGGTAGTCTAGTTTTTCTGCGGTAATAATTATTTATTTATTCATTTTTGATCTATAATGTAATTTATTATGTCAAACAGCTTCGTTAAGCAGAAGAGACGAAAAATCTTTGCTAAGAGCTCAAAAACCTGAGCGAAAACATTACCCATGGAAGCTCGCTAAATAAGACAGTAAATTGTAAAGCTCACCTACTATTTTCTCTACCAGAAGATTATCCGGCTTTGTCTCAAAGCTAGTCAAGTGGTAAACACCCTCACCTCACCGTTGATTGCTTTTCGCAGCCCGGGAGCCGCATAAATGATATTTCCTTATTATTTCCACCGGCAGCTCCGAACATGAGTATATTGCGAACGCTCACGGCACCATAGGGACCGATCCCACTCGGCCCGCATACGAACATTATCAGCTTGAGATCGCGTAGGCCTTGTGTGCTAACTGCTAAGTGTATTTTTGGATTCCGTTGCTTACCGAAATAGAGAATGTGAAAATTATACCCAGTGGGGGAGGGGGACGCTGTGCCGAAAACTTTGCAGGCATCATCACGTCATGAAACTGAACAACTTTTACGATGAAGATAAACATATACTGACACATGGATCATGGATCTGACAGACTGCTGCGTTAAGGAAGTATTATTTTAACGCTGCATTGTGCGTGAAAAAGCCCATACATCCAAAAGGAAATACGAGTACTGAAAATGAAAATATCCATACACGACCCGATTTCTTTTAACCAAGAAATATGAAACGAGTCACAAAAGTACAAGTGAATAAAAGTTATTCTCAGAAATCCTATCAAGTAGGCAAACAGAACTGAAGAAGTGGCGGAAGCCTAATAGATTTTTTGTGTAGTCAACCGCAAGCAGGGTTCGATGTCGGCTTATTGGCCGGCGATATCAGTGTTCCGCCCGCGCACTCGCCGACCCGGCCCGACTGCCCCCGGGCTAATGACAAAAACCACTGGACCTCTAAATAAAGACCTTTACAGAAGGTCTTTCACACACTGTTCTTTACTGTAAACTGGCGTCGCATTTTATTTATCGCGAAGTAAAAATAAGCTCCAATAATGTAATTTTCTTTTTTTTAAGGAATTGACGAGTTAAACCTGGGTCTACTTCGAAGTATTTTATCTAGTCGTGGTATTCCGACTTTCTGCTCTTTGAGGACTCTGAAAAGTATTATCATATCGCATATACATACATCTTATCGCAACAAGCCGACTTTTAAAAAAACTTGAACTTGATAGAAAAAGAAATATTTCAATAGCTTGCATATGGTACAGTAAAAGACCTTTAAAAAAAATTCCAAACAATTATATTAGGTAGTTTATTACATGCGTGATGCGCCAGTATAATTATTCAACTAAATTTTGAATTTGAGACATGTTTATTCAAATTCAAAATTGAATTCATTAATTCAAAATGTATTTAGGTGAAAACACAGTTATTAAATAATTTGAATAGGTATGTCACAATAGAAAATTTCACATTTTTAAATTTTAATTTTTTTTCGAAATGTGTACTTGCAAGAGTTTCCTTAGTTCATTACCGAAACTGCGTCAACGTATGTTTCGAAGAATCTGTTTTTCGTACTGAGTAGACCATCTGTCTCGTGACACCATCGCACGTAATTTTGTGACCATTGAAGCATCCGAATCACATTCAGACGTTGTGATGTTATTATTCCTTCTACCCCAAACACGAACTCAAAGGATTTACGGTGAAAGAGAATTTTCTGTATTAGTCGTTGGTACATAAGTACTGCCTTGAGTTCGTTACTAAGCTGCTTACGTCTATACTTGATGTATCCTCGAACCGAGGGCTTCATTGATCTCGTTCACTGGTACATTTTATTTAATAGAAGAGAGTGTGGTCTTCAAAGATTTACTACACAATTTTAGTGAGTTGTGTTCGTAAAAGGAACTTCTTAATCTTCTTGTAATATATTCGAATAGGTGATTTTATTGCTGGATTTTCGTTGGTTTAAATGAATGAAATCATAGTCGAGTGGCAATGGACGGCTGAAATGTAATCGAAGATCAGCCTCTTACGTGTATTTTTTTTTGAAATGATGACGCCAAGCGAATGGAATAAGAAATTCACTAGTCTGTTAATAAGTAATTACAACACAGCAAGAACGTAAGCCATGTGGTGCCGGCCTAGAATAGCATCACTCCATTTCTGCCGTGTCGTAAAAGGCAACTAAGGGATGAATCCAGGGAACGGGCAGCAGCGTTTCCTGTGAATATCTACAAAATCTTGCACTGCGCTCACCAATTCACCTGCCAAACGTGTTGAGTATGGCAATACCCCCCAGTTGTGTGAGACCCATGTCCAGCAGTGGACTGTTGTAGCAGTAAGAGCGTAAGTAATTCACTTATTTTGCCACCATCAAACAAAACTGATAACCTCTGAGACTTTGCGCAGTAGAAAGTGTCCTTCCTACTACTTAGATACCAGTTCAAAGCAAATGGCCCGTGAACCCCCTACTTCCCCCCCTCCCATGGGCCCCTAAATGATGACGTATGAATTTCCTTTCGCCCCTCAGTCAGTTTTTCAACGGACTGGAACCACTTTGATGACGTTACCGCTTTTCCGATTGGTCATTGCTATTTTATGGAGACATTTTCCGTGATCTTTACGGATAGAGGTTTTATTCATTTTGTACAAGATACGATGATGTTTTTGCATAAATATCCATTTAAGCCATAGATAATGTTTTACTAGTTATTTAATGTCTGTTACAGTCATGGTTAGAGTGCTATAAGTTGGAACTGAAAGTTGATTAAATGGCTCAAACATTGACTGAACAAAATGTAAATATGAATAAGTTATTTAGTCCACGGTACACTTTGAAGAGAAATATGGCTCAGTGTGGAAAATTAGTTACTACATGATGTCAAAGAAGGTTGAAGGCAGAAAATATTATTATAATCTTTCATAGATAAGTAATATCGAACGACAAAGCCTTAAGCCTTAAACCTACAGCCCACGCTAAGCCCTGATATTCCCTACACAATAGCCAGGGTCCAGCTAAATTTTGTAAGCTGTATTTATGTGGGAGCCGAGCTTAATAACTCCTCCCTTAAGATGAGTGATGTCGCTCCCTTCACGAGCAGGGCTTGTCTTGAGAAGGGCCTTTTTTCACGAGAAAAGGACCTCAGACGTACTATTAATAAAACGACGCTTTGTTTCCTTGCGGTTTTGTGATTGCCTTGATAAATTGTGTGGGTTTAAGATCCTGGGATTAACAGAATTTAATGTTCTTTCTTAAATAAACATAAAAATTGGAGTAGTTTGATCCGTGGACTTTAGACCAGCTCTGGGGCTTATTTTAGAATTTTTGAAATTCTGTACGAAAGTTCGCAACGACTACTCGTATCTTACTAATCATAGCACAATTTTACAAACACATATCACGCCTCTTTCTCTTATGGGCTAGGCCGAACGCTAACGGCTGTTGCGATACGGTCGCAATCGCCAAGTCTGACAAAATGTGGCCCTTTCAGATGATTTATGTATAACTTTACTGTAGTGGCAGGTTGTCAGCCTGTCGCCTTATGTTGTAAAACACATAAGGGCATTTCTACAGAGACGCCGTTTTTTTTGTCCTGGTCCAGAAATCGTGTTAAACATATAAACTAAAATCTCAAAAAAATAACACATAATCCTTAATGTATGTATTATTTGGAGAGCATAATTAATATGACTAATTTTATAATACTTTCTTCTAAAAAAAATACCGAAATGAAAAAAAACACCAAATTTACCTGATTTAGGCCTGTCCCTTTGGCGGAATTGAATCTAAATTGGTCCATAATTCGAAAATTTCCGGAATTTATAATAATGTTCCTATGTTCACATGTTTATAGATGTACGACAAAGGTTTATTTATTACCAAGATGGCTATAATGTTTTATTTTGTACCACTTATGTCACTTTAAATATTTGTCCCGAGCTTATGACTTAATTCGGTATCACTCACAAACTCTTACGCACATCTGTAAATACGCGCGATTTGCACATCTTTATCCGATTCACATAAACTGCCAGTTGCGTCCGAGTAGGCGAGTGCAGTGAACCTGTGACATGCTGCCGGGATTTACCATTTTCAAAGATAAGAAATTTTACTTCGTCTTTGGTGCAGGGTAATTTCTCAACTCCGGATCATAAATATTTTTGAAACTATAAGAGCTAAAAGGTTGTTACTTTGTGTAATTTGTGCCTCGATAGTATACCAATACGTAGGTAAAATTGAATTTGCACAAAGTTATACTGTGAGAGAGAAATTTCAAAGAAACCAGCTTTTTCTCAACTCCGGGAATCTGAACTCCGTGTGCATTTGTTCACGGAGTTGAGAATTTTGTTCACGGAGTTGAGGTTTTTTATAAAACTGTGATTAGAATGATGTCGTGTGGTACCGGCGTAGAATAGCATCACTCCAATTCTACCTGTAGGTGTCGTAAGAGGCGACTAAGAAACTAGCTCGAGAGATGATTAACGACGATTAACTCTTGTAATTTCTAAACTCCGTGAACAGTCAAAATTCAAATTCGATTATTTCAGAATCTGCAGGAGGAAATGGGGAGAAATTTATCTTATTTTGTTTATTCATTTAAAAAACAATAAATCACTTTGAATGAGTGCATGAAAACCTTAAAACAAACGTGCACTCTCAACTCCGTGAACACTCGAAATTAAAATTGAATTATTTCAGAATCTACTGAAGCAAATGATGGCAAATAAAATTAAATATATTTCTATTTTTTTTTTCCTATTTTTTCAGTATAATAAAGTCAATAAAATGTTAAGAGTAAAATTGCACACGGAGGTGAGAAAAATTTACTCCTGCCGTAGAAATGCTCATAAAACCCTTCAGAACCTTAGTCGCCTCTTACGACGGGAAAGAAATGAGATGATGGTATTCTAAGCTGGCATCACACGGTAATCATTTCTTTTACTTAATTTTTATTTTGCAAATTCAATAGCAGAGCTACTGTTTTGCTCAATTATCATACAATTCCGACCCGCAGGGCTGTGGCTCGTTAAAACAATATAAAAAAATGCAATCATTCATCATGGGGTATCTGGGATAAGCGTGGTGTTCATTAATCAGACTCATTCGTTTCATTCGCTCATTCATTCAGCCGACTCATCGTCGAGTGGGCAGGATGATGCGGTCAAAATTTCACATCATTTTCCTTATGAATAAATGGGTTGAGAGGGTTTCTGAAATAAGGGAATGAAATATTGTTAGTCAAATTCATTACGTTCATTAAAGTTTTTCTGTGTAAAGCCGGGTAGAAGTAGTATTTTTTTGCAGAATTCCTAAAAAGCGACTAAAAATCGAAGGTTTAATGTGTATATCACAATTTTAGTCGAAAGGTAGAACCTGTCGCTATAATATTAGATGCGATTATTCTGAAACGAATCTCAAATTACGTTCAAAATTCTCATACGTTTGTATAATACGTATGTGTTTTGAAGATTTTCTTTGAACTCTTTTTTTTCTTTTTATGTATATTTGAAGACTGAAAACTTAATTCATTCCAAAATTGGTAGACCTTTGGTATAAAAAACTTTGTAAATGATGCAGTATGTACTGAGAAACACATTTCTTTAATAGCTCTAAATCTCAAGTCACAAGTGATTCAGTATAATGCTTCCATTATACTAAAAGCGTAATTCTATGAGGGCTAGATCACATTTCACCATCATAAAAATCAATACGTCTTCATCTTATTAATTTTATTCTTAATAGAACTTCAGAACAAATTATCCCTTAATCGTCCTTATAATTGAATACTCTCGAATATCGTGTTTCAGAATTAGTGTAGAGGTATCGATGTAATGACGTCACGGATAGTATCGATAGAACATAGACATGCCATTAGCACGCTGACACTGATTAGTGCGGTCATGTGAGATGTATCGACATCGACTGCTCGATCGTGCGTGCATATAGGGGATGGAAACCGGAATTTGGTAAACCGGAATCACTGCTGTGCCAAATTCAAATTCCAAATGTTGTAGATTACATTTTGTTTAATATTCGGGGCCTAATCTTTGGAAAATTGGACTGGTCTCTCGCATTTTTTTCTTCAAATTTTCTTATTCATGACATAACCCGTTTGAGCATAATGAAGTAAGTATCTTATCACGAAACTACTTATTAATCAGAACTAGAATCCCGGAATATATCTCCAGAACTCCCTACCGGTTTTGAATAAATAACCTTCCGATTCACATGCCCTAGTGGTCCCGATGCTACGATTGCGTGAATATTGAGTTGTTAGAAGGTAGATTTATACTAAACTAACTAACCCTACTAATTTCCAATGTTCGATTTCAATGTTCCTATGCAATAATGTATGTAATAAATAATGCAAAAATATCGCAGCGGTCTGCCAAATCCATACTAGTAACATCAATCCCCATACTAAAACCGCACTCGACGTACGACACTGCGATAGCGCTGCGATGACAGCGGTTGAGCGGTTTTATTATGGGGATTGACACTTCTACTTCTGACATTTGTAGTGTGGATCTGACAGACTGCTGCGATATTTTTGCGCACCACCGTGCGTCAAGTGTGCGATCCGCTTATACTGTGTTATATTACAAGTACAGCAAGCCTACGTAAAATTAATTTTATAAGCGAAATTCACTTAAGAGATATTAACTTTTTAATGAAAAATTTTTATCAGCACAGTTTTGTTAGATTTGACGTACACAGAACTGCTCAAAGCAGTTGATAGTTGAATGGTCGGGTTTATTAATAGTGGTCTTACAAGTATTATAATATAATTTGCCGTGTGATGCCTTAATGCTTAAAATAGCATCACCCCATTTCTTCCCGCGATTTATATTAACTGCTTTAAAATATATTTTTAGATAGTTTCCTTACTTCCTCTGTTTTAATCCAATATACCAGAATATGTTTTCCGAATCGTTGCTTCAAATTAGATATTTTCTCAAATTCCAACCCACTCAACGAAGACTAATTTCCATGAAACGTATACAGGGTGATTGGAAAATTGATGCATTCCTTTCAAGGGATGAACCAGCTCATGAAACTGAACAACTTTCCCCATGGAACATTGGTCGAAATATGAAAAAAAATGTTGGTCCTCCCATACAAATTGACTTAGTCAGTCGGTAATTTTGTATAGGAGGGCCAATTTTTTTTTCTTTTTTCGATCCATGTTCCTTCGGGAAAGTTGTTCAGTTTCATGAGCTGGTTCATCCCTTGAAAGGAATGCATCAATTTTCCAATCACCCTGTATATTCGGCAACTTGGTACTGGTACGTGTAGTTAATTAATGTAATGTGCTCATCACTCTTACGGTACCTACGGTAAATTGCGAGCTACGTAAATAATTTGAGAGTTGAACTAATATTATTTAAGCTGCTTCGTTACCATGCCATATGAATTCATTCCAGTTTATATTAAACTAGAGTTCCATCCCACGGTTTGTCTCCGGGCCAAATAGGCCAAACATTCGGTCAAATCACTACATAGTATAAAGCAAAGTCGCTTTTCGCGTCTGTCTGCATGTATGTATGTTTGTTTAAATCTTTAAAACTACACAATCGGATTTCGATACAATTTTTGTAATAAATAAAGTGATTCAAGAGGAAGTTTTTATGTTTAATCCTTGCCGGGAAAACATCTTATTACCACGGGAATATGAGTTGCAGCGGGCGCAGCCGCTCGGCGGACCGCTAGTAGAAAATTTAATAAAAACTAACCCACTACCGCTCCGTTGTTTGCTATTTTAGCGCATTCGTAACGCATCCGTCTGTCAGATGCATACTGAAACCGTCATTCCCCAAATGGAACGTAACGGATCCGTCTGTCAAACAATGCAGGTGGCTGCGTTGGACATGCGCCGAGCAGTCTTTTAGTATGCATCTGACAGACAGATGTGTTACAGATGCGGTAAAATAGCGCACAATGGAGCGTTCATTGTGAAAACCACCTAAATATATGTTTTGGTATAAAAAAGAAATATATTTGTGTGTACATTATTACATGGTAGAAAAGGTAACAAATTATTATGAACTCTTGGTTGTACACAATAAAAAGAAACTTAAAAAAATACTATCTTATCTCATTTAATATTTTACGAAAGTCTGAAAATTTAAAGAAACGAAATAGATTCGATTTTAAGCTCGATAATAAAATTTCTGATAACCATACATACATACCCATATCACGCCTTTATCCCTTGCGGGTTAGGCAGAGCGCCAACGGAAATAAGAATACGGTCGCTATCGCCGCGTCTAACATTTTTGAGGATTGTTTTCCAAGGTTGTTTCAGAAAACATGTGTTTATCACTATAGTGACAGGTTGTCAGCCTGTCGCCTAAAATTGAAATACTCCAATGCCCTCGAGTCCCTTAGTCGCCTCTAAACCTTTACCTCTAAATTAAAACGCGCTTCATTAAATAAAATCGGCCTACGGCAATTTATATCTGAAAGTCGTCCATTTTTCCCCACGTACTTTTTTCAAAAGCTATTAATCCAGGGATCTCATCCGTTAGCCAGGCTCGCATACATCACGGCAAGGGGGAGCCCCGGGGAGCCAAGTTGAGTTAAGAGCAACGTCAGCGACACTAGCGCCGCTAAGTGTAATGAGGATTTTTGAGCACTATTCCAAAATAGGTGACGCTGTTCGTGCTAAATTGAGATTGAGAAATTATCAATCAAGTTCAGTACATAATAAAAAAATGAAATCACTTCTGAGTGTTTACATCATTTGCACGAGCGTCACCTTACTATTTTCCTTTCTACGTTTCCTTCAACGTGTCTCATCTTCCCTCTTCGGTTTTAGAATTCTTGTATAAATCAATCGATATTTATTTATTGGGTCATTTGACAACCCTGTGTCTTTCACGAAATAAGCAACTTAAATTAAGATATTTAGTTGCATGCTGGTTTATGTTGATTGCAACTTTGTAGACATTTATTGCTATTAATTTTATTTTTTTGTTTTTGAATAACCAGCGTGTTACTCGTAAACCATGGATTTTTTTCCTGTTTCAAGGCGCCACTAGTCAAAAGTTTATCTTTAATGCCTTTGCCTCACCACCTAACTTTGTTCACAGCTCACTGCTTTGTATTGGGCTAATGAAACTGTTATTATGAGGTAGTTTTTAATGGATTCCAATTTGTGGTCCGCAAAATAATTATGTAGTATATCGAGAAGGAAAATAGCTCAATTTGCTACCAAGTACATTATTATACGTAGAAAATTACGCATGAAGTCACCGTTTGGAAAAAATAAAAGTTAAATGTCGCATAAAATTAAAGGTCTTATTGTCATAGCATGACCTCACAGAGCAAAAATAACATTTGTGTTGACGCTTGTATGACATCTCTTTTTTGTACTTGATCTATTTTAAATTCAAAAACAGTTTAAATGTAAAGCTTTTTTCTTTCCAATAGCCTACATTACTTTCTAAAAGGATTTAAAACAGTACTTTATATAAAAACTGAGAGTATGATAACATGCCGTAGGTACAAGTATTTGGATGGCGTCAAAACACTTACATTTATATTATTTTTCTGTTTATTAATTCGAACTTTGAATATTTCGAAAAATTAAAAATGAAGTCAGTAGTATTTTTTGACAATACTTTTGAGCGTACAACTTTTATATTTTATTAATGAACCAGGAAACTAGCGACCAACGAATTGCTGGACTTCACAGGGCAAAAATGACATTCGTGTCGGTGCACGCATGACATCTTTTTTCTATTCTTGATATTTATTAATATATTCTAAATTCTAAAACAAATAATAGAGCTTATTTCTTTCCAACTATTTAATCTATGACCCATCTATTCCATTAAAATATGTGATGAGAAAAGGTGAGTTGGGACCTCAGTGACACGTAGAAGGCGTGTCTCATCCATTGTGAGGGTACCAGGACATCCATCAATGGGTAAAAAATAGCCTCGCTGCCTTCTTGAAGAATCTCACTGGAAGTGGGTACCTTGAGACTTGAGTGGATTGGTTTGTTGATGATGCGTTGTAATGCTTACCTGAAATTGAACAAATAAGATATGGTTAGATACGTATTGAATATGCTACAGTTTTAAGCCAGAAAGTTTCACATTCTTGTATTTTGTATACGTGACTTTATTTACATACATACATATATCACGCCTTTATCCCTTTCGGGGTAGACAGAGCGTTAACGGCCGTAAGAATACCGGTCGCCATCGCCACGTCTGTCATTTTTGAGGATTGCTGTCGCCTAAAAATTTTAATATACAAATACTCTCGAGTCCCTTAGTCGCCTCTTACAACACTCGCGGGAAGGATGTAGGGTTATGCTATTCTAAGCCGGCATCATTGACTTTACTTAGTCATAATTTAAGCTGAAACTGTGAACATCGAAATACCGAAGACGAAAGGTCACCTTCGTAAGATAATCAAACGATGGTTGGTCGAATTCCTGTTATGTTGTTGTATTTAGGTTGCTTTTATCTAATTTTTACTTACGCAAGAAGGAAATCAATTTCTAATTTTCAATCATAAAAGAGCAGATTATTAAAATTCCGTAAAAGAAGTATGCGTCTTACACGCGGAAGTTTTGTGGCTCTAAAAATTTTACAATACAACACACTCCAATAATAGGAGACCTATGTGATTTTTAGTATAAATATACGGAAATATCGCAGGTTTTTGATTAAATGAAGTATATTTATTGAAAAAGTGAAACTATTTCACCTGTGACTGGATATAAAAATAAATCCAGTTAAGACCGGTCAATATAATAGGCTTAATCTGAATCCTCTCAGTTCGGCCTCGGCGGTAATACCTCGAATAATCAGTAATAACTCATTGGAATAGAGTTATGGCTCGATTAGGCTCTGATAGATCGTAACACGTTACACGGAATTTTTCCTAGTTGGTTCTCACATTCTGCTTTTCGTGTGGGACACCGAGTTGAACACCTTGAAGAACACTGGTGTCAGAGGTTTTGCAACCTCCATTCACATGGTTGTGTAACAACCGTTGTCTTGCCATAAGTCTATAGCAAGACAACGGTTGTTACACAACCAACAGGCCTAACCAGCCTGGGAATGCCAAACGCAGAAGGTCCCGGATTCGATAGGTACTTGGTGGGTCACTCTTAAAGTTGATATTTATCACTTTGTGAATTTGTGCCCAGTCTCAAATGATTTCGTGTTTCGGAGGGCACGTTAAACGGTGGGTCCCGGTTGCTGTCTATGATTACCTAGACGGCGGTCGTTACATAACCATGTCAGAATCCAGTTACTTGTAGTAGGCGGTTGCAAAATTCTGATCCCAGGGTTTCATTAGGCTGTAGGACGACTCAGTGTTTCTCACGAAAAAAATATTATATTACTTCTATAATTACATTTATACTATATCTGAAATAAATAACACGCAGTATCGCTAACAGTCCCGGCGTATATCCGATCGGAGGTTGGAATTCAATAAGCCTCTTCCTTCCTTGAGCATAATTGGAAATGTACGTGAACATACAAGACGGATAATTTATCCCGAATACAGAAGATATATACGGTGAGTGTACACGTGTCAGCCAAATTCAAAGGTTCATTGAAATCTTTTCTGCCTATTGTGTCTCGGATTTGCAATTAAATAGACTTTAATAAAAAGTTTAAGAACTTTTCATTGTCAAAGATATAGTACCTATGGCGGATAGCACTCTTAACGCACGACTGAGCGCTAAAATATCGCAGCGGTCTGTCAGATACATACTAGAAACGTCCCTCCCCTTACTAAAACCGCAATCGACGGACGACGCTGCGGTAGCGCATGTATTGTTAACATGACACCAAATATTCTTACCGCAAGGTGTCATGTTCGTTCATACAATCTTTGGTCCATATTTATAATTCGCTTTAAACTCTGAGATTGATCTCAAGTGCAATTTTGACAAATATCAGTCAATACTTACAGCATCTCAAAGTTGCACTCAAGATCGAGCTCAGAGTTGATTGCAGTTTATAAATACAGGCTTTAAATACTACCTGAATACGACAGAACTATACTCAGATGTGTTATGTCTGTTACTTTTCAGCAGAATTGGGGTTTCAGCGGTCTGTAAAGATAATTATCATGGAATAGTAAAGTAGTAATCATACTCGCATTTTACCAGACACTAGTGTCAGAATTTTTCAACCGCATTGTACATTTAGCAGGCTTCTGACATGGTTGTGCACTTCTGACACTAAGGTTCTTTGGATCGTTAGACAACTCAGTGTCGCACAAAAGAGACAGACCAGACACTGGCAGACAAAATGTAAGGCGTTATCTCGAAACGAGAGACGTAAGACGTGACGCTTGAAAGCGTCTCCATATTTTTTGAAACAGTAAAGAGGCGCGTGTTATTCTTTGGTTATAACATGTTTAATCCTCATCATAAATATCGTTTCAAGCACTTTGTTGTCCAAATTCGTAAATCTTGTATGGAATAATTTTAATCTTTGTTACTAGTGTTTAATGTTTAAATTGTAAATATCCAAAAATTTCTTTCTTATTTTGTGACCTATGTTCAATTTATTGGTCTTATTTTAATTTTTTAGCTATGGTTCTTGGAGAAAGTTGTTTAGTTTCATGGACTGGTTCACCCCTGAAAATGTTTGCAGCTAATACTTTTAAATATAATTCTAATTCCAATATTGTTATGCTTATTTAGGTACTTTTATTGGTTCTACAATCTGAAACATTTTAATTTGATATGGCTGTAAACTGTTGTGATCGTCTTAGTTAATAATTTAAAATTAAAATACCTTTATACAAAGGTTATCGCTGATTACTTGTGTCACGTCTCTTGCCACAGGTCTCAAGTCTTACGTCTCGTGTTCAGATACCACCTTAGCGAATTAGACGAGGAGCGTGTGGGTACCGCAAACGAATCGGCGGCCCGCATCATTTGTCAATCCGTGATCCCTGCCTCCCCTTGCCCCCCTCCCTAATACTGTTACCCCCCACCCCACCCCGCTTCTCACACGCAATGAAATTAATGCCGAGGATTGCGAGATGTACGTACCTTCTAAATGGATATTCCTCGAATTGAAACAGACTAGGACAGATTGAAACAGGCCAGACTGGTGGCCCAGCTCAAACAGCCATCTATCTATAAAAAGTGAGAATGTACGTATGTGGGGGTTTTATGTGTATGTGTAAGAGCGTGGGCGAAAGTTTGGGTGTCAGTTCTAGACAATTTTCTGTAGAGTCTTCTAAGAAAAGATAAGGATTTGCAGGCACGTACTACATGTTATTTTTTTTAAGAGAGGCAACTAAAGAATTTAAAAGACCAGTCTCTACCTAACATACACGCATACGCAAATCATGCCTTTATCCCTTAAGGGGTAGGCAGAGCGTTAGCGACCGTAAAATTATGGTCGCTATCGCCACGTCTGACAAGTATTGAGGGCCCCTTCAGATGATTCGTGTATCACTGTAGTGACAGGTTGTCAGCCTGTCGCCTAAAGTTGTAATATGTGGAATACACATGAAACCCTCGGGTCCCTTTGTTGCCTCTTACAACACCCGCGTGAACAATTGGGGTGA
Organism: Keiferia lycopersicella; assembly: GCA_029255805.1. Lineage (NCBI taxonomy): Eukaryota > Metazoa > Arthropoda > Insecta > Lepidoptera > Gelechiidae > Keiferia > Keiferia lycopersicella. The sequence continues at coordinate 1,198,739 of JARACZ010000018.1, forward strand.
TGCTATTCTACGCCGGCATCACACGGCAGTTACATACTGATACATTTCTAAAAATTCCGTAAACATGTCTAAAACGTTTATTTTACGCCAATTGCCGCTGTGCCTATCTACAAGGGATTAAGGCGCGATATTATATGCGTGTCGTATATTTTAGGTACCAATTACTATTGTAACTTGTAGGCCTGTGGCAATGGCAGATTCCGTCATGATTTTTTTTCTTGTATTTCGGCAGTTACCAGTTACGATTCGGTGTCCCACACGAAGAGAGAGAGAGAGAGAGAGAGAGAGAGTTACCATGTTAAAGTTCCTGCAATTTTATAGTAGATACTGGCTACTGTAGTTACGAGTACTAGTGAGCTATAGCTAAGTCCAAAAGTTCCAAACTACAGGGACAATTACGTTAAGCTCGCCATTCATTGCAATAGTTTATTACTAAAATGCCGGTACTAAAACACAGTCATAGAGGAAACAATGGATTGGGAGTGCGTATAGCGAACACAGAACGGCCATTGCAGTAATAGACTTGAGCGTAGTAACTGTGAAACGAATTGCGGTAGATATCTGACAACCAGTATACTTTACAAAACGATAATATTAGAATACTTTAGTTGCACATAAAAAACTATGAAACAACCGTAATTTCAAGTTTAGGGAACTTCTTCCATCAAAAATTGTGATCCGGAAAATACGATTCAAGTTAATTATAAGGAACGCAAAATTCACAAACGAAAACGCACTAGGAGTTAGGAGTGCGTATAGAGACCGCACCGCAAGCGACTACTACCTGCAAAATATATATAAATATATCCTGGACAATTTACACAGCGCCATCTAGCCCCAAACTAAGCAAACCTTGTACTATGGGAAATACATAGCTGATACTAATACATATATACTTTTTTTTGTAAATAAATACATATTATACATAGAAAACACCCAGACTCAACCCACGACCCTCGGCGTAGAAGGCAGGCATACTATCCGTTACGCCATCGGGACAGTCAAAACTTCAGCAAAGTTGATCCAAAACTGACTGTCTGATTATAAGCACAATTACTTTGAGCTTGCCATTCATTCCTATAGTATACTAAACAACGTAAACTACACAGACGAAACAACTATCTGGGAGTGCGCACAGCGACCGCAGACGACCACTAACTGCCATAAATGAAAGCGCAATGAAATCCGCAGTAGCCAGCGCTAGGTGGTCAAGACCGCTAATGGCTTTGGGCACTGATTTGTGGAAAGTAAAGACAAGTGATGTTAAAAATAGTACCATACTCAGAAAATCTACCTTGTGTATTCTATTCATAATTATGTGCAGAAACTAAGAACCTCTGTCTGTATATTCTTAATAAAACTGCAACATAGAAGTAAGAAGGTCCAGAAAGTGTGAGAGGGTGTCTTATTGAGATCACTATTATTTTTATCTTACAAACAATTATGAATTTAGCGCTTAACTTATTTTGGTGTTTGGTGATGTAGGGATGAGGCAAATTTTGCAATCACTACATGCACTGAATTACTACTTAATTTTGCAATCCCTATTTATTACTTATTTAAGTAAATACATGTACTTAGACTACACACACACACACGCACACCAAACTTTTGTGAGTTAGAGTCAGAGCAAAGTTCTAAAAGCACGTCGAGTCTGTTTCGCACGTATTGTAGTTTGACTTGATTTAAACTTGATCCGCCAACAAGCGCGTACACTCGCCACGCTCGCTCGGCTCGCTCCAATTAGGGTTTATGACTCTATGCAAATAGCCACGTATTTTGTGGTTCATTTTGTAGTTCATATTATTACGTCCCTTGGGGTCACAGTGAATATTAAGTTATTGCCGTCTAATGAGGGCTCGCTACGAAATTGACATGGTTTCAGTAGTTTTACAATGGTAGTATTAGTTGTAATGGGGTCACTGTTAATAGGTCCATGCTATTAATAAAAGGCCACTGAGAATGTTTCCTGTACAAATTTGTTTGCGATTCCAAAACTTTTTTTTAGGTAAACAATTATTTCTTACTTTTAATTACTCAGAGCAATGTCGTGCTGCGTTTCTACTAGGATCATAAAATTGTAATAAAAAAGAAGAAATTATGTCAGATTTTTTTTAACGATGGCTCCATTATTTAATATCCATTTATTTAGTGACAGTATTGTGTTTATGATTTAAAAGTATTTGTTGTAATCTACTTGGAAATAAACGATTATTTGAAATCCAATGTAATTAACGCAAATAATTTGGAAGTAACTCGTCTATGTACAACTTTTCTAATACCCACAAAATGTTTCCATTCCAATTTACCCGATTACCCCGATCACATCGTATCATAAACTAGTCAGAAATTAGTTTTTTTTTTTTACCTTGAAGCCTAACATTATGGTTCTTTATTCAATTAACTATAAATATTACTAATAGGTACATAAACTTGTACGAAAACAGCGCTGGCTTTGCAAACTGTTTCTTAAACTAAGAATATTTTCTAAAAAAATCCTGTATCTTAGCCTACATTTCTCTTCTCACTTTATTTAGTATTACCCAAGACACTGTTACACAGTTCCAAAACACATACATTACCGATGAACATGTAGCTCATAAAGTCGCACGCTCGCAAGTTTCCAAAGCACTTTCCACTTCCTCCACTAAACTCAACAATGCGTCATTTTTCATTCCTCCTACATATCGGACGGTATCTCTCGTTCCTGCAGAATTCTGTTGTAGAGACCCATTCAGGTGGGCTAATGCTTTTCCAATAAAGTCATTTCATATAGACAATGGCCACAATTCGGATAGGAATGTTACTTAGCTAATTCTTAGTACTACTTACCGAAATAAACAAAGGAAAAAGAGATACGTGAAGTTCGTAGCTCTCAGATTTTACTTGATTTGACAGTTATTTCATTATCTAACGCGTTTTTATTAAAAACCCACAAAGACCATTTTCTAAAAAGCATGAAGATATAGACGTACGCAAGATCTGTGTATGCTCCACGTGAATTGTGCGTCGTCAAATAAAGTACCAGTACCATCCCACCACGTGTCAAACTTGTTTGCGTGCCTATGAGAAGCAGTAATCGAGAAATATAAGTATCACACTCAAATATTGAGTCTTTATTAATTATTACAAAATCGGTCAAGTATTTTAAAAGATATAGCGCAATAAAAATCAACAACACCCAAAATGTACACCTTACCCAAATAAGTCATACCTACCTACATACACTGAATACGCTCAAAGAGTGCGAGAGAAAGAGTGAGAGTCTTTTTTATTCAACAAATTAATGTGAATGGCAATAAATATCGAAGAATTTCGTCTATGTAAGAAAGTGCAGTCAGAATCGAGAACGATGCAGTACGTATAGAGAGCCTTAAATCTGGTATACGTATTAAGGCAGGATAGAGCTATCTGTTATGTTATGTGAGACGTGAATTGCCGGTGCGGATTCCAAAATTTATAATTCTAGAATGGAAACTTTATTGTCTGTAAATTTAGAATAATCATGTATAATATTTTCGAACACTCGCTTTACACTTTACACTTCACTTTTCTCTTTTACACTTTTTTCACGTTTGGACCCAGGTTAATCGATATACATTTACCTAAGAACTATCGAGACAGACAGATAGGTAAACGCAAGAAGCGACTCTACTTTTTAAACTATATTGGTCATATTTTATTGTTTTATTCTTTGACGGGGTGTGTCGCGATAGTTTTTAGGTAAATGTAAAATGGTTAATGACAGACGACAAAGACACTAGTAACTTTTTCTAAAACAAGTAACGAATTTTGATACATTTGTACATTTGTTTTATGATTCAAGAGGAAAGTGTATAGGTATGTTACGTCGGTAAAACGTCTTAGGCAGATCGCACACTTGACGCACGACGGAGCGCAATAATATCGCAGCGGTCTGTCAAATCCATACTAGAAACGTCAATCCCCATACTAAAACCACTTTCGGCGGACGACACTGCAATAGCGCTACGTTGAGCGGTTTTAGATCGGGGATTCACATTTCTAGTATGGATCTGACAGGTCGCTGCGATTTTTTAGCGTTCCGTCGTGCGTCAAGTGTACGATCCGCCTTATTCCCGCGGAAAAACTAACGGTAAATATGCAATTGGGGCACGTTTTTATATGAATTTATTAAACACTTGAAAAATCTGTGCTGAAAGTTAGACAGCTGAAATTCTTACAGCCACAACTGCAAAATAAATTTCTACTTGAATTTCAGCAGCAAGCTGTTTACTTTAATTAATGAAATTGGTGGAACTGACGGATGAGCTGTAGAATGAAAAGATGGAAGGAAGGGAGTGCTATCCAACATTGCTTGCTCGAAAAACATTTTCAAGGTGTAGAACCAAAGAATTAAACTTCAAAAATGCTGGCTTAGAATGGCAACACATCATTTCTTGCCCGCGGGTTTCGTAAGAGGCGACCACCGACCTATGTCTTTAGGCGACAGGCTGACGACTTGTCACTACATTAATACACGAATTGCTCTCACTGTCTCTTTGCATGTGGGTCACCGAGTTGTCCAACGCATCCTCGACTCGATTTAACACTTAAAATATGTACTTACTTGAAATGATTATATTTCTCGTAGGATTTAAATTAAAATATTTCTTTAAACCCTGTTTTTGTTTAAGAAAATTTGCAATATATTTAACCCAGTGGCCAATGACAGTCTTACCTCACAAGGCTACCAAACGGACATGAATTAAAAATATTATCACTTAAACAAAATATAGCAAGAAACATTTTCCAAATAACTAGGATGAAATGTGGGTCCACAAAACGCTTAGCAAAAGTGACTTAGTAGAATACCTCCCCACACCAGTACTGTACTACCAGACCACGATAATTTGGGATGAAACGAAATATCAATTTGCACGAAATGATAAATACCCATTTTAACATCTATGTAACTTTAGTTAAACAGATGAATAACCCATGTTACTAAAGTTCTTGGACGTACATTACAGAGCAACAATGTTAGCTTGGTCGAGTTCTAGTTAGAAATCAATGCACTCATTACTTACTTTCGTATTCAGTTCTGTCGCATGGCATCAACTCATTATGTCTACAAAACCTGCATGCGGCTCGAATATTATGAATGCAGACAGTTCCCGGGAAACACGCCGATCATATGATAAGTCATGCAGATTGCGGGTGTCGCGTGATCGCCGGTCGCATGGAAATCCCTGTTCTCTTTTAGTAGCTCAATGTACGACGATTGACGACCGATGTGGCGCAGTGGTAGTGCGACTGCCTCTGACGCAGAAGGTCCCAGGTTCGATTCTCGGCGGGTAACTCACAAAGTAGATATTTATCACTTTGTGATTTTTTTCCCAATCTGGTTAGGACATTGCGGGCTGAACCCCCCGATTACTCGTAAAAAAGATGGTTCCGTGTTTTGGATGGCATATTGAGTCGTAGGTCCCGGTTGCTAGCTATGATTACTTAGACGGCGGTCATTACACAGCCATGTCAGAAGCCTGCTACTTGTAGAAGGCGGTTGGAAAATTCTGACACTGGGGTTCATTGAATCGTTAGACGACTAGGTGTCTCACATGAAAAGAAAGAAGCTCAATGTAGGCCAATACACGACTATACACACATATCACGCTTTTATGTCTAACGGTCTAGGTAGAGCGTTAATCGGCCTCAAAATACGGTCTCTATCGCCAAACTTGTCAAATATTGTGGAGCGGTTCAGAAAAATCGTATATCAGTATCGTTTAATTTAATTAACATTTAGGGCTGAAACTTGCATACTAGGTTATTTATGGTATTTCATGTACATGAGATATGACATCTTGCCTAAAAATCTATGGTGTCATATTCAAACTATAGGTGTGTAGATTGTATTATTAAGGTTTTGAATTCTTTTCTTTTCATTAGTTTTCTATTTATTGGTTTTCTTATCAAATTGTATAATTTTCTGAGATTCCATTCAGTACAAGCCTTTGCTATAATAAAGAGCTGTCCAAAGTGACAAATAAAGTAATGCGCTGGACCGTAAGGTGGATCGTACACTTGACGCACGACGAAGCGCTAAAATATCACAGCGGTCAGTCAGATCCATACTAGGAACGTCACGCCCCATACTAAAACCGCACTCGACGGACGACGCTGCGATAGTGCTGCGTCGACAGCGGTTGAGCGGTTTTAGTATGGGTATTGACATTTCTAGTATGAGTCTGACTGACCGCTGCGATATTTTAGCGATCCGTTGTACGTTCAGTGTGCGAAATAGTTATCAAGGTACTCATATATGCTCGCGTCAAATTGCTATGGATTGATTTGAAAGGCAGTTTCTTGAAATCATAATTTATTTGATCACTGATTCTGTTGAAATGCTCTTCATATCATATCTTCTAGGAACGAAACTCATAAATTGATTTTTATTTTATACCGTTTAGTGAGCTATTTTCCTGGACTTTTTTTGCTCGGAAATTAATCTAATTATAGAGCGTCGGGAATATTTTTCAAAAAAATATTTTTTATATATCTCTATCAATATAAACCGTCATGTTAAAGTAAGATTCATACACACACACACACATATATCACGCTTTGAATTTTTGTGGGGTAGACAGAGCGTTAACGGCCGTAAAAGTACGGTCGCTAGCGCCACGCTGAAGGCCCTATTAGATGTTTCGTGTATCACTGTAGTGACAGTTTGTAAGTCTTTCGCCTAATACAAATACAAATAAATAATAATACAATAACGTAGTTGTGAAAAAACAAATGTAACTTTCAAGTCCCTCGCCTCTTACGACACCCCCGTAGGAAAGAAATAGAATGATGCTATTTTAAGCCAGCATAACACGGCAAATAAACAATTTCACTGAAATATTCAACTAGTGTATTTCAACTTTAATACCCAAACTCTGTAAGGTCGATCGCATTACGAAGCCACAAGTATCACTACAAGTGAAACACTCCCTCGTATACACATTATAAATGGCCAGCAAAATGCACTCTCTACAATTTATACGCTAAACACAAAACTATTTATTCGTGGAGCGGGTACTACTTTACATTGCACCGCTGCTGGCTGGCAGAATACCATGGTATACAGAGCCTTACAAATACAATAGATATAATACATGAACAAATGGACAAATTATTTCCAATTGGCGACAAATTATAAAGCACATGAGTCGTCCAACGAGCCAATGAATCGTAGTGTCAGAATTTTTCAACCGCCTTAAACAAGTAGTAGGCTTTTAATATGGTTGTGTAACGACCGCCGTCTGAGTGATCATAGACAGCCAACCAGGACCTACGGATTAACTTACCATCCGAAACACGGAACTATCTTTCTTACGGACAATCGGGTAGTTCAGCCCGCAATGTCCTAAACAGATAGTGACAATTAATATCAACTCTGTGACTGACCCACCGAGAATCTAACCCGGAACCTTCTGCGTCAAAGTCAGTCGCGCTGCCACTGCGACACATCGGTCATCGAACTCAAACGAACTATACTTGTTAGTTTAATCTCTTTCTCTTCGTGTGGGACACCGAATCGTCCAACGACCCAGTGAACCCTAGTGTGTAGTGTGTTAGTTTATTATAATATTACTATTTCCTGAACAGAGGAAAAGACCCGTATTTAGGTCCATTAGTGTGGCAATTTCATACACCAATATGATTTTAGAGCCACGTGAGCATATTATAACGAAGGTATTCCATCTCATACCATTTTGTATAACAACTCTGTACATTTAGAACTATATTATGTTACTGCTATAAATTCGCTTGGTCTGTTATTATTGACTATTTCTGCACGAAAATTGAAATTCTGTACGAAATTGTACCACTTACTAAAACATCAGCGAATAGAAATTCGCATGAGTAAGTTCATAATACGTTGTTTCTGATTAAAGTTTTCATATGTTCGGCTTGCCTTGTGCTGCCGATTTAGAATAGCATCACCCAATATATACTCGTGGGTGTCGTAGAAGGTGACTACGGCTGATCGCACGCTTGACGAACGACGGAGCGCAAAATTAACGCAGCGGTCTGTCAGATCCATACTAGAAGTGTCAATACCCATACTAAAACCGCTCAACCGCTGTCGAGGCAGTGTCGTCCGTCGACTGCGGATTTAGTATGGGGAGTGACGTTTCTGGTATGAGTCGACGCAGCGCTATCACAGTGTCGTCCGTCAAGTGCAGTTTTATTATGGGGAGTGACGTTTCTAGTATGGATCTGATTGACCGCTGCGATATATTAGCGCTCCATCGTGCGTCCAGTGTGTGATCCAGCGTAGAGATGAATCCAGGGAACGGGCAGCAGTGTATTCTGCGAATTCACCCTGCAATGCGCCCACCAATCAGCCCCAACTGGGCAACAGGGAATGTCTCATGTTTAGGTAACTTCTTCTTCTTCTTTTCGTGTGGGATACCAAGTCGTTCAACGACCCGATGAACCCTAGTGTCAGGTAACTAGTATACCTAAACTATTTTAGCCGGTGGGATTGAAATAGCCATCTTCTTGTTCCTTCAAGTTGATGACTTAAATACAGGGTGTAAAAAAATTTGCTGTGAATACTTTAAGGAGTGAACTAGCCCATGAATGTGAACAACTTTCTTTAAGGAACATAGGTCGAAATTAGAAAAAAAAATTTTGGCCCTCCCATACAAAATTACGGACTGACCAGGTCAATTTCTACGAGAGGTCCAAGAATATTTTTCATATTTCGACGTATGTTTCTTGGGGAAAGTTGTTCAGTTTCATGGGCTGATTCACCTTTTAAAATATTTTCAGCTCATATTTTTACACCTTATATACTTGATAACACAGAATAGTTTGAAAAGCGTACAGCAAAAGTTTAATACTCTGACACGATACGAATGTATTCAGAGCCAGGCCAAAATAATATCAATTGGATCAGAGCCAGAAATTTGCTTTACTGTTTGAGAGTAGGATAAATTCCAAATATTGCTACCAGCTTAATGAAATGGAACCTTGTTTGGAAAGATTCAAGAGGTCCACTAGACTCTAGTGAAATTAAAAAACAGATGAGAGTTATAGCTGTAGGAGCTAGGATAGATTGTCTTCTGTTTTAGTTCTCAGTACCAAAAATCTTTGGCCTCATACGTCTATGACAGATGATTTAATCAGTGGCTGAAGCAAGACTTTTCGTGGTTATATCCGCGTGAAGCAGGTGATGTTTCCTCACCACAGACATTGCGTTGCTTGGGATGCAATTTTGGAAAATGCAGGGTTACCCAAGACCTGCGCCACTCTCTCGGCCTCTTCCTACAATTTGTACAAGTTAGGACATAATCATTTCAAAATATACATACATATATCACGCCTTTTTCCCTTGCGAGGTAGGCAGAGCGTAAACGGCCGTAAGAGTACGGCCACTATTGCCACGTCTGACATTTTTGAAGATTGTTTTCTAAGGTTGTTTCAGAAAACATGTGTATCACTATAGTGACAGGTTGTCAGCCTGTCGCCTAAAAGTCGTAATACACCAATACTCTCGAGTACCTTAGTCGCCTCTTACGACACCCACGGGAAGGATGTGGGGTGATGCTATTCTAACCCGGCATCACACGGCATCATCACATTTCAAAATATGGCAGTAACTATTGTGCCATAACAGTGACCTTCTACTTCTAGAGCCACATCAGTCCACTGCTGGACATGTGCGTCCCCCTAATTATGGGTATTGCCATAATCACGCTTGGCAGGCGGATTGGCTGGCGCAGTGCAAAGTATTGTGGATATTTGCAACAAAAAACGCCGCTGTCCATGGATTTATGTCCCTTAGCTTTTTACGACACCCACGGGTAGAAATGGCTATTCTAAGCCAAAAGTTACCTAATACCACAAAATATCAAATTATAAAGTGAATTTCTAGACCGTCCAAGAAGTCCAGCTTTTATCGGGTTACTCGTCTACTCGGTGTCATGAAGAAAATAGAACTCTATGATGCATCGAGCGAAGCAGACAATGAAGAATGCAAAATGAAACTAGAGCGAGCGATACATCGCAGACGCAACCATGTGCAAAGAAATTGTTTACAAAAGTATGCGGAGCCGCGTGTAGATAACTTCTACGCGCACTGGGTCACTCGGTATTGGACACAGTAGGAGTAAAAAGCGGTTTCAGATTTCAGATTCCTATCGTTTATTTCCAAGTAGATTCACAGCGAATGCTTTTAGTAAGTCAGTTTACAATATAATGCTGTCACTATATGAATTAATCAGTCATTGTAAAAAAGAGAAAACTGTCAGACACAATGCTATGTTTAATCTCTTTATCATAACAATTTTATGTTCCTAGTAGAGACGCGGCACGAGTGGGATAAAAAAATAAAAAATAAAGGCACTGCCTCGGGGCTGGCCAGACTGACCACACAGGATGTAACTTACGCCACCACCGTCAATGTATGAAGTCAACCAATAAAAGTGAATAATATTTAAAAAATATTTACATGTGACATGTTAATCAGCCGGACCCCCTGAACTGGAAAACCATCCAAAAACCTACTCAGAAGTGCTCCTATCGATCAGATGACTGTATTATTAAACGAACAAGTATGGCTCATTATGTAAAGAAAAATCTAATTTAAAACAAGTAAGTCGTAGTTCTTCACAAAATCGATCAGATGAAAGTTGCTATGTGTAAAAACAAACAAAAATTCCCTAGGTTAGGTGGCCGACCCCGACAGAGATCGCGATAAGGCAAGGAGGAGGAGGATGATGATAAGGAGTTAAAAGCGGTAATAGTTCAAAAACCACGTATGTAATCCACAGATGTAATCTAAAACTATAACCACAGACCAAAGAAGTCACACGTGCGGTGCACCGTGACTTTTCGGGTCTGTGACTATCACTAAGTAAAATGTGATTTTTATTGTTACGCAGGTTTATCTGGTCGTTGGATGACTCGGTGTCCCATAGGATAAGAAGAAAAGAATTGGTACGCGAGCCACATCCATCCCTACCTGCTTGAGAGTAGGATCAATTCCAAATATTGCTACCAGCTTAATGAAGTGAAACCTTGGAGTTTTAATTAGACATGAGATCGATACTGCGCAAATTCGCACCAGTAGGCCTCTATCACACTTCAGCGCAAAAATAGCGTTGCATCAGATCACATCATCAGAGCAGCGCTAGCGCAGCGTCGTGTGTTGGACCTGCGTCGAGAACTGTTTTTGTATGGGGAGTGCTTAGATCACTGAAGGTAGGTTAGCGTTCGACTTGAACGCTAGCAAGACCTTCAATAACCTAAGGGGGAGTGACGTTTCTAGTATGGATCTGACAGGCGCATACGTTAGAGCAGCGTTATTTTTGCGCTGAAGTGTGGAAAAAGCCGTAGTAGTCTATATGGACGTATTCTAAAAGCTGTAGTAGTCTATATTAGCTTTCTAACAAAAAGTTAATATATGGACGTAGTTTCAAATTCAATTTCTTTACTGTGGTTCGCTGTGGTACAGTTACATAGAACGCGTTGCGGGGATTGTTGCGCGTCGTTCTATTGCAGTTTTATTGACTGCTATCTATGGAGGACACTGAAAATGGAAGGTAAATAAAAAGCATTCTTTTATTGCCGCGGGATATTGCAATGCCAACTAAAATCGTTGTGAATGTAGTAGAAATAGGAAGTACAGTTGTGGCTGAGTATTGTGAGGCTTTCAACAAATGCCGTGTGATGCCGGCTTAGAATAGCATCACCCCATTTCCTACCCGTGAGTAACGTAAGAGTCGACTGAGGGATTTGAGGGTTCAGGTGTATTACAACTTTTAGGCGACTATGATATTTTGCTACATTTTTAAAAGACTTAAAAAAGTTGTTCTCATTTTGACCTGTATGTATGTTTGTCCGTGATTATCTCGCGTTTATTTTTTGATGCGAATTTGAGAGTATTTGTTAGGTTTTAGGCAGGAGGCAGCTGCTGCTGCGGTAAGGCTCAATTCTCTGAAACTCTGGCGAAACAACAACACCCCACATACCAGCATCTTAAATGAAGCGCATGCAGACCTGCCATTACTCGCAGCTGTAGGTGACAGGATCCCAAAACAATTTATATTTGATAAAAAGTATAAAATACAACTTCACGAAGACGACTCATACGAGGGCCTTACACCAAAAGAGCTTAGGATCTTTACGGACGGCTCTAAGACAAAGTCTGGTACAGGATCCGGTGTTTTCTCGGAGGACTTCAACATCAGACTCTCTACACCACTGGGAAGCCACAACACAGTCTTTCAAGCTGAATGTTTGGCGATATCGGTAGCCGCAACAGCCATAGCTGCCAGGGAAGTGAAAGGTCATTCCATCCGAATACTCTCAGACAGCATGTCTGTACTGCAGGCACTGAACAGTCATGTGATAACCTCAGGGCTAATATACGAATGCCACCAACGGTTAATGGAGGTATGTCAACACAACCAAGTAAGGTTACAATGGATCAAAGGACACAGCGGCTCTAGGGGCAATGATACTGCAGATGAACTGGCCCGAAGAGGATCGGACACCATAGCCTACGGGCCGGAACCGATCATACCTATCCCGGTAGGCAAAATCCGCTCCCTATTAAGAGAACGCACCAAAAACGAACATAACACACACTGGACCGGTTTAGAAGACTGCAGGCAGGCTAGAGAAGCCCTGCCGACAATATCTAGCCGCCTATCCAAGAAGTTGCTCCGACTGAAGAAAACCCAACTTCGTATGGTAACCAGCGTCATAACCGGTCACGGTCACTTCAACAAGCACCTCTCAGTCATAGGTGTTACTGACAGCCCCCTATGTAGGGCATGTATGGAGGAAGAGGAAACAGCCGCCCATGTGGTGTTACACTGCAAAGAGGTGGCAGCATACCGGGCAAAATACCTCGGAAACCCGAGGTCAATCCCCGAGGTACTCAGTGATTTGGTAGGGTTACTGGGCTTCCTTGGGGAAATAGGATGGCTCGAGTAGGGAGCCCCCACCCTTTACGCAAAATAGGCGCATGCAGACGTCGAGTTGCGGAAAACAGCCCGTCTTACCATTACCATTACCATAGGTTTTAGGCATACTAACAGACAAAAAATGAAGATTTGCGCTTTCACACTTTCTTTGACGGCGGTTCTTCTTTATTAAGTTATTGTGATATAGAATTGCCAAAATGGGGAATAAAAATATTTAAAAGAGGACCGCATTACAACGCAATTACAATGTACAATAAACTGCCTAAACAACTAGAAGAAGAAAAAACTGACAAAACTTTCCTGAAGCAGCGCAAATCTTTTAAATGTTATTTATTATATTTAATATTATGGACTTCTAGGGTAATTGTTATTCGAAAAATGTTTTCCGCTTCGTCGTGCGTCAAGTGTGCGATCCGCCTAAAACCTTTGTGAATGGGAACTAAAACTACAGTGGCCACAGTCGATTGTCAGGGGCTTTCATAGATTGTATCAGAGGAGGATTGTGGGGTGTACTGTGTCATGTGAGATATTGCTACACTTTTTATTGCAGGCGTATTTTGTAGACGAATAAATGCTTTTAGTTGGTAAATTCCTAGCTATTGCTACGATCGCTACGCCGTAGCGTAGCCTAGCGCAGTGGTAGTGACACTGCCTTTGACGCTGAAGATTCCGGGTTCGATTCTCGGTGCCTCACTCACAAGGTTGATATTTATCACTTTGTCAAATTGTTCCCAGTCTAGTTCTTACTAGTTTCGTTGGGTCAAGTCTGGTTCATTGGGTCGTTACATGACTCGGTGTCCGACACGAAAAGAGAAAGGGCAGTAAAATTTAACTTTATGAGGTTTTGACACGGAGGAGAGTAACCAGTGGAGAACGCGTCGGTACGATTTTGTTCAAAACCAAGCTCACTGGTTTTTGCGGGGGGAGAGGTAATTATCGCTAGACGCAATTGGCTTTCGCAATGACCGCATATTTTGTAGAGATGGGAAAAATAAATATGTAAAATTATATCGATATTTTATATCACCGTTTAATAAGTTTACTCATATTATGTGTAAGAAAATTTATTGAAACATGTGCATGCTAATATTAATATAGCGATATATGTATAAAAAAATAATAATAAGCTCCTACTTACATTGTCATTTTAGGGTATGTATTGAAATAATTGTACCGAATTGGAAACGACCTGTTACGATCATTTTGGATGGTAGGGCTGGTTGGCGAGACGATGCTGGTCAGCAGACAGACAGACGGACATGACAAGATGATATAATTGACCTACCTATTGATATTTTGTTCTGATTTCATAATAAATGAAATAGTTACAAATTGACTCGAGAGTGTTGGTGTATTTTTAGGCGATAGGCTGACAACCTGTCACTATAGTGATGTGATACACATATTTTCTGAAACAACCTTAGAAAACAAACATCAAAAATGTCATACGCGGCGATAGTGGCCGTATTCTTACCATTGGCCATTAACGCTCTGCCTACCCCGCAAGGGATAAAGGCGTGATATATGTATGTATGTATGTATGTTACAAATTGATATTCGACTAGCGCAAGATCTTTTATTTATAGTAATGAAACACGAAGTTTTGGCGCGGGGGGAATGCGTCCGCGCCACTCCATATACCCCGAATGCATTCATTCATATAATATACATTGTAGGTAAGTTGTTAAGTACGTACATTAACATAATTCTTTTATGACGATCCCAGAATTATCGATAAAATCATTCTATACTTCTGAGAACAGTGGTATAGCACTAATACGAAGAAAGAGCCAGCCTACGTATGGACACACCCGTGCGTTAGAAAGGGATAGCAATGAAAGACATCAACGGGAGCGCATCAGAAATTATAAATACGGAATTATTTTTCATTAAAATGAAATTTTGAAAGAATCAAGCATAAAAATTTTATCCCGTCTTATACGTCTACGTTTACCTATGAAATGTTATCCCGTCTTTTGCGGAACTTGATGTTGTACTACGCTTTCCACACCATTTCACTGCACAGGAAGGCATTCTTGATTACGTTTATACCCCAAAAAACGAAGTGCGGAACGTCCGTTCTTTCGCATAGTCTCAACCCGACTAATCAAAATTTTGATGCGTCAGCCTTATAAAGCATACATCAAGTGAGTGCGGTCGCCCCCGCATGCGTTCTCCACTGGTTATTGTCCTCCGTGGGTTTTCATAAGCATTTTTATTTTACAACACCCAAAACCTTGTGCTTTCAGTAAACTTTTGACAAAACATATTTTATAAATCTGTTTTTTTTTTCAATTTTCGTTTGTGGTTTCACTGTTTTTATTATAAAACTTATTTTACAAACTTGTGTTATCTTCAAAATCCGTCAAGCATTGATGCAATTCGTACAATAAAGATAAAAGAAGGATCGCTCGTCGAACCAAATCTTATCGTTCTCGTTTTCCAATATCGTGAACACTTGGTGATCCGACTAAACTTGGACCCGGCCGTAGTAGAGGAAATAAAGTGTGGTGAGGTGTGTACGAACATGTATTTTGTTATGCGTTCAAAAGTCAAAAAGTTAAAGTATAAAATGTTTTATTTCCAACTAGATTCAGAAAAGGGATGCCGTGTGATGCCGGCTTAGAATAGCATCACCCCATATCCTTCCCGTGGGTGTCGTAAGAGGCGACTAAGGGACTCGAGAGTATTAGTCTATTACAGTTTTTAGGCGACAGGCTGACAACATGTCACTGTAGTGATACACATGTTTTCTGAAACAACCTTGGAAAATAATCCTCTAAAATGTCAGACGTGGCGGTAGCGACCGTATTCATACGACTGTTAGTTAACGCTATGCCTACCCCGCAAATAATAAAGGCGTGATATATATATGTATGTAGATTCACAAAAAATGCTTTTAGGATGTCAAGTACAATATATATACTGGATAAGGCGGATCGCATACTTAAAATGGCCTGTGAATAAATGTGGCCTGTGAATAAATGTGGCCTGTGATTCTGTGACTAGAGCGGAGCGAAGCGTTAAAATATCGCAGCGGTCTGTCAGATCCATACTAGGAACGTCAATCCGCATACTAAATCCGCTCAAGCGCTGA
This sequence comes from Keiferia lycopersicella, assembly GCA_029255805.1. NCBI lineage: Eukaryota > Metazoa > Arthropoda > Insecta > Lepidoptera > Gelechiidae > Keiferia > Keiferia lycopersicella. The sequence continues at coordinate 1,214,786 of JARACZ010000018.1, forward strand.
CAACGCAGCGCTATCGCTGCGTCGTCCGTTGAGTGCGGTTTATTATAGAGAGTGACGTTTCTAGCATGGATCTGACAGACCGCTAAGATATTTTTGCGCTCCGTCGTACATTATATGAACAAGTCTCACTATAAATTCATTCGCAGATATCTACAAATTCTAAATTCCAAATTTGCTGTAAAAGTCTCTTATACTCTGTGACTGTGACTAAGGTTCGGGTGTTATTCAGACCCTAATGTACGGAACCGCATTTATTCGAGGTTTTGTCCCGGGTGAGAATGTGCCGGCTCCGAAGTATCATGTTATTTGAGCCGATTGTGCGATCGAGACCGTGGTGGGTCAATTTAGATATTTTTCTATGTAATGTAGCGTGAATTTTCCGTACACTTTTACGATCATTCAATCGTAAATATCAATCAATCAATCGCAAAAAAGAGCAAAAGAGAAATCGTTAAATCAGTAATTTTGCTCAAAATTATTGCAAGTTACAAAACTTAAATTGTATTTCTTCACGAAGAAGTAAATTATATTACCAGTTTTAATACCATCTCTAAAATATAGGACGATTGATTTGATTGAACTCATCAAAGTTAGATTTTTTTTTATTGGACACTAAACCGGCCGGGGCAATCATTCGACAAATTTCAATAAACTATAATGGAGATTGTACACTGGTAGACTTCAATATTTCATATTAAATTATTTTTTTTCAATGTCGGTAACAACTGCATGAACTATAGAGTTTTATTATTGTAAGTATTCAATGATCAAGCATTGATAATAAATGTAATGAGAAAACAGTGCTTTTGTTAACAACTTTTATTCAAATTCAACGTCGGCAATTTATCCAGTTTTTAAATAGCTAGATATAGAATTGTTGTAGTATTTTTTTAGCAGTGCTAATGCTAATAATGTACTCCTTTTGCTGCAATATAAATATTTACTTCAATTCAATATCAAGATCTTTTATCTTCTACTACGGTTTTTTTTTATGTGAATAATGTTAATGCTAAAAACTACAAGCCAAATCAATCGCTTTAACTCACGATCGATGAAGTACGTGTAAACTGCCCCTAATGTCAAGGTCACCTCGATGTTCGGCATAAAGCTTTTACAATCGGTTTTAATTGTGATTGACCCCAGAGGGCATTCGGATGGCATACTAACATTTTAGATCTCCAGAGACAAAAGATATATTTGATGATGATGATTAGATGGCTTAGATATGTTTAGCCGGACAAAAGACAAATTGGAATCGGAAAAAAGGATTGTACGAAATCCCAAACAAAAAACAGTACCTAATCATGTCACCCGAGTTAAAATTGTACATACATTATAATTAATTATAATTACTTGGTTGGTATGGATGAATGGGATATCGAAAACGAATCCGTAGATTTTAGTGAAAATTCATACTTAGGGGGATTTCAGGGCGATAAATGATCTAGCTGTTTTATTTTCCAAAAATCACTCTATGCGACAGAAAAAGCGGAGCAATGCTCAGTCAACCAGACATGGACGTTAATCGCAATATCTTCCGGTACGTGTGTAACTCATCTTACCCACACTTGTCAGTACAAGTGGCTACACTTTGGCTCATTCATTAGTTATTTGTTTTTGCCCAAGACTTATATTAGGTCCCAAAGCCAGTGAGGTTTTTAGAATTCGCTAGATGACTGGGGCATTGATCAAATTTTAAAAAAATAATCCAAAACTAGTACAAATTCAATTTACAGTTTTTCGAAATATTAAAAGTAAGTGTTTTGGCGCCATCCAAATAAGCGCAATGTAACGTATTTTATACAAAATATTGTTTTAAAAAAGTAGCTCATTTGATCTGGCCTAGACTTATTTTATTAAGTCTAGGTTTACGACCTTTGCTGTTTACTTACATTTTAAGGGTCCCAGGTTTTGGTCCCAATGGTATTACTCATATTATGTCTGTCATTCGTTTGACCTTAGATTTTTTGTAATATAGTAAAAGGTTATTACGATATGGTTATTTTATTGCTTTTTAGTAAATTAAATTGATTTTATGTCCCTAGAAACTTTATTGCGATTCAGACAAAGCTACTTTTACGAAGAACATTTTACTTTATTACGAGCAGAATCTACATCTACTTCTTAAAGAATCAACCATCTCAGAAGCCTGCTATTTGTAGTAAGCGGTTGAAAAATTCTGATTCTGAGCGGTTGAATGGTTTCATTGGGGTGTTGGACACAAAAAGAAAGGACGAATCAGTCTGTACCGGGTTATTTCTAAATTTGACACAAACAGTTAGTATTTTTGTTGATCCTTCAACAGGGGTAATTTTGTATGTGAGATCCAAAATTTTTTTAATATTTCGACCTATGTTTCTAGGGGAAAGTCGTTCAGTTTCATGGGCTGGTTCACCCCTTAAAATATTTGCAGCTAATATTTTTACACCTTATATTATGTTCAACTTATACTACGCAGTCACCTCATCTTTCCCGACACTTATTTGTAACAGAAAACTCCACGTTCATTTTCTTGACTGTTAGTCCGAAACAGTGTTATTTTCCAAGAAAGGGTAGAATTTTCAAAGCAATGACCGCGCCATACATTTTTATTTTAGCGCTCCGTCATGCATCAAGTGCGGTGTTTCTCGCCTCTACTTTTTAAAGAAACAACCATCTCAGACGCCTGCTACTTGCAGTAAGACGTTGAAAAATTCTGAAACCACGATTTTATTGGGATGTTGGACACCGAAAGAAAGCAGAAATTTTTCTAAATTTTTCACGAACAGTCAGTATTTTTGTTGATCCTTCAACAGGGTGACTCAAAGTACCTCATCATTCCCGACACTTATTTCTAACAGAAAACTCCACGTTCATTTTCTTGACTGTTAGTCCGAAACAGTGTTATTTTCCAAGAAAGGGTAGAATTTTCAAAACAATAACCGCGCCATACATTGCGGTTGCAGGTGGCTGGTGGCTGGCGGCGGCGAAGACAAATTGCGACCGCTCGGTGTGCGGTGCCCCTTAGCCGCGCCGGTACAAATTGCAGCCTTACATAGTGGAGTCAGCCGTTATGTCGTACAGGGTGCGTCTATGGAGAAAAAGTTCCTGTTTTCTTTATGAATGCAATGAACCAAAATATCATTATGTAAGTATGAAGTCGTGGACGTAGGTAAGCGAGTACGAGGTTACGGTGGAATGATGAAGTTTGATTGACTAGTACCAAAATATATTGTTTGGCATCAGTCAGGTGAGCCGTTTCCTCAGTAGTCTACCCACACCACACTGAAAATTAAGACATACCTTGCTTTTGTATGCTCTCTCTCTCTATCTCTCTCTCTTTTCTTGTAGCACACCGAGTGGTTAAACGACCTGTTTGTTACACTTCCAATATCTTTGAATTCCAAGAAATATGACAGCTATTAATATAATTGCAATCAAACGTACATTTCAATCAACTATACCTGCACAAAGGACGATCTTATGACAGCGTCTGCCAGCGCTGTCAATGTGGCCAAGTTCTGGGCTGCGACGGTGTAGTGTCTGCCATCGACACGCTAAGAAGAACTATACCTCGAGAGCCAAGACATCTCGTTTACTGTATGCAAATATAGATTTGATTGTGACTTATTATTATTTGAATCCGCTGTGTGTAAAGGGGAGGCCTATATCCAACCATGGCCTGCTGTGCTGCTATACTTGCTATTATTAAAATATGGTGTGCTACTTTCCAAAACAAAATATTAGAATCACACACACACATCACATCATGCACACATGCATCATTATGCCGTGTGATGCCGGCTTAGAATAGCATCACCCCATTTCCTACCCCTGGGTGTCGTAAGAGGCGACTGAGGGACTTGAGGGTTTCAGGTGTATTACAACTTTTAAGCGACAGGCTGACAACTTGTCACTATAGTGATACACAAATTCTCTCAAACGGCCCTCTAATATTTGTCAGACGTGGCGATAACGACTGTATTTTTACGGCCGTTAACGCTCTGCCTACCTCGTAAGGGATAAAGGCATGATATATGTATGTATGTATGCATCACATCATCACTGGTGAAAACTACGTGAAGATTTAATCTCCTGCATCATTACATAACATAATAATGTATGTTTTTCTGTATAGTTACTTATTTTTGCCCCATCCTGTATCACATATATTGATGACACTCGCCCCGCGGGAACAGGTTGTAATATCGCGGGATAGATGGCGCTGGTGCACCATCAATCAATCAACGCTGCAGCGCCAACGTGTTTACTTATCGAAACGAGAATCGTTACTGTCTTTTCACATACACATATCACGCCTTAATCCCTTGCGGGGTAGGCAGAGCGTTAACGGCCGTAAGAATACGGACGCTATGGCCACGTCTGACATTTTTGAGGATTTTTTTCCAAGGTTGTTTCAGAAAACGTGTGTATCACTATAGTGACAGGTTGTCATCCTGTCGCCTAAAAATTGTAATACACCAATACCCTCGAGTCTCTTAGTCGCCTCTTACGACACCCGCGGGAAGGATGTGGGGTGATGCTATTCTAAGCCGGCATCACACGGCACACTGTCTTTTCCGCGAAGATAAATCTGCCCATGCAACTAAAAATTCGGTTCTGAACTGGGTCATTAATAAAGTACTAAAGTTGTACGTCAAAACTATTCTCTAAACATTACATTCAGGGATTCGGCATGGTGAGATTCTATGCTGAGAGAACAATTCCTCCCAATAGGTCATCGAAAAGTTTGAATTAATAAATAGAAAAATAATATAAAGTAACCTACCTATTTTGACGCCATCAAAAATAGAGAGACATGACGTCATCTATTCGTATTTCCATACAAAATTAAGTTTCAAAAGTAAGTAGCTCATTTGAACTGCCAGTTATCATAGCATGGCTTGAAAAAAATATGTGTTTTTTTATAACTCACTGCATGTTTCATCTTCCCAGACAGTTTTTCAATTATTCTAACTATAAAAATAATGCATTCCACAAAAAAGAATAGAGTTTTTTTTAACTCAAGTATATTTTCTACAGCCGGCATATATAAAATGGCGATATAAGAAAGAGAACCACACATGAATTTGAATAATTATGCACAGTATTTAAATATTTATTTTATCGAACACCATTAAATCTCTCTCTATATTGGCCCAAAATCCAAAAACATAATTAACCGTGTACTAAAACGTCGTTATTCCGGGATCAACCCGCTGATAACCGGTTATAACCGGTTTGAATCCGCTCGGGCTAATAATTGTACAAGATGGGAATCGCGAGCGAATCAATTTGTCAAATTGCGGTCCAAATGTGGCCAATAAGGAGCAGTCGTAACAAGCGGGGAGGTGTATTCTGACATGATTCTGTCTATGAGAAACGCGGATAAGCTATCTTCGACAAAAATATATGGTGTGTATAGTGTATGTGTAAGAAAACTGTTTTGAGAGATTAGCAAAGCAACTGAAAAAATGTTTGTACTAACTTCATGATATAAAACTTTTATTTTCAAGTAGATTCACAATATTATGTAATATGTATTATGTCCAGCTGTCTTTAACGTGTTCGCTAGCAATTTTTCAAATTTTTCAATCGTTTATTTCCAAGTAGATTCACAACGAACGCTTTCAGAAAGTCAAAAATTTACAATACAATACTGTCGCTAAAAATAAATTAGTCATTGTAATTAGTAATCATCATAACAATTTTATGTTCCTAGTAGAAACGCGGCACGAGTGGGATAAAAAAGGCACTGCCTCGGGGCCGGCCAGGCTGACCACACAGCATGTAACTTACTAGCATGTAGCTATTAAAGTGAATATTTAAAATATATATATATATAATTACATGTGTCGTGTAAATCAGTCGGACCCCCTGAACAGGAAAACCACCCAAAAACCTGCTCAAAAGTGCTCCTATTCTCAATTAACAATTTGTACCATAGGTCCTAAGCTACCCTAGCTAAGTTTTAAAATATATTAATAGCCCAAAAGACGGCTACGCTAAAATAAAATAAAAGTACTACAGTAGATAATTTTATCTGTTTCGTCTTATTAAGTCTTCCTTATTACGAGTATTTATGTCAATTTTAAATTCCATGCACGTCCAGATTTGGTATTAAAAATGACTGCATGTTTCTTGTGCTGCGCTGGAATCTCAGAGGACCATGCCTCTTTGTCATTAACGTAATCATCTAACTTATAATAGGCTTTATTACATAATGTTTTCTTAATAATAGATTTAAATTTACTCTCAGACAAACTTAATATATCTTCCGGTATTTTGTTATAGTATCGTATACTTAAACCTTCAAATGAAGTCCTAACTTTAGCTAGTCTATGCTTAGGTTGATCTAATTTATTTTTACTCCTTATATTACGATTATGTCTTTCATGATTTCTTGTGAAAGTATGAATATTCTTTCTTACATACATGATATTTTCATAAATATATTGACATGGCACAGTCATAATATTGATTTCCTTAAACAGTTCTCTCAGAGAATCACGACTGCCAAGTTTATAAATAGCTCTAATGGCCCTTTTTTGAAGAATAAATATTGTTTCAATATCAGCTGCGCGGCCCCACAGCAAAATTCCATAGGACATAATGCTGTGAAAATAACTGAAGTAAACATATATATATATATAGAAAATAGCAATAATATATATATAGAAAAGAAACTAAGTCTAAATGCCAAAAACACTAGATTTGAAGAAGTGATCCTGTATCTGAAAGCTATTTATGCGTTTTTATGTATTTTTGTGTCTTCTAGACGAAAAAATGTATATCGCGAGTTGTGGCACGGAAAATTACTGATTAAGGCAAGCAACTCACTTGACGCACGGCGGAGCGCAAAAATATCGCAGCGGTCTATCAGATCCATACTAGAAACGTCACTCCCCATACTAAAACCGCACTCGAAGGATGACACTGCGATAGCGCTGCGTCAACAGCGGTTGAGCGGTTTTAGTATGGGGATTGATATTTGTAGTATGGATCTGACAGATCGCTGCGATGTTTTAGCGTTACTGTCGTGCGTTGAGTATGAGATCCGCTCAAGTAGATCCACAATATTATGTACTTTTAGCTTTTAGGTACTGGCAGAATAATCACATATTTGCTAGCAATAATATAGAATAGAAACTAAGTTCAAACATTAGATTTGAATAAGTTATCCTGTATCTAAAAGCTATTTATGCGATTTTATGGATTTTTATGTCTTCTAGACGAAAAAATCAATATCGCAAGTTGCGGCACTGAAAATTACAGATTTATTTCTGTGAATACGTATGTACAACTTACAAAAAATCGAAATCTTCGTAACTTTTTTGATTCCGCGTCGAGATCGACCTCTCGCTCATTACCCCAGAATCGGGCTCAGAGCGACACATGTCGAACAGGCGGCGGCCAATAAAATGACTGAAATTGCCTCCCCCCAACTTCCATAGTCAGAGATTACCAGTTCGGAACTTGCTCCTGAGCAGTGATGAGACTTCAGCTACAAAAAATCGATATTCAATAGTTAATCGTTTCTTTTTAGTCAGAATGATAATATTTAAACGAAATTATCCAAGTTTAAAGGACTAAAGTTGTTGTAGTATTTTTGGTAGAGGATTAATTTGTTAAGGAGAATTGGGTCTGTACTACAACAATGCAAGTCATTGAAGCTTATATAATAAAATTGATGCTTGTAATTGATTAAAAATAAATCGATTATTCCATATTTTCACTTGATTTTAATCTCAGTTTTAATGTGCAATATATATATATTTTAATATAAATAATTATATCGCCCATGTAAATAAAGACTTCGTTAGCATGGGTGACTTTGTTGTAAACGGATAGCATTAATTACCTACAGACGTGAAATACACGTCATGCCGCCGCAACAAAACTTCTAGATACATATGTTGAGTGTACTGTTACAGGAACCCCGAAAACAAACATTTTTGCGAAGACTTGGCCAAAAAAATTGTTTCTTGCACTTGAGAATTAAAAAAAAATTTAAAGTAACTAACTTCTCTGGCTCAGTGATCCGAAATTGATATTGAACTCCGAAAAGAGCTTCCTCCACTGATCACTGTCCTACGCTACCTCCACACATTTCGATCAATTCAAATTGCATAATCGATTCTTAAAAATCGATTTTTATCGTTTCTTTTTCGCATCCCTTCTCCTGGGTTCCATTGCGCTGTTTGTGCGGTGAAATATTGATAATCCGCTACCCGAGGGTCCGCATCAATACACTGAAGGGTTTAATCCATGCACGGCCATTGCGGTTTTTAAGGTTTCGGGCTCGATGTTGGATCTTTGGTGTTACGGAAATAGATGTTCTGGGAAAAGGTTATGAAATAGGTAGTATATTTACTTTTGTGCCGTGTGATGCCGGCTTAGAATAGCATCACCCCACATCCTTCCCGCGGGTATCGTAAGAGGCGACTAAGGGACTCGAGAGTATTGGTGTATTACAATTTTTAGGCGACAGGCTGACAACCTGCCACTATAGTGATACACATATTTTCTGAAACTACCTTGGAAAACAATCCTCAACAATGTCAGACGTGGCTATAGCGACCGTATTCTTACGGCCGTTAACGCTCTGCCTAACCCGCAAGGGATAAAGGCGTGATATATGTATGTATGTATGTTGCTTTTATCTACAGTACCTTTTCGTGACATTAGTAACTATACCTTCCTACTGACCTTACAGCAGAAATTGTCAAAAGGTATTTAAGTAAAGAAAAGGTTTAGATAAATGTCGTACTAATTTTTACTATGAAAGTTTATACCTTTATTTTCTACTCCTTCATGCTAAAACTGCTGATAGATGAAGGATAACTTGTATTAACACAAAGGACAATTGTTATCCCGACAAAATGTTCCTGAGGGATGCTACGGGATTAAAACAGACTTCCACGCGGTCGGAGCCGCGGGTAACCACTAGTAGAACTTAATTAAGTATATCTTTAAAAGTGTCAATAGTTTCTTATTTACGTCGCTATTTAACGAAATGTGGAGATATAACCAAGTAGACACTAAATGTTTCCTTTAAAATATTATTGTACCTCATTTTACTAAAAAAGCTTCACGGTCTAACGAACAGTTTATTGAATTACGAAATATAAACTTTGAACGCGTTTCTCTTGCAAATTGAAAGTAAGCAAAGTTAAGATTAAGAAGATTAGGCCTGACACGAAAATTAATATCTAACACCGAGGTCAAGGTCTAAGGAGAAAAACTCCCGTCTGAATTTACCTACAGCTAGGTAAATATGGGATTTGTCTTTGTTCTAATCGCTTATACCTACTTTATCGTCATCTTTTTTTTTGTGTGGTACACCGAGTCGACCAACGAGCCAATAAACCCTAGTGTCAGAATTTCTCAACCGCCATCCACAAGTAACAGGCTTCTGACATGGTTGTGTAACGACCATCATCTAAGTAAACATAGACAGAAACACGGAATCATCTTTGTCACGGTAATATATAATATTACCGTGTCTTTGTTACGTACAATCAGGTGGTTCAGCCCGCAGTGTCCTAACCAGACGGAACAATTTCAAAAAATGATAAATATCAACATCGTGAGTGATCCACCGAGAATCGAACCCGGAACCTTTTGCGTCAAAGGCAGTCGCACTACCACTGGGCCACATCGGTCGTCGAATACTTTATCGCGTTCGCTGTGAATACAACACCTTGCATTGCGCTCGCATATCCTGCTAAGCGTTGTGAATACAGCAAATACCCATGTCCAGCAGTGGACATGATACAGAATTGTAGCTGTTGAAGCCTGAAGTCGAAGATGTTGGTAAGTAAAATTTCAATCTCACGGGATTAAATCGAAAAGTCTCATTTAAATGGAAATTTAAGGCCTTCCACTTGGTGCTCGGTTGTTCCAGAAGTATTCAACGTATATTAGCGCCTCGATAACATATTCGCAGACAGTTGCGGGACCGGAGATTGGAGTTTGAGACGTTCGGGAGCCTCAGATTGCGGGAAAGTTAAATTTTATTGCTCATAACGACCCTCGCCCCCTCCGCCCCTGGTACCCCTCATCCCCCGCTGGGAGACGACCTAGAGATGAAGGAAATTAAATAGTGCAGCGGTAGAGAAGTATCGTGCCTATTTCTTAACACAGAATGGATTAATTGACATCCTCCGCATCCTTCAGAAAGCGCCCCTATTTTCGCCATACTATCATATATCATGTGCCGTGTGATGCCGGCTTAGAATAGCATCACCCCATTTCTTCCCGCGAGTGTTGTAAAAGGCAACTAAGGGACTCGAGGGTTTCATGTGTATTAAAATTTTAGGCGACAGGCTGACAACCTGTCACTACAGTGATACACGAATTATCTGCAAAGGCCTTCAATGCTTGTCAGACGTGGCGATAACGACCGTAATTTTACGATCGTTAACGCTCTGCCTACCTCGCAAGGGATTAAGGCGTGATTTGTGTGTGTGTGTGTGTGTGTGTGTGTGTGTGTATCATGCGCTTTTTCAATGCGTCTAAAACTACGCTTGCCAACGCGCGGATGCTACCTATGCAAGAATTTTGACTATCAAAAAGTACAGATCACAATAAATTAAATTGGACTGCTATATATTATGTGATGCCGGCTAAGAATAGCATCACCCCATATCTTTCCCGTGTGTGTCGTGAGAGGCGAGTTTAAGGCCTGATGTGTATTGCAATTTTAGGCGACAGGTTCACAACTTGTTACTATAGTAATGCGCAGTCTTCTGAAATTACCAAACTTTTGTCAGATGTGGCGTAAGTGACCGTTTCTACCGGCTTCTTACGCTCTGCCTCCCCCGAAAGGGGTACAGGCGTGGTTTAAGTATGTGTAGGTATGTAGGCTGCTATTGAGCAGTCCACTAATGGATGTAGGCCTCCCCCAGGAAGGAATTGCAGAAGAAAACGCGACCTAGGACCTAGAAATACTAAATATAATGTATCGATGGCAAGGCAGCACTAGTTTATCCAGTATCGGTGATAATGCGGCTCATTGGAATACAAGGAAGCTCAATAATTTCTCTTAAGCGCGGTCACGTAGCCTCTTCCGAAGGACATTTACATTTTATTTGTATTTTATGACAAAGGAAATGTCCTCCAATAATTACGCTGCGTCGACTGCGAATCGATCGCATAAATTTCAGATTTAATATACGGCACGGAATGTATTTAAGAGGGCTGAATACTCCTCTAGATAATCAATTATCGGAAAAATAAGAATAGGTTTGGTTTCAAGTAACTTCAGTACATTTTTGGGCTGATCTACCCAAGCGTTTATGAAGTTATTTTGTATGAAAATCACATGCTACGCTATTTGAAATGGTTTTAAAAAGCACCAGAAAAAAGCTCTTTTGACTCCGAGGACCCGTTGATTGCATAAAACGCCCGAATGACACTGGCTCGATGGCTTCCCGTCCAAAAACTAGCGAAAAATGTGAGTTTTGCCGCTGTGAGATACCTTGCTAAACAAAAAAGAATGAATAATCTCAGTATCAGATACGCCTGCTAGTTCAATCTCATGAGGGCTTGCTTTTGAATAAGGATTTTTTCTATTATACATCTATCTCTGTCTTTTCGTATGGGATACCGAGTCGTCCAACGACCGAATGAGCCCTAGTGTCAGAATTTCAACCGCCTTCTACAAATAGCAGGCTTCTGACATGGTTGTGTGACGACCGCCGTCTATGTAATCATATACAGCGACCGGCACCTACATCTATTATACATAAGATGACTGGAGGTCCCACACGAAAATAAAAAATAGGTGAAAAAAAACTACAAATATTACTTTTCCTAGGGAACAAAGCCCAAAAAACGTATTCGGAACGTACTCATACGAGTAGATACCTGGTACCGGGTACATTTTATATGTAAGGTTCTGTTCGACCTACGTTGTTTGGGGAAAGTTGCACAGTATTATGGGCTGGTTTGCAATCCAACTCTTTAAATATGTATAAGGTGTAAAAATATTAACCTAAATATTTTAAGGGCTGAATCAGCCCATGAAATTGTACAACTATCCCCACGAAATATAGGTCGAAATATGACAAATTACTTGGTCGGTCGATTATTTTGTATGGGATGGCTAAATATATTTTCATATTTCGACCTATGTTCCTTAGGGACAGATGTTCAGTTTCAGTTCAACCCTTAAAATATTTGCAGCTAATGTTTTTATACCCTGTATACGCAGATTTTTTATATACTGTAGAAAATAAATACCTATAGCAACTGTACATGCCTAGACGTAAATAGAGTGGGATAAGATAATGGGCGGTACGTAAGCCGCGCTAAGTCGGTGGGCAATAGCCGCAAACACAGTAAGAGGATTGTCACCCGAGGCAAAGTGTCTACTCGCCCGTGGGGTTCTGCTTTCTTTTCCAAAACAAGACATTTTTTTTAATTAAAAGCCTGTATTGGGTCTATGTCTATGAGAGTAAAGACTAGGTTGTAATCTCATTTGTTGTCATGTCACTGGCTAGAGTTAGAGAAGAAACATCAAGTAAAGTTTGAATTGAGTTTGAGTCGTGTCACTTGCGTCTTGTTGGGTGAACATATGATGTCAACCGTGTTTGTATATTTTTCGGAAATATTATCTCAATAATTTCAAGTACTCTGCATTTTATTTTAGACTTTTATTTAATACAGTGCCTGTTCAGAGAAACAGTCACAGGGGCGAATGGCGAAAGCGAGTATATGATGGGCGTAAAACTCACGATAATGCCTGGTTTTCTGATCTTGCCAACAAAACGCAAAAAGGACATCTAAACGTGCACGTTCCAGTCTCTAATACCACTTTCACCTGTAGTGTTTTCGGAAAGTCATGCCGCTCCCGCATCGGCTTATATAGCCACGAACAGTCTTGCCTCAGACACTGATTGAATCGTCTGTCACTGACATATGAGGCCAATGATGATGATGATGATGAAGAGCCGGTACTGTGCCACATCAAGCGGCTTATCTCTGGCGGGGCAGGCAGAGCATTTACGGCCACAGAAATACGGTGGCTATCGCCACGTCTGACAAACATTGAAGGCTCTTCAGATGATTCGTGTATCACTGCGGTGACAAGCCAGCCTGTCGCCTAAGTTGTAAGACACAAAAGGTATCCGTGGGAAGAAATGGGGTGTTCTAAACCGGCACAACACAAAAATACACAATTTAAACACATAACACGTTCAGGCTATAGAAACCTCAAAATCTGGTGACTAAAGGCCCATATTTATAAACCGCAATCAACTCTGAGATCGATCATGAGTGCAGCTTTGAGATGCTGTTAGTATTGACTGACATTAGTCAAAATCACTCTTGAGATCGATCTCGGAGTTGAGTTGGATTTATAAATACAGGCATTAGTTTTTTCAACCACACCAGTAATTTTATATTCATACACAAGAAGCTCTTTGTAATGCTATTATGGGCTTAAGTAAAGAAAGACTCCCTAAAAATAAAGCCCTGTTTAAGCACATCTAATCCCATAATTAAGAAACACGCGATCAGTGCCCCACTTTCTTCTAAATTAATATGAAGTGGTAAAGAAACTAAATCCGGTAAATATCAAGGTGTAAAAAAAATATATAAAATATTTGAAGAGCTAAACCAGTTAATAAAACTAAACAACTACCTCCAAGGGACATACCTAGGTCAAAAAATGAATAAAATACCTGAATATCCCATACTTGGTATGCAACTAATATAATAATTGCAAAATTTTGTATGTGTGTTTATTTGTTACTCCTTCACGTTAAGACTACTGAATTTCATGAAATTTGGCACACAGTTAGGGGGTAACTTGGATTAATGCATAGGATAGTTTTTATCCCGAAAAATTATTCCTGTGGGATGCTACGGGATTAAAACCGACTTCTGCGGTCGCCCATTAGTATTTTATATGGCAGGATTGGGAGGCCTAAACATTTTTTATGTTTCTAGGGAAATTTTCTATGATTTGTGATTTTCTTTTATAATATTTTTGCATCCTGTATGCTAGTTCAGAAATGAAATCTTAATAATGTAGGCAATATAATACCTTTTATAGTGAGGGTGAATGGTCTCGTAAATCTAAATAACTTCAATGAACTTATAAAATAAATGCCGCGGTCGTTTATTGAACTATGAACAAGGTTAGTAGTACAATAGAAAACATTGGGTTATGTAAAGAATGGAATGTTTTAGGCGTTTGTTTATGACGATAAAACTACTTTAACGGATTTAAGTTGTGTTTATTATTAAAATGTTGGAATTGTAAAAATACAAACAATGTACTACTTAAATCTCTAAAAATAGTTTTATTTCAGGTAATGAAAACTATTATGTGTTTGTCTTTAAAAAAATATATTTGTTCGACGAATACATAGGGTTCAGTTTAATCAAAGAAATACGACAACTTATGAAGAAACAGCTTTTATAACATCTTCAATCACTTTGTAATGAGGATTTTTTTGACTGATAGCAACACTTGACGCTATTGAAATTTTTGTATGTTGACAGATTATCTGTCAAGTTCATGACTGTTATCTATAGGAAACTGCTGCTGGGTTTCAAAAAAAAGCTTCAGCAGCCAGCGTTACTCGCTGGTACTAAATGGACAGAACTCCCGAATTCAAGATGTCGTGTGATGCCGGCTATGCCGTGTGATGCCGGCTTAGAATAGCATCACCCCATTTCTTTCCCGTGGGTGTCGTAGAAATCGACTAAGGGACTAGAGAGTTATTTTAGGCGACAGGCTGACAACCTGTCACTATAGTAATGCACAGCTTATCTGAAACGACGCTCAAGCATTTGTCAGAAGTGGCGATAAGGACCGTAATTTTACGGTTGTTGACGCTCTACCTACCCCGCCGGGGATATAGGCGTGATATGTGTATGTGTATGTATGTCAAGAATATGATTCTGAAATAGTACAAATGAAAACCGAATATAACAAAAAAAAAACTTAAGAACGTAGGTACGTTCGTAAATAATACAGGTATCTTATTTTCATTTTGCAAAGTCTGAAATCTTCTTTTCTTTCGATTGGGACACCAAGTCGTCCAAAGACCCGATGAAAGTTTTAAATAAACGGTAAAAATGTACAGCTGTCAAATAGTACCAGCATAACGTCTACGCGTTTGTAAATCTCATCCAATTTTCTCATCACAAATAAACGAAATTTTCCTTATTTGATTAGGTTCTTTTTTATGTATAATGGAATTTCTTTTTTATTACGCTTGTGTTAGTATCTACAAGAGTACGCGTATTTGAATGACTTATTTTCGAGTTTACGGGAAATACATTAAGTAAATAAGTCATCAGTCCATCTGGCCGGACGGAGAGCCTCTAAAGGTGAACGCACACTTATCCGCATCGAAATAACCGAATTTAAAAATTATTTATATGAAATCCTATGAAACCTCGCACATTTGTCTGAACCGAATCGGTCGATTCTGGCAAATGTGCGAGGTTTCATAGGATTTCATTTATACAATTCTAAAAAATTCGGTTCGTTCAGCGCGAATAAGTTTGCGTTCACCTTAATGCCACACTTCCCAAAGCATACACACACACACACACACACACACCTAAAGGCATCTAAAGGTATTCATTCATATATGAATTAGACCAAACGAGACAATCGACCTAAAATGAAATTCCGCGAAGTTTTTTGACATATTTTATTTGCTTGCCTAATATATGTAGCTTTTTGTATATTATGCTTATAAAAGTATGCTTTATATTCTCAGTTCTGTTACGTCGTTGTTTTCATAAAAAACCTCCAGTTTTATACATATTTTTAAATACAGCTTTCTTCCAACCAACCTCTACCTTACAGAGTGCTTTACAAAGCCCTCGTAACGCAATTCACGAAGGTGTTCCAAATCCTCTTATCATAATTAGCATCAACACGGAAAATTAATCTAATCCCTTGCAAAACCTTTTATCTTATATTCATAAACAACGACCCACCAAAGTAAGTAAACAATCTAGTCCAGCCCTTATCAGGGGTAAGCAGAGACACCCCTATTAGACTGGCGTGATTGCCACCCCTATACTAATAATTTAGCTTATGGCCACCATCCCTACGGCTTACACGAAAGAGACAGCTATAGTTATCATCATCCATAATTTTACAGCTATTGTAGGCTCTCACACACACCACAGGTTTTGCGGTCCGGTTTATGTGGTCCGGAATAAGCTCAAAAGTATTGTTTATCAAACCGATACCGAAGTTCTCAGTATTATAAATTATCAAATTCAAATGTAGAATATGAATAATGAAAGGCACATCAAATCCACAAAGTAATAATAATTATGCTTTTGACAACAACATATTTTATTACTTTTTTACATACAAAACGTGCGTTTGTTTGGTTAATATTATACACAGCACAGCACAGAATTTTGAGTAATTTGACATAAATAGTATTTTATAGTTATATATTTAATTTTAAAAAAGTATCATAACATTACTATACTAGTTAAGTATATCAATAGTGGAATAAAATTTGAATCTCTAAAATGACGCCTCATATTGCCATACTAAATAAGGTGTAAAAATATTAGCTGCAAATACTTTAAGGGATTAATCAGCCCATGAAACTGAACAACTTTCCCCAAGAAACATAGGTCAAAATATGAGAAAATTTCATGAACCTTCCATACAAATTTACTTACTCATATTTGGACCTATGTTCCTTGGGGAAAGTTGCTCACTTTCACTTTGTTTTCAGCTAACATTTTTACACCTATTATTTGCTGGCTATCAAAAACCACACAACCAAGCAGCACGTGTGTCATCCTCTTAAGGTATAGTGATGGATTTGATTCCCGACAAGGGAAGACGGACCGGTGTTGTTGTCTCTAGTTAAGTTGGGAATTGCTACCTGATTGTTAGATAAGGGCATTTTGATTGATCTCCGGTCGGGTTTCTTACCTACTGATAAGTATCTTCCATTATAATCAGGGGTCGGAAAATTGGGCGTCATTACAGGTCCGAACTTGAAATTTTTAATTAATATTTATTGTAATTAATTCTTTAATTAAAAATTCGTAACTGGTAAGTTGGACATTGCTTTATGATAAAATACCATACAATTATAAATAGAACTTTATTGTGTTATTTAAAAAAAGGGAGGCTTATTTTTTTGATTTTATGTAAATGATTGCGTTTTATAATGGGTTTTATCCTACATACATACAACCATCCTCCAATCTAAAAAATATTGCTAAAATATGTAATGTACATTTTCATAAATGTCCTTTCTTTAAATATCCCTTCCTGAAATGTCCCTTCCAGAAGTATACCTAAAATTTATAAAACGTATTTTCGAGGCAGTAAAAATGTATGGAATACCGTTTAGTTTACCATTCCTCTCAACTTAATATTGAAATAGAGGTTATCGTTCTAAAGTCCTACTCATGGCCGGAAAATAATATCTTTATTAAATTATTCTTCTTGTTCTTTTAATTTAATTATTGTTCTTCTATTAAATTCTACATGATTTAAACTGCGCAACTGTGGTAAATGTGGGGAGAAAACATTTACATTTATTTGAATAACATGTTTGTTGACTTACTTCTTTACTTAATAGATTTGGTGTAAAATCTTTGCTCTTTGTTTAATAGGTATACCTATAATTTCTATTTTTTATACCCAGGTGATAATTCAGTGGTTTCACAAGTTTACATTTTACATGGTTTAAGAATCAATATGTTTTTAAACTCGAGTTAAGTTGTTCAATATCTTGACTACAATCCTTCCCCTTTGCTTTAATATAAATTAAATTTTTCACTGCATAATTAATTAATGAACAGAAAACAATTAATGGATTAATTTGTGTTTATAAACGTGTCAATTTATTAATCTAACAAAAACAATTTCACATGTCAAAATTAAATATACATAAAATGTCACTTAAAACTACTTAACTAAATTACCTACCTATTCACGAACCCGCTCCTCCTCGATTCGGGTGCAAAGGTCCCCATAACGCTAGCTGCGTTGCCGCGCTGAATCGCTATGGCCAACCTTTGCACCAGAAACGCCCCAGAGCGGGGGTCACCTCCTCTTTCTCTCAATCTACTACCCAATTCGGCAATAAAAGCCTTAGCCTCGTTGCACCAGCAACCGGCCGTTTCCACAGCAAACGCGACAAAATTATAATTCGCGCTCAATAGTGAATATTTGTCTCTCTTTTTACTGGCAGCACCCTCAGCAGCCGCCCCAGGAACCCTCATGGTACCACTGAGGTGGCTAGCGGCGTAGGTGCTGACGCATGTGGCGTCCCACATGAGACACCTGCCGCATTTCCACGGAACCAGTGACAGGCCGTCGGGTCTTTTCCCGTCAGTTCGACTGAGACCCGGAGGTTCCAGGACACTTGGTACCTGGGCAGACACCAGCGCACGACGTTTAGGGCGTGGTGACGAGGGAATCTTCCCGCACAGCGACTGCAACTTAAAGCATGGTGGCCATTGGCCTCCACCATGGCGCCGCAAACGCATATATGTGGTTCGCAAACGTTGCAGCCCAGGCGGAGAGCCACAGCCACTCGTAAGGAGTCGCTGTCGAGGAGTGTTCCCATGTGGGGTGACGGTAATGCATGCAGCCACGCCCCCGCCTCTGGTTGAGTCACAGCCCGAAGCCTGGCCACATTGACCCCCGTCGCCTCCTCAATCAGGCGATCGGAAGTGCCCTTTGCCCCGACATCATCCCAAGCACGCTGCGAGCTAACATCCAACGGCAGCGACGCTCCTGGATTACGGGCAACCCAAACGGTCAAGGCGTCGTCAGCAAAGGGAACACTTAACCCGTCGCCATAATGGGGTAAAATAGTAGCAACAAGTTTCGTGACCCCGTGCGCAGACGCCAAGAATGCCGGGACTCCCACATCTCGCATGCACCTAATCCCTAAACCCCCGTGACGCCTGACGCCGGTAATGCGGCCTGACGCCATTGAATGTCGTCTAGCGCTACATTAAGGACGTTCACCACCGTGTCTCTTAGTGTATCGTCGAAGAGCGAGACTTCCTCTGGGAACATCCAAGTGGGAGACGTTCGTAACAAATACGTCACTTTAGGGATGGCAAAACACATCCGCAAAAGAATCAGGGCAACATGTGCGGACAGGCCCTTCAGGCGTTCTCGAGATGCCTCCAACAAACGTCTTTTCTCCTCAATTGCCACTGGTACACCGGATGGGAAGATTGGAGAACCTAAAAGAGTAAAGTTCCTTGTATTCAACTCCCTTAGCCCAGGCATTAAGGAACCGAAACGGTCAAAGAGGGACCTATCCTGACTGGCAGAGAAGAACTCACACTTGGCCATACTTACCTCCAGCCCTAACTGCCTCAGCCGTGGAATAAGAAGAGCTAAATCTTTTTCCACGATTTCCGGCTTGCCACCAATAGTACCATCGTCCAAGTACCATATATTAAGTGGTGACTCTAATTGGACAATGATCTCATGAATGGCTAGGCTGAAGACAAGAGGGCCAAGTGGGTCCCCCTGCTGAGCACCAACTTCAGATAAAATAAGTTTGTCCCCGAAGAAAAGATTTGAAGCGGACCCGTACAGCTGGGACAAGAAGTGATAAAGGGAAGGGATCTTAGCTCTGGCTTCCTGTAATAAAACGTCCCTTTCGAGGGAGTTAAAGGCATTCTTTATGTCCAGTTTTAAAATTACGCAGTCAGTGTTTGCAGGGTCGGAGGCAAAAGCACGTGTGGCGTGGATCGCCGCCTCGCAGCCTAACGGTGTCCCAAAGCCCAGTTGATTAGGACATAAGTAACCGGACATCTCTTCTCTCACAGCGCGGCAGCCCACTTTTGCCACTAACCGCCTAAAAACACAACCGACAGCAATGGGTCTTATGCCACCATCCTTTTTACTTAACGCGCATAATGAAGCACCGTAAAGATACGGGCAAACAGAGGCATTCAAGCGACCTTCCAACAGAAAATTGCACAGATTTGTCAGTTCCTCTATGAGACAGGACCCATTGTCCGCTGCAGAAGCTGATACTAGCTGCTTCAGATGCGCTGGACGGATACCGTCAAGCCCTCCAGCCGAGCTGTTGTAAAAGGAACTCAGTGCCTGAGACACGTCCTCCACCTTTACCTTCAATGCAGGTGTATCCATATCTGGAGCTGCTGGAAAGTTAAGTGCCCGGGATGGCAAGGGGTGTTTCGACTGAAGAGCTGCCAGGTTATCGGAGTCGCATACAGCAAAGCTATCATTTGAAGTCAACAACCGCACCGCCGACCTAAGGTCACCCTCATGTACCTTAGATTCGATTGTTTTTATTAATGAAGGTGATTTTCCACCTAAATCACTGCCATTAGGGACACAAGTGTCGGATGCGATGTTTTGCTTCACTTTAGACGTGAGTGATCCTGTACCGGAGGCCTCGGGAGCCCTCAGTGCTGAATAAGAGAACGACAAGAGTCGAAACCAGTCCTCAATACCATTGCTCTTCAAGCAACTACGTATAAGGGTGCACAGTTTAGCCGCTGCCATGCATCTTGCACCCTTGGGAATGTGGCGAAGCACTCTCGTAGTCTTTTTTAAATCTATAAGATTTTCGAGGCAGTTATTTGGATTAATTAATTTTCATTCATATTAGGGTCTTTTCTGACTACGGCCCTGAAATGACGCCGCGATTCCGACCTCTGATTATAATAAAACAAACTACATTAAAATATTGGATCATCTCGCAGTTTCACCCGCTACGAATTTCCTGCAATAAAATTGCTCATAGGCTTTATTAAATAGTATTGAAACTAGCGGCCTGCCTGCAACTCATTCTCCCGTGGGAATAAGATGTTTTTCCGGTACGTATTATACATAAAAACCTTCCTTTTAAATCTATTTGTCTATGTAATCTATTAAAAACTTGCATCAAAATCCGTTGAATATTTTTAAAGATTTAAGCAAACATATATACAGACAGACGCAAAAAGCAACTTTGCTTTATACTATGTAGTGATAGTGGTATGTCAAAACGGTTTTTTACCATAAGTTAAACTAAAGCCTTGGAAGTCAATGTTTTGGTATCCGTTTTTCTTTTCGTGTGGATCATCAAGTCCTACGACGCAAAGAACCCTAGTGTCAAAATTTTTCAACCGCCTTCTACAAGTACAAACCGACGTCTAAGTAAAGGTTTCAAATGTATCTAAACTTTCACATTGAAGAACCTCAACGCATATTTCCTTGAAGTAATGTGGTTTAGCCTTTAAGCAGACGATACTTACACGATAGATACTGTGTTGGTATTCGAGTCCCAAAACATTCGAACCATTAAAACCCTCGAGCTCGTGAATAGATTTCACGCCATTAATTCCACGTGGGCTAAGTCGGAAACAAGCTGAAAGCCGAACTCTAAACTTACTTTCTCCGCCTCAAAAACAACTTCCATTAGTCCCAACATTCCGCTCAGCCAGAAACCATTAACAACTTATTTCGGAAAGAATTACCCGATGTAATGAAGTTATTCACACCAAGTGCCTTCTACAGCAGTAATGTACAGTTAAAAGTTGTGTCTCTGTGGGACTGCGAAGAAGTTGAGAAGTCGCGGCTAACTCATATTTACGGGACATTCCAGACTTTGCGGGACACCCCAAATGGGACAGTTTAAGATCAAACGTCAGACTAGTGGAGCCCCCAACGTCACGTGCCTAACAGGAGATGATCCCTGGCTAAATACGCCGATCTGGAAACCAAGGTATCAGTTTACCGATAATAAGCTAACTACAAATATTATTTAAAACACACATTTGATCATTTGATACACATGTTTTCTGATATAACCCTGGAAAACAATCCTCAAAAATGTCAGAAGTGGCGATAGTGGCTGTATTCTTACGGCCACTATCGCTCTGCTTACCCCGCAAGGGATAAAGGCGTGATATATGTATGTATGTATGTATTATTTAAAACCAATAAAACTATAGGATTAGGCATTCAAGAGTCAATAAGCTGATATTGCCAAATGCTGATGTTGCCAAAAACTTTTAGCATTTTTATCAAGCTTTTGATGGTTCTACATCATTACACGTCATAGCTGCTATTCAGATAGTGACTTCAGTAAGAACTAATATAGAGTTAAGTTTAGTACTGCCTCATACATAAACTTTAATTCATTGTTTGGTTTTCCAATCATTTGCGTATTCACTCACTCTCTTTTTTTTCAAGTTGGACACCGAGTCATCCAACGACCGATTGAATTGTTTTTTCACTGTTCGGCGCTAGTGTTGCTAACGTTGCCTCTTATATTCCAAAGTTGCAGACTCCATGTTCCAATGGACCGCCAGTTTTCTCGAGCCCGCTAGTTGACAAACCTAGTTTGTTCAGCTTGAGACGGCTATCTCGAAGAAACTTAGTTCAGAAGCCGAAGACGCATATTTTTGAAGAGCTGTCTCATTCAGGCGAGAAATTTGCGGGTTTAATGTGAGTACCTACCGCATGAAGTTTGAAGAAGGTTAGAAGTGGGATTACGAAGACTTTGCAGACAATTTTCATGGATTTTGCAGTTTAAAGAAAGCCGAACTAAGAATTAATAGAGTAACTTATTCATAATAAAGAATTTGAATTTGAATTTAACATAATAAAACTAGTTTCTTACCACTAAGATTAATCGTCAAAAAGGCCGCCTCGGGTCGTGCCTGGTGGAAATGTGTTCAACACGCAGGCGGCATTTCCTCGTTGGATCGCTAACGATATGTGCTGCACCAGGTTAATTACTTTCTACGCCAAATATTGGTCAGTATTGGCAAAGAATACTAAAGCTTGGTAGCAGTGACATATTCCCCACATGCAGCCTGAATATTGTTAGATGTTTTTGATAATGGAATTAGTCGTCTCATCTCATAAAAACACGGATCTCATAAAGAGCTTTGTTCGTAATCCAGGTTTGTAACATCGAGTGTATTTTGTCGCTATGTGAGGTACTTGAAACTATTGAAGTACTCAATACTTAATATGGACTTTTAGTATATTTCCTTTACTTATAAACCAACTATACGTGTACTCCGTTGTATTGAAAATTCCTGCTAAATAAGTCATGTTAATTACCGAATCCATTTTCACCGCGTTCCCATTCCGAATGAAAAACAAAGGAAAACACCAATCCGAACGTTTGATTCGCCTGAATTCCGAACTGAACGAGTGAAAACTAAATAAACTAACTTCATTTGTGATTTTTTTTATTGTTATACCATAGAGAATATATTTCTAGCATTTTGTTTTTTGTTCGTACATGACATGTGTATTGTCGATGTTATGAAGTAGTTTTTGTCTTGTTTTACCATTTAATTTTGTATGATGTTTGAGATCTATGCAATACGCATCAGTGTACATTACATTCTCCCCTTCTAGCCAGGATATTCAGTCGCCTAAATAAATAAAAAAAGATTCACTCGCACGAGGTCCACAGACGGACGTAGGTCCCTCCCAGCCCATGAAAATGAACAGCTTTCCCAAAGGAACATAAGTGGAAATATGAAAAAAACTTTTGAACCTCATATAGAGTTGTTTCGCTCGGCTGCTACATTTTGTAGGGGAGCTCCAAAAATTTCTTTCATATTTCGACCTATGTATCTTGGAGAAACTTGTTCAGTTTCATGTACTGCTTAACCCCTTAAAATATTTGCAGCTATTACTTTTAAACCTTATACTTATTTAATCTACCAACTACTTTGTTTCAAATCTCAGAGCTCGTAACGAAATTACTGAGCAATCATTTCCCGTGATTGGCTATCTCCAGACAACTGAGACGAAGCTACAAAGTAGTCTGACTGAATTTAGCCGCAAAATGGCGAACTGAATTTCATGCAAAACCATTACTTACAATTTAATATTGATGTTGCTTCCAACTACTGCAGTCAGAAGATACACACTCATATCACGCTAATATCCCTTGTGTGGTAGGCAGAGCATTAATTCTGACAAAGTATATGAGTGTCGTTTCAGTAAAATTGTGTATCATATTCCTTTGAAAATATACATACATACATACATATATCACGCCTTTATCCCTTGCGGGGTAGGCAGAGCGTTAACGGCCGTAAGAATACGGTCACTATCGCTACGTCTGACATTTTTGAGGATTGTTTTCCAAGGTTGTTTCCGAAAACATGTGTATCACTATAGTGACAGGTTGTCAGCCTGTCGCCTAAAATTTGTAATACACCAATACTCTCGAGTCCCCTAGTCGCCTCTTACGACACCCGCGGGAAGGAAGTGGGGTGATGCTGTCCTAAGCCGGCATCTCACGGCATTTGAAAATATCTAAGGAAAAAATCCAATATATTATTATAATACTAAAACATAAGTCAGTACGACAGATCTCAGAAATGGGAGTCGCTCTGTGTACAAACTTCGTTCCACAGGTTACCCCGATAGATAACGGAATGAGGCAACGAGAATGATGATAAGTCAATTCTATAGGCAAAGAATACTAACTGTAGATATGGGCAAGCAATATAACAGTTTTTATTGTATTCCAATTCACATACCTACTCACAAGTTCAAAAAAGTGATTTAAAAATTCACATAAAATATGCCAGTTGTTCTTTCCCATTACATATGATACGTGATTGTAATATGGGGTTAATCAGCCGATATCCAGTCGCTATGAGCAATTTACTTAATTCTGTACTATGGTCATTTATTGAAAGCAATTTCATATATCCATTTACGTAAGTGTTTCATATTACTGGACAATGGACACATCGCCATCTAGTGGTCTGAGTTTGATATCAGAATCCGGATGTCATAAATTTCTAGTCGTAGAACACTATCCTAAGATAATAAGTTTTTTGATGTGATTGGTGAATTTTAAGTATTTGATTTCTTTTGTATCTCTTTTGAAATGCTCTCTTCTCTTTTCGTTTGAACACCTAGTCGTGCAAAGACCTGATGAAATCTGGTGTCAGAGTTTTTTGCGACCGCCTTTAAAGTGCTACAAATTGTATTCTCCTTTGACTAAAATTGTATTGTATCGATTGAAGCCTGTGAAGGGCCTTCTCTCAATCAACAACCAATTAGAAACTGGTAGTAATTCGAGTCATTGAGTCAAATACGGTGAGCTACTTTTTCGTTGTTTTCAGAGGATATTATTGAATAATAGATCGTTTCTTCTTTCAGAGCTTAGTAATTTTCCATTAGGTTCATGAGTAATGCTGGCTTGGGAAAAGATCATCCCATTTCTCTCCCGCTGGTGGCGTAAGAAACGGTTTAGGGTCTTAAGGATTTCATGTGTATAACGATTTTAGGCGACATGCTGAGAACCTTTTACTATAGTCATACACCTTATTACTGACATACATGACTTTTCTTAAACGACCTTCAGTTATTTTATCTGGCGTAGCAATAGCTCTGCTTACCCCGTAGGAGATAAAGGCGTGATGTGGATGTGCATTGACCATAATATCAAATCTCTAAAAAAATTACTAATTATATCAGTAAAGTCAAGTGGAAAACGTAGATTTGGTAAAGACAAGCTATTGTACTGAATATTAATTTGACAACTTATGCGTGAATATTTTGTTTGTGTGTAGACGTCGTAGCATTTCGCCGTAACAGTGGGCATAGAATGTCAAATATTTTGATTGTTCAACAAATGTCAGGACCAGCGTAACTATCATTACGCGCCCGTACGTGCGTTGTATGGAGCATAGAGATCAAGTTACGATGGTCGCGACATTATTTGTGCAAATGAGCAAATGATTGGCCTGGCCAGCTCCAAGGCAGTGTCCTTATTTTTTTTTATCCCGCCTGATCCGGTTTTCTATCAGGATAATAAAAACATATTTTAACAAAAAGATATTTGTGCTAAACAGAGTTCTTTTTAATAACGGATAACGACGTCATTATTAACCTACATTTAATACAGAGAGTTTTATTTTCTTGTTAATTGTTTAGTTTTAAATATCAAATTAGTAAATTTTATGTTTTATAGAGTTGGGCGGCATAACAATGAATGATCTCATCTCATGGTATCATAAATCTTTCTATTAATGAAAATCAAACAGAGACACATACGTGACAGTTATGACTGCCGATTCCCCGTCTAAAGATATAACATTGAATCCATGATTCAATCTTTTTGGAAACGCGAAGAAAATCTTTTTGGAGATCTTTTGATCATTTGCATCATTAGCCACTGGATTGTACTTATAAGACACTACTTAATTGTCTATGAGACTTTGACATCGCCATCAAATTATTCCTATTTGTAATATTGTACCTCAAACATTAGGTAACATTAGTATTTTTTTAAACTCATAATAGCATTGAAAAATATGTACCATCAAAACCCAATACCTGTATTACTCATTATCCTGAACCTATCAAAAAACTTATCCCTAAAAAACAAATTGAAAGTCTATTTACCTACTCTCGCAGCGTAGAATAAAATTATGATAACAAAAAAATAACCCTGTTGCCCTCAAAAACATTACGAGTATACTACGGGGCGAAATTAAATACGTGACCAGAAATCCTTACCTCTACAAACTATTATCTCCCGCCGGATACGAATCGTGAACTTGAGAAGCGTCTTCAAACTCCGTCCACTCATACACACTCACACAAAACTAATTAGTTTTTTAAAATTCAGATTGAAAAGGTTCGTCTGCGGAGTTCGCACTGGCAGGCGCGGCAAAGCGGCTCGAGCGCGCCTACCCCCGACGCCGGTCGTAAGCCTACTGCGGAACTAAAAGGTTGAATCCTTAGGGCATCCCGCATCAGAAAATGTAGACGCATGCGTACCGCCAGCCGGGATATAGTCAGTAGTCAGCTGATGGTATAAGGTCACTGTGTCACCTCGACTCCTGAGTAAGGGTACAATTTCACGGTTATGTGCTTCGGGGCATTAGGACTGAGCACTTGGAGAATTAAGTCGTTCTTTGCGATGAAAGTCTCAGGTGGTCTTGGGGTTTATTTCCGCGTCAGTGAAAAATTAGTTTTGTTCTAATACTTTTTCCAATTACACTGGATTTAATGAATTTATTTTCAAATTCTTGGAAAGAGAGTTTAGCCAATTGGAGTGGCAATGGGATGTCATACGGTGGAATAGATGTGTTTTCGAGTGGAGGCCACGACTCAGCAAGCGTAGCGTTGGACGCCTTCCGGCCAGATGAACTGGCTGGTTGCAGCTATATAGCGAAAAAGAGAGATTGTGTCCTACGGCTTTAACTGTGACCCTAGGGGAGGCCTGTGTTCAGCAGCTGACTGCTATAGGCTGACAATAATATGATAATGGCGATGAAGCAAGAGTTAATAATAGCATTTCAGCAGAAATCCGAAACTACTGGAATCTGGTACAAGAAATCCGGGCGATCGTAATATACGATTTACGAGTCGTAAAGAGGTAACTGCCCACATAACGCCTGCGATTAAACACTTAAACAGCAGTGAGCCTTGTCCAGTATGGGATAATAATAGTACCCACACCCTACAACTACCAAGTTACTAGTTTCCTGCGTAATTGTTTATTAAACACTGTGTTCTGTCTTGTGATGCTGGCTTAAAATAGCATCATCCCAATTCTACCTGTAGGTAGTAGACTCTAAGGGATAATCTATTCTGGGAATGGGCAACAGCGTTCTTTGTAAATTAAAAATCGTTCAGTGCGCTCGCCAATCCACTTGCCAAGCAATATCCACCGATATGGGGTGCCCATGTCCAGCAATGGACTGTTTTGGCTGTTAAGATTTGGAGGAAATGCATTAAATTGGACACGCTGTAATACTGTACAATTTTCAGTGTATAACCGATGCAAAAAACGGGAATAATATTTCTTCCTCCCATACAAAGTCAGTCTGTTGATCATGAATCATGTATTGTCGTTTTACTGCTTTTCGGGTATTGGTCCCATTACATATATACTCTAGAGAAACATTCTCTTTCTAAGTTAGTCGGGTAAGATGAAATATCAAGCATATTACACACACGATCTGCAAAGATAGACCTTACAGACCTGCCGAACTTTCCCGCATTCACCTGGGAAGTTGTGCTTTGTGCGACTGCGTCAAAGGCAACCGGGTATGCACCCTGAGAAACTCTGCAACTAGAGAGATAGAATATTTAGAAGCTGCATTTAAGTGTGTATGCTTGTGTGTAGTAAAGTTTGACTTTCTGACCGAAGGGTGATTTTCAGGGTCAATGAGTTGGTACTTATTTTAAGTTGTTGATTGGATTTTGAAAATCAACAAAATAAATTATTTTATCCGCCCAGTGGTTGCAACCGCTGCAACTTATTTTCTCGTGGGAATAAGTTGTTTTCTCCCGGTAAATATTTACCATTCTCTTAAATTACTCTATGTAATAAAAAATTGCTTCAAAATCTGACTTTGCTTTATATTATGAAGTTAGTGATAAATGAATAAAATGTGCTCAAGACTGAAATACATATGTCCGTCAGAATACATGGTTGAAAGTATGTTAAGACAACGGTGAAAGCTGAACGGCTACAAAAAAAGGAAATTGTAATATTACATTATGAAACTATTGTAGTAGTATCAATAATCTAGTTTTCCGTATTTAGTTGTACAAAAATTGCCTCTCGCAGTAAAAAAAAATAATAATAGCTTAGTTTAGGAACGGGTAACTATAGTAGTTAGTATACAAGGTGTAAAAATATTAGCTGCAAATATTTTAAGGTTTGAATCAACTCATGAAACTGAACAACTTTCTTGATCAACTTATTTAAAGTCAGCTAATCGCAAATTTTGTTTTAACGTGTTTCCTTCGACACACGGAGGAGATTGAACCAAAATAATTGTAAAATCTGAGGACCAAATTGTCTGTTGTTGGTGCAGCGAGCTAGACCGGGAGCCGGAATCACAATAACGGTAAAGTGTCGCATCCACAATAAAGATCACACTCCTCATACTAAAACCGCACTCGACGGACGACGCTGCGATAGCGCTGCGTCGACAGTGGTTGAGCGGTTTTAATATGGGGATTGACATTTCTAGTATGAATCTGACAGACCACTGCGATGTTTTAGCGCTCCGTCGTGCGTCAAGTGTGTGATCCGTCTTAATTGTAAAATCTGAGGACAAAATTGTCTGTTGGTGCAACGAGCCAGCTAGACCGGGAGCCGGAATCACAATAACGGTAAAGTGTCGCATCCACAATAAAGGCTTACGGCCACTAACGCGCCGAACGGCGTGCTAATGAAAACTCCCACACGCCAGGACCGGACTCAGGTACAGATTTAAAATAATTGCTGAATTTAAGATTGGGAATGGCATTTGCTGTAAATGTAACATTTTGCATTGCGCTTCATAGATCTCCTTGCCTTATCCCGTTCTCTGTCGGGGCTGGCTACCTAACCTAGGGGATTTGACGTGGAACTAAGTTTTTACATTAAGCGTCTGCAGTCTGACCTCTGTAACCCAAAGGCTAACCTGCCCCGAATCCTAGGTTAGGTCAAATTCAAATATCATCAGAATTCAAACTCTATTTGAATGCGGGTTTCATCACGGTGATTTTCTTTCACCGTAAGAGCAGTCAGTAACTATACGTGAGTAAAACACATTAGTTTATGGCGGGGATCGAACTCCGGTGTCACGATTGAAAGACCGGTGTCCTAACCATTACGCCACCGACGCTCCATCTTGCACTGCTCCTATTAACGCCCAAACGATTTAAGCCCTTAATATGGAAGCCCGCACTGGACTTTTGTGAATGTCGAAGAAGATAATTTTCTAATAGATAAGAATTCCCGATCGTGGCTTTTGTATAACACGGTTTTTAAGACCGTTATACTGTTTAATTAACAACAACGTTTTCACGCAACGAATGTACTTCAGATGTGATCAAGATTTATCCTAGTTTTTATAAAATTCTTGAACTTATCTTCTACGAACCCTTTTTAAAATCGATTCAAGATTCAATATTCAATCGTTTTTTTTAAAGTTGATTCACAATGAATGCTTTTAGAAAGTTACAATACTGTCACAGAATAAATAAAGTAGTCATTGTAAAAAAGAGAAAATTATCAGACACATTTTCTCTTTTTTATAACAATTACTTTCTTTCGAATCTTTCACGTTGTATTAAAATATCCTGACATAGGTAAACGAAAACGAAGCTCTCTAGCATCTAAATCCGGCCCGTTACAAATGACGTTAACCCAGGGGACATCGCTAGTTGACATTAGGCTTAATGAAAAATTTCATAACGTCCTGTACAGTAGAAATAAAAAGGAAACGCGGTAAAGAGTTTCCCCCGCGGCTAGCATACGCCCAGTGTGCTGTGTGCCTTATAAAAAAGTACAGGGAAACCGCGCATGTACAGCCGGCTTACATTTCTTTACACAAACCGCACATGAATCTCACATTTGTTTGACGATTAATAGGTGTAAAGTCAAATGTGCTTAAACGTATGGTTACATCTTTTTATTATGCATGTACATACATACATACATATGTCACGCCTTTATCCCTTGCGGGGTAGGCAGAGCGTTAATGGCCGTAAGAATGCGGTCGCTATCGCCACGTCTGACATTTTTGAGGATTGGTTTCGAAGGTTGTTTAAGAAAACATGTGTATCACTATAGTGACAGGTTCTCAGTCTGTCGCCTAAAAATGTAATACACCAATATTCTGGAGTCCCTTAGTCGCCTCTTACGACACCCGCGGAAAGGATGTACTTGAATCTCACATTTATTTGGCGATTAACAGGCGTAAAGTGAAATGTGCTTAAACGTATGGTTACATCATTTTATTATGAACAGCGCAAAATATCGTAACATCATGCGGCAAGCATATAAGTTACGTACTATGTACTACTAAATGCGTCTCAATACATAACTTTTTAACATAATTTTTTTAGCGCGCATGGTACAATCGTAGCTAAGTATTGTTTTTTGTTTTGTTTTGGTGGACCGATGAGCTGGATGCATATAGTAAGGATGCACCTGGAGGCTCAGAGCAGAAAAGGACGGAAAGAAAAGAGGGAGGCCTTTATCCAACAGTTAGATAATGTAATGATAGATGTAGGCTAATAAGATAAGATTGTTTTGCAGCAACTGCAGTAACTACCCTAAAGTTTAGGTTGCTGATTTCAAAAATGGTTAGAGCTGGTAGCTTCCTCGGCCAACGCTTAAGTTTGGCCATTCAAAGGGGAAACGCTGCCAGCGTTTTGGGTACCTTGTCTCATGGGGGCGCCCTGGATGACTTTTTCCTAGTTTATGTTAGTTTAATGTTTTTTATCTAAGGCGAGGAACACAGTTGACACACGACGGAGCGCAAAAATATCGCAGCGGTCTGTCAATCCCCATACTAAAACCGCTCAACCGCTGTTGACGCAGCGCTATCGCAGTGTCATCCGTCGAGTGCGGTTTTAGTGTGGAGAGTGACGTTTCTAGTATGGATCTGACAGACCGCTGCGATATTTGTGCGCTCCGTCGTGCGTCAAGTGTGCGATGCGACTAAGTTGTTAGGTAATTTTTGTACATGACAATGGTAGTGATAAGGTTAGAACGATATTTCTATAATCCTTTTTATTTTGTGGCATATGACCCAGCCAGACCGGCCATCGCCCGTGGCATACTCCATACATATATCACGCCTCTATCCCTTGCAGGGTAGGCAGAGCTTTAGCGGCCCTAAAATTACGGTCGCTATCGCCACTTCTTACAGATATTGAGGGCCCTTACATATGATTCATGTATCACTGTAGTGACAGGTTGTCAGCCTGTCGCCTAACTTTGTAATACACATGTAACCCTCGAGTCCCATAGGCGCCTCTTGCGATACCCACGGGAAAGAAATGGGGTGACGCTATTCTAAGCCGGCATCACACGGCAAACAGTGGGACGATGTAGGTTAATTGAGATAAAATTGTTTTTTGCAGCAACTGTAGTAACTACCCTAAAGCTTAAGTTGCTGGTTTCAAAAATGGTTAAAACGATATTTCTATAATCCTCTTTATTTCGTGGCACTGCCCAGCCAGACCGGCCATCGCCCGTGGCACACTCCAAATTCGCATATTTTATACATGCTGATATTCTTTTATAGGAAAAGTTGCAACTCATGCCATCGTGTTCGGGAATATAAAAAGATCTACATATCGTTGATGAAATAACTACCATGTTTAAACATTTAAATGGAAATTGTAAAAAACATTTCGTGGTTTATTTATATACATTAAGAACTCTATCACACCTCAGCGCACAAATGACTCTCAGATCTATACTAGAAACGTCCCGCCCCATACAAAAACCGCTCTCGACGCAGATTCAACGCACGACCCTACACTAGCGCTGCGTTAGCGCTGGGTCGTGCGTCGAGAGCGGTTTTAATTTGGGTAGTGACATTTTTAGTATAGATCTGACAGGCACATACGTTAGCGCAGCGTTATTTTTGCACTGACGTGTGGAAAAGGCTTTAAAAACTCAAACTCAAATTCAAATCATTTATTCAAAGTAGTAAATTTGATATGTATCTTTTTGAATGTCAAATATTTGTCATTGTAAAAGAATTGGAGTACCTAATTCGCTCATATTCTGTTCAGAACTCTTAATACCAGGTCTATTAATACTAGACAGTCTTACTTTCTCAGTGCGTAACGCGTATTTACAAATTGATTGAATGTTTGGTAGTTATTCTATTTCGAAGTGAACCATCACTGGCGAAATAATGAATCAAAGCTGGCGACCAAATTTAGACCTGAGTGGTATTCATTATACCAGAAAGGGTCATCAGATCGGCGCGCGATCATTCATAATCTTGACAATAAAAAGGCTGGCTAGAGTGGCAATTACCCCCAGAGCTCCTTGTGCAGTTGGCAGTCCAGACAGTAGCTAATAGCCAGAACCGATGTCTGCTACAAATTACTATCGAAATTGGACCAGGAGAGGATCGGGCGTTCTTTGAATGGTTCTTCTGAAAACGACAAAAATAATAAGATAAAAGTGTGTGTGATAACAGTGTTGGTGGCCAATATTAAGACACGGGTCTTACTATCGTGAGACCCGAGTTAGATCCCCGCCATGTCATCATCATTGGCCTCACACGTCTGTGACAGACGATTTAATCAGTGTCTGAGGCAAGGCTTTTCGTGGCTATATAAGCCAATGCGGGAGCGGCATGACTTTCCGCACGCTCTACAAGTGAAGGTGGTATTATAGACTGGAACATGCATGTTTAGGTGTCGTTTTTGCCTTTTGTTGGCGAGACCAGAGAACCAGGCGTCGTCGTGAGACTTACGCCCATCATACACACGCTTTCGCCATTTGTCCCTATCCTCAGCAAGCTTCTCCCAGCTTTGATGGTCGATGTCAAACGCAGCCATATCCCGCTTGGCGCAATCTTTGAAACGCAGCATGGGTCTTCCAACCCCTCTTTTGGCGTTAGCTACGGCACCAAGCAGGACACGCCGCGGTAGACGCGAAGGTTCCATTCGGTGCACATGCCCTAGCCACCGCAAGCGTCTCTGCTTGAGCAGGGCGGTAAAGCTAGGCAGCTGTGCAATTTCTAGAACTCGCTCGTTTGTGACTCTGTCCTGCCAGGTTATATGCAAGATATTTCTTACGCAGCGCATATGAAACGAGTTAAGTCGACGCTCTTGTTTTGCATACGATGTCCAGGTATCAGCTCCGTACAAGAGTATGCTTAAAACGCAAGTTTGCTAAACAATAATCTTGGTTTTAGTGGTCAGATGTTTATTGTTCCATACTCTTGTACTCAGCTTACCAAACATGGTTGCCGCTTTGCCGATACGCGTATTGATCTCAACATCAAGTGTGAGATTGTTCGACACAGTCGACCCCAAGTAGCAAAACTTGTCGACAATGTCCAAGGGAACGCCACCGAGCATTATATGTGGAGCTTCTGCGCCTTGAGTTGCACTACTGTTTTTTTGGCATTAATGGACATGGAGAACAGAGAACACGCGTGGGAAAACTTATCGATAATGTTTTGAAGCTCACTTTGAGAATTTGAAACGAAGGCTGCATCGTCAGCAAACAGAAGGCTATCGACAAATAAGTCATCGCGGTTGCGCTTAGACTTTAGAAGCGAGATATTGTACAGCTTCCCGTCAGCCCTTGTGTGCAGGTGGATACCCTGTTGGTCATCGCCGAAAGCAACTTTGAAAAGCAATGAAAAGAAAATACCAAACAGGGTAGGAGCTAACACGCAGCCTTGGCGAACACCTCTACGCATTTTGAACGGCTCAGATGTATTGCCGTTAAAAACAACAGAACCTATCATGTCCTCGTGGAAGGATTTAATGAGAATCAGGAGTTTTGGAGGGCACCCGATATTTAAAAGTGCAGTATAAAGTCCCTCTCTGCTAACGGTGTCGAAGGCTTTGTTAAGGTCTACGAACGCCACAAACAGAGGTGTTTTCTGCTCTCTACACTTTTCTTGCAGTTGGCGAACTGTAAAGATCATATCTGTCGTGGAACGTTGGGCGCGGAACCCACATAATAACCCCGCCATGTACCAGTATGTTTTACTCACGTACATTTACCGACTGCTCTTACGATGAAGGAAAACCATCGTGATGAAACCCATATTTTTTTTTTTTATGTGACTTAACCTAGGATTCGGGCCAGGTTAGCCTTTGGGTTGTAGAAATAAAATGGCAGTCGCTCTATGTAAAAAATTGGTTGCCCTAGGTTAGGTAGCCGACCGCGATAGAGAAACGGGATAAGGCAAGGATAATAATGACTGCTGAGATCCTTAAGAATACATTTTATTATCTCCTTGCACTTATCTTAATTTACTTGGCATAGTCACAATAAAATTAAAGGCGACCAAGATATGAATCCAAGGGATTCCCTGTAAATATTTACAAACCTTGTACTGAGTTCACCATTCCCTCTTCCAATGTGATAAATAAGGTAACTACTCCCACCCCCCATTACGGGGAGGCCCAAAACCAATAGAGGACTGCTGTCGCTTTTAGTTGTAGTTGTTAAAATAAAGCGACAAGATGATTGGTTCGCACACTTAACGCACGACGGACCGCTAAAATATCGCAGCGGTTGGTCAGATCCATAGTAGAAATGTCAATTACCATACTAAAACCGCACTCGATTGACCACGCTGCGATAGCGCTGCGTCGAGTGCGTCAAGTGTGCGATCCGCGCAGTCAATAAACATCAAATTATTAAGACATAACAAATCTTATGGTACTCGTACATAGATTTATAAAATACTGTTATGATTTTCAACTAAGGAATTGCGCTGAGAAAAAACTTTTCCTCGATAAAACAACCTTTACGACAAACACAAAAGGAAACCAATTAAATTAATGGAAATGTAGAATGTAGAGCCGAAAGTCAATTAGTCGAACAAAAAAAGCAACCCTTTCGTCTAAGGAATCCTAATAAAAGGCAGCACTGGACAAAGGCCCGAGTAATGGAACTCGAATGGAATGGAAAATTCTAGAGCATTGTTATTTTGCGCCTTTTTGTGCCGATTCCACTGAGCATACTAAAACCGCATTCAACGGATGACGCTGCGTAGCGCTGCATCGACAGCGGTTGAGCGGTTTTAGTATGGGGATTGATATTTCTAGTTTGGATCTGATAGACCGCTTGTAACAGTTCAGCCCTGGGAGATATCACGGCCACCGAGACCTACAGAAGACTTATAGAAGGTCTAGACCTCACATAGAAGTCTAGATGAAAGGCTCGTGATATAAATTTTAGTTGTGATCGTCTAGATAATTGTTAGGACCCTTATACGTTGTGTTTTATAAAATATAGTAAACCAATAGTTCTTTTAAGCTGGTATATGGAATTCTTGGACTATAATAGCTATTAGGTAGGCATTAAGTACTGGTTGGATAAGGTTGGGCAACAGGGACGGACAAAGGAGACGATTCGAGCCCCCAATCCTCGCTCAATCGAATGGACCTCCGACCCAGCAACATCCAATATTTGACAAAATGCCTGCCCATGGATATTCTTACACAATCATGAATTATGCAAAAACATCCACAAGGAAGGAGTCAATTAACAAAACTGAACGCTGCCCAACAGGTCCCCTCGAAGATTTGGATTTGGATTTGGAGATTATTCTCCTGCTAAAAGATGTGTCATAACACTGACACTGTAGCGCTGAAGCAGCGCTACGGAAAAATGATCAGGATTTTGAACAGATTCAGATGTTCTTTAAGAACAAATATTAGATTTTGTATTAATATAACCAGTCTTCATGACCAGCCAGAAGACACCAATGTGTCAGGTGTATTATTATCAGTTGAATAATATAATTCCAACTGGAATCATTCAGTAGTAGTTTGTTGTTATTTTGACCTTTCAGGCCAGTATTCAATATAAAGACTGTACCAAACTTGCCCATACATTTATATGATTTCCATACGGAAGTTAAGGGTATGCATTTAGCAAATTAGTCCCTTTATAATGAGATCATTCCGCGAGCCAATAGTAGGTTGAGACGCTAATGCTAATCCCATTGTAAGATATAGGTGTGACTAGTGCAGATATGAAACTCATAATTACCTCCTTTGGTAATATAAATGATTATAGGAACATAACGAATGTTACAGCTATATCGAACACTATAAGTAAGTATATATCAGGTGCGTTGGATTGCAGTTGTCATATATCATTCAACGACAACAATCAGTCGGTATGATGTCTCAGGCAAGCCATGATAGATTTTATAAAACAATAAAATAATTTAAGATGCATATTTACATCTGAAACCTGTTCTTAGACAGGAAATAAAGGATGGGAGATTTTCTTATCTACCAGCCATATTTTTAGTATGATGAAAGTACTTAACTATAAAATAGTAGGCACAACATACATACATACACATACATATATCACGCCTCTATCCCTTGCGGGGTAGGCAGACCGTTAACAGCCGTAAGAATACGGTCGCTATCGCCACGTCTGACATTTTTGAGGATTGTTTTCCAAGGTTGTTTCAGAAAACATGTGTACCACTATAGTGACAGGTTGTCAGCCTGTCGCCTAAAAATTGTAATACACCAATACTCTCGAGTCCCTTAGTCGCCTCTTACGACACCCACGGGAAGGATGTGGGGTGATGCTATTCTAAGCCGGCATCACACGTAGTAGGCACAAGTAGGTGATAAATAAATATAGTAGATTTTTAATCCACTGATGAACAAAGCCACTTTCAGCCTTGTGAACATATTTTGCTTATAAAGCAAAATAATAGGTAAGTATTAGTTGTAAATATTATTAATAGATACCACTGAGCAAAGCCCATGTAAGTAAACGAAACAAAGAGTATTTTCTCCTCAGTCGCTTTAGCAGCAAAGTTTTAATATGATAGTCCCAACAGGAACAAATCAAAACTGTAGATATAAAATAGTCCAGTGCAGGCACAGACCTGATATATTCTGGTAGAATAGAAGAGGTTAGGATAGGATCAGATTTAGGGTATGCCTACCTATATACCTATATTGAAACATCAGCAATCGCTTAGGCAGATTAATAAAAAAGATTTTGAAATATTTAGAAATTATGGTTGTTGGTTGCAGAATTAAGAAATTATAAGGTTTGCATGAAGAACTCAAGCGGAACCGACAACAAAACAAAAGACAAAGTTCAACAAGAATAAACCTAGGTATAGCCTAAGAAAAAGAAGCCTAACATTTCCAAATCTTGTCAATTTCTATAAGAATATAAAATAGGTTGAACTAGTCTATTCTGTATAACCTAGACCTAGATATTTAGTTTAAACTGTATTCTTGCCTAAAAATCTATGATTCATTAGCTACAATTGACAAGATTTAGAATAGCAAAACTTGTACTTATCTGGCGAGTCCCAGGAACCAGTATCTCTCGACAAAACTATCCAAAACAAACAGCTTCCACCCTCGCTGAATAGACCGGCAGCATCAGCACCCCACAGCGGCACAAGTGTTCCACCTCCCTCATAACAAGACACCAGCACACACACTCTTCACTGATTTCACTCGCGGATCAATCAGCTGACACGGCGCGAACAGCTGATTGCGGACGACGAACTTTCAAACTCACAACACACTCTTCACCGATTTACTTTACTTCGAAACCTTTTCACTTTATCCAGCGAGTTGTCTCGGTAAAATTAAACTTGCCTCCGACGGCCGTGCGACCGGCTTATATAGTCCTAAAATCGATCAATCTCGAAACATTTTCTCGAAAATTTTTTTTCTTGAATTCTCCGGAACCTTCGCACACACACACATACATATAGAATTTTCTAAATAATTCTCCTACTCGACACCAGGCGTCGCTACTTTATATAATTTTCATTCATAAATACACACACATGCACACACACACACACACACAAATCCCACCTTTACAAACAATCGACCCAAATATGACTCCCAGCGCCATCTCTTATCCAGTTACCGAACCAATCCCGCTCCCATCAAAGACTAGGGTTGAGCCACTGTAGTACACTGGTACCATCTTTGGTACCAATTGACTTAATAGTATTAAGGTCAACAGATGTCGCTATATTTAAATTATAAGGGCCCGGATATCGTTTGTTATACGCTGCGGTGTTTACCGCTCCGTCGTGCGTCAAGTATGCGATCAGCTTTACTCTTTTGTACTTTTGGCTCCAGCAATAATTCTAAGCAATGTCTGTATTTTTTATTACCATTGGACACCATTTCACAGCCTAGTTAGCGTTGCTATTAGCACTGAGACGTGAAAGGAACTTAACCACATAATGACGTCACAGTTCACTACACGTGAACTGTGACGTCATTATGTGGAAATATCCAGTGTTTCACACGCTCTCAGTTAAGGGTCTGCAGCGGAGTGCTGGCTGCGATTGCGTTGAGGGCCTCTTCATGCGGCGAGACTGCGCTGAGTACAGCACTTGACTTGCTGCTGGTACATAATGTCAAATTATTCACAGGCTCATGCCAGTTTGCATTATACCTTTTTTTTATCTTTGCGTTTTTTTTGTGTGGGACATGGTCCAACGACCCGATGAACCCTAGGGTCAGAATTTTTCAACCACCTTCTATAAGTAGCAGGCTTCATGGTTGTGTAACGGCCGCCTTCTAAGTGACCGCCCGTTTAGTAACTTTTCTATAATTTTTTGTATATTTTTGTGTATTTTAGTTGAAGCTTTATCTCTTTGTGTATTTATTTGTATTGTTACAAGTGTAATGACCCTCATCCGTCATCATCATCATCATCATTATCATCATCATCATCATCATCACATCAGCCTATAGCAGTCTACTGATTGTGCCATGATCCATCGATTATGTTTTATTGGCTTCATTCTTTCTTGCATGGTTTCCTCTGAAAACTCCCTCGATCTAACTTCCACTTACAAGTTTGATGGGTTTACAACCAGCACTATGTAATTATTCATAATCACCGCGTTTGCTGGTCAACGAGGAATCAGCGTCTTAACGTAGCTCCGCCTACGCCGTAGCAAAACGCTACGGCGTCGTAGCTACAACTTTTCGTAACCCAGGTAAGGCGGAACGCACACTTGACGCACGAAGGAGCGCTAAAACATCGCACTGGTCTGTCAGATCCATACTAGAAATGTCAATCCCCATACTAAAACCGCACTCAATACATCTGCTTTTTATATTGTTATAAAAGACCTGACCATTTGTCAGACGTGGCGATAACCACCGTTTTTTTTATAGCCATTAACGCTCTGCCTACCTCATAAGGGATAAAGGCGTGATATGTGTATGTGTATGAAAGACCTATTTACTTAATTGTATACCTTTATTTCACCTCCTTACTTGTAATCCAATTACTCGCCCTCGAGTGAATTAAATTAAAAAGGGCTCAGAATAATGTATGCTTAATTCGGAGTATTCGTAGCTACTTTAGGAATCTTTGTCCCTAAACTAGACGGGCTGAAAACTGCGCGCAAACAGGGCCTAAACACACGGACCGTACAAACACACCTGTCGGAAGCCCGTTAGGACGGGTCTACACTAGACCAGCCACTTTTTCAGTCCGATCCTTCCCAGAACAACTCCTAAGCCCAGTCTCGCCCCAAGGGCGTGATTGGGCTGTTTGTTTGAACAACCAATATTTTTTTTTTCGGGTGAGCCTTAGCTTCCCACAAAGCCGGCGTAGATTTGATGGCTCCGGGGCCAAAATCGTAGGTTCCAACACAAAATAGACCATTATCATCAATAAACTAACTAACTCTGCTCTCTTAGCGATCCAAAGAGGATCTTGGCCTTCAAAACGTGCTCTCTCCACTGATCTCTGAAAACGTCAATACATAGTGTAAAATGAAGTCGCTTTTGTGAGTCTATCAGAGACCATGTTCTGCTGGCTTGGAATAACATCGCCCCATTTCTACTCACGGGTTTCGCAAAAGGCAATCTGGGGAATGTGCAGCAGCGTACATACATACATATATCACGCCTTCATCCCTTGCGGGGTAGGCAGAGCGTTAACAGCCGTAAGAATACGGTCGCTATCGCCACGTCTGACATTTTTGAGGATTGTTTTCCAAGGTTGTTTCAGAAAACATGTGTACCACTATAGTGACAGGTTGTCAGCCTGTCGCCTAAAAATTGTAATACACCAATACTCTCGAGTAGGATGTGGGGTGATGCTATTCTAAGCCGGCATCACACGAATGTGCAGCAGCGTTCCCTGTAATTACAACTACTTGCTCTGTCTGCGCAATTTGCTAATTCGCCTGTCTAGCGTGGTGAGTATGGCATATACCTCTGAAATGACGACCGATGTGGCGCAGTGGTAGTGCGACTGCCTTAGACGCAGAAGGTTCCGGGTTCGATTCTCGGTGGGTCACTCACTAAGTTGATATTTATCACTTTGTGAATTTGTTCCCAGTCTGGTTAGGACATTGCGGGCTGAACCACCCGATTGTCCGTAAGTAAGATGGTTCCGTGTTTCGGATGACACGTTAAGCCGTAGGTCCCGGTTGCTGTCTATGATCACTTAGACGGCGGTCGTTACACAACCATGTCAGAAGCCGGTTGTAGAAGGCGGTTGAAAAATTCTGACACTAGGGTTCATCGGGTCGTTGGACGGCTCGGTGTCCCACTCGAAAAGAGACCTCTGAAATAGGGGAGGCCTATGTCCAGCCATGGATGGATGTGATTCTTGTAGTAGTAGTAGTAGGCTGTCGTGGACGGTTCTGAACATTGATACTCACTATCTTTTTTTCACAGATTTTTAAAAACCTAAATTACATGTCCAATATTTTTCGATAACCTAAAGTACGGGAGGTATAAAGGCGTGATTTGTGTGTGTGTGTGTGTGTGTGTGTGTGTGTGTGTGTGTGTGTGTGTGTGTGAGTGTGTGTGTGTGTTTGTGTGTGTGTATGTGTGTGTGGGCGAAAACTATGGACTAAAAATGTATTTCCTTATTATTATTTTTTACCTAGTTGTCTACCCAATTATATCGCCCAAAATCCCAAGTGTACCAACACCCTTACGACCCTGTTCATACACGGTGTTTGTGTTGCGATTATTCCCGTCGCTAGTTCACAGTTCCCGGCCGATGCTAATGCGTCCCGAATGCTGTGTCCCCAACTATTTATACACTCGCGGACAATTATACGAAAAGGGTTCGATGATGAGCTATTTGTTTCGGGTTTTGTTTGAATTTTCGATGAGTACGGTTTATTTTCTATCCGAATAATTTATTTGTTCGGAATTAAAATCTTTGCTTAAAGGCTGGTTTCAGAGCGGCGCGTCTCAGCAGCGCTGCCCAGGCACGCGCGGCTCGGGCGCGCGCCTGGGCAGCGCGTTCGCTGTGAAACGACATTCAGACGCGCGCGCTTCGTTGTGGTGTACGGTCGAGTGCAGAGAATCATTATGCCAGCAAACGTAATCACTATATTAGCTATATAAGTTATATGGAAAAGAGTGCAACAACGACGTCTTAAAAGATTGCAAGTCGACGCTACTGGCAATCGAAGGAGATCCGACCGCGGCGCGGCCGAGACGCGGCCCAAGACGCGTCACTATGAAACGCTACATACAATCTAGTGTAATGCGAGGCGCGCGCGGCTGGGCAGCGCTGCCGAGACGCGTCGCTCTGAAACCAGCCAAAGAGTGGAATGTTTTTAGACGAAGCTAAAAAAGGGTTGGTTTCTATTAGTTATTTGTTTTGTTTTTCTTTCTAAACTTTATAAATGTTTATCTTCCTATAAATGTTCCTTAAATAAGAATGTTAGAATATAGTATTGATATTTAAAAGTAGTTTTATAGTAGTTTTATATACTAAAACTAATTTTACACTGCTCTAAGTGGTGTGTATCACTATTCCCGTAGCTATACTAAGAAATGAAACAATTTATAGGTGAATTAATTGTAACGAGTAGGTACATAGGATTCGGGCCAGGTTAGCCTTCAGATAGCAGAGGTCAGATGGCAGTCGCTCTGTGTAAAAACTTGGTCCCACGTCAAATCTAATTTGCAATGCCCTCAAAAGGGCGTCATATGTGATACACTATTGTAATATTAGATCTTAAGATACCATGTGATAAGCAAATAAATAAATTACGAATCCCCTAGGCAGTAGGCAGGCTAATAGTTGTGCAAACTCAAATAAGGTCTTTATATTTCTGTACATTAAAATATTATTTTTTTCCGTACATTAAAAAGTAACAAAATACAGAGTTATCGAGATGGCTACCAAATTATTGCGTGCGTTATCGTTTATCGCACGATCGGCACAACAAACGCGGTTTTAACGCGAAATAATCGCGCAGCCGTAACTCACGACGGATCGCGATCGGCGCGGCAATCGCGACAAGTGTGATTTACTTTATTGTTTGGACAATCCCGCTAATTGCCTACATTATATTTATCAGGATTACTCAGGACTAACCTGCGTTAAAAAATGTATGACTGAAAGCCAGTCCAGCGAATTCAGCGGGCTGCTGTTTTCCCGGGGCAAAAATATATTGTTGCGGATCTCTTTGGTCTAAAGCAATTTACTTTTCAGTGATGTCAATTGTATTATTTCTTTGCGTGAAATTATCAGCTGGAGGCTCACGCCGGAGCCTTCACAGATATTTTTCTGCAAATAAAAAAAAAAAAACTATGTTGATTAGGAATGTTTTAGGTTTCTAATAGTGTTTTCGTTTTTTTAAATCGGTAAGGAGTTATCGAATACATACTAACAAATAATTTATTTGCGAGATCTCAGCGCGCCTCAGTGAGACCACCAGTGACCGGAGAGCTGGCAGCTTCCTCGGCCAACGCTTAAGTTTGGCCATTCAAAGGGAAACGCTGCCAGCGTTGTGGGTACCATGTCTCATGGGGGCGCCCTGGACGACCTTTTCCTGGACTAAGTTAGTAAAAAAAAAACGAAGTTTTAAGGTTAGTTTTTTATAAGAAAATTATGATCAATAAAAATGCGAACTGTTAAAAAAATGGTGTAGACATTAGACAACTATCTTATGCTTACCTAAGCTGAAATCCGCTTACGTTATCAAGAAAGAATGTACTGTTTGATAGAACTGTGATCGTTTGCTGTTTAATGCTTAGTAACTAGTTAGGTATATAACGCTTGCGTATTAAAGAAAAACTTGACTGTGACTGAGAACAAAAAGAAAACGTTCTTTTATACTCGTATTTACTCAGAGATGACCTCGCTTTAGCCGGGGCAGAGCGAGAGGCCCTCGGGGCCCCTCGATGGCCCCGACACAGAGAAAGGGCCCTTAGCGCTATCAGTGGTCTCCTAATTATGTCGAGGAGGCACCCAGCCTCTGTGCCCTGCACTCAAATGTCTTTCTGATTGACTGAGAGGCCTTTGAACTGTGGTGAAAATTTCTGATAAGCATGAACATTTTGATTTTTATCAATAATGCAGACAAGTGTTTTCGCTTCCGTCTTTGATGCGCATTTTTGATACGATAAAAACCACAAATGTATAACTAGAAATGCCTGGTAGTGCTCACATCTAACGCACTTCTCTTTTTAGCGCACCCGTAACGCATGCGTTGCAGTTGCAATATACCTATCTCTTTTGCACGAGCGACCGTCAAGTGTAGAATTTGCCACTTTTGAAATAATTTACATTCAAAGTTTTCAATCGAACGAAAGTAAAAACGAAAGCTTTTTTTACCCTAGGTCGTCAACATAGCAAATTTCAAATTGAATATTACAATGTGGCCAAATATTGGTCCAATAAAGTATAGTTGTTCTTTATATACGCAATGAAGAAGAAAATGAATCTATGCAAACAAAAAATATAAGTTGGTGTACAAAAAGCGCAGCACAATAAAAGGCAAAGTAAAAAGACAAGCAAACCGGGATATAAAAGTTGTCTAATATTAGCGAGCTGAAACTGGAGCGTAGTCGTTAACAAGCAAATTTTCCGGGTGGCAGGCGCCCACTGCACTCCCCAACCCCCGGCCACCGCATATCTATGTGATCCTAGAATTACCAAATACTATTTTCAAGTGTTCTAAAAAACTAGCGTCTTGCCCAGCAGATGCACCTGCTGTTAATGGTTTTACATACATACATCACGCCTTTATCCCTTGCGGGGTAGGCAGAGCGTTAACAGCAATAAAAATACGGTCGCTATCGCCACGTCTGACAAATATTGAGGGCCCTTTC
The DNA here is from genome assembly GCA_029255805.1 of Keiferia lycopersicella. Classification (NCBI taxonomy): domain Eukaryota; kingdom Metazoa; phylum Arthropoda; class Insecta; order Lepidoptera; family Gelechiidae; genus Keiferia; species Keiferia lycopersicella. The sequence continues at coordinate 1,259,328 of JARACZ010000018.1, forward strand.
AGATGATTCGTGTATAACTATAGTGACAGGTTGTCAGCCTGTCGCCTAAAGTTGTAATACACAATAAACCCTCGAGTCCCTCAGTTGCCTTTTACAACACCCGCGGGAAGAAATGGGGTGATGCTATTCTAAACCGGCATCACACGGCACAATGGTTTTACGGTGGGAATAAGACGGTTTTTCAGCACTTGAATCACTTTATCTCCTAGCGACGACATAGGTCAAATTCGTTTTTAATCAAACACTTGTTTCGTTAATTGCTACTTTAGTCAAGCGCTTGTTTGGTCAAAATCTGCTTTCGTCATGCTTGCTTTTGTACAGGTGTTTAAATTATCGATAAGCAATTATTTTGTGAAACCGCACCAAAATCAGTTGCGTTATTTAGAAGTGGTCAGTGTTTACGATAGACAGAGAGAAATGTATTTATTCTATATGTAACCAACTTCGACAGTCGTGTCAGCCAACCACAGATCTCAGTCTTTGGATGCGGACAGCCCCAAGATACGGACTATGGACGTGTTGGGGGAGGCTTTTTTACTTTACTCTTTCCGTTTTCGTGTGGGATACTAAGTAGCCCACTGACCTAGCGAGTTCAGAAGTCAGAGTAGATATTTGAAAAATCAAGGGTGATATATGAATTGATGTTGTGTAGTAACTAGAAAATTAGGACAACAAGAGTCTTTCGTTCCATCATCTTACTTCATGATAGTATACTGCTTTAAAATACTTACCTGAACACAAGGTGTATCTAGTCATAGCTCAAAGGGAAATAGCGTCTCCCGCGTTATCTTATCTCAGGTAATTAGTCGCTTCTCCCGTAGCTCTAAGCAAAGTATTTGAATTACACTGTAAACAGTGTTGCCAACATAGACCACACGATGGCGCACGGTAGCAGTGAAAATTAGCTTAAATCACAGTTTTTCTAATAAAGGTGCTTGATTTAAAACATCTAACCTGTTATGCCGGTCATAAAAAAATAACGTACATACATATATCACGCCTTTACCCCTTGACGGGTAGGCAGAGCGGTAACGGCTGTAAGAATACGGTCGCTATCGCCACGTCTGATATTTTCTGAGGATTGTTTTCCAAGATTGTTTCAGAAAACATGTGTATCACTATAGTGACATGTTGTCAGCCTGTCGCCCAAAAATTGTAATACACCAACACTCTCGAGTCCCTTAGTCGCCTCTTACGACACCCTCGGGAAGGATGGGTTGATGATATTCTAAGCCGGCATCACACGGCACGGATGACAATCCAATTGACATTTACGAAGCTCGGTACAATTTACCGAGTTTTTGAAGAAAGCTGCATAATCTAACATTTGTCATCGTGTGTTCAAGTTCCACAGCCAAAGAGCCTCTTGACCGAGAAACTGTAATGAAATAACATGAGTACACTGCAAGAGGAAATTAATTGTACAACAAATTATGTTAATTAACTAAGTCTATGTTTACGAAAGAAACTCGTGTAATACAAACCTTTGATTCTTGTTTCAGGAAATGTTTTTTTTTGTCCTTTATTTATTTGATGATATTGATCAGATCACCTTTCCAGTAGCGTCGGTAAGCAGTTAGGCGAGGAACACACTTGACGCACGACGGAACGCAAATATATCCCAGCGGTCTGTCAGATCCATACTAGAAATGTCAATCCCCATACTAAAACCACTCATGTCATCGCAGCGCTATCGCAGTTGCGTCCGTCAAGTGCGGTTTTAGTATGGGGAGTGACATTTCTAGTATGGGTCTGACAGACCACTGCGATATTTTTGCGCTCCGTCGTGCGCCAAGTGAGTGACGTATCATTGAGCGGCATACTGTCCGGTGTTACTCACATAATTTGTCGTATGAAGTTGTATATAGCACACACGAAGGTGAGTTATAAAAAGAAAGCGTTAATAGATACTAGCGTAATATAGTATAGAACTGAGGGAATTTCAAAGATTTATTTTTCATTCCCCCAGTCTTCTATTTTGAAATTTTTGAATACTTAATATTATTATTATCAAAGTGATCGCTGCTGAGATGAAGTTAACGAGAGCTCATATTATGTTATGTTATCATATTATCTGCCTAACCGATGGGTCTGTAGCCCGTGAGAAAGAATTTACTTGGTCATATATAAACACATATACCTACGTATACATACTCTCGAAAAACATAACCTTCCGTCAGAGGTAGTCAGGCAAAGTTCAAATAAATTAAGCTAGTTCTATACAGGGTGTTAGGGACAGCGTCCCGAATACTGATAGGGTGCAAGCAGACCATAAAACTGAACAACTTTCCCAAACAAACATATGTTAGGAAACGACAAAAAAAATCGAACTCCCATACAAAATCACGATCAGCCGACTGCATTTACTACGGGAAACCAAAAATTTCTTGACGTTTCCTGACATATGTTCCTAGAGGAAAGTTGTTTAGTTTCATGGTCTGCTTGCACCCTATCATTATTCGGGACGCTGTCCCTTACACCCCGTATACTATTTTGTATTTGAATATTTATTACGCGCAAGACGGGAAAGGTTCCCTCCAACTACCTACTAACGGTGCAAAAGATAAGTAGGTATCTAATTTATACTTGTACCTACTAGTGTAGTTTGTGCTCAACCTTCCTTATCACGGAGACAACAAAGCTAGTCTAAGAGCTTTGTAGTGTGAGCTGCAATCACAAAGCAGCCCGCGTTCGCTCAAAGGCGAGCTGGAGCGCGGGCACGAGGGCCATCGAGTGTCCAACAGGGGACGCCCCTTCGACTACACATACCTAAATGCTTGTCTATAAGTAGGTATTAGGTATAGATTGGCCTTTTGGTATTATCTACGTCGGTGGTATAACCTTTCAAACAGTGGTAACGTTCTAAAGAAATGAAAGAAATCTAGAGGTACTAAAACGATGCAGTTCTGGGTGATAATTATGACGAAGTAAATTAATAAAATTCTTTATACATGCCACGACCCGGGCTCTCCAGACTTTTATTCTTCGAATATCTTAATACTACAATGAATAAGAATAATTCACAACCGATAGACGTTGTGATTTTTTAAATATTCTCTTTAAGTGGTTGACTTCATAAATTGACGGTGGTGGCGTAACTTACATGCTGTGTGGTCAGCCTGGCCAGCCCCAAGGCAGTGCCTTTATTTTTTATCCCACTCGTGCCGCGTTTCTACTAGGAACATAATTTTTTTTATAAAAAGGAGAAAATTGTGTCTGACAATTTTCTCTTTTTTACAATGACTAATTTATTTACATAGTGACAGCATTGTATTGTAAATTCCTGGCTTACTAAAAGCATTCGCTGTGAATCTACTTGAAAATAAATGATTGAAATCTAAAATCTGGAATCCATAAATTTAATGCCATCGATATGTAGCCATCTGTCTAGGCAGACCAAGGCCAGCTGAGACGATTTCTATGATAAATCAACTGCATCACCTCAACTTATCTTTTTCCGTTACATGAACTAAAGTAAAAAAACAGGAATTAAAAAACTTGTTACCTACCTGATAGTTTTTATTCTCTGAACGTGGCACGAAAAATTGTGCCGCTATCCAGCGAAGGAATTTTTAATTTGGTCGGAATCATAACGAATGGGACGGATGCTCTAATAGCTTTATTGTGACTTATAGCTATATCGCTGATACTGAGTCACAGTTTATTTAGTGGGTAGTTTGTTTATTAGTCGTGTGATGCTGGCATAGAATAGCATCACCCCAATTCTTCCCGCGGGTGTTCTAAGAGGCAACTAAGGAGGGTTGCATGTGTATTACCACGTATTACAACTTAAGGCGACAGGCTGACAACCTGTCACTACAGTGATAGACAAATCATCTGAGGCCCTCAATACTTGTCAGAAGTGGTGATAACAACCGTAATTTTCGTTGTCAGCTATTAGTGGACAGATATACGTAAGTACGTTTTTTTGTTACTTATGTACTAGTATTTATAAGATATATGGATAAAGCGATTAAAAAGTTTTGGAAAGTTAATCGTTACCGCATTTCTAAGACATAGCCACGCTATGTAGTGATCTTCTTAATAAGTAGGGCGAGGAACACAATAGACGCACGACGGAGCGCAAAAATATCGCAGCGGTCTGTCAGATCCATACTAGAACAGTCAATCCCCATACTAAAACCACTCGAAGCAGCGCTATCGCAGCGTAGTCATAGTCAGTCGAGTGCGGTTTTAGTGTGGGGAGTGACTTTTCTAGTCTGACAGACCGCTGCGATATTTTTGCGCTCCATCGTACGTCAAGTGTGTTCCCCGCCTAATCCGTACATAACATAATCTAGCCACGGTAGAACAATGCTAAGTACGGACCATTCGCCAGCCAAATAAATTTAGGAATTGCCAAGACCCGCTCCAAAGTCTAAACGAAATTTGTTTTAGTTCTGTCTAGCAAGGAAATTTTAACTTTTGTTTGGACTACGTTTTGCAGGCAAACCAGAAGTACCTAAGTTTATTATGTTATTTGAATAGCAAACTTACTTATATAAGGAAGTGAGTTTAAGAAATATGCTACTATCAACGGATATACCTACGTAATAATATTATTACAACATAACAAAAGTCTTTATTGCACAAAAATGGAACAACAGTAGACAAAACACAAACAAAAGAAACAGTGAAAAAGCAACAAGATGGCCTTAATGCTGGATAGCTTTCTCCACCAGGCAACCTTAGGGTAGCTTATTCCGTCGACGACCGATGTGGCGCATTGGTAGTGCGACTGCTTTTAACGCAGAAGGTTCCAGGTTCGATTTTCGGTAGGTCACTCACTCACAAAGTTGATATTTATCACTTTGTGAATTTGTTCCCAGTTTGGTTAGAACATTGCGGGCTGAACCACCCGATTGTCCATAAGTAAGATGATTCCGTGTTTTGGATGGCACGTTAAGCCTTAGGGCCCGGTTGCTGTCTATGATCACTTAGACGGCGGTCGTTACACAACCATGTCAGAAGCCTGCTACTTGTAGAAGGCGGTTGAAGAATTCTGACACTAGGGTTCATTGAGTCATTGGACGACTTGGTGACACGAAAGAGAAGAGACCGTTATAATCGTCAATTTAGGTATCCTCCAGCCTTCTATATCTTCTGCTTTCTCCTCGACTCCTCGATACCTCTATAACAAAGCATCAAATCCTGGCGGTTCACATCGAGCAGAATGCATCTTCAAGTGATCGTTACTTGTAGGCCGTTCCCACACTTAACTCACAACGCAGCGCTAAGATAACGTCATGCGTTGACATGCGTTAAGAGTAGTTTTAGTATGGCGACTGACGCTTCTAGTATGGAATTGACAGAAGCATGCGTTATGCAGCGGTTTTTAAGCGCTGTGTTATGTTTTATTCATCTTGGATAATCGATCCTGGCGCTTAAATATATTTATCTGCTCGGGCGTGCAGTGCGCGAGGATGCGCTGTATGACGCTACTCACACACGCAGCTTTATGTACCTGTATGAGCAGGTCGGTGTAAGCGTGCAGCTCGGCCAGCACGGGCGCGGTCTGCTCGGGCGTGCGTTAGACCAATACTCAGCTACACCACAGCAGCGTTGTCCTTCGCTTTGTAGAGGTCCTCGCGTGTGCAGGTAGTTGGGCACGCGGGCAAGACAGCAGATCTGCCATAGACTGGGACGATATACCGCACTGGCAAGCCCTTTCCGGGCTGTACCCCTGCTCCGATGACGTTGTGCGTAAGGCGCATTGCACACTCAACGCACTACGGATCGCTAAAATATCGCAGCGGTCTGTCAGACCCATACTAGCAACGCCACTCCCTATAATAAAACCGCACTCGACGGATGACACTGCGATAGCACTGCGTCAACAGCGGTTGAGCGGTTTTAGTATCGGAATTGACATTTCTAGTATTGATCTGACAGAACGCTGCGATATTTCAGCGGTCCGTCGTGCGTTAAGTGTGCGATCCACCGACGTGTGAGAACGGCTGTAGAGACCACCTGTCCTACTCTTAGCACGCTCTCCAGCCGCACGACTATCGCACGGTCGTTACGAGCGGCCCTCTAGTTCGGCAGTATCGATTTTGCAATTCTAGACCACTAGTTTGTAGAGCACTTTGACAGCACAGAATGTATTCTAGAACCTGGAAGTACATAATGACCGGTGTGGATAGATCGAGAGTAATAGAAATATTTACACTCGCAATCGCACGCAATATATTTCAGACGCAGAACTTTGGATGGTTTGAAGATGATGTTAAAGATATCTAACGGAAGTTTTTATGTCGACTACAATTCAATTCAATTCATTTATTAGATACGAAACATATGGCGTAAAGTTTAAAAACCAAGCGCACACAATGTTGAGTCAATTTCAAATCAAGTTCAATTTAGATACAAAAGCTAAATAGATTGTCAATATTAAGAATTCGAATAAATTACAATTACAATCTAAACTACGTGACTGCATTAATTAGGTAGCTGGGAGAACCTCTTCTTGTGATGACATGCTGTCATGATCATAAGGACGTCCATAGATGAGGACTTTTTGAAATTACAGCAAGACCAGTCTGAACTAGATGACACTCTGGGCATTTTATAGATTGAAGAATTATCGTCAATTTCAACGCACCACCAAAAAACTATTACCGCGGTCTAAAAAACTATTACCCATGTCTATGGGAAATCAAGTTTTATCATCATTCGTTTGAGTGCCACCCACCTAGGAACTAAACGAGCAGATCAAAAATTTCCCATTGTTAAGCTTGTTGCGCTTGAGAGATTTTTACAACTAATAGCGACCAGCTTGGCAGCTTACTAACTGCTTTGGAGGTTATTGTAAATCAGTTTCGCCGTCTGAACAAACCGAAACGCCGTGTGATGCCGGCTTAGAATAGCATCACTCCATTTCCTACCTTTGGGTATCGTAAGAGGCGACTGAGGGACTTGAGGGTTTCAGTTGTATTATAACTTTTAGGCGACAATCTGTCACTATAGTGATCTCAAACGGCCCTCTATATTTGTCAGACTGGCGACAGCGACTGTATTTTTGCGGCCGTTAGCGCTCTGCCTACCCCGTAAGGGATAAAGGCGTGATATATGTATGTAACAAACCGAATAATCCGATAAATTGGTAGGTATCGTTTTCAAAAAGCCTATAAACGCAGACTCGGTAAACACTCCGGAAATCTATCAACCCGGGATGAAGGCTTATTCCAGTTCATACGCGAATGACGGACTGGATTCTGTTTTAATTGAAAACTGAGCCCCCGTGTTTACAGAATAAAAATCTCGTTTCATCCATCGGACGCGCGGATTTCGGCGACAAACAGGAGTCTGGGACGCGTGTAATCTACCATTAAGCGGTTTAATGCTGACAGAGACAATCACAAACCATACATTTCCAGACCACGCTTCTTCTTTTCGTGTGGGACACCGAATCGTCCAACGACCCGATGAACCCTAGAGTCAGAAATTTTCAACCGCCTTCTACAAGTAGCAGGCTTCTGACGTGGTTATGTAACGACCGCCGTGTAAGTGATCATAGACGGCAACCGGGACCTGCGGCTTAACGTGCCATCCGAAACACGGAACCATCTTACTTACGGACAATCGGGTGGTTCAGCCCGTAATTTCCTAACCAGATTGGGAACAAATTCACAAAGAGATAAATATCAACTTTGTGAGTGACCCACCGAGAATCGAACCCGGGACCTTCTGCGTCAAAGGCAGTCGCACTACCACTGCGCCACATCGGTCGTCGCAGACCACGCTTGTAAGACGCCTTACCACAAAAAAGCTAGACGCGAGTCAAATATGGTGTTTAAAAATATCTTCGTACAAAAAACACTAGATACACGTTCAACGCTTGTTTAACTTTTATGCCTAAACAGGTGCCAGTTTAATTGTTAGTTGAGTTGTTGAAGTATAACTTCAAAATGGATGTCCTGCATGTCTTATTCACACATATACTACGCCTTAATCTCCTGCGGGTTCGACAGAGCATTGACGACTGTGAAAATAAGGTCGCTTTCGCCTCGTCTGACAAAATACTTGAGAGCTGTTTATGGAAAATCCTGTATTAATATTGTAACAGGTCGCTAGTACATCTCGTACGTAATCTGTGACTGAGCTAGATACGCTAAAGCATTTAATTCCTAATTTGATGACATAAACAAACAGCTCGGCTTGCAAAAAATATGTGGTAGTTTCTTTATTATACTAGGCTTTGATATCAAAGATGTTATTGTATGCATTTCCTGTGCCTTTACTTGCCTTCAATTCTATTTATTATTGAAAAAAAACAAAAGAAGTCCTTGGTTTTATAGTCAGTGGTTATCAGTTTATTGACATCATCGGAAGATATGTGATAAATGTCCTGCCTGTGATTAAATAAACATTTCAATGGTAGTCACTTAATAATTTCGTATATCGATGTATATAAAAATATTGCATTTTGTTGCATTTTGTTTTCAGTTTTTTACCGACCTCGATATTTTTCAAGCATTAAAACGAAATTTAAGGTATAGTAACGATTATTTAAGTACTGATGGGAGGACAGTTTGTACAATTTTGACATGCTTCCTTTGAATAAAAATTCATTAATTCGTTCATCAACTCAAAACCAATCAAATAATACATTTAATGTAAGAGCTACGCGAAGTAAGTGAAGCAATTTCCATTTATTTCTATTTCGAGTATATAAGGACGTTCTCACACATACGCACAAAACAGAGCTAAAATAACGTTGCGAAACGCATAGCTCTCAAATCTATGCTAGAAACGTCAATCCCCACACTAAAACCTCTGTTGACGGAGGAGGTAAAACGCATGCAGCGCTAGAGCAAGGATTGACGTTTATATTATGGATCTGACAGACGCATGCGGTACGCAGCGTTATGCATTAAGTGAGATAACGGCGTAACCGGACGTGAGCTTGACTGTAGTTACCTACAAAACTCTAAAAATGAGACAGTTAATCTGAATTCTTATTTTTAAATTATGTAAATTACTCACCAATACGTTCATTTTCCAATGTACCAAGCAAAGAGTTATTTAATTTGGCATTAATAACGATAACAGAGTCCGAAGGTTGCAGAAGGGATGAAAGAAAATTTCCAAAGTTTTTTATCCCAATCGAGTGGGCACCATAATTGTGTTTACGAGCTACCCGCAACTTTTTCCATCAAAAGTTACGCCTCCACTGTTATAAAAGTATTTAATTTCCCGCTAAAAGTCACTACGCACGCAGTTCTGAATTTATTTTTAATTTTCCCGTGGCATTGTCCCGGAATGGGTGAATTTTCAGGAGGGCCATTTAAAAAGTTAGGATCATGCGAAATGTTACGGCAAAGTTTTAATAATGAAGTCGAAAGCGTCGTTGGTGAGAGGAAACATCCTCAAAGTGCGGATATCATTTTTGTACGATGATTCTGAAGGGAAATTAAGGTAGGGTTCGGTACATTCTACTGTGTCGTACATAACTTTATACCTAACTTTCAAATAACAAAATGCCTGATTTTAAAGTTATTTTTTTCGTTTGAAATCCATCGTTACAATTACTTGCCAAACTAACGAGTTTGAGTCAAATTATTTATTCAAAGTAAAGTAGTAAATTTTACATTTCGCTTTTTGATGGTCAAGAATTAACAATTTTAACAATAACAATTTTATGAACCTAGTGTAAACGCGGCTCAGGTGGACTAAAAACTTAAAACTAGCCCCTAAAGCACTGCCTCGGGGCTGGCCAAGCTAACCAAACAACATGTAACGTTAGGTGGTAAATAAAATAACATCGAGTTCATGCCAAGAGAAAATGTTGTGTTACATGCGTATGGAAAGCCGGACCCCCTGGACACTAAACCACCCAGAAACCTGCCCAGAAGTGCTCCTATTCTAAAAATGCAATTTGTCAGGCCCTAGGCTACCCTAGCTAAATTTCTAAATATGAAACAAAAATATATTAATAGCCAAAAGCGGCTACGTTTAAAAATGTGCGTAACGATGCTTGGCAGCAGGATTGCCGAGTGCAGTGCAGGATATTTCATTCACAGGGAATTCCGCTGTCCATTCCCTGGATGAATATCCCTTAGTCGTTTTTTACAACACCTACGGGTAGCATTAGGGAGATGCTATTCACACTAAAAATTAATTACAGGTCACATTCATGATCATGATATGATAACGTTTAGGCGGATCGCACACTTAACACACGACGGACCGTTAATATATCGCAGCGGTCTGTCAGATTCATATTAGAAATGTCAATCCCCGTACTAAAACAGCTCACTGTTCTTCTCTTTTCGTGTGGGTTACCAAGTCGTCCAACGACCCGATGAACCCTAGTGCCAGAATTTTTCAACTGCCTTCTACAAGTAGCAGGCTTCTGGCATGGTTGTGTAACGACCGCCGTCTAAGTGATCATAGACAGCAACCGGGACCTACGGCTTAACGTGCTATCCGAAACACGGAACCATCTTACTTACGGACAATCGGGTGGTTCAGCCCGCGATGTCCTAACCAGACTAGGAACAAATTCACAAAGTGATTGATACCAACTTTGTGAGTGACCCACCGAGAATCGAACCCTGGACCTTTTGCGTCAAAGGCAGTCGCACTACCACTGCGCCACATCAGCCGTCAACTGTTGACGCTGCGCTATCGCATCGTCTAGTGCGGTTTTAGTATGAAAAGTGACGTTTCTAGTATGGATCTGACAGACCACTGCAATATTTTAGCGCTCCGTCGTGCGTTAAGTGTGCGATCCGCCTTATTACTTCTCTAGTCAAATGTACAGATTAGTCTATGTATTATTAATTGAATTATGTACAACCAATCTGGTACAGTTAATGTGATATTATAGACTGGATGCTACCCTTGATTAATTACTAATGATATTAAGTGATTCTCCTTTGTGTTGTATGAACGCGTAACATTGTATTGTGTCACAGCCACAGAGCATTTGACGGGTAATCATTATTACTGAAACGATACTTAGAAATACAGGGTGAAAAAAAAATTGCAGCAAATATTTTAAGGGGTGAACCACCCCATGAAACTGAACAATTTTCCCCAAGGAACATAGGTCGAAATATTTAAAAAATATTTGGACCTCCCATACAGTTGACTCGCCCGGCTGCGACATTTTGTACGGGAGGTCCAAAATTTCTTTTTCATATTAAATATTTGCAGAAAATTTTTTACACCCTGTAGCCGTGTGATACACCAATACTCGCGAGTCCGAGTCGAGAAGGATGTAGGGTGATGATATACTAAACCGGCATCACACAGCATTCTTCTCATCATCTTTTGCCATTCTAGATGACTTCTTTGAGCTACCGCTTCGATATACCGCTTGCCATACCTACATAACATTGTAGATATTGTTTATCTATTTATTTTTATTTTTTGCTATTGAAAGAATTTTAGATTTGAATGTAACACCGAAGATTATTAGCCTCAATATTGTAATTGCTAGTAATAATTTACTATGTAAATGAGTCACGTGCCTGAAATAAAACATATTTAATTTAAATTTAATTTTTAATAAACAGACAAAACAAATCCACTTGATTGGAGCGTCTGATCGGCCGGCAAAAGACTTTTAACGAAAATCGAGTCAAAATGATAAATCCGGAGCTAGCAATGTGCCGTTTCCATTTTGGATAACTTACCGGGAATATTTGAACTCAAACGCAAACTCAAATAATTTATTCAAAGTAGTAAATTTTAGATTTATCCTTTTGATGGTCAAGTATTAGTCATTGTTAAAAAGAGAAAAGTGCAAGATGAGTATATTTTTCTAATTCTTACAACAATTTTATGAACCTAGTGTAAACGCGGCTCAGGTGGACTAAAAACTTAAAACTAGCCCCTAACGCACTGCCTCGGGGCTGGCCAAGCTAACCAAAAGAACCTAAAGGAACGTTCCTAGATGTATTGACTTGACAGTATTCCCAAAGACTCTATATTATGAATTTTGATTGAAACTTCTTAGGCAAAGTAGGTGTATAATCAAACAAGAGGCTGAGGAAACCTAAGTATCGTTCAAAGTACAACCTATAAAATAGATCCTTGCATATTCAAATTCACTACTTTTAAATAACATTACTTTACTGTACAATACCTAAAATATTCGATTTTGCCACAAACATTACATTCCACTTCTTGATGCCTACTTACTAACATAAATTCAAAATATCATTAAAAATTACAAAAAATTGTTACATCCAAGAATTTCAACAAAATAAGGGACGGTGTAACGAAAAGTTTGCAGGCGTTTTCAGACCATGAAACTGAACAACTTTAACTATGGGGGCTATGTTGGGAAACGAAAAAAGAATTTTTGAGTTCCCATACAAAGTCACTCAGCTGATCGGGAATTTCGTATGAAGGGTAGAAAAAATTTTTACGTTTACCAACATAGCCCCCATAGAAAAAGTTGTTCAGTTTCATGGCCTAAGCACGCCTGCAAAGTTTTCGTTACACTGTCTCTTACACCCTGATTGTTATTATTTTCAATGTTTCCGGGGAATATTCCACGTTCCCGGGAAAGTTTCCGGGAACATTCCCAATGTTACCGGGAATGGCGCGTTGCTATCCGGAGAGCTCTCAAAAGAAATCGATCAGTTAAATTGGCGATTGCCCCGAAAATATTCCGATTTTATCTTTTGAAACACGGCAATGTTTTAACTAATTAATTTGCTTTTAATTTGTTAAAACGTAAACGGCCGTGGCAGGACGCCGCCAATAGGTATAGTGGACATCATATTTTTGATACGTTTTTAAATTGAATATTTAAGCTTAAAAAATAAAAGCTCTTGACAAATTGAGGTACCTAATAATTCGTTTTATGGTTGTTACTAGTAGGAATGGTACCTTGAACCTTTAACAGTCCACTACTGGACATGGGCCTTCCGCAGTGCAAAGAGTTTAATTCACATACAGAGAAAACTGCTACCCATTCTTTTGATAAATTATCCCTAAGTCGCTTTTTACGACACCCACGGGTAGAATTGGGGTGATGCTATTCTAAGCCGGCATCGTGCATATGTGGCACGAGTAGGAATTGGTAAATCATTGATAAAATCAGTAACTATGAAAGTGCGTATTTTTGCTTCCCATCAGCTTCCAAAGAACTAAATTTAAGGTCAGAGATATTTCATGATATCTAGGGTGATTTTCACTACATAAAAACTTTATGAAAAGCCAACAAACCAATAAAATTATGATGTTAACTCAGAAAGACGTTACTACAACTACAAGTTCCTTGCCTACTCTTGTAGAAACTCTTGTTACTACATCAAAATGCTGGAAGTTGCCTCGTAAGACTGTCTCTCGAACTTCGCAACAAACTTCACTAGCGCCACAGTTTTTTCCGCGCACTCAACTAGGGGAGAGCAGGGCATATTGAAACAGGGGTACTTACCCCTTTTTCAACTTACTTTACTTAATACTTATTAATGGGACATTCATACATACATATATACATACATACATCCATACATCACGCCTTTATCCCTTACGGGGTAGCCAGAGCGTTAACGGCCGTAAAAATACAATCGCAATCGCCACGTCTGACAAATATAGAGAGCCGTTTGAGATCATTTGTGTATCACTATAGTGATAGGTTGTCAGCCTGTCGCCTAAAAGTTGTAATACACCTGAAACCCTCAAGTCCCTCAGTCGCTTCTTACGACACCAACGGGTAGTAAATGGGGTGATGATACTCTAAACCGGCATCACACGGCATAATGGGGCAATTGCTCTTAAATAATATGACGTATAAAAAATCAAGTTCTTGTTCAATGATTTATCCCTTAAGGCCATTCTCACAGTTAGCGCAATACGCAGCGCAAAAATAACGCTTCCGTCATATTCATATCAAAAACGTCATTATCCATACTAAAACCGATATTGACGCAGGTCCAAAGTACAACCACAGAACGGCCTAAATTTTACAATCAGTCTGGCGCCCCATGCCATTGAAAAAAGTTATATGGCAATGGTTTTGACAAGTTCACCATAGATTTGCATGTCAGATCTATATGTTGTTAAGTTTTGCTAAAACATCTTGATAAAAAAAACATTATTTATAAACAAAATGTATTTTTTTACTAAACGTGTGTTTTCATAAAATACATATATAGATACCAACGGATGTTTCTTTGATCTAAAATCACTAACAAATTGTTGAAGGTTCCAGAGTTGAAAAAAAAAATCACTACTCAGTAAAAAAAACCACAGAATTGTTAACATGCCCCGGTCTCCCCAACGTACGTTCGCCAGTAACTTCTATGTTAGTTCATTAAAATTTGTCGCTCAACTTTAAAATGAGTTTAGCGAGCGGCGGCAAGTTTTTCTCTGAGCTGCGCGGGCGGCGCGAACTAATCTGCATGCGTAATGCTGGCAAATGAGATTCGAGTAAGTATACTACTGGAATCTTGGAAGGAAGTCGGAATGGACGTGATTACATTTGTTTAAACGCAATTTAACAGGAGTAAGTATGCCGTGTGATGCCGGCTTAGAATAGCATCACCCCACATCCTTTCCGCGGGTGTCGTAAGAGGCAACTAAGGGGCTCGATAGTATTGGTGTACTACAATATTTAGGCGACTGGCTGACAACCTATCACTATAGTGATACACATGTTTTCTGAAACAACCTTAGAAAATAATCCTCAAAAATGTCAGACGTAGCGACAGTGGCCGTTTTCTTACGGCCGTTAACGCTCTGCCTACCCCGCAAGGGATAAAGGCGTGATATATGTATGTATGTAAGTATACTACTGGAATCTTGTAGGAAGTCGGCATGATTACATTTGTTTAAACGTAGTTCGACAGCTTTTGTGATAAAACCTTCGGCCTTTTTCAGACTTAACGCTCAACGCAGTGGCATAATAACGTAGCGGTATGTCAGATCTATACTAGAAATGTCAATCCCCATACTAAAACCGTTCAACTGCTGTTGACGTAGCTGCGTTCTAGTATGGATCTAACAGAACGCTACTTTACGGTACGGAGTGGTATTTTATCGCTGCGTTGTGCGTTAAGTGTGAAAAAGAAAAAGTTTTTCCAATCAAAATGTATGACAGAATTTTATAGTAGTAAAAGTGCAGAAAATCGGCATGATGTAGCGACAAAATCGTCTTGTAAATAACTTCCCGTTCTCGTTCAGGGAATTAAGTCAGACACATTCGTATGTTGACCCAACTATACTACTGGACAACGAAAACGATCACCAAACTAGTAATTAATAAGATGTCACGGTCTGATGCCGACTTAAATAGCATCACCCAGTTTCAGTCGTTGGTGTCATAAAAGAAACTAAGGGATGGATGCAGCAGCGTTCACAGTGAATATTTACTACACCTTGCACTGCAATCGCCAACCCTTCTGTCAAAGTTGAAGTATGACAATACCCCTAATTGGGGGAGGGCCATGTCCTGTAATTGTTGTAGAGGTAGAAGAAGGTATCAAAAAATCCTAAATTGCATCATTTAGAATGCATTCCACGTTTACCTTTGTGAGAAAAGACGCTACGCATGCCAAATCATTATCCCTAATTGTCAAACATTTTCTGCATAGCTTTCACGTCTAAAACGTCTCAAAATTTGGGAACTGCTGACAAAAGCCGAACTCAATCTGAAGACGCGTCAAATTATTCCTTCTAAGCGTTATTTCACAACGGACCTCACCCTCTCCAATTAGACCGCTTTAACCCTCCGCATACCAGGTGGGGTCTCACAGACCCCATAGAATAACTTTTATGAATATTTTTTAAATCATTTCTTTTTGACCAGATTTCTCAGTAGCTGCCTGTTTAATTCTGTTTCATAGATATTGACAAGTATTTCTGGTTTTTAATCACTGTAAGTAGAGTTAGTCCCATGAAAACTACGTGAAAATAGCACGACTCAAAAATCTGAATCTTGGAATATTCGTCTAATCCTATTTTTTTCTTCAATTTTGGGTAGAATGGTTCATTAAAATCTTATTATGAATAAAAAAAATCTTCATGTATTTTTATTTTTGATATAATAACTCAAAATACAGAAGACGTCACAAAAGTCTACATACTTGCGTAATTCCTTTATTACTTAAGAATGACTTATTAATTTTTGATTTATACGCTTTAATTTCATGAAAATATAATTAAAATTTAAACAAAATTAGTCAAACCTTATGTGCGAATCAAACATTTAACGTTATTTATGTTTTAATTTGGGGTCTACGAGACCCCACCTTGAACGGGACGTACATATTTCTCACCTGGTATGCGGAGGGTTAAGAATTCATGAAATAAAAGTGCAAAATCTCAGCGGGCTGTCAAAAATGATGTAGGTTCTAATCTTATTAATGTAATTATTTTTTGAGAAAATCTTATCATAACACAATAAAAAGATTTACAGATCATTATACCTGCTTTATAAAATATAGCTTGATCCCTGTGATAGCCGTTGGATACGGACAAAGCTACTTTCCTTTGTTTACTTATTTTCTTTTAGTTAGAATAAACTGAAAGTCATAGAGCTTAAGCTGTATAAGATATAAGATATTTTAATGGGTGAATCAGCCCAAGAAACTGAACAATTTTCTCCAAGGAAATTTTGGCCCCCCCATACAAAGTGACTCGTTCGGCCGGTATATTTTGTACGGAAGACCCAAAAAAATGTTTCGCATTTCGAGCTGTGTTCCTTGGGGAAAGTTGTCCAGTTTCACCCCTTAAAATATTTACAGCTATTATTTTACACCCTCTATTAATCCCTAGGTACGCTTGTTTCAGTATAATTTTCGGAATATCAGTATACCGATTCAAAAGTGAAACTAGTTACTGACGCCTTTTCAAGATCCAAAATCTTATAATGTAATGCCACTACAGCATTTCTGCCTAACTCTGCTCCTCTATGCTGCAGTACCAGTAATGTTGCTGACGAAATATGATCTGCATTCCTACATGAAAACCCAGCTGCGCATAGTTAGGTATAAAAAGCGATATATTATTTCAGGTTGCCCTGGCAGGCGCCCCGCTGCCGCGCGGTTAATCTCATGAATATGCGCTCGAGGCCTACAGCAGACCCGGATACTGCCAGCCACACTTCTTGATACATAAAACTATGATAGCAGGGTTGATCGGGTCGTTCGTGGTTCATAGGGTCGGTAGTGGTAGTCATAAAAAGCGATTACAGACGCCCAAATAGAGTCCACGACATTTCTTGATCATCAGCTGTTCGTAAAACTATGACAATGTACATATATCACGCCTTTGTCCCTTGCGGGGTAGGCAGAGCGTTAACAGCCGTAAAAATGCGGTCGCTATCGCCACGTCTGACATTTTTGAGGATTGTTTTCATAGGTTGTTTCAGAAAACATGTGTATTACTATAGTGACAGGTTGTATGACAATGTAAGTGCATTATAATCCCAATATGACAGCAGAGTTCATCAAGTCGTTCGTCAACTCGCATATCCGACGGCCGGTGGAGTAAGTGGGTTTTTCAGTGGAGACCACGTCTCGGCAGGCGCACCATTGGACGCCCTCCGGCCAGATGGACCGACGACTTAAAGAGAGCGGCTGGTATGGACACCATTTTCCTGATGTAAAAAATATTAATTTTAGTTAATTTTTTAATTTAAATAGGATCAAACAGTCCCAATCCTCATACGTTTCACCGCAAGACTAATTTATACACTGGCATATGATAACTGATATTATCTCCGAAATTCTGGTCAATCCTTCTCCGGATTTCATTGCTATTTTATATTGAAAATGTTTTACCAAAAACAAATATTTTTACACTGTATGTCCTAACCACTTGGCCACCGACGCTTTTTCTCATCAATTATTCGACATAAATTAAATGTTTGAAAAGGTTCGTCTAAAGACTAACAAGAACAAAAATTATAAAATAAATATTTGTTCGTAACTCTCCTTTCCCGGGTCGGCTAAATATACAAAGTAGGCGCATCGCACACTTGACGCACGACGGAGCGCTAAAACATCGCAGCGGTTTGGCAGATCTATACTAGAAATGTCGATCCCCATACTGAAACCGCCCTTGACGGACGACGCTGCGATAGCGCTGAGTCGACAGCGGTTCAGCGGTATTAGTATGGGGATTGCCATTTCTAGTACGCATCTGACAGAACGCTGCGATATTTTAGCGGTCCGTCGTGCGTTAAGTATGCGATCCGCCTAAATATACAAAGTAGAGCACAGCCAAAGTGCCTTAAATTAAGCTTCCTCCCATGTTTGCTCTACTTCCTGAGCGTACTTTAGTTGGAGTTCGTTGTAGTTATTGGTGTCAATTCGGGATTTTCTTAATTTTTTTTTTTAGGTAGCGGCGCAATGTAATTTTCCGTCATATAAGTATAAATAAGATAGATAAAATAAGATGATTCTTTACTTCATAAACTTAATTATAAATAGGTACACTAAAAAAGCGTGGGAGATTATCACGATTATAATTCTATTATGATTTAAAGATAATAAGCGGTATTCGCCAAAAAAACGCGACGATTAAAAAGTCATAGTTCTTGCTAAAAATTACATATTATTATTATTAATTTAGCCTACACTGTCCCACTGCTGCTGGGCAAAGGTCTCCCCTCTCTCTTTCCAGGCTTTCCGGTCTGCTGCTGTTTCCGACCAGTTGGGATCATAATCAACCAGGTCATCCCGCCAGCGTTTTCTAGGTCTCCCTCTACAGTGACGTTCTTCGTTCTTCTAAATTACATAACTAAGATTATTTTACTGTCCTTTTCTAATGTTATTATTTTGTGGATAAGCGATGGCGCTATTCTAAGCTACGAGAAATCACAGAATTGAGACCTTTATTAAACTACTCTCCCATTCTGTGTTTACAGCGCGGGTTGTACTCGCCGGCTACTGGGTTCAACACATTAACTGCCAAGAATCATGAATGACGTGTGACGCAGCTTTAGAATATCAACGCATTTCTTTCAGAGTGTCGTAAGAGACAACTGAGGAACTCGAGGATTTGATGATTAACATGTATCACGTAATTTTTTTTAAATCTTGACTTTATTTAAATTGATTTCATAAATTGATGGTGGTGACATAAGTTTCATGCTGTGTGGTCAGCCTGGCCACCTCCGAGGCAGTGCCTTTATTTTTTATTTTTGTATCCCACTCTAGCCGCGTTTCTACTAGGAACATAAAATTGTTATAGAAAAGAGAATAATATGTCTAACAATTTTCTCTTTTTTGCAATGACTAACTAATTCATCTATTCAGTGACAGTGTTGTATTGTAACTGTCTGACATTCTAAAAGCATTCATTGTGAATCCACTTCGAAATAAACCAAACCACCCAAAGGCTGACAACCTGTCACTACGGTGATACTGAAATCTTCTGAAAGGGCCTTCATTATTTGTTAGATGTCGTGATGAAGCGACCGTATTTTTACGGTCGTTAATGCTCCGCCTACCCCGCAATAGGTAGAAGCATGTTATGTGTATGTGTAATCATAACGTATTCCATTAGGTATTTTAAACTAGTGATTGAAGAGGAAAGTTTATATTATTATGTACAATACATGCCGGGAAAACGATTAGCTGAAAATGCTTGCAACGATATTAGAAGGCGTCTGACACTAGTGTGTACTGGGTCGTTGGACGACTCGGTGTCCCACGCGAAAAGAGAGAGTAGCGTAGGTAAAAAAACTCGGTGGTTCGAAGCATTTACCAGGTTAATTCATTAGCCGCCTGAATAGACGTGGATCATAACTAATTGGAAGAAAAATCGATGCCTTCACTTTTAAAACAACTAGACTGAACCGATAAACTTAGCTTGTTGTGGCTTCATAAGAAAAGGTTGTTCTTACTTCTTATACTTCTTTAATAAAGTAGCATATTGGATTTTACAAAGCATTTTGATTATCTTGAAATATGACAACTTTAGCACTTATCTTTGATGTCATAATAGAAAAATTCCTCTAAATAACTTATCTTATAGTCTGTAAGTTTAGGTACTTATCTTTTTGTAAACAAATGTTGTATTGAACTGACAGTTCTGAAGTGTCACTTTCATACAAAGTTTGTTTACAAAAAGATAAGTACCTAAACTTACAGACTATAGTAACAACTATGACAACATGCAATGCAAAATTCCGCAACTGAAATGAAGGTCGGTTTAGACGAGCATCACACTATTTCTTTTGCGGGGGTGCCACAAGGCGGATCGCACACTTAACGCACGACGAAGCGCTAAAATATCGCAGCGGTCTGTCAGGTCCATACTAGAAACGTCACGATCCGACAGACCGCTGCGATGTTTTAGTGCTTCATACATACATATATATCATGCCTTTATCCCTTGCGGGGTAGGCAGAGCGTTAACAGCCTTATGAATACAGTCGCTATCGCCACGTCTGACAGTCACAGCAGTTTAGTGCTCCGTCGTGCGTTAAGTGTGCGATCCGCCTAAGAGGCGAATAAGGGATTGGCGGACTTCACTTGTATTCAAGGCGACAGGCTGACCACCTGTCAATAAATGATATACAATTTTTCTAAAATTAGCCTAAAATACGTGGCGATAGCGCCCGTCGTTTTACGGTTATCAACGCTCTGCATACTCCGTTAGGAATCAATGCGTGGTCTTTCTTTTCGTGTGGGAGACACCGAGTCGTCCAACGACCCAATGTACCCTAGTGTCAGAATTTTTGGTGGTACGTGTAGGTTTAGAATCTTCTGCCTCAGAAGAGAGAAATTCCAGCTATTGAGTCCAACATGCGTCGGCTATTTACCACAGAGACGTCGCTACAATCAAACCGCCTACTTACTCAGTCCGTGTGAAGTGGATACGAGCGACACGGGTCCATCCTCTGAATAATGTACTGACCATAAACCAAATACAAAGAAGACTAGCCCTAAGCAAAAGATCGTAAGTGTAGCGACCTCTGGTGGCTACAACATGAAGCTCACTCAAGTGGTACACAAGCATACAAGACGCAACAGGAGTTCTCAACATATCGGAGAGATGGCGCCACGTGACAGAACAATTGGCCTGAAACGCGGTATCGAAGTGTTCACCGCGCACGCATATATACAAATTCTAATCCAATCCAGGTGGACCCGTCGGTCTCCTGGCCACTACACTCGGCCAGGCGAGTGTAGCTACCCTTTTCCCGACACCACCTGGATTCTTCCTGTCACCCGCCATAGTAAGATCATCAGTGTGGCCATGATGTGTACGTTGACGTGTGACGTTGCCAGATTCTAGATTAATTACTGCTCGCTATTGGTTGGCGGTACTGCCGGTGCCTCCTCTCATGCTGCCCTCACTTCCGCGCTAGCTTCATCCGATTCCTTATAGAGTCTAGTATTCTTTGCCGCCTTAGAATAGCATCACCCCATGTCTTTCCAGTGGGTGTCGTAGGAGCCGACTAAGGGACTCGAGAGTTTCATTTGTATTGCAATTTTAGGTGACACGCTGACAACCTGTCACTATAGTGATACACGACCTATCTGAAACGACCTTCAAACATTTGTCAGACGTGGCGATAACGGCCGTAATTTTACAGACGTTGACGCTCTGCCTACCCCGTCAGGGATTAAGGCGTGATTTGTGTATGTATGTATGTCTAGTCTTCTATTTGTCTGCTCTGTGGTACAGATCCCAGCCAGAGCGGTTGATAGCTGGCTAGAGGGATAGTGAGCGTTTAATTTGGTTGCCTACTTACTGTAGCTGAGTGGCCTGCCTATGAGCACTATTTCGCGGGCTGTGGGTGAGCCGCGGTAACCCTGATGGAAGAAGCGCCGCCAAGTAATAAAATCCAGCCTGTGGTTCCAAAAATGCGTGTTTCTTATTGCATTCCGTATATGTTATGACCCTGGCTGCAACCGCGTGCAATACGTGCGTAGTATGATTAGGTATACATCGATAAATTACACATACGACACCTACTTGAACTTTGTACGGCGTTTAAGCCTTTCTCACACTAAACGCACAACGCAAAGCTAAAATAATGCATCCGTAATGCAGTGGTCTGTCAGATCCATATTAAAAACGTCAATCCCCATTCGAAACCCCTGAACCGCTGTTGACGCAGGTCCAACGCACAGCTGCATTAAGTTGACGTAGCGGTTTTAGTTTGTGATTGACAATTCTAGGTGGATATTATTTTCCATTAGGTCACAACATAACAGTCACTAGACTTACACCTGTATCGAGTTGTATAGATAGTAAACTGAAACTACTTACTACCTCGTTCCATGCGCTACTGAATAATGCACAGCCAGGTTTGAGTAGTTGATAGCCATCTAGAGTGAACGACTGATTATGTCCTAGTTTTCAATCGACCTGACTTAAAATGTTGCTCTGTACAAAACTTAACTTATGCCGTGTGATTCCGGCTTAGAATAGCATCAACCCACATCCTTCCGGCGGGTGTCGAAAGAGGCGACTAAGGGACTCGAGAGTATTGGTGTATTACAATTTTTAGGCGACAAGCTGACAACCTATCACTATAGTGATACACATGTTTTCTGTAACAACCTTGTCAACAACCGTAACAACCGTGGCTGTTAACGCTCTGCCTACCCTGCAAGGGATAAAGGCGTGATATATGTATGTATGTACAAAACTTAAGAAAAATACAGCAAATATTTTGCGTCAATTGATGTATGGAGTTCAAATTCAAATTGTTTTATTTCCTAGTAATTTACACTTGCAGTGAATATTTTTTGAATATCAAGTACAATATTTATACATGAATGGATTAGTCATCGTAAAAAAGAGAAAATTGTAAGACACTAATTTTAATATTCCTAGTATAAAACGCGATCCTAACGTTATCAGAGAGCAGGATAGAAATATGAAATTCACTTAAGTGTGACAAGGCTAGATAGATCACGCACATCATTAGTTTGACGCAAAACATTGTCTCTCTCTTCATTTTTTGGGATACTGAGTCATCCAACGGCCCAATATTTGCTGCACATTTTAAACTGAACATTTTTGTTGCGTATTGCGCGCGCCCGAGTGCGTGACTCCTATTCACGTTGATTTATTATTTCGCCGACAAAAGAATAACCCTACTCCATAATGGGCACCTTATCATTTTTATAGATAGTGACGACCCATTAATTTTCGGATACAATCAAAATTAATGTCTCTAAGGAAGGTTACTTGACAGAAAAATATGTTTTTGAATTTATTTTGTACCTTCGTTAATAGATTATCACGATCTAATAAAATTCATTAAGTTCAATCATTCAATTTTGTTTGACTGCCTGTATGATTTGCCGTTAAGGTTAATCACACAGCCGTGTGATGCCGGCTTACAATACCATCACCCAACATCCTTCCCGCGGGTGTCGTACGAGGCGACTAAGGGACTCAAGAGTATTGGTGTATTACAATTTTTAGACTACAGGCTGACAATCTGTCTCTATAGCGATACACAGTGTTTTCTGAAACAACCTTGGAAAACAATCCTCTAAAATATCAGAGGTGGCGATAGCGAAGCGACCGTATTCTTACGGCCGCTAACGCTCTGCCTACCCCGCAAGATATAAAAGCATGATATATGTATGTATGTATGTAAGAAACACAGGCTGAAAGACGAACTGGATATGCTGTCAAATACAAATGACAGCTAGTTTTTGTGCCACTTTGAAACGCTATCTACGTTAGTTCCACGTACTTTCGTAATTGCTTACCTTACCTGACCGCGCTAAAATAGCTTTTTTCAATGTAGTTCAAAGTAGTTACTCACGCATTTACTTTTCTTGCCTGCCAGTGCTGATATGGCGATTTTGAATAAATCACAAAAATGTTGTAGCAGCATCAAGTCTCTTGCGTAAATAATATAGTTCAGTGCGTCATGGCGAAAGCCAGCCGTAAGATTACGCCACTATACTTTGAGATACTGGGAAATTTTTAATCTGTGGTGCTCCTGCGAATAATGGAAAGGCTCAACAGTTATTTTCTATAGGCAGTTTTAATGACAAATTGTCTCCAATCTGAAAAAGCACAAACAGCGCCATCTAGCTCGGACAAGTGTTGCTATCAGCCCAAAGAATCCTCCTTGGAATAATATACAGGGTGCTAGGGACAGCGTCCCAAATACTGATAGGGTGCAAGCAGATCATGAAACTGAACAACTTTCCCTTAGGAACATATGTCAGGAAACGTCAAAGAATTTTTTGCTTCCCATAGTAAATGCAGTCAGCTGATCGCGATTTTGTATGGGAGGTCGAAATTTTTTTGTCGTTTCCTTGTTCAGTTTCATGGTCTGCTTGCACCCTATCAGTGTTCGGGACGCTGTCCCTTATACCCTGTACGTTAAGTCTAGAAAAGTCTAGGTGTAAGCAATATATTCTAAAGCAGAGAGCTCGCGTTGTAAATCTTAAATAAAACAAAGCGTGTTTGTTCTCACTCGGGCGGTAAGTGCGTACATTGGAACACACTTTGCTCCTCACGAGAGAATCTGCTTTCTGCACTACTTGGAGCCGCTTTGCATACCAAGGGAATGTTATTTCTATGATGTTTATATTACTAGCGCTACATTTACATAAGATTATGAAAAGTACTACGATGAAACAAATTCTGATATACATTGTGTACAAAAATTAGCTGCAAATATTTTAAAGGGTAAACCAGCCCATGAAACTGAACTAATTTCCCCAAGAAACATATGTCAAAATATGAAAATAAAATTCGAACTTCCCATACAAATTGACTTGGTCGCTTGGTAATTTTGTATGGGAGGTCCAAAATTTGCCTACCAATGTTCCTTGGAGAAAGTCGTTCAGTTTCATGGGCTGGTTTACCCTTTAAAATATTCGCAATTTTTTTTACACCCTGTATACCAAGTTACTTGCGCTTAGAATTGAAGCTCGATGTAGGCAATGTCGGCCAGATGGACCGATGACTTAAAGAGACCGGCTGGTAGCGACTGGATGGCGAAAGCCGGAGATCGTTCATTGTGGCGTACCCTTGGGAGACCTCTTGCTATAGGCTGGTGTTGTGATGAGTGTGTAGGCAATGTAGAGCAATATTTGCTACGTCGTAGCATGCGTAGTATTTTGCTACGAGCGCATATCGTTCAAATTCAAACGCAAATTTGATAGAATGCTCGTGTCAAACTATTATCTCTAATGATCAAAAGACACTCGTCTTCTAATACGCCATTTTATTATAATGACATAAACAACTGTTATTTTATTATGGTATCATTAAAAATTGTTGTAGGTACCTATAATTTATTCCGCTTCGCTGAATAGATAAGAACATTTTAACTTATTTCCATAATAAAAAGTGACCCTCTAACCCTGTATGTTATTCATGGTGAAATTCAGTCATCGTGAAGAGGATCAGAACAATAAGCTTATGTGGTCTTGCATAGTCCAATCAAATAAGGTGTTCTTTTCGACTGCTTTTACTCTGACTTTGTAAAGGTTTTATGAGTGCACGTGATTTCTTGTCAATTAAGAACAATATTTTGGTTAAATATCAAGTGAGCGATTGGAACTTACGTAGTTGCGAAAAGTTCAGTTACGGAATTTCGGATGGAGTTAAAATATGCCATATAAAATAAAAAGCCGCAACAATGATACCATTTGTTGCACGCAATAACAGACACAAGATAACACAAAAAGAAAAAACACAAAAGACATTGCTGGTTTTCCTTACTTTGACTTTACACAGCTTAAATTAATAGTTCTGCTGTAGCTCTACATAAGTAAAATCACTCAATAAATGTATCAGTACATTCATTAAATCATAATAATCACATTTTCTAGTACCTAATTCTTATACATAATAATCACATTTTCTAGTACCTAATTCTTATACATATTTGGCACATCTCATCTCGCTTTCGCCAAATGCGATTTCTGTTCGCTAGGTCTGCTGTAAACATTTTTAGAAATAAGCAGTGCCTGTTGTGCCCCTTTTATTTACGTTTTGTAATGTAACATTTATTGTGTACAATAAATGGTTAACTAAAGAAAATCATATCCTTGAAAGTATTTCAGTTAACCGGACTATTATTCTTCAATTTATGCTCGAGCAAGGGACTTGTATAATTTCTGCATGAACCAGAATCGTCGTTTCCGTGCTATGAAAACGCGAGTCCTCGGCCCGTTACACAGAGCGCAGGAAATAGCGGTATTTTTCACGGGTGTACATTGAAAAGGGTTATTTAGAGCTTGTTTTTGTTGTTCTAACAAAGCCATATTTTTGTTGCCTCTGCGAGGGAAGGCCTGTTTCACACTCAACGTCCAACGCAGCGCATTTCTGAAGTCCGTCAAGCGGACGCTAAAATAACGCTGAACCAACGCAGTGGCAGCGCACGACGCACGATCAAAATGTCAGGCAATATTGCGTCGTTTGACACGACCTCGTCGACAAGCAACAGAACGGTTGTGCGTTGGGACATCCGTCGAGAGCGGTTTTTGTCTGAAGAGTGACGTTTCAGGTATGGATTTGACAGAGGGACCCGTTAGCGCAGAGTTATTTTTGCGCTGCGTTGGACATGGAGTGTGTAAAAGGCCGAAGTAAGGTTTGTTTTGTAAGGTAAGCTCTCGGACTTTGTTGTTCGAATGAGTGAAATGAAATCTTTGCTTGCATTGTCCTACCTTTCCGCTTTTTGTTACTTAGCTCCAGGATAATGTACATTATCCAAATGAAAGTATTATTAATGGGTGTACCAGTGGACATACTCAAAGTCCTAATTATTCTTATACGCGCCGCAAGATATACAGTATTTTGGCGGTCTGGTTTTATGAAAACATGTGTGAATCCATGCGAACCAATTTCTGGCCACGGGAGTCTTATTTAGACGCTATCGACCCCCTGTAGTTTTATTTTAGTCATTTCATTGTAGTCTTTTTATAACATTTGTGTAAGTTTTAAGTCATATTATATAGTATTATTTTATTTTTTATGGGCCTTGTTGCCTGAAATTTATGGGTTTATTTATTTACGAAAGAAGTCAAATATGAAAAACGCATGTATTTGCTAACACCACATCACGGTGCTGCTGCCAAAGAAAAGAACACTAATCTGATACGACACATATTCAAATGGTTTTCATAATGATGTGGCGTGCATTCTTCTTGGTGAGCCATTAGGCTGGATGACCCACTGACACGGCCCTATTGACAGGCGCCGTGTGATCGTGTTTTGTCTCATTGTTGCTATTCGATCAATTCATAAAGAGTTTGGTACTTTTCATGGCATAATTTCTTTGTATTAGTCGAGTCGTAATTATATCCAACTTTTAACCATACTTGCACGTATCATTTATTAGTATTAACGGGCCGGCACTACCAACGTCTACGGCACCCGTTAAAATGACTTCAGATTTATTTAATCTTTAATCAGATCTCATAGAAGAGATCTCTCTGATATAACAGCCTGTAATAAGACTCCCTAAGTTATTGAACGACTCGGTGTCCCACACGAAAAGAAAGAAAGACACACACACACATAGCACGCCTTTATACCTTGCGGGGTAGGCAGAGCGATAACAATTTCAAAACAAGCAAGAATACGGTCGCTATCGCCACTACGTCTGGCATTTTTGAGGATTATTTTCCACGGTTGTTTCAGAAAACATGTGTATCACTATAGTGACAGGTTGTGAGCCCGTCGCCTAAAAATTTTAATACACTAATACTCTCGAGTCCCTTAGTCGCCTTTTACGACACCCGCGGGAAGGATTTGGGGTGATACTTTTCTAAGCCGGCATCACACGGCTAGAAGAAAGACAAGACTCCAAAAACCTATTTAAATTAGTATAAACTACCTTTAGTTTTGAATAAAGGCACACCGTAATTTCTCTCAAAATGGAAACCTTAGACAAAAGACTTTACCAACTTTAATGAAAGCACCTGCCGTTCGGTTCACGAGTCAGGTGACTGTGAATGGCGGAGGTCAAAATAATTCAAGTTTAGACTGAAACACATTACAGATTCAATCTGTGTTGGTAACTAGTCGACGTTCCGGGCGCGCCTTGTGAATGAGTCGGGAATAGTTGTGCATTTGCTTAGCAGGCCATCTTACGAGAGGGTACGGGTTATGTCAGTCTAGTCTTTGCATCGTACTCTACGCAATAAGGCAAAAAGGAGATATCATTGACTGTCTCGATGGCGTAGCGGATAATATGCCTGCCTTCTACGCCGAGGGTCGTGGGTTCGATCCCCACCGGACACAAATATTTGTTAAGCCTGTAGCGACCTCTGGTGGCTACAACATGAAGCTTACTCAAGTGGTTCACAAACATATAAGACGCAACAGGAGTTCTCAACATATCGGAAGGCGCAATTTAAGACTGTTGTTACACTTTGTAATTTAATAGCCAGTAAAAAGTACAGACCATTGCTGTACATTCTACGAAACACTCTTACAAAGACCGTGACTTTGGGCCAAAACATTTGCCCAAAACGTTTACAATTTTCTAGTTCTTACCAAAACTGTCTGATGACTTTTTCTTATTGTAAATAAATACACAATATACATAGAAAACACCCAGACTCAACACAAATATTTGAGAATTGGCTTATGGCGGGTGACAGGATGAATCCAGGTGGTGTCGGGAAAAGCTACCCGCCTGGCCGGGTGTTGTGGCCAGGGGACCGACGGGTCCACCTGGATTGGATTAGAAGTTGTAGCTATATATGCGTTGCGCGGTGAACACTTCGATACCGCGTTTCAGGCTCATTGTTCTGTCACGTGGAGCCTGAAACGCGGTATCGAAGTGTTCACCGCGCAACGCATATATACAACTTCTAATCCAATCCAGGTGGACCCGTCGGTCCCCTGGCCACAACACCCGGCCAGGCGGGTAGCTACCCTTTTCCCGACACCACCTGGATTCATCCTGTCACCCGCCATAAGCCAATTCTCAAATATTTGTGTTGAGTCTGGGTGTTTTCTATGTATATTGTGTATTTATTTACAATAAGAAAAAGTCATCAGACAGTTTTGGTAAGAACTAGAAAATTGTAAACGTTTTGGGCAAATGTTTTGGCCCAAAGTCACGGTCTTTGTAAGAGTGTTTCGTAGAATGTACAGCAATGGTCTGTACTTTTTACTGGCTATTAAATTACAAAGTGTAACAACAGTCTTAAATGAAAGTGGGCGGGACTATGGCGAGCGGCGAAGTCTAACAAGTAGATTTTTTTGATAATTTTCAAAATTTCAAAGTAAAAATCTTTACCACGTCTTCGCAATCGTCTGATATCTCGAATGACTACCTCAAGACCATCTCAATACTACCTCCATCCCTTTCATACGTGTCTATCTCATTCTTTCGTCATGTCATCTTCCATGGAGATTTCACTACTACATAAATATGAATTTCTTTACCCGCTATTTGCTCGTATACTGCACCGACTGAGTTGCAGTGGGTAATCTAAACTAAAGACCAGAATGCCGTAATACTTCCGCGTGGCTCACCACTGCACTCAGCGCCCTCTATAGCTACATCTGAGGCCTTTTTCACACTTAACGCACAGCGCAGTGCTAAAATAATGCATCCGTAATGCAGTAGTCTGTCAGATCCATACTAGAAACGTGAATCCCCATACTAAAGCAGCAGCTTCGACCTGTGACCAGGGATATGAGCGTATTTTGTGTGTGTGATTGACGTTTATAGTATGGATCTGGCAGACCCTGCGTTATTTTAGCGCTGCGTTGTGCGTAAAGTGTGAAAAAGGCCTTAGCATCTTCCAGCTTAAGACAAATGAACAACGATGAAATGGTTATTCAAACTTGAGCAGTGAGATGGCTTAAATCGTTATCTACTAGTTTGTTCAATGTTAAAGAAAACTTTGTTGTAGATTTTTTAATGCATAAAATATAAAATTAATTTACCAAAACCTGTAGTAAAACAAGGTAATCATAAGGAATCGACAAGAAAATGTTGCCTGCAATCAATAATAAAAGGAGAATGGTTTTACACAGTTGTCTGTGATAGGATAGATTTATTATTCTTCAACATACATCACCACCACAATATATTGTACTAGAATTGAATATCATCGAACGACATACAAGTGGTGAAATACAAATGTAAAGAAATGTTTTGAATATCATCGAACCACATACAAAGAGTGAAATACAAATGTAAAGAAATGTTTCACCCACATTTCTATGAGTAGGTACTTAATTTAATTTATTCCGACAATGTTGCCATGCTCATGTATCAAAAAGCAAATAGTGCCAGGTACGATTGTGGGCAATCCAATAGGATATCCATTTCGAATATATCGAGCATACTGGACGGATATTGATGATCTACGCCGTATCTCCTTCCGTGTTTTGATAGCTCCAAGTTCCAATTTGCGGTCGTGATACAGCACAATACTTGCACATATTGTGTGGTATGATTATAGTAAAGAAATGTAGTATGTGTGTGTAGTTATTGAAAGGCAAGCAAAAATTTTATCTTGTCATACTTATATGTACCGGGAGTATGGAACGAAACAAAAATTTTTTTTCGAGTGCCCTTAAAAAGTCAGCTGATTGGGAATTTTGTATGAAAGGTCGAAAAAATATTTTCGTCTCCCAACATAGCCCCCATAGAAAAAGTTGTTCAGTTTCGTGGTCTGAGCACGCTTGCAAAGTTTTTGTTACACCGTCCCTTACACCCTGTATAAGGTGTTAAAATATTAGCTGCAAATATTTTAAGGGGTGAATCAGCCCATGAAACTGAATCACTTTCCCCAAGGAACATAGGTCGAAATACGAAAAAAAATTTTGGACCTTCTATACAAAATTACCAATCGAACAAGTCAATTTGTATGGCCCTGTTTTTAGTCAATACACAAACTTTTTAGGGTGTTTCTAATGACTTTGAACAACTTTTACTATGGGGTCACCTGCGACCCTACAAATTTTGTGTACTGAGTAAAAAATAACCCTGTACGTAATTTATTGAAATTGCATTTTATCTTGGTATACCATATGAATGAGCTGTTTCGGTCAAACTCTAAGGAAAAAACGTCGATAAGCAAGTTGGTTCCGTTCCAGCTGAGACTGAGCTTAGTTGGCGAACAGTTGGCGAACATAGCCGGGTCGTTGTTTTAATTAAACTTGCGAATTCGTCCACTACCCACCTATCTGATCGTCAACTTTATTCATTAGCGTTCCGGCTTCTGGCTGCGTCATTGCTGGGAGCGGTGGCTTGGGCGGAACGACCGCGGATAATCAATCTTTGAGGCAGAGACAGAGATATAGGTAATTACTTGCACCCACAGAGCTATTCTAGGAATTATTCGCGCTGTCGCCTGTAATACACATGAAACCCTCGAGTCCCTGAGTCGCCTCATATGACACCCACGGGAAAGAAATGGGGTGATGTTATTCTAAGCCGGCACCACACGGCATTCTAAGCTAGCTCCACACGGCATATACTTTGACAGTTCCTACAAATGTAACTTTCATTTGTTTTCCATACGAGTACAGCAAAGGTAGTATGGCGGCCATACTGCCCAGGAGTTTCTATTCAGCCAGTGGTCTTTACCGACATATTAGTTACAAAATCCTTTCACACAATGAACGGTCATACAATTTCCAACACAATGCACTGAATCTTCATTCTACCATAGTCTTATTTGCGCGCCAAACTCTGCAATGAGCGGAGTTAATGATCGAACATGAGAAGCAATGAACGAGAACTAGAATGCAGCCAAAATCACCCTCATCAATTTGCGGCCAGTATTTACTCTAGTCCAGAGGTTCTCTAACTTATAGTGGCTAGATAAATAAACTTCTCAGTCAACTCTACAGCCTCGGCAAAAACAGCTCATCATCATTCTCCTTGCCTGATCCCGTTCTCTGTCGGGGTCGACTACCTAACACATTGTCATCTGACCTCATCGCTTTTCTATTTGATCCCAGAAGTTTCAGCGAGGGTTGACGATCGATATGGCGCAGTGGAAGTGCGACTGCCTTTGACGCAGAAGGTTCCGGGTTCGATTCTCGGTGGGTCACTCACAAAGTTGATATTTATCACTTTGTGAATTTGTTCCCAGTATGGTTAGGACATAGCGGGCTGAACCACCCGATTGTCCGTAAGAATGATGATTCCGTGTTTCGGATGGCACGTTAAGCCGTAGGTCCCGGTTGCTGTCTATGATCACATAGTCGGCGGTCGTTACACAACCATGTCAGAAGTCTGCTATTTGTAAAATTCATCGGGTTGTTGGACGACACGGTGTCCCATACGAAAACAGAAAGAGAGCGAGAGCGAAGGCCATGTCCAGCAGTGGGCTGTTGAAGTTGCAGTTGTAGAAGTCTGAGAAACGCTGGCCTAGCCTGAATGTCGCGGGCGGCTGCCAACATATAGCGGTGAAGTGTAGACAGTGACGGAGGGCTTGCCAAGCTGTTTTAATAAAACAAACTGTGCACACACACCCTTACTTACTTGCACGTATGTTTCGCAAGACGTTTCGGAGTGTCTAGACATTCCACAGAGATTGCCCCGTCTACATTTTAGGTTAGACATTAGACATTATTTATTGGTAAAAATTCATAACACGTCAAAGGTAAATTGTACACACATTCAATGGCTTTAAAATGTATAAATGAAATGATAAAGTAAAATATAATAATAATAATAATAAGTTAATTGATAATTTATGTATAAATTAAAATCCGATCACATTATTAATTAATTAAAACTAGGTAAGGTTAGGTTAAACCATAGTTTAAACCATACTTCCATGTTTCAAGCATTAAAAAACCAGAACATCCACCCTACATACATAAGTCTCATCAAAAATATATATAAAAGTAGTACTGCAGCAGTAAAGTTACAAACTCCTGGACCTACATTTGCCATACAGAGAGGCGTGAAGCAAGGTGACCCGCTGTCTCCTAAGCTTTTCACGTCCGCACTTGAGGAGGTATTTAGGATTCTGAACCCGAAATGGGAAATCAAGGGTATTGGCGTTGGCGAAGCGAAGCTGACAAACCTTCGCTTCGCGGACGATATTACCTTGTTTTCCTCAACTGCTTCTGACTTACAAATAATGCTTGAAGATCTGAGCAGCGCAAGCCTTGAGGTTAGACTGCAAATGAATATGTCGAAGACCAAGCTTATGACCAATCGTCCTGAGTATAAGGTAGAAGTGAATGGGCAGAGAATCACATATGTCAACGAGTACATCTACTTGGGCCAAATAGTCTCTTTCCAGGCACGACAAGACAAAGAGGTCGAAAGACGGATTGAATATGCCTGGAGGAGCTATTGGTCCATGAAAGAGCTTATGAAGGGTAACCTTCCACTGACACTAAAGCGGAAACTCGTGGACATGTGCATTCTCCCCATTCTTACCTACGGAGCTCAAACCGGGTCATTGACAGACATTCAAAAGTCCAAACTCAAGGTTTGCCAGCGTAATATGGAGCGCAGCATACTCGGAGTCAAGTTGATTGACCGAGTCAGAAATACAACGCTTAGGGCTCGAACGCAAATTATTGATGTGGGTGAGAAGTCAGCATACCTTAAATGGGATTGGGCTGGACATACAGCTAGAATGCCAAACTCACTATGGGCAAATATAACAAGTACTTGGGTCCCTCCTAACGCGAAACGGGCTCGCGGTCGACCAGGGAAACGATGGAGAGACGAACTAGATGCCCACGCCAAAAACTGGATGGAGGTGGCTCAAGACAGGGATAAACGGAAGAAGGGGAGGGATACCTTTGCCCTGCAGTGGGACACTTCAGGCGCATAATAATAATATTAATAAAATAATAATAAAACCTCTATATTATGGAGAGAAATGAAAGTGAAAGTCAATAATAATAATGATAACCGTAAAACCGGCTTAACGAAGCCGAGATGGTAAAAACCAATGGTAAAAATAATAATAATAAGGTTAGGTTAGGTTACGCACACTTCTGAGTGGATTTAGAATAAAAAACGTTGTCCAGCTTAGGTACCTATAATAACTGAAATATATTTGTAAACACGCCTATGCATATAGCTGTATTGTGACGTTTTATTTTATAATTTCTAGTCTTTTACATAGTTATGTTCCAATGAGATACAAGAAGCATAGAGGTATTTAAAAAACTTCAAAAAATTATACGTATTGTTTGTTTTTCTGGAGTTCAAGATATAGATTTTAAGATTTCAATCATTTACAAGCGTATCTGACGTGCTTTTGTCCAGCTTCTTTCTTCTTGATTTTTCCATCTTTCTTTAAAATTGATTGGTGTTTAGCTTTCTTTTTGCATTTTTCGATCCAGTACTGCCGGCCGCCGTACCAGAGCAGTTGAATCATCTCTATGAGAGTGAGGATACTGCAGCCGAAGAAAACGTTCAGGGTGCCACCAATCTGAGCTGGAAAGATTTAAATTAATATTTTTTTCATATATATCCATAAAATCAGGTTTGCCCCCATGCAAAAAGTTGTTCAGTGTCATGGTCTAAGCACGCCTGCAAAGTTTTCAATACACCATCTCTTACACCCTGTACTATATCCAGTTTAGTCCTCAAAATCTATGCTTTCGTTGCGGTTAATCCGCCAAAGTAGGAAAACCTCGCTTATTTTGCTAGAACTTACAGAAGAGGCCAATTTCATTGTAGTAAGTCCGTATCTCGTTGACTCTGAAGTTGTAGGTGAGGAGAAACGCTCGAACTATCGTCACTTTTGAATAGTTTAACCCGTCACTGTAATAAAAGTCCATAAAATAAAAGATTACAAATACGCATTTAGGTCCTTGCGCATGCGTCTGTTAGGTGAAAGGTTTCTTTCCGATACTAAAAACTGCAGCAACGCAAGTTTATCCGTTCGTGCTGAGCTTTTTTAATATGATGAATTTTAAATAAAAATAAATTTATATAGCCCCAAACTAAGCAAAGCTTGTACTATGGGAGCCAGATAACTGATATTAATATTCACATACTTTTTTGTAAATAAATACATTTATATATTGGGAACACCCAGACTCAACACAAATATTTCAAAACTGACTTAATAAATATTAGTGTCCGGTGGGGATGGAACCCACAACCCTCGGCGTAGAAGGCAGAAGTGTCCGCTACGCCATCGTGACAGGCAAATTTTCTTACATTTGACAGACGCATGTGTTACGAATGCGCTGAAAACGTGCAGCGTCGTGCGTTAGATGTGGATTTCACCTTAAAGTGTTCACTATATCAAGTATTTGAAAAAAAAATACTGTCAACTGCCTTCCGCTACCTACAAAACATCTTCCACCCATTAATTTTGAGAGCAGGGAGAGGCTGAAAATCAGCGCTACGCGACGCCTTTTAGGCGCGTGTCAGCATAGGAAGAGCCTATTCCTTTTGGCAAAAGTCTTAAATAGTCAATAGACTTATATGACTCATATATATGAATACAGCACCTATGTTTAATGTAATGAATGTATGTTTTTTATTCTGTTCAATATACATTTTTCTTATCTTCTTATCTTACTTACTAAAATGGATCCATGACGTATTTTCCAGGTACCAAAGGAAAGTTCATTATGATAACAAGATTAGATGTGGTATCACAAGTTTTATCACAGTTGCATTGTGTGTCTTTGCCGGATACTGCAATATATAAAAACACGAAAAAAGTGAATGTTATTTGGAGAATATGAACAACAAATTACAAAAGGTAGGTAATATAATATCATATAGTCAGCGTTTAAGCTGAAACGATGAATACCAAATACCGAAAAGTCCAGGTTGTTTCATCTTCGTTTCGAGCCATCAGATCTGGAAGTGTTCATACGACAACCTTTTAGGATAGAATAGAATCCAGATGAACTCTTGGATAGAAATCACAAGTGTTATGAGACAATTCTTGTGAGTTTCGTCCTCTACGGTAAGCTACTTGTAGTTTGTACCCAAATAGGGTAATCCTTGATTTTAAGGTAATATCACTCCCATTTGCGTTTATGACTGTCGTAAATAACGAAAAATTTAGAAATTAGCCACCGATGTGATAAAATCCCTTATTAGGGAGTGTCTTCCGTGCTGACTGAAGCTGACTGAATGCTATACCTGCAGAGTATTTGATGCACGGCAGGTTGATAGCTCTACAATAGTTCCAATGTGGCGGCTTAGGATGCGTGAAGCTGACGCAGTGACACCGCTTCATCGTCCGACGCATCTCGCATTCAATCAGGCAGTATTGCCTGCCAAAAAAATACAGTATTTTTGTTCTAAATATTTTCTAGCTAATATTGAAAACGCTATTTTCTTTAAAATTAGGCCGGTAAAAATATGCAAAGATCGATTATAAATTCGCAAACGACGATGTAGTTCTGCATTTTGAGCTGGTATGTTATATGGGCCTGATAGGACAACTTATATTCAAATTTGCAACATCAAAATGCTTGTACAATGAGAAGAGCTAACCTAGGTTGACTTCGAAATTTACGATCATTTTTCAGTTTTTGCTTTCCACAACCAAAACCATATATTTTTTCAGAACGATGTCTTCTACACTTATAAACTGTATTAATTTATCTACAATTTGAAGCCAATTTCAGCCCCATTGAGTTTATAGAAGCTACGCTATGATATTTCAAAGATGGTAAATTTCTTCAAAAAATATTGTATTAAGTTTTATATATTTTTCAAAAAATTTGTATATACTTATTAACAAATGGTATAAATTAGATGCTATTTGTATATTCGATAATAGCTGGACGGTAAAAGATTTAAAAAAATATTTAATTAGCTAGCATTGAAACTCAAAACAAACTGAGAATAATAGTTAGTTTCCAATCTTGAAATAAACCAAAAAGGTGGAATGGGTTATAGAGGTGAAAGAAAGATGTTTTTTTCTTTGTGGGTACGATTAAATTACTGTTGTCATTTATTTGGTTCATTACAGGCAAAGTTGCATTTGCCTTGCATTCCGTATATGAAAAACATAAGCTGGGAGTACCTCCAAGCGGTGAAGGCGGTTCTGTACTAGTATGGAGTCCGACTCGCACTTGGCCGGTTGAAATAAACTAAAATTCGACCGTGATTGTAAATTATATTTGACCACTGCTATTTTAAACTTTCTGTCTAATTTCCAATAAACCATTACACTTTGTTTAATTTTACTTTATGAATCATGTTACCTTCTAATTGTTTTATTGAATTTGTCAGTAAATTGTAAGTCTTAAAAACTTCTTCTTCATTCGTTTTGGTCTCTTTTAAAAGATAAACAGATATTTTCATTAAATTTGTTCGTAAGGCAAATAATTATGCTTACAATTTGCGAAAAATGACAGTATTTCCATTTTCAGCAAAAATTTGTCATCTTCAATGTGCCTTGTCTTAACTTCTATAGGGTCTAGGAACCCCAGATTGGGTTCAAATTGTAGATAATTTAATAGTGCTGAAAACACCAGTGTCAAAAAAATATGGTTTTGGCTCTGGGGAGCTAATACTGAAAAATGACCGTAAATTTTCGATGTTGCAAATTCTAATGAACATCGTCCTAATGGTCAATTATTTTTCACAACATACCAAAAATGCAGAACTACATCGTGGTTTGCGAATTTATTGTCTGATTTCAACGGCCTAAATAAAAAGATCACAATGTTATATGCTAACCACAAATAGCAAGGGAAGTAGTCTAGCCTCTCTGACGTCTTCATTTCGCATTCTAGCATTTCGTGGCTTAGTTCATTTGTGTTACCGTATACTCCGAGGCCCTATGAGTATTAAGCAAACCAATACTTTCTACTGCACTTACCAACCTTAGATAGCAAGGGAAGTACTCTAGCCTCTCTGACGCCTTCCTGCATCACAGCATTTCCCGGCTAAGTTCACTCGCGTCACTATTTAGCACCTGGCCCTCTGAGTAGTAAGCGAACCAATACTGTTTACTGCGCTTACCAACCTCAGATAGCAAGGGAAGTACTCTAGCCTGTCTGACGCCTTCCTGCATCGCAGCATTTCCCGGCTAAGTTCACTCGCGGCACTATCCAACACATGGCCCTCAGAGTAGTATGCAAACCAATATTCTTCATTGCTCGATATTGGAGTCCCATTTTTATTGCTCTCTATGAATTGTTGGCCCTTTGCTAAATACATCTGTCAAATAAAATGTTTGTCAAGTCATATTTGTACGATATTTTCCTTTAAAACTTAGATATTTGCGTTTAGGACATTTTTAGGATTTAGGATATTATGCGTCGGGAAGCATTGTCATAGTAAACATAGCGGATAAACTATCTATTCAGTAGGTTGATTTTGTGAGTCATCTGTTTTAGACTGCATTTAATTAAGTTCATTCGAAAAAGCAGTTTGTGCCACACTAGAACTGAAAAGTTCCTATGGGATTAGTCCAATCTCCGGACTGTAATTGGGGAGGGGGGCGATTGGAAAAGAAAAGCATGTGAGTCCTGAGTTGGCATGAATAAAACCAGTTTTTGTGCACAACTGAAAACGCGCTGCTCACAACTCACTACAAAATCAAATAATGTACCCATTTGTAATCCAGGTCAATATTGTCCATGACCTGGCTGGAGTTGACCACGAACATGAGTCCGGAGGTGTGGCCCACCCGGTCGGAACTCAGAACTGGCGGCGGAACCACGTTCTGGATACCATGATCTTCCACTTCTCTAAAAAAAGTAGACAGAGGTTAGAGGTTTCTTCTTCATCTTTTCTTTCTTTTATCTTCTTCTCTTATTTTCTTCTTATTCTTCTTCTCTTCTTGTTTAGTTTATTGAATTAAGAATTATTGTATCGTATCGCATCGTATGACTAACTTTAGGGTATCTACCATCGTCAAAACATTTTTTTAACAAGTAACCTTTAAAAGTTTAAAGTGTTAGCTTGCGCCCATGAAGACA
Organism: Keiferia lycopersicella; assembly: GCA_029255805.1. NCBI lineage: Eukaryota > Metazoa > Arthropoda > Insecta > Lepidoptera > Gelechiidae > Keiferia > Keiferia lycopersicella. The sequence goes on from JARACZ010000018.1 coordinate 1,298,094, forward strand.
CATTGATAGGAGGCACATTCCTATCGGGACACGACTGTTCCGTCCAAATGGACACAGTCTTAAATGAAGTCACGAAATTATTCCAAAAAAGTCACTCTTCTTTTGGGAAACCTAGAAAGTTTTAAGTTCGGCATCATTAGCATGTAGGCAGAGAAAAATTAAATAAATTGATAATGATAAAGACCAAATGTGAGTCATTATATTTTACAAATAATTAGTTTCTTCTGCCAAAAGTATTATAAAATTTAAGACTGAACCCAAGAATTTGAAAAGATCAAAAAATACCTCACCTTCTCAATGACCTTCCGTTGAAGATGCAGCAGAAACCAAAATTTGTGAGTTCCCTTACAAACAAACTTGAACAGTTCGTCATCTCACCGAGATAGCGGCATCTAAAAACACGTTAGACCAATATAGGAAGTTAGATGAACCTCACACAGGCACCGGACACCGCTCCGGTATCTGAAGCGATGGAATCCAGATGCGGTTTTGTTCTGCTTTTTTTATGTACTCTATCAAATCTACGCCGAACAAATTGGTGGAGAGCAAAGAGCGAGATACTTGCGTCAGATCTGTGGTAATTTTACCTATTCTTGTTTTATGACACACCATACAACTAAGTAACTTTTATCCGATGACGGGATGAATTCACTTGGATATAATTGAACGGTAGTTCAAACAACCAGCCCAATCACTCTCTTGGGGCGAGACTGGGCTTAGAAGTTGTTTTGGGAAGAACGGATCGGACTGAATCATCGTCCTTCTCTCTTTACCCTTCGGAGAGGTCCGGAGCTCGCATGGCGATGTTTTGTCAGTGTATCTATATTCCTTGTGGTTCTCCTACATATTCTTATCAAAATTCTTGATAAACCAAATAAATACGGATTTCACCTGTTTCATCCGAATTCCGTTGCTTCGGATACCGTAACGATGCCCGGTGCCAGTCTGACATATATATCAGTGATGTTTTACCTTAAAATCGTCTCTTCACAGCGCAAAGTCAACTGTCGCGAGGCAGATTCAATTGTGATGTTGTTGTAGTCTAAGAACTTCTCAATGTTCTTTACATCTGCTAAGGAATAACTGACATCCGGGGCGTAAAATGCTGCTAGTTGGCTGATGACTGACTTTATGTATGTCTCGTTTAATCCAGATGGGTATTTACTGAAGGAAATTAAGATCGAGTTAGTAAAAGGTAATCACACAAAAACATTTGCATGACAAAATATTGCCAACACGAGAGAAAAAGACATCATCTCAAATAGAGTCAAGCTTCGCAATTTACACGCCCTTCGTCCACCAACTCATCTTAGTTACAATGTACTTCGTGGCAATCGGAAAGTGACAGTTCATAGACTATTATACTTATGTTATTAGTATTAGTATAAACGGGATTATCACCACGATTATGTTTGTTTTTACCTGGATATTTCGAAGCGGTTACACGCTCCATGGTCTACTCGTGACTTATCGTGGTGATAATCCCGTTAATACTTATAGCTTAAGTGTTGTAAACTTCTCAAGACTATTATACTGTTTCTTTGGCTGGCGGCAGGGCGTGTGCAAAAAGGTGGTAATTTGTATTTTTGTATAACACGCATACTCACAGGCCAGACAAAAACGCATCAATCTTGTACTGCGGGTACGTGATCTCCGGACAGACTACGACGGAAGGGAACTTGACCGTGGTGTCAGGGATCTCCTTGGTGACTTGGTACGTCGGCGTCTCCAAGTACCGCCGGATGTTCGCCAGGATGATGCAGATGGCGTTACATAGGCATAACAGCAGGGTCAGCGCCCAGATTACTCTAAAAAATATGTTAAAAGTTATTCAAAAATTCTAACAAGTGAATATGTAGTACAATGCGCCATTTATTCTATTGCTGTCTCCGACTTAATAATAAGTGATTAGGCGTTCATTGAGACACTGAATCGATGAACAACTCAAGAAACTCCGGTGCTAAAGTTTATAAACCACCTACACAACTAATATACTTGGAGAAAGTATATTTGCACACAATGTGTCCACACGCACATGATGTGTCTACACGCACATGATGTGTCCACACGCACATAAAGTGTCCACACGCACATGTTGTGTCCACACGCACATGATGTGTCCACACGCACGTGATGTGTCCACACGCACATGACGTGTCCACACGCATATGATGTGTCCACACGCACATATTGTGTCCACACGCACATGACGTGTCCACACGCACATGATGTATCCACACGCGAAAATTTTACGGCTATCAATGATAACGATAACAATTTGCCGAGTGATGCCGGCTTGGAGTGGCATCACCCCAATTATACCCGTGGCTGTCATAAAAACCTAGTCATCATCGCCAATCCGTCTGCCAAGAGTGTTATGATAATTCCCCCTAACAGGGGGAGGCTGGTATCCTGCCGTGGAATACAAGGTGTAAGAGACGGTGTAACGAAAACTTTGCAGTCGTGATCAGACCATGAAACTGAACAACTTTTACTATGTGGCCTATGGTGGGAAACGAAAAAATTTTTTTCAACCTCCCATACAAAATTCTCGATCAGCTATGTATAGGAACTCGAAAATTTTTTTCGTTTCCCATCATAGCCCCCATAGTAAAAGTTGTTCAGATTCATGGTCTGATCACGCCTGCAAAGTTTTCGTTACACCGTCGTCTCTTACACCCTGTATAGTGGCTGTTAAGATAAATGATAACTAAATGACAAATGATTCTCTCACCTATATTTTCTAGCCATCAGTCTATGCGACCCGTGGAACTGAGCAGCTCCCAACAGATGCTTGAAAAGGTTCATATTCAATGAGTTCTCGGTAGCCTCTGCGGCTAATTCTATGGAACTCAGAGCCCATTCATCAACAATACTAAAGCCTAATTTTTGAAACGTTGTAATTCGGTTTTGTGGGAAAGTCCGCAATGACTAGGCTTACCACACGAATTTAAATGTCCTCTTCACGACTGGCCATCGGTCGGTCGTTCCCGGTATCGCTGGTGTGATGTGGTGGAAGCGGATCTTCGCGAACTTCTGGCAAGCGATTGGCAAGAAACCACGCAAGAACGAAACAAGTGGCGAAATCTGGTATCGGACGCCAAGACTGACTTTGGTTCGTCGAGCCGGCGAAGTGAGCAAGTAGCCGTCGTCGAGTACTAGCCGCTGCGGACTTCCGTGCGCGGAATCCAATTATGACGCTTCATAAATCGACCCACTGTTCATAATTTCGTATGCGTACGTATCTACGGTCAATCTAATTCTATTGACGTGGTTTATGGCGCGTCGTTAGTCAAATCAACGGCTCTGATAGAATCTGTAGGAGCTCTATTTTTAAAAGGCACTGATTGCGACGAAAACTGTGGCAAGAGATGTTATCAAAAGTCAACGTAGAAAAATATGTATAATTTACGTGTAAACGTAATCATCAAGTAGTAATTTTTTATGTGTATTAAGTAATCTATTTGAAGCCAGTTGATTCTCAAAACTTGTTCTCATATAAACGACAAATTTTGCTATACTTTTAATCACTTACCTCAAATAAAATAAATTACTTTCTTATTCAGGAAAGTACTCTCTTTATTCTGTGCTTCGGTTTTAGGATGAAGAAACAATAGTTATCGACTGCGGTAATTTGCAGTTATTTTTTGGGTTAGAAATTCACCATGTTGAATGTAGTATTTAGGACATTTTAACATAGCCAGTGTCACTTACGTTACGTATACGAATCTAACGACGTAACCATTTGGTCTGTAGCCCGTGAAAAATAATTTACACGTCATCGTCATTCTCCTTGCCTTATCCCGTTCTCTGGCGGGGTCGGCTACCTAACCTAGGGGATTTGACGTGGAACAAAGTTTTTACACAGTGCGACTGCCATCTGACCTCTGCAACCCGAAGGCTAACCTGGCCCGAATCCTAGTTTAAATCACATTCAAATATTATCTGAATTCAAATTTTATTTGAATGTGGATTTCATCACTAGACAAAATAATTTACACGTACATGCGTATAATACTCATACATACTTACCTTCTAAGGCTTCTTCTTCTTCAAACTATTATACTTAATAAGAGTTAGACTCATATCGGTGGAGTAATTTATCTCCCTTCGGGAACTTCTGTATCTTTCAGTATCCGACAGATCTCGATCCAGTTAAAATTTTGACATATGAGTCATATTGATAGGCGGATCGCACACTTGACGCACGACGGAGCGCAAAAATATCGCAGCGCTCTGTCAGATCCATACTAGAAACGTCACTCCCCATACTAAAACCGCCCAACCGCTGTGGACGCAGCGCTATCGCAGTGTCACCCATCGAGTGCAGTTTTAGTATGGTGAGTGACGTTTCTAGTTTAGATCTGACAGACCGCTGCGATACTTTTGCGCTCCGTCATGCATCAAGTCTGCGATCTGCCTCATTCAAACTAGTTTTCGTGGAAATAAACTTTTTCAGCCGAGCTGAGCCCCAGCTGGTTAACTATGTACTCTTGAAAACGGGCTAGAAAAATTCTCAGTCGGGTAAAATAAATAAGGATAAGAAAAATCACAATCATTTATTTTCTTCATTACCAAGGATTCAAATCAACATTTCTCTCAATCCCATCTTCTTTTTTCGTGGCTACTTCCTTGACATCCAATGGAAGGACCAGCTCTGATGTTTTGTTGACTTCCTTGATCAACCTGTACTCCCAACAAACACACCAAATTAACTGAATTACTTCAAGCAAGGTGAGAATGCTGCAACCGAAGAATATGTTGAATACTCCTCCTATTTGACCTGGAAAACAACACAGACTGTAAGGGAGATGCACATACACATGTCAGGCCTTTGTCCCTTGTGGGGTAAGCAGAGCGTTAACGGCTGTAAAAGTACGGTCGCTATCGCCACGTCTGACAAATAAAGAGAGCCGTTTGAGATAATTGGTGTATCAGTATAGTGACAGGTTGTCAGCCTGTCGCCTACAAGTTGTAATACATCTGAAACACTCAATAAGATGCTTCTGGACCATGAGACTGAACAACTTTCTGATTGGAATGTACTTATTGCAGGTAACGTTTGTTTTTTTTCGCAGTTTAGTAAAAAACAATGTGACAACAGGTCGTGCAATATTAATATTTTGTGAAAAAACAAACATGATACGTAAAAACAAATGCTGAGTTTGAATAACAATTCTATTCAGATTTTTATACTTTTGCGTTTTATAAATATTCTCCAAAAATTATATCAATGAAAATATAAATTCCCATTTTTTACTTTCTTTTACAAGTTTAAAGCACAGTCGCAGTCATATTAATAGAGCGGTGCTATTCTAAGATGGCATCAAAATGTCATATTCAATCTGAAAGAAAATAAGAGCTTCGAAAAAGCTAAAACTATGCTTTAATGACATTATCTACTTACCAAAAAGATGTTCTGCCGTATAATAAGACTGCCGTGATCGGATTTTTTCTTCTTTTTTTACTATGAATACTCGGACAATGCTCAATTTTGAAAAATCTAAGCCTTCACTGAAAAGACAAAAAGGGTATACATGTTTTAAACATCGCTGTGAGTAGTTATAATTTTTTCTTACAAATTTTTATTCGGAGACCAAGATCCATTTTGGGTCACTAAGCAAGAGAAGTTACTTAAACTTTTTATACAATACACATTGTCTTTTGATTAGAAACTTACTAAAACTTGTCGATGACAAAGTCGCCGTTGACCAGGGAGTGAGTTTGGAGGGAGACGATGTCGAGTGCTGAGTCGCAGGTTACCGGACAGTCGCATTTGGCAGCGTAGTCTGCAACGATAAAACAAGCTTAATACATAACCCTGAGTAACTTTAAAAAATGTTTCAGAGTTCATTTATGTATTCTTACATACATATATCCCTTGCGGGATAGGCAGAACGTAAACCGTAAGAATACGGACGCTATCGCCACGTCTGACATTTCTGAGGATTGTTTTCTAAGGTTGTTTTAGAAAACATGTGTATCACTATAGTGAGAGGTTGTCAGCCTGTCACCTTAAAATGTCGCCAATACTCTCGAGTTCCTTCGTCGCTTTTTACGACAACCGCGGGAAGGATGTGGGGTGATGCTATTCTAAGCCGGCATAACACGGCAGAAACGACATTCTTGATGAAACTCCATTAAATGCAGACTATTGGTGCGAATCTGCGAGGCATCACTGATCAAGTGTCTTATGACTCGGTACTTGTTAATCCCAATTTCTGGTGATCTGCTTATTGGAAGCAAAGTTCCGTCGTGTTTTCCGCTTCAGGTTTATCCATTTAGAGTCATTCAAGAAGTATTTTTTCTGTCATCCTGAAGAAACACTGGTGTACCTGCGCACACGACTGACAGACTCAACAGCAAGACACGTTGTCTGGTAGTAGATGGTTGATCCTCACTCTCATGCCAGCTGACTCCATAATGATAACAAAGTTACTAGCTAATGATTGGTCCTTACTCTCGTTCCTAGTACCTGCTGATTCCTTAGCGCATATAAGTTCAGTGGCTCGACAGCGAAGCATATTGTACGGCGTCCTCACCCACAAACCAGCTGACTCCATAGTGCATACAAAGTTACTAGCTGATGATTGGTCCTTACTCTCGTTCCTCATACCTGCTGATTCCTTAGCGCATATAAGTTCAGTGGCTCGACAGCGAAGCACATTGTCCGGCATCCTCACCCACAAACCAGCTGACTCCATAGTGCATAAAAAATTACTAGCTGGTGATTGATCCTCACTCTCGTACCTGTTGATTCCTTAGTGCATACAAGATCAGTGGCTCGACAGCGAAGCACATTGTTTGGCATCCTTACCCACATACAAGCTGACTCCATAGTGCATACAAAGTTACTAGCTGATGATTGATCCTTACTCTCGATCCTCGTACCTGCTGATTCCTTAGCGCATACAAGATCAGTGGCTCGACAGCGAGGCACGATGCCCGGTAGTGGATGATTGACCCTCGCGCAATGACAGCGCTGCATCATCTGCGCCATCTCACACTCCAGCCGGCAATATCTCCTAAACAAATATTAACATAATGAAGCAAGAAGGACAGAACTCATACCGATTTGTCGTAAAATACTCATGAGATTGATGCCGACGACGCTTTCTCACTCCAACTAAAAATACACTTTCATCTTTCGTACTTCGGCACTCATTTACCAGTTCAGCGCAAAAACTAAACTAAACTAAACTACATCAAAACAGAATCCTCTTTCTGAGGCAGTTGGATAATAGTCGGGGTATTCATTACACAAGAAAGTAACTAGTTTAAGCAAGATAGATACTAACTTGGAGTAAATTGGAAAATACGTGAGCTTCATGTCTGAGCTGACACAGTGTCGTGTTTCTGGCCTCAAACTTCTCTCTCCCAGGACAAACCTCTTCCAGTCGTAGCCGAACCATGTTTCTGAATTCGGTGAAATCGGTGTGCCATTGCCCACAGTTTCTACGAACTGCTGCCCGCTCTCCAGGAAGACCTAGAATATGAGAATAATGGAATGTTAATTGCACTATACATTACATTGAGTCAGCTGGACAAATATGGTTCTAAAAAATAACGCACGCGATATTTTCAGGTTGCAATATTGTTGTTCTCAGCCGTACACTCTCGGCAGAGTGGTCTTGGTTGCTCCAACGGCGTACGAGGTAGAAAGTACGCATGTTTCGTTGTGATCAGTCTGATCCTGAATTGCTCTCCTGGCAATATCTCCATTTCCGGCGGTTGGCTGCGTTGCGAGAGCATTCTGTCATGGATGTTTGCGTGGTTGATTTTATCAAGTCTGTCCATCGGGTAGGTGATCGTCCTCTTGATCTTTTGCCTTCTACATGGCCCTGGACTACCAGTCTTTTTATCGGTTGGAATATACGAATCGATAAAATATATTGTACGTAAAAAAACGAAAAGTAAACAGGCGCCACCTGTACTGTACGGTTGTCACAGGCAGTCATTTGGTAATTGTGTCTTCATGTAAATCTACTTGTAAATATTTAAAAGGTCTCCTTACCCATTTGTAAGTCCGATCAAGATCATCCATCGGTTGGCTGTTGTTGACTATTGCTGTCAGACTGGCCCAAACGCCGGTCCCAGTGGTATACAGGAGGTTTGCATCAAGTATAGTGTGATCTCGGTGTCTTAGTTCTCTGTAACATAAATAATCTTATACAGTAGTATATTACCCTTATATTAAAGGTCCCTCAATACTTGTCAGACGTGGCGATATCGATCGTATTTTTGCGCCCGTTAGCGCTCTGCCTACCCCGCAAGGGATAAAGGCGTGATATATGTATGTATCTATATTACCCAGCGTTTGGGCCACGTTAGCCTTCGGGCTGCAGAGGTCAAATGGCAGTCGCTGTGTGTAAAAACTTGGTTCCACGTCAAATCCCCTAGGTTAGGTAGCCGACCCCGACAGAGAACGGGAAAAGGCGAGGAGAATGATGATGATGCTGACAGCAGTATAGTACATGCAAGGAGTTTCTGCACCTGAGAAATGCTAGGAATTCTTCTCTCAAATTTCCTGCCCCAGTCGGGAATCAAACTCGCCTCTACTACGTGACAGTTGGATGTATTATTTACTTCACAGTATCAGCCGTCAGTACCGTGTGATGCCGGCTTAGAATAGCATCACCCCACATCCTTCCCGCGGGTGTCGTAGGAGGCGACTAAGGGACTCAAGAGAATTGGTGTATTACAATTTTTAGGCGACAGGCTGACAACCTGTCGCTATAGTAATACACATGTTTTCTGAAACAACCTTGGAAAACAATCCTCAATAATGTCAGACGTGGCGATAGTTGCTGTATCCTTACGGCCACTATCGCTCTGCCTACCCCGCAAGGGATAAAGGCGTGATATATGTATGTATGTATGTATGTATCAGCCGTCAATTTTAGTTTGACATAAAAGTTCTTGAATTACAGTAGATAATTTTTTTGCATAGCCGTATGACGCCGGCTTAGAATAGCATCACCCCATTTCTTTTCCGCAGGTAACGTAACAGGGGACTAAGGGGCTCGAGGATTTCATGTGTATTACAACTTTTAGGCGACAGGCTGACCACGTGTCATTTCAGTGATACACGAATCATCTGAAAGGACCCTCAATACCTGTCAGACGTGGACATAGCGACCGTATTTTTGTGGTAGTTAACGCTCTGCCTATCCCGCAAGGGATAAAGACGTGATATGTGTATGCATGTCATTTTCTTCATCGGTATAAAAATATCCCCTCAAAAACATTAATATATAAAAAATTCCAAGTCTCGCTACTGAGCTGTTCAACCGTAAAAAGGTATGAGATCCATTTGAAACCAAGTCGGCTATCGATTTGTTCATTCCCCACTTAAGAGATCTATCTTAATTAATTACGTAATTAGTTAATAAGCATTATTTTATAGTGACCATATCAATATTTTCAATATATTTTAATGTTTACAATAAATTGAATGACTTAGCCATCGCACTAGAACAGAAGGTTAACGTGCAATACATATTAAAATTAATACATTCAGTGCGATTGCCAAGTCATTCAATTTATTGTAAACATTAAAATATATTGAAAATATTGATATGGTCACTATAAAATAATGCTTATTAACTAATTACGTAATTAATTAAGATAGATCTCTTAAGTGGGGAATGAACAAATCGATAGCCGACTTGGTTTCAAATGAATGTCATACCTTTATACGGTTGAACAGCTCAGTAGCGAGACTTGGAATTTTTTATATATTAATGTTTTTGAGGGGATCTCATTACTTTTTGTAGGTAGTCTTCCTTTTTTTCTTTTGCGGCTCTATTTCTTGAGCCTCAGCCACATAGCCCACTTTATGTGGTTTTCTCGGAATCTTTGTAGTAATGATTTTTGTCAAGTCTGGACGGTAAATGCTTCTTAGTCTATTGTATTCACAAATTGCAGATTCTTGCGCTTTAATATTTCCAAAGTCTATGTTTATAAAATGTAAGCCGCCCAGACTTGTTACTCTTGATAGTGCTACATAAGCTTGACCAGATGTAAATACAGCTGAACCTATATCCATCAGCGCATTATTCAGACTGAGGCCTTGACTTTTATGTATAGTTATAGCATAGGCTATACATATTGGAAACTGTTCGCGATGGTCATTAAAATAGCGATAGCGTGTTTTAGAAACTAACAGCGACATCTGTGATTATTTTGCTGGACCAAAACAAAGTATTTTAGGAGCGACAGCAAAATATAACTTGGTAAACAGTACATTTCTATGGAATTACAAAGTTATTTATGCATGCATGCATGCGTATATCACGCCTTTATCCCTTGCGGGGTAGGCAGAGCGTTTACGGCCGTAAAAATACGGTCGCTATTGCCACGTCTGTCATTTTTGAGGATTGTTTTCCAAGGTTGTTCCAGAAAACATGTGTATTACTATAGTGACAGGTTGTCAGCTTGTCGCCTAAACATTGTAATACACCAATACGCTCGACTCCCTTAGTCGCCTCTTACGACACCCGCGGGAAGGATGTGGGGTGATGCTACTCTAAGCTGGCATCACACGTCAAGTTATTTATGCTATCGGTTTATCTAGAAAACTGCATTGAAATTGCTAGATTTTTAAGTTTTTCCTTGATTTATACACTAAACCCAAATTATATTCCAAATTAGAAGTATCTATGTCTGCTAGAAGTGCCTTAGAGTTTTGATGATCGGTCAGTGAGTGAGTGAGTCAGTGACAAAATTAAGAACTTTGACTAGCTATAATTCCTAAACCACTGGTTCAAAGTGAACGAAATTTGAAATATACCGTATCTACAGGGCTTTTGATTGATTTCTGAAGTTTCAAGTCTTTTGTTTAATCCACAAGAAAGTTATAAGGTGTTGAAAATGGCCTGAACCGCTTCGAGAAAAGGATGGTACGGCTGTGCCGCTTTCTAGCTCGACTTGGCGGGGGCACTGCCGTGCCCCCAGATATATGACAAACAAGAATGCCTATTTACGGGGGTCACATTTCAATGGATTGTGTTGATAATAATAATAATATTTACTTTACCTGGTTAATGATCGTCCATTGAAAACACAACAAAAACCAACATTTGTTAGTTCCATAGTAAACAGACTGGAACAATTCTTAATTACACCAAAGAAACGACACCTGAAAAAACAACAGGTTCTATAACTGTTTAGTTACGGTTAGCTTGGATTGTAGATGAAGGTCATTGACCTGAAATAAGCTGTAGACTGGTTGTTACTACAATATTGGCGGCATTCATTGAAAAAAATAACTTAGGTACGAAATCCCAACAGACAAGGAAAGCAAATACGATAATACGCGATACTCTCGTAGGTGGCATCCAATTAGGGCCGCAAAACTAGCTGTCTTCTGACAACCTATCCATTGCGGAGATAACTTCATATCAATGGGCATAGTAGTCCTTATTATTCCACTTAGGTATAGTTCACCAGAATCGAGAAAAAATGTGTCTTCGTTTGAATAATGGCTCATTTTTTAACAAATTAAGTTTGCAGCTTCTTTTCTTGCACACCTTCTTTTCTAACATAAAATCAGGAGGATCAAGAACCTTGTTCAAGCCAAGTTGCCAGAAATGACAAGCCAAGACCCCAAATAAAAGGGATAAAGGAAAGACAAAGAAGAAGAAGCTGACTTACCTACCTTAACAGCCATAACAGCCGATTGCTGGCCTATTACAATACTGCCCACGCTTGGCAGGCAGATTGACGAGCGCAATGCGATCAATATGTTGCATTCACAGGGAACGCTGCCACCCGTTATCTGAATTCAACCTTTTGACGCCTTTTACGACACACACGGGTGGAAAATGTGTGAAGCTATTCTTAACCAGCATCATCATCAGCTACCTGAGAAGTATCTCCTCGCAAGAAGCAGTGAGCATCTTTCCAGCTTTCTCCACTGTCAGAAGGTTGCAATCCAGCACATGCTCCACCAGCCTTAGACCTATATACATACATACATTCATACATATATCACGCCTTTATCCCTTGCAGGGTAGGCAGAGCGTGAACGGCAGTGAGAATACGGTCGCTATCGCCACGTCTGACATTTTTAAGGATTATTTTCCAAGGTTGTTACAGAAAACATGTGTATCACTATAGTGACAGGTTGTCAGCCTGTCGCCTAAAAATTTGCAGGAGTGCACAGCAGTGATCTGATGGAGTGTAGCGCTGGAAGTAAGGCCTTCTCCCAGTTTGTGACGTCGTCGTTTGTGGATTTCAGATGTAATGGGATGGTGCGCCACAATGTGCCATTTAACCGTTCTACTAAGCCATTTCCTTGGGGGTTGTACCTGAGAAGTATCTCCTCACAAGAAGCAGTGAGCATCCTCCCAGCTTTCTCCACTGTCAGAAGGTTGTAATCCAGCACATGTTCTACCAGCCTTAGACCTGGCAAGGAGTATGTCGCGTCCAGAGCGAAGAACGCCGTCAACTGCTGGATCACTGACTTTACGTGCTGTCTTTTTATTCTTGGGGGGTAATAGCTGGAAACAGGAAAACGTGCTTAGATGGCAATCAGCACCGTTTTAGACGCTTACGAGTACGCTGTTGAAACATATATATACATACATACATACACAAATCACGCCTTTATCCCTTGCGGGGTAGGCAGGGCGTTAACGGTCGTATAGTTGAGATCGTTATCGCCACGTCTAACAAGTATTGAGGGCGCCTTCAGATGATTCGTGTATGACTGTAGCGACAGGTTGTCAGCCTGTCGCCTAAATTTGTAATACGTGGTAATACGCATGAAACCCTCGAGTCCCATAGTTGTCTCTTACAACACCCGCGGGAAGAGTTGGGGTGATGCTATTCTATGTCAGCATCACACGGCTGTTGAATCATCTGACATCAAAATTTCACCCACCTACTGGGTCATCTATTTGACATCTAGGCATTTCATAGTTTTCATTTTATCATGAAAAGGTTTGGTTTATTCATTCGTTCATTATAAAAACGAAGCTATAGAGTGGATTCTACTAAGTTCTTTAGCCATCTCTGAAGACGCGATGGCGTACATACTTGAAAATTGTAAAACAATGAAGTGGAGAATATAATTGATGCAATACGATCTCTTTTCGTGAGGGATACCGAGTCGCCCAACGACCAGATGAACCCTAGTGTCAGAATTTTTCAGCCGCCTAGCCTTCTACAAGTAGTAGGCTTCTGACATGGTTGTGTAACGATTGCCGTCTAAGTGATCATAGACAGCATCCGGGATCAACGGCTTAACGTGCCATCTGAAACACGGAACCATCCTACTTACGGTCAATCAGGTGGTTCAGCCCGCAATGTCCTAACCAGACTGTGAACAAATTCACCTAATGATAAATATCAACTTTGTGAGTGACCGAGAATCGAACCCGGGACCGTCTACGTCAAAGGCAGTCGCATTACCTTTGCGCCACGCCGTCCGTCAAATACAAGCGGAATGCAACACGATAAATAAATACTAAGTCAACTTACATTTTATCCAAAAACTGATCAACTTTATGTTCAGGGAACACGATCTCAGGGCAAATGCCAACCGAAGGGAACTTCATAACAGTCTCTTGAGAATCAACTATCGCTAAGTAAGCCGGGTTCTCCAAGTATCTGATGATGGTCACCACTACAATACCAGCGGAGATCAGAACCAATAACAGCAGTACTGTGCTCCAACAAATGCTAAAACAATAATAAACAGTAAAACAAACATACACAAATCACGCCTTTATTCCTTGCGGGGTAGGCAGAGCGTCAACGATCGTATAATTACGATTCTGATCGCAACGTCTGACAAGTATTGAGGGCCCTTAAGATGATTCGTGTATCACTGTAGTGACAGGTTGTCAGCCTGTCGCCTTAAGTTGTAATACGTGATAATACACATGAAACCCTCGAGTCCCTTAGTTGCCTCTTACAACATCCGCGGGAAGAATTGGGGTGATGCTATTCTATGCCGGCATCACACACCACATAAACAGAATATTTTAATAGGGTGCGTAAGATGTGTTTTGAGAGATATTCTTTCAGTATGAGATTTATACGAGTGGATAGGCTTTGTTCAGGGATGGAGTGAAGTGAAAAACACCAGGACAACTTTACAGACTTTATATTGGTTGAAAAAGGTAATCAATACAAGGTTGTATGCGGCCATATGTGTGCGACGCGAGCTCAATCAGAATGTGATTCGGCGGCGGTTGCCGGCCGTGACGGAGGGCAGCGCGGGGCGCGGGGTGCGCGGGCGCTCATCTTGTGTAGGCCTTAACATGCTGCGGGCCTTGAAGCATCATCTTGATGGTTCAACATTGGCAGTGGAACAAGCCGGTTGAAAGCTCTTCTCATCTTTCCATTTGAAGTGGTGACGTCCACGACTCTGGTGATGCCGTCGGAGCCGGGGTGAAGCTCGGTGATTCGTCCGAGAAGCCATCGTGCGGGCGGCAAGCGGTCATCTTTTACTATAACCAGCTGATCAATTCGGAGTGGTTCTCCTGTTTGGCAGCGCCACTTGTTTCTTTTCTGCAATTCTGAAACGTATTCTTTATAGTATCTTTTCCAGAAATGAGCCTTCAGGCATTGGATTCTCTGATATCGTGGCAGAGTAGGTATAGATGGCGGCGGTGCGTCGATCTGTGGATTGGGCAACATGGTGAGAGGACGTCCGATTAAAAAATGAGCAGGGGTTAGGGCTATAAAGTCAGATGGGTCTGATGACATTGGAGTGAGTGGCCTAGAGTTGAGTATTGCTTCCACCTGGACCAATACAGTAAGCATTTCCTCATAGGTTAAATTAGCGTATCCTAGAACGCGTTTTAGATGATGTTTTACTGATTTAATCGATCCTTCTGCTAAACCATTGAAGTGTGGACTATAGGCTGGAGCAAATTTGAAAACTATGTTTTGTTCAGTGGCGTAAGAGGATATTTCATTCGAATTAGACTTTAGAAACTTTGAAAGTTCATTACAGGAGCCTACAAAGTTCTTTCCATTATCGGAAAAAATCGTCCTAGGCTTACCTCGGCGAGCTATGAATCGTTCGAGAGCAGCAATGTAACAGGTAGAACTTAGCTCTGTGACAAGCTCTATGTGTACTGCTCGAACTGCCATACATACAAATACGCATAAGTAAGCTTTTATCAAGGCGCTTCCCCTTCCTTTTTTATTAGCTAGCAGGATTGGTCCGGCGTAGTCACACGAGGAATTATAGAAAGGATATTCACCTTGTAATCTTTCAGAGGGAAGATTACCTAAAATAGGTTGAATTGTTTTTGCTGAAAATCTGCAACATATGACGCAATTACGCACAGTTTTTCGTGCTAAATTACGACCACCTATGACCCAAAACTTTTGTCTGACTGTACTGAGTAACAGTTGAGGGCCTGCGTGTAAAAGCGTTTTGTGGTATTTTTCGAATAACAATTGTGTGTAGTAATGATTTGCGTGTAGTAAAATCGGATGTTTTATATCGTAGATGTAGTGACTGTTCTTCAACCTACCCCCAACACGAATGAGGCCGGTATCATTTTGAATGAATGGAGTCAATGACAGTAGACTGTCCTTGGAGGTCAATGACCTTTTGTTTACTAATGTGTTGTATTGTTCTGGAAACATTTCCCGTTGTGTGATACGACATAATGTGTAGGTAGATGTGTTCAACTCATTAGTTTTTAAGAAGCCACTAGTTTTTTCGTTAGGACGGCGACAATTGCGGATGAATCTTTGCATGTAGGCTAGTACACGTTGTAATTTCGTTACTGATGAATATTTAGATATGAATTCAGTAGTAAAATTGTCGTCGACCGTAACGTGACATTGAATTTTAATCTCAGGTAAGTCTGGAAAGTAATGTGTCGGCTGTGTAGGTGTTTGTATAGTCTCGTGATGTAGGAATTCTGGACCAGAGTACCAGAGTGTGCTGTTATGCAACTGCTGTGGGTTGAGACCCCGTGACCCAATGTCAGCGGGATTCAAATTAGTGGGGACATGGTTCCACGTTGAGGTTTCAGCAATTTCTGTAATTTTATTGATTCGGTTGTGAACAAATAGTTTTAATTTCGATTTGGACATTTTTAGCCATCCGAGAACTATCGTGGAATCAGTCCAGTACGTAGTAGATATGTCTTTATCTAAACGTAAAGAAGCTTTGACCTTCTGTGTCAACTGTGCGGCTAGGACAGCCCCGCAAAGTTCTAACCTGGGAATGGTCATGCTACGTTTGAACGGAGCAATTCGCGATTTTGCTATGAGCAGCTGAACCTTGACCTCACCATGAAAAGAGACGCTGCGTACGTATACACAGGAAGCATAGGCATGAATGCTTGCATCGCAGAAAGTATGTAGCTCGACAGTCATTGGAGCATCACAAATAACGTGACGAGGGATCTGTATGATCTGAAGGTCAGGTAAGTAAGTAAGTATTTTATTCCATTTTTTAAGTAGGTCAGTAGGTAGCTCATCATCCCATGATATTTTAGTTGACCATAATTTTTGTAAAATTAATTTAGCTTCCAGTAAGCATGGATTGATGAGTCCCAATGGATCGAATATTTGTGCGATAGTGGAAAGTATGGATCGTTTTGTATGTTTTGTGTGATTATTTGTGTGTGAGTATGAAAATAGCAATTCATCCTTTTTACAATTCCAGTTTATACCTAATATTTTTGTGGTTTCCTCCTTATCTAATATCAGTAGGGGATCATTGCTGTTTTCATTGTAAATTTTATGTAAAAGTGATGTATTGTTTGATCGCCATTTACGGAGGTGAAAGTGTGCACCCTGTAGTTCATGTATGACGCCCTTGCATGTACTAACGAGATCTGGTGAGGAGTCGCTTCCCGTTACCAGGTCGTCCATATAAAAATCATGAAGGATTACGTTACCTACTGTTTTGTCTGTACAATCATGACCTAACTGGGCTAGACACCGTGTTGCTAGGTACGGGGCGGACGCTGTTCCGTAGGTAACAGTGTTTAATTTGTATATTTTAATTTGCTGTGAAGGGTTTGAACGCCAGAAAATTTGTTGTAAGTTCCTTTGTGATTCATTAATCAATATTTGTCTGTACATTTTTTCAATGTCTGAAGTTACAACAAACTTGTGCTGGCGGAAACGAATGAGTAAATTTAGTAGGTCATCCTGTATGGTAGGACCTATTATTTGTAAGTCATTGAGAGAGAAGCCAGAGGTAGTACGTGCCGAGGCATCGAACACCGTTCGTAGCTTTGTTGTGAGACTACTTTCTCGTAAAACGCCATGATGTGGCAAAAAATAGGATATTTCATCCTTGTCAAATGATGTGTTTTCTGACATGTGTCTTAGTTTGATGTAATCGTCTATGAACTCATGATATTTGTGCTGAAAAACTGAATCTCGGCTAAATCTGCGTTCGAGAGCTAAATACCTAGCCAAAGCGAGGTCGTATGAGTCACCTAACTGGGTAGGCGACTGTTTCAATGGAATGTTGACAACAAACCTGCCATCCTCCTGGCGAGTGGTTGTGTCAGTGAAAATCTTTTCGGCCTCGTGTTCTTCCTTGGTTAACTGGTGAGTATCATTAATGGTTTCGTATTCAAAGTAGCGATCAAGTTTGATTTGTAGGTCTGAGTCTGAATTATTTAAAAAATGGCAATATGATGTATTGCATGTATCGCTTGAATTGTTGAATGAGTACGTGTTGTTTATGTTTGTGTTGTGTGTATCGAGTGGTATCGATAAATGATTGGGTTTGCTTTGATACTGATACATCTGTAGTGATGTATCCTTGAGTGTGGGGCACGTTGGATTGACTGGATCACGTGTGCCAGAGTATGAGTGAGCATGTTTGCTCGTTTGGAACGCCTGTGGTGACGAACTTGTGTATGCTTGACAAGATTGATTGACTGGATCATATCTGTCGTTTGAATGAATATGGTACGTCTGTGGCGACGAATGATTGGATGGTTGACGAGACTGGTTGACTGGACCATATCTGTCATTTGTGTGAATGAGGTACGTCTGTGATGACGAATGATTGAATGCATCATGACACGATGGATTGTCTTGATCACGTGTGCCATGATATGATGAAGCATGATTGCCTGGTTGATTTGATTTGAATGAATGGTTTGATTGTTGTGATTGTATGCTGCCTGACACTAGCCAACCTAGCTTGGTTGCGTTAAGAATAGGCTTTTTTGGGCCTAGCGGGATGTGATTATATTCTAGAATCTCCCAAAAGATGTCAGCACTGAGCAGCATCTGCACCTCTGACGGTGTATCAAAATTAGGATCCGCGAGGTGGATGTGCGATGGAATTTGGAATGTGCATTTGATTTTATTATTGGGCACAAGTTCTGTGATTCGTGGAACTATAGAGCAGTCTATTTTTCTGATATAGCCACTGTTTGATAGTGATGAAATGGTTACATCACATCGTTTTGAAACATGTGAAGCTTGGTTGTTTAAACCTTGAACTGAAATTGAAGTCCTAATTGTAGGTAACTTTAGTTGTGTTTGTAGTTGTTCTGTTATGAAGCTAGAAGTACTTGCATTGTCTAGTACAGCCCTTACTGTGTGTATTTTACCTTGGTAGTCGGTGACACCTATCAGTGCAGTCGACAGTAAAACTTGATTGTGAGTCATGGATGATAATGTGAGAGTGTTTGAGTGCGTGTGTGTATCTGATTGTGATTGTGATTGCGATTGATTATTGGGTGACTCTGACGCTGTTAATACAACACATTCTGTATCAGCTGCTGGCTTGTGTAGGTAAGTATTGTGCATTTTGGAACAGCCTTCTACTTTACACGGCCCTAGTGTGCAATTTGACAGATCGTGATCTGATTTACGAAGACAGTTTACACAGAGACGCAATGCCTTTACCCTTTCAAATCGTTTTTCTACTGGCATGGATTTGAACCGATAACACTGGTATATAGGGTGGTTATTACCTTTGCAACCTAAAGGGCAAGCGAATCGTGATGAGGACTGTTGTGTTGACGTATGGTTATGATTAGTTATGAATGTTTTTGGGCGGGCGTGTGTGACATCACTGTGTCTGCGTGATATAATGTGTTGTGTTTGTGGTTTGGTACGATTACCTTCCATAGTTTCCAGTAAATCGGATCGTCCTTTTAGAAAATCCATGAATGATTCAAGTGAGGGAAGATCTTTTATTTTATTGCGTTCTTCTTCCCACTCGCGAGCTGTGACTGCGTCCAGTTTACTAGTAACCATGTAAATGATTAATACGTCCCAATGTTCTGTAGGTAGGTTAAGCGATTTGAGTGAACGTAAGTTTTTGTTGATTGTGTCTATTAGATTACGTAAAGCACCAGATGATTCTCGTGTAACAGGTTCGATACTAAACAATGCTTGAATGTGATTATTGATAAGTAACCGATTATTGTTATAACGGTCACACAGCAACTTCCAGGCGCTCTCGTAGTTGTCGTCTGAAAGTTGCATTGACTGAATGACAAGTGCAGCACTATCTCTTAGTGAAGCCCTGAGATAATGAAATTTGTGAATGTTTGGAATTTGTTTGTTGTTATGAATGATTGAAATGTATGTGTCGCGATACCCTAACCAATCCTGATAGCGGCCTGAGAATGAAGGTAAGTGTATGGTTGGCAGCTTGAGTGTACCCCCACCTAGTATTCCATGTTTACAACTTATAACCGAGGACTTATCGCTAGCCGAGGAGCCGTCGTCGCCGTCACTCAGCAGCTCGTCAGCCTCAGCCATGGCCTTGAAGTAGTCTGATTCGAATGAAGATCTCTCTGCGACCTCATCACCTGGAATATTGCATAAAGATTCTATGTCAGTTTGTACATTGTCAAACTCGTTATACAATGCCTTGAAGTTTTGTAAACGTGAAGACAGTTCGCGCCTTTGTACGCTAGTTAAAACTTCATTACCCGAAATAAGCTCCAGAAATTGTTTAAATATGGTAAGCTTAGTTTTATGTGTGCCCCTAGTTCTCTTAAGCTGCGTGATATCCATTTTTAATATATTAATTATTCAAAAGGGAAAAGTAAAAATAAAGCAAATTGTGGCACTTACAAAAATAACTGAAATAAAACTTGATTAGGCACTTAAAAATTTGCAATGAGTCGATAGGTATAGTTTGTAAAGTAACTAATGGAATAATACTTAAATGTTTTAGCAGAAGGTCGAAATTAGCAGTAAAAGCGTGTGAATTGCAAGCAAGGCACAGCGCAGGTAGGTAGCAGCAAGCGGCAGTGCGCGCGGCACCACGCGGTCGAGCGGCGTAGCGGTAACTACCCTGCCACGCGAACAAAGCACTGGAATGTTCAGAGAAAAAACCAAGCTAAATACCTATGAGGCTATGCAACTATAGCAGCACAAATGGGATGCAATGAAAATTTAAAACTAAGTCACTGAAAATTAAATGTGAAAAATGGTTTTGAAATAAAATATTGTTTACGATTAGCGAAATGTAATGCGTACTAACAATGGCAATTAAAGCCGAGTGAAAAAGTAGGCACTTTGAATGAATAACTGTAGTTGAATAGGTTATCAGTTAAGTGATTAGGTAGTTAGGTACTTTGAATGACCTCAATGTAAAATATTACGTGAATAAAAGGATCGATAATGGTATGAAATTGATGAATTGCTCGTACATTAAGCTGTACGTAAATAAGTAGGTATGATTTTATAGGCCAAATTGGCAAAGTAGATAGGGTATCTGACTTGAATTATTGTGGAAAAGGGTGAAAATCGGAACGAACTCACAGTAGGTATGTATGCCCTTTCCCTTTGTATGACGACTTATTTGATGACGCTGCAGGCATCTGATGCTGGTTCTGATGAACTTTGACTGATTTGCTTGAATCTTTATCTTGAAATGGTATGACTTTTCTAGTCAATCTTCAATATGATGGGACTGTCTGAAGTTCTCATATCCCTGACGTTATCCAGTAATATACGTGTGCAGCAACGACTCCAGGTAGACACGAAGTAGGCTGAGATAGTCGGCAGCGTCGCACGCGGTACCAAACGTAACGACACGATGATCACACCCAAACGCGACGTGGAAAATTCTCGAAGTCGATGCTCGCTGATTCAATTTTTCCTCCGAAGGACCAACAACCTGGATAGGCTTTGTTCAGGGATGGAGTGAAGTGAAAAACACCAGGACAACTTTACAGACTTTATATTGGTTGAAAAAGGTAATCAATACAAGGTTGTATGCGGCCATATGTGTGCGACGCGAGCTCAATCAGAATGTGATTCGGCGGCGGTTGCCGGCCGTGACGGAGGGCAGCGCGGGGCGCGGGGTGCGCGGGCGCTCATCTTGTGTAGGCCTTAACAACGAGTTATGCGAACAATGTCTAAAAAGATGATTCTCCATCGCACACATAACACACGAGGAAGCGCTAAAATATCGCAGCGGCCCATACTAGAACGTCGTTCCCCATACTTAAAACCGCACTCCACGGACGACGCTGCGATAGCGCTGCATCAACAGCGGTTGAGCGGTTTTAGTATGGTGATAGTGACATTTCTAGTATGGATCTGACAGACCCCTGCGATGTTTTAGCGCTCCGTCGTGCGTTAAGTGTGCGATCCGCCTAAGAACAATAACGTCCATAACATAATCAATCAAACTGATTGAAAAATTACAAGACACACGAGAACACAAAGGTAAATAGTAGTTTTAAAACGGACATGCGCTATGCGTATGTTGTAGGTTGTTTGATTATCACAACATGAATTTTCTATAGAAGATGTCATTTTCATACAAATCTAAAATCACGCGACTGAATTTTCCGCTACACATACATGTACACACACATCAAGCCTTTGTGCGTTGAGTCGTAAAAATATGGTAGTTTTCGTACACCAAATGTGACAAATATTAATTTAAAGAACGTGAATTTGTGGTTAATTTTAGTCAATTTAAAAACGTTGTTAAAAGGGTTGACATTTGCAGCTGAGGAAATCAAACACCTTCTTAGGCGAGGAACACACTTGACGCACGTCGTGCGTCTTAGAAACCAAAAATTCAAACATCGAACTAGTGGCACTTTACCGATTCTTACGCTCAGCAAGTCTATTGGAACCATGAAACTGCGCTTCGTATAGAAACTCGTGAAAAGCCATTTTTCCATCACTTGTCTTCCCCTTCAGAGCTACACTTCCGGAGTGACCGCCCATCAATCACGGTGATTGTTCGCTGATACAATCGGGGATAATTTAGCTCTGCTCTCGTAAAAAATACTATTTATTGTTGCTTTTAATAATTCATGATTCTGTCTACGACGTGAAATTGCGATAGTGGTTAAAAGGTACTTTGCACGTTGTTTACACTGATTTGTTTTGCATTTTTGATGTTTGAAGCACTTAAATTTAAATAGTCTCACTAATTTGGTACTGTCATCAATCTTCTAATTTAAGATGTCAACTGAAACTGGTATTTTATACAACAATTAGCATGACCAGTGTAAGTAAAGCCCTTAAATAGGAAGGTATCTGCTGGTGATTTCTTTAGTTAAGAGTACCTATCAGGATCGATCTATAATGGATTAGTTGATAACTTAAATAGGAAACTGACTCCAACAGACACAATAGTCTACTACTGTTGGACATAGGCCTCTCCCTAGTAAGAGGTACATGCCCATACTCAGCACGCCTGGCAGGTAGATTGACTAGCACAGTGCAAGATGTTGTATTCCCAGAGAAAGCGCCTGCCCCTTCCAAAGATTCATGCCTTAGTCACCTTTTGCGACACCCACGTTTATAAATGTGGTGAGGCTATTCCAAGGCAGGCATCACACGGCAAATGGGTGAGAAGCAATGTAATAATAATAAACAAATAATACACACACAATCCGAAAAAGCAATGTTGATTTATTACTTATTTACGCAACCTAGCCCCATACGGATAGTTTACGAATATGTGCTGTAATCTTGTAATTACAAATCGCATAACTTTTTATAGCCAATCAAGGAAACCTTACGCACGTACAAATGTCTTGAATAGTCGGGAACATCAGTAAAACGATTGCAAATTAGTATTCAAGACGACCACCAGCCAATTAGAAGACGGGCCTCGGGCCTCACATGACGCCTTTGCCTGAAATGCTGACCCCTAATTCTATTATGAATACACCGAATTCTGATCCCGAACTAACACACACTACTACTATGTGGTAGAGAGGCCTAAACTGTGGATATGAATACCTATTCGTTAATTGAATCTAAGTGGGCAACAGCATTTTCTATGGATACATCGCTCGTTAGTCCGTTTGCTAAGCGTACCTGGTATAGTCATTAGAAGCAGGCCCATTTTCAGCTGTGGACTTTTGTGGCTGTAATAGCAATAGATCGGTATAAGCATGTATAAGTGTATGAAAACCTGTGCAGATGCGATTCCACAAATCCTACACTTGACATAGTTACTAGTTATTATTCTGTGGCTTGACAGACGCTGGTGCAAAAACGATAGGTATATTGCATCTTCGATTATAAGAGTAACAAAGACAGATGCCAAACCAAGTTTTTACATAGCCCGTGCGTCAACGTCGGTTTTTGGGGTTTGAAATTTCCTGTCAGACACATGAGTTACGAATGAGCTGATGAGCTTTAACCAGCAACGGACATCAAGTGTGAGAACCGCCCGAGCCGCAAACATATCCCACGTCTGTAACCATCTGTAAACTTTACCAGTAGTTACAAAAACACTCACGACGTTCCTAAGATTCAATTATGATCCCGACCGACACGGCTAACGCGGGCAAGCATCATGCCAGAGGATTATTTCGCTCAGATATTGCCAAACGAAAGTATGCGGCAGGGATGCGAGTTTAGATACTCGATACAGATAATCGATTTTACAATTATCGTTTTTTTTTCAATAGTTTAAAAAAACATCGTCTTTTTCAAAAAAGCTATGAAATTCCATAATAATTGCTTTTTTCATATGTTTTACTTGATATAATGCAATGTTTTTTAAATATATAATTAATTATCGATAGAGGCACTTGACGTCCCGGAACTTAACTTTTAGAGACCTAAAATAAAGTAAAATTAAGTTGACTTAAAGCAGGACCCATAAATACATGCCTAAGAAAATTGTATTTTATACTCAAAGTTTTAAATTAAATATTAAATAAATTTCATTTAAATAAATTAATTCTGATTGCATAATCGATTATTCAAAATCACTTTTTAATGAAAAAATATTGTCAATTTTTATAATCGATTATTTTTTCACATCTCTAGTACGCAGCTATTGTGCCTTAATGGCCGAAATAGAGATACAACACCCATAACCATTTACGATCGCACTCAAACTGAATCCTGATTAAACGATAAAATCGCGTCCGAATGAGACGGAAGATCGTCTTTCTCCAAAATGGGTTCTTTCTTTCTTTTTGTGTGGGACACCAAGTCGCCCAACGACCCAATGAAACTCGGGCATCAAAAAATTTTGACCGCTTACTGTAAATTGACCATTGAGTACATTAAGGCAGAAACGATGGCGTGACGATTTTGATGCCTTTGATAAAGAGTAAACCTAGTTGGCTATGGACCGAAAGAAGTGGAAGACCGCGGAGGAGGCGTTTGTTAGGCTAGCTTTAATATTATAATAATACTGTAAATAGCAGGCTTCTGACATGATTGTGTATAGACATTACACAGTCTTGTAAAACCTAACCCTCTTTTTCAGGCAGTCGAGCAATAAAAGCAATCTGTATCCACATTTAGCACGTACACATTTAGACAATATTCTGTTCAATAATTTGTACATTTACGACGCCATTAAGGCGCGAACAAATGGCATTGATAAGAGCCGGGATCCACCCATAGATCTCCAAAGGACATTCCAGCAAATATTTAAGCAAAGCATTCCTCAAGTAGACATACATTTTCATAAAGGCCCGGGGAAGGCGTCGAGCGTACCCCTATCGAATCTAATATTTATTGGGCAGGCATTGTCGCCTCTATATACGTATTTCTTTATTTTATTTCCCTTGCGAGCGGCGCACAGGCCCATTCCTCTTGATAAAACACGGCAATAATACTATAGAACGTCTGAATGTTTATGTTTTTCAAGCTTTTTATCGTCTATGTAAATTCTCATTTTCGCATTGATGTACAGAACAGTTTTCTGGTTCGAACTGTCCGGGATATTTTAAATGCCTAAAATGGATAATACTTTGCGTACAGAATACGTTTGTACCAACTCTACCCACAATGTTGTGTTGCTTTTCATTGCAACCCTTGCTTTTCATTTCGATGAAATTCGCTGTAACCTAGAAAAAAGTTCGACCTCCTCAAAATTAGTCAACTGATTGTAAAATTTGCGTGAGTTATTTTTTTTCCTTTTTCCAATATTGATTCCTCGGTGGCCAGTGGTTAAGGCTACAACCCTGAGGCCCGAGTTCAATCCCCGCCATGTACCAATGTGTTATTACTCACGTACATTTTACCGAAGTAAATTATTGTGTTGAAACCCACATTCAAATACAATTTGAGTTCAGAGTGAGTGACTTAACCTAGGATTCGGGCCAGGTTAGCCTTCGGGCTACAGAGGTCCAGTGGCAGTCGCTCTGCGTAAAAACTTCAAGTCCCCTAGGTTAGGTAGCCGAGCCCGACAGAGAACGGGATAGGCAAAGAGTAACGTGCTGTTGAAAACATTTCCAATTGATGCATTTCTTCAAAAACACGGTTATAATATGACTAAGTTAAGGACTGTTTTTCACGCGTTAACAAAACTTCATTTATCACTCACAAAAACACCTTTTCGGTGCGAAAGATCAAATTGTGCGTAAAAAATACACTTTCCGAATTAGTTATTAATTGACCCAAACAAGCGAGTCGCGTGAACCGCCCCAGAGGCTTATCATAATTGTATCTGATGGTATCTCGTTTTGTTAAGGCGGGGCGGACTGTATCGAGGGACCTTAACAATACAATTCATGATGGAGTTTTAATTCTAACTGTAAGGTTCCATTAGGCGTTGAAGTAAAAGATGGCGGTATGACGATTACATGAGTGTATTGATATGACGATTAACATTGAATGCTTAGCCTAAATTTGGCCAGATCGAACACACACCGAATTCTGCTCATGTTTTTTCAGTATTTTTTTTTTAATTAGTCATGTGTTCGAAATGTCTTATAGAATAACACTAAGAACACAAATCGTATTGATATATATTGATTATCATACAGGTAACTTTAGTAGGAAACTGAACTTAGCCAATGCCTCAGATTTCCTCCTACGGCGTAGCATTCTGCTACGAGAAAACTATTACAATTATTGCTTGATTCTAAAAAAAGTTTGACGCGCGTTGAATGTACACATACACATACACAAATCACGCCTTTATCCCTCGCGGGGTAGGCAGAGCGATAACGTTGAATGCATCTTGAAAATATGTCTCTCGATAAAAACGCTAGACGCGTTTTACAGGCGTAAATTTTTTGTATTAAATATCTGTATACAGTGGATCATGAGATACTATGTACCTACCATTTAATTGACTCTTATACACCATGTATCCAAGCAAACAAAATACTTTGACTTTGACTTTGAAATATCATCGGGAAACACCCCGTCCATACTTCCCGACGATTCTTTTGCAATATATCTCATAATGATTTGGCATCGGCGCTCCCATCCAGCGCGATGGAGGGCGCAGGGCGCTCGCGTGTGTGGCCGACAATTAGTGCGCAATCCACCAACTTGGGCATGATTTACTGCCGTCTTTGTCGTTGGTACAAGTGACGAGCGAGAAGGAAATAGTTCTTACTTCCCAGGGATTATTTCGAAATATATCTCATTGGGAATCATTTGGTATTGATACTCGCTGATGGAGGATAGAGGACGCTGTCGTTGGTAGAGGTGATGGATGAAAGAGAAGGAAACAGCTCTTACTTTCTTGCGATTATTCAAGAGTTAGTATAAAAAGAAGGCGCGTTTTGCGTTGCTGCGTCTTTCTGTTTGGCATGAATATGGGATCGGGGCACTTAATTAAAGTCTTTGGGTAAGTTTGCACGATTATTTGCACCGTAATTGGAATATTACAGAATTTTTCACAGGAGAACCTCGTCTTTCCTTGCCCGATCCGCATTGAAAAGGTATCCATCCGCTCGGTCTTTTCACACTCGTTCACTCAATAATTCAGCTCTTCCGTTCTAACATCATCGTTCAGAAATATCTTGAGCTCAGAACGGTTCGCCGAAAAACCTTTCAACGATATCACTGTCTTACGAAAGCATAGTTCGTCGATATCATGGTTTGCCGATAGCACTGTTTGCCGTATCATAGTTTGCCGATAGCACGGTTCACCGAAATAATTATTCACCGTTAACACTATTGGCCTTTCTCCGATTTGCCGAGTGTATAGTTTGCCGAAAACATGATTCGCCGACGGCTCCATTCCATACATGCATACTAATATTATAAATGCGAAGGTTTTTGTCACCACTCGAGGGTTAGGAGTAGGTACCTGAAGTAGACCACCAGGAGCGTCACCAGGAGCCCACCTAAACTATTGGAGATACAGGTATGAGACCAAGGCAAAAGTTGTTCAGCTTGATGGGTAGCTTCTGCTGGCATATATACTTCGAAGGTTTGGAGTACCTAATGTACACCACCAGGAGCCCACCTAGACTATTGGAGATACCGATTTAGCACCAAAGCAAAAGTTGTTCAGTTTGATGGGTAGCTGGGCCACATACCTAATACATTTCGAAGGTTTGGAGTGCCTGATGTAGAACACTAGGCGCACCACCAGAAGACACCTAAACTAATGTAGAAGCTACCCATTAAGCTGAACAACTTTTGCTTTGGTGCCATACCTGTATCTCCAATAGTTTAGGTGGGCTTTTGGTGGTGTACCTGGTGGTCTACATCAGGTACTCCAAACCTTCGAAGTATATATGCCAGCAGAAGCTACCCATCAAGCTGAACAACTTTTGCCTTGGTGTCAGTCATACCTGTATCTCCAATAGTTTAGGTGGGCTCCTGGTGACGCTCCTGGTGGTCTACTTCAGGTACCTACTCCTAACCCTCGAGTGGTGACAAAAACCTTCGCATTTATAATATTAGTATGCATGTATGGAATGGAGCCGTCGGCAAATCATGTCTCCGGCAAACTATACACTCGGCAAATCGGAGAAAGGCCAATAGTGTTAACGGTGAATAATTATTTCGGTGAACCGTGCTGTCGGCAAACTATGATACGGCAAACAGTGCTATCGGCAAACCATGATATCGACGAATTATGCTTTCGTAAGACAGTGATATCGTTGAAAGGTTTTTCGGCGAACCGTTCTGAGCTCAAATCACTTCCGTCTTCAGTTCAAAAATACTCACAGTCCATTCGTTTCATCATTCACATTATAATCGTTTCATCTTTCATATCATCCCACATGAATATGGGTGACTTCTTCTAAACCACGCATTGCAGTTTATCACAAGCAAAAAAAGATGAATATATAATAATACTTCAGCAGTGGGACAGTGTAGGCTGATAATAATAAAATAAATAATGATGACTTCAAATATATTTTTACACTAATTGTCATATTCAGACACAGAAAATTCCGCTAGACTCAAACTTACAATTTGCGTTCTATCTAAAAACATAATTTATAAGTTGTCAAAACTGATTCTAAGTTGGATGAAATTGCTTCGCAAAATCCAAGGAATTTTCGATTTGAATAAAATATGGGTGCATGTTGTCACATTAACACTATACGAATTGGACGACTTCCGAATTGCTGAAACTCCAAACACTCTTGATTATTAATCTTGATACCCGCCCTTCTCTTGTCCCTTGCAGGTTGCCTGGAAGCAGCGGCGGCAAGCCCACCACTTATTGGAACCGCGGCCAGTTATTGCGGCCATTAGAGCAATGTTCCCCTCACTGCACAATAACCGGCGATTGGCGAACAGTTGGCGAACCGTTCAACAACTATTAATGCCGTTTATCAACTGAGTAGTGTTTCCGAAAGGAAATGGGGTTTGGTCTTCGATTAAGGGTTGGGTTAATGGATGGTTGTTGAGGTATTCACCAGCAATCGTTGACCTTATCGACAGTTATTTTTATTTATTTTATTGATGAGTTCCAACTAGCACTGTAATAGCTACATTTCCTAGCAAAAGTTCGATCAAATGATAGCTACCCTACTAAATCGAAAACAGATGTATTCTCGTAGTATTCAGCACTAAGGCGGATCGCACACTTAACGCACGACGGGCCGCTAAAATATCGCAACGTTCTGTCAGATCCATGCTAGAAAATGTCAATCCTCATACTAAAACCGATCAACCGCTGTCGACGTATATCGACTCGTCGTCCGTCGAGTGCGGTTTTAGTATGGGGAGTAACGTCTCTAGTATGGATCTGACAGTCCGCTGCGATATTTTTACACTCCGTCGTGCGTCAAGTGTGCGATCCGTCAAAGTTTGATTAAATGATAGCTAGCCCACCAAATCGAAAACAGACGTATTCTCGTAGTGTCAACACTAAGAATTCAAACATTCTCCAAGCTAGTTTCAAGCTAGCTTCAAAGCGCTCCGGAACCTAAAAACTGTTACACAATAAAACTATTTATCTTCTGAAATGGCTTTGTACGCGTACAATGTGTGTAAATCAAAGGAAAGCTCCCAATAAAACTGGGAAGTCCGGAGTTAAGTGAAAATAAATGCTAGTTAGGTTCTGGTAACGCATTGCAGTTGGGAAGCTCTGGGGATAAGAACAAGGGAAGTATACGATGTTTTGCTTGGAAAACAAAATTGTTGTTCGACAGTACTTTTGGTTCAGTTGAGAGTTCCGCATGGCATTAAGCCTGCCTTTATATGTGAAATAAATTATAACATAGGTTCTACCTCTTGCGGGTTAGGCAAAGCGTTCACGTCCGTAAATACAGTTGCTATCGCTACGTCTGACAAATCTTTGACGGCTGATAAATAAAAAGGTATATCACTATAGTGTTAGCCTGGCACCTAAAATTGTAATACATATGAAACCCTCAAATGCCTTAGTCGCCTCATACGACACCCACGGAAAGAAAATGGGGTGATGCTATTCGAAACCCGCTTAAATACGACATAAAGTATAATTATTAATGGAATCAATACGTCGTTTAAAATTAAGTGGCTCTTTGCATTTCTCTGTCACGGACACCACTAGCTCTCCTAGACCACAAAACGGGTTTCCATACAGTTTTTCTTTTAATTGACTGAGTGATTCAAAATTGTGGTTCACAGTTATATATGCTAGACAAACGTCTTTCCTACGGGTAAAATGATTCGTTGAGCGGGCCGCTAGTCCTTCAGAACTATATAGAAAAGTCGGAATTTTTTGGTATAACATTGATCCACCAATCTGTACAATCCATTTGTATCGTGCATACTTGTGTGCTTGTTAAAGGCCGCAGCTTTGTTAATAAATCTGCTTTGCAGCGCAATTCAATAGCTCTCCACGCAATTTCATCAGAGCGCATCGCAATTTTCGATAATAGCCTAATTCCATCCAAATAGCGCGTTTGTTGTTTCATTATTCAGCGTATAGGAATTGCAAAACTATTAGATTGATGCATTTATAAAGTTACAGCAGCAAAATTATATTAAAAAATAGGAAATTTTTAATTGCACCTCTAATTATAATTTATGCAAAAGGAACTTATTTACTAATAAACCTTCTGCATACCAAATTATTAACTGCAATACAAATTAACTACTTAATTACCTAAACACGTCCTTCAATAAAAATTATTAACTAAATCTAAACCCGATAGCCTTTTCTACTTTATTCACTACAAAAATCTGGCTTAAATCCCAGATAATTAGATTTTAAAACAAAAAATCACACCGTACATCAAAAATACTGATTTGCACACTAAATTATCTAATCGTATAACGCAATTTTAATAAGTGATATCTAAACCTGCATAACAATAATGCATGCTTATATTGTCAAATTACATAAAAAGAATAAAAGTTAGGTGATAGGAGATTTAGTTACCCGAGTAGTAAATAAGTGATTTACTACTCGGGTAACTAAATCTCCTATAAGATTACCTAACTATAACTGATTAAGTAGTAAATCACTTATTTACTATCACCTAACTTTTATTCTTTTTATGCATCTGTTTTATTGAAAAAATATTTTGGACGCAAATTATACAAAGGAGACCTACTTGATTGCAAGTTCTAGGGCATCTACAATTCAGTTTGGGCAAGACTGGAATTGTTTTGACGAATATAAATAGATTGCTTTCGCATATTGGACAGTTGTATTGCCCACACACAAAGACCAATGGAAAAATGGTGAATGTAGTTGTCCGCATTTTTTCAGAAACTACAGTTGTAAACATGTCATTGGACTAGCGATCAGGTTGACATATGTAACACCTCCTGTAGAAGCGGAAAACTTACCTATCGGCATCAAGCGCAAACGTGGACGTCCAACGAAAGCCAGACCTGCCCTTATCATTCAATAGAATCCTATTTTTATAATGTTATTATTACAAAACAAATTAATTTGTTAAGTACTGACTACTCAGTACTGCTCATATCTTTGTTTCGCGTTGGTTATTGCGTGATAAAAGTACATTTTGTTGATTTTTTGTTTACTTAATTAGACAAATATGACTGTATAATGGTGTTTCATTTGGAATCACTCATGCTATCAAAAGTATAAATGGTGATAGTTTCTAATAAAATAGAGTTAAATATTTTGTTGCTCTCAAAGAGTTAATAGATTTGCTCTCAGTTATTAGGAAATCATTCAGTAAAACAGTTTGCTGAAAATATCAAACAGTTAAGCACTTTCAATTAAATTAGTGTGCAAATGTAGTGTGCAGTTCAGTATTTTCGATAGAAAAAAAAGGGATTTAAAGTTATATAATTAAATACTACCCTTAAAAAATCATAATATAAAGTGACTACCCACTACATTACATACATACATCACGCCTTTATCCCTTACGGGGTAGACAGAGAGTTAGGAGCTGGAAAAATCGATCGTTGTTGCCACATCTGAAAAATATTTGAGGGCCGCTTCATAAATATTGTGTTTCACTATTGTGACAAGTTGTCAGCATGTCGGCCTGCTAAATGCCTTTTTTGTCACTTTCTCATGGTTTTCATACCTTATCATACCTACTCAGTTTGGCTTCGCCAATTCATAGAGATTGTTTGATGAGAAATATATTTGCTATCAGTATTACGTATTTTGCTAACTGTATTATGTCTATAAAATTTCGTATTTAATAAAATTTCACGTGCATAAGATATCAAAAAATAACAAACTGACATATAAAAGAGTGATTTACGCGTACTCTTTTTGTATTTTGCCCAAGAAGTTGAAAAAGACTTCTTCGAATAGAGCGAATATTATACTCTTATGCAGCCTAACATCTCTTTATACCTACTATGTTCAACCTACATCAATTTCCAGTAACTTAATTAAATCAATCATACTGTTGTTGCCGTGTGATGCCGGCTTAGAATAGCATCACCCCACATCCTTGCCGCGGGTGTCGTAAGAGGCGACTAAGGGACTCGAGAGTGTTGGTGTATTACAATTTTTAGGCGACAGGCTGACAACCTGTCACTATAGTGATACACATGTTTTCTGAAACAACCTTAGAAAACAATTCTCAAAAATGTCTGACGTGGCGATAGTGGCCGTATTCTTACGGCCGTTAACGCTCTGCCTACCCCGCGAGGGATAAAGGCGTGATATATGTATGTATGTATGTATGTTGTTCAACCCACATCAATTGCCAGTTAAATTAATCATATTCCAAGTAGGTTTACCTAAATGGGTTAAGTCCTCATTTCCGTATTCCGTGGGTTAAGAAGATCCCAGTGCATATGTGCTGCCCCCTACTTAAAAAATCATACATACCCTTATACATTCCCTCGCGGGGTTAACGGCCGTAAGAATACCGGTCGCTATCGCCACGTCTGACATTTTTAAAAATTGATTTCCGAGGTTGTTTCAGAAAACATGTGTATCACTATAGTGACAGGTTGTCAGCCTGTCGCCTACAAATTGTACCTAATGCACAAATACTCTTGACTCCCTTAGTCGTCTCTTACGATACCCTCGGGAAGGATGTGGGGTGATGCTATTTTAAGCCGGCATCACACGGCATAAAATCATAACTTGATCAAGTCGTAATTTATCAAAAATCCGCTGGTCAAGCTTGAAGTACAGGAGCTCAATTTCTGAAACGTTCGTTGTGGTTTTATGCAAAAATATGCTACATGTAATGCTTGTATGCTTACACATTCTGCTTTACCTATCGACCCTCACATAGTCTCATAAATTCACACATACCCTTGACATTCACACATACACTTCAATCTTGACGAGAGGATTTTCGATAAATTATATTGAGTTCCGATTTTTTAAGTGTTAGGTGTCAGTACATATACACTGGGATCTCCTTAGCTAGCTATCTAGTATGTATCATCAATTACCCACGTATGTTCGACGCACCAATTTGTCCTACCGCAGTCAGCTCATTCACTTAGATGGTGTCGCGACCAGCGTAACTTGCCCTCAATGCGCCATACACGCACGTACGGGCACGTACTGACAGTTACGCTGGTCGTGGCACTATGTAAGTGAATGAAGTGTATTTGCCTAATTAGTCACTTGCAAACCAATCGTATTGACCTAATGTCGGCCATTGCTATTCCTCTAAATGTTTACATGTGCTCCCCGGTGTTCTGTTTGTGAGTGGTAAATAGTCATTAGCATTTTCAAATTGCCTGTTTCTAATTCAACGTGAAAGTTTAGATAGTCAACTAAACAGACAAATACTTATATAAGCAAGATACAACGTTTTTATTCGGTCCGATCCGCTCTTTTTAGAACTCAGTATGATCCGTTCATCCCAGAACAACACCTAAGACCAGTCTCGCCCCAAGGGCGTTATAGGGCTGGTTGTTGGCATAAAAATAAAATTTCTGGGTGAGCCCTTGCTTCCCACGAAGCAGTTTGTCGTAGATTTGATGACCCTGGGCCAAAATAACGGAATCCCCCCAAAAAAAAAACTACGCTCTAAGCACTAGCGAGCCGCCCAGCGGTTGCACCCGCTGCTGATTGTCTTTCCATGGGTATAAGACGGTTTTTTCGGCATGTATACTAAGGACTTTCCTCTACAATCACTCTACCTATCTAAAAACTGCTTCAATATCGGTTGTGTGGTTTAGAAGGTGTAAAAAGTACTTTATTTTATACTATGTGTTGATGCTTGTTTATAGTGACTCATATTTAATCAACATACATACATATATCACGCCTTTATCCCCTGCGGGGTGGACAGAGCGTTAACGACCGCAAAAATACGGTCGCTATAGCCACGTCTGACAAATATTGAGGGCCGGTTGAGGTAATTTGTGTATCACTATAGAGACAGGTTGTCAGCCTGTCGCCTAAAAATTGTAATACACGTGAAACCCTTGAGTCCCTTAGTCGCCTCTTACGACATCAGCATGTCGGCCTGCTAAATGCCCACGGGGAAGAAATGGGGTGATGCTATTCGAAGCCGGCATCACACGGTAAATTCGAATTAATCAACATATGCTGATATTTAGGTATTTTAAGTATCAGTATATCAATATATCATACTCTGTGGCTTTAGAATATTCAATGAGAGCATGTCGACGTTTGGCACATGTAGACCAGCCGTAGACAGACGTCGACAAGCGTCCAATTAGCAATAGACATCTCGCCGATAGCATTAATTCGTGTACCGCCATTAGGTATACCACCTACATACTCATACATATACACAATTACACACATATTATGCCTTTATCTCTTGCAGGGTAGGAAGAGCGTCAAAAGCTGTAAAATACTTCCACTATCGCCACGTCTGACAAAATGTTGAGAGTCAATTCAGATGATTGGTGTACGACGATAGTGACAAGTTGAATCCTGAAATTGTGATGCAAAATTAAAACGGTTGAAAAATTCTGGCTCTAGGGTTCATCGGGTCGTTGCACGACTCAGTGTCTCACACAAAAAGAGAGAGAATGCAAACGAAAGCCCCCGAGTTCGTTAGTCGCCTCATGCGACACCCGCGGGAAAGGAATGGGGTGATGCTATTCGAAGCCGGCATCATGCGTCCATTAGTAACAGGCATCGGCCGAGAGCATTAATTCCTGTATCTCCATTAGCTATACACAACAGGGTTGCTTATGTTGAAATGTAGCAATGCAATATAACGCGCAGACTGGCTGAATTGTGGTCTGTATAATCTAGTCCTAAGTATATGGTGGGTACATATATCACGCCTATATCCCTTGCGGGGTGGGCAGAGCGTTAACAGCCGTAAGAATACGGTCACCATAGCCACGTCTGTCATTTTTGAGGATTGTTTCAGAAAACATGTGTATCCTAAGCCTGTCGTATATTGTGGGTATAAATAGTAAATCAATACATAACAAGTATAATAAATGATGTTGCTTTTTGCGTGTCTTTATCCATCCATCATGGACACCTAGCTCCTCCAAATTTTCATACACAGAAAGAAAGTACACTCACTTCTCATTAGAGAAATCATCGAGACACTTTCGTTTCTATGATAAAAAAAAACACGAAACCCATAAAAACTATTTCTAATTTGGGACATTTTCAGTAAGATTTATAAACCCCATTTTATCACTCGTTATCAAACATTTGATGATGATGATGATGATGATGATCTCTCCGACCGATTTCGGCCATGGCGACCACTTTGACTCCTAATCAGATCGGCGCTGATGCGCCCGGAGATGGCTATTGTAGCCAATTTTGGCAGTAAACTCCCGTGCACAGAGTGGACACGTGAGTTTGCCATTTACATAATTATAGTTAATGGCGACGGGTGGACGGGCCTTCAGCTCATCGCGCTTAGCATCGAGGTCTGCTTTACGCTGTTCCTCAAACTCGCGGACTTGCCTCTTAACCATCCCGCGCCATTCGGGACGCTGTGCTGCCAGACCCTCCCATTGAGTGGGCTCAATGTTGCATCTTTTCATGTGTCGTTTCTGAACATCTTTATATCTGAGGAGTTGTCCGCCATGCTTTCGCTTGCCCTCCTCTAGCTCAGAATAAAAGATGCGCTTCGCCACTCTCTCCTCCGACATCCGGGATACATGACCGCACCACCGTAGCTGACGACGCATTAGATAGGCCTCAATGCCACCAACATTGGCTCGTCTCAGG
Source organism: Keiferia lycopersicella (assembly GCA_029255805.1). Taxonomy (NCBI): domain Eukaryota; kingdom Metazoa; phylum Arthropoda; class Insecta; order Lepidoptera; family Gelechiidae; genus Keiferia; species Keiferia lycopersicella. The sequence continues at coordinate 1,334,287 of JARACZ010000018.1, forward strand.
ACTTCGGTATTGCGCACTCGGTCGGACCATCTGATCTTCATGATGGTGCGAAGGCATTTTAGGTGGAAGCGATCCAGAGTGCGTATGTGGTGACGATACACACACCAAGTCACGGAGGAGTATAGAAGGTTTGGCAGCACAATCGCCATATATACAGATATTTTTGTGGCTAGCTTTAGGTCGTGCGAGCAGATAACCTTGGAACACAACTTCCCAAATGCTGCAGCTGCAGCACTGATTCTGCTGTTGATCTCAGCATCAAGGTTACACTTAGATGTTATAGTGTTCCCCAGATAACGAAACTTATCAACCTGTTTCAGCATATCCTCACCAAGCATAATCGCCAGTGTCTCGCGACCATGCGAGTCTAAGGACATCACTTCCGTCTTTTTGACACTGATCTTCAGGCCGAATTTACAGCATGCTTGGTGAAAAACGGACATTAGCTGTTGCAGGCCGTCTGGGGATTCTGCAAGAAAGCACAAGTCATCAGCATACATGATCTCAGTAATCAATGCATACGAGACTTTAGTGCGCGCCTTAAGTCTAGCCAGGTTAAAAAGACTGCCATCTGTGCGGAAACGGATGCGGACTCCTTGGGAAACAGTATTTAGGACTTCTTTGACTACAACTGCAAAGTACAAGGCGAACAGTGTGGGCGCTAGAACACACCCTTGTTTCACCCCACAGGTGACGGGGAAGAAATCAGACTGTTCACCGTCTACAGAGACGCAGGCAATAAAACACTTTTGTACATTAGACTATTTTAATAATTAAATTACTATTTAAGCTTTAATTATTAAAATAGTGGAACTAGTGTAAAAAAGTGTATTATTGACTAGAATACTATGGAGTTCTATCAAGAAATCACAACACAAAATGCAAGTCAATATAAACACACTTTTCAAATAATGTGAATCGAAAACATAACCATGCAAGAAAAAAGTCCCGGATTGTTTGATGAGAAGTATATTATAACTTATACTCGTTTTCCTGGAGAACATCGAAAAATGATGACATACATAGGTACATACATATACCACGCCTTTATCCCTTGCGGGGTAGGCAGAGCGTTAACAGCCTTAAGAATACGGTCGCCACCGCCACGTCTGACATTTTAGAGGATTGTTTTCCAGTGTTGTCTCAGAAAACATGTGTATCACTATAGTGACAGGTTGTCGAAAAATGATTACCGACAGTAAAGCGATTATACTATTTGTCTAAATCGAATACATGTAAGGAGGTATTCTGACGTTGGCATGAATTCTAGTTGCCTACTAGATACGGTAGTACGGTAACCACACGGAAACTAAAAAATGTAGGACCGCGGATGGAGTTGTGATTGAAATATTGATTCGCTGGTGTTGCAAACCCGCCCGGCGAGCACGTGCGGCCAGACGTAATAGAAATCGTGACGACCATACCCCGTTTTACGAGCCCCGGTCTATTGGGTCCGCCAAAAATGTTTGCTGAATTATGGATACGTACGTGCATAGGCTCGTATGCCGTGTGATGCTGGCTTAGAATAGCATCACCCCATTTCCTACCCGTAAGAGGCAACTGAGGGTCTCGTAAGAGGGTGGGTGGGTGTCCGTGGGTGTCGTAAGAGGCGACTGAGGGATTTGAGGGTTTCAGGTGTATAACAACTTTTAGGCGACAGGCTGACAACCTGCCACTATAGTGATACACAAATTATCTCAAACGGCCCTCTATATTTGTCAGACGTGGCGATATCGACCGTATTTTTATGGCCGTTAACGCTCTGCCTACCCCGTAACGGATAAAGGCGTGATATATGTATGTATAGGCTCGTAGTACGACGTGAAAGGTTTTTAAAGCAAGTTGACTGACCATCCTTATTATTTATCACCATTCTCCTTGCCTTATCCTGTTTGTCTGTTGGCGTCGGCTACCTAACCGCGTATTAATATCTTAACTTGAAATTAATTTAATTTACTGGTGGGGGTTTAAAGTTACATGCAGTGTGGTTAGCCTGGCCAGCCTAGATGCGGTGCCTTAAGTTTTTTTCATCCCACTGGAATCGCGTTTATTGAATATCAATAAGAGGAAATTTTTTGGTGGTCATGCATCATTTGGAACCAGTTTTTATTAAAGAAAAAACAATAATCACGCCCATATCCCTGGCGGAGTAAGCAGAGCGTATAATTATAACGGTCGTGATCGCCACGTCTGACAAATGTTTAAGGGTCGTTTCAGAATCGTTTAACACTATAGTGACAGGTTGTCAGCCTGTCGCCTAAAATTGCAATTGGCATGTAGCAGACACATTTACCTGCAGCTCCTATGTACTGGTAAAATATTCAGCATTGTCACGTTCCTATTTCGATTTTAGCCAGCGGCATCCATCGCCGGTATAATGGCGGCAAAATTGATCACACTATTCGGATACGTGATGGCGTTCGGATACATTGCCTAATTGAGAGTGCGAATATTGCTCAGAGAAACGAAATGTTTAAGAAGGAACACTACGAACAAAAGTGTGAAGCCATGAAAAACACATCACACATGGCGCACTCCTAAATCTAATAATTTCACAGAAATTCACAAAATACTAAACGAGTGTCGCCTGTATCATCATTTCACAATGATACGAGCAAAGTGGATACGTTTTTGGATAAATTGTAGCTTGGATAAATTGCCTAAATGAGAGTGCCGAATCTGCGCAAACCGTGAGAGCTGAGAGGAATTAGTAAAACTGACGGTTCGTAAAGTTACGTGCCTTTCCAAGCTCACAACTGCTTAGGCTTTCCTTGATGATAGGATAGATTCCAGGTGTCACAAAATATGACAAAAACCTTGCTTGTAGCAAGTGGTTCATAAATTTTGAGACGCCAGTCGTTCGACGACTCGGTGTCACATAATTATGACAATAACAACGAGAAGGAAGTGATAAGAAAAAACAGATTTTAGTCAATTTCTCAAATATTCAAAAATAAAGTAAAGCATAAGAGGGCTTTTTCAAGTTTGCAGATTATTTTGAACTCTTAAACCGAGTTTTAAGTAGATTCACTGAGATTGTGCGTAGTATGAATGCCTCTGAAATATCCCCGTTATCTGAGTAAGTCTGATGGACGCCTGTGAACGTTGCAAGCCTGGTTTGGCGTTTCTGTTTTAGCGGAGGGAATGTCCTCCAGATTTCAAAATGTATTGTCACTGAGTCTGCAATTTCTAACATAGACTGATGAATGATACAGTTAGATTTGAACGTGTTTAGAACTCCACCTATGGAAAATTCGCATACAAAAAAACTTGCAAAAAATTGTTACGGTCAAGTCGGCGAAAGTTGAGCAACATACGAGAATTACAAATTAACATCACGGAGCATACGTATGGGTGATTTAGATATCCCTCGGTACCTACTAGACCTGGGGCCCGAATCTGTTGCAGCATTTTGACATATCGTGAAAGCGATATGCCCTATAAGGCTTCGGTTACGGTTTTTACCATATTGGGAACAGTCCATTACAGTTTTTGTTACCAAAATCATACTCAATTTGCTTAGAGCCAGCAATGTAGGACCTTATCGCAAGCTATAAACCGTAAATACGCGCGTTTAAAAAGTTGTCATCTAACTGCCAAAAAAAAGAATAAGTCAAAAAACGGTATGGGCCTATTCTGGCTTGATTTTGGCATAATCGGAACCAAATCGTATACACCGTCCTTTTCAGTATTTATGACACCGGTAGAAACAGAAAACATTTCCGCATATTGGTCCTAATACCGTTCACTCATAGTTCTTTCCATTCATTCAATTTCCTGTCCTAAATTTTCTTCTGTCAGTTTTAGCTTTGTTTACTTTCCAATAAATTGTATTTGAGTATGTGAAAATTCGAAATATTCATTATATTTTATAAGTCATTGTTATATAAGAAATACACATGGGTTTCACGGACCACGGATACATACATACGTATTATAATATGTACGTGCGACGATGTTTGAGTCGATTGTTAAAATAGGTACAATTTTTTAAAAGTATTTTGCTTTAGTTTTTTACAAATATCCCCCTCATCCATTAACCTGATGGAGTGTCATGCACAAATCGAACCCCTCTCTCTCTTTTCTTTCTTTTCGTGTGGGACACCGAATCGCCCAACGACCCGATGAACCCTAGTGTCAGAATTTTTCAACCGCCTTCTGTAAGTAGCAGGCTTCTGACATGGTTGTGTAACGACCGCCGTCTAAGTAATTACGTACGTATAGACAGCAACCGGGACCTACGGCTTAACGTGCCATCCGAAACACGGAACCATCTTACTTACGGACAATCGGGTGGTTCAGCCCGCAATGTCCTAACCAGACTGGGAACAAATTCACAAAGAGATAAAATACAATCGAACCCCGAAAAGTATACTCTGAGCGAAGGTAGGTACTATATTGAGCTAGAGCCTGATAAAGTGATAATGATAAGTCACCACGCTAGGATCGGTTCCGGAACAAAATATCAGTTACATTTTTTGATATAGTGGCAATTTGATGAAGTGACTGTCTTTCTCACTCTGTATGTATGTAATCATTGAAGCATTGCACCGATTCTTATTTTCTCTGCTTGAGAATCTTACTATGGCTTATAACCCATTATTGTCTCTACCAACTTCAGATATACCTACGCTATCAACCTGCCTGCCTTACAAGTAAAGATAGTAAAGGGAGTAAATTTTGTAAAGGATGACTTCTCAATGAATAATTTGAAGATAAAATTTAGTAAATAAAACTAATAAGGTAACTTAAAACTATACGATTATAATTTCTGAGTAGGAGCACCTGGAGCTCCATTTCTGAAACGTCGTAATTCGATTCATGCTGTAATTTGTTTCCTTCTAATTATGCTTGTATCACACATTCTACTTTACATATCAATACCCACATATCCTTATAAATTCACAGAAAGGTTGGAATTAAATCTTAGAGTAATAGAAATTATAATACATTGGACCAGTCGTTGCGGACTCCCATACACGGAATCAGAATAAGTAATTTATGAAAATCTTTAAATTCTATCACAGTACCTACTGATTTTGATACACACAACAGTCTAGCTAGCATAGTACAGTTACAGATCACAGCGGCAGATAGAAAAAAGAACAAAGTAATAATATTAATTTCTGATTCCATTTTAGTTGTCATAAAGTGGCACGTGCGTTCTACCGATGAGGAAGAAGATTGTGCCGATTTCATTACCGAGTACCAGCTTAAACACAGGTGGTATGGATGGTATTCGCATTTAATCCACCACCATTGCAGCAAACGAAAAGCAGTGCTTCTCTTCAATTTAAAGGAGAAGCGGAATGCCTACTGAAAAAGATATCTCATCTAAAGCGTTTTTCGGCTGGAATTGCTACGTGAGGTTGATAAAAGAAACCAGGAAGTAATAATAGATTTCGTCGCTGTTGACCAATCGTAGCATTTCCAGTAATCATCATCGTCGCAAACCTTGATTTACTTTGAAACTGTTTGTTTCCTGACGTGGTTTAATAATTCTTCACACATAATAATGTTATTTAGCGTTTGATCTAGTATTTTTTTTTTCTATGTTTGTTGGTAACCTGATGAAATTTTTTTTTCCTATTAAATTTGTTATTCTGTGTAGTCTCCTATAGTATTACTCGTAAAGTCCAGATGCTTTTTAAAAGGTATGTCGATCTATAGTGGTGCAAACATCACTTTAAGCTATAAACTTATAGCTATAAACTTGGGCATAGTGTTTATCCTTTAATTATGTAAAATTTTAAAGTACATATCTCGTCTATTGATATTTTGTAGTTCAAACTAAGTAATTAACAAAAGGCTCTGCTGGAACTGCAAGTTTCTGGAAAAACGGTGAGCTTATAAGGTTAATTTTCCATTATAGAATCATACCTTTTAAAAAGGCATTCGGGCGTTATATGAAAAATTCTCACGAACTCCTGAGCCTTACGAGGTTCAAGTCCTCCTATAGTAGCATCATAGATACTACAAACACTTGGGCTCCTAAAATTATGAGACTACGACAAGAACACGCATTTCGTTCTTTTCCTTTCTCTATCTATTCGTATGATGCTGGCACAAGGACATTGTTATTTTGAAAAATAGATAACTATGAACAAATAGGCACCGAAATGAGCACTCAAAGTTTTAGAAACCCCTAAACGATATTCCTACATATTATAAAAATTCATAAAAAGCAATGAAATAACAGCATGATGTGATACATAATATGATTCAATAGATGGCGCTGTTAATATTAAAACGCGATATCAAAATCAATACTATTTAGAATTAAGGTTTCCTTAGCCTACTACAAAGCCTATTATGCTATATACCATACTACCTCCTTATAATTTCGTTTAATTTGTCTGCCTGTGTTCGAAAATGTCCGACTCCAATTCCTTCGTTAGTTTTACACCTATGTAGTTTCATAAGAATAGTATTGAAGTAATTTTAGAACCGTCAGCAATAAAATAAAAAATGTTTGTTGAATCTTCCCTCATACATACAAGTGTTCAGACGACAGGAGCTACCAGTATTGTTAGTCGATAAGCAGCCTATTTTGTCACGAAGTTTTTTGTAACTTTATCATCTCGGTGAAGGTCGTTGATGGCGGAATCCCCTACTATATAGGGAGGGCAATCAAGGCAAACGCCCTTCAACTCTCCGGTAAAATTGTTGAGTAGAAAAACAGATTTTATTTCAAACAGATTTTTTATTGGATCAATAACAGACTTTAGCCCAAATTAACTTTTACCAGCAGTTCTTAAAGTAACTTCTTTCAGAGAGCAGCAGATGTTTTCTTGTATAAGTTTCATATTATTGTATTTGAAGTACTTGCAATTAAAGCAATATTTTCATGTTTTGTAATAGGAACAGTACCAGATGTTCTAAGATTTGCACTTTATATATATTTTTTGAGGACATCGTTATGCAATAAATAATTTAAGTTTGTTAATATTTGGTCAATATTCTCACTAATAATCTACTATCCAACAATATATTCAAGCATCTAACCCAGTTGTGATATTTGCTGGCGTTGCTAGCATAATTTTATCTTTTTTGTAAATAGGTATAGATACATACAAAACACCCAGACTGGATACAAATATTTTAGAATTAACTTAACAAACATTTATGTCCTGTAAGGATCGAGCCCCCACCCAGGAGGAACCCAAGAGCGTCGGTGGGCAAGAGTTCAGGACACCGGTCTTACAATCTTAAGGACCGAGTTCGATCGTCGCCATGTACCTACTAATGTGTTTTTACTAACTGCTTTTTCGTTGAAGGAATAACATCGCGATGAAACCCATATTACGGTAGCTTAGTTAGCAGTAGTAGCTTTTTGCCATACTAAAGATAAATTTTCACAATTTCGTTTATTTTTTTTTGTTTATGTTTTGATTTTTTAGACATTATGCAAGACGACAGCTCAATCAAAGACATCAACGTCAATCTTCCATAGATTTCGTGACACGAAGTTACCTGAAAGTATAAGGAGGAAGTGTCTATGATTTAGCAGTCGTGTAAAAAGTTCTGTGGCCACGGTAGTGGCCCCGCCAAAGCGAGAAACGTGATAGTTTCCGATATACTAGACTGATCAAATTCTCGGGATATATTGTCAATAGTAATTTCATTAAACAGGCAAAGTTTGTTTTATAGCTCTTATCTTTTTATTATTTTAACGATGTCTAAAATCCGCCAATTTCGTCATTGACACACTGATGATCATCAAAATTTTTGGGTACTTCCTGAAGTGCCAGAAAGCTGAAATTCGTTATCGATTTAACATCCCATAAACCCCCCACAACCTTCCAAATTGAGGGGTTAAAGTTTTTATGAAACTTTCTAGGATTTTCATGCTAGAAGTTAGATATTTGGTATAAGGACATAATATAATACAGTACGCGAATCAGTATTTTATAAAATCACTTTACGCTCTACCCTCTAAGAAAAGGGGGGCGGAAGTGGTTCCCCTTTACTACAAAACCAATGAAATCCGACCAAAAACATTTACATTTCAATTTCTTTTATAAACCCTACATATTGGTTAAATGTATGGTTTGCTGTTTCAGCAGAATGAAGACAATAACAATTTGACTGGAGAAATAAGACAAAATGCGCCTTTTCGAAGGAAGAAGTTTTTCTTCCGTTTGGCCAAGCCGTATATTTTAACTAAGATGTAGGTAAAGTTTGTAAGACAGTTGGTGTACTTAGGGCGCGTACATTGAGAAGCTTGGCTCTATTTTGAGGTCTGATGTTGTTTTGCACTATTTGTTGCACTTTGACTATATCTTGACATGAAAATGTTTTTGGTGGGATTTGTTTTTCGTTATATCATAGGTTTGTTTAACCGTTTAGCAACGCGCCGGGACTGGAGGCCATGTTTACCATGTTGACTATCGACGTATCTATCAAGATTCTGGAGTACCTACCTGATTTAGACCATAAAAAAGTCCACTTTAACAAAAAATTAACAAATATATATATATATTGATAACTGGAAGAGATCTCTTAATGGTATAAATCCGCCTTTGCGCCTTTTATGTTTTACAATACTTAAATTAATAGTATTAACGGGATCACCACGATTATGTTTGTTTTTACCTCGATATTTCGAAGCGGTTACACGCACCATCGTCACGAGTAGACTGTTTTGGCGAAGGTTGTCATCCTGCTAGGGGCAAACCTATCTGTCTACCCTCTTTCTGATACGTCGATTGCGATCCGTTCGGTTGCTCGTACCACTACTATCTTATGTTTTACTTATTTTATTGCTACTGTAAACTTCTGCGGTACAATAAAGTTATTACGTTACATTCTGCTACTGCTACAGCTACATCAGTCCATTGCTGGACAAGAGCCATGCTCACCACGCTTGACAGTCGAATTGGTGAGCGCAGTGCAAGATTTTGTAGATATGCACCGGAAACGCTGCTGCTCGTTCTTGGATTCATCGCTTAGTCGCCTTATACAACACCCACGGGCAGAAATGGGGTGATGCTATTCTAAGGCGACAGTCGATGCTATTCGAACTTATTACATACCTACATAATACAAAAATGGAAGCCGAAATCAGATCAACTAAACTACTCACAGACTCAACATTCAAAGCTAAAGTTGTTCAACACAATGAGATTTGCAGATCCATAGCAAACGAGGATCATTTTGTTTAAAGTCTGAGAGTTCATCACTACATAGTATAAATCAAAATTCGCTTTACGTGTCCGTTTCTTTTAAACGATAGAGTGATTCATGAGGAAGGTTTATATGTACAACTAGCTTTTGCCCGCGACTTCGTTCGCGTGGACTTCAGGTTCGTCCCGTCTTCGTATAAGCTATAGCCTATGGGTTATTCTGATGTATTTATAAGCTATATTGTGGTAAAGTTTCATTCAAATCCATTCAGTAGTTTTTACGTGAAAGAGTAACAAACATCCATACATCCATACTTACAAACTTTCGCCTTTATAATAGTAGTAGGATAGGATAGTAGTAGGATATTGGCCCAAAAACGATTACTTTCAACAGGAAAACGAGTTACAGCGGGCGGAGCGACTTGGCGGGTGGCTTGTCTTACCTAGAGGTATCATTGCTGTAAATAGAATGTATAAAAAATGTCTCAGTTCTGCGGAAAACGAGTAGAAGAAAACCGCCGCAAACCCTTACGTAGTTTTAAAGATCTCGCACAATGGAACAGAGAGCAGAAAGCCACTTTGTTGTACCTTGGTAAATAAAAAGACATAGTTCCTACTCAATGGTATTCTTGACGTACAAACAGCTTTAGAAATAAATACATTTCGGGACTGTCGACTGAAGTTTGCACCCATTTTCAAGCAACACTATTTTTAGTTAAACATTGAACTTGGCTACTAACTTCCACATTTATGTTTATGGTGGGACTATCTTTGTTTCAAAAAAGCCTTACTAATAACAATTCTCATTGTTCAGTCGATCTTTTTTGTAAAAAAAATTGCCCAACACTTCGCCATATCGTTTTGGACCCCATCACTAAACGATATCGTTTTTATGACATAAAATAGCTATTGAAGTGTATCTTATTTTGACGTAAGTTTATGCCAAAAAAATGTCCTTATTCGGGTAAATCATTCAAAATTGAGTGAATGATATGAATTTTTAGACCTACGATTTCGAACACACACACATATGCAAAAAAAAAAATTGTATACATAGACTGCTATTAACCATATCTTTTTTTTGTTTACTACAAAACTATCAATGGCTGGTTTCAGAGCGACGCGTCTCGGCAGCGCTGCCCAGCCGCGCGCGCCTCGCATTACACTAGATTGTATATAGCGTTTCATAGTGACGCGTCTTGGGCCGCGTCTCGACCGCGCCGCGGTCGGATCTCCTTCGATTGCCAGTAGCGTCGACTTGCAATCTTTTAAGACGTCGTTGTTGCACTCTTTTCCATATAACGTATATAGCTAATATAGTGATTCGTTTGCTGGCATAATGATTCTCTGCACTCGACCGTACACCACAACGAAGCGCGCGCGTCTGAATGTCGTTTCACAGCGAACGCGCTGCCCAGGCGCGCGCCCGAGCCGCGCGCGGCTGGGCAGCGCTGCCGAGACGCGTCGCTCTGAAACCAGCCAATGTACTGCTAATTCGGCGCGATTTGTCGTCAATTAGCCAGAAACCACCCATATGGTTTTCCATATCGTTTTTTGACGTATCGTTTTTCATGAGAGTCAGAATGGCGGGTGTACCTCAACTAATCCTCTTGAATTAATTTCCAAAAAAATGTACCTAAATTGTACTATTCTGTACCTATACTTAAAAAATTGTACCTGCTTAATTACAAATTGTATATCAAAATTAAGGTTCACCCGCCATATTGACATCAGAATGGCGGGTGTACCGCTGTTTCATAGTATTTATTTATTATAAGCCGTAATTATTAATTCCAAAAAATTGTTCCTTATTTGTACCTCAAATTAAACGAATCGGCTACTAGGTAAAGTGTTTGGTTACGGAGAAGTTAAGGAAACTAAGTTTTATAAAACGTGTCTACTTAAAACAAATTAAAACCAATTTAATAGGTACTTGCTATTGTTGACGTTATGTCTATTCTTAATAGTCGGGTCCAGACCGACCGAGCAACCTCACCCCGAGCGCCGCCTCGCGAGGCAGAAGCGCGGTCAGTGTGGACGTTGCTCGCCCGCATGCTCGCTCGAGCATGAACGTTTTGCCTCGCGAGGCGGCGCTCGGGGTGAGGCTGCTCGGTCTGTCTGGACCCGGCTATTGATGAAGAAGATAATGAATGATGAAATAGCGACACTTGTTCTTACAACATAACTCGGTTACCTATATTATATTTTATCAAAACCAAATTCAAACAGCACTTTTGACTTTGACAGCAGTCTGATTATTTAGAATATTATGGAATCTGAATCATAGTAGAAAGGAAGGTTTCAAGTTATATAAATATATAAAGAAGGGAAGAAAAACCGAAATAAAAGAATAAAAATACAATTTACTTATTATTAGATTGATTTATTTATCTTAGTTAATTATATTAGTTAGTTTTGGTTAGATTTTCGTCCGTATACAACACAGTTTGCCATCAGCCTTTTAGAACTTTTAGTAACAAAATTATTTAAGTCATCGAAACATTTCCATTGTGAGTTACGACGACAATGAGCCCGGTAGTGCCCAATATTGTTGATATCAGTTATGTCACCGCCGCATAGTCGAAATTCAATTAATCCAAGAATGTAATATTTCGATTCTTTAAAAGTCAATTCCAAAGGAACATTTTCCAAAGAAATCTCTTCTGTTTGGTTTAACTCAAAAGCTATCATGTTAGTTAATTCATAATTGTAAGTTCGTATGCCCTTGCAATCATTACGTCGACATTGGTCCATATTATTATCGTCACAAATCATTGACTCAGCAGATTGATTCAAATCTGATATATTTTCCATGTTACAGTTAACTGGCAAAAAAGAAATTTTTCTTTGTATTGTATTAATGACACATTCCTCATTCGTGCAAGATTCTTGTACACAAGCGCTGTAAATTTCATTGTCGATCAAGATATTTTCAAAAATATAAGCAGCATTGCATTCGCAACTGATGAAAGTTTTGTCATTGATGCAAGATTTTTTAAAATATTTCTCAAGAATACCGGCGCGGTATTTGTATAGGTCCGTTCTGTTAGTTTTCTTATCAACCATATGTTTGATAAATTGACAGTAGTCTTTTGAACTATTTATAACATTACTATTTAAATCAAATCCATCTACGCAGCCTACAGCAATAATTTGCGACACAGAGTCGAATGCGCAAGTATTTGATATGTATATGTCTTTGTTATTAGATCGTATTCTTGTCCCATTCAATAATAGTGGTACAGGAGTCAGTTTTTTCTTGGGGAGACTTTTCTTTTTTATTTGCTTTCGGATATTTCCCTTACCCCTCCAATTTTCTGTGAACGACGGACTTTTTGAAAATATTGAGTCATTTGGAAAATCATCTTCAGATCTTTTTATCCCTGTATTTGTTTTTTCTTTTCTTTTATGATCTCTTTTATTTTTATTATCTGTACATGCTTTATTTCCGATTTTGCTTAGAGCTTCCTTTATTTCTCCATCAATGAATTCAGTGTGTTTTGCTACAAATTGATCTAATCTTAATCTGTTGGATTTGACATCAATATGACATAAATACCTTTTGAGTGTTTTGAAGTAACTTTCCACGTTGGACGAGGATGCAGTTCGGTTTTCAGAATGGTATATCGGGAGCATGACATTTGACCACAAAGGCAATTGTTGAACTAATCGAGTAAGTGTTGGTATTAAGGTTGGCATATAAAATAAATTTTCATGAGATAAATAGTGGTCGTTGTCTGATAATGTAATCAATAGCTTTTCACGATCTAGTCTGTCGTGATACCATTTGGGAAACACAAGATTTTCTTCATCTGTATGACTTTCTTTCGACTGTATAATTTGTTCTTTGCATTCATTGAGGTCAAAGTTTTCATCACCCTCTTTATGAAGATCATTTGGACTGCAAGTTTTTAGTCTTTTTTTGGCTTCATCGCATGAAGAACCAATATTATCGTACTTATTGAGAGCGACGACTATTATATCTGTAATGGTTTGTTTTACTGCCTTGTAATCTTCCAGTCCTTTGACATATAAAATGCACTTGCAATAAAATGCTTTGGTTCGTAAGTCTGCATTTTGAAAACAACTAAGGTTGTAAACAGTTTTCACGAAGTGGCTTGTGTCAATACGAACATATACGTCTTTGGTAGTTGCTACGCCACCATTGTCCAGTTTCTTAAATGATTCAACAAGATAATCAGTAGTTGATTTAAGGTCTGTAAAAGCTTTTATTGTAGCCCCAATGAGGGCTGATGACTGGTCTAAAACAACCTCATTTGGAGCAGGTTTAAGGTCACTCCATGATTTTAACCAGCTTGTTATGGTAGCCATAGTTTGGGAGCTAGAAACCATTTGTGTAACCGGAACACTTCTGTTATTTTGTTCACTGTACATCACAGCAGCATATAATAATGTGTAGGTTTTTGCAAGCAAATCGGTTTCTTTAAATAAACTTCCTGTAGCATCAATACTATTTATAACTCTGTGGAGCTTAGAGTATGCTTCGTAGTACATTTCTTGTGCTGAAGACCAATAATATGTATAAAAGTGGGGATGAATTGTTATGTGTTTAATGTAGTCATCATAGGGTTTTACATTTTGAGCCATAAATAATAGAGCCATAATGGGATCTTTATGATACTGCTCACTTACATTATATTCATGTTTGATTTGTCGCAATGATCCATGCGAAGGTAGATTTGGTGGCTCTGGATCACCAACTTCCATGGACTGATTAATTAACTTTTTGTGGACTGTAATCGGAGCTTCGTGCTTGAGTTCTTCCATCAATTCTTTGCGCTTGATAGGCGACATTTTTATCTTTTTCCGTGTAACATGGTGATAATTTTCATCAAAACCTGTGATCACACCAGTACAAACAGCTATATTATCTGTTGGATATTGGATTACTATCGTTATTTTGGCATGACATTCCTTACATTCACCGAGACAAGTTACTCTTTCGCCGTATTTAATATAATGTGTTTTAAAGCACCAACTGCATGGCGATTTTTCTGATGCCCAAATTCGATCTCTTAACAAGTCTGCCCACTCATATTTCGGTAATAGATACTTGTTTTGTTTCACTGAATTATTATTCTTCTTACGAACTGAACATTTTGAGATAGGTTGAATTTTTCGCCATTGATATATATCAAGAGAAAATTTAAAACACTTACCACTACTGCAAGTATTTTCACACTTGACATCACGGCTTTTATCTTCTTCATCCTCTTCCATTTTATAAACTTCATCATTTTTTAGTATCACACTTTCATCTTCTGTTTCATTTTCCGAATGTGTATAATTGTCACTACTGCTATTATCGTCCTCAGAAAAAAAATAATGAAAATTCCTTTGCACTGACAAATAAATTGCTTTTGGTGAAAGTTTTTGGGAAAACTCACTGGAAAGCTTAACAAAAATGTCACTACATGGCGACGGTAAATCATTTTGTGATCGAAAATATTCCTTATATTTTATAAGTACTTTTTTCTGTTCTTCCTGATCAACAACGTTTCTTTTTCCGCGTTTCATTGTTCACAACAATAGATACTTTGTATTATCACAAGTTGCATAGAAATAATGTATTACTCGTAACAAAAAAGATTCTAAAGTATATTAAAAATGCAAAATTACGACAATTTCAGAAGCAAAACGAACGAAGAATAGTCAACAGACTACTTCACATTGAATTATTATTAAAGTACCCACATATTCCGTAATTAATAGAAGGTGCGTTTACGAAGCTTGTTACGAAAATATACAACTGAAAAGACCGAACGAACATTGTTTGTGGCCAAACCTATTGTTATTCCCTTTGGTTACTTACTGGATTGAGCAGAAAAGAAGTGCGTATCTACTTAAAAAAAAAAAACAAAGAAAGTAATTGTAAATCATACTGTTTATAAAAGATAATTGTTTACTTTATTTACGAGTATCTCTGAAACTGAGCACTTTACCTTGTAGTTGATTCCATTGATTTAAAGTACAATTATGGTACAATTTTTTGAAATTAATAATTACGGCTTATAGTAAATAAATACTATGAAACAGCGGTACACCCGCCATTCTGATGTCAATATGGCGGGTGAACCTTAATTTTGATATACAATTTGTAATTAAGCAGGTACAATTTTTTGTAGTATAGGTACAGAATAGTACAATTTAGGTACATTTTTTTGACAATTAATTCAAGAGGATTAGTTGACATACACCCGCCATTCTGACTCTCATCGTTTTTCACACAGATTCGACCCCCTGTTCACTGACGAGGGATTTAAGATGACATGAAAAAAAATAGATATACTATAAGTAATACCTTACCTCTAGAGCCTAAAGGATGAATAAAAATCTAACAATCCTGGGACAGCGCCTGAGTTGCCAGACGCCCGTGTCAATGGTGCGGTCAATACCAATTATTAACTGCCTAATTAGTTCGACTGTGACAGTCGCCATTGTCTTGTTGTTCTACTGTCACGCCCTGAGGCGTCGAGACGTCTATACACGTGGCGCATTGCACACTTGACGCACGACGGAGCGCTAAAACGTCGCAGCGGTCTGTCAGATCCATACTAGAAATGTCAATCCCTATACTAAAACTGCTCCATCGCTGTTGACGCAGCGCTATTGCAGTGTCATCCGTCGAGTGCGGTTTTAGTATGGGGAGTGACGTTTCTAGTATGGATCTGACAGACCGCTGCGATATTTTTGCGCTCCGTCGTGCGTCAAGTTTGCGTTCCGCCGTATTCTATGGATACTCGTGTGTACAGTCAAGTACACGTCAAGTTAAGCATTCGAACTTGGCATAAGATTGGCCTAAAGTCTGTACTGTATAGCCTAGCCTGAGTTTGACTGTAACTACGTTTGCCTGATAGGCTCAAGTACTAGCCCAGCGATTTCACTTACTGATAACAGTTTTAAGACTTTATTCCGGAATGTTTTTAATACGCTGTATATTCTTAATTTCGTGTGTGCAAAGACTCGATAAATGTCACAATACTTGTCCATTTAAAAAACTGCATCAAAATCCTTTACATACCTAGTTTAAAAATCTAAGCAGACATAGAGACAGAAAGACACGGGAAGCGACTTCGCTTTTGCTAGCTGATAGTGATTCTCAGTGTATACGTGATCGGTTCACAATAAGTTCGCTTTTGATGCTGTTTGCTAGAGAAGGGTGTTTGTTGGCTCAATCCAAGCTCTGTTAGTGTGTATTCGAGGAGAAATAGGCACACGCAGCCTATGATTCTGAACGATACCAATAGTGACGATATAAGATACCTGACGGACGATACTGCGGTTTTAGTATGGGGATTGAAATTTCTAGTGTTAATCTGACAGAACGCTGCGATATTTTAGCGCTCTGCCGTGCGTCAAGTGTGCGATCCACCCTATTGCACATACATCACGCTTTTGACCCTTGTAGGGTAAGACCGTTTTCGTACATAACGCACTGTGCGTTGGACCTCCGTCAAGAGCGGTTTTAGTATGGGGAATGGCGTTCCTAATATGGATCTGATAGACGCATGCGTTATGCAGCGTTATATTAGTGAGAACGGCCTAAAGTATTAGTTGAAGTATTTTTTCTATTTTGCTTTTCATCGCCGACGTGGATTTAATCGACTTCGCACAAAATACCGTAAGTCTTCCTCTTTAGTACCTATATGTATTGTGTACAGTTCAGTTTTCGGAGTATTCAATATTGAGCCCTGGAACCCTGGAACCCTGAACCCTGGAACCGACCCTAAAATACATCGATTTTACAAGATTTTATCATTAACTATTTCAAAATGAACTTAGTGCTTAGCTCGAAACGCTGCAAAAACTGTTTCCTTGCGCAAAAAGAAAGCCTTTTGACACATATCGGTACGTACTCGAAGTTGTGTGAAATATTTAGTTCTTATTTATTAGGCAAAACTGAAACACCAGAAAAAACAACTCAGAATAAATACCAATCACATGCTCATTATGCACTAAAACCGGCAAACTCGTAATGGCGTCTCATTTCCGCGCCAAACCAATATCGATGATTAATAATTAATCGCCCTGGATTTGCCGCTAAGGCGGATCACACATTTAACGCATGTCGGAGCGCTAAAATATCGCAGTGGTCTTTCAGATCCATACTAGAAACGTTACTCTCCATAACTAAAACCGCACTCGACGGACGACGAAGCGATAGTGCTGCGTTTTAGTATGGGGATTGCCATTTCACACACATTGGCATGCCGCGTGTTGCCGGCTTAGAATAGCATCACCCCATTTCCTACCCGTGGGTGTCGTAAGACGCGACTGAGGGACTCGAGGGTTTTATGTGTATTTCAATTTTGGGCGACATGCTGACAACCTGTCACTATAGTGATACACGACTTAACGCACTACGGAGCGCTAAGATATCGCAGCGGTCTGTCAGATCCATACTAGAAATGTCAATACACATACACAAATTACGCCTATATCCCTGGCGGGGTAGGCAGAGCGTAAACGACAGTAAAACTACGGTCGTTATCGTTTTCAAGATTCAATTCAAGATTCAATTGAATTGAATTCAATTCAAGATTCAATTCAAGATTCAATTGAATTGAATTCAATTGAATTGAATCTTGAAAACGATAACGACCGTAGTTTTACTGTCGTTTACGCTCTGCCTACCCCGCCAGGGATATAGGCGTAATTTGTGTATGTGTATTGACATTTCTAGTATGGATCTGACAGACCGCTGCGATATCTTAGCGCTCCGTAGTGCGTTAAGTATGCGATTCACCTAAAATGTAGCTTCTAGTAATAGGTGGATGTTTGTGCCTCTGCATATTTCATTGGCGTAAGTAACGTGAGGGTTCCGTGTCAATCTGCGGTCTCACCTGAAATAAAAGTCCCATTTCAGTGTGAGGTAATCCAATTGTAATATCACTAGTATACAGGGTGTAAGGGAGCGACGGTGTAACGAAAACTTTGCAGGCGTGATCAGACCATGAAACTGAACAACTTTTTTATGGCGGCCATGTTGGGAAATAAAAAAAAATTTTCGGGTTCCCATATAAAGTCACTCAGCTAAATCGAACATTTTGTATGGAAGGTCGAAAAAAAAAACACGTTTACCAACATAGCTCCCATAGAAAAAGTTGTTCAGTTTCGTGGTCTGAGCACGCCTGCAAAGTTTTCGCTACACCGTCCCTTACACCATGTATAGTTTGTATGTATGCGATAATTGAAAAAACAGACAAAGACAGCGGACCTCAAGTGATGGAATAAGAAGAAAATTCTTAAGCAGGTACCTAAGTAGCATATGAAGTATGAACATGAAGAGGGTGGCGGTGGGACGTCGGCATACTCCCAGCGCAGATGAAGTAAACATCAACACATTTGCAAGTTAATTACAAATGCGAGACATTTCCGGGGTCCAGCTACTGCCGACGCATTCGATACTCAGTATTTTATATGCATCTACTACAGCCGCAAACAGTCCATTACTGGACAAGGGCCTCCCTCAATTGTCATACTCACCACGCTTGGCAGGCAAGTTAGCAGGTGCAGTGTAAGATGTTGTAGATATTCACAAGAAACGCTGCTGGCCATTCTCTGAATTCTTCTGTTACTTGGGTTTTACAAAACCCACAGCTAGAATCATACGGCATTATTAGGCACGTAGTCTTGTGCATATCAGGTTTATTTAATTTTGAAGGTATGTAGGAACGAGGGGCCGTCAGTGCTCTCCTTTTGTAGATATAGTTAACACATATTTGGACGGGGATGAACCTACGTGGACCAAATCGGGGACATTTTGAAGAAAGGTCAGGTCAGCCTAAACCGAGGAGCCTGCATGAAAAGACTGATGAATGTAGAAGAAGCGAAAGAAGTATATCCAGGACGTAGCAAGTGGAAGGATTTAGTCTTCGCCGTGTCGATATACATGACATACATACATACATACGCTACTGGCGTGATTCTACGAGGCATCAGTTGAGATTGAGATGTCTTACGACAGCTAAGTACGAGTTTCGTCCTCAACGATTTGCTTCTTGTTCCTTCTTCCAAGTGGACGAATACAGTTTCTAATACGACGACCGATACACGAGTCTCTCAGACGAAACACACTTAACGCTCAGCTGCCACGTATTTACATGTTTAAAGCTTGTTTTATTAGCGACATAAGCTCCAGCCAACTATGATTTGATTGTAATAGTTGGTTGGTAATTAAATGGAGAATCCACAGTTCCATAGATTATTCTGTCTTAAGGAAAATTGGTAGTTAGTAACACATTATTGCTCGTTGAATTTAAATTAATTATCTATCTACTGAATTGTTTCAAATAAGCTTTAGTAAAGGATCTACATTTATTGGTTCTCCATACAGTTATTAAAGACAGCCATTAAAGATGACTCCCTTAATAGATACAAGAAGATAGAGATAGAGACAAGAAGTTTTTTTCTTCCAGGTTCAATCAATAACATTCCTATCGTTAATGGGTTTCTAATCTGTTCATTTAGTTCGTAGTTGTGTGAATGATGCAGCAATGATTTTCCATAGAAGTAAGAGATTTTTTAATTTTGGACTGAATTTGACAGATGATCGCTCAAACTAAAAACCGCCAACATCGCATCTAATAGTGTTTCTATCAGTACAAATTATGCTCATCGCTATTTGCGTAGATAAAGGACAAGGATACAAACATTTTCAGCAAAAAAATAGACAGCGATTGTTACACAACCCTGTGTCAGAAGATTGGTACTTGTTAAAGGCGGTTTGTGAAAAATTGTGACTCTAAGGTTCATTAGGTCGTTGGACGACTCGGAGTCCCACACGAAAAGAAAGAGAGAGTAAAAAAATATAGCTGACGTCCCCTAGGGTAGCCGACCCCGACAGAGAACAGGATAAGGCAAGGATAAGAATGATGAGAATAAAATGATAACTCAAGTACCTACTTCACGAAGAATACATTTTTTAAAGGTAGTAAAAGGTATGTATCAAGCAAAGAGGATGACGACTCTTTGTATTATCTCGCCCAGGAAACTGTTTTACATCCCATAATCCTTTATACACCCGGTGTAACTGTTATCATCCTCGCACACTCAACGTAGGAACGTAGGACGAGGCAAAAACCGGAACTTATATCCGTAATTCCCAAACTCAGATAAATGTTTCGGATGAGACCCTACCATAACCCTAAATACATACATACATATATCACGTCTTTATCCCTTGCGGGGAAGGCAGAGCGTTATCGGCCGTAAGAATACGGTCACTATCGCCACGTCTGACATTTTTGAGGATTGTTTTCAAAGGTTGTGTCAGAAAACATGTGTATCACTATAGTGACAGGTTGTCAGCCTGTCATCTAAAAATTGTAATAAACCCATACTCTCGAGTCTCTTAGTCGCCTCTTACGACACGAAGGATGTGGGGTGATGCTATTCTAAGCCGGCATCACACGGCATATGACCCTACCTATACTCAAAAAGAAGATAAAACAATCACAAATCCTGCTGCGGTGATTCAAAGTTACATTTTTCATTTAAAATCTGCCATTTTGAACTTCTGAAATTCAATTTAGCCAGTGTCACTGACACTGCTGAGACGAACCTCATAAAAATTTACTTGTCCTCATAATATTTAATTAAAAAAAGCGCATCATAATCCGTTGCCTGCGTGGTTTACTAGAAGTTAGTGGCGTCCATGACAGGTAAAGACAGAGAAACGTAAAACGCAACGTTATTTCATACTATGACTTGAAGTAGAGTTCTTCAAAATCTGTATAGATACAGTCATACAGATTATATCATGTTATTCTGCATTTAATCAAGTATGAGTCCATCTAAACCGATGAACATGAGTTTTTTTATGCCTCTTGTTAATTCAGGTTTCTATCTAAACATTATTATCAACGTGTTCCCACATTATCTGCTCAGCCCTGTTTTTTGCTATCGACTAAGGCGGATCGACGGAATGCTTAAATATCGCAGCGATCTGTCAGATTCATACTAGAACGTCACTAATACCACACTACCCCATACTAAAACCGCACTGCGTCAGCAGCGGTAGAGCGGTTTTGGTATGGGAATGACATTTCTAGAATGGATCTGACAGAACTCTGCGATACTTTAGCGGTCCGTCGTTCGTTAAGTGTGCGATCCGCCTAATGAGCCCGGCCGCGTTAGTACAAACCGGACTACAGCACAGACAGGGGACTGTCTGTGCTGTAGTCGGGTTGGAACATTAAATTATGCTACAAAGGCGACTACAACACAGACATCATCGATTAATGATCAATGCCAAGTTAACGATTGTGATTGTTATTATTTTAACGATTACCTAATAATGTTTTAATGTTAAATTATAGTTTAATTATGTTTTAATGATGAATAACCAATCATAATGAATAATTAATGAAACTATTTATGATAGTTTTAATGATTAATCTCACACTTAAATGATTAACGACATTTTAATGATTAACGACATTTTAATGATTAATGACATTTTAATGATAAATACAAAAGCCACTCAAGCTCAAACATAGGTTTGTTAGGTACAACCTATCCTAACCTGGCGTCAACGCCAGGTTAGGTTAGGTTAGGTTAGAACTGCGTCCACAACGCACGAGCCGAGCGAGCGGAGCGAGCGTGCCCCGGCAGGGGCCGGCGATGTGCTAGAACCGACACAGGGCAATTCAAAACTAATGCTGGTATGAGTGCTCTGTGTTGTAGTCGTGTTTGTACGTCCGAACTCTGTACCAACCAGACTACAACACAGAGTATGGATGTCTGTGTTGTAGTCGGGTTTGTATTTACGCAGCCCGGCCCCCTCCTGCCCTCCCCCTCTCTCGCCTGTGCTAATTAATTTACTTCACGCGGAACCTTTATATGGGATCCGCGAACAAAAAGTATACCGAGTTTCGGGTTTCTGTATTGCTGCGTAATTGACGATAACTAATCAATAGGATAGGTACAAACCCTCCCCCTTCTCATGGTTCTTCCTACCAAGAATGGTATACGAACAGAATCTCGGGAGACGCAAAGTGGTACTTGCCGGGGGCTCTTTCCCACTAAGCGTTGTTGAAGGCTCCCTACAAATTCTAATCGTCCCGGCCCTCTCCCCGACACTTGCAAGTCGGGGCGGCTTACCTTCTAGCGCCCGCACCTAAATGGGTCTATACGCCATACGCCAATAGGATAGGTAGGTACAGTCAAATCCAGTGTTGGTAGACCACCAGCAAGACGGTCGGACGATACTATAAAGACGGCAGGGCCGACCTGGACCGGAATCGCCGCTAATAGAATAGAGTGGAGAAAGCATCAAGAACCATACATTCAACAGTGGACAAAATTCGCTAGTTTCCTGGGTCATTAAAAAAATATAAAAGTTGTACACTTAAAACTATTGTCCAAAAATACTACGGACTTCATTCGACATTTTTCGAAATATCCAAAGTTTGAATTAATAATCAGAAAAATAATATAAAAGTGAGTGTTTTGACGCCATCCAAATACATACGGCATGACGCCATACTTTTGATCGTTTTAAAAAGTAGCTCATTTGACCTGTCAAGAAACAAGCCTATTATGCTGAAAAGAAGAAGAAGAAGTCAAACCCACGTCTGAGGATACCTATAGTAGTCACTGAGGTACTGGTGATGTCGGTTTAGAATAGCATCAGTCCATTTCTACCCGTGGGTGTGGTAAAAAGCGATTAAGGGATGAATCCAGCGAATTGGCAGCAGCGTTTTTGGTGAATATCTACAATATTAAGCACTGCGCTCGCCAATCCACCTGCCAAGCGTGCCGATCCCCTAATAGGAGGAAGCTGATTTCTAGCTGTACAATTTTGTGTCTGCTGTAGTGGGCCTCATCCACGCTCATGTACAAACCTGATTTATGATTAAATGGTTTTTGGTATAATTTAAAACGGTATCCAATTACACCCACATGTTATAGCATTAAAAACTGCAAAATTCGTGAGCGGAGGCTCGCACGTGTAAATTTTGCAACGATGCAGAAAATGTGGAGTGCTGCATGCTCCCGTAGGCGGGTGAAAATCAAATTATAACGGGAAATCTGATATTGTCTGCCGCAAAAAAGTAATTACATACATACATATATCACGCCTTTATCCCTTGCGGAGTAGGCAGAGCGTTAACGGCCGAAAGAATACGGTCGCTATCGCCACGACTGACATTTTAGAGGATTGTTTTCTAAGGTTGTTTCATAAAAAGGTGTATCACTATAGTGACAGGTTCCCAACCTGTCGCCTTAAAATTGTAATACACCAATACCCTCGAGTCCCTTAGTTTCCTCTTACGACACCCGTGGAAAGGATGTGGGTGATGCTATTCTAAGCCGGCATCACACATCAAGTAACTACAAGTCAGAAATAATCCATAAAATGTTCAATTTCGCAATTTTTGTCCAATTTGTCACACAACAAGAAAGTTTTGCGAATTAGGCCACCCGTAGCGGTTTTTTCACATAGGATGTCAAATCTCGGTTTCCACCTCTTAGCTCTTTGAAATAACCTCAAATTGAGCACTCCTAAGTTACACGGTGGCCCTGTGGTCGCCGGTGGTGTGTAGTGGTGTGTTGGTGTAGGGGTAGCTCCAAAGGGTTGTAGAAATTAAACACTACATACTTAACAAACACTGTACTATATTGGTCAACGATCGGACGCGAACAGCCACGAGCATGTGGCGCAAAATGTATATATTAAACGGAAAGTGCTGACACAATAGTTTACATAATACGCTAATACTTCACTACACACTACAAAGTAATATTTTTCTACGTCAGCATCTGTTAAAACAACAAAATAAAAACCATACACTTGAAAGACTGTGCAAGCTCACACAGAATAAATCAGAAGGAAATCAGGGCAGAGTTTTATAGTGAGCACTTCGCAGGCATTATGTCCACACAGGGGAGTCAATAAGGCCGCGGCAACCGAGGCCTTTGCCAAAATCAGTACAACGATTCTGCTCCAGAATTTAAAGAAGCAAGATTTAAGGTTTACGTACATTGACGACTTTTTCGCTCATATACATATAAGGTGTAAAAATATTTGCTGCAAATATTTTAAGAGGTGAATCAGTCCATGAAACTGAACAACTTTCCCCAAAAAACATAGGTTCAAAAATGAGAAAATTTTTTGGTCCTCCCATACAAATCAACTTGGTCGGTCGGTAGTATTGTATGAGAGGTCCAAAAAAATTTCTCATATTTCGACATATGTTCTTTGGGGAAAGTTGTTTAATTTCATGGGTTAGTCCACCCCTTATAATATTTGCAGCTAATATTTTTACACCCTGTATAGTACCAATTTCAAGATTACAACTCGTTAGGTTAGGTTATTAAGTTCGGAGTATCGATGAATGAAACTTTATTTCACAAAATGGCTGGCCTTATGCAATGCAGCATTCCATACCAGCCAACCACTTATGGTTTACCTTAGTAAACAGAGAGCTATTTATTTACTTTTATTATATTTGCAACGGTATCAAACGTCACGACGACTTGTAGTGACTTTGACAACGCGACTTAATTGGACTCGATCTTCAATTCCTTTGGCGGATCACACACTTAACTGAGCGCTAAAATATCGCAGCGGTCTGTCAGATCCATACTAGAAACGCCACTCCCCATACTAAAACCGCACTCGACGGATGACGCTGCGATAGCACCGCGGCGACAGCGGTTGAGCAGTTTTATTAGGGGAATTGACATTTCTAGTACCTAGGTATTGATCTGACAGACCGCTGCGATATTTTAGCGCTCCGTCATGCGGCAAGTATGCGATCCGCCTTTGACTGTCTACATTCTCGTGCTACCAGTGCATTGGAGCCCACGTCTATTCATTAAAAACATGTACGCATACATTACTCCTTTGTAACCTTCCCTCTAATTCAAGATTCGAACAGAATCGTCTTCCCGCCGTGGTAGTCGAGTCACGCGCCTCCCGCCCGATTGAAAGGTGGCCACTATTGAATATAAAAATGGCGGCCTGCCTCTGTCAGACTAGTTGGCGCGAAATGCTTATCCGATCTTCGAGGTGTTTATCAACGGAAATGGCGGCTGAGGAAATAGGCTTGTTTCCTGACAGGTCAAATGAGCTACTTTTTAAAACGATCTAAAATGGTATTTTGTTTGAAGAACTAGAAGCATGACGTCACGCCGTAAGTAATTGGACGGCGTCAAAACACTTACTTTTATATTAATTTTCTGTTTATTAATTCAAAATTTAAATATTTCGAAAAATTATGAATGAAATCTGTAGTATTTTTGGACCATAGTTTTAAGCGTAAAACTGGTAGTGCCATAGCGTACCTACCCAAGCCTATTGAACGTGAGGTTGTTGGTTGTGACCACAGAAGCTATCTTTGGAAGTTGTAGATTAATTTTCTAGTAAGCGCCGGCGGCTTCGCCCGCGTCGAAGTCTGTATTAATTCCGTAGCATACCAACATTTTTTTTGGGGATAAAAACTGTCCTATGTGTTAATCCAAGTTACCTTCTATCTGTTTGCCAAATTTCTTAAAAAACGATTCAGTAGTCTTAACGTAAAAGAGTAACAAACAAACATACTTTCACATTTATAATATTAGTAGGATATTTCTAAACCTATTTGACGGAAAGCGACAGTGATATTTTTAACTTAAGAGAAATTATCTAGTTCACATTATAGTCCGAAAAGCAGAAAATTCTAACTACAGCCACCTACTAGTTCCGAGTACCTAGTTCAAACGCCGCAGGCTCAATCGTCGACGTTCTTTCAGATTTTTTTAAAGACAAATGGAGCACAATAAAAGAAAATTACAATTGTTGTCAAGACATGATTACACCGATCGTAGCTGCGTAATTTTCAGTGAATCGTCGTGTCTTGTTTCGGACCACGGAGGACAATAATTTCGGACCAATCTGGAGGCCGGCAGTTTATCCCGGATATAACTAGATTAAACTACCGAAATCATCGTTAGATATGTATTGTACACTGAATACAGTTACTTTTTTGACAGTGTAAGAGAAAGACTTTGGATTGTCCATTTACGGTATAAGTAAACTATGGTGAAAGAACGCCGGAAGAAAAACTGAAATTTCATAACTGACGTGAATGTTTCTTTGACAATTGTCTACTTTAAAGAAATGTTATTCTGTCACGATCTTTACATTATACATTTTTTTTTAAGTACCAGCTCAATTTGCTGGTACTAGGCGGATCGCTCACTTGACGCTCGACGGAGCGCAAAAATATCGCAGCGCAGCGGTCTGTCAGATCCATACTAGAAATGTCAATCCCCATACTAAAACCGCTCAACCGCTGTCATCGCAGCGGTATCGCAGTGTCGTCCGTCGAGTGCGGTTTTAGTTTGGCGAGGGACGTTTCTAGAATGGATCTGGCAGACCTCTGCGATATTTTTGCGCTCTGTCGTGCGTCAAGTGTGCGATCCGCCTAAGTTTGAATTAAAGTACTGATTCTCGTAATTATTTACATCGTACTTCTTTGCGATGAATCATTATATTACACACCTGCATGCATTACAAACAAATCGATCGCTTCACTTATTAATGGATTAAACAGCTAAGCAAATAATCAACAGATCCTTACATATTCAGTTTTTTACAAAAGCGATTCCTCTATTGTTATGCATTTTATATTTTTCCATAAAAATAAAAGCTACAGATCTGAATAAATAAAATTAATATCCGATTCTATGCTTGTCCGTTCTATTGTTTTAAATGTAATATTTGCAATCCTGTCTAATGTATAAAAGGCAGAGTGTTCACAGTTGCGAACTGAAATGGTAACGCGAGCACTATGTTGGTCCTCATAGGTGAGTTCTATACAAATAATAAGGTCACTTTCAAGGTTTTCAGTACTTACAGCAGGGTCATTGGAACGGTCGTTAAACTTAGTGTCCATCAAGTCAAGAGAATGACGACAAGAAAATAATATAAATTCATTAAAGAATACAGGTCTGCTAAAGTAGCAATCTCCACCAAACAAACCTTTGGGTGGTAGAACAGAAAGTGTGCTTAAATTTTTATGTTTCTAAGCAGACAGAATTTTATATAATTTTTTCAAATATTTTCTACAGGCATTCTAACGGCCATTGTTCAGGCGCACGCGCAAGGTGCCACAGCGTCTTTGGCAGCTGCTGCTACGGCTGGTGGATCAAACGGTGCCTCAGCTTTCGCTTCAGCTGTGGCCGGCGTGCCTCGACGAGACTGCGGCTGCTCACCAACCATAGACTACATCTGCGGGACCGACGGCCTCACCTACACCAACGAATGCGACCTGCGATGCAGCAACGAGAAACGCCAAGAAGACAACCTGCCGCCCATTGACATCGCCGCCAGGCACCCTTGCCTGCAAAATCGAGCGGTCTGTTCCAACGAAATCGATCCCGTTTGCGGATCTGATACTAGAACCTACAGAAATCTGTGCTACATGCAAGCTGAAAGCTGGCAAAATCAATTACGGGGCCATTCTCCAATTTTATTTGAATCTTTCGGAGCTTGCCCAGTCGAGAGCTGTATTTGTCCATTAAACTTGAACCCTGTTTGCGCTAGTAATGGAGTAGAATACAGTAACACTTGCCTGTTTGAATGCGAAAGAAGAAGACGACAGCAGCTTGGGCAGCCAGCCATCCGTATCGTCAATTTA
Source organism: Keiferia lycopersicella (assembly GCA_029255805.1). NCBI lineage: Eukaryota > Metazoa > Arthropoda > Insecta > Lepidoptera > Gelechiidae > Keiferia > Keiferia lycopersicella. The sequence goes on from JARACZ010000018.1 coordinate 1,362,062, forward strand.
GGTCGTTGCAAAATTGATTGCGCATGTGATAGAAGGTATAATCCAGTCTGTGGCAGCGATGGAAGAACTTACGCTAACCCTTGCCTTTTCGACTGCGAAAACAAGAGACGTGACAGTCAAGGACTGCCACGGATAACAGTCATCTCTAAAGGCGAATGTGGTTGCTTTTGCCCAGCAGTATATGACCCCGTGTGTGGCAGCGATGGTAGAACTTATGGCAACAGCTGTGAACTCGGATGCGAAAATCGTAGCCGTGAACTACAGGGCTTGCTACCGCTGAAAGAAGTTCACAAGGGAGAATGCAAGCCTTGCAAATGTCCATTGAAAATTGACCGTGTCTGTGGCAGTAATGGAAAAACGTACACTAACCGATGTTTCCTGGGCTGTGAGAATAAAAGACGTGCCCAACAAGGCTTGCCACCACTGAAATACACTGAAGGGCCTTGCCCTTGCCAGTGTCCTTACATTTGGGATCCAATCTGCGCAAGCAACGGTAAAACCTATCCAAATAAATGCGTATTGGACTGCGATAACAAACAACGCCAGGATCGAGGTTTGCCACCATTCGTGATCCTCTACAGAGGGGAGTGCACCAAGCTCTGCCCTTGTCCAAAAATTTGGGATCCAGTTTGCGCCAGCGATGGCAAGACGTATGGAAACCGATGTGCGCTGGACTGCGAGAACCGCAGAAGGGCTGGGCAGGGTCTTCCGCCACTCTGGGTGACTCGCCAGGGCCCTTGTCCCTGCAGGTGTAACTGCCCAACAGCCTACCAGCCTGTGTGTGGCTCCGACAGAAGGACCTACAGGAACATCTGCTACCTCCATTGCAACAGCAACTGCAACGTACAAAGGGGTTGGCCGTCCATTTTCTTTGAGAGACTCGGCAAATGTTAAACTGACTTGAATTAATCACTTTGCATAACAGACTTAATTAGCAATAGAACACACTAGAATTGAATTTTATTTAAACGGATTTTGGATATACTCGTACGTAATTACTTTCTCATTAAAATTATAAAACTTTTACAAGATAATATACCTTCTATATTTTTAGTTTTATTCGAGTATCATTAATTATAATGAAGTCCCACTTCTATAGGTCTCTTTTGCCAGGTTAGGTAAGTAACGTTTATTTTCTTGCCTATACTAAATTTGTTTTCCCTTCATACACGATTATGAAATTCCATCTTGGCTACATATTTCATTCAATCGTCTTCGAGCCACATCACCATCGCGCGGAATGCTCCCAATTTTCCTTATGGCGAGCATAACTTAGTCCCTTTAGCATCAGATTCACGCCTTCAATCTCCCTCTTTGACTCCCTATCCTGAGGATTACGGCCGATAATCACAGCTCGCTGTAATGAACAAGGACATTACCGTTTTCAAGACCACACTTTTGTGCATAAAGATTTAAGACACCCGAAAGGGATTTGTTTGAAATAGAAACGGGAAGATTTTATAATGACATTTTGGACATGTCATTGTTATAAAACTTCTTGTGCTAATTTAACTGTGCACGGGAGCGCTAAAAACCACAATAGCCATCTACGGGCGCGTCAGCGCCGACTTAATTAGGAGTTATAATGGTCACCATAGCTGAAAACAGTAAAAAAAAATATCACCTAATTTATTTAGATGACTTTTTATTCTCAATACTCAGTATGAGGTATAATCTTCGGCCTTCATTTTGTTTTTATGTTTTCAAGCCCCTGGGGCAAAAGAAAACCAAACTGAGCCTAACAATAAATTAAATAAAAACTTCTCTCAAGAGAACACAGAAAACCTATCAAACGCACAATATAGAAAGGAGGAATCGTAAAAGGTTATCGTTGTATTATGTTTGATAGCGTATAGACTTACAACAAGATATAGAATTTCTAGGGCAGAGCCATAAAGGCGTAAAGGTTGGAAGAGGGAGATAAAGTTTTATTATTTTTTGTTTTTCCCCTTATGAGGTCAAGTGGGAGACAATTTTGTGGCAAGCGAAGGATCAAACGCAATCAGCTAATACGAGGGGAAAACCGTCCCGGATTATTTGTAAGACCAACGGAAAAGAGAATATAGGTAGAGCGAAGTATTGGTGCCGCTTATATTGTATTGACGAAAAGAAAACGTGACACTGAAAGGCACCAGAGATGATTAGAAGAAAAATACGAAAAAATCAGTCATCCGTCAGAAACGTCAGTAGTGAATCAAAACTTATATGGAACGTAGCGCCCGTAATAGTGTTTTCATATTCGATATTTTTTTAACTATTACTAATTATTGAAGGGAGTTGTTGCTCATCGGAGTGCAGCAGACGTAATAAATAGAGGCTGATTCGTAGAAAGAAACACTTCTTGAGAATATAAATGTGCTATATTCGCTGGTAACAAAAAGGCCTACAGACTATTAGTCTAGGTGTCTACCAAAAAGTCTCATGTCCGAAGTATCCAGCAATATTTATCTGTGTAACTAACAAATAACCACATATAAGTACTACCGTATTAAATTCTAAGCTAAACGGATATGTCCATTCAAATAGCACCAACACGGATTCGTACCCTTTGTGACGTCGGGCACTTGTGTGGCCGAGGTCGCTTAGAGAGGCGTCTCTGCATGAAGTATAGGCGAGCTCCTCCGGCCAGGCCTTTGACAAACCACTTAGCTGTAGGCACATACGTTATTGGTAGCTATATTGCGTTGGCTTTACTCAAAATAATGCAATATGGAGATGCCTTGCATGGGGGACATATTGGTGAAAATACAGGGTTATTTTTAATCAGTACACAAACATTGTACAGTGTTTCTACTCGTGATTCTGAAAAAACCTTTCACTATGGCGCCACTTGCAAAATCGCAAAAAATTGGGTGTTCCATTCATTTGTGCTGTGAAGTTATGAGCTTTTCTATAGAACCATTGGCCTACCTGTCACTAAAGTGATACACGAGTTATATTCGTCACACTTGTCAGTCGAGGCGTAATATTACGGTCGTTAACACTCCGCAAGGGGCAAAGGCGTGATTTGTGTGTATGTGTATGTCTACACGTTTTATATCCAACCCATGAATCGGAGTTAACTGTTTTAAAACTTATCTATTCCTTGTATTATGATCGACAGTCGTTTCAGTTCGAGTTAAACTCTCTGTATTAGAACTTCTAAAATCAAAATTGCATATAAACATAAAATACAACTTTGTAATTACCGTATTTTGGGTTTAATTCTTTTTACAATTATACCTGTACTGTAATTGCTTCCATATTTTCATTTAAGAAGACAAACATATAACATATAATATTTTTATCTAAATTGGCCTCTTCACCGTCACTTTAGAAGTCGCGTCACGAAGATCCAATGCAATTAGACAAAAGCCGCAAGTTGTTAAGAAACTAAACAAAAACTTCCAGAGAACTGGAAAGTGCAGCGCATCGCTGAGCGCGGTGGGATCCCACAGGATTTGAGCCAGGGCCGCATTCAGGGAAAAGCACCTGGGGCGCATAGGGCACAGCCAAATGGGGGAAAACGAGACTAGCGGGTAACTTGGCACATGGTCGACACCAGCATCTATGTACCAGCTATAAGCCTATCACGTTGTAACTGGTTGATAAATGTAGAGTCCAAAGTTTTCAACCAATTACAACGTTATAGCCGGTTCATAGATGCTGGTGTCGACCATGTCCCAAGTTAGCAACTAACGTAGAATATAATACCAATGGACTAAAATGTAACATTTTTAAGCGACTTAAACAATATACGTATACAATATTGGCAGCACCTACGTAATGGACCAACCTCAAAGGTTAAAGCGAATGCATATCTAAAAAAAATCTCATATCCATTGACTTTTAATTCAAATAGTAAAATATAATAAAATAAATAAATAAATAAAGCCTCACCTTATGCTATCTCTCTACCGTAGGACTGCTGGAAGAGATTTCTTTTTAGAAATAAATAGTACCTGTTGTGTTTTTTATCTAAATGTGATTGTCCTGTGTTTTCTCTTGTGTGCAATAAACAGTTAAATAAATAAATAAATAAATATTTGGCTTTTAAAGAGTATACAATTCAGCATTACGACCAGTATCTTTCTTTAAATTTATAAAAACCTGTGTCGGAAGGCACCGCTCTTTCTTTGAATAAATTGTAAAATTTTCAAAAAGGCATTAAGACAAATTATGAATAAAAAATTATAGATTTAATAAAATTTTAATCATCCAGATGATATTTGAATGTGACTTAACCTAGGATTCGGGCCAGGTTAGCCTTCGGGTTTTAAAGGTCAGATGGTAGTCGCTCTGTGTAAAAACTTGGTTCCACGTCAAATCCCCTAGGTTAGTTAGCCGACCCCGACAGAGAACGGGATAAGGCAAGGAGAATGATGACGAAATGAAATTAACATTTTGCCAACCCAAGAACCTATCCCTATTATGTATAGTTAGAACTCTGCTTAGAGTCTAGAAATCGGTTAGTTTCTTGGGCGGGATATTCCAGTTGTATCAGTTTAGTAGCCTGGATTTGACCCTGGGGGCTCCAACAACGCAGATCCGAGACTCATCTGCATCGCGGTCGCACCAAATTGTTAATTCAGCCCGTTTTTAAACACACAAAAACTCGAGCGCGCGCTAAAACTTAGCTCTCAGCAATAGGGTTACCGAAAACTTCTAATTTACCGGTTTTCGAGGAACTGTACGTAATATTGTTAGACCTCGCAGAGTGTGCTATTGTGTTACGAGTTTGTAAGGGAATTTGTTTTTGTTATTTCTGCTTTCAAATTCGGTATCTTTTCGGAAAAAAGAGAGTGAGAACTTTATCAAAGATGTGGTGTTGATTTGGGAGTTTTGCAATGTGGGGTTAGGCACTTTAGTTTTTACGGCTATTTACGCTCTGGTTACCACGTAAGTAAACTCTTGTGGCTTGTACACCACAGTATGCCAGAAAAGTTATCAAAGGTTAAAGAATCAACTGCATATTTTTCAAATAAAAGTGTTGGACCTCTCCTCATACAAATTGACTCGGGCTGCAGGGCCTGCGGCTACATTTTGTATTGGAGGTTCAAAACTTTACGCCACATTTGGGCCCATGTTACTTGGGGAAAATTGATCAGGTTTATGGACTGCTTGAACGGATAATTATTTAGGCAAGAAGTATTGATTCATCGTTACCAGAGGAGGAAGGCAATTGCCCAGCAGTGGGATGATGCATACTACACAAGAGAAGACCGCCTATAATGTCACCAATTTTCCTTGCAATCCGATCTTGCCATTAACCACAATAAGCTGGAATACACCGTAAAGCCGTATTCACATGGGCTGGATGCACATTTTCACGAGTTTTGGCTCCTAGCCCGAATTGTCGTCATGTAATGACTCCTTTACTGCAAATAACTGGGCCGGTAAAATCTTTGATTCATTTCATTTTATTTGAATTACAACACTTTAGGCGGGTCGCACACTTGACGCACGACGGAGCGCTTAAATATCGCAGCGGTCTGTCAGATACATACTAGAAATGTCAATCCCCATACTAAAACCAGTAGTTCAGCCTGCAAAGTCTTAACTAAACTGGGAATAACTGAGCACAAAGTGATAAATAAATATTAACTTTGTGGGTGAGTGATCCACTAAGAATCGAACCCGGTACCTTCTGCGTCGCAAGCAGTTGCACTACCACTGCCCCACATCGGTCACCAACTAATAAGACATGAAGATAAAAAGAATCTCGATATTAATGTTGACCGTATTCAGTAGAGTGGATAATTGTGGAATTGGTATTTGGTTATGGTATTCGCCGTGTAATGCCGGCTTCGAATAGCATCACTTCTTTCCCGTGGGTGTCGTAAGAGGCGACTAAGGGACTCGAGGGTTTCATGTGTATTACAATTTTTAGGCGACAGGCTGACAACCTGTCACTATAGTGATACACAAATTATCTCAACTGGCCCTCAATATTTGTCAGACGTGGCGATAGCGACCGTATTTTTGCGGTCGTTGACGCTCTGCCTACCCGCAAGGGATAAAGGCGTGATATATTTATGTATTACTTACAAGTTTTTAAATTACAATGCCGTGTGATAGCATTACCCCGTATCTTTCCTGAGGGTATGTATGTATGTATTTGTTTACCTCCCTTTTGATAAACTTCTACCTACCTTACTAAAAATACACAACCTACATGTAATTGAATGTTCACGCAAATATTATGCTTATAGCACTGCAAATAACCAGTAGGACTCGTGTACTACAGATGCAGTCATATATGAAGCCAGATGAAGATTTTTACGGTAGTTGGCAACCTTCCCGACCGTACCGCCGCCACGGCGCAGGCAAACATTACGTGTAGGTATTTATAACATAACAAAATTATTTATTGCACAAAATTGAACAACATTTAGAAAACCCATACAAGGGAAACAGTACAACAAGGTGTCCTTAATGCTAGGTAGCATTCTCTACCAGGAAACCTTAGGGTGAAAGAGAGAGTGCGATTATGGAAGCGGGATAGTGCAAATATTACCTACTAGACCATACTACATAAATAATAATAAAATACATATACAATTTTACATATCAATACACAAACAATTCCGTGAACAAAACTTAATATACTAATGAATACATTAAAATAAACTAGACTACAATTATAAGTAACTATATGTAAACTTCTTGCAAAAAATAATGCTATTAAATTATAATATTTAGTAAGTTCGTGGTTAGATCAGTATATTGTATTTTACGCTTCAGTAGATGGCACTGTTTGTAAAAACACAGTTAGAGCATACAACATATGAAGGTGGTAAACAGTCAATAACCGAACAAATTCTGCCAATTTTTGCGGGAGGAGAGGTAAACACATAAATACATACATGCATACATATATCACGCCTTCATCCCTTGCGGGGTAAGAATACGGTCGCTATCGCCACGTCTGACATATTTGAGGATTGTTTTCGAAGGTTGTTTCAGGAAACATGTGTATCGCTATAGTGACAGGTTGTCAGTCTGTCGCCTAAAAAATTTAATACACCAATACACCCACAGGAAAGATACGGGGTAATGCTATTCTAAGCCGGCATCATATTTATAAACTTGTAAATAATAAACCTTTGTAAAGATTATTTTATGTTTTTTATTTATTACATGTTTGTTTTTTATTATCCAATTCAGTGTAAAAAACAAGTGTAAATTGAATTCCCTGGGGAGCGAGGTTTCCCGACCCCGGGACCGCCTCCCTTGTACCAGGACTGCACTGCGGCATTCCGCGATACAGGTGCAGAAATTTTCACTTGCATGTACTTACATTAGTACAGTGTGATGCCGGCTTAAAATAGCATCACCCCATTTCTTTCCCGCGGGTGTCGTAAGAGGCGACTAAGGGATTTGGGGGTTTTATTATGTGTATTACAATTTTTAGGCGACAGGCTGACAACCTTTTACTATAGTGATACACTAATGATCTTAAATGGCCCGCTATATTTTGCCAGACGTGGCGATAGCGACCGTATTTTTGCGATCTTTATGGTTCTGCCTACACCGCACGCGATATAGTATGCATGTATGTGGTAAATACCTACATTACTAACTTTTCTTTGCTGCAATTTCTGCCAGAATGTCGAGCTAATTAAGCAGTTGTCTACGAATGTTTCTTGTGTCATGCGTTTGAGTAGTCATTCTCTTTCTTTCTTTTCGCGTGGGACACCGAGTCGTTCGACAACCCGCTGAATTGCTGTACAGTTTTTGAATAAATAAATAGATTAACAAGAGGTTTGATAATTGTTCCTCTTACAACGCTCATGAGTCATAGAATTTTTCAAAATTATTGAGATGACTTTATGGCATTATGTGGTGATGAAGTAGAAACGCTTTTATATTAAGCGTTTTCTATCTATTATTACTTCTACAGAATAATATCAGGTAGCCGCTATTTACCGTTAATAAAAACAAAAAAAGTTATAAACTTACCTACATCCTCACAAGGAAATGATCTCAGAGCGTCCTAAACTAGAATAATAAGATAACCCCCATACTCTCTCTCTCTTTTCGTGTGAGACTGTGTAACTACCGCCGTCTAAGTAATCATAGACAGCAACCGGGATCTATGGCTAAACGTGCCATCCGAAACACGGAACCATCTTTCTTACGGACAATCGGGTTGGTTCAGCCCGCAATGACTAATGTCTAACCAGACTGGGAACAAATTCACAAAATGATATTTATCAACTTTGTGAGTGATCCACCGGGAATCAAACCCGGAACCTTTTGCGCCAAAGGCAGTCGCACTACTACTGCGCCACATCGGTCGTACCCCCATACTAATACTCTTTGATGATAACTAAAGATCGGATGTAGTGATAATGCGTTTCTACAGTTCGAGAAAGGAGCTACAACACATTACTCCACAACTTTATTGGCTAGCATCCCGATGTCCATATCAAGTCCAACTTAACCACAGTACAGATCCAAATCGGCGAGACAATGGTCTTTTAATGAGAGTCTTAACGACAGCTCGTTTAAGTTGGTAAATAAATTGCTTATCGCAATTTTCGCAGAGATGCAATTCAGCAGTCGAAATAACTTGTACCTGCTTTAGTTTCGTTCCGTTTTTACAATCCTTGGCATAGAAGAATAATCCTTGGACGAATGCTATACTAGTTCAACTGGAACAAATTTAATTTTATTACAAATTGGGTGAAGGAAACCAGCGGCGTCCCGGCACCTGGACAGAACTCACTAATTGGAACAACGGATTTTCTAAGTCTTAAAACGTCCGAAACCCCCAGGCTAAGAAGATACAAACCTTACTTTGCACCCTTTCTCAAAGAAACTTTACGCTCAAAACACTTTTATTTTTCCCTTCATAATAACTGTACAGCGAAATTCTTTGAGAGGTGAGAAAATGTTTCATTGTATCTCGCTTAGAATAAAGTGCCTGAGGAAATTTAAAAGCAGCAGACAGATTCTTTGCTTTTCGTGTTATTTCAGGCGTCATTGTCTGAATAGTTTTTGTCATGATGATCTTGTAGAAGAATACGCAACTTTATTACATTATTTCGATGTGCGTCGTTAAGTTATCGATTTCATGGTTGAACAGAATGTAATAATTTTAGTCACAAGCCATGTAAATAACCCAAAGTATGACTCTAGAGTTACTCTTGAGTTTTGCCTACTGTAGATGGGGCACGTTGCCAAAATAGTTAAAATGATCAATGTATCATGCACATTATGACTTTATTCTGTAAAATTAAAGCTGAATATTTTTTCAGTAGGTAACCGAAGACCATATATAACAGGACTATGAACAACTTATTAGCGGTATGTATCTCTACGCCTTGCGGAGTTGCGGGGTAGGCAGAGCGCCAAATACCGTATTAACAAATATTTCCACTAGGGCATTCACCTATTTTTTATGGTAATTTCAGAATTGTATACTCAGTAACGAAAGCCGTGTGATGCCGGCTTAGAATAGCATCACCGCACATCCTTCCCGCGAGTGTCGTAAGAGGCGACGGGACACGACAGTATCGGTGTATTACAATTTTTAGGCGACAGGCTGACAACCTGTCACTATAGTAATACACATGTTTTCTGAAACAACCTTGGAAAACAATCCTCAAAAATGTCAGACGTGGCAATAGTGGCTGTATTCTTACGGCCACTGTCGCTCTGCCTACCCCGGAAGGGATAAAGGCGTGATATATGTATGTATGTATGCGGAAACCTTTGAAATCATATGACAACCGTTTCACAAGTTAGTATGGAAATTCGCACCTTAAAAAATCACATTCATTAATTCCTGACTGACTCACTTTTAGGACTTGTCCAGTTCAACAGTCCTACTGCTGCTGGTCGTCCACGTGTGTACTCCAGAGGAGATCGAGGTGCACGTGGACTACTCCGACCTGGCCGGCGAGGCGGAGACGCACAAGCAGGACATCCTGACCTTCCTCGCCGCATCTCACGTGCAGGAGAAGTACAAGGCTGGATATCATAGTCTGCTGCAGAAGTTGGGTGAGTTTGGTATCTTCTTCTTCTTTTCGTGTGGGACACCGAGTCGTCCAACGACCTGATGAACCCTAGTGTCAGAATTTTTCAACCGCCTTCTACAAGTAGCAGGCTTCTGACATGGTTGTGTAACGACCGCCGTCTAAGTGATCATAGACAGCAACCGGGACCTACGGCTTAACGTGCCATCCGAAACACGGAACCATCTTACTTACGGACAATCGGGTGGTTCAGCCCGCAATGTCCTAACCAGACTGGGAAGAAATTCACAAAGTGAAAATACTTTGTGAGTGACCCACCGAGAATCGAGGTTTGGTATGAAGACTTCGGAAGTATTCAGTCACAATTCAATGCCGTGTGAGGCTTAGAATAGTATCACCTCGTTTCCTACCCGTGGGTGTCGTAAGAGGCGACTGAGGGACTTGAGGGTTTCAGGTGTATTACAACTTTTAGGCGACAGACAACCTGCTACTATAGTGATACACAAATTAAACGACCCTCTATTGATATTTGTCAGACGAGGCGATATCAACCGTATTTTTGCCGCCGTTAACGATCTGCCTGCCCCGTAAGGGATAAAGGCGTGATATATGTAATTCAATTCAATTCTTTATAAACGTAATTACAAATGGGTAACATTATACAAAAACAATAATGTGGGTTCACTATTCTCAACTCTCATACAATGATCTAATGTTGGACAATGGCATACCCTCTCTCTCTCTCTCTCTCCCTCATTAATAAAAATGCTTTCGTCTGTATTTACTAATTTGGTTTGAAGACATCCTAGGATTCCAACTTCGTATTTAGTTCCCAAGAACTGAATTTCAAATAGTTTAAAAATTAGGTACATCAAAAATCTATTTTATAACATACCTATGGCGGATCGCACACTTGACACACGACGGAGCGTTAAAACATCGCAGCGGTCTGTCATATCCATACTAGAAATGTCAATCCCCATACTAAAACCGCTCAACCGCTGTCGACGCAGCGCTAGCGCATCGTCGTCCGTCGAGTGCGGGTTTAGTGCGGGGATTGACGTTTCTAGTATGGATCTGACAGACCGGTGCGATATTTTAGCGCTCTATCGTGCGTTAAGTGTGCGATCCCCACTCTGCGCTAGTTTTCACATTTCACAAGGAACGGCCCATGAGTTTCGGGTGATATCATAGATAGCTACTACGCAATGGTTCATTTATTTCGTATGCAGCAACAAGTTACCTAATTTTGTCATTCATGTAAAGAATTCCATCTTTGCAGGAAGTCCTGAACTGATTGAAAGTCGCAGAGGTAAGATACATTCTACTTACTTTACAATTTCAAAATTGTTATTAACACAAGAACCTACCTACTACCACCAAACCACAAGGAGTCAAAAATTTCATCAAATGTAGGTACGTACCACGGGTTAATATGTATGGAAGCCCAAAAAAACTTTCTTTCATGTACAGGGTGTAAAAAAAATTGCTGCAAATATTTTAAGGAGTGAACCGGCCTATGAAACTGAACAACTTTCCCCAAGAAACAGGTGGAAATATGAAAAAAACTATTTTGAGCTCCCATACAAAATTAACAATCGACTAAGTCAATTAGTATGGGAGGTCCAAAAAAATTCTCATATTTCGAGCTATGTTCCTTGAGGGAAAGTTGTTCAGTTTCATGGCCTGATTCGCCTCTTAAAATATTTGCAGCTAATATTTTTACACCTTATATGTATGGAAGCCCAATAACTTTCTTTCATATATTTTACATTTCAATTGTTTTATACATATATCAATTTGTTTTGCCTTGCCAATAGAGAATACCATAGGAAGCTCAACGCGCCGCATCGTAGCCGGCAGGAACACGTCCATAGCAGCGGTCCCATGGCAGGTGTCACTACGGGAGAGGACCTATCCTATATGCGGAGGATCCATCCTCACAGACATCTGGATGCTCACTGCTGCTCATTGCTTGATCAGGTAAGCTGTAGCAGAAACACTCGTAGCGGCGGTCCCATGGCAAGTGTCACTACGGGAGCGGACCTATCCTATATGTGGAGGATCCATCCTTACAGACATCTGGATGCTCACTGCTGCTCATTGCCGGATCAGGTAAGCTGTAGCAGAAACATGTCTATAGCAGCGGTCCCATGGTAGGTCTCACTACGGGAGAGGACCTATCCTATATGCGGGGGATCCATCCTCACAGACATCTGGATGCTCACTGCTGCTCATTGCTTGATCAGGTATCATCATCATCAGTCTATAGCAGTTCATTACTAATCGTTGGATCGTAGACAGTCACAAAGGTACGCCGTACAGCACGATCTTTTGTTTTTGCCATTCAGTCGTCGTTACCAGCCACCCTATTTAAGTAACCATGTACTTTTTTAACCCAGTCTCACGTTACAACTCACTTGCATTATGTAGAAACAATAAGTTACCTAACTCCAATTTTAAATTCGAAAACAAAGTTTAGGTATTTAAAATTACAATTGTAAGCAACCGATTCAGATCCCTGAAGTCATCGACACGGCCAATATTTTCCTTTCCTATTTATTCCAATTCTACGGTGAAGTCCCAGCGGCTTTGCAGATATTGTATGTCAAATTGTCAACCCTTTCTATATTGGAAGCGACGCCGATCCGGTTGGGAGGAATATATTGCGTGTCAGGGCTCGTCAGACAAGGCTTGGGGTCCCGGGAGATCAGAAGGGTGCTCCAAAGCCCTTTAAGCGAGACCGTGGTATTGAACAATGCGATTGAGCGTGTTGATGAAATTACCGTAGCTGAAAAACAGGTTGCGCCTGAAAAACCTGTCGCCGTATGCGTCAGTATGGTTAATCGCACACTTTACGCACGACGGACCGCTAAAATATTGCAGCGTTCTGTCAGATCCATACTAGAAATGTCAATCGCCATACTAAAACCGCTCAACCGCTGTTGACGCAGCGCTATCACAGTGTCGTCCGTCGAGTGCGGTTTTAGTATGTGGAGTGACGTTTTTAGTATGGACTGACAGACCGCTGCGATATTTTAGCGGTCCGTCGTGCGTTCAGTGTGCGATGCGCCTAAGGCAATGAAAATATTATCAAATTCGCTAGTGGAGTGGGTCATTATTACTTATAAAAGTTGTACGCTTAAAACTATTGTCCAAAAATACTACGAACTTCATTACCATTTCTTCGAAATATTCGAAGTTTGAATGAATAAACAGAAAAATTGTATAAAGGTAAGTGTTCTGACATCATTCAAAATTATCGTCTTAAAAACTAGCTCATGCTAGTACCAAAGCTATTACCGATACAAATCATGAAATCAATAATTAGTTTTACAATAACTAATCCATCCATTTCTGTGAAATTATTGTGCTTGATATTCAAAAGTATTCATTGTGAATCAACCTGGAAATAAAACTTTTTGAAATATTGAAAGCCATTCGCGGCCAGGTTGGCGGTGGGAGGTTGCAAGCGGTACCTAATTCAAAGTATTGTATCAAGATATCATACGAAAAGCAAAAACTCATCTCGTATAACAAGATTAGTCGTTCAGAACATACAAAATTGTTCACCTAGGTTGTACACAAAATTCAATTGTGTAACTTTTCTATTTTTATTGTCGTCACTTTAATCCCTACGGCGGCGGTACAGACAACTGACTATCCAGTATTATTCCCACACTTAACGCATGACGGAGCGCTATTTTGGTGCACTTGTAACGCATGCGTCAGTCGGATGCAAGGAAATTTGTACCCGTACTAAAAACGCAGGTATATCGCATCAACCTAGGTCAAATAAACGTGCCTGTGGAACAACGCAAGTTTATCCGTTGGTGCTGCGTCAACGTCAGTTTTTAGTATAATTTGAAATTTCGTTACGTCTGACAGACGCATGCGCAAATTTACGGATGCGCTGAAAATGCGCAGCGTCGAGCGTTCTATGTGTGATTCGCCGAAGAGAAAACTTTCGCGACATGACTAAAACAATCGACAGCACATCGGGTAAATTCGAGCGGGCAAGTAGAACACCCCCGGCTCACCCTGCTCGTTTTATAGGCGGCCCGAGTGAGTTGCTCCTTTCCACAATTTCAATTTATCCTCAAGGGGTGAATTGTATTTTTTCCGATGCAAAACAGAAATCGCCTGAGGCGACTCTGAACAACGCAAAACGGCGCATACATTTTGTTTCAGCCGGCGGAGACTATAGTCGGAGAGAAAAGTGTTCTGTTTTTACATGACTGCCGAACCAAAAAAGGAGTGTAATGTTTTTTATTATTTTTTATTCGTCTATTACAATCCTTTCTATTCGTGCCGTTACATGATTGCTGTATACGCAATAGTAGATACAATATTATTATTTTTATTAACCACTGTCGTGCAGGGCAAAGGCCTTCCTCCCTTTTTTCCATTCTTCCCTAGTTTTGGGCCGGAATATACCTAGCAGTAAAATTTTCAATAACTTTGGCTTTCCTTTTACCGCTCTTGCTTAAGATGCTTATATCTTATATTTATTTCCGGAACGTTTCAGTTATTTGCATAAATTATAAAAAATCTCAAAAGAATTGTGTCGAGGATGAGTGTTCTTTTTGCCTTGATCGAAGCAATCCGCTTGATAGAGTGTGTAAGGTAGAATATTTTTTTAGTCTCACTTTATGTAGAGTCGAGTAGTTACATAATTTCAAACAATGCCTTAAGAGAAGTTGTCTTCAACCATCATACCAGCGTATTACCAATGAAAACCAGCGCAAAACCAATTCGGTTCTGCATAAGGTGAGCTGTTCCCTTTTGCCATTTTTTTATCTATATTTTCTAATTGTTCTAACTAAATATGTTATGTTGTAAAAGGCAAAAACGATATTTTAATTCGAGCTTTATTTTTAAATATGTAAGTATGTTAACAGATATATAAATACTAAGCTAAACTTTACCTAACTATAATATACATTATCCTAGCAGCTCATTTCTGTTCGTATCTGGTTTAAAAGTACCCATTACACTGGCTGCATTGCCCCGCTGTATACGTATATTAAGGGAAATCTGCTGGACCAGGTACATACTTTAATTTGATTTAAAAAAACAAGTTTGAAGTTTTTCATCAACACTGTACCGGAGACTAGAGTTTACGGTGTCTGTGGATATTTATCGGCGCCTAGTCACACGATCCGTTTCCCGGGACCCACGCTATCCAATATCCCCGGGTATTAGGCGGCACCACTCGTCTCCCAGACGAATGGGACTCTTGTACTCTTCAATTCGCCACTGACTTTTGTTCCGAACTTGAGAATGCGTCCAAGGCGCTATATTTTTCCTTCAATGAAAAAGAATGTGAAATTTGTCGGCATAGAATAGCATCACCCCAATTCTTACCGCAGGTGTTGTAAGAGACAACTAAGGGACTCGATGGTTTCATGTGTATTACAACTTTAGGCGACAGGCTGACAACCTGTCACTAGAGTAAAGCACGAATCATCTGAACGGGCCTTTAATACTTGTCAAACGCGGCGATAACGACCGTAATTTTACGATCGTTAACGCTCTGCCTACTGATGCAGATGATGAAGGCGTGATTTGTGTGTGTGTGTGTGTGTGTGTGTGTGTGTGAAAAAGAATGTGGTATTTTTGTTATGAGACATGCACATTTCAATAAACATACGAACACCTGTGATTGCAAACTTTTCCATTGTTGATCTCTCTTTTCGGCGACACCGAGTCGTCCAACGACCCGGTGAACCCTGGGTTCCTTTGTTGATTTGTGAAAAAAGGTAAAGGCCTTTTCTATCATAATTATTGTAAAAGTAACCTCAAACTCTTTAGACAAGAATTTTTAGCTGATTCTAAACGTTTTATTTTATTTTCTTTATCAAACAAAACAAAACGTTTCAATATGAATTTCACTCGTTCATTTGTGTCAATATAATATAATATGTACAGTCATAACCCATAACCGATATTGACTGAGGGCACCTGAGGGTGTCGGTCAATAAACATATTGGCTGGTTTAAATAGATAGAATCAGTCAATAAGGTATTGATCAATAAGCTTATTGACTGTTAAGGGTTTTGACTGTAACATACTAATTATAAACCTTGCCCCTTCAGAGCCCAGGCCAGCGACCTGAGCGTCCGTCTCGGCTCCTCGTGGAAGACCCACGGCGGAGAGATGTATGACGTCAAGGCCAGCTACGTGCACCCTCGGTACGCCAGCAAGTCCAAGACCCACGACGTGGGGCTCGTGGAACTCTACTCCCAGCTGAGGTTCTCGCCCAGGGTCCTGCCCATCAGACTCGCCGATAAGGACATCAGATTGAAAGCCAATTCGACGGCTATCGTGTCTGGCTGGGGAAAGTTGAAGGTGAGACTTGCTTTCTCTGTCAAGTGCTTTCGGATCACAATTTGTGAAATGACCGATTGTTATACGTAGATCAATATGTAATGTATTGTACAAAATATTGTGCTCCACTTGTGTATGCAGACAAATTCAGACAATGAAACTGAAAAACTTTCCCTAGGAAAATATTATTTCAGGCAGGAAGCAATAAAAAATCGATCTCCTACACAAAATCCTGGCTTTCTTCGTAACGGCTATGGGGAATCAAAGTATTTGACATTTCCTGAAATATATTCCTAGAGGAGTGTTGTTCAGTTTCATGACCTGTTATACAGATACCCCATCAGTGTTGGGAGGACTGTGTCCACTTGCTAGACTACTAGACTAAACAAAAAATGCAATTAAAAGAAGGTGTACATAATCCGTGTGGTGCCAACTTAGAATACCATCACCCCATTTCCTTCCCGAGGGTGTCAGAGATTACCAAACCAAGGAACTCGAGGGTTTCATGTGTACTACAAGTTTAGGCGACAGGCTAACATACAATCGCCAAAGAATTAAGTAATTAGCCAATCACTACAGAAGTGGTCAAGGATCATCTGAAAGGACCCTCAATAGTCAGACGTGGCGATAGCGACCATAACAGCCGTTAACGTTCTGCCTACCCCAAAGGAAAATATGATATGTACATAATCCACAGGAAGGCGGAGTCAGCGCGACGTACCTGCAATCCACGACGATACCAACCATCGCTATGAAGCTGTGCAAGCGATCAGGGCTGGACCGCAAAGCCATCGACCCAGGGTCCATGTTCTGTGCGGGATCCTTCACTCAGCCCTCGCCTGATGCATGCCAGGTTTGTGCTGATATTGTGGAAGATAAAATGAGCATCTGTATAAGGTGTAAATCTATTAGCTGCAATTATTTGGCGAGCTGTGAACAACCCGATTGTCTGTTCTGTAAGTAAGATGGTCCCGTGTTTCGAATGGCACGTTAAGCCGTAGGTCCCGATCGCTGTCTATGATCACTTAGACGGCGGTCGTTACACAACCATGTCAGAAGCCTACTTGTAGAAGGTGGTTGAAAAATTCTGGTACTAGGGTTCATCGAGTCGCTGGACGACTCGGTTTCCCACGCGAAGAAGAACAATCCTAAGAAGCTGGTAGAGAATGCTACCTAGCATTAAGGCCGCCTTGTTGTACCTCCTTTGTTTTGTATTTTCTACATGCTGTTACAATTTGGTGCAATAAAGAATTTTGTTATGTTATGTTCTATCGTACGACAGGGTGACAGCGGTGGCCCGCTCGTATACGACGGCGTGCAGATCGGCGTGGTGTCGTGGGGTCTCGGATGCGCGCGCGGGAATTTCCCGGGGGTGTACACGCGCTTGGCCAGCCCGGCCGTGTGGGACTGGGTCAACGCACACATCACCAAGAAAGACAACGCAGTTCTTAGACTGTAAAGACAGTGAAAGGTTCATGTGGTATATGCTTTCAGTGCTCGCCTCGGAAGTTAAGGCTTCAGAGAATATAAATATAGCTTAAGTTTTTATAGTACTTATCTAAATAATTAAATCAAATATTGCCTCAGCCCAGCATAATCGGAGAGACTAGAGCTCACCGACTTCGTTGGCTCGGCCACGTAGTGAAGATGGGAGATGATTGGGGAGCTAAAAGAGCGTACGTGGGTCGTCCCACAAGACGGTGTCCAGTGGGACGCCCCAGGTAACTACCGCTGGAGAGACGTGGTAGAGGCTGACCTGCGCGATCTTCAGTCAGCAATTGGCAGGAGATCGCGCAGGATAGAGATCAGTGGAGACAGCTCGTTTCGGAGGCCAAGATCCTCTTTGAGTCGCTGAGTCAGTGGAGTTAGTTAGAGATAGTTTTATTGCCCCGGTTTGAATTTTGGGGGCAGCGGAGCGGCAGCGGCGGCATCCTTTGCATAATTTTAAATGTACCGGTTCGGACACAGCGGCGCGGGAGCGAGCAACGGGCGACGCACTCCATAGGAAAAAAACCTGATGTCGCCACGCTGCCCGCAAAATTCGAAACCGGAGCCTTAGATATAGGAACCTAATCCTTCCAGTGCGTCTGTATTCATTCCGCGGGGTACAAATGTAAATTAGTGCCTCTTTTATATAAATACGAGTGAACTCGTTGATTCGTTTAGCATTTTGTTATGATAATAATATTTTAGAAAGAAATAAACAGCTTTTTCTTTTTTGTAAACTTATTATTGACAAAAAAACTTTGAACTCAGAAACTCTTGGCATCAAAGTCATCATACAAACAAAAACTCCGTTACAGCGAGTAACCTGGGACATGGTCGACACCAGCATCTATGAACCAGCTATAAGCCTATAACGTTATTACTGGTTGATAAATGTGGAGTCCAAAGTTTTCAACCAGTTATAACGTTATAGCTGGTTCATAGAAGCTGATGCCGACCATGTCCCAAGTTACCCGCTAGTCTCATTTTGCCCCATTTGACGTTACTGAATATTAGTAGAATTCAAAGTAGTCCAACCGCGTAATTTCGGCTGTTAGTCAGTTAGATGCTGCTTGATTCGATTGTCGGCTTGGTGCGATAAAATGTGTGAAAGTTTTTAGGAATCGTCAAAGTGCAGAAAGTCGACATACAGCAACCAATTTAATCAATTGTAAAATCTCTGCCGTGTGATGTCGGCTTAGTATAGCATCACCCCACATCCTTCCCGCGGGTGCCGTATGAGGCGACTAAGGGCCTCGAGAGTATTGGTGTATGTATTACAATATTTCGGAGACAGGCTGACAACCTGTCACTATAGTGATAGACATGTTTTCTGAAACAGCCTTGGAAACAAATCTCAAAAAAATGTCAGACCTGGCGATAGCGACAGGGGATTATAGTATTCCTTGATAGCGACCGTGGGAGTGTTAAGGCGTGATATGTGTGTGTATGTGTGGTGTGGTTCTCCCCAGCACGGCCCATGTGGAATTCCTCTCTCTCCAGCACGCCACCTTCTCTTCGTTATATCTTTTAAACGGTGTCCCGACAAATTCTAGTTTTTGTGCGACAAATTTCGACAAATTATCGACAATTATTCTGCATACTCAAGTCATGGAATTCCACATGGGCCATGCTGGGGAGAACCACACGTATGTGTGTGTCTGTCAGATCCATACTATAAACGGGATTGATCCCTATACTAAAACCGCTCAAACCATCAAACGCTGTCAAAAAAACGAAGCTTCGTCCACAGTGGTTGGCCGGTTATAGTTCAAGTTCAAGTTCTTTATTGCATCGGGATTGACGTTTCTATAGTCTGTAAGTTTAGGTACTTATCTTTTTGTAAACAAACTTTGTACTAAACTGACAGTTCTGAAGTGTCACTTTCATACAAAGTTTGTTTACAAAAAGATAAGTACCTAAACTTACAGACTATAGTATATGACAGACCACTGCACTGCGTTGTGCGTTAAGTGTGGGGGAGGCCAAAATAAAACCACAATTTAGGAATTTTAGAATTCAAATTATTTAAATAATTCAAGAATTAACAAAAGTAACAACCATAAAATTTAAAATACTTTTATATAAGCCGACATCTTACGGCAAAAATCTAAAAAAATATGGGAATTATATAACCAAATTTAAGTAAACTGTAACAATTCATCTGAATGTAAGATAAAGGTAGTCTTAAAAACATGGAAATAATTGGCCTACTTTCACATATACTATTACAACATCAATAATATTGTAGAAATTAAGTTTATAATACCTAAAAATTTCATATAATTACCTTGTGCCCTTGTAAAAACTTATATTTAGCTAATAAAGTAACATGATGTCAATAAAAACATCGAAGTCAACAAAACTAATCCTAATTAACAATGAAAAACCGGGTATAAGGGACAGTCCTCCGAATACCGATAAGTTATATGCAGACCATAAAACTGAACAACTTTCCCCTACGAACATAATGTTAAGAAACAACAAACAAAATTCCACCCCCATACAAAATCGCGATCACCTGACTGCATTTATTATGGGAAACCAAAAATTTTTTTACGTTTCCTGACATATTATGTTCCTAGGGAAAAGTTGTTCAGTTTCATCGTCTGAATGCAACCTATCAGTATTCGGAAAGCTGTTTCTTACACCCGGTATAAAATAAGGTGAACCTCACACTTGCACGGGAAGTCCGGTATCTGTAACAATAGAATCCGGTTGCGGTCCGAAGCATTCTTCGACGGCATTTGAAACGTTTTGCTCTATCCCTTGTCATATCGTGACCTGCGGAGCGAACCGTACCTCAGCCCGTAGATCCAGATCTGACGCCAGAGCCCCGCACCGGAATGCAGTGTCGGAATACCATGGGGATTTTCTATCAGGATTTTACGACCAAAACTGAACCAGCGCACTTCGGAGCCGGGTCTGGGGCGGTGTCATTCGGTGGGATTCGCCCTATTATTGAAAATGATGATGACGTCGAGAGTATTGGTATATTACAGTTGTTAGGCGACAGGCTGACAACCTGTCACTATAGTGATACACATGTTTTCTGAAACAACCTTGGAAAACAATCCTCGAATATCTCAGACGTGGCCATAGCGACCGTATTCATACGGCCTCTCTGCCTAACCCGCAAGGGATAAAGGCGTGATATAGGTATAATGATCTATCCCAGCGAATTTCGGCTATAACGGTTCGTAGCTCCGATCTACGACGGTCCGATCCGCATCCGGATTCCATTTTGCCGGATACCGGATGTCCCGTGCCAGTGTGAGGTTCACCTAATTATTATACATATAAGGTGTAAAAATATTAGCTACAAATATTTTAAGGGGTGAATCAGCCCATGAAAGTGAACAACTTTCCCTGAGAAACATAGGTCGAAATATGAAAAAAAAATTTGGACCTCCCTAAGTCGGTGGGTAATTTTGTATAGGAGGTCCAAAAAATTTTTTATATTTCGACCTATGTTTCTAAGGAAAACTTGTTCATTTTCATGGCCTGGTTCACCCCTCATAAAATTTGCAGCTAGTTTTTTTAAACCCTATATTTCATATTCAAAATAGTTGTGAACCGACTATAGAAGTACAAAAATTAAAACATTGGATAATTTAGTGTGGAGTGTCTAGTAGTACAGTGCAGTGGAGTGTTCGGTACTGTTGCCTACATCTGGATTTGTAGTCGATTTTCGTCGTGTAATTCGTCAGTATACAATTCGACAATTGGCCCACAAGAAAATAAACAAATAAAATTTTCGTAAAAAAGGTCTTAGAATATCACATGATTAACAGTAAAATGTACCTACAATAAACTATTAAATAAGTTTTATTTAAAATAAATAACGGTGCCATTAAATAAAAGTAAAAAATTTGAAAATACAGGGTCCCCAGTTCCAAAAAAGGGTGTTCAAAATCTAGTTCTTTTTTTCTCTGGACTACTTTAATAGGGACAGCCAGATTTTTTTCAAAAAACACGTTATTGCACAAATAATATGCAACATGAAATAAAAAACGTTCTTACATATATATGTATACAAACATTGATTTATCTCTAACTACTATCTGCCGTGTTGAGCCTAAAAATCATAACATTTCTTTGATTTATAAAATTATAATAATATTTTATCTACACTCATCTAATATTGTTCGGATTACAGTAAGGATTCGGAAGCAGTTTCACAGGGTGTAAGGGACGGTATAACGAAAACTTTGCAAGCGTGCTCACACTATGAAACTGACCAACTTGTTCTATGGGGACTAAGGGACTATGTTGGCAAACGTTATTTTTTTTTTAGACTTTCCATACAAAATTCCCGATTAGCTGAGTGACTTTGTATGGTAACTTTTACGTTTACCAACATAGCCCCAATAGATAAAGTTGTTCAGTTCCATGGTCTGATGACGCCTGCAAAGTTTTCGTTACACCGTCCCTTACACCCCATATAGATCCCGTTTATTGGACTTTCATATAATTTTAAGATACAGGTTTTTAGTATACGTTACGCTTATATTCAGAGCCATTTTTCCAGTCATATCAATCTCAAAACAATCTAAACAACTTCTGAACGCAACCTAAAAACTGAACAACCTGAAACTTAACAACCTAAAACCAAACAACAACTAACTGACATACATACATACATATATCACGCCTTTATCCCTTGCGGGGTAGGCAGAGCGTTAACAGCCGTAAAGATACGGTCGCTATCGCCACGTCTGACAATTTTGAGGATTGTTTTCTAAGGTTGTTCCAGAAAACATGTGTATCACTATAGTGACAGATTGTCAGCCTGTCGCCTAAAAATTGTGATACACCAATACCCTCGAGTCCCTTAGTCGCCTCTTACGACACCCACGGTAAGGATGTGGGGTGATGCCATTCTAAGCCGGCATCACACGGCAAACTAACTGAACAACCCGAAAACTAGGTCTTGAAATCGTCTTCTATCCATATTACGTTCTCGTATTGAATTTTCTCTTGTACTAATACAACAAGCGTGAATCGACCTTGCAATCGCAAGTGCGGAGGTTTGGAAAAGTACACCAACTTTTTAGATTGTTAACATTTTTTTCAGAGTGTAGATAAAATTGTGTATGCATTATGCAACTGCATATAATTCGGCATTATAATGCTCGTGTCAAACTATTATCAGCGGACACTCACATTCGAATGCCTCCTATTATACGACAGTTGCTTAAACCTACTATTATGTAATTTCTTTCATAAATAATGAAACAGTTTTATATTTACAAAAGTTAATGTTTCTTCAACTTTCAACACTATTACACATCTAAAAATATCAGGCCCTCATCAAAATAGGCATACTTTAATTTTAATAAAGTTTCACATGAAAGGCTACATTATGCTTTAAAAGCTTTATTTGAATTAACTAAAATCCAGTTTCCATATTCGAAGAAACTAATTTCTTTTATACCACGCTAAGGATTCTCTAGAAGCGTCGCTAGAAGTACTAATAGCGAAAGTCACAAGTTGAAATCAAGTGTTCTGAAAATTGCGAACAAGAAAAAGCTATGTTTGATAAGTAATCTCGTAGTAGCCTTAATGAATGCCAAAGATACTAAGTCAATTGCCGAGCGAGGATATGGTTAAGGGTGCGTCTCCATTGAAGCGGGGCTGCGCGAAGCTAAGCGCGGCAGAATTGACCAATCATACCTACATATATCACGCTTTTATCCCTTGCGGGGTATTGACCAATCATGAGCCTCAAAATCCCCGAATCCCCGCCCCCGAGACGCACCCTGATTGGTCAAATTAATGCCCCGCTCAGCTCAGCTTAGCGCAGCCCCGCTTCAGTGGAGGCGCACCCTAAAGAAGCCCAATGGATGGATGGAAGTTATTTGAAAAAAGAAGTTTCCGGTGCATTAGTTTAGTTCATGGTTTAGCTTGAAGCTCAAGACTTATACTAGTTATAATATAACTATTTCACAACGGGAAGTTTAAGGGGCTGAGTAGAGCTAAAAACCGGTCCCTTTCTGACAAATGTCAAACTGCGCGCGTGCGAACGGGACGGAATCTTGCCGATTCAATGATATTTTCGTATTTTCGATGATAACTCGGTCAAAAATAAGTTATTTGAAAATCGAAAACAATATGTCGATAGAGTATTGTAAGGCGCTCATTCTGATAATAAACACTTAATTATTGCGTGGGTTTTGTTCATGCAGTTTGCGATATAATAGATTTTTAGAGGTAACTTTACGATGTTTTTCTATCAAGCTAAATTACTAATATCATGTTTTGGAAACAATAACACTACAGCAAATATCCTGAAGATTATTACCTTTTTTTTTCGTCAGTTTTTCTGCATTTTATCTAGGGTAGAAATCACTTATAAAAGTAGCTTTTAGCTCTACTCAGCCCCTTAAGCAAGTTATCATCGTATTTGAATCGGTATCTCTATTACCTGCATCACATCATGGATAGGTAACAAACAGTCTGTGGCAATAAAAAACGATTTTCTTCAATTCCTGCTGCAACTTCACATTTAAATATTTTTTTGTTTAATACACTATTATTTTACTACTTTATCAGTTTGTAAGTACAACACAGTTTTTCTGGAAAAGCCGGTGGTGCACACTTCAAAACGTCGCGTTCACAATCATTAACATAACATATTTATTAGTCTTTACTCCACATTATCACATATCACGAAACATTCTGGAGGCCTGTTGCTTGATATATAGGTTTTCAAATAAGTACATAATAATTTCAAGGCCATTGGCCAAAACAAAATGAGCCTCAGTTCCAAGAATACTAACTGAGCGAATTATAATCCATATTAGTATTACTATAGATATGCCACAAGTTTGACCATGTCGTCAAAATAGGGCGGTGGCTAAAGCACAGGTGATGAGGCCGACGGCTGGGAGCGCGCGGCCGAGCCCTGCCTATACCGGCTTCTTGGGGGGCGGCTTGCGTAACAGGTGGAGGGGGTCTTTCCGGTACCTGAAAACAAATTAAGAAATCATTACCTCACAGCTACTATTTTGTACCTACGATTCCACCTAGACGTGCAATGAACGCAGCGCTGTTGCCATCCTCTCCGAACGGTGGTACCAAATTAGAATGCAACAGGCTGCGAATAGCACTAAAGTTTGCAAACAGCTCTCCTACTTGAAAATCTCCGAGGGTTTTCTTTCTCTCGCCACAGATGCCGGCAGCGTCTTGACTACAACCACACTACAGTACAACATCGTCTACATAGGTTGCATATACCTCGCAAACAGCTCCCTCTTGAACGTCTCGAATGGTTTCCTATTTCGCTCGTTCTGTTTCTCCCGCCAGAGAGGGCGGTAGCGTCGCGACTGTAGCCCCCAGTGTATCGTGAAGATCGGAGACAGCACTCGGAACTGGTACCCTATGAGGAACATCTCGTATACCTGCAAGGTTAAAAAAATATATTTTACATAAACACGCCGGTAAATACATTATCGGAAACCGTAACAAAAAGCATGAAAATAAATGTTATACCTGGTAGAAGACTACTTTGGTCGGTGTAAAAAAAGTATACCTAGTTATTTGAGTACCTACGAATGCAACCTACTTTACCCAAGCTTACAAAAACCGGACAAATAAAACACCTTTATTTTCTCGTATAAATTTTTATTACAAAAATAATAAATAAACCGATAGAAGCGGCCGAGTGAATCGGGAGCGAGCGGTATATTTACAACGGGTCTATTTATATACGTGCGCCGCTTACCGCTCCGAGACAGTTTATTTGCCACGAAGCTAAACTAGAGAAAACATCAAGGAATGTTGTTCAGAATGATTATTTTACATTTCATAACATGTCGGTAGGAGTAGGAAAACTAGGAAGCAACATAGAAAGTGTTTATCATACCTTATTTCAGTGTACGATTGTGCCTCCTACAAAATCATCGTAAATGCATTTGATCGCTAAAAATCGCTAGTAAATTTCAAAATCTAAAATTACTTTCATGAAGAAGAAGTAGAATAGTAATAATATTTGTAACATTTAGGTATTTTCGAATGACAGTTGAAGTCCCTGGATAAATACTTGATTTTTTCGAAGGAGCAATTTGTAAGCCCTATGTGATGATGATGAATTTGAACACTAAACACCGGTATTCTGCGTGACCCAAGCTCTTTGGACAGCGATGTTGGTGAAGACCGTGGGTGAGAGCGGAAGGGCACATCCTCGAGCGAAAGAAACGATGCCGAAAGCCACTCCTCTGAATACTGCCGGGCCGCCTGAGTCCCCCTGAAACATAAAACAGATTTAAGAAATATAGCCTATCACTGAAATTCTTAGTCGGCAAAATATTCCTTTAAAAAAGCTATATTCCACTATGATCCCATGCTTATCTCAGCCAGTGAGGTTTTGACTTGACGCTGAGAACTGGCCTATCGCCCATTGTTGCTGCCCTGCCATATATTGAAAATATATGAGCTGCTATTGATGAGGTGGTTTCTAGCGAAGTTTTCTTGGTCATAGTAGTTACGAGTTTTCTCCCGAGAAGCACTTTGTCCCACCTAAAGTTGCAGGATCTGGCCGCCTGGTTTCATGCAGATGCGAGTATGGTAATCCTGCAATGACAAATAGCGTAGGCTGGTACCTGACAAGAAGAGACTCCTCCGATCAAGAAGTGCCCTCCACAGAACATGTTGTTGGTTAATGAGTCTCCGTAAGAGAGCCTACACAACCAATGAGGGACCACAGGGACACGCGCTTCCATCATCACGCGCGGTATGCGACGGCCTCGAGGCTGAAAGTAAAAGTGATGATATAAATAATTTCGTTAGTAGTTAGTAGACAAGAGTCAAGTGGGGATTTTCGGCAGATGACAGATTCAATTGCGGTGCTGTCCAAACTATGGGACATTTACTATCCTGCCCCAACTGCACAAACTCATACACGCTTCAAGACCTGCAAAAAGCAAACCCTGGAGGCATTTTCGTGGCCAAGCTCTGGTCAAAGCTTATTTAACCTTTTATTGTCGACTCGATGAAGAATAAATAGATAATAAAATAAAGTTGCAAATTCTCTACAAAAATAAATTGCTTTATACCGGGCTTCGTTATCCCAGAAAACTACCTACTGAAAAATGAAGAGAGAAAGAGCTTTAAAACTATAAGACATTATTACGGGTTTTAACTCACGGTAGGGATATATCGAGCACCCAATATTTCGGCGATGTTGCAATCGCCATGATCACGGGTATCCCTACCGTGAGTTAAAACCCGTAATAATGTCTTATAGTTTTAGTGTTAATAACCACGGAACCTTAAAATCAAGAAAGAGCTTTGATATTTGTTCATTACCATTTTGATTTACCTACTATAATAAATATGCATGTTTTGCACAATATTCAATAGTTCGTCTTGGCTACTATTCTAAATGCAAACACTTTGTATTGTACAATAGCATGCATAGTTTCTCACAGATCTACTATTAAAAAGTCTACTAGAAAAGAAGCATTCGTTGTAAAATTTATTTCCGTCGACCCATTTCCTAAATACCGCGGTCTCGCTCCAGTATTTGTGTTAGTTCTGGCGCAATACACTGTCTGACCCTTCATTATAACAGAACCATCTGCTACAAGGTGAAATAGAAACCATACTTTTGAACGTAGAGTGAGCGATCCTTTTACAAGGAAAAGAAGGCTTATGTAGACATGGATTCTTCTGTGGTGTATGAGCGTACGAAAACTGATGTAACAAGGCGTAGATTTCAATTGCATCAAGAATTGATAGATGTGCATGGAATTCCTTTCTGGCACAAAAGAGTAATTTTAAACGTTCACCAAAGTTTGCACATTCGTAGAGTTTAGCTTGAGTAGCAGACGATCTTCTCGTTTGCTCTTTTCATGCTGTAATTGCAGTTAACCTCCTTCAAGTGACAGTAAGTATAGCTAAAGGCACTCTCTCTACGGCAGCTTGATGTTTCTCGTGAAGGACATCGTGTATATAGCTATGTCATTATCCTTATAATCAGTGTGTACTCACAGCAGTTAGCCCCCATCCCGTGACAGTAAGTCTAGCTAAAGGCACTCTCTGTCCAGTCTGCGGCAGCCTTATAGGCCTGATGGTTCTCGTGAAGGTCAGCGGTGTGGCCAGCCTCAAGGCAGCTATGTCGTTGTCGAACTGAGGGTTGCCATATCGAGGGTGAACAGTCACGTTGGACACTTGGACTATGCGACCGCCAGAGTCTCGCCTGGTGCTCCCTACTCGAAGGCGGATTGCATTTGGTGCTACTCTGAGGATAAAAAATGTTGCAAATGTAATTATATTAAAAATAACAATATTTAAATGCCTTGTATCTTGAACCACATCCTTCCCGTGGGTGTCGTAAGAGGCGACTAAGGGACTCGAGAGTAATTGGTGTATTACAATTTTTAGGCGAAAGGCTGACAACCTGTCACTATAGTGATACACATGTTTTCCGAAACAACCTTAGAAAACAATACTCGAAAATGTCAGACGTGGCGATAGCGACCGTATTCTTGCGGCTGTTAACGCTCTGCCTACCCCGCAAGGGATAAAGGCGTGATATATGTATGTATGTATGTATGTATCTTGAAACTACTGAACTGATATCAATACAAGTTTGTATTCGTAAACAAATAATTTTAAAACATCGGCATCAGTCCAGAACTTTTTGAGCTGTGCAAACTTCGACAAACAACATCAACACAACATACAATAAATACCTATTACATCCTACATAGCATAGGTATACGTTATTTATTAAGACAAGAAAAAGTTATGATTATGATTACTATTATGACTATTACTTTAGGTTCCTTTCTTCTGACATAGGTACCGCTTTTTGTTTAACAATTTAGTCATATTGAATTTACTATATGTACCATTAGCACTGTACACTTGTCAAATAAATTATTGTCATGGATATAGTATTTTACAAATGTGATGTAGGTACGTAGGAGTAGGAACAATAAATCAAATAAGATACGACTTTGACAGATGCTATTGGTTGCGTCAGAGTAACTTTGATCATATCACTAAGTCATTTGATCATATCATGCAATAATCATCTTATTTGGGCAAAAAAACTATGGTAGCTATAGGTTGCATTAAAACGAGTAGAAATACTGGTTTTATTAGGAGGAACCTATAACTAATTCAAAAAATTCTTCAATGAATCCGAGACCGACGAATCAGTAATGTAGTTAAAACAGTAACATACTGTTTTCCTCGGTCATTTCATTAGAAATGCCGAGGATATTACGTCAACGACCAACTGTTTATAACTATAGAGATACAAGAACCGACAGAAATAACTACAATGATCGCACAGACGACCACACCGACGTACCCACACGGAGTCTCCTGCCAAATATCATCCACGTACGAATAACTTATCCCAGTGCAGTACTGATTGATACTATTGTTGTTGTAACTAAAAACTGTACGTAGGTCAATGAATGTTATCGCTAAGAGAAGAGCTGTAATATTTATTTTTGATTGTAAAATATTAATGCTTTTAAAAAAATATTCATACCTATTCATAAAATAGTAAAAAACACCCTTTTCTTTCTAGAGTTTGTGTTTGTTTCTTTATTTTGTGTGACTTGGCCTGTATTGATTTTTTTTCTTACGATGATTGATTAGTGATTTGATTACGTATCAATGGTCAACACTAATTTCAATTTAATACTGGGTAGCTTTTGAGAATGGGTCATGACATCGACTTCATAGAAGAAGAATTTTCTGATATAAATTTTGAGGAACATGTTGTTGTAAAATATAGGATTACAAACGAATTGAAACTTACCCTCTCACACAATGCGCAGCTGTCAATACATAATCTCTACTGATGATGAACCCTCCACAAAAGGAGTTTCCATTCAGCACCATCGACACCTGGTACGGATGTCTATTGATGGAAGATGCTGTTCCTCCGATGATCTGTCCACTGAGCTCAGGACATGCTAACTCCAGCTCTTGAAGCTGTTCATCTTTTACTTCTTCAGCTGCTTCAATGCTTCCTGCATCTTCAGCGCTTCTAGCTGTATCAGCGCTGCCAGCGATTTCAGCGCTTTCTTCGTCGCTAGAGTCGATTGCGTTCTGAGCGTAGTCATCTTCTAAAGCTTCTTGGAGATCTAGAACGAGTCAACATTTGAGAATGCTGGTAGAGGAAAATTAAAGATACGTAGGTACGCAAGAATCACTACTGTAGATATATTATGGACATACAATAATATAAGCCCCGAATCACGTAATTTCGGATCGTGTGAAAAATTACATCAATCATTTTAATTGCAAGTTGTAATTCATACAATCTGAAATACTGCGATAAACTCGGCTTAGATATTACGGATTTTATAACAGGTTGGTATTTTGAATGTGGCTAATATTAATATCGTACTAAAAGTACCCATCGCACGTGATGCAAATATTTTTAACACACGAATTGGTACATATGTTCACCACCAGAACAGGTGTCCAACACGTGTCTGTATTTATTTACAACAGCTATTAAACAGTATATATCAATAATTAAAAAACAATCAACACCAAAATAGATCTCCCATAGGCATAGTCAGCATTCTTTGGCAGATCGCTCCCGGAGATTGTGATCTACAATTAGATAGTGCACCCGGTTTCGATGTCTACATGTAGTACAATGATATGTTTTGTCAATGTCTCTAAATTCAGCGGGCAATGAAAACTAATGTATGGTTATTCGGATGTAACTATGCTGCATATCCCGCTTGCTGGATAGTCTCTCAGACATGGGATCCCGCTGAGTGTAGACACATGTTTTGTCATTACTGTACAAACCTGGGGATATATACCTACATCTACTAGCATGGCAAAGACACTGAACAACATTTAATAACAGAATCATCGTTATTTTTTTTCTGTCGTTCATATGATAAAGGTATATTACGTAAATTGTGTATGTTTTAAAAAAAATATTAGTTTTTTACAAATAATGCAGTTTACGATGATTGCATGATGAAATTCGTCATGTGTGTGTGTTATTGAATTGTTGATAGTAACATAAATACAGGGTTAAAACTTTGTGGGTGCTTCTACTCATAATAACTCTGCACAACTTTTACTATGGGGCCACCTGCGAAATCGCATAGTAAAAGTAGCTCAGAATCATGAATAGAAACGCCCTACAAAGTTTGTGTACTGACTAAGAAATAATTTTGAAAAATATGTACTTACCAACGACAGACACCAGACACAAATACAACAGAAGATACGGCACGTTCAACCTCGCCATTTTGTAAACCCAATGTTCACAGCAATTAATTCTGCAAACCACTGCACTGACCACTCCACTACCTGCGCCTGCGTCTCTGAACGTGCAAATTTTTTCGCAAAATTGCAAAACCCTCGATTTGGCGACCGAAATCGTAAATTTCTCACGCCCGTGACGAAGGTCGCTGGTCTTTTCTATTCACTAAAAAAATAATACTTTTGTCCGTATTAATAAAATATTGTTTTCTTACTAAAGTAAATAATATATTATGTCACTGGAGTTGTTACCGTGCAATACCGTAGCCAAATGTTTTACATTAAACTGCGCTCAAGAGGTCAAGACAACTAATGCAACTGATTAAGGTCACCCTTATTAACCGTGAATGATTTGGAAAGTACATAATTAGGTATGCTTACAAATTGATCAGCATCTCTGTTTTTATTCATCTGCTTATCGCAAAACATAGCGAGAAATCCTTATTTTTCATTACAACTCATTTATTATTAAAATCAAGGATTGTACTTCGGCTACTACATAAATACAGGGTTATTTTTTGCAGGGTGTTTCTTCTCATGATCCTGAACAAGTAATATTATGGCCACGTGCAAAATCGCAAAATAAATTGGGTGTTCCATACATTTTTGCAGAGTAGGTATGAGTTTTTCTATGGAACATCCAATTTTTGTTTTAATTCGCAGGTGGCCCGCTAATAAACGTTGTTCAGAAACATAAGTAGAAACATCCTACAAAGTGTGATAGCTGACTAAAAAATAACCCTGTTGACATCATGACGTGCCGTGTGGTGCTGACTTACAATAGCTCCAAAATCCAACCAGGGTGTCGTAGAAGGGATAATTATATCCTAGGAATGGGTAGCAGGGTTCCCGGTGAATGAAAAATCTTGCATCGTGCTCTGTGGCTCTATCGAGTATGGATGCTACAAGGCCCAATTTTTCTTACAGAAGAGATGCATGTTTATCCTAGAGGTGTGTTACAAAATAGGTACCCACATCTATAAAAAGCTTTGGTATTTGAGCTTGTTTCGTAAAAATACCAGATGTTTGACGTAAATAATAAGGGCTAGGATGACCTCGTCGCATCACCTTCTATTGTAAACTTGTAAACAAGATCGTGCGTAGAACGCCAATTTAATAGAATTTGAGTTACGCCGTGAATTTTTCAGAATTTGGGAGATTTTTTAATAATAATTTTGATAAATACTGCATTATAGAGTCGAATTTTATAACATACATTTTTAAATATTTTGTTTGATTGAAATCATTATAAATATCTAGGTAGGTATTTGTCGAAGCTGGCAGGTTTCCTTAGGTAAATAATACACTACCATGCTGACATACGCCAGTTTGGCATACTTTCTTGAACAATGTATGGTGTCATCCCAATAAACTTAGGATATCCAGCAATATATGCCTACCCCGCGAGGATGTCGTAAGAGGCGACTAAGGGATTCGAGGGTATTGGTGTATTACATTTTTTAGGCGCCAGGCTGACAACCTGTCACTATAGTGATACACATGTTTTCTGGAACAACCTTGGAAAACAATCCTCAAAAATGTCAGACGTGGCGATAGCGACCGTATTCTTACGCTCTGCCTACCCAGCAAGGGATATAGGCGTGATAAATGTATGTATGTACTATATTGGCCCCTTATTTTAGTATATTATGATAAGTTATTTCAATATTCTTCGACGATTGGAACAGGTGATCGGTCCTTGGCAATATTTCTAATTAATCGCGAAGAAAATGAATATTCTAATTTGTTTTTGCAGCTTGTGATAGTCTTGGCGAATAACTACTTCAGTCATCAACTATCCAATAAACAGATTCTTATGAAATCAGACTAATAGAAGTCAAAACGAATTACTTTAATCTAATATTATTCAAGGTTAAAATAATACCTACATTTTTCCATGTCTAATAAATCTGCAAAGCAGAATTTGGTGAGTAATAAAATAAAATTGGAAATTTCTGCAGACAGAAATGTTGCTACATCGTTTTTCAGGCGAAGTTTGAAAGTAAACAAATCACAAAGATTCACATAAGTCAAAATTTGATATCACGAGTAAGTAGGTGAGTTTCGCCCGAAATAAATACTGGTAGTCTACAATATCACGAACCTATTTTACGCGTTTTTGTACCTATATGAAACGTTAACGATATTTTAATAGAATGTCAATACAGGTTTCAACTATTTTCAAGGAATCGAAGTAAATTTCTCTCAATTCAGAAATTGAGTTCCTGATTTGTATGGATTTATATGAACAACGGAACTACCCACTACCCGCAATACGCGGCGACTGCAAGTGCTGTAAATAATAAGTAAAGTTTTGATGTGGGATTAATGAAGCATTATTTATTCTAACAACGATATTGTCTTATTCATAAACTGCTAAATGAAAATATTTTCAGTTAGACGTCGATTGCATCTCAGTTGGATGATTTCGGTAATTTCTTAGTTTGCTGACAGTTTGGAGTATAGAAAATCACAGTGGCAAGAGAATGACTGTTGAGTTTCGATGGCGTTACAATGACAATAAACAGCAGATTTGGGGTCCTGGTATTACTATTTATTGTTTGCGACACAAAAGTTGAGAGAGATTTTGTTTTTTCTCTGATATACGTTTTGTGTCTGACTGTAACTAACATCTGTTCCGCCCACTGAGAGTTATTTGCGCTTGTCATTATTGGCAGTCGATCACTGTCGTTACCCGGCGCATCCGGTACGATGGTGAACATAAAACAGCGAACAAATAAAAATATACTCGACCACTTTAGACAAAAACACATACGTACATAAATCACGCCTTTATCCCTGGCGGGGTAGGCAGAGCGTAGGTTATCGCCACGTCTGACAATATTAGAGGGTCGTTACAGATAAGTCGTGTATCACTATAATGACAGGTTGTCAGCCTCGCCAGTGGCCTAAAAATGCAATAAGTACACTTAAAACTCATGAGTCCCTTAGTCGCCTCTTACGAAACCCACGGAAAAGAAATAGGGTGATGCTATTCTAAGCCGGCACCACACGGCAAAAACATAATATAAAAATCAAATAAAGTAGGTACATGTTTTAGATCTATTAATCTTTGAATGAAAACAGGTAGTTCGTGGGTATAACTTGATTTTTTATTAAAAAAGGATCCCGAAAGGCAACATTGTTATTAACATCTCGCTCATAATGTCTTATATTTTGATAGAGAGAGGAACAATCAATAATGTTGCCAATTCGGGATCCTTTCTTTAAAAAAACTAATATACGCTGTCATTGCGACAACACAATATAAACACAGTCTGTAATAAATCTTATAATAATGAAATAGGTAACAAATATTAATTGCCGTGTGTTGCCGGCTTAGAATAGCATCACCCCATTTCCTACCCGTGGGTGTCGTAAGAGGCGACTAAGGGACTTGAGGGTTTCAGGTGTATTACAACTTTTAGGCGACAGGCTGACAACCTGTCACTATAGTGATACACAAATTATCTCAAACGGCCCTCTATATTTTGTCAGACGTGGCGATAGCGACCGTATTTTTACGGCCGTTAACGCTCTGCCTACCCCGTAAGGGATAAAGGCGTGATATATGTATGTATGTATGTAACAAATATTAATAACCAAACAACACACACGCCGACGACAGCTAATACTGCGCAATCATGCAGCGAGAGATTAGCTCCGGTCTGACCGAGAAGTTGTTATTATTTAAAGAAATATCAGGTCAATGTTCAAACACACAGCGAGTCGAATTCGCTTGTGGACTCGGTCATTAATAAAAATAAAAGTGGTACGCTTGAAACTATTGTCCAAAAATACTACGGACTTCATTCACAATTTTTCAAAATATTCAAAGTTTGAATTAAATGTTCTGACGACATGCAAAATAGCAACGTAGCACGTCATACATTCCTATTTTCATTCCAAATACTCTATCAGATCGTTTTAAAAAGTAGTTCATTTGACCTACCACAGTCCACATCCCTATTTACTGCGGCTCCATTTTCATGAGATATGTGATGTTCGTTTTGAATATCAATAAAGGTACATTTGACATGAAGGATCAATCGTGATCGAAAAGGTCCAAACATGAATTTTACCGAATACCGTAAAAAGCTTGCCGAACCGATTATTTAATTTAACCGAAGGCATTCATACATATTAATATGTCTTCATCTTTACTTGTTTCAGCACAGCTTTAACTGAACCGTTTCGCTTGCTATCCCTCTAAGCTTTCATATTAGAATAGTTAGAAAGGTTGATTACAAATTGAAAAAACTGCCTCACTCCTCTTCCTGCCAACTAAATGTAGATAATTAAAAACTAAATGTAGGTAATTAAAAACAATACAAAGATTCGGAAAGTCTGCCGAACATTCCGAAAACCGAACATACAACGAATATTCCGCTCATCTCTATTTAAATTAAATTGTTGTAGAAATTGTCCACAAGATTGTTTTTTGTTAAAGAAAGAGTCCATATTATTTTTTTAGACACTTGGTATTTCAATCAAACACTATATAATGATTAACTTTTTGCTAAAAAGCCAATACAAACGAAAAAAGTGGACTTAAACAAAATCATGGCACCGATGGCTCTAGCCACAATTACAATTTCGTCGTTGGGACCAGCGGTTAACACGTTTGACCCGGCAAGTCAAAAGACGTGAATTCGAATCCCATCGGTAGCGTGAATTTATTGGCTTTGTGACAAAAAGTTAATATAATTTTTAGCTGAAGGAGACACATCGATCCGAGACACTGCCGCTACGGGTCGCTGACGGGGCAAGGCCGCGAGGCCGCGACATGATTCATCGTCACCAATTACCAAATCTTCACCCGTTCTTATTCGATAAATAGGATTCAAATATGTACACAAAATCATTAAAAGCAAGATCTTAAAAAGAACCATAGTAGAGAGATAAATCAAAGAATATATACCCGAAAAGAATTTGCAAAAGTTGCGTGTCCATCAGAATGGCGGGTGTATAATATCGAAATAAATCAATAATAAATGTGTTAAATGTACACTAAATGTACGTATTTGTACTTAAGTATCCGCGTCGTACGTTCATTGGTTTCTTAGAAATAACGATTTCAAAGTGAGCAGCCATTCTGACGCCAGGATGGCGGGTGAATTTTAAACGGATGAACCAAACCTGAATATTCATGTATCAAATAAATGTACGAGAAATGTACGCATCGCCTCACATAACAAACACTATTTTACTATCAAAATAAGGCCCTTCAATAGGTATTAAAAGTTAAATCTGCATGGCTAACATGTGTGCCACGACATATTTCTGTCATTTCATGCGCATAATGCCACTACTTGTTCGGTACGGCCCGTCCATACCTCCTTATATTGGTCGAAGATTTTAACAAACCAAAGTAGGCACCATACTGTTTCTTATTTCACATACTTAGGAAGTATTTAATTCAAAGATCAGTTACACGGATTCCATATTTTTTAATTTATCAAAGTTATAATAATATTTCTAGGAAGATTCTTCTGCAGCTAACTTCACTGCGAATTAGTTACGCATTCTTCCGTAGTGACATTGTGCGCATATGAAACGACAAAATATGTCGTGGCACGCATGTTAGCCATGCAGATTTAACTTTTAATACCTATTGAAGGGCCTTATTTTGATAGTAAAATAGTGTTTGTTATGTGAGGCGATGCGTACATTTCTCGTACATTTATTTGATACATGAATATTCAGGTTTGGTTCATCCGTTTAAAATTCACCCGCCATCCTGGCGTCAGAATGGCTGCTCACTTTGAAATCGTTATTTCTAAGAAACCAATGAACGTACGACGCGGATACTTAAGTACAAATACGTACATTTAGTGTACATTTAACACATTTATTATTGATTTATTTCGATATTATACACCCGCCATTCTGATGGACACAAAGTTGCGACCCCGAAATATATAAGAAGGTGGTGAAGCTGTTTCTTCAAATGCGTGTGCTAAATACTAAGGATAAATATCGGCGATTTTGCAACAAAATCTTTTCTCATCTCTCATATGGATAACGCAGCAACGTGCAACTGCGCATGGGGCGCTTTGTGACTGGTTGATTTAGGGTGAACCTTTTTGATCCCTATATGCTTAGTATGTTTACCTGTGTATTCCTAGTGTACCCATAGCCCAGGAACCGTTCATCGTGTACTGGAACGTTGTCAGGCGCTATGTAGAACGGCTCGTACAGGAGCTCGAAGTTTGTCACGTTGTGACTGACGTGTGTCTCTGAACTCTCGTTGCCGCCACTCGCCTCCCACCTGTGATGAAAAATTATTGGAATTATACACACAAACACACACAAACACACACACATATCACGTCTTTATCGCTTGCAGGTTAGGCAGAGCGCTAACGGCCGCAAAAATGCGGTCGCCATCGCCACGTCTGAAAAATGTTGAGTATCCTTTCAGATTATTCGTGTATCACTGTAGTGACGGGTTGTCAGCCTGTCGCCTAAACTTGTAATACACATGAAACCCTCGAGTGCCTTAGTCGCTTCTTACGACACCCACGGGAAGGATATGGGGTAATGCTATTCTAAGCCGGCATCACACGCCCAATATAATTGGAATTATCGATGCTCTAATCACTCTCCTTGACTTATCCCGTTCTCTGTCGGGGTCGGCTACCTAAACTAGGGAATTTGCCGTGAAAAGAAGTTTCTACACAGAGCGACTGCAATCTGACCTTTGCAACCCGAAAGCTATCCCTGGTCCGAATCTTAGGTTAAGTAGCATTCAAATATCACCTGAATTCAAACTTTATTTGATTGTGGGTATCATCAGGGCTGATGTGGCGCAGTGGTAGAGCGACTACCTTTGTCGCAGTGCCGTAACAAAAATCTGTCCTTAACCGAACGAGGGGATGGTCCCGGGTTCGATTGTCGGTGGGTCACTTACAAAGTTTATATTTATCACTTTGTGAATTTGTTCCCAGTCTGGTTAGGACATTGCGGGCTGAACCATTCGATTGTGAGTAAGATGGTTCCGTGTTTCGGATAGCATGTTAATCCGTAGGTCCCGGTTGCTGTCTATGATCACTTACCTGGAGAAGTTAGAAGCATACTGGTTGTAAATGAACACCTTTCTGTGGAAGGCTATAGCCAGCTGCAGCTTCGACAGCCGCATCAGCTCAGTCTTGTTCGAGGGGAAGGTGGCCACTCGCCGGTCCAGCTCGTAAGTCGGCACTACGTAGGCACATAGGTTGCACTTCGGCGGCGAGGCAAAGAACTTGTTCAGAGCCTCTGTCATGCCTTGAAAGAGAAAAAGGTAATTTATTTAGGCATTCTTCTTCATCATCGAATTGATGGTAACACTTACATTACAACCTCGCTGACCAATATTTGACTACTGAAATGCCCCTGGAGCTTGCCTCTAATAGGTACTGAAGACTCTTATTAACAAAAAAGTTGCATGTGAGTATATAGCATCAACTTATTTATAGGGACGGTGTAATATGGCATCACCCTACTTTTATTGTAAGTAGCGCTCAATCAATGGATGAATGGAAATGCATGGTACGCAGTGTTCTTTGTGAATACAACACTTTGCACTAACAATCCTGGTGCGAATGGCAAACACCCTTCAACAGGAAGAAAACTATGTCCAGCAGAGTATTTTTGAAGGGGTTAGCTTTTCCTTATGTCTTTTACTAAGCACTAAGTCGATTTCTACCAGGAAAACATACGCCGTGAGGCAGATATTTCTGGCAAGATTCCTCATATGGTTTTGTGGTTAAACAGATGTCTCGTTCCTAATTCTATTGATGTTTTTTGCTCACCTTTAGAAGGCACGATGTCTATATCTACCAGGAACACATAGGGTGTGTGGCAGTTCTTCCTAGCGAGGTTCCGCATGTGGTTCTGCGGGTAGGGGTGTCTCTCGCGCCACTGGATAGTGTCAGGACCCCGTTCGGTTCCCGGCGTGGGTGTTTTATCACACGCTCGTGCCCAGCTTGGAAGACGACCTGAAGTTGAGAAACGCATGAAGTAACATAGTTGCACGATTAGGTGTCCCACACGAAGAAGATATTGTTAGAATATCGAACCTGAAAATAAGTAATAAGGTATTTTTAGCTATCCTAACTTCTGCCGGGTGGCGACGAAGTTTTATTGACTGCGGGCTGATGTTAGAAGAAGACCGAATGCGGAGGTATTTCTTCAACTTTAATTTTGTTGAGCAGACAATGGAACACCTTCGTTCCTGTCCCAACCGCCCTGACTCTTATTCGGTTTTAGACATACTGATAAAGCCATAAAGTACTTTATATATGATATTGTATTGTCCGTTGCCAAATACTGGTCAGATCTTTTTGCACGTCGACTTGAAGAAGAAGAAGCTATCCTACCTGAAGTGCCAGGCTTGTCTCCCGGCATGGCGACGTGTATCGCCAGTCTCGCATACAGCTCAGGTTCGCACCGGAACAGCCACGTGGCGAACCCTCGTAATAGCCTGAACTCGTCTCCAGCTGTGAACACTGCGACCGACATGGGGCCGGACCAGTGTGCTGCTATCCGCAGAAGCTCGCCAAGGCGTTCGATCGATGTCTGTAGTGGAAAAAATTGTGTTCATTAGTCATCTATTTATATTGCCTAAATACCTTCTGATTTGAAGTGAACCTCATCGACAGAACCTCGAGGCTAATGTTACGAGCCTTTCTCTACCTTCATTTCATTAACCCTAACATGTTTTGGTACGCATGTGCTACGCCATAGCGTGCCATCAGAAACCCAAAAAGACTTAATACGTTTATATGATTGATGTCTACTTCTATCTTTATCTCTCTCTCTCTCTCTCTCTCTCTCTCTTTTCGTGTGGGACACCAAGCCGTCCAACGACCCGATGAACCCTAGTGTCAGAATTTTTCAACCGCCTTCTACAAGTAGCAGGCTTCTGACATGGTTGTGTAACGACCGCCGTCTAAGTGATCATAGACAGCAACCGGGACCTACGGCTTAACGTGTCATCCGAAACACGGAACCATCTTACTTACGGACAATCGGGTGGTTCAGCCCGCAATGTCCTAACCAGACTGGGAACAAATTCACAAAGTGATAAATATCAACTTTGTGAGTGACCCACCGAGAATCGAACCCGGAACCTTCTGCGTCTAAGGCAGTCGCACTACCACTGCGCCACATCGGTCGTCTTTATCATGAAGGCACATTTCCCCACCTGCGTTGCAAGACAGACACGGTTGGCTGCAGAACTGTCTGAGTAGAGATCGCCCACGCTCGCGTAGTCGAACAACCGGAATGTTCTAGAACCGTCCCATCTGCCCAGCCTCAAGTCCAGGTGGGCCAAAGGGTCGTCGTCTACTGGGGAGTAGACTGACGGTGGCGTGTCAGGGCATGGCTCGCAAGTGCTTATTGTAGGCACGACGGGAGTTCCTGAAAAATCAATTTCTAAAGAAAGAGATACCGAACGTCTCTTACATATGGCTGGTTTTCTTCTTCTCTAAACACTCCATACGCGCTTGGCAGGTGGATTGATAAGCGCATTGCAAGGTATTGTATTCACAAGCAACGCTGCAGCCCATACCCTGGATTCCTTAATCATCCTTACGCCACTCGAAATGGTATGTAACAGCACAAGCCACAGCTTAGCTGGACTTAGTATAATTATGTTTAATTCAATGCTTTTAATTTTACAATGAAACAAATAAGTTGTCATGGCGGCGGTACAATGTCCAACCCATAATTAACCCTTAACCAGGCTGGAGTACTGAGAATATTTTAGCTTTTTTACAATTTATGATCTGTAACTTGTTCTGGATCGTAGGATTCAACCGAAAGTGATATCCTACCAGCGGTGCGGGAATGCGAGCAGCCGGGTTCCCGCAGGATCCAGACGTTGGCAGCAGCGTTGTAGACGATCAGCGCGACTGCGGCCAACGTGACCACGGTCCACTGACAGCGCCAGCGCCACTGCAATGACGTTTCAACATTTTAGGATTTTCGTTTTTTTATAGTCGTTTATTGTCAGATTATGGTAATACAAGTTATGATAACATTTTGGTTTCAATAATCCACCTAACAACATGGCCATACAATAACAAAAAAAAAACTTTCAAAATCAAACATATCTATTTAAAAGTAGGACAAGTTTAATTACAGCAAGAGACTTAGGAGAACTGTATGTTGGTTGTAACAGCAAAGTTAGCGCAGGTGTATGTCAATGTCTCTGAAACTAATTCGCAAACAGATCCCCATATCTTCTCAAACAATTCCTATTCGAATCTGTTCAGTCATTATCGAGTTAAAGTCCTTTAAATAAACGCACATAAATACATACATACATACATGACCTCTAACAACGTGACATTCCTTTTTTTGATTCGGCACTCGTGGGCGTTTCCACTTTGATTTTCGAAAACCACACAGAAAATGAGGTTTCCTACGCTGCTGCGTCGGGTAGTGACTCCTGTAGAGTGATAGGAACCGAGGGTCTCCTCGTGATACCATTCGGAAATGTGGAAAAAAACCTTCAACATCAATTCTTTCTTCGATGTTTGCAATACGGGCACTTCATTGAATAAATTATTACAGAAAATAAGCACTAAAGACTCGAGTAAAATACCT
The DNA here is from genome assembly GCA_029255805.1 of Keiferia lycopersicella. Classification (NCBI taxonomy): domain Eukaryota; kingdom Metazoa; phylum Arthropoda; class Insecta; order Lepidoptera; family Gelechiidae; genus Keiferia; species Keiferia lycopersicella. The sequence continues at coordinate 1,403,692 of JARACZ010000018.1, forward strand.
AGAAAATTTAAATTTGTAATTGAAAATACGTCTTTTTATTTCAATGACATTTTATGCATTTTAGACGTAATGCAAGACGTCAACTCATAGACGAATACGGTTATACTATACTATTTAGCGTCAATTGTTAATAGGTTTTGTAGCATGAAGAGCATGAAGGCAGAAAAAAGTTATATAATGAGATCCATTTTCGGTTGTTTGCATAAAAAAAAAAAAAATTTTCTTGTTATCATTATGTTTTGTAATGCAAAACCTAGCCTATGTCACTCAGGATGCTACAAGGATTATTCTCAAACAATTCCTATTCGAATCTGTTCAGTTTTCGCCGCCTGTTTTGTCTTGGGTGGTTTCGCGCCAATCGCTTGCCAGAAGTCCGACTCCCCGATCTTCACCCAGCCTTACTAGGTGACCAAGTCAGCGGAGTCTGTTATTATTAATACATACAGGGTGTAAGAGACGATGTAACGAAAACTTTGCAGGCGTGATCAGACTATGCAACTGAACAACTTTTACTATGAGGACTATGGTGGAAAACGAAATAATTTTTTCGGGTTCCCAGACAAAGCCAGTCAGCTGATCGGGCTTTTTGTATGGGAGGTCGACAAAATTTGATCAGTTTCATGGTCTGATCACGCCTTCACAGTTTTCGTTACACCGTCCCTTACACCCTGTATAATCAGACCTGTAGGCTTATAATGCGCCTCGTGAAGAGACTTTTATCTCGCGCGCGAGTAGACTTCACAAGTGTGAAATCTTATGAGTTTTAATTAAATTAAATTAAATTTAAGCCTACTGGGTACTGAATAAAGCTTCGGAAGAAAGACTCACGATCTTGTCCCGACGTAGCTTAGCCATCACCCTGGTTGATCAGCGTTTGGAATGTAGGACATCACCGGCCAATCATCTTCTTAAATGCTGACTTCCAACACCTCCGTCTAAAATAAAAATTCATACAAAAAGTACATAATAGGCACCCACGTACAATTTAATTAGCAATTTTATTTCTAGTATGTAATTATAGTATTAAAAATACTATCGCCCGCAGCTCAACCTACCTAAAGCACGGATGTTCTTGAGTTTTTTACTAGTGCTGAATCGAAATCGAAACAGTTGAGCAAGTGCTACTTTCCAAACATACTTTCGTTCTTTACAAGTTCAGCGTAAAAACTGGACTAAGCTCGATTAAATATATACAAAACGTGATGTTATACTGTATTTTATGAAAAACGCTGTACATAAAGAACTAACATTAACGAACTTTTTTTACTACCACGCAGACAATAAAAATTTCGATAACGTTTTTATATTACACAGATACATTTACTGATATCGTAAAAACATTAAAGGTTGAATATTCTTTGTTTGAAAGGCACATCAGTAATTTTATATTACCTATTACCGATACAAATATTAATGATAGACGCAATGAAATTACAAAGATATCGATCATAGAGTTATTATTAGAGGTACAATTAAGTACAATAAAAGTACAATTAAGTTAATATAATAATAATATAATAATAATAATAATATTTTTTTGTTCGTTTAGTTCCTCATAGATGGAGCTCGGAGTTAATTATACTCCGAGCTCCATCTATGAGGAACTAAACGAACAAAAAAATATTATTATTATATTACGCAGCACTATTACGATTGAGGATAACGTCTACCACCACTGTAGTATGACAGAGTGTTACTTTAGCAATACTTATAACTTATAAGGCCCGTATTTATAAACCACACTTAACTCTAAGATCGATCTTGAGAGCAACTTTGAGATGCTATTAGCATTGACTGACATTTGTCAAAATCGCTCTTGAGATCGATCTCAAGAGTTGATAGCGATTTATAGTACGACCTAAGGTATCAGCTTATAAGTCGTAGCACGTAACTGACCCTCTACGTACGTCGTAGACAGTCGTAGCTCGTAGCGGACCCTCTACGTCACACGTAGGTACCTTTAAATAGGGAATGCGACCTAGCCAGCCTCTAGTAAAAATTGTTAGTTTCTTCTATAAATAGTAATTTATGGCAGTAGCCACAAATGCACGAATTTATGGTCGAGTAATATTTAACGAGAGCCAAGTGAACGAGACCAGAAATTGGCATTTTTGCTAAGGCTAGTACAGTGCTTTTCTTCCATTTACGAGGAATCATCTTATATCCATATTTTAATCGTGAAATAATTTTGAAATACCTACTCAAGCAGCATGTGTTCGATTTGCTTACGTTCTATTAATTAAAAAAAACAATACGCGGCAAAATCGCATTCACCCTCTACTTCAATTTTAAATTGTACATCATAAAACTTCAAATTTCAGTTGTAAATTGTGTATCATAAAACACCTATTCACGAAGTGTGACATACAAGGACCTTTTTTTTCTGGACAAAGGCTGAATGTATGTAAGTCATTTTTGTCGTGCCTGCGTGCCTCTGCCAACCTGACGACTAAAGCAAGCCGATATCGGTATTCTTTTTTTGTAAATAAAGGCACCATTTACGAGCAAATAGAAGCAAAGATTTTTCCTTTACATTTGGGTGTGTAACTTAATTTTCTATCCATTATAGGCCCATCGTGACACATTACATTGTCTTTATTTGCTCAAATGATGTCGTTCTGTTTGAAACTACCCCATTAACTTAATAACAGTAATCGCAGTGGTCAAGGTTGTGTTAAACAAACAAACATCGCAATCAGGATAATAAATTGTATTTTCTGATCGAAAGATTCTATTACGATTTTTTTCGATACATGATTAGAATTTGATCTAGGAAAACATTATTTTGAATGTATATATGTACATACTAAATATTACGCCTTTATCCCTTGCGGGGTAGGCAGAGCAATAAAGGCCGTTAAAATACGGTATCGCCACGTTTGACAAAATATTTCTATTTGACAAAATATGTTGAAAAATTCTGACACCAGGGTTCATCGGGTCGTTAGACGACTCGGTGACCCACACGAAAAAAAGAAGACAAAATATTCTGGACATTTGAGATGATTCATGTATCACTGTAGTGACAGGTTGTCAGCCTGTCCAGCCTATCAACCCTCGAGGCCCTTAGTCACCTCTTACGACACCCGCGGGAAGAAATGGGATGGTGCTATTCTAAGCCTTTCTAATTCTTAATTCTAATAATTTCTAATCGAAAAAACAACCTGTCACTACAGTGACACACAAATCATCCGAAAGGGCCCTCAATATTTGTCAGACGTGGTGATAGCGGTCGTATTTTTACTGCCGGTAGCGCTCTGCCTACCCCACAAGGGATAAAGGCGTGATATGTGTATGTATGTGTATATCGAAAAATGTAAGGTTTTTGATATATCGTGTTTTTTATCAACCACCCTCTAATACCGTGCCGTAGGTATCTAACCTGAACTAGTCATAAATACATAATATTAACAGATTTCTGCGTATAGTTTAGGAAATATAATTTGAACCGATGAATGTTTTCTCTAAACGATTGTTTTCTATTGTTTATGTCGTTTATTCTATTGTGCTCACATAAAGAAATCATTAAGCCTATAACACACATAAACACAGGGTGTAAAAAAAATGCTGCAAATATTTTAAGGAGTGAACCAGCCCATGAAACTGAACAACTTTCCCCAAAGAACATAATTGGAGTCGACATGAAAAAAAATTTGGACCTCCTATACAAAATTAATGACCGACCAAGTCAATTTATATGAAAGGTCGAAAGTTTTTTCTCATATTTCGACCTATATTTCTTAGGGAAAGTTGTTCACTTTCATGGACTGATTCACCCCTTAAAATATTTGCAGTAATTTTTTTTTATACCCTATAAATATGTACCTAGATAGTGCATGAGAACAACCTTTCCAACCAAGTTAATGATCTGCATAATATACTGGCTAATCGTAATAATGTTATGAAGTAACCAATGTCAGTTGATCTCTTAACTCTAACTCTACGAACGTAATTTCATAAATGAAACACTTACCTCCTTGAATTTTATTTATTTATCCAATTTCAAGTGGTTTCAATATTCACCTTTTTTCGTGAAAATATCACTTATCAAAATATTCTTCCTACATCTTATTTCCGCATTACTACCGCAATGTGTTCTAAAAATACTTGAATAATTAATAAAAACACCTATAAGTGTTTGTTTATTTATAGGTTACCTTAAGGTAACTCGATAATAACTATAGGGTTACTATTTTAGACACGAGGTTTTTCACAATCAACACTTTTCTCCTGCAGTATTTTTAGTCCCTGTTTCTTTTATGTTTTAATTTAAACAAATCGTAATGAAAATCACTGGGTGGACTGATAACAGGATACAGAGGTCGTCAGTGCGCAAGTCAAAGTTACGGTCATGCGCACTGCGCTTTCTTACCCCACCGGTACTGACTATTAGTTAGCAGGTGTGCTTCATACACAGATATACACACATATCACACTTTTATTCCTTGCGGGTTATACAGAACGTAGCACCTGTAAAAATACGGTTGCTACCGACTTGTCTGACAAAATTTTAGAGGGCCCGTAACATAAAAACTATGGACCTACTCCTATAACTATTTATTTTTAGTCCTTTAACTTTATGCAAAAAAAAAACATATGTGCGGACTTAATGCCGAGGGCATAATCTATCAGTCTACCTTAGGGCATGTGGAAATAGGCAAGGCAGATCGTATTTTTACAGCCGTTAACTCTCTGCCTACACCGCAAGGGATAAAGGTTTGGTGGGTAGCAGTGCAGAAAAGATGTTGCACTAAATCGAACGCCGGTATTCATTCCCAGTGCTTCGGAGGACACGCTCCATCTGTCCCGGTTGGTGTCTATGATTACTTAGACGACCGTCGTTACACAACCATGTCAGAGGCCTGCTACTTGTTTTATGCGGCTGAAAAACTGTGACACATAGTTTCATCGGATCGTTGGATGACGAGGTGTACCACACGAAAAAAACTTTTTCACTTTCAGAATAGGATGTTGCTATTTATCTCGACACCACACATTCTCCAGTTTGGTTAAATTCAATAAAAAATCTGGCAAATACTTTTACGAGCTTATTGATACCAATTTTATGACTCTACATTCATGTTAATTTGGAAACCAAATTGCCTATTAACCCGCAGATATAATTAAGGTCAAATCAGCTATACGGGGTGTAAGAGAGAGCTTCGAAGCAAAAAGAGAATTTCGAAGATAACTGGCCTTTTAAATTGAAATAATTGTTTTCTATAATTATTTTATGGTCTGATCATGCCTGCAAGATTTTCGATGCACTGTCCCTTATGGGTCGATTACACCTAACGAGTACAGTGGCGAGTCAGTGTCCTCGGCCGAGTGCTCGGTTGGTATAAACACTTTAACGAGTGCTCGGCCGAGTACTCGGTCGAGAAGAGAGGCGAGAGAGTCACTAGAATCCCAATTGTTTACTAGGCCGAGTACCCACGTCCCCGCTTCATTCTTCTGCCCCCGCAGCGCCTCACTATCCCGCTCGGCACGTATAAACACGCACTCGCTTGTCACTCGCCACTCTTGTCTTTGTATATATAGAGTTATGTTCTCCAGCAAATGTCTCAAAGCGTTCTACAGACATTCTCAAAAGTTCTTTGAACTCCTTGGGATCTTCTAACTGCAATTCATTAAAAATGTTATTTGTTGCTCCAGGGGCATTCGGCCTTAAAATCCATTTTCTGGTCCAAATTCGTTGATCTTCCTCTTCTAATAAATCCCACAATTCGTAACAGCCGATTTAAAACCCGTTTAAATCTTTTTTTTTTTTCGATCCATCGCAGACGTCGTGATCAAAACTGAACTGACTCGCCACTGGTGTAAGTACGTGTAAACACCCAGTCGGTTCGGGAACTCTCTCGGCCGAGAGCTTATTTACTGACTCACCACTGTACTCGTTAGGTGTAATCGACCCATTACACCCGGTATTAATCCTCGATTCTCTCGTGTGGGTATTCCAGTAGGCATTTTCCAGTGTACCTAGGTACCTTTGAACATTGTTTTATAGCAGTTAAATGGGTTGAATTGACGTGTATACTGTAAAGACCTGCTAGGACTTTGACGGTCATAATGGTAATTACAAGTTACAAGTATAGGGTTTGCCTTTAATCTGTAACTTGACCATGCATGACCTATGGTACGTTTAAACCAGGGTTTGTTTTGTTGCGCGCCGTTTCCCTCATTTGTGGTGTAAAACAAAGGTAGATAACACGAATGACGCCACTTGGCACTGCCACGCTGGTGCCCACCAACGCGGCCGCCTCGTGAGTTGTTGGTTTTTTAATCACAACAACAAAACGCACTATGATAAATTTATGAAAAGACTTGTTGATAAAAAGAACGAAACGCAAACGTCACTTTGACGTAACGCGTGCAACTTTGTGTTATGATTATCCGTATTTTATGATTTTTTTATAAATTTAAATCATTTAATTGATATTAATAAGTGAGGAAATCAACAAATATGTTTAAAGTGCCAGACTGGGAAACGGACGTACCGAAATCCAATGTAGTTTTTACGAAAAAAGCAAACGTAAGTTCGAAACGTGTTTATCAAGTTTTATCCTTAGTTTTCACTGTAAGAAAACAACTAATATAATCCCATTCGTATTAATTTGACTATTTTTCACAGACACAATACATTTACTGGTGTACTGAAACATTTACAAGTTTATTTTCTTTACTTACACCACATAACCTAAAAGATTTTTATTCAGTAGCTCTCCTTCGAAAGCCTAATTTATTTTTTATTTCCAGAACAAAAAATTCAAAGATGAATCTGTGGACGTTACTTCCATTAACAATTTCGTTAAAAATCCACAAAGCATTTTTCAATTTAATGCTAAATCCACACTTATCAATGGGACAGAGTCCCCTAAAAAGAAGAAGCCTAGAAAACGTAAACTTAATAACAACAGTGAAGATTATCTATTTAGGAACGAGTCTGAAGGGTTTGATTTTAATACTAAACCCGTAGTCAGCAATGCAGCTTCTTCCGATAAAAAGAAGAAACCGAAAAAACGTAAACTCATAAATAGAGTTGTAGATAATATATCTCAGAAGGAATCTGAAGGGCTGGAATTTGATGAATTAATGGTTAATGCAACCAAAAATAAACTCAATCAGATTTATAAGAAAGATGACTGTGAAAAACTACTGTTTGGTGAGGTAAGATTTATTTGAAGGCGTTTGATAGCAAGTGTTTGAAATAATGTGTTATAACTTTTTGAACAAATTTACTAATATTTTACTTTTATCCTCAGAATACAAAAGTATCACCAAATAGTCCTAAAAAGAAAAAGAAGTTAAAATTAGGACTTACTGATGACAAAAAAGATGATAATAATTCACATACAAAAAAACGCAAACATAGCAAAGATGATAATGATAAAGAGATAGACAAGATCACAGTAAAGGCAAAGAAAATAAAGCTTAGTGATGAACAAACATTAGAAAATGAACCAACAAAAAGAAAAGACAAGAAACAGAAATTAAACAATGTTCTAGAACAGAAGGATGTAAATGAAAATGAACTGAATAATAAAGTTAATGAGAAAATCAAGCAAACAAAGAGTACAAATATGGATGTAGCAGAAGTAAAACAAATACATAATGATGCTAAAAAGAAAGAGAAATTGAAGAAAGTTTTGGAACATAGGAGACCTATTAATACAGCAGGAAACAACCTACGAGAGAGAATGTTAGACAGGCTTAAAGGTAAGCAGTAATTATCATCATCATGGGGTGCCATATTCAAATTGAATATTTGGAGGTCAGCATGTAGTAAAATCATAGCATAAGCATTCTCTTAATGAAATGACGAGTAAATTACGATCAGTACACACACGCACACACACAACATAATTTGTCACAACAAAAACACAAAAAAACTCAAAAAAGCAGATCAGTCTACCGACAATATACTACTACATTTTTAAAATAAAATTTTATTTATCAGTGGGACACTAAATGCTTACAATAATAATAATAATTATTATTATTTTTGTATTAATTAATTTGCTGTTGTAACCTAAACTGTTGATTTCAGCGGCCCAGTTTAGGTATTTGAATGAAAAGCTGTATACTTCATCAGGACATGAGGCTCAGAAGATATTCCAGGAAGACCCTACAGCGTTCAGGACTTACCACCTTGGGTACCAGCTCCAGGTGAAGAAATGGCCAGTCAATCCACTTGATGTTATTGTAAAAAAGATTCTGAAAATGTAAGTTTATGTGACAAGTGTTTTCTAACCGTCTAGGATAGATAGTGCTGGTCAGGTCGAAAAATTTATTGGTCTCATGATAGGTGAGAGTGAGAAAAATTGAATCTTCTTCTTCTTTCTCTTGCAAACCCTGGTGTCTAGAAAGTAATGTGTTAAATTACTTATAACATGCGTGGAGCCACGTAAGTATCTGCCGTTCTTTTGGACATCCTTGCTTTTATTTTTATTCACATTCAAACAATTATATCGTGAATTTACCATGTAAATAGCATACCCCATTTCTTTCGCGTGGGTGTCGTAATAGGTGACTAAGGGCTCTGAAGTTAAATGTGTATTACAAGAGGGGACAGGTTGACAACTTGTCACTACCTACAGTGATACACAAATCATCTGAAAGGGCCCTCAATATTTGTGAAACGTGGCAATAGCGACCGTATTTTACAGGCTCTAACGCTCTGCCCCGCAAGGGATAAAAGCGTGATATGCGTATTTATGTGAATTATGAATCTTTCCCAGGCCAAAAACACATGTCATAGCCGACATGGGCTGCGGTGAAGCGGCATTATCCAAACGTGTTCCCAACAAAGTGCATTCCTTTGACTTGGTGGCTTCTGCCCCCGGAGTGGTGGAGTGCGACATGGCGCGGACGCCACTGCTGAGAGAGTCTGCAGACGTGGTGGTGTACTGCTTGGCGCTGATGGGCACCGAACTGACGCAATACCTGGTGGAAGCTAATCGAGTACTTAGAACTGGGTGAGTGATTTTTTTTCTGTGGTAATCAATCGCTTATAAAACAATGAGAGAGAAAGGTTTCAGCTCAGCCCACGTCTGGCCACTACTAACTATTAATCTGCCACAAAGCGCCTCGTCAAATCCTGTCCTAACAGTTTTACTTAACAACATTTAACTAAAATCTGCACAACTTTCCCCAAGAAAAATAAAATGTAAAGAAATATAGGCCATGAAAAACAAATTTTGTCTTTCTACACGGCCATATACACGGCATATGGTCCAAATATTGTTTTTTTTAATATATTTTTCTTATATTCAGAGCAATTGGGACATTTTCGTTTGTATGATTTGTTAAAACACAAAACCTATAGAAAATTATAATATAGCTTTTTAAGCTATCGCGATTGTTTTTATAGAAAATTATTTCGATTTTGTGACATTTTCATTAAGATTTATAATATAAACCTTATTTTACTCACTATTATACGATATCAGAGATTTATTCCAAAATAAACACACTTTATAAATGTGATTCTTACGAAACATAAACTTGCAAGGTGTCCCGGATTTTTGACGAGAAGTGTATATACAGTATTTTTTTTGTACATCTTACCTACTCAAAAATACATTCTGATCTTTAGGAACACTAACCAAACTCTTCTCTCTACAGAGGCCAACTTCTGATAGCGGAGGTAGAAAGCCGTTTCGAGGACGTAAACACCTTCGTGAAGGAAGTAGAGCTGCTCGGGTTCAAACTCAAGAACCTCGATAAGCAACATTCCGTGTTCTTCTTCATGCACTTTGTGAAGGTCAAGGAGCCTCCGGTCAAGAAGAGCAAGCTGCCACAGTTGAGCCTCAAGCCCTGTATCTATAAGAGGAGATGAATAAATAACTATGCGTAGAATACTGTATTTTCTTTATCTGGTGGAGGAGCACTCTCTCAGTTTTTTTTTATGCCTCATAGATGGTTTTGTTAGTTAAGAAAGAAGTCACAAAAAACGGTTGTAAAAACTTTTTAAAAATTCTTTCCTATTTAAATCAATTTATCTCCTCAGAACCCCGTATCAAAAACAAAATTTAATAGGAATAGTTGGAGTCGATTTAATTATCAGATGTTCTAAAGTTTTAAATATCCACACACCACACCAATGAAATAAGATTTTAAGTAACATTTTTAGGTTTCTTAGAGGTTAAAAGTGAAAGAAGATAAAAAATCAAACTAAGATTTTCAAAACAACAAACTTTAATTAACAACAAGATTTACAAACAGTTCCTTCGTATCGGAAATTAATTACTAAACGTATATTTTTTTATTAAATAGACAATACATTATTCTATCGTAAAGGCATCTTTTGGAAATAACATAAATCTTTTCTTAACTAATGAAAGTCGATCAATATCACTGGATCACAGCACGGCATATTATTTCAGTGATAAAAGTACATAATAAAAGTCAGTCTTGTACAGTTTAAAAATTAAGTTCTTCCATCACAATCTCGGCTTCGGCTCGAAGATTCTCCACTTTTTCTATCAGCATCATCTGAAAGATAAAAAATGTTAAGCTGCGTGTCCACCGACGAGTTGACTGTGTTTCTTTTCTGTTTGTTCCATTAGTTTCTAATAGGTGGCACTTACTTATAACGAATAGTGATATTGGTGATAGACAATAATATGTTTGTCGGTTTTTTTCTAGATAGACTTAGGTATTTGCTAGGTATTGTATTCCGGTAGAAATACAAGGTGTAAAAAAAAAATTGCTGCAAATATTTTAAGGGGTAATCCAGCCTATGAAACTGAACCACTTTCTCCAAGGAACATAGGTCGAAACTTGAAAAAAAGATTTAAACCTCCCATACAAAATTACCGCCCGACCAAGTAAATTTGTATGGGAGGTCTAAAAATTTTTTTCATATTTCGACCTGTTTCTTCGGGAAAGTTGTTCAGTTTCACGGGCTGATTCACCCCTTAAAATATTTGCAGCTAATATTTTTACACCTTATATAAAATGGCGGGAATTTTTATATTAAAAAATATGACGTTAGTAGTATATGCTTACTCTAGCGGCGCTGACAAGGTGCGTGGCGGCTGAGCGGGACAGATGCGTCACATTGGAGACCAAGTCTTCAATGGACGCCTTCGCCAGGTCTTCAATACGCTTGTAACCTGCGCGCATCAGCTGAACTGCTCGGGCCTGAGGAAGTGAGGAACAATTACATAGTTACGTATAGAAAACCAGGAAAAAAAATCATAAAACTTTGCTGAAATTAGAACGAAAGGTTAAGGCTCGCTTTATTTCGTTTTTTTTTTTTAATAAAGCTATTTTATTGAATTATTTGTTGCAAACATTTAATACATGCGACGTGGCTCCGGAAAAATATAATCCAGTTCTAAAAGAGATTCTGCGCCAAAGTTAGAGGTGAAAGAGATATTCTAAAAAACGTGTTTCAGAATAAAAAAGACGTTATCAGTAAGAGGATAAAAGTTAGAGGACGTCCGCGAAGAACCTACCTGAATCAAATCGGGGACGTTTTGAAGAAAGGTCAGGTCAGACCGACGACCCTAAACCGACGAGCGTGCATGAAAAGACTGATGAAGAAGCTAAAGAAGTATGCCAGGATCGTTACAAATGGAAGGAGAGTCTCTGGCTACCACAACAGGAAAGACGCATGATTTATATAAGTAAGTAAGAACTCTTCATGTATGTACGGATAAATTCTCCTGCAACTACCCACCTTCTTGACAGCCGGCAGCTCCATCAGCTGGTGCAGCTCTGGCGCGGCGCAGTGCTGCAGGCGCGGCGCTAGTTCCGCGAATAGCGCGCGAAACGCCCACAGCGGCGCCAGTTCCTCGCACAGCTTCACGGCGCTCGATGCGAACGCCGCTGATGACGTCATCACGGATTGCACCGTGCCGCGGGGGAGGCAGTATCTGAGAGGGGTTTATTGGAGTGAATTGTTAGGAATAGACTGAATGAAAAATGCTCGGTGTATGTGGGCTGTATTATTAAATGGCTGGCTGTGGCTCCTGCAGTGTGTACGTGATATGGAATTAAAAAATAGTTTGTAGGCACTGAAAACTTGTATTTTCACTGGAAAATAGTTTGGGTACAATTTTATACGTGTGGCTTGGTTGCCGTTTCGATCGAGAAGAGTTTAAAAATCGAACTTTTAACTAATTACATTTTTCAGACTGAAAAGAGTTTTTATATTTTGAACACTGAATACGTGATTCCCTACATCTATAAAAATATTTCCTCAAATAATAGTATCGCAATAGCCGCGATTTTAATAAACCGATTAAAAGTGTGAAAGTAATCCCAAGTACAATAGATAATAAAATAATTGCGATTGGTCCATTTAATACCACCAACAATAGAATACGCCTCAGTGGAAACGCACCATAGAGATCTGCACATACATACATACATACACATATCACGCCCCTATCCCTTGCGGGGTAGGCAGAGCGATAACGATCACAAAATTACGGTCGCTATCGCCACGTCTGACAATATTTGAGGGTCGTTGCATACAAGTCGTGTATCACTATAGTGACAGGTTATCAGCCTGTCGCCTAAAATTGCAATACACAAGAGAGAGCGAGAGAGAGATCTGACACACGAAATAATAAGTACTTACTTGTAAGAAACAGCGGGAAACGGCACTTGCTTCCATAAGTCATGTAACATTAGCGCTAAGTAAAATCTACAGAGCACTATTTCGGGAACATTCTGAAACATAAAACACCTTTTAGAAAACGAATTTATTAATTTCAATTGATTTACATACATACATACATAAATCACGCCTATATTCCTTGCGGGGTAGGCAGAGCATTAACGGCCGTAAGAATACGGTCGCTATCGCCACGTCTGACGTTTTTGAGGATTGTTTTCCAAGGTTGTTCCAGAAATCATATTGTGTCACTATAGTGACAGTTTTTCAGCCTGTCGCCTAAAAATTGCAATACACCAATACTCTCGAGTCCTTTAGTCGCCTCTTACGACACCCGCGGGAAGGATGTGGGGTGATGCTATTCTAAGCCGGGTTTGTAAAGTTATCCCAGTTTATCTCAAGGTTAAATATTTATTAGCACTTAAACATTATTATACTAAAGACTATAAAGAAAAGAAATTTAATAAATGGAACACAAGTAGTGTGAGAAAGGGTAAGCTTATAGTACCAAAGGTAAAAAACTATTATGGCAGAAGGCTTAATAAATTCACTATACCTTTATTATTTAATAAAATGGAATGGTTAAACCTAGAACCTAAATTGTGTTTAAGGGGCCTTAAGGAGAAACTGAGGGATACATTATTAGAATGTTAAGCATAACTAGTATAAGTAGTCTAAGTAAACTATAATATAAATACGTAAGTACCTACAATAGGTGCACAATTCGCTGAGTGTGTGAGCGGCAACTCGCCAACAAACTGTTAACCAGTTTGGCGGGAATTTAGTTGTAAGTTAATGTACCTATTTATATGAATAAACGAATAAAAAAAAAATATCACACGGCATCAATTGATTTAGTCTAAATTCAAACTTACTGTAATAGGTTTCCCGGTCATCATTCGGATGGCATTCATCTCGGTGATGCCGAGGATTTTGGCCGTCTGAATGCCCTCCTCGTCCAAGTTGCAGTACTGCGGAATAATAATTCTTCATTTTATTAGAACAACTTAGTGACATATCAAGAACCTGCCAAATTGTTTGTTGGCAGAAACACACTCTCGTAAATTACAAACTTACTTACAAATTATGCCTATAAAAATAAACGGCCATGTGATAAGCAAATAAATGAATTAAGAATTATATTGAACCAAACCAAGCGAAAAATAACCATATCCAAGTCAACAATTATTTAACTCTGTATCCATGAACTAGTGCAACCAACTACTTTTAAGATCCTCTGTATACGTTGCCTACAGTTACGAATAAAGTATTTGATTGATTCATTGATGAATTTGAACGGAATTTAAGCGGAGCTTCAATACCGACACTCAAGTTTAAGAATGATTCTTACTCCGCTTCGATTCAGTGGATGTGCACTCTTATTTAACTTAAGATTTTCGAGATTTCAAAAGTTTTGTTTCCAAGTAAATTCACAATGAATAATTTTAAAATGTCAAGTAGGTACAATATTTTCAGTGGAGAAATGGATTGGCCATTTTAAAGAAATTTGTAAGACACAATTTTCTATTTTTTATAACAAATTTATGTTTCTATTATGTTTTTTAAACTTACCTAGTTATAAGAGAATCTTACCAATGAATTATAATGCCTATAGTCAGGTCTGCGTGAGGGGTCACCAGGTACAGCACTGCCCATACAACCCTCAACGTGCTCTCTGAAGCACGGAAACTCACCAGGGAATAATAATGCCTGTAGTCAGGTCTGATGCCTGCGGCCGCGTGAGGGGTCACCAGGTATAGCAGGTGTAGACTGCCCATTAGTACCAAAGATTTGGACGCTACTTCCAGGTCTTTTAGAAGCTGCTTAGCTACTGACAGCTCCATACAACCTGGTCGGGAAGGAAACATGTTTATTCTAAAGTACGAGACTAAAACAATGAATGAAAACTGAACTTATTTATTTCTTTAACAATGTCAGCAACATGAGGCGCCCCATGTACCGATGAAGAGACGTGGTAGATTCTGACCTGCGCGATCTTCGAGTCAGCAATTGGTAGGAGATCGCGCAGGACAGAGACCAGTGGAGAGAGCTTGTTTCGAAGGCCAAGATCCTCTTTGGGTCACTGAGTCAGCGGAGTTCGTTAGTTATGTCAGCAACATTCAATAACTAACTTGTAGAGTAAAACAAAAGGCATTTCTAACTCTTTTATTATTATATTCTTTATTGCATAAAACTCAAAAATTACACTGCAAAATTTGTCGCAAAGGCGATCTTTTCCAATCAATACATGATCCACCCATGATCTGTTTTGTGTAGATTTTTGAGAGTTAACAAAAGAGATTCTTTGTAAAATTTGACACTAACTCCGGATAACAGAAAAGTAGGTACCTACTAATAAGAACATGAGACTTTGCTTACCTTTAATAGCGGCTCGCCCGAGCTTACTCACTACGAGCTCGCTGGTATCGTACACCAAACAATCATACTCAATTCTAGACTCGTCGTTCTCTGGATTGTGTGGCTGGTCGGCCACTTCTATAGCGCCGGACTGCAGGAGCGAGCGGAGGGCGTCGTCACACATCTGCTTCGTGTCTAAAGGGCTAAGAAATTACAGACAGATCATAGAATGTAGAAGTAAAGTTCGCATCCAGAATGAAAGACGGGCTACCCATAGCATAGAGTAACCTAGTTTGATGTCATGTATCATGTAAGTTTTAAGTAAACTTTATTATTATGATTTACCACTAGTACCACTGAAGAAGAAGACCACTAGAGCCACAATGGTCCACTGCTGGACATGGGCTTTAGCTTTAGCACGCTTAGCGGGCATATTTGCGAGCGTAGTGCGAGGTGTGGGTAGACCCACAAGGAACGCTGCAGATTTATCATTCAGTCATCCAGTTTACGAAATCGCCTACACTTAGGTCCCTATTTACAAATCGCAATCAACTCTGAAATCGATCTCAAGAGCGATTTTGACAAATGTCAGACAATAGTAACAGCATCTTAAAGTCGATCTCAATATCGAAGAGTTGAGTGCGGTTTATAAATACGAGCCCTAGAATCTTCGAAGCTTAACCTAACTTAAAAAAAAACTTGTTAATGTGTTGTTTTTCTCACCTGTCTCCCTCACTGGTCGCCAACAACGTATGTCCCAAGAATCCTCTCAAAGTGACTCTATTCGTGGCCAACTTCAGAGCGACTGCGCTCAACAGCAACTCCCCTACATGGGGCGCTAAAACACTTCTAGCGGCGCCGAGTCCGCCGCCGAGCGTGGCGCGCAGTTGCGGCCAGTCGCGCGCATCGCAGATTATTATACTCTCACCTATTGTAAAGAAAGAAAAACTATAACAGGAGATATGTAGGTATGACTTTTAGAACTCCTACAAAACCCCGGAAAGGTGCCGCAAAAATTCTGTAACCATTACTCTATTCGTTACAAATTTCAGTGCGACTTCAATAGCAGTTGCGGCCAGTCGCGTGCCTCACAGATTATTATACTTTCACCTATAGTAAAGAAAGAAAACCTATAACAAGAGCTATTTATGTATGACTATTAGACCTCCTACAAAACCCCGAAAAGATGCCGCAAAAATCCCCTAACAGCTACTATATTCGTGGCCAACTTCAGTGCGACTACAATAGCAGTTGCAGCCAGTCGCGCGTCTCGCAGATTATTATACTTTCACCTATTGTAAAGAAAGAAAAACTATAACAAGAGATATGTACGACTTTTAGACCTCCTACAAAACCCCGGAAAGGTGCCGCAAAAATTTTGTAACCGCTACTCTATTCGTGGCCAACTTCAGTATACTTATACTCTCGCCTGGGGCAAGGAAAGAAGAAATTATACTAAGGCTTCCTTCTTTTTCGTATGGGACAGCGAGTCGTCTAACACGATGGAGCCTGGTGTCAGAGTTTCTCAACCGCCTACTACAGTAACAGGCCTCGTGTATACTAAGGACTGCCCTACAGAGTTCCGTCAAGATGCTAAAAACTAATGAAGTCGTTATTTAGGTTGCTTAATCGGGTCTTATCGGGACAGTGAATGCCATTATATTTAGTCGTCATATTATATAAAACGTAGTTTTGTGTTGGGGACCATACATTTACACACTTATATTTGAAAAACCTTCTCCTCCTCCTTTCGTGTCGTAACGTGCCATCCGAAACACGGAACCATCTCACTTACGGACAATCGGGTGGTTCAGCCTGCAATGTCCCAACCAGACTGGGAACAAATTCACAAAGTGATAAATATCAACTTTGTGAGTGACCCACCGAGAATCGAACCCGGTACTTTCTGCGTCAAAGGCACTCGCACTACCACTGCGCCACATCGGTCGTCAAAAACCTTCTGAAAATGCCATTAAAACTTATTTTCTGTAATTTGTAAAGAAATCAGTCGCAATCTGTTTACGTTACGGTTTCATTGCGTTATCAAAGTCTAGTCTAGTAAGTTATAAAAAGGCTTTATTACTACACGAAAGTTATAATTAAAAATGTAAAGAATCACGTCACTGCGCTCGCTTACCATTGTCGCAGACGCCAGCCCGGCCCGCGCGGCCCACCATCTGTTTGTATGACCCGAGGGATATAAAGTCTCGGCCGACTTTGGGCGCGCGAATTATCACTCTCTGCGCTGGCAAATTCACTCCTGCTGCCAAAGTTGACGTGCAACATAGCACTGATATTGCCCCAGACCTACGACAAGCACGAGGATATTTCATTTTCTTAACCACTATAAGAGAAGAGTGGATTTCTCTTTTATTTTTAATTTGCCTACTTAACACAGAATATTCAAGATTGATAACTCTTTTATATAGGGTGTAAATAAATTTGATGCAAAAATTTTAAAGGTTAAACCAGCCCATGAAACTGAACAACTCAAGAAACATAGCTCGAAATATGTAAAATAATATGTTGGACCTTCCATACAAAATTACCAATCAACCAAGTCAATTTGAATGGGAGGTTCAAAAATTTTGTCATATTTCGACCCATGTTTCTTGGGGAAAGTTATTCAGTTTCATAGGCTGATTCGCCCCTTAAAAATGTGTGCAGCTAATATTTTTTATACCTTATATTTAATTTGCCTAGAATATTCAAGATTGATAAAATATTATTATTATTTCTCGGCAAGGGCGTGATGTGTGTATGTATTTATTATTTACAGCAGGCCAGCAGACAGTACAGACTGCTATAGGCTGATATGATAATGATAGTTTACCTGAAGGCATGTTCCAACAAGCTCCTCTCATCCCCTGACAAGCCCGCATGGTGGTACGCTACACCGCACCGCACGACGCGCTGTAGATCTGTTCCCGAACCTTCCGCGCGTAAAGCCTCAGCAAGGCTTAGCCGCTCTTCACTCTTGTGGGCCACCATTTCTCTGGAAACAGACTTTTGTATAACTACACGAAGAACGTTGCTGTGGGATACCCCATTTCCTACCCGTGGGTGTCGTAAGAGGCGACTGAGGGACTTGAGGTTTTGGTGTATTACAACTTTTAGGCGATAGGCTGACAACCTGTCATGGCTCTATATTTGTCAGACGTGGCGGCATAGACTGTATTTTTCCGGCCGTTAGCGCTCTGCCTACACCGTAAGGGATAGAGGCGTGATATATGTATGTATGTAGACGAAGAATAAAGGAGAAAATTGACAGAGAAACGCAAAATAAAATATGAAGTAGAAACTAGAATAAATAATATAAATTGAATGTCGAAAATCGTAAAATTTAGTAGCTTAAATATAACTACTAGTGGCCGCACGCGGCTCTGCCCGCGGAAGTCGGTTTTAATCCCGTAGCATCCCACGAAAATATTTTTTCGAGATAAGAACTGTCCTATGTGATAATCAAAGTTACCCTCTATGTGTACGCTAATGTTTATGAAAATCGGTTTAGCAGTTTTAGCGTGAAGGGGTAACAAACAAACATACAAACTTTTGCTTTTATTATATTGATATTAATAGGATTTATGCTTATTAGCAAGACCTACTTTAAGTTTATCCAAGCGGACATAAATGATGTGATATGATAAATCTCCATGGGAGTTGTTACAAATGTACAAAGTAGACTTTAAATGAGTACACGTAGAATTATCTGCCGTATATGATGTATATTCTATATATATAAATGCTCCGAGGCAGTGCGTTAGGGGCTAGTTTCAAGTTTTTAGTCCACCTGAACCGCGTTTACACTAAGTTCATAAAATTGTTGTAAGAAATAGAAAAATGTACTCATCCTAAGTTTTTCTCTTTTTTACAATGACTAATACTTGACCATCAAAAAGATAAATGTAAAATTTACTAAGTACTTTGAATAAATGATTTGAGTTTGAGTTTGACCTTCGTACCTTCTCTGCAGCTTGCAGAGTAGTGTGGCCACATTTTCGCAGTTCCGCTTGGTGGGGCAGAAGACCAGGCAGGACCCGCCAGGCACCACTTCGGACACCAGCCCTCCTAACCGGTCCGGGTCCAAACTCGCGCCGGCTGTCGTGTACTGTTGCAATTTACGCACTTTTACTATAAAGTTATTTTGTCTCGTTCTCATCAAACAGTGATTTAGAACCCCACACAATACAGGTGTAAAAATATTAGCTGCAAACATTTTAAGGGGTGAAACAGTCCGTGAAACTGAACAACTTTCCCCAAGGAACATAGGTTGAAATATGAGATTTTTTGGCCATCCCATACGAATTGACTTGTATAATTTTGTATAGAAGGTCCAAAATTGTTTTTTCATATTTCGACCTATGTTTTTTGGGGAAAGTTATTCAGTTTCATGGGCTGATTCACGCCTTAAAATATTTGCAGCTAATATTTTTACAACTCATATAATAGTGATGGCAGTGGGTAAAACCGCCGAGCCTAGTCTGTATTCATAAAATGACAAGTGACAGACGTCTTTGAGTTGTGAGCATGTAAAAACATTTTATCCCTATAATAGGTTGCTTGCTGCCATGTGATGCCGGCTTAGCATCACCCCATCCATTTCTTTCCCGTGGGTGTCGTAAGAGGCGACTAAGGGACTCTAGAGTTTAATGTGTATTACAACTTTAGGTGACAAGCTGACAACCTGTCGCTAAATACAGTGATACCCGAATCATCTGAAAGGTCCCTTAATATTTGTCAGACGTGGCGATAGCGACCGCGTTTTTACGGAAGTTAACGCTCTGCCTACCCCGCAATGTATAAGGGCGTGATATGTGTATGTATGTGCATAGGTTCGCTTAAAAATCACGCAGCAGGCGAAAGATCCGGCTTAAACTGCTAAACGGAAAGCTATATTTCATGTTAAATGAATGACATGTTTATTTTTCTAAAATAGAAAGAATAACCTTGGAAGCGTGCGTAATGGTAAAGTCGGGGTCATATATCAGAATGTTTACAAAAATGTATAATTATTAGTTTCATATCTCGAGCACATTTATGAAAACGATAAAAACTGTAATTTCCTTTACACTTTTCTCATAAAATTCCACCCACGCATTCATTCAAACACAGTGTAAATTCCAATAAAATTAAAAATAAACAACCTATCCACATATTTCATTTAAATGTTAAATAAAAATATTATTCCTGTTCAGTGCCGCTATTAACCGAAGAAATCGTTAGAGTCGACTGAGGGATTGGGAAACATTCCCAATGAATACAACAAAACCATGCACTGCACTTGCTTGTCCGCCTTTATGGTTTAGCGATTTGTGACTGTAGTAGTAGACAGTAAAACTGCTAATTCAGGAGCGAATATTGATGTGTCTTTATTTACAAAAAGTGCCTAATTATATTTACAAAAGTAGGTTCTCATTTAGCTATTTACATACAGAGCTTATCAACTAATTAAATCTACAAACACATGAAATCATGCGCGCACACATACGCGAAACCGCGGGACGCGAGGGGCGGAGCGTGGCGTTTCGCGGGTCGCGAAATCTGTCGATTCTATAAATAGAGCGATCGCGGCCGCGCTCTTCCTATTCGCTCGCCGCTCGCCGTGGAAGATGGACGTCTGCGCAGTTCCGTCGCGTCTCGCGTCGCACCAAGCCAGTCGAGATGAAGATGCTGTGATGATGATCTTCGTGTTGCTGTCGTGCGTTGGTGCACTAGAACAGCTCTTTTCAGAGCTACATTCTAAGTTTCGAACAGCTCTTTTCAGGGCTCCATCTCAGCTGTTCCTCGTGGAATGGCGCGAAGTTTCAATGGTCTATCTATCGTGATGAATGCGTAGTGCTTGCTTGTAGATAGTAGCTGTAGTAATGCTTCATGATGATAGTGCGCAGTACTGTACGTATAGGTGTAGCAGATCGATCGTCGCTTGCTTGCTCGCACGCCCAGTAGGTATACTCGCTGCTTGAATGTGACGTCACACGCGTAGGTTCTGACTTAGGTATGTGCACGGCGAAATGCTTGTAGGTAACGCTTCTATCGCCTTGCCTTTGCGCTCACGTAGTTATTCGCGCTTGCAGTCGATGTACATGTAGGTATGTATGTTGTAGCGTGACGTAGGCACCTACAGTGCACCCCCTCAAGCGAAGCGTACTGGCAGATTGATGGTGCGGCCGGAACGTGTTTTTTTCGTAGGGTCGTCGGCGCTCTGCAGTGCGGGCTTTGCGGTAGGAGGGACTGGCGAATTTGTAGGTACAGCTGGCGTAGTAGGTACTGTGGTCTGCGTAGGTACGACGGTTGTCGTCGGCGGCGTGTTGCGATCGTGATCTGCGAGTAGGTATGCAGGCTTCAGTCTGTCGATCGAGATAGTAGCTTGACGGTCTGGTAGCTGTAGTGTGAAGAACTTGTCAGTACGTTTCAGCACACGGTAGGGTCCGTCGTATGGCGGTGAGAGAGGTCTCTTCACGGCGTCGATTCTGACAAACACGTAGTTGCAGTTTTGTAGATCTCGGTGGATGAAAATCGGTCGACTGTTGCTATGCGGTTCTGTAGGTACTGGCTTGAGCTTGTCTATCGCTTCTCGAAGTTGGTCGACGTAGGCGTGGTCCATGGTGACGTCATGAGGTGTTGGTATGAAAAAATCACCGGGTAGTCGGATAGTACAGCCGTAGGTAAGTTCGGCTGCACTGACACCGGTATCGCTGCGCGATGCAGTGCGAAGACCCAACATGACTGTAGGTAGCTCGGTCACCCAGTTTTCGGTAGTGAGTCGAGCTGTGAGTGCTGTCTTCATGGATCGGTGCCATCGTTCGATGATTCCGTTCGACTGCGGATGGTAGGCTGTAGTTTGGATTTTTTCAATACCCATTAGGCGAGTGAGACACGTGAATAGGGCACTCTGGAACTGTCGTCCTTGGTCGCTAGTTAGCCTGTGTGGACATCCGAATCGTGTTATCCAACCTTCGTAGACGATTTTTGCGACTGTCTCAGCTGTGATATCTCGTACTGGGTAAGCTTCTGGCCAACGTGTCGTTCGGTCGATCATTGTCACAACGTAGCGGTATCCGTCAGCAGTGGTAGGTAGAGGTCCGACTATGTCGATGTGTAGGTGAGTAAACCTTGGTGATGCCGGGAACGTTGATATGGCGCTTTGTGTATGCCTGTTTATCTTCGCTCGCTGACATTGTAGACACGTCTTAGTCCATTTGCTGACATCTGCGTTCATTGATGGCCAAAAGTATCGAGTTTGAAGTAGCTTGCGTGTTGTTCTCGTACCAGGATGACTGAGACCGTGAATTGCTTTGAATGCGATTTCACGATACTCAAGCGGTAGGTATGGACGAATGTTGCTCGTAGATACTTCGCAGTAGATCGGTTGACTTGTAGTAGGTAGCGTGACTTTCTTCAGTTTGATGTTGTCTTGTTGCAACAAGGTAGGTATGTTGCTGTCTCGCTCTTGCGCGCTAGCTAGTTCGGCGTAGTCGATAGGTGTCGGGCAGCTGATTTCTTCGACACGTGATAAGGCATCCGCGACGACGTTTTCTTGTCCGCTGACGTGGCGAATATCAGTGGTGAATTCGCTGATGAAAAGTAGCTGTCGCGTGCGTCTCGGTGTCTCGCTGTCTGAACCAATCTTCTTGTATGCGTAGGTAAGAGGTTTGTGATCGGTGAACACGATAACTTCTCGGCCTTCAAACATTTTACGAAAGTGTTTTATCGCCATGAAGATTGCAAGTAGCTCTCTGTCGTAGGTAGAGTACTTTTGTTGGGCTTCAGTGAATTTCTTTGAGAAATATCCGAGTGGTTGCCATCTGTTGTTTACGCGTTGCTGTAGAACGGCGCCGGCCGATGTGCTGCTCGCGTCACACATGAGTGCGAGAGGGACAGAGTGATGCGGGTGAGAGAGTAGAGCAGCTTTTTCGATGCTTTGTTTGCAGTTCGTAAAAGCTTGCGTTGCGTCATCGGTCCATTCAATCTCTGTCTTGTCGCGTTTCTTAGAATTGTGTAGGTATTTACACAGTGGCGCTTGTAGAGTGGCGGCGTTCGGGATATTTGCTCGGTAGAAGTTTAGCATGCCGAGAAATCTTCTTAGTTCTTCGACTGTCTTCGGCTTGGGGTACTCTACTATGGCGTTGACTTTCTCTTGAGGAGGTTTGATGCCTTCAGTGTTCACGGTGAATCCGAGGAATGTGACTTCGCTCTTCCCTAGTACGCATTTCGACGGGTTGATAGTGATTCCATATTCATCGAGTCGTGATAACACGGTACGTAGGTGTTCTCGGTGCTCGGTTTCATTGTTCGACGCGATGAGTAGGTCGTCGATGAATGGAAACACGAAGTCTAGGCCTCGTAGTACTTCATGAATGAAACGTTGAAACGTTTGGCCTGCGTTTTTCAATCCGGGACACATTCGAGGAAATTCGAATAAGCCAAATGGTGTGATTATGGCTGTCTTCTCTATGTCTTGCGGTGCTACCGGTAGCTGTTGGTAGGCTCTGTTGAGATCGAGTGTAGAGAAAATCTTCTTATCGGCGAGTCGGTAGGTAAAGTCTTTGATGCGAGGTATCGGGTAGCGATCGGCTTTTGTTATAGAGTTCAGCCTTCGGTAGTCGCCACACACGCGTAGATCTCCATTTTTCTTCGGTACGACATGTAGAGGGTTAGCCCAAGGGCTTTTGCTTGGACGGCATAGGCCCTGAGCTATCATATTTTCGAACTCCTTCTTGACTTGTTCGTAGCGGTGAGGTGGGAGGGGTCTCGCTCGACAGTGTAGTGGCTGGCCGGTAGTTTCGATCACGTGCTCGACGCTGTGCTTCGGACTGAGTTTCATTGATGTTAATCTTGTAATACCGGGGAATTGAGCGAGAATATCGTGGTAGCTTTGCTGTTCATCGATGCTCATGATTCTGGGCTCGTCCGACTTGCAGATAGGTAGATTCACGGCGAGTAGGGTTCGGCCGTCAATCAGTCGGCGGTTCTTGACATCGACAAGTAGGTTATGGTGATGTAGAAAGTCAGCTCCGATTATTGGTTTATTGACTTTCGCGATGATAAACTTCCAGCGATATGGTCTTCGTAAGTTGAGATTGAGCTCCATTGTTTTCTCTCCGTAGGTAGGTATAACGGTGTTGTTTGCGGCGTACAGGTTGAAAGATAGCGGCGGTGCGTTGCATCCTTTTCTTTTTGGTATTACGGATATGTTTGCTCCCGAGTCAACCAAAAAGGTAAGTTTTGAGTTCTTGTCCGTGATAAGTAGGCGGTATTCTTTATCTTGAACGCCGGTGTCCGCCGCTGCCAGCGTTCGGTCTAGTTTTCCGGCTGCTGGTTTTCGTAGGTACTTGTCTTCTTGTAGGTACACGGTGCGTTGCAACGGCGGGCATGTTGTTTGAATTTGTAGTGATAGTAGCACACGCCATCGGTATGCGGACGGTAGTAGGTATTTCCTCTCGAGCGGGAACGGGGACGCGCGGGGTGCGGGGTGTGCGGGGACTTCTCTCGGTAGCGGTATTGTGAACGTGAATGATGTTCGCGTTTAAGTTCGGCGACTTCTAGTGATAGTTTTCTTATTTCGTCGACTAGGGCTTGCGTTTCAGACGGCTTCGCTGGACTCGATTCAGACGGGCTTGCGATTGACGAAATTTGCTGATGCTGTTGTTGCTCCATCATTTTGTCCGCGATGAGTGCGAGGTCGTCTAGTGCAGTGGATTTGCTGATGTTATCGCTTACGACGAGGACTGAGCGTACGTGGGATGGTAAGTGGTTCATCCACATCATACGTAGGGTTGCGTCCGAGATTTTCCCTCTTGCTAGACTCTTCATACGGCGAAGTAGCTGTGTAGGCTTCTGGTCACCGAGTTCCATTTCGGATAGAAGCTTCTGTAATTGCCGTTCTTCTGACTCCTCGTAGACGGAAATGAGGCGCTCCTTAAGTTCGGTGTATGGTTTCGTATCGGATGGAGTGTAGAGAAGGTCTGCGATCTGCTCGACGTCTTGCTTTTCTAGTTGTGCGATGACCATCTGCGCGAGTTCTTTCTCTCCTCTCTTGCTGTCGGCTGTGACGGCTTCGAACGTGATGAACCAGAGCCTGACGCGGTCGCGCCAGAATTTAGGGATTCGCATGGAGAGTGCGATGCCGGCGAGTTCGGTGCGAGGTTGTGGCTTCGGAGTTTCTTTTTCTCCATTGTTTCCCGCGTCGCCTTCGATTACTGGGTTTCCAGGATTTTCGTTGCTGGCCATCTTGACTGTTCAGGTTGCAGAATCTTGAGGTTGCAGGTTGCAGAATTCTTCTGAAGGGTGTCACCACTTTAGCGATTTGTGACTGTAGTAGTAGACAGTAAAACTGCTAATTCAGGAGCGAATATTGATGTGTCTTTATTTACAAAAAGTGCCTAATTATATTTACAAAAGTAGGTTCTCATTTAGCTATTTACATACAGAGCTTATCAACTAATTAAATCTACAAACACATGAAATCATGCGCGCACACATACGCGAAACCGCGGGACGCGAGGGGCGGAGCGTGGCGTTTCGCGGGTCGCGAAATCTGTCGATTCTATAAATAGAGCGATCGCGGCCGCGCTCTTCCTTAGTCGCCGCGCAGCAGCCGTCCCGAACGGTCGCCTCCCGCTCCGACTGCTCGCTGCCACTCCCGTGGCCGCGCCCCCCGCTATCGCTCCCGCGATCGCCCGCAGTTACCTGCGTCTGTTCGGCCTCACCGGACCTACGCAGTCCTAGCCACAGTTTGTGCCTTTTTCAAGGCGCACTCGTGGTCTGGGGTTTCAATTCGTCCATTTGCTCCAAAACCGCCGGTTTACGCGGTCCTTGCTCAGTGGATACCTAACGGTGTACAACGAAGCTAAGCAAGGGGTGTAGACCCGATACACCGGCTTTGCCCCTTCAGGGCAACGCTTAAATCGGACGGGTACCAGCACCACCGGCCCTGGGGGTGAACCCAAGTCGACCCTGGTACCTCCTTTTCCCTGTCCGAGCAGAGTCTGTCTGGGAGAAGGGCTCCGGCCCCAACTTCCTCTTTGCTCGGGCCTGCTAGGAACCTTCGCCCAATAAGATTGGCGGAGGAGACACTCTAGGGCACATTAGTTAAGTTCACCCTCCCTGCCTACACCCGGCAGGGAGGAACACCGACGTTCTCCCGAAGGCTGCTCCCGCCTGAGGGCCGCGTAACCCCACTTTAGATAGGTTTTTGTTATTCCTTAGCTAGGAATGGCTGCCGACACGGCATCGGTGCTCTTAAAGGAGCTTCTTCGCGTCCTCGCAGAGGATAACAAGATCCGCGCACGCCTAGCGAAGCGCTCTCCCTTAATAGGTGAATTCATCACCAAATTTGCCGACAGTGAGTCGTCACCGTCCGCGCCCGCGCCAGCGGTCCCCGCCCCCCCTCCGACCCCCTCTGGGTCAAACCCGATTGCCGCCAAGGCAATAACTCACGAGAGTGAGTCGCCCCGGTCCCCGGACCCGCCGTCCCCAACTGACGCCGATGATGACCATGTCCCCAACGACCACGTTGAGGACATGGACGTCACCGAGCCCCCTGCAGAGACCGAAACTGACTCGGAGGATGAATTCACCCGAGTCAGCTACAGCAAAAAACGGGCCCGGAAATCCTCCCCGTCGCTCCGCGACAGCTCTGTCAAAGCCGCCCGCGTCGACGGGCCAACCGACAACCGGCGCAAGCCGATCATATCTTCCCCCCCAGTGGCAAGAGAGGCCAAGGAGAAAATTCCGCCTCCCATTATCCTAAGGGATAATGCCAAATGGTCATCTCTATCCAGCCAAATGACCACCCAAAAGATCCCCTTCTCTAAGGCTACCCAGTCGAAGGATGGGATCAAAATACAGGTCCCCACATCAACCGCCCATCGGGCGCTTACCAAGCTACTGGACTTCCTCAGGTTCCCGTACCATACGTACGCCCTGGAGGAGGAAAAAATGTACCGCGTGGTAATCCGCGGCATCCCAAAGGAGATTTCCGAGAAGGAAGTCTTCGACGACCTCACAAGGCAGAACATTCCCGTTACGAATGTTCACCGAATCGCGTCCCATAGGAACAAAAAAACCTATGACATGGTACATGTCACCCTAGAAAGAGGTCAGGCAGGTAAGGCCATCCATGGCCTTAAGACAATCTGCCATCTCTCGGGCATCCGCATGGAGCCCCCCAGGAAAACTGGGATCCCCGGCCAGTGCCACAACTGTCAACTATATGGCCACTCTTCCCGCACCTGCCGCGCCGCTCCACGGTGTGTCAAGTGCGCTGACAATCATACCACCGCTGAGTGTGAACGTCCTAAGAAGACGGACCCGCCCGCAGCAGCGGAAAACTCTACTCCCACCCTTCCTCCCAACTGTGCCCTATGCGGCGAGTCTGGCCATCCAGCCAACTACCGTGGCTGCCCCCGAGCCCCCAAAGCAAACCCGAAGGTTCTGCAGCGCATCCTCGCCAGAACCACCTACGCCAACAAGCTGGCCGGTTTATCGAAACCGCAGCCGGTTGCCCCCGCTAGCGTAGGAACTAGCTTCCCGCCCCTCAGGCCAAGTCCCGCATGGACTCACAAAACGAGCCAAGCGACCCCAGCCCCAATCACGCCCTTGGCGTCCCCCCCGAGTGTCCCCAAGAAGCCGGCAACCCTGCCGTCTTCCCCGCCCAAACCGACCTCCCAAAGAGAGGACTCTCCGAGCGACCTGGCCGAGGCGCTCTCAGTAGTCTCCTCCTTCACGAGCCTCTTCGACATCGACGAGCTCATTGCCTACTCTCGGGAAATAAAAGCCAACACTGGTAACCCCAGCGCGCTTATTCAGTCAACCATCAGATACTCACATCTGATAACCGCCTTCAAAAATTTCAAACCCTAATATGGATAATACACCCAACTTAGGAAACCCCAGCACTGGTAGGACCAAGCCTCGGTCGCTAAAATTAGGCTACTTCAATGCCGACGGCATTAGCTCCCAAAAGACGGAAGTTAGCCACTTCCTGAAAGAGCACGGTTTGGACGTCCTTCTTGTACAAGAAACGTTCCTTAAACCTCACATGCGACCCCCGCGCATCGCAAACTACAACACGGTACGCAATGACCGCGTATCGGGAGAAAAGGGCGGCACCCTCATCTACTACAGGCGAGCACTCCACTGCTCTCCCATGGAGACTCCGCCCCTTTCCCACATCGAGGCTTCCGCATGCCGCATAGGCATGACGGGACACCAACCCATCACATTGGTGTCGGTATATCTGCCCCCAAGCAGAACAAATGTGCAAAAGCCACTTCTTAAAAGTGAGCTCGAGTCCTTGCTAAATCTCAGCAGCTCAGTCCTCATAGCAGGCGACTTGAATGCCAAGCACCTGTCATGGAACTGCGCAGCCACCAACCCCAGGGGCAATCGTCTCTTTTCTTGGCAGGAAGAACTGTCCTTCGACTTGGTCGCTCCGACCGAACCAACCCACTTCCCCCGCATCGAAAATCATCAACCCGATGTTCTTGACATAGCCCTGCTAAAGAACATAAGCCTTCGCTTAAGTTCTATCGTAGTGTGTCATGAACTCGACTCCGACCACAGGCCTGTAATCCTGCAACTAGACCCCCGAACTGACTTCCCCGGCCCTTCAGGTCTGTGTGGTCCGACCAAAACCATTGTAGACTGGACGAGATTAGGCGAAGCCCTTAAGGCTCCCAGCTCTATCCACCTTGACCAAGTACCGGAAAGGCTCGACACCGTAACCAAAATCGAGCAAGCCGTCTCCTCAGTTACAAATCACATCAGAAGCGCTGTGGACAGCTGTTCTAGGACAGTCGAAATTACGGACGACCGTAAATTCAGTCCTCCAAGCGACCTTCGTGATCTGATAACTGAGAAAAACGCCGCGGTTCGCGCGTTTGACGCCTTCCCATCAGATGCCAACAGACAATTCATGCGCGCTTTACAGAGGGAGGTAAAGCAACGTGCAGCTGAATGGCGTGACACAGGGTGGGACCAGCACCTCGAGGAGCTGGAGCCGTCCCACCTTGCGTTCTGGAAGCTACAACGCTCACTCAAACAGGACACCGTCACCGAAATACCGGTACTTAACAGACCCGACCAGACCAAAGCCTTTGACGACGACGAGAAGTCCGAATGTCTGGCTGCCAGTCTCGAAGCCCAATGCACCCCAAGCGCCCTCCCTTGTGACTTATCTTTTCTGTCGACAGTCGACTCCGAAGTCGAACGTCTAGTCTCCCTCCCGCCTTCTAGCCCTCCGCTCAGAGCCATTACTGAGATGGAAGTGCGCAATGCCTTAAAGGCGCTCAAGCCCAGAAAGGCTCCAGGACCGGACGGCATCACCAACCGAGTCCTGAAGATCCTGCCCGATCACTTGATCAACATGCTCACCCTCATTCTGAATGCCGCCATGGCCCACTGCACCTTTCCAGCATGCTGGAAAGAGGCCACGGTCATCGGCATCCACAAACCAGGGAAGCCGGCCAACCAGCCCACTTCCTACCGCCCGATCAGTCTCTTGAACCCCCTCGCTAAACTTTACGAACGCATGATCTACGCTCGGCTGCGTGACCATGCGGAGAACAATAACCTCATCCCCGCGGAGCAATTTGGCTTTCGGCACCGACATTCTTGTGTTCAACAAGTGCATCGCATTGTCGAACACGCTCTTAACAAGCTAAATGCTTCGTGCAAACAGACCCCCACAGGAGCAGTCTTCCTCGATGTAGCGAAAGCTTTCGACAAGGTCTGGCACAACGGGCTGATATACAAGCTATACCAGCTCGGTGTGCCTGATCGTCTCGTACTTCTAGTACGAAACTTTCTGTCGAATCGCAGTTTTCGCTATAGAGTTGAAGGCACACTGTCGTCCCCTCACCACATACAGGCAGGAGTACCTCAGGGCTCCGTCCTGTCCCCGCTTCTTTTCACGCTGTACACCAGCGATATCCCAAAATCACCTGCATCTCAGCTTGCAATGTTCGCTGATGATACCGCCATTTACGCATCCAACCGTAACCATGTCAAGTTAGTCGACACTCTCCAGAGCGCGCTAGACTCCCTCGGGAGCTGGTTCCGCAAATGGAGAATCGAGGTCAACCCCGAAAAAAGCGCAGCAGTGCACTTTCGTAGGGGCTCTAACCGGCTGGACGTCCCCGCTGTAAAGCTCTTCGGCCGACCCATCCCCTGGGTAAAAGAGACAAAATACCTAGGAGTCACCCTCGACTCCAGGTTAAACTTCCGTAGTCACATAAAGACGGTCCGCAACCGCGCGGCGTTCGTTTTGGGCAGATTACATCCGATGTTGAACAAACGGAGCCGACTCTCCCTTAGGAATAAGGTGAGAATCTACACTACCTGCGTAAGGCCAATCATGACCTACGCTAGCGTAGTCTTTGCTCACACATTTAAGTCGCATCTCAATATGCTGCAGGTCATCCAAAACCGATTTATGCGCAGGGCAACAGGGGCTCCCCTGTACCTGCGGAACGCCAACCTCCACATCGACTTAGGTCTCCCCACCATTAAAGATTACATGAAACAAGCGTCCCGTCGCTTCTTCGACAACGCTCCCCATCATAAAAATCCCCTAATAGTTGCCGCGTCCAACTACTACCCCTATCCAACCTCGCGTTTCAAACGCCGTCCCAGACACGTCCTTTCGGATGATGATGACAAAATCACCCAAGCCGCCACTGCAGCCATTACGAGTAGATCACACTCCACAAGCTCTTCAAGCAACCGACGTCCCCGCCGGCGGGGTCGCGGAGGTCCCTCATTTACGCCTCACTTTGGCAATTACCGGCATGTACCGGGTAGATTCAGTCCGATCAGTTCTTCCCAGAACAACTCCTAAGCCCAGTCTCGCCCCAAGGGCGTGATTGGGCTGGTTGTTTGAACAACCAATAAAATATTTCCGGGTGAGCACGTGCTCCCCACCAAGCCGACAGGCGTAGTTTTGATGGCCCCGGGGCCGTAAACGTATAGTCCAACACCAAAAAAAAAAAAAAAAAAAAGCGCTCTTCCTATTCGCTCGCCGCTCGCCGTGGAAGATGGACGTCTGCGCAGTTCCGTCGCGTCTCGCGTCGCACCAAGCCAGTCGAGATGAAGATGCTGTGATGATGATCTTCGTGTTGCTGTCGTGCGTTGGTGCACTAGAACAGCTCTTTTCAGAGCTACATTCTAAGTTTCGAACAGCTCTTTTCAGGGCTCCATCTCAGCTGTTCCTCGTGGAATGGCGCGAAGTTTCAATGGTCTATCTATCGTGATGAATGCGTAGTGCTTGCTTGTAGATAGTAGCTGTAGTAATGCTTCATGATGATAGTGCGCAGTACTGTACGTATAGGTGTAGCAGATCGATCGTCGCTTGCTTGCTCGCACGCCCAGTAGGTATACTCGCTGCTTGAATGTGACGTCACACGCGTAGGTTCTGACTTAGGTATGTGCACGGCGAAATGCTTGTAGGTAACGCTTCTATCGCCTTGCCTTTGCGCTCACGTAGTTATTCGCGCTTGCAGTCGATGTACATGTAGGTATGTATGTTGTAGCGTGACGTAGGCACCTACAATGGCAGACATTCCCAATAGGAGGGGACCCATGTCAAGTAGTGAATTGTTGTGGCTATATTATCTACCAAAAGCCACTCTAGAACACTCACACCAAAGGCCATTCTAACTCTAGAACATTTACATCAAAAGTCACTCTAACTCTAGAACAACGATGCGCAGACCGCGGCCCGTGGGGTTTATGCTTGCGGCCTGCGAGCAGTAGTACATGTCGCGTTGCTACAGAAGAGAAACGCCTGTTTAATGAAATGTTCTTCGTTTTACCGCATAACAAAGTCGTTTGTTTTACGTGTGTTTAATTTGCAAGAATGCCTAATAGTGTCTAATAGTGCATTTTACTTTATAACGAATATTTTTAGGCGATTTTGTGTTTTTTATTAGTTGTGGTGGCCCGCCATCAGTTCGGAATATGCCCCAGCGGCCCGCACTCCCTATAAGTCAGTGCATCCTTGCTCTAGAACACTTATTAAAACTCTAGAACACTTACCTCAAAAACCAACTGCCTATGTGGCACGACCTCCATGCCTTGTTCACTCCACCCACACCACCTTGTGGAACATGACTCCTAGTTTCACGTTCTCCGTCAGTTCCACCGGCCTTCACTCTCTAGAACACTTACCTCCAAAGCCGCTCTAGAACCCTTACCTCCAAAGCCACTCTAGAACACTTACATCAAAAGCCAGCTGTCTGTGTGGCACGACCTCCATGCCGTCTTCTCTCCACACCACTTTGTGTAGCATGTCACCTAGTTTCACGTACTCCGTCAGTTCCACTGGCCGAAACTCCCTTTGGAACACATCGGCCTTGAGGAAGCTCGCTAGCTCGGGCAGGTTGCCGATTGTCGCGCTCATGCCGACTATTTGGATGTTCCCTGGTGGATAATGTGTTCATGAATGTCTATGATAAGTAGAGCGACGGTAGTTAGGAGACCTTACAATCTTGAAACCCGAGTTCGATCCCCATATGTTTTTACTTACGTACATTTACTGACTGCTCTTACGGTATATGTTTTGATATTTTCGCGGTTGTTCACAACACTTAAATTATTAGTATTAACGGGATTATCACCACGATTATGTTAACATTCGCCAAAACAGTCTACTCGTGACCATGGAGCGTGCAACCGCTTCGAAATATCGAGGTAAAAACAAACATAATCGTGGTGATAATCCCGTTAATACTAATAATTTAAGTGTTGCTCTTAGGGTGAAGGAAAAACATCGTCATGATTTTGAATTCAGATGATATTTGAATGTGGCTTGACCTATTTTGTGGGTTGCAGAGGTCAGATGGCAGTCGCTCTGTGTAAAAACTTGGTTGCTCGTCAAATCCCCTAGGTTAGGTAGCCGACCCCGACAGTGAACGGAATAAGGCAAGGAGAATTATGAATGAATGTCTATGGTAACAAAATCTGCCACTCAAGAATCGTATTATACAATTTTTTTCATGATTGTGTTAGTCATGAAAAAAATTGTAACCCAATACGACATTCTTAAGTTATTTAAGACGGACTACGGCCAATGATGATGATGGTAGCTTAAAAAAAATAAAAGATGATTAAATTTTGGATACTAGGTACTTTTGACTTTTGACCAAGATACCAGATAAGATTCTTATTAACAGCGAAAGTCGCAATTTCGAATCTAGCCCATAGCATAAGAATTTCACAACTTTTCTAAAAACCATTTACCCAACAAGGCTATAAGTATGGAAAAACTTACTGTTTGAAAATAGGATAGTTGACAACAGTGTTTCTAGCGTTGCGCCTCGTCCAGGCTCTCCAATTAGATGCAGTTCATCAACCTAAAATAGGTATTGGAACATGGAAGTAGAATAAGGTAGGTTTTATGTATGGTCAGTAGGTAACAATACCTATTTATTAAGATACAAGGTAATGGAACTATTCTTACCACAACTAGTCCCAATTCGTCCAGTCTATTCTCCTCAATCAAACTCCTAACTAGAGCCAAGCCTTTTTCAATGGTGGCCACAAATATGCTGTTTTTATTCCGCCGTTTCTTCGGCGGTATATGCCCCTTGCCAGCTGCATACTCTTCCACTAGGAAATCCAGTTTTACAGCAAATGGGGACAAGGACCAAATCTAAAATTAGGGTATTATCTCAATAAATCAAAAATAGACAACGTACATCTAAGAACAGAACAGAGCAGTACATCTTTCGTACAGCAAAAGAAGTATGCCAGGATCATAGCAAGTGGAAGGAAACAGTCTCTGCCTACCCCAACGGGAAAGAGGCATGATTTATGTATGTATGTACATCTAAGAGCCACTAACATTTCCTATATTGAGCCACTCTAAATTACAAGGTACTCAAACAAAACTTTTACTTGACCAGGAATAAATCTTAGTTGATGAGGGTGTAAATATAAAAAACACTGCCTCATAGTAAAATGCTGAATTATTTGCATGTATGAAACAGCTGTTTCAATAAATGATTAATGTTGAATTGAATAATCAGGCTTTAGTTGTCTTGTCTTTCAAAGAGTCTTAAATAAACAAAGTAATATTATACCTTCTCCTGCACAATAGCCACAAATGGCAGGATAAAGAGCGCATTCTTCTTGCGGCAGAGTACTTCCCTCAGCATCAGTACTTCAGCCACCAGGGTCTTTCCTCCGCTGGTCGGGAGTGCATAGATCAGATTCTGACGGTCCCTGATGGCGGGCAGGTTAAGGCATTCTTCTTGCCAGTCTAAGATTCAATGTAAACTCTAGTTATAGCAGTTTTATATCAATAATAAGCAAAATTTTACACAGGGTGCAAGGTACAGCTTACCAAATCATGATAGGGTGCATTCAGAGCATGAAACTGATCAACTTACGATAAAATAGTTTTGCGAAACATCATAGCTTTTCTGACTACCCATAGTAAAGACAATCAGCTGATTGTTAGTTAATACTCATTACATCAGCCTAGTAGTCCACTGCTGGACATAGGCCTCCACCAGGTCACACTACAATGAGCAATCTCCGGGTTTGCCATATATAACGGTATGCTTGCCGAGGTGTGGCCCACAGCCCCAGTTTGCTACACATTTGGACTATATTTGTTACTTTGGCCTTTATGGGAATAATGTCACGATGGCCCTATTCATTAGCGAGACCCCCAGCATAGACTTTTCCATAGCTTTCTGTGTGTCATGTAGCCTAGGTGGGCTAGTTTTACTATCAGGTTCCATGTCTCGCTATTTATAACTACCTTGAAAAATAATTAAGTATTAAAAGAGTACTTACCATAAAACTTTTCAATATTTCTATATGTCTTGAACAAACTCTTGGTTTCCAAAGGAAGTCCATAAAATCCATCTTTAAAATTCACATTACATACTACATTTGGTTTTAAACCTTTTTGTACATTATTCTGATTTTCTATAACTATACCACTTTCCTTAATATCCAAAAGGAATGAGTCTTTGGTCTCGAATAAAGAACTTCTATCATTATTTTTATTTGATCTATTGCATAAATCATTTATTGACTGGTTTATCATATCAAAGCTCTCCTCAATATTTTCCCTAAAGTGTTTCTCACATCTTGATGTTAATAAAGAGTTATTAACATGATCACAGTGGGTTGATTCCTGTTCCAACTTAGAATAAAACATTTCATCTGATATATCTTCGATTTGATCTAATTCTTTGACAGATTCTTGAGCTTTATTTATAATAGTAGATAGATCTCTGCTTACAACTAAGGATTCCCATTTGCTGTTCATGATAGAACATTCTAATACACCCGGGGAGCATGGAATATCACTTGACGTAGAACTGGTGTTCCCGGAGTCACATAAATATTCTACCTGGTTGCACGGTAAAGGCGGGTCGTCATTCTGGTCGAAAGGGGAGTCAGGCCGGCCATTCGGACTTCGTAATACATTATTTCCCTGGGTAAAAACCTGAAGGTTCGGTCGTAAAATCCTGCCGGTACCCAATCGACGTCGTTTTGGTGTAGATGTATTTTCACGGGCACTTTTGTATTTCGAAAACATTGCAAAGAATTCCTATACATCGAATAACTCGTAACAGGTGGGCAAAAGTATACGATATTTCTTGAAAAAAACACAGAAATTAACGAAATAAACAAAAACACGACCGACGCGAGACGTGAAAATGACGTTTTGATATACGTCCAAAAATTTGCAGCTGTCAACGGTTTTCGTTCAAAAATCAAAGTATAACGGTATTTGGAGAATGTTAGTCATAAAATCACATAAAATAGACAGTCTAATCCCATTTTGGCGGCGGCAGCGACCAGGATGTCGCTGCACGGGCGGCGGTGAAAACTTTCCGCCGTGCGGATAGTCCACTCGGGTTAACCAACTTATAATATATTTTTTGAAGAACTTATGCAAAATTATTCATTTTACTTTAATTCTGTTTGTAGATTACCATGCAGTCGGTTTCAAAACGTACTCTTTGATCGGTTTCATTCGGTTTTATTCATGTATACTTGAGTCTTGGGTTGCTGTCTATTTGAAAGTTATTTTAATTAGATCCCAGGTAAAAAATGGGCCTTAAAATTTTAGGCGCGAGTCGAAGGCGTGTTTAAAAAATATCTACAAATAAAAACGCTAGACACGCGTTCAACTCGTGTCAAACTTTTTTGTGGAAAGCCCAAAATGAACATAAAGACACGAAGAAGAAACTTATGGCAGCTTTTTCTTTATTTACGAGTCGTCCGCCAATGACGACGCAACAATAATTTTCTCATTTAGCTATTTAAAAACTACCCCAATAATTTCATTTGGGTTTTTCACACTTTTTTTTTTCGTGTGGGACACCAAGTCGTCTAACGACCCGATTAACCCTAGTGTCAGAATTTTTCAACCGCCTTCTACAAGTAGCAGGCTTCTGACATGGATGTGGAGCGACCGCCGTCAGGCCTTAGATTAATATAGGTCTCGCTAGCACTCGAGACCTATTAATATTCAAGCTTAATTGTACGACTCAGTGTCACACACAAAAAAAGAGGAATGCTACATGCTACGAACCGCGTAGCAAAGGGTTACGAACATGGGCAACATGGGGTCTATAATTTTCCAAGACACTTGTTCGCTTGGTTTGTCTAAGAGCCCGTCGTCGTCTCAGCCGATAGACGTCCACTGCAGGACATAGGCCTCCCCCAAGGATCTCCACGATGATCGGTCCAGCGCCACCCGCATCCAGCGGCTTCCCGCGACCTTCACCAGATCGTCGATCCACCTTGTGGGAGGCCTACCTACGCTGCGTCTACCGGTCCGTGGCCGCCACTCGAGAACTTTCCGGCCCCAGCGGCCATCGGTCCTACGAGCAATATGCCCCGCCCACTGCCACTTAAGTTGCGCAATCCTTCGAGCTATGTCGGTGGCTTTGGTTCTTCTCCGGATTTCCTCATTTCTGATTCGATCGCGGAGAGAAACTCCGAGCATAGCCCTTTCCATTGCCCTTTGAGTGACCTTGAGCCTTCTTATGAGGCCCATTGTTAGCGGCCACGTCTCAACTCCGTAAGTCATCACTGGCAACACGCACTGATCCCAGACTTTTGTCTTGAGGCACTGCGGTAGTTGTTGAGAAGAGAAGATGTTACGTAGCTTCCCGAACGCTGCCCAGCCGAGTTGGATTCGACGATTGACCTCTTTCTGAAAGTTGGACCTA
This sequence comes from Keiferia lycopersicella, assembly GCA_029255805.1. NCBI lineage: Eukaryota > Metazoa > Arthropoda > Insecta > Lepidoptera > Gelechiidae > Keiferia > Keiferia lycopersicella. Next base: position 1,440,880 of record JARACZ010000018.1, read on the forward strand.
CCCAGCTGGACTATTTGTCCCAGGTAGACATACTCGTCGACAACTTCCAGAGTAGAGCCCCCAACTGTCAGAGTAATGGGTGCAACAAGAGAGTTTGACATAACCTTGGTCTTGTCCTTGTTCATTTTTAGACCCACTTGTTGGGAGGCTCTATTGAGGTCATCGAGCATTGTACCGAGGTCCTCCAGGGTTTCCGCCATGACCACGATATCGTCGGCAAAACGAAGGTGAGTCAGATACTCGCCGTTGATGTTGATGCCAAGTCCTCTCCAGTCCAAAAGCTTGAAGACGTCTTCCAGTGCTGCTGTGAACAGTTTCGGTGATATTACATCTCCCTGTCTCACTCCTCGCTGCAACTGGATAGGTTTCGAGTCCTGGTCCTGAAGTCGAACTGACATGGTGGCGCTTTCGTACAAGGACTTCAACAATTCGATATACCGATAGTCAGCTTGGCACCGCTGAAGAGACTGAAGTACGGCCCATGTTTCGATCGAATCGAAGGCTTTTTCGTAGTCCACAAACGCGAGGCAGAGTGGTTGGTTATACTCTTCAGTCTTCTGTATAACTTGCCTCAGCGTATGAATGTGATCCACGGTGCTAAAGCCTTTTCGGAAGCCGGCTTGTTCGGGAGGCTGGAAGTCGTCGAGCCTGCGTGCGAGACGATTCGTTATGACTCTTGAGAACAGCTTGTAAACATGGCTCAGAAGCGTGATGGGTCTGTAGTTCTTCAGCAAAGACTTATCGCCCTTTTTGAAGAACAGCATCACCACGCCTCTGTGCCATGCCTGTGGCGTTTTGCCCTCGAGTATGACAGAGTTAAACAATTTCTGCAGTGCTTTAAGTATCGGTTTACCACCGGCTTTCAGAAGCTCTGCCGTAACTCCATCATCACCCGGCGCCTTGCTGTTTTTTAGCTGTTTCAGAGCCATACTAATCTCGTACAAGCTGACGTCCGGGATGTCTTCTGTGTAGTGCCGGGTTAATCGAGCTCTTGGATCTGCGACCCGATTATTGACAGGTGTGCATGTTGTCGCGTATAACTGTCCATAGAACTTCTCGACCTCTTCCAATAGCTCGGGCTTGGACGATATGATTCTGCCATCGTCGGTCTTTAGCTTCGCTAGTTGGCTCTGGCCTATCGACAGATCTCTAGCAAACACCTTGGAGCCTTTGTTGCGCTCAATTGCCTCTTTAATACGGTCAGTATTAAATTGGCGTATGTCGCGGGTCAAAGACTTAGAGATCTGCCTATTGAGCTGCCGATATTGGGAAGTATCCTCCGACGACTGCAGAATCATCTCGCGTCGTTCCTCCATGAGCCTCGAAGTATGGTCTGAGATTTTTTTGGTTCTGTTCGTACGATTGGGTTTGAAGAACTTAGAGCCAACCGTAAGGACAGTTTCCACGACCCTGTCGTTATAGTCGTCCACGTCGATACACTCACCCAGGCAATCGAAGCGGTTTTGCAGGTGGAGCTGAAAGCTCTCAGGGTTTTGGATTTGGGCAGGTGCTGGTCGGAGCGTAGACTTCATCAGACGTGATCTCTCGGCTTTTACATTAAGATTCAACGTGCCTCTTACCATTCGGTGATCGCTACCCGTTTTGAACGAATTGATCACAGAGACATCGTTGAATATCCGTTTTTTGTCTGTCATAATGAAGTCTATCTCATTTTTGGTAACGCCGTCGGGGCTCTTCCAGGTCCATTTTCGATGCGGCCGTTTCCTGAAGAACGAGTTCATCATAAAGAGTCCCTCCTTCTCCATGAAGTCGACCAGCATTTGACCTCGGCTGTTCCTCACCCCAATACCAAATGGCCCAACTCTCAGTTCGTCACCGCAACGATTGCCCAGCTTAGCGTTGAAATCCCCCATGACCACCGTGTAATGAGTCCTGGAGGTATGTATGGCTTTGGATATGTCCTCATACATTGCCTCCACGTCCTCGTCGGGGTACTTCGAAGTTGGGGCGTATGCCTGTATGACCTTCAGCGAATAACGTTTAGTTATTCTGAGTATAAGGAATGCCACCCTATTTGAAATACTCTCGACCTGTACTACGTTGTTCACGAGGGACTTGTGGACGATGAACCCGACACCACCTTGGGACAGATGGTCGCCCTCCCGGAAGTAGAGCAGGTTACCTGACTTCAGGGCTATCGTGTCCTCCCCCTCTCTTCGGACTTCGGACAGTCCCACTATGTCCCACCGTAACCTGCTCAGCTCTTCCTCGAGTTCCACTAACTTCTCTTCCGTCCGCAGTGTGCACGCGTTATACGTTGCCAGGGCCAAGGTCGTTCGGCGAGGGATCCACGCCGCCCGGGGATTCCTAGCACCCCTGGTCTCGGAGCCGGGTCGATTTTCGCCTGAATCTGCCCGGCCACCGGGGCCGCCGGGCACTTGGGGCCGATTTCTGATTGTAAAATCCATAAGGGGGTACGGGCCGTCACCCACCACGCTGGCCCAGTGCGGGTTGGTGGGGATTTGGTTGCCAGAGCCTCGTTTGTAGTCCAGCAGGGTGCACCGCGAGCAGGAGAGGTTGGCTTGGGGCCCGAGAGATGTAATTTGGGCCCCCTTACACCCCTAAGAGCCCGTGTATAACGCTATTTGACGCGAGCCATGTACAGTAATAAATTATAAATTGAAAATGAACTCACAAGGACGCTGGCTAACCGAATATGTCAGCCAATATTGACTTTGTTTCAATTAATTGACGACCGGTGTGGCGCAGTGGTAGTGCGACTGCCTTTGACGCAGAAGGTTCCGGGCTCGATTCTCGGTGAGTCACTCACAAAGTTGATGTTATTTATCACTTTGTGAATTTGTTCCCAGTCTGGTTAGGACATTGCGGGCTGATCCACCCGATTGTCCGTAACAAAGATGGTTCCGTGTTTCGGATGGCACGTTAAGCCGTAGGTCCCGGCTGCTGTCTATGATCACTTAGACGGCGGTCGTTACACTACCATGTCAGAAGCCTGCTAGTTGTAGAAGGCGGTTGAAAAATTCTGACGCTAGGGTTCATCGGGTCGTTGGACGTCTCGGTGTCCCACACGAAAAAATAAATTACAATTAATAGGAACAGTTTCATCTTCAATTTTGTTCTTGATGCTAGAGGTTTGTGTCGGTAAATGGATAATGCTACATCTGCTACGAGCCCTGTAGAGCTATCTTTCGTAGCACGGGCTACGTATGCAGAGAAAGGAAATGAGGTTCATTTATCTTATATTCTGCTGACATTATTTCAAATATTCAAAATTGTAACTACCACATTTATGCTGATGATCTACAGTTACATAATGTGCTTTAAACCCAGTCTTTAACATATCAGTAAACAAGATTAATGACGATTTAAACCGAATAGCCGATTGGAGCGAGGCAAATTGTCTAGCTATAAATCCCTCTAAATCTAAGTTTCTAATCTTGGGTTCTAAGAAACAAATCAGTGAAATTGCAGCATCAAATCCCGCTGTTTGTATTAAAGCTGATCCAATAGAAAAGGTTTCTGAAGCTCGGAACCTGGGAGTTTTAATGGACGGAACATTATATTTTGAAAATCACATTTTATCGACAATACGCAATTGCTTTTACAGATTAAAGGTACTTTACCGGATGCGTGAATTTTTAGATGTTGACCTGCGTATTAAACTATGTGATACACTTATTCTGTCAAAACTAAACTATACCGACACTGTAATTGGGGAATGTTTATTAGCTCGTACTGAAAAGTTCATACAGGTTACAAAACGCTTGCGCCCGGTTCTGTTTCCCAATTCCCAGGAGAGCTCATGTCACACCATTCTTTAATAGTAATAACTTATTGAAGATGGCGTCAAGACGCTCATTAAATTTCGCAACGTTGCTTTTCGGCGTTATTAAAAATAAAATTCCACAGTACTTATTCCATAAACTTAACTTCTCTGATCGTCTTATCAGATTTGCTAGTCGCCTTACTAGTCACCAGCACCGTACAACTGCCTTTCGTGGCAGCTTCCGGCATGCTGCCACGAAATGCTGGAATAACTTACCCCCTCCATTAAGAAACTCAAAATCTATTAATTCATTTAAATACAATCTTAAAAAATATCTTTTGGAAAACCAAAAACAATTCTGAACTTGCAGTTGTACCCTGGTTTACATTATTATTTAAATTTTTACTAAGTAATTAAAATTTAGAATAAACATTATAAATTAAAATATTATATACATAATTAAAGAAATTGATGCCTATTTTTACTTAAGATTTAAAACATTCTGATCTCATTTAGGAATATAAGTAAAGTTTATAATTTTTACTATTCGCTTGTTATCATATTATATTGTACGTATATATTACTGTTATAAGTATTATTTTATATGTAGGTATAAATAAATAATATTACGTATTTATAATAAATATGTATTTAGTTAATGCTATGAGAGGTGTGTTCTTTTAGGTTAAGAAATTGTTTAAATTGTGAATTAGGTAGGTATTGTTGCTGACTTGCTGTGAATCTGGTTCCGCGGAAGACCAGTGCTTTGAGAGTGCTGTATAAGCACTCTTTAAGCATTAGCTGAGCGGGTACCTTTTTGTTACCCTTTTGTTTGTATCTTTTTTTAATGACTGGTATATTTGGTAACTGCTGTATTTGGTAACAAATAAACATTTTTTCTTTCTTCTTTCTTTCTTTGTAAGACCCCAAATGGATTCTAAATTCTAAGTGTAAGACCCCAATTTCATTATTAAACTAATCAAGGGGCTGGCACATAGGTAGTGATATTTGACGTGAGTAATTTTCAGTAAGTACCTTTTTTGAAACTTAAAACTCTATCGCACTGAAATAAAAGTAAAAATTAGCAAACAATTTCTATAAATGCCGTGTGATGCCGGCTTAGAAATACCGTGTGAAGCCGGCTTAGACTAGCATCACCCCATTTCACCCCGCGGGTGCTGAAAAAGGCAACTATGGGACTCGAGGGTTTCATGTGTATTACATTTTCAGGCGACAGGCTGACAACCTGTCACTACAGTGATACACGAAATCTGAAAGGGCCCTAAATACTTGTCAGACGTGGTGATAAAGACCGTAATTTTACAATCGTTAACGCTCTGCCTACCCCGCAAGGAACAAAGGCGCGATTTATGTATGTATAATAATAATCGAATGCGAATGCGGGTAAGGTCTCGTGCCACTTTCCCCAGTCGTCTTCATTACTTGTAATAAATAAAATTTTCTAATCTTCAACTACCTACCTAAGTAACCCTTTAATCTTACAACGCCGTCTATAAATTTTTAATATTTGAAAAAAATCCGGAAAAAACTAATCCGAAACTATCCCATTAGTCTACTTTATGTAATGGAATACCTACATATCCTGTGCACTCATTCAACGCATGCCAAACGTCTGCAGTCGATGTACCCCGATGTTACGATAAAGCGGGCGGGGGGCTATGGTGGGGGGTATCTTGCGATCCCAGCCGCGCCGCCCCGCCCGCAGCAGCGGCAACGACGACCTGCAGCCGACAGCCGCCGCCAGCAGCCACCAGCGGGGAAACCGGAGCTGGCTCGCCATCGTCTCAAAAATGACCGGCGCTAAATTTAGCAGGGGGAGCGGGGGGCAGCCTCGGCGGCGCGCGAACGCCGGCGCAGCGCCAGAGCCGCCCCGGTCGCCGCGGACTCCACATTCCAACGTCGCTGTGCTGCCGGTCGAGGAACCAGTGACTGTGTACCTTCAACCCGTGCGACGTAAGTGCAGTGCCAGTGCTAGTGCTACTTGTGGACTTCGACTTGCAGTGGTTTTTGGAAAAGGATCTGTGACAAGGGTGGTCTAAAAATACTTGCGCGCCCAATGCGGGCGTGGACGCGGGCGCCGCGGAAATAGCAGCGCCTTGTATAGCGCGGGATTACGTTACCGCCGGCGCGCGCGCACGTAACACGCGTAACGCGAAACCTCGTGGAAAACATGTGAAAACTCGACTATATTACATACACACCCTTTACACACATTTTTTGCCACTTACACGTAAAATTGCCTAAGCCTGATTTCTGTAGAGTTGTAAAGTTTAGTAAGTAAGACTGTTGCCTAAACCTTATATTTTCAATTACCGGAATCCACAAAGTTTGAAATTTTTTAAGTAGTGTAAAAGTCTGTCTCAAAATGACATAAGATACAAAACTTCTAGCAAATATATGTCAAGAAAATCATCCACGTAAAGAACATTTTTTTACGAATAACTGAAAACTTGTTTTATAAAAAAATTCATCCTCCTCAAGATCCTAAAAATTACCTACGAAAAATTTAAAACTTTAAAAAATTGTAACATGCTACACAACTTCTCCTCATGAAAATTTGCAATGAATGCAACCCAAAACCCACCGAAAAACTTGGACTGAAATCAAATTACCAGTGAACGATTACCACATTCCAGGAATTGCGTCAGAGGAGATCCGTAACTAGGACGTAATCCAAACATCGGTATTATGATATGAGACCAAAGTTATTCCTGAAAGGTCAATATTTTATGAACTATGAGATACGGAAGGATGCTACAGACATTGAAAATAAACCAGAAGATATTTCAGATGTAATAAATAACTTTGATGATAAATAAAATACAGATGGAAGCGAACACAAAAATCTTTTGAAATCTCAGTGACATCAAAAGAAAACCAAACCAATAAATCAGATTAAATTAACGGAAGTTGAAAAAGATTTTAAAATAAATAAAATTAGTAAAATAGTTTGACATTTAACAAAGGATGAAACGAACCCCGATAGGCTTAGCAATTTAGCGAATGATATAAAAGAAAATTGAAAGTACCGGTAAATAAAATATAACGAGAGATGGTTGCAGAGGTTTATACCTAATAAACGGAATTATAAACAATTTTTAACGGTTCTAATGAAAGCAATGAGAGCGGCTCACCCCTAAAAAGAGAATAAAAGCTTTTGAGAATTTTTTTTAACCTAACATCTAAGGTGAATAGGAAATATTAAAGAAATATTTGAAAAAATTTAGAAATAAAATGAACTGCATATGATATACTTCAACATTTCATTTCAAAGTGGACTAAAAGAATATAAATGAACTACTTCGTAACATGACTCTACAAAGTTTCAAAAACTTTTAGACCACAGTTTTCAAGATAAAATAAGACACGAGAAATGGTGTAGGTCCGGAAAAATTCAAGGCCTAGCGAAATCCGAGTCCTGGGCAACATTGAGTCGGACGCGGCATCCAATTTTACACTTTCTTTGAACGCGTGCCAGATCCGCGGCTCCGCTCCACCCGCGGCGTTCGCCCGAGGTGTGCCGTGTGTGCCACGGGAGATAACGTGCTAGAAATAACCCTCCATAAACAATAAGCACGTTTCCACGTCACACTTGCTGCACCTACGCGAATTTTTTCGCTGGCAATCGTATTTGGCTGTGTAAATTGAGCAGAGTTTGCTTTTCGACAGATGATGTTGATGTTAATAATGACCTTTCGAAAGTAGTGGCGAATTTTAAAGATAATAACGAATGACATGAAACTACTAATAACAGTGATAAAAACAAAGAATTACAGAATGATTTGAATAACAATAAAATTGTTCAATCGTAAATGATTGTATGGCCTAGCAGATTAGAATGATGACTAGGAACTGTAGGTGAACCTAGCGATCATTGATAATGATCAATGACAAAATCTACGCTGGCAATTACATACCAAACAAATATAAAAACGGAAGAGAAAATACACACATACTTAATACAGCGTGTTAGGGACAGCCCTCCGAATAATGAAACTCCGAAAATTTTTCTTCTCCTATAATAAATGAAGTCAACTGATCGCGATTTGTATAGAAAATCGAGAATTGTTGGTCGTTTCCTAACATAATGTATGTCTATGGTCTGCATGCACCCTATCAGTATTTAGAGGGCTCTCCCTTACACCCTGTATATCAAAAGCCTGATTTTTAGCCAAATGCATTTCATCAACTGATTGACATGATGTAAACAATGACGAAGTATTATCTGAACGAAGCCAAGATACAAATAAAACAATACGCGCAAAAAAATCTTCAGTAGCATTCGATCTACTCAGGAAGCAATATCTAGACTCTAGAGATATTTGACTCTAGATTTTAGAGTTAGTTAGATTTAGAATAGTCGGCTAAAAACATTAACTGGAGTTTTCCATTACAGAATAAACCCACACCACCATGTCTGACGAAGAAGAATACTCGTAAGTATTGAATATACAAAACAGAAACATACACATTAAAAATATTAAGGACATAAACATATTTACACATTACAAAATATATATACACACTTTCATATTATAGAAACATTCTGTGAACTTGTTGCTAACAAATATTCCAGTCCCTTAACCTTGTATCTTGTCAACCTGTGCCTGCCCTTGTGACCCATAATCATTCGTGTACCCCTCGTGTGTTCTAGTGGCTCCGAGGAGGAGGAAGTCGAAGAAGAAGTCCAGGAGACGTGAGTACACAAACAAATCTTCAGGGTCTATATACAATTTAGAACTACTTAGAATCTGGTTTGGATTTAAGACACTTCTAGCTTTTCTGGGCCTGTCTCATACTCTGCCTTTGCAAACCTATCATTTTGAAAAAATCTTCGAGAAAGTTGGACTCTTGCGGTAGTTGAAGAGTGGTATTTGGTTGATCGCGTGAACATTTGCAGAGGTTTGGTTCCCCATCTTTAGGCTGCGTACTGTCGGGCTTGTTGCACGCCCTCACGACTCGTTTGTCTTTTTTGTTGCAGGAAGTAAGTGGTGCTAGATGCGGCACTTACATTCACTTCGCTCAGTAGGCTAAGTTTAGCGCATATCTAACGCTTGTTTAGTGCTTTGTCGATTGCTTACAGACTCTCTCACAACACTAGAAGCTATTTGCCGCAATCGTGCTTCCTAACTTTATGTATATGAGGTATTGAACAGGTCTTTAAGTTTGGCCGACGAGAAAGATCAGTAACTAAACATGAAGCGTAAGTAAACTGATCTTTCCATACAGTTTCTTGAATCTGTGACTGATTTTGGGTTTGGTTTTCAGCGCTCTAACTCAGTAAGCTTCTTTTCTGTAAGTGTATTGAATTTATTTTATTTCTACAACCATTTTGTGCAATTTCTAATTGTGATAATTTCTTTTTCATCGCTGTCTTCGTCAACTCTACAAACAGGCCCGCTCCTAAACCAGAGTAAGTAATGGTTTTAGTACACTTTGACGTCGCTTGGCTTTTAGGAGATGAACATGTACCGCAGACACACCAGAGTATGCGTAAGCTATGATTGGCACTTTCATTAACATTATAATACTCACACACACAATGCTGCACAGCATATCATGCCGTGGAGTTATCAAAATTCAAAAATTCAAGAGCTTATAACGCAATGTTTGTGTCGTGGGTGCGCTGAATAATATCACCGGCTTAAGTCTCTATGGATTTAGTAATACGAGTAGTTCCAGTATTATTGTGACGACGTAGAGGCTGATTGTAATTTTCTGTTTCTAGGAGTAGACCATCGATCGCGTAAGTTGCACCGCTATCCGTGGTGTCACTAATACCGATCCTCTTATTAACTCTGTGCGGCGCGGGCGCCCGCTAACTCTTCAAATACCGGATTTATCACACCAGATGACCGCTCCGTAAACTCATAACCGCGCGGCGTCGACGCCCGCTATTTTTACCGGTTGTTAGGCGTTCTATTTTCGAAATTGTGTTTCGCTGCGCCCGCGCCGCAGTGCAAAGAGGCACGATGTCGGTCAACGGGCGATCTCGGTCGCCCTACCGCACGATATTCCTGTGTTTTTGCATTAGAGGACTAGCATGATATCAAAGCATGTGCACCTTCTAGCATTATTATAATTATGTACTCAATGTGTCCGTCCGTACATTATTGTATCCATGGTAATTTCTTATATGTTATTTTTGTACCAATACATAAAACATACACCAACACAACTCCAAAACTTTAAAATATTTTTAACTACAAACTACCGAAACAATCTTTTTAGGATTAATATGTAACGATACACGATAACAGAGATATAACTACAGATTTAACATGACTCATACGTTGTATGTTACGAATCCATAAACAAGTTAATTTTAACAATGTACATATTTTATGCAACGTTGTGCAAGTCCCGGCTTGGACGCTACTAAAAGAGCGTAACAAGCATAACAGAAGTAATACTCTTCTAACGATAGCAGATGAGGATCTGTGGAAGTAACAGAAAGCATAAATAATAGTAATCTTAACAGTAAAAAAAATACATAAACGTATGGAAAGTTTGAAGTTAATCGGATTCATGTTTACAGGGGCGAGGGAGATCCAGAATTCATCAAGGTAAGTTGAATTTATTTACTAGGAAACACATACTAAGAACATCAAAATCAGAATCTTGATACTTCGCATTCTCTTATTAAAGTGACAAACTTTTACTATAATTTTGAAGTTCAGCCTTATCGAAAAAGACTATAAATATAAAAAAACAGTCGCATTAAATAATCGAATTGTAGTGATTGTTTGAAGAAGATATTAGGTATATCTTCTCTAAAATTTACTGGAAGTTCTAGCTCTAACTTTTGTTTGGAATCTATATTGACAAGATATGTTTTCGTGTTCCAGCGTCAAGACCAGAAACGGTCAGACTTAGATGAACAGTTGAAGGAGTACATCAATGAGTGGCGCAAACAGCGAGCTCGCGAGGAAGATGAGCTCAAGCGCCTCAAGGAGAAGCAGGCCAAGCGCAAGGTAAAGAATATAAAAAAATATACTATTATGTGGGAAAAAGTATTCTAATCGAAGATTAAGGGACAGTTTTCCTCAAAGATGAAAGCTTTGTAGATTGTTTTAAAGCTCTACTTGCCCCTTTGCAGAAGAAAAGTTTGTTTGTTAGCCCGATACGAAGCCTACAAAATCCACAGATTGCATTTCTACATAGTTATGTCTCTGCAGAAGCTGCAGAAATAATTCTATGATTCAATATATTTTTCCTTTGTCAGACAGCAAAGGACAACGAACCCCAATTAAAATCTCCAATCTTCTGTTTCTCAGGTATCTCGCGCTGAAGAAGAGAAGCGCCTTGCCCAACAGAAGAAGGAGGAGGAGGAGAGGAGAGTCCGCGAGATTGAAGAGAAGAAACAGCGCGACATCGAGGAGAAGAGGCAGCGGCTCGAGGAGGCCGAGAAGAAGCGCCTGGCCATGCTCCAGGCCATGAAGGAGTCCAACAAGACCGGACCCAACTTCACCATCCAAAAGAAGAGCGACAACGTAAGTCGGTTTTGTTAGACAAAGACAATGACCGGTCTGATGAAAAGTTGGTTATCCAACTTGAAAATCAAACTTCAGAAGTAGATTCAAAACGTTTGCTACCTCTGCAGGAATGTTTTTATGGAGATTTATCAAGGGGATCTTAATATTTGTAATGTCTTGGAATCATCCCACAACTTGAGCGTTTTCGAAATGAAACAGATCTATTACTAATTTAGATACAATTGGAAAATTTTGGGAAATGCACACAACATATAAATCCATCAATACCTTTAGCAAAAAACTGACCCGTATGCCTTTCCACAGTTCGGCCTTAGCAGTGCACAGTTGGAACGCAACAAGACCAAGGAGCAGCTTGAGGAGGAGAAGAAGATCTCCCTCTCCATCCGCATCAAGCCCCTGTCCATCGAGAACCTGTCCGTAGAGAAGCTCCGCGTCAAAGCCCAGGAGCTCTGGGACTGCATCGTCAAACTCGAGACCGAGAAGTACGATCTCGAGGAGAGGCAAAAGCGACAGGACTACGACGTGAGTAACACTTTGACATTTGCACAGATTTAATAAGAAGCTATGCGTGCGATGCTTCTGGTCTGTGAAGTTGCCTTGAAAACATTGATATATGAAAACATTGATATATAGAGATGATTAACTCTTTTAAAGAGTCATTGTTAAAGAGAAAAGATTGAACAATTGTTTGAACCACTCACATTTCTAATATCTATCACTCAAATTATAGACATTAAACCTATTATTTGCATGAGCGGTTCCAATCTGTTCTATATGTCGGTATCTTCTCTCTATATGGATGAAATCCCTAATTTCAAAATAATTATATATATTATAACAATCTTTCTCGTTTCTGTTCACAGTTAAAAGAGCTCAAAGAAAGACAAAAGCAACAGTTAAGGCATAAGGCTCTCAAAAAGGGTCTTGACCCTGAAGCACTCACAGGCAAGCACCCTGTAAGTATCATTCACCAACTCGTTAATAACACCTATTACAAGCGCTTAAGGTGCAAAATTCTAAAGCAATATCGTTGAATTTTGCAGCCCAAGATCCAAGTAGCTTCCAAATACGAGAGGCGTGTGGACACACGATCATACGACGACAAAAAGAAACTCTTCGAGGGTGTAAGTATAAACCCCAGTTGAAATGAGGCCATTGTTCTTACAAACGATTTCAAATTCCAGAAAGTACTTTTAGCTCTGGTCAAGTTTTGTGTTCATAAGAGAAGCTATTTTCAATAGCTTTTTTCAAGTCAGTATGAAGTCAATTTCGTTATAAAACGAATAAGGCATTATATTTCTTTCGAATCCAAAAAACTACCTTCGTTTTGTGCGTTTGTTTCCTGAAGATACTACAGTGATGTAGAGCTAGTTAAAAAAAACCTTTTCCTATGTAGCATGCCACGCGATACAGAAAGAGTATGTTATACTACTACGGGGATTGTTGTAAGACACAAGTATGTTTTTGCAAACAACAATATGAATGAAGCAGAAAATAATACATTAATTTAATTCAGGGTTTGGATAACACGTACCAAGAGTATATGGATAAGTTATGGAGCGAAAAAATGGAGGAGTTTATGAACCGCACCAAAAGTAAGACGAAGCCCCCCAAATGAGACTTGTTGTGTTTTAAAGCTCGATATTTGATTCCGACTCTGACGCATGTCTCAAACGGCATGGTAGACCACTGCCCTCTCTGAACACACTGCCAATTTAACGAAAGTTTCGAAGCATCATTTATGTTAAGCTTGCATTGAAAATAATTAATACAACATCTTTTCCTGACATGAAATTTTTTCCTGACTTGGACATTACAGAAAGTTGTATAATAGCACAAAATACCCAGAAACATTGCACTATCCTCCATGAAGAAACCATTCTTATTTTCTCTATACACAAAATACATTATGAGGACGATATGATCGCTCTGCGCTATTTTGTGTACAAAGTCCTTTTAAAAAAGAAACGCTAAGTTGGCAGTGTAAAGGGTGATGCACAATATGCACATCATCAAATCCCGTACCCCAGTTATACGTGTACCTGGTCGCAACTTGCATTGTGCCTTCATTTGTATTGACCCCATGTGTTAACCGTTCCCCTAGGACCTAGAGAAACTGAACAAGGACTTCCTCGAGAAGGTCTGGTCGGAGAGGACCGAACAGTTTGGCACCAGGCAGAAGGGTAAGGAATCCAGAAAGGAAAATTTTACAGTCGATTTGAAAGGATCCAGTGTGTAGGCCGACATTGAGAAATTAAACTGAAGCTAGCTTTATGAAAAGCTTCGTACAAGTGGAATGGGATGACTTTCCGCGAAACGTGCTGACGCTCTAGCCCTTGCCACTGAGACAATATATCTTCTATCTCGATCGTTGAAACTGTAAATCTTTTCAAATTGACTGTAAAATTATAATTATCTCTATCCTGTCCTCTCTCTTTCTTCCTCATTATTTATTTGAAGGTCATCGTTCGTACTCAAGTTTTCTGTCGGATCGTACATTCTACTGATGTTTATATGTTGACGATTGCGTAATACTTGGCGATCGTTTTGTCTTCCATTTTGTTATTGCATACGTTGCATTTTGATTATATTTTGTTTAATATAAAGCACGACAACTAATATTACTCCAAGTTTGTAAACATTACATACATTACGTTTTTCTTCGCATAAATATACCTAGGTACCTATTTTGTTAAAATACTTGAATATATTCAATTTATTTCTGAATGTGTATGCCACCAATAAAACAACAATGGCTAACTTGCGTGTCACTGCAACGCAACTTACCTAAGTTTTTCAAAAGTAGTTCACACACGAGAATTTGGACACGAAATGCTGTTGTGGCGCACAAGTTGACCCGCGTTGACACTGTCAAAGTATAGCTTGGATAAAAATTGGACTTTGTCCGTTTCCACTTTGAACTGACGGCCTACCAAGCGCACTTTGGTTAGTGTTCCACGATCAAAGTAGCGTCCAAAAAGGCCGCCAAATCTACTTCGTTCAAGCATACGTTGATAGTGTCAACCAAGCTACAAAGCTACCTACTCTAACGAGGTTTTAACCAACAGCGAAACTGCCTAAGTGGTTCGGCGAGCGGCCAGGCAAGAAGAAGGGAGACCCCGAGTCCCCCGAGGGCGAGGAAGACGTGAAGGCGGCTGAGGACGAGGACCTCGCCTTCGAGCCCGAGCCCGAGGAGGAGGAGCCCGCGGAGGAGGAAGAGGAGGAAGAAGAGGAAGAGGAGGAGGAGGAAGAGGAAGAGGAGGAGGAAGAAGAAGAGGAATAAGTATGTGTTCACATCTATTAAACGAGAATCGTTTTATAGTCAAAGAAATATGTTTTGAAAATACAAACTCTAACTAGATAGCCGAACACAGTTTCGTACACAAACATCTAATATAACAAACTTCTAAAGATATTAAAGTAAAACGGTAGAAAAATCGTAAAAAAACCAAGTAATACTTTTACTATAAGCGTCCGTTATTAGCCAATGAAAAATAAATAGTACGGAAACGAGCTTTATTTTGTTATTCTTCACACGAGATCGCCTTTAATGGCGAAGAGATAACGATCAGACGTCACACGATGAAAAACAGCTAGTCACGTTTCAGAGCAAGCTATAAATACCCCCAAGAGATATAGGCGTGATGTGTGTACGTGTGTATTAATAGCTGTATGTGTTGTTTCAGATCTCTCGCCAGTGAGTTGTGAAAATAGCGCGGCACGGGCCGTACGCGTCGGACTGTACTGTTTTGTAACCAATCCATTAACTTATTACTATTATAAATTATTTTTATTCTTTATACTGTTGCAGCAATCGTTACGGAACAAGGACTCTCTTTACATTCGCATTACCGTCGCGAACATCTATGACGATACAATAAACTAATTTATTTCATAAGTCTTTGCGTTTTTTATTTTCCTTTTTTAAATAGAAGAACTTTCGTAACGTTTATTTTTTTCTTTGTTTTATTTTTATTTGACCTTGAACTATATTTTTATTACGTTTTGGTAGTTATAAAAAGAAGGGGCAATGAGGGAACCTTGCGGAAAACCACAACAAAGTCATGATAAACTTTTCGCATTCAGAGTTGACATGTGGTATAACATGAATAAAGTACAACAAAAACACATTATACCGAATTTTGCATAATTTAGTGCATTTAGTTGTATATTAGTTCGTACCAAGTCTGATTACATATAATGGCTGGGTCTCGTAAGCCATTCCCAAATCCAGTTTTCGTTAAGTTCTTTTTCTGATATGGCGAAACAATATCGATAAAAATCAAGACCATATTTCTTAGGTCGAGGGATGACCGCATTAGAAAAAAGGACTGACTACTTACTGAGTTATAATATAAGTTAATTTGGTTTTAATATAAGTATAAATAAATAAAATACTATACATTAAGTAAATAATTTTTATATTCAATCATTTCATAATGCACAATCAATAATAATACCTATTTAATAGTAGTAGTAACTAATATAATAAATGGAAACTAAATAATAACTACAAATTAAATGAAACGAAATTTATTTTTATTATAATTTCGAAAAAAATAAATGGTTCTTAACCGAGCGTAATTAGATACTAACATTTTTATTAAATATCTGGATATTAAGTAGCTGTTCTGGAAACAAAAAGTTAGAATAATTCCATATAGATTGCAAAACGTTTTATTAAACAAATTCGCGGAACTTATCCGCATCGAATGAACCGAATTTTTAAGAAATCTTAATATGAAATCTTATGAAACCTCGCACATTTGCCGGAATCGACCGATTGAGTTCGGAAAAATATGCAAGGTTTTAGAGGATTTCATATAAAGTATTCTAAAATGGGTTCGTTGGATGCGGATAAGAGTGCATTCACCTTAAATGGCATCTGCCCGTAACAAACACAGAAGTAGTTATTATTTAGTAGTAAGTGTGTATGAATAGTACCAGGGGGGGGGGTACCTACGCGGGCACGGCGGCGGGCTGCGGCGCGGGCGCGGGGGGCGCGGGCGCCTTGTGCATCAGGTTGATCTTGTCACCGAGGGATAGTGCCATGCCCTGTACGAGAAATAATGTATTAGGATCTCAGTAATGACATGATTTCAACAAGAAAAAAAAAGCTAAAGCTACCTCCGATCGTAATGAAGTAACTACAAGTGACTACGACGCTTTGAAACGAGCATTTTTAGACTATTGCCAGACCTCTGATAAGATTTATACTTGCTATAGTCGGCACTTGGTGGAACTCCATAGTATACATCGTAAGAATTATAAATGAATTGAAGCCACTCGTACTCCATTTAAACATTAATTTAATTATAATGTATTGCATAAACATTTGTAAAGTAACTGCCCCTGATGATGCTCAAGAAATTTGTTGGGAAAAACCTACAAATATAATAAGTGGAACGAGTACAAGTGGGTTTAACTCATAATTCCTACATTGTTCCGATAGATTATTTGGCAGAGTCGATGGCATTTCAAACGAAAACCATTTAAGATCAGTAGAGTATTGTAGTGCCATCGTCTATCTTAGGATGGAATCAACCAAAAATCACATTATACACATACACATATCACGCCTATATCCCTGGCGGGGTAGGCAGAGCGTCAACAACCGTAAAATTACGGTCGTTATCGCCACGTCTGACAAATGTTTGAGGGTTGTTTTTGATAAGCCGGGCATTACTATAGTGACAGGTTGTCAGCCTGGTAAAATTGCAATACACATGAAGCCCTCCAGTCCCTTAGTCGGTTTCTACGACACCCACGGGAAAGAAATGGGGTGATGCTATTCTAAGCCGGCATCACACGGCACATCACATTATTCAATCAACATAAGTAAATGTTATATTACCTGGCTCTTAGCCCGGATCCTGACGTGTCCGACGACGGGCGCGTTGGGCTTGTGCAGCGGCGTCTCGATGCTGAGGTTAGCGAGCGCATCTTCGCCGAATATCGACCGCGCGTACAGGTTGGCCGCCATGAAGCCGCACTGACCGGAAAGCGCCTGAGGGACGACACATAACCAACTAGAGTTATTTGTTACACGTAGAGGCAACACATTTTCGCACTATAAGGCGTAAAAATATTAGCTGCAGATATTTTAAGGGGTGAACCAGTCCATGAAACTGAAAAACTTTCCCCAAGGAACATAGATCGAAAGGTGTGAAAATTTTTTGGACTACCAAATTACAAATACCAGAATACAAAATTACCAACCGACCAAGTTAATTTGTATGGGAAGTCCAAAAATAATCTCATATTTTGACTTATGTTGCTTGGGAAAAGTTGTTCAGTTTCATGAGCTGATTCATCCCTTAAAATATTTGCAGCTAATATTTTTACATCCTGTATAGCAACTAACTAAAGTTTTTAGTTACACGTAGAGGCAGTGGATTTTCGCACTATAATTAGGCCCGTATTTAGAACTTGAGTGCGTTTTTGTGATGTCATTGGTACTGCCTGAAATTTGTAAACATCACTCTTGCGATCGATCTTATACAGTTGAGTGCGATTTATTAATGCGGGCCTTAGTTCGGTACACGATTCTTATAAGAATCGATTAAGCATGCATTTGACTGTCCCGATGGCGTAGCGGATAGTATGCCTGCCTTCTACGCCGAGGGTCGTGGGTTCGATCCCCACCGAACACAAATATTTGTTAAGTCAATTTTCAAATATTTGTGTTGAGTCTGGGTGTTTTCTATGTATAATATGTATTTATTTACAAAAAAAAAGGTATATATGTATTAGTATCAGCTATCTAGTTCCCATAGCACAAGCTTTGCTTAGTTTGGGGCTAGATGGCGCTGTGTGAATCGTCCAGGATATTTATTTATTATTTATTTATTTATTATTTATTTCCTGATGCAAAATCAACAATACACATATTACGTACACAACAATACAAAAGGTTAATAAAGCAAAACCGCTAAGGAAAAAGAATAACAGAAACCAATTTTTTATTAGGACAATAACTATTGATTACCACACTATGAAGATAATCTTACCTTGTCTGGCGTCAGACATTTCATATTGGTGGAGGCCAGCAGATGTTGAAGGTATTCTTTCAAGTCCGTGATGTTCGTGTTTACAGACACCTAAAAACAAAATACCATTATTAGACTCATAACTTACAGCATCAATTACTACATTACTTAAATTCATACTTATACTATATTTTTTATCCAGATAGACTAAACTGACAGCCAAGAATGACCTTATTTTTTTAAAATGTTGCAAGCATTATTGTAGTGTTGTGGTTTGACTCATTCATTTTATTCATTGAACTGTTGGGAGATGATTCCTCGATGTAGTTATTTTTGTAAATAATAGTAGATTACGTACTTAGGCATGTAACCAATCAAAAACAACCGAGGTTTTTTAACCTACCCGAGGTACCTTTCCGAGGTTGTTATTGATGTTACATCCGTGGTACGTATACTGCTTTACATGTCGAATGAAAAGTGAGTTAAATAAAACGATAAATGCAAGAAAACGATCCACAAAAGATGATTGTATCGACTGGTATTCAAATTGCACAACTAAACTTTTTTTTCTATGATTGAAAAATATTGAATTAATATGAAAGAAAAGTATCCTAACATAAAGTAGACATTTTTCTGATCGTAGGGATATTAGTCATTTTTACTTTTGTTATTGTAATATTGAGTAATAATTCGACAAACTCATTTGTTGAGGTTATAAAAATAAAGATTAAAAATATAATTCCTGCGTTCAAGCAACACAATTCATAGCGGCCAGATCGAAATTTTAAAATTTTGATGCAGCTCCTATTAAAAATAAGAAGAAATTGATTTTAACTTTTTAATTGTCGCGATTCTATTGGTTCTTTTTCTAGTTCCATATTTAAAATTACTTACAGGCTTAGTTTTAAAACCTCGCCTGTAAGTTGAACTTACAGGTCGTGTTTTTTGCCAGTAATGACCTACTTTCAGAGCATGAGATATGTATATATGCATAATAAGTACATTCTCTTCTCCGCCAGATTTTTGAAAATGGGTAGGTAGGTCAAATAGAAGACTGTAACATTAACCCATATGGTAAACAAACTTTACAACTTACTTCGCTGCTGTGGTGAACCTGGTAAATAAATTCTAATCCTCCGACGATAACAACAAAAACGTATTTTTGTCTGGTCAGACAGGAAATAAATGTGAAGTTAGTTTGTAACAAACAAAGTAGTATGTTTGTCTTTTAGGCCAATTTATTAACGCAAATTGAAATTAACTAAATTATTTTCAAAAAGATTCAATGGCTATCTTTGAATCATATAGCTTGATCAGTCGGGGTACAACACTATTTTTTTATTATTTTTAAATACAATAACGTGACAACCCACCAAATGTCAATTTAGTCTATCTGGATAAAAATAATAGTTTAAGTTATTCATTCACGACTGTAATTAAAAAGTAACAAACAGTGATGTAGTAGTACATCAGTTGTTAAAAATAAAATGAAAGACAGAGAAACAAGTTACAATTTGGTACCGTGACTAGGATATATTTTGGGATATGTTACAATATGGTGCTGTGACCAGGATATTTTAGGACATGTTACAATATGGTGCTGTGACCAGGATATTTTAGGACATGTTACAATATGGTGCTGTGACCAGGATATTTTAGGACATGTTACAATATGGTGCTGTGACCAGGATATTTTAGTACATGTTACAATATTGTGCTGTGACCAGGATATTTTAGGACATGTTACAATATGGTGCTGTGACCAGGATATTTTAGGACATGTTAAAATATGGTGATGTGACCAGATTACAGTTTGAGATTATTTTATTGTATCTAATAAAACACACTTTCTCATGTGTGGCAAAACAGATCAAAATACAGATTGTAAAGACAATGAAGTATATAGAAACCTTATTCTCCCACTCGAACTCTGCCCACATCTGCCTGAAGTCAGCATCAGAGCATAGCGCGGGCTGGATGTAGTCCACTATGTCGATATGTATGTCATTCAACACCACCACGCCGCGGTCCATAGACGCACCTGTCACTTCGTACACTGCAAACCAAAATTATGTAAAAATTTACTTAAAGGTAAAGTAAGAAAATACTTTATTGCATTACTTTACTTTTTTATTGTTGCATTTGAGGGAAAAAGTTAAACATTAGCACAAATATTATGATTGGAAAAAAATAAAAGAAAACAAAAGAAACTAGAGGCTCACTGTTACTTATTTTTCCGTAGATGTTTTCCCGGCAAGTTTTATACATATTAAACCTTCCTGTTGATTCACTCTAAATATTAAAGAAACTACATCAAAATATATACATAAATACAAACTTAGCGAGAGACGCGAAAACCGACTTTGCTTTATACTATGTAGTGAAGGAAAAAGAAAGAAACCAGAAAATAAAAGAAAACAGGATACTCAAATTACCAGTATTAACGGGATTATCACCACGATCATGTTTGTTTTTACATCGATATTTCAAAACAAGATACTGTCACACTCACCTATGTTGCCGAAAATGATTCCGTTTTCAGTGCTGGCCACTTTAACGTGAGCCTTGATGGTGGCGAAGTCTCGTGGCGCCAGCACCACCGCCGCGGGTCTTTCTACCAGCCGCAGGTCGCCCAGTGTCGCCAGCTCTACGGTGCAGTTTTGCAGCGTGTCGTCTGAGGATAAATAATAAGTATTGCATTGGAGATTTTTCTTTTTTCAATATTCATCATGTCAAAATTATATCGTTTTTAACGTGACGTAGAATATAGTTTCACCCCTTTGTTGGATGTTGTAAGATACCACTTGGACTCGAGAGTTTCAAGTGTATTACAGTTTAAAGCGACAGGCTGACTACTCGCCACTACAATAATACACGAATAATCTGAAAGGGCCTTCAACATTGGTCAGAGGTAGCGATAACGACCGTATTTTTACGGCCATTAAAGCTCTACCTACTGTACAAGGCATAAATGCGTGAAATGTATTATCTGCTATTATTGTATGAGTCTATTTCACTGAACTAAACATGAGATTTTTTACGAAAATCTTTAAAAAAAGAGATTTTTTTGGAGGAGTGATGGATGATGAGGCCAGTTGCCTGGTCGGGTATTGTTATCAGGGGACCGACTGCTCCAACTGGACATATTTGGAGGTTGTTTACAAGGTGTAACTTTAAATGCGCAAAACCTCAGACTTGTTTGAGGGTACAACGCATGAAACTGAACAACTTTCCCTAAGAAACATAGGTCGAAATGTGAGAACTATATTTCTACCTCCCATACAAATTGATTTGGCCGGTCGGTAATTTTGTATGGGAGGCCCAAAATTTTTTTCATATTTCGTACTATGTTCCTTGGGAAAAGTTGTTCAGTTTTAGGGGCTGAGTGTGGGTGTCTGAGGTTCTGCGCATTTAAAGTTACACCTTGTATATAGCGATCGGCGGAAACACTTCGACACCGCGTTTCAGGACTTGTATGTGGAGCGCATGCGCACCGCTTGTCGTACAATCGAGTCTGACAGATAGGTACTCACCAGTCTGGTTGACGACCAACACATCCAATACGATGTCATACTGATTGACAGCCACGATGGCTTCAGCGTAGACGGGGTCACTGAACCCGGTCAGCTGCGTCACCTTGGACAGGCGGCCCTTCTCCTCATTAGCGCCGGTGCTGCGACCTGTGACCAATAAAACGTCATAACAATTAATATTAAATTTACAGGCTGACAACCTGTCACTATACATATGTTTTCTGAAACAACCTTGGAAAACATTCCTCAAAAATGTCAGACGTGGTGACAGCGACCGTATTCTTGCGGCCGTTAACGTTCTGCCTACCCCACAAGGTATAAAGGCGTGATATGTGTGTGTAATATTAAATTTTTCTGAAGTCTTTTGCAGTTATTTTATCAATTTAGCCTACTCTTCTGTTTCTGATTTCTGGGCAATTAATTTTTGCCATTGCCACGACAACAACGGATAAGACGACATTCTTAGATTTTTTTGCGAAATTATAAAGTTGACTTAGGGATAAATCATGCTAGCATTCTGCACACACTACAATCAAGTCATAGATATATGCGGCATGTTACAATACAGTTTTGTAACTAGGATATGTTATGGCATGTTAAACAGAGGTAAATCATGCTAGCATTCTGCACACACTGCGATCAAGTCATATATATTTGGGGCATGTTACAATATGGTTCTGAGACTAGGATATATTATAGCATGTTAAACGGGTATAAATCATGCTAGCATTCTGCACACACTACGATCAAGTCATAGATATTTGGGGCATGTTACAATATGGTTCTGAGACTAGGATATATTATAGCATGTTAAACGGGTATAAATCATGCTAGCATTCTGCACACACTACGATCAAGTCATAGATATTTGGGGCATGTTACAATATGGTTCTGAGACTAGGATATATTATAGCATGTTAAACGGGTATAAATCATGCTAGCATTCTGCACACACTACGATCAAGTCATAGATATTTGGGGCATGTTACAATATGGTTCTGAGACTAGGATAAGTTATGGCATGTTAAACAGGGATAAATCATGCTAACATTCTGCATACACTGCGATCAAGTCATAGATATTTGGGGGGGAATGTTACAATATAGTTCTGTGACTAGAATATGTTATGGCATGTTAAACAGGGATAAATCATGCTAACATTCTGCATACACTGCGATCAAGTCATAGGTATTTGGGGGGGAATGTTACAATATAGTTCTGTGACTAGAATATGTTATGGCATGTTAAACAGGGATAAATCATGCTAGCATTCTGCACACACTACGATCAAGCCCTAGGTATTTGGGCATGTTACACTATGATTCTGAGACTAGGATATGGCATGATAAACAGGGATAAATCATTCCATCATTCTGTACACACTGCGATCAAGGCATAGGTATTTGGGGCATTTTAAAATATGGTTTTGTAACTAGGATATGTTATGGCATGTTCAACAGGGATAAATCATGCTAATATTCTTCACAGAGTAGATACGTTCCAGTCTGTCATAAATACAAGTATATCAATTCATAAAAATAACGTTACTTTAGAAAGTTCAGCTCAATTGGCTGGTTCTCTGTGTAAAAATGTTACAGCGTTTTATTTCATTTCATATAAGTGTACCTATTAAAAATCAAGTTTATTGAATAAAAGTAAGTGCCGTGTGAAGCCGGCTTAAAACAGCATCACCCCATTTCTTTTCCGTGGGTGTTGTAAAAGCCGACAAAGGGACTGGAGTGTTTCATGTATATTGTAATTTTAGGCGACAGGCTGACAACCTGCCACTATAGTAATACACGAATTATCTTAATCGACCCTCAAACATTTGACAGACGTGGCGATCACGACCATTACGGTCGTTAAGTACCCCGCCAGGGATAAAAGCGTGTTTTGTATGTGTGTGTGTGTGTGTGTGTGTGTTATTGTATAAAGAACTCATGTTTTTTATTTGAATGTTGTATACCTTGCAGCGCCTTGTTCAGCGACAGCTCGAACATGTCGTGCACGGCCGTGGCGACGCCGCCGCCCGCCAGCGCCGCGAACTGGATGCCCGTCTCCACCTCCACCGCGTGCACCTCCGCCACTTCTTCCGACTGGAAACAACGTTCAAATATTCAATTACTAATTAGATATATAATAAATCAATATCCTGGACAATTCACACTGCGCCATCAAGCCCCAAACTAAGTAAAGCTTGTACTATGGGAACTAGATTAGATAGCTGATATTAATACTTATACAGGGTGTAAAAACAATTGCTGCAAATATTTTATGGGTTGAACCAGCCTATGAAACTGAACAACTTTCCCCAAGGAACATAGGTCGAAATATGAAAAAAAATTTGAACCTCCCATACAAAATTAAAGTTATCGACCGACCAAGTCAATTTATAGGAGAGGTAGAAAAAAACTCATATTTCGACCTATGTTCCTTGGGGAAAGTTTTTCAGTTTCATGGGCTGATTCACCTCATAAATTATTTGCAGCTAATATTTATACACCTTATACTACATACACAAATCACGTCTTTATCCCTCGCGGGGTAGGTTGTCACAGTTGTGACAGGTTGTCAGCCTGTCGCCTAAAATTGCAATACACATGAAACCCTCAAGTCCCTTAGTCGGCTTCTACGACACCCACGGGAAAGAAGTAGGGTGATGCTATTCTAAGCCGGCATCACACGACTAAACCATGGTAGAAATATTGAATTCCCAATTTTAGTATTTAAAAAAAAATACACTCCCCACTCTAAATAAAAAAAGAACAGTTACTTTTACACGGCGTAGCGCGAAGGCTGTCTTTGTATGTTTAATATGGGTTAATACAGGTTATATTTGAAATAGGTTTGATGTAGGCTATGTTTCATATAGTCTATGTTTGATATAGGCTATGTTTGATATAGACTATGTTTGACATAGGCTATGTTTGATATAGGCTATGTTTGATATAGGCTATGTTTGATGTAGGCTATGTTTGATATAGACTATGTTTGATATAGGCTATATTTGATATAGACTATGTTTAATACAGGTTATGTTTGATATAGGTTATATTTGATGTAATCTATGTTTGATATAGTCTATGTTTGATATAGTCTATGTTTGATATAGGCTATGTTTGATATAGACTATGTTTAATACAGGTTATATTTGATGCAGGCTATGTTTGATATAAGCTATGTGTTGTATATATACCGTCTCCATATCAGCCGGCATCTGCTTGTCACTCAGCTGTAGCAAAGCTTGCAGGGCGGAGCGCGAGCCGCCCAGTAGGGCTTCGCTGATGACCTGGGGGCGGGTGCTCCCGGCGATGAGGCAGATGCAAGCGTGCTCTAAGTCGTCCGCGGTCAGGCCGGTCTGCGTGTTGGTGCCTGACGGAGAAATCCAGGCTGTAAAAATGTTAGCTGCAAATATTTTGACTGAGCAACTTTTCCCAAGAAACATAGGTAGAAATATGAAAAAAAAATTTGGGCCTCCCATGTTCAGTGTCATGGGCTGATTCATGCCTTAAAATATTTGCAGCTAATATTTTTACACCTTATATACGTAAGCAGAACGTCAACGGCCGCAAAAATAAGGCCACCATCGCCACTTCTGACAAATAATGAGGGCCCTTTCAGATGATTCATGTATCACTGTAGTGACAGGTTGTCAGCCTGTATGCACGGGAGTTTACTGCCAAAATAGGCTACAACAGCCTTCGCGCCCATCAGCGCCGATCTGATTAGAAGTCGAAGTGGTCGCCATGGCCGGAATCGGCCGGAGAGATCATCATCATAATGCCGGAAGACGTCCACTGCTGAACATAGGCCTCCCCCAAAGATTCCCAAAGTGGCCGCCATTCGAGAACCTTTCTTCCCCATCGGTTATCGGTTCGCCGTTGCGCGGTTCGGGTTTCGTAAATATTCATGTCTATTATTGTCTATCTTGAATGGATTCTGAATTCGCTAGATAACAGGGTCATTAATAAAATACAAAAGAAATACGCATAAATCTATTTTCCAAAAATACAACATACTCCATTTATAGTTTTCCAAAACAAAGCCAGTGATGAAGTATCTTACCAGAGTTCTGCTTATGGTGCACCAACAACGCCGCCGCCAGATGCAGTGCGGTGGTGCGGTCCTTCACGCTGTCCAGCTTCAAGGCGAGCTTGGCGAGCGCGGAGCACGCGCAGGCCGCCGTGAAGCTCTCGCCCTCCTTCAGCGCCTGCCACAGCGCGGGGCCGGTGGACGCGGGCGACACTGCTTGCCTGCGTAATCGGAATCAGAAATCATACATACACATACAGAAATCACGCCTTTATCCCTTGCGGGGTAGGCAGAGCGTTAACGATCGTAAAATTACAGTCGTTATCGCCACGTCTGACAAGCATTGAGGGCCTTTGCAGATAATTCGTGTATCACTGTAGTGACAGGTTGTCAGCCTGTCGCCTAAAATTGTAATACACATGAAACCCTCGAGTCCCTTAGTTGCCTTTTACAACACCCGCGGGAAGAAATGGGGTGATGCTATTCTAAGCCGACATCACACGGAAAAATCAAGAATCAGAAATCAGAAAGTCTTTATTTGCATAAATCATCATCATCATCATATCAGCCCACATCTACCCACTGCTGAGTATAGGCCTCTTCTTTTTCTCGCCATCTGCGCCGGTCCTGTGCCTCCCGCATCCACTGTCTACCAGTAACGGTGGCTAAGTCGTCCGTCCATCTAGCGGGTGGTCTGCCAACTGGACGCTTTTTTGTTCGCGACTGCCACTCTGTTACCGCCTTGGTCCACCGCCCATCATCCCTACGAGCCAAGTGTCCTGCCCACCCCCACTTCAGTCTCGTGATTCGCTTCCCGACATCAACGACTCTTGTTCGGCGTCTTATCTCCTCGTTGCGAACACGATCCTGAAGCTTGATACCTAACATGGAACGCTCCATGGATTCGCCGCCTAGTCGCTTTCGCGTACGGAGAACAGACGACTGCCCAGTGATTCTGCCTACCCACGGTCGTCGCGTAGGGCTCTGTTGAGCACCCCGTAACCCCGGCCTCCCACCAGCGGGTCTCACCGGGGGGGGGTACTCCAGGGTCTTGCGTCCCGTGGGCGGGCTACGCCTCGCGCGGACCAGGCAAACACGTAGCCTCCAACAAACTTTTGATGCCGCCAACCGGCCGTTTAACCGCGCGCGACCGGCGCACCCGGGTGTTCGTCCGCTCGAACCCCGGCGCCGCCGTGCAGCGCGTCATAGACGCCGCCTTCGCGCCCACGCGGGGACCCCCAGCGGACCCGCGCCCTAACCCGGCACCACCATCGCCGCCTACGGCCAGCGCAGCAGCGATAACCGCTGCTTTCGCCGCCGCACCACCACTGCCGCCACTGCCCGCCGCTCCGCTGCCTCAACGTCCGCCGAGCAAACGACAGCAGGCACTCATCGACCTCCAGCGCACCGCCGCACGGCACACAGCCCTGGACGCTCTCAGGGAGAGTGCTGCAGCCGTGCAGGCGGGAGCGCCGGCACCCCAGCGCGCAGAAAAGCGCACGTATGGATATGGGGGGGGCTCCTCCTCCTCCACCTCACCGACCCCGCCGAGGACCCGCACGGTTCCGGCTACGAGGGTCACGCCGCCGCTGTCCATGCCCTTGCTGGACAGCCCGACGCCGCCGACGTCGAGCGCCGCCGCTCCGTCACCCACATACGCGAACGTGTTGACGACGCCTCCGTCACCGAAGCCGCGTACCATCCGCCCGACACCGCCCACGCCCGCTCAGGACGCGGGCAAGAAGACACCGCCGCCTGCACCCACGGCTACTATGAAATTGACGGGGTGTACGAAGAGGCCGCCGCCGATAGTGGTCGATCAGCTTCCTGAATGGGGCCGCCACTTCGGCAAGCTGAAGGAACAGCTCGGCCACGCGCCAAACGTGCGACCCTACGGGTCCACAGGGTTTAGATTCCTGGCGAAAAGCGAACAGGAATTCCGCGTTTACCAGCGCTACCTTACCGCGCTGGAGGGCTCCGGAACCGGGATTACCTGGTTCGCTTACGCACCCCGGAAAGAGCGACCACTCAAGGTCGCCATAAGAGGCCTTCCGGTCAACACGGACCCGGAAGACATCAAGAAGGAGCTGACCACCCTGGGCTACGAGGTGGACTACGTGCGCCCCATCAAGGCGCGCGGAGGACGCCCAGGATGCATCTTCTTCGCCCAGATTACCCGCACGCCAAACCTCACCCCGGACATCTACAACATCGCCGAGTTGTTGAACATGCCCGGCGTGAAGATTGAGGGATGGCGTGGCAAGCAAGGACCGCCACAGTGCCACCGCTGCCAGCAGTTCCGGCACAGCAGCCGACACTGCCACCGCAAGTTGGTGTGTGTCGTCTGCGGCGGCGAGCACGCCGCCCGGGACTGCCGACGCCCCCGTGAGCAGCCGGCCACCTGCGCCAACTGTGGCGGGGCACACCCCGCCAACCACCTTGACTGCCCCGTACTGCGCCGTGAGGTACGGAACAAGAGAGCGGGTACAGCGCCTTCTACGAAGCCCGTCGACCTGAAGAGGACGGAAGCGGCACCGCAGGGGGAGACCAACGCGGCTGGATCTCTCATGGCGGCCGCCAACGCCCCAGCAGGATCGACGAAGAAGCGGCAGCCGAGGAGGCGGAGGAGGCGAGCATCGCCCCCGCCCCCTCAGGACGTGGAAGAGCCGGGCCAACCACGTCATGTGCCACCCACGGGTCCGTTGGGAGCGGTCGGCACCCCTTTGGGTGAACCTCAGGGGGAGAAGCCGAAGCCCCAACCGGCCCCAAGACCACAGATAAAAAGAGCAGCCGTCCTTGAAGAGGACAGACAGGTCCTGATACTAGCTATCAGGACCCTCACTGATGTTTTGGCCGCGCTCCGTGAAGGCGAAGACGCGGCCCCCATCATAAGTTCTAGCCTCCAGCGCCTGATGTCGTCCTTCGGCGATGTCACGACCGCCATGGGCGGCCTGGAGGCTAAGGCTCTCAGATAGTCTGCTCAGGGTGGTGCTGTCAAGCACAGCCTGACGTGGCCGTCGCCTGTCCACATCCACTACTCCATGTCGAGTAGTCAGGATCGTGGGCACGCATGATGAGCCCAGGAAAGCCCGGCACCTGCCGCTTACCGGATTTGACTGCTGCCTCGAGACCCCCACGCGAGAAGGACGAGGCAGCCACACCAGGACACGACCACCAGGGGACGAGCCGCCGCTGGCTGATGGGCACTAGCTGGGCCTCCCCCAATGGGGAATCACCCGGCTGGTACGACCTCGCCGCGGCGTGAAGTCCTCCTGGCACCCGGACATCCGCCGCACTCTTCGGAGTGCCCCCCATCGCCCCGCCTGTTTTAGCAGGCGGCGACTTGAGCCCACGCCCATGAGGCCATTGCCTCGAAGGCGTCTCCCCGCCGGCTGCTTCGCAGCCGTCGAGAAGAGGACTGACAAAATTCCATGGCTCTTTGTGCAACCTTCACTTTGTGCAAGCTCTCCCTTGTGAGCGTCCATGTTTCGGTACCGTAAGTGAGCGTGGGCAAGACACATTGGTTAAAAACTCTGGTCTTTAGGTTTTGTGGGATCTTGGATTTAAATACGTCTTTTAGTTTACCAAAGGCGGCCCAACCTAGCTGAATACGCCTGTCAACCTCCTTCACCTGTGACTGCGGACCAAAGGATAAACTGTCCAAGATATAAGTAGTATTTTACTGCCTCAATAGGGCAATTACCGACAATTATGTTCGGTACAGTTGAGTTGCTCAGCATAATTTTGGTCTTGGACAAGTTCATCCTAAGGCCGACTTTAAGTGATGCGGTGTGCATAAAACACTGTATAAAAGATGTTACAATAGGGTGAGTGCACTAGAGTTTTGCCAACTTTTAAATGAGCATGCAAATACCAAAAAATGTATCACACAATATTTAAATGTCAAATACAATACCAAATTCATGATAAGATTCCAATGCAATTAAAAAATTAAATGCGTAAATAGTCATACTTTGAGAGTTTTTATTAAATTTTGTTTATGCCGTGTGATGTCGGCTTAGAATAGCATCACCCTATTTCTTCCCACGGGTGTCGTACGAGAAGACTAAGGGAATCGAGGCTTTCATATGTATTACAACTTCAGGCGACAGGCTGACAACCTCACTAAAGTGATACACGAATCATCTGAAAGAGCCCGCAATATTTGTCAGACGTGGTGATAGCACGGAGGAGAGTAACCAGTGGAGAACGCGTCGGTACGATTTTGTTCAAAACCAAGCTCACTGGTTTTTGCGGGGGGAGAGGTAATTATCGCTAGACGCAATTGGCTTTCGCAATGACCGCATATTTTGTAGAGATGGGAAAAATAAATATGTAAAATTATATCGATATTTTATATCACCGTTTAATAAGTTTACTCATATTATGTGTAAGAAAATTTATTGAAACATGTGCATGCTAATATTAATATAGCGATATATGTATAAAAAAAAATAATAAGCTCCTACTTACATTGTAATTTTAGGGTATGTATTGAAATAATTGTACCGAATTGGAAACGACCTGTTACGATCATTTTGGATGGTAGGGCTGGTTGGCGAGACGATGCTGGTCAGCAGACAGACAGACGGACATGACAAGATGATATATTGACCTACCTATTGATATTTTGTTCTGATTTCATAATAAATGAAATAGTTACAAATTGACTCGAGAGTGTTGGTGTATTTTTAGGCGATAGGCTGACAACCTGTCACTATAGTGATGTGATACACATATTTTCTGAAACAACCTTAGAAAACAAACATCAAAAATGTCATACGCGGCGATAGTGGCCGTATTCTTACCATTGGCCATTAACGCTCTGCCTACCCCGCAAGGGATAAAGGCGTGATATATGTATGTATGTATATATGTATGTTACAAATTGATATTCGACTAGTGCAAGATCTTTTATTTATAATAATGAAACACGAAGTTTTGGCGCGGGGGGAATGCGTCCGCGCCACTCCATATACCCCGAATGCATTCATTCATATAATATACATTGTAGGTAAGTTGTTAAGTACGTACATTAACATAATTCTTTTATGACGATCCCAGAATTATCGATAAAATCATTTTATACTTCTGAGAACAGTGGTATAGCACTAATACGAAGAAAGAGCCAGCCTACGTATGGACACACCCGTGCGTTAGAAAGGGATAGCAATGAAAGACATCAACGGGAGCGCATCAGAAATTATAAATTATTTTTCAGGAATTATTTTTCATTAAAATGAAATTTTGAAAGAATCAAGCATAAAAATGTTTACCTATGAAATGTTATCCCGTCTTTTGCGGAACTTGATGTTGTATTACGCTTTCCACACCATTTCACTGCACAGGAAGGCATTCTTGATTACGTTTATACGCCAAAAGACGAAGCGCGGAACGTCCGTTCTTTCGCACAGTCTCAACCCGACTAATCAAAATTTTGATGCGTCAGCCTTATAAAGCATACATCAAGTGAGTGCGGTCGCCCCCGCATGCGTTCTCCACTGGTTATTGTCCTCCGTGTAGCGACCATATTTTTACGGCCACTAAGGCTCGTCCCACCCCGCAAGGGAAAAAGGCGTATGTGTGTGTATGTTTGTTTATCATCATCATCATTTCAGCCGGAAGACGTCCACTGCTGAACATAGCCCCAAAACCCCCCCAAGATTTCCAAAGTGAACGATCCTGCGCAACTTGCATCCGCTGGCGTCCAGCGATCTTCACCAGATCATCTATCTGTCCACCTTGTGGGAGACCGTCTAACACTACGACTTCAAAATTTAAAATAAGGTGTGTAAGGAACGGGGTAACGAAAACTTCGCAGGCTTGATCAGATCAGACTATGAAATTAAACAACTTTTTCTATAGAGGCTTTGGAAACGAAAACAGATCTTGGAAATAATATAAATCACACATTAATCCCGATCAGCTTACTGATTTTCTATAGAAATAAAAAAAAGTTTCTTAGCATTCTCTTCTTCTTCTTAAGTAATTATTTTTCAGGGCGTCATAGTCTCATACCTGCTAAGTTTTCGGTACACTGTCTACTACTACTACTACAATCGCCAGAGTTTATCGGATCCTTGGACGAATCTCTATCGCAAAAGAAAAAAAGAAGAATGCAAGATATAGTTACGTGGGCACGTTGAAGGCGGACTGCGAGGCGTAGGTGCCGTCGCTGGTGACCAGCTGTCGCGGCGCCTCCGGCTTCTCCTCCTTCTTCACTTTCTCTTTCTCCTCCTGCACAATCACAATACATGGTTGATAGGAATACTCTACTGTATGTTATTTTATGATGTATAAAATATTAGCTGCAAATATTCTAAAGGGTGAATCAGCCCATGAAGATGACAACTTTCTCTAAGAAACAGAGGTCGAAATATATATTTTTTTTTTACTATCCTTCCCATACAAATCTGGTCTTGGTCCCAAACTTGGTCGGTGGGTAAATTTGTATGGTAGGTACAATTTCTTTTTCATATTTCGACCTATGTTTCTTAGGGAAAATTGTTCAGCTTCATGGGCTGGTTCACCCCTTAATATATTTGCAGCTAATATTTTTACATCCTGTATATGAAAAACTTTTAATTCATATTAATGTTTGCACGGGAAGACGATTTTTTTATCGTTTCCTAGCATTGGTCCAATAGTGTTTCTTTAGTAATATCTCCTAGCAACGCATCTGATTAAAGGCATGTTCTCCGAAGCACGGTGTATTGGTACTCACTGTGCCGTCACTAGCTGCACTGGGCGAGGGGATGACGTCCACGAGCACGTCGAGCGCCGCCTTGGCGCGCTGCGGGGAGTCCGCGAACTCCGCCACCAGCCACAGCGCCGAGCGCGCGATCTTGCCCACTTTTATGTACGGCACGGACTCTACGAGTTTCTGGAAATATCACACTCAAATCAAGACCGCAAGTTAACCTGATCTACAGGTACATAAACATGCAGGTACAAAATGCATCTATTTATAATATTTTAAGAAGTGCATCATCCTGTGAAACTGAACAACTTTCCCTAAGGAACATAGGTCGAAATATGAAAAATAATTCTGATCTTCCATACAAAATGACCGACTGAACAAGTCAATTTGTATGGGAAGTCGGAAATATTTTCTTATATTTCGACCTATGTTTTTTGAGGAAAGTTAAGAAGTTTAGTTTCATGGGCTGATATTCACCCTTTAAAATATTTGCATAAATGATAAAAAGCAATGGCGCAAGAATGCGACCTTGTGGAACACGTCAGTCAGTATGATTAACTTTTCCGTACTAAAGTGAAACACACTATAAGCAACTATCTTCATGATCGCGTTTATATAGAAAATCAAACAAATGTAGGGTAAAGAACTCCTTTGTGTTATGATTGAAGTGTAAAATAGGGATGTTAACAATGTCGAAAGCTCTGGCTAAGTCTAGGCAATTTGGTTGTGGACTGGGTCATTAATAAAATATAAAAGCTGTTTTCAAAATAATTAAAGTTTAAATAAATAAACACAAATAATACATAACAATAAGGTTTCCAAAAATAGCAATGTATTTATTATACATTCCTAATTTCATACAAAATACCGTTTTAAAAAGTAGCTCATATCACCTGCCAGTCCACAACCCTATTCCATCTAAGAAGCCAAAAGTACTACAGCATCATGTAGCGAGAAGTTTTGAATGTAAATTATGCGTTTATATAAGGTCCCATTTTATTAAGTACAAATATTTTAAAAGCATATTCAGAAATATTATTAAGGATGTTTTATGTAAAAACAAAAAGAAAATACACGCTGTGATAGAGTGGACAGCCGTAAATGAAACGAGAGTCTTATGTAACACTGTGGTATATTAAAATTACGGAAACACACAGTAAACACAACAAATACAAAAGAATGCGCAAAGGATAAGGAACGCGGCAAAATCTGGGAGGCGCAAGCGCGTGTATCCCGTACGGTGGTGGCGTCCCGACTGAAAGAACGAACGGGTGTTCGGGAATGGTCGGCGCGGCGGCAGAGCCGACGCGCACGCAACATGGCGCTTGCAAAAGAGGCGTTCAAAGGAACTTCAGTATCCCGTGACGTCATCCGACGAAACAAGACGTGTTCGGATACGAGAGAGGTTCGTAGTGTTACATGCTCCCCCTTTTGACCTAGTTAGTGCCCTCACGATAGGTCAAACTCTTCCAAAAACATGACAAAAAGAACAACATGAAAAATTCGAAAGCATCAAAACTAAAATACAAGCTTACAAAGTAAGATAAGCTAAGTGGTAGGCTTGCGAGGACGGCCTCGCTTCTTCTTTGGTGCTACAGGCACAGCTCGATCACACTCATGGCGGGCATGATAGCGCCTGAGGTCCATAGTGTGGTATTTCCCAATTGTTTCACCGGGTGGCTCGCAGTGGCCCAACAGATATGTAGTAGGGCTGACCTTCTTCACAATGCGATAGGGTCCATCCCGCTTGGGTACAAACTTTGAGCTAACGCCCTTACTAGTGCTGCTTAGCACGTGGGTCTTGAGCAGGACTAAGTCACCAGGCTCATACTCCTCTCCTTCTCGACGTGTCGCATCCTTCGCGGCCTTCCGACGATCTTGCTCGTGCTCTATTTTCTCTTTAGCAGTACTTAAGGTGTCTGCAAGCTTGAGCAAATACGGCGTGATCTGAGGCACATAGTTTTCAGACTCTACTACAGCTCGTAGGTCGCTCTGCGCTGCGATAGGTGAACGAAGCTCTCGTCCAAACGTAAGGTAAGCAGGAGTTTGTCCTGTGCTGCTAGTCAGGCCAGAGTTCAGAGAGAAACGTATGAATGGCAATACTTCCGGCCATTTGTTATGCTCGTTCTGAACTAAGATGGCGATCTGGGTCTTCAAATCCCGATTTTTCCTCTCGACGGGATTGGCTTCTGGATGGTAGAGAGGCACCAGGTTCTGCTTCACTCCTAGAACATACATAGCATGCTGCATAACGTCTGCGACAAACTGGACGCCATTATCAGATACAAGGCGCCGTGGTAATCCAAATCGCAGGAACACTTCATCAATGAGTTTCTTGGCACAAGCTTCTGCCGTGGCCTCATTTAGAGCGAAGACTTCTACCCATTTGCTTGCGGTATCTTCGACTATGAGAACCCATCTTTCCCCATTAGGCCCCTTGGGCAATGGTCCAAAAAGATCAATGGCTAGTACCTCAAAACGTTGTGCAGGGACTGGTGTTTGTATGAGGCCAGGCGGCTTCTGATTGGAGGGTTTGTACCTCTGACAATCGACGCACGTCTTCAGGTAGTCCTCGACAAAACGACGCATGCCTGGGAAGTAGAACCGTTGCGAGATGCGATGCAGAGTCTTCTCTACTCCACCATGTCCTGAAGTAGCAGCGTCGTGACATTCTTCTAACACCTTCTTTCGCAGGTTTTCCGGCACGACCAGCTGCGGTTCTTCTGATTCAGCGTCAGCATAACGGTATAGTACTCCCCTCGACATATGGTATCCTCTTTCTGTCCATCTCTTTATAGCGACTTCCTCTGTTCCTTCCAGCTCTTTCACTATCTTAGCAACCTCAGGATCGGCGAGCTGATCTTCACGCACAGCAGTAGCGTCCCAGCGCGGCGTCTCCACGATGACGGTGCACATCCCGCACGCATCGCGAGCTTCATCATTGCACGGCGGGCGGCTGAGCGTATCAGCGATTACATTTGCCTTTCCAGGTGTATAGTCCACGTTCAGGTTGAATGACTGCAGCTTCATGGCCCATCTGACCAGTCTGCCGGTGGGCGACTTCAGGGTGAGTAACCACTTGAGCGGCTGATGGTCACTGGCGACATGCACTTCGTGTCCATCGATGTAGCCGCGGAACTTCTCGACTGCCCACACGACGGCCAGAGCTTCGCGTTCCGTCGTAGAGTAGTTGCGTTCCGCTGGCGTCAGCAGACGGCTGGCGTACTCGATGGGGCGCTCCTCACGCGGTGTCTCCCCCTGGAGCAGAGCACATCCCAGGGCATAGTTGCTGGCGTCGGTCCTGAGAATGAATGGACGATTATAATCTGGTTGGGTAAGTATTGGAGCAGAGGTAAGTAATCTCTTCAATTCTTTAAAAGCATTGGCTTGATCTGGTTCCCATTTCCAGGTCTGATCTTTCTTTGTGAGTAAAGTCAATGGCTGGGCAATCTTTGAAAAGTTGGGAACAAACTTCCTGAACCATGAACAGGTCTGTAGGAAGGATTTCAGATGTTTCACGTTAGTAGGTTCCTTCATATCGGCGATGGCTGATACCTTGTCAGGATCTGGAGACACTCCTTGTGGTGTGATCACATGACCAAGGTACTTAACGCTGTCCCTGGCGAACACGCACTTGGCGCGGTTGGCTCGAAGGCAGAAGACACGAAGACGGTCGCAAACAGCGCGAAGGTCGCGCAGATGCTGTTCGTATGTCGGGGAGATCACGATGAGATCATCGATGTAACCTAGGATGGTAACGTCCTTCAAGGCAGCTCCAGTCCTAAAACGGTCGATCAGTCGTTGAAACGTCGCCGGCGCATTTTTCAGCCCAAACGGCATTCGTTTGAAACGATGAACCCCGAACGGCGACACGAACGCTGTTTTGTCCTTATCCTCTTCCTTGACGGCTACCTGCCAATAACCGGATCGGAGATCGATGGTGGTCATGAAGCAGCTTTTACCTGTATATTGTAGCAAGTCATCTATAACAGGTAGGGGATAGGCGTCGCTCTTCGTTATAGCGTTAAGTTTGCGGTAATCCACGCAAAACCTGAACGTTCCATCTTTCTTTGGCACTAGCAGAGCGGGCGCGGCCCATGGGGACTCGCACTCCTCAATGATGCCCTCATCCAACATCTTATTGAGCTGGTCTTCCATCACAGCTTTCTTGGCGGGAGTAAGCCGGTAGGGCGGCACTGCGACAGGCGGATGGTTACCTGTATCGATACAGTGCTCTGCGAACGGCGTAGCTCCTCCCCCTTCTCTGAAGATTTCTTCATACTCCTGCAGCAGGTCAGCCAGGCTGCTCCTCTGCGAAGGTGACAGCATCGATCCCTCATCCGCCCGCAGAATATCCGCGGCGGCGTAGCCAACATAGTTGCGAGTCTCCTCGGTTCGCAACGGGTGAATGACCTCAGGGCGATCAGCTGAAAACCATGAGTTATTGTCGAGATTAATAGTGATACGTGCTTTGCGTAAAAAATCGATACCTAACAAAGTGTCGTTATCTTGTGCATCCGGAAATATAACGAAAGTAGTAGGTATTACTAAACCTTTCAAGTTAACATCCACATCGGCAAGTTTGATTTCCCTATCACACACGTAACCGTCGGCGAGTTTGACCTTCATGACGTCACTACGAAAAGGATGACAGTTCCTTTTGAGTAGGGCGTAAAGGGTGGAGCCGGCAACACTACGTCTCGCGGCATTATCCGCAAATCCCGTTCCCAGTTGTCCGTAAATCTCGATTTCCAACACGGGACGTCCTCCGAGATCCGCAGCGCTCGATGAATTACACTCGACACTGTTATCATTTTTATCAGTAACAAAATCGTTTGAATACAAACACAAAACATTTGAATTTTTATCAAACTCCATGCGCGGGCTTGCATGCGACGTGTTAACAAACGTTTGGTTAGAAAGCAATGCACACACCATATCTTTATCATTTGAACATGGACGGTCCATAACAGGGACGTTCACCCTAGGCAAAATATCGTTAGGTACATCGGTAAGCAACGAATTAAAACATTCGTCAACAGCTGTTTCGTTAGTAAGCAAAACATTCGTAGGTAATTCCGTACGTAAAACATTCGTAGGTATTTCTTTACGAAAAACATTGGTAGGTATTTTGTTAAAAGAAACATCATTCGGTGCAAAATCGGCAGGCAAAGTGTTTGACATAACAGTAGGCAATGTGTAAGTAGGTAAAACATCGTTACGTAACAGGTTAACATTCAGTAAGTTGTCACACAAAGCGTTATTACAATTTTGAGTGGCCGAAAGAAGCGTATGGCTGGGAGAGACGTTGACCCCGCGGTCATCGACCTCCGCGATTGAAATATTCGGCGAAATCGAAACATTAGAGTCTCTAGGTTTCACGGATTTGAAATCGCAAGCATAAAAAGCTTCCTTAGGTACATCTTTACGAGTACCACCACTGCAATCGCAATTTGATCTAATTACGCCAATTTTACCACACGAATAACACGATACGCCGTCACTTTTAATTTTGTTCAGTTTGACGCATGCACTTTTATCGTGACCGGGACGTTTGCAATAGACACAAAACAATTTACCTCTTAGTCCGGGGTTGCTTACGGATGAGTCCATGGATGTGGCATGGTTCTGCTTGGCAGAACCCCCGCTGACACGATGAGCAGATCTCTCGGCGGCCGCCGTCGGGGTCGGCGAGGCGGCGGGCGCGCGGCGACGAGGCGCATCCCGCGCCTCTGCACGACCCGCGGACGACAGTCTCGTATCCACGCCGCTCGGCGCGCCCAATGACGCGCACGGTGCGCGCACAGCCTGCGTGCCCGCCGCGTGCGCGCGCTCCGCGCTCGCGCCGGCACACGAAACCGATGAGTCCACCTCCGCCAATGACTCCTCGACTGCTCTGGCCTTCTCGATGAGTTGATCCACTGTAGATACGCTTTCTCTAGTGACGCGCTCGCGAATATTCATATTGAGCGAGCCGTATATCATATCTAACTGCATCTCCTCTATAACATCGTAGGGTAACAAGGCTATTTCGGCGCGAATTCTGGCGATGAAGACTTGAGCACGCTCGGTCCCTTGATCGCTTCGAAGTAACCGTCGAAATATCGTAAATGGCGGGCGCGGCACGCCGAACATGGCGCGCATGCGCGCGACCGCGTCGCTCCACGACGCTATGGTTGCCTTTACCCCACGCCACCACACTGCTGCTTCTCCTTCTAGAAGCATCGGCAATCCTTTGAGTGCGTGAGCATCACTCACGTTAGCACATTCTTTGTATGTTTCAACGGCGTCTAAAAATGCCTCCAACAGCTCCGGGTCATTTCGTTCTCCGCGGAACCGTGCGGTGCACCGAGCGAAACTACCGGTTGGCGCCGTGAGCCCCGAAGGCGACGACGCAGACGCAGGATCTGGATTAAATCGTGAAGCCAACAAAGACTCGACAAGCTGACGGTTTGAGTCGGCTTGGATCTGGGCAAACGATTTGATCAAATCCTCCATATTGGTCTTTCCACTCGAGTCCACTGAATCGTTTACTGAACGAGTACGAGCACTTTTACGTACTGGTGCTGCTTTTCTCATTTTAGCGAGCATTACAAAAGTCACGAACACAAACACACGCGGTCGTAAGCAAGGTGAGAATCACTCGCGACGGGACGCGTGGTAACGCGGGCACTGCGCGGCCATTTTGGTAGGCACAAAACGTCTCAGTTCGTGAATAAAAGTCCGACGTGGGCGCCACTTGTGATAGAGTGGACAGCCGTAAATGAAACGAGAGTCTTATGTAACACTGTGGTATATTAAAATTACGGAAACACACAGTAAACACAACAAATACAAAAGAATGCGCAAAGGATAAGGAACGCGGCAAAATCTGGGAGGCGCAAGCGCGTGTATCCCGTACGGTGGTGGCGTCCCGACTGAAAGAACGAACGGGTGTTCGGGAATGGTCGGCGCGGCGGCAGAGCCGACGCGCACGCAACATGGCGCTTGCAAAAGAGGCGTTCAAAGGAACTTCAGTATCCCGTGACGTCATCCGACGAAACAAGACGTGTTCGGATACGAGAGAGGTTCGTAGTGTTACAACGCTTATTTTCAAAATAAACGCCAAAAACTTTTTTCCAAAATAAAAAAGTGAACGACCTGTACACAGCTTGCGTAGTCCATGTGGACTATTTTACTACGATTTTACTCTCATATATTTGACATCACATCACATTTTATGAATGGAATGGATTGTAGGAGGTGGGGCGATGTACCGCCGCCATGATGAAAATTTTATCAATGGGATCATACATAGGATGCTACGTATAAATTCGATTTAATTTGTTTGAAAAATGGCGATAGTGGCCGTATTCTTACGGCCGTTAACGCTCTGCCTACCCCGCAAGGGATAAAGGCGTGATATATGTTGTTGTTGTTGTTGTTGTTGTTGAAAAATGAAAAAAAAAACTAGCGTATATATGTTTTTGTTTTTTACATAAAACATCTTTAATTATATTTCTGAACTTACCCTTAAAGTATTTGTACTTAATAAAATAAGACCTTATATATGTGTGTTACCGTGTAGATATGATCCCTGAGGTCGGTGAAGTTGTAGAGGGCGGATCTGAGGAAGAGCATGACGTCGGCGGCGGCGGGCTCGCTGCCGTCCCCCAGCAGCTCCAGCAGCGCCGGCGCCACGCTGCCCGCCACCTCCGGGAACTACAACAACATATAAACTCTAATCATTTATTCAAAGTAGTAAATTTTACATTTATCTTTTTGATGGTCAAGTATTTGTCATTGTAAAAAAGAGTACATTTTTCTATTTCTTACAACAATTTTATGAACCTAGTGTAAACGCGGCTCAGGTGGACAAAAAATGACCTTATCACAAAAAAGTCTCACGCGAGTCGAACACGTGTTTAAAAGTATCTTCATTAATAAAACACTGGACACGTATTCAAGTCGCATCAAATTTTTTGAAGTAAAGGCCCTCAGTAGAAGTAAGTTTAGTTGATTGAATTTTAGGACTAGTTGTAGGCAGTTAAAAAAATCTGATACTATAGTCTATTGGGTCGTTGGACTCGGTGTCTCACACGAAAAGAAGAAGAAGTAGTAGTTGTAAGACGGTTACCTTCAAGGCCGCCTTGTGCATGGCGCGCACGAGCAGCTGCCTATACTTGGCCGCGTCGTCGTGGTCGGCGCTCTGCGCACGCGCCGCCTCCTTGCGCAGCACTTGCACCAGCTGCTCGGCGTGGGATGACCCCACCAGGTTCAGGGCTGTGAGCAACGTCGTAGGTTCAATATTCAAGTGGTATTTCAAGGTTTTTGTGAAGATAGGGACTCCTTATGGACGATATACAGATGATATATTATTAGTTTATCTATTATTAATTAAGTTTATTCCCGTGCCGAGTGGTACCTGGTGCAGCGCATATCACTGGCAATACAGCGCGGAAACGCAGCCAGCGTTATGGGCAAATTAGCTCCAGGTACCATTCGGGGCGGCCTGTTTGACTGAGGCTAAATTTAGCCATCTTGTTTGTTTTGTTTATTTTGACTTTTGTATTGTATTTTGACATGTTTTATTTATGAAATAAATTCTTATATATTAAGTTTATTAAATAAAGAATTATCGTATTGTATTATACAACAAATATGATGGATTGAGAATGCGAAGAGAATCTACTTTAGTGGACAGTTCTGCAATTCAATCAAAATAAAAAGCTCAAAGCTCTACCAACCTGGGTAGCATGCGTGCGATATATTTTGTCGTTTCATATGCGCACAATTTCACTATGGAAGAATGCGTAACTTATTCACAGTGAAGTAAGTCGCAGAAGACATATTACGGTGACAAAATTTTATCGTGGCACGCAGGTTAGCCAGGCTGGTAGAGCTTTGTGAGCTTTTTATTTAATTTTTTAACATGTTTTCTACTAACGGAATTACAGAACTGACCACTAAAGTAGATTTTCTTCGCATTCTCAATCCATATCTTTGTAGTCGTCTTTCTCTCTTCCGTCACTCAACCAAAAGCCTTCATCATCCATCACTCCTCACTCACCAAGCTGCAGCGTGCGCTTCCTCACGTCCAGGTCGGAGGCGGCCAGCACGCGCAGCACGTCCATGGCCAGCGCGGGCAGCCTTATCATCCACCACTCCTCACTCACCAAGCTGCAGCGTGCGCTTCCTCACGTCCAGGTCGGAGGCGGCCAGCACGCGCAGCACGTCCATGGCCAGCGCGGGCAGCCTCATCATCCATCACTCCTCACTCACCAAGCTGCAGCGTGCGCTTCCTCACGTCCAGGTCGGAGGCGGCCAGCACGCGCAGCACGTCCATGGCCAGCGCGGGCAGCCTTATCATCCACCACTCCTCACTCACCAAGCTGCAGCGTGCGCTTCCTCACGTCCAGGTCGGAGGCGGCCAGCACGCGCAGCACGTCCATGGCCAGCGCGGGCAGCCTCATCATCCATCACTCCTCACTCACCAAGCTGCAGCGTGCGCTTCCTCACGTCCAGGTCGGAGGCGGCCAGCACGCGCAGCACGTCCATGGCCAGCGCGGGCAGCCTCATCATCCATCACTCCTCACTCACCAAGCTGCAGCGTGCGCTTCCTGACGTCCAGGTCGGAGGCGGCCAGCACGCGCAGCACGTCCATGGCCAGCGCGGGCAGCCTCATCATCCATCACTCCTCACTCACCAAGCTGCAGCGTGCGCTTCCTCACGTCCAGGTCGGAGGCGGCCAGCACGCGCAGCACGTCCATGGCTAGCGCGGGCAGCCTTATCATCCACCACTCCTCACTCACCAAACTGCAGCGTGCGCTTCCTCACGTCCAGGTCGGAGGCGGCCAGCACGCGCAGCACGTCCATGGCCAGCGCGGGCAGCCTCATCATCCATCACTACTCACTCACCAAGCTGCAGCGTGCGCTTCCTCACGTCCAGGTCGGAGGCGGCCAGCACGCGCAGCACGTCCATGGCCAGCGCGGGCAGCCTCATCATCCATCACTCTTCACTCACCAAGCTGCAGCGTGCGCT
This sequence comes from Keiferia lycopersicella, assembly GCA_029255805.1. Classification (NCBI taxonomy): domain Eukaryota; kingdom Metazoa; phylum Arthropoda; class Insecta; order Lepidoptera; family Gelechiidae; genus Keiferia; species Keiferia lycopersicella. Next base: position 1,483,420 of record JARACZ010000018.1, read on the forward strand.
TCCTCACGTCCAGGTCGGAGGCGGCCAGCACGCGCAGCACGTCCATGGCCAGCGCGGGCAGCCTCATCATCCACCACTCCTCACTCACCAAGCTGCAGCGTGCGCTTCCTCACGTCCAGGTCGGAGGCGGCCAGCACGCGCAGCACGTCCATGGCCAGCGCGGGCAGCCTCATCATCCATCACTCCTCACTCACCAAGCTGCAGCGTGCGCTTCCTGACGTCCAGGTCGGAGGCGGCCAGCACGCGCAGCACGTCCATGGCCAGCGCGGGCAGCCTCATCATCCATCACTCCTCACTCACCAAGCTGCAGCGTGCGCCTCCTCACGTCCAGGTCGGAGGCGGCCAGCACGCGCAGCACGTCCATGGCTAGCGCGGGCAGCCTTATCATCCATCACTCCTCACTCACCAAGCTGCAGCGTGCGCTTCCTCACGTCCAGGTCGGAGGCGGCCAGCACGCGCAGCACGTCCATGGCCAGCGCGGGCAGCCTCATCATCCACCACTCCTCACTCACCAAGCTGCAGCGTGCGCTTCCTGACGTCCAGGTCGGAGGCGGCCAGCACGCGCAGCACGTCCATGGCCAGCGCGGGCAGCCTCATCATCCACCACTCCTCACTCACCAAGCTGCAGCGTGCGCTTCCTGACGTCCAGGTCGGAGGCGGCCAGCACGCGCAGCACGTCCATGGCCAGCGCGGGCAGCCTCATCATCCACCACTCCTCACTCACCAAGCTGCAGCGTGCGCTTCCTGACGTCCAGGTCGGAGGCGGCCAGCACGCGCAGCACGTCCATGGCCAGCGCGGGCAGCCTCATCATCCACCACTCCTCACTCACCAAGCTGCAGCGTGCGCTTCCTGACGTCCAGGTCGGAGGCTGCCAGCACGCACAGCACGTCCATGGCCAGCGCGGGCAGCCTCATCATCCACCACTCCTCACTCACCAAGCTGCAGCGTGCGCTTCCTGACGTCCAGGTCGGAGGCGGCCAGCACGCGCAGCACGTCCATGGCCAGCGCGGGCAGCCTCATCATCCACCACTCCTCACTCACCAAGCTGCAGCGTGCGCTTCCTCACGTCCAGGTCCGAGGCGGACAGCACGCGCAGCACGTCCATGGCCAGCGCGGGCAGCCTCATCATCCACAACTCCTCACTCATCAAGCTGCAGCGTGCGCTTCCTCACGTCCAGGTCGGAGGCGGCCAGCACGCGCAGCACGTCCATGGCCAGCGCGGGCAGCCTCATCATCCACCACTCCTCACTCACCAAGCTGCAGCGTGCGCTTCCTCACGTCCAGGTCCGAGGCGGACAGCACGCGCAGCACGTCCATGGCCAGCGCGGGCAGCCTCATCATCCACCACTCCTCACTCACCAAGCTGCAGCGTGCGCTTCCTGACGTCCAGGTCGGAGGCGGCCAGCACGCGCAGCACGTCCATGGCCAGCGCGGGCAGCCTCATCATCCACCACTCCTCACTCACCAAGCTGCAGCGTGCGCTTCCTCACGTCCAGGTCGGAGGCGGCCAGCACGCGCAGCACGTCCATGGCCAGCGCGGGCAGCCTCATCATCCATCACTCCTCACTCACCAAGCTGCAGCGTGCGCTTCCTGACGTCCAGGTCGGAGGCGGCCAGCACGCGCAGCACGTCCATGGCCAGCGCGGGCAGCCTCATCATCCACCACTCCTCACTCACCAAGCTGCAGCGTGCGCTTCCTCACGTCCAGGTCGGAGGCGGCCAGAACGCGCAGCACGTCCATGGCCAGCGCGGGCAGCCTCATCATCCATCACTCCTCACTCACCAAGCTGCAGCGTGCGCTTCCTCACGTCCAGGTCGGAGGCGGCCAGCACGCGCAGCACGTCCATGGCCAGCGCGGGCAGCCTCATCATCCATCACTCCTCACTCACTAAGCTGCAGCGTGCGCTTCCTCACGTCCAGGTCGGAGGCGGCCAGCACGCGCAGCACGTCCATGGCCAGCGCGGGCAGCCTCATCATCCATCACTCCTCACTCACCAAGCTGCAGCGTGCGCTTCCTCACGTCCAGGTCGGAGGCGGCCAGCACGCGCAGCACGTCCATGGCCAGCGCGGGCAGCCTCATCATCCATCACTCCTCACTCACCAAGCTGCAGCGTGCGCTTCCTCACGTCCAGGTCGGAGGCGGCCAGCACGCGCAGCACGTCCATGGCCAGCGCGGGCAGCCTCATCATCCATCACTCCTCACTCACCAAGCTGCAGCGTGCGCTTCCTCACGTCCAGGTCGGAGGCGGCCAGCACGCGCAGCACGTCCATGGCCAGCGCGGGCAGCCTCATCATCCATCACTCCTCACTCACCAAGCTGCAGCGTGCGCTTCCTCACGTCCAGGTCGGAGGCGGCCAGCACGCGCAGCACGTCCATGGCCAGCGCGGGCAGCCTCATCATCCATCACTCCTCACTCACCAAGCTGCAGCGTGCGCTTCCTCACGTCCAGGTCGGAGGCGGCCAGCACGCGCAGCACGTCCATGGCCAGCGCGGGCAGCCACATCATCCGCCACTCCTCACTCACCAAGCTGCAGCGTGCGCTTCCTCACGTCCAGGTCGGAGGCGGCCAGCACGCGCAGCACGTCCATGGCCAGCGCGGGCAGCCACATCATCCGCCACTCCTCACTCACCAAGCTGCAGCGTGCGCTTCCTCACGTCCAGGTCGGAGGCGGCCAGCACGCGCAGCACGTCCATGGCCAGCGCGGGCAGCCTCATCATCCATCACTCCTCACTCACCAAGCTGCAGCGTGCGCTTCCTCACGTCCAGGTCGGAGGCGGCCAGCACGCGCAGCACGTCCATGGCCAGCGCGGGCAGCCTCATCATCCATCACTCCTCACTCACCAAGCTGCAGCGTGCGCTTCCTCACGTCCAGGTCGGAGGCGGCCAGCACGCGCAGCACGTCCATGGCCAGCGCGGGCAGCCACATCATCCGCCACTCCTCACTCACCAAGCTGCAGCGTGCGCTTCCTCACGTCCAGGTCGGAGGCGGCCAGCACGCGCAGCACGTCCATGGCCAGCGCGGGCAGCCACATCATCCGCCACTCCTCACTCACCAAGCTGCAGCGTGCGCTTCCTCACGTCCAGGTCGGAGGCGGCCAGCACGCGCAGCACGTCCATGGCCAGCGCGGGCAGCGCCCTGCGCGCTGCCTCGCCGCCTGCCTCGCGCAGCGCCCCGAGCCGCTCGACCACGATCAGCTTCACGTTGTTGTCGCTCTCCTTCACTATCAAGTCGATATAGCAAGCCGCGGCCGCCTGTACAAACAATTTGTTTGTTTATTTTGGAAATGAATGATAAAACAAATAGATAAAATAAAAACCATCTATGTTATCTTCATGGCTTGTAACAAATAATAATAATTATTTTTATTTATAGTTACTATTAATTTTGGAAAAATTACAAAAAAGAAAAGAATACAAAATAGTACTTTTATAAATGACTGTAAAAAATTAGCATATCATCATAATGATTGTCACCTTGATAGCAGCGGGCGCGCTGGAGAGCGTGACCAGGGTTCCCGCGGCTTCATATCTGACGGCGGCCGACGGCGCGTTCAATAGCCCGTACACGGTGCGGATGAAACGAGAACGCTCCGACGGGTTCGCGTGGCACACCTGACAAAAAAACATAACACTTTATACATACATACCTATACATACATACGTCATACATATATCACGCCTTTATCCCTTGCGGGGTAGGCAGAGCGTTAACGGCCGTAAAAATACGATCGCTATCGCCACGTCTGACTAATATAAAGGACCGTTTGAGATAATTTGTGAATCACTATAGTGACAGGTTGTCAGCCTGTCGCCTAAAAATTGTAATACTCTCAAGTCCCTTAGTTGCCTCATACGACACCCGCGAGAAGGATGTGGGGTGATCCTATTCTAAGCCGGCATCACACGGCATCTTTTATTATGGACCAGAAAGAATCGATCTAGAATATAACTTTCGGGAGTGGCACACAAATTAAAGAAACAATGTGTGGAATAGCAATAACGTTAAATGTTTTGAAGTCCTGTTGAAAATTGAATCATAGTCAAGATTTGGTCTACCTACTTATTCAGGTTTGTGCAGCATCAAGACAAACCAAAATCGGTTTTATGATGCTAAGTTTTTTAACACATGTTGGCAAATTGTATGAATAAATAAATATAAATAAAATATATAAATTTGAAAACAAATAATCAAAAAATGCATTTTTTTTTTCCACAAATTCTCTAGTGGAAGGAGGATGCCCTCCCGTCAGATGGACCGATGACTTGTCTCAGCAGCTGGTAGCGACTGGATGGCGTGCGCGAGATCGTGCCTTGCTGCGCACCATGGGGAAGGCAGGCCAACAGTGGACTGCTATAGACTGATATAATAAGTTACCTTATCATCACCATCGCATTTTTGACGATCGCATTATCCTCTGACATTTTTATTTAGTTTTAGCACTGTAACTATGAATTTGATAATGTGGAATAAATGAATCTAATCTAATCTAACCCCATCATAATCACATCAGCCTATCGCAGTCCACTGCTGGACATAGGCCCCCCACCCAGGATACGCCACAAGGCACGGTCTGCTTTGGCCATCCAGCGCCACCTGGCCGGAGGGCGTCCAACGGTACGCTTGCCGAAGCGTGGTCTCCACTCGAGTTACCTTATAAATGAGCTCTACTATGACAAGCTGCAGTATATCTCCAAAGCTGTGAACATTATCAAGTCTCGAGGACAGGTACTGCAGCGCCCTCTCCTGGTCGGTGTGGAGCAGCATGAGTAACTCACCTCACAGCATGAGTAGCTCACAGCATGAGTAGGTCACTACACAGCATGAGTAGCTCACCTCACAGCATGAGTAGCTCACCTCACAGCATGAGTAGCTCACCTTATAGATCAGCTCACCTCACAGCATGAGTAGCTCACCTCACAGCATGAGTAGCTTACCTCGCAGCATGAGTAGCTCACCTCGCAGCATGAGTAGCTCACTGTTAGATTTCGTACTACGGAGACGAGTGGAACCACGGACTGCTGTTAGCACACTACTTTATTAAACTATAGAACGCATACACAACACTCACCTTATAGATGAGCTCTACTATGACAAGCTGCAGTATATCTCCAAAGCTGTGAACATTATCAAGTCTGGATGACAGGTACTGCAGCGCCCGCTCCTGGTCAGCGTGGAGCAGCATAAGGAAGGCGTTCCGCTTGCAAGACATGTCCTGCTCGCTCTCCAAGAAGGAGCCCACCAGCTCGGGTGCGTCCGGGATCAGGAACTCAAAATTTCTGAGAAAAAAAAATTAAGGATGTAGGAAAAATTATGCTGCCAACAACTTTGCTCGCGTAATGTTTATATGTTAAGTTATTAAAGCGTGGTTGTCTGGTATATGTACTAACAGTATTATCTAACCAAAGATTCTGAAGCAGGCAGTATCCAAGATAACAAACTTGCATACAATTTTTTAACCCTCCTTTTACCCCTTTAGCTGAAGCGGGGCTGCGCTAAGCTGAGCTGAGCGGGGCATGAATCGACCAATCAGGGTGCGTCTCCACTGAAGCGGGGCGGGGATTAGGGGATTTTGCGGCTCATGATTGATCAATTCATGTCACGCTTAGCTTAGCGCAGCCCCGCTGCAATGGAGACGCACCCTTAGGGGATAAAAACCAAAAACCCTGAAAGACATATACAATTATTTTATTTTATTAGTCTAATTACAAATTTTGAAACAAACTGAATAAAAATCCGCGATGTTCCATACACACTTGTTTCACAAACCTGTAAATGGTGAATATTGCGAGCACGGCATTCCTGCGCACGTAGGAGTGGCGGTGGTCGAGGCAGGCGCGGATTGTGGGCATCAGCGGCTCCAGCAGCTCCGGCTCCTTCAGCTTGCAGAGGAACCGCAGCGTCGAGCCCCGGATGAACTCGTTCGGGTGTTGCAGGTCCTGGGAACGGGTTTTAATCCTCTATAAGGCCATGGGAAGAATGTTACCACCTAAAACGGAATTTAACTACCCGCAATAGATTTCAAAACAAATGAAAAAAAATTACATGCTCTGCCCGTTAAAGGGTTAAACCAGGATTCAGGTACAATACAAGCTAAAGTATCACTGATAGGCCATATTATTCAACAACTGTCAAACTCATACTACAGTACATGTCAACAAATAAAAATACACCTTATGTCATAGTATGAACATGATTTTGACAGCTGTCAATTATAGCCTATTAGAACGGCGATACTTTAATGACACTTTGTATTGCGAAATTTTAAACAAAAATACTATCTAAAGGTCATTTTAAATTCAGGGCAAATATTTTTATGATGAGTTCTACTTGTGAAACTGAACTACTTTCCCCCAAGGAACATACTCTTTATTATTATTAATATTTCAGCCTAGAACCACTGCTGGGCCCCCTTCACTTCTTAAAGAATTCCAGATTAGGGCCAGTGAGATTCAAACCTATTCAAAATAGTAGAGGTTATAGTAATGTGAAACAAATTTTTAGAGGTAGCAAAGTTTATTGGGCAGAGTGTTAACGGCTCTGACTGCCTACCCCGCAAGAGATAAAGGCATGATATATGTGTGCAAGGGCTTTTCTTCAACTGTCCCATATAGTACTATAACAAAGCACCCCATGAGGTGCGCATTAATTTGAGAAAATGTTTAAAAATCTTACCTTTCTGTAGGCATCACAGACCAGGATCATTTCCTGCATGAGTTTGCCATCGGGTGTGGTCTTGGGCACAATCTCCCAGAAGATGAGCAGCAGTTTCTTGATCATGTGGTCATTCAGCGGCAACACAAACCGAATTATCACCATGAGGAGACCGGGGATCCTTTCCCCTGATAGGATGATGCCGATCACTTTTTTGAGGGCTTCAATCTTCTTCTTTGTGTCACCCTTTTCTGTTAAAATTTAAATAAAAAGACTTACATTACAATTGCCTTTTATATAAACAACAAATTTTAAACAGCCACAACTATCCACTGCTGGTCAATAGCCTCTCCAATCTTTGAAGCCAGAGTAGTGAGCACAGTGTAAGATTTTGCATTTACAAGGAATGCCCTGCTGCCTGGGTGAAATCTTTGTTGCTTGTTACAACATCCACAGGTAGAATTGGGGTGATGCTATTGTAGGCCAGCCTCACACAGCACTAATGATCATACTGGTTTGATGTAGAAACTGCTCAGAGTAAGCAACAACTAAAGTTTAGAAAATCTTATTAGTGTTTGCAACTTATAGAAATATGAATATTCTTATGGCCGTTAACGTTTTGCCTACCCCGCAAGGGATAAAGGCGTGATATAAGCATGTATGTAGAAATATGAACTCACCAAGATCAAGCTTGATTTGCATTTCATTGTAGGGCTCCGAATCCGTCGGGTAGTTGATCAGGGTATAGCATGGCTGTTCCACACCCGCCATGTTCTAAAAACAAAAAACAATGACAAAAATTTAAGAATACCCCATGCATTCACTCCTTCCACCCAAGGCCAGTGGTTGCAGCCTCCTTGTCCAAGATTGAGAGAAGTGGAGAATTCTACTGTGAGCCGTGAGGGATAACAGGTTTTTTTTATCATCATAATCATCATCCAGGCATTTACAGAGCTACACAATGAATAAAACATACAATTTTAGAGCAATAACAATCTTTTGAAACCTCAGATTCTTATTTGATTATTTAAAGAGTGTATTAGTCAGTACTCGGCTACTGCTCGGCAAAGTTTTCATACACTCTGCCTAGTGCACTGACTTGCCACCTACTTGGTACTCTCCTCGCTACGTGTGATCGAGGCCTATTTAAAAAAATATAATAAACAGCCTACACTAAGTAAGCCCACAGGAACGACTCAACATAACATCCTGCAAGTTTTTCGTTACATGTTCATGCAAACACTATGTAAATAATTGATCACAGTAGGAGTAAAAGCTAGTAAAGGCTGCGTACTTGCTTCACCACACCGTGTATACCTCAAAAATGTGATTATCCGGTGTAAAACATACTGATCGAATTTCGGCTTGTACAAATACCTTGTTTTCGTCGATGTTTCAGGGGTACGAACTAAAATGATGAGTATGTTAGTGGCCTCGCTTTTTAGCCTCAATGCTACTCCACAAATCCTGTTATTTCTAATACAATCCAGCTAATAATTTAGATTTATAGGAAAAATATTGTTTAGCGAAATACGTGTCCACATCCACACATCAAAACGTCAATGTGACAACATTTGATATCACTAGGGAAGTTACAAGATATAACTCTATCGACAATAATCTCGATTAACGAATAATTTCACATGGAAAATGTTTTTTTAATATTCTGTTGAACAAAAAGTGGTAAAAATCATATTTCACCTCATTTTGAATAAGATATTGTAAATTCTTAACACTATTAGGTAAAAAAAGAAGACAATCGATTATCGATATCGTTTACTAAACTGAGGGCCTGCTGGGGCAACTCTATTTTTGAAATCGGATACAGGCTAAATTACGGCGAAAAATCAGAAAGCACAGATTTTCTGAATGTATCCGAACTTATGCGATTTTCTGATGCTATTTTTGCTATGATTGGTTTGTCAAACAAAGAAAGCGCTGTACAGATTTATTTGTTGTTGATTTATCTTTGCAATGCAAATCACTGATACAGATTTTAATAAAAGCACATTTTGACTTGACATTTCAGTACATTGCTCCAACAGTTATTTGGACTTGTGCTTATTTTTCGCAGTCGAAAACAATAATAAACGCAAAATTCATGTGATAACATTGCAATGGATAATATGATATTAACCCTGGTCTATATTTTATTTTCAATATGCGTTATTTACCCACCCCAGGAGTTCTCTACCGCCGGTTTCACGATAGCACAGGTTTTCGACAACTATCTTGGTTCAGAGAATGTTAACTTCATGGGTTACCACATGAAAAGGATTACAATAACAGTGTTGATCCACTCGGCGTTACCGCTGGGGTATATATTCTTCCTGTGGTGCGGTGGAGGGGGAGGTTCCTGGTTGCTGGCTGGTGCTGCAGGAACGGCCATATTGCCGCTCCTGATGCTGTACAGGGTCGTGTGCTGGTGGGAGAACGACAAGTCGAAGCATCCTGCTGTGAAGGCGTTGTTGCCCTATGTGACACAGGGCAGTGATTGGAGGGTAGTCGCTGCAAATCTTAACACTGAATTCAGAAGGTAATCCTTTAGTGATTTTTTTTCTATTGATCCCTTGTGTTTTATAGTTTTTGTTTTATTATGAGTTGTAACATTGAATTGCGCATTTTTGTGCTCTGTCTAAATCTAAGGTGAAAATTATTATGGTAACCAAAAAAATACTTTTAGTTTTAAAAATTTATGTCTAGCTTTAAAATTGTTCAAAAAGATGTAAAAATAAATTGTTTGAATTATTTTTCCAGCGTGGATAAAGTCTCCATCCCGTTGGGAGCAACCAGCAAATTTGTAGCTACAGAAACATGGCTTATCAAAGTTACACAATACAATTTAAATGTTATCAAACAGAGTGACTGTGCCTTGGTGGCCACAGCTGTAAGTATAAAAGAAAATAGTAGGTAGGTATATTGATTTACATTCAGTTTTTGTTAACTTTAAACAGGCATTATTTTAGCATAAATGATTAACTCCTTTCACAGTAAAAAAAACATTTAATACAGTAATACCCCACTTTATGCGAGGGATGCGTTCCAGGGAAAATCACGTAAAGCGAATTTCGCGTATAACGGGGTTACTTTAGATAGAAGTATAATATCATGATACTGATAGTTTTTGATGTGGTCTATTATTTTACGTAACAAAAATTCAAATTTTTGTCCTGACTCTATGAACTCGTGTATTATGCAGGGTGTAAGAGACGGTGTAACAAAAACTTTGCAGGCGGGCTTACACCCTGTATATTACTTTGTTGTATACTACTTTTTTGTACTGGTCCGTTCTATGCTGCACTGTTAGCACTTTCGCAGATTCAGGATTTTTATTTATTTATTTTATTTATTGACCTACCTATGGGTAATAGGGAATATGCATAAAATTTGAAATGGCCAAAAATATTTTTTTCTCGAATACTACTATCATAATATTATAATGAAAAGGATTTTTTTTATTTACTTACTATACAAAAACCCCTAAAATAATATTCAAAAAGTGCAAAATAAGGGAGCGAAATTCAAACTTCCAAAGCGCGCCGCTATCGATCGAACGAAATGTGACGTCATCTGACACGACATTGTATTCAAAGTCCACAGTAAACACTAAGTAAAACACCCACTGGACGTGTCATGTGACGTCACGCAAAGCGCGCGCAAAATGACGGCGTTAGAACTGCTTAAATTTTTTAAAAGTTTAAATTTCATCTTTAAAATTATCTAGAGTATTTTGAAGCCCATTAATATTTTTTTCTATGTTAAAAAGTAGTAAACTATTAATTTAAGACAAAAAGAAACATTTATGTTCCCTATTGCTACTAAAGATTTTCATAATTAACAGAAGCAACAAGTAATTAAACAAACAGATTTAAAACCTCTCTTATTTCAAAATTAAGTATGTTATATGGAAACTATTTGCTCATTATCATTTTATTATTCATTAAAACACTTCTTTACAGACAGACAGCCATAACCTAGCACCAACTGGCGAAGACGAGATCCAATTCGTAAACATTGAAGCGATCCCATCCCGTGACAGCATCCCACGGTTCTCCGTGCGGATGTCCACCACCGCGCTCCGGGACCTGCAGCCGCGGCTCGAGAGGCCCGTGCGAGTGCCCGAGCACATCAGCCTGTTGCCCACGTTGATTGAGAGATTTGTTAACGTGTTTAAGCACCACGTTGAACAGAATCCTGTGTATCTTATGGATCAGGTTAGTAGGTTTAATTTTTAACAATATGCAGAAAAAAGATATAATAAATAAATATCCTGGACAATTCACACAGCGCCATCTAGGCCCAAACTAAGCAAAGCTTGTACTATGGGATTAGATGGCTGATATTATTACTTACATACTATTTTTTTGTAAATACATAAATACATATGATACATAGAAAACACCCAGACTCAACATAAATATTTAAAAATCTTATTTAATAAATATTTGTGTCTTGTGGGGATCGAACCCACGACCCTCGGCGCAGAAGGCAGGGGTACTATCCGCTACGCCATCGGGACAGTCGAAATTTAAATGTTATTACTTATCTGTTTGATTGTTTGGTTGTCCCCAGGAGCCCGAGCTGTGTATCGGGTGCATGGTGTCCCCGGCGGACGTGAAGCTGTCGAGGCGCTGCCTGCCCCCGCCCCCCCACCTGCAGGGGGGGCCGCCGCAGTGCCAGCAGTGCAACTGCAGGTACGACCCGCGCACTAGGAGACCCAAGTAGGGTCTACACGAGAATAGAAGTCGACAAACAGTATTAGAGCACTTACTTGGCTCTGGCAGATTTGCTCAGTAAATTCTTAGATGTGCAACTGCAGGTACAACCCCCACACTAGGAGACCCAAGTTGAGTCTGTGCAAGAAAATAGAAGTTGTCAAACTTACAGTATTAGAGCACTCGATTCTAGCAGATTTGCTCAGTAAATTCTTAGATATTACTATCATTTTCTTACAATGCAATACAAATATAATTTAATAAGGAAATTAAATAATTTCTCGAATAAGGAAAAGGAAAGAAAGTACACGAAATCTTATGTACTTAATCATTTAGAATGTCGCCACTAGAGGGCCCAAGTAGGGTCTGCGAGAAGAGAATAGAAGTTGTGAAACAGTATACAGTATTAGAGCATTTGACTCTGGCAAATTTGCTTGGTAAATTCTTAGCTATTTCTATAATTTTCTTGAAAGGAAAAGAAAGCCACGAAAAGTCTTGCCTCAGACACTGATTAAATCGTCTGTCACAGACGTACGAGGCCAATGATGGTGATCTATCGTTTTCTTGAAAAAGAAAATACAGGCAATCGTTTTCACTCAGTCATTTTGAAATTGTTTGCCGTGTGATGCCGGCTTAGAATAGCATCACCCCACATCCTTCCCGCGGGTGGCGTAAGAGGCGACTAAGGGACTCGAGAGTATTGGTGTATTGCAATTTTTAGGCGACAGGCTGACAACCTGTCACTATAGTGATACACATGTTTTCTGAAACTACCTTGGAAGAAAATCCTCTAAAATGTCAGACGTGGCGATAGCGACCGTATTCTCACGGCCGTTAACGCTCTGCCTACCCCGCAAGGGATAAAGGCGTTATATTTTGAAATTGTAATCATACTTACACGTATCGTATCACACCTCTATCTCTCGCGGGGCATACAGAACGTCAACGGCCGCAGAAATATGCTGGGTGAAATTTGACTATTGAGTGACTGATACGAATTTTCATAGAACCCGGAACAAACTTTTATAGTAAGGATGGAATACGGACGGACGTATGCTATTATTCCCGATCTGTGGTATACTGTTACACCTTCTTTTTTAGGAAACTGATGGTAATAACTGAAAATTTGCTAAGGAAGTATTTTGTTAGAATCAAGGCCAGTAGGGAATAGTTTTTGAATCTCTCGTGGTCGTTAAACGTTATTTATAAAGGCTTTTAATATAGCACAGAAAATTATGAAAATTAAAGCACAAGATACGTGATTTCTCAATATTTACTGTATCTACCACATACAATGTCGTACCTATCTCATATAGTAACATCTATTCTTAGTAAGTACGATGTCATCATAAAATACACGCGATGTAAGAAATATACACGGTGTAAGAGACAGTGTAACGAAAACTTTGCAGGCGTGATCGGACCATGATACAGAACAACTTTTTCTATGGAACCATGTTGCCTGCAAAGTTTTCGTTACACCGTCCCTTACACCCTGTATGTATATGTATTATGTATGTACCCATGTAATGTAAAATGCAAAGTATGATCACCATATCTTCGTTATATCCGATGTGAGATCATTGATGTGCCCGAATGCTTGTATCATTGCTCGGAGTGCCGCCGCGTGGATCGCAGGTAAGGTGTTCAGCTGTTCAGCTTGAATCACGTTCAGGATTTTTGCACCGTCAGTATTTTGACAGCACATAAAAAGCCTGGATCAAATCCGCTTATAACACGATTATACGATACCTTTTATTGGCATGCAATTTGTCTCTAACTTGTCTTGATTTTTGGATTCTTTACTGGTATTTCAAACTCAGTTTTTATATCTACTGGGAACATTGAAAGATTTCTCTTATTAATCTTTATAAGCACATATCTTTTCTCCACTTTCAAACTTATCAAATTAAGTTCTCAGATATCTAAACTACTTTCGCAAAATACTGTAACTTTGGTTATTCATTCTACTGTTAATTCTAGTTCTTAAACTTTCTTATACTTTTTGATCCAGACTTTACAAAGAGTAGTGAGTTTATTGTGTTTTTTTTTTCGTGTGGAACACCAAGTCGTCAACGATCTGATGAACCCTAGTGTCAGAATTTTTCAACTTTTTGTTATGTAGTGATACGACACTCCTTCCCTTTCCAAGGGCGCTTGGTTTTATCTATACCTTTAAGGTGCAACCTCATATTGCCGCGCTGTTGCAGTTCCGCTGACGTACAAATTATTTCTGTAAATTGCTTGAAAATTTTATTTTTCGGCCTAATTTTTACCAATGAAGAAATGGAGAAAAGGCTGGTGTCCACAAAGAATGAATCAGATAGATTATAGTTTCTAATCAATAGCTGGGTCTCCATTGAACGAGCAGCCTCATATGTTCACCGCCGCGCGCAGCATGCGGCGCAATGCGCGGTCGGTGTGGACGTGTTTCGCCTGAGCAGCGCATGTTAAAATTCTCATGCTATTGACCCAGCTATTGACCATGATGTGGAGATTACAAAAAACTAAATGTTATATTAATCTAAAAACTAAACTTAAAAAAACTTCTTTCTTTAAACTGCGCTGGCATCTCTTGTTCTCTGATTTACAACGTTTGTGTGTGTTTGTCGCGCAGGGTGCTGTGGTGCTGCGCGTGCATGGCGCGGTGGTGGGCGGCGCGCGCGGGCGGGGCGCCGGCCGAGTGGCTCGCGGGCCGCTGCACCTGCCCCGTCTGCCGCGCCGTCTTCTGCCTGCTCGACGTGTGCCCCGCGAGAATGCAGACCTCGCAGTGATGCCTAGTGTACAGTGTGGACGTGTGCCCCGCGCAAGTGTAAACCTCACAGTGAAGGTCTAAGGGTGCGTCTCCACTAAAGTGGGGCGGGGATTCGGGAATTTTGAGGCTCACGATTGGTCAATTCATGCCGCGCTTAGCTTAGCATAGCGCAGCCCCGCTTCAATGAGACGCACCCTAAATCAAGGCTGGCCAACCCCAGGCCCGCCGAGGCGGTTGAATTCGCCCGTCGGTGATACTTCAGTCTGATTAGTCAATTAGAAAAAAAAAAACATGAATTTAGACCACTGCCAAGATAATCAACAGTCGCAGCCATGAACCTAGACCATGAAATTTGATAAGTAGCATTGGTTTGAGTTCTAAGAAAAAAAAACTTCAAGACAACTTGAAAATGTTACCCGCCTGGTAAACTCGTTGGCGAGCCTTGGTCTAACTTCAGAGTGGATGTACGCAGCAGCAGCAGAAGACAGTTAAAAAGGGTAAGTCTCGAGCAGGTGAGATGGCAGACAAATGCTATTACATATAAAAAAAAAAGTTCTAAAAAACAGTAGATCGTTACTTACGTATGACGCAGAGATAAGATTGAATTTACGTTTTTACGCCACTTCTAATCTGCGGTTCATAGAAATCCATGTCGTCTGCTGTTGCTGCTAGCGGTCAACTGTGAATTTGCACCTTTAACCTTGTGATGTAGCGTGGATGAAGCAACGCAATGCCGTAGGTAGGATATACGAGGGGTGTTCAATAAAAAGTGAGAATGAGTATGAAGCAGTAATATTTTATTTCTTATTATTTTATTTTTCGACTTAGTCACCTTTGAGGTTTATTGACTAGATGTATCGTTTTTCTAAAGCTAAGATTCCTTTTTTAAAAAAGTCTTCATCTTGATCCCTTAAAAAATCATGTACGGCGGCGATCACTTCCTCATCATTGGCATATCTGTGACCTCTCAGGTGTTCTTTTAACCGCGGAAACAGGTAGAAGTCACTGGGTGCAAGGTCTGGCGATTATGGAGGATGTTCCATCAATTTAAATCCAGAATCTTGGATAGCAGTCATCGCTACTCGGGACTTGTGTGCGGACGCGTTATGTTGGTAAAAACAAGACAACTTTAGCGAGTTTGCCGCGGCGATTTTAGCGTATTTCTTGACGCAATTTTTTTTTTTGTTCTGCGTATAAGGCCCCAGTAATAGTGGCTAGATGACTGAGATATTCAATCATTATCACCCCCTGGCTATCCCAGAAAAGAGAGCCCATGATCTTGCCGGCGGATGGAATTGCCTAAAACTTCTTAGGTGTTGGAGATGATGGCCTCTTCCAAGTCATGGACTGTTGTTTTGTCTCAGGATCGTAATGATGGAGCCATGTTTCGTCCATAGTTACAAAGCGAGCCAAAAATTGTTCAGGATCTCTTTGTAACAATTCCAAATTGTTTTGAGAAATCCTCAGTCTCTTTTGCTTCTGCTCGTCTGTAAGCATTCTAGGCACCCAGTGCGCTGACACTTTTTTCATGCCCAAATAATAATGTATAATAGTATGGATACTTCCTATCGAAATTTTTAGTTCTTCAGCTATAAAACGAACTGTAACACGACGGTCTGCCAAAACAATTTTTTCAACTTTTTTTATCATTTGTTCGGTAACTGCCGTCGTAGGGCGACACGGGCGCGGGTCGTCTTTGGTTGAAGTTCTTCCTCTCTTAAATTCGGCACACCACCGTGCAACCGTAGAATATAGAGGAGCATTTACTCCTCATGTATTTTTCAAATCAAGATTTACTGGCTCAGTAGTAAAAATTTTCAGGCACAGATATTTTATCACGCCTCGAATTTAAATTTTATCCATTTTTCGCAACACGCTCCGACACGACAAAAACAAATGACATTCATTTTTAAAATAAAAAAAGAAAATCAATCATTTTTATTTTATTATTTTACCTAATGTCTGGGCTTTACCTGCCAGTATTTTCTTTTTTGTTTATCAAGAAGATTATATGCCATTATCACTTTTTATTGAACACCCCTCGTACTGTTGGACTGGCGCGTTGGAAGGAAATGGTATGATTGTTAATTACTTTAAAGTAGAAATTTATTTAGTACGTTCGTAAAGCCGAGAGGGTAATTTGACAGTTGAGGGTTGCCAGTTTCACACTGCTGAAACTGCAGTGGATATATAAAGTGGATAAAAAAATTCTCGACAATTCTATATGTATTATTCAAATGGTATAATGAAATAAAGTTGTGTCGGATCTGTGAGCGAGGTCATAAAATGAGACCTCCGAAAAGTGTTTTTTTTTAAGGTAGGTATATGAATTTCTAAGCTGAATTTAATAGGCTAGATTCCTCACAGGTCAAATGAGCTACTTTTAAAATCGATCTAAAACGGTATTTTGTTTGAAGAACTTTATAATAAAGTTTAAATTTTTTTTCTGTTTATTACTTCAAAGGGTGCTCGATATATCCCTACCGTGAGTTAAAACCCGTAATAATGTCTTATAGTTTTAGTATTACTTCAAACTTTAAATATTTCGAAAAGTTATGAATAAAGTCTGTATTATTTTTGGATAATAGTTTTAAATGTATAACTCTTATATTTTTTTAATGACCCAGGAAACCAGCGAATTAGGTACCATAATTTTACAAGTACCTACATGCAAATTCACTATTCTTTCCAGTGCATAATGATCAGAGACATCAATTTCTAGAGTCTGAGGTACGACGGCTACAAAAAGGGACAAAGAACTATCTTTTTTGGTAGGGTCTGGCAAAACTTTGCTCGAAATTATGTGTCAAAACTCAAATCTCTCTCAACTTTACGAACAAACTTTATGCAATTAGAGTACAGTAGAACTGTATTTCAAGTTGATAGATTATATATTGGAATAATTTAATCAGCGTAATTTGACTGGCTCTTTAAGATCTGACTCTAGATTTTTAAATTATCTTTCAAACATTACCGACGCGCCTTTTCAACGCAATCATGTGAATAGTCCGTACGAAACTAAGCCAAAGCCATTAATTTAAATTATGCAGTAGCGCTGCTCGAATAAGCCAATTTTGGCAGCCCCATACTAGAAGCATATTAGAAAGAAAAATAGAGCAGATTGTATAATTGACAGCTGCTGTGGCTTACTCCAGCGGCGATACTTAGTGCTGGGAATCCCAGGGAGAGGTTGCTTTCATGTTCTATGCATGCAAAACTGTATTACCAGTGCAATGTAGAAATAATGAATTTGGGAAATGAAAAATGACTGAAAGTTATTTGCATGAAATTTTGGTGCATACCACGTTTTAATAATTAATTTTACAAAAATTACTATAATTTTACACTCGACATATGACATTTGCTTAGAGCATTTAAATAGGTTATTTTTAATTATGTTATGACACAGTGAAATTCAATGTTATTTGTAAATAATATGGTCCCACAACAAATATTTTTACCTATATCAATGTGATCTTTTATTAATATAGTTTAGGATATAAATTAGAAGTATTGCACTTTTTACTACCATATTGAATGTGAATATGATGTATTTTAAACTATATGATGACAAAATGGAACTATTTCATTGTGAAATAATTGATATAAATAAAGTTATTCGTTACATTTAACTGTAATAATGTTTATTATTTGCTTTTATATGAAATAAATACATTATTTTTGTATACATATAGATTAGAGTAGATGGTGTAACGTAGGTAATTCTCTCTTTTCGAGTGGGACACCGAGTCATCCAACGACCCGATGAACCCTAGGTAATTAAAAAGTATTTATTAGCGGCCCTTCTAGTGGGTCAACCAACAGCTTATAGATTTTCTGTGGGAATAAGACGTTGTCCCGGCATGTATTCATGCAATAAACCTTCCTCTTGAATCACTATCTATAAAAACGCATCAAAATCCGTTGCGTGATTTAGGAGTTAGCGGTGTCCAAAACAGACCTGCAGAAAAACATGAAGGAACTTCATTTTATAACTAGCAGGTGCCCGCGGCTTCGCCTGCATGGAAGTTGGTTTTAGAAATCATCCAGTGGTATCCTGCAGGAATTTTTTTCGGGGCAAAACTATCCTTTGTGTTAACCCTCTATGTCTGTGCCAAATTTAATGAAAATCGGTTCAGTAGTATTTGCGTGAAGGTGTAACAAACAAGCATACAAACTTTCGGATTTATAATAAGGTGTAAAAATATTAGCTGCAAATATTTTAAGAGGTGAATCAGCCCATGAAACTGAACCACTAATATCCTGGACCTCCCATACAAATAGACTTGGTCGGTTGGTAATTTTGTATGGGAGGTCCAAATTTTTTTTAATATTTCGACCTATGTTCCTGGTGTTTTTTTTTATATTTCGACCTATGTTGAGGTTCATCCCGTAAAGTACTTGCAGTTTTTTTTACATCTTGTAATATTAGTATAGACCTGTGTATTGACTATCATTAACCGATTTTAGATGGCAAAATGGCAACACAAAATCGAGCCAGTCACTATAGCGATCCACACAATAAAAATGTAGTTTCATAGTTTACACAATTTCTACATTAACAAATTGTATCGCGTTCTAGCAATCCAATTTGCCTTGCCCTTGATAACCTACCGACAAAACAACCCCCACACTACACCCACGTACTCTTCATTCAAGGATCCGATGATTATACTTCACGTGAAAAGTGTTAACTAATCCATACATCATTAGACTACAGATAAATAAAGTCTATAGACACAAGACTATACAAATAATTATGAGGGTCACCACTATTAGTTTACGTTTTACCGTAATTCTAAGTGGGAACTTATTTATCATTTTAAGGAAAACTTTAAAATAAGCACGAAATTGTAAACCTCCAAGTTAACAGAGACTATTCCTTAAGATGATCGCAAAAATCAACGACTTTTTTGAAGATACAAGCCAAAGAGTTGCCCCATACGATAAGGAAGCTATATCACAGAGGTCAGATGGCAGTCGCTCTTTGTAAAAACTTGGTTTCAAATCCCCTAGGTTGGGTAGCTCACTCCGACAGAGAACCGGGATAAGGCAAGGAGAATGATGATAAGAAAGCAAATATCTGTTTCATTTACGATTAATTATGTATAACAACAACTTGATCTTTAATGTTTTTTTTTTAAATAAAACTCATATCTGTTGCTGTGTGATGCCGGCATAAAATAGCATCACCCCAATTCTTCCCGCGGGTGTTGCAAGAGGCAACTAAAGGACTCGAGGGTTTCATGTGTATTACAACTTTAGGCGACAACCTGACACTACAGTGATACACGAATCATCTGAAGGGGCCCTCATTACTTGTCAGACGTGGCGATAACGACTGTAATTTTACGATCTTTAACGCTCTGCCTGCCCCGCAAGGGATAAAGGCGTAATTTGTGTGAGTGTAAATGTATCTGTGTCTATAAGTTGCTAGTCTATGTCCAGCTATAATCGATTATCAACAAATGCCCAGTACATGACTGATGACCCGGTTCTTGGAACCGCGAGGTGTCGTGAATGGGTTCCGATATCCGATCGAATGCGCCGGTACACGCCGGTGGCAACTGGTTCGTACGGAAACAGAATGATTCGTGGTAGAAATGACCTAATTCGTAAAAATCTTATTCCGTAAAAGAAATACTTATTCCAGATTTTTCTAAATTCAGTCTGTTACCTATAACACGATTTTTTAAAGAAAGGATCCCGAATTGGCAACATTATTGTTTGTTTGTTTGTCTTTCTATCAAAATATATGACATTGAGCGGGATGTCAACAATAACGGGCAACATTGGATCCTTTCTTTAAAAAATCGTGTTATACTATACCTACATTATTATAGGCTAGCTAAGGTTAATCCCCACTCTTAGCTCTAGCCTTAGCCATCCGATTAAAGAAAATATTTGTAAATGGCCGATTGTCATGCTTTCTCTCTCCCACTGAGGTTCTTACAGGTCCTTTTTTTTATCTGATGTGATAATAGCTGTATCATATATATATTGAGTCTGTCTCTGGGTAGTTCATTAATAAAAATATAACCCAAAAATCTAATCCGTTGTCAATTCTATGTTTCTCGTTCTGTGGAATTGTTAATAAGTAGTCGCTCGAACTGTCATTAAGAGTACAGCTCTGCCCTAGCATTCATGGAAAGTTATCAGTCCTAAGATCTACTATGGTGGAATGTCAAGCGATTTGATAGAGGCCATTTTGCGGATTGAAAAGTAATGGCGTGCTACTGAGCCACCTATGATCGCTCATACAAAACATTTAAATGTGGAAGTACAAATTCCATTATCTACTTGGGTGCAAAAAAAGGATATGGCACTACAAAACGGGTATTGCATAAAACTGATCAAAACTTAACTTTTTTCGCATTTAAATGTGGAGGCACTTATTTCCTACTTGGGTGCAAAAAAGGTTGCATTACAAGACGTGTATTGCATAAAACTGATCCAAAGTTAACTTTTTTCGCTATTTATTAAGTAAAGATTGCGACCAATATGGCTGTGGATTGATCAACATGAAACCCGCGGTGGTCCGCGCTGTGAAAAAGTTTCTAAATACAACAACATTGCATGGATTCAAATATCTCTCTTCGCCGTTTTGGGTTGATCGGTGAGTTTGAATTCGTATTTTCCTTGGTATCTTTTTAACTATCTTTAAGCCGTGTGATGCCGGCTTAGAATAGCATCACCCCACATCCTTCCCGCAGGTGTCGTAAGAGGCGACTGAGGGACTCGAGAGTCGAGAGTATTGGTGTATTACTATTTTTAGGCGACAGGCTGACAACCTATCACTATAGTGATACACATGTTCTCTGAAACAACCTTGGAAACCCACCCTAAAAATGTCAACCGTGGCGATAGCGACCGTATTCTTATTAAATATTTTATTCAGACAGAATATTACAAATGTATATAAGCTTCCCGCTATTGCCTTAATAGGGTCTTTGCAATACTCGCTTGGCATGCTTACCAGTACAGTAGATCAATTTCTGGAACGTCATAATTCGATTCCGTGCGCGGAAGTCTACAACGATTAGTCTCCCTTAACATACCTATAAAAAATTATACTACTCGGTATTTTTATAGTCGGTAAGTATATATGTGAATTCACAGCACAATAATTAATAGATAGTCGCATGAAACAAAAACGAACGTTTCAGAAATTGATTCACAGGAAACACTGCGAGCTCCGGGGCCCAAAATCGAAGAGTCCAACACAAAAAATGCTATCTACTTAACTCTGGATTCATAATCCCTTAGACTGCTGTCACAGAAGAATATACAGGGTGTAAGAGACGGTGTAACGAAAACTTTGCAGGCGTGATCAGACCATAAAACCGAACAAGTTTTTCTATGGGGGCTATGTTGGTAAACGTAAAAACGCCTGCAAAGTTATCGTTACACCGTCTCTTACACCCTGTATAATAGCTGCTGTTACAACAAGAGTAGAAAATAGGCGATGTTATCTACACCGGCATCACATACTAACTGATTGTTTTTTTTTAACTCACTTAAGATTTTTGGCACTTGTTTCTTCGTAATGCCAGTGTGTGGTGGCTCGTCTGCGGCTGCGCCAGCGCTTGTTGCGCGGGTGTCCTATGCGCGGTGTTGCTCGCGAGGTTCACCCAGGTGCCGGCGTTGCTAGCTCTACTGGACTTCGACGACATGAAGCACGCACGCTTCCCGGCCCTAGCCATCTGCCCTTCTACCCCCCGAGTGGCGCAGCTTTTCGAGCAGAGGATGTGAGTTGCAATAAGACTTTTTAACTGAATACCAGGGTGGATCGCTGTTTTTTACTCCAATAGAAGTCGTTATTATTTAAAATCCAATCCACAAAAAAACAATAGAAGGTTTTTTTCAAAATGAAACACACCTATCACGATTTCGTGAAAATCTTTGGGGCGTTTCCATCTCTTTTAATTTACCTACCTACATCTGATTCATAGGGAATGTGGAGTAGGAACTAGTAACTTTCGCGGTCGCTTCGCCCATTCCATCCCTACATTTTTGCTTGCTACGAACTGTGCCTTGTTATAAACATTTTCATTCACAGGTCAGTTAAAGATATGGCGTACCGAGTTGACCTCCCATCTTTGTTCTACACGTTATTGCGCGGTAAAGCTCTCACTCCTATAGAAATAGATTTCCTTGACCAAGTTCTGGAGAAGCATAATATGACACTGGTGGAGGCATTGGTAAGTAAAATTTTTAACTTATACTTTTGTTAATTTTAGCGTAGTAAGAACAGTTTGGTCAATAATGTAATTAATAAATAATATTGGTCCCAAAATACAACCTTAAGGCACACCACAGACTTCATTGACATCCAGAGGACTAAAAAACTTAGACACATTTATGGACTTGTCACGTACATCATCACGCCCAAAAAAAGCTAAAGTTATGAAATGGCGTCTCAGTATAAACAGTCCACTAAACAGAACTCAAGATAATTGTTTTACTTTCCAAGAATTATAAATTGATATTACATTTAAATTGTTTATACCTAGTTTATCACGATTGCAATACGGATTTTGTACAGTTCAATGTGACGAACCCGTGCGCGTTTTTCATGCGCGTGTGTCGGTGGAGGGGGCGGCGAGTGCCTTGCGACCAACTGTTCTACAAGGAAATGACTGGATGGGGCATCTGCTGTCTCACTAGGACTGAGCTGTAAGTTTTGTTATGTTACCTTTTTTGTCTCATCTTGTGAACGAATGCCACTGACCTGAAATTAACTATGTACCTACTAGTTGTCTACAATATTGGTAGCACTAATTGAAAATCGCCGTTTTGGCGCTGGCAGTCAAGGAAAGCAAATACGAAAGTACCCGAAACTAAGTAATTTAGTTCCGAAGGCGCCACTGTGGCGCTGGCAGTCAGGGAAAGCAAAAACAAAAGTACGCGGTACTCTCGTAGGTTGCAACTAGGGCCGCATAACTAGCTGTCATTTGTATGGGATAACTTATCCAATGCGTGGATAACTTCATATCAATGACGAATGCCCATTGCGCTGCTTTTCCAGTGGTGTGGCGGAAATATATAAATTTGCCGCAGATGCAGAAAACTGGCTTAAAAACCCTGAGAGATCTGATCCAAACAGGGATTGCCGCACGCTAATCATAGCTTTTTTGGTTACATTTTTGCTCTTTTATTTATCTTTTGCATATTTTTGCTTTCTTGTTTGTCTTTCTCTTCTGGCTTTCTTCTATCTTCTTTTAAATATAATTTTATTTTATCCAACTCCTCCCTTCCTCTCTTCATAGTTGGCTATGATGATGACTATTGAGTTATAGGTAGTTCGTATTTCTGTTTGCAGATTGAATGCTGATGATGTTGATGATTTATTGATAATGAATCAAAGTCTAGACTTATTAATACAGTTCTCCGAGACATCTGATCCTAACAGTTTTGAGGTAAGAAAAATAGTGAACGATGATGCTGTTAGTATTGACTGACATTTGTGAAAATCGCTCTTGAGATCGATCTCAGAGTTGAGTGCGATTCATAAACACGGACCTAATAGAGGATACCTATTTAAGTCAATTCTTAACTAATCCTTCTAAGCCTACAGCACATTTCCTATCAAACATAGTTTGTTTTAAATATGTAAGTTACTAGTTGATCTATAGGCTAAAACTATGTTACCTAATTACATATTAAAGTACCTACCTCTATTTCGGGCTTTGAATTTTTCGGGGAAAATAAAATAAATTTCATGCAATTTTTTTTGTACTGCACAGTTCTACACGTCATACAAGGGCGAGCAGGCGGTTTTACCCGTGGCTCTCACCCGCGGGTACAGCTACCGAGCGCAACTCACGTACGTCGAGATAAAGGACTCCTCTAAAGAAAAACTAATAGACTTAGATTGCGTTTCTGCTAAGGAGTATTCTGCTGAAATGTGTGTGGTAAGTTCACTTTGAGAACTTTTTTTTTTAGCACAGCCTTAACTTCTACTTGTACGTATAGACAACTCTGGGGGGTATTGCCATACACAGCAAGATTGACAGGCGAATTGGCGAGCGCAAGGTGTTGCATTCACAGGGAATACTACTGCCCATTTCCTGCATGAACTGACACCCACGGTTAGGCCTGGAGAGAGTTAGGTTCTAGGCCGGTATCACACGTGCATAGCAAATTCGCTTACAATTCTACAAAGGTTAGAAGTACTGCGTTTCTATTGGCGAACTTTGAGGCATAAAAGAATCTTCCAAAGGAACATGGTTGAATTAACTTGTCAAAATAAATTACAATCAGTTTGATTCACACAAACGGTTTTTTGTATTATAAATATGGCGGCGTGCTTAGGTATTTCTAAACAGTTGGTAAAAACTGCGTTTTATTGTGTAAGATTGAGTCGATATTGTTTTTGTTCACAGATCAAATGCAAAGAGGACCGATGCCGCTGTTCGGATCCTCTCACGCCGCTCACCAATGATGATGAGTTCCCGGACTGCACGGTGCGGGAGATGAACTGCCTCAAGACCCTCAACCTTGGTCAGTCACTAGTTTCGTCCATTTATCAGATTCTTAGCACCCACTGCCCCAGCACGACCAGCGTAGCGGACGCCCACCAGCCAGTGGCCTATGCAAAGCTACAGGCTACAAGTCTACAGGTGAAATTCGATGTACAAAAAGCGTTGTCCCACCGGCTACGCAATGCAGTTTCAAAAAACGAGGCACTGATGGACCGATGACTCGTCAAGAGCGGCTGGCAGCGACTGGATGCGAAAGCGGCAGATGGAGATCGAGCCTTGTACCTACGTATGGCGTACCCATGGCTACGTGTGGTCAGCCTGGCCCGCCCCGAGGCAGTGACTTTATTTTTAATTTTTAATTTCACCCGTGCCGCGTTTATACTAAGAACATAATTTTCCTTACAATTTTCCCTTTTTTACAATGGGTAATCCATTTTACCCACCTAAAATATTGTACTTACTTACTAAATGTATTTATTGGATCCGCTTGGAAATAAAACATTTGAATCTGGACTCTTACAAATGACAAAAGTCGCTGGTTCAAATCCAGCCTGCGGCGAAAATTTTGCAAATTTCTTGCAAATTGAGACTGTTATTCTTAACCGATAACTCTCTATTATATAGGGTCTCCATTATGTAGGGCTAGGGTCTCCACTGAACGAGCAGCCTGAGATGCTCACTGCCGCGCGCAGCATGCGGCGCATTGCGCGGTCGGTGTGGACGATTTTTCGCCCGAGCATGAGAATTTTAACATGCGCTGCTCGTTCAAAGGAGACCCACCTAATGACAAAAGTCGGTGGTTCAAATCCAGCCTGCGGCGAAAACTTTTCACGTTTTTCGAAAATGTAAACTCTTATTGTTAACCGATGACTTGTGTTTTGTAGACATGCAGTCATGTGGCTGCCTGCCGTCTTGCCGAAGAATCTCCGCACAGACTATGCTCGAAGGCAGCCCTATCAGCAGAATCGGTCACGCCTACGACCCAATATTGTAAGCAAAAGCATACATACAGGCATACATCCGTCATAATTACATACATACAGGGTGTAAAAAAAATTGCTGCAAATATTTTTAGGGGTGAATTAGCCCATGAAACTGAACAACTTTCCCCAATGAACATAGGTAGAATTTCTACCGTAGAAATATGAAAAAAAAAATTCGGACCTCCCATTCAAATTGACTTGGTCAGTTAGTAATTAATTTTGTATGTCCAAATGTTTTTTCTTATTTCAACCATGTTTCTTGGGTAAAGTTGCTCAGTTTCATGGGCTGATTCAGCACTATTTTGTTGCAGCGGCGAAGCAAACTCATCTAGCACGGTGTTTTCCCTGCGCGTGCGCAAGCACCAGTCCAAGCGGTACGACCTTATGTACAGCGACACCTGGTGGAGCTTGCTCTGTAAGTTTAATATTTACTACTCCTGTTAGACTAAGTCGTGTGATGCCGGCTCAGCATAGCATCACCCCAATTCTACCTGTGGGTACGCTATAGTAGAATTTGTTTTTTTAAGCAAAGGATCTGTAAATGACGACCGATCGTCATGCTTTCTCATTCCCTCTGAGGCTCTGACATATACCAAGCGTTCATTCTTTCTCCCTCACACTTAGGTAACCGCCGCCATTTACAAATCCTTTCTTTAATTAACGCCGTTATATTATTATTTATTCTGTGCCGAGGGTGTCTTAAAAAGCGACTAAGGGATAATAAATTCAGCCAGGGAATGGCCTATGAATGAAACATCTTACTACGCACTCGCCAATCCGCCTGTCATGGGTGGTGAGATACGTTAGTATCCCTATATAGTTTGTAGTTGTGGATAAGTCAATACCCCTTAATAAGGAAGGCCCATGTCCAGCAGTGAACTGTTGTGGCAGTGGAAGTAGATTATTCCAGAAAATTTTAAGATATAATGAAACTGAACATTTTAAATCATAAATCTTTATTAGCGTTCGTGTGGTGAAAATACAGGTGTTACTTATAAATAAGTAGAACACACACAAAACCCTGCTAGTTAGTAAGATTAAAAGATTCAAAATTCGATCAATCTGCTGGTATATCAGAAAACAAAGTTATGAGAGTGTAAAAAAAAAAGAAACACTTCTAATAAAGGTACCTTTAGTGCCGTCGCGCTCATCTACCTTTTTTTTATTTGCAGCTTCACTGGGCGGCGTTTTCAACATGTTCCTGGGCGTGGGTTTGATAAGTGTCTTAGAACTGATAGCGTTTCTGGTGCGACTTCTACTGGGCTGCTGCCGCGCCACGCAGCTAACCATCCCTTCTGTTACCGTCACTCAAGTACAATAAGTGTTCTGTTGCCGTCACTCAAGTACAATAAGTGTTCTGTTACCGTCACTCAAGTACATTAAGAGTTCCATCCCCCCCGTTACCGTCACTCAAGTACAATAAGTGTTCTGTTACCGTCACTCAAGTAAAATAAGTGTTCTAGAATAGAAGTGATAGTGTTTCTGGTGACACTTCTACTGAGCTGCTGCCGCGCCACACAACTAACCTGTTACCGTCACTCAAGTACAAAAGGTTTTCTGTTACCGTCACTTAAGTACAATAAGTGTTCTGTGATCCCGCCTGTTACCGTCACTCAAGTACAATAAGTGTTCCGTTACCGTCACTCGAGTACAATAAGTGTTCTAGACGTGATCCCCTCCGTTATCGTCACCCAAGTACAATAAGTGTTCTATAAGTGATCCCCTCCGTTACGTAGGGATCGAATTATATGCAACATAAAAACGCTGATAACACAAAAACACGAAAAGTATTTTCCTCAAGAAGCCTTCAGAAGAAGGTTGGAAAGTTGGAAGAAGGTTTCGGAGATAATATGCGTTTTAGGATGGAAATGGCCTAAATATCCAAATTCATATTATTCGAGTGTTGGTTGGTATGTAAGTGTTCAGTGCAGTTGGTGGAAGCGGGCTAGACCCGGTAGACCGGTAGAGCAAACGAGTTCTCGAGTGGAGTAAAAGTAAAGCAATAAGTATAAACACTTTAAGTTAATAGTTTTTAAAAGTTCCTAAAATTTTAAATAAAACTGCAAATATATTTTTCATATTACTGTCTTGTAGGTTCCATTACTTTATGTTATCTTTTGTTGTATACTTAAGTATAAAATATAGTTAGTAATTTGTAAAAAGTCTGTTCTGTAATTTCTTACGAGTAAGGTCCCATAGCGTAGAGTGGGATTACTATGAAGTAAATGTAATAGTTACTATTTACCTATTGTTAGGCTACCTACTAAAGAACTACTTTAATAGAATCTAATAACTTTTTTATACTTCTCATGAATTTGATATGTTTCCCATTTAAGGAATCAACGGTGTCAAATGAAAAAAAAAACAGATTTTTTTAAAGAAAGGGTTGCAAATGGCGGCCACCACTACTTCCAGTAGTGGCAGCAAAATTAGTACTTCGCTGAACTTTGCCCCAAATAAGATAATCCATGTTTTTTTTCAGTTCCTATCATCCAACAAAATTTTTCTTCATTAAAACGGCACTTTCAGCAAACAACACGCCAACCACAACTAAACTGATTGATTACATATTATTTTGCGTGCTGTACCGCGGTGTGCGAGTAGAGACAGATATATGTTAGAGCAGGATAGAATGACCTCCGGCTGCCATTTACAAATTCTTTATTTGAAAATATAGATAATATAAGTACTCTGTGGAATACATATTACTTTAAATTGGCGCCCAACATGGGGCCAGAAAACAAGCTCTAAAACTGTAGAGCAGTATCTAAAACCAGTAACTAGTTATGAATGCTTTGAAATTAACTATTTAGGATCAATTCGTATTGAGTGACAATGCGCGTGAGTTTGATGTAAACTTTGGTAGGAGTAAATGCTATTTTTCATAATCATTATTAAAAACCAATACCTAAAATATGTTGAGTATGTTTCAATTCTGCATCAGTATTAACCGAACCTAAATAGTATTTGTTTTGTTTACCTTGTATAATTTTACAATGATATAATGAACAACATGCGTGAAGCCGTAATTTATACAAATAATTATATAGACCTTCCTTATCGAATCGTATAATAGTTGTTTGTTTTGAATTTAAGTACGTACACAGGTGTAAACAATCAGATTTTTATGATAATATACGAGTTGTAAAGGACAGCCCTCCGCATACTGATAGGGTAAATTCTAATTCGTTCTCCTAGGAATACATTCATGAAACGTCAAAAAAGATTTCGCATAATAAAGACAGTCAGATGATCATGATTTTTTGGGACGTCGAAAGGGTAAAAACTAAATATCTCGTATACGTATCTCGTAATCATATCATAAACTTTATTAGCTTTCATATGGTGAAATACAGATGTTAAATTAAGTATAGTTAGATGAAGGACACACAAAACCCTGTAAGGGCCCTGCTAAATAACTACTAACTACCAATAAACTATGATAGTTTAAAAGATTCTAAATTTTGACGACGCCATATTTCTGTTGACGCTATAACAACAACTTCATTTTGAAATTGCGACTGTTGCCGACTTTGGAAAACTTTATTAGCATCGTGTTTTAAATAAAGGCACGTGTATACAAACGACATTAGATTGGGTTCGTCGATAACTACTCCATTAGAGCTGTGTATACCGCCCCTTCATTATCAATGCCAATCCGATTGATTGATTGATAAACTACCGTTCGAATCAGAAATAATAACTTCATAACTGTTCAGATGTTAGTTTAAAAGTTACAAGAAAACACATTACAACTTACTTTGTTAAGTTAATGATTTACAGCCAAAAGAAGGCTAAACTAAAACAACCAATATTATTTTTAATAGTTTCATAAAGATATATCCATCTGAAATTGTCTTATTATGATTGTGATTTTATACGTTTCGTAATACGTTTGACCGCAAGATATTAATATATTTTTATACGTTTTGTGTTAGGGAAAATGGGAAATTTTATTTGAAAACAAACTAAACTAAACAAAGTTTAATATGAAAGGTAAAAAAATTGTTGTTACTGGCGTTCAAAAGTAAAAATAGTGGCGTTCAAATAACCAGAAAATCCCACGATTTCTCACACAAAGTGACAAGCTGCGTCCAGATCGCCTAAGCAGCCTCGCACTCGCTGCCTCGCGAGGCATGCGTCGCATTATTATAGGCAGCTATAGCATTATTTTTAGGTAATGGATTTAGATGGTCTTGCGGAATCTACTTAATTTGCATAGCGTTTCAAGCAGGTTTCAGGTTTCAAGCTTGATTTATTTAAATCTATAAATGAAAGTGGTTTTCCATAATGAAGAAGAGATTCTATCGTGCCTTCAAATATTTTCTTCGCAACACAACGCTTCATGGGTTCAAGTATTTCAACTCTCCACATTACTCAGACCGGTATGTATAAACTTTACTTTTTCCATACTTAATCGTCACTACACACCGGATTTGTCTCTTGTATACTTTGCCGAGTGATTCTGCTCCTGAATATGAACACTTTTTACTATATGAAGCCAGGCGAATGACAGCAGACCTACACATTTCTATCGAGTAAGAATTATTTTTTTATTACGAGAGAGCAGATATTTCGCGAATTTAAGCTGGCTCATAAAAGTTGTCCGTATTCTTGAGTAAAATCATCATGCAATGATATCGCAACTAAAATATCATTTCAATAACTTTCATAACCTCATTGACTTTCATTACAACAGTCCCTTTGAATCTTTTTATAAATGCCTTCTTAGATATATTTTTTCTTAAAAAAAACTTCTATTCTTTATACAGTATGTGCTGGATAGCGTGCGCATGGGCCGGGCTATGCTGCGCTGTGGTCCTCTGCTCCGTGGTGTGGGCGCGGTTCCAGAACGCGCCTCTGCTCCTGACGCGCGCGCCGCTGCGTCCGTCGGCGGCGTGGGCTAGCTCCGCGCCCATGCTGGCAGTCTGCCCCTCGCCTTACCGCACCGCGCAGCTGCTTGCTGACAACCTGTAAGATATAGCGTGTAGCAGCTGACAACCTGTAAGATATAGCGTGTAGTAGCGCGCGCCGCTGCGTCCGTCGGCGGCGTGGGCTAGCTCCGCGCCCATGCTGACAGTCTGCCACTCGCCTTACCGCACCGCGCAGCTGCTTGCTGACAACCTGCAAGATATAGCTGACAACCTGTAAGATATAGTGTGTAGTAGCTGACAAAATGTAAGATATAGCGTGTAGTAGCTGACAACCTGTAAGATATAGCGTGTAGCAGCGCAGCTGCGTGCTGACGACCTGTATAAGATATAGCGTGTAGTAGCTGACAACCTGTAAGATATAGCGTGTAGTAGCTGACAACCTGTAAGATATAGCGTGTAATTGTGCTTGAAAGGTGCCACAGTGTAGCGATGGATTTCTTTACTGGGTTGCTTTGCAGGGCACGGTGCCTTGAGGCACATATCCTCATTGTCCATACCATACATTTTTCATTCTTTCTTTCTAAATAATATGCTCCTTACGGCTATATCTAGTTCCCATAGTACAAACTTTGCTTAGTTTCTGGCTAGATGACGTTGTGTGAATTGTCCAGGATATTTATTATTTATTTTCATTAAATCTCCCTAGACAGTGGGTACCTAACCCTACAACGTAACAGACAGATGTCTCTATAATTCATCATTATTCTGTGAGATGCCTGCCCTTTTAGTAATCATAATTCGTCACGCGTAGTTTTCGTACACAGATCGCTAGACTTGAAAGAGTTGGACTGGCTACCGATTCTGTTCAGCAAGATCCTCCGCGGGAAGCCAGCGTCCAACTTCAGACGCTCGCGACTTGACCGACTGCTGGACAAACACAACCTCACCTTGCGTGAAGCACTCATTGACAACGTGTCACCGTGCAAGGTAATACGATTAAAGAATACGTGGCTTAACTTCTAGTCACACAGATTAATTGGAAGAAACCTGAAGAAGTAGGTACTTGGTATTTATCAAACATCGACGAAGGAGAAATTACTATTTTGTAGAAATGTCCACAAGATAGTAATTTCGAAATTTTGGTGTTTTAATCACACAGTGGCGTGAATTTTTTCCACTTGTTTCGTTTACATAATAAGTATAGATTATTGTCTTTTTGAAGGAAATGATGAGGAGCTGTATGCTGCTTTCCGAAATGGTGCCGTGTAACAAGTTGTTCGCAGAAGAACTGTCACGGTGGGGGGCCTGCTGCATCATGAGGCCGGAGAGGTGAGGTATACTCTAGTCCTGCTAACATACATACCTATATCATGCCTTTATCCCTTGCGGGGTAGGCAGAGCGTTAACAGCCGTAAGAATACGGTCGCTATCGCCACGTCTGACATTTGATTTAAACACATCCGATCCGACTAACATTCGATTTAAAAATACATACCTACATGCGGGGTAGGCAGAGCGCTAACTACCGTAAAATAACTGTCTCCTGGTGGAGGCACTCCACTTCTGACTAATTGAGGGCAATTTCAGGTGATTCGTGCATTACTATAGTGACAGATTGTCAGCCTGTTGCCTAAAAAATGCAACACACATGAAACCCTCGGATCCCTCAGTCGCCTCTTACGATTAAAAAAATACATCGCACTATCTCCCAAGCATGCATGAACAAAATCACTTTGCATCTTGTATGGATCAGAACAGCTATTTCGCAAGCTTAGTTATCTGTCATCGTAACAGTATTTATTGTATCTATGAGGTGTAAAAAAATTGCTGCAAATGTTTTAAGAGGTGAATCAGCCCATGAAACTGAACAACTTTCCCCAAGGAACATAGGTCGAAATATAAAAAAAAAATTCGGCCTCCCATACAATTTGACTTGGTCCGTGGGTCATTTTGTATGGGAGATCCAAATTTTTATTCTTATTTCGAGCTGGGTCAAACCTTAAAATATTTGCAGCTAATATTTTTACACCAGAGTGTATCTTCACTTATGTCCCGTAACGCCTAAAACCTGACTTTCAACCAATAATCTATGCTTTTTCCAGGCTAGAACATTTCCGCACGATGGCTCACCACGTGCACCATCAGATGCAGAGCACTAAGAGACTGGACTTGAGCCTCGACTGCTATATTAGACGGAATTATGATTCATATTGCTGTGAGGTAAATATACCAGTCTAGGTACTAGTAATAAATAAATACTTGCGTTACATTTGCACGGGCTACATCCCAAATGGCTAGGTCGGTGTTAATATATGAGGCGCCGCCGTTAGATTTGTCTCACTAGCGCGAGTTACACTGGCTATTTAGGGTAACGTGTACAATGATTGGCCCTTTAAGCAAAGTCCTCACTTCGGCCTCCTGTTTCTCTGAATTAGTGACATCATACTGTTGCAAGTTAATATAGTACCGTTCCGATAAAACTTAGGAATCTTTTGAATTAAATATGGACCCTACACCTTCGTAATAAGATCAGTTTTTGTTAAATTTTCTAATAAACCCCCAGAAGTAGTATTATTGGCCCCCTTGAGCATAATCATTGACCTAATTTTTTTACAATGATTAGCCCGGCCAATCATTGGGCACAAGGTGGGCCAATGAATGTACTAGGATAAGCAATAGTGATGGGATCAAACAAATGACCTGCATAAGGGTGCTACAAACGAACTGAAATATTATAGTTCCAAATAAAAATATAAAGATTATTGAAATTGGTTCTCATAAAGGAATTCTTTTCGTACAAAAATTTATTTAAGTAATATCAATACTTCTATTCGTTTGGAGTATGAGAATGCGTATACTTATTAAAAAACAAACAATATACTTATCAATTACCTAGGTACTTAGGTAGGTAATTAATAATACCTTCTTCTTCTTCTTTTCGAGTCAACGGTTATAACTCAGTGGTATATCAAATAATAAATTTCCAGAAGTTCGCGACGCCAACAGCCCTTTCTAAATAATACCTATAGTGAGACTTTATTTTTAGTAGGTAAAATGCGCACATCACTATTGCGTTCTTATGAACCGAGTGTAATGATTGGCCCTCCCTATACACAGTGATTGGCAGTGGCCAATAGTATCAAAAGTACAATGATTGGCCATGCCAACATTTATTTACAGAAAGTAAATTATAGTTTTCGCATCAATATCCGAAATAACTTTAATAACTAAGTGTAAATAAAGTTCAAAATCTTACCGATAATCGATAAGCAGTATTTTAATTATTGGCCGCCATGCCATTCATTTAGGCTTTCATATAAGTGACAAGTACAGTTATTGGCCGTCTGATTATTCCATTTTAGGTTATGAATCGCGTTTCATCTGAGTTTAATTAACACGTA
The DNA here is from genome assembly GCA_029255805.1 of Keiferia lycopersicella. Lineage (NCBI taxonomy): Eukaryota > Metazoa > Arthropoda > Insecta > Lepidoptera > Gelechiidae > Keiferia > Keiferia lycopersicella. The sequence continues at coordinate 1,517,287 of JARACZ010000018.1, forward strand.
ATCACGATATAATAAATGAAATAAACAGCCATTTACATTATTTACGCTTAATTCAACAAGAAATACAGCACCAAACTTGCCCAGGCATAACAGAATTTGCTAAGAATCAGCAGGTTGTGGCTCCCTCGATGACGCACCAACAAAAGACACTTTTTTTTCAGTTTTGCTAGTAAGGAATTAAAAATACTACTAAATGGTGTTACCAAAGAATAATTGGTAGTTTTGTTTATTTATTCACTTTTTTGTTTTTGTGATGGTAATCCTTAGTATTAAGCTAAAAAAACCCAAGGGCCAATAAATACAGGGGGGCCAATAATAGTATCGTTTACCCTAAGTGTAATTAAAATGCCCGATTTCAAATGAAACATATAACCTTGTTTAGCGGTACCTTGTTTAGCTTTCTGGCGACCGTCAGTACCAATGAATTTTACAAATGGTATTTTGTTCCAGTTCTTCATACGCTACCAGGACGAGGACTGGCTGGGCCCGTGGTACTTAATGTCGGGATACAGCTACACCGCCCTACTGGAGTACACCTCCATACGAGACGTGGTCAAGAACAAGCTGGTGGAGGGCGGCTGCGTCTCCGAGACGCTCTACTCGCAATCCCGCTGCATGGTAACTGTCCCAGCAGTGGGGATGTAACTACAGCTACACAGCTGAATACACTTCCATACATGACGTGGTCAAGAACAAGCTGGTGGAGGGCGGCTGCGTCTCCGAGACGCTCTACTCGCAATCCCGCTGCATGGTAACTGTCCCAGCAGTGGGGATGTAACTACAGCTACACAGCTGAATACACTTCCATACGAGACGTGGTCAAGAACAAGCTGGTGGAGGGCGGCTGCGTCTCCGAGGCGCTCTACTCGCAATCCCGCTGCATGGTAACTGTCCCAGCAGTGGGGATGTAACTACAGCTACACAGCTGAATACACTTCCATACGAGACGTGGTCAAGAACAAGCTGGTGGAGGGCGGCTGCGTCTCCGAGGCGCTCTACTCGCAATCCCGCTGCATGGTAACTGTCCCAGCAGTGGTGTAACTACAGCTACACCGCCTTCTCCGTCTCCAATTGTGAAACTTTTTTTACACTTGCTCCAACAGAACGGTAAAAAAATGGCAGTGTCTGTTATTTACGGGTCCGAGAATCAGAGATTTGCCCCATTTGCCATTATTTTTATCTAACTAAAGCTAAAGGTGACTTAGGTCCGTATTTATAAAATCGCACTCTACTTTAGAGCGATTTTGACATATCAGTCAATACTTACAGCAACTCAAAGTCGTATCGTATTCAAGATCGATCTCAGAGTTGAGTGTGGTTTATAAATACAGGCCGTCGTTCGTTTTTTTCAATTGAGACTCGTATTTCAGATCGTGTGCAAAGAAACGTTGTGTGGTTGCTCGCATCCGCTGCGTCTGAAGGAAGACTTGGAGACATCGCTCTCTCCGCCATGCTCCGTCGTGCAGATGCAATGCTTGGGGAACTTCATACAAGGTAATAGGCTTGTTTCCTGACAGGTTGAATGAGCTACTTTTCAACAGGTCAAACGATCTAAAACGGTATTTTGTTTGAAGAACTAGAAGTATGACGTCACGCCGTAAGTATTTGGATGGAGTCAAACCACTTGCTTTTATATTATTTTTCTGTTTATTAATTCAAATTTTAAATATTTCGAAAAATAATGAATGAAGTCCAAAGTATTTTTGGACAATAGTTTTAAGCGTACAACTGTTATATTTTTTTATGACCCTGGATACTAGCGAATTATGTAATTGACAAACTCACGTGTGCACACTGTGCACGAGAGTTTACTGGCAAAATTGGCTACAATAGCCATCTCCGGGCGCATCAGCGCCGATCTGATTAGGAGTCGAAGTGGTCGCCATGGCCGAAATATCAGTCGGAGATATCATCATCATCACAAGGTAACAGCATTGGGAAATTACTTTAGGAACACAGCTGCATATTTGTGTTACTTTTTACGGGAACTTTCTAGCCAATTTTCAAGTATGCTACTTTTTACGGGAACTTTTCTAGCCAATTTTCAAGTGCCTTAGATGTAAGGCATCTATGGGTCTAATGCATCAGTGATCTAAGGTGTACAATATACATACATGGCGCTGAGCTAAACTGAAAAAAGTTTGTTTCCAAGGAAATGTTGTATCTAGTTGAGTATCAATATAACTCAAATGTCAAAATTTCAATGCAACACAACACAACGCTATCTCGTATGACATCATACATAAACTAGCTCGAGATGTGTCAAATAAGCATAAGCTTTATCTAAATTATTTAATGTCAGAAATTCAGCTGTTATATTAGAATCAAGGCCAGTGCCCCATGCAATGAAACTACAGGCTACAAGTCTACAGGTGAAATTCTATCTACATTGCGTAGCGGATGGGTCATTATAAAATCAGGATTTTTGATCCGCTACGTAATATACATCGAATTTCAGTTGTAGACTTGTAGCCTGTAATTTCATTGCAGTGGGATAGTTTCTAAAAACAGGGCACTTGTCGTATTTTGTTTTAGAAAATAGTTACTGCAAATGCCCTCCGGCTTGCGAGAGGATCACGGGATACATGTCGGTGGGAGCCATGCCTATCAACGGACATATTAGGAGCTTCGACCCAATTTAGTAAGTTTACCAACCAATGGTCGTATTTTGAAGTATCTAAAGCCAAAGATAGCTAGGTTTAGCTGTCAATTATGATAGTTATTCTCTCTTAATCTATGGCGAAGTACAGCGCCATCTTCGGATTGAAAAACACCCAATTGAGACCAGTGTTTATTTGTTACTACTGTCGTTGATTCGATAATGTCTCTTAATTTGGACAAATAGCTTGTAATCAATTACGTAATATTACAGACAATTTTATTCGCGATATCCTTCTATCCTTGTCTAAGCCTATATTCAACAGAAAATGAGAGTGCTATTTTTAGCTAAGAGAAATTTCGAATCGATACCATTGTTTACCTATGTTTTATTATTTCAGTACTGGTGTGAATTCAAATTCATCAATAGTGCTAAATATACGAATAAGGCTTAGCGGCTCCAAGACCTACAATCTAATACCCACTCAAACCTGGTTCACGCTATTGTGTAAGTACCAGATGAAAGTTTAGCGAGGTATCCACGCAGCTTTGTTTATTAAAATACTTGCTTCACTAAGTGCTCTCTGATTGCTCTTTCCTCTCCATCATAATCTTACATCTAAAGCGGCATAACAAATATAACTTGTTTTATTTATTTGAATTTCAGCTTCCTTGGGTGGAGTATTCAACATGTTCTTGGGGATTGGCTTCTTCACCGTTTTAGAAATTATCTATTTACTTGTAGCAATTTTACTAAAAAATCTTTAAAATCCAAAACTACAAACAGATTTTCAGGCCCAGCTTCATTCATTTATCTGTAAATATCATGAAAGAGCTCTTCCTTATTTGTAATCTTAATGTAAAGCTGAAAAAAGCTCTAAGCAGTATGATCATGGACTTTTGCTTGCCTGCAAGCATACTTGAAAAAAAAAACAAAGTCATAACAAATCGTGATTCACAAAGTTACGCTGTGCTATTCTTATAGAATTTTTTATTATTTTTAAGAGATTAACAGAAAGAAAACTGTAAAAATAGAGGTATTAAATACTGTCACATAATATACTCGAGTTTATAAACTACATAACTCTATTACCAATGAAAATATCGGAGGTAAGTGTGATGACCGTAATAACAAAAAAAAATTCTGCTTTTGTTCGTATATTTTACTTTACCAATGCAACTTAGTTTTTTCCTTGTATTCTATAATTTCTTTACTTACAATACCTGAAAGTCGAATTAAAATTACGTTATTCTATCACATGTGAATATAACCTAAAACTTGTCTATCAACAAAGTTATCAACCGAATCTAATGTTACAGCTTCCTGGGGATGAGGACTCCGGAGTCACTTGCAGGACGTACGTGTTCAATAACGAAAGCCACACGCTCGGCAATGCTTTGAAATGCATCATCAATAGATAGTAAGTTCCACCATCAAAATTAACCTTGGTATCAACTGACTGGCATTCTCAAAACAACCCAATCTACTGTAATTTTAAATTTTCCAGTGAGGATGTCCAATTTTGCGGCTACACAGTTCCTCATCCAGCAGAAGATAAAATGCATTTCCGGATACAAACAATGGAGACGCCAGCACTGGAAGTGTTGAAGCGTGGTCTAAAAGATTTGGAGAAGCTCTGTGACCACACTATGGATTTGTTTGAAAAAGAAGTGAAGGATTTTAATAAAACTTAGTATATAATTTAACACAGAAGTTTCGATTTAAGTTTATTCATTACTAGCAGCCCGCACAGCATCTGCAACTCATTTTCACAGGGGAATAAGAATGTTTACCTGGCCATGTCCGTCAGAATGACTGCCCAAAGTTTAGATTACAAGTTTAGATATTATCAGAATTTAGTACCTATTTGGTACCTATGCTTAAATATTTAGTACCTACGTAATTAAAAAGATATTGAAATAATAAAGTGGCCAGTCATTCTGACGTCAGAATGACTGCCCACATTTTTTATTTACATTAATAGGGCTGTATTTTATGTTTTTACCTGTGCATTATTTAGTACCTAAACATATATTATTTTCAGATTTTTCAATCAAAGCAAACAGATTTTATAAGCGTTTTTTTTGCATGAGTTATTATGGGCATGTTCATGGCGGTCTGGCAATCGTTCCTTCGTCGCTCTGTTGTCCTAATGACAGCGACGAAAGTGTGGCGGGTGTGCAAGAACGTGGTTTCACGAAGTGTCATTGAACAAAATTTGTACGAACGAACGATTCTTGAACGATCAAACATCTTAACTAGACGTGCCGTTAGGACAAAAGAGCGACGAAGGAACGATTGCCAGACCGTCATGAATATGCCCATAATAACTCTTGCAAAAAAAAATGGTAATAAAATCTGTTTGGTGTACTTGAAAAATCTGAAAATAATATATGTGCAGGTACTAAATAGGTACTAAATAATGCACAGGTAAAAACATAAAATACAGCCTTAATAATGAAAATAAAAAATGTGGGCAGTCATTCTGACGTCAGAATGACTGGCCACTTTATTATTTCAATATCTTTTTAATTACGTAGGTACTAAATATTTAAGCATAGGTACCAAATAGGTACTAAATTATGATAATATCTAAACTTGTAAACACAACTTTGGGCAGTCATTCTGACGGACATTACCTAGCCTTCCTCTTGAATTATCTATTAAAAAACCTGTATCAAAATCCTTTGTGTAGTTTTGAAGATTTAAGAATGCATACAAACAGACGCGAAAAGCGACTGCTTTATACTATTATGTAGTGATGTAGGTACCTAAATACCTACTAAAACTTAAACCCCTGACCTAGTTTCAAAGAGAACCTTTTATGTTTAGCCGAGCCTAGTTTTAGCCTGAATAGTTTTTTAAAAGGGTATCAACACAAGTCATCCAATCAGGATAAGTGGCTTCAGAGAAGGAAGGAATTTATTTATCATGCTGTCCCAGTTTTGTTTTAGCAAACTTGCAGAGTGAAAAGAAGTACCTAATAGGGACTCCTTTACCCTGTACTACTAATGCCTCTGCAGTAGTTGTCAATAGCAATATTAAAAAAAAACTACACTAAAAGCTTTTTGAAAATTTAGTCCGTTCAGTTTTTGTGACATTGCATAATTGATTATGGATCCATCCTAGCAGTTCTAAATGAGGCAAGAAATAAATAAAAGAATGAATACTTTTAAGACATTTATTCTCCCATCACAATGAACGAGAAATTTTAGACTTTGAATTCAGAGTAGGGCGACTTGGTGAGTGGGATGTCCCTCCACAAGTCAGGAGTCAAGTAGGCATAGGTCTTGGCAATGGCTGCATAGGTAGCCTTGGCGAAGTTGCCCAGGGTGCCAGTGGAACCACGGGCTGAGGTGTAGCAGTCCTGGACTCCAGCCATCTGCAGCAGCTTCTTGGGAACCGGGGCAGACACAATGCCAGTACCACGAGGAGCAGGGATCAGACGCACAGTGACTGAACCACACTTTCCAGTGACCTGGTAACAAAAGAAGAAAATTTGAGTTTCATGAAATATAAATGTAATTATTTAGTAGAGTAGTGAAGTAATCAGACACGTAAAAACCTTCATAGGATAGACCTCAAGAGGATACCACGAATGAAATGATTGTATTTCTCATCATGTAAACTTGTCCTGTAGATAAATATTTAAGAATACTGAAATGAAATTAATTACCTTGCAAGGCACGGTGTGGGGCTTTCCGATCTTGTTACCCCAGTAACCTCTTCGCACCGGCAGGACAGAGAGTTTGGCGAGGATGATGGCACCACGAATGGCAGTTGCCACTTCCTTGCTGCACTTGACGCCCAAACCAATGTGGCCGTTGTTGTCGCCGATAGCGACGAACGCCTTGAAACGCGTACGCTGACCGGCACGCGTCTGCTTCTGCACAGGCATGATCTTCAGCACTTCGTCGTTGAGGGCAGCCCCGAGGAAGAAATCGATGATTTCGAACTCTTTGATGGGCAGGGAAAACAGGTAAATGCTCTCGAGCTTGTCGATCTTTCCCTCGCGCACCAGGCGTCCGAGCTTGGTGACCGGCACCCATTCCTTCTGGTCCTCCTTTCCGCGCCCACGGCCGCGACCACGTCCGCGCCCGCGACCACGAGGGCCGCCGCGGCCGCGGTCACCACCGCGAGAACCAAAGCCTCCGCGAAAACCGCCACGTCCACCGGCTGGAGCTGCGTCCGCCATTCTGAAATGAGGTTATGTTTCACAGTGAGCAAAATGTGGAGATATTCACTGAAAATTAAGTTGAAATTAGCAGGATCAGACGCGTTAAGGCCATCACTGTGTAAACACTATGGTAGATACCACGAATGAAATGAATTTTAGGTCTCATCATGTGAATTGTGTAGCACGTGGAGATCGAACTCGCAAAATCAAAGGCAGAAGTCACGAAAAACTTATCTTTTGTAAATTATACTTTTAAAACTTAGCGGGGTGTTATTTAATTGTAATAAACTAATAAATACTCAGTAATTTATCGAAAAAGTTAGAAAAGAAATAAACTTACGTAGATCTGTATGCGAGCTGTGACGGTCGAATACAAAATGGCCGAACGTAACGAAATAATTGGCTGTCGCAATGACGTCATACAAGCTACTAGGGTTTTTCTAATCTTAGGTTTAAATCGATCGATTATATAAAGCATTATTATTTTTCATTACCCTTAAGGCATTTTATTTATTAATATAATTTCTTTTTATTCATTATCAATAAAGTATTTGATTGATTGATTGATATCTTTTAAAAATCTGAATATACTGTTTTATTCATGAGAATGAATTACTTCGAGCGCTATTTCCACATTTATGTAAATACATAAATCGATACTTTAAATTTTCATACAGCACTAATACGGTGGCGTAGCGGGCGGCGGGAAAACTTGAAAATTATTTTTACTTCTTCCGGACTAGAGAAGCAGAAAACCATGGTACATACACCTCGAAGAAACGTACAGAACAGACTGTATTTTATATTATATTTATTATATTATACAAATTAGTGGAGGGAATTACGGATTTAACAAAAATTTTTTTTGTGGAGCAATGAGCTTCATCTTATATGTTCCTTGAGTAATTCTAAGCATTTCTAGTCCGGGAGACAATAAAAAAGTTCGGTCTGGTCGGGGAGGGGGGGGTACAAAGATGGCCGCCACCCGTCATCTTTAAAAAAAATATTTTTTCGTTCCGGTGGCTACTGTGGCAAGATTGGTATCATTTTCGTATAAACCAAAGACGTAGATTTCATTTCTGATATAAGGATTTTAAAATTCCATAGTCATATTACAAATAAAACGTAAAAAGGTGAAAATTTAGGTTGCAGATTTTTGCTTTGAGAGCTAATAACTTTTGTATTGTAACAAAAAAATCCTAATAAAAAATACTATAATAAAGCGTAATTCATGCAGATTTTATAAATATATAGTTTATGCTACATCTTCATACAAAAAGATGCTAAAAAAAATTATGACCGCAGTGGTGTATGCGCGCGTACTCATGTCGCATTCGCGGAGGGAATTACGGATTTAACTATTTTTTTTTTTGCGCTATGAATTTCATCTTATAATGTTCCTTGAGTAATTCTAAACATTTCTAGTCCAGGAGACAATAAAAAAGTTCAGTCTGCTCGGGTAGAGGGGGGTACCAAGATGGCCGACACCCGTCATCTTAAAAAAAAATATTTACTTGTCTTGTTGGCTACTAGGGCAAGATTGGTATCATTTTCGTATAATCCAAAGACGTAAAATTCATTTCTGATATTAGGTTTTTAAAATTCCATAGTAATATTATCAATAAAACGTAAAAAAGGTTCTTAATTATTTAGGTTGCAGATTTTTGCTTTGAGAGCTCATAACTTTTGTATAGTGACAAAAATGACCAAATAAAAAATACTGTAATAATGCGTAGTTTATGCAGATTTCGAGAATATTCACATGTAATAATGTTCTATTGTAAAAATATTGTGAAATAAATAAATTACTGCAACCCAGAAGGGTAACTTTACTTGCGTTAGGTGGAATTTATCTTGCAAAATGGTCGAGTAGGTTCATAATACTCGTGTATCTATGTTTAAGTATTACTTACTTAATAATTCATTTGATGATGGCAAGTAAAACACTTTCTATACATTATTATAATTTAATTTAATGAGCGCTGTTTCCGGCACACAGGCATAATTCTGTGCACTTTAATTTTCTTTAATTTTCATGACGACTGGCAGTGCTGCGTCTCCGTAGACGGTGAACAGTCTGATTTCTTCCCCGTCACCTGTGGGGTGAAACAATGGTGTGTTCTAGCGCCCACACTGTTCGCCTTATACTTTGCAGTTGTAGTCAAAGAAGTCCTAAATACTGTTTCCCAAGGAGTCCGCATCCGTTTCATCAGATGGCAGTATTTTTAACCTGGCCAGACTTAAGGCGCGCACTAAAGTCTCGTTTGCATTGATTACTGAGATCATCTATGCTGATGACTTGTGCTTTCTTGCAGAATCCCCAGACGGCCTGCAACAGCTTATGTCCGTTTTTCACCAAGCATGCGGTAAATTCGGCCTGAAGAACAGTGTCAAAAAGACGGAAGTGATGTCCTTAGGCTCGCATGGTCGCGAGACACTGGTGATTATGCTTAATGAGGATATGCTGAAACAGGTTGATAAGTTTCGTTATCTGGGGAACACTATATAACATCTAAGTGTAACCTTGATGCTGAGATCAACAGCAGAATCAGTGCTGCAGCTGCAGCATTTGGGAAGTTGTATTCCAAGGTTTTCTGCTCGCACGACCTAAAGCTAGCCACAAAAATCTCTGTATATATGGCGATTGTGCTGCCAAACCTTCTACACTCCTCCGAGACTTGATGTATGTATCGTCGCCACATACGCACTCTGGATCGCTTCCACCTAAAATGCATTCGCACCATCGTGAAGATCAGATGGTCCGACCGAGTGCGCAATACCGAAGTTCTGAGACGAGCCAATGTTGGTGGCATTGAGGCCTATCTAATGCGTCGTCAGCTTCGGTGGTGCGGTCATGTATCCCAGATGTCGGAGGAGAGAGTGGCGAAGCGCATCTTTTACTCTGAGCTAGAGGAGGGCAAGCGAAAGCATGGCGGACAACTCCTCAGATATAAAGATGTTCAGAAACGACACATGAAAAGATGCAACATTGAGCCCACTCAATGGGAGGGTCTGGCAGTACAGCGCCCCGAATGGCGCGGGATGATTTAGAGGCAAGACCGCGAGTTTGAGGAACGGCGTAAAGCAGACCTCGACGCTAAGCGCGATGAGCTGAAGGCCCGTCCACCCGTCGCCATTAACTATAATTATGTAAGTGGCAAACTCATGTGTCCACACTGTGCACGGGAGTTTACTGCCAAAATTGGCTACAATAGCCATCTCCGGGCGCAGCAGCGCCGATCTGATTAGGAGTCAAAGTGGTCGCCATGACAGGAATCGGTCGGAGAGATCATCAACATCATCATTATCACTTTGACATAAGATACACGAGTACTATGAACCTACTCGACCATTTTGCAAGATAAATTCCGCCTAACGCAAGTAAAGTTACCCTTCTGGGTTGCAGTAATTTATTTATTTCACAATATTTTTACAATAGAACAATATTACATGTGAATATTCTCGAAATCTGCATAAACTACGCATTATTACAGTATTTTTTATTTGGTCATTTTTGTCACTATACAAAAGTTATGAGCTCTCAAAGCAAAAATCTGCAACCTAAATAATTAAGAACCTTTTTTACGTTTTATTGATAATATTACTATGGAATTTTAAAAACCTAATATCAGAAATGAATTTTACGTCTTTGGATTATACGAAAATGATACCAATCTTGCCCTAGTAGCCAACAAGACAAGTAAATATTTTTTTTTAAGATGACGGGTGTCGGCCATCTTGGTACCCCTCTCTACCTGACCAGACTGAACTTTTTTATTATTTCCCGGACTAGAAATGTTTAGAATTACTCAAGGAACATATAAGATGAAATTGATAGCGCCAAAAAAAAAAATTGTTAAATCCGTAATTCCCTCCGCGAATGCGACATGAGTACGCGCGCATACACCACTGCGGATATAATTTTTTTCAGCATCTTTTTGTATGAAGATGAAGCATAAACTATATATTTATAAAATCTGCATGAATTACGCTTTATTATAGTATTTTTTATTAGGATTTTTTTGTTACAATACAAAAGTTATTAGCTCTCAAAGCAAAAATCTGCAACCTAAATTTTCACCTTTTTACGTTTTATTTGTATATTACTATGGAATTTTAAAATCCTTATATCAGAAATGAATTCTACGTCTTTGGTTTATACGAAAATGATACCAATCTTGCCATAGTAGCCACCGGAACGAAAAAAGACTTTTTTTTAAGATGACGGGTGGCGGCCATCTTTGTACCCCCCCCTCCCCGACCAGACTAAACTTTTTTATTGTCTCCCGGACTAGAAATGCTTAGAATTACTCAAGGAACATATAAGATGAAGCTCATTGCTCCACAAAAAAAAAAAATGGGTTTAGTATGGGAGCGATCCGTAATTCCCTCCACTAAATAATAAGTAACGAAATATACAACATTCAAATTTAATTCATTTCAACAACATTGTTACATTCAACTTGTTCCAAACGGGTGTGTTTACTGGCATTATCATGCACGATATATGGGAAGGAATAGATGCCGTTGCAAGCCGCGCCGTAGTCCCCGTGTTTGGTGATGGCCACCACTGCGCCCATGAAGTCAGGGTAGTGCTCAGCGATCCTCGATATCGCGACTTGAGCCGCTTTCGTAGGCGAACTGCCTCGGCGCATTTCTTCTACTGCTAGGAAACTGAAACAGTTTAGATAGGTACATTAATAATTTAGAAGTTCATCGGGTCGTAGGACGACTCGGTGTCCCACACGAAAAGAAGAAGAATTTAGAAGTTATAGAGATACACACAACACACACACAAATCACGTCTTTATCCCTAGAGGAGTAGGCAGAGCGTTAACGATCGTAAAATTACGGTCGTTATCGCTATAGATATAAGCATGGCAAAATTGGGTAGTGCTTAAGGCATTTAGAAATATTTTCAGTATTTAAAGCCACTTGATACTCTGTTCTAAATTTCAAATTAAAATTTAAATCGTTTATTTCCAAGTAGATTTACAACGAATGCTTTTAGAAAGTCAGGAATTTACTATACAATGCTGTCACTATATTTAGATAGTCATACGTAATACCATGTAAAAACTTTGGCGGTTGGATTTAGAATCTTATATTTTTTTAGCACGCTGTATAATAAAATAACAGTACAAACCTGGGTAGGAACCTGAGCATGACGTCGCCGTCGCCGGTGGCCGCGGCGCCCCCCACCGCGTTGTCCGCGTACCCGCCCGCGCCCGCCACCGGCGAGTCGCCCACTCGACTGAAACACAACACACACACATTACTTAAATTCAATTTTTTAAAGAGTGACCCATCATATAAACAAAAAATTTGCTATCGTCGCCTTATTATATAAACTGCGCCTGCATATTAATTATAGCTATACCATGAAAATACACAATTAACTTTCTTCACATCCCATAAAACTGGTATTTTTTAGTCTGCTTCAGAAATGATAGGTTACTTTATCGGTCACTCTTAAAAAAATTGACTTAATTATAAGGTGTAAAAATATTAGCTGCAAATAAGGGTGAACCAGCCCATGAAACTGAACCATTTTCCCAAAAAAAAATTTGGACCTCCCATACAGTTAACTCGCTCGGCTGCTACATTTTGTATGGGAGGTCCAAAAAATTTTTCATATTTATACCTACGTTCCTTGGTTAAAGTTGTTCAGTTTCATGGGCTAGTTCACCCCTTATAATATTTGCAGCAATTTCTTTTACACCCTGTGTTATAAATGTGAAACTTTGTATGTTTGCCTGTTACTTCTTCACGCCATACGCATGGAAGGTAACTTAGATCACATGGGATAGTTTTTTTTTGCGAAAAAATGTTCCTGTGGGATGCCACGCATGCTTTTAAAACCGATGGGCGTAGGCGCGAGCACCCGCTAGTTAAACATATTTCTCAGTGATACAAGAAAAAAAACATGGTGGGATTTGAATGTATAGCCAAGCATGCCAGCGCCCAGCGCTATCTACTGAGCTATCGAGTTACAAATGTGATGAATTTCAAATATAAGTTTAAAAAATATAATTATTGATAGGTACTGGCGATAGGTAAGGGGTATGGACAATATGGTATGTACCTACAATGATAAAATTACTTCTATATTCACCACAAGGAAAAAGAAGTGGTTATGATAGCCAGCAAATCATATCTTGTGATTTTGTAGGGGTCAAGTGGTTATAGTCTTGTGAAAGATAAATTGATAAGGAGAAGCAAACATGATTTACTGCAGCACTTGAATGTTATCTAATAATGTGAAGTATTGATTTAATATTACATATTTAGCTGTTTTTTTTATGATTTATATTTATCAAACATTTTATAAGTTTTTGTTATTGGAATTCATGACAAAGTATTTCTACATGTATGTCAATATCAGCTATTGATATCAATATCACAGACTTAGTATAGAAATAGTTGTATCACTACATAGTACAAAGCAAAGTCGCTTTTCGCGTCTGTTTGTCTGTATGTTTGCCTAAATCTTTACAACTACTAAATGGATTTTGAAGCAGGTTTTTGTAATAGATAGAGTGATTCAAGAGGAAGGTTTTTATGTACAACAGTTACCGGGAAAACATCTTATTCCCATGGGAAAATGAGTTGAAGCGGGCGCAGCCGCTGGGCGGGCCGCTAGTGTTTATGATAATTTGAGTTAATTAAAAAAAAACTTAATTTATACCCAGGAATTTTATGCTTAGCTCCATTGGTAGAAGTTCCAGCTGCAATATTACCGGAGTGATCTATGGCAACCATGCCAATAGTATCATGATTGTATCGGTTTATCTCTGGCCCGGAATACTTCTCAGACTCAAATGTATGGCTTGGTTTGTAAGGGCCGCACTGGTGAGTGGGATCTGGTGATACAGCCTGAAATAAGAAAAAGAATCTACATATTTCATTACACTTAACCTACACAGATCTAGCAAAAATAAGTAGCAGATAGATTTTTTGTAAGACACATACAGTCCAAAAATTGGGCTGGCAATGTTTCTCATTGTGCCACTCCATCCAAATCTTCTTGGAGACGGGAGTGGTCAGGCTTTCCTCTTCAAAGCCCATCTGGAGCGCGAACTGTGTGGCAAGTTCTCCCGCCAACATGGAGTGCTTAGTGTGGTCCAACACGTGCCGGGCCACCGCTGCAGCACTCTTGATCCTTCGAAGAGCAGCCACTGCTCCTACGTTCATGGTTTTCCTACACAAAAGTAAAGTGTTCATTCAGACTTAGTCAATTGTAATTTGTAAAAATGAAAATAATTTTCCTTGACAAATTGTGATATAGAACCTTGATTGTAGCAGGCTAACAAATTGATTGTAGTGCACTTAAGGGGCTGCCGCTTTTTTTCATAACTTTCAAGGTGTTTCACCCTACCTACACTCCAACGAACCAAACCAGCTACGGTGATGATATTTTGTATCCTAATTTTCAATCTATCTGAAAGCAGAGGGACAGATTCCTACCCATCCATAATCATTGCATCAAGCGTAGTTTCTCCGTTTTCGTCGGGGCTGCCGCCGTACCCGACAGTGCCGTCGCACTGCTCTTGCTCGCAGCGCGTGGTCCCTTGCTGCACGGCGTCCAATGCCGACCCGCCGCTGTCCAGGACCTCCCATGCTGAAAATAAATAAAAAACGAAGTTAAAATTTTCACATATTTTTACAGATCGTAAATTTTACCTTTAACAGTCGCGTTGACAAATCTCCATGTAGTGATTACGACAGGTATATTACTAGTATTAAAAACCACGTGTATACTCAGTGTAAATAATACAAGAAGTATTTTTAACATTCTTATTTTGTAAACGCGCGTGCCGAATGCCAGACTTTCAAAAAATAAACAAATTTGTTGTTTCACTTATTTCTTTGCCACTTATAGCTGATCTCCAAGTAAGACAAAGACAATGCCATACAAAAATATGTACGACCTAGTCTTTTTAAGTTATCTGTTGTGTTTAAAATTAAACACATTTTGACAATATGCCACTAGTGTTGTTCAGTTTCTCTCTTGTCAAGTTTTGCTGATTATACTTCCGTGTTTTTATTTTATTTTTGAATAATTTTATTAGTTATTTGACTCAGAAAGTGGTAGACAGCAGTGTTTACAAATACTAAAAATGAATATTGATGATTTTTGTCGTAAATTACCCAAAATAGTGAGTTATTAATGGTCTTTTGACTTCTGTTTGACTTATAATTTCATAGTCACATGTTTTTGTTATAATTGATCGATCAAATGCGTATGTAACATAAAATCGATTATCTTCGAAAGTACTGAGGTCACTGACCTAAAATTAGCTGTGGACTGGTTATTGCTACAATATTAGTGGCACTCATTGAAAATCGCCATTTTGGCGCTGGCAAGGCAGTCAAGGAAAGCAACTATGAAAGTACCCGGAACTAAATAATTTTTATATAAATAATATAATAATATAAATAATAATTTCCGGACAAGGAAAAACAAAAGTACGCGGTACTCTCGTAGTCGTCGGTGACGCTTCAATTAGGGCCGCAAAACTAGCTGTCATTTGTATGAGACAACCTATCCAGTGCGTAGATAACTTCATATAACGACTAAGGTGCGTCGCGTAAAACCCCTTGATGAAACCGCACTATGACTTTACTGCAGCGGGAAAAATAATGAAATCAAGAGATTTTTTTTAAATTGTTGATTGCAGTAGAACTTATTACTGAACTTACTATTATATTGGGCAACGAGGATTTAACTGTTACCATCGATTCGATGAAGAAGACGAGACCAAAAATTTGTCAAACACGCATTTTCAAGCGTATACAAACAATAAGGCTGCCGTTGCATAATTTTAGTTATAGTTTTTATACTGTCCTATGGTTTTAAATATGTAGGTATTTTGTAAGCAATAAAGTGTTAATCTATTTATTATCACAAATTTTGAAACACATTCAATTTTTTGAGCTCATTAATCGAGAGCAAAATAGAAGATATCATCGCAAAAAGTAACTAGACCATAACCAATGATAAAATCGCTTAAACTCATCATTATTATAACCCCTGTTCTTCTGTAGGAGTTAAAATTTTAAAAAATCCTCTCGTAGTGGATGGTTAGTATGTGATACGATAACTGCCTTAAATTCTCGATTAAGGTTCTTCGTTGATAATTCAGTGAGTCATTAAGCCAGTCAGTGAGGCACTTGTGTTTATAAAAGATTATTTATTATTACTATCAGCTTACACTGTCCCACTGCTGGGCTCCCCACACCTGTTCCACTTATCTCGATCCCTACCAACCTCCCACCAGTTTTTGTCGTAAGCATCCAAATCGTGTCGCCATAGAATAGATAAGATTACAATATTTTAATTTAATAATCTGTTTTCAGGAACTACATGCACATCTCAATGGCTCTCTTAGCCGATCAACCATGATTGAGTTGCAAAGATATTACGCTGATTCTGGCGTAATGGATGACTCTAATGCATTTTATGATGAATTCCAAATGGCTGCCGGTGATCCAAGAAGTTTTACAGAGTAATATTCAGGATGTTTGCATACTCGATATAACTAAGATGGACAGCATTTCAAGGATTCAAGTCACGCTTCTGATAGTAAAAACCACAGATACTTTTGTTAAGAGCATCTTGTCAAAAAAAAATTACGTTTCCTAACATGTTCCAGTGTTCCTAGAAGAAAATTATTTAGTTTCATGGACTAAACGCACCCCATTAGTATTCGAAGTGCTGTCCCTAACAGCCTGTATACCAGTAAAACCTGAATCACCGACGAAACGTTTCTTTCTTACATCTACCAAAATTGTTTGCAGTTTCAGTGTCCAAACTATTTTGGGTTTGACTGCTAAGTTGATAAAGAATTCGAGAGTTTGTAATGAATCCTTGTATTGCCTTCTTTCGTGTTTATGTCGAGATTGCAAACATACTGTAGTATAGGTATCTAGTGAGTGTTTCTGTCAATTGTAACTTTTCTAAAACTGGTGTAGTGTAATTTACTTTACTTTTCAGCTACAACAATTTCCTGCTGAAAATTGTCCTCCCCTTATTATTATAATGTTTCTTATGTTAACATGCTCTGTCGTAAAGATCCTTGTTAATCAAACTGGAACTGGAACCATCAACGGTTTATTTTTTAATATAACTTTTCAACTTTCAAACATTTTATTATTTAACCGGGTTACTTGCTATAGTTTTATGGTAAATACAATCGACTTAAAACTATCGCTAGTGAAACGGTTAAATAATAAAAATATTTCTAGATGTTTTCAAGTGTTCCGTATAGCTCATAATTTAACTACGACACCAAGAGCTCTAGAAATTGCTACATACCTGACACTTCAAGAATTTCAAGAAGATGGATGTTGTTATATAGAGTTGAGAAGCACCCCTCGTGATACACCACACATGACCAAAATGCAGTACATTGAAACGTTAGTCAACTCCTTGAAGTAAGTGGCGAAACTTTTTAAAAATTGTAAATAGCGAAAAATAATTAAATACAGTTCTTACAAGCATATTGGTATTACAGAAAATTTGAAGTACGGCTGACCATTATCGCACGTCTTATAATATCCATTAGCAGACATTCGCCTATTGAGGATGCAGAAGAAATCGTTAACTTGTCAATAGAGTTCCACAAGGTCTTCCCCGAGTTAATAGTTGGGATCGAACTTAGTGGGAATCCAACAGTGGGAAAGTTTCAAGATTTCTATCCAGCATTAAACCAGGCAAGGGAGGCAGGAATGAAGGTAACATAAGCTTAAGCTCAAAAGAGCATTTATCATATATTTATTTCAAAAACTTACACTTATAGTCTAGCCACACACGTAAGACTTAAGCCGTAAGGTATACAGGGCATACTGATTAACATTATTATTAAATTACTCTCTAAAATTGGCTTCATGACTGACAGGCCAAACGATCTAAAATGACATTTTGAATGAAAATGCTGAGAGTATGACATCATATTCCTCTATTTTTGGGAAGTATTCCTTTGTTTTTTTTTTATTATTAATTTAAACTTTGAATAGATATTTTGAAAAACTTCGAGTGAAGTCAGTAGTATTTTTGGATAATAGTTTTAAGCGTGCAACTTTCTATGTTTATACTTTAATGACCCAGCAAATTATCACAGACTTTTTCAGTTGAAATAAAAAAATTATGTGATAGGAGGAAAAAATTAGTTACTTTTGATAATCAAGATCAAAACTATAATACGTTTAAGTATAGTAAAAATTTATTTTTAGGTGACTTTGCATTGCGGAGAAGTTGTGAATCCTGCCGAAGTTGCTGAAATGCTTGCGTTCAACCCCAATAGGATTGGACATGGCACCTGTATCCATCCTCAGTTTGGTGGCACTGATGATACTTGGGCGACTTTGTGTAAAACTAAGATTCCAGTAGGTATGTAGGGCTACAAATATAGTTAAATTAAAAGTGAGAAACATAAACGTAATTTATCGAAAATCAGCTGAAGGAGATTGTATACTTACTTTATAAAATTTAGCTTGATGCCTGTGATGTCTGTCAGTTTCGGGCAAGTGGTAACTGTTTACATAAGGTAAATTTTCCATTGTTTACTCCTCTTTTAGTACGAATCTGTCAAACGTCACAGGTATCAAGCTATTTTTTATAAACTGTAGCAAGGACCTATAGTACAGATACTGAAGCTTGCATTTTTATCGAGCTATCAATTTTAAAGCGCTAGGGCCACCACTTTCGCTCAAGAAAGAGTCTTAGGAATAAAATATATATAAAAACTTGATTCACTTAAGAAGTAACTTAATATAACTTTCAGAACTATGTTTAACGAGTAACGTTAATTCAAAATCGACTCCGGATTATGAATCACATCATTTCAAACACTTTTATGAGGCTGGAATACCTATTATTATTTGTGTAAGTAAATAAAAATATTGAAATACTCAGTTAAAATTGTTCTATAATATACATAATATTTGATTTATTGTTTTTTTTCAGACTGATGATAAAGGGGTTTTTGCAACTTCTCTGTCTCAAGAATATAAAATATGCGCAGAGACCTTCAATCTTAGCCAATCACAACTTGCTAAATTATCTCTTGATTCCTGTCAATTTATGTTCGATGAGGATCTTCGGAACAAGGTTCGTGGAATCATTCTTAATTTCATTCATGAAAATTCACTATAAAACTGTGTATTTGAAATAAATTGTATCTGATGAACCTTTTGTTTTTTTTTGTAGTCATTTTCCGTATGTCAATGGCTTACTTTAATAACTTTTAAATTTAATTGAACTAGCATGATTCATTTTCTACATTATGCTCGTCAATCAGCAAAATACAAAGACTGGTGGAAGTGGTACTTTAGAATGAGGTTCATGCTGTGTTTGAAACTTTTCCAAGAAGTGATTTTATATTTACTATAAACTATATTATTAATAACTTGGCCCGCCCAGCAATTGCACTCGCTGTAACTCATTTTCTCGTGGGAATAACTCATTTTCCCGGCAAGTATTACACATCTATAACATCCTCTTCACTCTATTTAGTACAAAAATTGCATTAAAATCTGTTGTATAGTTTTAAAGATCTAAGCATACATATTTACAGACATAAGGACAGACACGGGAAGCGACTTTTTTTTATACTATGTACCTAGTGAGTGATGATGTTTTATTATATGTATTGATAGATTACCGACCATTAAGTAATGCATTATGCATAAAAAGTGATTTATGTATTTATTAATAATTAACGTATATAGAAACGTTATTGTAGTCAGTGCCCTCTACATGACACTTATAGAATCGCTGGAAAATATCCCAATAGTTATTTTAGAACTGGACACTGAGCTAGTTCAAAATTTTAATTATTAATAATATTTCACATTAATTGATAAAATAACACTCGTCTTAAACGGCTCGTTCGTATTCTAAGCGTTCATATGGCCCATCTCGTGAGACGAGTTTTCGCTTTTTCTTATCAATTTAACTGATCGATTTCGGTATACGTACATCACTAATACAATGGCTAAATGAAAAAATAATAATGTCAACTTGCGAAGAGTGAGTGAACCGTTGTTTTGTTTTAGTGTGCCGAATTATTATTGCGAATTTTAAGTTTTGTTCTTCACCATGTATCACTGTGGTATGCGCCAAATGGAAGAAAGGCATGTAGCCAATCAGGTAGACCTTATGGTTTGGAGTAATAGACTTGATTTACTGGCTATTAGTAATTTCAAAGGTAAGTCGCCGCCTAGCTAAGAATTCCTCCGGTATATGAATCTCGTTTACACGGTACATTTGATTCCAGGGGAAGTACAAGTGCACAGGCTCCATTGGCAGAAAGTATGGAATCTGCCTCCGCCGAAAGAAAGCGTTACTGTTCGAGCTATGGCCTGGAGACCTGATGGCAAAGTGGGTCTTTGTAATTCATTTTGTACTGTTGAGTTTTTAGTTACCTTTTCTTTTATTCATTTTATATCGTTTTCCAGGCACTTGCTATTGGATACAGCTCTGGCAGTGTCTACATTGTGGACATAGAAGATAAAGAGATACTTGAAAAATATGATCTTGAAGTTGAATCGTCAGAGGAGTTTGATGACACAAAACATTATGGAATAACATGCATTACTTGGGCTGTAAGGGAAGGGACGCTGGAGAGTGCTACAGGATATAATATTTATGTAAGTTGTGATAGTAAGATGTGATTTTCAACATTGTTTTATGAAATTATTATTAATTATTGTTGTAATGAAAATTATTTGTTTTCAGGATGATCCTTCAATATTCCTACAGAAGCCACCATCCCAAAGCAGTGGCTTCAAGAATCAAGGCTCAGATGACACCATCAAAGATTTCAAAGAGGCTCCGGAACCCACACAGTTGAACATGCTTATAGTTGGCTATGGGACTGGTTACATCTACATGAGCATTTTTGGGCGGTATCCGTATGGCACAATACACCTCGCTCAAGTTACTAAAGATGAATGTGGTGAATACCAAGTCATAGACATCTGCCTGTCCAATGACTTCAGTATGATGCAGGTTGTATACCTGGATAGGGCTACTAGGAACGTCTTTGTGGCTCTGATCAATACTAGTGTACTATCAGCATATGCAGAAGAAATGTTTATTGTCGCAAACAGACACAGTCATGTTCTGCAGTTGATGTCGTACTTGGATCAAACAATGACTTCTATTACGGAGGCGTGGGAGCATATTCTGCTGGAAATGGACACCAAAATGGCCGACTATGCTGCTTCTGTGCCTGAAGGGGGGGTGTCTGCTGATTTGTTGGAACTACTTATGCTAGGTTTGTACTTTCTTTAATTAAGCTAGTACAGATAATATTCTGTTGTACTATGCACTCTATATATATGTCCTTACCTACTTTAGGCGATAGGCTGACAACCTGTCACTACAGTAATACTTGATACATTGGAAAGGGCCCTCATTATTTGTATGCTGTGGCTATATGACTGTTTTTAAGGCCAATAATGCTCTACCTACCCTGCAAGGTATAAAAGTGTGATATGTATTTACTTATATTTAATTTTTTTACAGGTGTGCCATCAGACGAGCTGGAACTATTTCTGCTGCAGGAGCTCACAGCCAAAGGGCTGAAGAAGTTTGGCAGCTCAGTGGAACTTAGTTACTCCACCATACAGAAACTGGTATTGAAACAACTCAACATAGTGGGCCAGAGTCTCACTTACTACTTTGCAGAACTCAGAGGACTTACCAGGATACCTGATAGATATAAGGTAACTACCATCTAACATGTGAAATCGTCAAATATGTGTTTTAATAAAAATAACAACAGCCGCTCACTTTTAATAAAAATATAACCTACTTTTGTCTATGTTACTCGAGGCTACATGAGTTTAAACTTTAAACGAAATAATTACTAATAAACAAACAAAGGTGCTCATTTTATGTCATTATATCAACTTAGTTTTCAATGTTTTGATCAAGGCTATATAGCTTTAATAGTTTCCACTGCTTACAGAAAAACTGAGGCTAAATTTAGATATTTTTTAATAAAATGAATTTATTAATAATATTTTTTTTCTAGATCTTGGGACTAGAAGAAACAACAGTGACTGAAGCTATAAGAGCCTGCTGCGCGTTCCTGAACAAGTGTCTGGAACTCCAGCAAGTAATCGACACATCCATGCGCAACTACAAAGCATTCTTCAGGTGGCTATTTGTTGTCATAGTCCGTCTACTTGACGAACAGACTCCCAGTGAAATAGTCAAAATCACACAGCAGGACTTAACCCACATTGCTGAGTTTCTATACAACTTTGATAATGTCCAAGTGGAGAGCACAGAAGGGTCGACTGAGAAACCAGTGAAATTCAACTTGGAGAGACTCGGGCAGTACCTCCAAGACCAAGACCTAACTATCTTGCCGGAAGATGAGGACAACCCTTGGCATAAATTTCTCAAAGATAATTCTTGCTTGCTAAAAGATAGTGAGACAGTATTTTCCATGGCAGAGTTCAGGAAATTCTCATTAATACAACAGCAAAAGTTCCTGAAGAATGCCATACTTAAAGTATTTGATGTTACTGAGAAAGATGTCGGGAAACACTTCTCAGTTGTTTTAAACAATCGTTGCTGCGAGGATAAATCTAGTCATCATCCTGATAACCAGTTGAGGGCTACTCAAATATTTGATGCAACTCAACAGAGATTCATGGTGTCATTCCTTAACACATCCCATGGTCAGGATGGCATTTGCTTCATGTCTGTTGATATAAGGGAGAAGTCTTGTACCGCAACTGCTACTCAGTATTACTTCTCTGCTTGTCTGATACTGGATGCAGGTGAAGAGCATTTAGGTGAAGACCATCTTGCTATTTCTGATTTGCAGTTCTACTCATCTGAATACCTCTCTGTTTTAACTAGTCATCCAACCAATGAAGATAGCTCAGTATTTATACAGCTACCCTTGAAAATAGCAATGGACAATGCAGCTGAATTTAATATTAGATCAAAGTCTTGTGTGTTTACTGATCAAATAACTAGAAGGAACTTGTCACCATTACTCGATCAGGGTGTATTTAAAGTACTTGATAAAATGGATGGGCTGAGGATAGCGGTGTCGGGCGGGCGGAAAGTGGCTGTGGTGCTCTCCAAGAGCTTCAGGAAGGTGAGGGTGTTTGAGATGGAAGCTGATGGGGATGATGAGGATGACGAGACCCTGGATACAACACCACAGTCACAAACAAAGAGTGACGATCAAGATACGCCTAACTCGAGTAAGCAGAATATTTCCATGGAAAATATAACATTCTGAGCTTGTTTCTGTTTGCTTGTAATAGATATGTAAATAAATAAAAATATAAAATAAGTTTCTTGGTAGTTTCCTTCAGTTTCCTTCCTTTCCATTTTCCATCCAAAATTTTTTTTTTCTTTGAACGCGCCTCATGTTGTAGGCTGGTTTCAGAGCGGCGCGTCTCAGCAGCGCTGCCCAGGCGCGCGCCCGAGCCGCGCGCGCCTGGGCAGCGCGTTCGCTGTGAAACGACATTCAGACGCGCGCGCTTCGTTGTGGTGTACGGTCGAGTGCAGAGAATCATTATGCCAGCAAACGTAATCACTATATTAGCTATATACGTTATATGGAAAAGAGTGCAACAACGACGTCTTAAAAGATTGCAAGTCAACGCTACTGGCTATCGAAGGAGATCCGACCGCGGCGCGGCCGAGACGCGGCCCAAGACGCGTCACTATGAAACGCTACAGACAATCTAGTGTAATGCGAGGCGCGCGCGGCTGGGCAGCGCTGCCGAGACGCGTCGCTCTGAAACCAGCCGTAATGTAATGATAATGAACGCAGCCATAGTTTGATAGTTACAAAAAGTTGCCAACTCAATAAGGAAACTTCGTATTCTGCTATTTTGGTGCCACTACAAGTAAAGGCCGATTTACATTATCGATAATGTAAATCGGCCTTACAGCATCTGTCTTCCTTCCTCTGGCTGGGATTCATAAATGCGTGCGTGTGTGTTGTGTAAGCTCAGTCGTGCCATGTTGCATCCTATGAAATTTTATAGTGTCACAGAATGCCGGCAGCACATCCGTTTAGCAAAGCAAAGCACGTGAGGTGAAAAAAGAAAATTAATTCAGTCAGTAGAGCGCAAAAATTATTTTATTTTTCATCGGTTAGTGTATCTGTGTCACTGAGTTGGCAACAGTGTATGTGATCCTTCTTGCGGCCAAAAACACTAGTATCCAGGCTAGAAAATCTTTCTTGCGTTTTCGAACCTAACCTAAAAATAATAATTTACCTAATTTGGCTTTAAAATAGGAATTTCTGTTTAAAACCATGAGTGATTTAGACTACGCGAGCCCTAAGGCCCCTGACTCTGAGCTGCAGGATTTCCTGATGGCAGAGAAGCAGAAGGCCCAGTTCCATGCTCAGGTAATTATTGTGTAATTTCTTTGTATTTGAGAACATCGCAGTTTTACAAAGAATTATACTGGTTTGGATGGAGAGTCGCTTCTGTTCTGGCTGTCTTTTTCAAATCTAGCCACAGTAAGTCAGATACTTTTTATTCTTATCAATAAAAGTATACTCAGACCAATATATTTTCACCTTTACATTCGTCTAAAATGTTAACCTAAACAAAATATTATTGTGAACTTGCCTTTTAGATCCACGAGTTCAACGATTTCTGCTGGGACAAATGCGTGGACAAACCGGGCTCCAAGCTGGACTCGCGCACTGAGACCTGCATCACTAACTGCGTGGAACGATTCATTGATGTCTCACTGCTTATCACAAACCGTTTCGCACAGATGTTAGAGAAAGGTGGTGGAATGCACTGAGTTAAATAAGAAATTCCTTTATTGTTTTAGATACACTAAGTTGTAATGTATATTGTTGAAATTACAGAGAGAATGACTATAATTTTGGTTCCAGTGAACTTGTACTTGTTTAGGTGAATTCGGGGAGATCAGATCAAGGGTAATTAATATTGGATGAATGGGGAATTCATTCATTTTTAATAACTGGCTACACATTTCATAAAATGTCGCCTGCAGGTTTCTGAAACATGTCAGCCAGGAACCAGAAAATTGCTAGAAATGTAATTATCCAATATAAACCTTGATCCAATCTTCAGATACACTGTTCTACTTCTACAGCCACAAAAGTCCTCTGCTGGATATGGGCTGTACTGATGTGGAATAATTATTTCAAACAAACAAACAAAATTGTAATAATTATGTGCAAGGAGTAGATTTAGTTATTAAATTTAATAAAAGTTATGTAATTTTTAATGGTATATTTTAATTTACTTAAATAATTACATAGTAGAGTTTCAGTTCAGTAAGATCTCATTTTAAATTAAATAGGCTATCTAGACTGAGGTAATCAATAAATTTTTCTATTCTTAAACATTTACTCAGTTTTGGGGCAGATAATCTTGTGTTATTTAGTTAATTTTATTGGGCATTACTTAATTTTTTTTTATTTTTATGTGTAAAAATTTCTAGATAGCTTATTCTATTGTGAAAGCTCCTCATTTATCTGCCTACACGGCCAATCCTGGTGTCAGTTCGAGGATCTGCAGTCACGGTCTGAACCGACACCAGAGCTTCGTTGATTTTTGTCTGCAAGTTTCTCAGGTCTTGAACAAACAGTAGTTTCAGGACATCGCTTGGCTGTTGCACTACAAAACCTTGGTCTTTTGAAGTGGGCTCTGGGTGAGGAGCAGTTTTCAAGATCTTGGCTAGAGCTGCCAATCGGAATTTGGGGTCTGGATGCGGCCCAATGCCGGCTATGGTAGACACTCTTTCAACTCCTGTTTTAAATGCTTCGCTGGAGACTGAAAGTTATAAATGAACATTAGTACAAAGATATACCTTGCAATAACTTTCAAGTACAAATTATACTTACAATCCAAGTTGTCCAGAGGATTTGATGACACAACATTTGGTGCAGCCTGCTTAGGTTCTTCCACTTTTGCTTTCTTGTATTTCACAACTATAATAAAAGGAAACTAAGTAAATAAAGATACTGCTGTACAATAACAGAAAAATGCAGCAAGCAATGATGGAATTTGATAAAGACTTAACACTTCAGATAAAAATTAAAGGAAGTCTTACCATTGTCAGCGTATTCTAATCTTACAGCGTAGGATAGCAGCCAGTTCAATTGTTCATTCAACGATCCCTCTGAACAAGGACTAACCAGGTCTTTTTGATAAGCGCCATAAGCTTCTGTCCAGCTTTCAGAATCAATGTTCCTCAGGCCATCTCGGTCTTCTATTTTATAGTGACGAATCTTTTGATCTTCTAGCCACAGAACTACGCTCCTGTACTCGTTTTCGTCTGTAAATGTCCGCTAAATATGGTTAGTGAACCAAGTTACACTTACCTATGTTATACAAGATTTAGAATGGTGTGTTATGCGCTTTTACCTTCACAATTAAAGTTGTCGGGAGAAGGGTGACCTAATGCTGTTAGTTTCAATCTAAACATAGTATTCATATTGCAAGTTATGTAGAAAACTAGCCGGAAAACTGATGTTACGCTAACCTACCTATAGCGTTTTTTTACTTTGACAAGTTTGTATCATAGACAATTTTATTATATTTTTTTCATAAATCCATTAGTGATGTGAATCAAAGGACTGATTGAATTCTTATTTCCATGACCGTTCAACCATTTCAAGAGACTGGATAAAATAGCTAGTATACAAATCAAAAATGTTTGACATTTGATAACGTGATTCGTTTACGCGATGTGATAAAAATGTTGTAATTTTCAAGAATTTTAGGCAATTAGTGCAATAACTGCTGAAAACTTTATTTAAAGATTGGTAAAAAATCATAGTTGTGTGATAAAGTATCTCTACCATGAGTACTTGGGTGTCAAAACATGAGATTTCATTCTTTCGATTATTTTGTATCAAAGTTATAAAAACGGGTCGTATTCCAAAACATGTAGCGTTTATAATGGATGGGAATAGGAGATATGCTAAGAAAACTAATGTTTTAACTAACATAGGACATTCCAAAGGCTTTGAAAAACTTTCAGTAACTTTAAGGGTTAGTATTGTAATGTAACCTCATATTTCTGGTGTCTATCAACAAATCAAATTTATGTACTTAAATTGGTTTTTTATTTCAGTGGTGCTTGGAGCTAGGAATTCCAGAAGTGACCATGTACGCATTTAGCATAGAGAACTTTAAAAGGACAGAAGACGAGGTTCACGGTCTCATGGATCTCGCTCGGGAAAAGTTTAAAACACTTGTGGATGAAATGTAAGAAGTTGGAGACCCACCATAAATGATATGCAATGTTACTGTGACCGCTGTGTGCTTGGCAGGGTATTGGTTACACCCCAGAATGGTCTACAGCAAAAAAAATATTTTCATTATTTAATTTTTTACCTATCATGCCAACTTTATTGCAACCAACTAGAAGTTATTCATTTGAGATTGCTTGCTTACCTTATTATGGATAAGGATTTTGGGACCTTTATTACTATCACTAGATAAAGAGCTTTATTAGGTATGTATGTACTATTTCAACTAACAATTTATTGCATTACTTACTGTGCTTGTTTTTGTGTAGTATAGATTTTTCAATGTGATCTACTTTCTTATGCTGCCTGTGTCAATTCAGCCTACCGATGGGCTTAAAAATTATACAAGGTGTCAGGAAAAGTACCTACTGTATTCCTCTAAACAACAATTTCTTCTATACATATATAAAATGATGACACATTTGATGAAAAACATAAGATATCAGAATACACTTCTCATCAAATTATGTTTCAATCCAATCACATTATTTAAAAAGATTTTGGTATAAATGATATCATTAGTGAGTAAAATGAAGTTTTTAAATCTTATTGAAAGTGTCCCAAATTCAAAATAGTTTTTTATGGGTTTCACGCTTTGTCAAATTGTAAAAACGAAGGTGTCTCAATTTTTGGTAAGAAGTATATTTTTCAAAAACTTTTTCATTTTATTTTATATTGTTCAACTCTGCAACTTAAATAATTCAATTAGAGCTGAGCTCACGCTAATCACGCTTTATTTGATGAAAGACGGAAGTTTTCCTTTCTTTTCTATATTTTGATCCTTATTTCTTTTTTTCGTTTCTTCATTTTGATTGTTGTGTTCCCATTTTGTCGCGCCACAAAATCAGTCACTTGTTACAATTGGGAATAAAAATTCCCATTTGTCTCTAGTGACAACAATTTGTCCCCACTCGCATTTTATGTACACTGCTCGCGCCATCCTCGGCGCGCCATAAGTTCGATGAAATTGTTTACATTTGGACGTAGTTATGCAAACAAGATCCAACCCACAACCCGGCTGTTTTTCAGTTATGTACATAGACCGGTCCAGAATGGGATATATTTTCATTAAAAAAAACACCTATGAGGTTTGGCGCCACTTTTCTTGTGAATATGGCATTTTTACAGCGATACCATTGTTTAAAGTCTGTTTAGAAAGTAAATAAAGATCCATGCCGCTTACGCTGAACAAAAACCCCATTATAAAGTAATATCCAAGTTACTTGGTTCCTTTTTTCCCCTATTTTAAGGGTTTTAATGAAACCATGTAGCTTGGATCTTATTTGCATTATACTTTTACGAAAAAAAATATGCACCATGTGGCTTGGATTTTGAGTTTGATGAGAATGACGGAGATACTCAATGATATGGGGATATTATAAATTGCATATCAAATAAATAATCGCCTATCAATACCTACTCATCATTTATATTCTTTTTTACATCAAATAACCTACTTCACTACAAATAAACTAAATGTTTAGCAAAACTCAAACTGCAGATAATTCGAAATTTTACATCAATATGACATATAGCTTTTTTCCTCATAATGCAATACAGTTAAATTTATTTTTGTACAAAAATACTTCATACGTATAGTATTAATACTGACTGCACAGCAATTTTTCCATATTTCATAGCAAAATAACTATCCCAGTCGCATCGCATATTAACCAGTAAGTACAACAAAACCTGTTCATCATATTTGTCTTGATTTTCAAGTAGCCATGCTCGGCATATTTAATGATTACTATACCCAAAAAAATCCTTTAGCATTGCATTATTTCTAAAAGCAGAAGAAATTAACTGAAAAAGGGTTTGCGGCTTCGCGCACTTTTTCGTCACTGGAGTGCAGAGTGGCGCGATTAAGTAAGATAGAGATAGCACTAGAAACTTGACAAGAATGTAAAATTTTTAGAATCTGATTACGGACTAAATACTTATATAGTTAGAAGCTCAACAGCAGGTGGCATGACATTTACTCAAGATTGGGACACTTTTGATGGTTACAAAAACAAATACTTTCGCATATTGGAGAGTTGCTTTGCCCACCCAACAAACCGCCTGGGTTAACGGAAAATGCACCTGCCCCATTTTTTTTAAGAACTATATGTGCAAGCATATTATCGGACTTGCGATCCGGCTCAAGTACGTGGCGCCACCTGCAGAAGCTAAAAATGTGCTAATTGGGCAAAAAAGGAAGCGTGGGCCTCAAAAGCAAGACCCGCCTTTAATAATTCAATAGATTACAATTTTGTATCTAATTTTATATATTTTTTTACTGATCTCATTATGTGGTAAATAATAAATAGTAAGACGACTTTGACTAATAAAATGCTGTTTTATTTAGACAAACTGCTATAAATAATATAAAAATAGAAGCTATATTTAAAAGAAAAAGAGTTAACAGGTTTATTGTGCATTAAGATTATTAGCTGTGCATTCATGAAAAAAGCTTTTGCTTTAGGAAAAATCGCTGTACGCTGCGAAAATAAATTGTAGTATGTTTAGTGATATTTTGGGTTGAATATTATGCTGTGCAGTCAGTAATTTTGATGGGAATTTGGAATCTTATTGCATAGAAAAAGGATTTTTTTGATTTGCGTTTAAAGACTACCCAATGATATGAAGTCACGTAAAGTACTTGAAGTGATCGATCAAACGCTGATTATAATGACGATACTTATTCAAGCACTTCGCGTTGATATTTTGTTAAGCGATTATTCTCTTTGAGTCCATGGAAGATTCAAATTCAGATTATGATTAGCATTGCTTTTTGAAACAATTTATTTTGATTTTTGAATTTGTGCCTTTACTTTGATAAAAAGTGTTAATTTTTTTATAACTAAACTCTACTTATTAAAACGCGATCTTTTATTTTACCTTCCCATTCATAGTATAATAACAACATAATAATTTTCCAGACTAAAATGATCCAAGCCACATCACAATTTTTCAACAAAGATCCAAACGTTACTTTCCATGAAAATTCAACCATTTTCCAGGAAAATTTATAAATACTTCGTGTACATAGATACTTTGTCTATTAACCTACAAGTCAATACACTTTTAATATTTGAAAAAAACTTAGTAAGTTAGATATAAAATTTCTAACAAAACCTTCAATATCTCGAAACTCAAAGGGTGTGGGTTGGATCCCGTTTGCATAACTACGTCCATTTATAGTCTGTAAAATAAAGGATGATCCCTTTGTTTACTAGGAAAATGGACCTTATGTCATAGCATTTGCTCCAAGGTCATAATCGTCACAGAGATCATCCTTTATTTTACAGACTATAAACACTGTATCAGTATAAAAAAAACTTACAATCCAATAATTTAACTCATCGCTAATCCATCTATTAAATCAAATATAGCAATAAAGTGTTTAAATGTAAATAATTTAATTGAACTTATGGCGCGAGCAATTTACATCAAATGCGTACACACCGGTCGACCAGCCTCAGATGCGATTTTGTGGAGACAAATGAGAACAAAGGGTTTTTCTTACTATGAGATTTAATTCTTTTGTCCAGTGAGTGGTGGACGAGTATTGACAATCTAAAACAATAATGATTGTTTCAGAGACCAAATAAATGAATGGGGAGTGCGAATCCATGTGGCGGGGCGACTCTCCCTCCTGCCTGATGACTTGCAAGCTCTCCTGGCTAAAGTCATGCTCATCACCATGGATAACACCAAACTTAGACTGAATATCGCCTATGCATACACAGGTAAATAACCACGGAATTGTCCATAAGTAAGATGGTTCCGTGTTTTGGATGGCATGTTGAGTGATAGGTCCCGGTTGCTGTCTATGATCACTGACGGTCGTTACACAATCATCTTTGAAGCTGCTACTTGTAGAGGCGGTTGAAAAAAAAAATTACACTAGGCAACATTGGGTCGTTCTCGTTGGACGACTTAGTATCCCACACAAACAGAGAGAGAGAGAGAGAGACTGATATACAGGGTGTAAAAATATTA
The DNA here is from genome assembly GCA_029255805.1 of Keiferia lycopersicella. Classification (NCBI taxonomy): domain Eukaryota; kingdom Metazoa; phylum Arthropoda; class Insecta; order Lepidoptera; family Gelechiidae; genus Keiferia; species Keiferia lycopersicella. Next base: position 1,548,341 of record JARACZ010000018.1, read on the forward strand.
GCTGCAAATATTTTAGGGGGTGAACCAGCCCATGAAACTGAACAACTTTCCCCAAGAAACATAGGTCGAAATATGAAACATAATTTTGGACCTCCCATAGAAAATTAAATTAACCGTGTGATGCCGGCTCAGAATAGCATCACCCTACGTCCGTCCCGCGGGTGTCGTAAGAGGCAACTAAGGGACTCGAGGGTATTGGTGTATTACAATTTTTTAGGCGACAGGCTGACAACCTATCACTATAGTGATACACATGTTTTCTGAAACAACCTTGGAAAACAACCCAAAAAAAAGTCAGACGTGGCGATAGCGACCGTATTCTTATGGCCGTTAACGCTCTGCCTACCCCGCAAGGGATAAAGGCATGATATGTGTGTGTGTGTGTGTGTGTGTGTATATAAAATTACCGACCGACCAAATCAATTTGTATGGGCGGTCCAAATTTTTTTTTCATATTTCGACCTATGTTTCTTGGGGAAAGTTGTTCAGTTTCATGGGTTGATTCATCCCTTAAAATATTTTTACACCCTGTATAATTTCCCTCCAGCTCGCGACGAGATGAGTCGCGCGGCGACGCACCTGGTGGAAGGCGTGCAGGACTCCCAGCTGTCTCCCGAGGACATCGACGAGGCGCTGGTCTCCGAGACGCTGGAGCTGGGCGAGCCCGAGCTGCTGCTGCGGACCTCGGGGGAGGTGCGCCTGTCAGACTTCATGCTGTGGCAGGTATGAGCCGAAGAATATCTAGATTTATACCTTTTTGATACCTTAATTTATACGTTACTTTTAGACATAAGGTCTATTTTTCTTTGTTGACATCATCTAGTATGAGTTTGATAGCTGTCAAAATAAATGTGGCCTATTCGAACGGCCATACTTTAAGTCTATTACTCTATACATACAAACACACGCACTTGCAGACACATACAAACTACTACATACTTTAGTGCGCACTTAATTCATTGAACCAATTCTATCCAGGTGTCGAACACAGTGCTGAGCTTCACGGACGTGCTGTGGCCGGAATTCTCGTTCTGGGACTTCCTGCGCGCCGTCCTCTACTTCCAGCATATGGCGCCGCCCCCCGCGCCCCTCACCGACCTGCCCCCGCACAAGCAGGCCTTCCTAGACCGGCTGGAGGAGAAACGCAAGCGGGCTTTGGAACAAATGGCCGCTAAGTTGGTGTTGACGCGCCCTGTGGCTGTCGAGAGCTGAGAATATCGCGGTTTTTTAGTTTAAGGTTTCATCTACCATTAATTTTCAACCTTACTACCCTCACCTTACCATAATAATACCTTACGACGTCAAGTCTTTACCTTTTCCACCCTTGTAAAGTAAAATCTTGGAACCAAGATTTCCGACTGCAAGAACTTACTACTACGTCTGTCAATACAATAAACGCATATATAAATAAATACGCCACGTTTAAAATTGAGGTCGAAGAACTGGCACAAACCATAGCAAAAAATGAGAGATATCTAGATCGTGAATATAAACAATATTGTAATTATCTTGCAGTGTGAGTGTGACTATTCCAAAGTGTATATAATTACCTTATTATGAGTTATTTTGATGTATGTTAGAGTTGGGAAACTGTAATATTACATTTGATATTGATTATAAATTACAATTATAAAGGTAACACATTCGAACCTAAGCAATGCAATGAATGAGGTGAATTTGGGTATCGATTCTGTTCTGGTATTCGATTTTCTGAAGTAACTTTTATAAGTCAGAATTAAAACTGTTTTATTAGACTACCTCAGCAGCAATGTTTTTAGTTTCTTTTACCAATTTATTTTTTCCAGTTGTAGTGCTATCGAAATATATAGGATGTTCCTCTTTAAGTGGTCCAAGGAAAATCTAGATTCTGGACACGCTTAGCAACCAAATAAATTGTTGTAATTATTTATTGAATATATTATGTAGTTTTATTTTTGCATACTAAAAGAATATAACTTTTATTTAAACAAAACAGCTTTTTACAGCTACCGGTGTTAGAAAAAAATAAATAACTTTTAAAGAAATTAGGCAACAAAGCCGACAATTAATATTTTATTTTCCTAAATTATTGCGCAAAAGTTCCGTTTTGTAGGGTTTTGTGGCTGCGCAAAATCTCAAACTGGTTCACCCCTTAAAATATTTGCAGCAATTTTTTTACCTCATATGTATAATGATTTCATGGTCAGCCCTGCAATCGTGTGTGTTGCAAGTTTTTAATACAATTTTAATAATGAGGACCTTTCACTTTTACGTGAGAAAGGACATTTTTGTAAACTTGTTGATCTTGCACGTGCAGTGTTTGTTTAACTGTTGTGATACTGTAACGTGAGTGTAAGTGATGGAAGTTAGGTACATGGTGAATGGTGACATTATGTACACTTCTCATCAGAGAAATTGAGAGACTTACGTTTTTATGATTTGATAACCCACGAATCCTTTAAAAAACTATTTCGAATTTGGGATATTTTCTTTATTATTTACAAACCTCATTTTACTCACTATTCCACGATATCATACACTTATTCCAAAATAAATACACTTTTAAAATAATGTGATTCGTACGAACGTCATAAACTTGCAAGATGTCCCGGGTTTTTTGATGAGAAGTCGAAAGTATACTCTGACCGAAGTAGGTATGTACCTGTAGTTCAAAAAAGTAGGTAAAGGTTTTAAAACCATAATTATTTTCGCAACTTTCGAAATTTTCTTCCTATTTCCGCATCGATCAATCTAACTTCAACAACTTAGTGCTACAATGTCGTGGGCGTACGCCGTGAAGCGCTTTCTGATCCGCCTGCTGCAAGCGCTTTGCACGAGCTTGCTGAGAGCGATGCGCCTGCGCATTCCTGCGCACGTCGGCGTCATAATGGACGGCAACCGGCGGTTCGCGCGACGCAGCCAGATGCGCTTGGCCGATGGGTATACGATGGGGTACGAAAAACTTATCCACATTACTAAGGTAAGTGTATTCAAAGCAATAGTAAGCCTAGAAATCGCATTGGCTGGCCTTGTTCTAAGACAGCTACGTATAGATAGATGGTATAAAACGAACACGATATTTCACGTTAAATAAGACTATCGGCATACCATCGGGAAGCCAGAGAGCGCTACCTTTGTTCCCATTTGTCCCCACAAAATCTGTCACTAGTGATATAGGGGGGAATAATAATTCCTATTCTTAGTCACCGGTGACAAATGGGAACAATTTGTCCCCACTCGCATTTGATCTACATCGCTCGTGACATCGTCGCGGGCGCGCCATAAGTTTAATGAAATTATGTACATTTAAACACTACCACTTAATTTAATAGATCGATTAGTGGTGTTTTCATAGTTCGTACAGGTATTTTTATTGTGGTACAGTGTTAAAATGTATAGAGGAAGAACAGTGTACATCAAATGCGAGTGGGGACAAATTATTCCCATTTGTCACTGGGGACTAGGTGGGGATTTTTGTTCCCATTTGTCTCTAGTGACAGATTTTGTGCGGACAAATGGGAACATGGCTGCGCTACGGTAACATCACAATTATATGAGATACCCGAGCTCGACTTTTCAAGTAAAAAACGCAAGAGAGGAGTTATATTGCGCCAGTATAAAATCACCTGATCGAAAACGTGATGATGTGGTAGTATACACACAAACACAAATCACGCCTTTATCCCTTCCGGGGTAGGCAGAGCGTTAACAATCGTAAAATGACGGTCGTTATCGCCACGTCTGACAAGTATTGAGGGCCCTTATCGATGATACAAGTATCATTGTAGTGACAGGTTGTCAGCCTGTCGCCTAAACTTGTAATACACATGAAACCCTGAAATCCCTTAGTTGCCTTTTACAACACCCATGGGAAGAAATGGGGTGATGCTATTCTAAGCCGGCATCATACGGCACGTGATAGTATACAGTACCTACTATTATTTATTCTGTGGTGATAGTCAGTTGTGTAGTAGTCGTGGAATTTTTGATTTATGTGGGGAAACCACCCTATTTAGTATTATCCCCTGTAAGGTAGCGAGATTCCATTTGATCCTGGCTTCCTATGTGCGCATATTTGTATGCGCTTCGTATGTGGCGCTAAGCTACATACTTAGTATGGATATAGCATTCCAACCACCAGATATACCTAAGTATAGGCTAATAGGCTTTTTTCCTGATAAGTCAATGAGCTACTTTTTAAAACGTCATGCTGTAAGTATTTGGATGGCGTCAAAACACTTACTTTTATATTATATTTCTGTTTATTAATTCAAACTTTGAATATTTCCAAAATGATGAAGGAAGTCCGCAGTTTTTGGACAATAGTTTTAAGCGTACAACTGTTATATTTTTTAATGACCCAGGAAACTAGCGAATTGTATAGGTGACGTGATTGACAGTAGGTATTGTGTCTTATTCAGTGCTGTACGCTGCTGACGGTCCGCGAGCTGACCGTGTACGCGTTCAGCATCGAGAACTTCAAGCGCAGCGAGGAGGAGGTGTCTTCCATCATGCGGCTCGCCGAGGACAAGCTGCAGAAGATGATGGATGAGCTGTTAGTATTGCTTCTTTGTTAAATCATCCAGTATAGTTCTTTGCTTAAATATTATATAGGTACAGGTTGTTAGTAAAAGTAATAACTTCCTTTCAAGATGTGAACAATTTGCTTAGATTAGATGTTTCTTGGGGAAAGTTCAATTTCATGGGCTAGTTCACTCTTTGAAAGGAAGTTATTACTTTCCTAACACCCTATATACGAGTGGCTTTTTGCATGCGACTACAAGGCTACATCGCGAGGCCGCCGCGTGGTGCGTCTGCAGACACACATACACACTCAGTCTCTACATACAGTTCAAACGCGTTTTGTCTGAAACTTTTCCTTCACTGTACTGTTCAACTAAACAGAGGGGACGTGCAAATGTGGGGCATCCGTGTCCGCGTGGTGGGCCGGCTGGAGTTGCTGTCTCCGAAGCTTCAGGCGCTCTCTGCCCGCATAGCGCTCGCCACCAGGCACAACGACAAGCTGCTCTTGAACCTGGCGGTCCCATATACTGGTAACACATATTTTTAACCGACTTCAAAAAAAAAGTACATTTTGACCTGGGGCCCAAGTCTGCTAAATGAAAATCGTTTCAGTTGGATGTCGATTGGATCTCAGTTGGATGATTTCGGTCATTTCGTAGTCTGCTAACAGTTTGAAGTATAGAAAAATCACAATGGCAATTGAATGATAGTTGAGTTTCGATGGCGTTACAATGACAACAAATAGCAGACTTGGGGCCCTGTTTGTGTTGTATGTTTGTCGCGATTATCTCGCGTTTGGATGAACCGATTTTGACACGGTTTTCAGAAAAGTATTTTTCAGACTTAGGAGAAGGTTTTAAGCATACCTACCTATTAACCGACAAAAAAATTGAAGTTTACCCTTTTTACGTCCGTTAAAATTGGTTCTCTTTATTTTTTTAAATAGCCTGTTCAGCGTCCCACTGCAGGGCAAAGGTTCTCTTTTAAAAAAAAATGATTACTACTTACTTAATTCGATGGCGCATTTGATATCCTCATTGGTGGCTCCGCCATTTTTTCTACAATCGCGGTTGTTTACACTATTCGTAGGTATGATTTTAACCGGTCCTTACTTACCGACAAATACATCGAATACTTGTAGAATGTCAATTACAATACTAACACTGAATAAATGGATTACTCATTCTAACTAACTAACTAACTAACTCCGCTGGCTCAACGACCCAAAGAGGATCTTGGCCTCCGAATTAGTCATTGTAAAATAGATAAAATTTTGAGACACATTTTTATGTTCCAAGTAGAAACACGGCACGATGCGGATATTCTAAAACGTTTTATGTTTACATTCTACCAGACCCGCAAGTTAATTCGCGTTATGAAATAGTTGGTCTCCATTGAACGAGCATGGAGACCCAACCAATGAGGATCAAAGTTGCGTTACGTTTTCGTTCTTTTATTTGCGTTAGGTATGTTTTTTCTTCAGGTCGCGACGAGATCAGCCGCGCGGCGTCATGTATAGTGGACGGCGTGCGACGTGCGCAGCTGACTGCTGACGACGTTGACGAGGATCTGGTGACGCAGGTGCTGGAACTCAGCGAGCCCCAGCTGCTCGTGCGGACGTCTGGCGAGGGACGTCTCTCTGATTACATGCTGTGGCAGGTGAGGGCCGGTGTTTGTGTTTTTTAATTATTATTATGCAGGGTTCGAAGGATATATATCAATGGATATATATCATGATATATATCCGATATATATCCAACGACTTTTTGTGATATATATCAATATTTTTTTAGTCTTTTTCGGTGTATTTCTACTTCTACACCATCTAGTGGTACATACATAGTACTTACAGTACGTACGTAGTAAAGTTATAATTCAAACTTTTTTGTTTACTTATGAATTATATATTATTATTATTTAAATGAGTAACGAAAAATTGGTAAACAAATATAAAATCAAGTAAATAAACCTAGATATGGATATTATGAATTACCCGCGGGTAGAACGAATAATTTACATTCAACTCGATCGAACACAAACGGCGCCTAGTCAGCGCAATTCGCCCTGTATAAAAAACCATTAAAAACATTTAATTTTTTTAAAATTATTATTATTATTTATTGTTTAACAATTTAAATACATTTATTAATAATTTATTATATTTATGTAAAACATATGCAACAAATATACATAAATAATACTATAAAATAACAACCTGAAGTTCATACAAAATGGATATATATCAAAGTTGATATATATCGGATATATATCATAAATATCCGATATTTTGATATTTATTATAAATATCGGATATTTTCGAACCCTGTTATTATGCGATGCCGGCTTAGAATAGCATTACCCCACTTCCTTCCCGCGGGTGTCGTAAGAGGCGACTAAGGGACTCGAGTATTGGTGTATTACAATTTTTAGGCGACAGGCTGACAACCTGTCACTATAGTGATACACACGTTTTCTGAAACAACCTTGGAAAACAATCCTCAAAAATGTCAGACGTGGCGATAGTGACCGTATTCTTACGGCCGTTAACGGTCTGCCTTCCCAGCAAGGGATAAAGGCGTGATATATGTATGTATTAATCAGGCAGGCAGTTTTTCAACCGATAACGCCTATATCCTGCTCTTTAATTGCTCTGGAAACTTCTTGCCGCCAAAATATGCATTGCGAGCCGAGCGAGTGGAAAATTTTGAACAGGTTGTAAGGAAAAGTACCGTCGTAAGCTAGGGCATTTGACGTGGAACCAAGTTTTTACACAGCGCGAATGCCATCTGACCTCTGCAACCCGAAGGCTTACCTGGCCCGAATCTTAGGTTAAGTCACATTTAAATATCATATGAATTCAAATTTTATTTGAATGTGGGTTTCATCACGTTGTTTTTCTTTCACCGTAAGAGCAGTCTGTAAATGTAGGCGAGTAAAAACACATTGGTACATGACGGGGATCGAACTCGGGTCTCACGATTGTAAAACTGGTGTCCTAACCACTAGGACACCGAATATCTTACTTATCCTAACACCCTGTATCACAATTAACAACTTTTAGTTAACTCCCATGCTCGTTTACAACCGCAGACAAGACAAGACAAGACACGACAATATTTGATAGACAGGCACGTACGCAAAATGCATCACTAATACCTATACAGGGTGTAAAAAAAAATCGCTGCAAATACTTTAAGGGGTGAACCAGGCTATGACACTGAACAACTTTCTCCAAAGAACATATTATGTCGAAATTTTAAAAATTTTGGACCTCCCATTCAAAATTACCGACTGACCACGTCAAGTTGTATGGGAGGTTTTTTTTTTTTTCATATTTTGACCTATGTTTCTTGGGGAAAGTGATTAAGTTTCATTATTCACCCCTTAAAATATTTACAGCAAACATTTTTACACCTTTTTAGAAGGTGGAGTAAATGCTGACATAAAAAAAAAAACATTTCTAGGTTTCGAACACAGTTTTATACTTCATGGACGTCCTATGGCCGGAGATCACGATCGTGCACATGTTAAAGGCTATGCTGCACTACATGCGTTACGCGCCCGCGATCAAGACGAGCAAAGCGAGCGGCAGCCAGCTCAGGAAGACCTTCCTCGAGGATCTGGAGGAGAGTCGCGTGCGGAAACTGGAGAAGTTTGCTGCCTGATTCTGACAGTGTTAGGCATAGACATTATGCATCGCATTTGCTGGCCTTATTCCAAGACTGCTACACACAGGGTGTAACGAAAACTTTGCAGGCGTAATCAGACCACGAAACTGAACAACTTTTTCTATGGCGGCTATGTTGGAAAACGTGAAAAGTTTCTCGACCTCCCATACAAAATTCCTGATCAGCTGAGTGACTTTGTATGGGAACTAGAATTTTTTTTCGTTTCCCAACATAGCCGCCATAGAAAAAGCTGTTCAGTTTCATGGCCTGAACACGCCTGCAAAATTTTCGTTACACCGTCCTTACACTCTGTATAAGTAATTCTACGGTGTTATGTTACTTAATAGGGTTGAGGACGGGCAGGTCAAATCAGCTACTCTTTTAAATCTATTCAATTCCTTGTTATTTGTCGTTTTTATTGTAATTTCGCCAGTAACTTTTTAAATCTAAAGCGGTATTTTGTATGAAAATAGGAATGTATGACGTACATTGCTATTTTGCAGTCAGAACACTTACTTTTATGTAATTTTTCTGTTTATTGATTCAAACTTTGAATATTTTTGTATTTTCTATTGACGATGTTGTTTAAGCTGAATAAAATCTTGAATGTATTTGAGATTTGTAGAAAATAATAAAATTAAATATTATCAATATTTATAAATAAATATTTATTGTAATTAATTTCCTAATGGTATGTGTAATTATTGCGCACTTCACACTATATTTAGCTACATACAATATAACATAATGCTAGATTGCTTGTACATTACATTGCGTTACAAGATGTATTAAAAAATAACCTAGAAATATTTCTAGAGGTGAACCAGCTCACGAACCTGACCAACTTTTTTCTAGAAGTTGTGTGTCTTCCCACACACACAAAGATACACACACACCATTCCCATTCTTACACTAAGGTTCATTGAGTCGTTGGACGACTCGGAGTCCCACACGAAAAAAAAAAAGTAGAAAGCTGTTCAGTCTCATGGGCTGGTTCTCCCCTGAATTGTCAGTTTGTACACGTGGTAGCTGAGAGTGTGTTTCACTTCCCTTTGGTGGTGTACTTGGAGTAAGTCTTCGTGGGGTCGTAGGGCTCCCAGCGCGACGCCGGGAATATGTGCTTGTTCCGCTCGTACCACGATCTGCATACAACCAATTGTTTCAAGTTAGGACGATATTGTGTTGAGAATGAGGCAAATAATAAATAACTAAAAGATAGAAAGAAACAGATAAGACGTTAAAAGCCAGATACGTCGTTTCCCTTACAGGCAAAATAAAATTGTTTGAAACTTTGTTTTTTTAAACATTGCTTTACAAATCTCTTTATTTGAGATGTATTTTGCCAATGACCGTAACGGGAGATTGTTCGGTAGAAAAATTTGGAGATTGTTTAGTAGAAAAATTTTGAAATGTTTGGACTGGATTGGTTAGGAAACTTTTTCTTTTTACGTAACCTGTTCGATGTCCCACTGCAGGGCAAATTTTTTTAACGTATAACAAAAATTAAAACAGTTTTCCCAACACTCTGAATAAAAATAGATCTAAACTAAAGAGTACCGTCTGAACTATAGTACCATACAAAAAGAACCCAGAATTGGTTGTTGTTTAAACTACATACACATATCACGCCTATATTCCTGGCGGGGTAGGCAGAGCGTAAACAACCGTAAAATTACTGTCGTTATCGCCACTTTTGACAAATGTTTGAGGGTCGTTTTAGATAAACCGTGCATTACTTTAGTGACAGGTTGTCACCTTGTGGCCTAAAATTGCAATACACGTGAAACCCACGAGTCCCTTAGCCGCGTTTACGCTAGGTTTATAAAATTGTTGTAAGAAATAGAAAAACGTACTCATTCTACATTTTTCTCTTTTTTACAATGACTAATTTCTGACCATCAATAAGTTAAATGTAAAGTTTACTACTTTAAATAAATGATTTGAGTCTGAGTTTGAGCTTAGTCGGTTTCTACGACACCCACGGGAAAGAAATGGGGCGATGCTATTCTTGTTTGTGATAATGGTGCGTACCTGAGCAGCACCTTCCCCGCGTGCGAGTCCTGCTTCTCCTGCGCGGCGTCGTTCACGAGCCGCACGTCCTCCGCCGCGTCGAACTGGAACAGCGGCCCGCTCTTGCCGCGCGCCTGCGGACAATAAACATAAGCCTATGCTCCCATTTGTCCCCATAAGATAGGTCCTAGTAAACAAAGGTCAAGGTCCTTGCTCCAAGGTCACAAACGTTACAGGGACCATCCTATACTTTACAGACATATCTTATAGGGATCTTGGATCAAATGCTATGACATAAGGTTCATTTTCCTTTGTTTACTATATTTTACAGACTATAGTATCAATGAGACATAAAAATTCACTAAAGTGAAATGGGCACAATTTGTCCCCACTCTTATTTGATGTAGGTATATTGCGCGAGTCATAAAGTTCAATGATTTTAATTTTTTTAACACTGTACTATGAATATATTACTGTAATTTAATATACAGGGTGTTACAAAAAGACCAATAAAGCTGAAAGCGTGTTGACAGGTCCATTGTAGAGTCTATTTATAAAATAATTAAAGCCGTAATGTAGTGTTTGAACATAAATAAAAAATATTAATTTTAATTTTGGCTACTTGCGTCGCAGCCACTATTGTTACAATGTCAAGTTCATTACTCTTACCAGGAGATATTTTTCGCCACTTCCTAAACCCCACCCATTCGTAAAATAAACAATGTCAAAGAAGTTGTATGTGATACAGATGAAACCCTCGAGTGCCTTAGTCGCCTCCTACGTTACCCGCGGGAACGAAATGGGGTGATGCTATTATAAGCCGCCATCACACGGTACAAAGAAATGAAAATAGGAAAAAAAAAAGGTCTGTTCTCTCAAAATACCTTTCCAAAAACAATTTTACATGTCAAAATTACATAAAACATCACTTAGAACTACTTAACCTAATCATGATCCCGCTCCTCCTCGATTCGGGTGCAAAGGTCCTAACAACGCTAGATGCGTTGCCGCGCTGAATCGCTATGGCCAACCTTTGCACCAGAAATGCCCCAGAGCGGGGGTTTCAGTAAAGAAATACCCTTCTTTCAAACTCATATGAAACATAGGCAAACCTTGGTGACAATGAAGTCATAGAAAGTGTAATGATGTGGCAAGATGAGATCCTCCTTGACGTACATGAGCTGGTCTGCAGACACCGTCTTCAGCTCACTGAACTCCGGCCGTAGCGTGTCCAGGCAGCGCTGTAGGAATTGGTATATGGAATTGCCTGAAAATAAAACACATAAATGAAACAAATATCCACTATACTATAGACTACATATCAACATTTCAATAAACTGAATGCATTATAAAATCAAAAGGTTTAGTTGATTTATTAAAATTAATCATCCCCTAGGTTAGGTAGCCGACCCTGACAGAGAACAGGATAAGGCAAGGAGAATGATGAATCATCATCTTTACATATTGCCCCTTGCAGGGTAGCCAGAGCATTAGCAGCTGTAAGAATATGGACAAATATTGAGGGCCTTCAGATTATATAATTATTTATTAAAGAACATTTATGTATCACTCTAGTGACAGGCTGTCAGCCTGATATATAAAACTCTCAAGTCCCTTAGTCACCTCTTACAACAAAAATTAAATTAATAAACTTGAAATATACAAAAACTTTCATTTCACACATACATTATCTAAAAATGAACATTATCCTTCTTTTGATTGAGTATAGTAGTTAGTTAGTTAGTTAGCTTAGCACCTATTATCTAAAAGGAATAGTTAATCTTTACTCTTCATAGCAATAAAGCTCTTTATTACCATAAAATCTTCTTTCCAACAATAAAATTATTAGTATAAGTAATAATAGTAATAGTGTAGTGTATTGGTAGTAATTCATTAGTACATATTTGGTACTTTAAGTAATTTTTTTTAATTATTTTTGTTATAATTAATTGATTTGTGACTGCATTTTATGTAATTTTTATAATTTTAATAAATATTTGATTCAACAATAAAAGAATACAAAAGTTGGGTCGCTCGTTGGTATTCCATCATGGCGGGTCGTGTATTGGTTATAATTTGATATTTCTTGTTCATTTGAGTGTTTGGTGAATAATTCTGATAGTGTATTAAGCAACAAACTATTCTGAAAGTGATCATTAAATAGGAAATTGTAATTAATGCATATATTCGGCATTGTGCAATAGTGACGAGCGGTCTCCACGTGGTGCAGAAAATTTTACTATCGAGTTTTTTGTATTACATAATTTTGCGCAACACAGCCCCTAGTCGTCAGACTAGGATCACTGTGTTATGGACTCTCCCTCGGCGTAATGCCACTTAACTTTACATCACTCTAACCTTACCGACGACTTGACTACTTTGACATTGGCAAAATACGTCTCCACCCATGAGATGTGACGCCAGATTTTAAAAAAAAAAAAGTACAAAAGTTGGTAAAGTATCTTACCTTTTTTTAGTGTAACATTTCTCCTATGCCCTGATCCATCCCAGAAGCTAAAGGTCACTGTGATTGGTTCATCTTTCAGACTGGCCTGCGTCATCACCCATTCCAGTCTCAACTCTTCTCTCAGCTTGAGATCAGCTTCCTCTCTTTCTCTATCTGGGAGGAAGGATGTGTCTACATCTGGGTTCTTTTTTATTTTCTTTAGAATCTGAAATAGGTATAGATGAAAGTGACTGTGTGAGTTTTTACCAGTTAGTGTGGTTAAAGGCGACAAAGGAATGAATATAGGGAACGGGAAGCAGCATTCTCTTTGAATGACTACAATGCAAGACCATGTACTACGCTTCTCAATTTTGGTGTATGGCAATACTCCCCAATTAGGGGAAGCCTGTGACCAGCAGTGGACTGTTCTGTTATGATGGATAAAGTTAAACATTACTAGGGCTTGTATTTTTAAACCACTCTCAACTCTGAGATTGATCTTGAGTGCCACTTTGAGATGCTGTTAGTATTGACTGACATTTGTCAAAATCACTCGAGATTGACACAGAGTTAAGTGCGATTTACAAATATTTTGATGAGCATATCTAGACTTGTTTACTTGGTGTTGATAACTTAGCTAGACTCACCTGAGCAGTAAGCTACCTATTGCAGTAATTGTAGAACTATACTTACGGGTTCTTCTTCTTTCTCTTGCCAACTCTTTTCTGGAACTGGTTGTTCTATTTCCTCCTCTTCTTCATCTTCTATTCCATCTGGGTCAAATGATAATGCTTGAATCTACGGACAATAGATTTTATTTTATTTTTCAATGGTTTAATTTCTGATAATGTATCCTAGAGGTTGCCTGGTTGAAAACGTTATCATAACAAGATGAACCATCTTGTCTCTAGTCTTGATATACTGTGTCAAATAACTTTTTCATACAACTAATGTCTAAGAATATTTTTTTCACTAGATCTTTGATACCTACCTGTCTCTTCTGTTTGTTTTTCTGTGCCTGCTTAGCTTCTATCTCTTTTTGTCTCTCCTTCTCTTTCTCAGCCTTCTTCTGTGCAAGTTTCTTCTCTCTTTCCTGGACAATATGTTCCTGTTTTGCTTTCATTTCATCCAGAGTGACCAGACCTATGGTGGAACTCTTCAGCTGGGCTTCCACGGCGTCATAGTGTGTGGCGAACTTATTCTCAATGTTCTCGATCTTGAGATCTTCCTCTATCTTCTTTTTGCGGAGTTCTATTTCTTGCTGGGCCTTCTCTCGCTTCTTCATGAGGTGCATGGCACGGCCAGCCTCGGAGGCTGCTCCCTTGTAGTGGGCCATGGCGCTTTATATTATTCTACGTACGATCTCTTTATTAATTAGTTTATTGTGAAACCTAACGTATTTGCGAATATTAAAAGGAAATACGCAAATATTTCCCAATTTCTAGAAAAATCAACAACAACACAAAACACCACTCGGTTTGGAAAAATGACACTGACGTTATTTTTTTTTAATTCATCACAAGAGAGTAGTGATGTAGAATAATTTTCCTGTTCGATGTGTTCGATTGATCAATCAGCAAAATATCAAGAATTCAAAGCGTGAAATTGATCAATCAGCAAAATATCAAGAATTCAAAGCCTGATGATATAAAAGTAAAAATCTGTGTCTATGATAAACAGTGCGGACGGTTTTTGTTACACCGGTGGCCGGTATTTTTTCGCGAAAATTTTGTTTTGTTATTTCTGTACGTTTAACGTTTAGTAAGTGAATTATGGATGAAACAATCTTATTTCCTTCTCCGAATTGGTTTCAACCATCCGGAATCGCGGTGAGCACCGACGAGTGGATCTTATATGGCGGACCAACAAAAAGTCTTTGTGTTCTGGAACCTCTGCCACCAGAAAACGACACTGTGGTCACAGAGCGCCAGGCATACACGGCACACGTAGTGAACAGGGCACATCCTGATAAGTAAGAACTTTTCTACAACTTTTTTCCGTTACATCTTCCACCATCATGTTGGAAAAAATGATCTCCCTCTACCTTCATATTTTTATTCCAATTTGAATCTTCTTGCAGGATTGTATGCGTAGACCTGTGTCCAGAATGGCCAGAGCGGCGTGCTGCGCTCACGGGGAGTAGCGATGGTACAGTGAAGCAATGGAGCTTCGAGAAAACTGAGAAAACATTGAGTATAAAACCCACACATAGTCATGAAATGCACAGCAATGAAAAAGAAGTAAGACCTTTCTATATTATACTCTAAGCCTTACTACTACAGCGGGAACAGTCCACTGCTCTCTTCTCTTTTCGTGTGGGACAAGTCATCCAAAGACCCGATGAACCCTAGTGTCAGAATTTTTCAACTGCCATCTACACGTAGGAGGCTTCTGACATGTTCACTGCACATGTTATGTTTTTTTGGTTGTGGTCAGTCCACTGCTGGACATGGGTTTCCCCTAATGGGGGTATTGCCATGCCTCTCCATCCTTTTTCTGTATCACATGTTGGTTCTCAGTATTTCTAGATGGAAAGGATATCGGTTGACTGTTATTGTTAATAACTTCCCGTTATGTTAATTGTCCTGTTTGATACCGGCTTAGAATAGCATCACTCCATTTTTTTCCGTAGGTGTCGTAAGAGGTGACTTAGGGCTAATTTATAGATGTAGTCGCTGTATGCCGACTTTCTACACTTTGACAACCCTGAAAATTTTTCATACAACTTATCGCACCAAGCCGACATTTTTAAATTCAGGAACATGAGATCGCACCAGGTATACTTTTGTTTATTTACATATATTTAGTATCAGAAAGCCGACTTTTTGGAAAGTCTGTTCTATATACCTCTGAATGCCGACTCCTGTACTCACAAATAGAAAAATGATAAAAAATTTTGAAAAATTAATGAGTTTTGATTTTTTAGAGTAGAGGTAGGTGTCAAACAAGCGATTTTCGACCTTATTGACAGTTTTCAGAATCCCTTGGATTTTTGAAATTCTCAAATAAATATGTCAATACGTCCATTTGTATTCAAATTTGACGAAGTGTATTTAAGGTCGAAAATTGCGTGCACTATATTTTTGGACTCCGCATGAAGTGGTGCAAGCAATTTTCGACCTTATTGACAGTAAAGACAGCAGGTAAGCACCGCACTAGGTAGGCTACATTTACGTGATCATTGGAAAAGTGTGGGAAATCACCTGGTTAGGTGAAGAATTATTTTAAAGATACTTTGCGTTTAGGTCATTATGCGTTTAGGTAGGTTATTATGAGTTTAGGACATTCATTTTAGAATTTAGGACATTAGCATCGGGTGATCCGAGAGCTGGGTTTTTTTGAGTTTGTCTATATTTGTCTTTTGCGGTAAAAATTTCGTCCTACTATCAATCAAAATTCATTTTTACTTGTGTACTTTATTGTACTTTTATTCGTCATGCTGCTACTCTGTAAAAGCAAATTTTGAATAACTGGCATGATGCTACGAGTACTAGCAAAGAAATAAATTGTCGGCTTGATGCTGCTTGATTCGATTGTCGGCTTGGTGCGACCTCATGTTCCTAGATTCAAAAAAGTCGGCTTGATGCGATAAAATGTATGAAACTTTTTGGGAGTCGTCAAAGTGCAGAAAGTCGGCATAGAGCGACTAAACCAATTTATAGGCATCAGGATGACAACCTGTCATTATAGTTACATATTTGTCAAGATGTGGTGAAAGCAACCATATTTACCGTTATTCCTCTTCCTCCTCGGACCCCGTACAGTACGGTCGTGTGTTAGCTTACTCCGCGCAAACTTGCATAATAATTTTGTTCAACATAAATTCTTATTCAAAAATCTACAAGTGCAACATAGCAGTGAGGTGTTTTGACTTCAGTGTACGAACGAGATACAACTACTTAAACAAAGCAGCTGCACTACTCTTGCCCCGTCTAGACTGTGTAAGTGAGACCGCGCTAGAGGACCCAACGAGACAACTAGCTGCGCTTGCGCCTCCCGTCGTTTGTGCGGTGAAACCACGCCCCTTGTGTGAGAGAGACCCACATATCCGGTGTAAACGAGACGCCTAGCTGCTCCTGCGCTGTGTCCAGTTTTGGTTCCCTGTACTACAAGCTCTACCAAATACTAAATATCACTTGCCGTCGGCAAGTGACACATTTAGGCCTACGCTTGCAAAGTAAAAATGTCGGTCCAAAGATCGCCTCAATTCAAGTCGCCATTAAACTCACCTTTCCCGGGTGAAAACCCTGCGTCGCAAAAAAATGGTGAAATCCCGTCACACCATTCATCAGACCCCCTTCTCTTTGGAGCGGATAAACATGGAGCAGAAAACTCTCCGGGATTTAACCTTAACTTTGTTTCCCAACGGAACAAACGGCTTAGAGACGACAATACAGAGCCATCAGCATACGACATTTTTAAAGAAGAAATGAGGGACTTGTTTAAGTCTTTCATGTGCGAACAGAAAATCGAATTGGCTGGAATTTCTACCGATCTGCAGGAAATAAAGGAATCGAACTCCAGAATCGACACTACAATGGCTCAACTAACTGCGCAGAACGAGGAATTTCGAAGCAAAATACATCTCCTTGAACAACAAGCTAAAAAAGACCGTGAATATATATTTATTCTCGAAGATAAGATCGAAGACCTTCAGAGAAACTCGAGAAAAACCTGCTTGGAACTGAAAAACGTACCAAAAATTGCCCAGGAATCACAAGCTGATCTAATTAAATTAGTGACAAATTTGTCGAAAACAATACAGCTGGACATGAATGAGCAAGATATCAACGACATTTTTCGTCTAAGGGCCAAAAATAACGGAGAGACCAAACCTGCCATCATTGTGGAACTACGCTCATCAATCCTTAGAGCCAACTTCCTAAAACAAGCTAAAAATTTCAACATAAAAAACAAAACTCGCCTACAGGCAAAGCACCTTGGTTTTACGAAGGAGGAAGACACACCCATTTTCATAGCAGAACAGCTGACCGTAAAGGGATCCCGCCTCTTCTTCCTTGCCCGGGAACTAAAGAGAACAAACAAGGTCAAATACTGCTGGACATCCCATGGGAAGATCTTAGTAAGGAAGGATGAGACGTCAAAAGTTATACACATACAAAATGAAGCACAGGTGCACCAACTTATACAAGAAATATGACTACCTATCCATCTTAAATACTTTGTGTTCCTAATCAGTCTTATTAATATTATGCATATCTTACTTACTGTACCAAAAACTGTAACCTACACTAAACTATACTTTACTAATTTACAGACATCATACATACACTTAGTTATCACTCGCACGTACATACACACAACCCATCACTCACCCATAAAAACACCCTTCACCCACAAAAACACCATGCACCCTGAAATAAATAGTTCAAACATAATTTCTCAATCATACGAAATTAACATTATCCCTGCTTACCTACTACTTAAAAAACTACAAAACCCACCCTGCTACTACTTGAAGTCTTATTACTCACCTATAAATGGATAGTTTTAATAACCTATTAGAAATAGATACGTTAAAACCCGCGGATTCGATAGCTTGCAATGTCCAGGACTTAAAAACTTTAATTAATAATTCTACTTACAACTTTTCAATCTTAACTCAAAACATCAGAAGTATATATAAAAATCTGGATGACCTGCAAGTAACCCTGGCTCAATTAGCTTTTCAAGTGGATATACTTATTTTAACCGAATGTAGACTACATATTCATAAAAACATCCCGCAGCTTACAAACTACACTTCCTACCATCCAAAAAATTTACTTAATCAAAATGATGGAGTAGTTATTTATATAAAAAATAATCTTACCGCGAAATGCAAAGAACTAGACCTCTTAAATGCCACCGGACTGCAAATTGAAACTGGGACGTTTATTATATTAGGCATATATCGATCCCCATCATACCCAAATGCTAGCAGTTTTATTAGTTCTCTCGACTCCCACCTCGAAACGCTAAATACCTACAAAAACATACTCATACTCGGTGATATAAACATAAATATAATTTCTTCAGTACGAGAAAATTCAAGTGAACGAGGTAACAGGCTCAATTACCTAAACATGCTTTCCCTGCATGGCATTATGCCCGCACACACACTACCTACGAGATATGAAAACTGCCTAGACCACGTCCTCATAAAACTTGAGAAAAACTATAACTCAGCATATGTCACCGTTTTAAATACTACCATAACTGACCATAATTTAGTTGCCTTATTTATCGCGCAGAAATACAAACAAGCAATCTCTCCTAAATATAAAACTACGATAAACTACGACAGGGCATACAATAGTCTCATTACCACGGACGTCTCCTATCTTAATATTTACACAAATCCAAACACTTATGCAACGGCTCTAATACAAATGATAAAAAAAGTCATAGAAAGCAACTCTAAATTAACAATTATACCACGGAGCAAAAAAGCTAATAAACCATGGATAAATGCCGGAATCTTGAAATGTATAAAACTACGAAACACAATGCAACTAAAACTAAAGCGAGACCCGAATAACCAAATATTATTAATAACATATAGACGTTACAGAAATTTCTGCAGCAATCTTATCAAAAAAGTCAAAAGAACATACTATAAAGACAAAATAAACTCTTCTATTAAATTACCAAAAAAACTCTGGTCGACTGTAAACGAAATAACTGAATATAAACCGCCCAAAGCCCCAAATACTGAGTTACTTAATATTTTACCCTGCCAGCAGTCATCAGTAAACCATGTAAACAAGTACTTCGTGAACATTGGACAAAATTTAGCCGAAAAAATAATTAGTAAAATCGGCCCTCAAATATCTAATACACTGGAAACTCATAGTCATCCAACTTCGTTTGTTTTGCTTGACAGCTCTCCTCAAGAGGTCGCATCTATTCTAATGAGTCTGCGCTCGCAGAGTGCACCGGGATGGGATGCCATTTCTACTCAGTTTCTGAAAACATCTGCTGAAATCCTAGTCCCATTGATCAGTAACTTAGCAAACTTAATTTTCAAGACGGGAATATTTCCCGATGTTCTCAAACGATCTATAATCACCCCTGTTTACAAGAGTGGGGACAGAAACGATGTAAACAACTATCGCCCTATTTCGGTACTACCATCTATCTCTAAAATAATCGAAAAACTCCTAAACTCTAGACTAGTCAGTTTTTTGAATAAATACAAACTTCTAGCAGATTCTCAATACGGTTTTAGAGCAGGACGATCCACTGAAGACGCTATTACAGATTTAACATCTTACATAACGAAAGAAGTAGATAAGGGCAACAAATGCTTAACAGTCTTTCTTGATCTCAAGAAAGCATTTGATACCGTTTCTGTACCCATTCTTGTGGACAGGCTAGAACATCTTGGAATTCGGGATGTGGCTCTGTCTCTCTTCCGTAGCTACCTCTTAAACAGAAAACAGGTGGTTAAAATTGGAGAATACCTGAGTGAGGAGGAGCTAGTCACCTTTGGGGTTCCGCAGGGGAGTGTCCTCGGTCCAACGCTCTTTTTGATATATATAAACGATCTATGTAAACTTAATAGCGTTGGGGGGAGGATACTCTCCTACGCCGATGACACGGCTATCATCTTTTCTGGAAAGACGTGGGATATAGTCAAAGAAGTTGCGGAAATAGGACTAGCAAAGGTTGCCAAATGGCTAAACTCAAACCTTCTAACCCTAAACATACTAAAAACAAATTATATATGTTTTGGACCCTACTTAAATTCTCAGCCTAGTACCCATTTTAGTATTACACTACATAGCTGCTCAATCAAAAATAACAATTTCTGCAACTGCCCATTTCTACAGAAAGTTACCTCTATAAAATATCTAGGTGTCATGGTGGATCAGAGATTGAGTTGGCACTCGCACCTAGAACTAACTATGGGAAGAGTCAGAAAACTCATATGGGTATTTAAATCGCTAAGACACGTAATGAGCGAAGACGTGTTATATCGTATCTATGTAGCAATGGTGCAATCTGTCATAGCATATTGCATCCCCGTATGGGGGGGAGCAAATAAAACTAACCTTCTTGATCTTGAAAGGGCTCAAAGATCCCTGATCAAGGTCATGTTTTTCAAGCCCTACAGGTTCCCCACAGATACCTTATATACCACTAGCAAAATTCTCTCTGTTAGGAGACTGTACATCCTAACCCTAACCTTAAAATACCACAAAGACCTACAGTATGACCGTAATGTCCTAAGCAAGAGGCGAAACGATATTGTAGCTCCTGCTCACCCTGTGCGTACAGTTTTCGCCGAACGACAATACGCAGCTCAAGCCCCTTACCTCTATAATAAGATAAATCGCACACTACAAATATACCCCATGATCAAACTCATCTGTAAACAAACTCTGACTGAGTGGCTTAAAACCCTCACCTATGATCAGGTTGAGGAACTATTAATAAGAGTTAAATAATTACATACCACTACGATACCTACCTACCCTACTTCCTGCATTGTGATAAATATAAATCGATCCCAAGGAACAAATATCCGTAGGGCATGCAGGAGGTACTGTGAACCTAAGACACACAGAATTATTTATGATGACTTAATGGAACCTACAACCTACCCAATCTAGGTTCTATTGACATAATTGTTTGTGGTCGCTGTTTGTGGTTTCATTTTATTTATACCGATCCCAAGGGTTTTAACTAAATCCGTAGGGCAAACAGTGTTCACACTTAAACGAAAACTCAAGTTTGCGTTTTTCTAATAACTTACGTACATAAAATACATAAGGAACACTATTTATACCTACATAACTATTAGCATGGTTACACTACGTTTTTGTAATGACTTACGTACATACAATAGATACACAACACTATTTATACCTACATACCTAACTATTAGCATGGGTACATTACACCTTACCTCTCACCCATCCACACACTTAACACTTCAATAATTGCATTCACACAAACACACAAAGACACCCTCACAGATCAGTAAGATACTAAGTGCTACTGCACTTTTCTTTTAATTACCAATTATCTTATAAATTTACGTAAGATTAGAACATAGAAGTTAAGTTATGTAATACGTTTTGCTACACTAGATCCTAATTATAGTTAACAAATTTAGAAGAGCGAGGCATTCCCGACTCAAGTGTCTATGACTACTTACTGGGAAGCCCCAACAACTATATTTGTAAGGATTTATAAATAAAGAAAATTTTTATTTTATTATTTATTTATTTTATGCTCTGCCTCCCCGCATGGGATACGGGTGTAAAAAACTTAACTGCAAATATTTTAAGGGGTGAGTCTGCCCATGAAACTGAACATCTTTCCCCAAGAAACATAGATCGAATTATGAAAAACAAATTGGACCTCTCATACAAAATTACCAACCGACCAAGTCAATTAGAATGGCAGGTCCAAAAAAAATCCCCTATTTTTCACTTATGTTCCTCAGCAAAACATGTTCAGTTTCATGGGCTAATTCACCCTTTAATATTTTTTACACCTTGTATGTATGTATGTAAATAACTCAATTTCCAGGAAGTTATTGGAGTGGGCTATTGCAATGATGGATATGCCGTGACCATTGGCAATTTCGGCCACATAGTCAAATGGGACCTCAACTCCAATGTTGCCAAGAGCTTCAACAATGTGCTAAAGACCTTCAAGCCAACGACCATGGCTTGCTCTCCTCATCTTCACCTGCATATTGCCGTCGGGACCAAACAGGGAGTGCTGTTTGTCATAGACTTAAATGGTAATTGTTTTATGGGAAATAGCTAGGTCTCCATTAAAAGAGCAGCCTCAGATGCTCACTGTCGCGCGCAGCATGCGGCGCATTGCGCGGTCGGTGTGGACGTGTTTCGCCTGAGCAGCGCGTGATAAAATTCTCATACTGCACATAAGATGTATTCGCATGCAACAGTGAGTATCTGAGGCTGATCGTTCTATGGCGGGTGACAGGAAGAATCCAGGTGGTGTCGGGAAAGGTGTAGCTACCCGCCTGGCCGGGTGTTGTGGCCAGGGGACCGACGGGTCCACCTGGATTGGATTGGAAGTTGTATATATGCGCTGCGCGGTGAACACTTCGATACCGCGTTTCAGGCCCATTGTTCTGTCACGTGGCGCCATCTCTCCGATATGTTGAGAACCCCTGTTGCGTCCCGCATGCATGTGAACCACTTGAGTGAGCTTCATGTTGTAGCCACCAGAGGTCGCTACAGTACTCCCCCTCAAGACCGGAGGTCGATACCGTAAGCGAGCGTAGTGGGGCTGATGACGTCATTGTAGCGTGATGATGCAGTCTGGCTTGGCGAGGCAGTGTAGGTTCCAAATGTCCACGGTGAGTCGGGATGAGGATGGAAGACCAGTGAAGCTGCCGGTTCTGGTTCCAATGTCCACGGTGAGTCGGGATGATGAGGAAGACCAGTGAAGCCGCCTGTGCTGTGACTGTGGTAGTTTGCTGATGACGTAGAAGATAGCTCCGTGCTGTAGTGGTTGATGCGTGGTTGAAGGCTGCGAAGTCCATGGTAGGGGTCACCAATATGGCGGGTGACAGGAAGAATCCAGGTGGTGTCGGGAAAGGTGTAGCTACCCGCCTGGCCGGGTGTTGTGGCCAGGGGACCGACGGGTCCACCTGGATTGGATTGGAAGTTGTATATATGCGCTGCGCGGTGAACACTTCGATACCGCGTTTCAGGCCCATTGTTCTGTCACGTGGCGCCATCTCTCCGATATGTTGAGAACCCCTGTTGCGTCCCGCATGCATGTGAACCACTTGAGTGAGCTTCATGTTGTAGCCACCAGAGGTCGCTACAGTTCAATGGAGACCCAGCTAATGCCATGTGATGCCGGCTTAGAATACCATCACCCTAATTCTTCGTGCAGGTGTTGTAAGAGGCAACTAAGGGACTCGGGGGTTTCATGTATTGCAACTTTAGGCGACAGGCTGACAACCTTTTACTACCGTACACGAATCATCTGAAAGGTCCTCAATACTTGTCAGACGTGGCGACAATGACTGTAATTTTACGATCGTTAACTCGCTCCCTACCCCGCAAGGCGTGATTTATGTGTGATTTTTTGTGTGTGAGTGCATGTGTTTTACAATTTTTAGGTGATAATATGTGCAAGGAGGCCCTTGCCCTGCAGTGGGACAGTATAGACAGATATAGATAGTATAGAATTATAATATTTTTAAAATATGTGCAAAACTGTGTTCAGTTTATATTAACATTATAGTAAGTATATTGATTTATAATACAAGATTTAATTGATTTTGATATCTTTCTTTCTCTTTTTATATCTTTCAGGCTACCCAAGAATAGTTTACAAAGTAAGAGGGCAAGATGATGAAATCCTCAAAGTGAGTTGGTGCCCGCAGTACGAAGTGGCTGTACGCAAAGCTCTCAAAGAGATAAAGAACAAAAGCAGTGCGGCCACACAAAGACTTGAGAACATTCGAAAGGAACCAGAGACTCCTGAGAACTTAAAACTATTGGACGAAAGAGTTAAAAACAGTGAAACTACCGATAAACCAATATTGATTAATGAAAATGCTGAGCCAGTCACAGATTCAACCAAATCTCCACATGATGACTCCGGTGTCACCAAGAATTTACCAGAAGATAGCTTTGACGAATCTGTCATGCAAGACAATGGCTCTGTTGTTCAAGAAGATGATATGTTCGACATTTACAAAGATCATGAAGTTGAGGAATTCGGGCATAAGAAGTTTCAACCCGTTGATGTGATGGTTAAAGTTGCAACTGAAGAAGTGAAAGATGATTACTTGGCTGACTGTCTGAAGCTTAAAGAAGATATTTTGAAGAGAAAGGCAGAATCAGACACTACTATAGGAGAGCTTGTAGATGCTATGGATAAGACCAAGCTGAATGCCAAGCCTGAAGTTGTAGCGGGTACTTCCAGCGCTGTGAAACCTGATCCGCCGGTTGAAGGGAAGATCATCAAAGGAGAGGTGGAGTCCAGTGTCCATATCCACAAGCATCTTCTGGCCACCATCAGCAAACAAGGGTGAGTTGGTTTGGTATACTAGAGTAAGTTGTGGTCAGATTGTGTCTGAATCTGAAAATTTAGCTTTTAAGTCTACTTGTTTTTCTGTGGGAGACCGAGTCATCCAACGACCCAATGAGACCCAGGTGTAAAATTTTTAAAACTTTTATGTACTAAAGATCTGTAACAAAAAAACTGTAATAAATATGGTGACACCAATTGCATTTCCGCGATGCAGCGCCGAACAAAAAGCTGTATAAAAATATGTGATCTAGACTAATTTTGTAGATATGGTCAAATTATTTCACAACATTAGTATAAAGTAAATTCGTTTTTGCGCGTCTGTATGTATGTATGCTTAAATCTTTAAAACTACACAATCGATTTTAATGCAGTTATCTTTGATAGATAGAATGCTTCATGAATGATGAAGGTTTTACATGTAAGCAAGAATAAATTGAATTGAATTCTATGTAAAATACTTGGCAGAAAAGCGATTAATTTCCACGGGTAAATAAGTTACAGCGGGCGGAGTCGCAAGTGGTCTAAATATTTTCTTTTGTTCTATTAAGGCTTCATTAAGGAAAATTACCATATCATATGTGTACACCAAGTTAATTCTATTGTAACCTCTACCATGGGGTCTCATTTCTTACTAAAAGAAATTAGTCCAGAAAAAAATCAATACCTAGATGGCGATACGGGTAGCGAATGTAACTAATAGAGTTTGAAATAAAGGCAAATTTACAAAAACAAAGTATTGGAAAATTGGAAATACATTATTTAAGATGCACAAGATCACTTTTTTGCAATATATTTCAATACAAATGACGTCAATACGAAGTATCCAATAAATAAGCTAGATGTCGCTAGCAACGCACGCGCTGTGTCGACATCTCAAATAGCCTGCCCAAATAGCCATCTTACGGCAATCGAACTACCTCTATATCGTTAGGTATCTGTACTACTCTAGTAGTATTATATTATCTGTTCCTCTACTAGGAGCGTCCGAGTGTGGTCCAAATCCGGCAAGCTGGTGGGCAGCTGCACGGTGTTCAACGGCCTCGTGCCCAGCGCGGGCAAGGGCAAGGGGGGGGCGGCGGGGGGGAGGGAGAGGAAGGGCAGCGTGAGCACGGCGGTGTGGGCCACGCCCGAGCTGCTGCTGCTGGGGGACGGGAACAACCAGGTGCTGGACTGCAACCCGCTCAAGATTGACTGGTGAGTGATCTTTTATTTTTCTTTCATATCTGACCTTTACGTATTTACCTGTATCTGTGGTGATCTTCTTGTGGCACACCTTTGGAACCTTCAGGTGTGTAATGACCAAGATGCTAAAATGACCATAGTGCTAAAATGACCAGGTGGCGAAATGACTAAGTTTCGAAGTGCTTTAATGTCCAAGGTGCTAAAATGACCAAAATGGTGAAACAAAATTTAAAACTAAGCAAATCTACGGACCACCTTCGTCAATCATCAGCGCTCATAAATAGGTGCGTCTCCATAGAGCGAGCAGCCTCAGATGCTCACGGTCGCGCGTGGCATGCGCATACTTGAAAAATATTTTAATACGTTCGTTTGTTCTAAAATTTGACAAATGTCAATAAGGTCGAAATTTGCTTGCACCATATTTTTTGATTCCATTATCGATCAAAAAGGCGAATGAAGGGGTGCACGCCAGTGTTGGGCACAATCAATTACTTTTGTAATTTGATTAATAATTTAACTACTTTTAATTCAATTTAATTCAATCCAAATTACATGTAATTGAAATTACCAGTAATCGCGATTATTTTTCCAATTATGTAATTATGTAATTATAATACGTAATTCAATTACTCAATTACATTTTGTACTATGATAGAATGGATCTTAGCTATAGTAATACGGAATGCATGGAACAGCCTTCCACATATTCATAGGGGACAACTTTTCCCTAGGAACATATTATTATGTCAGGCAACAACAGAAAATATTCAATCTCCCATACAAAATAAAATATATTAAGTAGGTACTAGGGGAAATTTGTTCAGTTCATGGTCTGAATGCACCCTATCAATATTCAGAGGACTGGCCTGATGGCGTAGTGGACTGGTTAGAAGCCCTGCCTGCTACGCCGAGGGTCGTGGGTTTGATTCCCACACAGCACAAGTATTTGAAAGTTAAATTTCAAACATTTGTGTTGAGTCTGGATGTTTTCTATGTACCTATTGTAAGTATTTACAAAAAAAGAGTATTTGTGTATCAATATCAGCTATCTAATTCACAACAATGATCAATTTACCAAAATCTCATAAACTTTCTGATCAGATGTTCGAGCAAAGAGTCGTTATGAGGTCTAATTTGAAATAAATAGTAGTTTTTATGACAAAGGCCTTAACTAAGTGATATAATTACGCTATTTTGAATCATATTGTTTTGTTTGGCTCATTATTTAGTAATAAACACATAGTTGAAATATCCTGATAGTTGTTATTTATATGGCCCTTGTTCATATGTAATTGAGTAATTTAGTAATTTTAATTACAATTACATCAAAGTAATTGTTAATCTAAATTACTTTCAAGATTTATAATCAGTAATTCGTAATTTTAATTACATACAATAATTGTAATTTTGTAATTAGTAGTCAATTACAATTTGCCCAACACTGGTGCACGCGGTTTTCGACCTTATTGACATTAGTCAAATTTTAGTACAAACGGACGTATTAACATATGTATTCAAGATTTTCAAAAACCCAAGACGTTTTGAAAACTGTCAATAAGGTCAAAAATCGCTTGCACCGCTCTATTCGCTTTAAAATTGATAAGAGTAAAACAACAACTTTCTCAAAGGAACTGATAGTCTAGCATAAATAGTTTCCGTTAGCATAATAGTTTAGATATGATGCAATTATGGTCAATTTGCGACATTAGACTTTGTCATTTTAGCACCTTAGTAATTTTAGCACCTTGGTCATTTTAGCACTTTGGTCATTTCGCTACTATGGTCATTTCGCCACTTGGTCATTTTAGCACTATGGTCATTTTAACACCTTGGTCATTACACCCCTGAAGGCTTTGGAAGTCCCTTTGCCGGCTCATTAACGGTTACAAAAATTAATTATTGTAGTGGCGTCGCGCGCACGGACTTTGGATTATTTTATTATTTCCATTGCCACAATAGATCTGAAAAGGTCGCAGTGGCTGTTGGTCGTCTCAGGACCATCCCCTGTTCTATCAAATAATAATAATTGGATTATTTTAGTCGACATGGGCTGTGGAAAAATTCAGTTTCAATTTATAGTGACTCACTCTCAATTTATAGTGACTCACTCTCAATTTATAGTGACTCACTCTCAATTTATAGTGACTCACTCTCAATTTATAGTGACTCACTCTCTTGAAAAGTCACCAGATATGCAGTTATTCTAGTATTACGAGTATTTTGATAATTTAAAAAGCAATTTTTCCTTTCTTTGTATTTAATAATTGACAAGAATAAGAATCTTCCTCTTCTTTTCGTGTGGGACACCGAATAAGAATGTATTTGACAAATCACATTTATTTTTTTGTATTTTTTAGTTTACTCGTACTTGTGAATCATAGCTATTTTTCTTGTACTATCGTAATATTCTTCGTTCTTTACACACGCTAGGTTGGCTAGAAGAAATCTTTGACCAAAGCTCGCCTGTTTTTTTAATGGTAATAATACCATAGTTGAATAATATCTTACAGCAAAAACAAGCTGCAATGGAGGGCGATGTACAACCTGCACACGCGCGGGCTGTTCGCCATCGCGGCCAACACGCCGCGCGTGCAGCAGCCCTCCGACAAGCAGCGCAACGTCGCCGTCTGGTCCGCCGCGCAGGACCGCAGCGTCGTGCGCTACTGCGTCGACACCAAGCGCCACGTCACGCACACCACGTGCGGCGGGTACATCTACAACGTCAGCCCGTGCCCGTATGACGCGCGCAGGTCAGTCTGACACTGGCACTATAGTCGGTGAAATATAGGATGATCCCTGTGACTTTTGTGTTCCTTTGTTTACTAGGAAAATGGACCTTATTCCAGCATTCGCTGTAAAGTCACAAACGTCCTATATTTTACAGACAAGTGTCTTAACACATAAAGTCAAATTCTCGGAATATCCAATTCGCAAATTGATCATTTTCGGTATTGATCGTAAAGTTAGGATTCGGGAAGCTTTTGAGTACGATAACCTTTTTCTTTTATCATCTTTACTTTCATGATTTTTCCTAAAATATTTTCAAGCCAACTTCTGTCCATTTGTAAATATTACTAAAATATTTTTTTTTGCTTAAGCTAACCTTAACTTATGTATCACGCATGCCGATCATAAAGGTCTAGAAATAGGTAAGTATACTTCATTCTCTTACATAGTGTCACGACCAGCGTAACTGTTACTACGTGCGTGTATGCAGCATTGAGGTCAAATTACGCTGGTCGCGACACTATTAAAATTCTTAATGAATGAGCTATATAGTCATTAACTCATCAGTCGTAGCAAGTTTACACGGCGATATACGGAAGTATATGAGTTCACTAACAATTTTCTTGTAGACTACCGATGAGCGACCTTTTATAAGGCCGGGGCTCCAAAGTACAGCGGGATAGCGGCCAGATGTTATAAATGCATATAAAGAACTATCTTACCCTATGTTATATTTAAATGGAAACCTGATGATAAGACCGGTGTGGCGGCGGGGCAACTGCAGGCAACGAGCGGCAGCTTCAGTTAAATGCAAAAAAGACTATACTAGAGTATTGCGTTATCTGTCCGCTCCGTTACAGAAACGCTCTCGCACCACCGCCGCCGCCGCCCAGCTGTAATTCGGAGCCCCGGCTTTACTCGTATGAGATACAATAATGTAGCAGTCACATTCGAGCTTAGTTAATTCATTTCTGCTGCATTCAACTGCCGTGTGATGCCGGCTTAGAATAGCATCCCCCATTCCCTACCCTTGGGTGTCGTAAGACTGAGGGACTTGAGGGTTTCAGGTGTATTACAACTTTTAGGCGACAGGCTGATAACCTGTCACTATAAGGTGTAAAAATTTTAGCAGCAAATATTCAAACAGGTAAACCAGTCCATGAAACTGAACATCTTTCTCCAAGAAACATAGGTCGAAATATGAAAGAAATTTTTGGACCAAAATTTAGAACCCGAACGAGTCAATTGTATGGGAGGTCCACAATTTTTTTTCCTATTTCGACCTATGTTCCTTAGAGGAAGCTGTTCAGTTTCATAGACTGATTCATCCATTAAAATATTTGCAGCAATTTTTTTATACCCTGTATTACACAAATTATCTCAAACGGCCCTCTATATTTGTCAGACGCGATAGCAACCGCCGATAGATTTTTACGGCCGTTAACGCTCTACCCCGTAAGGGAAAAATGCGTGATATATGTATTAATTCACTTCCAGAGTGGCGGTAGCAGTGGGCGACGGCAACGTCCGCGTGTGGGAGGCAGACACTCTGACAGACGACGAGCGCAAGCTGTCGACTGCGCGCGTGCTCAGCTACTGGCAGAACGTGATGGGCAAGGTGCTGGTGGCCGCCTGGCATCCGGACAAGGAGAACCTGCTGGCCTTCTCCACTGCTGAGTCCAGGGTAAGACTTCCAACCGAACTTGAAATCTTACCTCAATCAAAGAATGCCGTGTGATGCCGGCTTAGAATAGCTTCACCCCACGTCCTTCCCGCGGGTGTCGTAAAAGGCGACTAAGGGACTCGAGGGTATTGGTGTATTACAATTTTTAGGCGACAGGCCGACCACCTGTCACTATAGTGATACACATTTTTCCGGAAACAACCTTGGAAAACAATACTCAAAAATGTCAGACGTGGCGATAGCGACCTTCTTGCGATATTCTTGCGGCCGTTAGCGCTCTGCCTACCCCGCAAGGGATAAAGGCGTGATATATGTATCAAAGGAGGGTTGAATAAAAAATTCACCTTGTGCCACTGTCCGTCTTTGATCCGGAGCGTGTGGTCAGTCTGTCCCCGCGCCATCTTAGCGCGGACCACCCCGTCGAGGAAAGTATTGAGGTTTACACCATGCTCATTCTTACACCCGTAACGCATGCGTCCGTCAGATGCAAAGAAATTTTGAATTAGCCATATAAGGGTGCGTCTCCATTGAGGCGGAGCTGCGCTAAGCTAAGCGCGGCATGAATTGACCAATCATGAGCCTCAAAGTCCCCGAATCTCCGCCCCGCTTCAGTGGAGACGCACCCTGATTGGTCAATTCATGCCCCGCTCAGCTCAGCTTAGCGCAGCCCTGCTTAAGTGACGCACCCTTAAAAACCGATGTTGACGCAGGAGCAACGCACGACTTGTCTTGACATTTGTCTCTCTAACATTTATTTATTGTGTAGCTGTAATGTACCTAATACTTGCAGTTTTGAGATTCACCTTCATCTTCGCCTTACTATTATTGGTTTCCAAACTCATAACTCGTTTTTTTTTAGGAAACCGATTTAAAGGTACATGTAAAAGTTTTGTCGGTGGATTGCCTAAATAAGTAATACTTTGGCTGAAGAGCACATCAACATCGGTAAAGCCAAACGCGAGAGAATCGAGGACAAACATACGTAGTCGGTCCCAAAGTTCTGTCACTGGCATATTATTTTTGAATTTAGAACACGAATTTGGAAAAGTTTTATTGCATTCCGTTTTTGAATGTTTGACAATTATTTTAAAACAATAAATAATCATTTGGCGCATTTTTTCACGATGGAGTGGACTTTGAAAGAAAACCGAATAGCAGTTTTGGCGTTGCATCGCTGTGGGCACTCGCCGAGTACCATTTTCAAGTTGCTCAAAAAATTGAAAATAACGCTTAGGTTTGTGTATCGTACTATAACTAGGTACACTGAAGTCTCTAGTGTTGAGGACAAGAAAAGAACTGGCCGGCCTCGCTCCGCAAGAACACCAGCAGTGATCAAAGCGATCAAGGAGCGCATACGAAGAAATCCTGTCCGAAAACAGAAACTTATGGCTTTGCAGATGAAGGTTAGTAGAAAAACAGTCAAAAAGGTTTTAAACGAAGACCTTAAGCTGCGAGCATACAAAAAAAAGAGTGGGCACTTACTTAATGCCCGTTTAAAAGAAATTAGACTCAGAAGATCCCGGGTGTTGTTAAAACGGTACGCGAAAAACCGGCACCGCGATATACTTTTTACAGACGAAAAAATTTTTGATATAGAAGAAAAGTATAATGAACAAAACGATAGTGTACGCTACCAGCTCTGAAGAAGCAGGAAACAAAGTTCCGTGGGTGCAACATGGGCATCATCCCTCTTCAGTCATGGTCTGGTTAGGAGTCTCCTACTATGGGCCAACTGAGGTTCATTTTTGCGAAAAGGGGGTCAAAACCAGCGCAAAAGTGTACCAAGAGACGGTTTTGGATCGGTACGTCAAAGACCTGCCCAGCACACTATTTTCAGGACATCACTTTGTATTCCAGCAGGATTCTGCGCCCGCTCACAAAGCCAGGACCACTCAAGCCTGGTTTGAACGTCAAAACATTGAGTTTATAAGACACGAAGATTGGCCTTCCTCCAGTCCGGACCTTAATCCTCTGGACTATAAAATTTGGCAGGTCTTAGAGAGCAAGGTCTGTGCTAAGCCCCATAAAAATTTGGAGAGCCTGAAGTCAGCCATAGTTAAAGCAGTCGCTGAAATCGACATGGATATGGTGCGTGCTGCGATAGACGACTGGCCGCCGCGATTTAAGGCCGTTATTAAAAGCAAGGGAGGTCATTTCGAATAGTTTTATGTTATTTTGATTCTTCGATAATTGTATTTTTAATTGATATATAAATTTTTAAAAACGGATTGGTACTTTTTATTTTATCAGTATTTTCATATATGACAGAACTTTGGGACCGACTACGTACATACCTTTTAATTGTCTGTCCCGATGGCGTAGCGGATAGTATGCCTGCCTTCTACGCTGAGGGTCGTGGGTTCGATCCCTACCGGACACAAATATTTGTTAAGTCAATTTTCAAATATTTGTGTTGAGTCTGGGTGTTTTCTATGTATAATATTATGTATTTATTTACAAAAAAAAGTATATATGTATTAGTATCGGCTATCTAGTTCCCATAGTACAAGCTTTGCTTAGTTTGGGGCTAGATGGCGCTGTGTGAATTGTCCAGGATTATAAAAAAAAAAAAAAAAATGGCTTCCGCCGAGTGCGTTCCACGGGGGATCTTCTAGTGTACGTAACGCATTGCTGGGGTGAGGCCATTGAAAACCACGGCGAAGCAATAGCAGTGTCGCTGGACATTTCAAAGGCCTTCGATAGGGTGTGGCATGCGAGTCTGTTGAGCAAGCTTCCAGCGTACGGCATCCCCACTGGCTTCTGTAGCTGGGTGGCTGACTTCCTGAGTGAACGGTCGATCCGAGTGGTCATAGACGGCTGCTCCTCTGACCTCATGACGCCGGAGTTCCTCAGGGGTCTGTACTCTCCGCGACGCTTTTCCTGCTGCACATCAATGACCTTCTATCTTCTGGAATTGTTGGGTACGCAGATGACAGTTCTGTCACCGAGAGATATATATCCGGTGCAGGAGCCAGTGGTGATGAAATCCAAAGATTGAGAAAGGCTATGATTGAGCGTACGAGCCTGACGTTAAGTAACGTCTCCCAGTGGGGCGATGACAATCTCGTCAGCTTCAATGCTTCAAAAACGCAGGCGTGTCTTTTCTCCGCAAAAAGGAGTCCTTTCGCCTTTTCTCCTACTTTTCGAGGTATATCTGTTTCAGTGACCGACACTCTTCAACTCCTTGGCATGGAGCTGACCTCTGACCTCAACTTCGGCACCACCATCGAGTCCAAGGCTCAAATTGCAGCTAGAAAGTTCGGCGTCCTGAATAAAGTCAAGCGGTACTTCACGCCTGAACAGCTTCTAACTCTTTATAAAGCTCAAGTGCGATCTTGCATGGAGTACTGCTGTCACCTTTGGGATGGCTCGGCGAAATACCAACTTGCTGCACAGGACTCGGTGGAACGCAGAGCCAAGAGATTAATTGGCGATAAAAAACTGGTGGCGACCAAGCTTCACAGCCTGGCTCACCGCCGTAAGGTTGCTTGCCTATCGGTCTTCTATAGATTGTACTTCAGAGAGTGTGCACGTGAGCTACATGAGCTGATACCACCGTCTCCTTTCTTCCATCGGACATCCAGACGCACGGCCGGCTACCATCCGTTCTTAGTTGAAATACCCACAGTACGCACTAAGCGCTTCAAATCATCTTTCATTATGCGCACGGCTAAAGAATGGAATTCCCTGCCTGCGTCTGTATTTCCGAGTGCATATAACCTACCTCGCAAGGGATAAAGGCGTGATATATGTATGTATGTATAACCTGAATCTCTTTAAGTCTAGAGTGAATAGGCATCTTCTGGGCAAGCTCGCTCCACCGTAGATCCCATCTCTGCTCTAGGGTAAGATTGGGGTCAAGAGTAAGCCCATCACAGATTTAAAAATAAATAAATAAGTCGGTTAAAAATAAGGAAACTTAAAGATTGACTTCATTAGTGTGCTAGTGCGTAGACATTTGAAAATATTTTAACTCTAATATCACTGAGTAACATAATAGCTTATAGTCCATTGAATAAAAAGTTCTAGAGTGCGAGAGTTAGTAACGTAAGATGTTTCTTCGGAAACATGTCAAGAGTGTCTAGGTAATAAACATACTAAAACCCCGGGACACTAGGAGGAGCCCCGGAGTGGGGGGAGGGATATAATATTTTGAAAATCAATTCCTCCTAAAGGCTTCCATGGAGGAATGTGTTTTTTTTTTACCAATGATAGACCTAATCAAGAGCAATCTATCAGTACCGGTCACAAGTTGCACATTTGAGTTTTATGGAAGAAAGAAATATTTTTTGATCGATTGATGTGATAAACATGGGTATGTAGTATGGGAAAATTGTTTGAGCCAAAATAATTTTTAATGCGTGTAACTCAGAAACGGTAGGATATAGGAAAAAGTGATTTAGGTATAACTTGTAGATAATTTTATGGCCCTTCAACTTTTCCTTGAACGTTTTTCTCTAACATGTACCGTTTTTGAGATTTAAGCGAAAAATGAAAAAATGGACCCTTTCCCCCCCTCCCCCCACTCCGGGGCTCCTCCTAGTGTCCCGGGGTTTTAGTATGTTTATTACCTAGGGACTCTTGATATGTTTCAGAAGATACATCTTACGTTACTAACTCACGCACTCTAGACCCCCTTTGGAGGTACTCATTCAATGGACTATTAATGTATATAGAGCTATGGGAGGCATTTGATCATCAAATAAATTTACAAGAACAGCCAAGGGTTAACGAGAAAGGTTTCGTCTGTAAAAATTGAAATTTCAGTTAATCTTCTTCTTATATTTAAGAGCTCATTGCTCTTCGATCTTTCCTTCAATAATTGTTTTGAATAGCTGGTCATGTCGTATTAAGTGTCCCAACATCTTTCCCCTTGTGATTTCAATAGTGCTGAGTAGTTAATCTTACGATTGTAATTTTTTTTATTTGATAGGTGGGCGTGATCGAGAGCGTGGGCAAGGAGCGGGCGGCGCGCGTGCTGCAGCCCGAGATCGGCGCGGGGATCTACTCGCTGTGCTTCTCGCACGACTCCCTGTTCGCGTGCGGCGCCGGCCGAGTGGCGCGCTACAACGCGCACAAGCTCGACCAGAGTAAGTCATACAGCTGATCCCGAGATCGGCGCGGGGATCTACTCGCTGTGCTTCTCGCACGACTCCCTGTTCGCGTGCGGCGCCGGCCGAGTGGCGCGCTACAACGCGCACAAGCTCGACCAGAGTAAGTCATACAGCTGATCCCGAGATCGGCGCGGGGATCTACTCGCTGTGCTTCTCGCACGACTCCCTGTTCGCGTGCGGCGCCGGCCGAGTGGCGCGCTACAACGCGCACAAGCTCGACCAGAGTAAGTCATACAGCTGATCCCGAGATCGGCGCGGGGATCTACTCGCTGTGCTTCTCGCACGACTCCCTGTTCGCGTGCGGCGCCGGCCGAGTGGCGCGCTACAACGCGCACAAGCTCGACCAGAGTAAGTCATACAGCTCATCCCGAGATCGGCGCGGGGATCTACTCGCTGTGCTTCTCGCACGACTCCCTGTTCGCGTGCGGCGCCGGCCGAGTGGCGCGCTACAACGCGCACAAGCTCGACCAGAGTAAGTCATACAGCTCATCCCGAGATCGGCGCGGGGATCTACTCGCTGTGCTTCTCGCACGACTCCCTGTTCGCGTGCGGCGCCGGCCGAGTGGCGCGCTACAACGCGCACAAGCTCGACCAGAGTAAGTCATACAGCTGATCCCGAGATCGGCGCGGGGATCTACTCGCTGTGCTTCTCGCACGACTCCCTGTTCGCGTGCGGCGCCGGCCGAGTGGCGCGCTACAACGCGCACAAGCTCGACCAGAGTAAGTCATACAGCTCATCCCGAGATCGGCGCGGGGATCTACTCGCTGTGCTTCTCGCACGACTCCCTGTTCGCGTGCGGCGCCGGCCGAGTGGCGCGCTACAACGCGCACAAGCTCGACCAGAGTAAGTCATACAGCTCATCCCGAGATCGGCGCGGGGATCTACTCGCTGTGCTTCTCGCACGACTCCCTGTTCGCGTGCGGCGCCGGCCGAGTGGCGCGCTACAACGCGCACAAGCTCGACCAGAGTAAGTCATACAGCTCATCCCGAGATCGGCGCGGGGATCTACTCGCTGTGCTTCTCGCACGACTCCCTGTTCGCGTGCGGCGCCGGCCGAGTGGCGCGCTACAACGCGCACAAGCTCGACCAGAGTAAGTCATACATATTCTTATTTCGTGTGGGACACCAATTCCTCCAACGATGAATATCAACTTTCAACACCGATAATCGCACACGAAACCTTCTGTGTGTAAGGCAGTCCGCACTACCTTGCGCCACAGACAGGTAGTGGATCCAGAGATAGCTAGAAAGGATCTACTTATTAGATATATCGACCTATATTCCTTAGGGAAAGCTTTTTAGTTTTATGGGCTGATTCACCCGTTAAAATATTATACGTATAATATATTTACACCCTGTAATATAATAAATGTATCCTTTTTCTTCTGTGCAGCACCAACGCTGCTGCCTGTGGAGTTGGAGGGCGCGAAGTGGGAAGTGAGCACGCTGCGCTGGTACCCGCACCACATAGCGGTGGGAAGCAACGCCGGCGCTGTCGGTGTGATGACGCAGGGCTTCAACATTGTCGCCGCGGCGTTTGTGTACAAGTGAGTGTCGCCACATTGTGTGCTATCTATATACTGGGTGTGGTATCTATATACTGGAAGTGGGAAGTGAGCACGCTGCGCTGGTACCCGCACCACATAGCGGTGGGGAGCAACGCCGGCGCTGTCGGTGTGATGACGCAGGGCTTCAACATTGTCGCCGCGGCGTTTGTGTACAAGTGAGTGTCGCCACATTGTGTGCTATCTATATACTGGGTGTGGTATCTATATACTGGAAGTGGGAAGTGAGCACGCTGCGCTGGTACCCGCACCACATAGCGGTGGGGAGCAACGCCGGCGCTGTCGGTGTGATGACGCAGGGCTTCAACATTGTCGCCGCGGCGTTTGTGTACAAGTGAGTGTCGCCACATTGTGTGCTATCTATATACTGGGTGTGGTATCTATATACTGGAAGTGGGAAGTGAGCACGCTGCGCTGGTACCCGCACCACATAGCGGTGGGGAGCAACGCCGGCGCTGTCGGTGTGATGACGCAGGGCTTCAACATTGTCGCCGCGGCGTTTGTGTACAAGTGAGTGTCGCCACATTGTGTGCTATCTATATACTGGGTGTGGTATCTATATACTGGAAGTGGGAAGTGAGCACGCTGCGCTGGTACCCGCACCACATAGCGGTGGGGAGCAACGCCGGCGCTGTCGGTGTGATGACGCAGGGCTTCAACATTGTCGCCGCGGCGTTTGTGTACAAGTGAGTGTCGCCACATTGTGTGCTATCTATATACTGGGTGTGGTATCTATATACTGGAAGTGGGAAGTGAGCACGCTGCGCTGGTACCCGCACCACATAGCGGTGGGGAGCAACGCCGGCGCTGTCGGTGTGATGACGCAGGGCTTCAACATTGTCGCCGCGGCGTTTGTGTACAAGTGAGTGTCGCCACATTGTGTGCTATCTATATACTGGGTGTGGACTTGACGGGAGCGAAGTGGAAATGCTGAAAATGATTAGGATATGTGCGAAAGGATTTGATTTATGGAACTTGTGATATGAACACAGTTTTCACAAGAATGCTGTGTGATGTCGGCTTAGAATACCACTACCCCACCTCCTTCTCGTGGGTGTCGTAAGAGGCAACTAAGGGACTCGAGGGTATTGGTGTATTACAATATTTAGGCGACAGGCTGACAACCTGTCACTAAAATGATACACATGTTTTCTGAAACATCCTTGGAAAAAAATCCTCAAAAATGTCAGACGTGGCAATAGCGACCGTATTTTAACGGCCGTTATTGCTATTTACGTAATAATGGCTGGAAATTAAAGTTTGTAGTCCCTGGTCACTTCCTTACAAACTCGGATTAACTCAATTGCTTGAATGTGTAAACTGCAAATATTTTAAGGGGTATTCAAGTACGTACATAAAACTTGAACATTGTTCAAAAAATGTAAAAAGAATTTTTGATCTCTTATACAAATTGTGTTGGCTAACCGGGTCAGTTTGTTTTGCTAGAGGTCTATTTCTTTTTAATATTTCGATCTATGTTCCACAGGGAAAATTATTCAGTATCATATACTCGTTAAGCTCTTAAAATATTTGCTGTTCATTTCTTACACCTTGTATAATACCGTAGGTTGATTTGACGTTATAATTGCAGTAAAATGATCCACACGATCGACTGGCACCCGCAGGAGACGACGCTGTCAAACGAACCCTCCCCCTACAAGAACCTGCTTGCGGTGTGCTCCCTGTCAAAACTCAACACGGTTGTCATACTCGAGTTCAAGGACGACGGTATGTTATTAAGTGCGTCTCCATGGAGCGAGCAGCCTCAGACGCTCACCGACGCACGCGGCATGCGTGCGCTCCGCGGTCGGCGTGGACGTGTTTCGTGTGACGTAGCGCATGCTCAATTGCACTATGCCCGGGCGAAAGTATCTATTTTTTAGATTTATTAACTCCGCCATCTTTGTGTAAATTAATATTTTTAGATAGGGCTTATCTTTATACTTTGGCGCTCTGAAGAACAAAGAAATAAAACTACACAAGAAATAAAAGTTGCCGATCGATAGTGAAGCGGCGTAGTCAGCTGACCAGCGTAGTTTTCATGCCGCGGGGCCAAAAACTTTAAGCCAACACACAAATAAATATATATGGAAGTCATTGGAAATCGATGGTATTTAACCGGTCGGGATATGCCTGAAAAACAGCATAGCTGACGTCATCGCCTTTTCAGTGCCATTCTTGTTTTTTATGTCTACTAATATTGTGTCATACTCAAATTTTCTGTATTTTTTGGCAACTAACTAATTCCTCCTTTCCTTTTAGTTATTTATTTATAAAAAAAAAAAATTGAGTTGTGTTTGTTGTGTCAGAAGGTGCCCCCAGCCTTAGCACGTGGAAGACGCTCTGTGGGCACAGCGAGACGGTGCTGCAGGTGATGTGGAGCCCGCACAGGGAGCAGCAGCTGCTGTCCACCTCACAGGATGGCACAGTCAGGGTGAGCTGGTGGTTGTTGTGTGCTCAGCACAAGAGACGGTGCTGCAGGTGATGTGGAGCCCGCACAGGGAGCAGCAGCTGCTGTCCACCTCACAGGATGGCACAGTCAGGGTGAGCTGGTGGTTGTTGTGTGCTCAGCACAAGAGACGGTGCTGCAGGTGATGTGGAGCCCGCACAGGGAGCAGCAGCTGCTGTCCACCTCACAGGATGGCACAGTCAGGGTGAGCTGGTGGTTGTTGTGTGCTCAGCACAAGAGACGGTGCTGCAGGTGATGTGGAGCCCGCACAGGGAGCAGCAGCTGCTGTCCACCTCACAGGATGGCACAGTCAGGGTGAGCTGGTGGTTGTTGTGTGCTCAGCACAAGAGACGGTGCTGCAGGTGATGTGGAGCCCGCACAGGGAGCAGCAGCTGCTGTCCACCTCACAGGATGGCACAGTCAGGGTGAGCTGGTGGTTGTTGTGTGCTCAGCACAAGAGA
Source organism: Keiferia lycopersicella (assembly GCA_029255805.1). NCBI lineage: Eukaryota > Metazoa > Arthropoda > Insecta > Lepidoptera > Gelechiidae > Keiferia > Keiferia lycopersicella. The sequence goes on from JARACZ010000018.1 coordinate 1,588,190, forward strand.
CGGTGCTGCAGGTGATGTGGAGCCCGCACAGGGAGCAGCAGCTGCTGTCCACCTCACAGGATGGCACAGTCAGGGTGAGCTGGTGGTTGTTGTGTGCTCAGCACAAGAGACGGTGCTGCAGGTGATGTGGAGCCCGCACAGGGAGCAGCAGCTGCTGTCCACCTCACAGGATGGCACAGTCAGGGTGAGCTGGTGGTTGTTGTGTGCTCAGCACAAGAGACGGTGCTGCAGGTGATGTGGAGCCCGCACAGGGAGCAGCAGCTGCTGTCCACCTCACAGGATGGCACAGTCAGGGTGAGCTGGTGGTTGTTGTGTGCTCAGCACAAGAGACGGTGCTGCAGGTGATGTGGAGCCCGCACAGGGAGCAGCAGCTGCTGTCCACCTCACAGGATGGCACAGTCAGGGTGAGCTGGTGGTTGTTGTGTGCTCAGCACAAGAGACGGTGCTGCAGGTGATGTGGAGCCCGCACAGGGAGCAGCAGCTGCTGTCCACCTCACAGGATGGCACAGTCAGGGTGAGCTGGTGGTTGTTGTGTGCTCAGCACAAGAGACGGTGCTGCAGGTGATGTGGAGCCCGCACAGGGAGCAGCAGCTGCTGTCCACCTCACAGGATGGCACAGTCAGGGTGAGTCTTTAAGTCTTGATCCTTGACAATTCAGTTAGCGAGTCACTCCTGACACAGTTCAAAAATCAAAAAATCTAAATCGAATCAAAAATCATTTATTTTCTTTCAAAGTAACTTATTCTAAACAAGTTGCCCTCCTTTTAAGCAAAAGTTATTGCCTGTACTCTTCTGCTCTTCTATAACGTTTATTTTAAAAAACTTTGAAGGTAGGGTAACCAAAATATCTAAAACTAAGTAACTTATTCTAATTAAATACTATTTTTGTGTTTGGGTAGGTGAATGTACAGTTGTAGCTCTGCTGGTCTCTAACTAATAGTCAAGGTAACATTTCTAAAAATGAAACTATTTTTATTTTTTAAGTCTTCTATGACAATGATGCCGACGTCTTATTTACGTATTTGTTTTTGGGAAAGCAGCAGTCCGGCAGTAAACTGCGTGTGGCTCCGCCGAGATTTATCTCTTTCTTCAGTTTTGCCATCACCCATTCCCATCTTGGCAGTAAGTAACTTGAATATTCGGCTAAGTGCCGAGAACTTCAACCCTGTATAATTATTATACGGGGTGTAAGAGACAGCGTCCCGAATACTGATAGGGTGCAAGCAGACCATGAAACTGAACAACTTTCCCCTAAGAACGCATGTCAGGAAACGTCAAAAATGTTTGGTTTCCCATAGTAAAAGTCAGCTGATCTCGACTTTGTATGGGAGGTCGAATTTTTTTGTCGTTTTCTGGCATATGTTCCTAGGGGAAAGTTGTTCAGTTTCATGGTCTGCTTGCACCCTATCAGTATTCAGGACGCTGTCCCTAACACCCTGTATGTTTGTCTCATAGATCTGGGACGTGACCGCGGGCGCGTGCACGAACATATTCGGCGGTCACGTGACGTCATCCATCGGCGCGTCGTGGTGCGCGTGGCCCTCGCTGCCCGACCACATCATGTCGGGAGGCGGGGACTGCACGTTGAGGCTGTGGAATCTTGAGAAACACCCCGCCGACCAGTTCCACGGTAAGATATATTATTATTATCAGCCTACACTGTCCCACTGCTGGGCAAAGGCCTCCCCACGCTTCTTCCACTTATCTCGATCCCTACCAACCTCCCACCAGTTTTTGTCGTAAGCATCCAGATCGTCTCGCCATCTTTTGCGAGGTCTACCCCATCGGCGTAAGATATATAAGGTGTAAAAATATTAGCTGCAAATATTATAAGAGGTGAACCAGCCCATAAAACGGAACAACTTTCCCAAAGGAACATGGGTCGAAATATGAAAAAAAAAAGTCAATTCCTTTTTCCAAAAAAAATTCTCATATTTCGACTTATGTTTCTTGGGGAAAATTGTTCTGTTTCATGGTCTAATTCACTCCTTAAAATATTTGCAGCTAATATTTTTACACCTTATACACCTTATAATCAGCCCATGAAACTGAACAACTTTCCCAAAGGAAGTCGAAATATGAAAAAATTTTTAGACCGGATACAAAATGTTGCAGCCGGGCGAGTCAACTCTATGGGAGGTCCAAAAATTTTTTTCGTGATTCGATTATTCGGTTCACCCCTTTAAGTATTTGCAGCATTTTTTTTTACACCCTGTATTGCGATATTCCCACAGCGATAAAGTACGAGGTCTCCGAGAAGAAGATGAAGAGGCAAGACAAGAGACGCGAGCGCAAGGAGAAGAGTCAGGAGCAGAGTGTAGAGGGGGAGGCAGAGGGAGTGGGGCCGGGGGGGGACGCGGACGTGGGCAGCTACCAGGGGGCCATAGAGGACGGGCGCACCAAGCGCAAGCTGAACAAGAAGTAAGAATACATACATAAATATGGTCGCTATCGCCACATCTTGACAAATATTGAGTCAATATAATGACAGGTTGTCATCCTGACGCCTATAAGTTGTACATACATACATACATATATCACGCCTTTTTCCCTTGCGGGGTAGGCAGAGCGTTAACGGCCGGAAGAATATAGTCGCTATCGCCACGTCTAAAATTTTTGAGGATTGTTTTCCAAGGTTGTTTCAGAAAACATGTGTATCACTATAGTGACAGGATGTCAGCCTGTCGCCTAAAAATTGTAATATCGAGTCTCTTAGTCTCCTCTTACGACACCCGCGGAAGGATGTGGGGTGATGCTATTCTAAACCGGCATCACAAGGCATAAGAAGTAAGAACCCGAGATTCAGAAAGTCAGTCAGCTGATCGGGAATTTTGTATGAAGGTCTTTTTTTCATGTTCACCAACATAGCACCCATAGAAAAAGTTATTCAGTTTCATGATCTGATCACGCCGGCAAAGTTTTCGTTACACCGTCTCTTACATCCTGTATTAATTCTAGTTTTTGATTAAAACACTAAGTAAAAAACAAATACTATCTTGTGGACAATTACCATAAAATAGCAAACATTCACTGTGTCGATACTAGTGATGCAACGAATACGAATACGAATATTCGTATTCGGCGAATAACAGCTAATCACCGAATATTCGTATTCGCCGAATATGGTTACGATATTTGTACAAATTATTTATGCAAAACGGAACGCAACTTGTATTCAGACATCATGTATCAAAACACGTTTAGCAGAGATTGGTGTGTATTCGAACTTTGTTTAGCTGTCATTTTGTTTTTTTCGGAAGTTACCCGCAAGATCTGTAATATTTTCTTACATTTAACAAGTTGCCTTGTTAACTGCCTTCATAATATTTCTTTTAGCAAAAGTGTGAGTTGTTATTCTTTTGCTAAAATAAAGAGTTTATATTAATAATGTCTTCGCGAAAGCATGACAAAAGTGAAATATGGAAACATTTTGATAAGAAACCAGGTAAACTTATTTCATTTATAATTCATAGTAAATTGACAAGGTAGTGTGTATTGGTATTTAACCTATAATAAAGCAAAAGAGTAAATATTTTTCTGTCATATTTTATTTTATTACATTTATTTTTTAGGTGATGAGTAAGGCCAAATGCAAATATTGCGCTAGTGAATTGTCCAGAGGAGGAAAAAATGCTTCAGTTAAGGGATACACCACGACTGCTTTATGGACTCATGTTAAAAGATTTCACGAGAAAGAACTCACTTCTGACAGTTCGGTTCTGATTTTTGGCGACAAGATATTCATTTTCCGACATTGAAAAAATTGGCACAAAAATATTTTTCATTGAAACCATCTACTGTATCGTCTGACTGATTTTTTCAACTGCAGGAAATATACACACAGAAAAAAGAAATCGTCTTGCGCCTAAAAATTTATGCATATTGTGTTTTTTAAATAAAAAATTGTCTGTAGTGGATTTTGATTACTAAATTAATGAATCAAAGTAACTTTTCTTTGCTGTTTTACTCTATTTTATAAATATTCGTATTCGTATTCGCAGAATAGTAAAAATGCTATTCGTAGTCGTAAAAGTGGTATTTGTTGCATCACTAGTCGATACCAGCTGGAGAATGGTGGACTGTTGGATATTTGTTGCCGCTGATGTCGAAATGTGTCCGAAACGAAAAGCATTCACCTCGATACGCTTTCTTGCGAAGTCCTTCTGAATACAATGATACAACCACAGAGTAGTAAAAAAAGTTAATAGAAAACTAAGCAAAGACATAAAAAATATTCTGCCTAGGTACAGGCTACATTCTAACATTCACAAAGAATTTTTACTTAATTCACTTTATAGGGTCCCAGGATGTAATACAAATACAGGGTGTAAAAAAATTAACTGCAAATATTTCAAAGGGTCAACCAGTCCATAAAACTGAACAACTTTCTCCAAGAAACATAGGGCGAAACATGAAAAAAAATATTATCCTCTCATACAAAATGTGTTGGCCGGCCGGGTCAGTTTGTATGGGAGGGCTAATTTTTATTATCGTATTTCGACCTATGTTTTTTGGGGAAAGTTGTTCAGTTTCATGGGTTGATTCACCCCTTTAAATGTTTGCAGCTAATATTTTTACACCTTGTATTGTATAACTTGCAGGTTCCTCTTCCCGATAATGGAAAAGCAAATGCAACACTGCACCGCGGCCGCCCCGCGCAGAATGCTGCACCAGTACTTGCAGCAGCACGGCGCCCCCACCGAAGCCCCGACGGCCCCGCCGGCCCCGGCCGGGGAGGCGCCCGGGACAGAGTTCATCGGCATCTTCGGCAACATCAACGAGGTCAACGCCCTCCTCGATGGAGAGTGTAAGTATATGCCAGTAGTGATATGAAGTTGTCCCTTACAAATGGCAGCTAGTTTTGCGGACCCAATTGAAGCGCCACCTACGAGAGTACCGCGTACTTTCGTATTTGCTTTCCTTGACTGCCAGCGCCACAGTGGCGACTTCGGAACTAAATTATTTAGTTCCAGGTTCTTTTGTATTTACTTTTCTGGACTGCCAGCGCCAAAATGGCGATTTTCAAAGAGTGCCACCAATATTATAGCAACAACCAGCCCAGAGCTAATTTCAGGTCAGTGGTATATGCCCATTTGAATATTACTTGAGGTTAAGTGGAATGGTTGTCTTTGGAAAGTGATTTCGTCTGTGTCTGGGTATGGTACATTGATTTGTTAAAGAAACGATCCCGAAAAGGCAACATTATTGTTGACATCGCGCTCAAATGTCGTATATTTTGATAGAGAGACACAATAATGTTGCCAATTCGGGATCGTTTCTTTATCTATACGTGGGATGAAGAAAATTCGTCCGTATGTGGACGTGTTTTTGACACGTCTTTGAACCGTCATATTGCTGACGCCGATTGGCTCGGTCCGCGCGCGCTCGCCCTCGCCCGAACATGAGCATGCGCTACGTTGGGCGAAACACGTCCACACCGGACGTGGCGTGCGCCGCATGCCGCGCGAAACGGTGAGCACCTGAGGCTGCTCGAGTGGTCTAGACGCACCTAATAAAATTGAATTTTCTTGCTAATTTAGTAATGTTTCTCGTGTTTCCAGTGGAGCGTCACGAAGACACAGGCGGCGAGGAAGCGTGGCTGTTGGTGAACATTCTCCGCGGGTACATCGACGCGTGCATCCAGCGCGCCGCGCGCCGCGACCAGCTCGACCCCTTTCTGCTCACCATCGCGCCCGCCGTCTCCTTCAAGTGAGTCCCCCCAGACACAGCCCCCCCCCCCCAGCGACCAGCTCGACCCCTTCCTGCTCACCATCGCGCCCGCCGTCTCCTTCAAGTAAGTCCCCCCAGACACAGCCCCCCCCCCCCCCAGCGACCAGCTCGACCCCTTCCTGCTCACCATCGCGCCCGCCGTCTCCTTCAAGTAAGTCCCCCCAGACACAGCCCCCCCCCCCAGCGACCAGCTCGACCCCTTCCTGCTCACCATCGCGCCCGCCGTCTCCTTCAAGTGAGTCCCCCCAGACACAGCCCCCCCCCCAGCGACCAGCTCGACCCCTTCCTGCTCACCATCGCGCCCGCCGTCTCCTTCAAGTAAGTCCCCCCAGACACAGCCCCCCCCCCCCAGCGACTAGCTCGACCCCTTCCTGCTCACCATCGCGCCCGCCGTCTCCTTCAAGTAAGTCCCCCCAGACACAGCCCCCCCCCCAGCGACCAGCTCGACCCCTTCCTGCTCACCATCGCGCCCGCCGTCTCCTTCAAGTGAGTCCCCCCAGACACAGCCCCCCCCCCCCCCCCAGCGACCAGCTCGACCCCTTCCTGCTCACCATCGCGCCCGCCGTCTCCTTCAAGTAAGTCCCCCCAGACACAGCCCCCCCCCCCCAGCGACCAGCTCGACCCCTTCCTGCTCACCATCGCGCCCGCCGTCTCCTTCAAGTAAGTCCCCCCAGACACAGCCCCCAAGCATCTATGTTGGGAAACGAAAAAATTTTTTCAAGTTTCCATACAAGTTCGCTCAGCTGATCGGGAATTCTGTATGGATGGTCGAACATAATTTTTTCATTTCTCAACATAGCCCCCATATAAAAAGTCGTTCAGTTTCATGGTCTGATCACGCCTGCAAAGTTTTCGTTACATCGTCTCTTACACCCTGTATAATAACATATTGTTTTATTCAGATACTGGAAGGACGCCACCGTGCTGTATCTCCAACAAATTGAAAGGCTCATCGCTAAAGGAGAAGAGTCCAAACTAGTCGGTAAGTTGTGAACAAGTTATACCTTCACCTTACACGGCTGATCCCTTAGACGGCGGTCGTTCCACAACCATGTCAGAAGCCTGCTTGTAGAAGGCGGTTGAAAAATTCTGACACTAGGGTTCATCGGGTCGTTGGACGACTCGGTGTCGCACACGAAAAAAAAACCTTTACCTTGACAACCATAACAGTCCACTGCAGGACTGCTATACCACGCCAAAAAAAAATTTACTGGATTTATGTTTTACGTATAATATACAGTGAACCAATAAAATAACTTCTACACTACACCTACATAGAAAATGCTCTATAGCTTTATGCAATTTAAAGAGGAACCTGAGTCATTGTTCACGCTTCAAATTAGCGGAACGTAATAATCCATACAAATCACTTACTTCCACAGAAGAGAAAAGATGCAACTGTCCAAGTTAATATATTTTTGGAAGCAAAATGGAAGACTTGCCTGAATGAACTTATTGCTTTTGCTTCGTACGATATTATTTTAAAAAAATACCGCGCGTATTAGTTTAGGACTTTTCATGTAATTTTTTAGGTGTATTGAACTGTTCTTCTATAAGTATTTATCTTTTTTTATTCTTGCAGGTGTAGTATAAAGCACGTATCACTCGGAAGAAAATCCGACTGCAAACTTGTGTTTATTGATGCCCTCAGCTGCGCTTCGGGCTTCAAACTATGCCCTCTTTATACAATCGGTTCTTTTCTTACCGCGTGTCCAATGTACTATTTGTATTTTATTAATTACCCTGTCAAATACTGAATTATTTGTTGCAGAGAACAAGCCGTACGGCGGCGCAGTGTACCGGCGCGTGTGTGCGTTGCTCAGTCTACACGACGTGAAGGGGGCGGTGGCCGCACTCACACAAGCACACCTCTACAAGGAGGCGTATGTACTCAGCAGGACCAGGTGTGTGTGTGTGTGTGTGTGTGTGTGTAGAACAAGAGGTGTACCGGCGCGTGTGTGCGTTGCTCAGTCTACACGACGTGAAGGGGGCGGTGGCCGCACTCACACAAGCACACCTCTACAAGGAGGCCTATGTACTCAGCAGGACCAGGTGTGTGTGTGTGTGTGTGTGTGTGTAGAACAAGAGGTGTACCGGCGCGTGTGTGCGTTGCTCAGTCTACACGACGTGAAGGGGGCGGTGGCCGCACTCACACAAGCACACCTCTACAAGGAGGCGTATGTACTCAGCAGGACCAGGTGTGTGTGTGTGTGTGTAGAACAAGAGGTGTACCGGCGCGTGTGTGCGTTGCTCAGTCTACACGACGTGAAGGGGGCGGTGGCCGCACTCACACAAGCACACCTCTACAAGGAGGCGTATGTGCTCAGCAGGACCAGGTGTGTGTGTGTGTGTGTGTGTAGAACAAGAGGTGTACCGGCGCGTGTGTGCGTTGCTCAGTCTACACGACGTGAAGGGGGCGGTGGCCGCACTCACACAAGCACACCTCTACAAGGAGGCGTATGTACTCAGCAGGACCAGGTGTGTGTGTGTGTGTGTGTGTGTGTAGAACAAGAGGTGTACCGGCGCGTGTGTGCGTTGCTCAGTCTACACGACGTGAAGGGGGCGGTGGCCGCACTCACACAAGCACACCTCTACAAGGAGGCGTATGTGCTCAGCAGGACCAGGTGTGTGTGTGTGTGTGTGTGTGTGTGTGTGTGTAGAACAAGAGGTGTACCGGCGCGTGTGTGCGTTGCTCAGTCTACACGACGTGAAGGGGGCGGTGGCCGCACTCACACAAGCACACCTCTACAAGGAGGCGTATGTGCTCAGCAGGACCAGGTGTGTGTGTGTGTGTGTGTGTAGAACAAGAGGTGTACCGGCGCGTGTGTGCGTTGCTCAGTCTACACGACGTGAAGGGGGCGGTGGCCGCACTCACACAAGCACACCTCTACAAGGAGGCGTATGTGCTCAGCAGGACCAGGTGTGTGTGTGTGTGTGTGTAGAACAAGAGGTGTACCGGCGCGTGTGTGCGTTGCTCAGTCTACACGACGTGAAGGGGGCGGTGGCCGCACTCACACAAGCACACCTCTACAAGGAGGCGTATGTGCTCAGCAGGACCAGGTGTGTGTGTGTGTGTGTGTGTGTGTGTGTAGAACAAGAGGTGTACCGGCGCGTGTGTGCGTTGCTCAGTCTACACGACGTGAAGGGGGCGGTGGCCGCACTCACACAAGCACACCTCTACAAGGAGGCGTATGTGCTCAGCAGGACCAGGTGTGTGTGTGTGTGTGTGTGTGTAGAACAAGAGGTGTACCGGCGCGTGTGTGCGTTGCTCAGTCTACACGACGTGAAGGGGGCGGTGGCCGCACTCACACAAGCACACCTCTACAAGGAGGCGTATGTGCTCAGCAGGACCAGGTGTGTGTGTGTGTGTGTGTGTGTGTAGAACAAGAGGTGTACCGGCGCGTGTGTGCGTTGCTCAGTCTACACGACGTGAAGGGGGCGGTGGCCGCACTCACACAAGCACACCTCTACAAGGAGGCGTATGTGCTCAGCAGGACCAGGTGTGTGTGTGTGTGTGTGTGTGTAGAACAAGAGGTGTACCGGCGCGTGTGTGCGTTGCTCAGTCTACACGACGTGAAGGGGGCGGTGGCCGCACTCACACAAGCACACCTCTACAAGGAGGCGTATGTGCTCAGCAGGACCAGGTGTGTGTGTGTGTGTGTGTGTAGAACAAGAGGTGTACCGGCGCGTGTGTGCGTTGCGGAAAATGTATGGAGCATTGGTGCCTTTTTTTAAATGCCAATTATTGATAGTCAACGAACGCCACCCTGTTAGATGTGTAAAGTACTTCCATACAAACAATATTTTTTATGACAGTTCAGCTGTCAAGTGTAACTATTATGAGATATACGCTTCAAAACATTACGACATTTTTTTAAACTGTCAACGAACACCGCCCTATTAGTTGTGTAGAGAACTTACTTAAATAAATAGAAGTATAAAATGAAATATAATATACTCTACACATCTATCAAGACGGCGCGCGGCGTTCGTTGACAATAAAAAAACTGGTTCCAAATTTTTTGAAAGGCACCAATTTTACTCAACCCTTCGCCTGTATTGTTAAAGGTTTGTGTTTTTGTGAGTGCAGGTACATGGACTCGCTGGGCGCGCTGGTGCTGCGCGAGTGGGCGCAGTTCACGCTCCTCAACTGCCACTGGAACCTCAGCGCCGTCTGGTCAGTATATTATCTTATTTAACCCTCGAGATCCCACTGCCGGGCAAAGGCCTTACTCCCCTTTTTCCACCCTTCGCGATCCTGTGCCTCTACTCGCCATTCCTTGATTATACATTATATTATTTCACTGTTTTCTCACTAGTTTAATTCAGGTAAGGACAGAAAAAACAGTAAGGGAGCTGAATACGGCGGGCGTAAAAGCAGATCAAAAGGGCTTCATTTTCATATGTCCGGGACAAAGTTTGTTGAGTCTGTATCAAAAGTACTTATTATTTTCATCCGACAGATGTGGGTCTGACAATCTGGAAATTGCACATTTTTTAGATATATATATGAAACACTTAGCTTTAGAATCTTGATAAAGTTTGGAGATTTTTTTTTTCAATTTCTGAAAAAACAGACTCTGTTGAAAGTTTAATCTAAAGCTCTTTTGAAAAGTCACTCCTTACATTTGGCGCTTCATCTGCAAGTCCTGAAACGCGGTATGGATGTGTTTCCGCCGATCGCTATACAACTTGCAAATATGTTTGGTTGGGCCAGTCGGTCCCCTGCTCGCAACACCCGATCAAGCGGGTAGCTAGCCTTTTCCCTCCTCTATCGTAACTCGGCTAACTGGCCTCATCATCCATCACTTATCCTAAATTATTATTAGGTCCTTTCTCATACTTTTAAACAATTGATTACTACAGGCTTCAAATGATTTATTTACTCAATGAATTATATTCAGCAAAGTAAAAGTATTTTTTTTTCACAAAGGTTCGCATTCAAAAGATACACAATAAATTTTTCAAACAAGATCCTTTATGAGAGACTGGTATCTATACTAGTGCGTACCCTGCCAGACAGATTACCAGCAATGTATGTATCTTACAGCCAAATAGCGCTCGGCGAGCTCGGCGCGGCCGCGGACGCGCTCAGCAAGTCCTCGGACGAGGCGGCGCTCAGCCTCGCGGCGGACATCGCGCGGCTGCTCGGGCAGCACACGCTCGCGCGCCACGTCGCCGCGCGCCGCGACCTCATACACACGCAGCGAGACCAGGTAGTTATTGGAAATGCCGACATAGAATAGCATCACCCCAATTCTTCCTGCGGGTGTTGTAAGAGGCAACTATGGGACTCGAGGGTTTCAAGTTTCAGGCGACAGGCTGACAACCTGTTACTACAGTGATACACAATACTTGCGATCTAATAATTGCGAATAATTTTGCGATCGTTAACGCTCTGCCTACCCCGCCAGGGATAAAGGCGTGTTCTGTTGTACATATGTACTGTGATACTGTGTATGTATATGCCGTGTGATGCCGGGTTAGAATAGCATCACCGCATTGGTGTATTACAATTTTTAGGTGACAGGCTGACTACCCCGCAAGGGATAAAGTCGTGATATATGCATGTATGGCGGGTGACAGGAGGAATCCAGGTGGTGTCGGGAAAAGGGTAGCTACCCGCCTGGCCGGGTGTTGTGGCCAGGGGACCGACGGGTCCGCCTGGATTGAATTAGAAGTTGTATATATGCGATGCGCGGTGAACACTTCGATACCGCGTTTCAGGCTCATTGTTCTGTCACCTGGCGCCATCTCTCCGATATGTTGAGAACTCCTGTTGCGTCTTGTATGCTTGTGAACCACTTGAGTGAGCTTCATGCTGTAGCCACCAGAGGTCGCTACAGTACTCCCCCTCAAGACCGGAGGTCGATATCGTAAGCGAGCGTAGTGGGGCTGATGACGTCATTGTAGCGTGATGATGCAGTCTGGCTTGGCGAGGCAGTGTAGGTTCCAAATGTCCACGGTGAGTCGGGATGAGGATGGAAGACCAATGAAGCTGCCGTCCTGGTTCCAATGTCCACGGTGAGTTGGGATGATGAGGAAGACCAGTGAAGCCGCCGGTGCTGTGACTGTGAAAGTTGCTGATGACGACGTAGTTGGCTCCATGCTGTAGTGGTTGGTGCGTGGTTGAAGGCTGCGAAGTCCATTGTAGGGGTCACCAATATGGCGGGTGACAGGAAGAATCCAGGTGGTGTCGGGAAAAGGGTAGCTACCCGCCTGGCCGGGTGTTGTGGCCAGGGGACCGACGGGTCCACCTGGATTGGATTGGAAGTTGTATATATGCGTTGCGCGGTGAACACTTCGATACCGCGTTTCAGGCTCATTTTTCTGTCACCTGGCGCCATCTCTCCGATATGTTGAGAACTCCTGTTGCGTCTTGTATGCTTGTGAACCACTTGAGTGAGCTTCATGCTGTAGCCACCAGAGGTCGCTACATATGTATGTATGTACATTAATAATAAAAACAGAAAGCCAATTACAGATTTTCACTGATAGACATAAGGTGTAAAAATATTAGCTGCAATTAAGGGGTCAGGGAATCAGGCCATGAAACTGAACAACTTTCCCCAAGGAACATAGGTCGAAATCCGAAAAAAAAATTTTGCACCTCCCATACAAAATGTACCTACTGACCAACCCAATTTGTATGGGAGATCCAAAATATTTTCTCATATTTCGACCTATGTTCCTTGGGGAAAGTTGTTCAGTTTCATGGGCTGGTGCACCCCTTAAAATATTTGCAGCTATTTTTTTTACTATAAATTTCAGGAGCAACAGGCTGACAAAGACTTGAAGGAGCTGCCGAGCAAGGCTGACGCGGTATTGAACGCGCACAAAACTAACGGCACACCAGGCGCAAACGAAACTAAAGACGAAGCAAACAATAATGTAGCAAAAGAAACAACAGGTGAAGCAAAGGGTGTAATAAATATGGACCAAATGGAAGATGATATTAACAATATAGAGGATGAAGCAAAACAAATGCAAGATGCAGCAATGGAGTTAAGAGATGAAACGAAAGACTTAGAAGATGAAGCGAATGAGTTAAAAGACGTAGTGCAAGATATTCTAGAAGAAGTGAAGCAGATGAAAGACTTAGTGAAACAAGAAACAAAGATGGAAAAACATTTAGACAAAATAATTGAAGATGTAGTCCAGAGTCTCAAAGACGTTGAAGGGAATATTACAGACGCATCTGAAGATGCAGTAAAATGTCTAAAAGACACATCTAAAGTACCACAAACAGTACAGGCACCAAAAATCAAAGAGAAAACTCTAAGAGAGTTGCTCGAAGAGAAGATTGATGATCTCGATTACGATGATGAAACCAAACATAAGACTGAAGAGTTAGTTGCAAAGATGGAACGTCTCATGAGGCAGCCCAGTGGAGTCGGCGCACACGACGCCGTTCAAAATGGCGGCCACAAACACGACACCGTTCAAAATGGTGAAGACAAAAAGGAGTAAATGAGTATTAGAAGGCGAAACATCACAAAAACACGCCAAAATATGCTTATCTCATTGTGATTAATGTTGTAGTTTTAAGTTTTGATTATACAGGTGTACCTGCAAAGTGCAAATACCTTATTAGCTGAACACTTTTGGAGCTCCCATACAAAATTTCCATATGTTCAATTTACAGGTAAAAAATGAGTTCAGGTATCTTTTATTCTTTGTGCCATGTTTCTTGTGTCAGTAATAATACCAACCAATTCTCTCCAAAATTTGTAATTTGGCAGATACATCTTGTTGATCGAGTCGATGTGATGTTTAGTATGTAAGGTGTAGCCCTTCTCAACTGATTAGCACTTTAACATTACAGTAACAAGTTGTTGTCATCTCTTTCTTTCGTTAACGTTGGAAAGAGAGCTCAACTTGCATCGGTGCTGGTAGAGATTGAAATCAGTCTCTGCGTGTGTTGCCATTGTCGTAGGTGAGAGCAGGGCAAGGTTTGACAGGTTGAGACAAGATGTGGCATGGCAAGACATTGCCCCACTCTGCTACAGCTTACTCCAATCGGCAAGATTGACAGCTTGTCAATCTTTGCCCCACTTTCGCCGGAGTCAACGGGAACACATTAGTCTGTGACGGGTTTATAGTGTAGGCAACGCCATATGATAGTTGGGCAACATTTTAACTTTGTTCTCTTGATGTTGTGTATTCAATAAGCGTATAGTGTATCTGTCGCTTCACTGTTCGTTGATTTTATATTTTTCGAAGAATTTTATTATTTTCTCATTTGTCGAAAATTGTTTTAAATGTCGAGTCTCATCGAAAGTAGTTTCATGTTATGTTTCTCGGTTGTGAGTTGACCAATGTTATGTTGCTCGTCTATTTAATAAACGTTTTGATTATAAATGGGACTTTTTTTAATGTATACTTTCCTGCGCGACAATTATGCGACTATGACATACTTCTGGTGATATTTTGCGTTTTGAAATAATTGCACTTTCCGAACCGCTAGGAATGACAGGTTTTAAATAATGTCTACAAAATAAAATACATTTTTCATTAGAGAATCAACCATTTATAATAGACACCATCGAACATAGAAACGAATTTTGTTGCGTACAGACAGACAAATAGCTAACGAGTAAATATGCTACATTACATTCTCTGAGCAAGTATACATTTCAAAGGGAACCCTACAAGCAATCGCGTACTTGAAATTAGCATGCTGTGAATAAAACGAACACGCTGTATTCAGTACTAAGATAACGCGAAAATAAGCACTGGAATTCGTTTTTGTGCGCATAGTTGTCTTTTTCATTGCTTCATTCTGTTTGTTCGAAGCGTTTCCTCTCAAACTCCTTCGCTCTGAGACATACACATACAATTTCCACAGAAATATTATTTTGAGCTTTTACGTTTGTGCAGTTAATGAAATATCGTATAAAAATTGTCAAGCTACCCGCAACTAAACAATAAATAATAAAGTACAATAATATAATACTAAATAGGTATTGTACTAAATTAACACAGGTCTCTGAAATGGGGTCTTAATTTTAGTCTTTTTTAGAAACTTAGTAAAAATCAATTTCAAAAAGTTTTCCAATCTTGTAGACCGTTCAGTTACAACTACAAAATATCTACAATGGCACCTTGGCATCTATCACAACGATAATTTCGTCTCGAATCTCTTCTCATCACTCGTTCCAACTAAATGCGTGTGGAATGGCAACGATACATCAGTCTTGGTTTGGTCACAGTATACCAAGGAGCAGTAGTTAAACTCTACCACATTTCCGACATTAGTATGGATGTCAACAAATTGATTTTGCGAACCAGAGTTTAAGTGATGTCAAAACTTAGGTTATTTATTGAATAATGGCGTACATTATTATCAATTGAGTATTACCGTGTGGTGTCGGCTTAGAATAGCATCATCCGAATTCTGCCAGTTGTTATCGTAAAAACTACTAACGTAATATTAATCGTCAAGGTAATGGGCTGCAGCGTTAAGTGTAAATTAAACATCTTACACTGCGCTCACCAATCCACCTGCCGAACGTGGTGAACTGTTGTAGCTGTTAAGGTTAACGTAGTTTATGTTTCTAGTACCAACATTCTCGATTTCTCGGCACTCAAACAAAAACGCGCGGCGGCAGTCCGTGACACGTGATTCTATGTAGTAGTCGTGTATGTATAGGTCGGCCAGAGGCGTGCGTGTGTGTGTGCGTGTACCGACCGTTTGTATGAAGTGAAACTATTGCTTCTTGGTATACTGTGGATTGGTCCTCCTAATGGTGCGCGATCAGATCAAATCAAACATCTAAAATAACTAAATATAATACAATTCTAATTATATTTATGATCCGCAGAGGATAAACTTTGTGCGGTTTATATTATGCGTTTTTTTTTTGTGTGAAACTAATAAAGATGGCAAGTAGGAATAATCCCACAAAGCGTATGGCGCCGTAGAACGCCATCCTTTGGGTAAGTTTCTTCAAAAACGTTCTGTACTTAATCTGATTTTTTTTATCCTTTGCGCATCAAATCTCATGCAAAATTAAATGAATAATTTGATACGTATCAGTTACTCGCAAAAGAGTAACTCGTCTATCAAAAAGCTAGAGTATTTAAGGACGAAATTAAAATTATAATAATAATTAATATTAAGTCCAGCTTAATTACAACATCGATCTAGTAATTTAACATGAATTATTATAAATCGTCATGAATTTTTGCTTTGCAGCACAATATGCTTTTAAATAAATCTAAACGACATACATTTTACATTTTCGTTAATAAATTATTCTGTACACTGATAATTTGATACAATTACTATTTAGAGTAACGAATCATGTCTGATCCTTTACACGAGATTAAAAGTCAAAGTAAAGACAATATAGTGAGGCAATCCAATGTATAATTAGTTTTTATATCGGTTACATATAAATGTTTAGTGAATGTAGGTTAACGACAAAGAGATCGTTCTATTTCATTGGATTGTCTCGACTATTGCCACCGTGTAAAAGACATATGATTACTTTTTATTGGCGGTACATTTTTCATATATTGAGGCAAAGTATAATTCGCGTTATTTGAATACCCACAGTCCAAACACATAACCGCATTGAAAATGAACTTAGTAACTATTTTTATGGCAGCGCGGTTTTGTGTTCGAACAACTAATGTTGTAGTTCCCGATACGAATTTAGAACGTTGAGTATTGAGAGGGAATGCAATCTTGATCTAGCGAGATCTCGAAGTACCCGAGACATCTGTCAATTTTTCGAGATCGAAATCTCGAATAGGCATGATGACTGGCAGCTCAAAACTTTTAAAACGACATTTTGTATGCCGTGTGATGCCAGCTTAGAATAGCATCACCCCATATCCTACCCGCGGGTGTCGTAAGAGGCGACTAGGGGACTCTAGAGTATTGGTGTATTACAATTTTTAGGCGACAGGCTGACAACCTGTCACTATAGTGATACACATGTTTTCTGCAACCACCTAGGAAAACAATACTCAAAAATGTCAGACGTGGCGATAGCAACCGTATTCTTACGGCTGTTAACGCTCTGCCTACCCCGCAAGGGATAAAGGCGTGATATATGTATGTATGTATGTACGTATGTATGTATGTTGTATGAAAATACGAAGAGATAAGATAACGTCATGTCTCTCTAGTTTCGAGGAAGTCAAAACACTTACTTTTATATTATTTTTCTGTTTGTAAATTCAAACTTTGAATATTTCGAAAAACTATAAATGGAGCATGTAGTATTTTTCAACAATAGTTTTAAGCGTACAACTTTTGTATTTTATTAATGACCCAGTCATAATCCAATGAGATCTCGAGATCTCGACTCGAGATTGCATTCCCTAGATGCGACCGACGGTGGGGCGAGGTGCCCATGATGTTGTTTGTTTGTTTTTACTCGTATCGGGAACTGGATCTATTACATACAGCCAAAATATTAAACAATACAATGAGTGGAGACAATCAAATATTGTTGTACGGTTTTAAACATTGGCTCCATATTATATTATCAACGAGGCCAGTAGCCGAGACAATCCAATATTGTTTTGTTATTTACTGGATTCATGTAACATTAACAGTTCAATGAGATAAGTCATACCACTTACTTGGGTGTCTGACTGGACTGCCTCGGCTGTTGGTTTTTGTACAGGTGTAAAAAGAAATGCTGAAAATATTTAAACGGGTGAATAAGCCCATGAAACTGAATAACTTCCCACCAAAATATGAAAAAAACCCAGATAAAATGTATCAGCTGACTAAGTCAATTTGTATGGAACATCCATATTTTTTTCATATTTTGACGTATGTTCCTTGGGGAAAGTTGTTTCAGGAGCTGGTTCAATTTTTTTTACACCCTGGATTTACTGTAATGTTTTGTATACAATAAAGGTTTTTTTAAATATTATCAGCATTTCTTACTACACCTCATGGTGTTGGGTGCGGTCTACCCTCGGTCGTCTGCGGGGTCGTCGTTCTCCTGGTCGTGGTCGTGTTCGCGCGCGCGCCCGCGCTTCCGGCAGTAGCTGACCAGCTTGGCGTTCAGCTTCTTCAGCTTCTGATTCTCCTTCATTATGTCCGTCAGTTGCTGGTTCTGGGGATGAGTGGTTTGTGACGGATCAGAATATAGTAAACTATTTTAGGCATTCGTTGTAACCACGCAGGAGAAATAGAATTCATCAGTATGAACAGGCTTTTTATATAAGGTATAAAATTAGCTGCAGATATTTTACGGGGTGAATCAGCTCAGCTCAGCTTATATCTAATTCCACTGTATAGGTTGACTGGAAGAGATCTCTTTAAAGATATAAGTTCACCTATTGTAATCTAGTTTCTAAGTTCACATTTAATTATAATTGTACACAATAAAGAATATATAAAACACAATAAAGAATATATGAAACTAAACAACTTTCCCCAATTTTTGGACTTCCCATATAGTTGATTCGCTCGGCTGCTACATTTTGTACGGGAGGTCCAAAATTTTTTTTCATGTTTTGACCTATGTTTCTTGGGGAAAGTTGTTTAGTTTCATGAGCCGATTCACCCCGTAAAATATTTGCAGCTAATTTTTTTTCACCCCGTATTATCTATCACATCAGATAAAGAACCGATCTATAAATGGCGGCAGTTACCTAAGTGTGAGGAAGAAAGCATGAACGCCTGCTATACGTAAGAGCCTCAGTGGAAGAGGGAAAGCATGACAATCGGCCGCCATTTACAGATTGTTTCTTTAAACGTACCTATAGCGTATTTTTTTCTTACAATGACCCAAAGCAAGTCGATTATGGTGTTCTTCGACATTCCGTATGCGAATCCAACGAATATTTAACGCTACCTGCTTCCAATGTCCTATAAAATAGGTTCGGAAGTGGTATAACTCAGAAAACATTTATAAATAACAGTGAGCGTTATTGTACTACTTTCAGGATATGGATGTTTCCGGTGTATATCGTAAACAATAGGTAATGTGACGACCGATGTGGCGCAGTGGTAGTGCGACTGCCTCTGAAGCAGAAGGTTCGATGGGTCACTTACAAAAATGTTATTTATAACTTAGTGAAATTGTTCCCAGTCTGGTTAGGACATTGCGGGCTGAACCACCCGATACCCGAGTAAGATGGTTCCGTGTTTCGGATGGCACGTTAAGCCGTAGGTCCCGGTTGCTATCTCTGATCACTTAGACGGCGATCGTTACACAACTATGTCAGAAGCCTGCTACTTGTAGTAAGCGGTTGAAAAATTCTGACACTAGGGTACATCGGGTCGTTGGACGACTCGGTGTCTCACACGAAAAGAGAGAGAGGTGATGTACCTGCACGATCCCGCTGCCGGTGGCGACGTACAGCGTGGGGTTGACGACGGGGATGCTGGTCAGCTGGTTCTCCAGCACCGCCTTCTCCCGCAGCACGCGCTCCAGGGCCTGTTACATTAAACATATCATCGTAAAGCCTGGTTTATACGGTGCGAGTTAGCATGCCGAGTAGCTGCACTGCAGTAACTTGCACCGTTCGAACACAAATTACGAGCGACTCGCACGTGCGAGGCATGCGAGTTACTTCAACATTTTTTTGTTTTCACTCGCCTGCTCGCCCGGCAGCAACTCGAACAAACGACAGCTCGCCTGTCACTCGCGTTCGGCAGTAGCTCGTCAGTGCCATATGCCATTTGGATAGTGTTGAAGTGGTACTTCACACGCCTTCGCAACAACTCGCAGAATAGGCAGCAGCTAGCATCGTGTAGACAGCGAAGGCGAGTCGAGCTACTGTCATGCGAGTATACAAAGACTGTGTAAAACAGGCTTAAGAATGGCCTCCCATCGTCTTCAGTGCTAACGGTGAAAGTGGGGCAGATTCCACAGTGCTATCGTGGGCAGTCTGACGACCGATGTGGCGCAGTGGTAGTGCGACTGCCTTTGACACAGACGGTCCCGGGTTCGATTCTCGGTGGGTCACTCACAAAGTTGATATTTATCACTTTGTGAATTTGTTCCCAGTCTGGTTAGGACATTGCGGGCTGAACCACCCGATTGTCCGTAAGTAAGATGGTTCCGTGTTTCGGATAGCACGTTAAGCCGTAGGTCCCGGTTGCTGTCTATGATCACTTAGACGGCGGTCGTTACACAACCATGTCAGAAGCCTGCTACTTGTAGAAGGCGGTTGAAAAATTCTGACACTAGGGTTCATCGGGTCGTTGAACGACTTGGTATCCCACACGAAAAGAAGAAGATCGTGGGCAGTGGGGGATGATGATGGAAGACTCACCATTTTAACTCGTTGCAGTTCTTGAATATGCGAGGTAGCCACTTTGAGGGCTTCGTCGTCTCGCTCCACTTGGTAACTCAGGAAATCTGTGGACAGAGTCGATTTTATATGCCTTAGTAATAGTTTCTTATAAACCTTGATATTCAGAGAAAAAAAAAATTATGGAGCTTTAAAAGTACCTTCAAAAAGCTGTGAGTTATGCTGATTATATTTCAGTCACTATCACTAACTGATAATACGGACTTCATTCACCATTTTTCGAAATATTCAAAGTTTGAATTAATAAACCGAAAAATAATCTAAAAGTAAGTGTTTTGACGCTATCCAAATACTTACGGCGTGACGTCATATTTCTAGTTCTTCAAACAAAATACCGTTTTAGATCGTTTTAAAAAGTAGCTGATGTGCCGTATGTGAGCATGCCGTGTGATGCCGGCTTAGAATAGCATCACCCCACATCCTTCCCGTGGGTGTCGTAAAAGGCGACTAAGGGACTCGAGAGTATTGGTGTATTACAATTTTTAGGCGACAGGCTGACAATCTATCACTATAGTGATACACAAATTTTCTGAAACATCCTTGGAAAACAATTCTCAAAAATGTCAAACGTGGCGGTAGCGGCCATATTCTTCCGGCTGTTTACGCTCTGCCTACCCTGCAAGGGATAAAGGCGTGATATATGTATGTATGTATGTAAAAAGTAGCTCATTTGACCTGTCAGGAAACAAGCCTATTGTCACATCACATCAGTAAACGTGCCGTGTGGCGCCGGCTTAGAATAGCATCACCCCAATTCTACATGTGGGTGTCGTAAAAACCGATTCAAGGAAATAATCGAGGGAATAGACAGCCGTGTGATGCCGGCTTAGAATAGCATCACCCCACATCCTTCCCGCGGGTGTCGTAAGAGGCGACTAAGGGACTCGAGGGTATTGGTGTATTACAATTTTTAGGCGACAGGCTGACAACCTGTCACTATAGTGATACACATGTTTTCTGGAACAACCTTAGAAAACAATCCTCAAAAATGTCAGACGTGGCGATAGCGACCGTATTCTTACGGCCGTTAACGCTCTGCCTACCCCGCAAGGGATAAAGGCGTGATATATGTGTGTGAATAGACAGCAGCATTCTGTGTGTATGCAAAATCGGACGATAGACGACTCGGTGCCGGAGAAGAGAGACTCACCATCGCCGGTTTCGGTCTGTTTGTCTGCGCACGTGGCGCTGTGGGTGGAGGCGGGTTGCGGGGAGCGCTTATAATCTCTAGGAGTTCAGCGATCATCGGGTAGTTGGACGACTCACCATAGAATAAAATTTGAATTCAGATGATATTTGAATGTGACTTCAACCTAGGATTCGGGGACATAATATTAGTTCATCGGGTCGTTGGACGACTCACCGTCGCTGGTTTCTGTCTGTTTGTCTGCGCACGCGACGCTGGCGGTGTAGGCGGGTTGCGGGGAGCGGTTCTGGTCGTGCACGCTCTGTCGCTTGCGTCGCGCTGATGCGGTTACGTTCTCGCGGCTCGTGTCTCCTTGCAACTCTTCTAGCTTTTTCTGTAATAACATATAAGGTGTAAAAATATTAGCTGCAAGTATTTTAAGGGGTGAATCAGCCCATGAAACTGAACAACTTTTCCCTAGAAACATAAGTCGAAATATGAGAGATTTTTTTTTGACCTCGCATATTAATTGACTTGAACGGTTGGTAATTTTGGATGGGAGGTCCAAATTTTTTTTCATATTTCGACCTATGGTTCTTGGGGAAAGTTGTTCAGTTTCATGGGCTGGTTCAGTCCTTAAAGTATTTGCAGCTAATTGTTGACACCCTGTACATACATACATACATATATCACGCCTTTACCCCTTGCAGGGTAGGCAGAACGTTAACGGCCGTAAGAATACGGTTGCTATCGCCACGTCTGACATGTTTGAGGATTGTTTTCCAAGGTAGTTTCAGGAAACTTGTGTATCACTATAGTGACCGGTTGTCAGCCTGTCGCCTAAAAATTGTAATACACTTAAAACCCTCGAGTCCATCAGTCGCCTTTTACGACACCCACGGGAAAGAAATGGGGTGATGCTGCTCTAAGCCGGCATCACACGGCGATCATCATCAGCTAGCTATTTGCGTGTGAAAAAGGGATTAATAACAAAAATATACGTATAAGTTTCAGAGATCTAGTCTTTTTCCAACGTACTGGTATGCAACTCACCTCTAGAGCATGCTTAGCCTCCTTCAGCTTGCGACACTGTTCGTCCCTTTCCCGCAAGTACTGAGCACACGTTTCGCACTCTTCATCCAGCTCGCGGTACTTCTCCTGCAGGTCGGCCAGCTCGCGCTTGCAGCTCGCGAGCTCCGCCTTAGCGGCGTCGAGCTCCTTCGAATGCATGTACGCGGCGTTCTTCTCCAAAGCCCTCTGCATCTTGGCTATAGTGTTCTTCAGTTCCTGCTTGTTGCAGCGAAGCTCCTCGATGGTTCGACTGAGCCGCTTGTTCTTCTCCACTTCAGCGTCGTACGACATGCGGTCGACGACCACCGAGTGGAGATTCACCCAGTCCTCGTCCGTGTTGACGCCTACGTTGACGACTTTCGGCACTATCGCGCTGAGATTCGGGCTGCATTTGATCTTTTTGTGGAGTTCGGTGACTTGTTGCTCCAGAGCGAGTTTTTCTTTCTTAAGTCTGCGGCACTGCTCGTCGCGCTCCTGCAGGTACTGCGCGCAGGTCTCGCACTCCTCGTCCAGTTCTTGGTACTTCTCTCTGAGCTCCTCTAACTCCCGTTGCGTGGTGGAGAGGCTCTCGCGCAGTTGGCCGACGTCTAGGTTGTTGTTGTCGCCGGCGGAGATGCTGTTGCGTTTTTCCAAGTGCATCTTGGGCGACATGGTGCGGCGCTGGTCGTGGATGCTCTGTCGGCGGCGGCGGATCTGGTTGACGCTGCTCGGTCTGTCTTCGTCATCGGTTCTGAGGAAGCTGTCGCGGCCGCGGCTCAGGCGCGCCGGGGTGCTGCGGCTGGAGTTGTTCTCGTCGATGTCCATGAACAGGTCGTCGGGCTTGGCGCGCGCGTCGAACACCTCCTCGACCGCGGCGGCGTCGGGGGGCTCGTGGCAGGCGCGGCGCGTGTCGTGCAGGCTCTGCCGGCGGCGGCGCGCGCCCCCCGCCATCGCGTCTATGGATAGTCTTCGTTTGTGGCCGTCTTGCATTAGATCCATTTCTAAACCTGACACTTTACTCTGTGAGAAAAGGCCAAATTTTAATATTAATTAATTTTTCAATTTTGTTTAAACATATAAAATTAATAAACTATTAACAATCACTGACATAATTTTTGTTGTTAGTCTTACCTCTAATAAATCTTTCTTGATTTTCATGTTTTCAAGGTCGTCTTTGGCGGTTTTTAGGTCATTCTTCAACTTTTGACACTCATTTTGCAATTCTTCGCACTTCTGAGTCAAATTATCTAATTGTTTATCCTTTTCTTTGACTAAATTATCATCGTCTTCTTTTTGTTTTTGTAATCTGTAATAAATTACGTTTTGGTTATATTCCTACTAGGTCTACAAAAACAATCAATAACAATTTAAGAGTCAAAATATACTTAAAAATGATTTTATTCTACTAACCTCGTAATCATCTTGCTTTGTATTTGCGCCGTTTTTTCATGCGTCTTGATGTTCATCTCCAAGCGAGAAACCTCCAAACTCTTGTTCTCAAACTGTATCTTAAGTAGGCTATTCTTTTCCATCATAGACTTTGCCTCTAATCTAAGATCTTGTATAATACAAACATTATCGTTAACCGATTCTTGTAGTACTAGGATGTCTGACGTCATCTGTTCTAGTTCCACTTTGTTTCTGGCAATTACCTCTTTAGCTTTTTCTAGTTCCGCAGCGTAAGACTCTTTCTCTTTTGTGGCCATGTCATGGAGAGCCTTTAGATTGTCATAATCTTGTCGGCTACATTCCAGTTTCGTTAATAGTTCAAGACAAGATTCACAATCCTTAGTTGTAGTGGTTTCCCCGCTCTGACAACGGGCCATTTCTTCTTCCAAATAATACTTTTCCTTTTCATTGATTTCTTTTCTAAGAGCCGTTACTTCGTTCGTAAGTTTTTCGATAGTTTCGATTTGAATCTTGCTCTCCTTCATTTTGGTATCATATAATTCTTCGTAGATAAGTTTCTGACTTTGCAAATCTTTTTCCGTCTCCGTTAATTGATATTGTAAAGAATTAACAATATTTTCCTTTTCATCTAATTTTGCTTTCAGTTGGTTAATTTCGGTTATAAGATTGTCAGTATTACTATCTAACTTTGCTACTTTATTTTTGTTTATTAGGTTTTCAAATAGAATCTTCATATTTTCTGTTAGAGGCAAGGCAGGTTCTATACAATAGGAGTCTATTAAGTCCTTTTCCAAAAGTTTTGTGTAACTATTGTATAGCATGCCTTTGATTTCTTGTTCTTTTTTAATAATATCTAACGTGACTGCGTTGCTTATTTCGTGCATCTTTTCTTTCTGCGCCTTAAGTAAGTTGTATTCATTTTCTTTATCAGAAAGCTGACTTTTCATTTCTGCTAAATTATCATTTACAGAATTAAGTTCTTTAACGACATCTTCCATGTGGTTTTGTAATTTTGAGTATTGTTCCATGATATCCGACAAGTCTTTTTCATGTTTATTAACAATGCTGTCTATGAGGGTCTCAAAAATATTTACACAGGATAGGTTAAATTCTGAATCAAGGACGTTTAGAAGACTCTCTTTAAATAATGTTACTAATTTAGTATTTTTATCTACGTCCATGATGTTGTACATTTCTTTGTTAATGAAATTGATGTTATTCTTTATTCGGTCCACAACATCAGTTACCATCTTGATTTTACTTTGACTTTCGTGTAAAGCTTCACTTACTTTCAAATGTTCCGTATTTACGCCACAGAGTTGCGTTTGTAGCAGAGTTTTGGACTCTTCAAAATCTTTCAATTTATTTAGCAAGTTTTCAAGCTCATCACCATGTTTTGCAACAAGGTTTTTATAAAATGCTTTCATAATATCAATCATTTTAACATTATCATCAAGCTTCTCTTTATCAATTCCTATTATATCGATATAATAATTAATACACTCAAGTCTGTCGTTGGTATATGAGTTTGAGGTTTGATATTCGCTACTCTTTCTACCACTAGTTAAATCATTGGGTATAGAGTAGAAATTTGTTTCTCCCAAGCTTTCATCTAAGTCCATAGCTTGACATAAATTACTACGCTCCAATTGGTTTTTGATAGTTGCGACTTCTTCTGTTATCTTCTGGCAATCTTCCTTACTTGCATGCAGTTCGTGCTGTAACGTGAATATTTTATTGTTTCTAGAAGAACTGTCGGAATCACTAAGGCTCCTGGCTAGCTTCGAATGCTCTAGTTGCAAAGATTTTATCATTTCGTCTTTCATTGCGCAGGTGGAACATATTTGATTTGATTTCGCTTCAAATTCTTTAGCTAATAGTTCCAAACTCCTTATTTTTTCTATAAGATCTTGGTTTGTTTCTTTAAGGTCATCCAATTCTTTCTTTAGAGAATCTGCTTCTGATATATTATCCATCACTTGCATCGATAATGTATCATTTTCGACTTGTAGTTCTTTCATTATTTTATTTTTCTTACTCAGCTCATTCGTTAGCTTACTGATTTCTTGAGATTTAATCATGCTGTCCTTTTCAAGTTTTCGCAATAATGACTCGGTGGAAGGCATTTCAAGAGTGATTTTGTTATACTTTTCGTGAATACTGTCTTTCTCGCATTTCGTGACTTTTAATTGTACATTGAGTTGTTCCAACTCAGCACTAAACGTATTTTTCAGCGCTAGCATTTCGTCTTTGAATTGAGTGCAAGATTTGCAGTTAACATCATTTACTTTTTCTGATATATAATTATTTATGATATTCGTTTTGATAGGACTACTTTCAGCATCTTTGTAACACTTTTTTGGAGACCTCGTCGCAGTCAGAACTGTTTCCTTTAATTTTCTGTTTTCTTGTAGCAACGCTTCAATTTTTTCACTTAGTTTTTGGTTATCTGTCGTCAAACTTTCCATTTGGGAATACAATATGTATGGATCAATGATTTTGCTAATGTCATTAGCTTGACACGTCTCATTCGCATCAAAGTTCACTTGGGTCATTTCTAAACATGTTTGATCGGGGCCTACTAGAGTGTTGTCGACTGTAGTTAATGTAAGGTTCGTATCCATCATCAGGAGATCCCCGTCCAAAGTTGATTCATTCTTGAACCCTGATGTAGAGGTACTGTTATCCAGTACATCAGGCAAAGAGTATCTCTTGAAACTAGTGTTTTGTTTGTCATTAAGAGTGCTTTCCTTCAGTAGTGTCATGAGTTCGCTCAGTTGAGATTTAAAAGCTGGTAAATCTCGTTGGCATACGTGAAGGTATCGGGTATGATGATGTTTTAAAACTTTAAGCTGTGAATTGAGCAGTTTGTTTTCGGCATATGTTGTAGCAGTTAATGTAGAAAGATTTGTTCTGTGATTGACAATTTTTTTTTGCAACTCAATGGCTGGCTCTAAGAGTAACTTTATTTCTTCCTTGACTTCCTCTCTTTCTTTCAAAAGATATTCGTTAGTGGCTCTCAAATCATTTAAAAGATCCATTACTTCTACATTTTCTTTAGTAGCTATTGCTAAATCTTTTAAGAGCTTTCCGTTTTCTTGTGCTGCTTGGCTTAGTTTTATAGCTAGTTTGGAATTTTCTTGCGTTGCTTGGCTTAGCTTTATAGCGAAGTTGTCACAATTGCAATTTTCAGTTTGTGTTTCTGCATTTTTTGTCATCATATTCATTTTAGAACTTAGAATATTTACCGAGCTGGTGGAACCTACTAAGTCACAAAGTTGATGTTGCATTGCGTCAATTATTTTATTGCAACAAATGGTGGAAAGACTTTGCGGCGAGTTTGAAACTTCTGGATTTGCTCCTAAATAGGAAATTGATTTTGATATGTTTTCAGAGAACACGGACAAACAGCTATCCCTTTTTTGTATTTTTTTAAGTTTGTTGTTTTCTACTAATAAGTCATTCATTTGTTCTTTTATGGAGTCTTTGTAGTTTTCTAATTGTTCTTTTACAGTTTTGTTCAATTTACTTTGCAATTCAAGATTTAGCTGCTCCAGAACATCCTTGTTTCTTGATAAATCTAAATTAAGTTTTTTGGTTTCTTCTAATTGAAGTAACAACTCATTGTTTGTATGTCTTATAGCTTCGTTATCGTTTGTCAACCTCACGTTAAATGCTGTCAGTTTTTCTAATTCCTCTTTGGCCGTGATTAACAATTTCTCAATGTCGCTTCGCTCGACATCATTTTCAGTTTTCAGTAGAGCTACACTCATACCAATTTTATCCAAGACCACAACAACACGTTCGTAAACATCATCGTCGTAGGTCTCACCAATTTCGCTATTATCGATTCCGCACTGACGGGCTACTCTGCCAGCCTTCTTCAATATTTCCGCAAGTAGCATGTCTCTTTTTGTGATTGCTTCACTAAGGCCATTTGTCACATCTCTATATTTATCTTCCAGTGAGTCTACACCTTTCGCCAGTTGGTCTTCTAAATGTTGAATTTGAATGTACTTGGTTTTGAGCGTTTCTTCCAGCTTCTCCACACTCATGTTCATATCCCTTAATGTTTCCACTTCCGCGTGGACTGCGGCTAGTTTCTCATTCAATGTTTTTATGTTATTGTCTTTGGATATAACGTCATTGCGTAGATTTTTATTAGTCTCTTGAGCGTCATTAAGTTCAACTTCGAGGGACAGAATCTTTTGGCCCTTAGCTTCTATCTCAACTCTACATTTTTTTAGTTCGTCAATCAAATGCATTGTGCGTTCAGATACCTGTTGTGTTTGAACTGCCATGTCACTATTTATCTTCTCAATCTGTGACTCAAAGTTTGCTATATCAGTTTCTTTATCATTAGTAATTTCCATTAACTTTTCATGCATATCATTAGCGATTTTCAATATATGGACAACGTAAGAGTCGAGAACGTTTAATTTATCCTCAAACAATTCAAATAAAGCATCATGATTTTCAATCATATCGGGAAGGGGTTCTATCCCTCGGTTTAACTTAAATGCAATATTGTGCAATTTATAAAGTATGGAATAAGATTTATTTAAATTTTCCTGACTCTTTTGCTCTACGTTTTTATAAATAGACAAGGCATTATCTAGTTTTTCATGAATATTAGTAATTTCTTGTTCTTTGTTTCGTAATTCTGCGTGCGCTTTATTCAGATTTTCGATTAAATAGTAAGTCTTTTGTGTTAGTGTTTCAGTTTCGATAGCCAACCGATGATTTAGTTGTTCTTCCTCTACTTTAAACACGGAATATTGACTGGATATTGACGAGCACCGCTCTTCTAACTCGGAGATGGTTTGCAAACTTTGCGTCGCGGAATCATCGATATTAATTACTCTCGTGTTTATTATTTCTAAAACTTCTCCGATGTCTTCGAAGTAATCTGGAATTTCTTCCCTGACACCTTTTAGTCTTTTAGCGACATTATGTATTTTAAAGAGTATTGTTTTTGCTTTTCTCAAATTGTTTTGGATTTCTTCTTCTCTGTTCGTACCTAGAGCAAGTAAATCGTCTTTTTCTTTTAAGTCACGCTCCAGATCATTTATTCGGCTAATCATGTCTTTGATGTGGCTTGAAAGCTCTTGATTTTCATCTAATAAGTTTTTGTTTGTTTGAGCTAGTTGCTCGCCTTCAAGTATTTTCTTGCTCAAGTCATCATTTAAGTCATTGATAAGGTTACTCATATTTTCAACTCGTTTTGAGAGCTCCTCATTTTTAATAATAATATCTTGTTCTTGTTTTTGTTTTCTACTAATTTCGATAGTGAGACTCTCCAACTCCGACTGTAATTTTTCCATTTGACTATCACTCTCTGCTGTATTCCTTTGTAATTGTTCCATCTTTTGTGCATTTTCTTTATTTTGTTTTTGCAATGTTTTATTTTCATCTTCCATTGTATTTAAACGATTTGTTAGATCTTTTTCAGTATCTAACAATTTATTAATTTCATCAAGATTTCGCTTCACCTCCTGTTTTAGTGTTTCTGCTTCTTCCATCAGTGATAGAATTCGACTTTCTTTATTTTCTAGCTGTTCTTTTAGGGAATTTTGGTCCTCAGAGTTTTCTTTATTATCGCCTGCAGTCAGTTTTAATTCTTCGATTTCACGATTTTTCTTTTCGATGTGGGTTTTGAGGGAATGTATTATGTTTTTGATATTATCGTTATTAGCAATGCACTTCTGTTCATTAGCGATCATGCTTTCTATTACGGAATCATTAACTATAATATTATTTTCTTTTTTATTTAATTGTACTTGTAGTTCTTGTATGGTACTATTATACGACTCGATATCTCTGTCGGCTGTTTCTAAGTTAACCTTTTGGTTTTCGATAGTCGAGTTTAGATTATCAATAGTGCATTTCAGATAACAATTTTCAGTTTCTATATCGGCAAGTTTAGTTTTGAATTCATCGATTGTCGACTGCAGTTTTTGGGTTGATGTTTCTAGTGTTTTTATTTGTTGTTTTTGTTTGTAGATGTCAGCCTCTAGGTCGATGATGGTCTGTGTTTTGGTGGTGAGTTCTGCCTGAATGGTGCGCACGAGATCGTGCAGGGGCGCGGCGCCGTCGTCGACGGTGCTGCTGTCGGTGTCGCTGTGCACCAGCGTCATGTCGCGAGACATGTCTAAGAAGCTTACTAGATCGGCTTCCTTGATCATGGGTTTGCCTGTGTTAGGAGTGAAAATGTGAAGAATGAGTTGATGCATCGTAGAAATTAAAAAGAGTTAATGACACAAAACTACATGAAAAATACAGGGTATTTTGTTTCAAATCTCACAAAAATAGGGCAAAATTAAGATGAGCATCTGAGGCTGCTCGGTGTAGACGCACCTATTTGCAGACGATTCAATTAGTGTCCAAGGCACAACTTTCCGCACACTACAAGCGAAGGTGTAATTAGAGACTTTGCATGTTTAGTTGTCGTTTCTGCCTCTTGCTAGCGTGGTCAGAGAAGAAGATAGTCACAATATACTACGGATACTTAAACTCCGCACTCACCGATGCTATCCCTGGTCTTCCCCCGCGTCTGCTCCTCCAGCAGCGACAGCAGCTCCTGCTCCCTGGTCTTGGCCTTCTTCACGAGGGTCTCGTAGCTGACCTCGTAATCTGTCAGCTTGATTTCCTTCTCCTTACATTTTAGCTCAAGGTCAGACTGAAATAGTTATTTATTGTACACGTTAGTTCAAGATAAATAGTTGAAATAGTCATATATTGTTAAGAATCAAAGATCAAGTTAAGAATCAAATAGTCATGTGGTGTATTAGAAAAATAAATGAGCGTTCGTTTACGTGCTCGAAAGGATAAAACAACTTGTGATCAGAAACTTCAAAGGAGGTCAAAATAATATTCAAGTCCAGTATTATTAATATAAGTTGCTTGTATATTTCATATGAATAAATTTTCTTCCTACAATCCAGTTTTTACTAATGTACACGAAAATATAAGGTGTAAAAATATTAATTGCAAATATTTTAAGGGGTGAATCAGCCCATGAAACTGAACAACTTTCCCCAAGAAACATAGGTTGAAATAAAAAAACAATTTTGAAGTTCCCATACAAATCGACTTGGTCATTTGGTAATTTTGTATAGGAGGTCCAATTTTTTTTTTCATATTTCGATCTAGGTTCCGTTCAGTTTCATGGGCAGGTTTATCCCTTAAAATATTTGCAGCTGATTTTGTTAAAACCCTGTATTATACAACAGTAAAAAATATTTGCATATTTTGATATACAAAGTGAAAAAAAAAATTGGCATCAAATATTTCAAGGGAATGTGAATCAGCCCATAAAACTGAACAACTTTCTGAGAAAATCTTTTGGACCTCCCATACACCTCCAGCTTTGGAATAAGCTGCCTAAAACCATCCAAGAGAGTCCCTCCGCTTTTACATTTAAAACTAGAGTAAAAGAACATTTTATCTCATCTAACGTATACGTATATATTGAGCATATTTATTATAATGTATGTATATTTATTTAATAATATCATGTATGTATTAGTATAGATATATATATATGTCGCAGGGATTTAGTCAAAGTCGTTATATTATATTTTCACTAGTGAAATTTTAATTACACTATTTATTGTCAATAACGACAGATTCGTATAATTTCACGGGTTCATTTCAGTGATATTGTAATTTCACTGGTCTGCAAAAGTGACATTATAATAAATTTAGGTTTATTATGAGTTATGATTGTGGAGGGAGCCACACGTGATCTGATTGGTCAATAGAGTTAATCAGTCGCCATTTGCTAAGTTGGTAATAAAATCAGACCAATCAGCCATTGGTATGATAATCTAACGGCTTGCTCAAGCCAGTGCTATTGTCAATATATCACTGCCTTACAATTTCACTGTATCGGTCTAGTGAAATTATATAGTCACTGAATCTAGCCCGTTAAATTGAGAGTAATGCAATAAATCAGTGCAAATATAATGTCACTAGTGAAATTTCAATATCACGGCTATTTTAATATCCCTGCAACATATATATATATATATTATATATATATATATATATATATATATATATATATGTATATATATTTATGTATGTATTTGTTTTTTCAATATTTATTATGTACTTTATTCAATAATTTATTGTATTTCTTTGTTCCCGTTTGTTCCCTTCTTTCATCCCCATTAGGTTGGCTGGAAGAGATCTCTTATAGAGATAAGCTCGCCTTTGTGTTTAATTTTAAGTTTCACATGTTTATTTAATTGTTCATGCAATAAAGAATATATATACAAATTGACTTGATCGGTAGGTAACTTAGCATGGGAGGACCAAAAGATTTTCTGCTGAAAGATGCTCACGTTCCTCTCTACGTTTTATAAAGCTATAGAGCATTTTCTATGTAGGTGTAGTGTAGTATAAAATAATTACTACAGAGCATTCCACATGGCTTACCTTCGCATAAGTAATTTCATTGACCAGACTCTCAGTACTATTAACTTTGGTCGTCAATTCTTGGATCTTGGCATCCTTTTCTTTGCTTATTTCCTTCCAATTCTCAACCTGCTCTTGCAACTGCGATATGATATTCGTGTTCTGTTCCAATTTCTCCATTAGTTCCACCTGAAGAATAATTTCAATACCGAGATAAGGATAGCGGTTCCCACACTTACGAGCGTGCCTGAGTGGGTTTTTAACCTTTTCATACAGACATATTTCCCTGTTTTCTTATTATTTAATCGTTTATTGTACACAGTAAAAGACAAAGGTGACAACACAAAAAATAATACACAACAGGTCAACTTCTACTTTATCAAAAGAAATTTTAGAGGAAGAAATCAGGGAAATACATT
This sequence comes from Keiferia lycopersicella, assembly GCA_029255805.1. NCBI lineage: Eukaryota > Metazoa > Arthropoda > Insecta > Lepidoptera > Gelechiidae > Keiferia > Keiferia lycopersicella. The sequence goes on from JARACZ010000018.1 coordinate 1,620,638, forward strand.
TGTATAAAAATCCCACACTAGGGCATCCGTCCGTTGCTGCGCCTCCGTAACGCATGCGTCTGTCAGATGCAAGAAAATTTCGAATTTCACATACTAGAAACCTTAGAAACCGAATGCTAACGCAGGAGCAACACAAAAACTGGCGTTAGCAGCTATTTCTGTTACACTTGGTAGATGCAATATACCTATCTCTTTTGCACCAAAGTGATACACGAATCATCTCAATATTTGTCACACGTGGCGATAGCGACCGTATTTTTACGGCCATTAACGCTCTGCCTATACTGAAAGGGTGATATGTGTATGTGTTCTGCACCAACGGCCGTCAGTTGTGAGAGTCGCTTTATTGGACATAGTAATCGGGAGTCTGATAACGAGTATTGAATTATCATTTGATAGCCTTGAATAAATTGAAGCGAGAGTTTAATGCGGAGTCGATCGATGGGTCGTTTTATTTATGGAAATTTTATTGTAGTCTTCTTATTTTCGAATTGAGGGTTTGAGGGACTTGAGGGTTTCAGGTGTATTACGACTTTTAGGCGACAGACTGACAACCTGTCACTATAGTGATACACAAAATTATCTCAAACAGCCCTCTATATTTGTCGGATGTGGCGACAGCGAGCGTATTTTTGCGGCCATTGGCGCTCTGCCTACTCCCTCCGTAAGGGATAAAGGCGTGATATAGACAGGTAGATTCATTTATTTCACATTATCAAATCATAGTTACAGTGCTAAAACTAAAAGAAAATGTCAGAGGATAATGCGATCGTCAAAAAATAAAAATAAAAGTATATAATAACAATGTCAAAGTTCTACAATAGTAGAATAAAAAGACAAACAAATAACAAATTCAAACGCACAATAATAAACTGTCAAAGAAAATACAGGTCTATAGTCTGTAAGTTTAGGTACTTATCTTTTTGTAAACAAACTTTGTACTAAACTGACAGTACTGAAGTGTCACTTTCATACAAAGTTTGTTTACAAAAAGATATGTACTTAAACTTAGACTATAATAAATAATTTGTAAATAAAAGAAATAAATAAATTGGTGAATATGTCAAATTGCAAAATTACTAATTTGGTCAAATAATGTCAAATAGTATAAAAAATATATGTTATGTATACTCACTATGGTGGGCGTGTACATCTTCTCCCGCTCGGTGAGCTCCACGATGTCCTGCAGGTTGCGCTCGGCCTGCTTGGCGTGCTTGCGCAGGACGCACGGCGGCGTTTTAGACAAATCTACAAAAAAAATTAAAAAAAAAAAACATTTAAGTAGATATTTGCAATATGCCGTCAGTTTTGTATGTAGTAAAAGATTAAGAAAAAAAATTGTTCAATAATAAGACTTCGCTGAAAATAAATGCCTTTTTAATAATTATTATTTATGTCAGACAATAAAAATCCATTCTTGTTAGTAGTACTTAATCCTATTTTAGTTATAAATTGAATCAAATTAAATTATAGACATTACACAAATATTTTCATTCAATTAGGAGCCCCACCCAGTGCCTTAGTATGGGACAGTCTATCTTCTGTGCAATGACCGTCAAAGCACTGTTGGAGCTCGCCCGCACCCTGTATAGTAATGAGGCCACCCTTTTGCGCCTGATAGCAAAAAAGTCATCAGTTCGCTCTTGCGCGAATGTAAGCGATGCGCTACAAAAGCTTTTTGAAGTTACTAAGAAGCATTTTAGTGACTTTGATTTAAAGAACTACAATGATTACACCGTGTTTCGCAGAAAATGCATTAACTTAGAGGCGTTGTTAAGGGCACCATGCTGAATAGCTTTCACTATGGGACCAGTGGTGGAAAAGGGAAAAAAAATCGAAAAGAATTTCTAATATTTCAACAGTTAGTCTGGTGATCATGAATGCGATGCCCTAAATAACATCTCCATTTTAATGCATTTCCTCAGAAACACGGCGTGTAGAAAACATCCAAAGATTTATAAAACATACATATATATATATCACGCCTTTATCCCGTGCGGGGTAGGCAGAGCGTTAACGGCCGTTAAAATACGGTCGCTATCGCCACGTCTGACAAATATTGAGGGCCGTTTGAGATAATTTGTGAATCACTATAGTGACAGGTTGTCAGCCTGTCGCCTAAAAAGGGTAGTACACATGAAACCATAAGTCCTTTGGTCCCCCTTACGACACCCACGGGAAAGAAATGAGGTGATGCTATTCTAAATCACACGGCATATTAAAAATGTAGTAAATTGTAATATGTGATGCCGGCTTAGAATAGCATCACCCTATTTCTTTCCCGTGGGTGTCGTAAAAGCCGACTAAGGGACTCGAGGGTTTCATGTGTATTGCAATTTTAGGCGACAGGCTGACAACCTGTCACTATAGTGATACACGACTCATCTGACACGACCCTCAAACATTTGTCAGACGTGGCGACAACGATCGTAATTTTACGGTTGTTGACGCTCTGCCTACCCCGCCAGTGATATAGGCGTGATATGTGTGTATGTGTAGTAAATTGTACAAAAACCTCACCGTGGCATTTGTGGTACGGAGAGCAGCGCGTCTCCGCCACGGAGTCGTCGTCACTGTCTGTCGAAAAAAAACAATAAGCAAATATTATTATGGTCCGCATTTATAAATCGCACTCAACTCTGAGATCGATCTCAAGACCTAATTTGATGAATGTCAGTCAATACTAACAGAATCTCAAAGTCGCATTCAAGATCGATCTCACAGGTGAGTGTGGTTTATAAATACTAGCCTATAATAGGCTTCTTTTTATCATAAAACTTTGACTCACATAGTACACTTTATACTGTAAATACTTATAAAGTTTCTGATTTAAAATGTAAACACTTGTTACGTTTCGGATATACGTAGTCGGTCCCAAAGTTCTGTCACTGGCATATTATTTTTGAATTTAGAACACGGATTTGGAAAAGTTTTATTGCATTCCGTTTTTGAATGTTTAACAATTATTTTAAAACAATAAATAATCATTTGGCGCGATTTTTCACGATGGAGTGGACTTTGAAAGAAAACCGAATAGCAGTTTTGGCGTTGCGTCGCTGTGGGCACTCGCCGAGTACCATTTTCAAGTTGCTCAAAAAATTGAAAATAACGCTTAGGTTTGGGTATCGTACTATAACTAGGTACACTGAAGTCTCTAGTGTTGAGGACAAGAAAAGAACTGGCCGGCCTCGCTCCGCCAGAACACCAGCAGTGATCAAAGCGATCAAGGAGCGCATACGAAGAAATCCTGTCCGAAAACAGAAACTTATGGCTTTGCAGATGAAGGTTAGTAGAAAAACAGTCAAAAAGGTTTTAAACGAAGACCTTAAGCTGCGAGCATACAAAAAAAAGAGTGGGCACTTACTTAATGCCCGTTAAAAAGAAATTAGACTCAAAAGATCTCGGGTGTTGTTAAAACGGTACGCGAAAAACCGGCACCGCGATATACTTTTTACAGACGAAAAAATTTTTGATATAGAAGAAAAGTATAATAAACAAAACGATAGAGTGTACGCTACCAGCTCTGAAGAAGCAGGAAACAAAGTTCCGCGGGTGCAACATGGGCATCATCCCTCTTCAGTCATGGTCTGGTTAGGAGTCTCCTACTATGGGCCAACTGAGGTTCATTTTTGCGAAAAGGGGGTCAAAACCAGCGCAAAAGTGTACCAAGAGACGGTTTTGGATCGGTACGTCAAAGACCTGCCCAACACACTATTTTCAGGACATCACTTTGTATTCCAGCAGGATTCTGCGCCCGCTCACAAAGCCAGGACCACTCAAGCCTGGTTTGAACGTCAAAACATTGAGTTTATAAGACACGAAGATTGGCCTTCCTCCAGTCCGGACCTTAATCCTCTGGACTATAAAATTTGGCAGGTCTTAGAGAGCAAGGTCTGTGCTAAGCCCCATAAAAATTTGGAGAGTCTGAAGTCAGCCATAGTTAAAGCAGTCGCTGAAATCGACATGGATATGGTGCGTGCTGCGATAGACGACTGGCCGCCGCGGTTGAAGGCCGTTGTTAAAAGCAAGGGAGGTCATTTCGAATAGTTTTATGTTATTTTGATTCTTCGATGATTGTATTTTTAATTGATATATAAATTTTTAAAAACGGATTGGTACTTTTTATTTTATCAGTATTTTCATATATGACAGAACTTTGGGACCGACTACGTATAATGTAAACACTTGTAAGGCTTCGGATTTATTCTGTAAACACTAGTAAGGTTTCCAATTTATGCTGTAAACATTAGTAAGGTTAAGTTTCGGGTTTACCCTGTAAATACTTTTTAAACTTCGGATTTATACTATGAACACTTGTAAAGTTTTTAATTTATACTGGAGTGTATCTTAACTGAACTTGAACTTGTCAAGTTACTGATTTATAATATGTTTTTGGATTATATGCTATTATCGTACAACTGATAAAATTCACGATTAACAACGCAAACATTCGTATAAAAAAGCACTTACAAAATTCACGATTGATAACGCAAACATTCGTATAAAAAAAATCACGGCTTACTGATCTCGATGACTTCATCGGGGAAGTAGGCGTTCTTGTCCCCCTGCCCCCCGCGCGGCGGCGTTGCCGCGCGCGCCTCCTCGGGCACGGTGGGCAGCTTGCCGACCCCCCCACCGCCCCCCAGCGGGGCGAAGTCTAGCGGACCGGGCAGGTTTAGTGGGCTGTAGGAGTACATATGAATCAATAGGTACGTCTCCATTAAACGTGCAGCCTCAGATGCTCACTGTCGCGCGCAGCATGCGGCGCAATGCGCGGTCGGTGTGGAGGGTTTTTCTCCCGAGCATGAGAATTTTATCATGCGCTGCTCAGGCGAAACACGTCCACACCGACCGCGCAATGCGCCGCATGCTGCGCGCGGCAGTGAGCATATGAGGTTGTTCGGCCGATGTGTACGCACCCTATAATGGAAATAACAACTTTTGTGTTTATATGTTTGAGAGCGTGTTGTTTTATTTTAGATTACTTTGATGTGTTTATAGTGTGTTGATATGATTTATAGTGCGTTGATATGTTTACAGTGTGTTGATATGTTTGATATATTAGAAACAACAACTTTTTTCTTTCTGAAACAACCTTGGAAAACAATCCTCAAAAATGTCAGAAGGCGATAGCGACCGTTTCTTACGGCCGTTAACGCTCTGCCTACCCCGCAAGGGATAAAGGCGTGACGGCGTGATATATGTATGTAAGTATTAGCCCTGTCTTGGTACAAACGTACTTGTATTTGAGGCTGGGCGTGCAGAACTTGGGTATGCTGGACTTGGCGGGCGGCTCCTCGTTGATGTGGTGCAGCGTGGAGATGGTGACGCGCCTGGGCTGCGCGGGCTTGCGCCGGTACTCGATGCCGCTGAACTGACCGAACCCGTTCAGGATCATCTTCTGTAGGGTGTTTATTCTGTTCTGCAGTTCTTGCTGTGGAAGGTAACATTGTTGGTTGATGAGATGACAAATAAAATTTTACGCTTTGTCCAAAAATACTAGACTGCATTAATTTATAGTTTTTTGAAATATTCAAAGATTGAATTTATAAACAGAAAAACAATATACGGTGTAAAATATTAGCTGCAAATATTTTAAGGGGTAATCAGCCCATGAAACTGAACAACTTTCGCCAAGAAACATAGGTCAAAATATGAAAAAAAAATTGGACCTCCCACACAAAATTACCAACCGACCGAGTCAATTTGTATGGGAAATCCAAATTTTTTTTTATATTTCATTTTTGCAGCTATTATTTTTACACCGTGTATAAAGTGTTTTGATGTTATCCAAAATAGCGCTATGTACGATGTCTTCATTAACTATTTTCATACAAAATGTATCATAACCCATTTGACCTGGCTCATCAAGCCTATTCTTGTTATTTTGCGTTGTTCAGTTGGGATTTTATAGAAAAATGTCGTACAATAATACATAAGGCATATTATGTCACGCAAAGCACGTCCAACACCTCTAGGACCTCTAGGACCTCATAAATATGTATAGCAATTAAATATCGCAAGCGAAGTAAGTACAGGATATTAGGTTATAAATGCAGAAGGTACAACGAACAATACAGCGAGCGCCAGATATTAGTTATCAATACAAAAGTACGTCCTTCAGTAGCAAAACGACCGATTCGCAAAATGTCCAAACAAAAGTGGCTAAACAACGTTAATTCTCAGATTCTCGAATTCGCAAATTGTCCAATTCGCAAAATGTTCAATTCGAAGAATATCCGATTCTCCATCATCACGAAAATTTACAGATTTTTAAAGTAATAAATGTAAAAATTAAAATATGTAATTTAATTGTAAATCACAATTTATTAACATATAGAAGTACAAACTAAAACAGTTAAATAAAAACAAGTCAAAATAAAATAAATTCAACATAGTTTTCGTCAATCAAAAATTCCGCTCCGAATCATTCCCGGTCCAAAAGTACCTAACAGACTAGCGGCATTGCCGCGCTGGGTACCTACTGAGATACGTTGGACAAGGAATGATCCGGAACCTTTCTCTCTTAGTCTTTGTCCTTTTGTCAAATACTTACATATTTCTAAATATGAAAGTACAATTATATTACAATTATATAATTATTAGTATTTGTACAATGTTCTAACTTTGAAAGAACTGGACATTTTGTGAATGTCAAACTGGACATTTTGCGAATGGACATTTTCCAACTGAAGTGAAGTGCGTGTTAGCTCACCTCAGCATTCTTGCTGCTCTGCAACATGACCTCCAGGTTGCGCTTCTCGACGAGCTCGGACTGCAGCTTGCACAGCTGCTTGGTGAGGCTCTGTATCATGGTGGCGTTGGTGGCCACGGCGTTCACCTCCGGCTTGTTGCTGGACTGTAGCTCACCTCAGCATTCTTGCTGCTCTGCAACATGACCTCCAGGTTGCGCTTCTCGACGAGCTCGGACTGCAGCTTGCACAGCTGCTTGGTGAGGCTCTGTATCATGGTGGCGTTGGTGGCCACGGCGTTCACCTCCGGCTTGTTGCTGGACTGTAGCTCACCTCAGCATTCTTGCTGCTCTGCAACATGACCTCCAGGTTGCGCTTCTCGACGAGCTCGGACTGCAGCTTGCACAGCTGCTTGGTGAGGCTCTGTATCATGGTGGCGTTGGTGGCCACGGCGTTCACCTCCGGCTTGTTGCTGGACTGTAGCTCACCTTAGCATTCTTGCTGCTCTGCAACATGACCTCCAGGTTGCGCTTCTCGACGAGCTCGGACTGCAGCTTGCACAGCTGCTTGGTGAGGCTCTGTATCATGGTGGCGTTGGTGGCCACGGCGTTCACCTCCGGCTTGTTGCTGGACTGTAGCTCACCTCAGCATTCTTGCTGCTCTGCAACATGACCTCCAGGTTGCGCTTCTCGACGAGCTCGGACTGCAGCTTGCACAGCTGCTTGGTGAGGCTCTGTATCATGGTGGCGTTGGTGGCCACGGCGTTCACCTCCGGCTTGTTGCTGGACTGTAGCTCACCTCAGCATTCTTGCTGCTCTGCAACATGACCTCCAGGTTGCGCTTCTCGACGAGCTCGGACTGCAGCTTGCACAGCTGCTTGGTGAGGCTCTGTATCATGGTGGCGTTGGTGGCCACGGCGTTCACCTCCGGCTTGTTGCTGGACTGTAGCTCACCTCAGCATTCTTGCTGCTCTGCAACATGACCTCCAGGTTGCGCTTCTCGACGAGCTCGGACTGCAGCTTGCACAGCTGCTTGGTGAGGCTCTGTATCATGGTGGCGTTGGTGGCCACGGCGTTCACCTCCGGCTTGTTGCTGGACTGTAGCTCACCTCAGCATTCTTGCTGCTCTGCAACATGACCTCCAGGTTGCGCTTCTCGACGAGCTCGGACTGCAGCTTGCACAGCTGCTTGGTGAGGCTCTGTATCATGGTGGCGTTGGTGGCCACGGCGTTCACTTCCGGCTTGTTCTTTATGCACTTCGCGCGGTTGGCGAACCTGGGGAGAACATTGTTTCATTGTAATGTTGGTACTACTTAAAGTTATCATTTAGACAGCACAGCAAATATCGCATAGCGAAGTAATTTGTTGGGAACTTTGGAGGAAGAAGTAAGTTTACGATATGATTCACCATCTGATTACAAAAAAAACAAAAATTCGCTCAATGGCTGTAAATTGAAATAAAATGGCTGAACTTAATTTGCTAAAGGCGCTACTGTCTTAGGAAATTACGATTAAGGCGAGGAGTTGCTGCTCAAATCACGATTTCAGGGGGTGAGGCGGGGGGGGCCGCCCGCGCTCCCCGCGCTCTGACACATCATCTGGCGCTCGCACACTACGCACCCGTACGTCGTGTGTCTTATGGACATGACCGCAGTCCGACCACCTTTTAAATATATGAGCTTTATCCCGGCCATGGAACTTTTACTTCTACCGTGAATTATTATTTTTTTGTGATAATGCGACGAAACGAAATATGAATGTGGGTAGATGGATGGACGCAGAAGAGGAGGAAGGCCTTAAAAGAACGTAATGGCTAGTTAAAACACACAAATTTAATTACAAAGGATGTTAGGATAAGTACTAAGCTCCTTTTATGAACCTGTCCTTGAAACTGAACAACTTTCCCCCTGGAATATAGGTCGAAATATAAAAAAAAAATCTAGCCGACCCAATTCAGATTCTGTAAAGTTAAAAAAAGTACGAATAGATTGTAAAAAAGATGATTATGAATCAAACGGTGTAAACAATTATTTCAATTTTGATAGAAAATGGTCGAAAGTCGGAAAATGTCCCAAGTCCAAAAATTTGAGTACGAAATTTCAGTTATATTTGCTATACGATGTACTGTTCTCAAGATATATGCACTTTTAGTTTCCATTCGTTTTTAATATTCAAAAATGATATTTAACTAAAATGTTAAATGGCGTTTTGCATTGGAGTCTTCAGTCACGCCTGCTTCTTGCTATAGGTAGGTACTTCATTGTTTTCTTTTGTTTATGCCGCCGACTTAAGTGCCAACAACCGTCGACTTGGGCTGTACCCCGTGAAATACTAGAATTTACATCATGTATGTGGGATGATTTGTAAGATTGTTAGAATAATTGTATGCTTGTACATAGTTTGCATGGGCAACACTGAATGACTTGTGCGCGCTTCACTTAGTTCATAACTTCACTCTTTCCTTTTTGTCTTTGGTTCCCGTCATGGCTGCGGCCCCGTCTGTGTCTGCTATATTTTACAAATCGTGATATATTATTATAATCTAAATCAATCGGTTGATGTATATGTGTACTTGGTGGTCCAATAATACATAACATTATAAAATACATGCATTTCCTTTCTACACTGTGTCCATCTTACACGTGGCTGTGCACCACGCTCTGCTTGAAGAAAAGCCACAGAAAATCACAAAGATGAGACGAACAACTGTAAGATTAAACGAATGGACAACTGAACGATATTTTTTTAACGTAAGCCGGATATTAGATGAATTTCTGAAGTATGATGCTAGAACGAAAAAGCAATGCAGGTGAGTAAACGAGCGTGAAAGAGAGGGTGAACAGATACTTTTTAAATAGGATCACGGGCGAAAAAACCCGGGGTGATCTGCAGAAAATTCGAAAATTAACTTATTCTTTCTTCTACATCCACAGCCACAGAGAACTTAAAACTTCGCTGTAATAACATGGGTGTATGTTATTACAGCGAAAATAAAACTAAAAAGCTTACAAAAGATTTTAGTTAAGTGCCCCATCTCATATAAAACATAACCCTTTTTCCAAGCTGGTCGGATAAAAAACAAAAAGTTGCAATAAAGAATAGAAAAAAGTACGCGTGACAGATAATTGCCATTCGCAAACGCCATTAAACATTTCAAAAAAATACTTTTGCGAATATTAAAAAGAATGCAAACTAAAAGTGAAAATACCTCAAAAACGGTGCAAAGTAGAGCAAAAATTACTCAGTTTCGGTACTCATATTTTAGGACTTGTTTGATAATATCAAAATTAAAATTTGGCCCCTATTTAGTCCACAATTGTCCTAAGCCTAGCCTCACTCACATGCGCTTTATTGAATTCCTACTTTTCTTGTTATTTATTTCACTACCTCATTTGTTCCAAATTCTCATTTGGTCTACTTTTACATTTAGTCAACTTCCTCATTTATTCTATTCCCTAAAAATATCTCGTCAAGCCTACAATTAGGGACTTTCTAGGGCCACAGACCACCTTTTTATTTTGTTCTGAAGAATATGTCAAGTGCCACGTTATTTTAAGGAAATATAGATGGTGCGCAACGGGATACTGGGTATTACTATAATGTTATCTCTTTGATGGAAGCTTCAGTATGAACATAAAAGTTCATACTCAGCTCCTAAACCGCACCATCTAATTAAACTTTTTATACTACTCTTACATAGAAAGTGCCATATTACCCTAAAAAACTTACAGTCTGGCATGCATAGTTTTCGAGATAACTCAGGTTTTAGTTTCACAGCTGTCACCTTAAATAAAGAATTCGTCAAAACATTCAACTATACCAAAGAAAGTAAAACTACTTTATTTCCGAAACTAAGGTTTTTTGTAGTTCGTGTTCGTGTAGGAGTAGTGTGTGTAGTGACATCTCGTGTTCATTCTCATAAACATTCATTCTCGTGTTCAACCCACGAGTCGTACGAGCGGAGTAAGCAGCAGTCAGCGATGTGTCAAAAGCGTGACAAAGAGCAGCGCAAAAATTTTGTAATTGTGAAGAAGCTGGTAAGACTGCTCTCTGATGTAGTTTTGTTTGTATGGAATCCCATACCATCCCGACCACAGAACAGCGTATGGGTATCACAGATTATATATACGTGGCTAGATCATGGCGAACGTAAGCAATATCGTCTTCAGACTTAAAAAATATCACTATTCGCTCCGTCCGAAGAGTTAACGCACAAAGAAAACAATATATTTGCGTGCGCGCACAAGACATCTCTGGTCTGTGGTTGAATGCCCACCGACTGGATCTAATTTGGCACCGCTGTGTCGGTTTCTGTAATAAGTTCTTGGGCGAAAATTGTTTAGATAACCTGTCAACCAAGAGTTATCTTGAAAATATAATAGGTATTAAAAATTACTTGGTACCTACTGTACAAACGTTACTCATGTTCAAAATGCACACTGTAAATATTTAAAGTGAATTACTAGTTATGTATCATTCCTTTCTTATTATAAGTAAAAAGGCTTGGTTAGACTTTAGCTTTTTATTATCTTATAGATAAAATATCGTCTCTCGTCAAGGCTAGCTGAAGCGACAGCTACGATAAATTTTTGCTCGTCTCGCCAAAAGACGTAAGCGACGTAATAATAAGCGCATACTTAAATTACGCCTTTTGGTGTCAGCCATAAAGTATTTTATCAAGCAATCTGTCCATGTCACTAACGTCATAAGTAAAATGAGCGACGTAATAATTACGAAAAAATATTTGTCAATTTTGCGGGAAATTTTGACACAGTACCGGCGCTGGCAAGAGCCATTTGGGTACTGGCGGGGTAGCGGGCGGTGCGGGATGTCATCGGGAGGTTGGTTTGTCGGCGAGAACCGTTCTAATTTTTGGAAAAAAATTATTTGTTGAATAAATATCTGTTCATTCACTAAAACATAATAGTATAATTTATAGGACATTGAAATAGGAATATTCTACATCAAGAAGCTATATCAAAATAGTAGTCCAAATTACGATATAATTGGTTTGAAAATATTTTTAATGCTCTTTTTGAGATTTTTTTTATTAAAATATGTCAAACCAATCGAGTCATACGATGGTGTTACTACTAGATAATATCTTCGAGTATGTCATATATTTTTTTGAGGTCTTGGTAGCATCAGTAACAGGCTTAAAAAATTAATCGAAAGTAATGCTTTTCGTTGGACTTCCTTCATAACAGCGTCTTAAGTAGAAAATTGGTCAAGTGCGATTGTGATCCGCGCACGAATGGCATTACAATAATCTACACACACACACACACACACACACACACACACACACATGCAAACACCTGGTGAAACTAACTGGTTTGTAATTTTTCTTTTTCCTTTCTTCTTTAGTAACCATTTTGAGAAAAACATTAGTTCTAATTAAAAAAAAAACTCGATTTAGTATGCGAGTCAGGCTTTCAGGGGGGAGGGGGGGGCATTGCCCCTATAGCCCCCCCTTGTATACGCGACTGTTTCTCTCTCTAGCTCTATATATATATATATATATATATATATATATTTTCGTGCGAGATACCGGAGACTTCCGTCCAAAGTTTCAACCCTTTGTACGAAGCAATAAAAAGTATAGCAATGTCCTGAATGGCACTTACTGTAGAGTGGAGATGGTTTCCTCGACGGAGGCGGGCGTGATGGCGCAGATGATGCTGGTCTTGGCGTTCCCGCCGAGAGAGTTCTGTAGGATGCGCGTCAGCTTACTGTCGCGGTAGTTCGCGTACCTACAATCAAATTGTACTCTTTATGACAATGGAATAGTGTGACACAGGGTTATTTTTTATTCAGTACACAAATTTTACTATGGAGCCAAAAAAAAATTTGGTGTCTATTATGGAACACCCTACAAAGTTTATTAACTAAAAAGTAACCCTGTATATTGAGAGCGAGGGCGTTATTTCGAGTCACGAGTGGAATGCAGGACTCTGTTCTGTTCCGGATATGAAATCAGATTCTCCCTGGGAGCGTATGTTCGTATCCTACCGCCTGCGCCATGATAAGTTAGGCGTCAATGAGACTTGGGAGTTTTTTTTAAAACTTGGGAGTCGTGCTAAAATTACACACACACGCACACGCCTATATCCCTGGCGGGGTAAGCAAAGCGTTAACGACCGTAAAATTACGGTCGTTATAGCCACGACAAACAAATGTTTGAGGGTTGTTTCAAATAAGTCATGTATCACTATAGTGACAGGTTGTCAGCCTGTCGCCTAAAATTGTAATACACATGAAACCCTCGAGTCCTTTAGTCGGATTCTACGACACCCACGGGAAACAAATGGGGATGTTATTCTAAGCCGGCATCACCCGGCAAGACTAAAGCTAAGACTAGTTCATTGATAATATCCACATGCATGATGACAATCACCTACAGTTTCTAGAGTAAAATCCCGAGCGAGAACTTTGTATAGCCGTTGACGTTCCGCCTACCCCGCAGGGCATGATGAACCTACTTGTTAGGGTCCTCAGACAGCTGCTTGATGACGAGCGCGAGGGAGGACAGGGACTTGTTGATGTGCGTGCCCTCCTTGAAGCGCAGCCCCGTGGCGCCGGTCTGGCCGGAGCGCTCCGACCCCGCCAGGTCCACCAGGTTCAGCTGCGACACGTTCACGCAGCCTGACTCCTGGTCTTCGCCCTCCACGTGCTCGCGGGATTCTATCGTCTAGGGGAATTAAATAAACACATTTGAAGTCGTATGCGAAAAGTGACATGTAGCTTTACACACCGGTTTGAATTCACAACTTTTATTTTAATAGGAAATAAAGAAATTTGTCTTGATAAAGTCGTGATATTTTCAATAGGTGTGTTTCCATTGAACGAGCAGCCTCAGATGCTCACTGCCGCGCGCAGTATGTAGCGCATTGCGCGGTCGGTGTGGACGGTTTTTCGCCCGAGCATGAGAATTTTAAGATGCGCTGCTCAGGCGAAACACGTCCACACCGACCGCGCAATGCGCCGCATGCTGCGCGCGGCAGTGAGCATCTGAGGCTGCTCGTTCAATGGAGACCCACCTAATGAAATAACAAATACAACTAAGTAAAGCCACGGCCCCAAAGTAGAGCGAGGCGGCGCGGCAACCGCGACGGTGACTCGAGAATTTTCCTATTCATTGGATGACTCGGTGTCCCACACAAAAACAGATTTGAGTTAGAAAAAAAATGGCACATTAATATGTGCGCCGAGTGGGGAAATTCCGCAGTGCTCTACAGAAACAAAAGACCCATTATATGGAAGCTAGTCTCGCGTTTAGGTCCATTTAAATTATTTAGCTCATTTGCTTAGATAGTGTCGCGACCAGTGTTACTTGACCTCAATTCTATATACCTACACGCACGTACGGGCGCGTACTGACAGTTACGCTGGTAGGGACAATGTGTAAGCGAATGAAATTTACGCATAAGATTCCGTCGTTACCGCGCCGCCGCCTTAAAGTTATTATTACTTACTATTTGGAATATGGAATGTGATCTGCTACTCTCTTCATTCATGTTTGTAGCTCCAGTCTGTCTATTGGCTTCACCCTTGAAAGAAAAGACAGAAGTGTGATATTTGATGAAATTCAAACAATATATGGTTCAAGCTGGAGAAATCCATTCATTTGAGAGGATTTTTTTTCATTTGAGAGTCAAAGGATTAAGATCTGGGACTACATTAAATATCAAAAGATTTTTACAAATGGTGTCTCACCTCTTTCATAGTCTCAAGCACTTCTTCTGGTGAGCCGGTGACCTTCTCGGTGCAGTCCACCTTCACCCCGCCCTGCACTGTGTCGTGGATCTTGATGTTCTTCTTCTCCATGTTCAGGAGATCCCTCAATGTCTCATTGTATATCTCTATGTAGGATACTCTGTCGAGCAGTTGTGGATTTTTAAGAAACAGGTTTATAAACAGACTAGATAAAAAAACTACACCATTAAAATTAAGCCACATGCATCTGTTCACAAGAGCTGCTAATGTATTTCAGATCATTTGTAACACATTCAGATTATCTTTTTTTTTTAAGCTAACATAGGAAGACCTAGAAAGCGCTGGCGGGATGACTTGGTCGAATATTATCCGAACTGGTCCGAAACAGCCGCAGACCGGAAAGCCTGGAGAGAGAGAGGGGAGGCCTTTGCCCAGCAGTGGGTCACTATAGGCTAATATAATAATAATAATAAAACATAGACTAAAAAAAAAGAAAACATTTGAAAGAGAATCACAAACTTTGCTGCAAATCACTATTTTCACAACTTTTTTTTAAGTGGCATACCCTGGACATGATTTAACTCTTGTTTTGGAAACCTACCTTACTAGGAAATCTCTGTCCGTTTTTGTCTTGATAGTGTCAAAGAGATTAAGCACCGCCATAGGTATGATACCAGGTGAATCCTCTGTCCCCGTCATGGTGTATGTCTTTCCGGAGGAAGTCTGTCCGTAGGCAAATATGGTGCCGTTGAATCCGGCAAGGGCAGCCTCAACGATGGGCTTGGCAATGTCATTGTATACTTCTCGGGTCTTTGTTTCTCTGTCATACACTTTGTCTGTAAGGAACAGTGGTTTCAGCTACTCGTAAGATTGCAATATGATTAAATTACAATTACTTAGTGTATTGAATAGTTAGTCAGGTTTATAGTGCAATTGAAATAGGCACAATTGCATTATTCTAAATAGAATTTATACAAACAACATGCAACCTATCAGATACCTAGTTGAAGCATATTAGGTACTTGTTTGACTGCTTGCTTCTAGCTAGACAGGTTAATAGCAGTGTAAACACAGTGCGACCTTCACCTGTTGACGTATATGGCCAGCAGTCACGTTAGAATAACAATGAGCATTCAATAAGGCCTCAATTGGAGCAACCTCAGAAACACTTTCTACTCACCGAAAGTAAAGCATACATCGGTCTCGCGGCCATTCTGATCCAGCTGCCACAGCGTATTATTCTTCACGCGCCAGCGGTAACTCGATTTATCCTCGATTTCACGAGGAATCAAGGGTCTAACTTTGACAACTACTTTGATATTGTCACTCATCTTGCCTCATATTTTGATTGCACTGCACTGAAATCTTCCGCATCACAGTTACTTCAAATCAAAATAATGCATTTTCAGCATTTTCGCGATACAGAGCGTCAGCAGTATATTTCTATTTCTTGTAAAATAAACACGGCACGAAAATAACCGACATAACGATTTCAAACAGAAAAAATCTAACCAAATTGTGCGTTTTTGAAAGAGCGTATGTCTAATAAAAATGATAGACAACGATAGAATGATAAAGAATTATAAAGAATGATAGAGAGATAGGCTGACGAGATAGGCAAAGCACACGAAATTTGTAGAGCGCTGTCTCTTTCTCTAAGCCCACTAGCGCAAAAATGCGTGCACAAAAGTTCTGTTTTATTTGTATGAAAAATGCGCCGGCAACACGCAGCAAAGCGACTGCTGCGCAGAAATCGAGTCCATTACTGTACAAATAAAGCGCATCTGTCAAAAACTTCATAAAGTGAACGTTCCACGTGAGGTGGTGGTTTTGTGTTGTTTTTGCATTAGAATAATATAAAATCTAGTTAATTTCTATTCAAAATGCAGCACGACGATGTGAGTGATTCGCCAAAAAATCCTGCATATGCTAGAAATCGACCATCACTAATATTTGTTTATGTTTTTAGGTTGTGTGGGCTATCATCAACAAAACACATTGTTCACACAAAGTAACGTAAGTATAGCGTTTCTACTGCAGTCACAACATTGTAACAACGTTACTTTGCTGCTCATAGCCTGTTTACTCCCATAAAATTGTTTTTTACAGAACCAAAACCCAGCAGTTTTGTCGCAATGAATATAACCTCACAGGATTGTGCAGCAGAGCTTCCTGCCCCCTCGCTAACAGTAAATACGCAACCGTTAGGGAGGAGAATGGTATTATCTATCTGTACATGAAAACAGCTGAAAGGTATTGTAACATGTATTCATATCATCATCATTCTCAGCCCAAATCCATCCACTGCAGGGTCTCTTCTCTGCAGCGCCAACCCTCACAGTCCTGTGCCAGCTTTGTCCAGTGAGGTTCTCTGACCTTTGCGATATCGTCGGACCATTAAGTATCATGTTTTATTTAGATATTTATTTATTATTTATTAAAGAGGCAGGCAGTTGAAACAACTGATAACGCCTGTATCCTGTTCACTTTTCAAGTTCGTCACTATATACGTATAGCACTATATAGTTCACTTTAGTTATTTATGTTTAGTTTTGACATCATTGTTCACATAACTTGTGGAACTTTGTATCTGTAAGGTAAAGCAGACAGTCATCGGCAACTCGATGTTTGC
Source organism: Keiferia lycopersicella (assembly GCA_029255805.1). Taxonomy (NCBI): domain Eukaryota; kingdom Metazoa; phylum Arthropoda; class Insecta; order Lepidoptera; family Gelechiidae; genus Keiferia; species Keiferia lycopersicella. Next base: position 1,637,677 of record JARACZ010000018.1, read on the forward strand.
TTGCGTAGTGAGATTTTCGATGGTTCATTTAAAGTCTGAAGCAATATAAATTAGAGTTAATTTAATCTAATTACCATAATTTTGAGTAAATCAGAAAGGCAGGGTGAATACTTTACTACCAATGAAACTATGAACAGCTTTTTCTACTAATTATTGATAGTAGATTATTTACATACCCAGTTAATTTCTATTTACCCAGCCATTCCGATTCACCCCACATTTACATTAGTAAAATCTATGTTGAACAATAAATAATCTATTAACTATCCTTACTTCCAGAGTGATGTTCCCAGCCAAACAATGGGAGAAAGTGAAACTGTCTCGCAACTTTGAGAAAGCCATTTACCAGATCAACGAAAACCTGTTGTACTGGCCAGCGTTCATCAAAGCTAAATGCAAACAAAGATTCGTCAAAATTACACAATACCTCATACGGATGAGAAAGCTGAAACTAAGAAGAGTGTAAGATTATTATTTAAGATTTTTTTGAGTAGGCTTTGAAAAATGGGGTGATGCTATTCTATACACCACAGTATTAAATTGGTGTCGTAAAAGGTGACTAAGTGATGAGTCTAGGGAATGAGCAGCAGCATTGCCTGTGATATGTATTAAATCTTGCACTGCGCTCACCAATCCATGTACCAAGTGTAGTGAGTATGGCAATACCACACAATTGGGGTAGGCCCATGTCCAGCAGTGGACTGTTGTGGCTGCAGCAATAGTAGTAGTAGGCTTTGAAAAACTCTTCATCATAAAACACCAACCTGATATTTCTGTTTTTTGTTATATGTTATTTCCGTTGTGTCTCATTGTGTGATTTTGTATAACATCACACAGTGTCACCCATTTTTACTGCATTGTAAGAGGCAAGAAAAGCACCCCAGCAGTCCTTCGCCATTTACATTCTGCTTACCTTACAAAGAATGTTACCCTGAAAAACAGTGACATTTATTTGAGTTGATTGTCCACTCTTTAGGAAAATGATATATTTATTAATATTGTTTGATAGAACAGGGGTTGCTCCTGAGAAGACCAACAGCCACTGCAACCTTAGCAGATCTATTGTGGCAATGATACTACTAATATTGTTAGTATACATTGCTGATATGGAACCTTACTTATTTAAAATCCTTTATATATTACAGAAAAGAGCTGGTGCCTATACAACGGAAGATAGAACGCCGGGAGAGAAGGCGCGAAGAAAAAGCATTAGTTGCTGCAAGAATAGATAATGCTATTGAGAAACAACTGCTCGAGAGATTGAAGAAGGGCACTGTAAGTAGTTTTTCAACTAGAAAACAGACATATCTGACAAGTTTTATGTTCAAAAACATAATTTTGATGATGTTGTATTATAAATTATACTGGTAGACAAATATGACTACCTACCAAGAATTGGCATATTATACTTTCTGTGACTTTTATAGTGTCGGACGGAATATCTCCATGTGAATGTGGCTGTAGAATACCATCACCCCATTTCTTTCCCGTGGGCGTCGTAAGAGCCGAATACGGGACTCGAGGGTTTCATGTGTATTGCAATTTTAGGCGACAGGCTGACAACCTGTCACTATAGTGATACACAGCTATTTTAAAACGACTCTCAAATATTTGTCAGTCGTAGCGATCACGACAGTAATTTTACGGTCGTTACCGCTCTGCCTACCCCGCCAGGGATACAGGTGTGATTTGTGTATGTGTATTCCCAGTTGCTTTAGTGATGAATGAAAAATAAGATAAAACTTCTATTGTAATATTTATCTTTTACAGTACAACGACATCTACAACTTCCCGCAAATGGCGTTTGACGCTGCGCTGAAGGCTGAAGAAGTCTCCAGCGAGAGTGAGAGGGAGGATGAGGAGGAGGAGGTGGAGAGGGAGATGGAGCCCGAGCTGGAGCGGGAGCTGCGCCGGGTGGAAGAGGCTGATGAGTTTGTCGAGGGAGACTCTGATAATGACTCTGATGAGGTAACTATAACGAATGCCTCCAGTGGGAGTGAGAGGATGAGGAGGAGGAGAGGGAGATGGAGCCCGAGCTGGAGCGGGAGCTGCGCCAAGTAGACGAGGCTGATGAGTTTGTTAAGGCAGACGTTTTTTCTTTTTTCCAATAACTGATTGTGACGACCAAAAAGTAAAATATAAGATTTACTACTATGAAATAAATAATTGAATAGATTTTTATTCGTCGCGATACTGCCGAGATTTTTAGGCCGATGCCAACGTTACAAACTGAGAAGCCGCCGTTATAAACAGGTTGTTTCAAAAATACCCAATAGCATTTTAAGAGGTCAATGTACTCATGTATACAAACAACTTTTAGCATGGGACCAAAATAGTAACCAAAAATTACATTTTATAAATGTAGAGCTAAATATTTTCTCACCTGTGAACTCTGGCTTAGTTGCACATTTTGCGATTTGTTCATTTTGCGTGTTGTGCTCATTTTGCGCCTTGTACATTTTGCGATTTGTTCATTTTGAGTGTCGTGTTCATTTTGCGTTTTGTGCATTATGCTCCGAAGGGGAAAAAAAATCGCTGCATAAATCGCCGAGTGAAATCTCTCGTGTGAAAGGGCTCTAAATAATAAAGCCGGGTAAACTAAAATTGCCACTCTGTTTTGCAGGAGAGTGACTCTGGCATGAGACAGACTGCAGATGTTGGAAGTGATTTCGAGTCTGAAACTTCAGATATTGAGGTAAGAAAACATTTTTGTGTTCCTTAACGCATGACTGCAGTTTTAATAGAAAGCTATTGTTCGATTTTTTAAGGTCTTATAGAATGGACTTATCTAGTAGAAAGCACATAAAGTAGCAGACTTTCGCATGCGAAATAGAAAAATAGAGCTCCTGGTCGCATAGTTAGTTTTTGATTCTTAGACCCCCTTCCTGTTGCAATGAGCTTGATACTTATACCTAGGAATCAAGAAATGTGTCTAGGATATTCTGAATACCTATAAATCAACGTTATGCTTAACTTTTTTAAGTTACTCGGGGAGAGTTGTTCTATTTCCAGCCTTGAAATGTTTCAACCTATGTATTTTTTTATAGGACATAGCTGAAAAAGTGCCCAAGAAGAAACCGCGCGTGGAGATCGAATACGAAACGGAGCCAGCCGTGGCGGTGGCTAGTCGGAAGAAAATTAAACACTGACTACTTGGTGACTACTACTGATGAGTTTTATTTCATCTACCTACATTATAATTATACCCGATTACACCCAGTTAGGACGATATTAAGATAGAGCCAATTTAATAATTCCTATTTGACTTATAAAATCCTAAGGCATGGGGTCCAATTAGTGAAAATATGTCAAAATTGACAAATCGGCCTTGTTATGGCGGCCTAACTTAAAGTAGGTAAGTAAGCCGTTTAATTTATTCCTTTATCATTTTTTATGAGTAATTAGTTAAAATTGCTCATAAAATTAAATTACTCATAATACAATTCTCGATAAAATAAAATCCATGCCACTACCTATTTTAACCGATTGAGTTTTTCTCACAATATTAATCAAATTATAATTAGACGAAGTAGTAATAATTAGTAATTAGACGAAGAGATTTTTGCGGCCGTTAACCTACCCCGCAAGGGATAAAAGCGTGATACGTGTGTGTGTGTCTTGATATATTAAATTTAGATATATCGTTGCATCCCAAGTTGTGTGCTACCCCTAAGTAATATTCCAAAATGGCCATACAAAAATGGCCGCCTTACGTCTGGGTTCTAACCAAGATGCTACAATGGTAACTTACTACTAAATCTACTTTCCAACTAGTTTGTGCTATCCTTGAAGTTGGGTTCCTTCTCCTTAGAGAGTCTTTTATAACTGTGAGTGTAAAGACACTATCCTTGTATTCCCTTGGTAGAAAAGTTCAAGGAGTTTAGGTATTTGCGTACATACCTACACAAACTCTTTTGGTCTTGTATATGTGATATTGATTTGGAACTTTGTACTAAAGGTCGGCGTATATATAGCGTCATTTGGGAGCCGCCTTTTTGGATTCAAATTCTGGAAGTCGATTTTGTATGTATGTATGAACGGCTACCCTTTCTTCCCATCTGTCTCCACAATTGCGCAAAGATGAACTCGGAAAATAAAAGAAACTAACTGAACACGCTAAAAGAGAGCAGTTACAAGCCAGACTACCAACGGCTGTAACATACCACCACAAGTCCAAAGTGCTGATGGACTTTTAAGGCCACATGCGAGCACACGATCGCGCGGACCAACGAGACGCCAGCTGCTGAGCCTGTCCAGCAGTCGCTGTAGGTGAAATCAGTTCGGACAACAACAGAACAGAAATTCGGAAATTTTTAATAGAGCGCCATAGGTAGGTAGTTCATATTACCCACAATATTACCTATTCATCAGTCGTCGACTCGACAAACACGAGTTTAATTGACAAAATCGACAAATAGCTAAATAATTTTGCCCACTGTTTCAAGTTAATTGCCTTTGTTCAAACAATCTTACGAGTTCTAAGAACGGGATGAGTCGAAATAAATATTTTCATCATTTACCACTAGAATCACAAATTGAAAATGATCTCTATCGTAAGTAATTAAATGAAATAAAAGTCGATAAACGTCAGTAAGTAATAGATATGGATAGGTCAACGACCGCACCGACTACTAGACGCCTAAAGTGTCAATTTTCAAACAATACAGTCTACAGTTGAGATAACGGGTGGCAGCGGTAATGACTGAATGCTAGTGTAGGGTCGCTAACCAATGTACGCTATCCTTTATCATATACTAGCTACCCGCTCCGGGGATACACCCGCTGATAGTCGAGTCCAGTTGGAATAAAATATTTTCCGGCATGTATTATGTATATTTACCTCCCTCTACGATCACACCATTAAAAAAGCCGCATCAAAAACCGTGGTGTGTCTAAAGAGGAGTTAGCGATGTGCCCCAGTTGGACGGTTGGACTACCTCTGGCCAGATCGCTCAAAGAAAGCGGTTGCTAGCGACTGGATGGCGAAACCCGAAGATTGTTACTGAAAAAATAAACAAAATTTATTATGAAAAGATTAGTAGTTAGTTTAAAATGACTCCTCCCCTGGCTAGCACACATACGGAAACCCTTCTGGGCATGCTAAGAACTAAGTTATCCAGCATTTCTTGTGGTAACTTGTCCCACTCTTCAATAGCAGCTGCCTTTATTTCTGACACTGTTTGAGGAGGTAGGTGGCTGACGGTTCCAAACAGCTCGCTTAAGAGCGTCCCACGCATGCTCAATCGGGTTTAAGTCAGCCGAGCCGGCAGGCCAGTCTAACCTGGTGATGGCGTATTGCTGGGGAGCAGCATCAACACGTCCGTTTCGATGTGCGGGCGCATTATCACTACAGAAATCACGCGTTTATCCCTTGCGGGGTAGGCAGAGCGTTAACAATCGTTAAATTACGGTCGTTATCGCCACGTCTGACAATTATTTAGGGTCCTTTCAGATGTTTTATGTATCTCTGTAGTGACAGGTTGTCAGCCTGTCGCCTAAAATTGTAACACACATGAAACCCTCGAGTCCCCTAGTTGCCTTATACAACACCCGCGCGCGGGAAAAAAATATTTATTTTATTTATTATTTATTTTATTTGACATAGTATACATAAACAAAATAATTAGTCAATGCCCTCGTTAAACCTCGTAAAGGTTTGTCTCGAAGACATAATTCCGCTATAGGTACAATAACAGTAAAACTACTAACATTTAAGCAATAACAATACGTTAGTTACGTATCATCTACCATTATGAATTAGCGCCCGTGGTTGATGCGAAATGGTCTGACGTATCCATCGATTGCAATTTATTTTTTATTTATTTATTTTTATTTATTAAACTTTATGCACTAAATGTGTACATGGGCGGACTTAATGCCAATGGCATTATCTACCAGTCTACCTTAGGGCATGTGGAAATGTACGGCAGGTGCAAAAAAAAAAACAAAAACACTTAAATACTAATATTCATGAAATAACATATATAAATCCTATACATACACTTAAATAATACATAAATATTACTTATACTGAATATAATATATAGACATAATATAATATATAGATTAGAATATATATATATATTTACCTCACATACGGCACTATGAAAATGTAAATGAATAAACTTCAGATCTACCTTCATATAATTTTGAAATAAATAAAAGGGACAAGTGACAAATATACCTACCCAATTCGGGGGTTCTATTTTGTTAAGATGACAGTAACGACCGCAAGTAATGCTCACGCAATTTGGTCTTAAAGACCTGTCGACTAGGGGCCTTCCTTAATTCGATGGGGATTTCGTTCCATAACGAAACCGCCTGAGACGAGAAGGAGTCACCAAGAAAACCAGTTCGGTGTATTTTGGGCGCTAACAAGAGATTATGCGATGAGCGGGTTTGGCGTTCGTGAGTGTCACAAAGATACTGGAAAAACTCCTTCAAATACGGAGGCGCATGGGGATCGTTGAGTATCGTGTAGAGAACACAGAGAAGCCGAACATTCCGCCGCTGCCGTATTGGGAGCCACTTCAGCTTGTTACGGTACTCCGAAACATGGTCAAATTTGCGCAGACCAAACACATACCTAATACACCAATTCATCAGTCTATCCAATTTGTTCAGAAGATCTGCATTTAAGTCCGCATAACATACATCGGCATAGTCTATTATTGGAATGACAAGCGACTGGACCAGTAATATTTTAGTGCTACTTGGTAAGAAGTTTTTAAGTCTAGGCAATGAACGCAGCGACCATGTGACACGTTGGCTAACGCTAGCCATGTGTGGAATCCAGCTAAGAGAGGAATCCATGATAAGTCCTAGATTTCGAACACTCGGACTCAGAGGCACGATTTTGTCATCATAAATAATATCAGGCATGTCAGTTTGGATAATACGCGCCAGGAGTCGAGAGCTTCCGACCAGTATCGCCTGACACTTTGTGGGATTTACCTCAATGCCGAATCTCCCTGACCAGACCTTGATTGCCTCGAGATCCGTATTGACCCTTTGGATGGCCGTATCAACGTTGCCGACATCAGACTGCGCATAAATTTGAAGATCGTCAGCATAGAGATGGTAGGAATGCAATCGTTTTGTACAAAGCCCCCGTCATGTCTTGATACGGGATTAAGGGCGTCCTAGCCCCAATCATTATCCCGGCCAAAAAGGCTTCTGAATTGCAGCAAGAACAGTTGGGCGACCACTGCGAGGTCGGTCAGCTAAATCTTCCATGCCCTGATATCTTTGCAACGTGGTCACTACGCAGGCTTGGGATACACTTAACAAAAAAATAAAAAACAGACCTTATGTCATAGCATTAACATAATTTGGATAGCTGCCAAATATGGCTTATTTGAACAACGATACTTTAGTGACTCGTCTAGTAAGCTGTATAGTCGTTGGGTTGCCTTGTACATGCATGCCTCCCTCTCCATGGCTAAGTGAGCAAATATTTTGACGCCCCATACGCAGTTTTTGCCTCTCGACGGCACAACCCCAGCCTTCAGCAACTCTTTAGATAGTGTGTCGTCTAGTAAGCTGTATAGTCGTTGGGTTGCCCTATACATGCCCCCCTCAAGGCTAAGTGAGCAAATATTTTGACGCCCCATACGCAGTTATTGCCTCTCGACGGTTCAACCCTCGGCGACACACTTCACAAGTTGCCCAACAAAAATAGTTTTTACGAGCACACTCATATAAGTAAGTTGTTTGGTTGTTAGTACGTGATGTTTGTTTGCAACGAGAAGTAGAGCAGGTTGGCCCACTATTAACCGACTTCTCTCTTTTCGTGTGGGACACCGAGTCATCCAACGACCCAACGCACCGTAGTGTCAGAATTTTTCATAGTCTGTAAGTTTAGGTACTTATCTTTTTGTAAACAAACCCTGTATGAAAGTGACACTTCAGAACAGTCAGTTTAGTACAAAATTTGTTTACAAAAATATAAGTACCTAAACTTACAGACTATAGTACAAATATCAGGTCCCTGCCATTGTGTAACGACTGCCGTCTAAGTAATCACAGATAGCAACCGGGGCGCGTTAGTACAAACCGGACTACAGCACAGACAGGGGACTGTCTGTGCTGTAGTCGGGTTGGAACATTAAATTATGCTACAAAGGCGACTACAACACAGACATCATCGATAAATGATCAATGCCGAGTTAACGATTGTGATTGTTATTATTTTAGCGATTACCTAATGATGTTTTAATGATAAATTGTAGCTTAATGATATTTTAAATGATGAATAACCAATCATAATGAATAATTACTGAAACGATTAATGATAATTTTAATGATTAATCATACGTAAATGCTTAACGAAATTTTAATGAATAATGGCATTTTAATGATTAATGGCTTTGTAATGATTAATGATATTTTAATGATTAATGATATTTTAATGATTAATGATATTTTAATGTATAATGATATTTTAATGATTAATGATATTTTAATGATTAATGATAATTTTAATGATTAATCATACGTAAATGCTTAACGAAATTTTAATGAATAATGGCATTTTAATGATTAATGACATTTTAATGATTAATGATATTTTAATGATTAATGATATTTTAATGGTTAATGATATTTCAATGATTAAGGATATTTTAATGATTAATGATATTTTAATGATTACTGATATTTTAATGATTAATGATATTTTAATGATAAATACAAAAGCAACTCAAGCTCAAACATAGGTTTGTTAGACACAACCTATCCTAACCTGGCGTCAACGCCAGGTTAGGTTAGGTTAGGTTAGAACTGCGTCCACAACGCACGAGCCGAGCGAGCGGAGCGAGCGTGCCCCGGCAGGGGCCGGCGATGTGCCAGAACCGACACAGGGCATTTCAAAACTAATGTAATTGCGAAGAGGCTGGTATGAGTGCTCTGTGTTGTAGTCGGGTTTGTACGTCCGAACTCTGTACCAACCAGACTACAACACAGAGTATGGATGTCTGTGTTGTAGTCGGGTTTGTATTTACGCAACCGGGGCCTAAGGCTTAACGTGCCATCCGAAACACGGAACCATCTTTCTTACGCATAATCGGGTGGTTCAGTCCGCAATGTCCTAACCAGACTGGGAACAAATTCACACAGTGATAAATATCAACTTTGTGACTGATCCACCGATAACCGAACCCGGAACCTTCTGCGTCACAAGCAGTTGCGCTACCACTGCGCTGCGCTACATCGGTCGTCAAATTATTAACTGACTTCAAAGAGCATAATTACCTAATCGCTGATCAAACCACTTCTAAATTTTTACATTATTTCCATGTTCACTAGAAAACTCATCGTGATATTTACCTAATTTTCTTTTAGGACTCCACTGTTTATTAGGACTACTGTAAGATCTTTATGAGGACCTCGGAGTTGTAAAAACTGCTCTAAACATAATAGGACCTCGTATACTTAACTTTATTCCCTTTAGAAATTATGCGAAATACGCGAAGATAGAAGTATTATAGGTACCACAATTTTAAGCCCTGTAGGTACCTAACTACCTACCTATTTTATGAGAATTTTGAGAACGTAGCCAGATGGGAGAGGGTGGAAGGCAGTTACAGCGGGGCTTATTTATTTAGAGTTACTTTTTATGGGTTAATGGCTACCCGCTGCTGCCTACCATCAGGTCATCATAATATCACGTGGGATACCGAGTCGACGAATTACTGTCGGGTGAAACCACAGGACGTTTCGCTACTTAGGTATTTGTATGTACCTACATAGGTAAGTTAAGTAAAGTTAACCTTTCATCAAGAAATTGTTTTTTCTGCTTGTGAACATTATTTCAATTTTACATACACGTACATACCTATACATATCACACATTTATCCGTAGTGGGGTAGTCAGAGCGTAAATACATGAAACCCGCTGGAGTCTCTTATGCGCCTCTTGCGACACCCGCGGAAAAAAAATGGGGTGATGCTGTTTTAAGCCCGCTTAGGCGTAAATTTCCACCAGGATAGAGTGTAGTAAGCTAAAATCGTTATACCAAAGTGGAAGTAACCTATTTGCCTTTGTTAGCCAAACAAACGGACGGACGGAGATCTGGCGGAATCATTAAAATTGAATCGGAAAGTTTTCAATCGAATATGACTCGAATAGAATCGAGGAAGCCGACGTCTGATGGGAAGGAATAAAGTTTTGCTCTACGTTAAATTCGTCTTTGATTTCTGGAATATTTTCTTTAGAAAACCATGGCTTGCGAGTTATATTTTCCACCTCGTTCTGAAACGTTCGTTTTTGTTTCGTGCGAAAATCTGCTTGCTTGCACAATGCACGATCTCCCGCTTTCGCCATCCAGTTGCTACCAGTCATCGGTCCGTCTGGCCGGAGGGTGTCCAACGGTACGCTTGCCGAGGCGTGGTCTCCAATCTATAACCGGCTTACCCCAGCCATCAGTGACTCGTAATGGTACAGTCTCTTCTCTTTTCGTGTGGGACACCAAGTCATCCAACGACACGATGAACCCTAGTGTCAGAATTTTTCAACCGCCTTTTACAAGTAGCAGGCTTCTGACATGGTTGCGTAACGACCGCCGTATAAGTGATTATAGACAGCAACCGGGACCTACGGCGCCAGCCATCCGAAACACGGAACCATCTTACTTACGGACAATCGGGTGGTTCAGCCCGCAATAATGTCCTAACCAGGCTGGGAACAAATTCACAAAGTGAATATCAACTTTGAGAGTGACCCACCGAGAATCTAACCCGGAACCTGCGTAAAAGGCCGTCGCGCTACCACTGCGCCACATCGGTCGGCAATGGTACAGTACAAATCCCTTTTCCGCGCCCCCGGCTCATTTCGCAAGACTTAATTACATCGTTAATTAACAAAGTTGTGTTCTTTTGAGTCTTTGCTCCTGCAGGTATTGTCTGCCGACATATTGTTGTATGGAAATTTCGGAACACTTGGATGCTCACTTAATTAATTTCGCCCAATATTTGCCCGTCGAAGTTGCCAGACGTTTTCTATGGCGGGACAAAGTTTCGGTACCAATTTTAGTTTGGATGTCTTCGGGAGTAAGGAAAACGGGTATTCAGGTGGTTGAGTCCGTTTTAATGAATAAGATTTCGCAAGATGATGATGATGTTTGAATGTTGCACCAGTGACAGAAAAGATGAAAGGGAACTGTTTATCTTGGTATGGGCATGTTATGAAGAGGAATGAGGAGCATGTAACAAAAAAGTAATGAACATGAATGTGGATGGATGCAGAAGTAGAGGAAGACCGAGAAAAGTTTGGCAGGATTGTGTAAACGACGACATGAACAAAAAAGGCGTAAATGAGTATTTGACTGCTGATAGAGATGAATGGAAGAAAAAATAACATATTGCGCCGACCCCAAATGAATTGGGATAAGGGCAGGCAGATGATGATGATGATGATGATGTACGATGTTGCTGTTTGCATTTCTCTCTGTCTATCATGTAAACCGTAATCTTCATAAATCGTGTTTTTCTCAAACGTAGATTAGAGATGAAGGTAGAATAAGATTTAACATAGGAAAGTTTTATAATATTTACTAAGTATGATTGATAATAGTTGCATCCGCTGTAAATAGTTTTTCCGTTGGAATAAGATGTTTTACCAGCATAAATTATAGGTTTATACAAATCTTCTACTTGAACCACTATCATCATCATCATCACATCATATTATCAGCCTATAGCAGTCCACTGCTGGACAAGGTCTCCCTGAGGGTACGCCACAATGAACGATCTTCCACTTTTGTCATCCAGTCGCTTGAACCACTATATATCTATTTTAAAATGCTATTAAAAACTGTTAAGTGGTCTAGGTGGAGTTAGAACTGTCCATGATATAGAAACGCAAAATTGACTTCAATTTATACAATGTATTGAAAAGTTTAGATAAATTGTACGTTTACAATTGTTCACAAATATATCTTTTGGCTTACATGTGTAGTTAGTAGTTTGCCAAATTCAAACAATAATTTGCTCCAATTTCGGCGACACGATTCCGGTACAATAACGGGTTGTTCAACTCTTGGTTCAACTAAATAACAGTTTACAATATCAACAATACCTGCTCCCATTACGACCCAAGTAGAACGTGGAACACAATTATCGAGATGAAACGCGCCGTGAATTTGCATAAAGTGCCTCATAATAAGACCCGCGATCGATGTGGCAGAATATGTCGTGCTGCAATAGGGCTTCATAGCCATAAAAGACGATGTGGGATCCTACCAACCCACTCAACCCACTAGCGCTGCAACTATCATCTACTATTAGATGCTGTGGCCAATGATGATGATGTCGTTTAGACCCAGTGGTAGGAAATCCAATTTTTTTTCTAACACCCTTCTTCATCGAATCGCGGTGGATCGCACACATAACGCAGGACGGACCGCTAAAATATCGTAGCTTTCTGTCAGATCCATAATAGAAATGTCAATCCACATAATAAAATCGCACTCGAAGGACGACGAATTTGTTCCGAGTCAGGTTAGGACATTGCGCGCTACCCCATGGTCCGTATGAAAGATGCTTTCGTGTTTCGGATGGCACGCTAAGCCATAGGTCCCGCTTGCTGTCAATGATTACTTAGACGGCGGTCGTTACACAACCATGTCAGAAGTCTGCTACTTAAAGAAGGTGGTTAAAAAATTCTAACACTATGCTTCATTGGGTCGTCGGACGACTCGGTGTTCCTCACGAAAAGAAAAGTAGGCCTATTTGGCAGTGGGTCCATCACGTTAACGACTAGGATAGTGTGACGCTACGACTTGTAACTTGTTATTTCTTTATCATTATACAGGCTGTTAGGAAAAGTATTGCGTTGCTCAATCATTGCCTGCGAAATCATGCGTAGCTCCATCTACTGGGTGGCTTTTGCTACTGATTTCAAGCAGCTAATTTATTCTTTTCGTATTGAATGTAGCCAATTCGATGAAAACCCGCGACAAATTGAATACCAAATTGTATATCTAACACGGCAAGTGTTTTAAATTTTTTGGTGCTATGTACAAATTTTCTTAAAAAATATATTTGTTCGCTTTTTTCCCTGCCGTGCGATGATGATGCCGGCTTGTATCAGCCCATTCTTTTCTGCGGGTGTCGTAAGAGGCGATTAAGGGACTCGAGTGTTTCATATGTATCATATATACGAGTATATGTGTATTATTTAACGCAGGCTGAAAACCTGTCACTATAGTGATACACGAATCATCTGAAAGGACGTTCAATATTAAGCAGATGTGGCGATAGTGACCTTAGTTTTCCAGCCGTTAACGCTATGCTTACCTCACAAGCGATAAAAGCGTGATATGTGCATCTATCGCTCACAATACATTAAGATTTTCTCACTTATTTTTGTACATGTATTTTCCCTGCATAAAAAGATAGGTACGTGTATCTTTCAGCAGGTTTCGCAAGGACTTTTAATGAAGGTATATTACTTTGACGAAGGGACATTTTCATGAAAATGTGCTTTATTAAAACAACTTTCTTATTAACAGGTGCGAACAAAAGCTCGCAGTTAATAAAGTTTTAGGGAATTTCTCTCGTGAAATGAAATCAGACTCATTTCACATTATTTCATTTCACATTTAGGTCCAACTTGATTTAATTGTGTTGCAGAGTAAAAAATACACCGGCCGCTTTTGCCTCCTGTTTTATTCCTTCAAGTTTTTTATTATAGTCAATCAACAGGTGCATAGTATTTAAAATAAAGTCGCTTTTTGCATTTTTATCAATCAATCATGACGGAAACCACAACTTCTTTTAAAACACGCAACAGATTTTCATGTGTTTTTTTAAGTATACATATAAAACATGCCAGAAAAGCGGGATTCGGCCGCGTGGAAATTGGTTTTAATCCCGTAGCATCCTACAGGAACATTTTTTCGGGATAACAACTGTCCTATGTGTTAATCCTAGTTACTTTCTGTGTGCCAAATAATCGTATCATGAAAATCGGTTCAGCAGTTTTGGCATGAAGGAGTAAAAGACATAAAACTTTCGCTTTTATAATTTAGGTACGATTCCGTAGGCGTAACTGGCAGGGGCACCTGGCCCGATACGCATACTATTATTTATTCTCTGCTATTAGGTAAATGTTTTACGAATTTGTAGTGTAAGTTTAGTTAGGTGCTGCTAATAACGGGCTGAAGTTGCAGCGCGCGAGTTCCGAACTTCGCTCGCCCTGTGAGAGCCGATAGTTCACCTTCTGATCAATTTCCGCAGTTTAACATGCTATGTTGACGACGTTTTGATAGGTTCGCAAGTGTACAGGTATCTCTTGCTGTAATCGGCGGGAAAATAGATAGGGTTACTTAATTACATAAGAAATGGCCGTTCCATTAGTTTTTAAAGAAGGAACTCTATTTACTAGACACACCCTACATTCCCATATCATCATTCTCCTTGCCTTATCCCGTTCCTCTGTCGGGGTCGGCTACCTAACCTCGGCGTCGCCGTCGGCGGAATAGACGTGGAACCAAGTTTTTACACAGAACGACTGTCATGTGACCTCTGGAACCCGAAGGCCAACTTGGCCCGATTCCTAAGTTAAGTCACTCTCAAATATAATCTATTTTTTTTTTTTTTTATTGAGGGTTTCATCACGATGATGTTTTTCCTTCACCGTAAGAGCAGTCGGTAAATGTACGTGAGTAGAAACGCATTGGTACATGGCGGGGATCAAACACGGTTCTCACAATTGTAAGACTGGTGTCCTTACATTCTCACATATCCCGACATAAATAAAAAAGCAGTCGTTGCGGACTTGTGTGCACGATTCCCGAAATCACACTTTTAGGCGAGGAACACACTTGACGCACGACGGAGCGCAAAAATACCGCAGCGGTCTGTCAGACAGATCCATACTAGACTAGAATTCTTCTTGTACTTACTTGTATCGAAATATCGCCAGAAACTCGAAGTCCTCTCCAAGACATTAATTAATTATGTAAATAAATTACGAAGACAATCTGCTTCTCATTGTTACGACTTCGTCAATTATTTTTGTCTGCAATCAGCGTTTTGGTGCCTATTTTTATGTGTAAATTTACTTAAATAACACATCTTTTACACTAGTACCTAATGATAGCGCAAATGTAGCGCCAGTCAATGTATAAGAGACAGTGTCAGCAACGAAAAGAAAGTGTTTTAAATGACTATCTTGAATTAATATAATAAAAAAATAAGAAACTGAGTGCATTAAAATCCCATACAATGATTAGCGGAACATTTAGATACCGCTGAGTATTCTCAAAGAGATAAAAATGCACCAGCACTAACGCCCTATGGCTCAAACTAAAAGCTATCTACGGGAATACAAGCGAAGACTTTAATTTCTACTAAGACAAACAACTAAAGGCAGGCTTTCGAACTGAGCGTCACAGACGCAGCGTCTATGGCGTCACTAACGCCGCGACACTGACTCTCTGGGGACTTTGAATACCCACGACAGACGCACAGTCGCATCACACTTTCGCGGCGCACCGCCCTGACCAGATTGATCTTTATAGCAGTCTTATCATAAAATAATATGGATTTGCAACTTTTTTGTGTGTCTGCG
This sequence comes from Keiferia lycopersicella, assembly GCA_029255805.1. Lineage (NCBI taxonomy): Eukaryota > Metazoa > Arthropoda > Insecta > Lepidoptera > Gelechiidae > Keiferia > Keiferia lycopersicella. The sequence goes on from JARACZ010000018.1 coordinate 1,653,251, forward strand.
CTAAAATTCTCATGACACGCCATTTTTCTTTCTTTCTATCCTCAAAAACAGCGACGCTGCAAGCGCGGCCGAGCGACTGACGCGGGCGTCTGAAGACGCGCTCACGGCGTCGTTGTGACGTCACAGACGCCGCGTCCGTGTAGCTGCGCTCAAATGACGTTCTCGAGAATTTCATACATTTGCATAGAACATCGATCTGTCGCACAGTCGCGGCGTCTCTGACGCTATAGACGCTCAGTTCGAACGGCTACCCTTACGTTTAATATCAATTATTTCTTGTGTTGAAGATACTTTTACAACAGATGGCGCTGTAGGTTACTACAACTCGCTATAGACATGTTTTCTACTAAACTGATAAGTATTAGGCCAAATAAATAAAGTCTTCAGTTTCTCAGTATATATCAAAATGTGGTATTATCTAGTGAAGTAAAAGTAAATAGTTCAGTTCAGGGCTTTTCATCTTGAATGTTCGTGATTTCAAAAATAGACGCCCTTTTCTCTAATGAACCGAATTACGTTTGTGATGTGATCGGAATCGTCTTCGCGGCAAAAACTTGAATTTCACTTAAATTATGAATGAATCGCCAACTTCATGAGATTTTGTCTCAGAATCACAATTAGAAGAGACTATTGTGTACTTATTAACAACCTAATCAGCTTATTTATTGAATTTGGCAGATCGCAGTAATCAAGACAACGGGATAGATAAGCCTATAGATTTATTATACAGTAATCGTGTAGTAGTAGTACCATGTGATTCTGGCTTAGAATAGCACCACCCTATTTCTTCCCGCGGAAGTCGTAAGAAGGACTCAAGGTTTCATGTGTATTAGGACTTCAGGCTACAGGCCTTGCCACTACAGTGATACACGAATCATCTAAAAGAGCCTTCAATATTTGTCAGACGTGGCGATAGAGACCCGGGTATTTTAATGACCGTTAACGCTTTGCCTTGTGGTTTGTGGTGCCGGCTTAGAATAGCATCACCCCAATTCTACCCGCGGTCCAGTGTCGTATAAACCGACTAAGGGATAATCATCAAGGGAGTGGACAGCAGCATTCCCTGTGAATGCAACATATTGCAATCCGTTTGCCAAGCGTGGTGAGTAATGGCAATTCCCCCAAAAGGAGGAGGCTAATGTCCAGCAGTGGAATGTAGCCACTGGTAAGGTACGCTCTACACCCAACCTGCAAGGTGCTTGGTATATAAGGTGTAAAAATACTGGCTGCAAATACTTTAGGCGGTAAATTAACCCATGCAACTGAACAACTTTCCCCAAGTAACATAGGTAGAAAATGAAAAAATAAATTTTGGTCCCCCCAATACAAGTTGATTTGGTTGGTTAGGTTAGGTTATGTTTGTATGAGAGGTCCACATTTTTTTTCATATTTCAACTTATGTTCCTTGGAAAAAGTTGTTCAGTTTAATGGGCTTGTTCATCCCCTTCAATATTTGCAGCAATTTTTTTTACACCTTACAAGTACTGGATTAACGATAAACGGACTTTGTGACATTTAATGAAAGATAAGGAGTCCGTCAACAGTTTTCAAAGTTAACTTGAAAGTTAATCCGTTAGTCGAAAACTTCACGGATGATTAACGGATTAACGAGTTAAAAACTAAGATTTGTAAGTTAAAATGTGCATTTATTTATTTATTTTATTTATTTATATATCACGCCTTTATCCCTTACGGGGTAGGCAGAGCGCTAACGGCCGCAAAAATACGGTCGCCGTCGCCACGTCTGACAAATATAGAGGGCCATTTGAGATCATTTTGTGTACCACTATAGTGACAGGTTGTCAGCCTGTCGCCTAAATGTTGTAATACACCTGAAGCCCTCAAGTCCCTCAGTCGCCTCTTACGACACCCACAGGCAGGAAATGGGGTGATGCTATTCTAAGCCGGCATCACACGGCAAATTTAAGGAAATTTAATTTAATTTTCTTTGCATATTTAAGGAAAGAAAAGTAGTAACCATCTGTCTGTTTATATATTCAATGTAAAGTTGATATATTCAATAATAGACTGCTTCCTTGTTATTATATACCTACTTACCACAATAATTGTGTCTATGGTGAGTGTTCTCACGCACTCATTGTTAAGTATCCGTGTATATTTTATTATTCTGTTACGAGGTCAATCTCTGAAACGTTCGTTTACGATCGTTTGCTACGAAAGCGCTATTATTACGTATGCGGAATCCTAAAATCGTCATTTTTGAACTGAAATCGTCCACGGAAATTTAGATAGAGTGGTCAATCTTGCGTCAAAATCGCTTGTTTCCATTTTCTACTGTTCGCCAAAACAGCTGATTGCCAAACTCAAAATGACGTACAAATTCGACCATACCAGACTAAATTAACTTTTTAAATCACGCTTCGTTTCACTGTCGGATATAACAGTTTTTTAATCTATGACCTTTGTAAGGGATGTCTGTGGTATGGTGCCTGATATTTCTGCGTGAAACGGATACGTTTACTATATTTAATAAAATGGCAATAACAAACTTGACAATTGCATAAAAAAAAATATTGCCACAACAAAAAAACAATTGACGATACAGCTTTCATTCTATTTCAAAAATGCGCCAACATGGGCGTAAGCCTAATTGAAATCGTGGACGACAGATATCACTTCACGGAATCGACGTAAGTTTCTCTCAGTTCAGAAATTGGGCTCCTGAAAGATAGAAATAACCACTTTCACACGCTCTTTATCAAGTTTCAGTGTTGTAATTATGCAAAAATTTAACCGACTTCACAGGCGGAGATATAATTTTTGTCTTGTCGCGTGGACACATTTTTCTGAAATTAGACAGCTGTGAGATTCATACATGCCGTGTGATGCCGGCTTAGAATAGCATCACCCCACATCCTTCCCGCGGGTGTCGTAAGAGGCGACTGAGGGACTCAAGAGTATTGGTGTTATTGGTTACAATTTTTAGGCGACAGACTGACAGCCTGTCACTATAGTAATACACATATTTTCTGCAATAACCTCGGAAAATAATCCAATAAAATGTCAGACGTGGCGATAGCGACCGTATTTTTACGACTGTTCACGCTCTGCCTACCCCACAAGTGATAAAGGCGTGATATAATGTATGTATACGTGATATATATATGAGATTCAGACATCTTACTAATATTATAAATGCGAAAGATTGTATGTCTGTTACTCCTTACCGAAAAAACTACTGAATCGATTTTCATGAAATTTGGCACACAGGTAAAGATAGTGACTTGAAGTAACTAACACATTAGGACAGTTGTTACCCCGACAAAATGTTCCTGTGGAATGTTACGGGATTAAAACCGGTTTCCACGCGGGCGTAGCCGGAGGCACGCATATTACAGTATCATCATCATCATTGGCCTCACACGTCTGTGACAGACGATTTAATCAGTGTCTGAGGCAAGACTTTTCGTGGCTATATAAGCCAATGCGGGAGCGGCATGACTTTCCGCACGCTCTACAAGTGAAGGTGGTATTATAGACTGGAACATGCATGTTTAGGTGTCGTTTTTGCCTTTTGTTGGCGAGACCAGAGAACCGGGCATATTACAGTATAGACTAACTATATTCTGTTTTTTTTTACATAATATGTACTACACGGTTGAATTCGTTCACCATCTTTTCAAAAGTCGGTTAAAAATAATACACCTTAGTTTTAATTTGTTTAATAAAACAATTGTAGCAACTTTGTTAGAAATTCTATCACATTGTAAGCTTATTAGATTAACTATAGAGAGTGGTTATATTAGAATTAGTTGCTATACTACGATTAAGTTTAACTACAGATGTTCTAAAGAATGGTTGCTTAGTTAATATTAAAAAAAAAACTTGTGGATAAAGTAATGTTAGATAAAGTTAATGACTTAAGTAATGGCTGTTCGAATTTTAGTTATCGCAACTTTATTTGTGATATTTCACTCTGAAGCTGTTGCCAGCACGAAAATAAGAAATATCAAAATTATTGATTTTGATCACTCCGGAAACGTTAAATTACGTAAGTTTGCGAAGTTTTTTTTCGTTTAGTCAATGAGAACTTTTCTATCTGGGCCCTAAGTCTTCTAACTGAACATCGTTTCAGTTGGATGTCAATTGGATCTCAGTTGATTTCGGTCAGTCTGCTAACAGTTTGAAGTATAGAAAAATCACAATGGCAATTGAATAACAGACGAGTTTCGATGGCGTTACAATGATAAAAAATAGCAAACTTGGCGCCCAGGTTGTATCTGACAGGTCTCGAGCTAATTTATAATGCCATACTAGATGGCGTTGCGTTAGGTTGTTGGCATGAGTTATATTGATTGATACTCAACTAGACAAACGGGCAAACCAATTTTCTTCAAATATCGTCATACGCCGGTGTTGCCAATGATCAAAAACCTGCGACACTTTCTCATACACGCAGCGCTAAAATAACGCAGCGGTCTGTCAGATCCATAAAAATGACAATCCCCATTATTCTCCAATTCTCCATACTAAAATCCCCCAACCGCTGTGGTTAAAAGCTGCGTTAAAATAACGCGACGACACTACGCGATGCTGGGAATTGACGTTTCTAGGTATCGATCTGACAGAAAATTGCATTACACATAGGTTATCCTAGCGCTGCGTTGTGCGTCAAGTGTGAAAAAGGCCTATAAATAAATTAATATTACCTTACCTTACTCCGCAACAGTCCACTATATGGACTGGAAAGTCGCTGGCTCCGCCCTTGTCGTTCCTGTGGAGTCAGCCGCGGAGGACAGGGGTATCGTTTGACTTTAAAAGACCCACGATACCACCAGGTGTATCGCCAGGGGTATCGCTGGTCCGCAGTGAGGCCGAGAGGGTGGCGCAGGTCCTGGGCAACTCTGCGTTTCCCAAAATTACATCCCAGGCAACGCAGTCTCTGCGGAGAGGAAACTTCATCCGCTTCAATCACACAGACAGTGATTAAATCGTCTGTCACAGACGTATGAGGTCAATGATGAATTCACGTATTTTCAGGTGCTGATCCAACCTCAGAACAGCTGGTGGAAATGCCTAAGACTACTGAAATTGTTCCTTTGACACGTGCAGAGAGTAAAGAGTTTGAAAGGAAATCTAGAAAAAGTACAAACTATGATAAGTATTCAACAGATTACGATGAACCAGGCATTCATCGGGTCGTTGGACGACTTGGTGTCCCACACGAAAAGAAGAAGAAGAAAATCATGATTATTACGTTACCAATGCTGGTAATGATAAGGACGACTTGCTAAGAAAAGCACTTTAGAGGATTTTTCGTGAGATTGAAAAGTCGACAAAAGTTTGCAGTGTGATGCCGGCTTAGAATAGCATCACCCCACATCCTTCCCGTGGGTGTCATAAGAGGCGACTAAGGGACTCGAGAGTATAGGTATATTACAATTTTTAGGCGACAACCTGTCACTATAGTGATACACATGCTTCCTGAAACAACCTTGGAAAACAATACTCGAAAATGTCAGACGAGGCGATAGCGACCGTATTCTGACGGCCGCTAACGCTCTGCCTACCCCGTAAGGGATAAAGGCGTGATATATGTATGTATAAAATCGAAGAGATATTCATATTTTGTATGAAAATGAAAAGGCTTTCAGAGTTGTGTTGTGCGGTTACCATTAGGAAGATAATATTGATGTATGCCTTGCGCCGAAAAATAACCACCTACCGGGATCAATAAAGGCAATTCCGTTCGCACTTTTTCAGAAGATATTTGTTTAGTGGATAGGTGTTATTACTAACTAAATGATTTTATTATAAAATTTCAGGTACTGATCCGAGCTTAGAACATCAGATGAAAATTCTTAAGACTACTAAAATTGGTCACACTCGTGCTGAACGCACTTATAAAGAGTTTCAAGGGAAATCTAGAAAAAGTACAAACTATGACAAGTATTCAACAACAGACGATGATTTAGACAATCATGATGATTATGATACGAATGCTGGTTATGATAAGGAGGACATCCTGAGAAAAGCACTTTATAGGACTCTTCGTAAGATTCAAAAGCCCATTAAATTGAAGAATTATTTATAATTTATAACCACCTACCGAGATCAATAAAGATGATTCCGTTTGCACTATTGTGGAAAATATTGTTTACGCTGCTAGTGGATAAAAGTGTTATTACAAAATATATGATTTTATTATAAAATTTCAGGTACTTTCCCAGGCTTAGAACATCAGGTGGAATTTCTTAAGACTACTAAAAGTGGTCCTTTGGCACGTCCAGAACGCACTTATAAAGAGTTTGAAGGGAAATCTAGAAAAAGTACAAACTATGACAAGTATTCAACAAATGACGATGATTTAGACAATCATGATGATTATGATAACAATGCTGGTTATGATAAGGCGGACGTGCTGAGAAAAGCACTTTATAGGACTCTTCGTAAGATTCAAAAGCCCATTAAATTGAAGAATTATTTATAATTTATAACCACCTACCGAGATCAATAAAGACGATTCCGTTTGCACTATTGTAACACACTAAAATATTGTTTACGCTGCTAGTTGATAGGATAAGTGTTATTACAAAATATATGCCAAATGAAAATATGCCATGTGATGCCGGCTTAGAATAGCATCACCCCATTTCTTTCCCGTGGGTGTCGTAGAAACCGACTAAGGGACTAGAGGGTTTCATGTATATTGCAATTTTAGGCGACAGGCTGACAACCTGTCACTATAGTAATGCACGGCTTATCTGAAACGACCCTCAAAAATTTGTTAGACGTGGCGATAACGACCGTAATTTTACGGTTGTTTACGCTCTGCCTACCCCGCCAGGGATGTAGGCGTGATATGTGTGTGTGTGTGTATTACAAAATATATGATTTTATTATAAAATTTCAGGTACTTTTCCAGGCTTAGAACATCAAGTAGAATTTCTTAAGACTACTAAAAGTGGTCCTTTGGCACGTCCAGAACGCACTTATAAAGAGTTTGAAGGGAAATCTAGAAAAAGTACAAACTATGACAAGTATTCAACAAATGACGATGATCTAGGCAATCATGATGATTATGATATCAATGCTGCTTATGATAAGGACGACGACGTGCTGAGAAAAGCACTTTATAGGACTCTTCGTAAGTTTGTAAAGACCATTAAATTGAAGAGATATTTGTATTTTGTATGAAAACCAAAAGGCTTTATACATAGATAAAATAGAATTATAAATAATGCTATATAATGTAAATAAATTTAATTTCATTCAGTATGACAATTATTTGTTATAAATGGAATAATGAATATATCATGCTGTGTGATGCCGGCTTAGAATAGCATCGACCCATTTCTTTCTGTGGGTGTCGTAGAAGGTGACTAAGGGACTCGAAGGTTTCATGTGTATTGCATTTTGGACGATAGGCTGACATCCTGTCACTATACACGACTTATCAGAAACGACCCTCAAACATTTGTCAGACGTGGCGATAACGGCCGTAATTTTACGGTCGTTAACGCTCTGCCTACCCCGCCAGGGATATTGGCGTGATTTATGTATGTGTGTATGTAATGAAATAACTAGATGAATTATATAATGTTTGCATGCTGACATAGATGGCAAAACACTTTGAAAGAAAAATAAATACTTAACTAATGTTCCGGATCACTCACTTATCTTGTCATTTTTGCGAGTCGCAAGCGCGGCGTGGACGTATAGGCACGCACGACTCTCCGCCTGAGGAAGAACCACCGATTGGAAACGTCGCGGAAACACACAAACTTGACAAGTGAGTGATCCGGAACATTACTTATTTACAGTAATGACTCAATGACTCACATAAGTATTAACAATTTACGTGTGGTTACACCAGTCCTTCCGGACTTTCGTGCCCGAAAAGTACTACTTTGCGAGCAAGATCCCTTTCACGTTTCGTAACTGGACAGCCGGCACCAAAAAACATGACTCATGCGGCGTTACCTCACCTTTTCCCTATGAGGCGTTCCATTTAAAAAGCACTACTAGCGTGCCACCACAAATAAATCAAAGACGATCTTGATGATGAGATAGTTTAATACGGGAAAAGAAACCTTTATGGGTTGTTTCTAACTTCTGTAAATCCGTTGTAATTTCACCTGGGCACTTTGTTACATATGGAGCACTAATCACACGCAGATAATCAATATCAGATCAATAACTAATCACATGCAGAAATAATAATAATAATATGTTTGTTTTGGTCTTCGTTGTTTGCTGATTTTATCGCGACTGGGTCAAAAAGTCACAGAAATGTGTGACGACATTCCAATTTCCAATTTGAAATGGTTCGTGAAAGAACAGGTGGTTTATGAAGGATGTGGACGCAGAGGTTCTACTCTGCTACAAGCTTTATCGAAAAATGCAACCATTCCGTCCAAGGAACCTAATACTAACCTAGCGGTATCAGTATTTTCTTATGACGTTGTGACTTCAACTATCGTCAGTAAACTGACTTCACAGACAACCTTTTTTTGTCCTGCATAAGTTGAGGTTAAGTTTTTATTCCTATAATAATATGAATCAAACTACGTACAAGCTACAAGATTACAGGCAAAATTCGCTGTACGTTGCGTAGCCGGTTAGCCATTATGACACCATTTGATGGTTTAATACCAGCTACGCAATTTACTAAGAATTTTACTATTTCCAGTTTCAAATAAGTTTTCTGTTTTTTGTGAAGGGGCTTTTATCAAGCCAAGAATGACAAATTGCTAAAAACAGTGTTGTAATAAATAACATCACTTGAAGCCAGACCCGTGTCACCCACTTGAAAACGCTACCAAACTCCAAACCGTGAGAACGATAAGCAAGCTAAGCTTTTTAAATATTGGCATTCTATCCGGGTTTGCCGTGTGATGCCGGCTTAGAATAGCATTACCCCACATCCTTCCCGTGGGTGTCGTAAGAGGCGACTAAGGGACTCGAGAGTATTGGTGTATTACAATTTTTAGGCGACAGGCTGGCAACTTGTCATTATAGTGAGTGATACACATGTTTTCTGAAACAACCTTGGAAAACAGTCCTCAAAAATGTCAGACGTGGCGATAGCGACCGTATTCTGTTGACGCTCTGCCTACCCCGTAAGGGATAATGGCGTGATATATGTATGTATGTATGTATCCGGGTTATTTAATCATGCTTGAAGCAAATAAAGTAAAGCCAATGTAATTTCTCGGCCTTTATTATATTTTTTGAACTTCCTAAAGCATTATATTAAAAAGAACTAGCAGTCGCTACTAATCGTTTTCCCGTGAGAATAAAGCGTTTTCCCAGCATGTATTATGCATACAAACCTTCCTTTTGAATCACTCATTGAAAAAAACCGCACCGCATTCGTGGTTTAGGAGGAGACGTGGCCAGTCCATTATTGAGAAAGATACTATTTATTGATATTGAACTAGACTCCTTAAAATGTTATCTTCTTAAAACTTTGGCACACACACACACACACATAAATCACATATCACAGATATAGTAATATTACGGTCGTGATCGCCACGTCTGACAAATGTTTGATGGTCGTTTCAAAAAAGTTGTGTATCACTATAGTGACAGGTTGTCAGCCTGTCGCCTAAAATTGCAGCACACATGAAACCCTCGAGTTCTTTAGTCGGTGTTTACGAATCCCTCGGGAAAGAAATGGGGTGATGCTATTCTAACCCGGCAACACACGATAAACATCTTTGACACGAAGTACATACTAGCCAAACCAATTTTTTTGGTCAGATAAAAAAGGTATCACAAGTGTTCCCTGGTAATTTTTTTATTGCATACTTGGGATTTTTTTAATGAGCCGATGGAGTGTCGTGTTTCCGACGAAGATTACGTTTCTCTGTGTGTTCCCTGGGGAATGTTGTATTTGGACGAGGTACTGTTTAATATACTTACTCAAAAATTTAGGTTGAATTTGGGGGCAAGAGCAGTGCCACCACCAGTGGACCGCGAGGGTAATGTACCTATGGCTTGGCTGTTTCGGATGATAACTACAGACTTTAGAATCAATATACCTAATACATCAGAGTCCAGAGTATAAGACAAAATCCGGTAATTCGCCTTCTTAATGGAAACAAAACAGCCAATCCATACATTTTAACTAAGATTGGAGGAGCGTATCCTTCATTTAATGTTATGTTGATGTTAATTTATGTTGTTTGTTGGTTGTTGTACGGAAGGAAGTCACAATAAAGAAATGCGTCCGATCCGTAGAGCGTTTAATGTTCACACTGAAGTAAATTGCAATATGAATATCGTAATGCATAGTTACAATTTAGTGCGCGATCAGCGCGTTTGTATGAATCGCACGAATACAGAGTCTTATTATAAAGGATGTTACAATAATGTCGAGCTAGCTCGTACATACTCCCGACTTAAGAAAAGAACAACAAAGTAGAACAATGTTCAATCAATAGTATGTGTATAATGTACGAATTTTATTTTGTCTGCCGGGTTGACGTAGACCTGTCGACTCTCTTGTTGATCTTGATAATGTTTCCTTCGATGTCATCTACGGTGCTTGTCCGATAGACCTCGTGGTTTGTTTCGTCTCTGGCACGTTGTGCAGGTGTAGGAACAGTATGTTGTAATTCCAAGATCGTTGTCTGTGGTTCTGCAAGACGTTGGTGTGTAAAGTTCTGTTTAGCCTTGTAGCCTCCCCACAGGATAATAGCCAGTACACACATCGCCATTAATGTATATGTGATATAATGATGAGTGTTGTGTGAACTGCTGAGTGTGCTAAGATTCTCTTGGCTGGCTTTTATTGTTTTGATTTGACTCCGTATATGCTCGAACTGCTGTGTATGTTTTTCAGGAGCGTAGGTGTAATTGATTTCTTTCAGAATATTATTGACTCCCGATTCAGGTAAGTACACGTTGGCTTTATTTTCTTCAATCTTTAGTTCTGTGTTGTATGTTTTAGGTGAATGTATTATGATGTTGTCTCCCTTTAACATACATCCAGGCTTTATGTTTATAATGCCTGTGCTATGTAAAGTTTCTGACGTCACAATTGCATCATTACAAAAAACGCGTATAGTGCGTTGCTGGCAACAAGTAAAAAGCCAAGCGGCGCGGCTGTGCAACATGATCCACTCGTCGTAGCATGTCTTCGTTATAGATGCACAGCGTGATATATCATTGTTATTGATAATTTGCGCTTCACACAACGTTGATAGAGCTTTTGTAGTTGTATGTATAGGTAGGTTGATGCGACATAGTAGTTTGTTTTCTTTAAATGCTATACAGCCTGTGTGTATATCTTCCTCTGTTAAAGGTATAATCATGTCTTTCTTGAGATTCAATGCTGAATATTTTGCAGTAGGTTTGATGTACGTTGCCTGTAACGTTTGTTGATCAATTCGGGGGATAGGTATTACCCGATTAAGTTCATAAGGCTCAATGTTCAGCAGCGGTAATTTGACCTCGAAAATCAGGAAGTTCATTACTCTGACATGTACTCTGGATAACTTATACATTTCACGAACGCATTCTTGTTGGCCGCTCACACACGGTAATGTTATATCGGTAGGAATTTGAGCCGCTATGATGTTCATCTGACTCTCAAATTCTTCTGGTGATAATAGATGGCTGTCTATGTGTCCACTGCGGACATCAGTCACAAGATCAAGTAACTCTTCTTGAACACGACGTAAGTTAGTGATGATAAGGTTAGCCGAAAGTGAAGCTGCGGTGATATACATCGCCTTTCTATGTTCATCTTGTACCCAGTTGTTCAATTCTGCTATCTGTTGACTAATGCTAGTGAATTGCTTGGTCATCATATCTTCGTGTCTCTTTAAAATATTGTATTCACCTTCTATGACCGATGTTTGTTGTTTATACAAGTTAAGCAGATGGTTTTCGTTATCTTGAATTGTTGTTATGTCTTGATCGTATTTTTCGGCAAATCTTCCATCGAGGACGCCGAACAATTCGTTTGCTATGTAGCCAATTCCATCAACGAGACCACGTTTAGCTCGTCTTCCGTGATAGTTCTTGAGCATCATGTTATAGTGCTTTATCTCTGTAACTTCGTGTCGCAGTTGAGTAGTTATAAATTGAAACGCTGGCTCGTTTTTAGATAAATCTTCAAGTATACTTGTGTAATATTCGATGTTCGATAGACTGTGCCAGTAAGTGGTTAAGTTGTAGTATACAACCATCTTCCATTCATCCTGTATAGCTTGCATCTGTGCGACCTTGTCGAAGTATAGTGGTTTATTTTCGTGTAGGGTTGTCACATTCATCGATTTTGTAGTGTTTTCACAAGTCCCAGTTGAGAAGCATGTAAACAGTACGAGGAATATGTTGAGTAACGTACTGAAGCATTTACGTTGTTTCTTCTTCCGTTTTGTGTTAGGTTTTGTTTCAGCGCTTGTTTCAGTTTTTTGTTCAGGTTTTGTTTCAGGTTGCTGTTCTGGCAGATGCAGCGCAGGATGGGATTCCGGTTCAACAGGTAATGGTACAAGTTTGTTGACAGGACGTTTCACCCCATCGCTGTTTTTTGTTTTCAGTGTTACCACGCGCACACGGCCGTCGTTTCCTGGATGAGTTTGTATGACCCTTCCCATGAGCCATCGCGCGGGTGGTATGTTATCTTCTTTTATGATCACTAGGTCACCAACCTGAAGATCTTTGCCCGAGTAATGCCACTTGACTCGACGTCCGCATAGCCGTTTGAAAGCAGCCAGGAATGTTATGGATGACATATCTGACAATAGTTCGATGTGAATTGCCTTTGTGACGAGGCAAATAAAAATTGCTATGTAACCCTTTGTCGTCGCTATTCCTCTCCCTTTGTTTGACTTGACATCTACAGGTCCAGCTAGGTCGCAGCCACAGTGGAAAAACGCAGGAGACGGGGTAACTCTTGGCTTTGGTAGGTCAGCCATCTGTTGGTTTTTGCTGATACCCTTGAATCTCAGGCATTTTGTACAATTTCGCAGTTGTCGTTTGACTGCAGTCATACCACTGAGCATCCAGTACTTTGATCGCAGATAAGTTAATGTTAATCTGGCCCCACCGTGAAGAGTTGTTTTGTGAGCCCAGTCGATCAGTAGAGTGCTCAATCGGTCGTTGTTCGGGATAATCATCGGATGTTTGTTCTGATGACTCAAGTTGGACTGGGACAGCCTACCGCCGACTCTCATGATGCCGTCGTCATCAATCCACGGGTTCAAGTCTAACACCTTGCTTCTTCGATGCAATTTGTTTTTATTTTTGAGTTGTTCTATGTCTGGGCTGAAGTGTTTGTTTTGCACAGCCCTAATAATTAAATTGTGCGCATGTTGTATTTCAGTCACTTTCAGATTCATTGAAAGTCTGTTATCAGCGTGTCGTACGTTGTGAATGAAACGCGACACCCAGGCGAGTATGCGCGTCACACGTTGCAAAGATGAGTGACGATCCAGAAGGGCCTCAATAATAGTGTTTTGTGTATTGTTGGTTACGAGGCAAACTCTCTGTTTTTTCTCTTCTTCTGGCAGCGTAATGTTTATTATTGTTGTTGTTTCAGGAACGTTGTTACTTTTCAGCCATTCTGGACCTTCCCACCAAAGAGGATGCGACTTCAGTTGAGAAGGTAAGATCCCTCGGCTTGCGCAGTCTGCGGGATTCTCCTCAGACTTCACGTGGTTCCAGCAAGATGATGGCATGATGTCTTTTATGTTTGAGACGCGATTGGCCACAAAAGGTTTCCATCTGGCTATGTCACCTTTTAACCATCCCAAGACGACCATCGAATCTGTCCAACCGTGTATTGTGTATTGTTGCTTCTGTATGTTTAACGAATCTATAATCTTTGCCATCAGGTTCGCTAGTAGCAATGCACCTGATAGTTCGAGGCGCGGTAATGAAACAGTTTTGTTGAGTGGTGCGAGTTTTGTTTTTCCCGCCACCAATCTGACCACTGGTTGCTCATTCTCGTCGTTGCCCATGGACTTGCAGTATATGACGCATCCGAAGGCTCGTTCAGAGGAATCACAGAAGCCGTGGAGTTCAATGGGTTTTTCGGTGTTTCCGATCCATCGATTGATTCTTATATCAGTTATTTGAGGTAGTTCTTGTTTCAGAGTATCCCACTCTTGTTGTACATCCAGTGGGACCTTATCATCCCAGTCAAGATTCAAAGTCCACACCTTTTGAAATGTGAGCTTACTTAGTATCGTGACCGGCGACAGCCAGCCGAGCGGGTCGAAAAGCTTCGATATGTGCGATAGTAACTCTTTGTTGTGCACTCAGCTTTATCGTCCATCTGTACCGAGCGTTGGAATGAGAATTGATCGGTACACGGATTCCATGATAGTCCAAGCGTCTTGTTTGTTTCGGCGTGTTTAAAGTCAAACATATTTTGACTTATTAGCTTTGGTGGTAAATGTTCTAGGAGCTTGCTGTTGTTGCTAGCCCACTTTCGCAGATGAAAACAGCCACCCCTCAAAATGTTAGTTATTTGTTTTTGTGCTTCTATAGCGTTATTAATGTTGTTGCTCCCTCCAAGTAAGTCATCTACGAACAGCTGTTTGTTGAGTATATCTACAGCTAGCGGGAACCTTTCGCCATCATCCTGTAGCAGTTGTTGGATTGTTCGTAGCGCTAAGAAGGGCGCGGCCTTGGTCCCGTATGTTACGGTACAAAGTTGATAATCTTGTATTTTCTCTGATGTCGAATCGCGCCATACAATTTTTTGGAGATGTTGATCCTCTTCTTTGACCATTATTTGTCGATAAAATTTTTCAATGTCAGCAGTATAGACAAATTCAAATTTTCTCCATAGTAACAGCATGGCTTGCAGATCTTTTTGCAGATTTGGTCCACCTTCCATTAGGTCGTTTAGGCTGTATCCGGTGGCTAGTTTGCAGGATGCGTTAAACACTGTCCTCAATTTAGTAGTCAGTGAATCGGGCCTAATGACGCCATGGTGCGGGTGGTAACAACTCGGCTCGCGCGGCGCGGTGCACAGTTTCATGTGTCCGAGTTCCTTATATTCGTCAATAAACTGTTTGTATTGACTGTAGAGTTTTGAGTCTTTGGAAAACCTCTTTTCCAGCTGTTTGAATTGGGCCACCGCACGTGGCTTGGATGTTGCCAGATGCTCTTCAAAGTTAGGCTTCATAGGTAGCTTCACTTCATAGCGTCCATCAGGTAAACGTGTTGTTGTAGTTTTGTATAATGTTTCGCAATATTCATCGCTGGGCATTATGTTACTTTTTTGTTGAGTTATTTCTTCCATTTCCCAGTATTGCGATATTTCTTCAAGGTTATTTAGTACTGCGTGGCAGTTGTATGTTTTTGCATCACCGTTTTGTGACCCAAACAGTACCCAGCCTAGTTGTGTTCTCTGGGCGACTGGGGCATGGGCAGGACCTCGCAGCAGTCCATCCACTAGTATTTGTGCGTAGACCCTTGCATCGAGAAGAAGATCCACTGGTCTTGAAATGTTATATTCAGGGTCTGCAAGTTGTATACTTTGCAGATGTTCCCAGGGTTGCCTCTCAAATGTGCTGTTAGGCAAATTGTTGATTAATTTAGGCCGAGGTACTACAGCAGCCTCAGTTAGGAAAGTGAAATCGCTGTAACTTGACTCGCAGATCAGTTGAACAGCTCCATTGCTGTGGACAGGTTTATTCCCGATGCCATAGATTGTAGCTTTTTGTTTAAATCTCTGTAGTCCAAGACGTTGAGTAGCTGACTCACTTATTAAGTTGATTTGAGATCCTGGGTCTAATAGGCATCTCATTTGTATAAATGTTCCATCATTCGATTGTATGTTCAATAAAATTGTAGCGAGCATAGTTTCATCATCATTTCCCGCCACGTGATAGGTTTTGCGTTGTTGCGAGTTCGCTGGCTTTGCTTCGTTATTCGACGCCGTTGCCTTGTCGTATACTTCATGCAGGACAGTATGATGCGAGTTATTGCAGATCTTGCATTTTTTGTTTGAAGTGCAAGTGTCCTTGTGGTAAAACAGACAATTTGAGCAAACAGACATCGATTTTATTGTGTTCACCTTTGTTTCCGGTGTCATGTTTAAAAACTTTTTGCATGTAAGTAGCACATGTTCATTTGTCTTGCATAGTGGACAAATGCGTTCGGCATGAGTTTTGTACGACCGAGCGAACTTAAATTTTGACTCGTTTGCAACTTCTTTGGGTTTAGCTTCACTTTCCTTTGCAGGGATGTTTTGTTTGTGCTGTTTTCCTTTTTTGTTTAAAGGTTCCAACGCGATGAATTTTGACTCAAGTATGGTGATCAATTCCTCAAACGAAGGCAGGTCACGTTTGTTTTTACGTGCGTCCATGTACGCAGTATATGTTTCTGGATCCATTTTATCCGTAACGATGTGCACTAAAATCGGATCCCATGTTGATGTGTCGATTCCAAGGTTATGGATGGCGTGCACTGTTTCTAAACTTATGTCATGAAGTCGCTTGATTTCGTAGGCAGTATGTTTCTGCATAGTTGGCTGGTTCATGAAAGTTTGCATCAGTTTAGTAAATAGTAGCTGTAAGTTGTTGTATCTGCGATTCAGAATATCCCAGCAAGTATCATAGTTTTCTGCTGAGATATTTAAATGTTGAACCAACCGCTCAGCCTCACCTTTCAGTTTGCCTTTTAAATGCTGCATTTTTTGGCATTTGTTCAGTGTTGGGTTGTTATGGATCGCCTCGCAGAACAGATCCGAAAAAGCTGGCCAGTTAGCGTAGTTACCGGCGAATGTTGGTAGCTCGATGTGTGGTGTTGAGGCTTGTTGATGTTTTACAGAGTTCAATTTGCGATGTAACTCTGATTTAGTTCGTTCGTATGTTTGTTCATGTTGAGAGAATTCCTTTTCGTAGACAGGATCATCCCCTTCCAGCAAATTATCAATCTGCCAATGTATTTCATCCACAGTTTTCCAGCGTGTCTGGAGCATCTGCAGTTTGTCTTCGATCTCCCAGCTTTCAGTGAGATTTTCGATGTTGATGTTTTTTACAACGCGTTGGAAGGCACGAAAGTTTGTTTTCTGTTGACTAAGTAGCTCGTCAGATCTCGAAGGTGATCCCTTTTCATCTCCAGAGTTGGAGTTTTCACCATCATCATCGTCGGGCTCATCAACTGGTTTAGTAGTTTGTATTAACTCTAATCCAACGTCATAAGCTTCTTTTAGAATTTCATATGACTTGTTAATAAAGTAAGCATTTGTTTGATCTTCTTCGTCCTGGAGAAGCTCATCGTTTGATTCGTATTCAGCCCACAAGTTTTGCAAGGCTTCGATTCGAGTGTTTAGATACTTGCGTTTCTTTCGATCAGCAGGATCCTTTTTGAAGTTCTTGATTATTTTCAAGATGGTCTTGTCAATCTCCTTTTGTCGTTTCAGAAGTTGATCCATGACGAAAATAATCCAGTTGTATTCACTAGTTGAAATGTTAAATGTTCAATAGTTGAATGTTAGTCGAAACTCAGTAGAGCGTCAATGTATGTAGTGCCGGAACACTGGAACACGTGTATTTTAGCCGCACCGTAATCTATCGTAAAGCGCCGTCTAAATCTGGTAGGTGAGACCCGCTGGTGGGAGGCCTACCAGACCGATCGCAAGATCACAGTATATGACACTAAATACACTGTCCTTCGGTATCCGGCTCGAAGGACCAAAATGGAGGAGCGTATCCTTCATTTAATGTTATGTTGATGTTAATTTATGTTGTTTGTTGGTTGTTGTACGGAAGGAAGTCACAATAAAGAAATGCGTCCGATCCGTAGAGCGTTTAATGTTCACACTGAAGTAAATTGCAATATGAATATCGTAATGCATAGTTACAATTTAGTGCGCGATCAGCGCGTTTGTATGAATCGCACGAATACAGAGTCTTATTATAAAGGATGTTACAATAATGTCGAGCTAGCTCGTACAAAGATGTAGAATTTATGTTTGAGTTGGTGGACGATGGGCATGTAGATTGAGAAAGGCACTATTTGAGACCTGCGATGTCTTATTTTCTCGTGTTGGCATGTAAATGCTTTTGTGGGATCTATTCGATCCGTTGGTTGAACATAACGAAATATCAAAGAATTTTTCAACTTGTGTGCTTTGACAAGAGTATGTATGTGTTCGCATGTCTCATACAGCAGGTTAAGTACCTGCTGTACCTTTGGATGATTCTTGTTTAATTTGTTGTAAGAATGTGTAACTCAGGAGGAATTATAACAAGCTATATCAAAATCGGTTGAATGGCTTTAAAGATGCAGGTTAGTATTGCATGGTACCTATTGCTCCACTTTCATAATCATCATCATTCGAGTGCCAGCTTCACTTAAATTTCAGAGGTGTTGAAACCCTCGCGGTCCACTTTTGAAGTTAGTGAATTTGTCACAATATTATAGTATGTTGTAGTATAGACTGTTTTAGTCCTTGGCTATTATCAAAATTTACAAATTGCCGTGTGATGCCGGCCGTCGTAGCAGATAACTACCAAAACAGCCAACCCATACATTTGTTCTCGCGTTTCGCGTGACTCGTCTTGGCGGGGCACTACCCGTGCCCCCAGTTTTAACCTCAATTTTTGAGTTCATGGGGTCCTTGAACGACTCGGTGTCCCACACGAAAAGAAAAAAGAAGAAGAATAGCCTCACCTCGTAACTGTCCTGTGATTGTCGTAAGAGGCGATTAAGGGATTTGAGGTTATTATGTGTGTGTAGGTATTGCAATATGTGATGTGTAGGCATTGCAACTTTAAGCGACAGGCTTACAACCTGTCACTATGGTAATACACAGCTTTCTGTAAACTTTTGTCGGTCGTGGCGTAAATGACCGTATTTACGGCCGTCTACGTTCTACCCCGCAAAGGATATAGCCGTGAAATACTATGTAGACTTGTATGTACAAAATAATAAGGTTAAGTAAGCAATAGAAGTGCCTATTCCCCTTAAGAAGAGTAAAATGAGTAAAATTTACCAAACTTCCAACCCTTCCTACGCGTTATCGAGAGAAAATTTGATCTCGCGGTCACGTTATAGGCAATTTCGGAAACTTCAATATTAGGTTATGATATTGAAGTAGGTAATTAGGCCAAGACGAAGATAATGAGGGTAAGTTAATTAACTTTTGGTACCATCAGTAGCACGTCTACACAGCCTACTTATTTTAGAGATCAGCTTATTCTAGATTTTTCATACGATTACTAAAAATAACCAGTATAAGTTGACCCCTATGTTTGGCCAGGCTGATACGCTACATCATACGCAGGCTTTCTAACTATAGGATGAAAGTTATGTAAATATCGAATCAAAATAAATTTTACCATAAATTATACAGAATATTACCGGAGCGCATGCATTATTCTTCAAACTGATGATTCCAGTCATCCATATTACATTTTTAAGGTACCTAAACTTCATTCGTTTAGATAGTATGGCGACCAGCATAACTTGACCTTTATGCTTGATATACACACATTCGGGCGCCCACTGACAGTTACGATGGTCACGACATTATTTGAGCGAATGAGCTAAAATGTGGGGCCATTGAGATCACGATTTAAAAAACCCGCTTTACCATTTTTATTAACACAATCATTGACTGTTTACATGAGGCATGTTTTCCTTTCAAATGCCTAGATCAGTAGGTAAAAATATTTAACGAAACGAATTTCTTTTATAACTTATTTAGCTTCACCTGTATAGCGATACACTTTGAGGAGCGTAGACATTTCAAAGGGACTTTTTCATTCATCCTTTAGCTGGAATAGCAAATTTCGACACGACATCCTTTATTGCTAACGGAATATATTCAAATTTCTTATTACGTGCTGTGTAAAAGGAATTTGCAATCTTGCAAGAAATGAACCTTTTCGGGCAGGAGTCCTTTCGGGCCATACAATAAGACCGCTTCCATTTCGATGTCCCTATGTCCCGTTTAATGGACAAAATACTGGCCCCTGTGGGACCGAGTTTAGTTATCCTTATCTCTGCAATATCATCAAATGACAACGGTAGGAATTGGCGGCTATTATTGTTTAAATTGGATTTGACAATAGGTAGATATTCGTGTAGGTAGATAGCAGAAAATGGCCACTCTCTCTAATAACTTGTAGATACTTACAAGTTGGCAGTAAGTTTTCTAATCTGATGCAGTCTTGGATGCAGTTTCAGCGATTGCCGTGTAATGCCGGCTTAGCATCAACCTGTTTCTTTCCCGCGGGTGTCGTAAGAGGCGGCTTAAGGACTATTTTTAGGCGACAGGCTGTCAACCTGTCACTATAGTACATACATACATACATATATCACGCCGTTATCCCTTGCGGGGTAGGCAGAGCGTTAACGGCCGTAAAAATACGGTCGCTATCGCCACGTCTGACATTGTTGAGGATTGTTTTCCAAGGTTGTTTCAGAAAACATGTGTATCACTATAGTGATAGGTTGTCAGCCTGTCGCCTAAAAATTGTGATACACCAATACTCTCGAGTCCCTTAGTCGCCTCTTACGACACCCGCGGGAAGGATTTGGGGTGATGCTATTCTAAGCCGGCATAACACGGCATAGTCACTATAGTGATACATGAATTATCTGAAACGGCTCTCAATATTTATCTGAAGTGGCGATAGCGACCGTATTTTTACGGCCGCTAACACTCTGCCTAGCCAGTAAGGGATAAAGCCGTGATGTGTTTATGTATGTATTTATGTATCTTTTCTAAACGCTGGAGATCCACCGCACCATACTACGTTATCGGTTTTTCTGAACTTGAATATTACATATCCTCGTAGGTATCCATACAATGAAAGGCCAATAAAATGGCCATTCAAAGAAAAAGGTAGTACGTTTTTAGCTTGTAACTGAAATTAAGTAGGTACAAGGCCTAAATGAAATAAGCACCTCCACAAAAAAATGTTTTTCAGTGGTTTTCCTTGCCCTCTATTATATTTTGACGACACTTTTTGCCTCGTTGTCGTTTGTAACACGTCCACACGCCGGAGAGTCCGCTAGTTGCGAACCTTACAGCAAGAGGTTTAGGTTAATGGTCTTTGCTTCGGAAAGCGTGTTCAGAAATTGTGCCTTAGGAACTAAATAAGGTTAAAAAAATTACACACATTTTCTTGGGGAAAGTTATCTTTCTTTACCTTTTGCAGATCCTGATTTTACAATAATATTATAACTTTTTAAAAAGAGAACAGACTTCAACAGACGCCAAAAATGCAAATCTCCGCTATCGGTTAATGTGCCTAAAAACCTTCTCCTTAGTCTGAGAAACACTTTTCTGAAAACCACGTCAAAATCGGTTCATCCAAACGCCAGATAATCGCGGACAAACATACATACATACAGGTCAAACTAAGAGCCTCCTTTTTTGTAATTCGCTTAACAAAATTAAAAAGAAACCGCGCGGGCGACAATCCACTGCTGGATACGGTCCTCCCCTTATTGGGAGGTATTGCCATACGCTTGGCAGGCAGGCTGGCGAGCGCAGTGCAAGATCTTGTATTCACAGGGAACGCTGGTGCCCATTCCCTGGACGAATTATTTATCTCTTAGTCGATTTTTACGAGTAGAATAGGGGTGCAGCTAGTCTAAGCCGGCACGACACGGCAATCGCAGAAACTGCATCCAAGACTGCGTCAGATTAGAAAATTTACTGCCAACTTACTAGTAAGTATCTACAGCTTATTAGATAGAGTGGCTACTTTCTGTTATCTATCTACACGAATATCTCTACAGTATAACGTTGGAGCTCGATTTTTAAAAGTATGTTTCTGAAACCGTGCACATAAGTCCGCTACGCTAGAAGTCTACCCACTCGTATCATTCTTTTTCTTACTCGGATTTGATAATGCCTAGGATGTGCTGGAGTTAGGTAGTTTTTTACGATATGTGTTGATGTATTTTTGTAGAAGAACGTGTAATAGAAACACAAAAGGCCGTACATTGGCATCGCGCGTATACTGCCCCGTTCTGTTCACTCACTTCATCTGCACCGCTCGAAGTAAAGTGAACCACGCACGTGTACGCATAGCAGACTTTCACATGCGAAATTTCAAAAATGGAACTCCAGGAAGTAGCTATAGGAGTAAATATTGCAGGCGAGTGCTGAGCGCGCAGATTAAAAAGGCAATTTCCGATGGTCTGCCGGCAGCACATGATGTATTACACTTCGCGCCTCCTCATACTAAGAACACTTCACTGTTTTGATACAAGCACCCATCAGCTACCTCGTTTGTACCGGGGAACGCATTTTTTCTGCTTCAATGTATGGCTTCGCTAAATGCTAGTATCTAATTGATTGTGTAGGTTCGATGGCACATATCTCTTTATAGAAATAAGTTTAACTTTGTTGTCGAATTTTGTATTTACGTAGAACTTCGGTAGTACGCAATATAATGCATCTAAGCATGGAATAATCGATTAAACATACAGGGTGTAAGGGACAGCCCTCCGAATATCGATAGGGTGCTTGCAGATAATAAAACTGAACAACTTTCCCCCAGGAACATATGTCACAGAAACCTCCCATACAAAATCGCGATCAGCTGACTTCATTTACTATGGGAAACCAAAAATTTGTTGGCGTTTCCTGACATATTTTCCTAAGGAAAACTTGTTCAGTTATTGTGCTGAGCGCACCCCGCCATATTCGGAAGGCTGTCCCTAACACTCTGTATATTAAGTCTCGTGATTCTCCAATTTTGAAGTGTTGTCACAACTATCTCACTAAGTTCTTGGGCAAGGCCTCTGTTTGTTTGCTTAAGACCTTCGTTAATTAAACTTTTAAATCACCAACGGTTTACTTATCGAAACTGGGATCTTGATTATGTCAATAAAAGGAGCGATAAGTATTGCACAAGTCTATATTGGAGTCTATTCTAAATATTTATCTGTGGTGTAGTGTTTATCTCTAGTTTCGTGTTAAGAATTATCTATCTATTTGGACGACATAGTCTTATGACGTCCTGACGATTCAGGAGCGAGTTATACATAAGGTGTAAAAATATTAGCTGCATATATTTTAAGGGGTGAACCAGCCCACGAAACTGAACAACTTTCCCCAAGGAACAAAGGTCGAAATATGAAGAAAGTTTTGGTCCTCCCATACAAAATACAATGTAGCAGCCGGGCGAGTCTGTGTGGGCGGACCAAAAATTTTTTCATATTACGACCTATGTTCCTTGGCGAAAGTTGTTCAGTTTCATGGGCTGGTTCACCCCTTAAAATATTTGCAGTATTTGCAATTTTTTTACACCCTACCAGAAGTAGGTAGTAGGCAGTTGAAAAACTGTGATACCAGGGTTCATAGGGCCTTTCGTCGTTTCAGTGTCTCACACGGTGGAGGAAGAAGCAGCAGAGACATAGTGAGTCATGTTTTTTTCGTTGGCGCGGGCGTTACAAAACCAGAGGTGGTCTTTAGACCGATTAACTACCAGGATAGGATATGAATGAAAGATGAATTCTTTGGTTATACTAAGCCGAGGAGCATACCTGGTTATTGCTTGGAGTAATTAAGCTGTATAGGGCACGGTATTCCCGTTATTGCGTCGTCTGGGATGATCGCGACGCCGTGTGGAATGCCCCGCGTGCCGAACCGAACATTAATGTGCGATATTGACAGCGATATCTATTGTCTTTAGCTCTTTAGTACCGACCAATATCGTAGAAGGTCCAAATCGTAATAACAATTCAGCTAAACGGGTCCTGATTACAAAGTGAGACGTGAACAAAGACGTGAAAGTTCATACAAAAAATGCAGTCAGTTTTGGTTTGTGTCTGTCTGTTTGATAATCAGTAGTCTAGTCGGTGCATATTGGTATTAGCGGCATTAGCTCTAAGTACCAGTAGTACTAATTATACAAGTTAGGTTCGTTTGTACTACCAGTAGTACAAATTAGTAGTACTACTGATCCGGAGGGGTGATTACTTACGGCTTTCGTTCATTAGGCCTAAGAAGTCAATTTTTAGCACAGCGGTCGAATGCTACTACTTCTAAAGCCACAACAGTTCACTGCTGGACATGGGCCTCCCTCACATTGGAGGGTGGATCCCATACTGCTGATATTGTAGACAATATTCACAGGGAACGCTGCTGTCCATTCCCTGGTATCAACCCTTAGTCGCCTATTACGACACCCCCGGGCAGAAATGTGCTGATTGATCTTCTTCTTCTTTTCGTGTAGGACACCGAGTCATCCATTGACCTAAACAGATTGGGAACAAATTCACAAAGTGACAAATATCAACTTTGTGAGTGACCGAGAATCGAACACGGAATTTTCTGCGTCAAAGGCAGTCGCACTACCACTGCGCCATATCGATGCTATTCTAAGCCGGCTCCACATGCCTGAACAGCTGAAGTGGTGGAATAACCTAATTCAAATTAAAAACTGAACCAACAAAACGTAGAACATTTTCAAGCAGATTACCCCAAGAGATTACCTTTATTTGTCCGTTTAGATTTCACTGTCTCTAGTGGTTAACATCCAAGCAGACTGTAGGTAACGCTAAGGGAAAATTACACGAACGTCTTACTGGATGTGGCCTTTGAGACAACAACTACGAGTTTACAGGTAAAATTCGATTTACATTGCGTGGTTGGTAGGTCGCTATAAGACTAAGACTTTAAACCCACTACGCAATGTACTGAGAATTTCAGCTGTAGTTTCTTAACATGTTGCACTGGTAGTATGTAGTCTGAACACCGTTTACAATTAGTGTTTGCAGGCCCCGATTTCCTAGCGATGAAGGTGTATCGCTATGAGCCAAATTACCCCATTCAAGAGGTCCACTTATTCTGGTAAACCATACAGTTGTTTCAAATAACCAGTAACCGTTGGTCTCTAGAATACGTTGAGCTGTTGTTGTTGCTACTGAGATTGCTCCAAGGTAAAGTTTTTTTTTTTTTTTTATATGTAATAGGCCCGCATTTGTCTGCCATCTCACCTGGTGGTAAGTGGAGATGCAGACGAAGATGGTACATGCTTGCCTAGATAATGCCTATTCACTCTTGCCTTAAAAAGGCCCAAGTTATATTGTTCCGGAAAAAGAACCGCCGGCAGGGAATTCCACTCTCTAGCCGTACGCATGATAAAAGTTGAAGCGAAACGAAAAGTTCGGGGTAAATTACCTTCATCTGTGGCCTAGTTTCTGTGTTTGGCGGTAGTTCCTCTACCATAGTAGTAGTAGTACAGTCCAGTACATACATACATACACATACACATATCACGCCTTAATCCCTTGCAGGGTAGGCAGAGCGCTAACAGTTGTTAAAAATATGATCATCAACGCCACGTTCTGACAAATTGAGGGTTGTTTCAGACTATTACTACTGTTGTCAGCCTACCGCCTAAAATGTTTGAAGTACACATGAAACCCTTGAGTCCCTTAGTCGCCTCTTACGACACCCACGGCAAAGAAATAGGGTGATGCTATTCTAAGCCGGCATCACACGGCACCAGTACATGATCGTATAAAAACATGCTTAGGTTGGTTCCTCTAATCTGAAAAGTTCTGCCTTCATCATTCTCATTGCCGTATCCCGTTCTCTGTCGGCTACCTAACCTAGGGGATTTGACGTGGAACCAAGTTTTTACACAGAGCGACTGCCATCTGACCTCTGCAACCCGAAGGCTAACTTGGCCGGAATCCTAGGATAATTTCAATTCACATTTTATTTTAATGTGGGTTTCGTCACGATATTTTTTTTCTTTCACTGCAAGAGCAATCTGAAAATTTTTGTCAATTAAAAATAATGTTTAAAATATCTCTACCTGTACAATATGTTTATTGTTTATCATGATGTTTATTCAATACACAGTGTGAAATAAAATAATCTTTTTGCGTCTCTCCGTTTGTGTCTGTCATGGACCCTTCCCTAGCCGACTGATTATGAACTTCATTGAACTTATTATTGCGCACAGATTTTGAGCAGACAAATAGGAACAAAGGGAAATAACTATGGGATTTCAGCTACTTTTTCCCCATCATTTGTAACCAAGCTATGTAAAAGAACACCTTAGTTCCTATACTTTAGGTTGTACCTTGTCTAGACACTGTCTAGACTTAGCTATGACCGCTATATTTCATAGTTTGATTACTTTTAGCCAGCGACAATCCTATCCATGTAATGAAAATGTAATGGATTAATCTCAGGGATTACTTAGTCTGAATAATCAGATTTTAGGCTGTCAACCTGTCACTATAGTGATACACGCCTTATCTGAAACCCTTAAACATTTATCAGACGTGGCGATCACGACCGTAACTTTACGATCGTTAACGCTCTGCCTACCCTGCAAGGGATAAAGTCGTGATTTGTGTGTGTATTTGTGTATGTATGTATGTATGTGTACTCTGTGTCTATAAAAATTAGTGCTCTGTATACCGACTCTATTTTTTCTCACGCAATACCGATAAGAGCGTAGGTATTTGAACAAATGAAAATAAGAAATCCAAAAACTGACAAGTGTCAACCGGGAATCGATCCCGGGCCACGTGGGGTACCGGCCCAATACCCTACCACTGAGCTATCGACGCACCGGTTGGCCTTCGTCAATTTCTCGATCTCTTGATGCTCGTCTTGAAGCGACGATCTTAGGGACATCTAGTGCTAGTACTTCGGTACCTCACGCGGCCCGGGTTCGATTCTCGATTCTTATTTTCATTTATGAAAATAAGATAGCACTGTTAGGAGATTAACAAAAGAGATATAAGGTGAGTTTTAGTGGAAATGTTGGAAGGGGATTCCCGCGAAGACCTAACGAGCGTGCATGAAAAGACTGATGAAATTAGAAGAAGCGAAATAAGTATGCCAGGATCGTAGCAAGTGGAAGGAAATAGCCTCTGTCTGCCCAAACGGGAAAGAGGTGTGATTTATGTATGTATATAGCACTGTTTGTGGTGGTGCCGTGTGATGCCGGCTTAGAATAGCATCACCCCACATCCTTCCCGCGGGTGTCTTAAGAGGCGACTAAGGGACTCGAGGGTATTGGTGTATTACAATTTTTAGACGACAGGCTGACAACCTGTCACTATAGTAATACACATGTTTTCTGAAACAATCTTGGAAAACAATCCTTAAAAATGTAAGACGTGGCGCTCTGCCTACCCCGCAAAGGATAAAGGCGTGATATATGTATGTATGTATATAGCACTGTGAGTGCGGTAAATCCCAATAAATACGTATTTGAAGTTTTTGCTCACACCAGCAGTATATTATGCGTGGGTGCGGTAAATCCCTCAGCTCGATTTACTGGGCCCAGCCGCTGACTTGACCGCCTCAATAAAATATGCGCATGGAACCGGGTCAGGGGGCAGTGACGCATTCACCTTTCAGGAATGGCTTCGAACTTTGATGCTTTTTTAAGGTGCCGTAGGTGTTGGACGGCCCGTTAGTAGAATGTATGTAGTAGAAAGAAACGCGTGAGACTAGTTAAAATTGCATGGGTGTAAAAAAAAATGCTGCAAATATTTTAAGGGAAGAACCAGCTCAAGAAACTGAACAACTTTACCAAGGAACTATGAAAACAAGGTCGAAATATGAAAACAAAATCGGACCTCCCTTAAAAAAAGTACCAGCCGCCCTCGTCAATTTATATGGAAGTCTAAAAATTTTTTCATTGTCCCTTTGGGTAAGTTGTTCAGTTTTATGGGCTGGTTCACCCATTACAATATTTGCAGCTAATATTTTTACACCCTGTATAATAATGGTCAAATTATTAAAACTCAAATTATATGCAAAATGTAGACCACAACGTAGCTTTCTCAGCGAGGCGTCAAAATCGAATCCCCTGAACAAAACACGATCACACGGCGCCTGTCAACAGGCCCGTGTCAGTGGGTGCATCCAGCCTGATGGGTCACCAAGGAGGATGCACGCCACACTTTTTTACATACAGCACATGCATAATAGGGAAGTCTCAACACAAAGATTGTTAAAACCTTTTTTGAAATAAGAACTTTTTTACTTTACTTTTTACTTTTACTTTACTTTAAATAAATACTTTACCTCACGCTTTCATTCCTTGCAGGTTCAGGTGGAGCCGATCGTAAAAATACTGTCGCTAGCGCTGCGTCTGACAAAAAATTTGAAGATGAATTAAAAAAGATGAATCACAATAGTGACAGGTTGTCAGCTTGTCGCTTAGAAAGATTCTGACAAGAGACTCCTCTGAAAAGAGAGAGAGCTTGTCGCAACAAATTGTAATAGCATGAAACTCTCGAGTCCAACTTATTATTAAACTCTTTGTGTGACGTCGGTTTAGAATAGCATCACCCCTTTTCTTCCCGCGGGTGTTGTAAAAGGCAACTATGGGACTCGAGGGTTTCATGTGTGCTACAATTTTTAGGCGACAAGCTGACAACCTGTCACTACAGTGATACATCATGAATCATCTAAAAGGGCCCTCAATACTTGTCAGACGTGGCGATGAAGACCGTAATTTTACGATCGTTAACGCTCTGCGTGATTTATGTATGTATGTATGTATGTATGTTTATTGTACACCATTGAAACATACAGTTACTACATAGAAACTTAAATACAAAGGCGAGCTTATCTCTACAAGAAATTTCCGATTCCCGTTTCCTGCTTCCCGCCCCCGACTAGATAAAGTTGTTCAGTTTCATCCTTTCCTTTATATTTTTCGGAAGTTACACCGTCCCTTTACATACATACATATATCACACCTTTATCCCTTGCGGGGTAGGCAGAGCGTTAACAGCCGTAAGAATACGGTCGCTATCGCCGTTAGTGACATTTTTGAGAAGTGTTTTCCAAGGTTCTTTAAGGAAACATGTATATCACTGAAGTGACAGGTTGTCAGCCTGTCGCCTAAAAATTGTAATACACCAATAATACTCTCGAGTCCCTCCCAACAAACAAATTAAACTTATAAAATTAAGTCTATAAGATCTATACTCTTATACTTGTCATAAAATAGCATTAATAATGTCAATGTTCCTTATAATGGCACATTATAAGAAGATTTAGTTAAGACGCTGTTATGAAGGAAGGCCAACGAAAAGCGTTACTTTCGATTCATTTTTTAAGCCTGTTACTGATGCTACCAAGACCTCAAAAAAATATAATGACATACTCGAAGATATTATCTAGTAGTAACACTATCGTATGACTCGATTGGTTTGACATATTTTAATAACAAAAATCTCAAAAAGAGCATTAAAAATATTTTCAAACCAATTTGATCGTAATTTGGACTACTATTTTAATATAGTTTCTTGATGTAGAATATTCCTATTTCAATGTCCTATAAATTATACTATTAGGTTTTAGTGAATGAACAGATTTTAATTCAACAAATCATTTTTTTCCAAAAATTAGAACGGTTCTCGCCGACAAACCAACCTCCCGATGACATCCCGCACCGCCCGCTACCCCGCCAGTACCCAAATGGCTCTTGCCAGCGCCGGTACTGTGTCAAAATTTCCCGCAAAATTGACAAATATTTTTTCGTAATTATTACGTCGCTCATTTT
Organism: Keiferia lycopersicella; assembly: GCA_029255805.1. Classification (NCBI taxonomy): domain Eukaryota; kingdom Metazoa; phylum Arthropoda; class Insecta; order Lepidoptera; family Gelechiidae; genus Keiferia; species Keiferia lycopersicella. The sequence continues at coordinate 1,682,704 of JARACZ010000018.1, forward strand.
ACTTATGACGTTAGTGACATGGACAGATTGCTTGATAAAATACTTTATGGCTGACACCAAAAGGCGTAATTTAAGTATGCGCTTATTATTACGTCGGTTACGTCTTTTGGCGAGACGAGCAAAAATTTATCGTAGCTGTCGCTTCAGCTAGCCTTGACGAGAGACGATATTTTATCTATAAAAGCAAAAGTCTAACCAAGCCTTTTTACTTATAATAAGAAAGGAATGATATATAACTAGTAATTCACTTTAAATATTTACAGTGTGCATTCTGAACATGAGTAACGTTTGTACAGTAGGTACCAAGTAATTTTTAATACCTATTATCTTTTCAAGATAACTCGTGGTTGACAGGTTATCTAAACAATTTTCCCCCAAGAACTTATTACAGAAACCGACACAGCGGTGCCAAATTAGATCCAGTCGGTGGTCATTCAACCACAGACCAGATATGTCTTGTGCGCGCACGCAAATATATTGTTTTCTTCGTGCTTTAACTCTTCGGACGGAGCGAATAGTGATATTTTTTAAGTCTGAAGACGATATTGCTTACGTACGCCATGATCTAGCCACGTATATATAATCTGTGATACCTATACGCTGTTCTGTGGCCGGGATGGTATGGGATTCAGACATACAAACAAAACTACATCAGAAAGCAGTCTTACCAGCTTCTTCACAATTACAAAATTTTTGCGCTGCTCTTTGTCACGCTTTTGACACATCGCTGACTGCTGCTTACTCCGCTCGTACGACTCGTGGGTTGAACACGAGAATGAATGTTTATGAGAATGAACACGAGATGTCACTACACACACTACTCCTACACGAACACGAACTACAAAAACCTTAGTTTCGGAAATAAAGTAGTTTTACTTTCTTTGGTATGGTTGAATGTTTTGACGAATTTTTGATTTAAAGTGACAGCTGTGAAACTAAAACCTGAGTTATCTCGAAAACTATGCATGCCAGACTGTAAGTTTTTTAGGGTAATATGGCACTTTCTATGTAAGAGTAGTATAAAAAAATTAATTAGATGGTGCGGTTTAGGAGCTGAGTATGAACTTTTATGTTCATACTGAAGCTTCCATCAAAGAGATAACATTATAGTAATACCCAGTATCCCGTTGCGCACCATCTATATTTCCTTAAAATAACGTGGCACTTGACATATTCTTCAGAACAAAATAAAAAGGTGGTCTGTGGCCCTAGAAAGTCCCTAATTGTGGGCTTGACGAGATATTTTTAGGGAATAGAATAAATGAGGAAGTTGACTAAATGTAAAAGTAGACCAAATGAGAATTTGGAACAAATGAGGTCGTGAAATAAATAACAAGAAAAGTAGGAATTCAATAAAGCGCATGTGAGTGAGGCTAGGCTTAGGACAATTGTGGACTAAATAGGGGCCCAATTTTAATTTTATCAAACAAGTTCTAAAATATGAGTACCGAAACTGAGTAATTTTTGCTCTACTTTGCACCGTTTTTGAGGTATTTTCACTTTTAGTTTGCATTATTTTTAATTTTCGCAAAAGTTATTTTTTTTAAATGTTTAATGGCGTTTGCGAATGGCAATTATCTGTCATGCGTACTTTTTTCTATTCTTTATGGCATCTTTTTGTTTTTTATCCGACCAGCTTGGAAAAAGGGTTATGTTTTATATGAGATGGGGCACTTAACTAAAGTCTTTTGTAAGCTTTTTAGTTTTATTTTCGCTGTAATAACATAGACCCATGTTATTACAGCGAAGTTTTAAGTTCTCTGTGGCTGTGGATGTAGAAGAAAGAATAAGTTAATTTTCGAATTTTCTTCAGATTACCCCGGGTTTTTTCGCCCGTGATCCTATTTAAAAGTATCTGTTCACCCTCTCTTTCACGCTCGTTTACTCACCTACATTGCTTTTCCGTTCTAGCATCATACTTCAGAAATTCATCTTACATCCTGCTTACGTTAAAAAATTATCGTTCAGTTGTCCATTCGTTTCATCTTACAGTTGTTCGTCTCATCTTACAAATCATCCCACATACATGATGTAAATTCTAGTATTTCACGGGCTACAGCCCAAGTCGACGGTTGTTGGCACTTAATCCGGCGGCATAAACAAAAGAAAACAATGAAGTACCTACCTATAGCAAGAAGCAGGCGTGACTGAGGACTCCAATGCAAAACGCCATTTAACATTTTAGTTAAATATCATTTTTGAATATTAAAAACGAATGAAAACTGAGAGTGCATATATCTTGAGAACAGTACATCGTATAGCAAATATAACTGAAATTTCGTACTCAGATTTTTGGACTTGGGACATTTTCCGACTTTCGACCATTTTCTATCAAAATTGAAACAATTGTTTACACCGTTTGATTCATAATCATCTTTTTTACAATCTATTCGTACTTTTTTTTAACTTTACAGAATCTGAATTGGGTCGGCTAGATTTTTTTTCATATTTCGACCTATGTTCCAGGGGGAAAGTTGTTCAGTTTCAAGGACAGGTTCATAAAAGGAGCTTAGTACTTATCCTAACATCCTTTGTGATTAAATTTGTGTGTTTTAACTAGCCATTACGTTCTTTTAAGGCCTTCCTCCTCTTCTGCGTCCATCCATCTACCCACATTCATATTTCTTTTCGTCGCATTATCACAAAAAAATAATAATTCACGGTAGAAGTAAAAGTTCCATGGCCGGGATAAAGCTCAAATATATTTAAAAGGTGGTCGGACTGCGGTCATGTGCATAAGACACACGACGTACGGGTGCGTAGTGTGCGAGCGCCAGATGATGTGTCTGAGCGCGGGGAGCGCGGGCGGCCCCCCACACCTCACCCCCTGAAATCGTGATTTGAGCAGCAACTCCTCGCCTTAATATTACGTTTACTCTTATAATTTGGCTGGTTAAACGTCAATAAATCCAAATTATATGGCTACTATAAGGGCTCGAAATGTGTTCTTCTTATAGAGGCTAACTACATTGCTTTTCAGCCTTATAATATTCAAAGATATATAAAGTCTTTTAATATGATAAATTATTCTTATAAAAGACATGCATAAGGTAATTATGATGCTTGTCAACTTATAGGAGCATTTGATAGGACGTCTATCCAGCAAACAAATTTTGTCATTTTATATAATCTTTACAAGGATGAAAGCATTCCATATTCCCTAATACAGCGATTTTAAAAGAATTGTTCTCTTTATGGTTATATTAAAATGGATTACATAACTAAGATTGCCATTTTGAAAGCATAGCAGGTTGTGTGGATTTATTACGGATTGGAATTTACTTTAAAAAATGTATTGAAATAAAAAATAAATAAATTTAAAAATTAAAAACTTAAGTAGTACATAATGGGATTTTGTTCGTGTCAAAGGAACCCTAAAAATATGTTAAATGGCGATAACACAAAATGGCGATAGAATATAAGCAACCAATGTGGCTATAATAAAGTTTTCACTCTTATTGACCCCTTGTAGACAATGTGCTTATCGTTTTGCTCTCTTAATGGCACTGTATAGAACATGAGTAAATAATTTATTACGTTTTTAGCACTCAAAAAGCATAAATTCGAGGGCGGGTTGACACCACAACACACAGCGTACCACATTTTACTGTGAATTTGAATTCCCAGTTACTTTTCACTATATATGAGCACACAAATCAGAAATATATTAACAACTTAAAATAATTATACTTACCGTTCTCTTTTCAGTTAAATCGTTCATACTTTCCACGCCAAAAACACTTGTTGCAGAATCATAAACAGACGGCTATAAGGGCCTACGGATTTTTAAGAGCCTTTGATTTGCCACAATGGGTTTAACTTCTTTGTATCGGATTATGATAAAACACATATAAGGATGATCGCCCTTATTAACGTTTTTCATATGATTTTTATATGTGTATTGGTTATATAGAAGTTATTTCTTTGCCATTATAAGTTAATCTTCCTTGTCCCTTGCCATAATATAACACGTATAAGGGGAAAAAAGCGATCAATAAGGTAACTATAAGGGGGGTACAAGGATATAACCTTTATAAATTGTGCCCAAACACACCCTTATTAGCGATAATACGGCTTGTATAAGTATATTATTTTTGGCTATATAAGCCACAATAAGAGCAACTTTTGTTTGTTGGGCTTAGTCGCCTCTTACGACACCCACGGGAAGGATGTGGGGTGATGCTATTCTAATCCGGCATCACACAGCATCACACCGTCCCTTTATACCGTGTATTTCAACAAAACCCACGAAATTTTTATGTAAAACTGTGTAAAACACAAAAACTAGTTTCAATTCGAGTTATGACAAGTTTGGGCCCGATGTAATCGATCACACCCTTACTTTCCCTTAGTTTGGACACGGGGACTCTTGTTTCACGAAAAGTTAGCATCATCAAATGAAATGGATGCCAATAGAATTTTGAATAAAAGGCAAAAGTGACCCTTTTGTCTGAATTTTTATGAGATAAGTACTACTGTAGGGTAGGGATAAAAGTTCCGTCCGCCCAATATTAAAAATAGTTTGTCTTAGGTGTGGTAAATGAATTTGTATGCGCAGATGAATATAAAGTATATACCTTATAATATAGCCTAAACAAAAAAAATATATTACGAGTATCTGCTATCCTGTGGCTATCCACTGGCTATCTTCATGAGCCATGTTGCAAGGTACTCTTAAGTCATGTCGTGGCTATCCTAAAATCCTATACATGTTAGGTATTTTCTGTCTTGTCGTCAGGCTTTTTGCCAAATCTATCGAGTTGTCAAAGTCAAGGACGTTTTTTTCTTGTACTTCAAAGAGGAGGTACATTTAACCGACACTGGCAGAATTACCCTAGATAGGTAGAAGTCCATTAAATCAATAAAAATAGGTTGTAGTTTGTGTTGTTTAGCTCTATAGGACATATATTATATAGTTATCTGTGGTTCAGCTCACATTTTCCTGCTAGGATCTGCAGTCTTGTGACCATTCTTGTGACTAAGAAATCAGCTGAATAAGCAATATGGACATGGAGATGGAGCGTGAAGCTGTGTTTCTGTTCCTGTTTGCCACGGGCACATCCGTGGTGGCATTCCTGCTTGTTGCGGCGTACCACTCTTTCACCTCGAACGCAATCTCGAAAGGGCCAAAGTAAGCATGTTTTGCCTTACGGGGCTGCATACATACACGCATATATCACGCATTTATCCCTTACGGGGTAGGCAGAGCGTTAACGGTCGTAAGGATACGGTCGCTATCGCCACGTCTGACATTTTTGAGGAATGTTTTCCAAGGTTGTTCCAGAAAACATGTGTATCACTATAGTGACAGGTGGTCAGCCTGTCGCCTAAAATTTGTAATACACCAATACCCTCGAGTCCCTTAGTCGCCTCTTACGACACCCGCGAGAAGAATGTGGGGTGATGCTATTCTGGGGTACGGGGATGAGTGGACCTAAACGCGACTATTTTAATTACAGGATTTCTACCTGCCCAAAAATACAACCAATCAATTATTTCCGGGTGGCCCCAGGGCTAAAAACGTAAAAAGTACGTTCATACGGTTAGCGCAGGCGCAGCCGCGGGCGCCCACTAGTAAATAAATAAAATATATGTATAGAATAGCGTTTTTATGCATATATCTTCACGCAAACTCTGATCACAACGGGTTTTTCATGGCTTCCTCGGTATTGTGTAGAGAAATTGATTACTTATATGAATAGGTAATCCTAAACCTTTCATTTCATTTCTATTCCAGATCCAATCCAACCAAATTGGGCTATTCGGAGTCCAAAACGAAAAAAAAGAAAGACAAATCCAAAAATTCCTCCAAATAAGTCACTGTGAACTTTATCAGCTAAGTACTAAGTGAATAAATAGGATACAGGTTCAAAAAGGCTTTTAATTTACTACTATTGAAGATAATCGCATACTATTACTATAGAAGTGCCTTACCAAAAAAAAGTTAGACTCGCGTTGAACGCGTGCCTAGCGTCTTATTTGTATGAAGTTTTATTTTAAAACACGTGTCTGACTCGCGTCTAACTTTTTTTGTGGTAATGCCCTAAATGTATTGATAGGAACTAATATACAGGGTGTAAGGAAAAGTACTAACTTCCTTTCAAGAGATGAACCGTTCCTAGCTTAGTGTATACGTAGAGTTGTCCTTCTTCTGGACCGGTCTAGGGTCGGGTTAATCCCTCAGTCGCCTCTTACGACTCCCACGGGAAGAGATGGGGTGGTGCTATTCTACTGCAGCACACGGCCAATTGTTCACTATCGGTAGCACTCAAAATATAACCTACCAAATATAATTTCCTTCGATAGGTATCTAAAAGTATGTTAATTGTCCAGTGTCCAGGTAGGTAATATCTTAACTCCACCCGCGTGGAAGTCGGTTTTAATCTCTTAACATCCCAGAAGAACATTTTTTCGGGATAAGAATGTTCTATGTGTTAATCCAAGTTACCTCCTACCTGTATGCCAAATTCCATGAAAATCGGTTCAGTAGTTTTAGCGTGAAGGAGTAACTAACAAATATACAATCTGTCGCATTTATAATATTAGTAGGATAGAGAGATTAGCTTGGCCCATCTACTTTCAAAGAATCGGCGGTATTCCCTGCTAGGTCTCAATTGCCACTTTTACCGAGATATACATACATACATATATCACGCCTTTATCCCTTGCAGGGTACGCAGAGCATTAACGGCCATAAGAATACGGTCGCTCTCACCACGTATGACATTTTTGAGGATTGTTTTCCTAGGTAGTTTCAGAAAAGTGACATGTTGTCAGCCTGTCGCCTAAAAATTATAATACACCAATACTCTTTACCGAGATATTTAGTTAAATAGTCGTGCAAATCTTATAATTACTTGTAAAGGTGCACACTTACTTCGTGGAGTGCTTTGTAGCTGTAAAAAGTACGTCAATTCGAATTTCTTACCTTCCAAGGCAAGGCTTTCAAGGCATTACGTATAACTGGGTTTTCGTAGCTTTTGCTACGGCGTAGCAAGCAGTATCTCCGAATAAGCAAAACAAAAAAAAAGTTTTTTTTTAGTTTTCATTTTGAATTTTTATGTGAAAAAATATAAAACTGGTACAAACTCAAAAGGTTACTTACAAAGATCACAGTAATAATTCATCCATGTAGGTATACACATTCCATACTACGGAAGTCACATAATGAAGGCTCTTTTAGATGATTCGTATATAAGTGTAGTGAAATGTAGTCAGCCTATCACCTAAAGTTGCAATACACAAGAAACCCTCGAGTCGCTTAGTCGCTTCTTACGACACCCGGGGGAAAGAAATGGGGTGATGCAAAAAGGTTAGTTTAGGATGGTATAGGTACCAAAAACTTTGCAGTTAGATTAGACCATGAAACTGAACAAATTTCCCCTTGAAACATAGGTCGAATTATGAGAAAATTATTTGGGTCTTACAAACATATTGTCATGGTTGGTTGTTAATTTTGTACGGGAGGTGATTTTTTTTTTTTATATTTCGACCAATGTTTCTTGGGGAAAGTTGTTCAGTTTCTTGAGCTGATTCACCCTTTAAAATATTTGCAGCTGATATTTTTACACCTTATTTACACTTTATTTAAGTAGAAGAGGTGCCATTCGCAATATTCGAGAGAATTGAAACTACGTAAAGATAATTCAACGCAGTCTCTTTTCTTTTCGTGTAGGACACCGAGTCGTCCAACGACCCGATAAACCCTAGGCTCAGAATTGTACAACCACCTTCTGCAAGTAGCAGGCTTCTGACATGGTTGTATAACGACAGCCGTGTAAGTGATCATAGACAGCCAACCGGGGCCTACAGCTTAAAGTGCCATCCGACACAAAACCATCTTTCTTACGGACAATCAGGTGGTTCAGCCTGCAATGTCCTAACTAGACTGGGAACAAATTCACAAAGTAATAAATAAGTATCCACTTTGTGAGTGACCCACCGAGAAACGAACTCGGGACCTTCTGCGTCAAAGGCAGTCGCACTACCACTGCGCCACATCGGTCGTCGTAACTCGTAACTCCCAGTTAAGATACAAAATAAACCCATTCTCGTGTCGGGCTGCGTTACTCCCGCGACTCGAAGCCAAATTGAAATAGCTGTTTGATCGCGGATTCCTATTTGCGACTAGTGTTAGTTCAGGGTAACACTGTATAGTCCAGTATGGCTGGCATTATCTGATATTTACTTACAAAAATTCTAAAGTAGCTTATTTTTTGTATGGCTGTGTTATGTATGTCTGTAAACTACATACTAAATCTTGTGTATTTTTACGCTTGCGTAAATGTTCGATTCAATGTACGGTTGCATATTTTTTGAATTAAATTTTTAAACCTAGTTAATTTAATATAGTGCCGGCTTAGAATAACATCACCCGAAATCTACCAGTGGATGTAGAAAATAAATAAATAAATAAAATAGCGATTAAACGATAATTATCAAGGGAATGGGCAGCATTGTTCCCTGGAATGCAACATCTTACACTGTACTCATCAATCCGCTCGCCAAGCGTGGTGAGTATGGCAATATCCCCCAATATAAGGAGGCTCATGTCTAGCAGTGGAATGCTGCTTTTAAAGTTAAAGTTAAACGGGAGTATGTTAGCATTAGCATATGCCTAAAATATCACAAAATAGTAAATTGATTTCGGCAAATGGCCGAGAAGATATTATCCAAAAATAAACGACTTTATAATATATAGGGTCGGGTCGAAAAATGAAAAAAAACATTGGCCCACCCATACAAAATTTCTTTCTAAGTCAATTTATATGGGAGAACCAAATTTTTTTTTTTCATATTTCGACCCATGCTCCTTGGAGAAAGTTGTTCAGTTTCATGAGCTGGTTCATCCCTTGAAATGAAAGCATCAATTTTCCAAACACCCTGTATATATCAAAGATGAACATCTTTCAAATTTAGTCTTACTGGGCTACCAGTCTGTAGTCGTACGCTTTCTTCGTGTCTTCATTGTATTGTGTTGAACAAGGATGGAAACACAGAGAATTTTCTTTCTGTCTGTTTAACGGCATGTTTTTTTAAGCGTGGAGAATTTTAGTTCACTTGGGGATATTGTGAATGCTTGTATCACAACACACGTGATGTTTTGTTTGTGGATGTGTTAAAAGCGTACTGAATATCAAAATAACAACCTTGCTTTTTGACTTGACTAGTCTTTGTGTGGCTCATAATAGGAGCAAGTAATTCACAGGAGACATTAGTCATGAAACTGAACAACTTTCTCAAGGAACATAGATCGTGACGTGTACTTCTTAAAACTGAGTCGTATAAATTGGTTTTGTTTGGGATTGGGATATCCATTTTATGAACTTATTTCAATATGCCTTAGGGAAAGTTGTTCAGGGTCATGAGTGTTCCCACACCGTAAATTTATTTGCTCATGGTGTAGGGTCACTTATATTTATAGCTAAGGAGGTTGTCCCCTTTGGGACCATAAATAAAGTTGAACAAATCTCTGTCCAGAGCTTTAGAGTCTAGAGTCCAGATATGGGTAGTGGTTAGCTGGACTATAGGGTGTAAAAATTTAGCAGCAAATATTTTATGGGGTGAACCAGTCCATGAAACTGAACTACTTTCCCCAAGGAACATAGGTTGAAATATGAAAAAAAATTTGGACCTCCCGTTCAAAATTACCATCCGATCAAGTCAATTTGTACGGGAGGTCCAAAAAATTTCTCATATTTCGACCTATGTTTTTTGGGGAAAGTTTTTCAGTTTCATGGGCTGATTCACCCCCAATTCACCCCTTAAAATATTTGCAGCTAATATTTTTATACTTTATAATATGTAGATTACTAGTACTACTACAGCTACAACAGTCCACTGCCGGACATAGCTCTCACTCATTTAGGAGGTGTATGCCATGCTCACCGCGCTTGGCAAGCGGATTGGCGAGCGCAGCGCAAGGTGTTGTAGATATTTACAGAGAACGCTGCTGCCTCTTCCCTGAATCCATACCTTTATTTACGACACCCACAGGAAGAAATTGGGTGATGTTATTCTAAGCCGGCACCACACAGCATCACACTCTAGCCTAGAGAACCGTCTATACTACCTATGACGTTTTTATGTTATGTTATGACTTGCCTTCAACAGTGCGTAAGCGAAATAGGATCTGTTCAATACGCTGAAATTCTATGCATTCAGAGTTATCAAATTCCATGTCAACAGTCCATATACTGGGAATTTAATCTGTTCGTTTAGTTCCTAGTAGGTGGTGACGAAAGCTTTTTTTAAATCTCAGCAGCTAAGAGTCACTGAACTTGTCAGATAATCCCCGCAAGGGATAAAGGCGCGGTATGTGGGTGTGTATGTATTTCTGTCTGTAGTAAGTACATACATACACACATACATATATCACGCCTTTATCCCTTGCGGGGTAGGCAGAGCGCTAACGGCCGTAAAAAACGGCCGCCAACACCACGTCTGACAAATTGTGGGCAGTTTCAGATGATGATCCGTGTACACGGAGGACAGTAACTGTTTCTGTCCTCCGTGTTTGTGCATTACTATAGTGACAGGTTGTCAGCCTGTCGCCTAAAAAATGCAACACACATGAAACCCTTCAGTCCCTTAGTCGCCTCTTGTGACACCCGCGGTAAAGAAATGGGGTGATGCTATTCTAAGCGGGCATCACACGGCATAAGTATATGTAGTAAGTACAAGTAGGATAGCTTCTAACTACTGTTGAATTAATTTATACATACATACATATATCACGCCTTTATCCCTTGCGGGGTAGGCAGAGCGTTAACAGCCGTAAGAATACGGTCGCCATCGCCACGTCTGACATTTTTGAGTATTGTTTTCTAAGGTTGTTTCGGAAAACATGTGTATCACTATAGTGACAGGTTGTCAGCCTGTCGCCTAAAAATTGTAATACACCAATACTCTAGAGTCCCTTAGTCGCCTCTTACGACACCCACGGGAAGGATGTGGGGTGATGCTATTCTAAGCCGGCATCACACGGCATAGCCGGCATCACACGGCACACGGAATTAATTTATAATTATAGTTTGTGGTCTAGCCCCGTTGAAGGGTATAATCCCTGCTTTGACATGATAACGATGGTGTGAGTGAACCTTACATTATCAATAACTAAGCTTGTACCTACTTGTTTTGAATAAAATACTTATTTAGTTTCAAACCACAGAAGACTTGCTTTCTAAATAGGATTTTTTGGCTGATAGCAACACTTGTTCGAACTAGCGCTGTTTCCGATTGAGGAATTTGTCAAGTTCAGTTAAGTGCTCAATAAAAACTCTTGCCACGATATTTTAATGCTTTATTATTCTCAGAAAAAAGAAATAAGTTTTTATACAATTTCATTAGTTATTTGCACGGTATAATTTACTTGGAGCGCTTTCGCTACTAGGAACTAAACTATTAAAAGTTAGATCCCCGTTATGGAGTCAAAATAGCTAACTGCCTACCTCTACGCAATGTACCAAGAATTTTGCCTGTAAACTTGTCGCCAGTAGTTTCAAAATATTACAGAGGAGACGTGTTGAGATGGTTCACGAGACTAGGGAATGTGAAATCGGAAGATCCACAAAACCGGTTTTTGTTACCGACATTGGAGGTTAATCGCGGATTTCCGGTTTTGATCATCTTTAATAACTCTCGCGATCATTTTCATACATTATTTATGGTTTAACTGGGTCACTCGCGATATTTTTATATGTACATACATACGTATACATATATCACGCCTTTATCCCTTGCGGGTTAGGCAGAGCGTTAATGGCCGTAAGAATACCGTACTTATATGTATTTAATATAAACGAAATTGAACATACCTCTTCAAACATAATGGAAATTATATTTATCAATATTTTTTTGATTTTGGGAAATTCTTGCCCGGTCTTGAGCAGCAACCTGGGTACTTATTTACCTAAATTGCTTGCAAAGAGAGAGCAGACAGATAGCATATTATTATTTTTTCAGTGGTAAAGACCCTGATATGATACAAAATAAAGGAAACCAACAAAACCTCTCGTTCAACGATCAATTTTAGCGATTTAGAGGCTCTGAAAATCAGAATTCAAATATCGGGAAAATCGGCCTGATATTCCGGTTTTCCGAAATTCCGGTCTCCCGTTTTCCATCCCCTACGCAGGACTGGTAAAACGTGCATGAAATATTGTAAACACGACGTTGCAACACGATATTGCTGTATCACAAGCAAATTGCGACGGAAGCGAGATTTATCAGCAAACAGAGTAAATGCATGAAAGGATCTTATTCTGAGAATCTACGTAGGAGACAGGTATATTTGTTCATCATTCTCCTTGCCTTATCCCGTTCTCTATAGACAGGTATATTTGATACATACATACATACATATATCACGCCTATATCCCTTGCGGGGTAGGCAGAGCGTTAACGGCCGTAAGAATACGGTCGCTAACGCCACGTCTGACATTTTTGAGGATAGTTTTCCAAGGTAGTTTCCTAAAACGTGTGTATCACTATAGTGACAGGTTGTCAGCCTGTCGCCTAAAAATTGATGATGGATCTTAATCGTAACACATACATCATGCCTTTATCCCCTGCGAAGCGTTAACGGCCGTTAAAAAAACAATCGATTTCGCTACGTCTGTCGAATATTGAGGACTCTTTCAGATGATATAATTATGCATCACTGTATTAACTTATTGTTACAAAGCTAATACAAGCAAAACAAGTGGAAAAAAATCACGCTACCGATGGGATGAATCGGTACCACTGTAGTGACAGGTTGTCAGGCTGTTGCCTTATGAAACCCTCGACTCCTTTAGTTGCTTTTTACGACTCCAATGGAAAAAAAAATTGCGTACCTACCTGCTTAACTATCATTGTGTATGGTTATTTCAAAGTAATTGCAAATGTTTTTAGGATCAGTTTTGTGCGTGTAAGTGCACAACTTTCCCCAAGGAACTTACATAAAAATATGAAAAAAAAAGGATTGGGCCTTAAGACACATTTTTTTTAACTTATTTGATCGGGAGGTCAAAATATTTTCATATATTTGAACCGATGGTGAATTGAACAATTTCACGAGGCAAACTCACCCTGAGATATAAAGACTCCTATTTTATGGATATCTCAAAAAATCTCGGTATTCTTCGAATTCTGGCTAGAAATTTTCTCCTTTATTTATATAAAGGCATGTTTAAAAATACGCTTTCAAAAGCTTCCGGTGGTGAAAGGTTGATTTTTAGTGCAAAATTATCACCAGCCAGTCTCGGTATTTATGGCATTGTTCGAGGAAATGAATGGAGTGCACCTGGTCGGGCGGCTGGCTGACCAGGCGGTCGCTCGGGCGATAGGGACCTGCTGGAATCTGGATTGTACCGGTTAGTTTCTATGCAGTACCTAGGCGAGGACTTAGCCACCATTGCTGGTAGACAGTGGATACATGACGATGATGGCGAGAAAAAGAAGAGGCTTATCAGCAGTGGGTAGATGTGGGCTGATATAATGATGATGACTTAGGCTAGTCTTTCACAGACAGATCAGACAGATAGATCGACAGATAGTATACGGCGACGTGAAGTGATATGCTGTGTGGTTATTTATGATATTGTTCGAGGAAATGAATGGAGAGCACCTGGTCGGGTGGCTGGCTGGCCAGGCGGTCGCTCAGCGATAGGGACCTGCTGGAATCTGGATTGTACCGGTTAGTTTCTATGCAGTACCTAGGCGACGACTTAGTCACCTTTGCTGGTAGACAGTGGAAGCGGGAAGCACAGGACCGACGCAGATGGCGAGAAAAAGAAGAGGCTTATCAGCAGTGGGTAGATGTGGGCTGATATGATGATGATGATCATGACCTAGGCTAGTCTTACGATAGTACTCGGTGACGTGAAGTGACATACTATGTGGTTAGTTATGGCATTGTCCGAGGAAATGAATGGAGAGCACCTGGTCGGGTGGCTAGCTGGCTAGGCGGTCGCTCGGGCGATAGGGACCTGCTGGAATCTGGATAGTACCGGTTAGTTTCTGCGCATTACTTAGGCGAGGACTTAGCCACCGTTGCTGGTAGACGGTGGATGCGGGAAGCACAGGACCAACTCAGATGGCGAGAAAAAGAAGAGGCCTATACTCAGCAGTGGGTAGATGTGGGCTGATATGATGATGATGACTTAGGCTAGTCTTACGACAGATAGTAGACGGTAACTTAAAGTGACATGCTGTGTGGTTATTTATGGCATTGTTCGAAGAAATGAATCGAGAGCAATTGAGAAATGGAATTACTGCTACAGCCACAACAGTCCACTGCAGGACATGGGCCTCCCCCAATTGGCGGGTATTGCCATACTTACCACGCTAGACAGGCGGATAAGCCAGCGAAGTCAAGATTTTGTGTAGATACTTACAGGAAATGCTGCTACACGTTCCCTGGATTCATTCCTTAGTCATCTTTTACACAAGCAGAAATGGGGTGATGCTATTCTAAGCCGGCACCACACGGCATTATTGTACCTACTGTTGTAAATTAATTGTCAGTTTTTGCGGCGGTAGTGTAGAGAGCGATACCGGTCGTCGCTCGTTAGCTATGTGGGTTAAGTGCCGATCCAAGTTTCAGCCATTATCTTTATATCGCTTCCTTTTATCCCAGCCTCCAATGATACCTATGCCATGGATCGTATACGTAATTTGTGATATCCTTTGAGTATACTCAAGCAAACTATACAATATAGAGTGCACATAACCGCATATGATATATCGTATTATAATTATATACGCGCCGATTTTTTAGTTTTTTAGCCATTGTAATGCTAGCCTCACTCACTCTATTGTCACTGTATTCCTGACACCATTGCCACATAAAAATTTCAAGATTAGAATAAGAATCGGCTAAAAGCATCCAACTGACACACTACCAAGACACAATTACCAAGACATATTTAAGGCCCCGGTCTCGGGTTTTGCGGGCAACGGGGCGGCAGCGGCAGCGGCGCGACAGGATCTTTTGCATATTAAATGGACCGGTTCTTGGACACAGCAGCGTGGGAGCGGACAACGACCGGTGCACTCCCTAGAAAAAAAAGGCGAGCGCGCCGTCGCCGCTGCCGCCCCGCTGCCGGCAAACCCGAGACCGGGGCCTAAAACAGCGGAAATCGCCAGTAGCCACCTCGATTTTTTGGTCATGCATGCATTCCTATATTGACTACATATGCATATCAACGAGCCCCTCACTAAACGCTTGCTTACCTAGAGTCTGCGAAAATCCGCTTCCACCGTTTATTACCCCTTCGATATCATGGATGACCTACATGGACGTTGCAATGTTCCAAATGCCCGCTTGTACCAGGTGGTCATGTTTACCGAAGGTACATCACCGTTGATAATGTTGGTCATTTGAACTTTATTTTCAGTGGAGGTGGTGGAATTCAACCAGGAAGGGTATGGAATGTTTTTGATTACCGATATTCGGAAGTCTAGGTTACGTTTGTAACCTGAACGCGACTTTTTTTTTACAGTTTATTGCACCATGACGGCTTAGAATAACATCACTCCACGTCTTTCCCGCGGGTGTCGTAAGAGGCGAATAAGGGAAACGAGAGTATTGGTGTAGAACAATTTTAAGGCGACAGGCTGACAACCTGTCACTGTAGATGTTTTATAAAACAACCTTGGAAAACAATCCTCAAAAATGTCAGACGTGGCGATAGTGGCCGCATTCTTACGGCCGTTAACGCTTTGCCTGCCCCGCAAGCGATAAAGGCGAGATATATGTATGTATGTATTCGTAAACCTAAAACTGCATTCTAGTTACCTATGGCTAAACAATAGTAAAAAACAAACATTGCAAAGGATTCACGTTGCTTGTCTCGGCTAAGTCATAACAACCAGCCATAACGTGGCTCAGTGTGGTTCCGGCCCCTCTGAAGTTATTTGAAATTTTTTAGTTGCGCTTTCGGTTACCTATATCTACCTATGTATTTATATTGGATATACTATTTTACGACTCTTTTGGTCGCAGTAATGGACAATAACGTCTCCGAAATAAACCAGTGATTCATTACAACGTCAGGATACGTCCTAATTTTAAGACCAAGTGTTTACCTTCGCTCCCGCAAAGAGTGGCGGAAAAATTTGTTTGGTAATTGACTGTTTACCACCTCCATAGTTTGCATGCTCTACGTGTGCGCAGTGTACGGGTTGCAAAAAAGGGTCTTCTGTCCCCACACGTTTCCTTATCTCTCACTTGTCGCTGCGATAAAATATGCAGATTGGAGTCTAGACGTAAAGTAGGTGGGACAAAAACTAGGCAACGTTTTTTCCCTTCTGTTCTCGCCCTGTCTATCAATATTCATGAGTCCCAGACTGCTCTATTTGTGGCAATTTGATTCGGTTTTTTATGCCTTTTTTTGGTGGATAGGATAGTTCGGTAAGTATAATTTTGAATATGAAAGGGTGCCCGCTTGAACGGTACGAACTCTAGTAGAGGAGATACACCAACTGGATCGCTATGATCTCCTTGAGCCAGGCTAAAGAATACGAAATTACTAAACCAATCCAACTGACGCGCTATCGACACACAACTGAAACGATTTCGAATTAGTAAACCTTAGTCCCAGGTCTAACCTTTAAGGGAAACTACCAAAAGTGAAGAGTAAAGGCAAACATTTCTGGGCCTGCTAAATAAAAATCGCTTCAGTTGGATGTCGATTGGATCTCAGTTGGATGATTTCGGTCGTTTCGTGGTCTGTTAATAATTTGAAGTATAGAAAATCTCAGTGGCAAATGGTAGTTGAGTTTCGATGGCGTTACAGTATAATGACAAAAAAGTAGCAGACTTGGGACCCGGATCTTTGATTTCACTATAATTTTAAGTACTTTTCTAATCAGGCCACCATGACTTGAAGACACACTCAAAAACGCAATTATAATTAGTTTTGTGCCAGACCTTTACTTAGTCAAGAGCAATTAAAACTTAAATGAGTGCGCCCAGGTTTGTTCGGTTTGTCTAAAACTCGTATGAAGTTTTGACGAGCTCCTTCGTTTAAGCCATAGAGACACTGCTCTGTGATGCCGGCTGAGATACTCATCATTGGGCTCGTACGTCTGTGACAGGCGATTTAATCAGTGTCTGAGGCAAGAGTTTTTTCAGTATTCGGGACGCTGCTGTCCCTAACACCCTGAATAGATTTTTTCTTTGGACCTTTTAAAGTATGGAAACCCTTTATAAGGATCTTTTCTTTCGCTTTGTTTGCCCTTAAAGAAAAAAATTTTTCCCCCCAGCTTGTCTATATAATTGTAAGTCTGTGTTCTCGACTAATGTGGTAGAGAATGTGTAATCTTTATTCATCCCTTCTAACTTCATCAGCCGTTTCTGAGTAAGTAGTTGTAAGTTTTAGGCAGCCCTAATGAAGTGGGATTTCTTTGTTTCTTTGTGCACGGTTAGAGATCCTTCTCAGAATAAAATCTCGGAATAAAAGAAAATAAGGATGGCAGAGAGGTAAATTTAATTATCTTGTGGTTCTATCCTGAATGTTTGAGCCCTCAAACAAATTGTGGTTAGGTACCTACCTATTATGAATCTTAAAGGTTTGGACGGTCCAGACTGTGGTCCCGGTAGACGGAAGACTGTGTTGCTCGAAGGGTCTGGATCTGGACCTAACTCAAGATAAAACTAAGTCTTTGTAACGCTTCTATAAAACATGTCAAAGAATACTACAATTTAGGGTTATTTTTAGTTAGACAGACAGAAGCAGTACTTATGCAAAACTCTCTTCACCAATTCAAACAACTTTTTACTATGAGGAAGGACTATGACGTGTATCTGACCAAAAAGAAACCCCTATCAATATTATCATTATCACTCTCTGCAACTGATTAACTTTCTTGCGAATACTAAAACAATCGACGACCGATGTGGCAGTGTGCTAGTGCGACTGCCTGTGACGCAGAAGGTTCCGGGTTCGACTCTCGGTGGATCAATTTGTTCCTAGTCTGGTTAGGACATTGCGGGCTGAACCACCCGATTGTCCGTAAGTAATACGGTTCCGTATTTTGGATGGCACGTTAAACCGTAGGTCCGGGTTGCTGTCTATGATAACTTAGACGGTGGTCGTTACTTAACCACGTCAGAAGCCTGCTACTACTAGTAGGTGGTTGAAAAACTTTGACACCAGGGTTCATCGGGTCGTTAGACGACTCGGTGCCCACACAAAAAGAGAAAGAGGTTAAAACAATGATGATTTCGGACTGACTGATGACTCGGGTCTAAACTGACGAACATCAATTTCCAGAATTTTCTCGAAATTCCAGTTAAAATGCAATTCCCGGTTACCCAAATCCGGACGAGGGCCCTCGGCACTCGCATTTATTCCCTGATCTTTGATGTTCCAAGTTGAGATAACAATCAGGAGTTGCCAAGAACAAGATGCCCCTCCATATTAATTGTAAGGGCCCAGCCTTACAAACACAAAGGCGCCACTTATACCACTCGTCGGTTCTGCGTTCTTACTCATTGAAAAGTTCTTACGATTCGCTGTAAAGGAACGTGTTTCTGCGGTTACTTATCGCACACTTGACGCACGACGGAGCGCAAAAATATCGCAGCGGTCTGTCAGATCCATACTAGAAATGTCAATCCCAATAATAAAACCGCTCAACCGCTGTCATCGCAGCGCTATCGCAGTGTCGTCCGTCGAGTGTGGTTTTAGCGGGATTGACGTTTCTAGTATGGATCCGACAGACCGCTGCTATATTTTTGCGCTCCGTCGTGCTGTTACGCGGGCTACCCTGGTTAGGTTTTTAAAAAAAACTCACAAAATACTACACTACTTATGTATTTGGCAAATAGACAGAAAGTCTTAACCAAGGGTGTCTCAGCTCAAAGCGCGCGGCGCGACGGTAAGAATAAAGAATGATGTTAACGCGAAGAGAGTCTAGCTGCAACTGTCTGTGCATACGCGAGCAAGTGCTTTTTAATAATTAGTACCGCATGGCACCTAATAGGGCAGAATGCAAAGACAGCAGATTAGGGCATAGAAATACAGGGTGTAACACGCCCCCCCTTAGAATGGAGCTTTAGATTTTAAATTAGATAAAGCGAAATGGAAGATACGAGATGCGACTTGAACTGAGATAGAAACTTAAGATTAGAAATAGAAAAATAAAGAAATAGAAATTGATCTGACTTACTTAATTATTAGCTAAGTTTCTATTCGACAATACAGTATCATAAGATCTGGCTCTAGTCTTACTAAACATTACATTTTCAGGAAGAGACTTGATTGACTTATTGTCATTTTCAGTTTCAGATATATCAGTTAATTCGATAGAGTTATGAAATTTGGATTCTGTTTTAACTAGGCGTTTAGTATTACATTGATTGAATATCTGAATACAGCATGAAGAGTTAGAATGATTCCTATTACAGTATTTATACATTTTATAAGCAAGATATAGAAATATAGAAGTAATAGCAATAATAGTTAAAGAAGAATAGTAAGAGCCATATTTTACAAAGTGAGATTCTTGTTGAACCTTGTTTACAATATGTTCTAAGTTGTCTAACTGCTGGTAGGAATGCTTCAGTGACTCTAGGTCAACGTTACTTAAAGAAATAGGAGACAATAGCGGAATAGAATGATTCAGAGTATCTTTGTTACAACAATCATCATCTAAAATATTAAAATCGATTCTGAACTGATTATTAGTTAGTACAATATTATCAGTAGAGCTAGGAATAAGTTGAATCGTTTTAGAATAACCAATACAGTCTTCACTTAGACTTAGAATATCTGTACCTGAGATAGGATATTCTTGAATATTTTCGTTACACTTAACAGTTAGCTTACACGATTTGGATTGTACATATATCCATTTATTACCTTTGATTCTTTGCCATATGTCAGCTAAGCCATACAATAGCTTAGAGTTGCACTCAGAAGGTAGAGAGAGAGTTACTTCAGTGAGCAACTTTGTTTCACAAGAAGGATTCGAAATTACAGAATAGACTGACTCTAAAGGACAGATAGAATGTTCATTACTTATTAAAGAGCATTGTTTAATATCATCGACGACCGATGTGGCGCAGTGGTAGTGCGACTGCCTCTGACGCAGAAGGTTCCGGGTTCGATTCTCGGTGGGTCACTCACAATGTTGATATTTATCACTTTGTGAATGTGTTTCCAGTCTGGTTAGGACATTGCGGGCTGAACCACCCGATTGTCCGTAAGTAAGATGGTTCCGTGTTTCGGATGACACGTTAAGCCGTAGGTCCCGGTTGCTGTCTATGATCACTTTGACGGCGGTCGTTACACAACCATGTCAGAAGCCTGCTACTTGTAGTAGGCGGTTGAAAAATTCTGAGACTAGGGTTCATCGGGTCGTTGGATGACTCGGTGTCCCACACGAAAAAAAAAAAAGAATATCATCGAGCAAGGTATAATGTAACCTGTCGTCAGTTAATGCTATGTAAGGTTTCGTAGGCGTTATTAGAGCGAATGAATTAGGATTGACTCTGTCGTGTGGAGTCGGAAGTGGTATAACTTTGTATACTACGTACTTTATAGGAGATACAAGAGGCATCTGCATCACAAAAACAATTCTGTTATTATAGAAATAGGAAACTAGCTTAGAGGTATCAATTAAGGTATGAATATTATCTTTTATTAAGAGAACTACTACGCTTGGAGAGTTCATTGAATAATCTTGTAGGACTAAGTACTGATGGATGCATAATATTAACCTTAGCGAATAGAATAGAATTAATAATAGAATCTAAGAAATTAGAAAGAGTAAGAAGAGAACTTTCAATTATATTAACGAAAGTATTTAACCTAGTAGAATAAACTAACTTATCATTGTTGCTAGAGACTTGAGCTAAAATATCGTTCAGCTTATTTATTTGCGAGTTAAGTTTTAGCTCTTTTTGATTAAGTTTCGATATAGTAGAATTGAATGAGTTAATAGAAGATTTAACGATATGAATATTATCTTTCATCAATGAGAAGATTTCTGATTCTGATTTCTGGCAGGCGCTTATAGCTTCGTCATATTTTCGAGCATCATCAGCGTCTAATGTTCCAAAGAAGAACTTCAGTATTTCGCCACCGAACTCTAAAGAGCGTTTAAATCTGGTGGGTACTTCCTTAGAAATTATGTGAGATAGAGATTGAGCTTTAACGAAATTGGACTCTAATAGAACTTCGATAGGACTGAATATGTCTTTACAATTAGAATAATCGTCTGGCTTTATTTTTGCACAGAGCAAAGAGGTTCGGACAATGAGCTTGTCTAAATTATTTAAATGCGGTTCAATAGACTGAATATCGATATGCGTTATTATTTTCCAGTAATCATTATAAAAATAGATGTTTGTTACAGGATCGAAATATAGTCCAGGGCTGTGCACAATAGGCGTGATTTCTGACTCGGCAGTTGCTCGTTGGTACAGAAATCTGGAAAGAAGGAAATTAAGAGTGTGCAGGCTTTATTAGATTAGTATGATACTTAACATGTTTACGATTGATACAGAGAGTGACGTTTTGTCTACCATTAATTTTTACGATTTTGTAAGGGCCTTTCCATATGGGAGATAGAGCTTTTCGCAACCTATGGTGATGCTTCAGATACACCATGTCGCCTGTTTTATAAGAAATTTCTCTAGAGGATCTATCGTAATAGACTTTGGACCTTTCTTTACTTTGAGCTATATGTTCTAGAGCTTTTTCTCGAGTTAGTTTCATGCGATATTGTAAAGCGCGCACATACTCGTGGTATGTGTTGTTAGTAGTATCATATAGAGAGCCAGGTATACTAGGCTTATAGCCAAATAGTAATTCGTGAGGAGAGAATTGAGTTGTTGAATGAGGGTTAGTATTATAGGCTAGTATAGCTGAGAATAGATAGAGATGCCAGTCGTTTTGATTTTCGCTGACAAAGGATTTGAGATACTCTTTGAGAGTAGCGTGGCTGCGTTCTAGCGCGCCATTTGTTTGAGGATGGTATGGAGACGTAAATATGTTTTTAATTTTACAGATTTCAGTGATCTGTTTGAAGAGCTCTGAGGTGAAACATGCACCTAGATCTGAAAGTATGTGTTTAGGAAAACCGAAAAGAGACATGAAGTGAATGAGATTTCGAGCAATTTCTTCAGCTGTTGAGGTGACCATAGGATAAGCAGTAGAGAATTTGGTAAGGTCATCTTGTAATGTAAGAATGAACTTGAACTTTTGAATACCAGCTTCAGGGAGTGGACCAACTACATCGAGAGCTAGTCTTTCTAAGGGCTTAGTACTGGTACTAGTGATTTCCATGGGTGCCTTATTAGAACACCGAAGAGGCTTATTAACTTGACAGACATATTAAGTTTATCTGAAAGTAAATTTAAATCTATTATTAAGAGAACATTATGTTATAAAGCTTATTATAAGTTAGATGATTATGTTAATGACAAGGAGGCATGGTCCTCTGAAATTCCAGCGCAGCACAAGAAACATGCAGTCATTTTTAATACCAGATCGGGACGTGCATGGAATTTACAATTGGCATAATTAGTAAGGAAGACGAAACAGTTAGAATTATCTACTGTAATACTTTTATTTTATTTTAGCGTAGCCGTTTTTTGGGCTAATAATATATATATAATTATAAAACTTAGCTAGGGTAGCTTAGGGCCTATTCTATAGGTACACATTGTAAATTGAGATTAGGAGCACTTCTGAGCAGGTTTTTGGGTGGTTTTCCTGTTCAGGGGGTCCGGCTGATTAGCATGTAACAAGCATTTTTTAAATATTTTGTTTTTAATTTAACTGATTTCATTAATTGATGGTGGTGATGTAAGTTACATGATGTGTGGTCAGCCTGGCCAGCCCCGAGGCAGTGCGTTTATTATTTTTTTTTATTTATTTATTTTTATCCCACTCGTCCGCGATTCTATTAGGAACTTAAAATTGTTATTGTTTACAATGACTCATTCATTTATTCAGTGACATTATTGTATTGTAACTCTCTGACATTCTAAAAGTATTCATTGTGAATCTACTTGGAAATAAACGATTGAATCTTGAATCTTGAATCAGAGTTTACAGGACCTGACATAATTTTCTATGTCGGAGCGCATGGATTTCCAATAATAAGAAGCTTTGATTCGACTATATATGCGTTTCATACCGGGGTGTCCGGCGATAGGAGAATCATGATTTTCCTTTAGAATCTTGGGTACCTCGGCGGGAGTAGGATAGATCAGCTGATTTTTGTATACATGCACTTTTATGTTAGTATTATGAAATACGTAAGCGATCATATTATACTATATCTTGGTATAGGTTAGTTTTGAAAATGGATCAGTAAAATCAGATATAGCAAGGTCATTGACATCAGGATTTTGTTGAATGAGTGTGTCACGTAGTTTCATTAAGATATCGAAAATTGTTTTATATGACACCTCGTCGTAATGATGAACTTTGGTAAAAAGAAAATAGTACATAGATCCGTTCTCGAATACTGACGTAACAGTATTTGCCTCTCGCTCAGCTGCGAGGAGGTCATCTGTTTCTGAGAAACTTGATAGTATGTCTTTGACGTAAGGAATTGACTCATCAAAGTCGAGTGACGTAGGGCATGCTATAAGTTTACATTTAGATAAGTGTAGGGATTGTGCATGTTCTTCGATTTGTGTATTAGTGGAGACGGAGTTAGTAAATTGAAGCTTGAAGTAATTTTCATAAGATGTCTGATTAAGATTAGATGAGTTTATGTGATTGATTTGAATTCGAGATAAGGCATCAGCATTAGAGTTTAGCTTTCCTTGCTTGTAGACTAACTCATATTGGTAGTCTTCGATTTTGAGACGCCAGCGCATAAGGCGGCTGCTTGGATCTTTTACATTCATGATCCAGAGAAGAGGCTTGTGGTCAGTGATTATTTTGAACTTTTGACCATAGAGATAGGGCCTGAAAGTTTTGATGCCAAAGATGATAGCTAGAAGTTCTTTCTCTGTTGTGGAGTAGTTTCCTTCTGCTTTGTTCAAGGTTCTGGATGCATAGGCAATCGGTTTGTCTTTACCGATCTCGCCTTGAGATAAGATTGCGCCCACAGCGTAATTGCTTTCGTCGCAGGTTAGATTAAACTGACGAGTGAAATCGGGATATTGAAGTAAAGGTGCTGTAGTGAGCTTTTCCTTAAGGACATTGAAAGCGTGCTGTTGTTGATCTGACCAATGGAATACAGCATCCTTTTTTAGAAGAGAAGTAAGAGGCTTAGTGATCTTTGCGAAGTTTTCGATAAAACGGCGGTAGTAACCTACCAAGCCGAGGAAAGATTTTATATCTTTCGCTGATTTAGGAGTTGGAAAATTCGTGACGGCTTTGACCTTTTCTGGGTTAGGAGAGACACCTTTATCGGTGATGATGTGGCCTAGGTAAGTGACTTCACAACGTAGAAATTCACACTTATCCGGCTGTAACTTGAGATTGAATTCACGTAATCGGTCAAATACCATTCGAAGCTTGGACATATGTGATTCAAGGTCATGAGAAAATAGGACACAGTCGTCGAGATATACGTAGCAGTGGAGACCTTGAAGTCCGGTTAAGACAATGTTCATGAGACGTTGGAAGGTCGCAGGGGCATTCTTGAGACCAAAGGGCATGCGTGTAAACTCGTAATGACCATCGCATTAGCCACCTGTGCCTGTGATAGTGAAACCAGTTTTAGCTGCGTCATCAGCGCTTAGCTTGATCTGGTGGAAACCACTCGCTAAATCGAGGGTTGTAAAATACTTGGAATGACCTAACTGGTCGAGGATATCGTTGATAAGAGGCAGAGGATAGATTTCGGTAACAGTGACGTCATTTAGGCGTCGATAATCGATGACGATTCGCCATTTTTCTTGCCTGAGGCATCGAGCTTCTTGGGCACTACCCATACAGGGGCGCTCCAAGGGGAAATAGAAGGGCGAATAATTTTTTGATCGAGCATTTTCTTGATTTGGGAATCGACTTCATCTTTATGACAGACTGGAAAGCGATATGACTTAACGTGAATCGGAGGTGCATTTCCAGTGTTGATAGAATGTTTGAGGGCGTTGGTATAAGTTAGGGTCTCACCCTCTAAATGAAAAATGTCTGTGTACTCTGAACAACATTCTAGTAATGCGGATTTTTCTTGTGTGTTCAGATGAGAGCAGCGAATTTGCTCTAAGACTTTGTCTACTCGATTTGATTTGGAAGAATTAGAAGATGGCGCGATGTGATTTATTTCAACATTTTGAGAGATTTGAGAGCTTGAGTCGATTTCAAAAGGAGTAACTTGAACTGGAAAACTAGTGATCTTAATTTCAGATTCAGTAGTATTTAAGATTGAGACGTTAACTCGTTTATTAGGTTTAATTGTTACTATGCAATTAGCTATGAAGACTCCTTCTGTTATTATATGATCTAAGACGAGGCCTTCTGAAAAGTTTGCAATTTCGCTTATATTTGATACGGCGCATTCGATGACTGACTCAGACCTAGCAGGTACTATGTAAGACGGCTGGCTAAAGCTAATTGGAATCTTATAGCCTTGTATTGAGAATTCATTAGTGGAATACAGTACATCACCCTTAAGACGTTTCATGAAGTCTGATCCGAGAATTCCGTCATACTGTAGGTTGATGTCGTCACCAACGGCATGGAACTTGAAGTTGAATGATATAGTAGAATGATAAGGCGCTTCGTTTTGGACAGGGGTATCGAAATATAGCTGTGTGGATCCTAGAGTCTCACACGGGTTATCAGTGTCATTGATACCCTTTATTCTGACTTTGTCATCTGACGAAATAGGTTTAGGCTTAGTAAGTGACGATACCTTTATAAGACTGATACTTGCGCCTGTGTCTATTAAGAAACACAGCGGCTTCTCTGATTGGCGAGTTTGTAAGATAACGTTAGGGAGAGAGACATTATTACTTAGACCTCTGATCGTATAGAGTGGTATCTGTGATTCAGGGTCATTTGATTTTGTAACCAATTCAGAGTTTGATTTAGACGATTGAGACGAACTAGAAATAAGATTTTTATTAGGGTTGGATAACTTGCATTCATTATTAGAATGGCTAACGGGAGACCCGTTTGAATTAGTAGAGTTAGTAATATGCGTCGCGTTAGATACAGTGGAATTAGTAGATATAAGAACAACGCATGAGTTAGTAGAACTAGTATACTCGCTGGCTGTTTTAGCCGAGTTTCCCAGAAAGGGTTTTGAATGCGAGTTTGTAAAAGAAATAGAAGAGTTTCCCAAAAAGGGTTTTGAGTTAGTAGAGTTTCCCAAAAAGGGTTTTGTATAAGATTTAGTAGATATAGAACGATTTTGCAAAGATATAGAAGAGTTTCCCTTGTAGGGTTTTGTATACGATATAGAAGCTTTTGATGTTGTGCCGTTTTGAATACTTGACCTCGATCGGCACGTATTCGAAGTCGGTTTTAGTTTAAATTTTCTACATAATCGCTAGAAGTGGAAGGAATCGGATTAGTAAAGTGCACATTGGCAGAATTCGATTTCTGACCTTGATTGAAAGCCTGCCGGCGGCATTGTTAGCAGCATTGTTAGAGCGCATCCGATTATTATATTCGCGCTTGCGGCACTCTGTGATAACATGACCACTATTCTTGCAATACGCGCAAAACTTTGCTGCATTATGATTCTGATTATGCGATTGCGATACATGATACGCCTTGTGATTGTGAGATTTGTGGGAATAATGATTTGAATTGGAGCTAGAATGATTAGAATTATGCGATCTTTTTTTATAGCAATCCTGAGAAGTATGGCCTGTTTTAAGACAAATCGAACATTTAAGGAATGATTTATGAGAAGCTCTGGTGAGGTTATATAATTTTTCCTCTTCCACAGCTAGGGTGATCGCTGCACTAAGTGAAGTAGGGTTTCGGCACCTGACAGTAGTGGAAAGGTTAGGATTCAAACCTAATAAAAAGGTGTTGAGAGCTAAGTCTTCCATCGCTGCGATTCGACCAATCAATTCAGTAGTTTTAGATTCGCCACTACACGAGTAATGTATATCGGCCTGTATGCGTGTTAGGCAGGACTCGATTCTGAGAGCGTACTGTGTGACACTTTCGGAACTGGATTGGCGGCAATTCTGTAATTCTAACAGCAGATGTGAAGAGTGCTTTTTCTCACCGAATGTGAGTCTGAGAAAAGATTTTAGTTCTGCCCAGTCGGCAAAGTTTTTGAGACTGCATGCGATCTGAGCTTTACCTTCTAACTGAGATAAAATAAATTTAGTAAGAATATCTACTTGATCTGCTTTAGCTAAAGATATTATATTTTCACAGTTTGTGAGAAAGGCGGGCAGTGTTTCTCTGTCGCCATTGTATGGTTTTATGAATCTGGCAAGGAATTCGAGAGATAGAGATTTAAGAGGTACTTTAGTATCTTCGGCTAGAGACATTTTAGAAAATTGAACTAGATAAACTTGTACAATACAGAAATAGTAGAAATAGTATAGAATAGATTAAGATTAAGTAAGGAAAATGTTTACGAGAATCGAAGCTTGAGAATTTAGGCTGAAAAATACACAAAAGTTCGAAATTACGCTGAAAATACGCACAAGAGTTCAAATTAGGCTGTAAAACGCACAAGAGTTAGAAATGATGTAGAAAAACACTTTAGAAACAGCACTTGTAGAAAAACACAAAACACTCACATTAATACGAAGATCTGGAACTGGAACTGGAACATGGCGTCCCGTGATGAAACACGGCGTTTAGGGATCTTCCGCCCTAAAGTAGAATGACGAGTTGCGAGCTGGCCTGATCGACTACGAGTCGAATATCAAGACTGGAGGTGTAGAGTCGATGCTAGATGCTAAGAATTAGAAGATTTTGAAGTTACGAAATGGAAGATGTCGGCGTTCGGGCTTTGGCTTGACTTTGGGCTCTACTCTAGAGCTTGTAGTGAAGTAGGCGGTGCGGGCTCACGCTACGTGGGAGCGGAGGCTGATCGTCGACCGGGTGGCTGTCCTGGTGTCCTGATGCGGGCTCACGCAAAAAGCGGAGGCTGACCGTCGATCTGGAGGCTATAGGCTGTGATGCGGGCTCACGCTACGAGGGAGCGGAGGCTTAACGTGGACCACAGTGACGCAGGCTCACACTATGGAGAGGCTAACTGTCGATCACTTTGCACTATAGGGAACAGTCACTGCAATCCAGGGTGTCGCGTGGGAAGAATCCAGAGGCTTTATACGGCGGAAAAGCTTGTCTGGATCCCACTTCTGACACCACTGTTACGCGGGCTACCCTGGCTAGGTTTTTAAAAAAAACTCACAAAATACTACACTACTTATTTATTTGGCAAATAGACAGAAAGTCTTAACCAAGGGTGTCTCAGCTCAAAGCGCGCGGCGCGACGGTAAGAATAAAGAATAATGTTAACGCGAAGAGAGTCTAGCTGCAACTGTCTGTGCATACGCGAGCAAGTGCTTTTTAATAATTAGTACCGCATGGCATCTAATACGGCAGAATGCAAAGACAGCAGATTAGGGCATAGAAATACAGGGTGTAACAGTGCGTCAAGTGTGCGATCCGCCTAGGTATACAGGTTCCCCGAAAACTCTCTTGCTTCAAATTGAACAACTTTCCCGAAAGTCAACGTAAAAATTTAAGACCTTTCACAACAAGAATCTGCTGATCGAGCAATAAGAGTTTACTTTTAAAAAGGTTATTATTGTAGACAAACTTTGTAGGACGTTTCTACTCATGATTCTGAATAGCTTGCGAAATCCTAGAAAAAATATATTGAACACAATTTTTTTTCGCGATTTCACAAGTGGGCCCATGGTAAAAGATGGTAAAAGTGTATACTGACTTGAGTTATGTTCTTTCGGGATAGTCGTCGTTCGCATATTTGTTTCTGGTCTAAGTGGGGAAAGGATTTATTAAGATCCCGACATTTGAAATTTGTAAAAGTGATTCGAAGGGCCTAAAAATGTGTGGGTAAGTAAGTATAAACTACTAAGTCACTCGAATGAATCGTTTACTTTATTATTTGAAAAAGTAAAAGTACATATTAAATTATGTACTTACTATCTAGTAACTAAAAATATCATATCTATTAAGTAACACAAAGATCGCTGATAAGAATAGTAATAATAAGTGAGTGGTCTTTGGATTAATTTTCGTATCGATTTTACAATTTGTTCATTGATGCATCGTTTTCTTCAGAAACAACGTTTTCTGTTTTTCCTGAAAAAAGAAAGAAAATTACTCATTATACTTCAGTTTTATATAAGTGCCTAGAGTAACTACAGCTAAAAGACGTAAAAATGAAGACAACGGTAGATCGTGCCGTATGGAATAGCCTGAGGGATCCTTAGGTCAGCTGTGGATTGTTCCATGCTAATGTAATGTGACGATGATTAGGTATAAGGTCATGCTAGGGGTGATACAATGCCAAGTTGGCATCAAACAGTGTCTTTACCTTGTACAAAGCTCCTGCATTTACAATAATTGCCTACGCACGTGCCGCGTGCATAGCCCATCCGCATGCTACCCTGGTTACATTCAAACATCGTACACATCTTGTTTACGGTAGCTTCAGCAGACAAATCTTTTAGATGGTTTTTCGGAAGCTGAACTCAACGTTTTACTTTCACCGGTCGGTCGTTCAGCATTCTATCCTGGAATACTGTATCAACCACAATAGCCACTGTAGGGACCTAGTTACGTTGTGTTTTGTCAGCAGTTTTGTATCGAGTCACTGCGGCGGCGAGCCCCGCTTGCCAGTCGTCTCCCTCACCTTAGCCTGTGCGCGCACCTCACACTTTAATCATGTAAACCGGAAATTAACTGAAAAATAATAACCTTCTGAATTGGAGTCCAGCCTTTTCTTTCTACAAGTTCATCACCTAACATTACGTATGCCAACCACTAGGGCATACATGATAATTGGTGACACCGACTAGCAACATGCAAGACGCAAGATCAGCGAAATTTGGAGTGATGGAAAATTCCCGTGAAGTATGAAGAAACTGTTCCGGACGAGACGACTCCCCCATGTCCCTTGGGGTTACTGAAGGTGACTGGTGTTATGTTCTACTTTTGGATAACAACATCGAAGAAGATGACACGACAATTTCATCAGATCCTCACCGAATGAAAAAGAATTGCCATCGGTTGGAGTGGATTAGCTGCAGTTTTGTGTACGGAATGTAAGCCTTTGTTGTACGTAGCCTTGATTACGAGCGAACTATGACATGCGATGAAGATTCCCTGACGGCAGTGTAGCGGTCACGTCTTGGTCCCACGTGGCGAGCGCTAGGAGGCCGAGCATCGTGTTACAACTGCGAGCGTTTGAGGACACACAGGGTGTTATGAAGATCACTGGAGATTTCGTCGACGCCAATTGTCACCGTTTTCTTCAAGTTTGGAGGAATGGAACTTAGAGAAGACTCTCGCGTTAGAGTAGGAGTAGGGCGCGGATTCACTCAGAAGGCTCACCGGGAGGTCTTGAGAAGTTTATGCCCAGGCGGATTTCGGTTGGACAGCGTTTGGATATGAATCGGACAGGACATCTCAGTGTCTTACAGTGTGTCGTGTTTCAGAAAGTGTCGTGTAATTGTTAGATGAAATTCGTAAGTTGAAATATTTTAAGAACACCATGTACAATATTTAAGAATTCATACCTTTGTCATTGTAAAATTTATAAGTCCTAGAATCATACAAAGTCTTACTATTGTTCGTTGTAATTTGTCAGTCAGCGTAATTGTAAACGTTTGATATGTTCGTAGTTTCTGCGTAGCCAATGTTATCGTTCTTTATGTCAATGTAATATGAGATCCTTTTGTTTAGTCATGTTTTGGTTTCGATTTTGTTGTAGCTTTGTAATATTGAAAATTTTTACCAAAATTTTGAAAAAGGAGGGGAATATTGTAGGGACCTAGTTACGTTGTGTTTTGTCAGCAGTTTTGTATCGAGTCACTGCGGCGGCGAGCCCCGCTTGCCAGTCGTCTCCCTCACCTTAGCCTGTGCGCGCACCTCACACTTTAATCATGTAAACCGGAAATTAACTGAAAAATAATTACCTTCTGAATTGGAGTCCAGCCTTTTCTTTCTACAAGTTCATCACCTAACATTACGTATGCCAACCACTAGGGCATACATGATACCACAACAGTCCACTGCTGAACACGGAACTCCACCTATTGGAGGGCTCACCATACAGCAGCATAAGCAGCATACTCACCACCCTTGTTCATCGGGTCGTTGGACGACTCGGTGTCCCACACGAAAGAAGAAGACCACCCTTGGCTGGCAGATTAGCGAACGCGGTACAAGGTGTTTTACAGGCAACACTGCTATCCAGTCCCTGGATTCATGTCTTGGTGATGCTATTTGGGCCGATTATTTAATTCCAATATAGGCTTGTTTAGTAACCTTTTGACCGAATGTGGCGCTGTCGATGGCATGTGCACGTATCGACGCTGCAAGTGCCTTGGAAGTATTTCAACTCCCGGCAGACTTGGTTGCAGGACGAGATCACACACACCTGGCCTGGGGCTGACGCATCCAGCGCGCCATCTTTAAAGCAAGAGAATAAAATAAGTACAGGGTTTTTTAATAGTGACCGATACTCAAGGCGGGCTGACTGCCCAAGGACGAAATATGAAAAATGAACCAGCCATAAAGAACTTGGTTGGTCGGAAAAGAAATATTATAACAAAATCAATTGGAATTCAACAAAATATCTTACTCTAGTTCGATGATGGTTGGTATAAAAATAATCTGTGGTTACTTACCTTCGCGATAATTCAAGCAGTAGCATTTGTTGTTAGAACACAAGGCAAATGTGAAACCCTCTAGTGAGCACTGGATAGAGCAGTGGTTGGTGCTACAATTGTCGTCAGAAGTGGCCAATGCATTGAGCTCTGTAAGAAGAATATAGCCTTGTGGTTTTGAGGTCTTTCCAGCAGTATAAAGTATATGCAAAAGTAAGAATGTTATTTATGTGTAATGTACGTTTGGAACTGTGAAAGAATTTCTGTGCCTATCAAATCTACTTGAGGAAAAAGAAATCTCTAGTACAACACGGGGTATAAGGGACATCTATTGGTATACTGATAGGGCGCATGAAGACCATGCATCTCACCAACTTCTATTTGGAACATATGCCAGAAAAGGACAAAATATTGCTAGCTCCCGTACAAAACTATGACCAGCGTCGGTGGCATTTAATATGGGATTTCTTTTTGTTTCCTGGAATATTTTTCTTACATGGAAAATTGTTCATGTTTTGAATGCACGCTATCTTACAACCTATGCTTGGTAATTTTTTTATAATGTTCTTGGGTCCAGATTGGGCTTTGAATGGGCCAGATCTGCCAAACATACCGGTTTCTTGTGTGAAATTACTACAAAGACAAGTTTCTCCATTGCAGGTGCCTCTGTGGTAGCCCATTGCTTTACAAAGGCTAGAGCACCAATCACTGCAGCCTTGAACCGAAGATTCTACAACAGAAAAACATATTTTATCTGGCACATTTTTTTTAATCCTGTATGTGCATCAAGAGATAAGTTTCACTTATTTTCAACTTTATAAATTCATAGTATCTACTGTAGTGGACTACTTACCAGTTGGCATAACTGCTGATTTGTTGACTAAGTTAGCGTATTTTTGGAATTCGTCACCGGATCTGCAATAGCAGTGGCCATTGTAGCATTTGCCTCCAATGTAGCCGTAAGACTGACACGCTTGATTGCACCAGTCCTTGCAATCTTGAATCAGAGATTCGATAGCTGGAAATAGCGGTTACATTAAAAGAATTTACTTGGCAACATTTTTTTTAATACTTTAAGGGGAACTATGAAACTGAACAACTTTCCCCAAGGAACATAGGTCGATATATGAGAAAAAAATTTTAGAACTCCCATACAAAATTACCGACCAACCAAGTCAATTTGTACGGGAGGTCCAAAAAAATTTCTCATTATTCGACCTATGTTTCTCGGGGAAAGTTGTTCAGTTTCATAGACATTTGCAGCAAATATTTTTACATCTTATATAATATCACCACTTACCAGTTCGCTTAAGTGATAATTTGTTGACTAAGTTAGCGTATTTTTGGAATTCGTCAAAGGATCTGCAAATGCAGTAACCATTGTAGCATATGCCTTCAGTGTAGCCTTGAATCTTGCACTCCTGGTTGCACCAGTCCTTGCAATCTTGGATCGGAGATTTGATACCTGGAATTCAAGGTCTGATTAAAATAATCCTCGCCTTTTCAAGTGGAACAACAAGTCATCTAACGACCCGATCTAGCCTGGTGTTATAGTTTTTCAACCGCCTATTACTAGTAGCAGGCCTCTGAGTTTTAACGTGCACTCCGAAACTTAGAATCGCCATTAACTTAGCGTTGCCTTGTATGAAGTAATTACAACGACATGTTTCTCCAGGTAGCAAGCATCTGATTGGTTAAGTACCGACTGAAGTCATAGACAGCAACTGGGACTTACACCTTAACGTGCACTCCGAAACACGGAATCGCCATTAACTTACCGTTGTCTTGTGTGATATAACAAATACAAGTTTCTCCATAGCAGGTGCCACTACGGTACCCCATTGCTTCACAAAAAGCAGAGCACCAATTACTGCAGCCTTGAACCGAAGATTCTACATCTACAACATAAGAAAATATTTAGACTTGCGTTTAAACGAGCAAAAGTTATAAGGGTGTAAAAAAATGCTGCAATTATTGTAAGGGGTGAACTAGCCCATCAAACTGAACAACTTTCCCCAAGGAACATAGGTCGAAATATGAAAAAAAAATTTGGACCTCCCACACAAACTTACCGACCAACCAAGTCAATTTGTACGGGAGGAGGTCCAAAAAATCATATTGCGACCTATGTTTCTTGGGGAAAGGTGTTCAGTTTCATGGACATTTGCAGCAAATATTTTTACACCTTATATAATATCACCACTTACCAGCTCGCTTAACGCCAAAGTTGTTCATTACGTTAGCGTATTTTTGGAATTCGTTAGCGGATCTGCAATAGCAATGCCCATTGTAGCATATGCCTCCAATGTAGCCGTGAGACTGACACGCTTGATTGCACCAGTCTTTGCAATCTTGAATCGAAGATTTGATACCTGGATATAATGGTTTCATTAAAATAATTTACTTGGCAATATTTTTTTTTTAACTCGCTTATATGATAAAAAATAATTAAGAACGTAGAAACCGACTAAGGGACTAGAGGGTTCCATGTGTATTGCAATTTTAAGTGATAGGCTGACTGACAACCTGTCACTATAGTAATGCACGGCTTATCTGAAACGACCCTCAAACATTTGTCAGACGTGGCGATAACGACCGTAATTTTACGGTTGTTAACGCTCTGCCCACCCCGCGAGGGATTTAGGCGTGATATGTGTATGTATGTATGTAAGAAAGTAGCTTTGACCAAATAAAAAAATCTCCGATACCGATTGTGCGCAGTTCAATATGACGCATGTTAAAGATGTGCGAAATTATTTATTTATTTATTTATATACAAAATACAGGGTGTTAGAAAAAGTACTAAATTCCTTTCAGGAGATAAACCAGCTTTTAAAACTGCACAACTTTCACCAAGAAACACAGGTCGAAATAAGAAAAAGAAATTGGATCTCCCATACAAAATGTACCAACCGACTGATTCAGTTCGTACGTGTTTTTTTTTCACAATATTTTCGATCTATGTTCCTTGAGGAAAGTTGTTCAGTTTCATGGGCTGATTCATCCCTCGAAAGGAGGTTATTACTTTTCCTAGTACCCTGTATAGCCGTCTCTAATAGCGATTCCTATTTGACTGTCCCGATGGCGTAGCGGATAGTACCCCTGCCTTCTACGCCGAGGGTCGTGGGTTCGATCCCCACTGGACACAAATATTTGTTAAGTAAAATTTTCAAATATTTGTGTTGAGTCTGGGTGTTTTCTATGCATAATATGTATTTATTTACAAAAAAGTATATAAGTAATAATATCAGCTATTTAGTTCCCATAGTACATGCTTTGCTTAGTTTGGGGCTAGATGGCGCTGTGTGTATTGTCCAAGATATTTATTTATTTATATTTATTTTTACTATATTCGATTGCCTAGCATGGAAAGAGTTAGAAGAAGTCTTTGTTGATGAAACAAAAAAAAAACACACACACACACACACACAAATACTAACACTGATTAGCACGGGGATATGCACGCACACCGCACTTGTATTGCTACTTTCATTTAATTACTTTTAAAATATTAGTTAATAAGTTGTTTTGGCCTATTAGTGTAACAAATTATGATTAGATTAAGGAAGAGCGGTGTCTCCTAACACAGGCAACTTCAGCTTAAAAGGAGACACCAGCCACTAACTAAAATGTAAACTTAAGTTACAGTAATAAATATTTTTGATTTTTTTGATTTTTGAAACGACAAATATGGCTGAAGGAACTTGACTCTGGGTCCTAAGTCTGCTAAATGAAAATCGTTGCAGATGGATCTCAGATGTCGATTGGATCTCGGTTGGATGATTTCGGTCATTTCGCAGTCTGCTAACAGTTTGAAGTTTAAATAAATCACAATGGCAATTGAATGGCAGTTGAGTTTCGATGGCGTTACAATGACAACAAGTTTAAAATAATAAAAAGAAACACGCCTGCATTGGTAGTAAAAAGTGCTCTTTTTCTATCCGTTATACAAGAAAAAATTATATATTTTTTTGTTATCATTATGTTTTCTTAGGCAAATCCTAGCCTATGTCACTCAGGATGTTACAAGGATTCTTCTCAAACAATTCCCATTCGAATCTGTTCAGTCATTATCGAGTTACAGTCCTTTAAAGAAACGCACATAAATACATGCATACATGAACCCTAAAAACATTACACTCCTTTTTTTGTTTCGGCAATCGTGTAAAAAATAGCAGACTTGGGGGCATTTGCACCTGTCCTGTCAGTAGAAACTAGTCTATTTCGCTAGTCTTTCCTTTATTGACCTTTTAATACATTCGCACATAGTAATTCTTACGTGTGTCATGGTTGACGTCACACTTGCACCTGTCCCCCACACATGCCCCTCCCGGGAAGCCCATCCCGCGGCATGTCTGCTCACACCAGGCTGGACTGCAGCCTTCCACGAGTTTGGACAGAACAACACTTTTCTCTGCATCTGAATTTGAAGATGACAGACAATACATTGTTAAAGGAACATTTTTTAAAATTTGTTACTAAATGACGGCATTATTTAAAAAAAAAGAATGCCTACGTAAAAGGAATTATTTAAGTCATCTGGGCCCTAAGTCTGCTATATGAAAATCGGGGTATGTTGATTGGATCTCAGTTGGATGATATCGGTCATTTCGTAGTCTGCTAACAAAGTATAGGAAAAAAACAATGGCAATTGAATGACAGTTGAGTTTCGATGGCGTTACGATGACAAAAAATAGCAGACTTGGGGCCCAGGTTTGTAGAGGTACGCAGACAAGACAATAAAAATGGCCTGGCCCTGAAAAAGGTTCTTAAACTTTATATGTGGCGAAATTAGGTTTTTTATGGTACACAATATGTTTGAAGTTTAAAGGCTGATGTGATTTTCCTGCGTATTAATTTTCTTTTGTTATTAAATTGAACGTTTCTAATTTCAACTATGTACCTACGTACCTTCCTCTTAAATGAAACATTAGTTTAGCGTTTTCGGGGAAGTTGGTCGTTCGGTACCATTCTGGACAATACAGGGGTATTTTTAGTCAGTACTTAGACATACAGGGTGTAAGGGACGGTGTAACAAAAACTTTGCGGGCGTGCTCAGACCATGAAACTGAACAATATTTTCTATGGGCTATGTTGGTAAACGTGAATTTGTTTTCGATCTTCCATACGAAATTTCCGATCAGCTGTGTGACTTTGTATGGGAACACGAAAAATTTTTTTTGTTTCCCAACATAGCCGCCATAGAAAAAGTTGTTCAGTTTCATGGTCTGATCACGCCTGCAAAGTTTTAGTTACTCCGTCTCTTACACCCTGCATTTTGATTCTGAACATCTTTTACTATGGAGCCACCTGCGAAATCATCTATCTATACATATAATAAAGCTCAAGAGGACCGAAAGTCTGTACATACAAGATATCAAAAAAAAATTGTTTCGTGATACTTAATATTGATAACAAAACACGTTTCTGCAATTTTTTAAATTTTTGTCTGTTTGGATGTTTAGATGTTTAGATGTTTAGATGTTTGTGTGTTTGTTTGTGGATATGCGGAAGCATCACGCGAAAACGACCGAGCGGATTTTGATGCAATTTGTACCAAAATGTCAAGTAAATCACCGACCAGGTTATAGGCTAAAAAAAAACATACCCCTAAAAGGGGGGTTGGCTGCTACGCATAAAATAAGTTTGTAGATCACGTAAATTTCATAGTGCCGCGTAGTAAAAAGATGTGTATGGGCTTATTGGACCCGAGATTGATTTCAAATTTCGAACTGGCCAGCACGAACTGTGTCACTTTGAATAAGCGCGCAGAAAGAAAAATAACAAGAGGCCGTATTTATTATTTTTAATCTATATTTTTATAACCTCAATAAATGAGAAAAGTAAAATCTACGAATATGTCTACGACTACAAAAATATCTCTTTAATATTGGAATAATTTTAACTTTTAATAATTCAATATTTTTTACACTCGAAAACAAAAGTTCCGTGGTACAAGACGTGTAAGTTGCGTACCAGACGATACAATCTTTATTTATGGATCGTTTTCTTGGTGCGTAATCTACTATTTACCGCGGGAAAATTGCAATAGCTACAAAGCTAAAGTTTGTATGAAGGGATACCTATCCTTATTTTTGCCGCTCCAACCATGGTTAAAATGGCTCAGCGGAAATGGATCTGCTTATGATGTAAGTCGGCCAGCGAAGTACCACAATTTTTTGTTTTTAATTTTTCTTGCTAATTTTGTTAAGGCTATTTTTTATATCTACGTTACTAGCCAATGTTGTTCTGTTACATACTGTTATTATATCGAGGGGTTCCGGGCTATTTGTATTAACCGCCATTTTTTGGGATACGGACTTTTATACATATTTGGACTCAGCGAATTTTTCTGCGTCGTTTGAGCTCGGTTTGGTGATGATCGGAGCAAAAAAATGTCGCTTAATACAACCGTATTTTTTGGGCCTATTTCGAAGTGCAATGTATGAACCGGCACAAAATATTGACAAATTTAAGGCTTGTGTACTTAAGCTCACTACCAAATGACCACACAGTCGTTTAAACCTTTTTGCCTGGAACAATAATTTACAGGGTGCATACGTTCAACCATTTAGCCTGACCTTATAAATATATAGAAATGTCGCTTAAAACAGTTAGCCTCTTAGTAAAATTCATGTCAAATGTCGCTTAATACAATAAGTCGAATAAACAAATGTAGTCATATTTTTAGCCATATTTATCAGTTTAAGATATGGTATTTAAATTTATTCGCTTAGGATTAAAATATGAATAACTTTTTGGTAAAAGCAAGTACTTAGAGCTAGTATTGTCAATTCTAGGTACTAGCTTGGAACATGTATTAATAAATCTAGGCGGTTGAGTCATTTAGCCTGGAACAAAAAACCATAACCTCAGGCGGTAAAGTCATTTAGCCTGGAACAAAAACCCATTATCTCAGGCGGTTAAGTCATTTAGCCTGGAACAAAAAAATGAAAATTTTGGGTCACTTTGTATTAAGCGCCATATATTTTCGTTAAAAAGAGGAATATCAGAAAAAAATATTAATCAAATTATAGATAATGAGTAACAGGAACAGAAATTTTCTTTGTTGTGATAAAATAATGCGATTTGTTATAGTTATGATTTTTTTTCTGAAACTTAAAACTTTAAACTGCTCTGGTGTAAAGTTTCAAAAATGGCGGTTAATACAAATAGCCCGGAACCCCTCGATATGTTTAGCCGACAAATTGTAATACACTAATACCGTCGAGTCCCTTAGTCGCCTCTTACGACACCCGCGGGAAGGATGTGGGGTGATGCTATTCTAAGCCGGCATCACACATCATCTGTGCCCAATTTCATGAAAATCAGTTCAGCAATTTTTGCGTGAAGGAGTAACAAACAAACAAATCTTTTGTATTAATGTAATTTTGTAGGAAGTAGTATAGGATAGGATTTCTAGCAGGATTACTTGGTTTTTAATAAGCTTATGTTTTATTTATTCACACTCATGAACTCGGTCTTTATTCATCCATCACAATGTTAAGAAATGTGGCATCAGTCTACTTCACGGAATTGATACCTTTGGAAGTAAACGCACGGTTTTAAAAAATCTGCTTAATTGAACTGGAAAGCGAGGATTTGGAACAGGGAGTGACTAATCTGTAACCTGATTCAGCAAATTCAACCTACAGGAATCAAAAAGACCAAACATATATAAAAGAATCACCGTTTTCTTACTCTTTTTTGCATGTGGAAATTGTAAATTTAGGATTTAACAGTTTTTTTAAATTACATATAAAGTGTAAAAAAATTAGCTGCAAATATTTTAAGGGGTGAATCAGCCCATAAATCTGAACAACTTTCCCCAAGGAATACATAGGTCGAAATATGAAAAAAATATTTGGGCCTCCCATACAGTTGACTTGCTCGGCTGCTACATTTTGTATGGGAGGTCCAAAAATTTTTTCCATATTTCGACTTATGTTGCTTGGGGAAAGTTGTACAGTTTCATGGACTGATTCACCCATTTAAATATTTGCAGCTAATATTTTTACACACTGTATAGTCGGCGAAACCAAGTTTTTGGGTACCTATCTACCAACAATTTAATATAAGCTTATAATATATTATTTTATGGTTCTTAGAGTCTATGGGGGAGGCCCATGTTTATCAGTGAGCTTCCTTTATATAGCTTATATGATGGATGATATATGGCGAAACGAAGTTCGCGGGCACCAGCTAGTAATAAATAAGTTGGGTGTTCCATAGAAAAATTCATGTCTAATCGGCAAAAATGTATGGAACACCCAATTTTTTTTACCATTTCGCAGATGGCCCAGAAGTTGGTCAGAATTATAAGTAGAAACAGCCTACAAATTTTGAGTACTGACTAAAAAATAATCCTGTATAAGATTGAGTTGGATGGAGGCGGCCCAAGATACGGAAAAGTGGAAGAAGGAGAGGGAGGCCTTTGCCTTTGTCTGGCTCAAAATTATAATAAATAATAAGATCAATTATACTAGGATACTTACTTGTTTCTTGGAAGTGTACGCACAAGCAATTGTTTTGGAAACAGACTCCACTTTTATAACCTACTGCTTGACAAGCCGCGTTGCATAAGGATGAATAGCACGTTTGCACTGAAGACTCGTGTGTCTTTACATCTGCAATCAAATTTCATCGAATTGTAAAGTAAATTAGTCTCACTCCACTTTTTATCCCTTACGGGGAAGGTAGAGCATCAACAAGCCAAGGCCGTCGAAATACGGTCCTTTTATATCACTTTGCCGTGTGGTGTCGGCTTCGAATAGCATAGGTGTCCCACACGAAAAGAGAGACAGAGAGAATATCATCATCCCATTTCCACCCGTGGGTGTCGTAAAAGACGACTAAGGGATGAACCCAGGGAACGGGCAGCAGCGTTCCCTGTGAATATCTACAATATCATGCACTGCGCTCGCCAATCCGCTTGCCAAGGTGAGTATGGCAATACTACCTAATGTGGGGACGCCCATGTCCAGCAGTAGACTGTTGTGGCTGTAGAAGTAATTAATATAGCACTACGTCCGATAAATATTTGAGGACCGTTTTAAAAATATTGTGAGTATCTATAGCAACTGGTTGTCAAC
This sequence comes from Keiferia lycopersicella, assembly GCA_029255805.1. NCBI lineage: Eukaryota > Metazoa > Arthropoda > Insecta > Lepidoptera > Gelechiidae > Keiferia > Keiferia lycopersicella. Next base: position 1,723,537 of record JARACZ010000018.1, read on the forward strand.
CTCACAGATCAACCTAGTCACTTATTATGACTCTCACGGGAAAGATTCTAAAAGGACGATGCTATTCTAGGCCGGTATCACATGGCACATTAACCGGTATCACTCAGTACTATTGGAACTTAATAATTTAAAAATATTATAAAAATACGCTAGAGGATCTTTACGACGCTACTGACGCCGCAGTGCGTCTGGCTGAGTTCTGGTCCGAATTAATATAATAACGCCAAAGCCGATCGACACGACAAAAAAAAAATAAAAAAAATATATTCTCACTCACCATTATTTTCCTCCTCATACACGTTAATAATCACATTTCCGTTCACAAAACTTAAGAGTGTGAATACCACTACACACTTCATTAACATCTTGATAACACAAGCTCAGAGTGGGCTGGTTCGGTTCAAAATAGGGAACAATTTATAGTCATCGACTTTTTATACGCGCAGGACGCGGGCGGGACTTACCCTATAGCTGCGCGGGCGCAGCACGCATGACTCAAGTCGCTTTTATTTGCCTCATTCATATTTTTTTTTGTAATGGGATTTGTAAGAGGCCAGTGTGCTATCGGTTTACTCCTGATTGGGGTCATGACTAATTTAACAATGGACACATTGAAGTAGGTATGTTGTTGTCGCGCCGTTCTTACAGTGGATACACTTAAATACTATACAAAATGCCTATTTACAAATTTGTCTTAAACATCTAAACTATTTACAAAAACGAACACATAGACCCCACATCATCGTTACTGAGTATACATTATAACATAAACATTATTATATTATTATTTAGGTACTCTATTTCTCCTTTTCAACAGGGCCCGATTTAGATTTATATTGTATGTTATTTATTATTTAACGGGCATTATTTTCCAGCAATGTAGAAGCTTTGAGTAGGTACCTATTTTAAATCACTGTTAATTTGTAACGTCTGGTTTGATTGTGCCCTAGGAAGGAAAGTGACAAGTATGGGTTAATCCTTCCCGATATAATTGGAAGCGAGAACTCACGTTCCGCAAAGATTTATAAATACTTATTCAAATCTATACATTCACTAGTAATCAATAATCCACAAAATAAAATTCAATTGTAAAAAAGAGTTTATGAGACACAATTTTATATTTTCTAAAACAATTTAATGATCCTAGTATATATTTTCCATACAATTCGCTATCACTGGCTGTGTCATTAATGAAATACAATACAAAAGCTCTATGCACAAATGCTATTGTCCAAAACCCTCAGGCATCATTGATATTTTTTCAAAATATTCATAGTATAAATTAATAAAAAGAAAAATAACATAAAAAGATGTGTTTTGGTGCTATCCAGAATATCTACATATGACGTAAAAATTTCAGTATTTTCATACAAAGTATTATTTTAGTTTAGATCGTTTAACCTGTCAGTAACCAGTCTTTCTTTCTTAAAGAATATAAAATCTTTAATCTAAGTAACCAGTTATTTGATTGCTAAGTAGGTACCAAATAGCCTTAATCGTCATCATGGGAGGGACTTCACTCGGCGTGTCGGTGCGGTTGGTGCTTTGCTTATCAGCAAAACCGCTGAATACGCGGTTGGGTTATTATTATACTGGGATATTTTTAGTCACACACACTTTGTAGGTGTTGTTACTCATGATTCTGAACAAATTTTACTATGGGGCTACGCGAAATCATAAAAAATATGGGTGTTCCATACATTTGACTGTCCCGATGGCGTAGCGGATAGTATGCCTGCCTTCTACGCCGAGGGTCGTGGGTTCAATCCCCACCGGACACAAATATTTGTTAAGTCAATTTTCAAATATTTGTGTTGAGTCTGGGTGTTTTCTATGTATAATATGTATTTATTTACAAAAAAAAAAGTATATATGTATTAGTATCAGCTATCTAGTTCCCATAATACAAGCTTTGCTTAGTTTGGGGCTAGATGGCGCTGTGTGAATTGTCCACGATATTTATTATTTATTATTATTATTATTTTTGTCGAGTACCTAGGTATGAATTCTTCTATGGAACATTCAGTTTTTTGTGAATTCGCAGGTGACCCCATTGTAAAAGTTGTTCAGATGAGCAAAAACAGCCTACTAAATGTGTGTACTGAAAAAAATAATACAATTGTTTGTCTTGCTGTGTAGGTACCAAATCACCTTATCGTCATATCTCGGGTCGGGAGTCGGGAGGGGCTTTATTCGGCGTAGGTAGTTGTGGTTGTCCTTATCGGCGAAACCGCTGAATAAAATGTATTATTATGTGAAACCAAGAGGATATTATTGTTTATTATTGGCGTTAACAACAAAATACGGGATGTAAAAAACTCTGCTAGGCGTTGTCAAAAGAATGAAATTTTTCCTTATGTAAATAATATCTTGTTTAACTTTAATTTTAAACGAACAGTTTAAATAATGTTGGCAGACGACGAAAAAAAACTTCCTTTACTAAGTGAGTCAGCTCAGGCAGGTGTAATTTTTGTACGGCAGGTTGATTTCACGTTTCCCAATACTGGCTCCATAGAAAACATAGTTCAGATTTTTCAGATATAGATTTCAATCGTTTATTTCTAAGTAGATTCACAACGAATGATTTTAGAATGTCGGTAAGTTACAATACAATACTGTCACTAAATCAGTCATTGTAAAAAGAGAGAAAGTTATGTCTGACAATTTTCTCTTTTTTGAACATTTTTATGTTCCTAGCAGAAACGCGTCACGAGTGGGATACAAAAAAAAGGTACTGCCTCGGGGCTGGCCAGGCTGACCACACAGCATATAACTAACGCCACCACCATCAATGTATGAAATCAATCAAATTAAAGTTCAGTTTCATGGTTTGTTGATTGCTATTTCTCATTTTTCTTTTTACTAAGAATTGTGTCAAAAATAATTATTTCTAGTAGGTAATAAATTAGTTAGATACTGCTGGGGACAGTTAGTAATAAAGCCAATTTCGTGACCCCGGGGTTTGATAACTTTAGACGGTTAGGATTAATTAGAATTATGTCTAGAGAAATTCAAGGAATTATGAAAAGTTTCAGTTAGAGTCGCCCATTAATTAAAGAGATAATAAAAAATAAGCCTCATCATTATTATAATATCATCATTATATTTATTTTCATGGTTTATAATATGAAATATACAAATACAAAAAGACACCTTTAAAAGATCGGCAATACATGGCATTTCAGGCTCTGTCCTAGTCATTTCCACGCTGAGACTTGAAATGATAATTTCAAGTACACAACTTAGGAACATTAACTGAGGAACTAACACGTCGTTATTATACTGCATTATTCAGTGGGGCTAATGAGGCTAATGCAAACACGTTACCTACTTGAGCTCTATTTTTGAAATTTCGCATGCGAAAGTTTCCCACTTCCTCTTATCACATGTTCTACTACACAAAAACATTACGTACCTGCTCTGATACATTCACACACACCTTAGACCACGAACCTAAGACATTCTAACAAATGCGGGTAGGTACTGAAAATTGTGATACGTGTGGTTGGAAGAGTCGTTATGGACTTCGGAGGTGAATTCTAGAGTCAGTAGAAACCCGGCTTCGCATGTACCAGATTGCCAGATTGTACCAGATTGATTAAAAAATTTAGAAATTTAGCTAGGGTAGCCTAGGGCCTAACAAATTGTATATTTAAAATAGGAGCACTTTTGGGCAGGTTTCTGGGTGGTTTACTGTCCAGGGGGTCCGGCTAACCATACGCATGTAACACAACATTTTTTTTCTCTTCGCATGAACTCGATGTTATTTTATTTACCACCTAACGTTACATGTTGTTTGGTTAGCTTGGCCAGCCCCGAGGCAGTGCTGTAGGGGCTAGTTTTAAGTTTTAAGTCCACCTAAGCCGCGTTTACGCTAGGTTCATAAAATTGTTTTAAGAAATAGAAAAATGTACTCATCCTACATTTTTCTCTTTTTTACAATGACTAATAATCTGACAATCAATAAGTTAAATGTAAAATTTACTACTTTGAATAAATGATTTGAGTTGAGCTTGCCACGAGTGGTCTTACTTCTAGCAACCATTCATATCAGGTGTATAAATTGTAAACGGAACTTCTGACGTATGCATTTAGGGTTTCTTCTGAATCATAAAATCTCCAGCAATCCAATTTTTTAAATAATTTCATATGCGTATGCTTCAATTTCATTATGTAAATGGATCAGGACGTATTCGTGGATATGAGTAGTGGAACTCGTGATACAAGCACCGTTTAAATTAAAAGATCCATGTGGCAGAGTTTCGCATACGAAACAGTTTCCAAAATTCAACTCCTGTGGCCCAAATTCGGCAGCGTAGTTTTACCGGTAATGTACTGCTGGATCGCAACTGTCATTCGAGGGCTTGTGTGTGATACATGGGACCTGGCTTCTGTTAGTTTTGCAAATGGTAATTTACGAAACAATGTTGGTAAATATGCGATATGCATAGGTTTACGGTTTGGAATGAAAAATATTCTGCAAGTAATGGTGGCCATCGACAACTATGTGGATGAATTTGTAAGGGTTTCGGAAAGTCGTTCGATACCTAGAGCTCAATTTCTGAAACATTCCATGCACGGAAGTCCGCAACGACTAAAATATGTCCGTCCGAGTAGGCTCTTTGACAGCTGTCAAACACCATACATGTTCTTCATACATTTATGTCAATAAGGAAAAATAGATCATGAGTTATGTCATAGCATTTTCATGATTTGGGTCATTGGATGCTCCCACACGAAAAGAAGATCATTACTTTGACAGTTGTCAAATATGGCCTATGGGTATTGCCATACTCATCACGCTTGGCAGGCGGACTGGCGAGCGCAGTTGCATTCACAGGGAACGCTGCTGCCAATTTCCTTGATGGTTGTCGCTTTTATGACACCCACAGGTAGAATAGGGGTGATGCTATTTTGGACCGGCACGGAGCGGTATACCGAAATAAGTTTACGGGTTGGAATGGAAGGTTGTGGAAGGGTGGCCACGCGTTGGAAAACGCAACGTCAGCCATGTTGACGACTTTGTAAGGGTTGCGGGATGTCGTTGGATACCTGGAGCTTAATTTCTGAAATCATGGACGAAAGTCCGCAAAAACTGGTTTAACCAGTTCTATCACACTTTCTCGAATTTTGGATGTTTTGGAATTGATCAACGTACTTACGTAAATAAATGCATTTGAGTAGTGAACATGTGATTCAAGTGCTCAAGGGAGACGCCTGTATCTAGTCGGTAGTGGACGTCTCAAAATTTATGGTGACGATTATGATGAAGAAGAGTAATAATGCTTTCAATCATTGATGCCATTACATAATTTTTGTAAAGCTTCTTAGGCTTTATTAGGCCGCCATTAGAGATATTACAGGTAGACATTTTCTTGGAAATAATGAGCTTTTCCTCCGGCTCTCCGAGGTAATTTTGTGCGAAAATCTTCGTCTGTTCGGGACGTAGACAGATCGTACCGTAATTCGTTCTCAGTGATATTCTGTCGCATCTTTAGTTGGTATTACTGTACCCTGCAGACAAGGCCCGGTTTGACATACATTGTAGTTAACCTTTACAACCACAACAGTTCACTTTTTTTTCGTGTGGGACACTGAGTCGTCCAACGACCCGATGAGCTCTCTTCTCTCTCTTTTCGTGTGGGACACCGAGTCGTCCAACGACCCTATGAATCTTAGTGTCAGAATTTTTCAACCACCTCCTACAAGTAGCAGGCTTCTGAAATGGTTGTGTAACGACCGCCGTCTTAGTGAACATAGACAGCAACCGGGACCTACGGCTTAACGTGCCATCCAAAACACGGAGCTATCTGCAAACAAATTCAGAAAGTGATAAATATCAACTTTGTGAGTGACCCACCAAGAATCGAACTCGGAACCTTCTGCGTCAAAGGCAGTCATGCACAACACCACTGCGCCACAGTTCGACGTACCTACATTTTTAGTTAACCTGCCACACTCCCCACGCCTGACAGGATTGGCGAGTAAGTGCAAGGTGTTGTAGACATTCACAGGGATAGCTGATGCCCATTCCCTGAATTCTCCCTTAGTCGCCTTTTACGACCGCCACGGGTAGTAATGGGGTGATGCTATTGTTAACAAGCATGACACGGCTAGGTATATACCTAAGTGAATCTGCCAGGGCCAAGCGTGCATGCATGAGCATGGCAACACCCCTCGATAGGGGGAGGCCTATGTCCAGCAAGGGACTGTTACTAAGGTTATATCATCTCCTATGCCTGTTGTCCATTCAACTGTAAAATTCCAGTGCTATTTTTGGTCCGAGATATTGGACGGTAATATGCAATTGACACTACCGCCTAAAAGCCAAGATTTTTTTTGCTCTAAACTGGGTAGGAACCTAGACTTGGCTGCAAAGCACCATTTCGTTCTACCACTTCAGCTTGAGATTGTCAACATAACAATGGCTAAAATGTTTATATTATGACACAACATGGAAGCTTGTTTTACGACGAACTCCACAATATAACATACCATGCTTTACGTTTCTAAGAATTCTTAGGTTTAAAGATTATTTATTAATTTTCATTAAAGACATTGAGTCACTTACATGAAAACTAAGCTTAGTACAGTAGGTATTACAAATTAATGTTGTCCGTCGCTCACACACCAAATAAAACAAGAGTACCCACACATCACACTTTGGCACACTGTAGGAAGGTATATGTTTTAAAGTTAAGCACTAACCAGTACCGACCATCTCTCAAAAAGAAAAACAAACAAGCCAATAAATAGGCAAATAACCACCATCAACTTAGACCCTGAAGAAATTCATTCGATCAAAATTGTTTTTTTAATATGTTGAGCTAATTTGCGTTTAAATATTACGAGTGAGTTACTATTTTTGATTGATGAGGGTAATTCATTGAATAGCTGCGCTCCTTCATAAGTGAACATTTTTTTGCCGTAGTTGGTTCTGGTTTTCGGTAATACGAGGTAGCTAGCGCGTCGCGTTGAGCGGTTAGTTACGTGCCTCGTTTGCATGAACTGGATTGACGTGTGAATGGTCTTATTTAGCACTTTACGAATGAGTATGCAAGTATGATATGTGTATAGTTGCTTAATATTCATTAAGTTAGTGTCCCTGTATATCTTTGTTGTAGATGTCCGATAAGGATAGTGAAAAAGCATTTTAATTAGTTTGTTCTGCATTATCTGCAAGTCTGATAAAATGGTTTTGTTTCCACTGCCCCATATCTCGATCTGGTAAATCAAATGTGATTTTACTAGGGAATTATAGATCATCAAACGTACTCTTCGCGGGATACAGCGGACTATACTACGTAGTGAGCCCATCAATGATGACAGTTTCTTCTGAATGCGACCTATGTGTGCCTTCCATGCCAACCGACTATCCAACAGCAAACCCAAATACTTCTCAGTGTCCTTTTCCTTTAATGGTATATTATTGATTGTTAAGGGCTTGTAACTTTTTATAGGTTTATTTTTAGCTTTAAAGATGATGTAAGAAGTTTTGGAGATGTTCACTGTCAGAAGGCTAGACTGCAACCACATAAAAAGCACATCAAGGTCCCTCTGTGCAGACTCAATGATTTCGTCCATAGATGTGCCAAAATAAAACAAGCATGTGTCGTCCGCATACAAGGTGATATGTCCTCGAAGGCCCAAGTCAACTATGTCGTTAATGTATACCGAGAACAAGAGCGGTCCTAAAATCGACCCTTGAGGAACCCCGAATGTTACAGGCAAAGGTGTGCTTTGATAATAATTGATTTTCACTACTTGTTGACGATTTGATAGATATGACTGAAACATTTTAAGAGCATTTTCACTTATGCCAATTGATTGGAGTTTCCTCAAGAGCAGGTGGTGGCTAACGGTGTCAAATGCTTTTCTTAGATCTATAAATATCCCCAGAACAATTTTTTTGTTATCGATATTTTGTCTGATTTTAGTGACTAAGTCAACGGTAGCTGCTACAGTGTTGCTCTTGGGTCTAAAACCAAATTGTCGGTCTGTTATGTAATTGAGTGATTCCAGGTAAGATTCCAATCGTTTATGTATGATCTTTTCTAGTATTTTCGAGAGAACTGGGAGCACTGAGATCGGTCTATAATTCCCGGGATCCGTTTTAGTACCAGATTTATGAATTGGACTAACTTTTGCTAATTTTAGTGACTGAGGAAAATGGCTGGCTTCCAAAAGGTTATTAACACAGTTACATAGATTAGGAACTATAATTTTTTTTACACATTTCAGGGCTTTAGTGCTAATACCGTCCAATCCTGTGCTTGAGTTAGGGTCAAGGTTATCAATTATCTTAGTTATCTCGTCGTTAGTAGTAGGTTCTAAGCATGTTAGTCTGTTTGGGATGTTTGAGCTGGAGTGTTGTTCTGCAAGAGTTCTAGTGTGAATGCTATGATAGTGTAGTGGAATTTCATTGGCTAATAGAGATCCTATAGAAGCAAAGTACTGATTAAATTTTTGGCAAATTTGGGTAGGGTCCATGATTGTCTCTGTATCAATCACAAGTTTTGGAGGAGCACAACTTAACTTTGGCTTGTTGTTGGAGAGATAGTTAGTAAGGTTCCAAAGCTTTTTAGGATCTTTGATGCAGTTTATAAATTTTTGGTAGTAGAAAGAGTCTTTTGTTGTCTTAATTAGGTTCGCTGATATTTCTCTTCCTTTCTCGAATTTGTTTTTCAAAAGGTCGCTTTCAGGGTCCTTCTGCAGCTCGGCCCACAGTTCATTCCTTTGATTTATTGCATTGATGACATCTTTGTTGATCCAGTCTTTTTGTGGTAGGTTAAGAATCTTCACTTTTTCTTCCGTACTCTGTTTAATGTAGTTCTTTAGTGTTGATTTGAAACTTTCAAAATCTTTTACTACGGTATTTTCCATTTCTTCCGCTGCCTGGTATAATTTTTCGTAGTTTACAGCTTTGTAAATGATTTTCTCCCTTGATGGAGCTTTGTACTTCTTTAGTGTAAGGTGTATTTGTCTGTGGTCCGAAAGTGAAGAGTTTATAAGAGCAAGATTATAATTTTCGTTTCTTAAATTGGTGCTGATATGGTCCAAAATAGATTTTTTTGTGGATGTCCCTCTAGTATAATATTTTTTCGCTTTTTTGTTTAATATCTTATGGCCAGCTGCGTTTAATAAGTTGGTATATTTTTGTTTCTTGCTACTCTTTTCCAGAAGATTGATATTGAAATCTCCGAAAACTAAAGTTCTTTTTCTTCGATGTAGTTGTTCCTCTAGTGTGTCTGTGAAATTTTCGAAGTCCGTATCCCCAGGATGATATACAACTCCAACGTTCAGTGCACATTTTTCTAATTGGACCCATAGGTAATTGTTTCCTCCAGTGTAGACTGATTCGGATAAACTGTGTTTTATGTTGTTGTGAACGTAAATTGAGACCCCACCTCCAGCTTTGTCGTTTCTGACATTATAATGGTGAGTATAGTTAGGCAAGTTGAATTTCTGGGCGTGTTCCTCTGAAGTCATCCATGTCTCAGATAGGAGGATAATATGCGTTGTTTTGGGTATTGCGCTTATAATGCAAGCCAGTTCATCGAATTTATTACAGATACTTCGTGCGTTAAGATAGAGAAAGTTTAGACAAGACTGTGTATTATTGATATCTGCATAATTACTTACAATTTGGTAGGTTACGAAATCAGTATTTTCTTGTGATGTTGATCGAGCTAGTTTTTTGGATCAGAACTCACAATCTTCGGAACGCCTTTGAAAAACTTGATAGTGAGGTTATTTTCGCCCGCATTAGTACGTTGAGTCATTTCTTCTTTTAAATTGCGTAATAGCTTTTGTTGTGTAGGTGTCTCGTCAGAGTACATTTTGATACCTTCAGGTAGTTTCTCTTTTAAGCGTAGCATATGCTTGACGGGCTCTTGGCTACTGAAGCATATCTTAATACCACGGTTTTTGTTCGGGTTGTATTTGCCAATCCGGAAGGTTTTAACAGGTGTAGGTATTTCTTTGAAGGGTTTGATTATTTCCATCACTTGAGAAAGGTCACGTGACAATCGTTCATCTTTATTTGCGGATGACTGCTCAGGAATTCCCACCAGAATCAAATTTTTCTGACGCTTAGTACGTTCCTGGAGCTCCATTAATATTTGTTCGTGGCATAGTAACTCATTTCCTGGTTTAGATTCAGGATTGACAGTGCGGACCTTTTCAAGATCGTATTGTATACATTTAATTTTTTCTTCACCTGAGATCACTTTTTTCTCCAACTGGGATAAATTGGTTTTGATTTGGGTTTGTTCCAATGTTAGATTCGTGATTGAAGATTTCACATCAACAATCTGTGATTTGACATAATTTATATTTTCATTGAGTGTTTTTGTAGCTTCGACGTGAGATGATTTCATATCCCTGATCTCATTTTTCAGTTCCAAAATACCATCTGACGTGCGAGTCATACCTTGGTTGCTCGTTTTAATAAATCCTTGGATAAGCTGAGTTACGTATGTTAACTCATCTTTCAATGTCTTTATCTCTTCTGAACACTGACAAAGTTGGTCATCTGGGGTTTTCCTCTTGAATTGTCTCTGAGTAACATTAATGTTGGACAGATCAGGAGAGGACTGCGAACCCTCCGGAACATCACCCATTTGACGCAGGCTCATTTTCAAGCCAGTAGCAAAAGTGGTCCAAACGCTCCTTAAGTTGCTCTTGCCGCGGTAACAAGGGATACACAACGCGGGTGGAAATGAGGACAAAATATAGACCTTCTCTTTCTTGCGTTGAGATGTGTGGCGTCCTCTCGCGGCGTAATACTTGCTTGCGAGTTGTAGCTTCGTACTGGTCACTGCTTGTACACTCAAGGGATACTAAACGTTATGATTCTTATACACAAAGTATGAAATATGTACTGGATGATTTAAATATATTTTTGATAATTTAGCGACACGACTGCTCAGGGTGAGAGCGAACGGACGATTCTTTATTTATGTAATCTTGTAATCTCAAGTGGTCCGCAGTTGAAGGGTTAAGCCAACTTCTTACTTATGTATGGTAACGAACCTAATACATTTCTAATGGCAATCATAGATCGACCAGTACGAACATACTAATCAGTTATCGTCAGATGAAAGTAACGCGTGTTTCTTTTCGAAATGAGTGTCGCTTTGGGAATGATCAATCCCCGATGAATATCCTTCCCTTCATACAGGCCACGGAAGATAAACTTTACTACCAGTAGGTTAATTTACTCCTCAATAGAGTATTTATATTTATTTATTAATTCAATTTTACAACATGGGTTACAAAAACTTGACATCATTAAACCGAGTTCGGTTTGTCTTGATGCTGCACAAACCTCTTTATGCTAATTTTCTTAAATACCTTATTAATAATGTTTATTGATGCAGTGCATAGGTACCTATGTTGTTTTACCGCACGGAGGCCTACATCCATAGCAGTAGGTACATGATGGCATTGTTAGTCTAAAAACAACCCACAAAATCATGTAAAAGAACGTTTTATGAAAAATTAAACCTATTTGTTATCGCCCCAGAAAACCTCATACGAAACGCACCTTAAGATCGTTAGAGTCGTTTCTGAGATCACACTACCATGGGAAATTTTATAACCCATTTTCAAATGTAGGTACATAGATGGCGTTGAGCTGAACTGACAAAGTTTCTTGCCAAGGAAGTGTATTTTATCTAGTTGAGTGCAAATATAAGTCAAATTTAAACCTAACGCAACACCATCAGGTATGAGTTTACAATCTAACTCGGAATCTGTTATATAGAGGAGTTTAGAAAAGTCCCCAATACATTTTTTTCTCGTTCAAATGTGTAGATAGATAAGATATAAGCAATACATTTTTTTCTCGTTTAATTGTTTAGGTAGATATAATCTAAGATCTTTGGTTGCTTTGATATGTTGCGGAGTGTACTTTAAGATGAACAAAACGTTTTGGAGCCTGTGCAGGGAGCACTACCTCAAAATGGCTCTGTTAATAATGAGGAGTAGCTTACGAGTAGGGATGCAAAATTTATTAAACTATCGATATATTATATCGAGTTGATATCAATTTCCGACTTAGGACTCCGATATATTTGATATATCAACGTCTTTTTAACTTAAATAAATCATAAGTTAATAAAACAAATATTTTCTGGATAATTAATTGGTATAATTACTTAAAGTTGTAGGAACGACAACACCACCGCAGCTTTCGTCGCTTCTGACAGTAACAAAAATTTTGCCTGTTGCAGCATTTTACCCAGTTTTCGGGATTGAACGGGCCTTTCAACACGACACATGAAAATTGTTCGATATCGGTATGTATGATTCTTCGTTCGATATTTTTAGGCGTCGATATATCGACATTATGGAGTTTGATATATTATTGCATCCCTACTGACGAGTATTATGGGCTACTTGGGGATATTGCTGTACACCCAAGAGAGTCATCGTTTGTAGATAGGCATTAGGCACACAACAAAGGAAAATTCCTGATAGAGACGAGTAAATACCGACTGGCAACACTTTTAGCTTTTTAGATGAAAATATTTTAAGAGGTGAACCAGTCCAAGAAACTGAACAACTTTCCCTAAGAAACGTAGGTCGAAACATAAATTTTTTTTTGGACCTCCTATACAAATTGACTTGTTCAGTTGGGGAAAGTTGTTCAGTTTCATAGTTCACCCCTTAAAATATATACAGCAATTTTTTCTGACATTCATTTTAGTACTATTCTATCGAACACAAAGTTGAAAGTCTACAGTCTGTGCAAAACGATACATGGCATTGAGAGCATTTTTGTGACTCACGTGGTTTTAACGTTCTGACCATGGTTTTTACTAGAGATGGACCAAACATAGGTTTCATCGAAATTAAAAGCCTTACTTGTTCGCGGATTCACATAGGACCTCTCCCCTCACTTCCCCTCAAACAAACAAACATACAAACTTTCACATAATATAATATTAGGTACGATACGATACCGAGAGTAGGTTTCTGTCCAAGGCTGTTTTCTTGCCACATACAGGATAGGATATGTTAATAGGAAACTGAACAGTGACACCCATCGGGTTTGCAAACCCCGCCCATTTGATGGCCGCTTATTTTGCAGCGTCTATAGCATTGGACATCCATTCGGCATTTACGATAACGACGGGGACCAGTGGAAGAACGATCGTTGACCGCATGAGGTTTTACAGCAATGTCATTAGAAGTACCAGCGGTATCAGCAATAGCACTTGACACGCCAGATCCAACTCCTACTCCTTCGACTCCATCTGAAATGATACATACATACATATATCCTAGCCTTCATCCTTTGCAAGGTAGGCAGAGCGTTAACGGCCGCAAGAATATGGTCGCTAGCGCCAAGTCTGACATTTTTGAGGATTGTTTTCCAAGGTTGTGTCAGAAAACATGTGTATCACTATAGTGACAGGTCAGCCAGTCGCCTAAAAATTGTAATACACCAATACCCTCGAGTCCCTTAGTCGTCTCTTACGACACCCGCGGGAAGGATGTGGGGTGATGCTATTCTAAACCGGCATCACACGGCATTGCTATTCTAAACCGGCATCACACGGCATAAATAAATGCATACGGCATAATCTAAAATGGTAATACATCATTATAGTGATCAGGGAATTTAGATGATATTTCAATGTGACTAAACCTAGGCATCGGGAAAGACTTCAGGTTGCAGGGGTTGGATGGCAGTCGCTCTGTGTAAAAACTCAGTTCCACGTTGAATCCCCTAGGTTAGTCGACCTAGAGAGCAGGATAAGGCAAGGAGAATGATGAGTGATTAGGGGATGAATACCAGAGTTCCAAAAACTGTTCTAAAATTTTTAAAATTTGTGGTATTCACACTTACGAGCACTGAATATACTACAAAACTACATAATTGACTCGCGTCTGAGCGTATGAACTCCGGCCGACCAATGATAATGTACAGGATGCCCATCTTTAAATGGTCCAAAGAAAAATTCTATATTCTGGACACCCTCAGCTAAAGATTTATTTAAAGTAAATATTTATTCTGACTTACAGTATAATGAACTGAATTGAACTGAGCTACCAATCCACACTATCCACACTAATATTATAAATTCGAAAGTAACTCTGTCTGTCTGCTACGCTTTCACGCCTAAACCACTGAACAGATGTTGATGAAAATTGGCATAGTCATTGATAATAGCCTGAGAAAGGACATAGGCTACTTTTTTCCACGGAAAAATTCCGTTGGAAAATTGAAAATTCAAAAAACGATTTATTTAGTCTGAAATATTGTTTTTTAAAGTTCGAAAAAATAAAATGTATTTGACACTCCATGCAGAATGTTCTATGACCGAGCACTGTAAGTGTTGGATATTTTTCTAGAAATGGAAAAAACAATAGAAATATTTAGAGTGGTAGCTAAGGGTGTCAAGAATATTTTTTTTCATTAGACCAGAAAGGAACGGGACACCCTATATAACATTTATCATTATATTTTTCTCTATGTTTACCTCCTGGTTGGCCAGTAAAGAATGTTGGGTAGCAAGCCCACCTTTCGTTTCTCCGTGGGTCACTCACAAAGTTGATATTTATCACTTTATGAATTTGTTCCCAATCTGGCGACATTGCGGGACCCAATTGTCCGTAAGTAAGATGGTTCTAGTGTTTCGGATGGCACGTTAAGCCGTAGGCCCCGGTTGCTGTCTATGATCACTTGGACGGCGGTCGTTACATAGCCATATCAGAAGCCTGCAACTTGTAGAAGGCGGTTGAAAAATTCTGATACTAGGGTTCACTGGGTCCTTGGACGACTCGGTGTCCCATACGAAATGAAGAAGCCCACCTTTGTACCATGTGCAATAAAGTATATAAAATTTCTTGCTTATCGATAAAAGATTAGATGTACTACTTACAGCTGAAAGAAGCGGTTCCTGAACAATATTGCATTTCTATCACCAAAAAGGTGGCGACAATAAAAACGGAACATAGCTTCATTCTTCCAGCGTCCGATAATTTTTTCAAGCGGTTTTTAATATCGACTTTATTCTCCCTCTACCGGAACAGATCCGGCAACCATTCATACAAGACATTAATTTGAACGCTAATTGCTGCAATAATTTGTAATTACAAGTACCTGCCATAGCCGAGATCGCTAGGTTTTGTTTTTAAAGATGGCGTTATTTGCCAAAAAAAAAACTCACAAAAGCCAGATGAAAGAACGATTTTTAGAAAATTAATCTATAACTACCTGGCTCAGCCGAAACCGCTATTTAGGTATTGTTTTTATACGGGGTGAAAGGGACAGCGTCCCAAATACTTATAGGGTACAAGCAGACCATGAAACTGAACAATTTTCTTCTAGGAACATATGTCAGGAAACGTAAAAAATTTTTGGTTTCCCATAGTAAATGCAGTCAGTTGATCGCGATTTTGTATGGGAGGCTTATGTTCCCAGAGAAAAGTTGTTCAGTTTCATGGTCTGCTTGCACCCTATCAGTATTCGGGACGCTGTCCCTAATACCTTGTAGATGGCGTTATTTGCCAAAAAAGAAACTTACAAAATCCAGATGAAAGAACTATTTTTAGAAAATGAAACCCAGCTAGTAGCTAGATCGTTTTATCGCCCCCCTGATTTTTGTGTCAACGGATCATACTTATTTTCAAATGCGAGTACATATTAGCGACTGCAATGGCGTTCTCTGTTGCTATGATCAGCTCCCCCTGCTGCAACTTATTTTACGCCAACTCGCACCAATAGAAAGGAATTTTTATACTTAATCTGCTAGCGTACTATCATTCAGCGTACTATGAAAATCCTATTAATTTACATAGTTGAGTATCAAAATTTTTACTTAACACAACGCCATCTGGTATGAAATTATAAAATGACGAGAACTGTCATATACAGGGTGTAAAAATATTAGCTGCAAATATTTTAAGGGGTGAATCTGCCCATGAAACTGAACAACTTTCTCCAATAAACATAGGTAAAATATGAAAAAAAAATTTGGACCCCCCAAACAAATTTACCGACCGACCAAGTAAATTTGTATGGGAGGTCTAAAAAAAATTCACATATGTCAACATTCCTTGGGGACAGTAGTTCACTTTCATGGGCAGATTCACCCCTTAAAATACTTGCAGTTAATATTTTTACACCTTATAGAAAAAATCGCTTGGCATTAACGCGCGTTGCTAAGGTGCAGAATAAAGGTAAATGCGTTTATCAACTTTATGAAAAAAAAAAAGCATTTGAGCAAAAATGCGATTAAATCATGAGTTTCGTGTCACGTGGCAGCAGTACTTGGTAGTTGGTAGCAATTAATTTACCTATTTCTGGCATCGACAAAGCGTATAATAGAATTTGTAGCTAAAAGAAACGTTTTTTAATTGTGGAATTAAATCACGCCCTCTGGTGTGAAATATAATCACCAAACATACCTAAATGTTAAAAACATGACAAAATGTAATATGGTTAGTTAGGGCACAGAGAAAAACTAATATACTAACGTACAAGTTAGGGCGTTTAATACAGATACAGGGACAAATTATCATCGTAACTCATAGATTAAAGAGCGGTATAGCTTTTTCAAAAACTGGGGATATTCGGTATCGGCAGATTAATCAAATATTTGTATTCGGCTGAAAAATTAATCTTACTTATTTTACTATACAAGGTGTAACTTTAAATGCGCAAAACCTCAGACACCGCCAATCAGCCCTTGAAACTGAACAACTTTCCCCAAGAAACATAGGTCGAAATGTGAGAAAATTATTTCTACCGCCCATACAAATTGACATGGTCGGTGGGTAATTTTGTATGGGAGGACAATTTTTTTGTCATAATTCGAACTATGTTTCTTGGGGAAAATTGTTCAGTTTTATGGGCTGATTGAGGGTGTCTGAGGTTTTGCATGAATCATTCGAAAATTTCGGGTCGATCGGCTGGTCTCTTTACGGACAACTCAATCTATGGTGTCATAACTAGTCGCTTTGGCCGAATTTGTACAATTAGACGACTCTGAAAAAAAATCATACATCTTATTGCACACAATAGGTTGAACCAACCTTGATCCAGCCAGGTAGGCAGTTATTACTGCTACCATGAATCAATTAACTTTGGAATTAATAACTTGTACGAATTATTGTTAGATCTGTTCCAGTGCAAGCTTGGTAGAAGAGAGTCTATATAAAAAAGGTTGGTCAAAAGAATTTATGAAACGCTGTAAGCCGTAAACATGAAGCTGTGTTCCATGTTAATTTTTTCGTGCTCCATCATTTTGGTGATGGAGATTCAAAGTTGTTTAGCCTTCATCTCCAGCTGTAAGTAGAATACCATTTCTTATTAAATTTTTTGTGACAAAGTCAATACAAACGAAACAAGTGGAAAAATTTATGCCACCGATGGGATTCGAACCCACGTCTTTTTACTTACCGGATCAAACGTATTAACCGCTACGGTTGGCTCTGGTCCCAGCGACGAAATTGTAATCCACTTGCTTCGTCATATATTTTTTGTCACTTGACTTCTTACTATGAATTCTTATGTATGTAACTTTAACTGTATGCGTTGAATATTAATGCAAATATTAAAAAAGCATCACTCTAGCAATGCTATAATATACATGTTTTGGAGGAAATGCATTAAATTGGATACGTTATTTAGTGCATCGTACTGAACAACTTTCCCTATGAGACCAGTGCTGAAAAATGCTGGAAAACGGGAAAAAATTTCGACCTCGCATACGAAATTCATGATCATCGGACTAACTTTGTATGGGGGGTTTTTTTTTTTTTTTTTATATGTAATATACGGCCCGCATTTGTCTGCCATCTCACCTGGTGGTAAGTGGAGATGCAGACGAAGATGGTACATGCTTGCCATATAATGCCTATTCACTCTTGCCTTAAAAAGGCCCAAGTTATATTGTTCCGGAAAAAGATCCGCCGGCAGGGAATTCCACTCTTTAGCCGTACGCATGATAAAAGTTGAAAGTTGAAGGTCTAATTTATTCCCGTTTTCAAGCACTGGTCCCATAGGGAAAGCTGTCCTGTATGGTGCCCTTAATAACGTTTCTCCAACGCGTTTTCTCCATAACACGGTATATGTGTGCAGAAGTTATTATTGTAGCCTTAAAAAGTCGCTATCTACTGGCCTTTTAAAATACCTTTGTATTTGGGTTTTTATTAAAAACCTTTCGTCTTTTCAGTTGGAGTTGGTCTTGGCGATAAAAATTATGGCCCTTTTGGTGTTGGAGGCGGTCTCTATGGCGGTGATGGAAGAGGTCTCTACGGCGGTGATGAAAGAAATGTTGGAGGTGATAGAGCTAGTGGTTACTTGAGCCCTAATGCTCAAAGTCTCTATGATGCTGATGGCAACGGTGGTGTTATTAGTGGTGCTGGTTCTAGAGCTTGTGCTGTAGGTCAAGCTGGCGTTGATGGTACAGCTGGCATTGCATCTCCAGCTGGTATTAGTGAAGCTCGCTTTAGAGGTCAACTGGGTAATGGTAATCAGGCTGAGGTTAGAGATGAAGCTCGCTTTAGAGCTCAACTGGGTAATGGTAATCAAGCTGGCGTTGGAGATGAAGCTCGCTTTAGAGGTCAACTAGGTAATGATGCTCGCTTTAGAGCTCAACTGGGTAATGGTAATCAAGCTGACGTTGGAGATGAAGCTCGCTTTAGAGGTCAACTAGGTAATGATGCTCGCTTTAGAGCTCAACTGGGTAATGGTAATCAAGCTGACGTTGTAGATGAAGCTCGCTTCAGAGGTCAACTGGGTTTTGGTAATCAAGATGGCGTTAGAGATAATATTGATGCTGGCTTTGATGCTAATAATCATCATAATCATCATCATCAATATAATAGTCGCTATCAATCTGGCTTTGGTGCTCAACGTGGTATTGGTGGTGGTGCTCAGTTTGGTGCTGGCAGTGGTGGTGGTTTCGGTGCTTCTTTTGGAGATTATATGCGATCTCCCAAAGGTAGACACAATAACGTCTATTATAATTGCCGGAGTGACATGCAGTGCTTTAGAAGCTGCAGACTGAATGGGCACCCCATGGGAGGGGTGTGCCGAAGCAATGGATGCCATTGTACGGTATCGTAATGTCTATTAAACACAGGGTGTCAAAAAAAAATTGCTGCAAATATTTTAAGGGGTGAATAAGTCGACGAAACTGAACAACTTTCCCCCAGGTTCATAGGTCGAAATATGAAAGAAAAATTTGGACCTCCTAAAGAGTTGACTTCTTTGTATGCTCGGCTGCTTTGTATGGGAGGTCTAAGTTTCTTTCATATTTCGACCTATGTTTCATGGGGAAAGTTGTTCAGCTTTATGGACTGGTCACCCATTAAAATATTAGCAGCTAATATTTTTACACCTTATGGAAGCATAGCCCATCCGGTTAGAGAACAGTCTTGGCAATAAATTACCTATCATTTTACTTCCATTCTACCCTCGATTGTAAACCATGCTCAAAACATTAAAAGGCTTTGTTATCGAAAAAATAAAACCATTATTGAAATATCGGAAATAAAAATAAATTAAATTACTTTGTTTTTATTGTAACACTATTCGTCTGCCCAGCTGCTAATCGTTTTAAAAAGTAGTCGATACGGGGTGTAAAAAGATTAGCTGTAAATATTTTAAGGAGTGAATCAGCTCAAGAAACTGAACAACTTTCCCGAAGGAACATAAGTCAAAATATGATAAAAATTTTGAAAAAAAATTTGAGCCTCCTATACAGAATGTACCGATCGACCAAGTGGATTCGTATGGGGCGGGCAATTTTTTTTTTCATATTTCGACCTATGTTCCTAGGGGAAAGTTGTTCAGTTTTATGGACTGATTCACCCCTTAATATATTTGCAGCTAATATTTTTACACTTGATATAATCAGCTATCTTGTTTCCATACTACAAGCTTTCTTTGTTTGTAGCTAGATGGCGCAGTGTGAATTATCCAGAATATTTATTATTATCAAACTAGATAACGCAATCTCATTGGATTCAACCGCGGATAAGAATTTGGTGACAAAAATCGATTTTGTAAATTATAGTAACAAAAACAGTAAAAAAAAAAACATTAACGTTCTTAGGAATAAATAAAATTTTGGATTGTCTTCCGAACTTGGCACACAGTTAGATATCAATTCTTTTGTCTGTGGACACATTGAACTTGGCTTAAAATTCTCAAATATTAATTAATGTTTTTGGTGGGTCTTATTTTTTTGTTGTGCTTATGGCTTCAACAAGCAACGAAGCACATAAAAGTCAAAGGCAATATTCCTCGCATTTATCCTCTCAATCCTCACCACCGAAAACGACCGTAATTTTATGGTTTTTAACGCTCTGCCTACCCTGCGAGGGCTGAAGGCGTGATATATGTGTGTGTATGTGTGTGTGTGTAACATAAAAGTCAAGGGCAATATTCCTCCATTTATCCTCTCAATCCTCAACAAATTCTCGAGCATCGCCGTTCAAAATGGACTTCAGCAATCGTCCGCACGTGACTATGACGAATGGGAAGGTGCGCGCCAGGGATGTGACTTAAGTAACAAAAATCGATTATAGATTCACCATCATTCATCGTTCTCCTTGACTTACCCCGTTCTCTGTCGGGGTCGGCTACCTAACCTAGGGGATCTGACGCGGAACCAAGTTTCTAAACAGAGCGACTGCCATCTGACCTCTGCAACCCGTAGACTAACCTAACCCAAATCCTACGTTAAGTAACATTCAAATATTATCTGAATTTCAATTTTATTTCGATGTGGGTTTCATCACGATGTTTTTCCTTGACTGTTAGAATGTACGTGAGACACATTGGTACACGGCGGGAATCGAACTCAGGTCTCACGATTCTAAGACCGGCAGTCAACCCACTTGACCAACTGTGAAAAATAAATCAATTTTATACAAAAAACTAAACGATTAAAAAATATATATTTTGACAAAACCGTAAACTGCCGGTGATACATAATAATTACTAGGGACCGCAGACCAGGGATGTCACGCGCAGCGGCTACGCAAATGTAATTTTTTCTCTGTGCTAGAGACTGTTGTGTATTCTTTATTGATATTACGGAAAATGAAACGACTTATCTGAAACAACCCTCAAATATTTGTCAGACGTGGCGATAATGACCGTAATTTTACAGTCGTTAACGCTCTGCCTACCCCGACAGGGATATAGGCGTGATCTGTGTGCGTGTGTGTTTGAGTGTGTGTGTGTGTGTGTGTGCGTGTGTATGTATGTATATGTGTATAACGCAAAATCCGAAAGCGTAAGTTTGTGCGAATAAGTCCCGCTAAAAACTATTTATGGCTGTCGAAAATTAAAAAAAACTATTGAAAATTAATAAATGAATTCAAATCTTAATCAGAGGTATATAGATATTAATAAAAGGTTTTTTTTAATCAGTTAATTTTAAAATCGATTATTTTTCCCCATCCTTACAGCGCGCCCGCCCAAGGTAGCGGGCAGCCCGGGGGACAGAGCACGTACGCTTACCCTATTTTTCTTTGCACCTAGATTGAGTGTTGTCATACAGAATTGATCGGAAAGATTTTAGTAGAAACCTTTTGTGACAATTTTATTTTGATTTGTGTTTTTTTTTTCATACGATCCAGTCGTCACCGGTTACCATCACCATTCATTTTCTGCGGTGTCGCAAGAGGCGACTAATAGACCTACAAATGCGAATAGACTTGCAAATAAGGTCTATTCGAATCCGTTGACGCAAGTTTATGCGTTACTGCGGAGTCAACGTCGGTATAAATTTAGTTTTTTTAATTCCTTGCATCTGACAGTATCATGCGTTACGGATGCATAAAGTGCGCATCAAAGGTTTGATGTGAGAACCGCCGAATTCGCTAGTTTCCTGGCTTATTAATGAAATATAAAAGTTGTACTGCCCAAAAATATTACGGACTTCATTCATAGTTTTTCAATATATTCAAAATTTGAATTGATAAACAGAAAAATAACATAAAAGTAAGTGTTTTCACGCCAGCCAAACTACAGAGTCATGACGTCATCTCTACGTTTTTTCGTACAGAATATAGTTTTAAAAAGTAGCTCTTTTGACTTGCCCGTCCACAACCACATTATAGGACGTTGTCACGTCAAAAAAAATTATGCCGGGACGCCCAAAATATCTGTACAAATTTAAAACCAAAATACGCAAAAAACCTACCCACGTGTGAAACAATTTTAGCATTATTCCGTTCCGTGAAATTGAATTTTATTTTTTGTTTCATCCGAAGTATCGGACGCAAAAACTAATGGACCGAATTCATTAGCGATCGCTTTAAATGAAAACACTTCGCGTTGTTTGTTGTTTGAAAATACAGGGTGTTAGGAAACAATTTCACCTTAAAAACATTTTAAAAATATTTTACTATGGAACGGTAATAAGTTTATACATAAATCTAGCCAAGTGGTTAGGACCCCGGTCATACAATCGTGAGAAAAAAAGACCCGAGTCCGATCCCCGCCATGTACCTACATTTACCGACTGCTCTTACGGTGAAGGAAAAACATCGTGATGAAGCCCACATTCAAATAAAATTTGAATTCAGATGATATTTGAATGTAACTTAACCTAGGATTCGGGTTGCAGAGGTGAGATGGCAGTCGCCCTGTGTGAAAACTTCGTTCCTCGTCAAATCCCCTAGGTTAGGTAGCCAACCCCGACAGAGAAACGGGATAAGGCAAGGAGATCTTACTAGAGCTAAACTTTTAAGGCTAGAATAGTTGAAGAAAACGTCCTCCTGTGTGTCTCCGAGAGGCTGTATGCCCATCAAGCAGGCAGCATTCCCTCTTTGTATAGTCTGGCTTATGCGCTGAGCCAAAAAGCTGCAAGTTCTGGGGTTGCCGGATGCTTACCATCTGCTTCATCAAGTTTCTGTCCTAGTCTAACGACGCGCGAGGGGGGGTATCGCCAGGGGTATAGTGGGTCCGCAGTGCTGCTATGAGAAGCGCTGGCAGGTTCTTAATAATTTTAAAGCTTCCGGACCATACACACACACACACATATGACGTTTTTCTCCCTTGCGAGGTAGGCAGTGCGTTAACGACCGTGAAAATCCGGTTTTTATCGCCACGTCTGACAATTCTGACAAGGGCCTTTTCAGATGATTTGTATAAAACTATGGTGACAAGTTGTCAGCCTGTCGCCGAAAGTTGTAATACACGTGAAATGCTCGAGTCCCTTCTCTTACGACACCCGCGGGAAAGAAATGGGGCGATGCTATTCTAAGCCGGCATCAAACGGCTTTTTATCACCCTGACAGTGATAGTGCGACAGCCTTTGACGTATAAGGTTCCGGGTTCGTTCTCGGCGGGTCACTCACAAAGTTGTTGTTTATCACTTTGTGAATTTGTTCCCAGTCTGGTTAGGACATTGCGGCATGAACCACCCGATTGTCCGTAAAAAACAGAGTTCCGTGTTTCGGATGGCACGTTAAGCCATGGGTAGCTTATTTATGAATACTTCCATGTCAGAAGCCTGCTACTTGCAGGCGGCGGTTGAAAATTCTAACACTAGGGTTCATTGTGTCGTTGGGCGACTCGGTGTCCCACACGAAAAGAGAAGAGAGATCACCCTGTAAATGAGAAGCACTCGGACCAGTGTTTGTTGTCGATAAATATTTAGGGAGCGTATCCATTGTTCCACGCTGGCGCTATCTGCCGGTGAACTAGACTGGTTTGCACGGAAATACAATTTAAGTTCGTCAACACGCGGTTTCAGTGGCAATGGGCGACAGGGCCGCAGTAAGAAGTAGTCCTAGGTACAGATAAGGGATAGGTCTTCGAATTACTAGGGTGCATTCAGGACATAAAACTAAACAACTTCCTTCCCGTAAAAAAAAAGGATGTTTTTTCTTCCCGTAGTAATAAATAATTCAGTCTCAGCTCGATTTTTGTCGTTTCCATGGCTTTTATGCAACCTAATAGTATTTGGAGACACTCGTACAGGTACACCTCGTGTCAAAGTCATTATAGGTGTGTGTGGATTGAGTGAGTAATTCTAAAAAAATATTTTATTATCTCATTTACTTAATAAAAGTTCTAAAACAATTGTAAAATCAATCTCTCTATTTGTAAAAAGCTACAATAAATACGAAATGATGTAAAGTGTGCTCATTCAGTTCTCGCGGAGAACCACCTGGGTCTGCAAATGTACTAAGTTTACATAAAAACTTCATTTTATGAGTACAACAAACTTATGAGTACACAGTGGAGTAATCAAGACTCAAAAATCCTTATGGCTCCACTAGTGGAGATTGTCGGTGGGGCCATGAGTCCGGAAGGTTAATACTTACCCTTGGATGGATGATACATTAAAGTCGATTCACCCGAACTGGAACATGCACTATTCCCGGACATTATTTGCAGTACCTATTTAAAACAGTGAGTGACACAGCGGGCGGAACTAACGATGTTTATCGTAGGAAATGTATCATCCATCAGTTAAAAAAATTATATGTTTCTACCTACATTTTGAAAACAAATTCTAATTCGGTGTTGCCGTACAAAATAAATTCTGCAATATGTAATTGAAAATTAAATTTAAAAAAACGATAAGGTTAATAATTGTGATTGGTTGATAATTGTAGCTATAAGTAAGCGGAACATAATGTTGATATTTTCAATTTTTTTCTGTAAATTTTTGACGTCATATTTTTCTAATGTTGTAAGCCAAACATTGTGTTGATTTTTTTTATTTGATTCTATAACACAACAAATAAAAAAGCTGAAATCTATCGTAAGTACATTTTTTTTTCCGGGAAGGAGTCGCAGCAATTGTCACCCCCCCCGGTGACAACTTAGAAACAAACTTCCCATTTGTCCCTTCTAGTCAGCTTTCAAAGGGAACAGTTGGCACGAAGTGTCACCCCGGTGACAACCGGGAAGACAAATCCCAGCTGTCACCCCGGGGGACAGGGGTAGAGGGGACTACTGGGAACATTTGACCCTGAATACAGCCCAGTGCGGTCTTGGAGTTTGTTTACCCTCCGGTATGATAACTTGTAAGTTCCGGACGCAGTCTGCTGCTAACTCATCGGACGAAGATTGAATTGGCGCAACATCTCAAAGGCGATATGTACACACATCAAAAAAAGTTTGTGATCAGTAGCAAAAGCAGGTGTATTTTATGAAATACTAGCTTTTGCCCGCGACTTCGTTCGCGTGGACTTCAGGTTCGTCCCGTCTTCGTATAAGCTATAGCCTATGTGTTATTCTGATGTATAAGCTATATTGTGGTAAAGTTTCATTCAAATCCATTCAGTAGTTTTTACGTGAAAGAGTAACAAACATCCATACATCCATACTTACAAACTTTCGCCTTTATAATAGTAGTAGGATAATAGTAGTAGGATAAATTATTTATAGAAAGTGTTTATATTTTATGTTTTTATAATGAAAATGCACTAAGTAAATAAAAAAAACATTATTCATTATTTATTTTATTAAAACAAAAGTTAAGAAATGCAATTTTAGCTGAAATTTGATGTAATGAAAAAATTGAAATAAGGAAAAAATAAACAAAATTTATTACGAAAAGATTAATAGCTAGTATAAAATGATTCCTCCTCTGGCTCGCACACATGCGGAAACCCTTCACGGCATGCTAAGGATTAAGTTATCCAGCATTTCTTGTGGTAACCTGTCCCACTCTTCAATAGCAGCTGCCCTGATTTCTGCCACTGTTTGAGGAGGTGGCTGACGATTCCAAACAGATCGCTTAAGAGCGTCCCACGCATGCTCGATCGGGTTTAAGTCAGGTGAGGCGGCAGGCCAGTCTAACCGGGTGATGTCGTATTGCTGGAGAGCAGCATCAACACGTCCGTTTCGATGTGCGGGCGCATTATCATCTACCATTATGAATTGGCGCCCGTGGTTGATGCGGAATGGTCTGACGTATCCATCGATTGCAATCATTTTATACATAGCTCCAGTCCACCATGACTGGAGCTATGTATAAAATTGATACGGAATTAAGGGCGTCCTAGCCCCAATCATTATACCGGCCCAAAAGGACACCGATTTCCCGCCCTGCTGAACGATTCCAGTGGCAATTCTCTGCCTTTCAGAGTCGCCTTGTCTTCTCCAGACACGGACACGTCGGTTATCTGGATGCGTACTAATACGCGTTTCGTCCACAAAGAGGCAGTTCTGCCAAATGCTTTCGTCCTCAATTTCTTCATTTTGACGGAGCCTAGCCCATCGCAATCTGCGCCGTTTCCGTTGCTGTGAGTTCAAAGGTGCTCGCCAGGATCTCCTTGCTCGTAATCCAGCTTGGTGTAAGCAATTTCTAATTGTTTGGGTGCTAACTTCGCGAGCGGTGGCAGCTCGCAGTTCTGCTTTTATTTTAGTAGCGTTCATAGTTGGGTCACGGGCAGCCAGTAATCTGATAAAGCGCTTCTGAATTGCAGTAAGCACAGTTGGGCGACCACTGCGAGGTCGGTCAGCTAAATCTTCCATGCCCCGATACCTCTGCAACGTGGTCACCACGCAGGCTTGGGATACATTAACTCTGCGTGATATTTCCCTCGTGGAATAGCCTTCTCCACTTAAAGTTAGGATTCTGGCTCGTAAAACTTCTGTTAATCCTCTCGGCATCGTTACCAACTAAACTTTCCTGTGAATAAATTGAAAATATCGTAATTTGCGACTAAGACAGATTTCTGAATGGTAGCAAGCAAGGGTTGATAGTCTTTTTATATGAAAAAAAACATTTGAATTACAAAATTGTTTATATTTAAATTTCATATTTTTAAATAAGGAATCAAAAAATAAAAAGTGATTGAGTTTTATTCTTTCACAATAAAAAATATTACCACTTTTCTAAGTGACCACAAACTTTTTTTGATGTGTGTATATCTTGCTGGGATATTAACAGGGGTCGGAAAATCGGTGGTCATTACAGGTCCGAACTTGAATTTATTAATTAAAATTTATTGTAGTTAATTATTTTTTTAATTATAAATTCGCAAGCGATAAGTTGGATATTGCTTTGTCATAAAATACCATATAATTATAAATACAACTTTTTGGTGTTATTTATAAAAAGAGTGGCTTACTATTTTGACACATTATTTTAAATTCAGCGTGATAGTTGTAAATGATTCCCCTCTTTGCTTTTATACAAATACCACCTTTAGTGTAAATTTCATTAATTAATAGAAATTAATTAATTTATTAATTAATGTTCATTCATGGTAGGGTTTTTTCTGACTACGGCCCTGTAATAACGCCGCGATTCCGACCTCTGGATATTAAAAAGCAGTGATATTAAAATTTCACTAGTGCCATTATAATTGCACTGATTTATTGTAAGTTGTTTGCATTACATACAAAAATCCTTATGGCCCCACTAGTGGGGATTGCCGGTGGGGCCACGAGTCCGGAGGGCTCTGCCCTTTAGCTCGTATATACCTACTGACGACCCAGAGTCTGGGCTACCGCTGTACCTATTATTATGTATACAGCGCTCACTATGCCGTGTGATGCTGGCTTAGAATAGCATCACCCCATTTCTCTCCCATGGGTGTCGTAGAAGCCCACCAAGGGACTCAAGGACCCCTGGCAATACCCCTGGGGGTAGGGTGGGACTGAACCATACCACCATAGTAGTGTTGGGATTTAAACAATTGATAAAATAAATACGACAAAGGAACTTTACTGAACGAAACTTAAAATTTATAAAACGTACTCTTAGGCAGACATAAAAATAACAAACAAAGCTTCGAATAATAAATTACTTATCTTAATTGATCTAACGCATGCCCTATGGTGACTTCGTTGTGCACTAATTTCATTTGGACTTCTGTAATAGTGTAGTAATTCTGCGGTAGTGTAGATGTAACCAACTAATAAAATAAAACTTAATACTTACTTTGTCATAGAATGATACTAACACCGGGTAGGTAGGTACTTTTAAAATATCGGGATATTTTTATTTTTCATCGATAATTAATTGTCTAATATCCGCACATTTCGTTTGATCAAGTATGAACAATACATATTGCCAGGGGTATGGTGGGTGCGCAATGAAGGGTTTCATGTGTATTGACCACCTGTCACTATAGTGATACATGACTTATTTGAAACGACCCTCAAATATTGTCAGACGTGGCGATATAGACCGTAATTTTACGGTCGTTAACGCTCTGCCTACCCCACCAGGGATAAAGGCGTGATTTTTTGTGTGTGGGCTTTTGAATCACTTTTTCAATCAAGCACGAAACCCTTCGGGCGGTTCGCACTCGCACATATAAACAATCAATTCATTTTATACATTATTTTAATAAACAAACAAATAAAAATTTATAAAATGCACAAATAATATTAAATTATATATAATAAAATAATTCCAACACATAACAACAAAATTATTTTTTTTTATGATGAAATTTTAGCACCCAGGCATATTTTGATTTTACAGATGCTTTAGATGGTAGTGTAATAAAAGTTATATTTTTAAATATTTGCACCTGGAACAAAAAAAAATATTACTCACTAAGAAATAAAATTCAAATAACCAAACCCAATTTTACCAAAATTTTCAAGAATTAAAAACTAGAGAACTACTTTCCAACGAAAATTTACAAAAATTAACAAATGAAAATAAAAAGTGATATAGGTAGGTGGGTATGATTTCGTTTTCAGACATAGTAATTGTTTTAGATTTTTTTTTTCTAAATATTTTTTAAGACAGAGGTTTTTTATTTGTGTTGCTAGCTTAGGATGCCCGAAATTCAAAGTAGTTTTTTACCATTTAAAAATATACATCCGCTTTGCGTACCAAAAAAAAAAGTAGCAGAATGATAAGCTGAATTTGATACCTAGGTATTTTACTTAAATATATAAGGTCCATATTTATAAGTCACGCTAAATCCTGAAATCGATCTTAAGGCCGATGAATACGTAATGCCGGCTTAGAATAGCATCACCCCATTTCTTTACCGTGGGTGTCGTAGAAGCCGACTAAGAGACTCGAGGGTATCATTAGTATTGCAATTTTAGGAAACAGGCTGACAACCTGTCACTATCTATTATCTGAAACGACCCTCTAACATTTGTCAGACGTGGCAATAATGACCGTAATTTTACTGTCTTTAACGCTCTGCCTACCCCGCCCGCGTAGGGATATAGGCGTGATCTGTGTGTGTGTGATGTTAAGAGTGATTTTGAAAAATATCAGAAAATACTAACAGCATCTCAAAGTGCGAGTAGAGCGTGGTTTATTAATACGGGCCTAGATCACTATCAGTATAGTAGACGATAGACGATCGATGTGGCGCAGTGGAGTGCGACTGCCTTTGGCGCAGAAGGTTTCGTGTTCGATTTTCGGTGGATCACTCACAAAGTTGATATTTATCACTTTGTCAATTTGTTCCCTGTTTGGTTAGGACATTGCGGGCTGAACCACCCGATTGTCCGTGGGTAAGATGGTTCCGTGTTTCGTATGGCACGTTAAGCCTTAGGACCCGGTTGCTGTCTATGATCACTTAGACGGCGGTCGTTACGCAACCATGTCAGAAGCCTGCTACTTGTAGAAGGCGGTTGAAAAATTCTGACACTAGGGTTCATCGGTCCGTTGGACCACCACACGAAAAAAGAAGAGAATCAGTATAGTAGAGTACTCACTTTCAAAGGTCTTGGTCCCTGTCCCAGCATATGCACAGTATAGTTATTGCTAGAACTCAGTAGGAAAGATGTTATATCTTTTAGTATTAGCATATTTTTATCCGGCCAGTTCAAAAGAATGGCAAAGACATCTGAAACTGATTCATGACCATCTGGCGGAAGAGTGGGATTAGTTGCATTGTATTTATTATTGATACAGGTGTACCATACTTTGTGATTGGCTGCATCATTTTGATGCAACCATGGTGAGGTATTGTATATTGCTTCTCCGTTGATGTCCAGCCACGCTCCTAATGCGAGGAGCCTCTCTTGGAAGGATTTAAGTATTGTTCCTTCCTTAGTTGGACCTACATTTATAAGGGCATTGCCTGAAAGTTATCAAACGTTATTGACCTAGTAAAACAATCTGATTGATTCATCCATCAACGCACAGCCTAAACTCGTTTTTCGAAAACTACAGGCTACAATTCTACAGGTGAAATTCGATGTACATTGCGCAGCGAGTCAAAAACCCTGCTTTGTAATGTTCCACCGGCTACGCAATGTACATCGAATTTCACCTGTAGAATTGTAGCTTGTGGTTTCGTTGCATAGGCCACTGCTCTGACTACTGGTCCTTGTTAAATGTTTTATGTTTCAAACTTTTTACTAGATTTGACATAATCATAACGTCTTAATTTAAAAGTGCAAGGTTGCAATCTTGGATAAGGATTAACACAATGTAATGGTTATAATAATTGAAGGCATTTAGTTTGTATGAAAATTTGAACTTCTTTATTTTTAAGAATTCAAAAACACGATGCCTCCAATTTCATGTATTTCCTGCGAAAAACAGTGTATAAGAAAAGGTTTTTCGAATTCAGCCCTAAGGGGGTAAAACAGGGAATGAACGATTGAAATTGAACATTGAAAATACGTATATCACGCCTGTATCCCTCGCGGGGTAGGCAGAGCAATAACGGCCGTTAAAATACGGTCGCTTTTGCCACTTCTGACATTTTTGAGGATTGTTTTCCAAGGTTGTTTTAGAAAACATGTGTATTACTATAGTGACAGGTTGTCAGCCTGCCGCCTAAAAATTATAATACATCAATACTCTCGAGTCCCTTAGTCGCCTCTTACGACACCCGCGGGAAGGAGGTGGGGTGATGCTATTCTAAGCCGGCATCACACGGAAAGTTGAAAATCACACAGGTTATGGCTAGTTTTATGTAAATGCGACTTGAACTAACTGGTTTTAGAGTACTTGGCGATATTAGAAGTTTCTTTATTTCGCTGCACTAATAAAACTTTTTAAGTTTTTTGATAGGGTTAACATTTTTGTTACTTCAGTGAATTTCCTTTTTATAGCTCTTACCTCCACAGCTGACAGCGGATACAACTTTAATTATGATTTCTTCTATACTATGAACATGAAGCCTTGCCACGTCTCTTCTATACCCCCATGATAACCGGTCAACAGAAAAAGCATGTTCCCATTTGTGTTTTTGCAGTTTTCCTGTAATTATTGAAATCAGTATTTTTAAATTGTTACAATACACTTTTCGTCAAAAAGTCCGGGACACTTTGCAAGCTTATGTTTCGTGCAAATGATATTATTTATGAAGTATGTTTACTAAGGAATAAATCTCTGATATTGTGTAATAGTAAGTGAAACGGGGTTAACAAATTTCAATGAAAATGCCATCATCATCATTTATTTAAGGGCACTGCCCTTTTCAGTGGAGTATCCGCCAGCTTTCTCTGTCTTCCGCCTTCTTCTTGAATGTGACGATGTGTCCATTATTTTTTTTCTATATCTGATCTAAGAAATTTCATCCTGGTCTTTTGCTTCATTTTTTCACTTCAATCTTGCCTTCAACGATTGTTTTAAATAACTGGGCATGCCGTGTCGGGTGTCCCATCATTTTTCCCCTCCTATTCTCTATTGTATTGAGTAGCGTTCTTTGATCCCCTGCTAGTTGGAATACTTCCTCGTCGTGGGTCTTCATTTCCGTCCAGCTTATCCTTCCATTCTTCGTCAGCACCACATTTCGAAGGCTTCCAAACGTTCCCCGTCTCTCTGCGTCATACTCCATCTTTCGCAGCCGTATAATGCCACGATCCGAATATACACCTTTACGTATTAGATTTTAACGGGCATTAGAGCAAATTTTGGCTTTAAATAGACTTTTCTTTCCGTTGAAAGCTTTCACAAATGAAAATGTCACAAATTCGAAATAGTTTTCTATACGTTTCGTATTTTATCAAATTATAAAACGAAAGTGTCCCGATTTCTCTGATGACAAGTATATATAAATATCATTTAACATAAAGGAAAAAAGGCGTGATATGAATACGTATATATGTATTTATCTTAGATTAGTAAAGGTCTCGCTGGCGCTCGGCTAGATATCGCAGGCATAATAGTCAATGCGGCCACTGCAAGTAGTCCAAAATTATGCCATTTGACTCATACTAATAAAGTGCACAGGTAAAATAAATGGGCCATACACGTGCCTCAATTTTCTGATGGTGTGTATAGACAATGTGGGATCAATTCGAGCGTACAAGACCTGCAATGATCTAAGATATTTATGATAGGTACTCCTTTGTTTAAAAATATTTTACCTGGATAAAAATCATCAGCATGATTGTAGAAATCGCCATGTTTTCCGTAACCGTCTCCCCATCGGTCGTTCACCACTATACGGTCTTTCACGGGACTATCATTATACAACCACGCTAAAATATTAGTTGAATTCCAATAGCTATCGTTTGCTTCCCAATCTCCATCTGACCAGAATACTGAGGGTTTGTATTTAGTAACCAGCTGCTCGATTTCAGGTCTCAGTTTATTCTGGACATATTTGTGAGTAGAATAGTTAGTAGCCTTATCACTTAAGTATAAAGGGTGATACCATTCGTATAGGGAATAGAAGACACCAAATTCTAGGTTCTTCTTTCTTACAGCTGTAGCTAAGTCTCCTACAAGGTCTCTGTGTGGTCCAACGTCAACAGCGTTCCACCCGCTGGACTGGTTTGAAGGAAATAATGTGAAACCTTCGTGATGTTTTGTTGTTAGCACCACGTACCTGAAACCACATTGAATAGAAAATTGTAACAAACCATTGACAAGTGCGACAAGTGTAAGCACATACTATCGCCGGGTATTTTCAGGGTAGTTTTCCAAGGTTGTTTCAGAAAACATGTGTATCAGCCTGTCGCCTAAAAAATAAAATACACCATTACTCTCCGAGTCCCTTAGTCGCCTCTTGCGACACCCGCGGGAGGGATGTGGGGTGATGCTATTATAAGCCGGCATCACACGGCACAAATAGACAAAGATACTCAAGATCAAGAGTAGTGTAGTACAACGTAAGTAAATTCATACTTTGCTCCAGCTTTTTTGAACAAGTTTGCCCAATCGTCGGGGTCGAATTTTTCCGCTTTGAATTCTGTTGCAAACTGTTTATAGGTGAAACCAGGAGGATAATTTTCGCACATAAACTTTAGATGGTCCGTGGTATCTGAAACATCATACTATATTATTACAATTTTGACGACCGATGTGGCGCAGTGGTATTATGACTGCCTTTGATGCAGAAGGTCCCGGGTTCGATTCTCGGTGGGTCACTCACAAAGCTGATAATTATCACTTTGTGAATTTGTTCCCAGTCTGGTTAGGATATTGCGGGCTGAACCACCCGATTGTCCGTAAGTAAGATGGTTCCGTGTTTCGGATGGCACGTTAAGCCGTAGGTCCCGGTTGCTGTCTAAGATCACTTAGACGGCGGTCGTTACACAACCATGCCAGAAGCCTGCTACTTGTAGTAGGCGGCTGAAAAATTCTGACACTAGGGTTCGTCGGGTCGTTGGACGATTCAGTGTCCCACACGAAAAGAAAGATTACAATTTTAAATAACAAATGCCTATAGTAGGTAGACTTTCTCTCTCTCTTTTCGTGTATGTAGTGAAAGGTATAAGAATATCACATTAGCTGTCCGCCCGCGGTTTCACTTGCGTATTTTTTTTGTATGGAACGAAGAAAAAATAAACAACCTAAAGAACCCATATTGATAACTATACCCAAAGACTTTCAACTTCTAAAGATGCTGAAATATAGATCGTATAAAGGTTTACGAACTTTCATACAACTTACAAACGTTGAAGCCCCGTATGACCCCTTTTGGATTAAAAAAAACATAAAACCCTGAAACGCGTGTATATTTTATAAAATTTAAAACAGTGTGTAACTGTTCATGAACCTCCATACAAACGTATTATCTTCCTTTTACCCCCTTTTTTACGTAGCCTGTTCAATGTCCCACTGCAGGGCAAAGGCCTCCCCTGTTTCACGCCACCCGTCTCGGTCTTGAGCCTCTAACTGGAGAAAGGCCCCTTTAGGAATTAAAATAAAAACCCGAGAAACACGTGTATTATTGTAAGTTCTATTTTATAAATCCAAAATCGTAGTTCCAAAATTTTAAACTGATCGTTTCGAAGACCAAAAACTTTAATACAAACCCCCATTTTACCCCTTTAGGGTTTAAAAATCAAAAACTCCTGGAACGTGTTTAACGATTTCGGCTTTGTGGTCTCACCACAATTTTCAAAACAGATTGCACTTTTTTTTCGCGTGGGAAAACGAGTTGTCCAACGACCCAGATTACACTGAAGAACATGGAGTTTTATATAATCGTTAGTTTTTGACCCTTTAGGGGTTGAAATTCTAAAAATCGTTATAGTGAGTCAATGAATGAATGAATGAGTGCGGATTTTTGTACATAAAGATGGATACTATACTATTGACCAAGTTTATTCCTATGACTGTCGCGGGGTTGAAATGCGAATGTATTTTTATCACACACGGCGTAACCTGGTATGAAAATAGTATGACTTGAGGATTCTAATCTAATGGCTTAATGCCTTTTAATGAATTATGTTACAGTTACATACACTATTTTATCTACACTACAAACAATATCTGAAAAACTACGTAAAGGATTTTAAAACTGAAGCTTTTCAACTTTACTTTCGTGCCAAAACTTCCAAAACCACTCAGATCGGAAGCCTGGTACACTGTAGACACCCCAGTGAAGAAAAATGCCGATTTTGGCCCGATCGTACCACTCTGGAAGCGGTCGGGTGTCCAAATCGCCCCATTCAGGTTTGTATCGTTTGCCTACTGATGTTCTTTTGCTGCGAAAATTTTTAGTAGGCCAGGGTATTGGTTGAGACTCAGTTTTCTGGTTATCATTATTTCCACTGACCCATAGGCTGACTGATGATACGAATAAAAACAACACCAGGAACTTCATTTTTCTGTAAATAACATGAGACAGATAGTATTTTGGTCATTTACTCTTATCAGATAATTGCCGTGGATCACTGGTTACATACATACATACATATCGCCACGTCTGACATTTTTGAGGATTGTTTTCCACGATTGTTTCAGAAAACATGTGTATCACTATAGTGACAGGTTGTCAGCCTGTCGCCTAAAAATTGTAATGTACACCATTTCTCTGAGTCCGTTAGTCGCCTTTTACGACACCCGCGGGAAGGATGTGGGATGATGCTATTCTAAGCCGGCATCACACGAATCATTGGTTGACACCTGAAAAACCCGAACCTGAAAATATAGGATCCACCGCAGAGAAACACCATACGATATGATGATGATTGGTCATTGTTTGTACAAAACTACAAATTAAAAATTTCTAACCCTATCGTGTTTTATCCAATTTCTTGTTTCATGGCGTTTTCATTATTTATGTGCTCGCTTGTATTTTTATTGTATAATTGCCGATATAAGATAAGTTGAATGACAATAATTTTTCATCAAATTATTAAAATAAACTTAAAATACTCAAAATTGAAAAAATCGTGAATAAAAATAATTGAAATGATTTCTATCATTGACTGATAAAACAAAAGAATCCTTTATTTGTCTATTATATATGTTACAGTCAAAACTCATTGGCGGTCAAAACCACTTTTGACTGCTCAAATCAGTCAATATTGGTTTTGACCGATGTCGTCAGTCAAAACCAGTTTTGACTGATTTTGGCAGTCAAAAGTGGTTTTGACCAACGCTCTTGGTCAAAAGTAGTTTTGACTGACTTGAAGTTCAGACTATTGGTCAAAACTCATAAATACGTAGTGTTGTTTGTTCGGTATTTCCTTTAGAAATACGGTTGAGGGGGCGTCGGGTCTACTCCAGGGTCTTGCGTCCCGAGGGCGCGCGGATTAGGCTTTAGCACAGCTACCTACCTACGTCAGTGATGCCGCTAATAGGCCGTCAGCACGCTCGCGCGCCGCGAACACGGATGTTCGGCCGTTCGAACCCCGCCGCCGCCCTTGAGCCGAAGAGGACCGTGTCACCTTTGGCTCCACCTACGTTGGGATCCCAACCGGACCTGGGCCCCAAGCCTCCATCACCCGTCGCAGCAGCGATAACCGCTGCTTTCGCCGGTGCTCCCCACTACCGACGCTGCCTTCGCTCTCGCCGTCACCACAACCACAGCGTGAGCCGAGTAAGAGGCAGCAGGCACTATTAGACTATTATTAGAAGTGCACCGCCGCACGGCACACAGCCCTGGACGCACTCAGGGAGAGTGTTGCAGCCGTGCAGGCGGGAGCGCTGACGCCCCAGCGCGCGAAAAAGCGCGTGTATGGATATGGGGGGATCTTCCTTCTCCACCTCACCAACCCTGTGGAGGACCCGCACGGTTCCGGCTACGAGGGTCACGCCGCCGCTGTCCATGCCATTGCTGGACAGCCGGTCGCCGTCGACGTCGAGCTTCGCTGCACCATCAGTATTACCGCGCTCCTACGCGTCTGCGCTGACGACGCCTCCGTCGCCAAAACCGCGCGTCACCCGCCCGATACCGTCCTTGCCCATTCAGGACGTGGGCAAGAAGACGACACCTCCACCCACGCCTACGCCTATGAAGCTGACGGGGTGCATGAAAAGGCCGCCACCGATAGTGGTCGATCTGCCTTTCGAATGGGACCACCACTTCGGCAAGCTGAGACAAGAACTCGGCCATACGCCAAACGTGCGCCCTATGGACCCACAGGGTTTCGATTCCTGGCGAAAAGCGATCAGGAATTCTGTGTGTACCAGCGCTACCTAACCGCGCTGGAGGGCTCCGGACCCGAAATATCCTGGTTCGCTTTCGCACCCCCGAAGGAGCGGCCATTGAAGGTCGCTATTAGAGGCCTCCCCGTGAACAGTGACACGGAGGACATCAAGAAAAAGCTGACCACCCTAGGCGACGAGGTGGACTACGTGCGCTCCATCAAGGCTCGCAGAGGACGCCCAGGGTGCATCCACTTCGCACAGCTCATCCGCACGCCAAACCTCACCCCAGGCATTTACAACATCACAAAGCTTATGAAAATGCCGGCGTGAAGATCGAGGGATGGCGTGGCAAGAGAGACACTCCACAATGCTACCGCTGCCAGCAGTTCAGGCACTGCAGTAGGCACTCCCACCGCAAGCTGACATGTGTCGCCTGCGGCGGTAATCACGTCGCCTAGGACTGCAAGCACCCCCGTAAGTAGCCGGCCACCCGCGCAAACTGTAGAGGAGCGCACCCGGCCATCTACCTCGACTGCCCCGTACTGCGCCGTGAAGTACGGAACAGAAGAGCGGGCACAGCGCCCCTAACGAAGCCCGTCGAACCGAATAGGACGGAAGCGGCACCACAGGGAGAGACCAACGCGGCAGGATCTCTCATGGCGGCCCCCAACGCCCCCGACGGAACGACGAAGAAGCGGAAGCCGAGGAGGCGGAGGAGTTAGCATCGCCTCCGCCCCCTCTGGACGTGGAAGAGCCGGGCCAGCAACGTCATGAGCCACCCACGTGTCTGTTGGGAGTGGTCGGCGCCCCTTTGGGTAAACCTCAACGGGAGAAGCCGAAGCCCCAACTGGCCCCGAGACAACAGACGAGACTATTTATGAGTTTTAACCGAAAGTCTGAACTTTAAGTCAGTTAAAACTACTTTTGACCGAGAGCGTTGGTCAAAACCACTTTTGACTGCCAAAATCAGTCAAAACTGGTTTTGACTAACGACATCGGTCAAAACCAATATTGACTGATTTGAGCAGTCAAAAGTGGTTTTGACCGGCTATGAGTTTTGACTGTAACATATACACTTGAGAAATCTAAAGAGGATCGAATTAAAAGTCTGTACATGTGGTAGTAGGCGATCCCACCATACAACGACCTTCGCCGAGCTGGTTAATGGATATATTTGTATAAAACAAAATATGCCAATAAATATATTGCGTGATAGGTTGACTAAAAAAAATTGTCCAAACTATGATGACAAAGAAGCTTTTTTACACGAGGTGTAAAAATATTTGCTGCAAATATTTTAAGGGGTGAATCAACCCCTGAAACTGAATAACTTTCCCCTGGGAACGTAAATCGAAGTATTAACAAATGTTTGGAATCTCCCATACAAAATGTACCGTCAATTTGTAGGGTGCTCCAAATTCTTTTTAAAATTTCAACCTATGTTCATACAAGAAAGATATTCAGTTTCATAGGTTGGTTTACCTCTTAAAATATATTTGCAGCAATTATTTTTACACCCTGCGTAAAAAAGCTTTTTTTGAAATTATACTTAAGACCGAAATTTTTGGCATACAGAAACCATGCGTTCTACTGAAACTATACGTGGTGGTTTTTACAATTCTTGCTTAGCATGCTTGTTGCTGCCACGGGTCTCATTTACATGTCATGTGACGTAGGTTAATCATGTATCAGCCCATGTACCATAGCAAAAACAGTGTTTGGCGATACATAAAATTGAAAACATGACTTGTTTCGGCAGATTTTAGAATTTTTGTCTGTGTATCTGTTAACGCTCTGCCTACCCCGCAAGGGGTAATAGCGTAATATATGTATGTATGTATCTGTTTATATGTTTGGATGTTTAGTAGATGTATCCTCTTGGGATACTAGGCACTTAGACTGAATTTTCATACAGTTTATAAGAAAAACCAACTTAAGTTACTAGATTACCCTTGAGTAATTGAGTATCTGAATGGGCAGATAAATGTATTGAATTATGACGTTATCTACGCCCTGGATAGGTTGTCCCATACAAATAACAACTAGCTTTGCGGTCCTAATTGAAGCGCCACCTACGAGAGTACCGCGTACTTTCGTATTTGCTTTCCTTGACTGCCAGCGCCAAAATGGCGATTTTCAATGACTGCTACGAATATTGCAGCAACAACCAGTCCACAGCTAATTTTAGGTCAGTGGATGAATGTGATGCTAGTTGTATGCGTTTTCAATCTCTAAGGGTGCGTCTCCATTGAAGCGGGGCTGCGGTAAGCTAAGCTAAGCGCAGCATGAATTGACCAATCACGAGCCTCAAAGTCCCCGCCCCGCTTCAGAGGAGACATTGGATTGGTCAATTCATGCACCGCTCACCTCAGCTTAGCGCAGCCCCGCTTCAGTGGAGACGCACCCTAAGGTTTGGCGAAGCTTGAAACACCTAGTACCTATTAACATCTCGTTTCCTGCAGTAAGAGCAGCTGAGTATAAATCAGGGAGTAAAGTTTCTTAACTTCGCTTTTCTGGCACTAGGAATGGGTACCCAACCCACCTACATTCGAAAAGTTTCCAGTTCACAAAAGTTTGCATTTTGAATTGCGCTCTAACATAGGAATAATAAAATTCCTTACCTTTTTAAAATAGTATATGACGTTCTTCTATCAAACTGATACTTACTTATTGATTACTATCTAATTTCTTTATTTAAAAAAAAACACGACTCATGCGGCGACCTCGCCTCTTACACCTGAGGCGTTCCATTTAAGGTTTATATTACTTGAAAAATGTTACTATTCATTACATTTTCTTATCACGTTCAACGATCGTCAGTAAACCGACTTTACACACAACTGTTGCACCTAATCATGGTATAAAAAATACTAAGTAGATATCGTAAAGTTTTTGGCTGTTAGCCTTTTTAGCCAATCTGTATTAACATTGTCATATTAATTAAATAGGTACCTATTAAGTAACAACGAGTTTACTCTTCAATATCGAGTAAGAAAAATAAAAGAAACAAAACTAATCAAATCTCGCTGTGACGATGTAAATTTTTATATCAAGTATCGGAGGCAAGGCAAGCAATTTATCAAGTGTAATTCCGGCGTCGAAAGGCAGAGGGCGCGCTGACAACCGAAGAAATGCTCCTGCTTTATGGAGGAGGCTTCGCGGCGCAGAACGTAGTCTATAGGTTAAAGCAGTAAAAAAACTACGTTCGCAAATTAAAAAAAACCCGCTTTAACTTAAATGGGCTTGGCAGAGACACACAGGACATTAAGCGTTTAGGACATATGCTTTATGGACATATGCGTTTAGGACATGATGCGTTTAGGCCATTATGCGTTGAGGTCATTATGCGTTGAGGTCATAGCATCACCCCATTCCTTAACGCGGATGTTGTAAAAGGCAACTAAGGGACTCAAGGGTTTCATGTGTATTACAATTTTAGGCGACAGGCTGACAACCTGTCACTACAGTGATACACGAATCATCTGAAATGCCCTCTCAATACTTGACAGACGTGGCGATAACGACCGTAATTTTACGATCGCTAACACTCTGCCTACCCCGCAAGGGATAAAGATAGAAGATAAAGGCGTGATATGTGTGTGTGTATGTATGTCATTGAGCGTTTAGGACATGTTTAGGAATTAGGACATCATGCGCCGGGAGGCCAAAAATTACTTAAATAGTAGTCGCACGGCACAGTCATAGTCCATTTCGAATAGTATTGCATGAAAGGTCACA
The DNA here is from genome assembly GCA_029255805.1 of Keiferia lycopersicella. NCBI lineage: Eukaryota > Metazoa > Arthropoda > Insecta > Lepidoptera > Gelechiidae > Keiferia > Keiferia lycopersicella. The sequence continues at coordinate 1,763,988 of JARACZ010000018.1, forward strand.
GAGTTGCAGACATTCTCAACATTTTATTAGGCGTGTACAGGTGGAAGGCTTTTAATTCTGCAAATATTTTTATAAAGATGTTTTTTAAATCTGTGACGACGTGTCTGACATTGGCATTTGACTGTTGACAATATCAACTTAACATCAGTCAGTCATCTAGAATTCATATCTAGTATGAATATGAATAAATGAGTATCATACTCATTTATTATGAATGACTTGTATGTGGAAATAAGGCGTATTTCTGTGGCGAAAACTTCAACCGTGGAGCCGAAAGTGGCAACCTTTAGGCCTCGGTCTCGGGTTTTGCGGGCAGCGGGGTGGCTGTGGCCTTTTGCATACATTTAAATTCAATAGACCGGTTCTCGGGCAAAGCGGTGCGAAAGCGGGCTAATGTGATATTCTTATACCTTTCACTACATACACGAAAAGAGAGAGAGAAAGTCTTCCTACTATAGGCATTTTGTTATTTAAAATTGTAATCTTTCTTTTCGTGTGGGACACCAAGTCGTCCAGCGACCCGATGAACCCTAGTGTCAGAATTTTTCAACCGCCTTCTACAAATAGCAGGCTCCTGACATGGTTGTGTAATGACCGCCGTCTAAGTGATCATAGACAGCAACCGGGACCTACGGCTTAACGACCCCGCTGCAACTGATGGTAGGTAGTATATCCATAGACGGGTCGAGTTTATCTACTGCTTTGGTCTATATTACTGTGACATCGGGGAGGCTGCGTGGCGCGACAAAAAGGCAATCGATCACCCTTCCACCTGGCTAGAGGTGGCAACGCGAATGCGTGATACGCCTTAACTACCTACCGATTTAGGGATGTGAAAACACAATTATTTACATTAATCGATCGTTTGAAAAAACGATTTTTAATAATCGATTAAACAAATTTAATTAATGCAGGCATCTGGACCACCCATTATCCGAAAAAAGCTCACGGACATCTGGATACGAGGATACAATTTTTTTTTTAATTTTCGAGTACATGTACAATTCGTTTTTTTTTCGCACGAACTAATTTGGTCCTGCGTACCATTATTGAAAGTACACAACATGTGATTTAAGGTATCTAGGTTTATATTATAGGGTTTTAAGAATTGATTATTAAAAATATATTTTTAGTACTAAATTCGCATCCCTGCTACGATATAGGTAACCCATCACAATATTGTCAACTCTTGTGCCCTATTCTTACCGAACTGTTGGCTAAGAGCACCAGAAGGACTACAGGCGTAATACAAGTTGTAAAAAAATTGCTGCAAACATTTTAAGTGGTGAATCAGCCCATGACACTGAACAATTTTCCCAAAGAAACATAGCTCGAAATATGAGAACATTTTTTGGCCCTCCCATATAAATTGACTTGGTCTGTCAGTAATTTTGTATGGGAGGGCCAATTCATATTTCGACCTATGTTACTATTTGCAGCTAATGTTTTTACACCTTATGTACATCTTGTAATTTTTTTTAAACTATCACTAGAACACCTGTTTTGGACTATTAAACAGCACACAAGATGCAGTATATTATAGCAATCGCAACTGTCTATAGTCTCCTTAGGCGCAACCGACGTTGTCATTCATTCTGCCTCCAACTCAGGTAATGGTTCTTGCGATATTGGCGTAATATTTCTCTCGGCGATAACGTTTGTTATCAGCGTGTAAACGATTGTCGTTTTTATTCAAGATCGAAGTAAGTAATGTCGGAAGGAAAAACGTCGAGCCCCGGAATGAATTGACGACACTGAGACAGGAAAATAAGAAACGTGTTCATATGATGGAAACTTGTAAATTACCTTTCTCCCTTTTCTTCGGGAATGGGGACTTCGTTAAAAAAAGGATGGGTAAGTTAATGGATTCGCTTAAGTCGTCAGGTTTGCAGGTATTTCGTCTTCTCGTCCGATAGGTACAAAACTGGTCCGAGTTGATGAACGACTCGGTTTGGAGAGATACGCAGGTAACAATATCCAGTATATGACACGCACTGACCTGAAATTAGCTGTAGAATGGTTGTTGCTACAATATTGGTGGCACTCATTGTAAATCGCCATTTTGGCGCTGGCAGTCAAGGAAAGCAAATATGAAAGTACGCGGTACTCTCGCAGGTGGCGCTTCAATTAGGGCCGCAAAACTACGACAGCGTTTGTATGCGTGCGACAACCTATCCAATCCAGTGCGTAGATAACTTCATATCAATGACGACACGACAAGTGAGTTTAATAACACAGCGAAAACGGACGAACCTTTGATGTCTTCATAACACATATTTATATAAATTTCGTAATAAAAATACACTTCCTCACTCCTGACATCAAAAAATCACAGACCATAGATGTCAAGCGCCGACGCAAAAGTCACTTTTACTCTGTGCAAAAAATCAGACGGTTTTCACTCTGAATAAATCACTAGTAAATTTTCAAACTAAAGATCTGATTCTATTCTATTTATTATAAATTATTGTGTAATGACTTCATAGTTGGACAGCAAATTATGTAAAGAACTAAAGAAACTCGACTCACTTGTACGAATGGCAAAATCACTCCATAGTATAAAGCAAAGTCGCTTTTCGCGTCTGTCTGTATGTATGTTTGCTTAAATCTTTTAAACTACACAACATATTTTGATGCAGGTTTTTTAATAGATAGAGGAAGGTTTTTTTGTATAATACTTGCCGGGAAAACATCACATTCCCACGGGAAAATGAGTTGCAGCGGTCGCTGCCGCTTGGCGGCCCACTAGTTAGTTATAAGTTCTTAGAAATTGTTTTTTATAAGATAGATATTATTAGACTTGTACAAAAATGAAAAGGTATGCCAAAAAGTATTTTTAAGAAGAGCCTCTTCAATCAGTTTAAAGTTCTAGTACTCAATAACATTACATACGAAAAATCTTCCATTTTTGAAGTCGGTTAATAAAAAAATCCGTGGAGTATCTCGCTCTCTTCTTCCTAGTGCAAAAGTGGTGCGAATCGATATGAAGGAGGGAAAATTAATGTCATATATGCAGCGAGGCGGCGGATTGAACCTCTTTGATCGTTGGAATGGCAGCTTATTTGGTGGCCACGAAAACAACGGGCATTTAACAGCTATTTTGATTTCATCACTGGAAATAATGAGTAAGAATAACTGTGTAATTAGGTACCTACCTATCGAACTTTTGTTAAGATAAGGGTAATGATTAATTACCTGGCTTGTATGTCATTCAATTCAAGTTGTTTAAGTTTATCTGATCATGATTACTTACGTGAATGATTGGCATGTAGGTAGGTACAGGTGCCTACGGCTGCGGCGGCGCCGCGCGGCGCCCCTCCGGTGTTGTACCTATACTAGGTAGAGGTATATATATCTTATTTTCGTTTAAAAGGTAGGTAAGTAGGTCCTTATCTAGTAATATGAAACTCGCAAGTCGCAGCCCTACAAGCAGCGGCGATAGCGACCTTCAGAACCGGTCCCTGTAAAATATACTTTCGCGCAGCAATATGGCGCATTGGTGATTGCGTGCACCAAGAGTAGGCTAATATAAAAGTAGTTATAAAATGCGGACGCGAGGGAAATTGTACTTTAAGATTGTGGGTTAAGGTTTATATTTGTTCAAATGCTATGGCAGAGTGCGTTTTCTGTACTTTAGTACTATTATTATATTCTGTGACGTAAGTTGTTAACGTCGGACACTCTTAACATTAGCGTATCCGACGTTAGCAACTTTTATCTTGAATCTTTCTCAAATCAATCGGCAAGCGACGCGACGACGTGGCGATAACAAAAGATCATGCCTTGTGTTGTGGCGTACCCTTAAGAGTACTACTTCTACGTAGAATTAGATTGCTATTGAGCAACTACATACATAAATAAATCAGGCCTCTTTCCCGTTGGGGTAGGCAGAGGCTATTTCCTTCCACTTGCTACGATCCTGGCATACTTCTTTGGCTTCTTTTACATTCATCATGCATGTAAATCTTTTAAAGCACGCTTGTCAGTTTAGGGTACTATTACGGGATGGGTCAGGAGTTGGTTTTTAAAAAACAATTTTTAATTGCTGAAATAATAAAGTATATTCAAAAATCACGTAAACACAGAAAAGTAGTGTGAGCCCGACGGGAGTCCAAATCAATCTGAATAATTAATCATTTACAAGTTTTACGAAAACAGCGGTTTCCTATTGCATTGACGTCAATGCAATAGGTAACGCATTCAGCACTTTTTTATTAAGTGCATGCCCATATAATTTCGTTATAACAACCCCCCCGTTAAGATCGATCATCACATCTTGAAGTGATGAGAGATTTAGAGGTTTGGACAAGCGTTTGGCTAAAGAATACAATAATAGAAGAAAATACAAAACTTATAATAACTAGCACTAAATGATTCATTGTTCATGACTCTTACGGTTAGAAATAAAGATGTTTCTTTTAACTGGAGAAGGAGTGACTCTAACCTCATTCTCTTCTGAGGAAGATTCTGAGATATCCATATTTTTGTCTTGAACTATTACCATAGGCATAACGGACTTTTCTCTAGTAGCTTTATTATGACACTGATTAAATATCTGTATACAGCAGCCAGATTCTTTCTTTTTACAAAACATATTTCTGCTTCTGTAAAGTAAGTAAACAAAGAATATAATGGTAAAAACATAACTCAGTGACATGTAGTGAATACCATATTTTTGGAAATGAGAGGGGTTTTCTAATTTATCTAATTCTTTTTCAAAAGAATTTAAAGTAACACTAGCATGAACAAGAGAATCTAAACTATTTATATTATCTAATTTATTAAAAGGTAATTTAGCTAAAGTTTTATTAAGTTTAGACTTTTCGCAGCAATCATCCATAATTATATTAAAATCTGAAACTACGCTGGTCACATTAACTATAGGTATTTCGTAAACTGGAACAAACTGTTGTGTCTTATAAAATGCTTTACAATTTTTAGGGATGTTTAGTATACCGGTTCCGAATAAAATTACATCTAAACTGTTTGGTTCAGAATTACAAGTGATATGACATTTTCCAGGTTCTGATTGCACGTAAATCCAACGACTACCACTAATTTTGTGAAATAAATCTATAGATCCATGAATTAACCTAGAGGAACACGACTCGGGCAGACTACTTACTGCCTCAGTTAAAAGTGTTGTTTCGCAAATCGGGTTTGCTATGGTCGAATACACGTTCACCAACACACACAAATAGCACTTTTCACTGATGAGCTTGCATTTGTTTATGTCTTTTATCTGTGAGTAAAACATATGATCAACAGTTATTGCTATATAAGGCTCAGATGGAGCAATGAGTACATAAGTATCTGGTTTCGATATATCATACGGCACAGGTAAAGGAATGACATTATATAAGTTATAGGCATTTGGCAAAACAAGAGGTATCTTTACTACAACTATAATTCTATTAAAGTGGTAATAGCAAATTAATTTAGAAATGTCAATGATTTCATGCATATTTTGTAGTGTTAGAGACACTGGGAGCTCATAGTGCTTAGGTAGGCTATTTCGGTGTTTATCAAGCTCGCTATACAGCTGATGTGGGTTAAGTACAGTCGGATGCAAAATGTTTAATTTAGAAAAAAGTATAGCGTTATTAATATCATCAACATCGAGAGATAATGTCATTATAATCGATTCTAATGAATTTAAAAGTGAGTTTAAATGAGTTGAAATTTCAAGTTTATCATTGGTGGTTGTAATTTTATCCAAGGTCTCATGTATAACTTCCATGTTCTTTAAGAGGTGGTTTTCATTTTCCGAAACCTTAGATATAGAGTTATTAAACGAGTATATAGTTGACTTTATGACATGAATGTTATCCTTCATGAGATGAGCAAGACGTTTTTCATCTGACTGTACATCATCGATTGCTTTAGAGAATTTTACTGCGTCTTCTGAATCTAAAGTGCCAAAGAAGGTTTTTAATAACGTACCACCGAAGTCCATGAGTCCTCTTTTCATACGTTTCTTAGGTTTGTCATCAACGAGCAAGAAAGAGATAGAAGAAAATTTATTGATGTTACTATTGTGTAAGTTATGTAAACTGGAGAGAGAATTCCTGCAGTCATTTTGTATTTTTGACGACGCAAAGGAGTTACAAAGAATATTTATTCTTTCGAATAAAAAAATCTATTTTATCTAGGTTTGGCTTAATATGGCTAATATCAACGTAAGTAATAATATTCCAATCATTATTAGTAAATTTAACGTCTAGAAGCTTATCGAAATATAAACCTGGGCTTCCCTTAATCGGTGACACATAGTTGCTCTCAGCTGATGAGACTCTCAGCCATCTGAAATAGATATACAATGACTGACTATAGGTGCTTATTTACTATAGAGTTTTCTGTTTTTATGACGTGAGCGGTGCAGCGAGTTTTATTTCATCATAATGATGACGTACATGTTTGCGGCCCATGAGGAGCGTAACTGTGTGTTTACCGTTAAGCTTGATTATTTTGAATGGTCCTTTCCACACTGGTAATAAGGCTTTGTTTTGTTTGTGGTGGCATCGAACATAAACCATATCGTTTACTTGGTAACTTACGGGTTTCGTATGAGAATCATAATAATTTTTAGACTTTTCTTTTGATGCACTTATATTTTGAAGAGCCTTTTGACGGCAATAGTAAAGCCGATGATTAAGTGCACGTACGTAATCAGTGTAGGTATTATGATCTAAGGTATCGATACTACTGGGTATATATGGCTTAAAACCGAATAAAAGTTCCCAAGGGGAAAAGCTAGTTGTGCTGTGCACATTAGAATTATAAGCGATCATAGCACTAGGGATATAGAGATCCCAAGTATGTTGGTTTTCTCCGATATATGATCTTAAATATTCCTTCAACGTAGAGTGACTTCTTTCGAGTGCACCACTAGTTTGAGGATGATGAGGGGATGCGAATATGTGTTTTATGCCAAATAATTTAGTTAGTTGTTTGAAGACTTCAGAACAAAAGTTAGTGCCTTGATCGGATACTACGAGTTTTGGAATACCTACATGGGAAATGTAAATAACGAATGTTTTGGCAGTTTCTTCAGCGGAACAGGTTTGCATCGGGTATGCTTGCGAAAATTTCGTGAGATCATCTTGTATCGTAAGTATAAATTTGTATTTATGTTCATGGGTTTCAGGTAAGGGACCGACTAGGTCTAAAAAGATTTTTTCGTTAGGTCTAGTGGAAGTTGACGTTATAATCATGGGAGCACGATTTGTTTGACGTAATGGTTTGTTTATTTGACAAGATCGGCAGTTTTTTACGTAATTTTCTATATCTTGCCGCATGGATTTCCACCAGAATTGTGATTTTATTCTGTCTAACATACGTGTAATACCGGGATGACCAGCAGATGCGGAGTCATGATTTTCTTTTAGAATTTGCTTAACCTCATCAGGTGTTGGATATTTAATACTATTATGAAAGATATTGACCTTGATACTAGTATTATGAAATAAAAAGGCTAACATATTGTATATTTTGGTAAATGACAATTTGCTGAATGGATCATTGAAATCTGATATAGCAAACTCTTTTTCTTCTGCGTACCAATATTTAATCATGTCTCTATATTCGCGTAGGGCATGAAAAATATCTTTATAGGTCATTTCATCGAAATGATTGACGCGGACAAATAGATGTGTAAACACGTGTTTATCGTTGGAAGTAGAAGAATAGGTATTTAACTCGCGTTCGATTTCACGTATGTCTGGTTGACTAGTGGAGGCGTTAATAATTTCAGAGCAGTATGGAACAGATTCATCTAAATCTATTGCGGTAGGGTAAGCGATTAGTTTGCATTTAGCTCTGAGTAAAGAATCGTTATGCTCTTGAATTTCAGTATCAAATTTTATTCCTGGCTGTTTGCTGATTTGTAGAAACTGCTCATATGTTTCAGAAATAGACGGCATCGAATCGTCATGTGTATCTACATGTACATCAAGTGTTGGATTACATGACATTGAATGTGGGGTGCCTGATTCTACTGAGTCGGTTAGAGTGTTTATAGGAAAGCGGGACAAGGCGTCGGCATTAGCATTTAGTTTACCCTGTTTGTAAACAATTTTATAATCGTATTCTTCTAATTTCAGGCGCCACCTCAGCAGCCTGGAACTAGGGTCTTTTACATTCATAAGCCATTGGAGTGGCTTATGATCAGAGACGATTTGGAAAGTGCGGCCGAATAGGTAAGGTCTGAAAGTTTTTACTCCGAATATTATGGCTAATAGCTCCTTTTCAATCGTGGAGTAATTACCTTCTGCCTTGTTTAACGTGCGCGACGCATAGGCGATTGGTTTATCTTTTCCAATCTCGCCTTGCGATAAAATAGCCCCCACAGCATAATTTGAGGCATCTGTCGTAAGGACAAAGGATTTATTAAAATCAGGATACTGGAGAAGAGGCGCTGTGGTCAGTTTGTGTTTTAGAAGTTCAAATAATTTAGCTTGTTCAGGACCCCAAAGGAATTGAGCATCTTTTTTGAGAAGTGAAGTTAAGGGTTTGGTGATTTTAGAAAAATTTTCAATAAAGCGGCGATAATAACCCACTAACCCTAAGAATGATTTAATGTCTTTAGGAGTTTTCGGAACAGGAAATGCAGAGACACACTTGATTTTGTCAGGGTTTGGGGAAACACCTTTGTCAGTGATGATATGGCCAAGATAGGCAACTTCGCGCCTTAAGAATTCGCACTTGGCGGGCTGTAGCTTTAAATTGAATTGACGTAGTCTGTCAAAGACTAGTCGTAGTTTCTCCATGTGAGACTGAAGGTCATGGGAATAGATGATACAGTCATCCAAATAGACATAGCAATGAAGACCTTGTAATCCAGTAAGAACTGTGTTCATAAGTTTTTGAAAAGTGGCCGGAGCGTTTTTAAGCCCAAACGGCATACGAGTAAACTCATAATGACCAGATGTGCCATTTGTCATGACTGTAAAACCAGTTTTAGGAGCGTCTTCAGTTTTGATTTTGATTTGATGGAACCCGCTGACTAAATCAAGTGTGGTGAAATATTTTGAATGGCCTAATTGGTCCAAGATATCTGTTATCAGCGGAAGAGGATAAATCTCTGTGACAGAGGCATCGTTAAGCTTTCTGTAGTCTATGACGATCCTCCATTTTTGTTTTCCGGATGCGTCTAGTTTTTTGGGTACTACCCAGACTGGGGCACTCCACGGTGAAATAGAAGGTCGAATGATTCCATCATCAAGCATTTTCTTAACTTGATTTTCAACTTCGTTTTTATGACACTCTGGGAATCGATAGGATTTGACATGAATAGGAGCAGCATCTTTAGTGTTAATGGAATGCTCGATGGCATTAGTATGCGTGAGAGGCTCTCCTTCTAGATAAAATATATCAGTATAGTCAGAGCAGCATTCTAGAAGAGCTTTGATTTCTTCATCGTTAAGGTGAGAAGTTCGAATTAGATCAAGAACCTTTTGAGATCTGTTAACTGACGACTTAACTTCGATGTTATACGAATAATCTACGGTATTATGAGCAATTTGTTTTGCTGACTGAACATCGAAAGGTAAGAGGTGAACCTGATAGTCTTTTATAGAGATTTCATCATCAGTTGTATTAAGGACAGAAACATTAACTCGCCGATTTGATTTGGGTTTGACAATGCAATTCGCGAGATAGACTCCTTCAGAAATTTGTTGGTCGAGAATTAAGCCTTCAGTTAGGTTGTAAATTTCTGATGAAGGGTTTGCAATTTGGCACTCAATGATTGCTTCTGATCTAGGAGGAACAACGTAAGTAAGCTGATCGTAAAACATTGGGAATGAGTGTCCTTCAATATTCAGACGATCTAGGGAATATCGGATATCGGCACGATAATGTTTCAGGAAGTTATTGCCGAGGATACCATCGTAATTAAAATCTACATCTTCTGCAATGACATGAAAATTGTAGGAATAAAAGAATGTTTCTTTATTAGCTTCCGTGAGTTTTAATTGTAACTGTAATGATCCTAGAGTTTCGCAACAGGAATTATTATTAGTTAAGCCTTTGAGGTTAACTATTTCGTCTGAAAGTGAAGGTTTAATGTCAAAGCTTACAAATTTGATGATGCTGACGGTTGATCCTGAATCGACAAGAAATCGTAAAGGTTTCCTGGTATATTCAGTTTCGATAACAACAAAAGGTAGAGTTGTTCTCTTAATTGAGGAGCTTATCTCATACATAGGAATAGGTTTTTGTGGCTTAATTGCATTGTTAAGACTCAGTGAATTAGAAGATTCTAATAAGGAATATTGAGGTAAGGGTAAGTTATGGTTTAAGGACTCAGAGGCTTCTGGTAAAGAGAGTTTAGATTTGCATTCAAAATTCCTTGATACAGCGGCTGCGTAAGAATATGGTAAAGAATTAGAAGGTTTAGAATTCGAAGTTGATAGAATAGTTGCTTTAGAATTGGACGTTTGAGAGTGGTTAGATTTAGAAGTCAACGAAGCAGCGCTTCCTGAAACGGAGATTCCCTTTGAATTGGGATTCAACGAAGAAGAGGCTACCAATACAGAGGGTTGAGATGGATTTGAATTAAGACTCAACGATACAGAGACTCCTGAAATGGAGGGTTGAGATGTATGGGACTTAGGACTCAACGAAACAGAGGCTCCTGAAAAGGATGGTTGAGATGCATTCGATTTAGGACTCAACGAAACAGAGGCTCCTGAAAAGGATGGTTGAGATGCATTCGATTTAGGACTCAACGAAACAGAGGCTCCTGAAAAGGAGGGTTGAGATGCATTCGATTTAGGACTCAACGAAACAGGGACTCCTGAAAAGGAGGGTTGAGGTGCAATAGATTTAGGACTCAACGAAACAGAGGCTCCTGAAAAGGAGGGTTGAGGTGCAATAGATTTAGGGCTCAACGAAACAGAGGCTCCTGAAAAGGAGGGTTGAGGTGCATTAGATTTAGGACTCAACGAAACAGAGGCTCCTGAAAAGGAGGGTTGAGGTGCAATAGATTTAGGTTTCAAAACCTTGTTACAAGCGTTGTATCGGCTTTTAATAAAAGATTTTGTGCCTTGGACTCTCGGAATACGGCGGCACGAACCCGTAACCCGGTCACTTAGTTTAAATCATTAGTAGAATCGTATCCATAATCGCATGACACATGCTCAGGTGTCGGCGACGAAGCTAAGGACGGCGGTTCGAGTGTAACATGATGCACCGCTTGAGCATTATTCGAATTCCGGCTTTTATCATTATTGAATTTCCTTTTGCGACATTGTGAAATGTCATGCCCCAGATTTTTGCAGTACCTGCAGAAAACTTTTCCCTGTAAATTGGAATTTTGGAATGAGGTTGAAGGTTGCGATTCAAATTGTCTGCGCGATGGGACAAAGTGGCGTTTATTTGGACATTCGGGTTCAGAATGTCCATGTTTTCCGCAAATTCTGCATTTTGGTTTAGATGACGATGGATTTGTTTTAAAAATAAGGTTTTGAATTTTTTCCTCTTCAACAGCGATGTTAATAGCGTTATTCAGATTTTTAGGGCTTCTACACCTAACATTGTTGCCTAGACGCGGATGCAACCCAAGACAAAATGTGTGAAGAGTCAGATCTTCTGTCATCGCAATGCGACCCGGTAAATCTTTTTTTAAAGAATCCGAGTTATGTATCTCGGACTGCAGATCGGTTAAGCAGCTTTCGATCCTAAGGGCAAACTGCGTAACTGTTTCATTCGGCTGTTGTTTGCAGGCTTGAAGTTCAATTAATAGGTGATTATAATGTTTTCTCTCTCCAAAGTTTTGCTTTAAAAATGTCTTTAAACTATCAAAATCCTCGAAGATTTTGTTAGAACAAGCTATTTGAGCTTTGCCTTCCAGCCTGGCGAGTATGTATTTAAACAAAAGGACCTTTTGACTCGCTGATGCCAAATCTAACGCATTTTGACAATTGGTTAGAAAAGCAGTGAGAGTTTCTCGGTCGCCTTTATACGAGGTGATGAATTTGCATAAAATACCAATGTCAAAAGCAGGAGCAGGGTTGCCTTGATCTTGATCGCCAGTTTCTGGTTTAGGCGGCATGCTAACGATTTTTATTTTCGTAAAAGGTTGGAAAAATTTACAAAAATATAAAAGTGATATGATCAAATTGCTTGAAGCAATCTAGTTAATAATATAACGAATGATTTATCGAACCAGAGAGAGAAAAAAAAGAAAAATAGTATGAAAAAATTGCAGCAATAACGGAAAATTGTATGTTTTACTTACAGGGTCAACAGGAAAAAGAGAAGACGTATTTTCATTTCTTCAGTAGCGGAGAAAACTTTAGGACAGGAGCAGACGTGGCAACGGTAGCAGCGTTGGCGAGTAGAGCCAGCAACAAGGAAAATTTCCGGCAGGATCGACGTGAAGACGGCGGCGACAGTGGCGCAGTGTTATTTGCAGAACTAAGCGCGCCACACTAGATGGAACGACGACGATGCAGCGGCAGTGGCAGGATGTAGAGCGGTTTTCTTGTCGATAGTCGGAAGGATTTCAAACTACGGCGATGGCGGCGACAGGATGCAGAGCAGATTTCTTGTATCTGGCGGGTTTACGGGCCACGACAGTGGCGGCAGCGGCGGCAGGATGCAGAGTAAACTTCTGTAGCTAGTTTACAGTTTAATAAAGGCTGTCACTACCCAATGACCAAGGACAGCAGGAATTTGACGAGGCAGGAAACGGCGGAATAGCTAGGAAGAATATGCCCCGGAGATTGAACGGCGTCACACAGCGGTACACGTGCACAAAGTTTATTCACTAAGTCAATTTTATTTTTATTTTACGCGACGCGCGTTTATGGAATACAGCAGATTTCACGGGAAAATCGATGCTGTATCCCACTTCTGACACCACTATTACGGGATGGGTCAGGAGTTGGTTTTTAAAAAACAATTTTTAATTGCTGAAATAATAAAGTATATTCAAAAATCACGTAAACACAGAAAAGTAGTGTGAGCCCGACGGGAGTCCAAATCAATCTGAATAATTAATCATTTACAAGTTTTACGAAAACAGCGGTTTCCTATTGCATTGACGTCAATGCAATAGGTAACGCATTCAGCACTTTTTTATTAAGTGCATGCCCATATAATTTCGTTATAACAGTACCTACTTCTGACTTTTATTCCAAACGTCCCTGTCTTTGAGCAACGAAGCAGATAAAAAATAACATTCCCCGTTTATCTCGTAGCCACACCTACCTACTCTCGCACCGTGAACATTCAGTAGGTGAGGAGAGTGACAGAAATAAACCCACGGATGTCGTATAATATGAGTGATAGTGTTTTTATTGGCTTTTTACACACGTTTTGCTGGCTGCGACTATGGCTGCGACATTATGGCTGACTTGTATTGAAATATGGCCGTTCGAATAGGCCATATTTGACAGCTGTAAAAATCATGTTAATGCCATGACATAAGGTCTATTTTTCTTTATTGACATGTCCATGGGTTTGACAGCTGTCAAATATGGTCTATTCAAACATGATTCAAACGGCCAGTGGGACAGGGTTTTGCAGTGTCAATAGGGAATTTTATTTTTTTATTATTATTCTAGTCGCTAGATAGATGGCGTTGTGCTTGGTATGTTACCGCAAGAAATGGAACGTAATATTTAGTTTTTGTTTTTTGAAACTTGGACTCGGGCTCATTTATAACGAAAGTGTCAGTGTATGCTAGACTGTCAGTCAGTGTTGCAACGTTTTTTTAGACTTTTGGCTTTGAAATCTACACAAAAATCCAGTAACATAGACGGTTCAACGCCATCTATCGAGTTCTTGGAATGCTAGTATTTTTTAAATTCTTAAAAAGAAAACCTCCTATAAGTTTTTATTTTTCTGTACATATTTTTAGTTTACAATCCGCAATTTTTGATTTTATGATTATTTCAATAGTGACGCTCGTGCTTCTAAGACAAATCTAATGATACCTCATAATGTCAATATCTGCCTGGCCAACTATTGCCCAAAATAAATAACAAGATCCTATTAACCCTTAACGGACCCCGAGGCTCACATTGGATTCTTAATAAGAACCTATTTAGAGCTGTCTAGTTGCTGGCGTTGGGGAAAACTTTAGCCTGATTAATAATATCAAGCTAATTATAAGATCTAGGTTACAAAACATTCAGAAACTAGTTTTCTGCATTGATAAGAGCATGATTTCTACATTGATTTTTAAGATAATAAAATTATTATTTTTTTATATTTTTAATGACGATTGTTTGTAACGATTTGGTTTTATGTAACTGTTATGTTGTAAACTTGTATGAAATAAATAAATTGAAATTGAAATTGAAGAGCAGTGGTCAAGTGCCGTGTGATGCCGGCGTCAATAGCACCATCCCATTTCTTCCCGCGGGTGTAGTAAGAAGCGACTTAAATAATTTGTTTTACGCATTCTTTTTTCGAAACAATAATGACACCATTTACAAGCAAATGGAAGAAAACATACATACATACCTTCTTTTGAGGCAGTCAGGTAAATATAGATACGAAGTATAGTAGTATCTGGCTCAGGTCTTGCTAATTAGGTCGAGAGCTCATCGCGTCGACGGTAATCGACAGCTGATCGGGAAGTAATGAAAGTTGAACAGTATCACTCCAATTATGACAGCCCAGGAAGTCAATTTTTAAAACGTCGGAATTGGATTCCGTGCACGGATGTCCGTAGCGACTAGTCTAACCACATACATACATAAATCACGCCTTTATCCCTTACGGGGTAGGCAGAGCGTTAACGGCCGTAAAAATCTCGTCACGTCTGACAAATATAGAGGGTCGTTTGAGATACTTTGTGTATCACTATAGTAACCGGTTGTCAGCCTGTCGCCTAAAAGTTGTAATACACCTGAAACCCTCAAGTCCCTCAGTCGCCTCTTACGTCAACCACGGGTGTCCCAGTAAATGTGGTGATGCTATTCTAAGCCGGCATCACAGTCTAACCACAAGTATTTAAAGATAAAGATAAGATAAAGATAAAGATAAAGATATTTTATTTACAAGCATACACGGTACATTTAAGATCTTAAGTAGTAATAATATGACATTACATTAATTCGCACATGCGTGATGCGCCAGTATTTGGCATGCAAAAATATAGCAGTTTTAGTGAACCGCTTATTAAAATAACAATTATTAGGTTTTACCGCACTCATAGTGGTGAAATTACAATGACCAAAAAATAAATAGTCATTAAACATTATAGCAATATTCAATCCAAAATTCAAAGTATATAATAATAATTCATGTTCATGTCAAAATAAATTAAAAAAAGTTAATCAATGTCATGCAAATATTTATCATTCATAAATTCATTTATGTCATAATAGCATTTCTGGACAAGCCAACGTTTTAATTGAGACAAAAAATACCTATTTGAGAGTTCTCTAAATTGTCGCGGTAAGCTGTTATAGATTTTAATTGTCATAATAAAACAATTTTTTCTAAATAAAGCGGTCCTACAGGTTGGCATTTTTAACAAAGTTAGATCTCTATCTCTCAATCGCGGGTTCTGTGTAAGATTTTCAAAGAAGTTAGGATTATTCCTAACAAATGTAGCTATTTCCAAAATGTAGAGCCCTGTTAAAGTAAGAAGGCGTAGTCGGCGAAATAAGGGACGACAATGTTCAAGCGGACCGACTCCACATAAGGCGCGAATACATTTCTTTTGTGCCAGGAAAACATCGTTTGTATCGGTAGAGTTTCCCCAGATAATTAACCCGTATCTCAAAACTGAGGCAACGTAACCGTGGTAAGCTAATAAAGCACTTTCTTCACCAGTTACTTTTCTAAGGTTTCTTAAAGCGTACACAAACCTATCAATTTTTCCGCAGACCAATTTCACATGTTGCTTCCAAGAGAGAAACTCATCTAATGTGATACCTAAAAATTTTGTCGTATCTACTCGCTCAACTTTTTGACCATTACATTGTATGTCTAAATCAAGTTTATTAGTTTTATAATTACGAAATTGAATAAAATTCGTTTTAGAAATATTAATTTTAAGATTATTATCAATAAGCCAATTGTTTATAGATGTCAATGTAGAATTAATGTTATTAAGATATGGAATATTAATGTCATTGTTTGGAATAATAATTGAAATGTCATCAGCGAATAATATTAATTGATTAGAAGTTATATTAGGAATGTCATTTATATATAGTAAAAATAATAAAGGACCTAATACAGATCCTTGTGGAACGCCGACTCTATTGAATTGAAAGGAAGATTTGTGTGAAATAGTTTCTTTTTTGTCATTTAAACCACAAATTTCAACGCTCTTTAAGCGATTGTTTAAGTAATCTTTAACCCAATCCAAAGCTAAACCACGTATACCGTACCTTTCACATTTCTGTAATAATACGCGATGCTCTACATAATCAAAAGCTCGCGTCATATCCAGGAACATTACTATGATAGGTATTTTCATGTCAACGTATTTTGTTACTTTTTGCAGTAATGTATAACAGGCCAGGGTAGTTGATTTCTGTTTTTGAAAACCATGCTGTTCCTTGGTGATAGAGCAGTGTTTATTTAGAAAATCAGTAAGCCTTTTGTGGAATACTTTTTCAAAGACTTTAGATAAGATTGGAACCAGAGTAATCGGTCGATAGTTGTCCATGCAATCTTTCTGTCCTTTTTTATGGAGTGGCTTTACTATGGAACGCTTAAGTCTTTCAGGGAAACAGCCCTGTGCAAAAGACATATTAATTAAATATGTCAGTATGCTTGCAATTTGTCTTATACATGACTTTAAAATGTATGTAGAGATTCCGTCATAACCTACAGATAATGTATTATTTAATGTCTTAACCACGTTTATGATCTCTTCCTCTGTACACGGGATAAGAAACAGACTGTTACTAACATGCCCACTTACATTATTACGATAATTCGACTGAATGTTAGAATTGTTTGTCAATTGAATAAAAAATGAATTAAAAGCCTGGCAATCTCTATGTGATCGTTTAACATCACATTGCCAACTTGAATAGTTTCAATCCCAGAGATAACTTTTGTGTCATCTTGATTGTTTTGTATGACTCTCCAAGTAGCACGACATTTATTTCTGGAGTTCGATATTATTTTACTATTTGTTTGTTTTTTTGACTTTATAACGCAAGCCTTAAGTAGCGCATTATATTTTTTGTATTTGGTCTTATTCAATTTTGTTTTATTTTGATAGTAACTGAACCTTAAATTTCTTTTTACGGTGCTTGATATTTTTAGTCCTTTTGTAACCCATTTAGGTTTAGTCATGTTTGCATTAATTTTTACTCTATTTTCAGGAAAACATAAACTGTAGAACAAAAGAAACAAATCGTGAAATATGTTGAAAGCACTATTCAAGTTTTCTTGTTCATAAACTTCAGACCAAGAAAGGCTATTTAAACATTTCATGAAAAGATTTACATTTTCTTGGCTGTAATCTCTCTTCTTAACATACCAGAATTGGGGTCTCGTAATTTTATTTTCTATTGAAAACTCTAGAATTTGACCAGTGTCATGATCCGATAATTGCAGATCATGAACACTGCCTTTTGCTTCTGGAATGTTACTAGCAATGTGATCGATACACGCATTTTGACGAGTTGGAGATGTTATTTGCAATTGCAAATTGTAATTATTTAAAATACTTATAAGGGACTCTTTAGACTTGCTTTCTCGTTCAGTGTGTATATTCCAGTCTCCCACTAAAATAATTTTCTTTTTACAGTTAGATGTAAGCTTGTCGAGAAGTATTTCTAATCGGTCGAAAAAAGTGGACAAGAACTTATTTTCAGGTATTCTATATATACTAACTACTATACATTTAAGAGTGGGAATTTCCACACCGCAACACTCAAAAAGTCTATCAGCAGCCAGTTTTATACAAATTGGAACAGGCTTAAAATCAATCCCTTTTCGTAACAGGATGCATACTCCACCGCGTTTGTTCTTTTCTCTACAATAGGATGAAACCACCACAAAATCTTTAACAAAAATGTTTTTTTCACTTCCCTGTTTAACAAAACTCTCCGTAAAACATAATATGTCAAGTGTTTTATTTTTCATTGCGAATTCATGTACACATAACTCTACTAGGTACAGTTTTGAAACTAGCCCTTGAATATTTTGGTGAAAGAGCCGTATAGTATTTGATGAGCAAATTTTCGGTGCACTGACAAAATTAGTTTTGTTTTGGGGAGGCACGAAAAAACTTTGATTCATCGTCTTTACCGTTACATTTTTTACCGACTTTTGCAAAATAGTATGGGATTGTGCCTTTTTTTGGCGGGGTATTCGCGACGACGCATTCGTTAGGAGAGTTTTCGGTATGCAATTTCCGAGAATAAACGTTGTTAATGCCACCCTGTTGACTTTTTTTAAACTTAAATGGTAGGTATTTTTTATCATAATCAAATGAGTCAATCAACAAATTAATCTTAAATGTCTACTAATCGATTGTTTTACAGTCAAGGGTATAGGTATGTGTGAATTTATGAGAATAATATGTGTGATTCGATAAGTATAGTAGAAAAAGTGGTACAAGCATAATAAGTAGCAGATTTTTAAACGAAACAAAAACTAACTTTTCAAAATTTGAGCTCCATGTACTGCGACTGCCTGAGACACAAAGGTTCCTGGTTCGATTCTCTGTGGGACACTCAAGTTATTATTTAGCACTTTGTGAAATTAATCTCAAGTTGAACCAACTAATTGGCCGAAGAGCAAGAGAGTTTTCCGCTTCGGAAAGCACGTTAACCTGTCGGTCCTAGGTGCTGTCTATGATAATCGTATACGGCAACGTTCCCTGTGTATACAATACCTTGCACTGCACTCGCCAAAGTGTCTGCCAAGCGTGGTAAGTATTTCAAATACCGCCTTAGCATGGCTTACGTGACGACCGATGTGGCGCAATGGTTGTGCGATTGCCTTTGACGCAGAAGGTCCCGGGTTCGTTTCTCGGTGGGTAACTCACAAAGTTGATACTTATCACTTTGTGAATTTGTTCCCAGTCTGGTTAGGACATTGTGGGCTGAACCACCCGATTGTCCGTAAGTAAGATGGTTCCGTGTTTCGGATGGCACGTTAAGCCGTAGCTCCCGGTTGCTGTCTATGATCACTTAGACGGCGGTCGTTACACAACCATGTCAGAAGCCTGCTACTTGTAGAAGGTGGTTGAAAAATTCTGACACTAGGGTTCATCGGGTCGTTGGACGACACACGAAAAGAGAAGAGAGAGAGAGAAAGCAGTGGGCTCTTGCAGCTGTGGATATTGCTAACATGTGGTTAGAATTGAGAACAGACGACAAAATATCAACTATGTCGCCTAAAAGAGTCTTTATTTATTTACTGTTTCAACAAAAAGCTGAAGTTGTAAATGAAAGAAGTGTCGAAACCGGAAAGTAACTCCCGGGTGATCGGAAGTATTTATAAGTTCCGTGGATCGCAGTCGATCGAGCGCAGACGGAGGTAGTAAGTGCTCTTCCGTGTCTCGCGCGAACTTCATTCATTTGCCAGTAACCTATTGGCCTCGATAAAAACCTCCCACATCTACACTAGATGTAGCGTAGGTAGGTAATCAGGTAAGTACGTAGGTATTAAAAAAATGTTCTCTTTTCGTGTGGGACACCGAGTCGTCCAACGACCAGTGAACCCTAGTGTCAGAATTTTTCAACCGGTTTCTACATGTAGCAGGATTCAGACATGGTTGAGTAACGGCCGCCGCCTAAGTAATCATAGACAGCAACCGGGACCTACGGCTTAACGTGCCATTCGAAATACGGAACCATCTTACTAACGGACAATCAGGTGGTTCAGCCTTATAAAAAATATTTTTGTTTGTAAAGTCGGCTTACTGACGATAGTTCAACGTGACAACGTCATAAGAAAATACTGGTGGAATAGTTGCATTTTTCAAAAGAAAATTTCAGTTTTATTTGTTTGATATCTCTATATAACCTATAAACTGCCGATCGCGGGGACCGATTGTGCCTCTTTGTCACTCGTCCCGCGCTCTCGCTTGCACTTTAAGCCTTAAATGGAACGCCTCAGAGCGGGGTAACGCCTCAGATAGCGGTATAATTTTTTGTGCTTGCCGCCTGCTCCATCAAATAATCTAGGACGTTGTCACGTCAATACTTCAAGAGGATAACCAACTAGTCAAAACAACTACAACAACAGAAAGTTTGTATTTACATACTTTCTTGGTTTTCTCCTTACCTTACTCCATCAAGCTTTTAGCACTTCGAGTTAAAAGACCAACTTATGTTGTTTTTCATACAGTTGTAAAAAATAACCAGTATAGTAATTTGATCCCTTAAACTGGTATCTTGTGTGCAGAGAGATAGAAAGTGCTTTCCCGTGTTCCATGCGTTGTTCATTCATTTACCAGTAACCTATTGGCCTCGATAAAAACCTCTGTGACCCAGTAGTTACGGTGTACGGTGCTCCCTGAAAGTTCCTGGTTCGATCCCTTTTGATGATTCAAATTCTCTCTTATTTCATTTTGTAAGTTGAGCTGCCCTTTGAGTTACAAGATGTTCATAATTGCAGTACTTACTCAGTTGGGAAACGGCTAGTCGAACATTTTGTTTGACTGATGTGCAGTTGGAGAACGTCGATAGCCAAGTAGTTAGGACACCGGTCTTGCAATGAGACCCGAGTTTGAAGCCTGCCATGTACCAATGTGTTTTACTCACGTCACCTCACGTACATTTACCGACTGCTCTTACCGTGAAGGAAAAACATCGTAATGAAAGATGAAACCCACATTGAAATAAAATTTTGAATTTGAATGTCGTCGTCGTCGTCTCAGCCGATAGACGTCCACTGCAGGACATAGGCCTCCCCCAAGGATCTCCACGATGATCGGTCCAGCGCCACCCGCATCCAGCGGCTTCCCGCGACCTTCACCAGATCGTCGGTCCACCTTGTGGGAGGCCTACCTACGCTGCGTCTACCGGTCCGTGGCCGCCACTCGAGAACTTTCCGGCCCCAGCGGCCATCGGTCCTACGAGCAATATGCCCCGCCCACTGCCACTTAAGTTGCGCAATCCTTCGAGCTATGTCGGTGGCTTTGGTTCTTCTCCGGATTTCCTCATTTCTGATTCGATCGCGGAGAGAAACTCCGAGCATAGCCCTTTCCATTGCCCTTTGAGTGACCTTGAGCCTTCTTATGAGGCCCATTGTTAGCGGCCACGTCTCAACTCCGTAAGTCATCACTGGCAACACGCACTGATCCCAGACTTTTGTCTTGAGGCACTGCGGTAGTTGTTGAGAAGAGAAGATGTTACGTAGCTTCCCGAACGCTGCCCAGCCGAGTTGGATTCGACGATTGACCTCTTTCTGAAAGTTGGACCTACCCAGCTGGACTATTTGTCCCAGGTAGACATACTCGTCGACAACTTCCAGAGTAGAGCCCCCAACTGTCAGAGTAATGGGTGCAACAAGAGAGTTTGACATAACCTTGGTCTTGTCCATGTTCATTTTTAGACCCACTTGTTGGGAGGCTCTATTGAGGTCATCGAGCATTGTACCGAGGTCCTCCAGGGTTTCCGCCATGACCACGATATCTACGATAGATATGAGCAAAACGAAGGTGAGTCAGATACTCGCCGTTGATGTTGATGCCAAGTCCTCTCCAGTCCAAAAGCTTGAAGACATCTTCCAGTACTGCTGTGAACAGTTTCGGTGATATTACATCTCCCTGTCTCACTCCTCGCTGCAACTGGATAGGTTTCGAGTCCTGGTCCTGAAGTCGAACTGACATGGTGGCGCTTTCGTACAAGGACTTCAACACTTCGATATACCGATAGTCAGCTTGGCACCGCTGAAGAGACTGAAGTACGGCCCATGTTTCGATCGAATCGAAGGCTTTTTCGTAGTCCACAAACGCGAGGCAGAGTGGTTGGTTATACTCTTCAGTCTTCTGTATAACTTGCCTCAGCGTATGAATGTGATCCACGGTGCTAAAGCCTTTTCAGAAGCCGGCTTGTTCGGGAGGCTGGAAGTCGTCGAGCCTGCGTGCGAGACGATTCGTTATGACTCTTGAGAACAGCTTGTAGACATGGCTCAGAAGCGTGATGGGTCTGTAGTTCTTCAGCAAAGACTTATCGCCCTTTTTGAAGAACAGCATCACCACGCCTCTGTGCCATGCCTGTGGCGTTTTGCCCTCGAGTATGACAGAGTTAAACAATTTCCGCAGTGCTTTAAGTATCGGTTTACCACCGGCTTTCAGAAGCTCTGCCGTAACTCCATCATAACCCGGCGCCTTGCTGTTTTTTAGCTGTTTCAGAGCCATACTAATCTCGTACAAGCTGACGTTCGGGATGTCTTCTGTGTAGTGCCGGGTTAATCGAGCTCTTGGATCTGCGACCCGATTATTGACAGGTGTGCATGTTGTCGCGTATAACTGTCCGTAGAACTTCTCGACCTCTTCCAATAGCTCGGGCTTGGACGATACGATTCTGCCATCGTCGGTCTTTAGCTTCGCTAGTTGGCTCTGGCCTATCGACAGATGGAGCCTTTGTTGCGCTCAATTGCCTCTTTAATACGGTCAGTATTAAATTGGCGTATGTCGCGGGTCAAAGACTTAGAGATCTGCCTATTGAGCTGCCGATATTGGGAAGTATCCTCCGACGACTGCAGAATCATCTCGCGTCGTTCCTCCATGAGCCTCGAAGTATGGTCTGAGATTTTTTTGGTTCTGTTCGTACGATTGGGTTTGAAGAACTTAGAGCCAACCGTAAGGACAGTTTCCACGACCCTGTCGTTATAGTTGTCCACTTCGATACACTCACCCAGGCAATCGAAGCGGTTTTGCAGGTGGAGCTGAAAGCTCTCAGGGTTTTGGATTTGGGCAGGTGCTGGTCGGAGCGTAGACTTCATCAGACGTGATCTCTCGGCTTTTACATTAAGATTCAACGTGCCTCTTACCATTCGGTGATCGCTACCCGTTTTGAACGAATTGATCACAGAGACATCGTTGAATATCCGTTTTTTGTCTGTCATGATGAAGTCTATCTCATTTTTGGTAACACCGTCCGGGCTCTTCCAGGTCCATTTTCGATGCGGCCGTTTCCTGAAGAACGAGTTCATCATAAAGAGTCCCTCCTTCTCCATGAAGTCGACCAGCATTTGACCTCGGCTGTTCCTCACCCCAATACCAAATGGCCCAACTCTCAGTTCGTCACCGCAACGATTGCCCAGCTTAGCGTTGAAATCCCCCATGACCACCGTGTAATGAGTCCTGGAGGTATGTATGGCTTTGGATATGTCCTCATACATTGCCTCCACGTCCTCGTCGGGGTACTTCGAAGTTGGGGCGTATGCCTGTATGACCTTCAGCGAATAACGTTTAGTTATTCTGAGTATAAGGAATGCCACCCTATTTGAAATACTCCCGACCTGTACTACGTTGTTCACGAGGGACTTGTGGACGATGAACCCGACACCACCTTGGGACAGATGGTCGCCCTCGAAGTAGAGCAGGTTACCTGACTTCAGGGCTATCGTGTCCTCCCCCTCTCTTCGGACTTCGGACAGTCCCACTATATCCCACCGTAACCTGCTCAGTTCTTCCTCGAGTTCCACTAACTTCTCTTCCGTCCGCAGTGTGCACGCGTTATATGTTGCCAGGGCCAAGGTCGTTCGGCGAGGGATCCACGCCGCCCGGGGATTCCTAGCACCCCTGGTCTCGGAGCCGGGTCGATTTTCGCCTGAATCTGCCCGGCCACCGGGGCCGCCGGGCACTTGGGGCCGATTTCTGTTTGTAGAATCCATAAGGGGGTACGGGCCGTCACCCACCACGCTGGCCCAGTGCGGGTTGGTGGGGATTTGGTTGCCAGAGCCTCGTTAGTAGTCCAGCAGGGTGCACCGCGAGCAGGAGAGGCTGGCTTGGGGCTCGAGAGATGTAATTTGGGCCCCCTTACACCCCTTAATTTGAATGTGACTTATTTGAAACGACCCTCAAATGTTGTCAGACGTGATGATAAAGACCGTAATTTTACTGCCTACCCCGCCAGGGATAAAGACATGATTTTTTTGTGTGTGTTAACCTAGGATTCAGCCCAGGTTAGCCTTCGGGTTGCAGAAATCAGATGGCAGTCGGTTTGTGTAAAAACTTGTTTCCACGTTAAATCCTCTAGGTTAGGTAGTTGACCCCAACATAGAACGGGATAGGGCATGAGAATGATGATGTGTAGTTTGTGAAATTTGTGTTCGTTGACACCTCTTACAGGTCTTGACCAAATATTACATGAAAATGTTTTGGCGGGATTCAAATGATTCCAATTAATAAGACGTCGGGTTGCCAAACCTAATAGTCGCCAAATGTCAAAGTAGCAAAATATCAAAAAGAAATTCAAAGTAGAATTCGTAGATTCTATTTGTATTATATATACCTGGTAAAGGTATGCAATACATTCATAACTGAATATCTCTATTACTTACATTAGAACCTTAAACCAAATAAAGGCAAACAACAAATCATCGTTTATAGTGGAACAGATAATTCTCTCAACCAACACCCTTATTAAGATGATTGCACACGAGACGCCGGGATCGCGGCGTTTCCTCGACGTTAATTCAATCCGTATCCTCACTCATCCCTGCTTCGTGATAATTGACGTGAAATGGCCTCCAGCGTTAAGGAGCGTGTTCATCGGCTTGCGGAAACGTATTCACCAAGTATTATATAATGACTTATTAATTTTATTATTATTTTTATTATTATGAGCCTGAAGTGTCCCACTTATTAATTTTAGTTGTTAAAAATATTTTTTTGAACTTATAATGAGCGTGGCAAGATTAGAATTAGACGATGTTCCGAGATAGATTGTTCGTTTAAAATTTGGTGATGATGAAAGGTAGACTAACATTATAGGTATTTGATTTGACATGTAACAGTCAATAACGAAAGTTAGATCCATACTAGAAACGTCAATTTTTGTATTAAAATCGCTCAACTACGTCACTAACCGCAGCTACGTCAAAATAAGGCAGACGCGTCAAAATAACGCAGCGGCGTCGACAGCGGTTGAGCGGTTTTAATATGGGGGTTAACGTTTCTACTATGGATCTGACCGACCCTTGTGTTATGGATGCGTTATTTTAGTGCTGCGTTGTGCGTTAAGGGTGAAAAAGGCCGTAGAATCGACTGAGTCGAGCATTTGATCCGAATTTTTACTAATTCAAAAATGCTGCAATCATAAAACAAACATCAAAATTAAAAAAAAAAAAAACTATCCTTCGTAATTTTACGCATGATTGCAACAAAATCTTAATCTTTATTCAATGAAGGCAGTGAAGTTTAACCTACGTATTTTTGCGCATGATTGCAACACAGGTAATGAATGTACAGATTCCACGCTGGATCTCAAGGGCCTTACTAGTTGAACGCATGCCAAGCGTTTTTTTTTGTACGGAGTTTTATTTTAAACATGCATTTGACTCGCGTCTAACTTTTTTGTGATAAGGCCCCAACTGCCTAGTGTGTAGTCCCCATAACCACGTGGCGTGAGGTCGGGCAGAGCGGCTACGTGATCAATTGGCACTGACACCCGCCCTTTTGTCACGGAAACAATAAGGGCGAATGTCTTCAAGCGCCCGCGTATAACTCACGCTGCCCGGCGAAATCTTTCGGCTTAGATGATTGTGATGTGTGGGACGTTTTTGAAGGAATGCTGCTGTACTGTCCTGCTACTTTGAGAGCCCTTCAGGCGAGGAACACACTTAACGCACGACGGAGCGCAAAAATATCGCAGCGGTCTGTCAGATCCATACTAGAACGTCACTCCCCATACTAAAACCGCACTCGATGGTTGACAATGCGAAAGCGCTGCGTCAACAGCGCTTGAGGGGTTTTAGTATGAGGATTGACAATTCTGAAAGACCGCTGCGATATTTTTGCGCTCCGTCGTGCGTCAAGTGTGTTCCTCGTCTCAGTTCGCTAGTTTCCTGGGTCATTAAAAAATATAACAGTTATACCCTTAAAACTATCGTCCAAAAATACTGACTTCGTTTATAATAAATTTTTCGAAATATTCAAAGTTTGAATTAATAAACAGAAAAATAATATAAAAGTAAGTGTTTTGACGCCATGCAAATACTCACGGTGTGACGTCATACTTCCAGTTCTTCATACTAAATACCGTTTTAAATCGTTTTAAAAAGTAGCTCATTGGACCTGTCAGGAAACAAGCCTATTGTCATATCTTCAGAAGTCATGGTTAAAACGCAGTACTTTTTCAACACCTACTAAAATGCTACACCCTTTGGCTACGCCGTAGCCGCTACGAAAAATGGTGGCTTTTTCCGTAGCTTAGAAGCTGACACGAGCTAAAAACCGGCCCCTTTCTTCTTCTTCTTCTTCGTGTCAATGACCGAACTATATCTTTTCCTGCCAGTACTTGGCGACGGCTATGGCATTATCAGACGCCAAGTTCAGCTCTTCTTTACTACATGTGACCGGCAACAGAGGGCAAGCCAGTAAATATGCCATGGTTTGGGATGGGGCCCCTTTCTGACAAACGTCAAATAGCGCGCGTGTGAACAGCACGGAATCATGCCGATTCGATGATTTATTCGTATTTTTGATGGTAACTCGGTCAAAAAAAACGTTAACAAAAAAAAATGGATGGATAAAGGCGCTCATTCTGATAATAAACACTAATTTATTGTGTGGGCATTATTCATGCAGTATGCGATACAATTATTTTTAGAGGTAACTATCGACTATACAACTAGATAACGATGTTTTTCTATCAAACCAAATTATTAATATCATGATTTGGAAACAATAACATAATAGTAAAATATCCTGAAGATTATTACCATTTTTTTCGGCAGTTTTTCTGCTAGCGTAGGAATCCCTTATAAAAGTCGCATTTAGGTCTCATCAGCCCATCATAGCTTGGTGGCGTAGATAAGTATGTAGTACTTTTCCTGACATCATGTATTAAGGCAGTTCAAAAACTCTGACATCAGGGTTCATCGGGTCATTGCACGTTTCGCGTGGGACATTGTTTCGTCGGGTGTCTCAAACGAAAAGAGAGATAGGATCTCAAAAAGCAAAATGCCGTAAGAATTAAGACAATCGCTCCTTTTGGCGGATCGCACACTTGATGCACGACGGAGAGCAAAAATATCGCAGTGGTTTGTCAGATCCATACCAGAAATGCCAATCCTCATACTAAAACCGCTCAACCGCTGTCATCGCAGCGCTATCGCAGTGTCGTCCGTCGTGTGCGGTTTTAGTATGGAGAGTGACAACCTAGCGACGACATTTAACGAAACAAGGGTTTGACCAAAAACAAAGACCTACGTCGTCGCTAGGGTTTCTAGCCTATAGTCTGTAAGTTTAGGTACTCATCTCTTTGTAAACACATTTTGTATGAAAGTGACACTTCAGAACTGTCAGTTTAATACAAAGTTTGTTTACAAAATGATAAGTACCTAAACTTACAGACTATAGTATGGATCTGACAGACTGCTGCGATAATTTAGCGCTCTTTCGTGCGTCCAGTGTGCGATCCGCTCTTGGTCCAGCGTCTTACATCTCACTACTTTCAATTACCGTGCGAGCAGATCGGGCGAACGGCAAAACTTTCGGGGCTAAGAGTACCGAAGTTTTTCTTCGAGGGCCCTCCAATTAATGAAGGCTGAGTGAGCCCTCGGCGTTTCGGCATTTCTTCTAGGATTCGCACATAGCACTCCCAAGGGCGAAGTGTTAATGACATACCGAGTGAAGTCAGCCATTTGCGCCTTTTTGCAGGTCTACGTGAATTCTACCTTTTAGATTTATCTATTTTTGTAACTGCTCGGTCTAGTGATCTTAGAATTAAGAGCGTAAGACATAGAGCCAAGATAATATTTTTTAAACGGTTGGAGGCCATAAGAATTTTAGGGTATATGTATTTTGTATTTTAAGATTTATAGAGATTTACAGAAGATGGGCACAGAGAATTAGTGGTGTGGGTACAGCGCTTGGTATTTAAAGATAAATCCCATTAAAATGTCCCAGTGGCGTAGCGGATAGTATACCCCTGCCTTCTACGCCGAGGCTCTTGCGTTCGATTTCCACAGAACACAAATATTTGTAATTTTTGCCGTTTATGATCACTACCAGTCATTGTGTCAGAAGTACAGTACCCAGATGGTTTTTATCACAGAGCAAAAATGACATTTGCAGCACGCGCATGACATCTTTTGTCTGTGGTTTAAATCCTTTTAAACTTGGGTTTAATTGGTCGCCTACGCGATGAATTATGTGAACAAATACCTATTTGTATTTCAGCTTACTAGTACTACCTATATTTAAAGAAAGTACAGAATTATACCCATTAAAACAGCTTCCAAAACTCTAACTGAAGCGACATTCTAAAATCGTCTTTGATAATTAAGCTTAGCCCACAATAACACAAGAGCGCTGAGTCTTCGAGTGGCCCAGTCGGCAACGTCAAAGCGATTGATCACGATTCTCCGTGGCCTCAGGGGCCCCAAGCCCCTCAGGGGCCTCGAGGGGCCTTCACTGCTGAGAATCGACCTGTCAATTATACAGCGCGTGGAATCATAAAAAGTTACTCTTTGGGCGAAAATGTTTTGATTTGACTTGCGTACGTTGTCTTGTGATTAATTTATTAGGTAAACCAATCTTCTTATTCTTTTCGTAGTATGAGACACCGAGTCATTGCACGATCCGATAAACGCTAGTGACCTCTGATATGGTTGTAATTACCGCGAAGTATCAAACATAGTTTGATATCTACGTCAAATCCCCTTGGTTAGGTAGCCAACCCCGACAAAGAAGGGAATAAGGCAAGGAGGATGAGTATGAGACACCGAGTCATTGTACGATCCGATAAACGCTGGTGTCAGAGTTTTTTATAGCCTTCTTCTGGTTCTACTCGAAGACCTCTGATATGGTTGTATGATTACCGCGAATTATCAAACATAGTTAGTAAACTTAGTAGGAACTAGAATATTCGAGGTTAAGGTATGCAAAGGGATGCTATTTTTATCACCCTCTCAAAGAAGAAGTTTAAATATCTAATTAATAAAACCTTTCATGCCCACGAGATTCAATATTCATTTATTCATAGCGAAAGGTCTAGAGAAAACTTTTTTAGGACAGCGATCGCAACTTATAATACTTTTAAATTCGTCCTAGAATCTTTTCGGAAATATCGTGTGAGAAACTAGGTCAAAGAAAAGGCTAAAACTAACTAAACTAAGTCTAAAACAACTGGTCTAACCACAGGTTTTAAAATTTCTTTTACTTGATGTTTTGATAGTCAAAAATATGTGTGAATTTTTGAGGGTATGTGAGAATCGATAAGTACAGTAGAACGTGTTATACAAGCATTCAAAGTAGCAGATTTTCGCATGAAACGAAAACGAATGTTTCAGAAATAGAGCTAACGATGCAGAATTTGCATGCGAAATACGAATACTAAAAATATAGGGTGTAAAAAAATTCGCTGCAAATACTTTAAGGGGTGAATCAGCTCATGAAACTGAACAACTTTCCCAAAGAAACGTAGGTCGAAATATGAGAAATTTTTTTGGACCTCCCATACAAATTGACTTGGTCGGTCGGTAGTTTTGTATGGGAGGTCCAAAACTTTTTGTCATTTTTCGACCAATGTTCCTTGGGGAAAATTGTTCAGTTTCGTGAGCTGATTCACCCCTTAAAATATTTACAGCTAATGTTTTTACGCTCTGTATATCTTTTTAAAATAGGACTCCTGATTTGTGTACTTTATCACTGGCCTCATACGTCTGTGACAGACGATTAAATCAGTGTCTGAGGCAAAACTTTTCGTGGCTACATAAGCCGACTCCACGGACACTACGTCACCTGTTGTGACGCAATTATGGAACACACAGGGTTGCCCAGAACCTATGGCACTCACTCAGCCTCCCTGGTTGACTCCGCAGTTTTTGTACTTAGCGCAATAAAAACTATCTTTCCTGTGACCAGTGCGAAATCAGCGATCCAAGTTACTTCATAGTACATAAATAAAGTTCGTTACTTCAAAGTACAACGAAATCAGAGGTGCTATATCTTTTATTTCCTCCAAAGCTTTTACAACGGGATGTAGGAAGTTTTCAAGGAGTGTTTAGACGGAAACTTTTGATTATTTGTTTGTGAAGGTATAAGCCTAATGATTATAATTATATCGCTTTACTTTAAAGACAGTATACCAAAGTGTAGGCAATGAATAATAGGATTGTCATAAAATATACATACGACAATTTGGACGGAATATCTTTGTTATCAAATTCATAACCAGTCCTAACCTAACGAACCTATATACTGAGTCTACTGAACCTATATAACCTATATACTTATTTAAGCCACGCCTGAATTTTCTGTACTTTACTATTTATTGTAGCAACGCTACTATTATTATTTTTTAATATGCGAAATTATACTGCGGCAAGCTTCAAATTTAAGCGACTAACACTATCAGTACCAGCGACGTCCTCTGCGCTACCTCGACTTATCTTTGTCTTGTAAGTCTACCTTAATTCCTAAGTCGCATAGCATGGTTCATCTACGAGGATTATAAGAAAATAATACTCCACATCCGAGGAGAAAGCACGCAAAGATAAGGGTTAAGAGCTTTTCAGATTCCAGCAACAATTCTCATACATACATACATATAGCACGCCTTTATCCCTTGCGGGGTAGGCAGAGCGTTAACGGCCGTAAGAATACGGCCACTATCGCCACGTCTGACATTTATGAGGATTATTTTCTAAGGTTGTTTCAGAAAACGTGTATCACTATAGTGATAGTTTGTCAGCCTGTCGCCTAAAAATTGTAATACACCAACACTCTCGAGTCCCTTAGTCGCCTCTTACGACACCCGCGGGAAGGATGTGGGGTGATGCTATTCTAATTCTCGATCATTCAAGTATCTGTGCCACTACTAGCATTCATCTTAACGCAGCACAGAGTTTGCCACGGTCCAGTTGGCAAGTTCACCTGTTTTCCGCTTTCAATCCCGGGACCGGACGAGAAGAATACTTATTCTGTACTAAATTCCTTTATACACTATACAAGCAAAAGGTCTACTGCTAGACATAGCCCTTCCTCTATAAGGTTTTGCACTCCCCATGCTTGGCAGTTTGGGTTCCAGGTTTTTAAAGAATGAATACCAAAAAAAACTTTCTAATTTCCCGGAAAATTCAATCAATTTCACCTTCTTGCTCTGTCACGTTCGGACTGACCCCGGGAGTAGACTCGATTCACAGATTAAAGTGCCAGGACTAAAATTAAAATTACCGATCCATTGATTTTAAGGGGCTTTTGATGTTTTCAGTTAGATGATTCGGTGTAAAAGAGAGTTGTAGTGAACCCAGTAGTAGACTGAATCATTTTTATATTACAGTACAAAAGACTTCTTGCCTCATATGACAAAGATCAAAATTTGAGAAATGGCATGGCTAGACGACGGTCACAATGAAACGGCGGAAAGGCGTGTACTTTTCTACTGTTACTTGCAAATACCAAGAGGTGACGAGAATTGCAAAAAATAACTAAATACAATTTGTAGGATTTTATTTTTTTTGTCTGTAGAGACGTATTTACCAAGTATCTGAATGATGGCTGAGTCGAGATGATTATTTCTCACTTGTGATTGTGAGCTACTAGCATTTTTGGAGGCTCCATGGAATCGAGTCCAATCTGTAGTTAATTTTGTGCGTCTACTATTTCCTTGGCCCGTTGCAATCTAAATGATGTCCCCAAGGAATTTATTCACGCAAAAGGAATTTCCGATCACTAGCTCACTTACTTATTTTCTTTTGTATTGTTTTGTACTAGAGAAAGAAAAGTGTGAACAATTCTAAAAGTTTTTTTTTTAGATAGAATTAATTATGAGGAATGTTTACTTGCTGGGAAAACCCACTTGTTCCTACGGGAAAATGAATGCAACCGCGGGCTGCTTGCATCATTACAAAGATAAAGATAAGATACAAAAAGGTAATAATATTAGGTTAGGCGAGGAACACACTTGCCGCACGACGGAGCGCAAAAATATCGCAGCGGTCTGTCAGATCCATACGAGAAATTTCAACCCCTATGGGGATTAGTTTTAGTATGCTAAAACTGCTCAACCGCTGTTGACGCAGCGCTATCGCAGTTTCATCCGTCGCCTTAAGTATAGTTAAGTACACATGTATATTTAGCGGTTCTCTCTTCTCTCTATTCGTGTGTGATACCGAGTCGTCCAACGACCCAACGAACCCTAGTGTCAGAATTCTTCAACCGCCTTCTACACAAGTAGCAGGCTTCTGGCATGGATCATAGACAGCAACCGGGACCTACGTCTAATCGTGCCCCCCGAAACACGGAAGCATCTTTCTTACTGACAATCAGGTGGTTCAGCCTGCAATGTCCTAACCAGACTTATTTTGAATCATAATAGATATTTTCAGGTTCACACAAAATGTTTCAGCATTGTTTTTAGTTAGCGACAAGTAGCTGAGTGGGCTTCACCATTAACCCATTATGATTCGAAATGTCAGGAATGATTGAAACGCCTACACGTCACATACCTACTCACTTAACCTACCTATATTGGTAGGTAGGTAACATAGTATACGAGATGTTGGAAAAATTGTTCCTAATATTTTATGGGGCGAACCAGCCCATTCAACTAAAAAACTTTCTGGAAGATACATAGGTCGAAATATGAAAAAAAATGGACCTCCCCTACAAAATTACCAACCGATCAAGTCAATTTGTATGGGAACTTAAAACAGCATTTTTTCTCATATTTCGACTTATGTTCCTGGAAGAAAGTTGTTCAGTTTCATGGTCTGATCACCCATTAAAATATTTGCAGCTAATATTTTTACACCTTCTTGTATGCTACGGTTGTAGGTTATAAAATGCCCCAATATGACCCATCTCTCGCAAAATTATATTTCGTGACCAATAAATAATTCATAGGTGGTTAGATGGCTCTCACACTTAACGCACAACGGAGCGTTATTTTACCGCATCCGTAACGTATGCGTCTGTCAGATGCGTTACATCTACAGACGCTTGCGTAACGGATGCGTTAAAAATTTTGTCACTTTAGCGTTTCTCTATCTACTTATCTGTCGAGGACACCCTTAGCTACCTCTAAATCAAGGAACGCATTTTCATGCGGTTTAAAAAATACAATTACGTGATTCAAGAGAAAATTTTAAAGTATAATACGTGCCGGGAAAACGTCCTATTCCCGCTTGTTGGTTACTGATAAATTCAATGTACTCGTATTATTATTAATTATTAATAGCCTATCAGATCCCACTGCTGGGCAAAGGCCTCCCCCGCGGTCTTCCACTTATTGCGGTCGTGTGCAACCTCGGTCCAATCTTTTAAATGGGCATCGAGATCGTCACGCCATCTTTTTCGGGGTCTACCTCTGCGACGAGACCCGCCTTGAGGTACCCAATCTTGCGTGACGATTCTAGCCCATCGATCAGGGTGCATCCTGCATACATGCCCGGCCCAGTCCCATTTCAACTTGGCAGTTTTGTACCCTACGTCGGTGATGCACGTCTGAGCTCGAAGAGTGGTGTTCCGGACTCTGTCCATTCTCACGACGCCTGGGGTACTTCTCTCCATCGCCCTTTGGCAAACCTTGAGTTTGGACTTCTGACCTTCTGTTGGAGACCACGTTTGAGCACCGTAGGTTAGGACAGGCAGAATACACATGTCGATGAGTTTTCTTTTAGGAGATAGAGGCAGATCGCCTTTTAAGAATTGTTTCAACGACCAGAAGCTTTTCCAAGCGTTTTCGATGCGACGATCGATCTCTTTTTCTTGTCTGCTATCGAAGGAAACACTCTGGCCTAGGTATATATACTCATCGACATAATGTTTTGTCTGCCCGTCAACCGTTACCCTACATTTCACGCTGTTGGTCATCAATTCATCAATCCCATCAATTGGGTCTTTTTCCTGTTCATCTGAAGTCCAACCTCAAGGCTTGCTGCGCTTAAACCTTGAAGCATCTCCTCGAGTTTTTGTGCCGAATTAGCGAACAGGACAATGTCGTCGGCGAAACGTAGATTTGTCAATCGTTTTTCGCCGACGATAATGCCCTGCGATACGTACTCGTATTCGATACGAATATCGCTAGAGTACAGGGATACAAGCCAAGCCTATGCGGTAAACTTGGCCTGTATCCCTGTACTCTAGCGATATTCATATCGAATACATTTACTGAGGAAAACGATATTATCGCTGTCTAAAGTACTAGTACAGTGGTGGTAAATATCAACGATCGCTATTGCCAAGCCGAGAGGAACACACTTGACGCACGATGGAGCGCAAAAATATCGCAGTGGTCTGTCAGATTCATACTAAAAACGTCACTTCCCATACTAAAACCGCACTCGACGAATGACACTGCGATATCGCTGCGTCAACAGCGGGTGAGCGGTTTTAGTATGGGGATTGACATTTCTAGTATGGATCTGACAGACTGCTGCGATATTTTTGCGCTCCGTCGTGCGTCAAGTGTGTTCCTCGCACGTGAAAGTACTATGATTCAAAATTGACGACACGTCTTTCAAGCCGATTGTCTTTAGCGGTGAAATAATGGTAAGTACGTTTATCAAAGTCCCTTTTTGGAGACAAAAACGAAATTGTTGATTTTTGTTCAATCAGCGGGCACGTACGGGCATACATCAAGTTAGAGAGCAATGTTAGCGAAACTAGCGCCGTCAAGTAAAAATATTCATCATCATCATCAACATGGGCCTCATACGTCTGTAATATAGAAGATCCATTCAGTGTCTGAGGCGAGACTTTTCATGGCTACATATACCGATTTTCCCCGACGTAAATTATCGGACACCCAAATTAATTAGGCGACTGTAACTAGACATAATGGTTACTAAAATTTATGAGTGTAATATGGTAATAAATTATCTCAATTTATTGTTACTATTACGTTGTTGATATGATGTATACCAACTTTTAGTTTTCGCTTTATGACTCTTTATCTTATGGGTTGGTAAGAATTGATCTTATCCAAATTTTTAATTCTAAATGTGTTTTGAATGTCGCCAACCGATAATTTTGTATCTTTAACAACCAGTAGCGTCCTGTATTTTTGTCGTGACAACATCTTATAATGAGATGGAGACGCCTGCACGCACCAAAAACATGACTAATGCGGCCTCACCTCTTACCTCTAAAGCGTTCCATTCAAGGCTTGGTTTAAAAATGTAATCATTCCCTAAGTATTTTCTAATGACGTTGGCAACCATCGCCAGTATACCGACTTTACAGACATCCGTTTTTTCTCAAGTTTGAGGGCGCCACTAGTCCAACGTTTAACTCTTAGACAAAGATGAAAACATTTCAGTCGGGTCACGTTTGCCGTCACTTAGCGCCCTCGTCGGATAAACGAAATAAATTGCGGACAAGGTCCTGTAGACCTTTGGCACCCACAAAATTGTGCACACACTTAAAGGTTGGAATTTGTTCACATCTATCTCAAGCTAAATACATAGATACATACATATATCACGTCTTTATCCCTTGCGGGGTTGGCAGAGTGTTAACGGCCGTAAGAATACGGTCACTATAGCCACGTCTGACATTTTTGAGGATTGTTTTCCAAGGTTGTTTCAGAAAACATATGTATTACTATAGTGACAGGTTGTCAGCCTGTCGCCTAAAAATTGAACCAATACTCTCGAGTCCCTTAGTCGCCTCTTACGACACCCGCGGGAAGCATGTGGGGTGATGCTATTCTAAGCCGGCATCACACGGCAAAAATTTAAAGGCTGTAATTTGTTCGCATCTATCTCAAGCTAAATACACTGGCAAAATCTTGGTGTTGCCGGCTCCACCCTCTGTCTATGGGACATCATACATACATACATTTATACACATATCACGCCTATATCCCTGGCGGGGTAGAGCGTCAATAACCGTAAAATTACTGTCACGTCTGACAAATGTTTGAGGGTCGTTTCAGATAAGCCGTGCATTACTATAGTGACAGGTTGTCAGCCTGTCGCCTAAAATTGCAATACATATGAAACCCTCGAGTCCCTTAGTCGGTTTTTACGACACCCACGGGAAAGAAATAGGGTGATGCTATTCTACGGCATCACACGAGACGTCATGATTGCTGAGTTTTTACATCATTAGCACGAGCGCCACCAGGTACCTACTAAGGAACTAAACGCACATATTAAAATTTTCCCATGAGAAAACTTCTTTCATATTTTTCTTTAGCCATGTTTACGGAGCCATACTGTTGTGCACACTGACCTAAAATTAGCTCTGGACTGGTTGTTGCTACAATATTCGTGGTACTCATTGAAAATCACCGTTTTGGCGCTGGCAGAAGGTCTTGACGCAGAAGGTCCCGGGTTCGATTCTCGGTGGGTCACTCACAAAGTTGATATTTGTCTCTTTGTGAATTTGTTCCCAGTCTGGTTAGGACATTGCGGGCTGAACCACCCGATTGTCCGTAAGTAAGATGGTTCCGTGTTTCGGATGGCACGTTAAGCCGTAGGTCCCGGTTGCTGTCTATGATCACTTAGACGGCGGTCGTTACACAACCATGTCAGAAGCCTGCTACTTGTAGAAGGCGGTTAAAAATTCTGACACTAGGGTTCATCGGGTCGTTGGACGATTCGGTGTCCCACACGAAAAGAAGAAGCCAAGGAAAGCAAATACGAAAGTACGCGGTACTCTCGTAGGCGCTATTGGGTCCGCAAAACTAGCTGTCGTTTTTATGGGACAACCTATCCAGTGCGTAGATAACTCCATATCAATGGCTGTGCACGATTAAGGGAATGGAAAACTTCTCGGCTCCCGTATAATGGGGTAATTTTTCCCTTGTCGGTTGGGTGAAAGGGTGCACCCACACACTGACGATGTCTTTTGTCAGGAGCACGACATGACGGTACTTACAAAATTTTATCTAAGTAAGCATCCTTTTTGACGATTTCACTTGGTTGTTTCGATGTATATTGCCTGTGATTAGAATAGCATCACGCGATTTTGTTCCCGCAGGTGTCATAAGAGGCGTCTAAGAGACTCGAGGGTTTCCTGCGACTCACGACTTTAGGCGGGTTACTTGCCACTACAGTAGTGATACATGAATCAACTGAAAGGACCCTCAATATTTGTGGGACGCGGCAATTGGGACCGTTTTTTACGACTGCTATCGCTCTGCCTACCCCTAAAGTGAGACGCCAAGTGTAGCAACTGTGC
This sequence comes from Keiferia lycopersicella, assembly GCA_029255805.1. Lineage (NCBI taxonomy): Eukaryota > Metazoa > Arthropoda > Insecta > Lepidoptera > Gelechiidae > Keiferia > Keiferia lycopersicella. The sequence goes on from JARACZ010000018.1 coordinate 1,801,237, forward strand.
TGACATAACTAGATATCGCGGAAATCGGTTCCAGTGATTCTTCTATTTCTATTTTGTGAAACTACCCCCGCAGCGTCGTTTTTGTTTGAAATAATTTTAATCTGTTCTAAAAATCCTCATTAATTTTCTCAAACCCTTTGAACACAATGCTTGAACCCTATCAAAGAGTTAAGAGATTCTTTGAAATCTGTTATCAGGATTTATATTAGTTCGATTGTTAGAAAAATACTTAAACAGACTTTATTGTTCTTGAAAACCCACTCTTGATTTACTATAAATTGAAAACAAATAATAATAGAATTTCGATAAAATTCGTGAAGACGCTCTCAAACTTAATTTAAGTTATGCCCAAAGCCTTTAGAAAAACAAATTTTCGTATGCATTTTGTTATTTTAATAGTTTTAAGATAGCACTCGACCGCTTTCAAGTAACCAGACTCAAGTTTTCATTCTAATAGCCACCACTTATACGTATTACTAATATGTTCTAATTAGTAGTAGTAGTAGCACTGATAATTTTTTTTTAATCAACTATTGCAGGAGTGACTAAAAATTATAGTAATTTGTCTTTGTAGCACACAACCTAATTTGCGAAATGACATTTTTTTTTTTTTTTTGTTTTTTTTTTGTTTTTGGTAGGGTACATGTGAAAACATAAAATAGGCGGGTAAAAGAAGAAGTACTAAGGCTGGTTTCAGAGCGGGCGGGAGGCTGTGAAACGACATTCAGACGCGCGCGCTTCGTTGTGGTGTACGGTCGAGTGCAGAGAATCATTATGCCAGCAAACGTAATCACTATATTAGCTATATACGTTATTTGGGAAAGAGTGCAACAACGACGTCTTAAAAGATTGCAAGTCGACGCTACTGGCAATCGATGGAGATCCGACCGCGGCGCGGCCGAGACGCGGCCCAAGACGCGTCACTATGAAACGCTACATACACTCTAGTGTAATGCGAGGCGCGCGCGGCTGGGCAGCGCTGCCGAGACGCGTCGCTCTGAAACCAGCCTAATAGTTACATTGTAATAGGATTTTTCGTAAACAGTGTAATAGGTACATTGTTTACGAAAAAAAACAGCCTCATCATCACAAATATCATAATCATTGGCAAGACTTTTCGTAGCTATATAAGGTGTAAAAATATTAGCTACAAATATTTTAAGGGGTGAATCAGCCCATGAAAAAATGGTGAATGTGAAATATTTTTGGACCTCCTATACAAATTGACTTGGTCGTTCGGTAATTTTGTATGGAAGGTCAACATTTTTTTTTCGCATTTTAACCTATGTTCCTTGGGGAAAGTTATTCAGTTTGATGAGCTAGTTCAACTCTTAAAATATTTGCAGCAATTCTTTTTACCCTGTATAAGCCGATGCGGGAGCGGCATAACTTTCCGCACACTCTCGTCATAACTTCCGGTGGAATTAGAGACTGGCACATGCATGTTTAGGTGTCGTCTCTGCCTTTTGTTAGCGAGAGCAGAGAATCAGGCATCGTCATGAGTCTTACGCCCATCAAATATACGCTTTCACCATTCGTCCCTATCCTCAGCAAGCTTCTCCCAGTTTTGATGGTCGATGTCGAACGCAGCCATATCCCGCTTGGCACAATCTTTGAAACGCAGTGTGGATCTTCCCATGTTCTTCCAACATCGCAAATAAGTCATCCAAATATGAAAAAAGTTTTTGACTCAACCGATGAAGGTAGGTCCTTGTCACGCATGAAATATTTTTATTGGACGCGTAAAGTTTTTTCTGAATATGTAAATTCATTACATTGAAGAGCGATTTCTGAATATCAAGTTCACGAATTGAAGACATGAAGTATTGGTTTGAAGAAAATGATAACGTATAATTTCAATTGTGCCGTGTGATGCCGGCTTAGAATAGCATCACCCCAAATCCTTCCCGCGGGTGTCGTAAGAGGCGACTAAGGGACTCGAGAGTATTGGTGTATTACAATTTTTAGGCGACAGGCTGACAACCTGTCACTATAGTGATACACATGTTTTCTGAAACAACCTTGGAAAACTACCCTCAAACATGTCAGAAGTGGCGATAGTGACCGTATTCTTACGGCCGTTAACGCTCTGCCTACCCCGCAAGGGATAAAGGCGTGATATATATATATGTTACGGGCAACGTGATTAACCGGGCACTATTAATACTGACCGGTCATTATTAATAGTGCCCAAAAACGTAGGGCAAAGCGATTAATTAATCACTTGGACCGGTCAGTATTTATAGTGCCCGAGTGCCGGTGGTCCATGTAATAAATCAGTCTTTGAGATATCTTGAATTAATCACTTGGACCAGGCAATGTGATAAATTGATACGTATTTTTAATTTAACCTAACCTAACCTAACATTTATAACTATTTGTTTTTTAACTCACATGTTCAAAAATTATGTAAGTTTAATTTCATTTACCAATTTTTCTTAAATAATATTTTTATTTAAAAAAGTAGGCAACTTCTGATATTAGAACATTTTTAACTATTTATTTTTTACTTTCATGTTTTAATTATTTTTAATAACTTTTCATAAAAATTATGTAAGTTTAATTTCATTTACTCAGGTACCAATTTTTAATCTATTGTTCTTAACTAATTTTATCAATGAAAAGTAGGTAGCCACTAATGTTATTACATTTTTAACTGTTTATTATTCAACTTCTACGTTCAATAATTACTTTTTTGATAACTTTTCCTTGAAAAAATGTAAGTTTAACTTCATTTAATAAAAAAATACATTACAGTTCTTTATTTTTATTACTTTGTCCAAGGTAGGGTGGGAATTATTCATAGTGACCGGGAAAAGTAATTAATCACGCTGTTTTAATCAGATTGCCCAATTAGGTCGGGCAATATTAATACTGACCGGTCACTAATAATAGTGCCCGGACTTATCAAATTGCCCGTAACATATATATATAATTTCAATATGGCTTTCAATTAGGTAATATTTGTTCTGTAATTGAATTTATTTGTTCTGCTCTGAGTACACTTTTATTAATTACATTTTGTGAAATGTAATTACATTCCCGTTTCATCTTTTGCCAGAGAGCTTCGAATATGAATAATAGCACTCGTTCGCTACGTGGGCCGTGGGCTGTCTCATGTAGGAGGATAAATTGTGGAGGCAAAGAAAGCGACATACACGCACTACATTGAGTTTGAGGTTCAATGCTAGCTACTTCATGTTTCTTTGTCTTTTCTTCAAATAAGTAACTAAAGACAGAAGACCGTTTTTCTTGGAAGTCACACAAAACCAGCCCTCCGATTATACATCACAATGATATTGGGCCTATTATAGAAAGCGGTCTTAAAAAATTTACTGTTTAAGGTTTGGGAACAAGAAGTAGATTGCCTAGAGCAAAGATGTCATCCTAATATGTTAACCTTTCACGCGCCGATCCGTACTCTATTTTAGTTCTTAACCTATTGGTTTTGACTTCAACTGATTTTTGATTGTTTCCTTAGCGAAACCTTCAGTACCTTAGATTCCTTATCTTACGCATTAAATCCGTTTGCAGCTAAGAAGAGCAATGTACCCAAAATCTTCCAACGACGTCACACATTTTCCTGTTTTCGCGTACCTGGTTTAATTTTTCATAGCTGAACACGCCTCGCATTATAATGTATGGAGTTGCGTGACGTCACGACCCCCTCCCCCTCTCCTAGGAATAATTCCCCCACCCCTCTGTCGCCCACGGCTGAGTGCCTTCATTACAAATTCAGAGGCTGTTTAGTCATTATCACATAGCACCTGTTGTCCGCTTATTTTTAGTACGAGAGTTATTAGGGCTGTCGGGTTTTGAGCAAGGTAATGAACAAGCGAAGGAATGACCGGTGGGCAAGCCAAATTTTGAATTTCAGCAGGCATTTTCATTGGGAAAGCGCTGAAATATATTATATACTTATTTTGAGTCGATTTTCATCCACAAAGTTGCTGAAAAATGGTAAATATGTGCCGCTGCTAGTGCATGAAAGTATATTTATTTTTAGTTGGAACATGTACTTTAAATATTAACCTTTAAGATATTTTGAATCAGTCCATAAAACTAAACAATTTTTCCTAAACATAGGTGAAAATGTGAAAAAAGGACTTCGCATACAAATTTACCTGTCGACTGAAAAAATTCTGTGGGAGGTCCAAATTTGTTCCCTAGGGAAAGTCGTTGAGTTTCATGGTTCACTCCTCAAAATATTTGCATTAGATCTTGTATTCTCTATAGAGCCTATCATTCTAAACCGTTGACAGTTAAAACGTACAATCTCTCCTACACGTCCCTTGTGAGGCTCATAACCATGATTCCTCACTGCAGATCCCGTGGTAATGATCAAATTAGAAGCAAACGCGGTCGTATACAAGAATATGCGACAATTTTATTTTACTTTCTGCTCCGTGACACGGAGTCAACGATGAGCCCTGATATCAAAGTTTTTAACCGCCTTTTAGGTAACAAGTACCTAGCCTTTTAACCAGGCTGCCTAGCGACCGTCGCCTTATCCAAATCTTAAGAAAACGAGAGACAGGAACCACGGCTGATGGCGTAAAAATTAAGTTATTATTCTTATCATCATCAGTTCGTAGGCCTCCCCTATGGTACGCCACAAGCAAGGCACGATCTTCCGTTTTCTCCATCCGGTCGCTACCAGCCGCTCTCTTTAAGTCATCGGCCCATCTTGCCGGTGGGCGTCTACACTACGCTTGCCAAGGCGTGGCCTTCACTCGAGAATCCGCTTACTTCGCTTTTTTTATTTACCCATCTGCGAAGATTTTAATATGAGTATCGTGACCACAACGTGCTAGTACCTACAGAAAAAGAGTTTTGTATTCTGTTGGTATTTATTTACTCATCATCATCTTCTATTTATTTGCTTATCATCATCATCTACGCATTTGCTCATCATCATCAGTTTAAGGGCATCGCCCTTGTTGGTGAAGTATCCGCGAGCTTTCTCTGTCTTCCGCTTTCTCCTTGACTTCTCTGTACGATGTGACCATTATTTTCTCCTTCTTGGTCTTTCCCTTTCTCAAACGACGTATTTGCTACGACTCTTAAATTCAAGTGCCGTGTGATGCCGGCTTAGAATATCATCACTTCCCGCGGGTGTCGTAAAACTCGATTAAGGGACTCGAGAGTATTGGTGTATTACAATTTTAGGCGACAGGCTGACAACCTGTCACTATAGTGAAACACATGTTTTCTGAAACAAACTTGGAAAACAATCCTCAAAAATGTCAGATCCGGCGGAAGCGACCGTATTCTTACGGCCGTTAACGCTCCGCCTACCCCGCCAGGGATAAAGGCGTGATATGTGTGTTAAATTCAAATAGCAGTTAAAACGCATGATCTCTCCATACATAGCGCCCTTATGTGTCAAGGAAACGATCAAATTAGAAACCAACTCGCTCGTATACAACGGAAATGCGACCATTTTATTTTATACCGCCTCGATGCGCGCTTTATACGCGCTGTTATTTTATTTTTACGCGATTAGATGTTGTTTGTAAACTTTATGTGGTGATTTGTACTAGCGAACTGGTTCTCAAAGTTTAAGATGGCAATATCTTCATTTGTGAGAACCACTTCTTCTTTTCGTGTGGGACACCGACCCGTCCAACGACCCGATGAACCCTAGTGTCAGAATTTTTAACAGCCTTCTACATGTAGCACGCTACTGACATGGTTGTGTAACGACCGCCGTCTATGTAATCATAGACACCAACCGGGACCTACGGCTTAACCTGCCTTCCGAAACACGGAACCATCTTTCTTACGGACAATCGGGTGGTTCAGCCCGCAATGTCCTAACCAGACTGGGAACAAATTCACAAAGTGATTGATATCGACTTTGTGAGTGACCCACCGAGAATCGTATTCGGAACCTTCTGCGTCAAAGGCAGTCACACTACCACTCCGCCACATACCACACACACCGTGCGCAGTGTGGACACTGACGAAACTATCCCTTAGATACATGATTGCGTGCTTCGGAGGGCGTTAAAAGGGCAGTTGTATTAACACTAGTTACACAACTATGTCAGAGATCTGCTATTAGGCGGTCAAAAGACTGACATTCACTGTGCATCATGACAGTTTACTGAACGCACAGGTGGCGAATCGCTGTAGGCTAAACGCGCAAGTAGGTACAGAGCGAGTTAACGAATCGCGCCGGTCGTCGAAAGGCGCAAGTTGGCACGCCGCGCATACTCCGGTTCTTCAGGTAAAAAAAAGAGAGAGAGTATTAATGGTAACACGAAGACGGGCCTTCTTGGCCTTCCAGTTGAACTACATCGCGTTTTCGCCAAGGTTTATTCAGCTCCTCTTCATCTTCGTCGTATCAATGGATCATTATAATTTTGATTGCCAATATTTGGCGACCGCTATGGCGTTCTCTGTAGCTAGGATCAGCTCCTCCCTGCTGCAAGAGACGGGCAAAAGAGGACACCTAATAAGGTGCGCCATAGATTGAGATGGGGCCCCACAGTCGCAGTGCACTTGCGTTTTGTCGGTGTAACCCCATTTCGCCATATTTTCTCTGCAGCGATCAACTTGTCTTCGTAACCTGTTCAAAGATTTCCAGGTTTGCCAGTGTAATTTATGTCCCCGTGGCAGAGTCTCGTACGGTGGAATAAAATTAGGTGGTTTCCATACCTGTTCTGGTTCTGGTCTGTTGAGGGTCGTTGTGGTCGCTGTACGCCTCGGCTTTTGAGGCGAGCACGAGGCATAGAATAATTGAACAGTGGGTGTTGAGAGACAGTTTCCTACTTGAGTTTCTCTACTGCACAAGCTACCTCTCGTCGAACGTCTGGTGGCGCTATTTCAGCAATAGGGTACAGCATATTACGCGGTGTGGGTTTAAGGCAGCCTGTTCTCGAAGTCGCGGATTTGTCTCTTCATAAGACTGCGCCAATCCAGCCGTTGTTGTGCTGCGAAACTCTCACATAGAGAGTGCTCGATTTTCCGATAGTCAGTGTCTAAAGGACCATTTTATGCATGCATGCATATATCACGCCTTTATCCCTTGCGGGGTAGGCAGAGCGTTGACGGCCGTACGAATACGGGCGCTATCGCCACGTCAGACATTTTTAGGATTGTTTTTCAAAGTTGTTTTAGAAAACATGTGTATCGTTATAGTGATAGCCTGTCGCCTAAAAATTGTACTACACCAACAACCTCGAGTCCCTTCTTAGTCGCCTCTTACAACAACCGCGGGAAGGATGTGGGGTGATGCTATTCTAAGCCGGCATCACACGGCACCGGCAACGTACAATTTTATAATGTGACAATATTCGAATATTTTGAGAGACACTGTTATCATTGAGTGCGTTTCGTTGCAGTTGTTTCCAACGTAACTTTGGACGGCACGAGCACAATGAAATTTTACACCAGTTCAAGCGAACTGACTGCGTTACGCGAGGAATTTCAGTTATTGAAACAAACATAATTAATAGAAAACAAGGCCCCGACTACGGTAAATTCAAACCTCGCTTGTTTACTTTATAAAATTTTCTATATCCATAATAGCCGGTGTCATTCACACTTGTGGACGGGCTGGTGATAAGACACATCTTTATCCACGGAATATAGGTTAAAGTTAAAATAATGAAAAGAATTTAGACCTGCCTAAAAAATTGACTTGGTCGGATTGTAGGTACATATTGTATATGAAGTTTTTTTTTTTCGTATTTATGTTCCTTGCGGAAGTTGTCTTTTATCACTAGCTCAGCTCCTCGTCTTGAATTTTTTACAATAATAAAATTTTACTATAATACATAATAAACATATCAACATCAGCGTAGTCGTTTGTAGAGCGTGAAAAATAATTTACTTGTCTACATACTACATACTCTCAAAAAACATAACCCCCTTCTGAGACAGTCGGGTAAAAAAACTGTTCCAAAAGCACTTAGCTCGCATCGCAGTAGGTCAGCTATTTAGCGATTACTGTTCCGCTGTTGTTTAAATAAAGCACTGGTCACTGAATAAGTTGGAGCGAATTTAATGCTGTCTTGAATAGGAAGCTTTAAGTAGCAATAACGACCGATGTAGCGCAGTGCCATGTGATGCCAGCATAGAATAGCATCACCCCAATTCTTCCCGCGGGTGTTGTAAGAACCAACTAAGGGACTCGAGGGTTTCATGTGTATTAGCACGTTTTACACTCTAGGCGTATTACACTCTGTATCACTACAGTGATACACGAATCATCTAAAGGTGCCCTCAATACTTGTCAGACGTGGCGATAACGACCGTAATTTTACGATCGTTAACACTCTGCCTACCCCGCAAGGGATAAAGGCGTTATTTGTGTTTGTATGAAAAGGAAGCTTTAAGTAGCAAATAACGACCAGACAGCAGGTGGTATTGCGCCTGCCTTTGACGCTGAAGGTTCCAGGTTCGATTCTCGGTGACTGGACCAAAGGCGATAGCGACTGGACGGCGAAAACGAGAGGCCGTGCCCTATGGCGTACAATAGGGGATACCTACGTCCAGCAGTGGACTACTATAGGCCAACGCGTTATTTTTACTTCCTGCTAAAAACAGGCTTTAAGACGCAAACAGTTTACCTCATTAAGCGTTCTCAGCGCCCTCTGCAAGCAAAACTAAACAAGTTTACAAATAAATTATGCAAAGGAGGTGCAAACTACGGCGTTAAGGCGCTGTAAGTGACACTACATACGAGTAGAGGTGCTTGTTAGCAGAATGACAAGGTAACTACACTTGTGTACTGTTGTCTACATTAACATTTCTACTTTCGTATCTATCTGTCTAATCTTATGCCTTTAAACGAGCAAGAATCGTATAAATCGTATGTATACTCGTATGTATATAAATAACTAGGCTCTCGGAAATAGCTCTAAAAATTTTCATAAATATTCATTATATTCTACTCGGATTTGGGGGCGATAAATCAATCTATCTAGCTTTTGTTTTGCTAAAATCACTGAACGACAGATAAAGCCGAACAATTTAGATTACATACATACACAAATCACGCCTTTATCCCTTCGGGGGTAGGCAGAGCGTTAACAATCGTAAAATTACGGTCGTTATCGCCACGTCTGACAAGTACTGAGGGCTTTTTTCGATGATACATGTACCACTGTAGTTACAGGTTGTCAGCCTGTCGCCTAAAATACTAATACACATGAAATTCTCGAGTCCCTTAGTTGCCAATTTAGATTTTTTTTATTTATACACAAACTATAAGCAATGCCCGGTCAAACAGGTACCTTTTACTACTATTATTATAATATTATCTCATGCTAGAGGTAATTTTTTTACATAAACACGATGAACTAAACACGAAGTTACTTACTAAAGACAGAAAGTAACAAATTTTCAAAATCAGATAACATTTATAATAGATACTTATATATATTGGAAATGTACGAAACCGATTTTATAATCATACATACATACATACATACATATATCACGCCTTTATCCCTTGCGGGGTAGGCAGAGCGTTAACAGCCGTAAGAATACGGTCGCTATCGCCACGTCTGACATTTTTGAGGATTGTTTTCCAAGGTTGTTTCAGAAAACATGTGTACCACTATAGTGACAGGTTGTCAGCCTGTCGCCTAAAAATTATAATACACCAATACTCTCGAGTCCCTTAGTCGCCTCTTACGACACCCACGGGAAGGATGTGGGGTGATGCTATTCTAAGCCGGCATCACACGACGTTTTTTATAATCACCATGTAAAATTATTAGTTATTTTACTCAAAAATAGTGCGATTTCTGAAATCTCGTAGAAAATCTGCAACAACTGGTCCAACAGCTCGTACCTATCACACTTTCTACTACTGGAATTTCATAATGCCGTGTGATGCCGGCTTAGAATAGCATCACCCCACATCCTTCCCGTGGGTGTCGTAAGAGGCGACTAAGGGACTCGAAACTATTAGTGTATCGTTATTTTTAGGCGACAGGCTGACAACCTGTCATTATAGTGATACCCACGTTTTCTGAAACAACCTTCGAAAACAATCCTCAAAAATGTCAGACGATAGCGACCGTTAACGCTCTGCCTACCCCGCAAGGGATAAAGGCGTGATATATGTATGTATGTGTGTATGAATTTCATAATGTCAAGAGAAACGTGCGAATGGATGAGTTCTGCATGCAAAAATTCAAAAATAGAGCTCCACTTCTCGTTGAAAACTGTTAGTTTAGCGCCTGACTGCCTTCTGACTACATTGTTATGAAGCCGGGCCTCATTAGACACCTTACCTTGTTACGTTGAGCTAACAAGGCCCTCCATTGCCGTGTAGTGTCAAACATTACTATAATACATGATATGGTAGTTTAGTGTAGCTTGCGAGACAAATACAGGGTGTTAGGGACAGCGTCCCGAATACTGATAGGGTGCAAGCAGACCATGAAGCTGAACAACTTTCCCCTAGGAACATATGTCAGAAAACAACAATTTTTTTTAAACTCCCATACAAAATTGTGATCAGCTGACTGTATTTACTATGGGAAAGCAAACATTTTTTGACGTTTCCTGACATAATTCCTGGGAGAAAGTTGTTCAGTTTCATGGTCTGCTTGCACCCTATCAGTATTCGGGACGCTGTTCCTTACACCCCGTATAGGTGGGAAACGGCGGGAAGCACATCTAACGTCCGCTGCTACCTTGTTGCTACGCATTCCGTGACGCATGCGTCTGTCAGATGAAGGTTTCGGATTCCCCATATACAGGGTGTAAAGGACGGTGTAACGAAAACTTTTCAGGCGTGCTCAGACCATGAAAATGCACAACTTTTTCTTTGGGACTATCTTGGTAAACGTCAAAATGTTATCGACCTCCCATACAAAATTCCTGATCAGCTGAGTGACTTTGCATGGGGACTCAAAAATTTTTTTTTGTTTCCCATTATAGCTCCCATAGAAACAGTTGTTCAGTGTCAGGGTCTGATCACGCCTGCAAAGTTTTCGTTACACGGTCCCTTACACACTTTATAACACTGACGTTAACACAGGAGCAACGCAAAAACTTGCGATGGCATCTGTTTCGGGTGAAGGTTTCGGGTTCGGTTCGAGGTAGGGCATTAATTAAGTTAATATTTTTCACATTGTGAATTTTTTTGATTTTTTTCACTAAACCAGGTGGTTTGGCCTGTAATGTGGTCAGAATGAGGTCATTCTCCGAAAAAAAGATGGTTGCTTGCTTCGGAGGGCACGTTAATCCATCGATCCCGGTTGCTGTGTATATTGAGCTTAGATGTATCTGTCATGTCAGAGGCCTGCTACTAGATGGTTGAAAAGCTCTGACACTCTTTAACGGGTCGTTGGACGACTCTTTGTCCCACAAAAAACCAGTATTAGCATCGTCTATTATACAAGAGCGCAGTGCAAACAAAACTCTAGATGAACCACGTCGTCACTCGACCACTTGGGTCTTTAGACGCGAGATGCTAAAGCATAAACACGCTTTGGTAATTTGACATCAACCTGAGAGAGCTGGTTCTTAGCATGGCACTGCATTTATATCCTTAGGGCAAGGTAATGTACCAGAGAGAACCTAGAAGTACACAAAATGAAGTCACGGGATTAGACAACGACTTTACGTTGTGTGATGCCGGCTTAGGCTAGAATAAAACCCTTTTCTTTTTCAAGGGTGTTGTAAGAGGCGACTAAGAGAATCGTGGTATTCGTGTGTATTAGAACTTTAGGCGACATGTCTAGCTGTCACTACTGTATTCCGCGAATTATCTGAAAAACTCCTCAATATTGGTTATACGTGGCGATAGAGACCATATTTTTACGTCTATCATCACTGAGCCTACCCTGCAAGGAATAAAGGCGTGATACATGTAAGAATATGTATGTACATTATACCGGCCCGTGCATGGCACCGTGTTCGGCTAGAGCATTTCTCAGTTTTCCTTGTTCTTTGTGTACCTACTCTGTTTCTAAGCAAGTATGTACGTCCATGGCATAATGGTATAAGAAATCTTACTGGGTGCGATTGTGTATGCGTTTTTAACAAAATACATAAGGATACAAAAAAGTACATATAAAAGTAAATTGGTTTGGCTGCTTATGTGCGCTTTATTGTTTTAGCACTTGTCAAGTTTAATTGCAGCGAGTTATTCATGGCTTCATTATAGTATTCGTAGAGTTTATTCACAAAGTAAATACTGACTCGCGCCAGTTTATTCTAGAATATGTACTTGTTTAGAGTTATCTTATAAAATATGCAGGTGTATTTGTTTTTTTAAGGTAGGCTTTCGAACTGAGCGTCACAGACGCAGCGTCTATAGCGTCACCAACGCCGCGTCACTAACGCCGCGACACTAACGCCGCGACACTGACGCTCTGGTGACTTTGAATACCCACGACAGACGCACAGTCGCATCACACTTTCGCCGCGCACCGCCCTGACCAGATTGATCTTTATAGCAGTCTTATCATAAAATAATATGGATTTGCAACTTGTTTGTGTGTCTGCGCTAAAATTCTCATGAGACGCCATTTTTCTTTCTTTCTATCCTCAAAAACAGCGACGCTGCAAGCGCGGCCGAGCGACTGACGCGGGCGTCTGAAGACGCGCTCACGGCGTCGTTGTGACATCACAGACGCCGCGTCAGTGTCGCTGCGCTCGAATGACGTTCTCGAGAATTTCATACATTTGCATAGAACATCGATCTGTCGCACTGTCGCGGCGTCACAGTCGCGGCGTCTCTGACGCTATAGACGCTCAGTTCGAACGGCTACCTTTAACTTACGTTTCAGCAATATTTATCTAACTGTTAGATACTAATGGAGTTTGAAGAGTCTTCAAAATTAAGAATTCTCTCTGGATATTCTCTGAGAAGTGGCATGAAGATTAATTGCCAGTAAAATAATGCACAATTATTAGAATATTGGATTTTTGGCATGCTAAAGGGTTTGAGGATTTCACGTGTATTACAATCTTAGGTGACAGGCTGACAACCTGTTACTATAGTGAAACATATTTTTTCTGAAACGGCCTTCAAATATGTATCAAACGTGGCAATAGTGACTGTGCGCTCTGCCTACGCCACTAGCGATAAAGGCGTGATTCGTATACTCCTGAATTCCTAGAATTCACTACAGCGATACACATGTTTTCTCAACAACCTTGGAAAACAATCCTCAAAAAATGACAGACGTGGCGATAGCGACCGTATTCTTACGGCCGTTAACGCTCTGCCTACCCCGCCAGGGATAAAGGCGTGATATATGTATGTATGAATTCCTAGAATCCTATTACAGCTTCCAGATTGAGTAATAACGATCATTTATGCCTCAATTCGGCTACAAACAGGCCCAGAGGATGTAGTTATACGCAGATCTTGATACACAATTACTAGTTAGTATCATGACAATGATCTCCTGCCATAACTGGGAATCGAATACTGTGGTACCTACCCATCGTCAGCACACTAACCTTCACATTTGAAGGACCAATTTGTATTGGTATTTCATACAAATACTAAGTAAATGGATGCCTTAAAATGCTAGGTTGATCTGGTAGCTGGATCGAAGTTAGATATTTAAGTTTAGTACTAGATCCCACTGCTGGGCAAACGCTTATTACACATCTACCAGCGGTACGCCTAGTGGTTGCACCCGCTTCTAATCATTTTCTGTGGGTATAAGACTTCCTGCAATGCAATTATACTACAAGTAGACAAACCTTCCTCTTGAATCACTCCATCTATTTTGAAAAACCACTCCAAAATGTAAGGTGCATGAATATACACGCGACTCCTATGCAAGTACTTTGTGCTCCTATGGCATAACCACAAAGTACTTTAATATATACTATAGGGGTATAGAGACCTATCTCAGCTGCCAAAACTGGCAATGCGTAAGTAGCGCCCTCTCAAGCACTTAGTAGGAACTAACTACATAATATATATAAATACATCTATAGCTATATATAACATGTATGCAGCTATATAGGTACTTATACCGAGCCTATATCTAAAAGTACTCATGAAACTAAACAACTTTCCCCATGGAAAATGGGTCGATTGATAAATTGGCAACATAGAATTTGTAAACTGCCACGCCATCTGTGAGATATAGTAAGAACAACGCTTCGTAATTTCGCATCGTATTCCGAAAGTGTTCCCCAAATCACAGTACTATGATTGAGCGCCCTGGGCATAACTCACATCAAGGAATACCTACTAATACTCGACTCATGCTCGACTCATAAAACAATTTAATTTGGAGGCGTTTTCATTGTAATTTTGCCAGTGTCAAGATCTGTATTGTCGTCCTCCGTGGTTTTGTTTCAATTTTATTATTTTATGACTTTTTTAGCGGTGTCCACCTAGTGCCCATAACAGATGTATAGACAAACTTCTTTTTACTCTCACTGTTTTCGAGTGACCGACCCGATGAACCCCGTTGTTAAGAATTGTTCCAACGACCTACTGAAAACTGAAGCCTATGACAAAATACCAGTCCGAGGTTTCGAAACACCAACAAGAACATCACAAGACGGGCCCGGTGACTCGTTTATAAAATATATATTTACAGATTAAACATTTTGAAAGCGGAAACTCTGTTTTAACGAAGGAACAAGCCAAAGGAGAAGTGGGGTAGGCAGGGGGGAGGGGCAATCAGTGAGACGCAGGCGGTATGAAACTTATATATTTTGTAGCGGACTTCCTCAGACAGCGAGCCAGGTCGCTTTTATAAGTCTTATCAGAGCAAATAATAGCAACATAACGACAAAAAAAAAAACACAAATCACGCCTTTATCCCTTGCGGGGTAGGCAGAGCGTTAACGATCGTAAAATTACGGTCGTTATCGCCACATCTGACAAGTATTGAGGGCACCTTCAGATGATTCGTGTATCACTGTAGTGAAAGGTTGCCAGCCTGTCGCCTAGAGTTGTAATACGTGCTAACACACATGAAACCCTCGAGTCCCTTAGTTGGTTCTTACAACACCCATGGGAAGAATTGGGGTGATGGTTATCTACACGGCAAACATAATGAACAATAATAGAAAGAAACGAGACCATATCATTGTCATTTTAGCGTGACGTTGCATGGACCCTTTCTTTGCTTTGCAGCGAACAACTGCTGACTGCTGTGACTCCAGCGGTAGGTACTAACTAGTAACGATGACAGCACCATCAGGCCACTGGCCTCCCCCTATTGGGGGGTATTTATATCCCACAATTTCGAATGCCGTGTGATGCCGGCTTAGAATAGCATCCTTCCCGCGGGTGTCGTAACAGGCGACTAAGGGACTTGAAGGTATTAGTGTATTACAATTTTTAGGCGACAGGCTGACAACCTGTCACTATAGTGATACACATGTTTTCTGAAACGGCCTTGGAAAACAATCCTCAAAAATGTCAGACGTGGCAATAGCGACCGTATTCTTACGGCCGCTAACGCTCTGCCTACCTCGCAAGGGATAAAAGCGTGATATATGTATGTATTTCGAGCGCAGTGCATGGGAAACACCAAAAATTGTCTAGTTTAACATTTCCACGGACTGGTAGTTGAAGCAATTTTTTTTTATTTCACATTTCACGGTGGGCGGTCGCTTAGTCCCCTTCTGTTGCAAACGTGTATTACCTATCGAGCACTTGTTAAAAATTTCAAGTAACCGAAGTATCGGGCTACAAGTCAATGGGTTATTATATACCTAGCTACCTATATATTAGTACTCGTATGTTAGCTTTGCTACTTTACTACGTTTCCTTTCAACTGCAAGAACTCCAATGATTCTATTCTATTAGTTATTCAATAGGCTTTTGCAATTTAATCTTTTATCAATGCAAAAGACAGGAAAGAAAAAGAGATAAAGAAATAAATCTGTTTATATTTAACTTGTTAGGTATGTCACTATACAAGATGTAAGAGACGGTGTAACGAAAACTTTGCAGGCGTGCTCAGATCATGAAATTGAACAACTTTTTCTATGGTCAACGCAAAAATTTTTTGGGCTACCCAAGATATGTGTAACCCAATATCTGTAATAATAATCTGTGCTGTTGTCTTTGGCCCCACGCATGTCTCAAACGGACCCTCCCTATAGGACCGATATTTAATAAGATACCAACATAATAATAATAACTATAATACCATTGTAAGATAAAGTACATCATTAGGGCAGGGCTCCGAAGTTTAGCGGGGTGGAACGCGGCAAGAGCGTTCGCGAGAGCCTTCTCAAAATCGGGTAGGTGCATTTCGCGAACCTCCATAGTGTGTTTTACTACGCATTGTATGCAGATGCGCGACGCCGCCGCCGCTTGCTTTCGGGTTTTAGTCCATTTTCAAATACGCATAAGACCCTACCCGATCCGCAGCCGCCCCGCTGTATTTTGGAGCCCGGGCCTTACGAACGCACAAGACAGCCAATTTTCATATGCCTACTTTAGTATTCATAAAGGCAAAATTAAATATAAGCGAGAAATCAGAGACTTTTATTGCGCTTCAATTTGTTCTTTTATGTCGAATTGAAAAAATCTTTGTTCCTTCGCTTTTCCGTATCCGTATTATTTTCTTGAGCTGACTTCAAAAAACAAAAAAACGACTGTTAAGGCGGATCGCACACTTGACGCACGACGGAGCGCAAAAATATCGCAGCGTTCTGTCAGATCCATACTAGAAACGTGTTGACGCAGCTCTATCGCAGTGTCATCCCTCGAGTGCGGTTTTAGTATGGGGAGTGACGACGTTTCTAGTATGGATCTGATAGACTGCTGCGATATTTTTGCGCTCCGTCGTGCGTCAAAATGTGCGATCCGCCTACTCTTCTCTAAGTAAGCTCATTTCACAGAAGAAGAAAATTAGTGATATGTTTGCTTTTGAAACTAATACTGCTAATACCAAAGAAGATAACGTAGCGAGAAATTGACATCGAATCATTGGATTAATAAGGATTTTTTCTATGGGACATTCCTCTTCCCTTATTAAAATTTCATGCCATACAGATTAGGATAGGATAGGTCTGAATGACCATAGAACTGAACAATTTCCCATATTCTATGCTAAAAGCAAAAATGGGCAAAAGAATAACTTGTAGGTAACATCATTATTATTATATATTTATTAAAACTTTTCTTGCAATATGTTGGGCGATATGTAACTAGAATAATAACTTCCAAGTTTCACACGTGATGAAATCGCGACCTTTCTACGGTCAAATATGACGTCGGGTCACTCTCTGGGGGGTAAAAGGTTAAGATTGTTGTACCATTCTTGACGGAAAGCCTAAATTGTTTTTGGATCCCAGGAGGCAATATGATTCTGAGAGTACGAAGAGAGAGAGAGAAATCACTATTCATTGACACAATATGCAGGGTTATTTTTAGTTGGTACACAAGCTAAGGTGGATCGCACACTTAACGCACGAGGGACTGCTAAAATATCGCAGCGTTCTGTCAGATCGATGCTAGAAATGTCAATCCCCACACTAAAACCATCCGCCAAAACCAAACCAGCACTATCGCAGTGTCATCCGCCGAGTGCAGTTTTAGTATGGGGGAGGGGAGTAACGTTTCTAGCACAATGTAGTATGGACCTGACAGACTGCTGCGATTTTTAGCGGTGCGATGCGCCTAAGTAGGGTGTTTATGCTCATGATTCTAAACAACTTTTACTATCGGGCCACCTGCGAAATCGCAACGTAAATTGGGTGTTCCGTAAAAATTTCATACCTACTTGGCAAAAATGTATGGAACACCCAATTTTTTTTCCCAATAATTGTCATTCTTCTTCTTCTGTGTGCGATACCAAGTCCAAAAACGTTTGAATATTTTTCATGAAAAGTTGAGCAAAGTAGGTCAAAAGGCGGGTCATATTGTTCAAAAATATCCGTCTCCAGGTCCGTAATTAGCTGCTGAACACGGCGACCGACGCCCGTCATAAATCTCAATCAATCTGCGTCCGCTGGCACAGGGCCGGCGCTAGGCGACACCCCTTTACTCTATGTAGTATCCGTAACTGTGCTAAATATTATTACAGTACTGCCACAACAGTCCACTGGACATGGTCTCCCCCGTTTAGGACCTATTTCCATACTCACCAAGCTTGGTATGTGATTTGTTTACCGCAGTGTAAGATATTTCATTCACATGGTACGCTGCAGCAGCTTTAGCTGCCCGTTTCCTTGAAGATTATCAGTTAGTTACTTTTATTATATCCGTGGGCAGAATTGGGAGAATTGGGGGTAGGTATTGCCGATCTAATAAGTCATACTTAGCATTCGTTTAAATCATCCATAAGGTCTATTACCTAAATGTAGTTATAACTAATAGTATTATTGCACTCAATTTTGCTAGGTTGTTAGACAAAAAGCAAAGCCGTCCAAGGGTGTTTGTTACAGACCATCAAATGGCGAGGTGTTAAGGGTATACAAACTATAAAATTGTCACTCAGTAGCAAATACATACATACATATATCACGCCTTTATCCCTTGCGGGGTAGGCAGAGCGTAGTAGCAAATTCACAGATCAAATCAAATCAGGGATATCTGAAAACTGCACAGGTCACCTGACACGAATTTCAGAGCTATTTCATTGAGGTTGTTGGTAATTAAACGGCTCTGTACAACATGAAAAATTATGAAAATAATAAAAAAGTAGAGCTGCTAAATACAACCCTGGTCAAAAGTCATTTCAGGTTATGCAACAGGGGGTGTAAGGGGGCACAAACACCAGCTCAGTGCTCCAAGCCAACCTCACCTGCCCGCGGTGCATCCTGCCGAACAGCGAACGAGGCTCTGGCGACCGACAAATGGCGGTATAACCATTTCGAAATGATGGCGTAGCTAAATGCCACAGACCGGTGATGGGCAGCAGCATCACCGGTGCGAGGAGCTGCGTCCTGCGATCGCCAAGACGCACGCCTGGCGGGGCGATTATCTTTTAAAGGCAAACCTTTATGGAGCAAGCCATCGGACCAAGGCCCCCAGTCCCCGACCGCCCCGCTATTCCTGGCCAAGGCGGCGGTCATGGTAACGGCGGGTCAGGGGGTGCTAAGAATCACCGGGTCACGATCGGCCGCCAACCCAAACTGACCCTGGCTACGTTCAATGGACGCACGTTACGACTGGACGAACACCTGGCGCAATTAGAAGAGGAGCTGAAGCACATAAGGTGGCACATTCTAGGGTTATGTGAAGTCCGAAGAGAGGGGGAGGACACCATAACTCTGGAATCGGGCCATCTTCTGTATTACCGAGAAGGAGATCAGCCCTCCCAAGGTGGCGTCGGATTTCTGGTTAATAAGGTTCTCTGTGCCAACGTTGTAGAGATATCAAGTGTGTCGAACAGGGTTGCGTACCTCATAATTAAGCTAACCGAGAGGTACAGCCTCAAGGTTATCCAGGTTTACGCACCGACCTCGACACACTTGGACGAGGAGGTGGAAAGCATGTATGAAGATATTTCCAGAGCCTTACATACCACCTCCAAAGCTCACTATAACGTTGTTATGGGGGACTTTAACGTTAAAGTGGGAGTACAGACTTGCGGCGAATCGAGTATGGGCAACTACGGTTTTGGAAGTAGAAATCACAGGGGGCAAGTGCTCGTCAACTTCCTCGAAAAAGAGGGCCTCTTTTTGATGAATTCATTCTACAAAAAGAAGCCCAAAAGGAAGTGGACGTGGCAAAGCCCCGATACTGTGACGAAAAATGAGATAGACTTCATCATCGCGGACAAACGGCGCATATTCAGGGATGTCACAGTGGTCACCAGGTTTAATACCGGAAGCGACCACCGACTTGTTCAGGGCACTCTGGATATTAACTACAAAGCTGAAAGAGCCCGCCTGGTGAAGTCCACGCTCCGACCGAATCTGCTCCAAACCGTGTTAGGGTCCGAAACTTTCCAATTAAAGTTGGAAAATCGATTCGCTGCCTTGGAAACCACAGATGACGTTGACCAGAAACTCGAAGAGGTGGTGGAAATTCTCAGGGATGAAGGGACGAAGTTCTGCGAGACTAGACGTAAGAGCAGGAAGTCCAAACTTTCGACGGAAACTCTCAGCTTAATGGAAGAGAGACGTACAGACCCATTGTCAGCTTCGATGAAAAGTCAAGAGCGTAACAAAACCATCCAGAGGCTCGTGCGACGTGATCTCCGATCCGCAAACACGCTCTTGATTGAAAAATCAATTGAGCAGAATCGGGGACCAAAGGTGTTCGCACGGCCTTTGGGTAGGAGCCACCTGACGAAGCTGACAACTGAATCTGGGGAAGTCGTCGCATCCAAGCCGGAGGTTCTGTCGGAAGTGGAAGACTTCTATGGCAAGCTCTACGCCTCGCAAGCTTCAAAGCCCGTACCCGATACTGAGGATTGCAGAGCCACCCTCACACGCCACTTCACCGAGGACCTGCCCGAGATCAGCCGAGACGAGATCGAAATGGCCCTGAAACAGTTAAAAAATGGAAAAGCCCCAGGGGAGGACGGGATCATGACAGAGCTCCTAAAAGCTGGAGGAACTCCCTTATTGGATCAGCTCCAACAGCTCTTTAACTCCGTTCTCTTCCATGGGAGAACTCCGCAGGCATGGCACAGAAGCATGGTGGTACTGTTCTTCAAAAAAGGAGACAAAACCCTATTGAAGAACTATCGCCCGATTTCGCTTTTGAGCCATGTTTACAAACTGTTCTCCAGGGTCATCACGAACCGTCTTGCGCGAAGACTCGATGAGTTTCAGCCTCCCGAGCAGGCCGGGTTTCGAAGGGGTTATAGCACCATAGACCACATTCACACGGTACGGCAGATTGTACAGAAGTCTCAAGAGTCCAATCGGCCCCTGTGCTTAGCGTTTGTGGACTATGAG
The DNA here is from genome assembly GCA_029255805.1 of Keiferia lycopersicella. Lineage (NCBI taxonomy): Eukaryota > Metazoa > Arthropoda > Insecta > Lepidoptera > Gelechiidae > Keiferia > Keiferia lycopersicella. The sequence goes on from JARACZ010000018.1 coordinate 1,822,057, forward strand.
AAAGCTTTCGACTCCATCGAAACCTGGTCTGTTCTGGAGTCTTTGCAGCGTTGCCAAGTCGACTGGCGATACATCGAAGTGATGAGATGTCTGTATGAAGCCGCCACAATGACCGTACAAGTACAGGACCGGCGGACTAAGCCTATCCATCTCCATCGAGGAGTGAGACAGGGGGACGTCATATCCCCGAAACTGTTCACTAACGCTCTGGAGGATATGTTTAAGACGCTGGACTGGAAAGGTCGTGGTATTAATATAAACGGCAAGTACATCTCTCACTTACGATTTGCAGACGACATCGTCATTATGGCAGAAACGCTGCAAGACCTACAACGAATGGTGGATGACCTAGCTGATTCTTCTCGCCGCATCGGTCTCCGGATGAATTTGGATAAAACCAAAGTCATGTTCAACGAACACGTTGATCCGGAACCGATTGCCGTAAGTGGAATCCAACTCGAAGTTGTTCAACAGTATGTCTACCTAGGGCAAACGCTCCAACTAGGTAGAAACAACCTTGAGAAGGAAGTCCAGAGAAGAATACAGCTGGGTTGGGCAGCATTCGGAAAACTCCGTCGAGTCTTTTCGTCGCCAATACCGCAATGCCTTAAGACGAAAGTCTTCAACCAGTGCGTCCTACCTGTCATGACATACGGAGCCGAAACGTGGACACTCACGGTACGACTGGTCCACCAACTGAAAGTCGCTCAGCGAGCTATGGAGAGAGCTATGCTCGGGGTTTCTCTAAGGGATCGTATCCGAAACGAAGTAATTCGACAGAGAACTAGAGTGACCGACATAGCTCAACGTATTAGCAAGCTGAAGTGGCAGTGGGCTGGTCATATCTGCCGAAGGACCGATAACCGCTGGGGTAAGCTGGTCCTTGAGTGGAGACCGCGTATCGGCAAACGTAGCGCAGGACGCCCTGTGGCAAGGTGGAGCGACGACATACGCAAAGCTGCGGGCAGTGACTGGAGGAGTAAAGCCGAAGACCGGGTTCAGTGGCGTGCTTTAGGAGAGGCCTATGTCCAGCAGTGGACTACAATAGGCTGTTAATGATGATGATCAGGAAACTCACTTATCTCACTCTATAACAAGTTCCAAAATTTATTCTGAAAGAAAACTATACCATTCAGTACCAGAACCTATCTTAAAAAACAACAATTTTCAGCGAGATTATGCATTATATAGGTACAGAACCGACACTGCATAAAAATAAATTCCAATCGCATTCGCGAGGTGCTATGCTACCCACTACCCACTCACTGCGCTCTCTGTTGCACAAGTTTAGAATAACTCCACCAGAGCTCTATTTACTTAGCGCTCGAACGCGACCCACTCGCTCAAAGAACAAGCAGCGGCAGATGAGACACTTTTGTTAGCTTTATAGGTGTTTTTTAAAATTATTTTTTAATTAACCGTTTATTGTACACAATAGAACACAAAGGACAAAACATTGAGAACAATACACAACAGGTCAACTTATTTCTAAAAAGAAATCTCTTCCAGCAGACCTAGGGTAGTGAGATGGCATAAAGTGAGGCAGTTGACGTGTACAACATACTATGATATACCTACGACAATATATAAAACAAATATAATTTGAATAATACGTACTTATATAAATAGTATAGGTATACTTGAGCGTCGGTGGCCAACTGATTTGGTATTACAATCGTGAGACCCGAGTTCGATCCCTGGCATGTACCAATGTGTTTTACTCATGTACATTTACCAATCTCACTGTGTAAAAACTTGGTTTGACGTCAAATTCCCATAGGTTAGGTAGCTCACGCTGACAAAGAACGGGATAAGGCAAGGAGAATGATGAATGTAGGTAGGTATTACTTAACTTGTCAATTCAGTTTTTCTACAGAAGTGGTCCCGATTTGTCCCATCAAAATGTTGTTCATAACCTAATATTTGTATGTTAGGCTGTAAATCGCAGACGCTTGTAATTCTGTATTTTTAAACTCTTTTCTTGTGCGGTGCTGGCAGTTAAAGACGCTTGATTTGGCTTCTTCTTTTGTCATTAAACTGCCACATGAAAGTAGGCATAGTTATTTCGTACCCACTGTGTTACTCCAGTAGTTGGGTCTTTATTCTTTGCCAAAGCGATTTCTTTTACAAGAAAGTCGTTCCAAAGCCGCGAATATGAAATTGGCTCGCTCACAACAGACATCTTTGCTATTTTATGTTTACAGAAAAGTGCTACATTTCAACTTATACCGCATTCTATTTTCTTGGCCTTTAGAGAGCACTGTTTTCTGTTATATGAGTGAAGGATCTGACTGAGAAATAGAGTTATTTTAAAAATACATTCTTCTAAAATGAAGTAATTTTTATTATGCTGTTTGGAAGTACTGTTTCTACCCGGCGGATCTCATGTGCCCCCAGACGAAAAGATACCACCTGCTGGCATCCTCCCCTGGGCAGCCTGGAAGTCACTGAACCATCTTCGCGCTGGTGTTGAAAGGTACCACGAAAATATGAAAAAGGGGGGCTTTTCGGCTGGCGGTAAATGTGACTGTGGAGCCGTCCAATCAACAGACCACCAGGTCTGTTCTAATTACCCGAACCCTTACACACTTCAGGACGTACTGGAAGCAAGCCTCGGGGGCATTTCAGTTGCCAAATATTGGTCAAAGAAACTATAATGTTACCTTCAACTCGATGAAGAAGAATTATTCTGCTGACGATAAAATAAATTGTTCTCACCTGGAAGTTCAATATTTTTGCTATAATATTTCATTGTAGCCTAAATCTTTTCTGGATAACCTGTATTAAAAATCACGATTATGATGAATGATGTACCTAATAACTTCGAGTGTAATAAGATTCATTTTTCTGTTGGCGAGACAATAGTGAAAATGGTGGCCGAAATACTTGTTCACAAATATAGACAGAAACATCAAAAAGATGCTTTCTACGAATTTCAGCAAACAATATTAAAACACTCAATATCTGTTCCGACTATTTACAAAGGTCTGCGGTTTTCATTAGCAACTTTCCCTGAATCGCCATGTTTGTAGAGTTTCTTTAACTTTTACATTCAAAGTATTTAGCTGCGGTCATGGGAATGATTAGTTTGAGTACCGCTGGAATGTCGACGTGGAGTGGAAACTTTGGGAATGGCAACGTTGGTTTCATTTGAAGGGTGCGCATAGTACTATACTATACGGGGTGTAAGGGGCAGCCCTGTGAAGAACCCCGACTTTCTTATGTTCTGGGCCCTAAGTCTGCTAAATGAAAATCGTTTCAGTTGGATGTCGATTGGATCTCAATTGGATGATTTCGGTCATTTTGTAGTCTGCTAACAGTTTAATGTATAGAATGGTAATTGAATGACAGTTGAGTTTTGATGGCGTTTCAATGACAATAAATAGCAGACTTGGGGCCCTGGCCACTAACATTGACACTTAACTGACATTCCTCTGTCACTGTGATTTCTACTCTTAGTTCTACAAGCACTTAAATCCAGTTCTGGACATGTATTTTTTATAGTTTGGTAATTTTTCAATCTGTTCGTTTAGCTCGTGCGAGTGATGGATAAAGTCGGAATAGATAGGAATAATTAGTTTATTTTAATTTATTGTGCATTCGACTTGACAGATGATGATCCCTCAATCTGAAAAAGTGTTATCAGCAGCGCCTCCTAGTTTGGACTCGTATTTCTACATACATGCATACATACATATATCACGCCTTTATCCCTTGCGGGGTAGGTAGAGCGTAAATGGCCGTAAGAATACGGTCGCTATCGCCACGTCTGACGTTTTTGAGAATTGTTTTCCAAGGTTCTTTCAGAAAACATGCGTATTACTATAGTGACAGGTTGTCAGCCTGTCGCCTAAAATTGTAGTACACCAATACTCTCGAGTCCCTTAGTCGCCCGTATTTCTATCACTTTTAAAAATCCTCATACCATCGACATTCAACCGACATTTATTGCTAATGGCTGCCACTGTGATCTTCTAGTATACTTTAAACTGCTGAAATGATCAAACCCGTCTTTGAAAACCACCCTACTGATATCCACGTGCATACATACATATATGTAGTTGTTCGTTTCGTAGTCTGAATGCACCGTATCAATATTCAGAAAGCTGTCTCTAACACTCTGTATATTTCGTGGATGCGGTGAGAGGAGCAGACTGATCGTTTTCGATTTCAACTTTTGAAATAACTTTGTTTACGCACACGAAAACACTAGAAAATACCTGCAAAGCGGAACGTGTACTTCTGTAGAAACACTTATTTATAAGGCAGGTCCGTATTTATAAGTTACACTCAAGCCTGAGAGTCAATATTACCAGCATCTCAAAGCCGCACTCAAGATCGATCTCAGAGTTGAGTGCGGTTTATAAATACGAGCCTTGATGCCTACTCTTGACCACTGGCCCGACCATTTTGAACTGTGCAGACCGGAATAGTGTAAGAGGTCTATATAATTGTTAGTTACTTGAGATTTTGAGGCATAGCGAAGATAAAAAGACCTACAAAGTACCAATATATCAAGTTTTATTAAATCAAGTACCTGGTTGACCGAGCATTGCTCGGATTTTTTGCAGTTCAGTCGTCAGAGTGATTTTTGGAAAATAAAACCCAGCTAGATTGAATTATCACCCCCAAATCACCCTCTAAACGAATTTTCATAAAAAATGTTGGAGTCGTTTCCGAGATTCCAATTGTACAATTCTTGCTTAAAGATATTAGATACTTAGGTACTATCTTTATCACGGCGTAGGCAGATCGCACACTTAACGCACGACGGAGCGCTAAAACATCGCAGCGGTCTGTTAGGTCCATACTAGAAATGTCAATCCCCATACTAAAACCGCTCAACCACTGTCGACGCAGCGCTAGCGCATCGTCATCCGCCGATCCGCCGTAGTTACACTCACTATTTGTTATAGCTATTCTCAAACGGGCTATTAAATAAAATAATAGCAGGATTTGTACTGTCAACGTTCTACCTCGTAATAGATTGCCTACCAAACTCAGCGAGCTCGATACTAAACCTCACTAAATGTGATCTAATAAATCTAAACAGAAAACAAAACAATTAAACCCGGAATACAGTTGTAGGTAATTTATCGGATAGGAATTAGATAAGGCTATCCATCAAGCTGTGGTAGAGGGAGGGAAGAGGGGAGGATAGATCAAGAAGATTTTTTCAGAGGGACTTCAGCAAGTAGAATGATACTGTAGCAAAAGTCGTCGCTGTCAGAACAAAATGTCGCGCGCGTGCAAACAAATTGACGAAACATAAATATTACGAAAGTACATATGACATGGAGCCGCGTTTACACTAGGTTCTTAAAATTGTTATTGTTAAAATTGTTAATTTTTGACCATCAAAAAGCTGAATGTAAAATTTACTACTTTGAATAAATAATTTGAATTTGGAATTTAGAACCACAGTTTTTAATACTGTTCCGTACGATGCTGTGAGTTTTGACAGCCAGCAAGCAAATGATATCATGTAACACCCGCACGGCGATGCGGTGCCGGATGATACGATTATTATGCGAGCGTTCTATGCTATTTTGATATAACTTTTTTGTAAATGAATCCGGACTGGCACAACATCGAAAAACCGGGCGGCGTTTGTGAAAACCAACGAAAGTGTAAATTGGTTTATTAATAAAGTAGGTTTCTGTATAGACAAGGGAAATACCCCTTTAGATGATGATGATGTAATATGTATAGACATGCGTCAAGTTTGACTGCGTCAACTTTTCCACAGTAAATACAAATAAATGCAAATACCGATTATACATATTTATTGTTCACAGTGTCTACAAAGGTTACTGCCTCATTTTAGTGTTCGTAAAGTTACATCTAGAAGCATTTCCTCGCTCTGAGAGGGGCAACTCGTATATCACGCAGTGGTCTGCTATAGACAAGCGAATGGCATATTTTAGATGTACTGGTTTCAGCTGACTGGCATATTCAGAAGGGTCCATTACGAATTTGAGAAAGGTGAAAGGTTTTTCAGAATTTGAATTGGAAATTTGTACGGGAACAAAATGTTTTTGCAGAGTTTTTAGACCTACCACTAGATACGCTAGCTAGCAGCTAGGCAGGAGAGTTCTCGAGTAGAAACACGTACCGGCAGGCGCACGCAGCGTAGGACGCCCGCCGCGAGATGGAGAGACGATTTGGTCAAGTTTGCGGGAAAATGCTGGATGCAGGCCGCTTCTAATCTAACAAGGTGGTTCTCTGTCTTCTGCATTCTCGATTTCTTATTTTCTCACGACTTACAGAAAGAGCTGTCGTGAAGCAGGTGCTATTATATTTTATTTTGATCATACTATTTTATGTAATTAATAAAAAAAAGTTTTATGTAATGGTTAAATCTTTATTATATTGATAAGTACAAATAATAATTAAATTCTTGTCATTGTGATGCATTACAGTTTAAAATTAAAGAAAACGTATAACATCCTTAGAAAAACTTCTTAACACCAAACTGGATGCCATGATTCCAATCACCCCTATGGTGAGACGTCGTCATTCTACTGGAGCCGATGTTCAGATCAGCTGAGGAAGTAGGGCTCTTGTGCAGATTCAAACTAGCTCCTACTGAATGCTCAGTCTGCCTGAACATCGGGGTATGAGCTATCCCCGCGTGAGCTCCAACTACCCTGAAGATAAAGAAAGAGATTTTGTATCATCATTAGTCACAACAGTCCACTGTGATTTGGTTGAAAGTGATTCAAATCGATTTCAATGACGAAGAAGAACTGTCCATTGCTGACATCCTCATTAAAGTCCGTTTGCTCATATAAGGTCGTCCGTGCTGACACTTGTCAAATGATGCCGCCTCCCAAACAAAGGACGCCGCGTGCAAACGCAATCGTATCTGGCGAACGGACTTTACATAGCTCACAAGTACACTCCTGACACAGAGAGCTGGCTAAAAACCCTTGACATGGAGATGATCCAAGCATAAATTGCCATACGCTGTGATGATGATGATAAGTTACCCGGCTTGAGCGTTGATTCTACCACCAACAGTGCTAAAGTTCGGATGGTGGTGAGGCAAGGCATGGTGTGCGTCGCGAAGGCATCAACTCCAACCCGATGAGTCTCGCTGCCGACGCCGACTCCTGCTGCTACTGACGCCTGGTTGCCCATCTTCGGTATATGCTGCATAGTCACGCTGCCTGTGGCACTAGGGTTTCCTCTGCAAAATTATTTTAGTATCAGGAATAGGTAGTATCAAGCGACTTTGAGTAAGTCTATCTTGATGAAAGATGAAGAGAAAGATGTTCCATTTTTTCACTTTTTTCACACAGATGTCCAGGTTATGCAGCCAAGCTAAACGTCCTTTTATCTCTTTCCTTAAATGTTGGTACCCTACATTTTAGGTAAAAGATTTTTTCATCTTAATTTTAGCTCATCCTGGATTGGCCACAAACAACACATGCGTGTCTTTTAGATCTGACTAAATGTTTTGTAGAATACTTTGCCTAATTAACGACAGTCAATTTCATTGATAAGTAGGATTTGTCCCTTTTAAACACTGCTTCGGTCAGGAACTAAACAAAATCACAGGAAAAAGTACTTACGCATGTTGAAAACTCAAGTTTCCTCCCGCAGATCCGTACGATTGGTTCGGCCGGTTTGTATGAGTATCGCGTTCCCTCTGGTTGTTGACAAATAAACTCCCAGTAGTAGTATTGGCTCCATTTTCCTTCACAATCCCCACAGTGAGATTCTTAGAACCATCATTGTTATTGGTGATATCTCCAAAAGTGCTCATTTTTGTATGGATTACCACTACAACGTGTGGAACAATTGCGATGTTTGAAATTGATAAAAGCGGGAACAGGGCTTTTATATGAGTAGAGTTGACTCACAAGCTAAGTAGTGATGCTATTTTATCGATAGTTATATGTATCGACGAAGATAATCTAATTATTACAATATGTAAGGGATGTTAAAAATTTGATTAAAATAAGTCAACCAGCTTAAGAATAAACAAAAACCTTAAGGAACAAACTCAAAACCGAAAATGTAATTTTTTTTGAGAAAAATGGAATCGTCAATAAAAATATGATCTGTCTCTTAAATCTCTGAAAACCTCTCTAAATAAACAATATGGCTGGTTTTATCCTGCGCAACATTGGCGGTTACGTAACTAAGTATAAAAAAATGGACTTTTCTAAAATACATTGCGTTGAACAATGATTTTTCAGTCTAGCCAGCTCCATCTCTCGTGCCTGTTTTTAATTGGATATAGATGGCGCTCACCTAAACTGAAAAAGTTTATTTCCGAGGTAATGTGTTTTGTCTGCTTGTTTTCTTGAGTAGTAATATCAGTGATAGCAATATAATTCATATTTCAAAATGTATGGCTATCATAAACTAGCTCAAGATCTGTCTGATACAGACAGATAGAAAAGTTCCCATTTGAATCTTCTGCATATAAAAACTTTTTTCGATAACGTATATCTTTTCGGTATCGAGTTAACGGGGAACTCCCTCGAAGTCTGATAAAACCTGAGTACACTTATCCATATTAGTGAAAATTGTTCGTCTAGTACTGGCGCTCTATTATGTTCAATAAAATCCAATCCGTGCCGTGTGATGCCGACATAGAATAGCATCACCCCAATTTTTTCCACGGGTGTTGTAAGAGGCAACTAAGGGACTCGCGGGTTTCATGGGTATTACCACGTATTACAACTGACAATCAGTCACTACAGTAATACACGAATCATCTGGAGCGGCCCTCAATACTTGTCAGTCCTGGCGATAACGACCGTAATTTTACGATCGTTAATGCTCTGCCTACCCCGCAAGGGATAAAGGCGTATAAAATCCAAGCCGATATACAGTCACTCAATGCAGCTATAAATAACTTGCAGGGGAATCACGGGTAAATCCCGTAATCATTCGATAGAAAAAGATAGATCGTACCGTGCAAGGCGTGCACAGTTTCTGTCTATGATTACGTAGACAGCTGTTGAAAAACACTGACACCTTGGTTCATCGGGTCGTTGGACGCCTCGGTGTTCCATATGAAAAGAATGAGAATACACGTTTATTTTATCCACGCAGACATACAGTCACTCATCGCTGCTATAAATAGCCTACAGGGGAATCACTGGTAAGTCCCCCAATCATTCCATACAATCTACTTTTTTATTTAATGCTTTTAATAAAAGTTTGATTTCAGACCGGAGGAATTATCAACTGACCTTCAAAGATAAGAGTTTTAGGTATACTTTGTTACACTTTTTGACGCGCGATTTAAAGGCACGCGGAAACAGCCTGTAATGTAGTTTACAAAAATAGCCATTTTTGCCTTTCTCCCACTTAACGTACAACGCAGCTCTAAACTAACGCACGCACGTAAATGGTCTGTCAGATTCATACGAGAAATGTCAAACCCCATCATAAAACCGCTCAACCGCTGTCGACGCAGCTGCGCCAAAATGAACACAGATTCGTTAATAGTGATTCAGCGGTTTGAGTATGAGGAATTGACGTTTCTAGTATGGATCTAACAGACCGCTGAACGCTAGTACGGATCCGCTGCGTTACGGATGCGTTATTTTAGTGCTACGTTGCGTCGTGCGTTAAATGTGGAGGAGTTATTATTTACTTTCATGAGTAGGTACATACAGTAACCACGTGGCAATGCAAATGAACAACTGAAACTGAAACATACTCGACACCTTGTAACATTCTTTTCAAATATACATACATACATACATATATCACGCCTTTATCCCTTGCGGGGTAGGCAGAGCGTTAACGGCCGTGAGAATACGGTCGCTATCGCCACGTCTGACATTTTAGAGGATTTTTTTCCAAGTTAGTTTCAGAAAACATGTGTATCACTATAGTGACAGGTTGTCAGCCTGTCGCCTAAAAATTGCAATACACCAATACTCTCGAGTCCCTTAGTCGCCTCTTACGCCGCCCGCGGGAAGGATGTGGGGTGATGCTATTCTAAGCCAGCATCACACGGCAAATTAAATTAATTAATTTTCAAATATCAGCATTAATAATTTGTTTTTTATCTAGTTAACCTTTTAACAAGCGGAAAATAGCTTTCACAAAAAGGAAGGGAGGAAAAATTAACAAATAATTAGCGACAAACTTTCCCAGCGCTAATTTATCACTGTCGTAGTGCTCATGTTGCACGAAAAAGATTTTTTTGTGTTTCCTTTGCCGAAAATTGACCTTTTTCACCCAGTTTTTGCCTTGCAGTAATTCAGTCCGGAGTAAAATCTGGGAGACCTTTTTGGATTCTTTCAGGATTCTTGTATGCTGGGTGACGACTGTGAGATGAAGAAAGGTAGTATAGTTTAGAAAATATAATTTGAGCCGATTTTCATAAAAATTCATAGACAAATCGGCTCATATTACATTTCCTAAACTAAAAATATTATATACCTATTAAATCGTCTATACCGTCCTTATGTAAAACACCAATCGAGTAGGAAACACAATAGGAAGCAATTAGCTTTGTAGTATAGCTTAGCATAGTAAGTCAAAAGTTAATGGGTTGGCATTTCGCACTTTTAGAACTATTTATTTCCATCTTTTGTTTAGTTAGTAGTTTAAGGGCATAAATTTTAGTCAAGATTTTGGGACTTTGACTGCCGATAAGGTAGGTCCCGGTTGCGTTAGTACAAACCGGACTACAGCACAGATAGGGGACTATCTGTGCTGTAGTCGGGATGGAACAGTAAACCATGCTACAAAGACGTCTACAACACAGACATCATCGATTAATGATCAATGCCAAGTTAACGATTACCTAATGATTTTTTAATGATAAATTATAGTTTAATGATATTTTAATGATGAATAACCAATCATAATGAAGAATGACATATAAATGATTTATGATAATTTTAATGATTAATGTCACTTAAATGATTAACGATATTGTAATGATAAATGATATTTTTAATGATTATTGACATTTTAATAATAAATACAAAAGCTACTCAAGCTCAAAGATAGGTTTGTTAGGCACAACCTATCCTAACCTGGCGTCAACGCCAGGTTATGTTAGATTAGGTTAGAACTGCGTCCACAACGCACGAGCCGAGCGAGCAGAGCGAGCGTGCCCCGGCAGGGGCCGGCGATGTGCCAGAACTGACACAGGGCATTTCAAAACTAATATAATTTTGAAGAGACTGGTATGGGTGTCTGTGTTGTAGTCGGGTTTGAATTTACGCGTCCCGGTTGCTGTTTATGATTACTCAGGCGGCGGTCGATAAAACCATTTCACAGGCATACTGGTAGTAGGCGGTTGAAAATCTCTGACACCAGTGTCCGTGTAGTTGGACGATTCATCGTCCCACACGATAAAATAAAAGATGACGGCTAATATTCCCTCCACAAGATCGTAATAGTACCTCTTACTTTGTGACTCGCGTTTATTGGCAGCAAACGAGAGTCTAATATGGTCATTTAGGCTTCAAATTGAATATCGCAGTTACAAAGGACACATGCCACATGTGGCCCACTTCTGATTCGAGCGAATTACATTTCTGCCTTGATCACACTATGAGCGGTGGCGGAAAAATGTCAAGCTTCAGAAATAAATTCATCAATACATACATATTGTGTAGAAAGTCCCTTTCTTTCCTAGGCATCGTCAACTCATCCTAAACTATGTAACGTGATGAAGTTTTTTAAAGAAATGTTTCAATGGAATGTTTATATGGGATAATTCCCACAGGAAAACAATTAGTAGCAGGGACCACTCTTGGGCGGGCTGTCGTTGAAAATAAAATTACCTATTATTGTAATAGTTTCGCAGGATCTTGAAAAATACTGGTGATAGATATAATTCAGAAAATAAAATGCATGTTCTAGAGAAGTTCATTGACTTTATGTTTTAATGTTTCTACGCTTTCGACGTTTTTCTAATTGATTAATCGTGTCAGTAGCCTTTTCGTTGCAATTGCTATCCACACCTTGTATTTGTTATCATGTAAATAAATCTAGGAAAATCAACGAGTCAGAGAGTGATTAAGAACAAAGCGCCGCGTCTCCAGGCGGATCGCACGCTTGACGACGGAGCGCTAAAGCATCGCAGCGGTCTGTCAGATCCATACTAGAAATGTCAATCCCCATACTAAACCCGCTCAACCGCTGTCGACGCAGCGCTATCGCAGTGTCATTCGTCGGGTGCGGTTTTAGTATGGGTAGTGACGTTTCTAGTATAGTTCTGACAGACCGCTGCGTTACTTTTGCGCTCCGTCGTGCGTCAGGTGTGCGATCCGCCTGCTCTTTTCCAAGATAACTCATTTCACAGAAGAAGAAAAATTGTGCCATCCGCCATTTTTTTTCATGGTGCGGGCGGGCGGACCTTGTTTCTGTTCCCGCTTGAGCTTACGCCTTTACTCCCGCTTCCGCTAATGTTATACACACGGCCTTGACGCGACCGCTTGCACGCACAGAACTAATTGCATTTGTGATTCTCTGTGAAGTTGGCAATTAACTGGCTCTGCTCGCGCTGCACCCTTCTCGAATACATTATCAGCAGAGTAATCAGCCTGATATCTGACAATTGTCCCTTACTTACAGGTGGAATTATGAGCTAGGTAAAGATGAACTTTCCAGGGCCACGTCACTTTGAACGTCACGCAAAAATGGATGGAACTTAATACTTATTTAGCCCACACCATGGGCCGCGTGGCGTTTAAAGGCTTAAAAGTTTTTATTTTAAGGGTGCGCTCAACTCATAAAGCATGAGCATCTTCCATCCGAAACACTTTTTCGAAATATAAAGACAATAGGTAATTTGACCTGCCATGCAGTCATACCCGGTCAGGGTATCTGGTTGGTACATCATTTATCAACTTCTACAATGTGGCCACCTGCGCAATAGCGAGAACCAATTGGTTTATCCATAGAAAAGTTTATACCTACTCGGCAAAACTGCATTGAACACCGAATTTTTGTCTTTCACGATCTCGCAGGTGGCCCCATATTATAAATTGTTCAGAATTATGAGTAAAAACACTCTACAAAGTTTGTGTACTGACTAGGAACACACTTGACGCACGACGCAGCGCAAAAATATTGCAGCGATAACGCTGAGTCAACAGCGGTTGAGGGATTTTAGTATGGGGATTGACATTTCTAGTATGGATCTGATAGACCACTGCCATATTTTTGCGCTCCGTCTTGTGTCAAGTGTGTTCCTCGTCTAAAAATAACCTTGTATATTTTCTTCCAGAAAGCGTGTCGCCATCTTGTTTTTGTTGTGTAAGCGAATAATCCCGGGAACATAACTCCGGGACATTTGTCGCAACGACTCCCTAATGAATACGCAATGGATGAGATACATGGAGATAAAAAAATCGGACAAGTGCGAGTTGGACTCGCGTACTAAGGGATCTGGAGTATTAAGTTTAAACACATACAAATAGATGTCATGCGTGCGCTGCGCAAATGTCATTTTTGCTCTGTGGCCTCTGTGTGTTAAAGGTGTGACAAAAAATTGGTTTTTGGATTGCGAACCCCCTATAATATTAATAACTTATATTATTTTAGACACTTCAAAAGTTTGTTTTTGAACCTGCAACTTTCGCTATTAGTACTGGCAGCACCTCTTTCCTCTGGGCTACCGCGTCTTTAGCGTATCTTAGCTTCTTAGACAATAAGGCGTGGCGTAGTTCCATCTACCGGGATGCGTAAATACAAACCCGACTACAACACAGACATCCATACTCTGTGTTGTAGTCTGGTTGGTACAGAGTTCGGACGTACAAACCCGACTACAACACAGAGCACTCATACCAGCCTCTTCGCAATTACATTAGTTTTGAAATGCCCTGTGTCGGTTCTGGCACATCGCCGGCCCCTGCCGGGGCACGCTCGCTCCGCTCGCTCGGCTCGTGCGTTGTGGACGCAGTTCTAACCTAACCTAACCTAACCTGGCGTTGACGCCAGGTTAGGATAGGTTGTGTCTAACAAACCTATGTTTGAGCTTGAGTTGCTTTTGTATTTATCATTAAAATATCATTAATCATTAAAATATCAGTAATCATTAAAATATCATTAATCATTAAAATATCCTTAATCATTGAAATATCATTAACCATTAAAATATCATTAATCATTAAAATATCATTAATCATTAAAATGTCATTAATCAGTAAAATATCATTAATCATTACAAAGCCATTAATCATTAAAATGTCATTAATCATTAAAATGCCATTATTCATTAAAATTTCGTTAAGCATTTACGTATGATTAATCATTAAAATTATCATTAATCATTAAAATATCATTAATCATTAAAATATCATTATACATTAAAATATCATTAATCATTAAAATATCATTAATCATTAAAATATCATTAATCATTACAAAGCCATTAATCATTAAAATGCCATTATTCATTAAAATTTCGTTAAGCATTTATGTATGATTAATCATTAAAATTATCATTAATCGTTTCAGTAATTATTCATTATGATTGGTTATTCATCATTTAAAATATCATTAAGCTACAATTTATCATTAAAACATCATTAGGTAATCGCTAAAATAATAACAATCACAATCGTTAACTCGGCATTGATCATTTATCGATGATGTCTGTGTTGTAGTCGCCTTTGTAGCATAATTTAATGTTCCAACCCGACTACAGCACAGACAGTCCCCTGTCTGTGCTGTAGTCCGGTTTGTACTAACGCTACCGGGATAGCTTTGCAACTAATTCCCAGTGACTAAATAGGCTCTCGGTGACGTTGTTGGCCACTTGTTGGCACTGTATCTCATTGACGGCTCATGTGTCAATTTCAGTGAACAATAAAGAAACTGTTCCCTACCCCTGTCTATGGAAAGTCACTACAGAGCTTTTACATTATTCAGACGAGCGTCACCTACTATGAACTAAACGAACAGACTAAAAAACTCATCCATTGTGTATAGATTGAATGAACTTTGCAAGTTAATATAGTTTGATTTAATAAACCTGTGATGGAAACCAAAAAACTAGGATGGCTCTTCTTGCAAATACTTCATTACACATCCTTGATCATCCATTTGGTCAACAACCCTATCTTGATTGCGAAGGATTACTAGAGGTATTAGAATGAACAGAGCAGCGCTTACGTACAAAGAAAAATTGTCCTGATTAGTTTGCCTTTGTCCCATAAAAAGTCCGTCACTCGCATTTTTGTATCTGTTCCGGCCTTTTTGACACTCGATTTCACCCATTGATTTTGTGTAGACGCATTTCAATAGTAATCTATCGATGATCTATATTTTATGGAGTTGTTCAAGCCTCGTTATCATTTCTGAAGTCATTGGAATATTGTGAATCACACTAAAAACGTTTTCTTGGAAAATTATTACCTAGCACGAGAGAAAAAGACATCAGAGCTAAAATAGAGCCCAGCTTCTGAATCCACCAAATATATATTAAACAAACTCTACATAGATCTACGTGTGACGCCGGTTTAGAACAGCATCACCCTATTTTTTCCCGCTGGTGTCGTAAAAGGCAAATAAGGGACTTGAGGGTTTCATGTGTATTACAATTTTAGGCGACAGGCTGACAACTTGTCACTACAGTGATACATGAATCCTCTGAAAAGACCCTTAATACTTGTCAGACGTGGCGATAACGACCGCTATTTTACGATCGTTGACTCTGCCTTGTATCTGCCTAAAGTCCGCAAGGGATAAGGGCGTGATTAGTGTGATTTTTTTTCTACCTCACCCATCTAAAATTTTAAATTCGTAACACTCCAACTGTATCCTAACTCCAGATTAAAAACTAACTTATTCGTCCTCAGCATTCTTTCAGAGTACAACTATCTCTTCAGAAGGGTCAGCTTACTTGAGATTAAGTGGCAACTTTTCTTTGGGACATTAGCCCTTTCAGGCTTTTTGTGGTATTACTCACACCCTTTTTTGTTGGATGTTTGAAACTCATGAATGAATAAACGATTTTTTGTGGCTCTTATATTCAGGTGATCAAAAGTAAGTAGATGATGCAAGATTTACAACTGATGGATTTTCTTTTCAAATTTTATTTCGTCAATAATTTGATTTTACAAAGTATGGTTTAAAAGCGACTTCTAAGTAGACTCCTATAAAAACGCATACTGAAAAATATAAATAAAACTACTTTGATTTACTACCCTACTTGCAAGAGCAATACTTGCTAATATTATATCTCTAGATGACCCCTGCCTGGATAGGGATGATACAAAGCCATATGATTTAAACAAATACTTATGAAAGATACGTGCCACATTCAAGCAGAATTAATGATAGAACTTAACCATGTAAGTAATCTCTACGAAATATATCGTGAAAAGTTTATTAATTTAGCTCAGTAACGATTGGAGTTTGATAAATGCAGCTATAACTCGCCAGATTCAATAACCTACATCGAAAGCTATAATTTTCGGAGCTCATGCAATAAAAATAATAGGATTTGCTGAAATATTTTGTGAAAAAGAATAATGATGGAAATAAATTCTGCCGAAAGTTGCAGACGTCTACAGAAAATGGTTTTGTGTAACAAGTTTCTGCATTATTGTAATAATGAGCAGCAAAATTTTCGCGAAATCGGATCTCTTGAGGGTTGAATCAAGAAGTTCATAAATTTTCCTGGTTGGAACTACGTTTTCTGTTAGTTTGGTGGTCATATACACGTGCCTAAAGCGGTGTCGGTACCTATTTTGCCGATGCGGTGTTGATAGTGATGAAAGCAGTTGTAATTGAATGCAAAATTATAGGTAACAGATGTCGTATGGCCCAGTTGTCCATCTGGGGTCAGCGTAGACGGTCAGGAATTACCACAGACCAAAGAAGTCATCATGTCGCCATCTTCATAGTTATATTAATGATACGAAAGACATTTTTACTGGAAATTTCCATATTGCAAACAGCGCGCGCGGCCCTACCTTAAGTGATGCAGCTGTCATTTTCCAAATAAATGCTATTAAACTTCTTGTTCATGCCTTAAAATCCTTTAAATTGCGCAACATCATGCGGCACATATTTGACCACCTTTACTTCCGTAATAATAGAACGAGTTAATTTGAGTTTTAAAGGAGATAATGGGTATTTTTGGGCCAATAGCAACACATTGTACGACCTAGATGGCACTGTTGGCGCTTTTTTAAATTGAGGGATCATCTGTCAAGTTCAGTACACACTAAAAAATCCTTTACCCATGCCAATGGGAAATCGCAACTGAGCCTTTCCATCATTAGCACGAGCGCTAACTACTAGATATTTTACCATTAAGTAACTGAGCAAAAAATAAATATACAGGGTGTAAGGGACGGTGTAACGAAAACTTTGCAGGCGTGATAAGACCATGAAACTGAACCACTTTTTCTATGGGGGCTATGTTGGGAAACGAAAAAAAATATTGACTTTCCATACAAAATTCCCGATTAGCTGACTGACTTTGTTCGGAAATTCAAAAATATGTTTTCGTTTCCCAACATAGCACCCATAGAAAAAGTTGTTCAGTTTCATGGTCTGAGCACGCCGGCAAAGTTTTCGTTACACCGTCCCTTACACCCTGTATATAGGTTTAGGTGCCGTTACAAAAGTATTCTTACCGGTGTCTAAATTGCAAACAATAATATCCTTAAACGTAAATAATCGACCTCCACATTAACCTTTGCCGAATGTCCTCACCCGCGAACCGAAACATGCGAATCAGAATCACCCCACGGGGATTCATCGATTTCGCATAAGTCCGCCCAAATTGATACAAACGGGTGTTTGCCCGATAAATAACCGGGAGGAAATATGAGAGGGAAGTAGTTGGGGTAATACAGACAGAGTTATTTTTTATTCAGTAGGTTCCAGTTTTTAGCCTTGAAAGTTAATTCTACTTTTTTTCGGACGACCCAATGAACCCTGGAGTAATTTTTCAACTGCATGCTACAAGTAGCAGGCGTACCGCCGTCTAAGTAATCATAGACAGCTACCTGGACCGACGGTTTAACGTGCCCTCCGAAATACCGAACCATCTTTTGTTACGGCCAATGTTGTGCTACCCAGTCTGGGATGAAACTAACAAAGTGAAAAATATCTACTTTATGAGTGATCCTACTGATAATTTACTAATTAGCCCACCTTCGTAATATCAAACTTGATTCTTTGGAGGGCACGTTAAACAGGGCAAGGTCAATCGGGTTGTTAGTAGAATCAGTGTCGATATTATGCTCACGACACGAGCTCAATAAATAACTCTGCATGCTTTCATAGCATACTGACAAAAAATTTACCATAAAGTCACCCTGTATTAAACGAGAAGTATTAGGGGGACGACTATAGATGGCGCTTTTCCTAATAAAGCCTGTTAGCGAACTGTGTCAATAGAAATGATCGAATGTAGGACGGTAATAAATGGTAACGTATTTGTTCAGGGCTCGGGTGTGACGAAAAAGGGTGTCATGGCAAGAAACCTCCATCATATTAGTACGTATATAAATAAAGTGTAAAAATATTAGCTAAAATATTTTAAGAGGTGAACCAGCCCATGAAACTGAACAAGTTTTTCCTAGGAACATAGGTGGACGTATGAAAATAAAATAAAATTTGAACCTCCCATACAAAATGTAGCAGCAGAACGAGTCCACTGTATGGGAGGTCCATATTTTTTATTCATATTTTGACCTATGTTTCTTGGGGAAAGTTGTTCAGTTTCATGGGCTGGTTCACCAAATTTGCAGCAGTTTTTTTACACCCTGTATAAAGTGTAAAATTATATGAGAAACTTTTTTGGACCTCCCAAACCAATTTACAGTCAGTCAACAATTTTGTAGGGTAAGTTTTTATGAAAATAATGTTGTTAATTACCCAAAAGTAGGTGTTATGAATAAACTTTGAATTTGAGCCTTTCAGACTGCTGTTCCAACGTTGTTCTACCAAATACAACTACCAAGTACAAAGTTATTCAGAAGTTGAACAGTTGAAAATCGTTGATTTTGCGGCAATCATGGTAGGAATTTGTTTTATTTGGTATATGTACAATTAGTATAGTACTATAATTTTGTTATGTGACTGATAATGCCAAATCCGGGTTGTAGCGCCAGCGTCCCGAATACTGATAGGGTGCAAGCAGACCATGAAACTGAACAACTTTCCCCTAGAAACATACCTATGTCAGGAAACGTAAAAAAAATTTTTGGCTTCCCATAGTAAATGCAGTCGGCTGTTCGCGTTTTTGTATGGGAGGTCTAAAATTTTTTGTCGTTTCCTGACATTATGTTCCTAGGGGAAAGTAGTTGAGTTTCATGGTCTGCTTGCACCTTAGCAGTATTCGGGACGCTGTCTTTAACACCCTGTATAACTGTATAATAATAGTTCTGGTCATGGTTGAATGCTATAGAGTCAGATTTTCAGAGGTCTCTTATCCACTAGACTGTTGATATACTTGTAGCTCAACGTTTTTTATTTAGGCCATTAATTCTCAAGCACTAAAAGTAAAATCATCTAGAATCTAGATTATACACAATACTAATGATGTGTCATAGCACAAATCTTGATACTTACAACCAAAATATGGTGTTTTTTTAAAGAAACACATTTTTTCCAGTCTATTTAATCAGATCCCTGCGTACACAGAGTTGATGATGATGACTCGCCATTCCACGGCAAAATTTAAAAGATATGAACAGAGATTTCTCTTGCGCTGAGGAATTCATACCTGGGGCTTGATACCCTCATTTGTCAGGGATGTAACAAAGGGAGTTCGTTCGAAGAGACTGCCTTTTTCCATTTTTCAACTGGCAAAGTATGGGTCATTTTAATACTTTAGTAGATTTTGCACGAGACAGTTTTTTTTTTTTTTTTTTTTTTTTCGTGTGGGACACCGAGTCGTCCAACGACCCGATGAACCCTAGTGTCAGAATTTTTCAACCGCCTTCTACAAGTAGCAGGCTTCTGACATGGTTGTGTAACGACCGCCGTCTAAGTGATCATAGACAGCAACCGGGACCTACAGCTTAACGTGCCATCCGAAACACGGAACTATCTTACTTACGGACAATCGGGTGGTTCAGCCCGCAATGTCCTAACCAGACTGGGAACAAATTCACAAAGTGATAAATATCAACTTTGTGAGTGACCCACCGAGAATCGAACCCGGGACCTTCTGCGTCAGAGGCAGTCGCACTACCACTGCGCCACATCGGTCGTCACGAGACACGAGACAGATGTAAACGTATTTCAAATGATGCTCATCCCTCTTGGACTGATTCTGGGAGTCTTGATAACAATTCGTACAAACGCTCAATCGTAAAAGAATAGAAAGAATCATAGGCCTAAAAAAATACTTCTCCTATGTTGCGTATTTTAAGAGTTTTCAGAATAGTATCCCTACTTTCTACGCGGAAGTTCGTGGGTTCGATCCCACCGGACACAAATATTTGTTAAGTCAATTCAAATATTCGTGTCTAGTCTGGGTATTTTCTATGTATAATATGTATTTATTTACAAAAAATTACCTTTGTATATAAGTATTATATCAGCTATCTAGTTCCCATAGTACAAACTTTGCTTAGTTTGAAGCTAGACAGCGCTGTGTGAATTGTCCTTTATTTATTTATGTATAGTTAAACCGGGTCATAAAACTGTTTTTTTTTAATATATAGCTGGCTACAGGGTGTAAAGGATGGTGTAGCGAAGACTTTGCAGGCGTGATCAGACCATGAAACTGAACAACTTTTTCTATGGAAGCTATTTAGGGAGAAAAAAAAATTTTTCAAGTTCCCATACAAAGTCACCAATCAAGAATTTTGTATAGAAGGTCTAAAAAAAATTCACGTTTACCAACATAGCCCCCATACAAAAAGTTGTTCAGTTTCATGGTCTGAGCACGCCTGCAAAGTTTTTGTTACACCGTCCCTTACACTTACGTATACCTTGTATATCTAATAAAATAGAAGTCTTTAGTGGTTTAATTCAAAGTCAGGTTGAAGTTTTTAACGACTGCAGTTTTTCCTTGTCTTTTTCCTCAATTATAAAGGGGGGGTAATGTTATTAATAACATTCATGGTTGGAAAGTTTGCTTGCTGGTCGTGCGCAAACATTGGGCGAGCACGAGGTGTATTTTTGAAGCAATAGAAACCCAATTTAACTTACGCTAAACTGCAAACAGTTGACGCACGCGCTCGAATCTTTTTATGGTAAGCGTAACTATGTGGAATGTTCCTATGTAGAAGTACGTAGTGATACGAGTAGCACCAAGAAACTCGTGACAGATGCGTGCATGCCAAATCAAATTCCTAGTTCAAAAGTGCGTCCCCTGTAGGTATCTTTTCAACAACTTCACATGCCCAATACAGCGATGAGTTGTCCTGCGATTCGCGTATCGCATGTTCTACTATCTACTCGAAACTATTCATTTCAAAGTAAGTATCTATGTGAATAAATCGCATTCGACAGGCAGCGATTGGATAATGAGAGTCTGACTAGCGCATGCAAATAAGGATTACTAGTGATTCAAAAATACTGTTCAAGCGTAAACACTAGGCGTGCAGTTCTAAATGTGCGGCAATTGAGGGTAGGCAAACAAAAGCGCGCTAGCCCGGGAAATTCTGCTTGCAGACACAATTTTTTAAACAGAAATGCAGTAAGCTTTATTTGAAAAACGCGTGAAAAGTGCTCCGGGTTTATCGTTGCTTTTTATCACTCATCAGATTTCCCAGCGAAATTATCACGAGCTCTGAAATGTTTTAGGAGGTGAGTACTTACTAACTTTTAAATTACGCCCATGATGTGAACTGGATGGCACAGATGGGAAGCATGCTTCGTATAACGCTAAATACTTTTGCGTACGTACATTATGTACTCCAGACGTACAATACATGGGACAAAAATACCATGGTAAGACGTGGTAGCGTAGACGCGTAGTATCATGTCTTGCGAAAGCGTTACTCAGGTTCAAATTTAAAAAAGAAATAAACATAAATAGTTTCAATTAGGTATTTACCACGAATTGAATCTGGGACCTTCTTACGCGACTTTTTAAAGCATAGTTTTAAAGTATACCCACTGCTAAACGAAAACTACTCGTGGCAGTAATATTTACCTTCGATCTAAATAGTTTTTTTTGTAATTTTGACGTCGCGTAGTCCGTTTAGATCCGTTGGTCGTTCTTTTGTGATCCCGACAATAAATGTCAAAGTCATCGATACTGGCATTATGAAAACGCCATTAAACAAGAAATCGAATTGACTATGGAACACACCTCCCAGCCTCGCACAGCCTCCCACTGATATCAAAAATTTCCATGCCTCTAAACGTGAAGGAAAATTAGACTCATCACCGACAGAATCCTACGTCAAAAGTTTAAATTTCACAAACAGCCAAAACAACGATCTGACTATTGCGAGTATCGGCAAAGGAACTTTCGCATTGCCTCAGCTGTAAAGTTCCAGTTCTTTCAGCAATGGGACATAAGCAATATATTCTTATAAGAAGTGGCGAACAACGGTACTAAGTCTTCATTGGTGTGGCACCCGCCTCTGACGCAATATCTGAAGTTGCCGACCGAGTGCCATTCTGTTACTTTCGACTCGAGTATAAGAACTAGTGACCAAACTCTAAAGTCAAAATAAATAGAAAAAAAATGGGATTTATATAGCCTATTTAAGCCGAAATGAGAGTTTAAGTGAGAGCAGCCGAGAGCGATGAAAGAACAGCTAGAGTTGCAGAAAATATAAAAAAATCAAAAATGTGCCACACAGTTTTTTTTTTCTTAAAGCACGTGGAAGTGATTCCAGATTCGTATGTAGTTGCCACCTTTGCCAGAGATCTATAAACATTCAAATTCACTTACTGTTCACCTACTTTATGCAACTTCAGTGACGCACTGCTATTTCTTAAGCACCCTCTCTCGTCTCCTATACGACCTAAATGATCAGAAATTGTTTTTTTGAAAAATTTTGCCGTCACTGTCGCTTAGTCCACTCCGGGAATATTTTCAAGACTGTTTCGCCGGGCTAAGTTGGGGTGTCTCTTTTGAAAAGTTTATTTTACTGGAGTACACTTGTCTTTTAGTCTGAAGTGTGCTGCGGAATAAATTGTCTTGGTGATCTTTCCACATGCACTTGTTTAGTAGTTATAAATTTTATTATCTGTGGCAAGATAGTCTAGATAAGGTACTGTGGCGACCGACCTCATTCTGAAATGTCTTTCCGTAATTTCAAAATTTTAATCATTTGAGAATGCAAATCAATGTATGCGCAGAAGATCGGCCGTCGCCCAGTTTAGCTTTGGTGCTTTGGTCGCCAAACGCGTTATTATAAATGAGTTTAGGAAGTCCAGCTAGGACCCCACCTGAGGGACTCGTTTTGCTTTGAAAGATAGGAAACTTAGCTAGTTGATCAGCTAGGCACATGACCAGCTAGACTCTTCAGAGTACCTAATACTATACTATCAAGCTCAGGTCAAGTTAGACATTCGAATGTAAAGTCTTATGCGCGCGGCATCATAAGAACAAACCAAAGCCCAAACCGGCCAACCCAACTTGAGCTTGACTGTAGTCTTTGCCATGCATGCTGGCTTGGAATAGCATCACCCCATTTTATTCTCTCGGGTATTGTACAAACTTAAAAGTTTCATGTGGTGTATTTTAGGCGAAAAGCTGGCGACCTGTCACCTAAATGATTTCCGTTTTCCTAAAACCTTAAATATTTGAAAAACATGGACCGCATCTTTACGGCCATCGATAGTCTGCCTTCCTCGAAAGGAATTAAGGTGTGCGTATAGGCAGGTACACTAGCGCCTACTATAAAAAGGCTTGTTTTACGTAAGAGAAGGTTTGCATTTATATACTCGTAGTTAGAGGCGTTACCATTTATCGTATTTTTTACAGAATGGTTATCTGAATATCTATACTTTTCTCTTGAAATTGGAATTGTTTTTCTTATAACAAAAACGAAATCCCTTTCCAAGAATTACTTAAACAAACTTTATTTTAGGCACCAACGTCTATGATTAAAGTAACCCGCCAACGCTCCAAAGTTTATTTTCGCAAGCTTTATGTACGTAACTAGCGGCCTATCCTTTGCTGAGAGAGAAAAAAAATAAAACGAAGTTCTTATAATCATCAGCTGGAGGCCATGAAAAGTGCGTGTTTAACGAACTTCTTTGAAAATGCGTCTGATTCGCAAACAGCCCACCCAGCGCCTGAGGCATCGCTTACGCTGAGACCATATTCGTGTTAGAAAAGCGGAAAAATTTAAGCGACAGCCTTCAATGAAATCTTTGGGTAACTTTAGCACTAACAACTTCAGAGTCTTTTTGGATGCGCCTAGCTCAAACACGACGCGCTTTATGATTCTAGTAACCGCTACACACTTTTCTTTTGATATTATTTCTAGGGTGTTTCTATTCTAGGACAGTTCTTCCAAGACTTGTCGGGCGTGCTTACGTCGGCTAGCATTCTAGAATGATTTAAATATAAATTTTAAAAAATGTGTCTTATGCCGTGTGATGCCGGCTTAGAATAGCATCACCCCACATCCTTCCCGCGGGTGTCGTAAGAGGCGACTAAGGGACACGAGGGTATTGGTGTATTACAATTTTTAGGCGACAGGCTGACAACCTGTCACTATAGTAATACACATGTTTTCTGAAACAACCTTGGAAAACAATCCTCAAAATGTCAGCCATGGCGATAGCGACCGTATTCTTTCGGCCGTTACCGCTCTGCCTACCCCGCAAGGGATAAAGGCGTGATATATGTATGTATGTGTCTTATGCGCTGGTTACAGTGCGCCATACCTATTAAATTTAAGAAGGCGGTGAATCTTCTAGCATTGGACAATGGACGTCCTACATGGATGACATTTCAATCATAACTTTCTTCATCTTACCCGCTACTCCCGTGCACATCTCCTAAAATTTCTACAGGCCTAATTGGCCAACCCAGAATTCTTCCTCCAGTTTCGTTTTCGACCAAAGTGTAAAACCGAGGTCCGCTTTATTAGGGTCAACGAGTCTCCCATTTTTATTGGACTCAAGATTGGACCCAACCTATGGTCCGATTGCTGAGTTCGTACCCCACCGGAACTTGGCTCCGGGCCCTGGTGTCTCATTTCCGATTTTTCTAATCCCTTTTGACTTGGCGGTTTTTACGGCACCTGACTCGAATTCAAAACATCACTCACATTATTTACGGGTTTATTTAGGTACAAAAGTCGTCTTGGGGATTCACAACCTTTTTACGGTAGGTAATCGTTTTAGCAACTTACCTACTCGTTCATTCTGGGTAAAGGTTATGTCAACACTTTCATAAATAAAAAATTAAGGAGGTAAACGGGCCCTATCTTCCTTACACAAATTTATCATGTCGCTCCGGTTCACCTACAACGGCCTTTACATTCAATTTCTGAAATAAAGAAAAAATCTTGATAGACTGGTCTAAGTAAAAGAGTGAACTATTCCTTTGACACCTCCCAAATTCTACTACCTACTTCAATCCTCACAATAAAAGATTTTAAGTGAAATGAAGCGTAAAATTGAATTCCTTCCAGAGATTAGTCCCTTTTGTCGCGGCGGTGAGGAAATCGCTAGGAAATTGGCCGGCGAGCGCAGGCATCTGACTCGGACGCCTATATCCTGCAGTCACGTAGGTAGAACCTGCCAGCTGCCTACTGGGTTATGGGCGCCTAGTAATTTCCTTAGGCCCGTGGTCAATTCAATGTGCATTTCGATGGCTGTACGAAGAATAGACAAGCATTTGAGATACAAGCTGGTGTGGATACAAGTCTACACGTAGGTAGAGCTGTCAACCGCCTACTCCACTGTTTTGTGGGCGCCTGGTAATTTCCTTAGGCCCGTGGTAAATTCAATGTGCATTTCGATGGCTCTACGAAGAATAGCCAAGCAACTGAGATACAAGTCTACACGTAGGTAGAGTTGACAACCGCCTACTCTATTGTGTCATGCGCGCCTGGTAATTTCCTTAGGCACGTGGTCAATCCAATGTGCATTTTAACGACTCGGAAGGCATAGAAGTCTGATACGCTTAGTAGTGCTCTAAGCTTAGTAGGTAGAAGTATCAGCTGCCTACTCTACTGAGTCATGAGCGCCTGGTGATATGCTTAGCCCCGTGGTCTCTTCATTCTGCATTTTGATTGACATCATCTAGGAATGGGCGCCTAGTAATTAATTTAGGGCAATGGTCAATTCGTTTTGTACCTATTTCTACGAGAAACGGGTAAGGCAGGCTAGAGAATGGCTGTCATGTGTATGATTTCCAGTGAGACAATTAAAATCCAAAGATGTTTTTGCAGCAACCATGGTCTATTATACTGAAATTGCAACTGTATTTAGCCACTTGACAACGGTTTTAAAACTGTTGAACAATTTCACGCCACTAAGCCCACAACAGTTAAACTCGGCTCAATGCTGAATGCATCCGCGTTGATATATTCTGCAACTGAGCTTGCAAATTAAACAACTTTTCTGTGACGTCATAAATTGTAGCCACGAGGACACGAGGCTTATGTTGACGACAGGCTGCTTAGTTACTTTTGTGAGGATTTTTACGTCAACAACTGCAACAGTTCATTGCTGGACAAGAGTTGGGGTGGAGTTGTTTAAGACTGTTTGTTTCCCAAATAAAGAAAAAAAAAAGAGTTTTCCCTATTTAGGGCATGCATCATACTAAGTACTTTGCCGGTTCGTTGGAGTTGCAGTACAGTGCAAGATGTTGTATTACGTAACAAGGAACGCTGAAGCCTTTTCTCCCAAAAAAAAATGCAGAAATTTGTGAATCGCATAGGGTCCGGTTGATTGAATATAGAGGAGTTTATATTAGACTAGGTACCGATGCCTAAGTAATTAAATAATATTATTTGAGGTTCCTAAATTCGTGTGGTTCTAATTTTTATGGTAATCCTGCCAGAATAAGCTATATTTGACATCATGTTAATGCCACGTTAATGTATTGACATGAGGTCTATTTGTCTTTGATGACATGTCCTTTACAATGGGTTTGACAGCTGTCAAATATAGTCTATTCGTGCGGCGGTACTTTACGTATTTACTGTTAAGATAAATAATTCCAGTTTCTAAATAAATACAAAAATAATAAAAAAGAACATTTTTATTATCACAAAACAGTCTGAATATCACCCGACATCCTTAATTATACGGTAATTAGCGATAATTAGTAGGTATTTATACTACAATCAGCAATATTTCAACAAAACACATCTTTTGTTTTCTTTCATGCAGAAATAATAACCCTTGCAATTTTCCTTCTTCTGTAGTAACAAGTAAATAATAGAAATGTTATAAAAGTTGTTATTTTAAACGCAACTTGTACTGCGAAACTTTTACCACAATAAAGGCAATTGAACGCATGTTGAATGTTTTTATGCCTAAAAAATTTAACTACATACAATGATATTGAATGCTAATGGTCCCGAATAGACAAATTTTGGACACATTCTGCTTTCACCATTCGCTTAGATGGTGTCGCGAACAGCGTAACTTGACCTCAACGCTCCATACACGCACGTATAAGAAGCATACTAACGGTAATGCTGGTCTTACACTATGTAAGCAGATGAAGTATACCACAATAAGTTATCCTATAAGCAGTACCTCAATGATATCAACCTATTTTGTTCTGCTATATTCGGATCTTTCTCTCTTTTCGTGTGGGACATCGAGTCATCCATCGACCCTAATAGAGGGTGTAAAAAAATTTGCTGCAAATATTTTAAGGAGTGAACCAGCCCATTAAACTAAACAACTTTGCCCAAGGAACATAGGTCGAAATATGAGTTTTTTTTTTCTGTTCTTATGAACAGTATGGAAAACCATTTTAAGTTGATTTTTAAAATGTGTTGTTTGTTACGCATTTACTACTAGCGCGTTTGTAGTCCGTATTTAAATGACTTGCTCTTGATCTATTGTATTCATTACAAACATGCTATGCTGATTGTTTTTGAACTAACTAGGAATCTACTGCGACTTCTTGTCCTCACTTGATTCTGGCTTCTCACTCTCGTCGTCACTGTATTTGTTGGCAGTCTCACCCGGCTTCAGGAGTCTGCCCACTATGTCGTATTTCTCTGTAAAAGACAAAAGGGTTATTTAGAATATATCGATGGGTGAAAACGAAAAGGTCGTAACCAAAAATAGCCAACTTTACACCAGAGCCAAAAAACGAAAAAAAAATCACAAAAAAATTCATAACTCAAAAAGTATGCGTAATTTAGAGCTGATTTTTAGAACATGTTTTTGTTATAATAATACCTTTTATTTGAAAACATAATTTTTAATCTAAAGTGACGATAAGTATGTTTTTGTACTACTTACGCCCTAAGATTTTCAATTAACTGACCGACAAAAGGTCGTAAATGGTTCGCACATTTGTATGCAGTCGGAATAAGCTATCCATTTACAGACTTTTTATACGATGTATCTAAGATGGCTGAAAAGTACATACATGACTTAGAGGACGTAAGTGTGAGAAAGATAATTACTTTTGCTATACATTTGTCGTAAACAAGAACCATTCCGAAATATTCTGTAATAAGTTCTGATGGAATTGTTGCTTATCTCTAAATAGTAATGAAACCTAGACAAAGTCGTCCAAGTGTTAAAGTATAGTTGCATAGGAATGGTTGCATAATTAAGTATTATAAATAAAACTCCGATTTATGTATTTAAAAGTAATATCTTTTATCCCCTCAAAAACATTAATATAAAAAAAAAATCCAAGTCTCGCTACTTAGTCCATTGAATGAGTACCTCCAAAGGGGGTCTAGAGTGCGTGAGTTAGTAACGTAAGAAATATGTTTCTTCGAAAACATGTCAAGAGTCCCTAGGTAATAAACATACTAAAACCCCGGGACACTAGGAGGAGCCCCGGAGTGGGGGGAGTCAGGGTCAATTTTTTCATTTTTCGCTTAAGTCTCAAAAACGGTCCATGTTAGAGAAAAACGTTCAAGGAAAAGTTGAAAGGCCATAAAATTATCTACAAGTTATACCTAAATCACTTTTTCCTATATCCTACCGTTTCTGCGTTACACGCATTAAAAAATGATTTTGGCTCAAACAATTTCCCCATACTACATACCCATGTTTATCACATCAATCGATCAAAAAATATTTCTTTCTTCCATAAAACTCAAATGTGCAACTTGTGACCGGTACTAATAGATTGCTCTTGATTAGGTCTATCATTGGTAAAATAAACACATTCCTCCATGGAAGCCTTTAGGAGGAATCGATTGTCAAAATATTATATTAGGGTAGTTTCAGTTACTGAACTTAAAGTATTTATTTTTTTCTTCCAAAAAAACTCAATAGTGCAACTTGTGACCGGTACCGATAGATTGCTCATAATTAGGTCTATCATTGATAAAAATACTAGATTCCACCATGGAGGCGTTTAAGGGAAATTGGATTTTATAAGGGTAGTTACGATACCTGAACATTTTATTTTTTTTCTTCCAAAAAGCTCAAAAGTGCAACTTGTGACTGGTACTGATAGATTGCTCTTGATTAGGTCTATCATTGGTAAAATAAACACATTCCTCCATGGAAGCCTTTAGGAGGAATTGATTGTCAAAATATTATATTAGGGTAGTTACGCAACTTAACCATTTTATTTTATTTTCTTCCAAAAAGCTCAAAAGTGCAACTTGTGACCGGTACTGATAGATTGCTCTTAATTAGTTTTATAATTGGTAAAAAAAAACGCATTCCTCCATGGAAGCCTTTAGGAGGAATCGATTGTCAAAATATTATATTAGGGTAGTTTGAGTTTCTGAACTTGAAATTTTGACAATCAATTCCTCCTAAAGGCTTCCATGGAGGAATGTGTTTTTTTACCAATGATAGACATAATCAAGAGCAATCTATCAGTACCGGTCACAAGTTGCACTTTTGAGCTTTTTGGAAGAAAAAAAATAAAATGTTCAGGTATCGTAACTACCCTTATAAAATTCAATTTCCCCTAAACGCCTCCATGGTAGAATCTAGTATTTTTATCAATGATAGACCTAATTATGAGCAATCTATCGGTACCGGTCACAAGTTGCACTTTTGAGTTTTTTTGGAAGAAAAAAATAAATAGTTCAAGTTCAGTAACTAAAACTACCCTAATATAATATTTTGACAATCGATTCCTCCTAAAGGCTTCCATGGAGGAATGTGTTTATTTTACCAATGATAGACCTAATCAAGAGCAATCTATTAGTACCGGTCACAAGTTGCACATTTGAGTTTTATGGAAGAAAGAAATATTTTTTGATCGATTGATGTGATAAACATGGGTATGTATACGTAGTATGGGGAAATTGTTTGAGTCAAAATCATTTTCTAATGCGTGTAACGCAGAAACGGTAGGATATAGGAAAAAGTGATTTAGGTATAACTTGTAGATAATTTTATGGCCTTTCAACTTTTCCTTGAACGTTTTTCTCTAACATGGACCGTTTTTGAGACTTAAGCGAAAAATGAAAAAATTGACCCCCACTCCGGGGCTCCTCCTAGTGTCCCGGGGTTTTAGTATGTTTATTACCTAAGGACTCTTGACATGTTTCCGAAGAAACATCTTACGTTACTAACTCACGCACTCTAGAACTTTTTATTCAATGGACTAACTGAGCTGTTCAACCGTAAAAAGGTATGAGATCCATTTGAAACCAAGTCGGCTATCGATTTGTTCATTCCCCACTTAAGAGATCTATCTTAATTAATTACGTAATTAGTTAATAAGCATTATTTTACAGTGACCATATCGATAATTTCAATGTATTTTAATGTTTACAATAAATTGAATGACTTAGCCATCGCACTAGAACAGAAGGTTAACGTGTAATACATATTAAAATTAATACATTCAGTGCGATTGCCAAGTCATTCAATTAACTACTACCTAACCTAAAAACGAGATCAAATGTCAGTATATTTTAAATCTATTCTATCTAATCTTCCTCATCAGTATCAGGTAAGCGATCAACTGTCAACAACAATGAACGGCGTAAATAAAAGTATGGTAAAATTTTCATACCACCAGAAGGGTGTAACTAGACCTAGATTGGTAATACCTAACATTGATTTGGCGTAAATCAAAAAGCCTTAAAAACACTGGTTTTTGACCGGCTTACGACAAAAAAATTCTGAAAACTTTTCATAATGCAACCCAAATTAGAAAAAAAATGTTGTCGTAGAGCAACGAGACCCGGACCGTTCGATAGAGAAAAATCAGCTGATCAGGGGCGTGCCCTTAGTTGGTTACGACCTTTTTACGGGTTACGACCTTCTCGTTTTCACCCATCGATATGCAAGTAGCAAAAGTTCTATTTAGCATCATCTGATACCTCTTATCGTAACGCAGATCGCCCAACAACCGTCCTTTATTATGATATGCGTGCCTGACATTGACCATTACTTTGGCTTTAAATACTGGTTTGATCTCTTCTTCTGATTTCTTCTTCTTCTTTCAAGTGGGAACCTGAGTGAGAGCAACTAAGAAACAGCTCCTCTAGCGTACACATGAAAGATGGTCTTAGTAGAGGATCGGTAGTTCTGTTTGAATTATTTTCCTCTGTGTTTATTTCGCTTTCTATAGATTTATTGAATAGATCCTCCTCTCTGAACCTAGAACTTCTCTGAACTGATGCTCTAGTTTCTCAGACCATGAGACTTCGTCAGGTCCCAGGTCACTTGTCTACAAGCAAGTCTGAATAACTTTCTCCATGAGACTTCGTCAGGTCCCAGGTCACTTGTCTCCAAGCAAGTCTGAATAACTTTCTCCATGAGACTTCGTCAGGTCCCAGGTCACTTGTCTACAAGCCAGTCTGAATAATTTTCTCCATTATTTTAACATTACCTCTAAGTTGGTGTTCCCACTCTTTAGCTGAAGTGACCACATGAGGACCCAAGTCACTCGTATAGTCGTGTAATTGTATTCTTTCTCTGATCCTGCCACCTGACCAATAGCTATATTAGCTACAAAATCATCTGAATAACTTAGCTATTCATTTTACCTCTGAACTGGTCTTCCCACTCCTTGGCCGAAGCAACTTCATCAGGTCCCAGGTCACTGGTGTCATCGTATTCTTTGTCTGACCCTGCCACCTGACCAGTAGCTAGACCTCTAGTGGCGTCTCGACCAGCGAATGCGGAGTAAGGGCCTCCTGGAATTCAAAAGAAAGACCATAGTTTATATTCTTCTTCTTCTATACCTACAACAATCCACTGCTGGACACGGACCTTTCCCAAATTGAGGGGTATAGCCAAACTCACCACTACTTGGCAGGCAGATTGGCGAGCGCATTGCAAGATATTGTAGATGTTCACAAGGAACGCTGCTGCCCGTTCTACGGGTAGTAATGGGGTGATGCTGTTCTAAATCTACACCACACGGCACGTATTTTCTGTCTTAGGAATTTCGGCTGGTATTTTGCCCAGATATTAGCAGCCA
The DNA here is from genome assembly GCA_029255805.1 of Keiferia lycopersicella. Lineage (NCBI taxonomy): Eukaryota > Metazoa > Arthropoda > Insecta > Lepidoptera > Gelechiidae > Keiferia > Keiferia lycopersicella. Next base: position 1,854,500 of record JARACZ010000018.1, read on the forward strand.
AGCAACAAACCAACATTGCTATATTTACACATTCTTTTACTTAAAATCATGGTAACAATACATTTGGATAGTTCTACAGTGGCCTAACTGCCTCCATCTTTGGAAATGGTATTTTAAATCGATTGTGGTTGATCATGGAGGTCAAGTATCGAAGGTTGGAAAATCGATTGGTTATGTAATGTAATTGCGAATATGAATTTATTTGCATTGTTTTTGGTTCTTCGAGCAAGGCAAACCAGTTTAAGATACATACATACATACATACATATATCACGCCTTTATCCCTTGCCGGGTAGGCAGAGCGTTAACAGCCGTAAGAATACGGTCGCTATCGCCACGTCTGACATTTTTGAGTATTGTTTTCTAAGGTTGTTTCGGAAAACATGTGTATCACTATAGTGACAGGTTGTCAGCCTGTCGCCTAAAAAATGTAATACACCAATACTCTCGAGTCCCTTAGTCGCCTCTTACGACACCCACGGGAAGGATGTGGGGTGATGCTATTCTAAGCCGGCATCACACGGCAGTTCAAGATAAGCGATAATAAATAGGCATGATGGCTGGCAGGTCAAATGAGCTATGTTTTAAAACGATATTTTATATGAAATTATAAGAGATGTCGTGCCTCTCTAGTTTCGATGGGGTCAAAGCACACACACACACATATTATTAAAAATACGGTCGGGTCAAAGCAATATGTAATAGGCCCGCATTGTCTGCCATCTCACCTGGTGGTAAGTGGAGATGCAGACGAAGATGGTACATGCTTGCCTAGATAATGCCTATTCACTCTTGCCTTAAAAAGGCCCAAGTTATATTGTTCCGGAAAAAGATCCGCCGGCAGGGAATTTCACTCTTTAGCCGTACGCATGATAAAAGTTGAAGCGAAACGCTTAGTGCGGATCAGAGGTATATCTACAACTTATGGGTGGAACCCCAGTCGGCGCCTCGATCCCCGGAGATGGAATGGGGAAGGGGGTATCAGGTCGTGGAGTGATTGAGCACACTCTCCGAAATGTATCCTATAGAATACCGACATGCATCCTGTTCATACTTTGAATATTGCAAGTTATGTAGTATTTTGGACAATAGCACAGAATATTATATTATTAGGACTTAAGACAATAGTTTTCAGTGAACAACTTTTGTATTATATGAATGACCTAGTCATTTATCGAATTGTACCGTATTCTCATAGCTCTACTAAATAAAAACAAACATAATAATCCTACTAATATACTTATTTCTTGCTTTATCTGGTTCCAAGAGAGCAACGCACTGATATAGACTGCGATAGTGGCTTACGATAGCTAGTAAGAAAACATTAAAGAAATTGATAAGAAGTTATCACATTCGATAACAAAAGTAGGTACTGTACTACTAGGTTATTAGCACTTGGATAATAAATTGAAAAATTGTTGGTTTCGGCTGGAATTTTAACTTATGACACTGGTCTCCGAACTGAGGAACTGGTGCCACGACTGACCCTTGCCTTGCCGCTAGCTCAATTGGTAGGTCAGTAGGACGGTACCCATGTGTTCCGGGTTCGAGACCCGGCAGACAAAAAAGATAGCAGATAGAAAAAGCGACAGATGAACCTATTGGCAATAGGCACATGAACGTAATAATGGACAGTTCACGAAATTTTCAGTTGAAAAAAAAAACCGATAGATTCGCTTGGCTCGTCTTGGCAGGGGCACTGCCGGACCCCAAGATTACAGACAGACTGCACTGCGCTATATTTTCTTCTAATTCTGGAAGAATCATTCTCCCACAACACGAGAAGGAAGAAAAAAATACTATACATTTAAACATGTAGGTACCTATAATGCCGTATGCATTGCATCAACTCTGTGACCACGTGAGTCTTTTGACACCGTCTGCTAAGGTCGTTTGGAACACTACATAATTAAAGAGTTATTTTTGTGAAGCATAAATAAATAAAAAAAGGTTTACACATAATGGTTGGATGATGATGATGGAAAGTTTCTCATCAAACTTAGGAAAAATCTCAGAATTATAATTTGTTTATACTTAGTCATTCAAAAACAAAACTGTATCCAAGAATTAAGTCATTTCAAAGTTTCTATTCATTTAGATACTCTAAATCGAGAAACCAATTAGTGAACACCGAAACTGGACCCTGGATGTACAACATAGAGATAACAACTTTAGTTGTCGAATAACTACTGTTGACTAGGAGACGTATTTTTGATCCGGTAGATTTTCAATTCACGCTCTTATTTAGCTACACGCATCACATTATCGTCGTTTGAACTGTAAAATTCTGTAACGAGTAGCGGTTTGAATGTGCGTACCACACCGCGTGTTGTGTTCCTAATATAATGTGCATAAACCTGGTAGTTCTGACACTATTGTCAAAAATAAGGCGATCTAGCGTTTCGTTTACTTGCTTTTCCTACGTGGCGCCGACAGGCGTAGTTTTGATGGCCCCGGGGCCGTAAACGTAGAGTTAATCACAAAAAAAGACTTCCCTGGCCTTTGTGTGAATGAAAGTTCAGCAGTGATTTCCCATACAAAGGAGTAATCTTTTTTTTTTTAATATGCACTGAAATGACACTGAGAAGTTGACAGATTATCCCTAAATCTGAAAACCGACAAAAGTACAACCTAGTTTGAAAAAGTGTTGCTATCAGTCCAAAAAAAACCTTTATCCAGACTGTAGTTGATATAATGTGTTTTTCACTGTCCACAAGGGATTTGAATAAAATGAGAATGCAATGCAGCCTAATATCTACAATACTAAAACGGGAATAGTGAATAATTTTACGGAAGACTGATTCAGGTACACGTAATTTGATTCCACTGCGTACAAACGTATCAAAATACCCACGTCCTTAGCAACTAACTGCCGGTTGTAAAACTGTATGATAAGCTGAATTAGTGCGCAGTGATTGAGGAAAATACAAGACGTACACACGGCCTTGTAGTGGGTCAGTACTGCAGTGTTTAAACTCTTTTGTATTCTTCTTCTTTTCGTGTGGGACACCGAGTCGTCCTACGACTCTTTTGTATTAAAAGGAATGTTATATAAGGTGTAAAAATATTAGCTCCAATGTTTTAAGGGGTTAATCAGCCCATGAAACTCAACAATCTTCTCCAAGGAACATAGGTCGAAATATGAGAACATAGGTCGAAAATGTTGGATCTCCCATACAAAATTACCACCTGACGAAGTCAATTTGTAGGTAGGCATTAAAATCAAAATGTTGGATTATTAAAGAAAGGGGGTGATGCTATTCTAAGTCGGCTTCACACGGAACATATTTATAAACATAAAGATAGTAAGCGTAAATTGGACCAAGGATATTGGCTGCGAAATTACAACGCGCTCTCCGAATCACGGATCTTATCACAACAAATCCTCATGTTGCGATAATGATGATAACAGTCCTTTGATGGATCGTTATGCGATAAAACAAGCGATAAACATAAACACAAGCACGTTGTGTCGACGAGTCGTGAAAATAACCGGCTACTTTGTGGCAATACCGTGACTGAAAATTTAAGTATCGTCAAGTACACATAAAAAAATATTTGCAGTTGATGCTTTTTTTATCAGGCGAAGTAGGCCAAACAGAACATCAAAGCACCTATTAGTCTGTATTTCTTGTAAGCGACTAAAATCGCTATCTTAGATAGACTTGTCACTTTACACTTATGAATAGATATAACGTAGCCTGTTTTCACATTAATATTTTGTACATTGATCTTTGAAGTGTAGGTATCTATGAGCTATATATTGTGGAATGTCGACGTATAGATTTTACTTATAAATTAAAATCAATATCGTACGTGAAAATCAAATTTCTAAAATGAAAGCTTATGATGGTTGATAATCTACTCGTGTTATTACAAAAATGATGAATCAATCTACTTTTATTGCTGTCATTTGCAATAAGTAGTGCTGCATAAATGCTTATGGAAATAACAGATAGATTGGACGTACTGACACCAATCGATGTAGCAGTCGTAGACTAAATGTGCTTAAAATTATAACAAAAAAAAATATTTTGCGCCAACATTTTTGATTAATTTATGTTGTGGAGTTAATCACAAAACTGGCAACCAAGTGTCCGGCACAAAGCACCTTCATTGTTGAAACATAATTATTTCAGGTTTTGAAAGCTGTTTCTCGTACTGAAATATTAAAATTAAGGTATCCGGCTCAAGACATTTTCGTAGAATGCTCCTCATTTTGGTTACTGTATTACAGATTTATATGAAATGTTTGCGACTGGCCTGTGAACTGTAACTGTAACAAGTTAAGTTTTATTGTAGTTTCTTTACTCCTCAGAAAGTAATGGTGTATTTTGAGGTAAACACAGGCAATTCAAGTTGTTTGGAACACCTGTTAACTTGGATTTTGTACCATTACGTTTGCGGCACATGTGTAAGTACACGCTTTATGTACGGACATAAGAAAGTACTTTCAACTTTGAAAAGCATAACAGAGATATCTTATTTTTTATGCTGGTAATGAGTTGGTATTTTATTATATGATATGAACGATTTTAAAAAGTAGGTATACAATTACTAAGATAGTGCATGAAATAGTTTTTAAATAATGACAATTAATATCCTAGTAGAGAATCGTAAATCTTAAAAATAAATAAAATAGGTCTGCTATCATCATCAAATCATTGAAGGTCTTGCTAGCGCAGCGAGGTCTTTAAGACGACCATTTACAGACATGGCGCGCGCAAAATGGGTTTTTAAATTTTATGTGCTGTCTCGACGCCCGCGCAGCAAGTACCGTAATGTGCGATAGAGACAGGTAGCAGGCTTCCTGAGAAATCGCCTCGAAAACAGAGTAAAATCGGGGTACGGGCGTTAACCTACCCCTAAATTTTAACCAAATTCTATAATTTTGGTCTTGATAGCTTAGGTATAAACTGAACCAGGTTTATACGTTTCGATTTTGACCAAATTTTGTACAGTTTTGTAAGGAACCTCACTCAAACATTAATTTTTCAGTAACAAAAAAGTGTACTTTTGTGCCTTATTATTTCGGAAGCTATATATATATCAAAAAAATAAAAACGCATAAACCTAGTTTTTGAGAATTTCACTAAAATACCTAAAAATGAAAACAATTGGTAACCGGTAAGTATGAGAAAAACGTTAACGCTTTTTGTATGAAAATTTCCAGCTGCACGATCCTCTTAATATAATAATCTAAGAAAAACCATTGTCCTAATGCAAACCTCACCTACGAATCGTACTGAAAAATGATGTCGTATTTGACAAATTCGTTTGAGGCACGTATTTCGTTTTAAATTAAACTACATCATGCTTCTACCTCTATCTGTAAAACACTAATAAAAACTTTAAAATTATTGCAGGTCCAACGTAAACTGGCTAACCGACCTTGTCCTACCATAATGGTATAATATTTCAAGTTTTGATTACGTAATTCGTGATTTAAAAGTTTCTAGTTGTTCATTTTAACATTCCTTATTTTATTAACGGTTTATACCGTGTGATGCCGGCTTAGAATAGCAGCACTCCATTTCTTTCCCTTGGGTGTCGTAGAAGCCGACTAAGGGACTCGAGGGTTTCATGTGTATTGCAATTTTAGGCGACAGGCTGACAACTTGTCACTATAGTGATACACGACCTATCTGAAACGACCCTCAAATATTTGTCAGACGTGGCGATAATGACTGTAATTTTACTGTCGTTAACGCTCTGTCTTCCTCACCAGGGATACAGGCGTGATCTGTGTGTGTGTGTGTGTATTCACGGTTTTTTCTCTAGATATGCCGTGTGATGCCGGCTTAGAATAGCATTACCCCATATCCTACCCGCGGGTGTCGTAAGAGGCGACTAAGGGACTCGAGAGTATTGGTGTATTACAATTTGTAGGCGACAGGCTGACAACCTGTCACTATAGTGATACACATGTTTTCTGAAACAACCTTGGAAAACAATCCTCAAAAACGTCAGACGTGGCGATAGCGACCGTATTCTTACAGCCGTAACGCTCTGCCTACCCCGCAAGGGACAAAGGCGTGATATATGTATGTATGTTTCTCTAGATATTTTGTTGTTGCCATCACTTCTGGGCTGCCAGGACCTCGTGATTTCTGAAATCACGGAAACGACCTCCAACACAAATTGACATTATGACTGGCAGGTTATATGAGCTGCTTTTTAAAACGATATTTTGTATGAAAATACGAAGAGATGACGTCATGTCTCTCTAGTTTGACTGGCGTCAAAACATTTACTGTTATTTATTAATTCAAACTTTGAATATTTCGGAAAACTATAAAGTATGTTGTATTTTTGGACAATAGTTTTAAGCGCATTTTTTTGTATTTTATTAATGACCCATTCATTTAGAGGATTCTCGATGAACTGATTGACCACTAACAATCTATGGGAACTCGAAATTTTATTTCGTTACACACGCTTCATAGTAAAAGTCATTCACTTTCGTGGTTTGATCATGCCTGCTTGACGTTCCGTGTGATGCCGGCTTAGATTAGCATCATTCCATTTCTTCCCGCGGGGGTTGTAAACAACTAAGGGACTCAAGGGATTCATTGTGTATTACAGCTTTAGGCGACAGGCTGACAACATCTCACTACAGTGATGCACGAATCATCTGAAAGGACCCTCAATACTTGTCACACGTGGCGATAACGACTGTAATTTTACGATTGTCAACGCTCTACCTACCCAGGGATTAAGGCGTGATTTGTGTGTATGTGTATCATGCCTGCAAAGTTTCGTTCACCCGTTACTCAGTACAGTAGATTGATTCAAGTTGGGACTTTCTTTCTTTTCGTGTGGGATACCAAGTCGTTCAACGACCCGATGACCCCTAGTGTCAGAATTTTTCAGCCGCCTTCTACAAGTAGCAGGCTTCTGACACGGTTGTGTAACGACCGCCGTCTAAGTGATCATAGACAGCAACCGGGACCTACGGCTTAACGTGCTATCCGAAACACGGAACCATCTTACTTACGGACAATCGGGTGGTTTAGCCCGCAATGTCCTAACCAGACTGGGAACAAATTCACAAAGTGATAAATACCAACTTTGCGAGTGACCCACCGAGAATCGAACCCGGGACCGTCAGCGTCAAAGGCAGTCGCACTACCACTGCGCCACATCGGTCGTCAAGTTGGGACAAGCTGTAGTGATATGTCTTGAATTGCATATTAATAATGACGAAAGTCGTGTTTTGCTTTAACATAACATAGAGAACATAACATACCAATGTCACGTGTTAATTAGATTTGAATGTAGCAGGTAACGTGTTAGGGTGCGATAATGGCGTATTTGAATGGTATTAATTATAATTAATTATGGATTATAATTATATAATGATGATTGTTTGTGGTTTTGGATATAAGTATTTGGGCTCAGTGAATGGAAATTTCGTGAAAAATACAGGGTGTTAGGAAAAATACTTCCTTCCTCTTTCTTCTTTCTTTTCGACACGACTCGGACGACAACGAGTCGTCCAACGATCCGATGAACCCTTGTGACTGCCTTCCTTCTAGGAGTGAACCTGACCATTTGTTCTCTTTGGATGAAAGCTATGTATACAGGGTGTAAGGGACGGTGTAACGAAAACGTTGCAGGCGTGATCAGACCATGAAACTGAACAACTATTTCTTCTTTATTTTATGAGTTCCCATACAAAGGCAGCTCGGCTGACCGGATTTTTTTTACGGAAGGTCGAAATAAGACTGTACGTATAATAAGACTGTATAAATGAACCGTTATAAATGTAACTAACCTTAGATCTAACTTACACCGGGCGATCAAAGTCGCGGGCACCAGCTAGTAAACAATAATATCTTGTGTAGAAATCAAAGTTCAAACTTATCATATTCATGCAGCATATAAATAACGTTGAAAACATTGGCCTTGTAGACTAATTAGTTATGTAATAGCTGTCATAGTGATAACTTACGTAGTATAAAACCAACCGATATGTATCCTACTAATACTATAAATGCAAAAGTTTGTATGTTTGTTTAATTGGTTCATTTTTTAATCCTTCGCTAAAACTACTGAACGGATTTCCATGAAATTGGGCACACAGATAGGGGGTAACTTGGATTAACACATAGGACAGTTGTATGTTAAAAAAAGGTTCTTGTGGGATGCTACGGGGTTAATACCGACTTTCCTTAGTATAAACCTTGGTTAAACTATATGACGATTCTAGTTTTTATTAATTTATATGACTGGTACTGTGCCGTGTGATGCCGGCTTAGAATAGCATCACCCCACATCCTTCCCGTGGGTGTCGTAAGAGGCGACTAAGGGACTCGAGAGTATTGGTGTATTACAATTTTTAGGCGACAGGCTGACAACCTGTCACTATAGTGATACACATGTTTCCTGAAACAACCTTGGAAAACAATCCTCAAAAATGTCAGACGTGGCGATAGTGGCTGTATTCTTACGGCCACTATCGCTCTGCCTACCCCACAAGGGATAAAGGCGTGATATACACGGTTAATTTTTTATCACCCCGGATAAATTTAGGGCTGACTCGGGATACGATAATAATTTGATATAAAAATAAAAATCGAAATTATCATGACTGTGTGATTTTTTAAAAATCATTAAAAATTATCTCATATCTCCCCCTATTTGCGTACACTGCGCATAGACCATGTGACAAAAACAATGAATGAAGCGGAGCGGCAACGTCGCATAATTGCGGCGCGCACCTGGTCTAATCAGCTGTACCTACGAAGCAGGTAGGTAAATAAGTTGATAACAATTTCTCCTTCCTACTTACACGGGCTTAGGACCGGCAAAACACCGAAATACTAAGTTAACACTAAAATAACCTAAGTCAAAGCAAGACTAGGTGTTCTGGCGTAGTTAAAAAATTGTAATCAACTTTTATTTACACCAATTGTCAATCAAATTTAAAAAAGTTCAAATTACTTACATTTCTACGTCATAACCTAATAATTGTTCAAAGTGTCCTCCTCTTTGTCTCAAACATGGTCGTGCACGTTTGAAACCATTGTCTTTCAAAGACCACAACACGTCACGTTGGCTTTTAATCACCCGAAATGCGGCTTTGATGCGGCGTCTCAAGTCTAATGCACTGGTCGGTTCTGTTTCATACACCAGCCGCTTGATCTCACTCCACAAATAAAAGTCCAATGGAGTAAGATCTGGGGACCGCGCTGGCCATGCTACGGGCCCACCGCGACCGATCCAGCGGTCTCCAAACTGCTCGTGCAAATACTCCCGCACTACACCAGCATAGTGGGGTGGAGCCCCATCGTGTTGATAGTACATGTTGTCTAAATAAGCCAACGGCACATTGTCCAACATCCTCGGCAACTGTCTCTGTAAAATCCGCAAATAACTTTGACCGGTTAAACGTTCATCGATAAAATGTGGCCCGATTACATGTCCATTGATAATACCGGCCCACACGTTCCAACTGAATCGATTTTGGTATGAATTTTGCCGTGTCAAGTGCGGATTCACATAACTCCAGTAATGTTCGTTATGGCTGTTAAAAAGTCCGATTCTTGTGAAAAGGCACTCATCCGTAAATAAAATGTTTTCGTTTTGGTGCTCTAAGAGCCACTGGCAATAATCCATTCGCGGGGCCCTATCTCTTTCCACTAACTCCTGCACTTTCCTAAAATGATAGGGATGCTGTCCAGAGGAGCTAACAATCCTCCACGCACAATACTGGCTGATACCAAAATGCCGCGCTGCTTCATTTGTGCTGCGCCGCGGATCCTCTTCGAACCAATCCAGAACATCATCGTAAATGTTGTATCTCGGTCTTCCTCGCCCTTGGGCGTGTGTTGGTTCCCTGAACTGACCATAATCCAACGAATTTTGGTACACCCGCAGAAATGTCGACTCATCCGGCACTCTCCAGTTCGGGTGATGTTCCTGGTACAGTCTTCGGGCTGCCGCTAAACTTTCCCCTGCGAGAAAGTACGCACGCAACATCATTGTGTACTCCCGAGAGGAATATTCGGGATTCCCGCGTGGGCGAGGCAACATGATTTCGCGCGCACGTGTTTGCTCTCGAAAAGTGAAACCCGGACTGAAAGGGGTGGTTGGGGGTGCGCAGCGCGCGCGCTTGCGCTATCTCACTTGCACACTCGTCCTGCGTGGTGATTTACTTTTCGCACGATTATGATTTTTATTGCAAGCGATATGCAAATTACTTTCGCTGAATTTCGCTTGAAGTCAGCTTGCGACGTTGCATTAATAGCCGCCCAAATTTAATGCAGGTTCCGATATGTGTGCCGTTATACCAGGTAAGCCTCATTTATTTTGGATGGATTATTTTTCATTCATTGTCTTTCGCGTGAGTCGTCGGCCGTAGTAAACTAAGTAGAGTGCCCAACATTTATTTTATTTTATGGATAGGTAGAAAATAAAATACATAAAAATAAGCATATGTTTTTTTTAATGATATACACGGTTAATTTTTTATCACCCCGGAAATTTTCAGGGTTGCATCAGAACACGATTTACAACATATATCATTAAAAAAAACATATGCTTATTTTTATGTATTTTATTTTCTACCTATCCATAAAATAAAATAAATGTTGGGCACTCTACTTAGTTTACTACGGCCGACGACTCACGCGAAAGACAATGAATGAAAAATAATCCATCCAAAATAAATGAGGCTTACCTGGTATAACGGCACACATATCGGAACCTGCATTAAATTTGGGCGGCTATTAATGCAACGTCGCAAGCTGACTTCAAGCGAAATTCAGCGAAAGTAATTTGCATATCGCTTGCAATAAAAATCATAATCGTGCGAAAAGTAAATCACCACGCAGGACGAGTGTGCAAGTGAGATAGCGCAAGCGCGCGCGCTGCGCACCCCCAACCACCCCTTTCAGTCCGGGTTTCACTTTTCGAGAGCAAACACGTGCGCGCGAAATCATGTTGCCTCGCCCACGCGGGAATCCCGAATATTCCTCTCGGGAGTACACAATGATGTTGCGTGCGTACTTTCTCGCAGGGGAAAGTTTAGCGGCAGCCCGAAGACTGTACCAGGAACATCACCCGAACTGGAGAGTGCCGGATGAGTCGACATTTCTGCGGGTGTACCAAAATTCGTTGGATTATGGTCAGTTCAGGGAACCAACACACGCCCAAGGGCGAGGAAGACCGAGATACAACATTTACGATGATGTTCTGGATTGGTTCGAAGAGGATCCGCGGCGCAGCACAAATGAAGCAGCGCGGCATTTTGGTATCAGCCAGTATTGTGCGTGGAGGATTGTTAGCTCCTCTGGACAGCATCCCTATCATTTTAGGAAAGTGCAGGAGTTAGTGGAAAGAGATAGGGCCCCGCGAATGGATTATTGCCAGTGGCTCTTAGAGCACCAAAACGAAAACATTTTATTTACGGATGAGTGCCTTTTCACAAGAATCGGACTTTTTAACAGCCATAACGAACATTACTGGAGTTATGTGAATCCGCACTTGACACGGCAAAATTCATACCAAAATCGATTCAGTTGGAACGTGTGGGCCGGTATTATCAATGGACATGTAATCGGGCCACATTTTATCGATGAACGTTTAACCGGTCAAAGTTATTTGCGGATTTTACAGAGACAGTTGCCGAGGATGTTGGACAATGTGCCGTTGGCTTATTTAGACAACATGTACTATCAACACGATGGGGCTCCACCCCACTATGCTGGTGTAGTGCGGGAGTATTTGCACGAGCAGTTTGGAGACCGCTGGATCGGTCGCGGTGGGCCCGTAGCATGGCCAGCGCGGTCCCCAGATCTTACTCCATTGGACTTTTATTTGTGGAGTGAGATCAAGCGGCTGGTGTATGAAACAGAACCGACCAGTGCATTAGACTTGAGACGCCGCATCAAAGCCGCATTTCGGGTGGTTAAAAGCCAACGTGACGTGTTGTGGTCTTTGAAAGACAATGGTTTCAAACGTGCACGACTGTGTTTGAGACAAAGAGGAGGACACTTTGAACAATTATTAGGTTATGACGTAGAAATGTAAGTAATTTGAACTTTTTTAAATTTGATTGACAATTGGTGTAAATAAAAGTTGATTACAATTTTTTAACTACGCCAGAACACCTAGTCTTGCTTTGACTTAGGTTATTTTAGTGTTAACTTAGTATTTCGGTGTTTTGCCGGTCCTAAGCCCGTGTAAGTAGGAAGGAGAAATTGTTATCAACTTATTTACCTACCTGCTTCGTAGGTACAGCTGATTAGACCAGGTGCGCGCCGCAATTATGCGACGTTGCCGCTCCGCTTCATTCATTGTTTTTGTCACATGGTCTATGCGCAGTGTACGCAAATAGGGGGAGATATGAGATAATTTTTAATGATTTTTAAAAAATCACACAGTCATGATAATTTCGATTTTTATTTTTATATCAAATTATTATCGTATCCCGAGTCAGCCCTAAATTTATCCGGGGTGATAAAAAATTAACCGTGTATGTTGTAAATCGTGTTCTGATGCAACCCTGAAAATTTCCGGGGTGATAAAAAATTAACCGTGTATGTATGTATGTATGTATGGTACTTATGGAATTTAATGTTTGAAATTATCAGTTATGTAACTAGTAATTTATAATATCAACAATGGCGTGACAAGAATAGAAATATACATTTCTATCGGTCGGTTTCTGGAATCAAAACAAGCCGGTATTCTATGCAATAATAAGAAATAGCGTGTTACAACACCGTGTGATACCGGCTTAGAATAGCATCACCCCATATCCTTCCCGCGGGTGTCGTATGAGGCAACGGGACACCAAGGTTCAATGTGGATTACAATTTTAGGCAACAGGCTAACAACCTGACACTAAAGTGATACACCATTTTTCTAAATCACCCCTCTATTTTTCACAAGTGGTGATAGCGACCGTATTTTTACGGTTGTGATTGCTCTGCCTAACACGCAAGGGACAGAGGCGTGATATATGTATGTATGTATGTGTTATAACAACTGCTAACGGTACGTTGTCTTGTATTCCTTGAACCTTGTTGATAAAACATCGGCCGGCTCAAAATTTATGTTTATGAATGCGTACGCGCCTGCGAGCGTGCGTCCGTGCGTGATTGGACACTTTCAGGGAGCTAAATGTATTATGCGCCTTATGTCAAGGGCTACAGAGTGTTGGATAGTGTAACCTGTGTAACGACACGCAATGAAAAATATTCTGTTTGGACGATAGCGCTGCGCGCTGTCAGTTCTTTCTCGACTCACATTAGGAAGGTACCTACCTTACCTATTAAATGTGCAAATATATTCGCTGAAAATAGTTTAAGAGGTGAACCAGCCCATGAAACTGAACAAATTTCTCCAAGGAACATAGATCGAAATATACAAAAAAAATTTGGACCTCCCATACAGAATGTAGCAGTTGAGCGAGTTAACTGTATGGGAAATACATTTTTTTTCATATTTCGACCTATGTTTCTTAGGGAAAGTTGTTTAGTTTCATGGGCTGATACGACCCTTAAAATATTTGCAGATTTTTTTTTTCACTCTGTATAAGTAATAGATGTTCAATCTAACCTGGTCCAAGTCCATTAAGAACTACGACTTACTTGTTTTAAAATTTGGTTGAGGGCTCTGGCCTCGACCTCTTAATGATTCATACTTGTTTAAAAATACAACTAACCTGGTCCATAAAACCTCTTTCCCCTCGTCACATCAAAGATGGTTCCATTGACGGCCAAAAGAACTCTTCCATCAGGCTGCGTTCCGTCGTACTTGCTCAACTCAGCCGTCGTCAAATCCTTACGAATCTTCGGCAGCCTCGGGGGCGGTGGGGGAACCTCCACATCTCCTTCGAACTTCGACCTTATGATCTTATAAATGAGGTACACAATAAAGAACACTAGTATAAGGTTGATGGGGCTGGTCAGTTCGTCCCAGAATGTCTGCGGCTGTGTTTCTGACATCGTCACGTGCGGGCCGCGTGCGAGTTGGGTAACTACTGCGCGTCGTAAGGTCGCGGGCGCCGCTGACGATTTTCTAGGTACCTAGTATGATTAAACACGCAACCTGATTTAGTCGTATGATCTGGTCAGACAAAAGTACATTTGGTTGTGAAGTTAATTGTCTAGGTTCATTCAACTCAACTAGGAAGCTATTTACAACTGATGTAGAGCGCTCTCATATTTTTGCTTCAATGAATTGTCTGTAGCACTATTATTTAAGGGTGTACCCTATACTGGCTGAGTAATCCTCAATAGCTGCTTGTGAAACCCATAAACCCATATTTGTTGATGTGTTTTATAGGTGTGGGTGGAGCTTAGAATAGCATCACCCCATTTCTACCCATGTCCTAAAAAGCAACTAAGGGATGAATCCAGGGAACGGGCAGCAGTGTTTCCTGTGAATATATACAAAGTCAAGCGTGGTGATCATGGCAATACCCCCAATTTGAGAAGACTCATGTCCAGCAGAGGACTGTTGTGGCTGTAGCAGTATATGGGTAACGGATGGTAGATACTTCGTGACAAAAATTTTATTCTTCTGACAATACTCCACTGCGTCTGACGAAATCAGGCAGTGTGTAGCAGCGGCGACTGTCAAGTGTTTGTGATACTGGCAGGATATTATCATAGAGTGTCGCTTTACAGTGATTTGCAGATTTTACTGTAGATACACTTACAAAACCAACACCATTATTTTATTATTAACCTTCTTCGTAGTCATCATGTCATTGAGTTGAGAATTTGTTGAGCAATGATGACTTGTATACAAATGGGAAATCTTCTAGCCCGTTTTCAAGTGTACATAGATGGCGCTCAACTAAAGTGAAAAAGATTCTTTCCAAGGAAATGCTTTTTTTCTAGTCGAGTATCAATATTCATATCTCAAAATTTCTACCTAACGCAACGCCATCTAGTATGACATCATAAACTAGCACGAGATCCGTCAAATACAGACAGATAAAATAGTTCCCATTCTGTATATGTATCGTAATGATACATTTGTGTCATAACTCTGCACTTGTTTCGATAATACTTATACGATTTTACACGTCTGAAGTAGTAGACTTCAGACATGTTAAATCGCGCGCTAGATAAGTCTTTCTGCGAAACGCATCACAGACCTAAATAGGTCATTATACTCATACTCTATCAGTGATATTTCTACAGTATGTTACCAGCACAATAGCATTTCTTCATACTCGTGATACTAGGTATCTTTATTCAAGACTAACTTTTATAGACCATATGCAAAAAGAATAAAAAAACGGCTCTCCACAGATAAACTTAATTACTTTTATGATTTACAACTTCAAATCTTTGCCAGTATCGAAAAAAGGTTTTCTCACGGGTGCAGAGGTCAGATGGCAGTCTCTCTGTGTAAAATCTTCAAATCCCCTAAAGTAACCGACGCCGACAGAGAATGAGATGAGGCAAAGATAATGTATTTTCAATATGTGCAGAAGTACAAAAATTTTGTTTTATCCCACGTTTTGTTGAAAAAGACAGCAAAAAACAACCTTCGTTCGTACAAGCCACAAATGTAGGTGAACAAGTTTTGGTTTTTTTATAATTATACCTACAAGAAAAATGTACGTCATAATACGAATGACTCGTTAGTTCTTGCATAGATTGTTTGATAGAGGTGAGTAAATTATCGTGCCCAATAATTAGTTGTGGTTTTGGCACTTGATAGGATAGATAAGATAAGTTACAGTAAAGTAAGCTTGCCTTACCTCTACGTATTTAGTAGTTTAATAAAAAATAGTACAAAAATAGTTTATAAACTATTTTTTAATTATTTGAACTAGACGCCGAACTTTATATAAATTAACCTAGATATGCTCATGCCTGTTTTATCTGGTCCTAAAGTATTCATAATTTTGTTATGTTTTTGTTCCTTAATGCTAACTTTAAGTTCCGACTGGTATAAAGTCAGTTCGTAACTACTTAAATAGAATACAGTTTGTCAAATTAATTAAGTTATACAGTGTATAAGGGCCTTTTTAAGGCAAGAGTGAATAGGCATTATCTAGGCAAGCATGTACCATCTTCGTCTGCATCTCCACTTACCACCAGGTGAGATGGCAGACAAATGCGGGCCTATTACATATAAAAAAAATGAATAATAATAATAATAATAATAATTAGCTGCAAATAATATTTTAAGAGGTGAACCAGGCTATGAAATTGAACAATTTCTTAAGAAACACAAGTCGAAATGTCAAAAATTTGGTCCTCTGCCATACAAAATTACCTACCGATCAAGTCAATTTGTATGGAAGGTTCAAAAATTTTCGTTATATTACGACCTTCCTTTCTTGGAGAAAGTTGATCAGTTTCATGTGCTGATTCACCCTTTAAAATATTTGCAGCTAATATTTTTACACCTTATAAATCCTGTCTTCTTCGTCTTTGGCGTGTCGAGTCGAATCAAATTTTATCTGACCAATAATTTGCCAGATTATAAATAGTGGATTGTAGTTGCTGTTATAGTAGTAGTATAAATAGTAAGCTCATTTTAAAATTGGAATACGATGCACTTATGCTGGGCGTGGGAAATTGGTTATCCAATTAAGCTGTCAATTAATTTGTTCCTCGATTTGTTTTAATATTTTATTGGAAACACGAGCTCCATTTCATGTTGTGGGGGAACAAAAATGCTGGGTCTTTACTACGTTTCTTTTAACAGTCAACCCACGAAACTGAACAACGTTCCCAAAGAAATGTAGCTCAACATATTTAAAAAGTAATAGACCTTTCAATGTTAGCTGTCCGACTCATTTTGTATGAGAGGTGCAATTTTTTTAAATTTTTCTTGAATATTTTTCTATGGTTTAGTTGCTGATTGACCCCTAAAAAGGACCGCAGTACTTTCCAAAACCCCCTGTATGCGTTTCATACATACACACACAAATCACGCCTTTATCCCTTCCGGGGTAGGCAGAGCGTTAACAATCGCAAAATTACGGTCGTTATCGCCACGTCTGACAAGTATTAAGGATCCTTTTCGATGATACACGTATCACCATAGTGACAGGTTGTCAGCCTGTCGCCTAAAATTGTAATACACATTAAACCCTCGAGTCCCCTAGTTGCCTTTTACAGCACCCACGGGAAGAAATGGGGTGATGCTATTCTAAGCCGGCATCACACCGCATGCGTTTCAAATAGGTAAAAATAGCATTTATTTTATAACCGCGAGCCTCGTTTCTTGCCGCGAACTCTACGGTCAGATTAATAGACTAAAATGACAGGTTGTCAGCCTGTTGCCTAATATAACCCTCAAGTCCCTAGTCGCTTCCAAAAGACACAAGACAAAAATTATAAGGTGCTTTCTAAGCTAGAGGCATCACACGCACATTCTAGCAATATGTCACTTTCTATGTAGGAGTAGTATAAAGGTGAATATACAAATACAAGGTCTAAAAAAAATTGCTGCTAATATTTCTAGAGATGAACCAGCTCATGAAACTGAACAACTTTCTCCAAGAAACATAGGTCGTAATATTAAAAAAAAAAATTGTACCTCCCATAAAAATTGACTTGGTCGGTTGGTCCAATTTTTTTTTAAATCTCCCTCTATATTTTCTTAAAATAACGTGGTACTTAACGCATTCTTCAGAACAAATATGTGAGTGATCTATGGCCCTAGAAAGTCCCTAATTGGAATTACCAATGCAAGTTCCATTGCCGAGTTCAATGGCGTCTCTATTTCCATAACCGTTGCGGCGCTGACGTCTACGTCCAATTTGAATGTCATGAATTACAAATTGATAAGTTACCCGCGATGTGAGGCTGAAAGTAAAGAAAGTTTAGAGTTTGAAATATTTCGTTTTATGGATTACTAGTGGGTCTGTTTTAATCCCGTAGCATCCCCCAGGAATATTTTTGTGGGATAACAACTATCGTATACGTTAATCCAATTTACCCTCTATCTAAGTGCCAAATTTAATGAAAATCGGTTCAGTAGATTAAGCGTGAAGGAGTAACAAACAAGCATACAAACTTTCATATTTATAAAATTTGTGGGATCGGTGATTTAGTAATAGCTGATGGTATAGAAACGTGATAAAAAGATTACTTAGAAAATCTGAACTACTAAGAATTATCTTGACACTGGCGAAATCACAATCAAAACGTCCAGTTAATACTGGTTTTCCGTGAGGGTAATAAGAAAGAGAGTGATCCATCCCGGTACATTCCATAAACAAACAATCTCGGCGTACAGGGATCAAACTACACTGGTTATCTACGTAGTCGGTCCCAAAGTTCTGTCATATATGAAAATACTGATAAAATAAAAAGTACCAATCCGTTTTTAAAAATTTATATATCAATTAAAAATACAATTATCGAAGAATCAAAATAACATAAAACTATTCGAAATGACCTCCCTTGCTTTTAATAACGGCCATCAACCGCGGCGGCCAGTCGTCTATCGCAGCACGCACCATATCCATGTTGATTTCAGCGACTGCTTTAACTATGGCTGACTTCAGGCTCTCCAAATTTTTATGGGGCTTAGCACAGACCTTGCTTTCTAAGACCTGCCAAATTTTATAGTCCATAGGATTAAGGTCCGGACTGGAGGAAGGCCAATCTTCGTGTCTTATAAACTCAATGTTTTGACGTTCAAACCAGGCTTGAGTGGTCTTGGCTTTGTGAGCGGGCACAGAATCCTGCTGGAACACAAAGTGATGTCCTGAAAATAGTGTGTTGGGCAGGTCTTTGACGTACCGATCCAAAACCGTCTCTTGGTACACTTTTGCACTGGTTTTGACCCCCTTTTCGCAAAAATGAACCTCAGTTGGCCCATAGTAGGAGACTCCTAAACAGACCATGACTGAAGAGGGATGATGCCCATGTTGCACCCGCGGAACTTTGTTTCCTGCTTCTTCAGAGCTGGTAGCGTACACTCTATCGTTTTGTTTATTATACTTTTCTTCTATATCAAAAATTTTTTGTTCTGTAAAAAGTATATCGCGGTGCCGGTTTTTCGCGTACCGTTTTAACAACACCCGGGATCTTTTGAGTCTAATTTCTTTTAAACGGGCATTAAGTAAGTGCCCACTCTTTTTTTGTATGCTCGCAGCTTAAGGTCTTCGTTTAAAACCTTTTTGACTGTTTTTCTACTAACCTTCATCTGCAAAGCCATAAGTTTCTGTTTTCGGACAGGATTTCTTCGTAAGCGCGGCTCGATCGCTTTGATCACTGCTGGTGTTCTTGCGGAGCGAGGCCGGCCAGTTCTTTTCTTGTCCTCAACACTTGAGACTTCATTGTACCTACTTATAGTACGATACACAAACCTAAGCGTTATTTTCAATTTTTTGAGCAACTTGAAAATGGTACTCGGCGAGTGCCCACAGCGATGCAACGCCAAAACTGCTATTCGGTTTTCTTTCAAAGTCCACTCCATCGTGAAAAATCGCGCCAAATGATCATTTATTGTTTTAAAATAATTGCCAAACATTCAAAAACGGAATGCAATAAAACTTTTCCAAATTCGTGTTCTAAATTCAAAAATAATATGCCAGTGACAGAACTTTGGGACCGACTACGTATACAGTTATAAAGATAACCAGCATACTTTGAACTCTTTAATGACCAGCTCATTGAGCCGGTTGATAGCAAAAAAAGAAAACAAATTAAAAAATAAACATTTTGAAATTGGAACTTAATCGGCAGAGCTCTTGAGAGCAGTCAGTTGCACGAACGCGGTCGACGCGGCTCCCGGCATTTCTTTATTAATTGAGCGAATAAAGTGCGCTGCGATGTCCGTCCGCTTTAATATACATAGCGCATAGTATACAGCTGCTGGGTACTGGAAGAGATTCTCATTATAATGGGTAATATTTATAAATGAAAATAATAAATCGAAAAATTTACAAGCGTCGACCGGGAATCGAACCCAGGTCACGTGAGGTACCAGCCTATTGCTCTACCACTGAGCTAACGACGCGCCGGTTGGCCTCGTCAATTTCTCGATCTCCTGATGCTCGCCTTGAAGCGACGATATCACTTAAATCCCAATAAATAAGTAATTTTTAATCTTTTCGTTTAGTTCCTAGTAGGTGGCGCTCGTGCGACTGATGTAAAAGTTCAGCAGAGATTGGCTATAGATAAGGATTAAAGTTTTTTTATTATGCACTTTAACTTGACAAATGATCATTTGATCTGAAAAGGCAACTTAGTTTGGAATAGTGTTGTTATCAGACAAAAAGTCCTTATTAGGGTAACCTGTGGCTTCACGGTGAACAACGTCAAGTTTTTTTGACAATTCTAAACAAAATCGGTCACTGATTGTCATATGTTTGGCAGTTTTTACGTACCGCAAAACTAAAAACAA
Organism: Keiferia lycopersicella; assembly: GCA_029255805.1. NCBI lineage: Eukaryota > Metazoa > Arthropoda > Insecta > Lepidoptera > Gelechiidae > Keiferia > Keiferia lycopersicella. Next base: position 1,874,843 of record JARACZ010000018.1, read on the forward strand.
TGTGATGCACGAAAACACAATGAATCTGTTAATACTCTGTATTTTGAAAATTTAGATGTGTTTCTTTTGAATTTTATTCTAATTGGACCTTTAAGGTAAAAATTTGGTATAGATTATTTTAGAAACAGTGAAATGATCCCAGAGTAATTTGTTAGTGAGCAGTTGGGCTTTAAAAAATTGGCAAAATTTATTCATTTAACTCAAACTCTTGTTTAATGAATGAATTAGGACGACGGAATGAACATTATTAGACAATAAACTTTTCAACGTTTTAAGTTTATGGTTTAAGTTTATGATTATACTTACGAGGCTGCCTATAAAATTAAACGCCGAATATTTGATGATGATGGGCTAAGACAATAAAAATTACAAACCTACATACCTACTTAAAGCTGTAACCTAATTATTTATTTAACAATTTAGGTATCTTTTTACACGAACGATAAGTAAAAAAAGGGCTGAATAAAAAAAATTAGGGCTGATATAAAAAAACATTATATTATTTTTACTGTCTAGTTCTAGAGGGCTCGCTAAGCATAGATATGTAAAATGTTCTAATTTTTTGGAAATACAAACTTTATGGACAAGTAGAAAAATAAATTTTGACACGTCCACAAGTTCAAACCGTATTATATATATTTTCTTTTAACTTGTCTCGGATGACAATTTAAGCCATAGGTCCTGGTTGCTGTCAATGGCTACTTAGACGGCGGTCATTCATTATCATTACACAACCACATCAGAAGCCTGCTACTTGTAAAAGGCGGTTGAAAAATTTTGACACTACGGTTCATTGGGCCGTTGGCCAACTTGGTGTCTTACACGAAAAGAAATAAAGAATACAAAAAGCTGCTCGTCTCATCTAGTCAATAAACGCCTACATCTTTGGTACCAGTAGTCATCTATTGATCGGCTCTCGGTGCGAGGCGAAGCGCTATCAACGCTATATTTTATTGTCAGGCACTCATCATAGGTATCCTTTACTTACGTAATTATGAAGCTCTGTTTAAATCTATACAGGGTGTAAGAGACGGTGTAATGAAGACTTCGCAGGCGTGCTCAGACCAAGAAACTAAACAACTTTTTATATTGGGGCTATGCTGGGAAACGTAAAAAATTTTTGGACCTCGCATACAAAATTCCCGATCAGCAGCTGACTTAGTATAGGAACTCCAAAAATTCTTTCGTTACCTACTACAGCCCCCATAGTAAAAGTCGTTCAGTTTCATGGTCTGATCACGCCTGCAAAGTTATCGTTACACCGTCTCTTACACCTTGTATTATATGATCATTTCAGGAACAGAACAACAATGTTTTCTGTCAAACATTACTAAGGGCTTTCCCCTTTAGTGGTCCAAAGAACAAAAAATTCTGGACACCGTTTAATATTAGAAGACAAGGATTTGGACACTCGATACAAAATGCTCTTTCAGTCAACGTTATTAATATGGGAGTTACGAGTACATTTTTTCAAATGTTAAAAATCAATATTACAGATTGCTAGCTCAGGTTGTCCAGATTTTTTTTCTTTGGACCATTTAACGGAAACGGGTTACTTACGTCAGATCTAAAATAATTTTACCTACAAGGTAAGACACCCTGTATAAATAGTTTAAGCACTCAACGTCAATACTTTATTATGAAATTGTTTGTAATATATAGGGTGTTTGGAAAAGTACTACGTTCCTTTTCATATGACTCTCTGCTGCCAAAACAAAATAAAATTTAGTACCACTGGGCTATCAAACCTCTTTCGTTTATCATTTGGGTCATCGAGTGTTTGAGTCAGAGAACGACGATAAACCCTAGTGTTAGGGTATGTATTATACTATTAGTAGGCCTCTGACATGGTTAAGACAAACATATAAGTAGAGCAAAGCGAACGTCTAGCAGAGAAATGTTCTAACATACATATATATATCACACCTTTGTCTCTTGCAGGGTAGGCAGAGCGTTGACGGCCGTAAAAGTGCGGCCGCTATCATGTTCGAATCGTGACGATAAAAAGGTACAGATGATAAAAAGCAGTCACATATATCTAAATCCGGAACAAAATGTTTCGTCATTCATGAAACTATGGCCGCCAAGTTTGGCTTACTTGCAACATATAGTGACGTCATATCACGAGCTATCTTAAATGCTACCCTCAGTTTCTGTCATAGCGTGGCGCAGTTCCATTGTGAATTCATTATGTGTAAAAAAAAATCCGTAGACGTTTTTTTGGTAAATTATGCTTGTCAAAATTATGAAATCTGTCAGCACTGGATATACAGAATGTTTCGGAAGAAATGCATTAAATTGGAGACGATAAATAGGGCATCGTTCTGAACAACTTTCCCTATGACAACCGAAACACGGCGTATATGTATTGAGCAATGGCTACGAATACCTTATTTATTTTAACACAAAAATCAAATAAACTCTATGCTAATTAAGATGAGGTAGATACTTAACTGACTGATAGAGCTTAGATTATTGCAAAAACGAACCAAAAAATAATTACTTGACCAGGCTGAATACCCACGAAAGTAACTGTTTTTTGCTAGAAGATTCTCAGAAATAACCGTATATTTCAGGAATAAAATAAATTAAATTCTTTTCTATTTTATTGGCGTAATATTTCAATCAAGTCCAAGCACTCAAATAAGTAAACACCAAAGAGCTATTGGCTACTTTATATTCAGTTGCAAGTTTCTGTGGGCAGAAAAAGATCAACGTGGGTTTTCTTTCCACCCACAAATGCCGTTGCAATTGTGGGTGGAAATTGAAGAAATTGAATTAGAAAAAATAAACACCTGAAGTATCGACGCATAATTTTACGATCTGTATGAACATATTTACAAAACAAATTGATGTCAGTAATGGACAGGGCAAGAAGGACAATTGGGTCAACCATCGGCCGGATGGTCTCATGACATCATCAAGTCGATAGAATCTCTATAGATGACATTTGCACAGGATCATGTGGATCGGCGCAATAGAGAAGTGTACTGTAGTGTCGCATCATTCAGAGTCCCTATTATTAGTTGTAAGCTAGATATTCTTTCTCTCTCTCTTTTAGGGCGGAAGAGAGAGCTAGGTAATAATATATTGTAACTGCATTCAGTCTGCAATGTACGCTTGGACTGCTCTCCCGTTTTTTGTCTTTTATCCTCCCTCTACATTACTTGGCGACCCTGCCAGCGCCTATACGATGCAGTGCCTCAATGCGGGCTGATGGTGATGATGGATGATGAATCGATAGGTAGCATATTCAAAATTCTGGGACTGAACTTTATGCGCGATTGATTACGACGCGTTTTTAGTTTTTTCGAGGATAAATTGCAGACGCACCGGACGAAATTCAGTTCAAGAATCCGTTCGAGGAACCCTACAAAATGACACCCTGTTCGTAGCACAACATGTGCCTTGAAATCCGCAGTATGGGATTTTCTTTTGGTTAACTGCTTTTGGCTTTAAACCGGGTTGGTATTGCAGTGGATACGTTCCTACATTTAAACAGAGCATCCAGACGGAGTGCATTAAAACATAACGGATTTGGACTCCGTGCAACTTGGAGACGCTGGGGCTTCAAATAATCTGCAGTCGAAGTGTCGGTCGTCTCTTAGTTCAGTGCGCACACTTACCGAATGATGCTGCGGAGTTTAGCATACACAAATCACGCCTATATCCCTGGCAGGGTAGGCAGAGCGCTAACGACCGTAAAATTACGATCATTATTGCCACGTTTGACAAATGTTTGAGACTCGTTTCAGATGAGTCGTGTATCACTATAGTGACAGGTTGTGAGCCTGTCGCCTAAAATTGCAATACACATGAAACCCTCGAGTCCCTTAGTCGGTTTTTACGACACCCATGGAAAAAAAAGGGGTGATGCTGTTCTCACATATTTGTTCGTGTCGTAAGAGGCGACTAAGGGACTCAAAGGTATTGGTGTATTTCATTTTTTAGGCGACAGGCTGACAACCTGTCACTATAGTGATACGTGGCGATAGCGACCGTATTCTTACGGGCGTCAACGCTCTGCCTACCCCGCAAGGAATAAAGGCGTGATATATATATGTATGTATGCTGTTCTAAGCCGGATTTTAGCAGCCATCACATTATAGAAAATTATATTATTGTGCACGTTTATCCGTATAATATCCTCCGTGAAATCTTTCTTCCTTAGGTCTGTATGTAAGCAGTGCCTGTTGTACCTATGTTTCTTTTGTATTTACTTGTGCCAATAAATTGTTAAACAAATAAATAAGACATAATTGTCCGTACTTCACAGGGCACGTCAAGCCATCGATCCCGGTTGCTTCCTATGATTATTTAGACAGCGGTCGTTACACACTAGCATTATTCAGGCATGTTGCTTGTGGTCAGAGTGCGACAGCTGTAATGTACACAGCGGGATAAAATATGAAATTAAATTATATTTCCAAAAGTCGAGATCCGGAAAAACACTGCAAAAATATACAGTATGTGTGAGAACCGTTTGAGTTCAGTATGCAGATGATCCTGCAAGTATGGCAAGTTGGTGAAAGATTGGCTTTATTGAGGATTTCCTTGAAAGCTTATTTGCATTTTACAAAATAAAGTATTTACTTGGTAAAGGGGACATTGCTCAAAGCAGGACAGTTTGTACAGAAGTAGCGGCCTGTCCAGTGGTTGCATCGGCTGTTGATGTTTTTCCAAAGGAATTTGATATTTTTCCATACAAAAACCTATGTTCTATGGGGCCACACATTGAATATATTATACATAGTCTTTGGTACAAAACAGAGATTTTTTGAAGGATCATTCCAATTGAGATTATTTTTGATTTTCGCGATTGTCATTTGTTACATTACATAGGGTTGCCAACGTCACAAACTAAAATTACGTTCTTTCGATTCATAGGATATGTGCACACTGTATTTATATCAGTTTTTTCAAACTTAACTTCGTAAACCACTTCGTAAAGACGATCAGCGCATATCTCTTTAATTTTTGCCTTAAGCATTAAAAAAAACCTATGAATTTCGATAGAATAGTCTTAACCTTTGACATTTGCTGTCAACCTGAAATGCAACCAGAACCTCCAAAGCTGGGACTTCTCACATTTCCAATGTTTCAGCGAAGAACATTTCACCAGCGAATATATTACGGATCCGTGGAGTTTAGCCGGGCTATTCTTCGTCAATCCAAAAATTCTTTGTTGCAACACAGATATATCACGAAATGTAGGTGTGTCATCCCGACGGCATGCCTTGTTTGTTGAGGCTTTCGGTAAGGCGACCTATGAGAATATCCTTTTACTAGTCTTTTTGAAATTAAGAATGCCATCTATTGAGACGTAAAAGAAACAAAAACCGAGCGAAATCGGTTCACCAGCGGATAATATCAAAACTGAAACATAAGTTTCATAGCACGAGTCATTAGTAATTTCGTTACATGTCATAAAATTTAATGACTGAAATACATGCAGGTAATTTCAATTATAATAATACTAGCGGGTGCCCGCGGCGTCGCCCGTGTGTAAGTTACCGTCTATCTATGTGCCGAGTTTCATGAAAATCGGTTCACTAGTTTTAGCGTCAAGGAGTAACACACAAACAAACATACAATCTTTCGCATTTGTAATATTAGTAGTGGTAAATCATGAGAATAGCCCGTTTAGTTTTGTGCTTGCATCTACTTTACTAGTTCACATCGTATGAAATTCAGCATAATATCGCGCAGTCATCTCCTACAAATGTTTTAAGTTACTCCAAAGTTGGATAATGTTGTCGGTGAATGTAAATGAGGAGTGTCACCTGGGTACTTGGACGTTATCCTTTTGTTAAGTAAGTAAAGTAAAAACATCTTATCTATTTTTGTTTTTTATTAGAGAACCACATTACTATACACTAGGGTTCATTGGGTCGTTGATCGACTTAGTGTCCCACACGAAAAGAAAGAGAGTAAAACGACTATGATGAGACAATGGATGGTTTTCAGATATATCCGTCGTATAGTAGGTATAGTAGGATTTTCCTCCATACATAAAATGAAATGAAGTAACTTTTTGCTGCTCCAAGCTTATTGCGTTTCTCTGTCTGCCTGCTTGTTTTTCTAAACCGCGCAACGGATTTTGATGCTTTGCGATAATGGTGATTTTGACTTTCCAACTGAGTTTTTAACCTGACTCAACGTTTGAAAACTGCAGATAGTGATAAGAGGTGACGGGGAGTGACTCTGAATTCTAAACAATGTCCCTACCTGCATATTGTTTTTAGAATTTATTAATTTTTTGCCTAAGAACCACAAAGATGTTTTGTCTAACAACCATAAAATTTTTCTACAATTTATTTTAATATGCAAAGGTATTTTACGATAGCATATACATTGCTTTAAAATTACATACAAGCAATTTTTATCTCTTGTTCCTGCATTGTGCTCAAAATAAATAAAAACTTTGAAATAGCAACATTTTTCCGTGATCCGTATCTAACAATTACTCCATTCGAGATCGTATTTTCTTTCCATGAAAATTGCAGAAAGTTAATCCCCTTTCCTCAGCTACTCTGGTGTAACAGAATATAAATCCGGTAAGCATCTTGCTGTTGTTAAAGCAAGTAATTTCAGTTCTCCGGCTGACAGCTTACTGGGTACGAGCAATATTACAAGCCGCGATGCTTCGAGCAGCTGTTGGAGTAATATTTCTGGAAAATTCTGGAAATTTCCGGAAAATGCGCTACAAATATCCAGCGATCGGGGCATCGAGCGACACTGATTTACTGCTGCAAATAAAGTTAAGGTCAGAATGCATCATGCAGTGAACACCGCTTCATCGTTGACTAAGCGGCGGTGACAAGAATTCGAGAAACATTTTGTAAAGAAAATGATTAATGTATACAGTATGCGGGCTACTTTAGAACAAAATATGGTAGTGAAAGTTACGTTTACTAGCAGAGGTATAGTTAGTATTCTCTGCTAGCGGTGACTCGCTGAAGTTGCAAATATTTAAGCAAAAAATGAATTTTGTATCGTCATCGCATTCTGGAAAGGGCTTAGCAACTAGGTACGAGTCTGCCTAAATTTCCACGCGCTGTTTTAAAAAAAATAAAAACTACTGTCTGGAAAATATTCTAGCTGAATTCAACTTCAGTGGTCAACTGCTCGTAAACGCAACCACACTCGACTACCCAAATTTGACCAATTCGCAGTATTAAGCCCAGATTCTTAAGAATCTATAACATAACATAACAAAGTTCTATATTACACAAAATTGGAACAACAGTAGAATAACACAAACAAGAAAACAGTACAACAAGGCGGCTTTAATGCCAAAATGCATCAATGCCTTTATATCGATTTATTATTCATTTTCCTTGCAAATTACTTTGAAATTTGATCACTAGCTCCTAGTTCAATTATGCAGTGAACACCGCTTTATCGGGTTTTAGTTTACAGCCGTTTGTTATGGCAGCGTAATAAACATTGTTTGCGACAAAATGCAGAGTCGCAAGGAAAATACGCGCCACGGTTGCTTTAGTTTGTTTGGAGAAAGTTTTGTTTTGATTGTATAGGTAGGTCGTAACTTACTTAAAAGTAGTTCGTGTATGCCGTGTGAAGCCGTGTGAAGCTGGCTTAGAATAGCATCACCCCGTTTCTACCCGTGGGTCTCGTTGTGATGAATCAGCGTTGCCTGCGAATGCAACGTCTTCCACTGCGCTCGCCAATCCGCCTGCCAAGCGTAAGTATGGCAATACCCCTCGATACGAGGAGGGCCATATCAAGCAAAGGAAAACACGCGCTAGGATTGCTTTAGTTGCTTAGAGACAGTATTATTTGTATAGGCAGTTCGTAGTAGCAGTCTTCGTAGAGAGACACTGATCGCGTTTTTTCGCGTGGTCGAATTTTTTTTGTCGTTTCCTGACATATGGTCCCAGGGGAAAGTTGTTCAGTTTCATGGTCTGCTTGCACCCTATCAGTATTCGGGACGCTGTCCCTTAAACCCTCTTATTTCTTTCGCACGCGAGTAATCTTCAGACTTGTCAAATCGTATTAGAAGAGACTAATAATAACAATAGATAAATGAGACGCATGGCAGCGGTTGAAGAAGTTGTGCTAAGCAATAATCAATACCAGAGGTTGGAAGTTGGAAAAAGTCTTTGATCTCCGGCTTTCCAATACTGAGGCATTTTTTACGTCATGTGGCATCGCTTAGTAACTAGTGGGCGCCCGCAGCTCCGCCCGCGGGTCCACCTGCGTGGAAGTCGGTTTTAATCCCATAGGAACCCACAGGAGCATTTTTTCAGCATAAAACTGTCCTATGTGTTAATCCAAGTTACCCTCTATCAGTGTGCCAGATTTCATGAAATCTTGTTTTGTATTTTAAGCGTGAAGAAGTAACAAACAAACATACAAACTGTCACATTTATAGTATTAGTAGGATGATAATAAACATTGGTCTGCCTGTCCTAAAAAGGCCGAAACCGTCTACACCGTCACACTTGAAGACTGGCTAGAAAGTTTCCCATTGGTATTACTTGTCTAGCACAAAGTATCTATTTAACTCTTCCCGATCTAAAGCCTCAAACACGACTGAACGAAACACAAAAGGAACTGAAAAATTCTTCATTCATTTCCTAGTGGTGTTCACCAGCTGCGGCCAATTGTAACCAGCTCAAACCGGTTCCATAGAAGCATTTGCATCTTGGAACCCCCTTTGTGATTCGCAAACCAAGTGGAGGTTTTGCGGGAATGAAAACCAGACTTTTGCTACGCTTGAAATCAATTTGAAGCTAAGTCAAAGCTTATGGCGAATAGTGCTGTGAACCAATATTTTTTTCATGATATATAGCTAATCTTTTAAAATGGATCGTACACGTGTCACGACCCTTTTCCTCCAGTAACACAACCCTCTTGACACAACTAGTAGTGTCATAGGTATGTAGCGGGTTTTTGACAGATGGCAAGTTAATTCGTTGTCGGAGCGGACGAGGAAAATTCCGCAAATTCATACGATTTTTAGGACCGTGTGATGCTGGCTTTGAATAGTATACACATACATACATACACAAATCACGCCTTCGTCCCTTACGGGGTAGGCAGAGCGTTAAAGATCGTAAAATTACGGTCATTATCGCCACGTTTGACAAAGTATTGAGGGCCCTTTCAGATGATTTGTGTATCACTGTAGTGACAGGTTGTCAGCCTGTCGCCTGAAGTTGTAATACGCATGATACCCTCGATTCCCTTAGTTGCCTCTTACAACACCCGCGGGAAGAATTGGGGTGATGCTATTCTAAGCCGGCATCACACGGCATAAATAATATGAATAGTATAACACCATTTATAGGTATAAAAGTATCGTAAAAGGAGAAACCCGGGGAATAATGCCTTCTAGTTATTATCTGTAATTAAAAACAAAATTAAGAATGCTCTTGAATATTTGCTTGTCAAATATCATGGTCTCAAAATTGTTGTTTAAAGTTGGTTCCATCCAAGAGGCATCCCACATCGTTAAGAGTTTGACCAACTGCTTGAACTGAAGTTTAAAAGTTGACTGCATTATGGACTACAACTATTGTGAACAAAATAAAAAAGACCATCTGCCAAGAGTGATACGAAAATATTTTTTGTGGCTAACATTCCAATATATTGTTAAACTTACAAATATTGTTTGCCACTTTCTTTGTCGGCTAACACATTTTTATGAAAGATCCAAAATACGAAGTTATTTTTTGTCAGTAAATTCACTTTGTAGGATATTTCTATTCAGGATTCTGAACAATTACAAAATAGGGTACTCCATATATTTTTGCCAAATAGATATATTTATTCTATAGATCACTCAATTTTACTTCGCGGTTTTGCAAGTGGCCCCGCAATAAAAGTTATTCAAAATAGTGAGTAGAATCACCCTACAAAGTTCGAGCATTGACTAAAAAATTACGTTGTATTTACTTTCCTTAGGATATTCATTTCTTAGTATATTTTCTGACATTCTGTATTGTATTCTATTACCATCTATTACTGAGGGACGAGGAAATTCTGAGACGTTTTTTGTCTCTTGTCCAGTGAAATGTGTTAACCCTCCTAACTCCGCAGAACCCTAAAACGAGCAAAGTGTTTCAGCGACCGGCGCCACTTTTTATCGTACTTCTTTCGCATTTCCTAGTTTACACTTTAGAAGGATAATATGGAAAAAGTCGTGGACTCTTTTACTTTAAAATATTACGCTCATTTCTTTTATACTACCTTTTGACGTGACCAACAAGCTGCACGCACGAAAAAACATACTCATGCGGCGTTACCTCGCTCTGAGACGTTCCGGCTTGAAGTGCAAGCGAGAACGCGGAACGAGCGACAAAGAGGCAAAATCGGCCTCCTCGTTCAGCAGCGTATATCTATCAAACAAATAAAATTAGGATTTTCTTTAGAATAATGCAAACATCCCATCATTATTTTATGACCATGTCCGGCTCAACTATCGTCAGTTAACCGACTTTACAGACAACCGATTTTTAATTTTATTTTTAATAGGTGTACCTAACCTAATAAAAATCCACCAGCAGCGTAGGCAAGTTAATGTACGAAATTCTAGGTAGTCATGCAGTTTCTTTAAGTAGATGAAAACTTAATTTTTTATAGATACTAGACTCCCAAATATATAATAAAATTTGAAATGCCGGACCTAGTTATGCCGAGAATATAAAATTTTAGGATGTCAGCTCGCCATAGGGATGTGCGCTGGACGGAATTATTATCACGGAAGTCATCAGCGGCGCGTGAATCAAACGGTTCGCAACCGAACAAAACTAAGGCGAGGAGCACTCTTGACGCACGACGGAGCGCAAAAATATCTCAGCGGTCTGTCAGATCCACACTAGAAATGTCAATCCCCATACTACAACCGCTCAACCGCTGTTGACGCAGCGCTATCGAAGTGTCATCCCGGCGAGTGCGGTTTTAGTATGGGGAGTGACAATATTTCTCGTATGCATCTGACAGACCGCTACGATATTTTTGCGCTCCGTCGTGCATCAAGTGTGTCCCTCGCCTAGAGGTACTTTGAGGTACCACGCTGCAACTAGCCGTTTACGAGCATATTTCAGTTTTCGCGGATTTTGTGTCTCAGTTGATCTTTTATGTTTTGTTTTGATAGAATAACCGCGTGATACATAATGACCCGGCAACAGAGTGATGTAGTGGTCAACACGCCAGCTGAACTTTGATGTATTTTGCTGAGCTATTATGAGGAAAGGAGTTCTCCGCATACGGATATAATTACATAATGACGCAAACCTGTGAGACTCTCATTTATTAATAGTGAGTTATCATCATTAGTGAGATATGTCACATAAATTGTTGAAAAGTACAACATTATTGAAAAAGCATCGTAAATTTTTGTAACGTCGGCGGCGGCGGTACAAAATTCAAGATTCAAGATTCAATCGTTTATTTCCAAGTAGATTCACAATTAATGCTTTTAGAATGTCAAAGAGTTACATTATAATACTGTCACTAAATAAATGAATTAGTTATTGTAAACAATAACAATTTTATATAAAAATCTGTTGGGGTTTTGTATGGTGGACGCCAACCTTGTTGATATACCATAGTGTTCTCTAATGTGTCAAGTCATTGTTTACGTCGTGCGGGTGCAAAATTCTTAATCATTAAAAATATTCATAATCCTGAAGCCAAGTCCCGTTTTATTTTCTACAAAATTGTACGGCGGCGGTACCGTCCAGCGGCGCACATCTCTACCAAGCAGCGGAAGCAAAGTTTTATGTGCTATAAGGATAAGTAAAGTAGGACAGGTAAGTTTTATAACACTCTCGTGATGGTTATATTTAGGACTTTAAGAGTAGCTTCGTCTTTTGGCACGAATCTCTAAGCTGAATAATATGAGATTTCATATTTTAAAATGAAACGCGTTTCTTCCTTGACTTGTTTGAATATGTAAAAATTCGGAGCAAAAAGCAGCAGGTACCATACGATCTATGTGAAGCAGTAGTTGTGTGACTGCCAGCGACGCAAAAGGTTCCGGGTTTGATTCGTGGTGGGATACCTACTCTTAAATTGTCAGCCACGGACCAAAAAATTAGAACCTTTTAATGAAGCGACTGCCTGCATCGCAAGGTATTGTTGTTTATGACAGCCACCTTGCCTTAATAGATTTCTTGAGTCAAAAAACTGGATCCGGGCATAATCCGGGATAACACCGAAAAGCTACTAAAACCGCACTCGACGGACTACGCTGCGATAGCGCTGCGTCGACAGCGGTTGAGCGGTTTTAGTGTTGGGATTGACATTTGTAGTATGGATCTGACATACCGCTGCGATATTTTAGCGCTACGTCGTGCGTTAAGTATGTGTGCCCATGTCATTATAAGAGCATGTCTGTCAGATCTCCTGTTATTTTAGTACGAGGTTTGCGGAATACTGTGAGCAGATATGAAATTTTTCACGCGGTCCACATCTGGGGCCTTTGTTCCAATATCACAGTACATTACCTATGTAAACAAAAGCAGTAGAGAAACTTCATGTAAGTATTCAGAGCAGAAACTCACCCACACAGACGCACGACTCAATTAAAACCACTATCAATTTTTCCTTTCATTTACGTTTCCATTCAATTTGTAAAGTAGAATACTCGTAGGGACTGTATATCCTGATCGGTTAAAAAAACGATTTGTAAATGGCGACTGTTTATCATGCTTTCTCTCTCCCACTGAGGCTCTTATATATACCAGGCGTTCATGCTTTCTCGCTCAAAGTTAAATAACCGCCGCCATTTGTAGATCGTTTCTTCATCTGATGTGATTATGGTGGTGTAAAAAATAATATCCTCGGAAAGTTAAAAACCGAACGGCCTTTTGAATTTATTGTCTACATCCTCTCGCATGTTACGTAAGTTACCTACTGCCTATTATGTTCTCATGTGTGGAAATAGATTTAAATGAGATTCCCATTTTATAATACAAAATTAGTTCGACTGTTCGATACAAGATCCGAAAGTGGCCTTTGCGCTGACAGTCACAGTAGGTAGTCCTGTGGCTATTATTCCCAAGCAACAGGTCCAGTTTAGCTACTGCTTCAACCTATACTCTATGTACTGTGCCAATATTCTCGGGTCTCTAGCTGTTCCTGTCAGAATTTCACGCTCGGCTATTTCTTTTGGTGCATCTAAATTTGTGGAATATGCATTTGCGGTGGGTTCAACCGCCGGTTCAACGGAAAAAGGTAGTTGGACTAAAAAGCGTTGTCTGAAGTTAAAATCCTTAGTCATTGTTCTCACCTGTTTTCTTAAGGCTCCATATTATATAAAATGTAAAAAAAATAGCTATTACCAGCCGACCAAGTCAATTTGTATGGGAGGTTAAAAAAATTTTTTCATGTTTCGACCTATGTTTCTTAGGGAAAGTTGTTCAGTTTTATGGGTTAGTTCACCACTTAAAATATTTGCAGCAAATTTTTTTACACCCTGTAGAATAAGGCAAACCACCATTCATATGGTAAGTATAATATACAGGAATGGTGTCCATTGCCTCGTTTTTCGAAACTACAGGCTTCAATTCTACAGGTCAAATTCGATGTACATTGCGTAGCCAGTGGGACATTATAAAACCAGGATTTTTGACCCGCTACGCTGTTGTTTCGTTGCATAGGCCACTGATGGTGTTAGGTTTAACAAGAGCTATTGGTGACCGATGATGTGAAGACTGCAGTGTCGTCGTTAGAGTAGGTATTGAATTGTTTATTCTCATTACGCTTCCAAATGAGGGTAGCATGATAGGTATTCTCAATCATCAGTTGCTCTCACGACCATGAGCGGTGCTACCTGTTTGAAACATCCATTTCTTTACCCACTAATTGTCCACGAGTAGACTCGATTCTTTCTTTTCCCGTGGGACACAGAGTCGTCTAACGACCCGATGAACCCTAGTGTCAGAATTTTTCAACCGCCTACTATAAGTAGTAGGCTTCTGACATGGTTGTGTAACGACCGTCGTGTAAGTGATCATAGACAGCAACCGGGACCTACGGCTTAACGTGCCATCCGAAACACGGAACCATCTTACTTACGGACAATCGGATGGTTCAGCCCGCAATATCCTAACCAGACTGGAAATAAATTCACAAAGTGATAAATATGAACTTTGTAAGTGACCAACGCCAAAGGCAGTCGCACTACCACTGCGCCACATCGGTCGTCCGTCACTCAGCTTGAAACTACAGTTACGTAATTATGTAGCTCTAAAATGAATATTTTAAGAAATGATATCATCTATCCTAAAAAGAATCTCTAAATCTAAGCAAACCGCCTTGAATTTGTCAATTTTACCTCCAGCACTTCGTATAAGCCACGTTATACGAACGCGCACGGTCTTAAAAAGACAGTGAAAAATGCATCCCGTATCGACTGCCGCTGAATCTACAGTTTTATAAATATCCGCTGGGTTTCGTCGATTTTCTCCAAAACGCTCGAAAACACCTGCCATTTATTATCGTGAAGAAGGGTATTACTTTGTTTATTACATCTTCTTGGACTAAAATAAAAGGAGTTTGAAAGATGAAAGACACCCTTTGAAAAAAAACTTGGCTTCAATAATAGGTAGGTATAGTAGTTCATACAAGTCCTTGCTTTTCTCCAAACTCGTGACTTCATGAGTCAACCATTATGTAGATTTATGCAACTTACTTGTTACATTTGAGTACTGATGTGGAGTAGTGGTAGTGTGACTGCCTTTGACGAAGAAGGTTCTGGGTTCGAGCTGCAAGCTGTCACACTTTGTAAAAAAATGGCTTCAATAATAGGTAGGTATAGTAGTTCATACAAGTTAGGCATTGCTTTTTCTCCAAAGGTGACGTGACTCATGACTTCATGAGTCAACCATTATGTCGGTTTATGCAACTTACTTGTTAGATTTGACTACCGATGTGGCGCTGTGGTAGTGTGACTGCCTTTGACGTAGAAGGTTTTGGGTTCGAGTTTCGGTGGGTCACTGTCAAAGTTAATATTTGTCAGAGGCCTACTACTTGTAGAAAGCGGTTGAAAAATTCTGAAACCAGGCCATTTTTGGTCCTCAATGTTTCGACTGGTTACGACAGCCTTCTTCCGGAGGTCGTCGGATCACAGACGCCCGCCCGTCAGCTGTGATTGCTGAGCGCAGCATTGTAAACATATTATGATTTATATTGGTTTGTTTGATAATTAAATTAGTCAACCATATCTGTGAACATTTTCTTCAAACAATACTTGTTCACATCCACCCACTGCAGCGTATAGGCCTATCTACAGTACTACTACTTCTCGTCTCGTCCTGTGGCCTATGGGGTATACCCTGCAGTGGTTGGATGCAGGTTGAGAATGATGATGATGATGTTGAATACTTGTTCAAAAGCAACAGCCATTTAGACTTTTACATTGTAACTCTTTTCCTAAAATTAAAGCTACAAAATGGTGGGTCTCACTCACCTTAACCCAAAACAAATGGTCACCCGCATTTCGTATGCAGCGAGTCACTTTGCGCGCTCCGAATTCCAACTTGAGATACGAGAAGGTGATAAACCAGCGTATTTCCTGAACTACCTCTTCAGCTAACAGATTTACCTGATATACAGGGTGTTAGGGACAGCGTCCCGAATATTGATAGGGTGCAAGCAGACCATGAAACTGAACAACTTTCCCCTAGGAACATATGTCAGGAAACGACAAAAAATTTTCGTCCTCCCATACAAAATTGCGATCAGCTGATTGCATTTACTATGGAAAACCAAAATTTTTTTGACGTTTTCTGATATATGTTCTTAGGGGAAAGTTGTTCAGTTTCATGGTCTGAAAAAAGAAGAGAAAATTATTGACTTGATCCTGAAAATTACCATCTTTAAATAATTATCCCTCTACAAATAGAAATATTGAAATCAGTCAATAGACATTTTTGATAATGTTATTTTTTAAAACAATAGGTAGGTACGGTTAGCTGAACATCCTTAGATATTAGACTATGATGATTAAAGAAACGTGTTTTCTAATCCTCTCAAACCTATACCTACAGAATCAACTGAAACTATTTATGTCACAATTGTGGTAGGTAAAGCTTTAAAAATTACTTCCAATAAATGAGCCAACCTGTTTGACCCGGCAAGTCAAAAGACGTGGGTTCGAATCCCAACGGCGGCGTGATTTTTTCTACTTGTTTCATTTTTATTAACTTTATAACTAAAAGTTAATATGAATATTTAGTGTTTGATTAAAACACCGTGTTAAAAAATTACTATCTTGTGAACAACTTCTACAAAATAGCAAACATTCACCATCAAATGAATCATTACTAGAACTAACAGGAACGGTCTAATATGTTGCCATATATGATTTATACAATCTTTATTCATAGAACCGTTCGATGATTCGTTAACCTGAGTTCAATTGGCTTATTTTGGAAACCTTTGAAAAGAGCACCTTACTAAAGCAATCTTGTACCAATCATGTATCCATGAGAGTACCTATTTATCCCATAAACCAATCAAAAACGTATTTATTTCTCGTGAGCATCAAAAGGCAAGAGAGGGGTTATAAATGTGAACTACCGCGTGTAATTACTAGATTGAGTAAGTAATGTCCCATATTTTAACCCTTTTTCAAGTCAATTCAGTGCACCTGTTTTAAGCTCTCTGTTAACTCTATGGTTGGCTGGTAGAAAATGCTGCGTGGCATTAGGCCTGCCTCTTATAATTTAGTGCAGTAAAGTTTTATAAAGTAACTGGCTGGTACCCGCGACTTCGTTTCGCTGACTTAGTATTTTAGATGATAAAATAACCTTGTTTCCTTCACTAACGTCCTAAATTATACATGCTAATCTGGGCCCCTATTAGTGCTCCTTGTGGACTACGTCAGGAACACCAAACCTTCAAAGTCTATATGCCAGCAGAAACTACCCATCAAGCAGAACAACTTTTGCTTTCGTACCATATCTTTATCTCGTATAGTTTAGGTGGGCTCCTGGTTGTGCACCTGGTGGTCTACATCAGGTACTCCAAACCTTCAAAGTCTATATGCCACCAGAAGCTACCCATCAAGTTAAACATTTTTTGCTTGGTGCCATGTCTGTATCTCCTATAGTTTAGGCGGGCTCCTGGTGGTGTACCTGGTGGTCTACTGAAGGTACTTCAGACCCTCGAGTGGTGAAAAAAAGTAGCCTATGTCCGTTCTCGGTATCTTACTAATCTCTGTGTGAAATTTCATGATGATCGGTTCAGTGGTTTGGCCGTGAAAGCGTAGCAGACAGACAGAGTTACTTTCGAATTTATAATATTAGTATGGATATTAATAGATAACAGGTCCTTGTCGGCATTTAGTTTACAGGATAATTGCGTTTTTATGAAGTTGTGATTTGTAGAGTTACATCTTTTGATGTCTGTATAAAAAAGAAAAGAAAGTGTGTTGTTTTTAGCAATCAATACGGTCTAAATTCCGAAATTGAACTCAAGCACATAACATCTCCTTTTTGGACATCCGAGATACTTATTTGATTTTTTCTGAAGTTCAGTTTTTCTGAAGTTCAGTTTTTCAGAGTTACGGTTTTGGAAGTCTTGTGGAAATTGTTGTTAGAATTGTAGTTTTTTATAGTCAATATGACTTTATATTACGAAACTAACCCAATTCCATACTACTGGACCTTTTTTGCACGAATGGATGTAGCGTAGGTTGTAGCATTTAATTTTATTTGACTAGCACGCGTCATAACCATGTTACACAGCAATATTTGTGAATTATGAGTGTAGTTTCAGCTTAGCTTGAATTTAATTTAAACAGAATTTGCGTTTAGTTTCAATATTTATTCAGTTATCTGTGTAATTCGGTGATGATCAACGGATTATGGATACACGGATAGTCGGATACGTATGTAAATATAGTTAACATACAAATGTAATAAAATGTACCTAGTAGGTAACATACAAACGAATATGGCAGATACGAGAATGGGTGGTGGATCAAACACTTAACGCACGACGGAGCGCTAAAATATTGCAGCGGTCTGTCAGATCCATACTAGCGCCGCTAGCGCAGCGTCGTCCGCCGAGTGCGGTTTTAGTATGGGAAGTGATGTTTCCAGTAGACCGCTGCAATATTTTAGCGCTCCGGCGGGCGGTAAGTGTGCGATCCGCCGTAGAATTGCTCAAAAGGATTATCGTAGGGAGTAGAGTAGGGATGGGCCGAACATAGGTTCACCGAATACGAATATTTTTTTTGCAAAAAGTTTGACGGACCGAATATTCATCCGCATTTGAGCAGGAATTTAAATCCATACAAAATAGGTAGGTAAGTCGTAAAGAGACCTATCGTGTCAAATCGTAATGGTTCTAAAACAAATGAAGAATTTTGACACCAGATTATAGAAAAAGTCCACAAAGCAAAAATGACATTTGGTTCTGTGAGAAAATCCCGCGTACGCAGCTAACCGTTTTTTAATAAGATATTTTTTTTCGCGTGGGACACCGAATCGTCCAACGACCCGATGATCCTTGTGCCAGAAATTTATTAAAAAAACGAATTCACTATTCAACGAATATTCAGACAACCTTGAATTTAGACTTCACTAATATGATTAGGTTATTGGGATCATAAAAATTATTATTGGTAGATGTTTTACGATTCCTTGAATAATGTTTATACTTTTAGAACTCTACAGAAAACTGTTGATATCAAGTCATTGACATAGCAGGAAATTGTAAAACACAATTATTGTTACCTATATTTTGTTTGCCATAATAATGACATAGTACCAGGAGCTGTATTTTTGAAACAGTAATTTCTAAAATGCAACTGCAATGACGTATCCAACCACTTGTATTACACTTTCTACTATTCGGTAATTTGTGATTGGTTAAAATAGAAAAAAGTATGATGCGAGCGTAAGAAACGTATGATTAATTACTATTAATTGAGTTTATTGTGTATTGCGGGTGAGAATAGCATCACCCCATTCTATCCGTTAGTGTCGTAACAAGCGACTAAGGTAAAATTAACAAGGGAACGATCAGCAGCGTTCTCTGTGATGCTATATCTTGCACTGCGCTCGTCAATGCTAAGCGTGGTGAGTATTGACATCTTAATGAGGGGATGCCCATGTTCAGCAGTGGACTGTTATTGTTTTTTATCATACGTTCTAACATCAACTTATCACACCTGAAATGCCCTACTGAATTCACATAATATCCTTGACATTAAAAAATCTGGTAGTAGAAAGTGTAAATCGAAAGGTTAGACCAGTTGTTGAGGAGTTCCGTGCTCGATTTTAGAAATCACTGTCTCAGAAATTGGGATCAAAGTTCATTGACTTGTAGCACGTGAACTCGTTTACTTTTGTTTGTTTGTTGTCATGGCTTGTGCAATTAGGCGTAACGATGTGATGTTATCTGCCATAGTAACCACCGTACCTATCTGTTACATACACATACATACACATATCACGCCTTTATCCCTTGCGGGGTAGGCAGAACGTTAACGTCCGTAAGAATACGGTCGCTATCGCCACGTCTGACATTTTTTGAGGATTGTTTTCCAAGGTTGTTTCAGAAAACATTGTGTATCACTATAGTGACAGGTTGTCAGCCTGCCGCCTAAAAAATGTAATACACCAATACCCTCGAGTCCCTTGGTCGGCTTTTACGACAACCGCGGGAAGGATGTGGGGTGATGCTATTCTAAGCCGGCATCACACGGCATCACCTATCTGTTGAAGGAATAATATTGGTTCAATCTGCAGGTAAGGAAGATAACTGCCTACTGTACCAACATTCGTATTGCCAGTACATTCATGTAAGGGACCAAATTATACTGGTTTTCATAAAGAGTAGTATAAAAATAAAAGGATTCATTAAATGAGTAAGAAGGTTGATGTGCTGGAGATAGTACGTTCAGTTTGAACCAGTAGGCTTGTCATGCAATAGACAACTATCTTGTTTAGGCGCCAGTAGATTTCAGACGTGTCAAATCATATGGGTTTCTAAACAACTGAAGATTTTTTGACACAAAAATAAATGAAGAAATATTTATTTCCCTACAAGAATCATCATCACTTTTCTTTGCCTAATTCCGTTCTCTCGGAGCGTCGGTGGCCATGTACCAATGTGTTGTTACTCACGTACATTTACCGATTGCTCTTGCGGTGAAGCAATAACATCGTGATCAAACCCACATTCAAATAAAATTTGAATTCAGATGATATTTGAATGTGACTTAACCTAGGGTTTGGGGAATGGAATTTATTATCCTTGAATTATCCCGTTCTTTGTCGGGGTCGGCTACCTAACCTACGGGATTTGACGTGGAACCAAATTTTTAAACAGAGCGACTGCCATCTGACCTCTGCAACCCTGGCTAGCCTGGCCCGAATCCTAGGTGAAGTCACATTCAAATTCAAATTTTATTTGAATATGGGTTTCATCACGATGTTTTTCCTTCATCAGCAGTCGGTACATATTGATGTTTACGCAGCTTTACCGGCACTACGAAGTTAAGGAGACACTTGTATCATTAATCAATCCAGAATTCCCAGATTGAACTGCTACACAGCTGAGTTCTAAATCTAATAAGATTATTTCATCCATTTCCATTCTAGATTCTAAATAAAAAAAACTGAAATCCTATATCCAGGACACACATCCGGGAATTTCGTCCCGTGGGAGGCGACAACTGTTCAGTGTGCATGCTTCCGCATTTTTCACAGCTATCAAAACTCACTCACTTTACAGGGTTCCGCGTATTATTACAACTACTAAAACAGCTACAACAGTCCACAACTTGACACAAGCCTCCATTTTTTATGAATTTTCATGTTAATAACAAGAGAGAAGCCACACTAGCATTATACGTACTGCGAGCTCGCCTCGCTCGGCTTTTCACGTAAAAATCATAAAATGAGCTGCACAGCACTACAGCAACAATGTAAGTATTGCGGGCGAAGCGAGCTCGACTTTTCACGTACTCTCCTCTTCTGATCTATGTTTGTCAAACTCACTACTACGATCGATGCTGCTACGATCGATGTGGCGGCGCAGTGGTAGTGCAACTGCCTGCAACGCAGAAGTTTCCGGGTTCGATACTCGGTGGGTCACTCAAAAACTTAACATTTATTACTTTGAAGATGAAGATTAAGAAAGATGGTTCAATGTTTTAGAGGACACGTTAAGCCGCAGGGCCCAGTTGCTATATTATTATTTGAACGGTAGTCGTAACGCAACTGTGCCAGAATTCCGCTGCTTGTAGAAGTCGGTAGAAAAGTTTTGACACTAGAGTTCATTGGGTGGACGACTCGGTGTCCCACATAAAAAAAATCTTTTTCCATTTTTGCATCAAGACATTATCGACAATGAAAACGTGCGGATACGGAACCTTTCACCACTATCCACTTACAAACTTGACCATAATTTTTTTAGAAATGTATTTTTTCTAAAAGTTTTTAACTTTTATAGCTGGTGTATCACGCAGCGTTTTGGTGGTACATTTTTCCACTGCCATTCTGCGCTACGAGAGTTGTGAGGATTCTGCATGGGAATACTTCAGGTACCGCTAGCATCATCAGTCAGTATGCAATATTCATAGTGAATTTTTCCGGACTCTCTAACTGGAACGACTCAAAGCATATGCTGTTCTCTATTGCCAAGTTTCTGTAACCCATGTTGTAAAATTGTATGAATAAAATAAATATAAATATGAATGAAATAAATGTATATTTAGTAGGTTAGACGACTGTGTCCCAACTGGAACGGTCGTTTAAAATGGTTATTATGAGCGTAAAAATTATAGAATTAACTATTATAATTTCAGATTGGAAAATAATAAAATTAATTTTTATTATGCTTTTGGTTATTTGAAAAATGGAATTTTATTCTAATTCGAATAGTAATAGTAGGATGTTTTTTTTTGGGTGCGAACAATAAGGGGGTTCATATATTTAATGCACAACGCAGCGCTAAAATAACGCTGCGTAACGCATGCGTCTGTCAGATCCGTACTAGAAACGTTAAACCGCTATCTATCCTGAAAAAATGTTCCTGTGGAATGCTACGGGATTAAAACCGATTTACACGCGGGCGGAGCCACGGGCGTCCATTTTTATGACAACTAGGTATTCGATCTCATTCACGTTTCGTGCAATTTAACTTGTGGATGAAATAAAGGCGTACAAAGACGTAGTAAAGCTCAACTAAAATGGCTAAACAGAATTAGCCGAATGCGGGGCACGAACGGACGAACTGCAGAAAATTCAATTAGAGTGATTAGTTTCACCCTGCAACGCCATTTTGTACTGGAAGTTGACTCAATTCAGAATGCCAGAGCTAAAATATACAAAAAAAAATTACAGTGGAAGGTAAAAATCTGCTATGTGACTCAACATAAATCTCTTATAGGGACCAAGTTTCATTCTCAGCATATTTTGCTTGCTTGTTGTATTCTACTAATATTATAAATGTGAAAGTTTGTTTGTTTCTTACTCCTTCACGCTGAAACTACTGAACCGATTTTCATGAAAATTGGCACACAGATAGAAAGCAACTTGGAATAACACATAGGACAGTTTTTATCCCGAAATAATGTTCCTGTGGGATGCCACGGGATTAGAACCTACTTCCACGCGGGTGGAGAGCCACGGGATATTTTGAAAAAACCATCAGCAACCATATAAATATTATTTTGAAAAAACCATCAGCTACTCTTGGTTAAGGCATTCAAAAATAAAATGCTCCCTATGAAATTACCATGATCAGAAATGATTACTATAGCTTGGCCAGAATGAGTAGAAATGAAATAAAGTGGAACTATTTTTTTTATGACAAACTGTTGCCATAATTATCTGTCAGATTTGACAGATCGCGAAGAAAGTGGCGCCCTCATTTTTTACCTACCCTTTATGGTCAAGCTACACGTAAATGTTTTTTGCCGCGGATGATTGTAAAAGGAGTCGTGAATTTTGATACAATAGTTTGTTACTCAGAGTGATTAGTTGGCGCCACAGATCAAAAATGACATTTGCGTCATTCATGATAGATAAAAAAAAAATTTGTTACTATGGTCACACATACATACATGACATCTATAGTCTGTGGTTGGCGCTGAAGAATCAAGACCGCCCAAAAAGTAACTTACATTTTTATTCTTTAGAACTTCGACATTGTCCTGGTTCAGATAAAAGCTATTTTAGATACATTAGTTTTTACTAATCGGTATACTTATCACGTGTAGGGTGACTCTACGGGGAGTAAGGGACAGCGTCCCGAATACTGATAGGGTGCAAGCAGACTATGAAACTGAACAAATTTGCTCTAGGAACATATGTCAGGAAACGACAAAAATTTTTGGTTTCCCATAGTAAATGTAGTCAGCTGATCGCGATTTTGTATGGGAAATCGAAATTTTTTTGGCGTTTCCTGACATATGTTCCTAGGGGAAAGTTGTTCAATTTCATGGTCTGTTTGCACCCTACCAGTATACGGGACGCTGTCCTTAACACCCTGTATACCTGGATTTTATGTTATAGGTGAGATTTTCTAGTATTTTCCGGATCCAATTGGTTGACGGTCTTAATTATTTACAAAAGCATTAAAAGAATTGAAACATAAGAGGCACAAAGGCGGACTTATCCTTTAAACGGATCTCTTCCAGTCAGCCTTTTAGACAGTTCAGTTCATGATTTGCATGCATCTTATAATTATTCAAAGATATGTTTGCCACGCTCTGTAACTTTATAATTTTAATTTATTTCTTAAAACAAACATGTTTAACTGGAATGAGAACAGATGCTACAATTTTCGTATTTTGAAATACGTCAGACGAAACATAAGAAGATTTTGAGATGGCGTCGCTGTAGTATAAGCTTCTTATTAAAAGCAAGAAATGTCTTGCTCCTTTTATGTCTACGTTATTTCACTCACATTCTTAATGAAAAACTTAAATGACTTTTATTTTAAAGTGAAAATAATAAATGTTTGCATGTATGTACGTGGCTGATATATTCAGAAGTCGGTTAGGTATCTGTTAAAGAGTTACTCATCAGAGTTTTTCTGAAATTACCTACCTATTTTTACCAGATAATTCAGTCATTTTTAAGTTTAAGTGTTTCTCCACCTTCTATCTTTTTCGTGTGGGACACTGAGTCGTCCAACGACTCGTTCCCCACTTTTTCTGAATAACCACTTAATATTCTTTATTTTTGACTAAACTAATGGTCAATAAATTTACCATCCCAAGTGAATAATAGCTTCCTGAATTAACATTCAAAGTTTTCTTGTCAAAAAATTTCATTTCACTATATGTAAGCGCGAATTGCACTTTATGAAGTCCATACGGCTCATACAAATGATGTAGGAGCAACGAGAAAGCACATGCATGACGATTAATGGTCCAAGTTGGTCACACTCTAAACATTCTCCGGTAAATGCATTCCATTCCCGCTGCAACAAACGTTCTGTTACGCACACGTCATACTGGGCAAGCTATGGAAACAAAACTGCACTATGAAGTTACACTAGGTAATGCATAGGACTTGTGAGAACGGGTAAGGTGTCATGCGAATACAATATATCGTTCTCACTGGCCAAGATGCAGTCTACAGTGAAATTGATAAAATTGCAAGCCTTGAAGGATGAGACAACTGACCTGTCTTGGAAGCGTGAAGTATGCTTTGTAAATGTAAAGGCTGATTCTGACAGGTGCAATAACATCATTGTTTTTGTGATCTGCATTTTATCTTTATTATTTACATCGTATTACATCCAGCCGTGTGATGCCGGCTTAGAATAGCATCACCCCGTTTCGTACCTCTTGGTGTCGTTAGAGGCGACTGAGGGACTTAGGGTTTCAGGTGTTTTACTACTTTTAGGCGACAGGCTGACAACATGTCCCTATAGTGATGCACAAATTATCTCAAACGACCTTCTATATTTGCCAGATGTGGCGATAGCGACCGTATTTTTGCGGCCGTTAACGCTCTGCCTACCCCGTAAGGGATAAAGGCGTGATACATGTATGCATTACATCCACTACAGGCCAGGTTACATCTCCACAATATGTCGTTTTCGCCATGCAGTCGCTACCAGCTCTTCAAGTCATCGGTCCATCTGGTCACAGGGTCTCTCTGGCCGACGCTTCCACTCGAGTACCCCTTACTCCATCGGTACTACAACAGATAGGGCCAGTCTACTGGCACTTCAGCTTGCTACGCTTCCAGACCATGTTCTTCATAATTTTTTGGTCTTTTAAAGGCTTTTTTAATAATATAACACAGAACTACTTAATGCACTTATGAATCCATGCTTGGTTTTCATCTGTTTGAAACAGGCACTTCAAAATTACTGCTTGTCCACTATGCAACTCGGTATAGAACTTCACAAGCAGAGTATCAGAACAGAACCACGTTAGTATACAGTAGAAATAATCTTCAGCAAAGAAGGAAGCTGTGGCCACTTAGCTTGGCTAGACGAAGAGGATGTCGCTCAAGATCGAGAAAATTGGAGCATTATTATTCTGCGAGGTAAGGGATAACAGATATCATCACCATCATGGTAGAACAGAGATGATAGCAGAAAATTTAGTAGGAAGCTATGGTTTCAAAAACCCCCTTTATGGATCAGGACACTTTATGCAATGCAGGTCGCTTTCATAGTTTTCAAAACCATATATTTATGACAAATTCATTTATGAATAATAAAAGTAAACAGGTAAAAGTGTGTCGTTTTACTTCAAAAAGCTCCAGTTTTTTGCATCCGGAAATGGTTTTACTTGCTTTTTATGCTTAAGGGACGGAAGACTGTATTGCTCTTCTCCTTTTATACCTACTGTGACAGTACACAGTCCAACAATTCCCAACCCGTTCCCACCGACACGAAACCTCCCAAACATATTATATAATTTGTTAACAAGCCTTGATATATACGGATACGTGTGATGCCGGCTTAGAATAGCATCACCCCATATCCTTCCCGCGGGTGTCGTAAGAGGCGACTAAGGGACTCCGGAGTATTGGTGTATTACAATTTTTAGGCGACAGGCTGACAACCTGTCACTACAGTGATACACATGTTTTCTGAAACAACCTTGGAAAACAATCCTCAAAAATGTCAGACGTGGCGATAGTGGCCTTATTTTTTACGGCCGTTAACGCTCTGCCTACCCCGCAAGGGATAAAGGCGTGATATATGTATGTATGTATGTATGTACAAGCCTACAGTTTGCAAAAGTTGATTGCTGTAATTTGCGAGCGTAAATTACCGACGGGTAAATACAACTAACTTTTACGTGCAGTTAGAATCTGTGTCCGCAGTATGAAAGACGACCGATGTGGCGCAGTGGTAGTGCGACTGCCTTTGACGCAGACGGTCCCGGGTTCGATTCTCGGTGGGTCACTCACAAAGTTGATATTATATATCACTTTGTGAATTTGTTCCCAGTCTGGTTAGGACATTGCGGGCTGAACCACCCGATTGTCCGTAAGTAAGATGGTTCCGTGTTTCGGATAGCACGTTAAGCCGTAGGTCCCGGTTGCTGTCTATGATCACTTAGACGGCGGTCGTTACACAACCATGTCAGAAGCCTGCTACTTGTAGAAGGCGGTTGAAAAATTCTGACACTAGGGTTCATCGGGTCGTTGAACGACTTGGTATCCCACACGAAAAGAAGAAGAAGAAGTATGGAAGTTTCATATCTGAGTGTGTTAGGTGAGCAGCAAATAAAAGTTGGTTTTGCTCAAAGTTCTAGGCGCGAAAATTTCAACAAAGTGTGACAGCATGTCATACGGAGTGTCATTTTGTGTCTCACGCGGCGATATCTTCTTGTTTTCTTAACATACGTAACAAAAATGTACGTGTGTATGTTGCGTTAGGCATGTGGGCTATATAAGGTGTAAAAATATTAGCTGCAAATATTTTAAGGTGTGAATGAGCCCAAGAAACTGAACAATTTTCCCCAAGAAACGTAGGTCACAATATGAGTTATTTTTTTGACCTTCCATACAAATTAACTTGCTTGGTTGGTAATTTTGTATGTTGGTCCAAATTTTATTTCATATTTCAACCTAGATGTTCCTTGGGGAAAGTTGTTCAGCTTCATGGGCTGGTTCACCTCTTAAAATATTTGCAGTTTTTTTTTACACTCTGTATTTACACCACATTTACACACACACACACACACAAATCACGCCTATATCCCTGGCAGGGTAGGCAGAGCGATAACGACCGTAAAATTACGGCTGTTAACGCTCTGCCTACCTCGCAAGGGATAAAGGCGTGATATATGTATGTATGTATATCACCACGTCTGACAAGTGTTTCAGGGTCATTGTCGTTTCAGATAAAGCGTGCGTCAACCGTGTAGTACTATCGTGTTGGATGTATCAAAAGTATAAACAGAATATCTTACTAATATATTAGAATGTTCTTTTATCTACCTAGCAAAAAATGATATTTTATTCCATTAGTGATCGACGGGATTCTTGGCTTATGATTTTAATAATAACTTTCGGGTATGGTAGTGCAAAAAAATAAAATCATGCATGTAAAAAAATACAGGGTGTAAAAAAAATTGCTGCAAATATTTTAAGGCGTGAATCAGCCCATGAAACTAAACAACATTTTGTTTTTATTTATTGTAATTTCTAGAAATATAAATGAATATGAAACACTGCTAGAATAGTCTTAATCTTTGAATAAGCTATTAATTAAAATGGGGACAGTTTTGGACATAAAATATTCCTAGCGGTCGCCAACGAATCCATCTTAGTAATATAACTGACGATGACAAGTATAACCAGAGCTATTCACAAAGCTTAGAAATACGGTAGATAGGGCTTTAGTTAGGTAGGTATATTTTATTCTCAGGGTATATAGCATACAGCATTTAACAGAAACTTCGGCGGATCGCACACTTGACACACGAAGGAGCGCAAAAATATTGCAGCGGTCTGTCAGATCCATACTAGAAACGTCACTCCCCATACAAAAACCGCACTCGACGGACGACACTGCGATAGCGCTGCGATGACAGCGGTGGAGCGGTTGTAGTATGGGGATTGACATTTCTAGTATGGATCTGACAGACCACTGCGATATTTTTGCGCTTTGTCGTGAATCAAGTGTGCGATCCGTCTAGTCAGATGTCATCCAAATAAGTTCATCGAAGATGTTTATAATCAAAAACTTTTAGAACAATAGGAGGTTTTCTTTTTGAGTCTGTAGATGGCGTTGAACTGTCTGTTACTAGATTCCAAACCTAAAAAAAAAAAACGGATACCATACCAAATGTGACAGTCAATGACAAATGTTTATGATCGCATACATCCAAGTAAAAAAAATGTTACATCCCCTGTTTGCGTGCCAAGCACAGCGCCATCTATCCAAGGACTAGAAAAAATATCCCTATTGTAACGGATCTCGTTCCGAACACTTTACAGTGTACCTGATTACGGATGACTGACAGAGTGAAGTGTTGGAAGCGTAAGAATTGTAAAATCAAGTAACAGAAAAAAAACTAGCATTACAACAAATTGAAAAACAACTTACAAATACTTCTGGGTGGGGATCGAAACTGCGGCGTTTATCCACTACGCCATCGGGACAGAAAGGCAGTGAACTGAACCGCATCGCACCTAATACGTGCATGGATTTCTTTAATCCTCAAACATCTATAAATCCAAGCGACCAAGTAAGACATCCAATTTTCTCTAAAGCCAGAGCGTCCACTCGGAACTGTGATGAATAGAATCTTCAGGAAACAAATCTCTTTTGTGAGTTACTTCCAGTTGGAAATGACACTAGTTATTTAGTTAATGGTATTGGCAGGGATTCTAAAATACTGAGTCGTATGAGGCTACACACTTTACACAGAAAACTTGTATTCCACGAAAAGGAAGGTCGGGTAAAACGGACCATTCTGAGAAATAATTATATGAATAAACTTTATGCGGTTAGACGCTTTTTATTTCATAGAAAAACCTTTAGAGTAAGAGCTTCTCCTGCTATTTGAAACTAGCTGGTGCCCGCGAACTTCGTTTCGCCATATATCATACATCATATCAGCTATTTATGGGAAGCCCACTGATAAACATAGGCCTCCCCTAAAGACTCTAAGAACCATAAAATAATATATTATAGTAAGCTTATATTAAATTGTTGGTAGATAGGTACCCAAAAACTTGGTTTCGCCGACTATACAGTGTGTAAAAATATTAGCTGCAAATATTTAAATGGGTGAATCAGTCCATAAAACTTTCCCCAAGCAACATAAGTCGAAATATGGAAAAAATTTTTGGACCTCCCATAGAAAATGTAGCAGCCGAGCAAGTCAACTGTATGGGAGGCCCAAATTTTTTTTTCATAAATGTCGACCTATATCTTCCTTGGAGAAAGTTGTTCAGATTCATGGGCTGATTCACTCCTAAATTTACAAATTCCACATGTAAGAAAGAGTAAAAAAACGGTGGTTCTTTTTATATATGTTTGGTCTTTTTGAATCCCTCTAGGTTGAATTTGCTGAATCAGGTTACAGATTAGTCACTCCCTGTTCCAAATCCTCGCTTTCCAGTTCATTTTAGCAGTTTTTAAAACCGTGCGTTTACTTCCAAAGGTATCTATTCCGTGAAGTAGACTGATGCCACATTTCTTAACATTATGATAGATGAATAAAGACCGAGTTCATGAGTGTGAATAAATAAAAAATAAGCTTATTAAAAACCAAGTAATCCTACTACTAATCATATCCTATCCTACTTCCTACTAATATATTAATACAAAAGATTTGTTTGTTTGTTGGTCCTTCACGCAAAAACTGCTAAACTAATTTTCATGAAATTGGGCACAGATGATGTGTGATGCCGGCTTAGAATAGCATCACCCTACATCCTTCCCGCGGGTGTCGTAAGAGGCGACTAAGGGACTCGAGTATTGGTGTATTACAATTTTTAGGCGACTGGCTGACAACCTGTCACTATAGTGATACACATGTTTTCTTGAACAACCTTGGAAAACAATCCTCAAAAATGTCAGACGTGGCGATTGCAACCGTATTCTTACGGCTGTTGACGCTCTGCCTACCCCGCAAGGGATAAAGGCGTGATATATGTATGTATGTATGTATGGGCACAGACATAAAAGGGGTAACTTGTACTAACACATAGGAAAGTTTTTATCGTAAAAAAAGTTCCTGTGCGATGCCACGGGATGACCGATTTCCATACGGGCGGAGCCGCGGCTAGGGTTACATTTAATTACGTACCTAAGGCTATTTAATTAAGACCGGCCCTGGAGAAGGACAACAGAGTCTACATTCAAACCCGGAACGGGGTCTCTGTCAGGCGCGTGTGACAGAGGTCTATCCTGCAGCCAACTTGGCTCCGCATGTATCGACTCGTCGTTCCTGTGGAGTCAGCCAAGGAGACCGAGAGAGTGGCCTTGTTTTGGGCAATCCGGCGTTTTCCAAATCGATTTATACCTATAGCCACGAAAAGTCTTGTCTGAGACACTGATTGGATTGTCTGGCACAGACGTATGAGGTTTTGAGACCGATGATAATGACTCATAAAACTGAACAACTTTCAGGAAAACTTTACAGAAAATACGGAAAAAAATTATCTTCTATAGAAAATGTACCAGCCGATCGAATCAATTTGTATGAGTAGACCAATTTTTATTCATATTTCAAAATAATGTTTCAGAAAAAAGTTCAGCGCACCCTGAAAATAATTTTGGTATTGTCGGCTAAACATTGGCTAGTAACGTAGATAAGTATGAAAAATTGCCTTAACAAAATTAGCAAGAAAAATTAAAAACAAAAAAAATGTGGAACTTCGCTGGTCGACTTACATTATAAGCAGATCCACTTCCATTTTAATTTTTAGCCATTTTGACCATGGTTGGAGCGGCAAAAATAAGGGTATCCCTTCACACAAACTTTTGCTTTGAAGCTATTGCAATTTTCCCGCGGTAAATAGTAGATTACGCACCAAGAAAACGATCCATAAATAAAGATTGTATCATCTGGTACGCAACTTACACGTCTTGCACCACGGAACTTTTGTTTTCGAGTGTAAAAAATATTGAATTATTAAAAGTGAAAATTATTCCAATATTAAAGAGATATTTTTGTAGTCGTAGACATATTCGTAGATTTTATTTTTCTTGTCGTAATATTGAGTATTAATTCGACAAACTCATTTATTGGGGTTATAAAAATATAGATTAAAAATATAAATACGGCCTCATGTTATTTTTCTTTCTGAGCGCTTATTCAAAGTGACACAATTCGTGCTGGCCAGTTCGAAATTTGAAATCAATCTCGGGTCCAATAAGCCCATACACAACTTTTTACTACGCGGCACTATGAAATTTACGTGACTTACAAACTTATTTCATGTGTAGCAGCCAACCCCCCTTTTAGGGGTATGTTTTTTTTAGCCTATAACCTGGTCGGTGATTTACTTGACATTTTGGTACAAATTGCATCAAAATCCGTTCGGTCGTTTTCGCGTGATGCTTCCGCATATCCACAAACAAACACACAAACATCGTACAGAACTCATTCATAGATGTCGCCACACATCTTTTAAAACGCGCTATCGTTGTGTTTTCTCAAAACTATATAGGGTCACTGAACACTGACTTGTTCCTGTCATATTATATGTATAGATAAGCCGTTTAAAAGAGCGAGCAAAAAAGCAAACAAAATGAAATTACACGTCTGTCTGTACCAATACAAATACGGAACTTGAAAAAATTCTGCGCTCTCAAAACGAATTCAGTTGGTATTAATGTGAAATATGCGAGTGGTGAAATTTTAGGGCAAACATGGGAATTTTGAGGAACAAATATACGCGCTGGTAATATCCGTTGTGTAAACAAATATTTCGAAGGCTCGACATGTTCGGCCTTTGCCAGGGACTGCGGAAAATTGTGCAGGAGCGCTTTTAAAATTACATTATAAATAAATAAATTTAAATATTTTTTTATTTGGAACGCCAACAGTGTGTACAAATTAGGCTTATACATTTTTAATGTGCTTACTAATAAACCAATTATAGGTATTCACATATGACTATTATATGCGATCAGAGAAAAGTTAACAAATAACGTGTTTATCATCATTCCTAGCAGGTAGGTACTTATACTTATATTATACTTATATCTGCATGCCCTACGGAGAATAACTGTCCTTGGGATCGGTATAAAGCAGCCACATGCAGGTATAAGCAGCTAAGCCTTACAGATAGTAGGTAGAAGGTTTGACAGTAACTTTGCAACTGTCATATAATGCGGGCATTAGAACGCGAGTTTGAGATGAGCATTCTAATGCCTGTATAAAATATGCTTAATTAAAGCAATTTCAGACTTATTTCATCTACACAATACACAACATAAAATTCAATAAACCAAACACTTGCTATTTCAAATTAAATGTCACGTCCCGGTTTACATTTGTAATTGTCGTCGCTTATATCCGTCAATTTTGAGGATTTTTAAAATTGGTTTTTACTTTCGCGACAATTTTAATAAAAAAATTCAACTCAATTCGATAAGTATTCTGTAGAAAGTCGGCCGATTTTTTTTATTGGTCTTTTTTATGTTTTTAAGTTCACCTCATTCCCGGTTGTTATAATTTGAAACTCGTTGTAGAAATCACAATTCTTTGTAAAAGTCGGGGTTGTACGGAGTCCAAACAACAATTCCAACACAATGTCCCGCGCGTGCAGCGGATATGACGTATGGCGGAAGAACCCGGGCGCCCTGGCTATACATCACTGGTCAACTTTCCCGGGCATCCCCGGGTCAAGCCTTGTTTTGACTTATAGTTAAGGCCGACGTACAAGTTGCAAATAGTTTGTTGCCATAACACACCAAATTGGTATAAATAGAGGCCATCTAGCCGTTTCACATGATGCGACACAAATCCTCGTTTTTACATGGAAACTCAGCGCTTATGATACTCACTCATACTCATCAGTGATTATTAGGTATGTAGCTTTGATACATTTTTTTTATCCCACTCGTGCCGCGATTCTATTAGGAACATAAAATTGTTATTGTTTACAATGACTTATTCATTCATTCAGTGATAGTATTGCAATGTAAATCTATGACATTCTAAAAGCATTCATTGTGAACCTACTTGGATATAAACGATTGAAACTTGAATATTGAAACACAAAAAGAAATGTTTCCGTTCATTAGACTCGATGATTTTCGATTTAATTCTCTGGTTTACGATGAATACCTTTACTTATTTATTACGGTTTGGTTTGAACAAAGTAAGTTTCATTAGCTTTAAAAAAAACGGTACCTACATAGTAACTGAAAAACTGATTGATTGATGCACTAGCTATTTACCTTACCTACTAATTGGGCGTTCCTTTTAGTTTAGAACGATGTCCGTCCATTCCATGTAGATATTTTTGAGTTCCTACTATGGCATTACTAATATTATGTACAAAGGTAGACATATTAAAATTATTAAATCAAAATGGAGCCGGAGTAATATGAAACGGAAATGTGATAGTGTGATACGTCATATCATCTCGAATTCCCATCAATAGGATCAACAAACCTGATTCCCTATTTATAATTTCATTAGTGTAGTCGATCCTTTATTTTGGTACCTCGGTTTGTTGCTGATAGTAAGTTAGTTGTACAATTAATTTGGTACAAGTTTCATAAATTGACTAATTTGTTTTCGACTCGCCCCTTCGTTTTTCCGATTCAATGGATGTTCAAACTTCGCCTTGACTAGATCGCCTTGACTTGGCAACTTTTCACAATTTGTTGCTTACTAACAGTCACTAGCTTTCCGTGAAAGTTCAACAAGTCAAGTCAAGTCAAGTTGAATTTAAGCAACTTGTCGGAAATGGCCGACGACGATGTTAATTTACATTATAAGTGCTAAGTTCTGACTATAGTTCATTTTAGTTAGACTATAGTTCATCTTAGTTTGGTAAGTTGGTCTTTGTTGCTGGGACCTTATGATGTACTTGGAAGAGTAAGTTCTTGCATTTTGAATAACGGAAATTTTGGAAATACAGTTCTTATACTGAATATTGAAGTAAAGGAAGAACATCCATATTTTTCATAGAGGTTTTTCTTGAAAAACCACGGTAGTCCACAGTTGGACAACTGACAACTGTTAGGCATGTTTGACAAGTTATTGTAATCGCAGGGAACACTGCTGCCCACTCCTTAACATACCTATTGAATTGAAAATTTAAACTCGTCTGTTAAGACAGCCACGATTAGGAACAGAGTGATGCTATTCTAATCCTGCACCGCACGGCACATCGAAGTTGATTAAGGTATTACATTTCTAGGTATATAATATATATACATACATATATCACGCCTTTATCCCTTATGGGGTAGTCAGAGCGCTAACGGCCGCAAAAATACGATCGATGTCGCCACGTCTGACAAATATAGAGGGCCGTTCGAGATAATTTTGTGTACATCACAAAAGTGACAGGTTGTCAACCAGGGCACTATACTGACAGGTTGTTTCTAGGCTATATAAGGTGTAAAAAATTAGCTGCAAATTATTTTAAGGGGTGGATCAGCCCATGAAACTGAACCACTTGCCCCAAAAAACATAGGCCGAAATATGAGAATTTTTTTTGGACCTTCCATACAAATTGGCTTGGTCGGTAGGTAATTTTGTATGGGAGGTCCAAAAATTTTTCGAGGAAAGTTGTTCAGTTTCATGGGCTGGTTCACCTCTTAAGATATTTGCAGCTTTTCCAGCTGCAAAAGAGCAAGTAAACCCGTCACTCGGTGTGCGCATCTAACTAAGGACTTCATGTGTACTTAAGTATTACAACTTTAGGAGACATGCCGACAACTTGTCACTATAGTCGTCTTAAAGGGCCCTCAATATTTGTCAGACCTGTTATGCCTACCCCGCAAGGGATAAAGGCGTGATATGTGTATGTCCAACTTATATTGCCGTGTAATGCCGGCATAGCATCATTCCTTTCTTTCCCATGGGTGTCGTAAAAACCGACTAGAGGACTCGAGGGTTTCATGTGTATTGCAATTTTAGGCGACAGGCTGACTAACTGTCACTATAGTGATACACGACTCATCTTAAAAGACCCTCAAACATTTGTCAGACGTAACTTTACGGTCGTCAGCGCTCTGCCTACCCCGCAAGGGATAAAGGCGTGATATGTGTATGTATGTATAGAAGTCAACTTGAAAAGAGCGAGTTAACCCGTCACGTTTTTATCTGGTGGCGGCTGGGCGCGCGTGGCACGCGGCCGCCTCACGCCGGAATGTGTGATAGAGTCGCATAGCTCCTCCTTAACGCGCGGAGAATGTGAGCTCTGCACTCGCTGCATACGTAATGCGCGCCCTGGCCATTTGGCGAGGAACACACTTGACGCACGACGGAGCGCAAAAATATCGCAGCGGTCTGTCAGATCCATATTATAAACGTCACTCCCCATACTAACATCGCACTCGACAGATGACACTGCGATAGCGCTGCGTCAACAGCGGTTGAGCGGTTTTAGTATGGGGATTGACATTTCTAGTATGGATCTGACAGACCACTGCGATATTTTTGCGCTCCGTCGTGCGTCAAGTGTGTTCTTCGTCTTTGTTTGGGATGGGTGAGAATTGAGAATGGGCATCCAGTGCCAGATCCAATGTGCTGAGGCAGATGTGGCAGATTCAATGAGCTACTTTTTAAAACCATATTTTGAATAAAAATACGAAGAGATGATGTCATGTCTCTCCAGTTTGGCTGACGTCAAAACACTATTTTTTATATTATTTTTCTGTCTGAATATTTCAAAAAACTGTTAGTGGAGTATGTAGTATTATTAGACAATAGTTTTGAACGTACTACTTTTGTGTTTTATTAATGACCCAGTTTATCAACCATGAGAATGTGGTTTCTGTCAACTGTTTGAGGCCTTGATCGAGTCCTATAACCAGAAGATTTTGTGACAGGTGCTAAAGTGCCACAAAGCTCCTCAAAGCACAGATAATGTAGATTATGCGACCATTTTTTTTCGCCGTGTGATGCCGGCTTAGAATAGCATCACCCCATATCCTTCCCGCGGGTGTCGTAAGAGGCGACTAAGGGACTCGAGAGTATTAGTGTATTACAATTTTTAGGCGACAGGCTGACAACCTGTCACTATAGTGATACACATGTTTTCTGAAACAATCTTGGAAAACAATCCTCAACAATGTCAGACGTGGCGATAGCGACCGTATTCTTGTGGCCGTTAACGCTCTGCCTACCCCGCAAGGGATAAAGGCGTGATGATTAAGTCAGGGGTACTCATCTCAGCCTTTGATCGAGGACTGTGATGTGGTATACGGGTATGCGACCCCGGCTTCCCGAGCAAGCAGTTCCCTCCTGCTTAACAAATAAAAAGTCTGTTTCGGCGAGAATGGCAACCCAATGCAGATATGCACAAGGGCTTGGCGGACTCGGCGACTCAGCAAGGCAATGTGGATGGCCTAGGGCGACGGTAGAGGGCGCGGGTAGTTACTGTCGGCCAGACACTGCGTCTGACCTCTCCTTCAGTCGTAGCGGTTTTCCGTTCCACTGAATCAAGGAGGGTGAGGACTAAGTGCGTGCGCCTGCGTTTGCGCGAACGTTTGCGCACCGAAATATATCCTGCGCAACTGACCGCTTCCGAATAATGGACTCCGATGACGCAAAGTCCTGTGGCGATGGGTTGAGGTAGAGAGGTCTGGCGTGGTGCAAGCTGGGCTTTGTCTGATTCCTGCACATAGGCGGTTCTAGGGGCGTGAGTACATGCCATGGTCGCTTTTGCATTGCAAATCGGGACGACAATGCGAATTCGGCAGCACCTGGGATGACAAAGCAGCCCTTTTAAGGGAGGCACTGCTTTCCTCGCCCAGCCGAGGAGGGGGCTAGAAAATGTGCCCTAAAAAAGTGCTCGTCCCTACCCGGAAGGTGGTAGTAACCACGGCTGCCACCGCATCACTTAACTCGTGGTCGACGAAACAGAAAAAATAAAAACAGCATGAAACCATCTATCATGACATTTGGCGCGTGGAACGTGAGAACTCTAATTGATCGAGATGGCAACTCCTGTCCTGAACGCAAAACCGCCATCGTAGCTCGAGAACTTCATCGCTATAACGTGGATGTGGCTGCGCTCAGCGAAACACACCTTGCTGATGAAGGAGAACTGGTGGAAGATGGAGGTGGTTACACTTTCTTCTGGAAGGGTACCTCTGCATCCGAGCCTCGACGTTCAGGGGTAGGATTTGCCATCAAAAATCATCTAGTAAAGCGACTTCAAGAGTGTCCTGTTCACATCTCGGACCGCGTTACCACACTGCGCCTTCACCTGGATACAGACAATTACCTTAATGTCATCAGTGTCTATGCTCCAACGTTAGACAAGTCTGATGACATTAAGGACAAGTTTTACGAGGAGCTAACTCAATGCCTTGATAGCATAAACGCCAGAGAGCAGATCTTGTTGCTAGGCGATTTCAATGCCAGGGTTGGACGGGACTACGAGGCTTGGCCTGGAGTTCTGGGACGACATGGAGTTGGCAACATGAACAGCAATGGTCTGTTGCTGCTCGGTCTTTGTGCTCAGTACGATCTAGCGATATCGAACACTATGTTCAGACTTGCCGCTAAGCACAAGACAACGTGGATGCACCCGCGTTCCAAACACTGGCATTTGATCGACTTTGCTATTATTCGGCAACGAGACATCGGTCAAGTTCAAGTCACCCGCGTCATGCGTGGTGCTCACTGTTGGACTGACCATCGACTAATTGTCACTAAGCTACGACTCCGCCTCCGTCGACCCCGCAGATCCACAGTGAAGAAGCCTGCGTTTTTAAACGTGGATAGGCTGAAAGATCGCGAGGTTAGGGTGAAATATGCTGAAGCCTTATCTGAAAAGCCGTCGCCAATAACTGAGACCGGTGATGTCAGTGCTGCTTGGGGAGCTTTGTCATGTCATCTCATAGAAGCCGCTTCTGCTACTTTGGGTACGAAAGACCGACGTAGTGAAGACTGGTTCGATGACAATAGCGAGGCTCTTAAAGCAGCATTCGACAAACATCGACAGCTCCTGCGACAGCATAATCGAAGAGGTGGAAGTGTTGCGGTGGTCAAAGAAAGTGACCAAGAGTTACGCAGGCTGTCTCGACAAATAAAAGACAAGTGGTGGCAGGACAAGGCTTGTCAAATGCAGTGGCTCGCCGATACAAACCAGCTTGGTGAGTTTTACTGTGAAGTGCGTAAGCTGATTGGTGCTTCCTACCGTGCAAAAGTACCTTTAAGGTCTTTAGACGGTATGCACCTCCTGACCAGCAAGGAGGATGTACTTAAACGTTGGGCTGAGCATTTTCACAACTTGCTCAACGTAGATCGATCAGCTGATCTGCATCATATCAGTTTAATGCCTCAACTCCCGTTAGCCACGGAGCTGGACGAGCCCCTGTCATGCGACGAGGTTGTTACTGCCATCAGACAGCAGCATAATAACCGGGCGGTTGGCATTGACCTTATACCGGGTGAACTACTTAAATATGGTGGTACGGAGTTGCACACGTCGGTATGGAAACTTTTCGTTCGAATGTGGGAGGAGGAGAGGGTCCCTGAGGACTTCAAAGTGTCTCGCATTTGTGCCCTCTACAAGAACAAGGGTGACCGTTCTGACTGTAACTCATATCGCGGTATTTCATTGCTGTCAGTCCCTGGAAAAGTCTTTGCCAGAGTTTTACTGAACCGCCTCAAAGATTTGTCGGAAAAAATTCTGCCCGAAACCCAGTTCGGCTTCCGACCTGACCGAGGTACATGTGAAGCTATTTTCTCGGTGCGTCAACTACAAGAAAAAAGTAGAGAACAAGGTCGCCAGTTGTACCTCTGCTTTGTTGATTTAGAGAAAGCATTCGACAGTGTGCCTCGCGAAGCTCTCTGGATGGTGCTAGGAAAGTTAGGGTGCACAGAAAAGTATGTGCGACTCCTAAGACTCCTGCATGACGACATGCAGTGCTGCGTCTCTGTAGACGGTGAACAGTCTGATTTCTTCCCCGTCACCTGTGGGGTGAAACAAGGGTGTGTTCTAGCGCCCACACTGTTCGCCTTGTACTTTGCAGTTGTAGTCAAAGAAGTCCTAAATACTGTTTCCCAAGGAGTCCGCATCCGTTTCCGCACAGATGGCAGTCTTTTTAACCTGGCTAGACTTAAGGCGCGCACTAAAGTCTCGTATGCATTGATTACTGAGATCATGTATGCTGATGACTTGTGCTTTCTTGCAGAATCCCCAGACGGCCTGCAACAGCTAATGTCCGTTTTTCACCAAGCATGCTGTAAATTCGGCCTGAAGATCAGTGTCAAAAAGACGGAAGTGATGTCCTTAGACTCGCATGGTCGCGAGACACTGGCGATTATGCTTGGTGAGGATATGCTGAAACAGGTTGATAAGTTTCGTTATCTGGGGAACACTATAACATCTAAGTGTAACCTTGATGCTGAGATCAACAGCAGAATCAGTGCTGCAGCTGCAGCATTTGGGAAGTTGTGTTCCAAGGTTTTCTGCTCGCACGACCTAAAGCTAGCCACAAAAATCTCTGTATATATGGCGATTGTGCTGCCAAACCTTCTATACTCCTCCGAGACTTGGTGTGTGTATCGTCACCACATACGCACTCTGGATCGCTTCCACCTAAAATGCCTTCGCACCATCATGAAGATCAGATGGTCCGACCGAGTGCGCAATACCGAAGTTCTGAGACGAGCCAATGTTGGTGGCATTGAGGCCTATCTAATGCGTCGTCAGCTACGGTGGTGCGGTCATGTATCCCGGATGTCGGAGGAGAGAGTGGCGAAGCGCATCTTTTATTCTGAGCTAGAGGAGGGCAAGCGAAAGCATGGCGGACAACTCCTCAGATATAAAGATGTTCAGAAACGACACATGAAAAGATGCAACATTGAGCCCACTCAATGGGAGGGTCTGGCAGCACAGCGTCCCGAATGGCGCGGGATGGTTAAGAAGCAAGTCCGCGAGTTTGAGGAACAGCGTAAAGCAGACCTCGACGCTAAGCGCGATGAGCTGAAGGCCCGTCCACCCGTCGCCATTAACTATAATTATGTAAATGGCAAACTCACGTGTCCACTCTGTGCACGGGAGTTTAC
The DNA here is from genome assembly GCA_029255805.1 of Keiferia lycopersicella. NCBI lineage: Eukaryota > Metazoa > Arthropoda > Insecta > Lepidoptera > Gelechiidae > Keiferia > Keiferia lycopersicella. The sequence goes on from JARACZ010000018.1 coordinate 1,914,984, forward strand.
TGCCAAAATTGGCTACAATAGCCATCTCCGGGCGCATCAGCGCCGATCTGATTAGGAGTCAAAGTGGTCGCCATGGCCGAAATCGGTCGGAGACATCATCATCATCATCAGCGTGATATGTGTATGTATGTGTGTATGTATTTTTTTATAAAGGTGGATTTCGGGTGTACGTTGCCTTGTATTCTAAATGTTTCAAAATGGTTCCAAGTTTAGATTTTGGACCGCGGCGCTATCGGCTTTGATCAATCCATAAAACCATTTTTTTGCATTTTAAAACCTACCTATAAGGAGCCACAGTCTTTTATAACACGCGGAAAATGTGGTCTCTGTACTAGTTGCATACGAAATGCACTCCTGACCATTTGTTTTGGATGAAGGTGTGCTTAGGAAATACGCCGCTTTATATTCCTGACTGTTGCAAGATGGTTTAAAGTTGAGTTTTGGGAACACGATACTGCTTTGATCAATTTATCTCTCCTGTCTCTCTTTTTGTGTGGGGTAACGAGTCTTCCAACGATCCATTGAAACACTCGAATCTATAAAACCACTTTTTTATTTTAGCAGCTAATAGAATACTGCAGAGGTTCTCCTAGTGCGCGAAATGCGAGTTTTGGCTCAGCCTGTACCTGCTCACAGCTGAACATTTGTTTTAGATAAATAAATAGTATTTATTATAATATTCAGATATATAAATATTCTGTGTGACATTTTTTTATTTTAACTTTACAAAAGCGAATAAATACTTAGGCAAAAAATATTCTTGAGCACCAGGTCACCAGGATGGTGGCAGCGTTACCGCGTTGCACGGCCAAGCAAACTCTTTGTGCAAGGTAGCTGCCATCTCTGGGGTCTTGAATGTTCCCAGACCGTTCCAAGTGGATATTTAACTAGCTCCCATTCAACCATAACAACATACATACACATACACACGCCCGTAAGAATACGGTCACCATCGCCACGTCTGATGCCGGCTTAGAATAAAATCACCCCACATTCTTTCCGCGGGTGTCATAAGAGGCGACTAAGGGACTCGAGAGTATTGTCGTATTACAATTTTTAGGCGACAGGCTGACAACCTGTCCCTATAGTGATACACATGTTTTCTGAAACTGCCTTGGAAAACAATCCTCAAAAATGACAAGCATAAAAAAGCCTATAATTAAACTCCTATAAGCCTATAATCAAACTCGAACAGCAAAAAGCGCATAATAGAATAGATAGGAACTCGCACAAAAGGTACGTATACACACAATACACTGATGGATGTGGTGTGGACGTGTACGGCCCTGATTCATTTGCGGTCGGACACTGCGGCTTGTATGGGACTGGTGCACTGAATAACCACCACACATATGTACTTACAATGGGTAGTAAATATAACAATCGTTGTATATAACAGCTAGTAACACTTCAGGTAAACAGAGCATTTTTTTTACAAAATCAAGTTTTAATCGATTTTGGAGAGGAAGGCTGTGTTATGATACACAACACTCAAATCACGACTTTATCCCTTGCGGGGTAGGCGAGCGATCGTAAAATTACGGTCGTTATCGCCACGTCTGACAAGTATTGAGGGCACCTTCACTTCATATGATATAAGCTGATATTAGATGATTTCAGCTATGTCATGATTTCCTAGCAAATTCCTTTTTTAGCACTCCATTGAACACAGGGTGTAAAAATATTAGCTGCAAATATTTTAAGAGGTGAACCAGACCATGATACTGAAGAAATATTCCATAGGTCGAAATATGAAAAAGAAAAAAAATGTAGCTACCTCCTAAACAAAACTACCAACCGATCATGTCAATTTGTATAGGAGATCTATGTTTCCATATTTCGACCTATGTTTCTTAGAAAAAGTTGTTTGGTTTCATCACGCTGTTTTTCCGAGTTCAATCCCCGCCATCTACCCATGTGTTTGTGAGTAAAGACACATTGGTACATGGCGGGGATCGAACCCGGGCCTCACGATTGTAAGACCGGACGTGGCCTAACCACTTGGCCACCGACACTCCTGATTGTTATTTTATCACAAAGAAATACTGATGACGATCCATATTCGTATAATGAACATTGCAATTGTGTTATTTTGTAGATATAGCACTTTTTTACAGTTCGCTTCTGCTACTCTACACATATTGGACTACTCAGAGTCAAGGGAATTTTCTGAAGGCTGCATAAAAATTTTTGTCCGGCCATATCAGTCTAGATAACTTGTTAAGGGCAGAGCACACAAGCCTGCGTAATGCAGCTCGTGCACGTATACACGGTGTAATCACTCGCGTAACTTGCGTTGCGTAGTGCAGGAAAGCGGTGAGACGTCTCTCATACAATCCCATATATTACAAGTTACGCGCGTGGATACGTGCACGCATACGCAGGTTTGTCGTGTGATGCCGGCTTAGAATTGAATCACCCCTTCCTTCCCGCGGGTGTCGTAAGAGGCGACTAAGGGACTCGAGAGTATTGGTGTATTACAATGTTTAGGCGAAAGGCTCACAATCTGACAATATAGTGATACACTGTCTTCTGAAACAACCTTGGGAAACAATCCTCAAAAATGTCAGACGTGGTGAAAGCGACCGTATTCTTACGGCCGTTAACGCTCTGCCTACCCCGCAAGGGGTAAAGGCGTAATATATGTTGTTTGCGAGCTGCATACGCAAGCCGGTGTGCTCTGCACTTTAGACAGCAAAGACATCCCGTCTTCCCCGTCTGAACAGCATGACAGAATCGTGTACAGTAGCATGTATGAGACGGTCTCTATCTAATAGTCGTCTTGTTTATTAGATAAAGTCAAACGCGTATCTCCCTAATTTAATCCCATCTCTCTCGCTTATTATATTATATCGTGGCCTAGTTGCATTTTTTCTAACGTTTTTATTACTTTAACTTTTTGTTAGAAAGTTAATACAAACGAAACAATCGGAAAAAAAACATACCACCGATGGGACTCGAACCCACATCTTCTGACTAGCCGGGTCAGATGTGTTAACCGTTACACCACGGTTGGCTCTAACCCAGGCGGCGAAATTGTGATCCACTTGTTTCGTTCATATATTTTTTCCTTACTTGACGACTTAATATTCGTCAGTTTCTTGAATTTTCGCAAGGCATCTGAACATGTTAAGTACATTTGTTTGATCAGTAATATTTTACACTACACCTGCACAAAAAATGCCCTATGGCTTTATGAAACGTAGAGAGGAACGTGAAACATTGTTCACAATTCAAATTAGGCGGAAGTAGTAATCCACACATATAGAGGACTGAACAGTCTTGCCTTCGACACTGATTAAATCGCCTGTCACATAAGTATGAGGCCGATGATGATAATTTTCCTCATGTGGAGCCCCAAATTTCCCAAACACGCGCACCGACCTCAACTTGTTTATCTGAAATATCCCGAGTCCATCTCACAAACTGGCGTGAACTACACTCAAGGAGGCGAGAGGTGAAACATCAGTCATCTATCAACCCTGTCACGTGCGCCCACTTACTCGACCCGGGGAAACGGCCAGTGTATTAGCTAAATACGCAACCCTCGACGTCTTTGAAGATTTATCTTTTGACACACTTGCGGTACTATCAGCGGCAATTCCAGTTACACAAATAAAGAATCAACATGATACGAAAACATTCATTACTAACATTTTGGTTCAAATACTTAGAAACAAAGAAACTGATTTTTTAAACAAATATTTTATTGTGAGTATACTTAAAATTTTACTACGAATCTGCCCTGTCTGGTTGCTAAAGATGTAACCCTAAAATTGTACGACCCAAAGGAAAATTATCACTGTTTTACAAGCAAAGCTTAACACCATAAAGCTTTATAAAAAATGTTATCCTCTTTCACTTTCCCCACTCTTATTCAACCACATCGTTGTAAAATATAGGGCTGCGTATTTCTTATCTCTAGTCTCATCCTCACCCGAGGGAGCGCTAAATCAAACCGCCCCTGGCCCCAGACACCGCACCGCTGCAATCTTAGCGGCCAGATAACTCACGCACCGAAAACATACCTTGTATAGATTATGAGAAAAATATAGATAGGAAATGCTAACGGGATAAGTAGGTACTGTCAAGCTCTGGCTTAAAGGGACAGTTTGGATTTCGGATCCTTTTTTTTTTGCTGGGAATAAAAAACTTACATTGAATTTGGTGGTCTGGGTGTCCAATCGAACGTGAGTTTCATTACTTACCTTTGATCCATAGCGGAAGAGGTTTTGTTGAAGATCTTTCAGAATGCAAGCGTACCAAAAACATGTCTTGAAAAGATTATGAGAAAATGTTGATGGAAAAGTGTATCAAAAATGAGAATTAAAGCCAGTACAGTGAGTAAACACGCTGAAAATATGCCTAACATGTTAAAATTACGAGAAAAACAGGGATTGGGTAAAAAGCAGAATTTAATCCGATCAATTATGGATTGGCTCGTGATTTGCTCCTTGGCTACTTGGCAGGCGTTGATTTTGCTCAAAATGCAGTGTTGAAGAGAACTGGCAGGCACGGCAGAATTTAACGAAAGATGACAATTATAAAGTCGGGTCGGAAAAAATGGTCACATTAAAAAAAACGCTGATAGCGATAGAGATTTTTGCGTACTCTATCTATACGACATTATCATAGTCGTAAGACCGTGAATTTTAAAAATATTATATTTCGGATTAAAATAGAAAAAGATTATTGTTTCTGATGTTGTACTTTCGGAGTATGCGCGGTGTGCCAATTTGCGCCTTTTGCCGACCGGCGCGATTCGCCAACTCGCTCTTTGCCTACTCGCTCTTTGCCTACTCGCGCGTTTAGCCTACTACAGCGATTCGCCACTTACGCGATTAGTAAACTGTCACGATGTACAGTGAACTTGCTCTTGATATTACCTAAATTGTTATTTAGCATTCAGAAGAAAAATTATACTATCGTAACACACCTAAGTCAGGCACTGTTCATTGGTTGCGCATTGGTTGTAATTTTGTCACCCAAATCTACCAAAAAAAGTGTGTCACCAGCATTGAATGTGTTGAATCTACAACTCTCCTACTGACTTACAAACTACAGTCTCGTAAAAACCCTCTAACCATTATAACAGAAGGGAAAACGGCCACAGTAGAACATGACTTCCGGTATCAGTGATGTTTTCCCCCGAGAACGCTTTTGTTGTGGAATAAATTCCTTTCCAAGGTAAAAGACACAGGAGTTTCGAGATCAGCAATGAGAAAGTACACGGAATAGATAAAGAGAAAGAGATAGAGTCGCACTCGTTTTTAGCTATGCTAGGTTTTACGTTTTATACTAAACTTTTACAAAAATTAAAATTTAATAATAATTAATCATCATCTGCCTGCCCTTATCCCAATTCATTTGGGGTCGGCGCAACATGTTTTCTTCTTCCATTCATCTCTATCAGCAGTCAAATCCTCATTTATGCCCTTTTTGTTCATGTCGTCTTTTACACAATCCATCCAAACCTTTTTGGGCCGTCCTCTCCTCCTGCATCATAAGCTACCTACATTAATAATAATTAATGTAGGTAGCTTATTCACTTCAGGACTGAATATTTTAGAAATCGACAGGAACAAACATAAGTAGACCTTTAGCTACTAAAATATTTGCATTTCGCGAGTCGCTACATGCTAGGTTTGTGTGAAATTGACAAACAAAACTAAAAATTATAATAGATGCACAAGTGCGTGGCAGTGTTGGCATACTGCTGTTGCCAAAAAAAGTTAATACTTCTGTGTTCATGTCGGGATTCTTTGTTGTTTTGAATAAAACTTTCAAAAATACCTACTGTTTTTTATCCTCACAAAGTGTACTGTGACACAGCTCTGGGGTAATTTCTCGTTTGTCCGGAACGTCCATTATTTATGTTCAATTACGTGTTGCCGGATAGATTAGGTAAACAGGCGATGTAGTGTTGTTGTTCTAACCTAGTATAACACGTTCACTGCTGTTTTATTGGGAATAGTTAAAACCAAGTTTCAGTGATGTGAAATAATCAGATACAGGCTAATCAACATACACTCTAAAATCCACAGTAAAAACGAAAACTAAAAAACTTTATTACTATCAATTGTTCAGAATTTTTTTTGAGGTATTTGTAATGACTCACCTCAGCCTATCGCACTGATGCTTTTTAAAATTTCTTTGGTTGTAAACAATGATGAGTAGATTATCTCCAGAAAGTTTTTGTATGATCTGAAACAAACCTGTATCTAATTCAAAAAAGTTCAATTAAAAGCATGTCGTTTTTAGATCCGTACGCAAAACGATTACGAGTTTCTCTACTAACTAACCTCAACGCGTAGTATAAAGTATACTTCATTTCATTTACGACCCGTCTCAGCCCAGTGATTTTCTTTTTAGTGCTACCCTCTTAATTAGAACACCCCCTGATGCGAACTCAGCGGATTTCTGAATAGGTAAATCGTAGACCGAAAACACTGTCTCAAAATCTATTTGTGTGACAATTCTTTTTAGACTCTTGCTAGAACAAGGTTATGGTACCTTTGGTCAGTGAATCCATGTAATCTGAATGATTTGTCAATTCGTGGACCAAAAAGAAATGACAAACAATGCTCGATCTACGCGGCTCATTATATCTTTCATAGACAACATAATCGGTTTCATTTTGACTGTGCAGTTCAAGCCGATACATGCCAAGTTGTAGACGATATTTCCGATCAAAACGGAACATCATTGATACTGCCTTGACGGGTTATATAATCTTATAAGTACAAAAATAGAGTTAACGAAGCGTGATGCTGAAATCTTGGCGATCAGAAATTTTGGGTAACCTAAATACAAGATGTAAAAAAATTTGCGGCAAATATTTTAAGGGCTGAACCGGCCCATGAAACTGACCAACTTTCCCCAAGAAACAAAGGTAGAATTAAGAAAAAAAATATTGGGCCTTCCATACAAAATTACCAACCGACCAAGTTAATTAGTATGGGAGGTCGAAAATTTCTTTCATATTTCGACCTATGTCTCTAGGGGAAAGTTGTTCAGTTTCGTGGACTGATTCAACCCTTAAAATATTTGCAGCTAATATTTTTCCACCTTATAAACTGACATAAAATCTCGCATCTTTCTCGGAGGGGTAGGCAGAGACTACATTCTTCCACTTGCTACGATCCTGACACACCTCGTAAACTTCCTCAACATTCATCAGCCTTTTCGTGTTTCGGATGGCACGTTTAGCCGTAGGTCCCAGTTGGTGTCTTCTATGAATATTTTGTTTACATAGGCGGCGGTTGTTACACAACCATGTCAGAAGCCCTGTTACTTGTTGAAGGCGGACGAAGAATTCTGACACTAGAGTACATTGGGTCGTTCGATGACCCAGTGTCCCACACGAAAAGAGGAAGAATAAATTGTTGTTCTTTGTTGTAGATAATATTGCTATTAAAGCCCCTTAAATATGTCACCAAAGTCACCTCCGCCTTAAAACAATGGCCGTCGGACTCTCTTTGATTCACAAGATCCGAACTGCCGTTTAATTAAAACGCTGAAAGGCTACTTTGTAAATTGCTAAAACAACACAGAATTTCGGTTTTTAATGGACTTAAGTATGTACTAATTAAAGGGAAAAGACTATTGATTTTCTCTTTCGCAAAATAAATAGTCTTTTGTTTGACTGCGAATGCTTTTAAATTCAAAGTAGACTTATTGTCTGTTGGCAAAAATCCGCAGAAACAAAAAGCTTTGTTGGAGTAGATATGTATTTCGTTTGAAAATTGTGAAATAAAAATTATTTGGGTATGGAATATAACTCAAAAAATTCAGTTTTTCAACGTCTCTGATGGATGATGTTGGAGATTGCATGACAAAATGAAACATTTTGTTGTGAGATGTAACCATGGATTTAAAGACTTAGCAGTATCAGAGCAAGTTTAATGAACTAAGGCAATGGACTTAATTAAATGCACCTTAGAAAACTTGATACACAAAAGTGGTCTGAATAGATGTATGTACAGACAGAAATAAATAAATATTGTTGCCTGTAGTGGAGTTTGAAAATATACTGTTTTTTCTGGTATTACTGTACCTGTAATGACTATACCATGGAGAAGAACTATATTATGTATTTTATTTATTTAACCATTTATTTAACCACAAATTTTACAGGACAAAACATAAATAAAATGGTCACAACAGGTACTGCTTATCTCTAAAAAATAAGTTTCTTACAGCAGACCTAGCGGAGAGAAATGGCATTTGGCGAAAGGCGGATGAGACGTCCACAATATCTATAAAAATTAGTAGTGGATAATATGATCATAATTATGATATAACGAATATTTTATATATACAGATAAAATCATGCAATACATACGGAATATAATACGTATATAGTTATACACACGTATGTGTTTGATATTTCTAAAACCCTAACATACGGAAAGAGTCTATAAAACTGCTGTAGGTACGTGTTCTACATACATACATAGACACCTTTTTCCCTTGCGGGGTAGGCAGAGCATTAACGGCCGTAAGAATACAGTTGCTATCGCCACGTCTGACATTTTTGGGCATTGTTTTCTAAGGTACTTTCAGAAAACATGTGTATCACTATAGTGACAGGTTGTCAGCCTGCCGCCTAAAAATTTTAATACACCAATACTCTCGAGTCCCTTAGTCGCCTCTTACGACACCCGGACGGATGTGGGGTGATGCTATTCTGAGCCGACATCACACGGCAGGTACGTGTTCTGATTGTGAAAATTCTATACCAATTAGAGCCCTCTCAAATTCCAGCATTGCTAATAAGGCAAGTTTGTTCCTCTGAGAGCACGGGTTGATTTGTCTGTTTTAAGGTCAAGGCATTGTTGAATTTCCCCCAGGAACACAAACTTTACTGTTCTGCGGCTTTAATTCTGCCAGACGTTTTATTGTTTGATGTGTAAAATTGTTGTTACAGTTGGGCTTGGGGACAAGCTTAATTTTTTCAATAGCTGAACTCATCACATCACCATCAAAAATTCAAACATGTATAAGTAACAGTAGAATAATTGAAGTAAATGTGTGACACCTTTTAATTTTAAATAAAATTTTCTTAAATAGAAAAAAAAGAAAAATATTTTGTCATCCAGGATTGTATTTAACCAAAAAAAGATTTAAACTTGTAATTGATCAATTGTTACTTTTTGCGAAGAATGAAAGAAATAATTTAAGATTCCCAATTTGTCTAGGACACTATTTGATAACATACATACATATAATCACGCCTTTTTCCTAGAGGGGTAGGCAGAGACTATCTCCTTCCACTTGCTTCGATTGCTGACACACCTCTTTCGTTTCCTCAACATTCATCAGTCTTTTCATACATGCTCGTCGGTTTAGGGTACTCTTCACCTGACCGTTCTTTAGAAGGTCCCCGATTTGATTCAGATACGTTCGTCTAGACCTTCCCCTCCCAACGTTTCCATTCGTTTCTACTTGATAAAATGCAATAAAAAAGAAAAATAAAGAGAGACGTTTACAAAAATCGACGCCAATGTCACTGGAGAGGCTGAAGTGGATTTCGGCAAAATTGATTCGTAGCATATACTTATTATATGCCGTGTGATGCCGGTTTAGGATAGCATCACCCCACATCCTTCCCGCGGATGTCGTAAGAGGCGACTAAGGGACTCGCAGAGTATTGGTGTATTACAATTTTTAGGCGACAGGCTGACAACCTCTCACTACAGTGATACACATGTTTTCTGAAACAAACTTGGAAAACAATGCTCAAAAATGTCAGACGTGGCGATAGCGACCGTATTCTTACGACCGTTAACGCTCTGCTTACCCCGCAAGTGATAAAGGTGTGATATATCTATATATGTATGTATATACTTATTGGTTTTTCGTTACCCTCGACACAAATTATTGCATGTAATGCAAGCAAAACCTTTGGATTAACTAAAATTCGTTTACCAAGATAGATAATGGTACTGTGAGACAATAATGCATTATATTTAAGTTGATGAAAGAAATTCTCACACAATATTTTTTCTTTTTTTTAGCGGCCAAACGTAAGGTCTGACATCAATGATGTGTTCATACATAATAAAATTTTGGCATACAGTTATGAAGTTTAGACGAAACGATAGAGAATGAAAAAACAAAACCAATGACGGTCCTAACTCATTTCGGCCAAAATATGAGATAGGATAGTTACCGGTGTGAGCGACAAATAATGTGATTAAATAAACGGTGCCTATTGAACACCTTTTTTTACTGGAACTTATCAATAAATGATAAAGATTTTGATCTCCTATACTAAATTCTTACTAATTTGTTTTATGAATACTCGATTAATTTATTTCGTTTCCCAGCATAGGCTCCTTAGCAAACGATATTCAAGGTCTGGTCATGCCTGAAAAGTTTTCGATGCAGCGTCCCTTACATCCAGTATAGTAGTAGTATACAGGGTGTAAGAGACGGTGTAACGAAAACTTTGCAGGCGTGATCAGACCATTAAACTGAACAACTTTTTCTGTGGGGGCTATGTTGGGAACCGTGAAAATTTTTTGGACCTCCCATACAAAACTCCCGATCAGCTGAGTGACTTTGTATGGGAACTCAAAAACATTTTTTCATTTCCCAATAAAGCCCCGATAGACAAAGTTGTTCAGTTTCATGGTCAGAGCACACCTACAAAGTTTTCATTACATCGTCTCTTACACCCTGTATGTAGTCAATCTGTGTGTAGAGGATTTAAGTGTCCGCTTCCTGTTCTAAAAAACAAGGAAGAGAAAAGTTTCCTCTTCATTCTTTCCACGTGTATCATGTAAACTAAAAACTAAACATAAATAAACCAAAGGAGTTCACACTTAAATGGAACATTCTTAACTCCAGGGATCTTAAGCTTTTTGAGGACATTACAAATGCAAAGTGGGAAGTTTTTTGATCTGATCAGGGCTATGGGCGTTGTTGTTTGTCAATTTTTTGTGAAATAGTTAAAACAAGACTTTGTGTTAATTTGAAAATGTTCATACCATTGGCAAACACTACTGGCATCTGGACCTAAATGATTTTTTGAGCTGATAGCAACACTTGTCTGATAAGTGACGCTGTTTACATTATTCAAGATTGAGAAATAGGAGGTTTTTATTTGAGAATTTCAAAAAACTAGTATTCCAAGAACTCGATAGGTGGCTTTGAACTGACTATGTTTCAAGATTCCAGTGTAGGTTCCGAAGTCAAAAGATATTTCAAATGAGTCCGAGTCCTAATTTCAAAAAACAACAAATAAATATTACGTTCTGTCTTTTGCGGTAACAGACCAAGCACAGCGCCATCTATCCAGCGACTAGAATCCTAATTAAAGAGTTAAATAAAAGTCCCTATTACCAATCTGTCACGTTCAGTGACTCTTTCTATGGTGAAAGCAAGCACTGCTGAAATAATAAAAATAAACTTCCATATGAAGCCAACACTACCTATAAGCATTTCATTAACGATAAAAAAAAAAACCTTTAGATACAGGACAAATAAAAAAAGAAAAAGGACACAACCGGCAGTGCTAAGTTTCCCAACGGTAAAGCAAAATGTTTTGCAAGCTATAGGTGAGATGGTCTTGTCTCTTCCGATGGTGTCGCTGACAGTAGCCTAGCCTTGTATGGCGAGAGTAGTGGGATCGGTAGACCGGTCCCAAAAGCACAACGTCGTATTTATTACGTAACATCTTTTCTACATTTGAAATGCTGCAGTAGTCAAGGACTACGCCAAGTCACGTCAGAACTCAGAAGGTATGACTCATTTCCAAAAGATTAACTGTCATTGTTTTTACAGCCATGAAGCTTCGTTAATGAAAGTTTAATCCAACAAAATTACTGCAGATGGAGGCATAAAGACAGGGATTATTGAGTAAAGTCATTTTTCACTTCATGCAGAATCACAGAGAAGTTGAAACTCAGACAATTACGAAAGGCATCAAAAACGGCCAGAAAAGTCCACTACTATACACCAATCCGTAGGTATTACAACCTAACCTAACCCCAGCCTCGAAGTTCATTTAAAAAATAAATAATAGTACTAGCATGTTTGGTGTTAATCTCTTTCTTTTGTCCCTTACAGGGTCGGCAGGGGGTTGCTTAAAGGGTTGTAATATGTATCATGAATGATATGCGCGCTGTCCTCCGTCTTCTGTATGAGATCCTCTGAGATTCCTGTTAAAGTAGGTGTATATGTGTATGACTTTTTTCTTTTTTTTGTGATAGTCTTATCGTTTTCGGCCCCCCCAGGGCCATCAAAACTACGCCTGTCGGCTTGGTGAGGAGCGCGTATGCTCACTAGGAAATAATTGAATGGTTGTTCAAACAACCAGCCCAATCACGCCCTTGGGGCGAGAGGGCTTAGGAAATGTTATGGGAAGAATGGATCGGACTGAATCTGCCCAGTACGTGCCGGTAATTGCCAAAATGAGGCGCATATGGGGGATCTTCGCTACCCCGCCGGCGGGGACGTCGGTTGCTTGAAGAGCTTGATCTACTCTTAATGGCAGCAGTGGCGGCTTGGGTGATCCTATATGTGTGTGAGAAAAATGCTCGCGAAATGTAAGTAAGTCATTTGTAAAAGTGGTGAGGTCTGAGGTCTCTCAAACATTTTGTGCTGATATCACGAAACATAAAATTAACACGTCTTAACATTCTCTACTCTGTGCGAAGGATTACTGAACTGTTATTGGAAATTTATTGTTCATTGGCTCCGTGAGTCCATCCTTTTATTGTAAACCGTGGGTTCATAGCGAGCTCACTGAGCTGAGCTGGATGTACGAGATCAAGGTCAAAGTGGAATTTTGTGGCTTAATATCTTTATACAGGGTGTAAAAATATTAGCTGCAAATATTGTAAGGAGAGAACCAGCCCATGAAACTGAATAACTTTCCCCAAGGAATATAAGCCGAAATATGAAAAAAAAATTGGACTTCCCATTCAAAATTACCAACCGATCAAGTCAATTTGTATTGGAGGTCCAAAAAAATTTCTTATATTTCTTGGGAAAAGTTGTTCAGTTTCATGGGCTGAGTCACCCCTTAAGATATTTGCAGCTAATATTTTTACACCTTATAATATTCTTGCTGCGTCTAGAACGTCGGTGGCCAAGTGGTTAGGACACGAGTCTTACGATCGTGATACTTGAGTTCGATCTTTGCCATGTACCTATGTGTATTTAGTCACGTACATTACTTACTGCTCTTACGTTGAAAGAGAAACATCGTGATAAAATCCAAATTTAAATAAAAATTTAATTCAGATGATTTGTGAATGTGATTTTACCTAAGTTTCGGGTTAGGTTAGCCTTCGGGTTACAGAGGTCAGAGTAGGTAGACCCCAACAAAGGAAGGGGATAAGGCAAAGAGAATAAATATCTCTATTCTTGCCGTGTGTTGGCTTAGAATAGCATCGCCCCATTTCTTCCTGCACGTCTCGTAAGAGGGGACTAAAGGACTCTAGGGTTACATGTGTGCAACAACTTCAGGCGACATGTGTGTACGGGAAAATACCTTATTCCCACGGGAAAACGGTCACCAGTGGGTGCAACCTTTGCTAGGCGGGCTCCTACGGACGTAAATATGTAGGTACTTTCCTTCATAAAGTAGCAAATCCACGCTATCAAACAAAATAATAGGTCAATACTGTCAAAAAAAAGATTTTACCATTAGCCGGCTTTTGGCCGAATGACTGATTCTGCCATCTTACTGCGACATATTATGCACGTTTTACACATCGTCATATGAATAGCCTTCGGCTAGAAAATCAGTGAATCATCCAAGTAGGATTGTAAATCATAGTAACATTTTTTCACTAAAATTTCCCACAGTTCAAACATTCTGGCGGAGGTGTATTTTTAAGTTTACGAAAATGCATGTATTTTTATTTCAGTACGAGCATACAACATTTAAATGTGTCCCTTGACACTAATACCACGTCTAGACACTCCACACCGAACAAAACTTACTTGCCTTTGTTTTACAAACAGTGGAGGGTGCGAGATTTTGCTAATGTAATGAGCGAAATTAACATGTGATAAAGTTTTTAGAATTTAATATTAAACTTCTATGTCACAAAAACACACCATACATATATATACAAACATCATGCCTTTATCCCTTGCGGGGTAGGCAGAGCGATATCAATCGGTAAATTATGTAAAATTACGTTAAAACTGTAATACACATGAAACCCTCGAGTCGCTTAGTTGCCTTTTACAACACCCACGGGAAGAAATGGGGTGATGCTATTCTAAGCTGGCACTACACGGCACTTCTTTAACACTATACACATTAACCAGCAATATATACCGAATCGGGAGGTAGTGTAAAAATTGTGTACGTCGCTGTAAACCTACAACACATAACTTTTCTCACGCAGGATCGACCTTTGGCCCTGCGAAATAAATCATGTGTTGAAAATCCTCCTTACGGGGCACTACCGGCCTGATCCTTAAATATTTCACCCAGCCCCTTGATAAATCTTGACGGTTTATAAAAGCCTAGCCTATCTGACCTGTATGGTAATGTTGGCATGTTATTATTTTTTCTAAGAATTACTTCTGTAAGCCGTGTGATGCCGGCTTAGAATAGCATCACCCCACATCCTTCCCGCGGGTGTCGTAAAAGCCGACTAAGGGACTCGAGGGTATTGGTGTATTACAATTTTTAGGCGACAGGCTGACAACCTGTCACTATAGTGATACACAATGTTTTCTGAAACAACCTTGGAAAACAATCCTCAAAAAATGTCAGACGTGGCGATAGCGACCGTATTTTTACGGACGTTAACGTTCTGCCTACCCCGCAAGGGATAAAGGCGTGATATGTGTATGTATGTGTATGTACTTCTGTACAGCCGTGAACATCACCCACCATTTTAGATTTTCGTCGATATTAATGATGATAATGACGGGAAATGCAGCAAAAGAGCTTAGAATAATTGTATGTATGGCTATACAAGCCCAGTTGTCTTGTGATGCACATCCGTGACTTCGATTTTTACTACACTTGTAGATAAAATTATTCATTTGTTTTGATAAAATCCATACGATTTGACACTTTCGTGAAGTCTTCTCGCTCGCGAGATAAGTCTCTGTACGCATAAAGGGGAAGGCGTATCGCACACTTGACGCAGGACGGAGCACAATAATATCGCAGCGGTCTGTCAGATCCATACTAGAAACGTCACTCCCCATACTAAAAACGCACTCGACAGACGGCGATACGATAGCGCTGCGTCAACAGCGATCGAGCGGTTTTCGTATGGGGATTGACATTTCTAGTATGGATCTGACAGTACGCTGCGATGTTTTCGCGCTACGTCATGCGTTAAGTGTGCAATCCGCCGAAGGTGTTAGGGACTAATGTTGATGAGGATTCCTCTTTCGTATACTCATCTCATAACGCGGAAGTTCCGCAATTTTTGTGGTCCCCCATCCGCTACCGCTTCCACATAAAATACTTACTTACTTACTCCTGTGGCTCAGGGACCCAAAGTGGGTCTTGGCCTCCGACATGTAAAATAATGTTCGAAATTCCTCTTTCGCTTCCGCATCCTCACAATTGGGAGGAAGCCACATTCAGTCACATAAGACACATTATCAGAATCCGAGACAGTATAATCACAATAAATGTGTGCAAACTTGAATTGGTTAAATTGCCTGAAAAAAGGAACAAATAAAATAAATAAGAAATAAATAAATAAAAAAAGCTCTGAAAAGTACAAAACAAGTTTTGATTCGTTAGAAACTGGAACAATACATCTTTTCGGCTTTTTTGAATTGGAGATTCATTTAATTAATATTAAAAACTTTTCCTTATATTTTAATACTAAGCTTTACCGTAATGCAGGTTAGTCTAGTGAACATCAGCTTTGCATCATTTTCGTCTATTGATTAATAGGTCTTTTTAGTTTTTCATCTGAACGGTTAGTCACTTTATTTCTAAGCGAAATTGAGATTGTTATATACATTTGTGCTGAATAATCGTGAAACCTCGCGTAAAATGTTTTTCTGTGTGTCAACTCAAATGTTGTGGCAAGAGCAATCTGCGCCTTATAGACTAAACTATGTCGGAGTGGTCTTGGTCTGAAGTCTCGAGTTATATAAGAAATGAAAACGTTATGTTTCATAATGGAAATATATTTATTTTCAGTTTTTATGGAGAAGAATGTGTATTCACAAGACTGGTGATAAAAGCTCATGTTTTGATTAATATATGTGAAATCTGAACCAACGTATCATAATATTATAATCATCATAATTTCAGCCGGAGTATTACAAAATATTTTTGTAAGCCATAGTTTTAAATACAGGTTAACTACGATAATGGTGTCCACTATCCATCACATATCCGTAAGCATCACTTGAAAAACTAATTTCTCTTCAACGATTAAACCTAGATATAATTATATCCCGCCAAGACGTAAAACATAATTGAAGAAGATTTTATTGGTAAGATTGGCTTAATATTAATTATAGTATTTGGGTAAATTTTCGTTGACATTTCAGATTTTTATTGTCTGATTTTATTATCAGTTTCAGCGATTTTAATCATCAGTTAGTCATATTTGTGAAGGGTATTTTAATTTTTCTTATTTTACTTACAGAACAATGAAATTCTTCCTGGTGTTGTTTTTATTCATAGTATCAGTCAGTGGAAATAATGATAACCAGACAGTTGTGTCTAAGCCAATACCCAGGCCAACTGAAAATTATAGTCACAGTGAAGTAAAACCCATAAGCAAGCGATACAAACCTGAATGGACTGACTTGGACACCCGACCGCTACCAGAGTGGTACGATCGAGCCAAAATCGGCATTTTTCTACATTGGGGTGTCTACAGTGTACCAA
The DNA here is from genome assembly GCA_029255805.1 of Keiferia lycopersicella. Lineage (NCBI taxonomy): Eukaryota > Metazoa > Arthropoda > Insecta > Lepidoptera > Gelechiidae > Keiferia > Keiferia lycopersicella. Next base: position 1,931,830 of record JARACZ010000018.1, read on the forward strand.
GCTTTGGATCTGAGTGGTTTTGGAAAAGATGGAATCAAAGTAAAGTTTGAAAATCTTCAGTTTTAAAAACCTATACCTAAGTAACGTCACTAGAGGGAAAATGAGACTAGCGGGTAACTTGGGACATGGTCGACACGAGCATCTATGAACCAGCTATAACGTTGTAACTAAACTTTGGACTGTACATTTATCAACCACCAGTTATAACGTTATAGGCTTATAGCTGGCTCATAAATGCTGGTGTCAACCATGTCCCAAGTTACCTGCTAGTCTCATTTTGCCCCCATTTGATCGTAGTTCATTTTTCAAGTTTATTTGTAGTGTAAAAAAATGCCGGCTTAGCATAGCATCATCCCATTTCTTTCACGCGGGTGTCGTAAGAGGCGACTTAGGTACTTGAGGGTTTTATTTTTATTAAAATTTTAAGGTGACAGGCTGGATACACAAATTATCTTAAACGGCCCTCAATATTTGTGAAATGTGGCGATGGCGCCCGTATTTTTACAGCAGTTATAGCTCTGCCTACTACAACGGATAAAAGCGTGATATATGTGTGTAAATAAAATAGTGTATGCAACTGCATCATAACTCATTTATGGAATTATAATGTTCGTGTCACATTATTTTAATACCAGTCTACGCCCCGTGTGATAAGAATACACTCGCATTCCAATGCCCGCCATTATATGACGGTTACATAAATAAACTACTATTTAATAAAATTAGTCAATAGTCTACATAGTAGAATTATGTTATATAAGGTGTAAAATAAATTGATAAGAGTGAATCAGCCCATGAAACTGAATAAGTAACTTTCTCCACAAAACATAGGAAGAAATACCAGAAAATTTTTTCGAACCTCCCATACACCGGTCCCATACCGGTTGGTATGTTTGGTATGGTTTGTACGGGAGGCAAATTTATTTTTTCATATTACGATCTATGTTTCTTGGGGAAAGTTGTGCAGTTTCATGGGCTGGTTCAAATATTTGCAGTTAATTTTTTTACACCCCGCATATTATAATACCTTAGAAATGGTTTACACCTAGTACACTATTCAAAAATACATTTTTTATTAAATATAGTATAATGTTTCAGACCACCCGCTATATGTAAACTTTATGGCCAAAAATTACCCTAATTTCACCTATAAACAGTTTGCAACGGAATTCAAAGCAGAAAAATTCAACCCCGACGATTGGGCAAACTTGTTCAAAGAAGCTGGAGCAAAGTATGAATTTACGTACACTGTACACCTGTTCTTGAGTATCTTTGGCTATTTATACTTAATTTTCAATGTGGTTTCAGGTACGTGGTGCTAACAGCAAAACATCATGAAGGTTTCACATTATTTCCTTCAAACCAGTCCAGCGGGTGGAACTCTGTTGACGTTGGCCCACATAGAGACCTTGTAGGAGACTTAGCAACAGCTGTGAGAAAGAAGAATCTGGAATTTGGTGTTTACTACTCCCTATACGAGTGGTTTAACCCTTTATACTTAAGTGATAAGGCGTCTAACTATTCTACTCACAACTATATCCAGAATAAACTGAGACCTGAAATCGAGCAGCTGGTTACTAAATACAAGCCTTCAGTATTTTGGTCAGATGGAGATTGGATAGCAAACGATAGCTATTGGAACTCAACTGATATTTTAGCATGGTTGTACAATGACAGTCCCGTCAAAGACCGTATTGTGGTGAACGATAGATGGGGAGGCGGTCACGGAAAACATGGCGATTTCTACAATTATAATGATAGGTTTAATCCAGGTAACATTATTTACAAACAAAGTAGGTATCTATTTTATATGAAACTAGCTGCTAGCTTAGTGAAACTTTTTATAAATATAGTATACCTATTGGCAAATTAGATTTACGAAGCGAATAAAATAAATAAAAGGATTTAAAAGAAAATGTCGCTACAGAAAAGTCGTTGTTTTTGTTGCGTTTGTTGATTTTGACGATGGCTTGAAAAATAAAACAGGTTAAAAATTATAACGCTTCCACAATAGATAAAATTATCGGAGTTTGTTAAAAGTTTCCTATTATTTTTATATTCCGTCGATGCTCGCTGCTGGTTTCATTTCCAAAACCGATGTTTTCTTTTTTTTTCTCTGAGGGAGCAAGCCCTCCCTTAACCCCCCGTGTCGGCGATGGGTAAGCTTCCAATAACCCCCATGTCGCCGGTTGCAGCTGGTGTCGATTTGCAATCAGGTGTTCCCTTTTTTTATTTATCTGAGGGGGGCAAGCCCCCAACCCCTCTCGGCACTGGGCAGACTTCTGTTAATCTTCCGTGTTGCCGGTTGCAGCTGGTGTAGTGTAAGTTTTCTAATTTTCTCTGAGGGGAGGCCCCCCTAGTCGGCACTGGGTAAGCTTTCGTAAACTCCCGCGTCGCTGATTGTAACTGGTGTCGAATCAGATGTTACCTTTCTTTTTTCTCTGAGTGGGGCAAGCCCCCCTCAACCCCTTGTTCAAACATATTTTATACGGAGTATGTATTGTGACTTAAACTTAAAGGTGTAGCTACTCAATTGAGTAAGTCGAATTTCTCAGCCAAAAGATGTCGCTGTTAAAAAACCTGTTTCCTAAAACGTGATTTCGCTTAATGGCGCCGCCGCCATTTTAAAAATATTGCAAAATGTGTGTTCCCGTGGGAATGAGTAATTTTACTGGGTAAACAGTAGCCTACCTATGTCTTATTTTTGGCATTTTTTCATCTTCGTACAAAGTATCGTTTGAATCTATTTTTTTATTCTATTATATTTGAATCTATTTAGCCGTTTTAGCAACAAACACACACACAAACATCCACCTTTATAAAATTATTAGCATTAGGATAATATATATATATATATATATTAACATTTAAAATACACATTTCAATTATAGGAAAACTACTAAAACACAAATGGGAAAATGCTTTTACTGTTGACGCGGAATCATGGGGATATAGAAGAAATATAGAATACACCGATTTGCTTACTACAAAAAGTATCATAAACATAGTTGTATCTACTGTCAGCTGTGGAGGTAAGAGCTGCTTTTTACCGAATTCTGACACTAGGGTTCATTGAGTCGTTGCATGACTTGATGTCCCATACAAAAAGAGAAGAGAGGCCGAAGTAATACAATTTTGACCCAATCATAACACTTATAATGCTACCCGTACATATAATCTCGCCAAGCAGAAACGTCAGTATGATACTTCAAAATCAGTTTGTTTTAGACACATTTATCTGAAATTGTTGGTTTTCATAGGACAATAAAATAACTTACTTTCAGGCAATGCCCTTATAAATGTAGGTCCAACTAAGGAAGGAATAATAGTTGAACCATTCAAAGAGAGGCTCCTGGAATTAGGAGCGTGGCTGGAAATCAACGGAGCAGCAATATACAATACCTCACCATGGTTGCAACAAAATGATACTGCCGATGGAGAAGTATGGTACACTTGTATCAATACTAAATACGATAGGACAAATCCTACTCTACCTCCAGAAGATCATGAATCAGTTCCATATATCTTTGCTATAGTCTTGAAATGGCCAATAACGAATATTCTAGTACTTCAAAATATCACATATGTTCTAAAACTTGCCAGTTATACTGTGGAAATGCTGGGACAGCAGGGATCAAAACCTCTGAAAGTAAGTATGTATGCAAGGGGAGTAAAAACTTTTTATAGTAGTAACAATGACAATGTTGTTAAAAAAGTTTTTGACTGTTTTAGCGTCCAATTAATTTTTTTTTTTTTTGTTTTAGATGGAGATTATTCACGGTGAAACTTTAATTACGTTACCTCATAGGGCATCAGTGAAATCTAAACATGCATGGGTGTTAAAATTTAAACGCAATGTCTAAGTAAACGTGTAAAAATGTTGGGATAATTTGTACCCACTTGTTTGGTGAAATGGTATTATATATTAATAAAACAATACTAAGGTTGACCAAGTCTAGTTCGAATTTATCGCCCCCTAAACGTAATTTGTTTCTCACACTATGTAATATCCGCCTGTAGCGTAAACTCGATAAAGCCATAACATAACTGAATCATGTCTTACACCATCTATCGGTGAATGAGAAGACATTTTGTATGGGATGTGCTTTATTTTTCATATATTTCAGTAAAATGTTCCTGATGAAACTTGTTCAAGTAAAATACGACTCAAGTCCCCTGCGTCAGAGGCAAGTCGTCTTACTACAGCTACAATGACAGAATATGTACATAAGTTGGCGAAATAATGGATCTGTATCTATGTCGCAGTAAGATAGATCCCCTCAAAAACATTAATATATAAAAAAAAACAAGTCTCGCTACTGAGCTGTTCAACCGTAAAAAGGTATGAGATCCATTTGAAACCAAGTCGGCTATCGATTTGTTCATTCCCCACTTAAGAGATCTATCTTAATTAATTACGTAATTAGTTAATAAGCATTATTTTATAGTGACCATATCAATATTTTCAATATATTTTAATGTTTACAATAAATTGAATGACTTAGCCATCGCACTAGAACAGAAGGTTAACGTGTAATACATATTAAAATTAATACATTCAGTGCGATCGCCAAGTCATTCAATTTATTGTAAACAATATATTTTATATTGAAAATATTGATATGGTCACTATAAAATAATGCTTATTAACTAATTACGTAATTAATTAAGATAGATCTCTTAAGTGGGGAATGAACAAATCGATAGCCGACTTGGTTTCAAATGGATCTCATACCTTTTTACGGTTGAACAGCTCAGTAGCGAGACTAGCCCAGCACCTCCCCGAGGGGGGTGGTCAGGGGCGCGGGGGGAAGGTTGACGACGGTGCGGGGAGAGGTTTGATGAGTCACCCCCCTCGCACGGGGGGGGGGTGTGTACATACAAAGGGCGGGGAGGGGGGAAAGCTATAAGGCAAGCGGAGGGAGCGGGGGGCTTGCTGAATGAAGGCAAGTCCTAAGATTTGCCTTCATCCAGTTTCCCTTTCCCACAGCCAATTTGTTGACCTCTCCTCCTACGAAGAGGTGCCAACCGAGTAACGGTCACCGCCGGTTCGCGAGAGAGCTTGAGTGAAAGCAAATTTTGAGAAAATTCGCGTTCACCCAATTTACCACTACTATTTCTACAACTCTGGTGAACTATAGTCTAATCTAACAGGTTAGACGATTTTTCACTGAGTTCCTTACCATTAGCACTTACCAGTGAGAGGTGGCGAAAGGTACCGTGACATTAATTTCGGTCGACACCTTATATTTTTCCCGAAAACAAAACGATAGCGTGTTTTAGAAACTAACAGCGACAACTGTGATTATTTTTCTGGACCAAAACAAAATATTTTAGGAGCGACAGCAAAATATAACTTGGTAAACAGTACATTTCTATGGAATTACAAAGTTATTTATGCTATCGGTTTATCTAGAAAACTGCATTGAAATTGCTAGATTTTTAAGTTTTTCCTTGATTTATACACTAAACCCAAATTATATTCTAAATTAAAAGTCTCTATGTCTGCTAGGAGTGCCTTAGAATTTTGATGATTGGTCAGTGAGTGAGTGAGTGAGTCAGTCAGTCAGTCAGTGACAAAATTAAGAACTTTGACTAGTTATAATTCCTAAACCACTGGTTCAAAGTGAACGAAATTTGAAATATACCGTATCTACAGGGCTTTTGATTGATTCCTGAAGTTTCAAGTCTTTTGTTTTATCCACAAGAAAGTTATAAGGTGTTGAAAATGGCCTGAACCGCTTCGAGAAAAGGATGGTACGGCTGTGCCGCTTTCTAGTTTCTAGCTCGACTTGGCGGGGGCACTGCCGTGCCCCCAGATATAGCCGTACGTAATACAGCTATATCCCCATAATTATTTACCGTAATATAGTTATATACGAAAGCGATTTATTACTATAAAACATACATTATATGTGTGATATGTTCAAAACCGACTTCAAAAAAAGTTTGACGTGCATTTATGTATATAATATGTATGTTTGTCCGCGATTATCTCGCATTTGGAAGAATCGGTTTTGATGCGGTTTTCTGAAAAGTATTTGTCAGATTTAGGAAAAGGTTTTAGGCATTAAACAACATAAAAATGGAGGTTCTCACTTTCATACGTCCGCTGAAGTCGATTCTCTATTTTATAAAGTTATTATTATAAGAAATCGTATGTAGACAACTCAAAGTAACTCTACAATGAAAAGACAATGGTATTTATTTAAACTTTTATTATGAATATGCTGACTTGAGTCAACTTTGACGATTTGATACTTTCAATAAATCCTTATCCTTATTTTTCCTTATCTATCTATCTATTCTATTCTATCTTTACATCTTTTTCTATACATAATAACAAGACTTTAGAAAGAAGAGGTCCAGTAACCCTTTACAGTTTCAAGAAAACGAACCGATAGCGCGTTTTAGAAAACTAACAGCGACATCTATTATTATCGATCAACAACCGTTTCTTGTTTTTCCTGTTTTTTAACAACTGAACAGATTTGAATGATTTTTTTGTGGTGTATAGCTTTTAACACTGATAAACATCTAGGTAACTTTTTATCACCCATGTCTACGGGAGAATACGATCAAACCAGCGGCATGTTACTAGAACTGTATGTCTTTCTGTCTGTGGGTTTGTCCACGCTAATCTCTGAAACTACGGGAGGGATTTAAATAAAACTTTTTATAATCTATATCTATTAAGTCAATTCAACATATAGAGTACATTTTTTTTGGGAAAAGTGCGTATTATGACTAACAGAAACCATAAGGTTTTAAAACTGTAAGAGATATGGAAATGCGTAAGTAGCAAATGATTTTTGTTGGATACAGGCTGTAACATCTTATATATAAAAATCACCCTTTAAAGTAAAGGGACTTGGCAGAGAATCAGAAAAAAATAGGTAAGAAGATAGTATTGTTGCTGGCGTCGCCGCAGGTAAAATTACTATTAGAATAAATAAATAAATGTAAAAAGCATTTATTTAAAAAAAGTATTTCAAAACTGTAGGCATAGACCTGCCAAACTGCAATCGATGTGTCGTGCGGTAGACTCCTGCAGCCGACCTGGTTTCGATCGTCGTTCCTGTGGAATCATCCAGGGAGGCCGAGAGGGTGGTGCAGGTCCTGGGCAACCCTGCGTTTTCCATAATTACATCCCGGCAACGCAATATCTGTGATCTTGACTCAGACCCTGATTAAATTGTCTATGGCAGACGTATGAGGCCAATGATTATTGCAGTCCCTAACAACACAATAGCTGAGAAATGAACGCATTAAAGTGCGGAGCAAAGATACGTTGCAAAGCTGTGACATCTGTGAGAAATGACCTCGCTTCGCTAAACCCTTTTTCAACAGAGCTCAGCTGGGGGAGGCTAGGAATATTTAGTGATTCTAGTGGTGGATTTTTTCCTCGCACACCGCTTAGAAGCTACCTCGCACAGCTCTAGTGGACAAGCAGCCTTAGTAAATGCTTCTGGGTCGCTATTCTAAGCCGGCACCACACGTACTTCCATAAAACAAAATGTAAAAATAATCAAAATTATCAAGACTATGCAGCAGACTCAAAGAGTTTAAAACTTCATGTAAACTTTGCTCCTTTTGTTCACGAACACTATCTCCACTCTTATATTTTGAAAATTCAGTATTATTGTGATATGAGTTCACGAACGCCACTTTTTTTTTGTACATTAAAGTATTAACACTTTTAATAAAGTACCCTTTCCAGTAACAGCTGATTTTAGGGGTAATATTTAGGAAATGTGTCATTATGTAAGTGATTTGCATTTGTAAGTGTGTCAAAAAACGATAACTTACTTGGTTGAACTCGTATTAGTTATGATTATTGGTGATGTCCGATATTTTATATGAAAATCTGTCGGAGCATTGAGTGCAATAGCATAGCGCTAAGGAGCGGCAAACAGGTAAAAAACATTTGATTATACTGCATGTAAAAAATATTATACCGGGTGTAAGAGACGGGTTAACGATAATTTTGCAGGCGTAATCAGACCATGAATCTGAACAACTTTTTCTATGGGGGCTATGTTGGTAAAAGTAAAAAATTTTTCGTCATTCCATACGAAATTCCCGATCAGCTGACTGACTTTGTATGGGAACTCGAAATAAAATTTTTATTTCCCAACATAGACCCCATAGAAAAACTTGTTCAGTTTCGTGGTCTGATCACGCCTGCAAAGTTTTCGTTACACCGTCTCTTACACCCTGTATTTTAAGAGATACATGAGAAAGTAAACAACTTTTGAATGAGATAATCGTCTTCGAAAGTTAACAAGTCAAATATGGTCAAAATACCAATCATCGATGTCCAGTAGTACCATTTTAATATTTTGAGAATATGGATTACGCTTTTATTAGCAGCATACACTAATGAAACTTTGTCTTAAAATGTTAACAAGATGTATTTACGTTAGAGTCGTTGACCAAGTAGTTAGGACGCCGGTCTTACAATCGTGCTGACCCGAGTTCAATCCCCGTCATGTACCAAAATGTTTTTTGTCTCACGCACATTTACCCAGTGCTCTTACGGTAAAGGAAAAACATCGTGATGAAACCCTCATTCAAATAGAATTTGAATTCGGATGATATTTGAATGTGATTTCAGAGGTCAGATGGTAGTCGCTCTGTATAAAAAGTTGGTTCCACGTCAAATCTCCTAGGTAAGGTAGCCGACCCCGACAGTGAACGGGATAAGGCAAGGAGAATGATGATGTATTTTCTCATCCTGTATTTAAAAAAATATGTTATCTCAGTTGAATATTTTACTTATATTGTCAGGCAAGTTTGTTGTGGGTCAAAGCATCAAATAGTTCTTATTAGTTATTGAAGAACAAATAGGACTTTCAGTGTTATTACAAAAAAGTTAGACATGGTTTAACTATGGTTAAGCAGGCGTTTAAAATTTTTCTTTATTACAAAAAGTTAGACTAGGCTTGTGTCAAAGTTAGACCAGGCTTGTGGCAAGTTCAGTTCAAGTTGTGTCAACTGACATCTAAAGTATTTTGACAGGTTTGATTGGGTTTTGATATTTAACTGAAAGATAGGTCCTGTCCAATACCTACTACGACCTGAGACTACGACGTAGTAGACCGTTCCGTCGTAGACGTCTTTCTCGTCACAAGATTTGTATGCCACTTCTTTATGTTACAAAAGCGCATGCAGCTAGTGCAAGACGACGCAAAGCAAAGCATGCAAAACCCGTGCCCAAATAATATTTGCCTGTTACAATGTAAGTTATGTTGGTTTTTATCTCACGTGTGTAATCAAAAGTTATACTTGCTGGAGCGATATATAATACGACAACCAAAGTTTTCGTGCTTTGTTTGATTTTACCTTATTTTCTGTTCCCTACTATATTTTCGTGTAGGTACACGTTTTGTCAAACAAAATGGGAGTGGTCTACAACAGTACGTAACAAAGACCGGATTATATGCATTTACGTATTTTTTATGCATTTGCATATATTTTATCTTTGCTGCTTTCATCACATATATCATATTTTCTCTACAATCTTGTTATAATGCATATTTCAGAACAATTTTTAAATATTTTTCGAGTGCAGCGCATCTTTTTAACCGACTTCAAAAAAAGGAGGTTCTTAGCTTGTCATGTACATATGTATTTTTGTACGTTTTCCGAGATATTCTGGCGTTTGGACGAACCGATTTTGATAAGGTTTTCACAAAAGTATTTATTAGACTTAGTAGAAGGTTTGAGGCATACCAACTAACAAAAAAATAAGATTTTGTACGTCCCTTGAGTCAGTTCTCATTCACATAAAATATTAGTTTATTTCGTTTCTTTTTCTATCCACTATACGTATACGTGTCATTTTGTTTTACATAGTAAAGTTACGGTCTTACGCTATGACGCCTATGACGGCTACGACCGCGACGGGGCAATCTTGGCAGTAAATGTATAGGACCCAATTTATACTTTTTTGGCGGCCAGTATTTAGATCAAAGAGAATTTAATGTAATGAATGAATGGAACTTTTAGATAAAATAAATCAACGCTTGCCTAAATATTTCTTTATTACAAATAATTTTTAGACGCTGTTTAGAGATGGAGAAACATGGTTTATCTTTCTTTCAAATTTAGTTACCCTTGGCATCTTGTTTAAACTATTTTAGACAGGGCTGTTTTAAATCCTTGCTTATTTTTTTATTAATGGAAAGGTGTTTTATGCAATAATTTCAACTTTTTGACACACGACCAACCATCCACAAGCAGATCTACATATGATACAGTATATAAAATGTTCCAGAGATGGAACATCTCACGTGGGTGGTTTTGTTCTCGATGCATGATGGGGCGAACGCGAGCGTGCCTCTCGAATGCGTGCATGAGTACACGCGCGTACCGGTTGTAATCTCTCTTTTTGTGTGGAATACCGGGTCGTCCAACGACCCAATGTACCCTAGTGTCTGAATTTTTCAACTGCCTTCTACAAGTAGCAGGTTTCTGACATGCTTGAATAACGACCTCCGTCTAAGTAATCATAGATAGCAACCGGGACCTACGGCTTAACGTGCCATCCGAAACACGGAACCATCTTTCTTACGGACAATCGGGTGGTTCAGCCCACAATGTCCTAACCAGACTGGGAACAAATTCACAAAATGATTAATATCAACTTTGTGAGTGACCCACCGAGAATCAAACTCGGACCCTTCTGCGTCACAGGCAGTCGCACTACCACGCCGCCACACTGGTCGTCAAACATCCGTTGTAATAATATATGAAATTGTATGGGAGACGGCAAACCACTCGCGTTGCGTAGTGCGTTGCATAGGTCATGCAAGCGGTGTGCCATCTCCGAGACAATCTCATACATAACAGCAACAGCAGGTAGGTACGCGCTGGGTACGCACGTGTACACGTGCTGCATGAGAGCTGCAAACGCAGGCCGGCCTTTTATTAAAATCGAAGGAAGAATCAAGAATGCTTACCAACCTATAGGTACGGGGGACTTTCGTCATATGCTAGCAGTTCTGTCTGCCTACAAGTGAGGTAGATCGTGGGATAGAAGAGCGAGTTATACTTTGGTTAATACGCTCCCATATCTATGGCAAGTTAGGTATACCTTGTAATAATAACGTCATGATAGATAAGGTTTCATTCATCTTGCAAGTTATATTCATCTTCCAAGCGTTAGAAAAAAATGGCGATAGCGACCGCATTATGCAGTAGTTAACCTTTTGCCTATCGTGCAAAGGATAAACGCGTAATTTTTGTATGTAGAGCATCTTCACCTGTGTGAGTCGCTCTTTACAACACTCACTGGCACGGGTAGAATTGGGTTGATTCTATTCTAAGCCGGCACATCACGGCAAAAGAACTCCTCATAATACCCTTGATCTGTTTGACTTAATCTTTAAAAATGGCAAGTGAGGAATGCTATCTTCGCTAGCTGCTGTCTTCGCTACAAGACATGAGTCAGAGTATCTTCGTCTTAGGGCACGATTTCATATTTTCCTATCTAACCACCGGTCCATCCGGATGATTCGTTGATTGAACATGACTTTCGCCTTGTCTAATTTCATTCTAAGTCCAACACGTCTCCGACCGAGGCAGTATAAGACTGGAGAGCTTTTTTGCAAGTCCTGTCAAGTCTCCGTTTTAAGAATTACCAACCTATTGAAAAACTGACGAACATCTTGCCCAGTCAAGCTGATTTGACTGATGATCTCAGCTATAAGTACAGTCATTGTTTCATAGCCTCCTTTTATTTTTTAGGCATCTTAACTCACGAAATAATTATAATAAGTACAAAAACAAAGGGAAAAAGAAAAAAACAGACAAAATTCAACGTTGCGGGCCGTCTACTATGAGAATCGAACCGTGGTCTACCAGAATCTGAGCCCAACAATCAGACCACTAGACCAATAAATCAGGGTAATAGCAATTGATAATAAACATAATCATAACTGTAATAAAGTTTAGAATGGCTTGCAAGGGAAAAAAACTGCAGTTTATACTTGAATGAATCGAACGAATTTAGAACGAATGTTATTGTAGTGTTGCTATTATATAAAAGAAACTGCTTTGTTTTAGTTAGACATGGTTTTAATCCAAGGTCACTGCGGCAGCTGTCAAAGTAATTTAGGCATTGTTTAGTAAAAATCTCGAACTTCTAGCGAACCTCAATACAAATTTTTATACCACGTTTCAGAAAACTGACAGCGCCATCTTTTTAACGCCATTGAAACTTTATTTTTTTTCCTTGTATATATAAATATAATAGGGTACTTCTCCAAACCATGCGAAATCACGTGATTTCTCTGGCGAATTTGAATTTTGTGTTAATTGAAATAATACCAATTGACATTGAAAACATATTTCAAATGATAAAAAATTATACCTTTGGTCCTCGTTTTTCACTTATAAATCCAGAGAAAAACAAGTTCAAAAAAATCTTACCAGAGAAATCAAACTCATAACTTTACTTTCGTTATTTGTATCATTTATTAATGCCAGTCATTATTTATCATAATTATCATGATTTTTAAAAAAATATTCTTCTTCTCACTCGTTTCTTCATTAATGAAGGTCGTGTCTGCTTAGACTTTCTTCTTTCAGGGTTGATTTCTCTGGTATTTTCGCCAGAGAATCCAGAGAAATCAATGCCAGAGAAATCAAAAAGAAGTAATTACTTAGAATAACCCTTAAACCGTAAAAGCGAATATAATCGTAATTATACAACCAGTTAACCACCCAAAAAGCTACATTTCTTTAACAAAATCACAACATCATGACTGGTCAATTAATTATTGCCGTGTGATGCCAGCTTAGAATAGCATCACCCCATATCCTACCCGCGGGTATCGTAAGAGGCGACTAAGGGACTCTAGAGTATTGGTGTATTACAATTTTTAGGCGACAGGCTGACAACCTGTCACTATAGTGATACACATGCTTTCTGCAACCACCTAGGAAAACAATACTCAAAAATGTCAGACGTGGCGATAGCGACCGTATTCTTACGGCTGTTAACGCTCTGCCTACCCCGCAAGGGATAAAAGCGTGATATATATGTATGTATGCAATTAATTATTAGCAGAGAAGTCAAATGTATAGGTGTACCAAAGCCAGAGAAAGACTTGTTTACCTCTCGAATCCAAAATGTTAACAACCAGTCACACTCCCGCTGCTGCGGCGCTACTGACTCTTTTGAGCGGCTGGGATGCTGACAGCATACCTACAAAGAACTGTGACGTGCGCGATGTTTTTTACGCGCCAGAGAATCCCAAGATTTTACGCGGACAAAGTAATTTTATTTCCTAACTCGCTAAACGGTTATAAGTATGATTAAATATTAATTGTAGTTAAACTAGAACATGTAACATGTCTGTGAACATCGTCACAAATTCGTTTCATAAATAGTTATCGAAATAGAAACCCATGAATGTACCAAGTCGACTTTCGGACACGCCAGAGAGCATCAATTTGGGGGGCATTTATATTTTTATAAAAAAGCGTAATATCCCTATATTTTTTTAATACTTCTCCTATCGCATTAATAGCCGGACAACCTACTGGTCTGTCCTAATGGCCCAAATTCTTGCATACTTCAGGACCTACTGAAACCAAGCCCCAGGGTTCAGTTGCCAAATTTTGGCCAACAAAAATATAACGTTACCGTAAACTTGACGGAGAAGAAGTAAAGTATAATAATTATATTAACCTTATCCTTTTCTATTCTTCAAAATATACCTACTTACACTTAAAACACCTTTCAAAAACGACTAAGGGAAAATCCATCCTTGCTCTACCTACGCTCGCATGACCAAAACCTCCTCGGTTGGAGAGACCCATCGATGATCGATCACTTTATTATGATTTTGCCATGATTTTTCGGGCGCCTGATTTCAATCAAAATTATAATATACCTATGTATCATACCATGTTAGGAAGACAGTTGACTCTTTGTGACAGTCTGTTGGTAAAATTCAGATTTCTTGATGCCAGGATTCATCGTCGTTCATTGATCTGGTTCAACAATTTTGCATGTTTCATACACGCACACATTACTTTTCTGGACTCTGAAAACAAAATTTGCCGCTTGATAATGCAAAGAAGAGAGACTATGAGTATAAAAGAAGTTATTTTACTACTTTTGGACAGTCAATTATCGAATATTCCTTTGGGTATAGCTAATAAACTGAAAAGAAATACTTACAATCACGGCAAATTTTTCTAGCATAAAAATTGTCACATATGAACATGGCTGGTCTCGTTTTTATTCTATTGGTACCCGCTTCGGGTATGTACCTGTTTCCCCGAGCTCAATCAATAGTATTTTATGGCATTTTTACTATAACTGTATAGGTATATCCTATAATAAGAATTTCTCTCTAAAAATGTAAACAAAGCGAAATATGACAATAGGAGCGTCTGACAGAAATTTGAATGAATGTTTTTATTATTGTTGCCATTTCAAAGGCACGTTTGACAGGTTTTAAAATGTAAGCAGTGCTTAAATTTAAACACTGCCTAAAAATAAACCACGTCTAAATCGATTGCCTAAAATATTTTTTTGTAATAACACTGATAATTTTATTTTATTTGATTGATTGAAGGTTAAATTTTATTATTTATCTATTTCAGAAAATGAAACTACTCGTAATCCTATTGTTTCTTTTTATACCTTCAATCATCCTATCGGTCAGCGATAATAATATACAGGAAACTGTCATTATAGAAGCACGCCAGTATTCAAAATCGCAAAATGAAAGTGATAGTCACAGTAGAAGTGAATCAGTAACTAGACGTTATAAACCCGAATGGAGCGACTTGGACACTCGTCCGCTACCTGAATGGTACGATAGAGCCAAAATCGGCATTTTTTTACATTGGGGCATATATAGTGTGCCTAGCTTTGGATCTGAGTGGTTCTGGAAATTTTGGGAAGGTATATAAAACTTTTCAATACACGTAATTAAACGGATGAATTTTCATAGATTCTCTACTTGGTGCAGGCATACACTATAGTCTACACACGGAACAAAATGTCCTTATCAAAATACCTACTTTTTAATTGATTGTGTCATACAAAGAATAAATAAAATTAACCATTAAAATATATTAGATGCCTACGTTATAAAATAATGACCATGTTCATAAAATTTTTGTAATGTTTCAGATAATGACAATAAATATAAAAAATTCATGACTAAAAACTATCCTCCGGGTTTCTCCTATCAGCAGTTTGCACCGCAATTTCAAGCAGTATTTTTTAACCCCGACGACTGGGCGGACCTTTTCGAGAAGGCTGGAGCTAAGTATGAATTTAATATACTATTAAAATACAATTCAGAAAATCTGTACCTTCTTAGATATACACAATTTCGTGGTTTCAGGTACGTGGTTCTAACATCAAAACATCATGAAGGTTTCACATTATTTCCTTCAAACCAGTCCAGCGGGTGGAACTCTGTTGACGTTGGACCACACAGAGACCTTGTAGGAGACTTATCAACGGCTGTAAGAAAGAAGAATCTGGAATTTGGTGTATACTATTCCCTATACGAATGGTATCACCTTTTATACTTAAGTGATGAAGCTGCCAGATTTACTACTCACAAATACATCCAGAATAAACTGAGACCTGAAATCGAGCAGCTGGTTACTAAATACAAGCCTTCAGTATTTTGGTCAGATGGAGAGTGGAAAGCGAACGATAGCTATTGGAACTCAACTGATATTTTAGCATGGCTGTACAATGACAGTCCGGTAACAGATCGTATTGTGGTAAACGATAGATGGGGCAAAGACACTCGCGGAAAACATGGCGATTTCTACAATTATGATGATAGATTTAATCCAGGTAACAGACATAATAATATTAAACAATATTATCGTAATCTTAATAATATTATAAAGGCGGATGTTTATGTGTGTGTTTGTTAGGACTTGGCACTGGCTTGGCAACAGCTGAATAGATTTAAATGATACTTTGTACGAAGATGAGAAAATGCCCAGAATAGGACATAAGCCACTCTTTACCGCGGTAAAATGTCTTATTCCCTCTGGAACACGAAATTTGTAATATTTTTGAAATGGCGGCGTTACCGAGCCAATTCGCGTTTTAATAAACAGTTTTTTTTAGGAAACAGCGATATCTGTTGCTTGAGAAATTTGACTTACACAATTGAGTAGCTGCACTAAGGTTGACGTTTAATTCACAATACATACTCCGTATAAAATATTTCTGAACAAGATGTTGAATAAATGCATTTTACAAAGAATTGTATGTATGTTTAACAAGATCTATCCAAAATTGATACACGTAATATTTTTACAACCAGTGAGCCATTTCCGGTCACAAAACAAATATGAGTGAAAACCTGGACGAAAATTCATTCTAAACAAGGATGAGGTTACTTTATGGTATATAGCCGGATTTTTCTAATGTTGTCCGCCGAAAATATACGTGTCCCACAAGTTCAGATTTATTTAGCAGCAACCGGCGACACGGGACTTTAAAGAAGCTTACCCCGCATCGACACCGGGGGGTTGAGGGGGGCTCCCTCAGGAAAAAAAAGGAAGCAAGCATTGGTCTTAGAAAAGAAATCAGCAGCTAACATCGACGGAATATAAAAATAATAGGAAATGTTTACCAAGCTCCGATAATATCATCTGTAATTGTGAAAGCGTTATAGTTTTTGACCTGTTTTATTTTCCAAGCCATCGTCAAAATCTAACAAACATTACAAAAAGAATGTTTTTTTTCGTACCGACGTTTTTTAAAATCCTTTTATTTTATTCGCGCGGTGAATCACATTTGCCAATAGGTAGGTATTACTATATTTTATTAGAAGTTTTAATAAATCTAGGTAAGTATATTTTTTTTACAGGGAAACTATTGAAACATAAATGGGAAAATGCTTTTACTGTTGACGTACAATCTTGGGGCTACAGAAGAAATATACCTATCTCCGATATACTTACTACAGAAAAAATCATAAAAAATATTGTATCTACTGTCAGCTGTGGAGGTAAGTAGCATACAGTTATAACTTAACAGAATTATTTATTGCACAAAAAATAATCAAAATGCTGTCAGTTGTAGAGGTCAGTAACATACATAAAATAAAACAATTATATATAGCACAAAAAGTAGAAAAACACAAACAAAAGAAGCAGCACAAAAATACGACTTTAATGCTAACTGATAGCATTTTTTACTGGAGTTTAAAAAATATAATAATTAAACAGTTCAAATACGGGAAGCAAAAATTGTAAAGCAAGAGCACCGGCTAGGTACGCTTAAAGTCTTTAGTTTAGTTAGCACTGTGATATATTCTTATAAACTTATAAGTTTTTATTATTTTTAGGCAATGCTCTTATAAATGTAGGACCAACTAAGGAAGGAACAATAGCCCCAATATTTCAAGAAAGACTCTTAGAATTAGGAGCGTGGCTGAATATCAACGGAGAAGCAATATACAGTACCTCACCATGGTTGCATCAAAAGGATACTGCCAATGGAAAAGTGTGGTACACTTGCATTAATAATAAATACGATGGTTCAAATCCTACCTCGCCTCCAGAAGATTATAAATCTGTATCAGCTGTCTTTGCTATTATTTTGAAATGGCCGGATACGAATATTCTTGTGCTAAATGATATTACATATTTCCTACTGAATGTTAGCTATACTTTGGACATGCTCGGACAGGGGTCAAGTCTTTTGAAAGTGAGTACACTAAAATACTGATAATTTTTCAATACTTAGGTAATTTAGATTATAATTCTGCTACTTTTGTAGGTAACTATTCGTAGCGATGTTGTTGACAAAGTTTTAACCTGCGGTTTAAAGTAATTCTTTATTCTTTTCTTCTTTTATTATGTAAAAATGGGTGTATATTTTTGTGAATAGTCCAAAAAATAACTTGGGGTTTTAGATATTCTAAGCTTGCAACCTAGCAAATTAAAAATCTCTGTAATAAAAACAATTTGTTATACAAGAAATAAAAAAATAATACAAAATAACTTGTTTGCCATTTTTGTTTCGTTATTTTTGTAAATTTTCGTTATATTATTATTTATTAACTTTTCGTTGGAAAGTAGTTTTAATTCTTGAAAATTATGGCAATTTTGGTTTTATTTTGTTCTAAACATTTGGCTCGGTCATTATTTTTTTTTTTCTGTTTCAGGTGGACATATCTCTTAATAAAACCTTTATTACTTTACCAAATAAAGCATCAGTGAAATCAAAACATGCCTGGGTGCTAAAATTTCAGTGTATTTCTTGTGATGTTTTGGAATAATTCTATGGAATTTTATAATATTTGTCATAAATATGGTTTGTTTATAAATATTTCTTACTTTTAAAAATGCGCTAAGTACGTGGTGCACGAAGCATTCCGTAGTAGTAAGATTTAGAAACAGTATTGAGCCGCGGTGGCACGGAATAAAATAACAGTATTGCGATAGCCCCGTTAGAAGAAGCGTCGTCAATTGTTACTAAAAATAATAAATGGTGGAAAATCGCAAGTTCAAATCCTGTCTGGAGTATATTTTATTTTCTAAAACACATTTGGCCTTACCACAAAAAAGTTAGACGCGAGTTGAACGCGTGTCTAGCATTTTTTGTATACTTAAAGATATTTTTTTAACCTGCGTTCGATTCACGTCTAAGTCTTTTATGATAAGGCCCTTAATTTTATCTTTAATTCATTATAACTCGTGATTCAAAGGAGTATTGTATTTTTCTTAAAGCCATTCACGTTTTTTTGCAGGTTTATTGATAAACGAACACAACATCTTTTAGATCTAACTTATATACAATAAAGTCAACAGTTTCTGATTTAAAGGACAATTATAGATGTAAACAACATTTCTATTGACTCTTAACAGTAAACAAGGTTAGAAATAAAAATTAATGGGTAACAATATATCTCATACTTAAAATTCATGTAATGATATAATTGCAAATTAAATTGGACTGATAAAAATGCGCTACAATAGTGATAAAACTGGCTAGACACGAAATAAGATTTCTGTTCAGATTTCGGAGCTTATATTGTCTCTTATATTTTACAAGAAGCTTTATGTCCATACTCGTACCATCTCGTACACACATTGTCCGCGTAGTAAGATTGCAATTATTTTCAAAGTTGATATTTGTCTCTTTGTGAATTTGTTCCCAGTCTGGTTAGGACATTGCGGGCTGAACCACCCGATTGTCCGTAAGTAAGATGGTTCCGTGTTTCGGATGGCACGTTAAGCCGTAGGTCCCGGTTGCTGTCTATGATCACTTAGACGGCGGTCGTTACACAACCATGTCAGAAGCCACTTGTAGAAGGCGGTTGAAAAATTCTGACACTAGGGTTCATCGGGTCGTTGGACGATTCGGTGTCCCACACGAAAAGAGAATTATTTTTAATGCAGGCGCTGTTTAGGTCTACAGAAACAAGCTCGGTTCCCACTCTTGTTCATAATTTTTGAGTAGAACGCACACGTAAAAAGTGACTGTGCTGACTAAAAACTAAACCAAAATTAAAACCAAACATGTAACAGGCATGGCAAGACAGGCCAAACCTTCATCTGACGTGGGCTCAGTTATATGACGGGCCCGCCACGGCCCTACTTTCTGATTGATGTAGTCGCTGTATGCCGACTTTCTTTGGCCTGACATGGCCTTACTACATGACTACTTTACTGACACTTTACCAGCACTGACCGACATAGACCTCTACTCTAGGTGACATAGCTGTGACTGCTGTCGTAATTTTTGACTACCAGGTGTCCTAACCAGGATCTAGGACTTCTTTTGCTTCATCTGTCAATGAAAGGCGTATTTTTAATTACAAATTTTTATTTTATATATATAATTTTATATTTACTCGAGTCTTCAGTGCTTTTTAGATAGTAATTCGATCAATGAAGTGCCCGTATTGCAAAGATTGAATAAAGAATAGAAGTTGAAGATTTTCCGCCGCATTTCCTGATGGCATCAAGAAGATCCCTTCAGATCCTGTAGATGATACTATCACCCTACAGGAGTCACCGTCTTCTCACTGACACTGGCAGAATTACCCTAGAAAGGGTAGAAGTCCATAATATTAAATAATAAATAAATAACCAGGACCTACCCAGGGCGTGACTGACTTGTTAGGGTAGCTGACGAGACACGATTAGGACATCACCGGCGACCAGTAGCGAAGCTCTGCAAACTTGAGTCAGCGCGTCAGCAGAGTTTGACGACCGATGTGGCACAGTGGTAGTGTGACTGCCTTTGACGCAGAAGGTCCCGGGTTCGATTCTCGGTGGGTCACTCACAAAGTTGATATCTATCACTTTGTGAATTTGTTCCCAGTCTGGTTAGGACATTGCGGGCTGAACCACCCGTTTGTCCGTAAATCATAAACTTTAAGTAAGATGGTTTCATGTTTCGGATGGCACGTTAAGCCGTAGGTCCCGGTTGCCGTCTATGATTACTTAGTCGGTGGTCGTTACATAATTATGTCAGAAGCCTGCTACTTGTAGAAAAAATTCTGACACTAGGGTTCATCGGGTTGTTGGACGGTGCCCCACACGAAAAGAAAGAAAGAAAGAAGCGCTAGACCTTGAATACTGTTTTCCAATGGCGAGGATGTTGCAGACTCTTTTCTGCGGCTTCTTCCTACTGGCTGGTTGATGGACCTTGACAGACAAGACACACGTTGACTGACTAGTAAGACAACTGATTGACCAAAATCGCCAAAACTGTCAAAAAAAAGTTTGAGCTGTTATAATATCTATAAAAACGACAACATATTTTTTCTTCGTTTCAAGCACCGACTCACGGCTCGAGGGGTTGATATCACGTCTTCAAAGCGCTTTTAAATAATACAAATCGACTATTTTGCATTCCAACAAAACAGTTTTTATGTTTGTAAAACCATAAAAAAGTTACATGGCTTGCTGGTGATGATAATAACTAAAGACTAATGATAGCTAGCTATACCTTCACGCGTTTCATTGGTGTACGGTGAGTACTATTACATGCATACTGCGATGAAAGGTATTTTGTATAGGTTTACTTGTAAGAAATAAGAAACCTATGAATTTTGTTATTTATGAGTTTGACATATATCTGACACGCAAAGCGCAAGGGTACTTTCTACCTTATCCAGAAGTGCTTCGTCGTTTTTTTGAACCCACATAACTTTAGATTCCGATGTACTATTCCGATATAAATCAAATTCTCGGAATATTCTGTCCATCTCCTCTTAAAGAGAGAGAGACTGGCCATATTAATCTTACTAGCAGCTAAAGTCTGTAAGTTTAGGTACTTATCTTTTTGTAAACAAATTTTGTATTAAACTGACAGTTCTGAAGTGTCACTTTCATACAAAGTTTGTACACAAAAACATAAGTACCTAAACTTACAGACTATAGCAATTGAATTAATTGAATACGTTGCAAACATACCATTTACTGTTACCCATAGACAGGTAAAATGAATAATTATCCAAAAACGCTTATAATAAAGAAGCATATCTTTTTACCGTTTTTTGTACACTAAAGTAATAAACAAAACATAACAATATTTTTATCAAGGGCAGTTTGCCGGCTAGCCGCTGATAATCAAGTAATGTTTAGTAAAGTATGTCAACAAGCGATAACTGGCTAAGTTGAACTCGTGTTAGTACATATTGCTGGTGATGTGTGATATTTTATATATAACTAAATTGGAACATTCAATGTTGACTAGTTGATTGTGATATTTCAAACTTAGCGGTCGCTTTGAGGAGCGGAACACAGGTAAAATATAATATTTAACTTGTAAAATGTTTTTCTGTTACTGATCAATGTTCGAATGAAATGCTTCTTCGGGAAATAATGTAAAATAAGTAAGTTATTGTAAAAATAGTCATCTTTAAATTTAAGAGCTATACTCTTGTCGGTGGAACATTTTTCACCCATTTCTTTTTCCTGCTTATGTTTTGACCTCTTGATACGACAACACGTTCACTTTTCCTTATATATGTGTAAAATGTGTGCGTCTTAGTCTTACTCTTGTATATCTTCTTTTTTCTTCAACAATTTTTTCGTGTCGGAATTAGTCGTCGTGTCATTGCAATTGTCCAACCATTTTCCCTCTTCGGTCTTCTTAATCTACTATTTTAGTCATACAAGTATGACGTTTAAAATCCAGTTTTACTTTATAATGTATTGTAAATTAATTTGAAAAAAAAGAATCGTTTTATTGATTAAGAAAGAATAATTTATTTATTGAGAAAGAATAACTCGCCCAGCCTGAAAGTTATGTTATTTTCGCAGAATTCATAAAATGTTTTTGACATGTGTGGTAGGTAAGTACTCTATGTGTGATAAAATGTATAACTGCAAAAGATCAATATTAGTAACTAATGAAAAAAAATCATTTTGCAGTATTTAAGAATATCAGGTTTAGTAACCTTTTGTGTATTTTTCTCGAGTACAAACAGTTAAACAAAATAAGAAGATAAGTATTTTTATTTTTCAGCAAAATGAAACTATTGCTATTTTTTCTATTTATATTATCAATCACCCTATCGGTCATCGGAAATTATGCACAGGAAACTGTCATCATTCAAGTACCCCAGCACGCAAAGAATATTATTAATAAGCATTCAAAACGAACGCAAATAAATAGTCATAGTCACAGGAAAAGAGAACCAGTAGGTAAACGTTACAAACCCGAATGGAGCGACTTGGACACTCGGCCGCTACCTGAATGGTACGATAGAGCCAAAATCGGCATTTTTCTACATTGGGGGGTCTACTGTGTGCCTGGCTTTGGATCTGAGTGGTTCTGGAATTATTTGGAAGGTAATTTTGAATTTAGAAAACAAATTAGCTAATTTTCAATGAAAATAAAGTTATCAACACCAACTGATCCTTCATGTGGAGCATGCACATTTTACACAAGAATCAAAACTGAAAAAATATATACATAATTTTGTTTAAAAAAGAACAAGTAAACTATGTATTGAAAATTACAATGTTCTCCAAATACTGTTATAATTAACCATTTTCTTTTAGCACACCATTCTTGTTTAGTTACCTACAGGTGGAATCTTTTAATTAGCTATTGGTTTATTGTATTATTTAAGTTTATTATTATTATTCTAAGCTGTAAGTTTCCCGAAGAAACCAAAAATAAAATAAAATAAAATAAATAAAACAAAAATCCTGTAATGTTTCAGAAAAAGGAAAAAGCAATAAATATAAAGAATTTATGACTAAAAACTACCCTCCGGGTTTTTCATATCAGCAGTTTGCACCGCAATTCAAAGCAGAATTTTTTAACCCCGATGCTTGGGCAGACCTGTTCAAGAAGGCTGGAGCTAAGTATGATTACCTACTATTGAAATGGAATTCAGTTACTTTGTACCTTCTTAGACGTATAATTTTTTTTGTGGTTTCAGGTACGTGGTTCTAACATCAAAACATCATGAAGGTTTCACATTGTTTCCTTCAAAACAATCCTTCAGTTGGAATGCTGTTGACGTTGGACCACGCAGAGATCTTGTAGGAGACTTGGCTACAGCTATACGAAAGAAGGGTCTAGACTTTGGTGTATATCATTCTCTTTATGAATGGTATAACCCTATATATTTAAATGATAAGGCTACGAATTTCACGAGTAGGAAATATGTGCAAAATAAATTAAGACCTGATATCGAACAGCTGGTAACACAATACAAGCCTTCAGTATTTTGGTCAGATGGAGATTGGGAAGCAAAAGATAGCTATTGGAATTCAACTGATATTATAGCATGGTTGTACAATGACAGCCCCGTGAAAGATCGTATTGTGGTGAACGATAGATGGGGCAAAAGCACTTACGGAAAACATGGCGATTTCTACAATTATGCTGATAGGTTTAATCCAGGTAACAACTATTATTATATTCAACAAGGTTTTAAAAAATCTAGGTAATTAAATTATATTTTTTTTACAGGAAAACTATTAAAACACAAATGGGAAAATGCTTTTACTGTTGACGCAGAGTCTTGGGGTTACAGAAGAGATATGCCAATTTCCGATATTCTTAGTACAGAAAACATCTTAGAAAATGTTGTATCTGCAGTGAGCTGTGGAGGTCAGTAAAATACTTAAAATAAAAAAAAACTCTTTACGGCACAAAAAAATCAAAAGTAGAAAAACACAAACAAAAGTAACAGCTCAAAAAGATGATTTTAATGCTAGATAGCGTTCTGTTTAATAAATTATAATAACTTTTTAAATAGCTCTACCTAATACTGGAAACAAAAATTCAAAGTGTTTAATTTTGCCAAGCACTGACAATCTGAAAGTCGTTTATAACTAACCAGCACTGTGATATATTTTATATACTTATAATTTTTTATTTTTTGCAGGAAATGTGCTTATAAATGTAGGACCAACTAAGGAAGGAACAATAGCCCCAATATTCCAAGAAAGACTCTTAGAATTAGGAGCCTGGCTGAATATCAACGGAGAAGCAATATACAGTACCTCACCATGGTTGCATCAAAATGATACTGCCAATGGAAAAGTGTGGTACACCTGTATTAATTATAAATACGATGTATTAAATCCTACCTTCCCTCCAGTAGATAATGAATCGGTTTCAGCTGTCTTTGCCATTATTTTGCAATGGCCGGATGCGAATATTCTAGTACTCAAAGATATAACGTCTTTCCTGCTGAATGCTAACTATACTGTGGCAATGCTGGGTCAGGGATCAAGTCCTTTGAAAGTGAGTACACTCAATTACTGATAAAGTGAATTTACAATAATTACTCAATATATAATTAGGTATTGACAAAGTAGGTATTTAGCTTATCATTCTGCTACTTGAGTAGGTATGCAGCGATGCTATTGGCAAAGTTTTAACCTTTTTAATTATCTATATAGCTTCTGGTATTTGTGTATAAAGCGAGTGTTTATTTTTAACTGGTCAAAACAGCCTAAAATTGTGGGTAAAATAAACAAATATAAAGTCTCTGTCATTAAAACTTTTTGTATAAAAAATTCGTAATATTTTCGTTGGAAAATTGATTCTCAATTCTTGAATTTGGTAATTTAAGTTCTGTTTTATTTTAAAAAGGTACAAGTCTAGATTTGTCAGTATCATCATTACTAAAATATACGTTTTTTGTTTCAGGTGGAAATATCTCAAAATGAAGCCCACATCACACTGCCAGATAAAGCATCAGTCAAATCAGAATATGCCTGGGCGTTAAAGTTTTATCGTAATTGATCTAATGTTTGGTAATAATTCTATGGAATGTCGTATTATTTGTGCATAAATATGGTTTTTTTATAAATATTCATTGTTTTTATTAATGCAATATTGAGCCACGGTAGCCCATAAAACATAATAATATGTGCTTGAAATACAAAATGTTCTCTTACTTATAAAAGAGAGGCACACTAACATTGAATCGCGTCTTTATCTCCTGCGGGGTAGGCAGAGTGTTAACTTAACAGTTCTAGAAACATGGCTGATTACACATCTGAGAAATATTTGAAGGCCGTTGTTAGAAAATCTTTTAAGTATCAATATTGTGAGAAGTTACATAAAATTGTAATGCCTACGTCATTACCTACATTAAGTACCAACGTTCTATAAAAATACATTTTATACCATAATTAACATGAACAACAACTCAAAAAGTTTCTCAAGGAAATTAAGAAGGAAATATAATTAAATAAACACAATACGCTAATTAGCCGTAGCGTCGCCATTTCAGAAATCAATTTCATTTTGCAATTAAAAAAAATTCATTGAATAACACAAATTAGGATCTGCTTTTCTTCTTTTCTTTGGAAAAATAAGAAAATACCTATACAGTGGTAATAAATTTTATTTGAAAAGTAAACATAATTTAAACTCCAGAATTAGATGGCTGTATCAATGTTTAATGTCATAATCATAAAGATTAATAATCTAATAACATATCCCTCGAGTCCCTTAGGAACCCCCACGGGAAGGAAATGGGGTAATGCTAAGCCGGCATGGGACAGTCTAAGGGAATTAATACACACATACATACACACATACACGCCTTTATCCCTTGCGGGGTAGGCAGAGCGTTAATGGCCGTAAGAATACGGTTGCTATCGCCACGTCTGACATTTTGGAGGATTGTTTTCCAAGGTTGTTTCAGAAAACATGTGTATTACTATAGTGACAGGTTGTCAGCCTGTCGCCTAACATTTAAATACACCAATACTTTCGAGTCCCATAGTCGCCTCTTACGACACCCGCGGGGAGGATGTGGGGTGATGCTATTCTAAGCCGACATCACACGGCATAGGGAACTAATATAACCACCATTGTTTCTAAAACCTACTTCTGGTCCAATTAGAATGCAGTTTTTTATTCTCATGACTCGATTGACCCAGAATCTCTTTTGGAAGACCGGTAAAAATGGTATGACATAGTTCTCAATTAAAAAGTTTCATTGTAAACTCGCAAATACGTTTTTAGTATTTTCCGCAAAACAAGGTTTAAAAAATCACATCTGTAAAAGCAGTACAACCACTGCATGTAATAACGTCCTCATCTAGAAATGAGCAGACAAAATTTTAGTTAAAATCACCACTCCGGCATGCACCTGCACACTGGCGCCATTTTTAAAAACAAAATAGTACATGGGGTTAGCCAAAATACTTCAGTTACTTAATTATGAGGATAATCTAAGATTATATAAGTGCCCAGGCCTTTTGCTAGTTTTATTCATAAAAGACAATTAAAAAATATAATGGGATGATTGAGTAGGTAGGTAGTGTGTTTTCAAGAAAGTTCGGTTAGGTCGGATTTCTGATTATGAGCTTTAGAAGGGTTTATGTTCGGTTATACCCCGCTTTACGCGTTTTTGGTTTATTTAGTCCATAATAAATTACTGAAATATAAAAATTGTTTTAAACCGCAGTTTTTTTGTACGTATAAACATTTTGAAACAATTATAAATATACCCTTGGTGTTTTTTTAGTAACAAATCCAAAAACAAGTCGCGTAAAGCGGGTTGTAACTCTATTAGTTTTCATTTTTTTTTGTATTACCTATTTCTTGAATAAAACTTCTAGGTTTACAGTCTAGAAAAGTGAATGGCAATCATGGACACATATGATGCACGTTATTGTGGTATCATGCCGCTTCAGTATTGTCATGAAAGGTAAAACCATGGTAAAACTGCATAAAGAAACGTAGGGAGTTTATTGAGGTCAGTGAAAGAAATGCCAATTTTTTTTTAAGGGGATGACAAGAGCTAAAAACCGGTCCCTTCCTGACAAATGTCAAACTGCGCGCGTGCGAACGGGACGGAATCTTGCCGATTCAATGATATTTTCATATTTTCGATGATAACTCGGTCTAAAATAAGTAATTTGTAAATCAAAAACAATATGTCGATAGAGTACTATAAGGCGCTCATTCTGATAATAAACACTTAGTTATTGCGTGGGTTTTGTTCGTACAGTTTGCGATATAATAGATTTTTAGAAGTAACTTTACGATGTTTTTCTATCAAGCTAAATTACTAATATCATGTTTTGGAAACAATTGCACTACAGCAAATATCCTGAAGATTATTACCTTTTTTTTTCGTCAGTTTTTCTGCATTTTATCTAGGGTAGAAATCACTTATAAAAGTAGCTTTTAGCTCTACTCAGCCCCTTAATATAATGTGTCGCTAGTGGCCAGGTGCATGTGAGCTGAAAAACCTTTTAAAGGCGCTCAGTGAGAACACAGGGTGTTTTTATTGGCTTATTTTTGGCACTGAACTCTAAAATGCACGCGCGGTTTTTGTTCGTAGACGTTTGCTTTATGAACGACGCTTTGAAACGTCCTCTATTTTATAAATGTGTTTGAATGGAAGATGGCCGGGCAGTGAATGTTTTAGTGCGATTGCGATGCGATCACATAATTGTTTAGTTTGCGTTAGTCAAGTTTTTTAACAATCTGTCGCTAGTGGCGAGGTGTACTTCTCTCTTTCTTTTCGTGTGGGTCACCGAGTCGTCCAACAACCTCATGAACCCTACTGTCAAAATTTTTTAACTGGCTTCTACAAGTCGCAGGCTTCTAACATGGTCTAGTAACGACCACCATCTAAGTAATCATAGACAGCAACCGGGACCTGCGGTTTAACGAGATCCGAAACACGGAACCATCTGTCTTACGGGCGATCGGGTGATGTATGTGAGCTAGCAGTACTAACCAACCTACTTCTTTAAAGGATCAACCTCTTCATCTTCTTTTCGCGTGAGGTTTCGAGCCGTCCAGCTGGAATTGGAAACTCCTGTAAAACAGCAATACCACAAATTGGAGATGTTATGAAAATATAATTTTTCTCTGTGTGCGGTGTGTGCCTCACTAATGTTAAATTGTTGAATTTATTAAATGTCATCTGACATTAATTGTTGTCTTTAGATTACCGAATTTTTGAATGACATCTGACATTAATTGTCATCTTTCACATAAAGTTCTAACGTTGTTCTATGCATGTTGTAAACGTCTCAGTGGGTAAAAAAACACCATTGAAGCCCGCATGTTAAACACGGACTTACGCCCAAAACCCTGTACCAAAACCACTATAATACAATTTTTTTCACTCCGTGTAGAACATGCGATAATTTCCTAATGTCTGACACCGAGTGAAGCGCAATTTTAGTGCTTTGTATGATCCTGGCTTACACTGAACTAAAGTTTTGATGGACTTTTGACCTGTGGGGATGGAACCCACGAACCCTCGGCTAAGTAAGCCGGTGTACTATCCGCTATGCCGTCGGGCCATCCAAAGTTTGCGGTTATAAAACTCATCATTCGATAAATGGCAGAAAATAAAATACAAAATGGCGAACAAATAAAAAAACCTATACCGCAAACGTTATCGTAAAATAGGCAACTTATTGTAGAATATCGCACGTGGTCCATTTATTCGTATATTGTGACCCAGAAACCTAAATATGGGGCTATTTGCAAATCGCACTCCTAGTAAGACAACGACCGAATGCAAAATTGCAAACTTTTGGGAAACAGCAAAAAACTTTTTGGATTTTTGTAGCAAATAGTTAAATCACTATAAAATCATCACAAATAAAGATATCCAAAATCTATAAAAAGGTGTGTATACCTAAGAGTACCTTCTATTAGATTTAGTAAATCAAGTTAATGTTTGTTAGTCTATTATATATATATTTTTAGTTTTTTTCTTAAGTTTTGAGATCGGTCGTTGTCTTAGTAAAATATTTTAAAAAATTGTGTCTGATCTACAAATAAGTCTACATCTTACTAAACTATTGAAATGCAGAGGTGACCAATTTTTTTTTCAGTCATTATATTACTTAAATTTAAGAAGAGAGTGTAAAACATTACTAAACGAGTCGTTATTTGACAAAAAGTCCCACATATTTAGAGGCTTATGTCAAAAATTTAGTACCAGAAGATGCTGATGATTTAGAGTAAAGTGTTTTATAAATGGCAAAATAAATACTTATTATGATAACTAAAGATGTATGTATGATGTCGTGTAAATAAAAACCTTTTTTTTGTTTTTTTTTTTTTAATTTGGACGTATTTTCGCAGCAAGGACTCAATCCACAAAATTGACAAAAATGAGTTAGTGTTACCAAAGAGGTTTATAGGGTCAGCTCTTTCATTCAGCAAAAAAGACTTACGATCAGACAAGCCAAAGGCAGCGTTTTACATACAAAGTCGTTTCTCATTTATTCGGTTGCAGTGAAGGAGTTCAGCCAAAAAGACTCAAGCTGTCTGAGTCGTTTTAAATAAAACATTATTTGTAGAAACAGTGCAATTTTTTATTTTCTTAAAAACGACTCAACCAATTTAGGTCATTTCTCATAAATTGTATGTGGTCTATACAAGACGACGTTTCATTAAGCTGAAAAGACTCAAACTGTCTAAGGTAGTTCTGATAAATTCTACTTGAAGAAAACGGGAAAAAATTCCATTCATCTGAAATAACTTAAACTGTTTAATTCTTTTCTGATAAACTGGTTATAGTTCTACTAAGGCCATTTTCGATTTATATGTATGGACTTTATTTTGTTTCTTGCTACAAATTTTATTTAAAAAAGAAGACATTAGTAACAAGTAAAAAAAAAACATCTTTACTATAAAAAAAAAAAATTTCTTTGAAGGCACATGAAGGCTTCAAGTACAAATTGGTTAATCACATCAGCCTATAGCAGCCCACTGCTGGACCTATGTCCAGGCCTATTTCTTCTCCAGGGTACACCACAAGGCACGACACGAGCTACCGCTTTCGCCATTCAGTCGCTACTAGCTTTTCTCTTTCAATGGTCCATCTGGCCGGAGGGCGTCCAACGGTATGCTTACCAGGGCGTAGCGTGTAAGATCTAGAAGAAGATATCTTCCAGCGCATTGGTAAAAAGTCTGGGTGATGTAACGTCACCCTGTTATACACCCTGCTGGGTGGGTCTTGTTTTCTGGTTTTGTACTTGAATGGACATCGTCGCCATTTTATATGGGTTTCACAGCACCTCTAAGTATCGCCAGTCAAGTTGGTATCGCTTACAGACTGGATGTCTATGCCTGCAGACTCGACCAGCCCAGGTTTCTCGTAGTCCACAAAAGCCAAACACAGCGGTTGGTTATATCATTTTGACCTATGTATGACCTGCCGTAAAGTATGGATGTGGTTAACAATGTTGAAGCCTTTACGAAACCCTACCTGCTCCGGTGGCTGAAAGACGTCAACTCTTGATGTCAGACGATTCGTTACGACTCTCGAGAAAGCTTATAGACGTGGCGCATGCAGCAGTGTGATCGGCATATAGTTTTTGAGAAGCGTTTTATCTCCTTTTTTTAAAAAACATAGCCACGATGTCACTGCTCCACGCCTTCCGGGTTGTCCCATTGGCTATCACGTGAGTTGGGATAGCCTTTTCAGCTCCGCAAGGACCAGTTTCCTACTAGCCTTTAGCAGCTCAGAGTCCACCCTGTCTTCCCCGGGAGCCTTTTTAGTTTAGGGCAAATTGGAGCAGAGAAGTGACCTCACCATGCGGCACATTCCAGCTTGAAGTTGATATTTATGGTGCCTCTTACAAGTCAGTGATCGCTTGTTATTAAGAAGATGACAGAGACATCCATATTATAAATATGTGTCTTTTAATCGTCATGATGAATAAAAAGCACAAATGTCAATCTTGTTCTTCGTCTAACCGTCAGAGCTCTTTCAGATCCACTGCTTGGGGTTGGGGCTTTTTCTGAAAATAGATGTTCATACAGACAAAACAGCCCTTGTCTGCTGAGGAAGTTGACCAGCATCTGGCCTCTTTGGTTTCAGCTCTCGTAGCCATGTCCCTAACATGATTCGCCGCCCTGTCCCATTTTGGCGTCGAAGTCCCCCATGACAACCGTTAGTAGGTTTCACTCGGTCGGTGCGTAGCCTTTGACACGCCGTCTTATAGGGCCTCCACTTCTTCGTCTGAGATATTCGAACTCAGTGCATATACATGTACAAACCTTGACAGAGTGTCTCTCGGCCAATTTCAGTACGAGGTAAGGTAAGCTACCCTGGTCAAGACGCAGCAGATCTCCTTCACGTTGTCAGTGTTGTCAGAAAGTACTTTGTTGACGAGGAATCCTATCCTACCATAACCCCCATAAACAAATTGGTTCTGTTTCAACTATCATCAAATCATTTTATAGCAGTCCACTGAACTGACTGTGCCCGCTGAACATAGACCTCCCCCAGGGTACAAACTCCCGCTTTCGCTATCCAGTCGCTACCAGCTGCTCTCTTTCAGTCATAGGTCCATCTGGCCAGAGGGCGTCCAACGATACGCTTGCCAAGGCGTGGTTTCCACTTGGGAACCCGCATACTCCACCGGCCGTCGGTTCTGACAACAACAGTTCTGACAAATTTAGACTAAGTTGGTTGTATATTTAATGCATTAAAAAATATAAATTAAAAATTTACAAACTTAATAATTTTATAATTCCTATTACAATAAATCTATTATTTAAGTTCAAAATACTTAAGCACTTGTAGTTTATATTTGGGCAACGATCGTACAAGTAAATTACGCCAGGCGTGCTAAAATACACTATACTCATCGTCAATGATTTTATAGGTAGTGCGTAGAATTCGATTGAGCACATACCTGGCTAGTGACCACAAGCGTATAGATTTCTTGTGACTTATCTAAAATAGCTTGACCCAAATTAAACAAAAACAATGACTTATTTCATAATACTATGACACAAGTTAACTAGAATTTTATAAAATATAGACCTAAATATAAATGAGCCATCATTATTTTAATGTATTCAATGTAACATAGACCGAATTTGACTTCCAACACAGTTAATGTCAGATTTTCAAAAGAACATAGACTTAACTTTAACACTGTCAATGAGTCTGTACACAATGTAAGTAAAATAACGACTGAATACAAAATCAGTCAACTTAATCACAAACAGTTTTTGCAAGACAACGACGTATTTCAAAACCGGTCGTTCTCTTACTTAATTATGTTCAATAAACTTACCCAAAGTCTAAGTGAAACAACGACGTATCCCGAAATCGGGCGACGTTCGACAAAACCTCCGCTTGCGGTGGCTGGCGCAAGACTAAATCGGTCGTTGTCAGACTAATGAAGCAGGGGCGCGGGGATAGTAAGATAAAGACTCTTCTATTTTCTACCTTACTGTTAAGGGAAAAAGGTTGATTTTCTTTACACTACGTTATGAGACATGCTCTTTGCTGTCGATTTTTGCACTTAACTCATTTTCGCGAATTTTTGATTTCGGTCGTTGTCTTATTAAGAGTGCGAAATGTAAAATGTTCCGTGGAGCCAATAAGAATAGTTTGGTGTTTCAGTGGTAAAAAGAGATGCAACTGCTGGTTGTTTAGGTAAGTTGTTATGTTATGGCGTTTCATTGTGGGGTTATGATTGAAATTGTGTTGAATGAACTATGGATATGGATACTTATCCATCAAAAGTTTTTCCTAGCCTACCCTATAGGTTTACTTTTAATGATAATAGCTCATCATTATGTGTTGACCCTTTTTGGTAGAGTATCTGCCAGCTTTCTCTGTCTTCTGCCCTCTATTTGACTTTTCTGTGCAGCGTAGCCATAATTTTCTCCTTAATCTGATTAATAATAATAACTCCTTCTTGGTGTTTCCTTTCCTCTTTTCCTTGCCTTGCCTTCCACGATTATTTTAAACAACTGGTCATGCCATATCAAGTGTACTATCATTTTCCCCCTCCTATTATCTATGTATTGAGAATCGTTCTTTGTTCCTCTAATAGTTGGACAGTACTTCCTTGTTTGTAAAACAGGTGTTAGATTCGTCTATCTCAGAAGCACGAGTGACATGTAAATTATCGGACTAAATTACCGAATTGAGGTTTTGTTTTCTAAGAAGAAGAATCATTTTTGCTAGTACAAAAATATTTCATTATCCTCAAAATATGTTAAGGTCCCTATTCTGGCACCCTTCGATATTTGCTCGCAAATATTTTTAATATACTGTGCGGGCACGCGGTGCACGTATGCGATTTTCAATAGCATTGTTCAGTGAAAGAGTTATGAGATTTGCGCCCGGGTTTTTGTTTTGTGCTGTTTTAGTTTTGAATCTGTGGTTTTTCCCGCAAAAAATTCAATGTCCAATATGAAAATGAAAATAGAATCTTTTGACATAGAGCGAGAAGCTATATTTGAACAACTAGAGATATACAATGGTATTTGTTTAATAGATATACGCTGAATGTGCCTTTTCTTCCCTCGTTCGCTTGCATTTCGCATTCAGAGCGAGGTAACACCGCATGTGAGTCATGTTTTTTGGTGCATTCAATTGGCTCTATCAAATTATAAGACGTTCATTATCATCATCATCATTTCAGCCGGAAGACGTCCACTGCTAAACATAGGCCTCCCCCAAAGATTTCCAAAGTGCGCATCGACGTGATGTTGTCGCATCAAAAATATTTTTTGGCTGTTACATTAATAACGTGTAGTACAGCAAGATAGCTACAATAAGCAAGATTTTCTTCGCACGCTGGATTTGAACCAGCAACTTTCGACCGCTGAATCCTTTACTATCAGTGCTACTGCGGCTCACTCACAGCCTGCAAAATAGTGCAATTGTATCTTGGCTAATAACGGAGTTGGCAGGAAAGTATTTTAGAAAGTTGTATGTAATATTAGTATGCCTACTTTGGCTTTTCTCTCGAGCGATAATGCATCTCAGCTAGCGTTATACCTAAAAGGTTTTCATTAGTACTGAGTAATAGTTTTATTACTTAGAAATCTTAAAATAGAAATGACATTTGAAACGGACTTATCAGTCATCATCTAACTTATTAATCAATTGGAACCTTAATTACGTTTTGATTAATATTTAGACAAGTTTCGAAAATTTGTTTGTTTTGTTAACTTTGATTCAAGTTTCGCAAGTTTAATGCCACAAAATAAACGTAATTGAAAGTGAAGACATCGGAGTCTATTGGGATCTAATTGGTTTTGAATTAAAAGTTGAACGACTCGGTGCATTTGCGTTTAGAAAACTGTAAGGCCTTTTTCACACTTAACGCACAACGCAGCGCTAAAATAACGCAGCTGTCAGATCCATACTAAAAATGTCAATCCATATTAAGATCGCTCAACCGCAGTCGATCTGACAGACCGCTGCGTAATTTTATGATGTGATATGATGACGTCGCTAAATTAGAAAAGTGTATTCCAATCATGCCAGGTTCAGAATCTCTTTCTCTTTTCATGTGGAAAACCGAGTCGTCAACCGACCTGATGAACCCTAAAGTCAGAATTTTTAACCGCCTTCTACAAGTCCCAGGCTTCTGACATGGTTGTGTAACGACCGCCGTCTAAGTAATCATAGACAGTAACCGGGACCTACGGCTTAACCTGCCATCCGAAACACGAAACCATCTTACTTACGGGCAATCGGGTGGTTCAGTCCGCAATGTCCTACCCAGACTGGGAACAAATTCACAAAGTGATAAATATCAACTTGTGAGTGACCCACCGAGAATCGAACCCGGAACCTTCTGCGTCAAAAGCAGTCGCATTACCACTGCGCGAATAATTTGATTAATTTGTAGACTAGTCATACATAGAAAAGGTCTTCAAAGAATTGTCTTCCTTTCTCAAAGTCGGTTCAAACGGGGTCGCGTGGAAATCTTTATCATTGCCAAGTTACGAATGTGTTGCCCCGACATGTTACTTATCTGCACAATCGTGGAGGGCGTATTTAGTACATTTTGTTGGGAAAATTGTGGTGTATTTTCCTTTTGTCACGGTCTTGGTGGGTACAACCGCTGTTGTGGTGCAATGGTACTACGATATATTGGGAATTAACTTTTGGGACATAAACTTTAGATTGATTAGTACTTCTTCTTTTCGTGTGGGACACCGAGTCGTCCAACAACCCGATGAACCCTAGTGTCAGAATTTTTCAACCGCCTTCTACAAGTAGCAGGCTTCTGACATGGTTGTGTAACGAGCGCCGTCTAAGTAATCATAGACAGCAACCAGGACCTACGGCTTAACGTGCTATCCGAAACACGTGACCATCTTTCTTATGGACAATCGGGTTGGTTCAGCCGCAATGTCCTAACCAGACTGGGAACAAATTCACAAAGTGATAAATATCAACTTTGTGAGTGGCCCACCGAGAATCGAACCCGGAATCTTCAGCGTCAAAGGCAGTCGCACTACCACTGCGCCGCATCGGTCGTCCCAACTGGTGGCTGCACTGCTATACATTATTTCAACCTGTTTTGTGCGCATGCCCAATATTTTGCCCATACCAATATTTCGCTGTATTGTTTTGATGTAACAAGGAAATATAGGATAGTGGCATAATTTAGCGTTATCTGCGTGAGTTGCGAATAATCTGGCAATTTACGAGACTGGGCTAAATAAACAAAGAAATACATACATATATCACGCCTTCATCCCTTGCGGGGTAGGCAGAGCGTTAACAGCCGTAAGAATACGGTCGCTATCGCCACGTCTGACATTTTTGAGGATTGTTTTCCAAGGTTGTTTCAGAAAACATGTGTATCACTATAGTGACAGGTTGTCAGCCTGTCGCCTAAAAATTGTAATACACTAATACTCTCGAGTCCCTTAGTCGCCTCTTACGACACCCACGGGAAGGATGTGGGGTGATGCTATTCTAAGCCGGCATCACACAGCAAATAAACAAAGACTTGTAAGAATTACTAGCCACATTGTGTCGTAATACCATACACACATCACGCCTTTTATCCCCTGCAGGGTGCACAAAGCATTATATCCTCGTACAAATAAAGAAACGATCCCAAATTGGCAACGTTATAGGTTGTCTCATTATCAAAATAAATGACATTTTGAGCGGGATGTCAACAATATTGTTGCCCTTTCGGGATAGTTTCTATAAAAAATCAAGTTATAATAACCTGGAAAAACTGCCGTTATCGCCACTGAGTCAATTAATGTAGGTATTAGTGATAGGTTGTCGTCCTTTCCCCTAAAATGTGATCACAAATCGCCTCATACGTCACCCGCAGGAAATATAGGGCGATGCCATTCTAAGCTGGCATCACACGGCACCGTAATACCATATTCTTGTTTATTTTTGCGGGTTGCTCATTATTCATAGTCAGACACAAACATTTTCATGTTCCCTCATAAAAGTTGTTCATATAGGTTTATTTTACACACATACACATATCACGCTTTTTCCCTTGCGGGGTAGGCAGAGCGTTAACTGTCATAAAATTACAGCTGCTATCGCTACGTCTGACAAATATTGTTGGCCTTTTCAGATGATTCGTGTATCATCACCGTAGTGACAGGTAGTCAGCCTGTTGCCTAAGTTGTAATAAACATACGATACGATAATGATATGATACGATACGATGTTTCTTTATTTAATATACTTAATTACCAATAGATGAACTAATACAGAAATAGCCATGACATTAATATAAAAAATATTTTTCTCCTTTTATAAGCAAAACTGGCTATTGATATAATATAAATGTAATAGTAAAATAATGTATTAGTTTGGTTAAATTTTTGAAGTGTTGAACTGTTTACTTATTGAATGTGTAGTGGCTGTAAATGGGTAGTAAATGATTATTGGACTGCGTACTTTACTGATACAATCCGTAAACTACCTGCTGTCTACTGTATTATTTTACAATCAGGATGAAAGACTGGCTTCCCATAGCACAGGGTAACCTAGTTTGGGGGCCAGGCAAACATATCGTGTATCATGTAAGTTTCAAAAAAACTTTATTTTATAATTTTTTATTACAAAGACCTCGAGTCCCTAGTCGCCTCCTACGAAACCCGAGGGAACAAATGGGGTAATGCTATTCTAAGCCGGCATCACGGCAAATTATAAATAAATATTTTCATTTTCATTTCATAAATGAAATACAAAAAACATTACATATATATATGATACGGTTGTCTAACCACATTTAAGCGTTCTGACAAGGGATAACCCTTTTGCCGGTATTTTCCGTCAACATGTCAATTCTTTGCCTTAAGCTGATCGATGTGAAAAGCGAATATCTTATGGTAAAGAAAACTAAAGCGCAGAAGAGGGAAAAATGAAAGAAGTTTCCAAGGCACTTTGGGTACTATAGGACTAGTATGACTCGAGTTTCAGAACAATACACACACACACACACACACACAAATCATATCTATATCCGTTGCGGGGTAGACAGAGCGTCAACGACCGCAAGAATACGGTCGTTATCGCCACGTCTGACAAATATTGAGGGCCGGTTGAGATAATTTGTGTATCACTGTAGTGACAGGTACCAGCCTGCCAGCCTAAAATTGTAATACACATGAAACCCTCGAGTATCTCAGTTGCCTTTTACAACATCCGCGGGAATAAATGAGGTGATGCTATTCTAAACCGGCATCACACGGCAAAGAACAATACATTTGTGTACAAATTATATCATAGAATTTGAGATACTTTACATTTGAGGTCAACTAGATTATATTTTCCGCGACAACACGTGATTTTCGTTTTACTTTTTGTTTTGATTTGACATCAAATATTTTCTACTTGGCTACAAAGTTAAAAAGTTCTTTTAGGATTTAAATTAGTGGGTTCAAACCCCTCACGCGGCGTTCGGCAGATTCGGGATTAGGCAGAAACTTGATTAGACAGAAACTGGAGACGGCAGAATCGTGTTACGGCAGAGTACACTCAATTATAATTTTATACACCACATTTGATGTTCTACTTGTAGGAGCCAATACAATCAAATTATTGGAGCTAGTGACGCGCGAGAAAGCTACATAAAGCTGTCTATGAGAAAAACAGCTCGTCCTAAGGTCGACACCGACAGCACTCTGTAAGATGCTTTGCCTTTTCGCTATTTCACGATACGGCACAAACTGGTGTTTCATTAATATCCAAGTCCAAATGTATCATGAACATGGAATGGGCGGTCTTATCTCCAAGAACTTAAGTGGCCGCAATACCCGATGAGGCGACCGCAAGTGCTATTTTTTCTTATCTTCTCACTTCAGCTACTAGCAGTCTAGTCAAAAAAATTTTGCCTGTGCTACCAGGGGTCTTCTCAAAATTCGGTAATATACAGACTTTTATTCTTGCGTGAGGGTGTTAATATTATTGTTTACGATTTCGGCCATCGCGGCATGATCATAATTTGCTTCCGCTGCATACTCTCGACCAATACGCCGAACTTCAGTGGTTTCCTGTGGCTCTGGAAGACCATAATGACTTAAACCACCCATTAAAATCAGAATATCTTGAAGTGAGCAAAGACAAGACAGTCTCTTTTTGCTGGACGACTGTGTACAAAACGAAAAGAGAGAGTAATAACACACACTGGGTATGGCTAACCCGCGCTCGTAAGATAAAATAAAAGGTCTGTTCTAACATTTATATTATCAACTAGCGGCCTGTTCCAGCGGCTACGCCCGCTGCAACTCATTTTTACGTGGGAATAAGGATTTTTCCCGGCAATTATTACACATAAAAACCTTCCTCTTGAATCACTCTATCCATTAAAAAAACCTGCACCAAAATCCGTTGTGTAGTTTTCAACATTTAAGCATACTTACAGACAGACGCGACTTTGATCTATACTATGTAGTGATGAGCTCTTCGGTTCTAATTTAAACAGACTCATTTCTACAAAATGTTTCTATTTCACGTGAGTTAGTGAGACGTTTGCCCTAACACGCAAACGCCTGTCCTGCTGTAGATCTAATCAAAAGACCATACACTTCTCAAGACTTTGCTTAGTATTACGTTTTTGACGTGACAACATCTTATATTTCGATGTAGCCGGCTGCACGCACCATAAAACGTGACTCATGCGGCGTTACCTCGCCTCTTATCCCTGAGGCGTTGCCTCTGAGGCGTTCCATTTAAAGCTTGAAGTAAATTGCCTGAAGTGCATGCGAGAGCGTGGACCGAGCGACAAAGAGGCATAATAAGCTTCCGCGTTCAGCAGCATATAAAAGGAGTATCTATCAAACAAATACAATAAAAATCTTCTTCTGAGAAATTCAATTAAACCGTCAATATTTTCTTACGACTTTGCCTCGTTGATCGTCAGTAAACCCACTTTACAGACAACCCATTTTTAGCTATGTAACGAAGGTTCGCATTATTTTAACGTATCATTGAAGCTGCATAATATGATTATTGGGTAATAAATGATAACCCGCGGAAAAAAGTGTTAATACCGAAATATGATTTTTTGCGACTGAACAGTTGATATATATGGTAGATAATATAACATTTGCTGGTGTAGCAGTGTTTTTTTGTCGATCAGATGATTTTTGATGTCGAATTCAAACAATCTGAAGTTTTATGTCTAAACGCAGATCAGAAAAATCTTCAATTAAATGAAATTTTTATTAAACTATAATTTTTATCCAGATAGACTAAAGACTGACAGCCAAGAATGGCTTTATTTTTTTAAATGTTGCAAGCATTATTCTAGTGTTGTGGTTTGACTCATTCATTTTATTCATTGAACTGTTGGGAGATGATTCCTCGATGTAGTTATTTTTGTAAATAAATATGCATAATAAGTACATTCTCTTCTCCGCCAGATTTTTGAAAATGTGTAG
The DNA here is from genome assembly GCA_029255805.1 of Keiferia lycopersicella. Classification (NCBI taxonomy): domain Eukaryota; kingdom Metazoa; phylum Arthropoda; class Insecta; order Lepidoptera; family Gelechiidae; genus Keiferia; species Keiferia lycopersicella. Next base: position 1,971,953 of record JARACZ010000018.1, read on the forward strand.
GTAGGTCTAATAGAAGACTGTGACATTAACTCATATGGTAAACAAACTTTACAACTTACTTCGCTGCCATGGTGAACCTGGTAAATAAATTGTAATCCTCTGACTATAACAACAAAAACGTATTGATGTCAGGTCAGAAAGGAAATAAATGTGAAAATAGTTTGTTATAAACAAAGTAGTATGTTTGTCTTTTAGGCCAATTTATTAACGCAAATTGAAATTAACTAAATTATTTTAAAAAAGATTCAATGACTATCTTTGTATCATATAGCTTGATCAGTCGGGGTACAACACTATTTTTTTTATTATTTTTAAATACAATAACGTGACAACCCACCAAATGTCAATTTAGTCTATCTGGATAAAAATTATAGTTTAAATGGCTTTTGTCTACTGGCACAAATCTTCTCCCTAGCGGTGTATGAGACGAAGCAGTCTGTGGTTTTAGTTAGGAATGCTAAATAAATCAACAGATACTTACGTTGGTTTTATCCACTATGCCAGACTGCATGTCTGACGGACGGGTTCTAAACCACATGCCTTGCGAGAAACCAAGAATGGCGGATCGCACACATAACGCACGACGGAGCGCTAAAACATCGCTGTCAGATCCATACTAGAAATGTCAATCTCCATGCTATCGCAGCGTCGTCCGTCGAGTGCGGCTTTAGTATGGGGAGTGACGTTTTTAGTATGGGTCTGACAGATCGCTGCGATATTTTAGCGCTGCGTCGTGCATTCAGTGTGCGATCCGCCTATCTCAATATTTCGGATTCTCAGAAAATTATTTATTTTCATATTCAAATGTTGTATTTGCAAATAAATGTACAAAAAATAACTTGCACTATATTTCTTAAAATTTATTTTGATTCGTGTGACGTCTATGAGTTTTGGGATGATGCTATGTTATAAGCTCCATTTTCCTTTATTTACTTCTTTTTTATATAGATCTGTCAAACGTAACAGGTATCAAGCTATATTTTGTGTAATATTCACCCGTAATTGGGTAGGTGGGTGAAAATTTGAAAACGGTTCTTCAGGTCCCTTTCCTGGCAAATTTGAAATTTTAGTTTTATGGTTATTTTATCATTGCATAATAATGAAGGCCTATTGAAAAGGTTATTTACGAAAAAACACTTAAATCGAACCACAGGTTTCGTCAAAATTCAATTTTGAAATTTGAGGTGCCAGTCAACGGGACATTTTGCGCCAGTCAAGGGACAAAGTAATTATTTTAACAAAATATATTGATAAAAGCTGTTCATCTTTTGCTTTTAACTAAGTAGAATAGAAGTAAAAGTTGCCGCAGCCTACCAGACTGACGCCCTGACGCCTCAGTCTGGTTAAGACACGACGCACCTAGTCACAGACAATTTGCTCGTGCTTGAAACACGACACATCCAGCCCGACATACGAAATGAAACAGCCACAGTGTTCGACAATCACAGTTGACAGGCGGGTGTATGTGATCTGTCGACCTCCGGAAGAAGACTGTTCGTAAACAGCCGAAACGTAGACCCAATTCTCCACCAAAACAATAGTAACGTAAGTCGTTTAAACTTACGCCATAATAAAACAGCTAGCATGAGACAGGAAGAAACCACCGCAATCATTATGACCTGAGAAATAACTGTGTTGAGCCACTTAAGACATTTTGCGAATTGTACATTCTGCTACTATACAGACGAAGATAACCTTAAAGATGACGCAATCAGCCTGAGACATGCATGACTCAGATAGCCTTAGACATCACTAGGCAAGCAACCTGACTCACGACGCTGTATACATGAGACACGACGCAATCAGCTTAAGAGACATTGCAATCAGACTGAGACATAACGTAACTAACCTAAGACACGACGTAGTCACCTTAGGGACGACGTAATCAGCCTGAGACAACGATGTACTCAGCTAAAAAGACTACGACATACATAACGCAGTAATCTTGAGATACAACGCAGTCAGCTTAAGAGACGTCGAAATCAGCCTGTTATAACGCAGCCACCTTGAGATACAACGCACTCAGCTAAAGAGGCGTTGCAACTGACCTAAAAAATAACGCAGCCATCCTGAGATACAATACAGTCAGCTTAAGAGACGTCGAAATCAGCCTGACATAACGCAGCCACCTTGAGATACAACGCACTCAGCTAAAGAGGCGTTGCAACTGACCTAAAAAATAACGCAGCCATCCTGAGATACAATACAGTCAGCTGAAGAGACGTCGCAATCAACCACAGACATAACGCAGCCAACCTGAGATACAACGCAGTAGGTTAAGAGACGTCGCAGTCAGCTTTAGAGATGTCGAAGGTATCCTTAGTGAGACAAAACGCAGCCGCCCTGAGATACAACGCAGTCTGCTTAAGAGACGTCAAAATCAGCCTGACATAGCGCAGCCACTCTGAGATACAACGCAGTTACTTGAGAGACTTCGCATTATGACCCTGAGTGAGATAAAACGCAGCCAACCTGAGATACAACGCACTCAGCTTAAGAGACATCGCAGTCAGCCTAAGATAAAACGCAACCACCCTTAAATACACCGCAGTCAGCTTAAGATACGTCGAAATTAACCTGAGACTTAACGCAGCCTCCCTTAGATACAACGCAGCCACACCTAGAGACATAAAGCAAGTGTTTTTAAACTATGTTATCTGCCCGAAAAACAATGCTGTTCACCTCCTGGAAACCCTTAATCTAACTTACAGTACTCATGGGGAGACATGGGGTGGTGCTATTCTACTCTGCAGGCACACCTTTACACAAAAAAAAATGCAAAAACAATCATTAAAATAACATTAGTCTCTTGACTGGCATAAAATGTCCCTTGACTGGGAAAAATGCCAGTCAAATGAAGCCAGTCAAGGGACCATTTTCTATGTTTTAAGTGATTTATTGGTAAATGCTTATATGTAATCAAAATTTGTAAACGAATCTTAAATCTCGCTTTATTATGCGACATTATTTGTTTAGAACAAATCCTCTGTAATAACTCTTTCACGAAGAAAACATGCACAGGAAAGGGACCTGGCGCAGGTGCAAAAATAGGACCTAAAAATTTAACAACTCCTATTTCATTCTAGAAGTGCCAAGGAGTTATATGCTCCCTCTCCAGGGATGAAGAAGCAGTCCTGGCAGAAGGCAGAAACAAGACTCAGCTCATAGTTCTATTAGTTTCAGCGATTCAGTCGTTTTAGACCACACATTCAGAAAACACAAAAACGTGTGACCGACACAAACTGTAATTTTTATCGGTGTGCTCTGTAAAATATTGTCAATATTATAGTTTACTATAAATCTACATGATACAAGGATTATTTTGATGGGTGAAAAGTTCTATCATGTCCAGTTAGATAAAATTTTACATATGTTTGAATTTCGCAACAGCTGAGTGTGACACGCGAAGAACGCGTATTTTGCCCCCGATTTTAGGTTTCAGATTAAGTTTTAGTTAAACATATTTCATAATTTGTGGATGGAGTTTTAGTTTCTGAATAGTCAATTTAACATTATTTCGTGTGAAAGTTAGTAAAAACCTGTAAGTGTTATACTTTTGAAGAAATTAACGTGTGACCGCAATTTTTACCCTCTCCAGGAATCACCCAGGTATATCTGTCACTTGTCCCTTTTTATTGAATTCAAAATTATGTGAAGGTAGATCTGAAGCTTATTCGTTTTACATTTTCATAGTGCCGTATGTGAGGTAAATATATATATAGGGTGACCGGTAAATTGATGCATTCCCTTCAAGGGATGAACCAGCTCATGAAACTGAACAACTTTCCCCATGGAACATAGGTCGAAATATGAAAAAAAAATTTGGTCCTATACGAATTGACTTAGTCGGTCGGTAGTTTTGTATGGGTGGGCCAATTTTCTTTTTCATTTTTCGACCTATGTTCCATGGAGAAAGTTGTTCAGTTTCATGAGCTGGCTCATCCCTTGAAAGGAATGCATCAATTTACCGGTCACCCTATATAATATATTCTATATACTATATTGAGTATTAGTAATATTTATGTATTATTTAAGTGTATGTATAGGATTTATACATATTCTTTCATGAATATTAGTATTTAAGTAAGTGTTTTTGTTTTTTGCACCTGCCGTACATCTCCACATGCCCTAAGGTAGACTGGCAGATAATGCCATTGGCATTAAATCCGCCCATGTACACATTTAGTGCATAAAGTTTAATAAATAAATAAATAAAAAATAAAATAAAAATAATATTGAAATTTAAGCCCACGACATTTAGCGTCCGTTGAACCATGTGTAATGTACTAAGTCGAAGCTCATATACTTTGAAATAAACTCGCTTTTTGCGTTTCGCTATCTCTGTCATAAACTGTGTCCAACTCGCTGAAAACTACGCAACGTACTTTGATGCGTTTTAGTTATGTAGATAGAGTGATTCATTAGAAAATATTATAACCAAACATTCTGGAAAACGTCCAATCCCAAAGGAAGACAGCGGATTAACGGGAAGATAATGAGTAATGGTAAGTTAAGTAGTAACCGTTGGGCGGGCGTTAATAAAATACACACACGCACACATGCATATGACGCCTATATCCCTGGCGGGGTAGGCAGAGCATCAGCAACCGTAAAATTATGGTCGTTATCGCCACGTCTGACAAATGTTTGAGGGTCGTTTCAGATGAGCCGAGCATTACTATAGTGAAGAGTTGTCAGCCTGTCGCGTAAAATTGCAATACACATGAAACTTTAGTCGGTTTCTACGACACCCACGCGAAAGAAATGGGGTGATGCTATTCTTAGCCGGCATTACAGGGCACACTAAAATATTAGTTTTATAATACAATTTTCAATGTATATGCAATGCTTGTAAATCATGCATTGTATTAGAGCACCTAACAGAAAACATGTAGCACAATGTATCAAATCTAAAACACATTTGGATTAAACCATTACTTACCTATTGCGGTGTATTGGACAGGTTACTTAGGTACCTTTAATAATTGTGTCTGTAACAGTACAGTGACACCACATTATTTTGAAATCGAATGCAAAATTTAGTTTATTCCCGTTCGTCACCCCTCTTGTCGACCACCGGGGTGGTCATGGTTCCCGATGGTCATTGGGGTGTATAGTTTGCACCCCATCCGCCAGTGATTCTACTAAGAGTTTACGCATAATATACAGATGTAAAAAAAACAACAAAATATATTTTGAGGGGTGAACCAGTACATTTTACAGACTGAACAAGTTTCCCCTTAGAATATAGGTCGAAATATGGAAAAAAAAGGAATGTGGTGGCCAACTATCCCATATTTCATAAAAATCGGTTCAGTAGTTTTAGCGTGACAGAGTATAAACAAACAAACATACAAACTTTCTTATTAATAATATTAGTAGGATTGTTAAATTTCAAAAGCCTTATAATATGCAAGTAAAACAAAGACCCAATTGTTCGTTAGAACCTCTCAGTTCAAAATGCATTCATGAGTAACTTGGAACATTCCAAATCGAAGTGCTTAGTGGTAAGTAAACTTCAAAGTGAAAATGAGCATAGCTTGGGAAACCATAGCACTGAACTTTCTTATTAACACGAGTGTTTTTATCTAAAAATAAAACCCGACTACGATTTAGATAAATTGTGGCTTACACAAAAAAATTCGAGACGAGTCGAATGCGTGTTTAAGAAATATTTTTATAGAAAAAAACACGCTAGACACGAGTTCAGTGTGGTAAGGCCTTACATCTACATTTATAAAATGTTGTTTTCTAAACATTGGTTTTTGTCTACCATTACATACAACACACTGTGCGCCTCAAATTTATTCAGGATAGGCAGAGCGAAAATGGCCGGAAAACCAAGTAAAAATAAATCATTGGCAAGTAAAAAATTACTTTTTCTATAATAATTAAGAAATATATTGTAACGAAGATTCTCGTTATTGGAGAATTTTGAAAGAGTTATTAATTTATTATATAAAATTAGACTAGTAAATTATTAAGTTTGATGATGATGTAGGGCAACTTCTACCTCTACATTATCTTCATTGGATGAAATTGGTAATATTACATTCGTCGTTTTCTTTCTGTCTCTTTTCGAGTGGTTCTATTAACCTTCATTCAAGTTTTTCCCCGGTCGGGTAATGAAAATAGCTCAGGAGACCACAGCATAAAACTTTCTTATTAAAAATTCGGTTTGAGAGCTGAGAACTTGGCTCCTAATGGATTTTTAACCACTCAAATGATTAAGTTTCGGAATGCCCCGCATAGTTCCCCCGTAGTTAGCTAGATGATGCATTGAAAAAGGAAGAAGGTTACGGGAAAGAAGGATTATGCAATTTCACAGTCGGCGAACTTTAATGTGATATTAATTCTCAATGAAATTCTACTCAGGTTTTTCTAGAATCTGTTCTAATCATTTTAACCATTGGAATAAGCGGATATTGGTGGTTATCTGACTTGATGTTTCATGATATTATTTCGTTTGATTGATAAATATAAATTTGCGTATAAAAGCGAGAAACTTTGATGCTGGTAAAAATCGTAATATTGTAATAATTCTTTGTTGCTTTTATGTTCTTAATTTCTAGGTTTCCTAAGTTTGAACTTCACACACTCTCTCTATTTTCATATGGGACACCGAGTCATCCAACGACCCAGTGAACCCTAGTGTCAGAATTTTTCAACCGCCTACTACAAGTAGCAGGCTTCTGACATGGTTGTGTAACGACCGCCGTCAAGTTATCATAGACAGCAACTTCACACTAGAACCCATTACCCTGAACTCAGCCCAGAATGTTTACTAGTCCCAATATTTACAAACTTCCAAGACGTTCGTGATAAACACCGCATTGCGCAACTTAAGAAATGTAAAGTCGGGACTAAACCTCGAAGTTTAACCCCTAGTCCTGAGTATGCAAAGTGAATATTTAAGGAACGTACGGTGGGTGCAGCTGCAACTTCAGATAAAACTGAAACTCTTGGGCTTGTCGTCCAAAGAAAGAGCTATATTTAGAGTGCTATACTTAGGCGGATAGCACACTTGACGCACGACGGAGTGCAAAAATATCGCAGCGGTCTGTGGCACTAGCGTGCCACCACAAATAAATCAAAGACGATCTTGCGACTTGAAATGTTTAATACGGGAAAAGAAACCCTAAAACAATATTATTGTGTGATTAGGGAATGGTAGATGAACTATGGAAACATAACAAGGAAAATATAGACTTATGGGTACCTTATGGGTTCTTTCTAACTTCCGTAAATCCGTTGTAATTTCACATTTACACTTTGTTACATACGGAGCACTAATTACGACCAAAAAAACATTAATTACGAACTAATCACAGATCACTATAGATATATAATAATTTGTTTCTTTTGGTCTTCGTTGTTCGCTGATTTTATCGCGACTGGGTCAAAAAGTCAGAAAAATGTGTGACGACATTCCAATTTCCAATTTGAAATGGTTCGTGAAAGGACAGGTGGTTTATGAAGGATGTGGACGCAGAGGTTCTACTCTGCTACAGGTCTGTCAGATCCATACTAGAAACGTCACTTCCTATAATAAAACCGCACTCGACGGACGACATTGCGATAGCGCTGCGTGGACAGCGGTTGAGCGGTAGTATGTGGATTGACATCTCTAGTATGGATCTGATAGATCGCTGTGATATTTTTGCGCTCCATCGTGCGTCAAGTGTGCGTTCCGCCTTAAAGATATTTTTGATATAAAAGATAACTAATGGCCACGCTAGACGAAACGATCGCCCAACATGGGACACACAGTGTCAATGTTTGTCAAATTATCAGTTCCCAAAATTGTTATTATTGTCACATTATGATTATTTTCAGTTAGACGGTTTCGTGTTATGAAAATAACGTCAAACCGTGGGTCCCAGTTGCTTACATAGCACGGTAGAGCGGTACTGGATTTGAAGACAAAATGGAACTTAAAATTCAGATTATATTAAGCCCATTCACTGTAATTTTTACGACATTCGATTGTTTTGCCACGTTTGAAGGTGGATATTCTTTTAAGCGATCATCGTCATGGGTCGCCATCTTCAAATGGAAGTTCAGAGGTCAGCATATAGTAACCCTTGCGTTCTTGCGCCGCTCTTTTTAACTGGTAGTCTCTCTCTTTTTGTGTGGGTCACCAAGTCGTCCAACGACCCAATGAATTAACTGGTATTAACGAAGTCCGATCCAATCTCGGATGTCATCTATCCATTTTCTCTTTGGCCGGCTGGCCTTGCGATACGTTGCTATAATGTTTGCAAGAAGCTATTGGTGTTAGACCAGCCTAATCCAGCAGATGGTCGTAATTCTAACGTTTAAGGGGTTTGAGCAGCGTTTGTAAGCAAGCGTGCCGCAAATTTTATTCTTAAAGGATAAGATTAAGGTAAACTTGTTTTAAGGTTGTTTGCGTTTCAGTAGGGTGTTAAGTTGTCAACATAAGTGTTAATTTTGTCTATTTATTGAGAAACTTTTGATACCAGTATGTGTGCCTAGTTAGGAGTGTTGGAAAGTTTTGTCAAGGGGTACGCTAGTGATTTCATTCTGACTCTAGGGTTCATCGGGTCGTTGAACGACTCGGTGTCCCACACGAAAAGAGAAAGAGTGATTTCATTCCATAGTCGGCGTGGGGTACCGGCGTGTTGTTCTATTTCTACCCAAAGATATTTCTTGTAAATACAACATCTCGCCAATTTGCCTACCAAGTGCGTATAGCAAGACGAGGCATGTCCAGCTATGGACTATGGCGCATCGTACACTAAACGCACGACGCACTGCTAAAATATCGCAGCGGTCTGTCAGATCCATATTAGAAACGTCTCCCCATACTAAAACCGCACTCGACGGATGACACTAGCGCTACGTCAACAGCGGTTGAGCGGTTTTAGTATGGGGATGGACATATCTAGTATGGATCTGACAGAACGCTGAGATATTTAAGCGGTCCGTCGTGCGTTAAGTGTGCGATCCTCCTATTGCGGCCATTTGCGGCTGTTCAACTGCAGAGAAGAATTAGGCCTTTTACGACACTCAAGGACGATAGGGGTGATGCTATTAAGTTAGCATCACATAGGAAGTCATCAGTCATATCATCAACAACATATTATCTGAAACGCTCAATCAACAAAAAAGTCAATATTTTAACAAGTAATGGAGTCAATCTTCATCCCATTGATCCTTTGTTGACAAAACAGTTGCTGCTTAAATTTCGTCGGATCAAAAGCTTATCCTTGCTTGAAGCTGTGTTCCTTTACGGGTGTTGGTAGACCAACTGCATGTCGACTGTAAAGTTAAGTTTAACTTTGCTTCACGAGCAGCAAGCCTGGTCACAGTAGACTGATCTTTATCTATAGCGATGGTCGTCTACAAAGGATATGGACCCTGGATACATTTTTTTATATTTTTTCTTGCAGACTGTAAAAATTTTCAGTCCGCAATATTCTAACTGACTGAAAAAAGTCCCATAAAGTATAAACTACGAATATTTTTTGGCTTAAAACAGCGTCTTCCCATTTCTACCCATGTCGTAGAGGACGACGTATTGATGATTGCAAGGAATGGGCAGCAGCTATCCTCGTGAATACGATCACTTGCATTACGCTTGTATCCACTTGGGTGGCTCAGTATTAGGTTATAGCGGGAGACCCACATCCAGGAGTGCACTTATTGTGGTAGGCGGTTGTATTAATATGTACATATTTTTATATCTTGACCTTAATTTAGTTTTATTTTATTCTTGGTGGTGGAGACGTAAGTTACATGCTGTGTGGTCAGCCGGGCCAGTTCCAAGGTAGTGCTTTTATTTTAATTTTATCCCACACGTGCCGCATTTTTTTTACTCTAAAATTGTTACAATGAGTATCTAAAAGTATTAGCTATGAATTTTCTTGGAAATAAACGACTAAAATCTTGAAAATCTTGTTGTGTTATAATGCATTTCTTTAAACTGCTTTCCTTATCTAGTGCATTTTTATCCAACTGCAGTCGTTTTGCGTTTGGGTTGCAGTCGATCTGCATGCCTGGCATAATTGGCTATTATTATGCGTTTCTCGTCTATGGGTACTTTAAGGAAAACTCGTTGAACTTTTTTTCATTTCGTGGCTCAGGATTAAGGCATATTCTTTAGCAGTTTCGCGTATAACTTTGTACGTAATCGCGATTAAAGTCGATCAGTTTATTTGATTAGTAAAAATGATGGTTTATAATCAACTGCCACAGACGGAAACTTATGTTTTTCAAAAGTATGTGTAAAGCTGTGATGGTGGGTGTCTTTGTATGTAAACAAGTTAATTGTTTTTCACATGATAGAGACTAAACGTCTAGTTATATTTTGATAAATGAGGTGTCGAGATTGGGTCATTGCATGATTCAGTGTCCAGCATGAAGAGAGAGACCGGGAGATAAACTAAGGTCTTTCCCACACTTCAGAGCAAAAATAACACTGGGCTAACGCATGCGCCGGTCAGATCCATACTAGAAACGTCACTCTTGCGACGAGAACGGTTTTTGTATGGGAAGTGACGTTTCTAGTATGGATTTGACATGTGCACACGTTATTTTTGCGCTGACGTGTGATAATGATAATCAAAATGGCGCATTTTAACACACTACTTGGAGTTACCATAGTCGAGTTTTGGTATTTCAATAATTGTGATAGACGTGATAGTTTAAATTGAGTTTATGGTGGTAGGTAATCGATTTATTTATTATTCACACATTCCTAATTTACCAGCAGTACACTACTTTTGTAACTTTTGTAATACACTTATTGAAACCGACCTATGAAAATCAAATTTCATACCCCTTTTAATTTGCCAAAGTAGATTTACTTACTGTTTTCTACAGTTCCCTAAAATTCTCGCAGTAAGTAGTAGTATTACAATTATAAATGTGATAGTTTTGGTGAGTTTGTTTGTTACTCCTTCACGCTAAAGCTACAAAACCGATTTTCATGAAATTTGGCACACATATACAAGGTAACTTAAATTAATTCATACAGTAGTCTTTATCACGAAAAAATGTTCTTGTGGGATGCCACGGGATGATTTTCTAAACCGATTTGCACGCGGGCGGAGCCGCGGACACCCGCTAGTATTTTTTTAAAATAGTATAACTTTTCCTAACACATAAAATAGACATTTGCGGTAATTTTTCATAATTTATTTTTAAAAGATAAAAGATGCCTTACGACGTCACAAATATTCGCTGCTCTTTGTTAAACTCGCTCATATCGCGACAACATTATTAACCGGGATTTGCCGGCCCTGCTAGAGATGGGCCAAACATAGGTCTCATCGAATACGAATTTTTGACCGAATATTCGGATTTCTCTCCCGTGGGTGTCGTAAAAGGCGACTAAGTGTTTCTAGAGTTTCATGTGTATTGCAACTTTTAGGCGACAGGTCTGACTTGTCACTATATTGATACAGACATAATATCAAACGGCTCTCAATATTTGTCAAACGTGGCGATACCGACCTTATTTATGCGGTCGTTAACGCTCTGCCTACCCCGTAAGGGGGAAAGGTGTGATATATGTATGTATGTACTAACGTACAAAAGCGTGTTTGGTTTCATGGCAATCAGTTATATTTGCAGATTGAGTCGATCGGTAAAAAATAATTATTATTTTTCAATAATATCTCAACGACTATGTTCCTTGATTATGTTCTTTCTGTTATTTTAATTGGTTGTTCAGCTTCATGGGTTCGTTCATCCCTTAAAACATTTGCAACAAATTTTATTTAAAAACAATACGATTATTCGGAAAATTTGCCGAACAAGCCAAATACCAAACAGAAAATAAATATTCGGGTCCATCTCTAGTCCCAGGGTCTTTTTAAGCAATGATTTATCGACTCCTTGGGATGTATTTACTCTTCCTTCACAGGATATAAGGTCTCGTGTATTTAGGCCTTATTTCCAGTGTATAAAGGGGTTTGAAAGTAGGTTATTTTGTCAGGGCTTCAATAGGATTCGACACTAATAATGGGTTTCTTTACATTTTCTTGTCGATAATGTCTGTAGAATATTGAAAATTTTATACAAAATTTAAGGATGATACAATGCTAATAATATTCGCGAAGAATGTATGTAGATCGGGCGCGAATTTTTGTTGGTTTTTTTTATATGGATGACGTAAGAAAAAATAAGGGCTCAAATATAAACCCATCTGAAATTGAGTTAAACGTTCATCATCATAACACATTAAATTTAAAAATCACTGATTTTTACTTCTGGTAAAACTCTGACTTCAGGGTTTATTGGTTTGTTAGACGACTCGATATCCTATACAAAAAAGAGAGAAGAGAAAAACCTATTTTACTAGTTTTTTTTTATGAATGAACATCTACCGAACCTTTTTCCTCCCAGTACATTAGGGAAAAATGTTGGGCGTGCATATTAAATTTTATGGATAAGGCTTTCGAATGAAAAGTGTGGAGCGTGAGTATGCATTAATGATTCCCACGGTAAAAAGTTTCAGTACATACATACAACATACATACGTATATCACGCCTTTATCCCTTGCGGGGTAGGCAGAGCGTTAACGGCCGTAAGAATACGGTACTCGTAGCTATCGCCACGTTTGACATTTTTGAGGATTATTTTCCAAGTTTGTGTCAGAAAGTGTATTACTAGAGTGACAGGTTGTCAGCCTGTCGCCTAAAAATTGTAATACACCAATACTCTCGAAGTCCCTTAGTCGTCTCTTACGACAGCCGCGGGAAGGGTGTGGGGTGATGCTATTCTAAGCCGGCACCACACGGCTTTAAAAGTTTTAGTATCATTCCATATTTACCGTGTGATGCCGGATTGGAATCATCATCACCGGTGACAACCTATGTGGCGCAGTAGTAGTGCGACTGCTTGCCACGCAAAGGTTTCGGGTTCGATTCTCGGTGGGACACTCACAAAGTTTATATTTATCTTTTAGTGAATTTCTTTCTAGTCTGGTTAGGACATTGCAGGCTGAACCATCTGATTGTCCGTAAGAAAGATAGTTCCGTGTTTCGGAAGGTACGTTAAGCCGTAGGTCCCGATTGCTGTCTATGATAGCTTAGACGGCGATCGTTACTAAACCATGTCAGTGGCCTGCTACTAGTAGCTGCTGAAAAACTCTGACATCAGGGTTCATCGAGTCTTTGGACAATTTGGTGTCCCACTCAAAAAATAAAGAAGAATTGGAACAATGAAACAAAAAAATTAGTTCCCATGAAAATTACGACCAATTGAAGTTTTTTTACGTGAGAGAAAAGTGTTACAAAATTAGCATAACATTTCATTCATTCATTGGCCTCACACGTCTGTGACAGACGATTTAATCAGTGTCTGAGGCAAGACTTTTCGTGGCTATATAAGCCAATGCGGGAGCGGCATGACTTTCCGCACGCTCTACAAGTGAAGGTGGTATTAAAGACTGGAACATGCATGTTTAGGTGTCGTTTTTGCCTTTTGTTGGCGAGACCAGAGAACCAGGCGTCGTCGTGAGACTTACGCCCATCGTATACACGCTTTCGCCATTCGTCCCTATCCTCAGCAAGCTTCTCCCAGCTTTGATGGTCGATGTCAAACGCAGCCATATCCCGCTTGGCGCAATCTTTGAAACGCAGCATGGGTCTTCCAACCCCTCTTTTGGCGTTAGCTACGGCACCAAGCAGGACACGCCGCGGTAGACGCGAAGGTTCCATTCGGTGCACATGCCCTAGCCACCGCAAGCGTCTCTGCTTGAGCAGGGCGGTAAAGCTAGGCAGCTGTGCAATTTCTAGAACTCGCTCGTTTGTGACTCTGTCCTGCCAGGTTATATGCAAGATGTTTCTTACGCAGCGCATATGAAACGAGTTAAGTCGACGCTCTTGTTTTGCATACGATGTCCAGGTATCAGCTCCGTACAAGAGTATGCTTAAAACGCAAGTTTGGTAAACAATAATCTTGGTTTTAGTGGTCAGATGTTTATTGTTCCATACTCCTGTACTCAGCTTACCAAACATGGTTGCCGCTTTGCCGATACGCGTATTGATCTCAACATCAAGTGTGAGATTGTTCGACACAGTCGACCCCAAGTAGCAAAACTTGTCGACAATGTCCAAGGGAACGCCACCGAGCATTATATGCATAACATATGGATACATTTAAAAGATCAATTTATTCTGGTTATTTCCTACAATCCTATGTAGAACCAGCATAAGTTAGTCTCTCAAATGGGTAACCACTGCAATAGTATAGCGTCTCTGTTTAATTTCCGTCTCTTTCAAGAGAACAAGAAATACCAGTCTCGTAGCGTATTCGCCGGCTACGCGGCTACGGGACCGCTACGAAGCGTAGCAGTTGTGCTACGAACCGGTAATAAGTACATCACAGCGTTGGAAAATAAAGAAACACAACATACGAAGTCTTCTACGAAGGAGACAGATGTAGGGTCGAGGTACCAGTACCAAACCATGTATGAGTTACGTTCACGCTAATGTTTTTTTAAATCCAATAACTTAATTCCTCATCAGAATTTCATTCCTCATAATGCATCACGAGGCAGAATGGCGTAGCATTAGAATACCATCATCCCATTTATTTTTCACAAATGGTGTAAGAGGTACCGTTCATGTGCATTTTAATTGTCGGCGAAAGGCTGACACCCTGTCACTAATAGTGGCACACAACTGATATTAAGAGACCTTTAAAATATATGTATACTAGCTTTTGCCCGCGACTTCGTTCGCGTGGACTTCAGGTTCGTCCCGTCTTCTAGTAATAAGTAAGAAATACGGTAACTAAGCACTGCAGAGCCCTAATCATAGGCCTATAGGTAGCTACTGCAATATGCTCCTATAAACTACATTGTGTTATTCTGATGTATAAGCTATAACCTATGTGTTATTCTGATGTATAAGCTATATTGTGGTAAAGTTTCATTCAAATCCATTCAGTAGTTTTTACGTGAAAGAGTAACAAACATCCATACATCCATACTTACAAACTTTCGCCTTTATAATAGTAGTAGGATATAGGATATTTCTTCATGTTCTATGTTTTCATGTGCATTGCAATTTTAGGCGAAAGGCTGACACCCTGTCACTAATAGCGGGACGCAACTGATATTAAAATACCTTTAATATATAAGTATATATTTTTTATATTTTATTTTTCAAGGGCCAATATTGGCTATACCTACTAAATGTTTTTAGTAGGAATATTGCAATTTCTATGTATGCAGTGTGGTATTAAAGGTATAAAATAATTTACTACAAACTTTGGTTTGCACTTGAGAGAAACTGGATGGGGTACGACGTTGGTACGTCGACCCTGCTTGATGCAATCTATGAAAAATTGGAGCATGTGTAGAGAATGGAACATTTGTTGTTTGTACACTTTTATCTGCTAGCGAAGTAGTTAGATATTTCTGAAACTACCTACATCTCCTCAAAAGAATATATTGTAACTTTTTTTTGGGCAGTTACAGAGTGTATATTTGTATGAAGCCTTCAATAATAGAGATAGTTTCAAAATTATATTGCATTTAAAATTTCAGGTACTTTTTATTAAAAATTCAAAAAAAAATCGAAACAAATTCTCATAAACAAGGTTTTTGTTTTGTATTGTAGCAAAGTCTCATATACAACATTTTTTTAGAAATTTTTTTCCCTAGTATAATCTCATTGAAAAACTAGGTCACCACTTGAGGTTATAAATTGTATTAATCATTGGGCCAACATCGTAAACAAGTTTTAAAAAAAGTAGCATAGTTTTGACTCACAAGAATTATATATAAAGTTACTTAGTTCTGAAACTAAGACTTGATATAAATAAAACACGTTTATGACTAAGCCTACGTGGCTACAATACGTATCAAGAACATACATATTCATTCAAAAGATAGCTCAACTTTTCTAGCTTAAAATATAGGTTTATCGTAGGCGAAACGCACACTTAACGCTCGACGAAGCGCTAAAATATCACAGCAGTCTGTCTGATCTACACTAGAAACGTTACTCCCCATACTAAAACCGCACTATGTGGACGACGCTGCGATAGCGCTACGTCGGCAGCGGTTGAGCGGTTTTAGTATGGGGATTGACATTTAATATGGATCTGACCAAATGTTGCGATGTCTTAGCGCTCCGTCGTGCGTTAAGTGTGCATTCTCTTATCCCGTTACTCTGTCGGGGTCGGCTACCTAACCTAGAAGATTTGACGTGCAACCAAATTTTTGAACAGAGTGACTGCTATCTGACCTCTGCAACCCGAAGGCTAACCTGACCCGAATCCTAGATTAGGTCACATTCAAATATCATCTGAATTCAAATTTTATTTGATTGCGGGTTTCATCACGGTGTTTTTCTTTCACCGTAAGAGCAGTCGGTAAATATACGTGAGTTAAAACACATTGGTACATGGCGGAGATCGAACTCGGGTCTCACGATTATAAGACCGGTGTTCTAACTACTAGGCCACTGACGCTCTTCGTGCGTTAAGTGTGCGATCCGCCATAGCCTTCTTAGACCTAGAACAAATTAGATCTTGTAAAGTAAGTACATGGCATAAAATAAACTCTAAGAGGGTTGGAGATTTACGGAGAACATTTGTCTGTACAGTTTAACTCCTAATGTCAAACTACGAAGCCTGAAGGTCAATTGTGTTAAAAAAAACATTCTAAGAGTCGAGCTACACCAGAGAAATTCTAGGCGACAGATTTATTCGCATAAAGGTAAAAATGCGACTTCATATATACATACATATATCACGCCTTTATCCCTCGCGGGGTAGGCAGAACGTTAGCGGCCCTAAGAATACGGTTGCTGTCGCCACGTCTGACATTTTTGAGGATTGTTTTCCAAGGTTGTTTCAGAAAACATGTGTTTCACTATATTGTCAGCCTGTCGCCTAAAAATTTTAATACACCAAGACTCTCGAGTCCCTTTAAGAGGCAACTTCCTCTTACGACACCCACTGGAAGGATGTGGGGTGATGCTATTCTAAGCCGGCATCACACGACTTCATAATCTACGTATAATTTTCAAATTATTACATTAAAGACCGGATTTCTTTATGGTATGATATGTAAGTAGACTGACAACCTGTCGCTATAATGGTACACGATTTTCAAATAAATAAAAATCTTTTAATTATTGTCATAATATTAACCTAGAGTGCCCTACTGCTGTAAAATCTCACTATCATATCAAAATAAAACATATTTTAACTTGTATGGCATGACCAGTTATTTAAAACAATCGTTGAATGCAAGATTGAAGGAAGAAGAGGAAGGGGAAGACCATGAAGGAGTCATTTGGATCAGATAAAGGAGAGAATAATGGTCACGTCGTACAGAGATGTCGAGGAGAAGGCGGAGGGCAGAGAAAGCTGGCGGATACTCCACTGACAAAGACAATGCCTTTAAATAAATTATGTTGATGATGATTACAAGTTGTAAGTGATTTTACTGTATGCATGTTCTATGTTTCCGTATTATGGGTTTGTTGTATCAAATGTTGCCGTGTCGTGTGATGCCGGCTTAGAATAGCATCACCCCATTTCTTGCCTGTGGGTGTCGTAAGAGGCGACTGAGGGACTTGACGGTTTCAAGTGTATAACAACTGTTAGGCGACAGGCTGACAACTAGTCACTATGGTTGAACACGAATAATCTCAAACGACCCTCAATATTTGTCAGACGTGGCGATAGTGACCGTATTTTTACGGCCGCTAACGAACTGCTTACCCCGCAAGGGATATAGGCGTGATTTATGTATGTATGTGTGTATGCATTAAATGTACGTAATACAGCGTCAAAAACAAAACTGTACCGCCACGATTTCTTTTATAGGTATGGCCTGACGAAACTTTTAAGTCCTACTTAGAACATTCTATGAATAAAGATAATTTTACATTTTACTTAAAAAGATTGTCAGTCATGTGAGATATACGTCTGCTTAATTTCTTTGCCCTAGAGGTGTTTTATTTAGTGAAAACCTGCAATATGCTTCATTCTCTGCTCAGATTTTTCTTTAGAAAAGTTTTTTTAACACAGCGCTCTGAGAAATTTTAATTTAGTGGTTATGAAACACATGTAATACTAATATGTTTTTTGTAACTGGATTTGAAATCACTAGCAGCACATCGAATAATATGTATTGGAATGAAAAAAATACAATACAATAGTAAAACGTTTTTTCGCTCGATTTTTTCTCTTTGAAATTTACAATCAAGCGTGAATAATAATTATGACGCATTAGAGAAAATGCCTATACCCTGCAATGGGTGGATGTGGATTGTGGGCTCGTTTATGATAGTTATGCTTATGATTACTGTTGCTACTAAAACATCTAACAATAAAAACAAAATAAAATTCATAAAGAAGGAAAAAACTATAAAACGAATGGCATTTTTTCACAATATCGTAGTAAGGAATCCTACGTACGCGAATCCGATTTGCACTTGGCCGAATTTCATTACAAAAATAGTAAAACTATATGTTTGACTGACATTTGTCAACTGTACATCAATAAAAGAAATCCTAAAATAAGCAGAACTCTACTCGAGATGCATGGCTCTTAGACATACGAGGTCTATTTGTCTACCACGTTGTCTAATTCAGCGTGAACTAGCACTCCAAGTCGCCGGGTCACTGACGGTCAGTGAGCAATTTGTCAAACTGGGCATGTAAGCTGACCTCGGCCCTTGTATAATATACACTACACTGAACAGTACTGCATCAAAGTAATAATGAAGAGCAGAGATTTGTTTATTTCATTATTGAGTTCTAAAGACCTTCCTAAACTATCGAATCCGTATCAGAAAAAATAAAATCGCCAGTAGGCTCCGCCAGCGTAAAAGTTGTTTTTAATCCCGTAGCACCCCACACAAGAATTTTTTTGGGATAAAAACTATTACGAGTTATTTTCTGTCGGTGTGCCGAATTTCATGAAAATCGGTTCTGCAGTTTTTGGGTAAATGAGTAACGAACAAACAGGCATACTTACAAACTATTGCATTTATAATATTAATAGGATTAGAAACCTTCTTTTAGGGAAATTTTGATGACTCTATCATGCCTATTTTCTTCTGTCGTACAAAGAAAAAACCGCCTCTGCAAATTTGTTCCAAAAATAGCCGAAATTGTTCCTATTTATAAACACGAGGTAACAAAGTGTTATCTCGGCTACCCCTCTGGTGTCTCGGGACCGCAATGATTTATAGTGGCTGAATACATTGCCCCAACTTGCCGGAAACTTACAACGCAACCATCTTCTTTATACTCGCCAATTGAATTATATTTAAATATTAAGGAGCGTCGGTGGCCAAGTGGTTAGGACACCGGTCTTACAATCGTGAGACCTGAGTTTGATCCCCGCCATGTACCAATGTCTTTTTACTCACGTACATCTACCGACGGAAAAACATCGTGATCGTCTTCACATCATCATCGTCGATGCAGATGATATTAGAATGTGACTCATCCTAGGATTCGGGTTATTTTAGCCTTCGGGTTGCAGAAGTGAGATAGTAGTCGCTCTGTGTAAAAACTTGATTTCACGTTAAATCCCCTGGGTTAAGTAGCCGACCCTGACAGAGAATGGGATAAGGCAAGGAGAATGATGGTTACGGGCGTTTTCATAAAGCTGTGGAAAAGTCTAGATAGACGTTTAAAATATTTTCTATTCGGACTTTTTGGTGTAATTACTCTGTTATTTTCAGTTGAACTATGCTTCTTGGGGTGTCACTATTATTCAAACATAACAATGCGTGAATAATAGTGACAAGTATTACAAGATGTAGAAAAAACAATAGTGTGACAAACAAGAATAAAAATTCTTGATTTTTACACTGGTGTGATAATCTGGTATGACTACGAGTCGGCAAGGTTAGGTTAGGTTAGCCGAACCTCAGAGTTTTCTGTATCAGTTACTAGTCAAACTTTAGCAAGTATTAGAGGGGCACGTATGTAGTAAACCTTTATGTAGAGCGATACCTATGCTCGGGCCTTCCAAAGCCGTGAAAACCACTCACCACTACTATGTCTAATACAAATGCATCCGCTAGTCCATCTAATGTCAGAGACTGCCAGCGCTGTTAACGTGGCTAAGTTCTAGGCATATAAGGAAGAATTGACACGCTAAGGAGACGCAAGTATTATAAAGTATCACAGCAATAAACTTACTTATAAAGTTTCAACTAAAGTGAGGAAACTCATAAAACGCTACTCTCTTGTTTTATTTTAGTGTCAATGAAGTATCCACATAAGACCCACCTAGTCATTTACTGCCTGCAAGAAGAAGACGGCCTTCTGTCCTGGGCCCCAAGTCTGCTATTTTATTGTCATTGTAACACCATCGAAACTCAACTGTCATTTCACTGATACCGTGATTTTCTATACTTCAAACCGTTAGCAGACTACGAAATGACCGAAATCATCCAACTGAGATCCAATCGACATTCAACTAAAACGATATTCATTTAGCAGATTTAGGGCCCTGTTCTGACCATAACAAACTCCGGTGTACGTTTTTTTCCTTGCATCTTTAAAATGATAATACGATATATGCCCAGATTTTCTAAAACATTTGAATATGACATCAAAGATATTACATACCTATACATCGTAAAATTACAATGAAATATACGCAGACAATAGTCTTGCATGATTGATCGTCTTAAGCTTGAAACCCTACCCTTGTTCAGCACACCTAAATCTTTGTACCAATTGCACGCAACATGTTTCAGAATATCATGTGCAAATGAATATTGTATCAAACACAATAACAGAATACATTTATCATGCAATGTCTTGTCTATTAGATCAGAACAATATTACATTCAGCTTCAGGCACAGAGCAAAAACGAAATTAGTGTCGTAGTATTGCGCGTGCATGAACTCTGGTCTGTGGCCTAGGTCACATTTGTTGTCACATTTCCAGTAATTTTACTACAGCAGTAAGGTGGTTCCCTCATCAAAAGCTGCGTTTTTTTAGCGCATTCGTAACGTATGCGTCTGTCAGATGCGAGGATATTTCAAATAATCTATACAAAATCTGACGTTGACGCAGGAACATCGCAGAAACTTGCGTTGACATCTGTTTCTGTTACAATGGTTATGGTAGATGCCTGTGGTAACGCCTATGGTAGATGCCTAGGGATAGATGCAATAATATCGCATCTACCATGTCATCTGTTACCTATCTCTTATAATACCTCTTTTACACTAGCGTCCATCAAGTGTGTGATTCGCCTAAAGGTGACGACTCCAAGGGTAATGCAAATAATAAATGAGACAAGAAAAATGCGACTAATTTAAGAACGTTGACTATTTAAAGAAACTTTTTGCGCTTTCACACGTTTTTGTTCTGCGACCTTTTGATATATGTTTGTTTGAGCCTCCAGAGGTCGCATTTCGCCTTAATTTGGTCGCAGTGGCGAAAGAGTGACAAATGAAACGAAATAGGCGGATCACACACTAGATGCACGACGGAGCGCAAAAATATTGCAGCTGTGTGGCACTTGTGTGCCGCCACAAAGAAATAAAAGAGGTTCTTGCGACTTGAGTGAAGTTTATTATAAAGGAATAGAAAACTCTAGAAGAATAACAACTAGGTTAGTATGATTAGGGGATGATAGATGAGTTAGGGCAACATGTAGACTTGTAAATACCTCTTTGAGGGTTTCCGCTTTACGTGAGTCCGCTGCCGGTGACACTTACACTGTACTTAACACTATACTTTAAGTCCATTAACACTATAGTACATTCAAATCCACATAGACGTTATTTATTTCGAGCCTTGCCTTTCCTGTTAGGCGTTTTGCTCTCGACTGAGTCAAAAATTCAGAAAATACGTGTGACGACATTCCAATTTCCAATTTGAAATGATTCGTGAAAGGACAGGTGGTTTGTGAAGGATGTGGACGCAGAGGTTTAACTCTGCTACCGCTGTCTGGCAGATCCTTACTAGAAACGTCACCTCCCACACTAAAACCGCTGAACCGCTGTCAACGCAGCGCTGTCGCATTGTCGTTCGTCGAGTGCGGTTTTAGTATGGGGGATGACGTTTCTAGTATGGATCTGATAGACAACTGCGATGTTTTAGCGATCCGTCGTGCGTCAAGTGTGCGATCCGCCATAGCTCTTCAGACGTCAAAACAAACTGTTTCATTTTGGTGCGATCTGGTGCGGTAATTTCTAGTGTTGGAGTTTTTGCGTATTTATTTTTATATTGCAATTTTTGATATGATGTTAGCAATTAGGTATGACAACTGTATTTCATCTGCTGTTTATGAAATACATTTGTAAGAAAATCGACAAAATTCAACTGAAGTAGGCATTGTTGAATTAAATAGGGAGTAGAGACACGCATACTAGTCTGAACGTGTGAACATGAAATATGTATCTTCAACTAAAAATTAGTACCGCTATTTTTAGCCAAGATAATAGGAAATTATCTATATGACAGTTATGACCTCTTTATAAACGACTGCCGAACCAAAAAAGGAGTGTAAATTACATTTAAGTACATATAATAATGTAGGTATGTTTTTATGTAACCTCCGTAATGACTGAACAGATAACGGGAACGGTTTGAGAAGAATCCTTACAATACCATATAACGTTATTTTAATTTAAATTTTGAGATTGAGGTTATATTATTGAAACTCCATTAGATTGCCATGTGATGCCGGCTTAGAATAACATCACCCCACATCCTTCCCGCGGGTGTCGTAAGAGGTAACTAAGGGACTCGAGAGTATTGGCGTATTACAATTTTTAGGCGACAGGCTGACAACCTGTCACTATAGTGATACACATGTTTTCTGAAACAACCTTGGAAAACAATCCTCAAAAATGTCAGACGTGGCGATACCGACCGTATTCTTGCGGCCGTTAGCGCTCTGCCCACCCCGCAAGGGATAAAGGCGTGATATTTGTATATATGAATTGGATTGAACCCATTTCTTTAGAAATAAACTTTTTTAGTTTAATTCAGCACCGTCTATGAACATGGAGACTTGCTAGAAAGTTTCCCATTATCTAAACGACACCTATTTGTTCTGTGCCGTGTGCCTCAGCCTCTTTACTAGTCCAGATCAAATATGGTGAAGATAGGGCAGGGACGAAGAACAAAGCGAGGGTAGGTGACATCAAAAGTTTTCGAAGGGATGACAGACGGTGCGCCGCCAGGGGCTTACATTTAACAGTAGGCAGCCTAGGCCTTAAAATACGCGATATCTTATAGCAATATTGAGTGAGTAGGTAAATCTTTCGTGCGGAAAACCGAGTCGTCCAACGAGCCCTCCGAAACACGGAACTACTTGTCTTTTGAGATAATCATGTCATTCAGCCTCCAATGTCCTAAAAAATAAGACTAAGTAAAAATTTTATCAACTTTGTGAGTGCCCCACCGAGAGTCGCCAGAACGTTTGCATCGGAAATTATGTTTATTACATGAAGGTAGGTATGTTGTGTAAAAGACTGAGTATGGTTATGCGACTCAACTCATTTGGGTAGTGCATAGAAAATGTTGTTTTTAAAAACCATCGCTTTTAGAAATGCAGCACAACGTGATGACAAAAAACAACCTTCTCAATGCCTTTATACAACCTATAAGCCGTGCGATCAAGAATGGATCTAGTATAAACGGCGGCGATCACTTAAGAGTGAGGGAAAAAAGCAAAAACGCCTAGTATTTTAAAAAACTTAGTGTGAGAGAATAAGCATGACAATCGTCCATCATTTACAGATTCTTTCTTTAATCGTACGACTTCTACTCAGGCAGTAAGACAAAAACATTTTTTCTTCAAGTTTTTGCGCAGAAACCAAGCGCCTCAACATTTCGGCAAATTGTCTTTATCTCCCGCACATCCCGTTGGTTTTATGGCCACAAATAACGCTCCCAGAATTATGGCAGCGGTCGCAGTTGGTGGCAGGTGAAAAATGGCCGCCCGCGCTGTCCGCCCGAACGTGGTCGGAACGGATCGGAATACGCGAATCTGTTGGAGGCGTATTTTTGAAACTATTTCATGATTCAAGATTCAATCGTTTATTTCCAAGTAAATTCACAATTAAAGCTTTTAGAATGTCAGACAGTTAATACAATACTGTCACTGAATTATTGAATTAGTCATAATAAAAAGAGAAATCTGTCAGACATATTTAACTTTTTTTTTACAAAAATTTTATGTTCCTAGTAGAAACGCGGCACGAGTAAAAACATAAAAAAGGCACTGCCGCGAAGTCGGCCAGGCTGTATCGTAAAAGGCAACTAAGGCACTCGAGGGTATCATGTGTCCTATGACAACTTAAGGCAACAGGCTGATAACCTGTCACTATAGTGGTACATGAATTATCGCGCTCGGCCTTCAATATTTTGTCAGAAGTAGCGTTTGTGGCCGTATTTTTACTCTAAGTTTTTCGATTCAATTATTAAAACATTTGGTAAAGAGATAAAACTACGATGATATATTATGTGAGTGAATTAACTTGTTTTTTCAAATCCTGAAGATCGTTAACTACAGCACGGCGCATGGGAATTAAATTGCTACCGATTCAAGAATACGCCTCGTGAACGGATCGCAATACGCGAATCTGCTGGTAATTTACATGTTTTTGTAGCAGCTTTACGTGTGATATATCTGCTCTGCGTATGCAGGTTTATAGTCTATGGCCCGTAGTTACGTAAGAGATTTTTGAGGTGGGTGAGGGTTCTCACACTTTACGTACAACGGAGCGCTATTTTAGCGCGTACGTAACGTCTGTCAGATGAATGGATACTTATAATTTCCCATATGAAAAACCAGTATATCAGGATCGTAGCAAGTGAAAGGATGTAGCCTCTGCCTACCCCTCCGGGAAAGAGGCGGATTATATATATGTATGTATGTAAAAATTTACGTTGAAGCAGATTCAACGCATGAGCCTGCGTCACCGGATGCTGCTTCAACCTTAGTTTTTAGTATTTATATAGTAGTACTTATATTTTGAAATTTCCTTACTTTTGACAGATGCATGCGTTACGGATGCGTTAGAAATTTGCAGTGTTGTACGTTAGTATGAGATGTGAGATTCGCCTAATTCTCACCCGAAAACGTGTGGGTATTCGATCAATGTGAACAATATTTTGGCATACCTACTTTTATGTAATTTTGTGGTTGTTGAATATTGGAATTCCATATTTGACGTAGGTACCTACTGATATCTTGTTAAGTATGTTGTGTATGGTATTTGATACCGACTTAGAATAGCATCACCCTATTTCTTCCCCCACGGGTATCGTAAGAGCCGCCTAGTGACTCAAGGGTTTCATGTGTATTACAATTTTAAGCAAGAGGCTAGAATTATCCTATATATTGCAGACTATAGTATTCTTTGGTACTAGTAATTAATTTCCTTGTGCAATTTTCGTCCACAAACGCAAAATCTTTTCTTAAAACGTTCCATTTTTTATTCACCGGCCAAATAAAATTAGTCCACTGCAAAAAAATGTCTTTTATCCCCATGAATACTTGCACGAAAATCTCCATCAGTTATTTCCCGTGGTGCCTAATGACGTCGTTATCTCGGAGGCAACGAGAAGCCGAATCTCATAATGAGTAGTCCTGGCCCAGTTTGGACCCGCGATTTTTGATCGGGAGAATAACTGTTTTTTTCTTGTACGTGATTTTTTTTTGCGGCCAGCACGGGCAACGAAGATGTTGTAAAAAGTTAAATCGAGTTATAAATATCTGATCTATATAAAAAAATACCTTTCAGGATTATTTAGGTAAATAAAAAAGTACGTACCTTAACTGTCCACTGCTGGACACGGGCCTCCTTTCGGGGGTTTTGCCATAGTCACTACGCTTGGCGGGCCGATTGGCGACAGCAGTGCAAGATGTTGCATTCACAGGGAATGTTGCTGCCCATTCCCTTGCAAATTATCACTTAGTAGTTTTTATTTAACCTACTGGTAGCATTGGGTTGATGCTATTCTAAGCCGGTGCCACACCGTAACAACAAAAAATTAAGTACGTCCGAATATTTATCTTTTGGATTTTCAGCTATTCAAAGCATGTTTTAGCAGGTTTTTAATTTGACTGCAGACGCGTTGTAAGTAGCAGAATAGCAGTACATTAGCCTATTTATTTAAGGGACCAATCTACACTATTTTTTTAAGAAACTGTATGTAAACCATTCTAAGTTGATCCCTTAAAGGGGTAGGGTTATAAAAGAATTGCTGATTACGACGCATCATTGCAGATCAAGGTCTACAATATTAACGTCAAGAAAATTGATTACAGTTTTCAACACACACACAGTATTTTAACTTGACCTATCTTGGCATAGTAAAATGATTAAAAAACTGTAAACGAACGTGTTTTTTGACAGCTGTATAAAAATGCTTGTCTAGCAGTTCTCTGCTCTCTCCTTTGTTCCCTGGATTTAGCTAAAATCAGTTTGATGTATGCGCTTTTAAATTGGATCCTGGATGTAGGAAAATCGCCGAAATTGGGTTGAAGTAGATTTATTGTTGAATGAAATCCATCATAAACTGTTGTTCTGCTTTAAAAATGGACTCGCTTTGTTTACAAATTTATCTCTGAATTTATTTATTTTACTCTACTAGTTCATTCAAAGGGATGAATCCAGGGTGTAGGCAGCAGTGTTCTTTGTGAATAAAACATCCATGCAATGGTCTCGCCATCACTTTGCTTTTACGCTAGCGTGGTGGAAATGCCAATACCCTCTAAGGCGGATCGCACACTTGACGCACGACGGAGCGCAAAAATTAGGCACTGGTCTTTCAGATTCATACAAAAAACGTCACTCCCCATACTAAAACCGCACTCGACGGACGACCTGCGATAGCGCTGCGATGACAGCGTTTGAGCGGTTTTAGTATGGGGATTGATATTTCTAGTATGGATCTGACAGACCACTGCGATATTTTTGCGCTCCGTCGTGCGTCAAGTGTGGGATCCACCTAAAAAGGTCCAGCAGTGGACGTTTGTTGCTGTTGTTGCAGTTTTAGTTATGAATGTAAGTTAATTAGTGCGTCCTTTCACTGAGATTGTATTGGATTTAGAGATATTTGCATTTATTCCAACCCAAAGCTTTTACATTTACTCGATTCAGATCTTAGCAAAAGTGCTTTGCTGATAAAAGTGATTTGAATAGTTTATTGATAATCCTTTTTTAGTATTCTAAATAAGTGCATAGGGATTGGTAGACACTGAAAATAAAAGAAAAGAAAATAATAAAAAAATATAATCAACCTTTTGCACCACTGTATTTATGGAATACCTTTTTTCCTTACCGCGTAGACCGAAATTAATACGGTCGCCACAGTTGACAAATATTTGAGGGCCATTGCAATACACACGAAAGGCGCATCTCACACTTAACGCACGACGGACCGCTAAAATATCGCAACGGTCTTTCAGATCCATACTAGAAACGTCACTCCCCGTAGTAAAACTGCACTCGACGGATGACACTGCGATAGCGCTGCGTCAACAGCGGTTGAGCGGTTTTAATATGGGAATTGACATTTCTAGTATGGATCTGACAGAACGCTGCGATATTTTAGCGGTCCGTCATGCGTTAAGCGAATGCGATCCACCAAACCCTCCAGTACCTTGGTCGCTTTTCACACTACAAGAAAAGAAATAGAGTGATGCTATCCTAAACCGGCTTCACACGGCAAGTAACACAATGAACTAATTAACAGGAAAACGCTTCATAAAACCGTACCGGAATGAACTGGAGCGTTTAAATTAAACTGCACGTTAACCAGTTGGACAGTGGCGTAAGTGTTTATGCGGGAAGATAAGACGCTCAATTGTTTACAGTTGGGCGGAAGTCTTTAGGGCGGGCGGGGGCGGGCGGCGAATTACGTCGTTATGTCACTCTTTATACTTGAAGGATACGGACCTTTAGATTGTCTAGCAATTGGTTTTCTTTTTAGAATAAAAAAAAACTAGTATTCCAAGAACTCGATAGATAAGAAAAGAATAAGAAAAAAATTAAAAATAGATGACATTGAACTGACTATGATTCTAGATTCTGTCATAAAATAAAAAAAAAAACATCGTAACATTGACTGACAATCTAGCATGCATTGACACTTTCGATCCAAATGAGTACGAGTCCAAGTTAAAAAAAAAATAAAAAAAAATTACGTACCTTTCTTTGCGGTAATATACCAAGCACAGCACCATCTATCCAGCGCCTAGAATTTTAATTTAAAAAAAAAGAAAATTTCCTATTGTCAAGTGTTTTTATCATGGGATTTATTGTGGGACATGGAGTTGAGGAACGACTTGATGGACTCTGTTGTCAGAGTTTATGTGGCAAAATAAGATAGCGGGTAACGCTGTTATGTAACTCTTTATACTTGAGGGATACGGACTTTTAGACTGTCTAGCAGTTGTCGTGCTTTTTCGAGTGGGATATTGGGTTGGTGAACGACCCGATGGACTCTGTTGTCAGGGTTTATGGGTGGTGAATTACGTCGTTATGTGACTCTTTATACTTGAAGGATACGGGTCTTCAGATTGTCTAGCAGTCATAGTGTTTTTTCGAGTGGGATATTGGGTTAGTGAACGACCCGATGGACTCTGTTCTCAGGGTTTATGGGTGGTGAATTACGTCGTTATGTCACTCTTTATATTTGAAGGATACGGACCTTTAGACTGTCTAGCAGTTTTCGTGCTTTTTCGAGTGGGATATTGGGTTGACGAACGACTAGATAGTTTATGTTTTCAGGAATTACGTCGTTATGTCACTCTTTATACTTAAGGGATACGGGCTTTTAGTTGTTTAGCAATTGTCGTGTTTTTTCGAGTGGGACATTGGGTTGACAAAGGCCAAGATAGTTTCTGTTTTTAGGGTTTATGTGGCAGAATAAGATGGCGAATTATGTTGTTATGTGACTCTTTATACTTGAAGGATACGGGTCTTCAGATTGTCTAGCAGTCATAGTGTTTTTTCGAGTGGGATATTGGGTTAGTGAACGACCCGATGGACTCTGTTCTCAGGGTTTATGGGTGGTGAATTACGTCGTTATGTCACTCTTTATATTTGAGGGATACGGACCTTTAGACTGTCTAGCAGTTGTCGTGCTTTTTCGAGTGGGATATTGGGTTGACGAACGACTAGATAGTTTATGTTTTCAGGAATTACGTCGTTATGTCACTCTTCATACTTAAGGGATACGGGCTTTCAGTTGTTTAGCAATTGTCGTGTTTTTTCGAGTGGGACATTGGGTTGACAAAGGCCAAGATAGTTTCTGTTTTTAGGGTTTATGTGGCAGAATAAGATGGCGAATTATGTTGTTATGTGACTCTTTATACTTGAAGGATACGGGTCTTCAGATTGTCTAGCAGTCATAGTGTTTTTTCGAGTGGGATATTGGGTTAGTGAACGACCCGATGGACTCTGTTCTCAGGGTTTATGGGTGGTGAATTACGTCGTTATGTCACTCTTTATATTTGAGGGATACGGACCTTTAGACTGTCTAGCAGTTGTCGTGCTTTTTCGAGTGGGACGTTGGGTTGATGAACGACCAGATAGTTTGTTTTCAGGGTTAATGTGGCATGATAAGACGGTGAATTATATCGTTATGTATAGAGTCAGATAACGATATAATAGTTGGTATTGGAGGGTTTGGTGGATCGCATACTTAACGCACGACGGAGCGCTAAAACATCACAGGGGTCTGTCAGGTCCATACTAGAAATCTCAATCCCTGCGCAGCCGCTGTCGACGCAGCGCTATCACAGCTAGCATGTATAAAATAATATCTTCATGAGTTCAGAGGTGGATAATTCTCCACCAGCCATCGTCTTTTTTTCATAGCACAACCGATGTGGCGCAGTGGTAGTGCGACTGCCTCTGACGCAGAAGGTTCCGGGTTCGATTCTCGGTGGGTCACTCACAAAGTTGATATTTATCACTTTGTGAATTTGTTCCCAGTCTGGTTAGGACACTGCGGGCTGAACAACCCGATTGTCCGTAAGTAAGATGGTTCCGTGTTTCGGATGACACCTTAAGCCGTAGGTCCCGGTTGCTGCCTATGATCACTTAGACGGCGGTCGTTACACAACCATGTCAGAAGCCTGCTACTTGTAGTAGGCGGTCGAAAAATTCTGACACTAGGGTTCATCGGGTCGTTGGACGACTCGGTGTCACACACGAAAAGAAGATAGCACAACAGCCAACTACATGCAGACTACAAGGAAATTATGATTAATGTTTCCCATCATTATTGTTTCACATAGATCTTCGCATTTCTACGCAGTGTGTGTTATTATAAAAGCAGGCGCTAACGTCTACGGAAACAACCCAGCGATAACAGTCGCAAGTGAATAGTAACATCTTATCTACATCTGTTTACGTCTGAATAGTTGATTCATACACGTATATGACTTAACTACTTCTAGTAATATTTTACGACGCACCTAAAAACTTTTATGTAAAGATTAAAAGGTAAAGATAGATAAAGATTCAACAAAGTTATACTGGGTGTAAAAAAATTAAGTGCAAATATTGTAAGCGGTGAACTAGCCCATGAAAGTGAACAACTTTCCCCAAGGAATATAGGTCAAAATATGAAAAAGAAATTAGGATCTCCCGTCCAATGACCATCCGACCAAGTCAATTTATATATGGGAAGTCCAAAAATTTTTTTTTTTTTATGGCCTAAGTTGTACAGTTTCATGGGCTGATTCGCCACCTAAAAATTTTTGCAGCTAATATTTTTACACCTATGTATTTTATATAAAGAAAAATTTTTGCAGCTAATATTTTTACACCTATGTATTTTATATAAAGATTCAAAATCGTGCCTGAATTTGTGGGAAGTGAAAATGTTCCAACTTTTTTAAAAGTTTGAAAGAAGACAAAAAAATAATTATTGTAGATCCGAAAGTCTTTTAAGAGCTCGTTTTCTTGCAATAAAGTTGCAAATGCGGATACCATTAATACGTAAAGAGTTTATTGCAGTTCAAAGTTGGACGCATGCCTTAGGTGGATCGCACACTTGACGCACGACGGGGCGTAAAAATGGAGAGCATGAATGGGAGATCATGCTCTATGACCTACCCTGGGGAAGACGGATTGCACGGACAAAAATATCGCAGCGGTCTGTCAGATCCATACTAGAAACGTCACTCCCCATACTAAAACCGCTCCACCGCTGTCATCGCAGCGCTATCGCAGTGTCGTCCGTCGTGTGCGGTTTTAGTATGACGAGTGAAGTTTCTCGTATGGATTTGACAGACCGCTGCGATATTTTTGTCCGTCCGATCCGTCTTCCCCAGGGTAGGTCATAGAGCATGATCTCCCATTCATGCTCTCCATTTTTACCAGTGGGTGTCGTAAAAGGCGACTAAGGGTTGAACCTAGGGAGTGGGTCTTGTACTGTGCTCTCCAATCCGCCTACCAAGCATGGTGAGTACAGTATTACCAAGTATTACATTATACCCCCAAAATGGGCAAGCCTATGTCAAGCAGTAGACTGTTGTGGCTGTTGTAGTACGGGTTTCGTTGTGAGCGGCAACAAAGTATATCCAACTATTTATTTAGTACGAGAAGCTTAGTTATAATTTATTCTCAGAATTTGTTGATTTTGTTGTATTTGTTGGTTGAAGCCACAGCGAATAAACGACAAAGCTTGCGTTTTACAAATATTTTGAAGCTGGATTAAATAAATGAACATTAAATTTTTCGGGCGATGCCCAAAAAATTTTGTGGTCAAGCATCTTCATGACCTTTGATTTAGGACTGTATGGAAAATATTTTGTTACTTAAAACAATAATCTGTGTATAAGTTTCAGAATAAAATGTGTTTTTCAATCTGGAGTTGAATATCTGAACATGTGGTTTATGAAATCTTTTACGGAAGTCGGAAAATTAGACTTGTATCACAAAGGTGAGAATTGTATCACAACTTTGAGGACTCATTTTTATACACAGAGGAATTGGAGGCGTTGTTTAGGGCGCCATCATAAAGAACTTTCCCTATGAGATCAATGCTGGAAAACGGAATAAAAATTTCGACCAAGTTGTTAAGTACGATTCTCTAAATAACGTCTTCTATTTAATATTTTCCTCCAACACAGTGTATAATTGAATCCATTTGTATAGTGAAACTTATTTTATAATCATAAACATAACTGGTGGCCAACTTTTGTTTTGGTTCGTAGAATCAAAAATAGAGCTTTTCGATAAAACTGTTTGTTTACGGCAGCATTTAGCCCACTCTGGGTCTTGACCGATTGTTTCTTACTAAATAAAGCTGGTATCAATAATCACAAAATAATTAATCATCACCAATCGAATTGTAATATGAATTACGGTTCAATAGCTTCAAAATTAACTGTTATTGAGTGTGACAGAGCGTGGCGACGATTGTCGAACCAGATTACATTACCGAAATGTAATGTTAATTTTACTAGTAATAAAACGTTTATTTTGTATACAGAATCATCGAGCAACTAGGTATATAATAATTATAACGTTATCAAAGTAAGAAAACCTTCATCTTTATGTAGCTTAGTCCAGTTGGTATGCTACCAAACGACTACGAATACGAAATGTGTATTTGTAATATGAGTACGCCATAGTTTCAACCGTTTCAAGTTTGATTTAGTTTAGAAATATAAGTATACGTACGAGAGATGGAATGAAACTACATCCATACGTACATTGTCGCTGAACGCGACAGGCCACTAAGGCGGATCGCACACTTGACGCACTACGGAGCGCAAAAATATCGCAGCGTTCTGTCAGATCCATACAAGAAACGTCCCTCTACATACTAAAATCGCTCACCCACTATCAAAGCCGCGCTATCACAGTGTCGCCTTAGGCGGGCAAGTATTATAATTACTTTTCTTTCACAATTGAAAATAATGGCACATTCTTATTTTTGACAACTATCTTCAGTCAGTCTTCAATAAACTCTTACATCTTCAAAAGCAACATCGGATCAATCTGGAAGGCATCATCGGTCTCACGAGTGTCTTACAACATCGCAGTATGAGTTTCGTCTTCTGCGATAAGATTCTTGTTCCCTATAGTCAGTTCCCGCAGTTTTGCTAAAACACCCCTACTGGCTTTTTGTCTACCTAAAAACGGTTACTAAAATATACACAAAGAACATGCGGACAAAAGAATAAAATTCTACGAATCCTGAACTAACACAATTTTGCTAGACAGATGCTATCATTATGCTATGTAGGTAAGCGGTGATCAGTCTTAATAATATCTGTCCGTTAAGTCCTATGGTGGCAGAGTTCATATTATTGACGTTCTCTTTAAACCATTTTCCGGACAATGAAATGGTCTAGATTTCTGTGTCTTTACTTTAAAATACTAGAAACAGGGAAAAAGATAGATACCTACGTTGACAGATATTTCAGTCTTGCGGGTTTTCCTCCCGAAAATTGAACCAAGAGCCTCTAGAATTCGTGAACAAACTCTGCTAGACCGATGCTATCATTATCTTATGTAAGTAAGCGTTGATCAGTCATTATCTATTTGTGAGGATCGATGGTAACCTAGTTATTAATGTGCGCCTCAAACCGTCTTTTGTGTCCTCCGTGGACAATCAAATGTAAGAAAGAAAATAAATTTATTTCGGTTAACACAACACAACAACAAAGGAAAAATTTAAAACAATTAATTATACTAGGAACATGTTATGTATGGGTCATCTCTGAGAGTCTGTACCATACTAGAAACAAGGACAGAGGTTGACTTTTGATATATTTCAACTATGTAGGTTTGCTTCCCGAAAATCGAACCAAGAGCCTCTAGAATCCGTGACCAAACTCTGCTAGACCGATGCTATCATTATGCTTTGTAGGTAACCGGTGATCAGTCATATCTGTTCGTGAGGACCGATGGTAGGCGAGTTATTAATGCGCGCTTCAAACCACCGCTGGCAACCCGCCCAGTCTCCTCGATTCCTCGTTATGATACCCCGGGATACCTGGCGGGTGATAAACTGATTTATTAGCGAAAGCACTTTGATTAGCACAGTCAGGTAAACGAGCGGGCTGATTTATTAAACGGCGTCTAAAAAGATGCCGGTAATTATAACCGACTTCAAAAAGAGGGGTAGGTATTATATAGGGTGTAATGGACGGTGTAACGAAACTGAACAACTTTTTTTATGGGGGCTATGCTGGTAAACGCGAAAAATGACTTTGTATGGACACTCGAAAAATTTTTTCGTTTCCCTGCATAACCCCCATAGAAAAAGTTATTCATTTTTATGGCCTGATCTCGCCTGCAATGTTTTCGTCCCTGACACCAACTATATAAGGTGTAAAAAGATTTTTTTTTACCCATGAAACTTAAAATATTTGCAGCTAATTTTTAGTCATCATGAAAAATTAATGAATAAATTCTTTAAGAATGACTCTTGAGTATCCGTCTTAGGATATGCAATGAATTTTATGATCAGCAGGTACATAAATTATAAAAACATTCATAGTACATTTAAAATTTTATATGGGAAGCAAAAAAGTAACACAGTAAATTTATAAACTAGTATTTGCGTTATTGATTTGTGTTTACCCGTAATAAAATGACTACGCTTTTGTTGTAGACATTTTTGTTGCAAATTATCTGCGGTATCAACCGCCATTGTCTGAATACAGAACTCAATTTTGCAAACAAAAAGTGCACAAACATTCCCGCGTTCCAAAAATACGCAATTTTATCTAGCGAAATATAATAAAAAGCGCATCTCTGTAAAATAATAACGCGAAAGAATATGAATGTCGTCGACATAAAATGCATTTTCCGGTGATATTGGTCCGCGCAGCGTTGTGCTGGTCATATCGCTGCGGTCTGGTGGCATGGTTGGTATGGCCAGGCTACCAGATAGATAGTTTTCTGAATAAAGTTTTCATTGATTTCTAAGAATAAGTACGATTGTGGTCGATATTGAAAATAGAGAATGAGTTAGTTTTTTTTTTTCGCGTGGGACACAGAGTCGTCCAAGAACCCGATGAACCCTAGTGAATGGGTTAGTGAGCCCACAGAAAAACACAAGAGGCGACCTCGTTCTATTTTATTTATTAATAGGTATACGAGTATCCATTCATTTAGGTCATTTAGGCTGTCACCTAAGATTGTTATACACATGCAACTCTGGTGACTCTTTGACCTACGATAACCGCGGTAAAGAAATTAAGTATTGTTATTCTAAGTCGGTATAAAAGGCTGCGACCACGCCTCGGCAAGCGTACCGTTGGACGCCCTTCAGCCAGATGGACCGATGTCTTAAAGAAAGCAGCTGGTAGCGACTGGATGGCCAAAGCTGGAGATAGTTCATTGTGGCGTTCTCTCGGGGAGGCTTTTGTTCGCAAGTTGAGGGTGATGTGATGATGATCAAACGGCTATAGATCATCACAAATCTAATACAATGTACAGTTTCAATTTATATATATAATTCTTGCTCGTTTAAAGGTATTAGATTTTGACTCCGAAAGGCATACTCTGACACAACCACAGCTATTTTAATTCACGTACCTACATTCATTCTATGTGCATATGCCGTGTGATGCCGGCATAGAATAGCATCACCCCTATTTTTCCCGCGGGTGTTGTAAGAGGCAACCAAGGGGCTCGAGGGTTTCATATGTATCACCACGTATTACAACTTTAGGCGACACGCTGACAACCTGTCACTACAGTAATACATGAATCATCTGAATCATGGGGCCCTTAATACTTGTCAGATGTTGCGATAACGACCGCAATTTTACGATCGTTAACGCTCTGCCTACCCCGCAAGGCATAAAGGCGTGATTTGTGTATGTATGTATGTACAATTTCAAGATTAAGTATGCAGGTGAGTTCTGGCCCTTAAATATCAAAGGTTCAAGTAACCTAATTAATTTGTTTACAACGATACTTTTAGTTCAAAATACATGTTTAAAATTTGCCCCATAATAATCAACTTTCCGAGTTTATTGCCTCTAAACAGGCTTGCCAAATAACAAAACATAACTTTGTTTATGTCAAAGAAAATTTGTACAGTTAGGGAATTTCGGGCATTTTCGATTATGAAACTCTATCAATTATAAAGTTTAGTTAATTAAACAAACAACGAACTCGTACAATTGTCAAAAAGTAGGTTGTGTTGTTTGTGAATAGCTTACGAGACGAGGAACTGTCTTTGTATTAGGTATTTGTTTTTGTTTTTGAGTTACAGTTTGTGTTACGTACATTTTACTTGTGTTATGCTTAGCCGTGTGGTGTCGGCTTAGAATAACATTACTCCATTACTACCCGTGGGTGTTGTAAAAGGCTACTATGGGATGAAAACATGGAACGGGCAGCAGCGT
Organism: Keiferia lycopersicella; assembly: GCA_029255805.1. Taxonomy (NCBI): domain Eukaryota; kingdom Metazoa; phylum Arthropoda; class Insecta; order Lepidoptera; family Gelechiidae; genus Keiferia; species Keiferia lycopersicella. Next base: position 2,008,274 of record JARACZ010000018.1, read on the forward strand.
ACCCTGTGTACATCTATAATATCTTGCGCAGCGCTCACCAATCCGCCTGCCAACCGTGGTGAGTATAACAATACCTCCCAATTCAGAAAGGCCCAAATCCAGCAGTGGATTGTTGTGGCTGTAAAAGTATTATTTGGAACTAGTGTATTGTAAAGTCGTAGGTCCCGGTGGCTGTCTATGATGGCAGTCGTTACACAACCATGTCAGAAGCCCGCTTCTTGTAGAAGGCGATCGAAAAATTCGGACTCTAGTGTTTACTGTAGGTCGTTGGACGACTCGGTGTTCCACACTAAAAGAGATTTTTTATATTTTTGCATATTTGTAAGCAAAGTCTCAATTGACGACACCCTCGGTTAGCAACAAGGTAATGTTATTATAAGCTAACATTACACGGCTCCCACTGTCTAGAATCCTTCAAAAAACTAGCATGATAAACCCAAAACAAGAGCTATTTGAAACTGCTCATTTCCTGCACTCTACACGCAAACTTCACTGTACGGGCATCGTCCATTATTTTCGTAGACTTTTATTTTTCCAAGCTTCTCGTGGAACACGTGTTTGCACAATATTTGAGTCCGCAGTAAATTGCGGAACTAAGCTGGTAGTGTGCTTAAAAACACTTGTGCTAGTCTTACTACGAGTTATACAACTTTGTGCATACTAAATGATTGTGCCTACGGTACGTCATGCAAATAAATAACAAATAACTTAAGCTTAGAGCACAAAATAATAGTCATAAACGTAATAAAGAAAATTTTCTTTAAATTTTGCTGACTTTTAGTACGTTCAGTTCAGTATGATCAGTAGGCTTATGATGCATCCCATAGGGAGATTTTAGCGCTCAGTCTTGCGTTAAGTGTGCGATGCATACATACATATATCACGCCTTTATCCCTTGCTGGGTAGGCAGAATGTTAACGGCCGTAAGAATACGGTCGCTATCGCCACGTCTGACATTTTTGAGGATTGTAGGTAGTTTCAGAAAACGTAGTTTTACATCAATATTTTCTAGTCCCTTAGTCGCCTCTTACGACACCCGCGGAAAGGATGTGGGATGATGCTATTCTAAGCCGGCATCACACGGCATATACTTACTACGAAATAGATAAACGTCTCCTTCATTCTTCAAGAATCGATTATAGTAAACAGATAACCTGTAGATTAGTAGCTATCTACAAGTGACTTAAACTCCACCCGTATAACCGTACTAAACCAATTTGTGTTTCCGCTAGAGTAGGGCACTCGAGTCCATCTGTGGTCTCAGGTCGTGTTCTTAGCGGATTAGTGAGTCAAAGCCACTTGCGACTGGACGGAGCCGGACCAAACTAGCTTACGCCGGTCCGGTGAGCGTCGGATCTGTGCGTTCGATTGGGAGTGATACGGGGGTAGATATGGATACCTACCCAACCGCAACATCTATTTTTTCTCAAAAATAATCACTTGTTTTGATAAAACTCAAATGATTTGACACTTGTGAAGTCTTCTCACTCGCGAGATAAGTCTGTATACTGTGCGCATCATAAAGGGGTTAGTGTATTTGGTTCAAGTATTTTATCAGACGTAACGCATGCGTATGTCAGATGCAAGGAAATTTAGAATTTCCCATACCCAACAGCGACGTTGACGCAGCAGCAAAGCCCGAACTTGCGTTGACGTCTATTTGTTACACGGCAGGCACCAATCACACATTCGCCTAAAGTACGCGGTCTACATACTAACTGCTAATCCTATTGACCAAAAAAAAATTCAACCCCCCTTTACACCTACATGATACTTAAGATATCAAAAATATACAAGATTTTATAATAAATATTATCAACTGTGTTTTTTTATCTACCCACTTTTGAAAATTTCAATAAACCGGTTATGAAACCTTTTAAAAATACCAGAAAAGATATTCGCCACTCAACCGTTTCGTTTACACACAGTGAAATGATTTATATTGGGCTTTCGAAGACAAACAAAAGTTAACACTTCAACTACCAATCCTACCTTGGCATAAAAAATTACCTTGTAACAGGCAGCTATGCAAAAAAGTACAAAAAGGCATTAAAAGCGTTCGGGCTCAAGAACAGTATTTTGATTTTGAGCACAGTATCTAGCCTGGGGTCTTCTGTAGAGCAAGCAGTTGCTTTGAGGTATTACACATACATATAATAATTCACGTCTCTTTCTATAAGGGGTAGACATAGTCTATAACTTATCATTGAACTTGCTTCGAAACTGGCATACTTTTTTCTCTTCTACATTCATCAATTTTTCCATTAACGATCGTCGGTTGAGGTTACTCTTGACCTGTGACCTTTATTTAAAACGTCCCCTTGAAATATTGAAAAATTTCACGCATCACGAAAAACTGAAAAAATGACAATGAGAATAATAAAGCATTAATAAATAAATGGCTTTCTGTATTTATTATAAGATCTATTTAAGATATTGTAAGCTGAGGTTTTTCCTAAAATACATAAATAAAAATAAAATAAAATAAAATAAATAAATTAAAATCCCTATGAATAAATATTTGATGCAGTTACTATTTTGTATAGTATAACCCTATTTCTTTCCCATGGGTGTCGTATAAGGTGTGACTAAGGGACTCGAGAGTTTCATGTGTATTTCATCTCAAAGACCCCTAGATATTCGTAAATTTTTGTCTGAATGGCGATTGCAATCGTATTTTTATGTGCGTAAGTACTCTGCCTACCCCACAAGGGATGAAGGCGTGATATTAGTATGTATATATGCTTGTTACTTTTTTGGACACCTGTGACATATCAAACGAATTCAAGGTGTTAAAACAACCTCGTTTTAAAAGCAACTGAATATTCAGAAGATTTTTTCACCCCGGGTAATTTTGCCCCATATTTTCACCTCGATCGCCTATTTTTTACGAGGCTAACTCTTCGTTGCGTAAGATCTCATCGGCTTATTTGGAGGTAAGCAAATATTTTCTGTAGGACTATTGAGAATTTTGTAGGTAAAGGTTGAGGCGGATTTTTATTCAGTAATTTTGGTTTGAAAAGGAATTTATATTGGTAGAGTAGTAGTACTCGTTTTTAGTAACTGTATGATAAACCAGTGTAATGTTAATTCATTTTTGTGGTGCTGATGTAGACGTGGAGTTTAGAATTTGTGAGGTACTACTAGTGGGTATCCGCGGCTCCGCCCGCCTGGAAGTCGGTTTTAATCCCATAGCATACCACAGGAACATTTCAGGATAATAACAATAACCACCCTCTGTATTAATCCAAGTTACTTTCTATGCGGAGGCCAAATTTCATGAAAATCGGCTTAGTAGTTTTTGTGTGGAAGAGTAACAAACAAACATATAAACTTTCGCTTTAATAATATTAGTAGGAAGACTACTTGCGTGAAAAATCTTTTATAAGATATTTTAATGATAATTTTTTTTTCCTGTAGGGTACTGAGTCTGTCTTCAGCCATCTGGGTTACTATAAAACAGTAACTAATTTTGAAACAGAACTGAAATGCGGGCCACCACATCGCAATCCATCCCAGGAGTCAACTTAAATTGGTTTCTCATATAATTTGTAAGAAAAACCAGAATAGATTGATCTCTTAATGATATAACTGGATATGCCTCTAATGTTTACCACTTAATACGAGTTCCAATAGCCTCCTTCTATTCCTCCAAGTGAGCAATCCACGATATCGGAATGTCGACGATTCCATTCCAGTTTTATGTGCGACGTCGTATAAATTCGTGCGGCTCGATCTAACCGTCTCTTGAATTCAAATTTCGAATTGCCTGCCTCTTCTTCTTTTTTTTTTGTTTATGGCATTAGTCTAATTTATGCCGGGTTCCATTCTCGGTGGGTCACTCATAAAGTTGATATTTAACACTGTGCATTTGTTCCCAGTCTGGTTAGAATATTGCGGGCTGAACCACCCAATTGTCCGTATGAAAGACGGTTCCGTGTTTCAGATGGCACATGGCATAAGCCGTAGGTACCGGTTGGTGTCTATGAATACTTAGACGGCGGCCGTTACACAACCATGTCAGAAACCTGCTACTTGTAGAAGGCAATTGAAAAATTCTGACACTAGGGTTCACTGGGACGTTGGACGACTCGGTGTCATACGAAAAGAAAGATTTGTGCCAATGTCAAGAAAAATTGTCTCTGCGTGGATTCAAACGAGTACCTACGCGTGCTTTGCGTATGTTGGAATTAATTATTAAAAAAGAAAGAAGCAGCTTACTCATTCACTCTTTGACCCTGCGCTAAACCAATGCGCTATACCCGAGGCTGAGGTGTAACGCGTGATAAGCGCGTAAACTGAACCAGTAGCCTTTGTATCTACCAATATTATGCGCTCAACAAGCGCATACGCTGGTTTTCCTTTACTAATACGCTTGGAGGCCTTACTAATACTACAACATCCACAACAAACCACAGCTGAACATGGGCCTTCCCTATTTGAGGGGTAAATACCATATTCACCACGCTTGCGCGGATTGGCGAGCAATTCACCCTACTTCTACAGTCCTTTGCTGGACATGAGTCTCCTCAAAATGTAGGGGTATTAATAATAAATAATAATAAATAATACGTTTGTTCTCAAAAAAATACAGTTAATATACAACCATAATTCCGCCAAGCTAAATAATAGCTTAAAGGCAGAGACAATTTTCATTTTTGCAACACTCACCACGCTTGGCAGGCGGATTGGTGAGCGTAGTGCAAGATATTGTATACACAGGGTTCCATTGGCAATCCCGTCGCCTTTTATGACACCCACTGGTAGAAATGGGGTGATGCTATTCTAAGCCGGCACAACACGCCCTTTTCTTTATTTGCGAGTTTTTGTAGAGGCTATAGTCTGTTTTGAATGGGGCCGTGTTTGGGAGGTGTAATTTATTGTATCGGATTGGCAAGCCGCTGGAAAAAGTTCTCGTGTTGCGAACAAAAACAAGGAGGCGCATTTTTGGATCATTCATACATACAAACATAGATCACGCCTTTATCCCTTGCGGGGTAGACAGACCGCTATCGGCCGTAAAAAACGGTCGCCAACACCACGTCTGACAAATTGAGAGCTGTTTCAGATGATTCGTGCATTACTATAATGACAAGTTGTCAGCCTGTCGCCTAAAATTGCAATACACATGAAACCCTCGAATCCCTTAGTCGGCTCCTATGACACCCACGGGAAAGACATGGGGTGATGCTATTCTAAGCCGGCATCACACAGCAACGTGTACCTATAACGACATCATATAACTCTAACATACTATTCTAATGCATGCTATACAGAGTACACAAATAACTACATTTTGTCTAAAGCACATCTGAAAACTGTGTTGAAATAAATAATTAAAAAATTTAAAAACACACCAGCTAAAATAAGAAAAAAAGGAATATGCCTACACTTTTTTTCATCAAATATTTCGATAAGCACTCTGAAAATAAGCCGTAACACAAACTATCTAAACTTTCAAATGAGTTTATCTACAACGACAATTGGTACAGTCGAGTAAAAAGTGCTTGCGATACTAAAGTACAACGGCAATACAGCTGAGGCGGCGAAACTTTAAATTATGTCCGCCTCACGAAGCTTAGTGTGGATAAACTGCAATTTCGCCCACTTAAAAACTGTCGCGAGTGTTGGTCGGGGGTCGCTTTGTGAAATAAAAACTTTTCTAGACGCCTGTACTTTATATAATAGACGATGAGTTTATTGAGGCGTAAAAGTAACTTCATTCGTTTATTATGTGTGTGATATCGAGTCGTCGTACGACTTGATTAACCATGCGGATGAATCTTTAATGTGTTTTCCCCTAGGCATCAAATCAGGATCGGATTTCGAACTAAGACCGCTAGAACACAGAGAGAGGCTATATTACAGTTGGGTAAATGATAGGGTAAAAATAAGAAAATCTATACCGGGTGTAAGAGACGGTGTAACGAAAACTTTGCAGGTGTGATCAGACCATGGAACTGAACAACTTTTTCTATGGCGGCTATGTTGGGAAGTGAAAAAAATTTTTCGAGTTCCCATACAAAATCACTCAGCTGATCGGGCGGCATGAAGTGTTTTTTACCTATGGAAGAAGCTATTATTGCATATAATCAAGTAAAACATATGCCAAAATCGTTTTTTTTTAAGTTACAGCCCTGCCAAGCTAGCCTACATTTAGATCTTTACCTAAAACCGAAAGGTCACCTTCGATCCATTTAAACTGAAGTTTCTGTAATTTCGCCGCTTCGCTTTTTCACTGAAAACTTGAGTTGCTTTTACATTTTTAAACGCGCTAGCTTCGTGAAATACAGGCAATAATCCCTCAGGCCATGAAACATTGATCTTCTTTTGAAAGTTTCAGGGGCCCGAATCTGTTGCAGCATTTTGACATATCGTGAAAGCGATATGCCCTCTATGGCTTCGGTTACGGTTTTTACCATATTGGGAACAGTCCATTACAGTTTTCGTTACCAAAATCATACTCAATTTGCTTAGAGCCAGCAATGTAGGACCTTATCGCAAGCTATAAACCGTAAATACGCGCGTTTAAAAAGTTGTCATCTAACTGCCAAAAAAAAGAATAAGTGAAAAAACGGTATGGGCCTATTCTGGCTTGATTTTGGCATAATCGGAACCAAATCGTATACACCGTCCTTTTCAGTATTAATGACACCGGTAGAAACAGAAAACATTTCCGCATATTGGTCCTAATACCGTTCACTCATAGTTCTTTCCATTCATTCAATTTTCTTGTCCAAAATTTTCTTCTGTCAGTTTTAGCGTTGTTTACTTTGCAATAAATTGTATTTGAGTATGTGAAAATTCGAAATATTCATTATTTTTTATAAGTAATTGTTATATAAGAAATACACATGGGTTTCACGGACAACGGATACATACATACGTATTATAATATATACGTGCGACGATGTCTGTGTCGATTGTTAAAATAGGTACAATATTTTAAAAGTATTTTGCTTTAGTTTTTTACTTATATCCCCCTCATCCATTGACATGATGGAGTGTCATGCACAAATCGAACCCCGAAAAGTATACTCTGAGCGAAGGTAGGTACTATATTGAGCTAGAGCTTGATAAACTGATAATGATAAGTCACCACGCTATGATCGGTTCCGGAACAAAATATCAGTTACATTTTTTGATATAGTGGCAATTTGATGAAGTGACTGTCTTTCTCACTCTGTATGTATGTAATCATTAAAGCATTGCACCGATTCTTATTTTCTCTGCTTGAGAATCTTACTATGGCTTATAACCCATTATTGTCTCTACCAACTTCAGATATACCTACGCTATCAGCCTGCCTACCTTAAGTAAAGATAGTAAAGGGAGTAAATTTTGTAAAGGAGAACTTCTCGATGAATAATTTGAAGATAAAATTTAGTAAATAAAACTAATAAAGGTAACTTAAAACTATACGATTAGAATTTCTGAGTAGGAGCACCTGGAGCTCCATTTCTGAAACGTCGTAATTCGATTCATGCTGTAATTTGTTTCCTTCTAAATTATGCTTGTATCACACATTCTACTTTATATATCAATACCCACATATCCTTATAAATTCACAGAAAGGTGAGAATTAAATCTTAGAGTAATAGAAATTATAATACATTGGACCAGTCGTTGCGGACTCCCATACACGGAATCAAAATAAGGATTTATGAAAATCTTTAAATTCTATCACAGTACCTACTGATTTTGATACACACAACAGTCTGGCTAGCATAGTACAGTTACAGATCACAGCGGCAGATAGAAAAAAGAACAAAGTAATAACATTAATTTCTGATTCCATTTTAGTTGTCATAAAGTGGCACGTGCGTTCTACCGATGAGGAAGAAGATTGTGCCGATTTCATTACCGAGTACCAGTTTAAACACAGGTGGTATGGATGGTATTCGCATTTAATCCACCACCACTGCAGCAAACGAAAAGCAGTGCTTCTCTTCAATTTAAAGGAGAAGCGGAATGTCTACTGAAAAAGATATCTCATCTAAAGCGTTTTTCGGCTGGAATTGCTACGTGAGGATTTTTTTTCTATGATTGTTGGTCACCTAATGAAAATATTTTTTCCTATTAATTTTGTTATTCTGTGTAGTCTCCTATAGTATTCCTCGTAAAGTCCAGATGCTTTTTAAAAGGTATGTCGATCTATAGTGGTGCAAACATCACTTTATGAAGCAACCTTATAGCTATAAACTTGGGCATAGTGTTTATCCTTTAATTATGTAAAATTTTAAAGTACATATCTCGTCTATTAATATTTTGTAGTTCAAACTAAGTAATTAACAAAAGGCTCTGCTGGAACTGAAAGTTTCTGGAAAAACGGTGAGCTTATAAGGTTAATTTTCCATTGTAGAAATACCTTTATACATACCTTTTAAAAAGGCATTCGGGCCGTTATATGAAAAATTCTCACGAACTCCTGAGCCTTACGAGGTTAAAGTCCTCCTATAGTAGCATCATAGATACTCCAAACACTTGGGCTCCTAAAATTATGCTACTTTAATTAATACTACTTAAAAATGAGTTTAAATACAAAGAACGCACTGACATCGTGAACCTGTCCGTTGAGCGAACTATTGAAATAGCCTGCGTAGAACTGGATCATCTTGTAGTAATGAGCGTATACAGCCCACCCGATGCCAAATATGATTCCTTCGAAAAAGTTATGGAGGCAGCCTTAGATAAAGCAACAAAATCTAATAAAAGAATTATTGTTTGTCGAGATGTCAATGTAAATATTCTTGAAAACTCGAGTATCAGTAAAAGGTTGCAATCACTATTTTTAAGTTACAACCTCGTGAATCTTATTTCGGTGCCCACGCGAATCACGGCTACTTCAGCCAGATGCATACATAATATTTTCACAAATATTAAACACGAAGACGCGTCTGTCATAAATAAACTAAGCTCCGACCACACTGGTCAGCTAGCTACTTTCAAAATTAACATTGAGAGGGCACTTGAGTCGATTTCAACAAATGGATTTTTTTGCCTAATTTCCGTGTTTTTTTTCGTTTTGAGGATTTTGGCCAAAAAAATATGCTGTATCGAGAACTATCCCCATTTAAAGTATATATTCTAATGGGGGATTATATAAATATAGTAATTAGTGAGTTATTTCGCCCACGGAAATTGCCTTGCCACGGAGATTTTATTTGTTACACGGAAATTGTATTTGAGGCACGTAAATTATATTTGAGACATGGAAAATTAATAGATGCCTTGCCACAGAAACCGAAATTTACTGTATAAAGAGTAGACTGATAAAAATGACTGTGTGCGATAACAATTAAAAACTGCCATAACAGAATCAACTTTAATAAGCATACTGCTTGCGAATTTTACACAGCTGTATGAGTAGGAATTATGAGACCCTTACCCTGTTTATGCACTGATTCAATCCAAGGAGTTAAAAAGGCAGAGGGAGCACAGCACCGCTCATGAAGCTCATCGAGCCGGAAAAGAAGATGTAAATGCGGCCTCTCACTCATGGCAGCTGTCCCCAAAGCAGGCTTTATGACAAAAGAGATCTTCCTCTTTTCGTGTAGGCTACCAAAGAATATAGGAGTTGAATATCCTCAAGGAGTTGAAGTCCTAGAAGAGGACAGAAACGCAAGTAGCATCACTAAAAGTAATTTTATCCTGCAGCGAGGCCTTTGCTATCGAGGGCAAACTGAAGGCTCAGATAAGGGAACACGGGGTTGTACTGACGTGGCCCACAGCTGTCCGCATCAACTAATCTCCGTTGAATAGTTAAAATAGTCAGCACCTTAATCTTGTTTTCTGGTATACGCTCTATTGCTGTAGGACGTCTTGTCCTAACCACCTAATTTCAAGGATGATTATATAGGTATAGGCCATCACCGGATCAATCAGAGGGCCAATATTATAGCTTCTCCTAATAGGGAATCACCCAATAATCGGACCTATACACACACTCAAGAAGACCAGGCCTCAGCGCCTATGCGACACCTCCGAGACCCTCCGAAGATAAGAGTTTAAATCCACCCCCAAATGGCCAGCCTCGGTTGGCAAATGCAACGCCAAAAATTGCATTAATTGAAAAGCTGATGCCCATTCTTTACGACGCCTACAGATTTAAACGGGGTGATGTTAATCTAAGCCGGCACCAAACGGCACTCTAGTAAGTCCTAGGATTTATAATGGAGTTATACAATGACGAGAACCTCGCGAAAACTATTATAATAGTACTTTTTAAGGTATCGCAGTATCAAATGAAAAACTTGCAACATCATTTCTGTGTATTTCTCTACAGTTGAAAACCTCGTAAGCAGCTGTTTGCAAATCGAATGGTATGAAAAATCTGCAACCGTACATGCGAGATTATCATACTAATAAACACATACTTGTAAAAGCAATGACATGTTTTCACAATAGAACGTAAAACACGGCTAAGTAAACACGAGGTTTTACTCTACAAAATGTTCGCATTGATCGATAACGAGGTTCTCATTTTCATCAATAGAAGACGTTCCCAGTATCGCAGCTACGCCTTTGTTTGTGGTACATGTGCGTTAAGAGTTTTTTTTTCAAATGAAAATAAAACAAAAATCGAGAATTTCTGCTTTACGAGGTTTTCACTGCGCTGTGATCAAGGCGGTCACAGACCTGATCAAGGCGATCAAAGACCATTTCAACTAGACTACCAGCTTGAAGTAAGTTTTGTGGCCACTCCTGTTTGCAGCACAGCAAGTAAACGAAGGACGCGTTCCTCTGCCAGTTAAACCTATTGCCGCCTTTTATCTAATCTCTTTCTCTAATCAAGCGAACGTTGGCCAAGCTTACCTATCCATAGCTAGGTTTTTGGTAGCATCTGCTTGCAGCGTTGCAAGCAAGCTCTAGTTACAGTCACCAGCTAAGTGGACAGGTATGTGGCTACCATAATCACAGACCTGACCTAAATATGAAGCTAAACAAATGACGTGGCTGGCCTTTGGTTTAATCGGCTGGTAGAGGAGCGTGTCTTGTGTTTGCTTGCAGCGCTCCGAGTAGGGGCCAGGCCAAGTCGCCCATCAGGCGAGGTTGGCCAATGTTTGCATGCAGCGCTGCGAGTGGAGGCCAGGCCAAGTCACTCATGAGGTGACCGTCGCCAATGTTTGCTTGCAGCGCTGTAAGTAGAGGCCAGGCCAAGTCGCTCATCAGGCGAGCGTGGCCAACGTTAGCTTGCAGCACTGTAAGTGGAGCCCATGCCAAGTCGCTCATCAGGCGAGCGTGGTCAATGTATGCTTGCGGCGCTGTAAGTAGAGGCCAGGCCAAGTCGCTCATCAGGCGAGCGTGGCCAATGTTTGCTTGCAGCGCTGTAAGTAGAGGCCAGGCCAATTCGCTCATCCGGCGAGCGTGGCCATCGTTAGCTTGCAGCACTGTAAGAGGAGACCATGCCAAGTCGCACATCAGGCGAGCGTGGCCAACGTTAGCTTGCAGCACTGTAAGTGGAGCCCATGTCAAGTCGCTCATCAGGCAAGCGTGGTCAATGTTTGCTTGCAGCGCTGTAAGTAGAGGCCAGGCCAAGTCGCTCATCAGGCGAGCGTGGCCATCGTTAGCTTGCAGCACTGTAATTGGAGCCCATGCCAAGTCGCACGTCAGGCGAGCGTGGCCAGCGTTAGCTTGCAGCACTGTAAGTGGAGGCCAGGCCAAGTCACTCATCAGTCGAGCGGGGTCAATGTTCGCTTGCCAAGCAGCGGCAGCCACAGACTTAGCCTGTGGGTAGGCAAAGTCGTGGCAGGAGTATAGCCGCAGTTTGCTTGCGGCGCTGCGAGCAGAGTCCAGACTCGCCGCCGCTCATCAAAAGAGCATAGCCAACGTTAACGGCCAAGATTATCTTAATAAGCCATGTGAATTCGAATTTTATTGATTTGAATCACATTTTCATTATTAGACATTTATCTGAAATCAACCTCAAATATTTGTCAGCCGTGACAATATCCACCGTTTCCTACAGTTCTGCCTGCCCGCAAGGGATGAAAGTGCGATATGTGAAGGAATGTCAGTATATTTATATGAATTGATCAATTTCTGTGGAACTTTGCAATTTCCGTGGGCATCGAGCAGACACGGAAACCACGGAAATTTGCACACGGAAACTGGAAACAATGCATTAATCTAAAATAAATAAATAACTATCAAAGTCACTAAAGTTTTCTACTAGTATACTATAGGTGTACCAAAGGCCTATAATTATTATACTAATAAATATTTTTTATCACTTGAGGAAACATTCTAAACGTGACCATGGAGATTGCAAAATTTCTGTCCGAGTTAACTGAAATCGCGTACTTTTATTTTTTGCTCGAAAACGTAAAAAGGTGGCACACAACCGTTTTCACAGCGCGTAAGTGCACAACTGATCCTTGCAGGAAAAGGGTTTACATTCGGCATATACTCGACAATGGAAGGTAGGAGCGCGAAAACAAAATGTCCTCGGAAATTGGTGTTTACGCTTGGACAGAACTAGTTGGTAGCACATTTCATTAAATGTTGGGTTAAAAAATCAAATTTTAGTATTTTCTCGTAGGATAATTAAAACTTAACATATTCAGAACCGTCTTTCTTGTATGAGATGTACAGGATTTTACCGAGAGATGATTATTTACTGTCAAAGCGGTTGTGGACAGGTCATGGTAATTGAGAATTCGCTACTTATGGATTTTTTTCTTACAAACTAATAAATGTACAAACATTATTTATATGGCTTCATATTGATACATGTGTCTTACATTTTAAGAAAAATAATCGTAGTCATATCTGCAAAGCATCACCACGTTTTCAGCCGAGACGCGAAAAATTTTCGCTTGAAAAATCCACTCACTTAAACAAGATATTACGTGTGTACCGGTAAACGAAAGTAGACTAAATCGTTATAGACAAAATATCATACAAAAATTACCTGAATTGTCATATCATCAAAATCCAAATCAATTATATAACTCAGTATTTAGTCTTGCTAAAACAGACTATGACAATGTATTTAAATCTAAAAAAATTAAAGTTAGCGCTAAATTATTGTTTAGTGATTGGGCAACCGAAGGAATTCATAGGAGCAGGGAAAAATTGTACGATCTTTATGATGAAAGGTCATATAATAAATCAAAATCTTTTGCTGATTATGTTAAACGATATTCTAAAACTTTTAGACAGGTTTGTAGAGAAGCTAAATCTAACTTCATTAAAAATAATATTAAAAACAGCACCAACGTAACAAAAACTACTTGGAAATTTGTAAACAACGAAACTGGGAAATTTAAACATCGAAACGAAAATTTTAAATTAATGATAAATGATGAAATTAAAAACACAAATTTAGAAGTAGCTCAGGCTTTTGAAAACCTTTTCACTGATATTCCAGTTTCGACTACTAAATCGTTAAACTCTTGCCCTATTCTTGCTGAATCAATTCTAAGAGGAAATGTAAAACATAGTGATAATGTTTTTAAATTTAGGCACATTAGTGATATTGAAATCATAAAAGTATTTAAAACTTTACAATTGAAAAAGACTTCAGACATACATGGCCTCTCAGTTAAAATAATAAGTTCCATAATCGATTGTATTGCTCCATGTCTAGCATGTATTTTTAATGAATGTGTTGATCTTGGCGTGTTTCCTGACTTGATGAAGCATAGTAAAGTTATTCCGCTGTTCAAAACCGGTAATACTACTGACCCCACTAATTTAAGACCTATATCAATACTGCCCACACTTAGTAAAATATTTGAAAAAGCTATTTTAAATCAATTGCAAGGACATTTTTATCGTAATAACTTAATGCACTCACAGCAATTTGGTTTCACAAGGGGTCGTTCTACTACTCATGCAGGCGTTGACCTAATTAATCATATTATCGATGCCTGGGAACAATCTCATGATGCAATAGGTGTATTTTGTGATTTGTCCAAAGCGTTTGATTGTGTTCATCATGAAACTCTTGTCAGGAAGCTAAGTCATTACGGCGTAAAAGACCAGGCTCTTAGCGTCTTGGAATCTTATCTGAACAACAGAATCCAAAAGGTTGATGTCAATGGTGAAAGATCATCTGGATCTAAAATAAACATGGGCGTTCCGCAGGGCTCGATTCTTGGTCCTTTCCTATTTCTTGTTTATATTAATGATTAACCATATCTTGTGAAAGAAAAACATGATATAGTTTTGTTCGCCGACGATACCTCATTACTTTTTAAAGTAAAGAGACAACAACTCGATTATGACGACGTGAACAACGCTATATCTGAAATAGTAAAATGGTTTACTGTAAATAACCTCTTATTGAATGAAAAGAAAACTAAATGTGTAAAATTTGTTTTACCAAATGTTAAACCGAGTACCACAGTTGTTAAGGTAAGGGATGAAAAGTTGAGCCTTGCTGACTCAACTACATTTTTAGGCATAACTTTGGACGCCACGCTCCAATGGGGGCCACATATTGAAAAATTGTCGAAGAGACTGAGTTCAGCAGCATACGCAGTTAAAAAGATAAGATACCTCACTGATGTGGACACTGCTAGACTAGTTTACTTTAGTTACTTTCATAGTCTAATGAGTTATGGCTTATTATTATGGGGCCATGCTGCGGATGTGAATAACATTTTTGTTTTGCAGAAACGGGCTGTTCGATCAATTTATAAATTAGGGCCAATGGTCTCCTTAAGACAAAAATTTAAAGAGATTAAAATATTAACATTTGTGTCTCAATATATATATGAAAACATTATGTACGTTAAAACAAATATAGATTCTTTTAAGAAAAATTGTGATAAACACAATTTTAACACTAGAAATAAGGATAAACTTGCTGCGCATATAAGCAGGCTTAGTAAAGTAAACAAATCTTTTAAAGGCAATTGTATACGCTTTTATAACAAGATTCCTAAAGATATCCAAGATTTACCACTAAATAAATTTAAGCGAGTGATAAAAGAAAAATTGTATAAGAAAGGCTATTATGAAATATCAAGATATGCAAGATATGCAAGATAAATCTCCATGGGAGTAGTTACAAACGTACAAAGTAGACTTTATATGACGACACAGGTAGAATTATCTACTGTATATGATATATATTTTATCTTATTAACGTAGCCGCTTTTGGCTATTAATATATTTTTGTTTCATATTTAGAAATTTAGCTAGGGTAGCCTAGGGCCTGACAAATTGTATTTTAAGAATAGGAGCACTTCTGGGCAGGTTTCTGGGTGGTTTACTGTGCAGGGGGTCCGGCTAACCATACGCATGTAACACAACATTTTCTCTTGGCATGAACTCGATATTATTTTATTTACCACCTAACGTTACATGTTGTTTGGTTAGCTTGGCCAGCCCCGAGGCAGTGCTTTAGGGGCTAGTTTTAAGTTTTTAGTCCACCTGAGCCGCGTTTACACTAGGTTCATAAAATTGTTATTGTTAAAATTGTTAATATTTGACCATCAAAAAGCGAAATGTAAAATTTACTACTTTGAATAAATAATTTGACTTTGACTTTGACTATGAGACTACGACAAGAACACGCATTTCGTTCTTTTCCTTTCTCTATCTATTCGTATGCTGCTGGCACAAGGACATTGTTATTTCGAAAAATAGATAACTATTAACAAATAGACACCGAAATGAGCACTAAAAGTTTTAGAAACCCCTTAACGATATTCCTACATATTATAAAAATTCATAAAAAGCAATGAAATAACAGCATGATGTGATACATAATGTGATTCAATAGATGGCGCTGTTAACATTTAAAACGCGATATCAAAATCAATCCTATTTAGAATTAAGGGTTTCCTTAGCCTACTACAAAGCCTATTATGCTATATAGGTACCATACTACCTCCTTATAATTTCGTTTAATTTGTCTACCTGTGTTCGAAAATGTCCGACTCCAATTCCTTCGTTAGTTTTACACCTATGTACCTAGTTTCATAAGAATAGTATTGAAGTAATTTTAGAACCGTCAGCAATAAAATAAAAAATGTTTGTTGAATCTTCTCTCATACATACAAGTGTTCAGACGACAGGAGCTACCAGTATTGTTAGTCGATAAGCAGCCTATTTTGTCACGAAGTTTTTTGTAACTTTATCATCTCGGTGAAGGTCGTTGATGGCGGAATCCCATACTATATGGGGAGGGCAATCAAGGCAAACGCCCTTCAACTCTCCGGTAAAATTGTTGAGTAGGAAAACAGATTTTATTTCAAACAGATTTTTTATTGGATCAATAACAGACTTTAGCCCAAATTAACTTGTACCAGCAGTTCTTAAAGTAACTTCTTTCAGAGAGCAGCAGAAAATGTTTTCTTATATAAGTTTCATATTATTTTATTTGAAGTACTTGCAATTAAAGCAATATTTTCATGTTTTGTAATAGGAGCAGTGCCAGATGTTCTAAGATTCGCATTTTATATATTTTTTGAGGACATCGTTCTGCAATAAATAATTTAAGTTTGTTAATATGTGGTCAATATTCTCACTAATAAGCTACTATCCAACAATATATTCAAGCATCTAAAAACCAGTAGTGACTTGTATATCGGGTAAACCAGCCGATTAGGTACATAGATAGATACATAGAAGACACCCAGACTGGACACAAATATTTTAGAATTAAAATAACAAATATTTATGTCCTGTAAGGATCGAGCCCCCACCCAGGAGGAATCCAAGAGCGCCGGTGGGCAAGAGTTTAGGACACCGGTCTTACAATCGTAAGAACCGAGTTCAATCGTCGCCATGAACTAATGTATTTTTACTAACTGCTCTTTCGTTGAAGGAATAACATCGTGATCAAACCCATATTCAAATTAAATTTGAATTTAGATGATATTTGAATGTGGCCCGACCCTCGGCGTAGAAGGCAGGGGTACTTATCCCGATAGCATAGTGAACCACTTCGGTGCTACACCATCGGACAATCTTCACAGCCAGTCAGTCAGCCCTATCATTATAAACTGCAGTATTTATGGGTTACGGTAGCTTTGCTAGTAGTAGTAGCTTCTTGCCATACTAAAGATAAATTTTCACAATTTAGTTATTTTTTGTGTTTATGTTTTGATTTTTTAGACATTATGCAAGACGACAGCTCAATCAAAGACATGAACGTCAATCGTCCATAGATTTCGTGACACGAAGCTACCAAAAAGTATGAGGAGGAAGTGCCTATGATTTAGCAGTCGTGTAAAAAGTTCTGTGGCCACGGTAGTGGCCCCGCCAAAGCGAGAAACGTGATAGTTTCCGATATACAAAAGACTGATCAAATTCTCGGGATATATTGTCAATAGTAATTATTATTAAACAGGCAAAGTTTCAGTTTTGCAGCTCTTATTTTTTTATTATTTTAACGATGTCTAAAATCCGCCAATTTCGTCATTGACACACTGATGATCATCAAATTGGGTACCTCCTGAAGTGCTAGAAAGCTGAAATTCGTTTCGATTAAACATCCCATAAACACCCCACAACCCCCCAAATTGAGGGGTTAAAGATTTTATGAAAGTTTCTAGGATTTTCATGCTAGAGGTTAGATATTTGGTATACGGACATAATATAATACAGTACGCGAATCGAGTAGAAGAAAACCGCCGCAAAATCCCTTACGTAGTTTTAAAGCTCTCGTACAATGGAACAGAGAGCAGAAAGCCACTTTGTTGTACCTTGGTAAATAAAAAGACATAGTTCCTGCTCAATGGTATTCTTGACGTACAAACAGCTTTAGAAATAAATACATTTCGGGACTGTTGACTGAAGTTTGCACCCATTTTCAAGCAACACTATTTTTAGTTAAACATTGAACTTGGCTACCAACTTCCACATTTCTGTTTATGGTGGGACTATCTTTGTTCCAAAAAAGCCTTACTAATAACAATCCTCCTTGTTCAGTCGATCTTTTTTGTAAAAAAAATTGCCCAACACTTCGCCATATCGTTTTGTACCCCATCACTAAACGATATCGTTTTTTTGACATAAAATAGCTATTGAAGTGTATCTTATTTTGACGTAAGTTTATGCCAAAAACATGTCCTTATTCGGGTAAATCATTCAAAGTTGAGTGAATGATATATATTTTTTGACCTACGATTTCGAACACACACACATATGCAAAAAAATATTTCAGAAATCAGAAATCAGAAATCAGAAAGTCTTTATTTGCATAAAACACTGTATAAAAGATGTTACAATAGGGTGAGTGCACTAGAGTTTTGCCAACTTGTAAATTAGCATGCAAATACCAAAAAATGGATCACACAATATTTAAATGTCAAATACAATACCAAATTCAATATAAATAAGATTACAAAATTACAAATGTCATGTCAGTCAGAGTAAGATAATGATTACAGAATTCTATATTTATTTTATTTTTACACTGCCGCTCAGAAACTCATTTACACTATAATAATTTTTTTGAATGAGAAAATTGTACAAATTGGATTTAAAAGATCTTAAATCAACATTTTTCATTACATGGGGTAACTTGTTGTAGATTCTGACGGCCATACTCAGGCAACTTTTATCAAACATTAATGTTCGAGGGGTGTCAGGAAAAATGAGCCTTTCAGGATTTCTATGAAGTCTTTTATTTACTTGGCAGGATTTCTTAAACAAGTGCATATTTTTATGTATGAAAATGCACATTTCATAGATATAGAGCGAAGGTAAAGGCAGCAATTTAAGTTTTTTAAAATATGATTTACAAGATGTGAGGTTTGAGATCCCACACAAAGACCGTATACACTTTTTTTGCGCTATGAAGGCAGCACCTGCGTCAGTACTATTTCCCCAGATAACTAGACCGTATCGCAAAACAGATTCAACGTATGCATGATATGTTGTAAGGGCAGTTCTTAAGTTTGTTACCTTTTTGACCTGTCTGATAGCATATGCAAATTTATTAATTCGACTGCAGACGCTCTCCACGTGTGCTTTCCAGTTGACATTCTGATCAAGTAATAAGCCGAGAAATCTTGTAACTGAACTTTGCTTAATTACCGTGTTTTGATATCTCAAATGAACGTTTTCGTCGTTTTTTGAAAAGTTAGAGTTTCTAAATTGTATGTATGTCGTTTTTTCTAGATTAATAGATAAGTTATTTATTTTAAGCCAATTTACCACATTCATTAATGTATCATTTATGTCAATTTCATGATCATTTCTACTGTAATTAACATTATTTGAAGTCACAACAATTGAAATATCGTCAGCGAACAATATACAATC
The DNA here is from genome assembly GCA_029255805.1 of Keiferia lycopersicella. Classification (NCBI taxonomy): domain Eukaryota; kingdom Metazoa; phylum Arthropoda; class Insecta; order Lepidoptera; family Gelechiidae; genus Keiferia; species Keiferia lycopersicella. Next base: position 2,027,501 of record JARACZ010000018.1, read on the forward strand.
ATGGTGTGTTGACTTAGTTATGTCATTTATATATAATAGGAATAAAACTGGACCCAGAACGCTACCCTGTGGTACTCCATATTCTATCCTCTTATAAGCTGAAGAATAATGTTGCAGGTATTTGTTTTCGTCAATTTTACTCACAACTACACATTGTTCCCTGTCGGTAAGATAGGAGCTTATCCACTCAAGTGGTAAACCTCTAACACCCAGAGCATCAAGCTTTTGTAAAAGCACATTATGTGATACAAAGTCGAAAGCTTGGCTAAGATCGAGGAAAAGGCCTGTTGTTCGTTTTTTGCGATTTGTTTTCATTAGAATGGACTCCATAAGAGAAAACAATGCATGTGTTGTCGATCTTCCTCTTTGAAAGGCAAACTGTTTTTTGGTAATTAAGTTGTACTTATTACAGAAGCTAAGAAGTCTACGCAGCATACATTTTTCATAAATCTTTGAGAAAATGGAGATAAGTGTGATAGGCCGATAGTTTTTTATGCTATCTGTTTCACCTTTTTTAAATAAGGGCTTTACAACACAGTATTTAAGTGTTTTTGGAAAAACACCTGTCGAGAAAGAGAGATTTATAAGATATGTAACAATTACAAGAAAATCGCATGCACATGTTTTTAAAATTCTAGTGTTAATTTCATCATGGCCCACAGAATTCGTGCTTTTAAGTGACATTATTTCTGTCTTCACTTCATTCTCAGACAACGGTATGAGGAACATGGAATTGTGTGAGCTGTGAAGATTATATGACTGAACTGGGACCTTCGATTTATTAGATGGTTCTGTATAATAATTGTTAAAAGCCGTAGCTATGTCGAGAGGATTTGTAAGGAGGTCATTGTCCATTTTAATACAGTCAATATTTGTTTGTACTTGCGGAGAAGATATTTCATTATTTATTATCGACCAAGAAGCTTTACATTTGTTTTCGCTTTTGCTTATATAGTTAATATTTGTATTCTTCTTTGATTTAAATATACATTTATTCAGAATAGTAGAGTATGAGATATATTTGTTTCTATTTGTTGCCGTTTTATTTGTGTAATAATTGTAGCGCAGAATGCGCTTGGTTCTGCAACTCTTTTTTAGACCTCGGCTTATCCATTTTTGTCTTCCTTGCTTAAAATTATTTATTTTTATTCGCACTTTAGGAAAGCATAGATTATAAAGAAGGCAGAAAAGTTCATGAAATGTATCAAAAGCTAAGTTTGCATCGGGTGTTTCGTAAACTTCCGCCCATAATAAACTGTTTAAGCATTCACGAAACTTTCGAATATTTTCAGGATGAAAATCTCGTTTGTACATATAGTGATAAGCGGGCTTGGTGACTCTCTTGGCTAAACGAAAGCTCAACAGCTGGGCAGTTTCGTGATCTGAAAGATGCAATGGCAATACCAATCCAGTAGCGTTTTTTAAATTGCTCAGTATGTGATCAATGCAAGAGTTTTTTCTTGTAGGAGTTGTTATATGAATTTTCAAATTATAATTTTTACAAATATCTTGCAAGTAAGTCGTGATTTTTCCTGGTTTTAGCGTGTTTATATTAAGATCTCCAGCTACCACTATTTTTACTTTAGTGTCATATTTCTTATATACAGCTTCTAGTACCAAATCGAGTTTACGTAGCAAAATATTTGGGTCCGATTTAGGTATTCTATATACACAGAGTATTATAAGTTTGTGACCGACTACTTCTATTCCGCAACATTCGAATGTGTTCATAGAAGAGTATTGGGTTACTAAAGAGAGTGTTTTGAAAGCTAAATTATTTTTTACCAGAATGCATGTTCCACCCCTACTTTTATTCCTACAAAAGGTAGCAGCTAGTATATAGTTAGGTAATTTTAAAAAAGCCTCATAACCGTTTTTAAGATAAGTTTCTGATAAACAGATGACATCAGGGTCAATCTTTTGCTCATTTAGTTCTTGCAAAGTCAGTTGAAAAACTTCTATTTTGGCTAAAATGCTATCTATGTTTTGGTGAAGTATTTTAAAATCTAGATTTTTGTCTATATTAGAACTTTGTAAGTTATTGACGAAAAAATGTACCCCGGTTTACCTTTGAACTAGTGCAATTTGTCTGCTTAAAATAGTACGGAATTGTCCCCTTGATAGGTAATTTTTTATTGCAGTTATCAGGATTTGTAAAATCTTCAGTCTTTTTTTCTTTTGCTGCAGTATTGATTCGAGAAAAATAATAAGGAATGGTACCCTTTATGTTTTGCGAACAAGTAGAGCTCACTGGGGGCGATATGTGATGTGGTGCTTTGCGGCTTATGAGTTTCCTTAGTTCTGAGTAATTAAGATACTTATTCTTATAATCAATAAAATCAATTCCGCAATTAATTAACGTACATAAAGTTGAGATATTATTACTATAACAACGTATAAAATTACAATTTTCATAATCATTACATATATTCTTGAGAAGGTTATTTAACTTGTATTCATTTAAATAAACATTTTTAAACACACTTAAAACTAATATAGAGTTTTTTCTCTGCATTTCTAGCAAAGACCTCAACTGAAATTCAGTGTCATGTGGATTCTGGTCATTTTCTCCTATACTTATAATTATCTTGTCGTTTGGCTGTATTTTTGTATTATCACAATTCTTTAATATTTCCTTTGAAGGCGCTCTAGGTTTTATTTCAGCATAGACCTTGTATTTTTCATATTTAGTATTTATTCTTGAGTTCAAAAGAGCTGAAGCGAGGCCAACACACTGTTGGGAACCGTATATACATATTTTCCTGATTGGATCTGGTTCAGTTGTGTGTTTAACATTAGGTCGCTGTCCCGTGTTCCGCGTAGAGTTTGAACTGTCCGTTAAAGTATATTTCAGGTTGATATCATCTATTTGTTTGTTATCGGGCTTTGATATATTTAGCTCTTTCATAATCTTCTTATAAGGACTTGCAGGTAGAGTTTTTTCAGTTTCAGCAGAGTTGGAGGTATTTGGCGGAAAAGAAGTGTCGTAATATGAGTCTGAATTTTTATTTTCAATAAGAACATCTGTCGGCACTGTTCTGTTCAGGTTTCTTTGATTTGACTTTCTTATTTTGGGACTATTTGGTTGCTTCATACAAAACTTGGTGAGAGATACAAGCTTCTTATTCAATTTTTCAATTTCTGATCTCAGGTGATAGTTTTCCGATAGCAATGTCTCGATTTCCGATTCCGCGGAAGCAAGTTGCGTTTGAAGGCTGTAAACTTTTTCAGTCATTTTCTCTATGTTGCTTAACAAGTTTATTTTATGTAAACCCGGACAACTACCGCTACGAAATAGGCCAATTTTATCCCGTCGCCGATTATTGGTAAAGTCGCACAGTGAAGGACTGTCGTCGTCAGAGTCCACGAACCTAGCGAGTGATTGGAATGAATTTTCCGTCGATACATTTGCAGTTACAATTGTGTCATCATCTTCAGCTGATGTGGAGCCGGGGCGTGTAATTTTGCTTGTATTACATAAAGGTGATATGTCAGTCAAGTTAGTATCATTTGGAGCGAAACTTTCTATTGGAATGGATGGGGCCAGCGCGCTGGTAGAAGGCTCGGTGTTTGCAATAGTGTTTTCTGGAGTAGTTTCTGCCAAAATGGGGCGTGTATTTTGCTTTAATTTTGTTGGAAATTTTGTTATTTTAATATTGTTTGGTGTACTAGTCTTCCCCATGCATTTCACACACTTCCAGTAATCTCTCTTATGATATTCCATTAGAGCGTATCTTTTTCTAGAGACATTCGAGCAATACTTTAAATCAGGGCTGGTTTCTACACAGAATATTTTTTTGCAAGTGGCGCACTGCAAATAATCATTTCTTCTGCACATTCTACTACATACACTACAAGTTTGGTGTCTGGACGACATCTTGTGGATATTTTAGGTATTAATTAAATAGTTCAGCTTCTCCCTCACAGATGGCGCTCACGAAGTTTATCTGTTTGGTATCTCTCAACGTTGTAGAAAATCTATTCACATCATATAAGGATTAAAATATGATGAGTCCGGAAAAAAAAAAAAAAAAACACAACAAATAAAATAAAAGAGTAAAAACCAAAGGCACATAAAAATTGTCTTTCTGGTCGGTTTCGACCCTAGCTCCTGTCTTTGGTTTTTTAAGTCTAAAAAAGGTGAGCGGCTTAACCACTGCACCATTTAGTCATATGACGATGAAGCGAAATTAGTGATGTCTCTATACAAGTACAGTTTAATTTGGCAAAAGTCCGTTACAAACTTAAATTTGAATTTGTGCACTGATTTACTAATTTGTGCACTGATTTACTATTTGGTATACATTGACTGCTATTAGCCATATATTTTTTTTGTTTACTACAAAACTATCAATGTACTGCTAATTCAGCGCGATTTGTCGTCAATTAGCCAGAAACCACCCATGTGGTTTTCCATATCGTTTTTTGACGTATCGTTTTTCACACAGATTCGACCCCTAGGGCAAAACTGTGTAAAATGTTACGAAGAATAGTAAAGTTGTACCAATTATATCTCTAATATTATGCAAAACATTATTGTTGTAATATTTTTGTAGTGCCAACGCGAGAAAATGTGTTTTTTCTTCCAAAATAACCATCTACAGTTAATTAATTTTTACACAGTAGTAACAAACAACACATTCATTTTTGGCCTCATACGTCCGAGATAGACGATTACAGTGTCTGAGGCAAGAGCACAGACACTGCGTTGCCTGGCAGGCAGTTAGGGAAGACGCAGGGTTGCCTAGGACCTACGCCACCCTCTCGGTCTTCCTGGCAGACTCCACAGGAATGACGAGTCGATACGCGCGGAGCCAGGTCTGCTGCAGGAGTCTACCGCACGATAAACCTCTTGTCACATGAGCCTGACGGAGACCCCGTTCTGGGTTTAGTGTGGAATTGTCCTCATGGTATTTGGTCTGGTTAATCCCTCGGTCGCCTCTAACGGGAAGAGAAAGGGTGGTGCTATTCTACTCTGCCGAGACCACAGTGCAACAACACATTATACCAGAATCAAATATTACAAAGTTAGTAAAACCTATTTCTGAGGTACAATAAAGTGATTACATACGTACCTGTTTCAACAACACAAACATAGAATTTTTGATTTCAATTAGTATTGTGGAGAGTTTGATTGGAAACTGAAAATAGAACGGTATTTGTTCATTTCTAGCTTGAAGCTATCGAGGAAACAATAATATTAGTTGATATTTTATTCCACGTGTATTTATCCTCGTGTATCTTAGGTATAATTTTTCCACACAAATTACTCCTTATAATGTCTCTGCTTTTTGCCGTAGGTATATTTACAAAAACACATTCGAACATTTCCAAAATTCGAAAATATCATGGTATTCTTTAGAGATACAACTCTAAAAGTTGGTGTATTTATTGTATGTATGTTTATATGCTTGTCTTCGCATTTCAAAGACTTTTTTAATTATTTGTGTTTTAATGAATTTGGCCGGATCTGTTGAAAGCTAGGAGTTTACAAAATTCAGTGTCAAAATTTCATACAAAAGCCGGATGTCATGCATGGCACACGTCGTCGGTCCAGATTTCATTGATTGTCGTCTTCTGTAATTTTGCATGGCGGCTGTCGAAAGCTGTAGTGTAGGCTCTTTTCTTTAGCTTACATATTGTTACAACCAGCGCAACTATCAGTAAGCACCCGTACGTGCGTGCATGGAGTAATGAGGTCAGTTTACACTGGTAGCGACACTATCTAAGCGAATGAGCTTCACCTTTCGCAAGCGAGACGGTAACTTTATTGTTTGACTACACTTGGAGCTCTCATCCCTTTGACGTGAGTGAAAGGGACTCCTTCTATCACATTTCAGCGCAAAAATAACGCTGCGCTAACGTATGTGCCTGTCAGATCCTGAGCTAGCGCTGGGTCGTGCGGCGAGAGCGGTTTTGTTTGTAGGGTGACGTTTCTAGTATGGGTCTGACATGTGCATATGTTAGCGCAGCGTTATTTTTGTGCTGAAGTGTGGAAAATCCCTAATATGTCACTGATAACATCTCAGTGCGAGGGGTACTTTACGTTCTATTTTTAACTGACGAAAAAAATGGAGGTGTTTTCTACATATTATCATTTATCATCCGTCATAATGTCGGAAGTATCGGAATAAACAATTGTATACAGACATGTTTTATTATGTTCGTTATTAGATCATTCATACAAATATTCATTTCATGTCTTCCTGTCTTGTCTCATTTCAATCTCACTGGGGTAAGTATATGAATATACAAATATGTGTCTTTGGAAATGTATGTATGTGTAAATGGTAATAAAACTCGATAACTTCTTGTACCTTTTCTTACGCACACATATGTATGAAATAGATGGGAGATGTTTAAATAAAGTCATAAAGTCATATTCAAATCATAAATCAGTACACAACAAATGTGGTCGATTGTAATAAATAAACAGAAAAAAAAGTATCTGATTGGACCCGTCAGGCAAGTAGCCAATTACTAATATGACTTGGCCTTTAACCTACGATACCTACCTCCTTTTTATACATACATATACATACACATCACATACATATACATCACATACACATACACAGGGAGAGCAATAACGGCCGTTAAAATACGGTCGCTATTGCCACATCTGACATTTTTGAGGATTGTTTTCCAAGGTTGTTTCAGAAACCATGTGTATCACTATAGTGACAGGTTATCAGCCTGTCGCCTAAAAATTGTAATACACCAATACTCTCGAGTCCCTAAGTCGCCTCTTACGACACCCGCGGGAAGGTGTGGTGATGCTATTCTAAGCCGGCATCACACAACAGCACCTACTTTTTACCGCGGGAAAATCTCATCTATCTCATTCATACGAAGTGAAAAGCGAGTCATGAATATTTCTTATCCTCTCCGCTGAATTATTTACCGACAGCAACGCAGCCGTATGGAAAGATTCTGTTTCTAATTTACATATAACATGGTTCCGGGATCTCCTTTCAATGGCGGCTTTGTTACAAGGAAAACAAAGGAAATGAATGATCATATTATTGTACTTATGTATGAGAAAGTAAAGAATCATGCAAGGAAGTTATATGAACGCTTCTTTAATGCCGTGTGATGCCGGCTTAGAATAGCATCAGCCCATTTCTTTTCTCATGGTTTCATAAGGGACCTTATTGGAGGGTGACAGACTGACAACCGGTCACTATAGTGATACACAACTTATCTGAAACGACCCTCAAACATTTATCAGACGTGGCGATCGCGACCGTAGTATAATGGTAGGTAAGGCTCTGCTTACCCTGCCAGTGATAAAGTCGTAATTTGTGTGTGTTCAATTTTAATGTTGGTTAAGTGATGCTTACATAGTACAGTCCATTCCGTAAGTCGATCCCGATCTGTCTATTATATATAATAGATTACTAAGACGGCGGTTAGTACACAACCATATCAGAAGCCGGTTGCTGCTTGTAGTATGAGGTTGAACAACTCAGACCACAAGGTTCATCGAGACGTTGAATGTCTCGGTGTCCCATTCGAAAAGAAGAGACAGAATCCCATTTCTTTACCGTGTTTATCATAAGAGGCGACTATCATGGGACTAAAAGGCTTCATACATACATACATACATATATCACGCCTTTATCCCTTACGGGGTAGGCAGAGCGTTAACAGCTAAGAAATACGGTCGCAATCGCCACGTCCGACAAATATAGAGGGTCGTTTGAGATAATTTGTGTATCACTGTAGTGACAGGTTGTATTCTTGTTCATGTGTCATTCTTATTCTGGTAAGTAGAGTGTCAAGTTTTCAATATAAATAAGCATCTCGTATTAAAAAAAATGCCTAACTTAAAAGAATTTGATAGAACTCTTTTTACTTTCTAATGGAAGAAAAAATCTAATCTCATTCGCAGTCATAACTTTTGACCCCGAAAAGGAACAAAAGAATAAAGAGGTGATTACCAAAACGACCGTAACTATTTACTACGCAGAGTTAAGAAGTTCCAAAATATCATCAAGAGTAAATTGGCCTTCCAAAACTCAGAACAAAAGGAATTTCCTAACGGATCAGTATGAAAAAGCAAAGTGAAACCTTAAAAAACTCGCCGCAGCAAACGCAGATTTGACACGCGTTAAAACATTACTAAATGTACTGAGTCAAAAAATACATATACATCGAATATCAACTGCCTTAAAAGTCCACAGCTGGACAATAGACATGGCGACGATTTTTTTCACCTTCCGTCGCTTATAAGGTTGTCGAGTACAGTGTTAGATATTTCATTCACAGGGAACGCTGTGAAGATGGCAACACATAGGGAAAGGTCCATGTTTAGAATTAGATTGTTATGTTCATGTTGATGTCATTCTTGTTTATAAGAGATGAAAATCAAGATTAAATTAGGTCCTTACGGGTTATAATCAAACTGACGTATGGCCTGATTTGTGCAGCTTAGCTGTAGGAAGACACTTTGACACCTGATTGTCCATAAGAAAGCTAGTTCCGTGTCCGTTAGGAGGGAACGTAAAGCCATTTGTTCCGGCTGCTGTTTATGGTTACTTAGACAGCGATTGTTACTAATCCATGTCAGAGGCGGCTATTAATAGCCAGTGGTTGAAAAACTCTGACATAAGGGTTCATAGGGTAAACAAATCAGTGTCTCAAATGAAAATAGGTCCTTGGTATTTGAATGCTACCTAGCATTCAAGACGCCTTTTGTACTGTTTTCTTGGTTTCTGTTTTTGTACTGTAGTAATTTATTTTAGTGCAAAAAAAAAAATTTGCTAAGTTAAGTTCTATCTGTGACATGTCCTTGTTCTGAGCTTCCAAATGGCACCGATTAGCTCGAAAGCTATTGCTGAGTTTAAATTGCGAGTTGTAAACTCCTGCCATTGTACCAAAGCTGCATTTTGCGTATCATGATAAGGTCGTAATGGTTTTCTTAAGTGACATTTGAGATCATTATTAGGGTCAAGACCAGGATTTTTTAAAGTCCAATATACTACCATTAAAGGTAGAGTTTTCATTTAGTACACTGATTCGTAATAGAAAATTTTGTATCTGCCAGATACAATAGAATTGCTTACAAATATATGTCTTATGCACTACGCGCGTGGAAGTCGGTTTGACTCCCGTAGCATCCCACCAGGAACATTTGTTCGGGATAACAACTGACCTACGTGTTTTTATCTGTGTGCTAAATTTTATAAAAATCGCTTAAGCAGTTTTTGCGTAAAGGAGTAAAAAACAACAAATAGATATACAAACTTTTGTTTTCATACAAACGATGCCGAAAAAACGTCTTATTCCCACGGGGAATTAGGAGTTTTAGCAGTGTGTGCAAGTTTTTTAAAACTCACCTATTTCCCACAAACGCACTTTTTCTTTTATCTCGGATTATCAGGATCGAACAGCATTTATGATCGGAATCCTACTGAATCCTCCGTTGTTTATCTGCGACCCATATTTATGAAATTGTTTCTGTAGCCGCTTGCCCATTATGGGAAACTTAAAAGAAGACGATTTGCTATAGTCAAGTTGTTATAATCAAGTCAGAATTTAAGCTAAAGCGATAAGCCGAAGCACGGAAAACGAAAGGTCTAGGTTGTTTCACGTTCATTTCGTACTTGTACCCATAGTAGAATAATCAACATATGAACAGTTTAATTTTAGTACCTATCTTACAGTATCTAGTATTTAAGAAGTAGGTAGTCATAAAATTTTACTCCTAACTGTGCTCCTAACTGTAATCCCGTGTTGCCTATTGGTGGCTTAGAAAAGCATGACCTTTTTTCCACCTCTGGGATGACGCCCAGGTCGTAAAGGACGACCAAGGGATGATGACCAACTGATGAAAATGACCAACAGCAGTGGACTGTTGTGGCTGTAGAAGTAGAAGTAGTAATACATACATACATACATACATACATATATCACGCCTTTATCCCTTGCGGGGTAGGCAGAGCGTTAACAGCCGTAAGAATACAGCCGCTATCGCCACGTCTGACATTTTTGAGATTTTTTTTCCAAGGATGTTTGAGAAAACATGTGTATCACTATAGTGACAGGTTGTCAGCCTGTCGCCTAGAAATTGTAATACACCAATACTCTCGAGTCCCTTAGCCGCCTCTTACGACACCCACGGGAAGGATGTGGGGTGATGCTATTCTAAGCCGGCATCACACGGCATACATTTAAGGTAGTAATCCTACCTTAAATGTAATTGAATATGCTCTTTAATTCTCTGCTAATTAGTTCTTAAGTAACCGTTTCATCCCGTGGGATAGAAATTTAAATGAAAAATGGCTCTAATGGTTAGTGTAAGACTTTTAAGAATGTAAAATTTAAAAGGTATAACTAATTTAATTTAATAGATTACTACTAAACAATTTACGATAATAATCTTTGGATCTTCTCAGTTAGATTATTCCAGTACGAAAGTGCGTCGGTAGTTTCGCAAGGAATATTTTCACATTCATAAATTAAAAAAACGCTTGTTTTCAACAATCACTGTGCTTTCTGCCGTGTGATGCCGGCTTAGAATAGCATCACCCCAAATCCTTCCCGCGGGTGTCGTAAGAGGCGACTAAGGGACTCGAGAGTATTGGTGTATTACAATTTTTAGGCGACAGGCTGACAACTTGTCACTGTAGTGATACACATGTTTTCTGGAACAACCTTGGAAAACAATCCTCAAAAATGTCAGACGTGGCGATAGCGACCGTATTCTTGCGGCCGTTAACGCTCTGCCTACCCCGCAAGGGATAAAGGCGTGATATATGTATGTATGTATGTACTGTGCTTTCGCGAAAAATGTTCACTACATACATTCTATATAAGCTCACGTTTATTCTGTACTGTTGCCTACACTGCTGTATTAAAAATAATGGTAGCTGGGAAAAACTACACACAGCATTTCAACAATATTGGGATTCACATATCCTGTATATGTGTATTACATATAATAGGGACATTTGACTCGAATGTTTGTCAGACGTCGCGATAACGACGGTTATTTACGGTTGTTAACGCTCTACCTACCCTGCGAGGGATAAAAGCGTGATTTGTGTGTGCGTGCGTGACATATAAATACTTTTGTAATATTAATAAAATTGCACTTTTTTTCATTTATTGATAAATTCACATTGTCATTATCTTATCACATGCCACGTTTTATTTGGTTTCAGAGTATTTCAATTTAAAACAATTTCTATGACGTCAGTACCGCACTTGGGCTCCTGAATAAATTAGGCGAATCGCACACTTAACGTACGACGGAGCGCAAAAACAACGCAGATCCATACTAGAAATGTCAATCCCCATACTTAAACCGCTCAATCGCTGTCGACGCAGAGCTATCGCAGCGTCGTCCGTCGAGTGCGGTTTTAGTGAGGGGAGTGACGTTTCAAGTACGGATCTGACAGACCGCTGCGATATTTTTGCGCTCCGTCGTGCGTCAAGTGTGCGACCCACCTAATGTTTAGGCTCTTAAAAAATAGCAAAATTGAGCCTTCTGTAATCCTATTAATTTTATGCTACATCACTTCAGACCGATTTATTTCGGTCACGCACACGTGTCCATCCTCAATGACGCGTTTGATGTTTACTCACGTTATTTGAACTAAGTGCAAATTGACTGCCGATGTGGCACAGTAGTAGCGCGACTGCCTGTGATGCAAAGGTTACCGGTTCGATTCTCGGTGGGGCACTCACAAAGTTGATATTTATCATTGTGTATTTGATTCCTGTCTGGTTAGGATAGTGCAGGCTGAGCTACCTGATCTTCTTAAAATAAAGGTTCCGTGCTTTGAAGAGTACGTTTACTCGTCCAAGTTTCTGTGTATGATAACAGCGGCGGTCGTTATACAAAACAATTTTGGAGGCCTGGTACTTGTTTTTCTTAACCATATAGCCATTACATTTGTGACTTGTTTGTAACTTCTTCACTTTAATACCCTACTTACGTAGATCCCACAGAAAATAGATAATAAAAAACCTAACTAAACAGATTGCCAAGAACGCTTTGCTTGCGTGTTTCAGGCACTTCTTCCTGACGCAAGATTGTTTGAACGCCATTTTTTACATGAACTGAGAACTTTTAGGCGTAGAAGCGCAGCAATACTCATAGATCTACACACATATTACGCCTATATTTCTGGCGGGATAGGCAAAGTGTTATAGAAATGTGGTGATGCTATTCTAAGCCAGCATCCCACGGCAAGATCTACAATAGATCTACGATAAGCACAAACCCTGTTTGTCTATTTCAAAGTTCTCCATGCTAATACCCGTTATTTACGCAAAGCCGGCCAATAAGACGGAGGTTCTGTAGTCCCCAAGAGTCGGCCGGCCCAGAGGAATGTAAAGCAAGATTGATGCCCCCACAAAGGGATTTTAAACTTCTCGATCACAACATTGTGTTCTGCGTGCCTTGAGATACAAGCGACTGGCTGTTTGTTTTTATCGGTACAATTAGTATCAGTCTAAGGAAGTTTACTGCTACCATAGATTACCATCAGACTAGATCTTCCATTTTCGCTATTCAATCGTTCATACAACAAAATTAGAAAAGAATGGGGCACTTTAATGTCGGAGGCTAAAATCTCCTTCGGGTCGCTGAGCCAGCGAAGTAAGGTAATCACTCATACAACTTATAAAGTTGTTATGACATTTTTACCTCAAAAGCTTGAAAAAAAAACAGATTTACCGCGTAAAATGAGAGGGAAAAAGACATTTTTATCCAGTAGATGGAGAAAAGTGATTTGAAGTTTGAACATTTAATTATTAACTAAATTATAGTGGTGCGTATTAAAATTATATTAGCGAGTTTTATTGTCAGATGATGTAGACGTTCACTTCCATAAACAATTTTCTCATTGGTAGAGGTAAAAGTTGTGTATACCACACTAGAGCACATTCATTAACAATTTCTTTGCAATAAATCAATGCTTTTTAATCCCTTACTGGGCTCAAGATTCTGCTTTTAAATTGCTAGCTACGATCTTGTGTCCTTTGGTTTCCTTCGATCCTGAGGATTTTCTAATAAACATGTCTCTTAATGTACAAACAATTACTTTATATCATTTCTCAAAGAAAAGAAAAACAAACAACAGACATTTACGCGTAGTCCTAAAACATCTTGCATTAAATTTGAAACTTAAGTGTTACCTTTTTCATAAAAATTTGTAACAATCCTTAATATATTTTCTAAATTTTGATTACGTCTTGTAAGGTATCTCGAAAGTTTATGCTTGGGACCATTTCCTGAAACATTGTCCTCACTCCTCGAAACTGTCTGAAAATAACGGTTGAAAGAAAGATGGACGTCGCGAAGTAAGATTTGTATCTCCCTGCTATTATTTCCTAGGAGTTATAGGTTCTGTCAGCAACAAATCTACTTATCTATTTGAAGGATCCATCTGATATGGTTTTCCTTACTATGTGAATGAAGATCCAGTGTATCTTGGTCAAGCTCCGTAGTAGTTACCGAAGTAGGTTCGAAAGGTTCAATCTATTCTAGAAATGATCGCCTACCGCTGAGCGATAGAATCAAAAACCTAGTCCCTAGTCCCACAGACCACAGACGTCATGGGAAGCGTCGCAAATGTATTATTTCTCTGTGGTCCCTATATGAAGTATTAATTAATTAATTTTTTATATATTTTTTCTCCGACTTTTCTTCATTATGCATAATTTGAAAATTGGTACCTGCTACTAATACTTACCTGGTCCTTGTCCAGCAGTGGACTGTTGTGGCTATTAAGGTTAAGGTGAGTAGCTGTAGAAGATTGCAGAATAAACCTGAGTGCTTCGGATTACATGTGATCCAAAACATCTGTGTCATTTCCTCAATATCGAACCAGTGCGGCCTATGAGCGGAATAAGGGCTAGTACACATTACTTAACAGAGCGATAAATTAAAAAAAAACATAGCAGGTACTTATAAACACACGCACTTACATGTAATTCATGAGAGTCAGCATTCAAATGACAAACTGTAGCAACCTCAATTACCGGTTTTCGTGAACTCTTTTCGTAATAAAACCGATAAAACCGTCAAAATGGCAGAAAAACATGCCGTTGGTATGAGAATTTCGTTACTTAGAATCGATTGCGAGCTTCTTAAGTTTAAGTTTTCAATATATTTTGCGGGTTTTGCCTTATAGAGGCGCATTTTTAAGCTTGTTGCTTAAAAATTGCTTGCAAATAAAGCATTTGATGATGATAATGATAATATCTCCGACTGATTTCGGCCATGGTGACCTCTTCGACTTTTAATTAGATCGGCGCTGATGCGTCCGGAGATGGCTATTGTAGCCAATTTTGGCAGTATACTCCCGTGAGCAGTGTGGACACGTGAGTTTGACATTTATAAAAAAACCCATCTGCTTTACAAGCAATTTTATATGTAAAAAAGCCCTTAATATTCATCCATATTGTTCTTACGATAAAAGTATTTACATATTTTCAAGCTTCGCCTATCACGATGTCCTACCTCCAGCAACGTTGTATAACAGGTCGCAAGGCGTAATAATACCACCGCTGCTTTACTCAGCCGATACTAACGGAAATTAACAGCTCCTAGCTCAGAACCGGGCAAAGAGTAGAGATTCTTCAGAGAGTACAGAAGAGGCACAGTCTTCGTATTTACTCGTAAAGAGTATAGATTCTTCAGAGAGTACAGAAGAGGCAGTCTCCGTCTGGTTTAGTCTTCGGCATTTTGCATTGAACAGCTCCTAGCTCAGAACCGGGCAAAGAGTATAGATTCTTCAGAGAGTACAGAAGAGGCACAGTCTTTGTATTTACTCGTAAAGAGTATAGATTCTTCAGAGAGTTCAGAAGAGGCAGTCTCCGTCTTGATTAGTCTTCGGCATTTTGCATTTAACAGCTCCTAGCTCAGAACCGGGCAAAGAGTATAGATTCTTCAGAGAGTACAGAAGAGGCAAAGTCTTCGTATTTACTCGTCTTCAACCTTTTGCATTGAACAGCTCCTAGCTCAGAACCGGGCAAAGAGTATAGATTCTTCAGAGAGTACAGAAGAGGCACAGTCTTCGTATTTACTCGTTCTTGGCATTTTGCATTTAACAGCTTCTAGCTCAGAACCGGGCAAAGAGTATAGATTCTTCAGAGAGTACAGGAGAGGCAGATTCTTCGTCTTAACTCGTCTTTGATGTTTTGCTTAGAGTGATGTGTTGTAAAAAGAACCGTAATCTGTTGTGTAATGTCATAGATAATGAACTTTATGTGAGGACGGTTAGATTCAAAATCACTGGTATATGCATTTTTTCACATTTAACGCACAACGTAGCGCTAAAACAACACATCCGTAACGCAGGGGTAAATAGAGTAAACAACCGCAATAGTTTAAAATTTTGTGAGAGCATTAATGATAGTAAAATTACGGTCGTGATCGCCACGCCTGACAAGAGGACCTGGCCCTTTCAGATGGTTCGTGTATCACTATAGTGACAGGTTGTCAGCCTGTCACCTAACGTTGTAATACACAATAAAACCCTTGCGTCCCTTACTTGTCTCTTACAACACCCGCGGGGAGAAATGAGATCATGCTATTCTAAGCCGGTATCACACGGCAATCGTACCTACACAATACACAACAAGTAAAAAAAACATTGTCAAACAACAACTTAGTCATTGACTTATCTAATCTATGATCGTTTATGGAGTAAATACAGAACACCTAGGTATGTTTGAATTTATCGCAACAGGCCGGTCGATGTCCGTCCACTGTATTCTTGTGCTCTTGCATTGTATTGTGCAGTTGTAAATATTTTATAGGTGTTGGTAACATACAAGGCTATTTATTGTCACTACACAAACATTTTGTAGGGTGTTTCTACTCATGATTCTGAACAAGTTTTACTATGGGGACACATATGTGAAATCGCCAACTTGTATTGGATTTTCCATAGAATTGTTCATAGATACTTACTTGGCAAAACTGTATACAACACCCTTTTTTGCGATTCGCAGGTGGACCCATAGTAAAAATTTATCAGAATCATGAGAAAAATCACCCTGCAAAGTGTAAGTACTGAATAAAAAAATATCCTGTACGTAGTGTGACAAGATAAACTGATGTAACAGAAAAAGACAATATTACAGTCTATTTCTGAAAAGTACGTTTTCGTTTCATGCGAAAGTATGCTACTTTGAATGCTTGTATCACACGTTCCACTGTACATACCGATTCCCACATACCCTCAAAAATTCACACGCATTTGTGACTATAAAAACGTCAAGTAAAAGAATTTAAAAACGTGTGGTTAGACCAGTTCACGGAACCGTAAACGAACAATTCAGAAATTGAGATCCAGGTCCAGTTAGACACTCAAAGGTATGCATACGGCAAAAGAACGAGGTTAGAAATCAAAATGATGATTTTATGGAGGTATTCATCTATACTAATTCATATCAATTGAAAATTATCTTGTCCTAACTCCTGAATCTCAATTTTTTGGTAAATTTTACCGTTTTTTTAGGGTTGTTGGACACCACACGAAAAAAGATAGTGATAAAGGAGCTTATAGCGCTACGTGTGCGTACAATCAACCGGACCCCCTGAAATCCCCAAAAACCTGTCCAGAACTGTTCCTACTATACTTTAAATTATTGCTCCTGTAATTGGCAACTACATGGCAAAGAAACTGTGAAATTTTAAAAAGACAAATGAAATAAGAAATTCAAAAATTTACAAGCGTCGACCAGGAATCGAACCTGGGCACTGATTTTGCCTTTATTGATCACTGATGGGAATTTTTATTTTTATTTATGAGAATAATATAGCACTGTAAGTGCATTAAACCTAATAAATATAAAAATACTAGATATTAGAACTACAACCCGCTGGTTATCATTTCCCCATACAATGAATACGTCTACCTTTTCAATCGCTTATACATATAAAAACCACTTAGAAAAAAACCTTTTAAAAATCCGTTACGTGGTTTGAAAGTAGACAGCGGTGTATGGACACCGTTTGCATTTCTCCATCTGTCTATCCCATGAGAGACAGATGGAGAAATGCAAAAAGCGACTCATAAAACGAAACACCTTTCATCTCATTTAGTTTTCGAAATATTAAAAAAATAATTAACTCTTTTAGAAAATTATTGAGTCCGCTGGTACATTTAATATGGCAGGCCCATATATATTTTTTTTAATATTTCGAAAAAGAAAATTTACGAAAGTTGATCAGTCTTATGAGAAAATTGGCCACAGCCTTAGAAAATTTGAACTAATTAAAATTTAATGTACTTAACCCTTATAATAATATTGATTTCTAAGCTCGCGACTTAATATTATTAAGTAAGATTTCTATTAAGGCACTCGACGACCGATATGGCGCAGTGGTAGTGCGACTGCTTGTGACGCAGAAGCTCTTTCGAGCTCGAGTCTCGGTGGGTCACTCACAAAGTTGATATTTATCACTTTGTGAATTTGTTCTCAGTCTGGTTAGGGCATTGCGGGCTGAACCACTCTACGCACATATTTTACTCAAATAATAGTAAAGACTCACGTCATCAAATGGTCAAAATATTGACAGAAAACAGACAAGAATGAAAACTGCTCCACCGACAAAAGTATGGCTCTTAAGTTTGATAATGATGATTAAACAAACACCCAGTCAAATGTCTCTTAATCTCACGTCCTTTCACGTGCCTCAATGAGATCACGCATTTTTCTGACATCAAACATCAGTAAAAAAAAAACTATTTCATATGAATTAAATTTGAAGGCATTCATACACATGATTGATTCTAACTGGCCTTAATTATTCGAACACGTGGGTAAACACTTTGACATACAAAATACATACAAATCACGCCTTTATTCCTTGTGGGGCAGACGGAGTTGGAAAATATTTGAGCGTAATTTCAGAATAATAGTATCACAAGTGTGTGACGTCAGCCTGTCGCCTTAAAACCTAGTACACAAGAAAGTCCTTAGACGCCTCTACGACACCCACGGGCAAGAAAATGGTGTGATGTTATTCGCAGCCAGCACAATTTGGAAATTACCTAATCGAATACAAATTACGGTAAGTACCCACATGGACCAATTCATTTATTTTTCCCTTCTCCGTCCGTTTGAATACATCAGTCAACAAAAATCAAATCACTGCTCAGACCCTCATCAAAAAGGTATTACTAGGAACAACAAATTGTCACTGGGCAATTAATTTCTTTGCCTGATGGAAAAATAACCTGATTAACTATTACGCTGCGAAAATGGAAATGGTTGTTTTCTTTATTTTCACAACAGAAGAAAAGCATATTTCTATCCGATGATTACCACATTGACCGGGCCAAATTGACAACTGTCAAACTTGATGACGGGAGTGAGACCTGATGTTGAAAACTAGGCTTACGCCCGTGGTTTCACCCACTTTCATCTGCAGTCATTTTCCAGTATTTTTGTGAAAATGTCATGTTACATACATACATACATATATCACCTTTATCCCTTGCGGGGTAGGCAGAACGTTAACAGCCGTAAGAATACGGTCGCTATCGCCACGTCTGACATTTTATAGGATTGTTTTCCAAGGTTATTTCAGAAAACATGTGTATCACTATAGTGACAGATTGTCAGCCTATCGCCCAAAAATTGTAATACACTAATACCCCGAGTCCCTTAATCGCCTCTTACGACACCTGCAGGAAGGCTATGGGGTGATGCTATTCTAAGCCGGCATCACACGGCAGGAATAAAATAGAAGAACACGTGTAAAAGCTGTCGAGTACATTCGATGGAGTAGTATCTAATCTACTCAGCAGCCTGAAACTTGCACAGTTGGCGCGTTCTCCGTTGAAGCGTCAAACGATTTGTACGGCAGGCATATTTGCAAATTTATCGGCCCAGCGTAGCCACCATTTACACAAACAGCTCTGGCGAATCGGGTCAAGTTTTTATAGTATGTGACGAATTAGTCTAGTGGCAAAATGGGCCTAAATAGACAAGCCTACTTCTATATTCACAAAATTGTAGCTTCTATACTCAAAGACATATTCATCGATTTCTAGATACATCACGTCTAAATCACTTGTGAGGTAGGCAGAGCGTTAGTGGCCAAACAAAATTAATGTTTACGCCACATCTGCCAAATATTTCCAGGCGTTTAAGAAAAACACGTGTAAAAGCTGTCAGGTACATTATAGGACTAGTATCTAATCTAGCAGCCTGGAACTTGCACAGTTGGCGCGTTCTCCGTTGAAGCGTCAAACGATTTGTACGGTAGGCATATTTGCTAATTTATCGGCCCAGCGTAGCCGCCATTTACAGAATTTATTGGCCCGATTTGTCACCCCTGGCGATATATTTCGATTTGTTCGTGTCAATAATTTGGGTGCCGCTATTATTGGAAAAACCTATTGCTCTTCTTTATGCATAGAACATGTTAAGGAAATTGGATAGAGAGAAATGTTTTATGATATGCAAATATAAAAGAAAAAATTAGGCGAAAACATTATTATAAAAGGTTAAGTACATTAAAATTTAATGATTTCAAATATTCTAAGGCCGTGTTCTTCTCATAAATCTGAACAACTTTTGCCTTTTTTTTTAAATATTAATAACTAATTGGGCCTGCCATAGGCTCTCTCTTTTCGTGTGTAACGACTCAATGTACCCTAGTGTCTGATTTTTTAACCGCCTTCTACAAGTAGCAGGCTTCTGGCATGGTTGGGTAACAGCCGCAGTCTAAGTAATCATAGACAGCAACCGGTCTTCCTCTCGACGGAGAAGGGGACTTCTTCTTTCGACTTTACTCTCAATAATGCTCTTTATTAATTCATCATGTCGTAACAAGTGGCCAGCCATGTTCCTTTTTCTGTTTATTTTTAGTAGACAACGATCTTCCGCAACCAAAGATAGTACTTTCTTATTTGTTTTCCTCTCCATTCAATCCTTTAACCATACCTACCTCGTAATTTATGCTTAAATTGAATAAACTGTTTGATACATTTCCAAGCAACTCAATTATTCTAAAGGTTTTGCCTATACCTACAGCAAATACTTACTGAGTTAGTTCTAATCAACTATAAGACAACCAACCGTATGCCTGATTTAAAGTTGCTAACTAGGTCCAACATACATCAATCAAGGCCAAAACTTTGTCAACTTACAAACGCTAAGACTTGGGAATCCATGGAATGTCAGTACCTACACATTCAAAGTCGCTATCACAATTCAAGTCAAGGATAAGAAACGCACGTCTCCAAAAATAGGGACAATGGAGCCGATTCCACCGTGAAACAACTAAATCTACCAGAACAATTCTCACAGGAAGCACAAAAGCGCAAGACGCCTCCGTCACACATGTCGATACTTCGATAGTAGACGAAATTGATCTTCCAACAGACTGGCAAAGGAACTCATTTGTCCCGGCGTAACACCGCCAAGTTTGCGAACTTATATCCCGTTGGGGACAAAGTTTTGCCGCGGTTAAACGTCGCTTCTAAGCTGCCTGTATTCCTCATTTGAAACGGCGGTTTTTACGGATTTCACTTGCGTTTTAGTGACGATTTGCGCTTTCTTCGTGCCGCTTTTTAAAAGTTGAGAAAGTTTTACAAAAATAAAAGATCGGTCTACATTGCTTAGTCAAAACTTTTCTGAAATAGAATTTGATTATTGTAATTGAAGATTATGAATGCAGAGACTCACTTCTTCTGAGATTTTCAGAACTAATAAAGTTCCTAGAGGAAACTTTCACCACGGCTAAAAAAACTCTTTTCTAAGCTGCCTGTATTTCTCATTTGAAACGACGACGGTTTTAACAAACTTCACTTTTGTTTTAGTGACGACTTGCGCTTTCTTCAAACCTTTTTTCTACAAGTTTAGAATTGTTTGCTTACTGGCTCACTCAAACTTTTTAGGTTAGATCAGGTAGGTAAAATCAAACTATAAGGGGGACAGGAAAAGTACTAACTTCCTTCCAAGGATTGAACCAGCTCGTGAAACTGAAATATTTTTGGACCTCGTATACAACCTGACTCAGTCAGCTGGTATGTGTGGGAGATCAAATTTTTTTTTTCATTAGACCTACGTTCTTAGGGTAAGTTGTTTAGTTTTATGGACTGATTCACCCCTTAACAGGAAGTTAGTACTTTTTCTATTACCCTGTAAAACTAATTTTAGATTGTTAAGCTAGAAAGTTTAATTCTCAATGCCCGATTGTCAAAAGGTGTTGCTATTTTGGGCCAATACCACACGGAAATTAATTCTGTAACTAATTCGATACAATATGATAGTGTAAACTGCCTTGAAATTCTATAAAGTTGTCCTTACACGTGCCGCTTTATAAATAGCGCAATCGTGTGACAATTATCTTACTTCATTCATTTGTAACATTTATTGAACTTTGATTGAAAACTTTCTGACGCCAAATATAGAAATTGTCAATTCTAGCAATAGGTATAATTTACAGTCGTTCATTAAAAATCAATTTATATCCTTTCTTGAATAAATGTAGGAATACAAATCGTACCACCCACGCTACGCCTACTTGGCTCTGTTCCGTTTTGTCGTCAAACTTTATTTCTTCAATGAGTCCCGATTCGCCACTCTCTATTATTACTGCTAGTGTTAAATGCCGTGTGATGCCGGCTTAGAATAGCGTCACCCCACATCCTTCCCACGGGTGTCGTAAGAGACGACTAAGGGACTCGAGAGTATTGGTGTATTACAATTTTTAGGTGACGGGCTGACAGCCTGTCACTATAGTAATACACATGTTTTCTGAAACAAGCTTGGAAAACAATCCTCAAAAATTTCAGACGTGGCGAAAGTGGCTGTATTCTTACGGCCACTATCGCTCTGCCTACCCCGCAAGAGATAAAGGCGTGATATATGTATGTATGTATGTATGTAAATAAAGTCGCTTTTTGCGTTTTTCTGTGTATCATGAATACCGAACTGCGATTAAGAAAACGACTCATGCAGATGACCTGTTTCGTTTATCAATCGTTCTAGTCACAGTAAAGTAACATATTGTGGTGTGATTTAGATTTGCTGGACCTTCATTTTATGCAAGAAACTAAACTAAACTTTGCGTTACGTTAGCTTTATTTCTAAGTCCAATTCGTCACAATTTCAATATATACTAAGTTTCATATTTACAGTAGGTCTGATTGTACTTTAAAATCCTGTAGGTATGCAGAATTTAAGATAAAAAAACAGCTCTGACGAATCGGGTCAAGTTTTTATAGTATGTGACGAATTAGTACAGTGGCAAACTGGGTCTAACAAGGCTAGCCTACTTCTATATTCACAAAATTGTAGCTTCTATATTCAAAGACATATTCATCGATTTCTACATACATACATACATCACGTCTAAATCGCTTGTGAGGTAGGCAGAGCGTTAATGGCCAAACAAAATTAATGTTTACGTCACATCATCCAAATATTTGCAGACGTTTTAAGAAAAAAAAAATTGATTAAAGTAATAGATACCTCAAATCACTTAGTCGGCACCCATGGGAACTAAATGGGGTAATGCTATTTAAAGCCGGCATTATACAGTTAGCAGTATAGCTTGTCTATTTTAAATGATCTACTTTTCCCGTAATTATCATATTACCTTAATGGCCACAACAGTCCACTGCTGGACATTGGCCTCCCGTATTGGGAGGTACTGCCATACTCACTACGTTTGGCAGGATTGGCGAACGCAGTGTAAGATGTTGCATTCACAGGGAACGCTGCTGCCCATTCCCTTGATGACTATCCCTAAGTCGGTTTTTACGACACCCGAGGGTAGAATTAAGGTGACTATTCTAAGCCGGCACCACACGGCATCAACTAATTAATAGTATATACATACATACATATATCACGCCTTTATCCCTTGCGGGGTAGGCAGAGCGTTAACGGCCGTAAGAATACGGCCACTATCGCCACGTCTGACATTTTTGAGGATTGTTTTCTAAGGTTGTTTCAGAAAACATGTGTATCACTATAGTGACAGGTTGTCAGCCTGTCGCCTAAAAATTGTAATACACCAACACTCTCGAGTCCCTTAGTCGCCTCTTACGACACCCGCGGGAAGGGTGTGGGGTGATGCTATTCTAAGCCGGCATCACACGGTTACGGTGACATCACAATAGTATATAATAATCAAAAATAAATACAAAGTAAAAAATATAATAACCCTTCTAAAAGATTTTACTTCCTTGTTTTTAAATATTCAATCATTGTCCAATAATAAAACTTCCATGACTAAATTATATAGTTATCGTTAACATAAAATTATAAGTTTAACTGCTTTACAAATATTAGAGGTCACTAATTAGTATCCCGTGTACAAAATTAAATACGGCCTACGTAACATCGTAGCATCATTCTTCGTAGTAATTTCGTAGCACATTGCTACGAAGGCTGACTTTTTTAAAAATAAAATTGTAATATATTTTTTGTTATGAAATGACTGCACAAACTTTTCGCTGTAACCTAGGTTTTAGTATGGCGATTGACGCTTCTAGCATGGATCTGACAGACCTGTGCGTACGGATGTGTTGTTTTAGCGCTCTGTTGTGCGCTAAGCATGACAAACGCATTAGAAAATTTGCTCTGTTTTTTAGTTATAACTCCTAGAATCCTAAAAATTTTGTACAGTCGCCGACACTATACGTTACAAAGTTCTAAACTAAACAAACATGTTATTTTGTGTACAAATCTGCGAAGCTTCCAAAGTGTTTCGGTACTCCGCCAATAATACCACAATATAAACGGGAACTAGATACCTACTCGAGTGTAGTATAGTCTCAAGTAGATCCAAGTGTGCCAGAAATGTTGCTAGCAAGGTTGATTTTTTTAAATAAAATTGTAATATGTTTTTTGTTATGAAATGGTTGCACTAACTTTTACGCTATATTCTAGGTTTTAATATGGAAATTGACGATTCTAGTAAAGAGCTGACAGACCTCTGCGCACGGATGCGTTATTTTAGCGCTCTGTTGTGCGCGAAGTATGACAAAAGCATTAGAAAAGTTGCTCTGTTTTTTAGTTATAAATCCTAGAATCCTAGAAATTTTGTACAGTCACCGACACTATACGTTACAAAGTTCTAAACTAAACAAACATGTTATACCTAAAATGTTATTTTGTGTACAAATCTGCGAAGCTTCCAAAGTGTTTCGGTTCTCCGCCAATAATACCACAATATAAACGGGAACTAGATACCTACTCGAGTGTAGTATAGTCTCAAGTAGATCCAAGTGTGCCAGGAGTGTTTATTGCTCTATCGGCGCTTTAAGAGCTATACGCCAAAATAGGCCATAAACTTAGGCGAATCTCACATCTAATGCACGACTCTGCGCATTTTTAGCGTATCCGTCTCTGTCAGATGTAAGGATATTTCAAATTATGCACTAATGGAATAATTCGCTAGATGACTGAGTCTTTAATAAAATACAAAAGTTGTACGCTTAAAACTTTTGTTCAAAAATACTACAGACTGAATTTATTGGTTTTGTGAAATAATCAAAGTTTGAATTAATAAACAAAAAAATTATATTACAGTAACTGTTTTGACGCCATCCAAACTAGAGAGATTTGACGCCATCTATTCGTATTTTTATACAAAATATAATTTTACAGAGTATCCCATTTACCTTGTTAAAAATCTCATTTTAACGAGTATCCCATTTTCATTGTTTGACAGATGCATCCGTTGACGCAGGCTTATGCATTGGACCTGCTTTAACATCGGTTTTTAGTATCGGGAAATCTCTTTGCATCTGACTAACGTTTTGGTCATGGATGCGCTATAATAGCAATCCGTTGTAAGAGCGTAAAGTGTGAAAAAATCTAAATTGAATAATATCAACGCTATATGCAAGAAAAACGTTGAAGCAGATTTCCTCGCAAATTTCAACGATACTAAACAACTCGAGCACCGTCGAAACAGTAAGTATCTAACTTACCCTTCAGGCATAGGGATCCGTTTTTTCTACGCTCGTCCTCCCGGCGCATACTTTATTTCTATTTGAACAGGCCGAGGTGCGCGGTGGGGGGGGGGGATTGTGGGGGGGGTACGGACACGCGCGGTAGAGACTCCCCAGCCAGTTTCGGCTGCGGCAGCAACCAACCTACATGTCCCAGCCAGTGACATAAGAAAAAAAGAAAAACTGTGGCAGTATTCAGTGACGTGCAGTGCATAAAAATGATGTTCCAAATTCAAAACTAAAGTGCCAGTTCGAAGTTTGACGGATGTTTGTGACTTGTGGGTTTTCAGTGAGTGTGAGTTGCGTTCGAGTTTCGCGGTGGTACTAGTGGAATTGTTTCCGGTAAGTCTTGGTGTTTTCTGCAGTATAATTTGCATGGTAACTGGATTGTGGTTATAATCGGGATTATTTTTCTTCGCGACGTGATTTTTCTTGGCTTTATTTGACGCGCTTTCGTCGGCGTCTTAAAATTATGATTGATATTCATATCGCGGTATTCATACGCCTGTTCCTTGCGTAATTAGAACATAGTAATTAATCGCTGTTTGAAAACAGATATCTAAGTTCAAGTGGAATCTAAAATTAGGTAATTATAATGCGATTTATACGTAAATCTTAAGCTTTAAAGTGACTTGTCTGTTATGATCAACTTATTAAGTTAAGCTACTTAAGATAGATCTTTCACAATTACTCATGACTTTTAGTTTCTTTTCAAGTTTACTACTATTTCTACAGCCACAACAGTCCACTGCTGGACACGGTCTTCCCCCAAATTGGGGGGTATTGCCAAACTCACCACGCTTGGCGAGCCGATTGGCGATTTTGATGTGTTAAGTGTGAGAAAATGAAATAAATGGTACCTATGCTGAAAATGGGCGCCGTTTAGAGTCTAATCAAAATTTTACGATTCATTGGGCAGTAAGTGGCCGTTAGATGAGTTAGGGTCTTTAGATAACTTCAAAGTACCCACGAAGCTGAATTACGTATTTTTATACCCACAGGATATTAACTGTGTGATGTTGGTCATAGTAGCATCACCCCAATCCAACACCAGTGGGTGTTGTAAAAATCGACTCTCTCTCTCTTTTCGTGTAGGACACCGAGTCGACCAACGACCCAATGAATTTTTCAATCAGCTTCTGAGATATTTGTGTAACGACCGCCGTCTAAGTGATCATTGACAGCAAGTGGGACTTACGGCTTAACGTGACATCCGAAACACAGAACCATTAAATGAAATTTTTATTTACGGACAATCGGGTGGTTCAGCCCGCAATGTCCTAACCAGACTGGGAACAAATTCACAAAGTGATAAATATCAACTTTGTGAGTGACCCACCGAGAATCGACCCCGGAACCTTCTGCATCAAAGGCAGTCGCAATACCACTGCGCCACATTGGTCGTCGCTTACATGACATTTCTTGTCTGTGGGCGTGACCGACTGTCACTCGTTTTTAATTCTGTCACACTCTTCTTACTTGAACAACCGCAATAAGCCACTGCTGGACATGAGCCTCCCCCTATAGGGGTATTGCCATACTTAGCACGCTTGGCAGGCGGGTTGGCGAGTACAGTGCAAGATATTTAATTCACAGAGAACGCTGCTACCCATACATACATACATATATCACGCCTTTATCCCTTGCGGGGTAGGCAGAGCGTTAACAGCCGTAAGAATACGGTGGCTATCGCCACGTCTGACATTTTTGAGTATTGTTTTCTAAGGTTGTTTCGGAAAACATGTGTATCTCTATAGTGACAGGTTGTCAGCCTGTCGCCTAAAAATTGTAATACACCAATACTCTCGAGTCCCTTAGTCGCCTCTTACGACACCCACGGGAAGGATGTGGGGTGATGCTATTCTAAGCCGGCATCACACGGCATGCTACCCATTCCTTTGATAAATATCACTTAGTCGCGTTTTGCGACTCCCACCTACCATGGTTAGAATGGTAGTGATACTGCTCTAAATCGGCAATATTCGGTAAGGTCAAACCCCATGGCGCATCGCACACTTAACGCACGACGGACCACCAAAATATCACAGTAGTCTGTCAGATCCATACTAGAAACGTCACCCCCCTTACTAAAACCGCACTCGACGGATGGCACTGCTATAACGCTGCGTCAACAGCGGTTGAACGGTTTTAGTATTGGGATTGACATTTCTAGTATGGAACTGATAGAACGCTGTGATACTTTAGCGGTCCGTAGTGCGTTACGTGTGCGATTCCGCTAATTTATCTTTCAAAATGTCATAATAAGACGAGAGCACCTTTAGTTACTACTAAACTGCAGTACATCTACGGCATTCACTGTCAATAATTTGCCAAAAAAGCGTCGCTACCGTCGTCTTAAACTTTCAAAATAAAGCCGGTGACGATGCAGCTTAAAGTAAAAAATTCTGCCCTCTTTTGATGCGGTTTTTAGGTCCAGTAAACTGAACAGCCACAGCAGTCTACTGTATAAGGACCTCCCCGTATTGGGGGTCATTGCATAGTGCTGCTGACCTGACAGGGAAGGCTGCTCCTCATTCCCTTGATTTAGATTTACTTTTTTTTTTATTTAATCACTAATAGAAGCTTATTTATTTATTTATTTAACTGTTTATTGCACACAAGATAAAACACAGGACAATCACATTTAGATAAAAAACACAACAGGTACTACTTATTTAAGCTTACAGTAATTCAATCAAAGCGCTTACATTGCTAATGCCTTACAAAAATAATAATAATAGGAACACACCTACATTACACTAAGACAATGATTTATGGCTAAGAATATCTAATTAGAGCAGCAATAGGGTCGCAAATGTCGGCATTTTAGACTTTGATGATCAGACAAACTGGAGCAAAATCATACTGTGCCCGTTATCCAGTAATACTTCGAAAAACTAAAAACTTGGCTGGAATTCGACTATAGAGAAATGGAAATCAATTTAGAATTGAGTAGTTTCCAAAAACGATCTCGTTGATTGATAGCTCTAGATCTAAATCCTACTAGGGATGTGAATTTCGTAACAAAAGGACGATTATTTATATTCAGTTAATAAATCGATTTTATCAAAAAAGAACATAGATTTTTGAAATAATGATTTTCAACTCGTTCACTTGTTTTCAAACAACATTTTTATTATTGACTGCAGTTATTACAACTAATTACTGACACAGGTAATAATGATGTCATTACCACTGAAACAACATATATTGAAGAAGAAAAAATAACCTGCCTTTTTGTTTTATTGAAGCTCAGACTCTAAAATATTTATTGGTGTAAATAAATGGCATTGTCGTTCGATGACTTGGTGTTCCACACGAAAAAAATAAAAAGACATTAAAACATCGAATTTCGGAAAAAATAAAACAGATAATTTTTTTATCCATAATTTGCAGGTAGATTATTTTCAAAAAACATCGATGATTTTAAAAATCGATTATTTTTTACATCCCTATCTATCTACGTTGTTTACCAAGCTGTCGGCAACCTGAATAATTTAAAAGTTTGAGAAACGGTTGTTTTCGCCCGTATTGATCTTATTCAAAAATAAAGCGTTTGAATCTTTTATGAGAGCAAGAAAACACGCGTAGTTGGTTTTGTATCGGTATACTGAGTCTTGCATACATACATAGATCGTCTTAGCCGTATGATACCGCCTTAGGCGGATCGTACTCTTGACGCACAACGGAACGCAAAAATATCGCAGCGGTCTGTCAGATCCAAACTAGAAGCGTCACTCCCCATACTAAAACCACTCAACCACTGTCGACGTTGCTGCGACCAAAGAACGCAGGTGCGTTAAAATATCGCAAATGCATACAAATGCACATATTTTAAAATAACCCAGCTGCGTCGACAGCGGTTGAATTTTTTTAGTATGGGGATTGCCGTGTCTACTATGGGTCTGACAGACCGCTGCGTTATAGATGCGTTATTTTCGCGCTGTGTTTTGCGGTAAGTTTAAAAAAGGCCTAATAGCGGTCCAAAGTCAAACTGTCTCACTCAACGTGAGCTCGATTGTACCTATGTTTACAGTAGCTGTTATCTCTTTGACTGTACGGCCTCGCGTGTGCCAGGATTGCTGATTCACCACTTTCAATTTAACTTAACTATCAAGAAGTGATTATATTGTTTGTATAAAGCTATTAAAAGCAAAAAGAAAGAGAGAAAATGACGTGCATATGAGAAGAAGACAATAAGCTGGTATACGTGTTTGTGTAAGAGGGCCGTGTGATGTGGGGTGATGCTATAGAGTAGCATCACCCCACATCCTTCCCGCGGGTGTCGTAAGAGGCGACTAAGGGACTCGAGACTGTTGGTGTATTACAATGTTCGGGCGACAGGCTGTGCAACCTGTCACTATAGTGATGCACGTCATGTTTTCTGAAACTGCCTTAGAAAACAATTCTCAAAAATGTCAGACGTGGCTATAGTGGCCGTATTCTTGCGGCCGTTGGCGCTCTACCTACCCCGCAAGGGGTAAAGGCGTGATATATATATATTTGTGTGTGCGTGTTTGTGTGTAAGAGGAAGTGATCAGTTTCTTTTAGACACTTATTTTTTTTCTTTGAATCAACACAACATTCAGCGTAATCTAAAATCTATAATGGTTCTCCTCAGCTTTCTTTGGCCACCTGATAGTCTGTATACTTAAATAGAAAAGAAACAAGGTTTTCAGACAATTGAGAATTTTAAAGAAAGTGATGTCGACTGTGTGTGGACGACTATTTAGGCTGATCGCACACATGACGCACGACGGAGCGCTAAAATATCGAAGCGGTCTGCCGGATGCATACTAGAGACGTCACTCCCCGTTCTAAAACCGCACTCGAAGACACTGCGATAGCGCTTTGTTGACAGCGGTTGAGCATTTTAGTATGGGGATTGACAGTACTAGTATGGATCTGACAGAACGCTGCGATATTTTCTCGCTCTGCCACCTTAGATCTGTGCAAGTGTTAAATTAACTCCTTATTTATGTAAAGAACAATTTCCAAATCATACATGAAAGGTTTTTGGTGAAAACGCTGATAGCATTTCGTTAGATGTCCAGCGATACAACTTGAACCAGGAACCATCCATTAGCTGTCTGATAATTTCCTTGGCCTTTGCACACCAAGTACCCATAACTTTTTCCACAGATGATCTGCTCATGTCAAACCAGAAGCACTTTTATATAGGTTTTTACAAAGTACACACACTGTGTAATTAAAATTGTACCCTATAAAGTACCTAAACTAAGAATTGACTTGTGATCACAGTACGAAACAATCCCTAAGGGTGAAATGGAAATGCTTCTTGTATTAGAGTGAACCTACTTGCTTCTGTATTCCTCAACAGAATAGTGGAAAAACTAGCTGAAACCCCCTGAGGATACACACCTAGGAACAGTTACATAACATTATGCAGGAAAGAAAAGAAGCGTATTGAAAATGCGACTTGATCTCGGCGTGATGCCAATTTGGGCGAGTTTCAGGCACTGTATTGTATGTGAAAATATGTATTTACTAAATATGCATTATCCTGGAACAAACTGGAAACCAACTCACATACATGCATACATACATATATCACGCCTTTATCCCTTGCGGGGTAGGCAGAGCGTTAACGGCCGTAAGAATACGGTTGCTATCGCCACGTCAGTCATTTTTGAGAAGTGTTGTCTGAGGTTGTTTCAGAAAACATGTGTATCACTATTGTGACAGGTTGTCAGCCTGTTGCCTAAAAATTGTAATACACCAATACTCTCGAGTTCCTTAGCCGCCTCTTACGACACCCGCGGGAAGGATGTGGGGTGATGCTATTCTAAGTCGGCATCACACGGCACAACCAACCAACCAACCAACTCACAATGTGATATAATATCAACATTCTAAGTGGCCTCTGCAATTCTGATCTGGCACTTGCGAATCTAAAGACCACAGAATGAGTTATTCTATTCACAACGAAAAAAGTTGTTAAGTAAATCGTTTTAAATATATCATCCATGAATGAAGGTATCAAGTAGTAGCACATTCAGAAGAGCAAGAGAGAGTTCAGGTTCGATTGACAGTTAGAGTTTCTTATTTCAACGTGTGTCAGACCAAGTTGATTAACAACCTGATGAAAACTGGTGTCATAGTTTTTCAACAGGACGCCTCTGACAAGTTTGTAGTTTTATACACAACAAGGATTCGAGTAAATTTGAACAGTGATATATAATCGCCCGAGATTTAATTCGCTTTTTGTAACAAACTAAATCGTATACAAAATTCGCTGTATGCCAGAGAAACGTAATTTTTTCTTTGTAAAAATTTGTGCACTATGGAGTAGTAAGTACGATAAAGTTCAGACAGCAAATTGCGAAATAAAATTGAAGCGTCATTCTATGCCGGCACCACACGGTATTTTCTTACTAGTGTTAGAGAAGCAATGAAATGAATTAAACCTAAACGTAAATTCGAATAAAACAACTACAACTTGGGCCTTTTCAAGGCTAGAGTGAATAGGCATTCTCTAGGCAAGCATGTTCCATCATCGTCTGCATTTTCACTTACCATCAGGTGAGGTAACCTATCTTAAGTAAACAAAAAACCTAAACAAAAATTCTAATAAATTTGAAGATATAATCAAATCAAATACTTATGTCGATTATGAATGTTAATAATCTCAATGTCAAACTTTAGCCAATTTTCACTAACCAAACTCTGTGGGGACGAAAATTTGGAAGTCCTTGAACCGAATTTGATTTCTCAATCGGCCAAAATGCTAATAAAGTTACGAATACAGATAGCATTGAAATTTGAACTCTATTCACAACGACAGAAGTTGTGAAATCAAGTAATACATTTTTCTGTCTATGTTTTTGATTCGAAGAATAATGAACCATGATATTACAGTTTTTCAACCGCCTACTAAAACTAGTAGACCTGTGACATGGTTTCTGTAACAACCGTCGTCTAAGTAATCTAACCACAGACAATCGGGTAGTGCGTATGACTTGCTTAAGCCCCTATTTATAAACCGCTCTCAATTTTGAGATTGAGTGCGACTTTAAGATGCTCTTAATAATGACTGACATTTTGTCAAAACCGCTCTTGAGATCGATCACAGAGTTGAATGCCATTTATAAATACGGACCTTAGGCTTTTCAAGCATTTATTTGATTTTTGACAGTACGACCACAGAATAAACATTACTGCTAGCGTAGAATTGGCGTGAAAAGAACAAAAGTTGAATTTTATTGTATGTACGTGACAGATTTCAAAATAAATAATTAATCGCTTAAAAAAACTTCGGTCTGTCCTCAAATGCACAAAGCCAATTTATATTTTAGTCAATCAGGTGATTTTGCCTGCAATGTCAAACCAAACTGGACACAATTTCAAAAAATGATAAAATATAAAAATTTTGAGTGCCCACTATGATAAAATATCAACATTGCAAGTGCCTTCCGCGATTCGTATCTGGCACTTGCGAATCTAAGGACCACAGAATGAGTTATTCTATTCACAACGAAAAAAGTTGTTAAATCAAAATAAATGGCTCATTATTTCATTCGTTATGTAAATGTTATGCACGTTACCATTTTAATTTCGCATTGTTTTAGAGTTCCGTAAAAAAAGACAAAACGAAATTCTATTACTGAAACTCAGTTCAGCTGTCTTTCTGTGTATCGCTCAATAACAAAAGGCGGATCACACACTTGACGTACGAGGGACCGCTAAAATATCGCAGCGGTCTGCCAGATCCATACTAGAAATTTCAATCCCCATACAAAAACCGCACTCGACGTACGACGCTGCGATAGCGTTGCGAGCATATCTAACAGACCGCTGCGACATTTTAGCGGTTCGTCGTGCGATAAGTGTGCGATCCGCTTACTGTTTTTCTTTCACAGGTAGCGGATTTCTGTTGCTGTTATATCAGATAAAATAAAATAAAAAATATATACCTGTTTTTGAGGCTATTGGTTTTTTGGGTAATAAATTCAATATTAAAGTTTTAACTGTATGGTGTGTGATGCCCGCTTCGAATTGCATCACCCCATTTTTTTCCCGCGTGTATCGTAAGAGGCAACTAAGGGACTCGAGGGTTTCACGTGTATTACAAAATTAAGGCAACAGGCTGACAACCTGTCACTATAGTGATACACAAATTATCTCAACCGACCCTTAATATTTGTCAGACGTGGCGATAGCGACCGTATTTTTGCGGTCGTTACCTACCCCGCAAGGGAAAATGGCGTTATTTTTGTATGTATTTATGTATGCTGTATGGTTTGCCTAGCCAACTTCAAGGTATTTCCTTTATTTATTTTTATCCCACCCAAGCCTTTTTGAAACATAAAATTGTTAATTGCTATTACAATAGTTAACGCATTTATCCAGTGAAAATTATTGTAAAACTGACATTATAAAAGCATACATTGTGAATTCTTCTTCGTAGAAATAAACTATTTAATTTGACAAAAGTTTTTCGCCATTTTCATAATGGTACAGAACACATCGTGCGCGAATCCAATTCACACTTGGCCTGTTTTCGTTATTTATTTTCTAGTTAATTGTACTTTTTGTCCATGGAAATGTTTTCGGATTTCATTCACGTAGTCAATTTGTTTTTAACGAGAAAGGGTTGTTTGTTTCACGATTTTGTTTAATAGTATTCGTTTATTGAGGCGTAAATTAATCCTGTGTTGGTTTTGTGAATAATTCAACATACATCGCTATAGAAATGGAGAAAATATATCTGAATGTTTGATTTGTTTCAATGTTCGAACAGTTTTGCATAACATTTCATGTCTTCCTGTTTTTAGTAGGAATCATTAAATTTTATTTCTGTAACATTTAAATAGGTAAATTGAATGAAAACATAAAAAATGTATATAACTTTTTACTTTACCCAACGTCCAGTTTCCACTTAAGTAGGTGCTGGAAATTGAAAATGCCGTGTGATGCCGGCTTAGAATAGCATCACCCCAATTCTTCCCGCGGGTGTTGTAAGAGGCAACTAAGGGAATCGAGGGTATCATGCGTATTACAACTTCAGGCGACAGGCTGACAACCTGTCACTACAGTGATACACAAATCATCTGAAAGGGCCCTCAATACTTTGTCAAACGTGGCGATAATGACCGTAATTTTACAATCTTTAACGCTCTGCCTACCCCGTAAGGGACAAAGGCGTGATTTGTGTATGTGTATGTATGTGTATGGAAATTGAAAATTAGGTACATCTCTTTGGTATTAAAATACTTACTCGAAATCTATCTGGAAAGCCGTTATACGTAATAGAATTTTGAATTTATTTTATTTTTATTGCATATTTACTGAAAACACACTTATTTCTTCAATCAAATTACATATTATAACTAAACTTGCCACGGTAATAATATTTTCATTCTATGTCATCGTATTACTCCCAAAAGAGCTATTTGGACTTATATTGTGACTTCTATCCTGTCTACAACTTTTTAAACACTCGAGATTACTTTTATACATTTTCAGTATTGAAACCACAATACACAGACGACGGTTGATACACAACCATGCCAGGAGCCTGGTACTTGTAGAAGGCGGTTGAAAAATTCTGACACTTGGGTTCATTGGGTCGATGAACGACTTGATGTCTCACACGAAAATGAGAAAAGAGAGAATAATAAACCGGATCTATCATTATGATAGGTCCTTACGAAAATATGAATGACTTACCTATGACCCGACGTTGCTTCGTAATCGCAGGTTGACGCACGATCTAGCTAGTACTCGTTGTATGAAAAAACACTTTGGCCAAACCTTTCGAAGATAAAAAGAACCAATTTCAAGGCTAAGAAACATTTATCATATTGCTTTTAGCAAAATAAAACATTAAAGTAAGAAAATTCTTTGGATTTATACCACAGAACATTGCATAAAATTCAAATGGTGCGAGGTGCGAGCGAGAATTCTTTTATTCTCCGCTGTTCTTTATGGATATCTTTTTGATTAACTGCGTTTTTGTGTTTGATTCCATAACGGACTTTAATTCCATTAAAATAAAGGTCAGCTTTTGAAACTGATGAATTTTGAAAATAATGTTTTTAAATGATTAGGTGCAAATGAAATTGACTATGGTATTAAATAGATTTAAGGTGCTAATTACCTATAGCATGTACTTGCATTTGTAATAAATAAATAAATGCCCCGGACAATTCACACAGCGCCATCTAGGTACTTTACCATCGTCCAAAAAGGTACTTTACAAACATTTTATGATTTTATGGATTGAATCCTAGTGGTAAACCAGTTAAAAAACCACACATAACTTTGTTCTTTTATCCAGTGTTTCCAATTTATTGCTGATGTAGAAAGAACATTACCTTGAAAAATAGCGGATAACCGGAATTACTCGACAAAACTTTTATTTTAGAAAAACAATCCATTGATTCAATACAATTAAAACAATTGTTTTATCGAGATCAATTTCACCCAGGTCGAAAAATAACGGAAAAGGAACGAATTGTCCGGCTTATGTGATGATCAAAAGATCAATTTAGACTGATTATTATTCATACAGTTTGCATGAGTCAGTAAGATCAAAACTCGGAGTATGCGTGGTAAGCCAACTTCCGCCTTTCGTCGATCGGCGTGATTTGC
This sequence comes from Keiferia lycopersicella, assembly GCA_029255805.1. Lineage (NCBI taxonomy): Eukaryota > Metazoa > Arthropoda > Insecta > Lepidoptera > Gelechiidae > Keiferia > Keiferia lycopersicella. The sequence continues at coordinate 2,063,062 of JARACZ010000018.1, forward strand.
CAACTTGCTCTGTGCCTACTCGCGCGTTAAGCCTACTGCAGCATTTACTGAACAATGTTGTCACAAAATTATCCGATTTACGAGTGAGTGGTCATACTTCATAGAGATTCAGATTTCCACGCAAATGAAGTTCAAATAAGTAGTACTTACTATACATAAATTAAAAATATGCTGTTTGGGCGAGTCATGCTACAACAAGATCCTTTGAAAAGCGAAACGCCTCAAAAACCAATAGGAATGCGCAAAGAATTACAGAGCGCAATCATGAGTTGGAAATATTTTTCAGAATTTGAAATAAGAAATCAGTTCCTTCTTCACGAACGATTTGAATATAGAATCGCAGAATGACTGAGCTGAACCGGAACCCTGGCTGGTTGTGGGTTGTATCGTTTATTTGCCGAGTCACGGTATGACGTCACGTTACGAGCGAATGCCAATTTGTTTGTATTCGAAAAAAATGGAAATTAGGTTTAACGCGGCGTGTTCGAATGCTTTATCAAAATGTACCGCTTTATGTATGGTACGGATTTGCTTTCATGTAAGCCGGAACGTGAGAGGAAAAAGTATGTTTGATTTTGAGGTTGCAACATTAGTTAGTAGTACGTTAAATTACCTAGTCTGTGCATGTATTGTTTTTAACCTCGGTGAATAGTAACTTGTTTAGTTTAACAAAGTATCATAAAAAATACGATACCACAAAAATACTTACGCGTAGACAAAGATTTAAAAAAAGCTGTAGCGTAGTCGAAATTTCTGTGAATTTGACATTATGTGCATAGTCAAAGTTTTATTATATTCCAAAGCTCTATCATCAATTATTCCGCAAGTAAGTTCCAAGCCTAAAACAAAAATTTCTTGCGGCACTATTGCTACCTAATGCAATGAAATACTATACTATAAAAGTTCTACATTAAAGGCAACTTCCAGACTACCTACGATTAGATTTTACGAGCCACTCTCAATGCCGATAGCATAACGATTTTCAAAGGTCGAACTTTCCGTACAGCTTAAAAAGTAACAACATGCAAGTACCAGGCAAGCATAATCGGCGGGAGCTAGCGGACAGGGTGGCTATTATGTATATGTGCAATATATGGTGTAAAAAACAAAATATGGAAAAAGAGGTTTGGACCTTTTTGTTTCATTGAAGGGTCTAAATTACTTTTTCATATTTCTTCCAATATTTCTGGGGAAAGTTGTCCAGTTTTATAAGCTTTTTTAGCCTCTTCAATATTTTCAGTTAATATTGTTACACTTTGTGTTATCTGAACTAGAATACCAATCGATCCTTAAAAAATACTATCATATTTGTCAATATGACAAGGGTAATAATGATATTCATTAATCATTTGCGTTCCCACGGTGCCAACATTTTCATTACTTCCACGACTATCTGTCACAGTCCTTAGACAGAATTTGAAATTAGACCAAATTAATTCCAACAAGTTATTTTATAATTTTATGATACTCGTAGTAGTCATAAACTTTAAACTCGTAAACACTTCAAATATCAAAACAAATGTAAAATTTCTCGAGTATTTACCTAGATTTGCCATTTAATCAATATGGCTTGCAAAAGTCCAAACTTATCCCAACGGCAAGTATCTTCCACAAGTGGTCACCCTGCTAAAAGTACCAGGCAAGCATAACCGAGCGGAGCTGGCGAGTCACGAACAAAACGGCCGATCGCGCTCGCCCCCGGGTGCCATTACTTCTAACGCCTGCAATGCGCTTCAAACAAGAACATATTTATGACTTCCTACTATGTTCTGTTGACCTAGTGTGTTGTACAAATACGGGGAACATTTTTGTTTTTGTTAGGTCACGTTTTTTTGTTTGTTTGTAATAAGTTATAGACAAAGGTTTTGTAAAAGAAGAGTTTCTATTGTATTGCTTGTTGTAACATCATTTTGCGCTTTCAGTATGATTATTTTGCCAGAAATTGGTAATACGGTTTTGTGTGTCTACATTAAATAGGTTAATATGTAAACAAATGATGGATTATAAAATAAAATAAAGTAAAATAAACACACATATATATACACAAATCACCCCTATATCCCTGGCAGGGTAGGCAGAGTCATAAGGACCGCAACTTACAAATGTTTGAAGGTCGTTTTATAAATGTCGTGTATCACAAAAAAGTAGTGTCAGTAGAATAAAACACACATGAAACGACCAATGTGAGCGACAAAATACACTACCATACTTAAAAAATAGCAAACTTTTGACACCATGGTTCATTGGGTTGTTGGATCTTTCGGTGTCCAACATGAAAAAAAGAGTACAGAAAACCAGATTTTGTTAAAATAATCCATATAATTCGAAATCACGTAATTAAACCATACGTTTACATTTAGAGATGCACACTACCAAAACGTGCTACTAGGTACTAGAGTTGTCTTTATGAGTTATGCATCAAGACACTTTGTGTCGCAACTACATAATTAATGGTAACTATTACACAATGGCTCCACAGGAACTTCATACTTAATTAAACTGCGTTATATTATATTCAGTTGCTCTGCAGTCTGTAGTGAGGCAGAAATGAGGTTTTCGCAATTAATTTTGAGCGTAAGAGTATTATGAAATTGCTAAGGTCTTTTTGTTAATACTAACTATTAAACTGTAACACTACTAATACTACTAATAAATAGTAGCAAATATTTATGTACATTTTTCGAGCAGTGGACTGTTGATGTTGATTTTGGTAACAATTTTTCTAAACTTCAATTTTGTTCAGTTTGAATATTATTAAAATTCCATACAACTTTTAGGCATATTAATTTTAATTTAGTCCCGATTTATTCTAAGGTCTCTAAAGGTCAACGGTTTTAATAAGATCTGAATAAAATATTTATGGACAGTTTTTAATCAAGAACATCTGAATTTGGAACCAAAAATGTCAATGACTCTCTAGAGTTGAACGATCCCGTATTTTTTTACTTGACAGCTTTTTAGGAAGTATTTTTTATTAGATAACCGTTCATAATTTTGTCGCCATTACAATTAAGTACAATTTTCTATGAAAATTTTGTTTCATTGGCACATTTTGTTGTAGTTTATCTTATCATACAAAAGGAATAACTCAACATTGTTAAGGCACAGATAAATACTAAACATACTCACTACTACAACAGCCACAACAGTCCACAGCTGGACATGGGCCCTCCCTATTGGAGTATATGCCATACTCACCACGCTTGACATGCGGATCGGCAAACGCAGTACAAGGAATTGTATTCATAGGAAATGCTGCTGCAGGGGTGATGCTATTGCAAGCCAGCACTTAACGGCATACATACAATCTGGAATAAATAACTGTTAAGTATACACAAATCACGCCTTTATCCGTTACGGGGTAGGCAGAGCGTTAACGGCCGTAAGAATACGGTCGCTATCGCCACGTCTGACATTTTTGAGGATTGTTTTCCGAGGTTGCATCAGAAAACATGTGTATCACTATAGTGACAGGTTGTCAGCCTGTCGCCTAAAAATTGTAATACACCAATACTCTCGAGTCCCTTAGTCGCCTCTTACGACACCCACGGGAAGGATGTGGGGTGATGCTATTCTAAGCCGGCATCACACGGCATACTTAACGGTATATACTGTTAAGTATACGTACGTATAAGGTGTGAAAATATTAGCTGCAAATATTTTAAAGGTTTCAATTACTTTCCCCAATAAACAGGTCGAAATACGAAATTAAAATTGGTTATCCCATTCATATTAAGACACAAGTGCAGTGATATACACGCATCAGCTCGAAAGAGCTGCTAGTGTATTAATATATAATAATAATAGGTTTAGGAAATACCTCCAAGAGGAGAGATAAAATAAAAAGTACTTATAATAATAATAATAACATTGACTTCGTCGGTTGGTTATTTTATATGGTAGGTCCAACATATTCTTCATTTTTTGACCCATGTTTCTTGGTGAAAGTTGTTCAGTTTCATGGGCTGATTCACCTCTTAAAATACTTGCAGCAATTTTTTTTACACCCCGCATAACTTGTGACATCACGTCTATTTTCTTTTCGTACAAAAATCTTTCAAGTAAACAACCTATGCTTTCAACTGGTGTAGTTATTAAAACGGAACGCAGCAACGACTTTTATTTAAGGCTGTGCACAATTTTTCCCTTTGCCTCAGGCTGGATGAGTACAAGGGCATAAGGGCACGGATAATTTTATCCCTTTGAACGACCTACGCTCAGCTACGGCAAAGTTTTAACAAGACATATCTCGTGTACCAAGTATACATACTTAGGTATATACTGCGTGTGTTTATTAATGATGTTTATTTTTGTTTTTGTTGAAGGAACTTGCTATTTTGCGTTGGTTGACTATGTTTAGAAAATGACATCAAAGATAAAAGATAGATCAGTTATGCTATAAAATCGAATTCAATTTACGTTATAATAAGAGACATCCATCGCCAATAGTAGTTATCCTGTACATGTATGAAACACTTATATGAACGAAACAAGTGGATTGCCAACTTGTAGCTAAGCTACACTTGCTTGCTTACTTGCTTAACTTGTAGAAGGCAGTTGAAAAATTCTGACAATAGGGTTCATTGGATCGTTGCACGATTCGGTGTCCCATACGAAAAGTGAGAGATAACGGTAACTTTTAATGAGAGGCAATGATTTTTGGAGCTTAATACGCCATTGCGTTTGATATACGCGTTATAAGTATAAAAACAGGCACCGAAATCTAGTCCCAACTTCACACCCTCACTCATCGATATCCTCAAACCAAAATGACGCTCGAAATTGGAAGCCAAGTAGATATTTTGCTGGCAATATTTTAGATCGAGCGATAAATTGGCCAAGTTAATATTGTACAAGTTAATATCGCTTGGAGATTAAGATCAAAATGGATTGGCGGGGTGGGGAGGAAAGGGTGAGGGGTGAGGCACATAGGAAGTTACTACTGGAACTCTATCGCGGTTAAAATTTAGGAAGTTGCGGATTTTATTAGCTTGTGATTTTATCGACTACAAATACGTATACCTATAGGTTATGCATTTGATATATTATACCGGCTGTAAGGTACGGTGTACCTTACAAAATTTTACAGGTAAGATCAGACCACGCAACCAAACAAAAATCGAATAGTCAGGCAGATCGCACACTTGACGCACGACAGAGCGCGAAAATATCACAGCGGTCTGTCAGATCCATACGAGAAACGGCACTCCCCATACTAAAATTGTATGGATCTGACAGACTGTTTCTAGTAGTGGATCTGACAGGCCGCTGTGATATTTTTGCGCTCCGTCGTGCGTCCAGTGTGCGATTTGCCACAGTGGATGGGAATTACGTTTGAGATTGAATTTTTGAGTAAAAAATTATATCAGAAAAATCGATCTCTGACACATCATTTGATTCTCCTTTAGCAGTAAAATCTATTTGTTTTACTCCGCGTTTGCTTATTTTTCCTTACGGCATCTACTAAGTGGGTCTATATGGTTTTAAATGAATTGCAAAACACACAATTTCAGCATCTTATGCTTCTTTTTATGATAGCAGTAAATACCACCTTACATCACATCACAGATTATCCTTTACAGCTTATTTATTCCTTACGGCATCTCCTAAGTGGGTCTATGGTTTAAAATGAATTGCACAGCACACGATTTCAGCAACCCTTACCATGACTTTCTTTTATGATAGCAGTAAATACCAACTTACATTTACAGTAACCGGCTACCTGGCACTCTAATAACTTTGTTTTATTCACGCGGGGCGCGGCAGGTCCGAATAATGTCTGTTATTCTTGTGAGCAGATGAGTACGCGAACTGAATTCGTAATGCCTCCCAGTTTGTTCAGGAAACTCGCGAAACGAGTTTTTTTACACTGTTTATTTTACTCTTCAATATTAATTGGGTTTTTGACATTTAAATATGAATCGCAGGTGATTTTTTTGGAGTTTGTTTATGTTTTTTTCAATTTTGTCCAAGGCGTAGGCGTTGGCTGTTCTCTTAGGCGTACGTGCTTAATTTTAATTCCTAATAGAATAGGGTATAAACGAGACGGTTTATAGGAAACAATTGAATTCACGAAAGAAAAGAGAATCTTGAAGTAAGTATCTCAGTGAAAGAAATTATGGATTTCATAAGAGACTGCCTACTCTGTCATCATCATCATTACCTTCATTATTTCAGCCATAAGAAATCTACTGCTGAACATAGGCCTCCCCTAAAAATTTCCAACTTGTCCGATTAGAAACAGCCTGTGTCTAGCTTTTCCCCGCGGACTTGACCAGATCTTCTGTCCATCTCGCGAGGGGCTGTCCTACGCTGCGTCTGCCGGTACGAGGTCTCTAATCGAGAACTCTTCTGCTCCACCGGTTATAGTTCCTTCGAGCAATTTGGCCTGCTCATTGTCACTCTCCGGTCTCATATTATTAGCTAGTTGGGTTTTTTCCGTCATCTTCAGACAGTGCCAGTGCCTTTATAAGAGCCCGCTATTATTTATTCTCTTTCGGTCATTCCATATTAAGGACCTTAATTCAACTCTGTATAGTTCAAGCGCAGAATTTAAAAGTTTATAAATAAAATATGACATCTTTTGTGGAAATTATTTGATGTCATATGCCAAGGCCGGTCAACGAGATTTTCAGACATTTCCCAGTTTTCTTGGACTTGTAACTCAAAACAATGCTAATTGACAAATTTCAAAGTTCTGGGTTCATGGAAGGTACACTGAGACTTTTGATTCACTTGAGAGAGGACGAAGAAGCCTGAATTTTCTTATTCTTACTGACTCATCAGACTAAAATATGATCAAAAACTGCGACTGGTGGCCCAATTCAGATGCTCTGGCCGGCCACTTCGTGAGATGACACATGCGAAAAATCCAAAATATTCATGTTCGGTCAAAAAACTTTCATAATAAGAATATGGTGATGGTCGTTTACGCTCTGCATTTCAACAGATAAAGGCGTGATATAATGTATGTTACATGGACAGTGCATATAGGCTGTCAGCGGTCACGTCGACTATTCAGTAAGAAGTGGGGCGAAGCTATTATACTGAACAGCGAACGACACAAGTTGGCATCGCTTTTACTCAAAGTGGACGAATGGGAACACTCTTTGTTTATGTTTTATACGTAAGTACCAGTTATGTTTAATCGTGGTACATTTATACAGATAGACGATAAATAGAGTAAGGATTAGCACTCTAAAAACTGATAGGGTGTTTACAGACAGTAAAAGAACTTAGGAACATAATAAATGTTGAAGGAATCGGTGCCCCACAAGAAAAAAAAAAGGTGGATTCGAAGGGTTGCCCCTCACATCCTGTATTTATAACTAACGGCTTGCATCTGCTACTAATAAGTCGCTTTCTCATAGGAACCGGATCATTTTCCCGTAGTAAAAGGTTGACTTCGTACCTCACGCTTTAAATCTTTTGCTATGAAGCCATTTCCCTATCTCGCAAAGTTGAGCTAGGCTCATAGGTACTAGTGTTTCATTAAGTCATAAAATGTTTCTCTATCCTATAACCATTTGATAAGGATCACAGCTAGTGGAAGGTTATAGTCTCTGCCTACTCCTCCAGGAAAAAGGCGTGATTTCTCTCAATACTTTCTGAATGAGGACTTTTTTCTCAATAAAGAAGTCCTTTTCCAACACTAAGTTCTTCACGGCTAAGGAATGGAATGCCCTGCCGTCGGATCTGTTTCCGGAACATTACAAGTTGAGCCTTTTCAAGGCAAGAGTGAATAGGCATTATCTAGGCAAGCATGTTCTATCATCGTTTGCATCGTCACTTACCATCAAGTGAGATAGTAGACAAATGCGGGCCTTAAATTACGTAAAAATTAAATTATGTTACATAAAAAACAAAATTAATGTCATTTTTTTAATATACCTACAAAGTATATACATTTGCATATTTTTCTTACCTCATCCAATTTTCCGACACGTAAATGTACTGAACAGGTTTGGTTGAGGAAAACGTACGAACGAAAATAGAAAAAAAAACATATCGCTCGTGTTTTATGGGTCAATGTGCATGAGCGAATATCAAGATGGGGTGAGTTCCGGATTGCGGAAGTTTTTATAATACCGTTCTATATTTCTTGTTGAAAGAACACTTGGGTATACTTGGGGCGACATTGAACCACATAATATTTCGGCGGATCGCACTCTTAACGCACGACGGAGCGCTAAAACGTCGCAACGGTCTGTTAGAGCCATAATAGAAATTGCAATCTCCATACTGAAACCACTCAACCCCTGTCCGTCGAGTGCGATTTTAGTATAAAAAGTGACGTTTCTAGTATGCATCTGACAAATCGCTGCGATATGCGATCCGCCTAAATGACTTGATGATACAACCACATCAGAACATAGTATAAACCAATACTGTGTTTCTGTATGTACTGAATAAGCTTGTGATTTGAATTTTGCAATATGAAGTGTAATAAAAAGGACAGATTGGGAGTGTGTGTTTGTGTTTGTGTGTTGATATGTGTAATAAGTGCTTTTACATGCCAACTTACTAAGAATTACTGTATAACAATCAAACCAGTATGTACGAAGCGCGAAATTCAGTCCTTCACCTCCATTTTAACCAACTTTAACTCGAAGAGCGTAAATTCTCTTTGTAGAAACTGTGACCTCAAAGTCTTCTGATTGCATTACTAGATAACAAAGAGTAGATAACAAACCAGAATTACTTCTATCTTATGTATCCAGTCCGCCACAGTACAGTAAATTAAAGCAGTAGAATAACTTCATAATATTACAAACGCTCGAAAACTCACATTTACGCAAACGCATGATGCTGAAAACACGCCATCTCGCAGATTTTTACCTGGCTTTGTCACCAAAAATCAAATTATTTATCAAAGTAGTAATTTTGACATTTAGCTTTTTCATGGTTAAGTATTAGACAAGGTATTAGATCATTGTAAAAAATTGAAAAATGTAGGATGCACACCTTGCCAAAAAAACGATTAAATTAAATACTCGTAAGAAACAATTCGTTTTCCCGCAGTAAAAGTAACCTGCTTCAACGGATGTGTTTGTCAAACAACTGCGTGAACGTCAGTTTTTAGTATAGGAAATTTGACCATACATCACAGAAGCATGCGTTACGGATGCGCTAAGATTGCGCAGCGTCGTGCGTTAAATGTAGGATTTTCCTGTTCTTCATCAGCATGTTTTTGCCCACTGTTGGGAATATGTTTCTCCTTATTTTCTCCATTCTTCGCGGAGTTCTGTCTTCAGCATCCCCAATATCCCGGCGCGATCCTTGATGTCGTCAGTCCATCTGGCGGGGGGTGGTCCTACGCTGCGCTTCCCAAGACCAATAGGATTCTCCTTAACTTATAGTGAATTGTTATGCCTAGAATGGGTCGACCCATTTTATTTTCGAATTGAATTATTTTTGCGCCATGTGACTTGTCCAGGATATTTACTAATTTATTTATGTTATATTTAACATAAATAAATAAAAAAGTAAATATCCTGGACAATTCACACAGCGCCATCTAGCCCCATACTTAGCAACGCTTGTACTATAAAAATGAAATAGCTGATACTTATAACAAGCCTCAGTAACAAACTTACTTACTTATTTACTTATGCTTTTAATATGGACCAAATAAATTTCCTCAGAAGCAATACTCGAGCAATACTGTTTTCTCATGTACTGTGACTCAGTAGTCTTGACGTTGTTTAGAAGTTACTTCAGTTAATTTATTAGTCTGTGCTGGATGTAGCTCCGCACTATCTTACCCACTATAAGATTTTACTTTTGTACTGTCCAAGATATCCTTTGTTTTTGCTTCTGAGTTATTTGTTCTATGTTAAAAGTATAAGTAAATAAGTAAGTAAGTTCGTTACTGAGATTTGTTATAAGTATGAATATTAGCTATTTAATTCTTATATTACAAGCTTTGCTTAGTTTGGGGCTAGATGGCGCTGTGGGAATTGTCCAGTATATTTATTTATTTTTATTTTTTTGTTATATTGCATTGTATTTGTATAAGTGTCAAAAAAACATTTATTACGTTTCAATCAGTTTATTTCGGCAGGCTGTCAGGAAATCCTGTTGCGACATGAGCACAAAATTTTGGTTCATCTCTTTTCATTGTTGGTACTTATTTGACAAATATTCTAAGACGTACTCTACTCTTAAAACTTATCAATTTTCATCTGAAACCTTTTTTATATAGGAGATTCACATCTTTATTTTAGAAAATGATCTTATGTAAAAGTTGTCCAGTTTTATAAGTAGAAAACAACCTATAAACATATGTACCTACTATTTTATTTTTTTACCTTATTGATATTTTGCTTTTATTAGACAAGGCAAAAATTTTGTTTGTCATAGAGAAAAAATGTTTTTCGCATCGCCATCTGTGGTCTGTGGTTTTTCAACAAAATACCATGAAAACTGATTTTCTAAAGGTACAAAATAGTTCAAAACTTCGAACGTCGATTGTTTTGTGTCATTCGAAATTCGAACGTGGAATACGGCACAGCAATCAAAGGGAAACTTTTTTTGTAAGAAAATAGCGTAGGAACCAGATGACTCGGCAGAAAACACGCCCGTCCGGAAAAAATAGCGCGTCATCACATTATGGCGGCGTTACTTTGTGAACGAAAACCTAATTCTATTATAGAAAATGCCGTTGAAATGTAGGTATTAACATTAATATACAGAAATTTCTATAACACCTATCTATGAATAAGTTTAAGCTAATTGTAGGTATCTGATTGACCGCGAATTGCTTGGTTTTTTTAAATTGTTTACTTAAGCTAACTAGATCGCATTGCCCCCGCGTCCCCTTATATATGATCTTTCATGAAAATCGTTTGAGCCGTTTCCGAGAATATAATCCGTGTATAAATACAATTTTGGATCTCAAAAACGTTATATAATATACAATCCTCCTTTAAAGGTATTAGATAGATTTTGTATAATTATTGACTTTTCGTAGTACTAAAAATGTTAAACTTTTTTAGATGTCAACATTTTGGTCCTAAAAGACTTTTTTACCTCAAACGTTAGAAAATGCTTATACAAAATAGGGACTCAAGTCTCAAACCAACTACTTAGCAAATAGCGCTACGCTTGCTACGAAACGTGCTCATCGTTCTATTTTTCGCAGTACGCCCAGGTGAATATTATGATTTTGCTACGCCGTAGCGCAGCGCTACGCTTTCTCCTACGATCTGCAGCCCATAGTATTGTGATACTACTTCCATCATAATTTATGTTGCCGTGTGATGCTGGTTAAAAATAGCATCACCCTATTTCTTACCTACTGGTGTGGTACGACAGTTTTAGGCAAGAGACTGATGACCTGTCACTATGTTCATTATTGTTCCGAAACGGCCCTCAAATATTCATCAAACGCACTTTAAAAGCTTTGCCTACCCCTCAAGGAATGAAGACATGATTGTATTTATGCATTGCTCTAGTGGGTGGAGTATAAGCTATCTGTTCTTAAAAGAATAATAATTCGCCATCTTTTAAACTCATAACAGGAACACGATGGCCTTATTTACACTTACCACACAACGCAGCGCTAAAATAATGCTCCAGTCTGTCAGATCCATACTTGAGATGCCAATCCTCATACTAAAACCGCTCAATTGCTGTCGGTGCATCTGCGTTTTTTTGACGTATCTGCATTTTTTGTCGTATCTGCATTTTTTGTCGTCGACAGCGGTTGAACAATTTTAGTATGAGGATTGACATTTCTAGTATGGATCTGACAGACCTGTGGCACTAGCGTGCCACCACAAACCAATGAAAGATGATCTTGCGACTTGAAAAATTTTATTACGGGAAAAGTAACCCTAAAACAATATTATTATATGATTAGGGGATGGTGGATGAGCTATGGAAACATAACAAGGAAAACATAGGCTTATAAATACCTTATAGGGTTTTCTCTAACTTTCGTAAGTCCGCTGGAACTCCATATGTGCACTTTGTTACATACTGAGCACTACATAAAAATAATTAATTACTAACTAATCACATACAGATCACTGGATTCTTATATCACTTGGATGTTTCTTTTGATCCTCGCTGCTCGCTGATTTTACGGGGACTGGGTCAAAAAGTCAGAAAAATGTGTGACGACATTCCAATTTCAAATTTGAAATGATTCGTGAAAGGACAGGTGGTTTATGAAGGATGTGGACGCAGAGGTTCTACTCTGCTACAGACCGCTGCGTTATTTAGCGCTGCGTTGTGCGTTAAGCGTGGGGGAGGCCGACGTTCCGGTCTACATAACCCAAGATGGAGGGGTGGAGATTTTATTATTACATCAACACGGTACGACATAGGGGGACGATAAACGCGTTTAAACGGCCTTAATCCAAGGTGACATTCGCGCTTCATTGGGCTAAATGTAGGGGGGGGGGGGGGTATCAACGGATAAAGTCGGATAGATATTATATGCTAATATTGCATTGCAAAGTTTAGAGAAATATTATGCATATATAAGGTGCAAATACATTTAGGGATGAAACAGCTTATGAAACTAAACAACTTTCCCTAAGAAATACAAGCCGAAATATGAAAAAAGAATTTGGACCTCCCATACGGTTGACTCACTCGGCTGCTAGATTTTGTATGGGAGGTCCAAAAATTTATTTCATATTTCGACCTAGGTATGTTTCTCGGGGAAAGTTGTTCAGTTTCATGGTCTGGTTCACCCCTTAAATTATTTGCAGCTAATATTTTTACACCTTATAGATGTGTACGACAGAAATTTCGCGGATACTCTACTGACAATAGAAAAATGTGATGGTGTAGTAAAGCTGACATGTAATTACAAGTAACTAAACAAGTTTACCATTGAAACATTTTCTAGGAATCATTTAAAATCCCATCAAAAACATCATCATATTCATGTCAAGATATAGCCGCAAGCGAAAAAGGCATCAGATCTCAATGGAGGTTTTCTTAATCTATACGTTAGTTCACCAACTCTTTCATAAACTTTACATCTTGGCTTAATTATTTACTACACTACCATGGCCCCAGATAATACAGGGTGTTAGGGACAGCGTCCCAAATACTGACAGGGTGCAAGCAGACCATGAAACTGAACAACTTTCCCCTAAGAACATAGTCAGAGAACGGCAAAAAATTTTCGACCTCCCATACATAATCGCGATCAGCTAACTGCGTTTACTATGGGAAACTATTTATTGACGTTTCCTAACATATGTTCCTAGAAGAAAGTTGTTCAGTTTTATGGTCTGCTTGCACCCTATCAGTATTTGGGACGTCTCTTACATCCTGTTTAAATAACGATCAGGTTAATACTGTCACTACACACATCAGCCTATAGCAGTCCACTGCTGGACGCAGGCCTCCCCCAAGGTACGCGTCAAGGCACGGTCTCCCGCTTTCGCCATCCAGTCTCTACCAGCCGCTCTCTTTAAGTCATTGGTCCATCTAGCCGGAGGGCGTCCGACTGTATGCTTTCCAAAACGTGGTCTCTACTCGAAAACCCGTTTACTCCACCGGCCATCGGTTCTACCTTCACTCATCATTAATCATCATTCTCCTTGCCTTATCCTGCTTCTCTGTCGGGGTCGGCTACCTAATCTAGAGGATTTGACGTGGAATCAATTTTTACACAGAGAGATTGACATCTGACCTCTGCAACCCGAAAGTCAACCTGGCTTAAATCCTAGGTTAAGTCACATTCAAATATCATCTGAATACATTATTTTTTCACTACGGGAAGTAAATCATCTCGTATTCATAGTTATTGTGCACGTCTCATCCGCCTTTCGCCAAATGCCATTTCCCTCCTATAGGTCTGCTGTAAGAAATTTCTTTTTTAGAGATAAGCAGTGCCTGCTGTGTCCATTTTATTTATGTTTTGTCCTGTAAATTTTCTTGTGTACAATAAATGGTAAAATAAATTAATAAATAAATAAATAAACAAAAATGTGGACATTGACTGCAATAAATTTCGAAAAAATATCTTAAGCTTGCGGTCTGAAAAACGAAACTTTTATCACTTACATTTGCAAACGTCAATTCGGTTATCCCTAAGTGGTTCCAGCAAATCCCTATACCTAAGTAGATATCCAGACAATTGACCTAATTGGGACAAAGGGTCAACGAATGGCACCAATGGACCGTGAAGTAATTAGGTGAGGATGATAATGACTGGGCCATTCGCTTTTGTTGTCAGAGGTGGTGTTGGGATCGAGACTCTTAATAGATTAGACAAAAAGTAGGTAAGCAAAGAAATCCTTTAAAAAGATTAATGCCGTTTTCTATAGAAAGTAAAAAGTCAGCAGAAAATCGTTAAAAACTATACACTGTGTTTCGGAGGAAATTGATTAAATTTAAGACGTAATTTAGGGCCTCGTACTGAACAACTTTCCCTATAGCACCAGTGCTATAAAATAGAAAAACAAATTTGGCTTCTCATACAAAATTCATGATCACCTGTCTAACTTGGTATGAGAGGCCGAAAGGATTTTAATCGTTTTCGTAGAACAATCTTTTTTTTTAATCAAACAACTCGCTTCTTTACTTTATATGATAAGACTCTCATTAAATACAAATTTATAGAAACCATTTTTAACATATGATTTGTTTTCTGTTTCAGGTATGTGTTTATGAAGAAAATACTTGATTACGTCCCACAAAACTGCATAGTTTTTGAGTACAGTGAGTTTTAAGATGAATTTTATCATGGACAATAAATAAAAATGTTATTTACCTATTCATTCGGATTTACCGCACCCACAGTGCCATACAATTGACAAGCGTCGACCGGGAATCGAACCCGGGCCGCGTGGGGTACCGGCCCACTGCTCTGCTACTGAGCTATAGACGCACCGGTCGACGCTTGTCAATTTTTCGAATTACACGTTGAACAAACTAAAAAATAAGTACGTACAGTTTAGCAGGTACTGAACTCAGCCACAAGACTACTTTTTATTCACATAATACCTACTTATCATTCCAATATCATTTAGAAAATTTTTGCTAAATACAGCCAAGTCTGCGTCGCAAAAGTAAGACGAACTTTCTAGAATTCAGAAAAACATCTTGCAAACACAGATAAAAAATAGATTTGGCAGGTGAACGACCTAACAGAAAACAAGCCGCAAAAACAGCATAATATACGACTTAGCCGTACTCCGGAAAGCTGTAGGTCGCGTTCACGAAATAGAGCGATGCGGTGATATATAAGGTGTAAAAAATTTGAGCTGCAGATATTTCAAAGGGTGAATCAGCACAGGAAACTCAACATCTTTCCCCAAGAAACATAGGCCATATTTCGAAATATGAGAAAAATTTTTGGGCCCTCCCATAGACATTGACTTAGTCGGTTAGTTATTTTGTATGGGAGGCCCAATTTTTTTTCAGATTTCGACGTATGTTCCTTGGAGGATATACTTTAGTTTCATGGGCTAGTTTACTTCTTAAAATATTTTCTGCATTTTTTTTTACAACCTGTACAAAAATAATGGCGCGCACAGGCGTCTGTACACAATGAGTCATTCTACTTCTTTACCGCCGAGTCGCATTAGCACCGCTCCGCTTTAATTTGTGTACCCACCCTTACGACTGCGTAAGCAAGTAATATCTTTGCGTAAAATGAAGCATTTACTTAAGTGGCAGTTATGCTTATGGAAATCGTTATGTTTACATCAGCGCGTGTTGGCAACACTGGCAGTACTGGCTGTGTGTAGGTACATGGGTTTTAGATAAAGGTAATTGAGGGGAAAACTTACCGTGTGTTGCCAGCTTACAATAGCATCGCCTCATTTTTACCCATGGATATCATATTTTAAGAAATTAGTCCAAGAAATAGGCAGACAGAAACGCCTATAACATAAAGATAAAAATAAATATTCTATACAGTATGATAGTATTCCGTTATATCGAAGTTTCAAACTCGAGTACATGAAAAGTTAACCAAAATATTTCATATACTTAATCCGACTCTTTTTGAGGAAGTTTTTAGCATGGATCTGAGAGACCGTTGCAGTACAGATGCGTTATTTTAGCGCTGCGTTGTGCGTTGAATGTCAAAAAGGCCTATCACTACTAAGTGTTCAACGTTACGGTTGTTCCCGCCTACCCCGCTAGGGATAAAGACGTGATTTGTATGTGTGTGTGTGTGTGTGTGTGTGTGTGTACAATGTTTCCATAACTATTCCTTCTCAATGTTCATCCAATCATAGAAGCACATTATAGATATTGTAATCCGATAATTATGAATTTTTCTCTGTCTACCCCGCCAGGGATAAAGCGATTTGTGTTTGTGTGTGTACAATGTTTCTATAACTATTCCGTCTCAATGTTCATCCAATCATAGAAGCACACAGATATTGTTATCCGATAATTATCGATGTGTTGCCAATTAGAAAGTTCGCGCTCGCAATCATGCTCGAACGGATGAATAGTTGAGCGGGTAGTCTGTGATTCAATAAATATCTTCGATAGTCTCTCTAGGCATTTGTGTTAATTAATCATATCATCATTGCGATAGATAACAATATTGTTATGACTTGTCATTATAGGTTAGAATAATAAGTGATAGTAAGAATAATCAATTTGCCGTGTGATGGCTTAGGATAGTATAACCCCCTTTCTTTAACGCGGGTGTCATAAGAGGCGACTGAGCAACTCAAGGGTTTCATGTGTATTACATCTTCCTCAACTCAAGAGCTTCATGGTGACAACCTGTCACTACAGTAATACTCAAATCATCAGAAAGAACCCTCAATATTTGTCAAACGTGGCAATAGTATCTTCACGGTCGTTAACGCACTGCAAAGGATAAAGGCGCAATATGTGTATGTATGTAAGAATAACTAAGAATGTTGCACGATCATGCACCGTAATTCACAGATAACTACATTCTAAGGTTATTACAACACTGCCTCAGAAGGAGGGTTGGTTTTCGAGAGTATGGATGTGTGTATGTATGAACTTTAGTAACACCTAAATTACAACATTATAGAAACTCCTTATTATGTATGGATATGGTCGCGAATTAATCTGTCAGCCTTTGGACATCAAAGGCATCATTCCTTAGATGGTGATCGTTACTCTAGCACATGAGAGACCTAGGCGGATCGCACACTTAACGCACGACTGAGCGCTAAAACATCGCAGTGGGCTGTCAGATCCATACTAGAAATATCAATCCACATACTAAAACTGTTTGACCGCTGTAGACGCAGCGCTATCGCAGCGTAGTCCACGGCGTGCGGTTTTAGTATGGGGAGTGACGTTTCTAGTATAGATGTGACAGACCGCTGCGATATTTTAGCGTTCCGTCGTACGTTGGGTGTGCGATCCGCCTAATTACTAGAAGTACTTTTTTTATTCTGGTACGTGATTGGGTCTTTCGTAGACTATTGGGAGCCTCACATGTCAAGAATAAACTAAAACTTCCTCCTTACGTAACGATGCAAGTTTTAGTAAACACCGTATCGTGCAAGTCAATAATACTGCTGCCCTACTTTAAGAATTTCTTGCGAACTCATCATAATTACTCATTTGACATGAAAATATTTTTGCTTTCGTGAAAACAAGTTTACTTATGCCCCAAGTAGTTATACAGGGTGTAAGAAAAAGCGTGTCGTTACTTCTAAGCGCTAAACTGTCCCATGAGTTTGAACAGCTTTTTGAATGTATGTTTTTCCAATACTCTAAAAAAATAGTTTTTTGTGCTATGTTTCTCAGGGTTTAATGCACAGATACACTTTACCCGTGTGATGCCGGCTTAGAATAGCATCACCCTATATCCTTCCCGCGGGTGTCGTAAGAGGCGACTAAGGGACTCGAGAGTATTGGTGTATTACAATTTTTAGGCGACAGGCTGACAACCTGTCACTATAGTGATACACATGTTTTCTGAAACGACCTTGGAAAACAATCCTCAAAAATGTCAGACGTGGCGATAGTGGCCGTATTTTTAGGGCCGTTAACGCTCTGCCTACCCCGCAAGGGATAAAGGCGTGATATATGTATGTATGTATGTATGTACACTTTACCCCTTAAAAGAAACGTCAGCTGGTATTTTTTCTAACACCCTGTATTTATTGATTTCGTATTTTAATGAACTATACTTGATCAAAAGACTTTTTTTACAAAAATATTTCTTACATAAAACCAATAAGTATGTTCAGAACTCATCGACAAAAAGTCTAGTGAGAAAAAATATAAAAAATATTTCAAATTTTTGCGTAAAAAACATGTGATTTTATCAAAATATTATTGTGAAATTTGAGTCATTAAAGATAAAATACTCGAAGTAGAATTTTTGCACTTCAACCGAACATTCTGATACGTGAGGTATTACGTTTATGAAACACGAGTTAAGGAAATTACTTTCCGAAAGGTCTTACCTTGGTGGAGAAAATTTGATGGCCTGAAGCTGTATACCTCGATATTCATTGCCGTTGGAACACAAGCTTTTGATACACTTGTCCAAGAAAACCGTCAATGGATGGTGAGTTGGAAAGTTGGAGATCAACAGCGTAGCACAATGAATAGCATAAAAATGAACGCTTAGCTCATCTTTTGGCTTTGGGAAGAATGGTGTTGAATTAATTTTTGTGATGGAATTTTGCTGCACGAAGATATATACCAAGGAGTTTACAGGTACATTGATCTAGATTTCTCAAGGATGATAAACACTGAAAAGAGAGCTTATATAAAGATTTTTAAACATACTATCAAGATATACCGATATACGTTAGAGGCTGAATTCTGAGACATTGATATCATTGGCTACGTATTAGTAATTAATAGAAAAGAATAATGGAGTCTCAAAAAATAGTAAGAAATTAGAATTCTACAAACAACAACAAAATTCAATAACTTGTCGACAAGCTGACAGCCTCTAACTAAAAAAATAAAGTACGCAAATTATCTCAATCGGCCCTGAAAAATGATAGACGTAGAGATAGCGACCGTATCTTCGCGGCTGTCTACCCCACAAAGGATAAGACCTCAGATGTGTGTGTGTGTGTGTATGTGTGTAAACACATTCAATTAGACCAGCTGTTATATATCTGCTCAGCGAGGAATTGAACTCGGATCGTTTGCTTACAAGATACCCACTACTGCGCCGTCTGCGTCGCAGGATTTTCACTTTGATGTTCTGCCTAGGGCAGTCTTTTGTTAGGATTTTGCAACCTTTGCTTAAAAAGATACGATTCAATTTCTATTTCGGTTACAAAGCAATGTCTGTACTATGTGGGTTTGTATGAGGATTATGTAGTCTGTGGAAAGTGAAAACAAATACGGCTTTCGTTTTCGTACCAACCCTTTTTTTGTCTGCAGATACGAGTAGCTTATACAAAAATCTATTTATGGCCCATACAATTTTTTTCTAAATAATTAACATTTTCGGTGTTATTACACAAACCTATTGTGTAACTTTTTTACTGTTATATGACATCAAAGGTTGTTGACGTAGTTTTCACATATTTTCTTATTGGACCACATGATGGGCTGACATACGAATATTCAGAATCATCCCTCAATACTTGTCAGATTATGCGAAAGCTACTGCACTTTTCTCGGCCATTAACACTCTGTCTTAAACACAAGGTATAAAGGCGTGATATAAGTGTGTTTGATATATTACGAAGTTTTAAATCCATGCCATGTGATTAGAATATGATAGCATCACCCCATTTCTTCCTGTGGGTGTTGTGAAAGGCAACTAAGGGACCCGAGGGTTTCATGTGTATTACAATTGTAGGTGACAGATTTTAGGTGGAACCTGTCACTACAGTGAAACATGTATCATCGAAAAGGGCCCTCAATACTTGTCAGACGTGGCGATAACGACCGTAATTTTACGATTGTTAACGCTCTGCCTACCCCGGAAGGGATAAAGGCGTGATTTGTGTGTGTGTGTGTTAAATCAATTTTAGAGTCACGCCATTGAAATATTTGTTCAGTGTTAACCCCCAGTTAGTAAATAAATAAAAAACGTCTAAGGCCTTTCCCACACTTAACGCACAACGGAGCGTTAAAATATCGCATTGGTCTATCAGATACATACAAGAAACGTAACTCCCTTTACTAAAAACACTTTCGACGGACGACGCTGCGCTAGCGCTGCGTCGACAGCGGTTGAGTGGTTTTATTATAGGGATTGACATTTCTAGTATGAATCTGATACAACACTGCGATATTTTAGCGCTCCGTTGTGCGTTAAACGTGCGATCCGCCTAAGGCAACAAGACGGTGACAGTAATGACCTACTGTCGTGACCAGGTTTCTACTACATCATGGAAATTAATAATGGTAGGAAAATTATGGTAATGATGGAAAAGAAAAATGAATAGTTGAGCTAGTAATTTATGGCGGATCGCACACTTAACGCACAAGGTTCCACTAAATTAACGCATCCATAACGCAGCGGCCTGTCAGATATGTAATAGAAACGTCAACCCTCATACTAAAACCACTCAACCGATGTCGACGGATGCGTTAACAGAACATTTTAGAGAACGTTGCGTTACAGATGCGTTATTTTAGCGCTCCGTTGTGCGTTAAGTATGTGATCTGCCTATGAATGCAAAACATTATTAATACATACATACATATATCACGCCTTTATCCTTTACGGGGTAGGCAGAGCGCTAACGGCCGTAAGAATACGGTCGCTATCGCCACGTCTGACATTTTTGAGAATTGTTTTCCAAGGTTGTTTCAGAAAACATGTGTATTACTATAGTGACAGGTTGTCAGCCTGTCGCCTAAAAATTGTGATACACCAATACTCTCGATTCCCTTAGTCGCCTCTTACGACACCCACGGGAAGGATGTGGGGTGATGCTATTCTAAGCCGGCATCACACGGCTGAACATTATTAATATTGAACATAATAATAATATAATAAAATAATGTACAACGAGTATTGTTATTGTTACTGTAAATAGGTATATGTTTGTCATAAATATTTTCTATGTATTCTGAAATTATAATCCTGTACTTTCAAAACTATGGGAAATCCTTAAATATAAGCCTGCAAATATTTTAAGGGGTGAATCAGCCCATGAAACTGAACAACTTACACTACGAATGTGCGAATTAATGTAATGTCATATTATTACTACTTAAGATCTTTAATGTACCGTGTATGCTTGTAAATAAAATATCTTTATCTTTATAAGGAACATAGGTCTAAATATGAACAAAAAATTTTAGGCCCCCCATACAGATTGAGTCGTTCAATCAAATTTTTTTTTTTACTTTTTCGACCCCTGTTCCTTGGGGGAAGTTGTTCTGATTCATGGACTGGTTAAGTTCTTAAAATATTTGCAGGTAATATTTGTACACCTTATATAATTATTACCTATGATTTTTTAAAGTTTGATGTACTTATACAAACTTATATTTGTCTACTAAATATATATATATACAAAACCTGAATACAAAGTAGTTTAAAGGACACATCCACATTACTAAAGTAGTGAAGTTAATCAAAATTACTTTTCGAGGCTTAGTGATTTTTTCATCATTCTCCTTGCCTTATCCCGTTCTCAGTGGGGGTCGGCTGCCTACCTAGGGGATTTGACGTGGAAACAAGTTTTTACACAGAGTGACTACCATCTGACCTTTGCAACCTTCGGACTAACCTGGCTTGAATCCTAGGCTAAGTCACATTCGAATATCATTTGAATTCAAATTTATTTGATTGTGGGTTTCATCATGACGTTTTTCCTTCACCGTAAGAGGAGTCGGTAAATGTACTTTTGGGGCTTAGTAGCAACAATAAATTCGTTTTCATAATAATAGTAGTCATAAAACACCAAAACCTTTTGTCCGCCGCAAAACCTAGTTATCGCCTTGCGTGCTTAATGTAGATCAGGCGTCACAACAAATAGAACAGACACTTGTGATTATACTTGCTCTAGTGATGGGGTAAAATATTTATTATTTTGATGAATGACGTTATAAAAACTACGAGAGCTATGGAAAGATATTTGCTCTCGTTTGAATGGATGAAGTCCGGAATCATTCGGTCCTTAAACGACTCAGTGTCCCATTATGAAGAGAGAGGGAGAGAGAGAGATAGTCTGGAAAAAGAAAGAAATCCAGAAGACCAAAGTATACAGCAAGTTGAAGTGGTAGTAGCCTGGCCACATCTTTCGTGGAACTGACGGACTGTGGATTACCTAAGCGGGTTTACGGCAAGCGTAGCGTTAGAGGCCCTCTGCTAGTTAGACTAATTACAATAGAGCAGCCTTGTATGGTAGCGACTGGATGGTAAAATAGTTTATGTCCTTGCTTATAATCAATTAATTACCTGTTTAAAAACGATATCCTGAAAAATCGTTCTTTATCTTACAAATCGATTATTTAAAAAACGATTTTCTGACAACATGTCACATCCTTACGTACAAGCAGAAAGTGCCATTACTACTGATTACCAATCAGGTTTAATGGAAGTGAGCACAAGCTGTTCGTATGGAGAATGACAGGTTTATGTTGTCAGAGCAAGTTTGGGTCACAATTCCACCGAGTGGACCGGAACGTAAGGAATTTGTATTTCGTCATACATACATATAATCACGTCTCTTTTTTGGAGGGGTAGGCAGAGACTACATCCTTCCACTTGCTACGATCCTGACATAACTCTTTCGCTTCCTCAACATTCGATAGTAGGTTTAAATAGCTCTCGGGAAATCTGTGCTATTAATTTATTACGATTTTCATGCACTCATAAGTCTAAATTATTAACATAAATGAAAATAAGGAATTGGATAAATGGCAGAACAGTGGGACGGTACCTCATGTGCCGGGGTTCGATTCACTGTGCAATGTGCTATTAGTTATTTTTTAAATTAATTTGGTGTGCTTATAGTTCTATGACAACGAGTAGGTATTGAAATTTGGTCTTAGGTACATTTGGAAATATAAATTACCACAAGTAAGGAGCGAGACTTCAAGAGAAAGGACACAGGCATCTTTATTGGTGGATCGCACACTTGACGCCTTAAGCATAAGGCGTCCCACTCGACGGACGATACTGTGATAGCGCTGCGTCGACAGCGGTTCAGCGGTTTTAGTATGGGGATTGACATTTCTAGTATGGATCTGACCGCTGCCATATTTTTGCGCTCCGTAGTGCGTGTGCAATCCGCCATAGGCCATGATTTTGTACCAGCTACATCCAATAGCTGTCTGTAAACCCTTATGCTAGTGCTTTAACTAGTAGAAACTACTGTTTCAATGTGGTATATTGAAAGTGAACGTAGAGAACATTGCAATAAAAGGTTCTAGTCAAACAACCAGCGGGGTAATCTGGAGTCCTTTGAGTGCAGTGCCACGAGATACAACCTCCATTCAAACTCTTCCGCGTCCTCTCAAAGAGCGGAAAAAAGTTCAAGCGGGCTTCCGTGGCGGCGGCGCGACAGGACTAGCCTAGCCGACCTATTTGTGACCATTGTAGCGTCTGCAAAAACTTGTCTTTGTATTGTTTTTTGTTTGAGAAAAAGTTTCGTTTTTCATAAGACTGAAAGTGTGATACAGTGATTACTTTGAGTTTTTGTTTATCGTGTCCATCGTCCTTGGCGTTATGAAATTAAATTAGACCAAAACGTAGCCAAACGCACTGCGTAAGTGATAAAAAAATACGCATAAGTATATTACAACTTTAGACACCTACCTTATTTTTGCTTAAAGAATAGTTTGGCTATATATGGGGCAGTTGTGTCTCGCAGCAAAAGGGTAGAAGATAAAATATGATTGTTTTTTTTTACCATTAAATTTCTTGATTTATGATATACATTAATTACAACTTAAAACGTCATTTATCTTCCATAACAAGCATTTCAATACAGTCCAATGTGGCGCAGTGGTAGTGCAACTGCCTTTGACGCAAAAGGTCCTGGGTTCGATTCTCGATGGGTCTCTCATAAAGTTGGCATTTATCACTTTGTGAATTTGTTCCCAGTCTGGTAAGGACATTGCGGACTGAACCACCCGATTGTCTGTAAGAAAGATGGTTCCGAGTTTTGGATGGCACGTTAAGCCGTAGGTCCCGGTTGCTGTCTATGATTACTTAGTCGGCGGTCGTTACCAAATCATGTCAGAAGCCTGCTACCTACTGGTAGAAGGTGGTTGAAAAATTCTGACAATAGGGCTCATTGGGATGTTAGACGACTCGGTGTCCCACACGAAAAGACAAGAGAGAAGAATACAGTCCAAATTAGGATGCTGTATAGGCTGTCTGTACACGGAGGGCTGAGTCAACTCATCTCGAAGCAAATATGTGTTCAGAGCGTGTACACACTATGTGTCCACCGCCCTAGTTCAGACTCGAGGGCCCCGTCGATAAATCCACTTTACAAGCCGTGGATAGAAAAATGACCAAACATTCATTTTGTAACCCGCTTATGTTAGGTACCTACTAGTTGACGACCGATGTGGCGCAGTGGTAGTGCGACTGCCTTTGACACAGAAGGTTCCAGGTTCGATTCTCGGTGGATCACTCACAAAGTTAATATTTATCACTTTGTGAATTTGTTCCAAGTCTGTTTAGGACATTGCGGGCTGAACCACCCGATTGTCCGTAAGAAAGATGGTGTTTTCCATTTGTTTGGGGTGTTCAACTTTTTTCCGTATTTTGACCTTTGTTTCTTAGGGAAAGTTATTCAGTTTCAAAGTAATTCACCCCCAAGTAATATTTTTCCAAGCGTGTACAGAGCCCTGTCGATAAATCTACTTTACAAGCCTATTTGAATAGAAAAATGTTTAAACATTCATTTTGTAAGCCTCTTATGTTAGGGAACTTACCTAATATTTTAGATTTAAATTATGAGAAAACAACAATACACCAGAATTTTTTTTTTGATACATACACATACGCAAATCGTGCCCATATCCCTGGCGGGGTAGGCAGATCGATCATATTTTTACGGTCTTTGTTGCCTCGTCTGACGATGTTTGAGGGTCGTTTTAGATCGTGTATCACTATAGTGACAGACAGGTTGTCAGCCTGTCGGCTAAAATTGCAATACACATGAAACCCTCGAGTCCTTTAGTCGGCTTCTACGACACCCGCGAGAAACGAATGGGGTAGCGCTATTTATGTTATTTTTATAGTGATTCATAGTCATAATAACAGTTCAGTAGTCGTGTGATGCCGGCTTAGAATAGCATCGCCCCACATCCTTCCCGTGGGTGTCGTAAGAGGCGACTAAGGGACTCGAGAGTATTGGTGTATTACAATTTTTAGGCGACAGGCTGACAACCTGTCACTATAGTGATACACATGTGCCGGCATCACACGGCAAATCTTTTCTCTACGTTTTTAATAAACTAGTATAGCTCCAGGTCAGGTTTTGTGGTTCTGGTAGGGAATTTCCAACCAAGGGACAACTTTTCACTGGTTTTTCGTATACTTACTAAGCATAACCATTACAAGTGGACCCTTTAGGTATAACTTAATATGAAGCACTTGCGTAACTAGGTACCAGAATGAGATTTAACGAACCGTGTTTGGCAGGATTCCGTCAAATCAGCGGCAAGGAGAATTACTTTACTAGGGCTTCTTTAAGGAACTTCGTACACAAATTGTTTTAGTAAATTTTGTTTGTATTATCAAATGAATTTATAAGATATTTTTCATATAAATAATAAAAATAAAATAAAAATTCTTTTATTCAGGTAAAGAAACCCATTTTGTTAGTAAACAAACTTAAATAACTAAATTGTTAGTACATCCTATATATCTAATTTAATTCTAAGTAGCATAAGTAAAATAGCTTGCGATGTGACACGATACACAGAGTCAATGGCAAGCATGTAACTCATAGCTGCGACTTTGAAAAATATAAAACTAAACACTGCATTACATTTGGGAAATATCTGCAAAAATTTTTCGTCTATTTTGAGCCAGTTGATATTTATTATCTTGTAAAGTTTCTAGTCTGGTTTGGACGCTGCAAGCCAAAATAAAGTCGTATGTAGTCGTCCGAAAATAAAGATGGTTGCGTGTTCCGGAGAGCACGTTACTTAAAAAATCGTTAATTAATAAATTGCAGCGGTCGAACCCCGAAATGGAATTGGTCGATCCCAATGATTATTCAGACGACGTTTGTTAGAAAATCCATGTCAGAGACCAAGAACAGGCGGCTAAAAATAATCTGACACCACCAAGTTTCATCGGGTCGTTCGTAGACTCAAAAACCAGTAAAAGAAAAAAAGTACGCAAATTGCGACCTTCACAGGACCATCTAAACCACTTTTAGAAACAAAGTGATCTCACCTGATGTAGTATCCTTGAAAATTGGTCTAAGTTAAGCCCAGACAGGGTGTTGATTCGGTAATCTCTCTTAACTTAAACTAGAGCTGTGACTTTTTGACAAATACATTTTAGATAGAGGTAACTAGATTCTACTGACACCTCAAGATTGCACTCTAGATATGTAGATTACAGAGTTGAGTGCGGTTTATTTATACGAGCCATAGTCATGTCATCTTTGAAATATTGTGTTTCTTTGCTTTCTAGTCCTTTAACGCCGTACTTTCAAATAACGTAATTTTTTTACTGATACTGCGTCATCAAATAATCCAGTTTCACTCGCAATCATCCCCTGTCCATTTTTAAACCTATCAGCGTTATTTTATGCTTAAGGAAAGTACCGAATTGCCACCAGGATCAGTCTCGCTCGCTAGTTAAGAAGTCCAGCCGATTGAACAAGTTAAGCCAAGCTCAGTGTCAAACGTTAAGTGGGTGACGTTGGGTGTATGCCAAGTAGGTTTCTGTGATAATATTTTTAAGGCGGACGGATACTTTGTGATATTGACAAGTTATTGCGTTGGACTTGGCAATAAATCATTGTGTTTTTATTGCTCTGACAAAATGTACGTATTAGTGTCTGAGGCTAGCTAATGTAAGTGGAGTAGGTGATGAACTTATTACTATCATTTTGCCGTGTGTTGCCGTCTTAGAATAGAATCACCCCATTTCATCCCGTGGGTGTTGTAAAAGGCAACTAAGGGACTTGAGGGTTTCATGTGAATTACAATTTTAGGCGACAGGCTGACAACCTGTCATTACAGTGATACGTGTATTATCGAAAAGAGCCTTCAATACTTGTCAGCGTAGTGATAACGACCGTAGTTTTACGATTGTTAACGCTCTGCCTACCCTGGTAGGGATAAAGCCGTGATTTATGTATGATTTGTGTATGTATCATTTTATCTTGCAGCTATATTTATTCTGTTTCTTCTTCTTCGTCGTGTCAACGGATCATTATATTTTTGCAGTGCCTAAAATATAGCTTGATACTCGTACACCAATGACTTTTCTGTGAGCTTCACGCAAATGCTATGACATAAAGTCTATCTTCCTTTGTTTACTTCCCTTTTAGTGTGGATCTGTCAAAATTCACAGAGGCATCAAGCTAAAATTTATGAAGTACTAGCTGGTACCCGCGACTTCGTTTCGCTGACTTAGTATTTTAGATGATAAAATAACCTTGTTTCCTTCACTAACGTCCTAAATTATACATGCTAATCTGGGCTCCTATTAGTGCTCCTTGTGGACTACGTGAGGAACACCAAACCTTATAAGTCTATATTCCAGCAGAAACTACCCATCAAGCAGAACAACTTTTGCTTTCGTGCCATATCTTTATCTCGTATAGTTTAGGTGGGCTCCTGGTTGTGCACCTGGTGGTCTACATCAGGTACTCCAAACCTTCAAAGTCTATATGCCACCAGAAGCTACCCATCAAGTTAAACATTTTTTGCTTGGTGCCATGTCTGTATCTCCTATAGTTTAGGCGGGCTCCTGGTGGTGTACCTGGTGGTCTACTGAAGGTACTTCAGACCCTCGAGTGGTGAAAAAAAGTAGCCTATGTCCGTTCTCGGTATCTTACTAATCTCTGTGTGAAATTTCATGATGATCGGTTCAGTGGTTTGGCCGTGAAAGCGTAGCAGACATACAGAGTTACTTTCGAATTTATAATATTAGTATGGATAAGTAGGTATCTATGTATACGACAGATGGGCAAATAAATCATTACTTCAGACGACACGTTGTAAAATATGTTTGCTGATAAGATCGAGTCTTTATCGAATTTCATAAGAGTTCCAAACCTAATCATGCGTTTCACAGATTTTTGATAGAAAACAAAACGTGATATTTAGGAAACAAGATACAGCTGTAGATTTTCTTTTTTTTTTATTTTATTGATGTTACAAAAATAAAGTCAAGCCAAGACAACGCTGTAGATTTTCTGTATTTTTTTGTAAAAGTCACAAATATGAGATCTTTTCCCTTTATGATGCGCACAGTATAGAGACTTATCTCGCGGGCGAGAAGACTTAATAAGTGTCTAATCAAACGAAATAAATAATTTTGTCTACAAGGGTAGAGAAAATCGAAATCGCTGTTGCGCATCAAAACTTGATGTTCCATCTTTTGTTGTAACGTCCATCTGAGAACCTCCTTCAAACCACTTGACGTCCATGTCGTTCTGAATGTCTCACAAAGATAGCAATCGCGAAATTCTGCGGCAAGCAGGGAATTGAACCCACGACCTATATAGAACATTAATTTGCTGTTATGTGGTTGACATTGGACGCACGCCAATGCACAAATAGCGAGTACATTGTTTCAACTGACAAATTTTAGGAGTTTAGGCTTAAAATGTCGCCCCGACTAGGCAGTAAATAATTTAGTGCTGTGAATTGTTTGAGCTTCAACAAAATGGATTTTGTGAAATACGGATTCGAAATATTTTTATCCAGTTAACATTGAATTGTGGGTCCTGTATAAAAGTACAAGGCATAAGTTTGCCCAGGAATTGGGCAAGAGCGTTCCCTGTTCAAAAAAACTCAGCCCAAACCTATCTATAAGGTGGAAAAATATTAGCTGCAAATATTTTCAGGTTTGAATCAGCCCATGAAACTAAACAACTTTCCCCAAGAAACATAGGTCGAAATATGAGAAAATTTTTTAGACCTTCCATACAAATTGACTTGGTCGGCCGGTAATTTTGTTTAGGAGGTCTAAAATGTTTTTTACATATTTCGACCTATGTCCCTTGGAGAAAGCTGTTCAGTTTCATGGGATAGTTCACCCCTTAGAATATTTGCAGCTAATAATTTTACACCCTATATAGACATTAAGGATAAAATATTGATAAATGAAGCACAAGCTTTTTCAGTCATGTGAAATTCAACTATATCCTTCTCTTTTTCTATCACTTTGAATGAAAGGGATGGAATTATATTTAGATTACCAAATGGATCTTGCAATATGGAAATCAGGCGTACACAGCCCGTTCTTATTGCAGAAGCGAGGGAGATGAAATTTAAATAAAGAATTGTTTATGGGATTTTCGTTGAGATTTAAGGCGAATTTCAAATGAAAAATACCCACATACACAATTTATGTAGACCGCATAACAACCATATTTAGTAATTTCCTTTTCGTGTGGAACACCATTACGGATAATGACCCGATGAACCTTGGTGTCAGCGTTTACTTAAACTATAGTATACTTTGATTTTAGTCCAAAGCCCTACAATTTTCAGGATAATATTTGTTAATTGAAGTACTTTTACATACATACATGAACATACACATATCACGCCTATATCCCTGGCGGGGTAGGCAAAGCGTCAGCAACCGTAAAAGTATGGTCGTTATCGCCACGTCGTCTGACAAATGTTTGAGGGTCGTTTCAGATAAGCCGTGCATCACTATAGTGACAGGTTGCCAGCCTGACATAAAATTGCAATACACATGAAACTTACTAGTCCCTTAGTCGGTTTTTGCGACACCCACAGGAAAGAAATGGGGTGATGCTATCCCAAGCCGGCATCACACAGCTTTTAATAAGTAGAAAACCATTTCCGTTGACTTGTTTAGGTACTCATAATATTATTTTGTTCCTATATTACAAAAGTTTCATCTACCCTTTATTAAATACAAACATTTTGATCTTTATACCTCTAAGATTAGGTAATACTAGCACAAAAATATACAGCAAAGAAAATTATGCTTAGACACTACTTACTTATATACTTACAGGGAAATAGGAAAAGCACTTATTTTCTCATAGAAACTTACCTTTTCCAAACATCATGTAGGCATTATTTAAAAAAATACGATAAGTAGCTAGCTCCTTTATAAATTTATAAAAAATAATTTCTTGTTAGACTTACTAAATCTTTCTTAAAAGACTTTGTTCCCATTCGTATAAAATACTTGAGGTTAAATTGAAATAATGTTGTGAATTACATAATACAAAAGATACAATCCTCATTTTATCTGAACCTCAAAAAATTTTTCAATTCATTATTTTTGTATTGTCTTTGTTGTTTGATGTCTCTTTTTCAACAAGTAGGTTTCTATTTCTACCCAAAATAACAAGACAAGTATTTTGTTTGACCAAACAATTGTATCTAATTTGGATACAAGGGTACTAGAACTGAAACCCGCATATTTGTTCTAGAAAGGGTAGGTCACCTTAGCCCAATTGCCTGGACTAAAGTAGGTACCTTCGCATTTTGTGTGGGTTGTAGGGTCAATTGAAAGACCGGATGACCTGACTTGGGTTTGAACTTTTGATAAAATATTTGTAGATGAAAATAGGTAATAAATTAATTCAATTCTATTATGAAATATACATCAATATAAAATAGGTAAATAGAGTAAAATTTCTTCAATCTGATGGGCAGATAATTTTAAAAGAGGGCTGTGGGTAGTGACCCATACAGATTGTTGAACAGCCCTTCAAATATTTGGACAGCATCTATTAAGATGCATTACACACGCTTTTATCACTTGCAGGGTAGACAGCACGTTTTCGACCGTGAAAATACGGTCACTATGACGGTTTTTTCAGTGATGCTTTCAGACCAGGAACCTGAACAACCTCCCATAAGAAAACATTTCAGTCATTTTTTTTACCTCCCTTAGTAAATGCAGTCAGTTGATGTCATTTTCTATTAGAAATAGATTCTCGTTTCTCGACATATGTTCCTAGGGAAAAGTTGTTCAGTTTCGTGGTCTTAATGCACCCTGAGGACTGTCTATTACCCCTTTTATAGTCTGTACCTAAATTACTTCCTACCCTCACTATTCCATGTTTAATTAAACATTAGACAAGCGCTCTCCCTTTGAACTCAAACGCCCTCACTTGCTTTAAACCTAAGTTAATTAATTTTAATTAAATATAATTATAAACACTTTAGTGGAGGGTATAAATCCGATGAGAAGTCAAGAACAGCGTTCACTTTGTGTACTGCGCTCGCTAATCCACGTACCAAGTGTAGTGGTGGTGGTTATGGCAAAAACTAGGAAATGAAGACGAAAATGATAATTACCTCTTTATTTATCTTTCGGTATTTTTTTTTTCAGTAGAAATACTGTTTTTTTTAGCAGTGGCCAAGGCTTAAACTCGAGACACATAAAATGCCATCCCGTTGCTCTTCCAACTGAGCCACCGATGCCTCGATCGACACATGCCATTTTTATGAGTATTTGTGATGATTTGTTGTGCCGTGTGATGCTGGCTTAGAATAGCTGCACCCCATTTCTGCCCGCGGGTGTCGTAAGCGCCGACTCAGAGACTTGAAGGTTTCATGTGTATTACAACTTTAGGCGACAGGTTGATAACCTGTCACTACGGTGGTACATCATATTATAAATTTTCTGAAAGGGTCCATAAGATTTGTCGGACCTGGCAATTGCGACCGTATTTTTGCGGCCGTTAGAGCTATGCCTACTCTACAAGGGATAAAGGCGTGATATATGTATGTATGTATGTAATGTAGTATTAATATAATAAAAGTATAATATCCAATGACATATAACCCAAGCTTCGTGTAGGAAACAATAGGAAAACAACATTACAGAGTGCCCAAAGGGCTTGTAAATCCGAGATAATTTATATTAATAGGCGAATTTGGGTTAGTTTGGCGTAAGTATCTATTTGGGGAGCGATTGTAACTAGCTTGATGATAGTAAATCAAAATAAATCGTATCCTTCTAATAGGGTCCATAACCGGTTTAATCTACGCATTTTATTATTATTAGCCTAAAAGATCCCACTGCTGGGCAAAGGCCTCTCCCTCGGTCTTCCATTTGTTGCGATCCAGTGCCAACGTCGTCCACTGCTTTGACTATGTATCAAGGTCGTCGCGCTATCGTTTTCGGGGTCTATCTCTACGCCTAGACCCGCTTTAAGGTACACACGGCTCGGAAACGATTTTGGTTTAACGATGTGTGGGTGCATGCTTGAGCGTTGGTGGCCAAGTGGTAAGGACACCGGTCTTACAATCGTGAGACCCGAGTTCGATCCCCGCCATGTACCAATGTGTATTAACTCACGTACATTTACCGACTGCGCTTACGATGAAGGAAAAACATCGTGATGAAACCCACATTCAAATAAAATTTGAATTCAAATGATGTTTGAATGTGACTTAACCTAGGATTCGGGCCAGGTTAGCCTTCGGGTTGCAAAGGTCAGATGGCAGTCGCACTGTGTAAAAACTTGGTTCCACGTCAAATCCCCTCGGTGAGGTAGCCGACCCAGACAGACAACGGGATAAGGCAACGAGAATGATGACGATCTGGGTGCATGCTATTAAAACTTGATTTGCTGATCGAGGCGCAACGAGGCATGTATCTGGCAAAATCTGAGGCAGCACGCCTTTTTTTATCCTTTCCCAGTCGGTTTCTTATCGGGATACATACATACATACATAAATCACGCCTCTTTCCCGTTGGGGTAGGCAGAGACTATTTCCTTCCACTTGCTACGATCCTGGCATACTTCTTTCGCTTTTTCTACATTCATCAGTCTTTTCATGCACGCTCGTCGGTTTAGGGTACTTCTGACCTGACCTTTCTTTAAAACGTCCCCGATTTGATCGGGATAATAGAAAATAAAAGAAAATCGTTGTATTTAAGAAAAAAAGCGGGTGATACAAATTTCATTATTTTTTTCAATGCCGAATCATGATGACAAAAATGTGAGTTTATTATCCTACATTGAATAAAGAAATTTTGCCTCTCCAAGTATTCTTTCTCATATAAATTGGACGATACGTTGTGAATATAAAAGTCAGATTTTGTTATAACTCAAAGGCCTAGGAAATATTATTTCCATTTCAAGTAGGGACTCAAAAGGGGACTATTTCATTACGCTCTAGATTAGAAAGAAAAATTACGGCAAGAATATAATGAAAGGTCTTTGATGTTCTATTTTAACCATGATACATATTTTTGTAACCCACTTACTTATCCGTTTTCCTTTACATACGTCATATTTAATATCATTATGTATTCCTAAAACAAAATATTTTAAAACCTATGACATACATACACAAATCACGCCTTTATCCCTTCCAGGATCGGCAGAGCGTTAACAATCGTTACCTATGACATTATTGACAAATGTTAATAACTTTTTTAAAAAGGGAGACTTCAAGGAACGCGTAAAAGTGCGAACATCCGTATTTTTGTCGGATAATTATGCTTCAAACCTTCTCCTGAATTTAAAAAATACTTTACTGCACTACAAGACTGGCATAACTTGGATCTTGACCGAGAGGCATTGAAAAAAGGAGAGGCCTTTGCTTGAAGTCCTTAAAAATATAATAATAATTGTATTATTTTCATTCAATTTATACGCCTTCCTCACATCACAATATACCGCATTGTAGAACCTTTTTCAAATTAGATCATGTCTGCTTTGTTAAGTGCAGCGCTTGCGGCTATAACGGGAACTGACAGCGTAACACAGCCGGTATATTTTTCCTTGTGATGCGGACAGAGAGATGGCAGAAGATAGGTACAAAAAAGTAACAATACTACATACATACATATTTATCACGCCTTTATCCCTTGCGGGGTAGGCAGGGCGTTAACGGCCGTAAGAATACGGTCGCTATCGCCACGTCTGACATTTTTGAGGATTGTTTTCCAAGGTTGTTGCAGAAAACATGTGTATCACTATAGTGACAGGTTGTCAGCCTGTCGCCTAAAAATTGTAATACACCAATACCCTCGAGTCCCTTAGTCGCCTCTTACGACACCCCCGGGAAGGATGTGGGGTGATGCTATTCTAAGCCGGCATCACACGGCAAACATAGTAACAATACTACTTTTTCAAAAGTCTGTTGAAATATTAGGTAATGCGTTAATTCTGATAAATTAAAGAAATGTTGAGAGAGAAAGAGAGCGGCTGGTGGCGACTGGATGGCAAAAGCGGGAGATTGTTAATTGTGGCGTACAGTGGGGGAGGCAGGCCTATGTCCAGGAGTGGACTGCTAATAGGCTGATGTGATGATGAAAGTAAAGTGCACAATTTGATTATATAAAACATAACTTCAAACATAGGGTATATGTACAGGCACATAAAATCTAAACTTTCCCTTACCGGACTTTTAAAAAAGAGACCCATAAATAGCTATCTTTGTAGATATCAAAATCACGATACCTTGCAACAAAAAATACTGAAAAATATGTGGTTATTCGCTTCAGACGCTCTTCCACACATGCCAGCTTACTCAACCGTATACGAGGCAACAACCTCGCATCAGAATTGGCATATAAACTATCACTTAAAGGCAATAAAATTATCATATCAGATCTCAGCCAAGTCAGCGATGTCAAAGTTCGTTGCCTTTCTCTTAGACGTTTATGCATTGTCTTCTGCTGATAACGATTGGAATCAAGTCTGGGTTTTAACTTGAACTAAACTAAAATATTTGTTAGATATAATTTCTTCTGAATTTGGTACCTATCTGATGGAATGGTGGTTATGGGTAAAGTTTAGGAATTTTTCGAACTTGCATAGTCAATATTCAAACATTCTAAGACTTTAATGACACTCGCTTGTATTTTGTGGTTTAAAACAATAGAGATTCGAGATTTAGAGATTTCTTTTCACAAATAAGTTGACCTGTTGTGTATTGTTTTTTGTGTTATATCTTTTGTCTTTTACTGTGAAAAATAAACGGTTAAATAATGGAAAATAATAGGATTTCAATCCATGTCTCAAAAGATGGTCTGGTTTCCTTTTCACTAAACTAGTGTTCAATCAAGTCATGTGAAAGTTCAACCTTTTGCAGTCCAAGGGTGGACAAAGACCTTCTCAGGGTAGTAAGTAGAGAAATGAGTATTCTTTGGCAGGGAGCTGCGATACTAAGTATGATCTCAAATTTTTGTTCAGGTGGTCGATCCAGTACTATGATTTTCGCACGTCTTAATATCCAATCTGCCTTTATTTAGGTGAATACGTGTACGTACTTAAGTAAAGTTATACTTACAGAAAGGCTTATAATTCTTAAAATGCTATGAAAGAATAGCGGAATCCGCGCATTAAAATTCAATGTTTTTTTGTCTGCACTGAAAAGACTGAATCCATTTATTTGCTGAAATAAACAGAAAGGCAAAGAAAGTTGTTTTACGCCATTTTTCTCAACAATAGCATCAGGATTCGGACCTCGTTTTGTAAGCTTTGTGTTAGGAAACGGGCGGTTTCATTGTTTATATACTTTTGTAGGAAAAGAAGCTCAAAGAAATATGGTTCTACAGCGAAAGGAAGGTTTTAGAAATTATCATTTCCGTTATTCAATAAAATGTCATGATTTTCTATCGCACGTAGATCCTGCAACTTTAACTGTTAGGACTTTGCTTTTCAAACCAGGAAACTATGACCCAATCGTTGCCTGCGAAATTATGCAATTGAATATTGGCCTAAACGCGCGGTACATATTGAAATTCAACCTAGGATAGAAGAGTTTGCAAGTTTTCCTTAATCGTATACTTGTTCCTCGTACGAAACTCGGAAAGGTATTTTAAAGAGTTAGTATTGATAAATTTAACAGGTCTGGAAGTTCACAAACATGAAATAAGTTGACTGATTCTTATTTCTTGGTTTCATTGTTTTTTTTTTATATATTTGTCAGACGTGGCGATAGCGACCGTATTATTGCGGCCGTTAGCGCTCTGCCTACCCCGTAAGGGATAAAGGCGTGATATATGTATATATGTATGTATTGTTTTTTTTTTTAATTATAAATTTTTATTTATTCTAATACAGTACGACCATACATTTATCTGAAAGAATGATTCAATTCGAACAAACCGTTACCTAATGATGAGTTACTTATACTTAACAAAAAATTATCTACATTCATGAATATTCTTCTACGGCTTATTCAAATTTCATTTTATCATTTCTAAACATTTACAAATTAATAGGTACCTATTATAAATTATTGTTTCTTGTAATCCAAACTCTACTAACTACGAAATATGCCAAAAGCGACCTTATTAATAATATCGTCATAATAATTAACAAAATTAAGTTTACAAGCTCGTCCCGAATTAGATTGATGCTGCCTACAAAATTTTATTAGTATTACACAAAGATGAGATTTCAAGTTAATCCAAAAAGACTCGAAAGGAATCGAAAATAAAATACAAAGATATACAAAAGAGCGTCGTAGGCCATTATTTTTAATGCTGTGCCTACATCGCAATTTATTTTAATGCGTGTGCTTTTAGAACGGTTTTGAAATGAGAATTTCGTAAATCTGCCGTACCTATCTTGTCTATTTACTAGTACATATCACGCCGTTATCCCTTGCGGGGTAGGCCGGCCGTAAGAATACGGTCGCTATCGCCTCATCTGACATTATCGAGTATTGTTTTCCAAGGTTGTTTCAGAAAACATGTGTATCACTATAGTGACAGGTTGTCAGCCTGTCGCCTAAAAATTGTAATACACCAATACTCTTGACTCCTTTAGTCGCCTCTTACACCACCCGCGGGAAGGATATGGGGCGATGCTATTCTAAACCGGCATCACACGGTATCTAGTCTCGGCGTCTAGTCACGGCATCTATTTACTAGTCATATCTATATTCTAATAACAATAGATTGTATAAAGAATTGAATCCATAAAATCGTCTTACAAAATTATTGTTAAAAACGTTTTGATAAAATGGTTTCGCTTAGATAATATTAATAATAAATCTTTATTCATCTTAAACACATCAATTACAACAAAATCCCATCTGACATAAAAGATTCAAAATCAATCGCAATATTTATCAACAAACTTAAAAAATATCTACTTAATAAAGCATTTTACTCTGTTAAAGAATTTTTTGCCTACAAACAAGCTGCCCTAGTCTAGATTAATACTACTACTACCTACTGAATGAAATTGTTAACCATAATAATTAATATTTATTAATAAACATTTGACATGTAAATTTTATTTATGAATAAATGATTGTATTGTATTGTATTGTATTGTATTACGGTAGGGCCACCGCTCATCTTATATCAATATTAAAATAGAATAAGGTGCAAACCAAGTAGGTATTATGAAAACAAAGTCAAGGCCAAAATAACAAGTTAACATTCGTGATGGTAAGCAAGAAGACATTATCAAAAAATATATATATAATAAAATAACAAATAATAATGTAGTTTTTTTTTTATTTCAGCAGTGTCGTGACTAAATATTAATGATACAACGGTCGTTAACAAACTTTTTAAAACACAAAATAAGAAAATGAAATAGACAGGGCGTAAATTTGAATAATAACCGTCATTTAAGACTAAGTAGAAGTAATCTTCTACTTATACAGCTGTATTAATGGGCAAAATAAACATTACCCTGTTTTATTATAATGAGTTAGGCTCGGTTTGTCCGTCCCGTTTCGTCACGTTTAAATAAAGGGTCCTTATTCATCACTTAGCTATCTTTCAAGTTAAAAAGTTTTGATCCCGCCTAGCCACAATTTACCTGACGTAATATAAAGTCAGGTAAATCAAATGAAAACGTGAACATAAAAAATACTAGTTATAATAGGGCTTGGATGGGGCTACAGCAACTGCGAATAGTAACCGTGCAACGCTGTCCGACAGAGCGTTGCCCACCTTACGAAATAGCTCTGCGTGCTTCGAAACCTGCACAGTAGACCAAACCTGTACCAAATTATTCTCCTTGCCTTATTCCGTTGTTTAGCCGACCTCGACAGGGTCGGCTTACTAACCTAGGAGATTAACGTGGAATCAAGTTTTTACACCGAATAACTGCCATCTGACCTCTGCAACCCAAAGGTTACCCTAGAACGAATTATGCGTTAAGACACAATCAAATATTATCTAAATTCAAATCTTATTTGAATGTGGGTTTCATCACGATTTTTTTCCTTCACCGTATGGGCAGTCGGTAAATGTACGTGAGTAAAACACATTGATACATATCGAGAATCAAACTCGGGTCTCACGATTGTAAAACCGGGGTCATAACCACTTGGCCACCGACGCTCTCAAAGAATGGACAGACATACCAAATGACGTTCAAAATTGAATTCACAGCGACACTAAAAGAATACTATGACAAACCGGGACAGTGGCGAATCGGAATTGACTTCTACTTGTTTTAGTAGAATACGTACCTTCGTTGGTGTCTTGTTTCACTCCTAGGTAATATTGTGTTTGCGAATTTCGTGACACAAATTGCTTCAGTTTAGATAAATGACATAATTAATATCTATACTCGTATTACGACCTAGTTACTGTATCAAGTAATGAGCAAATATTACAAGGGTGGAAACTCAAGTGTAATCGGTGAATCAGTTGCGCGATTTTTAAAGATTTAATACGAGGTATTCATCGGATGACGTAACCCTCCATCTGAAGTACCTAGTTGGGTAAAAAAATATTACGTGCTTCGGATGGCACGTAAAACCGTAGGTCCCGGTTGCTGTCTATGATAACTTAGATGGCGGTCGTTACACAACCATGCCAGAAGCATGCTACTTGTAAGAGGTAGTTGGAAAATTTTGACACTAGGGTTCATGATGTCATTGAACGACTCAGTGTCTCACACGAAGAGAGAGATATAGCAATTTTTTTCTCATGATGTGAATGAATGTGAATCGATGGATAAAAATCAACTTACCTACTGATGAAATATCTTCACTTATATACAAATATATGATTGATTGTATATTGAACATTTTATCATTGCGGACTGCTAGTTACCGTTTTGATTACAAATGATAAGAGATAACAAAATCAGCTTCACAAATCATACTACTTCTTTCTACTTCTAACTCTTCTTTGGCCAACAGTGTACCAAGAAAATGCAATCAAACTTTCAGGTCCGTGTTCCATCCGGTGTGTCAACAGAAACCGTCCGGTTATCCGGTTTCTTCCACTTGGTATTCCAGTTTGGTCCGGATCTGATTCAAGAGGAGGGTTGCCAGGTTTTGACTGCGAAATTCCGGAAAGACAAAAGGGAAAGCTTTGAATGATATTTTTCTAGTTAAATTAATCCTTAGTTTTGTTTTCCTTTTTACGGTGTTTTTCATGATGTACCTATCGAAAAAAGATGTCGGGTGTGGCAAGTCATCAATAATACCTTCTTGTTCCATGTCTTTGCGTGCGATGCGATGCCGCTCACACACGAAAGTATTTTCTTAGTAAAATTATTATCTTGCACGAACTTATTCAAACAAGAATTTTTACCAGAAAATAAAACAGAATTTAGGAAAACAATATAAAATTATGGACCTGTTCAGTTACTTCACAGTTTTATCCGGACGGCAACACTATCCGCGGGTAAAAATTGACTCGTCACGTGTGGCGACTGTACCCGGTTGGATATTCAGGATGTGTATTTCCTGCTTGACTGTACTTTTGAATTTTTATCGCGTGTGACGCTGTAGGTATTGTGCGAGGTTACTTCGAAATAGCTTTATGTCACTACGGAAGGAATAGTGAATACGTAGTGACACGCAACATCATGCGTAATATGGGGAATTCTTTGTAAGAATTTGGCTAGCTAAAAAACCTTTATAACATCATTCCGACCATGTGGGACGAATAACTCGATTTGGTATAAGGACTTTTAAAACTCCATTAATAAGAGGGTGACAAAAAATACATTATTGGTTATTCCGCAACTGTCTTTACTTCCGCAAAGAGGTTTCGTACTTTTATTTATTATTATTATTATCACCCAGACACGTCCCACTGCACGGCAAAGGCCTCCATCTACTTCTTCCACTTTTCCCTATCCTGAGCCTTCTCCATCCAGTTCTGGGCGTGGATGCGCAGCTTGTCTTTCCATCGTACTTATGCCTTGAAAATTTACTAGTAAGATCTTGTCTTCCAAGTAAGCGTGTTCATAACGTATTTCAATAATTTTCCTAAAATTCATCTCAGTTGCCCAATAATTTTCCCTGAACGCAATATTCAGGTAACTTATAGGCAATATCAACACGTCAACTCATTATAACTTTCCACATGCAGACCTGTTTGTTTGAGGACTTCACCGGCAGAGGGCGCTGCGCTGGGTCTTTATAACTTTGTTCCAGCCAGTTTGAAGCTAAAGACCTATGAATAGCATAGAGGGAACCGTTGAAACGCGTGGAAAATTGCAGGTATTCAGCTAAAGCCAAACCTACTTCGTGGAAATATGGAAGACGTGTTGACTCGACGTTCCACACAAAACAAAATTTTGTAGGTATAGTTTTCGCCACAGATTTAATTTGTTGGTACTTCTTAGATATAAAATTGTGAAAAACAATAGAACAAGAATCATTTCAATCATTGAAATTAGTCCTAGAGTCAAAGGGACACAAAAGTCACTTGTAAAGTTTTACTCACTTGCTCTTGTTCAGTAGTTTTTGGTTAATATCATATCCGGGTGTATCACGCACGAAAAGAACTAGAAGAAGTATTGGAATTGTATCAATTAATCGATAAATTATATCCATACCTTATTAATCAACTTCAAAAAAGAGGTTCTCTGTTTGACCTGCAGTACGTACATATGTGAGTTCGTCCGCGATTATCTCACGTTTGGATGAACCAATTTTGATGCGGTTCACAGAATATATTAAGAAGAATATATTTTTGTCAAACATTTTATGCTTTCCTAGCACTATGAGATTATCATTTTTTTGTCTTTCAAAGTGAGGCATGTTCTACTTTTTCTTTTACTCTGAGTTGACGCACAGCCTGCAATGATATTCCCTTCAACTTCGAGAGTTTTGAGTTTGAGTTTAGATACACCGCGGGTTAGCTCTGGTGAACGGAGTTTTGATTCCAGTCTGTATTTTCGTATGAATGAGTTGACAAAGTTTTGGGTTTCAGAGATTAAATAGTTGAATGAAACTTTTGAAATGCTTGAAAGGCTCATGTTGTATAATAGTTTTTAGGTGGATCTGTTATTAATGAGTAACAGTCGAGGGCCTCGTCATTGAATAAAAAAAGGCTCACTTCAGATACTTACGTAATGTTCTCTCTTTGATCTGAATGTTTTTATATCAGTATGGACTAAACTAAGAATCCGAACCATACTGTCGGTGTGTTCCCGTTGTCTCCGGTTCGGTATCCTCCTTAAAAGTGGGACAAGGTTAAGGCAGGGTTAAGGTTAAGGTGTGACAAGGTGAGATAGGTGGAGCAGGTGGGGTTAGTTCTGGAAATGTCTTATTATGATATACCTTGCTCCACTTTTAACGCGGACACGGAAACCGGGGACAACGGGAACACACCGCTCCATCTATTACTTTTCTTCAACTACATGTCCCTTGACAGTCTCAAAGATTAATATCATAGGAAGTAAAAATAGTAGAAATTAGTTGGTGGTAGGATTTTTTCATAAGACAGAAAAAGTGGAATGTTGCCTGTTTAATTTTGAAATTCGTTGCAGTTTTTATCGTTGCGAATTTAAAGATAGAAAAGATAAAGAACAAAAATGCAACAATTTTGTTCTTTCGTTTCATTATTTAAACAATTTTATATTTTAAAACGTTAATGCTTACGTTATTGCTCCAAAAGTATTTTAAACCAGCATTAAACACAAAAAGATTACAATTTTAAACTACTTTTAACAACATAATTATTACGTAAACCACAGGCTTTTAATATTTCAATCCGTTGCAATTAAGTGCCCTAGAATGTAAACCTCACACGACTTTAATCATAAATGAAAACATTTATCATTTTCGCACCATGAACCCTCACAATTATAGTGTTGCCAATTATTGTTAGACGATTACCTATCGATAAAACAGAAAAAAAATGTTTTCGATTCTGTTGTTTTAAAAAGAGGGTAATGTTTTTCAAGGGTATGTATGTGCGTACGTGGGTAAGCAAATTTTTTAAGGATAAGGACCGCTAGATTAGTCTCAGCATAGCGAACAACATAATAAAATTTATCCTGGAAATGGAGAGCCACTATCACTATATCTTTATGTTTGTGAAGTAAACTTCTTATACTGCGCTCAGCAATCCGCGTGCCAATCCC
The DNA here is from genome assembly GCA_029255805.1 of Keiferia lycopersicella. Lineage (NCBI taxonomy): Eukaryota > Metazoa > Arthropoda > Insecta > Lepidoptera > Gelechiidae > Keiferia > Keiferia lycopersicella. The sequence goes on from JARACZ010000018.1 coordinate 2,105,388, forward strand.
AAGCGTGGTGAATATGGCAATAGTACCCCCTGATGGAAGGATGCCCACGTTCAGCAGTAGACTCTTCTGGTTGTTGAGGTTAAGAGTAATATATGTTATCGTAAAAACGTCGATAAATAGTCCAACAGCACTAGTTCCCACTGCAACACATATAAATGTCAAAGTGCACAGAATGTGTTCTGAATGTTCTTGCAGTGCAGTATGTGTGAGTCATCTATCACGGCAAAGTTTCACAACTTAATGTGGCATGGCATGGAGTTAATAAGTTTGCCTTTGCTGTCTCTCTAACTTCTGTTCTCGGAAATATTAAATCACATAGCAAATACGAATATAAGTTTATCCTCCGTTTTAAACTAAGACAAAATTTTTATTTCTTAGTTATACTAGTTAGTAAGACTAAGTTTTACTTCCAGATACTCTTTTCGAATTTGCAATTTATGATTTTTTTACAAGACATTTTGTAACGGAAAATACAAGGTGTAATTTAACAGGCGTGATCTGCCCATGAAACTAAATAACTTTAACTATGAAATGCTACGTTGAGAAATGTTTTTTTTTTTTCTATTTTGCATAAAAAATCGGTCAGTTTGTCGTTTTCTTTTTTTCTTCTGGTATAAGCAGTTGTTCAAATTCATGGTCTGATCGTGCCTGCAAAGTTTTATTTGCCTCTACAGTCAAAATCAAAAATGTATAAGAAACTAATCCAATGTACTCACATTTTGCAATTTGAGTTATGAAAAGGTTCCTCATAAATCTAGTCTAGGCTCAGAGAAGGTTGAAAAATACCGAAAATATATCATTATTTACCATAATCTTATTACAAACCTTAATCCTTATAGTAGACAGACACGATCCAAGAAATGTAGAAAAATTTGAAGATAAAGAATAGGGTTGTAGGCGTACAAGAATGCTAAGTTTTGAATACATGAATAAAATATGAATAACTTAATGTTAAGTAAGATGGGGACAAAACACAAACAATTTAATACAACAGCTTTAGTAACATGAGAAGAAAAATTGTAGGCACGTTTTTTTTTGTGTGGCCACAAGTTTTTAAATGTAAGTATGTATTTACATTGTTCCCTTAGGTACCCTATTCTACAGCCACAACATTATACTGCTAGGCATGAATTTTCTATATTTGGGGATGTTATGACAGTTCTGTAGTTTTTAGTTTTGAAAGCATTTTGCACGTACTCATATTATTAGAACAATAGAAATACTTCCTTGGTAGAAAGGTTTTCTTTGACTGCATATTATTATTCTAATTATGAATTTGTATATTCATATATTTTCAGAAATTTATTGTACTATACAATTCATCAAATAAAACAAATAAATAAAATCAAGTCAAAATAAAATAAATTAAACAAAGTTTTCGTCAGTCACAAATTCCGACCCGAATCATTCCCGGTCCAAAAGTACCCAACAGACTATTCATATATTTAATATCATACTTTTGTTTTTGATTTCCAACAAACTTGGAAGTAAAGGTCAATGCTCATGATCTTCTAAGAATAAACGCCTGACAGTGAGCAGCGTCGGCACTATGACTGACACAACCATCGAATTATAATGTAGTAACATATAGTGTAGGAAATATAATTTGAACTGATTTGAACTGATGAAACTTCAAGGCGAATCGGCTCAAATTATATTATTAGAAAAGACGGCGCAAACAAATGTCAGAAAAAATTGCGGGGTTGCGGGACGCGTGGAGGGCGTAATATGATCAAAGATGCAGCGCCACTGTCGTGATATTGTAGCTAAGTGGCCTCAAACGGGTAGAACACCTTATTAATAAAGTGGTGCTTTTCTAAAAGTAGTGATATATCTGAATGAACTTAACTACAAAAAGTACTGTAATTTTTTCTAACCGCATATTTTTCGTCAAATAAATCTATTTAACTGTCACGCCGTCAAGTTTTTACATTACCTCGAGTTACGATGCAAATTAGTTTAGCAACTTGAAGTTATTTTGAGTTAGTCGAGTTGAGAAATTCTAAGTTAGGGTTGTCACTGTAAATCTTAACCAGTTTGTGCTCCTTGACAGCTTTAATCTTGAGGGTAGTTGGATAATTAAACTGAGGGTTAAAGTATAGTTCAACTAGTGTAGTTAAAACATGCCATTGTGGCAGATTAGTTAGCACAGAAATTGGTTAAGTAAACGTAGAAATTGAAGGAGGAAAACTTAAATTTATTTAGAAAAGCGAAAACCTGATTAGCGAACTGTGGTCGAATAGAATGAAAATACGCAAAAAAGTACAAATGAGTGGAATCGTCCTTCAAAATTTAAATATGAGATATGCATTCTGGTTACTTTAGTAGGCTGCTTAAAACTCTGACATCAGGATTCATCAGATTGCTAGTAGGTCCCGGTAAATTTTACTCAATAATTGCAATTACCTACATTTGTCAAATCCTGTACTACTTATTTGTCATCAAGCCCACATCACATCCGTGTATAGCAATCTAATGCTGGACGTAGGCCTCTACCAGGGTACGCCTCATGATCTTCCGTTTTCGCCATCCAGTCTCAACCAGCCGCTCCTTTTATGCCATCGGCTCATCCGCCCAAACCAAACGGTATCCATCCAACACTAAAATAGTCATAAGTACCTATCTAAAAAAAAAATTAGGAGTTCAAGCTGTCGATCGCTTGCTTGTATACAGTTTACCGTCAAAACGAGTGTAATACTGAAAATCGAAGAACACTATTCCGAACAGACCTCTTGTGTACAACTTACCTACATTTTTCTATATACATAGATCGCTTTATCCATAATACAACACACTCATTATTTTGTTTATCTGACCTATTTGACTAATGGTAGCATAAAGAGCATAAACTCTCAGATTATCTTCCTAGTATTCCCTTTATTAGTAGGAGTATCATGTTCTAATGAGGTCTTGCGAGTTTATCCGCCAAAATAATACCGTTTCCCTTGCTTTGTCCTTACCTATGAAATTCTCGAGTATGTATTTCAATTTCCTGGTATATGCTAAGCGTAGAGAAGTTTAGCTTAACTACAAGACAAGCCGGTTTGAATCGAGATAGAAACTTGGGTAGTATTCGCTGAATTACTTGAACAAATCACGCCTTTATCCCTTGCGGGGTAGACAGAGTGTAAAGCATACGGTAGCTTTTGCCACGTATGACTAAACATTGAGGGCCTTATTAGATGATTCGTGTATTAGTGTAGTGACAAGTTGTTAGACTGTCGCCTAAAGTTGTAGTTGTAGTTATACACATGAAGCCCTCGAGTCCTTTAGACGCCTCTTACAACACCCGCGGGAATATGGGGTGATGCTACTGTAAGCCAGCATCACACGGTAACTTTTTTGTATCTGAGACACGTTTGGTAAAATAAAATTACAAGGGTGACCATAAACAGTGCGTGTCTGCAAGCAATCTTGTCCTCACTTTCTTCAGCAATAGGCTATAATGATATTTTTGACAAGACAACGTCTTATAATTCGATGGAGCTGGCTGCACGCACTAAAAAACGTAACTCGTACGGGGCGTTACCCCTGAGGCATTACCTTGAAGTGCAAGCGAGACCGCGGAACGAGCGACAAAGAAGCACAATCGGCCCCTACGTTCGGCAGCGTGTATCAAACTGTAAATATCAAAATTTTATTTTGAAAATGTAAATATTCCAATAACATATAATTATCATTGATTCCACTCTAAAAAATAATGTTTGATTTCATTAAAGATAAAGATAAAGATAAAGATAAAGATAAAGATAAAGATAAAGATAAAGATAAAGATAAAGATAAAGATAAAGATAAAGATAAAGATAAAGATAAAGATAAAGATAAAGATAAAGATAAAGATAAAGATAAAGATAAAGATAAAGATAAAGATAAAGATAAAGATAAAGATAAAGATAAAGATAAAGATAAAGATAAAGATAAAGATAAAGATAAAGATAAAGATAAAGATAAAGATAAAGATATTTTATTTACAAGCATACACGGTACATTTAAGATCTTAAGTAGTAATAATATGACATTACATTAATTCGCACATGCGTTAAGCGTTCGTATTAAAACAAGGACTTGATTGAAACATACATTTTTTTTCAATGTCCAATCTGTATTTTCTTATGCCGTTGTCACGTTCACCTAACGTCAGTAAAAAAGCTTTACAGATAATCTTTTTTATCATGTATACTGTTTTTTAAACAATAAAATAAATTTTCAAAGTAAAATATTAATGAAAGCAACAGTACTAAACTTTAACATTTCCGTGACCTAAAAAGAAACAGTTATTTCCTTTCTTGCGATTCACTTAGCAGATTTGCAATTTAAAATAATCTTAATGCTTTGACTGCTTTGAACATCTGTGTATTCTGTGTATTTGGAAATAAAAACATTTTAAATGAAAAAGATATTCAAAATTTGTAAAGTATTTACCTACTTATCAGGTCAAAAGGAGTTTTCAAAATCAAAATCAAATTATTTATTCAATGTGGTAAATTTTACATTTAAGTTATTGTAAAGAAAGGAAAAATGTAGGATACATTTTGTGTTTTTCTCATGAACCTAGTAAAAACGCGGCTCGAAATTTTGAATAAAAGGCTCGTTTTATTATTTGGGAAACACACAGCGTCATCTAGCTCCGAGCTGAGCAAAGCTGATATTAATATGCATGTAACTTCTTAAAACTAAAATTTTTTTTTTTTTTGTACTTCTTTATACTACGGCGGATCGCACTCTTTACGCATGGCGGAGCGTTAAAACATCGCAGCCGTCTGTGAAATGTCAATCCCCATACTAAACCCGCTCAACCGCTGTCGTGCGGTTATCGTCCGTCGAGTGCGGTTTTAGTATGGGGAGTGACGTTTCTAGTATGGATCTGACAGACCGCTGCGATAATTTAGCGCTCCGTTTTGCGTGTGCGATCTGCCTTAGTCATCGGGACGTCCACTGTAGATTCGATTAAATAATTCTATTCCTTGAATAAGTACTATGTAACATAATACCCTTATACTCAAGGCGGTTCCAAAGCTTCGGTAGCTATTCTGTTAATGATGTAATAAAAGTAATTCCCTAGGAATAAAGAGGCGGTCCTGTGATTACTCAAGGAGACAGGATAAATCCTATCATTTTCTTTTCCCGTATAATCTTTTTTCCAATTTGTCTTAGATGCTTAGATGTTAATGCAAGAAGCGGGCGTTCCCTTTACTTCTGTTGATGGTTTGCTTACTGTAAGAAAAAAATACTTTTTCCTTTGGCATTAGGCTTGTAAGCCCTTAAATAATTTCGTCTCTCTAATCTGGTTTAACCGTTTTTAAAATTCAAGGAAATGAATGAAATGGGATAAGCATAAAATTCTTCAAATAAATCACGGAGCCATTTCTTTTCAGACAGTCATGTCAGGTTCAGCCTTTAATATCTAGACCAGACTGAAAACACTTTTACAAAACGATAAATCTCGTTTTCTTGTTCTCTTTTAGATCTAAGTTTTTTTTATTATTTTAAAACGATGAATTTTATTCAAATTATCTTGAATAAAATAAAACATAAATTGTTTGAGATTCAAACCCGAACCTTTTCGTCGCAGGCAGTCGCATTCGATTAACCCTGAGGATTAACCACTGCTTCACCGGCCGTCTGCTTTATTTTTACCTAGTGACAGGTTGTCAGCATATTGCCAAACTTATACCGTAACCCTATACTCGTAAAAGTGTATTATTTATTCAGTCAAATAACAATAAGCATGTTTACAAAAATAAACAAAAGTCTAAATTAATTAAAGAGGCCACCCCAGGTCGCCCCCGGTCCAAAGGTACCCATTACACTACTAGCATTACCACGCTGTATGGCAATGGACAACCTTTGGACCAGGAACGATCCAGAGCGGGGGTCATGGCCTCTCTCCTTTAACCGACGCCCAATCTGCCTAATAAAGGCTTTAGCCTCAGCACACCAACTCCCCGCCGTTTCCACCGCCAGTGGGACAAACTCATACTGTTGAGCAAGAGCTGCGTACTTTGCCGTCTTCTTTGTGGCTGCAGATTCGGCGGCCGCCCCTGCTGCCTGGGTTGTCTGGCCAAGGTGACAAGCGGCAAAGGTACTGACGCAGGTTGCGTCCCATAGCAAGCATCTGCCCTTATGCCATGGGACGAGCGTCAGACCGTCCGGCCTCTTGCCATCCGTGCGGCTCAACCCAGGGGGTTCCAGCACGCAAGGGACATTTGCCGACACGAGTGCCCTACGGACGATATCGTTGAGAGCGTGGTGTCTCGGAAACCTACCTGCGCAACGACAACAACTCAAAGCATGATGGCCATTGGCCTCCACCATGGTGCCACAGATGCAGCGGTGGGGTTCGCAAACATTGCAACCCAGGCGGAGAGCCACCGCAACTCGCAGTGAGTCGTTGTCTAAGTGCGTGCCCAGGTTAGGTGATGGAAGAGCATTTAGCCACGCTCCGGATTCTGACCGCGATACCGCCCGCAGTCTAGCAATATCCGAGCCCACAGCCTCACCCAACAGGCGAGAGGATGTGACCTTGCAACCAACCTCATCCCACAAGCGCTGACAATAGGGTCGCGCGGGTAATGCATTACCTGGAAAAAGAGCCAGCCATGCCTCCACAGCCACGGATCCATGAGGTATGCTCGCCCTGTCACCGTCGGGGAGAATAGTAGTGACAAGGTTTGCAACCCCATGAACCGACGCCAAGAAGGCCGGAAGACTCACATCCCCGGCTCTGCGCACGCCCAGGCCTCCAAACCTAATAGGTAGGGAAGCTTGGTCCCACTGAGCATCACTCAGTGAGACATTCAGTGTGGTCTCAATGCACTCTTTCAGCACACCATCAAAAGCTGATAGGCAATCAGGGTAAAGCCAGGTTGGGGTAGTTCGTAAGAGGTACATTAATTTCGGTACTGCAAAGCACACCCGCAACAAAGTCAAAGCCACATGTGCTGATAAATTTTGTAGACGCTCCTGGGCATTAAGAAGAAGTCTCTGTCTTGATAAGATAGCCTCAGGGATAGAAGAGGGAAAGATAGGAGAACCTAGAAGATGAAAGCTGTTGGTGTCCAACTCCTTTAGCCCGGGAACAAGACTCTCAAAATGAGAAAAGATCTGATCAGACCCTGGACCACAGGCAAAAAACTCGCACTTCGCCGTGTTTACTTCCAGCCCCAGCTCCTTTAGTCGTGGCATGAGAATCCTCAAGTCTCTCTCTAAGACATCCGGCGTACCACCGATTGTGCCATCGTCCAGGTACCAGACGTTGAGAGGAGACTGCAACTCTTCGATCACCTTCTGGATGCCGAGGCTGAAAACAAGAGGACCCAGCGGATCTCCCTGCTGGACACCAACTTGGGAAAGAATAGTACTCTGGTTATAGAAGAGATTAGATGGAGAACAGTAGAGTTGATGAAGAAACGGATATAGGGAAGGTATCTTATCGGAGACTTCTTTCAACAACACGTCTCGTTCCAAAGAATTAAACGCATTCTTAATATCAAATTTGAGGATCACACATTCGGCATTTTTTGGATCAACAGCAAACGCACGGACAGCATGGATGGCAGCCTCACAGCCAAGCTCCGTGCCAAAGCCCAACTGATGTGGGCTGAGGTAAGATGCCATCTCCACCCTAACCGTGCGACATGCCACTTTCGCTGCGAGGCGTCGAAAAACACTACCAATAGCAATTGGCCTTATGCCCCCATCCTTTTTCTCCAGCGCACAGAGAGTAGCTCCATACAAGAACGGACATACAGCAGGGTTCACCTGTCCACTCAGCAGGAAATTACAAAGTTTGGTGAGATGTTCCAATAGCCGAGGTCCGTTATCGCCCGCTGAGGAATAAAAAAAAAAAAAAAATAAATAAATATCCTGGACAATTCACACAGCGCCATCTAGCCCCAAACTAAGCAAAGCTTGTACTATGGGAACTAAATAGCTGATATTATTACTTATATACTTTTTTTGTAAATAAATACATATTATACATAGAAAATGCCCAGACTCGAAACAAATATTTGAAAATTTACTTAACAAATACTTGTGTCCGGTGGGAATCGAACCCACGACCCTCGGCGTAGAAGGCAGCGGTACTATCCGCTACGCCATCGGGACAGTCCGTAAGCTCTTTTAAATGTGAAGGACGGATACCGTCCAGCCCAGCAGCAGAGCTATTAAAGAAAGACCCAAGAGCTAGAGAAACATCCTCCAACTTTACCACTGCGACGTTTGATGGACTTTCCGGCGCTGGAGGAAAGGAAAGGGGGCGGGAGGGGGAAGGGTGCTTCGACTGTAGGGAGCTTAAAGTATCAGTGCTGGCGCACGCAAAAGAATCATCCGAAAGCAACAGACGAGCGGCACCCCGTAGATCCCCACCGTGGACCTTAGCCTCGATAGATTTTACTATGGAAGGGGAAGGTCTGGAAGAACTGGTATCGTCCAACAAAATTGGGCTTGGTGAAACCACATTGTTTTTAACGAGTGTCGTTAACGAAGCTGAACGACCCGAGCCTGGGTTTGGTATCTTTAGTGCTGAATAAGCAAAAGTAAGCAAAGCGTACCAGTTTTCCAAGCTGTTGGTCTTGATGCAGTCAGAAATAAGATCGCAAAGTTTTCCGGCAGCCAGACACCTAGCACCCTTGGGAACGTGTTTCAAAACACGGATTTGTGATCGAAGGGCAGCAAGATTCTCAAACGCAGGCTGATTTGTGACTGTTGCACCTGGACCAGACGGTGATGCCACCAAGCCGACCGAAGAGGGCTGCGAAGCACCTGACCCACTTAGGCTAGTACGCTGCACGTCTTTGTGCATGCGACCGATGTGTACTAAAAGTCCGTGCGGAGAAAACAGCCGGGAGGGCTGCGTCGGGCAATACGGGCATGCTGAGGTTCGGGGAGAGGGGTCACTCATGGCAAAAAAAAAAAAAAAACTCCTGCTATGTATGATTAACAATTAGTGAAAATGTAACTAACTATAAACTACTTTAGATAATGTTCTAAAGTGGCAAAGTCGAACAAAAAAAAAAAAAAATCAATTTTAATAATAACAATAAAATAAAAATAAATACCTTATCTGTGTTTAACTAAACTCAGTTTAGCCACATAAAAAGGAAGATTCCGAATTCACAAATTAAATTATATTTTAAAATAAGATTATTATTATCATAGCAGCTGCCAGAGTGATAAAAATAATAAAATCTAAATACCAACAATTCATCAATAGTTAGGTATGTAAAAGGTACCTCACTAAACAATGTCAAAAATACATACATAATCTAGATTCAAAAATAAATGTCAAAAGTTAAAATCAGGGTTTTGAAATACAGAAATAAAATGGTTAGCAACAACAACAAATATATTGTCTTACGAAATTCTAAAAAATCATGTTAGATAATTGCAAACTAATGAAAGATTAACAAATTCTCTATATAATTAAAAAAGAATTTATTCCATTATAATTAAAATAGCTATAGAAAATAATAATAAAAAAAAAACAGTGAAGTCAAGATGTATGTATCTAGATTCGATCCCACTGCTCCTCAGTATTCTTCAAGGGATACTAGGGCGTTAGACCGCTGTGCCACCAAGCCCATACGTAATCAGTTGAAATAGACTAACAGTTGCAACGCCCCGCATTGCCAGTCACTTTGTTCTGTGTGATTTCTGATTTGTGAGTAAGCGCAAGTCGAATATGTTTTCTACCTTCCTGCAGAAAACACAAACTATGTTTTGCACCATAAAATTCTTGATTAATTGCGTAACAGCACTTTAAAACACACATGAACTTCGCAGATATGACGGCGACGCAAACATTTTGATCCTTTTATTGATTATTCAGGATATCCAACCGAGGAACTGATGACGGTGTAACACTCCCAAGTTACACGCGTAAAAACGCAACTTTCACGCCACCAAAGGCACCACCAACAATTTCACTTCGTAATTAACACATGTCAAATACTTTTTTATTGCGAAAAAGGCTTAATATTTGAACTAAATATTTTTAAACCAAAATTATTATGGAGCCAGTGTTTACTTTGTTGCGCCCTCTGGCGGATCTTTTCGCATGTTCCTCGTAAAAGTAGCAGGTGGAAGCAGCATTTGATATTTTTATCGCTTCTAGGTCAGCATAGTAGAAGCTACCGAATGCTAGCTCAATAAACCTTAAAACAGCGCAGCGTGCGTGATCAACTAGTTAACACACAGACCGCATGATATTGCAGTTGTCAACAATTTAAATGGCACATTTGGCAAATGGCAACCACTTAGCTTTGTGACCCAGTACTTTTTATTCTGTTTTAACATAAAATACAATTTATTCACTGGCTTCAAACGTCTGTGACAGACGATTCAATCAGTGTTTAAGGCAAGAAATCACATACTGCGTTGCCTGGGACGCTATCATGGAAAACCTAAGGTTGCCCAGGAGCTGCGCCACCCTCTCGGCCTCCCTAGCTGACTCCACAGGAACAACAAGTCGAAACGTGCGAAGCCAGGTCGGCTGCAGTAGTAAACCGCACGATAGACCTCTGACAAAGCCAGCAAAATATCGTAATATCTTGCGGGCCATATGAAGACAACTTTACCCTATTTAACCCATACCCTAAAACTAAGCAAGGACACCACGTAGCACTAACCCGATTCCCGTCCGCCCCCGCTCTAAAATAAATTGGAAAATAAATACAAGATCGCCGACATCCGTCAATAGCTGCGTTCCATTCAGCCGGCCATATAAACACGCAATAAACACAAGTTTTCTGCTGAACATAAAGTGGTTTATGTGCCACCGGAGATTGTTTTCCCACAAAGGGAGTAGGGCTAGAGCTGCCAATAGCCAATATCGATTTTCTGTCGATGACTTAGCAACTATAAAGGTTTTAACCACTCTTTCTCTCCAAGCCAACCTGTCAATTTGATGGCCTCAGGGTCAAAAACACAAGAACTAACACGAATAAAAGCTTTGTTAATCCTATTTTTATGAATTTACTTAAAGAATATTACGAAATGTTTGGAATTGGAGCAGATGCAGAGCATTTCGTGGGTAAAACCAAATATAAGTTTGTTTCATGAGTTTGCGTAATCACACAACAGTTCAGAAGCCTTGTCTAGTAGTAGTAATATAGTTGATTTAGAATTGTATAATATCTGGGTTACTCGGATTGTTTTTCAACTGTGTGTAACATACAAACTCACACATCCAACACCAAGAAAATTGTAAATATTTACACATTGCTTTTTGCCCTCGGCCCTGCGGTAACTCAGTGATGCCGTTATAGTTTTCAACTAATACAATTAACTGGTACCATGTAACTTTTATGTCCATGTCGATATACTCATCCCATCACTACATCAACAGTTCGACAGCACTATATGGGACAGCCAATCGATAGATTGTGTGGCCTGCGTGGACCTGACAACGCAGGTGTATGGCTAGTGGAAGAGATAACTGGCACTTGGTCGACTTCATGTTATAGAGCGGTATGTAGCAGTATACACTTCCTACCCTATTTCAGCCTCGGCTCTCAGGAAGTTTGGTACATGAATTTGGCAAGTGGGCCGGTGATGTAATTTTAGCTCACGATTTCGGATAGAGTGACTAAACTATAGTGTAGTGGCTCCAGTATATTGTATTACAAAGTATATGTAAATCTTTTTTTAGAAAATCAGTCATATTTATTGTTCATAATTACATATATACATGAACTCTGAAAATAAACCACCTTTTTTTGGTTCGGGAGTTGTATAAAAATATGACTGAATATGATTTTAAAATAAGTATAAAAAGACAGCTGATAATAATCAATATTAAATTATCTCTGATTTGTTGTCAAAATAACGATTGCTTGGTTAATTCTTCGAAATTAGTTACTTTTTTTTAGACAGTTTATTACCAACAGTTTGTTAAATGAAGAAAACAATTGTGATTATTAGCAACACTCGTAAACAAGCGCGTTATTTGATAGCAAAACAGCAAAATATTAAGTCTGCCATTTCACAAAAGCAATTGAGGGAGCACTCCATCAAAATGCGTCCTATCTTGCAAATGAGGGCTCCAAATGCTACAATTTCATGGAACAGTTGTGTCTAAGGTTCAAATTGGAGTGGCATGACGGAATGTAACCACTCGGCCTAGGTATCTCGGCCCAATTTTTTTTTTATTTAAGATAGGCGCGCATTTGTCTACTATCTCACCTGAAGTGACGATTCAGACGATTATGGATCTTGTTTGCATGCTTAAACTAATAATTAGTTATGTATGATTTTTAAAGTAAGCCTAAAATTTTTTTTGTGATAAGTAGATAACTAGTACCCCAAGCCTTACCTAAAAAAAAAATACACGCAAGTCTGATGTGTTTATAAACGATATTTATTTGAAAAAACACTAGACATGTCTTAGTATTGCGTTTCTTTTGTGGTAAGTTCCGGTGTTATTAAATAATTTCATAATTTTTGTGACAACAAGTGTTTAACAATTCAATAATTTAATAACTGTATCATTTTCACTTCAAAGAACTAAATAGCTTTGACGTGATTTGAAAAATGTATTTCTTTCCACATTTTGGTCTAAAATAAATAATTATTTTATTCTGAAAAGCAACCTATTTCAATTGATTAGCTACAAATCTCTCTTATTTTCTCTTTCTATAAAACTTTAGGCCGGGTTGAACCAAGGCCGAGCTGGTACAGACCCGACAATGGAACGTGTTAAGTTTTTGATAATTCTCGACAAGGGTGCCGTAATGTGATGCGTGAGCGCGAAAGTAATGGTACAACACTCTCTATTTTCTTTTTATGAAATTTTAGGCCGAGTTAAACCAAGGCCGAGCTGGTATAGAGCCGAAAACGGAATGTGTTAAGTTTTTGATAATTCTCGACAAGAGTGCCGTAATGTAATGTGTGAGCTCGAAATTATGGTACAACTTTATCATTTTTTGATCAAATTTTGGGCCGAGTTGAACCAAGGCCGAGCTGATACAGACCCAACAACGGAACGTGTTAAGTTTTTGATAATTCTCGACAAGGGCGTCGTAATGTGATGCGTGAGCGCGAAAGTAATGGCACTTTAAACATAATTACTTCGCTGGCAACAGTTGTGAGAAGGTGTAAAGTTGCAAGTGGGGTAAGCTGGTCCTTGAGTGGAGACCGCGTATCGGCAAACGTAGCATAGGACGCCCTGTGGCAAGGTGGAGCCACGACATACGCAAAGCTGCGGGCAGTGACTGGAGAAGTAAAGCCGAAGACCGGGTTCAGTGGCGTGCTTTAGGAGAGGCCTATGTCCAGCAGTGGACTACAATAGGCTGTTAATGATGATGATGATGATGGAAAGGTTCATCGTTACCTTCGCAGCGGGATCAGTCGCAGTAGCCATGGAAAAGGTTCCGGGTTTGATTCTATATTCTAATATTGATAATTATGAAATGAATGTTTTTAGACGACTACGATTTTTTTTAAAGACTGATTAGAATGATTTTTTATTGTGATAATTAATTACGTATAGTATATATTATGACTTTTAGAATATTTAAATTAGATTGATATTGAACCAAATTGTTAAACTAGTAGTTTTTACAATATGCTCACTGTATACAGTGGATCATGAGATGCTATGTACCATTTAATTTACTTTTATATACCATGTATCCAAGCAAATAAAATACATTGACTTTGACTTTGATATTTACCTTTTTTGTGAATTTCTTCCCAGTCTGACTACCTATGATGTTCTATGCTAAGCCGTTTTGATTTGATTTGATTTAAGACAGCAGTTGTTACACAGCTATGTCAGTAGCCGGTTGAAAATCTCTGAAATCAGAGCAAAGGCAATCAGCAGCGGGTCGTTCGATTATCGTGTGATCGTCGTGTGGGACACCAAGTCGTCCAACGACCCGATGAACGGGTAAAAGAGCGTAGCACTTGCTTTGTCCAAGAAAGGGAGATGCCACGGGTTACGTGTAGGAGTAAGGCAATTTTAACAATTTCATTTCATATCTTGTTACATATACTTTACTCTAGGTGTAAGTAACCTTTTGAGTGAGGTTGGGTTGGGTAAGTACTTAAAAATTCTGACATCGGGTAATGGTATCAATGTCCTACACAAAAAGAGAGAAAGTAAAAAATATTTTCGGTAAAATATATTTTCCAAAGAATCTTTTCATCCGAAGCCACGCAACAAAAGCTCTCAATAGAATTATTCAAAGGGACTAAAGAAAAGCTCGTACTGAATTCAATAATTCATCGTTGTTTTAAATGTCTACCAAAAAGTACCTATACTATACTTTAGTTATTTATGCATATTTTATTTGTCGGTCCAATGAATATTTTTTTTTCTTATATAAACATGCACTTTTTTTGTTGGTTAATATTTGTTTTCCTAAAAACTCCTCCAAAAATTGTTAATAACTTTTCTAAAAAACGCATTAAAATAGGTACAACAAAACGAAAAATAATTAGTATAATTAATTAATTAAGCACAAATATATACTGAGAACCTCTTTTTTTTCATATCTGTCAGGTCAAGACTATTTTGTGATCAAAATCTTAGTTAACATGACTAACTAAACTAAATACTAACAAAATTGCTCTTCTTCATTTCATGTACGATACAAATACTTATAAATAAATAAAAAATGTAAATACGTACTCAAGCAAAATTTATACAACTGATGACTTTCTTTATGATTCCGCGGATAGCCTCATAGTGAATATTATCGATTCCTAGTTTAGTCACCAGTTTAGTTCTAATCACCAATTTGAATAAATGTCCAGATTCCGATAACAAACTGTAAAAATACCAGTTTTCCATGCATTCCATTAATCGATAGATATTTATGTACTACCAAATTCTTCAGGTGTTACTGATAGTGCCTACAAATAGAAAACGACGCGGGTCTTGTGCCCAAGACCATCAATTTTATCGTCAGGAGAAATATCGGTACAATTAGTACCGGTTCTATCGGCGTTCCGATACATTGCCTCATCAATTAGCGGTATCCATTGTGGGACGTCCCGTCCCGAATTTATTATCCCGTACCGAAATCAGGTTAATTATGTTAGCGTTTGTAACGATCATTACTCTGCACTTATCCGGACTGACAGCAGATAGCTTTAACCTATACCTAACCGGTTAATCAACCTTAATAAAGAGATCCAGTTAGGTAAACTGATTATTGTAAGAAATATTAGTGTACCAGTGAACATGCATTCCAACAGTTTTTTGATGATGTCTGAGAGTACAATCTACTCGACGGATGAAAACGATAAGGTCGTAAGTAGTAAAAGGTCGTAACTAAAAAAGGGCACGTCCTTAATCAGCTGATTTTTCTCTGTCGAATGGTCCGGATCTCATGTCTCTACGACTATATTTTTTCTTTATCCGTACATTTCGCTAAATCAAAGGTTCTAATAATTTTGTAACTAATTATTTCCTCTAATACATCTCAAAAATCGCCTTCTTTCTTATAAGATATCGAAGCACCGATCGCCCTATCTGAAGGAACACTATCAAAATCTTAGTATAATAATGAATGTTATAAAATTGTATTACGTAAGGAAAATATTAAACAAACAAAGCACACCCATTTATAGGAGAATCAATAAAAAAGGGCTGAGTCAATCTTAAAGTGCAGAAGGACTTCTATATAGTTGGCTTTCACTTAGAGCTTTATTTCATTTAAATCGAAGTGAAAAAATACTTCACATTGATTCACTCCATTTAATTCCGTAGCAGATTAATTCTTGATCCACAAAATGTTGGCCATTTTCATGGCTCATTTTCTACTATCAAAGGCCCGGATTGAAAAATATTTTTATTTGCGTAAATTCTGTCGCACATTACTCGATTTTTAAATGGTACTGGAAATTGCCTGAAAAAACCTATTGCAAGTATTACGTTTGCCGTGTGTTGCTTTTTTTTTTTTTTTTTTTTTTATATGTAATAGGCCCGCATTTGTCTGCCATCTCACCTGGTGGTAAGTGGAGATGCAGACGAAGATGGTACATGCTTGCCTAGATAATGCCTATTCACTCTTGCCTTAAAAAGGCCCAAGTTATATTGTTCCGGAAAAAGATCCGCCGGCAGGGAATTCCACTCTTGCTTAGAATCCACTCTTGCTTGCACTCCATGCTTAGAATAGCATCACCCCATTTCTTTTACGGGTGCCGTTCGTGACTAAGAGACTAGAGGGTTTCATGTGTATTACAACTTTAGGTGACAGGCTGACAACCTCTTACTACAGTGATACACGAATCATCTGAAAGGGCCTTCAATATTTGTAAGAAGTGGCGATGGTGGCGGTACTTATGTGGCCGTTGACGCTCTGCCTATCCCGCAAAGCAAGGGATAAAGGCGTGATTTGTGTATGTGAATGTATAGAATATACATATGTGTATGTACGGTTCTGAAGGTGATCCTTTGCTACAAACAATTTACTAATAAAAAATCGACGACCGGTTTTCGCTGGTAAGTACAAATATATTTACTAGAAAAGACTATAAAAGTAGACCACTTCGCTCGTATGGTACTGTCTAGATAAATCTGCTAAAAAGCGTTCTTACTAAATGCTGTGTGCCAAAAGCGCCCTGATAACCATTAAATAAATTCTTTTATGTTTTGCATATCTTAGTAAAGGGTCTTACATACCATAAAATTTTTAGCTTATTTTCCTGGTGCTAAAATATATTTTAAGGGGTATACGTTTTGTACCTTTTAGATTTAAGATTATTTCAAATTTTCATTCTTAAACTAAAAACAAATGAACGTAGTGATTTATTATATCATGTAAAGTTTTTTGCATCAACATTTAAAACATTTTGTACGAAATCGGTTGTCCGTAAAAACCAGGCTATTATTTTGAGAAACAATAATGTCTGAACCGATATCGGTATTCGGCTAAAAAACAGATACCAATTTTTCAGCGTTTTTTTTTTCTTTTCAGAGGTTCTTTATTTCTCCTTATTATGCATTATTTTATACCACACATCCTTGTTCACGTTGACATGTTAGAGAATGTAGGTACGCTCTTTATGCGAGTGTCACATCTGTTTGTGTCTAGTCTTTGTGTGTCAGGCAAGGTGTGTGTTTAGCGGCTTTCATACCGTGCCACTGGTTCTCCTTTTGTCTGCAACAATGTTAGCCGTGCCAGTTTGTTAGGTTACATAATATTTCCTTTGAATGGAGAAATAAACCTCTTTGTTTATCTACTTATTCGATTGTTGCTGTTGCAACGGTCTGTCAGATCCATACTAGAAATGTCGCACTCAACGGACGACGCTACGATAGCATTGCGTCAACAGCGGTTGAGCGGTTTTAGAATGGGATTTGCCATTTCTAACATGTATCTGACAGACCGTTGCAATGTTGTAGCGCTTCGTCGTGCGTTAAGTGTGTCATCCGCCTTAGAGAATGTAGGTACGCTCTTTATGCGAGTGTCACATCTGTTTGTGTCTAGTATTTGTGTGTCAGGCAAGGTGTGTGTTTAGCGGCTTTCATACCGTGCCACTGGTTCCCCTTTTGTCTGCAACAATGTTAGCCGTGGTTGTTAGGTTACATTATATTTCCTTTGAATGGAGAAATAAACCTCTTTGTTTATCTACTTATTCGATTGTTGCTGTTGCAACGGTCTGTCAGATCCATACTAGAAATGTTGCACTCAACGGATAGCACTGCGTCGACAGCGGTTGAGCAGTTTTAGTATGGGGATTGCCATTTTTGATATGGATATGACAGACCGCTGCCATGTTATAGCGCTTCGTCAAGTGTGTCATCCGCCTTAGAGAATGTAGGTACGCTCTTTATGCGAGTGTCACATCTGTTTGTGTCTAGTCTTTGTGTGTCAGGCAAGGTGTGTGTTTAGCGGCTTTCATACAGTGCCACTGGTTTTCCTTTTGTCTGCGACAATGTTAGCCGTGCCAGTTTGTTAGGTTACATTTCTATTTAAACGAGACGGGTATTTGTTTGTTTTTCTACTGAGTTGGTTGTTGCAATTGCAATTTTTGAAATTAGAATAGGTTACTTAATAAACGCTACGCTAATGTATGCAATTGTCAGATCCATACTAGAAACACCTAGAAATGCACTCGACGGACTATGCTGCGCTAGCGCTGCGCCGACAGCGGTTGAGTTGTTTTAGTATGGGTAATATGGGTAATGACATTTCTAATATAGACCTGACAGACCACTGTGATGTTTTCGTGTTCCGTCGTGCGTTAATTGGGTCATCTGTCTTTTTGTGTCAGGCAAGGTGTGTGTTTAGCGGCTTTCATACCGTGCCACTGGTTCTCCTTTTGTCTGCAACAATGTTAGCCGTGGCAGTATGTTAGGTTACATTATATTTCCTTTGAATGGAGAAATAAACCTCTTTGTTTATCTACTTATTCGATTGTTGCTGTTGCAACGGTCTGTCAGATCCATACTAGAAATGTTGCACTCAACGGACGACGCTACGATAGCACTGCGTCGACAGCGGTTGAGCAGTTTTAGTATGGGGATTGCCATTTTTGATATGGATATGACAGACCGCTGCCATGTTATAGCGCTTCGTCAAGTGTGTCATCCGCCTTAGAGAATGTAGGTACGCTCTTTATGCGAGTGTCACATCTGTTTGTGTCTAGTCTTTGTGTGTCAGGCAAGGTGTGTGTTTAGCGGCTTTCATACCGTGCCACTGGTTTTCCTTTTGTCTGCAACAATGTTAGCCGTGCCAGTTTGTTAGGTTACATTATATTTATTTTTAATGGAGAAATGTACCTCTTTGTTTATCTACTTAGTTGACTTACTTTAAATTAGAATCAGTTTCTTAATAAACGCTACGCTAATGTATGCAATTGTCAGATCCATACTAGAAACGTCACTCCCTATACAAAAACCGCTTAATGCAGGTCCAACCTTAGCGAGAGCTATTTTAGTCTGAGATTGACGTTTCTGGTATGGAGCTGACAGGCGCATACGCTAGCGCAGTGTTATTTTTGCGCTGAATTGTGATAGAGGCCATTTTGTCTGAAACCGATATCTGCTTTTCAGCATTTTTTTTTCAGGTTTCCTTTATTTATCCTTTTTACGTAAATTCAGGATTCACTTATACCACACATCCTTGTTTAGGTTGACATGTTAGAGAATGTAGGTACGCTCTTTATGCGAGTGTCACATCTGTTTGTGTCTAGTCTTTGTGTGTCAGGCAAGGTGTGTGTTTAGCGGCTTTCATACCGTGCCACTGGTTTTCCTTTTGTCTGCAACAATGTTAGCCGTGGCAGTATGTTAGGTTACATTATATTTCCTTTAAATGGAGAAGTGTATTTGTTTGTTTATTTACTTAGTCGAGTGTTGCAGTTGCATTTTTTCAGTGTTTGAAATTTGAATCGGTTAATAATAAAAAAATACTTGTTTGGTGGAAGTGTGCACTTAATGCACTAAAATATCGCAGCGGTCTGTCAGAGACTAAGAGTCACTTTAGCACTAAAATATCGGAGCGGTCTGTCAGATTTATACTAGAAACGGCACTCCCCATAATAAAACCACTCAACCGCTGCCGACGCAGCGCTGATATTTCTAGTATGAACTGACAGACCGCTGCGATGTTATAGCGCTCCGTCGTGCGTTAAGTGTGCGATCTGCCTTTGTGGTAATACCCTTTGTAAGATTATTATATTATCCTTAATGAATTGAATATGTAAATTGATTAAATCGTGACAGGCCGCTCATTTTATGTATGACTTTGACGAATGGTTTCGGGGAATATTGTTGTTATAGTAAGAACAACTTTCTTTGCACTTGCTACTCATATAACTTTTTTGGACATCAAATAAATATCGAACTAGGTAAATATTATCGCGATAGACGAGATTTAGTTCGTAATACATGATTAAATAAACATTTCATAGAATCTGACAACCTATTCAGTTAGTTTTGATTATTAAATCTGCAAAATAAATTCTGTATCGAAAGAAGGATTCTCATAAGCTCTATTAACTCATATTTCATTATTTAGATCCCATTTCTCGAAACTTCAGACATAAATAACTAACATTGTGAATAATACTCGGCATTAGTCTGAATTATTCTGAGCATCAGTCTGTATTATAGCTACTTGCGAAGACTTACTCGTTCCACAGGTCTTGTTTAATTTAATTACAAAAGGACAGATTGAGAGTACTTGTAAGGCTTGGTAAGAGGTTTTATAATAGTTATGGTTTTTTAAACGGCGCTAACTTTCCAGGAAAATTTAAAAATTTGCAAAACTAACTTTTCATGGGCTACCTTTCTGGGCTGGGCTTCAAAGATTTTGATAAAAAGGGACTTTGTAAGGCCACAGATCACTAATGAATTTGTTCTAAAGTATATGGCGCGCTCCGGCTTATTGAGTATTACTAACACTAGGATTCATCGGGTCGCTGAACGACTCGGTGTCCCACACGAAAAAATAAAAAAGTATTACTATAACGTTACCTCTTTTTCTTTCATCGGACTCTGAGCATCGGACCGTCTCAGTATGTACCAAAAAGTTTATACCTAGCTCGATAACCGCGCCATCTTTATTTTCTTTCGTACTACTCCTACATATATTATGAAGTTCCATCACAATTTTTATATCATACCATGACGGATTCATTGCCTGTCCTGTACCTGAGACAGAGCAGTTCCTTTCTCGATAAAAAATGAAAGATGAAGTCTTCTGTCAATTTTTTATTACGCTCCCGTCACCGTCACAATCAAATAGCGTGACGTGATCACGTGAATGGTCGCATTTCTCTACTCCTTCGTATTCCAAAACTCTATGTCCACGAATTTTCTGTTCCACACAATAGTTGCTGCCAGCCACAATAATAACCTCAATCATTTCTTGTTTCAGATGTGAAGTGACGTCCAAAGATCGTCGGGTTCGAACAAAGGTGTCCACCGGAACTATGACGTCACCACCGGCCACGGCACAAAGAACGATGCTCCTCGCTCAGTGAAATTGTACGTGAAAGAGAATAGAAAAAAATAAAATGCCGCTGAAAGCCAGTGTGGGTTAAAAGGACAAAATGGCCGGAAAAGGTTTTGGGGGCGAGGCGATCGGTTTTTTCCTAGCAGTCGCTTTCTGCGTGACGTACCCGGAGTATGGTAAGTTGTTTAAACTTTTTTATTTGTTTCCGCTTGTAGGTTAGTCGGGCGAAAAGTGAAGCTGGGATCCTCATTTATTACAATTTCGACTATGTTTTGCTTTTTCAAATCAAAATATACTTTATTGCACAACCAAACACAAACAAAGTCGCAAACAGAAGAACAGACTGAACTTTCTTTAAAATTTACACGTCCCATACAAGATTACCAACCAAAAATTTTTTTATGGGAGGTCGAATTCTCATACTCCGACCTACGTCGCTTGGGGAAAGTTGTTCTGATTCGTAGACTGATTCACCCCCTAAA
This sequence comes from Keiferia lycopersicella, assembly GCA_029255805.1. NCBI lineage: Eukaryota > Metazoa > Arthropoda > Insecta > Lepidoptera > Gelechiidae > Keiferia > Keiferia lycopersicella. Next base: position 2,126,782 of record JARACZ010000018.1, read on the forward strand.
ATAATTGCAGCAATTTTTTAACATCCTATATAATTGCAAAATAAATAGAAACTTTCATTCGTTCGCTTATTTTGTAACTTCACTATTCGGCCTGAATCAAATCTATTTCACCAAAAGCTATTTTGCCTAGTAGCAAAGTCGTATCACGCAAGCCTAGTTTCACCTAGGCATTATATTTCGGGATCCCTTTCGTTAGCATAAAGTTTTTTCCACTAATATGTTTTAGCATAACATGTTTCGCATAATTCTTTTTCCCCTTTTGTATCTTTGTCATAAACATTTTTTCGCATAATATTTATCTTGGCATAATACAGTTTATTTATGTCTAACAATTTTTTATAGACATTAGGTTAGGTTAGGTTAGGTTAAGTTAGGTTAGGTTAGGTTAATAAATTATGCTTAACGTGTTATGCCTACTATTTTTATGCGTAAGTATCTTTATTTCAATGTACATTGTGCCAACCTATATTATGCCTAATATTTTTATGCAAATAGTTAGGGAACCTATATTTCCCTACAAATATTTTGCTACAAGTAACTCCTGTCCTGAAACCAGTTTGGAAATCCAATTACTGTGGGTAGAAATTCACTTGCCGGTGTTTTTCGTTTAGGCTTAGTTTGTAAATGTGGAAATAGAAAGTTGCCAAAAAGTTGAAAACAAGCTTAATGAGTTACAGTACAACGGGTCAATTTGTAATCAAGTTACGTATAGTGATTGAATGAAGAACCAGTTCCAGTTGAATTAGAAACACCTTAAATGAATATTTCAAGTTATTTATGATTGTTGGAGTGAATGCCACTCAAGTATACAGGGTGTTAGGGATAGTCCTCCGAATACTGATGCGATGCATTCAGCCCATGAAACTTAACTTTATCTTAGAAACATATGTCAAGAAACGTAAAAAGAATTTGGTATCCTTAATTTTGGCTGATCGCGATTTTATATAGGAGGATTTTTTGTCTAGGTATTTAGGGGAACCTACATGTGCCCTATCAGTATTCAGAGGGTTGTACCATACACTCTATAATATATGTTCTGATTAGTATTCTAAATGACTGACAAGAAAGCTAAAGATTTGAAGCCTCCATTCCATAGAAAAAATACTAACTATAACTTTCATATAATTCTAAACATGAAAAAAATACTGATTACTAATACTCTATTTTAAATATTAGACTATTAATTAGACACAAGAATAAAGAGCCATTGAAAATAATTAGTGGGTGGGGTGGATAAAATAAAAATAACATAGCAACGACAGCTAATGTATATTTTTATACTTTTGTTCATTAAATTAATATTTTACTTAGCCCAAAATTATAACTGCTTCATAAAAATCTCACTATTATTTTTGCATACTTATTTGCTACGTCATCCAATTATTAAATAACTCACAATCCTAATGAAGTAAAACAACCTTATGTTGTTTTAATGATGTTTTGTGTTATTCCAGGAATATATTTCGCGTTATATTTTTATAACAATTAAATGAGTTAGTATTAAAAATACAAAATATGATAAATAAGTTCTTGTAAAATTTTCATTCCATGTTTTTTTTTTGTACTTCATATTACATTATCCATGTTACTTCAAATAACTTATGTTTCAAAACAGTACTGTCACACATTGGTCAGAAAGTTAAACAAAACTTAACGCGTTTTGATACGATTTTGAAGTAATACCCACATTTCGTCAATTACCAAAGATGCAAGCAGCAAGTAAGTAGACTGCAATTGACCACATTTTACTATAAGCATAACTAAATATTCACACAACTTAAAAATAACTAAATACAAAAAAAAATTTGAACCTCCCATACAAAATTACCAACCGACCAAGTCAATTTGTATGGGAGGTCCAAAATAATTTCTCATATTCCGAGCTATGTTTCTTGGGGAACGTTGTTCAGTTTCATGCGCTGATTAACCCCTTAAAATATTTACAGCTAATATTTTTACACTAAAAACAGTCAGTTTACTAAAATTAGCAGTAAGCAAGCTACAATTGACTAAATTTTACTGTGTGTATTCTGTATTCTACACAATTGAGCACGCTTATTCTCTTAATTAACATTCGGAGGGTTACTTTGTTTAGTTAGTAATGCTGAAAGCCTTTGAGTTTCTCCTTGTTATAATTAGTGAAGCAAGTTTATTTGTGAGCAAAATAAATACATGCTACAACGTCCTTTGTACTATTTTGTACGCATTGTTGTGCGAAGCTAAACTTGTGTGTAGGTTTATGCAAAATTTATCATTTTTAGACCATGCTCTGGGAGCTTCAGACAAGCTTGTGACCAAAATAGACGTAAAACGAAACGACTAAAATCATGTAAAAGTCATTCTATAGATAAAGAGAAACAGGACTGCCTTATTTAGAAAGAGTTGTTTCAAAATAATGAGTTATTTTCTAAGATGAAAATGTTTGAATAACATAATTTTAGTTAAATTTTAACATCAAATCCCAACGTTTATTGCTTTTTTCATAAGTATTACCATAATAAGTGGCTAATTACAGTCTCCGACAGTAACTTTTTTAAAGACAAGTTCCCTCGTCAAGGCAGGTTGAAATCAGTCGGAACAATACACAACATATAATTAAGGCGGTTCTTATACTTAGCGTCCGTTGTTTCGTAGTTATAGCGCATCCGTTACGCAATATTATCGTCTGTCAGATTCAAGGAAATTTCTAATTCCCCATTCTAAAAACCAACCTTAACGCAGGAACAAAAACTTGCATCATCTGGCATCAGATTTGACGCTTATTATGAACCTATCACTTCTACGATAACAAAGGTTCGGTTAGAGATTAAAATACACACAGTTAAAGACACTAAACAGTCTCTTTTCAGCAATTCGCTTTGAAAGGTTCAGCCTAAGTGCTTTTTTCACTATGAACTTCCCTCCATTAGGCGGAATTCCGGGATCCTGGGATATCCAGAGCACGCGGGATTACCGATCCCTGGGGCATTCACCATCTTACCCCGTCTTACGGCATTACCCCACTCTCCAGTCAGGTCACGTTCGGGTGTAGGCAAGGGATCAATTTTTAGCACTGAACGAAAAATTAAAAGGGAATCCGTGCCGTGTTCCAGAGAGTATTCAAGATAAGCGCATGTCGGAGACTGGCTTTTGATAGTAGAACGTGAACAGGTATTTTTATGTCTGGTGTAAAAATACGCTAAAAATATTATAAGAGATGAATCATCGTAAAAATCATACATACATACATATATCACGCCTTTATCCCTTGCGGGGTAGGCAGAGCGTTAACGACCGTAAGAATACGGTCGCTATCGCCACGTATGACATAGAGGCGACTAAGGGACTCGAGAGTATTGGTGTATTACAATTTTTAGGCGACAGGCTGACAACCTGTCACTATAGTGATACACATGTTTTCTGAAACAACCGTGGAAAGCAATCCTCGAAATCGTAAAAATAATGATGGGGTAATCGAAAGCGATCGTGATTTAGTGTTTGCACAAAATGTTTATTTAGTTTTATAAGTTCAAGAGTCCCACAGTTTTAGTTAAGACTTTACAAACGCAATTATTGCTGCTTCTCTTTTAACAAAAATAATTAATACACTTTTTATGTAGCCTACAGTTTAAAGACTCCCCCTCTTTTATCTCAAAGTTGGAGTTAAGTAAAAGGGCCTTAGGGCCGTTTACTTATTTATCTCATCGTGATATTCCTCCCTAAGGACGTAACATAATGAGCATTTGAGTGGTGGTTGCTGCAGACTCATAGTCGAATTAAGTTATTTTGGCAGAAAACGATGTGGTGCCGGCTTAGAATAGCATCACCCCACATCCTTCCCGCGGGTGTCGTAAAAGGCAACTAAGAGACTCGAGAGTATTGATGTATTACAATTTTTAGGCTGACAACCTGTCACTATAGTGATACACATGTTTTCTGAAACAGTCTTGGAAAACAATCCTCAAAAATGTCAGACGTGGCGATAGCGACCGTATTCTTACGGCTGTTAACGCTCTGCCTACCTCGCAAGGGAGAAAGGCGTGATATATGTATGTATGTAGAAAACCAACCAACGTTATTTTTATCATGATTTCAAAATACAACCCTTGTACGTTTTACAATACACTTATTGTACTGTCTCAGTAAGGGACAATGCACCGGGAGCAGGCATAATCAGATCATGAAACGAAAAAAAAAAACTATGGAGATTGGAGGCTATTTGATTTGATTTTGTTTTCTTTTGTGTTGGAATCTACAATTTCGGCTCCGGGGCCATGAAATCTACGCCAGAAAGCTTGGTGGGGAGCTCACCCGGAATATTTGTATGGTTGTGCTAACAACCAGCCCAACTCGTCCCAAGGGCGTGATTGGGCTTAGGAGTTGTTCTGGGAAAAACGGATCGGAGTGAATCTATCCGGAACATACCAGTAATTGCCCAAAAAGGCCACAAAATAAATGAGGGTTGATTTTTATTTAATATTATTAGTAACAGCAAGTAATAGTAAAGCTATAATCATGAATCATGGCTGCCATTTTTTTGTATTTACCTCCCTTACTCAGGGTATGTTTTATTCGATAAAAAAATGATTAAGCTACCAAATTAACAACGATTGCGTAGTTTATGACTAGGAATTTTACCCTGCTCATGCAGTTTTATTTTTATGACCAGTTAAACAAAATTATTCAGGAAAGTTTTACTGCCAGCAATTTTTTGTGAAAATAATATCATAATTTATGATTTTGAAGCAGCGGCTGGTTTTGTTTATGACTTGTGTTCATCAAAAAACATCAGAAACCAGATAGGTACGTATATACCAGTTATGTGTAAGTAGATAATTCTTTGGGTACTATGAAGAACTTAAGGTGGTTTTTGTCAAATACCAAACAATTTTTTGATCTTGTTGATCTGGTTTTCAGCGGAGGAGTTCGATAATAAATCAGCACTGAACGTTGGACTACAGCAGCGGTTTTAGTACGGAGAATAAAAATAAATTACAGGGAATGCTGTTTTTAGTTGACAGAGGGATGCGTTACGAATGCGTTACTTTGGAACGGCCTAGATAGCTGTCATTAAACATTATTTATGGTTTGGTGTTTGTGTCTGTGTGTGTGTGTGTACTCAATGACTTTTAAATGCTGTGCATTTAACAGATTTTTGTGTTCAAAGACGAAATAATTTTGTTTAATTACTTTAATGCTTCGTTCAAAAGCATAATAAGATGGCAATTTGAGTAATTACAAGTCTGACTAGTCAATTAAAACTTTTGAACTTTTAGTTTACATAATTATTTTCTAACTTTGACGAAGAACTTTTGAACAAATTGTGTTCAACCACAGAATAAGATTTTTTATTTCAAAAATATGAAAAGTGAATGCTAAAATAAGCATTAAAGATGAAAAAATATTGCGTGTTTCCATAGGTACTAACAGTCGCTTTATTTAGAATCTTTTAATTTCTTGATAATTTCATTTTTTTATTTCTCAAATTGACTAATTGGCCACAAGTACCGGTTTTTTGGTTTGGATCACGCATCAGAATTGTTTATACAAATAAAAAAGCTGAAACATACCTAAATGAAAAAAAAAGCTTACATTATTGAGTTATAATTACAGCGTATAAGAATTATAACTCACTGTTACGATAAGTATACAAAATCGTGAGATTCTATTACTTTGTATGACGTCATAAATAAAAAACGAAGTGGGGGTCTTTAATAAACAGTGTTTGTAATCTCTAGCATTTTTTATTAACTATTTACCAGATTTATGTTTACGTTACAATAATAAAAAACGTGTAATTTTATTGAATAAACCAAAAAGAAAAAGAAATGCGCTCTATAGCATATGAACCACATCGGCATACACAACGTAGGTTTTACCCCAGGGTAGGCCATAAGACATAATCTTCCGTTCCCGCTATCCTTTTACTTACAAAAAAACTCAATTGAGCTAAAACTATTTACTTTTAATGTAAACATGCGTATATAAATATCGGTTTCACTCAAAATGGAGGTTATCAAACATTCATAAAAATACCACTCTACAAACCAATCCATTTTACAACCAAATCAAATGTAGGTTACCTACAAAAAAGCCGTACCGTGTTTTATGCGCTTCCCCTTTTTATTGACGTACTAAAGAAGTTAGGGGAAGAGAGGCTAGTAAAATATATAGGATGCCTTCTAAATTACTCATAAGTTATAATATATTTCATAAACGCTCAAAACTTTTAATCTTAAATAACATAGCAAAAAAATAAATTATTCTTTTAACTTTACAATTGAGTCAATTTTTTAGTAAATGAAAAAAAGAAGTAGAAAAATGTTAGCGACGGCTGAGATTTGAACTCAGGTCCGTGTGGTACCGTCCCATTGCTTTGCCAACGGAGTTACCAGATTTATACCTTGGTAATCTTATATGACACCCTCGGGGAGAAATAGGGTAGTGCTATTCTTAGCCGACATCACCCGGCAATTGGTTTTTGTATGAACCGAAACAACTTAACAGTTTTCTATAGAAAAAGACGAAAGGAAATTTTGTTCCTATCAAGAACAGGAACCCGACTGCGACAAATTACAAAGTAACATTAATTTTAAATCCGAAATTTTATTTTTCAATATCAGTGTCTAGAGCGTCGATGGCCAAGTGGTTAGGACATCTTATAATCGCACGGACGGACGGTTTTATAATCCTGAGACCCGAATTCAATACCCGCCATGTACCAATGTGTTTTTACTCACGTAGATTTACCGACTGCTCTTACGGTGAAAGAAAAACATCGTCATGAAACCCACATTCAAATATAATTTTGAATTCAGATGATATGTGAATGTGAGTTAACGTAGGATTCGGACAAGGTTATCCTTCAGGTTGCAGAGGTCAGACAGCAAACGGTCTGTGCAAAATCTTGGTCCCACAACAAAACGGTTAGGTTATGTTAGCCTAGCAAAACGGTTAACCTAGGCTAGGTAGCCGACCCGGACAGAGAAACGGTATCCAAGGGCAAGGAGGATGATATATATTGTCAGTGTCTGCTGAGAAAATATACATACATACATATATCACGCCTTTATCCCTTACGGGGTAGGCAGAGCGTTAACGACAGTAAAAATACGGTCGCTATCGCCACGTCTGACAAATATAGGGGGCCGTTTGAGATAATTTGTGTATCACTATAGTGACAGTTTGTCAGCCTGTCAGGTTGTAATACACCAGAAATCCTCAAGTCCCTCAGTCGCCTTTTACGACACCCACGGGTAGGAAATAGTGTGATGCCGTTCTCAGCCGGCATCACACGGCATAGCACGGCAAAAATCTAGGAACACCTTATTATGTCAATATCCGCTTAGTCGTTTGGCCTGTAGACCGTGAAAACGAACTTTACTTGTACACATACATACTTACGAAAAATAGCCCTTCGAATCAGTTGGGCAATAAAAGTATTTATAACTTGACCAATAAACATAATTAAGGCCATAGTGAAACCACGAGCAGGAAAACTCACGCAATATGGCGATTACAGTTCAGTAAGTGTGTGAGGTGAGGGAAACCAGGGTTCTTTCATAGGTACTTGGGTGGTTCTCACACTTGCCGCACATTGGAGCACTATTTCAGCGCATTTGTCTGTCAGCTGCAAGGAAATTTCAAATTTCTCATACTAAAAAGCGACGTCTTCACAGGTCCAAATCATGAGCACATTAACGCAAGTTCTTTGGTAAATGTTATGTCAACGTCACTTTTTACAATAAGGAATTAGACATTTCTTTACAACTGACTGACGCATGTGTTACGGATGCGCTAGAAATAAGCAGCGTTGGGCGTTAAGTGTGAGAGTCGGAAGTGGGTGAGGAAAGTCATGATTCCTTCATAGGTACTGAGCTGCGGGTTGCTTTGCTATTGACGAAATATATACTCAAGGACGCAGTTTCTTTAGTGGAGACCACGTTTCAGCTATGGTTTACGCACAATATAGTAAATACTCTCATACTACATGGTCGCGCATCGCCCAGCCTTTGTCATTGTAGCTAATATCATTTTACAATGACGAAAGAGTTCTATATTTTTTGTATTGTTTTATTGTTTGTGTCTATAAAACCCAAAAAAAACATCACCGATGCAATGGCCTTTATTATTATTTTGTAAGTAATTACATGGGTTTCTTGAAACAATTACCCAGTCAGTCACGCCCGAATTATAATAACCTCTTTTATTTTACTGCAAGAGTGAAACAAAGAGGGCTCCAATAAATAGTTATCTCCAACAAAAAGATGAAGCAAATATCCGATAGTTGTTCGCCTATGACCTAAAAGGCCTGGCCGCTCGTCTGCGGACACTCTAATGTAGCATGCAGTGCCTACATAAATTAGGCACTTGGTTTAAAGCCTTTTAGTAAAATAGAAAATACTTAAACCTCATCTTTTAAATTTTATATGAACTCTGTATATTACCCAAGTCGCTAAGTATTTCGTGCGTTTTGAGAGCACATTTTAGTAAGTAGGTACTAACCTAGGGATTGCAGTCCCGCATGTTATTCGATCGCGCGGGATTTATTTGCGGGATCCCGCAGCTATGTAATTATGTTCAAATCTGTCAACAATATGCAGTTATTGTTTTAAACTTTAGTTTTAATTATAAATTATTAAACTCTAATATTACCTATGCAAAAATTGTTAGTTTTCTAACAAAATAGCAATCAATTGGAAATTTTAACAAAAAATACTGAATGAGACAGTCAGATCATATTAAAATTATGCGTATCAACCCCGATATTTTTTTGTTTTTCTTACAATACAATACAAATGCTTTATTTGTACAAAACACATAACACACAAAAGTGAAATAAAAGAAAATGAACGAATGAATGAAATGAATGAGTTTCTTCTTCTTCTTCTTCTTCTACAGCCACTAAAGTCTAATATTCACTGATATTTAGTTTATGTTCATTCTTTCTAGCGTGCATATCTCAAAATATGACTGAAAAACTCTGTTTTGTCTATTATTTCACTAATTCTGTCGATTCACGTATTGTATTTGTCGAATCCCGCGGGATTTCGGGATCCAACTTTGCGGGTTGCCATCCCTAGTACCAGTTCAGGTGGTTCAAAACCGTGAAATTCGATTTGCTTAAAAAACATGTCACCTGAAAGCTTTAATTTACGAAATTGATCTCCTGTGTCAAACTTTAAAAGCGTGATAAAAGTATAAAATCGGCTTTCGCTACGCACGCAATTCTTTTTTATAGTTTTATGTATTCTAGTAATGTGTAGCGTAAAATTTACTACTATATTATTAGCCTAGCACATTTTGGCTTGCTTGACCTCTGGATTTTGCTCACGAATTGGGCCTCAATTTGTTTTGATAAAATAATATGAGTTTCAGAATCAAACCTAGACTTATCTTAGAATGTCGTGCGTGACTACAGTGCTACGTAACTATACTACGCCGTAGCGTTATGCTACGCTCGTAGCGTCAATACGGTTTCGTAGTAAGGTCTTTCTCACTTAATATAACGCACGCTAGCGCTGCGTCAACAGCAGTTGTGCGCAGGTCGCGTTAAAAGAGGTTTCAGTATGGTGATTGACGTTTCCAGTATGGATCTGGCAGACCGCTGCGTTATGGATGCGTTATTTTAGCGGTCCGTTGTGCGTTAAAGGTGAGAAAAGTCTAAATTCAAAATACAGCAACACATATCAAAGAATTTAGAAAACAGCTAAGTATGCCTAACAAAAACAATATTTCAACAACATGAATTCTTGGAAATGTTTTTCATAATTGCTTTCATTTATACATTCTATTTTGTTCAAATAAATTCACGCCTTGTTCACGTAGTAATCAGTTTATTTACCTAGGTTGTTGGACTAATCCGATACAAAATGACCCGTAATTGGATCTAGAATTCACTTCAACGCCATACAACAGCTCATTGCTGAAACAAAAGACTATAATTGCACTTGTGCGGTTAATTATCGACAGGCCTAATGTGGCTTCAAATTTGGATAGAGGTTAACCATAGGTAAACTATTTTGTTCATTTGAATGTTCTATAGAATCGTTTTTAGTGGTTTTTACACTATTCATTGTTACAATTTAACGGTTTCTTACCGACAAATTATTTTTAAGCTCTCGATATTTCGACGCTGTTGCAAACGTCTTAACATTGATAAACATTGTTTTTACTGTTTTTTTTAATGTGCAATAAAGAATTTATTATTATTATTATTATTATTGATAAGACCGTACTCACATTTAACGCACAATGCAAAAAAATAACGCTGCTCATGCTACAAATGCATGTGTCTGGCAGATCCATACTAGAAACGTCAATCCTCATACTAAAATCGCTGTTGACGCAGGTCCAGCGCACGATGCTGCACTAGCGCTGCGTCTAAAATGGATAAAAAAATCAATGTGAGCTTGTGAGAACCGCTTAAAATACAAAATGATATTACAAACTCCGACTTTGTTCCTCGACTTAACACAAACACACACAAATCACGCCTATATCCCTGAGGGGGGTAACGTTGACGGAGGTTAGCGTTGACGACAGTAAAATAAAAGTCGTTATCGCCACGTCTGACAAATGTTTGAGGTTCGTTACAGATAAGGCGTGTATCACTATAGTGACAGGTTGTCTCAATACACACGAAATCCTCAAATCCCATAGTTGGTTTTTACGACACGGGAAGATAGGGAGTGAAATTATTCTGAGCCAGCATCACACTGACAATATCTGGATTTCGTCTTTCTTTTCATGTGGGACACCGATAGTCCATTGAATGAGTACCTCCAAAGGAGACCCCCTTTGGAGGGTTTCGATTCCTCCTAAAGGCTTCCATGGAGGAATGTGTTTTTTTTTACCAATTATAAACCTAATTAAGAGCAATCTATCAGTACCGGTCACAAGTTGCACTTTTGAGCTTTTTGGAAGAAAAAAAATAAAAAGGTCAAGTCAAATCAAATCAAATCAAATCAAATCAAATTATTTATTCAAAGTAGTAAATTTTACATTTCGCTTTTTGATGGTCAAGAATTAACAATTTTAACAATAACAATTTTATGAACCTAGTGTAAACGCGGCTCAGGTGGACTAAAAACTTAAAACTAGCCCCTAAAGCACTGCCTCGGGGCTGGCCAAGCTAACCAAACAACATGTAACGTTAGGTGGTAAATAAAATAACATCGAGTTCATGCCAAGAGAAAATGTTGTGTTACATGCGTATGGTTAGCCGGACCCCCTGGACAGTAAACCACCCAGAAACCTGCCCAGAAGTGCTCCTATTCTAAAAATACAATTTGTCAGGCCCTAGGCTACCCTAGCTAAATTTCTAAATATGAAACAAAAATATATTAATAGCCAAAAGCGGCTACGTTAAAAAGATAAAATATATATCATATACAGTAGATAATTCTACCTGTGTCGTCATATAAAGTCTACTTTGTACATTTGTAACTACTCCCATGGAGATTTATCTTGCATATAATCTGATATTTCATAATAGCCTTTCTTATACAATTTTTCTTTTATCACTCGCTTAAATTTATTTAGTGGTAAATCTTGGATATCTTTGGGAATCTTGTTATAAAAGCGTATACAATTGCCTTTAAAAGATTTGTTTACTTTACTAAGCCTGCTTATATGCGCAGCAAGTTTATCCTTATTTCTAGTGTTAAAATTGTGTTTATCACAATTTTTCTTAAAAGAATCTATATTTGTCTTAACGTACATAATGTTTTCATATATATATTGAGACACAAATGTTAATATGTTAATCTCTTTAAATTTTTGCCTTAAGGAGACCATTGGCCCTAATTTATAAATTGATCGAACAGCCCGTTTCTGCAAAACAAAAATGTTATTCACATCCGCAGCATGGCCCCATAATAATAAGCCATAACTCATTAGACTATGAAAGTAACTAAAGTAAACTAGTCTAGCAGTGTCCACATCAGTGAGGTATCTTATCTTTTTAACTGCGTATGCTGCTGAACTCAGTCTCTTCGACAATTTTTCAATATGTGGCCCCCATTGGAGCGTGGCGTCCAAAGTTATGCCTAAAAATGTAGTTGAGTCAGCAAGGCTCAACTTTTCATCCTTTACCTTAACAATTGTGGTACTCGGTTTAACATTTGGTAAAACAAATTTTACACATTTAGTTTTCTTTTCATTCAATAAGAGGTTATTTACAGTAAACCATTTTACTATTTCAGATATAGCGTTGTTCACGTCGTCATAATCGAGTTGTTGTCTCTTTACTTTGAAAAGTAATGAGGTATCGTCGGCGAACAAAACTATATCATGTTTTTCTTTCACTAGATATGGTAAATCATTAATATAAACAAGAAATAGGAAAGGACCAAGAATCGAGCCCTGCGGAACGCCCATGTTTATTTTAGATCCAGATGATCTTTCACCATTGACATCAACCTTTTGGATTCTGTTGTTCAGATAAGATTCCAAGAGGCTAAGAGCCTGGTCTTTTACGCCGTAATGACTTAGCTTCCTGACAAGAGTTTCATGATGAACACAATCAAACGCTTTGGACAAATCACAAAATACACCTATTGCATCATGAGATTGTTCCCAGGCATCGATTATATGATTAATTAAGTCAACGCCTGCATGAGTAGTAGAACGACCCCTTGTGAAACCAAATTGCTGTGAGTGCATTAAGTTATTACGATAAAAATGTCCTTGCAATTGATTTAAAATAGCTTTTTCAAAGATTTTACTAAGTGTTGGCAGTATTGATATAGGTCTAAAATTAGTGGGGTCAGTAGTATTACCGGTTTTGAACAGTGGAATAACTTTACTATGCTTCATCAAGTCAGGAAACAGGCCAAGATCAACACATTCATTAAAAATACATGCTAGACATGGAGCAATACAATCGATTATGGAACTTATTATTTTAACTGAGAGGCCATGTATGTCTGAAGTCTTTTTCAATTGTAAAGTTTTAAATACTTTTATGATTTCAATATCACTAACGTGCCTAAATTTGCGTAACTACCCTAATATAATATTTTGACAATCGATTCCTCCTAAAGGCTTCCATGGAGGAATGTGTTTATTTTACAAATGATAGACCTAATCAAGAGCAATCTATCAGTACCGGTCACAAGTTGCACATTTGAGTTTTATGGAAGAAAGATATATTTTTTGATCGATCGATGTGATAAACATGGGTATGTAGTATGGGAAAATTGTTTGAGCCAAAATGATTTTTTAATGCGAGTAACTCAGAAACGGTAGGATATAGGGAAAAGTGATTTTGGTATAACTTGTAGATAATTTTATGGCCTTTCAACTTTTCCTTGAACGTTTTTCACTAACATGTACCGTTTTTGAGATTTAAGCGAAAAATGAAAAAATGGACTCTTTCCCCCCCTCCCCCCACTCCGGGGCTCCTCCTAGTGTCCCGGGGTTTTAGTATGTTTATTACCTAGGGACTCTTGACATGTTTCCGAAGAAACATCTTACGTTACTAACTCTCGCACTCTAGAACTTTTTATTCAATGGACTACGAGTCGTCCAACGACCCGGTGAACCCTAGTGCTAGAAATTACTGGATTGGGTAGAACGCAGTAAAATCAAGCTGAGCTTGTGAGAACCGCTTAAAATACACATTGATATTACCAACTCTAACTTTACTACTCGATTTAATATTGGCACAAACTGTTTAACCAACTAACAGTTATAAAGCACAGTTACTCCGTACTTGTTACATGAAATAACATCGCCGGTACTAGGTACGTCAACTTTATAACAACAGTTATACCTGTAGTAACTTGTGTGCAATAGCAGGTGTAATTCTGGGGAATTTTGTTGTTAGGGTTGTTTGGATATCGATATTTTATCGATAAGTGGCGTGAGTTGCTTTACCTTGGCTCGTTCCTATACCATACTCTGAGCGCGTGGCAGTGACGTGAGGAACAAAGGCACAGATTACTTAAAAAGGGTGTATTAGGCCCTCTTTTTAGATTTTTAAATAGGTCGAAATACGAGAATTTTTTTGGACCTCCCATACAAATTGACTTGTTCGGTCGGTAATTTTGTATGATAGATCCGATTTTTTTTCCATATTTCGACCTATGTTCCTTGGGTAAAGTTGTGCAGTTTCATAGGCTAGTTCACCTCTTTAAATATTTGCAGCAAATTTGACACCCTGTATATTATTAACCGATGGGTGCTAAAATAAAACCGTGAGGCCTCTAGGACCTTAGTAATTTAAATATCCATTAAGTATTTTTTACTCTGTAGCTCAAAAAACTTGGAAAAAATGACCAGAAAAACTCATCATGATTCGGAACAATGATGTAAATGCATCAGTAACAATTTAGTGTTACTGTATAAGGAAAGAGGGCAGTCGCTCTGTGTAAAAACTTGATTCCACGTCAAATACCCTTGATTATGTAGCCGACCCCGACAGAGAACGGGATAAGGCATGGCAAATGATGACTGTATTAGAGTAGTATACTGTAAAAAAATAGCTGCAAATAAGTTAAATAGTGAATCAGCCCATGAAACTAAACAACTTTTCCCAAGAAACATAGGTCGAATTATGAAAAATATTTTGGACCTCCCATACAAAATTACCAACTGACAAAGTCAATTTGTATAGGAGCACCAAAAATTTTTTTTCTTATTTCTATGTCTCTTCGGAAAAGTTGTTCAATTTCATCGGCTGATGCACCCCATAAAATATTTGCAGCTAATATTTTTACACCTTAAATTACAACATTGCACATCGAGCTAAAGAAATCGATACTCTCATTTGCAGCACTAGCATAAGTTTGTGCCTAGTCACGCAGCCCTCCCCCCGGCGACCTCACCCCCGCGCCCCCCTCTCTGGAGGCGATTAACCAAATTGTAGGGAAAGGCTCACGGCACTGCGCCAGTCTGATTACCTATTTAGTGAACACGCATCTACCGAAGGATGTTGATGCCAATGTACTGTTTAGGATTACGGATATTTTTGTAGGTTCTTATTGAATTTTTCGGCATAATTTTGAACTATCGCGGTTGTAAAATTTGACGGTTATTATTTTAACGGGTTCTTACCGGCGAACGCGGTTGATGAATTCTGATAGTATGCTTTGTTGTGTCGTTGAACGACTCGGTGTCCCACGAAAAGATATTTTCACGCTGTTGCAAGCGTTATGATGATGAGTAGGTAAACTTTTGTGAACACAATCGTCAGTAGGAACTCACTTGAAACCCGTTTCGATGAAACACACTCACTACCATACATAATTTTAATAAAATTATTAGTGTCGTGGACAGTGCCAGCCCGCCACGCCGAGGGTCATGAGTTCAAAACATTTAGACATATTTTGTTCTTTGATAGATACTTGTGCGTTAACCATCGAATTCAGCGGACTTTTTACGCCAGAGAAAAGTGAACATTTGAACAAGCTGTCACTAGAATAAAAAAAAATAAAAAAATATGCTTGTGTTAAAATTTACATTTTTCTTATTATCCCCATATTTTCTAGGGCAAAAACTAGCCTATGTCACTCAGGATATTGTAAAGATTCTTCTCAAACAATTCCCATACGAGCTTGTTCAGGTTCAGTCATTATCTAGTTACAGTACTACAAAAAAACGCACATAAACACATACAAACATACATACATACATACATACATGAACTCTAAGAAATATAACACTCCTTTTTTTGGTTCGACAGTTTTGTAAAAAGTCTCCAAGCTAAATCAACAGTCAGGAGCTCGTAAAGCAAAGTCTTTCACGACCCAGTAGAAATAAAAGGCTGCAAATATAAATATAAACTTTTCCGGTTACTAACAAACAAACACATTGCGACCATCTTGTTTGGACGGGAGCAAATCTAACTTCTTCAAGTTAATATAACTTTATCCTAAGGATAGAAGAATAACATCATGGTTAGACGAAACACAAAAGATATACAAAGTGAGGACACAAGAAACTTGTCTCAGTTACATTTGACACATTCTAAAATGCATCTTTGTTACAACTATATTAGATAGATATATATTTTTCTGCTGGCTTATTTACTTTAGCCGTAATGAAGCTGGCTTAAAACAGCACTACCTTTTTTAATTTCCGTGAGAATCTTATGAAACATCCAAGGAATTGCGATTTTACGAGTAAAATTTTCAGGCGCTTGTAAATTTGCAATATTCTACTACACATAAAAAAATGTCTGCCATGATTTTCGAGTACTAATGTATTTGGTAATGAAATAGATGGTGTTTACTTCAAGTTTATTTCAGGCATGATTTTGTTTTTTCGCTTTGGGTATTCTTAGGGTACTACTTCTTCCAGTAATGCCATTCCCACCACGCTTGGCAGGCGGATTGAAGGACGCAGTGCAAGATATTGTAGATATTGAGAACGCTTCTACCGGTTTGTTAGTCCTTTCATGAGATGGGTAGAAATAGTTTGATGCTATTCTGCCGGCACCACACGAAATACGGCTCGTAGGGTTCCCTCTACATATTCCTCTTTTGATCTGAGATATTCACATAAACTTTCCCAGTTTCGTCCGCGTGAACATATTTCATGGACTCATGAATAATAATTTTATGTTAATGGCAAATAGTCATTACACTTGTAAATGTTATCGAATGTGATGTTAGAAATTATGCATGAATGAGTATATATGGGTCAAAGTTGAAAGATGGAGCTTTATTTTTGGTAAATGATATTCGAAGATATAAAAAAGATTTTTCAAATGGTATAACCTGAAGTAAGTAACTTTATTTGACAGTATAGTTATAGTCAAATAGTTTTGTAGCTTTAAAAAATATGTTTCTTTAAATATATAATATTTTGGTGCCATGTGATGCTGGTGTAGAATAGCATCTCCCCATTTCTTTCCCGCGGGTGTCGTAAGAGGCGACTTTCTGTTTTGTAACACCCTTCATGCGACAGGCTGACAACTTGTCACATTAGTGATACGCGAATTATCTTGGCGACAGCTATCGTATTTTTACAGCCGTTGGCGGTCTGCTTACCCCGCAAGGTGAAATGTGTATGTATATATGTGAATCTACAGTAAATTGAATGTAAATAAAGTAAGCAACGTCATAAAAAAACTGCTTTGCTTACCTTGCCGCGACAAACAAAACTTATTATATCCTTGCTACTTTGTTTTACATTGTTACAACGGTATCGTTTTCCATTTAATCTACTTTCAAGTTTTAATGTTCCTGAGTCATAATTGTAACGGGTTCGATTCCTGTCGAAGAGAGGGTGAGGGACAGCAAAGTTTGTTATTTACAATTGACAACTTTGTCAAATTGTTTAAAGGTTTGGTTGACCATGCTTCTTTAGGCATGTTATAGACCTTTGACATTGGCTGATATATTTATTATACGTAGATAACCATAGTTATGTAGTAGTTACTTATTTTTCCTTACTTACTTATTCCTTCAATATCCAGACTTAGGTTTAAATATGTATAAAGTACTAAGGTAATCGATGGCAAATCTAGCAAGCCAGTAAAAATCAAACAGTCAAAACTTTTGACGTGAACAACCTATAGCTTACCTATGATTTAGTTTCGTTTACAATTTAATGTTTTTTATGCGTACTATAAATATGACACTCATCTGTCATGACGAACAGCAAAATGGTGTTATCACAAATTAAAAGATACGGCGCAAAATCTCTATATTTTTGACCGAATTAAAAAACGAGGGTCTCAGATGGCCTTGTAGGTATGTTTTTTGGCGATTATCTTGCGCTAGGGTGAACTTATTTTAAAGCGGTTTTTAGCAAAGCATTTTTCAGACTTAGGAGAAGGTTATTAATATTTTGAAGTACGTTCCTTTTTTAAAAATTACGTGGTGTAAAGTTGTTAATGTAAAAAACTGAAAATAAAACAAATATGTATCCATACCTTTGCATAATACGAACCGATATCATTAGCCAAGGAAGCACTTTATCAATATGTTTGCTGATTCAAAATCGAGGGCTAATGTCTAAATCACCCTCGTTATAAGGGCCCCGTAACGACCCTCGAGGGATACATAAAATGCGACATTCATGACACCAAAAGAACTTTATGTGGGTGAATGTATGGAAGTGGATTTGTTCGGAATTAAAATAGAAGGATTTATTGTATAAAACGTAGTAAATTTTTGTATTCCTTTGTCTGTCTATCTGTATTGGAAATCCTTTCAGATATTGAAATTGTTACACGACAATAATCACGCAACATTATATTAAGATTTTTATGGTTTTTGTGAATTAAGGGATAGGTCAACAATATTAACTTTTTGGTTAAAAAGTTTCATAAAAACGAAACAAGCGGAAAAAAATCACATCACCGATGGGAATCGAACCCACGTCTTCTGGCTAGCCGGGTCAGACGTGTTAACCACTATATTACAGGCAACGGAATTGTGATCCACCTGTTTCGTTCATAATATTTTTTCTTTAAGTTATAAATGATGAATGTATATTACATGTCGTATTAAAAAAAACTCTTGGAAGATTGTTAAGTGGCACAGAAGTAACGAATTTCGGATTTGAGTTCCCCGAATACATTTATCGGGATGTTCATATTCTTTACTGTTATATTTCGTGGCATTCTTTATTGTTAAATTTCGATACCTATACTTATGTGTTTTTGATTATATCAAAAGCACTATAATTTAAAAAAGAAAATGTTGTGAGTGCTACAACTGTGTTCGTGTTTCAATGTCATAAAAACCTACCCTAACCTTGTAGCTCTACAATTCCTTCTGTTTTTATAACAGTTGGATCCAACTTGTAATACTTATGATAACTACATGGAACTATACCTGAAATAGCCAATTTTTGAAACATAACATTAATCCAAAACGATAGTCATTTTGTTCCCTCTAGGTATAGTCTAGGAAATATAATTTGAGATAATGAATGTTACCTCTAAACGATTTCTTTCTATTGTGGAAGTATTTGTTCTATTGTGGTTTCACAAAGACGACGCTAAATCGGATCGGCTCAAGTTATATTCAGACTATATATATTTTAATTCCCATTTTTTTTTGTCATATCAATTTCATAGCATTACTTACATTACGAAAGTTTTACTCCGAAATTATGAGCTGATGTTTCGAGTCACAGTGAATTGTATCACGTTTAAAATCAACCCAAAACTTGTGCCAAAATGTGGTGATAGCATCTTCTTTTGGCAATTAGCAGGCGATGTCTGCGTGTCTAACGATATCGGCGCGGTGTGGGCTTCTAACCTAGCTAATTTCACTCACAGACTGGTTAAACTTAGTACTTCTGTGTCTTCTGATAAATGAAAATAATCAATCAATCACATCAGCCTTTAGCAGACTACTGGACATACGAGGGTACGCCACAACGATCTCCCGCTTTCGCAATCCAGTCGCTACCAGCCGCTTTCTTTTAGTCATTGGTCCATCTGGTATAATGAAAATAAGAAATTGAAAAAATTGTCAAGCGTTGAATTGAATCTCAATATTTCAATCTCTTAAAGTGACGATTTAATCAAAACCTAGTAGAATTTTTAACAATATATTATTTAGTTAGTCAACATTACAGCAGGAGTTGTAATCAATGATGAAGCTAATTTTAGTTCTGTTTGAATTCTTGTTGATAAAAGGTATTTTGACTTATTTTTTTGCAAACTTTTGACTCTTCGCCATAATTTATATGGAAAGCTGGTTGTAATACGCGTAAAACTTTAATGCTACAGCTGACACAAAGCCTTTGTTCTGCAGCTACATGTAAACAAACTTTCGCCTTAAATTGCAATACAGGTACTGAAAAGCTGAGATTGTAACTCGTCTCTCACATTACCCGCGAGAAAAAAGTTCTTGTGAAGAGTGTACGGAAAAAGTCCCAATGTGTACCGTTTAAAGAAGTCTATACACATGTTTGTCTGTGTTCGGATTCCCAAGCGATCAATACAAGCTGGCGAGGCGGCGCAATGATTAATTAATGTAAAATCTTCACATAATTATGTTGCGGTAACCGTTAACCTTCATAAATCTTGTACTGAATACTCTGAAGGGAACATCAAACGAAGTATGTATGTAATATTTTTTGGACTTTTATGACTACATAATCGAAGAGACAAGAGCTCACCGACTTCGTTGGCTCGGCCACGTAGAGAGGATAGGAGAGGACCGGGGAGTAAAAAGAGCGTACATGGGTCGTCTTACAGGACGGCGGCGTCCTGTAAGGCGCCCCAGATAACGCTGGAGAGACGTGGTAGAGGCTGACCTGCGCGATTTTTGTATCAGCAGGAATATCCCTTTTGAGTAGGTAGGGCCTAAACGGTAACAAAAATTGATAGATTTGTATAGATAAAAACGCATTGTACTTACACCTTTGTGGTTTTTTTATGCTTACGTCGCACAACGATTTTAAGTAAATGCCAACACTACTTTATCTGTAACCCTGTACAGAATAAAAATCTCTACGTATTTCTTTTTCTGTTCAATTACTAACACAAATGGTTATTTTGGGGTACCGCATCGACCGGATACGCAATGTGAGAAGCCATTCATTGCTCGGAATAACGAGGAAAACCCATGAAAGTTATTATCTCCCAAAATGGAGATGTATTATAATGGCGCTCAAGATAAATTTGCTATTATGTTGCCTTTGGAAGGAAATAATTAGCGAGGAGAAACATTTTGCCTTATTTTTTATTAACAATGAATGATACACAATCGTGGGCTGGACACAAAATGATAGAATGGGATATATTTTTTGCAGGTATACGTTTATACGATTGGGTTTTGGGAGCATCCTCAGCCAACTTGGTTAGGACCCCGGCCGGTCTTTTATTTGTGAGACGCGAGTTTGATCCCCGCCATGGACTAAAGTGTTTTGACTCACGTACGTTTACCGACCGAAATATATCAAAAATTTACAACAAGACTTAATTAATCCAACCATTTACTTTGTGCGTCACTGTCTTGATCCCTGTGTAACTAGATACCGGATTTTTAGTTCAAGGGCTGGAAGGTTTAACCCGCTTTACCTACTCATTTTACCATGAGAACAATTTTTTTTCCCGACAATTATCCTACATGTGAACCTTTCTTTTGAATCACTTTAGTTATTAATTAATTTGGTTCCATGTTTCGGATGGGACGTTAAGCCGTAGTACCCGGTTGCTGTCTATGATCGCTTAGACGGCAGTCGATACACAACCATGTCAGAAGCCTGCTCTTTGTAGTAGGCGGTTGAAAAATTTCTGATACTAGGTTTCATCGGGTCGTTGGACGACTCGGTGGCCCACACGAAAGGAAAGAAAGAAAAATTAAAAAGAAACTGCATCCGAATCCGTTGTAAAGTTTTAAAGGTATAAGCATAACATGGCGAACGCAGGAAGCGACTATGCTTTATACAATGTATGTAGTGCAAAAGTTACTGATACGATACTTGGCCTGCCTGCAGATAATTGGATTGAGCAATGTTTTTAATTAAAATGGAAATCAATTTGCGCTTCCATATTTAAAAATGAAATGAACGATTGCATCTCAATTAATTGATTGAATGAAAAACTCGTAGGCGCTGCTGCTTTTGATGACAATGTTTTTCAAAAGAGAAAAAACATTTCATCAGGTACTTTTTTGTTTTTCGTCTATGACCTACTAAGTATACACACATAAATCACGCTTCTTTCCTGTAGGGATTATAATTATCCTTACTTTACTTTTTATTCTTCTTTTAATGTAAGTTTGTCAATTAAGTTTCTGATTAAATGTTAAAAGTACCTTCTTCTGGGGGCACTGGTAACCTAAAACAAAAAATCGTTCAACTCTTTTTTGGGTAAAAAGGTGATATGAAAAAATTCATAGAAAAGCACACCCGTCAATTACCTCCTTCGTTTTCTGAAATCCAATAAAATGTGCTAACAAACAGTAAAACATCTGGATCAGTAGACGCGAATCCGAACAAAATAAGCGGTCACGACGGATATTTGCAATAAAACTGACCATTACCGAAGTAAACAATATTAGGGAGAGTCTCGCAGCGATAAATCCAAAGCGAAATGCTGCGGTGGTGATAGCGAGCCAAATTGTGGGCGTAATAGGGATGCCAATAAAAAGAAAACATATTGATTCAACAAGCAAGTTGATTCATTTCATCTTACAATGAGTGTATCACTTATAAAAAATGTCTTATATTACGTATGGTGAGTTCCTAGTGTAGATGAATGTGGTGTAAGCTAGGTGTATGTTTTATAAAATCTAAACTGTTGAAAGTTTAAATAATTACGTTTAAAATTATGTCAAGTGCCATGAGATTAACCAGGCACGGTAGTATTTTGAACTTTTGCGACTTAAAAAGTAATAATGTAAGGAAAAATGAATCAGAATTGCAACAAAGAACTGTTGACTAAAACTGGCCATTACCGAAGTAAACAATATTAGGAAGAAAAATCGATATTGCAGCGATAAATACAAAGCAAAATGCTGCGATGGTGATAGCGCGCCAAAATTTTGGCGTGATAGCGATGGCCATAGGAAGAAAATACGTTAATTCAAAAAGCGAGTTGATTCATTTCAACCAATACGTGAGTCACTAACAAAACATGTCTAGTACTTAATACCTATGGAAAATTTCTCGTGTAGTTTTTTATGTCGTGTATAAGCATGAAAGCATGACACGTTTTAGAAGCACTTGATTTTAAGGTTCCGTGGTTATTATCACTAAAACTATAAGACATTATAACGGGTTTTAACTCACGGTAGGGATATATCGAGCACCCAATATTTCGGCGATGTTGCAATCACCATGATCACGGGTAAACGGGTAGTTTGCAATCACGTTTTATTCACATTTTACGTTTTAGAAAATCTAGACTTTATGAGTGAACATCATTACTTCGTCCGTAGCAAGCCAAAATAGTAGCAATAAAAACTCAGCCTCAAAATATTATACACAAAACACTACATATTTTGCATTTAGAAAAACACTTGAGTACCAATAATTATCTGAAAAAAGTACAGCCATTTGAATAATTTAATTGCATATTATTCAAATACTGATTCAATGTTCGATTTATCAAAGTTATTCATGAATGAGTCAACTCACTATTAAAACTCATTGAGTCGAACCGCGCCAGAGCTTCTGAAAGCTCAAAGTTAAGCCTTTTGGAGACAACATAGTTACGTAACTTACGTAAGTAATATTGCGTTGGTGTATTTTTCTTTCCACCTACAGAAAGAGTTTGTTTTGATAAGCGAGACGGGGGACGGAGAGAGGGGGATATCATTAACGCGTACCGCAGTGCCCTTGGTTTGTGGTTTTGACCCATATATTCTATCTTTTTGTAGTATCACAAACATTGATAGTTCTTTGTCACAGAAATAATGCAAAAAAAATCTAAATGATGATACGCTTTGACAAAATATGAGCATATTTTGACAATGGTTACAAATATTAAGGTACCATAAGAGTTCAAAATTTTAATATCAATTTGAGGTGACCTCATTTTGTAAAAACATTCTCAAAATTTCGTTGATCAAGAACGTACATTTTTGTGCCGTCTTCATTATAGCAAGTATATAGCCTGAGAAATATAATTTGAGCCGATTCAGTTTAACGACTTCTTTATGTGAGCACAATAGAACAAAAGACTTACACAATAGAAAACAATAGTTTAGAGATAACATTCATCGGCTCAAATTATATTTTCTAGACTTTACTAACACATTAAACTTGCAGATAAGTAAAAGATAGTCGTGTTAAGTAAATAGGTAGTTATTCGAATTACTTTTAAAGGCGTTGATTTGAAAACCCTATCCAAACTTATTAATTAAACGACGTAACATATCAATATGACTATTAAAACATCGATTCAAACGATACGTATTAAATGATAAAGCCTCGCTTTTGTTAGCGATATTGGGTTTCGCAAAATGGCCGACTCCGCTGTCGTAACAAAAACAAGGAGGTTCCCGGATTCAGGCCATTGTGTACCCGAACACCGTGGGTCCCGGGTTATTATTTCGTTATTACAAAGCTCCTTCTTTATCTATGTACCTACGGATATAAAATGATTCGTCAATTTAATCGTTTGTAATTTGTTTGTAAGGTAATTGATACTTCCCGTGTAATACTTCCCTGCGGATCGCAGATCCATACTAGAGACGTCACTCCCCATACTAAAACTGCACTCTACGGACGACACTGCGATAGCGCTGCGATGACAGCGGTTGAGCGGTTTTAGTATGGGAGTGACATTTCTAGTATGGATCTGACAGACCGCTGCCATATTTTTGCGCTCCATCGTGAGTCAAGTGTGCGATCCGCCTAAGGTATATATATTTTTGGAAAACATGTAAAATTTTCAAACCAGGGAGGATTTGAACCAACGACTTTCGATGTCTGCACTGGCTACGCCGCTACCATCAGGACTGCCGCGGCGCACTCACAGCCCGCGAAATAGTACAAGTGTATCTTTACCAATAAGGCTTGGCAGGGTTCACTCTAAATAGAATCACCGTGTTTCGAAGGAAATGCATTTAATTATAGACGTTACCAAGAGCATCATACTGATCAACTTATCATTAATTTTGTATCATCATCATTGGCCTCACACGTCTGTGACAGACGATTTAATCAGTGTCTGAGGCAAGACTTTTCGTGGCTATATAAGCCAATGCGGGAGCGGCATGACTTTCCGCACGCTCTACAAGTGAAGGTGGTATTATAGACTGGAACATGCATGTTTAGGTGTCGTTTTTGCCTTTTGTTGGCGAGACCAGAGAACCAGGCGTCGTCGTGAGACTTACGCCCATCATATACACGCTTTCGCCATTCGTCCCTATCCTCAGCAAGCTTCTCCCAGCTTTGATGGTCGATGTCAAACGCAGCCATATCCCGCTTGGCGCAATCTTTGAAACGCAGCATGGGTCTTCCAACCCCTCTTTTGGCGTTAGCTACGGCACCAAGCAGGACACGCCGCGGTAGACGCGAAGGTTCCATTCGGTGCACATGCCCTAGCCACCGCAAGCGTCTCTGCTTGAGCAGGGCGGTAAAGCTAGGCAGCTGTGCAATTTCTAGAACTCGCTCGTTTGTGACTCTGTCCTGCCCGGTTTTTTTTATAACAGATCGATTTTTCGCCATTTTCAAGCACTGGTCCCATATGATAGGGAAAGTTGTTGAGTACGATGCCCTAAATAACGTCTCACGGTGTATAGACCAAACAATTACCCGGAGTAGAGTTTAATTTACTGTTCCTACATAATATTTATCACATAAAAAAGTCAACATAATATAAGCCATGTTGGTTTGAAGTGAAGATCAATATTGGTTTAACCATGTGGGTGCCAATGCATATATTATTGTTATTTTGTCAATAGTAGACCGTCAAAGTGGATATCAATGACGAGTGTGGGTGGCCATTTGCTTTTTATGTATGTATCATTCCGAAGGGTGGATTGCGAGGCAATATACAAATATGTACACAAGGCACTTTATTTGTGTTTATTTGACAGCGGTACAGCTTTTGAGTGGTAAAAAATTACGGCCGTGTGATGCCGGCTTAGAATAGCATCACCCCACATCATTCCCGCGGGTGTCGTAAGAGGCGACTAAGGGACTCGAGAATATTGGTGTATTACAATTTTTAGGCGTCAGGCTGACAATCTGTCACTAAAGTAATAGATATGTTTTCCAAAACAGCCTTGGAAAACAATCCTCAAAAATGTCAGACGTGGCAATGGCGACCGTATTTTTACGGCCGTTAACGCTCTGCCTACCCCGCAAGGGATAAAAGCGTGATATTTGTGTGTGTGTGTAAAAATTACGGTGTGTAGCGTGGACGGGTGGATAATATAACATTTAGTGATAAGACATTGCGGACTGAACCACCCAAATGTCCGTAAGTAAGATGGTTCCGTGTTTTTAATGGGACGTTAAGCCGTAGGTTCCGGTTGCTGTCTATGATTACTTAGACGGCGGTCGTTACACAACCGTGTCAGAAGCCTGCTACCTGTAGTAAGCGGTTGCAAAATTTGTCACTAGGGTTCATCGGATCGTTGGACGACTCGGTGTCCCACACGAAAAGATAGAGAGTGTGTGATAAGCAAAACATGGTAACAGTAATCATAGAAATAAACTTTTCTTATACTTACTGTCAGCATTACATAATAATTTGGGAGAACTTTAAACAGGATCCGATATTCCGTATTCATAAATAAATATTTTACTTAATATACCAAACATTTGCATATTTACGTAAAACGTGAGTACGTAAAATTTCTATCAGGTACAGAAAAATTACTGTGCAACGACCATGAAGCAAAAAGGGTGGAGAGTTCTGTACGTCATTATTTACTAAAAGGCAGGGATGCGACTTGCATATTAAAAGAATCGATTTTCATAATAATCGATTTTTTTTGTCAGAAAAAAGATTGTTTAAAAATAAATCAATTATGAAATAATCGTTTTTTTGAGTTCTTCACTTGATTTTTTGCAATTATATATTTATTTTTATGTTTCCATTAATTACCGATTGAGATACGCCGAAGCCAAACTTCTAAGATGCTAAAATAAGGTGTTGTATATTTGTAGTGATATTAAGCAAAACCCGAATAATTTGTTTAGTAGCACTTATGGTTACGTGGTCATAAAAACCGAATATCTGAATTCTAAAATAAAAACACATGAAATTGGATCTATTCAGATAGCGTTATCAATTTCATTAAAAATAATTTCAGTTTCTGTAAAATAATCGATTATTTTTAAAATCGGCTATTTATTTACATCTCTGCTAAAAGGAACAGCAGAGTACGCACCTACATATTTATAAGGGTACGATGTTACGGGTATACTTTGTAATATGAAAGAGTGTTTTTGCATATGTATTGTTATAGTTTCGGTTCGTGGGAATGTACCTATCTTGTTATAATATGTAGTTGGTTATTGATATTGTATGAAATGAAATGAAATGTTTTTGTTCTTCGTGTTCTACCGAATAAAGACCGTTCTGGAGATTTTTTGGATCGAAATAATAATTTTACACATACACAGACAGTACTTCTATAGAAAATAAACCCCTCACAGTCCAAGGTCAATGTCACTTCAATCATCAAAGGTCATGGTCAATTCCGACTCGATGTGTCATATAAAAAGAGAGAGAGAGACCAAGGTCATTTGAAAATGTTATCTTTTGGTTTCATGAAGAAACGTCGCTTATTATACAAAACAATATTTATGAAAATTAATTTCTCTCGATTGACATGAATATAGACTTATAATAGACCTAAAAAGTACACCTATGGAAAGACAAATTCAAATTACCATATTCATAGCATTTTTTTATCGTTTATTTTCCAAAAACAAATTATTATAATGTCTTACACTAAAACCTCTCCTGCAAACCCTTTTGCGGATTTATATGTTGGGTCCCTCAATCGTCCTTTCTCAAAGTAATTAGTTACTTATTAAGGGCTTAACCAGCCCACGAAACTGAACAAATTTCTAAAAGGGAACATGGGTCGAAATATGAGAAAAATGACCTTCCATACAAATTAGGTTTGTCGGTTGTAAAATTTGTATGGGAGGTTCATAAATTTTTCATATTTTGACCTATGTTCCTTAGGGAAAGTGGTTCAGTGTCATGGGCTGGTTCACCCCTTAAAATACTTGCACCTTTTTTTTACAGCCTGTATGTAGTATACTATATAAATATTTGTGTCATAGCTATGTCAGGTGCCCAATACTTCAACCCAGTAGATGAATATTCTTGAAAATTTCATCTCACAAAACAGAATAAGTAATTAGATTTCCATATAGTCAGAAATACTAGACGTTTGAATATTAATGAAGATCAAAGTGGGTTAGCGGTTTGACTGCCAGTGGTGATTTGAGCACACTGAATGCTTTGATCACCTCATTTCTTCCCCGTGTGTGTCGTAGAAGTCGACTAAGGGACTCAAGGGCTTCATGTTTACTGCAATTTTAGGTGACAGGCTGACAACCTGTCACTATAGTGATACACGAAATGACCCTCAAATATTTGTCAGACGTGGCGACAACGACCGTAATTTTGCGGTCGTTAACGCCCTGACTACCCCGCCAGGTATATAGGCGTGATTGGTGTGTGTTTGTTGTGTGAATGCTTTGATTCGCTTACTATAGTTGCTTGGTAAAGAATGCTGCATGGTATTTCCCTCGACTTCTGTAAGTGTCAGTGACAGACAAACAGACGGACAGAGAATTACTAACGACGACTTACTTTATCTATTTATGTATTACATATATAATAAAAAATACATAAAAAAATTTGTGGGTAACTATTAAAATATTGCAATGTAACAACCTAGACCTTATAAAATAATTTCTCTAAAGCAATTTTCTGAATTGAAGGTAACCTACTTTCTTCACCTTACAAGTTCTGTAATCACAGAATTACATGCAAATAGCTAACTGTAAGTCCTCCATTTTGAAATTACCAACTCAATCGGTAACAGTTTGCATGTTTAACTTTCAAATCCACTTTCAAACCAATAGAAACTTCATGGAAATCGTAATTGCTGCCTACGCTACTAATACGTAATAGAAATAATGAATTTATTCGTAGTTGGTTATACCGATAAATTGCAATGTATCTGGCATATATTTGGATGGTTGTTTCCGAAAATTCATGTATTCATTGTGCGGACAGTTTATCGGACTTACGTTTAAAATTGTAGTTCAAATTAAACCCTCTAGTCCCATTATCGCCTTTTACACCGGCGGGAAAAAAAATAGGATGATGCTATTTACGTTACCATCGCGCGGCTAAAATCATCTCAATGTTATTAATCTAAATGACATTTCTTCTGTTGCTGTCGAAATGTCCGTGATTGGTCTTAACAATCATGACATTAAAATAAACGTTCATATTTTTGTTCTCTTTTTTCATACATTGAGAGCGTCGGTCTTTCGTATTTACTTTCTAAATAACTATCCGAGTAACCCATTCTCCATTTATTTGCATGCGTACCAAAATAGCCCTATCGAACGAAAATCTATTCCGAGTTTTGTGTACATAGTATTAAATAGCTTCATACGGGAAAGATTTTCAAATAAAGCTTTTGCGTAGGTAAAGTGTAGGCAGATGATGGTCGTTTGCTTATGAAGATTTTTTGGGCTGACAAGAAAATTTGTAAGAACTAGGTTACGCTGTTGACAGTTTTTGCAGACTGAGGGATTATGTGTCAAGTTCAGTAACTCTTATCTATTGAGAATCTATGCGGAGCTTTCAAAAATAAACACTCATTATATTCAGCTTCACCTACTGGATACTAAACGATCAGATCAAAAATTTTCTATTGATTTCATAAACAATTACTGAAAAGAATCACTATAATTTGATCCCATGTGAAGGTAGCTCAAAAAGCTGCCAATAGTACAGAACTACTGGGTTCCGTAGCAACATCTCTTATACCCATAAATTTCCCATGGGATGAGTGGGTATCCGTCCAGCTACATTATCTTACTGGACCTTTGAATTATTTATGTCTCAGTAGAGTGTTTTGAAAGGCTCTTTGATTGGATTATGTTAAGGGCCACTTGGGCTGGACGCTGAATATCGTATGACTGGTAAATTTTGAACTCCCGCGTTGAAAAAATTAAAAATTGTATTAGTGAGTTACGGTATCAAATGTGAATTAAAGAAAATATCTTAGTTGCCGTTGCCATGTGCAAACAACTGAGAATTACATTACCCCGTTTCTTCTACCGGAAGCTGATGCAAAAAGTAACTAAGAATAAATCTAAATAATACAACACCTTGCACTACACTCACCAATCCACTTACCATGCGTGATTTGGTGAGTATAGCAACAAAAAGTAGACTTTATATAAACAGATTTTTCACGAGCCAGTGTTATGAAAAAAACAATTGCGCAAGATTTGAGAGGCAAGTTGAAACTTCTTAATTTTTGCAATCGAGTTCCGTTTTTTAATAAATTAATATGCTTGTCAATAAGGCATTTCAACGAGTCAGATACCAGACCCCTGGGCAGGCTGAAAGTCGCTTAATAGACTCCAAACTATAGTAAGAAGGTGTTACGCAAAACAAAGTCAAGTGGAATTTCATGGTAGATGACAGTTGCAATTGTTGGTCAAACTATGCGGCATTTACTATCCTGCCCTAACTGCCCAAACTCATACATGCTTCAAGACCTCCAGGAAGCAAACTCTAGAGGCATATCCGTTACTTATATTTGTTACTATCGACTTGATGAAGAAAAAGAAGAAAGAGACAGATCGTTGTCTCATTTCCTGATACATCTTTAGCTAAGTAACTTAAAACAATCCCAAAAGATTTCCAGAGCAGTCATCGTTCAGATTCTCTATAACGAGATTGAATATTCTTAAATATTCCCATCAAAGAACTTTTGTACCCGATAAAGTAGACACATCAAAGGCCTTGTTAAACTCCCAACCTCATTATTATGTCACAAATTATATGGCCTTTACATGACTCAAGGGAAAATGAAAAGATACGGTATCCTTCAAAACATTATTTGGGAAAACTTATATGATTGATTTGAAACCTTATATGGATTCATAGCGTAAAATGGAGTAGTTTTTTTGCGTTTTTGAGTATGTTTGTGCGTCTTTAGTAACTCACCCCAAAGTACGAAACTGGTTTTGATGCGGATTTTTCTTTTATACCATAATTATGATAAATAGTACATGAAAAAATACTTTTGAATTTTACTTTGACATTTTATTACGAAGTTAGTTGTTGTTCTATCCAGAAACAACTTTAAAGTATGGTAATATCTTTTATAGCCGTTGATGAGAGCTCTACCCTGTAAGTAATCAACCGTGATTTTCTATTTTAACGTACCTAACTGAACTGTTGTGATTTCCTCAACCGTCCAGCAAAATGTGATTTGGGCAGTACTCATTAACATAATCGGCTTAGATATAAATTCACTTCCAGCGCTACAAAGAGCCCTCTCCTAAAGATGTGAAAAAGTACTCGAGTTTTCAAAAAATCGATTATATTTTGAAATAAAATATAGATTTCTATTAATTTATTGTGCAATCTCAAATAGTTGTATGATTTAAAATAGTTGTTTAAAATTTTGGGGGAAAAAAAATTATTTTTTAACAACATTTTCGCATGAAACAAGGACAAAAGAATTAGGCAGGTAGGATAAAAAAATATTATTACAAAAAGTCAAGTAACCAGGTAAAAGAAATAAAAAATATAACAAAAAAACATTTGTTTTTTGGATAAAACCGATGTATTTTTAACCGATTTTTATTCTACCTTTAAAAATTGATAATTGAAAAATCGATTTTAATTACTAAAGTCGCATCCCTGCCTACTCCACTCATTCAAAGTTGTAGCGACTGTCAACACTTTAGATTTGCGTTTACATTGTCATTAATTTGTATTCAAGTATATTTGGGAATGCTAAATATATTCTATGGGCTGTGTGATGCCAGCTTAGAATAGCATCACCCAACATCCTTCCCGCGGGTGTCGTAAGAGGCGACTAAGGGACTCTAGGGTGTTGGTGTATTACATTTTTTAGGCGACAGGCTGACAACCTGTCACTATAGTGATACCCATGTTTTCTGAAACAACCTTAGAAAACAACCCTCAAAAATGTCAGACGTTGCGATAGCGACCGTATCCTTACGGCCGTTAACGCTCTGCCTACCCCGCAAGGGATAAAGGCGTGATATATGTATGTATGTAAATATATTCTAAGTACAAGTAACTTCTATCATAATTTTGATATTAATCATTGTCATTTAACTATAAAAGTTTTACATGAGTTCTGACCCTGAGCAGTAAATTTTTTTAGACTATGGGAGGTTGACTTGACCAAATTGACTTGTTCGGTTGGTAATTTAGTATGGTAGGTCCAACATTTTTTTTTCTTATTTCCACCTATGTTCTTTGGGGAAAGATGTTGAATTTCAAGAAACCTTTAAAATGCTCGAAGTACAAGTCGTACCATCACGGAAGTATAAAATTTGTTCAAAACATTACACGGGTTTCAGGGTTTGCATTTCGTTTCATTATCAACTCGTTTAATTTTTTCTTCAACAAGCTTCATTTTTCATTTATTTTTCTTTGATCATTTATTACCAGAAATTTTATAGGATAAAACATAAATAAAATGGACACCAAAGGCACTACTTATCTCTAAAAATGAGATTACTTACAGCAGAACTAGCGGAGAGAAATAGCATTTGGCGAAAGGTGGATGAGACGTTTCGAGAGATTTCTATTTTAATAGCCAGAGTTCATTATGGGCTTAAAATGATGATGATGATGATGATAAAAGTTCCTCACGCAAGGCCTTTCGGACACTTAATGCACAACGCATCACTAAACTAACGCTGCGTTTTGCATGCGTCTGTCAAGCCATACCAAAAACGCCATTCCCCTTCTAAAACCGATTTTGACGCAGGTCCAACGCACGACGCAGCGCTAGCAACTAACGCTAAGCGTTAAGTGTAAGAACGGCCGTATTACCAAACCATCGTTTTCTAGTATCAGTCAAGTTTGTAGTAGAGGCGGAAGATGCCACGAAAACAGAGTCAAGTGGGGTTTCTCGATAGATGACAGTTGCGATTGCGTTGCTGTTCAAACTATGGGGCATCTCCTGCCCTAACTGTCCAAACTCATGCACGTTTCAAGAACTCCAGGAAGCAAAATACGGAGGCATTTCCGTGGCTAAGCAGTAGAAAAAAAAATGTTGCCATCCACTCGGTGAAGAAGAAGTATCAGTCATTACTTAGATTTTACTGCATATACTTACCTACCATCGTGTTCTACTCAAACTATGATCAAACTACGCAATATGGGTGAAGCGATTGAAGGCTTTACTCTATAGGCTTTGAAGTGTTAACATTCGCATGATAGGTTACACAGAGTTTCCGCGCGAAAACACTAACTACGTTTAATTTAAATCAAAATATTCTTTGATAACTCGTGCGTTTTTTAGATTTCTTTTCTCAATGCGACAGGCGCTATCTTCACTCATGAGACGTAAGACGAAAGACGAGTAATGGGCGATGAGACGCTAATCTCATGGGTAGATACCCAGTCTAGATAGACAGCCTTTTGTTTCATACATTTCATTATGAAAACGGTTTGGAGCGTCGTCGCGCCGTCTCACGTCTCACGTCTCAGTCATACCAAAGGTCTTACTTACCTCAGCAAGATAGCGCTGTTGCCTTTTCACCCACAGTCAAAAATGAGGTGATGCTAATCTAAACCCGACAAACTTTAATCTAGTAGCACACACAATGAAAAAGTTACCAAGGTTGTCTTACCGCTACGCTAATTCTAAAACTAAAGTACTAGGGCATAATGAAACTGGAGTTAGTATAATAACAACAGTACTAACAAAGAGCTTTTAGACGAAAGCTCTCTGAACAAACTTTCCAACTATAACTATAGAGTAGTTTACAAGTATGATTGTTCACTAGAACTCTAAAATAATAATAGACATACATACATACATACACAAATCACGCCTTTATCCCTTCCGGGGTAGGCAGAGCGTTAATAATACGTAATAATAAGTAAAATTACGGTCGTTATCGCCACATCTGACAAGTATTGAGGGCCCTTTTCGATGATACATGTACCACTGTAGTGACAGGTTGTCAGCCTGTCGTCTAAAATTGTAATACACATGAAACCCACGGGAAGAAATGGGGTGATGCTGTTCTAAGCCGGCATCACACGGCAATAATAATATAATAATAATTTAAGTATCTACTATCAGCCGCCCTCGACATCTCTTTATACATTATTATCAGACCTTTCCATAATGATATTTACACATATATACACACACAAATCACGCCTTTATCCGACGCGGGGTAGACAAAACGTTAACGACAGTAACATTATATTTAACACGAAATAAAAAACCACTTCCCATGTTACGTACGGCCGTTGTCACTCTTTACGCACAATGCAGCACTAAAATAACGCATGCTAGTAACTATAGATATAGCTATACTAGAAACTTCAGTCCCCATACTAGAATCGCTGTAGACGTAGGTCCAACTTACGCCGCTGCGGTAGCGCTGCGTCAACAACAGCTGTAAAATTTTGTGTATAATTGCTCTTTATTGTTGATAGAGCGTACAATTTCTAGGCTTTTTGTTGAACAACATAGTATACATACTTGAAAACGAAGCTACTTATCTTTTATACTTCTAAATCACAGGGAAGTAGGTACCTACCTAACCCACAAATTGAGATTTTCTTGAGAGAGTCAATCAATACACGATCTAGTCACTGTATGCCAACTTTCTACACATTGACGACTCTAAAACTTTTCATACATCTTTTCGCACCAAGCCGGCATAGTTGTCGATTTTGAGAATACGTACTAGTTGTAAAAATAATGTTCAGAAAAAAAACACCAGTTAAGAAAAGACCAGTTAGAAATACAACCCTTCTTCGTCGTGTCAATGGATCATTATATTTTAGATTGCTAGTATTTGGCGACCGTAATGGCGTTCAGTAAAGCATATGTCTATAACACTTAATTATTAGTATTAACGGGATTAGCACCACGATAATGTTTGTTTTTTTCCTCGACAAACATAATTGTGGTGATAATCCCGTTAATACTAATAATTTAAGTGTTGTGAATAGCCGCGAAAATCTCAAAACATACATACAGTCCAGCAAAAAAGAGTAGAGAAAAAATGAGGGCGCCACTTCCTTTGCGATCTGTAAAATCTGACAGATAACGCTTAAATATGGCAACAATTTTTCATACAAGATTTTTGTTCCATTTTATTTAATTTCTACTCTTTTTGCTGGACTGTATGTCTATATCTCGAAAGAAAAGCTCAACCTAAAACTCTAAGCCCCAATGTATGTATTCCCAAAGGGCCCACTAGGTGGTGCTTCCTTGTATTACTGTTGTTTATAAATGTGCGCGCTGATATGATCCCCCCGGGGCAACTAGTTTGGATATGTTGTCCTTGACTTTGCCATAAAAGTATACAGAGTTAAGACCCAAAGGATTTTGTGGGGAAGTGGGAGCTATAGGACGTGACGGGTTTAGGAAAATATTTTTAGAAATTGCGTGGATAGAAGGTTGACTTTGATAGCTTTGCGTTACGTGCAGTATTGTAGCCTTAGTTTGATCGCGTGGGGTCTTTTAAAGTCTTCGAATAGAAAAACAAATCGATTATGTGACTAGCTTGAAACTTTGTGTACCATCCTAAACAATAAGTATATAAGTAGGTTAATTTGTATTTATGGTTCATCAATATCCACCTACCTACACCAACCAACCAACCAACCAACGAGTAAAAAAAAAATTAACTTCCGCCGAAACCTTACCGGGAACAAAGTACTGGTCTATCACTGTACTAAATGAGCTATAAATATTAGATAGGTTGCCGTGTGATTTTAAAAATAGCATCACCCTATTTCAAATAGTGATTGTCGTAAAAGGAAACCACGTGATGAATCCATGCAGTGGGCAGTAGCGTTCCCTGTAATGTCTACAACAACTTTTGATGCGGTTACCAATCCGCTTGCCAAGCTTGGTGAGTAAGACAATACCTCCCAATAAGTGTAGGCCCATGTCTAGCAGTGGACTTTCGTGGCTGTAGTAGTACTGATGCCGGCTTAGAATAGCATCACTCCACTTCTTTCCTGCGGGTGTCGTAATAGGTGACTAGGGGACTCGAGAGTTTCATGTGAATTACAACATTACACGAATCATCTCAAAGGGCCTGATAGTTGTCAGGCGTGGCGATAGCGACCGTATTATAAACGGCCGTTAACGCTCTACCTATCCCGAAAGGGATAAAGGCTTGATATGTTTGTGTGCAGTAGTGATAATAGTAGCAGCTAGGTTCATTATCTTTCTATTCTCACAAAAACTTTGAGTTTATTATGTCAACAAAAGCCGCTAAACTACCCCAAAGGCTCGCCAACCAACCTGTTTAGTTAAGTGTGCGACAGTGCGTACAAATTTACCTCTGTATGTGCGCAATGGACCGAGAAACCGTTTGTCTGGGTCAGAAAACAGCCCACGACAATATAGTCCAGTAACTCTGGCATTATTTGAGAGTTGACTTACATAAATTCTAAAGTCGCTTATTTTTTGTACGATTGTGTTACTTGTGTCTAAAAAGCACATAGTAAATTTTGTGTATTTTTTTACGCTTGCGTTAATTTTGCATTCAGTGTATGGTACCTAATTTTTTTTCAGTTTTTTTATGTGTCTAGTATTTAAAATCTATGCCAATATTGCCTATGTGACGGTTTACATTGTAAAAGAACCCAGTTGCGCTGCAAATCAAAGTATTTTAGAATAATAGGTACCTAAAATAACCCATAGTAATAAATTGACTTCGGCCAATAGTCAAAGAAAAAAGCCAAAAATAAATTACGTTATTATTTTTCATACATGAAAAGTTAGCTTTACTGAGCTAAACATCCAACACAGTAATATTGGGTTTGGACGAAACAATTTCTTATAATAATCTTATATTGTGACGCACGGTTTGAGGATAAATGAGGCTTGACGTGGAGGAAAGTCCACTCATTACATTATTAGACTTTTGTGTAGGTTGACTGTTGGCATGTATTGATATTTTGGTGTTGATAGAATTTGGATTTGTGCTTGGTTGCCTTAAAGAACCATTCTTATGGATTTATTGTCAAGGAAACTACTGCACTAGATATTTAATACTAACAAACTAAACCAAACCAGGTTAGTTTTAGTATTATAGAGATATTTTATGGTTTAATGATGTTTATTTTAAATGAACTACTTTTATATCATTTTTTATATTGTATTTTCAAGTAGATGTATCGTCGGCCTATTTACCTTAGAAACAAGAATATTTTTATGTTTTTAGTTTCAGTAATAGTTTAGCCACATTGAAATTACGTCGTTTTTATAATAAATTATTAAAATTGAGTTATTAAGATAAAAAATCGTTAACACTGGCTCACAGTAATATATCTTCACTGTGTTTGGAGTAATCAACCTCTTAACAAAATAAACTACCGATCCCTACGATGAGTAATTAAAGTCACTGAATAATTAAAGATAAAAGTACTTTCCGCTCAAGATATATAAGAAACTTATCCACAGGAAACAGTACTAGAACTTTCTATCTGTTACTAAAAGCCTTTTAGCGGAGGAAACCAGTATTTATTCAAAGTCACGGCTATTGCTAAGCCGGTTCTTCCCTGGGGTAGTATTTGGACAGATATTATGCTCTAGCTCGTAATAGTAACATAATTTTAGCAGTAGGGATCAAGTTTGGCTGTTATAATAATTATGTTACTTTGGTTGTTGTAAAACAGCTGCAATAAAAGATGGAAAACATTACTCTGCAAAGACAGTGTATCAGTTTTATCAAACGTACTTTTGTGTAAAGTTTTATCACCGTAGTTTATCAACGTAACCTGCCAATTAGAGACATCAATTAGTATTATTTCTAATAAACCCTGGCGTCAGAACTTTTCAACCGCCTACTACAAGTAGCAGGCTTCTGACATGGTTATGTAACGATCGCCGTCTAAGTAATCAATAACAGCAACTGGGTCCTACAGCTTAACCTTTTGAACGCCAATGACCACTATAGTTGCTAAACGCTCGCGTACATACGACGCCACTGACGACTAAAGTAGTCCAAATTTACCTATTTTTATAACTTAAATTCTGTCTTGTTTAAGACACCGGGCTGCTTGCCGATAAGTTTTTACCATCTTCACATTTTTCTATGCTTGGCGTCGGGGGTGTGCCGACGTAAAAAACTCTGGCGTGCAAAAGGTTAACGTGTTCTTCAAACCACATAACCATCTGTCATACGGACTGTTGTTGTTTTGCTGTGTGATGCCGGCTTAGAATAGCATCACCCCTTTCTTTCCCATGGGTGTTGTAACCGACTAAAGGACTCGAGGGTTTCATGTGTATTGCTATGTTAGGCGACAGGCTGACACCCTGTCACTATAGTGATGCACGACTCATCTAAAACTACCCTCAAACATTTGTCAGACGTGGCGATAATGACCGTAACTTTACGGTCGTCAGCTCTCTGGCTCAGCTCGCCAGGGATGTAGGCTTGATTTGTGTGTATGTGTTGTTTATATACAATTTTCTTTGTCCCCAGTCTCCTCGGCCCAACGAGAGCTGGGCAAGGGTCTCCCGGCGAACACTAGCGCCACCGCCTCGCCTGCCGGGTCAGCTGACAATGCCATCAGGCAGGTGCCCCCCGCCGACCCCAGGCCCACCCCTAGAACCGGCCCCTACTTCGACCTGGCGGCTTCGAAGAACGTCACAGCGTTGCTAGGGAAGACCGCGTATTTGAATTGCCGGGTGAAGAATTTAGGGAATAAGACGGTGAGTGGTTTTTATGTTCCATTTTTTATTGCCCTTCATCATCCAACAAAATATAGGATAATTAAGATGAGATTTTTTATTGACATTCGAATAATAATATTCATGTCTTGAATGAAGTGTCTACAAGCGGCTAAAGTGACCAAAATATAAACTGGGAATACTGTAGGACGGTATATCACTTGCCTATTGCATTTTTTGAGGTCATAGAAAACCCATAATCAGTCAGTTTTTCAGCATCATCAGCACTAGTCTGTTTCCCGAAAACTAAGACTTTTCCTTTGACCAACGTTCACTTTCTTCAGTCTCATTTAATACGAGATTTAAAATTCGGTTCGGATAATGGCTTTAATATAAGCACATATAACAAAGACCTGATGAAAAGGCTGTTCCTTTAACTTAGCTTTATCTAGTCCACTTAATTCACAGCTCATTCCACATTGCTCACAGAACGCGAAATTTGCAACATAAATTGCTCTCTACCGAAAAGCGCGCTTATAAAAAACCACCCACTTTCCACAACTGAGTATAACGATGTACACACAAAAAGAGTTCTAAGTAGGGTTGCCAGGTTTTCAAGTCTGAGCTAGATACGATAGGCACTTAGGTGGAATAATAGATGTTGAAGTGCAATTAAAACAAGGAATAATACATAGTTGCATCCCAACAACTGTAACAAAACAATCCAATTTCTTAATAAACAATAAACAAAACTGTCTTCGTGGACTATCTGTCGATGTTCTTTGAGGTATCTAATCTCTTTGTCTTTCGGCAAATTAATATGTGCCAATTTAACGCTTTGTTAGATTTGTCCTTGTGTGGTTAGGGCAAAGCCAAATCATTCAATGGAGATAGTTCCGATCTTTGGAGAGGGCTTCCGAGGCGAATCGCACACTTGACGCACGACGGAGCGCAAAAATATCGCAGTCGTCTGTCAGATACATACTAAAACCGTCACTCCCCATACTAAAACTGCACTCGAGGGACAACACTGCGATAGCGCTGTGTCTACAGTCGATTTTTGCACTCCGTCGTGCGTCGAGTGTGCGATCCGCCGTAGTAATTTGGCATTTGGTGCTAGAATTCCAAAATTATCCAAATCCTTCTTTATGAAAAATCCTCACGAACCCCGAACAACCCTCATAGGCGTAAATCCTACTCGTATTTCAATTTAAATTTATATAATTATTTTCAATTATTCTACCATTTCTGATTTTGAGTAGGAACCCACAAACGCGCCAATTTTTATAGAAAAATTAGGCTTAGTCTTCATCAGATTCCTGTATATGGTCAGAAAACGTACACCGCCGTGACGTGCTGTAGATTCTAAAACAAAAGACTGCGCAAATGGCCGCAGTTTTTTCTTGTTGAACCGGTATAGACGGCCCAAAAACGGATGAAATCACGTAATCGCCTGACGGTTTTCTTCTTGTGATATCTATTATAGATAGATATCGCAGTATATGCAGTTTCCTGATGGTTTCTAGC
The DNA here is from genome assembly GCA_029255805.1 of Keiferia lycopersicella. Taxonomy (NCBI): domain Eukaryota; kingdom Metazoa; phylum Arthropoda; class Insecta; order Lepidoptera; family Gelechiidae; genus Keiferia; species Keiferia lycopersicella. Next base: position 2,166,579 of record JARACZ010000018.1, read on the forward strand.
GATATTTTTGCAAATGGTTGCAATATCCCGCAACGCTGTGTGGATGCGTCGTGTGTTTTCGACACAAAAATCCTCACAAACCCCGGAAATCACTCACTAAAAACTTTATTATTGTCAGAAGGACCACTACACATCTGTTAAATAATACAAATGTGTTTAATTAAATAAATATGGATTTATTTAATTTATAAATGCATAGGCATTGTGACTCGAACTGTATAGACAGAAGAAGTGTTGCCACAGACAACTAAAAAAATATACCAACTAAAGAAAAAGATTTTCGTTCAATAATTAATTGAACAATTTCTAAAAGTGTTTCTAAATATTGCAACATTTATTCAGCAGCCTGGTAACCCTACTCCCTGAGAGTTTCACAGTGCACCGAAGCGCGGTTAAATGAGACGCAACTATCGCAACAATGGAGCACAATGCAACTTTATGCTATTGTGGGACTTTATAAATGTAACTCTCATTAGGGCATATCTTCTCTGTTATGTGTACTGTTTATTGTCCTCGGTTTACGTGACATCTTCTCTGCGCTGAAAAGTTAGTGAACTACAATATTTGCTTTGGAATGTTTTGGAGGGCCTATTCTTAGGAAATATCTAATATCTAGTAGTTTTCCTTTTAGCGAGGAGTAAAAAGAGCACGATGCAACTGTTCTCTTGTAGTAAAGAAGAGCTGAACTTGGTGATTGATTACTCCATTGCGGTCCCAAGTACTGGCATGAAAAGATATAGTTCGGCTGTTGGTCAAATTATGAGTATAAGGCCATCGGAGTATACTCGTAATTTGTTTTTTTTTTTACTTTCTGTAGTAAAGGTCATGTTAGGTCCACTGATCCTGATGACGTAATGATTCTATGAGTTGTTCAGTTTCATTGTCTGCTTCAGTGATCGGAAGGTTTCTTTGCATCTTGTAATTTCTGTGTAACCAATAGGTACTTAAAGAACGCATCTCGTCAGAAAAGCAAATTAAAATGTAATCACATAACGTTTACGTAATAAAACACACAACAAGGATACAACAAGGACAAAACACAACAAGGACGCAATGCAACTTTCAACAAATTCAACAATAATTCGGGGGCCAAATGAAACAGCCATTAGCCGACTGGTGGGACTCACATCTTCCTTATAAATAAAGAGGGTTAGCAGAATATCTCTATGTGGAACAAGTTTACGTAAAGCTCGGTTTTGAAAAGGCCGAGTACCCGTTTGTCACAGTCCCAACTCGTCACGGATTCTTGAGTCCCAAACACAAAAGTAAAAAACCAATATTCATAAAGCTTTTGCGTTTTTTAAATTTTGTATGGTTTCATCGGCTCTACGTAAATAATAATTACTAACACGGTAATTTACCTTTTTACGTACGTAATTTTGTGCTTTGTACGTAATTTTACTTCAAAGACCTTTCTATAAGTGCCCTTTTTAAGGTTTTCGAACTGTGTAATTTTAATACCTGTTTCGGGCCACAGAACAAATAATAGTACTTTCCGCCTCAAATTGCTTTTCTATCTGTTTGGAACCGTTAATGGTTTGTACATATGGTTTCATCAGGTCTACGTGCGATCTACATATACCAAGTAACTATTCTACGCGTAGACCCGATGAAACCACAAAAAATATATAAAAACCGTGAAAGTCCTAAATAAATGTCAATAATGTGAAATTATAATAAATTATAATTTAATTACAAAAAAGTTATGTCACCATTTATCTGTAGCTTTTGCAGATTGTGGCAAACCAAAAGTATTTTTTTTTTAAGTAGCTCTGTGACGAACTGAGACACGTTTTTTATATGAGTGACGAACCAGGGATGTGACTAACTCTGTTAAATCCAGTTTCGAAAAAGGTAAAAAGCTGTAATTTTAAATTAGGCCTCCGTCATCTGTGGGTTTCTCTAATCTCTTGCTGAACATTTGCATAGAATTAATTATTCATGAACAAAATGGTTTTCACATGCATTGCACGATTGACCGTGCGATGCTGGGATAGAATAGCATCACTACATTTCTACCTGTAGTGTTCACTCCGAACATTCGGACACATTCAGTTCGCTTGTAGCTGTCACTACGATCGGACGTAAGTTGTTGTGTTCGGTGAGTGCCTATCAATACTATAATGATGTTTTACTGTTTTTTACCCCCACATAAAGCCTACGATTCTACAATACCTGTATGGCATCTGTTGATTTGCTGATGCTCTGTTTGTTCGATTTTTATCTATATTATGTATATTCTGGCTCGATGACGATCTTCAACAATGGGTACCTCAAAACGTGTCGAGACGTCGAGGTAGACTCTGAAAACGTTGGCATGACGATCGTCACGCATACCTTCGTGGATGACGGTGGCATTAGACCGTATGAAGTGGAAGATTGCGTGGTAGGCCTTTGCCCAGGAGTTGGATCAAAAGGGCTAACTAATAATGATAATAATATTTTGGCTACTATAATCTTTCTCAGCCCACATCCACCAACTGCAGGCGTCTTCTCTACAGCGCCAATCCTCACGCTCCTGTTTTAGCCTTGGCGGAGTCACAGGAGTCAAAGTGGTCGCCATGGCCGACATCGGTCGGAAAAATCATCATCACTATATCCATACAAATTTCGAACCTAGAAACATTATTTCTCAGCAAAGCATCTAAAACGGTAATAAACGCAAACCAGCTTACTGGAAAGTCAACAGACACCTTTTATATTTCCCCTGGCGTAACACGTAGAGTCAATCCTTTTACATTCGCCTCAAAGGCTTTGCGTCTGCTATTGACATGACGAACGGAACAATACGACGAGGCATGGCGGCTTTCACACGCCGTGCCACACTAGATGCATTCTCCGCGGAGGATTAGACCGCTGAATCTATTATTAAAGAAGCAATTTTTTCTGAGAATTTTGTACCCAGTTTGATTCCCGCCTGGTAATAAAGATTATAAAGACAAAAAGTTCATCGGAAACAAGCGTATGGATGGTTCTCGTTGCAAACTGGATGATATGCTCAAACCAATGATACGAAAAAAAGAAATGTACTTAAAGAATAGTAGCTAATCTTCGTAAGTATATAGCCTGAATCACCCACTTCTGCAGGATTTTAAAATCGGTTAACCGTTGCCTGAATAATCGCTTGACCTATAGAGAGAGAGCTTTTGTAATCTGTTGGTAGTGATTACCTAAATGCTTATGATTCCTTGGTTTTAAATTCTGTCGTGTGATGCTGGCTTAGAATACCATCACTCCATTTCTTACCCGTGGGTGTCGTAAGAGGCGACTGAGGACTTGAGGGTTTCAGGTGTAGGCGAAAATATTTCTCCCGCGACCAAAATTCTATAGGTGTGACTTACCACTTACATGATCCCCGCCCAGTGATACATTGTTGTTTGTTTTCAATACAGAAACGTGTTTTTGAACGGGAAAAAATTGCTTTAAATATTCCGTTTCGAAAATATGCTGCTTTTCGTGGAAAGACATTTGTGTGCTTTGAACGAAATTTTTGTATATTCAAAATCTACCTACGAAATTGACATACTCGTACATAAATACACCTTACATTTGACCTTTGAAATATATGTGCACCTAGATATAGCGAGAAACATAACATGAACTTTGTTTTAGGTTTAGTCCCAAAGGAATAGTCCGCCTCGTGTAGAAACAAAAAGGCAGATGGTCTTTAGTCTAAGAAGACATTTTGATGGTTATTTTTAAAGTGTTATGTTTTAGGAATTCCGTTTCTACATAAATTGTCAAAAATCTAAAGTGTTTACAAAACGGTCCAACCAAGTCACAATCTGGGATAATGAGTGAATGATCATAATTAACTTATTTTTGCTGTTGATTTAGATACTTTGATTTAATTTGACAGCAGAGAAAGCTGGACTCAAATTTCTTAGTCAGTAATAAAAAAAATATATAACTAATAGTATGTTAAGAAAAAGAAGTTGGCTCTTAGCAGGTATTCTAACACAAGAAGTTGCCTGCTTTTTCCAATATTTCACCAAACAAGTCTAAAGGAAAAAACTAGTACAAAAATTGTTGTAGCATGTCGTATCGCGTTGCTGTGGTGGAACATACGACAAGTAAATTGGACGGGGCTCCCTCTGACGCGGGTAGCGTTAGCAGAAAAGTTGAAATAAAATTTCATTTAACTTTTAAACTGATATATTGTAAGGAAAATGACACAGACAAACACAAATAGAAATTGCTTAAACAACTACCTACCGATTTAATATGATAATGTTGATAGGTGAGAATTATTTTGGAAAAATTTAAGCATGCTCTTTGTTATAGACAGTTGAAAATTACATTTAAGTTTATGTTATTTGTACTTACTTTTACCTTTGTACGTTTTATGAAAACAATAAACTCACTTATTTTTAGTGATGGACCGAACATAGGTTTCATCTAATACGAATATTCGGTAAAAAGTGTTATCCAGCCGAACAGAATATTCAGCCGAATGATTCGGCAGAAAAATTGTATTAAAATATTAGAAACTTTGATTTGATTATTTAAAATAACTGCTACACTCACTGACATACCATTTTCAATAAAAATGAATTTGAAAACAATAATAAATAAAATATACCGCCGAGCAAGCCCAATACGGAATATAAACCGAATAATCGGCCCATCTCTACGTATTTTTTCTATTTCCAATACTATCATAACACAAATAAACTAACTAACAATAAAAATACCAAGCAATCATTAAAACCCACGTTTCACGTCACAATAAACCACAAACAAAAATAAAAAACCCCGACTTTTTACTGAATAACCGAAGCAGCGAAATCCGAACCCACATTTTGTGGAGTAGTTTGCGGAGCGCACCATGCAAATTGCACTCATTAGTACTGGGCGAATGTACGTACGTAGACGACTTTGTCTATACATGGCTATACATGGACAACTGCATAGGTATACGTTAACGATGTAGGCAGTCTGGGAGAAGGTATGTAGAGTTGGGTATAAAAGTTGGAGTTTGAATTTGAGAGATTATACATTTTAGTTACGTATGGCATTGGTTTGGGTTCATTAGGTTGTTAGACGACTCGGTGTCCCCATACGAATAGGCAGGAGAAGACGTAGGTATACTCATACGAAACAGGCAGTTGAAAAGAAAAAAGGAAGTGACAAACATACTTTTAAAATACATCATTAAATAAAATGCTATCCTAGTCTCAGTTTTGTATGGACATGGTGTATTATACATAGATTTTTTTGTCGGTTCTAAAACCTAATAAGAACGATTTATCGTCCCCGAATCCTCCTAAAATCGAATTTTCGTGAAAGTCGTTGCAGCCAATTCTAAGATCCTGATTTTATACACAATTCTTACTTGTTTAAAGGTATTTGATAGTTTTAAAGAGTTATGCTATTATGAAACTGTTAATTGGGCATATAATGTACCTATTTAAAACAATATCTGCAATAGATTGTCCTATTTTCATGAAAAATGTCATAGATACATACATAAACGGACCGTAAAAAGCCGGTAAAAACGGTCACTTACGCCATGTCTGACAAAAGTTTGAGAGTAATTTAGAAGACTGTGTATTACCATAGTGACATGTTGTCAGCCTGTCGCCTTTATAGATAATTATAGTCCGAAAAACATTTAATACAAACTAAACGACTCGTAACTCTCTCTTCCATTTAATTTTAAAAGAATGCTGAAAAGTTTTACCTCCCCAGATACTATTTTCCAGAATATTCTATTCGGTTCCAATTTCTCCAAATCGTTTTTAAATCAGCAAACATAAAATGCTTCGCTGGAATAAACTTTGCACCGGAATTGTACAAAACTTGTATGCTCAAATTCCCTGTACTATTTGTATTTCCACGGACGTTTTCTTGGAAAGATAAAGAGATATCTTTTAAGTAAAGACGGAGATATAGAATGATATAAGCCATCTGCTTTGGACTGATTCTCTAAGGGACCGACCGACCGTCGTCTCATAGTAGAGATGTGCTGAGTAATAGTAAATCACTATTAAGTTAAAAAGTTTTCTACTATGTCACAGATAAAAATATTTGAAAAACAAAATTGTACTATGGCAAAATGTAACAGATAGGTTTGTTATTTAAACGTAAGCGAACTGGGAAATATTAAAATAAATAAAGAATTCATTATAAGTCTCCCAATTTCTATTGTTTATTAAAGAAATCATTCACATCAGCCACATCTACCAACTGCATCATATAGGTATATTTTTAATTGCGAAAATTCTCACAGCCCTCTCTAGAGGGTTTTATGTGAATTGCAATTTTAGGCGACAGGCTGACAACCTGTCACTATAGTAATGCAGGGCTTATCTGAAACGTACCTCAAACATATTTTGTCAGACGTGTCGATAACGACCGTAATTTTACGATCGTTAACGCTCTGCCTACCCCGCAAGGGATAAAGGCGTGATTTGTGTATGTATGTATGTCCTGTGCCAACTGAATCCGTTGATATCTTGTCGGCTTGACTATTATATCCGTAGTCTGCCTACTGACCTTTTGGAAAAAAGACATGCTCTCTATTAAGCATGTAGAGCATGTGGAGCATGCTTTCTTTGGTCAGCATTACCAATCTGGGCCTAATTTAGTATATCGTATCAATATATATAAGTTTTAGCTGTTATTAGTATTCTTTGATAGTTCTCTGTTACGGCACATCTCTAGCTCAAGTCGATAATGTCGGAGTGTTTCGTTCGCAGCGAAGATTGAACTAATTTTCTCTCGCGGTCTTTGGAGTATTGATTTGTGCAGATCGTTAAAATATTGACGCGGCCTTAATTTGTTCTATAACTATTGAGTCCTTTATTGGAAATTGAGAACGAAATAGATCATAAATTCTTAGTCTTATTCACCTCAAAACACGAGCACCTTATAAAGTTGAGGACTTTTGGCCCTCTCGTGCCGCGTTTCAACTAGGATCATAAAATTGTTATAAAAAGAGAAAATTGTGTCAGACGATTTTATCATTTTTACAATGACAATGATTTATTTAATGACAGCATTATATTGTAAATTCGTGACTTTCTAAACGCACTTGTTGTGAATCTACTTGGAAATGAACGATTGACATCAATCAGAACACAGACTGTAGAGAAACGGCTATCCTTAAGCAATTTAATTAAAGACTGCCATTTCAGGAAGTATTACATTGAACATCATTCATATAAGTAAGTAATGTATGGAAATATCACTTTTTCTCCCTTAGGATAGAATCGCAATTGATATGCGCAGCGGATGGATTTATTACTTGCAATACTACAAGAATACTACCTAGAGAAATTGACTGCGCGCATTCCCTGAACATCAAGTCTTCATTCAATATTTACGCAAAGTAGGAAAGCTGTTACACCGCCGCATAGCACACGAACTATTCCTGTCTTGAACTGGAGAGCATTTACGTGTGAAGGCGAATCGCAGCAATGTATCAGAAATACTACGATAGTTTCGCGAATTATAAAGCTGCAGCGTCGTATCGTAGTGGAGGTATGTAGGTGCTGCAAACGAAGAGAGTTGATACAAATTATGACGTGGGTTGATCGTAAATTATTGACTACCTTATAATGATTGTTTTCTTTAATTTTTGACATTATTTTAAATAAGTATTACTTAATTAGTTTTTTTTTGTATAGAATCACAATTCACAAGCCTGACATATTTTGCAACGCCCTCTAACAAGGGTTCGTGTACTATGACTTTTATGTAGTATTTTAAGACCTTTCTCTGTATGTACATGAATGCACAATAAATGAAATTGAAATTGAAATTAAATCGTACGTGAAACCAAGTCGACAAATGACCCGGCGGCCGCCACTCTAGACCATTTTTCCGGATTCATTGATCTTCTAATTCTGCATCATATACGAGCCATATACTATCATATAGAGTGAAAGAGAGACAGTTTACTGAAAACTTTGCAGGCATGATCAGACCATGGAAACTCAACATTAAAATTAATAACAAATATCGAGATTCCATTGAAAATCTGTAACTAGATCTGTCCTTTGCTGATTTGAGGTCACAAAAGTTTTGTTTGGGTTTCATAGTAAAAGTTGTTCAGTTTTCATGGTCTAATCATGCTCATAAAATTTTCAGTTCGTCCTTTACACCCGGTATTTTCGTCCCAACCACCGCCCAATTAATAAATGCTGAAGTAGAGCCCCTCTAATGATGTACTTGTAATCTGACCGCTTACGTCACAGCTTTAAAAGGGTCTTTTCAAATCGCTCCAAAAATTTACTCCGTTTTCTTTTTTTCTTTATCATAATTCACCAGTTACGACAATCTAATGCTGGACATGGAATTTCCCTTTAGAGGGATATTGTCCTATTCGATACATTTATGACTGACCGACTTGAGACCGAGTAAGAACATACCTAATAGTATGAAAGCTTTGTAGTAAGAACTTTGGCACGGTACGCCGAAAATGATAGGTTCAGATCCCGCTTATATAAAATGAGTTGGTCCTAGAGGTAGGTTTGCTACACATATTTGGAGTGCTACAGAATAATCCAAAATGGCGCAATATGTGACGTCGCGATAGATGTAAAGCAGCGATTACATTTTCCTCTGCCTCGCAATTTGGTACACTGCTGGCTGTTATATGAGAGACATTACGACCAACTGAAAATTACCAGCAATGTATACTGAATCCGGAGATAGTATAGGATAAGTGCCATCATCGCTTAAAGCTGCCGTGAGTTAAACACGCGTCATACACAAATCAGGCCTACCTATATCACTGGCGGGTAGGCAGATCGTTAACGGCCGTACGGTGGTTATCGCCATGTCTGTCAAATAATTGAGAGTCGTTTCAGATAAGTCATGTATTACTATAGTGACAGGTTGTCAACCTGTCGCTTGGTATAATTGGTGGTGTTACGAAGGATGTAATTTCCTTTTCTAGACGGTTATTAAGTAGAAATAACTCGGCATTATGTGTTAAATGTACTTATATCTTTAATGTGTGTTATTTTTTAGTAACACCCAATTAGAATGATTTTAATAGTGTTATAGTGATACCAAATAAAAGACAACTATTTCTGTTTTTTTCAGATGTCTACGAATATTATATTGGTCATACAATCACCTGTTTTACTTATTGAACAAATTCTTTTACAAAATTTTGCGTCTAATCCGACAACTGAAATGAAATTCAACATTTTCAACCTAAACCTGAGGAATTCATTTTCATAGAACATTCGTTATATAGGGACCTACCAAAGAAAATTACAAGTTTGGGTTTTGTCATTGAAGACAGTTTGGAATATCTAAAACTATTAAATTAGATAAAGTAACTACTGCTCTACTTATTTTTATATATAACATATATATTTTATCCCTTGCGGGGTAGGCAGAGCGTTAACGGCCGCAAGAATACGGCCATTATCGCCACGTCTGACATTTTAGAGGATTGTTTTCTAAGGTTGTTTCAGAAAACATGTATCACTATAGTGACAGGTTGTCAGCCTGTCGCCTCAAAATTGTAATACACCAACACTCTCGAGTCCCTTAGTCGCCTCTTACGACACCCGCGGGAAGGATGTGGGGTGATGCTATTCTAAGCCGGCATCACACGGCACTTATTTTTATTATTTTCTGATAAGAATTAGGGTTTGAAATAGTTTCAAAGCGGCAAATCCTTAGTCGGTTTTTGTGTAAAAGAAATGGAGTTATGCTAATTTAAACCGGCATCAATTTCAACTACCTACACCTAATTACTGCATACGACTCGACACTATAGTTCAGGACGTACTAAATTTAATTTATCCATTATTGTTGAATCCAGTTCACTAGTAAATTGCCACAAAAAGAGTAAATTAGGTTTGCCGTGTGGTGCCGGCTTCTAATAGCATCACACTATTTCTGCACGTGGCTGTCGTTGAATACAACTGGTCTTCTTCTTTTCGTGTGGGACACCGAGTCGTCCAACGACCCGATGAACCCTAGTGTCAGAATTTTTCAACCGCCTACTACAAGTAGCAGGCTTCTGGCATGGTTGTGTAACGACCGCCGTCTAAGTGATCATAGACAGCAACCGGGACCTACGGCTTAACGTGCCATCCGAAACACGGAACCATCTTACTTACGGACAATCGGGTGGTTCAGCCCGCAATGTCCTAACCAGACTGGGAACAAATTCACAAAGAGATAAATATCAACTTTTGTGAGTGACCCACCGAGAATCGAACCCGGGACCTTCTGCGTCAAAGGTAGTCGCACTACCACTGCGCCACATCGGTCGTCAAAAGACTGAGTAGCGGATGATCAGTGAATCTAGGGAATCAGAAGCAGCGTTCTCTGTGAATGTAACACTGAACTTTTAACTTGAACTGCACTCGTCAATCCGCTTGCCATGTTTTCTTTACGTGGAACGCTCGCTGAGTGTTTCTGTATGTATTGCATGGTTTCCTTTGCTAACGTTATTAGGCGGATCACACACTTAACGCACGACGGAGCGCTAAAATATTGCAGCGGTCTGTCAGAACCATAAATGTCAATGCCCATAGTAAAACTGTTCAACCGCTGTCGACACAGCATTATCGCAGCATCATCATCCGTCGAGTGCGGTTTTAGTATGGGGGGTGACGTTTCTAGTATGTATCTGACAGTCCGCTGTGATATTTTAGAGCTCCGTCGCGCGTTTAGTGTGCGATCCGCCTCGATGTGTACCTAAGCATGTCATTTCAACACATTTTTATTCTACTTCCTTGGCCCCAAAGGGTCATTAAAACGCCAGCGAAACCAGAATCCAAAGCTTTTTACCAGCATGCTAATGCTAGTCTAGAAGCTTTTTGCTACGATAATCCTAATCTAGGAGCTAACTGGTAAAAATTGCACGTTAGCTGCTGCAATGAGGTCATTCATGTAATACAACGGCTTCTTTTAACTAGATTTTACTAGTGCAGGTGCACTTAAATCTTCCCTTTCGGGTGAATAAGCTTACTTAACTTACTAAAAAGCCATATTTCGGACTTATTGTACCTTATGAGTTATGACAAATGAAATAAATACATAACAATAAAATTATAACTTAATTATTTACGTTGGAAGAAGAAGACCTAGACGAACGTACTTAGATGTATGTATGAATGTTATTTATTAATAATTGTTGAAATAACAATTTAGAAAAATAAATAATTTTGTTATGTTTGTTAAGTATTATGGTGTATAACAGATATAAACTTTCCTAGGGATACCTTTATCCTTTCCTTTTTACGAGAAATAACATTGTACAACTGTGTGTTGGTTAGTTTTTTATTGTTAATGTATATTTATAAATTTTCCTGTAAATATTTTGTTAACTAGTTTAATATTTTGAGAATGTTCTTTATTTCACTGAGAGAGACGGAGATATTTGCGCCTTTACTTACTCATTGAACTGACAGTGACAGACAGTTTTGTTCACTACTTCTGTACAACATATATTTAAATAAATCAACCATATTTCAAGAGTTTACTTTTGCACTAAACGCCTATTTAAGAGTCCGATTCCATTTTTCTAAGTGTTTGTTGCTGCCAACTTAAATGTATCTCGTTTGCTGACAAATCCCTTATAAAATCCATTTGAAATCGGACTGTAATCCGCATTAAATAACCTCCATTTCTCCGTGATAAGTACTAAGTTTCTAAAATTCTAACAGTAATAAATCCTGTCAGATAATCCTGGGAAGTTCTGATTGAATTTGGAGCTATAAATTTCCTCCGTAAATTATACTTTTCCAATGTTTGTTTGGATGATGAAGTGAAATTACTTAAGCTATTTTATGGCTTACTGATATGCGCCTAGTTTATTTTAGTACACGTAATTTTTTTTGGTCTTTAGAGCAAGTACTGCAACACATCTTGGTATATGCTTTTTTTGTATTGGTTTTAAGAAAGTGCAAAATGTGATTATACGAACATACATACTACATACATCTGCGTACTGGAGTATCCACCAATCTTGTTGTCTTTCTGTAAGTAATTTGACCAACATAAACATCCTCTCTTCTTTCTTCTTTTTCTTCTTCTACAGCCTCAACAGTTTGCTGCTAGACATGGGATTCCTCTATATTAATTAAAGGGGTATTACAATCCTCAACATGCTTGTCAGGCGGATTAGCAAGCCTCTGTTCTTTAGTTAATATAATTTCATCTTGATCGTTATCAATCTATTGTACCTTCTATTTTTCCTTTCACAAAATATTTAAGTAAGCTTTTACTATTCGACGATTTTCTACTATATACGTAGGTATACTTCTTTCCATTGTCTTCTACTGTATCTCAGTTGTCACACTCTTCCTTTTCTATCGTGTGGTAAACCGAATCGATGAACGATCCAATAATACATCTACTAGAACAGCTACTAATATTCCCAAAGGCACACGTTGGGCAGTGGACTTTTCCACTGCTAAGCGAGGGCCTTTGGGAATATTTGCCATACGCACCACGCTGGCAGATTGGTGCAAGGTGTTGTAGATGTATTTTCCATTCCCTGAATTCGTCCCTTAGTTGGCTTTAACGTGGGTGTCCTTGGGTAGAGATTAAGTGATGCTACTCCAAACTGGCATCACGCGGGACCCAATGGCATACCTAGTTAAACTTTTATTATCTTCTTTTCGTGTGGGACACCGAGTCGTCCAACGACCCGATGAACCCTAGTGTCAGAATTTTGCAACCGCCTTCTACAAGTAGCAGGCTTCTGACATGGTTGTGTAACGACCGCCGTCTAAGTGATCATAGACAGCAACCGGGACCTACGGCTTAACGTGCCATCCGAAACACGGAACCATCTTACTTACGGACAATCGGGTGGCTCAGCCCGCAATGTCCTAACCAGACTGGGAACAAATTCACAAAGTGATAAACACTTTGTGAGTGACCCACCGAGAATCGAACCCGGAACCTTCTGCGTCAAAGGCAGTGGCACTACCACTGCGCCACATAGGTCGTCACTTTTATTATCAGGACTCTGTTTAAATTTTTCGTCTATTTGGATATTTTTAAGTTTTTAAGGTTTCTAACCTACGTTTGTTAATGAAAGAGTGAAAATGCCTGTATTTTTAAAACATGTTTTTAAATAATGCACAAGCACCATTAATGGCCAATTAGGACTGAGCTTACGATTTCAAAAAAACCTTTTGTACAACGACCTTTAATGAGCTGTTTGTTTTTGTAGAATTCTCTTTCTTCTATTTGTTTTCGTGGTATTGTAGAGACTAAAAACATTTTGTAAGTCTCTGACGTGGTTAGTTCATAAATATTTTTCAAATAACGAGCGCAAGCCAAACCTTTTTCATTCGTTTGGTATGGGATTTTGTACCGAGTTGAGCAAATATCCGATATCTTTTTTTCAATAAGCCTGATCTGTGTACCTATCACAACTTCCATCTAATGAACTTTTTATCATAATTTAAATGCCCACGACGTTTACTGAATTGTCGTTCCAGCTAGCGTTAACTAAAATGAAAGTTTTGTTCTATCCTGCACTTGTTTCAGTACAAGCTTATCAAGTTAAGGCGGATCGCACACTTAACGCACGACGGAGCGCTAAAACATCGCAGCGGTTTGACAGATACATACTAAAAATGACAATCCCCATTCTAAAACTGCTCAAACGCTGTTGACGCTCACTATCGCAGCGTCGTCCGTCGAGTGCGGTTTTAGTATGGGGAGTGAGGATCTGACAGACCGTTGTGATGTTTTAGCACTCCGTCGTGCGTTAAGTGTGCGATACGAGTATTTGTCTATGCTTACTAAAAATGTTCTAAATAAGCTACTAAGGATGATCTTAGTAAGCCGAAGATCTACCAAGCACTTGTTTATTGATGCGGTTGGTTTAAGGGTGTTGATTGCGTTGATTTTTAAGTGCAATGGAAAGTATCTCTTCGCCACTTTATAATCAGCATCAGCATTTGCAGTGCCCTCAAAAGAGCGTCATATGTGATACACTATTGTAATATTAGATCTTAAGATACCATGTGATAAGCAAATAAATGAATTATGAATCTTTTAACCCCAAAGACCGTTGGTTCTTTACTATCTTCTTTATTTACTTCACATCTTCTTTCTGTTTGTTCCAGATAAACATGCAAGTGTCGTGGGTGAGGCACAGGGATATCCACTTACTGACAGTGGGACGGTATACCTACACCAGCGACCAGAGATTCCGGGCGATACACCTGCCACACTCAGAAGACTGGACACTGCAGGTAAAACTTGCTACTTGTAGAAGGCGGTTGAAAAATTCTGACACTAGGGTTTATGAGGTCGTTAGACGTCTCGGTGTCTTACACGAAAAGAGAGAGAGATAAAACTCACTTACTTACTTCGCGACCTGAACTGAATCTTGGCCTCCAACACAACTGCACACCAGTCTTCTGTCATTGGAAGCAAACTGCGCAGTACAGGGAAGAGCAAAGTCATTGAAAAGATGTTCCCTGCCTATCAATCAAGTGGTTTGAAGCTAAACTAGCAACAATAATACATAAATGCTTGCCATTATAAGTTTGTGATAGATCATCATAAATTAATTAACTAGTAACAGAAAAAAAATTACTCGATGATCATTTAAATAAACGTTTGATTGAATTTAACACTTATTTTTGAAAGTGTCTGCTTTTACGCTCTACTAATGCACAATACTGAAAGAATCGTAATTTTTATCTTATTAGTCTATTTGAAAAAATTGAAAAGTAAAGTTGTTTATGTATAGATAATCGAATTATCTAAACCTGTATCTGAGGCTACGAAAACAGTACTTAGTAATTAGGCAGCGCCATTTTCATTATAAGTACAAAAAGTATTACTTTACTAGCTATCTAAACTAGTTACCTCATTTTCTATTCAATGTAATTCAAAGCTAAATAAAGTCATGCCAATGTTAAAATATTCCGATGAGTTTATTATTAGATTCATTCACTTGGAAAACTAATTTTTATTCCATACCATTTCTCAAGAGCATAATAACATAGATTTTGTACTAGCTTATTAACATGATGGACTCATAAAATATTAAAGTAGGTAAGTAGTTCGAAAAATAACAATGAAATATACTAGACAATCCGATAATTTTGAATTCATAGTGATCTTAACCCGATTACCTATCTGAAAATTGTATTTAGTTATTCAAATTAATCCATTTCGTTGTTAAAATATGAACTTTATAATCGTCTTAAATATTTGAAGGGCCTAAAATGGATAGGCCCGACTGAAAACCTTTCTTAATGATCATTTTACTATGTAAATTTTAGCCTTAGGTATATAATATATTATAAGGTACAAAAACGGATTAGGTATGGACTTTAGATCTCATTTATACAAATTTTTTAAAACGCCTTCAAAATGAAAGGGGTGATATGAGTATGTATATATTTTGCATCTAAAACTTGAGAATAAATGCATTAGCAAAATGATGAAGCTTTGAGTACAAACTTTTTATTCAAATATTACTTTGTATTTTTAGGAAACCAGCATCGTCAGACTTTTACCTTTTCTTTATTACATTGCTGTCCCAAGTAAGAGGGAGAAAAATTAAACTTATCTCATATTCAGCAGCCCATAAAATTGAGTTGTGTTATTATAATGAATTTAGGCTGTGAATAAATTATTTTTGTAAGGCTTTCTGTTAGAAAAAGAGAAAGGACTTGGTTACGCTGTTTTTTGTTGAAAACCAAACAAAATTGTTATAATACATTTTGATGCTTTTTTATTATTGCTTGGAAAAGGCCGAAATAAAATGAAAAACAAAAACGGTTTGTCGTAAAGTCGGTTAGCTGATGATAGTTGAACGAGACAACTTCATAAGGAAATACTGATGGAATGGTTACATTTAAGTCAAACGCTGCGATTGTGCCTCTTTGTCGATCGTACCGCGGTCTCGCTTGTACTTTAGCCTTAGATGGAACGCCTCAGGGCGTGATAACGCCGCATGAGTAATGTTTTTTGATGCGTACAGCCAAGCTTTTTTTTACTTTCAATAGCTGAATTTAAGCCTGCTTAGCCTTGAGACATTCGGTTCTTCTATTTACTCACCTACCCCATTTTTTCTCAGAATTGTGTTTAATATTTTATTCCTTTGAAAAGCGGGCATATGGTTTCTGATCTAATAGGAGTTTCGACGTAGTGAAATATAAATTATGAAAAGTGGAACAGGTTTTGATATCATCGTATTCAACCAAGCGCTCAGCTAACAAATTAAATTCTGCTCGTTTTCAGATAAAATACTATCAGCCTTGAACTTTATTTCTACCAGACGGAAATCGTTCTGTATTATTCAATAGTGTTTCTTTCAAGGTTAAATATTATCATTTATTTGCGAATAAAAGTTATGAAGTTAAAGTCTAACAAATATATTACATTTTTTAACTTGACGTACATTACCGTGCGTGAGTTTAATAAAGGAAAAATGGACTTGAATTATTAAATAACTTTATTACATACGATATATTTATTTATGACGACCTATGTGGCGCAGTGGTAGTGCGACTGCCTTTGACGCAGAAGGTCCTGGGTTCGATTCTCGGTGGGTCACTGTAACAGTTCAGCCCCTGTGCTATTGGCGGCCCGGGAAACCTATAGAACCTATAGAAGGTCTAGACCTCACATAGAAGTCTAGATGAATGGCTCGTGATAAACATTAGTTGTGATCGTCTAGATAATAGTTAGGACCCTTATATACGTTGTGTTTTATAAGATATAGTAAACCAATAGTTCTTTTAAGCTGGTATATGGAATTCTTGGACTATGATAACTATTAGGTAGGCATTTGTTAGACAGGACAAGGTTGGACAACAGGGACGGACAAACGAGACCGATTAGAGCCCCCAATCCTCGCTCAACCGAATGGACCTCCGACCCAGCAACATCCAATATTTGACAAAATGCCTGCCCATGGATATTCTTACACAATCATGAATTATGCAAAAACATCCACAAGGAAGGAGTCAATTATCAAAACTGAACGCTGCCCAACAGGTCCCCTTGAAGATTTGGATTTGGATTTGGAGATTATTCTCCTGCTAAAAGATGTGTCATAACACTGACACTGTAGCGCTGAAGCAGCGCTACTGAAAATGATCAAGAGTTTTGAACAGATTCAGATGTTCTTTAAGAACAAATATTAGATTTTGTATTAATATCACCAGTCTTCATGACCAGCCATAAGACACCAATGTGTCAGATGTATTATTATCAGTTGAATAATATAATTCCAACTGGAATCATTCAGTAGTAGTTTGTTGTTATTTTGACCTTTCAGGCCAGTATTCAATATAAAGACTGTACCAAACTTGCCCATACATTTATATGATTTCCATACGGAAGTTAAGGGTATGCATTTAGCAAATTAGTCCCTTTATAATGAGATCATTCCGCGAGCCAATAGTAGGTTGAGACGCTAATGCTAATCCCATTGTAAGATATAGATAGATGTGGCTAGTGCGAATATGAAACCCATAATTACCTCCTTTGGTCATATAAATGATTATAGGAACAGGATATTGTTACAGCCATATAGAATACTATAGGTAAGTATATTATATCAGGAGCGTTGGATAGCAGTTGTCATACATCATTCAATGACAATTAATTTGGTATGTGTTAACACACCGGTATTCTCAGGCAAGCCATGAGAGATTTTATAAAACAATAAAATAATTTAAGATGCATACTAACATCTGAAACCTGTTCTTAGACAGGAAACAAAGGATGGGAGATTTTCTAATCTACCAGCCATATTTTTAGTATGATGAAAGTACTTAACTATAAAATAGTAAGCGCAAGTAGGTGATAAATATAGTAGATTTTTAATCCACTGATGAACAAAGCCACTTTCAGCCTTGTGAACATATTTTGCTTATAAAGCAAAACAATAGGTAAGTATTAGTTGTAAATATTATTAATAGATACCACTGAGCAAAGCCCATGTAAGTAAAAGACACAAATAGTGTTTTCTCCTCAGTCGCTTTAGCAACAAAGTTTTAATATGATAGTCCCAACAGGAACAAATCAAAACTGTAGGTATAAATAATTAGTCCAGTGCAGGCACAGACCTGATATCTTCTGGTAGAATAGAAGAGGTTAGGATAGGATCAGATTTAGGGTATGCCTACCTATATACCTATATTGAAACATCAGCAATCGCTTAGGCAAATTAGATTTTGAAATATTTAGAAATTATGGTTGTTGGTTGCAGAATTCAGAAATGATAAGGTTTGCATGAAGAACTCAAACGGAACTGACAACAAAACAAATACAAAATTCAACAAGAATAAACCTAGGTATAGCCTAAGAAAAAGAAGCCTAACATTTCTAAATCTTGTCAATTTCTATAAAAATATAAAATAGGTTGAACTAGACTATTCTGTATAACCTAGACCTAGATATTTAGTTTAGACTGTTTTCTTGCCTAAAAATCTATGATTCATTAGCTACAATTGACAAGATTTAGAATAGCAAAACTTGTACTTATCTGGCGAGTCCCAGGAACCAGTATCTCTCGACAAAACTATCCAGAACAAACAGCTTCCACCCTCACTGAATAGACCGGCAGCATCAGCACCCCACAGCGGCACAACTGTTCCTCTTTCCTCATAACAAGACACCAGCACTAGGTACACCAAACTTCACCCGCGGATCAATCAGCTGACACGGCACGAACAGCTGATTGCGGACGAAGACCTTTCAGACTCACAGCACACTCACTAACTTTCTCACTTTACTTCGAAACCTTCCCACTTTATTCAGCGAGTTGTCTCGGTAAAATTAAACTTGCCTCCGACGGCCGTGCGACCGGCTTATATAGTCCTAAAATCGATCAATCTCGAAACATTTTCTCGAAAATTGTTTTTCTTGAATTCTCCGGAACCTTCGCACACACACACATACTTATAGAATTTTCTAAAATAATTCTCCTACTCGACACCAGGCGTCGCTACTTTATATAATTTTCATTCATAAATACACACGCATGCACACACACACACACACACACACAAATCCCACCTTCACAAACAATCGACCCAAATATGACTCCCAGCGCCATCTCTTATCCAGTTACCGAACCAATCCCGCTCCCATCAAAGACTAGGGTTGAGCCACTGTAGTACACTGGTACCATCTTTGGTACCAATTGACTTAATAGTATTAAGGTCAACAGATGTCGCTATATTTAAATTATAAGGGCCCGGATATCGTTTGTTATAATACGCCCCCAAATTTTTATGAGGCTTTTGTTTCTTGAAACAAAATCGAAGAAAAATTTCAAACAATCACTAAACCTCCCACTTAACCTTTTGCACGCCAGAGTTTTTTTTACGTCGGCACACCCCCGACGCCAAGCATAGAAAAATGTGAAGATGGTAAAAACTTATCGGCAAGCAGCCCGGTGTCTTAAACAAGACAGAATTTAAGTTATAAAAATAGGTAAATTTGGACTACTTTAGTCGTCAGTGGCGTCGTATGTACGCGAGCGTTTGGCAACTATAGTGGTCATTGGCGTTCAAAAGGTTAACCTCATAATCTTCGCCCCATAAACCTCGCCCTTATAATGCCTGAACCAAATGTTCCTAATTCCTAATTTTATAAATCGAAGCCTACGCAGAAAGTTAATTATGTTTACGCCAAATGCTTTTTGAACAAAGTGCCAACATCATATAATACACCAAATGCTTAAAATCTACACAACTATGCAATTTACGCCAAATGCAAAGTAAAAAAAAAAAAAATTCCTACGCTTTTCTTAAATAGTGAAACATTTTTTCTACGCCAAATGCCTTTTATTAATACGCCAATTAGTCAAGCACTACGCCAAATATGAAGGTACGCCAAATGCAATCAAGAGAATTATAACTGAACAATCTGTTCAATCTGCATATGCCAATCAAAGTCTCACTTTAGAAAGCCCTATCTGCTACACAAAACTTTAAAAAAATTTAAAGAGTTTAAACCAAATCCATATGTAGTTTGTTGTATGTAGTTTGTGTCACAGATAGATTAATCAATGCTTGGCATCAGTTTAACCTATTATGACCCCCTTGTATAGTCAGTAAAGGTACTTGTTCGGAATGATACATCTCTGTACCACTCCTTTAGTGTAATTGTTTGCAGTATCACCATAAACAGCGAATCAGCAGAAAGTTAGACTCGATGCTGAACCAAGAAGCCCACCCTTCACCGATTATCTGTCACAGTAATAACAGAGTAGTGAATGATTTGGCTTAAACCAGATCTTAACTCAAGATAGCTAAGATCCCGATTGGTGAAATTTGAGTAAATTTTATTACATAAGTTATTTAAAGGCCCTATTCACATCCATAGCTTGATAGAATTAGCAAAAATCATAAAAAAAATAGTTCTGACCAAATCGTGTTATTTGTTGTATGTCTAGACCAACCTGGCCCAATGTGATAAAGTCTGTATTGGTACTTTGAAAGTATTTCTGCTTCCAGCATTACCTCGGACAATGATAACACACATTCTTAACTTGTCATTGTGCTTAACAAGTCATGATATCAGTAGTATCACTGCTGAAGTAAATACAGAGTGTTGTGAGGTGATTTGATCGTGAAACTTTGATACAAAAATAATAATTTTATTATAACTTAATGACTTAGGACAGAAAATA
Organism: Keiferia lycopersicella; assembly: GCA_029255805.1. Classification (NCBI taxonomy): domain Eukaryota; kingdom Metazoa; phylum Arthropoda; class Insecta; order Lepidoptera; family Gelechiidae; genus Keiferia; species Keiferia lycopersicella. The sequence continues at coordinate 2,187,184 of JARACZ010000018.1, forward strand.
AATTATATTACCAAGCATGGATGGAGATAAAACTGGATGTCAGTAAATCAAGTTTACGTTATGACAGAAACAACAGAATACAATGACACTCACAAATTGAACAGACAATCACAGTAATGTAATATTTACGCTAATACGCTGAATTAATATGATAACATTTAATTCAGGCATTAAATAAATTAAACATCGCCCCCACACTATTAAACTTTTTAAACATATAAATATTTTCCCTTCATTTACCAATGGAGAAGTTCCAGAGTTCACCATTAAGTAAGATTATCAACCTCAAGCAGTCACCAAACGCTCTATTCCACTCACACATCTATCACCCATTCAAGTGACAAAACCATTCCTTATAGAATCAAATTCTCAAGAAGACCAATCCGGCAACTTAAGTATTTGAAACACCAAAATAAAGCAACCATAACAACCATAATGTTAGGGACATATAGTTTCTACCTCCTAGACTATAATTTCACGAAAATACTCAAAAATTGATCCGGAAAATAAATATTTGGAACACCAACATGAAACGAGCACTACACCTCCTAACCTATAGTCTCTACCTCCTAGACTATAATTTGATCACTGATTCTTATACTAGAGATAGACACTAACTCCTGGACTATACTTAATTACCACAAAACACATCCATCATGCATTCAAGTAACAAAACATCGCCTATACATTGCCTATCCGAACACAAAATAATGAAAGACACCGAATTGGTAACAAAAGTAGGTACTTAAAACTCTAACACAAGATAGACACCACCTTCTAGACTAAATCTTTACCTCCTAGGTCTCTAGGCTAGCTAACCTCAACTCTTTAGTTACCATCTCTTAGACCATAACTTCAATAAATATCTCTCAGACCATAGATAGACCCTAACTCCTAGACCACAATCAGAACACCACCTCCTAGGCCATAAGTTCACCTGCAAGATAAATGAAAACAGTTTATTTTAAATTTTAAAATTAAATTAAAATTATTTATGAACGCTGGCTTCTGATAGTTTTGCTTTTACACAAAGTCACTGATTGATTATCATCATTATCACATTAGCTCTTATCCTCATCATCATCATCATCAGCCTTTATGCACATAATCATCATCATCAAATTTAGCCTTATACACTTATCATATCGAGGGGTTCCGGGCTACTTGTATCAACCGCCATTTTTTGGGATACGGACTTTTATACATATTTGGACTCAGCGAATTTTTCTGCGTCGTTTGAGCTCGGTTTGGTGATGATCGGAGCAAAAAAATGTCGCTTAATACAACCGTATTTTTTGGGCCTATTTCGAAGTGCAATGTATGAACCGGCACAAAATATTGACAAATTTAAGGCTTGTGTACTTAAGCTCACTACCAAATGACCACACAGTCGTTTAAACCTTTTTGCCTGGAACAATAATTTACAGGGTGCATACGTTCAACCATTTAGCCTGACCTTATAAATATATAGAAATGTCGCTTAAAACAGTTAGCCTCTTAGTAAAATTCATGTCAAATGTCGCTTAATACAATAAGTCGAATAAACAAATGTAGTCATATTTTTAGCCATATTTATCAGTTTAAGATATGGTATTTAAATTTATTCGCTTAGGATTAAAATATGAATAACTTTTTGGTAAAAGCAAGTACTTAGAGCTAGTATTGTCAATTCTAGGTACTAGCTTGGAACATGTATTAATAAATCTAGGCGGTTGAGTCATTTAGCCTGGAACAAAAAACCATAACCTCAGGCGGTAAAGTCATTTAGCCTGGAATAAAAACCCATTATCTCAGGCGGTTAAGTCATTTAGCCTGGAACAAAAAAATGAAAATTTTGGGTCACTTTGTATTAAGCGCCATATATTTTCGTTAAAAAGAGGAATATCAGAAAAAAATATTAATCAAATTATAGATAATGAGTAACAGGAACAGAAATTTTCTTTGTTGTGATAAAATAATGCGATTTGTTATAGTTATGATTTTTTTTCTGAAACTTAAAACTTTAAACTGCTCTGGTGTAAAGTTTCAAAAATGGCGGTTAATACAAACAGCCCGGAACCCCTCGATATCACCATCAATCCACTGCTGTAAATATCTGTCAGATATGGCGACGGCGACCGCACTCCCACGACCGCCAACACTCCGCCCACCCCGCAGGGACAAAGGCGCGATACGCGTGTATACATGTAGTCAACTGCTGAGTATTCGGGTTTTATAGTTAGGTATAGTTTAAGCGCAGATCAATCACATCATTATGAAGCCGCACAATTCTGCTAGAATATCTTTGTACTCACCTAAAATTAAAAGAAAATGTTACAAATTTGCATTTTATTCTGTATACTAGACCTAAATATTCTCTACAAAAATTATGATTGCTGATATTTCATAGTATAGTATGCATTCATAAGAATTAGTCTCGCCCCCAGTATTTTAGATTTCTATAATATGTCTAAATCTGTTATTGGTGAACAATGATGTATAATAGATCCAATACTTATACCTTATATTGTAAAAGAAATACCTAAACTAGATGTTATTATAATCATATATAGGTACCTATCTGCTCTATACTATCAGAATAAAATTCAAAATTTATTATCCAAAATTTATGGATGGAGAATATTCTATCAAATATAATTTAAATTACTTTTCTAAAATATATTGACAGAACTAAGGGCAGTTCCACTCATACCTATATGTTTACCAGCTGCAAAACAACCGATATATTGATCCAATCACAGTCACCCTGATCCTGCTGCCAAGCATTTAAAAGCTGACATATTTATAATAATTTGCACTAATATATCATTATCTAAGTGCTAGTATGGACAAGGTAACTACTTCTTTCCTTTCCTATGGACACTTATCAGAATTATCCTTTAGGTATTATTGGGCTTATAGTGAATTTCCCGGTCTCATTATTAGATTAATACTTATGAAATGACCTGTCCTCAGCCAAATAAGTTTCATAAATGTTATGACGTAATTTCAATAGGTCTCAAATAGGCATAAAATAAGAACACTAGAATCATGCCTGGAACTCAAAACTCAAGTGATTCATATGATAAGCTAACTGTTTGGAGTCAAAACTGACACTGAATAACGTTTTTACCGGTTTCTTAGAGTGATTTATGCGGAATCTATGTTTTAAAAGGGACGAATATCTAATTTCAAAGTTGGAACCAAACAAAGTTTAGTAAGAAATTATAACCTACTTATCTACCTAAAAACAAATAAAAAGATACCTGAGTTCTAAGTGACGCCTGTATCATCTTGTTTCTCACATATTTTCACTAAAACCACTATTTTTATCATATTTACACTACACTGGCGACATAAACACTATGTGGATGAATATTTTTACAAAAGCACACGTACTAGCAAAAGGAACACGTAAACTGAGTTTGAACTTTGCTTTGCCATTAGTATTACTTACTATTTCAGTTATTAAGATATACTTTTCATAGAAAAATCGCGAAATAACAAATCAAAACAATGAACGATTGCAATTTCAACGAGCGAACTCCGAACTTCAGCCATCACTAGTGCTGTACCTACCTACTCAATATTAATACCGGTTATCGAAATTGTTCAATTTTCGTAATAATCTTCATTTGTTGAAAAGTACGCAAAGATTAAATACAATAAGCGATTTTTTTAGAAAATAACATTAATATTCATCAGAATAATTGGTATGCTACCATATTCGTATTATATTACAGTTTCAAACTTGTAAGACGTTCGCGTCTATCAAATTCCTGAACGAATTTCGTCATGTTAACCACTCGGCCTCAAATCTTTCCGCGCCCTCTAGTATTTATTCTGTAACCACTACAAAGAATGGAACTTGACCTTTATCGATTTTCTTTCTACTATGATTACTAGAACAAAATAAATGCATTGTTTAATTTATTAACAAACTGTTCAAACCTATAAAAATTATTGACTCGATTTCGATTCTTATTAATGAATCGATATTCTCTTGTCTGTGACCTCCTAGTGAAGATCCTAGTATAAGTAGGTTTGAATTTCGCGGTAAATCTCGTGCTGCTTTTTTGGCACGATTAAAGTGACAACTGAATTGTGTTTACCATAGACTACGCTACAATTTAAACATCTTTTGTCTCGTTCATTAAAAGAAACAATGTTAACCAATCTGTGACCGTACTAAGGGTACGTTCGTAATTTTATACGGGTATTTTTACGACCGAAATATATTTTAATTAATTGAAAAATAAATCTAAATAACACACAAATAAGCTAATATGTTACAATATTTACGTAAAAAATGTTATTTTATAAGTTTAGTTTATTCAAACGTTCCGGACATTATAATTTTCGAATTTTGATTTTGACATTTCAAAAAACCGTAATGGAAAAATATCTCATGAACGCATACCATACGAACCCCGCTCTTGATCATAAATATTAGTAAAACCTATTTAATTTCTTGTTTTTCAGCGAAAAATTGACGTGTATGCTATTTCTAAGCGCCCTAAATCGTCCCGCCCGTCCTTCCAAGTGCACAACAACCAAAACAACAACAAAAAGTGAACGTCAGTGAAGACAGTGAGAAGGTCAACCGAATCCTCGCAAACTCTTCACCACAGCCTGTCCAACCAGCCAAATGTCCAAGAATTCCACATTTGGGACCACTTATCCTGGTCACGGCACCAAATGTAACAGTTCAGCCCCTGTGCTATTGGCGGCCCGGGAAACCTATAGAACCTATAGAAGGTCTAGACCTCACATAGAAGTCTAGATGAATGGCTCGTGATAAACATTAGTTGTGATCGTCTAGATAATAGTTAGGACCCTTATATACGTTGTGTTTTATAAGATATAGTAAACCAATAGTTCTTTTAAGCTGGTATATGGAATTCTTGGACTATGATAACTATTAGGTAGGCATTTGTTAGACAGGACAAGGTTGGACAACAGGGACGGACAAACGAGACCGATTAGAGCCCCCAATCCTCGCTCAACCGAATGGACCTCCGACCCAGCAACATCCAATATTTGACAAAATGCCTGCCCATGGATATTCTTACACAATCATGAATTATGCAAAAACATCCACAAGGAAGGAGTCAATTATCAAAACTGAACGCTGCCCAACAGGTCCCCTTGAAGATTTGGATTTGGATTTGGAGATTATTCTCCTGCTAAAAGATGTGTCATAACACTGACACTGTAGCGCTGAAGCAGCGCTACTGAAAATGATCAAGAGTTTTGAACAGATTCAGATGTTCTTTAAGAACAAATATTAGATTTTGTATTAATATCACCAGTCTTCATGACCAGCCATAAGACACCAATGTGTCAGATGTATTATTATCAGTTGAATAATATAATTCCAACTGGAATCATTCAGTAGTAGTTTGTTGTTATTTTGACCTTTCAGGCCAGTATTCAATATAAAGACTGTACCAAACTTGCCCATACATTTATATGATTTCCATACGGAAGTTAAGGGTATGCATTTAGCAAATTAGTCCCTTTATAATGAGATCATTCCGCGAGCCAATAGTAGGTTGAGACGCTAATGCTAATCCCATTGTAAGATATAGATAGATGTGGCTAGTGCGAATATGAAACCCATAATTACCTCCTTTGGTCATATAAATGATTATAGGAACAGGATATTGTTACAGCCATATAGAATACTATAGGTAAGTATATTATATCAGGAGCGTTGGATAGCAGTTGTCATACATCATTCAATGACAATTAATTTGGTATGTGTTAACACACCGGTATTCTCAGGCAAGCCATGAGAGATTTTATAAAACAATAAAATAATTTAAGATGCATACTAACATCTGAAACCTGTTCTTAGACAGGAAACAAAGGATGGGAGATTTTCTAATCTACCAGCCATATTTTTAGTATGATGAAAGTACTTAACTATAAAATAGTAAGCGCAAGTAGGTGATAAATATAGTAGATTTTTAATCCACTGATGAACAAAGCCACTTTCAGCCTTGTGAACATATTTTGCTTATAAAGCAAAACAATAGGTAAGTATTAGTTGTAAATATTATTAATAGATACCACTGAGCAAAGCCCATGTAAGTAAAAGACACAAATAGTGTTTTCTCCTCAGTCGCTTTAGCAACAAAGTTTTAATATGATAGTCCCAACAGGAACAAATCAAAACTGTAGGTATAAATAATTAGTCCAGTGCAGGCACAGACCTGATATCTTCTGGTAGAATAGAAGAGGTTAGGATAGGATCAGATTTAGGGTATGCCTACCTATATACCTATATTGAAACATCAGCAATCGCTTAGGCAAATTAGATTTTGAAATATTTAGAAATTATGGTTGTTGGTTGCAGAATTCAGAAATGATAAGGTTTGCATGAAGAACTCAAACGGAACTGACAACAAAACAAATACAAAATTCAACAAGAATAAACCTAGGTATAGCCTAAGAAAAAGAAGCCTAACATTTCTAAATCTTGTCAATTTCTATAAAAATATAAAATAGGTTGAACTAGACTATTCTGTATAACCTAGACCTAGATATTTAGTTTAGACTGTTTTCTTGCCTAAAAATCTATGATTCATTAGCTACAATTGACAAGATTTAGAATAGCAAAACTTGTACTTATCTGGCGAGTCCCAGGAACCAGTATCTCTCGACAAAACTATCCAGAACAAACAGCTTCCACCCTCACTGAATAGACCGGCAGCATCAGCACCCCACAGCGGCACAACTGTTCCTCTTTCCTCATAACAAGACACCAGCACTAGGTACACCAAACTTCACCCGCGGATCAATCAGCTGACACGGCACGAACAGCTGATTGCGGACGAAGACCTTTCAGACTCACAGCACACTCACTAACTTTCTCACTTTACTTCGAAACCTTCCCACTTTATTCAGCGAGTTGTCTCGGTAAAATTAAACTTGCCTCCGACGGCCGTGCGACCGGCTTATATAGTCCTAAAATCGATCAATCTCGAAACATTTTCTCGAAAATTGTTTTTCTTGAATTCTCCGGAACCTTCGCACACACACACATACTTATAGAATTTTCTAAAATAATTCTCCTACTCGACACCAGGCGTCGCTACTTTATATAATTTTCATTCATAAATACACACGCATGCACACACACACACACACACACACAAATCCCACCTTCACAAACAATCGACCCAAATATGACTCCCAGCGCCATCTCTTATCCAGTTACCGAACCAATCCCGCTCCCATCAAAGACTAGGGTTGAGCCACTGTAGTACACTGGTACCATCTTTGGTACCAATTGACTTAATAGTATTAAGGTCAACAGATGTCGCTATATTTAAATTATAAGGGCCCGGATATCGTTTGTTATATCACTCACAAAGTTGATATCTATCCCTTTGTGAATTTGTTCCCAGTCTGGTTAGGACATTGCGGGCTGAACCACCCGATTGTCCGTAAGTAAGATGGTTCCGTGTTTCGGATGGCACGTTAAGCCGTAGGTCCCGGTTGCTGTCTATGATCACTTAGACGGCGGTCGTTAGACAACCATGTCAGAAGCCTGCTACTTGTAGAAGGCGGTTGAAAAATTCTGACACTAGGGTTCATTGGGTCGTTGGACGACTCGGTGTCCCACACGAAAAGAAGAAGAAGAAGAAGAAGATTACATACATACATACATACATATATCACGCCTTTACCCCTTGCGGGGTAGGCAAAGCGTTAACAGCCGTAAGAATACGTCTGACATTTTTGAGGACTGTTTTCCAAGGTTGTTTCAGAAAACATGTGTATCACTATTATAGTGACAGGTTGTCAGCCTGTCGCCTTAAAGTTGTAATACACTAATACTCTCGAGTCCCTTAGTCGCCTCTTACGACACCCACGGGAAGGATGTGGGAAGATGCTATTCTAAACCGGCATCACGCGGCAAAGGTAGAATTATAATACGTACTTGAAAAGTCTCTCAATGTTTGTCAGACGTTGCGATAACAACAGTATTTCCAGGGCTGCTGACGCTCTGCCTACCCTGTAAGGGATAAAGAGTGATTATGTATGAAGGATAATAATAAAAGATGTATCTTTGTTCACAGATAAAATACCCGCAACACCGAGATTCGGGAATCTACGAGTGCCAGATATCAACTACTCCTCACATGAGCCATTTCATACATTTGAACGTCGTTGGTAAGTATAAAATCATTTGTATGTTTATGGTGAATCATTCCCATGCGTCTGTCAGATGCAAGGAAATATTTATGGTGGATTGCACACCGGAGCGCTAAAACATCGTAGCGATCTGTCAGATCCATACTAGAAATGTCAATCCCCATACTAAAATCGCTCATCCGCTGTCGACGCAGTGCTGTCGCAGCGTCGACCGTCGAGGTTGGTTTTAGTATGGGGAGTATTAGTATCATCTATGCGTCTGTTAAGCAACGCAAGTTGATCCGTTGGCGATGCGTCAACATCAGTTTTCACCATGAAGAATTTGAAATTTCCTTAGGTACGTCTGAGTTCTGACACACACATGAATGCAGCGCATATTTCCTATCAACTTATTCAATCTCGAAGTATTTATTTGAAAATTTTGCCTTCTTGAAACAAAACAAAAAACAAATAAAATAAATAAATAAACAAATTCATACAACAGTACCACTAAAGTAACTATCCTATAAATTTGACTTAAACAACAAATTGTTTAATAACAAACAACTGACCAACTAGAAGCCTTTAGAATTACAGCTAAGTAATACATTACACAGACCCGTCTAGAGAGTTGGAGACAAAAGCACAACGTACATTAAATTAACATTTTAGTTGACATCATTCTTGCAAAGGCTTTGTCTAAACTCTAAAACGTTTGCGTCACTCTCATGACACGAGGCGGGGTCCACAGATCAGAAAACTTTATACTGCGCTTATTATACTTTCCATTATATTTTTATAATGATTTTTTCTTATTTCGTGATGAAAAAGCCGGAAATAGAAAACAGATCTGAATAATATAACAGTGAAAGAAAAAAAATACGTTTATTTTAGTTACATTTTGAAAATGTTATAGTGTCTTAATAGTCAATAGAGAGTTATATTGTGTACCTATTGTGTAGCCATTGTGTAACTAAAGGCTTCTTTTTGTTCCTTTTTTGTAAGGGACAACAAGTCGTCCAACAGCCCCATTACCTGGTGTCAGAGTGTTTTATTCAAAGTCAGGTGCTGCTGACTGATAACTTATTAGGTACTACGGTAATACACATTTTTCTGAAAATGCCCTGAAAAAATTACTAGACTGGACTGAATTTGCCATTACGGCTGTAGATGCTGTGCCTTCCTTTCTAGAGATTTATACGTGTTGTATCGATGGAACCTTTAAATAACTTAGTAATGGATAGCATAAACACTCCTGGTTAAGAGCTATTACACGTCCACATAGAAAAGATTAACAAAAATCTTGACTACTCATCCTACCAGCTACCGATTAGAGGAAAAAAAAAACAATTACTACCCTATAGATTGGCCGCTTAAATGGGCAGCTCTAAGTGGTACTGAAAGTACGTGAAGGTCAAAAAGGTGAAGCCCAGTCCAGACATCCTTGCTCGGTGGTTGACTCACTAAATGTTTACTTTTGCCGTGTTTAAGCAACTCGCTTAATTAACCAAGGCATATTAAAGGCACGCACGCCACTCGAAAGAAAAACAATGGGAACGTTAAACCTACCCTCAACAGAGAACGTGTGAGGAAAGTAGGTACTATATACGTATTGAGAAGTAAGTTTTTTTCTTTAGATAGTAACTAAATATCATTATTTATAATTATTATATTACCAAAATGAATCAACACCACTCTGTTACAAAACATTTTTCTTTGTGTAATACCTACTAATTCCATTAGTTTATTTAAGTTTTTTTTTGTAAATACTTCTTGTTTGGTACAATAAAGTTAATACATACATACATACATACCTAATTTGTTTTTCTGCGCGTAAAATATAAAAATACATATGAAGAATAAACACACTGAAGACATAAAATTAAAAAAAAAACTGAAGAAGATTACTATGTAAAGACTAAGCTGTATGACCTTCAGACCTTTGCCTGACCAATGGACAAAAAGAAAACTATGTTTAAATGTTGAAAAGACAAGAAATGTTGTATGAACTAAAAATTTGCTGTCTTGGAGTGCCGCATGTTAGCTGATAAATTTAGCTTTATTTGGATGACATCATCGAAAGGTAGTCTATTGTTTCTTGTAATGCTAGACGGACGCCAAGGTTAGACAACTTTAGGGGCTGAAATGATAGAGTTACCGCTGAAATACGTAAAAATGATCGGTTACTTTTTCAACGTCAGTCTTGTATTACTTCAAACGATTTGACGTTGTCAAACGACTTAAGTCATGTCTAAATCTTTTTGTTACAACACGGGTGATGTTTAGATTTCTCTGCAAACTGTTGAAACTGTTATTTTTTAAATTTGCATTAAATTGAAATAGAAATAAGTTACATCAAGGTACAAACTGCATAGGTATCTCAAATTGTCTCCTTAATATTATTTTAAAATTGTATTACATAAATGTTTTTTTTTTTGTTTTTACCTATTAATTTTTTTGTAAGAAACTTAGCCAATAAGGATTTTAAAGATCTTTATTAAATAAAACCTAATAAATGCAAAGTTGATCTCCACTCTCGTTTTTTTCTCAAAATATGTTTTAATAAAAATCTTGTAATATAAAACTTGAAATTCCTTCTTTTCTTGAAAAAACGTGTTTTGCATTTGCATTGAAGAATCATGATGTTTAGTATATAAAAAAAAAGTTTTAATGGAAAATCATATTTCATAATAATTGAAAGTTAATCTAAGCTAGACAGCCTAGATTAACTACACAATAAATTAACGAATTTTAATAAAGTAGACTTGAATCAAAATCAAAAACTTTCGAGGCTTTACATTAAGCTCACTCGTAATGATAAATAAGTTAGATTTATGAATTCTGATTCATGAATACTGAATACCTACTAGTTTCAAACTATTTTATTAGTTTGTCTGATTTTAAATAATATAAGTTCAAAATCAAATAATTTTATACAATAATTTAAAGAGATAATACACGACAGAAGCAAATATTTTACAGGGCAAAATCACTCATGAAAGCTTTCTCTAACGAAAGGGTCGAAATATTTAAAAATATTCTATCAAATCGGTCGACCCTTAGGTGCTTAAATGCCTTAGCATTTCTCATACTTAATGCATAACCGAGCGCTAAAATAATTTATAAATGTTTGTCAGATCCATACCAGAAACGTCAATCCACTCTAGAGCAGCGTCGTGCGTTGGTCCTGCGTTAACAGCGGTTTTAGTATGAGTGATATTTAGTATGATATTGTATGGATCTGACTTCATCTGACAGACCGATGCGTTACAAATGTGTTATTTTAGCGCTGACTTGTACATTAATCCCGATTAATCAGTTTGTTCGAGAGGTCCAATTTTAATTTTTTAATAATATTTTGATGTTTTGTGGGGAAGGTTGTTTAGTTTCATGGGTTATTTCAGCCTGTAAAATATTGGCCTGTGTTGTGGTTTCAAATTATATGATGATAAATGAAGTGTCTACATTGTCGTAATTATTTTCTAACAAACAAGGCATCTTCATACTCTTGTATTACGCGAAATATGATAAAACTAATGAACGGGAAGCTTGTTGGCATCACCACAAAAAAGTGCCATAAAAACATTATTTCTCCAGCAGTCGTCGCCTCATGCAATTTAATTTAGAAAATTAATGAAGCTACGATGTTTATCAACCGACATTTATGATGATGTAATAAAAGACTACTGACTGCTACCGTAGCGTAAAAAGAGCAGTAGTATAATTTTTAATTTACGATGGCTTGGCTATGATAATAAAATCTAGTCTTTTTTACGTTCGTGCTCAAATGCTGATGGTTCATAATTTTACTAATCATGGGCAGTTCAGACATGGGCCATACTAACCACGTTTGACAGGCAGAATGACAAGCGCAGTGAGTAAGATTGTCTAAGATGTTGAATTCACAGTGAACGCTGCAACCCTTTCCCATGACAATTATCCCTTAATCGCTTTTTACGACAACGACAGGTAGAATCGGGGTGATGCTATTTTAATCTATGGCTATAATTTTAAGGCTTCATTAAGTAGGTACTTAGTTTTCATTAAAAAGCTTTACCATTGGCATAATTTTATTCGATGTTTTAGACAATTGCAAGGCTTAGAGCTTTTACCGAATATAATCAAAGGCCGAATTCAATCTTCTTTCTTTTGTATGGGACACGGAGTCGTCCAACAACCCAGTAAACTTCGCGGTGTCATTCATAATAGATTAAACAAATGCTGTAGAAATTAGTCCAATCAGAACTAAAAATACAGCATTAAATGAATTAGCTCACACAATATGGACATTGTACAAGTATGGTTGCTGATATTTGACCATCTGTTCCTTATTGTTACTATGTCAGTGGTATAACCGTATAGCCTCTCTCCTAGTAAAAATAAAAATGAGCCTGCCAAGAAATAACTGCTAGGAAAGGGCTGCTGTTTGAAGATTTCATTAGGATTGTCTTGTATAAAAAACCCTCATTAAATTTTCATTTTTCTTACGTCGTCGGAGATAAGTGCTGCGGTTGGTAATATTTCATTTGAAAGTATGATGCTACGTACATTTTTATTTATTTCTTTTGAACCATCATGAAGGAATTGCTCTTTTTAAACAACATTGCGATTTTTCGTCCTGTAAAAACAAAGGTAGTTTTTGGTCTGTAATACAGATGGATTAGCCGTGTGGTGCCAGCAGAGTAGAATAGCACCATCCCATCTCTTCCCATAGTCGTAAGAAGCAGCCAAAAGTAATCTTAATAATACCAGGCCAAGACTGGTCCTGGAGAAGAACTCCACAGTAAACCTGGAACGAGATCTCCGTCAGGCGCGTGTAACAGAGGTCTATCGTGCGTTAGATTCCTGCAACCGAGCTGGCTCCACACGTATCGACTCGTCGCTCCTTTGTTGTTTAGCCAGGGAGGCCGAGAGGGTGGCGCAGGTCCTGGGCAACCCTGCGTTTTCCATAAGCGTCCGAAGCAAAGCAGTGTCTGTGTTCTTGCCTCAGATACTGATTAAATTGTCTGTCACAGACGTATGAGACCAATGATGATGATGACAGATGGATTAATAAAATTGCTTATTTTGTTTTTACAATAGCTTTTCTTAAAACTTCTTACCCGCAGTCGGGTCCAGGAACCTAAATTGACATTACTTCTATAACGATAGAAATGATTTGTAACAGGACGCAGCAAACAAAAATAAGGAAATAATGAAAACAGTACAAAAAAACCGCGCTATATACAATTGCCCTTAAGATGTTTAATCTATCCAGACTTCTTCTGGTGCATCAGCGGGCCACTTTTGCTAAGTCGCTTTTATTCTTCGCCAGTCATGCCAAAGATGCTGCATCATCGAAAGACTAGAGCTGACAAATTATTTTGTCCACAGAACCAACGACAGAGATCATCGGTGGTCCAGACCTGTACATCGACCGGGGAAGCACGATCAACCTCACCTGCGTCGTGTTGTACTCACCAGAACCACCAGCTTACATCTTCTGGAATCACAATGATGCGGTAAATAGACATATTTTGTTTAAAAAGTCAAACGTTGCGTCTCAAAACGTTAACAGAGCTAGCAGTTAGCCATCGTTTAGAATCGCCTAAAGTATGACCCATACTAAAGGACATATCAACAAAGAAAAATAGACTTTATGTCATAGCAATAACATGATTTTGACAGCTGTCAAATAGGGCCTATTCTAACGGCCATACTTTAGGTCCTATAAGGACGCAAAGTAGGACGTAATACCAAAGAATACTTACTATAACTAGAAACACAGCATACCGAAGTATTACTTTTTTTTGTCATCAGCTAAGAAATAACTTGATACATTTGATAATCCAAAGATGTTATAGAAATCTACGCCCAGCTTTTTTGTGCTCAAATTTAAAGATCTATTGTAGTGTAGTGTTCAATTGATTTGAAAAATTTCGTGAACCTTCTGGTCTTTTTTTGCTTTGACTGTCTTGACCAGTATAAGATTGCTGTACAGCATAAGACTGCTAACGTTTTGAACGTTTTTAAACAGATCATCAGCTACGACTCCCCGCGAGGAGGAGTGTCAGTGGTGACGGAGAAGGGCGAGACCACCACATCTTTCCTGCTGATCCAGCAAGCGAGACCCTCGGACTCGGGGACCTACCAGTGCAATCCGAGCAATGCACAATCCAAGAGCATTGTCGTGCATGTGCTTAATGGTGAGTTCATTGGCTTCAATGTGCCTATCATCATCATCATCAAAATTCAAAATTCAAAAAATTCAAAATTCAAATTATTTTATCAAAGTAGTAAATTTACATTCAGATTTTTGATGGTCAAAAATTAAGAATTTTAACAATAACAATTTTATGAACCTAGTGTAAACGCGGCTCAGGTAGACTAAAAACTTAAAACTTGCCAAGCTAACCAAACAACATGTAACGTTAGGTGGTAACATCACATCACATCATATCAGATTATAACAGTCTATTGTTGGGCGTAAGCCTCAAGGTACGCCACAATGCACCATCTCCTGTTTGCTATACCGTTGCGACAACTTGCTTTCTTTAAGTTCCTGCTTGCCGTCATTCTATAGCTGACAGAATGGACGTATGCATTGTTTGAAAAAATGTTTGTAGATTGAGGATTATGGGGTGTCTTTTGATTTTTTTAAAGAGTTGAAAATTAGAGCCGACAAAAATAACAAAATTAATTTCCCTTATTTGGCCTGCAGAATTTTGTCGTGATTCAATGGTAGGTAAAGAAAAAAGTGAATGAGTAGAATTAAAACCCTATTTTTACTGTAATAAAAAGCGGCCATGCAGTATATTATACGTTAACCTATTAAAATAAATGTGCGGAAATCGTTTTCCACAATTAACGTACAAATAATAACTCAGTCATAATGTTCGCCTGTGCGTCGACCGAATGAAGATCGTGTAGTTAATAAAAATATAATAACGGACCAATGCCAAGCTTTATTCACTTTGATTTATGGCTATCGTTGTTTTTAATGTTAATGGCCGTTATCCATTTTTTATTCTCCTTAGGATTTTCAAAAATATATTATTTCCTTTTTGCTATCTCACGGCGGTCGTTTATCAAGAAGATTGGGATGCTTTTTAAGAATAATCCTGTCAAGGGTTCAAAATGATGGCGATTTTAAATTACTTTCCGGAGATTATAGGATTTATCCCCCCTTCTAAAGAGTTGCTAAGTTAATACTGTAAATTAAAAAAGAATCCTTTATTTGGATGAAGAGATTGTTAATTTGATACTTTTTTTCAGAAATTGGTTAAGGTCAAAATTAAGATTATTAGCTTAGATTTGAATAATATAAAAGCAACTTCATGGTTTGACTTTGTACACCGGCCTTTCTCACATTCAACGCACAATACAGCGCTAAAGTAACGCAGCCATAACGCAGCGGTTTGTCAGATCTATACTAAAAACGTCAATCCCCTTACTAAACCTACTGAACCGTTGTGATTTGGACCTGCGTTTTAGTATGAAGATGGGGATTGACGTTTCTAGTATGGATCTGACAGACCGCTGCGTTACGGATGCGTAATTTTACCGCTGCAGTGAGCGTTGAAGAAGGCTTTAATTGCAAATAATCTAATCGCTAACATTTACAAACAAAAAACTACTTCTTTTATCTTACAGATTTCCTTTAAAGATAAAAAATTATTCGTACCACTACCTACAGTCTTTTATCTGCTCAGTTTTAATAAACATAGCTACTTTCTGAAAATAGAACGAAAACCTAATCATCCGGTTATTCGCGGTGTAGGCGCAGGAAACTTTCCAAGTGCTTACGAAGTACTTACACGTAGGTAGTGTCTACTTTTAGATACATTTAAGTACATGGAAAACTTGTTAAGCGCAAAAACGTGTTAAATATTTAGGGGCATCCCGGTGAAGAGACTATCGCTTCATAGCCGCTAGCGATACCTTGAAATACTGTAATATTCTATCTATATCCAGGCACTTATAAAAATATTCTTGCATTTTTGTGATGACTGACACCCTTTACGAAATTATTTAATGTTTTTTGTATGTTAAGTTACTTACAGAAAACTTTGTAAAAAAAAGTTTATCATCTTTATCAAAGCAAATCAAGTATACATTGTTGCACAACAAAAAATAACACAGATATAATAAACACAAAAGGACAAATTGGCACAATTGGCAGCCGCCGCTACCATAGCAAAACCCTACCCTCAAATTGCTATTTATGCATATATACAACAATATGTACCATGCTCTATCTAGAGGCAGTTTTAATGTTTGCCAAAGAAGCAAATTCTATTTTTCCCTTGTCAGGCGAATACCCCGCGGCGATGCAGCGCGGCGGGCAAGCGTTCGCGCCGACGTCGCCTGCGCATCTCTTCGTGCTGCTAACGTGCCTACTGTTGACCCTGTCCTGACATATATAGAGAGTTTTATTATATGACTACTTGCATTTGTGTATGTGGATGATGTGATTGTAAAGTTTCGGCGGTCATAGCGCGAACGGTACGTCAAAGTTGAGTCTGATGTAGATTTGTGGTATCAATGTGATCTAATCTTGGACGCTTGTCAAAGTTAAATGTATGAAAACTTAAAAAATATTTTACTTAACCAGCATTCAACAAAGTGCACGATGAAAGCTTTAAGAATGATAATATCTTAACAATCACGAATGCAAGAAGTATAACATTCGCTATTTTATAGTGTGGGTTGTGTTTTGTACAATATAACTTTACCTGAATAATTCCCAGAGCAAGTAGATTAAACGCTTGTTCCATATAGAATTGTAAATAGTGTACTATAAGGTATCTTTCATTATGTAAAAGCTCCAATATGTCGTATCACTTTTATTTTACTCCAGAATAACTTTAAACATTATATAGGTATCTAAAACAATTCCAACTAGTTTTATTTAATTCAAAATTATTTTATGTCACTAGCGACCATAATATTTGTTCAATATAAACAATTATATTATTAATTTCTTGACATATAACTACTGACTTGACCTACATTTTTCCTTTAAAAATAATGTAAATTCCACGAATAAATAGAACATCAAAGCGTAGCATTTAAATAATGAGTTGCCATTGTGAAAAAAAGTAGTCAAGAGAAAAGGTTAAAAAAGTTATATTTAAATTATACCATTCGAAAACAGACATAGTGACACAGGAATGTATAATCAGCGGACAATACTACGTTTAATCACAAAAAAAAAGTTTAGGAAATACATAAAAAAATGTAAATAGATGTACGTTTAAAGACATACGAATCATTTTATCTTTAGCGTAAGATTGTAAAATATTGTAAGTAAGTTTTCAGTAAATATTTGTGGTTTAGGTTTAATATAAACTAAATTTGTAAATACTGTGTATAGAGGACATTTTATTTATTTATGTTACAATGATTATTCAAACTGTGGTCCGTAGATATGTTTTGTTTTATTATTGAGAAAAGAGCAATTTTTATTCCTAACTGTCTCAAAAGCAAGAGATAACGTATTTTTAATTTGTTTTATTATGTATTTTAAATACATTTTCTAGTCATTAAAAGTCCTCCTTGTAATTAAGTAAAGAAAAATATTTATTATAATAAAAATAGTGTAGAACTATTACTAAGATTAACATAAAAGTAATTAGAATCGAAAGATATAAGTTTTACATTATAGTTAGAAAAGAAATTATCATTTTTAAATAATATGCTGTTTATATTTCATAACATTCTTCTTCCCAGACTTCAAATTCCCTAATAATACGAAAAATTGTATTTATTTACGTCGTGTGGAAAAGCAGGTATTCTGTCGATTAATATTTTGTGACAAAACTAATTTAAGAAAATTAAATAAATTATTTATTTAAAAAAGATAAAAATAAATTTACTTCAAGGGTGTGCATAGTGGTATTGTTGAACCAGACTTCTACACCTGAGCCCCAAGTCTGAAGAAGAAGAAGAAGAAGAAGATTGAAATGCCTTCGAAACTCAACTGTCATTTCATTACCATTGTTATTTTCAATACTTCAAACTGTTAGCAGACTACGAAACTACTAAAATCATCCAACTGAGATCCAATCGACATCCAACTGAAACGATTTTCATTTAGCAGACTTAGGGCCGTGACTAAGGGTTTCAGTACCTGTTTATACCAAAAAATTATATTACTTTTTTTCACTTTTTCATGTTTCAATAATATTTTCTAATACTTTTTGATTCTGTATTAAATTCAATAATGAAAATATTCATTATGTAAATACTTAGCCTCATTCCCCGTCCCACTGTGTTTGAATAAAACAAATTTATTGTTAAAAAAAATGAGAAAATACTCAAGTGCTTTTAAGACAGATACTGTCGTTAAAAAAATAATACTAAAATTTTCATTCCTATGTTTTGTTCTAGGGAAAACGGCGAATCTAAAAAACGAAACAGAAATTAACATACTGTCTCATTCATTCCGTTGAAACCTTAAAAATCTAGATGGAACTGGAAACTATCAAAAATATAATATATTCTATATTATCAATATAAATCATATACCAAAGTGTAAATACATTTTATATGCTGTCCAAAACAATCGCTCAGCTATTCGTAAAAAAAAACGAAGTCTTTCATTTAAGGTGTTTCGTCATAGGGTATCATCAGATCTTCACTATAATAACCAGTTATTATTATGTCAAAGTTTATTATTGTATACAGTAACAATAGTTAAAAACCTTGTTGTATGTAACAAACGGTGCGGTAAGCGCGGTATAAATTACATGTGTAATAAACATTATAAAGAAACAATAAAGTTTTAAAAAAACAATTGCGTTTTTTTTAGCTATGTGCCGATAAAAATAAATTTTAACAGATATACATACATATATCTTTTTTTTTATATATATGTAATAGGCCCGCATTTGTCTGCCATCTCACCTGCCTGGCAAACATGCGTGCCACGACATATTTTGTCGTTGCATATGCACACAATGTCACGACGGAAGATTGCGCAACTTATTCGCAGTGAAGTTAGCCGCAGAAGACATATTGCGGTGACAAAATTTTATCGTGGCACGCATGTTAGCAATTCTGGTGGTAAGTGGAGATGCAGACGAAGATGGTACATGCTTGCCTAGATAATGCCTATTCATGCCTAGATCATGCCTTTATCCCTTACGGGGTAGGCAGAGCGTCAAAAATACATCATCATCACGTCTGCCCTTTCAGAAATATTGTTAATTACTATAGTGACAGGTTGTCAGCATGTCGCCTAAAATTACTGGACCTTCTATACAAAATTTACCAACCGACCAAGGCAATTTGTACGGGAGATCCAAATTTTTTAATCATATTTCAACCTATATATATATATATATATTTCTTGGAGAAAGTTGTTCAGTTTCATGGACCGGTTTATCCCTTAAAACAGTTGCAGCAATTTTTTTACACTGTATAAAAAAAATAACGTTGGTTCGTTCAGTATAAGTGGTATCACTCAAAAGAAATAAATATGTCGACCCTAACCGACATTCCCTTCTTCATTTAATAAGCTTTGGAGGGTATCACGTCATTCTCCATCAAAATAGTAATCAGATACCGATACCACTCCCTAGCAATATCAAACATCCCCTTAGAAACTGTTATTTTTCCCCACTGACTTATTAACAGGGGCAGAGTCAAGTTACAGAAGAACGGTTGATACAGGGTGTTAGGGACAGCGTCCCGAATACTGATAGGGTGCAAACAGACCATGAAACTGAACAACTTTCCCTTGGGAACATATGTCAGGATACGACAAAAAAAATACGCCAATTTACCATACAAAATCGCGATCAGCTGGCTACATTTAGTATGGAAAACCAAAAAATTTTTGACGTTTCCTGCCATATGTTCCTAGCGGAAAGTTGTTCAGTTTCATGGTCTGCGTACACCCTATCAGTATTCGGAACGTTGTCCCTTACACCCCGTATTTTCTCTTATCTTAATATCAACCTACTATCCTCGGCATACTGACTTAATCCTAAATACACACATATCACTCCTTTATCCCTTGCGGGGTGCGCAGAGCGTTAACGGTCTTAAAATACGTTCGCAATCACCATGTTTGACAAGTATTGAGGACTCTCAGATGATTTTTGTATCACCGCAGTGACAGATTGTCAGCCTGGCGCCTAAAGTTGTAGTCATTAAACCCTCGAATCCCCTAGTAGCCTCTTGGTATTCGCGGGATAGTATCACCCCATTTCTTGATGATACTATTCTAAACCGGCATGATACGGCAGCTAAGCCCTAAATGCAAGAAATTAGGCCGTACCTACAGACTTTAGATAAGACCGTTGTTTTTACGCCACACTTATACGACTAAAGGCCTTTTTCACACTTAACGCACAACACAGTGTTAAAATGACGCATCCGGAATGCAGCGGTCTGTCAGATCCATACTAGAAACGGTCAATCCCCATACTAAAACCGCTCAACCGCTGTCGACCCGCGTTATTTTGACGCATCTGCATTATTTTGACGCTGCTGCGCTGACAGCGGTTGAGCGCTTTAGTATGGGAATTCTTTCTAGTATGGATGTTACAGACCGCTGCGCTATTTTAGCGCTGCGTTGTGTGTTAAGTGTGAAAAATGGGGGTCAAATTACACATCAAGTCTCGGAACTAAGCCACAATATCACCTTCCAAAAACAAAGTAAGTAGATTAGTACGTGATTAATGGTTCTAACTTTGTACATAATCATTACCTATATTTTTGGAACAATCCCTGCCCAGATACGCCAACATTTTTAGTGAAGGCCTTTTGTTTAATTATTAGGTCAGTTTGGGGTAAGAAATATAAAAATAAATCACCCTTTCAATACAATAGACAACTTTTATACAAAACGAGTACTGCGTTAAACGGACAGACAAAACAACGAACATTTACTCCTGATTAATAAAATTACACTTACACACATCTACAAAAACACAAATCACGCCTGTATCCCTCGCGAGGTAGACAGAGGATTGACGATCGTAAAATTACGCTCTAACGAGTGGTGATAACTCACCACTTCAGCTAACTATTTGAGGATCGTTTCAGATAAGTCTTGTGTCAATCACTATAACGATAAGTGGTCAGTCTGTTAAAATTGCGATGCACATGAAAACTTCAAATTCCTTAGTTTGTGATCTAGGTTTCACTCCTGACATATTTTTTTTTCATAGATACCGGCAATCGTCTGTTCCGATGATGGCGTAATACCCCTGCCTTCTATGCCGAGGGTCGTGAGTTCGATCCCCACCAGACACAAATATGTATTTATGTTAAGTATATTTGTGTCTTGTGTCGAGTCTGGGTGTTTCCTTTGTATAATACGTATTAATTTACAAAAATAGTATGTAAATATTAGTTTCAGCTATTTAGCTCCCATAGTACAAGCTTTGCTTAGTTTAGGGCTAGATGGCACTGTGTGAAGGATATATATTTAATCTGTGCAATGTGCAATGTAACTTGCAAAACAACAATGTGTACTCCAGCTACCTAGTAACTCAAAACAACAGCAATACCGGTGTGTATAATTTTGTGAGGCTTCAAATCGATATTCGCCACTCGTGGCCCGGGGCGACTCAGTTTCAGGTGTCAGACGGAGAGTGCTTGCTTATTTATACGTATGAAGCCCATTATAACGCTTCATCGGTTTGTGGTTGCCAAAACATGCTGTACTAGGTATAACTCGATTGAATAAAGAAAGGCAGCATTCTTGTTGGCTCAACCATGTCAGAAGCCTGCTACTTGTAGAAGCGTTTGAAAAATTCTGACACAAGAGTTCATCGGGTCGTTGGACGACTCGGTGTCCCACACGAAACTACTAATGTTGGCTCTCTATCAAGATACATGAATCGAGATATATCCGGGACGTTGCACGTACAGTACAGGCATCAAAAAATGACAATTCTGAAATAGTCCTCAAATTATGTTTAAAGGGCTGTTTATCCAGAAAGGAATAAAGGTATGATGTGTGTATGCATCGAATGTGTAAGGGTATGATACTTGACTTGTCATTTTTAATTTGCTATCCAATTTAATCGTAAAAATGACATGTTTTTGCTGTTAAGTTTTGTTTAACAGACATACATACATATATGAAACCTTTATTCCTTGCGAGTTTGATTGTTTTGATAAAAATTTTAGGTACTTAAATCTTGTGTTTATGAAATTTAACAAGAAACATCATTAAGTACCGTGCAGTTAAAAAAAATACCTAAAAACAGTAAATAAAAAGTAGGTCTACAAGAAATAGCTGCACAGATAGCAACCACGGATCATCAACTGCAATTGGGGTGCCAGACACCCCAGGGTTTCTAATGGGGTACATAATTAAAAGAGCATGAAACCGTCACAGCTAACAGCTATGAGGGTTAAACAACAATTAGTTAAAAGCAAAATTGCTTATTGTTTCAATGGTAATTACGTTTAGGGGACATTTCTAATGTTTTTATTGTCGGCTTTTTGTTAGTTGGGTAATTAAGTCAGATTTTTGAATGTTTAGTTCTGAACAATGCGTTTTGTTGTTTGTAATTACATGAACCATTTAGAACTTTAAATACTTTGTGCCAGTTGATCGTCTATCTCTTTCTGTTGTTTACTTACTTACTTACTACTTACTTCACCGGCTCGACGACCCAAAGTGAGTCTTGGCCTCCGATACGAGATTTCGCCATTTTTATCGGTCGTGTGCAGTTTCCCGCCAATCGCATGCTTGAAGCTCGCGAAGATCCGCTTCCACCACATCACACCAGCGATACCGAGGGCGCCCGACCGGTCTTCGACCAGTCGGTCGACCTATGTACGCTCTTTTGACTCCCCGATCTTCACCCATCCTCTCTAAGTGGCCAAGCCAGCGAAGTCTATGGGCTTTTTTTTCTCCGATGACGTTTGAGTCAGCCAGTAGCTTTCTGTTGTTTAAATAATAATATTAGGGTACGCTTTGATGATGGAAATACAAAAGTATGTACTAAGCGGGTTTTTTTTTAAAGTCATAATGATTTGTTGTGACTTTGTTCCCGTTATAATGTATGTACCCAATTTACGGCACCAGACTGAAAAGAACTATGTACTTGCTGCTACTTAAATATCTTTACTAGTAAGTAGTAAATAATAAGCAAACAAACCAAAATTGTAATCATATTACCACATTCAAAGAGTAGAATATCAACGTCATAAAAAAAAACGTCATAACTAACATAGTTTTTTACATAAATATGACCTAGATTTAGTAAAACAGAGCCTGAGTCCTGTACCCACTGCATTGTAAATGGGCTACGTTCGAAGTCATCTCCGGTTGACAACTAATGCTCGTACTACACACACATCACATGAGAAACCCTAGAATCTGCATTCAGTGCGCTCTCACATTAAGGATACTCGATGCGCTAGTGGCGTCTTCGCTTAATGGATTATAAGTTTTGTTTTATTTTGTATTCTAATGAATTGTAAATATTTGTTTATGCTACATTCAAACACAATAATTGTATTGTGAGTGAATAAATAAATGAATGAACTAAGTAGATCTCAATCTTCAATCAAACGTATCGAAATACTTGTATTGTTGTAGACGTTTATATATCTGGTAGATATTTGGACAAAACTTTCTTTTTAAATATGCAGTTTTATGTACCAATGTATTCAATTGTAGGTACAGTACTTAGTTAATTATTTTAATGGGATGTATTGCGATGTTATATATATACTCGTATATTATGCGATGGTCAGCTAGGGATATATTTTCTAATCAAAGTTTTCACTACAGAGTAAGTATTTAACTTAACTACCCATCTTTTGCATGCGGACTTGTGTGTCGATAATAATATCGATTTTCTAAATACGATGTGACGAAAATGTGATACGATGTAATAAAATGTGTGTGAGTAAAAGTCGATTTGATAGACCCTGTGTAGCAACAACTTTGTCGACATGTTCATATTTTCAGTCAGTATACGTTTGCCGTCATATTTGTTTGATGAAGGCGTTAGTTTCATCAGGGAGCCTCTTAACTACCCATCAATCTTCACATGTGAGTGCCCAAACGGACTAGCATGTCGATGGAGTGGATTCTCGAAATGCCAGTCTTCGTGTACCCCTTTCATACACAGATCAGGTGGTATGTTTCACCAAAATGAGATCTTTATATAAGGTGTAAAAATATTAGCTGCAAATATTTTAAGGGGTGAATCAGCCCATGAAACTGAATAGCTTTCCATAAGGAACATTCATAAAATACCACATCTAAAGAAAAAATACTATACTCAGTTGTAGTGTTTAGCTGAAGTTTGAAAAAAGAAACGTAGAAAAAAAAAGAGATTCTTTATTCAGTACCCTAAAACCTCGTCTTCTGTGCGAGTCTTTTTCTTAACATTGCTGAAAAACATGGCTTTGCATTGGTCGAAGAAAACAAATGAATATAAGAATGGATATTGTATTGATGTTTTTGTCTTTTATTTGAAAAAAATAAAATAAAAATAGACATGTCTATATGAAACCATCCAAAAAAATCAGACATAAATTTTTATATTATAGATTTTTAACATTTATTCATTGCGTTTATACTTACTTCCTATTTCTACTTTATACTTATTCGCTAAATCAATATTCTTCATATGAAGCAGTGTTGCCAGATTTTTGAAGACAATATGCGTATAGATATTTTTATAAATCTGTATGAAATCTGTATGGAACAAATAAAAAACATGTGTAGAAATCTGTATGGGGCATTTGTTTTCTGTATAATTTAATCAGTTATAAAATGGTTATAAAATAATTTCAAGTCGTTATAAGGTAACAATTTGGCAGGTTTCAGATCCAAGCTTGAAGAGATGTCAACAAAGAAAAAGGCATAAAATATTATGACCACCAGAAAATACTTCGATACCCTAAGCTCTTTTACCAAAATATATACTTAACACCAAAAAAATTAAGTCTAAAATAACAATAGTTCTAGCTGTTTTACTCACGACTGTACTTAAAATTGTATTTAAAGACCAAAAGTAGTAAATGATCACCAAGTTTTTGCGAGCAAATTAATGCGCTATCGTTGCGAGCAAATTAATGCGATTCTTCTTAAGATTTTTTTAATGGTCTATTATTAGTTTTAGGAGGACTGATTTTGTTTCTTATAAATTTTAATAAAAGATTTATTGAAATTGTATGACTCTTATTTGTTTAAGAGGTATATAGACATTTGGTAGACAAAAACACAAGAAAATCATATTTATTGCAGTGATTAATCAGTTTAGATACATCAGAGCTTAGTGAACATTTTGCAATAGTAAAGGGTCAAACTATGTAGGAGTTAATTTACTATGTTTGTGTAAAAAAATATTTATAAAGCGTAATTTACTTAAATTGGAAAACGAGATGTTAAATTATTTGCATGTCATTTTAAATTAAAATGTGAATAATAGTTTGGTGTTCATTAACCATTTTTGGGCCAGCAATGATCTGTTTGGAGTTATTTGCTTTAATAGGATACCACGATGTATAAACTTTGGATATAATTTCATATTAAATTGCGGTTTAAATTTTGGTGATCATTTACTATTTTTGGGTCAACTATGACTTGTTTGGAGTCATTTGCTTTAATAGGATAGCAAGATGTACAAACTTTGGTTACAGTTTTAAATTAAAATGCGGTTTTAATTCTGGTGATCATTTACTATTTTTGCCTGTTATATTTCACTAAATCAGGTGATTAGTTAAACATAAGCCAAAGAAAAAAGGGAGAAAAACCAAAGGCAAAGAATTTGGAGAAGGAGGGGTGCTTGAGAGGGAGAAAGGAGATGCTAGAAATAGAAACTCTTGTGGCCATAGGCGTCAAGATTGATCGGTGATGCCATTTCGGTCCAAAAATTACGTACCATTTCAAGGAAATCTATTTTAAAAATCTGTAGGGTTCTAAAATTCTGTATATAATATGCCCCGATTTTTATACCGGTATGACATGCCGAAAATCTCTATGGATACCGAGAAATTTGTATATCTGGCAACGCTGGTATGAAGGAGATTCTTGTCATTATATCCGAATCGCAAATACAGCGTCCCTACTACATTGAGGTACTTAAGTACGTGAAGCTGATTGGCTTACGAGGGTCTAATCGTCTTGGTGATCAAACTGAAATGGACTGTTATTATGTCATTCTTCTTATCTAGCTGAAAGTAGGTTAAAATTGACATTCTTTCTCTATTTATTTTGTAACAGATTGTTGGCAAAACTTCAAAATTTTCGCGAGGTGTACAGACAATAATATCGATAAAATACTTGTGAGTCCTTAATTATTGAATCGATCGTTTAGATCGTCAAGATAGGTTCAAATTTTTTAGATACAAGCATTACAAACTTTTTGCACATTTATAATTTCCATGACGTTAAATAAAAAAAACTTTCAATATAATAAAGTAATTTTACCGACGATAGTTGAACGTGACAACGTCATACGAAAACGTTGATACAATGGTTGCATGCATTTATCGAAGGAAAATTGTGTTTTTTTTTTATAGATACCTATCTATACCTACGCTCCCGAACACGGAGGCCGATTGTGCCTCACTCGTTCCGCGCTCTCGCTTGCTCCTCAAGGTAACGCCGCAGAGGTAACGCCTCAGCGGTAACGCCCCGCAAGAGTCATGTTTTTAGTGCGTGCAGCCGACTCCATCGAAGTACAAGACGTTGTCACGTCAAAAAGAAAAACAAATGGTCTGCAGGAAAAATCATGTAAACAAACATCCTCGTTTGCTGATTAGCTTACAAAGGTTAAGGCGGTTTGGCTAATCGGCCCAGGGATCTCACAGAGAATAGGGATTGTGATACGCTTTCCTACTTAGGATCTTGTGCCACGGTTTTATTACGTATAGGACTTCGATTGCTGATTTTTTCGGGTTTTGACATGTGAGGAGCAGTTTCATGTAAGTTCTGTCCATGGCTGTCGTAAAAACATGTCATGCTCTGCCGCAGAGCCACGTTTATGGAATTTGATTATTGATAAATTCACCTGGGAATCGGCTGCAGCATTCCTTATGAATGAATTATTTCACACTACTCGTCCTGCGTAGATAGTATGGCCCTGGGGCCGAAATTGAAGTACTTATAAAAAAACTCTCTATTCACTTGCTTAGAGTAGTGAACGTGGCAATAGACCATAGTAAGTTCATGTCCGTTGAGCAATTGATTTTTTTGGACTGTAGTCGTTTTAGATTCAAGACTCAATCGTTTATTTCCATGTAGATTCACAATGAATGCTTGTAGAATGTCAGATAGTTACAATACAATACTGCCACTGAATAAATGAATCAGTAAATACATACATAGATATATTACGCCTTTATCCCTTGCGGGGTAGGCAGAGCGATAGTGGCCGTAAGAATACAGCCACTAGCGCCACGGCTGACATTTTTGAGGATTGTTTTTCAAGGTTGTTTCAGAAAACATGTATTACATTACTACAGTGACAGGTTCTCAGGCTGTCGCCTAAAAGTTGTAATACACCAATACTCTCGAGTCCCTTAGTCGCCTCTTATGACACCCGCAGGAAGGATGTGGGGTGATGCTATTTTAAGCCGGCATCACACGGCACATTCTAAAACTAACACTAATAACAAATTTATATTTTTAAAATTTGCATTGAGTCGGCAGGGATAATCATATGAATATCCTCATTTGCTGATTAGCTTACAAGGGTTCAAGCGGTTTGGATAATCGGCCCAGGGATCGCGCAGTGGATGGGCATCGTAATACGCTTAGGACGCTATTGGTGGTACTTGGAATTATGTTTGCGCTACTTTATTTTATCACTGTCTTTTTTTTCTTCAAGCTGTAGAAATAGAATGAAATGGTTCAAGTAATTCATTCACGAAAAATCATTGAACACAAATGTATGTGCTGGTGATTGTTACATGATAAAATAATCAACCAACACACCATTATTAGGCCTCTTTTACACTTTAGCCCTAAAATAACGCAGCGCTAACGTATGCGTCTGTCATATACTTTTTTGGTATGGATTAAAACCATCAGTCTCCATACTTAAACCGCTCTCGACCCAGGTTCAACGCACGCACAACAGCAGCAACAGACTCATAGGTAAGTACGTTAGCGAGCATTATTTCAGCGCTGCGTTGTGCGTTAAGTGTGGCAAAGGCCAGAGTATGTATGCAGGCTATTATGCACATATTTACACAAGCTAAAGCTTCGTGATATCCGCGACTGACATTTGCTTGCCATTTTAAAATTTTATAAATTCAAATGGCCTCGAAAATAGAACTTTGAAATAACTGCAGTCAGATTTCTGTTTTTTAATATTTTTCTGGTTGCTGCTACAGTTACCTAGTAATGAGATTTTGATTGCCTCTTCAATTATGAAACATCTATACCTAAACTAGTATAAATTACTAAATCCCTGTTTCTGCAATCAAAGTCGTCTATCACGCTTAAACCTAATGAGCCAGCCGGGCTAACGGTATGGCTCATTTCATTTTATGTTCCTAAATACTAGTGGTAGGTACAGTCAAGCTCAGGATGGGTAAGGTAGTTGAAAGTTTTGGTCGTTCTTAGGCCGTGTGACGCCGGTTTAGAAGCATCACCCCACATCCTTCCCGTGGGTGTTGTAAGAGGCGATTCAGGGACTCGTGAGTATTGGTGTATTACAATTTTCAGTTGACAGGCTAACAACCTGTCACTAATAGTGATACACATGTTTTCTGAAACCGCTTTGGAAAACAATCCTCAAAAATGTCAGACGTGGCGATGGTGGCCGTATCTTTACGGCTGTTAACGCTCTGCTTACCCCGTGATACCCCGTATATATGTACGGCGTGATATATGTATGTATGTATGTTCTTAGGCCTCGAGTTTAAGGAAAATTCCCCATGAATTATCTGAAACGGTCCTAGATATTTGTGAGACGTGGCGATAACCACCTTATTTTTACTGCGGTAACGCTCTGTCCACTCTACAAGCGATAAAGGCGTGATACGTGTCTGTGTGTGCTATTCTTACCCAGCACCACTCACTAACCTACTTTCTTCCCTTTTGCTGTTGAGTCAGGATATAGCGAGTTTTTGTGGGATTTCTTCATGAAAACAACTGGATTGTTCAACTATTCTCATATATTGGTTCTTGATTGCACTTTGTTACAGTACTTCATAATATCGTCACATTATTTGATTCGAAACAATTTTCAAAGACGCTACTATTTTGACAATTCTTTCAGATCCGACTTTCATTTGTTTTCTGCATGGGAAAGGCAAAGGTAATATGGCCGCCATACTGCCAAGGAGTTTCTATTCAGCCAGTGGTCTTTGCTGACATACCTATTATTTCTTCAAAAAGGTTCACCGAACCAACCAGTACGCGGAAACCCTCAATCATTACATTCGTCCGAGTGGAAGAGAAGGAATTTTAGCATTTCACTATTGCGAAAGGAAATTCAAATTGTATGTAAATACGTCCTTCCGTTCAGTCGACATCAGTTGGCATTATGGAAATATTCGTCGGATTGTTCCCATTACGTCGTAGGTAGCTGCGTGGTAAGCTTGTAATATTTTGGTGGAATAAAGAGAAACAACAAAACTGCTGGCGTATTTAGGGAAGTAACGCATACGTCAGTTTAACTCTGAAAGTGGTGTGGTTCAAGCGATTCAAATAGTTCTAATAAAAAAGTAGGTCACATACGTAATGAAAAAAAAATGTTTTGGCTCTAGTCTAGGTACGGCACGAACGAGACATTAGGTAGGTAATAGGTACCTACGGAAGGTAAGTACAAGATTTGAGCTTCTGTCCAGTGTAAGATACTCGAATTGTCAATGTAAGTCGTATGCGAGAGGCACAAGGACGGTTCAAAGTCCAAACTGCCCCCAGCCTGAGATTGAATGTAGGGATTATTTTTTTGTAATATTTTTATTTAAAAGCGACGATCGGGCTCGAACCAGGCTCAGTGCAGATCAGTGGGATGATAAACCACGTGGTTTATCATCCCACTGATCTGCACTGATCTGATCTGATCTACCACTGCTCCATTGACTCGTTATAAATGACGATCTACCGACATCTACTTAATAGAAGCTACTTAAAACATGATAGGAAATCGGCGCAACGCGAGTAAACACCAGCTCTTGGGTTAATCAAGTTACTTTCATGTGGAAACGTCTTACTCTAAGTTGTTTTGTTTTCTTCTTAGGAATTAAAACTGTCCCGACCGATAATTTATCTTAGCTGTGACGTCTAGGAAAACTTTTCAATATACAGAACGTAAAATATCAACTGCAAATATTTCAACGGGTAAACAAGTTTTCCGAAGGAACATAGGTCGGAATATGAAAAAAAAATTTGAACCTCCCATACAAAATGTACCAGCAAGTTTGATAAAGATAATTTAAGAGAATCCTGCCAAAATTAGATCCTATATTGTACGATTTTACGTAAAACATTTATAAAAAATCAAGTTGTTGTGTAGTTTTGTTTTAGTTAGTAATAACTTTTAAAATACCATTGAGCAACTTACTTTTACTTTTGAATATCATATTCAGTATTTCAACTGACAGAAAGCTTTTTGTAACGCTGTTTGTTTCTGACCATCAATTTACGAAATTATCGACGAACCATACTAAAACTTGTAACAACATTTCAGACTAAACCCAGCCTTTGTTATTTATTATTCCAAAGACTAGCCCTCACTAATTAAGGGGGGTGGAGGAGGAAAAAACAATATAAAAGCGTGGTACGTCGAACCTTCTAAAGCGTGACTGGCATATCTAAACACAATTACTAAATCCATTATTACACTACTCTGCCCGCAGGGTCAAATAAAGCTTACATCGCGGGCTATCTTGAGATATTCTAATGCTATACCAAGTAAAACGGCAATGTGCGCCGCGGCGGGTCCGTAAAGCAAGATAGTGTAATATCAACTTGAACTCAAAGTCTCGCGTTTACGTACAACTTTCACAAAGAACCTGGGACTTCGTGCGATAATACAAGTTGTTGTGTAAGTCTCATTTATCGTGCTAGAAGTAAAGGAACGGGACTTTAGGATGGTATGCTAAAACAAACAATACGAGAGTGAAATATGGGGGTGTAGGGAATGTAGAATATCTACCTACTAACTATTGCCTCAGATATACCTTTATCAGGTTCTCTGATTGTCTCTGTACTAAACGTAATTTAAGTGCATTTTACGTTGAATTAATTTATAGGTCTCGCTCTTGTTTCTGACTCTGTGGAATCAGCCAGGTAGGCCGAGAGAGTGGTGCAGGTCCCGGGCAACGATGTGATTTCCATTATGGCGTCCCAGGCAACACAGTGTCTGTGGTCTTGCCTCAAACACTGATTGAATCGTCTATCACAGACACTTGAGACCAATGATGATGACTCGGTCTTTGAATAATAATATGTTCCATAGGAATAGACGGAAAATAGTACCGAATCACGGTGCATTAAATTTTTACATACATACCAAAAATTTTCAAAATAAGTTTTTTTATTATTACCAATGCAACATTCAAAACTTAATGTATGTGTGGCGTATTGAAACATTTTCCTGTATTACATATAGGTATGACGCCTGAAGTAATTAATTATTCGCAAAACATAAGCTGCACAAAATAAGCTGTTAATTTATTTGTGGAACAGGATTATTCTTTCCATACAGCTTTTAGCATATGCGTGCTATTAACACTACATATTATAAAGTAGAGTCGCTCCCGGCGTCTGTT
Source organism: Keiferia lycopersicella (assembly GCA_029255805.1). Classification (NCBI taxonomy): domain Eukaryota; kingdom Metazoa; phylum Arthropoda; class Insecta; order Lepidoptera; family Gelechiidae; genus Keiferia; species Keiferia lycopersicella. The sequence goes on from JARACZ010000018.1 coordinate 2,219,005, forward strand.
TGTACCTACTTAGATCTTTAAATCTACATAACGGATTTTGATGCAGTTATTTTAATAGATTGAGAGTGGATCAAGAGAAAGGTTTATCAATAAAACTTGTCGGGAAAACCAATTTATTCCCACGGGAAAATAAGTTTGCAATTCCAAGCCGGCATTACCCAGTGGCAGCAGACCGCAATTCACTGATCAAAAACAGTGTCAAAGTTGGAAAAACAATCAGTCTAAAAGTAATCTGAAAATAGCTTTGAGGTAACTTTTGCAGACCGGTCGTTTACGCCTACGCTTCACTTATTTTGAAGGGTCTTTGATCGTCACAGGGTATATATTTAAGTACAAACTTCCCTATGAATATTTTACGCTCTAATAAATCATACTTTACCCAATTGCAACCGACGGGGATTCGTATTTTTGAAGTACATATCTCAGCAATCAAGTCTATGTAAGTAAGTATATAAGTGTATAGTATCTGTCTCTCAGCAAGTTATTTCTTTATATAGATTACACAGATGTTGACATCATCATCATCATCTGCCTGCCCTTATCCCAATTTATTTGGAGTCGGCGCAACATGTCTTCCTCTTCCATTCATCTCTATCTGCAGTCAAATCTTCGTTTACACCTTTTTGGCTCATAATTATCATCTTTAATACAATCCATCCAAACTTTTTTAGGTCTTCCTCTCCTTCTGCGTCCATCCACATTCATATTCATTACTTTCTTCGTCACATGATTTTCATCTCTCCTCATAACATGCCCATACCACGATAAACGACTAGCTCTCATCTTTTCTGTCACTGGCGCTACTTTCAAACTTCCTCTAATATACTCGTTCCTTATTTTATCCATCCTGGTCACACCGCACATCCATCTCAGCATTCTCATTTCAGCTACATGTACTCGTCTTTCATCCGTCACCTTTGTGATGTTGACGTAAGTTGATAATTCTTTTTTCATTCAAAATGGCGGATTGATATACAAAATATAACTTTTAAATTACCAATTTAATTTTAAACAGTTGGTTTTGTTTTTCAAAAATTATGCTTGTTTAAAATAAATTACACCGCAAACTTCTCGTTTTGTTTATTTGTTTTCGATAACTTTTCGATTCCATTTCAAATTGAAAACGGAGCAAATATTTTGTAGGTGGCAAGTTATACTCACGGAGGCAAACCGCGTATTTTCCTCCATACCTAAATACACAAAATACAAACATGAAATGCAACTTTGTAGCAAACAACTTTGTAAGGCGATATTCGTGAATCTCGATAGCGCCTTCATCTATATAATTTTGTTTGTCCCGCATCCCGCTCCCACTGAAACGTATAGGGCTTTATCTGTGCTGACGTAAGTACAGTTTGCCCCGGCCTCCCCTGGGTATTATAAGGCCGCGCCGCGAGTACATCTCCCGCCATCAGAGCAGAAAAGGATTAGATGGAACCCTCGAAAGGAGAAAATGTGTTTCTTACTTTTGACGTAGACGTATACAAAGTGTTTCGAGAAAATGCACACGCCTGAAGTCACATAAGTCTCTCTACGAGACGCATCATATCATAGGGTCCTTTTCACACTTAACGAAAATAACGCATCCGTAACGCAGCCGTCTGTGAGAGAAACTTCAATCCCCATACTAAAACCACTGAACCGTTGTCGACACACCTGTGTTGTTTTGATGCATCTGCGTTATTGTGACGCAATATGATTTGACAGATCGCTGCGGCACTTTAGCGCTGCGTTGTGCGTTACGTATAGAAGAGCTGGGAGTGTATTCTAGCATTCCGCAGGTTCCCTCTAAATCAAAACATTATTTTCATTTGTTCCCGACGTTTGTGGGGCAAACCGGCAAAGACGAAACGTTTGTTTTATTGAACGAGTATGTTTGATCTCACAGTAATTTAATGGCGTTTGTGGTTTGATCATTCACGTGGCTTTGATCCTTTTGTGATATAATTATGTTTCTTGATTGATCGTGCTAAAAGCCATAAAAGGCTTACATTTCAAATTGAAATTACGAATACAACGATAATGGTTTGAAGCCGGTTTTTAATAGAATAGTACGTAAATGAGACAAACAATAATCAATTACATATTTACTAAATGAAATAGCTTTTGGCGTATTTCCGTCTGTCACAGATACTGCTAACTTCTTGGAAACTGTGCAACTGATTGTGTTACAATCGCTTACAATATTTGCAGAAATTCATTTCAAAAGTTTATATGTCTATTATATTCCGAAAATACGTCATATTCCCACGGGAAAACGATTAGGAGTTGTTACCCTAGTGCAACGGCGAGGCGGGCCGCAAAACGCAAAAATTAAAATATTTATGTGAATGCCGTGTGATGCTGGCTTAAAATAGCATCACCCCATTTCTATTCGCGGGTGCTGTAAGAGGCAACTAAGAGATTCGAGGGTTTCATGTGTATATTACAACTTTAAACTATAGGCTGACAACCTGTCGCTACAGTGAACAAGAAACATCTGAAAGGGCCTTCAATACATGTCAGACGCAGCGATTACGACCGTAATTTTACGATCTGTAACGGTCTAAGCGTGATTTGTGTGTGTTTATTTGGATTTATGTCATCCCATTTTAAAAGACAAGAAAATGACAAACTATGGTAAACTCCCATCAATTAGATTTATATAAAGTATACTAGTTTTAGTTTTGCCGTGTGATGCCGGCTTAGAATAGCATCACCCCACATCCTTCCCGCGGGTGTCGTAAGAGAAGACTAAGCGACTCAAGAGTATTGGTGTATTACAATTTTTAGGAAACAGGCTGATAACCTGTCACTATAGTAATACACATGTTTTCTGAAACAACTTTGGAAAACAATCCTCAAAAATGTCACAAATGGCTGTATTCTTACGGCCACTATCGCTCTGCCTACCCCGCAAGGGATAAAGGCGTGATATATGTATGTATGTATGTATAGTTTTAAGGTAACAATGCTATGTTATGTCACTATATTACGTGACACTTGTCAAGTGTCACCTATAATTAAACTGTGTTTATGTGAATAGGTAACTCAAATGTTATCAGTACCCATATGTAAATTATTTAACCGTCTGGAAGGAATTGGGTCAGGCCAGAATCAGTTTACAAAGATTTTGACCCCAAACTTCGTCTCAACTTTGTAAACAAAGACAGTTTGATGAATTGATAGATTGAGGATGCTGGGAAAGACTGGTTCGCTCTGTGAAGGTGGCGCTCTACGCTACCCTTAAGACCAAAGCGCCAAAAGAAGAGATTTTGAATACCCTACTAATCGAAGCTGAGCATTTGATCAATTCAAGACCGCTAACCCACGTATCAGTGGCAGCGGATGACGAGCCCGCCCTAACGCCGATTGTATACGATAAAACACTTTATAGTGTTAGGTACACTAACAAACAAAAGATACTTCAGAGCAAATCGGGTCATTGGACGACTCGGTGTCACACACAAAAAGACGATGAAGAAGAGGAAACCCGGATATAATTGGAATATTCTTTAACTGGAAATTTTTAGCTAGAAATACGACAAATATGGTAATTGTGTCATATTCGCATTGACATATTGTGTATGACTTTGTATAATTTGTGAAGCAATGATGTCTTTATTCAGACAAAGTGAGTGCTAAAGCAAAATCTAATAAAGACCTTTATCCCTGGCGGGGTAGGCAGAGCATTAACGACCGTAACATTACGGTCGTGATCGCCACGTCTGACAAATATTTGAGGGCCGTTTCAAACAATTCATGTATCACTACAGTGGCAGGTTGTCAGTCTGTCGCCTAAAATTGTAAAACACATGAAATTCTCGAGTCCCTTAGTCGGTTTTTCGACATCCACGGGAAAAATATGTGGAGATGCTATTCTAAGGCATCATGTTAAATGTTAATTTCAGTACTTAGTAAAACTTCCCAGGTAGTAATAGAACTACGTACCAAAAACTAGGACGCAATCAAATTGCATCGCAAACAAACACGAGACGCCATTTTCAAAACTGCATCTTTCGAAACTTTTGTTATTTGCAAAGATTGCTATCTCTTTCTTCGGGGGTAGAGTCAAATGGTTATTCATAGTCATTTGGCACATACCCCAATATTTTCGTGCTTTTGTCTCCGAACATAGAGTTGTACTACGCCTCAGCTTTATTATCTTAAGCCAGCTTTGATGTGATACTGAATTGCGTTTGGTTTTTCTAGTCAAACACATCAATTCATCTCAAATTTTACATACATACATAAATCCTTTATCCCTTACGGGGTAGGCAAAGCGTTAACGGCCGTAAAAATACGATCGCTATCGCCACGTCTGACAAGTATAAAGGGCCGTTTGAGATAATTTGTTTATCACTATAGTGACAGGTTGTCAGCCTGTCGCCTAAAAGTTGTAATAAACCTGAAACCCTCAAGTCCCTCAGTCGCCTCTTACGACACCCACGGGTAGGAAATGGGGCGATGCTATTCTAAGCCGGCATCACACGGCATTTCAAATCACACAAAAAAAATATTGTTCTAGTTCTTGAATTTAATTTAAATGAAGAAACTTGAAAAACAATACGGTCAGTTGACTTTTGTTTTAATTCATTCAACTGCATGACTTGGGAAAAATATCCAAGAGATATCTAGGATTCACTAAATCAAATTCACAGACATCTAATATTCACAATTATTATCTCGCCCTTTGTGATGTGAGAATCATAGACACAAAACCATAGAATATTGATAGCCACCGTTGTCTGAGCTATTCACGTCCCACATCAATATAGACAAAGATTTTAGCAATTTAACAATATCATGTTATAAATACACAAAACACGCCTCTTTCTCTCGCAGGGTAAGCGGACCGTTAATGACCACAAAATTACAGTCATCACATCGTCTGACAGAGGGTCGTTTCAGATAATACGTGCATTAGTATAGTGACAGGTTATCAGCCTGTCGCCTTAAATTGCATTATACATAAAACCCTCTTACGACACCCAAGGCAGATTAAGGCGAGGAGTTGCTGCTCAAATCACGATTTCAGGGGGTGAGGCGGGGGGGGCCGCCCGCGCTCCCCGCGCTCAGACACATCATCTGGCGCTCGCACACTACGCACCCGTACGTCGTGTGTCTTATGGACATGACCGCAGTCCGCCCACCTTTTAAATATATTTGAGCTTTATCCCGGCCATGGAACTTTTACTTCTACCGTGAATTTTTTTTTTTGTGATAATGCGACGAAACGAAATATGAATGTGGGTATGGACGCAGAAGAGGAGGAAGGCCTTAAAAGAACGTAATGGATAGTTAAAACACACAAATTTAATTACAAACGATGTTAGGATAAGTACTAAGCTCCTTTTATGAACGTGTCCTTGAAACTGAACAACTTTCCCCCTGGAACATAGGTCGAAATATGAAAAAAAAAATCTAGCCGACCCAATTCAGATTCTGTAAAGTTAAAAAAGAACGAATAGATTGTAAAAAAGATGATTATGAATCAAACGGTGTAAACAATTGTTTCAATTTTGATAGAAAATGGTCGAAAGTTGGAAAATGTCCCAAGTCCAAAAATTTGAGTACGAAATTTCAGTTATATTTGCTATACGATGTACTGTTCTCAAGATATATGCACTTTTAGTTTCCATTCGTTTTTAATATTCAAAAATGATATTTAACTAAAATGTTAAATGGCGTTTTGCATTGGAGTCCTCAGTCACGCCTGCTTCTTGCTATAGGTAGGTACTTCATTGTTTTCTTTTGTTAATGCCGCCGGCTTAAGTGCCAACAACCGTCGACTTGAGCTGTAGCCCGTGAAATACTAGAATTTACATCATGTATGTGGGATGATTTGTAAGATGAGACGAATAACTGTAAGATGAAACGAATGGACAACTGAACGATAATTTTTTAACGTAAGCCGGATGTTAGATGAATTTCTGAAGTATGATGCTAGAACGGAAAAGCAATGTAGGTGAGTAAACGAGCGTGAAAGAGAGGGTGAACAGATACTTTTTAAATAGGATCACGGGCGAAAAAACCCGGGGTAATCTGAAGAAAATTCGAAAATTAACTTATTCTTTCTTCTACATCCACAGCCACAGAGAACTTAAAACATCGCTGTAATAACATGGGGCTATGTTATTACAGCGAAAATAAAACTAAAAAGCTTACAAAAGACTTTAGTTAAGTGCCCCATCTCATATAAAACATAACCCTTTTTCCAAGCTGGTCGGATAAAAAACAAAAAGATGCAATAAAGAATAGAAAAAAGTACGCGTGACAGATAATTGCCATTCGCAAACGCCATTAAACATTTCAAAAAATAACTTTTGCGAAAATTAAAAAGAATGCAAACTAAAAGTGAAAATACCTCAAAAACGGTGCAAAGTAGAGCAAAAATTACTCAATTTCGGTACTCATATTTTAGGACTTGTTTGATAATATTAAAATTAAAATTGGGCCCCTATTTAGTCCACAATTGTCCTAAGCCTAGCCTCACTCACATGCGCTTTATTGAATTCCTACTTTTCTTGTTATTTATTTCACTACCTCATTTGTTCCAAATTCTTATTTGATCTACTTTTACATTTAGTCAACTTCCTCATTTATTCTATTCCCTAAAAATATCTCGTCAAGCCCACAATTAGGGACTTTCTAGGGCCACAGACCACCTTTTTATTTTGTTCTGAAGAATATGTCAAGTGCCACGTTATTTTAAGGAAATATAGATGGTGCGCAAGGGGATACTGGGTATAATGTTATCTCTTTGATGGAAGCTTCAGTATGAACATAAAAGTTCATACTCAGCTCCTAAACCGCACCATCTAATTAAACTTTTTATACTACTCTTACATAGAAAGTGCCATATTACCCTAAAAACTTACAGTCTGGCATGCATAGTTTTCGAGATAACTCAGGTTTTAGTTTCACAGCTGTCACCTTAAATCAAGAATTCGACAAAACATTCAACTATACCAAAGAAAGTAAAACTACTTTATTTCCGAAACCAAGGTTTTTTGTAGTTCGTGTTCGTGTAGGAGTAGTGTGTGTAGTGACATCTCGTGTTCATTCTCATAAACATTCATTCTCGTGTTCAACCCACGAGTCGGACGAGCGGAGTAAGCAGCAGTCAGCGATGTGTCAAAAGCGTGACAAAGAGCAGCGCAAAAATTTTGTAATTGTGAAGAAGCTGGTAAGAGCTCTCTGATGTAGTTTTAGTTGTATGTCTGAATCCCATACCATCCCGACCACAGAACAGCGTATGGGTATCACAGATTATATATACGTGGCTAGATCATGGCGTACGTAAGCAATATCGTCTTCAGACTTAAAAAATATCACTATTCGTTCCGTCCGAAGAGTTAACGCACAAAGAAAACAATATATTTGCGTGCGCGCACAAGACATCTCTAGTCTGTGGTTGAATGACCACCGACTGGATCTAATTTGGCACCGCTGTGTCGGTTTCTGTAATAAGTTCTTGGGGGAAAATTGTTTAGATAACCTGTCAACCAAGAGTTATCTTGAAAATATAATAGGTATTAAAAATTACTTGGTACCTACTGTACTAACGTTACTCATGTTCAGAATGCACACTGTAAATATTTAAAGTGAATTACTACGTAGTTATGTATCATTCCTTTCTTACTATAAGTAAAAAGGCGTGGTTAGACTTTTGCTTTTTATTATCTTATAGATAAAATATCGTCTCTCGTCAAGGCTAGCTGAAGCGACAGCTACGATAAATTTTTGCTCGTCTCGCCAAAAGACGTAACCGACGTAATAATATGCGCATACTTAAATTACGCCTTTTGGTGTCAGCCATAAAGTATTTTATCAAGCAATCTGTCCATGTCACTAACGTCATAAGTAAAATGAGCGACGTAATAATTACGAAAAAATATTTGTCAATTTTGCGGGAAATTTTGACACAGTACCGGCGCTGGCAAGAGCCATTTGGGTACTGGCGGGGTAGCGGGCGGTGCGGGATGTCATCGGAAGGTTGGTTTGTCGGCGAGAACGGTTCTAATTTTTGGAAAAAAATGATTTGTTGAATTAAAATCTGTTCATTCACTAAAACCTAATAGTATAATTTATAGGACATTGAAATAGGAATATTCTACATCAAGAAACTATATAAAAATAGTAGTCCAAATTACGATAAAATTGGTTTGAAAATATTTTTAATGCTCTTTTTGAGATTTTTTTTATTAAAATATGTCAAACCAATCGAGTCATACGATAGTGTTACTAGTAGATAATATCTTCGAGTATGTCATATATTCTTTTGAGGTCTTGGTAGCATCAGTAACAGGCTTAAAAAATGAATCGAAAGTAACGCTTTTCGTTGGCCTTCCTTCATAACAGCGTCTTAATGGGATGATGCTATTTTAAGCCGGCATCACTCGGCGCATATCATAGACAGTTTATTTCAGTTAGAGGAGGTCTATGTCTAGACTTGGACTGTGTTGGCTGCAGTTAGAACCTTTTTTTAAAAATTTTGACCCTCCCATACAAAATAACCGCCCGACCAAGCCGATTTTTATGGGAGGTCCAAATTTTTTTTTCATATTTCGACCTATGTTCCGAGGGGAAAGTTGTTCAGTTTTATTGGCTGATTCACCCCTTAAAATATTTGCAGCAATTTTTTTTGCACCATGTATACAAAATATTCTTGACGTAGTTGTAGTCCTGTCGTACCCAGGTTTTCTATACTGCACTAAGCTTGAAACCCAAGCCGTCTCCGTGATATTGCGCGTCCATATCTATCTTGGACAATAACATCCACACCCTTTGACCCTCGTTCCAGTAATTTTATGTGAATACATCTGCGTGCAATCTTAGATTTCATATTGGGGACGTTTTTCTACTAGAAACCTTTTATCATTTCGTGAACTCTGCTTTCATTATGCTTTGTTATTTTTCTGTTTTGTAGCTATTGATACCTACCTAGGCGCATCGGACACTTAAGGCACGACGAACCGATAAAATATCGCAGCGGTCTGTCAGATCCATACTACAAACGTCACTCCCCATACTAAAACCGCACTAGACGGGCAACGCGACGCTGCAATAGCGGTTGAGCGGTTTTTACTAAAACCAAGTGACGTTTGTGGTATGGAACTGACAGACCGCTGCGATATTTCAGCGGTCCGTCGTGCGTTAAGTGTGCGATCCACCTCGTATTTGGACATATCAAAAAACTCTTGGCCTGTTTATTAAATAAAACCAAATTGAAAATGTCATTATCTGTTCCTCTTTTCCTCTAATTTGTAATTTCACAATTCACATGTTATTTATGGAAGAGCAATAATATTACATTGTATCTTTCTTTTCCGCCCATTTCCTCACGCTATAAACAATAAACGCAATAAGCAATTTTCGCTACACCCACTTTCAAATTTTATACTCAGAAGGGTGTAAGCAAAGTTTTCCAGGCTATTTCCCACTTCTCCGCCGTCCGGATTTCACCGATCCGGTAATTTCCGATCCGATTTACAAATCTATTACACTACTATACAAGTTTTCCCACTCCCCCAGCGTCCAGCTTTTATCGAACCGGTATTTTTTTTTTTTAAGTTCTGGCGTCACATCTCATGGGTCGAGACGTATTTTGCCAATGTCAAAGTAGTCAAGTGGTCGGTAAGGTTAGTCAAAGTAATGTAAAGTTAAGTGGCATTTCGCCGAGGGAGAGTCCACAACACAGTGATCCTAGTCTGACGACTAGGGGCTGTGTTGCGCAAAATTATGTAGTACAAAAAACTCGATAGTAAAATTTTCTGCACCACGTGGAGACCGCTCGTCACTATTGCACAATTCCGAATATATGCATTAATTACAATTTCCTATTTAATGATTACTTTCAGAATAGTTTGCTGCTTAATACACTATCAGAATTATTCACCAAACACTCAAATGAACAGGAAATATGAAATTATAACCAATACACGACCCGCCATGATGGAATACCAACGAACGACCTTTCTCAAGCCGGTAATTTTCCAAACCGATATTTGGATTTTATCCGTTCGAAGTGACAGACGTACAAAAAGTATGCATGCTTTTGCACTCTTCGAAATCTACCATGATGTTATATTACTGTCCGTCTTTTACCGGACAGGTGGAAAAGCGTTATCCGCCCTTCCAATATTTTTGGAAGGCTACTTCCAGCATCTGGCAGTCGGATCGGAGTAGTGGAGAAACGCTGTTACAGTCTTCTACCCTTTCCTTAGAAACACCCTCTACCAGTTTACGCAGGAAAATAATAGTGTTCATTTTATTTTATGGCTGTATACTTTTATATTCTCAGATATTTATCATTTTACATCCCCTTCCAAATATCTCTCATATTAACGTGAATAGGGGTTGTCAAAAAAGTGACACTAAAATTCATTGTATTGCTGTATGGGGACTAGTTATTTTTAGATATAATTCTGTTTCTATTTCAGAGCTACAAGTTTTGAATAGTAAAAATAAAATGAAATTGCTTTACAAGTAATGGTTATTCAAATTTTATTATAAGAGAAAGCAATTTTAAATAAAGTTACATAAACAAGTACCAACCAAAGTCTTGTCTCATCAGAATGTATGTGTCTTCTAGCACATAAAAAAACATTTGTAAAGTCAGTTTAGTAACGATAGGTTGAATGTGAAACGTAATGAGTAATTTCCGATATTGGAGGCCGATTGTGCCTCTTTGTCACTCGTTCCGCATTCTTGCTTGCACTTCAATAGAAAGTTACCAAAGGCGAGGAACACGCTTGATGTAAAGTCTGTTTTTCTTAGAGAGTCCAAAAAGGTAAACAAACAAATCTCCACAGACTAAAAATCTCTAATATTAGATTTGGTAGGGCTGGGCAAGAGTGAGTCAGTTCAAAATCTTTATAACTGAGTCGAGTAAGATCATCGTAACTTGTTGATTGTTTGAACACAGTATTAAAAACAAATACCCTGTGGCTTTACTCGCATTATCATTGTTTTTTATATATAAAAAAACAACCTTTATTGGATAATTTTGCCGTTCATAGTAGCGTAAATACAGTGCATAAAAAGGAGTAGTAATTAAAATGTCGTCCCTTCTAAGGCCCCGTTGATATGAATCTAAGTTTAAGAAAATAATGTTTTTCATTACTAATTATTTTTGTCGCACTGTACTTGGAACCCTAAATAATAGAGACGGCATGATAAAACAGTTCTTGCCTCTCGCTCGCTATTGTTACTGTTAGAAAGAGAAAGTCATTCTGAAGCAATAGCGTTTTACGGCTTGCGATTGACCGTCATTCGTTTCCTCGCTTCGTTCCGATGTCGTGTGTTCCGAATGCTCTTCCGTGTTTGATCCCTAACGATATAGAACTCGTCCCTCGTGCTGCCTCCTGTAACTCATGGAGTGTGTGAGTCGGACATTAAATATAGCTTGATACCTTGTGACATCAGTCAGCTTTGGGAAAATGCTCAAGGTCAACTTTTCTTTGTTTCCTCTTTCCTTCCCATTCAGTATGGATCTGACAAATGTAACGGGTATCAAGTTAGATTTTATTAATTTTACCTATCCTAACCTTAACGGTACTTTCATCCTTACATAAGAGAAAGTAAGTCGCGATTTTTTCTGATTAAAGGCATTTTAATAAATGTTTGTAGATGTTATTTACGTAATCTCAAAGAATAAGATTGAACTTTTATGATCATACCTAATAATAATGACTAAAACAGAAAAGAAAGAAACCTTAATGAATCAATCGAGTCATTGACCGACTCACTGAACTGAATCAGAACTTTGGACTCAATGATGTGGCACAGCACTATTCAAAGATGGCTGTATGTTCACGATCTGTCAAAATGTCCGTGTTTGTTTAATATTTTATTAATTTCTAATAGAATTATACATAATTGAGTCATAAATTAAGTGTTTTCAGTTATGTGGGATGTGAAACAAGTGAAATATGTATTTGTATGACAGTTATAACGTGCAGTTCTCATATATTATGGCGAAATCTATCGACGTGGTTATGGCAAGTTGTTTGTTTACATTTATGGACTCTCTAAAAAAAATAGACTTTACGACGGAGCGCAAAAATATCGCAGCGGTCTGTCAGATCTATACTAGAAATGTCAATTCCCATACTAAAACCGCTCAGCCGCTGTTGATGCAGCGCTATCGCAGTGTCATCCGTCGAGTGCGGTTTTAGTATGGGGAGTGACGTTTCTAGTATTGATCTGACAGGCCGCTGCGATATTTTTGCGCTCCGTCGTGCGTCAAGTGTGTTCCTCGCCTAATATGGAAACACGAGCTTTCTTATCAATTCATGTGATTTTTAAACAAACGGAAGATTCAACCCTCAGATGTCAGTGAGCTTTATAAATGACGTTTCCTTCCAACTCCTACCTTCAATATCAAGGTCGAACACATTATTCAAATGTGGAACTGGGTACATTTATAACGGCAATCAGTGAGGTGCGTTCCATATATCTTGTGAGCACTTTGCCCTTTTCTGATTGGAGTAGAAACTTGCTTAGATAGAGCCTAAAGACAAACAATGAAGCCAGGAAAACTGTTAGCACTTGGGATATCGTATGACTGGTGCTCACATAGAAATGACTCCTTCCTGGTCGAAACACTACTTCTTCATGAGTCAAACTTTACTAAACTCAGAAAATTATACTAATGCCTAAGATGAATGACTTTTTTTCGACATTTTCACCGTGTTTAGTACCATTTTTGATTTGGGAATTATGTTTAGTATTGGGGAAAAATGTCTAGTGCTCTAAACGTCGAAGCACTTTGACGTGCCATCTCCATAACATGTGGAAAAATATTTAAAAATAATGACTTTTCTGGAAAATCTTTGATTACTAAAGCAATTCAAAGATCTCCTATACCTATTCTGCTCCGTTACCTAGAGTTCCACACGAATTAAGGAAAGCAAACATCAAACACACTGTTTAAAAAAATTGCATCAACACACAGTTTTATTATTAAAGACATATTTTGTGTGTATCACACATATTAATTACTATAATTAGTACTTATTCACATACTTATCACACATATTAAGCACTATAATAGATACTACGTATCAGACTTTTTAAACTTTACTTTTAAGTAAAGTACTATCATGAACAGACTGTTTAAAAAAATTTATAAACACACAGTTTGATAGTACTATGTGTGGTACTACGTATATCAACTCTTTAAAACTTTACTATGATGCGTAAGTAGAGTTCCTACTATTTATTTTCAGGTCTAAGATATGTCGGCCGATGTATTGGAATGCTTGCCGAATCCTTAACCGCGGTTACCGTTTACAAATTGCCCATACCTCACTCTTATTTACGTGGTGCTGTTTTTGAACGACTAGTTGTATAAAAATTGCCACGATATTTTGTTGTCAAATAATAATGTAGTTTTATTTATTTGCAAAAAAAGGCGTATTAAATATCAACTACTTTTACTAGTTTTTAAAAGTTAAATCGTGCGTTTTAGTAATTTTTGCGAGTAAGTACTATCTGAACTCCAATCAACGAACAACATTTATTTAGAAAGTGTGGTAAAATCTCATAAAAGTTAAAAGAACATTATCTGTTTTTAAAAAAGTGTTTGGTTTTACGATAACAACTATAGAAGTCAAACAAAGAAAGTTGTAATAGAAAAATTAAAGAATTGGTATCATTCTTCTTGCCTTATCTCCTTTCGCTGCCGGGGTCGGCTACCTAGCCTAGGCGATCTCACGTGGAACCAATTTTTTTACACATCGCGACTGCCTTTTGCAACAAGATGGCTAACCTGGCCAAAATCCTACGTCAAGTCACATTCAAATATCATCTGAATTAACATTTTTTTATTGATAATTTCAAATCATCAACATTATCAAAAGGTTTTAAAATTTAGTTCTATGACCAACAATTACTACCCATTAATTGACAGCAACTGGTACATAATTACTCCGGCTAAGCACCGAAGTTTTAATTATCATAAATGAAGTAATCTAAAAAGTAAATGACATTTTCTGCGAAGTTGGAAAAAAGTGCATGTTGCATTCAGTAAATGCTGGTTTGCGTGTTTCGTAAATTGGCTCAAGTTATATTGCAGTTGTAATGGCATTTTTTGAATTTCATGCCTACGTGAAGGCTCAGATTTGTATGTGTAAGTTAGAGCCAAAACGGATTTGCTTATAGTTTAGTCATAGCCTCGTAACGCCCAGATGCCTTTTAAAAGGTATGTAGCTCTATAGTGGTTGGGGCCCAAGTCCTTCCAAACATTACATTATAAAGCTACCTTATAGCCTACCACCTTTGGGGTAATGTTATCCCTTAATAATGAAAAATTTTAAAGTAAATGAACTTTGAAACTAGCTTGGGTGGTTTATTAAATGCCCAATTGAAATAAACCAAACGATCAAAATTATAATTAAGTATAAAAAAATGTGCTTTTAACAACAATCTTAAAAAAAATTTTGTTGAAAACTTTCAGATAGCTTTTTCCGGGAACTTTAAAAGTCTTCAAAAACCTCTAAAATATTATTCACAAATTAAAATAATTAAGTTATGAATACTTATCTCTCACATGCCGTTGATGTATTATAAACGGGAACCCGATATAAGTACTTATCTTTACTGTATTTTTGTTAATTGACCGACTTTACGAAGTATGCAAAGGTCATTCGGAACTAAATTGTACAAATCTTTAAACTAGGGTGTGAAAAAACCTAATATATATTTTTTTATTTGACATTGAGTTTGTTTTCTAAAGATACATAAATTTTTAGTTAAACTCAATATTGGACAAATCGTGGCTTGAGAGGGATAAAAAATTTAAATTAAAACAATGGTAGTCAGGTTAACCTCAAGTTAAGTTAACTTTACGGCAAGTAACTTTTCCATCTCCACCAGTACACATAATTTTCTTAGTATTTTTATTGCGAAAACAGGATTACATGCCTATAATAAACCGGACTTCTTGGACAGAAAAAACCGCAAAAAAAATTTGTTTATCTTATTAAAAAATTAATTAACTTTTTTGCAGATTCATTAACTGATTATTATGCCCGTATTTAGAAACCGTTGTCAACTCTGAGATCGATCTTGAGTGTGACTTTGAGATGCTGTTAGTATTGACTGACGTTTGTCAAAATATCTCTTGAAATCGATCTCACAGTTGAGTGCAAATTATAAATACGGACCTAAATGTCGCATCCTTACTTTATACCACGGTTGGCCTATCGAAGTACAACTTATACGCCGAAATCCATTGACCACCGTTCGTCACGCGAAGCTTCACTTAAGATTTTTTTACCATTCGCTCCGTAGGCACAGGCATTTTACCTGGAGCCATTTTACGGAGAACCTGACATGGAATCCGCCCATTAGATTTTTGTTGATTGGCCGTAGACGTTTGCTACGTGCGTAATAGTTGTTACGAAGTTTTGTTGCTACGATCTGTTCGGGTTTTTTATGATTGTTCGATTTTTTGTTTTTAATAGAGCGATCACGGGTCAGTATGCGTCAGTATTTTTTTTTTCAATAAATCTATAAACTTTTTAAGTAACTTGTAAGAAATCTTATTACATACTTTTATATTACATAAGCGCCCTCATAAATCGAATTCAATTTCTGATAAAATTGAAACACAAACTTAAATCCATTTCTCAACGATTAAACGATAAGCAATCCCCCGACTTAGGTGGTTCTCACATGTAAAGCACGACGTTGCACATTTTTAGCTCATCCGTAACGTAACGCATGCGTCTGTCAGATGCTAGAATATATATATATTCCACACACTGACGTTGATGCAGGAGTAACGGGTAAACTTTTTTGACGGATGCGTTTAACAATTTTTTTACTGTGCGAAAATGGTCTAGTCAATCCTTTGGTTGTCAAAGTCATGTCCTTGTCAGTCTATCGTGCCAAAGTCAACCCAAAAGGCCAGTAGCAGAAGCCCCAGAAAGGAGTCTGCAACATCCTCACCCCCAGTATTCAGTATTGGAAACCAATACTCAGGGTTCGGCACTGTAACATAAGTCTGTGCGTACTACCGTGACAACGTCAGTTTTAGCATGTATCGAGAATTAGTTTTTTTTTGCATTTGACAGACGCATCCGTCGTTTACGCGTTCATGCTACGCCAACGTCTGTTTTTGGTACGTCGAATTATGATTTCTTTGCATTTGACAGACGTATCCGTCTTTTACGCGTTGATCCTACGTCAACGTCTATTTTTGGTATGTCAATTTACAATTTCTTTGCGTCTGCCAGACGCTTGCATAACGGATGCTTTAAAAATGCGTAGCATCGTGCGCTAAATGTGGGAACCGCCTTATCTTTGACCCCTATTGCTCGGAGAAAACTTGTATAAAATATTCAAATTGGGGCAAGCAAATGCGACCTTGCACGCGACGGGGGCAATCACGGCCAATAAATGTATTCAAACCAGAGAACTTTTTTATCATAATTATATTTAAAGTACCTACCCCGCAAGGGATAAAGGCGTGATATATGTATGTATGTATATTTAAAGTATGGCTGTTCGAACTGGCCATATTAGACAGCTGTCAGAATCATGTTAATGCCATGACATAAGGTCTATTTTTATTAGTTAACATCAACATACATACATACTTATACATAAGGTACATTTTTATTAGTTAACATACATACATACGTATATGGTGTAAAAATATTAGCTGCAAATATTTTAAGGGACGAATCAGCCCATTGAACTAAACAACTTTCCCCAAGAAACATAGGTCAAAATATGAAAATATTTTTTGACTTTCCGTACAAATTGACTTGATCGGTCGGTAATTTTGAGGATTATTTTTCAAGTATGTTTCAAAACACTTGCGTATCAGTATAGTGACAGGTTGTCAGCCTGTCGCCTGAAAATTGTAATGCGCCAATACCCTCGAGTCACTTAGTCGTATTTTACGACACCCGCGGGAAGGATGTGGGGTGATGCTATTCTAACCCGGCATCACAGGGCATCTTAGTTAACATGCCCTTTAGTATTGGTATGAACCCTGTCAAATTTGGCTTTTTCAAACAGCCATACTTTAGCAATAATTATTGTGATTATAGTATCGCCACGTTGATAAGCCAATCTGACTGCTATCAAAATATACTAGAAAACATGTCAACGGAGGAAAAATGACTTTATGTCACAGCTTTAGTACAATTTGACATTGGAAAAATCAGGTATTCTTGATATTATTGTTTTTAATTTCGGCGCTTTTAAACATTTTAAAAGTCACTCACTTTAAGTTACGCCATGCGTCTGTTTTTTAACTTCTTTGAAAAATAGCTTTATGAAAAAGGGAACCGACTTCAAAAAATGTGTAAAAGTGTGAACCTACATTATTGACGGTTAATATTCCCAAAAATTCCCGCTGCGTGGTGCCACCTTAGAATAGCATCACCCCATTTCTTTCCACGGGTGACGTAAGAGGCGACAAAGGGTCTCGAGGGCTCCATGTGTTTATTTTTAGACGACAGGCTGACAATCTGTCACTACGGTAACATACGAATCATCTGAAAGAGCCCTCAGTACTTGTCAGTCGTGGCGATAGCGGCTTTATTTTTATGGCCGTTAACGTTCTGTCTACCCCGCAAGGCGTGATTTGTATGTGTGTATTCCCAAAACTTTCTCCTAAGTCTGAAAAATACATAGCTGAAAACCGCATCAGCCAAAGACGAGATAATCGCAGACAAACGTACATACATACATTTAGGCCAAACTGAGAACCTACTTTTTTAAGAAGTCGGTTAAAAACATACGACAATGCTTATCCACAGATGCACAATTGTCTGTAAAATGATTATTTTAATACCCACAATCTGCTTTTACAAAGCAAAAGCAAACCTACTCTATTTTTACAAAAAAACGCAAATAAAACGGACCATAAAACGATCTATCCCACTATTACATTATTTACAAAGCAAAGAAAACTCATCAGCTGTTCATCACTTCGTAAACAGTTCATTGACCCTTCCCCCATTCCTCAAAATAATGACAACACGCGATCATAGAAAATTTTGTCTTGGAAATTTTAGAAAAATACGACAAAAGATAAATGGCCTTGTGTTGGTAAGCTAAAGAATGTTTTTGTTTTCAAACCCTTAGTTCAATTTTAAAACATCCATTGGTAGAATTGGTGATGCTATTCTAAGCCGGCACCTCAACCACATATGTACGAACATACATACCTACTTTCGAAAACTATGCAGGGCGTGTGGGATTTAGTCCCACAGAGACCATGAAAATACAAATAAAGCGGATCGCACACTTAACGAATGACGAAGCGCTAAAACATCGCAGCGGTCTGTCACATCCATACTAGAAATGTCACTCCCTATACTAAAGCCGGACTTGACGGACGACGCTGCCCTAGCGCTGCTGCTGAGCGGTTTTAGTGTGGGGATTGACATTTCAAGTATGGATCTAACAGACCGCTGCGATGTTTTAGCGCTCCGTCGTGCGTTAAGTGTGAAATCCGTCTAAAGCTTGTTTTGTATGTGCTCTATTTGTCATAGGAAAAACAACAAACAAAGTTACATCAGTAATATTTGTAAGGGTCCATAAATTCTAAATACGTGACCTGCTTATCACTAGGTACTGATCTAGATAGCCTAGAATAAAACAACATTATGGCTAAACTCTGGAACACATGGCATTTCTATGTACAAGTAATTTAGATAGTGTTTTTATAAATTGTATGGCATTATTAGGAACAAAAGCATGGGAAATTCTTCATGTCACATTCAAACAAAGGTGCGATAAGTGACCCTAAGAAAAAAAATCTAGATTTTGTACACCCTTAGCTATCAATGTGAAAATAGTTTCTTTAATATTCAAAGAAAAAAAAATGGATCTCCCATACTAAAAATGCTGACTTATTCTTCTTCTTTTTGTGTAGGACACGAAGTCGTCCAACCACCCCATGACTGATAGAGCATTTTGTATGGAGTGTCCACATTTTTACGGCTATTATTCCCGATTGGTGGCTAAGGGTGTCCAAAATCTAGATTATTTACTTTGGACCACTTAAAAAGGGACACTTTATAAAAAGTATTGTTTGATTTATTCATGACAAAGCGAATACAATAGAGATTTTTTTATCAATCTTCAGATAATACTTTCAGCAAATTGTAGTTGGCTTCGTCCGTACCTAAAATCATTCCATTAATAAAGTCGATATTTTACGTATTGGACTCCTAGCTTATCTCAGGCCTTAGCCATAAACGCTACGAATACCGAAACACACAACGAAACCGTAAGAATGTGTTATGTTATGAGTTTGTTTTCTTCAAGAATTGGGTCAGCGGGTAGAACGTTGGGCCGTACATTCAATGTTACCCTTATCGTCAAGATTATAATGCTAATAGGAACGAAACATTGGCATGCGGTCACTGCTATGGCTTGCTGCGACTTTGGCTATGGGCATTTCTGTATTTCTTGGGCCTGCTCCACTTAGTAAATTCATTGCATGTAGCTTTATGTAGCCGTGTGTTGTGGGCTTAGAATAGCGCAAAATTATAAATGCGATATTTTTGCGCTCCGTCGTGCGTCAAGTGTGTTCCTCGCCTAATATGGAAACACGAGCTTTCTTATCAATTCATGTGATTTTTAAACAAACGGAAGATTCAACCCTCAGATGTCAGTGAGCTTTATAAATGACGTTTCCTTCCAACTCCTACCTTCAATATCAAGGTCGAACACATTATTCAAATGTGGAACTGGGTACATTTATAACGGCAATCAGTGAGGTGCGTTCCATATATCTTGTGAGCACTTTGCCCTTTTCTGATTGGAGTAGAAACTTGCTTAGATAGAGCCTAAAGACAAACAATGAAGCCAGGAAAACTGTTAGCACTTGGGATATCGTATGACTGGTGCTCACATAGAAATGACTCCTTCCTGGTCGAAACACTACTTCTTCATGAGTCAAACTTTACTAAACTCAGAAAATTATACTAATGCCTAAGATGAATGACTTTTTTTCGACATTTTCACCGTGTTTAGTACCATTTTTGATTTGGGAATTATGTTTAGTATTGGGGAAAAATGTCTAGTGCTCTAAACGTCGAAGCACTTTGACGTGCCATCTCCATAACATGTGGAAAAATATTTAAAAATAATGACTTTTCTGGAAAATCTTTGATTACTAAAGCAATTCAAAGATCTCCTATACCTATTCTGCTCCGTTACCTAGAGTTCCACACGAATTAAGGAAAGCAAACATCAAACACACTGTTTAAAAAAATTGCATCAACACACAGTTTTATTATTAAAGACATATTTTGTGTGTATCACACATATTAATTACTATAATTAGTACTTATTCACATACTTATCACACATATTAAGCACTATAATAGATACTACGTATCAGACTTTTTAAACTTTACTTTTAAGTAAAGTACTATCATGAACAGACTGTTTAAAAAAATTTATAAACACACAGTTTGATAGTACTATGTGTGGTACTACGTATATCAACTCTTTAAAACTTTACTATGATGCGTAAGTAGAGTTCCTACTATTTATTTTCAGGTCTAAGATATGTCGGCCGATGTATTGGAATGCTTGCCGAATCCTTAACCGCGGTTACCGTTTACAAATTGCCCATACCTCACTCTTATTTACGTGGTGCTGTTTTTGAACGACTAGTTGTATAAAAATTGCCACGATATTTTGTTGTCAAATAATAATGTAGTTTTATTTATTTGCAAAAAAAGGCGTATTAAATATCAACTACTTTTACTAGTTTTTAAAAGTTAAATCGTGCGTTTTAGTAATTTTTGCGAGTAAGTACTATCTGAACTCCAATCAACGAACAACATTTATTTAGAAAGTGTGGTAAAATCTCATAAAAGTTAAAAGAACATTATCTGTTTTTAAAAAAGTGTTTGGTTTTACGATAACAACTATAGAAGTCAAACAAAGAAAGTTGTAATAGAAAAATTAAAGAATTGGTATCATTCTTCTTGCCTTATCTCCTTTCGCTGCCGGGGTCGGCTACCTAGCCTAGGCGATCTCACGTGGAACCAATTTTTTTACACATCGCGACTGCCTTTTGCAACAAGATGGCTAACCTGGCCAAAATCCTACGTCAAGTCACATTCAAATATCATCTGAATTAACATTTTTTTATTGATAATTTCAAATCATCAACATTATCAAAAGGTTTTAAAATTTAGTTCTATGACCAACAATTACTACCCATTAATTGACAGCAACTGGTACATAATTACTCCGGCTAAGCACCGAAGTTTTAATTATCATAAATGAAGTAATCTAAAAAGTAAATGACATTTTCTGCGAAGTTGGAAAAAAGTGCATGTTGCATTCAGTAAATGCTGGTTTGCGTGTTTCGTAAATTGGCTCAAGTTATATTGCAGTTGTAATGGCATTTTTTGAATTTCATGCCTACGTGAAGGCTCAGATTTGTATGTGTAAGTTAGAGCCAAAACGGATTTGCTTATAGTTTAGTCATAGCCTCGTAACGCCCAGATGCCTTTTAAAAGGTATGTAGCTCTATAGTGGTTGGGGCCCAAGTCCTTCCAAACATTACATTATAAAGCTACCTTATAGCCTACCACCTTTGGGGTAATGTTATCCCTTAATAATGAAAAATTTTAAAGTAAATGAACTTTGAAACTAGCTTGGGTGGTTTATTAAATGCCCAATTGAAATAAACCAAACGATCAAAATTATAATTAAGTATAAAAAAATGTGCTTTTAACAACAATCTTAAAAAAAATTTTGTTGAAAACTTTCAGATAGCTTTTTCCGGGAACTTTAAAAGTCTTCAAAAACCTCTAAAATATTATTCACAAATTAAAATAATTAAGTTATGAATACTTATCTCTCACATGCCGTTGATGTATTATAAACGGGAACCCGATATAAGTACTTATCTTTACTGTATTTTTGTTAATTGACCGACTTTACGAAGTATGCAAAGGTCATTCGGAACTAAATTGTACAAATCTTTAAACTAGGGTGTGAAAAAACCTAATATATATTTTTTTATTTGACATTGAGTTTGTTTTCTAAAGATACATAAATTTTTAGTTAAACTCAATATTGGACAAATCGTGGCTTGAGAGGGATAAAAAATTTAAATTAAAACAATGGTAGTCAGGTTAACCTCAAGTTAAGTTAACTTTACGGCAAGTAACTTTTCCATCTCCACCAGTACACATAATTTTCTTAGTATTTTTATTGCGAAAACAGGATTACATGCCTATAATAAACCGGACTTCTTGGACAGAAAAAACCGCAAAAAAAAATTGTTTATCTTATTAAAAAATTAATTAACTTTTTTGCAGATTCATTAACTGATTATTATGCCCGTATTTAGAAACCGTTGTCAACTCTGAGATCGATCTTGAGTGTGACTTTGAGATGCTGTTAGTATTGACTGACGTTTGTCAAAATATCTCTTGAAATCGATCTCACAGTTGAGTGCAAATTATAAATACGGACCTAAATGTCGCATCCTTACTTTATACCACGGTTGGCCTATCGAAGTACAACTTATACGCCGAAATCCATTGACCACCGTTCGTCACGCGAAGCTTCACTTAAGATTTTTTTACCATTCGCTCCGTAGGCACAGGCATTTTACCTGGAGCCATTTTACGGAGAACCTGACATGGAATCCGCCCATTAGATTTTTGTTGATTGGCCGTAGACGTTTGCTACGTGCGTAATAGTTGTTACGAAGTTTTGTTGCTACGATCTGTTCGGGTTTTTTATGATTGTTCGATTTTTTGTTTTTAATAGAGCGATCACGGGTCAGTATGCGTCAGTATTTTTTTTTTCAATAAATCTATAAACTTTTTAAGTAACTTGTAAGAAATCTTATTACATACTTTTATATTACATAAGCGCCCTCATAAATCGAATTCAATTTCTGATAAAATTGAAACACAAACTTAAATCCATTTCTCAACGATTAAACGATAAGCAATCCCCCGACTTAGGTGGTTCTCACATGTAAAGCACGACGTTGCACATTTTTAGCTCATCCGTAACGTAACGCATGCGTCTGTCAGATGCTAGAATATATATATATTCCACACACTGACGTTGATGCAGGAGTAACGGGTAAACTTTTTTGACGGATGCGTTTAACAATTTTTTTACTGTGCGAAAATGGTCTAGTCAATCCTTTGGTTGTCAAAGTCATGTCCTTGTCAGTCTATCGTGCCAAAGTCAACCCAAAAGGCCAGTAGCAGAAGCCCCAGAAAGGAGTCTGCAACATCCTCACCCCCAGTATTCAGTATTGGAAACCAATACTCAGGGTTCGGCACTGTAACATAAGTCTGTGCGTACTACCGTGACAACGTCAGTTTTAGCATGTATCGAGAATTAGTTTTTTTTTGCATTTGACAGACGCATCCGTCGTTTACGCGTTCATGCTACGCCAACGTCTGTTTTTGGTACGTCGAATTATGATTTCTTTGCATTTGACAGACGTATCCGTCTTTTACGCGTTGATCCTACGTCAACGTCTATTTTTGGTATGTCAATTTACAATTTCTTTGCGTCTGCCAGACGCTTGCATAACGGATGCTTTAAAAATGCGTAGCATCGTGCGCTAAATGTGGGAACCGCCTTATCTTTGACCCCTATTGCTCGGAGAAAACTTGTATAAAATATTCAAATTGGGGCAAGCAAATGCGACCTTGCACGCGACGGGGGCAATCACGGCCAATAAATGTATTCAAACCAGAGAACTTTTTTATCATAATTATATTTAAAGTACCTACCCCGCAAGGGATAAAGGCGTGATATATGTATGTATGTATATTTAAAGTATGGCTGTTCGAACTGGCCATATTAGACAGCTGTCAGAATCATGTTAATGCCATGACATAAGGTCTATTTTTATTAGTTAACATCAACATACATACATACTTATACATAAGGTACATTTTTATTAGTTAACATACATACATACGTATATGGTGTAAAAATATTAGCTGCAAATATTTTAAGGGACGAATCAGCCCATTGAACTAAACAACTTTCCCCAAGAAACATAGGTCAAAATATGAAAATATTTTTTGACTTTCCGTACAAATTGACTTGATCGGTCGGTAATTTTGAGGATTATTTTTCAAGTATGTTTCAAAACACTTGCGTATCAGTATAGTGACAGGTTGTCAGCCTGTCGCCTGAAAATTGTAATGCGCCAATACCCTCGAGTCACTTAGTCGTATTTTACGACACCCGCGGGAAGGATGTGGGGTGATGCTATTCTAACCCGGCATCACAGGGCATCTTAGTTAACATGCCCTTTAGTATTGGTATGAACCCTGTCAAATTTGGCTTTTTCAAACAGCCATACTTTAGCAATAATTATTGTGATTATAGTATCGCCACGTTGATAAGCCAATCTGACTGCTATCAAAATATACTAGAAAACATGTCAACGGAGGAAAAATGACTTTATGTCACAGCTTTAGTACAATTTGACATTGGAAAAATCAGGTATTCTTGATATTATTGTTTTTAATTTCGGCGCTTTTAAACATTTTAAAAGTCACTCACTTTAAGTTACGCCATGCGTCTGTTTTTTAACTTCTTTGAAAAATAGCTTTATGAAAAAGGGAACCGACTTCAAAAAATGTGTAAAAGTGTGAACCTACATTATTGACGGTTAATATTCCCAAAAATTCCCGCTGCGTGGTGCCACCTTAGAATAGCATCACCCCATTTCTTTCCACGGGTGACGTAAGAGGCGACAAAGGGTCTCGAGGGCTCCATGTGTTTATTTTTAGACGACAGGCTGACAATCTGTCACTACGGTAACATACGAATCATCTGAAAGAGCCCTCAGTACTTGTCAGTCGTGGCGATAGCGGCTTTATTTTTATGGCCGTTAACGTTCTGTCTACCCCGCAAGGCGTGATTTGTATGTGTGTATTCCCAAAACTTTCTCCTAAGTCTGAAAAATACATAGCTGAAAACCGCATCAGCCAAAGACGAGATAATCGCAGACAAACGTACATACATACATTTAGGCCAAACTGAGAACCTACTTTTTTAAGAAGTCGGTTAAAAACATACGACAATGCTTATCCACAGATGCACAATTGTCTGTAAAATGATTATTTTAATACCCACAATCTGCTTTTACAAAGCAAAAGCAAACCTACTCTATTTTTACAAAAAAACGCAAATAAAACGGACCATAAAACGATCTATCCCACTATTACATTATTTACAAAGCAAAGAAAACTCATCAGCTGTTCATCACTTCGTAAACAGTTCATTGACCCTTCCCCCATTCCTCAAAATAATGACAACACGCGATCATAGAAAATTTTGTCTTGGAAATTTTAGAAAAATACGACAAAAGATAAATGGCCTTGTGTTGGTAAGCTAAAGAATGTTTTTGTTTTCAAACCCTTAGTTCAATTTTAAAACATCCATTGGTAGAATTGGTGATGCTATTCTAAGCCGGCACCTCAACCACATATGTACGAACATACATACCTACTTTCGAAAACTATGCAGGGCGTGTGGGATTTAGTCCCACAGAGACCATGAAAATACAAATAAAGCGGATCGCACACTTAACGAATGACGAAGCGCTAAAACATCGCAGCGGTCTGTCACATCCATACTAGAAATGTC
The DNA here is from genome assembly GCA_029255805.1 of Keiferia lycopersicella. Lineage (NCBI taxonomy): Eukaryota > Metazoa > Arthropoda > Insecta > Lepidoptera > Gelechiidae > Keiferia > Keiferia lycopersicella. The sequence goes on from JARACZ010000018.1 coordinate 2,244,625, forward strand.
ACTCCCTATACTAAAGCCGGACTTGACGGACGACGCTGCCCTAGCGCTGCTGCTGAGCGGTTTTAGTGTGGGGATTGACATTTCAAGTATGGATCTAACAGACCGCTGCGATGTTTTAGCGCTCCGTCGTGCGTTAAGTGTGAAATCCGTCTAAAGCTTGTTTTGTATGTGCTCTATTTGTCATAGGAAAAACAACAAACAAAGTTACATCAGTAATATTTGTAAGGGTCCATAAATTCTAAATACGTGACCTGCTTATCACTAGGTACTGATCTAGATAGCCTAGAATAAAACAACATTATGGCTAAACTCTGGAACACATGGCATTTCTATGTACAAGTAATTTAGATAGTGTTTTTATAAATTGTATGGCATTATTAGGAACAAAAGCATGGGAAATTCTTCATGTCACATTCAAACAAAGGTGCGATAAGTGACCCTAAGAAAAAAAATCTAGATTTTGTACACCCTTAGCTATCAATGTGAAAATAGTTTCTTTAATATTCAAAGAAAAAAAAATGGATCTCCCATACTAAAAATGCTGACTTATTCTTCTTCTTTTTGTGTAGGACACGAAGTCGTCCAACCACCCCATGACTGATAGAGCATTTTGTATGGAGTGTCCACATTTTTACGGCTATTATTCCCGATTGGTGGCTAAGGGTGTCCAAAATCTAGATTATTTACTTTGGACCACTTAAAAAGGGACACTTTATAAAAAGTATTGTTTGATTTATTCATGACAAAGCGAATACAATAGAGATTTTTTTATCAATCTTCAGATAATACTTTCAGCAAATTGTAGTTGGCTTCGTCCGTACCTAAAATCATTCCATTAATAAAGTCGATATTTTACGTATTGGACTCCTAGCTTATCTCAGGCCTTAGCCATAAACGCTACGAATACCGAAACACACAACGAAACCGTAAGAATGTGTTATGTTATGAGTTTGTTTTCTTCAAGAATTGGGTCAGCGGGTAGAACGTTGGGCCGTACATTCAATGTTACCCTTATCGTCAAGATTATAATGCTAATAGGAACGAAACATTGGCATGCGGTCACTGCTATGGCTTGCTGCGACTTTGGCTATGGGCATTTCTGTATTTCTTGGGCCTGCTCCACTTAGTAAATTCATTGCATGTAGCTTTATGTAGCCGTGTGTTGTGGGCTTAGAATAGCATCGCCCCATTTCTACCCGTGGGTGTCGTAAAAGGCGAGAGATGAACCCATGAAATAGGCAGCAGCGTTTCCTGTGAATATCTACTATATCTTGCACTGCCTGCCAGGCGTGTTGAGTATGGGGCAACATCCTAAGTAAAAGTAGGCAAATATTTTTTATTATTCGAGTCATTACAACAAAAAAAAACTGAATGGCTCTTATCTAACAAGCCAGATTTAATCCAATAACAATGCCATCTCTTATCTTAAACAAGTATCACTTCTCGACCCAAAAGACTTGTCCTGACAGAAAATAAATAAATAAACCGCTTCCCATCGATCGGCGGTTGTTCAAGGGCGGTTACGCAGTAATGGGTCCTATGGTAATGGCTTAAGGCCACCCCGGAACTGTTCTGGGGGGGGGGGCTTAATCAAATTATTCAAATAGAGACTCTGGGGATGAATCTGGTGAAGTGGGAGTTCGTAAAGTGCAAAGAAATGGTATAAAGTTGTATTTTATACAGTGAATTCGAGTTTTGAGTAAAAGGTTTCGAGTTATATCCACTAACGATTTACTAACTTACTTACGAAGAATTATACAGTTTAAAGCACACCTTTATACACACACACATATCACGCCTCTATCCCTTGCTGGATAGGCAGAAAGTTAACAATAGTAGTCGCTATCGCCACGTCTGAAAAATATTGAGGGCCGTTTCAGATAGTTTGTGTATCATATAGTGATATAGTGACAGGTTGTCAGCCTGGTTGTCATAGTTTCTGGTTGTTTATACAATTGGGTTTGAATCTCTAATACGAACATTAAGAAATGGTATGTAGGTATGTAATAAATAATATTGGCTACAGGGCTAGATGGCGCTGTGTGAAATGTCTAAAGTATTTAGTTTTGACATAGTTTTGCTTGCAGCGCCATCTAGTTTTGAAAACATAAATTGGATTATAGTGCGAACTTACTAACATTTTGCTAAGAATATCCTATAAAAGGGTTTTTGTTCTCTATGTCCGAGCAGACCCAACTCGTCCCGCCGGCGCCGGTATTCCACAAATACGCAGTAATACTAAACTAAAGCAGTAATACAACTCGACTAGCATCTGCCTGTTAGCTAAACGTAATTTTTTCTCTTTTTAGTGTGGGACACCGAAATATCCAACGAGCCAATTAAAAGGAAAGTCCATATTGTACTGAAATATTTGATTTTATTTGCACACAAAATTAGAATACACTTTTACACTTCGACTTTCACGTCTTAATTTTAAATAAAATATTGAATAACTGGCTTAGCGTTAAATCAAATAATATATATAAGTAAATTAATTAATTATAATAAAATGGATGAACTAAATACACAACCTTACTTTGGCACGTCCGTTCAGTAGCTCGTTCTCCGCAAGACTGCCGAGAATTATGGGACGGAATCTGTCATTCGTTCGGTGAACGAATGATAGGTTTGGCGAATGAATGACAGGTTCGATGAACGAATGAACATTGCCAAAAGAATGAGTCGTAGACTAAGCGAACCATTCCTCGATTAACGAATATTAACCATAGACAAAACTTACCGATTCATTTGACATAACTAATTTAAAGGCACAAACACACTCATATTACGTTCCGTCTTACATGGTTTCTAACATTACCGATTCGTTTGACATATCTAATTTAAAGGTACAAACACACTCATATTACGTTCCGTTTTGCATGGTTTCTAACAGCTCGGCCATCCTATTAGATCGAGTCCCTTCGAGTCTAAATGATTATTTAAATTAAGGCTAAAGTTTAAATTAACACTAATTATCTTATGTTTAGAATCTAATAAAACATATAATACAATCATTACAATTCCAATAAGGTTTTCTTTAGTAATTTATAAAGATAAACTATTGCATAACTGTAAATAACTATGTTTATAAATTATGTACTATAATTTAATGTTGTATATACATTATTTACAATAAATATTTCTAACGTAGACGTTTATACAAATAAGTTTAAGCTATATTTTTTTTGTGCACTAAAACTAGTATTGTTTAGATATACATGAACTTTAAATACATTCATTGATGAAGTATTATATTATATTTTTATTATATAATAATAAACCTAATACATTTGCTGATAATAACATTCAAAATTACCATTTTTATAAATAATATACCAAGTTATAAATATACTTTTTTTAAATTAAAACTATTATTCTTTACGTATACTTGACATGTTTTTTTTTTTTTTTTTTTTTTTTAATATATACTGACGCAATACTTAATAATTAATCTTACACATTTTTTTGATACTATCATTCAAAATTACCATTATGTTTAACAATTATATTAATCGAGAATCTCTTGGTTATCGCAGTTTTCATTTTGGACTTCACTGTCAGACCCTGATTCGGAACTAGTTTCGAAATTTTTATCAAATACTCGTACAAGCCAGGGCTTAAGTTTGTCAATAGCTATCACGTTTTCATAACGACACCTACCAGCTTTGCGTGTTAACGGCGTATCTTCAACTAAAAATCTATCGTTTGGCAGTACTTTAGAAATTCTGTATGGTCCCTGATATTTGACAGCTAACTTCTTTGATTTGCCATCACTGGGTACCTCGCGTTTTACACTGACTAAGTCACCAATCGCATATTGAACATTGTGATTCCTTTTAGAATCAAAACGTTCTTTGTCTTTTAGTTGTTGTTCCTCAATACGTTTGCTCGCTTCTGCACGAATCTGTTCCAAATCGGTTGTTGAGGAATCAGTTGATTCTTCTATGACGTCGCTCAGTATGTTCTCACTTGAACAGTTTATTTTACATCCGAATAAAAGTTCAGAAGGACTTTTACCCGTAGTTTTATGTATAGTCGTGTTTATACCGATTTGTACGTCAGGTATATACTCATCCCAACTTTTGTCGTCTTTTCCGTGGGTTTTGGCTGATAATGCATCAAGGATCGTTCTGTTGAATCTTTCAACTTGGCCGTTGGCCCTGGGAGTTGCAACAGCATTCAAAATATGTTTAATGCCCATAGAATTAACAAACGTACGGAAAGCATTACTGGTAAACGAAGTTCCTTGATCCGTTATCAGCCGTGAGGGAGCGCCAAAGTAGCTGATATGCTCCCGGAATACTTTAATAGTTGTGCTACTCTTGGTGTTTTTAACAGGAGTAATGTTAATAAATTTAGTAAATCCGTCGATTATTACCAGGAGGTAAGCGTTTCCTTTCTTACTTCGGACAAAGGGTCCCAAATGGTCAGCATGGACGCTGTGGAACGGTTTGTCTATTTTCGGTATCGGATGCAACTCACCTTGTGGTTTCCCAGAAGTTCCTTTATGATGCGCACATTCAAGGCAAGATTTCACGTACTTTTTTATAAATTTGCGCATTTTGGGAAACCAGAAAGTCTGTTGCATCCGGTTTAGAGTTTTGTCGAATCCAAAGTGTCCCACATCGTCGTGGTTCATTTTTGCTATCTGCCAACGAACACCCTTTGGTACCAACCACCTAATTTCATTACCGTCATTACCTACAATGCGATATACCCTATCGTTCTTTATCTTATAATTTTTGAGTATATCTGCTACCTTTTCTGATTCTGGGTCGTTCAGAATATCTTTTATACGTACTATCTCTGGATCATTGGACTGTACTGTAGAGATCCAGCTCTCTGATCCAATGACAAGAACGTCTAGAACGTGAGTTTCTTCATTTGGATCACCGACGGGGTTTCGACTAAGCGCGTCGACATGCGCCATCTGCGCTCCTGCTCGGTATTCTATTGTACAATCGTATTCTTGAAGTTGGACCCACCAACGTGCAATCCGTGGTATAAGGTCCCTTTTTGTCATTGTGGTTCGGAGGGCATTGCAGTCTGTCAAGATCTTAAATGGTATACCTACTAAATAAAGACTAGAAAGTAAGACTCGAAATTTGTTCAGTGATGCCACAACGGCCAAAGTCTCCAACTCAAATGAGTGTAATTTTTGTTCATCTGGAGTTGTCTTTCTGCTGAAATACGAGACTGGTCTTAGTAGGCTGTCATCACCCTTTTGAAGCAATATACCTGCAACTCCGTGCTTGCTGGCGTCAGTATGAACCTCAGTTTCTTTTTTTGGGTCATACAACGCCAGCAATGGTCGTTGTACGAGTACGGATTTGATTGCTTCGAACGCTTCATTTTGGGTAGCTGTCCAAATCCAATCTGAATTTTTCTTCAAAAGGTCCGTTAATGGCTTAGCTATGATTGCGAAACCCTGAACAAATCTTCTAAAAAAACTCGCCAATCCCAAAAATTGGCGCAGCTCATGTTGATTTTTCGGTACAGGGAATTTGGAAACAGCTTCAGTTTTTCTGACTCCTGGTTTTATTCCATCTGCACCAACTTCAAACCCCAGGAAGTCAATGTTGTTGAGGAAAAAATTGCATTTGGACAATTTAAGTGTGAGACCCCCTTTTCTTAGAAGCTGTAACACTTCTTCGAGTCGAGCCATTCCCTCATCAAAAGATCGGGCAGGAATGAGTATATCATCCATGTACACCAGTGCAAATTTGGTCTTTGCATCCGATAAAATTTTATTAATTGTCCGTTGAAAAACGGATGGTGCGTTAACAAGCCCGAACGGCATTCGAGTATACTCGTATTGGCCGTCGGGTGTTACGAAAGCCGTTTTATGCTGGGATGATTTTTCAATTGGGATCTGGTAATAGCCAGATGCTAAGTCCAAAGATATGAATAGTGTATTTCCTGCGAGTTGGTCCAATTGATCTTCGACTCTTGGTAGTGGGTAATGATCCTTTTTTGTGCGCTGGTTGAGTGCCCTATAATCAACACACAATCTTTTCTCACCGGTCTTTTTATTAACTAGTACGATTGGGCTAGCGTAGGGAGATGAAGACTCTTTAACAATGCCAGCGTCGAGCATTTCTTGCACCATTTCTCGAACGCGAGAGCGCTCTCCATAGGACATCCTATATGGCCTATATACGACTGGATCAGAGTCTTTTAGTTCAATTACCATCTCGCCTGCCGAGGTAAATCCTAAATCTTGAAGGCCGGAAGAAAAACAGTCGTTGAACTTCGAAAGCAAATTTTGTAATTTGAGTTTTTCTTCATCGGAAAGATGATCCCCACAATTTATAGATTCATCTATTTGGCCCTCTTTAAATGTTAAAGAATTAACGTTTTTACTGCTAACAATAGGCATAGCACGAGTTATCAACGACCCTTTGCGTAAGACAATGTCTTTTTCACATATGTTCTGTATTAGCAGTTTGCAGTTGCCTTGATCAACTGTGTATTCTCCGGGGTATAAGTAATATTCATTATCGATTGTACCTCGCACTGAACCATCAACGTAAACGGGGCCCGTATATTTAGTTCTTGACTGAACGGAGCCAGTTTGAAGTTGATTGGGTTGGATTGTGATGTCTATTTCAGCCATAAAAAATATTTTAGGATTTTCATTTTTTTCTAAAACTACCTGATCAGGAGCTTTTGTGATTGTAATGTTGGGTTTCTCTGTAAAAGTATGCCCTACTAAAACCGGCCATCTCAATGCACAATCCGGAACCACAAAAACTTCAACGTCCTCCGTGATGCCCTGAATAGTTACCTTAGCGTTTGATTTCCCTAATGGAAAAACTCTGCCACCTAAACCTCGCAATAAAGGTAAATTTTCAGTACATAGAGGCAGTTTCAACTTTTTAGCCTCAGATTCTCGGATTAAAGTGCATTCACTACCCATATCCAAATGGCAACCGCAAAACACCGTATCATTAACATCTACATCTAAGATAAATTTTTCGTTCGTTTTGTTAATGTTTTCAAGTACAGATACTTGTTTTTCTTGTTTATTGCCCTGTTCTTTGTTCTCAGTTTTATTTTGCGCGTTAAATTTTGCCCTGCAATAAAGATCCAAATGTCCTGTTTTTCCACAAATGGTGCATTTACTGGGAGCTTTTTCACATTTAAAGCTTTTGTGACCTTCTTCGTTACAATTGTGACACTTGATCTTTTTTGCAGGATCAAATTTGGATTTATTGACGTGTGGAGCTACGGTTCCCGTCTTTCGTTCTTGGCGTGTTTTATCATCCTTTACATGACTGACCTTAACCGTTTTTAAGTATTTAAGTACATCTTCAGGTTCGCGGAATCGAGCTGCCTGTGCACCTACTCTAACGGCGCGATCATCGATCCCATTAAGGACACAATCAACTGCCTTTCGTCCCTTGATACCGCAACGGTTAATCAAATTCATTTTAGTGTAGAAATATTGCTCCAAAGATTCGCCGTAACGCACACGTCTAGCTAACATCTCAGTAAGAAGTTCTGCATAGTCATCTCTATAGGGAAACGACTCTACAAGCTTTCTTTTCCATTCCCGCCAACTATACAAAACCGTATCTAACCCTTGATACCACGACTTGGCAACTCCAGTTAATTTAGGGAGTGCGAAGTGAATTATCTCGCGTTCGTCCCACCCGTAAATTTCAGCGCATTCTTCTACTTTCAAAATCCATGTTTTAATGGTCTGATCTTTGGACATCGGATCAAACTCAGGTACGACGTTGGTTAAAGAAAGCTTGGAGGTCGATGGCCCTTTACAGTCCAAGACGTCTAAAACTCGATGTAGCAAGTGTTGTGAAGAATCAGAGAGCCGATGAATATCGGTTTGTACATCATCTTTTCTATTATTATAGTCGCGACGCTCGGGATAAGACGGAGAGCGATATCGTCGTTTTATAGAACGACGTCGTTTTCTACAGGATGAACGATAGTCTTCGTCAGTATCACTAGTTTGAGATTCATAAAGGTGACGCTTCCGTCTCATTCCGCGCACCTCATCTTCTGAACTAGAACTACATTCATGCCTACGATAACTCTTTCGCACCTTAGATCGGGACCTCATAGGTCGGTCATAGTAAAATTCTTTGTTACGAGATCGCGCACGGTCGTATACAGGTTCGCAATATTTAGAAGCATAACTTTTTGAGCGTTGCAGTGGAATTTCTCCTGTACATGACCGTGTACGAAAGCCATTCCGGTTAAAATGTGTTATCTCATTACTTAAAGAGCGTTGTTGTCGCGACTCCCCGTGTACTACACGTTGCCGCAACAACTCCCCGCTTAAATTATCATTGCGCTTGTGGACTTGCCTTAATGATTGGCTCCCTTCCACTCCCTCGCTTAATCGTGCCGGAGTCTGCCTGTGTGATCCGCCTCCATCGCGGTCCACCACATAAGGCTCACCCTCCTGGTCACGATGATTGGCGCTGCTTGACCTTGCAGACGCCACTTCGTCCGCCATTATTCTGAAACTTTTATTGACATATTTTAACATTCTTTATATTATGTTATCATCTTTAATTTATGTGATTCAGTTTAATATACAAATATTAAAAGGCTTAGCTCAAAGCTTATTAATCCATGCATGTCAAATAACTCAGCTACAATAAAGCTAAGATGTAAATCAGATACTTAATAAGTGGATGTTAATAGTAAGCACTAAGCGAAATAATTAAAGAAAAATAATAATTGATGTGAATAATATATTATATATATGTATTATAAAGTGATGGTGTAGGCAAGTAACTCCCTTTTCAAAGGTTTAAAACTGCAGCAAATTTAAAATATACCATTTTCTCTTTTCTCTTTCCGTTTTCCAAGTATAACCTTTACAAAATACAACAAGTTGAACATACCCAGAGAGTAGCTCTGGCTGAATCTTCAACTGAAGTTAATCGGTTGAACACAAGTTCAAAGGGTAGCTTTGACAAACTAATGTTACCGACATTTCTTTGTAAAGGTTAATTAATAGACCTCAAAGTTTTAAACTGAGCTCCGATAATAACCTCGGCAACACGTGACAACAAGTTGAGGATACCCAGAGAGTAGCTCTGGCTGAATTCTCAACTGAAACTATTCCGTAGAACACAATTTCAAGGGGTGGCCTTGACAGAATTATGTTCTTACTATTGTTTTGCAAGGGTCTAAATAGATATAGCACATGTCGGAGAAAAAAAAAAACAAAATAATAAGACAAAAATAAAATAAAAACTTTTTTCGTTATTGACACATCATAAGCTGTTCAGTACTTACGTGAGTTATTCCTTACGCTATATTTGTCACTTGCACAATTTACACCATTATCGTCTCTGTACAATATGTACTTGCCTCTTTTTAAATTATTTACTTCACATGTTTCGAACACGTAGAAATTTTAGACACCCGAAAAATGGAGAAAAAGAAAAAAAAATACTCTACGTGAACGTGGATTAACGAATGGTTTGGCAATCCGTTTTCGTACCACTTCTGAACTAAAAGGAAAGTCCATATTGTACTGAAATATTTGATTTTATTTGCACACAAAATTAGAATACACTTTTACACTTCGACTTTCACGTCTTAATTTTAAATAAAATATTGAATAACTGGCTTAGCGTTAAATCAAATAATATATATAAGTAAATTAATTAATTATAATAAAATGGATGAACTAAATACACAACCTTACTTTGGCACGTCCGTTCAGTAGCTCGTTCTCCGCAAGACTGCCGAGAATTATGGGACGGAATCTGTCATTCGTTCGGTGAACGAATGATAGGTTTGGCGAATGAATGACAGGTTCGATGAACGAATGAACATTGCCAAAAGAATGAGTCGTAGACTAAGCGAACCATTCCTCGATTAACGAATATTAACCATAGACAAAACTTACCGATTCATTTGACATAACTAATTTAAAGGCACAAACACACTCATATTACGTTCCGTCTTACATGGTTTCTAACATTACCGATTCGTTTGACATATCTAATTTAAAGGTACAAACACACTCATATTACGTTCCGTTTTGCATGGTTTCTAACACAATGAACCCTAGTGTAGAATTTTTCAACCGCTTTCTAAACTGCAATCATAAGTTATGCATCTATGTGATTTATTCTTTGAAGTTTTGTTACTTCTTCATCTTGACATGTAGGACACTGAGTCGTCCAACGACCAAACCTATTGAGCCCAGCATGGCGAACATGCGTGCTACGACATATTTTGTCGTTTCATATGCGCACAATGTCACTACGGAAGAATGCTTAACTTATTCGCAGTAAAGTTAGCTGCAGAAGACATATAGCTGTGACAAAATGGCATGCATGTTAGCCATGCCTCATTAGTTTATTTAACCGCCTACTACAATTAGCAGCTTCTAACATGGTTCAGTAACGACCACCGTCTAAGTAATCATAGACAGCAACCGGCACCTACGGCGGTTATAGTCTAGGAATTATAATTTGAATGTTTTCTCTATACAATTGTTTTCTATTGCGTAAGTCTTTTGTTCTATTGTACTCATATACAGAAGTCTTTAAGCCGGCTCAAATTATATTTCTACGGACCTACGGTTTTGTTACTGCTTCGGTAATATGATTTACTGTGACAAATACTTGTGTTTGTCGGGAGACAACTCGTCCGGATTGCAATCCGCTCTGTGTACGCAAAACGTTTGTTCCCCTCCTTTCCTGAATGACATCGGAATCGTATACATTTCAGTTTTTGGCGGGTTCTTAGTTATTTACTATATTCAACAGGGCCTTCAGAAAATTGAGAATAGAATCAAGCTATGTGTTTTGTCAGCTTCTTGAAGATTTTTTGTTTTTAAATAAGACTTCTATTATCAAAATGCACACGGAGCGCCTAAGTAATTGCTTATAGCAAACTTGACATTAGCGTTGTCGGTCAACGATGTTTCAAAGTTTCAAAAGCAAAAACATTTGCACTGCAATGTATTAAGGGGTGGACCAGTCCTGACTCGATAACTTTGACAGGTAACATAGGTCGAAATATCAAAAAAGGACTTTCTATACAAAATGATTCAGTAGACTGCGTCAATGTTTTTAGGAAGTCAAATTTTACTTTACATAACGATGCAGCATTTTAAAAAATTGCAAAAATTTTTTACACCTTATTTGTCAACCGTTGATACGACAAGAAAAAGGGCAATTTAGTCGGAGAACAACCCAGCCGATTATTGCATACCTTAACCTTTCCAACAGTCCACTGCTGGACATGAGACGCCCCCTATGGGGGATATTGCTATACTAACCCCGTTTAGAGGGCGGATTGGGAAGCGCAGTGAAAGTTGTAGCATTTACAGGTAACGCTGCCGAGGTGACCATTTCTGTGATAATAGTACCTTAATTGCTTTTTACAACATCCACGGGTAGAATTAGGGTGGTGTTATTCTGAACCGGCACCACATGAACTTTATAGAATAATAGTGAAATTATACGCTCGTAGGCGTAGTTTTGAGAATATACCTATCGATCTTAATATAGAAAGATGTATAAAAGGGTCACCAACTATTCGTTCGTGTCACGAAATAGTAATTTGCTGAACTAGCAGAAAGGGTTCCTTTGAGATTTTATTGAAATCGGCCCTGTAAACCTCTTTCCTGTTACTCCCATATTCGTTCAAAGAAGTGAAAGCGAAAAGGTGAATAAATGTAGCAAAATTAGGGTTTTTTCGTAGTGACGTGGATAGATCTCACTCAGCTCTATTACATAGATCCCGCCTTTATCCCTTGCGGGGTAGGCAGAGCGCTAATAGCCGTAAGAATAAGGTTGCTATCGCCACGTCTGACAATTTGGAGTATTGTTTTCTAAGGTTGTTTCATAAAACATGTGTATCACTATAGTGACAGGTTGTCAGCCTGTCGCCTGAAAATTGTAATACACCAATACTCTTGAGTCACTTAGTCGCCTCTTACGACACCCACGGGAAAGATGTGGGGTAATGCTATTCTAAGCCGGCATCCCACGGCATATCCCTCAGCTCTGTTGTGAAATACAATTTTAGTTTCAGTCCTCCTACTATAACCCCCGTAGATAAACTGGTGTAGTAGGCCTTCCCCAGGGTACAAGGTACGGTCTATTTTCGCCATCCAATTGCAACCAGCCTGATCGGTCCATCTGGCTAGAAGGCGTCGATTGCTGCGCTTGCCGAGGCATACATAGCCTTCACTCAAAAACCCGTTTTTATTAGCTGTAACTCAGCATTCATCAAGAACTCTATCAGTGCCATAGTGTTATGTCTCTTAAAACTTGAATAAAATAGAAAGTTGCTAAAAGTCCAAAAGTAATCGGATGGCACGATATCTCGGTTGCTATCTATGTCAGAAGTCTGCTTTTTGATGGTTGAAAGCATCTGACAATCTCACACGGGTTTGTTGTGATGAAAAAAGAAGAGAAGAGAGTTCATAATGACCAAACTCGTTCCATAAACTATCCACCTGAGTCCATCCAAAGCTAGTTTGCGGCCGGGAACGATACAACCGCGGCTCTCAACAATTAGGAGGCACTAATTCTTTGAAAGCTTTGCGTTGCCGACGCTGTGCGATAAAATGGTCTCTCCAAATCTTACCGCTACTACTGGTTGAAAGGCATTTCATCGACATAAAAGAATGCAAAAATCGTGAGACATCTAATAAACACCAGCGGCTTGTTCAGCGGTTGCGTCCACTGCAATTCGTTTTAGGCGCTTCACACACTGAGAACGCGCCCCGACGCGTAGCGCGGAGCGGCAGATCCCGCGCGCGGCGACGAAGAAGCAGATCTGCTTCATCGCGCGGCTTGCTCCGCGTCTCCGCGCGGAGGGGCGTTGTACGACGGCCCCGCGCCAAACAAAGACTTCACTCCACTATCGATCGCCGTGGTTCGAGCGGCACTGCGGAGCTAGTGCGCCGATAAGCAGAATCTGCGCGCGCGACGCGCCACCGCGCGTTACGCTTTGTCAGTGTGTTGTACTAGGCGGTTTTTCGATACGTGCTGATGTACTTACATACAACTTCAAAATCTGCGCTCCCGTGCTACGCGACGGAGTGCGGTGCAGTGGGAGAACCGCCTTATAAGCGTGTTTTATACATAATATATAAAACCTGCTCTTGGATTACTATACTGAAAAATTCTTGACGTTATTCGAGAAAAGTTACCAGCGTCCATGAAAGAAAAACAAAAAATAAATTTGGACACACATATAGGTACAAAAAATAATGACATAACAGCATAACTTCTTTTTACTAAGACATTTCTTCCAGCTGACCAACTGAAAGTGAGATCTCATTAGATAGGAAGATTAGACGTGTATAGCTCTCTAGGTCTTACAATCGTGAGACCCAAGTTCGATCCCCACCACGTTCCAATGTGTTTTTGCTCACGTACATTTACCAACTACTTACTCTTATCTTAAAGGAAAACATCGCGATGAAACCCACATTCAAATAATATTTGAATTCAGATGATATTTCAATATGACCTATCCTAGGATTCGGGCCAGGTTAACCTTCGGGTTGCAGAGGTTAGATGACAGTCGCTCTGTGTAAAAACTTAGTTCCACGTCAAATTCCTTGGGTTAGGTACCGACCCCTACAGAGAACGGGATAAGACAAGGAGAACGATGAACAGTTACATACATAAATACATATATCACGCTATTATCCCTTACGGGGTAGGCAGAGCGTTAACGGCCGTAAGAATACGGTCGCTATCGCCACGTCTTACAAATATAGAGGGCCGTTTGAGATAATTCGCGTATCACTTAGTGACAGTTTGTCAGCCTGTCGCCTAAAAGTTGAATAGTTGTTACTCGTAAATTCTAAAAAATATATTTGAAGTCGAGTATCGAGTGAGATCTTGTGGTAGCACTGAAAGGTAATCCAAGGGGCGTGTTCGTGAACCGGGTAGCCCCCGAATGCACTCCACGAAAATAGATAAGTGACTGAGAATGCGAGATCTTTCTACCCGACTGCTACTAAGCTAAAAGGAAGGATACTGTTATTTTTTGACGTTTTTGATAAGGGCATTTCCGTATATTGGTTATGTCTAGCGACAGTCAATGACAAGGTTGTATCCTTCAAACTTATTTCGGTAAATTATTATTTTTCGTATTCTGAGCTCGATAAAACTAAAAGAAATCTCAATTTCATTTTCCATAGATAAATCTGTTTCCATAAAAGAGATAGAAACGTGTTTAACTTTTTCTGCACAAATAATGGCTAGTTTTGCGGTTCGTTAAGAGAGACACTTGTACGATTACAACCTAATGGAAACATACCAAAGCTTTGTACTTTACACATGGTCATGTTTTGCTCCTCCATGGAACATCACCAGGAGATGTTTGACAGTGAAGTTCCGAGGACAGGACCGTAAAGTAACGCCTGATACTATTATAGTGGTTAAAACAAAGCTTATTACCTGTGACATTTGTCAGCTTCAGGCAAGACTGGTACATTTTCATTGGTGTCATGAGCCCGATCTTCTTTTGTTTACTTGTCTTTTTGTATGGATCTGTCAAACGTCAAGGGTATCAAGCTAGATTTTACGGAGTGTAGATATAAAAATTGTACCAATACTGAGCGACTTAAAACCAGAAACAACTATAACGTCATTATGAAACATTTTTTTTATCTAATGGAAAATATTAATTGTATTAATTCTTCCGTTGTTGTATAGAAAACAAAGCTCTATATTTTTTAAGAACATTGAATTTATATTTTGTTCACAGGCGTTATTTTGGTAGCTACAGTCGGGTTTGAAATTTTTAAATCTTTTACATTTATCTGAAAGTAACGAAATGTCTGAAGAATCGCAAGGTAACTGTGATTTTGCGCTTTTGTGCTAGAATTGAATGCTATTCAGAAACGTTTTAGCTGGAATAGTTCTTTTAGGTGATTTTTGTAGGGTAACAAGTAAGACTGTTCTTACACTTAAGGCAAGGAACACACTTGACGCACGACGAAGCGCAAAAATATCGCAGCGGTCTGTCAGATCCATACGAGAAATGTCAATCCCCATACTAAAACCGCTCAACCGCTGTTGACGCAGCGCTATCGCAGTGTCATCCGTCGAGTGCGGTTTTAGTATGGGGAGTGACGTTTCTAGTATGGATCTGACAGATCGCTGCGATATTTTTGCGCTCCGTCGTGCCTCAAGTGTGTTCCTCGCCTTACGTACAACGCAGTGTTCAGACTTTTGAGAGTTTTAGCCTGAAGCAAGTAGAAACTAGCGTAATCATCGGCGCATTCTTATGTGGCTGTATCTCATGAAACGGTGCCTTATGTAATAGTTTGGTAAAAAGTAGACCATTTAAATTCTCTTAGAACATTTACTGTTACCGATTTATTAAATAAAAACATAATAAATAAGTTTGAGGGGGCTTCCATACAAAAACATGATTTGTATGTCATTTTTACACACAATGGTACGAAACGCTATGTGTATTAAACCGACTTGAACTTGGCTAATTTTATTTGCGACTTCATTCAATAAGTATCGCGCGGTAAGAATCCCGTCTTAAATTGTAGTGAGTCACTATGTTAGACAGCGAAAGTTTGAAACAGTTCATTCAATAAGTCAATCATCTTCTCAACACCCAGTAGACAGATATAGTATCAACTAATGCCACCTACAACGTCACATTATCTGGCCTCCACGCGTCACGCTTGCAAACGGCCCTAATTAACTACGTCAAGTCTTTGTCTTACAGACCGGATCTGAACACCTATCAAACCAGAAATCAGTAATTGGATTGCCTATAGAAATGTGGTTAATCAAGAAAATCCCAATGACGACAAACTGTCTGGTATAGGTGTAAAATAAAAATAAATATTTTGTGGAAAACATTTTATTGGAATAACAATTTAAAGCTTAGAACTAACAGTCAAATCAGGCGTACCTGCATTGCGAAAACAGGCTAATATGAAATATGACAACTTGTGCAAAAAATCTTTGATGTCATACAAACAATTTATGATTTTTTGCGACTGATCTGATACAGATGTCTTTCAATAATGCAAACAATCACATTAATATATTTATACCTATACTTTCCTACACTAGAACTACTACACTACTTTCCTACTTTGCGGCTTTACCTACTGCTAAGCGATTTATCGTTGCGTGTTTTAAGAGGAGTTTCCAGACAAGCTGAAAAACGCAAAAAACAACTTAATTTTATACTAGTTACAATTCAATACATAAATATACAGATTCCGTCGCTTGGGATACCACAGCGATGTCCATTGAAAATGTGAGGTTCACCTAACTATCCCATCAAAATTCATTCTTACTAGATCAACGCAATCTATCTTACACCTATCTTTTATAAGGAACTTATTTTCGGCTTTTACCTCGACGACATTATCACTTTTTTTTTTTCACTTGTTGTACTTTTCTTGTTATGATTGTCTTAACTAGTTTGTTGAAAGGTGCTTCGACCATCAAGCAATAAGGAACAGAAAAGACGAACGATAATACTCCGATGCCAAGATATAAGACAGCCTGTGAACAAAAATAAGGCAGGTAAATATATGGTTTACAATGCTCATTAATATTTACTATACCAAGAAAACTAAACTCGATACTAAAATAAGCCCCCCAATGCGTCCCCACCAGACATGGTTCCGAACATGCCGGCGGCGTTCCCTCTTTGTATAACTAAAGCGAGGAACACACTTGACGCGCGACGGAGCGCAAAAATCGACGGCTGACACTGCGATAGCGCTGCGTTAACAGCGGTTGAGGGGTTTTAGTATGGGGAGTGACGTTTTTAGTATGGATCTGACAGACCGCTGCGATATTTTAGCGGTCCGTCGTGCGTCAAGTGTGTTCCTCGCCTAAGCTGATACTTTGGGCAAGGAAAGGAAGCCGCCGTTACAAAGATAATACAAACGAAACTAGTGGGAAAAAAATACGCCACAGATGGTATTTGAACCCACGTCTTTTGAAATACCGGGTCAAATGTGTTAGACCGCTACCCAACTGTATTCTCCGTCTCAGGCGTCGAAATGGTTAACCACTTGTTTCGTTCATATAATTTTGTCACTTGACTATTTACGGTTAGCTTAAGCGCCATCTATCTATCTCAAAAGTTATAACCTAGAACTACTGTCGCTTGAGAAAGCTACTCAAAAACACATGCATGATTTGAACACCCAATTTTCGGTAAATGATGACAAAGCTCTGATCATTATACCTATGAACTATGTGTTCTGATTAGGCCGGTAAAATTCGCGGTTTCTACTTGCGTCACTGTGTGACGTTAAAGACACCTATCCACTGTTATAAATTGTGGTTATACAGAGCATTTCTAGCACGTGGGTATTTATCCAAACTCGTGATTATAGGCACCTATATAAATAGTTTTTAGTATGGGATCAACTGTGAAATAACAAAAAATAATTATACATGGAGCAGTTGAATATTTTTTTCGTACAAATGACCCCTATAGTTGCGCTTAGTAAAAAAAAATATCTTGCCTATATCCATGTATGGAAAATAAATGAATTTTATATTAAAAAAGTTTGAATACAATATGTCTGCGTGCCGGCAACACATTGTAAACAATTTTCACCTTCCTTCAACTAATCTTCATTGATTTACAGATTTTTAGGCCTCAGGCGATTGCACACTTAACGCACGACGGAGCGCTAAAACATTGCAGCAGCGCTCTGTCAGATCTATATTAGAAATGTCAGCGCTATCGCAGCATCGTTCGTCGAGTGCGGTTTTAGTATTATGGGGATTGACATTTCTAGTACTGCATTCAACAAACATCGACAGCATAATCGAAGAGGTGGAAGTGTTGCGGTGGTCAAAGAAAGTGACCAAGAATTACGCAGGCTGTCTCGACAAATAAAAGACAAGTGGTGGCAGGACAAGGCTTGTCAAATGCAGTGGCTCGCCTATACAAACCAGCTTGGTGAGTTTTACTGTGAAGTGCGTAAGCTGATTGGTGCTTCCTACCGTGCAAAAGTACCTTTAAGGTCTTTAGACGGTATGCACCTCCTGACCAGCAAGGAGGATGTACTTAAACGTTGGGCTGAGCATTTTCACAACTTGCTCAACGTAGATCGATCAGCTGATCTGCATCATATCAGTTTAATGCCTCAACTCCCGTTAGCCACGGAGCTGGACGAGCCCCTGTCATGTGACGAGGTTGTTACTGCCATCAGACAGCAGCATAATAACCGGGCGGTTGGCATTGACCTTATACCGGGTGAACTACTTAAATATGGTGGTACGGAGTTGCACACGTCGGTATGGAAACTTTTCGTTCGAATGTGGGAGGAGGAGAGGGTCCCTGAGGACTTCAAAGTGTCTCGCATTTGTGCCCTCTACAAGAACAAGGGTGACCGTTCTGACTGTAACTCTTATCGCGGTATTTCATTGCTGTCAGTCCCTGGAAAAGTCTTTGCCAGAGTTTTACTGAACCGCCTCAAAGATTTGTCGGAAAAAATTCTGCCCGAAACCCAGTTCGGCTTCCGACCTGACCGAGGTACATGTGAAGCTATTTTCTCGGTGCGTCAACTACAAGAAAAAAGTAGAGAACAAGGTCGCCAGTTGTACCTCTGCTTTGTTGATTTAGAGAAAGCATTCGACAGTGTGCCTCGCGAAGCTCTCTGGATGGTGCTAGGAAAGTTAGGGTGCATAGAAAAGTATGTGCGACTTCTAAGACTCCTGCATGACGACATGCAGTGCTGCGTCTCTGTAGACGGTGAATAGTCTGATTTCTTCCCCGTCACCTGTGGGGTGAAACAAGGGTGTGTTCTAGCGCCCACACTGTTCGCCTTGTACTTTGCAGTTGTAGTCAAAGAAGTCCTAAATACTGTTTCCCAAGGAGTCCGCATCCGTTTCCGCACAGATGGCAGTCTTTTTAACCTGGCTAGACTTAAGGCGCGCACTAAAGTCTCGTATGCAATGATTACTGAGATCAGGTATGCTGATGACTTGTGCTTTCTTGCAGAATCCCCAGACGGCCTGCAACAGCTAATGTCCGTTTTTCACCAAGCATGCTGTAAATTCGGCCTGAAGATCAGTGTCAAAAAGACGGAAGTGATGTCCTTAGACTCGCATGGTCGCGAGACACTGGCGATGCTTGGTGAGGATGTGCTGAAACAGGTTGATAAGTTTCGTTATCTGGGGAACATTATAACATCTAAGTGTAACCTTGATGCTGAGATCAACAGCAGAATCAGTGCTGCAGCTGCAGCATTTGGGAAGTTGTGTTCCAAGGTTTTCTGCTCGCACGGCCTAAAGCTAGCCACAAAAATCTCTGTATATATGGCGATTGTGCTGCCAAACCTTCTATACTCCTCCGAGACTTGGTGTGTGTGTCGTCACCACATACGCAATCTGGATCGCTTCCACCTAAAATGCCTTCGCACCATCATGAAGATCAGATGGTCCGACCGAGTGCGCAATACCGAAGTTCTGAGACGAGCCAATGTTGGTGGCATTGAGGCCTATCTAATGCGTCGTCAGCTACGGTGGTGCGGTCATGTATCCCGGATGTCGGAGGAGAGAGTGGCAAAGCGCATCTTTTATTCTGAGCTAGAGGAGGGCAAGCGAAAGCATGGCGGACAACTCGTCAGATATAAAGATGTTCAGAAACGACACATGAAAAGATGCAACATTGAGCCCACTCAATGGGAGGGTCTGGCAGCACAGCGTCCCGAATGGCGCGGGATGGTTAAGAGGCAAGTCCGCGAGTTTGAGGAACAGCGTAAAGCAGACCTCGACGCTAAGCGCGATGAGCTGAAGGCCCGTCCACCCGTCGCCGTTAACTATAATTATGTAAATGGCAAACTCACGTGTCCACTCTGTGCACGGGAGTTTACTGCCAAAATTGGCTACAATAGCCATCTCCGGGCGCATCAGCGCCGATCTGATTAGGAGTCAAAGTGATCGCCATGGCCGAAATCGGTCGGAGAGATCATCATCATCACTGTCAAATTGAGGAAAATGGGACTTGCGGGTAACTAGTGACATGGTCGACACCAGTATCTATGAACCAGCTATAACGTTGTAACTGGTTGAAAACTTTGGACTCTATATTTATCAACCAGTTATAACGTTATAGGCTTATAGCTGGTTCATAGATGCTGGTGTCGACCATGCCCCAAGTTACCCGCTAGTATCATTTCCCCCCATTTGACCGTACTAGAAATGTCAATCCTCATGATACTAAAACCGCACTCGACGGATGACGCTGCGATAGCGCTGCGTCAACAGCGGTTGAGCGGGTTTTAGTATGGGGATTGACATTTCTAGTATAGATCTGACTGACCTGTGCGATGTTAGCTCTCCGTCGTGCGTTAAGTGTCGTGTCTTATAATAAAACTTACGTGATGAAGCGAGGAGACGTGGATCAGCTGGGTACGAGATCCAAACAGACTGATGATGAAAAACGTGTGGACCAAAGAGATGCTGTAAGTCAGTCTTCCAGGAATCACCCAGCCGTTCCATTCTAGGAAGTTTATCCAGAAATCTAGAAATAAACGAACACGGTTAGTTATCATAATCAGTATACTGACGACCCATGTGGCGCAGTGTTAGTGCGACTGCCTTTGACGCAGAAGTTTCCGGGTTCGATTCTCGGTGAGTCACTCACAAAGTTTATTTTATTTATTTTGTTTTATTTGGGAAGCTTACAGCATTCTTTACAAGGTAAATAATAGAATGAACATGTATATGCCAATTACAAGCTACCACAGATATAAAGTTGACATTTATGACCTTGTGAATTTGTTCCCAGTCTGGTTAGGACGTTGCGGACTGATCCACCCGATTCTCCATAAGCAAGATGGTTCCGTGTTTCGGATGGCACGTTAAGCCGTAGGGACCGGTTGCTGTCTATAATCACTTAGACGGCGGTCGTTAGCAACCATGTCAAAAGCCTGCTACTTGTAGAAGGCGGTTGAAAAAGTCTGACACTAGGGTTTTTCGGGTCGTTGGACGACTTACTGACCCCCACGAAAAAGAAAAAGTATACTGTTTAGGGGCACCGAGTTGAAGGACAATCCAATGAGCCATGGTCATCACTGGCAACGCCTGGCTAAAGATTATCTTGATCTTGAGACCAAACTTCTTATTTTACGTGTGAGACACCGAGTCTATGAACGCCCCGCTGAACCGTGCTGTCAGCACTATTCAGCCTACTAGTCAGCCTAGTACAAGTTAACTAACTAGAGATAACGCTGTAAGTGCTGCTTATTTTAGCTACTCATCGGACATTGAACCGAATGAAGCAAAAAGTAAAGTAGGCAATAGGTCAATTTGCTATCACGCTCTAGAGATCAGTTATAAATAGCAACCACTTTATTGAATGAATCTAGCTAAAAATAACTCGTTCTCAAAACAGTAAACAAACCGGTCTTAGGGTCATTTACATTTCCAAACAGTTTTTACCAAGTATGTTGCGTTTTTTGCACGCGCGAGTGACGTAGATTGTATCCAATTAAACCAGTTAGATTTGTGATACTAGGGATCCAAAATTATCACCAACTATCAATATCGATAAATATCAAGCCCAGTCAATCTCGTGAGGACATCGATATACTTTAGAATTTGAACAAATTATTAATTAGTTTAAAAAATGTATTGTCCTATGCTATAATCTCACACACACACAAATCACGCCTGTATCCCTGGCCGGGTGTGCAGAGCATCAACGACCGCAATATTACGGCCGTTATCGCCACGTCTGACAAATTTTTGAGGGTCGTTTCAGATAAGTCGTGTATCACTATAGTGACAGGTTGTCAGCCTGTCGCCTAAAATTGCAATACAAATGAAACCCTTGAGTCCCTTAGTCAGCTTCTACGACACCCATGGGAAAGACTTGGGATGATACTATTCTAAGCCGGCATCACACGGCAAATCTATACCTGTATCTAATCACTTAAAATTATCAAGCATACTCAAGCGTTATTTTTAGCTTTTGAGAACAAAATCTATATTATAACAAAATCTAACAAAATCTATATCAAAGATTTTTGTGGCACTTGTCGTACAGCTGTTATATGGCTAAAAAGCTTCCTAGTTATCAGGATAGACTAAATTTTTTCAATATGCACGCGTTATGTGACAGGAGATTTTTATTGGATAATGTTTTTCTGTGGAAAATAATAAATGGTGGTATAGATTCTCCTGCACTGGTTGGTTGTGTCAATATTCGTGTTCCATATCATCTGCCTAGACCGGGAAATCATAAGATTTTTTCAGAAATTCCATCTAGAACCAATCTTGGGCATTTCTCACCTATGAATCGCCTCATGAGACAATACAACTCACTGTCCAAAACCAAAGACCTTGACATTTTCTCAAACTCTCTGTACTCTTTCAAAAACACTGTACTACCTAAGAATAATATTGAACTTAAAAAATAAACAAATAACTTAAATAATATATAATTTTCTATAAAAAAATTGTCAATGTAATCTTGTATGTATTCACTAACACTAGACTAAGTAATTTGATCGATCTTTTTAACCCAACTATTTCACTTTAACTGATATTCTCGTTTCTTTGTAATGCATGCCGTTGTTACCTATAATTAGAGTAGCATTAAGTTAGCTCTTAGAATTTTATTATGTACGTGCTGATGTTTACTCTGTTGGTAACCTAATAAATAAAATAAAAAATAAAATTATCAGTATTACCAGTAACATGATTTACCTTGTTTTATGATTCTACACCATACGCAGGTGAGTTTTAAAGTTACTCACCGCTTATCCGAAACACCAGACCAAAAATGATAAACGCCGTTATGAGAGCCACGACAGGAACCAACATGGTTCCGTACAACATCCTCACAAGCAAAGAGGCCTTCTCTGCATCTTCGTAGAAGTACGACCCGGTGAAGAAGATGACACAGGTGGAAGGGATCACGAAACTACAAAGAAGATCCAATATTGGCTGAAAATAGAAAGTTGATAATATGTGTGAGGGAATTAAACACAGATCGGGTACATCAAGGGAGATATACAACATTATAGAGAACAAGAATATACTTTCACAAAAAGTACCAAATTACAAAGTAAGTTTCAGTTCCAATAAACTGGGGCACCTATTTTAAGAAAATGAAAAAGCTTAGACTCAGTTCCTAGTGCATTTTTTAGATTCTCCACATATATACGTAGGTTCTTGAGTAGGTATGTTATCCATAGCTACGCAAACAACTTTAAATTTACATACAAAGAGTCTAAATGGCTATTGGATGGATCATGCATATTAGATTTATTTGCATCAGTTCCTCAAAGTGCTTACGGCTATACATTTTTTTAACACTACCAGGCAATTAATTACCATTTTTAAATTCATCATTTATACTCTTTATACATACTCAGACAACCTTATGGCCTTTTTTACATTTAACGGACAACGCAGCTGCATCAAAACAACGCGAAAACGTCAAAATAATGCAGCTGCGTCGACAGTGGTTGAGCGGTTTTGGAATGGGGATTTTTCAGTATTGATCAACCGCTGCATTACACATGCGTTATTTTAGCGCTGCGTTGTGCGTTAAGTGTAGGGGTGGTCTTTATTATATATTAGTTAGCATTATTTACAACAAACATTTCAAGCAACATTAATATTTAACTGGAAACAGAAGACAAAGTTGTTACAAAATGAACAAGGAATAGCTCTTAGTCAATGCCAATAATGACCAACTTACTTTATACTTTGAAAAATCCGCTTTTTCCTTCTGCAGCTTATAAATAAAGTGCCCTGTGAGCATTCCAATCACAAAACCAGGTATATTGACATGAGCAAATTTGCGAATGGCGTAGTTTGGGGAATCAAAACTCCTGTAGATTCTGAAATAAAGCAAGAACATAAATACGATCGGGTAGCACTTGAATATTCTAGGATCATCATATAGGTATGAAATATTGGAAAAAATCCAAATGATATGTAAAAAATCAGAAATTTTGCAGTTGACTCCAGGACTATTATTATTATCACTTCCTTAAGGCTAAGGCCTTTTCCTCACTTCAGCGCAAAAATAACGCAGCGCTAACATTTGCGCCTGTCAGATCGATACTAGAAACGTCAATAACCTACTAAAACCGTTCTCGACGCATGACCCAGCGCTAACGTAGTGCTGACGCAGCGTCGTGCGCTGAACCGGTGATAGAGCCCTACGACCTCTACTGACGACTGCATGTCCAAAATTAAAGTGCGAGCGTTTAGGGATGCCTTCACATTTTTTTATTGTCACATTGATAAGTTTTAAACAAAGAAACGTTGAGAAAAAAAAATGTTACTAATATTGGCAATGAGACAAGTAAACTTTTTGATATTTATCTTCTTTTTTATTTATCTATACTCACTCAGGATTCAGCAGCATCAGAGGATCCAAGTCGTTCCACCATATATGTGCCGCCATTGCCAACATTCCAGCGACCACCAACGAGCTCAATACCCATGCCCTACGGTGGGATTTGCTGGCCACAAACACGCATAATCCTAGGATGAATAACTGGAAATCTGCTGCCAATTGCCTGGGAAAAATAAACAGGTTTTAAGGCATTTGTTGTCCAGATCTAGTCTTGCTAAAGATGTTTCGATATAGCATACACAGGTTATATCAAGTAGGCGGATCGTACACTTAGCGCACGACGGAGCGCTAAAATATCGCAGTTGTCTGTCAGATTCATACTAGAAATGTCAATCCCCATACTATAACCGCTCAACCGCTGTTGACGCAGCGCTATCGCAATGTCGTCCTTCGAGTGCGGTTTTAGTATGGGGACTGACATTTTTAGTATGGATCTGACAGACCGCTGCAATATTTTAGCGGTCCGTCGTGCATCAAGTGCGCGATCCGCCTTAGGTTTCTTTTATTTACGTTGGTACTTCAACACATACACACACACACACACAAATCACGCCTTTATCCCTTGCGGGATAGGCAGAGCGTTAACGATCGTAAAATTACGGTCGTTATCGCCACGTCTGACAAGTATTGAGGGCCCCTTCAGAAACCTGATACTGATGTTGGTACTTCAAAAACCTGAACATTTAACGCGAATCTATCTTTTTAAATTTTGAGGTAACAAATCCTGTTAGGACTCTTGTGGTCCAGTCCAGTTGTCAAGTAATGTAACTGCTTTTCTTATGCACATAGAAATACTGATTCAAAACTTCATGTGCTTACCAATTTTGCACGACGCAGAACCTGTCGTCCGGTATGTAGTTGTTTACAAACATGAGATGGGACCACCAGTACCGGCGGCAGTCCCCTGACATTCTGGTCGTGACTATTCTCTTCCAAATGGGACCGCTTCCCCAGTTCCTGAGCAAAGTGGCTGAGAACAAAACGTAGAGCGCATTTGCTGGGAAGAGTCTAGAAGAAGAGATGATTTTCGTTTATTTTACGTACAAAAATGATAATAAGACATCTCGTCATCAGCTACTTAGTAAAACAAATAGAACAATTAGAAGGCAACCACATAAGTGATCTGGCGCCATGGAGGATATACTGGATGTATAAAAATTTGCTGCTAATATTTCAATGGATGAACCAGTCCATGAAACTGAACAACTTTCCCCAAGAAACATAGGTCGAAAAATTAAATAAATTTTTGGAACTCTCATAAAAAATGTAGCAGCCGAGCGAGTCAACTATATGGGAGGTCCCAAATTATTCTTCATTTTTCGACCTATGTTCCTTGGGGAAAGTTGTTCAGTTTCATTTACTCTTAAAATATTTGCAGCTAATATTTTTACACCTTATATTTTTATGTCGAAAAAAAGTACCAAATAAATAATAATAAGAAAGATAATTTAAGGACGTGCAAACAAAATATTTCATGACTTGTCATTGTTCAGGGTTTGTGATTTGTAAAAATAATATTACATAACATACATACATACATATATCACGCCTTTATCCCTTGCGGGGTAGGCAGAGCGCTAACGGCCGTAAGAATACGGTCGCTATTGCCACGTCTGACATATTTGAGGATTTTTTTCCAAGGTTGTTTCAGAAAATATGTGTATTACTACAGTGACAGGTTGTCAGCCTGTCGCCTAAAAATTGTAATACATCAATAACCTCGAGTCCCTTAGTCGCCTCTTACGACACCCGCGGGAAGGATGTGGGGTGATGCTATTCTAAGCCGGCATCACACGGCATATTACATAACATGGCATAAAAACTACTAACCTGCAAAATCTTAGAATAATGACTTTCGGTACCACATTCCATGTAATGTCTCTCTTTTCACTTTCCAAATATAAATGGTACACCAGTAGGAATCCGGATATGCAGAACAATATCTGAACAGACACCATTCCATTGAAGAGGAGTTTGTACCAGGTGTAATCGTAATACTAGAAACAAATTATATAAGTTATGACTTACATAAAAAAGTAAACAATTATGTTACTTATACAAATCTACAGAAAAAAAAGAAACAAATAATAATTATTTTATTGTTTTCGACACTATCAACGGGCTCAATAAGATTAAAACTATAAAAATACGAATAGACTTTTCACAATATGCTTAGTCAAATAAGAATACTAGACATACTTACATACATACATCAATTTTCAGCACGAGCTTCGTCAAAAAAGTGAAACAAGATTTAGATTTTCAGCAACATGCGTCGTCAAATGAGTGGATGTATAATATATATAGACATATTGTCTAGTATTCTTATTTATTCACAGTCTATAAACCACGATAATAGAATGACTGGCAACTAATGACTGCCTGCAACCCTATTAGGTCTTCAATCCGTTTGGAAGAAGGCCATCCCACGCTGGAATATCTTTTGGATGAGGGTTGTACTCCAGAACCTTCCTTAACCGTCTATGGTCGGTTCTAAAACCTATGTGAGGCAGTGCCTCTATTTTTATCCCGCCCGAGCCTAATTTATACTAAGTGAAACAATGCCTAATATATTTTATACATGAAATCAGTAGTAAAAATTGTATCCTATACCGTTTTTTTTTTAATTTAGTGTACTGCTATTTTTTCGCAAATAACGTAATATTATTCGATCAGACTCTGACGTTATCGGAATAAATGACAAGGCGATCATTATGTTCATCTTAATTAACCCAAGAGAATTAGACACAATCTACGTGTATACATTGATTAGGTTTTTTTGTGGTACTATCATAAGCCGTGGTACTTTGGCGTGTGATGCCGGCTCTGAATAGCATCACCCCATCTTTCCTGTAGGTGTCGCAAGACGCGACTAAGGAATTCGAGGGTTTCATGTGTACTACAACTTCCAGTCTCGGCACGGATCATACGAAAAGGCCCCCAATTGTCAGAAACTGTTATAGCGGGCGTTTGTTTGAGGCCGTTGACGCTGTGCCTACCTCTCAAGAGATAAATGCGTGATATGACGTGTACGTGTGTGTTAAGGGAGCCGTTCGAACTGAGCATCCATAGCGTCAGAGACGCCGCGACTGTGACGCCGCGATAGTGCGACAGATCGATGTTCTATGCAAATGTATGAAATTCTCGAGAACGTCATTCGAGCGCAGCGACACTGACGCGGCGTCTGTGACGTCACAACGACGCCGTGAGCGCGTCTTCAGACGCCCGCGTCAGTCGCTCAGCCGCGCTTGCAGCGTCGCTGTTTTTGAGGGTAGAAAGAAAGAAAAATGGCGTCTCATGAGAATTTTAGCGCAGACACACAAACAAGTTGCAAATCCATATTATTTTATGATAAGACTGCTATAAAGATTAATCTGTTCAGGGCGGTGCGCGGCGAAAGTGTAATGCGACTGTGCGTCTGTCGTGGGTATTCAAAGTCACCAGAGCGTCAGTGTCGCGGCGTTAGTGACGCGGTGTTTGTGACGCTATAGACGCTGCGTCTGTGACGCTCAGTTCGAAAGCCTACCTTTAGTGTAAGCACTATCATAATTATTAATTTGACGGATCAATTCATACTGGTTATTCCTAAATTATATATTATGAACATTGAACATATAATTCTTAAAATTCTTAGGTTAGGTTGATATGCTGCTCATTACTCATATACTTATAAAGTAATGATTATTGATGTTGTGTCGTCAAAAAACAAAGATGTATTACGTACATCGTACTCAGTGTTATACAACATAAATTAAAGCAACATAATAAATATCGTATGAAAATTGTTTATGAATATGATGTAAAAAAAAGGTACTTAGATTACCGCACAATATATATAATTTCGTGGACCAAGCAGTAACGTCATAAGAATTAAAGCATTCAAATGTCATTGAGGCCGTTGACGCTGTGCCTACCTCTCAAGAGATAAATGCGTGATATGACGTGTACGTGTGTGTTAAGGGAGCCGTTCGAACTGAGCGTCCATAGCGTCAGAGACGCCGCGACTGTGACGCCGCGATAGTGCGACAGATCGATGTTCTATGCAAATGTATGAAATTCTCGAGAACGTCATTCGAACGCAATCATAATGTTCAATTATGTTTTATGTAAAGAAATGCTTAATGTATGTTTCACCTTACTGTATGTAAAATTGACACTAAAGCCAAAATATGTAGGTAGAAAATGTCTATAAATAGAAAGTTCTACATATAGAAACCGTAAATGCTAAAAATAAATATTCATACCGTTAGATTTTGTAAGCAACACGCGTGCAAAAAACGATTAACACGTTCACGGACACAACCGCTATGCAATGCGTTTATGCTCTGGTATCTGGACGCGACTTCTATAGCATCCTAACTTTGACTGCTTATTGTGGACAGAAACGCATAAGAAGGCGGCTATTCTAAGTAAATTAGTGTAGCTCTGATTTAACTGTCATATTTCACTGCATCTCGTAGCGCTCTCTGTCATATAAATGAGTTTTTGCACACATAGAAAAACCGGTATGACCTCGTCTCCCGCGCCCCCCGTTTTCGCACACAAACGCTATAGCAGCCATGTTTGTATGAGATTTTGCTCAGTCGCGTGCCATGTGCGCAGGAGTGTTGACACGTACATACCGAGTAATTTTCGCGCGCCGACGCCATTTTGTTGCATCAAACAAACCACCGTAATTATTGTTTTTGGACTATTTACTTGAATATTTAGATTGGAATATGTATAAACACAGTCCATTTCACTTTAGTATTACGTAATAGCCAAGTTTGCACCTCCAAAATAGTCAAAAAGCAGGATAGGGAAGGTATCAATCAATGTATCAATGTAGAAACAACTATTCATTAATCAACTCTAAATCTATTAGAAATTGTGTTTAGGTACTAGTTTTAATATTTGGTAAAACGTATATCAATATATGTCACCGTAAACATGACTGGTTGTGGTTACAGATGCCTCCAAGTCGACTGCTATAGCGTTCGTTGTCCTATACAGTGGTAAAAGATCATGATCCTGGACGGTACTACTATAGCATTCGAATTGCATAGCATTCAGTGTCAAGTGCAATCGTACGATATGAATGTAATATGACAATGATTTAATAATAATAATAATAATAATAATAATAATAATAAAGCTTTTATTCATTCCTTACGCTAATTACATCGAATCGTATTTTTTTTATTAACATTCAAGTACTAAATATTTCATGCAACAAAATATTAGAATTAACAATCAAATAAGTATATTATAAAACAGAATACAATAATCCAATAATAATAATAATTAATTAATACCTATAAATTTATTCTACCTTCGTACGCTTTTTAATTATTAAAATTTTTTTGAAATATATATAACGATCCTATTAATAGTATATACTGTTTTCCTATATTTATAAATTTTTATGCATTGCTTGAATTGTAGGTATTTAAGTGTAAGGACCGCCCAATGCGGTAAAAGCCTCCTCCATGCATTTCCATTTTTGTCTGTCCCTTGCTAGCCGGCTCCAGGTTCTGCCCGCTATTTTCATGATGTCGTCACTCCAGCGTTTGTAAGGTCTACCTCGTTTGCGTTTTTTGTAAATAGGGTACCAGTTAGTCACAGTTTTTGTCCATCTTTCATCTGTCGTTCTCTGCAGATGCCCTGCCCATCGCCATTTCAGTTCAAAGATTTGTTTTATAACATCTCTGGCTTTTGTAGCCTTTCTTATTTCTGAGTGTCTTACTCTATCTCTGAGTTTAAGTCCCATGTAGCTTCTCTCTATGCCTCTCTGGCATGTTCTAATTTTTTGGACTACTTTATTAGTCATATTCCAAGTCTGACAGGCATACGTAAGGCAAGGTAGTAGACACATCTCCATTGTTTTTGTCTTTAGACTAGTAGGTAGTTTGCTCTTGAAGATTTCTCTCATGCTCCAGTATTTTCTCCATGTGTTCTCTACCCGCCGGTCTATTTCCTTATCTGAGCTGCTTTCAAGTGTGATTTGGTGACCCAAGTATATATAGCTGTCCACATATTCAAGTGATTCTGAATTAAGTTTAATTTCTTTTTGCTCCCTATTTGACATGACTTTGGTCTTTTCTTGGTTTATCTCCAAACCAACCTTTTTACTTTGTAAATTTAGTGATGTCATGAGGTATTGCAGTTCGTCGGGACTTTCTGATAAAATAACTAAATCATCCGCGAATCGTAGGTGTGATAAGTATGTGCCGTGTATATTCAAACCTTTTTGTTGCCAATCTAGAGACCTGAAGATGCTTTCCAGCACTGCTATAAACAATTTAGGCGAGAGTGGGTCGCCTTGTCTTACCCCGCGTTCTATTTTAAATAATGGTCCTGGTGTTTCTAGCTTTATTCTAGCGGTGCAGCATTTATATAGTTCTGTTATGATTTCTATGTAAGTATTATGCACTCCTTGTTCTTGCAGAGCTTTCCATATAGATTCGTGCAGAATTGTGTCAAATGCTTTGGAGTAGTCAACAAAACCAATATATAAAGGTAATCCATATTCGTTGTATTTCTCTATTATGGTTTTCAATGTATGTATATGATCTGTCGTGGAGAACCCCTGAACAAATCCTGCTTGCTCTATAGCCTGATTTTCATCCACAACTCTTGTTATGCGACGAAGTATTGCTGAGGAAAACAGTTTGTAGAGAGTTGACATCAAACTTATAGGTCTGTAATTAGAAATTTGTTTAGCATCGCCTTTTTTGTAAAGTAACTCATTGCAAAGTAAAGTGGCTCATGTCAACATCGTCTCTATACTGTTTAACGTTTTAAAAATATAAATAGTGCTTAAAAGTCAGTTAATGGTAACTAAAAATGTGAAACAAGTGTCTATACGCAAGAACAATTGAAATTATCAAGAAAATATCACGAATCAAGACGAAAACACCTTAAAACCGAATCACAAAAACATCTACAAATTTGAGTTGCTGCCACAAGATTCAAGACCCAAGTAAAACTTGTAGACATTTATAGAAGGTCAGTCACGTGCTCGTCAAGAAATATTTGAATAATTACAAGTTATTTTGGAATTTCTGTAAACAAAGAAATCTACAAAGTCATCGTCACCAAAATTTATGAAAACAACGCCATCTAGTAACAGCACGCAGAACTGACGACCTCTTAAAAACACATCGATCTACATATTCAATTGGTACCAACACAAATCACTAGAGGGCAGTAGGAATATTAATTCCGCTACTCGCTACTAGAGGGCAGCACTAAAATTAGTATTTTTAGTTATTACTAGAGGGCAGCTAAAGCAAAATGGAAACTGATTTAATTGAAATATTAAAACAAATTCAATTAACTCAACAGCAGCAAAAAGAGAAATTGGATAGTATGGAGAATAATATAACCACTAGAATAAACAACCATATCGATGAAAAATTTCAGCCGGTAGAGACAAGAATCGCTGAGTTAGAGGAAAAAGTCATTATACAACAAAAAACAATAGATACATTAGAAAAACAAATCAAGAAAAAGAATGTTATATTATTTGGAGCTAAAGAGATAGAGCACAATCACGAGGACTTATTAAAAATGGTTCTAGAAATTATACATAATACAATGAAATTAGACTGCAAGAAGTACGAAATAGAAGATATTAGACGTCTAGGTCGAAAAAGTGAGAAAATTAGACCGATTATAATAACATTCACAACTGTGTGGCGCAAGTTTGAAGTTCTGAAAAGAAAGAAATTATTAGAACCAATCTCTATGTACGTCAAAGAGGACTTTCCTTTTAAAGTTCTACAACGCCGTAGAGAGTTACAGGAAGAATTAATAATGGAAAGGGAGAAAGGGAATAACGTTGCCCTGCGCTATGACAAAATAATCACACTTAAGAAGAAAAATCCGCAAAATAACATTAATCAAGAGAGTTCGAGAAAACAGAAGAGAAACATGTCTGAATCACCAAAAGCAACACAAACTACTAACAACAATGCTAAAAAACAAGAAAAAATTGATCATGTTTCCAAGAAGAATAAGACTTATAATATTTCTTCCTATATGAATAAAGCGAGTTCAAGTCATAGCTTCAATACCAACAGTCTAGAATCAGAAAACCTCGATACTAACTAGCAATCAAACCGAGCCCCTCCACCGCCCCCAATACGGCCTGTCACCGCGGGGGTCGTAGACAGTAACCCTTCATGCAAACATAAACTCCACATTGCCACATACAACGTTCGATCCTTAGCATCAGAAGCAAGAATAATAGAGTTCGAACATGCTCTTTCAAAAATCAAATGGGATATTATTGGTTTGGCCGAAGTCCGCCGAGAGGGCTGTTTCATTGAAGATAGACAAAATTATACGTTTTACAATTGTGGCGAAATACAAGGTCAATATGGAGTTGGATTTATTGTTAAAAAACAACAAGGCCTCCAGGTCGAGGATTTTGTCCCTGTAAGTCAAAGAATAGCTGTCTTGAAAATCAAATTGCAACGCGAATCTTATTCCATAATTCAACTCTATGCACCTACTACGAAGGCTTCAGAAGATGAGATAAAAGACTTTTATGAGTCTCTACAAAAAACAATTGAGAAATGTAGTAGAAATATAATATGCATGGGAGACATGAACGCACAAATTGGTGAAATTCCAACTGAAAATACAGTTATCCTGGGTAAATATAGATACGGCAGAAAGAACAAGAGAGGCGAACTATTTGTTCAATTTTGTCAAACAAATAATCTCTCTATAATGAACACACAGTTTAAAAAACCCTTGAAAACACGATGGACTTGGATATCTCCAGATGAAAAAACGAAAAATGAAATTGACTTCTTCACAACTAATAACACAAGAAACGTAGAGAATGTCGAGGTTGTTCAAAATTTCTTATTCCCAAGTGATCACCGGATGGTAAGAGCAACAATAAACACAGAAGCAAGTAAGAAAAAGTCAAGAAAGAAATACAATCAAAATTCACAACAAAAATACAACCGTGAAGAGCTCCAGTTTACTTTATCAAGCAATTTCATCAATCTGGATTGTGCAGGCTCAGTTCAACAAGTATACGACCAAATCGAACAAAAAATCAAATACAGTGCTCAAACAACGTGCATAACAGCTAAAGAATGCAGGAAAAGTGAAATTATGACAGACACGGTTATTAAACAAATACAACGTAGACAACAACTAAAGAGCATAGAAAATAAAACTAAACAAGAAAAACAAGAACTTAGCCTGTTATACAGAACAATAAATAAAAACATAAATGATAACATTAATGACTATCGACTCAAGATATTACAAAATTACTTAGAAACCACTGGTGGTATTAACAAGGCTAACAAAAAATTAAATAAAAAGAAACAGATAATGGCCCAACTCCAGTCAAGCACAGGCTCTACAATCACAAACCGGCAGGATCTTATGCAAGTAGCTACTAACTTCTACAAAAAATTATACCAAAATAACAGAGAAAATCTAATACAAACCCCATTACCACAAAACACCGACGATGTTCCGCCGTTTACTGTACGAGAAATAGAGTTTGCTATAGAAAAACTAAAAAGTGAGAAAAGCCCTGGACCAGACGGAATAAGTAATGAGCTACTAAAAACGGGAAAAGAAAGCATAGTCGAACCACTTACTAAACTTTTTAACATCATATTGGAAAGAAAGAAACTGCCAAACCAATGGACAATCGCTGAAATGATTTAATAGAAGTCGTCAATTTTACATACAAAATTTTTGTGTCAATCGTGGGTGACTTACTGTCCGTGAACGTGTTAAAAATACCTCACCTTTTCAAACTTATGTGGGTTATCCGTGTAAGCGTGGAACATGTAAAAAACATGGCCGACTATGAACAAAAACATCACGATACATCTGAAAATGAAGAGTAAATAAATATAAACAAACATAAAAATGATAAAATAATTGATATATCGATAAGTTGTATAAGTGATATTCCTGTACGCTAGAGATATTAATTTCGTAAAGATTTACTGAAAACAATATATATAATATATAAAAAAAAAAACAATATATCGCTATCTAAAATACGAGTACAGTGGTAGTAAATGTCAACGATCGCTACTGCCATGCTAACGTGAAAGCACATGTTTTACTTAATTAAAAGTTTGTTAAAGACTTTTCGTTATAGTTATAGATAGGTGATAGATGTTATGAACACAAAAATAACACGTCGAAACTCAAATTATAACTGCACAAAAATATAATGCGTCATTTCAAATTGTTGATTATGACATCAAAGATTTATCGCAAGTTGTAATTTCTCATACGAACTAACATTGGCGACTGTACTAGGACTGCGTTTTAAAAATTGAAGATTGAATCAAATGCTGTAAAAGTAGTGAAAGTACTTGATAAGAAAGGCCTCCATCGCACACTTACATTTAACTACTAAACTAAAAATACTAACAAAACCACTTACTTGACTCCATGTAAGCCCTTAAGTTTTCTAAGTCTTTCATCGTCAGGATTTGATGATACCAACCAGTTCCAATTTTGAATGATCGAGAAGCACAGCAAATAGTGTTTAGAACCTTAAAATACAAAATAAATATTTTGTGTCATTAAGTGAAACTAAGGATAGGGAAGAGTGAAAGAAGGAGAGGGAGGCATTTGCCCTGCAGTAGGACGTGTCTGGCTGATAATAAAAATAATAATAAGAACTGAAACTAAAATTAAACGAAATAGTGAATATGAAACTCTCTAAAAAATTTGTCTCCGTGGGAATTTGATATTTTCTCGACTTTGCGTTACTGTACGTTTTTATTGGTGTAAATTTTGGATTTGCTGGATTAATTTCTGAAAATTAGTTCTGGATTTTATCGATTCCTCACATACAAAAAAATCCTCCTGTTTCCTCTATGTAATATTAGACATAATTATGTCAACACAAATGATGAGCTGATGATGGTAATATAAGTTTAACCTCAGATGCAAAATAATTTTCCATCATAAAGATAATTAGTGATTATGGTTTTACATTACATAATACTACCTCGTTTTATATTACATAACTCTACTCACCATGATGTCCATTCTTTTCGAGATTTTGTTTTTGTATAATAATATCACAGACGGTTCCAGATATATTAAGCAAAACTAATCCAAAAATGAGACACATCACAAGATAATCAAAAATATCATTCTTGGCTTCTTCTTTTCGTTTAGTGCATTGGTATTCTAGTAGTTTTGTTTGTAAACCATATTCTTTCCAAATAGTTTCATTGAGGCATTCTGCAAGGCTTTGCTCTAGGTTTAAGTCTTCTTGTTTATGTTTTTCACGACTTTTTATATTTTTTGGGCATGACCTAGTAATACACACTCCACGTTCAATTATACTGTGGTTGTAATGTTTATTTTTCTGCGCGGAATAGTCCTGCAATGTAGGTATATAAAGGTAATAATTTTACATCCCTACTTCTTTTTCTTTTTGTAAGGAACAAGTCGTCTAACAATCTGGTGTTGCATCTCCTATTATTTTTGTACAGTAAATTGGTATTGGAATTTGCATTGATATTCTTCTTCTGTCGTGTGAGACATCGGATAGACATATATTTGCTGGCATTGTAGAGATAGGCATAAAAAAGTTGCACATCAACTTCCGAGATAGTTTAAGGAACTTTCAGACTACATTTTAAAGGAATTTATAATGATACTGGTTAAGGTGTAAAAAAAATCAACTGCAAATATATGAAAGGATGAATCAGCCCATGATACTGAACAACTTTCCACAAGAAACATAAGCCGAAATATGAAAAAAATTTTTGGACCTCTCATATAAATATAAGTTTACTGGGTAGGTTGGTAATTATGCATGGGAGGTCCAAAAATTTTTTCATATTTCGGCCTATGTTCTTTAGGGAAAGTTGTTTAGTTTCATGGACTGGTTCACCACTTGAAATATTTTCAGCTATTTTTTTTTACACCATGTATTAAGAAAATTTGATCCTTTGTACGGGGTTCAAGCTATGGTATAACGAAAACATTGGGCATGATTAGACCATCGAATTGAACAACTTTTAGCATGGAGGTGGTGTTGCGAAACGAAAAATATAAATAATCTAGTGCCTTTACAAAGATTTGAAGAAGAATACAAAGATTACAAAGTTGGTCAACTAATCGAGAACATTTTATGGGACGTTGATTTTTTTTTAGCCCGCGTAGGAGAAGTTTTTTATGCTAAAAAGTTTCATGGTCTGATCGTGCCTGCACAGTTTTTGGTACACCGTCCCTTAAGCAGCTCTTTAAAATCGTTTAAAAAAGTCACCAACCTCAATAAGTTTCATCAGATCATTTTCACCTTCTGAAAACAGTTCAACTGTAGCAGTACAGTACGTGCCATCTTCATCTCTCATGCAAACGTCGTACTTCTCCAGACCGTACACTGGTGGCATGCGTTCGTATTCCGAATCTGTAAAAAGGAAAATGCATTTTTAAAATTCGATGTTTGTAGGTCAGAGAACCTATACGGGGTGTAAGGTACAGCGTCCCAAATACTGATAGGGTGCAAGCAGACCATGAAACTGAACAACTTTCCCCTAGGAACATATGTCAGAAAACGTCAAAAAAATTTTGGTTTCCAATAGTAAATGCAGTAAGCTGATCGCGATTTTGTATGGGAGGTCGAAAATTTTTTGCCATTTCCTGACATATGTTCCTAGGGGGATGTTGTTCAGTTTCATGGTCTGCTTGCATCCTTTAAGAATTCGCTTTATAAATCATACTAATAAATAACAAATTAAATATAGGGTAAAATGCCCGATTGGCGCTGTAAAAAAGAAGCATATATACTATTGAAAGGATACGAGCTGAGAATGATGATGATGAAAGTAAATTATAAAGTACAGTTCGTTGGCGACAATGTAACAAAAAATACTTCAAATAGACTATTTACTCATAGTTTACTAATGGGCATAATTACGAATTTATACAACATTGTAAATTGTTGGTAAGTATACATTCCAAATGTCTATTATAATACACATACATACATACATACATATATCACGCCTTTATTCTTTACAGAGTAGGCAGAGCGTTAACGACCGTAAGAGTACGGCCGCTATCGCCACGTCTGACATTTTTGAGGATTGTTTTCCAAGGTTGTTTAAGAAAACAGGGTGTATCACTATAGTGACAGGTTGTCAGCCTGTCGCCTAAAAATTGTAATACTCCAATACTCTCGAGTCCCTTAGTCGACTCTTACGACACCCGCGGGAAGGATGTGGGGTGATGCTATTCTAAGCCGGCATCACACGGCATTCACTGAATACTTAATAAACACTTTCTTCACTACTGACCGCTATTGGTTCTGACATTGACCACCAAAATAAAACAACTACATTTATGGCTGATTTCAATAGACACAGGAAACGATTGTCAATGCTTCTGAATGAATCTACAGAAACGTGCTCAGAAAGGACCTCACACATAGCTAAAACGTGATCATCACACATCTTATAATACAAGAAAAATTGCTGTAACATCATCACATCGCGTCAGCCTATAGTAGTCCACTGCTGGACGTAGGCCTCTTCCAGGGTAAAACAAAAGACTCGATCTCCCGTTTTTGCCATCAAGACGCTACTACCAGCCACTTTCCTTAAGCCATTGTTCGTTCATCCAGCCAGAGGGCGTCCAATGCCCTAACGCGGCGTTCGGCAGATTCGGGATACGGCAGAAACTTGATTAGGCAGAAACTGGATATGGCAGAATCGTGTTACGGCAGATAAAAGAAGACAATACAGAAGATAAAAAACTATTATAATAGAGTCATTTCCGTATGTCTTTAAAGTGAGTCCGTGTTCTTGGTGTTGGATGCCAGTAAGTAGGCTTTATATAAATAAATAAGTAAATATTATATTATTTGTTAGACTGTACCATTTCAGCCGTAACATGATTCTGCCTTATCCAGTTACTGCCTAATCCCGAATCTGCTGAACGCCGCGTTACTCGTCCAATGCTACGTTTGTAAGATAGGCACTAAATAATATAATTTTTTCACTTTTTTTACCGTTTCTTATGGGTTGAAGAAATAATTACTATTTTCACTAGCTTACCATTTAAATTATAAATAACTGCAGTACAAGTCCGAAAAACCAAAAATGATACAAAAAAATTTTTGAACATTTTTTCACTAATCTATTTATTAAGGTACTTTATGATACTTCTTGATGTTTATAAATTTTATATTGAAATATTTTGTCTAAGTATAAAACGCAACACGTCCACATGCATCTGCGAAAAAATAACCAATAGACATGTATGTCACGCACATTATCTTTTAACTAGGTGCTACAACTTTATAGTTCGAGAGATTGCGACGTAAAAATTAGTATACACACAGGATTAGTCGCACTTGGTTGCGGTAACGAAACGTAGCTGTTGAAAAATTCTAATAAATTTAATTATTGATTTGGGACTTGTTTTATAATGAGCTTAGAACAGTGAGCAGTTACTTGATTTGTTCATAACAAAAGAACTTGGCCTTTTAGTTGGTGGAGTAAGAGAAATATGTCATGAAAAGCAATAGCATTATTAGTCCTTTTACCCATATTATAAATATGAATCCACTGCCTACCTATTTATCTATTGATATATTTATGACTCAATAAAATATTATTTTACATACATACATATATCACGCCTTTATCCCTTGCGGGGTAGGCAGAGCGATAACAGCCGTAAGAATACGGTCGCTATAGCCATGTCTGACATTTTTGACGATTGTTTTCCAAAGTTGTTTAAGAAAACATGTGTATCACTATAGTGACAGGTTGTCAGCATGTTGCCTAAAAATTGTAATACACTAATACTCTAAAGTCCCTTAGTCGCCTCTTATGACACCCACGGGAAGGATATGGGGTGATGCTATTCTAAGCCGGCATCACACGGCGTATTATTGTTATTCAATAATAGGCGAGCAGCCACTGGCTGATGTGCCTATATCTTGGCTGGTGTATGTAAAACAGTTCATAAATGGCACTAGAGTTCACATTATAGTCAGCCACTTAATCACTTATTTTGCTTTAATAGCCACTTATCAAGTCTGTTTTAAAACTGTTATAAATCTGGGACGTTAATGCTTATCTTAGATCGATAGATAGGAAAATCTTTTTTCTTCTAATCACACTTATCTTTAAGTAGCTATCTCTCAGGCTGTGTTGTGTTTTTACTATGAATCATCTTTATAGAGATCGACTAGCGGTTAGTATCAACTGGTTTTTTATTTACGTAGGTTCAAATCTACGTAGGTTATGGTTGTTTATTATTAGGTTTATTTCTATTTATAGCGAACATTCTAAATCTTTCTTCCACTTAACTTTTTTGCATAGTAATGCTGAGAAGTAAACACAGTTTTTTCTTTCTTTGCAACGGAAAAGTTTTGCGGCAGATTTTAGGAAGTAGTTTTCTTCAGTTTTTTTTAAATCTGCTTGGTTTCTTAGTTTTTCGAAGAAACCCACAGTTAAATATCTTTTCTTTTTTTGTATTGACTTAAAACCTTCTTACACAAACTTTTAAAACTATCGCAGATGTTTACTAAGGAAGGGTTCATCGATAAGGACCCGTTAAATCATAACTATGAATAAAGTAAAACTTTTGTTTTTGAAAATAATTTTTAATGGATTTTGTCAATAGGCTAGAAGACCGTGCAATAAATCCTGCCATATTAATGAGATCAAACTTGTAAACACACATGTCTAGGTTTTTACTTCTTTCGGGGTAGACAGATCGTTATAATATAAGTCATAAAAACACAGCCGTTACTGACGCTTTTGATCTGATACATATTTAAAGGCTGGTCCAAAAATATAGTGTACTATAACAATAGTAATAATGTTGCTAGACACTGTTAAAAATATATATTTATTACCATAATATATAAACAATACAGAAATCAGATTTGACATTGGTCCCCGCACGAGGCAAACCTGTATCGCGGAAAACCGGAGAAAAATATCGTCTAAAAAGAGCATCCAAGAAAAAAAAAAGCAATATCAGAAAAAGGAAGATTAACCTAACATACATATTTAAAAATAAAACAAAATCTTAAGGATAATGTAAATATGAGTTATACAGTTCCGGTTAGTGCCAAGTTATAATATGGTTAAGAGATATTATAAATATACTGTAAAATAGGGCATTTCTCTATGCGATAGAGTGAGAAACACTGAAATACGCAGGAGGACCAGGCTAACCGACATAGCTAAAGTGATAACGGGGAGAAAGTGGAAGTGGGCGGGTCACATATGCCGAAGGACGGATGGCAGATAGGGAAAGAAGGTGCTGGAGTGGAGACCAAGAGAGGGACGACGGAACGTGGGTGGACAGCCGGCAAGATGGACAGACGACATAGTCAAAGTTGGCGGGAAAAATTGGAAGAGAGAAGCCCTTGATCGTCAAAAGTGGAGATCATTGGAGGAGACCTACACTCAGCATTGGGTGGCTATAGGTTGAAGAAGAAGAAGATGAAGACGACTGTAAAATAAATAATGATAATAAATAAATATTAAAAAATAAATTCATAACGATCTATTGACTATTTTTGAATATGTAAAAGATCTTCAGTGTCTTCGTAGCTCATGGATAATAGATATTTTTTTACGCGACCTTTAGCCTCTCGTAAGGTTAAATTAGAAACTTTGCAATTTTGCATTGTTAGCTGTAGCACAATATGTATTGAAACCTTTGACTCCCAGACGCCTCTTATCACACAAACGATTAAAAAAATAGGGTAATGCTATTTTAAAGCAGTATGATATCAGTTCATATTTATATCTTTGTGTATTTGTTCCCAGTCTGGTTAGGACATTGCGGGCTGAACCACCCGATTGTCCGTAAGTAAGATGGTTCCGTGTTTCGGATGGCACGTTAAGCCGTAGGTCCCGGTTGCTGTCTATGATCACTTAGACGGCGGTCGTTACACAACCATGTCAGAAGCCTGCTACTTGTAGAAGGCGGTTGAAAAATTCTGACACTAGGGTTCGTCGGGACGTTGGACGACTTGGTGTCCCACACGAGAAGAAGAAAAAAGCAGTATCGTACGGCAGCAGAAAGTAATTTATGAAATAAAAATCACATTATACTCTTCCCCGGCAGTTCACATTTACAATCCTTTGCTATTAGTGCGCTCCACTGAAACTGTGTTATTAGGGTTAAAACTTGGATAAGTGACATACATACATACATACATATAATTATCACGCCTTG
Source organism: Keiferia lycopersicella (assembly GCA_029255805.1). Lineage (NCBI taxonomy): Eukaryota > Metazoa > Arthropoda > Insecta > Lepidoptera > Gelechiidae > Keiferia > Keiferia lycopersicella. The sequence continues at coordinate 2,286,181 of JARACZ010000018.1, forward strand.
CGGGGTAGGCAGAGCGTTAACGACCGTAAGAATACGGTTGCTATCGCCACGTCTGACATTCCTGAGAATTGCTTTCCAAGGTTGTTTCAGAAAACATGTGTATCACTATAGTGACAGGTTGTCAGCTTGTCGCCTAAAAATTGTAATACACCAAACCCTCGAGTCCCTTAGTCGCCTCTTACGACACCTGCGGGAAGGATGTGGGGTGATGCTATTCTAAGCTGGCATCACACGGCACAAGTAACCAGTGGCGTGCACAGGGTTTCATCACTGGGTAGGCAGTAGGTAAAACAAAGACGCTTTTCAAATTTTTTTTGTAGGTATTTTGAAGATGTTTCGGAAACGAAACATTAACCGGATTTTATCATGGCAAACGTCACATTAATAAACAAACAAAATTATCTAACTATATTGGTACCTTATTCACAAAACATCGCGAGCCAATTTGCAAACGTACCTTTCTTGTGAGTGTCATTTCCAAATCGGGTACACATCCATCTCTGCTTCTATCGCACACAGATCACATTATGATAAAACTTTTTCCAAAAACTGGTGCCCTTTTTGTAAACACAATCATGTCATCTGTATAAACTTATTTCAACACAGACCTCATTCTTATTTTGTCAAAAAGAACCATTACACCAAATAACCATAATACTAAATTTTACTACAATTTAAATAACAACGAAAACAATTAGTAAACAATACGCATCAAATAATGGAGGTTATTTGCAATTTGTAGATACACGAACTTTGGATACGCACTAAAACCCCCCACGCACCACGCACGTTTTGCGAGCGGATGACTATGGTGATTTACTTTTTAAAATTCGTTTGGTTTTGTAGTTGAAAAAATGTTGCTAAGGTAGGTACTGCCTCTTGAGCTTTCATACTCCGCCACACAAAAAACTACTACTACTGCACCATTGCAACATTTGTGTGTGTAGAAAGGTCACACCTACAATGTAGTTACGTTGATTTCACACATTCATACTTTTAGGCAGCGGGCGAGTCCACCTTCTCTGATTGACATTTCGATTCAGCGAATAGTGGCGCGAAAGAACGGGCGAGTCCATTTTCTTTGATTGACATTTCGTACTTGAGAGATATTCAGCCAATAGTGGCGCGTAACAGTAATTGCGTTCCATTTTACGATAAAGTGTTGTTCTAAGATAATAAAAATTTAAATGAATTAAATGAATTAATTATTAAATTGTAAGCTGGTGAAAATCGCAGGGTAAGCAGTGCTTTTATGCCTTTATGGACCGCACGCCCCTGCAAGTAACTTATGAAATAAAAATCACATTATACTCTTCCCCGGCAGTTCACATTTACAATCCTTTGCTATTAGTGCGCTCCACTGAAACTGGGTTATTAGGGTTAAAAGTTGGACAAGTGGCGCCCTTAAAAACAAAAAAAAACGGAATATCATGGCTTTCATAGGTTATATAAGATCAAATGTAATGGAGATTAAAATGATGTTGCACCCAAGAAAACTATGTTGCATACACAAACTATGGATGTCATCGCGTGCGGCGGCCCTGACGCAAATATCATTTTTGCTCTGTGTTTGCATACAAACCTGTCACACCTACCTACAATTATCGTATTCGTATGAATATAATTATCACATTTATTGAAAATCTTTTCATGACTGTTTTCAAACAATTTCAAGTTCCATTGCTGAACGTCAACCCCTTAAAAGAAACTGCTAATATTTGTTGTACTTAAACTACAATTGCCTGCTAAAATAATAGCGTGTTTTAATAATATTTCTCAATATTACAGCCCTATTTTACTAAAAGAGTAGTTTGGAACATGTACTAGTTACCATACATATATGCTGATGTGCATAGCATCATACATGACTTAAAATATTAATAAAATTGTGTTAAAACTTTATATGAGTGAGGGTGTCACAAAATATATATGTTTATCGGGAATCAGGAGCACTTCGTTTGACTGAATGTACTGATTGTTTTTTTTTTCGGATGGCGGCACCAGTTTCGTTAATGTTGCACCTTAGCTCTGCTAGCGTATTCAAGTAGTAAGCGTTCACAAAGCAGGTACACTTGATGCTATCCACTCCGCCTTTGTATGTGATTTACGCTTTGTACCAATAATAGTCATGTTGAAGGCCTACTAGTCGACAGAAAACCTCTGATTTGGAACCTTTAATCACTCATTCATATATGTATAGATTCGGTGCCACAGAAAAAACCTCCACCTAATATCGTGTCCGGCGTGCCCCAACACCTGCACAAAGGACGACCTTTATGACAGCGTCTCCCAGCGCTGTTAATGTGGCCAAGTTCTGGGCTACGACGGTGTAGTGTCTGCCATCGAGACGCTAAGAAGAAGAACAAACCTCTAACAAAATCTGAAAAATAATTTGACCTCACCAAAGGGCCAAAATTAGGTGTAAAAATACTAGTTGCAAATATTTTGGCGTGTCTATCAGCCCATGAAATTGAACAACTTCCCTCAAGCAACATAGGTCGTGCTCAGATTAAGAGTTGAGTTGTCCCATAACCTTAACAGCTACAACAGTCCACTGCTGGACTCATACTCCCCACGCTTGGCAGGCGGACTGGCGATCTCCGTTCAAAATGTAGCATTTACAGGGAACACTGCTAGCCATTCTCTTAATGATTATCCCTTAGTAGGTGTTTACGACACCTATCTCTTTTTTCGTGTGGGACATCGAGTCGTCCAACGGCCCGATGAACCCTAGTGTCAGAATTTTTTAACCGCCTTCTACAAGTAGCAGACTTCTGACTTGGTTGTGTAACGAGCGCCGTCTAAGTGATCATAGACAGCAACCGGGACCTAAGGTTTAACGTGCCATCCGAAACACGGAACCATCTTACTTACGGACAATCGGGTGGTTCAGCCCGCAATGTCCTAACCAGACTGCTTTTCTAAGCTAAGATAAGATAAGATTATCGATTTTGTAAATGTTTCTTATTTGGAGGTTAATAAAATTTTTGTATCAAAAATTTCAATTCGTATTCCATGGAAAACATGAAACAACAGAAAACGAGTCTTCGCTTACGGTAGGTACTTGTTTCTTCCGATTCACTTGTTCCGGTTTATTGCGCTACAAAGTACCATTAAGTCGATGCTGTGGAACAAAGAAATAACGAGATATTAAGAAGGTATCACTGATCGCGTTTCTTCCTTTTGATGAAACTGGAAATTAAGCATGGTATCAAAAAATATAAAACAGACTGCGACATTTAACCGACTTCAAAAAAAAGGTTCTCAGTTCATTGGGTCGTTGAACGACTTGGTATCCCACACGAAAAGAAGAAGAAGAAGTTTGACCTGTATGTATGTATGTTTGTCCGCGATTATCTCGCGTTTGGATGAATCGATTTTGATGCGGTTTTCAGAAAAGTATTTGTCAGAGCTAGGAGAAGGGTTTAGGCATTTTAATCGGCAAAAAATGAGGATGGAATGAATTATCAGTTTATTTCAGTTATATTTTCATACTAGAAATGTAAAACCGCTCAACCGCCGTCGACGCAGCGCTAGCGTAGTTCGTCGAGTGATGTTTTAGTATGGGGAGTGACGTGTCTAGTATGGTATCTGACAGAACCCTGCAAAATTTTAGCGCTCTGTCATGCGTCAAGTGTGCAATCCGCCTTAACATAGAATAGAGTTATATAGCTAGCCAGAGCTATATCATAATTTTTTTCCCTTACCGCTCTCACCAAAAATCTAAAGGCTCAGTAAAAAACCCTCTAAACAATTAACTTTTCAGCTAAACCTCTTATCTGAATCCTCAATCTGCTCTTGACGGACGGTTATCGGACGGACAAATTGCCGGTCGACTGTACATCGAATAATTAGGAAGTAATTTCCGGGAGCTATCCTATCAAGCCACTCACTTTTAGACTTACTATCGATAAGACCCAGTGGGTCTTACTTGTGAGATTGCATTTTGTTCGCGAAACCGGTCGCAAAATATACTAAATTAGAATATTGGCGAAGTTCACCCCATTTCTTTCCCGCGGCGACTAAGGCACTGTAGGGTTTCATGTGTGTTGCATTTTTTAGGCGACAGGCTGACAACCTGCAACTATAGTAATGCACGAATCATCTAAAACAGCCCTCAATTTGTCAGACGTGGTGTTGGCGACTGTTTTTAACGGCCGTTAGCGCTCTGCCTACCCCGCAAGGGATAAAGGCGTGATATATGTATGTATGTGTGTGTATACAAAAGCATTACTTTTTTTTTACTGGAATGTGGATACTTTAAACCACACTTCGAACCTTTTTTAGTCAGTGCGTCTCATTATGTGACAGGTTCAGAAATCTACTAATAGGAAGAAATAAAAAAATTGTTACTTCATTTACTATTTTTAAATAGTCACAATAAGCTGCGTAAATAGACTATTTGCAACGCTCGGGCCTTTCGTCTCGCTAGGTAGTGGTTCTAATAAGTGAACGACTCTTCCTATCCTTTTTTTTTCTATTCCAGGAACGGATTGTGTACCTTACCCTACATAACTCATTTTAATCTGACTGCGATCCTTATATTGTCCAAAAATACTACGACTTCATTCATAATTTTTAAAAATATTCAAACTTTGAATTAATATACAGAAAAATTGCATAAAATGAAGTGTTCTGACGCCATCCACAATAGCAATGAGTGACGTCATTTATTGCTATTTTCCTACTAAATACCTTTTCAGATCGTTTTAAAAAGTATCTCATTGACCTGCCAGTCCCTAACCCTATTGGACCCAATGGGTCTACTAGGCAGTTGGTCTAGTAAGCAAAAGACTCTTCCGATCAGGAACGGATAGTGTACCTACATTACTAATTGAAACCTGACTGCGATCCTTATCTTTGGAATGTTTCCAGTTACAAAGGAATCGGTATTTAAAGTGCCGGAGCGAAGCGTTTGCAGTTTCGCAAATTGCGAGGTTTGGAATAGTTTTTGGGTACCGATTTTCGATTTATAACCAACTTGAGTGAATATTTTACCTATAATTAAAGAAACGATTCTCTTGTACAAAAAAAGTAGAACAATTTGTGACGAATAATTGGGAATCAAATTGTAAAAATATTTTTATTTTTTTGCACAATTTGTCATGTTGTCAGTACCTACTTGAGAAAACGGGGTGATGTTTTTCTACCCTTGAATAAAAAACGAAACGGTGATCTTAAAAGTATTTAAGTTATAATCTCTTTCATGCAACACCTACAAAATATCTAAGAAGATACTTATGCATGCAACGTTTCAACGTTCATGAGCAGTATCATTCGCATTGAGTCATCAGCTTGCTGCGTCATTGCCTTGACAACTGGAAAAATATTATTTGTGGGTAAAAAACGAAACAAATTGTATTCCCTCAAAAACCGCAACGTTAAAAGTTATATTGTCAAGATTTCTGCACCATGTTTCCATGAACGCAGTGCGTCAAACTTTATTTCAAAAGCCTCCTAATATAGTTTGCGTCATATTATTATTCTTCTTTTACCTTGAGAATAAAACCAGGGCAATAAAAACTTTACTTTTGACCTGACGCTGCATAAGCCGTTTATGCCGTTTAGAATAGCAGCATCCCATTTCCACCCGTCGGTATCGTAAAAGGCGACAAAAGAATGGATCCAAGGAGTGGGCGTTCCATAGAAAGGTCTTCAAAACCCCGTCTGCTGGTAGATACTGGAACAAAATATGTGTGCAAACATTTTTTATCAAGGCGTTACTGAGTTACATGCCCATGCATATACTACTACAACCGCCACTAAAGTGTAGTGCTGGACATGGGCCTCCAACTAATGAAGGTGTTTTCCCTACTCACCACGCTTGGCAGGCGGATTGCCGAGCGCAGTGCAAGATGTTTAATTCGCACTGAACGCCGCTGCCCATTCTTTGGATATATCAACGTCACTTCCTCATTTCTAAAAATCTTAACAACGAAGCATACAGGGTGTATTTTTTCGACTGCCGCAAGAGACCTTAGAGTCCAAACTAATTGGCGTTCCACTTTTTGTTGAGACAGATCGAGTGTGTTTCTTTGAATTCAATTCGGTTTTGTTTGATGTCTTTTTGTTTTTGGGGCGGAAATAATTGATTTTCGCACCAGGCTGAGAAAAGGCACTCTTGTGACGGATGTAATTGATTCTTTATTAACCGTGTTTGTGGAAATTTACTTTTGTGTTCAAGTAACTGAACAGCTTTGTCTTGTTGCCTTGTTCATTATGTGCTTGATGAAAACACTGATGCCGTTAATTAAGTAGGTAAATAAAAACTTTATCAAAAGGTCTAGGACTAAGCTTTAGGACTGAAAACTTAAGAACTTTTAGGTTAGGAGTAGAGCACGTTTTTCTTTTTTTACGGTTAAATCCACTATCTCGCCTGAGAAGGTAACAGAAAATGATTTTTGACAGCTTGGTATCTAGCTCAATTATAAAATACCATTTCAATTTCAAGTTATAATGAATACTCAGATCCGTATTTATAAATCGCACTCAACTCTGAGATCGATCTCAAGGGCAACTTTTGACAAATGTCAGTCAATACTAACAGCATCTCAAAGTCACGCTCAAGATCAGTCTCAGAGTTGAGTGCGGTTTATAAATACGAGCCTTACAGCTTATCTTTGACAAGAAATGATCTCATAATTTATCACCACGAAAACGCCTACACGAAAACCATGACGAGTGACATAAAATAAAATATTTATTTACTGCTAATGAGAGTTTAAATGACGAAAGGAGAGCGCGGGTTCGTTCATAATTAATTCCCGCGTCATTACTGGGGGCATGTGCGAAGTCGATTCCAATATGTTCCAGTTCCAATATACCAAATAATACTCGCCAGTAATGACAAGCAATTAAACAACACGCTGTATACAGAGGCGTTGGAATACAAGGCAAAAATTTGGAGGAGAAATAAAAAAAAATCTGAAATATTCATTTCAAGTTACAATAATTCAGCTTAAGTGCGGAAGTCTAAAGACGAACTTGGCGGATCGCATACTTGACGCACGACCTAGCGCTAAAATATCGCAGCGGTCTGTCAGATCTATACTAGAAACGTCATTCCCCATACTAAAACCGCAATCGATGGATGACGCTGCGACAGCGCTGCGTTGACAGCCGTTGAGCGGTTTTAGTATGAAGATTGACATTTCTAGTATTGATCTGACAGACCGCTGCGATGTTTTAACGCTCCGTCGTGCGTCAAGTGTGCGATCCGCTAGTTGGAGGAATTTATCGCAGGTGCTATGACATTCCACTGCTGAATATGGGCCTGTTGAAAAGGTTTTGCTTCTAAGTCTCGTGATCTATACGTATGCTCGAATACGCTGCATTTTCGACAAGCGACAGTATTGGAATGGAAGTCTCTACACGTTGGAAAGAGAGGAAAGTCCAACTAACGTGCAACCATAAAACAATAGTGCTACAAAAAAGTCGCCTGAATGCGCAAATCTTTGGATCCTTATTGTGAGAAGCACAGGACCTATAAAAAGCGTAGGTAATGTCCATGGTTAAAGTCATATAAAGGAAATGATACACGACAATCAAGATGATTTACTAGTACATAGCCCTGCAATTACCAATACCTTAATAAAAAATACTATAAACTTGCATAGAGCGAGTGAGAAAAGATATCTATGTAAAGCGCCTGCCGTTTTTGTGCGAGCACTGTGGTTATCTAGTGGAGTTCTGGCTGTAATTGTTGTTGCGGGGCTAAACTTTGCAGCTTGGCTTTCTGTTGGTGACAATTTGATACCTAATTTATTTTTAGCTTTACCGTTGAACAATTCAATATGCATGATTGGGGTTGAGCTACCGCAAATTAAATGGAAATATTTTATAAGACTTTTTCAAATCGACAACTTTTTTGGCTTGTGGTAAGATGTAAGCAAAACGCATATAAGCCGCATGTTTCTTCAAAATATGTTGCTTACATTTCGGCTGATGTGGCGCAGAAGTACTGCAACTGCCTGCGACGACGCAAGCGTTTAGGTTTTGATTCCCAGTGGGGCACTCACAAAGTTGACATTCATCACGTGTGAATTTGTTTCTAGTCTGGTTAAGAAAAACAATCTCCTGAATGCAGTACTTTTCCTAACACCCGATATATCGTATTGGTAGATCGGTAATGACTCCAATGGAATGACTATAATGGCTTTTATCAGTCCGTTGGAAAGTCGTCCATGTAAAGAGTTTTACGTGATAGCTTTAACGGGCTTACACTTTGCGAAATTGCCATGGATTTGTCTGACAGAGAGTTTTCTGTTGTTCAGTGAAGTTTAAATCGTCAGTTTAAGGGTATTTCTTCTTTTCTCTTCTCTGACTCCAGTCCAAAAGGCCGGTGTTCATCGGACCATTGGATCACATTCTTAAGAACGTGGTATCCCACACACAAAAAGAAGAAGTCGTCCAACAACTTGGTTTTTCAACCAGGTACAGGTTGTGAACCGACCGCTATGTAATCAAAGACAGCAAGTACTAAGCATAAAACTCAAAAAGGATCCAAAATTTAATTATTTTTCGCAAACTTCAGTTCTCATCACTTATAGCTCAAATGCTGTCATTATCATGAACCGACATCTCAATATCGTCCATAATTTGAATGGAAGCGGCCGCTACCGACCCACGTCACTTGTCAAAGCTCTTCATTTCGGTCTGAAAGCCAGTGAACAGGCATTGAGATCGTTTTCATGCTTAGTTGGGTATTCTGGGTAATCATACTTATTTTTTCATAGTATGTCATGTAGGGCGTAGGGGTTTTAAGCCTGTATGGATTCAACTTGCTTTTATATGAAATATGATGAATACCTAACGTAGGAAATCTTTGACGCCATATTCAAACAACCCAATATTCCGGGAAAAGTTTATTACAGCAGTTACAATAGTCCACTGCTGATACACGCGCCTCCCCTATTGATACACCAATGCAGCATACTAGGGGGATCGATAGAGGGACTATTAGATATGCTTACTATACCTATGCCATACTCATATAACAGTTGTCACGATTGGCAAGCGGATTGGCGACTGTTGTACTGTCATGCTCACGTCAGGTTAGACAGTCGAGTGTAGCGGCATAAGAATGGTCCAAATTCAATTCTATACACAGTTTGTGCTTGATTGTACACGGACTGATAACCGGTGGAGCATGAGAGTTCTGGAGTGATGATCACGTACCGGTAGGTGCAGCGTAGGATGGCCCCCCGCGAGACGGATAGACGATCTGGTCACGGAGAAATGCGGGTTGCAGGCCGCTTTTGATTTGACAAGGTGGGATTCTTTAGGGGATGCCCAAGTTCAGTAGTGGATGTCCTATGGCTGATAATAATATTATGATGATGATGTACAATGTATTGTATTTATATGGAGTGCTGCTGCCAGTTCTTTTCCTTACATGTCTTTGAAAACCATTTTGATAAAGAACTCAAATAAAACTCGTACAGCACGACGGAATAGGTGCCTAGAGTTCCTTTAAGAACTACTTTACTTTTATAGTTCAGCGATTCACAAAAATGTTTTATCGAAAAACTTCTTCACATAAATGTCAAATACATCGCATTTGAGTTAGAAGCGGGGAAAAGGGTCGAGAGAAGAGATGAAACTCTTTGCCTGAGGCTCAATCCACATATTAAGCATAGTCATTTATATGTGGGAGGTTAGGTATAACAACTTCACTATCCAATGCTTGCTCTCACTAACATTCGCGAAAAGTTACATTCAAACTAACCAGTTTTTCTTTTTTCGTGTGGCGGTTCCCATCCGATGAACCACCGCCTACTACTAGTATTACAGCGTTTCTCCACTTATCCGGTCCGGCTGCCGGATGTCGGAAGTAGCCTTCCGACAATATCATAATGCTGGATGATGCTTTTCCACCTAACCGGTAAAAGACGGACAGCAGGATGACGTCATGGTAGAGTTCAAAGGGTAACTTTTATATATGCATACTTTTTGTACGTCTGTCACTTCGGACCGTCACAATCCAAAATATCGGTTTCGAAAATTCCCGGATCTATAAATGCCGGATGCCGGAATAGTGGAAAAGCATGTTTAGTAGTGTAATAGATTTCTAAATCGGATCGGAAATTGACAGACCAGACGAGAAAGGCTCTTAGGCTTCTGAGGTTGAGTATTTTCACCCCCATGTTAGTAATTATAGACAGCAACCGGGACTTACGACTTCGTCTCAGACCGAAACACGGAACCATTTTGCTAACGGAGAATCAGATGGTTCAGCCTGCAATGTCCTGACCTATGTGCGTCGCAGGCAGTCGCACTACAACTGTTCTACATCATTCTCGTTGTCTTATCCCATTCTCTGTCGGGGTCGGCTACCTAACCTAGGAGAGTTGACATGGAACCAAATTTTTACACAAAGCGACTGCCATCTGATCTCTGCAACCCGAAGGCTAACCTGGCCCGAATCCTAGGTTAAGTCACATTCAAATATCATCTGATTACAAATTTTATTTGAATGTGGGTTTCATGACGATGTTTTTTCCTTCACCGTAAGAGCAGTCGGTAAATGTACGTGAGTAAAAAACATTGGTACTTGGTGGGGATCGAATTCGGGTCTCACGATTGTAAGACCGGTGTCCTATCCACTTTGGCACCGTGTTTGGCACCGACGCTCAACCCACATTTGCCGCAATGTATGCTGAAGTTGATGCCGGCTTATTTTCGGGATTACATGTGGAGTGATAGGCCTGAGGCGTTACTGAAATAAGTTTGTAGTGAGTGGCCGCAAACCTACACCAACACAACACGTTCTCCTGCACTATTTAATTAAGTTCCTGGAAGGTCTGCGCAGAGCCGCATTCAGTAATTAAATGGAAAATTGGTAGGTACCTAGTTTCACATAGGTGTGCTGTTGTTTACATCGGAAATTCAGATAGAAATGTTGTGGCACGTATCATCGCACAGCATCACCCATAATTTTATTGTTTACTCTGACTATGGGTAACTAAAAATTGTTGACTTACCCAAGCATCTAACTGAATTAATGGTTTTTATAAAAAAAAGAATCAAACTCCCATACAACATCACAATCAGCCGAATGCCTTTATTATTAAATAAAAGTAAGAAATTTACATAATTATTAGGTACTTACTAAATTTTTGGTAAAAAGGTGCTGATTATTGGCTTTTACAATAAGGGCACGATATGTTCTTTAAAGAAAATTGTTTAGATTCATGGTCTGATTTCGCCCTATCGCTCTTTCTATATTCGGAAGGCTGTGTGTATAAAGGTCAAAGTTGGCACGTGTACGACTTTTAGTTTATTAAGATTACAGAACCTTAGTTCCTCCCTGTGTTCGGGCTCTTATTTATTTTACCGGCAGTTCCCTGTTTATTTGTAAGGGCCGTATTTGCTTCTACTTTATTGGAGACCAACTGTAAGTTTATATAAACATCCCCAAGAATATTTTGATGGATTCACATTTCAGTATTTTCTAAGGATTTCTTTTCCTACGTTTTTTTCTAAAGATTTTTTGCCTAGAATCGTGATCGAGTCTAGAAACGAGGAGATCCGTAGACGAACCGACGTAGACGAGACGACCGAAAAAGGTAACCGATATAGATAAAAGAGTCAGCAAGCGAGAGTGGCAATGGGCAGATCACATTGGTCGAATGACTGATAACCGGTGGAGCAGAAGAGGTCTCGAGTGGAGACTACGTACCGGTACACGCGGTGGCCCCTGCGAGATGGACAAACGATCTGGTCAAGTCCGTGGGGAAATGCTGGATGCACGCCACTTGACAAGGTCGAAATTCTTAGGGGAGGTCTATGTTCAGCAGTAGACGTCTTATAGCTGAAATGATGATGATGTGCCTAGAATAATTCGATTTTTCCTTGAAGATTCGCCACTTTGAATTTACATACTTTTTATAATATTTTTTAAATTTTACTTACGATTCATACATACTCTCGAAAAACATACATGCCTAATCCTCCAGGCAGACGAATAAAAACTGATTCCCAGTATGATAAATACAATGCAAGCTTGTACTGTATGAGCTATTGCGCTCTTAAATTTTATTTTATGTTACAGACGGTTTCATTGTTACTACCAACATATTCTTGGATTGAATTATAAATAAATAGCTTGATGATATAAAATGCATGAAATTCTTAGAATACGCGTCAATACCCGTCTTTAGTTGGCTAATCTTCTTTGTTACACACGACTCATCAGCATCATCATCTGCCTGCCATTATCCCAATTCATTTGGGGTCGGCGCTACATGTCTTCTTCTTCCAATAATCTCTATCTGCAGTTTTGTCTTCTTTTACCAATCATAACATCAGTGATTAACTAACCTTGAGACCTTGAGGGCCGGAACATGCACGGTCATAGGCTTCCCCATATTAGGTCGCTCTTTAGTCTCTTATGACACCCACGAGTTTTCTCTTCTCTTTTCGTGTGGGACATCGAGTTGTCAAACGACCCAATGAACACTAGTGTTAGAATTTTTTAACCGTCTTCTACAAGTAGTAGGCTCCTGATACGGTTGTGTGACAACCGCCGTCTAAGTAATCATAGACAGCAACCGGGGGGTTTAACGTGCCATCCAAAACATGGACCCATCTTTCTTACGGACTATCGGGTGGTTTAACCCACAGTGTGACTGGGAACAAATTCACAAAGAGTTAAATATGAACATTTTGAGTGACCCACCGAGAATACAATCCGGAACTTTCTGCGTCACAGGCAGTCGCACTACCAGCGCGCCACATTGGTCGTCAAAACAAAAGTAGTGTAAATTGATCTCTTATTTATGTACCTTGATTTGCTGCTATAAGTTCTGTGTTCTACAACTGCGGTTCCCCTATTTGACGTCCGTTAGTGTGCACGTCTGGGAGGTAAAAGAGGATTTCAAATTCCCTATACGAAAAACCGATGTTGATACAGAAGCAAAGCAAAAACGCTTATGATTGTAGATTAAATATAACTTTATCTATGCTGTGTTTTGGATGTACAATAAACTGTTTTACTTACTAACTCTTTTGCACTAAGGCGAGGAACACACTTGACGCACGACGGAGCGCATAAATATCGCAGCGGTCTGTTAGATACATAGGTACTAGAAATGTCAATACCTATACTAAAACCGCTCAACCGCTGTTGATGCAGCGCTATCGCAGTGTCATCGGAGTGCGGTTTTAGTATGGGGAGTGACGTTTCTAGTATCTGACAGACCACTGCGATATTTTTGCGGTCCGTCGTGCGTCAAGTGTGTTCCTGGCCTTACGGTCGTCAGGTGTGGGATCCGTCAAAAAGGTACCCTTACAAGGTACATTATGTAACATCGAAGGTCGCTATTTCACGCAAAATATTGTGCTAACACGGCTGGGCAATATCCGGACCCTATATCCGCACAGAATTTGGTTTCAAGGATGAAAGTAAGTGAACAAAAACAATACAGATTATAGACTCCTTAGTTTATTTGACCTTCTACTTGTACAGGTACAACAGTCCACTGCTGGACATGGACCTCTCCCAAATTGGGGGCTATGTCGTAGTGCCGTGTGATGCCGGCTTCGAATATGCCGTGTAATGCCGGCTGTGAATAGCATCACCCCATTTCTTCCCGGGGATGTCGTAAAAGGCGACTAAGAGACTCAAGGGTTTCATGTGTATTACGACTTTTAGGCGACAGGCTGACAACCTCTCACTGTAGTGATACACAAATTATCTCAACCGGCCCTCAATATTGGTCAGACGTGGCGATAGCGACCGTAATTTTGCGGTCGGTAACGCTCTGCCTACCCCGCAAGGGATAAAGGCGTTATATACGTATGTATGTCGCAGTCTTAATAAGACAACGACCGAAATCAATAATTGGCGAAACTGAGTTAAGTGCGAAAATCGACAGCAAAGAGCATGTCTCATAACGTAGTGTAAAGAAGATCAACCTTTTTCCCATAACAATAAGGTAGAAAATAGAGGAGTCTTTATCTTACTATCCCCGCGCCCCTGCTTCATTCGTCTGACAACGACCGATTTAGTCTTGCGCCGGCCACCGCGAGCGGAGGTTGTGTCGCACATCGCCCGATTACGGGATACGTCGTTGTTTCACTTAGACTTTGGATAAGTTTATTGAACATACTTAAGTAAGAGAACGACCGATTTTGAAATACGTCGTTGTCTTACGAAAACTGTTTGTGATTAAGTTGACTGATTTTGTATTCAGTCGTTCTTTTACTTACATTGTGTACAGACTCATTGACAGTGTTAAAGTTAAGTCTATGTTCTTTTGAAAATCTGACATTAACTGTGTTGGAAGTCAAATTCGGTCTATGTTACATTGAATAAATTAAAATAATGATGGCTCATTTATATTTAGGTCTATATTTTATAAAATTCTAGTTAACTTGTGTCATAGTATTATGAAATAAGTCATTGTTTTTTTTTAATTTGGATCAAGCTATTTTAGATAAGTCACAAGAAATCTATAAGCTTGTGGTCACTTTAGCCAGGTATGTGCTCAATCGAATTCTACGCACTACCTATAAAATCATTGGTGATGAGTATATTGTATTTTATAGGTAGCTTAAGCAACATATTACTACCCCAAATAATAAATAAGTAATGATCTCGCTAATGAACAGGCGGTTCGGAACGAGACTATCCGCAAAAAGACCAAAGTAATGGATATAGTCCGAAAGAGTAGCAAACTGAAGTGGCAGTCGGCTGGTCACATCTGTTGTTGTCAGAACCGACGGCCGGTGGAGTATGCGGTTTCCCAAGTGGAGAGCACGCCTTGGCAAGCGTATCGTTGGACGCCCTTCGGCCAGATGGACCTATGACTGAAAGAGAGCAGCTGGTAGCGACTGGATAGCGAAAGCAAGAGTTTGTACCCTGGGGGAGGTCTACGTTCAGCGGGCACAGTCAGTTCAGTGGACTGCTATAAAATGATTTGATGATAGTTGAAACAGAACCAATTTGTTTATGGGGGTTAGGGTAGGATAGGATTCCTCGTCAACAAAGTACTTTCTGCCAACACTGACAACGTGACGGAGATATGCTGCGTCTTGACCAGGGTAGTTTACCTTACCTCGTACTGAAATTGGCCAAGAGACACTCTGTCAAGGTTGTACATGTATATGCACTGAGTTCGAACATCTCAGATGAAGAAGTGGAGGCCCCATAAGACGGCGTGTCGAAGGCTACGCACCGACCGAGTGAAACCCACTAACGGTTGTCATAAGGGACTTCGACGCCAAAATGGGATAGGGCAGCGAATCATGTTAGGGACATGGCTACGGGAACTGAAACCAGAGAGGCCAGATGCTGGTCAACTTCCTCAGCAGACAAGGGCTGTTTTGTCTGTATGAACACCTTTTTTCAGAAAAAGCCCCAACCCCAAGCAGTGGATCTGAAAGATATAATAATATATAGTGGATCTGATAGCTATGACGGAAAGACGAAGAACAAGATTGACATTTGTGCTTTTTATTCATCATGACGATTAACCTTTTGAACGCCAATGACCACTATAGTTACTAAACGCTCGCGTACATACGACGCCACTGACGACTAAAGTAGTCCAAATTTACCTATTTTTATAACTTAAATTCTGTCTTGTTTAAGACACCGGGCTGCTTGCCGATAAGTTTTTACCATCTTCATATTTTTCTATGCTTGGCGTCGGGGGTGTGCCGACGTAAAAAAACTCTGGCGTGCAAAAGGTTAAAAGACACATATTTATAATATGGATGACTCTGTCATCTTCTTAATAACAAGCGATCACCGACTTGTAAGAGGCACCATAAATATCAACTTCAAGCTGGAATGTGCCGCATGGTGAGGTCACTTCTCTGCTCCAATTTGTCCCAAACTAAAAAGGCTCCCGCGGAAGACAGGGTGGACTCTGAGCTGCTAAAGGCTAGTGGGAAACTGGTCCTTGCGGAGCTGAAAAGGCTATCCAACTCACGTGATAGTCAATAGGACAACCCGGAAGGCGTGGAGCAGTGATGTCGTGGCTTTGTTTTAAAGAAAGGAGATAAAACGCTTCTCAAAAACTACATGCCGATCACACTGCTGCATGCGCCACGTCTATAAGCTTTCTCGAGAGTCGTAACGAATCGTCTGACATCAAGAGTTGACGCCTTTCAGCCACCGGTTCAGGTAGGGTTTCGTAAAGGCTTCAACATTGTTAACATCCATACTGTACGGCAGGTCATACATAAGTCAAAAGAATATAACCAACCGCTGTGTTTGGCTTTTGTGGACTACGAGAAACCTGGGCTGGTCGAATCTGCAGGCATGGACATCAAGTCTGTAAGCGATACCAACTCGACTGGCAATACTTAGAGGTGCTGAGAAACCCATATGAAATGGCGACGATGTCCATCCAAGTACAAAACCAGAAAACAAGACCCACCCAGCAGGGTGTATAACAGGGTGGCGTTACATCACCCAGACTTTTTACCAATGCGCTGGAAGATATCTTCTTCTAGATCTTACACGCTACGCCCTGGTAAGCATACCGTTGGACGCCCTCCGACCAGATGGACCATTGAAAGAGAAAAGCTGGTAGCGACTGAATGGCAAAAGCGGTAGCTCGTGTCGTGCCTTGTGGTGTACCCTGTAGGAGAAATAGGCCTGGACATAGGTGCAGCAGTGGACTGCTGTAGGCTGATGTGATTAATCAATTTGTACTTGAAGCCTTCATGTGCTTCAAAGATATTTAATTTTATTATAGTAAAGATGTTTTTAGTAATTCAATACATATAATATGAAAATGGCCTTAGTAGATCTATAACCAGTTTATCAGAAAAGAATTAAACAGTTTAAGTTATTTCAGATGAATGGAATTTTTTTCCGTTTTCTTCAAGTAGAATTTATCAGAACTGACTTAGACAGTTTGAGTCTTTTCAGCTAAATGAAACGTCGTCTTGTATAGACCACATACAATTTATGAGAAATGACCTAAATTGGTTGAGTCGTTTTTAAGAAAATAAATAATTGCACTGTTTCTACAAATAATGTTTTATTTAAAACGACTCAGACAGCTTGAGTCTTTTTGGCTGAACTCCTTCACTGCAACCGAATAAATGAGAAACGACTTTGTATGTAAAACGCTGCCATTGGTTTGTCTGATCGTAAGTCTTTTTTGCTGAATGAAAGAGCTGACCCTATAAACCTCTTTGATAACACTAACTCATTTTTGGCAATTTTGTGGATTGAGTCCTTTCAGCGAAAATACGTCCAAATTTAAAATAAAAAAAACAAAAAACTTGGTTTTTATTTACACGACATAATACATACATCTTAAGTTATCATAATAAGTATTTATTTTGCCATTTATAAAACACTTTACTCTAAATCATCAGCATCTTCTGGTACTAAATTTTGACATAAGCCTCTAAATATGTGGGATTTTTTGTAAAATAACGACTCGTTTAGTAATGTTTTACACTCTCTTCTTAAATTTAAGTAATATAATGACTGAAAAAAAAATTGGTCACCTTTGTTCTTCAATAGTTTAGTAAGATATAGACTTATTTGTAGATCAGAGACAATTTTTTAAAATATTTTAGTAAGACAACGACCGATCTCAAAACTTAAGAAAAAAACTAAAAATATATATATAATAGACTAACAAACATTAACTAGATTTACTAAATCTAATAGAAGGTACTCTTAGGAATACACACCTTTTTATAGATTTTGGATATCTTTATTTGTCATGATTTTATAGTGATTTTACTATTTGCTACAAAAATTCAAAAACATTTTTGCTGTTTCCCAAAAGTTTGCAATTTTGCATTCGGTCGTTGTCTTACTAAGAGTGCGATGTGTATGTTATGTATGTCATAGTCATCACGAGTCGCAGGCGCCATAGCAGGATATTGTATTTATTCACAGGGAACGGTGCTGTTCTTTCCATGGATTCCTTAGTCGCCTTTTACGACACCCACGGGTAGAAATGCGGTGATGCTATTCTAAGGCGGATCGCACACTTGACGCACGACGGAGCGCAAAAATATCGTAGCGGTCAGTCAGATCAGATCCATTCTAGAAACGTCACCCCCGCAAAAACCGCACTCGACGGACGACAGTGCGATAGCGCTTCCTCAACAGCTGCTGAGCGGTTTTAGTATGGGGTTTGACATTTCTAGTATGGATTGTCAAATCTAGACCGCTGACATATTTAAGCGCTCCATCGAGCGTCAAGTGTGCCATCTGCCTACCAGCACAACACGGCTTCATGGACACAATAAGTGAAGGAAAATTTGAGATTTAATTTTTCTTCTCGTTTGACACGCAAATCCGGCCTTTATCCCTTCTCGTTTAAACACGGTGTAAACTAAAATTTCTTTGCTGCTCTGCTGTTCATACTACACCTAACGCTACAGCAATCTGTGGTAAGAGTCCGTTGTAGTTGTGTAGTGTACCGTACCCTAAAAACACAGGCCAGTATTAGGGATGTGAAAATATAATCAATTATTATTTAAAAAAATAATAGACGATAAATTACATTTTCAGTCAGTATCGTTTATAAATTAAACCATAAAATATAATAAAAAGAAGTCTAAAAACTGGTCGTTTGCCACGTTGCCTTATTTATTTTATAAACTAGATAGTACTAGAACACGTGGCAAACGACCACAGCTATCACCTGAAAACCACTATGAACTTTATATTAAACTGCCATAAAAATAAATTATAATAGCTGTTTACTTTGTATGAATTTTGGAGACGAAAAACACATTCAATCGTGAGTAGTTATTATTTCAGATTTCTTGTTTCTTACTTTTTAGAGCGCGAAATCTCAGTAGTCGGGTTTTAGTTTTTAGACTTCTTTTTATTTTAATTATTTTGGGGTTGTAAACTTAAATTTTACCGATTGTTTGTTGGAAGATGTAGGTAGGTACGAGTTTAAACTGTATTATGATTTTGTTAGGTATATATAAAATATGCTAGTAACCCCTAATGCTAAACCCAGATGTCGCTGTTAGTTTTATTAATAATACTACATAATTGGCTTAATAGCACTACCTTTTCCAAAAATTTTGAAAAGTGCGTGTTCCCCTAAGAATAAGAAATTTAACCGCAGTAAAGAGCAGCCTATGTTTTATTCTAAACATTATTTCATCTTTGTACAAAGTATCATTTGAATCTATTCAGCCGTTTTAGCACCAAGTCCTAACAAACACACATGCGCGTTTATAAATTATATATAAGGAATTAGGAATTAGGATTAGGATTAGTAGGATCTCTTATGTACCTACCTATCTACGCGTTAAATTAATTTAAATGTGATAATTTTACAAAACCATCCAGAGGCTGGTGCGACGTGATCTCCGATCCGCAAACACGCTCTTGATTGAAAAATCAATTGAGCAGAATCGGGGACCAAAGGTGTTCGCACGGCCTTTGGGTAGGAGCCACCTGACGAAGCTGACAACTGAATCTGGGGAAGTCGTTGCATCCAAGCCGGAGGTTCTGTCGGAAGTGGAAGACTTCTATGGCAAGCTCTACGCCTCGCAAGCTTCAAAGCCCGTACCCGATACTGAGGATTGCAGAGCCACCCTCACACGCCACTTCACCGAGGACCTGCCCGAGATCAGCCGAGACGAGACCGAAATGGCCCTGAAACAGTTAAAAAATGGAAAAGCCCCAGGGGAGGACGGGATCACGACAGAGCTCCTAAAAGCTGGAGGAACTCCCTTATTGGATCAGCTCCAACAGCTCTTTAACTCCGTTCTCTTCCATGGGAGAACTCCGCAGGCATGGCACAGAAGCATGGTGGTACTGTTCTTCAAAAAAGGAGACAAAACCCTATTGAAGAACTACCGCCCGATTTCGCTTTTGAGCTATGTTTACAAACTGTTCTCCAGGGTCATCACGAACCGTCTTGCGCGAAGACTCGATGAGTTTCAGCCTCCCGAGCAGGCCGGGTTTCGAAGGGGTTATAGCACCATAGACCACATTCACACGGTACGGCAGATTGTACAGAAGTCTCAAGAGTACAATCGGCCCCTGTGCTTAGCGTTTGTGGACTATGAGAAAGCTTTCGACTCCATCGAAACCTGGTCTGTTCTGGAGTCTTTGCAGCGTTGCCAAGTCGACTGGCGATACATCGAAGTGATGAGATGTCTGTATGAAGCCGCCACAATGACCGTACAAGTACAGGACCGGCGGACTAAGCCTATCCATCTCCATCGAGGAGTGAGACAGGGGGACGTCATATCCCCGAAACTGTTCACTAACGCTCTGGAGGATATGTTTAAGACGCTGGACTGGAAAGGTCGTGGTATTAATATAAACGGCAAGTACATCTCTCACTTACGATTTGCAGACGACATCGTCATTATGGCAGAAACGCTGCAAGACCTACAACGAATGGTGGATAACCTAGCTGATTCTTCTCGCCGCATCGCTCTCCGGATGAATTTGGATAAAACCAAAGTCATGTTCAACGAACACGTTGATCTGGAACCGATTGCCGTAAATGGAATCCAACTCGAAGTTGTTCAACAGTATGTCTACCTAGGGCAAACGCTCCAACTAGGTAGAAACAACCTTGAGAAGAAAGTCCAGAGAAGAATACAGCTGGGTTGGGCAGCATTCGGAAAACTCCGTCGAGTCTTTTCGTCGCCAATACCGCAATGCCTTAAGACGAAAGTCTTCAACCAGTGCGTCCTACCTGTCATGACATACGGAGCCGAAACGTGGACACTCACGGTACGACTGGTCCACCAACTGAAAGTCGCTCAGCGAGCTATGGAGAGAGCTATGCTCGGGGTTTCTCTAAGGGATCGTATCCGAAACGAAGTAATTCGACAGAGAACTAGAGTGACCGACATAGCTCAACGTATTAGCAAGCTGAAGTGGCAGTGGGCTGGTCATATCTGCCGAAGGACCGATAACCGCTGGGGTAAGCTGGTCCTTGAGTGGAGACCGCGTATCGGCAAACGTAGCGCAGGACGCCCTGTGGCAAGGTGGAGCGACGACATACGCAAAGCTGCGGGCAGTGACTGGAGGAGTAAAGCCGAAGACCGGGTTCAGTGGCGTGCTTTAGGAGAGGCCTATGTCCAGCAGTGGACTACAATAGGCTGTTAATGATGATGATGATGATGATGTGATAATTTTCGCGGTACTTTTCTACTTCGATCCCATTAAATATGAAGAAAAATATGTCAGATCTGAGCCTAAGGAGTAGCTCTATCTTACCATAGCTTATACACAGATATTTAGCGTATGTAGTGCTATCACGTCTTGTCTGCCTTTCGTTTTCATCATCAGATCAGCTCCACGAGTATGACACATACCGACACCACACCGATACCGATACCAATGTACCTGCTGCTTGTAGAACGTGGTTGAACAATTCTGACTTAAGGGCTTATTGAAGACCAATGTGGCGCAGTGGTAGTGCGACCATGTGCGACTGCCTTTGACGCAGAAGGTTCCGGGTTCGATTCTCGGTGGGTCACTCACAAAGTTGATATTTATCAGTTTGTGAATTTGTTCCCAGTCTGGTGAGGACATTGCAGGCTGAATCACCCTATTGTCCGTAAGAAAGATGGTTCCGTGTTTCGGATGGCACGTTAAGCCGTTGGTCCTGGTTGTTGTCTATGATCACTTTAGACGGCGGTCGTAACACAACCATGTCAGAATCCTGCTACTTGCAGAAGGCGGTTGAAAAATTCCGACACTAGGGTTCATCGGGTCGTTGGACGACTCGGTGTCCCACACGAAAAAAGAAATTGAATCGTTAGACGGCTCGGGGTCCTACACGAAAAGAAAGAAAGAGAAAAACCGATGTACCAATTTCATACTAAATTGACATTGCGTAAATGCAAGAAAGTTTTAAACTTTCACCTACATTATATATATTTTTGAAATGTGCTATTTAAGCCCTTTTGTTTGATACCCAACACGATACCACTTGAAGAAAAAAAAATTTTTGTTCGTATCTTTATGCACGCTAGAGGGCGCCATGTTCACTTTATTGTGACATCACATAGCCTATAACCATCGGACTGTTTAGACGCATCTACTGACACCTCATTTGTCAAATTCGGATAAGTAGATTCGTAGCTAGGAGGGAACAAAGGAATTATTGCCACATACATACATACATACATACATACATACATACATACATACATACATTCCGGTCAAAATCATAACCCTCCTTTTTGCTTTGCTGTAGTCGGGTAAAAAAGGTGTCAAAAAGTTTGGATGGATTGTGTAAACGACGAAATTAAGAAGAAAAGGCGTAAATAAGGATTTGACTGCTGATAGAAATGAATGGAAGAAGAAGCTGATAAGTGTAGGCAGGTTATGACAACCAAATGAAACAAAATATAAAAACCAGTTATTTTTCTGGACAAAATCGATTTACTGCCTTAAAATAATCGATTTGCGAAAAAACAATATTTTTCTGCTAAAATCGCACCCCTAGGCTATAGGGCGTGGATGATTTATTCGGGCAATAAGTGTCGTGTTACTACCAGTGTACTAGGGCGAGCCCGCGCCGTAATCGGACACACTAGCCTAGTGGGGTGCCAGTGAGAGCGAGTCAAAAATACTATAAAATGCTTTGAACGCGTAGCTAAAACCCGTACAGATAAAGAAACGATCTGAAAATGGCGGCGGTTACCTAAGTGTGAGGGAGAAAGCATGGACGCCTGGTATATGCAAGAACCTCAGTGGAAGAAAGTAAGTATGAGACACGGCCGCCATTTACAGATGGTTTCTTTATCTGTACGGGTTCTAACAGGTACATATATGTATTCCGTACATCATTCATGCCGGAATTCATAAAATGTTTGAAATTATTTTTTCCCGTTACTTCAGACAGACTACTTGAAATTGGATAGCTGATTTTTTTTTTAAATAAGTAGTTATAATATCACAAAAGTTTAAAAATAACCCTGCAAGAACTTTTTACATTTAGTTTTAAGTATAAGGTACTAATTTCTTGTTAAATTTGTGTATATTTTATGGTGCGAAGGGTGATCACGGAGACTAATACCCCTCTCTGATCCTAAATTAAATTAGTATTTTTGTTTTTTTCATTGTTTGTGATTGTAATTGATTTTTAATGTAATTGAATGTAATGTAATATTTTTTAATTTTAATCTTAATTTAATTTAATTCAATTCCATTTCAATGTAATGTATTTTTCGTCTATTGTATTCTTGTAATTAAATGTAATGAAATTTGCTATGGGACATAGATTCCTGAAATAAACAATTTTTATTTTTATTTTTTTATTATTTTTTTATTTTTTATGGTAGATTTAAGTATTTTGTTTCTTTTGATTTTGTATAACCTTGTTCAGTACTTTTAGGTGTTTACCTGTTTGTGTTCATTTTATTAAATAAAAAAATAAAATAAATTTTGACGTGTTCGGTCGGATCCAACATACGACCTTCGAGGTAGAAAGCAGGGGTACTATCCACCACGCAGGGTCAGTCAAATATTTAACTTTTAACTTGACTAACAAGCCAAGTCAAGTCAACCAAGGAGCACGAGTATCTCGAAAGCCTTTTAGCCTTAGGCCTCTATCACATTTCATCGCAAAAATAACGCTGCGCTTACGTATGCACCTGTCAGAATCATACTAGAAACAACCATCCCCATACAAAAACCGCTCTTGACGTAGGTCCAACGCACGACGCGGCGTTAGCTGAAGTGTGAGAAAGGTCTTAAATGTGGGGATGGTAATTTGTTTTCCTCTATCGGTTCTGACTGAAATTTGACAATATACCACCCCACCAGTAAACCCTTACAAAGCTAGTATCGATCGATGATATAAAATATCGTGACTACGAACGCTTAAAATAGCACCACACCCGATTCCCGAAAACAATATTTACAACATTTTTACTAAACGAAAAACAGCAATCAGCTTAGTGATTGACGTCTATTTAATAAAATATGAAAATATTTCTTTATTTTGCAACCTACCTATTTTGTTTACGAAAAAAGTGTTGTTGATGTTTTTGTGACTCAAAAAAAGAGTAAAATTTTAAGTTGGAATATCACACATTAGAGACGGAGATTAAAATGTAAAGTCTTTAAGTTTGACGAGCAAGTCAACTGTATGGAAGGCCCACATTTTTTTTTCATAAATGTCGACCTATATCTTCCTTGGGGAAAGTTGTTCAGATTCAAGGGCTGATTCACCCCTTAAAATATTTGCAGCTAATTTTTTTATACCTTAAATGTAATTTAAAAAAACTGTTAAATCCTAAATTTACACATTCCACATGTAAGAAAGAGTAAAAAAACGGTGGTTCTTTTATATATGTTTGGTCTTTTTGAATCCCTCTAGGTTGAATTTGCTGAATCAGGTTACAGATTAGTCACTCCCCGTTCCAAATCCTCGCTTTCCAGTTCATTTTAGCAGTTTTTAAAACCGTGCGTTTACTTCCAAAGGTATCAATTCCGTGAAGTAGACTGATGCCACATTGTGATAGATGAATAAAGACCGAGTTCATGAGTGTGAATAAATAAAAAATAATATTTTATATAACGTAATAAATGACAATTAGTGTGAAAAATCTTTGATTTCATATTTAAGCAATCCGAACTTGCTCAAATAAACATATCCAATAGCCGTGTATCCAGTGATACAGCCATTCTTAGTAATAATCAAAGAAAACTAGTATATTTTCAACCCTTAACTAGTACATTTACATCCAAAAGTAGCTATATAACTAGGTTGTTTTGCCACTTACACTAACTAAAATTACAGCATAAACCGAGTGCTTTTTAGTATTTAAAGTACGTAACAAAACATTTACAACACAGCCAGCTCTTACAGTCCTCGTTAACTAACTGAAATTTCTAGAATCGTAAAACAACTTTGTAGGACCTGCTTCTTCAAAACTTGCCGATTTTACCTTTGATCGTCAAATGACGTATAAATTTTATAAAAAATGGTCCAATACGTGCCTATGCAGTGCAGTTCGAGGCAGTGCTTTAGAGACTAGTTTTAAGTTTTAAGTCCACCTGAGCCGCGTTTACTCTAAGTTCATAAAATTGTTATTGTTAAAATTGTTAATTTTTGACCACCAAAAAGCTCAATGTAAAATTTACTACTTTGAATAAATAATGTGAATTGAATTTAATTGAATTATGGTACAATTTTCTAAAAAATGGTTCAATGGCTATTATAGGCCTCGTGCGAAGTTTAGTGAATCCTAAGTTAGTAAGCACCATTTAGGTATAGCTTTCTAGCTTGTTATTGAAATTCTGGGCCTGTATTTAAAACTGTACTCAACTCTGAGGTTGATCTTGAGTGCGATTTTAAAATGTTATTAGTTCCTACTGCCTGACATTTGTCAGTATCTCTTGAAGTCGATCTCGGAGTTGAGTTTGGTTTTTTAATACAGGCCTTAGGTTTGTATATAAAATAGCATCAGTTTGATATCGTATTTTGAATCCCTACGTTGGTTTTTGATTTTAATTTCTGTCTCAAAAATGAGTAAGTGTACTCTAGCCATCCAACAAAGAAAGAAAACATCTGGTACAAGATTTTGATCGAAACTTTCGGAGCTGCCGGCTTCACATACCCTAAACAAAAAAAGGTCGGTTAGTACATATGTTATTAGATTCATAGCAAATACAGTTCTTACCTTCTTCGTTGTCAGCCACTACAGTCACAACTGGACATGGGCTTTCTTCTTAATTGAGAGGTACTTGCTTCACCAAGCTTGGCAGGCATATTGCTAAGCAAGATTCTTACTTGCCTACTATCTGTATTTTTAAGTGTAAAAATATTAGCTAATCATAATATTTGAAAGGGTGAATCAGCCCATAAAACTGAACAACATTCCCTAAGAAATGTAGGTCGGGATATGAAAAAACCTTTTGTCCCCCATACAAATTGACTTAGTCAACTAGCTCATTTTAGGTACATTTCTTTTTTTACATTTTGTAATATTAAACCCAGAATTTTCATACGATACCTTACTCTCTATTTTAAGCCAGTAGTGCCCGTAACACATTCAAAACACTCCCCGGCTCCCGTCAACTAACTGAAACTAGGATCATAAAACAACTTTGTGCTTCGGACGCCATATTCAAGTAACCGACTGCCAGACTACCAGTCTAGGGTTGCCTAAGGCCTTTTTCAGATTTAACGCACAACGCAGCGATGAACGTAGCGGTCTTTCAGATCCATACAAGAAATGACAATCCCCATACTAAAACCGATCATCCACTGTCGGCGCAGCTGCGGAAAAATAACGTAGTTGCGAAAAAAGAATATTTCTAGTGTGGATCTCATAAACCGCTGCGTTACGGATGCGTCAATTTAGCGATGCGTTGTGCTTTAAGTATGGGGGAGTATTAACGTAGTAAATTAAATAATAAGTGTATGTAAAGACTTCAAGAACTCTGCAACCAATTTATTAATATAAAAGAATATACTGTTGAGATTGATAATTGGTATTCCTGATCCTTGTGACAGCCCTAATTTTAATCTAGGGCTGCCATCAAAGTAATTGCGATGCCGTGTGCGCACCCGAACTGTTGTCATTACTAGCACGTGCTCAGTGAATCGGGTGACGGTATGTCTATAAGCGGAGCGGAAAGTGGAAAGAAAAGCCTGCTATGGTAGAGAATCTTAATCGTAATTGTTCTTTTCACCGAACGGCGCTAGAGTCGCTGATATTGCCCCATGCCACACAATGTTACTAGGTTGCAGGCATGGAAATTTTTTAGTTTGTTTGTTTAGGCGTTTCTCAAATTTCACGAAGAACGAAGCGCTAAAATAACTCATCCGTAACGCAGCGGTCTGTCAAATCCATACTAGAAACGTCAATACCCATACTAAAACGGCTGAACTATTGCAACTGCATTATTTTGGCCGTTTCTAGTAGGTGGCGTGAATAAAGTATAAGCTCAGCACTGATTATTTATACAGAGGGGTAATTTTTTTTTATTACACACTGATTTTGACAGATAATTCCTCAATCTGAAAAATCGCCACAGCGCCATCTGGTTTGGAGGACTAGTCTTGCTGTCGTTCCCAAAAATCCTCATTCCTTCCTGCAGCCTAATATCTATGGTGTGAAGAATTTGGAGGTATATTTGCAATATCGCACCATAAACAAGACCTTATAGGAGACCAATAGAAGCCCAGACAGTAGACTTTTTCCGAATTCCTATCTGTCTACATATAGATAAGAAATGTAATGATTAGGGATGATAATAATTTGTTCAAGGACTGAAATTTTCTTAGTTTTGCAGAGGAATAGATTTTACTGAATGTTTGGAAGTCCCGATAGGGGGAGACCCATGTCCAGTAGTAGACTGTTGTGGCTGTTAAGGTAAGATAAAGGTTTGGAAGTATGTAAAAATAAGTTTCAGGAAACATGATGGTTTTTGTAGTCAGAACATGTTGTGGATTCTGAAACTAAACTGAACTTAGGTAATTAATACCCTTCTACTGGGTCCTTTTTGAGCGAAAGTCCTCATAATAAGCCCGACAATTCAAACATACTCATTTATTTTGTTCACGGTAGTCCTCGTATCTTGTAGAAAATGCGTGTCCTACTCATAAAACTGAACAATTTTACTTTTGTCTAAAGCTTTCAGTGACACAAACAAAGTGACTAAGGTGTCAGGTACATTTATGTATGGGATGTCCCATATTTTATTAATATTTCATAAATTGTTCCGAACATAAATTGTTCAGTTTTATGAGTAGAACACACCCTTAAAATACTTGTACTTAATTAGATATAACCCTGGTCCATATAATATGTGTCTTCTTGAAACCCAATCAAACAGATGAGATCTATAAACAGTGCCTGACTAGCACGTCCGACTATAAACCGGAGTTTGTCAATAAAGCAACGTGACGTCACAACGAGGACCAATAACTTTGATAGGTAGGAATTATATCTACTGGTATTACATCGCAAATGGCTATAATAAATTCTATAGATGTATATAAGGGACAGACGTATATACAACAAGATGTATATACGAAACACGCCTGCGTTCCTGAAGCATCTAGGAAAAGTACAACAGAAATTTTCAAGTTTTTAGATAGGTCTTCTCTTCCTTAGTCCCAATGATCCCTGATATCAGAATTTAAGTAAAAATAAGAAATCACGGTATTTAAAATTCTGTTTGCATCAACAATTTTCATATGCGATTAAGTAGTTCTATCGTGAAAAAAGATATGACAATTACTGATATCTTAAATTTCACGATATTACTACCTACTTAGTCGCAAATTCTCTCTCTTCTTTTTCGTCTGCTTAGCCCAAAGAAAAAAGTTACTATATTGTCCCTACACGTATCGATAAAAGTGTGTGTAATTGTTTTCTCACAAGCATTGTATAATTATCCGTTTTGTGTCGTTTGAAAGGAAATTTAAAAATCACATACGTAACCGGACACCTTGGTGTATGCCATGAATTGTATTGTAATTGTATGACATTCATTCTCTATGGAAAAGGCCATAATATCTTAAGTCCTCAGACGTATGAGGCCAAAGATGATATTGCCAAAAACCTTTTTCACGTTTTGCTTAGTCAGCGGCTGGCTTATTTCTCTAAAGACCTAATTCGCGTTTTGCCCAGTCGTAACGAGACATAGTCACTTACACTATCGGCGGATCGTACGACGGAGCGCTAAAATATCGCAGCGGTCTGTCGGATCCATACTTCAACCGCACTTGACGGACAACGCTGCGCTAGCGCTGCGTCGACAGCGGTTGAGCGGTTTCTTATGTATGGATGGATCTGACGGGCCGCTACGATATTTTAGCGCTCCGTCGTGCGTTAGGTAAGTGTGCGATCCACCCTAGGTTTACCCAGCTGAAAGGGCCACATCAATTTGCAGCTCTCTCATTTTGTCGTGTCGTGGACCGCAATATCTTCCTGTGTGTATGTGATTCACTTACGTTACAAAATACCACCATTCTGAACGCTATTTTCTATCGTAAATCTATTGGGATTGGTTCGGTCTGGGATCGTTTAAAATTAAACCCCTTTTAAGCTTCGGTTGCAAACTGGAACACTTCAAGTTTGCACTTTTGTAGTACAAGCTACTTCTATCGTCCGTCGAGGAGTATCGTAGCATAAAATTGCGAATTGATCGTATGTGCTGCAGTAGACGTTGGACGACTCGGAGTCCCACACGAAAAGAAAAAGAATGGACGATTTATATGTCCGTTTCTAAAGATAGATGTATTATGATGATATGAGGAACACCTACAATTTTAGATGTTATCCCAGTCCTCAGTACAACGACAATAATTTTCCTTCAAATATGTCGTGGCACCGGTCTTGGAATGAGTCGTCGATATGTAGAAGTAGTAGGTACCTATCATATAATTATTATGAGAAAGGAAATGCAATGAATAACCGTTTTTTTTTAAAAAAAAAAAACAAGAGCATCAAAGCTTCTGAATCGGTGTCTTGAATGGAATCCTTCCAATTTGAAGTTCACATATGAAAGTGGATTTACAATTGTAAAACCAAGCAACATATTTAAACACCTACTCAAAGGTGCAGAATTTAAACCTGTTTATCGTTGAGGTAAAATCTTACTCAGTAAAACTGAAATAGTTTTCTTTCGGAAATAAATAAGTTTCCTGGCGACGTTGCCGCAGCGATTCGTCGATATGCAAACACTGTTGGTGCTACAAGTTCCTAGTAGATGGGAACGGGAATGCAATTTCCTTTTCGATTCAATTACACACATTCCTCGCGTTTCCACAGCCGAGATGGGTGTTTCGGGGCTTTTACAAATCTCGAATTGGTTTCCTGTCAGAAAATAACAGGACTGCCTTTTGGGATTGGACGGCGACAATCGGAACGGTCTATGTTGCAAAAAAACTTGCATAGCACTGCAGACTCGTAACTCCGATTGCTGTTTTCCTCGATTTGCGTAGGCCACTTCTCGAGCATGCCTCCCTCAGACACGATGTCTGGTTTTTGCCATCCAGTCGCTACCAGCCGCCCTCTTTCCGTGATCATCGGTCCATCTGGCCAGAGAGCGTCCTATTGCTACACTTCCCCCCCTTTAAACATGCTTTCTCTACTGTCCAACAACTTTACGATAGACGTGCCCAGTTCACTGCACTCCAATTTACTACCAGACTTTGTCTGTGCTATGATGAACAATAACCCCTTTTCTTCCAACATCGAACATCTTACTAAGTATAAGTTTCCTTGAAACTGAAACCAGGTAGAAGCTCCGACCGGAATTTTCCGGTTCTTTCTCGGATTGTTGTAACAACACACAATTGCCGGAGTTCGATTTTACGGTACGGTACTCATCACATCTATTGTTAGGGTTTTCTTTGTTGCGTTGGGATTTGCACAGGCAAACTGCAAACCGCGCTAGATTGCAGTTTAGATTCTGTTTAAACACCTAGCATTGGAAATGCGGAGCTGTCTTTGTTTATTTTTCATATAAAAGTATTAGTGTATGTATAGGGTGGCGAGTGCTTACTGCCAAGTTAGAAAAGCGTTTGTTTATCCAAAATTAATGATCCATTAAGGACAACCAAGGGGTCAAGAAAAAAGCAACGGTATAGATCAGGGCCAGGATACAGGCATTGCGCTTGCCCTGCCCGTGGCAAGTTTGAAAGCCATAAACAAATGTAATAAAGTCCCCAATTAGGAAGGGCATTAGAACAATAAAAGCGACTCTGCAAGTGATGTTAAAGAAAAAGCTAACTGCAAAATGTTACCAACTACATTATTAGGTAAATTGACAAAACCTACTCTTCTAAAGATCATGTTCAGTTAACATGATCTTTAGAAGAGTAGGTTTTGTCAATTTACAAAATTCTCTCACGATAGGAGTAACTTTGCAGCTGACACACCTACCTATGCAGTCCGTCTGTATCGACCCTAATATTACTGAGGTATTTACTACCGTATACGGGAATGTAACGTGACCGGGTCTAATAAAGGGCAGATGATATTAGTACTTATTGTTCCATTGAATAGAACGTGTATAAGGGATAAGATATCGTAAGAAATAAGGAAGACATTACCCGACCTAATTATTTGGAAAAGGTGAGAGTTTAAAAATAGTTTTTGATACAAATCTACTTCTTATAGCATGTAATTTATATTTATGATATCAGTTGTTGTACGAGTACGAGAACGAATAATAGAAATCCTGGTGACAGACTTTTCTACCGCCTTAGTAACTAGGTAGGCTTATTGCGAGGATTTGTTTCCTCTGCAGTGCCTATTCAAGTATAATTATAAAAATATTTTTCTTCTACATAGGCAAAATTTGATATGAAAGGATTTTATATTATTATAATTTATAATTGTAGATAAATGTTATACTCATCGAAATAATTTTCTGACAAATATTTTACAATTTGAATTTTGAATTCTCGGACGCGTATAACATCGTGGCCACAAAATCAGTAAAAGATCCTTGAACCTTAAAGTCAATTTCAATACAAGGATTTGTCAAATTCACAACCTACAGGCTATAACATCTGATACCACGGGGCCAGCACGAACATGGTTAACTAAGGTGACCCAATTCCGTGTTTGTCACACAAGTGAATCAAGACACAGTCCATTTACTAGTCTACCTTAGTATATCGGGTGTGAAGTCATGTGGTATTGACTTAGCATCACCCCATTTCTAACTGTAGTTGTCAAAAAAGTAACTAAGAATTGAAACCAGGGAATAAAAGGGACCTCTTTTAATATCCACTACACCTTGCTTGCACTCTCCAATTTCGGAGGGACCGAAACATTTCGAGAAGAACCAAAATCCTTCTTTAAACGCAGGTCTTCTCCATATTCTCCTACGGCTCAAAATTATTGACCATCAGGACTGCAGATAAAAAGAGAATGGACGCCTTCGAGATGTGGTGCTGCCGTAGAATGCTCCGAATTCCCTGGTTGGCTCTACGCACCAACGTATATTAAAGGAAATGAGATTAGAAAAAAATACCATGGCTGTCGACATAATGCAATGCATGCTTCGGGTCCTGCGGTGTTTTGGACATATAGCCAGAAGAGAATCAGACAATCTGGAAAACTGCTGTTGATGGGAAACATTGAGGAAAAGAGGCCCAGAAGACGACGCTCGAGATGGTAGAACATCTGGAGATGTCCACTAACACAGTTCTTCATGAAGCGAAGGATCAAACTAAATGAAAGTAATTTACCGAAGATAGTGTACGGAGTCACGATCCTCAGTAGTAAGGCAACCGACAAAAAGAGAGAGAGAGAGAGAGAGAGAGAGAGAGAGAGAGTATACCAAAACGGTGTCTATTGCCTGTGTGAGGTTCTTCTAACACGCTGTGTTTGTAAATACAGCAGTGGCTACATTCATAGACATACCCACGTTCCCACTAGGCGACGTTCAATCAAATTTCGCTTACTCCCACCCGCAAATTACGTCCGGTACTCAGCTGACTCGGCGACATTCAGTTATTGATGTCATGTCGGATTCTAGGGTATTACATACTGTTTAAGACCATTTCAAGTGTTATAAAGGCAGTTACATATTTAGGTAAAAATTATCATGACTGACCCGATTTGCAAGTAATCGGAAGTGCTCAATTTTTTTTTTTTGTATTTGAGATTATTTCTTGTTCTGTGACGTTGGACACCGAGTTGGCGAATGATGAACACATTTTCAGCAGTATTACTCCTACCTGTTACCTTTTACTAGTTTATATTATGATACTACGACAATTCTATTACAAGTAAGTCCCTCATAGTGACTAGGATAGCCAAGTCAGAATTTATCAACTGTCTCCTTTTGGTTTTTGTTACGACGATCTAGTAATCATAGACAACAACTGGAACCGAAAGCCGAAAACGAAGAGAAGACCATCTTCATTTTATGGGCAATCCGGTGTTTCAATCATAGTGAGCAACTGAGGCCAAACACAAATAGTTATTCAATTAAGAAAGTATCATTCGAATTAGTCACCTGGGTTCAGGGTCTAAACGAATTAAAATCCGTACTAACTCGTGGGGTCGGTGACCGAAGGGTCAAAATTTAATTAAATGAGTAGTCAGCAAAGTTTCTATCAATAACTCAAAAGGGAATTGAATTTTGTTTTTGTTTGTGGGGATACAAATTCATTTCAAAAAGCTTCAAATTAATGAACAAGTTGTGGGCGCTGAAGTAATTGATACTGATATTTTATACTCGGGCTAAGTAGGTATGTATCTATGCAAATTAAGAAGAATATAAACAATTTTGTTAAATACACAGAGACAGCATTGTATCCCGTGAACATTTGTCGAAAATTATGCTTGAATGTGACTTAACTTAGGATTCGGGTTGCAGAGATCAGGCAATCGCTCTGTGCAAAAAATTGGTTCTACGTCATTTCCCCTAGGTTATGTAGCCGACGCTGACAGAAAACGGGATAAGGCAAGGAGAAGGACGATGATGATGTTAATATTTTATTCACTACAAGAAACCAATCGATATTTTTTCTTACTCTCTATAAAAAAACAGTATAAGTTGTTTCAGTTGCTACTGAATATTGATTCCTACTGAGACATGTAAAGTTAAATTTAGTTTTGTTTTTTATAAAACGTATTTCACCTTCTGTCTCACGTAGAGTACAGCACGTAAAAATAAAAGCTTGCCAACAAATTCAATTTGTCCGTCTACAGAAGGAATGCTTTAACTGAGTGCTCAAATAAACTCAACAAGTCTTCGATTTTCTTCCATGTCTTCTACGACAACAAGAGCGTCGGTTGCCAAGTGGTTAGGACACCGGTCTTACAATTGTGAGACCCGAGTTCGATCCCCGCCATGTACCAATGTGTACTCACGTACATTTACTGACTGCTCTTACGGTGAAGGAATAACATCGTGATGAAACCCACATTGGAATAAAATTTTAATTCAGATGATATTTGAATTCAAATTTTATTTTAAATTTGACTTAACCTAGGATTCGGGCCAGGTTAGTCTTCGGGTTGCAGAGGTCAGATGGCAGTCGCTCTGTGTAAAAACTTGGTTCCACGTCAAATCCCCTAGGTTAGGTAGCCGACCCCGACAGAGAACAGGATAAGGCAAGGAGAATGATGATGTCTTCTACGACAGTTCATTTCGTCGGTGTAGCGCTGGCTTAGAATAGCATCACCCCAATTATACACGTGGGTGCAATAAAAGCGACTGAGGGATGAAATCATGAATGCAACACCTTGCTCGCCGATCTGCTTGCCAATTGTGGTAAGCGGTATACCTCCAATGTTCACCAGAGGACAGTTGCACCGGTCTTCTTCTTTTCGTGTAGGACACCGAGTCGTCCAACGACCCGATCAATCTTACTGTATTTTCTTGCAAATGCCTAAGTAATAGTAGTAGTAATTTTTGGAAATCGTGCAATATTTTCTAACGTTGCAAGGATATGAGCCATCAACTTTCACCATTAGTACTAGTGACGTTTTTCTTATCGGGGTTATCGCCACTCTATCATAGCTTGCGAAAAAAAATTTTTGGCGACAGGCTGACAACCTGTCACTATAGTGATGCACATGTTTTCTGAAACTACATTAGAAAACAATCCTGAAAAATGTCAGACGTGGCGATAGCAACCGTATTCTTACGGCCGCTAACGCTCTGCCTACCCCACAAGGGATAAAGGCATGATATATGTATGTCTCTTAGCCAATAAAAATTGGCGGAGTTCTATCCCGGCTTGCATTACTTCACTGGCGACTGGGCCGCGGTAGCCCAGATATAATTGGTGTAGCCAAATACTAATGGCCAAAGTCGTAGGATCAAATTCTGTCTCCTTTAGAAAATTTTTACGATTTAAAAAGTCTATCTATTCGTAACACGGGAAGTGGAGTTAAATTAGGTGTTTAAAAAATGTTGAAATAAACTCAACAAGTCCTCTACGACAATACATTCTCCCCTGCAAGCTCTAAATTAAATAACCGGACCATTTCGTTACGTCACTATCGCGATACTAATGCAGGTACGCCAATGACCAATAATCTTTAGACTCAATTAGAAAAAAAAATAAATATTGGTTGTTATAATGTTGCGTTTGTTTGGTTATATCAAAAACTTTATAAGGCAAGCCTCACATTGGGGCGTAATGATCTTGATTATATATTCTTGATTTGAATAAAAGTCACATGGGATTACACACTGACACCACATCTGGATGCAAAGCCTCGGCCCGCACAACGGTACTAGTTCTCCGGTACGGCCACTGGCCGGTGCAGAGAAAATATGGTGAAATGGGGCTTCGCAGACGCACTGCGACTGCGGAGCCCCATCCCAAACCATGGCACATTTACTGGCTTGCCCTCTGTTACCGGTCACATGTAGTAAAGAAGAGCTGAACTTGGCGTCTGATAATGCCATAGCCGTCGCCAAGTACTGGCAGGATAAGATATAGTTCGGCCATTGACACGAAGAAGAAGGAGATGCGGAATGTGGTCATGAGAATACTAAATCACCCAATCAATCAACTACGCGAAACCAATCCATCACCATATTCCTTCGCTCCATCGTCCGTAGCGGTGCCCAGTGCCAGTATGAGGGTTCACCTAGCTAGCCATCAAATCAATTAAAATTATTACTCGTACAGTACCGTACAGAACAGAAGGTTCCGGGTTAGATTCTCGGTGGGTCAGTCACAAAGTTGATATTTATCACTTTGTGAATTTGTTCTCAGTCTGGTTAGGACATTGCGGGCTGAACCACCCGATTGTCCGTAAGTAAGATGGTTCCGTGTTTCGGGTGGCACGTTAAGCCGTAGGTCCCGGTTGCTGTCTATGATCACTTAGACGGCGGTCGTTACACAACCATGTCAGAAGCCTGCTACGTGTAGAAGACGGTTGAAAAATTCTGACACTAGGGTTCATCGGGTCGTTGGATAACTCGGTGTTCCACACGAAAAGAGAGAAGAGACAGTACGAGTTGTACTACAGATGTAAGAAAGTATACCATGTAAATGAATGTTACAGTAGCGGCCTGCC
The DNA here is from genome assembly GCA_029255805.1 of Keiferia lycopersicella. Lineage (NCBI taxonomy): Eukaryota > Metazoa > Arthropoda > Insecta > Lepidoptera > Gelechiidae > Keiferia > Keiferia lycopersicella. The sequence continues at coordinate 2,322,124 of JARACZ010000018.1, forward strand.
CTGCGATTGCACCCGCTGTAACTCATTTTCCTGTGGGAATAAGTTTTTTCTTGGTAAATATTATACACATAAACTTTTCTCTTGAATCATTCATGTGTTTAGAAACTGCATTAAACTCCGTTCTGTAGCTTTAAGATTTATGGACACGCACAGACATAGGGAAAGACGCGTCTGCGATTCTGCTTTATACTATGTAGAGATAAAGGGAGTCTATAAAAATGTAGGTCTTTGCAGGTGCTCTAACCGGAATGGATGGCGCAATTAATGTAAGGTTCCAGAACACTCGAATAGTTTATACTATCTGTGACTGCGACTGGAAATAACTTATACTATCTGTGACTCTAAGTGGGAATGGAGAGAGCTTTCTGTCAATGTTAAGTGAAAAAACGTTTGTAATATCTAAAATTAATTATAATGAACTTTAAAATGACTCAACTATTTGATTCCACAGTATCATCTAAACTCAAATAAAGAAAACCTTGTTTTATTGTAACTAGGTAAGTAGCAGTGTACATCTAACAATGACTCACGTGCTCTTTTTTCCCAAACCGCCCTAGCACTTTCAGTATGCAGGACCTGCTTTAGGCTACAGTCAGACAGTCAATATAGGTCAAATAAAATAGTTGTTGTTATCGACTCGAAGAAAAAGAGTACATTGTTATGCATTTTTCGGTAATAATCCCACTTTCGTGCACAGAAAATACCCAGAATCAATAAAAATACTTACAAATAAAAATATTCGTGCTGTGAGCGAACCCACGACCTTTGTAGTTGGGTAGCAGGCAGCTACTATGTCGTAGTGGATAGTATCAACCCCATCGTGTAATATTACCATTTATTTATTTTCGTATGGCGTATACATTGTAGGAAAATATAATAATATTGGGTCCTAAATACTCGTATATCATAGTGACATAGATAGGACGTACGTATAATAAAATACGTCTTAAACTTAAATTGTGAATAATTAGTTGCAATAGATCTTCACTTTCAAAATCATATTTCTATTATCCAACTAACTTCATTTGGAAAACATCAATCAGTTTAATTTAATAAAGTTAGTTTCAATTTATACTTAGTTAACGAATAACTATTTTTGATTTCTTTATTAAAAAGTGCAACTTTGAGACTTTCTTTGACAAGACATAGTGCAAATTTTTCATTTGGGTAAATAGTCATTTTATTTTAATCATTGATGTTTACTACAGGCGATTCCAATTCATCATGTTTATCTTTCACAAGATAACGTAGTAATCATAAAATTTTAAAAATTAAAAACAATTATAAAATTTTCAATTTTATTTTCTTGGAAACAACCATTTTTATAAAAAACTTTATTAATGCAACAGTACGCTACAAAATCACCAATTTAACTATTCAATTCTCAAAGCTTAGAATTCAATAAATATAAAGTAATTCTCAATTTAATCGAATTGCAATTCCTAATTACAGAAAGCCATTACAGCTCAGGTATACTCATGACAAAGACCACACCGCTGTCTAGACGCCACATTACAGCGACACAATATTTAAAGAACGACACTTTATTTGAATTTTCGCATGAAAAAGGTATATTAAGGTAAATTGCGACTGTATTATAATTTTCATGACAGAAATCCATTCACACATGCCATTAATATTTTTTTCTCATAGGTACCCTTGAAATTAAAATACATGGATTTCCGCACGTGAGATCGGATTACACGGTTTCTAAAATGAGCCTTCAGTACATTGTATTGTATCTAAAAACTACAGTTGGCATTTGTCAATGTTGTTATGACCATAACATTTTTATAATAAAAACATAACCATTGCCTTCGCCTCAAATACTATATGTAGGTTGCTCTCATATCCTAACGCTGCGCATTTTTACCGCATCTGTAACGCATGTATCTGTCAGATGCAAGGAAATTTTGGGACACCGATTCGTCCAACGACCCAATGAACCCTAGTGTCAGAATTTTTCAACCACTAGTAACAATAAAATATTATTGCCTTATACCAAAATCGACATCGGCGCAGGAACATGAACGTGAAAAATTCGGTACATTATTATCGATACATCATTCGTCTAGTAGGTAAAGTGATCGTAGTCCCGTGGACAGTAACATAGAAGCAATTATGCTGAGAGCCGTATGCATCGGATGGCATACGAATAGCTACATTGGAGAAGTTACAAACAATACTAGCAATGCATTTGGAATCGATATCGTTTCGGAACGAGAATTGTTTTGTATTATTTTTTTTTCAATTGTATCGTTGATCGGGTCAACGAAAGAGTCTCACGTATCTTGCTAATATTATAAATGCGAAAGTCAGTAAAAAAAAATTTTGTAATTTCTAAACCAGATTACATAAAATTTAGAGGTTAACTTGGACTAACACAGGACAGTTTTTATAATTTTTCTGTGAAATGCCTCGAGATTAAAACCAACTTTCTACACGGGCGGAGCCACGGGTACCCGCTAGTCTCTCATAATATGCTAAAACGAAAAGAAGGCTAAGATAACAATAGCAAGAACAGAGAAGTAAGTTGACATCACTGTAGATTTTTATACCAACATCAAATTAGAAACTAAATATTAAATATTAAAATTCTATCGGAAATGCTTCAAATATCAAATTAAATAAAAAGTTTCTGCATTGATGTTGCAGACTCTTCTCTGCGGCTTTTTCTTTTGGCCGGTTGGTGGGCTCCACGAGTATGGCACATACCGACACCACACCGATACCGATACCAATGTACCTGCTGCTTGTAGAAAGTGGTTGAATTTTTTTGACATAAGGGCTCATTGAGGACCAATGTGGCGCAGTGGTTGTGCGATTGCCTTTGACGCAGAAGGTTCCGGGTTCGATTCTCGGTGGGTCACTCACAAAGTTGATATTTAACACTTTGTGAATTTGTTCCCAGTCTGGTTAGGACATTGCAGGCTGAACCACCCGATTGTCCGTAAGAAAGATGGTTCCGTGTTTCGGATGGCACGTTAAGCCGTTGGTCCAGGTTGTTGTCTATGATCACTTTAGACGGCGGTCGTTACACAACCATGTCAGAACCCTGCTACTTGCGGTTGAAAAATTCCGACACTAGGGTTCATCGGATCGTTGGACGACTTGGTGTCTCACACGAAAAAAGAAATTGAATCGTTAGACGGCTCGGCGTCCTACACGAGAAGAGAGAAAGAGAAAAACCGATGTACCAATTTCATACTAAATTGACATTGCGTAAATGCAAGAAAGTTTTAAACTTTCACCTACATTATAATATATTTTTGAAATGTGCTATTTAAGCCCTTTTGTTTGATACCCAACACGATACCACTTGAAGAAAAAAAATTTTTTGTTCGTATCTTTATGCACGCTAGAGGGCGCCATGCTCACTTTATTGTGACATGACATAGCCTATAACCATCAGACTGTTTAGACGCTTCTGTTGACACCTCATTTGTCAAATTCTGATAAGTAGATTCGTAGCTAGGAGGGAACAAAGGAATTATTGCCACATACATACATACATAAATTTAAATCTATTATTAAGAAAACATTATGTTATAAAGCTTATTATAAGTTAGATGATTATGTTAATGACAAAGAGGCATGGTCCTCTGAAATTCCAGCACAGCACAAGAAACATGCAGTCATTTTTAATACCAAATCAGGACGTGCATGGAATTTACAATTGGCATAATTAGTAAGGAAGACGAAACAGTTACGAGTAGAATTATCTACTGTAATACTTTTATTTTATTTTAATTTAGCGTAGCCGATTTTTTGGGCTAATAATATATATATTTATAAAACTTAGCTAGGGTAGCCTAGGGCCTATTCTATAGGTACAAATTGTAAATTGAGATTAGAAGCACTTCTGAGCAGGTTTTTGGGTGGTTTTCCTGTTCAGGGGGTCCGGCTGATTAGCATGTAACATGCTTTTTTTTTTTAAATATTGCTTTTAATTTGATTGATTAAATTGATGGTGGTGACGTAAGTTACATGCTGTGTGGTCAGCCTGACCAGCCCCGAGGCAGTGCCTTTTTTTTTTATCCCACTCGTGCCGCGATTCTATTAGGAACATAAAATTGTTATTGTTACTATGACTAATTCACTTATTCAGTGACCGTATTGTAATTTAACTCTATGACATTCTAAAAGCATTCATTGTGAATCTACTTCGAAATAAACGATTGAATCTTGAATCTTGAATCATACATACATACATACATACATACATACATACATACAAACATACATTCCGGTCAAAATCATAACCCTCCTTTTTGCTTTGCTGTAGTCGGGTAAAAAGACCAATTTACCTAATTTTTTACGTGATTTTTATAAAAAAAATATTCAATAAAATCTGGTCGGCTTCTTCCTGGTTTGGACCGTTTCAATTATTTTGATTGTTTTGTTTGCTTTTCATGCAAAAGTGATGGCCCAGCGCCGCAATAAATTCAAAAGTTGTGCCGATCTACAAAAAGTGATGCCTGGCCTTGGTCTATTCTATTATCATTTTCCAAGAACCAAAATCCAATCCCGACCTTCATTAACAAGTTACAGCTGACGCGAAGAAGCTCGAACTAACTATCTCTATACTATCACTTATCGAGTCTTGGACATCTAAGTTCGCAAAGTGGATTAGTAAATCCTAAGAGATTTAGTCTGAATAAGGGACTTTGTTTTAGGAGTGTCTAGATTTGACTACTTTTATTTCCTAGTTAAATATTTTACCTATTTTGTTCAATAATTAAAAAAAAGTTTATTTTTAATATTTCAGTGAGTTACCCAAATAAAATATATAGAAGAAAATAAATAGAGTTTTGTTTGTATTTGTATACTCGTAACCAACCCATAACACTAGCAAATTGAATGCAGTCAAAGCTAACCGCACTAAAAAAACGTTTTAAAATATATATATATATATATATATATATATATATATATATATATTATTGAATATTTTAAACCGTTTTGCGTAACAATAATTGAATTTTTGTGTATGTTAACCTTTAAAAAAAGTAGTTAACTCAGAAGACTCTAAAACGAGGAACACACTTGACGCACAACGTAGCGCAAAAATATCGCAGCGGTCTGTCAGATCTATACTCGAAACGTCCCTCCCCATACTAAAACCTCACTCGACGGATAACACTGCGATAGCGCTGCGTCAACAGCGGCTGAGCGGTTTTAGTATGGGGATTGACATTTCCAGTATGGATCTGAGAGAGCGCTGCGATATTTTTGCGCTCCGTCGTGCGTCAAGTGTGTTCCTCGCCTAAAACTAGACGACAAACGCAGTGAAGTCCAATCACCCTTTCATGCGAGTTAAGAGCCTTGATTGAATATTCGGACAGTAAGTTCCAAAGACCGGTTTTGGGGATTTCGAGCTTCAGAGCCTTACTGTAATTGCTTTATGCTCTATCACTGCGTTCAACGAATGTTACCGATATGGCGTAGGTACTAGATCAGTGGCTCTACAACGAAACTACAGGCTACAATTCTACAGGTGAAGTTTGGTGTACATTGCGTAGCCGGTGGGACATTATTTAAACCAGGATTTTTGACCCGCTACGCAATGTACATCGAATTTCACCTGTAGAATTGTAGCCTGTAGTTTCGGAAAAAGAGGCACAGATAGCAAATGGTAGTGGGCGTAACTAGGTAGAAGAAACAATATTAGAAGTCCTGAAAACTGTGAGTAAATCTTATACATTATAAATCTCATGTTAAATAGTACATATGAATCAACTTACGTGATTTAAGATAGTCGGTGGTGTCCAAAACAGACATGTTTTTTTTTAAACTACGTTAATAATTCATGGATTATACGAATGTCACTCATAATGAAAAAAATGCGTATAGATTCATTACATGAAAAAAAAAAAGACTTTTTTGCGGAAGTCCAGTACAAAAGAACGAAAGAAAAGAGCGAGGCCTTTGCAAAAGTTAAGATACATTCATATATCACCTTGCGGGGTAGGCAGAGCGTTAACGGCCGTAAGAATACGGACGCTATCGTTACGTCTGACATTTTTGAGGATTGTTGTTTTCGAAGCTTGTTTCAGAAAACATGTGTATCACTGTAGTGACAGGCTGTCAGCCTGTCACCTAAATATTGTAAAACACCAATACTCTTGAGTCCCTTAGTCACCTCTTACGACACCCGCAGGAAGGATGGGGGTGATGCTATTCCAAGCCGGCATCACACGGGTGAACAAGTTAAGATGTGAAAAAAAAATATATAAGAGTTTATGCTTTCCTGAAAAATAGTTATGAATGATTGTTGTATGAGGTATCAATTACTTCTGGCCAATACACATTAAAACAAAAGCGACAATTATCGAAAAACGCAAAGCGATTAACCCAAATAAACGCGGCCGGGACTCAACGCAAAATGGGGATGAATTTTGTTACAAACGAAACCTGCTGGCTCGAATTTCAGTGTATACTTTGATGTCCATTGCTACACTATGAAGTGATCCCGGAGCCTCCAGTTCTTTACGCATAAATGAAAAGCCTATCAGTCCTTTTATAAGGCTAGCCTAGAAAAAAAATGGTAAATGAGTCTCAAGATTTAAAAAGGTCTTAGGCTTTTTCGAAGCGTAGGCTTTTTCCAAACGAGCTTGAAAAGCTCGTGTTATATTTGCATTTTATATTCCCACTGCACTATTTTAGTTTGCATCAGTGATTTATGCTTAAAAGGTCTGTTTGTATTCTCTTTGTATTACACATGAGACTCTCAAATCCCTTCTCGCAAGAAAGAAATGAAGTGATGCTATTCTAAGCCGTAGTCTGCCATCACTGTGATTTCGCTATCTGTCAGTCTGCTACCACTGCGACTTCGCTGTCTATAGGTCTGCCACCACTGTGACTTCGCTGTCTGTCAGTGCGCCGCCACTATGACTTCGCTGTCTGTCAGTCTGCCAGAACTGTGGCTACGCTATATGTCCGTCTACCACCACGCCTACTTACACCATGATAGTTAGAAAGTGGCATTTTTCACAAATTCCGTATTTTTGTTGTCACTATTAAAAAACAGCAATGTAAGTCCTGTATTTATGATGAAATTCAGTACAGCAATGCCACGAGCGCTGTACCATTATTTTTTATGAGACTCTCCGTACCGGATGCTTATTGGTTGGAATCAATCAAATCGTTATCGTTGCATCATTGAAAAGTTTTCTGTTTGCTGCACAATTTGCAAAGACAGTTTTTCTATTTATATAATCAAAATTGATGTATATGGGGTGTAAGAAACGGTGTAATGAAAACTTTGCAGGAATGCTCAGACCATGAAACTGAACCACTTTTTCTATGGAGGCTCTGTCGGTAAACGTAAATTTTTTTTCGATCTTCCATACAAAATTCCCGATCAGCTGAGTGACTTTGTATGGGAACCCAAAAAACCTTGTTTCCTTTGCCAACATAGTCGCCATAGAAAAAGATTTTCAGTTTCATGGTCTGATCACGCCTGCAAAGTTTTCGTTACACCGTCTCTTACACCCTGTTTAATTATTACCCTGTAAACTATTAAAAATTATCTACATTTGCGACAGAAATGTGATAACTATCAGAAGCTCTAATAAAACGAAGAATATCACGGTTTCTTCGATCGTTCTTAAAATGAACTCCTAAAAGAAAAGAAAAAAATCAAACCTCGAGTAAACCTCTCTTTACCGACGTAAACAAACCTACGCTGGTTATTTCTAATAAAATGTATGACGAACCATTTTACTTTGATCCCATGAAATCTGAACAGGATTTTGTCTCCCATCATTGTCCTAAAGCCCGTGAGTCATTTCCCTAACCAAGCTATCACAATGCCATTTGAGTTTTAGATCCTCAAAAATGACAAAAAGGACATCCTTCTGATCCCAGACTTCCAAGAGCTTAGAAAAGATCTTTTAAATCCTGAAATCATTCTTTAATTCAGTTTCAAAGATTATGGTTTAAAAAAACCGGATTCAGAAACGAGCAAAATCTTTTTCTAGGGCCAATATTTACAAGGATATTATAAACCGTCGGTCAAAACCTCCTGGTATTTTAACCTGAGCCGGTAACCGAGCGGTACCTAATATGGCTAAATATGGGGATGTTACAATTACAACCTCTACGTATGCTGGACGGTGGCGCTGCTGCCGGTGGACACTGACGGACTTAGTTTTGATTAAGAAATAAAGATTGAAGCCTTTCAACTATATCCATAGTAATATTTTTCTTGATAAAAGATCTTTGGCGCTGCTGGCCAGACAGACATACGGACAAACCTGATAAACTGACGGACTTAACTTTGATTAGGAAATAAAGATTAAATTATATGCATAGTAAAAAATTATTAGATAAGAGATTTTTAGTAAGTCAGGAGTATGACAAGTAAAAGTATACATACACATGTCACGCACGTAGTGATGCACGATTAATCTGAAACGACAAATATTTGTCAGACGTGGCGATAGTGTCTGTATTTTTGAGGACGTTAACGCTCTGCCTACTCCGCAAGAGATATGGGCGTGATTTGTACTTTATTAACAAAAACCTTTACATTTCTAAAATTCAAATATCCAACATGCTAGTGACTAATCTCTTAAAGAGAATGTATTACCACGAGACTCAGATCTGGTAGTATTCCAGACACACAACAGAGAGAAACCTTATGAAAAACCAGACTGAAGCAATAAACAACTGATCACAGTCATGTTTTGATACTTACTTAAGCATAATTGAATGCTCAATAACATGAAACACTACGTTAATTTCATAGAAGACTGTTTTTTAATTTATTTAATACTGTTTAAGTCCGTTTTTGATGTGAAAGGGAGAAAAATATCAGTGGTTAGTTGCTTGCTAGCGTTAGTTTTACTTGGAGCGTGTTTGCGCACAGTGTACGTGCACAGCAAAATTAGTTTTCATGGCCTTATTCTGGGTTCCTTCTGAAACATTTCTATGCTCTAAGCCCAAAATATACAGCGTAACGTAAATTAAATTTTTCTCTCACACTGTCTGCCTTCCATCCACGGTCATATTATGAAAATTCCAGTTATATAGGATGTCCCTCTTTAAGAGCGGAGCACACCGGCTCCGTATGCGTTGCGTATCCAGCTCTCTTCCGTAGTGACGCGCGTGATCACGTCCGTACACCCCTGCCACACCGGGTTACGGACGTGGTTACGCAGGTTACGCGCGTAGCTACGGATGCGAGCTGCAAGGGTCTGTTGCGTACCAACTGTCATATCCAAAAGTTCTGTCATCAGTGTGCAATAAATATTGCGCAAATAAAAACGCGCATCGCGTTCTGTGCAAAAAGAATTTACGACATGTTAGTGTAAAAAATTAGTTGCAAATATTTTAAGGGATGAACCAGCCCATGAAACTGAACAACTTACCCTAAGAAACATAGGTCAAATTATGAAAAAAAAATTCGACCTCCCATACAAAGTTACTGACTGACCGACTCAATTGAATTTGTATCTTTCTTTCTTTTCGTGTGGGACAACACCGAGTCGTTCAACGACCCGATGAACCCTAGAGTCAGAATTTTCAACCGCCTTCTACATGAAGCAGACTTCTGACATGGTTGTGTAACGACCGCTGTCTATGTGATTGATCATATACAGCTACCGGGACCTACGGCTTAACGTGCCATCCGAAACACGGAACCATCTTTCTCACGGAAAATCGGGTGGTTTAGCCTGCAATGTCCTAACCAGACTGGGAACAAATTCACAAAGTGACAAATATCACCTTTGTGAGTGACCCACCGAGAATCGAACCCGGAACCTTCTGCATCAAAGTCAGTCGCACTACCACTGCGCCATATCGGTCGTCAATTTGTATGGGTGGTCCAAAAATATTTCTCATATTTCTACCTATGTTTCTTGGGGAAAGTTGTTCAGATTTATGGGCTGATTCACCCCTTAAAATATTTGGAGCTAATAGTTTTACACCTTATATTTGACGCTTAATATAGTGCACATTTTTTGATGCGCATTGTGGTAGCCCGTAGTCCGTACGCGCGTCCGTACTACGCGCAGGACAGAGATGTGCGTGTTCGGACGTGTTTGGTGTAAGTGTGACGTCTAACAGGGAATCTCATAGAATACAACGTCATCACTGCACGCAGAGTACGCAACCTGTTTGTCTTTTGGCAGCTGTACGGCGTAACTACGGCGTAACCCTACAATGCGTGCAGCACGCAACGGATACGCATCACAGGCAGTGTGCCGTATCTCATACAGTCCCATACATTACAACGTCATAAATACGTGCGTAACTACGGATGAGAGCTGGATACGCAACGGATACGGAGCCGGTGTGCCTCGCCCTTTAAGTGGCCCAAAGAAAAAACTAGATTCTAGACACACTAGGCGGATCGCACACTTGATGCACGACGGAGCGCAAAAATATCACAGAGCGGTCTGTCAGATCCAAAAGCGGTTGAGTGGTTTTAGTGTGGGGATTGACATTTCTAGTATGGATCTGACAGACCGCTGCGATATTCTTGCGCTCCGTCGTGCGTCAAGCGTGCGATCTGCCTCAGCTACTAATCTAAAATATTGCTTGTGATTATTCGAAGAAAAAAAATTGAACACTCCATACAAAATACTCTACCAGTCAACATTATTAGGTATCATCATTCTCCCGTCGTCATATCCCTTTCCTTTGTCGGGGCCGGCTTCTTAACCTAGGGGATTTGACTTGGAACAAATTTTATCCACAGAGCGACTGCTATTTGACCTCTGCAACCGGAAGGCTAACCTGGCTCATATAGGTACCTAGAACTAGAAGTGACATTCAAATATCATCAAATTCAAATTTTATTTCAATGAGGGTTTCATCACGATGCTTTTCCTTCCCCACAAGAGCAATCAGTAAATGTACGTGAGTAAAATCACATTGGTACATGGCGGAGATCGAACTCGGGTCTCACAATTGTCAGACCGGTGTCCTAACCACTTGGCCTTCGCCTCTCACACGTCTCCGTATTAAATTGCGGCTGCCATTCCACACAGCAATATCGCTTAGTGCTTGTGGAATTTACCTAATTTCTTGTCGCGTGATGAAAGGAAAAAAAAATTTAAAAGGAAAAACTACATAAATTATAATTTGAATTTTCAAAAAATTCAATGACTATCCAATTAAAAGTTAGGAAGGAGAGATATTCAATTTGTCAAAGAAATTCTAATCTGTCAATACCTTCTGTGGATTAGCAATCACAATTTTTATACTTACTTTTTTTAGGAAAATTTGTTGCCATTAAATTCTACTCAGGTTTGATCTTAATAAGAAATAGGTAGGTACGATAAATTTTCCACCATTAGGTTATATAAGGTAGTACAGGTCAACATTCATTACCATCATTATTGTAACTTATAATCTGTATAAAACAGGATGATCCCTGTGACGTTTGTGACCTTGGAGCAAATGCTATGACATAAACTCCACTTTCCTTTGTTTACTAGGAAAGTGGACCTTGACAGACACAAAAATGTTTTGTTTTTTAGCAGCCGAAAAAATCCCACTGCTGGATGATAACCATAGTCCTTGCACTGAAATAACAAAACTAGGGATCATTGGGTCGTTAGACGACTCGGTGTCCCACACGACAAGAGAGAGAGGGAAAACAACAAAATACATTACTTACATTACTCACAACTTAGTATAAAGCAAAGTCGCTACCCGCGTCTGTCCTGATATCATTAATATATGAATGTTTGTATGCAAGGCGGATCGCACCCTTGACGCCCGACGGAGCGCTAAACTATCGCAGCGGTCTGTCAGATGCATACTAGAAACGTTACTCCCCATACTAAAACCGCACTCGACGAATGACACTGCGATAGCGCTGCGTCTACAGCGGTTGACCGGTTTTAGTGTGGGGATTGACATTTTATAGTATGGATCTGACAGATCACTGCGATGTTTCAGCGCTCCGTCGTGCGTCAAGTGTGCGATGCGCCTTGCATACAAACTACTGAACAGTTTTTTTTTTTATTATAGACACAGTGATCCAAAACAATAAGTTATACCTATGTATAACACTTACCAGTAAAACAACTTATTCCCACGGGAATATAAGTTACAGCCGGGTGCAGCCGCTGGACTGGCCGCTAGTAGTTACTGTAACATAGTTTTTCAGTGCAAGCAATGGCTCATTTTAGCCTACAATTTATTACACAAAGTGCTCAAAAAATCAACAACTACGCGTTCTAAATGCAGCTCACAGACCGCAACGCAGTTAGTCTACGCCAGACCTTCGTATAAAAGAGTTTATAGTCCATAAATTGCCATTAGTTCAGTGTTATAACTCTTGTGGAACAGTTGCGGCTTTTACTCAGTCATTATTGGTTTTGCCGATAACACTATGAAAATATACGGCGATGGTGATAATGGCCGACTGCTGCCCGTTTGTATTTCTGTGAATTTTGATGGGGTCTGTCGAATTTGGTAGGTTGTTCCGGACCATTTAGACTTAAGAGTCCCGCAAACATAAATAGCGCTGATGATATATATAGGGTGACCGGTAAATTGATGCATTCCTTTCAAGGGATGAACCAGCTCATAAAACTGAACAACTTTCCCCATGGAATATAGGTCGAAATATGAAAAAAAATTTTGGTCCTCCCATACAAATTGACTTAGTCCGTCGGTAATTTTGTATGGGTAGGCCAAATTTTTTTTAATTTTTCGACCTATGTTCCATGGGGAAAGTCGTTCAGTTTCATGAGCTGATTCATCCCTTGAAAGGAATGCATCAATTTACCGGTCACCCTGTATATAATATATATCACGCCTTTATCCCTTGCGGGGTAGGCAAAGCGTTACGGCCGCAAAAATACGGTCGCTATCGCCACGTCTGACAAATATTGAGGGCCTGTTAAGATAATTTGTGTATCACTATAGTGACAGGTTGTCACCCTGTCGCCTAAAATTTGTAATACACGTGAAACCCTCGAGTTCCTTAGTTGACTCTTACGACACCCACGTGGAAGAAATGGGGTGATGCTATTCGAAGCCGGCATCACACGGCACTGATGATGATGATTTAAAAGTTAGATCTCCGCATGATCGTTGTGGTTTTTTTTGTATCAAGTTATTTTGTATGTATTTGTAGGATACGGTACAACTGCGTAAATTTTTGTAGCCTTGAGTTTTTTGTCTCACACTTAATGGTGCTGCTCAAGTGTACAACTGGTCCTGCTCGTGTCTTCTATGGAAGACGTCTTTAAGATCTCTGTAGATTGTCATACCTGCTTTCTCTTTAAGCTGGTCACTATAACTTCTCCGTGGTCTTTCTTTTCCTCGTTTTCCTTCAATCTCTCCCCTCTTTAATGTTATTTTAAATAGCGCTATCATACAAAAAATTTGCTGACATTACTCGTCACGTAGGATTACCTACTTTTTCCCATGAGGTCTTGTTTGTCTCAAGTTAATAACCGGCATGTTTGTTGTCATTTTCTTGATGCAAAACAGTACAGAACACTGCCTGCATTTTCCTGTTTTACTCCGAAAATATACTTTTATTTGAAATTCGACGCATAGTAATAAAATTTTCCAAATTGTTCAGAAAACATCTTTAATTAATTTCTTATGATGAAAATATCGTAAATTATTTGAGACATTTCAACATCACATAAAAATGGTTTACGCTCGTTTTAAGATTGGTAATAACTTCTTAACGTTTTTATCGCATTTTATTTCCCTCTAAAAGGGGGCTAAAATAAGAAGTTTATTGAGAGTGAAAAACAATCTTCGAGAGTGCGCAGAAATTAGCTTTCTATTCGGCGATTAAGTGAGGTAGTACACACTCTTGAATTATTTTGATTTCTTTTTATTATAACTTTTATTCTCTTTTAATCCTATTGCCAGCCATAACACATACATACACAAATCACGCCTTTATCTCTAGCGGGGTAGGCAGAGCGTTAACGATCGCAAAATTACGGGCGTTATCACCTCGTTTCAGATGATTCGTGTATCACTGTAGTGACTGGTTGTCAGCCTATTGCCTAAAATTGCAATACACATGAAACCCTCGAGCCCCTAAGTTGCCTTTTACAACACCCACGGGATGAAATGGGGTGATGCTATTCCAAGCCGGCATCACACGGCAGCCATAACCACGACAAGTACTGTGTGGATCTAAGCTCTTGTAAAATTTTACAAAAATCATTACTTACGTTTCTTTGTGGTTCCATAATGTATGTTACAAGTCTACATATTCTGTACATACATCAAGCACACGAATCCTTCTAATAAAGGGCTAATATTGAATTACATCTACTTATAATTGCTTACAGCTATATCAGATAACAATGCCTTTGGTTATAATATAACATAACTTTGTTTTCATTTCATTATTTGGGTCAAAATTAGGAAAATGATAAAGAAAAGAACCACCATGCAGACTCAAAAATATTAATTAAACGTAACAAATTTTCATTCTTAATGGTTGATTTGACCAGCTGTTTTTTTATAGGAGAATAATTTTTTTCGTTTCCCATCATATCCCCAATATAAATGTTTGTTCAGTTTCATGGTCTGAGCACGCCTGCAAAGTTTGCGTGACACCGTCTCTTGCACCCTGTCTGTATGTATGCTCGTCTGCAATTATCTCGCGTTTGGATTAATCGATTCTGATGCGGTTTTCAGAAAAGTATTTGTCAGACTTAGGAGATCGTTTTAGGCATATAAACCGTCAAAAAATGAGGTTCGCACTTTTTACGTCCTTTGAAGTTATTATATGTATTTCGACTAATGTTCCTTGGTTAAGTTGTTGTTTTTCACTAGCCCGTCCCGAGTTTTCGATATTGGTAACTAGTTTTCTCCCTTCTTTGTGAATTTGTTCCCTGTCTGGTTAGGACATTGCGGGCTGAACCACCCAATTGTCCGTAAGATGGTTCCGAGTTTCGGATGGCATGTTAAGCCGTAGGTCCCGGTTGCTGTCTATGATCACTTATACCGCGGGCGTTACAAGTGATCCATGTCAGAAGCCTGCTACGTGTAGAAGGCGGTTGAAAAATTCTGACACCAGGGTTCATCGGGTCGGTGGAAGACTGGTGTCCCACACGAAAAAAAGACTAGCTCGTCCCGAGTTTTTGGTAACTAGTTTTCTCCCAGTATTCGTCTCATCTCTAATTACTATTACATACGGGTCAATCGTAATACGAGTATCAATATCGATATCCCCATCCATCATTCACAATAGCAGGAACAGATCCGATTACATCAACATGATTAAGATTAGTCGTTAACAATGCCTTTGGGCATAATAATCTATTTTCGTACTAATCTTGGGGGAGAACTAAATGTTAATGGATTTCGTCAAATAGGGTACATAGCTATTAAGTGGTTTCCATATATGCTGTACGATACTGCGACATTTGACAACCAGCCAGAATAGGAGCCGTACGGAGATTCGGCGACATTTGTATGCTTTTCTACTTAGGTATTTAAACAAATCCTTATTGGCTGTTATGACAGCCAATAAGGATTTGATGCCTTTGATGACAGTAGGATTTATGCAAGACATGACGTTCTAAATTTGAATTTGTGAAAGGTAAACAAACTGTAGTTCAAAGAGACTGTAGCTGGCGTAGGAGATCCAGATGTTTTGATACAAATACAGGGTGTAATAACAAAATACTGCAAATATCTTAAGGGGTGAACCAGCCTATGAAACTGAACAACTTTCCCCAAGGAACATAGGCCAAAATATACTTAAAAAAAATTACCTTCCTTACAAAATTACCATCCGACGAAGTCAATTTCGAGGTCCAAAAATTTTTGCATATGTTTCTTGAGGAAAGTTGTACAGTTTCATGGGCTGATTTGTCGCTTAAAATATTTGCAGCTAATATTTTTACACCTTATATACAATTGTTATTATTTTGATCCTGCTTTTTCTCTGTTATCCATGTACCTTACAATCTTTTCGATAAAAATTGGATCGGTAATAACACCGCAAGATCGTGCTCTACGTGTGAGAACCTCCTGGTTTTATTGCCCTAGAGTTTTATACTTGTAATCATGAAAGGGATTATAGTGTTAAGTTTCGACAATGAAATTGGGTCTCTATTGTTAGCCTAGGATTAATATTATTGTTACAATGAATAGGTCCTAGCTTAGTGTAGGTCATTTCGATATACATCTACAATATAGGTAGTTACTGCGGCCTACAGAAGGTTATTATTTAAGGCCTCTTTCACACTCAACGTCAAACGCAGCGCAAAAATAACGCTTCGCTAACGGATCCGTCTGTCATATCCATACTAGGTACCTCTAGAAGCGTAACTCCCCATACAAAAACCGCTCATGACGGATTTCCCAACGCACAACCGCTGCGTTGCTTGACGACGCATCCGTTAACGCAAGCGTTGCGTCGTGCTAAACGACGTCATTTTGCCTGACATTTTGATCATGCATTGTGCACTGCGTTGGTTCAGCGTCCGTTTGACGGACGCCAGGAATGCGCTGCGTTGGACGTTGAGTGTAAAGAGGCCTAAGGTTTTAGTAAAGAAAGATGAAGTTTTAGTAAAGAAATATACCGAAATCTGAAAAGAAAGTTTTTTGCAAATCATCATTGGGTCCGTTTACAAAAAAAATATATTTAAATCTCGTTTCCATGTCATTGGAAAAATATCTTTTTATCACCAGCATTTATCAGATTTGGTTTCGTAACTTACATTTGAATTTCATTCAATATGGACATTGTCTTCAAAATTATTCGCAGTAAGATCAAATTATGTTTTACAAAGGTGCTTTAAAGCAAAACTTGTCTCTAGTTAAAGACGAAAGTAAAAAATATCTATAACAAACTAGCGGCCCGCGTAACGGTTGCACCAGTTACTCATACATAAATCTGATTCCCAAGGAAATAAAACATTTTCCCGGCATGTATTATACATAAAAAAGTTCCTTTAGAAAAACTCTACCCAAACCCACATTCAGTTGAAATTCAATCGGTTGTCTGTAAAGTCAGTTCATTGACGATACTTGAACGCATAGAATTACTAATATACTTACAGGTTGAACGTGACAACGTCTTCTTGCCGCTCGTTCCGCGCTCTCGCTTGCACTTCAAGCCTTAAATGGAACGCCTCAGAGCGAGATAACGCCTCAGACCGAGGTATCGCCGCATGAATCATGTTTTTAGGAGCGTGAAGCCGGCTCCATCGAATTATAGGACGTTGTCACGTCAAAAAACCCATTAACATCCGTTGCGTGTTTTAGAAAAAGGTTGCAGTGTCCATGACAGACGGACAGATAAACAAGGAAAGCTCAGCAAAAAATATAATGCATATTTGTGGCTTCATTGAACATAGATACGAATGCCCGAACACCCTAACGAACCAAGTAAGGATCACGAAACTCGGAATCCATAATTCATCCGTAACGATTCGACGGCAAAATTAAATGGGAAAGAATAAAGAAGTGCAACTTTCTCACAATCCACATTTCTGCGCAAACTTTTAATTGCCCTCCATCTTGGCAGTTGAGAAATTAATTATATCTTCGGATGGACTTTAATTCTTCATCTATCGTGTGGGACACTGAGTCGACGAATGACCAAATGAACCATAATGTCAGAGTGTATTAACTTTCTGAATGATTAATAGAAGGTGTCTGATATGATTGTGTAACCACTGCCGACAAAAGCACTGACTTCCAAGCCAAAGAATGAAATCATCTTATTACGGGCTATTCAAACCAGGAACAAATGTCAACTAAGTTACACAAGATTTTAAGGTTCCGTGGTTATTATCACTAAAACTATAAGACATTATAACGGGTTTTAACTCACGGTAGGGATATATCGAGCACCCAATAGCACCCGTGATCATGGCAATTGCAACATCGCCGAAATATTGGGTGCTCGATATATCCCTACCGTGAGTTAAAACCCGTTATAATGTCTTATAGTTTAAAGTTACACAAAAAAAAGTTTATATATTAATATCTGCAATCTAATTCCTATATTACAAGCTTGACTTAGCTTGCTTTTCGTTGGTTAGATGGCGCTGTATGAACTGTCCAGAACTATTTTTTCCTCTCGAAAATCGAACCAGAGAGCTTGGAATCCTAAAGCAAACGCTCAAACGACTAGACCACGGAAGTACAGAAATTAATTTTATATCTTCAGACAGACTTTAATTCCTGCTATTCTTCCATGAGACGTGCAGTGCGTCTGATTCCGAGATTCAGTTTGGCTGTACGTGGCCTTTTAGACTTTCTGGGAGAAGATGTTGAAAGAATATAATACTTTGGAAGTAACTTCGCCGGAAGGGGAAAGAAATTCGCTTGCATTTAAAGGCGGTTTCCACACATGACTAATGTTGCTGTGCATTTTTAGTGCATCTAATGCATGTGTCTGTCAGATGCAAGGAAATTTACGGAATTTGAAAAACGGAAGTTAACGAATGGTCACCGTGTGAGCATCCGTTTTTTGACGGACGCATCAGATAACGCAAGCTCAGGCGTTAACGCAAGATCAAGTCCTGACTTGACCGACTCTGCGTTACGGACCTTAAAATCGTCAAACGCAGCAAGGTCGTCAAGTGTGGGAACCGCCCAACAGCGGAACACTAAAACTTTTATAGAGTTTCATTGGGCATGTCGAAAAGTAGAAGAAAGTGTTATGTTTGTCGCCACGCTTTCCTACCAGCTTTAGTTTGAGATCGTGTTCAAATAAATAAACAATTCACACAGCGCCATCTAGCCCCAATCTAAGCAAAGCTTGTACCATGGGAACAAGATAGTTGATATTAATATGTAATAAATAAAAAACTCCATTGTAAATAAATACATAATTATTCCTACATAGAAAACAACCAGACTAAGCACAAATATTTCAAAACTATTAACATTACAAATATTTGTGCCCTATTGGTATCGAACCCACGACCCTCCGCGTAGAAGGAAGGCAAGGTACTAACCACTACGCTATCGGGACAAACGGGAAATCACTTTGATTATTTTTATTGTATCCCTTCATTGAAACGTTAACTTTTATTCTTGGTCACTCACTTATTCAAAGCGATTTCCTCATTTCCTGTCATGATAATAAGCAGGAGTTTTTATTTTAATTCATTCATTTATTCATACATCACGCCTTTATCCCTTGCAGGGTAGGCAGAGCGGTAACAGCCGTAAGAATACGGTCGCTATCGCCACGTCTGACATTTTTGAGTATTGTTTTCCAAGGTAGTTTCAGAAAACATGTGTATCACTATAGTGACAGGTTGTCAGCCTGTCGCCTAAAAATTGTAATACACCAATACTCTCGAGGCCCTTAGTCGCCTCTTACGACACCCGCGGGAAGGATGTGGGGTGATGCTATTCTAAGCCGGCATCACACAGCATAAATATAAATATATTATAAATATATTAGAATTATCATATATTTTAAATATATTAGTTATGCACCATGTGACTGTGTGATGCTGGCTTAGAATAGCATCACCCCATTTTTATTTCCGTGGGTGTTGTAAGAAACGACTGAGGGACTCCAGGGTTTCGTGTGTGTTTCAATATTAGGCGACAGGCTGACAACCTGTTACTATAGTGATACACTATTTCTCTGAATAAGCCCTGAAATAAAGATTTGTCAGACGTGGCGATAGTGACCGTTATTTTATGGCCGTTAACGCTCTGCCTACTACGCAAGGGATAAAGGCGTGATAAATAAATGTATGTAGAATCGCATAACACCTGATTTATAGGTAAAAGAAAGCGTCTAAAATTATTAGTAAGAGAAGTTCACAAAATATCTACAAACTTTTACTTTTCTCAAAGGCTTCTCTATCAAATAAGCTTAATCACATCCATTCTCCACATGAAATTGCTTTTGAGCGCAGATTATAATTAACCCTAGGCGAGGTTTAGAATTTAGGTCATATTTACTGACATGTAATTAGCCCTTTGAAAGGCAGCCTAGCGAATATTTTACCAAACCACCTATCAAAGTATACGCAAACATAAGTTGGGCACGCCCCAGACATCAGAGCTTTGAGAAAATACATAAATCATACATACTTGCACAAATCACACCTATAACGCTGGCGGGGTTGGTAGAGGCAGTAAAATTGCGGTTGTTATCGCCACGTCTGAGAAATGTTTACGGGTCGTTTTAGATAAGTAGTGTATCATTATAGGCCACTAATTTAAGATCCTAACTCTACACATGTTGCATAAATAAATTGATAGAGTTAAATTGAAAGAAATGGGGTGATGCTATTGCCGGCATCACACGGCAGAGAAAATACATAGATCATACTCGCATAAAATCTTTGTCCTTTATGGGGTAGATATATCCTTTGCCTTTCGAGAAGATTCTGAAATGCACTTCAGAAATATTCTGCATCACTATAGTAACAGATCAGTCTTTTGTCTTTTGCCTAAAAACGCAATACACAAGAAGCAGTCGAATCCCTTAGTCTCCACTTACGACACCTACGATAAAGAAATGGAATGCTGCCATTCTAAGCCAGCATTGCACGGGCTTAGACAAATCTAATACATTCATTCATATATCACGCCTTTATCCCTTGTGGGGTAGGCAGAGCGTTAACGGCCGTAAGAATACGGTCGCTTAGCCACGTCTGACATTTTTAAGAATTGTTTTCCAAGGTTGTTTCAGAAAACATCTATATCATTATAGTGACAGGTTGTCAGCCTATCGCCTAAAAATTGCAGTACGCCAATACTCTCGAGTCCCTTAGTCACCTCTTACGACACCCACGAGAAAGAAATGGAATGATGCCATTCTAAGCCAGCATCGCACGGGCTTAGAGAAGGCTAATAAATATCATAATATACTTACTAGGTATGTATGTATAGTCTGGTGAGCTCCCGCAAGATGCACTGCGGCATATTCAAAATAATGTTAGGGGCTGGTGCAAGCAATATTCCAAATTAGATTATTACGTCTTAGGCATAAGCGGAATCACATGGTCGACCGGTGTGGCGCAGTGGTAGTGCAACTGCCTCTGACGCAGAAGGTTCCAGGTTCAATTCTCGGTGGGTCACTCACAAAGTTGATATTTATCACTTTGTGAATTTGTTCCCAGTCTGGTTAGGACATTGCGGAGTGAACCACTCGATTGTCTGTAAATAAGATTGTTCCGTGTTTCAGATGGCACGTTAAGCCGTAGGTCCCGGTTGCTGTCTATGATCACTTAGACGGCGGTCGTTACACAGCCATGTCAGAAGCCTGCTACTTGTAGAAGGCGGTTGAAAAATTCTGACACTAGGGTTCATCGAGTCGTTGGACGCTTCGGTCTCCCACACGAAAAGAGAGAGAGAGATTACGCTCACTAATACGTCTACTAAACGTGCATCACCAACACAAAAAATCTTTAATAAATCATGAGATTTAATCTCTTCCACCTTTAGTTTATCCCATGCCATGCCGGTCCCTCCTCTACTGAGATATGGCGAAACTTTCTCGTATGCCACGAACGCCCGGCTCTTATTTATAAGCTCCAAATAGTTCTTTACTCTTATAAAGAAATTCTTATCCAAGGAACGGGTGAGCGAAAGAAATTTAATCTTATAAGAACTCTATTTTCTATGTGGCACAAAGTTAGTTGCTATTTATATTACCTCCTAATACGGACTAGCGACCCACCCAACGGTTGTACTTAGTGCTAGTGGTTTTCCCGAGGGAATTAGATGTTTTACCAGCAGTAAAACTTCCTCAAAAATAACTCTATCTATGAAAAATAACACATATTAAAAAAGGTGATAAGGAGTAAGTGGTGTTTATGATAGACACACAGAAGCATAAACAATACTTCATGTTTTAATTTGTTTTAATATACTTAGAGATACATAAGACAGATATAACATAGATTTGGTAGAAATATATATAAAGTTTTATTTGTTATCTGCTTAGTTCCAGAGAATACCTGTGAGAAAAGTTAGTTTTAAACTTTGGTTTTGATAGAATGAATTTTATTGAACCACAAAATTGAGCTTTTGAGACTATTAGTAGGTATTATCGATACCACATCCACCTAGTCATTCTAGGAACCATTTTGTGCTTTATTTTGTTACGAATTCTAAGGTAAACAAGAACAAATTGATCCTTTAAATGGTTTAATGTGCGATGATATAGTCTGGTATAGATTAATCGCAGAAATATGACATCAAAATTTTCCACACACCTAAGTAGTCAAAGGTATATTTTCTCATATAATTTCAAATGCAACGATTTTCAGTGATTTTTAGATTCCAACCCTAAGTTCATTGGGTAGTTTGTCTACTCGTCATCCCACACTATAACACAAGATGCTTGTAGATAGATAAAAAATAGTTTAAACATTAGCCTTGTTATGCCGGCTTAGAATATAATCACCCCACATTCTTCCCGCGGGTGTCGTAAGAGGCGACTAAGGGACTCGAGAGTATTGGTGTATTACAATTTTTAGGCGACAGGCTGACAACCTGTCACTATAGTAATACATATGTTTTCTGAAACAACTTTGGAAAACAATCCAAAAAAAAAACAGACGTGGCTGTAGCGACCGTGTTCTTACGGCCGTTAACGCTCTGCCTACCCTGCAAGGGATAAAGGCGTCTCGTTATGTAAATGTATTTTTACTTTTATGCAAATATGAAGGCATATTTACAAAACAATTTTCCACATTTATTTCCACAGCATCCACGCAATGAAAATCAGAACAACCCTCCGCAACCCGAGGCCAAGTGTTCATTCTCCCACTAATTTTATTAAAAGAGTGCATTCTTCATTCTAATTGAATCTGGGCTTAAACTGTCGGGAACTAGGTCAACACTACGAGCCTTATTTAATTAACAGTGTACGCACGGCCTAGGGAAATTGCGGTGGGGTGAAATTTCAGTAGCACTGGATACCTTGGTTTTACTGCGTCATACGTGAAATATTCATTTTTTTTTTCGCCGTGTGATGCCGGCTTAGAATAGCATCACCCCATTTCTTCCCGCGGGTGTTGTAAAAGGCAACTAATGGACTCGAGGGTTTCATGCGTATTGCAATTTTAGGCGACAGGCTGACAACCTGTCACTATAGTGATACACGAATCATCTGAAAAGGCCCTCAATACTTGTCAGACGTGGCAATAACGGCCGTAAGTTTGCGATCGTTAACGCTCTGCCTACCCCGCAAGGGATAAAGGCGTGATTTATGTATGTATGTATGATATATTTTTTCATTCTTTTAAGCGCTACCTCCATAATGAGACGTAGGACGTGACGCTTGAAACCGTTTCCATTTTAAAATGTACGAAACAAAAGAGACGCTGTCTATGAGCCGCACGTCTTATCACCGATAACTTGTCTCACGTCTCTCGTTTCACATTTCTCGTCTCACGTCTCTTGTTTCATGGCTCATGAGGTGGCGGTGCTATTCTTCTCTCTCTGCCTACACCACAGGGCACATAACTAGGTGGGAATTAATTGTTACCGTAACACGCATTGCTTGCATTTTGAACAAAGTATTGTTGTATATAAAACAGTTTGAGTTACCTTTCGTTACTCGATTCGTTATACAAATATAAAAAGAGGGATTTAGTTTTTTTTTCGGAGATGGGGTGATGTTATTCTAAGTCGTACGCCATGCTGGCCGTGTTTGACTTATCTGTAGTTAATCTAGTTTTAACCTGCAACTGTAAGGCGAATCCCACGCCTGTCTTCCGTCAGTGAGAGATCTACCGTAATAAGCGTAACAGAGACAGTTTTTGCGTTGTTACTGCGCTAATTTCGGTTTATTGTATGAGAAAATCTCTGATATACGCATGCTTTATGGATGCGCTAAAAATGCGCAGCAACGGTCGTCAAGTGAGGCGACTGCCTAAACACGGCTCGGACATCAATCATGCACAATGGCCACCTGTCGCTTCCGTCGATACATCTTTGTCGGACACGAGACGTTTGCTAATCTCTACATGATCCTCGGGAGTTCAACTGGCTGAGATGTACAGAGCAAACGAGATAGTATTACGACACAGATCT
Organism: Keiferia lycopersicella; assembly: GCA_029255805.1. NCBI lineage: Eukaryota > Metazoa > Arthropoda > Insecta > Lepidoptera > Gelechiidae > Keiferia > Keiferia lycopersicella. Next base: position 2,346,103 of record JARACZ010000018.1, read on the forward strand.
GTATCATGTCGGTCAAAGTTTGAGTGCATTCTATCACCCGTGTGAGCGTTTCTTTTTCTTGAGGGAAACTGTGTAACTGAGTGAACTGGCTAAGACTGAAGTACAAAGCGAACACAAAGATCTGTATCACGTTCGTTCAACTTAGGCCTTCAGCGCAAAAATATCGCTGAGCTGACGTCACTCCTCATACAAAAACCGCTCTTGTCGCAGGTTCAAGGTTGAAATGATTTAGCAGTAAAAGAAACCGCTCAGCGAAAAAATAGCTAGCCATCTACATTCAATTGTTTGTACTTATTTTGCCAAATAAAAATTGAGTTCAGTTCTTTTGTTTTGAATTTGACATAACTCAATGACTAATTTTTATGTTTGGCAAAAAATAAATACCTGGCCCAGTTTTCAACGTTTTTTTGTAGTTTCCTAAGTCGTTTCTTTAGGAACGCACATTCTTCAAGCTAAGCTGGCCCAAGGCTTGTTGGAGTAAAAAGCCACTAATATGCCACAGAGGAGGTCTGAAGCACCGGCGGCTACCTGATCCACCTCCCTAATGGGGCATTAAGGCTCATTGGGAATCTGGTTACGACCGGATTCAATGTAACGCCGGTTCTAACCAGAATTATTGAACAATGGTGTAATTGTTTTTAGGTTAGGGTTTATTCGCCGAGTCAAGAAAGAAAATATCAATTTCAAAACTAGCGAAAAAAAATATTAGTGTTTCAGTTTTTAAGCGGCGATGAGAAGAAGTGTTGAATTGCCGTGTGACGCCCGCTTAGAATAGCATCACCCCACATCCTTCCCGCGGGTGTCGTAAGAGGCAACTAAGGGACTCGAGAGTATTGGTGTATTACAATTTTTAGGCGATACGCTGACAACCTGTCACTATAGTGATACATATGTTTTTTGAAACAACCTTAGAAAACGATCCTCAAAAATGTCAGACGTGGCAATAGCTACCGCATTCTTACGGCCGTTAATGCTCTGCCGACCCCGCAAGGGATAACGTCGTGATATATGTATGTATGTTTGAGAAGAAGTTTTGTTCACTGTGGAGTTAAATCACGCATCGCACGAATATGAATAGGGTTTTCAAAAAACTGCCTTCTAAAAGAAACCAATACTGACTGGAAGAATTAATGCCCACTTTTGTTTGCGTGCTCATCCTATTTTCCATCAGTCTTGCTTCGTCAATTTTTTTTTTCATGATTCTCTGTAGGTAGTATTTGCACAACTTACCAATATACGGATTACACTTTGCATGGTCTGAACTACAATAGCAGCTGATTTGTGAGACCGCAAACTATAAAGACCACCACAAGCCCTAAAGCGTACAGTATCTAGCATGTAGTAAATAAGTAGCTAGTATCACATCAGTACTAAGACCATAAAATTGTTAAAAAGCAGAGAAAATAGTGTCTTACGATTTTCTCTTTTATTTATGTGAAAATTTTGTACGTGACATTTCAAAAATATTAATCCCACTTGAAAATAAAACTTTTGAATCACTTTTGAAGGAATCTTCTATCGTGTAGGTCTTCTAGCGGGTTGAAGAACGAGACATTAAACCTTGATGTCAGAGTTTTGAGACCGCCTGGTATTAGTTGTTAGTAAACGTCATAGTTATTTTACGACTGCCGTCTAGTCATCATAGAAAGTTACCAAGACTTTTGATGACCGATGTGGCGCAGTGATAGAGCGACTGCCTGCGACGCAGAAGGTTTCGAGTTCTATTCTCGGTGTGTAACTCACTTTGTGGATTTGTTCCTTGTCCGGATAGAACCTTGCAAGATAAACCACTAGTCCGTAAGAAAGATGGTTCCATGTTTTGGAGGATACGTTAAGCCGTCAGTCTTGGTTGCTGTGTACTTAGGCGGGAGCGTTCGTTACACAACCATGTTAGAAGCCTGCTACTTGCAGCAGGCGGTTAAAATTTTTTGAGACTAGGTGTCCCAAAAGAAAAATAGAAGGAACGGAGACTGACGGCTAAAAGTACCCTCTAAAACAAAGAACTCGATTGTAGCAGCAGTTTCTTGCAGCTGATTACAGTAGTTGCAGACGCAACATAACCCATGCATCAGCAGAACCACAATGCTCGTTGATTTGTGTAGTCACCACAAGCTATAAGATAGACCGCAGAATTGTATAGCACTACATAATTCTCAGGTACGGTCTCTAGATTGCATGTAAGGTAGCCGTGTTGTCATGTCAAGCAAGCTTCGGTTTTTAAATCATAACCTACAAATATGGCCCTGGGATCAAACTGATTTGGTTTCGTAAATCCAGCATGAATCAAAATAAGGGATTAAAATGTTTTAACCAGTTTCATTCGCGTTGCTGAGACAAATCTAAAGACAGCTTATAATGTTAACATCTGCCTAACCCTTTTTGGGCTGTAGAAAATTACCTAGTCCACATACATACATACATCTCTCGAAAAACATGAACCTTCTTCTGAGGCAGTCGGGTATAAAGACAAAAGTACGAGTTCATTTTCACACTCAACTCTTAGCGCGCTATTTTAGCACATTTTTTACGCATCCGTAACTTAATTCCCCATACTAAAACCAAATGCCCAACGCAGGTCTAACGCAGTCACTTACGTAACGTATCCGTCTGTCAAGCAACGCAGATGACTACGTTGGACATACATTGAGTATCCATTTTTAATATGGGGAATGATATTTGTAGCACATTTTTAGTAAGCATCCTAAGACAACTATATCAGGGGCCTGCTACTTGTAGAGGCGGTTGCAAAATTCAGACACTAAGGTTCATTCGGTTCGGTCGGACTTAGTGTCCCACATTAAAAGAGAGAGAGAAAGAGAGTAAGCATCTGACAGACGGATGCGGAGCATATTTGTGAGAACCATACCTTATCACATACATACATACACACACACAAATCACGCCTTTATTCCTTGCGGGGTAGGCAGAGTGTGATCGTAAAATTACGGTCGTTATAGCCATATCTGACAAGTTTTGAGGGCCCTTTTGGATGATTCGTGTATCACTGTAGTGACAGGTTGTCAGCCCGTCGCCTAAAAATGTAATACACATGAAACCCTCCAATCCCTTGGTTGCCTTTTACAACACCCGCGGGAAGAAATGGGGTGATGCGATCCTAAGCCTGCATCACACGGCATACCAGGCAGTATAAAATTACTATAAGGTATCAGTAAAGTAAATATCTGCTATAAAGCTGTATATCTGCAAAGCTAGTGATTTGTGAAGTGACCGCAAGCCATAAGGTGGACCGCAGCTTTGTGCGGCGCGCTAACTCACCGGTATCTAGATTGGACGTGCTCCAAGAGGCTAGGAATGCCCTTGTTTAGCTCTTGTATCGGATTTCTATTGCTGAGGAAATATTTGAGGTCGAATAGCAAAAATATAGCTTATCATTGTCCTTGTCTTATCCCGTTTATCTGTCGGAGTCGGCTACGTAGCCTAGGGGTTTTTTATTTATTTATTTTTTATATGTAATAGGCCCGCATTTGTCTGCCATCTCACCTGGTGGTAAGTGGAGATGCAGACGAAGATGGTACATGGTTAACCCCTTTCTGCTACGACGGTGGATCGCACAACTAACGCACGACGGAGCGCTTAAATATTGCAGCGGTCTGCCAGATCCATACTAGAAATTTCAATCCCCGTACTTACTAAAACCGCTCAACCACTGTCGACGCAGCGCTATCGCAGCGTCGATTGCGATTTTAGTATGGATCTGACAGACCGCTGCGATATTGTAGTGCTCCGTCGTTCATTAAATGTGCGATCCGCCGCAAAAGTCTTGCACATAAATTCCAGAGAAAAGTGAAATGTAACGGTTTTATCAGGATTTAAATATTTTCCGTCCTTTCAATTGTGCAATGAAGGACTTTATCATTCAAACTAGCTGGTGCCCGCGAACTTCGTTTCGCCATATATCATCCATCATATAAGCTATATAAAGGAAGCTCACTGATAAACATGGGCCTCCCCCGTAGACTCTAAGAACCATAAAATAATATATTATAAGCTTATATTAAATTGTTGGTAGATAGGTACCCAAAAACTTGGTTTCGCCGACTATACAGTGTGTAAAAATATTAGCTGCAAATATTTAAATGGGTGAATCAGTCCATGAAACTGTACAACTTTCCCCAAGTAACATAGGTCGAAATATGGAAAATTTTTTGGACCTCCCATACAAAATGTAGCAGCCGAGCAAGTCAACTGTATGGGAGGCCCAAATATTTTTTTCATATTTCGACCTATGTATTCCTTGGGGAAAGTTGTTCAGATTCATGGGCTGATTCACCCCTAAAAATATTTGCAGCTAATTTTTTTACACTTTATATGTAATTTAAAAAAACTGTTAAATCCTAAATTTACAATTTCCACATGCAAAAAAGAGTAAGAAAACGGTGATTCTTTTATATATGTTTGGTCTTTTTGATTCCTGTAGGTTGAATTTGCTGAATCAGGTTACAGATTAGTCACTCCCTGTTCCAAATCCTCGCTTTCCAGTTCATTTTAGCAATTTTTTTAAAATCGTGCGTTTACATCCAAAGGTATCAATTCCGTGAAGTAGACTGATGCCACATTTCTTAACATTGTGATGGATGAATAAAGACCGAGTTCATGAGTGTGAATAAATAAAACATAAGCTTATTAAAAACCAAGTAATCCCACTACAAATCCTATCCTATCCTACTTCCTACTAATATATTAATACAAAAGATTTGTTTGTTTGTTACTCCTTCACGCAAAAATTGCTGAACTGATTTTCATGAAATTGGGCACAGATGATGTGTGATGCCGGCTTAGAATAGCATCACCCCACATCCTTCCCGCGGGTGTCGTAAGAGGCGACTAAGGGACTCGACGGTATTGGTGTATTACAATTTGTCGGCTAAACATATAATAACAGTATGTAACAGAACAACATTGGCTAGTAACGTAGATATAAAGAATAGCCTTAACAAAATGAGCAAGAAAAATTAAAAACAAAAAATTGTGGTACTTCGCTGGCCGACTTACATCATAAGCAGATCCATTTCCGCTGAGTCATTTTAACCATGGTTGGAGCGGCAAAAATAAGGATAGGTATCCCTTCATACAAACTTTTGCTTTGTAGCTATTGCAATTTTCCCGCGGTAAATAGTAGATTACGCACCAAGAAAACGATCCATAAATAAAGATTGTATCGTCTGGTACGCAACTTACACGTCTTGTACCACGGAACTTTTGTTTTCGAGTGTAAAAAAATATTGAATTATTAAAAGTTAAAATTATTCCAATATTAAAGAGATATTTTTGTAGTCGTAGACATATTCGTAGATTTTACTTTTCTCATTTATTGAGGTTATAAAAATATAGATCACAAAGTACTTTAATATATATAGGGGTATAGAGACCTATCTCAGCTGCCAAAACTGGCAATGCGTAAGTAGCGCCCTCTCAAGCACTTAGTAGGAACTAACTACATAATATATATATAAATACATCTATAGCTATATATAACATGTATGCAGCTATATAGGTACTTATACCGAGCCTATATCTAAAAGTACTCATGAAACTAAACAACTTTCCCCATGGAAAATGGGTCGATTGATAAATTGGCAACATAGAATTTGTAAACTGCCACGCCATCTGTGAGATATAGTAAGAACAACGCTTCGTAATTTCGCATCGTATTCCGAAAGTGTTCCCCAAATCACAGTACTATATAGATTAAAAATAATAAATACGGCCTCTTGTTATTTTTCTTTCTGCGCGCTTATTCAAAGTGACACAGTTCGTGCTGGCCAGTTCGAAATTTGAAATCAATCTCGGGTCCAATAAGCCCATACACATCTTTTTACTACGCGGCACTATGAAATTTACGTGATCTACAAACTTATTTTATGCGTAGCAGCCAACCCCCCTTTTAGGGGTATGTTTTTTTTTAGCCTATATCCTGGTCGGTGATTTACTTGACATTTTGGTACAAATTGCATCAAAATCCGCTCGGTCCTTTTCGCGTGATGCTTCCGCATATCCACAAACAAACACACAAACATCTAAACATCTAAACATCTAAACATCCAAACAGACAAAAATTTAAAAAATTGCAGAAACGTGTTTTGTTATCAATATTAAGTATCACGAAACAATTTTTTTTTGATATTTTGTATGTACAGACTTTCGGTCCTCTTGAGCTTTATTATATGTATAGATGTTAAATCCGTCGTAAATACAAACCGAAAAGCAATTCTCGTCTCGTTTTGCTTCAAAATGCGGGACCGAGGCAAACGACGTGAAAAGGGCACAAAGACCGCGCGTAGGAAGGAAAATTAAAAATATTTTTGGGTCGTGACTCGTGGCCACACTAACGAGGGAACCAGTTTTTGAGGTTATTTTCGAGTCGGTTTGAATTCGTATCGACTTTAAGAGACAAAATTATGGAAACAGCAAAAAGGAATGAGACACGAACGATGAACACGGTAAAACCAATTTTCGGGTTTTCTAAACGCATTTTTTTCAGAATGAAGAAGATTTGTTCATTATATTTTTTAGTTATTTTCACTTTGGGTTGGCGAGTGCACGGGTTGAAATACGGCGACATCATCACTACAGCCCTCATGCGTCCGTGACAGACGATTCAATCAGTGTATCAGGCAAGAGCACAGACACTGCGTTGCCTGAAATGGAATGGAAAATGTAGGTTTCCCAGGAACTGGGCCACCCTCTCGCCCTCCCTGGCTGACTCCACAGGAACGACGAGTCGATACGTGCGAAGCCAGGATGGCTGCAGCATTCTACTGCAAGATAGACCTCTATCACATGTGCCTGATGGAGACGCCGTCCTGGATTTTATGCGGAGTTGTCTTTTTCCAGGACCGGTTTTGGCTCTGGTTTATCCCTCATTCGCCTCTTACGACCCTCACGGGTAGAGACACGGGTGGTGTTATTCTACGCTACCGGCACCAGATTGCGGTATCAATCGGACGTATAAAATAGTGGATAGTTAAGGTAAATCTAATTCAAAAGAGTTTTGGACTAACGATCAAAATAACTGTTTGCTGTTAGCCTGCCCTTATAACAATTCATAAAATCTTTGGCATTTCGATTAACGAAAAACTAATATGCATTCCCGTCGCTTCGTGACACAAACTCAATTTGGGGGGTTCACAAAAATCATAAAACAAAGGTTTGAACCATTAATGGGTTCTTTCACCCCGTGAAATCATTATTTATCCCTTCACAGGGCAAAGCGAGTTAGCCTAATGGAATACTCGACTTATAGCTTGGAAAAGTTATGTGTCTAGATGCTATTTTGGAAATGGAAATACATTTCAGCTGCATGAAGTGTGGTATTAAAATACCTCTTTTTTCTGGAAAGTTGAGTACTAACATGTACAGATTAAAAAGATCTTGTTCAAAATCAAGAGTACGTAAGATTACTTATTTTGACATACTTTTCAACTTCACTAATGTAGAGAGAATTAATATCGCGCGCGAGTAGATTTCAGACGCATGAATGGGTCTCAGCACAACAAGGTTCTTCTTTTCTCTTTTCGGGTTGGACACCGAGTCGTCTAACGACCCAATGAACCCTAGTGTCAGAATTTTTCGACTGCCCTCTAACATGGCTGTGTAACGACGGCCGTCTAAGTAATCATAGACAACAACCGGGGCCTAAAGCTTAACTTGCCATCCGAAACACGGAACCGTCTTTCTTATGGACAATCGGATGGTTCAGATTGCATTGTCCGCATTATCCTAACCAGACTGGGAACAATTTCACAAAGTGATAAATATTATTTTTGGGAGTGACCCACCGAGAATCGAACCCGGAACCTTCTGCGTTAAAGGCAGTCGCACTGCCACTGCGCCACATTGGTTGTCACAACAAGTTCAAGAGTTTTGACATAAAGGTGTAGAAAATCTATGTCACGTTACGTACGAATATAATAAGAACATCGGTAGCTTTTGTTACAATCACATTCATTTTATTAAGGCCTCTTTCACACTCAATGTCCAACGCAGCGCAAAAGTAACGCAGCGCTAATTAGCCCGTCTGTGAAATCCATACTAGAAACGTTACTCCCCATACAAAAACAATCTCGACGAATGTCGCACTACCGCTGCGTTGTTTGACAACGCATCTGTTGGCGCAACGCTAGCGCTGCGTCGTGCCAAACGACGTAATTTTGCCTGACATTTTGATTGTGCGTCGTACGCTGTCACTGCGTTGGTTCAGCATTATTTTAGCGTCCGGTTGACGGACGTCAGAAACGCGCTGCGTTGAACGTTGAGTGTGACAGAGGCATAAGAACCTACTCATAAAATTTCCAACCTATAAAAGAATCAAACGCTTTTTGTACTCACTTCACAATATGAACGAAATATTGTATCTCCGAAACTCGGAAAGCTCAGTCCATCTTGATAACCACTCGTCGTCTACTGACCCAAAAATGGATCAAAGATAATATTATATTTATTTTCTCAAACATTTTCCTTCTTCGTGAGCATTGATACTTGCTCGAGTCAGTCTGTCAAAGTTAATTTAATGATTTCGTTCGTTTTTTTGCTGCTGTATGTGTTTTTTATTGGTATGAAATAAAATGTCAGTTGAAATTAAGGATTACTTTGTGATAGGTAGTTACATACTACTTTCTAGTAGGTATTAGTTCCATACAATATAAAATCATTAAGTAGTATATTTGCTATTTGATGCCGGATTGAAAAGCGTCACTCCATTTCTAATAGTAGTTAGTGTGGTAAAAAGCAACTAAGGGATAATAATTATGCAGCGCTGTGAAATAAACTTCTTGCACTGCACTCGACAATCCGTTTTCCAAGCTTGGTAAGTATGGCAATAATTCCGATAGAGGAAGGTATATTTCCAGCAGTGGTCTATTGTGGCTGTTAAATAAAGTACCTAGTTTACCTACAATGAAGCAGAAATTAGAAAGAAGGATCTACAATTACAGGAACTTCTAAGATCAAAAGTTTTCAAAATCAAACTAAGAAACTCAACAAGAAAGTTGGTTTCCTTTCTAAAGACCTGAAAATTTCAAACAAAGAATCTCAATAAATCGTAGCATCGCTCAGTGCACCCGTATAGCGGTATCTGTTGACGTCACTAAAGAAGATGTGTCGCCCCCATCTATCAGACTCAACGTCTATGCTACAGTGAATATTGGATCCTATTAGAATTACATTGCTGGTTATATTGGGCATCACGTGGTAGTTTCTGAAAATGAACAGAAATGAATAGTGGTCGTTACGAGATATGTCCATTGATTGTCACCTTACATTGATCAGACTCGAGGTCTTTTATGCACTGAATGTTTGATGTTATTTGAACTAAATTTCTGGTTATATTAGGCATCACGTGGTAGTTTCTGAAAATGAACAGAAATGAAAAGTGGACGTTACAAGATGACACATCCTGCTATTGATCAGGCTCGAGGCTTCCTATGCACTGAATGTTTGATCTTACTTGAAGTACATTGCTGGTTATATTGGGTACGACGTGGTAGTTTCTGAAAATGAACAGAAATGAAAAGTGGACCTTACAAGATGACACATCCTGCTATTGATCAGGCTCGAGGCTTCCTATGCACTGAATGTTTGATCTTACTTGAAGTACATTGCTGGTAATATTGGGTACGACGTGGTAGTTTCTGAAAATGAACAGAAATGAAAAGTGGACGTTACAAGGTGTGTCGCCTGTTATTGATCAGACACGAGGTTTCCTATGTCCTGAATGTTTGATCTTATTTGAACTACATTCCTGGTTATATCGGGTATCACGTGATAGTTTCTGAAAATAAACAGTAATGAAAAGTGGACGTTACAAAGATGTGTCGCCTTCCATTGACCAGACTCGACGTCTCCTATGCACTGAATGTTTGATCTTATTTGAAATACATCGCTAGTTATTAAGGTATCGTTTTTGAGAGATGTTGCGGATGCAACATATTAGCATATTTTCACGTAGGGGACTTTGATCGTAGGGGACGTGATTTACGTCATACTTGTAGCTAGATTAGAATCCGGATTCATTAGTATATAAGCTGTATAGAATTAATAATAAATGTGCATTGAGTTAAGAGCTACGGCCTTTATAATATCGCTCCGCTACTGATCATCAACCTGCGTCGAGCATGGCAGCGTTCAGCGACGGCCGTGCTGGAGCGCTGACCATAGAAGAACCTGGACTCCAACCATTATATCCACAATATCAACATTCCTCTCCATTACGTATGCCTGACCATAATGGCATACGTAATATTGGTGACCACCGACATGGGACACGCAAGCTTCTTGAAGAACTGGAGTTCACGCATCAGCAACCGCCGCAGTCGCAGCATCGGCAGTTACACTGGTTCTCCATCATCTCAAATCACCGTAGGCATCCCGACTCACCGTGTACATTGGAACCAGTACTGCATCGCGACAACAAACTGCATCATCACGCTGCATGACGTCATGAGTCCCGCACGTTACATTGAAGCTAATGCCAGACCGCCTATAAGATGACACCGCACCGCAGGACGTCACAGCTCAATCCACGTCCCTCCACCTGTCTGATTTTAACTCATCATTCGACGTAGCTCCAATGCACCACTTCATACAGGGATCCATCCACCCTCTGAGAAGTAACATTCAAGAATCATCGCTTTCCTACAGGACGCCACGCCATGGGAGGTTAGTTAAGAGATGAATAATGGACGTATCTAGCCTAATTTGCCATACATTATAGGTCATAGGTTTTCTAGAGTGTTTTTTTTTCAGCATCTAAAGATAAGCAGCAATAAATAACAAATATACTAAGGTTCCAATGAGAAAATTTTTACTTTTCATCTTCGCTGACCCCAACAGCCCATTGCTGGACATGAACATCTCCCGAATTGGAGGGTACTTGCAATACATCCTACGTTTGGCGGGAAAATCGATGAGCGCAGTGCAAGGTGGTATATGCACAGGGAACGTTGCTGCCCATTTCATGGAATCATCCTTTAATCGTCTTTTACAACACTCACGGTTAAATATGAAGTAATGCTATTCTAACCCGGCATCACACGGCAGATGAGTATCATTACGACAACTCAAATGCTGGATCGCACACTTGACGCACGACTGAGCGCAAAAATATCGCAGCGGACTGTCAGATCTATACTAGAAATGTCAATCCCCATACTAAAACCGCTCAACCGCTAAACCGCAGCGCTATCGCAGTGTCGTCTGTCGAGTGCGGTTTTAGTATGGAGTGTAACGTATCTAGTATATATATCTGACAGGCCGCTGCGTCGTGCGTCAAGCGTGCGATCCGCCTAAGACTTTCGCTCTGTATAGTAAAACACCTTGCACCTTTACCCTTGTGATTGACAAACCTGATATCTAACGAAATCCTCAAGACCACTAAACTCCTCAAAGTTTTGCTCAATCCAGTCACGTACCGAACCGAAACTGTTAAACCGTTCCAAACACCGCTACTGCCCTCTACAGGATAAATCAAACTTAGGAAATCTCGCTCAATTCCGGATACTATAAGAAAAGCCGTGAGGGTGCCGGCTTGGAATAGCATCACCACAAGTCTGCCCATGGGTGTCGTAAAAATCGCCTAGAGGATAAACATTTATCGCAGCAGCATTTCCTGGGAATATTCTATGATTATGAGTATCGATAAAAAACAAAGAAAAGCAAATACGAGTAATTAAAATATTTTATACCTATGCGGTTGGGCTCGCCAACCCGCCTGCCAAGCGTGATGATTGTGGCAAATATCCCTGACAGGGGTAGCCTATGTCCAGCAGTGGACTTTTGTGACTGTTGTAGTTGTAGTACCATTTTGTAGAGACAGTAACGTAGACCCAGTAATATCAAGTCAAATATTTTGTACTACCTACAAAAAAGCATTAGTTAATACATACATTCATACACATGTCACGCCTTTATCCCTTGCGGGGTAGGCAGACCGTTAACAGCCTTAAAAAATAAGATCGCCACGTCTAACAAATATTGAGGGGCATTTCACATGACTTGTTATCACTGTAGTCACGGGTTGTCAGCCTGTTGCCTTATAATAATTATTTTTAATAACTTAATAATATTATTAGTTTTTGCTATTGTGCATTTAACATTTTTGTTTCTAAATTGACGAGCTACATTATCTACAAACCTAATTAATAAAAGATCTTTCAGCACAACATTTTCACAAAAAGTTGTGAGGCAATTTAAATTTTTCGTAATTAAGGGGTTCTATTTACATTTATGATGAAAATTCCGTGTGGAAGTTTGGCCAATTTTGTACGGAGGGTCAGTGCTATATTTCACAAAAGATAGGCGAGGAACACACTTGACGCACGACGGAGCGCAAAAATATTGCAGCGGTCTCTCAGATCCATACTAGAAACGTCACTCCCCATACTAAAGCCACACTCGACGAATAACACTGCGATAGCCGCTGCGTCAACAGCGGTTGAGCGGTTTTAGTATGGGGATTGACATTTCTAGTGTGGATCTGATAGACCGCTGCGATATTTTTGCGCTCCGTCGTGCGTCAAGTGTGTTCCTCTCCATAGACAGCTTGGATGCCCCGAAATTATGTAAATTACCTCAACAGGGCACGACACAAGTTGATTAACCCAGTATTAAAGAGAAAAAACATGGTTGCAGTTGGCATGTCCCATGATATAGGCTGTGTTCGGGCCCGCTACTGCGTTCGTATCGAGTTTGTGATATTTTGTTATGCTTCTACCTACATTTTTTTTTACAACATTGTTACGCTCTTTAAGTGAATTAGTTTTAATATTAGAATAATTTTTCTCGTGTAAGTGAATTTATTTGTAATTCTTTTTGAGAATAAATGTCTTTAAACCTATATAGGGAGATAGGGGGATACCTATGTCCAGCAATGGACTGTTGTGGCTGTTTAGGTTAAGGTTGTGGTAATTCCAAAGTTAGGTGTGTTTTGTGTTTAAAATCATTGGCCTAGTTATTTGGGTAGTAGATATAGTGGTCTGTGAAAAAAAATTTACTTGTTCACATACGTACAAACTTACATTATTGTTAATAACTTAATCATTATTTAATATTATATAGCATAGCTTAATGCTGTAGCCATAGGTAGGACTGTATAAATCTCGACGGATTCTGCTGCATATGTAGGTATTATTGTACTGTACACAATGGAATTCATTCAAAAAATAAGGCCTAAAATAATCTTGACGTCTTTTAATGGTACAGTGTAGGTCACATCCAGTTACTCTACAGGGTGAAAAAAAAAACTGCAAATAGATATTTTAGGGCATGAACCAGGCTATGAAACTGAACAACTTTCTCCAAGAAACATAGGTCGAAAATTACGAAATTGTTTTTTGGTCCTCTCATACAAATTGACTTGGGCCATCGGTCATTTTGTTTGGGAGGTCAAAATTTTTTTTTTCATATTTTAACCAATGTTACTTAGGGAAAGTTGTTCAGTTTCATAGGCTGATTTACCTCTTAAAATATTTGCAGCTAATATTTCTACACCTTATATACGTATAAGCTCGCCGTACCTAAAACTTATTCTATGTTTGTAAAAGCTCGCGCACATCTACCTGGGCTGAGCTTTCAGACGCACTTGTTTGCCTACCACTACACCCCGTTAGGTGCGCGCTCACTCTAAAGTGTGTTCAATATTCATGCAGAGGTATTTGCACTTTTGAACGCGAGTTGGTATGTAAAAGTATCGATGGAGAACGGTTATTCATACAGGTATTATGATCAACCAGCAGAAGTTGACACTTTAAATTTACAAATGATGGGTTGATTTGAGACGGACAATTTTTTTTTTTGAACTTTTTATTGTGTTTGTTTGTTTGTTAAACGTATTTATTTGCCCAAATACCACTATCCGATGTTAGGTGTGCGCCGCCTCCTCTAAATAATTGGTACGAATGCCACTACCATGTCAGAAGCCTGCTACTTGTAGAAGGCGGTTAAAAAATTGTTACACTAGGGTTCATCGGGTCGTTGGACGACTTGGTATCTCACACGCAAAGAGAGAGAGAGATGACACTCTAATATGTACTTATTATAATTATGTACATCACACCTAACCACCACTATTATCATAATGGTTTCAATATTATTAGCAAGGCATAGCATTTTTTTCTTTTTAAACTCAAGACTCTGGATATTATCAGATACACAAGTGTTGAATACATGATTCTCTTTCTCTCTCTTTCTTTATAAATATTATGGGACCAGGCGTATTGAAAAGCTACATCATAGATAAAGAGTTTTGTTTTTGTTTGATAACCTTATATCTGATCACCTGAATGTCGTATACAACCGAATTTCCACCTTTAGAGACATCACGTAATGTACTAAACAAAACATTTGGAGTCGCGAAATACATACAAATTAGATTCGAGCGAGTACAATACGCGGTCAAAGACCTTTCATTTATTGACTCTTCTCTAAACAAAAGTACATAAATGGCACCTCTTTCCCTAGGCAAGACTACATCCTTCCACTTGCTACAATTCTTGCATATTTCTTTCGCCTCTTTTACATTCTATATTAGTCTTTATATAATAAAATAATAAGCTGTACGCTGTTATTTGTAGTTAAGAACATCGGAACGGGCTTTCAGGTAGGTCAAAACAAACCGTATCGAAAGAATTAATCAAATTGAAATTTTTGGTGACAGATATTATTTCCGACTGCAATTTTTTCTGTAGGGATAGTAGGCAGAAGTTTTTCTATCCCCAGATAGCAACAATTTGTTAGAAAACGATAGAAACGTAAAAAAATGGGTCATCCTTATACATGGACATAGATCTATCGCCTGATCTAAGACCTGAGGAAAACGAAGAACAATATCATCGTCATATAGGTGTTTAAGGGAATGGCCTTTCTTGGTGGAGTATCAGCCAGGTTTCGCTGTCATAAATACTGCTTTATTAGGGAAAGTAGAGTACCTAGTAGTAATTTGCTTGTGCTTTCCACCCACATCGCATCTGCGAAAAACAAAACGCATCAAAATTTCACTTGCAAAGTACAGAGCGTGTTTTGTAAGAAAGTTTCAGTAGAGTACAGTTTTCTGTGAGCCTAGTCTTCTAGTTGTTAGGTCTTTGGTGGGGACAAAATAAAAATGCCGTTTTTGTGTGGCACGCAACAAAAACCACAAAGGCAAGGAAATTAGGTATTGCGAAATAACCTGACTGTAAACATTCTGGCTGTGCACGGAAAATAAGGTTTTTATTTCGAGGATTAGCATAGGAATTCACCTGGAAAATGTTTTAACCTCTTGGCTTGGTCGGTCCATAACAGACTTTTAAGACTTCTACACGTAAAGTTTCATACATTTTAATAAAAACTAGGTACAGTCGACAAAGTTACCCACATGTCTAATAAGTTGTTTCTAAGTGTTAAAATTACGAAGTTCATTACCTCTCATCATTCTCCTTGCCTTAATCCCGTTTTGTGACGGGGTCGGCCACCTAACCTGGCGGATTTGACGTGGAACCAAGTTTTTACAAAGAACGACTGCCATCTGACCTCTGCAACCCGAAGGTTAACCTAGTCAAATTCAAATATTATCTGAATTCAAAAATAATTTGAACGTGAGTTTCATCTCGATGGTTTTCCTTCACCGTAAGACCAAACTGTAAATGTACGTGAGTAAAAACACATTGGCACATGGCGGGGATCGAACTCGGGTATCACGATTAAAAGACCACTTGGCCACCAACGTTCACTACTTCTAGAATCTACATATAAGTAAACTGCCAATTTTTTTATTGAGCCCCCGCGCCGCCGCAATTCAACTATATTATATCGTGCACAAGCTATTTTTTGTTAAAGTGTACAGTAGTTTAAAAAAAATAACAACTCCCTGTTTCACTTCAGAAAACTGTTGTAAAATATACACATTTATCTTTTCAAAGAGTTTATTTCTGTACGAATAGAGTAAGGTAATTATAAAGAAACTATAAGATTTCTCACTTTGAACTAATTTGCTTCTCTCAAACCGCTCATTTAATTAAATAAATTATTAAGTCGTCTATAGTAGCCACAGTGGAGGAATATTCAATTTCATTACGAGTCTTGGTTCGTTTAAAATATATTCTTGAAAACGGTCTTGCATAATTGACCTGGATGTTAAGTAGGACATGAGAAATGTTGTGATAAGTGAAAACAGAAATCTACACTTTATTAAAAGGTAAGGAAATATGTACAGGTATTTACATATTTATAAGTGTGACAATGACAAATTTAAGAATTTTGGCTGAATTCTCAGATATGGTAGGATGATTATCGAACGTTGTCTACAATTTTGCCATTTTCCGGTCAGCCAAAATCTTAGGAATTTGGCCAAATTACTGATTCTGTCAGCTAACTGCGATATAAACTCTGCAGCTGTCGTCTATGATTATTTAGACGATGGTCGTTATGTACTATGTCAGAGGCATGCTGATATAGATGGTTCAAAAAACTCTGATACCAGGTTCCATGGGGTCGTTCAACGACCGGTTATCCACAAAAAAAATATTAAAGTTACTTTATAATGAAAGTCCAAAAATTGCGCAATTTCCCAAAGGCGGATCTTCCTATGACCTGCTTTCAGCCCAGGACCCCATGGATATAGGGAATACAAATTAATAGGAGACAAATCGCGGTTAATGCCGACAGGTTAATTTGAATTAACCATTTGTTATTGTAATAGGTATTTATCTTCATGAAGCTTTTTATCAGCCGAGTTTTTTCTCATATATGTACCTACACCTCTCTCTCTTTTCGCGTGGGACACCGAGTCGTCCAACGACCCGATGAACCTTTCAAGTAGCAACCTTTTCTGACATGGTTGTGTAACGACCGTCGTCTAAGTGATCATAGACAGCAACCGGGACCTACGGCTTATAGTGCCATCCGAAACACAGAGCCATTTTACTTACGGACAATCGGTTGGTTCAGCCCGCAATGTTCTAACCAGACTGGGAACAAATTCACAAAGTCATAAATATCAACTTTGTAAGTGACCCACCGAGAATCGAACCCGGAACCTTTTGCGTCAAAGGTAGTCGCACTACCACTGCGCCAAATCGGTCGTCAACCTATACGCTTCTTCGCCATAGAAAAAAACGCCCCCGAGTAGTTTTATCCTAGGGCCCCAAAAAGTCAAGATCCGCCTCTGCAACTTCCGGAGGGTTGAGTGGGCTGACTCCACACATAGGGCCTCCATTGGAACGCTTATAATTTAAAAGGGTTTATACAATTTCAGTGAAATAATCCCGGTTTGGGCTTCGATAGTCCAGCTAATGGGTTTAATGATAAATTGATGTTTTAATATTATGTAGAGATATCTCTATGAATATTTTAGAGATATTATTATCCATTACAGAATTTCGGAATAAATTTAGGCATTATAAAGTTTATTACTTTTTGAGCACTTGTATACTTATATAGATTCAAAGTGTGAAGCGGGTCTACCGCGATAATGTTTAGGTAATTTTTTTTACTGGTGACATCACGATTATAGATTTTTGGATGAAATTAGGAAAGTAATTAATAAAGTGAGTTGTCCAATAATTTTGTTTGTCATTTATCTTCGACATAATTTTGTCAATACAGAATTGGGTAAGGTAGGATTAACTTAAATGATTTTCTGATTCCTTATTAAGTCAAAAATTAAGCAAAAGGTCTGTTCCGTAGCATCTGCTATGAGGTGACGTAGCTTTTAGCTACGCATACATACATATATCACGCCTTTATCCCTTGCGGGGTAGGCAGAGCGTTAACGGACGTAAGAATACGGTCGCTTTCGCCACGTCTGACATTTTTGAGGAAAATTTCGTATTCTATGATAACATTTTGTAGCATAAGTTATTTACCAATCTTGAACCATGTGAATGTAAATGTTCAGCGTATCGAATAATCATAAATTAAATCAAAAATATATTCACAATATCGTAGCAGAGATTTCCGTTTCCATGGATTCAGCTGAAATAGCATTCTTTCTCCTAATTTTCTTCACAGTTAATTAGATGAAAAACTCTCTGGGGAAATTTAAAATTGGTCTTTCATTTGTTCAGCTTTTCAATTTTGCTGGAGTCTTTTATTCGCTGGCAACATTTCGTCTTCAGTTTTTGAGTTGATGAAAGGATGTTTTTTTTATTACCTATTTAGTTTCATTATTGCCTGTTCTGGTTGTGAAGTAAAATCGTAATTGCTTTTGTTTATTAATTTATAAATGTATATTAATAATTTTGTTTTCAATATCAAGATTTTCCTTTTTCCTTATGAGAGCGTCGGTGACCAAGTGGTTTGGTTAGGACCTAGGAATCGTGGTACCCGAGTTCGATCCCTGCCATGTACTAATGTGTTTTTAATGACCAATATTTACCGATCAATTAAAATTTGAATTTAGATGATTTAAGAATGTGATTTAACTTAGGATTCGGGCCAGGTTGGCCTTTAGGTTGCAGAGTTCAGATGGCAGTCGTTGGGTCCACGTCAAATCCCATTGGTTATGTTCGGGATAAATACACCAGATCCATATGGACTTTTAAATTATAATGTAATGAATGGCATATAAAAAAGGCAAGGAACAACAGGTGACGTCACGATGTGACGTCATTGACGTCAAAGAGATCTAGGTGGCCAGGTCCTCGACAGGTTTGGTAGCCAACCCCAACAGAGAACGGGATTAGGCATGGAGAAGTAAATGCTAAGGTCAGGTTTATTATCTAATAGCTTAAAATGAAAACAGAATTATGACATTTTGTTTTCGGTTTGTAAAGTTATCCCAGTTCATCTCAAGGTTAAATATTTATTAGCACTTAAACATTATTATACTAAAGACTATAAAGAAAAGAAATTTAATAAATGGAACACAAGTAGTGTGAGAAAGGGTAGGCTTACAGTACCAAAGGTAAAAAACTATTATGGCAGAAGGCTTAATAAATTCACTATACCTATATTATTTAATAAAATGGAATGGTTAAACCTAGAACCTAAATTGTGTTTAAGAGGCCTTAAGGAGAAACTGAAGGATACATTATTAGAATGTTAAGCATAACTAATATAAGTAGTCTAAGTAAACTATAATATAAATACGTAAGTACCTACAATAGGTGCACAATGCGCTGAGTGTGTGAGCGGCAACTCGCCAACAAACTGTTAACCAGTTTGGCGGGAATTTAGTTGTAAGTAAATGTACCTATTTATATATGAATAAACGAAAATAAATAAAAAAAATAAGTATTTTTCAAGGAACTTTTAGTACCTTTAATGAATATCTTTCGGGATACTCAATTAAAGTCAATTTATTCCGTTAATAAGCAGCTGAAGTTGACAATTTATATAATAATTATGTACAAAAGTTAATATTAGCCACGAAATTTATAGTCTCTCTTCATTTTTAGTGTGGGATACCGAGTCTTCCAACGACCCAACAACCCTGATTTCAGAATTTTTCGACCACCTTCTACAAGGAGCAGACTTCTGACATGGCTGTGGAATGACCGCCGTCTTAGTAATCATAAATAGCAACCAGGACCAACGGCTCATCGTGCCATCCAAAACAAAGAACCTTCTATCTTGCGAACGATCGGGTGATTCAGCCTTCAATGTCATCAAATATCATTCATTCATTCATTCATATTTCACGCCTTTATCCCTTGCGGGGTAGACAGAGCGTTAACAGCCGTAAGAATACGGTCGCCATCGCCACGTCTGTCATTTTTGAGGATTGTTTTCCAAGGTTGTTTTAGAAAACATGTGTATCACTATAGTGACAGGTTGTCAGCCTGTCGCCTAAAAATTGTAATACACCAATGCTCTCCTGAGTCCCTTAGTCGCCTCTTACGACACCCGCAGGAAGGATGTGAGGTAATGCCATTCTAAGCCGACATCACACGGCAGACCAAATATCACAAGTTGATAAATATTGATATACCACTGTATACCATATATCACGGATAGTGATAACCCACTGGGAATCAAACGCGGAACCTTTGCGAGGCAGGCAGTCGCACTACCAATGCGCCACGTTGCTGCATAATATGCGCTTGCTGTGTGTTGATTTACAGTTCAATTTCGGGAACTTTCCACTAAGGAGTTGTTTATGCTAAACTCTGGGCACCTGGGAGTTCATACACCTGCGACCCCAACTTTGCTAGTTTGCGAGTTGCGTACAGTCAAGTGCTTTGCCGATATGAAATATGAACGAAACTACCTGAAATATTGTTAAAGTATATTCTTCTTCTTCAAATTTAAGAGTCAATCTGTGGTGGAGTAACTTCTAATCTTGCGGCTTCTATGTTAATGCCTTGACTTCTTGGTACGACACGATATTGACTTTTTTCTTCTATCTGGTTAACGCAAGCTTTTCTAGTGCGCACAGTATAGAGACTAGTCTTGGGGGCGAGAAGACTTTACAAGTGTCAAATCGTTTGGACTTCATCAAAACAAGTCAATAATTTTGTCTACAAGTGCCTCTCTTTCCCTGTACTTTCCCTTCAATGACGTTCTACACGTATATGAAGTTGTCGTATTGTAGCAAGTGGCTAATAATGTTTCCTCTAGGTTTTTACGTTTATCTTCTTTTCTGTCCAACTTATAAAAACCAACACACACGTCACACCAGCCTATTAGCAATCCACTGCAAGACATGTGCCTCCTCAGGCTACACCACAAGGCACGATCTCCAGCTTTCGCCAGCTAGTCGCTACCAACCGCTCTCTTCAAGTCATCTAGCAGGAGGGCATCCAACGTTACGCGAATAAATCTAAAAAGTTCAATTTTGAATCGATTGCTGAAAAACCATGAAAATATGACCAAACAATGCAAACAGTGAAGACAAAGGTGTAAGCAACCAGCAGTTGCAATTTATTTAATCGTATGGCGTATACATTGTAGGAAAATTGTTGCAATTAACACAGGGGCCTTACAATTTAAAGGGTCAACTTCAGTTCTAATGGTTTTTCTTAAAGTTATCAAGATTAACTTGCATAAGTTGGACCTTTTAAAAAGTAAATGTATGTTCTGCTGCTGATAGTATACTAACATTATTTGTGAATTGACTTGCATCTCGTATTTCGACTTAAATGTGGACAATCCAACCGATTATCAAGTATTGCCATTCATACCTAAGTATATGTTTTTGGGTTACTTTTTGTATCAGCCTAATTAATTTTTCTTCTTATTTTGGTTCTGAACACTTTTTAAAATTCTCTTGCTTAAATTTACTTTCCTCTCTGAAACGAAAACGGAATTCAAATTTTTTTCTCATTCATAAACCACTTTTTACCAAAGCAATATTCTTTCAAGGGCGACTTGCTATTTTTTTTAGAAAGCTTGGCAAACATTTCCCCACTTACACAGTTTGTTCTGCACTCGAGAACAAATTGATATTATTTCTAGAAAACTCGAGTTGTCTTATTTTTCAATTTACGCCGCGGGCGGAGGGAAAAAGTGGATAAGTGCGAAAAGTTGGTTTTACAAGTATCTCTCTCCGAGTTTGCGTCGTAATATTTTTGCTGTCGGATTTGCCGTGCGTTTGTATTGGCGGTGGAAAGTATCTGACTATCTGTTGCTAATGTTCTGAGGAAAGTTTATCGCGAGTATAAATTGTGGCCGATGACTGTTTTTACTACCAAGTCCCTGTTTGGGGGAGGAAAATGGCCATCAGTGGACTGTTAAAGTAGAAAGAAACTTAACGGCCACAGATAGTTTGCCGACCCCACAAAGGATAAAGGCTTAATTTACTATACCATTAAATAAAATTGTATGTTTTTGTTCTTAATTGTAAAATTATAATTGTATAGAAATCAGGTACCTATAACAGTATTTATTTAAATAAAATACACTGAATATTTTACGAAAGGTTAAGTTACTCGTCTGGGTTAAGTTTGACTTATGAAAACCTCAATGTTTGTAGGATTGAAGAAAATATTTACACAAAACTTTCTTAATCAGCGGAGATGGCCTGCTTATCCGACTGAGTTCGAGTAAACCTAAACAGCGAAGTTGCAAGTCGTGAAATTGTGTAAATCTTTACTTGCACACTTTTGCTTTTAGGCCGGGGGTCGTAAAACAAACGCCATAGCGATAGGAATGTTTGTGGGACCGATAGAGTACATACATACATACATACATATATCACGCCTTTATCCCTTGCGGGGTAGGCAGAGCGTTAACGGCCGTAAGAATACGGTCGCTATCGCCACGTCTGACATTTGTGAGGATTGTTTTCCAAGGTTGTTTCAGAAAACATGTGTATCACTATAGTGACAGGTTGTCAGCCTGTCGCCTAAAAATTGTAATACACCAATACCCTCGAGTCCCTTAGTCGCCTCTTACGACACCCGCGGGTAGGATATGGGGTGATGCTATTCTAAGCCGGCATCACACGGCACTAGGCATCACCGATAGAGTATCTAATTTATACCACCTCTTTGGAATGAAAAGTGTGAGAGTGGTTACAAATGGACGTTACTTGAAAGCGATTGCAAAACAAAGTTCTTACAAGATACTTATTTTGTCGAAAGATGACATTTCCAATTTAAACTTTTTTGTTTTCGTATGATATTTTTTTTAAGCTCCATATTCATAAATCTGAGATTTACAAGTTTGAGATGGATCTAAAGAGCAATTTTGACAAATGTCAGTCAATACACAGCATAGCAAAGTCGCACTCAAGATCGGTCTCAGAGTTGACTGCGGTTTATAAATGCGGGCCTAAGAACGTCCCTGTTTTATAGCATAAATAAAGCACCATTTTTTTTAATAATACGGATAAGAGTACGACATTCTGTAAAAAAAACCAGTTATCAATCAGTTCATGTCAGTTGACCGTATCTCGCCGGCTTAGAATAGCAGCACCTGAATTCTTCCCGTAGATATCTAAAAAGCGAGTAAGGCTGGTTTCAGAGCGGCGCGTCTCAGCAGCGCTGCCCAGGTGCGCGCGGCTCGGGCGCGCGCCTGGGCAGCGCGTTCGCTGTGAAACGACATTCAGACGCGCGCGCTTCGTTGTGGTGTACGGTCGAGTGCAGAGAATCATTATGCCAGCAAACGTAATCACTATATTAGCTATATACGTTATATGGAAAAGAGTGCAACAACGACGTCTTAAAAGATTGCAAGTCGACGCTACTGGCAATCGAAGGAGATCCGACCGCGGCGCGGCCGAGACGCGGCCCAAGACGCGTCACTATGAAACGCTACATACAATCTAGTGTAATGCGAGGCGCGCGCGGCTGGGCAGCGCTGCCGAGACGCGTCGCTCTGAAACCAGCCTAAGGGTTAATTATCCAGGGAATAGGCAGCAGCGTTCTCTGTAGATATAAAACTTTGCACTGTGCTCGCCAATCCGCCTGCCAAGCGTGGTGATAATGGCAATACCCTCCTATTGGAGGAGGCCAATGTGCAGCAGTCGACCATTCTCTCTTTTCGGTTGGGACACGGAGTCGTTCACAACCCAAATAAATAAAACCTAGTGTCAGAATGTTTCTACCGCCTTCTACAAGTAGCGGGCTTCTGACATGGTTATGTAACTAGGCGGCTTCTGACATGGTTGTCAAGGGTGTGGTAAGTATTTATAGAAAGTTACCCGGACCTAGAGCTTAACGTGTCATCTAAAACACGGACCCATCTTTTATACGGACAATTTGTTGATTCAGCTCGCAATGTCCTAAAGCGGATCGCACACTTGACGCATGACGGAGCGCTAAAATATCACAGCGTTCTGTCAGATCCATACTAGAAACGTCAATCTCCATACTAAAACCGCTCAACCGCTATTGACACAGCGCTATCGCAGCGTCGTCCGTCAAGTGCGGTGTTAGTATGGGGAGTGACGTTTCTAGTATGGATCTGACAGACCGCTGCAAGATTTTAGCGGTCCGTCGTGCGTAAGTGTGCGATGCGCCTAACCACACTGCCAAATTTACAAAGTGATAAACATCAAGTGTGCGATCCGCCTAACGGAAGCCCAAATCTGTTTTCCCCTGTAATTCCATCCGGTGAAGTGTTGTTGTTTACGTCAACACAGTCTGTCGAATAAATCAACCGTAATCTTGTTTGCGTTGATCAACCGCCTGTTTTCGTGGTTAAATGGACTGGGCGTTCGAATGCGGGTCTAGAGGTAGCAGGTTCGATGTCCAGAGGGAATTGTAATAGGCCACTGCTGGACCTCCCACGTTCGTGGGTATTCTTATACTCAAACCACAAATTTGATAAGTATTTATTTCTACAAACGTTTATTGAACACAATGAAACACAAAAGAAATAACATATAACACGGAACACAATAGGTCACCTTGTTTATATACTTTTGAATACGTTTTCAGTTTAGTTGATCCACATGATTTTCTTTAAAAAAATTGTCCCGTGCTTCGGAAGACATGTTGAACCGTCGCGTCTCAATTCTCGAAACTCCCAGTTTCTATTTATGACAACAATGATGGTGGTCGATATATAAGTTGTAAAAATATTAGATAAAATATTTTAAGGGGTAAATCAGCCCATGAAACTGAATAACTTTCCCCAAGAAACGTATGTCGAAATATAAGAATTTTTTTTGGACCTCCCATAGAAATTGAATTGGTTGGTTGGTAATTTTGTATGGGAGGACCAAATTTTTTAAAATATTAATTCGACCTATGTTTCTTGGGGAAAGTTGTTCACTTTCATCAGCTGGTTCGCCCCTTAAAATATTTGCAGCTACTATTTTTACACCATATATAGCCGTGTCAGAGGCCTATTTAGTACTACTTGTAGTTTCCGGCGATTTAAAAACTAACGCCAAAGTTGATCGGGTCGTTTGTCTACTTTGCGTCCCACACGACAGAAAAACGTTACGAAATCTATCGAAAAGTTGTATAAATCAACCGTAATCTTGTTTAAGTTGATTGAATAAATTCTGTTTTCGTGTATTTCCGATTTTTCCGTTACTGAATTATTTGCGGTTATTTTAACATGATTTGATTGAATGCCCCGGTAAACAAAACACGATAGGTAATTAACTCTTTGTTACACCAAAAAGTTATTGTTACATAAAAATATTAATATCTACGTAGTGTTTGAATGAAACACAATGTATTCGAAATTGCTTTTATTTTTTAATTAAATCTTGTGGACATTTGTACAAAATAAATGACCGTAAACACGATTAAGAAACAAATATATTACTTATTTAATTTTTATAAGCCAGAGACGTCCCAAGTATAGGTAATAAAAATTTGAAATGAATTTTAACCTACAAAACAAAAAGCTGTCATAAAAAATCAAATGCAAACATTTTAAGGCGATTATTAGTCTATAACACTGAGCAACTTGCCCCAAAGAACATCGAATCATATTCAAGCTTTTGTTGGCACGCGGTATATGCCTCCCGAATTCTTAACTTAAACCATGTGGGCTCATATAAAAACCCTTATCTCCTGACAGTTCTGGCAAATTCAAGACCAACCAGATATCATCTTGATAAATGGACTTTTGGAAATATCATATACTTCATTCGCTTACATAGCGGCACAACCAGCGTAACTGTCAGTACGCGCTCGTACGTGTGTGTATGGGACATTGAAGTCAAGTTACGCTGGTCGCGACACTATCTAAGCGAATGAGCTATACTTGCTCCAAGTTCAGCCCACATGATACACGTCTTTGCACGCATTGTGTGAATTGTCAGTGGGGATGTGTGAGAATCGTAAAAAAATGATTTTTAATAATCAATTGTTTTTTTTTGTGCTCTGCGTTTTTGGCTCCCGAGCCTTCAAGACTACGCTTATATCAATTGTGCAATTTGAATAATTAAATTATGAATATCAAAAATTAACTCAAAATCGGTTTTTCCTTTTTTCTGTTCATTGAAGTTGGTAGGTAGGTACCTACTTTCAGAAATTCATATTCGGTATTGCGACTCGTTTATATACCAACGAATTTTGTTGGTTGTTGCGTGTAATCAATTAAAATACACTAACCATTACACATCAATAATTTATTTGTTTCGGTGGTAGAGTGTGTGTTTAGTCACTTAGTTTAGTTAATTAGTCGATAATTTACATTACGTTAAAAAAAACATTATTGTGTGCAATAAATTCAAAACTTAATGGTTGGTAAGGTAAAATCTATGATAGGTTTTTAATATTAATAGTAACTGGTAGGTTTAAGATACAATCTATAAATTTTAAATTATTTTGTCTGACTAAAATAATCGATTATTGAAAAATCGTTTTTTGTTACCAAAGTTGCATCCCTGCCTGTCACACGAGACGTGTACATGACGTAGGTTATCTACGAATTCTAGGTAGGTATGATTATATACCGTAGTAGGTATAATTACATCTTGACTTGACATCACAAGTGCCCTGCGTACATGAAGGCCAGGCAAACTTACATTTGCAGTCGGCAAACGTGATCCTCTAAGCAACATAGTTAAGGTGGTATTTCTGTGTATGTATTTGTAAATTTGTCGTGATATAATCCGCAACTCGGTATATCACGGCTCACATAATGTATGCTGTCGACAGAGCTGACATGGAGGCGACTCTATTACTCACGAGGAGCAGAATTTATGAACCGAATAACACCAAGAGTCGAGATATTGGAAACGTGATGCAAATAATGATGGATATCGCGGAAATAACGTAAACTAAATATACAATATGGTGGCCGTGAATATTTTCGTTCTGGAGAATGTTTCGTCGAAATGCTGGAAGGTTTCTGACGTTCAATTTATATAGAAGATGACGAAGCAGGAGACAAAATAGAATTTGAATTTTGAGTAGGTTGGTTTGTACACATTAACATTAGAAAACTAAGACTAAACTAAACAAGATTCAAACTAAGTTGAATATCCTGTAACTAACAATTATTACTTGTTATGAAAAGATTTTTCAGTCCTGAACTTGATACTTTTTATCGATTTTATGTCATTATTTTTTATTTTTTGTTGTTTTTTATATTCATGGGCTTTCGTTACGTAATGGAATGTAAAAAAAACAACAACTACAAATATTGTAAAGGTGAACCAGTCAATAAAACTGAACACTTGATGGGCATAACAACGGAATGATGAGAAATATGACCCCATAATTGGAACGCCAAAAACTATCTAAGTAGAAAAACATAGCTCAAATGACCTTCTAACATTCCTAGTTTATAGTAATTCTCGGGTATTTGATTATAAAATAACTATTAAATGCTAATCCACTATCTGATATAACTTCCTAAAATTACTATCAGTAAGTGGGTGCCGTGTGATGCCGGCTTAGAATAGCATCACCCCACATCCTTCCCGCGGGTGTCGTAAGAGGCGACTAAGGGACTCGAGGGTATTGGTGTATTACAATTTTTAGGCGACAGGCTGACAACCTGTCACTATAGTGATACACATGTTTTCTGAAACAACCTTTGAAAACAATACTCGACAATGTCAGACGAGGCGATAGCAACCGTATTCTTACGGCCGTTTACGCTCTGCCTACCCCGCAAGGGATAAAGGCGTGATATATGTATGTATGTATGTATGTAAGTGGATCGCACACTTAACGCACGACGGACCGCTAAAATATCGCAGTGTGTCAGATGCATACTAGAAATGTCAACTCCCGTACTAAAACCGCTCAACCGCTGTTGACGCAGCGCTATCGCATCGTCGTCCTTCGAATGTGGTTTTAGTATGGGGAGTGACGTTTTTAGTATGGATCTGACAGGCCGCTGCGATATTTTAGCGGTCCGTCGTGCGTTAAGTGTGCGATGCACCTAAGTAGACTCTATAATTATCTACATCTGGTTCTATTCATACTCGTAACGTCAAAGGCTACACTTACAAAGTCCCCAAGACCGAACCAGACTCTTGCGGCATTGACTGCCAATGTAATATCGGAGGAATAGAGATGGGATAGCATTCATTGATTGAATCTTTGAAATAATAGTTTGCTTACATATAAAAACTTTTATTCAAAGTCCGAAAAAAACAGCAAAGGTACTGTACAAACGTGCAATTCGTATCCTACATATGAGGCATCAAAAATATGAGAAACCAACCTAATATTTGGCTACTGAATCAAAACCGTGTGATGCCGGCTTAGAATAGCATCACCCCACATCCTTCCCGCGGGTGTCGTAAGAGGCGACTAAGGGACTCGAGAGTATTGGTGTATTAAAATTTTTAGGTGACAGGCTGACAACCTGTCACTATAGTGATACACATGTTTTCTGGAACAACCTTGGAAAACAATCCTCAAAAATGTCAGACGTGGCAATAGCGACCGTATTTAACGGCCGTTATTGCTCTGCCTACCCCGCAAGGGATTAAGGCGTGATATATGTATGTATGTATGAATCAAAACGCACTTTAAGTTACGAGTTTGGTGAAATAAAATTTATCTTTTATTAACTCCTTACAGTGTTTTCTGGCTTCATACCCTTTGTACTTTTTAATAACTAAGGACTAAGTGCGTGCGCCTGCGTTTGCGCGAACGTTTGCGCACCGAAATATATCCTGCGCAACTGACCGCTTCATCATCATCACTTTTTAATAACCACCTACAAAAGCAAGATTGGTGTGTGGTGCTAGCTTATTGTAGCCTTTCTCAAATTTTCTAGAGGACTGGATAACTATTTCTTTCTTTTTCAAGTGTAACACCGAATAGGTCATTAATAAAATATAAAAATTAAAACAATAGTCTAAAAATACTACAGATTACATTCATAGTTTTTTGAAATATTCACAGTTTGAATAAACAAGCAGGAAAATAATATTATACATACATACATACATACACATATCACGCCTTTATCCCTTGCAGTAGGGGTAGGCAGAGCGTTAACATCCGTAAGAATACGGTCGCTATCGCCACGTATGACATTTTTGAGGATTGTTTTCCAAGGTTGTTAATAATATAATATGATATTATAAAAGGAAGTGCTTTGACGCCATCCAAACTACTGCTATATGACGTCATCATTCAGCATTTTCAAACAAAATACCGTTTTAAAAATTAGAACATTTGGCCTCCCAGTCATCTAGCCTATTATATTAGTGGGTATTGCAAAAAACGGCAAAAGGATGAATTTTAGGGATAGGCATTGGCGTTACCTCTGAATGCAACATCTTACATAGCGCTCACCAATCTGCCTGGCAAGCGTGGTGAGTACCCCCGAACCGGGAAATGTCCATGTCCAGCAGTGGGCTATTTGGTTGTTGAAACAACCATTTGACAACTCTATCTCAGTCGAGATAACATTATGCGAATTGTAAACCCATTAGGCAGTCCGAGGCAAGACTCTGACATACGAGAAGTGTACTCAGACAATATTGAACATGGTGGAATGTCATTTGAAGACCAGCATGGTAGTCTATTTTAGAAGTGATTCCGTGGGTAATCAGATTTTGATCTGTAGGTACAGTCACATTGCCGTGTCATGCATTTCCTACCCGTGCGTGTCGTAAGAGGCGACTGATGGACTTGAGGGTTTCTGATGTATTACAACTTTTTGGCGACAGACTGACAACCTGTCACTACAGTGATACACAAGTTATCTCAAACGGCCCTCTATATTTGTCAGACGTGGCGATAGCGATCGTATTTTTACGGCCGTTAACGCTGTGCCTACCCCGTAAGGGATAAAGGCGTGATTTATGTATGTATGTATATATGTACAGTCACCTGCACAACGACCCCCCCTGTAATGTACACTATCATATTCGAAACCTCCTACTTGCAGAAGGCGGTTAAAAAATTCTGACTCTTGAGTTCATTTGGGTCGTTGAATGTCTCGGTGACACGAAAAAGAAATAGTTCAGGGGTAATATAGAGGTCGGTGTTTACTATGTTCACCCATCGCCCTAATTAGCTGTTTTCCAAGAAACATAGTATATAAAACCTAGTACTTTGCCAGTTCATTGAGAGGGAAAATTACACACTTCATTATTGAAGTTATATTGCTGTCAGATAACTGCAATTAGTTTAAAAATTACATAATCATTAGCAGATACTTAGTAAGTGAAGTATGAAGATATTGTTTAATTATATTAGGATTTATCTTTCTTTCTTTCTTTTCGTGTGGGGCACTGAGTCGTCCAACGATTTTAGTTTGCCATTAAATTCCATTAAAATTTTAGAAAACCAAAAACGTTGTGCCCTTAATATTTTGTAATGTAAAACGTAATACGCAACTATGGCACCATTTTTGTACATTGCATATTTAAACATCACGCCTTCATCGCTTATGGGGTAGGCAGAGCGTGAAGGCTCGTAAAATGCGGTTAGTGTCGCCACGTTTGTACCGTGTTTGTACCGTTCAATTAAACCAGCTAAAGCTTTCTGAGCTAAACATTTCTAGTATGGATCTGACAGACAGCTGCGTTATTTTAGCGCTGCGTAGTGCGTTAAATGTGAAAATGGCCTAAGACCCTCAGAATTAAAACTTGACTGATTGCCAAAATAGCTGGGCGGGCCGAACAATTTAATTCCGTTGTTGCAAACAAGTGGCATATGGACTGCAAAACTTGTTACTGAGAATTGAATTAATTCAACTGAGAGGACTCACATATTATTTTGTGATATTACTGCCTCTGTTGTCTGTTATCTAGGTCATCTTTGGCCTCATTCGTCTATGGTAGACGATTTGATCAGACGATCTGAGGCGAGGGAAGACCTACGCCAACCTCTCGGCCTCCCTGGCTGATTCCATATGGACGACGAGTCGATACGTGCGGAGCCAGGTCAGCTGGCAGTAGTCTACCGCATGATAGCCTCTCTCACACGCGCCTGATAGAGACCCTGTTCCGGGTTCAGTCTGGAGTTGTTCTTCTTCAGGACTTCTTCCAGGTCAAGACGTATGGTCGGGTTAATCCCTCGGTTGCATTGACTTAGGCGCATCGCACACTGAACCCACGAGGGACCGCTAAAATATCGTTGCGGCCTGTCAGATCCGTATTAGAAACGTCACTCCCCATACTAAAAACGCACTCAAAAGACGACGCTGCGACAGCGCTGCGTCAACAGCGGTTGAGCGGTTTTAGTATGGGGATTGACATTTCTAGTATGGATCTGACAGAACGTTGCGATATTTTAGCGGTCTGTCGTGGGTTATGTGTGCGATCCATCTTAGGTACGTGTATGATTTTTATAAGTTTACCAGACATTATGCTAGTCTGATTTCGGTTCTTTCTGATCATCACGTTAAGCTTTTAAACATTAGATTAACTATTATTTTTTTAGATTCATTGTCATTTAAAGAAAGTAAAACAAAAAATACCTACTTTTGTTTTTCGCCTCAAAAACTAATTATTTTTCAAAGTGTTTTTAATCTTTTTAATCAAGTGGAATAAATGAAATTGTGAGTGAGCAATTAATGAACACGTCAATTCAGCTATTTGGCGAAAGGAATTAATTGAGTTTTAATCAAAATTTTCCTCAAGCAACGAAATTTTCTAGTACCTCTGGAATGTTTCTTATCTCGTAAGATATTTTTGCGGTTCGTATCGATGAGATTATCAAAATTCCAAGAACATAATAATTTATAAGCTATTTTATTATTTTCTGGAGAAAGATGATATTTTTTTAGCATTCAGATAGCACGTATAACGGTGTTTTTAATATAGGTCTGCTTAAGAACAAGTAGATTTTTTAAATAACGGTTTATTTACTTCTGTTTTAAATATTTAGCCTCCGAGCAAGCATTACCAAGGTAAATATGCACCATGGACACCCTCATGTTATACAAGTTAGAGCCTGAAGTTTAGGCATCACATCGCAAGTACCAGCACCTGCCCAAATCCAAAACCCTGAGAGCTTTCAGCTCCACCTGCAAAACCGCTTCGATTGCCTGGGTGAGTGTATCGACGTGGACGACTATAACGACAGGGTCGTGGAAACTGTCCTTACGGTTGGCTCTAAGTTCTTCAAACCCAACCGTACGAACAGAACCAAAAAAATCTCAGACCATACTTCGAGGCTCATGGAGGAACGACGCGAGATGATTCTGCAGTCGTCGGAGGATACTTCCCAATATCGGCAGCTCAATAGGCAGATCTCTAAGTCTTTGACCCGCGACATACGCCAATTTAATACTGACCGTATTAAAGAGGCAATTGAGCGCAACAAAGGCTCCAAGGTGTTTGCTAGAGATCTGTCGATAGGCCAGAGCCAACTAGCGAAGCTAAAGACCGACGATGGCAGAATCATATCGTCCAAGCCCGAGCTATTGGAAGAGGTCGAGAAGTTCTATGGACAGTTATACGCGACAACATGCACACCTGTCAATAATCGGGTCGCAGATCCAAGAGCTCGATTAACCCGGCACTACACAGAAGACATCCCGGACGTCAGCTTGTACGAGATTAGTATGGCTCTGAAACAGCTAAAAAACAGCAAGGCGCCGGGTGATGATGGAGTTACGGCAGAGCTTCTGAAAGCCGGTGGTAAACCGATACTTAAAGCACTGCAGAAATTGTTTAACTCTGTCATACTCGAGGGCAAAACGCCACAGGCATGGCACAGAGGCGTGGTGATGCTGTTCTTCAAAAAGGGCGATAAGTCTTTGCTGAAGAACTACAGACCCATCACGCTTCTGAGCCATGTTTACAAGCTGTTCTCAAGAGTCATAACGAATCGTCTCGCACGCAGGCTCGACGACTTCCAGCCTCCCGAACAAGCCGGCTTCCGAAAAGGCTTTAGCACCGTGGATCACATTCATACGCTGAGGCAAGTTATACAGAAGACTGAAGAGTATAACCAACCACTCTGCCTCGCGTTTGTGGACTACGAAAAAGCCTTCGATTCGATCGAAACATGGGCCGTACTTCAGTCTCTTCAGCGGTGCCAAGCTGACTATCGGTATATCGAAGTGTTGAAGTCCTTGTACGAAAGCGCCACCATGTCAGTTCGACTTCAGGACCAGGACTCGAAACCTATCCAGTTGCAGCGAGGAGTGAGACAGGGAGATGTAATATCACCGAAACTGTTCACAGCAGCACTGGAAGACGTCTTCAAGCTTTTGGACTGGAGAGGACTTGGCATCAACATCAACGGCGAGTATCTGACTCACCTTCGTTTTGCCGACGATATCGTGGTCATGGCGGAAACCCTGGAGGACCTCGGTACAATGCTCGATGACCTCAATAGAGCCTCCCAACAAGTGGGTCTAAAAATGAACAAGGACAAGACCAAGGTTATGTCAAACTCTCTTGTTGCACCCATTACTCTGACAGTTGGGGGCTCTACTCTGGAAGTTGTCGACGAGTATGTCTACCTGGGACAAATAGTCCAGCTGGGTAGGTCCAACTTTCAGAAAGAGGTCAATCGTCGAATCCAACTCGGCTGGGCAGCGTTCGGGAAGCTACGTAACATCTTCTCTTCTCAACAACTACCGCAGTGCCTCAAGACAAAAGTCTGGGATCAGTGCGTGTTGCCAGTGATGACTTACGGAGTTGAGACGTGGCCGCTAACAATGGGCCTCATAAGAAGGCTCAAGGTCACTCAAAGGGCAATGGAAAGGGCTATGCTCGGAGTTTCTCTCCGCGATCGAATCAGAAATGAGGAAATCCGGAGAAGAACCAAAGCCACCGACATAGCTCGAAGGATTGCGCAACTTAAGTGGCAGTGGGCGGGGCGGGGCATATTGCTCGTAGGACCGATGGCCGCTGGGGCCGGAAAGTTCTCGAGTGGCGGCCACGGACCGGTAGACGCAGCGTAGGTAGGCCTCCCACAAGGTGGACCGACGATCTGGTGAAGGTCGCGGGAAGCCGCTGGATGCGGGTGGCGCTGGACCGATCATCGTGGAGATCCTTGGGGGAGGCCTATGTCCTGCAGTGGACGTCTATCGGCTGAGACGACGATCGCAAGTACATGCTCATGTACTTGCAGGCAGCCGACGCTGCAATCCAGGAAGTCCACTGCATAGCGCCTTGTGTGGTCGTGCTGCTAGAGCCGGTAGTGACCCAGACGCTACGTTAGCATTTTAAGCCTAGCTTGTAAGATCCCAGTTGGTTTCAATTCAATAAATGTTCAGCCTCCGAATCGGCTGGACGTACCTAATTAAGCTCTCTTTAATTTTAATGTAGTTTTTAAAAAATAAAATAACGCTCCCCGAAAAATGACTGGCGCAGCCGTACGGATTTATTAAAAAGCTGCAAGTCTCGCGTTCGTGTAAATCCATAAACGGACAGTTCCGGAAAGTGATTTTAGTGCCAAAAAAACTGTACATCGAGTATCAAACTCTACTCAACCGCGTACGGTTTACAAGTGGTGCGAACTAGCGAACAGAGACAGTGTGTGCAGTTAATAATCCGTCGAACCAAATAAATTTGTCTACAAGGAGAGAGCAACATGAAAGTGATTGGCTGGTGAGTGAGACTTTTTCGCTTGGACGAAATAACCACTGGACGCGAAACGATGTCATTTCACCCTTTACCCCTCTAGCCACAAACCCTGAAATTTTGCCAAAGTTATCTAACCGCAACCGTCAGTGTCGCTTCAGTGCTACGAGAGAAAACATCGCTTTAAAAATGGTGAAATGTGCTGTATTGCTTTGTAAAAACTATAGCCATCGTACAAGCAATATTTCTTTTCACTCGTAAGTATATTTTTGTCCTGTATTTTGTGTTATTTACGTAGAAAATTAATAAAATATGCAAGACTGGATCGTATAATACGACACAATAAAAAAGGTCATATTTTATAGAACATTTCAACCAATATTTGATCGAACTCTAATTAGTCGGTTATTATCAGTCATTTTTTCATTCGTTCAACAATTACATTCAGTTTAGTGCTATTCAACTTTCGATGAAGGATATCGATAAAAATAATAGTAAAGTCTATTTTATTTAAAAGTGACCTAAAATGTAAACAAACCATTTGCTATAACCTCGTCGATAGATTTTGCCTTATTTCATTGAAACCTCACGTTATAACTGTGTTGCAAGTATGTAGGTACACATTTCGCTTTCTTATGGGTGTTCATAATAAATAAAAAATATAGCTTACCATCATCGACGCGTTCTCTCGCTTAGATTTCTGATACGCAGAATCAAGCGCCTTATGTACCTATCCTACTGCTGGCGACAGATTCAAACACTAGACGAAGAAAATTGAACCATTTTTGTCTATTGTCATAACGTACTATTTTATCCGGCATGAAAGTGTTTCTATTTTAAACTGACATCACAGTATTAAAGTTCCATTTTTTTAACACTTAACGTTTTACATGTACTTACCTGTTACATGTTTTTTTAGGAATAAGTTGATCAAAAACTTCATTCAATCATTCATTCGTTGTCGATTATCGACTATGGTACAGCACTGTCTTTGACTTACTTCATAAACCGGAAAAAATCAAAACTGTCAGAAGTAAAGAGATGATGATGTAATACGTGTACATTTCAATTTGGAAGAATAATATTTGTCCTTTCCTCCCTCCCCCCCAATATTGGTTGAATGAGTTTTCAAACAAATTCGATACGTTTCGCGTCCAGTGGTTATTTCGTCCAAGCTTTTTCGCCTTCCTTTCCCTTTGTGTTTTATTATCTTGGGATCAAACCTCGCCCAATTTAATAAGTTATTTGGTTTCTTTAAGGAAAAGACTTCGTATCAAAATCTATGAAGATCTTTTAGTTAAGTAAATTTTAAATAAGACTTCGTATCAAAATCTATGAAGATCTTTTAGTTAAGTAAATTTTAAATAAGACTTCGTATCAAAATCTATGAAGATCTTTTAGTTAAGTAAATTTAAATTGTAAGACACTGTATTAGTTAGGACTCTGTATAAAACTCTACAGTGTTCCTGTGATAAGCTCACGGCGTGTCTCGCCCATAGAATGTTATGACGGACATTCTATAAATAGAACTCGCTACTTATACTAACACGTGTTCTCTGTATCAAACTCTATAGAGTCACATTAGTTAAGATTTTTAACTTTTACATTTTTATTTTTGTGCGTTTAAGTTGTAAAAGCACTGTCGCTTACACTGTCGCTTATATAAACTTTTTACAACTTATATAATTTTTATACAACTTATAAAATTTTATAAAACTTTTACAAATTTTTATACATACTTTCTTTATATAACTTTTACAAACCTTTTACTTTAAAATGGAAGACCTAAATCTTATCCCCGGTGAAATGTTAAAACTTATTCCCCAGTTTAGTGGTGATAGACGTCAGCTAAACTTATATATACGTAAATGCGAATATATAATCGAACGTTTTCGTGGTAATGAATTTCAAGATCGGTATGTGTTCAATGCAGTAACAAGCCGCCTGATCGGTGACGCGTCCGCTCTTATCAGTGAACGCGAGGACCTCCAGACGTGGCCCGAGGTCAAGGCCTTGCTTATACAACATTTTGGAGATCCGCGCTCTGAAGAGTGCATAGCCATTGATTTAGAAACTTTAAAAATACGTCAAGGTGAAAGTTACGGTGATTTTTGTAAGAGAATTCAGTCTGTGCGTTCTAACTTATTTTCAAAACTCAACTTGATCGAAGACGCCAATCTTAGGCAGAGTAAATTAACTATATATAACCACACAGCTCTTAACGTTTTTCTGTATAACTTACCCGAGAAAATGGTGCGTATTGCTCGCCTACATCAACCCGCAACTTTAGAAGACGCTCTAAAAGTAATTTTAGAAGAAGTGAATTTCCTAGATCAGTATCACATGCGTAATAAGATGTCCTTGCCTTCCACTTCTAGTCAGAAAAATCAACAGCCTCAGCCCAGTACTAGTAATGCCGTTGTATCTCAGAACTTTGCTAGGCAACCAGCTTTCCAAGTTCAGAATCAGCCAAGGTTTAACTACCAAAACCAGCAATTTGGTTATAGACCTAATTTTAGTCAAAATCAAAATCAGAACCAAAACCAGGGTACCAATCCACGTAGTTTCAGATTTAACCCTCAGCAAAATAATTTTGGCTACAGACCCCCGAACTTTAATATCAATCGTCAACCTAACCAAATGCAGTTTGGCTACAGACCCCATGGCCTTCAGCCACAACCGCCAATGCGACCTCAGCAATTTGGCATGCAGCAGCAGCAGCAACATAGTAACAATAATCGTAATATATCATATCCTAACGACGTATCTATGCGTACCGCACCTCAGCGCCGTACGGAACCCTTCCGTCTTCATGAACTTGAATTAAACGAATATGAGTCATGCGAACCGTACTACTATAACGAGTCTTATGAAGAGTACTATGATGAAAGTGCTTACCCAGATGAAACTTCCTATGCAGTTGAATGTCCCGATGAAACTCTACAGTCACAGCCTTCTGCTCATGAGCAACCTGAAAATTTTATCCTTGTCCCCAAGGACAAGAAATCCAAGTGATAAAAATTAATTGTGATAAAGAAAGACTTTTACGCTTACCTTATGTACATCTTCCTGAACTTGATGGAAACTTTATGATTGACACTGGCAGCATGAGATGTTTCATCCACCCTAGGTTAGCCCACAAATACTTTGCAGAATATATAACCCATGAACCTTTCGAAGTGATTAGCACTCACGGCAAAAGTCAACACAGCGAAGTGATAGTGATACCTTTGCCCTCATCTTTTAACAGTGCTATGTTTCAAAAATTCTACGTTTACAACGTCGACTCTAACTACGATGGTTTATTAGGCGATGATCTGCTTCTCAGACTACGTGCTATAATAGACCTGAAAAGAATAATGTTGCATACTGATGATGTGTCTATTCCCATTTTTATTAATCGTGAAAACTATATACTAAACCTTCCAGCTCGATCTGAAGTCAGAGTCAAAATCCCCACTAATATGTACAAAGGTGATGGTATTCTAAATTACACAGAATTCGGAAACGGCGTACGCATGCCCTCTGCTATAGTTAACTGTATCAATGGATACGCTACCACTGTCATACAGAACACACTAGATGAAGAGATGGAACTGCAAATCCATACGCCTTTCGAAATTATACCTTACAGCCAGAATGTATGTGAAGTGAATGCTATGTTTGATCAGAATGACCTGGATGTAGATCAGTTACTAACCGAAAATTTACAGCGGTTAAGGCTCGACCACATGAACGAGGAAGAACGAATGGTCATTTCAAAATTATGCGAAGAATACAAAGATATTTTCTACTGTGAAAAAAATTCCCCTTTCTTTTACCAACCATGTCAAGCATTTTATCAGAACCAAAAATTACGACCCAATTTACACAAAACCATATAGACAAGCCCCGGCTCAAGCCGAAGAAGTAAAACGACAGGTAGAGAAGCTATTACAAGACAATGTCATTCAGGAATCTCATTCTCCATGGAGTTCACCAGTCCATTTAGTCCCTAAAAAGACAGATGCCTCTGGAGCTCAGAAATTTAGAATGGTAATCGACTTTAGACGCTTAAACGAAATAACTATAGACGACAAATACCCTCTACCAAACATCACTGACTTATTTGACAAATTAGGAAAGAGTACATACTTTACTACCCTAGATCTAGCTAGTGGTTATCACCAAATAGAAGTTAACCCTGACGATACTCCAAAGACAGCCTTCAGTACACAGTTTGGGCATTATGAGTTCCTGAGAATGCCCTTTGGACTCAAAACAGCCCCCGCGACCTTTCAGCGCGCAATGGATAGCATCCTCCGCGGCCTGCAAGGCATTCATTGTCTCGTGTACTTGGACGACATAATAATCTTTTCATCAAGTCTCCAAGAACACGTACAAAAACTACGGACCGTATTTGATCGACTACGTGAAACAAACCTCAAAGTACAACTTGATAAGTCAGAGTTTTTACGAAAGGAGATCCTCTATCTCGGACACACAATAACAAGAGATGGACTCAAACCTAATGACGACAAAATCAAAGCTGTTTTAAATTTTCCGCTACCTAAAACGACAACCCAAATTAAAAGCTTCCTTGGTCTAGTTGGTTATTACCGACGCTTCATCAAAGACTTTGCTAAAGTAACTCAACCCCTGACTTCATGTTTAAAGAAACGTAACAAAATTATTATTGACCAAAAATACATTGACGCTTTTGAGAAATGCAAGGAACTATTAACTACCGCACCCCTATTACAATATCCAGACTTTGAGAAACCTTTTATACTAACAACTGATGCTTCCGCGGTAGCGATCGGCGCCGTTTTGTCCCAAGGTCCAGTTGGATCAGACAAACCTGTCGCCTATGCTAGTAGGACGCTCAGCGACACAGAATCCCGCTACAGCACTATAGAGCGAGAACTCTTAGCCATAGTTTGGGCAGTTCGACACTTCCGACCCTATCTCTACGGTCGACAGTTTTTCATTTATACAGACCATAGACCACTTGCTTGGCTCGATTCCCTAAAAGAGCCTAACTCAAAACTTACAAGATGGCGTTTACGACTTCAAGAGTTCAATTTCAAAATCATTTACAAAAATGGTAAACAGAACACCAACGCCGACGCTTTGTCACGAATACCTGTAAATGCTATCGACTCAGATTCCAACCCTGACCAAAAATCATTAGTAGTTAATGTAAGTGACACAAACTCTATAATCAGCATCCATAGCTCTACTTCCGATGCACCTGAAACATTAACCTTTAACAACGAAGACTCATGTACCATGCCCTTACCTTCTATATCCAGCAGCCGAACCCAAACAGCTCACTCTGGTGATGAACTAGAATCCCATGGCATCCCTATCCTTAGAGAAGCAATAGACACCAAACCAAACCAAATTATTGTATACACTTGGTTTAGAAATTCCTTCCAAGTAAAAGAT
Organism: Keiferia lycopersicella; assembly: GCA_029255805.1. NCBI lineage: Eukaryota > Metazoa > Arthropoda > Insecta > Lepidoptera > Gelechiidae > Keiferia > Keiferia lycopersicella. The sequence goes on from JARACZ010000018.1 coordinate 2,385,830, forward strand.
CTGTCAAGGCCAAAGCAAAAAGTATTAGAGATTTTCATTCCTGAAAATAATGAGGAGTTAATCAAAAAGTTCTTATTAGAATATATAAAAAATAAAGGAAAGTACTTTATCTATTTCGAAACAGAAAACTTACGTAGAGACTTTGCAAAAGTAATAATCAATCTGTTTAAAAGCGGAACGGTAGAATTCTTTGAATGTACAGAGCGAGTGATTTTCGTGGAAGACGAAAGAGAACAAGAGGCCATTATTAGAAAACTTCACGAAGGCAAGACTTGCCACCGTGGTATAAAAGAGACAATAGTTAGAATCAGACGTAATTACTTTTGGCATAATATGCAAGAAACTGTTTCTGCAGTCCTCAATGACTGTGACCTTTGCCGAAAGATGAAATATGATAGAAAACCCATTAAACCAATGTTACAGTTAACTCAGACACAGGATGCTCCTTTTCAGGAAATTTTCATAGATCTTTTCACCATAGATGCTAAATACTACTTAACCCTGGTAGATGCCTTCAGCAAACTTGGACAGGCAATAGAAATTTCGAATCGATCTTCCCCAGAAGTAGTCCGCGCTCTTGTGAAGTATTTCTCTTTTTACGGTACCCCTCGAAAAATAAGTTGTGACCCCGGAGCCGAGTTCACCAATGAACTAATTTAATTTGATTTGATTTGATTTGATTTGACTACTCAGGGAAATGCTAGCCTTCCACAAAGTAGAATTACACATAACCACCCCTAACAACCCTAATTCGACTGGTATAGTCGAGAGATTCCACTCTACCCTTATCGAAATTTATCGTTTAGCCAAATATGAGCAGAAATGTACCGACGCAGCATCTATTATGTCATACTCTATTATGGCCTACAACCACACAATTCATTCCGTTACAGGACTAACGCCTTTCGAGGTAGTGTTCGGGCACACAGACTCTACCACACTATTTAATGCAAACGTTAATCAGGCATACACACAACGTTTAGTAAAAGATCATGCTAAACGCACTAAATTCTTGTATAAATTCATATCCCAAAGGATGCAGCAAAATAAGGAAAAGATAAGAGAAAAGAAAGGTGGTGAAGCAGGCATAAATTTCTCTGACGGAGAAATAGTATTTGTAAAAGACGTAAATAAGAGAAAAAGCAAAGACAAGCCGAGGTATCGTAAGGCAAAGATAAAAGGAAAAGCTAAGCGAAATGTAATCCCCGTCTTGGTAGGAGCTAGGGAAACTAAAGCGCCCATTAAAAACATTAAACGTCCTCCACAGGTTTTACCTGGTCGTCCTGGCCCTAGTGACGAAGACGTCCCTAGGCCTTCAACTTCAAAAGGTTGAGAAAAATCCTGGCATCCTTCCAGTGAAGCAAGGACAGGCTTTCAAACAGCAAGATAGTTGGATTATAGTTAAAGTATTAGATGTAACAGACATAGAGAACGACCTTAATTTTAATATTGCTAGTTATGTTAATTTTAGTAGGTTAGTAGATGTTAATAAACCCTTTGAATATGAATTTAGAGGTGTGCGAGATCAAGTAGAGTTTCTTATGTATAATGCTTTAGAGAAATTTCAGCAACTTGTACCAAAAGTAAGATCCAAACGAGGCTTACTTAATCCCGTTGGCTCTATAATAAAACTATTAACCGGTAACCTTGACCATGAAGATGCAATGCGCTATGATCAACTAATTTCACAGTTACAAGGAAAACAACACCATGTTCAAAACAGAATGACTATAATCTCTACAATGTTGGATAGCTTAATAAATAGCACTGAAACCTTACATGAAAATACATTGATTTTAGATGAACGCCTGAAACGAATTGAAAGAATAGTCAAAAACATTGCAACGAAAGAAAGTAACTCTATTTACGCTACATATATACTAGGCATGTATGACATGTTCATAACTAACTTTCAGTCTATTTACATAACTCTCAGTGAAACTGAAACAGCTTTAGCTTTCAGTAAGGTATCAGTACTACATCAATCTATTGTGAACTCTACTGAACTCATGTTAATTTTAGATTTAATTTCATCTACTCATAGTTTAATTTACCCTGTATCTAAGAATAATTTAGTTAAGATAGAAAGAACCATGGTAGTTAAGGCTTATGTAAAAGGAAACCAAATAACTTACCTATTGGAAATTCCACTCACGGATAATGTTACTTACAGTTATTATAAGCTGTACCCTTTACCTATTTTATCAAAAAACGAAACGACCGTAATCATTCCTAAATACCCTTACCTTTTGGCGAAAGGTCCAAAATTCCTGCCACTCGCTAGCGCCTGTAGAGAAGCCGCTATCAACCAGTACTTATGCACAGAAGATAATATCATCCCATATCCAGAGCAAACCTGCGTAGAACAACTGATAAGGTTCCAGGAGAATCTCACACTCTGCACCCCTCACGTCGTGGACATAGAGGATGTTAAGCTGCAAAGAATCGGCCCTGTGAGTTGGATACTTTTCAGCAAGAACGTCGTGGTACTAACGAAGAAATGTTCTGAAGATGTTAGTAGAGAACCGCTACGAGGTACCTACGTCGTAGTCATTGATGAAAGTGTGAGTTCTACATTGGAGCTACGAGACTAAGCAACTTCCGTTTTCCTTCCGAGAATCTGCAATATAGAGTCACCCCTGTCGTGTCTCTCCCAGAGCTGCGAGCAACCAACGCTACAGATGTCAGAACCAGCGTCGTGAACCTGAAAAACGTGAACTTGGACGATGTAAAACACTTGTCGTACATCCTGAAAAACGAACTGAACAGTGAAAATTCGGAAAGTGAAAGTGAAAGCGTGATAAGCGTACGAAGTGTTAGTTTAGCCACCATAGTTCTATATATTCTTATAGTTATAGTTTTAATTTCGTTTATTCTATTTAGATATAAGTCAATGATTTGGCGAAATCATCAGGATCCTTCAGATGTCCCTGATAATTTCGCTCTTGGTGAGGGAGGAGTTATGCACCATGGACACCCTCATGTTATACAAGTTAGAGCCTGAAGTTTAGGCATCACATCGCAAGTACATGCTCATGTACTTGCAGGCAGCCGACGCTGCAATCCAGGAAGTCCACTGCATAGCGCCTTGTGTGGTCGCGCTGCTAGAGCCGGTAGTGACCCAGACGCTACGTTAGCATTTTAAGCCTAGCTTGTAAGATCCCAGTTGGTTTCAATTCAATAAATGTTCAGCCTCCGAATCGGCTGGACGTACCTAATTAAGCTCTCTTTAATTTTAATGTAGTTTTTAAAAAATAAAATAACGCTCCCCGAAAAATGACTAGGTATCCAAATTAGGTTCCAAATTACATTTTCTATTGCATATAATCTGACAAAAAAAAAAAGTAAGTTACTTACTGCTAAGTTACTTCATAATACTATAAATAGTAAAAGAATTCGTATAGCTGAATAAAACGCCGTAATTTTAACATAAGCATAAAGTAAGCAAATTCTTCTTTGCTTACAAACACAATTTCTGTTCCACCCGTCCAACAGCGAAAATAACCTAAGGCGTTTTTCACACTTTACGCACAATGCAACGCTAAAATAACGCATCCGTAACGCAGCGGTTTGTCAGATCCATACTAGAATCGTCAATCTGTGTCAAATGCGTCAAAATAACACAGATGCGTCGACAGTAGTTGGGCGGTATATATGGGAATTGACATTGCTATTATGTATCTAACAGACAGCTACATGTATTATTTTTAAGCATTTGTGATAAATACGCAGAGGTGTGATTAAATTTCATTATTTCCAGTCCATACTTCAGTAAGTGGACTACGGGCTTGAATTAGGATTTGTTCATTTTGATCTTTTTACAGCACTTTTTTCTGGGGGTAGGTATCACCATCGTGTAAATTATCGCCCCGTGCGCATAGGCAATATTTGAGAACTGTCAAATTCATGTCAATGCTATGACATAAGGTATATTTTTCTTTATTGACATGTCTTTTAGTATCGGTTTGACAGCTGTCAAATATGGCCTATTTAAACGAGCATACTTTAATGGTTATTTTAGCGCTGCGTTGTGTGTTAAGTCTGAGAAAGGCCTAAGTGAAAATTTCAAAATCTACTTACCGGGTAAATACCAGGAAAATGCCAGCTTACCCCTCAAATCTCGCTGGGTCATTATCCCGGCGCAGGCTCCCTTGAAACAATAAAAACAAATTGAGTAAGATTCCAGTGCTCGTGGAACTGTAGCTAAAAGGAAAACGAAGGAATAAAGCGGATAACAGGGTAGTTATTTCGCATACTTTTTTAAACCGTGACACAAAATGCCGTGTGATGCCGGCTTAGAATAGGATCACCCCACATCCTTCCCGCGGGTGTCGTAAGAGGCGACTAAGGGACTCGAGAGTATTGGTGTATTACAATTTTTAGGCGACAGGCTGACAACCTCTCACTATAACAGTGATACACATGTTTCCTGAAACTACCTTGGAAAGCAATCCTCAACAATGTCAGATGTGGCGATAGCGACCGTATTCTTACGGCCGTTAACGCTCTGCCTACCCCGCAAGGGATAAAGGCGTGATATATGTGTGTGTGTGTGTATTATTAATCTTTTCTAATCACGGGCCCATAGGGATACGGTCCGTTTAGGCATGTGTGGAGCCAAATCCAACAGCACAGAGGCCTTTTTTATACCAAATAATCGAATTATTATTATTATCAACCGTTTATGTCCATCTGCTGACTAAAGGCCTCCGCTAACTTTTGACTTTGAATTACGCAGCCGAAACGCGTTAAGCGGTTTTATTATGATGATTGACGTTTCTACGTTAGAATGGATCTAACAGACCGCTGCGTTACGGATTCTTATTTTAGCGCACCGTTGTGCGTTAAGTGTGCCGTTCCATTCCAACCGTTTTTTTTTCACCTTTTTATCGTTGTAACGCATTTATTTTTAAGAAAAACTTTACATTGTCTATGGTTTCAGCTGAACAGTAGGTTTTTGAAAAAAAGGAATATAAAATAATATCTTGAAAGGATGATATTAGACACAGGTTATTCAACAATCTCACAGAATAGGGAAATGGAACTCCAGGAATTTGACACCTGAGCGGGGAATATTACGTGACACCTAAGTAGTTTATTTTCTGACATGCTGTCTACTACCTTGTATGTTGCTTAACTAACACTAAACTGTCATTATGGACGTGGAGTAAATGGCCATTTATCTTCTGCCTACCCCGCAAAGGATACAGGCAAGATGTATGTATGTATAAAGTTCGCTAACCTTAGAACATGGCGAAGCGTAGACATCCTAGGGCAAAGGAATTGCAAAGTTATGCCTCAATCTGGCGGCCGTTTATGCTCGGCCTACCCCGCAAGAAATACATGCGTGACGTATTATGTGTATGTATGTATGTATAAAGTTTGCTAACCTTATGACATTGCCAAGCGTTAGCAGCCTAGGGCAATTATACTCTGCTTACCCCGCAAGGGATACATGCGTGACGTATATACATATACATACGTATAATTATGTAAGTATTGTATACAGTTCGCTAACCTTATAACATTGCCAAGCGTAGACAGCCTAGGGCAAAGGAATTGTAGAGTTATGCCACAATCTTGCGGCCGTTTGGTGGTTTGGGACCGTGTGACCTAATCTGACCTGAAATTGTATTGCTGTAACCTTTGTTTCTTAAGAGTTCTGACGATTCTGTGCGATGAATACTGTTATAGAGTAAGTAAGAGCAAAAGAAATCTTGTAGCTGAATAAAACGCCGTAATTTTAACAAAAACATAAACGAAGCAAATTCTTCTTTGCTTGCAAACACAATTTCTGTTCCGCCCGTGCAACAGCAAAAATAACCTAAGGCCTTTTTCATACTCAACGCACAACGCAGCGCTAAAATAACACAACCGTAACGCAGCGGTCTGTCAGATACTAGAAACGTCAATCCCCATAACCATTTAGCCGCTGTTGACGCATCGGCGTTAATTTGACGCAGCTGCGTCGATAACATATTTTTGCAATAATTACTGTTCCAAAGTACAAATCATATGTAAAATCAGTATTGTGAGGAAAATGTAGCACCTTTATTATTCATTTACAAAATATACATCATAGTACAACTACATATGTATCTTCTATCACACAGCAAGTTCCTAGCTTTATTAATGACGTAACTAGTAATCTGGGGAACTAAATGGCGCCACTCTTTCTGTGATTGGGCAAAAACGTGCCAATGTCAAAGTCAAGTTACTTCTTATTGGTGCGTTTAGGCACAGTGGCGCCTCCTGCTATCTGCAATAAACTTTGAGTTTTCCTCCACATATAACCTACACATAAGCTTGAATTGGTTTCTCATACAAATATTGACCATTAGCCAGTTTCTTCAGTTGATTTCTTTAAGGGTTTTCCTAATGCCACTACACTACTATGAATTATTATAGAACCTGAATGTCTGTAAAATTTATGACGTGATAAATCATAAAAATGTCTTCAAAACTTGATTCGGATTGCCACCTTAGGCTTTCATTGGCGATGCGAAGGTGAAAAATCATCTCGTTTATCTTACTAGATGACTGTAAACAAATACTTACCTACGTTTTTTGTTCAAACAGGCTATGCCATTGCATTCAGTCTTTGTATTTGATGTAAAAAAACATCTGCGAAATATTATAAGGGGTGAATCAGTCCATGAAACTGAGTAAAATACATAGGTTGAGTCGAAATATCAAAAAAAGTTTTGAAACTCCCATACAAAATGTATTAGCCAATCAAGTCAAGTTGTATGGTGATCCAATTTTTTTTTCATATTTTGGCCTTTGTCCTTTAGGGCAAGTTGTTCAGTTTTATAGGCTAGTTCACCTCTGTTATTATTTGCAGCTAAAGTTTCCTCATTATTTACAGTAAATCCATAATTGAAAGGAAACTTTTATTATATTAACAGAAACAACCTGAACCGTATAACTATCAGCGGACTAATAATCTTTTAATTTAAGAGATCAACCGAAACTGGTTTTTCTTAACTCTAGTATTAAGTACCAGCATACACTGGCCTCTTAAAGGGGTAACTTAATATGCCGCTGAACTTAGCATATTCGAAGTAGGTCAGCCAAATAACCCGTCCACGCGCAAAACTTTTTAAATTATGCCATTTATTTCTTGGTAATAAAACAACTTCCTGACCAGCATAACATCTGTTAAGCAAGCAATATCAGCCGGAACCTTCGTCCAGCCTGATACTTTATAACCCTAATTATAATCGACGTCAGTTCCAAACATCTGTTACTGAACCTTAATTAAAATTAAAAGAGAATTACGGCCAAGACGAGACCTCAAATTTAATGAATTTAAAATTAAAATGCTTCGCTTGTTCGGCTCTACCCTCTGCGCCTAAGGTCAGGCTATTGGGAATTATTTTATGTGAAGCTAATTTCATGTTTTACTTAAGCATATTCAGACTTACAGAGGGTTAAGGGCCTCGGATTTTGCTTTCTAAATTAGTTTGTAAATCTACCGCCGAACGCATCAATTTGTGCTTCGGCAAAATCACAGAGAAAAATTACAATTGCGTCGCTCGCTCCTGCACGCGCATGTCATCTCTGGTCAGTGGGCAAAATTTCTGCTAATGTAAATTCCCACTCGCATTCAAAGTGTTTGAATATAACTTTTAATATTATCAAGAATTTTCCGAGCTACTTGTCATAGATACAAATCAAAATTGCACTGTGACTGTTCATAAGTGACTAGATACATCTAGGTACTAGGTATATAAAAACGCGACTGTTTAAAATTGGCTATCACTTTATAAAATGGATTATTACACTTTATAAGAAACGCCATTATGTATTGATATCCTTATGATCTTTACGATTTACGCAAGTTATTCAGAATGACGACTATCCAAGAAGATTATGGAACGATCTGTCTACTTTCCCAATCGGTCTACTTTCACGAAGCGTCTCTTTTTCAAAACAGTCAACTTGTTTTCCTAAACCGTCTATTTCCCACTTCGTCTACTTTTCCAATCGGTCTACATTCACAAAGCATCCATTTTCCATATCAGTCAATTTACTTTCATCACCATCCCTAAAGTTCAGTACCACTCTCTTTGAGGAAGTTGTAGGTGTGGACAAGATCTTCATCTAAAATGACTGACTTTTCCATGGCATGACACTAATGGAAAACGATGCCAAGAAAATTTGTTCAATATTCTGCGTACCAAAGATAAATAAAAACTTACCTGAAAAGAACTTTCAGATTTCTCTTGAAACGCTTGCAGCGTAGCTTCATTTCTATAGAAATAGGTGCCTTTTGCAAGTGGCATACAAAAGAGGAGCATACGAAATCTGTTTTATGAATTCGACGTGAGCACCAGTTTTCAATATTTCATGGCATCCGATTGCGCCAATAACTTACGTCTGTCAAAACGGCGATAGAGTACGCATTCAATAGCGCTGGCACAAAATAAAAAAAGAATGTTTTCTTTTTTCTCTGTTTGTTCCAATATCGAAAATAAACGGCGACCGCAACCGGCCATTTTGTATTTATTTAAAATTGGAATGTATTTGCATTTCGAGGTTATTTAAATAGGTCATTGTTCAAATGTATTGTGTGGTTTATTATTTAGACTGAAAGTTATGTCAGGTATTAGGTAGCTTTGACTGTTCTACCACAAAGTGTGTGTTCAGGGTACGAATACATTAATAATAAATAATAGGTGAGCCGATATGAGGCAATTATTCTGAGTCACTAGTTCAATCTTAAGCAAATAACAGAGATAATAGATTTTTCTTGACTGAGAATAACTAAAGCTATACTAAAGAGCTCCAAAGATTACCTCACTAAAACTAATTACGTGTTGTGTACCTACTAAAATCTTATACAAATTAATATCTTCATACAAAAGACAAAGTGTTTGTAGTACTCACGACGCTTGGCAAAGGGATTGTAAAATGTTGTATTTTGCTTGAAACTGCAACTCAAATTTACAAAAAACACTGCTATTCGTTCATTGCGACAACGACGAATAAAATATGGAATCAGGGTGATGCTATTCAAAGCCAGCATCACACGTCAACAGTAACAAACTCTACTCTAAAAATTGCAAGCACTAACAAGCAAAAACAATAATCATCTCACAATCAACGATCTAAGTCCCGCTTTACTCAACAAAGCAGGATTAAACACAGGTCAACTGCCGCAACTTACGAGTGTTATTGTCCGACACCCACGGATAAATATAGGGTGATGCTATTCTAAGCCAGCATCACACGTCAACAATAACAAACTCCACTGGATAACTAACATTTTTGTTTTCTTTTTCGTGTGGGACACCAAGTCGTCCAACGGACAACAGAATTTTTCAACCGTCTTCTACAAGTAGCGGGCTTCTGACATGGTTGTGTACCGACCGCCGTCTAAATGATCATAGACAGCAACCGTGACCTACTCCTTAACGTGCCATTTGAAACCTACTACGGTTATATAAATGCAAGTACTAGCAAGCAAAAACAGAAACCCTTTCACAATCAACGATCTATTGAATAAAGTCCCGCTTTACTCAACAAAGCAGGATTATACACAGGTCAACAGCCGCGACTTACGAGTGTTATTGTCAAAGCAGGAATTCAGTTATTCCGCTAATATAACTCAGTATGAGTCGATTTCCCGTAACTTTTTCCGTCCGTTTGTTCACGAGCGAGCGGTTGCTAAGTGAAGTAAGAAACAGGATTATTGGTGAAAGCCTTTTGTTTTTTTATTTATTTTGTTGATTAAAATTTAAGCTCTTGTATGTTTTAATTAAGGTAAGCTGACGTTGATTCGATTTTTCTCTTAGCGCTAAAAATAGCGCTGTTACTTTCCCGTAAATAACTTTAGAAAGGGGTAGTAGATAAATAGCCATAGACTATATTTTTTAAATCATGTCATGTTTTGAATAAAAAAATTTCTTTGCTATCACCCACATAGCCTTGTGATATCATGTTCGAATTCAATGTAAAGCTTCTTGTTCTGACAATAAATAAGTTACTTCCTGAAAAAGAACTTCCCTACCTATCCTTAGGCGGATCGCACTCTTGACACACGATGGAGCGCAAAAATATCGCAGCGGTCTGCCAGACCCATACTAGAAATGTTAATCCCCATACTAAAACCGCACAACCGTTATCGACGCAGCGCTATCGCAGTGTCGTCCGTCGAGTGCAGTTTTAGTCTCTATTATCTCTGTCGTGCGTCAAGTATGCGATCCGCCTTAAAGTGTTAGCAGACGACCGTTTTACGTACGAATTTTGTCTTTGCACGGATACCACGGGCAAAATCTTTGATCGGGATATGAGGAGCGTGGTAAGTTGTAGCTACGTGGCCACAAACAATGCGTTATTTTGACGCAGCTGCGTCGACAGCGGTTGTGAGGTTTTAGTATTAGGGATGACATCAAAATACCCCAACTACACTTCTTTAACCCAAACAATCATGTGAATGAGTGAGACGCTAATATCCACGTTAGGTGTTGCTCAGCCAGTTCGTCACATCATCACATCAGCCTATAGTAATCCACTGCTGGACATACGCCATAATGAACGAGGCCACCAGCCGCTCTCTTCAAGTTATCGGTCCATCTGGCCGGAGGGCGTCCAACGGTACGCTTGCCAAGGCGTGGTCTCCACTTGAGAATCCGCTTACTCCTCTGTCTATCAGTCAGATGGGACCAGCCCACTGCCACCTAGTTACCCAGTTACTTTAGCAAAATTTTAGTTGGTTCTATTGTGGAAAAGCCGCCAGCTTACACCCTTTACCTTACTGGGGTAATATCCAAGTTTTTCCTGCCATTAACGTTTGTCGTTACCAGTCACGCTGAGATGTGGCACGTGCTGGGAATATCAAGGTTCGTTTCCGGTTCAACCCTTTTATTTAAGAATGTTTTTATTCTTCAGAGGTTTGGTACTTCCTTCAATAGCAGTGATCATTGATCGTAGAAGATGATAAGGAGGGTGCATCAGTTAAAATTATATTTGTACTTGAGCATAGGAATTCTTATATGTAATTTTTATTCAAAAGGTTTGAAGTTAGCGACTGATAGAGCGCATTTATTCTCGAATGCTTAAAAAGTTATTTTATTCAAGACAAGACACTTCTTCTTCATAGCGAATAGATTCCGACGCTTTTAATATTATTTAGACTAGTACTCAGCTCAGCTCATAGATAGCGTTGCAACCAGCGTTACTAGACCTCAATGCTCGATACATTCACTTACGAGTGCGTGCTGATAGTTACGCTAGTCATGACACTATGGAAGCAAATGAAGTGTACTTACACATGCGTACAGCATTGTCCGTGGCAGGTTTTTGCGTGTGCGGGTCGTAAATATGAATAAATGTGCCCTAAAATACCTTACAGTCCAAACAGGTACAATAATACAAATCCAAGGAAATAAATACGGTACAGTTAATTAACACTGAAATAGACACCTTCCTTTTCGCGAACTATCCCAAGTTTAATGGAAATATAATTTTATTCGGCCGCTTTCATCCCTCTCCCTAGAGGAGCGCTGAATTCATTCAATATGGAATTACAAATTCATTAATTCTCAACTTCAAATTTCACTTCCCGTTCGACAGATGTACAGAAAATTTAATTTAACTCAAGATAAGGTCAAATGGTTTAGTTACTTTTATTATAGGTAGGTATCTGGCAAAGCCGGATTTGTATTTTGCATTTAACGGGTTTGAGGAGTCAAATACCTATACTTTGTTTTTTAAGAAATAGTAAATTGTCATTTTGGGTTGCCAAAAAAACACAGTTTACCTCTGTATTTATATATATTTATCGAACAACCGTTAATACCGCCTTTTTCGGCTTTGTCTCATTAAAATATGAGAGAACATTGATATATTTTAAAAATACTGTCTAATCTTGTCCCATAGTCGTAGTATGAGAAAATCCATACCTATAGCGTTCCGAGAAAAAGCAAACACGAATTCACAAACATTTATTCCCATCATATTTTCACAGTCCAACCACCGCTCGAAAATTTTAAATTCAGACTTAAAAAATAACATCATTAAGCAGTATATTAAATCATAGTTTTGGCTTGTTTCCAAATCCACGATCTTGATGCACAAAAATACAATTCCGGATTCACAACAACATTGCGATAAAAAGCTTGTATTTATTGCAGCTGTCCTATCAGATGGTTCCAACAAGGGAAAATGTTGGAAAAAAATCCAAGCGGTGAGTATTCAACGTGTTGGGAAAGGTTCCATATCCTAAAGGTTTTTCACTTTTGACCTATCTAAGTTTGCACGATGTAAAAATTAAGAACCATATCATTTTTCTTGAAGAGAAGCTCAATTTCCTAAAAGGTGATCTCTAAAACCGTGTACGGAAATGCGCAAAAGCACTGGACTTACCACTTATTTCACACTATCTACTGTGTAAATGGATCATCCAAATCTTAAATTTTTTCACACATAAGAAACCACATTTTCGGAAAGTGAACTCCTAGATGTAAGCAAAGCTAATTTTACAATACAATACAAATCCATTTATTTCCACATAATTATGGTAATTTTGGTAAAATTGGTTTGTGATTCGTTACTTTTTGATGAGCATAGACAACAAAGCCAAATATAGAGCAAAATTCAGGTAAACTAGTGTAGTGAAGGTAGTGGTAGGTCAACGGCATAATATGTATCTTTTATGTATCTGTTGTTACATCGACACCTGAACGAGCTTTCTGTGTTTGAGCCCTAATTTACAAAACTTACAGGTTTCCACCAGCTCACCTCACTAGGTAATCGGTAACCATATCACGACAACAAGTGCATCTACAAACTCCATAAAACATGAACCAATGGATCTCTAAAAACTAGTAATATTCCTTGTTGGTATGAATTTATTCTGAGCTAGAGCTGTCCACACGGCACGGAATGAAGTGTCGGATGACGGAGGCTATTACGTACGTAGCGGGCAAGGAAGTTGACGTGTCACTCTTTTTTTATACTCTAGAATTGTAGAAATGCCTTGCATTTACGGGGTGTCATTCCTTTGACAATGTTTTATATTGAAAAACAATTCCAAACAACAAATGCATCAACAAACTCCATAATACACGAACCAATGGATCTCTAAAAACTAGTAATATTCCTTGTTGGTATGAATTTATTCATGGAGAGCTGTCCACACGGCGCGGAATGAAGTGTCTGATGACGGAGGCCATTACGTAGCGGGCAAGGAAATTGACGTGTCACTCTTTTTTTATACTCCTATAGAAAAACTGTGGAAATGTGTTGCGTTTACAGGGTTATATTCCTTTGACAATGTTTAATGTGTAATTGTGTTGAATCACACCTGCATGTATTGGGTGAGGCAAAAGTAATCTCTCCATGTAATTTTGCTTCCAATAAATCATCCAAATAGAATTCGGCAATCAAGAATCAATAATTTAAACACGCTAAACTCATGTGATTATGTTTAAAATCATCAAATTACATTGATCTAGTGGGACCAACTTTAGTGTGGTGATAACTTTTGCTTCACCCTTTAGTTCAGATGCTGAGTGACAAGTTTTCCGAAAAAGAACCTATTCTAAACATGTAGAAGAGGTATGGGTTCGAGCCTTGCTGAAGGTTTATATTAGCTACTTGTAGATTCAAGCTAGCTTAATAAAAAGATAGAATAAACTCACGCTCACAGTATGGAAGATCCTACATCTACGCACGAACCTGCGTTTTTTTCCTGCATACGTAACGCAAGCCTCTGACGAATGTCAGGAAATCTCAAATTCCACATACTTAAAACTGATGTTGACGCAGCACAAACGGATGAATTTGGATTGTTTGACAGACGCTTCCGATGACGCAGATTCATGCGTTGGTCCCGCGGATAGAAGGTTTTTAGTATTATTTCATATTTCACTGCATGCGTTACCTACGGATGCGAACGCATGCGCTAAAATAGCGCTCACGCGTTAAGCGTGAGAACTACCTAAATGTTAAAACAAATTTGAATAGGTACCTATGGTAACCTATTTTTATTTTATTGCCGAAAAATAAATACAACGCTTCACCCGTTAGCTTTTTGATTTATTTTCAAAAATTAAAATCTTTGTTGTCATAACAAAGGCTGCTAACTAACGTATGGCCGTTTTCAGTATCTATCGTCCCCTACAAAACGTATGGACGTAACTACAAAAACTGAATTTTACAGGAGAAGCGATTGAAGGTTGGCGAAAAGTTTAAAATTGCGTCACATATTTGTGATTAGACTTACGTCCACAATTTTTTTTATACAAGGGTGTAAACTTGCTTCAATTGTGAATATGTGTATGATATTTGGAAAACGCAACAGGTTTTTAAAAAAAATATATATATATTCGACTTACGTCTTTATGCAAAATAAAAAAATGTATGCAATTTTAAGCTACGTCTATTTGAATCTATGTTACGTCAATTCGTTTTGAAATATAGTGAAAACATTTTTGTCAAACTCAAGTCTTCGTAAAGATATTTTTTTGAAGTTTTAGCGCGGCAATAATGAGATTCCGTGCAAGGAAATTTATTAATGTGATTTGTAATATTTAGACGTAACTTAAGATACCCCCAAAAAAAATTAAGTAAAAATCTGTGACGTAAGGAGGTAAATTTAACTTACGTCCCTACGTGACAAACCAATATTTTGTGATATAAGATACAACTTACCTTATAACGGAAACTAAGGTACATAGAGAACAGCCATTAGATATAAAAAAAGTTTAAAAATTTCTAAATCATTTAGTGTATATAACTCATTTTCGCAAAAAATCAAGTTACGTCCATACGTTTTGTAGGGGACGCTATGTGATTTCTATTCTAACAAAAAATATGGAGATTTGATTCGAGCCATTTCAAACAAAACAGTTTTACGAGTATTTTATATTCAAAATACTGGTAAAATAATAATATGTCACTAGTGTTTTGCTTGATACTATTGTAAATTATAATTATTAATTTCTTCATCATCATTCTCCTTGCCTTATCCTGTTCTCTGTTCTGTCGGCTACCTAACCTTGACGCGGAACCAAGTTTTTACATAGAGCAACCGCGTACACATACATACATATGACACATAGTTTGTAACTGATACCTACATACTATGTATGCCAGAATATTAAATTTATATAATTTTGATATTATCACGCCTATATTCCTTGCCGGGTAGGCAGAACATCAATGAGCGCTAAATTACGGTAGTTTTCGCTAGATCTGACAAACGTTCGAGGGTCGTTTCCGATAAGATAAGGTAAGTAAATTTCGACCTATGTTTGTTGGGGAAAATTTTTCAGTTTCATGGGCTGATTCACCCGTGAAACTATTTACAGCAATTTTTTTTACACCCTGTATAGTAACAGGTTTTCAGACTGTAGCCTAAAATTGCAATACACAAGAAACCTTCGAGTTTTAACGACACCCACGAGAAAGAAATAGGGTGATGCTATTCGAAGCTGGCATCACACGGCATGTGGCTGATGTCTATATCTTATTACAAAATTGTGAGTCAAAGCTACAAACTCAGTCGTATATTTGAATTGGAACCCCTGGGGCTGTCTTGTCATGCACCAGGCGAGAAGTTTGCGTGGTTACACGCCACCTCTGATTTATTCCGATAAACTTTGTTTACCTTCTGCAATGTTTTATAGGTGGATCGCACACTTAACGCAGAACGGAGCACTAAAACATTGCAGCGGTCACTCAGGTCCATACAAGAAATGTCAATCCCGTACTAAAACCGCTCAACCGCTGTCGACGCAGTCATATCGCAGCATCGTCCGTCAAGTGCGGATTTATTATGGGGAGTGAAGTTTCTTGTGTGGATCTGACAGACCGCTGCGGTATTTAAGCGTTCCGTCGTGCGTTAAGTGCGCGATCTGCCATAATTTTATCGTAAAATAGTCGTGAAAATATAAAGCTATAGAACAATAAAATAAACATAAAATGCTAAAGAACTGGTTTCTTCTTATTTTTATTAAATATTTTATTTACGTGACTTTCAATCATTACGAACTCCCAGACATTTATTAAAACACTTGAACAAATGTGATGACTTTGAAAAAACTGAGCAGCATTTCAGGAATGTCAAAAATGAACTCATATTGCATAAAATGTAGGAAAATGTGGTGAAATGCTTAAAACACTTCAAGTTTACCTCTTCAGTGGGTCTATGTTTTAAATAAAGTAGCTTCGCATGATCTTGCTAGTAGTGTAAATGTAAAGTACCTGCTTAAATCTATTAATATTTTGAAAACTTTTTCTTTCAACGCAAGTTTTTAGTGAGATACCGCCATTAAAGACTAGTACAAATTGAGGGGCCCCTAAAAAGAGATGCGTAGAGCTCAATTTCTGAAAAGTAATTCGGTGTCGTGTACGGAAGTCCGCAACGACTAATAAAACTGAAACATAAAAATAGTAAACCGAGGTGTCTAAAAGGAGGGTGGAGGGTTACAATTTTAGCGACAACTTGACAACCCCTTATTGTAGTGTTACAAGACTTTCCTTAAACGTCCCTCAAATATATGTCATTAAGTATAAAATGTAGGCCAACCGAAGCCTTATACTTTCACCGCAAGCTATTAGTGAGATACCGCCATGAAAGACTGGCCGGAATTCAGGGGCTAAAAAGAGATGGGCTTGCTAAAGGCTCACCTTGAAACATTGTAGGTAGTAGTAATATTCTATGAACATGGTTTCAAGGAGTTTTTGTATGAAGAACATTTTTTTCTCAAGGTAATGGATTCACGATAGCCACAGTGCAATAGTCCATTACTCGACACGGGCTTTTCTTACACTTAAAGCAAAACGGAGCATTAAAATAAAGCGGATCGCACACTTAAGAGTATCATTCACAGACACGGTGCGAGCGAAATGCGTTTTTCAAATTTTATGTGCTGTCTCGACGGCCGTGCGGCAAGCACCCTAATGTGCGATAGGGACAGGTAGCAGGATTCCTGAGAAATCGCCTCGAAATCAAAGTAAAATCGAGGTGCGGGCGTTAACGTTTCCCTACCCCTAAATTTTAACAAAATTCTGTAATTTTGGTCTTGATTGCTTAGGTATGAACTAAACTAGGTTTATACGTTTTGTTTCTGACCAAATTTTGTACAGTTTTGTGAGTATCCTCACTCAAACATGAAGATTTTTCAGTATCAAAAAAGTGTACTTTTGTGCCTCATTAATTCTGAAACTATAATATGTATCAAAAAAATAAAAACGTACAAACCTAGTTTTTGTGAATTTCAATAAAATACCTAAAAATCAAAACAATTTGCTACCGGCAAGTATGATAAAAACGTTAACGCTTTTTGTATGAAAATTGCCAGCTGCACGATCCCCTTATAACACGACGCAGCACAAAACAATCGCAGCGGTCTGTCAGATCCATACTAAAATCGCTCAACCGCCAGTCGAAGCAGCGCTCGGCTATCGCAGCGTCGACCGTCGAGTGCGATTTTATAACGCATCTGTAACGCAGCGGTCTACTAGTTCCAAAGCAGAATCCATAATTGCAAAAAGCTACTTAATTTTTTGTTATGTATTTGTTATATTGAACATTTTTCTTTACTAAAATAAGTAAACAACAAAACCCACGCACTACACGTGTAAGACGTAACGAAACTATTTATCTTCCAACAATGTATACAAAGAGGTATTCTTTTCTACTGTATATGAGAAAGAGCAAATATTTTTATTGTTTTCTCGTAGCAATAAGATTTCAAACCGGAAGGTTAATTTTGTTTGTTTTCGTTTAGCGTTTGGGGGTCTTGGGGATATTGATTTATTCTAGTGATATATTTCATGACACTTTACAAACAAATGATTAAAAAAAAAAAGAAAGAGCCGGTTTACGCACATTATCACTTTCTGTTCATGCGTTTTTAATTTGAGTAAAAGTTCATTGACCCCTTATACATACTGATACTGACACCAATTGAGACACGTTATGATTGGCGTTAGTTTGCTTTAGGTAGTAAATATTTTTTTTCAAGCTTAAAACGAACTAACAATAACTTATTATTGTATCTACACAGGGTAATTTATTGACAAAACTTTTATTACGTAAGATACTTGTATAAGTATCACTCCTTTATCCCTTCTGGGGGAGAGGATATTGAGGGCCTTTTCTAATGTTTATGGTTGTCATCCTGTCGCCTAAAGTGGTAATACACATGTAATCTCGAGTCCCTAGGTCACCTATTTCGACACTCCCGGGAAAAATGGGGCGATGCCGTTCTAGGCCCGCATCATACAGTAAATTAAAGAAACTTTGTTTTGTTTTGTTTTGCCTGTTAAATAACGACATCGCTTGTCGTAAGTCGACTTTGTAATAACAAGAGAATCTTTAAAGAAAAATCAAAGCAAAGTTTTAATTACCACTCCACCTCGTGTTTCTCAAACAAAATGGCGACGTTACAGTCATTTTGTTCATTAAAAGTAACCGGAAACGTTCAGACAACATTGTTTTGGACTGAAGTTGCGACACAGGGACACATTCAGGTTATACACACAATGCGATGCCTCGCGTGGACACGTGCGAACTTCACTCACTTCATTTGCAGGGCTTGAAGTAAAGTGAACCGAGCGCACGGTTTTTTTTATATTGTGTTGGCTCTATGTTTTTTGCCCAGTGGCAACCAAAAAAAGAGGCAAGGAGGCTTGGTGGGGAGCGAAGGCTTTGCCGGAAATAATTGAATGATTGTTTAAACAACCAGCCCAATCACGCTCTTGGGGCGAGACTGGGTTTAGGAGTTACTCTGGGAAGAACGGATCGGACTGAAGGAAAAACGGATCGGACTAAGCAGTGCACATCCTTGGACTGCTTTTCAACCAAATATATGCGAGGAAGTGGAGATTGCTTAGACCTGGTTAAAAGATCTCGGCAACTTAGGTTCTTATGCATGCAAACTACACAATCACAAAGGACCAATCGAATAATTGTGACAAAACAACTAATTACGAGTACAAAATGAAATCGTTTATTATCTGTGACAAATGTTTTATAGTTTTAAATCATAACTGTGAGTGCAGCCCTGCACAGCTGATTCATTCTGAAGATACCGGGTTATGTTCCCTTTCTCATAGCTCGCTAATTAACAATACAGCTCCAGGTTCTATATATTTTGTCCTTTAGTGTCGAGTATTAATTCGCCGTGTGATGCCGGCTTTGAATAGCACCACCCCATTTCTTTCCCTAGGGTGTCGTAAGAGGCAACTGAGGGACTCGAGGGTTTTAAATGTATTGCAATTTTAGGTGACAGGCTGACAACCTGTCCCTATAGTGATACACGACTTATCTGCATTGACACTCAAATATTGTCAGACGTGGCGATAACGACCGTAATTTTGCAATCGTTATCGGTTCACCTACCCGGCGAGTGATAAAGGCGTGATTTATGTATGTATGTATTAATTCTTAACATTTCGGCATCAAAACTATCTAATAACAGGTATAGTAGATAAAAAAACGATTTTGTAACATTATACAACTTATCTTAAAGTAATTTAATATGTTTTGATATGTATATCTGAAATTTTGCGCCACACTTTGACTTCTAATGCAGCACAGATAAAAAATGTAATTTGCTAGCGTCTGCGCGCGCATGCCATCTCTGGTCTATGTAATGCACAAATGCTTGGACAACTACGAGCTTTTCAAGGGATCAATTTATTCTGGTTTTATTTGGTAACTCTATAAAAGACTACTTTAAATTGATCCCTTATGAGCGTAGGTTGATGTGATAGTACATTATGTTTATAACATTATGCAGTAAGGCTTATAAAACCCAACTCTTTGCTGCATAATGCTTAATTATGTTTTTTACTGACAAACTTGTTTTTCTTTGAAATAAAAATTAATATTTATTTATTGTGTAAGACTTCACTCTCAAAACTGAAGTTCCGTTAAAGCCTTCTTAGTTCTTCTTGTAGTGTAAGGCTTTCATGGATTTTCAGTCAACTTTGTAGACTCGTTTTATGAGCCGAGTTATGTTTTTAATGCAAAAATTTCAAAGTAGTAAAGAAGTGAAATTCTTTTAATCTCTTTTACCTGAATATAAGAAAATTCTATTCACGTACTAAAATAGAGTACTACCTACATATGTAATTAAGCATCAAACAAATAGTTTTAGTATACTGGGGTACCTTATATAGAAATAGGTTTAATAATATAGTGAAAACCTTCGATCTTTGGGGTCCTACGTTTAATACCAGGAGTAGTTGTCACGCTCTGGTCCACGGTGTGACACCGAGTTATCCAACGACCCGATGAAACCTGGCGACAGAGTTTTTCAACAGCTAACAACAAGTAGCAAACCTCTGATATTGTTATTTAACATATAACGTCCGCAGCAATGGGACCAACGGCTTAGTTAGCCCTCTAAAGCAAGGATGGACTATTGTGGCGTTTTAATTTGAAGGGTAATTAAAATTAAATCACCATTCTCCATGCCTTATGTCTGTTCCCAGTCTGGTTAGGACATTGCGGGCTGAACCACCCGATTGTCCGTAAGTAAGATGGTTCCGTGTTTTGGATGGCACATTAAGCCGTAGGTCCCGGTTGCTGTCTATGATCATTTAGACGGCGGTTGTTACACCACCATGTCAGGAGCCTGCTACTTGTAGGAGGCGGTTGAAAAATTCTGACAGTAGGGTTCATCGGGTCATTGGACGACTCGGTGTCCCACACGAAAAGAGAGATGCCTCATCCTCATAATTCTCATGGCTCTCCTTACATTATCCCGTGGGCTGTGATCCCCATAACAAAAAAAAATTGTATAACTGCGAATCCCGTTTTTTATTTGTTAATATGACAAGAGTGACAAATACTTTTCTGAATAACCCATCAAACGCGAAACATACAGATCAAACTAGAAATCCTCTTTTTCAAAATCGGTTAAAAATAAAATTATTTTCACAAAATCATCTTCTCTGCTCACTTCCACAGCTGCCGACAACATACCTACCGATATCAAAATTAAATTTTCATCGGCAAAGAAAGGTCTCCTGGATCTAAAATGAGAATCTAAACACGCCCTTATTTCGGCGCGTGCCTCCGCGTTGTGTACACTGCCTTATTATTAGGTGTTATAAATCATTATGCTTATATGTACGGACAGAGCCTAAAATGTTCCAAAGGGAGCCTTAACATCCGTCTCATTGAAGCTAAAAATTAATATATCTGTCAGACATTTTGTGTGCAAAAACGGAGTTTAATGCACACAGAAACGCAAAAAATTTGCTAACTAAAATTGTTTATGAAATCCATTTGAAATGCTGGCTTAGAAAAGCATTTTCCGAGGGTATCCATACAAGGAGGAGACTGAGGAACTTGAGCCTTTCATGTGATTTTAGGCAACAGGCAGCTGACTGAAAAGTTTTCACTATATTAATATACACGTATTCAAAATAACCCTAATTTATTTTTCATTCGTGGCGATAACGACCGTAGTTTTTGCAGTCATTAACGCTCTGCTTAACCCGCAAGGAATAAAGGCGTCATTATATCTATATATGTTCGTATAAATCCTGTTTAGCATTTTATAATGTTGCAAAAGTCCTAGTTTTAATGGCTTCTATTTGCAGGGTATAGGGTATATAGTGTGTAAGAGACGGAGTAACGAAAACTTTGCAGGCGTGATCAGACCATGAAACAGAACCACTTTTTCTATGGGAGCTAGCTATGTTGGGAAATGAAGAAAATTTTTGACCTTTCATACAAAATTCCTGATCAGCTGACTGACTTTGTATGCGACCTCTAAAAATTTTTTTCGTTTACCACCATAGCCCCCATAGAAAAAGTTTATTTTAGTTGTTTATTTTCATGGTCTGATCACGCCTGCAAAGTCTTCGCTACACCACCGTCTCTTACACACTGTGTGGTGAAGGGAACCCTTTATAGTTTTTCTTGCTCTGAGGATGTAGGCATGACAATCTGGTTAAGCAGGCGAATTATAAAGGGCAGGCGAAGGGTAGACAGGTTTATTACGTATATTATAACTTGGAAATTATTATTAGAGACAAGGCTATTTTCTAAAGCGGTTCAGATAAATTCATTATCTTTTTCTTCAATGTATAAAAAATGCAAGAAAATAATCAAGCTTGGAAGAAAAATAAACTTGACGAAAAACAGGAAGCCTTGTTACGCTATGTGACCTTTTATTCCATCAACCGAAGTTTTACAACCTTAATCCATTTCTTTTTTAAACGAATTTATCTGCTAAACTCTCCCTTAGAGAGAGGCAATGTAATTTAAAAAGGCTTTTGGAAAGCCAGTCATGTGATGTTAGGCTTACGTAGGGTCGTGAATAGGGCTCCCAAACCCGAAAATTAAATACAAGGGACCACGGTCTTCTATCTGTTTTGAATTAAATGAGTACTATCAAATCTATGGGACATTTCATTAGAATAGAAAATGAAAACGGCCTCAGAAAAGAATAGAAGATTAATCTAAAAACGGTTCTTAAGTAGGCACTTATACTTACAATAGTTATTTCTCCGACTACAAAATGAATTTGATACCCAAACTAGGAAAGGCCTATGGTATCAACTATGGTAGGTATCAGTTTTTTTTTCAGTTCAGCCTAAGCAGTCATCTGCTGGACGTAGGCTTTCTCACTCCTCAGGGATGCCAAGAGTTACAACCATTTGAGATTTAATTACCTAACAATAAAATTACCTAACAACTGATTGTATCACTGTAGTGTCAGGTTCTCAGCCCGTCGTTGTCAAAGTTCTAATACCCACAAAACCCTTGAGTCTCTGAGTAACCTCTAACGCATCCGCGGGGAAGATATGGGGTGATACTAGTCTAAGTCGGCATCACACTAAGTTCTAATAGAATCACTCTAGAAAATCTACCCGCATAAACCCCAGGATTGAAACCTCTGACTGGGCTCTTTCTTTCTATTGTTTTAATTTCATGGACCGTGAGACTTATAGCCAAAATGAGGGCAGACGTCGGAAGCACTTTCAAAATTTAATTCGTATCCCTTTTGTCCTTTTTCGTACCCGTGGCGGTGTACCGTGAAGATTATTATTATATGCGTGTGCGTGCGGGGTGACCGTTATGGCTTTATCTTATAGTTTAGTGGATACGGGCGACACATGCCAAGGATCCTTTTTCTGAGTAATATAGGATGCAAAAAAAAATACTAAAAACATTTATGGACCTGCTCATTGAACTGAACAACTTTCTCCAAGGAACATAGGTCGAACTATGAAAATAAAGTTTGGACCTCCAATACTAATTGACTTGGTTTGTTGGTTTGTCAGTATGTGTCAGTATTGGAGGTCCAAACTTTATTTTCATATTAATAATGTATTTCTTTATTTTCATATCTAAAGGAAAGTTGTTCAGTTTCATGGGCTGGTTCATCACTTAAAATATTTGCAGTTAATGTTTTTCACCTTATATTTTGGGCTAAAGTTGATATTTGATGCTGTTTTAGTTAGCAAATGGACTAACAGACCCTAGTAAAAAAACGCTTGCTAAAACTAATACCCTTAGGTAGGTACATAAAAGCATCAGTGTTATATAAAAATAATAATAGTTTAAAAACACGCTTTATTACAAGACCTTTCTAACAAGTCCAAACACGGCTATGATGCGATCATCCATCTTGAAGTTTCAGTTCATATTTTCCGGCTCCATCATCAGATCAGCTCGACAGTACCATATTATTGTATTGTCAACAAAATCACATACAACTACTTATTTTCTTAACGGTATGATCTTTAGAAGATGGTTAAATAAGTTTTCTTGGATTTCATTTCATAGTTACATACATACTAGTCTACCTAATAACAAATAAAACTGCTTTCTATGATGTAAAATGACCTGAAATAAAATGTTCCATATAAGGACTGCGTAATCTGTATCAGTATTCGAAAGGCTGACCTATACAAATCAATTTAACAATTTCGCAGATATGAGACAGCATTGTACATCAAAATACGGCTAAAATGTCTAAATAAAAGTAAATTAAATTTATTTAATCAAAGAAGGATGAACCACAGAAATAACTCAGCGAAGAGAAAAGATTCCGGACGGATAGTCAACAATTTTCTTGCTCAACGCAAATTCTTTTGCTTCTCTCTCATTCCTTTATTAACTAAATTCCCTTCTTCATTAAATATGGTTCAAATTATTTTGGGGTGTGAATAACTTTGGAGAGGCTACGAATGTGCGTCAGAATAGAGTATTTTCTTTTATTAATTTTTTCTCGTCGCTAGATAAAGTGTCTGTGCGCGCCAGACTGCCAGTCAATGTCACAATATATTTTAAGTCCTTTTGACTTTGGAATCTAGTAACGTAGTCAAATTAACGCCATCTACAGAGTTCTTAGAAAATCGGTTTTTTCTTAGAAAGAAGTTTATTTAAAAAAAATTGAATCTGTAATTGTTGTCATTACAGAGGAGCATTTTTATATTCTAAGTTACTGCTTTTGTGGTAACTCCTTTTAAGTACTGCAGATAAAAGACAGACAAAAAGAAACACTTTATTGCTCACATTAAAACAACATTATAGGTACATAAACAAAAACAAAAAATCAAAATATTAAAGCAGTGTATAGAAACCAAGTTACAGAGACGAAAATCAAGACAGCCGGATTCATTTAAACAGGTAACTAACCTTTAAAAATAGTAAACTTGCTGAAGCTATGTACATTTAGGCGAATAAATGGCAGCTACTAGTATGGCGCTGCAGATGCAAGTTGTGTACAGCGACCGAATTCGGAACACCCCGTATAAGGTCAGCCGAGCTCAGTTGGCATGCGTTCAAATTTCAGATTTGAGTTCAACCCTGGATACTGTTCCAGTTAATAATTTTAATGCATTTTGACTATAAATCATATAATAGGGAAATGTAACGGTCCTTGCACATTGCGTCTTCTATCCTGATTTCAGTGATAAATATTTGCATGATTCTTAAAAACTACCAACCAACTAAATGATTTTCAACGATATATTGAACTGATAACCGATGGGAAAGAAAGGTTCTCGAATGGCGGCCACGGATCGGAAGACGTAATGTTGGACGGCCTCCCACAAGGTGGCCAGTGGATGCAAGTTGCGCAGGATCGTTCACTTTGGAAATCTTTGGGGGAGGTCTATGTTCAGCAGTGGACGTGTTCCGGCTGAAATGATGATGATGCAAAGTTACTACAGTTTGATGAAATTAAAGTGACACTCCAGATTCACAATTAAAATTTCATCCTTAGATTTTGAAATTATGTAGATCAAATCCACGAACCCAGATTTTACAAACTCTAAATATCGAATTTGAAAAAACAGATTGAAATCCTATTCGCGAATTTATTTAAGAAGTGACATTTACTACATCACTAAAACTTAAATATAACTTGAGAAATAGCTAAAGATACACTAATTAAAGCAATAAATGAAGATCTAATTCTATTCTTGTTCTCGTGAGGAAGACTCGAGTAGCTCTTTGTGCATGTTAATTAATATCGCTAAGAATGAAGTAAGTTATACAGTTATATTCTATGAATAAATTTATATGTTCTTGCTTTAGCTTTTTCTACAACTACAACAATCCACAGCTGGACATGGGTGTCCCCCTATTTAGGGGTGTTTGCTTACACACATTGAAATTGGCGGGTAGATTGGCGAAAAAGTGCAAGGTGTTTTATTTATTCACTGGAAACGCTGCTATCAATTAAATTCCTAGGATTCATCCCTGTCACTAATGTAAAATGATGATTTAAACTTACCTTTATTTATACACTACTCTCTTCTATTTATTTTCTCCTTCGCACAAAAGTTGTCTGGTAGAGATCGCTCTCAGCGATAAAGCCGCCTTTGCGCATTTTTAGTTTAAGATTTACTGTTTTGTGTTTTTGTTCTGAATGTGCAATAAAGTTAAACGAAAGTTAAACTTACTTACTTACTTAATCACCTTTTACGACACTCACGATTATTGATCGGGTTGATGCTATTGGGTACATTATACGACTAATTTACTGAAAATGATAAATGTCTTCTTTTCTAACTTGTTGTTTTCTGATTATTTGTTGAGCGTTGATTATTTGTATAGCCGTGTGATGCCGGCTTAGAATAGCATCACCCCACATCCTTCCCGCGGGTGTCGTAAGAGGCGAATAAGGGACTCGAGAGAATTGGTGTATTACAATTTTTAGGCGAGAGGCTGACAACCTGTCACTATAGTAATACACATGTTTTCTGAAACAACCTTGGAAAACAATTCTTAAAAATGTCAGACGTGGCGATAGTGACTGTATTCTTACGGCAACTAGCGCTCTGCCTACCCCGTAAGGGATAAAGGTGTAATTTATGTATGTATGTTGTTGAGCGTCGGTGGCCAAATGGTAAGGACACTGGTCTTACAAACGGGATCCCCACCATGTAACAATGTGTTTTTCTCACGTACATTTACCGACTGCTCGTACGGAAAACATCGTGATGAAACCCACATTCAAATAAATTTTGAATTCAGATGATGTATTTGCCATTTTGAAGTACCTTGGTTTACCCGTAAAATAACATATCCTCTGGGTATCTCAAAGGTTGACTGGAAGAGATCCCTTAATGGGATAAGTTCACATTTGTGCCTCTTATTATTTCTTTTAATGCTTTTGTAAATTATTTTGTGATACAATAAAGTGATTATATACATACATACATACATATTCGAATGTGACTTAGTATAAGATTTGAGCCAGGTTAGCCTTGTGTTTACTTGCATATGTATGCATGGATACATATTATGTAAGTAAATTATCCCTTGCAGGGTAGGCAGAGTGTTAACGATTGTAAAATAACGGTCGTTATCGCCACGTCTGACGTTTTCGAGGATTGTTTTCGAAGGTTGTTTCAGAAAACATGTGTATCATTATACCGACAGATTGACAGCCTGTCGCCTAAAAATTGTAAACAACCGCCTTTACTTACATTAACCGTATAATAGATTCAACGTCTTTATGAGACAACGTGTCCTTTTAAGACACGTTTTATATGGAACATCCAACTAACCCAGTCTCATCGAACAGTTGACCCAAGCTGCACACAAGACGGCCATTACAAATTTACACTCCTCGGTTGTTGATACGCCCGTGCTCAGACTCCAATTTACATGGTAATGTGTCCCATAACGCGCTATAACACTGTTTAAACACTATCTGCTTGGTTCTCAACCTGGGGGTGATTGCCCCCAAGGGGGGTGTATTGGCTTTTATGAGGCTAGCAGAAAAAAATACAAATCATTGCCGTGTGATGCCAGCTTAGAAAAGGCTTATATATTAAAGGGATTGTAAAAGGTTACTTAGGTTCTGATTTATAAACCGCATTCAACTCTGAGTACGATTTTGAGTGCGCATTTAAGATGTTTTTAGTATTGACTGACATTTATAAAAATTGTTCTTGAGATCGATCTCAGAATTGAGTGCAATTTGTGAATACGGATCTAAGAGAGGGTTTTATGTGTATCAAAATCTTAGGCGACAGGTTGATAACCAGTCATAATAGTGATAAATTCTAAAAAGATTTTCAAATACTAGTGTGTGTTTTTGTTCGTGTGTGGGAATATCAATAATTCAGAGCAACATGTATGTAAATAGTATAACGTGAAAAATTGCGCTCACTCCGCTAGTCTGCATGGAAATATGTTTGTTAGTGACGTGAAATGCCTAGTTCATTTTACTGTCGGGGGATTTGGGTATAATTATATCGAGTGGGGGTTGCGACATGAAAATTTTGAGAATCACTTCGCTATCTGCCTCAACTATCGACTATGAAATCACTCATGAATATTTACCGCTTTTTATGTTGCCCACTGAAAACTGAGTTTTGTTCAAAATGGAAAAAAAGTTTTTATGCAAATGAGCATGCTCACGTTCGGTAAAATAATATAAATACAGCGTATATATAATATAGTACATCGTTATTGGACACATTCCTTGGGGAAAGAGAGGGGAAGCCGTTTCCAGCATAGTCTTCAACGGGAAAAATGGTGTGATGCTAAGCCGATATCAAACGGTATATATATACGTATATACTACCTACTACAACCAGCCACGACAATCAATGGACTGGGATTGAGCAACAATTAATCCCAAAATTCATCCCTTAGTCGCCTTTTACGACACCCACGCGTAGAAATGGGAAGAATGCTATTCTAAGCCGGCACTACACAGCTAACACAATCTTCTTTTTTCTTTTCGTGTCGTCCAACAACCCAACAAGTGAATGTCAGAATTTACTACATGAATAATATTGTACTAATATATACACTACCAATCTCTAGCATGGCAGCAAAGGATCATTCTACATGTAAATGTTTGATGTTGGAAGACGACATAGTGCCTTGCACAAGACTGACTAATTAGTTTGCAGTTTGTGTAACCTACACGAATAGAGACGTATCGCATTCCTAATAACTGTGATGTAATGAGACTATGTATATATAATAAGATTCTGCACTAGCCTGTAGTAAAACCTGAATATAATTTTATATCGTGAAAAGATATAAAACATGAAACTGCTATGCATCTTTGCACAAGATGTTTCTAATCGCAACGCAAATTTTTTGTGCAATTTTGAAAGTCATGTTTTATTGATAACGGTATAGAATTCCATAGAAACGCTGCATATCATGTCATGGCACATCACGTCGCATTGCCGTGCGGCTGTCACAAAACTGTCATTTGCTTTCTGGTCCTATTGCATTATTTGGGATCGGCACGTTTGTACGTATATTTTGAAGAAGTTGCCTCTGGGCAGTAGGTAGATAAAAAAACTGTGGATCTAATAAATACTGTAGAAATGATGGGATAGTAAGCAATTGGAAGTAAGGTAAGTTCAGCTGGTCAGCTTGTACCCACGAGGATGATTAGAAGAATAATGTAAGGAGTGACGTGATGTAGAACGACAGGAGATGAAATTCAAAACAAGTGAAGGATGGCAGTTTTGAAAGAATAAAGAGAGGAGGTGGAGGCGAAGAGTTGATGATATGGCATATGCTATGTTACAAAGTTAACCCTATTCTAGATATTACAGGAATTAATTTCCAATACCTAACCAAAAAATTCAAAAGTTTTAACAGTGCACTTACGTTTTCCATCTATTCTAGTAATATTATTAACAAACCTTTACTCATAGTCGTATAAACTTTGAGCAATGCGGAACATTCGGATAGCTCAGAAAATGCATTGCGTAACTAGGACCCGTATTTATAAACCACACTCAACTCTGGGATCAATCTTGAGTGCGACTTTGAGATGCTGTTAGTTTTGGCTGACATTTGTCAAAAACACTTTTGAGATCGATCTCAGAGTTTAGTGCGATATAAACACGGACCTAGGTTTAGCAAAGTTTTACTTATTTTACTACTGTTAGCTGAAAAATATTACATTTTAAAATAAGCTTTGCGATAAAGGAACAAAGATGGTCCATTCCGTTTGAGGAAAATTTAGGATCTCTTTACAAAGGAAAGGAACAAACCAGTGGATTGTGGGTAAAGAAAATTTATTAAAGGCAGTATTGTTGAGTTTATTAAAAGAATCGCCTTAAATTTAGCCTTAAATGGGTAACATTGCTCTTCCATTGTGTCGGTTGGTCAAAGACCGTTAAAAAAATTTTTTTTTTTAGAAATTTGCGTCTTATGAAATATCACAGTAATTCCCGTGTGATGCCGGCTTAGAATACGAGTAGCATCACCCCATTTCTTTCCCATGGGTATCGTAAAAGGCGACTGAGGGACTGTACGTGTTTTTCTTGCCTTGTTCTTGTGTCTCTATTTTTTTGTGGGACACTAGAACATATAACAAAAACTCAAACTACGAGGATCGCACACTTGACGCACGAAGCAGGGCAAAAATATCGCAGCGGTCTGTCAGATCCATACTAGAAACGTCACTCCCCATATTTAAACTGCACTCGACGTATTACACGGCGATAGCGCTGCATCAACAGCGGTTAAGCGGTTTTAGTGTGGAGAGTGACGTTTCTGGTATGGATCTGACAGACTGCTGCTATATTTTTGCGCTCCGTCGTGCGTCAAGAGTGCGGCCAGTCTTCCAACTCAGAATCTAGAGTTCTGGTGCAGCCTTATAATATTTGCAGCATTTTTTTATACTCTATAGAGACAGAGTGACAGGGCAGCGTTAGTACAAACCGGACTACAGCACAGACAGGAGACTGTCTGTGCTGTAGTCGGGATGGAACAGTAAACATGCTACAAAGGCGACTACATCACAGACATCGATTAATGATCAATGCCAAGTTAAAGATGAACTACATTATTTGTGATTTTTATTATTTTAACGATTACATAATTTGATTTACATAATGTTTTAATGATGAATAACCGCATAATGGATATTGACATTGAAATGATTAACGATAATTTTAATGATTAATGACACTTAAATTATTAACGATATTTTAATGATAAATGATATTTTTAATGATTAATGACATGCTAATGGTAATACAAAAGCAACTCTTGAATTTGATGTTTGAGCTTGCTAGACACAAGCGTCAACGCCAGGTTAAGTTAGGTTAGAACTGCGTCCACAACGCACGAGCCGAGTGAGCGGAGCGAGCGTACCCCGGCAGGGACCGGCGATATGCCAGAACCAACACAGGGCATTTCAAAACTAATGTAATTGCGAAGAGACTGGTATAAGTGATCTGTGTTGTAGTCGGATTTGTACGTCCAAACTCTGTACCAACCAGACTACAACACAGAGTATGGATATTTGTGTTGTAGTCGGGTTTGTATTAACGCGACCGGGCAGACTCTAGGCCAGGGCCCCAAGTCTGCTATTTTTTTGTAATCGTAACTCAACTGTCATTTTTTTCCCATTGTGATTTTCCATACTTCAACCTGTTAGCAGACTACGAAACGACTACAATCATCCAACTGAAACGATTTTAATTTAGATATTTGTGCCATACAAAATATTTCGTTGTTTCAGACACTATGTAATTTTTTTACAAACTGCTACATTATGAGTACAAAGTTTTCATAAAGTTGATTCATTTTAACATAGTACGTTCTTAATTTACTTAAATAATAAAATTTGTTCACTGAAGGTTCACTGAGTTCTCTCATTTTACATCTTGCTTAATGTCAGTTACACAATATATTAAAATATTTTAGTTTCGTGAAAGTCAAAGTTGTCAAATTGATGAAGTGAGGAGCTGGCAACCCGAAGTTGTAATTTCAGCTTTAAATAAAACTTGCTCGACAAGAATATGAATAGAGCTCTGTGTAAATATTTCTTCATTATTTTTCAACAAAGAATTATATGAAAATGTGAAACACAGTTTGAATAAAACTGAAACACGAGTCATAATTTTTTAATAAGTATTGTGTTTTTTTTTAAACAAATGACTAAAACATCTGCATATTGGTTTGTGGTCATACACTTTGTAGTATTTATTTTCCGGGAACAATGAAAATCAGTAATTTAGAAAAAGCCTCACGCAGAGACTCGTCTTCTCACATGAAAAAAACAAAACTAAATAAAATGTTTGTAAAATTAGTTATTGTCGAAGACTCCTGGACGTCCCTGGTACCGCTGGTGTGATGTGGTGGAAGCGGATCTTCGCGAACTTCTGGCAAGCGATTGGTGACTAACCACACAAGACCGTAACAAGTGGCGAAATCTCATATTGGAGGCCTAGTCTCACTTTGGGTCGTCGAGCCGGCGACTAAGTAAGTAAAGTTGATTATTACAATGAATGAGATTTTCATCCATTTAGCCATTAAATTAAGACACAAAAAGAAAAGATTTTTTTTTTCCCGCAGATGATATACGAGATAACTGTCAGTAGTAGTTTAAGAACCACCAACACGACCCAACATAACCAATCCATTTTAGGAAATCAACGTAGACTACTCTCTCAAAAGAGCTTCTGATAGCTGGTACATAATTTAGGGCTCCATATTTTTCTGAACCGATCACACACATTGCCGTGTGATACCGGCATGGAATAGCATCACCCCAATTCTTCCCGCGGGTGTTGTAAGAGGCAACTAAGGGACTCGAGGGTTTCATGTGTATTACATCATCATGTGTAATCATCTGAAGGGGCCCTCAATTGGTATTGTTTTGTTTCTTTAAAAAATTGTGTTAAAATTTTTCAGTAGCTTAACAGTAATATAATCTATGTCTTAGTGAGAATGCTGAAGAATGTAAACTTATTTTCCATATATTTAGCTAGACCAATGTATTTATCAACTAAGTTTATGTTTGTTTGTTCTCCAATAAACTAAAATAAAATAAAATACTTGTCAGTCGTGGCGATAACGACCGAAATTTTACGATCGTTAACGCTTTGTCTACCCCGCAAGAGATAAAGGAGTGATTTGTGTGTGTGTGTGTGATCACACACAACTTAACGAACTGCTACATCCCACCTACAGCTCAAAAAGCGTTTTATCGCAAACCGCATTTTCGCACTGCCAGTGCACCGGACGGAAAAAAATAAAAATGGAGGGTGAAAAAAAACCATGACGTCACACGGGACAAGAGTGCAGTAATTAGATTCCCGCCGCTCGGATGTCTGTAATGTTTGAGCGCAGGGGAATTTCACGGTTGGCAAACTAGTTGTTGTTGTAACAATGTTTTTTACTTTTCATTCTCATTTTGTTGGTACGTTTTTTACTAGAGCTGAAATGATAATAGAGTGAATGCGGGTATATGTTAAATGTTGGAATGTGTTGTTTTTGTGTTTAAAGTTTATGCTAAAAGTAAAAAGACATCTATGTTTTATGAATCAAACGACTAGCCTTGTTGGTCATATTGGTAGTCGTCGAATCTTATCGATCTTTGACGTTACCATAAATAACCTGTTATTTTTTATTACATACATACATATATCACGCCATTATCCCTTGCAAGATAGGCAGAGTGATAATGGCCGTAAAAATACGGTATTGAGAGCCGTTGCATAGAATGTTTTTTTCTGGATTTGCTGAGCTAAATAACCAAAAGTGCACAGCAAGTGTACTATTGGCTTTTGACCTATCAAAACATCTGACGTGCTAGACAATTGTGCGAACAGAAGGGCGGAAGTTGAGTTATAAATCCACGTATCAAAGGGCATAAACCAACTCTACCTAATCCACACGCGCATCTAAAAATCAACGTTTTGTCACAGAAAATACTTACTTGATAGAAAAAATATTTCCATTGAAACAAAACATGAAAACATCATCATAATCGTAAGGCTAGATTACCGATACCAGCCGGTGAAACAAACAATCTTCGGAATTCGATAAATAGAGGGGAAACTAATGACATTTTTCCTTCTGACAGAAACGTTGTTTACGCGTCAAAACAGCCTGCTTCGTATAGAGGAGTTGTAACACAAGAGTACCCAAAGAGCTTGATTAGGCGTACAACGCTGGCTTTGTCTGTCGTAGAACAGATAGACGAAGGTGTAAGCAAGTATTCGAGTAGAATTCGAATGGCGAAGGGGAGAGTTTCGTCCAGCAGTGAACTGACACAGGCAGGCAGATGTAATGACGTTATGATGCTGTTTATGATTGTCAGTAAATATGATTATGCTGAAGATAACCAGCAATGTATTTCGAATCGGAGCATGTCAGCTGGGAAGCGTATAAATAAATTAGGACATAAATCAATCGTAATCTTGTTTTGTTGATCAACCGCTGTTTTTATGTATATCCGATAATGAGAAGTGATTTTGGGAATATTTCCAGGGTGATGAAACTTGTGTTGTTGAATGAGTTGAAATTGAAGGAGTTTTTTGCTCCATGGATCTTCCTAACTAGAATTGCAGAAGGATTTTTCATGGACATCTGTTTGAATGCATAATAATTAAATGGGACTAGCAAAAATCGAGACAAATTGATTATCTAGCTACTTCTTTTTTAAATATTTGTTAGGCGGATTGCACGCTTAACTTACCATACTAAAACCGCACTCGACGGACGACGCTGCGCCAGCGCTGCGTCGACAGAGTTTGAGTGGTTTTGGTATGGAGATTGACATTTCTAGTATGTATCTGACAGACCATTGCGATATTTTAGCACTCCGTGCGTTAAGTGTGCGATCTGCCTTACGATGTCTTCTAGTATTGGAATTCTACGTAAAACTTAGGAATTCAACGTAAAACGGCAATCGCTATATCTAGCGGTTTTAACTTTATTTTTTAGTCATAAATAAACAATCTCACAGAACGTAACAAACGTTTTCTTCCGGGAACGTGGTGTAAAGGAAAGCAACCTTATTTTCTCATGGACGAAATGACCTAGTTAGGTATTTTCTTCGTGAAAATTAAATTTTTCGCTATAAAGTAAGAAATCAACCCGAGGAATCCCCTGCCGAGCAGATTCATAATTGCCAACTGAAAAAATAACTTTCTTACTTCCGCAAAGTTCGAACACCACAAGTGGAATATTATAAATTTAACATACCTTCTTATTTATTTTGGGAAAAAGTTCGTGTCAAATAACTTTTTGTTCCTCCGAGAAATCGCCAAAAACACTCATAAAAGAGGTCTTAGAAGAATTTCACACTTGCTCGAGACGGTGTATTTCCCGATCCGGTTGAAACATGAAAGTCGAAACCTAATAGAAAAGCCAGATACCGGCACCATAAAAATTACGGATGTAAGTGTTTGTGCGTGATCATGGCCTAGTTTTATAGGTTGAAATATCGGACAATACATCAAAATTGTATCGCGGTAAGAATCCCGTCTTAAATTATTGTGAGTCAGTATGTGTGACCGCGAAAGTTTGGAACAGTTTGTCAGTGTTTTGATTTGTATGTGCGTGTTTGTACGATGTGCCAAGTACATGTTTTCCGTTTGTACCAAACTACGTCTTTTCGCACAAAAGGTTTTTCAGATTCGTAAACTGAATACAATGAAAAAAAAAACGCCCCAAATATCCTTTCTTAGTCCTAACTCTGAGCGCTTTAATAAAAAAAAATCTAGGTCTTTTAGGTGATGGATCACTCTTTCTTTTCAGTGATTTATGAAATAAGTATTATATCTTCATTTCCAATAATAATAACCAAGTCCATTTTCTTTGTAAACACTGACTTAAGCAAACACAAAAACAAAACAAGTTATCAAGTTATACAGACGAATCTCATTTTTCTTCATGATTTATTCAGGCAGTTTAAAGCTTTTTGTTTTCAACAGATATACCTCAGAGACATGAAATGGAACAGAAAATCTAACGGCAAAATCATGTTTTTGTTCAAAATTGTAAAAAAACATGCAAAGTGAAATCGACAGTCGATTTCGTTTTGTACCTATTGTTAATTTAGTCCAATAAAGAATTTGGAATATTGTTATGTTCAAAATTTTTTCTACGCATCGAAAAACGCAGCGTAGGATGCCATCGAACTGGTTGAACCAATGACCTTGTATGGTATTTTTTGGCAGGTGGTTTATACAGTCGGTCCAAAAACGGGGTCTATAAATACACGTGCCAAGAGGTTACGTTCAACTGTAAACTTCTCTAGCCCCAAAACGTTTTTTGTGACCTAAAATCAGAGCTAACTTTGCGATTTTTTTTTTCTATCGCGTTTTAGGTCCCACAGTTTTGTAGCATAACATTATCTTGAAGTGGTAAATAAAAATAATTTTTAGTATTTTTATGTCTCTCAGATTTGGAGAAATGGTTTAGAAAAATTCTGGACATGTACGTTACATTTTCGGTGAGGTTAATGATTGATGGCAATGTCAAGCTCATGACAGGCAAAACAATGGAAAGTCATAAGGACGATCCAGAGCATGACCCAAAGTCCCATTTGTCTAACGCTGTCCACGCTTGACTTGAATCTACAAATGCGGCGAAAAACCTGATTACTTACAAAAAACTATTTCAAGACCGATGTATTTATTACCCAGCTCTTGATGTAACAGCTTGATCAACAGGGTTCCAAACTTAACTCAACATAAATTCTTCAGTTCTTTTCGATCTTTAAAAAGTCTCCCGATCTATACTTACAGTAATTTTATCTATCTTAAAGCCCAGATAAGACTAGACAATTGCGACGGCGATACAAACAACGACCAATAATGTCTGTTTCAGCACAAAAGGTGTCACTGGAGCCCAGTGTACTATACAAAGCACAGGCCCCTTTGTGCAACGAGTACAAAGCACAATTCCAAACGGTTAAGTGCAAAATATTTGTTCTGGCAACCCAGACTGGGTTGCCACAGTAGAATAAATTGTGCATCTTTGAACGGACTGAATCTATTGGTTGCGTTTTACATAAGGTTTTGGGCGGACAGTTTCGGTAAAAAAGCACTTTGACCTAATATTTTGTATTAAAAATAACATTGAAACATTAGTCCCTTGTGTATTAGTTTAATCTTATTAAAAAGATACCTACTCACCTATACAAGAATCATGAACTTTTAAGTCCTTGAAAGTATAAATTTGCTTAGGTAAGTTTTGAAATTATATTTCTTATTTGTCTTATCAAAATCCGTAATATTAGTTTAACGGTACCATAGCTACTGGTAATAATTATTAAGTGTAAATAATTTTTGTTAAGAAGCAAGAAGAAGTTACAGTCACATTTTACTCCATTTTATTTGAACTTTAATTCAAATACACTTTCTGACGAATTAGCAACATACATTTTTCTTTCAAATCTGTAGTTGTAGCTCTATTACACAATTAAGTAACAGAAAAAAATGTTATTTGTTGCTTCGAATTTACCTACTACATTATAAGCAGCATGATTTCCACCGAGGGCTAAACTAAGAGATCAACCTATGTTGGCTATTCTTAATAAAACAGTATACAACAACCTAATGAACCCTGGAGTTAGAGTTTTTCAGCCGTCTACTAACTAGCAAGCATCTGACATGTTTGTGTAACAACCGCTTTCTAAGTAAGCATAGACAGCAACCGGGTCTGACGTCTTAACGTGCTCCCTGAAGCACGAAACCATATTGCACACAGGAGGACATCTATAGTGCCAATCTAAAGGCTATTGACGTAGCCACTTTCTGG
Source organism: Keiferia lycopersicella (assembly GCA_029255805.1). Classification (NCBI taxonomy): domain Eukaryota; kingdom Metazoa; phylum Arthropoda; class Insecta; order Lepidoptera; family Gelechiidae; genus Keiferia; species Keiferia lycopersicella. The sequence continues at coordinate 2,422,812 of JARACZ010000018.1, forward strand.
GCTCAAAGACTGTAGTCCGGGGATATTTGCCATTCACTCGAAAAGCAGAAGAACAAGTAAAGATAGTACGGTAGGTATAGTGTTAGTATTGACAACTCGAGCTGCAACCGATAGTACCTGTTTACCTCATAAACTTAAAAGCTTAGTAATCAGAAAGATGTACCAGTATTCTTCCACAGCCCTGCACCTGAGGCCATCTCGCCTTTTCTTTTAATTAATATTACTGAGTGGTACAGAAGATAATAGAACTAAAAAGCATGATTATTAAAAGAAAATATTGTAAGTAGTTTGAAAACGAATCTAATACTTTAAATAAATTTTCAATAGCCGATCTCACTCGCGCTGTTTAGCCGTTTTGGCTAAACCCGTAAAAAAAACATCATCACATAGGTACATAATAGTTACATAGACACGTACTCCACTTACATTCATAGTTACACACATCTCGGAAAAAGTGGCAGAGATATAAGATTCTTTGAACCTTCCATCTTTCCTTTTTTCATGTACGAACAACCTGTTGAAACAATAATATTCTAGTAGACAGGTGAATTTGACATGAACTGCATTAATTTCCTAATTTGTCACATTCACGTTTTTGAAGGAAAGAGGGCACTGCGTCACCTAAAATTACATTCTTACGTCTTGTTGCGTTACGTTGCGTTCCGGTAGGAACTGAGAACACAGATTTGTAGATTAGTAGGTAGATTTTTTTTATTATTATTAATACGCTTGGAAATGAAATAGGAAATTCCAATAATTGGAACACTTTGATTTCCTTTGGGAGATTTTATTCGCAGTTGATTTTATAGGCGCAATTGATTAATTTTCTGATTCTTGATTGGTTATGTTTATTCCGGAATTTTCAATTCAATCAAAATATAAAAGATATTTGAATGGTAAAGTACATTCTTAGGTACATAAGTCGATTGTTTTTCTGATCTGCAGCTTTAGAAGAAGTACCTATATAATCGCATAAAATCAATACACACACACACACACACACACAAATCACGCTTTTATCCCTGGCGAGGTAGACATAGCGTTAATGACAATAAAATTACATAGTGTCAGGCATAAAAACAGTGTCTAACATTAACTATGAATTTGAAAAAAAAAAAACTATCGTAATTATATCATAGTAGCGCAAGGAGCTATACGTAGTTATTTTTTATATTTTATTTGGAACAATAAACAGTTATACAATAATAAACGCTAAGCAGTAATACATAAAAAAGTAACTTAATGTACAACCAACCAGTTTAGCCACGGATTATATTCCTTACTTTAACTTTACTATACTACTTTACTATTCTATGGTACGAGTCGTGGTGACTTTTGAAATTAATTCAACTAATTACGTTTTGTTTGATCAAAGGTTGAATGCGCACTTCTCTACAAAAACCTCTGATAGAGGTGAAAAGTTATGTCTACTTCACAGGAGCCAATTCATTTATAACTCTAGCTTTTGAATCCCGGTAGTGAGCTTAGGATATTACTTATGAATCAATCTTAAATAACTTGCTATTTTCGTGATTAAATCCTGGCTTGGGATACAAAATTAGCAATATTTTTCCGGTGCAGTCTTAGATCCGTGTGAGTCAGGTCTTACAATGACAAACATATTTATATATACAAATAAGATCATTAACGACAGTAATATTACGACAGACAAATGTTCGAGAATCGTTTTAGATAAGTCGGGTATCACTATAGTGATAGGTTTTTGTCTGTCGCCTAAAATTTAAATACACATGAAACCCTCAAATCTCTTAGTCGGCTAATGATCTGACCATTATATTGACGAAAATAGTTATATCATTACATCGTTGCTTATGCCATATCTCTATGCAGCTTTCACAAGCTATATTTGCACATTTGCATTTACTTACACTCGTACATACATAACTATAGTTTAAACTGTTTACTGTCATGTTTGCGTCCATCAATCTACCCACACAAACGCACTTAATCCAGATCACGTGATCATGTTTTACATAAACACCAATTGCGTACTAAACAAGACATTGCCTAGTGATATGCATCAGTTGCTTTAGTGTTGCTAGCAGCATGAATATGACGACCATGTGGCGCAGTGGTAGTGCGACTGCCTGGGTTCGATTCTCGGAGGGTCACTCACAAAGTTGATATTTAGCGCTTTGTGAATTGGTTCCCAGTCTGCTTAGGAGATTGAGGGCTGAACCACCCGTTTGTCCGTAAGAGAAATGTTTCTGTGTTTCAGATGGCCCGTAACTTACAAAAAACATATCTAACAAAGATTTTTGACATATAAAAGCTAACTAGATCGATTTATTGCCCTCAAAACCACCTACAGACGAACATGATAATCTTTGAAGCTATTTTCGTGAGCGCGAGTTTAAAATAAATGTATACGATATATGTATGTAATGTACTTATCACGCTTTTATTCCTTGCAAGGTAGACAGAGTGTTACCGGTACAGATATATTAGAAAATTATAAAAGGCTGCTGGCTGAATATTTATGACGTAGATTCCTAAGGTTTCCAGATACGATACGACCATGATGAAAAAGTTGATAAATATTTACTTGCTATACATACATACATCATGCCTGTATCCCTTGCGGGGTAGGCAGAGCATAAAAGGCCATAAAAACGGCAATTTACGCCAAGTCCGACAAATGTGTGAGGGTTCTGAAGACTGTGTACCTGATGGTGCTATGAATAGTGACAGGTTGTCAGCCTGTCGCCTAAAACTGCAATACACATCAGGCTTTCCATCATGAAAACGATACACGCAGGAAAGAAATGGGGTGATGCTATTCTAAACCGGCATCACACGGCATAAATACTTGCTTGTAGATTAACCAAAAATAAATTAAGCTTCTACCTCCGTACTGTATCAACAAAACATTTTTAATATTTAAGGAGGTGAGTGCCAATACAATTTCATTGTTTCATTATCCTCAAACAGGTAATAATGGAAGTTTAGCAAGAATACTTAGCGAGCTTTTTATAAAATTCAGACTTTAAGTGGCCGGGCCCAAAACTTTTAAACTTTTGTGATATTTATAATTTGCTAGAAGTTTGTTGATTTTAGTAGCCCTAGTTTTAACAACCAAAATATACTTCGAAAGGAATGGCTAACTACAATCTCGTAAAATTAAGAAAATTTTGATACCTATCGCTTTCTTTTAGGCAAAGTATAAAACGCGTACCAGAAATTATGTTTGTATTAAAATGACATTAAATAACTTTTATGGGAGTTGGCAGTTGTCATACCCGATTCTATATAAAAACAAGAGGCTAAATCTACTATACCATAAAAAAAATAAATTCACACTGAAAACATGTACTTCCTTTGTAAGATAATTATTATTTTAATGATCCCACCTAACTAAAACTATACACGAGAACACTTAGCCTAATTTTAAAAACCTTCTTCCTTAATCATAATCAGGCCTTAAACCTCTGCAGGCCTCTTTCAGAATTCAGTGCTAAAATTACGTTGCGCTTACGTATGCATCTGTCATATCCATACTATAAAATAAACGTCACTCTGCGAGCTAAAACCGAAATTGCCGCAAGTCCAACGCTAGCGCTGCGTTAGCGCTGGACCTGCGTCCAGAGCGGTTTTAGTATGGCGAGTGACGATTCTAATAGATCTGACAGATTCATACGTTACCGCAGCGTTACTTCAGCACTGAGTTGTGCGTTAAGTGCGCGAAAGGTCTAAATTGGATCCAAAGAACATCATTAACACACGTCAAGCCCCTCGCAAATTTCCAAGTACCTCCATTGCGATGCCTCCGATTTGAGGGCACTCCAATCTTAGGAAAAGTGAGGAACAGGGGACTGGCATTCGTTCAAACTGATGCGCGATTGTGACTAATTGAAATCGTGTTCATTTATTTTTACTGCATATCCACTTGGGTCCATCGGGTCATTTTTCGACTTCATATGCCTCATGATAGAAGACTATTATGAGACTACTATGCCCATTAAATAGTTTCACCCGCTGGTAATAGTTTTAGCGTGGGGATGAAATTATACTTAGGTAGGTACACATTTACTTTTCACGTTGTAGGTAGGTTTTATATTAAAAATAATTTAAAGATCATTGTTTGTCTCAAAAAGGCTATGTAATATGTTTACACAGAGTGTACAGCACAACGCTGCGTTGTGCGTTAAGTGTGAGAATTGCCTAATCAGCAACTACATGTTGAAACAAAAGTATCTGAGCTACTATTATCATATTCCTTAATAAAAAATAATTATAAAATTACTTTGTTTGTGAAGCGTGGCTGTATATTTTTTGTACCTATTGCGAGACGATTACATATTTGTTTTAATTTAATGAGCACATAGGTCAATTTTTTTGTTATTACAGCTTTTATACCTGCCTATTAGACACAAAATTTTACATCCATAAGAAATAATGAAAGCACGAAATCTGATCATAAAAAGCAAAAAACCTCGCAAAGATATTAAATCAACCGTAGCACCTTTTTCTTAATTCCAACCTAAAATTACTTTTTGTAAGTAAACAAGGTTATTATTTAGGGAACCCTCTGGTTATTATTTCGCTAGCCCGAGATTAGGCGGGTTCTTAAATTTTGTTGAGATAGCAACTTGAAAGGTTTATGCATTCCTACTCGGAAAATTATTTGAAGAAACAAAATCTGATTGAAAATATTTTCAACGAGATTCAAGTGCGAATAAAACGAAGAAGAGGCATCCTCTTTAATACCTCTAAAATATACTTCAACATAAAAATAAAAGATTTTATTTTTTATTTATTTCCTACTCGTATAAAAACTTTATTTGCGTTTGTCCTGAAAAACTTACCTATTGTAAAGATAACTAGAAGAATATCGTACATGTTCATTTCTTCGTAAAAACTATATTTTCCTGTACTATGAAGATTTTTTTGTGTGAATGTTTTCCGTTTCTTAGTAAACTCTAATGGCACTAGTAAAGTCCCGACTGATTTAACTGCCTTTGACGCAGAATGTTCCGGGTTCGATTCTCGGTGGGTCACTCACAAAATTGATATTATTCATAATCTTAGGTAGCCGACCCCGACAGAGAAATGGTAAAAGGTGCAAGGCGTCAGATTGCAATTGTCGCTACAGTAATATACTATTTATCTAAAACAACCCTCAAAAATTTGCTAGATGTGATGATAATGACCGATTCTACTGAATGTTTTAAACTATTGTTTACTGTTGAAAATGCTCTGCGCACCCCGCAAGGTTCAATGGCGTAATTTGTCTATATGTTTTGTATATAAGTATTAAAGGTTAGTAATTTAGTATGCGCAAAAGCCGTTTTGTCTTGCCCATAGCATTTCGAAGTTTATTTTATATTAATTTATTTATATTATATTATATAATATTAAATAATTTAAATATAGTGATACAAATATTCTACCTCAGACTTTGTCCTCTTTCATTTTAGTCGTGCTTTTCGTTTTTCCGCGTTTGTGCACCTAGAGCAAAGGCTTAAATTTCACGCTTTATGACGACATCGGCGCTACAAGAGTGTTCTATAAAATTCCTGTACGGCAAAATTGCCAACAGCGTGCGTAATTTTTTTACTACATCTCTGCGCGATCTTGTGAATAGGCTCTTAATAAAAATTCAATGGTGCAAACGGACGATTGGGGTTTTATCCGTCTCTGTGGCGCTGCTGTTAAATTTCTCGCTTTTGCGTGCGTTTGTCACAAAGAACTGTGACAAAATAAAGTTATGCGTTGCTTTTATGATGACGTTATGACGCAGTTAGAGATGAACTTCAGGCGGATCGCACACTTGACGGACGGAGCGCAAAAATGTCGCAGCGGTCTGTCAGATCCATACAAGTAACGTCACTGCCTGTACTAAAATCGCACTTGACGGATTACACTGCGATAGCGCTGCGTCAACAGCGGTTGAGCGGTTTTAGTATAGGGATTGACATTTCTAGAATGGATCTGACAGATGGCTGCAATATTTTTTCGCTCCGTTGTGCGTCAAGTGTGCAATCCGCCTCATTAATTTACCTATGGTTTACCTACATGATATTATTGTTTTTGTTTTTTTTTTAAGTTTTGTCGTCATATGTCATGGGTTAAGACGTATTTTGTCACTGTCAAAATAGTCAAGTCGTTGGTAAGGTTAAAGTTCAAAGTAATGTAAAGTTTGTGGCATTATACCGAGGTAGAGTCCACAACACAGTGATCCTAGTCTAACGCCCAGGGGCTGTGTTGCGCAAAATTATGTAGTAACAGACACTTGTTAGTAAAAATTTTTGCTAATACGCAATGCCGAGTATATGCATTAATTGTAATTTCCTATTCAATGATCACTTTCAGAATAGTTTGTTGCGTAAGACACTATCAGAATTATGCACCAGATACTCAAATATACAAGAAAAAATAAATTATAACCAATACAAGACCGCCATAATGGAATACCAAATGTATTTCATATAAAAGAAAAACTTCAATTTTCGACGTCCTTTAGATATTGGCGGATCGCACATTTAACGCAGCGTTCTGTCAGATCCATACTAGAAACGTCACGGCTCATACTAAAACCGCACCTGACGGATGACGCTGCGATAGCGCGGCGTCAACAGCGGTTGAGCGGTTTTAGAATGGGAATTGACATTTCCAGTATGGATGCAACAGACGGCTGCGATATTGTAGCGCTCCATCGTGCGCTAAGTGTGCGACCCGCCTAACCAAGATCAAAAAAGTAAAGTTTAATATTCCCCAGTGCATATGGCAGTTAGTTTAGGTTAGCCACCGAATGGGCACTAAAATAAAATTATGTACTTCATAACGAGCGTTCGCTCCATGGCCAGTGATAAAAGAAGAACATGTACTATAGAGATAAGTATTAACGGTATTAGATAAAACTTCGAGACTAAGCTTTTGAAAATTACAAGAACATTTTCTTGTGAGATTTCTTATAAGTGTTTTCGATGTTTATAATTTTTTGATATTTTAAGATTTATTTTATATATTTATTTAAAACATAATAATCTGTATTGATTTTATTGCAATCAGCCTTATTGGAGACGATTTTCGGTACATCAAAACCATGTTATATTACTAGTGCGCTGCGGTCAAATTAAAATACTAGCTATCTTCTTAAACACATTTTTCTAAACAATATTGTAATTTATTTTATTCCGGAGAAGCTTGATTTGTCAAGCTATGCGACAGAAAAAAATAATGAAAAATAATTGGCAAAATCCCAGTTTATAATGACGTATTTTTTTTTTCCTTTTCAAGAAAAGTTACCACATTTGACTTAATGCAGTGGCGCAAACCAACATAATAAAAATATTTAATACTTGTTTTCGCTCTTTGATAAAACTTCAGTATTGTTGCACCTCTAACGTAAGAAAGAAGAGATTTTGTAATAAGGTCTGGAGCTCTATTCCTAAAACGTTCGTTTTTATTTCCTGCGAAAATCTGCTTTTAAATGTGGTTGTATCACACATTCTATTTTACTTATAGATTCCCACTTATCCTTGAAATTTCAGACATACCCTTGACTATAAGAATATCGATAATAGAAATTTAAATACGTGTGGTTAGACTAGTTGTAGCGAATTTCCGTGCACGGAATCGAATTGCGGCGTTTCAAAAATTGAGCTCCTGCAGGCTGATTGTCTAACTCTGATCGGGATCGCAATCATCTTGAAGCCGATGGCGATGGCATCGCGATCGGCTTGATTGCGAGGAATTGTCTAACAGTTTTCGTCGTTATCGGTTTGGGAATGAATGAAACTAGACTTGTGATAGTCATTCTTCTTGCGTTTCGTTTCTACAAGTATGGCCCAGTAAAACTAATATTTTATTTTTTATTTTTTTCTATAAATGGCTTTTATAATTACATATTTAATGTTCCTTATTATAAAAATCATATATGAAATTTTTGAATTGCATATTTGTTGTATTCCACACAAATAATTGTTTTTATAAAAATGGAACATCAAAACGCATTGGCGTATTGTTGCCAACTTAGTTAATTTTCCACCAAATCTGGGAGCTTAGGCTTCCCTTTTAGCGTACAAATATTGATTTCAGTGATTAGTGGACTTGTTTAGTGAAATGTATTATGGTTTGGCTTATGGTGAGTTTCATTATTTTTGTTACAATATGTGTAATATTAATGTTATTTCTCCAAAAAATGTGAGGGCAAAACATTTGAATAAAAAATTGGTGATTTTTATCTACGAAAATATTTTTTATATTTTTGTGTAGAGATGCTTATTACATTTTTTTTTGTTTTGGGCAATTTTTGCCTAGGATACATCTAGGCCGAGATATAGACCCTTGAAGTTTTGGGCCTAGAACTTTGAGGGCATGTATCTCGGCCTAGATGCGCCTTAGTGCAAAATTGCTGAGGACAAAAGGTGTTTATATTAGGCCTTTTTATATTTTTGTCGAGTAGAGGGGCCTAGGCCTAATATAAACACTTTTTGTCCTTGGCAGTTTGGCCTAAGACGCACCTAAGCCGAGATATTTCTCCTTAAAAGTTCTAGGCCATAAACTTCAAGGGTCTATATCTCGGCTTAGGTGCGTACTAGCCTAAAGTTGCTAGTTACAAAAAGTGTTTGTCTTAGCACTCTCTATACGATAAACTAAAAAAAAAGATTTTAAATTAAAAGAAACATATTTTTGGCCAAAATATTACTAAGTAAATTATGACAAAAAAAAAAAGAATGTTTTCCCAAGACGATTCATAGGGCCCCCACGTATATACTTTACCAATTGCCCCTTACCGCCCCGAAAAGTATACTCTAAGCATCGCTTGTGGTGGGCAGCTTGATTCTTCGTTGGCAACACTGGATGTCTGTTTCGTTTATTATGGCACGGGGTATTGTATATGTTTTTATGCTAAAAAACGCCTTTGTAATTGTAATTCCATGAAGAAGTAAATACACAAGTGGAAATAATGTTGATATGATGACGATACAACAACTATTTCAGCATCGTGAAATCGTGTGATTGAAAACAATGCCAGCGAGGAAATTAGTATCAGAGCGCAAATGATGCGATTTAGCATTTTACGACACGACAACTTTATAAAGAACATTATTGAAGGGAAAGTAGAAGGAAGTAGAGGAACACTCCGACCTAAAAGCACTTACTTCACCCAAAAAAGAGAAAAAGTCAATGTTGTGTTGTGTTGTGTTGTATCAAATGTGTTATGTAAAATCTCTGGCGGAGAGAAGGAAAGAATGGAAATTACTTCACTGACAACAGTCCAGAAGAAGTGTGTGTTAAAGGTACTTATTTTTCTGTGTTTTGCCATAAATCTTATATGGTGTGGTTCTGCCCGCTGCTGTAACTAATTTTCCTGTTGGAGTTTATTGTTTTTATACATATAAACTTGCCTTTTGAGTAACTCTATTTATTAGAAAACTGCATTGACATCCGTTGTGTAGTTAGATTACATGCTTAAAGACAGAGTGAAAAGCAACTTTGCTGTTTACTATGGCATGATTTTATAAAAAACCCTTAGTGTATTTCATTTTCAATAATGTTGTTTTTTTTTAAATTGCAGGCCTCTTAAATTGCCCCAGAAGAGTGGAGATGAATATTACACGGCAGACAGAAAAATGTTCTTGTGGCATGCCATGCTACGGGATGATTTTTAAAACCGCAAGCGGAGCCGCGGGCACCCGCTAGTATTTAATAGTCCCAGACATTAATTCCCATCTGCCATGCTCCCATCATTATTGTACTAGTAGAATAAGCCTCCTAAGTGATGGCAGACATTGCAATCTGCCTCGGTGGTGGCCAATTGCAATGTGTGCCACCGCAGGGGCAGCCGTGATGGTGGTAGATGGAAACAAAGGTAGCACTTTGGTGAAATTATTAATGAAGTTATGTAAAGGATTGTAATGATAGGAAATAAAATCTACATGGATGGTAATAATTTTCTTTAATATTATTTTTTATTAAATTTAAATTGTTAAATTTCATTAATATTGTTGGGGCATATATTATGGCATAGATTTATACATAAAAGGTTCCATGTTATCTAATAAATGTTCTTGCTGTCTGTCTTTCTGATTTTTTAATGTGTTCAGCTCACTTTTGCCAATCATCTGCATTGATGGATTCAAATGTTTGTTCTAGCTTTGCACCCATATCTCGAATATTGCATTTCACATTTACACTCCCTACTTTCATTTTATTTCACATTGGAGTCATCATCCAATCCCTGTGGGTATATCCAGAGTCACCTGCAAAATAGAATACTTACATTAAAACTTCCTAAGTATGACTGATGCTACAAAAAATTTTAGTAATAAGAATGTGTGTATGTGATGAATGGTCTTGCTTACACTTATCATCTATCCATTATCATCGGCAAGCCCCCTCCCTCTATAAGATTTCACCGGGCAATTTTAAAGCACATCATGTGCGTCATTGTGCCATGGTTCTTATTTATTGAGTGGTAATGTTTACGGTTGTAGTCAGCCTCTTCATACCCTGCTGGGCGAATGATGGCGACATGGGTGCAGTCAATAGTCCAGGAAATCCGATCTTCTGAATGAATCTATAACAAAATATAAATTTTAGTTAGTAAACCAACTATTAGCTCAAATGATAATATCAACGCATCTGCCATATTATTTTAATCTTATTTAAATACACAGCTCAATTTCCTGTGTGCACGCTAGCAAAGCCGCGGAAAACAGTAAGTTAGTCATAAATTAGACTGATCCAATGAGGTACTTACTTGCTTTTGTCTCCGGACGCACACGGAGCGCTGTGCTGTTGGCAGGGGAGGTATTAAGTCCTCGCAGAGGACTTGAAACTTCGACCCTCGCAGCCGAAAATGACTTGTAAATAGCCGTGTCAAAGGTCCTGTGTCCAGCCCTTAAAATCGCTAGTTCACTCTCAGCTGCCGTAGAAGGCACTGCTCTTTAGTAACCGCAAGCATAATAGCTTCTGCCCTAACTTCTAACTTGAAAAATTAGAGAATAATTTGATTTATACTTTGATTACGGTAACTACAAGGCTGTCGGTTTCAAATGACATTAGCCAATTGGTATCGACTTCGTTTTTAGCTGTCATCGGCGATAGACAATACGAATTAACGTCAAATGACCCAGTTTCATTCGTTCGATTGGTTTCAAGTTTGATCGTTATCGTCTTCAAATTGCCAAGCCGATCGATCGCTTTCAAGTGTCAAAAATTACACAAAATGGCGGCCCGATTGGCTTGAACTGTCAAAATGAAGGCGAAAACGATTACGATCAGAGTTAGACAATCAGCCCGCTGGTCTTATTCACTTTGAACATGTCGGGAGTTTTTCATTCCCTGTAACTTCAAATAACATATTAAAATGTCGACGGGGCTCTGTGTTACTTAGAAGTTATGTTTTTAATATGGCCACATGAATATTCTAGTTTACTACCAAACCACGTACTTGGATTAAATAAAAATAAATAGGAGAACATTTAATTTTATAATTTCTTACTAGTAAATAAAACAGTTCTGAAAAAGATAGAATTGTACGAGTAAAGTTAGTTTGAAGCAATTTAAAAATTAACTTGAACTTAAAAAGGTATACATAAAATAGTCATGAAAAAATTGCTTTATTTCAGGTTTGTAGTGAAGGTTTGCAAGTTTTCTGTAAATTTTTTGTCTTATTATATACAAAGTGTCCCGTTTGTAATGGACCAAACATTAACTGAAAAACGAGCTGGTAAGAAACAACTTTTCTAAGCCTTTTTTGGGAAATATTATGATAAAAAAACTTGGATCGCCCACAGAAAATGTGAATGCCCACTGACAATGTGAATTTGCATCTAAATAAATAAAAACATATTTCAGGACATTTTACAACAAAATGTTGTTGCTGATCACTTGCTCGTCCCGCAGTTAACAACTTATCTATTATTAACGCGACACCCCGTTTAGTCGTGGGTAACTCATGAACGATTGGCTTAAAAGAACTTACTACTAATTAAGTCCGCTCTTACAACTCAGTCGTTCCGTAGTTCATCTGACATAGCTTTGGTTCACAACTCACCGGCTCACTTCACGCAAGCGGCTCTCGCGAGCCGTGAACTTGGCGCGAACGGCCGGCGCGGCGGCGGTTCGCGCGCATTCGCCCGCGCCCGCTCGGCTCGCGGCTCGCGCCGCACGACGCACACAGCCGCACAACACACACTCGCGTAAGATAGAGACAAAGAAATCGAATTCCGTAGGAAAGAGTAGGGAAGCTATGTTTTTCGAAGTCTTGGCTATCTAAATCACGCGTCTGTCCATCGGGTATGGATACGTGAAGCAAAAAGTAGCGTAAAGTGTAAGACAATAGGGTACATTTTTGTTTGATAAATCGGGATAGTTTTGCACTATTTTGTTTTACAATCAAGCACATTTATTACATACATACATATATCACGCCTTTATCCCTCGCGGGGCAGGCAGAGCGTTAATGGCTGTAAGAATACGGTCACTATGGCCACGGCTGACATTTTTGAGGATTGTTTTCCAAGGTTGTTTCAGAGAACATGTGTATCACTATAGTGACAGGTTGTCAGCCTGTCGCCTAAAAATTGTAATACACCAACACTCTCGAGTCCCTTAGTCGCCTCTTACGACACCCGCGGGAAGGATGTGGGGTGATGCTAATCTAAGTCGGCATCACACGGCAAATTAAAGAGAAGAAACACATTTATTAAAGATAGAAAATAAAATATAACGTCAAATTAAGAATTCACATAATACTTCGTTAAATCCTTCCTTACATTTAAGTACATTAAATTGATGCACGAACTATATTTCCAATCAAAAAGCTATAAAGACGCGAACTACAACACAACGTAAACAATTTAATAACACTTTAGTTCGTTTGAACTAAACTCCGTAACCGCTCGCTCGCTTCATCGCTCACTCATGAGCCGTAGAACTATCTAGAACTAAGTGAACTACTGAACTAAGTGAGTGATTCAACTCCGCAGACGCAAAAGATTCAAATCGCTCTGCTCATCTAAGTGAGTGATTTTTCCCATGTCTACCCCGTATGCGATTTTTTGTTTTCACATATGACAACTTGCATAGAACGCTATATAACCCGAAATTCCGCAACTGGAATAATGCAGGTGTGTTTAGACGCTCAACTAGATCCAGAAAACGGAAACGTTAAAAAAAACATATATTCTGGAACACTTGCTACAAACCTACGGCTAGTGAAGGATTATTCTGGTGTAGATTTACATTTAAATCTAATTTTCGTTTACCTCGATTTTAATTCAAAATTATAGACGAGTGACAACGAGGTTATGCAGTGGTAGTGCGACTGCCTGCGATGCAGAAGGTACCAGGTTCAATTCTCGTTGGGTCACTAACAAAATTGATATTTATATGTACATGAACATATTACGCCTTTGATATTTATTACTTCGTGGATTTGATCCTAGCCTTGACGTTGCCGTCTGAACCACCTGATTGTTCGTAAGAAAGGTGGTTCCATATTTTGGAGGGCATGATTAGATGTAGGTTACTGTTGCTGTCTATGATTACTAAGACAGCGGTCGTTACACAACCGTATCAGAAACCGTCTACTTGTAGTAGGCAGTTGAAATATTCAGACACAACCGTTCATTGGGTTGTTGGGTAAACTCAGTGTCTGACATGAAAAGAAGATTGTTGTTATTGTGCAAATGAATTTAATACATAATGTAAATTAGCGCAGCGTCGTCCGTCGAGTGCGGTTTTAGTATGGGGAGTGACGTTTCTAGTATGGATCTGACAGACCGCTGTGATATTTAAGCGCTCCGTTGTGTATTAAATGTGCTATCTGCCAGCCGGCACCATACGTGTTCTTTTTTACCATGTATGTAAGAAACGTTCTAGAATAATCCTATTTCGGTAATGCATGCGCGTCTCACCACGCGCGGCACATTACGGGCAGCTGGCGAGAGCCGATCCGCACCGCATTCCTATTAAACAACGCTGATTTACAATTTCAATAGAAAAAGGAGTTTTAATATTGATTTTTGTAGTATCTTTTTACTCGACTGCCGACCGATGTGGCGCAGTAGTAGTGCGACGCAGAAGGTTCCCGGTTCGATTCTCGGTGCGTCACTCACAAAGTTGAATCATGTCAGAAACTTACCTGTAGAAAGCGATTGAAAAATTCTGACACTATGGTTGATTGGGTCGTTGGACAAGTGCGAGTGGTCCACTCAAAAAGAAAAGAAAACTTGTTTGCCTCAAAAGTAGAGTTTACGAGTATAATATTTCGATGTATTTATATTTTATGTATAGCGGAGGACTGCAAATATTTTAAACAGACGTGCTTCAGACTTAAATAAATACTTTTCTTGTAATTAGAAAAAACATTGCTTACCATTCAAAGTATACTTTTTATAAGACACTGACAAATAATTGCACCAGGAAAAAAATTATATACACTGGAGTCATTTGTAATATTCGTAGCAGTTTGCTACGGCGTAGACCACTATGCCGTAGCAAATATGAAGAAGTGTGCTATGCCTTTTCTTGTCTTCACAGTGTCTTCATATACTAAGCTCAGGTATGGCTCAGGTATCGTAAAAGATGACTAAACGATGAATCCAGCGAGTAGGCAGCCGCGTTCCCTATGTATACAGGGTGTAAAAATATTAGTTGCAAATATTTTAAGAGGTGAACCAGCATATGAAATTAAACAACTTTTCTCAAGGAACATAGGTCAAAATATGACAAAAAATTTTGCACCTCCCATACAAAATTACCAACCGGCCAAGTCAGTTTGTATGGGAGGTCCAAACATTTTTTTTCATATTTCGACATATGTTTCTTGGGGAAAGTTGTTCAATTTCATGGGCAGATTTGCCCCTTAAAATATTTGCAGCTAATATTTTTACGCCCTGTATTTAAAACACGTTTCCCTGCGCTCCGCAATTCACCTACCAAGCTTGGATAGTATTGTAATAACTGAAAAAGGAGGTATTTTTGGATTTAGAACATTATAAATCGGGATGTTAATATCTAGCATTTGATTAAACCAGCAAGTATTCGAAATACTATCTTGTGGACATTTCTACAAAATGGTAAACATTTAATGATAACTACTTAATATTTTAAACATAATTTTCATGATTTATTCCATTGTGAGTAAATAAATATTTCAACATAATGTCTATGTAAGCCCCTTATGTTAATAAGAGAAGATGAATGGTCAAATTTAAATTAAGTATTTGGATTAAAACTAAATCTCTAGTTAAGCTGAATATTAAACGAGGTACTATAAATAAAAGACAAGATTTAACGAGTCCTAAGTCTTGCATAATTCGGTTTTTAAATAAATAGAATGTGTACTTACAATATTGTCATACTATTAATAAGATTTTTGATATGAATACTTATAAATAGCTTGTCAATAACTTAATTTTGAAAGTATTTTTCTAAGTTAATAATCAGTAACTTCGTTAAATACATTCAAAATTATTAGCTATTAAAATTCATGTACTTAGTTGTATTTTCAAAATCTGGGCTTGAAAATCATACGCATCCCAGTAGTAGCGGGCAGTGCTGCTGAATAAAAAAAAAAGATGAAAAGAAAGTCATTTTGCAATGAAGATTGTTTGGACTACTAGCTACACTATTTCGTACTAAGTTGTGGCACTTTTTTAGATTGAAGGATCATCAAGTTCAGTACCTACATATATAAATTAAAAGTTGGTAAAAAAAAACTTATTTTACCTATTTGAAAACCACTGCTGGCCTTTTTCATCATACACCTGAGTGCCACCTTTTAGGAACTAAACGAACAGATTAAAGATTTTTCCTTTTCGCTAATTTTTGGCAAAGCACAGGTTAGTGATCCTTTTAAACAGATTCTATTTTAAAAAATATTAATAGGGAGTTATTCATTTTCTTTACGAAATATTTTACAAATGTTGACAGGCCCCGCCTCTCATACTCTCAGATATTATGATTCAAGGCCCCTTTTATTATAATTTGGAGGGTGATCCATCCCACGAGTGTGCATTAGCATGTTGAGACGGCTTCATACATGTTGTGACATGCCCTTACACGTCGTGGCGTGTCACCGCGCGTTATGAAGACGTATTATTAGGAGTTATACTTGGACTATTCTTTATAGCTGAGGGTTTTTATGAAAACGTATTATTAGGTAATATAATTGAGCTAAATATTAGTTGTAAATATATTAGCTGCAAATGTTTTAAGGGTTGAATCAGGCCATGAAACTGAACAATTTTCCCCAAGAAACATATGTCGAAATATGCATCTTCTGGGCAAGCTCGCTCCACCGTAGATCCCATCTCTGCTCTAGGGTAAGATTGGGGTCAAGAGTAAGCCCATCATAGATAAAAAAAATGTGAATTTGTTCCCAGTCTAGTTAGGAAATTGCGGGCTGAACCACCCGATTGCCCGTAAGTAAGATGGTTCCGTGTTTCGGATGCCACGCTAAGCCGTAGGTCCCGGTTGCTGTCTATGATCACTTAGACAGCGATCGTTAAACAGCCATGTCAAAAGCCTGCTACTTGTAGTAGGCGGTTGAACAATTCTGACACTAGGGTGCATCGGGTCGTTGGACGACTCGGTGTCCCACACGAAAAGAAGTAGAAGAACAAGCCATCCAAGCATTTTGTTAAAGCAATTACTAATTACTAAACACTATCTAGGGTTTTAGTTCAGCGGTTTTTATACACATGTTTCAAAACCTGTAATATTTTAATGCTGCTTGTGACACGATAATAAACCTTCGAACTTTACAATGAAGTGAAAAGGTAATGCTTCGAATATAAAATACACTGCGAGCTTTGAGTTCCTCAGTAACCTCAACCAGAATATTTGTTACATTTACAAATATAATAATTTTCGTGTTGTGTAGTTAAATCATTTTGCATATAAATGAAATAATATACAGAAGTGAAGTTTCCGGCAGAGCTAGGAAGTTGTAGCCTCCAATTTACGAGCTAACACTCTCAATGTTTACCTTATTTACGTACGCTGGACTGCAAAACCAAACAACATTTTATACCTCACATAAACATTTCCCAAATTGACACAGGTTATGCGAATAAGTATCAAAATTACGACAGTAGTATGCTTAGAAAACAATAGCAATCAATATAAAAAATACTACCAAAGTTATCAAGGCACATGGACAGACAAACATCCAGACAGAGAAAAAGACATATATGATAATAAAAATAATAAAGATTAATTTTTAGGCGACTACGAAATCCTTAATAATATTTCCGCGTCGAAAAGAAGCGTAGTATACTTGCTACGTCGTAGTATATTTGCTACGAAGTACGAGTATTATAGTCGCTACGGAATAAAATTTTAACGGATATCGAATATGGAGGCGTCGTTTGAAAGCTGTATTATATTAGAAAAACTCGTACATAAAGGTTCATTGACGTAGCATTGGATAGTTAGACGGCTCGGTTTCCCATACGAAAAGAGGAAGATGACATTGGTTCACAAGAAATTTGAAAATTGTAAAACATTGAAATGATAGTTGTAAATAAATTGAAGCAGTTTAAAACATATTAGTAGGTATATCAAACGTGATGTTTGGTAGTGAAGTTGTTGACTTTCATAATTTATGAACTCCAAACTGTAAACCGAATAGACCCAAAATCGATTTGTCAATCTGTGTCGCCTCAGTCTTCTAGGTCACTAACTGTAACTGGACGAAACCGGAATAAATTGGTTTGTACTAGTTTCAGTTAGTTTGGTCACAGTAGATGGAAAAGAACCGTACGTATCGACAGTTTTCTAGAAATTAAAATAAAAACATTGAAGCAAAAAACATTGCCTTATCTGTTTTTGGATTACGTGAATGAGAAATTCTATCACCAGCACGTCCTCTATTTTAGAATTTACCTTTTACTGGTTATCTTTGCTATTTTCAAAACAATTTTAAATTGATATTTATGTAATGTATGTGGTACTGAAGATACATTCAGATGCTGTGACTAGTGTATTTGGAATGGAGGTCAAACAAACTTGACAGATGTTTTGTTGTTGATTGTGACTCAAATAGGTATATTTATAAAGATAATGTCTGTTAAATGTGTATTAAACTTCTTTCTATAGTGAAACAGGCAGCGGCCTCTACGTTGTTCGTCTACTCAAAATAAAAGAACGCTTATTTCATGTCGGTGTAGGTAAGCTGTATGCTCGTAGAAACATTTTCGTAGCTACTGCTTCTTTTTTTACCTGTACTGTGGCCTGACTAAAATACGTTTGGCGTTTAGTTTCCGAAAGATTAACGAACACCCTGTGAATTATAATTTATCAGAACGAGCACGTGATCCGATTTTCATTACGGTGAATTAATTATCCTATTCAAAATTTGATTCAGGTAAATATTATTATAAATTTCTAAGAGGAAATAAAATGATCTGCTTGAAAAATAAGATTTTCGGTGGTTTGATAGTCAAGGAATAATTTTAATTAGTAATTGGCAATGCCACGTGGTGCCGGCTTAGACTAGGAACCCCAATTTCTTTCCCGTAACGTAGTAATTTTGTGTTGGACTCTACAATTTCAGCCCCGGGCCATCAAATCTACGCCTGTCGGCTTGGTGGGGAGCACGGGTTTACCCGGAAATAATAGATTGGTTGTTCAAACAACCAGCCCAATCACGCCCTTGGGGCGAGACTGGGCTTAGGAGTTGTTCTGGTAAGAACAAATCGGACTGAGTGGGTGTCGTAAGTAAGAGGCGACTAAGGGACTCGAGGGTTTAATGTTTGTTTCACTATAGTGAAACAATGTGTTAATTTAAATATTTTCATTTTAAAATGAATAATTTTTTCGAATTTATGACACGCCTACTATGGCGCAAGCAATGTACATCAAATGCAAGTGTGGACATACTCGTATTGTTGCCATTTGTCTCTAGTGACAACTGGGAATTTTTGATCTCAATTGTCACTAGTGGTAGATTTTTTCGGAACAAATGGGAACGAAGGAAGAGTATGATACGAATAGTAAAAGCAAAGTTATGAGTAACTACTTACTCAAACCCACGATTACAGAAATTGAACTCTCGGTCAAAACCGTTTTTAAAGTTATTTTCTAATTAATGCCTCTAAAAGGCCTTAAGTCAATAATTTTATTACACCAGTCAGTTGGGTATTTATTGATAAGACACTCTAGATAATTCAATACTAATAAAACCCGACGAAATTCATTACCATTTCAACTTGAGTGGCGATAAATAAATGTTAGATTGAAATCTAGAAGTAGGCACTGCTTGTTTCTAGACCATTAAAACGCTAAATCGACACAAATTAAGCTCTAAAGTGTTTTGAATGTCAAATTTCATTAATTATTTAGATTGAAGGCTTGAGTACATAATACTCAAGGTTAAGTTGAAGTTTCCAACATAGTTGTCAAGTGGTTGTCAAGCGATTTAATGACTGATCATTTGAAAGACGTGCACAACGCCGGATTAGAATAGCATCACCCCCCATCCTTCGCGTGGGTGTCGTAAGAGGCGACTAAGGGACTGGAGAGCTATTGCTGTATTAAAATTTTTAGGCGACAGGCTGACAACCTGTCACTATAGTGATACACATGTTTTCTGAAACTACCTTGGAAAACAATCCTCAAAAATGTCAGACGTGGCGATAGCGACCGTATTCTTACGGCCGTTAACGCTCTGCCTACCCCGCAAGAGATAAAGGCGTGATTATATGCATGTATGTATGACATTTGAAAGACTCTGACACCAGAGTTCATCAGGTCGTTCCAACCGATAGAACAAAAAATAAACAACAAGGCGTTACTTTTTATAAACAACAATTATTTAAAAAATGGGTGGTGTTTTGGAAACCAATTCTTTGAACTAACTAACTAACTTCTCTGGCTCAGTGACCCGAAATCTTCGAGCTTCCTCCACTGATCTCTGTCCTGCGCCACCTCCACCCATTTATTGACTTGGGGATGGCCCAGGTCAGCTTACACCATATCATTCCAGCGTTGGGCGTGTGATGCCGGCTTAGAATAGCATCACCCCACATCCTTCCCGCGGGTGTCGTAAGAGGCGACTAAGCTTGTCCATCCTAGATTTAACTAGCACTATTGTTAAGGAAGTAGACAAGGGTAATAAGTGCATCTCGGTCTTTTTAGATTTAAAGAAGGCCTTTGATACGGTTTCTATTCCCATTCTCATACGCAGGCTTGAGGGTATGGGTATAAGGGGCGTCGCTCTCTCAATTTTCAAAAGCTATCTTCAGGAAAGAACTCAACAAGTTAAAATTGGTTGTTACACCAGTGATGCAGAAACTCTTACTTTTGGAGTCCCGCAGGGGAGTGTCCTTGGCCCAACACTCTTTCTGATTTACATTAATGAGCTCTGAAATCTACGGGGTGTTGGGGGAAGGATACTCGCCTACGCGGACGACACAGCCATCGTCTTCACTTGCAGAACTTGGGATGATGTATATGCAAAAACTGAAATAGGATTAGCCAAAGTTGCAAGCTGGCTCACGAAAAATCTCCTAACACTAAATGCACAAAAAACAAACTTCATTTGTTTTGCACCATATGTATCCTCTCAGCTATGTTGCCCGTTGCATATCAGGATCCATAACTGTTGTAACTCTGATTACAGTCAGGGCTCCTGTGCTTGTCCAATAATAAATAAAGTCTCCCAAATCAAATATCTTGGAGTCATGTTAGACCAAAGGCTAAGCTGGGACTGTCATCTGGAATTATTAATAGCACGGACTCGTAAACTGATCTGGGTATTTAAATCCCTAAGACAGGTAATGCCACCTAGCCTACTGAACAATGTGTATAATGCGATAGCTGAATCAGTAATTACATACTGCATACCTGTCTGGGGTGGATGTGCTAAGACCAGCTTTCTTGAGCTTGAACGTGCTCAGAGATCACTAATTAAGGTAATGTACACAAAGCCTTACAGGTTTCCCACAAAAACACTATACGACATTTGCGGCCTTCTCTCAGTTATGAAACTTTACATACTACATTTAATATTAAAACACCAAAAATCCTTACCTTATGATGAATCCCACCTTAATAGGAGAAGGGCTCTCACTGTTTCACCCTCCTACCCTGTTCGCACTACTTTCGCACAAAGGCAGTATTTATCTCAGTGTGGCTACCTTTACAACAAAATAAATGATGTTCTTAACGTCTATCTACTAACACTTTTTAAATGCAAAGAATCTTTGTCAAAATGGCTGACAACTTTAAGCTATGACGAAGTAGAATCTTTATTAGAAAGGATAACATAGATGGAACAAACCGATATATTTACTTGACAGAATCAATCCTACTCACACACACTACACTCACACACACACACACACACCCACACACACACACACACACACACACACACACACACACACACACACACACACACACACACACACACATACACATACACACACACATCTTATCAGGTATTCATCTTAACATAATTATCTAGGTTATCAAGTAATAATCTAATTATTCTTGTTTCATTTGCTTTACACTATTGTCTAAACTTATTTTTAGGTAACATCTTAGATTGTAATTCTTTGATTAATTCATTTTGCGTTATACTATTGTCTAACATTTTTAGATTGTAATTCTCTGATTAACTTTAGTGATTTAGCACAAATACCTAGTTCTTTACTTTCAAATCTTATTTTTAAGGAAACGAGGGGAAGTAGGGAACATTCCCACTACAATTATCTTCGGATAACTTACTGGGAAGACCCGGCACCAAATGTATGCAAATATTTTGAAATAAATGAATTTTTTTTTTTTTTTATAGCTAGTGGCACTATAGAGATACACATGTTTTCTGAAACAACCTTAGAAAACAATCCTAAAAATGTCAGCCGTGGCGATAGCAACCATATTGTTTCGGCTGTTAACGCTTTGCCTACCCCGCAAGGGTTAAAGGCGTGATATATGTATATATGTATGTAAGGGCGCCTGACATGACGTCGTTTTGTCCGCTGACCCTTGTACACACTTTTGACGCTCCGATCCTCACACATTACTATGTGGTCGAGGTAGCGAAGTCAGCGACTCTTTGTCTCTCCAATACTTTGATATGGATAAAAGTTTATTGTGATTATGATAATCAACATTATTTTAATGGTAATATAAATGAAATTACCTTTGGTCCGACGTTCAGCTAAGTTGCATCAGCTGGTCGCAGGTAGAAGTACTACACAAGAATACGTAAGACAAGAATATGAATGAATGGCACCGAAAAGGCGATGATGTCAGCTATGCTGATTTGGTAATCGCCCCATTCGCCTAAGTTTCTCACCGATTTCACTTGCAATGTAAGCTACCTTAGTTAATCTCAAGTGAAACCTAACATAGGTGCACCGTAACATGCTTATTTGAGGCAGTTCTAGTTAATTTCGTGTGACGTTAAACACTACTTCCGAGCTGATCTGATTACGGACTCTCAGCGCCGCATGTTACACAGCGTTTGACTGTACCAACTATATGTAGGCACGCTTTTGTCTCTTGTGGGATAGGCAGAGCAAAAGCGGTCGGGATTGCTGCATCAAACCAATACTACAATAGACTTCAATTAATACACAGTCTTCTGGATTTTTTTTACGTAGCCTGTTCGATTCTGAAATTACTCTCAATTTTTTCCGGACGTGGACTTGCCTATTCTACAAGAGATATAGGCGTGATAGATACACATAAGCCAAAACAGTCCAGTGCTGGACAATGGACAAAAGCCTTTTCCATTTTCAAGGGTGTTTTTCATGCTAAATTCGGATTGTCGAGCGCAGCACAAGGTGTTGCATTGACAGGGAACGGAGCTTATTCCATATATGAAAGATCTTTCTCTCTTAGTCATATTAATGTTGCCTTTCGTTTTTATTGCTAATGATAATGAACAAACTAGAGAAAACCACGGTTCGAAATAACCTTCCTTTTTAAACGAAACTTGCTCCAGTATTTCTTAAAGCAGTTGATTGAAGTAACTTTGCTCCAGGGATGTGACTTTACTAACAAAGATGGTTTAATTAATTTTACTAAAAAGAAATATATTGATTATTTCTGGTTGCAAAAAAGATCGTTTAAAAGTTACTAAATATTATTATTTAATCATAAGTGTTTAAACATTTTTTATTAGATTTCACGCAACAGTTATTTATTTGCATATTTTCAAGAGTTTTTATAATAAATTATGCTGCAAAAAATGTATATTAATACAAGGAAACTAAAATAACGTAACATGTATTTTGGTTGATGTTACGGAAGACCAATATTTTGTCCCACCACATTACATTTCAAAATCGAATTTTTGCAAAAAAGAAAACATATTATGAATGAATTAATCAATCAAAGATTCATATTCGGATATTTAAAAAAGATCGATTTATTTAAAAATGGATTACTCAATTTTCCCATCCCTACTTTGCCCTGTGAAGTTAGCGGTGTACCGTCAAAGAAGACTGGCCCGGACAAGTTTGATGGGCTCGCGTGCGCGTCACGAGTCTCGCAACCAGCAGAAACTTCAGCTCTCTTTTTAACCGACTGAAAAAAGAGGGTATTAATTCAGCATGCCTATAAAGGTATTAACAACTTCCTAGCGGCCCGCCCAGCGGCTGTGCCCGCTGTAATTTATTTTCCCGTGGGAATAAGTTGCTTTCCCAGCAAGTTTTATACATGTAACCTTCCTCTTGCATTACTCCATCTATTTAAAAAGCCAGCTTCAAAATTTGTTTTGCAGTTTTAAAGATTTAGTAAAAATATTAGCTGCAAACACATTAAGGGGTGAATCAACCTATGAAACTGAACAACTTTCCTCACAGAACATAGGTCTAGATATTAAAAAAAAATTAAGGCCTCCCATACAAAATTACCAACCACCGACCAAGACTGTAAGGAAGGGGCAAAAAAAATCATTATTCGACCTATGTCTCTTGGGGAAATCTATTCAGTTTCATGGGCTGGTTCACCCCTTAAAATATTTGCAGCTAATTTTTTTACACCCTATACATACAGACAGGCGAAAAGCAACTTTGCTTTATACTATTTAGTGACGATACAATAAACAAATCAGAGGCTCTAAGATCGCCAATCCTCCTGCCAAGCGTGGCGACTATGGTAAATACCTACTTTCCAATAGAGGAAGGAGGAGGCCCTATGTCCAGCAGTGGACTATTCTGGCTGCTGGCTGAAGCTATAGAAAACAGTCAGCCGTGCCTTGCCACTGAATTATCGAAGAAATAAAATACTTATAACTATGTAGATTCAACTTATTTGGTTCTGCTTTTTCTTAAAATATTTGTCTTATGGCGGGTGACAGGAGGAATCCAGGTGGTGTCGGGAAAAGGGTAGCTACCTGCCTGGCCGGGTGTTGTGGCCAGGGGACCGACGGGTCCACCTGGATTGGATTAGAAGTTGTATAGTATGCGTTGCGCGGTGAACACTTCGATACCGCGTTTCAGGCCCATTGTTCTGTCACGTGGCGCCATCTCTCCGATATGTTGAGAACTCCTGTTGCGTCTTGTATGCTTGTGAACCACTTGAGTGAGCTTCATGTTGTAGCCACCAGAGGTCGCTACAGTCTTCAGAACTTTAATGACCCCAATTTTGAACTTTTGTGGGTCCTTCCATGATGTTTTTCGTATAAACAGGTTTGCTTTTTTACGTAACACGTCTCATAATTCGATTGATCCGGCTGCACGCATCAAAATACACGACTCATGCGGCGATACCTCGCTTTTGAGGCGTTCCATTTAGGTTTGATTAAAAAATGCAACCATTCCATTAGAATTTTTTATGACGTTGTCACGTTCAATTATCGTCAGTAAACCGACTTTACAGACAACCGTTATTTTTTGCAATAAAAACGCAAAGGTTTGTCGACGATTGCGATGCAAAGGTTTTATGGAATACTGAACACAACCTAAAGGAATATTTGACGATATGTTCCCGTTTTTCACGAATTGAAGACCGGTTTCAAAACAGGGGTAACAGAGTATTTTTGACTGCGGATGTTCGATGTTTTGCGGCAACAGGAAGGTAAAGTTTGTGTTGAGTTCACGGTATGGAACTGAGTCAACAAAGCAACTAGTAGCAATAAAGTCGAATGTCGGATTTGAAGGTGTGCGGTGATTTTTTAACTCTCGGTGCGGTTTTTTTTAAAGCTGTGGCGTCAAATCTCATGGGTCGAGACGTAGTTTTCCAATGAAGTGGTCGGTCAGGTTAGTCAAAGTAATGTAAAGTTTGTGGCATTACGCCGAGGGAGCGTCCACAACACAGTGATCCTAGTCGGACACTAGCGCTGCGTCGACAGCGGTTGAGCGCTTTTAGTATGGGAACGACTCGGTGTCCCACACGAAAAAAGAGAGAGAGTATGGGGATTGACGTTTCTAGTATGATTCTTACAAAGCGCTGCGAATTGCGATATTTTAGCGCTCCGTCGTGCACTAAGTGTGCAATCCACCATAAACTATAGATTTATGTGTGATAAAGTTGTTTCTAACAAAAGCTCAAATATAAACTATTACAATCAGAATTGTTTACCCCATGACTACACATACCATAAAATGTTCTCTATCGTTGTTCCGAATTTCGCTGAATAAACTCCAATATAGCTAAAGCTAAACAAACTTGTTTTTACAACAGAGCAACTATTGCAACGATTGTAGCTAAATAAATGTACGGTCCAAAAAGCTCAAAATATTTATAAGGGTTTGCGTAGCAGTCGGAAACCAGCTTTTTCCAATTCCAAAATCAAAATTAAAGGCATATTTTGAAATTGCTTACACAGACATTCGTCAAGCCATTATCGTGTGGGACACGAAGTCTGTAAACACCCCAATGATTTTTATGTTGCTGAATGTATGTTATGCCGTGTGATGCCGGCTTAGAATAGCATCACCCCACATCCTTCCCGCGGGTGTCGTAAGAGGCGACTTTCTTAAGGGGAGATTTTGGTGTATCAAAATTTTTAGGCTACAGGCTGACAACCTGTCACTATAGGTAGTGATACACATGTTTTCTGAAACGACCTTGGAAAACAATCCTCGAAAATGTCAGACGTGGCGACAGCGACTGTATTCTTACGTTTTACTAGTTTACTTAGGTTTTACGTGGTATTTACAAAAAGGAGTAAAGTTTTAGCTTTCGAAAAAAAGATTTTGATGTTTGTCGATCACATACATTATACAAAAAAAAAACGGGAGGCAAGAATTCTATTTTGCGTGTTTTCATTTAAATAAACATTCCGACAAATACAGCTAAGATACGTAAGTTGTAAAATTATTTGAAATTAAATTTCGCGTGTTTTTAGCAGAAAAAAAAAACATTTTGACAGTTCAAGAAAATTGCAAAATGGTCTGAAATTGTTGCCTGGTTTGGGACCTATACTCCCACCGTAAATTTACAGCCCAAAAGTTGAAAATATTTATGTAGCAGCAAACGAACACGCATAAGACTAACGCTAGGTCACAAGTTAGAGGCCAACCCACGACCTAGTTTTCTAGACATCGATAAAAGCCACTTTTCCTATTGAGAATGTGGTTCCTACCTTCTGCGGGCTTTTACAAAAGCATTTAGTTTTCATATTACCTTCATGCTACGCAAGCAATAATAATAATCATCGCCTTGTGCCGTGTGATGCCGGCTTGGAATAGAATCACCCCACATCCTTCCCGCGGGTGTCGTAAGAGGCGACTTAGGGACTCGAGAGTGTTGGTGTATTACAATTTTTAGGCGACAGGCTAACAACCTGTCACTATTGTGATACACATGTTTTCTGAAACAACCGTAGAAAACAATTCCCAAAAATGTCAGACGTGGCGATAGTGGCCGTAATCTTACGGCCTTTAACGCTCTGCCTACCACGTAAGAGATTAAGTATATGTATATATGTTGTACGGATGACGTGACAACCTCTTTTAGTTGTATTACGACGGCTCATCATCATCTATTGAAGGGCATTGCCCTTGTCGGTGGAATATCCGCCAGCTTTTTCTGTCCGTCGCCTTCTCCTTGACTTCTCTGTACGACTTGACCATTACTTTCTCCTTTATCTGATCCAAATAACTCCTTCTTGGTCTTCCCCTTCCTCTGCTTCCTTCAATCTTACCTTCTTGACAACGGCTGCATGTACTAAAAAACATTATTCATGCGGGTGCTGCTCTGGGGCGTTACCTTTGAGGCGTTACCACGAAGTGCAAGCGAGAGCATGAAACAGTTACAAAGAGGAACTATCAGCCATTTGTCTCATATGAATTGTGGAGTTTATTAGAGAAGTGTCCAGGATGATGAAGAAGAAACGTGGTTCTGAATCAGTAGACTTTTTATTAGGCGGAGTAACACACCTTACGCCACAAAGAACAAATTCAATCTGCGGGGCGCTCACAGGCGCGAATGAAAAATATAATGGAACCGGAAGTACAAATTATTTGAATTTATGAAATGTAATTAAAAAAACAATTAATAGTATTAAACAAAACGTAAGCGTTAAATAATAGCAATCTTCTACTAAAATCGATATTTATAATAAATATGAAATCACTTAGGATGATTATTCATGATAATTAACTTATTTAAATTATAATTTGACGGTGGAAACTTCTACCATTTAGCACGAGATGGCGCTAGTATATTAGGCGTAACTGGACTGCAATTAACAACTGAAAGCTTTATTCTTACAAATTTATAATTACCGCAAATAAATGTATATTAACAATGTAAGATAAATAAAGATGTAATTTACTATGGTGTTCGTATCGATAATTTAATTAAATAGCAGAGGTTCGTTAACTTAAACTACTAGATTCATGTCCAGTTGGAGGTGGCGCTGGTGGGGGCGGATGACGCTGGTAACACTCGGCCATCCTGCGCTGGCCGTGCCCCACGGCGATCGCCGGTTACAGCTCTACTGCCGCCGCCTCCGAGTGTGTTGTTGCTCTGGAATAGAAAATTTACCACACAGTATCCAGAATCCAATAATACATGTACAATGATGATTTTCCTCACACAGATCACATAGTCTCCGACTGCTCACATAGTTTTGTCATAAATGCTACTAATTCCAATACTTAGAACATAAAATCTTATTAATTCAACTGAAACGTTTAATGGGGCATAAAAAGTTCACATAGAAAACTCAACTCACATAGTACCTACTGTCATGTAATCACATAGTACCCTATCAATCACATAGAATATCACATAGGTAGTAGTAGTTCTGATTTTGCAATGCAGTAAATAACCCATTTTTTAAATAATTGCTTACTGAAGAAAATGATTAAGTACCACTTAGCTTAATTTAACTCGTTTTGACAAATATGATATGAACGGAGATACCGCTGCTCCACCAGATTCTTACAAATTGCCACATAGTCACGGGATACAAAAATAAGCAGCTAAAGTAGGTAGGTATATTTCTTTGCCATCTGTAAGCTCACAGGTTATTTTTGTTGTAGGTATGTTGTCTTAGATAAGCGTGCTGGATAATAATTACCAAGCTATGGGCGACGATTAGATAGTAAGTATAGGTAGGTATATCAGTTAGCTCCAAAAATAAGATATTACCTACTTTCGGACAAATGAATGTATTTACATAATTTACAATACTCTGTACATAGGTGCATTCAAACATCAACTTATATTCAAATTTACAAAATACCTATTTACGCTATAATTACTTCCTTTTATTTATTTATTAGTTTCATTACTATTCTATATCTTTTGAATATAAATTAGCTTTCTAAGAGGTCAATCAAATCGTCACGATCTACTTCATTATCACTACCAGAACTATCATCAGTTGACATGGTCGTTTTGTAAGGCCGCAGAGTCTCGCCTCTAACTATCGCGCTGAATTTCCTGTACCCCTTCAGTCCCTTTATGCTACTAATTGTGTACCTATCTATATGGTGATCTGCTTTGCAAACTTTGTATGGTCCCGTGTAAACCCCGTCTAGCTTCCTAGTTACTTTGGCTGTTGCATCCCTAGCAATGCCGCCTTTCCACAAAACCAGTTCCCCTACTTTATACTTTCGGCATTTCTTGCGTTTGTTGTCAAAATCCCTTTTCATTAGAGTCATGTTCCTATCAATGCGCATTTTTGCGTCCTGCCTCCGTGAACCTAAGTCTTCCTGCTGAGTCTCATAGTTTTGAGGTGTATTCGAGGGAAGAGCGGGGAATCGAGTGTTTGAATGACCGAACATCAAACTGAATGGTGTTTGGCCTGTGGTCGAGTTTGGGGTGTTATTAATACCCCATACTACGTCAGCCAACTTGTTGTCCCATGTGCATTCAGACTCTGACATTGTATTAAGACCATTGAGAAGAGTTCGGTTTACTCTTTCGACTTGGCCATTTGATCTCGGGCTGGCAATCGCGTTCAATGTGTGTCTGAATTGCATTTCTTGAGAAAATTGTTTAAAATAGCGGCTAGAAAATGCTTTGCCCCTATCAGTTATAATCCTATTCGGGTTACCGAATTGGGTCATAACTTCTTTGAGAAGCCTGATTGTCTCGATGGAGCTGCAATTTTTAGCTGCCTTTGCAAAAACGAATTTGGTGAACGAGTCGATAATTACAAGGACGTATGCGTTACCTTTTCGTGTTTTAATGAATGGCCCGAGATGATCAGCATGTAGAGTATGCTAGATAGGGACCTTTTCTATTGGATATAGTTGCCCTTCTACTTTTCCATAATTCCCTTTTCCAAAAGAACACTGCAAACAGGAGTTAATATATTTCCTGATGAACCTTGTCATCTTTGGAAACCAAAATTGGGCTTTGATTGCATGTTCACATTTTTCAAAACCGGGATGCCCAATTTGATCATGCAGTTTCTGTAACAGTCCGTATTTTGCTAATTTCGGAATTACAAATCTTTCCCCTGCCAAAGTTTTTCTATACAAAATACCGTCTTTAGCGATATAGTTAGCATTAATGTCCGCATTAACTGTTGGTTCACGAAGTCGAGTCAGAATTTGCTGGATGTTTTCATCTTGCATTTGCAGCGTGATCAACCAGTTAGAGTTTTCTATCATTAGAACATTACTAGTCGTAGGGTTCCTGCTTAGTGCATCCACGTGTTTCATGCGGTCACCAGGTCTATATTCGATCTCAAGATCGAAATCTTGAATGGTGAGCCACCAGCGGGCTATACGAGGGATTAAATCCCGTTTCAATAGCGTGGAACGCAATGCTGCACAATCTGTTACTACTCTAACCGGGATCCCCGTCAAGTAAATTCTGAAACGTTTGAGGGACTCTACCACAGCAAGCGTTTCTAATTCGTAGCTGTGGTAGATACTTTCCTCTCTACTTGTTACCCTGCTAAAATATGCAATCGGTTTTAGACTACCGTCCTTCTGGTATTGCATTAGAATCCCTCCTAGTCCTAATTTGCTCGCGTCTGTATGGAGCTCTGTTTTTGCATCCTTATCATAAATCCCTAGTACTGGTTTCTCAATTAATCGTTTTTTTAATGTTTGGAACGCTTGCTCTTGTTCATCGCCCCACTTCCATTCTACATTATTTCTCGTCAGTTCCGTCAACGGACGAGCAATCAGTGCAAAATCCCGAATGAACTTTCTAAAATAGGAAGTTAGTCCGATAAATTGACGGATCTCGTGGACATTGCGGGGTCGATTGTAATTTGCAACGCAGTTTATTTTTGCTTGACCTGGCTGAATAGTCCCTGCAGTAATTTCGTGTCCTAGATAAGTGGCTTTATTTTTCAAGAATGAACACTTTTTTAGGTTTAATTTTAGGTTTGCGTCCCTGAGTAACTGCAATACTGTCTCTAAAAGATCTAACCCTTGCTCTATGGTGGCGGTAGGTATCATCACGTCGTCTAAATATAGGGCAATGTCTTTGCTTACTGTACCTAATGCCATATGGATTAGTCTCGAAAACACTGCCGGAGCATTTGCTAAGCCAAATGGCATCTTTAAAAACTCGTATTGTCCGGTTGGTGTTACAAATGCCGTTTTATCTATAGATGCCTCATGTATAGGAACTTGATAATAGCCCTGGGCAAGATCTAAAGTCGTGAAATAAGATTTGCCTGATAATCTTGTCACTTGATCTTCTATATGAGGTAAAGGGTATCTGTTTTTGATAGTTCTTGCATTTAATGCCCTATAGTCTACGCATAGCCTATAGTCACCCCCTTTCTTCTTAACCAGTACAACCGGGCTGGCATATTCAGAACTAGATTGCCGAACAATACCCGCATCCAAAAGATCCTGCACCTTCTCATTCACTATCTCACTTTCCTTGTGAGACAACCTATAAGGCTTAGCAAAAACCGGTTGACTAGAGTGAGTTCTAATGTTCATTTCAATCAGGTCTGTGCAGCCTAAATCTTTGGTGTCTCTAGCAAATGACTGGCTGAATCGGTTCAATAGTTTCATTAAATTATCCTTTTCGCGTTCATTAAGTTCGCCCATATCAACGTCACTCACATCGAGACTAACGGTACTTTGTGAATCGTCTTTAATTGAAAAAACATGGCACTGAATGTCGCTCGACTGCGATAAAAGTGACTCAGCCCTTGCTATACTTTTATGAGCTGGCCAAACTAGATCCTCACTACCTAAATTATTCACTCTAAGGTGCGATTTGTTTGTTTTTATGACAGCTTCGGGAATACAATACGATACACGTCCTAACTCAACCCACACTGCATTTGCTAAAAATGACTGCTCCCTGTCATTGCCGCAATCAACATAGACTTCGACAAACGTGCTGCTATGTTTTGGAATAGTGACGTCATCTTTTAGATTGACCGTGAATTTAGTAACGCAATCGTCTGAGTTTAATCTTATGTCGTCTAAAATGTCTAACAGTTTGTAGGTAGGAACAAAATTTACGGAGGTCTCTGTGGTAACTAAACTGACATTGCTTTGATTTATCATTGTTTGTCCGAGAACTATATCAATATCCGATAAGTCACAACTTGTGATTTCTACAACGCCCTCTAACTTTAAATTATCAACTTCTTCTTTTCGTGTGGGACACCGAGTCGTCTAACGACCCGATGAACCCTAGTGTCAGAATTCTTCAACCGCCTTCTACAAGTAGCAGGCTCCTGACATGGTTGTGTAACGACCGCCGTCTAAGTTATCATAGACAGCAACCGGGACCTACGGCTTAACGTGCCATCCGAAACACGGAACCATCTTACTTACGGACAATCGGGTGGTTCAGCCCGCAATGTCCTAACCAGACTGGGAACAAATTCACAAAGTGATAAATAATATCAATTTTGTGAGTGACCCACCGAGAATCGAACCCGGAACTTTCTGCGTCAGAGGCAGTCGCACTACCACTGCGCCACATCGGTCGTCGTAATTATCAACTGACACAAGTACTTTGCACTTCCCAAGCGATCGCGCACTTCCTCCTCCAAAACCTCTCAAAATCACGTTAGATGGCAGTATTTCTAGTTGCAAATTTTGAGCTGCTGCGAGTGCAAGTAAATTGACCTTGCTTCCTGTATCTATATACGCATTTAACTGGTAACCATTGACTAGCACACTCCGTTTGTAAAGATCTAAAAATATGTCATACGTAATAACGAAAATATTAGGATGACTAACCTGTCGTAATTGCTGTTGCTGTGAAGTGCTCGGGCCGAACCAGCAGTTGGCAGTCGTGTGTCCTGAGCGATGGCAGGTCTCGCAAAGCTGTGGCTGCCGGCAGTCCTTCGCTTGATGTCCTGGTCTTCGGCAGAAGTAGCACACCTTCGGTAGATTTGTTTGCTGGAGACTCGTAGTACTTGAAGTAGCACCGCCTCTTCTCCACGTAGATTTCCCAGAGGTATACGCCGCTTCCACCCGCTTAAAGTTTTCTAACGATGATAAGTATCCATAGTACAGCTCTTCTGGAGACTGGCATTTGTAGGCTTTCGCATTTCCTCTTAACTCTGCTGGCAATCCGCGGATTATACACGAATTTGCATCTTCGCCGTCGATTCCACACTTTTTGAGCAAAGAAAGTTTAGCGTGGTAGTATTTAGTCATGGTTTCATTATCCTTCTTACTTCTAGCTAACATGAGCTCCAACTTGTCTACGTAGTCGCTAGAGCGTGGAAATGCTGTGCTGAGAGCTTCTTTCCACTGTTTCCAGTTCAGGTTGTAGTTCTCCAAGTCGTCGTACCATTCTCTCGCCGAGCCACGCAGACGAAGTTGCATTATGAATTGTCGATCAGTTTTTGTCCATTGGTAGATATCCCCAAGCTGATCGATTTTATGAAGCCAGCCGTTAACATTCGTAGATGTATCTTCAGGTCGAAATTTTGGCACTAACTCGGCATCTGATGGGGTGACACGCCTTCGCTTTGTCGAAAAAGAAAAAAAATCTTCATTTTCTTCGTCTTCACACGATGATTTGCTGAATCTTCGATTTACTTTTCGTCGTTGTCCCACGCCGCCAATATAGGGGCCAGTCATTTTTGTGGGCTGGCTCATGTTCTGGATACCACTTCTGAGATATTAGAGAAGTGTCCAGGATGATGAAGAAGAAACGTGGTTCTGAATCAGTAGACTTTTTATTAGGCGGAGTAACACACCTTACGCCACAAAGAACAAATTCAATCTGCGGGGCGCTCACAGGCGCGAATGAAAAATATAATGGAACCGGAAGTACAAATTATTTGAATTTATGAAATGTAATTAAAAAAACAATTAATAGTATTAAACAAAACGTAAGCGTTAAATAATAGCAATCTTCTACTAAAATCGATATTTATAATAAATATGAAATCACTTAGGATGATTATTCATGATAATTAACTTATTTAAATTATAATTTGACGGTGGAAACTTCTACCATTTAGCACGAGATGGCGCTAGTATATTAGGCGTAACTGGACTGCAATTAACAACTGAAAGCTTTATTCTTACAAATTTATAATTACCGCAAATAAATGTATATTAACAATGTAAGATAAATAAAGATGTAATTTACTATGGTGTTCGTATCGATAATTTAATTAAATAGCAGAGGTTCGTTAACTTAAACTACTAGATTCATGTCCAGTTGGAGGTGGCGCTGGTGGGGGCGGATGACGCTGGTAACAAGTTGCTACTTATTACATACATACGTAAATCACGCTTTTATCCCATATGGGGTAGGCAGAGCCTTAACAATCGTAAACTTACGGCAGTTATCGCCACATCTGACAAATATTTAGGGCATTTCAGATGATTCGTGTATCACTATAGTGACAGGTTGTCAGCCTGTCGCCTAAAATTGTAATACATCAATATTCTCGAGTCCCTTAGTTGCCTTTTACAACACCAGCGGGAAGAAATGGGGTGATGCTATTCTAAGCCGGCATCACACGGCATGGGTCGGCTACTTATTACTTACTCTGAAAATTACCTTGACAAACAGGAAAACGGGTCGCTTATAAATCTCTAGACTTCAGAAATACAAAGCGCCAAACTCACCGAAAATCCCATGCTAGGAATGACAATAGAGGTATTATTGAAACTGGGACTTTCCGGGAACATCTGTTGTTTTGAATCACCCAGAAATCTGTTTACTATCGTTGTGATTGTAAGCGGGGTTTGACCTGTATTACGACCCTACCAATAAGGCCTGTGGGTTGTTTTCCTGTTCAGGGGGTCCTGCTGATTAACATGTAACGTTTTTTAAAAAAATCTTGACTTTAATTTGATTGATTTCATACATTGATGGTGGTGGCTAAGTTACATGCTGTGTAGTCAGCCTAACCAGCCCCGAGGCAGTACCTGTATTTTTGTATACCTCTCGAGCCGCGTTTCTACTAGAAGCATAAAATTTTTGTATAAAGAGAAAATTGTCAAACGATTTAGCCTAAACTGGTATGTTTAGAAAACATTAATGATGTGGGCGTCAAAACTTAGAATATTCTATAATAAGTTTTGTCACTTCGAAAAAAAATATTTATTTTAAACTTAGGTGGTATGAAAATAGCACTTATCGTCCATCAAAACCATCTCATTCATTAGTTCATAATACAAAATCCTTTAATTTGAAACCCATAAGTTACCATGGAAATCACATTCAGCCACAAATCACCCACAACCATGATGGTTTGACAGCTGACTGAGGCGACCTCTGGTGACCTGAATTACTCTATTTTTGAATTCTCGCATACAGCTAGTTTATGTGTATGTATCTCACGTTCTACTACTCAAATCGTTATACGCTGGCTTGATTAAAATTCAACATATTATTATACAAATTCGAGTAGTGAAAAGTATTAAGTGATTGGTTAGAACAGTCGTTGCGGACTTCTCAGCACGATTTCAAAATCACTCTTTCAAAAATTGAGTTCCAGCGTGTGAGTAAAGCCTTTTACTTGTGGTTTACATAAGCAGGTTAGAGCGTTTATACTCAGATCTTTAACCATAATATAGTCCAAATGAAGTAATAGTGCTGTGACTGGCTTGATTTTTTCCATAATTTTTAATAAAGTTTCAACGATTTAAACCATCACAAAATCAAATCGTACAATTATGTTATGACAAGTTGTATGCAAAA
This sequence comes from Keiferia lycopersicella, assembly GCA_029255805.1. Taxonomy (NCBI): domain Eukaryota; kingdom Metazoa; phylum Arthropoda; class Insecta; order Lepidoptera; family Gelechiidae; genus Keiferia; species Keiferia lycopersicella. The sequence goes on from JARACZ010000018.1 coordinate 2,458,317, forward strand.
ATGTGCTAAGGACATGAAAAATTATGAAATTGATCCTTATAGTTTCAAAAAGACATATTTATACGAATACAAATAATCTCATTATATTTAAGTATTGTCGAGAGATAACCTGCTTAGAATAGCAACACCCGAACTCTACCCGTGGGTATCGTAAAAAGCGACTAATAAATAATTATCCAGGGAAAAGGCAGCAGCCTTCCCTGTGAATGCAAGATCTTGCACTGCGCTCGCCAATTCGCCTGCCAAGCAGCGTGGTGAGTATGGCAACACCTCCCCAAACGGGTAGACCTATGCCCAGAAGTAAACTTTTGTGGCTGTTTATGTAGATCGGTAACCATTTCAACCAAATAAAAATAATAATAATCAAACGTTATACATTGGGTTTTGTTATGAAATTATTCTACATACATACATAAATCACGCCTTTGTCCCTTACGGGGTAGGCAGAGCGTTAACGATCGTAAAATTACGGTCTTCATCGCCACGTCTGACAAGTATTGAGGGCCCTTTTAGATGATTCATGCATCACTGTAGTGACCTTCGAGTCCCATAGTTGCCTCTTTTAACACACGCGGGAAGGAAAGGGGTGACGCTATTCTAAGCCGGCATCACACGGCACGAAATTATTCTAATTGCTATATAGCGTAAAACAACTGAAAATGTTAACATATTGCGGCTCGTTGTTAAGCTTGATTACTCGAAAATTGCGATAGAAGCTTGTTTAATCATTTTTCGTTTAAAATTAATTCGAAACGTAATTACATTTTGTACGTGTAGTCTATCAGAGTCTCGTAGATCATTTTCATAGCTTGTACAGTGGGCATCAGCTCTACCTTTCCACTTTTTAAGCAATTTTTCAAGTCTGGGTCATTAATAAAATACAAAAGTTGTTCGCTTAAAACTATTGTTTAAAAATACTATACACTCTATTTATAGTTTCTAGTAATATCATAGTTAGTATGTACTGGTAATATTCAAAGTTTGAATTGATAAACAGAAAAATAATTACAGCAGTACGTACGAGTATGTGTTTTGTATTATAAGTTTAAAAGTGTGCGTGTATTACAAGAGAAATGACATCATCTTTTCATATTTTCATATAAAATATCGTATGAAGAAGTAGCTCATTTGACCTGCCAGTCGTCAATCCTATAATATAGTTTAGTTACATTTTACGGTTTTGTCTTCTTCTTCTTCTTCTTTTCGTGTGGGACACCGAGTCGTCCAACAACCCGATGAACCCTAGTGTCAGAATTTTTCAACCGCCTTCTACAAGTAGCAGGCTTCGGACATGTTTGTGTAACGACCGCCGTCTAAGTGATCATAGACAGCAACCGGGACCTACGGCTTAACGTGCCATCCGAAACACGGAACCATCTTACTTACGGACAATCGGGTGGTTCAGCCCGCAATGTCCTAACCAGACTGGGAACAAATTCACAAAGAGATAAATATCATCTTTGTGAGTGACCCACCGAGAATCGAACCCGGGACCTCCTGCGTCAAAGGCAGTCGCACTACCACTGCGCCACATCGGTCGTCAAGGTACGGTTTTGTAGATTCTTGGTAGTTTAAATTCAGAGCCAAAAGTTCTGTATTAATATTGTTGTCGTCTCTATCCTAGGTTAGAGGTATATTAGCTTATTGAAGGCAAGAAACATCAAAAATGATTAAGTTCACCTGTTTTTTACTATAGAAACCTAATTGACCATCGATTAACAATATTTTTTTTTAAATAAGGGAAATAACGAATTACTCACAGTGTAACATTTTGAGAAGAATATTCTTTCATATCGATTACTTTTTGGGTATTTATTACTTAGTATTTTTTAAGATTTTGTCCATATTCTAAATCAGAAAAAACATCATATTTCGCTTCTTAAAATGAAAATGGATTCGTTCTTTAGGCTCGCAAGGACAAGAACCTAGAGGTACCACAACAAAACACGGCACGAAATATGAGGGTAGCAGATGCGTGAAATCTGCGCAATATTGTAAGAGAGGTACCCACGGGGTACGTAAGCGACTAAGCGTAGGCGATATCTCAACCCTCAGGTGCCCATTGCTTTTCATTTTGGCCGACTTTAACAAAGAAAGTTATGGATTCGATGTGTAATATGGTGTGCAATGGCAGATTTTTATTGATTTGTGCCTTTTACCTGCTTTATACTAAATATTTTGATTGCGATCCGTGCGTACGTTATTATAATGTTATTAATAAATTTTCATTTTTATTTTCCCAAATCACGCCTTTGTTTCTTTTCGTACATTTAGGTATGGGGTGTTTAAAGCATGTTCGTCTTTTTTCTTCAACAGTTCACTGCTAAATATTATACGCCTCCCCTTACTTACATACATACATAAGTACATACATAAATCACGCCTGTATCAAAAAGTTTGAGGGAATTTCAAAAGACTGTGTATTATTATAGTGGCAGGTTGTCAGCCTGTCGCCTAAAATTGCAATACACATCAGACCTCAAAGCCCTTAATCGCCTCTTACAACACCCACGGAAAAAATATGTGGTGATGCTATTCTAGGCGGGCATCACACGGAAATGTAGGCCGGCATCACACGGCAAACTTACTTAGGAGTATTTATTTACTTTATTTACCATACTCTTGGCAAACAATGTTCTGGAATATTCTCAGGAAACGCTGCTCTATCTGCTGTGCAACTAAAACATGATCATATCTTTGAAGCTAGCTTAACATACCCGCAATATTAAGTAACATCGTCCCGGCAGCCACTAGATGGTGCTGGCACCATTTGCCGCACATAGTCATGCCCAAACTTTGCGACTAGCCGGAACTAGCTAACTTTTGAGATGTTTCGAGTACCCCTCGTTGATGAGCTCTGTGAAAATTGAGGTCGAAATGGACTTTGTAATGAGGCAATTCTCGAAGGAGATTGTAGTACACGACTTCGTATGAGGAAATGTTTTTGCATACTACTGAACAGCTACAGGTTTTTATACAGTATCAAACTATTCCAAACTTAAAGCAGAACCAGATAATGCTAAAGATTTTTGAAAGTCTCTGAATATCATTTTCGAAGAAAAAAGTTAAAAACCGATCATTGAGATCAGAGGAAGATCTTTATAAATTGGCCGCTTTTCATTGACTGGTAGTATCAGTGGCAGTACTTTTGTACGTGTATTTTTATATTAAAAAAATATTCACATAGCAAAAATAAGATTTGTGTTGCTCGCTGCGCATGATATTTGTGATCTGTGGTTTTATTTTTAAAGACACTTAAAAATAGTATCGTCTTCGACGCAATCAGCTAATGCATAATATTACTGCCTGTTGGAAAAGACTAGGAGCAGCTCGGAGGAGATAATGGTCGTTTTCTATACCCTGCATACTTTATTCTTTTTAAGACTTGTTCATCTTTTCAGGCACTTAATATTGCTATCACTATACCCACGTACTAAACAGAATTGTGACGTCACCGCTTATCGTCGTTCCTTCCAAACTATAAATTTCACGATCCCACAGTCAGTTGCCTGCGAAAAGTTTCGCCTTAAAACATTCGTAGGAAAAGATCCTCTAGCCATGAATATTTTTCACATCTGTTTTGTTTGTGAATTTCGTGTTATGGTAAGAATAGCAGCAGTTTTAGATGCTTACCTATTTACTTTATACACCAACATAGAAAAGCCCTATAGCTTTCTGAAACGTAGAGAGGAACATGAGTCATTGTTCACGTTTCAAATTAGCGGGAGACAAAAAACCATACAAATTACTTTACTCCCTAGGAGAGAAAAGATGCAACTGTCAAAACTAAACTGAACGTAAATATAATATTTTCGCAGCTAAAATGAAAGCTACTTGACTGACTGAGACTATACGATTGCATATTATAAAAATAACATTTTAAAAACAGATTCCCGACGCATGTTTAACGCAGACACTTGCGTGGTTTGACAAACGCTAGTAACAGTGTAATATCATTGGACTGATGCGTCACGGATGCGCTATATTAATTCAAAACTGAGCGTTAAGTGTGAACACCGCCTAAAATGAGCTTTTATAAAACATCTGCAAATATTATACTAGTATAGTGTACCTAATAGTGCTAATAGTTTTATCTATTTCGGTGATCGGTTCCATGTCACGCGCGTCCCCATGCATAAAATATCGGAGCCTTTCTCCACTTATCCGGCATCCGTCATTTGCCGGCCCGTCAATTCCGATTCGATTTCGAAATCTGTTACACTATATACATGCTTTTGCACTCTTCCGGCATCTGGCATTTATCGATCCGGGAGTTTTTCAAACCGAAATTTGGATTCTGACGGCCTGAAGTATGCATGTAAAAGGTACTCTTTGAACTCTACCATGACGTCATTCTAGTTTCCGTCTTTTACCGGATAGGTGAAAGAGCGTCATCCAGCATTCGATTATTGTCGGAAGGCTACTTCCGACATCCGGCAACCGGACCGGATAAGTGGAGAAACGCTGTAATCCGTATATCCTGGGCCAGTCAGCCTGGGCATCCATTTTTAAAACATATTCAACAGTTTAACGTCAGACGTGGATCAAACCTATTTCTATATTGCGGAAGGGCATACTTTGCTCAATGCCACCTGTATTTGTGAAAATTGTTTAAGCCGCGAGATCCCGATTAAGTAAAATTTTTGCTACATTAAACTAGATTTTCCAGTAGACAATACATTAGAGATTTGATTGCTCATTTATAAATGCAACATTAAACTATGATGATAGCTTTAAAAGCTCAAAATACATGAGCGACATATAATTATTTCGAATATGAACTCAAAATTTGGTTGGAAAGAGACATAAAAAATGAAGGCATTATTAGAATAATTCCACAAAAGACTTAAAAAATATGTTTAGGAATCTAAAAAACTAAATTGTATTAAATTAGCTTTTACAATATCCACGAGAGCAGTAAGCTGACATTATTTACACTCTGCATATTCTAGATTTCATCATGAGTTCAGGAATATAACACTCTTCCTTTTGAAGCCTTCAAAGTGTCCTAATCGCAACTCGTGGCTAAGATGACACGATAGATAGATCTTCTTTTCGTGTGGGACACCAAGTCGTCCAACATCCCGATGAACCCTAGTGTCAGAATTTTTCAACCGCCTACTACATGTAGCAGGCTTCTGACATGGTTGTGTAACGATCGCCGTCTAAGTGATCGTAGACAGCAACCGGGACCTACGACTTAACGTGCCATCCGAAACACGAAACCATCTTACTTACGGACAATCGGGTGGTTCAGCCCAGGTGGTTTGCGTCTGCCTAACTTTTGACAATCTTTGCCCAGCTCTCATCACATGAGCAAAGATCATAACGTCATCTTTTATGGGGTCTACCTTTTCAACGGCCATTTCTATAAAGATCTATACAATGACTGCCACCTAGCACTGCTTTTTCGGTACAAACGAAACATAGTTCTGCAAGTTGTACATACATACATACATAAATCGCGCCTCCTTCCCGTTGGGGTAGGCAGAGACTAAATCCTTCCACTTGCTTGCTTCCAAGTTGTATCATGATAAATTGTACTCTGATTCCATAACATCACCCAAATTCTGCCTGCGTAGGGGTCAAGCAGTTCCCTGATCTTAAACTGTGCTCACCAATCCACCCGCCAAGCGTGGTGAGTATGAAAAAGCCCCTAATCGGAGAAGGCGTACGTCCAACAATTGATTGTTGTTGCCCTTAAAAAATGATTTAACCAGTCGCATTTCAAACTTGTGACACATCTGTTTCTCATGATCAACAGTAACCTTCCCTACCTCAAGATAATTCAGCGCGCCACCCTTACGCTACATGAGACGAAATTGTTATGTCGAACGAACACTGAAAATGGGCCCTCAGGCAAAATGAGGAAGGTGATGGGAGTTTTACACCAAGATAATGCACAAATGGCTATACCATGTAACGGCTAATGTGATTTTTACGCGAATATGATGGTTAGATGGCGCTATTCCTGAATCCAAAGTGCCAGGGATAAAATTGTAGTCTTTTGTTATATAAAATGGTCTTAAAAACAGGTACTTTTGACTAGACTAACCCATTTAAGAGTTGTGCATTTGTTCCTAGTCCGTTTAGGATATTGCAGGCTAAAACACTTGATTGTTCAAAAACAACAATGGTCCAGCCGTCAGACCCGTTTTTTGTCTATGATAACTTGGATGGCGGTCGTTACACAACCATGTCAGAGATCTACTAGTAGCAGAAGGTGAAAAAACATCAGGTTGTTCGTCTACTCGGTGTACTTACACAACAGAAGAATAAGTTCCCTAGTTTATGAAAAGTTAACAGAGTTTACGACAGACAGACAGAGAAACGCAAAAAGCAATTACATGTGATACTATACATTGATGTATATCTAAGTACCCTCTACTTTTGCTTCAACGAATAATATTACTTACTTAACCCTTTTTACCTTGTAAAGGTACAATTCCATTTGACGTAGGTACTTCCCCTTTATTCCTGTGGAAAACAGGATGAGACTTGAACCAATATTTTGATCGATATTATTCATAACAAAGAAATAAGAAGCTATTTACATTGTTTTGTTATATATAGGCTGTTAGGATAAGTACTAAGTTCATATAAAGATAGTACTAAGAATCTAAACAACATTCCCAAAAAAAACGTAGAAATATAAAAAAAAACGGTTGGCTGGTAAATTTTCTTTGGGAGGATGGATGGACGCAGTTTCATTAAGAACTTTACAGTAGTTAGTGAAATTCTGAAAACCATTGAATAGAGAAAACACCACTTTTTGACATACACCGCACAAATATGTATTATATTATATAATATAATTATATAAACAAAAGAGCGTCGGTGGCCAAGTGGTTAGGACTCCGGTCTTACAATCGGGAGACCCGAGTTCGATCCCCGCCATGTACCAATGTGTTTTTACTCACGTACATTTACCGGCTGCTCTTACGGTGAAAGAAAACATCGTGATGAAACCCACATTCAAATAAAATTTGAATTCAGATTATATTTGAATGTCACCTAACCTAGGTTAGCCTTCGGGTTGCAGAGGTCAGATGGCAGTCGCTCTGTGTAAAAACTTGGTTTCACGTCATCCCCTAGGTTAGGTAGCCGACCCCGACAGAACGGGCTAAGGCAAGGAAAATGATGAGTGAAATTCTGAAAACCAAATGAAAAACCACTGGACAGCTGCTCATATTACGTAATGTGATAAATACACTTAAACTGATCACGGCTTTATCCCTCGCGGGGTAGGCAGAACCAAAAATACAGTCGTTATCGGCACGTCTGACAAGTAGTTGAGGCTTGTTTCAGGTAGGGGGCGCGGTGGATAACAGATCAGAGGATAAGTCGGGTATCACTTTAGTGACAAATCATCAGCCTGTCGCCTAAGATTACTTACACTTGAAATAAGCAGCGCCTCTTACGTCGCCCTGGAGCAAAAATTGGGTTATTCTATCCTGTCATAAAACGGGGTGATGCTATTCTAAGCCGGCATCACACGGCAAATAGGGTGATGCTATTCTAAGTCACTGCACGGCATGGTTGAACAAATAAACAAGTTATAAGAAACTTATCCTTGAAAAGATACACAAACGGAAACAACTACAAAGGCTATTCTGACAGTGTTAGGGGGAGTATCCACTATCCACACTGTAGTAGCGAGGACCGCGCGCAGTCAGCTGGCCGTGTGATGCCGGCATCACCCCACATCCTTCCCGCTGTTATCTTAAGAGGCGACTAAGGGACGCGAGAGTATTGGTGTATTACAATTTTTAGGCGACAGACTGACAACCTGTCACTATAGTGTTACACATGTTTTCTGAAACAACCTTGGTAAACAATCCTCAAAAATATCAGACGCGGCGATAGCGACCGTATTCTTACGGACGTTGGCGCTCTGCCTACCCCGCAAGGGATAAAGGCGTGATATATGTATGTATGTATGTTTAAGAAATTTATCCCTGAAAAGAGACACAAACGGAAACAGCTACAAAGGCTATTCTGACAGAGTAAGGGGGAGTATCCACTATCCACACTGTAGTAGCGAGGACCGCGCGCAGTCGACCGGCTGTTATGAAATATTCATGATACGAATGCCGTGTGATGCCGGCTTAGAATAGCATCACCCCACATCCTTCCCGCTGGTGTCGTAAGAGGCGCCTAAGGGACTCGAGAGTATTGGTGTATTACAATTTTTAGGCGACAGGCTGACAACCTGTCACTATAGTGTTACACATGTTTTCTGAAACAATCTTGGAAAACAATCCTTAAAAATGTCAGACGCGGCGATAGCGACCTTATTCTTACAGACGTTGGCGCTCTGCTTACCCCGCAAGGGATAAAGGCGTGATATATGTATGTATGTATGTTTAAGAAATTTATCCCTGAAAAGAGACACAAACGGAAACAAGTACAAAGGCTATTCTGCCAGAGTTAGGGGGAGTATCCACTATCCACACTGTAGTAGCGAGGACCGCGCGCAGTCGACCGGCTGATATGAAATATTCATGATACGAATCAGGAGTGCAGGTGCCGTCCGGTGTCACTAGTGATGCGCATGTATCGATAAATTAGTTATGTGATATCGATAGTATATAAAATCAACTATTTCGAGGAAGATGAGTTGTTTCTTCTGTTGCGAGCTAGAAGATTTTTTTCCAAAAAGAATGTTGCCGAACTGCCCCAGAAATTTCAATCAACTGTACCAACAACAGACAGGTAAACACTTTTGCACAATGGTTACCTTTATGTCTGTCAAAACTTAAAACAAAATAATAATAATTTTAGTTTACAGCACCAGTTTTTTTACCGTTTTTAGACACATCTTAAAGTGGATCTTGACAATTCCTACTGAGAAATTAATATATTGACGTCTGGTCCTCCGGCTATCTAGCACCGCTTGCTGCCAGTGGTTCGACACTCCCGGGCCCATATATACTAAATGATTGTGTATGTGATATGAAAAGTTTATGGGCGTAATTAGCCACAGTACAAAGTTTATCCTGGCGACGACTTATTCCTAATTGTTAATATTCCACGTACGAAATTATGTAAATTATTATACGGACAAATTAAATGCTAAAAAATCCGTCAGCTCCCACCAGTCACAAAAATGCCACCCGCCGCATTGCCGCGTTAAATGGCGATGGACAGCGTTTCTACCAAGTTTTAAAGCTATCGATATAATATTACCCGGCACATCACTAACGTCCGGTCCTCCGGCTGTCCGGCACCGGTTTGCTGCCGGTGATTGGACACGGGCCTTTACTGAATGTGTATGTGATATTAAGGCTAGACGCGGACTAGTGTTGTTCCGCATTGATTTACTATGTTGCTGCAACTTATTGTACTGGATAAGTAGGTTGGTTCAGAGATAAAGGCGAATGGCTTTTGTACTGCTCTCGGTATAAATGAGTTTCAGTATATTAAATACTGTACTTATGTTTTTCTCTTAATAAGCTTTATGATTCGTTGTTTATGTTATTGTTGTGCTATAATTTTTTATTGATATTCGTATCTCTATAGCTAGAGTTTTGCATCCGGAAAAAGCAGGACATAGTCAGGCTTTTTGAATACTTATATGGCCAAAATAAGCGACATCCGGCCTGTACCGAGGCTTTCTATATTTTGAACATCGTGCCTCTTTTGCAGATCTACTGATTGTCATTGTCCCAATATACCCACTCCCAAAATATAGGTACCTACTACTACCTACACGTAAATATGTCCGGCTTTTTGACTCAAATACATAGCAGGCCGAATAAGTTTTTTTTACATATATGTACTTAGATTGAATATTTAAAAATCGTTAAAAATGCAAGGGGTATAATTTACCCAAATATCAGGCCAAATTCGTAGGTCTGTCCGGCTTTTGAGGTATGAAGAGGCTAACCTACGAAGATTGCGGTTGAAGAGTCTTTATTAATTTTATTTTTCTAGTATGTAGGTACTCTCATATATGACGATATGCTGTGTGTTGCCGGCTTAGAATAGCATTACCCCATTTCTTCCCGCGGGTGTTGTAAAAGGCAATTTAGGCACTCGAGGGTTTCATGTGTGTTACAATTTTAAGCGACAGGCTAACAACCTGTCACTACAGTGATACACGAATCACTTAAAAGTGTCACACGTGGCGATAGCCACCGTAATTTTACGATCGTTAACGCTCTGCATACCCCGCTAGGGATAAAGTCGTGATTTGTGTATGTATGTACTCTTTTATAACCATTTTCAATATCGAATGAGGGACAGGAAAACATTTCAGTAGGTATTTATTACTTTTATGTGGGTGTACTCTTAAAAAACATTATCCATGATGAGAAGAACCTCAGGCTCTCAGAAAACACCAGAAGATAGAGACAAACAATGCACCCCGGACAAAACCTTGTCTTGTTCATTATTATAACTATCAGCTGTAATCCATTACGGTATTGTGGGGGTAACAAAGAAGGCAGTGCAGCGTGAAGCGATGACGTCACGGTGCGAAAGCTGGAAGTGGAGTTACAGCACTTCTCCACTTGTCCGGTCCGGCTGCCGCATGTCGAATACCGGACAATACTCGAATGCCGGATGACGCTCTTCCACCTATCCGATAAAAGACGGCTAGTAGAATGACGTCATGGTAGAATTCAAAGAGTACCTGTTATATGCATACTTTTTATACGTCTGTCGCTTCGGACCGTCAAAATCCAAATTTGGGATGATTTGGGTTTGGAAAATTCGCGGATCGATAAATGCTGGATGCCGGAAGCGTGGAAAAGCATACATAGTAGTGTAATGGATTTCTAAATCGGATCGTAATTGACGGACCGGCAAATGACGAATGCCGGTTAAGTGGAGAAAGGCTCTTACGATGATTTTTATGCCAGAAAGAGTAACACACCTTCAGATCCATATAAAAAATGTTTAATTGTTCCAGTATGAAAGATATAGACCAGATATAAGATATAGAAAGATATAGTAGTTGCCTAGTTATGATGCGTAACCGCGACTTCGAATTTCTCTACACTTGTAGACAAAATTATTAATTTACGTTTTGATAAAATTCATACTATTGGACACTGTGAAGTCTTCTCGCGCGCGAGATAAGTCTCTATACTGTGCGCATCATAAAGGGGATAGTGCGACCCTTGCATACCCTTTTCGCTATGATGGATGACAGGAAACTGTTGCTGCTGCCACATACCATCTGCAACGCTGCAGCACACCGCTTGCGAAGCTTGTCAAACACTAGCCCCTTTATGAGGCGCACAGTACAGAGACTTATCTCGCCGGCGAAAAAACTTCACAAGTGTCAAATCGTATGGATTTTATCAAAACAAGTAAATAGAGGTCGTTCGTCGGTATTTCATAATGCGGTTACAATGGGTTATAATTTGATTTTTCTTGTTCATTTGAGTGTTTGATCACCACGTGGTACAGAAAATTTTACTATCGAGTTTTTTGTACTACCTACATAATTTTGCACAATACAGCAGCCCCCCTAGTTGTCAGACTAGGATCACTGTGCTGTGGACTTGGCGTATTGCCACAAAGTTTACTTTACTTTACTTTGACTAACCTTACCGACGACTTGACATTGGCAAAATACGTCTCGACCCATAAGATGTGATGCCACAACTTAAAATAATTAATAATTTTGTCAAAAAAAGGGTAGAGATAATTAAGTCGCGGTTGCGCATCCTAAGTGGGGAAGTCGAGGTCTGTTTTACGCTGTTCCTTGAAGTCACAAAGCCTCTTTTACAAGACCACCTTCTTGTCGTTGTTTTGCGAAACTTTCAAATTATTATTTCAGAAATATAACTTAAGTCTATATCTTTCAAACGCAGAGGAAATTAATAATAATCATTTCCTACATTTCCAGTCAAATTAATCCACTTTAATATTAGTCGGGAAAAGTTGCCGGGGGATCCCTTTGATCTTATTTTAGGTTTAGATCGTTCTTGGTTACTTTATCTTTACGCTGGTTTAATTATTAATAGTCGCTAGCTAAGGTTTGTGGTTTTGCTAGCGTTTTTTTTTTTTTAATTCTTTGGTTTTTTTAAGAGTTGTGGATGGAAATTACCAGAATGGGTGGTACCGAACGACGAACTTTCGTGAGCGTCGGGATGGCATAATGTATGAAATATATCCCAAAAAATGTATCGTACCTTTGAATTTATAATTTGAACCTTAATACTTACATCATAGTTTTAAAATCGTTATACACCGGCAGTTCTAACGTCAGTGTAATTGTAGAATTATGTCAAACAAAACACCCATCGGCGTATAGGCCCTTTAAAATGTCTTACTTACTTACGCAGGTGGTGTGCTCTGTCCTTAACTCTTAACTCTTGCTTCTTGGTGGCTATCTATGATAACTTAGACGGTGGCGGTTACACACCAATGTCAGATGCCTGCTACTTGTAGTAGGCGATTGAAAAAATCTAAGTCAAGGGCTCATCGACTCGGCTTCCCACACGAAAATAAGTTACTAAGGTACATGATTCTTGTCCAACTGGCACCTTGCACTTTTAGCCGACTAATAAATGAACTCCTCAAAAACCTGCAAAGTTGATCATGGTTTCTATATCTATACGTATGTGTTTATTCAGTATTTACCACCTAATCCACAAAATCTCACAGATTAAACATAACGTATTTTCGGTCGGAACGCGAATTTCACCCGTTTCCAAGTTAATTAATTACTTCAAAAGTGCGCCAACAATTTCCAACGGAAAGCAACTTTGGCTTGTAATTTCTCGTAACGAGTTTCTTATGTAAAGATGGATGACTTTGGATTGATTCTAAGCGGACTGGTACATGACTTTATTAAGCTATCAGGATGTTGAGGGGTTATGCATAAATATTTGTTTATTTTTTGCTTGACTGACGCAGAAGGGAGGTTATGTTTTCGAAGATATAATGACAGCGTGCCAGTAATACGCTATAGGCGGATCGCACACTTAACGCACGATGGAGTGCTAAAATATCACAGCGGTCTGTCAGATCTACAATAGAAACGTCATTCCCCATACTAAAACCGCTTAACCGCTGTCGACGCAGCGCTAGCGCAGGGTCGTCTGTCGAGTACGGTTTTAGTATGGGGATTAGTATGGATCCGATAGATCGTTGTTGCGATGTTTTAGCGTTCCATCGCGCGTTAAGTGTGCGATCCGCCTAAATATAAAATAATTATTTCGGTTTGAGCTATGACGACCAATGCGGCGCAGTGGTAATGTAGAAATCAAACTCCAATAAATATAGAATAAACCACCTTTATATTTGCACTTCACTTTATACTTTATATACACACTATATATACACGGTATATTATATTCACTCACTTGTAAATACACCAGTGGAATTGACTGACCGCAGGGGCGGCTGGCGTAAGACTGTCCCCCACCCTCAGCTAGCCGGGGTATATCATGGCTAGCGCCGTCAGTGGGGCAAGTGAGTGGGGTGGAGGACTAGGGGTGCGTCAGCGGCACCTGCGCTCAACTACAAGAATCATTTCACAACTTATGCTATTTAAATAAAGAACATATTATTTATAAATTAAATATGTGAAATTATATTCTATTAAATAATTAATAATATTAAATAATATTTTTAAAACTATAGCTATACACTACATCTCTTCCTCCTCAAATTGTTTTTTTGTTATATTTTGAATCAAAGAATACTTAATAGTTACAGGCAAAATCATAGAAAATTATATTAACCAAAAACATTATATTATGTATTTTACTCAGAGTCCATTACAGAACTTTGTCCCAAAAATAACTTCTAATGGTTTGTGGTCGCTGATAAGTTCGAACTCCTTACCATATAGGTATATCCGGAAATGTTCGACCGCCCATACTAAAGCCAAAGCTTCCTTCTCGGTCTGACAATATCTCCTTTCGCAATCAGTCAAACTTTTATTGCCATAAGCAACAATGCGTGAACCATCAGCATCAATTTGAATCAAAACTGCTCCTAAGCCAACTGGGCTAGCATCAGCTACTACTTGGGTTTTGTCTGCTGGGTCGTAGTAGCCAAGGGTTTTTATATTACTTAAACAGTTTTTTAGATCATCGAATGCACATTCTTGATTCGTGGTCCAATACTTGGAAATAGGCGAGCTTTTACCTATCTTTAATCGTAGGAGCAGCCTCAGAGGTTCCGTCACGGTAGCTAAGTTAGGAATCCACTTACCAACATAATTAACCAGGCCCAAGAAACTTTGTAGCTCGTCAATTGTCGTTGGAACTCTGAACTTTTGTATAGACTTGATGTATTTGTCTAAAGGCTTTGCTCCTTCTGCTGATAATTCATGGCCCAGAAATTCAATTTTTTGAACACCAAATAAACATTTAGTTTCATTTAAAAGAACACTGTTTTCTTTAAGAACTTTTAGAGTTTTTTGAAGACGAAAATCATGTTCTTCTTTATCTTTTCCGAACACAATTATGTCATCTATAAAATTAACTGTTCCTTCACAACCTAGAAGGATTCTCTCTAGAGTTTTTTGAAATATTTCTGGCGCACATGAAATACCAAACATAAGTCGCTTGTACCGGTACATACCTTTACTTGTTATAAAGGTCGTGATGTGACGTGAATCCGGATGAATTTCAAGTTGATGGAAGGCATCTTTGATATCAATACGAGAAAAATATTTAGCTTTTCTAAATTTTGGTAGCAATTGATCCATTGTAGGTAATGGATGATTTTCACGGACAATTGCTGTATTTGCTCTTCTCATATCGATACAAACTCTTACATCACCATTTTCTTTGAGGACAGGAACAATAGGAGAAACCCACCGAGAAGGCTCACATACCTCTTCAATAATATCTGTGGCGCATCGCCACCATTGCACATTTTCATTTCTTTTTGTTATTGCGGTTTTAACATTGTAAATATTTATTGTTTAACAGACAGCGCGACAAAATGATTTCTTTTGTACATATGTAATTAGTTTAGAGCGCATCGCTTGCGCGCGCAGCTTTTACTCTATACTTATGACAGATTGGTTGCCATGGAGATAGGTATATTGTTTTGTCACTTTTGTTCTAGCTACGATTTTGGTTCTATGTACAATTTTATTTTATGTTGTAAATATTAAATATTATGTAAATAGTCCGAGAAGATGTATTATTTGT
Organism: Keiferia lycopersicella; assembly: GCA_029255805.1. Taxonomy (NCBI): domain Eukaryota; kingdom Metazoa; phylum Arthropoda; class Insecta; order Lepidoptera; family Gelechiidae; genus Keiferia; species Keiferia lycopersicella. The sequence continues at coordinate 2,473,445 of JARACZ010000018.1, forward strand.
AGAGCGTTAGACATCGCCACACACCACACGCACGCTCTACCAAATTGGTGACCCCGTTTACGAACACAAAAAGATGACCAACGGTAAGGAAGAATTCGGAGGCTGCGCCGGCAGCGTTGCCAGCGGTGGCAACGACGCAGAGCCATACAGCGTCGGCGTCCTGGCTGTACCTGGCCCGTCTGACACTATTTCTGGTCAGTTCGCAATCCTTACCCAGCAAATCAAGATTCTCAAGATGGAAATTGACAGTATGGAGCGCCCCAGATCGAGATCCGTTGCTACCTTCCGCGGACGTAGGCGTTCGTCATCTCGCAAGAGGTCGCTGGCAAGCTACGGCAGGTATCCCGTCTGCTGGTACCACAGTAAGTTCGATGACAACGCTGACAAGTGCGTAAAACCATGCGACTATGCGGGAAAATCCAAAGGCAGTCGTTAATGGCGGCGAACGGTTGCCCTACTACGCGTCGCCTCATCATCGCCGACAAACAATCCGGAACGACTTTTCTTGTAGATACTGGAAGTGATTTGTGTGTGTTTCCGCGTAGTGCGTTAAGACAGCCTAGGTCTAAAACAAATTATGAGTTATGTGCCGCGAACGGAACCATGATCAGACGGTAGATGTGACAGATTATTTATCTCGTCTGCGCAGTCACGTCCAGCAACTGCGGCCAACGCCCGCATCCAGACACAGTGGCAAACGAGCTGTTTTCGTGTTTAAAGATCTCGAGACTGCAACTCATGTCTTTTTACGCGATGACACAGTAGGTGGTTCACTTAAGCCCGCGTATTCTGGGCCTCATGAGGTTCTTCAGCGAGGTGACAAAGTTTTCAAGCTGCTTGTCAAAGGTTCTGAAGTTTCAGTATCTATAGACCGGATCAAACCGGCTTACACACTTCAGGACACTGACGGGCTCGCACATCTAGCGATACCTTCGCACTCATCGTCGCCTACTCGCTCATTCTCATCTACCCATCCAGCTACGCCAACAAAACCAATCATTCAGTCTCATCCTCCCACTCAAACCATCAAACCTGCACTCAAACCAGCACTCCGCCTGCCACCTAACACACAACAACATGGTATACGGACACGATCAGGTCGCAGGGTTAGATTTCCAGACTTTTATCGCCCTTAGGACGATCATTGGAGGGGGGGTGATGTGGCGCATCGCCACCATTGCACATTTTCATTTCTTTTTGTTATTGCGGTTTTAACATTGTAAATATTTATTGTTTAACAGACAGCGCGACAAAATGATTTCTTTTGTACATATGTAATTAGTTTAGAGCGCATCGCTTGCGCGCGCAGCTTTTACTCTATACTTATGACAGATTGGTTGCCATGGAGATAGGTATATTGTTTTGTCACTTTTGTTCTAGCTACGATTTTGGTTCTATGTACAATTTTATTTTATGTTGTAAATATTAAATATTATGTAAATAGTCCGAGAAGATGTATTATTTGTAGAGCGTTAGACATCGCCACACACCACACGCACGCTCTACCAAATATCCAACTGCACCAGCTCTTCAATTTTTTTATTAACCTTTTCTTCAAGCGGAATCGGCACCTTCCTGCAGGGTTGACAAACAGGTTTCACTTTCTCATCAATTGGGATTTCCACCAAGACATTTCTAAATTTTGGAAAAGTACTTGCTCTGAGGACATCATTTTCATTTACTTTACTTACATTGTGTACCTGAAGTCCAACATGTAACAATCCCATTTTTTTGGCTAGTTCTTTTCCCAAAAGATCTTTGTTTCCGTGTTTGATGACATAAAAGGTTCCAATTTCTTCTTTGTCTGCTATTTGAATCGAAGCTGTGAATTTTCCCAATATAACCAAAGGTGTGTTAGAAGCATACGGCAGGAATACTTTGTCCGTAGACTTAGATTGCTCCGACACTTTAATGCCTGATGATTTTAATTCATTCCAGGTTTTTTCACTCAGTAAATTGCATTTACTACCGGAGTCGATTAAAAGATCAACTTTAACTCCACCAAGAGTAAACTCAATTGTACAGTCGTCGTCATCATCAGTCGTCATTTGAAAAATATAATCCACCTTGTCACTTATACAATGTATTTTCTCAGCATTATCTTTAAGTTTTTTCGGAGGCGGCTGCACTGCCTTGTCTTGAGACGTATTCGTAGCTGGTCGTTTAAAGCGAATGCTGCGACACTGTTTCATGAAATGACCTTTGAAACCACATCTACGACATACCGCATTAAACGCTGGACATTTCGGATCTTTGGATGTATGTTTGAAATCACCACACCTAGAGCATTGTACTTTCCTTGCTCTAGCTCCCTGGTTTTGCCCTGAAAACTCTTTAGTAAATACCTTATTGATTGGGCTTGACGTCGGTTTTCCATCAAACTCTTGAATCTGACGGCTAACACTCTCTAAAGCGTTAGCTTCCTTGACAATGTCCTGTAAAGTAAAACTGTCCCCTTCCTTCAGAATTTTCTTACGTAGTTCCGTAGATGCACACTTCTCGACAATTTGATCGATTATGCTTTCTTCCTTTACATCAGGGTACTTAAATCCACATTTGTTTACTTGATGTCTTAAGCGAATCAAAAACTTTTCAAACTTCTCACCTGCTTCTTGTTTAATTGACCTGAGCACATGCCTTTCATACACCCGGCATTGTTTTGGTGCAAAATACTCGTTTAACTTGGACAATGCGATCTCATAGACGTCGACATCCGCTGCTTCATCGCTGTCCTCTTCAATATGAGCACCTGGAATATTATGGTAGATTTCTTGCAACCCCAAACCTCCAGTGTGAAGTAATATGGCTCTTTTGGTAAAAGTGTCATCAATTTCAGCAGCTCTCAAATATATTTGAAGACCACGCTTCCATTTCTCCCACCTTATTCCCAGACTGGCTGGCTCTCCTTCACAGTCAAATGATTCGAGCGGTGCTATATTTGAGGTCATTTCCTCTATTCTGAAAGAATATAGCCCAGTATCAGATAAGAATGATAAAGACAATACATACTTTAAAAAGCAAAAGTTACGTTTGACCATGTGAAAACATAATAAAATATACATATCTGGTGAATCAAGAGCAGTATTTATCAATCTATCAAAAATACACTTGTTTGTAAATATACTTGACATTAAAATTATGCCCTAACAAGACCGTCTCAATTTCAGAGTGTCCATTTTATATTAGACCGTCTCAATTTCCGAGTGTCCATTTTATATTAGACCGTCTCGATTTTCGAGTGTCCCTTGTATATTAGACCATCTCGGTTTCTTGAGTGTCCATATCGTCTTATTTTCGAGTGTCCCTTGCATATCAGACCGTCTCATATTTGAGTGTCCGTTTGATTAGTATTTAATCTCGAATTTATTTTAAAATTAAAACATCCCCACTTTATATTCTATCTAGCCCATTGTCAAAAGTAATACACGATCGTATAAGGTAGGTAACTGCTATTTATTCACCAAACATGCAGTATTAAAAAAAATGTTATAGCGGCTATTATAATTTATTCTGACTAATTTATTATTGATATGTTACGAAATATTCTATCTACAATTTTAAAATTTAAACTTCAATATTTTATGATTTAGCTCCAAATTTCTGGAACAGAATTAAACAGTAACACTCACAGTTTATCCTCGTCGCCACTTGTAGAAATCAAACTCCAATAAATATAGAATAAACCACCTTTATATTTGCACTTCACTTTATACTTTATATACACACTATATATACACGGTATATTATATTCACTCACTTGTAAATACACCAGTGGAATTGACTGACCGCAGGGGCGGCTGGCGTAAGACTGTCCCCCACCCTCAGCTAGCCGGGGTATATCATGGCTAGCGCCGTCAGTGGGGCAAGTGAGTGGGGTGGAGGACTAGGGGTGCGTCAGCGGCACCTGCGCTCAACTACAAGAATCATTTCACAACTTATGCTATTTAAATAAAGAACATATTATTTATAAATTAAATATGTGAAATTATATTCTATTAAATAATTAATAATATTAAATAATATTTTTAAAACTATAGCTATACACTACAGGTAATATGACTGCCTACCGAATTATCGGTGGGCCATTCACAAATATTATAAGTATTTATCTCTTTTTCTAGTCTGGCTAGGAAAATGCTGGCTAAAGCACCTGGATGTCCATAAGAAAGATAGTTCCATGTTTCGGAGGGCACGCTAAGCCGTACCGTAGGTCCCAGTTGCTACCTATGATAACTTAGGCGGTGGTCGTTACTCAATCACGTCAAAATATTTGCTACTTGCATAGTACATACACACATACACATATCACGCCTTTATCCCTTGCGAGGTAAGCAGAGCGTAAACGGTTAAAAAACTATGAACTCTGGTGGGTTCATCGGGGCTTAGTCAGACTTGTTATCCCACACGAAAAAGCAAAAAGATTCTTGTTTGGGGAAGCAGTCCAGTCAAACGAAGTTTTCTTACTATTCCTGAACGAATCAAACTATAAATAAACCCAACTTACTCCAACTTCTTAAGCGGCTTCTACATTAATACAATTTTGTGTTACTTTTTAACGGCTATAACGCAGCTCGTTCGAGTTGCTTTATGTGTTGGACGTCGTAAACGGGTTCGAATCCCAGTACGGGCAAAGTCATAAATGGGTGATAAACATTTTCTCTATAAACAAGTAGAACTGTTATTTACTGCTAAAGTTTTATCTGCTTTGGTGACCGTTTGACTAGTCTTCCGGAAGTTTCTTAGCGCACTTAGGTAATTTCTTCTGCGTATTTGGATAGATTTTATTTCAGTAGTGTACAAAGGGTTCATCGGGTCGTTGGACGAAAGTGTCCCACACGAAAAGAGAGAGTAGTGTACACATAAGATGGTACACGGGGTATATGGGACGGTGTGCCGAAAACTTTGCATGTGCATAACCTGACCACCAAACTGAACAATTTTCACCATGGAGCTTATAGTGCGAAACAAAAAAAAACTAGTTTTCATACAAAGTCTGAAAGCTGAAAAGTAAGACGCGCTTTAAGACTGGGTGGAAATTATTATTGCATATAATTTGTCAACGTTGTAAAACTATCGTCGATATCGTGTCAAATACTATAAATATCATTATTACCACATACACATTAGAGCTAATTAAAATGACAAATATAATGATGATTATGTAAGAACTAGCTGAATTAATTAAACTGAAATTTCTAACGAACGTCGACAACTCGACAGCAGTCGGGTGATAAAAGTTTGTGAGAACGTGTTGTATAATTAATTTCATTTCGGTTTTCGTCTCGTAGGTTAATTCCACCGCGCTCAGTTATGATGCGCACCATGCACGACTTTATTTTCTCTACAACCTTATGTCAAAATTCTCTACTTGCTTTCATAATAATCCATTCGATTTCACACGTCTGAAGCCTAATAGCGCGCGAGATAAGTCTCTGTAGTATGCAATATTGTGCATACCATAAGCCCACTACTCTTTTTATTAATGTAAGTAGTTATTTCTTTTTTAATAATAGAAACTTAATTTTCCGTTCGCCATAGCATTGGCATCTCTTGGGATCCGGTAGACGAAAGAGGCTCGACTGAAAAACAGCGTCTAGGTCATGCCGAGATAGACATTATACTGAGTGACCTTTTAACTGTTGTGCCCTGTTGCATACTTTGATATAGAGTATAGGTTTGTATTCCGCTTGTAAAATTTTATTTTTTAAATGTAATGGATATTTTCTTTACATTTAGTGTGTACCTTGTCACAATTTTTGAATAAATGATTTTTCTTTCTTTCTTTCTTTCTTTCTTTCTTTCTTTACTGTTTTAATAACTAAATGTAATTAACTGAATTGAACGCTGTGAGCGCTGTGTTGATAAATTAATCAGTCAGTCATATAGTCATTAAGGACATTTTATTTTACATATCTATTGTATGAACAAAAAATGTTGTAAGTTGTTGTTGTTTGATACTGTTGTGGTGTTTTGTAGTTATGTTATTGTGTTGTTGTTGTTGTGTTATATGTTGTTGTCTGTTGTACTGTTGTTTGTCTAATGTTTAAACGAGTTGTTTAGTTTTAAGCTCTCATTTTGTTAAAAAATTCTTTCATTTCTCGAATTATTTCTTATACCAACGAACGTACGTTAGTTTTTACTTTATTTTGTTGGACCCAAGTGGAAAAAACCATTTGCCACATGTGAAATACACGAAATTAATCACAGTATACTAAAGCGGAATTTGGACAGTCCTATTATGCTTTGTTTAATGGAATTGAATTATAATTTGGAACTAATAAGCTTTACGAATTAGTGTTACAATAATCAAATCCTTGTACCTACTTAACTACCAATATTGGTACCTATTGCGCCAATGATTCATTTGTGCCTAAAGGTAGATAGTATAACAATTTTCATACATAAATATATCACGCCTTTATCCCTTACGGGGTAGGCAGAGCGCTAACGGCCGCAAAAATACGGCTGTCGCCACGTCTGACAAATATGGAGGGCCGTTTGAGATCATTTTGTGTATCACTATAGTAACAGGTTGTCAGCCTGTCGCCTAAAAGTTGTAATACACCTGAAACCCTCAAGTCCCTCAGTCGCCTCTTACGACACCCAAAGGTAGGAAATGGGGTGATGCTATTCTAAGCCGGCATAACAATTTTCAAATAAAATTTATTTACATAAATGAAAATAAGAAATCGAAAAATTGACACGCGTCGACTGGGAATCGAAACCGGGCCGCGATTTCGATTATATTCATTTATGAGAATAATATATCACTGTGAGTGCGGTAAATTCCAATAAATATTTATTTACATTGATGCCGGCTTAGAATAGCATCACCCCATTTCTTCCCACCGGTGTCGTAAGAAGCAACAAAGGGACACCAGGGTTTCATGTGTAGGTATTGCAATTTTAGGCGACAGGCTTCCAACTTGCCACTATAGTGATACACGACTTATCTAAAACGACTCTCAAACATTTGTGACCATAATTTTACGGTCGTTAACGCTCTGCCTCACCCACCAGGGATATAGGAGTGATTTGTGTATGTATGTATGTTGATGGTAACGATCACTAGAAAATCGAACCTTTTAAAACTGAATTTGTCATGATTTACTATCACCGATAGTAAGTGAGTAAAACATATTGGTACATGGCGGGGATCAAGCTCGAATTTCTCAATGTCCTAACCACTTGGCCACTGCCGCTCCTCTGTATTTTACATACATACATTTAATCACGCCTATACACGTCTTACTACTTCTTCTTCTTCATCGAGTCGATGACAACAATTTATATAAGCTTTTTCCAGTGGTGGGCCACGGAAACGCCTCTAGCGTTTGCTTCCTGGAGGTCTTGAAGCGTGCATGAGTTTGGACAGTTAGGGCAAGATAGTAAATGCCCCATAGTTTGCACTGCACCGCATTCGCAACTGTCATCCATCGAGAAACCCCACTTGACTCTGTTTTCGTGGCACCTTCCTACACCAGCCCGGAGTCGGTTGAGCGACTTCCAGACTGCCCAGGGAAGGTCACCACCAGGGGGAAGCCTCTCGGCAGGAGGCAGATGAGACGCATCAGGTGGAAACAACTTCGCCCAATGCCCTAGTCTTATTTTCGAGGCTTCATCTTCTTGCGGGTAGGTATGCCTCATGAAACTATTGCGACTTTTTAGGCGAGTACTTACTACTAGTAATCTGTGATTTTGTATTTTACAAGGTAATACGTACATGTACTTTGAAAATTTCGTGCCATTTCCGCTTTTAATTCACTATCATCACTTAGAAAACATAATAATGAGTTTTGTTAAATAAAATAGTTCTAACAGACAAAGTGCAAAACGGAATTAAAATTAAAAACGTAACCCGACTTTGCCTCAAATTTGAATTTCCTAAGTACAAAGAAAAATCTTTTTACAAATGTTTTGTACAGTCGTCTGCACAGATGTTGCAAAAATAACATTTTAATTTTGAGAGAATGGTTGTTTGTTTTATTAGAGAGATGTAGTCTGAGTATTTTGCATTGCATTTTAAACAGCTTGTTAAAATAATGTTTCTAGCTAGTGTAAAGTTTTAAAACAAAATGATAAATATTATATTTACTTTTTCTCCTTTAGGTACCAGCTCTATTATGTCCTGTGAATTAAGGCGGATTGCACGCTTAAGTCACGACGGAGCGCTAAAATATCTCCGTGGTCTGTCAGATCCATACTAGAAACGTCACTTCCCAAACTAAAACCGCACACAACGGACGACGCTACGATAGCGCTGTGTCAATAACTATTAAGCGGTTTTAATTTGGGGATTGACATTTCTAGTATGGATTCGATAGTGTAAATTGTAAATGCAACAATATGTTATTTTTTTCTTCAGTTACCATCTCCATCCCGGAGGTCCTCAGAATTAACATTTTGCACTGCGCTTGTCAAATTTGGTGACTGTGGCAATATCCCCCGAAAGGGGGAGGCCCATGTCCAGCAGTGGACTGTTGTGGCTATTAAGGTTAAGGTATGTGATTCAAGAGCCGTGTATACTGAAAAGTGTATTGACCAATCGTTGGTTGCCCGTCGCAGCACTGCTACGGTTTGGCGGATCGCACACTTGACACACAACGCAGCGCAATAATATCGTAGCGGTCTGTCAGATCCATACTAGAAATGTCAATCCCCATACTAAAAACCCCTCAACCACTGTCATCGCAGTGTTATCGCAGTGTCATCCGTCGAGTGCAGTTTTAGTATGGGGAGTGATGTTTCTAGTATGGATCTGACATACCGCTGCGATATTTTTACGCTCCGTCGTGCGTCAAGTGTGCGATTCGCCTAAATACGCGTAAGATCGCACTTCGGAGCACTATAGTGCACTAGCCTGAAAGTGTTCGAAGCAAAGATATATAGAAAGAAAGATATTTAGAAGATATTATGATACAACATTTGATTAGGTACATACTGTGGTAATCAGCGACGCGTGTATCGACCGCCACGGTCAGGAACTTTTTTCTAACTGGCTGATAAAGCCTCAGGCTACCCACCCTTCAAAACAAATCTGATAGAAAACTTCAATTCTTATCCGATAACCTAAGCTAGTTTCATAGTTCGGTTTTTGTATCGTTTTTACATATTTTTATTGCAAATATAAACGTTTTTGAGAATCGCATCCCATAGTACCTTACCTTATTCTGTTATACAGGGTGTAAGAGACGGTGTAACGAAAGCTTTGCAGGCGTGATCAGACCATGAAACTGAATAAGTTTTACTATGGTGGGAAACGAATAATTTTTTTCAAGTTCCTACTAAAGTCAGTCAGCTGTTCGGGTTTTGTATGGCAGATCGAAAAAAATATCACGTTTCTCAACATAGCCCCCGTAGAAAAGGTTGTTCAGTTTCATGGTCAGATCACGCCTGCAAAGTTATTGTTACACCGTCTCTTACACCCTATATGCCAATACATACATACATATATCACGCCTTTATCCCTTGCGGGGTAGGCAGAGCGTTAACGTCCGTAAGAATACGGTCGCTATCGCCACGTCTGACATTTTATATGCCAATAAACTTTCGCAATATAAGTAGAGAGAGATGTATATCTTTTTGTCTCGTATTTTTTCAGACGAGCAACGTTAAGATGGCAAATGACCCAACCCTACTCTCTCCACTCCACTTCAATCTCCAAGTAATATGTTAAAACAACGCGGCCAACGATAAGAAAACAACATCCGGGGGAATATGCCAGTTAAAAGTAAACGTTCGACTAGTGGCGCTCCCACCCAGGAAAAAAATCTCTGGCTATCCAAAAGGATCACCCGGACTCTAAAGTACCAATTAGGGCAATAATCTTCTTCATCGACAAACGCTCTGCCTTCCCCGCAAGGGATAAAGGCGTGATGTATGTATGTATCTTCTTCACCGAATAGATGGCAACAGTGACAATTATATTTTCGCATACCAATATTTGGCAACTGAAATGCCCCTGGGACTTGCTTCTAATAAATAGGTCCTGAAGTGTGCAGGGGTTTGGGCAGTTGGGACAGGCCAGTAGGTGGTCCATTGATTGACGACAAAGAATAGCTAAAACTAACAACATAGTAAGGAATCGAGTGAGTACCTAATGTTAGCAGATATTTAAAAAAATAAAAGGGACCAATTCTAATAACATTTTTAGGCTAACCTTACACAACTAATTCCTAAACCTTTATTGATAAATTTTACGACTTGTGATTGTGGCATATTCATAATTTGGTTTTCCAGTTATTGACAAAATAGTACGTAAATATTCAGTGAGTGAGTATTTTCAATGAAAGGCGCCAGTGTCGCCGACGTTGCCCCTGAAACCAGTAGGAGCCAGTTCGTGGCAGTTTGAGCAAGTTTCATGCATGTAGACCAAAGTTGGGGTTGTGAGTATGAAGTGTGTTTAAACCGGGATATAGGTAGCTGAAATGCGGGATCAGTTGCCTAGTAGGGTAGACTACCCTGGGCCATGATATTATTAGAATAAGATTCAATAATTTCAAAAAATATAGGTATATATATTTTTCTATGTATACCTATCTATATGTAGGTAGTTAAATTTTTGTCGTGTGGTAAAACTTCAGTGGGTGTCGTAAAAGGCGACTAAGGGATGAATCTGGGGACGGACAGCAGCATTCAAAATTTCGCACTGCGCTCGCCAATCCGCCTGCCAAGTGTGGTGAGTATGGCAACACACCTCCACCCCAATTGGGGGGAGGCGAATGAATAATATGAGTATGACATCGAATTCCACGCGAGTTGATATGACAACTAGGTACCTAGAACTTTCCTACTTTTTAAGAGTCTAAAATACTAGTTTTGTAGGTAGAAAGAACGATAAAAAAGGAGTAATTTTATAATAACCCTTTTGTACCCCGACCAAAGCAAACTAAGAACATTACAACACTAATATCAAGTCCCAACTTCATATGCCATTAAAATTAAGATCATAATCTCTATAAAATTACGCGTTAGGGTCCGTAAAGGCCACATAGAGATGTAAATTAGCCGTGTTTCATTAAGTTCGAACATAAATTTTATATAATGTGTATCGTTATTAGAAATTCCCAGGAAACACGTTTGGCGCAGGCCGAAAATTTTCGGCCTTAGGCTCTAAAAAATATTATTTGAATGAGACCATTAAAGTATGGCCGTTCGATAAGACTATATTAATGTGACAGCTGTCAAAATCATGATAATGCTATGATATAATGTATATTTTTCTTTATCGGCATGTCTTTTAGTATGAATTTGACAGCTGTAAAATATGGCCTATTCGAACGGCCATACTTTAGCAGAATATATTTTAGTAGTCTACAAACCTGAAGATTACCTTTTCAGTATTTAAAACTACGTCAGTTTCATTTTTAATTTCTAATTCTCATCAATTACTATCTTATTAAAAGTAAAAAGAAAAAAAATACCAATTTATTTAGTGTCTAGAGTGTAAAATTCAGTCGCGTAACTTCGGACTGTTGGAATATCACAGTCCCGTAACCTATAGTCTGTAAGTTTAGGTACTTACATTTTGTAAACAAACTTTGTATGAAAGTGACACTTCTGAACTGTCAGTTTCATACAGAATTTGTTTACAAAAAGATAAATACCTCAACTTACAGACTATAAGCGAATCTCACATTTAATGCAGCACGATGCGCATGTTTAGCGCATCCGTAAATCGGATGAAAGCAATTTCAAATTATTCATACTAAAAACGAACATTGACGCAGCACCAATGGATGAACTTGCGTTGTTTGATCCGTTGACGCAGGGTCATACTTTGGACGAACGCTGCATGTGTTGACCTGCGTAAATGTCGATTTTTAATATGGTAAAGTAATTATGTCGCATCTGACAGACGCATGTATTACGGATGCGCTAAAATAGCGTTCTTGTTTAAACAGGTTTCTTTCCACAATACACAATTTTGTTGAATTATCCTATTCATAATGACACTTTGCACATAAAACCTGAATTTATTTCAATTTTAACATTCTATATTACAAACAAGTATATCTGCACGTAATTCGCAATGCTACTCGTAAGTAATCAAATAACAAAAAGTATATGAGCGAAACAAAAGGTTCGAAAGGCCGCCGAGATAGAGCCAACCATCCAACGTTTGACATGAGTTCGAATCCCATCGGTGGCGTGAATATTTTCCACTTTTTTTTGCATTCATTTTGTAACAAATAGTTCATACTAGCTATATGCTCTGTAGTAACCGTCAAAAGTGACCAAACATTCTATATAACTTGTCGTACGTTCACAAGCACAGTTCCCCCGAAATAGGTATTAGCGTGATCCTACACTCGTCGGCTTTGCATAATGAGTGTTGGAATTGCTTTAGTTTTGGTATTAGCCACAATGCGGGTTTCTTTATCATAATTTACCATTTAGCCATTGTGTTCGGCGCACAAAGATTATCCGGCTGTGAATTTGTGATTTATATTTTGAAATCTACTTAGTGAAGGGAATATCAGAATCAAATATTAGAGAGCATTTTTTTTTTGTAGAATAAGGCAGATTGCGCACTTAACGTAAGGAGCGCTAAAACATCGCAGCGGTCTGTTAGATCCATACTAGTAATGTCAATATAGCGCTGTCAGCACAGCGTCGTTCGTCGAATGCGGTTTTAGTATGGGGAGTGTCGTTTCTAGTATGGATCTGACAGACCGCTGCGTTATTTTAGCGCTCCGTCGTGCGTTAAGTGTGCGATCCAATACAATACCTATACATTGAATGAGTATATACCTTTTCTACAGTATCTTATGCTTCCAACAAGCTATAAGAAAGATTCAGGTACATAAGATAGATAACATAAGATAGACTAAAATACTGCCCACCGAAATTTTATTTGCATGAAAACTATTTATTGCCGATTTTTTTTAAAAGAAAATCGGTCTCAGCTCCTTAAATCTCTTCTACCAAGAGATATCTTGCAATTGATAGGTACCTTACCTACGAAAATATAAAGCTTGACAAAAAGTATGAATTTAATGCAAAGTATTTCCAATACTGCCGTGTCAAACCATTAGACTGTAACTTCGGATTTTAAGTTTTGAGAAAACGCGCGAAAACAATTTTTTCAGTTTTTTGATGGTTTTGATGTGCTTTCTTAAGATATTTGTTACAAATTTAAGTTGTGCAGTATTTACAGGTCAAGACCTTTCTGGCCATCAAAAAAAAAATACTAAAATCATAAACGTTACTGAGATATTTTAATTATATTGTTTTGTCTCGATGACTCTTAAAAAATCCGTGCTATTTGTAACGACATAACACTGTACTGTATATTACAGTGTTTTGACGTGACACAACGCAACCTGCCAGAAGTTAGTAGGCTGTGGCCTATTCTATACAGTAAGGTATTTCTCACATAAGCTGCCATTAAATGAAACAGTATTATTTAATTACTTAAATTTTTAATTTCAATCTCGCCCTAATATGGCCCCATTAGACTGAGCGATAGTGCCCAAATTCTCGGTATATTTTCGGTGTCATTCGAGCTACAAGTACAAAGTGTAAGTGGTTTCTGTTTTTTTTTTTTTTGTGTATGTGATAAGTACCTATGTAGTATTTTTGCCAAATGGTTATCTAATTGTTAAATCCCCGCCAGACTTGAGTAAACTTGCATTAGCCTCCTAAGACCCAGAGCGATATAAGCTAAGTAGTCATATTGGCCCACGATCCTACCAGTAGGACTTAATATTTTTATAGTAGTTCAGACCCAATCGTTTGTTTAAACGATAAGTTCACTTATGGGTTCCAATACAATTTCTGCCAGAGTGACTTCCTTTTTTTGAGCCGTCGATTTACAGGCGACCGTAACCGATGTAGACGTGACCGACGAAGTTCGGATACACTATTTTAAGTTGGCGCAAAATTTAAGATCACAATATCACGTTTTCTAATAAGTCCTACAGGTAGGATCGTGGTATGATATTATTACTGAGCTCATGAAGAAGTTGGGTCTGTAATACTACTCTTAATTGGTACTACCAGTAGGAGCGTGGGTCTTAGGAGGTTAGGGGGAGGGTCTTTACGTAATTTTATAATGGCTATTTACTAAATGGTAGTGTACACGTGAGTTGGTCCACCTTATAAAAAAATACAAATTGATCATCACACTGCATTTTGGCAGCCAGATCATTTCGAAATGGAGCTGAACCTCAATTCAACAATAGAACAGTCAACTTTCAAATGATGATTTGACTGCGCAAATGCAACAAGCCAGGCAGCATGTCTTTTATTACACTGGGTAATAATAATAATAGGGATGATGACAACTTAGTCAAACGAGCTACTTTTTAAAACGATATTTTGTATGAAAATACAAAGAAATGACGTCATATCTTGGTATAATAGATGGCGTCAAAATATAACTTTTAAGTTGTTATTAAGTTTAATAAATTCTAAATGCGCATATTTTGAATGATAGCTACCTAGTCATCATACCTATTGTACAGTAGCGCCTGGATCATAACAATACAAAAAAAACAGCTTTAAGGAAATCATAGCATCTTAGCTTTATTTATATCCACGGTTAAGTTAAAAGTGACTAGGAACGAATCTAGGGAATGGGCCACAGCGTTCCCTATGAACGCAACACATTACTTCGGGAAGGCAGCGACCCCGAAATATGTATTACAATTAATTGGTCGCTACTCTGTTAATAATAAACGCTTACGCGATTTGTAATTAAATCTGTTAGGTACCGAAAAAGAATTAACTTTTGTACCAATACGCAAATTTTTCAAAATGATTATATTTCTAAGGCCCGTTTATTTTAGATTGACTGGTCGTATCAGTTACATACAAAGTTTACTTACATGATTAGTCATTCTATATAATAAACGGACCTTATACATTATTATCAAGAAGTTTTACCGCCAAAATTTATAAATAAAATAAGCTGTTCTGTAGAATATTATGTACCTACTCGACTACAAAACATTTTTTTTGCAGTTTTTAAGATGGGTGATGTGTAAAAGTAGTTTATAACCATGAGAAAAATCACTCTAGAAAGTTAAAGACTAAAAGAGACGACAGATGTGGTACAGTGGTAGTGCAAGTGCAGCTGCCTGCGGCGCATAGCTTCCAGGTTTCATACCCGGTGGGGCACTATCAAAGTATTTATCATCCCATTCTATCCGTTAGAAAGATGGTCCCTTACTTCGAAGGACACGTTAAATTGTCGATCCTGGTTTGCTGTATATGATTACTTAGACGGCTGTCGCAAACCATGTCAGAGACCTATTAGTAGAGTAGGTGGTTTAAAAAAAATGGACACCGGGGTTCATCGGGTCGTTCGTCGAATTGGTGTCCTTCACGACAGAAGAACGTCCTATAAAGTTTGCGACCTAACAAAAAAATTACTCGTTTTCTTTATAACATGTACTGAAAATTGGGCGCTAACACTTAGACTAGATCTTCTCCAACCGCTAATGGCTCAAGGTCACAATTTCTCTTTCTAATTATATCTAATGACCTAAGAGAGAGTGAGACAGGTCACCACAGGCGTGCGCGCGGGTTTGTTAAATCAAAACACTGCAACGGTGAGTACAGTGTTATGAAATTACTCACCTTGATCCTAAAGACTTACAGTGTGAAATGGGTCCCGCGCCGCGCGCGAGGGTTTGTCAAATCAAAACACTGTAAAGCTGATTGCAGTGTTACGCAATTATAAGCTTTCATTTTTTTGACATACAGTGTTTTTTCCATAACAATATCTCGGTAAATACAGTCTTTAACAAAAAACAATGTTCTAGAGGAATATGTAAGCGGGAAAGAGAAAGCGAATTAGCATTATAGAATCAAAACACTGTATTGGACTATACAGTGTAATGGTTTGACAGGGCAGAATAGCTATTGTCTACAGACGCTGTTGCTCATTTTTACAGAAAATGTGTGGCTTATCTATGAAGGAAAATTTGCTTGAAACATTGGACTAACAACGATTGCCTTAAAAATTTCAAACGCTACGCCGGAACGCACACTTGACTCACGCAGGAGCGCTAAAACATCGCAGCGGTCTGTCAGATCCATACTAGAAATGTCAATCCTCATACTAAAACCGCTGTCGACGCAGCGCTATCGCAATGTCGTCCGTCAAGTGCGGTTTTACTATGGGGTGTGACGGATTGGATAGACTGCTGCAATTTTTAGCGCTCCGTCGTGCGTTAAGTACGTGATCCATCTATGAAGGAAAATTTGCTCAAAACATTGGACCAACAACGATCGCCCTAAAAATTTCAAACGCTATAGCGGCCATTACGTTTACAAATTCACCACCGCTCCACTTTATAACATAACATGACATATATCACACCCTTATCCCTTGCGGGGTAGGCAGAGCGTTAACGGCCGTAAGAATGCGGTCGCTATCGCCACGTCTGACTTTTTTGAGGATCGTTTTCAAAGGTAGTTACAGAAAACATGTGTATCACTATAGTGACAGGTTGGCAGCTTGTCGCCTAAGATTGTAATACACCAATACTCTCGAGTCTCTTAGTCGCTTCATACGACACCCACGGGAAGGATGTGGGGTGATGCTATTCTAAGCCAGCATCACACAGCACTTTATGCACACATTATTCTCCGCACTCCACACAGACTACTCTCAACTGTCAACATAGCAGCGTCGCTTGGAAATGAAAAGTAGAATGAAAAAATTCACAAAAGAAAGCTGACACATCACGAACAGGAGACGTGGACGTGGACGTGGACAGGAGTGGACTTTTCCGGGCAAAAATGGGCCCCAAAATAAGGCCCAAAAAGCAACGATTATTTCCCGGACACGTGACGGCTGTCCAGTCAGTTTAAAAACTGAGTGCGCGTTAAAATAAAAACATGGATGTGGTTTGTTGGTAAGTCATGAATTTATGACAGTGAATATGGAATGTTTGCGTACTAAATTGCAGATTTTATGTTTTACAGTAAAAATTATGGTTACTATCAGCAGCACTAATACACGAGCTACCATTTTATAAGTTTTGTAAATACTCGAGATAAATTAGTAAAGTAGGATGATATAGTATATAGTAATTTTCTTTGAAGCTACATTTCTGAAAAGTCATAATTCGATTCCTTGCACGGAAGTCTGCAAAAAGCTTGGTTTAAATTTCTACTACCTACTTGATGTTTATATAATCAAGGGTATGAAATGATAAGTAAAGTGAAACGTGTGATAAAAGCACAATTAATAAGAGATTTGCGCACCAAATCTAATTACTACTTTTCAGAAATTGAGCTACTTAGATGATTTTTTTTACGAGTGGGACAGTAAAATTGGTATCAGTTGAGTTTATTAGTTTTTCATTATTATTATTTAGTATTTTAAATAGTATAATATAAAAAGTGCTCGGTGGTAAAAAAAACACTAAAGAGGAACTTTCCCCTCATATAAAATTATATATCTTTTTGCAATAGTCCCATATCCAACTGTTTTCCTTCATCTAAGTATTAGGTTTCTGTTTTTGACAGATCTCTTTGATTTTTCATTTGAACACAAAATTCAGGCATTTTGGGAACCAGAAAGTTAATATTTTCACTCTCTTTGTAAAGCTTTTTGAAATCACTAAAAAGTGACCGAAAATAATCGCCAGAAAGGTCAAAGCCCCTACTTATTAATTTGGCGGGAAATCAGGTTCATGGCTGTGTAGGTAGAACGAGAGATTTTACCCCACAAATGTATAATTATTTTTGCGTCCCAGAATTTAAGGGTCGCGATTCATTTGCTAATGGATTAAGAGCTTAATTTAAAATTTTACAGGGTCAAAAAAAAATTGCTGCAAATATTTTAACGAGTGAATCAACCCACGAAACTGAACAACTTTCTTCCAAAAACATAGGTCGTAATATGAACAATAATTTCGTACTTTCAAACTTTGGACATACAAATTTACCAAACGACCAAGTTAATTTGTATGGGAGTCCCAAATTTTTTTTCATATTTCGACTTACGTTTCTTGGGGTAAGTTGTTCAGTTTCATGGGCTGAGTCAACCCTTAAAATATTTGCAGCTACTATTTTTACACCGTATATAAGGTAAGAAAGAAGAAAATTTTGATTTTGTAACTTACAACTACTAAATACATACATACATATATCACGCCTTTATCCCTTGCGAGGTAGGCAGAGCGTTAACGGCCGTAAGAATAAGGTCGCTATCGCCACATCTGACATTAACTACTAAATAGGTTTTGATATTATTTGACACTTTTTTAAATAGTTACTATAGAAGTTATGTTGAAAAACAAACATCAGATAATATATGTTGTTACAACATGTCTTCCTATAGAAAAGCTGTGCTGTTCTACTTAATTAATAAATACTTAAACAAGCTGTTACCAGTTTTCTTAGTATTTATCACCTTAGATACTTATTTCTTGATATCTAAGTACTTAGATACTTATTTATTGGATCAGCTTAATCGAACCTTATACAATTGGCTTGAAAAACATAGAAATAAGGAGTTCGGTGTGTCACCAAATGACAAGCTGACACAAGAGCGTGTAAACACATCGCAGAATAGACAGGGGGACACAAATCACGCGTGTAATCGGCTTAATAATATACTCCGCGTAATTAATGCCGCGTGTAATATAACCCTGAGTTATGTCACCCGTGCGTCAATGTCGGGATGTGAAGTATAATTATTTAGAAAAGAGCCTCTTTCCGTGTGGGACACCGAGTCGGCCAACGACCCAGTGAACCCTACAGTCAGGATTTTTTAACCGCTTTCTACAAGCAGGCTTCTGACATGGTTGTGTAACGAGCGCCGTTTATCATAGACAGCATCCGAGGCCAACGGCTTAAGGTGGCATCCATAACACGGGACCATCTTTCTTACGATCGGGTAGATTATCGTAACCAGACTGAGGAAAAATCACAAAGTGATGAAATATCAACTTTCTGAGTGACCCACCGAGAATCGAACCCGAAACCTTCTGCATCACAGTCGCACTACCACTGCGTCACATCGGCACATATCGGTCGTCTAACGAAAAGAAAACTGCTTTAATTCCTCACCTAATACTCTCCGTGCTCACATTGCTCACAGAATATTTTATTTTTTCATTCATAAACTTTTTATAAGGATAATTTAACCCCTGCGATAAATAAAAAATCCAACGCCACGATGTGGCATACTGCAGTTCATTGAAATATAAAAGAAAATGAGTAAAACTGGCTTGGATTCTGATGGCATACGTCATCCTTGCGCATCTACCTGCAATATCCTTTTTTGGGAGTGTAGGACTAAAACCTGGGTCCTTCAGATCTTGAACCAGCTGCGAAACCGCTAGAATGCATTAGCATTTTCAATGGTGCATAATTACTCTTCCAAAAGTAGTTCAGCTGAAGTCTTACTCTCACCTGCATTTTAATACAAAGGCGAACCTTCCAACTATAACTATATTTTTACTGGAACAAAAAACGACTTCTTTGAAAGTTTAATTACCAAGTTCATTAAGACCCGTCTTTATAGAAAACTTTATTTTGCAGTTTGCCGTAAGAAATAATAAAGGAAGCAATGTAAAGTCGATTAGTTTACTTTGGTTTGTGTTTGGATTTGATAAGTTTTGCAGTTCGGTCATTTATTGTAATGCTTTTTAATCGTCTTTTTTCAACTGCGCGGTTTTTTAAATTTATTTCCAATGACGTTTGATTGAACAATCATAACTCATCATGCTCTGCCTTATTCCGTTCTCTGTCGAGGTCAGCTACCTAACCTAACAATCATACTTGTAACTGTAAACTTGAGAGCCCTCAGGGGTGTTATGACCATAGTGCTGAAGTGACCAAGTGGCGAAATGTCTAAGTTTCTTACTGCTTTAATGTCGAAGGTACAAATATATCTATACAGGGTGTAAGAGACGGTGTAACGAAAACTTTGCAGGCGTGACCAGACCATGAATTTAAACAGCTTTTTCTAAGGGAGCCCCCTTAGAAAAAGTACAGCGATAAAATGCATAAAAGTTGCAAAATTTATAAACTAAGCTGTTACCGGTGTCCTTCAGGGGTGAAATTAACGCGATCTTTTATTCCTAGATTCAAAAAAATCGGCTTTGTGCGATAAGATGTATGAAACTTTTTAAAAGTCGTCTGAGTGCAGAAAGTCAGTAAAAAGCGACAAAAAAATTATACTCATCACTTTCTGCTATCTTTTCAAACCTCAACCAGTAACTATGTTTATTGGCGTAAGACTATCAAAATTTATTAGGTCAATCCGAAATTTATATGGAAAATAAAAGTAATCTTCTCCTTAGATAAATAATTCAGAAGGTACTTCCCATAAGTGGGTAAAGACCATTGATCCCCATGATATCATTAGGGAAAGTTCCATCTCTGATCAATTTGATTTGGTATGAATATGAACGACTTGTCAAGTATATTAAGTTGAACTTTCTCATATTTGCAAGAGTCGTTCTGTCATGAATCTAGAATTTATAGGGATAGGTTAGCGAGTTTTATTTTATCGATATTTTTCATAGTATTTACTAGTAATAGTTAAGATAATATCTCAATTTCAACATTTTGCGTTTATGATAATATCTTATACAAGGCAGTCTTACTAACTTTTACTACAAATCTTGGCATGGGTCTCCCCCTACTCTCTTCTCTTCGTGTGGGACACCAAGTCGTCCAACGACCCGATGAACCCTAGTGTCAGAATTTTTCAACCGCCTTCTACGAGTAGCAGGCTTCTGACATGGTTGTGTAACGACCGCCGTCTAAGTGATCATAGACAGCAACCGGGACCTACGGCTTAACGTGCCATCCGAAACACGGAACCATCTTACTTACGGACAATCGGGTGGTTCAGCCTGCACTGCCCTGTTATGACAAGACACTGTATTATGAGATACAGTGTTTTGTCACAATAGCGTCAGATATGCTCCAATGGACGTACACTGCACATACATACCATTAAAACCTAATTTGGCCTTTATTTCATTCAGATATAGAAAGTAAAAAACACTGTATCACGAAAAGTCATAAGATTTATTTTGGTAATACACTGTATCAAATATTACCGTGTATTGCCATACCGCGCTCTACTTTCGCGCGTGATGGAAAAACACGGTACTTAAAAGTTACAGTGTTTTGTCAAAATAGCGCGGAAAAGAACTGCCATCTGTGCGGAAACGGATGCGGACTCCTTGGGAAATCTTACTTGACCACAACTGCTAATAAGGCAAATAGTGTAGGCGCTAGAACACACCCTCGTTTCACCCCACAGGTGACGGGGAAGAAATCAGACTGTTCACCGTCTACGGAGACGCAGCACTGCATGTCGTCATGCAGGAGTCTTAGGAGTAGCACAAACTTTTCCGTGCACCCTAACTTTCCTAGCACCATCCAAAGAGCTTCGCGAGGCACATTGTCGAATGCTTTCTTCAAATAATCAAAGCAGAGGTTCTACTGGCGACCTTGTTCTCTACTTTTTTCTAGTAGTTAACGCACCGAGAAAATAGCTTCACATGTGCCTCGGTCAGGTCGGAAGCTGAACCGGGTTTCGGGCAGAAATTTTTCCGATTAATCTTTGAGGCGGTTCAGTAAGACTCTGGCAAAGTGTTATCCAGGGACTGACAGCAATGAAAGACCGCGATATGAGTTACAGTCCTAACGGTAACCCTTGTTCTTGTAAAGGGCACAAATGCGAGACACTTTGAAGTCATCAGGGGCCCCCTCCTCCATCTACATTGGAACGAAAAGTTTCCAAACCGCCGTGTGCGACTCCGTACCTCTAGGGTTGCCAAGTCCTCTCACCTGAAGGCTGGACAGACCTGCGAGTTTGGCCGGACATTTGGGTAGAAAAGCCGGACGGACACCTTACATTTTGAGAATTTTCGGGGTAAATGTTAAAAAGTGGAAAAAAGAACACCCTGGGGCCGATCTTTGGGGGCGACAGTGCTCGCGTCTAGCACGTGCTTGTTCCTTCACAATTCGGTCTCGACCCGTGCAAATTCCGAAATATAAAAAGCCTAACAAAAGCCGGACAGGCCGGACGCCGCTTACTTTGGCCGGATAGGCAACCAAAAAGTCTGATCCCGTCCGGCTAAAGCCGGACGCCTGGCAACTCTACGTACCACCATCTTGAAGTAGTTCACCCGGTATAAGGTCAATGGCAACCGCCGGATTATTAAGCTGCTGTCTGATGGCAGTAACAACCTCGTCACATGACAGGAGCTTGTCCAGCTCCGTGGCTAACGGGAGTTGAGGCAACAAACTGATATTATGCAGATCAGCTGATCGATTTACGTTAAGCAAGTTGTGAAAATGCTCAGCCCAACGTTTAAGTACATCCTCCTTGCTGGTCAGGAGGTGCATACCGTCTAAAGAACTTAAAGTTACTTTTGCACGGTAGGACGCACCAATCAGCTCACGCACTTCACAGTAAAACTCACCAAACTGGTTTGTATCGGCGAGCCACTGCATTTGACAAGCCTTGTCCTGCCACCACTTGTCTTTTATTTGTCGAGCTGGCGTAATTCTTGGTTACTCTCTTTGACCACCGCAACACTTCCTCCTCTCTGATTATGCCGTCGCAGGCGCTGTCGATGTTTGTCAAATGCTGCTTTAAGAGCCTCGCTATTATCATCGAACCAGTCTTCACTATGTCAGTCTTTCGTACCCAAAGTAGCAAAAGCGGTCACCTTTGAGATGACATGACAAAACTTCCCAAGCAGCACTGACATCAGCTGTCTCAGTTATTGGCAACGGCTTTTCAAATAAGGTTTCAGCATATTTCACCCTAACCTAGCGATCTTTCAGCCTGTCCACGTTTAAACACGCAGACTTCTTCACTGTGGATCTGCGAGGTCGACGAAGGTGGAGTCGTAGCTTAGTGACAATTAGTCTATGGTCAGTCCAACAGTGAGCACCGCGCATGACGCGGGTAACTTGAACTTGACTGATGTCTTGTTGCCGTATAATAGCAAAGTTGAGCAAATGACAGTGTTTGAGTTTCAAAAACTGAGCAGCAACAGACCATTGCTGTTCATATTGCCAACTCCGTGTCTTCCCAGAACTCCAGGCCGAGCCTCGTAGTCCCGTCTAACCCTGTCATTGAAATCGCCTAGCAACAAGATCTGCTCTCTGGCGTTTATACTATCAAGGCATTGTCTTAACTCCTCGTAAAATTTGTCCTTAATGTCATCAGACTTGTCTTACGTTGGAGTATAGACACTGATGACATTAAGGTAATTGTCTGTATCCAGGTGTAGGCGTAGTATGGTAACGCGGTCCGAGATGTGAAAAGGACACTCTTCAAGTCACTTTACTAGATGATTTTTAATGGCAACTCCTACCCCTGAACATCGAGGTTCGGATGTACCCTTCCAGAAGAAAATGTAACCACCTCCATCTTCCACCAGTTCTCCTTCATCAGCAAGATGGGTTTCGCTGAGCACAGCCACATCCACGTTATAGCGATGAAGTTCTCGAGCTACGATGGCGGTTTGGCGTTCAGGACAGGAGTTGCCATCTCGATCAATGAGAGTTCTCACGTTTCATGTGCCAAATGTCATGACAGATGGTTTCATGCACTTTTTATTTTTTCTGTTGCGTCGACCACGAGTTAAATGATGCGGTGGCAGCCGTGGTTAGTACCACCTTCCAGGTAGGGTCGAGCACTTTTCTAGAGGACTCGAGGACACCTTTTCTAGCCCCCCCCCCCCCCCCCCCCCCTCGGCTGGGCGAGGAATGGGGTGCCTCCCTTGAAAGGGCTGCTTTGTCATCCCTGGTGCTGCCAAAATCGCATTGTCGTCACGATTTGCAATACAAAAGCGACCACGGCGTGTACTTACACTTCTAGGACAGCCTATGTGCAGGAATCAGACAAAGCCCAGCTGGCACCACGCCAGTCCTCTCTACCTCAACCCATAGCCACAGGACAGGACGCAGGCGCATGCCCTTAGTCCTCCCACTCCTTGATTCAGTGGGACGGAAAACCGTTACCTAGGAGAGGTCAGACGCAGCCAGTGTCTGGCCAACGGTAACTACCCGCGCCCTCTACCGTCGCCACCTTGGTCACCAAGGTCATCCGCCTTGCCTTGCTGAGTCCGCCAAGCCCTTGTGCATATCTGCATTGGGTTGCCATTCTCGCCGAAACAGAATTTTTATTTGTTAAGCAAGGCAAGCAGAGGGAATTGCTTGTGTTGGACCTAGGAGAGAAGGGAACTAGGAGAGAAGGGAACTAGAAGTAGGAATAGAAAGGAATTTGGTGAAATTACGAGAGGAACACAGGTAGTGGGATACTACTGACTGGGAGGTAGACAAAGACAGTAGAAGCTCTGGAAGCCGGGGTCGCATACCCGTATAGTTTATCACAGCCCTCGATCCAAAGGCTGAGATGAGTACCCCTGAATAGTATTATATGATACTGAATACAACAAAGATTTCATACAAATTTTATTAGGGAGAAACACGTCAACATGAGTTACAGTGTTTTGCCATAATAAGGTGCATACAAAATTTGCTTTTCTGTTCATACAAAACAAGTTTTCCCTTTAAACTCTATTATTTTAATAGAAATCTAGTATTTTATTATCATAGACCGATAAAGTTCAATATTTTGCTTATATTCTGAAGAAATCAGCTCATTTGCTTCATTTAGATGGAAGTTACAATCAAAATTTTAATTAGAAATGTTATCTCGTTTCCTGAAAATCTACAAATTGAAAGATACAGTGTTTTGCCAACGCAGGGCAGTGCAATGTCCTAACCAGACTGGGAACAAGTTCACAAAGTGATAAATATCAACTTTTTGAGTGACCCACCGAGAATCGAACCCGGAACCTTCGGCGTCTAAGGCAGTCGCACTACCACTGCGCCACATCGGTCCCCCTACTGAGGCAAGGGTATTGCCACACTCACCACGCTTGGCGGGCGGATTGGCAAGCGTTGTGTAAGTTTTTGTAGTTATCCACAGGGAATAGACCACAGTCGACGCAGCTGCGTTGAGCGGTTTTAGTATGGATATTGACGTTTCTAGTAAGGATCTGACAGACCACTGTGTTACGGGTGCATTTTTTTACCACTGCGTATTAAGTGAAAAGTCCTAAATACTAAAACATGTCACCCAAATGAGAACAAAACATTTTTACAAATTAACATGTAAAATACCTTGTTTTAATTAAAATAATGTTACTTTAGCACAACGAAATTTAAAGTTTTTACGCTAATTTCACACGGTACGGTACACGGAATTTTTTCTCTAAAAGATAAAAAATACGAGAGTTTCATGTGATGTAAAATTGTGAAGCTTATAAACGTGTATATTAACAAAGTACCAGCTTCTTTTTATAGCAACAATAAAACGTCACTGTTTGTGGAGTCCTTAGAAGTAAAGACTGTTTTGGGAGTGCCTAAGAAGTAGGCTAGTAAAATATCTATTTAAAAAATATCTAAATACTAGACAGTTTAGTGGCAGAAAAAGATATCGCAGTGAAAACTCACGCGTGTGTTTAGAAGACCTGTGAAACTTTTTTAAATTTCAATTCGAATTGTAGAAAATTATATATATACGTATATATATTTTATATCTAATTTTAAGACGAATTTTTCAACTCGTTCCGTCCAGACAGTCTTATAATTTGATGGAACTGGCTGCAAGTACAAAAACACACATGACTCATGTGGCGTTACCCCGCTGTTAGGCGTTCCGTTTAAGGCTTGAAGTGCAAGCGAGAGTGCGGAACGAGCGACAAAGGGGCACAATCGGCCTCCACGTTCCATGTGATATTACGCATCTACACCACCACGTCTTATCAAGGTGATTTTTGTACTATCCATGTATTAGTGTACATCTGAAGTACATAATGTACTTTCAACGAAAAACCATGTGTTTTAAGTATATAGCGTTAGGTGGCGCAGTATGAAGTAAGTCTTCCATCTGCGCCACCAAGCTTTCATACTAAGATTTCAAACATTGTGTTTCTTTTTTTCTAACATTTACGTACGTACTTTTGCCCATCAGTATTTCCTTATGAAGTTGTCACGTTCAACTACTTCAGTAAAACGACTTAACAGACAACCGTTTTTTTTTTTTGTATTCTCTATTGCTACAAAAACCAGTCTATCGATAATGGGACATCTCACTGAAAGACTTGATGCCACATCGGCCGACATCACTATTCATAGCATGTGTGGCGCATGGCGTCCCTTTTTTGCGAGACGCCTATTCACCCGAGATGGCCGCCCTCATTTACTAGAGCTTAGAGTCTATGCCACGAATGGAATGCTGTAGAGAAATTTTTTAACTAACATGGTATTTTATACAGACATACATACTTATAGGTAAAACGCTTTCATTCGTTGCTGGGTAGGCAAAGAGCCAACGGCCGTAAAAACACCGTGTCTGGCAAACATTGAGAGTCCTTTTAGATGATTCGTGTATCACCGTAGTGACAGGTCTTTCATGGTCTGTTATGGTCTTTTATCACTTGTTGGAGGATATTGGCCACGTTCACGACGCTTGGCAGGCAAACGTAAGATCGCCGAATAAGGTATTGTATTCGTAAGGTTTGCTGTCCTGCTGCACATTCACTGGATTCATCGTTTTCACGATGCGCGTGGGCAGGAATGGGGTGATGCTATTCTAAACTAGTAACTTAGGCACGGAGCTAACATCCTCACAGGAACACAACCATCTTTTTTACGGTAATTCAATGACCTAGCCTACAATGACCTAACCAAACTGGTAAAAACATGAAGCGGTTCCTTGAAAAATATCAATTAAAGAATCGAACCAGGTACCAAACTACCAACTGATTCCAAGGCTGACACCCCTACAGAGCTAGTTTAATAGTTTTCTATTGGTCGACGGCGTCCCATCCGCAGTTTTTTCGTGGCACCCACCCTAGCAGACGTTCTATTAGCATTTAACGTGGCAAATTTGCTGCGGTCGACTTTTTTACTCGTAATTACTGCCCTAGTGCGAAAAAGGTAGGTGAAACACTCTAGAATTACATACGTACGAGAACCGTTCTTTACGTAATAGGCAGTTAAGGCTCGTTGGTCTGAGCACGCGATTCGGCTTTGTGTTGAGCAATTACTAAGCTGGGTTTATGCGGGTGTACGTACTTAGTCTATGTGGAAGAAAAGTTTCAAAAAATTTACT
Organism: Keiferia lycopersicella; assembly: GCA_029255805.1. Lineage (NCBI taxonomy): Eukaryota > Metazoa > Arthropoda > Insecta > Lepidoptera > Gelechiidae > Keiferia > Keiferia lycopersicella. The sequence continues at coordinate 2,500,572 of JARACZ010000018.1, forward strand.
TTGGAGCCGGCATAATGATGATGACCATACGGTGGATCGCACTTGATGCACGACGGACCGCTATAGTATCGCAGCGTTCTGTCCGATCCATACTAGAAATGTCAATCCCCATACTAAACACGCTCAACCGCCGTTGACGCAGCGCTATCTAGGGGTTAAGTCTGGATCTGACAGACCGCTGCGATATTTTAGCGATCCGTCGTCCGTTAAGTGAGCAATGCGCCACGTGGTCTTGTGCTTTAAGTTTGGTATCAATCTCAGGACCAAAATATCCTGATTTAGTAGCCCACGTCAAGGAATATACGAGGGTATAGTTAAAATTCAATTTCCTTTGCACATAAACATCGAGTTTCGGCACGAGCACCTAATATGAGATTGTTTTCACTTTGCTTAAAACATTACAGGGTGATCCACCTGTTTTTCTGAATCAATAATTTCAGACTTGGTAGGGCCTGTGAAATAGATCAATTAAAGGTAAACAAGTATGTACAAAAAACGAACTATGTCCCAAAAAATTAACGCAATACAATACCCATTATGTGGACACGACCACCAAAATTTAAAGCAAATTGTCAGCCATAACCACTGCAATTCGAACGGAACATTCCACGTAATCGAGGTACCTGATTAACAAATTATACAGGATTACACAAAGTCCTCCAAATTGATACAAATAAGAGTAACACCCAGGACATGTTTCATTTAAAGCGAGTGGTGTCGTGAAACTAGCGCCACTTTTCTTTAAAAATAATAAAAAAATGTAACCGTGTAAACAATATTATGTATTTCAGAATGACACTGGTCTGCTATTTTGGTGATATCATCATATTAGTTGAATAAGGTACACAATACAAACTTAAGGAACAAAATTTATTGTCCGTAATTTTACGATCGTTAACAAATTATAGTCCATTGTATGAGTACCTCCAAAGGGGGTCTAGAGTGCGTGAGTTTTACCAATGATAGACCTAATCAAGAGCAATCTATCAGTACCGGTCACAAGCTGCACATTTGAGTTTTATGGAAGAAAGAAATACTTTTTGATCGATTGATGTGATAAACATGGGTATGTAGTATGGGAAAATTGTTTGAGCCAAAATATTTTGCTAATGCGTGTAACTCAGAAACGTTAGGATATAGGAAAAAGTGATTTAAGTATAACTTGTAGATAATTTTATGGCCTTTCAACTTTTCCTTGAACGTTTTTCTCTAACATGTACCGTTTTTGAGATTTAAGCGAAAAATGAAAAAATGGACTCTTTCCCCCCCTCCCCCCACTCCGGGGCTCCTCCTAGTGTCCCGGGGCTTTAGTATGTTTATTACCTAGGGACTCTTGACATGTTTCCGAAGAAACATCTTACGTTACTAACTCTCGCACTCTAGAACTTTTTGTCAATGGACTAATTATTCACGGCTTTTTTTATTGACGTGTATGAAATGAATAAAGACCAGTATTTTTACCCTTCTTTTACTTATCGCGTACCAAGAATCAACAAAAAACTTGAGAAATCCCGCTACTACGAAAAGTAGCTATTTTAGCACTTTTATTTTACAATACTTGCAAAAACTATGAGACAAGATTTTAAAAAAAGTTTGTATTGTATAGATTTTTTTTTGTAATTGGCGTTAAGAGATTAATGTTTTTTTTCGTGAAGTGGCGCTAATTCCACAGCACTCCATTTAAAGCGCGGTACAAATTACGTGGAGGTAATGTAGGCAATTTCGTCGCGCAATTTTAATATTGTGCTTGTAATATCATTTTTGTGGGACGCAATGTGCAAAGAAACTGGCGTGCTTACCGGAATTTTTGTGCGGAAATATTGTTATTAGAATGGGTTTAGGGGTTTTCACTTAAAATGCGCGAAGGTGCTTAAGGGTTGAAACACAACAGCGTATGGCTCAATTTCGGGTATTCACATTGTGACTATCACTACGTAGTGTAAAGCAAAGTTGCTTCCTTAGGTTTGTTCTTATGCTTAGATCTTAAAAACTACACAATAAATTTAAACGTATTTTTTAAAATATACAGACTAATTTCCACATCCATACGACGCCGTACATTAAGATAAGGAGAGTAATTTTTTTCTGTGTGATGCCGGCTTAGAATAGCATCACCCCATTTCTTTCCCACGGGTGTCGTAAGAGGCGACTAAGGGACTGGAGGGTTTCATGTTTAATGCATTGTTTTAGGCTACAGGCTGACAACCTGTAAAATATACGGAATATTTGAAGGACAATCAAATAACTTGGCCTCTATCACACCTAACGTACAACGCAGCGCTAAAATAACGCATCCGTAACGCAGTGGTCTGTCAGAAACGTCAATCCCGATACTTAAACTGTTTAACCGCTGTCGACGCAGTTTTGCCAATACTAATTATAATTTTTTCAGTGTTCATATTTTTGAATTATTTTTGCTGCGTTCCTAAATCAATTTGCTTCAGTCGAAAACTGTTTGTTGATAATTAAATTTGTTTTGCTAAAAGAAAATCAAAGCACTTAAAAGTCTTTGAGCAAGACGGTCGAAGGCTCTCGCAACGGTATTGCTTGAAGTGAGGATAAAGTCAAAGAGTGATCAAAAATATAAGGAAAAACGGGAAAAACAAACAATCCCTCGTTACCCTCGCTGTTTGAGTATATTTTACGTTCCAGATTTTAATTAAGTGTTTTTGCGAGGTTAAATGGTTTTCTTGCAAATGAAGAATTATATTTAGACCAAAAAGTTTTCGTAAGATTGCATTTTTACTTTAGATGTGAATTTTGAATGACATTTTGTTTTTAGATGTATATCATGAATATACGTCATACTTGCGTTTAGTTTGTTATTTAAAACAGTTTATTCCTGATTAACTTAAAAAAGCTACATACATACATGCATACATATATCACGACCCCATCCCTTGCGGGGTAGGCAGAGCGTCAACGGCCGTAAAAATACGGTTGCTGTCGCCACGTCTGACATTTTTGAGAATTGTTTACTAAAGTTGTTTCAGAAAACATGTGTATCACCATAGTGAGAGGTTGTCAGCCTGTCGCCTAAAAATTGTAATACACCATACTCTCGAGTCCCTTGGTCGCCTCTTACGACACCCGCGGGAAGAATGTGGGGTGATGCTATTCTAAGCCGGCACCACACGGCACTCTAAGCCGGCATCACACGGCACTTTTTTTTTTTTTTTTTTTTTTTTAATTTATTTAACAAAACACAATAAAAATTCTTAAAATTTTACTTAACCTACTCACAAAAACCTATTTAAGGTTTATCTGTGAAAGGTCAGTTGCCACTTATTAAATAGGTATGATACAAAATTAGCATACGTAGGTACTTATATATTAGTTACTAAGGAACTTCTTAAGTATGACCCGGCATGACGCCCTGTTTTTTGATTTTAATATTTGTTGTAATATGTCTTGTGGTAGTGAGTTTAACACGTCAGGCAACACATACTGCATGGTACGTTGACCGTATATGTTCTTAAATTTAGGCAGTTTATAATTTGTTAGGTAGCTTATTTTACGTAAGCTGCTGGGTCTTACACGTTCGTGCAGTGAATGAAGCCTAAAAAGCTACTAAGGGAAAAATCCAAAGAATGGGCAGCAGCGTTCCCTGTGCATAGTGCCTACATCTTTCACAATAGTGGTGAGAAGAGCAACTAAAACACTTCCCAGCAGATCTCAGGAGATCTATACAACCATGTCAATTTTGCGTTTTTCTAATAACTTACGTACATAAAATACATAAGGAACACTATTTATACCTACATAACTATTAGCATGGTTACACTACGTTTATGTAATGACTTACGTACATACAATAGATACACAACACTATTTATACCTACATACCTAACTATTAGCATGGGTACATTACACCTTACCTCTCACCCATCCACACACTTAACACTTCAATAATTGCATTCACACAAACACACAAAGACACCCTCACAGATCAGTAAGATACTAAGTGCTACTGCACTTTTCTTTTAATTACCAATTATCTTATAAATTTACGTAAGATTAGAACATAGAAGTTAAGTTATGTAATACGTTTTGCTACACTAGATCCTAATTGTAGTTAACAAATTTAGAAGAGCGAGGCATTCCCGACTCAAGTGTCTATGACTACTTACTGGGAAGCCCCAACAACTATATTTGTAAGGATTTATAAATAAAGAAAATTTTTATTTATTTATTTTTATTATGTCAGAAGCCTGATAGGCGTATAAGGCCGTTGAACAAATCTGACGCTAGGATTCATCGGGTCGTTGTATGACTCCGTGTCTCACACGAAAAGAGAAGAGGAGATCTATGTCTACTAATGTCGAGCAGTGGATTGTGTGGATGGTGATGTAATGACTTAGTATTGGTTGGAAACAGTTTAGTCCTGCAGTTGTAAAAAAACTGTGTTTTTCACTCGTCTGTGTATGTGAGCGATGCTCCCTCAATTTCGTAGCGGCAGCGTGTTTTAAGCCACGGCTCTCGATATTGCGCGCAGAATGCCATCCTAGAGGCGTGTTTACGAAACACTATTACGTTTCTGGAATTTAAGATATAAAGATTTTCAGAAACACATGAAAACATGCAACATTGAGCCCTCTCAATAGAATGGTCTGGCAGCATTGCGCGCCGAATGGTGCGGGATGGTTAAGAGGCAAGTCCGCTTTTTATATGTAGACCTATTGGTATTGCTTAGGAAATTTATCAGGGGTTGATTAACTCTGCGATATAATTTCTGCATTTCAATATAAGAAGAGAAACTAAACCGTAATAACTCCTATATTGGAAGAAAGTGCTTGTTTTTGTTATTCCTAAATATACTTACGCACATTAGGTTTCGTTCTAATGGATACTTAATTACATTTTAATCAATTTCATCATTAGAGTTCTATTTACATTTTGCATATAAACGCGTCTTTTTCCATTTGGAATATTTTTGACTTTGACCTCATCAACAAGTTAGTTGTTTAAGGCAGTTTGAAGCAGATAATCAAAATGAGACTTCACGAGTATATGTTAACTGTGACGATATTAATTGTTATTTTTGTGGCAATCCCAAGTGGTGAGTTAAATTATCATTTGTATAATTTATTGATAAATCTTCAACTTAATATTATTCGAAATAGTGAGACAAATTGTTATTCTAAGTGCATTTTTTTCTTTTGTTTCAGTTATTCTGATATCAATTTTGTTTTAAATTTGGCTACTGGAAAAAAATCAATCCTATAAATAAAATTGTATATCAAAAGAAAATGGTGGCTATCGAGACTTGTTTTTAACTGGTGTTAAATTAACAGTGTCAAGACTATAAAGTGGTAATAATAAACGTATTTGAAGATCTCCTATATTTTGCGTTATTTCTTTTTTGATCAGTAATTTCATATAAGTAGTTTAAACCTGATTTGTAATGTTAAAACTGTTCTTGCATACATTACAATTGGTCAGACAAATACGCGCTTCCATGAGTTTTCAATGAATTTAAACAAAAACAATCATTTTTGTTTGGAACTCTACCCCGTTTCAGCATCTCACTACTTAGGTTATTAAAATACGCTTCCCGCAGCATTCGGCTTTCAGTTAATATCGCTGGGTTCCAACGCTAACGCATTCTCTACACATTTTAGTATAAAAATGTGTAAAATTTATACATTTATACCTTTATGAGTATTTCCCTAGTGAGAGCAAAATGACGCAATCCCAAAAAAATTTTTGTTTCTATAGTCTGTGAGTTTAGGTACTTATCTTTTTGTAAACAAACTTTGTATTAAACTGACGGTTCTGAAGTGTCACTTTCATACAAAGTTTGTTTACAAAAAGATAAGTACCTAAACTTACAGACTATAAAATGGAATAAAATTATGTTTGGTAAGGTCTTTAATTAATTAAATTATAAATACGTAGTAATAAATAGGTACATAGTAATAAATAGGTACGTAGTTTAAGTACCATAAATATTCAATTCCGTTGCCCTACTCTCGAAAGCTATTTCATGAACTATAACTTTAATTTTTCACACCAAATCAGCATACAGCAGTCCGACGTAGACCAGCTGTATGCTGATATGCTGATTTAGCCTAAGGTACGGCATAGGCACGATCTCCCGTTGTCGCCGTCCTCTCTTTGTATATCTGGCTAGAAGGCTTCCAATGCTACGCTTTTTCTTTATTTTGGTGATGTCTATTAATTTTTGGCTCCGAGGCCATCAACTACGCCTGTCGGCTTGGTGGGGAGCGCGTGCTCACCCGGAAATAATTGATTGGTTGTTCAAACACGCCCTTGGGGCGAGGCTGGGCTTAGGAGTTGTTCTGGGAAGAACGGATCAAACTGACAACGCTACGCTTGTCAACTTTCGATTCATCGGTTCTGTGACAGATGTAACTTCAATACAACGGGTCATTCATTCTTTGACAAAAGCAACCCGTGTTGTTAGTTCAGTTGCTATCACAGGGAGGTAAATAAAATATACAGGATGTTAGGGACAGCTCTCCGAAACTGATAAAGCATATAGTAAAAAACTTTCACCTAGAAATTAATTTTGTCTGAGAGCGACAACAATAAATGTATGAGTTCTCATACAAAATCACGATCAGGATCTCGGTTCAGAAACCGACTCTGTATCCTTTGTCAACTCTTCTTAATTTTTACAATTCTCGGATGAGTTAAATTGTGGGGGGTACCTATGTGTGAACAGATATATGTCTGCTACTTGTAGAAGGTGGTTGTAAAATTCTGACACTACTTAGGGTTCATTAGGTCGTTGGAGGACTCGGAGTCCACAAGCAAAGAGAGAGAGTATTTGGAGGGCTGTACCTAACACCCTATATGCGAAGCGAATCATGTGCAAATATTATAGCGTAGGTACAAACGTCATGGTCTACTTCATACTTTTATCTGAATTTAATTGTTGTAACAAATTCAGTCTTATACTAGTCGAGTTTATTACGTAACCTACATTTAGGTAGTTATTGCTTTTGCTTTTAATTTATTATGATCAAGTAATAGTTGTATAAAAAACATTGAGTGGTAAATTGTGTCTTGTAGAGGTTTAAAAACACTAGTGTTCTTAGAGTTTGTTCGTCAAATCGTTATCCCATGAAACAGAAAAAGAAGCGTACACGGAAATGGAATTTGGTTGTAATGTACAAGGATTTCTCAGTGTATGTTTTATTATCACAGTAGCAGTTCCAAGCAGTAAGTTAAAACCTATTTAAATACATACATACATATATCACGCCTTTATCCCACGCGGGGTAGGCAGAGCTTTAATGGCTGTAAGAATACGGTCACTATGGCCACGTCTGACATTTTTGAGGATTGTTTTCCAAGGTTGTTTCAGAAAACATGTGTATCACTATAGTGAAAGGTTGTCAGCCTGTCGCCTAAAAATTGTAATACACCAATACTCTCGAGTCCCTTAGTCGCCTCTTACGACACCCGCGGGAAGGATGTGGGGTGATGCTATTCTAAGCCGGCATTCTATTCACACGGCAAATAATAATTTAAATACAGTTGTTGCAAAAAAGTCATAAACAGATCAAAGTTTTAAGGCGAACCTCACATTGGACCGGATCTCGCTCCGGTGTGCGATGATTCTTGATTTATACAGGGTGTTAGAAAAATTACAAACTTCCATTCAAGGGATAAACCAGCTCGTGATACTGAACAACTTTCCCCAAGGAACGTATATCGAATTATGAATATTTTTTTCTGAACTCACATAGAACCTGATTCAGTCGGTACATTTTGAGGAGGTCAAAATTTTTATATAAAATACCCAAAGAATTCGACAGAGGAGGACGTAGCAGGTCAAAGCGATGTTCCGGTTTGCCTTAAAAAGCAATTTTATGACAAAAATACATTGTACATACCTGCCAATGAATTAAAAGTTTTTTTATACTTTATCAGAATAAAAAACAATTAAATATCAAAATATTGATTTTTTAAGACTTTGTTGCACTAATTGTTGGTACATAAATTACAATACCTATTTAGTTTTCAAAGATTTATTTATCTAGTATTCTGAATTGTTTCAGTTCTTCTTATTGGCATTCTGATCTACAGTTACATTCAATACTTCTAACACAACACTATGAAGTGAATACACATCTAATACAGAAAATAAAATATCAAGCGTCAGTGGCCAAGTGGTTAAGACACCGGAATTACAATCGTGGGACCTAAGTCTGATCCCCGCCATGTACCAATGTGTTTTTACTCACGTACATTTACCGACTGCTCTTACGGTGAAGAAAAAACGTCGTGATGAAACCCACATTCAAATACAATTTGAATTCAGATGATATTTGTATATGACTTAACCTAGGATTTGGGCCAGGTTACTCTTCAGGTTGCAGAGGTCAGATGGCAGCCGCTCTGTCTAAAAACCTGGTTCCATGTCAAATCTCCTAGGTTAGGTAGCCGACCCCGATAGAGAAACGGGATAAGGCAAAGAGAATGATGATGACAGTAAATAAATGATCCAGTATTATTATGGTGTTATACAAAAGTGATTCCAATTTTTAAATGTACATAAAAATTGTAGCATTTGTGAAATTTCGTGACGATCTCATTTATTGAATGACCAAACTACTGTTTTGTAGAAATCAAGGACATTCTGTGATCACATCCTGTACATACAACATCAAGAAAACTTCAAGTGAAATATGTTTCAACTTTCATTCAATCAAGCGTGAGAATTTTTAGTACAAGAAAGACTGCGTAAAGTCACCTAAGTGTAAAGGATAAGACACCTCAGTCAGTTTTGAAACAAAAGGGATATTCTTCAGGAGGAATCAAAATGGTCGATAATTTAACAATTTATTTCGTCATAATATAACGTAATTTAGTCGATCTTTTGTGTCAGCTTCTATATCTGCTTCAGTGAAAATAAACTCTTCTACTTACGTACCTTTTTTCCATCTTTTAATGTTACCACCATTTTAGGTAACCAAACCTTAAATTACTAACCTTAAATTATTAACATTACTATGTTATGATTAGTTATGTTGAGTAGCCAACAATTATGTCGAGTAGTAATCCAAAAATTCAGTTATGACTAATGTTACGACTTAGGTTATGTTGCTATGTTAAGAATTATGTTATGACTTTTTCGTAATATATTAGCGGCGGTACCTACGGCTAGGGGTACTTACTGTCCTACACTGATCCGTCAACAGCTGAGTAACCAATTATTACTACAAGTGGTGTAAACTAACAATCGGCTTACCCTACAAGGGAAAAAGGCGTGATATATATATGTCTGTGTATGTAAGTAAATTGATTCCTTAAGTTACGACCGTGGGTATGCCGTCAATAGGGTCGAAATCAACACTACTTAGTACCTACGGCTAGGGGTACTTACTGTCCTACACTGATCCGTCAACAGCTGAGTAACCAGTTATTACAACAAGATGTGTAAACTAACGATCTCTCTACCCCGCAAGGGGTAAAGGCGTGATATATCTGTTTGTGTATGTCAGTAAATTTGATCCCTCAAGTTACGACCGTGGGTATGCCGTCAATAGGGTCGAAATCAACACTACTTAGTACCTACGGCTAGGGGTACTTACTGTCCTACACTGATCCGTCAACAGCTGAGTAACCAGTTATTACAACAAGATGTGTAAACTAACGATCTCTCTACCCCGCAAGGGGTAAAAGCGTGATATATCTGTTTGTGTATGTCAGTAAATTTGATCCCTCAAGTTACGACCGTGGGTATGCCGTCAATAGGGTCGAAATCAACACTACATAGGTACAGGCGGATCGCACACTTAACACCCGACGGAGTGCTAAAACATCGCAGTGGTCTGTCATATCCATACCATGTCAATCTCCATACGCTTAACTGCTATCAACGTAGCGCTGTCGCATTGTCGTCCGCGAAGTGCGGTTTTAGTATGAGGACTGACGTTTCTAGTATAGACCTGACAGACCGCTGCGATATTTTAGCGCTCCGTGGTGCGTCAAGTATGCGATCCGCCTTAATCTATCAGGTATAGGTACCAATATAGTCACAAAATGTAATATTTCGGATAAAAGCGACTTTCACATACACCGTTCCAATAGTTCCACTTCAAAATATGTGAGCTAGAGTGAAGTCATCAGAGGGAACGATAAAGTAGAGGTAGACAGAAACACAATGAAGCCAGATATAACTTATAACGTCATCGATATTCGTTAGTCGTCGTCTAGGTATAGCTGAGCCAAAGTTATTATCAAGTGGATGCATGCAGGAAATAATATATTAATTGTCATTCTGTGGTTGTTGAAACAAGTAAGAACAATCTCCAAAAAAAAGAGCTAAAATGATGATAATAATGGATGATGGTTTTCTTCTTGCCTGAGCTGAGGTGAAAATATAATCGTATCAAATTCTTATATAAATCGTCATAATCTCTTCATCTGCCCTTATCCCAATTTATTTGGGGTCAGCGCAACATGTATTCCACTTCATTCATCTTTATCAGCAGTCAAATCCTCAGTTACGCCTTTTTTGTTCATGTCGTCTTTTACTTAATCCATATAAACTTTTTTAGGCCTTCCTCTCATTTTGTATAAATAGGATACTAAATATAGTTAGGCATTTCTGAGTTATAATTCATTTTTTTTTACTGTAAATAGCCTTCTAATTACTCATTTAAATGTCTTTCAGCTTTCCAAAGAAGAACACTAGTTTTTCTCAGCTTCACTTTGCATCTTTGTCTGACTCTATTTGAACTTTTTTTTTTTCAGCGCGTCACTATTCAAAGAGCCAGATCCCGATAGCAAAAACCTGCGGAACTTTCGTACTTTGATGTTGTATGTAGGCGAATAGGCTTTGAATATACGTTTTAGTTCGTATTCCTTTTACGAGAATGTCGTGGCGAAGATTTTTTCGATTTGTCAAAGGTGTATGAGTTGTTGAATATTGGCCGTTTGGCAGATAAAAGTTATAGGAAAATGATAAAAATTGTGTCTATCTTTGCTCGGATCGGATCGGTTTGTCAAATAAAGTGTGCTCTCTTTGTCTCTTTTCGTGTGGGACACCGAGTTGTACAACGACCCGATTAACCCTAGTGTCAGTAAAGAGTGCTACAAATTGTAGTTACTTCTCCTTCTTGGTTAAATTGTTTACAACGTTGAAACCAATTGCAACAATTTATAAATGCGAGTTAGAATAAGGCCTTACCTACCACAAAGTTATAGACATACCTACACTGAACGTGTACCTAAAATAGTATTCATGCAAAAAATGGCCTTACCTTCACATTTTCATTTTATGAAAAGCCTTTACAGGGTTTATCTAACGCGGTGCTAACGCAGCGTTGTGCGTTAGACTTGCCTGCAATTTTAATATAAGAAACGACGTTTTTAGTATACATCTGACAAGCGCATGCATAACGCAGCGTTTTTATAGCGCTGCCTTGTGCATTAAATGTGAGAACGGCATATTCAGGACTAACTTATTTGAGGTTATACTGCGTCCAATTTTTTTTCGTAATTCTCGGAAGCATAATATTTTGCGCTCAAAAGAACTGCCACCGTGTAGATTCGTTTCCATTCTCATATACACAACCTTGTAGGGTATGACACCTGCCACTCTACTTATACTGAAGGACACACCGTCTTGTCTCATGAATGTCGTTTCATGAAGGGCGTGCTTGTTGAGATATTGTTCTAGAGAGGTATTATTAGCGGAACCTCGTGGTACTATAAGGACGCAGCTCTGGGTGGAGGTTTTGAATGAAACATTATATTCACACTAATATTTGAATATATTGTATAAAAACATAAATAAGAATAAAAATAGCACAAATCTTGCTGCTCCGACCGTCCGTCTAGAGAGATTGACGTTGTGTATCAAATCAAAACAAAATATGTTTTTTTTTTCAAATGCCTGGCGCCCTGATGCCTAATAATAAAAGTTTCTGAGCAAGGCGGTCGATCGCCACAGTACCTACCCGTACCCGCCATCTACATAATATATCATTCTGATTTTCCATAGAGTTGTTGATGAATCATCAACTTTTGCATATAATTCCAGTCGCAATGTTTAATAAGAAGGACAAGAAGAAGTAAAGTTCAGCCACGAAATGTTGTACTTTAAGGGCCTGACGACAAAAAGTTAGACACTTGTCGAACGCGTGTTCAAAATAAAACTTCATTCAAAAAAACTGTAGAACGCGTTCAACGCAGGTTTTACTTCTTTGTGGTAAGGCCCTACGATTCGGGTCAGTTGTCATACAATAGAAAAATTATGACTGCTTGTAGACTTATCCGTATATCTTCCATAAAATCTAACTTCTGCTGGAAGTAATTTCTTTAAAAAAAAGCAGTGCCTATTGCCTGATGCTAATGTTTCTTGTGTTATGTCTTTTTGAATTCATTTGTGTACAATATATTATTTTCAACGAAAAAAATACAATGGGCATCTGCTCCTTAACTAACCCCTGTTTTTTAGAGGTAATAAATTAACATCTTGGGTTGTCATTTTTTAGAAATTTTTTATTCTGTTTCCTTTAGTTCCTAGTAGATGACGCTCCAGCGATATAAAAGTTCAATAGTGATTTTCCATAGACCGGCGTAATCGTTATTTATTATTATGCACTGAAGTTGACAAATGATTTGCACATCACAATTTAAGATTTGCAAAACAAATGGTACCTAGGTGTCAATTTACTGGGATTCTCAATCTAAAAAACAGGGATTAGCTTGAATGTTGATACCTAATGATGAAGCATTTTCGAAAACATCAAAAGTCAATCCCCTTTTGCCGATCTGCCGATCGCTGCACCCCACGAGTTTCTAACGCGAGTTGCAAAACTCGTAAGGATAATAGAGGTTACTTATACAGACAGTTCCCCATTCACGCCCAGATTGATTAATAGACATCAAGGCACAGTAGATAGATGCTGCAGTAGGAAAACTTGATCCGTTTCTGATGTACTACCAACTGTCACGGTCAAGGTTGACACTTTCGTTTGATGTCGTTTTTCTAGTTATTGTTGTGTGGGACACCGAGTCGTCCAACAACACGATAAATCCTAGTATCAGAGTTTTTCAACCGCCTACTACTAGCAGCAGGCCTCTTACGCGATTAAGTAAAGACTGTCGTCTTAGCTATCAAAGACAACAGCCGGTACTCGTAACTAAACCTACCCTCCAAAACACAGAATTATCTTTCTTACGGACAATCAGAAGTTCAGCTTGCAATTACAGCGCCAGACTCAGCCAGCGATTTATCGTATGTGTCGTGAGTGTTTCAGAGCGCTGCGTTTGAACGCAGCTTCACTACTGGTTATTCTATATTATTGACTATGTCAGAGGACAAAAACACCCCAAAAAAGCAGAACTTGGAAACTCGTGGTGAAGTTTTAAGTGAACTATCAGAGGCACGCGCGTACGCTGTCATAATTCATTAACTAAAGTGTCCTTTTCAAAAAGTTTCTCTTCGTCCCCGCTAATTCAGTTACGTTTTTTAGTTGGGGTATTGAAATTTCGTAATTTGCTTTTTAAATGAGGGAGAAGTTGGTTTATGAGGCGCGAGTTTTTAAAACGTTTTAGAGCCGCTAGTCTGTGAGTTAGGAGAGAGGGTGTCAATGTTGATATTGCGAACTGAAACAGTTTTTTGTTCTTTTTATCTAGCAACAGAAAGAGAGATATGTTTTTTGAGAGTATGTATTTTCACTGTTTGCCGGATGTTGACATTAAAGAGGTAACCATAGCTGTGCATATAAGAATTGTCGTCTTTATTCTAATTTTCGAAAATTGAAAATGGCGGATTTTAAACGCTAAAATATATTGGGTTATTTTTTAGTCAGTACACTTTGTAGGTGATTTCTACTCATGATTCTGAACAACTTATACTATGAGGTCATTTGCGAAATCGTAAAAAGAAATTTGGTATTCAATAAATAAATTTTTGCCAAGTAGGTATGAACTTTTCTATGGAACGCCCTTTTTTTCGATTTCGCAGGAGGCTTCATAGTTCGTTCAAATTTGTTCAGAATCATGAGAAGAAACACCATACAAAAATTGCGTACTGACAAAAAATAATCCTATGTGTAAGTTTAAAATTACCCCAGGCGATTTTGTTACTAAGATATCTCATAATAATGCTTGTTTCTCTCGTTATTTATTTCAGGAATTTAGAAGGTAGATGGTTAGAAAACTAGAATAAGAACTTTAGATAGTATCAAGGGATCATCTTAAACTGGTTACTCTTAATAACTGTAACATAAACCAGTTCATTTTGATATCAGAAATAAAATAGACGAATATTTTTGCTCTGATTTAACTTCGTATGCTGCTAATAAAGTATTTAGTAATAATTAATTTAGGTATGTGAGCTAATTCCCGAAATTATTAGTAAATTAATTTTATTTGCAAACGAATTCAAGGGCTTTATTTACCAAAAATTGTTAATTTTCTGAGAAATTTCCGTTTCACTTGAAGTTTATCCTTTTATCTTCGAGTGATTTGATTACCAATAAGCGTTCCAGGTAAACAACAAGGTAAGTTTACTTTTCGATCAGAAGGAGAAAGGATTTTGAAATGGCAACATTATTGTTTACATTTGGCATAAAGTTTTTACAGACTGTCGTTTTGGGATCCTTTCTATTAGGACTATGCTTATGATGCGTATGGTGACATAGACTTTCTCTACATCATTATGTCAATTTTTTTCGCACTTGTTTTGCTAAAACCCATACGTTTGATAAATGGGAGATAAGCCTCAGTAGAGAGATGCATAACAAGCTTTCTATCGATTTATATCTACATGTTTGATACATGACACTATTTCAGCCACAGCAGTCTACTGCTGGACATAGGCTTCCCCTATTTGGGGCTATATAACCACACTCACCACGCTTGGTAGGCAGATTGGTGAGCGCGATAGGTATGTATTCGGTCAGAAATCGAGGATATTTTTTCTATTACTTACCCAATACTTCCTCTTCGTCCTGTCAATAATGGTAACTTTATAAAACCTTATTTTGAGGAATTTTGTTCTACTTTATTAGCGGTTCGTCCTTTTCGGAGTTAGAGAGGTACGAAAACTTCTTTTTACGTCCTATCCTAAATATCCGAATACATCTTATCCTAAATAGGTACCTACTTATCATATTTACATGTTGCCTAGTCTTCTAGAAAGATCCAAAATCCTCATATTTCAGCCGCTGTCGGTTAATATCAGGTTTTTCGTAGCGTGATATAACAAAGGTATTTTTTTGCTGAAAGTTACTAAGAATTTCAAGTTAGGCTTATTTGCTATAAAGTTCGTAACAGGCGTTAGTGTCAGAAAACATTCCCAGAGAGTTAGAAATAGGTTCATGATTATTATGACATTTAACTTTTACTTATGTCATTTGTTATAAGAACTGAAAACTGTGGTTATTCATTCGTGGGAAAGCCCTCTCAATACTGATAGGGTGCGTGCAGACCATGAAACTGAACAACTTTCTCCTGGAAACATAATTTCGGGTAACAACAAAAAAATTACGACCTCCCATACAAAGTCGCGACCAGCTGACTTCATTTTCTATAGGAAACAATTTTTTTTGTGGCTTTGTACTAATAACTTTCGTATGAATTCTTTTATCGAAAAGCAAAAACAAATTTTGGAACTCGCATTCAAAACTGACAGGGCAGCTGATACATTTTGTATGGGAAGATCAGATTATTTTTTTAAACAGTTAAATGTTCCTAACGTAAGTTGTTCAATTTTATGAGTAGAACACAAACTTACGTACTTAATGAAAGTCGAATCGGCGAAGTAAGTAAGGCGGATCTCACACTTGACGCACAACAGAGCGCTAAAACATCGCATCTGTCAGATCCAAACGGGAAATGTCAATCCACATAGGTACTAAAACCTTTCAACCGCTGTCGACGCAGCGTTATCGCAGTGTCGTCTGTCGAGTGCGGTTTAAGTATGGGGAGTGACGTTTCTAGTATGGAACTGACAGACCGCTGCAATATTTTAGCGTTCCATCGTGCGTCAAGTGTGCGATCCGCCAACGTTATTAAAATTTAGATTGTAGATCTACCTAATAGTATCACCAGCACCTGCTTCTTGCGACAATGAAGCATTTAAAAAGTGTACCTGGATGTAGCGCCTTTAGGTATTCTGAAGGCAAGAAAGACTGCACTGTGTTTAAGAGAAAAATAATAAATTCCCGTCATATTCCCTCGGGAAATACCGCTATCAGAGTAAGTAAACACCCCAGACAAACAACAGTGGTGAACTAGGACAAGAAAAATGGATTCAAGCTCTTAGTCCAGTGAGCAGAATACAAGTGGGTCAGGCAAGTTGCGTTGATATAAGTTTGTCAAAGAAATTATGCTGCTAATAAGTAACTGTCACTCACTTCGTCATAGCTTGTCGATACGCGCAATTATCACAAGTTTTAAAATAAAATCAATCGTTATTTTGAAGTAAAAAAACTCGGGCGACTAAGAGAGGCGTTCGTTTTATTTAAAAAATACACTCTAAAAATATCATAGCTATTATAAAATCAATGTAGTATGTTAGTTATGATTAAAATAAAATGATGATTGATCTGACTGTCGAATGAATCCAGCGTCTGCCACAGTATAACAGTTCCAGTACCGGTTCTACTTTATGCACAGAACTTATAATTTTCAGTTTGGCACTAAAACAGCGCGTCCCAGAATAGCCCTAGGTAAATTGAGGTGGTTATATTATACTTAATGTTTAATTAAATAGAAGCTTCATATATTTTTGCCTTACAATGCAATGTCTCCGTATTTAGTTTTTTAAACGTAAGTTTACTGGACTATGAGACTTGTATGCGAATGTGGACGTTATGTAGTTTTTACTAGACCGGAAAACACGGTGAAGAAGTTTCATTCTTATTTGCTAAGCTATTATAGTTATAGTAAAGAATACTATGCCGTGTGATGTCAGCTTAGAATAGCATCACCCCACATCCTTCCTGCGGGTGTCGTAAGAGGCGACTAAGGGACTCGAGGGTATTGGTGTATTACAATTTTTAGGCGAAAGGCTGACAACCTGTCACTATAGTGATACACATGTTTTCTGAAACAACCTTGGAAAACAATACTCGACAATGTCAGACGAGGCGATAGCGACCGTATTCTTACGGCCGTTAACGCTCTGCCTACCCCGCAAGGGGTAAAGGCGTTATATTTGTATAGAATAATCTTGATATACCAACTAAGTAAGAAAATTTCGTTACTTCTGTGATATGGTCCAAAAGTGAAAGTTGCTTGTATTGATGTTATACATGCAGCAAATCAAGGGATCAACGAAAACAGTGTGCGTTGATCCATTTTAGGTGGAAGTTGTTTGCTGTTTTGCTGTTGATAATATTTAGGCGGATCGCACACTTAACGCACGACAGACCACTAAAGTATCGCAGCATTCTGTCAGATCCATAGAAATGACAATCCCTAAACTAAACTGCTCAACCACTGTCGACGCAGCGCTATCGCAGCGTCGTCTGTCGAGTGCGGTTTAGGTATGGATCTAACAGACCGCAGCGATATTTTAGCGGTCCGTCGTGCGTTAAGTGTGCAATGCACCTTATGTATTTACTCTTCAAAACGGGCGTAGTAATTCATAAATAACATTTTATAAAGCTAACTGTCTCGGTATTTTTATTAATACCTATTATTGACATCTTATCAGATAGCTTAGTAGCGGAATGGTTTATCTATAGATTATACAATTAAAACTACCTATAGGAGGGAAATTGTTTCCTTCTAGCCAAAGAACCCAACTAAGATTCCTATACCGCTAAACGCAGCATAAGCTAGCTCATTTTAATCTCAAGCTAAAGGAGGCCAGCCTAGAATCTCGGAATACGAGTCGAGGCAAAGGACAAAGTATACAAGAGATAGGGCAGGAAACTTATATTGGCCTGAAAGGGAACACCGCGTAAACCTTATCGCGGCCAAACAAGTAGGGATGGGGGAATCGGGAGTTATATGACTCGTCAAGTAAATTATTTCTTGACGCACTGAATCATTTAGCACTAAATATACCCACAGAAGCATAATAGTATAGCCAATTATGATGCGTGCCGTAAAAAAATAATCTTCATGATTCAATAAAACCCTGATTTAGTTTTATAAACTTTCAGCTAAACTACGAGTAGTCAACCCGTCGCTACAAATAAGCTTGCAAGTTTTACTTTCGAAATCTTTGACGAGTCATGGTGTGAATGTTATACCTATTTTTTTATGTGACTCGTAATGAATGAGTCTGAGTCAATTAGAGAGGCTTCCAGCGTAACCATTTAACTCTTATAAGAAAGGTGCAATATTTTTTAACCTGTTGTGGAAATTAATGTGAGTCTTACTCTTTCTCTCTTTTCTTGTGAGACGCTTATAGGCTTATGATGCGTGCCGTAGAAAAACTTAGTGCGTGAGTCGACTTCAGACGCTTAATCGTATTTTTTTTAAAATAAGTGAAGAACTTTGGCAATAATCTGTACAGAAAATCTTTTATTTATTATTTAACTATTTATTGTACACAATAAAACACAAAGGACATAAAATTTAGAACAATACGCTACAGGTCAGCTTATTTCTAAAAAGAAATCTCTTCCAGCAGAACTAGGGTAGTGAGATGATGATGATGATTAGATTTATGTTGTGGTACGCATCATAAAGCTTCTAATAAATAATCATAAAGAGTAAGTAAATCAGTTAGACTACTAGTAACCATTAAACCTGCCCATATGACAAGTTTGCAAGTTTTGCTAGCGAGTGTTCCTTCAAGATCTTTGGCCCGTCGTAGTGAGACTATTGCGTTTCTTTATGTGACTCATAATGAGTGAGTCAGTTAGACAGACTCCCATCGTAACCATTTAACCCGCCCCTATGACAAGCTCGCGAGTTTTCCTTTGATATTATTAGCCAGTCGTGGTGAGACTTTTGTATCTCTTCATATGACTCATAATGAGTGAGTCAATTAGACAGAGTCTCATCGTAACCATTTAACCCGCCCCTATAACATGCTTGCGAGTTTTCCTTCGAGATTTTTGGCCAGTCGTGGTGAGACTATTGTATCTCTTAATAAGACTTATAGTGAGTGAGTCAGTTAGACTCAGTCCCTTCGTAACCATTTAACTCGCCTCTATATCAAGCTTGCGAGTTTTCCTTTGAGATCTTTGGCCAGTCGTGGTGAGACTAATGTGTCTCTTTATGTGACTCATAATGAGTGAGTCAGTTAGACAGAGTCCCATCGTACCTACTTAACCCGTCCCTATAACAAGCTTGCGAGTTTTCCTTCGAGATCTTTTATCTTTTGTCTAAACAGCGGTGTCCGTTGTCTATTTGTTGTTGTTCCGAGCCGCCGCTTTGTTAAATTAAGATTGGTTTTTAACTCTCCGTTATTCGATATTGTGTAACTGGACTTCGTTTCTTGTTTGCTCCAATTACAGTCTTCCTGCTAATTTCGTAAGGTTAGGAGTTTCGGATCAATTCCCAGAAGTTTTCTCTTGTCTCTTATAATAAGGGTTCTGTCTGATATTGAAGAGTTTCGTAATTTTATTTTGATTGGGTTTTATTTGAAATTTTCTTTTGTTGAATTTCAATCTTTCATTGCTCAACTTTGAACAGCTTTTTGGACACCCACGCCTTTCAAGGGTAATGAAAAATCTGAATTAGAAAAAGGAACACTTATTGCTAAATATTAACTGCAAATGCCTGAAAGTAAGTAATTTGCGAAAGTAAGTTTTTTTTTCTACAGGAGTTTGCTTGACTGATTTCAATAGATAGCGTTGTACATTTTTAAATGTCGAATTTATAACTGTCGAAAAAACAAATTTGAAAAATATTCTTAGCAATCTAGTTGCACTGAATTTTTTTATAGTATAGGGTTGTGATTCCCAAGCCAGTTGTATAGTGCCGTATCACAAAAAGTTAGATTTAAATAAGTGTATAAACGAGACTTTGGAAATGGATGCAACGATTTTCATGAAAACTTGTACCTATATAGGAAGTTTTATTTCTCAAAAATCATTTTAAACAGAAAGAATATCCAAATTAACGCGGTCCGTAACAGAAGTTGTGGTATAATGATTTTAGTCGCCATTTTCTGTGATTGGTAGAAAATGTGTCAACATCAAAGTACAGTTCAAAGTGAATTTCTTTTTGGTGTGTTACAAATACCGCGCAAGACTCGGTCAACGAAATATCGTTTCTTAAATGCGCACAACACATAATATCTTACTTTTTTGCTAAGACCTTTTATTTTCCCAGCTTAGGAAATTCTCTAGTTACGAGTAGACAACATTAATGCTCTACTAAGCTCCAAGTACTAATCGAACGATGTTCTCAAACTGCACACTCAAATTGTTTGGACAAGCTAAGCCAGTGTATCTCAAAGTTAGTAGCAGTTGCCGGGCAGAGGCGTGTCAACTATGCCTGAGCTTGCATCTAATCCGGCTTTGGAGAGTGTTCCTAACAAACTGCATCTTGGGAAGTAGATAAATAGAAAATGCGATAGTTTTTGTAGGAAATAAGGAAAGATTTTGGGTGGTTTTGAGAATTTGGCCGTTTTCACACTTAAAGCACAACGAAGCACTAAAATAATGCTACGCATGCGTCTGTCAGATCCACACTAAAAACGTCATTTAGTCATACGTTAGTATAACCGCTCTAGAGGCAGGTCCAACGCACGACGCTGCGCTAACGCTTCATTAGTGCTGGGTCGTGCGTCGAGAGCGGTTACCTACGTAAAATATTAACGAGGTTGCTCTTATTTATCTGCCTCTTTTACCGTGATAGTATTCTTTATAGTTTTTAGGTCGATGTATAGGTCAGCTAAGAATTTTGCCTTATAGGGCCATACTATTACTTAATCCGAAGTAATTTCCGATAAGCGGTTTCAGTTCCAAAAGTTTTCTACCAGCATAAACCTCGTGGCCGTATCAGCGCTTAAAGCATGCAGCTTAAATAATAACCAATTTAAAGTTGGTGAAGTTGGCCCTGCATCGAGTGCCGTGCCGAAATTCAATAGCCGAGTGAAGCCGGGTGCAGAGTATGTGGGAAACTTTGGAGCATGCAATGTGGGAGCAATACTCTTGAACAGGAGCTCAATTTCTGAAAGTGTGATTTCGACATTCCGAAAGTGCGCAACGAGTGGATAAACCACTCGAATTCACATTTTGTACGAGCTACTCGAGTGTTTTATTTACACACATACATAAAACACGCCTTTATCGCGGGGTAGGCAGAGCGCTGACGACCGTTAAATTAGGGTCGTTATCGCCACGTCTGACAATATTTGAGGGTCGTGGCAGATATGTCGTGTATCACTATAGTGACAGGTTGGCAGCCTGTCGCCTAAAATCGAGTCTCTCAGTCGCCTCTCGACACCCACGGGAAAGAAATAGGGTTATCGTGTAATGTTTTATGTCAAGGGAATTTATTACGATATATTTGTGAATAAAGTTATTTAGAAGAACGTCTGCTATATGCATAATCACTAGTAGACGCTTTTTTTTGTTTCAATAATTTTGGACCCGGGGCCATCAAATCTACACCTGTCGGCTGGATGGGAGCACGAGCTCACCCGGAAGCACATATTTTTTTTAAGATGGAGTTCCTGGCACAGCTAATATTTTCGTACATACATAATATCACACCTTTTCCCTTTTTACGGGGTAGGCAGAGCGTTAACTATACCGACTGTCCAGCAGTGGACTGTTGTGTCCTTCCATCAACACGAAAATTATGACTGAAATAAAACTCAAATTACTATAAAATCCATTTTATTACAAAAACACGCTTACACTAACATGAAAATACTAGGTACGATCAAATTGAGCAATTAACTTCCGTAATTATGATTCGTTTTCTATTTCTGTTTTGCTTATTTTAAAATTCTCGAGCGAGCTTTTTTCTGATAAAACATAAAATTACCGCTTCTAATATTATACTATAAGGTAATTTTTTTTGTTACCAAAAACATACTATTCATTTAATCACAGACAAACACACATTATATACATACATTTCATAAGTTCTATTTACATTTATAAAAAAACAACAACAGGTATAAACGAATACCAACGGTAATGAATAATGATATTAAAAGGTAATCATCAAATACCCTAATGTTTGAAAGGATTTTTTTATCGTATTCTCTCTTTTCGTGTGGGTCACCGAGTTGTCTAAGGACCCAATGAATTCTATTGTATTACTAAGTTTGGTCAGAAAGTGCAATAATGCTCAGAAAAATGTGTGTCAAACTAACTACACATATAGACAGAAAAGTAGAGAATAATCAGGCTATACTAATCAACTAATACGCAACCTCAAAAGGGTTTAATCATGGATTAAGTGCTCGTGTATGTTTAATTAAGTAAGTTAGTCCCTGTTGTCTATTTACTTACAAAATCAGTCAGTCTGGATAAAAGGTTGACCACTGGTTTGACTGTAAAGTTCGATAAACAGGATATAATCGGATAATTTGATTATCTACCTACCTATAACCAAGTAACATAAACTAATACCACAGGCAGAGTAACGGAGTAACTCCATATTAGGTAGAAATGTTGGCATGGCGCTAGTTTTTATACAAAATGAAAATGACAGCAGCAGTCCTCGAAACACCGATAGAGTGAGTAGAGTGTTGAGACCATGAAACTGAACCATTTTCCCGTAGCTATACAGGGTGTAAAAATAAGCTGCAAATATTTTAAGGGGCGAATCAGCCCTTGAAATTAAACAACTTTCCTCAAGAAACATAGGTCAGAATATGAAAAAAATTTTTGGACCATACAAATGACTTGGTAGGTGGGTAATTTTGTATGGGAACACAATTTTATTTTTCATATTTCGGCCTATGATACTTGGGGAAAATGGTTCAGTTTCATGAGCTGATTCACCCCTCAAAATATTTGCAGCAAATTTTTTTACACCCTATAGATTCAGGAAACGTAAAAATATTGAATTTTCATAGCAAAGGCAGTCAGCTATGAAAAAGTTGTTCAATATCATGGTCTGCATGCACTCTATCATTATTCATAAGTAGCAATTTTATAATGGAAGTCAACTGGAAGTCATTCCACTTATCAAATTCAAATCTAGGGTTTTTTAATGACTATAGGTTTTATTCTTTTAAAAATGAACACAAACGATTAGAACAGTAGGTATTCGCCAAAATTCTATATTAAGAACATTCTTGAGTGCTTCGCGTTTTTATACAAATGTATTCCCCTGTTTTCTTTCTGAGTAATGCTTTTAGAGAAAGTTTTTTTTATTACATTATAAAGCCTTGGAAGCCCAAAGCAGACTGGAGTGGAAAGAGAAGAGTAAGGATTTTGCCCAACAGTGGGACGACGCAAGCTAATTAAGATCAAAAGATAAGATTATAAGGCCTACTAAAGGCATGCCTCTATAGCTCTACGTAGAGGCATTATTCGGGAGGAAAACAGGGAAAACAGGGACATACGTATATCACGCCTTGCGGGGTAATACTTTTGTATGGAAACGATGGTTCTTCTACGAGGGTTCTTAAGACCTGTAGTTCTCTTCCATTATAGAAACTAGCGCCAAATGGCCGTAAAACAAGTAAATACCTACAATAATTGGTATACATACGTCTACTAACTATCTAGCTTAGACTGACTAGTGTTTCTCGAAGATTCGGCCGACTCATCTCGTCTCGTCGCGTTGTCGCTAAGGACTGGACGGGCTGAAATAAGAAGAAAAAAATTGGATCTTTCGCAAGGAGAAAATGCAATATGAATGTGGAAGAATTGTTTATGTCATCAATGTTATCACTTATCATCATAATAAGATATTAATATAATATTTTAGAACATACTTTGATTCCTTTAATCATTTAATTACTTACAAAGAAAACTATTTTATTTTATACCATGTATGTATGCAATATCTAAATTGTTATTTAGTAAGGCAGGAAGCACATCTAACGTCCATTACTGCGCATTTTTAGCGCATCCGTAACGCATGCGTCTGTCAGATGCACGGCAAATTCCCCATTCAATGCCGACTCAGCGCAAAAACTTTTGTTGATATCTGTCCCTGTCACGCTTATTATAGTAGATGTAAACCTCTCTTTTGCACCGACGGACGTGTGAGATTCGTCGCACGACTAGTAAAAGAAACGATCTGTAAATGGCGGCTGATTGTAATTTTTTTTTTCTCCCACTGAGGCTCTTACATTTAGGTACAGGGTTATTTCCAGTCAGTACACAAACATTGTAGGGTGTGTCTACTCATGATTCTGAACAACTTTTGCTATAAGGCCACATGCGAAAACACAAAAAAATTTGGGTAATCCATAGAAAAAAAACATTTCTTATGGAGCACCTAATATTTTTTTACGATTTGGCATGTGGCCCCATACTGAAAGTTGTTCAGAATCATGAGATTTTTTTCATTTGCACCCTGAAAAGTTTGTGTAATGACTAAAAAATAACCTTGTATACCAGGCGTATGAACGCATGAGCTTTCTCCCTCACACTTAGGCAACCGTCGCCATTTACAGACCGTTTCTTCAGCTTATGTGGTTATAAAAACAGATGATTCACCACTTACCAAACTTCCTAAGCAAGATCTTCTCAATGCCGTGTATCGGTGACTCGAAGGTAATACACAGCAACAGGGCAAGGGTAAAGGTTAGTACTAGGTGGGACACCGCATTCGCCATCTGAAACAATGCGTTATTTTGTTATACAGGTTAGTTTTAAAACAGTCACTAAGCGTAGAAATTACAAAGGTAAGGCAGATCGCACACTTAGTGCACGACGGAGCGCTTAAACATCGCAGCGTCAGATCCATACTATAAATGTAAATCCCCATACTTAAACCGCTCAACCACTTTCGACGCAGGTTAAACGCACGACGCTTCGCAGCGTTAGCGCTGGGTAGGGCGGCCAGAGCAATTTTAGTATGGGGATTGACGTTTCTAATATGAATCTGACAGGCGGCGCATACGTCAGCGCAGCGTTATTCTTTCGCTGAAGAGTAATAAAGGCCTTACGACATCCTTGGGAAATCAGGTGCTGCTGTTCAATGTAAAAAATACTTATTTGATTCTTACCACAGTAAAGAATGTGACGTGGAGTGGATGCCTCAGTTGTCCCACGTAGTAGAGCTCGATGATGCCGTTGACGAGGTATGCACAGTATGTCAACCTCGACAACGGGACTAGGAACTTCCACGTTAGCAGCTTGGTGAATATACCTAGAAAAAGTTTTATTTTTGTTAGAAATGTGACTTACTCCTTCGATGTTTCTACCATTAAAATGCTCTGTTATATTATGTTCTATTGCTAGGCGAGTTTATAAACGTGCGCAGGAGTTCTTCCCAGAACAACTTCTGAACCCAGTTTCGCCCTAAGGGCGTGACTAGGTTATTTGTTTCAAGAATCATACAAAATATACTTCCGGATGAGCCCTTGTTCTTTGCGAAGACTGGCCAAAAACACATAAGCGTTACACAAGCAAAAAAACAATAAAAGATCGTCAAACTATGTCGACATTTTGTCTATTTTATTTTACCTCCATTTCCAGTAGCGCAGGCAATGATCAGCCACCCATTGGCAATCCCCCAAGCGAGCTTGTGAAGGGAGATATACGCTGAAGCTTCTATGACGCTGTACTTATACCACTCCTGGTAGAACAAGCTGATGGAGAAGGTGGTAACGGTACCAAGAACGATGCTGGTTATCCACCCGAAGACCTTTAGCGTTCTGGAGAGCTGGTAACTGTGAAATAGAGTTTTAGATTAGAAAATGCATTCTTAGGAAATTTTGAATTCAATTCAGTGCAAATATTTTCAGGGTGTGTTTTACTCGTGAAAATTTGTAGTTTGTAGTTTTGATACCGTACAAAAAATAATGTGACTTTCAAAAAGAAACGAAAATGTTGTTTAGTTTAAAATGAATAAAACCGTAATACAACATACCCTAATAATAATTATATTTACACAAAATTTTGGTTATCTTAAGGTACGACAGTCATAAAACGGGTAAAAATCTGAGATGGTCGCTAACATTTTTTATCAACTAAACAATGTCACATTACTAAATTAGTTAATCAAGGGTCTGTCAGATTAGTTTAGTTTTCTGTTTCTGTACCTTTTTAAACAACTTACTAAAAATGTATAAATTGCAGAACATAAATGAGTTGGTACGTACTTTTGCAATTGTATCCTATGTAAAATGTATCCTGTTAGAAGTCCCATGAAGTAAGGCGTCATTTTCATATGCGTTTTAATATAGGCTTCTTTGAAGTATGGCGCAGATACGATATCTGTGAATTCCCTGCAAAAATAAACAAAAAGGTTTTACAGAATTGAGATACAGAAGGTTAAAAATGGTTTTATACTATTGTGTAGTTAAGATGAAATATGAATGCAAATCTACGAGACATCGGTCTCACGAGAGTTTAGCGACAACTCTTGTAAGTTTCATCTTCTACCAAAGGTTCAGTTTTTTTTTTAGATTTTGTATTTCAGCACTCATCGTTTCTTTTGCTTAAAGTCGCGATATATACAATATTTATTAAGAACCAAGTATAAATTAATTTATAACGTAATGGGTCTCACTTTGCAAAAAACAGTATCGTGGCATCCAGTCTATCCTTGTAAGTGATAATGGCCGGTATCAGAAGAGAGATGACGGTACCGACGCCCAAAAAGATGGGTCCGACTTTCCTCCACCTCCAAAGACTGTAGATGAAGATTGGGGCAATATAGAACATCTGGGTATCCACAGACAGGTACCAAGACTGGAACATACACTGAAAAAAAAAACAGTAAATAAAGACATCCATATAATAGCTCTAAGTATAACAATAACCATTATATTTCTTATAATGTTTGGGTTCTTTTTATTTATTTTTTGATTTTGTTCATTATATTTGGGTTCTTTTATAGGGGAGGTAGCTATTTATCTTTGAAGAAAATGAATGTTGTGTCACACCAAGAAGCGAAGTCATTGGCGAAGAAAAATAACGAATTGCATGCACCAACAAGAGCATAGCTCTTAAATAAAGAAGAACTATGTTTACAAGAAAGCTCAATTATACTTCATATTTCCATTTAAAATGATGGTTCTATTAGTTATGGTTACAATTTCCTCAGTCACATTAACTCAATGCTCAATATGAGCCTAATTTTGTCATGCTTATCAAGGCTGGTCCACTGACAAGACTCTTACATAAAGAAAGAAGGTCACGCATGGCTCATGGATTAAGAGCGCAATCCAAGGTATCTTATCACAGAGAATGCTACTGCCTATTCCCTGAATTTCAATTTCAATTTCATTTATTGTGCATTCATGTACATACAGAGAAAGGTCTTATAATATTACATAAAAGTCATAGTACACGAACCCTTGTTAGAGGGCGTTGCAAATTATGTCAGGCTTGTGAATTGTGATTCTATACAATAAAAATAAAAAAATGTCAAAATATAAAAGAAAACAATCATTATAATATAAGGTAGTCAATAATTTTAAGATTAATTAATAGTTCTGATAATTAGTACATGTAATAAGTAAAATTTTATGAGTGTATTTTAAGGTTGATGTCGCGGTTAGTATTTGTAATATTACGTTATGTTAGTTTGTCATTAAGGAATTCATTTTTCGAATAATAACATTTAGTTAATAGAAAAGATTTGAGCTGCTTCAGGAAAGTTTTGTCAGTTTTTTCTTCTTTAAGTTGTTTAGGCAGTTTATTGTATATTGTAATTGCGTTGTAATGAGGTCCCCTTTTAAATATTTTCATTCCACCTTTTGGCAATTCTATGAGATGTTTTCTTCTAGCGCTTTCGGTGTATTGGAATAAAGTAATATTTTTTCTTACAAGAACTTATCAGGCAGTCGCTTTTTACCACACCCATGGCTAGAAATATCGTGATACCTAATCCGGCACAACACGGCAAGATATGGCCATTTTGTACTTCGTCAAAACCCGGATCAACCACTCACCATATCGTCATTGTTGACATAATTGTTGATGTAGAGGATGTTAGCCCACCAAGAGGTCATGCATCTTTCCTGTTCCAACAACATCCTTCCTTCCCATAGAGGGCCTTCTCCAATCTTCGGCAGCCAAGTCATGTAGAACAGGATGACTATAAGGTAAGCTGGAGTTAGCCTGGAAAAACCCAAAAATGACGAAAAATATATGAATATCCTTGATTGTGTGAACTAAAATTACCCTTCATTGTGTTGGTAGTTTTTGTTCATAATGTAGGTAATCATAAATTATCCACTATTAAATTAAAATTGAATCATTATTATGTAGGAACGATACAAGGTTTTTGCTTCAACCGATTCAACGCGTTTGGGTTTACCTATGTACTTAGTAGATATTATAATAAGTGATTAAAACTATGTAGCGATGAATTTTAAGCTCGTGCGTATAGTCAAAATGAAGATGAATTAAATTAAACTCTATGGACTCTCCGATGGACTTTAGCCATAGCAACCTCTTCGTCTTCTAAACAAGTCGGCGGTGATCCACTTCTAGATTATCGGAGCCTATTAGTCGGAAGCTGTCAGTTGCGCAAGGTCGTTCGCACAAACACCAGCGCTCACAATTCTCCCTTTCCCCTATCCAATTGAAACGGGAATCACTACGACTGAAGGAGAAGTCAGATGCAGTGTCTGGCCAATGGTAACTACACGCTCACCCTACTGTCACCATAGGATATTCAATTTTGATCTCGTACCTAATATACCGGAACACCAAGATTGGTAGGACATTGAGTTTCCCTCCTCGTTTATCCAGCTCGATGAGGAGTAGCCTGCAGAAGAGGAAGGCACTCAGGAAGAGGAACGTGTCTACGAGGAGTGCATTGCTCAGCATGAAAGCGCTAGTAGGGTCCCGGACGAGCTGAAAGATCAAACTGAACATCAAATGTTGTAAGAGTTTTGAACTTGAGCCTTAAGTATGTCGTATTAGAATGGTTGTAATTCTGTTGCAAGTTATTAGGTAGGTAGTATGAAATATGATAACTTAATGTCATATTCAGAAAATATGAATATCCGCAAGCAAACCGAGTCTTTTGGTGTAGTTTAACCGCTTACGGAACAAAATAATAATTCACTGGATTTAAATTGTTGAGTGTGCCAAAATAAATAATACAATAAAATAAAACAAGTTTTAAAACAAATCTTCAACAATGTGCATGCAACTACTGACCAACATCGAATTAATGAAACATGCGAAACTCACTCGAACATACGGTGGTACAAACAAATTCACTGACAACGGTTTTAATTATGCCGTGAAACCCTCGCAATTTAAATCCAATCAAACAAAATTGGAAAAAAATCCAACACAAAAACTGCTAATTCGATTACCTACCGAGTTTTTTGTGCTACTCTTTTGGCTTTACTATTATCTTCCTACATTAATTTTGCAACCAAAAATAGTTTTTTAAATTTTGAAAAGGACGGTTTTCAAAGAACAATTTGCTCCTTGTAAAAGTCACCTGCGGGAAGGTTAATCACGCAATTTACGATTTGTATTAAATATGCTAACGTGAGTGGAGAAAAAAGAAGGGAAAAGAAGTGTATGTTAAATTTATTTTAAATACTTGAAATTCCAACGAATGCTCTGACAGAATTGCCTACATAACTACCGACTTAGCTTCATCATCATCATCATTTCAGCCATAAGACGTCCAATGCACAGCCAGCCTCCCCTAAAGATCCCTGCCCTCCCTAAGATCCCTATTTGGCATAGATACTGAATTTCTAATCTAGGATATTGTTATGCATGGTTTATGACTCATCCTTAAGATCAACCCAAATATAACAATAAACCTACCCGATCCCAAGCATCAGCATCCATGACAGGCCCACTGCCGATGAACAGACAGGCATGGCCAGCAATGATGAAGATCATCGAAAGACTCTTGATCCCGGTGACGCACTCCAAACCGAGAGCGTTGTTCTGCTTCGTGGAAAGGATCTTTTTCACGTTGTTGATGACGGAGAAAGAGACGACCAGGTCGTGAAGGACTGAGGTCTTCTTGTTGCCCCATTTGAGGTCGATCGCTTCGTAGATAGTGCTGAACGAGAGAATAGCGACGAAGAGCAGGATAAGGGATCTGCGGACAAAATTACGTTTCATGAGTTAGTTACACAGGAGTGTGTGCAGATTGGCACATTTATACATATTTTAATTCAAGAAGTTATATGGCTGTTGTGCTTGTGACAGGTAATGGTGATCATCTTTTGCAAAATGATATTTTAGTTACTTTTAAAAGCACTACATAAAGCGGTTGCAGCGTTTCTCTTACTTGCGATCTATTTGACAGTTGGAAGTTATTAGTCTATAGACTCGAACTTATTTCGATAGTTCTCCTCGGAGTTTTAAAGCTCTACCTCCAATTTTTACGATTTTAGCAACATTGTTGGAAGCATTCTTTAAAAATGTGAAGTCACGTTATAAGAATTTTAATACCCAACATGGCGTTTTAAACTTCAATGCATATTACTTTGTTCTAAGATTGATCAAAATAACTTAATCATATTATACGAAACAAATCCCGAACACGTTTTCCAAAACATTCATATTAATAAACGGAAACAATACCCTATAAACATCTACTAGGAACCATATATCTAAAAAAAAATGGCATTCACTAAAAAGCAAGCAGATAGACCTAGCCCTATATAAAAGTATTTTAGGACTGAAAAAGACAACCTACGTAGAGATATCAAGTGATTCGTGTTTTTGCACTACAGTGTTCCCTACACTGTACTGCTTACTGTCTTTATAAATTAGAAATCATAAGCATATACCTACAGTCTTATTATAGAAACTTTTTCAATTTCATCTTACGTAACTACATAAAAGACGATCTCACAAGAGGCATACTTACTTACTCGTAAAAAGTACGAGAGCAAAGATCGTACCGGCAAACTTCTGGCGTATTATGATTGATCGCAAAATGACATTATATTTCCCCCGCCTACGATATTACTCCATTCGCTCTATCGTAAATAATTAAGTGATATTGATCCTTTTTCCGCCGGCGCCGGAAAATAGAGAACGGGGGATGCTGTGTTGCCATGCCGCTGGCAGACGTTACCCATACAGTTAGACTATACATGGATGATACAGCGTTTATCCAGCAATGATAAAGAAAAATGAGGCAGACACATAATCATCTTTATATGTAGAAATTGAACAGTATAGTAACGTAGCTAACGAATATGTTCGCTTAGTAAAAGTTTCAGTAATTGTTTTATATTAAAAATGTGTTTTCTTCCGAAATAATAAGTTCATAAGCCCGTGTTTATAAATTTCTATCAACTCAGAGTCGATTTTGAGAGCGATTTTGACAAAATGACAGCAGTACTAACGACATCTCAAAAATTGTTCTCAAAGTCGATCGCAGATTTGAGAGACATTAACAAATACAGATCTTAGTATCGCATGAAATATGATTATTATTTGTAAGTAAATTGCTGAACATGATCTACTAAAGAATACACTATGTTTGACTTGTTTGGACTTCCAGGTTTTGGCCTTATGGGTTTAAAACTCCCACATTTTAGGGAATTCCCAACACACCGGCAGCCCAAGTGAAATGAGAAATGATTTGAGTTCCTGAATTGTGACTTTTATTAACGTGATGCTTTTGTGATTTCTTTCACTTTGTATTATTGTTTTGTTTGGCAATAAACCTGTACATAAAAATACGAAGGTGGGACAGGTACTTGAGTGTCGAGTTGAGTTACATACATAAAGCAAGGTAAGGTAGCCATATCTTGACTGTATTACCCAACTTCAAGTATCCAACTTCAAGTCTGTTTACAGAAAGTGGCCGTTTTTTAAAACGCCGGTGCTCGTTGTATTGTCAACTGTATTTGTCAGAACATCTCCAACAAAAGCAGCAAATGCAGAGGGTCGTATATAAAAGTACAGCTACTCAATAACAGATGGCGCTACGTTTACAAGTATCCTACATCCAGTCTATTCACAGTCAGGTGGCCGTTTCGTGTAGCAGTCTCTCTCAGTGACGAAAACACCGGTGCTTGAAGTGTTGCCAACTGTATTTCCAGAACATCTCTCACAAAAGCAGCTACAGCTCATGCGTTGCTTGTCAAAGTACAGCTATTCAATAATAGATGGCGCTACTTACAAGTATCCTACATCCAATCTGTTCACAGTGAGTGGCCGTTTCGTGTAGCAGTCTCTCTCAGTGATGAAGACACCGGTGCTCGAAGTATTGCCAACTGTATTCGCCAGAACATCCCCCACGAAAGCAGCTACGGCTCGGGCGTCGCAGGCGCTGGGCACGCACACTGCCCAGCGGAGGGACTCGCCCCGTCCTGTACGGATCTGAAACGCAAAAGATGATATCGATACATTGTCAAAGATAGTATAAAAGGAAGAAGATTTCAGTGTTTCTCTATTCGCCTGTCTGACGTGGAAACTGCTACGCCCTTAACCGCAACACGGATTAAAAGAGTGAATCAAAAAGGTGCCGTGTGATGCCGACTTAGAGTCGCATCGCCCCATTTCTTTCTAATGGGTATCGTAGGAGGCGACTAAGGGATTTAAGGGTTTCACAACCTATCACTATAGTGATAGGAGACCTATCTGAAACGACCCTCATACATTTGTCAGATGTGGTGATAACGACCTTAATTTTACGGTCCGAAGCGCTCTGCATACCCCTCGAGGGATACATCCGTGATTTGTGTGTGTTCAAGGAGGTTTATTATTATGTAGGTAGATACTTATAATACGTACATGCCAAGAAAATTGTTAGCTACTGGTACAAACGCTAGCAAAGAATACTAACTATAGTTACTTGCCGCTAGTTAAGTACATTTTAATAAGTTCAAAGTCCTAACAGTCTAACCTAGTCTGAGCTTGATTGTACATCTAGTTGAGGCAAGACTCAATTTTGAGTAGGTGTCTAAAATTGGGTCTAATAATACGAATAGTCGGGTAGCTAGGTAAAATATTAGTTTAAATAAATTAATTAGTAGACTATGGTCTTTTATTGCATGTGGCATTTAGTTAAAAAACTTTTTTATAATGATATCACCAATTCAAATATCAATTTTAAATAAGTCGGCTATTTTTACTTCACCTTGAACTTAAATTTAATAATTTGCATAGATATTATTAGGTATGCATTTAATAGTTTTTTCTTAGGTTCAGTTTTTTAGTTTTTTTTGTTGTAGGTACAACACATAATTTGTTTGCGTTATAAATTATACCTAATACTACATAATGTGTTTGATTAGCATAATATAAGACGTAGGTATTTAAAATTATAAATTAGGCCATTCTCACACTTAACGCACAACGCAGCACTAAAATAACGCAAGCGTTAAGAAGCTTGAATCATGTCAGGATGGCGAACGGGAGATCCTGCGTTATGTTGTAATACAGAGATGAGTAGATATTTTAGGTCTTTCTCACTCTTAACGCACAACGCACTGTAAAATAACCTATCCGCCGCTGCGTTCTGTCACATCCATACTAGAAACTTCAATCGCCATACTATAACCACTCAACTGCGTTAGATTGACGAGTTGCGTTTGAGTATGGGGATTGACATTTCTAGTATGGATCAGACAGACCACTGCGTTATTTTAGCGCTACGTCGTGCGCTAAGTGTGAAAAGGTCTTTAGGCTTTTATTATCACTCAAGTAGCTGGCAAGCAAATGGAACGGATTTCATTATGGTGGTGGATATGATTAATTATTGTTTACCTTCTTAGCCTCCTCCCCTGATCTCCACTTGATGGTGGCCAGACAGTACTGTCCTTCGATTGCTGCTTGGCCATCACCGCTGCTTATGCCAACGCATTCATCAAAGTTCCCCAAATGGTAGGAGGAACCGAAGAGTAGCCCTTGAGGTGACTTAGCTGAAGCGTCGAACACTGGGGACAAGAAGAAAATTGCAAACTCAAATCATTTATTCAAAGTAGTAAATTTTACATTTATCCTTTTGATGGTCAAATATGAGTCATTGTAAAAGAAAGAAAAATGTAGGATGAGTACCTACACTTTTCTATTTCTTACAGCAATTTTATGAACCTAGTGTAAACGCGGCTCTGGTGGACTAAAAACTTAAAACTAGCCCCTAACGTACTGCATTAGTACTTATTCGGAATAGGAACCTACTTGATTTCGACTTAGAATAGCATTCGCCTAGATAGATTTGCCGTGTGATGCCGGCTTAGAATATCATCAATTTCTTCACCGTGGGTGTCGTAGGAGGCGACTAAGTAAGGGACTCGAGTGTTCATACGTAATGCAATTTTAGACGACAGGCTGACAACCTGTCACTATAGTAATACACAACTTATCTGAGACGACTCCCACAACAGCATCTCCCTAGTTTGTAACTGTCGTAAAAAGCGACTAAAGTATAAATTAATACAGGAAATTGGCTGCAGCATTTTTTTTAAATTGAAACACCTTGAACTGAGAAATCCAAACAAGAGGACAGCAAGATACAGGTATAATCAGTTGCCTCAACTGCTGCCTGTTTAAGGATAATAAAGGATAAAGGATAAATGTGCCAATCTCAACCCGCAATGTTCAAGTTCAAGTTCAGTGTCCTAACCAGATTAAGAACAAATCGAGTGACCCACCGAGAATCAAACCCGGAACCGTCTGCGTCAGTCGCTCTACCAATGCGCCACTGTCACACACATTAAAAGCTATCTCACTATCTTTCTCTAGCCGGGTATCGAGCCACAGCTGAGGCAGCCCGGTCCCGGACATCCGGGCATCCGGCTGATAGCAACACCCTCATCAACACAGCTTATATCATACGTAGTTTTATTGCTAGGGAGATATTAACAGCCATAAGCCTGTGGTATTACGTGATATTAAATAAGCGTTAAGGCAATTGCATTCTTGAGATTACTGTGTTGACGGCATTACTGTCGTTACTGTCGTAATGCCGTGTGATGCCGGATGCCGTGTGATGCCGGCCAAGAATAGCATACCCCACATCCTTCCCGCGGGTGTCGTAAGAGGCGACTAAGGGACTCGAGAGTGTTGTTGTATTACAATTTGTAGGCGACAGGTGGACAACCTGTCGCTATAGTGATACACATGTTTTCTGAAACAACCTTGGAAAACAATCCTCAAAAATGTCAGACGTGGCGATAGTGACCGTATTCTTACGGATAAAGGCGTGATATTTGTATGTATGTAGGTATGAAATATTAACAGCTATAAGCCTGTGGTATTAAGTGATATTAAAATAAGCGTTAAGGCAGGTCGGCAATTGCATTTTAGGATTATGTGTGACGGTATTACTTGATGGTTGATGTGGCGCAGCGTTTGGCGTTTTCGGATCCGTTGGCATCAATTCTACACCTAAAGACTAGGTGGAGAGCCAGGGCTAAGGCGGATCGCACACTTAACCCTCAATGGAGCTCTAAAACATCGCAGCGGTCTGTCAGATCTATACTAGAAATGTCAGTACCCATATTAAAATCGATCAACCGCTGTTGACGCAACGCTAACGCAGCGTCGACCGTCGAGTGCTTCGAACAACCAGCTCAATCACGCTCTTGGGGCAAGATTGCGCTTATGAGTTCTTCTCGGAAGAACGGATCGGACTGAGCAGCGCAGTGGAAGTGCAACTGCTTGCGGCGCAAAGGTTTTGAGTTCTGTTCTCGTGGGGCACTCACAAAGTTGATATTTTTCCAGTCTGGTTAACTTAGACTGCAATCATTACACAGCCACGTCAGAAGCCTTTAAGTAGTACCTAGTAGGAGATTAAAAATCTCTGACACGATTTCATCAGGTCAGGTAGAAACAAAAGGAAAATTATTTCTTGAAATGAACACTAGCCTACAAAAAATACCAAGAAAAGATAGATAAAGGTAAGAACGTTTCAAATAGATACATTTTTTCAATTTTTTTGCCAGAATACATTCCTAAAGCTTACGCAACACCTAACCTACAACCTACCTGAGTTCGAAGTCGATTAGTATAATTTCTCAATATAGATTTCTACCTAGCTCTACTATTTTCCTTCAAAAGGCCGTTCTCCGCAAAAAGTCTTGTAAGTCAAAGATCGGTACAGTCGTCGAGAAAAATGATTTTTTGGC
Organism: Keiferia lycopersicella; assembly: GCA_029255805.1. Lineage (NCBI taxonomy): Eukaryota > Metazoa > Arthropoda > Insecta > Lepidoptera > Gelechiidae > Keiferia > Keiferia lycopersicella. The sequence goes on from JARACZ010000018.1 coordinate 2,536,642, forward strand.
AATGATCAAGTGATGTGACCGAGTCAGATAAAGTTCACTTAGAGGTGGGTCGAAACTAATTATTAATACCTGGTCGATTATTTAAAGCGTATTTTCCGGAACACGATGCAGATATGCAGGGTGTAAATGAAGTCAGGGACAGCCCTCAAAGTACTCATCCAGACCATAAATCTGAACATCTTTACAAAAGTATATAGTATGAAACATTAAAAAAATACTTACCATAGAAAAGTAATCAGTTGATATTCATTTCGTATGGGAGGTTGAGATATTTTTTCGTCACTCAGTTGTTTGATTGTAATGTCTTGTCAAGTTTATGTCAGTATTCTCTCCCTTACACCCCGAATAGCGATTTTAAGATTAGTTAAGGTAGTTATTATCTCAAATTTTTCTCCAACTAACTGTACCTGAGCAAACCGACCGGGAAACCATTAACTCTGCGTGTGTGAGGACGACTCACAAGGACTACAGTGACCACACGTTTTCCGCCATCACCTTTTGTTTCGTCTCACAAAGGCGACAACTGATGGGCAACCTCTAAACGCCCTTAAACGCTTTTTATACTGACGTGAAGAAAATGGAGAAATTTCTAAGAGAAAACGACTATTGTCTTGTGATGTCTGGCTAGATCATTAATCAGGACGTTTTTTTAACAGTAGTTAATATTTTTATCTTGAGATTTCACTTTCAGGGATCAAAATACTGTAAGCTGCTTCTCGAAAATGAGTAATTTTCTTGGCGTTTCTATCTTAAAAAAACATCAAAATCCGTCGCGTGGTTTAGAAGCATGTAGGGGTCGTGTCCATTGCAAACAAACAGAGAAGCACAAAAAGCGACTTCATTTGAAACTGTGTATTGAAATCAATTATCTTGTTTACGATATGATTACGTTAACGGTTATCCAGACGTAACCTTTTGACCAACATGACGTGCTTAGTTAGTGTATAATTATTTTGTTACGTGTGTTACGTTTATGTAATTTGTCACCGATGAAAGTCTGTATGGTCTAGCCTATGCTTTGTACTGTCTTTCTGCAGTTATTGAGTTCAATTTCTCGTAAAAAATAAGGGATTTCGATTCAATAATAATGTTAACTAAAAAATCGCCTGTCACTTACCGGTAAATAATGATAGTAAATATCAATGATGATGATAATTATGTATAATTTTTGAAACGTAATGTGATTTTCGCTCTTTAGCACATGTTTTTCTATGATTTGTATGGCGTATCACACACTTAACGCACGACGGACCGCTAAAATATCGCAGTGGTCTGTCAGATCCATACTAGAAACGTCACTCTGCTGCGATAGCGCTGCGTCGACATAGGTTGAGCGGTTTAAAAATTTCTAGTATAGATCTGACAGAACGCTGCGATATTTTAGCGGTCCGTCGTGCGTTAAGTGTGCGATCCATTCCGTTAACATTCTGTACGCTCCCACAAAGATAAAAGCATGTGATGTGCTTACGTGCCTGGTTCCTTGAATTAGAACATTTCTAAATTATCGATACAAATGGTATTCTAATTCATCCATTCTTAGAAAATCACAACAAAATAATACAAGCCTTATAAGAATATAAAAAAAAACACATCAATTATCCAAAGCGATTCACTGTCGCTTATTATATCAGAATCTCCTTGTTACTTCAAATCCCATAAGATCTACCTCTAAAAAGCGAAAGAAAAGTAATACTTACAAAAGGACTTAGCATATACTTTCATCCCCCGAATATCAGTTTGGAAACTTGTCTAATTTGAAAACTTGGCAGCAATTTACAGAGTTGAGAAACAAAACATGAGTTCGATACGTAATTCAATAACGGACTCTATTGTTCAGCGGTTTTAATTTGATCTCAAAATCTAGAGGTCCTTGGTTCTATTCTAGGCATTGTTGTTTGGCAAACTCTGTAAGATTGTGACTAGGTAGGTAACTAATATATTTTTGTTCTCTCTAGCTAGATCCTACAAAACTATCTCTGTTATGATTGTTTGTTGTATGTAGTACCCAATAATAATGCAATACCCAAAAACATAGTTATAGTAGGTATAATTAATTAGCTATTCTTTTTACAATTTAATATCTATTTCAAACTAATAGATACCTAATTAAAGATCAAAATAATAATTAAAAATGCAAATAAAATGATATATTGCAAAAAATTTCCAACAAATACGCAACAACTTATTTGAAATATTGTCTATTTTTTTGTAGACTCATTTTTAATGCAGTTTGGACAACAATCTCTTGATAGTAACATAACGTGGTATTATCGTGAAGGTCTTTCCTGAATCAAAAACAAGTATTTTGCAGGTTGTTCCTATATTTTGTGGCTATGCGGTAGTCGTTATCTAATACGTATCATTATAAATTCGTAATCATTGAAGACATAATTTTAGCGTGGGCAACTAGTATACAGAGTGTAAAGGATGGTGTAACGAAAACTTTGCAGTCGTGCTCAGACCATGAAACTGAACAACTTTTTATATCGGGCTATGTTGGGAACCGTAAAAGAAATTTCAACCTTCCATACAAAATTCCCGATCATCTGAGTGTCTTTGTATGGGAACTCGAAATTTTTTTTTCGTTTTCCAACATAGCCCCCATAGAAAAAGTTGTTCTGCTTCATGGTCTGATCACGCCTGGAAAGTTTTCGTTACACCGTCTCTTACACCCTGTATGTTTTAAAACAGCTGATACAATTCTAGAACAAGATTGTGCGGAATAAGGAAAAGTGAAGTTTGAACAATGAGCTAGATGACAGGCAGGTCAAGTGAGCTTCTTTTTAAAACGATATTTGGTATGAAAATACTGAGTGATCTTCTTTTCGAGTGGGACACCGAGTCGTCCAACGACCCGATGAACCCTAGTGTCAGAATTTTTCAACCGCCTTGTACAAGTAGCAGGCTTCTGACATGGTTGTGTAACGACTGCCGTCTAAGTGATCATAGACAGCAACCGGGACCTACGGCTTAACGTGCCATCCGAAACACGGAACCATCTTACTTGCGGACAATCGGGTGGTTCAGCCCGCAATGTCCTAACCAGACTGGGAACAAATTCACAAAGTGATAAATATCAACTTTGTGAGTGACCCACCGAGAATCGAACCCGGAACCTTCTGCGTCAAAGGCAGTCGCACTACCATTGCGCCACATCGGTCGTCAAACTACTGAGTGATGACGTCATATTATCTCGCTATTTTAGATGGCGTCAAAACACTTACTTTTATATTATTTTTCAGTTTATTAATTCAAACTTTAAATATTTCGAAAAACTACGTATATATAGAGATTATAGAGTCTGTAGTATTTTTTAACCAGTTTTCTATCTAGCAAATTGCATAGGTACAGGTAGTTGAAATTTTTAGCTAGATCCCATCAGAAAAGGATGGCATTGGCTTCAAATCAAATAAGACACTTCCTGCACTTATCTTTGGCTACTCTAGTAATTAAAAAAAAAGCAAAAGGAACAAGACCATAAATAAATACAAATAGCTATGACTCATTGTAGAACAAGAGTATGAATAAATATTTCAGAATACTTGAAATGTAGTTCGTTTGCCACTTTCGCAGTTTGCTTCGAAGAGTATTTGCCGGAATAACTTCTTATTCCCAAGGGAAAAAACTATGAGAAGCGAATGCACCCACTGAACGAGCCGATAGTAAATGATAAAAAGGTCGTGCAATTTGTCAATGTCATGCCGTGTGATGCCGGCTTATAATGACATCAACCCATTTCTTACCCGTGGTTGTCGTAAGAGGCGAGGGTTCTCACTTGGGGGTTTCAGGTATATTATAACTTTTAGGAGACGCTGACAGCCTGTCACTATAGTGTAAAACGAATTATCTCAAACGGCCCTAAATATTTTGTCAGACGTGGCGATAGCAACCGTATGTTTTTACGGCCGTTAGCGCGTTGCCTACACCGCAAGGGATAGACGCGTGATATTTGTACGCAATTTGTCAAACAAGTCTACTCCCCAACCACATTAGCAGTCTACCCCTGTCCGGCCTTCACAGCCGCCTAGCGCATTTCGGTGCGCAGGCGCATGCAGAACGCATACGACGCGGTATTGACCCAAATTGAGTAATTTTACGCGAGTGGGGCAGTTTGAGTTTGATGAACTTGCAATCAAAAGATATAGTTTGCTATGATGTGTTACGGACTCTATATTTTTCGGCCGCGGGATCATCAAAACTACGCCGGTCCGCTTGGAGCAAAGGCTTACCCAGAAACATTTGTATAGTTGTTCGAAAAACTAGCCCAATCACGGACTTGCGGCAAGACTGGGTTTACTTGTTCTGGGAAGAACGGATCAGACTCAACCTACCCGGTACATACCGGTAATTCCCAAAAAAGGGCACAAATGGCAAAATCAGGCATGTGTTGATTGATGAGGCGCAGCAGTACCGAAACTGCAACTAAGTTTGATGATGAAATATGACAATTACGTTGGAAAATGTTTGATGACATGTCAAGTAAATTCCATCTAGTTCATACATACATACATATATCACGCCTTTGTCCCTTGCGGGGTAGGCAGAGCGTTAACGGCCGTAAGAATACGGTCGCTATCGCCACGTCTGACATTTTCGAGGATTGTTTCCAAGGTTGTTTCAGAAAACATGTGTATCACTATAGTGACAGGTTGTCAGCCTGTCGCCTAAAATTTGTAATACACCTGAACCGCTCAAGCCCCTTTAGTCGCCTCTTACGACACCCACGGGTAGGAAATGGGGTGATGATATTCTAAGCCGGCATCACACGGCAAAGCCATCTAGTTCAGGTAGGTAAAACAAATTCAAATTGGTCAACTATTGCTGTGAAAATCTTACGTATTTTTAAGTTTAGGCACGACAGGTTTCCTATATGTAGTTAGACCTTGAGTTATGTAAAAAAATCGTAGTGCTCTCACGAAAATTGTATTCAGGATCCGGAATGAGTCATACATACATAGGTACCTACTTGAATTTAAGTATAAGGCCTCTTTCACACTCAACGCCGAACGCAGCGCATTCCTGACGTCCGTCAAACGGACGCTAAAATAACTCTGAACCAAAAAAGTGACAGCGCATGACGCACGATCGAAATGTCAGGCAAAATGACGTCATTTGGCGCTAACGGATGCGTCGTCAAGCAACGCAGTGGTTGTACGTTGGGACATCCGTCGGGAGTGGTTTTTGTATAGGGAGAGCCGTTTCTAGTCTGGATTTCACAGACGAATCTGTTAGCGCAGTGTTATTTTTGCGCTGCGTTGGACGTTGAGTGTGAAAGAGACCCAAGATCCTACTCGCACCACAAAAAGTCATAGTTTTCATTGGTCTCCGACCTGACCAAGAATGTAACTCATTCCTACGTGGCATGACTCTAAATGGCATTTAATTAATAAAGGACGACTCTTTTGTTCCTTGTTCATACACGGCGTCAGAAAACAGATGTAGGATTGGTAATTTAACAAAAAAATATCTTCATCATCATCATCATCATATCAGCCCACATCTACCTACTGCTGAGTATAGGCCTCTTCTTTTTCTCGCCATCTGCGCCGGTCCTGTGCCTCCCGAATCCACTGTCTACCAGCAACGGTCTTAAGACCAAAAATTGTTATTTAGGTCGAAGCTAATATAATACTTTGCCGCGTGGTGCCAGTTCAGAATAGCATCACCCTATTTCCGCCCGCATCCAGGGAACGGGCAGCAGTGCTTCCTGTGAATATCTACAATATCAACCCGCCTGCCAAGGGTGGTAAGTATGGCAATACCTCTTATTGGGGGAGGCCTATGTCCAGCAGTAGACTGTTGTGGTTGTAGAGGGATCCCTTTCGTTAGCATAATGTTTTTTCCACTAATATGTTTTGGCATAACATGTTACGCATAATAATTTTTCCCCTAATATCTCTTTGTCATAAACATTTTTTCGCATAATATTTATCATCGCATTATCAGTTTATTTGGGTCTAACAATCTTTTTATAGAGGTTAGGTTAGGTTAGGTTAGTATTTAAATAGACATTAGGTTAGGTTAGGTTAGGTTAGGTTATTAAATTATGCTTAACGTGTTATGCCTACTATTTTTATGCGTAAGTATCATTAGTTCAATGTATATTGTGCCAACCTATGTTATGCCTAATATTTTTATGCGAATATATAGGGAACCGGTTGTAGAAGTAGAAGTAGAGGAGACCCATGTCCAGCAGTGAACTCTAGTGGCTGTTATAGTTGTAGTATGGTAGATCCTTTTCCTATAATTTTAAATAACAAAGGAAAAATTTGGTTTGTATCGAAATAAATAAAACATCAGGATGTTTTGATAGCCCTTAGTAACCATTAATTATCAACCACAATATAAAATATCTCTTTTCCGCACTTTTTATGTTACTAATTTTCATATTTATGTGATAACTTACGTCAATGGGCATTCAAAGTACATCTGATGATTTCATTCAAGTTTTTATCTATTTATCGTTTTATATTACAAATTCATCGTTCAGTAACCCATCACGTAAAGTCGATGCTTTGACTATTTTTAACCGACTTCAAAAAAAAGGAAGTCCTAAGTTTGACCTGTATATATGTATGTTTGTCCGCGATTATCTCGCATTTGGATGAACCGATTTTGATGCAGTTGTCAGAAAAGTATTCGTCAGATTTAGAAGAAGGTTTTAGGCATATAATCGACAAGAAAATGAAGGTTCAGACTGTTTACGCCCGTCGAAGTCGGCTATCTTTATAAAAAAGCGATTTAGGAATAAAATTGTTTATCTAGTATTTTATGATTCATCGGTCGATAATTGTATGTACAATCAGCAGCACATTCAAACTATCCAGTAAAGGGATCTCCTTATAGTGGTTTTTCATACCATCTTAACGCCCAGATACCTTTAAAAGGTATGTAGCTGGAGTGGTACGGAACTAAGCCCTTGAAAATACTGCTTTGAAAAGCATATACTGCATATTATAAGGTTTATAGCTTTATAGCATCGGGTCGTTGGACGACTTGGGTGTCCCACATGAAAAGAGAGAGAGAGCTTTATATTTACCAGGGTGTATGTTTATCTTTTATTTAAGTACATAAACGTTTAAAGAAAATATCTTTGTCTATTACATAAATATCTCATCGTCCAAAATAATTAACACGAGATTCCCTAAAGCATTTTAGTATACTTTAAACCGGTCCCATCCCAACGTCAGAAAAAGTTCAACATTGACTGGTTTTCTTAACAACTGTATTGAAAACAAGAATTATGTTGGTCTCTCAAATGGTTAGCTAGTTGTCCTGCTAATATCACTTGCTAATTGTGTTGCGCAGACAATGGGTAGACGTCATCATAAGATCAGTAGTCCGATTAGACCATATTGTAGGGAGTTCGTAGATTAGTCGGTGAGATATGTAAACTTACATTGTAACGTGGATTTACTCAGTGTAAAGCTATTATTCACATGCTTATAGCAAGTGGCATTATTAGGTACTGAAATATTTTTTGTGCCGTGTGATGCCGGCTTAGAATAGCATCACCCCACATCCTTCCCGCGGGTGTCGTACGAGGCGACTAAGGGACTCGAGAGTATTGGTGTGTTACAATTTTTAGGCGACAGGCTGACAACCTGTCATTATAGTGATACACATGTTTTCTGAAACAACCTTGGAAAACAATACTCAAATATGTCATACGTGGCGATAGCAACCGTATTCTTACGGCCGTTAACGCTCTGCCTACCCTGCAAGGAATAAAGGCGTGATATATGTATGTATGAAATATTTTGACACTTGTCAATCAATGTGTCATCTTGTCAAGTTTGCCAACTTTGACTTAACTATAATCTGGCTTGTTAATTAATGCTTGTTTTGGTATTATTTTTACATGGAGTAGGTAAGCTATCGGAACATTACGCCATTTTGAAATCGATTAAATCAAATCTATAGTACAAAGAAAATTCCAATTTCAAAATTACTTACCTACTGCTTCAATATACTAGGACTGGCAGGCTAATTCTTAAAACGATATTTTGTATGAAAACAAAATCTGATAGATGCAACCCTGGCTCGGTGTATTTATTTTATAAGTGCCTAAGACAAAATAACTTAGGTCCTAAGTAAAACAATGTATTTCAAATTGTTTTATTGGGCTTTATAATGACTACCGACTTTAATGATTTTACTGCAGGACAATTTAGTTTGGTAGCAAAACAACAATTTGTTTAGTAATTGGTAAGTCCGTAATACGGTAACATTGTAATCTTAATGATGAATAGTCATTTTACAAAACGCTAATTCTATGTCATCAAAGAATTATTGAAGCAACAAATCGTCAAGGTAGGTAGTGATAAGGCGGATCGCACACTTAACGCACGACGGAACGCTAGAACATCGCAGCGGTCTGTCAGATCCATACAAGAAATGTACATACTAAAACCGCTCATCCTCTGTCGACGCAGTGCTATCAAAGCGTCGCCTGTCGAGTGCCGTTATAATATGGGGAGTGGCGTTACGAGTATGGATCTGACAGACCGCTGCTGCGATATTTTAGCGCTCCGTCGTGCGTTAAGTGTGCGATCTGCCTAAGGAAATACATTCAAAGTAAAAATAGGTAATTAAATAGATAGTGTCATTAGTGCTATGAAATTTTCCTCAAAGAATGATCCGTATTCCCACGGTAATTAAGGAAGTAAATGTTTTCCGCGGAGATTCGTGAGGTTGAAGTAAATTGAAGGGAAAAACTGATGGTAAGTGGTAGTTGGTTATTTTATTCTATTTTGAAATAAGTGGGTAGGTAAGTAGTTTACGAAGTTTAAAAATAACATCAAATTATAAACATTTTATTTTGAATTAAATTCTATTACATCATGTTTAGGACCTACTCGGCCCGTTTAATAGATTTTCCTGAATGTCTACTTTTCTGATCATCCATTTCCCTGAACGCCCGAGTCTTTCAAAGTACACTCTACGTTTCAATTTTTATTTTTTATCTTATGATGTTTTTAAATAACACGCACTTACAAATTTATTGCTAAATTTTTTTATCATATGAAGTTCTTGAATCACACGCGCTTAGTCATTGGCTGCTAAAAATAAAATTTATAAATAACTTAACCAATTATCGAAAACATGAAAATTATTTACAAAAAATGATATTTTTTCCAGTTTAGATCCGGAATTGGGTATGAATTTTACACTCGATAAAGAGTATTAGCAACTAAAAATAGGTACAGTTAAGCTCAGGCTGGGTAAGGCTGTTCTCACACTTAACGCACAGCGCAGCGCTACGTTACAACGCTGCGTAACACACGCGTCTGTCAGATCCATATATACGCTAATGCAGCATTGTAACTGTGTGAACTGCGGTTTTAATATAAAAAACGACGTTACTAGTATGTATCTGACAGACGCATGCGCTACGAGTGCATAATTTTAGCTCTGCGTTGTACATTAAGTGTGAAAAGGGCCTAAGTTTGGACTTTAGGCCGTCCATATGCCGCGCTCAAAAGGCTGATATTGGTAGTTCCAATGTCTTACCGGACGTTATCAAAAAGCAGTGTAAGGTGTATTGTTGACATTCACAGAAAACGCTGCTGCCCATTCCATGATCCCGTAGTCGACTTTTACGATACCCACAAGTAGACATGGGGTGATGCTATTTTAAACCAGCGTTACACAGTCAATGATCCTAGTTCTGTTTCGACCTAGTTTCGATTCGAGCCGCTCTGAATTGCATTTTATAAGTTTTATCGTCTGGAGTCGCCATACGATGATGATTATCGTGTGGAGTTAGAATTAAAACTGAGTTTTTTTTAGTTGAGTCAGAACGGGTGGAATAGAAACTAGGTACAGTCCAAATTAGAATTCGCAGTTCCATAGCGCATTTTTTACCTCATGTAATTTTTTTATGCTTGCGTTGATGTCGTTACAGGCTACATTTGGTGTGTGCATTCATTTGATATGCACGGCGTGTATAGCTCATTCGGTCAGATGGCGTAGCGGCCAGCGTAACTGTCAGTCCGCGCTCGTAGGTGCATGTATCGAGCATGGAGGTCAAGTTAAGATGGTCGTGACGTTATCTGAGCGAATGAAGTATATGTACGTCGTCATTGTTAGGATGTTTCTAGAATGTGACGTGTTATAGGTAAGGTCAACTAACGAGCCACGCTTCTTACTCAAAAAATTTAGAAATACATATTTTTTATTGATTTGCGCAATTTTTGATTGATTGGCAAAAAAAAACTTGTTAAGGAATCAATTCATCTAGTCGGTATTTAAGACAAATCGGTGAGTGTAGAGGTTGTTCCATTTTCTATTCAAATCGTCGTGTATGGAAGTGTTCATACGACTTAAGATAGAACTTCTTAAGATAGAAGAGTCGGGTACTCCTACATTGCTCAAAGTTTTTATAAGGCGTAAAAATATTAGTTCAAATATTTTAAAGGCTGAACCAAGTCATAAAACTGAACAAATTTTACCAAGAATCATAGGCCGAATTTTTTTTGACCTCCCAAACAAAATTACTAATTTTGTAGGTAAGTATAGAAGGTCAACTTTTTTTTCATATTTCGACTTACGTTCCTAGGGAAAGTTGTTCAGTTTCATGGGCTGGTTAAAATATATCCAGCACATTTTATTACATCCTGTATAAGTATTATAGTAAGTACCTATATGAAAAAGTCAGAGAACAGAACTGATGTACTTAACATGTTCCACGATAAGAGCAAAGCTCTTAAATATAGAAGAAGATAAGAAGGTATTACATTATTCTATGGAAGGCCTCTCAATATGAAAAAAATGTGTAAACAACTTTTTGGCAGGATAATAATACGAACAATAAAGCTATTAATAGTCGTGTTATACTTAAACCGGGTTTAAACCAGTTGGCAATGAACTTGATTCTTATAGAATAGACTTAGACCAAAAACAAAAGAAGACGGAGGGCTTTGAAGTCAAAATCAAAATCAAATAAATTAATGTTCATGTAGCTTATTGATTGTCTTGGTACTTAAACTATTCACAAATCTATATTAGTCATTGTAATGAGGAGAGAATTATTTATATAAATAACAATATATAATTTTCTCTTAAAAAAGATTCTAATTAACGCTACTACATAGAATCGAAGTAAAACCTTTTTCATCCCTTGCTCTAACTTTTTTTTTACAAATAATAATAATAACTAATAACCCTTTTTTAAATTAGTAATTATAACGCGCAGTGTCTTACTGCTAAACCCCCACCCCACCCCCACTCTTATTGAACTATTTTCGATATTCCTGTCATTTTCTCAATCTTTTAAACAAAATAAATCAATAAGGTAGTCTTTTTTCCTCAATGACTATGCTCCGTCATCTATAATAATTATTTATTCTACAAATTAGTGGGGTGTTATAGATCTACTGTTACACAAATCTGACTAGAACCGCTTTACTACTTACTACGTTACGCAATGGTTAATGCCTTGTATATTTACATTTTTCTAAACATTGCGAGTTTTTTTATTTTCCAGTATGCTTATGATGCGTACCGCGACATTATATATGTTCTCTATGCCAAGTTTATCTACGCCTAAAGATATAAATTTAATAATTTTGTCTTTTTTGGGTCTCATAGTTGTACAAAAATATTTTACTACGCGTAGCATTAAAAATGTCTTCAATACATGTCTTTTATCAAATAAAAGACAAAACCTTAAAAAAAAGATTTAGGGACTAGATAGATAGTTTAGAAAAAGACGAATGGACCTATAGCCACCTTGTACCGTGTTATAAGCAAAAAACGTCTTTGAATCTTTGGATCTTTTAGAGTTAGACTCCATTTCCATCAAGGATCCAGATCAGGATCAAGAATTCACAGAATGGGCAGCAACGTTCCCTGTGAATATTTACAATACTTCGCCAATCTGCCTGCAAAACCAAGCGTGGTTAGTATATCAAATACCCCCAATATGGGGAGACTTATGTCCAGCAGTGGACTTTTGCGACTGTTGTAGCTAGCGTAAATAAGTAACGTAAGTCCTTAAGGTAGTTATAATAATTTTAATTGCAAGATCCTAATAAAACAAAACGTCCATTTTTAATGTTATTGCTATTATTTGTGAACATGTACGCAATTTGACCAAATTGGATGCTTCGGTTTTCCTGTTGTTTGCTTTATATATAAAAAAAAATAACAATGTACCTACCTACCAACAGACATACATATTTACGTGCATACTTAGATAGATACTATCTGATTTCTAAAAATACTCTGTAAGATGCATATATATCGCAAAGTAGACATCTACCGGGAGCGACAACTCCTTCTTCTTTTCGTGTAGGACACTGAGTCATCTAACGACTCAATGAAAGCCTGGCATCAGATTTTCAAATAGCTTTCTTTTTTTACAATAGGTGGTTCAGCCTGCGATGTCCTAACGAGACTGGGACAAAATTCACAAAGTGATAAAACTGATACATTTTAATTTTGTGAGTGCCAACCGAGAATCGAACAAGGAAACTTTGCGCCGCAGGCAGTCGCACTACCACTGCGCCACATCGGCCGCCGTAATGATAAGTATTGATAATAGCTCGTTTATCAATTATTACAAAGTATCACTTGATAATAATTACTGGATCACATACAACTTGCACTATTGTTAACAACTTGTCAAGAATACGGTGAACCTATAGTTGAATAACTTTCAATAGTAGGGGAGCATTGCAGGATAAATTTCATAAACTACTACTACTACCTCTCATACAAGAAGTACTGAGTGAAACTAGGCTAGGCCCACTATTATGGCCAAAGGTGTGAATGCAAACATCTATAAAACTAAATGCGACAACTGGACCTTTTGTGCGTGAAATATATGCAATTGTAAACAAATTAACTGTACTAAAATATTTTAAGGGATGAAGAAAATGAACAACTTTACCCAAGGCACATAGGTATACACGTTATGAAAAAAATTTTTAGACTTCACATATAAATTATACCAGCAACCGATCAGATTGTATGGGCGTCCAATTTTTTTTATATTTCTACCAACGTTCCTTGGGGAAAGTTTTTCAGTTTCATGGTCTGATTCACCACTTAAAATATTTTCAGCTGAAATTTTTACACCTAATACAATCACCCCGAATATTTCATTAATTCTCATAATAAGCTCTCCTACTATTACTTCTTGTCTAGCTGGATGACTTCCAGTAAATCTAGTTTTGTTGACAACATTGACAAGCTGTCAGTACTAACAAAGGCTAGGATTGCGCGTGTAAGCTAAGCCATGGTTTAGTTCGAAGAAGTTACAGCATTTGCGGAACTGGATATGATAAGAACTAGTTATGAAGTACAGTTTATAAAATATAGCTTGATACCTGTGACGCTTGACTATACTAAATGAGAATCTATACAAAAAGGGAAGTAAACAAAGGAAAAAGGACCTTATGTCATAGCATTTGCCCGAAACGGACAGACGTCGTATGTATCAATCTTAAATTTTATAAACTTTAGGTACGTTGTTTCTTTTCTTTATAACTAGCGGTCCACCCAGCAGTTGCACCCGTCGCTAATCCTTTTTCCGCGGGAACAAGAGCTTTTCCGGCATGTATTAAACATAATATAACTTTTAATTAAAAACACAGACCAGTATCGACCAGGTCGTTGGACGAATCGGTGTCCCACACGAGGAAGAATGAAAAAATATTTAGACACACAAAATTCCCGAACTTCCCGTACTTTCAGTAGAAACTTGAAAAAAAAATATAACGGCCGTCAACGCTCTGTCGATTCCGCAAGGGATAAAAACGTTATATGGGTGTATAATATATACAGGGTGTATGGAGCGATGTACCGAAAACTTTGCAAGCACGCTCAGACCGTAAAACTGAACAACATATTCTATAAAAAACAAAAAAAAAACTTTTGGCGGCTTTATTGTAAAAGTTGTTCAGTTTCAAGGTTCGACACTTCGATCTTGCCTGCCAAGTTTTCGATACATCGTCCTTTATACCTAATATACCTAGGCCTTTCTATAGCAATATCTAAAGGTCTTAACTCAGGAGAAGTGTTGCCTAACTATTCCTCGCCGTTGGTTGGTGCAACTTCTATACTGCATTCCTAACTATTTACTCATTAATCTATCGAACTAAACTTCTCAGCCGCGTGGTGCCGGCTTAAGATAGCATCGATTCATTTCTACCCGTAGATGTCGCAAAAGGCGACTACAGATGAATCCAACTGATGGACAGTAGTGGTCAGTAGCGTCTTAAGTACCTATATAATTACAGCACCGACGACCGATGTGGCGCAGTGGTAGTGCGACTGCCTTTGACGCAGACGGTCCCGGGTTCGATTCTCGGTGGGTCACTCACAAAGTTGATATTTATCACTTTGTGAATTTGTTCCCAGTCTGGTTAGGACATTGCGGGCTGAACCACCCGATTGTCCGTAAGTAAGATGGTTCCGTGTTTCGGATAGTACGTTAAGCCGTAGGTCCCGGTTGCTGTCTATGATCACTTAGACGGCGGTCGTTACACAACCATGTCAGAAGCCTGCTACTTGTAGAAGGCGGTTGAAAAATTCTGACACTAGGGTTCATCGGGTCGTTGAACGACTTGGTATCCCACACGAAAAGAAGAAGAAGATTACAGCACCTTGCACTGCGCTCGCCAATCCGCCTTACTGCGAGGTGAGTATGACAAATGCCCAAATGCCCAGAGAGACCCATGTCCAGCAAGGCAAACACTTCTCAGATTTGGAACCACGGACATTTTTTCGGTCGGACACAGGGTCAGATTTCTGATTTATAGCTGCTGATCAACTATTTTGTTATGATTGAATCTTGCATCGTCACAATGTCTATATATATATATATATATATATACACGTGGGTTGGTTAGAACCGATTTCCTATATCCGCATTCATTTCCTATGCTTTTCTGAGTTAAATAAACCATTAATGTCAAATATCGTTAAGTTGTTTGTATACAGGGCTATTTTATAGCACACACACTTTGTATTACACAAAAAAAAATACACCGTCTAACACCGAAATCGCAAAAAAGATTGGGTGATCTATAGAATAATTAATTAATTAATTAATTTGCCGTGTGATGCCGGCTTAGAATAGCATCACCCCATTTCTTCCCGTGGGTGTTGTAAAAGGCAACTAAGGGATTCGAGGGTTTAATGTGTACATTACAATTTTAGGCGACAGGCTGACAACCTGTCACTACAGTGATACATGTATCATCGAAAAGGGCCCTCAATACTTGTCAGACGCGGTGATAACGACTGTAATTTTACGATTGTTAACGCTCTGCCTACCCCACAAGGGATAAAGGCGTGATTTGTGTGTGTGTGTGTGTGTATAGAATAATTCATACCTACTTGGCAAAAATGTATGCACCACCTAATTTGGTTACACCCCTTGGCGAAAGTTCTTTAGAATTATGATTAAAAACACTCTACAAAGTGTGTTCTGACTAAAAAAAACCTATATATATGGGATCGGGGCATTTAATCAAAGTCTTTAGGTAACTTTGCACGTTTATTTGCACTGTAATTACAATAAAACAGAATTTTACACCGGAGAACCTCGTCTTTCCTTGCCCGATCCGCATTGAAAAGTATCCATCCGCTCGGTCTTTCACACTCGTTCATTCAATAATTCAGCTCTTCCGTTCTAACATCATCGTTCAGAAATTCATCTTACTTCCGTCTTCAGTTCAAAAATACTCACAGTCCATTCGTTTCATCATTCACATTATAATCGTTTCATCTTTCATATCATCCCACACTCGGCCTTCCTGCACCATATCTGCCCTCAGATATTCACACATCAGTCGTCAGTCATACATCATCATCATCACATCATCAACAATCATTATACACATCATAACTTATCAACTTATCATGCAATCATCATAACATCATACCTACATTATAAACACTTCTACAAACATTATGCGTTGTACTAACAATTTTACAACTTTTCTTAAATATTTCACTCATAAAATTTAACAGAACTTCTTAGATATATTAACAAAAAATAAACAGCTTTACTTGCACTCTACTTTTGAGATCAAAATAGGAAAATTTTACACTTTACTGAAACTTGTAGTTTACAAAACAATTACAGAAACTTTGTTGCTACACTCTTGTGAACAAAACATGAATAAAGAAAAATTTAACAGTATACTTTATTGTTTCATTTAGCAAATAACTTTCTTTTCCTCTTTAGAATAAAATAATAGGTACATCATATAATAACATCTTAAGATAAAATAATCTGAGATCGAAACTCTACCAACATCCTTTCATACAAAACCAAACTTTCTTACAATAATAAAAAATAGGTAATTAAATCATCCTGAAACAGATAAAAAAAATTAGGTCAAATAAAATATAAATTTTACCTCAACCTCCATTTGACCATTTCTTCATAAATTCAGCACAAGTAGATGTCCTCTTAGAACCCTCTCCGGCATCAGAAATCTTCTCAACATCATACCGGTCATTGCCCTTTATTCCTGTTATCTTGTAGGGACCAAGAAATTTGGCTTTTAACTTCATGGAGGTGCCATATTGAGTTCTCTTGATGGCTACTAGATCTCCAATCTTATATCCTGTACTAGGCTTTCTCTTCTTGTTATAATTTTTCATATTTTCTTCTTGTATTTTCAAAATCTGTTCTTTTGCTTTACATCTTTTTTCTTCTCTCTGAGCTATGAAAGTAGAGACATACTCTTCTTCCAGCATCTGTACCAGTTCAAGATCTTCTTTCTGTCGCATCTTCACTCCAGTAAGCAGCTCAAATGGTGTAGTTTTGATGCTCCTTTGGTAAGTACTGTTCAGTGCTCTCTGTAGCTTACTTGTATGCTTGTACCAGTGTGTAGGTTCTTCCATGCTCATTTTGGTAAGTACTGATATTATAGTGCGGTGAATGCGTTCTACTTGGCCATTTCCTCTTGGTACTCCTGTTGTTATTTTACTGTGCTGTATGCCTTCACTCTCACAGTACTCTTCAAAGTCTTTACTAGTAAATGCTGCTCCTCGATCACTTACTATTCTGGCTGGGTTACCAAACGTCTGTTGCAGAATCTCCATTTTCTCTATGGTTTCTTTTGCTGTGACCGTCTTCACTGGGAATATCCATACAAACTTCGTGAACCCATCCACAATGGTGAGGATGTAGTTATACTTTTTCTTTGTTTCAGCTAGAGGCCCGATGTGATCGCAGTGTAAAGTATGCAAGGGTCCTTCTTCTTTAGAAAGAGGATGTAAAAAGCCTTCTTGTTTACCCTCTTTTCTGCTGCCCAAGATACATGGAACACATGATGCCAATAGATCAGTAGTCTTCTTTTCTAAATTTTCAATGTAGTAGTCTTTACTTATCAGTTCCATAGTCTTCTTCTTTCCAAAGTGTCCATTTTCATGTGCTCTTCTTATTATATAGTCTTCCATCTTTCTGGGAACTACCAGGGATTGCTCTGGGCCTTTGCGTAGTAAGCCTTGAAAAATACAGTAGTCACTGTATGATTTTCCATCTTTCAGGACATCAATGATAGCTTTCAAACCATCATCACTCTCTTGTGCACATTGTAGCTCCTTGTGCAGGTCTGTAGTAATGGCTGCCACATATGGGTTTCGGCTTAATGCGTCAACATGTCGCATCTTGCTGCCACTGCGGTGTTCAACAGTGAACTCATAATCTTGTAAAAGTAGTATCCATCTTGCTACTCTTGTACACAGGACTAAGTCTTTCTTCTTTAATGTCATCTCAAATGCTTTGCAGTCTGTCACAATCTTGAAGGAAATACCATGTAAGTAATGTCTGAATCTTTTAACGCCCTCTATAATGGCTAAAGCTTCTAACTCATAGCTTGTATACTTGCTCTCTGCGTCTGATGTTCTGCGACTCATGTAATGAACAGGATGCAGTTCTCCATCTTCTCTTTTTCTTTGCATTAAAATAGCTGAATATGCAACGCTAGATGCATCTGTGTGCAGTTCTGTCATGTCATTGGCGTCATATATCTTGAGTACAGGTGCACTTGTTAAGCTTTGTTTGAGTGTGTTAAATACCTCTCTGTGTTCGTCATGAAACTGAAATGTTGCATCTTTTCTAAGTAAGTCTGTAAGTGGTTGAGCGATCTGCGCATAACTCTGTATGAATTTTCTAAAATATGAGCACAGTCCCAAGAAACTGTGTAACTGTTTGACATTCTGAGGTTCTGGAAACTTGAGAACGGCTTCAGTCTTATCATGAGAAGGCATAACCTTTCCATCTTCAATAACATGCCCAAGGTATTCAACTTTCTTTACTAGTAGCTGTGACTTCTTCCAGTTGATATTCAAGCCATACTCGGATGCTCTCTTTAATACTTGTTTCAGTCTTTCAACAGCTTGCTGTTCGTCTGGAGCTGGAATTAATAAATCGTCTATAAATATTATGATATTGCCTGATGCAATCATGTCTCTGAAAATTGCTGTTATTAATCTCATGAAAACTTTAGGACATGTGGCCAAGCCAAATGGTGCTCTTAGAAATTCATATTGGCCTGTTGGGGTAACAAAAGCTGTGTATTTGCTTGATTCTTCGTTAACTTTGAGATGAAAATACCCATTCTTTAAGTCCAAAGCAGAGTATATTTTCGCACTTGCCAATTTATCTATGAGATCGTCTACAATTGGTAAGGGATATTCGTCTTTTAAAATCTTTTTGTTCAATAGCCTGTAATCAATACAAATCCTTATTGAACCATCTTTCTTCTTTACCAAAACCAGGGGGCTAGCAAATTCTGAATAACTTACCCTGATGATGCCGTCTTTTAACCATTCGTGAATCTGCTTGTCAACTTCTTGCTGCTCTTTAGGTGAGAGTCTGCGAGGTCGCTGAGCCACTGGTGTCTCATCCAACAATGTGATCTTCAGTTCCACAGGAGCTTCTTTCCTTTGCTGTGGCTGGTAGCTGTCAACTAACCTCACTACTTCCTCTCTCAGACTTTCACTACTGACTGTACCTACAAGATCAATAGTAGAGAAAAAGCAATTAATTTTCGTCATCCATTTCTCACTTTTAGGGAACACGTACACTGTACCTTCATCCATCACCATGAACACAGTGCGCAAAAATTCACTACCTACAATAGCACGGTAAGGTATAGTGTCTCTAGGTACTATGTAGAATGTCTCATTTCCAAAATCACGCCCGTCGATGGTCAGGTTTAGAATACAGTGTCCACGCGAGTTCACTTTAGCACTACCAAGTCCGGTGAGCACAACATCGTCTTCGTATTTTGCCGTCTTTAAGTCCTTGTATACGTCTTCACTGATTAGATTTACGTCGCTGCCGCTGTCCATGAGAGCCGTGGTCTCCATACCATTTAACATAATCTTCTTTAAGGGTTTTTCTTCTTTATTTTTCTTCATAATCTCTTGTTTGTTTACGTTAATCTTCATAATCTGGTGTGAGCTGTCATCTGTCAATGTCAGTCGTTCCAAGTCATTCATTCGCTCTCGGTCAATGTCGCCATCTTGACCGACGTAATCCGAGTTTAGCCGACATGTCACATCCGGTTCGCCGACAGATCCGAACATCGTACGCTTCATGGTACCATTTTGCTGCGGTTGGTGGCGCCACAGTTGTACCTCTTCCCGGTCGTTGCCGCTACTTGTACTCGGTCGACTTCCACCGCCTGCGCCGCCGCTGCCGCCGTATTTTCGAATGCCGCCATCTTGAAATTGTACCACGCCGCCGCTGTTCGCCGTCTTCAGATCACATGTTGATGCTATATGCCCATAAGAGTTGCATTTGAAGCATTTCGCGCCTTTTTCTCTGTTAGGGCAGCTAGATGATGCATGTCCTAGGTCTCCGCAATTATAGCAACGTACCGCATTTCTTCTAGAAGCTGAGTTCGACGGTATACTTGCTCTTTCCGGTCGTTCTTGGGGTTTCTTCACTTTAGATTTGACCAACTCGTAGATTTTTAATTTTTCTTTCAGCTCTGTGTATGTTCTTATACCGTATAACATTATCTTGTTGGATTCGTCGTCGATGATGCCGTCAACAATATACTTTATCGTCACGTAGTCTGCCAACTTTCCTCGTTTGCCCATCTCTTTCATGATAAGTAGGTAATCAAGACAACTTTCATTAGGTTTTTTGGTTCTGGCACTCATGAGCTCGTGCACAGTCTTTGTATCCCATGTTGATGGAAATTCTTTTAGTATCTCTTCGGCCAGCTCATCCCAAGTTTTAAATGGCCGCTCAGATTTTAGCCACAGAAGCGCCGTACCACTGAGTGAGCGTCTCGCAACTAGTAGTTGCTGTAATGGGGTCCATTGGAATATCATACCATTATCTTCTATGTCTTGAATCCACTTGTGAACAGGGTAGTTTGGGTCCTGGCCGGTAAACTTAGGCACTAGGTCCGCCGTCATGTATAGAGTATTTTGTTGAAACTGCGCGTCGCCGCCATCTTTTTTGATCGGTTTGCCGTCTTCGTCGTCGTGATTGCTGCCGGTTCTCCTCGTGTTTCTGCCCATCTTTACGTCGTTTGGTAGTCTTCGTCTTATTGGAATTCTTATTCGTCGTTAACGTCTTGGTTGAAGTCGTATTAGCAGGAAAAATGGTACCACGCCGCGCCGCCTCGCCCGGTCGGATAACCTCAATTTTTCGCCGCACGTCTTTCGTCTTGGAATTTTGAAACTTCTTCTTGGCTAGGACGAGCCCCCAAAAATATGGGATCGGGGCATTTAATCAAAGTCTTTAGGTAACTTTGCACGTTTATTTGCACTGTAATTACAATAAAACAGAATTTTACACCGGAGAACCTCGTCTTTCCTTGCCCGATCCGCATTGAAAAGTATCCATCCGCTCGGTCTTTCACACTCGTTCATTCAATAATTCAGCTCTTCCGTTCTAACATCATCGTTCAGAAATTCATCTTACTTCCGTCTTCAGTTCAAAAATACTCACAGTCCATTCGTTTCATCATTCAAATTATAATCGTTTCATCTTTCATATCATCCCACATATATGGTGTATATTTTATCATTGGCTATTTTATGTTTGTGCTACTGAAACGGGCGATTTATAGTAGATTACGTACTGAGGTATGTAAGCTATCAATAACAACCGAGGTTTTTTAACGCCCGAGCGGAGCGAGGGCGGTACCTTTCCGAGGTTGTTATTGATGTTACATCCGTGGTACGTATACTGCTTTACATATCGAATGAAAAAAGAGTAAAATAAAGCGATAAATACAAGAAAACGATCCATAAATGATGATTGTATCGTCTGCCATTCAAATTGCACCACTAAACTTTTTTTTCTATGATTGAAAAAATATTGAATGAATATGAAAGAAAAGTATCCTAACATAAAGTAGACATTTTTCTGATCGTAGGGATATTAGTAATTCTTACTTTTGTCATTGTAATATTGACTAATAATTCGACAAACTCATTTATTGAGGTTATAAAAATACAGATTAAAAATATAATTCCTGCGTTCAAGCAACACAATTCGTAGCGGCCTGTTCGAAATTTAAAATCTTGGATGCAACTTCTATTAAAAATAAGAAGAAATTGATTTTAACTTTTTAATTGCCGCGATTCTATTGGTTCTTTTTCTAGTTCCATATTTAAAATTACTTACAGGCTTAGTTTTAAAACCTCGCCTGTAAGTTGAACTTACAGGTCGTGTTTTTTGTCAGTAATGACCTACTTTCAGAGCATGAGATATGTAAAATATAATTTCTTTTGACTTTTTTATTACTTTCATTAACGTAAAGCACACTAATGCAATGCACATCATAAAAATAATTACTATTATATTTATCAAACTCCGCATTTTCATTCTAAACAGTGGCTTGGCCGCATTTCACCACAAAGGTTTTAGTATAAAAATAATCTTAACATGAGAAGGGAGTGGCGAACCGGCGAAAACTGGTTCTGAAGCAAAAGCAACGTCCGGAGCAGTGCAATGTTATCTCAGATACGAATTTATAGTTCCAGCTGGATGCAAGATCGTATCTAGCGCGCGGTAGCCCTGAATTATGTTCTAAATTCAAAATATTTCATACTGGCCAGGAAAACGACGTCGACGTACAGATTTCTACATGAAATGGTGTAAGTTTGATCCTGCGTAGGACTCAGTGGCTAGAGTAGGTAACCAATACTTTGGTCTGGGTAGGATATATCGAAGCACCAATAACCTTTTTTAAAAAGACATCAACAGCCGTAAAAAGTGCAAACCACTAATTTTTTTGTCGTTAAAATATGCCTAAAACCTTTTCTTAAATCTGACAAATACTTTCCTGAAAACCTCATTAAAATCGGTTCATCCAAACGCGAGATAATCGCGGACCTACAGGTCCTAGACGACACAATGTCTGTGGAAAGTAACCCGCTAAGATATTGTTAAATCATCTGCAGACGACGGACTAAGGCCAATGATGATTTTTGCCGATAACGATTTGGTATTCAGACCTAGGATTCTGGCCAGTTTAGCCTTCGGGTTCTAGAGGTCAGATGGTAGTCGTTCTATTTAAATTCTTGGTTCCACGTCAAATCTCCTAGGTTAGGTAGCCGACCCCGACAGAGAACTGGATAAGGCAAGGAGAATGATGATGATAAATTTATTGGACACCCATCGAGGTACACGTGCAGGATACAAAATCACGTGAAATTCCTGTTTCACCGTCTATATAAATAGGCCATTAAATATAGATGGTCTTATTATCAGACATTTTAATAAATTATCAATGGGTTTTTACATTTTTGAGTTTCGCACCTGCACCACTGGTTCAAAATAAAAAAATGAATAGGTAATTATTTAAATTCTTCTTCTTTTATTCCATGACACCCAGGACCCAGGTGCTGTCAAGTTGACGACATGGTTAGATATTTGGCCTTTCAAGGTGAGTCTTATACGGGAAGCAGAACAGTGCCGTGTGATGCCGGCTTATAATAACATCGCCCCATATCCTTCCTCGCCTGGGGGCAACTAAGTACTCGATGCTTTCATGTGTATTAGAATTTTAGGCGAAACAGGGTGAAAACTTGTCCATAATAGTTATTCACAATTTTTCTGGTATTATCCTCAAATATTTCTCAGCGTTGGGATAGCAACCGTATTTTTAACGACCTTTAAAGTGCTGCCTACCTCGCAAGGGATAAAGGCGTGATATATGTGTGTACATATAGGTTTTAAAAAACTGTTCAAAGTCTAAGCTGTCTCGGTAACACAACTTGAGCTTGACTGTACAAACAGTCTGAACAAGTTTCGTCCATTTTTCTTTATCTTGCATAAACCTATTTGAGAAGAATAAAAATAATAGGTAAATACTAAATTTTAAATTTCCAAATCATCGCTCTAAAGATTTTTCAAGTTGCAATAAATTAATATTATGCCTATGTTATTGCATATTTCTAATTAAACCTATACCTAGGGCCAACTCTCACCGCGACCAATTGATATTTACGTGAATTTAGAATAGTGACAGGTAGGTAAGTCAGGATAGGACGGAACGACCTATCTAATGTCATTGCCCTCTCAGTATCAAACAATTTTTTTTTATTAGTATTCTGCTAAATTATTGTTATATATTTTTTTTATTTTTTTATAAGTAATAGGCCCGCATTTGTCTGCCATCTCACCTGGTGGTAAGTGGAGATGCAGACGAAGATGGTACATGCTTGCCTAGATAATGCCTATTCACTCTTGCCTTAAAAAGGCCCAAGTTATATTGTTCCGGAAAAAGATCCTATAAAGATATGACCTATTTATTTATTTAGGATAAGTAGATACGTATGTCTAACCTACCTGCCTGGTAAATGATTTTTGTAGACTCCTATATATAAAAGGAATAAAAATAATTTCATTATCTGCAATAAATTGTATCTTCGCGTCACATTGCAACGCGTCATAATACGATTTGTCATTGAGTAATAAAAGTTGTGTGCTCTATATTTGAAGTGATATTTATCAATCAATGCAAAATAATGGGCTATTTTTAGCCAGTACACACACTTTGTAGGGTGTTTCTACTCATGGTTCTGAACAACTTATACTATGGCGCTATCTGCTAAATAGCAAAAAATATTTCGTCTTCCCTAGAAAAAAATAATACCAACTCGACGTATGGAACACCCTATATTTTTTTGCAATTTCGCAGGTGACCACAGTAAAAGTTGTTCAGAATATGAGTAGAAGCACCCTACAAAGTGCACTGACAAAAAAATAGCCCAGTATTTTGCATTGATTGTTAAATATCAGTTCAAATATAGAGGGCACGGAACGCTTGTTTGTCTGTATGTAGTTTTGTGACGGCGCAGCGACCTGCGCGTGCGCACCGTACGTGACACACAAGTAAATATGGTGACTAAGGAAGTTTGAGTTGAGGTTAGACGAATCTTGCTTGGATCTTACAACAGCATAACTTTATTGACTGATTATAACAATGATAGAAGAGATTTAGCTCTTTTATATATGTGATGAAGTTTCTCTAAACTTCCCTAACAGAAAAGTGTTAAGCAGCAATGTCTTTATGATTCGATAGGGCCGGATGCACGCTCCAAAAAACATAACTCATGAGACTTTAACTAGCTCTGAGGCGTTACATTTAAGGCTTGAGTTGCAAGCGAGAGCGTGGAAGAGGCACAATCGGCCGCTATTAAAATTAAAATGTTCTTTCGAAAATGCAACTATTTCATTAGTATTTCCCTGTGACCTTGTCGTGTGATTCTTTAGACAACTGATTTTTTCATGGTCATTATGCTTCGTATCAGTATTCGGCAGAATGTTCCTTACACCCTGCATTTTACATTACCTATGAAAAAAACGTCGCAGGCTCCAGCCGCATCTTATTGCGTCACGTTTCCTCGCGGTGTGAGCTGACCCTAACACGTATGGATTTAAAATAAGCTTCATTTAATCAAGTCTACGGAATGTAAGAATCGAGCCGCCTGAGTTTGACCTTGGATAAGTAGTTTAATAAACCTGATTAAAATTATTCATACAAATATTTATAAATGGCATGCTTTATACCATTTGGTTATTCCAAATTGGATATTCATTATTATGAATCAAGATTTATTATTTGATATTAAAATAAAACTGAAAATTGCAAATTCCTTATCCCTTAACATCAACTGCCATACCACAACAGTCTACTGTTTAGAAATGGGCCACCCCCTTTCGGGGGGTATTGCCCTACTCACTACTCTTAGCACCTGCCATCTTAGTTGGCGAGTGCAGTAAAAGAAGTTGCATTTACAGGGAACGGCTGCCGTCTATTCCCTTAATGATCATCCTATTCTAAGTACACGAAATTTAGCACGGCAGTATCGTACCCAGTGATCGTACCAAAGGGTTGAAAAGAAGAAGAAGGCTTGAAACGGTACCCTGACCTATTTATGTCCTGTCATATGAAAAATAAGAGCTTTGACGTTCTTTTGACATAGTTTTTCTGTCTCTGGTTGTCTTAGCTGGTTGTCCCGATTTATGAGTTATTTATTTTTGAAAATATCAATGAATAATGCATTCATTATGATATTTTTGCACATGTTTATACGGTTTATTTTGAGCATTTGACATAATTTGTAATTTATGCTTCAATTTATTACCAGGAAGAAATCAAACACGATATTTCACACAAAAAGACTGCGCAGTTTGATCATGATAGTGCTTTTATTTCTCACCGTATTTTTATTAGTTGGTGGGGAAGAGAACGTAACATCAAATGAACAAAAACAGATCCCAAAAAGTTCTGTAAAATATGCTTTTTATAGGACAATAGAAGAAATACGGAATGAGAATTACGAAGGAGAAACCAGGAGAGTGTTTGGAGGTGAAGTGGCCAGCTTGGATGAATATCCAGCTGTAGTGGCGCTCCTGGATCGCTATTGGGAGACTAGGTAAAATAACGCTATAGTTTATATTTTTTTTTAATTTATTATTTAATTATATGGACTTCTACCCTATCTAGGGTAATTCTGCCAGAGTCAGTGAGAAAAGATTCAAGCGCAGCAGCTGCACCGGACGGTGACTCCTGTAGGGTGATAGTGTCATCTACAGGATATGAAGGACTCCTCTTGATATAGTTTGTATTTGAACCCGCATTGCTATTTTTCATTTACAAAAACACCGTTAGCGCTCTGCCTACCCTGCCCTCATAAGCATAAGCAACGCACTTGCATTCTGATCGATGTCGAGAAATGGCGCCACAAAGTTTTTTTTTGTTTTTGACGTGCACTGCCGAAACTATAACGAATATCAAAATAATTTTTACTTTTTACTTTGCACACGATCGTGTTCTTTACAGAACATGGCCTTTTCTTGATCTTTTTATTGCCATAAAGTTAAAAAATAAGAAAAAGTCTTATTGCCTAGTAAACATGATTGAAATATACGTAATTTATTAGGCATAACAATCGCAATTGCGTCGTTTGCGTCGCTTATGTCTAGGAAATGTAATTACGCTTTTTATGATTAAAAAACATGGAAGTTGTCAGTATTATTCGTCTAGACATAAGCAACGCAATCAACGCAAATGCGATTGTTATGACTAGTGACATGCCAACATAATATATCAATTATGTGCCTTTACAAAATTATTCTTTTTATTTTGGGCCACCATCAACAAACACAACAGTCCACTGCTGAACATTACCCTCTCCCAGGTACCTAGGGAGTTTCTTTCTAGGGCCCTTTGAGGGATATCCGCCATAATCACCATGCTTGGCAGGTGGATTGGCGAACACGGTGTAAGGTGCTGTAGGTATTAACAAGGCACATGCTGCCAAATCCCTGCCTGAATCCATTAGTCGTTAGTCGCATTTCACGACACCTATGACAAGAAGTCGGGTGATGCTTTTCTGAGCTACTTGTCAGAACGTTTCAGCACACGGTAGGGTCCGTCGTATGGCGGTGAGAGAGGTCTCTTCACGGCGTCGATTCTGACAAACACGTAGTTGCAGTTTTGTAGATCTCGATGGACAAAAATCGGTCGACTGTTGCTATGCGGTTCTGTAGGTACTGGCTTGAGCTTGTCTATCGCTTCTCGAAGTTGGTCGACGTAGGCGTGGTCCATGGTGACGTCATGAGGTGTTGGTATGAAAAAATCACCGGGTAGTCGGATAGTACAGCCGTAGGTAAGTTCGGCTGCACTGACACCGGTATCGCTGCGCGATGCAGTGCGAAGACCCAACATGACTGTAGGTAGCTCGGTCACCCAGTTTTCGGTAGTGAGTCGAGCTGTGAGTGCTGTCTTCATGGATCGGTGCCATCGTTCGATGATTCCGTTCGACTGCGGATGGTAGGCTGTAGTTTGGATTTTTTCAATACCCATTAGGCGAGTGAGACACGTGAATAGGGCGCTCTGGAACTGTCGTCCTTGGTCGCTAGTTAGCCTGTGTGGACATCCGAATCGTGTTATCCAACCTTCGTAAACGATTTTTGCGACTGTCTCAGCTGTGATATCTCGTACTGGATAAGCTTCTGGCCAACGTGTCGTTCGGTCGATCATTGTCACGACGTAGCGGTATCCGTCAGCAGTGGTAGGGTAGAGGTCCAACTATGTCGATGTGTAGGTGAGTGAACCTTGGTGATGCCGGGAACGTTGATATGGCGCTTTGTGTATGCCTGTTTATCTTCGCTCGCTGACATTGTAGACACGTCTTAGTCCATTTGCTGACATCTGCGTTCATTGATGGCCAAAAGTATCGAGTTTGAAGTAGCTTGCGCGTTGTTCTCGTACCAGGATGACTGAGACCGTGAATTGCTTTGAATGCGATTTCACGATACTCAAGCGGTAGGTATGGACGAATGTTACTCGTAGATACTTCGCAGTAGATCGGTTGACTTGTAGTAGGTAGCGTGACTTTCTTCAGTTTGATGTTGTCTTGTTGCAACAAGGTAGGTATGTTGCTGTCTCGCTCTTGCGCGCTAGCTAGTTTGCGATATTAATATCTAATAAATCAGTTATTTGTTTTTCCATTTCACTTATCATAAGCATCGCAAGTACCAAGTGCGTTGCTTATGTTTAGTGATTATGTTGATTTAAAGAACCTAAACCTAATTATAATGATCGTAAGTGATCTTATGATATTTATCTTTACTTTTATTTAAAAAAATGTATCGTGACATACGCCGTAATAGCCGTTACGATGGTTATCACTAGGATGACCACTTTTTTTTTGTCGATTGCGTTGGTTATGCTTAATGGAAATATGGGATACAATATAGATATCTAAAAAAGAGTCAGTGATCCTTCTAGATCTCACTACGCTGATTCCGAATATTATGTATATAACTCAAATCACCCAAAATTGTCGAGTGCGTTGCTTATGCTTATGAGGGCAGTACCCCGCAAGGGATAAAGGCGTGATATATGTATGTATGTATGTATGTAGTACACTTATCACGCCTTAGATAGCGTAGGCCATAATACGGTCTCTATCGCTATGTCCGACAAATGTTAAGGGCCCTTTCAAATAATTTGTGGATCACTGTGGTAACAGTTTGTCAACCTGCCGCCTAGTTCTAATACACATGAAACCCTCAAGTCCACCAATCGGTTATAAATATTCTTGGCGATCTTATTAACAGTAAATGTAAAACATTTGAATTATATTATTAGGTAATTTACACTTTGTGTTGTTATTTCTTGATGGAACTCCATGTTAATTTATTAGTAAAACACTTTTTCACTAGTTCCACTTATGTATTTGTTTAATCTTGATAAACTATTTGCGACCGGTTTCGAACATCATCTTCGGGCAATTATTTAAAATCAAAACGATTATATTATTAGATATCGGATCTACGTCTGCGGAGTACGATAATGCTTTAATTTATATAATAAATTAATGACTAATGTATCGCTGTATTTGATAACAAATAAACATTTTTCTTTTTTCCTTTCTTCTTTCTAAAAAGTCTACTCATATTCATACATTCCATATACATAGAATCACACACAGCACGAGGACCTTAGATTGGAAATTGGTCCATCGAGACCCAACATTCATCTCTAAGAAGAGAACTATAAAACCTTTATAGCTAAATTGTTTCATATTTTTTTACCAGTTAATACCTAACCTAAGCATCAATGATACCTAACCTGCATCAATCATGTCCGTGTGGTGCCGGCTTAGAATAGCATCACCCTGTTTCTTTCCCGTGGGTGTCGTAAAAGCCGACTAAGGGTCTCGAGGGTTTCATGTGTATTGCAAGTTTAGGCGACAGGCTGACAACCTGTCACTATAGTGATACACGACCTATCTGAAACGACCCTCAAACATTTGTCAGTCGCAGGGATACTGACCGTAATGTTGCGGTCGCTAATGCTCTGCCTACCCCGTCAGGAATATAGGCGTGATTTGTGTGTGTGATACCTAATCTGTTTCATGATTCTTTCCAGATGCTCAGGATCAGTAATAAGGCCTTTTTGGGTGCTTACAGCTGCGCACTGCATTACCTCACGAGTAATCTACGTCAGATACAACGCAGACGATCCATCGTCTAACGCAGGGGACACAGCCCATGTCATGTATCTGTTCAGGCATCCCAAGTAAGACCGTTGCACCTTTAGTTATGAACCGTAGGAAACTGCGGGTGCTAAGACTAAACTCAGGCCGCTTGAATACGGTGGTACATACATACATATAGCACGACTTTATTCCTTGCGGGGTAGGCAGAGCGTTAACGGCCGTAAGAATACGGCCACTGGCCACTATCGCCACGTCTGACATTTTTGAGGATTGTTTTCCAAGGTTGTTTCAGAAAACATGTATATGACTATAGTGACAGGTTGTCAGCCTGTCGCCTAAAAATTGTAATACACCAATTCTCTCAAGTCCCTTAGTCGCCTCTTACGACACCCGCGGGGAGAAATGGGGTGATGCTATTCTAAGCTGGCATCACACCATCGCATTGGTATTTTATAGACTAAAATCTCTAAAGAGCCTGGAAATATCTGATACCGGGGTTCATTGGATCGGTGGACGACTCAGCGTCCCCCACGAAAAGAGAGAGAGATAGAGCCTGGATTCTCAGAAAGCTTATGTGAATCTTTTCTTTTTTTTTTTTGGCGTCATGTTAGATGATCATTGTTTTCTGTAGTTTCACGGTAAAACAAGAAGACGACGGCGGAGGGATGGACGTGACAGTCCTGCATCACGACTTGGGGCTGATTCGTACTCGTCAGAGAATGACACTGCGGAGTCCTATTCCATCACTGAGGTCTATTGGCCAGTACAAACCAGATGATCTTCGAGATCGTGAAGTAACGGTAAAGTCCAATTGCTCTTTTTTGTGTCAATGACCTTCAATCGTCAAAAATCCCTTGATGACGATAAATTATTTTAACTTTCGAAAACTCTTTTTATCCATGAAGAGGGCTAATTTATTCAAACTCGTGGAGACCCGTGGCTCTACCCGCGTGGAAGTCGGATTTAATCCCGTAGGATTTTTTCAAGATAACAACTGTCCATATGTTAATCCAAGTTACCCTCTGTTTGTGCCAATTTCATGAAAATTGGTTCAGTAGTTTAAGCGTGAAGGAGTAACAAACAAACAAAAATACAAACTTTCGCATTTATAATATTAGTAGAAAAAAAACTTCTTTACTTCTAAAGCCAAAACAGTCCACTGCTGGACAAGGGCGTCCCACAGTTGAGGAGTATTGCCATGCTCACCAGAGAACGCTGCTGTCGGTTACCTGAATTCTTCATTCTTTAGTCGCCTTTTACCCACCGGTAGTAATGAGGTGATGCTATTCTAAGCCGGAACTACGCAGCATATAATATTAAAAAGAAGTAAAGAAGTCAGCCAATTTGATACAAACACTGCTGCATCAGAAGCTTAAAGATTACACTAAAACTGGTTACCATTTTTTAAAATCCAGATCTTGGGCTACGGAAAAACTAGTGATTTTCGTAGCGCTGGCGAAAACCTGTATCTAGTGAAGTTACAAATGGAAAGTTGCAATCGACGTTCCTGGAAGCCCTGCCTTTGCGGTAAAGCTGCAGGTGAAGAACAAAGAGGGGTCTGTTCTGGAGATTCTGGAGGACCTGTAATTTACAACGGCGTACAGGCCAGTTGAACATAATACTTTGCAACTTAGACAGAGCTCAGTGCTTAGATAGAGCTCAGTGCTTAGATAGAGCTCAGTGCTTAGACAGAGCTCAGTGCTTAGGTAAAGCTCAGTGCTTAGACAGAGCTCAGTGCTTAGACAGAGCTCAGTGCTTAGACAGAGCTCAGTGCTTTGACAGAGCTCCTTTCTACCCAGAGCTTTTAGTTTCTAGAATATTAATCAAAAAGCAACTAAGAAGGCTAGCCTCGACCCAAAAAGTTTTGATTTGGTTACTATCCTATCAGCTACCAAGCTGATAGGATAGTAACCACAAGGTTGTTTCCCTCAGGTGAAAACAAGATCCTTATCTTATATTCTGATTTAGGTGTAGGAAGATGTTTTTAAACCATAACCATCCAAAATAGCAATTCTTAAATTATTTGTATATTACAAAATACAAGTATTATTACAAAATAGCAATTCCTGAACATGGCAACAATGTGTATGAATTCAGATTTCTTACATTCTTGATGGATGTATATACACATATATTGCCCTTCAGATGGCGTTAGAGACCTGGAGGTTCTTTTTGAAACTTTTTAACTGGAGTAACTACTCGTATCACATTTTCTACAATAGGGTTTTTGTAAATGGATTTTTCAAATCAACGTGTGGCACAAGCACAATTACTAGCATACTTTTGCAAGCAAAAAATCAAAAATAGAGTTTCTGTTGCAGAAACTCTTAAGGAACTAATGACTAAAAAGTGAATAGAGGGTGTAAGGTGTAAGGGACAGTGTAACGAAAACTTCGCAAGCGTGCTCAGACCATGAAACTGAACAACTTTTTATATCGGGGCTATGTTGGAAAACGAAAAAAAAATTTCGACCTCCTATACAAAATGCCCGATTGGCTGAGTGCCTTTGTATGGAAACTCGAAAAACATTTTTCGTTTCCCAACATAGCCACCATAGACATAGTTGCTCAAAGTTTTCATTACACCGACCCTAACACCCCGTATGTTACTAACTTGATTACTTTCCCAATCTTAACGTGATGAAAATATGAAACAAACCAGTCAACCTCGTTTCAAATACAAAACCTTTTAGGTGGGAGTAACTTCAATGGGTCCTGTGGAGTGTGTATCCTTACGGGCTGACCTTCCAGAGGAGGCCACCAGTGTTATTACCTCAACTTATTACTACCAGGACCTCATCAAAACAATCATTGATGATGCAGAGAAGCAAATTGAGAGAGTAAAACCAAGAAAAACTGCTGGTGACAGTGCAGTTTCAGAAAGAATGACTTATATTCCTTTAGTATTGTCTATAGTTTTATTACATGTTTTTTAATTCTGCAGAATTCGGGAATTTAATTTTTTAGAAGAATTATGTGAAGAACTACGACTTTCTTGTTTTAAATTTGGTTGAGGGCTCGGGCCCCGACCAGTTTCGGCTGATTAAGACAGCCTTCCTCAGGAAGTTGACAGATCACATCATACCCGCCCGCCCGTCAGCTGTGATTGTCGAGCACACATAATAAGTCATACTTAGTCGAAGCACATCAAGCTCAATTTGAAGTGTATCGTTTTCTCTGCCGGTGCTGGCTACCTAACCAAGTTTTTACATATGGAATCAAGTTTTTACACAGCGACTGCCATCTGACCCGAAAGCTAACTTGACCCCGATCCTAGATTAAGTCACAATCAAATATCATCTGAATTCAAATTTTATTTGAATATGGGTTTCATCACGATGTTTATTCTTCACCGTAAGGGCAGTCGGTAAATGTACGTGAGTAAAAACACATTGGTACATGACGGGTATCAAACTCGGGTCTCACGATTGTAAGCCCCGTGTCCTAGCCAGTTGGCCAAACTAGTTAGTAAGGTATCAAAACGAAATCAGATGCTAATACAAAGACGTACAAATTTAAAAAAAAAGCACGTGCAGTCACAATCGTGAAACAGTTGCAAACAAACAAAGGCGTTGCAAAATTCAATCCAATAAACGAATCAGCAATATTACAGGCATGACTACACAGGATGTACTGTAGGTCTACACCACGAAAGAAAACGAGAGGCAAAAACAGGAACTAAGCGTTGATGTCCACAGTCCATTGATACACTCATCACGCCTTTATTTTTCGCGGGGTAGGCCTGACATCAACACATCAGCCGTAAAATACGGTCGCTTTCACCACGTCTGCCAAAATATAAAAAGGCCGTTTTAGAAAAAATCGTGTGAATATGTCAGTTACACAAACGATACCCTTGAATCCCATAATCGCATGTGGGAAAAAATGGTGTACGCAAATCTATGCCGGCATCATATGGCAATATCCATTGATTCCATGATGATGTATGTAAGTATTTATTTTTTATATTCAAATGCCTTTAGGTCTGTGCTTTTTGGAAACTCTAGGTACTTGAAAAGTTTTTAGAAACTTTTACTGTAAAATTTAAGTCCGTTTACGAAAACTTAGCCTTCTCTTAAAAAAACTGCGATTTGCTTGTTAACATTTTTTTTTCTGTTCTTAGTATTTTTTTATCAAAAGTTGTTTTTATATTTTGTTGATTTAAGCCCGTAGTAAATCTTCAAAACATCATGCTGTATAACATTTTATAAAGGCAAGTGATGTAAATCCCACAGAATAGTTGTTGTTTCCTAGAATTCTAAATATAGCAATCGGTACTTACTCTTCAGCGCCCATCTCTTGTTCATCAGCAATCCATCCAGAAATCGGTATCCTTGTTCCCTGCATACCTCATTCTTCACATTCGCTACCGCATGAGTCAAGGACAGAAGATCAGAAGCCAGCACTACTGACGAAGCATAATCAGGTGACTGTTCTACTGGCCCTATATCATCGTCTCCTTTTTTACCACTTTCGTCATACGTCACAGAAGTATCGTTTACACTTACAGTATCAGTCACATTCTTTTGCACTAATTCTACTAATCTGTTCACTAAATTCGCATCTATGTCTAAGTGTTGAGCCGTTCGGTTCAAAATGGCGAGATCCCGTCTATCAAGAGTTTTGTTCGATTCTAAAAGGGTTGTGAGTCGTTTGAGGACTCTTTTGTCTATGTTTGTGTTGTTGAGTTCGGACTGTAGATCTGCCGCGGCGGCGCACGCGCATGTGAATACAACGAAGGCTGCCAAGGAGCGCATGGCGTGTTGCGCGCGCGGCGAGCGGATCGAGACTGGAGCGTAACGTCCGAACTGACCACTGCCGGTTGCTATTAATTAATAAGGTTCGATGTAAATAAGTAAGGCTCTATGTTGTTATGAGGACTTTGTTCTTGTGTTATTCATTTATATTACGTACGTGCTCAACTCTGTTTATAAAATAGAGCATTTAAAATTGACGTTTTTGTAGTAAACGTGTTCTAAAGTGCGAGAAATTTATTAAATATTGGCAAAAGTGATTTGCAACTAAAGAATCGAAAATGTAATCACATGCCGTAGCATTTCACAGAAGCAGTTCATAATACCTCTAGCATACACAATAATATGCAAATATCTCAATTTCCTAATTTGATGAGGCTGCTTTTATAACTTTTATGAAGAGTCGTATGCACGGAAATAAAAGTTGTACAATAAAACAATAATTTATGTGCAGTTGAGTCAGTTCTCTTGCTTTACTTGATTATAGCATCATCCACATATGATTAGGTACCTTCAGCATTAGAAACATATTTTGTTTTGAACGCATATCATCCGCAGCACATTTTGTGGAGCAAATCTAAATTATTTTACACATTATTAAAACGTTAACTTCTTACGTAACCTAAACAAATATAAACAAACGTACTAATTTTATTGTGAAATAATGGTTGTCTTTCGATTGCGGTTAAGTATCTAATCCACCGAATACCAAATATTCTAGAAACAATATAGGTAGGTAGGTATTGTATTTAACCACAACTTTTAAATGTTGCATCAGAAGGCCATAATCTGTAGTTAAACCGATGGATGGTAGAGTAAGCGGGTTTTCCAGTGAAGGCCAGGCGTCGCCAGTTTATTGCAGGACGCCCTCCGGCCAGAGGGACCGATGACTTAGCGGCTGGTAGCGAATGGATGGGGAGTACGGGATATCTTGTCTTGTGGCGTATTATGGGGCATCCGCTCTGCAATGGAAGGCTATAGGCTGATGTGAAGTGATGAGCAGGCTAATATAATAGGACCCTGAGGTTAGGCGCTGTAGAGAATAGGCCTATACCCTGCAGTGAGTTGATGTGGGCTGAGAATAGTGATGACGATTATTATTTACTACGGACTGCACTTCTAGAAATATTTTGATACGTGCCTTGCTCAGTAGAAACCAATTAAGTAATAGAATAAAATGAAGTCGCCTTTTTGCGTTTCTCTATCTCTCTATCATGCAACAATGAAACTGCAAACTTAGCAAAATTCACTACCTAGTTTTGTAAACACGCGTCAAATAGGTATAAACTTTTGACCTAAACAGAGTCTTAATCCCTAACGTAGGCACAACCATCGTCAGAGGTCACGGTTAACAGGATCAAAGAATGTGCTAACTACACTAAGCCAATACAAACTTACGCGGAAAGTATCGGTGTAACCGAGCCAAAGTTTATTAATAATGTTTTGGCTACTCAGGGTTAACGTGTTGATTAGAATACAAGGCTTCCTGTAACATTATCTTTCTAGCTGTACGCCCCGCGTATTTACCTTCTTTGTATCGCATTACTGAGGAGGATACATATATTTTCCAAAAAGTAAAGCAGACATTTAATGACATTTATTTTTTTTTTTTCAAATTCTTTTACATTTAAGATAGCTACCTACCATCAAACCGTGTTGTTACTGTTACCTATATTATAAAAAATAAGGAAATAAACTTTTTTCTCTTCAATTTGATGTTGTCATACGACTCAAATCATGTCAAATTTTTGGAAAATATACGGATACCGTCAAATTAGTCCAACAGCGAGGCCAATCATTCATCTAAGCCGATTCATAATCATTCAACTAACAAATTATCGATTTAAGTAGCAAACGGTCAAACACATTTTTAATGTTGTTATGTAGGAGTGTATTTAGAAACTGGATTAGTGGAAAGGCCGATTACTGTTCAAGCCAAGTCAGCAGAGATTTAGCTCGTTAATTCACTACGCCTAATCAAATCGGCTGATAAGTGGGCAATACAGGCGTAAAATTATAAGCTGCAAATATTTTAAGGGGTAAATCTGCCCATGAAACTGAACAATTTTCCCAAAGAATATAGGTTGAAATATGAAAAACAAAACTGGACCTTCGGTACAATTAATGTAGCAGCTAACATCTTTACGCCTTATATTTACTTTGCGAAGGCAAAGAATAACCTTTATGTACAGGCTCTTTATATGAACTTTACCAATATCTGATCAGACACGTTGAATCTACATTAATGTCTACACTTCAAACTGGACTAGCAAATTTTATAATTTTTGAACAGCGATTAACTTTACGTGCATAACATAAAGTCAGCAGTTTTTAAACGGTTTTATTATTGTAGAAGGGCGACCTTTTGACCAAGAGCCGGGGCATTCACCTTTATGCAATAGGTAATCTTTAAAATTGTCCAAGTTTTTAAGAGGTATGTAATTAAATTAGGTATGTATTTGTTTTATAGAGACAATTAGCTTGTGGACTGGATCATTAATAAAATTTAAAAGTTGTACGCTAAAAACTATTGTTCAAAAATAATACGGACTACATTCATAACTTTTTTAAATACAATGTTTGAATTAATTGACAGAAAAAATAATTATTAACGTAAGTGTTCTAACACAATCCAAAATAGCAATATATGCCGTCATACATTCCTATTCTCGTACAACATACCGTTTTAGATCGTTTTAAAAAGTTGCTTATTTAACCTGCCACAACACAGTACACATCCCTATCATAGTATAAATGACGACCGATGTGGCGCAGTGGTAGTGCGACTGCCTTTGACGCAGAAAGACCCACCGAGAATCGAACCCGGAAGGTTCGATTCTCGGTGGGTCATTCACAAAGTTGATATTTATCACTTTGTGAATTTGTTCCCAGTCTGGTTAGGACATTGCGGGCTGAACCACCCGATTGTCCGTAAGTAAGATGGTTCCGTGTTTCGGATGGCACGTTAAGCCGTAGGTCCCGGTTGCTGTCTATGATCACTTAGACGGCGGTCGTTACACAACCATGTCAGAAGCCTGCTACTTGTAGTAGGCGGTTGAAAAATTCTGACACTAGGGTTCATCGGGTCGTTGGACGACTCGGTGTCCCACTCGAAAAGAAGAAGAAGTATGTATCTTATCTACTCTATCTACGACAACCCTACAGTGTTCTATCTAGATATCAGATCGAAAAAAGAGCCATTTCCTCAAATAATGTTCCTTAGAGAACGTTTTTCTACGGACTCTAATCAACCCTGCATTTGTACTATCCTTTACGCCCCTTAATAAATTCTGTAATAATAAAGAGTTATTATTAGAATACATACATACATACATATAACACGCCTTTATCCCTTGCGGGGTAGGCAGAGCGTTAACGACCGTAAGAATACGGCCACTATCGCCACGTCTGACATTTTAGAGGATTGTTTTCTAAGGTTGTTTCAGGAAACGTGTATCACTAGTGACAATAGTGACAGGTTGTCAGCCTGTCGCCTAAAAATTGTAATACACCAACACTCTCGAGTCCCTTAGTCGCCTCTTACGACACCCGCGGGAAGGATGTGGGGTGATGCTATTCTAAGTCGGCATCACACGGCAATTTATTAATTAATAAATAATAATTAATATTATTAGAATCACTTGCAAAAACTTTGAATTGAATTGAACTTACAAAAATGCTTGATCATTGACAACGTTACAGTTAAAAATAACTCATCTTTACCAAACAGGATTAATTACTGTCATCTTTTTATACCAGAAATAAATTCTGTTTAATTTTTAAAGTAAAAAACGGAGTAAAAACGCAAAGGGTTTAATATTACAAATAATATTTTAACAAAAAACATAACGTTATCTGGTATAGCGGAAATATTGAGCTCCTCTTCCCCCATTGGTCGTCCACTCCCACTCTTCTGCATCTTCATCTCTTACGTAGGATCTTCTTGGAGTGTAAACTTCTTCTCTATCTCCCCAGAAGTCTTCTACACCTTCTTCACCCTCTTGTCTCTCGTCCTCCTCGGCTAGAAATTTGATAATTCAAGGTTTTATAAACTTGAACTTGACTTTATTTCTTGAAAATACTTTGTTTTTCTTAGTTGCTTTTTCCCTATTTCCATGTTTTGCTAAACATTTTGAATATTGTTGTTCCTTTTGATTTGTTTCAAATTGTAATTAATATATTTAAGTGTTGAAATATTTGTTAAACAATGTAAATAATATGATTATGAGCTTTTATTTTTAAACTTACCTTCAGCATCTATGTCACCTTCTCCTTCTTCTTCTATAATTTCTAAGTCTTCATCATCTATGTGGTTTGTCATTTCTTCACCATCTTCTTCTTCCTCTAAAATTTCTTCTAAACCATCGTCTTTCTCTCTCTGAGTCTCATATTCCACTTCCACTTCTGGAATCTCTTCTAGCACCTCTCGATGTGCTAAGAAACTTCCTCTACTTCTTAGCGGCACTTCAGTAGCTTCCTCTATGTGGTTTTGTTCCGTTTCTTTTCCTTCCTCTGGTTCTTCTCCACCTGTTTGTTCTTTTTTTTCTTCTTTATTCTCTTCTTCAGCTCCAGCTTTGGAAGAGAATGAAAATAGTTTGGGAAGAGATTGCATTGGTGTTACAAAGGTAAGAGTCAGAACCACAGAAGAAATCAGTATGATAGATGCTTCTTGAACATCAAGCTGTGGACCAAAAAAAAACATAATTTTAAAATAAAGCTATACATCAAGCAGATAATCCGTTTATCCATTTATCTAGAAGCTTGTGAGAGTTTATTACCGGTGTATGTATAACTTGTCTCTTTTTCAAAAGTTTCTCATTACAAATTGTTTTTTTTTTAATTGCTTCTTTTTTGTATCATTTCATAAATGTTCAGTTTTTGAAGATGACCCTTTCCCCAAATGAAAGTAGTTTTGCGGCGTCTCACCAAAGATATCAAAGTGAACTGTTGCGAAGTCCTGACGGTAGCAGCTGTGGTTAGGAACACGATGAACTGTGTCAGGTAGAGAGCGTACGAGAGACGGCTCACCACCACCAACGGCCAGCAGCAGAGCAGGCGAGAGACCATTCCTAAAAACAACAATAAACCATCGCATCACGAACTTTACAAATATACACTATATCTGGGCGGGACAAAAACTATTCGAAACTAGCATGCCAAACCAAATTCGTCTTAAAGTGTTCAGATGACTCGTTGTATTTTGAATTCAAGTAAAAATTTCAGTACGCTTTGAGCAGAGCTTTAGGGTTTCTACTTTAGGATTATCCGCTGATCTAGAGCAGACTGAGAGTCCAGAGCAAATCAATTAAATACCACTTCTACAGCCACAAAAGTTAACTGTTGGACATTAGTTCCCCCAATTAAGGGGTATTGGCAAATCATGAATACAAATGGTAGAAGAATAAAACAGAATCTTACCATCCCGACTGCTGTTATGTACAGCATAGATCACCCATCCAATGGCAAGTGCATTAGCAATCGGCGCAAACGTAGAATACTGAGCTGCGAAGGTGGAACTGTATTTGTAGGTGGTGTAGCCAGAATCGTAGCCAGCATACCAGACGGAAGACCAAAGAGCTATGCTAGTCAGCCATCCAACTAGAAGGACAAGCTGGAAATAGAAAATAAATTTAGTAGCTGAAGTTTCGGGTTTTCAGCATGGTAGAATTCCGTTTTATTTTTAATCTTCAAAGTATTTCTTCCTCGAAAGTGTAGAACGACTACATGAATTTAGTTTTGTTTATCCATCAAAAAGAATCCACTATTGGTCAAAGCCTTCACATGCCAATCTTTAGAAAACGATCCAAGTTTTTTCGCTATGTAGGACGTGAAACTATAAAACGTAAACATTTAATTTCGTGTAAGTTCAAGTATATTAATCATTTTTATATCTTTAAATATTTTTTATAACTTTACCTTCCCATGTTCAGCGGGTTTCCTCAATGCGAGTCCTAAGCTGAGCCCAACCAGGTATGGAGTCGATCGATGCAATATGGACGTGTAGCTCAGCCTTGCAGTTCGATATAGCTGACTGACACTGCGGAAAAAAGCACTATCAACACACTCAATATACATAACATAAAGCCTATAGGAAAAAATTACAGACACATCATTCCATTTTGGCTTAAGTATCTTAAGGCGCACAAAAACTGGTCTCTACGGATTATGGAAATCTTCGTTGCCACAAACAGGAAGCACTTTTAACAAAATCCGATATTTTTAAAGATATTATAAAGTGCGGGATCGACAACAAAATCTGCTTTTTAAATGACTTTGGAAATGACATTATCTGTACTAAGTAGTTATTAATAAATCTGCTGATATTTTGGAAAGCTTGAATTGAAAGGCTAAAAGGTACCCATCCTGTTCCTACCTACTCCTCTGCTCAAGTACAATGACTAAAAACCCGTATGATCCAGGCAAAGATTGCCAAACGATATGATGATGACCAAAAACAAAAGGTACTTACGAGACCCCATAATACGCTATCAGGGTCAGCCGATGTTCCTTGACGGTAGAATATCTGGAGTACGCGGCAATGAGGTGAAGACTTGGCAGGAGGAACCTTGTGGCCACGTGCTGGGTTGACAATGCCCAGACCAGGATCCCTCCTAGGATGGTCAGCTGCATGTCGATAGCTAGTTGGTGGGTTTGAGGCGCGCACTGGAAGAAGATTACATAGTTACTATCTTTTCGTGTGGCACACTGAGTCCACAAACCGATGAACCCTGTTATCAAAGTTTTTCAAACGCCCGCTACTCGTACTAGCTGGTCTCTGAGCCTTTACGCAAGGAGAAGCAGATTTTTTTACGATATAAAACAAACGGGGCTTTAGGGACGGTGTAACGAAAACTTTGCAAGCGTGAACAGACATGAAACGGAACAACTTTTTCAAAAAACAACAATTTTTTTTTCTAGTTCCCATACAAAGCTAGAGAGCTGATCGGGAATTTTTTTATGGAAGGCTGAAAAAAAAAACTATAGAACATGTTGCTCGAATTCATGTACTGATCACGTCTGTAAACTTTTCGTTACACCGTCCCTTACACCC
Organism: Keiferia lycopersicella; assembly: GCA_029255805.1. Lineage (NCBI taxonomy): Eukaryota > Metazoa > Arthropoda > Insecta > Lepidoptera > Gelechiidae > Keiferia > Keiferia lycopersicella. The sequence goes on from JARACZ010000018.1 coordinate 2,577,906, forward strand.
TGTAATATATTATATTAATATCCGTTGAAAACTTACCATCTCTTCGAATCCGAAGTAGTTCTGCACATACAGCAGGTTCCACCACCAGCTCTCCTGGCAGATCTCTGCGTTCTTGGAGACCAGGGTTCCCCACATGGGACCTGCTGATATGATGTCCCACACGTATGCGTAGAACAGGACCACGGCCAGGAGGGCTGGGGTTAACCTGATGAAGAAGAATTTATTAAACATTACATAGGAGGTATACAACATAGGCATATAGGGTGTCACACGAAAGTCAAAAACTAGAGGACCTTTGTTGAAAACGAACTGCATTGTTTGTACAAGTACCTTATAATAAATTTACCATAACATACCAATATCGTGTATTTGTGTGCATACAAACATTGTGTCTATCAACGAAGTTGACTGCATTTACAAAAAAAAAACTCGCGAAAATTACCTAGACTTAATGACATACCTGGTTACCCTACCTCCTCGTAATTTAGTTATGATACCTACAATTTAAAGCTTGCGTGCTTTTTAGGTTTCGTTTTTGTTTATTCTTTGTATATTATCTGACCTAACAAATGGGTAAAAAAATATAGACTGCATCAAATACAAAAAACTCAAGGTGTTTTTGAAAAATCTTTGAAGGTTGAAGCTTGATATTAGCAAGACCGGCTCTCAAACAAGTAACTGGCTTATCATTGTTGTGTAACGACCGCCGTATAAGTAATCATAGACAGCAACCGAGACCTACGGCTTAACGTGCCATCCGAAACACGGAACCATCTTTCTTGCGGACAATCGGGTGGTAACTAAAGCTAACTACCTAAATGATCTTGACTATTCTGTTATCTTGAAAAATTAGTTACACCCACAAATTTATCAATGTATTTTGTACACTATTTTTAGGTACCTCATATAATTTACCCTGTGTTTTCCGTAATTGCATCCGAGGCAGTGCAGTGTCTGTGCTCTTGCCTCAGACACTGTTTGAATCGTCTGGCACGGACTTATGAGGCCAGTGATGAATATAAATAGAACACAAAATTTTATTTTCAACCATCGTGGTTGTTTACACTATTTATGGTTATGATTTTAACGGATAATTCGTCGGTAAGAAAGGGTCCGAAAGAAAATAACTATGAATAACGTTGCCAACATCCCACTACCTACTTGTACAATGTTTGAATAAAATAATTTCAATATCAATTTAGTGCAAAATGACACAATATCATCCAAATAAAATTTTCCATCAAATTAAGCAAAAAATATATATTTTCTCAGTCTTCTACAATGTAGTAGGAAATAAAAAACAACATCAACGTGAGAGGAAGTACACAATGCCATCTACTAGGAAATTAAAAACAAACTTTTAATCATCATGCCATCTTTGGAATGCCAATATGACAGGCTGATTCGTATGGAACCTGTTACCCTGGTGTATTTTCGGCTATGGGGTAATTCGAGTCCTCTGTGGAGACAATGACCCAACTCAATGTGCATCTCTTCGGTTGGTTAATGTTTTTATTAACTTTACTTTATAAAGCTAATGCTTTTCTTTTATTTTCAGCTATTTTATAGGTTCAATTATCTATTTATCTCTTGATTTATTACCTATTAAAGTTTAATTAGTAAAACTAAAGTTGTCCGTAAAACTATATTAAATTTCCTTAATTATAAAGTAATAGCTTAGTTGTTGCTAGATTCAAATCTTCTTATACCTACAAGGTTTTTGAACGGGACATTGTTGCGACTGCAAGTACGTTAATTGTTTGGTTATAGCAACTAGGTATATCAAAATAATATAGTCCAACCAAAGTCATATAAAAGTAAGGAGGAGCTATTTTCAGTATCCAAAAACGGTTATTAACCTTTTGCCCTCAACTCAGACATTATTGTCTAGACGTTTTTAATAACAGTCTTTTGTATTCTCCTATGTTGCCGACTTACTAAGTGTTTTCCTATAGTAAAATAGTGCCTTATTTTGGTATTGTTTCGACTATGTAATTTAATTTTATGCAGCGTTGTGGTGTAGAAAAAAAATGAAGGTTGTATTATTATTGGGTAGTAAAGTAGAGCCCTTATATTATATAGTTGACCTTATACCAAAAATACATATTAATGACAAACCCCAGATCCCCCATTGGGTAGTAAAGTAGAGCCCTTATATTATATAGTTGACCTTATACCAAATATACATATTAATGACAAACCCCAGATCCCCCAGTTTGTTTAAATATGACAACAAAAGTTTCCCATGTATATGTCAAGTTATTGTTAAAAATATCAGCATCTAAAAGCAATTCCACGCATTAAACCGTCAATCAAGTTAATTGTATCAGAAAGTGTGCCTGTCTTTAGTATTTATCATTCACGCATCGCGCGAATGATGCACGATTTTGCTCTACAAAATTTAGTAGGAACTTTTTCGTAGTGTATGTATACTGTACAGGTAGTATTTTTGATAGTGTAGAGCCTTACTGTATCCATGGTAATAATACATGGTGGCTAAAAGTGCGTAAAAAAATTTACTATATAAAGGGAGACCGGCCAAGGACACTAAACTACGTTCAAATAAAGACCCTCACGGCTTCAGCACAAAATGATTCTTAGATACTGTGCTATGTATGGTCCATGCTATGTATGACACATTTTATGTTTTTACACAGAAGTAAATTTTTTTCTAATAATATACCTGCGTTATAACAAACATGGGTCGACAAATCTCATTTTCCCCGGGGTGCCATTGTACACGGTATACACTATTCCCACCTAATATAATATTGATATCCGAAAAAAGTAACGGAACGGAACAAACCTGAGGTATCTCGTGAAGAGTCTCCAAGCTGCCGTGGAGTCGCCGGAGATGCGATGAGCAGTCAGGGTCCCGCTCAGCAGCAGAAAGCAGTCAGTGAACATCCAGCCCTGTCGCACCCACGACCACATCGGAGAACTCGCCAACTGGTACGGCAAAACAGTACAAGATAAAAAAACTGACATACATATATAACGCCTTTATCCCTTGCGGGGTAGGCAGAGCGTTAACAGCCGGAAGAATACGGTCGCTATCACCACGTCTGACATTTTTGAGGATTGTTTTCCAAGGTTGTTTCAGAAAACATGTGTATCACTATAGTGACAGGTTGTCAGCCTGTCGCTTAAAAATTGTAATACACTAATACTCTCGAGTCCCTTAGTCGCCTTTTACGACACCCACGGGAAGGATGTGGGGTGATGCTATTATAAGCCGGCATCACACGGCGGAAAAACTGACTTATGACAACATTCGCCAAAACAGTCTACTCGTGACCATGGAGCGTGCAACCGCTTCCAAATATCGAGATAAAAACAAACATAGTCGTGGTGATAATCCCGTTATTACTAATAATTTAAGTGTTTTAAACATAAACTGACTTATGCCGTGTGATGCTGGCTATAGCATGTCCATGTCTTTCCCGTGGGTGTTGTAGGAGTCGACTTAGGGACTCGAGGGTTTCATGTGTACTGCAATTTTAGGCGACAGGCTAACAACCTGTCACTATAGTGATTCATGACTTATCTGAAACGACCCTCAAATATTTGTCAGACGTGACGATAACGGCCGTAATATTACGGTTGACGCTCTGCCTACCCCGCAAGGGATACAAGCGTGATTTGTGTATGTATGTAAAAGCTGGCTTATAATAGGATTGTGTACTGACAGGTCAAATGAGCTACTTTTTAAAACTATCTAAAACGGTATCTTGTATGAAGATAGCAACGTATGACGTCATTAGCTTTTATGTATTTCTTTGTTTATTAATTCAAACTTGGAATATTTAAAAAAATTAAGAATGAAGTCCGTAGTATTTTTGAACAATAGTTTTAAACTTTTATATTTTCTTAATGACCCAGTCCACAAGCGAATTAAAAAGAAACCCTTGTGAGCTGTATATGTACTATTTAAAATATGGATTGTCTGGAAGAGATTTCTCCCTAAGAAAGAAGCTCGCCTTAGCGACAAAAAATATGAATTATTTCTCTGAAGAACATTATCATCAGAGTAGGGACGAAAAAGCTTTCTCCTTTTCCAGCATAGGTCACGAACCCTAATGAAAATTGTTCAATAGGTACGTAATCCTAAACAACGTGTTAAATTTTGTGCATTTCTTCCTCCTTACATCCTCCGAAAGACGATGTATTTCAACTCATATAATTTCCATTTTCCAACAACATTTTTACACCCTCATTTTGCACGTTTCACAAAACGCTCACGTCGAAGCGAGTATTTCCTAACAGTTTGTCCAATTTCGGAGCAATAGTTGATATGAAACGCATAGTTTGTATCGGGCAGATAAAGCTATTCGGGCTGCTTAGTTAGCGAACAGAAACTGCAGTGCAAAAGCAAACTTCCGTTATTGCGTCCAATTTGAATTGCTTTAGATTGTTAAGGCAAGTTGAATAGGTGAATTGAATTTGAGCTCTAAATACCTATTGTGAGTATTCCGTCGTCGTAAACTTGTTGACCTTACTGTATTGTAACGTTTGTCCATAACAAAAATGGTTCCGTACTTTAGAGCATACTAACACTTCAACTATGAGTATTTTTTTGTGTTGTACTCTACGTCTTTGGCAACGGGGCTATCAAAACTTCGCCTGTCGGCTTGGTGGGGAGTAAGAGTTCACCCAGAAATAATCGAACGGTTGTTCAAACTACCAGCCTTTCACGTTTTTCTTGGAGAAAGACTGGGCTTAGGAATTATTCTGGAAAAAATGGATTGGACTGAGATCAACTATGAGTGTGACGTAATAGGCGACTAAGGGATGAATGCGACGAATGGGCAGCAGCCCTTCCAGCAGCGTTCCCAGTAAATATTAAGGTGTAAAAATATTAGTTGCAAATACTTTAAGGGGTGAGTCAGCCCATGAAACTGAACAACTTTCCCAAAGGAACATAGGTCGAAATATGAGAGAAATTTTTGGACCTCCCATACAAATTGACTTGGTTGGTCCGTAGTTTTGTATGGGAGGTCCAAAATTTTTTGTCATATTTCAACCTATGTTCTTTGAGAAGAGTTGTTTAGTTTCATGGGCTGATTCACCCCTTAATATTTGCAGATTTTTTTACACCCTGCATACAACACCTTGCACTGCGCCCGACAAATTGTCTGCCAAGCGTGGTGAGTATGACAATAGGGAAGGCCACTCACAACAGATGTCATGCGTGCGCCGCCCCTGGGAAGGCCTATAATGTCTAGCAGTAGATTGTTATTACTCCATTAGTAGAAGAGAAAGTAGCTTTAATTCTTTTGCAGTAGTAGTAAGATTCTTACCTCCGTGACCCTAAGTCTGTTGGTGAACGGCATGACGGCCACAGGCAGGAACTTATGGGCCATCAGCAGGGCGATGGTGGCAATTCCTCGGATGCCGTGGATGCAGGAGATCTCATCATCAGTGCCTGGCGCGATGAGCTTGCTGATCGTGCGGTAGAGCGAGAAAGATGATAGGAAGCCGTCTAAAAACAATGTAATACAAGCTATTTGAATTATGAAATATTTGAGTAATATCATACAAGTAACTAATTTCTATCTATCATGTTTTTTTGGCCTAAACTTTATTTTCACCCGGTATACATACACTGTTACCTGGTTACTAGTCAGCGGAAAGAAGTTATTTTTTGGCGGCAAAAAATAACTTCTTAAATTAGTTTTGATATCCAACGTTCATAGAATTTTAAATGCCTATTGGTCACGCATTATTGGTTCAGATACACTTGCTTAATTTTGCAGGCGACGATAGAACCGCGGTAACCAAGATGGCAGAGGCATCGCCAATATGATTGCGAAAGATCAATGTTTGAATCCTGCCTGTGATAGAAAAAAATCGGAAGTCCACCTAACACAGGAATAACTTATCAATCTAGTTGTTTCTGATATTGTCTATTTCTTACGAAAAAACAAAAACAAATACTACTAGGTACCTGTATGATTTTCCAAGCTCGCATATTGTTTCAATTTGAATGCACAACAAAGAAAAGCATTCATACAAAAGCGCACTCTACCATACACAGCCCCCAAAACAGCTATCAGCTATGAACCAAGAGGCAACAAATGCCATTGTGATGCAAATCGACAGCATTTGCATGTGTTATGCTCCAGTGGCATCCAGCGGTCTCTTCGTGGCGACGGTACTAATTAGTGTTGATGTTTCATCGATCAATTATGTGCAGTTTGATGCTTTTTGGCGAAGTGCACTCGTATTAGTGGCGATGTATAGTGGGCATCAATTGGAGGGTACTCCAAAGAGTAAAGTACGTTTATAGTACTCGGGTACTCTCTTTAATACGAGTACAATTTCCTATGTATATTAAAGTACTTTGTGAATTTCCTTTGAACCGGCGGCTCCTGAGGCCGGCTCAAAGGTACAAACCTTTTTTTTGTAAATATGTCTACAGGGACAATTCTGCCAGTGTCAAGGTTGGAAGGAAAGTACACGGGTTTTGTCCACTGGTTTCGTCATAAAAAAGAAGTCAGATGACCGATCTCTCGGTGCTGGATTATAAATGCCAACAGAGGAACTGCACTTGGAAAATATCGTTGTTTCAGCTAAATTATATCAATCAATACAATTCATAGTAAAAAATTAAGTCAGTCACTTCTTGCGTTTCTTTGTGTGTCTGTCATAGACAACCACTAACTCGTTTTAAGCCACGCGATGGATTTTTAATTAAATAGAGTTATTCAAAACCGAACTTTATTGTACACATTACGGAAAAACAATTAATGGTGGGTGCGACCGCTGGACGGTGAAGTTTTAAATGATATAGATGGTATTTTTATCGGATTATCTTCCTGTCTTGAAATTAAAGAAATCCAGGAAACTGCCATATAATTTGTCTAAATTCATCATCATTGTCCTTACCTTATCCCGTTCTGTATTTGAAATATGAAATGGGTTTCGGTTAGGTACAGTCATGTGCGGTGCGGGATAATCAATTTTTGCTATTTAATTGATAATCAAGCTTTTGGAGAAAAATTGGCAAAATTTCGAGAGAGTAGCTTACGGAGCTCTGAATCCTCCTATTGCAAAGTATTGCATAGTATCCTAGTACAAAGCAAACACTTTGTTGATCACAAAGATTATCCTAAATCAATACAATTGTGATGCTAATATCCCAACGGCGGACAGTTGCGCCATTTACAAAATTTGCATGCTCCATGCTCCGATGCAAGTATGTACCCCGGGGGCGTCTACTCGCTAATATCACAGACTAATATTGAACAAATTATGCCCTTTGTCTTTCATACGTTTGTTGTTCTCTGTGCAAATATGCTACGTCAATAGATGCACTAAACAGTAAGAGAGAGTTTTTTTAAGGATAAACTTGTGTACCTGTTTAGTAAGAACGGTGAGAAATTGATAATTTCGATAGTGCCGCCTTTGCTTACTTTTAATTATAGTATATTTTGCCGTATTGTGTTTTAATATTGTGTTTGTTTTGAGCAATAAAGAGTTTATCTATCTATCTAGTTTTTGTAGTAGTCAAACCGTTTTTAATACGACACTATGACTATTTTTCACAAGGTTTCTGAACAGCTGTGGTAAAAGATGGAATGAAACTATTGCAAAGCGGCTTAGATAATCTAAAAACGAAAATTTTATTGTACAACGAACCTGATGTTTTACTTTCTGGTTCCTCTTCTTTGCCCTCCTTTTCTTCTTCATCTTTAGCTTCCTGTTCTTCGCCCTCTTCTTTCTGACTGTCTTCTGAACTGGATCCTCGTCGGGCCAGGTAGTCTTGGAGAGTCGCTATGAGGACCAGCAGAAGAATCACAGCGTAGAACGACCTGGAATAGTTTAATACTAAAAGCTTAGTACCCATTTCTGTGTCGATATAAATAGTCAAACTATGCTAGACCTCTTTCATCTAAGTATCTGAATACCTGTGAAAACTTTTATACCTACTGTGGCAACTTATTGGTCAGAAATAATTTGAATCGCCACGACTCGCAACAAGATGAAGTACCTACTTACACTCTATGCAACTGAGGTAACTTACAAAGTCAGTATCGTAGGCAACTCCATCCAGTCCTCCCACCAGTCTCCATCTTGCGTGTGACAATCCTCCTCGTCCACCTTGACCCTGACGACAAATCCGCTTCGGTGCTGGTAATGGTTGATGGCATCTTTGATGACCACCTCGACATCCTGAGGCTCGCAGACAGCCGGCACGCAGACTCCCCAGCTCAGCGTGGAGAAGCGAGGCACGAAGTGACCTGGCTAAAGTATGGTAAGTTATCTTTAAGTTACAAAAGGCTGACAAAACCCGAAGTCCAAAAAGCATCCATCATAGTAAGGCCATGTATATATAGGTAACACGTCATCCATGTAAGCAAATTGTTTCTCGAAACTTTCATGATAATTGTAAAGCTTCCTTTGTGGCAGCTCGTAGAAGTTATTATTCCAGAGAAGATCTCCATACACTTTCTTGCATATAAAATTTGTAACAAGAGAAGATATTGAAATAGAATGATACTCTCACTTTTAAAAAGGTCTTTGTTCTAATATGTATGGTCCTAACATTGCAACAACATACTTGACATCTTTGGGTTGGCGCCAATCACTGCGAAACATTATCTTTGCTATTGTGATGACTCAGGCGCCATTGAACTAATGCTATAGTGATTTAATAAAATTAAAATTACGAGTAGTATAATGATGTAGATATAGAACCACGGTAGCTTTGCGGCAGTTTCGTTTTACGTGTTCCCATTTAACATTATAAAATCATTTTACGAAATAATCCCTAATGTCTGTCCAACCACAAAACTGTGATAAAAATATTCTTATAAAAATATTAATAACGTGTTGAGTCCACACAATTTTGCTTACTGCAACCCGCATTCCCGTAGAAAAAATATAAAGTATAAAACGTAGAAAGAATACGTAATTTTCAAAATCTTTTAAGTGGTTGCTAAGATTACCCGCGATAGTGTGATATTCTAATCTGCATTATAGCCAAGAAGGATGCTTAAAAACTTAACTTGAATCACAAAACAGCTATATTGTACACAGTTTAGAAATTTCACCTCTGCACAGATTAATGCACATATTGTATTCATACTCACATCATCAATCCGACTCTTGACGAGGTTCTTAGCCAGAGCCAGATGCAAAGGCACCTCTAGCTCCGGATCCTCAGCCTTCACCTCCAGTCTGGCCAGACAGTATTGACCCTCGACCTTCACCACGCTTCCTGTGTCCAGCTGGACTTTGGCGCGGCTGCTCAGGCACTGGTCAAAGTCTCCAAGCTGGATGGTGTTGCCTTGGAGTATGCCCGAGGGGATTTTTGCCGTAGCGTCAAGCACTGAAATATTCAACGTTACCTCGTTAGTTTTAAGCCCTAGGGAGTAAAGTTTGCGTGTATGACGCGCAAGACTGGCTTCATAATACGTCCCCAAGAGTGGAGCGTTTTGTGTGTGCATTATTAATTGCGCATTATTGTTTGGTGATTAAGTTCCGCATCCATTGCCTATTCGGTATGTTTTTAGTTATGATAATCCATTTGTATTGTCAATAGTAACAAAGTTTGTTTAGTTTACAGTGAACCGGTTTGATTAAACATGAGTAGGTATAGGTAATCAAATCACTGCATATTAAATTTTACCTTAAGGTACTTGTAGCACAATTACATACTTTTCAATTTAACTAAGCGAAAACGTAGATCTAATAACTAAGTAAAATAAATAGGACGCCATTCATAATTACATGTACTTAATTGTATTTTTAACTAAGTTACAGATTGTAGTTTAATAAGCCGTTTCATGGTCTGATCATATTTTTGTAGTTTTCAGTATTTTAACACCATCGGCTCGGTATCTTAAATCAAAAGAAGAAGAAGTATAAAATAACGTAAATATATTTTGATAAGGAATTCTTACAGTTACAAATATAAATATATTCAGCATTCAGTCTTAAGGCAACAAACGACCCGATGAACCTTGAGTTTTGAAATAACATTTCATTAAGTTACATGCTTTTAAGCTAAAATTCAAATTTGCATAACCAATGTGCTCCTCAAAATGATAGCTTCATTTTTTCATCAAAAGAGCATCTCGCCCTTGATAGAGTAACACGTGTTGCGCGTAATTTATGTTTTTTTAACCGTAACATCTGTTGTAATCTCTGAACAGTTGCCAGTGTAAATAGTATATTAAGAAGAGATACTTAAGGGTCAGATTCCACATGTGCTTAGTTCTGTAGAAGAATTTCAGATAATTTAAAAGACAACGTTATGATTTGCCATGTTAGTCGGTACATAGGTACATACATACATAAATGACACCTGGTCCCTTACGGGGTAGGCAGAGCGTTAACGGCCGTAAAATACAGTGAATATCGCCACGTCTGACAATTATTGAGAGCTCTTTCAGATGATTCGTGTATCACGTAGTGATAGGTTGTCAGCCTGTCGCCTAAAATTGCAATACACATCAAGCCTCAAATCCCTTAGTCGCCTCTTACGACACCCACGGGAAAGATATGGGGTGATGCTATTCTAAGCTAGCATCACACGGCACCAGTCGGTATATCGTATACATAACACGACTGCAAAATGAGTAGCTTTTTGCGTTTCTCTGCCCCTCTTTTATGGACACCGCTGACTCCTCCTAAATATTACAACGAATTTCTATGCGGTTTTAAAAAATAGAGAGAAAGTAGATATAGTTCATATTGTTTGTTAGTTTTGTAAATAATTCTTTTAGGTCTAATACATGCTGCGATAACGTCTTATTATTTCAACGGAAAAACAATAAGCAACGGGTGTACCTAATACCTAGTCTCGCAATCAAAAAAATCCGAACAAAAAGTAATTTTTAGCAAATACAAGTGCGATAATGTCAGTCGTTGCTATATACTATATATTTTTTATAACTCTTGCCGAATATCTTTGATTACGATTATAATTGTTTCTCTATTTATGAGTATAAGCAGGTGGGGTTCCAGCCTTAGTGATTCAAACTAATAAGCTTCTGCGAAACTTTTTGCAAGCTCATCTTGATTTTACGAAATTTTACAATATTTGTCATTAAGCTATCTTCTAAATTAATATCTTTGGAGTTATTAGTCGCATCACAAAGAAACGCAGTAATCATTGAGTACCTAATTAAACAGAATTTGTAGTGAGGTATACGGGGTGTAAGGGAGAGTGTTCCGAATACTGATAGGGTGCAAGCAGATTATGAGACTGAACAACTTTGACGTTTCCTGAAATATGTTCCTAGGGGAAAGGTTGTTCAGTTTCATGGTCTGCTTGCACCCCATCAGTGTTCGGGACGCTGTCCCTAACACCCTGTATATACAGTTCTAGATACAAAAAAGTTGTGACAGCTTATACGGAAAATCTTTGATGTCATAATATTCAAACGTTCCGAAATTCTTGACGTGAAGTTTTCGTAGTGTTTCTTGACATCTAATGTGTTTACTGTCTCTAAAATGCTTATTCTTAAAAAGTATTTGAAAAACCATTGTTTTGTGACTGTAAATTACATATTATCATAATATTTTTTATTTCTATGGGCCTTACAATAAAAAAGTAAGACGCGAGTCGAACTCGTACGTTTAAAATAAAGCTCCATACAAAAGACATGTCTTCAACTTTCTTCTGGGAAGGCCCTATGTTTCTACCTAGCCTTTTGTTTTTAATACTTACTATTCAAAGCCCATAGTTTCGTGCCCCGTAGCTGCCTCAGCATAATTTGCCCGTGACGTCGGCATTCTGGGTTGTGGATTCTTGAAAAGTTGGGCGCGAATGTCGGGAAAAACGCGTAAAAATCTTCGAACTCGCTTTGTAGCATATTTTTCCTGCGTAAAGCGTCAGTTACGTGCACCATTTTACCATCTTTATCTAATGAATAAATTTCTTTACTGTCTACTAGCATTTCTTCTGATGATGACTTAGATTTTTTAACTTCTTTCTTTTTTTCTATCTGTGGTTTTTCATCCTTTACTTTGGATTCAGCCTTTGGCTTGGTATCTGGTTTAGGTTTAGAATCTTTTTGTTCCTTAGGTTTAACAGTCGGGACAGGTTCTTTTGGATTTTTCACATCTTCTTTTAAAACCTTAGGTTTTTCTACAGGTTTCTTTTCAGCTTCTTTTTTGACGACTGGTACTGATTCTTTTGTTACAACAGCAGGTTGTTTCTTCACTTCTATTTTATCTTGTTTCTTTTCTTTTGACTCAATTTTACCTTTTGTATCAACTTTTGGGAAAGTTTTCTCTTTCTTGTCTTCTTTTTTCTTGGCTGGTTTCTCATCATCCAAATCATTTTGTGCACCTGTTAGTTGTTGCGCTAGTTTCTTGAGTCCTCCAAAGATGCCACCACCATCATCGACGTCCTCATCATCATCATCATCATCGTCGTCATCATCGTCATCATCATCATCCCCATCATCGTCTTCTTTAGATTTCAAAGATCTTTTAGAATCTTTTGCTTTTTGCTTATCAGTTGACTTCTTTTTGCTTTTTTGTGAATCCGTTTTTATTTTATCACTATCATCGTCATCGTCGTCATCGTCGTCATCGTCATTGTCGTCGTCGTCGTCGTCGTCGTCGTCGTTGTCGTCATCATCATCATCATCATCATCATCATTGCCGTCGTCATCATCATCGCCTTTTACTTGAGATTTTGAAGGCTCCTTAGGATTCAACATTTTGTCGTTTTGTTTGCCCTTTGACACCTCATCCTTTTTAGTTTTCTTATTACTGTCGTCATCTTCTTTAGTTGTTGTTTTCTTTGAAGATTCCTTGGATTTAAGATCTTTAGATGGTTTCTTATCCAGAATCGTTTCTTTCTTGACAGTTTTTATCATTACCTTCGATATGTCATTATATTTATCGTCGTCATCATCATCATCATCATCATCATCTTCGTCATCGGTAATAGATTTTTTTGTTGATGTGTTTTTGGTTTTTCTTTCTGGCGCACTTTTGTTTTTACTTATGTCACTTTCACTTTTCTTTTTTGATTTGACTTTCTTTTCCAATGTTTTTTTGTCATTGTCGTCATCATCGTTGTCGTCGTTATCGTCATCATCTTTATCTAAAGCCAATGGTTTTTTAATATGAGCACTTTTTTTACTGTCTGTTGCAACATTTTTCGCTTTTGCTACTTTCGAGTGTTCTTCTCTTTTAAAACTACTTTCACTTTTCAAAAATTCTAAATCATCGTCGTCGTCGTCATCATCATCAGCACTGTCATCAACAAATTTGAAGCTAGGTTTTTCGGATGTTTTCTGGTGCAGTTCCTGTTGCTTTTCCCGAGCGGCTTTTTTCAGTTCTTCATACTTTCTTGCAGCACTTTCGATTTTAACACTATGCCGGTCCTTGGCATCACTCACGTCACAATCGTCACACTTTTGTTTTTTCACGTCCGATCTGAAACTGTCCTGGAGACTTTTAGGTAGGTCACGAACACGGAATGCGGTTATCACTGTTGCTAGGATGGGCAGGCAGATTATAATTAGAGCTAGCGTCCGTCGGTGCCGCGCCATTGCCGACGCGTTGCGTTCACGGCGCCATCATCGATTCGACTGACAACCCGAACTTCCAACAATTTTCAGTCTATTTTCTGTTACTCAGGGAAATTCTTATTCAGGGTCAGGTATACACTCATTCATGTTTTTAGTTAGTGATTTTTACAGTTAAAAGGTACGTTTGGTATAGGGAGTTAATTCGAGTAAACTAGCCGTCGGGGCGAGTTGGTGGCATGAGGCCAAGAGCGTGTTAAAAATAGTGTTGTAGAGCTATCGGGAGCGCGCGCGCCGCGCGGGCCGCGTATTGTTGCGGATTGATGTATTGTCAATTGATCTTTATTTGTACTGTATTAATATTCATCTGATACCTAATTTGTAGCAGCTTATTTATGAGTCATTAATCGATATGGTCCACGTGCTGCCATGGTTATTAACATTTTACTTTAGCCACAGTATCTTTTCAGTTCCTTTTGACATGAATAAGTAAGCAGGTACTTTTTTAGCATAAAATATACAGGGTGTAAATATATGTGTGTATAAATACGTATATATAAATATATAACACTCCAAACATTCTAAGGGGTGATTAGGTCCATGAAACTAAACAACTTTACCCAAGGAACACAGGTCGAAATATGAATAAAAATTTTGGATCTCCCATACAAAATTACCAACCTACCAAGTCAATTTGTATGGGACGTCCAAAAAAATTTCTCATATTTCGACCAACTTTTTTTCGGTTAGTTTCATGGGTTGATTCACCCCTTTAAATATTTGCAGCTATTATTTTTACATTTTATATTACTAAGTGTTGATTTTAAATTGAAAGAAATTTTAATCGTGTCCGATTCTATTGAATATTCTAAAACAGCTTATTTTATAAACCAATTCATTTAAAAGTACTTTATAAGTTTATAAACATCAATCTGAATACTGACTGGATCTCTAATAAAAACTTGAAAAAACTGCTTAGGTGAAAAGAAAATTTTCTTATCACAAAATAATACGAATATAAGTAGGTCCGTATGTTCCCTTAAACGTAGAATAAACTTTTACGGGCGTGCGTAAAAAGAGTGATTTGATTGCTAATAAAGCGCCGTCTGAAGTAAATCTGCGAACGCTAAAAGATTTTGCTATTGTAAATCTCACAGGCTATCAACATAATACGGTTTATGTTTATGTATCGTCTTGTCTTACAAGTGAACGTCGTATGTTAATTTAGGTATATTACTCTTTTTTTTCTTGTGGGACAACGATTCGTCCATCCTTTGATTCACGAAATTTGGACAGCACTATTAGAGACCTATGAAAAAATTTAATTGTATCAAATAAATATTTAATGGATATTCAATTACCTATCTATTCAAATTCTAAGTAGCATACAATTTGTAACTTTTTTAATATTAAAAGTACTTAGTTATTTAAATAAAACGAATTCTTATTATAAGCTCTTTACTGTAAATAAATAGGTAGGTTTAATAAGTCTAGGCATTAAAATAAAATTTAAAGGACGTGTTAATATGTAACTCGATATAATTTATTCTTACTAGCGATTGAGCATCTTGGAAGATTTTTGCACTTTTTATAATTTTGCGATGTGTTTAATAATTACTATGTACTTATCTTAAATGTAAAATGTACCCTTGATGATGTTGTAAAGCAAAACCGGTCGGGTAAATAAATGAATTGAAATTTTGAAACAGTACAAGTGTTTACCATACAAATACCTACTAATACAACTCGATACAATGAAGACAATTCAAAATTGAATGGGCAAACAAATCTTTTTCAATATGTACTACACAATATAAAAAATATCGCAAATAAAACCCGTGAAAGATTTATAGACAGCCTGACCACAGAGTACAATAAAATATTAACAAAAGGTCCGAAAGAAAAATTCACTGTATTTTTTACTCTTGATATATTTTAAAACTTCGTGTAAATCTCTTTGATTTTCATGAATATTGATATAATTCAGGGTATCGTACGGTAAAGTTTTCAAATATTGAGTTGAACTTTTGGTAACTTTATTTTTTATCATGATTATTATTTCCAATATATCTTTGCTATAAGTATGACAAGATAAAGCTAGCATTATTTTTGTAGAAAAAACAACAACTATTTCCGATACTTTGCCACAAAATGACAATGTATAGCTAGTATAGGTATGGCATTTGGCATAAATATATTCTTCAGATAAGTTGTGATCCGTTTGCGCAAAAAAGTTTATATGACATATTCAAACAGAGGCCCTAGTCTGTTATTTTTTGTCATTGTAACGCCGTCGAAACTCAACAGTCATTCAATTGCCTTTTGGATTTTTTTTACACTTTAAACTGTTAGCAGACTACGAAATGACCGAAATCATCCAATTGAGATCGAATCGACATCCAACTGAAACGATTTTCATTTAGCAGACTTGGGACCCAGTACGTAATTTTGCGATAGAAATATGAGATGCGATACGCACACGTATCTTTATGTAGTTGCCATGTGATATCGGCTTAGAATAGCTTCACCTCATATCCCGCGGATGTCGCATGACGCGACTCCAGGTCCATTTGTAATACAATGTTAGGCGACAGGCTGACTACCTATCACTGTAGTGACAGACGACGGCAGACGAGTAGACGAGGCGATAGCAATTGTATTTTTAAGGTCGTGGACGCTCTGCTCTGCCTAACCCGCAAGGGATAAAGGTGTGATATATGTATGTATGTAGGTATGTATTCATGTAGTATCTCATTGACGAAGATACTTACCTATATAGGTTTGAAATAGTCAAATAACAGACTACAAGTGGACATTAACTTTTTGTACTTTCAATCGTAAATGAAGTGAATGACCTAACCTCGACGTCGTCGGATGCGCAGAGCCTTTGCTTTATCGATATCGTCAGCTGCCCTTGCGCCTGCGCAGCTGTTGGGCAAGCATACCCACATTGTATTCTAATGCGATCTGTTCGCAATACTGACGTTAATGTTTACTGATTCACAGAGAATGGGAATATATGCCTTGTGGTGCCGACCAGGGCCCCAAGTCTACTATTTTTTTTGTCATTGTAACACCATCGAAACTCAACTGTCATTCCATTGCCATTGTGATTTTCTATACTTCAAACTGTTAGCAGACTATTGATGACCGAAATCATTCAACTGAGATCATTATCGAAATTCAGCTGAAACGATTTTCATTTAGCAGACTTAGGGCTAAATGGCCACTAAGGGATGAATTTATGTAACAGGCCAGGCAGCAGCGGTCCCTGTGGATATCAACAATATTTTGACTGTCCCGATGGCGTAGCGGATAGTATGCCTGCCTTCTACGCCATGGGTCGTGGGTTCGATCCCCACCGGACACAAATATTTGTTAAGCTATTTTTCAAATATTTGTGTTGAGTCTGGGTGTTTTCTATGTATAATATGTATTTATTTACAAAAAAAAGTATATATGTATTAGTATCAGCTATCTAGTTCCCATAGTACAAGCTTTGCTTAGTTTGGGGCTAGATAGCGCTGTGTGAATTGTCCAGGATATTTATTTATTTATTTATAATTTTGCTTACGCCTGCCATGTGTACCTAGTGAGTATGGAAATACCCCCAATTATGGGGAGGCTCATGTCCACCAGTGGGTTTCTGTGGCTCTAGAAGTAAACATAAAAGACAGACATAAAATATTGAGGTTTGTTTTTCGAACAAAATGAGAGAAAATTTGTTCATCTCAGGCTTTTTAAAAGAAATATTATTTGGCAGCTGAAAATATGCTTATCCTTGTTATGGTCGATTTTAATTCTTTGACATGAGAATATGGAGTTTCAAGAGTAGCCAAAATGAAAAGACACCAGTTCTCAGATCACTCGCTAAAATCAAATCAAATAAACTTACGACATTTATAACTTAATAACTGTAACTTAACAGACATAATTAATAAACTTACCTTTCTGTACATAATAATTGTATTTCTGTTAACTGTTTGTTTCTCTATGCTTTTAATGTAAATACTTCTGTTCGTCTTATCTTTTCAAAAATGTTTTTTTTTTCTTTCTATATCTCAGGGCTAAATGCAGAAAAGCCTTCAATATAGGCTTCGTTAAGGATTTCCTACTTCTATTTACGTTTTTTTTTCATCAACTATTACTTGGTTGAGGTACATAATTGATACGCTTACAATAGAATTGCTTACATTGAGTTTCGACCCTAGACCTTTTATTTGGAAGGTCAACAGTGTTGCCAGATTGATCGTCTGATTTCGGACGATAGGGTTCTACACAGGGACGATTTTTTACAAAAAGTATCTACTCTGATTTCGAACGATATGATCCTTCTCAGTAGGACGGTATTGACAAAAAAGGGTCGATTGTGAAAATCGTCTTGATTGCTGTCTTTTCTAAACGACTCTAAATTCATACCGATTATACCTACATACACTAAGTCGATAAATCAACACGATAGTACATTAATCCAATTAATGGAAATCAAGGTATAATCCAACATGCGGGTGAAGCCATCCTGAAATATTGTACTTTCTAATGCACAGGAATCAGAAGCAAAATTTTCTATATACGTATAAATAAACCATGTATCTACCTACTGTAGACTTTTCGAAAAGGGATGGCGGATGCACACGTCCAACAAGAACAGCCTACGCCAAAGAGACGGAAAACCGTCCATTTTGGTACAGTCTGGCAACGCTGAAGGTCAATATCGAACAAATTACTTGTTCAATTTGATGTAAATAGGTGTTGATCAAAGAAGATTCGTGTTAGTGTGTTCTCTGAGTATCGAGGTTAATCCTCTAATGATTAATTCGGCCGTTCTCACACGCACCACATGGTTTTGCGGCGTTTTGCCGCATCCGATCTTTCGATGAAATGACATACAAAACCGTATATCCGGTTCGTATCCAGTTATGAGGTTGTTACAGGTTGTCAATCGTATGGTGGCTATCACGGACCGGAATATGGTACGGTGCGTATGCAAATCCCCGCATATAAGGTGTAAAAATATTAACTGCAAATATTTTAAGGGTTGAAAGTGTTGAAACAGTCCACGAAACTCAACAACTTACCCCAAAAACATAGGTTGAAATATGAGAAAAATTTAGGACACCCTATACAAATCAAAAGGAAATTCAAAAGTAATTTTTTCATATTTCGACATATGTTCCTTAGGGAAAGTTGTTCAGTTTTATGGGCTGATTCAAATCTTTTAATGTTTTCAGATAATGTTTCAACACATCTGTGTATTGTACTAACATTTTTGCTTAAAACCCCTCATTTTCAGGCATTGGCCGCTGTGGCAGTCCATTGTGACTTAGCGTCACTTTTCATCCCATTTGTTAATTGCTCAACAGACTAAAATAAGTATTTGAATTAAGCCAAAAGTTCTAAGAAAAAAGGCTCTGCGTTCGTAGAAAGTTATTTATTGTTCAATTAAGTCAATGCACTCGTTACACAGAATAGAACAAACTAATAATATATTAAGTACGGAGTGTAAGGGACGGCCCTCAAAATACTGATGTGCATTGCATCACGCAGATTATGAAGTTGAACAACTTTCCCTAGAAAAGTTATTTAATTTCTTCTCATACGCGCATCGCACAGATAACGCACGACGGACTGCTAAAATATCGCAGCGGTCTGTCAGTTCCATACTAGAAACGCCACTCCCCATACTAAAACAGCACTCGAAGGACTACCCTGCGATAGCGCTGCGTCAACAGCGCTTGAGCGGTTTTAGTATGGGGATTGACATTTCGAGTATGGATCTGACAGAACGCTGCGATATTTTTGCGCTCCGTCATGCGTCAGGTGTGCGAACTGCCATAGGCTATCTTTTCATGTGGGATACCGAGTCGTCCAGCGATTTACTTTTCATCTATACATATAATAAAGCTCAAGAGGACCGAAAGTCTGTACATACAAGATATCCAAAAAAAAATTGTTTCGTGATACTTAATATTGATAACAAAACACGTTTCTGCAATTTTTTAAATTTTTGTCTGTTTGGATGTTTAGATGTTTAGATGTTTGTGTGTTTGTTTGTGGATATGCGGAAGCATCACGCGAAAACGACCGAGCGGATTTTGATGCAATTTGTACCAAAATGTCAAGTAAATCACCGACCAGGTTATAGGCTAAAAAAAAACATACCCCTAAAAGGGGGGTTGGCTGCTACGCATAAAATAAGTTTGTAGATCACGTAAATTTCATAGTGCCGCGTAGTAAAAAGATGTGTATGGGCTTATTGGACCCGAGATTGATTTCAAATTTCGAACTGGCCAGCACGAACTGTGTCACTTTGAATAAGCGCGCAGAAAGAAAAATAACAAGAGGCCGTATTTATTATTTTTAATCTATATTTTTATAACCTCAATAAATGAGAAAAGTAAAATCTACGAATATGTCTACGACTACAAAAATATCTCTTTAATATTGGAATAATTTTAACTTTTAATAATTCAATATTTTTTACACTCGAAAACAAAAGTTCCGTGGTACAAGACGTGTAAGTTGCGTACCAGACGATACAATCTTTATTTATGGATCGTTTTCTTGGTGCGTAATCTATTATTTACCGCGGGAAAATTGCAATAGCTACAAAGCAAAAGTTTGTGTGAAGGGATACCTATCCTTATTTTTGCCGCTCCAACCATGGTTAAAATGGCTCAGCGGAAATGGATCTGCTTATGATGTAAGTCGGCCAGCGAAGTACCACAATTTTTTGTTTTTAATTTTTCTTGCTATTTTGTTAAGGCTATTCTTTATATCTACGTTACTAGCCAATGTTGTTCTGTTACATACTGTTATTATATGTTTAGCCGACAAATTGTAATACACCAATACCGTCGAGTCCCTTAGTCGCCTCTTACGACACCCGCGGGAAGGATGTGGGGTGATGCTATTCTAAGCCGGCATCACACATCATCTGTGCCCAATTTCATGAAAATCAGTTCAGCAATTTTTGCGAGAAGGAGTAACAAATAAACAAATCTTTTGTATTAATATATTAGTAGGAAGTAGGATAGGATAGGATAGGATTTGTAGTGGGATTACTTGGTTTTTAATAAGCTTATGTTTTATTTATTCACACTCATGAACTCGGTCTTTATTCATCCATCACAATGTTAAGAAATGTGGCATCAGTCTACTTCACGGAATTGATACCTTTGGAAGTAAACGCACGATTTTAAAAAAAATGCTAAAATGAACTGGAAAGCGAGGATTTGGAACAGGGAGTGACTAATCTGTAACCTGATTCAGCAAATTCAACCTACAGGAATCAAAAAGACCAAACATATATAAAAGAATCACCGTTTTCTTACTCTTTTTGCATGTGGAAATTGTAAATTTAGGATTTAACAGTTTTTTTAAATTACATATAAAGTGTAAAAAAATTAGCTGCAAATATTTTAAGGGGTGAATCAGCCCATGAATCTGAACAACTTTCCCCAAGGAATACATAGGTCGAAATACGAAAAAAACATTTGGGCCTCCCATACAGTTGACTTGCTCGGCTGCTACATTTTGTATGGGAGGTCCAAAAATTTTTCCCATATTTCGACCTATGTTGCTTGGGGAAAGTTGTACAGTTTCATGGACTGATTCACCCATTTAAATATTTACAGCTAATATTTTTACACACTGTATAGTCGGCGAAACCAAGTTTTTGGGTACCTATCTACCAACAATTTATTATAAGCTTATAATATATTATTTTATGGTTGTTAGAGTCTATGGGGGAGGCCCATGTTTATCAGTGAGCTTCCTTTATATAGCTTATATGATGGATGATATATGGCGAAACGAAGTTCGCGGGCATCAGCTAGTCTATACATATAATAAGACAGTAACAAGTCAGTGTTCAGTGACCCTATATAGTTTTGAGAAAACACAACGATAGCGCGTTTTAAAAGACGTGTGGCGACATCTATGAATGAGTTTTGTATGATGTTTGTGTGTTTGTTTGTAGATATAGTATATGTACCTACGGAAGTTCGAATTTGATTTGCTCTTTCCGTATACTGCATAGTTGTTGAGTTACATGGACCGAATTCACCATCAGTATCTATATGGCTGTTCATCACACCCGGTATATTTTACTAGAACGAAATAACGTTTTGTTTTTCAATTTTAATTTACTTTGCGAGTGATAAGGGATTCATTTTATTTATTTGAAATTTGAAAACCACTCAGCATTATATGGCTGAAAACAAACTTTCTCGTAATTTATTGCGAAGTATTGTGGTTTCATTTAATGGATCCAAAAGCTCATCCAAAAGGCAACCAATGTAATCTAATTTTAAGTCACGCCGAAACCCTTGCAAGGTAGACGTACATCAAAGGTCCGATAAAATGCTGAAACTTATTCAGTTACGTCTGGGTGGAGAGAATTATGAGGGGACCAGTCTAAATGAATGGATGTAAAATGAAAAGTGTTGGCGTCTATAGTTTTGTATGAAATCGTAATTTTTCTTTCAAATAGAAGTGATTTTTACTCACCTTAATTGGCATCTCCAGTTTGTACAAAATATGACAATTTGCGGGGGAGATGTTTAATGTTATATGTATTAAACCAAAGGCCAATCGCGCTATTTTACCATTTTTACCATATTTATTTACCATACCATTTTTACCATATTTATTTACCATATTTATTTTACCATATTTTACCATCATAAGCCATTATTTAGTTGTGTTGTGATGTAGTTTAGGAGTTGGCATTGTCCATAACAGACAGACTGAGACATGTGGAAAGTAACTTAATTTTATACCTACTGCATCAGTGTATGTGCATATATTTACTAGTATATTACTTTTCAGATGTGGAATGTCATGAAAAGCAAGGTGGCCCCGTGACAAAAGTCACTCTGCACTGGATTTATATTATACAAACAGACATTGGGCGCCTTCCATACATCACCCAAGATCCGTTTTACAGGTACATAATATTCTATGCCGGCTTAGAATAACATCACTACCATTCGACCTGTGGGAGTAGTAAAAAGCAACTTAGTGAATGTCCCACCTAGAATTAAATCTGTACCAAGCATTACAGTTGCACTACTAGTGCACCACTCAACATCAGAGATGACAGCATCTATTCATCCATCTGCTTGTTTGTTCATACATATAAATAAAATAAACTTACACATTGATTTTGTTTCAAGATTATTAATTTACTGTTTTAGCTCAAATGAAGCCATCCATCCATCCCTCGCTTCAATGCTAGATCATACACGGCAGCATCAGCGGCAGTAGAAATCACATACAGCGTCAAGAATCCAAACTCAAGCTCAACACAAAGTAAGTCTTCCTTCTTCTTTTCTAGTAGGACAGCGGGTTGTCCAATGCCCCAATGAATCAATCAGCAGTGAGTTAGTTTTTCACTCACCTACTACAAGTTGCAGGCATCTGACATGTTATCATAACAACCACCGTCTAAGCTGTCATAGACAGCTACCATGTCGTATGGTATGGCTGAACATGCTAATCATGACATGTGTCTAGGTACATCTATTTGATATTTCTATTTAGCAAAATATATTGTAATCTAGTGTTTTTTTAATTTTACTTTGACAAATATGTAAAATAATATGGTAAACTAAGAGATGGAATATGATCAGAAATAGGCGACTTCTAACTGCAAGAAAATATCTCATATGTACTTGGGGTACCTACACTATTATTTATTTTGTTTCAGGTATCATCATCTGATATGGAGCCCTAAGAGCTTAGCCTATAAGTTTAATAAGAAAAATTAAATAAATATAGTAGGTGCAATATATGTTTCTTTTATTTACAAAGTATTTCACTGCACCCTCAGCTAGACAGCCTTAGTTCCCACTTGTCACCCCCCTTGTCGACCACCAGGATGGTCACTGTTACCGATGGTCGCCCCCATGACCATTGGAAATAGTTCATCACTTGAGGTGATTCTACTACTATAAGTTCATGCATATAATACGGATGAAATAAATCATCTGCAAATATTTTAAGGTGTGAACCAGTCTCATTGACTAAACAAGTTTACCCTAAAAATACAAGGTGTCAGGAAAAGTACTAACTTCCTTACAAGGTATGAACCAGCCCTTGAAACTGAACAACTTTGCCCTAGGAACAGATCGAATTTTTTTGGATTTCTCATACTAAATGTATGTACTAACCGACTGAGTCAGTTTGTATGTGAGGTCCAAAATTTATTTTCATATTACCTACGTCTCTTGGGGATAGTTGTTCAATTTCATGGGCTGGTTCATCCTTTAAAAGGAAGTCAGTACTTTTCCTAACATCATGTACCTATAGGTCGAACGGCGGGTCAAGGCTTCTTCTTGGTCACATCTACCTCATGGACACTTTCAATGGTGTGGAGATAGAGCCCCACAGCAAATTTTCATGATTTCCTTCCTTTTTTGGGTTGAAACCGTAATAAAATCCACCAACGATCGTCAAACGTGTCAGAAAAAGCTGCTCGAGAGGAACTTTTACAAAAACGTTCATTTGACAGCGTTTGAGACGTTCCCAACGTAACGGTTGTGATTAAATACGCTGTCAAAAATTTGCGCGATACCGATGCACACCAAAAGTTCGAACGTTCGCTATATCAACGTAACTTCCAAAGAAAAGTCGAAACGTTTCCGCTCAAACAATTAGCGCGATACGAAAAGTGCGTAACGTAGCGTTTTTGGCTGCGGTTTGGTTTTGGTATTATCGTTCAACATTAGCGCGGGGGCCAATCGCGCTATTTTACCATTCCAACGTAACGTTGACGATTTAGCTTCGATTTAGTTTTGGTTTGGATTCGGTTAATGTCAAAAAAGCTATCGCGGTAAATTTTCTGAACGTATAAATCGTTGACGTTAGCCAATCGAAACCAAACCACAACCGTTTAGAGTTTGCAATGAGTATTTCAAAATACTAGATAATCTTTTTATAATCGATGCTCGATTGTGCATTTCGCGTAGTGGGCAGCACTATTTTAAAAGTAAAAATGTCAGGTTGTTGTTTATTGTTTATACAACCGCCGTGGTTTTTCGTAGATTTTTGAAATTATTTTAGTTAAGAACTAAAACTAAGCTAAAATTTCGTGGGACACCCAGTCGACGTGACTTTTCTGTAAGTACCTAATAGAATATCTACATATACAAAGTTAATTTACCATTTAGACGCTATCAATATGGTTCCATAGTTGAAACTGTGTTATTTACGATTTGTGTTTTTATAGAGACTATGGACCTAAGAAAGACGACGAGCGTGCGGCAGCTGAAGCTGCTCGAGGGATTATTTGCTTTGCTGGCGCTGGCGCTCGGCAGACTCCGCTCAAAAGGCGGGTCAGAGTATACCTACCTTTCAAGGCGCGGGCTCTTTCGAACTACTTATGGGCCAATCGCGCCAACAGACTCAATTGTGAGGGCCCAACTAGGCAGCTCAAAGAGTGGACCAAGGTTAGCATACTAATGAAAACCTAACCTAGCTGCTGTTAATAAAAAAACACATCATAAGCCATTATTTAGTTGTGTTGTGATGTAGTTTAGGAGTTGGCATTGTCCATAACAGACAGACTGAGACATGTGGAAAGTAACTTAATTTTATACCTACTGCATCAGTGTATGTGCATATATTTACTAGTATATTACTTTTCAGATGTGGAATGTCATGAAAAGCAAGGTGGCCCCGTGACAAAAGTCACTCTGCACTGGATTTATATTATACAAACAGACATTGGGCGCCTTCCATACATCACCCAAGATCCGTTTTACAGGTACATAATATTCTATGCCGGCTTAGAATAACATCACTACCATTCGACCTGTGGGAGTAGTAAAAAGCAACTTAGTGAATGTCCCACCTAGAATTAAATCTGTACCAAGCATTACAGTTGCACTACTAGTGCACCACTCAACATCAGAGATGACAGCATCTATTCATCCATCTGCTTGTTTGTTCATACATATAAATAAAATAAACTTACACATTGATTTTGTTTCAAGATTATTAATTTACTGTTTTAGCTCAAATGAAGCCATCCATCCATCCCTCGCTTCAATGCTAGATCATACACGGCAGCATCAGCGGCAGTAGAAATCACATACAGCGTCAAGAATCCAAACTCAAGCTCAACACAAAGTAAGTCTTCCTTCTTCTTTTCTAGTAGGACACCGGGTTGTCCAATGCCCCAATGAATCAATCAGCAGTGAGTTAGTTTTTCACTCACCTACTACAAGTTGCAGGCATCTGACATGTTATCATAACAACCACCGTCTAAGCTGTCATAGACAGCTACCATGGCGTATGGTATGGCTGAACATGCTAATCATGACATGTGTCTAGGTACATCTATTTGATATTTCTATTTAGCAAAATATATTGTAATCTAGTGTTTTTTTAATTTTACTTTGACAAATATGTAAAATAATATGGTAAACTAAGAGATGGAATATGATCAGAAATAGGCGACTTCTAACTGCAAGAAAATATCTCATATGTACTTGGGGTACCTACACTATTATTTATTTTGTTTCAGGTATCATCATCTGATATGGAGCCCTAAGAGCTTAGCCTATAAGTTTAATAAGAAAAATTAAATAAATATAGTAGGTGCAATATATGTTTCTTTTATTTACAAAGTATTTCACTGCACCCTCAGCTAGACAGCCTTAGTTCCCACTTGTCACCCCCCTTGTCGACCACCAGGATGGTCACTGTTACCGATGGTCGCCCCCATGACCATTGGAAATAGTTCATCACTTGAGGTGATTCTACTACTATAAGTTCATGCATATAATACGGATGAAATAAATCATCTGCAAATATTTTAAGGTGTGAACCAGTCTCATTGACTAAACAAGTTTACCCTAAAAATACAAGGTGTCAGGAAAAGTACTAACTTCCTTACAAGGTATGAACCAGCCCTTGAAACTGAACAACTTTGCCCTAGGAACAGATCGAATTTTTTTGGATTTCTCATACTAAATGTATGTACTAACCGACTGAGTCAGTTTGTATGTGAGGTCCAAAATTTATTTTCATATTACCTACGTCTCTTGGGGATAGTTGTTCAATTTCATGGGCTGGTTCATCCTTTAAAAGGAAGTCAGTACTTTTCCTAACATCATGTACCTATAGGTCGAACGGCGGGTCAAGGCTTCTTCTTGGTCACATCTACCTCATGGACACTTTCAATGGTGTGGAGATAGAGCCCCACAGCAAATTTTCATGATTTCCTTCCTTTTTTGGGTTGAAACCGTAATAAAATCCACCAACGATCGTCAAACGTGTCAGAAAAAGCTGCTCGAGAGGAACTTTTACAAAAACGTTCATTTGACAGCGTTTGAGACGTTCCCAACGTAACGGTTGTGATTAAATACGCTGTCAAAAATTTGCGCGATACCGATGCACACCAAAAGTTCGAACGTTCGCTATATCAACGTAACTTCCAAAGAAAAGTCGAAACGTTTCCGCTCAAACAATTAGCGCGATACGAAAAGTGCGTAACGTAGCGTTTTTGGCTGCGGTTTGGTTTTGGTATTATCGTTCAACATTAGCGCGATTGGCCCCTCAATACTAGAAACGTCACTCCCCATACAAAAACTGCACTCGACGGACGAACTTGCGATAGCGCTGCGTCGACAGCGGTTGAGCGGTTTTAGTATGGGGATTGATATTTCTATTTTGGATCTGACAGAACGCTGCGATATTTTAGCGGTCCGTCGTGCGTTAAGGATGCGATCCACCGAAGCAATCTTATAAAATACATGGTAAGTATAAACTGAAGTCACATTTGCGTTTCTTTTTTTGAGTCACTGCTCATAAACCTCGCAACAGATTTTAATATGGTTTTCTTAAACAAATAAAGTGATTTAAAATTAAAGTTTATGTATATAAAACATGTCGACAAAAGACGGGAAAAGTACAGCAACGACTACAGCCGCTGGACAGGCGGTTAGTCATAACATAAATAAACTAAATCGAACAGCCCAAACGTCTGAATTCTATTTTGATGTCCCGAATTCCCGGAGAAGCTTGATTTACGAGCCCTATCGCTGCAGTTCCAATTGTTTTCAAGTAATAAGAATGACGAATGGCTATTCAGTTAAGCTGCGTTTTTTGTTCAAATAGGCAATAGTTTATTCATTTTTATAGGTATACAGACAGGGTGTTAGGAAAAGTATTAACCTCCTTTCAAGGGTTAAACCATCCCAAGAAACTGAACAACATTCCCAAGGAACTAACTAACTAACTTCTCTGGCTCAATGGCCCCAAATGGACCTTGGCCTCCGAACCGAGCTTCCTCCACTGATCCCTGTCCTGCGCCATTTCCACCCAATTATTTACTTGGAGATGGCCCAAGGAAAATAGGCCGAAATATGAAAAAGAAAATTTGGACTTTCCATACAAATTGACTTGGTCTGTCGGTAATTTTGTAAGCGAGATCCAAATTTTTTTTATATTTCAACATATCGCACGTTGAAAGCATTACCGTCACTATCCAAAAAACCCACTTTTGAGAAGTGAACATTTGAAATTTTGAAAAATTGCATCTTTATTTATTACACAACTAGAAGACTTAGAGACTTCGGTGTTTTTGACAAAAGTTATATTTTTTTATTATATTTAAGTTGATTATGACTTGAAACTTTTATTTCAATAATTGAATTATTTATTCAAGTTTTTCTTGTATTATTTTGTATAGTATCATTATTACACTTAAAGTTAGTAAGACTTTTCGTTTAGTGACATAAGCAGAGTGACACAAGATTTATTAATTTAGAAAGCTAAATCTAGCCAAATCAAATTAAATTACAACACCGCGTGATGCCAGCTTGAATAGCATCACCCCATTTTCCATTTACGTGAGAGCCGTTAGATGCAACAAAAGAATATTGGATGATATTTTTTCCAGATTTTAAGTTTTTCGATTAACATAACACTGGAACCTGATGTTCATTAGATTTAATCGATTGAAAACGATTACATTATTAATTTTGTGTTAAAGATATAAGTATATTAACGTATTTACCATAAGTGTTATCAAATTTTGTAACTTTTACACTTCCAGACAAAAAAAATCCATAAGTTATTTTATCAATATTCCTGCTGGCCAACTTTTAAAGTTTTCAGATTCATAGTTTAATTGTCCTTAGTTTGTTCGTCCTTTCAGTTTACCGATATCCTATAGAACAACTCAGCTGAATGATTAAAATTAAAAAAATACTGTAAACATAACATCATTGCACAGAAGTGTATTAAACAAACTAATTTCATATTAACATATTGAGTACAATTAGGTAAAATTACAAATTTTCAGCAATTCCAAATATTAACCATTTTGTTGATATTTTCGTTGCATAGATACAACTAGATACAACTGTGTTCCTAAGAGTAAACAATTTTTTTGGTATTTAAAACCCATCTTCATAAGTATCGCCAATATTTGTTGCCGTCTATTAATGTCAGTACGTTTTGGTAATTAGAAAGTGAGTATCTTTGCAAAAATTCTAACTAGTACGGGTATTTCTGTAGTGTTTATTTTAATTTACTATTTAAAAACCAGAAACATGTCACTAGGATTAGTCTTCTTTGCCACTAGTGTTGATTTACATAATGCTGACAGAATGCTGCTCCAAAAGATGGGATAAAACATTTTATACACTTTCAAGTTTTCAAAGATGCTGATTATTAATATTATGGCAGCAGCATAGCATCCGTGTAGTGTTTATTGTTAAACAAATAGAATAAATATTTTTTAAAATTAAGAAAAAAAATGTTTATTATATATGCATAGATTGCATGATACATGTACTTCAATAGTCCATATTTTGCCAATGTCGCCAATCTTAGCTTCGAATATAAAAAACTTTTATCATTTTTACCATTGAAACTACTGATGGGCTTTTACTTGATTAGATGGCAAAGGGACGTGTTTATTTCATTCCCTCGTACCAAAGAACATTATTTTGTACTCTTATTACAGTAAATAAACTGCACAGGACAGAGACAAATGGAAAAGACAGACAAGGAGAGCCGACCTCAGATGATGGGATAAGGCTAAGGAGAAGAAAAAGATTGCAGTACAGAAACTACTAAGAAAGCCCTCCGGTAGAGTAAACTGGAGAATTTAGAATTGCAAACTAAGTATGAAGTTGTATAAACTACGCTCTTTGAATTCCAGCACGCATGCAGCAGCAATTATTATCGACTCGTACTTAAAAGGATCAAAAACCACTTACGGATTTTTTATTAATCCAGTTTTCACAGAAAGAAATATTGGCATTAAACAAAATAAGACTCTATTAACTAATATTATAGGAAATTAACTCATAATTTTATAAGACATAAAGTTGCTATAACTAAACTGTCTGTTTTCTATAAACTGATTAAAGAAATGACATCTAAAATTTTTAAGTAAGTAAGACTGTATGGGTAAAAATACAGTTTTGATTTATAAACCTACTCATAGTCATTTAATCACTATAGTAATACTGACCAAATGCATAAAGTTCCTGGCTTACGTAATGAAATGTTCAACAGATTTTAAAAATATTTAAAAATAGAGTGTCATTAAACGTAAAATTACATAATTTTGTGTGAAAATTTGAATAATATTATATGTCAAAAAGACACTAAACGTAAAAGTTAATTTTGATTTGTAATGATTGTTCCAATTATTACTAAATAGTGAAAAGAAAAGTGGCATTAAGCCCAAAATGACATTTTGTTTCATATGTTTAACGTAAATTTATGAAGTAACATAGTCACTATGCTCAAAATATCACTTTTACTTTAATTATCTATATTATTTCTGTAAAAAACTTAACACTATACTGTAGTTTTTGGGATAACGACGCTATCGCAGTAAATATTTTACGCTTAATTAAAAGAAAATAAATATTATAACCCGTGCCGTGTGGTGTCGGCAGAGTAGAATCTCACCACCCCAAATCTGCCCGTGGGTATCGTAAGAGGCGATAAAGGGCTTCCGGGAGGTGGGCAGCAGCGCCTCCCGTGTTGACAACATAGTCCACAAACGCACACTGCGGTCACCAACCCGCCTGCCCAGCGTGGTGACTATGGGCAAAACCCCCCATGCACAGGACAAGAAGAAACCGGCCCCTAGTTCCCGGCCGCCTTACTACCCCGGGCTACGGTAGCGGCCCGGGTAATGGTAGGGCAGGGGGTGCGAAGAATCCCCGGGCTACGGACTACGGCTGCCATAGACTGACCCTGGCGACGTACAACGGACGCAGTCTGCGGCTGGACGAAAGTCTCCAAATCCTTGAGGTAGAATTAGATAAGATACGGTGGCATGTTCTGGGATTGTCAGAAGTCCGAAGAGAGGGGGAGGACACGATAACCCTAGAATCAGGTCACCTATTCTACTTCAGGGAAGGGAGCGCACAATCCCAGGGTGGCGTAGGGTTCCTTGTCAATAAGGCTCTCTGTGACAACGTGATGGAGATCAGCAGCGTCTCGAACAGGGTAGCGTACCTCGTACTGAAGCTGACCGAGAGGTACTCTCTCAAGGTCGTACAGGTATATGCGCCGACTTCGAGCAGCTCAGATGAAGAGGTGGAGGCCCTATACGACGACGTGTCGAAAGCCATACACCAAACCACTAAGACCCACTTCACTGTTGTCATGGGGGACTTCAACGCTAAAGTGGGACAGGAGCGCGGTGAATCAAGCTTGGGACCACATGGCTACGGGAGCAGAAACCAGAGGGGCCAAATGCTAGTCAACTTCCTTAGCAGGCAAGGGCTGTTCTGTATGAACACCTTTTATCAGAAAAAGCCCCAACGGAAGTGGACCTGGAAGAGCCCTGACGGCAGGACGAAGAACGAGATCGACTTCATCATGACGGATAAACGGCATATATTTAGGGATGTCTCAGTGATCAATAGGTTCAATACCGGAAGTGATCACCGACTAGTAAGAGGCACCCTAAATATCAACTTCAAGCTAGAAAGAAACCGCATGGTGAAGCAAGTTCTCCGTCCCAATCTGCCCCAAGCCGGACATGAGGAGTTCCAACTTGAACTAAAAAATCGATTCGCTGCCCTGGAGACCCCGGCAAACGTTGACGAGGACCTAGAGAGCATAGTTGGGGCTATTCGCGAAGTGGGGACGAAGCATTTTCGTAAAAGGCGAACAGACAAGAAGTCCAAACTTTCAAGCGAGGCCCTGGAACTGATGCGAATTAGGCGGGAAACACCAGAGGATGCATTGCCAGATCCCCAGTTACTTAACAAAAAGATCCGAAGTACGGTAAGACGCGACCTCCGAAGCTACAACACTCGACTCGTAAAGGAGGCGATTGAGAAAAACCGAGGGTCGAAAGTTTTTACCAAGACACTGGGAAGGAGTCATCTGGCAAAGCTAACTACCTCGAATGGTGTAACTGTAACATCGGTTCCAGAGATTCTCGCTGAAATTGAGGACTTCTATGGAAATCTGTATGCCTCGCATGCGAAAAAGCCTCCACCTGATGCGACCCCAGACCCAAGAGCTCCTCTCTCCCGCCACTTTACAGAAGATCTCCCGGACGTAGATATAGACGAAATCGCGGCGGCTCTCAGACAGCTTAAGAATGGGAAGGCTCCCGGGGAAGACGGAGTGGCCTCTGAGCTACTTAAGGCCGGTGGAAAACCTGTCCTTGAGGAGCTGAAAAGGCTTTTTAACTCTGTAATAGCCAATGGGACAACCCCGAAGGCGTGGAGCAGAGGTGTAGTGGCATTGTTTTTCAAAAAAGGAGACAAAACGCTTCTCAAAAACTATAGGCCGATCACACTTCTGAGCCACGTCTATAAGCTGTTCTCGAGAGTCGTCACGAATCGTTTGGCATCAAGATTTGACGCCTTTCAGCCACCGGAACAGGCCGGGTTTCGCAAGGGCTTCAGTACCGTGGACCACATCCATACTGTAAGGCAGGTTATACAGAAGACAGAGGAGTACAACCAACCACTGTGTATGGCTTTTGTGGACTACGAAAAAGCCTTCGACTCTATCGAAACCTGGGCTGTTTTGGAGTCCTTGCAGCGCTGTCAAGTCGACTGGCGGTATGTGGAGGTGCTGAGAAGCCTCTATCAAATGGCTACGATGTCCGTTCAAGTACAAAACCATTATACAAGACCCATCCAACTGCTCCGTGGTGTAAGACAGGGTGACGTTATATCCCCGAAACTATTCACTAACGCATTGGAGGATGTCTTCAAAACTCTACAGTGGGATGGACTGGGCATCAACGTCAACGGCGAAAGTCTCACGCATCTCCGCTTTGCCGACGACATAGTCATAATGGCCGAATCGCTGCAGGACCTGCAAAAAATGCTATCTAGTCTTAACTCTGCCTCGAGACGTGTTGGACTTGGGATGAACTTGGATAAGACGAAGGTCATGTTCAATCAACACATAATCCCCGAGCCGGTCTCCGTCGAAGGTGTAGTCCTTGAAGTTGTCCAGAAATACGTGTACCTTGGGCAGACTTTGCAGATGGGAAGAGACAACTTTGAGGCTGAAATCACCAGAAGAGTGCAGCTTGGCTGGGTAGCATTTGGAAAGCTGCGTCACATCCTCGAATCATCTTTGCCACAATGCCTCAAGACCAAGGTGTTCGATCAATGCGTCCTACCAGTCATGACCTACGGAGCTGAGACGTGGAACTTGACAGTAAAACTGACCCACCGGCTACATGTCACTCAGAGAGCTATGGAAAGGTCTATGCTTGGTATCTCTATAATGGATAAAGTCCGGAATGAGGCCATCCGAAAAAAGACCAAAGTGACGGACATAGTCTGGAAGTGTAGCAAGCTGAAGTGGCAGTGGGCTGGCCACATTTGTCGTAGAACCGACGGACGGTGGAGTAAGCGGGTTCTCGAGTGGAGACCACGCCTCGGCAAGCGTAGCGTTGGACGCCCTCCGGCCAGATGGACCGATGACTTGAAAAAGGCGGCTGGTAGTGACTGGATGGCAAAAACGGGAGATCGTGCCCTATGGCGTTCCTTGGGGGAGGCCTACGTCCAGCAGTGGACTGCAATAGGCTGAAATAGAGTATAGAGTAAATATTATAACATCACTAAGCAGAATATGATGGTTTTACTTTCAAGGTTTGCTCCACATAAGTTGGGATACGTGTCACTATAAAAAATATATCACTATTACTTTATATTAAACACCAAAATCGTTAAAATGCATACCGGCACTACTTTGCCCAGCAGTTTGTAGTACAGCTAGAAGAATAGGTGTCTCTGCATTATATTCTTTGAAATGTACGTAAACAGATGGCGTTCATAGTCAAAATCATGCAAATTTTGTATAGTGACGGTAATGCTTTCAACGTGCGATATGTTCCTTGAGGAAAGTTGCTCAGTTTGTTGGGCTGATTCGCCTCTTAAAATATTTGCAACTATTATTTTACACCCTTCGTAAAATAAGGCAACGGGTAAAGTATAATATACGCAATACGAAGAACACAATAAATAATTATAATATTAAAAATTCTCACATATCTACATACCTAAGAATATGCGGCGTGCGTTGCAGATTGCATTTTTTGCAAACGCGTAAAGTCGCAGTTGCGAGGTCGAGTGCATTCACCTGCATACGGCTGCATAGGCAGATCGAACTGCACTTTATAATAGGCTTCTTTTGAGAAAAATGCAATTATGTGCATTCTCAAGAGGTCGCAAGTAATGAGTTTTAGAATATAGAATTTGTAAAAAAAATTGTAAAAATCTCTTTAGAAATGTTGGATACCTGTAAGATTTCGATAATTTAAATTTACATTATATTCAAATACGTTTATTTCTTGATTTAGGTTTTTAGGTCTAGGTGTACGTGTAGATACGAATTTTTGGAAATTTGAATTTGTAAAGAATATTCACACCGGTAAGTACCTTTTTTGTGTGTTTCTGGAAAAGGCCTACATCAAACATTGTAATTATTATGTTAGTTTTATATTCACATAAAATAATGTGAAAATAAAACATTAAATTTATTTATTTTTGCTACTTATTATTAAAGTCAGTACTGAATCTGATCAAAAAGATAACGACTTATAAGTATTCCTGCATTGAGAGAATTATTTTTATTTGTTTTATTTTTATAATGCAAAATTGTTGTAATTTAAAAGCAGGAACAATATTTTGGCCTTGGTTTTGGTTACAATCACTTTCAAACGAAGACAGGCTAGCGCGAGTCAGCTAATGAGCACAGGGTTCCGTTGGTTCATTTTATAGTCTGAGACACTGAGGCGTCCAACGACCCGATGATTTCTTAAGCACAGATTCAAGGGTTTATCTAGTTTTCGTATTTTTTTTATTTACGTCTGATGATTTTTGTTAGATAAATATTTTTTTTTTTATTGATTTTTGTTAGATAGTACGTGTGGCGGTTAAAATATACCACAAAATCTTTACTATCAATAACGAAGCAAACAATTTACTTTAACCTAACCCCAAAAATAAATACAGAACCCCAAAAATTATGTAGAAACAAAAGATGAAAATAATTATTATGATATTATTTTTACCACTCGCCGTGTATGCAAATAAATAAGTATTTACCTATACTACGTTTTTATAAAATAAGTGTATTAGTTCCTGCATCTATTACTACAACCACTACCATAACAGTCCACCGCTGGATACTACATAGGCCTCTACTGGTCAGGGGGCTATTGCCATACTCACCAAGCCTTGTTAAAGAAGAAATTTAAATGTATTAGGATTATTATGCACTCACAGTGCTATATGTAGGGTCAGTATCGAGTTCGATTCCCGGTCAACGCTTGTAAATTTTTTTATTTTTTTTTGTATATTATGAAGAAATATAAGTTAGAAAAAATTCGTTTTAATAGAAAAAGTCGCACCTACCTATATCATTAAGATTAAGTTGATTTTATATTCCAATAGGTAATGGATAATAAATAACAATTATTATTTCAGCAGATTGCATTTTGTGTGAATTTCTTTTGTTCTTCACTCCATACAATATAATACGTACAAATTGTAACTAAAGACAGATAGATAGGCATCAATTCTATACGTTCTTCTAATTCGTATAACAATTAATCACTTTTCAATCCCTCAATCTAAAAGACAGTCAGATTGATGACCTGATTCCGTCCCTATTCAGGGTAAGTGTCTGACTGTGTAAGTTACTGATTTATAAAACAAACATAGTTAGTTATAAAAAAAAAATTGTTTCTTCGTTTAAAATCTGCCATTGAATTTTGAAATTGTAATAATATCAACTGCGCCACTCAAGATGCTCGACCGATAACCAATGTCGAAGAAAGGTTCTCTTCCGGCGGCCACGAGTCGGAAGACCTAGTGTTGGACGGCTTCCCACAAGGTGGACAGATGATCTGGTGAAGATTGTTGGGCGCCAGTGGATGCAAATTGCGCAGGATCGTTCACTTTGGAAATCTTTGAGCGAGGTCTATGTTTAGCAGTGGACGTCTTCCGGCTGAAATGATGATGATGATGATGATGATGATGATGATGATACTAACGATGCTGAAACGAATCTACTCGTAACTACACTTCAATGTCAACACTTGACTAGCTGTTTTGGCCGTACCTCGTGAAAGGAATTTACCTTGTTTACATAGGTACATTACATTTTCACTTACATACATCATACGTATGTACGTAGTAGGTATGTACCTATCTCGAAAAACATAACCCGTCTTCTAGGGCAGTCGAGTAAAAATGTATGTATGGTGTATGAATACAGTCCTTCATAATACGAAATCGGTAGTAGTCAGTATGGAGGGCCTAAATTATACGCGAGTTATAACAAAAAAGCAGGCAGGTTTTTTGAACCAATAACTATTTAAATGTGTGATGCCGGCTTAGAATAGCATCACCCCACATCCTTCCCGCGGGAGTCGTAAGAGGCGACTAAGGGACTCGAGGGTATTGGTGTATTACAATTTTTAGGCGACAGGCTGACAACCTGTCACTATAGTAATACACATGTTTTGTGGAACAACTTTGGAAAACAATCCTCAAAAATGTCGGACGTGGCGATAGCGACCGTATTTTTACGGCCGTTAAAGTTCTGCCTATCCCGCAAGGGATAAAGGCGTGATATATGTATGTATGTAACTATTTAAAGAAGGTCTAAAAATAAACCTAGATTGAAACAACTGCCCTTTACAGTTTCCATTATAGGCCTGGGTGGCATTCTTGTAGGTTTCTAGAGCAATTTTTGCTTCTTTTTGAAACTGGCTCTCGTCCTTCTAAATGGCAGTGACCGAGGCATAGAACTTTGTAGAAAGGAATAAGTCAGTGTAGTGCAGTAAACAAGTAGTTATTTAAGGTGTAAAAATATTAGCTGCACATATTTAAAGGGGTGAATCGGCCCATGAAACTGAACAACTTTTCCCAAGAAACATAGGTAGGTCGAAAGAAGGGAAAATTTTTTGGACCTCCCATACAAATTGGCTAGGTCGGTTTTTGACCTTCCATACAAAATTCCCGATCTGAGTGACTGTGTATGGGAAATCGAAAAAAAATATTCGTTTCCCAACAGAGCCCCCTTATAAAAAGTTGTTCACTTTCATGGTCTGAGCACGCCTGCAAAGTTTTCGTTACACCGTCCCTTACACCCTGTATAGACTACACAATGTACGTGACAAATTGCGTCCTTGACAGTCAAATTCAAATCCAATGTTACCAGGGCCATGCATATAATGTGTGTATGGAATTCGTTTAGCACGTAACTAACAGTGACGTAAGCGTCGCGTAATTTCATGACCACGAAACTGAGCACCATCTAAGGTTTCCGTTTAACAGCTCAGCATGATAACATAACATAATTCTTTATAGTACAAAATTGTAACAAAAGTATTGGAACAAACAAAGAAAATAGTACAACAAGGCGGCCTTAATGCTAGGTTACACACAATACCGTTCTTCCTGTGCATACACACATACACAAATCATGCCTTTACAGTTATTAGAATATCCGGAAATGTTTGACTCTCAATCTCACCTTACCTTCAAAAAATCCTGAAACTGAACAACTTCCTCATGACACATATTTTCAGTTCTTTTTTT
Source organism: Keiferia lycopersicella (assembly GCA_029255805.1). Taxonomy (NCBI): domain Eukaryota; kingdom Metazoa; phylum Arthropoda; class Insecta; order Lepidoptera; family Gelechiidae; genus Keiferia; species Keiferia lycopersicella. The sequence continues at coordinate 2,615,473 of JARACZ010000018.1, forward strand.
CTGATTTTCTATACAAAATAACACCAGTTATTACAAGCGTGCTACTTGTAAAAGGCGATTGAAAAATTCTGACTCTATGGTTCGTTGGGTCGTATAAACTATCTACGACCTAATTAATCTTATACAGATACGTTCCTACACTGGCTTGTCAAATGTGTAGGTAATTTTCAGTGCACATTGAGTGTTTTCACCTTCCTTCGTTGTATTCGTAAGTAGGTCTAGGAGTATAAATTAAGTAATTTCGGTAAGGTAGTCTTTCTTTACGCGTTTGTGAGCAAAAAAAACGGTTAATCAGCTTCAAAATAATTTATATTTTGCTTTATTAGCTTGTCTAAAAGCTTACTTCAAGTACACACGCGCAGAAACTGCCTTTTATTCATCAAACTTCGTCTGCCTCTGCCGTCTAGTGGCTAAACCCTTGAGCTCACGTACCTAACTTTAGCTCTTTGAAGGTGGTAATTTTAAGCTCCAATTTATTAAATTCGGGGAGGCCTATGTCCAATAGTATTGCGTAGGTACATGTAGTTCTGTGAACTTTCCCTATTACGGATATTCGTTTTACCTACGATTAAGAGTAAGCCCATACTCTCTCCACGAGACCCTAAAGTAGTTATATACCTACAAGTATGGCTGGTTTCAGAGCGACGCGTCTCGGCAGCGCTGCCCAGCCGCGCGCGCCTCGCATTACACTAGATTGTATGTAGCCTTTCATAGTGACGCGTCTTGGGCCGCGTCTCGGCCGCGCCGCGGTCGGATCTCCTTCGATTGCCAGTAACGTCGACTTGCAATCTTTTAAGACGTCGTTGTTGCACTCTTTTCCATATAACGTATGTAGCTTAATATAGTGATTACGTTTGCTGGCATAATGATTCTCTGCACTCGACCGTACACCACAATGAAGCGCGCGCGTCTGAATGTCGTTTCACAGCGAACGCGCTGCCCAGGCGCGCGCCTGGGCAGCGCTGCTGAGACGCGCCGCTCTGAAACCAGCCTATAACCGTAACCTTAACAACCACAACAGTTCACTGCTGGACAAAGCCTCCTCCATTTCCCATACCACCACGCTTGGCAGGTAAATTGGCGAGTGAAGTGTAAGGCTGGTCTCAGAGCGGCGCGTCTCAGCAGCGCTGCCCAGGCGCGCGCGGCTCGGGCGCGCGCCTTGGCAGCGCGTTCGCTGTGAAACGACATTCAGACGCGCGCGCTTCGTTGTGGTGTACGGTCGAGTGCAGAGAATCATTATGCTAGTAAACGTAATCACTATATTAGCTACATACGTTATATGGAAAAGAGTGCAACAACGACGTCTTAAAAGATTGCAAGTCGACGCTACTGGCAATCGAAGGAGATCCGACCGCGGCGCGGTCGAGACGCGGCCCAAGACGCGTCACTATGAAAGGCTACATACAATCTAGTGTAATGCGAGGCGCGCGCGGCTGGGCAGCGCTGCCGAGACGCGTCGCTCTGAAACCAGCCTAAGATGTAGAATTCACTGAGAACGCTGCTGCCGAGTGACTAGATAACCTTAGTCACTTTTTACAACACCCACGGTTAAAATTGTGGTGATGCTATTTTGAGCCGGCACCACACGGCGGTTATAACCGTACATTTTCGAAACAACTAGTTTCCTCTTTCCTCGTCATCAACGATTAATTAAACTAAAGTCGTTACCAATTAGTAAAGCCATACGTGTTATTGTACAGCTACGCCTGAGGTCAATAAAAACTAACACTAGGGTTCATCGGGTCGTTGGACTACTTTGATGTCCCACATGAAATAAAAAATATTTTTGCGTTAACGGCACGTGCTGTTAGTGTCATTTGATTGTTATTTCGTATTAAATTGATAAATACAGAAACTCATGGGGAAAATGAAAGAAAATTTTTACCCGTAAATTAAAGATGATGAATTCTAAGTTATAGAAGAAGATTACTTCGGTCTCATCTGCTTCTGTCAAAACCAAGAACAACATTTTTTTTATACCTACCTTTTTATGTGAGTGTTGCCATACAAAAGGTTAAAGGGGGTCGCAACTACTTATGATTATATGACAAACAAGCGAGGTGCAAACTTTAGCAGGAAAAGATAACCCTACCAGCTCCGTTTGTCCCTATCGCTGAAAGCTTGCCGCCTGGTCATGGATTACCTTGGCCAGTTTGGAAGTCCCTGAATAGACTTCGGACCCAAACTGGCCGGAGCAAGGAAAACATGGCCAAGTGGGGCTTCTTGGAGGGTGCCGACGTAAGCTGTTTGTGTGGTGCAGTCCAAACGATGCACCACCTAATATCGTGTCCGGCGTGCCCCAACACCTGCACAAAGGACGATCTTATGACAGCTTCTGCCAGCGCTGTTAACGTGGCCAAGTTCTGGGCTACGACGGTGTAGTGTCTGCCATCGACACGCTAAGAAGAAGACTACTTATGATGTTTTCTGTGAATATTTTACCGTGTTATCTCACACTGCACTCAATAAAAAACTAACTCCATTTTATTTACAACATAATTATTTTATTGCAACACCATAATAAACAATGCCACCTTCCAACATCATTAGGAGGTAGTTTAGAAACAAGTTAGGAATTGAACCCCATCTTTTACTGTCAGTTATCACAGTTAGTCACCGCGTAACCATCGATTTGAAATCTAATTATGAACTTTAATCTTATTTTGTTTTAAATGAACGAAAATAAAATATAAAGTAGTCAAATAACACAATGATTTATAAAAATTATAAACAGTAGATCGCTACTGTAGTGTAGATTCAGATCAGTGTCAAAAAATTGTTAACCTAAGTGAAAAAAAGTGGTGAAACAATGTGTTTACGTAAACAAATACAAGTTTTAAATTATCACGCGATCAAAAAGTCAAACTGTTTCGAATAAATTTTGTGTTACAATAATTTGTGGACTTAAAAAACTACAATAAACTTGACAATTGAACCATCAATTTTATCCTTATTAATGTTCTAGCTCGTTTCAAGATACAAACGCAAACAGTCATGAAACTTGATTACCTGCAGTCAGTAATAATAATAAGAATAAGTGTCGATATTTTCTCTCACTAAAACAAAAGGGGTCCCGACCCACGAGAATAACAAAAAAGCCAGTTTCCCAACCGTAAGGGTTAGTGTTCAAGTGCACGCATAAGTTTAGATCGGTCGGCGTTACAGCGGCGCAGGCGCAGCCATTGAGCGAAGAATCATGGCGGTGCGCGGGTGCCTGCTTCTACTAGCTATCGCCTGCGTGTACGCTGCGCGCGAGTGCCTTGAACTAACTTTGACCGACTCGATCGTAAACGACAGCATTTTCAATGGGACTTTACTGAAAATCACGGAGAGAAATGACAGTTTGGAGGAGAGTGTGAGGTTTGATGTGGTGGGACTGTGGGAGCGGTTCCCGAGGGTGGTGGTGCCGAAGAATGTGACCAGCGAGCAGTGCCGGAGGGATGGACAGGCGTTCCTTGACAGTTTGGAGCGGCTGGAGCTGTGGGCGCTAAAAAGTAAATATTTTTTTAATTTTATGCCTATCTTATTTCTATTTTCTAATAAAAATATTATAGATACCTATTCAAAATTTTAGGCATACCCAAATGGTTGATTGCCTAAGAATTAAAAAATAGGTAATATAAGGGCTTCGAAAATTTAAAATATCTTCTAAAAATAATAACAACATTTTGTATAAAATAAAATGTAAACAAGCAGAAATAAATAATTTAATAAAAATAGCCTTTAATTATATTCATGTTATGTAGGTATGAACTGTCTTTCTAAGTGGATCAGATCATTTAAAATTCAAGGCAAATATTTTTAGGGTGATTTTTACTCAAAGCTAAATAACTTGGTTTCCCGAACAAAAAATGAAAGCAAAGAAGGTCCTCCCATACAAAGTGACATACTTTTTCAACATTTTTGTAAGCATGCCAATTTACCATTAGTTACCTACCCATACCCATTGCTCACCACCCAGCCTATCTCGATAGTAAAGCTTCATAGGCCAGTTCAAATTAAAAAAATATTACAATCCCTTTTCTTTTACAACCAGTATTAGATACTTTTTAATCAAATGACACACTTTTATGCAATATTACTTAGTAAGGTACTTACTAAAGAGTGTGATTAGCAAATAACATACGATACAAGTTACAATTAGTGAAATTAGGTGACTTTTTATCAAAAATAGTAAACTTCGCAGAAAAGTTATGATTTTGCCAAGTGTTCACATTTTTTTTCTAAATGATATAGATTTGCAGATATTGTGAATTTATTATATCAAGAAATAATAATATTGTGTGAATAGCATAGCATCACCCCATTTCTTCCCGCGGGTGTTGTAAAAGGCAAATAAATGACTCGAGGGTTTCATGTGTATTACAATTTTAGGCGACAGGCTGACAACCTGTCACTACAGTGATACACGAATCATCTGAAGGGACCCTTAATACCTACTTGTTAGACGTGGCGATAACGACCGTAATTTTACGATCGTTCAAGCTCTGCCTACCCCGCAAGGGATAAACTTGCAAACAAAAAAAGTATCTCACTTTGTATGCGAGGTCCTATTTTTTTTGTCTTATATAAGTTGTCAATCAGTTTAATATCATACTGCAAAAGTTACTCAAGTTATCACCCATTGATATCGAGTAGAAAAACGAACTAAAGAACCCTGATGTCAGTGTTTTTAAAACACTTACTAGAATACCAATGAGCCTCTGACGTGGTTGATGGATTAGGAACTAAATAGTGCACACTGCACATTTTAAAAGGTGATGTCTAAAAATTTTAGTTATATGAAAGTTTGTATTTAAATTCAATCGTTAATTGATAAAATTAAAACATGTATTTAAGTTATATTTACTTTAAAGTATAAATGAAGCCGTATTTTGCGTTTCCCTATTTGTCTTTCATGAAGACTGCTAGCTCCCTTGTAAAACACGCAACAGATTTTGATGCAGGCGTAAAGGCTAATTTAAAAAAATACATAGATACATATATCACGCCTTTATCCCTTACGGGGTAGGAACAGCGTTAACGGCCGTAAAAATACGATCGCTATCGCCACGTCTGAAAAATAAAGAAAGCCGTTTGAGATAAATTTGTGTATCACTATAGTGACAGGTCCTATCGCCTAAAAGTTGTAGTGCACCTGAAACCCTCAAGTCTTTCAGTCGCCTCTTAAGACACCCACGGGTAGGAAATGGGGTGATGCTATTCTAAGCCCGCATCACACGGCATCGGCATTCAAAAAAACGTATTTTAATAATTTATTATTATCCTTTTGTATCTTAGGTCTTTTTCTGACTATCATCATCATCATCATTTATTTATGTCTACTTACTAGGTACGTCACTGCAAGTGTCATAATCATCACTGCATTTTATTGTTCTATCAATACATCATGTCACAACATAACAGCTACATTACAAGTACATTGTGCTACAAGATATCAATGACTATGACACCTATCATATCAGATACTGATGGCCATGACCCCAGCTTAGAATCATCAACATCATCAGCCATCACAGTCCACTCTTGGACATGGGCTTCTCTTGCTAAACCCACTTCTTCTTTTCGTGTGGGACACCGAGTCGTCTTACGACCCGATGGACCCTAGTGTCAGAATTTTTCAACCGCCTTCTACAAGTAGTAGGCTTCTGACATGGTTGTGTAACGACCGCCGTCTAAGTGATCATAGACAGCAACCGGGACCTACGGCTTAACGTGCCATCCGAAACACGGAACCATCTTATTTACGGACAATCGGGTGGTTCAGCCCGCAATGTCCTAACCAGACTGGGAACAAATTCACAAAGTGATAGATATCAACTTTGTGAGTGACCCACCGAGAATCGAACCCGGGACCTTCTGCGTCAAAGGCAGTCGCACTACCACTGCGCCACATTCCACTAGTAAGCGGATTAGCTAGCACAGTAAACCTACTTATACTTTTATATTGGTTCTAAATTTATCGGGAGACGAAATATCTCTCGACTAGTGTTGATTACCTGAACTTAGGCTGGGAACACACACTTAGCATGATTTTGCCGGATCCGACAGCTTATAACATTCAAGGTACATGAGGCCGCCGCATCAGAATGCGAGCGTCACAGGCTGTCATTAGCGTGCTGGCTGTCTGCCTATCACAAACCTTAATAGTTTGATATGCGCATGAAATAATGGGATTAAAATGATAATTTTTAGAACTAATAGCAACATTATTTTGAACTAGGTGGCGCCGTTAGCGCTCTTTTAGATTGAAGAATCATCTGTCAAATTCAATACTTGATAAAAACGATTACTTATATCTATCTGTGGCAAATCACTACTGAGGTTTTTCCTAATTTGCACGAGCGCCACCATGAGGAAGAAAACGAACAATTCAAAAAGTTCCCGATAATTTTAGTTTGTAACATATGGGTGACCTATTTATGGCTACGTTAATAAGCTTACGCAAAGCAATCAAGCGGTTGAAAATGGGTGCAGTTGAATAGTGCCTTTACTGCTCAACTTGCCAGGTTCACTACCGTGCACCCAGGTAAACAAAAATGATGTAGTTGCTAATAATTCAGACTTTAGTGCGAACACATTAAAAGTACATTATATGCTGTAAACGGCAAAGATAAGTTGTCAAGTGCACAAAGTTATGTGACAGAATCCATAATCTTAGCCTTAATTTTAACATTTTTCATTGTAATTTTTAGTCTACAAGTATCATTTTATTATTGTAGTAGATAAGAAATTATATCAGCCTATTCTGTTCCACTGCTAGGCAAAGGCCTCCCCTCTCCCTTTCCAGACTTTGCTGTTACAGACCAGTTCGAGTCGTACTGTTTGTAAATTAGAAAAGGGGGTGTTAAAATAGGTTTAGACTCGCAATAAAAACTCATTTAAGATAGAAACTGCCTTCTTTCTATGTGTCAAATACATACTTATATTAAGCAGGCAAATAAACTTAAATGTAGGTTCCCTGCCTGCGTCTGTATTTCCGAGTGCATATAACCTGAATCTCTTTAAGTCTAGAGTGAATAGGCATCTTCTGGGCAAGCTCACTCCACCGTAGATCCCATCTCTGCTCTAGGGTAAGATTGGGGTCAAGAGAAAGCCCATCATATAAAAAAAAAACAGGTTCGGTGCTTATAGTCACATACCTATGTAGAAGTATCGTTTCTTGTCCTCTGGGTCTCTCAAAAAGTTGACTGGAAGATAATCTTAATAAGAAAAGCTCGCTTTTGTTTCTTTATTATTTTCTACTGTCTCTTTGTTATTGTGTTCTATTTTTGCTGCTGTGATAACATACACACCTATATACTACGTGTACATATTATCAGCATTACCTTTTCTCAACACCTTAGATATGTACTTGTTTGTTTTCGCCTTGATTATTTCCTGCAATGAATCATCCATCAGCTAATTAATTCAGATAAAATAATTCACATTTATTTTATTGACCTACTTTTTCTCCTTATCTATCAAATTCTCTAAGTGTCGAGGTACCTCAATATCGTATTACACTCAATATGCACTTCTTATTTAAAATGACCTAGCTTTAAAAATTGCATTTGGCAACAGCAAGAATACTTATTATGTTCTGTCACCAAAAAATCACAAGTGCTACATTTTAAATATGTAAACTTTATCTCTAAAATGAATAAGTAATCCTGGATAAAAAACGAATAAGCTCATTGCTATGACTTCCGCACTTTGTTTACTTACAAGTTTGTTTTAACTCGCTAGATGACTGGGTCGTTAATAAAATACACAAGTAGTACGCCTTAAACTGTTGTCTAAAAAGACTATAAACTCCTTTTATAGTTTTTCGAAATATTTAAAGTTAGAACTAATAAACAGATGATAATAATAATAGAACAGTAAGTGAATTAACGCCATCCGAACTAGAGAGACGTGACGTCATCTCTTTGCAATTTTTATGCAAAATATCGTTTTAAAAAGTAGCTCATTTGACTTGATCATGCCCATTAAACGAACGGAACGATACAAAAGCCTGAGAGCAAGTATTTCGATTATTTGGGATCGTTTTATGATAGTTTGAATACACAGTTTCGTGACCAGAATGAATGTCAGTTGTATAAAAGTTAATAGAATGCATTTTAGCTGACAACTTGTATCATACTTCATGTGCACTTATGCAGACAATGCAAAACACGGTGACATAATAAAGAGTTCATTGACCTTGTCATTCTGTTACGTGACAAAAATCAAAACGACCTTGGCGAAATTTTTATTATTACCCAAAAAAATTAAAGAATCATAATGTAGGCTTTTCTCACATTTGACACACAACACAGCGCTAAAATAACGCACGCGTAACGCAGCGGTCTGTCTGATCCATACTAGTAACGTCAATCCCCGTAATAGCTGTTGACGCGGGTCCAAAGCACGACGTGAGTCGTGACGCTGCGCTAGCGCTGCGTCAACAGCGGCAGTGTGCGTTGGGACCTGCGTTTAGTTTCTTGGATTTCTTTATCCATTGAAAGGAACGTAGTGCTTTTCCTAACATCTGGTACAGGTATGATCTTTATCGTGATACCTTACTGTTATGTTTTGAGAGCTATGACCCCATAACATTTAACCAGGCAGCAGTTAGTCACCCATGGGGTTCTTGCAAGGGTTTGGCCATAATAAGCTTTTATGTCTGGGTTTTTGAATGTTAAGATGGCTTTGTCCTTAAAATTCGTCATAAACCCAAGAAGTAAATTTTTTTTCAACAACTTTCCTGAAGACACTTTGAGAAAAAAAATGCTCTAGTCAAATATAGAAGAAAACAAACATTTTAATTTTCGACCTTTAATTTGGATTAGCTGGTTTACCATTATAATAGTGTCAAGAAAATAAAGTTGGTATTTCCATTTAAAAACGCAAATTAACTCATTAAAACGATGTGGTACCTATATCATCAGTCGGCACGGAGGAGAACGCGTCGGTGCGATTTTGTTCAAAACCAAGCTCACTGGTTTTTGCGGGGGGAGAGGTAATTATCGCTAAACGCAATTGGCTTTCGCAATGACCGCATATTTTGTAGAGATGGGAAAAATAAATATGTAAAATTATATCGATATTTTATATCACCGTTTAATAAGTTTACTCATATTATGTGTAAGAAAATTTATTGAAACATGTGCATGCTAATATTAATATAGCGATATATGTATAAAAAAAAATAATAAGTACCTACTTACATTGTGATTTTAGGGTATGTATTGAAATAATTGTACCGAATTGGAAACGACCTGTTACGATCATTTTGGATGGTAGGGCTGGTTGGCGAGACGATGCTGGTCAGCGGACAGACAGACGGACATGACAAGATGATATATTGACCTACCTATTGATATTTTGTTCTGATTTCATAATAAATGAAATAGTTACAAATTGACTCGAGAGTGTTGGTGTATTTTTAGGCGATAGGCTGACAACCTGTCACTATAGTGATGTGATACACATGTTTTCTGAAACAACCTTAGAAAACAAACATCAAAAATGTCATACGCGGCGATAGTGGCCGTATTCTTACCATTGGCCATTAACGCTCTGCCTACCCCGCAAGGGATAAAGGCGTGATATATGTATGTATGTATGTATGTTACAAATTGATATTCGTCTAGCGCAAGATCTTTTATTTATAATAATGGAACACGAAATTTTGGCGCGGGGGGAATGCGTCCGCGCCACTCCTTATACCCCGAATGCATTCATTCATATAATATACATTGTAGGTAAGTTGTTAAGTACGTACAATAACATAATTCTTTTATGACGATCCCAGAATTATCGATAAAATCATTCTATACTTTTGAGAACAGTGGTATAGCACTAATACGAAGAAAGAGCCAGCCTACGTATGGACACACCCGTGCGTTAGAAAGGGATAGCAATGAAAGACATCAACGGGAGCGCATCAGAAATTATAAATATGGAATTATTTTTCATTAAAATGAAATTTTGAAAGAATCAAGCATAAAAATGTTTACCTATAAAATGTTATCCCGTCTTTTGCGGAAGTTGATGTTGTACTACACTTTCCACACCATTTCACTGCACAGGAAGGCATTCTTGTTTACGTTTATACGCCAAAAAACGAAGCGCGGAACGTCCGTTCTTTCGCGCAGTCTCAACCCGACTAATCAAAATTTTGATGCGTCTGCTCTATAAGGCATACATCAAGTGAGTGCGGTCGCCCCCGCATGCGTTCTCCACTGGTTACTGTCCTCCGTGTCAGTCGGCTTTCCTTATCCCGTTCTCTGTCGGTGCCGGCTACCTAACCTAGGGGATTTCATATAGAACCAAGCTTTTACACATAATAATACAGAGTGTAAAAAAAATCTGCCGTGTGATGCCGGCTTAGAATAGCATCACCCCACATCCTTCCCGCGGGTGTCGTAAGAGGCGACTAAGGGACTCGAGAGTATTAGTGCATTACAATTTTTAGGCGACAGGCTGACAACCTGTCACTATAGTGATACGCATGCTTTCTGAAACAACCTTGGAAAACAATCCTCAAAAATGTCGGACGTGGCGATAGCGACTGTATTCTTACGGCTGTTAACGCTCTGCCTACCCCGCAAGGGATAAAGGCGTGATATATGTATGTAAGTAAAAAAAATTGCTGCAAATATTTCAAGGGGTGAACCAGCCCATGAAACTAAAAAACTTTCCTCAAGAAAAATAGGTAGGTAGAATTATGAGAAAAAATTTTGGACCTCCCATACAAAATTACCACACGACCAAGTCAATTTGTATGGGAGGTCCAATTTTTTTTTTAATATTTATCTGACACCTTAAATAATATAAGCATTAAATGACCTTTTGCTATATACTAAAATTATATTTCTTTTACATTACCCATATTACAACATAGGTAAACAGTATAAAGGCTGTATCTTATTTGATATAAACTTTTAACAAGAATGTGATAATCGTGCTAAATAACGGTTGACCGTGAACTACCCTAAAGGCAATATATTTTACCCGATGCCACAGAAGAAGGGTTATATGTATATTGGATTACATTTAATAAAAAAAATAGGAACCTCCCATATAAACTATACCAGCAAACCGTATGGAAGTTCCAAGTTTTTATTTTTAATATTTAAAAAAAATGTTTCTGATGGAAAGTGTTTATTTCTATGACTACTATTATTTATAATGCGGTAGAACACAACCTAAAAATACTTGTACTTCATTAAATGTTAAGTAGTTAGTTAATTAAATGTATCCTAATATTATGTGAGCAATCTTTTTTACGAACCGAAACTGCAAAGCGGATTTTGACATAACAATGAGGTGTCATCAGATTCATTTCAGAAAAGCTTATGTTGGTTGTATTAAAATTTCATAAAAAAAATGGCGGATTTTAAATGCGAAATCAATATAAATTTGAAATTATCGCATTCGGGTTTTCTTATTAATGATCATTCTTGTTTGTATTTGTATTGAGTGAATACCATCAAGATCAGTGTTTTTTTTTTAACAGTGGCAAAGTCCCGTTACAGGGACATTCTTTTCATTAACAAAAAAAATATATTTTTCTTACATAACATTAATAACCACAACAGTCTCCTTTTGGTAAATATTTACTCAGTTCTTTGTCAGACATGTAAAGCAACTGCATTTTTACGCCATTGATGCTCTGCCTACTCTGCAAGGGATAAAGTCGTGATATCTATGTGGTTGTTATAAAGAGCCCTGCAAAGGGCAAGAGCCGTGGCAATGTCCTTTATATCTTCTCGCTGGTTATACAACTATTTAGCTTTAAAAATAGCACAGTCTTGAAGACATGGTTCTAGAATAGTCTATGCGAACTTGTTCTGAGAAAAAAAACTTAAGCAGCCCTTTTTAATTTTCCCGTTTTTATTTTATAATCGGAACCCAAAAGGCGTGTTCTAGACGTAAGACTGAATAATATTCTCTTTAAAAAAAAGTTGCACCTTCCATACAAGCCAGCCAGCCGGCTAAGTCATGAAAGGTTGTATGTGAAGTCCAGCATTATTTAATTTTTTAACATATGTTCCTTGGGTAAAGTTGTTCAGTTTCATGGGCTGGTTCACCCGTTCAAAGAAAGTTAGTGCTCTTTCTAACACGCTGTATAGTAAGTAAGTCTTGCCTAAAATTACTGTATGTCTGGCCTAAAAATTATTAACATAAAAAATACAAGATATACAACAACTACTTAAGTTTCTGCTTGAGATTTTAAACTGCGATGAAGTTTCATGACCGCTTTATCATCGAGATACAAAGACGACACAACATAGTAGTTTGCAACTTAAATAAATTCTTAAACAGTAAACGAGGCGCCCCAAAGCGTTGCCTTTAAAAACTTTCTCAAGTTTAAAAAACACGAGCACCTTTGTATAAAAACTTGGTATTTTGGGGAAAAAATAATAAAAATTGAATTAGCGCAAAGAATAATTACATGGAAAAGACGAATGTCAGCACCAACGCGTGTATTTGCATTGTTTGACAGACGCATCCGTAGACGCAGGTTCATACGTTGGACCTACGTTATAGTACCTAAGCGAAATTTGAAATTTCCTTATATCTGACAGACGCATGCGTTACGGATGCACTAACATAGTGCTCTGTTGTGCGTTGAGTGTGAGAATCACCTTACAAGTTTGTTTGTAGTTTACACACAGTTTCCCGGTTGCTGGCTATGTCACGAAGACGGCGGTCGTTACACAACCATGTCAGAAGCCTGCTACTTTTAGAACGCGGTTGAAAAGTTCTGACACTAGGGTTCATCAGGTCGTTGGAAGACACGGTGTCCCACACGAGAAGAAGAAGAAGTTTACGCAAGCTTTTCCCATAATTTTTACATTAGTATTCTAAAGAGAGGTTATTTTGTGATTCATATTCGTATTTGTAAAGTGAACACGTAAGAGTTAAAAGTACCAGAAATTACAATGTCCAAAGAACCGTTTACTAAAATGTGTTTTGAAGTAGATACCCACGTATTTTTCCTCATAGCAAATCAGCTGTACAGGGTTTAAAAAAATTTGCTGCAAATATTTTAGGGGGTGAACCAGCCCATAAAACTGAACAATTTTTTCCCAAGGAACATAGGTCGAAATAGAAAAAAAAATTTAGGCTTCCCATACAAAACTACCGACCGACCAAGTCAATTTGTATGAGAGAATCAAATAATTTTCTTAGGCTGCCCCCACATTGGGCGTTGGCCGAGCGTACGCGTTTCCTGAGCGTACTGCCGGCGTCGGCGCGGCGCGGACGTCGCGTCAGCGCACCGTGTGCGGGGCGCGGGCTTCGCGTTGTCCAGCGCCGCGCGGGCGCTGCGTGAACGCCGCGCAGACGCCGCGCTTACGTCGCGTTCCACAGGCGTTCGGCCGCCCGTGTCCCCCGCACACATTCCCCCCCGCGCCCGCTAGCATCTCAGTTGCGGCCGAACGCCCGTGGAACGCGACGTAAGCGCGGCGTCTGCGCGGCGTTCACGCGGCGTTCACGCAGCGCTGGACAACGCGAAGCCCGCGCCCCGCAGACGGTGCGCTGACGCGACGTTCGCGCCGCGCCGACGCCGCCAGTACGCTCAGGAAACGCGTACGCTCGGCCAACGCCCAATGTGGGGGCAGCCTTATATTTCGACCTATGTTCGTAGGAGAAAATTGTTCATAATTCACCCCTTGAAATATTTGCAGATAATATTTTTAGACCTTATATTATATTTGTGTTGGGTACTGTTTTTGCCCCGGACTGCTTGATGAGGAGCAAAACCTAACCTGGAAATATTAACCAGTTGTTCAAACAACCAGCCCAATTACGCTCTTGGGGCGAGACTGGGCTCATGAGTTGTTCTGGGAGAAACGGATTGGTTGGATTATTTTCCTGTGTAGGTATACTCATACGCAAGAGTCAGGATATCCGTAGCACTAGCTACGTGGCTACGATACCATGTAGTATTGTGTTCATTAATACTCTTTCTCTTTTCGTGTGAGACACAGTCCAACGACCCAATGAACCCTAGTGTCAGAATTTTTCAACCGCCTTCTCTAGTAGCAGGCTTCTGACATGGTTGTGTAACGACCGCCGTGTAAGTAATCATGAACAGCAACCGGGATTATATTAACCAAAAATTATACTAGCACATTGTATCAACCAACGAGCAGTAGTTTACATACATACATAAATACACATACCACGCCTATATAGGGCGGGGTAAGCAGAGCGTCAACAACTGTAAAATTACGTTCGTTATCGCCACCTCTGACAAATGTTTGAGGGTCGTTTCAGATAGCCATGCATCATTATAGCGACAGGTTGTCAGCCTGTCGCTTAAAATTGCAATACACATGAGTCCCTTAGTCGGTTTCTACAACCGGGAAAGAATGGGGTGATGCTATTTTAAGCCGGCTTCACAGGAATTCTAAGCCAGCAGTACTCTTAATTTGACGTATACTAACGTTGGGTTTGCGCACTTACACATTCACATCCCCAGCCAATTTATACGCACACAAGCACTACAAATAATTGTGTCCTGCTCGTCTCAATGAGCTGGACTACCGCGCGTTTTTGTTTGAGTGTCAAGAAAACAAGAACCTATTCCCCCTTTATCGTAATTTCAGTCTTATTTTGTAATATAATGTCACATACAGTTTTCATAGAAAGGTACATCAATTCTTTTACTTCTACGCCCACAACAGTCCAATGCTGGACATGGGACTGTTTTGTTTTGGTTCGGCCTCCACCAATATGGGGTTTTGCCATACTCACCACGCTTGGCAGACGGATTCGCGAGCGTAGTGCAAGATATTGTAGATATTCAGGGAGCGCTGCTGCCCGTTCCCTAGATTCGTCCCTTAGTCGCCTTTTCCGACACCCACGCGCGGAAATGGGCTGATGCTATTCCAAGCCGGCACCACTCGGTACATCAATACAAGTATCTTTAACTATTCATTTACACAGCTATCATATTATTTACTTCTGACGCTAAGTCACGGTCTGGACCCCTTCTGTGTAATCTATTGTTTGATTGATTATACATTGACGATATACTAATTAGTCATTGAACCAATGCATGTATTGGTTGACAATGCTCGAACTACATTCGAATCACGTCAATGTCACGTTTGTAATTCATTGCGGGTTATGTTGTGAAATTTTCGTCGGTGGACAGTGGGCACTGAAGGTTTGATAGGTCAATGTACAACGAACTGACCGTGACCTAAAGATGAGATCAGATTGGATCTTGATGCGATTTTATGGGATTATATTACCTGCTAGCATCGTCCGGAGAGATAATATGATAGTCGAGAGTGTGTAT
Organism: Keiferia lycopersicella; assembly: GCA_029255805.1. Lineage (NCBI taxonomy): Eukaryota > Metazoa > Arthropoda > Insecta > Lepidoptera > Gelechiidae > Keiferia > Keiferia lycopersicella. Next base: position 2,630,756 of record JARACZ010000018.1, read on the forward strand.
TCTCTTTACCTTATCCCGATTCTCTGTCGGGGTCGGCTACCTAACCTAGGGGATTTGACGTGGAACCAAGTTTTTACACAGACCGACTGCCACATGACCTTTGCGATCCGAAAGCTAACCTGGCCCGAATCCTAGGTTAAGTCCCATTAAAATATCGTCTGAATTAAAATTTTATTTGAATGTGGGTTTTATTACGATGTTGTCCCTTAATGAGCAGTCGTTAGTATACGTAAGTAAAAACACATTGAAACATGGCGGGGATCTAACTCGGGTCTCACGATTGTAAGACCGGCGTCCTAACCACTTGGCTACCGACGCTTTTTCGTATGTATGTGTGAAATATTATAAACATTATAACGGGCTACAGCCCAAACGGATTAGCGGATGTTGATATGATTTGAGATGTCGTTAGTTTTGTATCAGCAGTGCAATTTATACTATTTATTTATAGTTTTAAGTCCAACCATTAAGAAAGAATACAACGCAGGTTGAGTTTACCTATTATTGGGTGTACATATAGTCATAAATTATTATAAGCACTATGTATCTAGGTTAAGTTGATATGTATTTACCTGTTGGTGAACCTAATAAAATAAATAAAATACTAGCTATCATCATCATCTTCATCACATCGACGTAGGACTCCCCCAGGGCACGCAGCTAGTCACGATTTCCGCTTCTAAGACTACTGGTTATATTAAAATTTCATAATTCAATATAGTGGATTGTAAACGTGAAATAAAACTAAGAATCGAAGTAGGGTTTTTTTTAAAATAATATTATGTACTTGTTATCTCATGTGTTTAACGAGTTTTTACGTACGATACTTCCTCATACCTACTCGTAATTTGATCCGCTACTTTGTGATATATAAGTAATTTAATATACACCTATAGAACCTTTACCTTTAACCACCGGTAGAAATGGAAATATTATCATCATCTTCCATTGGACGGTAAAATAGGCGGGTTCTCAAGTGGAGGCCACATCATGGCAAGTCTAGCATTGGAGGCCTTCAGCCAGATCGACTGATGACTTCAAGAGAGAGGTTGGTGGTAAAATTACGGTCGTTATCGCCACGTCGGAAAAATATTTCAAGGTCGCTTCAGATAAGTCGCGTATCACTACATGATAGGTTGTCAGCCAGTCGCCTAAAATTGCTATACACATGAAACGTCCCGAGTCCCAAAGTCACCTCTTACGACACCCATGGGAAAGAAATGGGGTGATGTTATTCTAAGCCGGTTTCACAAGGCAAATCGCTTTGTTGTAGGTATCTACATAATATGCTAATCACCTCAATGGTTAATTAGCACCGATATGCAGCGATTATGTCATTAATGTCATTATCAGCTGATAACGTATAGATTCGAATGTCATTACCATTATCTGTTTGTGTTAGTTAAATTGTGCATTAATTTAAATATCATTGCACATGTTAATAATCCGCCGGAGGTGTATCCGATTATAGATGAATTAAAATGTCAACGAAATATGACACGAAAACATAATACTAGGCATACACGTATCCAAATATTACATAACTTAAACATAAATACGAAATTGTACATAAAACAATAAATGGACGTTACTCAAAGAAAACAAGGGGTACATACAATATAGGCGATCTTACCTATTTCTACCAGGCAACATTACAATAGTTTTATTCATAAAGTTTAAAAACCACCAAATAAGTACTTGTAACTTACGAAAATAAAACTGCTACGAAAATGTGTGTTATAAGTAACTGCCACGATCTGAAGTATCGTGCGGTGCGTTTGGCCTCTTTCACACCTAATAACGCACAACGCAGCGCTAAAACAACGAAGTGGTCTGTCATATCCACATTAAAAATGTCAATCCCCATACTAAAACCGCCCAACCACTGTCGACGCAGTTGCGTCAAAATACGCAGATGCGTTTAAATAACTTAGCTGCGTCGACAGCGGTCGAGTGGATTTAATATGGGGATTGACGTTTCTAGTATGGATCTGACAGACCGCTGCGTTGCGGATGCGTTATTTTAGTTCATCCGTTGTGCCTTACTTGTGAAGAAGGCCTTTTGATTCACCTTTTTTCCTGCCTTCGTTCACGTTACCCACTAATTTTACTTTGTATGTTCACATGGTGATACAACATTGTAATACATAATGATAATTGATGATCTGCTGGTTCTTAATAGCATGATTATAACCAATCATGCACTACGTGTTGAGTTCTTGAGTTGCATTCAGCCTTGAACTTAGCAATCGAATATTAGGAAACAAAGTGCATCCAAGGTTCCGATTGCATGCAGTTCATTCAACGTGCTTGCAATTTGTTAAAAACTGGTGCAAATAATTATAATTACCTATCTAAAAATATTACTTATAGGTACTGCCGTGTAAGAATTTAGGCTGCTTGCTTTACGATAATAATTATTATAGAATTTTTTTCAGGTATTATAATTTTCCAATAAAATATTAAAGAACCAGTCTTCTCATATCACACGTTTTTCTACACATATTTATTTCACACAAAAAACGCAATCTTAGCGACGAATGTCAAAAGATCACACAATATACTGCCCTAAGGCATGTTCCCTTTCTCTTTCTTTACTCCTTCTACGTCCAAAACAGCCCATATTAGCATGAATTGCGATAATTATTGGGCTCGGCAAGCCGATTGGCAAGCGCAATGCAAGGTGTTGTCGATATTCACATTGAACGCTTCTGCCCATTTCCTGGATTCATCCCTTGTTCACCTTTATGACACGCATGGGGTGATGCTATTCTCAACCGGCGTCTCGCGACCAACGGTCACAGTCCTTCTTTGCTAACTCAATAATTTCTTCCACAGTGTTCGACGCCACGGCAAAACCGCCAGCAGGCATCTTATCTGGCAATGGGAACCAATATGGCGACTTCGACGAATGCCTGAGTGTGGACGGCCCAGTCCGCGGGAAGTATTGCCTGGCCAGTCTGGAAGTGCAGATCGGAGGAGACAGCAAAATGAACGAGATTGACAAACTGGTGCATAGTGGACACTACATCAGAAGCAACGTCACTGACGTGAGTATTTGGTTTGCTTGGGTTTCTGTGCAAGCTTTCGATGTACCTTTAAGATGGATCACAGGATAGGATATTGCGGTTTGTGTCAGTCAGTATGCAAATGGCAGTTTTTGCGAGCTGCACGACAGACTTTTCGTTTTCGTGCGATTTCATACAAAAGCATTCGTCAAAACAGCCGCACCAGCCATGTCTATCTTTCTATTTTTTCTCTTTTATGCAAGTAAGTACTGCCTGGTTTTATCTAAGTTTTTGAAAATTATGTCATTAAAGATATATGTACCGACTATCTAAACGCGATTGTCGAGTAGCTATGATACCTACTCGTATCAAAGGTCTCATATAATCTAAACTTTTCTCGTTGATACTATCAGACGATATGTTATCAGACTTTTTGCATTACTTTTGAACTATACAGGGTTAATTTTTAGTTAGTACGCAAACTTTCTAGGGTGTTTCTACTCATGATTCTGAACAACTTTTACTACGGCACCACCTGCGAAATCGCTAATAAAAGTTGGGTGTTCCATAGAAAAATTCATACCTATTCGGCAAAATTATTATTAAACCATTTATTGTACACAATATAACACAAAGGACATAACATTAAGAACAATACCCAACAGGTCAGCTTATTTCTAAAAAGAAATCTCTTCCAGCAGACCTAGGGTAGTGAGATGGCATAAAGTGAGGCAGTTGACGTGTACAACATACTAATATACCTATAATAATTTATAAAACAAATATTTTAGAAACAATACCTACTTATATAAATAATATACCTACACTACATAATTATTACATAATAATACCTATATTTATATACGTACATATATACACCATAAATATATATACCTATAAATTAATTTGGGAGAGAAAGATAATGCTATGAAATTGTATGGAGCACCCAACTTTTTTTTTGTGATTTCGCAGGTAGCCCCATAGTAAAAGTTCTTCAGAATTATGAGTAGGAACACCTTGCAAAGTTTGTGTACTGACTTAAAAATAACCCTGTTTAAAACTATGGAAGAAAATAGTTCCCATTCTAAACAACTGTTTTTTTTTTTTTCAAATGTTGAGAGAATGAATGAAAGGAGATTGACGAAAGATATATATAAGGCGAGTGTTAGAGGAAATGTTGGAAGGGGAAGGCCGCGAAGAACCTACCTGAATCAAATCGGGGACGTATTAAATAAAGGTCAGGTCAGAAGTACCCTAAACCGACGAGCGTGCATGAAAAGACTGATGAATGTAGAAGAAGCGAAAGAAGTATGCCAGGATCGTAGCAAGTGGAAGGAAATAGTCTCTGCCTACCCCAGCGGGAAAGAGGCGTGATTTATGTATGTATGTATGTATGTTTTTTCCCACATCGGTGAAAATCGACATTCCCTTTGGCTGAATGTCTGCAATTTTAATTTATTAAGGCTCCAGAAATTGTTTAGTATTTGTCTTTTGCTGAGGCGTATTTATTTCAAGTCGTTCGGATTTTCTTAGAAATTCGCCTCTGAAAGTCGAAACTAAATTAAATACTAGGCGGAATAAGATTCGTCTCTTTCAAGATATTAATTACTATTTACTTCACAAAATTGTATCTTTGACGATTTGAGTTATAACTTTACTTTCAGTTGCGTTATTGAGATTTAAATAACTACCTTTTATAAGAATTGAAAAATTACTTTAGAACGCAAATTATATTGGTGGATTCTTCTGCATAGCTCAGGACTTTGAAATAATGAGAAAATAAAAATACAGAATTTTTTTCTTTAGTACCGAGGCCGGAACTTTTTTTTTTATTATTAAACTTTATGCACTAAATGTGTACATGGGCGGACTTAATGCCAATGGCATTATCTACCAGTCTACCTTAGGGCATGTGGAAATGTACTGCAGGTGCAAAAATCCAAATTACTTAATTTAATTCATGAAAGAATAATAAATAAATCCTATAAACACTTAAATAATACATAAATATTACTTATACTAAATATATAATATATAGAATATACATATATATACCTCACATACGGCACTATGAAAATGTTAAACGAACGAACTTCAGATCTACCTTTACATTTTGAAATAAATAAAAGTGACATGTGACAAATATTATGGGTGTTCTATCTATTTTGCCAAGGTAACTGTAACGACCGCAAGTAATGCTCTCGCAATTTGGTCTTAAATACCTGTCGGCTAGGGACTTTTCTAAATCTTGTAGTAACTATCTGTATCACTTAAAAGGATTACTTCACGTAGGTGCTTCTCAAGAACTACATGAATATCCAGTATTATTTGATCTCTTAAATATGTTCTACTGATAATACAAAAGTACAAACTCTTCGGAAGACTTTTTTTTACGCCACAGAATAATCAAAATTATGTATTATATTATATATTACATCTTAAACAGTAAACTAGCGGTCCGCCCGGCGATTACATCCTATATGATAATCGTTACGTACTTACTAAGTTACTTATCGAGTGAATAAGATATTTTTGCTATAATAATACATCTCCTTGAATCCACTCTCTCTATTGCAAAAGGCCACATCAAAATCTGCAGTGTGGTTTAAGAAGTGGAAGGTACATAACAGACTGATAAACGCGAAAAGCGATTTTATAGTATTCTTTGGTACAACTAATTATAGTAAGTAATTGAACAAAGAAATTGATGGCAGTAATCTTGTCAGTGGGGCAATGAATGCAAAAGTAGGTAGGTACATAGATTTCTGCCATTTTCTGCTCCGGGCAGCACGCGATGCCGTTCTTCACCTTATTAAAATATTACTTAGATAATAGTTTTATTTTTTACACTTATTATAGAAGAGACTCTGCGTTCAGCGACTCAGAGTTGTGAAAACTTTGTTCTATCATTGAATCGCACACCTTGACGGACACTAGAGCAAATGAGATAGGTATAAAAGTGTAAAAGAGACACATGCCAAGAGAATATGACATTGCATCTGACAGGCATTTTATTATGTGAGAACCACCATCTATCTATTATATCAAAATTATATATCAAGTTACACTCTGAGATTGATGGAGGAAAAATGGAGTAAGAAAATTGGCTGCAAATACTGTATGGGGTAAACAACTTCATGAAACTGAACAACTTTTCCAGGGGAACATAGTTCGAATTATAGTTAAGATAGTTAAACGCTATTTAACTGTTTGAAAGATCCGCTGGTTCGCTACTTAAAATAGTTGCTCTACATCTTTATGTATCTAATTATGTCGTTTCATAAAAAGTACGTACATAGGTAAATTTATACAAAGGGTAGGTACCATAATCTTTCTTTCTTTTCAGTACTTTACATCACATTTTCTCCTCGAGACTCCTTTCGTGGGACAGGATCTAAATAGGCTTCTCGGGCACGCTCCATTGTTGACCCAATCTTTACCTGACATGGGCCTTATTAGGTCAAGAGCGTGTAGTATGCAACTCAACTTGCATCTAGGTCAATCATGACTTAGCTGAAAGGTGGGTGCATCGACACCAAATGTGATGAAATATAATACAATAATTGAAGTGTTTAGTTAGCATTTAAGGTTTCCTTATTAATTATTAAGACCAATAAAACATTCTTACTTTACCTCTCAACAAAGACAGTTGTCTTATTTATCTCAACCCTGCAGCCCTCGCCCTCACTATACTTTATGGCGACCTGCAACAACGGACCTCTACGTGGGAGATTGAAGATTGGGAAGAAACAAAAAATGAAAAATTAGAAGATTCATCCAGTTCCAGCTAACCAATTTCGTCGTTGACTCAAAATTGAAGATTCGTCCGGTTCCTGTACACTATTTTCGTTGGAAACAATTTGGAAGATTCGCCCGGTTCCAGTAATCCAAATTCGTCGTTCCGTTGCACTATCAGAAGTTACCAATTTCGACATGGGAAAAAATATTTCAAAAGAAGAAACTATCATCGCCCAAACTGCCAGCGGAGATGCCCAAGCCACTCAGAAAAATGCAACAGGCGTAACTACAACAGACATCTTACTCATCGTCATCATCGTGATATTAATCGTCGCAATATCTCACTACATCTACAAGAAGTGTCGTAGCAACACTGTGCAAGCTCTACGACGAGAATTAAACTCAGCACTTCTCGTCAAGTCTACGGCTAACACTTTCGCCGTTTAGACGCACAATCATCATCGTCGTCAACATTGTCGCAGAGAAGGAGCGGTGTCCAGGGTAAATCCCGGCCCACGGAGTCCAGGGTATAGCCCGGCCCATCACAGAACGAGCGGTGTCCAGGGTTTTCCCGGCCCACGGTGTCCAGGGTATAGCCCGGCCCACAACGTACCACGGCGCGCAGAAAAGTCAAGATTTCATCCCTACGCAGCGTCGAGGACATCGCAGCGTCCGAATCAAGCTTTTCCGTCTTCAGAAGAAAGGCCACCCTGTGACGACAACAATGTACTATACTGCCTAAGTACAAAAACCAGTAAGTGCGTTTTACATAATAACTTAGGGATCAGCTGACTTCAATAATGTTTACCGCGACGGGTCGATAATCTGCTGACGCCGAGAGAATTTATTGTTCCATTTATTTATACTAATTATGATTTAATTGTTTTATATAGGGTGTTAATTTCTTAATTTAGGTATGTCATGTGTGTTAGTTGAGCTTCAATCGTTAAAAGATAAAATATTTTATTTAAAAGAATATTTGCGTAAGTTAGGAAGTAGGAGAGATACAGATTTAGCACAGTCTAAATTTCGGGAAGCGGAATCCCTTTACTCTCAATTAGGAAATATTTTGTCTCGTGTAAAATCCTTGATAGAAAAATCTGAGATAGCCCCTAGAGATATAGATTCGATTAATGAAGTAGTTAAAGAAATCAAGGTAATTTACAGTGTGTTACTTTCTTACAAGCCAAAAGAAAACGAATCCGAAATGGCAACTAAACCTGATTTTGATTTAAAAACCGCTATCACGGTACTACCTCCGATGACAGGTCAGGAAGGTACAGCAAAGGCTCTTATAGATTCGATTGATCTATATAAAACCATGATATCCGAAACGACCCATACACAACTGATCGATTTTGTTTTGAAAATGAGGTTATCTGCAAGTGCGAAACTTCGTTTAAAGACCACTTATACCACAGTAGATTTGCTTTTAGCTGACATGAAGAAACACCTGATTCAAAAGAAATCAGCTGTCTCGATTCAATCGAAACTGCAAACTGCCAGACAAGGTCACAGATCGGTAGAGTCATTCGGTGCAGAGTTAGAAGAATTGTTTGTGAATCTCACTATATCTCAGTCGGACGGGGATGACACTAAGTATGCAATTCTGCGTCCCTTAAATGAAAAAGTTGCAATTAAACGCTTTGCAGACGGTTTATCTAACACGCGTTTAAGTACGATTATAGCTTCACGACAGTTTGAATCTTTACCAGAGGCTATTAGAGCTGCCATAGACGAGCAGACTCTAAATGTCAATAATGATCAGGTCATGCGGGTAAGGCACTATAATACCCCGGCGCGCAATGTATTTCGAGGAAACGCCCGAGGTAATTATAACAATAATTATAACCGCCATTCACATTTCTCGAGCGCAAAGTTCAATGCGCCAAACAACATGACCCAGTGTCGTTTTTCTGGCCCTTCGGTCAGCGGACATCGCGGATCGCGCGGACGTAGCAATCGTGGAGGCCGACCGTCGACCTCACGCCGTACCGCCGCCGAACGTCCCGTACGTTTTCCGCGAATTCACCACGTCTTGCAAGATCAAGACAATAGTGACAATAATGAGTCACAAGCAGGTGAAATGAGTAACAAGAACGTTTTTTTTCGTTCCCTTTGAGAATTATGTTTATAGTTTTAACAATACGAGTACGGTTAGGTTTAATATCAGTAATTCGGTTATTGATGTACTAGCAGATAGTGGTGCAAGCATATGCATCTTAAAGTATGATTGGGTTAGTAGAAATAATTTATTAGGATAATTGCGCAACGATAAGATAATTATAAGAGGTATAAGCGGTAGGTTAGAATCAGTAGGTTATTTATATTTAAATTTAGAGATTAATGGCTTATACTTTAGACAAAAGTTTTACGTGTTTAAGGAATTAATGTGCGAAGTAGATGGAATAATAGGAGAAAATTTCTTTATTCGGTTCGGAGCAATAATTGATTACAAAGATGATGTTCTACGGTTAACGTCAAATGATAAAACCGTAAATGTTCCGATAAAAAGTAAAGTCAGTTACAGTCACTTTATATCTCCACGCTGTGAGACAATTAAGCACATTCCGACTAAGTTGGACAGTGATTGTGTTGTTCTGTCAAGGGAAATAGCAGAGGGAGTTTTTGTAGCAGGGTTGATAACAAAACCAAAGAATGGTTCAGTCCCGATAAGGATACTTAATACGACAGACAAAGAAGTATCCATAGATTTTGCTGACTTTGAAATTCATAAATTAGACGAATATGAAGTCTGTAATTTTCATGAAGAAGGCATTTCGGTAGATCGCGTTAAAAAATTGTTTGAGTTGTTAAATTTATCAGAATTGAATAGCGAACAAAAACTTAGTATCGAGTCCATTTGTGCCAAATATGCAGATGTTTTTCATCTGCCCGGCGACAAGCTAAGTACGACTAATTTAATGTCACATAAAATAACTATAAAAGACAACGTCACTCCTGTATATACCAAGCCTTATAGAATACCGTTTTCTCAGAGACAGGAAGTTCAGAGACAGATTGACGAAATGTTAAAAAATGATATCATTGAAGAGGCCACATCCGAGTGGTCCAGTCCAGTTTTATTAGTACCCAAAAAAGTCGATAGGTCGAATGAGAAAAAGTGGCGATTAGTGATAGATTATCGAAATTTGAATAATTGTATAAAAGATGACAAGTTTCCGTTACCTAACATAACAGATATACTAGATTCACTTTCAGGAAGTATATACTTTTCCAAATTAGACCTTTCACAGAGCTATTACCAGTTGTCGCTTGACGAACAGTCGCGAAAATATACAGCTTTCAGCGTAGACAAAATGTATCAGATTTCTTTAGATGAAAGTTCACGAAAACCCACGGCTTTTACAGCAAATAATAAGATGTATCAGATGAAACGATGCCCTATGGGTCTGAAGACGTCTCCTAGTGTTTTTTCACGTTTAATGACCATTGCTATGTCAGGTATTAATTACAAGCAGGCATTTGTTTATCTAGACGATTGTATTGTTATTGGGAAAAACATAGAAAATCATAACAAAAACTTAATTAATGTTCTAGAAAGGTTTCGAAAGATCAATTTAAAATTAAATCCATTGAAGTGTGATTTCTTGCGAACAGAAATTATATATTTAGGTCACAGAATCACATCGCAAGGTATTTTGCCTGACAATGATAAAATACAAGCAGTGCAAAATTATCCTATACCAACGAACAATGACGAAGTCAAACGTTTCGTTGCGTTTGCAAATTATTACAGACGATTTGTACCAAATTTTGCCAGTATTGTTTATCCATTACATAAGTTATGCAAAAAGGATGCCAAGTTTCAGTGGACATCCGAATGCCAGATAGCTTTTGAGACCTTGAGATATGCTTTAGTACATTCACCTGTATTGGTTTATCCTGAATTTTCAGATCAAAATATTTTTCGCCTTCAGACAGATGCTTCGAAAACTGGGATAGGTTCCGTTTTGTCTAATGGAAATGGTCAAGTTGTAGCATACGCTAGTCGTAATTTAGAGCCAGCCGAAACGCGGTATCCCATTATTGAATTAGAACTGTTAGCCATTGTTTGGAGTGTGAGACATTTTCGACCGTATTTATATGGGAGAAAGTTCAAAATCATAACTGACCATAAACCTTTAATTTATTTGTTTAGCCTCAAAGATCCATCAAGTAGGTTAACTAAGTTTAGACTTTACCTAGAAGAATACGATTTTGAGATAGAATATGTAGCGGGGCGAGACAATGTAGCTGCAGATGCATTAAGTCGCATTCCCATTACAAGTGACACCTTGAAAGAAATGCAAACTCAAGTAGTTTCCGTTCTGACCCGGTCACAAAGGAAAAAACTAGAAACTGACCAGCGTCAAACGTCAGAGAATAGTACGGCACACGGGTCTGATCAACCTGTAGCTGTTGAAGTTCTTAAAGTTCCTAAGGATATAACAGAGCTCATTTTTGTGGATAATATTGATAGTTACACATGTGAAAGAAGTAATATAGTATCCAATGCGGGTTGTTGTGTATATGTGACGTCACAAGCTTCGATTTATCTGAGTACCCGATCGTTATCGACCCCAGAGGTGTTAGCGAGGGACCTGGAAGCCTTATGCAAAAGACTTAATATCGAAGAAATATTAATAGTAAAAAATAAAGAGATAGATTCATGCATGAAAATATTAATAAGAGAAGCAAAGAGACTTAATATTTTGTTCCCGCGATTTTTAATTACGAAGACTATTCAAAGAGTTGTGAATAGCGATGATAAAACGTTGATATTAAACGATTTTCATATTCTGCCAACGAGTGGACACGCAGGCATCAATAGGATGTTAAATAATATCAAAAAGTATTATTATTGGCCAGGTATGAATAAAGACGTAGCGAAGTACGTTAATCGGTGTAAACAATGTCAATTCGAGAAACACTCGAATAAGCACGTTAAGGAACCATTGTCCTTGACATGCACAGCGAATTCGTCTTTTCAGAGAATAAGTTTAGATATAATGGGCCCCCTAGAAGTAGATGAATTAGGTAATAAGTATATTTTAACGCTACAATGCGATTTAAGTAAATTCGTAGAAGCCTATCCTCTACAGAGAAAAGATACGGTAACTGTAGCACAGAGTTTCGTTAACAACTTCGTCCTTCGATACGGTAGCCCTCAGGAAATTCTTACTGATCAGGGAACAGAGTTCATGTCATCAGTCATGTCTGAAATTTGCTCTTTACTTAACATTAAAAAACTAAACTCAACTGCTTATCATCATCAGACGCTAGGTGCTTTAGAAAACACGCACAAATCGTTAGGTGCTTATCTCAGAATTCAGTGTCGTAATAACTCAACAAATTGGAGTACATGGTTACCTTATTGGTGTTTTTCATTTAATACAAGTGTACATACCGAGACAAAGTATACTCCTTTTGAATTAGTTTTTGGGAAAATTTGTAATCTACCTAGAAATTTAATAGGTGAAATAGATCCATTATACAACTACGATAGTTATCCTAAAGAGTTGAAATACAGATTACAGAGAGCACAAGCAGATGCTAGACAGAATTTAATTGTAAGCAAAGAGCATAGACGAGAAATTTGTAATAAAAATTGTAACTCTATTATTTACAGGGAAAATGACCTTGTATTATTACGTAATCAAACTGGAGATAAATTGGACAGCATATATACTGGTCCTTATAAAGTTATTTCTGACATGTCTCCGAATGTCAAAATTTTGAAAAATGGGAAGGAATATATAACCCATAAAAATAATACAAAGCCATTTACCCAATAGTGTTGTAAGGCAATAATAGGTTCTGTTTTGTACTACATTTTGATTTTGTGTTTATTTATTGGTATATACATAAAAATATTTTATTTAGTTTAATTTAAAAATATTTTTATTTTCTGTAAGAGGGGTGGTGTAGTATGCAACTCAACTTGCATCTAGGTCAATCATGACTTAGCTGAAAGGTGGGTGCATCGACACCAAATGTGATGAAATATAATACAATAATTGAAGTGTTTAGTTAGCATTTAAGGTTTCCTTATTAATTATTAAGACCAATAAAACATTCTTACTTTACCTCTCAACAAAGACAGTTGTCTTATTTATCTCAACCCTGCAGCCCTCGCCCTCACTATACTTTAAGCGAACCCTCTTGCTAATTAACAAAAACGTTGATGAAATTAGGAAAATGGTGTACAGGGCCCCAAATCTACTATTTTTTTGTCATTTCATCGAAGCTCAACTGTCATTCCATAGCCATTGTGATTTCCTTCACTTCAAACTATTTGCAGACTACGAAACTACTTAAATCATCCGACTGAGTTCCAATCGACATCCTACTGAAGCGATTTTCATTTAGCAGACTTAGGGCCTAAAAAGTGTGAATTTACAGGATGTGGAAATATACTTAAAATAGCTTTAGTTAAAAAAAGAAACTGAAAAAATCTCCAAAGCTTATGATCAACATAAAAAAGTGATCGATCAATCAATATCAAGCCATTCGTCAACTCGGTATCCCAAAAAAGCCAAAAATAGGTAGTCAGGGTATAAGATGTGCTATGCACCATTTTTCGGTGTGCATTAATTGGAGAAACTGTAAAAAAAAACACTACGGGACCAATATGCTGAAAAACGAATCAAAATTTTCGATCTCCCATACAAAAAAGTTCCTTGTTTTCCAGCATCCCGTAGTGAAAATCTTCATTATGGTGCCCTAAACAACATCTTTTTCTCCGAAACACGGTGTACCTACACGCTTTAAATTAATTAGTAAGAAAAAACATTGAAATGTCAAAAAAAATAATAACAATGTCTCAATTTTGAAGAATATCTTCAAATTGAAACATTTGCAAACTCCGTCCAATTAATTCTCTTCTGTTGTCAACACGACGTCTTTATCAACAATTTGCTGCCAAATTGAATCAACATCAATATTGTCTTTATTAAAGACTCATCTACACTACATGGTGTAGCAACAAACAAAAACTAGAATGTAGTAATTTCAAATCCACAATTTGAACTAATGTCATGTCACTTCTCACTTACGCTGCTCTGACGAATAGCGACACCACTTAATAATTTTATGAGGTACGTTTGTGCCGTGTGATGCCGGCTTAGAATAGCATCACCCCACATCCTTCCCGTGGGTGTCGTAAGAGGCGACTAAGGGACTCGAGAGTATTGGTGTATTACATTTTTTAGGCGACAGGCTGACAACCTGTCACTATAGTGATACACATGTTTTCCGAAACAACCTTAGAACACAATACTCAAAAATGTCAGACGTGGCGATAGCGACCGTATTCTTACGGCTGTTAACGCTCTGCCTACCCCGCAAGGGATAAAGGCGTGATATATGTATGTATGTATGTATGTATGGTACGTTTGTCAATATGGATTTTTGGGTCGTTCGTTGACTCTGTGTTCCATACCCCGGGTGGACAGCTAGTTTAGGTATCCAGGATCTGTTTTCAATGTTTATTCATCTGTCTACAACCACTTGGCTTACACTCTGTATGTCACATTGTAATTATTGTCCGTCGTCTTTAGGCGCGGCTCCGTGGTCTGAATATCAAGCGAATTCAAATTTGACGTACACAGCCTTGAAGTCTGGTCAGGTTCCACTCGAGTTTGTCCAGCTAATACCAACGTGACAGCTCTTAGCCGAAAATCATTGCCGTAGGTATAGAAATAAAGTAACATGGTAACGATTTGGTTGCTGTGTGATGCCGGCTTTGCCGTGTGATGCCGGCTTAGAATAGCATTACTCCATTTCCTACCCGTGGGTGTCGTAAGAGGCTTCTGAGGGACTTGAGGGTTTCTGGTGTATTACAACTTTTAGGCGACAGGCTGACAACCTGTCACTATAGTGATACACAAATTATCACAAACTACATATTTGTCAGACAAGGCGACAGCGACCGTATTCTTACGGCCGTTAACGCTCTGTCTACCCCGCAAGGGATAAAGGCATGATAGATATATGTATGTATGTTTGTATATTTCCCCCATAAGCTGGTTCACCCGGCAAACAACCACGTGGCAAATTGGTCCAGTAAATTATAAGATAGGACAGCTTTTCAGTCGAAATGCAGGGCATTATGAAAAAGGTAAAATCGCAAAATTGACTTCGTGTTCTAACTCAAAAGATAAAGAATAATATTTGAAACAACAATGCCTCTCGAAGTACGTTTGCCCCTGTATTGTTTATTATTTAGGATGTCCCGGGAAAGCTCTGACGCGTTATACTTATATAGCTTTATGAATGATCAGACCTCAGCTATCCTTACCCTTAGAGGCCACAACAGTCCACTGCTTGACATAAGTCTTCCCCTATTTGGGGTTGTTGCCATACTCGCCACGCTTGGCAGGCTAATTGGCGAGCGCAGATAAGATATTGCATTTGCAGGGAACGCTGCTGTCGGTTCACTTGATGATTATCCCTTAGTCGCTTTTTATAACACCCACGGGTAGATTTGGGGTGATGTCTTTCTAAGCCGGCACCACACGGCTACAATTATATATACATAAATAATTAAATTAATGATTAATAAAACATTGCTCCGCCATACACAATGAGACAATATGGATGATGACGTCTGCAAAATCCCAGAGTTACAGATAGTGTCTAGAATTACATTAAGTTTGCCTGACTCGCATTTTAATGTTGACGCACCTTTTTGATTATTAATAGCACCCATTTTATTATTTTTATTTATTTAGATGTACATTGGCGGACACATCTCATAACCTAACGACAATATTTTTTATTTATTTACCTACATACATAAGCTTAGATACACTAAACAGTCACAACAGTTTACCCTAAACCGCCACAACAGCCCACTGTTGGACATAAGCGTACCCTTTCGGGGAGTATTTCCAAGCCTCAATGTATTATTTTAACTATCGGCCACCCCAGCGGTTGTACCCGCTGTAACTCATTTTCCCATAGGAATAAATTGTTTTCCCGACAAATTATATACATAAAAACATAACTCTTGAATCCCACTATCTATTAAAAAATCTGCATCAAAATCCGTTGTATAGTTTTAAAGATCTAGGAAAGTTCGGTGCATACATAAATACAGACTAAGCCGAGGAACACACAACCGCTGTTGACGCAGAGATATCGCAGTGTCATCCGTCGAGCGGTCTATCAGTTCGACTGCGGTTGAGCGATCTTAATATGGGGATTGACATTTCTAGTATGGACCTGACAGACCGCTGCGATGTTTTTGCGCTCCGTCGTGCGTCAAGTGTGTTCCTCGCCATAGGCACAGACGCGGGAAGCGACTTTGCTTTATAATATGTAGTGAAGAGTTGTGGCAAAGTTCAGATGATGCAATAAAAAATTATATATTAAAAAATATAAAACAAAGTGTCAATTTTAATTGGAACTCTACATTTTTGTGACATCGTGTAGAATGTGCGTTATTTTATCGTAAACTAAAGTGCAACCAACATTAGGTATCAAGTACAAAATTTGTCTACGCATACGCACATTTCTTATGGTCAAAGCCAAATTGTTTTGCAATACAATGTTTTCTGACGAACTGACTGGTGCTATACTAAGGGAATACCAAAAAAGAGCCTTGAGGAACGCACGTGGCTTTGATTCAGCGATAAGGTGTGAAAAATGGGGGCACTTATTGTTAATGTCACAGACCAGAGGAGTCGTGGTTTATGTCGTAGGCTGCCAAGGGTGCAAAAACACCAGGACGTTATATTGTGCTATTTATGCGGTTGTCAGACGAAACAAAAGCAGCTGTCACATCACTAATCGCTGTCCGGTCAGTGTTCTATTTGAGAGTCTCAATCTCAGATTAACGCACAACGGAGTGCAATTTTACCGCCTCCGTAACACATGCTTCTGTCAAATGCAAGGAAATTTAACTCATACTAAACATTTCTTCACATACAACCGACGCTGATGAAAGTCCAACGCATAAACCTGTGTCAACAGATATGCGTCTGCCAAACAACGCAAGTTCATCCGTTGATACTGCGTCAACGTCAGTTTTTAGTATGGGCAATTTGAAACTTGGATTAAGCGGGTTCTCGAGTGGAGACCACGCTTCGGCAAGCGTACCGTTGGGCGCCCTCCGGCCAGATGGGCCGATAGAGCGGCTGGTAGCGACTGGATGGCGAAAGCGGGAGATCGTTCATAGTGGCGTACCCTGGGAGAGGCCTATGTCCAGCAGTGGACTACTACATCTGACAGGACGTACATTAGGGATGCACTAAAGATTTGCCTTACCTAATGTGCAAATAATTTCATCTTTCTAGTGCAAATAAATATATATTTCCAGGCATGCTTCATGAATGTTTCACTAGATTCTAGAACAAATTTAATATTCTCCTCGACATTCTCATTATGATTCACTACCGTTAACGAGGAAAATCAATAGTTTGCTTCAATTGCTTTACGAAGTACGAGTTGATAATTTTAATTGCAAGAAGCTCCTTTAGTACTTAGTTCCTTTTTATAAAGTTTTAGTTTGTATGATGAAGAATTTGTACTATAAAGAAAAAAAAATGTTTTATAAATAAACGCAGACGAACACAAGGGCACGATTGAGTACATATTATTATTTACAAAATCTGTAGCTGTAATCAGTATTATTTGGTATTATAGTAGATTTTGTACTCCGTACAATAATAAATACCTGTCTTATTACTATTTTGAAAAAAAAATAACATTTTTCTTTAGCTGATAGCCATGTTCTAGAAAAACCATTTCCTTACAGATGCACAATAGTACAAGCTTTGCTTAGTTTGGGGCTAGATGGCGCTGTGTAAATTGTCCAGGATTCTTTTTTTCATTTCTTACGTAAACCTCAAAAATATCCCTGTATTGACTTCCATGACTGTAGTTTATCCGTGTTTATATACACACACACACACACGCACACACACAAATCACGCCTGTATCCCTGGCGGGGTAGGCAGAGCTTCAACAACTTTAAAATTACGGCCGTTATCGCCACGTCTGACACATTATTAAAGGTCGTTAAGGCAGATAAGTCGTTCATCCCTATAGTGACAAATTTGCAATACACATGAAGCCCTCGAGTCCCTTAGTCGGCTTCTACGACACCCACGGGAAAAACATGAAGTGATGCTATTCTAAGCCGGCATCACACGGCAAATCCGTTTTTTTAATTATCTTGTTACGTAAATATCATGTTTTCATTCTTAAAATGTCTCCTTCCTCCCCAGATGGGCCACCGCGTGCCTCGCTACTCCAGCCTACTATGGGGCGTCTGCATCCCTTCTTCCTGCAGCAGCTTTGACCTTGAAGAGGAGTTGTCTGAACACCTCTCTCCACTGGGCATCAGTGTGAAAGTCCACAACACCATGTGCACCGTGAAGAATGTTACCAGACCATACTCCTTCGGGAAGGCGCTTTCTATGTAAGTTATCTTGACTACTGCATCCCTCTGAGTGTCGTTTGCATCTAGTCTTCCTGAAGCTTTTACCTTGAGGAGGAACGGGATCAATGCCTTTTCCCACTGTGCCTCAGCGTAAAGGTACATAATACCATGTGCACCGTGAAGAATGTAATCAGATCATTCTCCTTTGGAAAAACGCTATCTATGTAAGTTTCCTTGACTACTGCATTTAGCTATGGTGCGTCTGCATTTGGTCTTCCTGCAGCAGTTTTGACCTTAAGGAGGAGTTGTCTAAACGCTCCTCTCCACTAGGCTTCAGCATAAAGGTACATAATACCATGAGCACTGTGAAGAATGTAACCAGACGTGAATGTAACAGATCGTGATCCTTTGGGAAGGCGCTTTTTTTTGAAAGTTCACATGCAGATGCTATAATGATGGGATCGTTCCGTGATTTTAAAAATCTCTGATTTGAGTTGACCTCAAAAAAAATTTTACAGTCCACAGTGCGCAATAAGTTTAATACCAAAATCATCTTTATGAGCTAGTTTTTTTCAGGGAATAAACGTGATCTTATTATGTTTTCATAAAAAACTAGTACTGTTATAATAAGGTTTTCAACCTTATTCAAGTTTCAAGTAGCAAACAATGTACAAACAGAATTAGTTATTGAAAAACAAAAACCCGATTGCAAAATTTTAATATATCCAATGGCAACTTATTATAAATGAAAATAAGATATATCCAGTTTTGTGATAGACTCTACGATTTCCGCTCCGGGGCCATCGACTCGCGCTCCGACTCCGCTCCGCGCATCGACTACACAAACCTAACGACACCTCATAGTAACATCGGCTTAGCTTAGATTGGTAGGTATCCCATGATAAAAAATCTACTTTTCTACACACTAGTACATACTCAGGAAAAAATTCCTTCTTTAGAGGCAGTCAGGTAAAAATAGCATCATAATAGAGATGCAGCATTGAGTCAGAGATTGTAGATAATTGAGACGAGTGTACAATATCAATGCCACGGTGATGGTGTTTTATATTAAATGCCATCGATTGCAAGAGTTGCCCATCATCCGTCGATAGGCAAACTGTAAATGAAAATGAAAAGATCATGACGCCATATTCTTTAATTTTTTGTGTGCGAACGTCTGCTTCCAAATGTGATCATATCACACATGTTACTAAACTTATTCATCCACACATTGACATTTGACACAAAATGTACATGTGTACATCTCAATTTCTGCTACTCAATTTTTTGGTTGAACCAGTTGTTACAAACTTTCGTACATAGTATCAAATTACAACTTTTTAGAAAATTGTGGTCACCAAGTACCTGATCCATTTTGTTATAAACATACGCTAAGATTTTTCCGTACGCTAATATTGCTATGATTGGTATGAATAAGTGTTTTGTTTGGCATTATTCGTTAAGAAAATTGACAACTTCATACAAAACATATTCTAGATAAGATGACCAAAATCATTGAATCGATAATGGTGTTTTCTTGATGATTTGGCGACTCTACGTCAGTGATTGAGGATAAAGATTATTCTATTTTGAAAATGAAGATGATACAAGGATATCAATCATTCCTTGTTATGTATCAATTCAAAATTGCATAGAAATAAGAATTGCAATTATATTAATGTAGAAGAAGACAGATGGTACTTGACATCGTTAAATTATTATGTTGAGATGTAATGGTGATATCATCATTATTCATCTCACACTTATCGTTAATAGCACAGTAAAACTTCAAGTTAATAGTGCAATAAATTATGTGTTTAATATAATACGTCAAGTCAAGTGGAACCTATTAATAAAACAGTTTTTTTTAATAATAGGTACTTAATTTTTCCATTGTCTTGCCTCAGACAATTTTTAACATATTCTCTGCCGGCTATGAGTATACTCGTCCTTGCAGCCAACGTGCTAAATTGTCAGTCACAGACGTATAAAGCCATGATGATATATAGATATACATATAATAAATATAAGTATATATATAAAATTACGTCTACGTCCGTTCGAAGATATATTGGTATTGTTGAACCCTTGTTTTCGTAAAAAAAAAATGTTTACTTTAGCGAAGTAAGAGCGGTGCCTCCTAGCACAGGCTTTTAGCTTAGCAGGAGACACCTGCCCCTAGTTTATAATCAATTGCATTGCATTGCACATTGCACATTGTAAAAAGAAAATAAACATATCTTATTTTTATTTTATTTTTATAAATAGTACAGAAAATTTATCTCTTAATGAGAGATCTCTTCCAGCCAACCCATGTGTTGCGAGAGAACCTAAAAGTTTTTGGGACAATTAGGCAATAAAAGAAATCATATGAAAACTGAACAAATAACTAATGCTATAAAATAATATAACATACATACCTAAATAAATATACCTACTTAATCCACGTAAATAAAATACCAAAAATGATGATGATACACACACACAAATCACGCCTTTATTCCTTCCCGGGAAGGCAGAGCGATAACAGTTGTTATCGCCACGTCTGACAAGTATTGAGGGCCCTTTCGATGATGCATATTTCACTGTAGTGACAGGTTGTCAGCCTGTCGCCTAAACTTGTAATACACATGAAACCCTCGAGTCCCTTAGTTGTCTTTTACAACACCCACGCGAAGAAATGGGGTGATGCTATTCTAAGCCGGCATTACACGGCATAAATGAATGATGATGACTATGATTAAAAAAAAACTCATTTTGTTCCAGAACCTTCTTCCTGACGATTCTCCTGCTGCTCAGCCTAGGTACGCTGCTTGATGACGGAAAAGATGGCGCCTCCAACTTCGAGAAGCTTCTCAACGCGTTCTCATTGAAGAGGAACTTCAGAAAACTCTTCGATCTTGCTGATGAGCCGAGCAGGTATGATGTTAATTGTTAAATGATAACTCATATAAAATGTCCTAGAACTTGCAGTATGCAGGTCTTTGTGTACCGACAGTCAGGCAATCAATGTGGCCAATTATTAGTCTAAGTTTAGTTGTTGTTTATCGACTCGAAGATGAAGATGAAGTTTAAAGAAAAAAAGAATGAAAAATTATTATTTTTATGTTTGCTGTAACAAACAAATTTGTAAAACTTGTGTCTGTACGGGAAAAGTTTGTAGAAACGACTGCCAATCCTAAGGGCGCGTACACGAATTTCGGCGACGGCATTCGCTTAGGTAAGAATTCGTGCTATATTTTGCCATTATACATCTATACTATACTATCGCCGCTACGTTCTATTTTCGTGTACATACCCTAAAAGTTTTTGAATAAAATTTATCGATAACTTGCCCATCATGAATCATCTTCAAGAAGCACACTTTAACATTGTTGTTCTTTCACCAGGGTCAAAGGAGTGGACGCAATTCGAGGAATGAACGCTTTAGCTCTACTCCTGGCACACAAGTCTATGGCGATGGCACACAGTCCCTATGTAAACAAGGTCACTTATGCTGGGGTAAGTACATATCACGCCATTATTGGGAAAATAAATAAAAAAACGGTCAATATCGCCACGTAAGTCTGTCATATATTTCAAGTCCGTTTCAGAAAGAAACGTGCATCAAAAAGTGAATGTAAAAGGCATGTCGTCTAAAATTATAAGATTTACACTTGCGATTGTCGGCACTTGATGGAACTCCGTAGTATACATTCTGGGAATAATATGAAGCGGCTTTAATTCTATTCGTACAATGTGTCTAAAATTATAATACATAGGAAACCCTCGTGTCCTTAGGTCGCCGCTTCCAAGACCCGTGGGTAAGAAATGGTATGATTCTATTTAAAACTGGCATCACACGGCAAATTCTTCAAAACCCTACCATTTTACTTACAGTATTGGTATTAATAAAATCGGTACTTGTTTTGCTACACAGCGTGTCTTCCAAGAAAATATTCAACGGCTGACCTATATTTTTCCATTTTCCCAACAAAATGATTTCCAAATATTGTTCTTTATCGAGGTTGAGCTAACAAACAAGCATTATAATCCGATCGAACAGCGAACGCAGCTGAACCGCTAAAACAACAGCTGATCAAGGACGTAGACAAAATGAAGAAAAGTAAAGAAGGTTCACTCTCTAACGACATTTTTAACTGACTTCAAAAAAAGGAGGTTCTCAGTTTGACCTATATGTATGTCCGCTATTATCTCGCGTTTGGATGAACCGACTTTGATGCAGTTTTCAGAAAAGTACTTATTTTTCAGACTTAGTAAAGGGTTTTAGGCATATTAATCGACAAAAAAATGCAGGGTGGTACTTTTTACGTCCGTTGAATTTGCTCTCTTTTTAAAAAAGTTATTTGTTACCAAAGTCCTTAAAACAGGGTGAATCGGGAATTCGGGATAGCCAGGTGAATAGGGATGGCCACGTGAATAGGGATAAATAAAATGGTTACGTACTTTACCATTAATAAAAAATATGCATATCCCGGTTTAAAAATATTTTACTTACATCGGGAGAATTAGCATTTCTATACATTTCATTAGTAGCAAAGTACGTAACAAGTTTATCCCTATTTACCCGGCCATCCCGATTCACCCGTTTTTACATGTGACTTTAAGGACCTTGTCATATTTAGTGGACCTAGATTTTCACTACAGAATATGTCTTGGTATCAGTCGCTCTCTGCGTTCCTCTTTCATGGACAGGACATCTCTAATTCCCCCAAAAACCATATAGGTAAAAGATTTCGATGAGTTTTTAATTACATGAAATAATTCAGTAGGAAGTAAACTGTTTCAAACTTTTGCGGTCACACATACTGACTCACAATAATTTAAGACGGGATTCTTACCGCTATAAAATTTTGATGAATTGTCCAACATTTCAACCTAGTTACAAAATATAGGCCATGATCACGGAACAGCTGATGTTCAATAAGAAGATTTATATTATGCATTAGGTATACTATACATGTCGAAAAAATGCCGTATTCCTACTGGAAAACGGTTAGCAACGGCTTTAACAGCTGGGCAGCCGCTAGTCTTTGATAAAAGCAAAATGTTAAGCAGCTCTTATCTTTTACATAATAAGCCACTTCGTTTAGATGGCAGAGGAGATAATTCTGTACAACAGTTTTTGCGCTGCAAGCGCTAAGGCGAAAAAACAATGCATTTAACACTCTGCTTCTTAATGGAAAGTAAATCCGTTTAACGCCAAGAATTTTCGCTCCGTGGAAGAATACTCGTTGTCTAATCCTTTTGAAATAAGGGTGTTTGCAGACGGCCTCACTGGTAGTCACACGATTTCCTTTCTTGACTCTTTCTTGTGCATTTCTATTCGACAGGCGATGACACAGACAATATATATAGGTCATTCATGGGTGCGCGCGTATGACTTCTGGGTGCATGACCACATAAAACTAAATTACCTACATAATATGCATTAATGAATGATTTCTTTAGGTGTGTGCGCGCATAATTTTGGTCTGTGAGACGACAACGTCTCAATTGCGAGATTACAAACTCTCGCAATTTAATAATACTTTTTTCAGATCACAATATTTAGTAACATCTCATAGTTGCCGGTGTTCTAACGAATCAATTTGTCAAAGGGAATTTGCGAATTCCCATCGTATTCTACCATGCATGGAACACATCTCTCACCCCATCACCTGTTGTCATTTTGGTGGCTGTTACAGTACTAAATATCGTCCGGTGTAACGCTAAAATGTCTATGTGAAACGTCGTACGATTTTCACCCCTCAAAAAGTCTTCTCAAAAATCGTTCGTCTGCCGACACACAACTCTTATCTTTGTAACATTATCTCTATTGAATCGCGCGCTCTCAGGTTCACGTTTATTTTCCTCCCTTACATACTAAATAGTATTAAATTATGTAAAACTGGAGCGCTGAGCTTAGAAAACTCACCCGAAGATTCCGAGGCGTTTCGTAAAATTGTGCGGTGGATTTTTCTTCTTACTCAATTTCTTTTTTTAAGCACAGATATACGAAATTTGAAGTCATGGTAATGTATACAGGATATAATAATCAGCGCTCTACAGTATTAATACTGTAAGGGAGGGTACAATCTTCTCATTCGCAGTATCAATGGTAACACGATCACAGTAATTTACGTAGATGACCTACGGCGATGCCCTAGTTAAATATTGCCTCTTGTAGATACTACAATGCACTTGAGCAGGGGCTATAAATCACGAAACTCAACAACATTCCTTAAAAAAAATATTTCAAAGACCGATTTTTATGATTGGGAAGTTGAGTATTTTTTGTTGTGTCCTCATATAGAGGAAAGTTGATCAGTTTCAGTAAGTATTTAGGTAGGGAGTGTAACCTTAAGTCCTATTTCCAGTCGTGACATATTTTGAAATGATTAGATAATTTATAGACACTTTTGTGCGTGTTTCTGTTTACAGGCAACTCTACCACAGGGAACCCCTTTAGATGAGTGTTATCAGTTGATCGTTATCTATCATTTTATCCTGCACGTGCTACTAGGTTGAAACCGGCACGAGTAGGAAACATTTTCCTGTCCGTCCGTCCACGTGTCCGAACTCTGTTTTCCGTTTTCTGCTTTTTTTAGCCGCGTTTACACGAGGTTCATAAAATTGTTATAAGAAATAGAAAAAATGTGTAGTACATTTCTCTCTTTTTAACAATGACTGATTCTGCCGCACAAAAAGTTAAGTACATGTGAAAGAAATTAATAATAACTATAACTCGTACCTCATAACATAGATGCACGTTCTTAGCCTACACTAAATTTTATTCATGTACGTTTTGATTTTCGTTATCCTGCTGGCTCACATGCTGAAGTCAAGTTCGTACGATTGTCAAGTCTTGACTTCACGAAGTCAACTGCAACGATATGCTGTTCGAAGTTCATTTTGTGAACGTATACAGGGTGTAAGAGACGGTGTAACGAAAACTTTGCAGGCGTGATCAGACCATGAAACTGAACAACACAACAATACAATGGGGGCTATGGTGGAAAACGAAAAAATTTTTTCGAGTTCCCATACAAAGTCAGTCAGCTGATCGGGAATTTAGAATGGGAGGTCGAAAAAATTTTCACGTTTCCCCATAGAAAAAGTTGTTCAAATTTCAAATTTCAATTGTTTATTTCCAAGTAGATTCACAACGAATGCTTTCAGAAAGTCAAGAATTTACAATACAATACTGTAACAAAAAATAAATTTGTCATTGTAAAAAAGACAATTTTATGTTCCTAGTAGAAACGCGGCACGAGTGGGATAAAAAAGGCACTGCCTCGGGGCCGGCCAGGCTGACCACACAGCATGTAACTTACGCCACCACCGTCAATGTATGAAGTTCAGTTTTATGGTCTGATCACGCCTGCAAAGTTTTCGTTACACCGTCTCTACACCCTGTATAACATTTCAAGACTCTGAACAATAATCCATGGCTCAACCCCGAAAATTGCCCTCTTTGTCAAACCTACGTTCCTTGAACCTCTATATAAGTAACTTATTTCCAGCAGTCTAATGGTATACATTTGCAGGTGTTCGGTATGCCCTGGGCCGTGGTTGGACGTTCAGCTATCCTGTATACGGACAGTTTCCTGTACCTCAGCGGGTTTCTGAACGCTAATAACCTGCTGCAAGAGCTGGAGCGTAAGGGCACCATCGATGTCAAGGGCAGATTACTTTCCAGGTGGTTTAGGTAAGTTCCCATGAGTATTTCTAAATAGCTGTAAACCTTGGTGGATCAGTAGGTATCGTTAGACGACTCAGTGCCTATTATGCTCGTATCTCAGTACTCAATGATAAAACCGTTGGTATTACCGTTCTAAATGAAATACTGGTCGAATAAAACTTAAAAATTTCGAGAAGGCAGATCGCACACATTTAACGCACAACGGAGCGCTAAAATAGCGTCATGCATCGGGGGCGGTTTTAGTATGGAGACTGAATTGAGGAGTGAGGAGTGACGTTTGTAGTAAAAATCTGATAGACCGCTGTGATATTTTTAGCGCTCCGTTGTGCAGTGTGAAAAAGGTAGAAGTGCCTATACGAAAAGAGAGAAAGGTAAAAATAAAAGGAAAGCATTCCCAAAAGAATATTCATAAAATACAGTACTTTACATTGAGCGTGGGTGTGTTTTCCTCGTAAAACTAAACCACTTTCTTCATGGAACAAAGTCAAAATTATTTATAGATCGAAATGTTGACAAATTATTCGTTGGACCACCCACTTGTAGTTAATCCAAATCAGCTGAGCTGATAACCTACATAAAATTTTGACAAAAAAAAGCTTTGTTTATTATTTTTATTTATGTAGAAAGGTTTTTCTTTTTATCAAATTGACCTCAGTTTTCACAATTAAAATAACTGTGGTTTATAAAATGATTTCCATCATATGCAAATTCAGCAGCCACACAATTTATTAACCAATACAAATAACTATTAATTATTAATATTAAAGTATGTACTTATGATTCGAATTTACACCCAAATTACTGCTATCATTCATTCGGTCTGTTTATTTACAAGTTTTAATAAATCCATTTGCATTTACGGGTTGTTTTATTGAAATGTGAAACCAAACAAACAAATTTTGATTACCCGGATCATTTTCCACTAATGAAATCCGTATAGCAGTTCTGTTATCCTGAAGAAGTACTTACCTATTTTTATATCAGCTGAATCTGATCTATGCTGAGTATCTCGCTGATGGATAGAGTCCGTAATGAGACTATCCGCAAAAAAAAAACAAAGTAACAGATATAGTCCGAAAGTGTAGCAAACTGAAGTGGCAGTGGGCTGGGCACATCATCTGTCTTAGAACCGATGGCCGGTGGAGTAAGCGATTTCTCGGGTGAAGACCTCGCCTCGGCAAGCGTACCGTTGGATGCCCTCCGGCCAGATCGACCGATGACGTAAAGAGAGAAGTTGGTAGCAAATAGCGAAAGCGAGAGAATTTTCATTGCGGCGTACCCTGGAGGAGACATATGTCCAGCAGCGGACTGCTATAGGCTGATGTGATCCTATCACTCATTCACTATCACTATCCTAATTTCTTTTGTAGGTATAGCGAAGTGTCTGTTCCAGTTATTTTCACGTAAGATACAAAGAAGAAAGTGTCTGTTAAAAAAGAATATGTAATTCTAATTTGAGAGCCCAAGGTTCCTTGGCCACATTTTGTCACTGAGCCAAAGAAGTTAGTTAAAAGTTGTCATTCTTCTGTTCCAGACTGTTCCCGCTGTTCCTGTCTCTGATGCTGTTCTGCACGTACATTCTGCCGGACGTGAACAACGGCCCACAGTGGAACCTGGTGGTGGAGGAGCACAGCAGGGTCTGCGAGAAGAACATGTGGAAGAGCTTCCTCTTCATCCACAACTACTTCGGATTTGAGAATATGGTAACTACGTTTTCATACCAGTATGAAAATGCCTACACTTGACGGACGCTAGTGCAAAAGAGATAGGTATATTGCATCTACCATAATAAGTGTAACAGAGACACGTTCCAACGCACGTTTCTGCGTTTTTTGTCAACGTCGGCACCTATGGGGGAATTCGAAATTTCCTTGCATCTGACAGACAGATGCGCTAAAAATTCACATCGTCGTCTAGCGTTAGATATTAGAATTTAGCTATTAGAATTAGCTGAAGATAAGATTTATAGTATAGTTTAGTAAATTCCCTAACCTACAATTAAATTATAGTTTGTACACACATATATGTGTTACACACAAACTCTTCAATCAGAAGACGGGTACAAACATCGCAGTGTTTCACACATAACTATTACCTACATCTGCCTTCAGTGGGCCACATTACCTACCTCTTGTTTAGTGGGCAACACAGATCTTAGCTTACCATACATACCCTACACACGAAGAGGCCAATATGACCTGTTATTTTAAAACTACAATCGTCACAATTTCTTTCGATCCCTCTCTCAGTCAGAACCTTGCTATTGCTAAAGTCCTAACAAAAACCATATTTCCAGTGGCACATAAGAATGTCGGTGACTCGGTAACCCCGGTTAATAGTTATATAACATCCATGCTGGCATGAGAATTAGCACATAATATACAGTATACCCCTCATTGTTTTCCTCTCTATGTGATTTAATTAAACCGATTCGTCATACTGTCTGACTGTTATTAATTGGTGTAGATATAAGGAGCCTAGTATTTGGCAAACTGGGTAATTTACTTATGTACATACTACTTAATTACTAATTACTAACGCGGTTCTGGGAAATTGGGAGTAAATTGTGGATTGCGTCGGATGGAAATTCTAGGAAAGTAAATTGGGACAGTACATCCACAGATTGATATACGTTGTAAATAGCTATCCTATATTTGTGAATAACACCCAGGTAGAATAGTCTGGAAGTGTAGCAAGCTGGAAGTGGCAGTGGGTTGGTCACATGTGTCGTAGATCAGCTAAATGGTGAAACGGGTTCTCAAATAAAGGCCACATTTCGGAAAGCGTAGTGCTTTACGACATTCGACCAGAGCAAGCGATGGCTTAAATAGGACGGCTGTTGTAGATACTACATACATACATACATATATCACGCCTTTATCCCTTGCGGGGTAGGCAGAGCGTTAACGACCGTAAGAATACGGTTGCTGTCGCCACGTCTGACATTTTTGAGGATTGTTTTCCAAGGTAGTTTCAGAAAACATGTGTATTACTATAGTGACAGGTTGTCAGCCTGTCGCATAAAAGTTATAATACACCAATACTTTCGAGTCCCTTAGTCGCCTCTTATGACAGTCGCGGGAAGGATGTGGGGTGATGCTATTCTAAACCGGCACCACACGGCATACACTGATAGACACTGGAAGGAGAAAATAGGCGATCGTGCTTTGAGGCGTATCCTGAACTGAAGAGCCTACGTCCCGCAGAAGATTGCCATATGCTGAGTCTTTCATTTGATTTCTATAAAAAAAAGATTGAACAAACTACTCATGCTTAGGATCTTAGCGGACGCTGTTCTATATGAGATAAGCATCAATAAATAAAAGAAAATTTGAAAACTATGGTAGTAGCTCTCAGATGTGAAAGTAGTAGGATGGTAGGTAGGTCAGTTCAAGTCATTAGCTCGGAGGTTTTCAATAAAAACAACGATATTTTCTATTTCCCAGTGCCTGACACATACGCACCAAATCGGCATCGACATGCAACTCTACGTGGCCACCCTCCCGCTGATGCTGGTGCTCTGGAAGTGGCGTACCCTGGGCTGGACCCTGGTGGTGCTCATTGCAGCAGCTTCCACCATCCTCCGATACCTCTCCGTTTTTTGGTACAGCATCAGCATGTTCGTCTACTTCGGGATCTCGTAAGTATATTTTCAAGTTTATTTTTCCGTGTGATGCTGGCTCAGAATAGCATCACCCCATTTCCTACCCGTGGGTGTCATAAGAGGCGCCTGAGGGACGAGTTTCACGTGTATTACAACTTTTAGGCGACAGGTTGACAACCTGTCACTATAGTGATACACAAATTATCTCAAACGTCCTCCTATATTTGTCAGACGTGGCGACAGAGACCGTATTTTTACGGCCGTTAACGCTCTGCCGTATGTGATAAAGGCGTGATAAGTATGTGAATATATTTTTCTAACTTTTTACATCAAACCATTTGAACAAGGATTTAGTACCCGTATGCCATATTTGCCAACTTTCTGCACTTTGACTAGATACTATGACAACCTACGCATTGGAAGTCTTGATTTAAAAAGTATTTGTATCTGAGTGGGATTTATTTCACATTTGCCATACGATTTTATAATTTTCAGCTTGCTAACCATAGGCGCGCCCGCCAAAAACAAGCGCGATGCGATATCGTATCTGCTTTACATACAGTTTAATGTTATTTTTTTACAGATCATCAAAAAATCGCAACACTATGCGGGTAATCTGAAAATCAATTGCATACTATACGTATAATAAGAGTAGTGATCAAAAAACATTTCCATCTTTTCCAGAGTACAAAAGCTTCTAGATGCGGCAAAATTCTGTTATATTCTACCAACGCATAGAGCTACCATCTATCTGATAGGAGTTGCCATGGCTTATTTCATGAGGACCAAGAGACTGAACTTCACTTTGTCAAATGTAAGTACATAATAGTCAAATATCTCACCTTTTGATGTAACTTTCTTATAAAATGTCGCATAGACATTTATTTTATTGACCATACCTACCTAATAAAGACATAGGTACATAGGTATCCGTATTAGATCTCTTAAGTAGAGCCAAGCTCTTGAACCTACACGCCTTAACCCTACAGATTAGTATAAATGTATAGCTTGGCCGTTTCGGCAAATACTTCAGAAAGAATTCGTATACTTACCTACTTATCTAACACACAAAACTTGAGGAACTAGTCGTATTGCCTTTAATTTTTTATATCACGACCTACCTAAGGCCTTTTTTTTTCTTTTCTTCCTAACGTTGTGCTAATGTATGCGCCTGTCAGATCCAATGCTGCCAACGCACGCTGCTATTAGAGCTGAGTCGTACGTGAAGAGCGGTTTCTGTATGGGATTGACGTTTTTAGTACGGATCTGACAGGCGCATACGTTAGCGCAGCGTTATCTTTGCGCTGAAGTGTAACAGAAGCCTAACAATTTACTCTCTTCCAGAACCAAGTCCGAGCCTTATGGTGCTTTGCCGTTGGCCTGATGATGTTCACGCTGTGCTACCCGTACCAGATGGGTCTGGAAGGCTACACCTTTACGCCAGGACCTGCAGCCGTCTTCGCAGCCTTCTCTCCCATCATGTGGGGAGTCTACATGAGCATAGTTCATTGGGCTGTGTGCAATAATTATACTAATGGTAAGAAAGAAGGTTTCGTGTTTCGGATGGCACGTTAAGCCGTAGGTCCCTGTTGCTGTCTATGATTGCTTAGACGGCAGTCGTTACACAACCATGTCAGAAGAATGCTACTTGTAGAAGGCGGTTGAAAAATTCAGACATTAGGGTACATTGGGTCGTTGGACGACCCGGTGTTCTACACGAAAAGAGAAGAGAACTAATGGTAAGTTGCTGTCGTATCGTATCAAGAGGTCTACGCACTGGCAAGAAACATACTGCAATGGAAACTCCTCCACGGACAAGTGCATAGATCTTCAATAACGAAGCTTTGACGAAGTTAGACTTCGTGATGGATTGAAATATGGCCACTTTTTTCTGGCAATGGTTGTCTTAACTGCGAGATGAGGATACATTTGTCCTGAAATCGTGTCCTGTCTTGTGAGATTAAGAAGAGGGTCCATAACTAGCAATCGACTGTTGAAGCTCTTATAGTGAATGAAGGCATTTCTAAAAATAAAGTTCATCATAATTAGGTTAGATCTTTTAACATATTTTTGATCTTAGCAAAGTGTTACCTACTTCTTTGAAAATGCTGAAAATGTCGTTACCCTTAAAACTGGGAAAAACATAGATTCATTGAATATTAGATCCTTATATCACATACCTACTCTTGAATCTAAAAATTCACAATATGCATTCTTCACAGAAAAAGGAACCTCATTCGTGGAATCACGAGTGTTCAAGTTCTTCAACAAGATCGCGTACGGCGTGTACCTCACTCAGTTCCCCATCTTCTTCTACAACGTGGGCATCCAGAGGAGTCCAGAATACTACAGTCCATTATTATTGGTGAGACAACTCTTTTTCTTATCTTTGAAGATATTGCGTATGGCTATCACATGAACAGATGTTTTTTTTTTTTTTTGTGGTAAGACACGCAACTAATCAAATACTATACGCTTAGATTATTGAAGGTCTCGCTACGGAACGCAAGCGAGACCTTCCATAATCTATGACTATACGAGATTTTATTTTTACGAGATAGGTATACTGCGCGACTTTATTTTTTTACTCTTCCATCATCGTTATTATACACTTCTCATTAGAGAAACCGAGGCGCTTTCGTTTTTATGATTTGATAAAACACGGAACCTGTAAAAAGCTATTTCGGGACATTTTCGTTAGGATTTATAAATCTCAATTTATCCACTATAACACGATATCAGCAATTTTTCCAAAATAAACACACTTTTTAATAATGATTCGTACAAAACAAAAACTTGCAAGGTATATTAAACTAATATAAATATGACTATTGATGGGCGGTTCCCGGGAATATTCCCCAAGTGGGAACATTCCCCTAAAGAAACTTTCCGGTGCCCGGGAACATTCCCGATCGCTGGGAACGTGTCGGCGAAACAACATAAAATAAAAATTAGTATTAAAAAATTTATTTAATTACTATGAGTGTAATGTATAATAAAGAAAATAATTTATTTCATAAATAAAACATGTCAAAATACAATTTAGTGAAAATAAATAATCAAGATGGCTAAAGGGCGGGAAATGTATGGAGCGTTGTTGCCTTTTTTTAATGCCAATTATTGATGGCCAAAGAACGCCACCCTGTTAGATGTGTAAAGTACTTCCATACAAACATAACAGCTCAGCTGTCAAGTGTAACCATTACGAGGTATACGGTTCAAAACTTTACGATAGTTTAAAATGATAGCTTCTTTTTTTTAACTGTCAACGAACACAACCCTATTAGTTGTGTAGAGTACTTCCATACAAACAATATTTTGTATGACAACTCAGCTGTCAAGTGTTCAAGTTGACAGTTAGAAGCAAAGAAGTTTTTCATATAAAACTGTCGTAATGTTTTTAAGCGTATATCTCAAAATGGTTCTCTTGGAAGTACTCTACACATTTATCAAAACGGAGTTCGTTGACAATTAAAAAATTTGTTCCAAATTTTTTGAAAGGCACCAATTGTACCCATAGCCAAAGGGCTAAAGAGCCTCAGTCAAAAAAGCCGCCCCGAATGGTACCCGAAACTAATGTGCCCATAACGCTAGCTGCGTTTCCGCGCTGTATTGCCAGTGATATGCGCTGCACCATGTACCATTTGGCACGGGGATCTGAACCCTGGTTTCTCAGGCGCTGTCCCAACCTATGGACAAAGTCTTTGCCTCTGCACACCATGATCAACTCACCCCCACCGCAAAGGGTACAAAGTGGTAGGCACTCTTCAGTGAAGCATACTTTTGGTGCTTCTGAACTGCTGCCCATTCCGCAGCTGTACCTGGAGCTCGGATTGTACGTGGGAGATGAGATACCACGAACGTGCTTACTCACGTCGCGTCCCACACCAAAGAGCGCCCTTTCTCCCACAGAGGATCATTCAGGACCCATCCAGTCTCTTAGCGTCATCGCGGCTTAAACCGGGAGGGTCTAGAACGCAGGGTACACCAGCGGACACCAGGGCATGGCGGATAATCTTGTTGAGCATGTGGTGCCGCAACTCAAGCCGTGGTGACCCCTGGCGTCCACCTTTACGCCACAAACGCAATCATGCGGCTCACAAACCCTGCATCCAAGCCTCAGCGCTACAGACAGACAGCCACCCTGTTGGTGTCCTGCACACGCCTCACGCCCAAACCTCCGTATCGGATCGGTAACGACGCTTGCATTGCAGCCACTGCGTCTCCTCTAACTGTACATTGAGTATCACCCCCAACGTGACTTCAATGTCTTCATCCGACCGAAAAATTTCATCTGGAAAAAGCCACGTTGGAGACGTTCTCAAGAGGTACATGAGCTTAGGTACTGAGAGTCAGCTGCGGAAGAGAGTGAGGGCGATATGGGCCGGTAGTTGCTGCAGGTGCTCCCGAACGCTTAGAAGCATCTTACGCTTTGCAGCCAATCGGCGCCCCCAGCAGCTCAAATGACTCCCTACTAAAGATTTTCACTCCCGGAAGAATATCCTGGAACTGAGCTACACAACAACTGGAGACATCGCCGCACGGATATAGCTCGCATTTGTCGCTGTTGACGATCAAGCCAGTTTTGGAATGAGCGTACTTATATCGCGACATACGACACCAGATGTGCCGTCGTCGTCGAGGTACCACTTATTTCATTCATTTCAGACACTTGATTCTTTTTAAAGTTATTTTTAACGTTCTCAGGACACTTATCACACTTATTTGCCAAATGATGAGCAAATTTTGTCGCATTTCGACATGTGTATGTTTTGTTGCAAAATGAACACTTAATATGGTATTTCATTAACAACAGTTTCGTCGAAGTGACTATACCTACACTTTTTTTTAATGCGGTGTGATGCCGGCTTAGAATAGCATCACCCCACATCCTTCCCGCGGGTGTCGTAAGAGGCGACTAAGGGATTCGAGGTTATTGGTGTATTCCAATCGACGAATTTAGGCGACAGGCTGACAACCTGTCACTATAGTAATACACATGTTTTCTGGAACAACCCTGGAAAACAATCCTCAAAAATGTCAGACGTGGCAATAGCGACCGTATTCTTACGGCCATTGACGCTCTGCCTACCCCGCAAGGGATAAAGGCGTGATATATGTATGTATGTATGTATGTATGTATGTATGTATGTTGTTTTTAGGCTTCATTTTGAATTTCAGTTGTTAACTGGACGAGGGTTGCAACGAAACTGACACAGTTTTAAATGACCGCCAGGCAAGCTGGTTAATAGAATGATAAAAAATTACAGTTCTGGAGTTACTCATTGTTTTGTTTTGTTTGTCACGCTGACCAAGATAAGCTGCAGGGTAAACAATATAGCAAAGTTGTCTTTTTAGACTAAACTGCCAAATATATTACGGTTAGGTATAAATAGTAGATTACGTACCGAGGTATGTAAGCTATTAATAACAACCGAGGTTTTTAACGCCCGAGCGTGGCGAGGGCGGTAACTTTCCGAGGTTGTTATTGATGTTACATCCGCGGTACGTATACTGCTTTACATATCGAATGAAAAGTGAGTAAAATAAAGCGATAAATACAAGAAAACGATCCATAAATGATGATTGTATCGTCTGGTATTCAAATTGGACTACCAAATTTTTTTTTTCTATGATTGAAAATATTGAATTAACATGAAGGAAAATTATCCTAACATAAAGTAGACATTTTTTTGATCATAGGAATATTAGTAATTTTTACTTTTGTTATTGTAATATTGAGTAATAATTCGACAAACTCATTTATTGATGTTATAAAAATACAGATTAAAAATATAATTCCTGTATTGAAGCAACACAATTCGTAGCGGCCAGTTCGAAATTTAAAATCGTATACAACTAATTGGATGCAACTCCTATTAAAAATAAGAATTGTCGCGATTTTTTTTTCGATTTTATTGGGTCTTTTTCTAGTTCTATATTTAAAATTACTTACAGGCTTAGTTTCAAAACCTCGCCTGTAAGTTGAACTTACAGGTCGTGTTTTTTGACAGTAATGACCTACTTTCAGAGCATGAGATATGTAAAGTAATTTTATTTAAATAATTATTTTAGGCAGTAAATAGCAATTTAAAGTTTTATAGGTTATGGATTCACCCGACGTTCGAAATCAATTTACTTTCAATTTACATGGAAATGAAGATAATTAAAGTTTAAAAATGTATTTATTTGCTATGTATAATAATTTGAAAGGTACATAAATAAGGTTCCCTTATGATGAAGAAACCTAAAATATGCTTTAAACTTCAAGAAACCTAAACTTGTATCAAAATGTTATTTATTTATTTATTTATTTATTTAACTGTTTTATTGCACACAAGATAAAACACAGGACAATCACCAGTAATGTTCCCAGTAACTGGGAACGTTCCCGGGCACGTGGGAATATTGCCGGGAATATTTCCATTGGGAAGTTTCTGGGAACGGGAATGTTCCCGCGGCCCATCACTAAATATGACGCATTGAAATGACAACTCACATAGAAAAGTTTTGATGTCATATTTAAACGATCCGAAAGTCCTCGATTTGTCACTTGTCACATTTATGTGTTTTGATTTTGATTTATTTCTTTGCAGATGCACGTACCAGAGATGTTCTCAGTGATTGTGATATCAGTGCTCACCACCGTCTGCATAGAAATGCCCTTCAACCAGGTCTATAGGATATATTTCGGTAAGAACTACAACTCCGTACTGGCCGTGTGATGCCGGCTTAGAATAGCATCATCCCATTTCTTTCCCCGAGTGTTGTAAAAGGCAATTAGGGGACTCGAGGGTTTCATGTGTATTACAGTCATACACGAATCATCTGAAAGGGTCCTCAATACTTGTCAGACGTGGCGATAACTACCGCAAGTTTACGATCGTAACACTCTGCCTACCTTGCAAGGGTTACAAATGTTACAATTAATATAAAACCTAGATCGGCCTTTTTTATAAATTTTCTGATACATCTAATACAGGTTGGGGAGCATCTTTGTAATTTGAAATTGTTTTCTTTTTTACAGGAAAATCACAGACAAAATTAAAAGACAAGTAGAAGACTTACAAAGACTTAGCAATTATGACTGTGTATTATAATTAATGTTAGCCAAGCATCACGCAGCATTGTAAGTAGATTAAGTACTGTAAGTAGGTAGGTATTATAAGAAATTAACGTAATGACTAATTTTTATACGTATTTTTTAAATTGTATATTTTAAGTTATTAAACGACATAAAATAAAATGACTGTAAATAATTTAAATTATCTGTTTTATTTTCTACTAACTAATAGTGGCTAATTGTTGTCTATCAAATGCAGACACAAATATAGTTTTCCATCGTATTTTTGGCACTAAGTGACCCAAAACCAAAAATTCATTAAATCATTCGCATCATATTCAATTCTCGTAATCACTACCGCAGTTTAGGGTTTGTACCACTTTAGAAAAAATACGCGACGATTCTAATTTCTGTCCAATCGATCAATCGAACACACCGTTATCGCCTAATTTTGCACTGGCACACATACACGCTAAATAGAAGATGGCCGACTCAATATGAGCCTCCCGAGATCAAAACAGCCGTCAACTTCTGACAGCAACTCTTGTATCGTTACTGCAGTCGTCTCCAGGTCTGCAGTCAGCCCCAGACCTGCTGCAGTCACTGCCAGGTCTGCATTGACACAACACTCGACCGTAAGGGTCCAAGGCCAGCCAGGACCTATCGGGACAAGGACCTTGAGTGTGCAGGATGTAGCAAGTGCCCTTGTATGCTACGGATCCTCGCCGCGTATGGCAGCCTTCCACCTGAAAGATATTGATGATTATTACTCTTTCAACTTTCTTACTTACGCTACTACTTATAACGACTTTGTTAACAGTATGATCGCTCTTATAACTAGTTTGCAGTACCTGCTTCCGATAAAAAGTAAGCTCCATATGAAAACTTTTTTTTTACAGATATGAAATGTAGATATGTAACACTAAGCAGCGCTGCCACCTTGCTTAATCAAGGTGATTTTTTTGACCATGTATGACATGTACTTCTTTAGTACATAATGTACGCGCAACTCAAAAAACAGTAGATATCTACCGCACGAGATACATAAACACGTTCACGGTGGAAATATTCATCATACAGATTTCTGCCCCGGTTGGGAAATAAACTTGGGACCTTTGAGTAACAGATACAGACCACAGAAACCCAGCAATGCCCATCATGTTCAAGACAATTGTCTGCAGTTGGCACCCAAGCTTGGCAAATCCAAGACTAGTTCCATATAGAGAAATAAATTTCCATAGAAATAAACTTACTTCTCGTCTAGTGCATGATCCGCTGCCACACGCACAAACCCCATTATGACTCAAACCATCAAGCGCTGGCCTGGCTTCAAAGTCGAATGCCACTACTTCTCCAATGGGACACGGCTCAGCATTGCCTGGTCGGTAGCAACGTCTTCTCTCAGGAACGTAGAGGCGGCCGCGAGCACAAGGCACCTGGAATTATAAGAAAAAGAATTTTTTTTACTAAGTCATCGTCACTATCATCACGTCAAATTCTGCAGTGCAGAATTTCAGATTTTTATGATATAAAACATTGACTTCACTATACTTATTCGCTCTCATCTAGGAGCCTGCTTACGAGTGTAGGTAGGTATATCTCGCGAGGGATGCAAACAGCACAGTCAAAGTAGACAGTCAAAGAGAATCTATCGTTGACTTAAGAAATCTCTATTTATTTTGGTAGGTGTAGAAGAATATGACCAGAAAACAAAACCTCCAGGCTACTTACCATCTTACAGCTGTTACATAAGCTAGCAAAATCCCCTCAGAATTTAATGATCTCATAAAAGACCTATTCTTCGTGTCTACTGTGATAAAGGAACCATTAAAAAAGATCTTTACCTTAGTACACCGTCCACCCCGAGCGATCATCTCGTCAGCGGCGCAAGGCCCTCGCGTGTATAACCTGTAGCAGGCCCCGTCATCAGCCCTGGCGTGGAAGGATTTGCATCGACATTCAGCGCGGGATCCTGTCGTGCTAATCGCTGTGATGGAGAACAGGTGCCCTTTTGGACATGGGCCTATGGAATCTGGAAATTAGAAAACAGATTTGATAAAATATTTTAAACCAAACCGTAGTGTAATTTTTGATAGCATCACTTAACATCTTACATCATGCATCTGTAAGCAGCAGAGGATCTGTCAAACATTATAATTTACTAGTATGTAACATAAGTTTTCCCATTCTCACACAGTGGTAGTTCCTCACCTATTGGTTGTGTTTACGGAGAAGGTTAAACTTTCCACAAGGACCAAAGATTAGACCTCCCATACAAAAAATATCTGACCAAGAAAGTTTTCATGTTTGGGTCGTCGAGCTGACGAAGTAAGTAGAATAGAGTAGAATAGAATAGAATAGATGTTTATTTGGTAAGTAAGTAAGTTTTCGTGCAAGTCGGTCGTTTGGTACAACCCTGTATTGTCTCACCTAGTTCATAGCATCCCTGGGTCTGGTTATGATAATGTGGCAGATGAGCTTCGCAGCCACATTTGGCACCAGGCAGGAACAGCTGCCCTTTCTCGCAGGGCCCTCGAGTGTAGTGTGCGTAACAACCTCCGTCTGAAGGGTAGTGGTGGGGACTCTCGGGAGTGCACTGGAATTAACGTAAGAGGAATTTATAAATCAAATTATTTAAAAAAAGTTAGGTAGTAGAGGCAGATACATAAAATTAAAGAGTACTAATAGATGCTTGATGAAAAACAACTCACACTATGTCCCACAAGACATGTCGATTATAGCTCTAACATAACAAGAATCTTGACTAAGCCTTCAGAAGCAATGCTCTTCAGCTAGCCAGTAACTATAGCAACCTTATCCACAAATACTCTACAGGCTCATACAGCCAGGATAGGCCTTGCCTGACCTTATTTAGTACTATTATAGTAGCAGCAGTCATCAGTAGGCCAGAACCTACATCAGCCTCTTTAATATCACCATAGCCTCAGACATTTAATCATTGTATGACTTACACTGCACACCGCAAGTCCATCATCTCCCGCGTCAAGAATAGCTCCAGGATAGCAAGGACCCTGACTAAGCCTGTAGTAGCAGCGACCATCAGCTGGCCAGTACAGCAAGGTCTCGTCAGCGCACTGTTGGGGCCTCATACACATGCCTTGCCGTTCCCTGGAAAATGAGAAACATAGGAAGCTAGAAAAAAATTCGCCTATATCCACAGTCTTTTACTGAACTTATTGTTTTGCATGTTAGAGACTACTTCACTAAGGCGACTAAGGGACTCGAGAGTATTGGTGTATTACAATTTTTAGGCGACAGGCTGACAACCTGTCACTATAGTAATACACATGTTTTCTGAAACAACCTTGGAAATCAATCCTCAAAAATGTCAGACGTGGCGATAGTGGCCGTATTCTTGCGACTGTTAACGCTCTGCCTACCCCGCAGGGGATGAAGGCGTGATATATGTATGTAGACTACTTCACTTGGTAACAAGTGTATATATCAAAACTTATCCATACCTATCAACAAACATAATCGACTTGACATAAGCTATAAAATCTAACATCATCGAAAAACGGCAATCATTTTGATGACATAACAGATATAACCACGCAAATCAGCAGCGCCAAAGTCATCGATAGACCTTGAACAACACTACTATACGAAAGAATTCGACATTCAAAGAATTCAATTTCGTAACTTGCATTCCCGCTGTCGCAATCCCCTTGTGACTGAAGACCGCTTCATGAATGGGTTCATGCATATTCAGATGAGCTTACTGGTGGTCTAGGTTAGGTTAAGCCGTGACCGACTTTTAGTCAAGGTTTGTCGTCAGTGTAAAGAATAGTTTGGTGTTATAATAAAATAGAATGGAGCCAGGGCTTTTGAATAAGTACTATTTTTGTTTGATATGTACCAAGTAATATTGACATTCAAGTACATTCAAGCTCAGGCTGGGTACCTAGTTTGGACTTTGAAACGTTTTTCAAATACCGTGCACATAAAACTTAGATTGGCGGTTCAAGTAAAATTATTTGAAGGTATTTTAAAATCAAGGTAGGTATAGTTAGTTAATGAAGAGCTTCCTTTTTTACCTACATAGACGACACTGCTTGTTTGGAGGAGAACCTTTCCCGTCATAGACTCGAATAATTAGATGGCGATGAAAACCATATCATCAGCGAAATCCCCAATTCCTCTTTTTTGTGTGGAATAGCAGGGAATGTACAAGGAATCTTTGCGTAGGCAACTGAAATACCACTGCGCCACGTCGGTCGTCCCCAATAACAAATGTGGTCACACATTGATGGAAACTTCGCAAACTACAACTCGTAGAGATGCTTACGTACCCTCGCTTGTTGAAGGACTCTTCGATCGGCGCGAAGTACTCCCCAGGTCTGCAGGGTCCTCGCTCGAAGAGCTTGTGACAGGTGGTACTGAGAGGTAGCAAGCAGCTAGGCAGTATCAGCCCATGATTCTACCAGAGAACTACAACTTGCAGAGATGCTTACCTACCCTCGCTTGTTGAAGGACTCTTCGACTGGTGCGAAGTACTCTCCAGGTCTGCAGGGTCCTCGCTCGAAGAGCTTATGGCAGGTGGTGCTGAGAGGCAGCTGGGCAGTTCCTGGCGGACACTTGCACTCCGCTATGGTCCTGCCTCCCCAACGGCCAGGGCTGAGCTCTTGCGTCTCTGGGCAAGGATGGCCTTTCTGGAAAAGGATGAAAAGAACAATTTATTTACAGACTCACACTATTATGTCTGAATGTTATCTAATATCTAAGGCGAGGAACACACTTGACGCATGACGGAGCGCAAAAATATCGCAGCGGTCTGTCAGATCCATACTAGAAACGTCACTCCCCATACTAAAACCGCACTCGTTGGATAACACTGCGATAGCGCTGCGTCAAGAGCGGTTGAGCGGTTTTAATATTGTTTTAATATAGGGAT
Source organism: Keiferia lycopersicella (assembly GCA_029255805.1). Classification (NCBI taxonomy): domain Eukaryota; kingdom Metazoa; phylum Arthropoda; class Insecta; order Lepidoptera; family Gelechiidae; genus Keiferia; species Keiferia lycopersicella. Next base: position 2,672,157 of record JARACZ010000018.1, read on the forward strand.
TGACATTTCTAATATGGACCAGGGCCCCAAGTCTGCTATTTTTTGTCATTGTAACGCCATCGAGACTCAACTGTCATTGAACTGCTATTGTGATTTTTCTATACTATAAACTGTTAGCGAAGTTGTCGACGAGTATGTCTACCTGGGACAAATAGTCCAGCTGGGTAGGTCCAACTTTCAAAAAGAGGTCAATCGTCGAATCCAACTCGGCTGGGCAGCGTTCGGGAAGCTACGTAACATCTTCTCTTCTCAACAACTACCGCAGTGCCTCAAGACAAAAGTCTGGGATCAGTGCGTGTTGCCAGTGATGACTCACGGAGTTGAGACGTGGCCGCTAACAATGGGCCTCATAAGAAGGCTCAAGGTCACTCAAAGGGCAATGGAAAGGGCTATGCTCGGAGTTTCTCTCCGCGATCGAATCAGAAATGAGGAAATCCGGAGAAGAACCAAAGCCACCGACATAGCTCGAAGGATTGCGCAACTCAAGTGGCAGTGGGCGGGGCATATTGCTCGTAGGACCGATGGCCGCTGGGGCCGGAAAGTTCTCGAGTGGCGGCCACGGACCGGTAGACGCAGCGTAGGTAGGCCTCCCACAAGGTGGACCGACGATCTGGTGAAGGTCGCGGGAAGCCGCTGGATGCGGGTGGCGCTGGACCGATCATCGTGGAGATCCTTGGGGGAGGCCTATGTCCTGCAGTGGACGTCTATCGGCTGAGACGACGACGACGACGACGACGACGACGATAAACTGTTAGCAGAATACGAAATGACCGAAATCATACAACTGAGATCCAATCGACATCCGATTGAAACCGTTTTCATTTAGCAGACTTAGGGCCCTGACAGGCCGCTTCGACATTTTTGCGCTCCAATATTTGTCAGTCGAGGCGATAGAGGTCGTATTTTTACGGCCGTTAGCGCTCTGCCACCCTACAAGGGATAAAGGCGTGATATGTGTATGTATGTTTATGTTGACGACCCCAAAAGCATTCACCACAAAAAAAAAGATAAACATTGAAAGCGTGTTTAAAAAATACATAGGTACAAACAAAAAAGCGTCTGTATCTTTCGTAAAGCCATTAATTTTGCAACATCTTCACTTGTATTTCCTTACTATATTTCCTTACTGTTCCTTATCCTGTATTCAAAAGGTTTCTCGTGATTTAGCACATATTGTGTCGTCTACCTCTGTCGCGTGTCTGCGAATGGTGACGTAAATGGTTCCTGGTTCGGTCAGAGGTCTGGTTATGCAATAGTAAGCTGCTATCTAGGTAGTCGTATTTCCAGATCTATTATTCTGTCTATAAATTGGATCCTAGTTGATAAATTCGGACAGTTGTGGGTTCCTTCACCACACATAACATATAAATAAAATTAACAAGACATAATGAGATTGTTGCGTTTATGTTAGTCAAAGATAAACACACACATCACGCCCTTGCGGGAATTTCAAACTCAAAAACTCGACCATTCTTTTGATTTAGACTTTGGCCTTCTGAATTGATTGATACTGCTCTGCAGTCTCTGATACTCATCTGCTATACAGCGTGTTAGGGACAGGGTGTAACGAAAACTTTGCAGGCGTACTCAGACCACGAAATTGAACAACTTTTTCTATGTGAGCTATGTTGGTAAACGTGAAAAACATTTCGACCTTCCCTATTCAATTCCCAATCAGCTGAGTGACATTGTAGGTATGGGGACAATTTTCGTTTCCCAACATAGCCCCCATAGAAAAAGTTGTTCAGTTTCATCGGGTCGTTAGACGACTCGGTGTCCCACACGAAAAAGAAGAATGGTCTAATCACGCCTGCAACGTTTTCGTTACACCGTCCCTTACACTCTGTATAGCAAATCAACCGATTGAGAAGGCCAAAGTCTAAATCTAAAGAAAGTTCCTGAATCTGATGAAAACACAGAAGGTATAATTTTGCTCATATTCCCAAACTAAGAATTCAGCCGAATCCATGACTCCTCCATGTTCAAACGACATAAATACAAACACTTCCGTGTCGAAGGGCTAAATGTCTTTACCTACACGTCGTGACTTGAGAATAGTTTAGTGAGGAAGGGAAGGTCTAAGTACAACAGTATAGTTTGGTATTCGATAAAAACTATAGGATTTCACTTTATTTTGAAACATAGTACGAATTGAATCTTCGTTTAGAAAGCTTTTTGCGTTTTTCTGTTCGTTTGTCATGGACACCTAACGCACGACGCTACGCATTTTTAGCACGTCCGTCACGTCTGTGTCTATCATAAAATTATAATATTATTATTATTATTATTATATTAGCCTATAGTGTCGCTCTGCTGGGCAAAGGCCTCCCCTCTCTCTTTAATTATAATATGCAGGGACAAATTCCCTATACAAAACTTGACATTGACGTAGAAACAACGCAGAAACTTGCGATGGCAAGTGTCTCTCTTGCACTTATTATGGTATAGTAAAGTTGCAATAATACAGTTTTGTTTGCTTACCTACCACTTACATCGATTGTAATGCGCTACATATTATCTCAAAGACTGCCTATGATTCCCTTTACAAATTCTTATTTATCTCGGGCAAATTTTTCTTCATATGGTACTCCTAGGATAGTTTCTCATACACTTCTCAGGAGCCATCCACCAGCGCAAACGTCGGCTCGTATTCCAGAACGAAACCAAAAACATATATATAATCATCATGACCTATGCTTAATATACGTTTTTTTTGGAGATAGTAAATTGACATCCTGGGTTGTAATTTTTTTGCAAATCTTTAATATTGATGTTCCAATGATTATGTCAAGTTTGGTGCATAATAAAAAATTACTATCACGCCGATTTATGCAAAATTACTGCTGAGCTGAATTGCCGTGTGATGCCTGCCGGCTTAGAATAGCATCACCCCATATCTTCCCGCGGGTGTTGTAAAAGGCAACTAAAGGACTCGAGGGTTTCATGTGTATCACAATTTTAGGCGACAGGCTGACAACCTGTCACTACAGTGATACACGAATCATCTAAAAAGGCCCTCAATGCTTGTCAGACGTGGCGATAACGACCGTAATTTTGCGATCGTTAACGCTCTGCCTACCCCGCTAGGGATAAAGGCGTGATTTGTGTATGTATGTATGTATGTATTGCTGAGCTTTTACATCATTCACACGAGCGTCATCTACTAGGAACGAAAAGAAACAGATTTAAAAATTCCCAATAATGGCAACTCAAGATGTCAATTTACTATTATTCAAAAAACTTACTTCATACAGAGGTACATTCGCAATAGTAAGTAACTACTTATGTCATGAGTTTTGATGCAAATGCAGTCTTTTAAAATTCTAAAGGTAATTATTGTTTAGTTCTTTTCTAACTATCATCCATCATCTCCCTTTGTCGGCATAAGCGTTATCTTAAAATTGGTTTTCCCGTAATTTTGCTTCTATTCATTCTTGTACAAGTACATCTTCTAACCATTCGTGATTAACGATAATAAAGTAGCAGTATTGTCTTTAAAATTAAGAATTTTATGACACTAATGGCTAGTTGCACGAAAACCAAAGTAGGCATTTTAGGAAATTAGTAGTTTTTGCTGGTCCCCGAATCGTTTTCGGACACTAAGAAAAAAATAATTTTGGATATGACAGTAGTAACCACAAAATATACAATAGTTGCTGCAACTAAAGATCTTGGTAAAGAAAAACGTCATCTAAACAGATCCATAAGTTTCTAATACGATAAAAGCTAGATTCATTCCTAATAAAATAGCGGTCTTTAAGTTCTATAGTACCTACGTAGTAAAGTACCTTTCTCACAGATATAGGCCATAATTGACAGATGTTAAACTTATAATGAAGGACACGTTAACAAAGAAAAGTGGACCTTATGACATAACATTAATATGGTTTTGATAGCTGACAAATATGGACTATTCGAGGGGCAGTATTTTAGGTCAAAACTATTAGTGCATACACACATACATACATATATCACGTCTTTATCCCTTGCGGGGTAGGCAGAGCGTTAACGGCCATAAGAATACGGTCGCTATTGCCACGTCTGACATTTTTGAGGATTGTTTCCAAGGTTGTTCAAAAAAACATTGTGTATCACTATAGTGACAGGTTGTCAGCTTGTCACCTAAAAATTGTAATACGCAACAAGTCCCCTAGTCGCCTCTGACGACACCCGCGGGAAGGATGTGGGGTGATGCTATTCTAAGCCGGCATCACACGGCCGTTATTATTAGTACATACCTACATAAAACAAGTGAAATAATAAACTTTTTGATGAATATGCGTAAAATAAGTAAATTATAATGTGGGTTGCATAAACTATTATTCAAGTTAACCGCGAATAAACGGTGTCTCGTAATAAAAATTATTATTATGAATGTAACACTTCTTTGCAATTACATAAATACTTCTATTATAAAACGTATTTTCGCAATTGGGTATCTACTTCATAACATAATAGAATAAATATTATATTATATAGAAGCAATAAAATAAATAGGTAATTACATAGTTATGATACATTATGTTTAACGTTGGATGACCAATGCGGCGCAGTGGTAGTGTGACTACGATTGCAGCCGGGTTGGACATTCACAAACTTGTTATTTTTCACTTCATACATTTTTTGAAAGCCTCAACCACCACTACCTATGAGTTTTTTTTTGGCCTGACTTTGTCGGTCGGTAATTTTGTATAGGAGGTCCAAAAATTTTTTCGTATTTCAACCTATGTTCCTCGGGGAAAGTTCAGTTTCATGGGCTAGTTCACCCGTTAAATATACGCAGCAATTTTTTTTACACCCTATATTTTGTCTCCACCACCACCACCTATAATAAACAGGTAAATAGTATATTATAATGATTTCTAAAGTCTATCTATAACATACAGGTACCTATGATTATTTCTTATCATTTCACAAATTGTAACAATTCTTCGCCATGCCTCAAGTAACAAATCAATCGTCAATGCGTGGATTATCGATCACAGTCATAAAGATGTCTGGAACCGGTCTGACTGGTCCATTCAACGACTATTGGTTACTGTACTGCATTTCGGTACTAGTGAAAGACCGTGACCGATCGCGCGCTACTGACCTAACAACAGTACTTATATATAGTTATAGGCCCTGTGCCAAGTCAAGACTGTGGAATCGAAAAAAACTCAAAATATATATAAAAGTAGGTAAACACAAAACTAAAAGCTAGCCAAGTAGATACCGAAACCTTTTTATACACTTCCTTATAAACTTACTTTGTGATATTCCCTTGTAGCGACCTCTGGTGGCTACAACATGAAGCTCACTCAAGTGGTTCACAAGCATCCAAGACGCAACAGGAGTTCTCAACATATCGGATAGATGGCGCCACGTGACAGAACAATGGGCCTGAAACGCGGTATCGAAGTTGTCACCGCGCAACGCATACTATATACAATTTCCAATCCAATCCAGGCGGACCCGTCGGTCCTCTGGCCACAACACCCGGCCAGGCGGGTAGCTACCCTTTTCCCGACACCACCTGAATTCCTCCTGTCACCCGCCATACCCTTATCGTTTAGTTCAAATAAATCGTCTGGATGAGTGCATAATATGGGTTATTTTTAGTCAGTACCTACACACTCTTTGTAGGATGTTTCTACTCAGGAATCTCAACAACTTTTACTACGGGGCCACCTGCGCAACGGTAAACAAATTTAGTGTTCCATACAATTTTTCCGAGTAGGTATGAATTTTTCTATGGAACGCAGGTGCTCCCATAGTAGAAGTTGTTCAGATTTATGAGTAGAAACAACCTACCAAGTGTGTTTAGTGACTAAATAATAACTCTGTGTAAACAAAAAAAAAAAATTATGAGTGAGTCACGCCTTGTCCTAAGATAAAACTCTACTCAGTCGAAACGCAACGAGACTATCTTAACTCTATTGATGCCCTGATGTTACACCACGTCTGTTAATTAAAAAAACTAGCGATGTTTAGGCAACAGTTGCCCTGGGAAGAAACCATCGCCAGATGCAAGATACGAAATTGCAACCACATAATATAATGCAACCACATAACATAATGCAACCGTGTGTGAACTGCGAATACAGATGCTCTCGAAGATGTTTATCATATGGAGTTGTGTTATACATTTTTTGCCGGGTAGGTATGAATTTTTCTATGGAACACCGAAGTTTTTTTTGCTATTTCGCATATGACCCCATACCATGGTGAAAATTGTTCAGAATCATGAGTAGACACACCTTACAAATTTTGGGTACTGACTTAAAAATAGTGCTGCTCTAGTATAAAGAATCACGTGATATAAACTGTATGTATTGTTTCAATATTTCTGCGCTACCCTACCATTCTATCGTGTATACAATATGCTGCAACAAGTGACAATCTAGTACTTTATAAGATCAATATGTAGGCGTGATATGTGTATGTATGTGTAATATGTACCTACCACGTACCTACTGATGTTTGTTAGTAAAATGAAGTATGAAAATTCAGTAAATATTGCACCTATTACTTATGTAATTAGAACATGCTGCTGCTCTAGCAACCTAAAGTATGGCCGTTTCAATAGTCCATAAATGACAGCTGTCAAATCCATATGGACATGTCAAGAAAGAAAAATAGACTTCATGTCTTAGCAATAACATGATTTGTCAGCTGCCAAACATGGGCTATTTGAACGGCCATACTTTAAGCCAACAGAATCTCATGGTAGATTCGATTTAGGTAAATATTTTGATTTTGCATATTATTTTGTTTGTAAAGTCAAATCTAAGCCCGTATTTATAAACCGCACTCAACTCTGAGATTATTCTTGAGTGTAACTTTGAGATGTTGTTAGTACTGACTGACATTTGTAAAAATCCCTCTTGAGATCGGTCTCAGACTTGAGTGCGATTTGTAAATACTGACACTAGTTAATTTTACCTATATTTTTTTTTTGCCGAAACAAAGCAAGTTTCAGTAGGCAACCAACAATATTGTTGCTAAAGTTTGAGTAAGCCAAGGCAAGTCACCGTATTAGTATAAAGTATTATCAAGATATAAAATCAACCTTGATCGCAATTTCACCACAACTTTCGTCCTTTTGCATTCAATGACTCAAAATTCCTCAGAACCAAACTGACTCATAGTCACAAACAAGGCGAACAGAGAATTCGGATGACGTAGGTAGAAAGATGTCACCAAAGCCAGGTCAGAGTCAGGTTGCGCAACATGACAACATGAACACGATGCTCTGAACTGGTTCCACTGGTTCCCACGCAGTGAACATAAAAAAATTAACGTTACGATGCGTGGCTGACGATACAGATAGCTCACTATGAACTCGGTGGTCATTTTGCTATGTATGTAACTCATACAGATTACACACTATATTAGTCAAAAAATGTCATCTAAGTATGAGACGGACTTGCCCAGCATATACTTACATCAAGTTTGTAGTATTTGGAGGTTCCTTAAGTATTAATTTACATTAGATTCAGTCCGATCCGTTCTTGGGCTGGTTGTTTGAACAACCAATCAATTATTTCCGAGTGAGCTCGAGCTCCCCACCAAGCCGACAAGCGTAGTTTTTATGGCCCCGGGGCCGTAAACGTAAGTAGTGTCCATTATGATTGTTTTAAGTATTGATTTACAGTCTATTGATAGACGGGCAGGCTGCGCCTACTTAATGTCTCTGTAATAGGGTCTCGTTTCGAACCTATGGGTACGACATTCTAAAATACGAGAGAGCTTTCTGCAAATCTATTAATTTTTGGACATTCGCAAGCTATCTGTCATTTCTATACGGAACTAACTTATGCCGAAGGGCTTTTTATGACCTCAGCTATTTCAACAGGATCTTGGCATGAACTTTACTTGTATGCACGAATGAAGTAATACCATCTCATGATTTATTTATAACATCACGTTACATCAAGCTACGTAAACATGATAACACAACTTTCCCCAAGAAACAAAAGTCGATAAAGGTAAATCTTGAGTTAAGAAATAGGGTTCGAAGAGTGTTTTTTCTAGCACTCTTGCTTGCCCTGTTTGTTGAGAGAGGTCTAGGGTTTTAAGCTCCTTATTTTTTTGCATCTATATTATTATTGGTGTGCCTCAATACATATAGTCTGTAAAATATAGGATGATCCCTGTGACGTTTGTGACCTTGGAGCAAATGCTTTGATTTTCCTTAGTTGACTAAGCGAATGGACCTTATGTCAAATCATTTGCTCCAAGGTCAACAACGTCAATTTTCCTAGTAAACAGAGGAAAGTGGACCTTATGTCATAGCATTTGCTCGAAAGTCACAAACGTCACAGGAATCCTACTATATTATACAGACTATAAAATGTCTGAATTTGTCAAAAGTTCACCTTTTTACCACTAACAAACAAACCGGTGAAGCGGTAATATATCAGAAGGATTTAGAATCCGTCACCTTGTATAAAACACTACAGTTTTGCTTCAGTCTTTTCTAGCTGCTTTTATTCCTATACTAGTGAACGCCCGCGGCTCCGTCCGTGTGGAAGTTGGTTTTAGCATCCCACAGGAACATGTGTAAATCCAAGTTACACTCTATCTGTGTGCCAATTTCATGCAAAATCAGTTCAGTAGTTTTAGCGTGAAGGACTAACAAACAAACATGCAAACTTTCGCATTTATAATATTAGTAACATAGGAAGTAGGATATGGTCGCTGAGCAAGCAAATACAAACCTGATAAATAGTGTAGCATTGGCCGTCGGTGGGCCAGTACAGCATGAGCCAGCCTCGAGGATGTGCTGCGCAAGGGTTTCTCCTCACGTCAGCCCAGGGTGGCGGCAGCACTGCAGCCTGGGAGCCGCAGAATAAAGCCGCTAGACAGAACCAAAACGCCATGTTGGATCACACTTCAGTCCTCAAGGATAACGTCCGCCATTTTGAATTTTTTTGAATAACTTTATGGTTCAATGTCCTATCAAACAATCATAACATTATTCCACTTTTAAATCTCCGTTCACTTATAACAATTCAGTCCTTCGGGATTCATTCGGCCATTTTGGTTTTCATCACTTCCTTGTTCAATGTTCACTTTTCTTTTATTCACTTTATTATCTCGGTCTCACGGCTGGATCCTTTTAATTTTAAATTGAAATGGCTTATTACATTTTCAATCTTTATAAATGAGTTTTAATTTAGTTTTGAATGGGCGGCCGTGTTTAACTGTAAAAATATGGTACATCAGTGCATTCAGTTTTTTTTTTTTATGGCGATGATTATTTTTTATATCTTGAAGGCCAAGCATGGCTATAAAATAGCTGAATGACACTGTCATAATAAAATTACTCAATGGTGTAATAAACGCTATTACGGACGATGAAAACTATAATTATATCTCGTCATAAGAATAATGTTTTCAATCAGCAGTTACCAGCTAAATGTTGTAGGTTGAGTATGTGGAAATACTTGTATCACGCATGATTGTTAATTAGCAAATAAACTGTTACAAAAGTCGTATTTTGTCTTAACAAATTTTAAGTTACTTAATTAGTCTTGGTTTTGCAACTTTTGAAATTTTTGTTACTGGTTATGTATGTGTTCGCTATGTACTTGTTATTTATCAGTGTACTTATTAAATTTTTCTATGGTTATAAAATTTTTGAATGACACTGTCATAAAATAACACTCGTATTCCCACAGAAAATCGATGATCAGCAGGTGTAACCGCTGGGCGGGCCGCTAGTTTAATATAAGGTGTAAAAATATTAGCTGCAAATATTTTAAGGGGTGATTCAGCCCATGAAACTGAACAACTTTCCCCAAGAAACATGGGTCCAAAAATGAGAAAATTTTTTGGTCCTCACATACAAATGGGAAGTCCAAATTTTTTGTTCATATTTCGACCTATGTTTCTTAGGGATAGTTGTTCAGTCTCATGGACTGGTTCACCACTTAAAATATTTGCAGCTAATGTTTTTACACCCTGTATCAGTTCACTTTTTAGTTTTTCCTGTGTACCTACACATGCGTTACACGCGCATCTTACATTTTGTCATAAGGCCCTAAAATACAATGAATCTCGCTGTGCAATAGGATCTTGCCAACCAGTGGTAGCATCTATGCTCTACTTGCTAAATAAGCCATCATAATTGCATATCTCCGATCAAAAGCGGCGTTGTCGTATGTTATCAGTTGCAGCGTAAAGGAATTAGTGCAAAATGAGAATGAAATCTACTGACTCTACCGTAAAACATCTTATGTGCGTGGTTGACTTAGAATAGCATTACCACATTGCTACCCAAGGGACTAAAGGGATAAATTCGTCCAGGGAAATAGCCAGTAGACTTCCTTGTCTTATGCTTGGTAAATTCATTCATTACCTACCTGTGATGTAATAATACTTTACGATAAGTTGTATGGGCACACTATTGCGATTTATGCCTCAAATCAATGAAATGAAAATGAAATATAACGAATGCTCTACCATACCAAGTAGATACGTAAGCGTAAGTATTTTGCATACGGCCTTACTCATCATATAAGAAAGCTACTCATCTTAACCAGTGACTAGTAATTTATTATTAAAAACAAAACCCGCCTGCGGTAACATCAAAAGTTAATTTGCCGTTAAATCGGCCATTTTGAAATTTATGAAAGTTTTATTGAGCCTGCGCTGCTGAGATGAATCTAACGACATCTCATTAATTGCAAAATCCCTCAGCCGTAGCCCATGAAAAAACTATACTACATACATAAATCACGCCTATATCCCTGGCGGTGTAGGCAGAAGGCAAAAATAATATTCTTGTCGACATACATACATACTCTCAAAAGTCCCAAAAGTAACCCTTCTTCTAAGGCAGTCTGGTTATACGGCTGCCTACTCATCTCAACTAGTATCTAATAAAAACCGAAGTTATAAAAAAACACGTAATAAGTAATAACAAAGGCGGGTTACTGTATTATAATATAACGGTCAGTGTTACCGTTGGATTTGAACACCTAATGTCGAAATACTTAGGTACGCAGTTGAGGTTTTTTTACTGAGATTACGTGCTCTGTGGATTTTTTTGTGGCCTGACGAAAACTGTTCTTAGGGCCGTATTTATAAACCGCACTCAACTATGAGATCGATCTTGAGTGCGACTTTGAAGTGCTGTTAGTATTGACTGACATGTCAAAATCGCTCTTGAGATCGATCTCCGATTTATTAATTCGGATCTTCGTTTTGAATGGGAGGTTTTTAAGAAAAATGTGCTATCTGCAGTTACTTGAATTTTTCCCGTAGTAGGTAACTTAGTTGCGGAAATTACGTTGCTCTACTTTTAGTACCTAACTATAGTAAAAGCGCGTTAGCGACCTTTACCACTGTACTCTTATTTACTGTATTTTTATAGTATTTCTTAGTTATTGTATGCAATATAAATGGATCGCTTAATACATTACTCGTTAGTATTTTTTGGTAGGTACCAGTAGTGTCAATGTTCATTGTTGCCACGCTTTTATTACATGTACTTATGCTATAAGAATTGAACCACAAAACTATCAAATTAATTGCATGTTAGAAAATCTTTTATCTATGATATGCACTTAATTTGACGTTATGAACCTTTAATTACATGTCATGTTCATGTCATTAATTTTGCGGCGTATTCAGATCATGAATTACCTGAGTACATAATTATAACTGTCATAAAATATTTGGTACAATAAATATGATAATTATATGCAATTATAATCACTTAGTCAAATGCTGAAATGATAGACCACTCAAATAATGAAACTTTAATACAAATGACATTTGACTCTTTCAAAACAAACGGAAACACGGCTTCATACAAAAGATATCCATCTTGAGATGCGTTCCGAGACACGCAATCGCTTAAGAATAAAAAAATTACGTTGCAAAACAATAGAATTACATAAGAAGTCTAACCGAGATAATCTCGGTCAGTATTACCGAATTGAGTTCAGTAGTTCTCGGTCAAAATTATGGATTTGATCTTGAAGAGAGATATGAATTAAATCAAATCTAGTCACGAAGGTATTACCCAAATGCGGAAGTTTTTTCGTTTTATCATTCGGACCTTATCGTTGCATCGCGAATTACTTACCATGATTCGATCAAGTAAAGAAAGGATTACCGAAATGGAAAGAATATTGTTTGTTTGTATCTAAATCTATGACATAATGAATAATCAACATTAATGTTTCGGGATCACTGACTTCTATGAGATATAGAGGCGTCGTATTGAGTACACAAATACAATTTAATGGATCAAAATACACTGGTTGTCTATACAAAGTGTACAATAAAATTAGGTAACAAGTTGTCTAATTTATATTTTGCTCCTGCGAAATATATCTTCCTACTTTGCTTACTTTTCTTCTCAATACGAATTCATTTTAGTATCTTACTTTCCGCCAAAAATACCTACTTTATTCAATGTACAATCACCGTCAAGATAATTTACTAAATTTACTTGATTTAGCTCATAGCAAAGTTAGGCAGTCTCTCAATTCTGATAGAGGCTCGATTTATAGAGGCTCGTCAGTTCGATAACATCAGAACAGAATAAATAACCCGTTGCAAGTGCGATACCCTTGGGTTACGTCAGCTAACCGTTATACCAGGTTATATTCCACTAATCGGAGTATTGCCAACTTGAGTAGTACAAAAAGTTGAAGTTTTCTTTCCAGTTGTTTCTCATAGTTCGCTGCTAGAGTAATTAGTGATTAGGTTGTCAAAAGGTTTAGAAATAAGGTGGGTGTCATATTTCAATAAAATAGTTCAATTTGTAAATAATTGGTACTAAATATTGTTTTCTGAGTCAGTTGCATTCAAAGACACGTAAAGGTCGGAATTCATCTGCGTACCTATGAATTTTAGGTAGGATGAAAACTTTATGCTTGGAAAACTTTTGAAGTTATACCAACAGACTTCGAGAAATATATCACAAATGATAGGTACGAGTACGACCTTAAAAATGTATCCCTCTTTAAGTGGTCCAAAGAAAACCTCTAGATTCTGGACCTTTTGGAAAATTGTTATTTAATATTCGAAGTTGCTAAGAAGGACAACATGCAATTTTAAAGTTCGACTGTCTTTAGAATGAATTTGAAAGGGTAGGAAGGAAGTGCATGATTGCAGATAAAGAATTTGCAAAGAAAAAGAGAAAAAGAAGATAAAGTCTTTTTCTATTACCAAGAAAGATGTGGCCTAATGGTTGTTTAGAATGTTATTATCAGCCGGAAATACCCAGGTATTTTTAAAAGTTCTCAAAGAATTTGCATTTTATGATAACATTTAATGGTATTCAAGTATTCACTCTCTAGCATCTTTACAATCTTTTGCGTAAGATATACAAAAAAAAGTTTTCTTTTAAACTGTACTACGATTTAGTTAAGTTTAAGTCCTACAGGATTTGACTTAAAATTACTTATAAAGTTAATATATTTTGATTATGGTAACTCTAGATTGCTTTTATATAATGACTAAAATATACCTAATTTTGTAGAATTTCTAACCTATGCCTAGTTAAGTTTAGATAGGTAGCAGGTATAACAAAACGTAGGTACCTAATTCTAAGCCTAAGTATAAGTATAATTCTAAGTATAAGAATAGTCTGTTAGGTCATAAATATTTCATTTACGTACATCAATTTATAAATATTATTATTATAATTTCATCTTGAATGTCGTTGTGCGTTAAGTACGAAAAAAATTAGGTAGTGTTTTGAAGGACACCGAGTTCTCTAACGACTTAGTACGTATATAGGTAAATGAAGCTTCTGCGATTTTATAATTTTTTCAGTGTTCTTTTTTTCCAATACTTACGTAGATACACAAATATCAAACTAATAATAAAGCATATTCCATTTCCACCAAACGAAAGAAACTTTTATAGTGCTAACGTTCTAGTCATCATCAAAAAAGCTTTTTACTTCCAAATTAAGCAAGATTCCCGAATTTTACTCCACAACACGAAAAATAGGCCTCAAAATTTAATCGACTGAAAATCACTTTCTTTTTACATTTATTTCACAGCACGATAGAAAATGTATTGTTTTTCAACATTAGCCGACTGCGATATATAAAATTAGATAGGTACTTAGTTAACCTTAGAGCACGTGCGTTGTCGTATCGACGCGCGGCGGGCACGGCGGCGTGCCTCGCGTCTCGATATACACTGAGGTCTCTGGGTCTCAAGCTTCAGGGTGGCTGCGGCTGGGCGCTTGGTGAGAGGATAGAATACCAAGTCTAAGGGACGGATGTACCAGAACACTTGCAGGCATGATCAGACCATACGAACGAAGTGTCTTTTCAGTGTCCTCATTAACAAACAGACTACCTATAAGTCTTGTATCTTCTAAGTGTACTATTTACCTACTACTGTACTGCTGTAGACTTGAAACTAAAATGACAATACAAACTGTTTGTTCCCGCACTTAAATTGTGGTCACTGAATAAAACTTTTCTTATTCTTATATTTACCATGAAAATAAACAACTTTTACTATGGAGCCTATTTTGAGAAATGAAAATAAATTGAGTTCCCATGTAAATTCGATAAGCTAATTAATGGGGAAGTTTGAATGAGAAATAAAAATTTATTTTTGTGCTTCGCGTCTGGAGATACATGAATCTTTACTAGGGATTGCAATCCCGCAGGTCCATGAATCCCGCGGGATTGATTTGCGGGATTGGCCCAATCCCGCGCGGATCCCGCGGGATCCCGCACCTTTGAAATGATGTTACAAATCAAATTGAAAGTACAGTGTTTTTTTTTTCAAAAAAATCAACATTTATTTATTATAATAACATCAAAGATATTAGTTTTCTAAGAAATAACAATTAATAAGTATGATCAGTCTTAATTTGCTTTGTTTAATTTTTCACTTAAATTTTTTTGGCATGATAAATGTGAGATCTGCATTTTTGGATTCTTGTTCGTGCTTTTTCGGGTTTTGCTAATAAATTAAAATTCCTGTCAACACAGTGCGGCGTTGTTGAACACGTTCACGTAGATTTTGAGCTAACTGGTTACTCAACACTGTGCATTCGCTTGCAAAATTTGACGATTTTAGGAGCGAAATTTTAATATGCGGGATCCGCGGATCCGCGCTTTGAGGGTGCGGGATCCCGCAGGTCAAAAAATAGCGCGGGATCCCGCGGGATTGCGGATCCCGCGTTGCGGGATTGCAATCCCTAATCTTTACCATGATATTTGGACCATATATAACCATGATACTGAAAGAAAGTCTATGCTGTGTGGTGCCGGCTTAGAATAGCAACACCCCATTTCTACTACGTATCTACATCAAGTATTTTTACTACGTAAAAGACGACTATTTTAAGGTATGAAACCAAGGGAAGGCAGCAACAGCGTTCCCTGTGAATATTTCCAATATCTTACTCTGCGCTCACCAATTCGCCTGTGGTCTGGTGATAGGCACATGATCCGGAGGTTGTCTGGAGGTCCCTGGTTCGATTCGGGATTGATTGTTTGATAAGATTATACAACAAATGTTGTGTGTCAAGATATTAATTATTTATTTTATGTAGATCGCATCAGAAGCCCACTAGTAGTAACAAGCAATTTATCGCTGTCATAGAGACTCGTGTTTTTATCATTATTCCTATGGGAAGTTTGTTCACTATTAGTATTCTGAGGGCTGGTGATTTATGCCCTTTATCTCTGTGGATATTGGATAATTATAATGGCGGATCGCACACTTGATGCACGACGGAGCGCAAAAATATCGCAGCGGTCTGTCAGATCCATACTAAAAACGTCACTCCACATACTAAAACCGCACTTGACCGACGACACTGCGATAGCACTGCGGCCACAGCGGTTGAGCGGTTTTAGTATGGGCATTGACGTTTCTAGTATGGATCTGACAGACCGCTACGTCAAGTGTGTGATCCGCCTATGAATCGCCTGTAAATTATGACGGTACATCAGTATCAGGCCTTTATCCCTTGCGATGCAGATTGCAGACAGAGCGTTAACAGTAGTAACAATACATTCGATACCGCTACGTCTGACAATGGTGATGTTTGTCTTTACAAACCTAAGTGACAGGCATGCTAAGAAAATGACCCCCAGGATTGAGGTCAACTTATTCTAATACATAACCGTGTATTGCCGGCTTAGAGCGTCTCCCATTTCTACCAGTGGGTATCATAAAAGGCGATTAAGTGATGAATACAGGCAGCAGCATTTACTATGAATGAAAAAAACATCTTGAACTGCTCTCGCAATCCGTCTGGTGAGCTAAGCAAGGTGAGTTTGGCTTAACCCCCCAAATGGGGAGGCCCATATCCAGCATTGGGCTGTTGTGGCTGTTCAAATTTCTTTTTCGTGTGGGACACCCAGTCGTCTAACGAGCCAATGTACCCTAGTGTCAGAATTTTTCAACCGCCTTCTACAAGTAGCAGGCTTCTGACATGGTTGTGTAACGACCACCGTCTAAGTGATCATAGACAGCAACCGGGACCTACGGCTTAACGTGCCATCCGAGACACGGAACCATCTTACTGAAGGACAATCGGGTGGTTCAGCCCGCAATGTCCTAACCAGACTGGGAATAAATTCACAAAATGATAAATATCAACTTTGTGAGTGACCCACCGAGAATCGAACCCGGAACCTTCTACGTCACAGGCAGTCGCACTACCACTGTGCCACATCGGTCGCCGATTCAAGTAGTACTGTTCTACCCCTGTTATATACCCATCAATTCAAAGTCAAACACACATCAGCATCACCCCGTCTGTTAGTTTTGGTCGTTAACAGTTCGTACTCTCCAAGGCTGTGTGTGTCTTCGAATAACCACTTAAGTTTATGTTATACTGTTTACTTAACTAAGTAAAGCTATCTGTTTCGGCTGTCTTTTAACTTGCGACACAGTTTGGGAAACAAACATACATTATGTGTTTATTGTTTTAGGATATTTGAGCTTATTTTTCTGAGTTATTTTTTAATGTGTTTAAGCTGTCTTGTATGGGAGTCCTTTACCTAACACATGTAAGTATCTTGGAAAACTTTTATGTTTGTAGCCCACAGACGAGAGATGACATGCGCGCGCAGGCGTTAGCGAAGCAAATGTCATTATTTCTCTGTGTTGTAGCACTTGGCGGTTTTCTTAACATTTATTACTAAGACAGCAGTTATACACCAGTTTTCTTTTATTCACAGTGATTTGCTGGAAAACCTAAATCTTTAAATACTTCCACTTTTTTTTTTCCTGTGAGACACCGAGTCAATTAACGACCCTATGAACTTGACATCAGAGCTTTTCAATGCCCTACTAGGTAAGTACAAGACAGTTCTATAGGTTTCGTACGTTATGTTATAAACTTATAAATAATCCCGCCTTCGACAATTCCAGCTGTCAAGACACTTAACTAAAAACGAAAGAAGAATAATGAAAACAAAAAAAAAAAACTGAATTTGCAAATAGCTGTCGACGCTAATAAGTTGAACACCATTAGATTACAAGACTTTAGCATTGAACCGGGCACACACCGTTATCGACAAAAAATGGACAAGTGCGACTCTACATTTTGAGATCAAATGGTTCAGTAGCTAACATCATCATCATCATATCAGCCCACATCTACCCACTGCTGAGTATAGGCCTCTTCTTTTTCTCGCCATCTGCGCCGGTCCTGTGCCTCCCGCATCCACTGTCTACCAGCAACGGTGGCTAAGTCGTCCGTCCACCTAGCGGTTAGCTAACAATATGTAACAAATTCTTTTGACGAGTATCGTTCTATTGAGCATTTATAAAAGGTGTCCGATTAAAGAAATATCAGTAAATTGCGGCCGATTGTCACGCTTTTTCCAGACGTTCATGCTATCTCCCTCATACGAAGGTAACCGCCTCCATTTACAGATCCTTTTTTTGTATGTATGATTATAGCCTGATTTGCAATGCTTCAATGGCCGGGCACATTTGAATGGTTATGAATGGTTTCAAACGTTTCTAGTTACAGGGTATCATCTTGTTTTATACACAAACTGTTTCTTAAGTGACTAAGCTACAAAAAGAAAAGACTGATTTAGATAAAACATAATTCAAGTCATTCAGATCTACTCGGAAAAATGATGAAGGGCAGTCATTATACTTAATGACATTTTGTGGTGTATTTTCAGTATGAAAATTTTAAACCAATAAGAAATACTCAGAAAAAAAATCATCATGGTCTTGAATCGTTCCTGTAGTGCTACGTTTGTCGGGAATGCCACAAACAAGTAAAATAATTTCGTCAAGCTACTGTTTTTCCATATTTTGTTGAAATATGCTTTGAATGAGTGACAGTGGGCTGGTCACATCTGTCGCAGAACCAATGGCCGATGAAGTAAGCGAGTTCGCGGACAGCCTCCGGCCAGATGGACCGATGACTTAAAGAGAGCGGCTGGCAGCGACTGGATGGCGACAACGGGAGATCGTTCATTGTGGCGTACCCTGGGGGAAGCCGATGTCCAGCATTGAACTGCTATAGGCTGATGTGATGCTTTGAATCTGTCAAACGCGGACTCAATTTTACCCGCGAAACCATATTGTTTGGTAAAAGTAGGAGCACTTCATTTTTCCTACGGACCCCTAAAAGATACAATCACCGCTTCCGCTCCCATCCCATGGCAGTTTCACGGTGATGCAACCAGCTCCCGGTCCCGTTACGGAGGGCTATCGACCCTGAAGTCAAGTCGTCTAGTAAAAACTAGACGAGATCCCCTTACAAAGACGTGCGGTGGTACCACGGTAACTCGAACGTGGTTCTATTTGCTGAAGAAACAAGTTCGATAAAAGGTAAGGCAAAGGTATACAATATAGGATACACCTCTATCTGCAAAGAAAATCCTTCAAACTCAAACTATAGATAAACGATAGATAAGGTACAACTTTCCCCAAAGAGCATGGGTCGGAATATATAAAAAATTAAACCACCTCCCAGACCTACTACGACTAAATGGTCGATTAGCAACAGTCAAACAGGGGCTTCTCATAGACCTTTCTTTGGTTGGGAGCCACATTTTTTTAAATATTTCGACCCAAGTTTCTTGGTGAAAGTTGTTCGTGATCGTGAAGAAATACTAGATTCAATTGATTTACCTGCATCTGTAGCAGTGTCCATTATTCTCTTCTGCACTGCAATCTGTTCATACAGACAGCTAACGCAATCTTGCACGAGATAAAAATCTGATTTAATTTATGTCAATCAAACAACAAAAAAACATTGGTTCTGTTTGGATTGAACTCTTGCAATCACAAGTTGCCTAACGAGGAAGCATGGATAGAGTTGATAACTGGCAGATCGAATGAGCTACTTTTTAAATCGATCTAAAAACGTTATTTTGCAGTCTTCTTCTTTTTCGTGTGGGACAACGAGTCGTCCAACGACCCGATGAACCCTAGTGTCAGAATTTTTCAACCGCCTTCTACAAGTAGCAGGCTTCTGACATGGTTGTGTAACGACCGCCGTCTAAGTGATCATAGACAGCAACCGGGACCTACGGCTTAACGTGCCATCCGAAACACGGAACCATCTTACTTACAGACAATCGGGTGTTTCAGCCCGCAATGTCCTAACCAGACTGGGAACAAATTCACAAAGTGATAAATATCAACTTTGTGAGTGACCCACCGAGAATCGAACCCGGAACCTTCTGCGTCAAAGGCAGTCGCACTACCATTGCGCCACATCGGTCGTCAGTCCACATATTTTGCAGTGTGGCTTTTATATAATTGTAAAAAACAATTGGCCGTGTGATGCCGGCTTAGAATAGCATCACCCCACAACCTTCCCGTGGGTGTCGTAAGAGGCGACTAAGGGACTCGAGAGTATTGGCGTATTACAATTTTTAGGCGACAGGCTGACAACAGTGTAGTGATACAAATGTTTCCGAAACAACCTTAGAAAACAATACTCAAAAATGTCAGACGTGGCGATAGCGACCGTATTCTTACGGCTGTTATCGCTCTGCCTACCCCGCAAGGGATAAAGCGTGACATATGTATGTATGTATGTAAAATACAAGCAATAAAAATAACTTCGAGTTTCCGTAGTAATTAGGTTCGCCTATTTCTGCATTCCTGACCGCTGAAGAGATTTTATGGCAGCCCATCGTAACTTACAACCGTTACCTAATACTCGAGAATTATACTAATTTGAAGAGTTTAGTTGCGTCAGGTCGAGGCCCTAAAGTTGTTATGAGCCGCTACCGACTCGGTCGCAACTTGTAAAAATTAAAGGAAGTGGGAGCCTAGGACACAAGAAAATTTCAAAGCCTCTAGTATAAGTAGTCCAATAATTGTCTACTTGAATCATTTCTCCTTGCCTTATCCCGTTTCTCTGTCGGGGTCGACTACCTAACCTAGGGAATTTGTCGTGGAACCATATTCTTACACAGAGCGACTGCCATCGGACCTCTACAACCCGAAGGCTAACCTGGCCCAAATCCTAGGTTAAAGTGGCTACTTGAACGACAGGTCAAAACGAGCTTCTAGGAGCGCAGAGGTCATACGTAGATTTTAAAAACATAAAAATAAATCATAAGTAAGTTCTGAGGTAGTGATTGAGTGAGTAGGTAAGTAAAAAGACTTTATGTGTGTGTCAAGTCTGGATGCATTTGTTAAGTCGCAAGACTCCGTCTGCCACATACATTTTTATTTGAAGATGGACTGACAGTTAAACGGTAGGCGCTTCGTGAGTAATTTCTTAGTTGGCCTCTTGGTTGGACTAGACTAGCTAGAACAACTACCGCGTTCTCAGTATTTGCCAGTTTAATTAACCTCCAAGGGATCAATCTACACTGATATTTCCTAATAATAATGGTAACTTCCCACTTCAACAGCACTCGATAACGTTTTCCGATCATGTTTGAAAGGTATCGGTAAATCGGTAAAGACCAGTTCTCGGTCACCTAAAATAGGAAGCTTTGACTAATTGAAAAAACTTGTCAGGAAGCCTTGTGAAGAACGCTAGATTATCTGAACAATCTGATTACTGATCTAAACACGATTCTACAACTGTCTGTACTTACTACCTATCAAACCTTGTAGTAAGAAGCCTGTCTAGCATTGCTCTTTGCATAAACGGTAAAGGTTACTGCATAAGCTTTTAGAAGCAAACAGTTCTGTTACAAAACTGACCTAATAGCTAGGTAGTATTAGATGAATTTTCGAACAAGGTCAGAGGTTAGGTGTTGAAACCATTCGGCAACATGCTGAAGACAACAAAGTTCAATTTGATAAATTAATCGCCATAGGCTAGGCTTGTACAACCAAAATGCAACGGAATAATTTGGCTAGTGTTGTTTGGGTATTGCAAATGTGTGGTAGAGTAGGTAGAGAGCCAAAGATCAATCATAAAGAATTAAGAGGTCGAAAATTTACAGTACCTACAATTTACATCAAATATGCAAATATCTTAAGGAATGTTGCTGTTGTTATCTCTAATAAAGAAAAAAATGTTATTAAATATTTTGTGTTGTTGGCAAATTATAATGAATAGAATTATCAGAACAAAAACAATACGATACGATTGGATAAGGTATAGGTAGGCATCCTTATACGATGAGGATCTACTCATTCAAAATTCTATCACATTGCTTCTATATGTATAAATTTCATTTTGATAAAATCATCAAATCAGCTACGCCAAAATGAAATAAGGAAATGTTTACCGTGCAAAACTTTTGCGTGCAGCTGCAGCAAGAGTTAATAACAAGGTGGTGCAAGTCCATGTTCATACATAGTACGAGTACTATCTATTTCTGATGAGAAAATATGCAATACTGCAGTATGATCTACTTTATTAAACGAGCTCTACCATTTGAAGTCAGGCAATACCATGCCAATACTTAGGCAATGTAAGACCTGACACAGTTTTTTGCCCATACGATATATCATACGGTTAAGAAAACAAGACGAAAAAATGCCAAGGGCTGGAATTAAACAGCTCTTTACAAAACATAGAAACTCTGTTCTTTGAGAAAAGTTGGTTTAGGGAAATACATTCACCTTTTACATCTCTATAATAGTCTTTTAGATTATGGTACGTAAATAAAACAATTTCGCTTTTCAATGAAACAAAGAAGATTCAAGTGTAAGGAGCCACGATGTGTCAGGTCAAAAGTCTTTGTTGCGTGATAATTCAAACTTTTGATGAGCTAATGTGTTTCTAACTGACCTACAGACGAGTAAATATCTATCGTTGGTGATTTGTGATGAGAAAAAACAGAGATATGACACAGAGGCACCTATAATAAATGATGAAGCCAGTACCTAGGCCGAGTGACGGAGGAGGGAAAAGGGTAGCTACCAGCGTCGGGTGATCGGGTGTTGTGACCCGGATCGACTGGTCCAACTGGACATATTTGGAGGTTGTTAGCATTTGTTAGTGGTTAGTAATATGTGATCGGCGGAAACACTTCGATATCGCGCTTCAGGACTTGTATGTGGAGCACATGCGCGCCGCCACAGATATCCTAATGCTTAGAGCTTGATAGTATCAAAGTTTTGAAGAGTTTCTACAACTAACACAATCATAAGATCATAGCCACGTCATAATCATAACACAACGTGACACAACCTACCTACACAGACGTTCGTAAGCCTAAATGACCAACAAATTACCCTGGTGCCAGTACAATCCTACTTTCACATGATGTTCCACACAATAATGAAAGAATCATCTGCCATTTACAGTTTATCATGGATCTACTACCTACATGATTAACTGCAAGAATTTAACAGAAAAATAAGTTAATAATTTTCATGAATGAATCATCATAATTGCTTCATTAATTTATCCGAATACCATCAAAATTAACGGCATCACATTTATCAGAATTCGTTTCGCTTGTAAAGGATTAAGCTCGCTGTATAATATAAAAAAACGTGGCCTGAATCACAGCACTTATTTTGTAAGGGATAACAACAGGGAGCATAGTACCGGATGGGAAATTAAATTTTAAAGTAAGCACAGATTCGTCTTTTTATTATGTGGAACATTGCAGCGAACTATCAAGGAAAAAAACATTACCGACTCTTTTCTAACTAAAGGTAAACTTGTGTTTGTGATGAATTTCACAAATTACATGATGTATGTAAATCATTTTTTAATCAAATGCTCTATTACCGACCTAGCAGTGGATTATTGTAGCTCTTGTAGTTGAAGTTACAAGAAAACCAAAAGTATGACGCTAATGGGATTTGAACCGACGACTTTCAGCCTAGGTAAAGTAGTACCGCTACCTGTCCTATTATAACTCGGCTATAATACTATAACACACAGAACCATTTCATTCTACCTAGGTTCCAAAAAAAACATATTCTACTTCAAAGTTTTATAAAATGACACAATCCTTGGCGTGCCGCATGCGCTTGCGCACCGCTGTATGGAATTATAAGACGGCGGACCGCATTATCGCCTTATGTAATGGAGTACTATGACACGGACTGGAGGAGACTTGACGAAACCTATCATTACATTAGTAATGCGCGGCACACTTCTGAGGGTATAAAAACTGCGGTCATCGACATAAAACTATGTTGGTAATTATTAAAGAGCAGTGGACATAGAGTTGTGCCTTGTATGACACCATTTGGTATTACTTGGGTAAGTACTCGTTTAGGATCTATTTTCTAGCTAATTAGGTACGTACTTTTTGTGATATTTAGGTAGTGAGCTGCACTGGTACCTACCTACTTAAATCTCGTACCTCTTAGAGCGTGGGTGACTGGTAATTTGATTACTTACAATGGCAAATGCCTTTTAATATTATAGGTCCTACACACTACCTACTATATCCAGCAAGGAACTGGTAAGGTTGTTGAAGTTGAGTAAAGCACTATTCCAATACCTCATCATCACCATCACATCAGCCTATATCCATCTGCTGCAGGACGTATGCCTTCCTCTATCAGCAAGTAAAATTCTGAAGGATTCTAATAATATTCTAAAAAAATATTTCCGCAGTTTGCTTTATCCTCTGTCTTTACAACCCCAGCTCTACATTATGATACGTTACTCAACACGCGCGACCTATGGTTTGAGTGCCGTGACTTAAATACAACTCGGGCAATAAAGCTTCATTTGAATAGGCTCAATATGTAACACGACACGACATAACACAGCATTACACTCAGAGATTCTGAATCTTATACTGTGACGGAAATGGTTTGTTTTTATTACGCAAATGAATGTGCTTGAGATTTTACATCAAATGAGCAACTGGCTCTCCTACCTAGTAACTTTACCGGGTGTAAGGGGATGGTGTAGGTACTGTACCTACCGAAAACTTGGCAAGCATATACTCGTACATATGCAGACCATGAAACTGAACTATACTTTTTTACAATGTGATGTGACGGGAAGTGAATTTCATTTCTCAAGTTTCCATAGGGAGTCAGTCAGTTGACCGAAAAAATTGTGCGGGAGGTCGATTTTTATTTACGTTTAGTTACCTACTACTCGTCTCCTTAGAAAAACTCACAGTACCTACCTACCTATTTATTTTCTTTATTCTATCCACAGCCGATACTCGCTATGCTTAGATATAGATCGGAAATCTGCCTACATTAACATACAATAAGTCGTTAGTAGGTGCCAACGAGGACTCATGGTGTAGGTATGTAGGAACCTAAGCTAAGGCTAACGGATCCTGTCGTGATATTTGTTGATGATGGCTTCAGTCTTTTCCCCAGCTGCTATAGGTAGGTACCTAGGTAGCTACTATACCGTATAGCTTAAATCGCTTAGATAGGTTGTGCTTGTGACAATTTATAATGGTGTTGTAGGGAACTTAGGTTTGGACGCAAGCAATCTCCCTAAAATCAAAAGTAGGTACATAACTACATAAAGCAAAATCCAACTAGGCCTAATCATGGGTTTTGCCCATAAAAGCGTATCAGCTGGCCTTGTGCAGCTTACCGACGGCCAAAATATCGATAACTTTTCTGAAAGCTTCAACTCTAGGTTCAATGATAATGATTATTCATGCAACACTGCTATTGGACCAACCGGAAGACCTTTATGTCCGAGAATAATAGGATAGAGAAGACTAAGCTGCATAGGTTTACATACGTGTGCCGCTTCTGCAAGAGAAAAAAAAATTAAAAACTTTAATGACAGTTTGACAGTGACAGTTCATTGCCGTTGCCAGACTGCCCCCAAACGTACGGATATTCGATGTTTTTGCCGATGCCATCTATGTCCCTTTTTAGTCTGTTAGCACATTCAGGCTGATATTTACTCCGAACAACAAAGAGCCAGCCAGTTAAAAACCGACTATTTTTAGATAGAATACCGCCACCGCCGCCCAGCCCTTTTGAAACATTTTTGAAAGATCATGCCGTCTGAAATTAGCGAAGTGATCTGGCAGCACAGATCGAAATAATCTGGCTGAAATTGCCATGGTTTATTGGATTTATCAAACAAAGTGAAAACGTATAGGGATTTATAGCTGTAATTGCTAAAAGACTGAGAATTTACTAGCTTAGTTGCGTGAGAAAATCGCTGGAATAAACCTTTCAAGAACCATGTTTGCAGTCGAGAAGAAATTCGAAATTGAAATGAAGTTGAAGAAGGTTCGTTTCCGAATTATTTATTTTGTATTTCACATCTTTACGTAGCTGCTTTCTTCGTCAACTTAAAATCAGATGTTGGAAACGCATTCGTAATATACCTATCTACCTAAATGTCTATAAAATTCCAGAATACAAATGTTGGATGCCAACTAATGGGCGTTTCTACTTTGCACATTACGTACCTACGTTGATCTTATGGCCAGAGTATACCTACTTTATTGCCACCTTACCATTAATGTGGTAATAAAAATGAAGTTTGTAGAACCAGTAATATACTTAGTGTACCTATGCATTATCAAGCCCTAATACTCTTATTACTTACACTTACAAAGTAGACTGCAAGATTCAAGATTTAATCGTTTATTTCCAAGTAGATTCACAGTAAATGCTTTTAGAATGTCAGATAGTTACAATACAATACTGTTACTGAATAAATGAACTAGTCATAGCCAACAATAACAATTTTATGTTCCTAGTAGAATTGCTGCACAGCGGCACTGCCATTAGACAGATACTAAAGTATCCATCCAATCTGCTTTTCTTGTACCAGGAGATCAGCAACATACAAGAGTTGAAAGCTGCAGCCAATCGCAGCTCAGCATTGGCTAGAGATGTCTGCACAGTGCTCGGAGCATGCGAGCAACGTTTGCAGCAGCTGGAGACTGCGGTGCTGCCGTTGTATGGAGACACGGCTAGGCTGCAGCACATTCACCATAGTAAGTGTTTTCTGGTGACTCATCCTTTATCCATATTATTGTATGTTTGTTACGTTTTTACTCTTAAACAGCTTGCTGAATATTGATGTTTGGGACACACATAAAAGACACCTGAAATTTGTTTTGTGTGGTGGTAGTAATTTAATTTCTCCTTAAATTGGTTTTTAAATATATCTACAGAAAATATCAGTTATATTATTTTTATTTTTTGCATGCATTGATACATAGAAAGATTTCCATATTCAATTGGAATACTTAGCGGTCTTTTAAATTAAATGTGTAACTTGGGTAAATCTGAAAATGATTCGTTTTCTTTAGCCAACTAACAACAGAGTTCTCCTGAGATTTTCATATCATTCCGTACATTTTGCTTACGTATGACCATTCATAACTGTTTTCAGATATGGAACGGACAGTGAAAGCTCTGGACCATGTAATCAACTACTACATGGTGTCCAGAGAGCTGGCAGATCTCATTCAGGCTGGGCCTCATACTGGATCCACAGAATCCCTCAATATTTATCTAGAGGTGAGTAAAGGTCCGAATGAAAACTGTGAGGTTAATTCTTAGACAACACCTCTTTAGCTATTTTTATTCCTATCAATGTATTATAAGTTTTAAAGAAGATAGACAGAAAATCTGCAACTGTTGTTTATAAACTAATATAATAAGTATTTGTTTTCTAAATATGGACTCTCTAGTTTCATCATATTTAAGAAATCAACCAGTTTAGAAAAAAATAACAGAAGATTTTGATGGCTCATGTTTGCCTGTTTTATGATGAAATCTTGTAAGCTCCAAATACAAATAAATAGCTCATTATTTTTCCTCTCACTCTTTTTTTCGTGAGGTCTAACGAACCAATAAACCCTATAGTGTCAGAATTTTTCAACTGCTTCTACAAGTAGCAGGCTTCTGACATGGTTGTGTGACGACCGTTGTCTAAGTAATCATAGACACAACCAGGCCCTTAGTTTAACATGCTATCTGTACAATTTTTTCTGCAATATTTGTATTGTTTTCTAGAATGCCTTTACTTATTATTAGATTTTTGATATTTTTTATGTATTTCCTTTTACAGGCTTTAGATAAATTAGCAGAAGCACAAAGCTACTTCAACAAAAACAATCCTCAGAGTGTGGAGCTTGAAAATATTGTAAGTGCTCAAAAATTTTGTTATCAAATTATCATCATTACTATTGCCTACAGTAGTACAGTGCTGGACATAGGCTCCATCCAGGTACGCAAAAAGGCTCAATTTCCAGTTTTTACCTTGCAGTCTCTACCAGCCAATCTCAAGTCATCTAGTAGTGTAGGTAGTAAAATATTTAGTAGTAAATATCAACAAAATTTTACTTAGTATTATTAAACCACTTCTTTATCTCTTCTGAGTAAAGCGTATGATCAAATGCACAATAGTTGCCGCAATAGATCTGCAAAGGTCGCAGTGGCTGTTGGTCTTCTCAGGACCAACCCCTGTTCTGTCAAATAATAAAATAATCAAATGCAATTGTTTTCATTTTATTTGCCAGGCCATTTTTGTTATGTATTCCTGTTTTAAATCCTCCTTTCTTTTACAGAACCAGCTATACAACACTGGTGTGGTAAAACTGGAGAATGCGTTTGAAGAACTTCTCAGTCGCAACACGAGACCTTTGTCACCCACAACTCTCATGGATATGATTGCTTTAGAAGAAGGTACGTATTAGCTTAGCACTAGTGATTGGCCGAACATAGGTTTCACCGAAACTGAATGTTCGGCCGAATGTTTGCCGAACCGAATATTCGGACAAATAATTCAGCAGAAATTGATTTCCATACATGCGGTTCCTTTCTTTCCGCGTGAGCAATGTACAGTACATTTTTTTCCCAGATTCAAGTGTAGAGAGCGTGAGCGTAAGCAACAGTGGTTCTGGGTCAGGGCCGGCGTTGGAAGCGATGCGCGCGGCCGCCGCCTGGCTCAGCGGCGCGGGGCGCCCTCCCGCCGGCCCCTTGCTCGCCGTGAGGGCCCCTGCGGCGTCCTCTGCGCTTCAGGCCTTCAAGGATTACCTGAGGTCCAGATCCATGGTGACTGGATTGGATGTGAGTGAACGAACAAACACATACACAGACACTTAAGTCTACTACTGACATATGTCTCCCTGTATACTCACACACACACCCACACACACACACACACACACACACACACACACACACACACCCACACAATCAAATACAGTATCAATCACGCCTGTATCCCTGGCGGGGTAGGCAGAGCGTTAACGACCGTGAAATTACGGTCATCACGCTTGACAGGCATGTTAACGAGCGCAGTGCAAGATATTGTAGATATTCACAGGAAACACGGCTGTCAATTGCCTGTATTAATCTATTAGTCCATTATTACTACACCCACGGGCCAGGGAAACTATTGGGGTGATGCTACTAAGCCGGCACCACACGGTCCAACGCTACAGTATTTCTATCTCACGAGTGCGCGTTAGCCATACTTGTGTGCTATCTCTCTCTCTTTTCGTTGGACGACTCGATGTCTAAAACGAAAAGAGAGAGAGATAACACATACAAGTATGTCAAACGCGCGCTCGAGAGATAAAAGGGCTGAACCCGCGTATATTGTTATTGTATTGTGTGTATTGATTGATTGTATTGACAGTCAATACCGATTCAATATAATTAAATTAAGATTTCAATATTATTTATTACAGAGAAGCAAAAATCTACTTAACCGCTCAGATAGCACCACCAAGAAAACTAGCAAGATACAGAAAGTGTAAGTTACAAATGCAAACAAAAATATCAATGTTGCCATTCCATATGGATGACGGACTGGTTTTTAAAACGGTATTTTGTATGAAAATAGTAATGTATGACGTCATACGTTGCTAGTGTCGATAGTGTCAGAACACTTACTTTTATATAATTTTTCTGTTGAATATTGTTTAATTTTTATATATTAATATAATTTTTATATTTTTGAATGAATTCCGTAGACTAACAACATTTGGTTCCAGCGACACTACTGGCCTTTCCAAAAAAACGTTAGAGACGTAATTTTTTTGTTAGAACCTGTTTTTTTAAAGAAAGGATCTCTAAATGGCGCCTGATCGCCATGCTTTCTCTTTCCCAATATACCAGGCTCTGACATATACCAGGCGTTCATGCTTTCTCCCTCACACTTAGATAACCGCCGCCATTTACAGATCCTTTTTTAAATTCATGTCGTCATATCTATACTCATTTCATTGTTGGTTTTCATATATTCCAGTTTGGAAAAGCGCGCGAACAAAATAATGATGAAAGCATCACAGACATTGGAGCAGTCCACGGGGCTCGCCATCGGGCCACGGCGCTCTTTGAACGAGTCTTGTGAGTATACTACGCTACAGCCACAACAGCCCACTGCTGTACATGGGCCTCTCCCAGATTGAAGGTATTGCCATACTCACCACGCTTGGCAGGCGGTTTGGCGAGCGCAGTGCAAGATATTGTAGATAATATACACAAGAAATGCTGCCCATTCCTTGGTTTCATCCCTTAGTCGTCTCTTACGACACCCACGGGCAGATATGGGGTAGTGCTATTCTAAGCCGGCATCACACGGCCTGTAGTGTTAGTCATATATTCCAGTTTGATTATGAAGGCGTCACAGACTTTGGAGCAGTCCACTCGGGGCTCGCCATCGGGCCCCGACGCTCTTTGAACGAGTCTTGTGAGTTACTTTACAGGGATAGTTTTTAATTGACTGTCTTAGTTCCTCCTGACTTTTACGCCGAGGGTCGTGGGTTCGATCCCCACAGGACACAAATACTATATAATAATTGTCCAGGGTATTTATTTATTTATTTTAGTCAATACGCAAACTTCTCTTAAAAAGTTACCGTCATAACAATTTTACTCTGGAGCCAAATCTCGAAAAAAATATAATATTCAAAGAATATTAAATACCTAGGTACTTACTCGACCGAAATTATGGGAGAACTGAATTATTTTTTGCGATTTGTAGTAAAAGTATAAGTATTCATAAATTATTGTGCACGTCTCATCCGCCTTTCGCCAAATGCCATTTCTCTCCTCTAGGTCTGCTGTAAGAAATTTCTTTTTTAGAGATAAGCAGTGCCTGTTGTGTCCATTTTATTTATGTTTTGTCCTGTAAAATTTCTTGTGTACAATAAATGGTAAAATAAATAAATAAAAGTTGTTTATAATCTTAAATAGAATGTAGAATTACCCTGCAAAGATTGCGCTTTGTCTTAAATGTACTATAAAGGTGAACGCACACTTATCGGCATCGAACGAACTGCATTTTAGAATTCTTTAAATTAAATCTTATGAAACTCGCACATTTGTACGAACCAAATTGGTCGATTACGGCGAATGTCGAGGTTTCATAGAATTTCATATACAGAATTCTTAAAAATTCGGTTCGGATATTTTTTTTTTTTATTTATTTAATCAATTACAATTATATAGCTTAACAGGTTAAACCTAATTACTATACAGGGTAATGAGATCATTCTTTCTTAAAAACTAATGAGATCATAAAATAAGCATTTCTAAAACTAAAATTAAACAATAAGTAATAATACCTACAAACAAATAGCAATGTCAAATTATAATTTTTCACAAAATAACAAACATTCTTTGTTAATTTCGGACCACCTATCTGCGAAGAGATAAGTTTGCGTTCACCTTAAATATCACGATTTATGAGTACCCAGCCTGTGACAGACGTACAGACAGCGAAGTCTCACTAACAAGGTTCCGTTTTGACTCCTTTGGCACGAAAACTTAAAAATAACCGTATATCAGCAAGAGTACAACAATTTTTTCTTCGTATATAGAGTGCATCATCATCATCATCATCATCAAGAGGCAACTAAGGGACTCGAGGTTTTCGTGTGTATTACAATTTTAGGCGGCAGGCTGACAACCTGTCATAACAGTGAAACGCAAATCATCACAAAGGGCTCTTAATATGTGACGATAGCAACAGTATTTTTACGGCCTTTACGCCCTGCCTACCCCTCAAAGAATCAAGGCGTGATATGAGTATGTATTGGCTACATTTTTATTTTGTAACTTTTCTATCCAGATACTGAGGAAACGGAAGTATTGGACGAATCTGAAGCGGAACTCGCGGGTTCCGTGGCAGCTTGCGTGTGCCGTCTGGCGAGACACGAACAAAGGCAGTTACTAGGGCTAGTACCCTTGCCACGACTGCCTTCGCTGTTGGCACAAGTTTTGAAGGACTGCTTTGCTACACTCGCGAGCGATGTCGAGGTGAGTTGACTTCGTGGCGACACACGAACAAAGGCAGCTACTAGTCTTAGTACCCTTGCCACGACTGCCTTCGCTGTTGGCACAAGTTTTGAAGGACTGCTTTGCTACACTCGCGAGCGACGTGAAGGTGAGTTGACCTTCGTGGCGAGACTGTTAAACATATACTTTTTTAAACTTACTCGTCACATACATAACTTGTACATAGGTAATGTTGTCGGTTGCGTGACTGTGTAACTACACACGAGTACTACATATATATACCTACGAGTAGCTTGTAGCGCCACGTATGCTGCTTCACGCATCGAAAAGTGAGTAAAATGAAGCGATAAATACATAGACAACCGTGATTTAGTGGTTAACACGTCTGACCCGGCAAGTCATAAGACGTGGGTTCGAATTCCATCGGTGGCGTGAGTTTTTTCTACTTTCGTTTGTATTAACTTTCTAACAAAAAGTTAATAAGTTAAATTTAATATTATGATGTAAAAATATTAGCTGCAAATATTTCAAGGAGTGAATCAGCCCATGAAACTGAACAACTTTCCCCAAGTAACATAGGTCGAAATATGAGTTTTTTTTTTGGACCTGAATACGAATTGATTTGGCCAGTCGGTAATTGTGTATGGGAGGTACAAATTTTTTTTCATATTTCGAACTATGTTCCTTGGGAAAAGTTGTTCAGTTTCATGAACTGATTCACCCCTTAAAACATTTGCAGCTAATGTGTTTACACCTCATATGTATTTTTTTCCTTTATTTACCTAATTAAATCAGTATAAATGTTATTTCCCAGCGCGCATGTAGCCGCAGTCGGCGCTCGGCGAGCAAGTGCGGCGCGGGCGCGGCCGCGTGCTGGGCATTACTCGCGCGGCTGCAGCGCCTGCAGCCGGATGTGGAGCGAGCCTTAGCGCCCGCGTCGCCAGCTCTGTACAACAATATAGTGCAGACCACGCAGCAGAGTGTAAGTCTGTGTTGAACTTTATAATAAAACTAGCGGCCTGCCTTAGCAGCTGCGCCCGCTGCAAACTTATTTTCCCGTGGGAATAAGGATTTTTCCCGACAAGTATTATACATAAAAACCTTCGTCTTGAATCACTTTATCTATTTAAAAAAACTGCATCATAATCCGTTGTGTAGTTTTAAAGATTTAAGCATACAGACAGACGCGAAAAGCGACTTTGATTTATATTATGTGGTGATAGTGCATTCTCATCTTTCTACTCTCCTTATCTCGTTATCTGTCGGGGTCAGCTACCTAACCTAGGGGATGTGACGTGGAACCAAGTTTTTACCCAGAACAACTGCAATCAGACCTTTGCAATCCGAAGGCTAACCTGGCCCGATCCTAGGTTAGGTCAAATTCAAATATCATCTGAATTCAAATTTTATTTGAATATGGGTTCCATCACGATGTTTTTCCTTCACCGTAAGAGCAGTCGGTAAATGTACGTGAGTAAAATAAGAACACATTTAGTACATGGCGGGGATCGAACTCGGGTCTCACGATTGTAAGACCGGTGTCATAATCACTTGGCCACTGACGCTCCATTATACAGGCTTATACACTCGACTTCAAAAAAATCGCACGTCCGTAAAAATTGGCTTCAAGCACTGGTAATCCTTAAGACAAGCAGTTATTCGTAGAAATATTGGTATCATTTGAGAGCCCTATAAAAACTCTTTAAAAAAATATCCATTTCATTTGAATAAAGAAAAAGCTTGACACTTCACGTCACTGTGAATGACAATGGAACTGATTCTCCTCTTCAAATTTTGTTTGTATTGTTTTGTTTTTTGGGTATAAATGGGTCGATACAGCTTATTGGGGGATAAATTTGCTACCAACAGTCGAAGAAGACACAGAAGAATATCTTTCATCAGAAAAACGTCCTTGAAGATGGACACTACAGCTGCTAAAGCCGCCCAAGTTATCGCACTACTGCAATCAGGACTACGTCAGTGTGATGTTGCTCGGCAATTGCACTTGAGTCGCTTTTCTGTCCCAAGAGTGTACCAGCGGTTCCTGCAGACCGGTGGCTTTGTCCGAAGGCGTGGGTCTGGTAGAAATCGCTGCACTTCTGCGAGAGATGACCGATTCGTCGTATCGAAATCTTTGAGAAATCGGTTCTCTAATGCTGTTGAGTTGCAACAGCAGCTTCAAGCAGTTCGTAGAAGGGCCGTGAGTGTCTCTACAGTTAGAAGAAGACTAAAGGAGAGAAATATTGTGGCTAGAAGACCTGCCACGGGTCCAAGATTAACCGCAGCGCATCGGCGACCACGCTTGCAATTTGCTCGCGCCCACGTTAATTGGACCCTGGACCAATGGAGAACTGTTCTCTTCTCAGACGAAACGAGAGTGTGCCTTTTCTGCAACGATAGACGCATAAGAGTATACAGAAGACAATGGGAACGTTTTGCCCAAGCCTGCATCCAAGAAACGGTAGAATACGGGGGCGGTTCTTGCATGTTCTGGGGCGGCATATCTGCCGATGGCAAAACTGAACTTTCTTGCGTCTCTCGGACCGGCGGTGCTCGCGGGCAAGGGTCGATGACTGCTCACCGGTACATCACAGAGATCCTGGAAGGACATGTGGTCCCCTATGCTGGATTTATTGGCGACGGGTTCACATTAATCCACGATAACGCTCGCGCGCACACTGCTGGTATTGTGCAAGGCTACCTTCAAGAGGTTGGGATCCCTGTCATGCAGTGGCCAGCGAAAAGTCCAGATCTGAACCCGATACCTCTGGGACCAGCTGAAACGCAAGGTTAGATCCCGTGATCCCGCTCCCGCGACTCTTCAGGAGCTCCAAGACGCCGTTATTGAGGAATGGGACAGTATCCCTCAAGAAGAGGTCCTAAAGTTGGTGCGATCCATGAGGGAGCGCATGGAAGACGTCATTAGGGCTAGGGGGGTAACACTAGGTTTTAGATTAGTTTTAAGCAACTTTGTTTTGAAAAATTAATCAGATTTCATTAGGGTTTTTAAGGATTTTTATTGTTTTGTAAATTTTTCTCAGTTCCAATAAAAAACATTGAATGAATTATTGTTTTTGCATTCTCTGTTTCCTTACCTTTCAAATGATACCGAACATTACCAATATTTCATGATACAAATACGATTGAAAGATGTTTGAAATAGATTTCTAAAAAAGGTGCGATTTTTTTTAAGCCGAGTGTACATACAGGTTTATTTTTATAACTATGCTATTATTTACAGTGTAATTAATTTTTCAGTGCATACGTTCCCTAGAGGAATGGGTAGACGGAGTAAGGAACGACGCAGCCGCGGGAGCAGTGGACGGAACGGTGCATCAATTAGCGGCCGCAGCACTCGCGCACTGCCACGCGCTCGCCATTCACGTTCACACTATTGGCAAGTATCACGTTCCCTGAAGAGGTTACATACATAAATATATCACGCCTTTATCCTTTGCGGGGTAGGCAGAGCGTTAACGGCCGTAAGAATACGGTCGCTATCGCCACGTCTGAATTTTTTGAGGATTGTTTTCCAAGGTTGTTTCAGAAAACATGTGTATCATTATAGTGACAGGTTGTCAGCCTGTCGCCTAAAAATTGTAATACACCAATACTCTCGAGTCCCTTCGTCGCCTCTTACGACACCCGCAGGAAGGATGTGGGATGATGCTATTCTAAGCCGGATTCACATCACATCACACGGCATATAAGAGGGTATAGGTAACGATGCTTCCGCCGTCAAGCTTTGCCATTCTCGTTCACTGTTGGTGCTAACCTAAGCCGACTCTGGCTATTTATATTTCATGTTTCTGCTAATTTGTTTATGACAATACGTGCGAAATAAACCCAAACTCTTGTATTTTTACGGCCGTTGTCGCTATTCCTACCCCACAAAGGATAAAGGCATGATGTTTGTAAACCGTTGCCGTTAATTACAATACTTTTTTTTTAGGTCCCGCTCTCGCGAACGAGCCGGCGTACAACCGCGCGGTGACGCGGCTACTCGGCGTGCAAGACAAGGACGCCGCTATTTTAGCCATCTATATGCGTGAGTGGGATAGCATAAGCCTGTCATATTTTTAACCGTAATAACGGGACGTAAGGTATCTCCGAAACTTGCAGACCATCAGAAACCGAAAGAAACAAAAACGACCTCCCATATACAGTATGAGTAAGAAAAATTGATGCAAATACTGATGGGATGCATTCAGACCTTGAAACTGAACAACTTTCCCCTAGGAACATTTATGTAAGAAAACGTCAAAAAATTTTTGGTTTCCCATAGTAAATGCAGTCAGCTGACCGTGGTTTTGTATGGGAGGTCGAACTTTTTTGTCATTTCCTCACATATGTTTCTAGGGAAAAGTTGTTCAGTTTCATAGTCTGATTTACCATAGAAAGCATTACTCATCAGATCTGGCGTCTTTTAACGATTAATGTTATTATTTCAGGCAAAGTGCTGGCTCAGCTGAACTTGGCTCTCAGGAATAAAAGTGAACAGTACCCGGATGCTCTGAAAGCGATATTTTTATTGAATAACACGCTATACTTATTACAGGTATGTTCTATTGCGCTCTCCTATCCGCTTCTATGTTTTTTTTTTTTTCATTTCTACAACATTTTTTTTTCTTATACGAAGAACACCGCCATAAGAGAAAGCCGTCTGCAAGTATATGTTTTATGGCTATGATATCTATATTTGCCGTAAGGAAGTGCGCAGTACCACCATTTATTTTGATAAATTTAATTTCACTGTCGTTCATTGTGGTAATTTTCAACAATTCAATTGTGAAAATTCAATATTTCATTTCATTATATAAATTGTCAAACAATTATTGTTTTTTTTTTTTTTTTTAAAGAAAGAGCGCTGTGATAAATTTAATACATTCCTACTAAAGAGTTTGTTTTGCGCAGTATGCCTGTTCGGAGAATAATTATGCGTTATAGCTATAAAGACATCAGTTGTAATTATAAGTATACATATATACATAGAAGAGATAAATGCATTTCCGCATTCCACACATAACACTACGGTCATTTCGAACAGGGGTATCGTTTGATTTTAAAAGACCCACGATACCCCCTGGTGGTATCCGCAGTAATAGAACCTACCTCCTGAATGTTTACCGACCCCCAGATTGTCCGTAAGTAAGATGGTTCCGTGTTTCGGATGGCACGTAAGCCGTAGGTCCCGGTCGCTATCTATGATCACTTAGACGGCGATCGTTACACAACCATGTCAGAAGCCTGCCTTGTAGAAGGCGGTTGAAAAATTCTGACATTAGGGTTCATCGGGTCGTTGGACGACTTGGTGTCCCACACGAAATGAAGAATGTTTACCGAGAGCCTGTCATTTTCATTCTACCACTGCGCCACATCGGTCGTCAATAATGAGGCTTTGTCTCGCAGGGTCTGCAAAGGAGCGGGTTGCTGGATGTGCTGATGTTGGCAGAACCAGAATGCGAGGCCAACTATCGAGACATGATTCAGGAGTACAAGAACTCATATTTGCAAAGGTTAGTGTTACATCCAAAGTAGTTTAAATCCGTTAGTTGTCTATGCTTTTTAATAGCCTCGATTTTTATCATAGAAACTATCTTCAAATACCTTTATTCAATTTCACGAGTGTCGTTTTAATCAGTAAATAAACTCGAATCTCACATTATATATATCACGCCAGTAGTGCGAGGTAGGCAGGGCAATAACAGCTGTAAAAATACGGTTGTTATCGCCACATCTGACAAGCATTCTCAGACGATTCGTGCTTCACTGTAGTGACAGGTTGTCAGCCCGTCGCCCGAAGTTGTAATACACATGAAACCGTCGAGTCCCTTAGTAGCCTCTTACCCGCGGAAAGTAATGGGGTGATGCTAATCTAAGCCAGCATCACACGGCAAATAAATGAAATATATGAATTTCTGCAAACTAACGCCTATTACTTGTTACATATTTATTTCAGTTGGAACAAGCTGCTCTCACACCTGGTGCTAGAAGAGCCTCTTCCCGCCAAGCTGCGTGACAGGGACAGACAAATTCTAAAGGACAAGTTTGCTGTAAGTGAAAAAAATCCAAACAAATATTATACAGGGTGTTAGGAAAAGTACAAGCTTCATTTCAAGCGATGAACCAGCCCATGAAACTGAACAACTTTCTCAAGAACATAGGTTGAAATATGAAAAAATTTTTTGGACTTCAAATATAAACTAACTCAGTCGGTTGGTACAGTTTGTATGGGAGATCTATTTTTTTTTTCATATTTCGACCTATGTTCCTTGAGGAAAGCTGTTCAGTTTTATGGGCATTACTCTAATGGGTCACTACTACAGGCTACACTAACGCCACGATTGCTTTAAAATTATAAGAAACCGAAAACTGAGCGATTGCGTCACCTGTAGCTATTGCCTGGACGCCATCATGGCGCATGTACAAAAACATTGGGACATACCAAATCCCTTGCGGGAAAGAAATAGGATGATGCTATTCTAAGCCGGCATCACAGTGCCTCACAATAAGTTTTATTCCAGTCGTTCAACCGCGAATGGGAGGAATGCACGCGCGCCCAACGCGGCTACAGCGTGCCGGACCTCGAGCTGCGAGAAGCTTTGAAGCGGGATAACAAACAGACCATACTGCCGCCTTATAACACCTTCTACGAGAGCTATGCGTCGCTCCCTTTCTCGAAGAATCCGGATAAATACGTGAAATATACTCCTGTACAGGTTAGTAACATCACACGAAATGGCGAATTTATACAGTAAATGACAATATCTAGAAAGTAACTGACAATATTTTGACAGTTACTAACAATATCCAGGAGGTAACTGCCAATATTCTGAAAATAACAGACAATGTTTAGACAGTAACTGCCAATTAAGTTCAAGTTCAAGTTTTTTATTGCCAAGTGAAGATTGCCAAGTCATTACACACAATATTCAGACAATAACAGACAACATTCAGATAGTAACAGACAACATTAAGACAACCGATAATATTCAACCAGTTAGGCTGGTTTCAGAGCGACGCGTCTCGGCAGCGCTGCCCAGCCGCGCGCGCCTCGCATTACACTAGATTGTATGTAGCGTTTCATAGTGACGCGTCTTGGGCCGCGTCTCGGCCGCGTCGCGGTCGGATCTCCTTCGATTGCCAGAAGCGTCGACTTGCAATCTTTTAAGACGTCGTTGTTGCACTCTTTTCCATGTAACGTATATAGCTAATATAGTGATTACGTTTGCTGGCATAATGATTCTCTGCACTCGATCGTACACCACAACGAAGCGCGCGCGTCTGGGCAGCGCTGCTGAGACGCGCCGCTCTGAAACCAGCCTTACCCACAATATTCAGACAATAACAGACAACATTCAGACTGTAACAGACAAAATTAAGACAATAACTGACAATATTCAAACCGTAACCGGCAATAACAGACAGAAACTGACAACATTGACATAGTAACTGACAATATTCAGATATAAACTGACATTATACAAACAATGGCTGAAAACACTCTGATAGTACCTAAAAATCAGACTGTTCAACATTGTTTTATTGTTTCAGATCGCCACTCAACTAGATGGATACTTTGATGAGGCTGCTTAAAAGTTAATTTATTATTATTACTCTTCTGTTTAAGGTGCTAAGGACAATGGTGTCCTATAAATAAATTTAGAATATTATAATCTGGCAATAAGTATTAAATCAATATTATATCTGTATATTCTGGTATTGTAACTTAGTTATATTATACTTATTAACCAATGAAATAAAACAATAATTGTACGAGATACAGCGAATTGTATATTTTTCCTTTCAATTAGCTCTTAATTATAAGTTACGATTACGTTATGAGATCACATTTACTTAGTACATTTTTTATTTACATAATTTGAAATGGTCAAACCACACCCATATTATTACACCATCACAAATTCAACCATTGATTTTTTTACTCCCGAACTGGCATGGAGTGAGATTTACCTCACTATTACCTTGCGTGAGCGCGTCTTGTTGTGGGCCGACTTTTAGGCCCGTATTTATAAACCGCCTTCAACTCTGAGATCGATCTTGAGCGCGACTTTCAGATGCTGTTGGCATAGACTGACATTTGTCTAAATCGCTCTTGAGATCGATCTCTAAGTTGAGTGCAGTTTATTAATACGGGCCTTAGAGCCTTACCACAAAAAAGTTAGACGCGAGTTGAACGCATGTCTAGCGTGTTTTTTTGTATGAAGATAGTTTTGAAACACGCGTTCCACTTATGTCTTATTTTCTTTGTGGTAAGACCGTAAGACACTTTATAAATCGCGATGAAATGCTTAATTGTTCTTCTTGCCTTTCTTCTTCTTCTTCGGCCACTGAAACAAAAACAATCAAATGGCATCGTTGGCACAATAAAGTGATACAGGACCGGACTTTTTCAACGAGCACTGTGACAATTTAGATTAAAAATTAGCCACGAAAAAACAGTATGAATATACCTATGATTATAATTAGTAAATAAAACTAGATAGCCTAGAATTTACAACAGTTGTTCATTTCGTTTATGTAAAATCAAGTCCTGTAGATGTTTTTCAAGAATTTTGTTTCTTAATTTTCGCCTTTTACTAAAGATTTCGTTAGTTTATCTAAGTCCAACTTTGCTATTTATCGCATAGGAAGCTATAATATTATCTATCAGTGAAAACTAAATATCTTAGGCTGAAAAGTAGTACTTAGATTACCTATTTTATGTTTCACTGATAAACAATATTATAAACTACAGTCCAGTAGCTTTTGAGTTAATATCGACATACAGGTATGCAGGCACTAATACATCCATTATACTGTGATCTAGGTAGATGTAATTTTACTGCAGGCTTTAGCAGGTATAAAATTCTGTTTGTAATGACTTGCAATGGGCGTTTTTTCCAGATACTGCAAGATAGCATTATGCACCGTCGTAGATAGATTTCTGTCAATTATTGCGGTTATTCCGACAAAGTCTATCATCGCATCAGCCTAAAAGCAGTCCACTGCTAGACGTAGGCCCCAGGGTACACCACAAGGCACGATCTACCGATTTCGCCATCCAGTCACTACCAGCCGCCGTCTTCAAGTCATCGGTCCATCCATGGCCGGAGGGCGTCCAACGGTACGCTTGCCGAGGCGTTGTCTCCACTTGAGAACACACTTACCTACATTGTTGACTAATAGCTTGGCCAGAAAGAGTAGAAATGAAATAAAATGGAACTAAAAATTTTGTATGAAAAATTGTTGCCATAGTTAAGCTTTATCTGTCAGATTTGACAGATCGCGAAGTAAGTGGCGCCCTCATTCATCTACTCTTTCTGGCCAAGCTATACATCGCTGAGTTAGTCTATGGCGGCGTACAACGCCATCTTGCGGATTGTTTTCTACAAAAAAGCCCATTCATCTAGTTCAGTAGTTTTTGAGGTGAAACTTTGTTTGCAGTTTGAAAACAGTTGTGTTGTGTACAGACAGACAGATATCGGATTATAATGTAGCTGGGTACCTTTAGAAGCAACGCAATGGGGTCGGATGTTGGTTGTCATTAAGGAGACCAACGCATGAGTAGCATAGCATTCTTAGGTCCATATTTATAAATCGAACTTTGAGATCGATATTAAGAGCGATTTTGAGCGATTCTGTCAATACTAACAGCTTCTCAAAGTCGCACTCAAGATCGATCTCAGAGTTGAGAGTGGGTTATAAATACGGGCCTTAAAACCCAAGTTAAAAAACTATCATAGTAGTAAAAACGCGACTCGAATATTGAGATGAGAATTTTCTGTTAACATTTTACATACTTTCTTACTGCTTTCTTTGTTATTGTTTAAGAGTTGATCAAAATTCGTAGTTTACTTTTTTTAATTAATTAAATCTCAAAAATTTGTCTTTCATGCAATATTGCGTTTTTCAGACTTTCCACAAAAATAATTTAGTAAATGTTCTGTGCGTTTTCTTGTCAGTTAGACTGGATAACGGCTAAAGTTGAACCGTTTTCAAATAAATTAGAATGCCTAACAAGCCTCCGATATGGTCGGCGTATCAACCAAAATCATCATCGAGCCTCTATATTGTATGCCACTCTGGTTGGTGTTGCCAGCTCCACACTGACTTGACCCCATTGCCGTCACCGCGCGATGTTGCCATCCTCTCGCCGTCTATCTTGTAGCGGCACTGACATGTCGAAAACTCTACCAATACCTCTGGTTCCCGCTTCTTGATATTTTTTTATCTGAGCGGTGGAAACGTATGATTTTGAAATGCGAAATGCGTTGATACCTTTCCTGGTCCACTTGCGTCGTCCTATACAATGAAACAAATTCAAAGGTTTCATCAAAGATGTTCGATCTAATCATTGTTATCAGTGGCGGCTCAAGTGTTGAAGAAGCAACGGTTGGTTCTGTGATTGCAATTGGGTCGTTGGATGACTCGGTGTCTCACACGAAAAGAGAGAGAGTCTACATTTGTAGTCCAAAGTTAACATTTTGTGCGAAGATAACCAGTTTTTGCACAATTAAAATGAGCTAAAGCAATACCTGTTGTATTGTTTTCTACAAATGTCTAACAAGTTTCTGTTTTATCTATTCTTACTTGAAACATTCGATGATTTCGCTCCATAATAGTATTGTTAGATCAGTCAGCATCCCGTTGCTTACAAAACAAGACATAGACAAGAAAAGTAAAACTACTATTTAATTTGAGGTCTCTTGAACCGCCACCGATCATATAAGCACAAAAATAAAATCCACAATACCTGGTCGAAGTTCCTAGGTGAACAAGAGAATCGAAAGCCTTTTTGCAGGCCCATAGGAACATATTAGTAGTGAATTTTTTATTATAGATAGACATATGCCCGTAACTTCGTTTGATTTGATTTGGCAAGTTAAAGTGCTTCAAATGTAGAAAATCGTATCAAATTGTTATACAGGGTGTTTGGAAGAGTGATGACTTCCTTTCTACGTATGAACCAGCTCATGAAACTGAACAATTTTCCCCATGGAACATAGGTCGAAATATGAAAAAAATATATTGGACCTCCCATACACATTGACTTGGTCAGTCGGTAATTTTGTACGGATGGGCCAAATTTTTCATATTTCGGCTCATGTTCCTTGGGGAAAGTTGTTCAGTTTCATGAGCTGGTTCATCTCTTAGGAAGTCATCACTCTAACACACTGTATAAAAGGATGTAGTTTCCGTACCAATTTTTAAGATGAAATTTTTCGAATCAGGCTTACTAAAGAAACATCTTTACTATCATAAATCCACTACTAGGCAAAGGACATATTTGTTTTACAAGTCAGTTGCCATTAAAATAAAAATAGGCTGTCCCATTGCACATGAATATTTTGATAAAAAAACTTCACAAAGCATTTCGTTAAGTAACAAAAGAAACATTCTTACCCGGAGAGCCTGCGGTGGTGGTTTGGTCTTGACTGGCGGCTTCTTGGGTTCCTTGGCCACCATTTGAGGGAACGGTGTGAACGCAAGCGGCAGGATCTGTCGGTATCTGTACATAACAAGATACGTGTAAATAATATAGTATTAGGTTAGCGGTACAATGTCATCTAAACAAAGTTGTAGAGCGCATTTTAACAGAAAATCTGTGATATTGATAATAAATCACAACATACTACAGTGTCATATTTTGGGGTCTTTAAATCAGTTTACAACTTGTTTTTATTGAATCTAGTGTAGCTACCTACTTTTTTTCCAGAACCATGTCAGAAACCTGCTACTTGTAAAAGGCGGTTGAAAAATTCTGACACCAGGGTTCACTGGGTTGCTGGACGACTCGGTGTCCCACACGAAAAGAGAGAGATATTTGTATACTCCCTGCAATAGACTTACTTATGCACAGGTAGCAGTACATCAGTCAACGCGGGCGGATTTTTAACGCTCTTTGCCTCATCAGCCTCCGCTAGTACGGCGCAATCGAAGTTCAAGCTAAACTTCTGTCCATCGCCTTTTATTTTTGTCGCGTATAGTAACGCGTTCGCGCCGTGGTTCACCTGAAAATACATAGTAATGTTTCATTATAGCTACTTATCCTGCTTGACCCTGCATACGTTTCCTGTCAATAAAAGGTTGCCTGGTAGAAATTGCTACATCAGCAATAAGGCCGCCAATATTTTACCGAATTTTCTTTTATTGTACTTTTCTTTGTTATGTGTTTTGTACAAATAAAGCATTTGTATTGTATTGTATTGTATTGTACTTATTATAAAAACTACTGTGGTAGATTAAAACTTGTTGATATTACATACACTAAATTTTTAAGTTTTAGATTAAAACTTGTTGATATTACAAACACTTGTTGATACAAAAATTAAATATTGTTACAGTTTGGCGTATTTTAGATAAAGGAAACAAATGTAACTGTTGTTTTTGAATAAACGTTTTCTATTCTATTCTATAATTTAATATTTTTTAAGTAATAAAGCCGAAGTTGAAGAAAATGGCTGCAACCTTGGTGAGAATAGTTGGAGCAGGCTAATGTTCAGCAGTAGACGTCTTACGGCTTTTGACAATCTATCTTGACGATCTGCTGACGAACGTAATATAAATAAAATCGATGGTTTGTCATTATGTAAAGTATGTTGATTTCAGCACTTATAGCTTTGCAGAGTTGCTAAAAAAGGATTAAATATTTACCACAGACATGAAAGGTTGTATAACCGAATTGACATAACAATTCAACGAGTAATTTTAGTTCATTAATTTTATTTTTTTCGTGTCTAAATTTTATTATGCCGTGTGATGGCGGCTTAGAATAGCATCACCCCATTTCTTACCCGTGGGAGTCGTGAGAGGCGACTGAGAGGCTTGAAGGTTTCAGGTGAATTACAACTTTTAGGCGAAAGGCTGACAACCTGTCACTACAGTGATACATGAATCATCTGAAAAGGCCCTCAATACTTGTCAGACGTGGCGACAAC
Organism: Keiferia lycopersicella; assembly: GCA_029255805.1. NCBI lineage: Eukaryota > Metazoa > Arthropoda > Insecta > Lepidoptera > Gelechiidae > Keiferia > Keiferia lycopersicella. Next base: position 2,716,646 of record JARACZ010000018.1, read on the forward strand.
GATCGTATTTTTACTATTGTTAAAGCTCTGCTTACCCCGAAATGGATAAAGGCGTGATTTGCATGTGTCTTTACATACCTCGTGTTGTAGGATGTAGTGTCCCGGCAGCAAGCTTTGTAGTTGACTGAGCGTTGCAAAAACAATGTTAGAAACGTCCGGCAATATATTGGTGTCCTTATTTAATAAATCTTTTAATTTTAACGTGTCAATAGTTACAACATCTCCTGTGCCGTTGTCAACTCGCGCTGAAATGTCAAAGATATTGGCATAGAGTGAACAGAAATCATCATACATCGACCGAGTGATGCCGGCTTAGAATAGCTTCACCCCATTTCTAACCGTGGCGGGTGTTCCCTAACAAAAGTTTAGAACATTCCTTACCGTTGACCAAGGACGCATTTTCTCTCAAAAACAATGATAGCGCTAGACTTCTCCACTTATCGTGCGACTGCTTGCTTCCTCCCAAATCTATTTGATATTCAACAAGTGGCTCCGTTATTATTTCCCCTGTTGGGCCCTGCAACAACATACAACATTTAATAACAATACAATTTATTGGTATTATTTAGTAGTCAAATGGCCCGTCCAAATGCTTGATTTTTGATTGCAAAAAAGTTTTAGAAAAGGACCTCCTACACCCATTTTCAAAGGTTACAAAATTATAGCAACGTCAAAACATAGTAAAATGTTTTAGAGCAAAATGTCAACTTAGTAAAATGTCATGGAAGGAAAATGTGATGATCGCAAAATGTGATGACACCGCAATATCAGAAGCAAAGTGTCATAGTACAGTTTTTCCAAAGGTCCATTTGTTGGAAATGTTTAATCACCTGGAGCTTGTGTGAACAGTGAAAAATCAAGTCGATTTTGTCTCCATTTTTATTGTTTTTTACTTCCCACTTCCTGAATGACCTAGGAGGAGGCCTCCTGAACATGGAATCTGGAATGCATAAAATAATAATATATTAGACCTGTAGAGTAGATACGTAATTCGGTTGTGGACTGAGTCATTAACTATATTGTCCAAAAACACTATGGACTACATTTAAAAAAAATTAAAACGTTCACAGTTAACAGTGTTCTGACACCATCCAAAATAGCAATGTATGACGTAATACGTTCCTATTTTCATACAAAATACCGTTTTAAATCGTTTTAAAAAGTAGCTCTATTGACCTGCCAGTCCACAACTCCCAGCATAGTTTAGGGAATATAATCGAAGCAGATGAATTTAGACTCTAAACGATTGTTTTCTATTGTGTAAGTTTTTTTGTTCTATTGTGCTCTCATAAATAGGTACGAGTAAGAGGTTAAGCTGAATCGCCTTAAATTATATTTCTCAAACAATATCTTACAAAAACAATGATAGCGTGTGATGCCGGCTTAGAATAGCATCGCCCCACATCCTTCCCGTGGGTGTCGTAAGAGGCGACTAAGGGACTCGAGAGTATTGGTGTATTACAATTTTTAGGCGACAGGCTGACAACCTTTCACTATAGTAATACACATGTTTTCTGAAACAACCTTGGAAAACAATTCTCAAAAATGTCAGACGTGGCGATAGCGACCGTATTCTTACGGCCGTTAACGCTCTGCCTACCCCGCAAGGGATAAAGGCGTGATATATGTATGTATGTATGTATATCTTACAAAATGTTTGTGCTTTTATATTTTTGCCGTGTGATTCCGGCTTTAGAATATCAGCATCCCATTTCTTTCCCGTGGGTGTCGTAGGAGGCGAGTGAGGGACTCGAGGGTTTTAAGTGTATTGCAATTTTAGGCTACAGGCTGACAACCTGTCACTATAGTGATACACGACTTATCTAAAACGACCCTCAAATATTGTCACACGTGGCGATAACGACGGTAATTTTACGGTCGCCAACGCTCTGCCTACCCCGCGAGGGATAAAGGCGTGATTTATGTATGTATGTATATTTACCTTTGCAACTGCAGCTGTAGAAATCATCCGTATGTTTCTTATTCCCGTCACTAGTTTTCTTTCCACTGGTTGTTTTAGCTGTAGTTTTTATTTTATCTTGTGTATTTTCATCAGTCTTTTTATCCTTTTTGTCATTGTCAGATTTCTCTTGAGTCTGTTGAGGTTGTTCAGAATCTGATAAACCTTCGTCGATAACCATAGGCCGATCATCATCATCGTCTTCGCTGACTATATCTAGAACATAGTAATAATTTAGTGTGTAAGGAGCGGACGCCGTGTGATGCTTATAATAGCATCACCCCATATCCTTCCCGTGGGTGTCGTAAGAGGCGACTAAGGGACTCAAGAGTATTGGTGTATTACAATTTTAAGGCGACAGGCTGACAATCTGTCACTATAGTGATACACATGTTTTCTGAAACAACCTTGGAAAACAATCCTCAAAAATGTCAGACGTGGCGATAGCGACCGTATTCTTACGGCTGTTGACGCTCTGCCTACCCCGCAAGGGATAAAGGCGTAATATATGTATGTATGTAAGGAACGATGTAACGAAACCTTTGTAGGCATGGTCAGACTATGAAACTGAAGAACTTTTGCTTATGACACTTTATAAAAATAAAATCGCAGGCAACGATTGTGCAGTGGTAGCCTAGATGGAAGAGGCCTCGTGAGTACTATAGTACTGAATCGAAAGGTGCAGGTTCAAATCCTGCAGTTGATAAATTCTGACACTTGGCTCTACTGGGTCGTTGGACGACTCGGTGTCTCACACGAAAAGAGAGAAAATCCTGCAGTAAACAGTTTTTGTAACATTACATTGACCTGTTAATGAATAATGTTAGGGAAAAAAATCATTATAATTCTTAACTCACTTTCATTAATAACTAAATGGTCGTCATCCTCATCGCTAGTGACGTCTACTTCTGAGAAATCCTTGTTGAGGTTTGTAGTTGTATTACTTTCAGATGCATTTTCTGTGGGAGTGTCTTGATTCAGCAATTTGTCTTTTTCGGCGAGTCTGAAAAATAAAAGATATTCTATAAAAAATCAAGCGTCTGAAGGGCCTTCAATATTTGTCAGACGTGGAGATGGCAACCGTATTTATACGGCCGTCAACGCTCTGCCTACACCGTAAGGGATAAAGGCGTGATATATGTATATGTGTGTATGAATATGAATAATAATCAACGGCAATAATGTTAAAAGTGATAAACCAGTCGATGAAACTGAACAACTTTACCCAAGGAGCATAGGTCGTAATATGAAAAAATAATCATTTGGGTATCCCAATAGGAAGAGCGTTAACAACCATAAAATTACGGTCGCCACTTTTGACTAATATTTCAGTGTCGTTTCAGATAAGTCATGTATCACTAGTGACAGGTTGTCAGCCTGGCGCCTAAAATTGTCAAGCACTTGAAACCCTCGAGTGCCTCTCTAACACTAGGGTTCATCGGGTCGCTGGACGGCTCAGTGTCCCACAGTAAAAGAGGAAGAGATTTGAAAAAATGGGGTGATGGTATTCCAAGCCGGCATCACACGGCGTAAAACTAGTAAAAAACTTACGGTATCAAAGCGTATCTGAGTAAATGTCGGAAAGCTTTATAAGTTCGTTCCATCGCAGATTTTCTGTTAGTGGAAAATTCGCTGCCTAAAATCAGAACATTTCTTGTCTCGCCATCTGCAAAACAAAGGAATTTTATAGAAAAATACGTAAAATCTGATCAAATTTCAATAACAGAGTGGGTAAATCGTGATTGATAAATGCCTGAAAGTGTAATTTCAGCAATCAGCATAAATGCATTCAAAAACAGACTAGACGAACATCAGAAGCAGTGTCGTGGCAAATCAAAAAATAGATAGTGTAAGAAACCAATACGTTTTAGTGGCAATAACTCCTAGCTAGGTTCGGTAAACCATGTCTTATTCTTCCACTCATCTCTATCAGCAGTCAAATCCTCATTTACGTTTTTGACGTCTTTTATACAATACATTCAAACTGTTTAGGGCTTCTTCTCCTTTCCTTATGCATCCATCCACATTCATGTTCATTACATGCTTCATACATTGTTTTGTAGAAAGCGGTTGAAAAATTCTGACACTAGGCTTCATCGGGTCGTTGGACGACTCGGGGTCCGACACGAAAAAAAAATAAAAAAATTACATGCTTTGTTACATACGCCTCAGCCCTCCTCATAACATGTCCATACCAAGATAAATGGTTCCTTCTCAATGCATTTAAAAAAACCGCTGTAAGGGATAAATCTGGGGCATAATCTCTAAAATAAGGGATAATTCTGGCGACTAATCTCTAGAATAAGTGCAACTAGTCTCTTAAACTTTATTTTGTCAGTTAAAAAGCACAAACGCTTACCTAAAGAAATAGCCTCGACAACAGAGATAGGTATAGTCCAGTTGCGGTCCATTTCAATTAAACATTTCAATGCGCTCTCACTGGCCACTATTTGAGCACCATTATCGACAGCAAACTGACCCAACTCTCTGTGTATCTCGGTCAATGGGAGCACGGTCATGGATTTCTCATCTGTAAGAATAAAAAAGAAAAAATCTGTCCATTTAGTGGGTGACTCTCGACATTATCATCATCCGGAAGACGTCCACTGCTGAACATAGGCCTCCCCAAAGATTTCCAAAGTGAACGATTCTGCGCAACTTGCCTCCACTGGCGTCCAGCGATCTTCACCAGATCATCTGTGCACCTTGTGGGAGGCCGTCTAATACTACGTCTTCCGAGCCGTGGCCGCCAAAAGAGAACCTTTCTTCCCTATCTCTGGCTCTAGTAAAAATGATGTAAAAGCTCAGAAGTGATTTTTCATAGATAGTATTAGATAGGGGTAGTGGAACTTGACTGTAGTCAATCGTCGAAAGCGCCACCTATTACAACTTTGTTAATCAAAGACGATGCTGATGCTGAATTACATACTTGGAAGAATGAACCAGCATGGATGCTTATTGCAAGGGTCCGGCACGGGCGCATATCGGCATATGCCAAGCTTCTTTATAAATGGTTGTGGAATTTCAGCTTTTGGAAGATCTGCCATATTGACCTGGAAAACAGAATATAGATTAATATGGAGAGATTTTTGAATGAACTAACCTGAAAGGTGATGTTCTACACCGCCTTTTCCAAATAAAATGTCTAATTTTTTTGTTATTTCCACCTAGTCTATAAGGTTTTTTTTGTGTTAGACTCCACGATTTTGGCCTCAGGGCCATACTCACCACGCTTATAATAGCAAGCAAATTAACAAGTATAGTGCAAGATGTTGCATTCACAGAGTAGTTGTCTTTAACAACACCGATGCATAGGTTGGGGTGATGCTATTCTTAGCCGGATAATCTATACTATAAGATACTTACTTTGACTAAATCCTGTTTGAAAACCATCTGACACTGATATTTCAAATTTGTCAAAGAAATGTGTGCCGCCATTTCAAAGTTTTTTGGAAAAGACTGCATGCTACTTTCTCTCATTTTGAACTCTGCCTCATACACTTTTTCGGTAATTGGTTTTGGTCTTAAAGCTCTACTGTTGTGTTTTGTTGTCCACATTGTTTTAGCCCATTCAAGGTATTCTTTTTGCTCATTTAAGTATGCCTCTTTTACTTCCTGAAAACAGTAAAATAACTTTAGTAGTAATTTATTATGCACAGCTTTTGATGCTATACACACGGACATATTAAGGCCCTGCAGGGTAACATAAAATCATGTCTGTATTGCTTGAAAGGTAGGCAAAGCAATGTAAAAACATTTTACATATCTCATGCTCTGAAAGTAGGTCATTACTGACAAAAAACACGACCTGTAAGTTCAACTTACAGGCGAGGTTTTAAAACTAAGCCTGTAAGTAATTTTAAATATGGAACTAGAAAAAGAACCAATAGAATCGCAGCAATTAAAAAGTTAATAGTAGATTACGTACTGAGGTATGTAAGCTATCAATAACAACCGAGGTTTTTTAACGCCCGAGCGGAGCGAGGGCGGTACCTTTCCGAGGTTGTTATTGATGTTACATCCGTGGTACGTATACTGCTTTACATATCGAATGAAAAAAGAGTAAAATAAAGCGATAAATACAAGAAAACGATCAATAAATGATGATTGTATCGTCTACTATTCAAATTGCACCACTAAACTTTTTTTTCTATGATTGAAAAATATTGAATTAATATGAAAGATAAGTATCCTAACATAAAGTAGACATTTTTCTGATCGTAGGGATATTAGTCATTTTCACTTTTGTCATTGTAATATTGAGTAATAATTCGACAAACTCATTTATTGAGGTTATAAAAATACAGATTAAAAATATAATTCCTACGTTCAAGCAACACAATTCGTAGCGGCCAGTTCGAAATTTAAAATCGTTTACAACCAATTGGATGCAACTCCTATTAAAAAGAAGAAGAAATTGATTTTAACTTTTTAATTGCCGCGATTCTATTGGTTCTTTTTCTTGTTCCATATGCAAAATTACTTACAGGCTTAGTTTTAAAACCTCGCCTGTAAGTTGAACTTACAGGTCGTGTTTTTTGTCAGTAATGACCTACTTTCAGAGCATGAGATATGTAAAATCAATTTCTTCTTATTTTTATTAGGAGTTGCAGCCAATTAGTTGTATACGATTTTAAATTTCGAACTGGCCGCTACGAATTGTGTTGCTTGAACGCAGGAATTATATTTTTAATCTGCATTTTTATAACCTCAATGAGTTTGTCGAATTATTACTCAATATTACAATGACAAAAGTAAAAATTACTAATATCCCTACGATCAGAAAAATGTCTACTTTATGTTAGGATACTTTTCTTTCATATTAATTCAATATTTTTCAATCATAGAAAAAAAAGTTTAGTAGTGCAATCAGTGTTGGGCAAATTGTAATTAACTACTAATTACAAAATTACAATTATTGTATGTAATTAAAATTACGAATTGCTGATTATAAATCTTGAAAGTAATTTAGATTAACAATTACTTTGATGTAATTGTAATTAAAATTACTAAATTACTCAATTACATATGAACAAGGGCCATATAAATAATAGAACCCACGACCCTCGGCGTAGCAGGCAGGGCTTCTATCCAGTCCACTACGCCATCAGGCCAGTCCTCTGAATATTGATAGGGTGCATTCAGACCATGAACTGAACAAATTTCCCCTAGTACCTACTTAATATATTTCATTTTGTATGGGAGATTGAATATTTTATATTTATTAATTAAATACATAGATATAGAATAAATAACAAATAGAACTGTACCTACCTATCACACAAATGTTAAGTTTATGTTTTATCTTTATATTTTTAATTTTTTGTGAATATTATAAATATGTTTGATTTAAATAGTATAGAGATGTTAATTTTACAGTGCATAGGCTAAGCTGTAATACTGTGAAATGTATTTCAAAATAAATAAAAAATAAATAAATAAATAAAAATTTTCTGTTGTTGCCTGACATAATAATATGTTCCTAGGGAAAAGTTGTCCCCTATGAATATGTGGAAGGCTGTTCCATGCATTCCGTATTACTATAGCAAAGATCCATTCTATCATAGTACAAAATGTAATTGAGTAATTGAATTACGTATTATAATTACATAATTACATAATTGGAAAAATAATCGCGATTACTGGTAATTCCAATTACATGTAATTTGGATTGAATTAAATTGAATTAAAAGTAGTTAAATTATTAATCAAATTACAAAAGTAATTGATTGTGCCCAACACTGAGTGCAATTTGTATAGCAGACGATACAATCATCATTTATGGATCGTTTTCTTGTATTTATCGCTTTATTTTACTCTTTTTTCATTCGATATGTAAAGCAGTATACGTACCACGGATGTAACATCAATAACAACCTCGGAAAGGTACCGCCCTCGCTCCGCTCGGGCGTTAAAAAACCTCGGTTGTTGTTGATAGCTTACATACCTCAGTACGTAATCTACTATTACATATCTCATACTCTGAAAGTAGGTCATTACTGACAAAAAACACGACCTGTAAGTTCAACTTACAGGCGAGGTTTTAAAACTAAGCCTGTAAGTAATTTTAAATATGGAACTAGAAAAAGAACCAATAGAATCGCGACAATTAAAAAGTTCTAATCAATTTCTTCTTATTTTTAATAGGAGTTGCATCCAATTAGTTGTATACGATTTTAAATTTCGAACTGGCCGCTACGAATCGTGTTGCTTGAACGCAGGAATTATATTTTTAATCTGTATTTTTATAACCTCAATAAATGAATTTGTCGAATTATTACTCAACAATACAATAACAAAAGTAAAAATTACGAATATCCCTAGCATCAATAAAATTTCTACTTTATGTTAGGATACTTTTCTTTCATATTAATTCAATATTTTTCAATCATAGAAAAAAAAGTTTTGTTGAGCAATTTGAATACCAGACAATACAATCATGGTTTATGGATCGTTTTCTTGTAATTATCGCTTTATTTTACTCACTTTTCATTCGATATGTAAAGCAGTATACGTACCACGGATGTAACATCAATAACAACCTCGGAAAGGTACCGCCCTCGCTCCGCTCGGGCGTTAAAAAACCTCGGTCGTTATTGATAACTTACATACCTAAGTACGTAATCTACTATTACATATCTTATGCTCTGAAAGTAGGTCATTACTGACAAAAAACACGACCTGTAAGTTCAACTTACAGGCGAGGTTTTAAAACTAAGCCTGTAAAGTAATTTTAAATATGGAACTAGAAAAAGAACCAATAAGATCGCGGCTTGGACGAAATAACCACTGGACGCGAAACGATGTCATTTCACCCTTTACCCCTCTAGCCACAAACCCTGAAATTTTGCCAAAGTTATCTAACCGCAACCGTCAGTGTCGCTTCAGTGCTACAAGAGAAAAGATCGCTTTAAAAATGGTGAAATGTGCTGTATTGCTTTGTAAAAACTATAGCTATTGTACAAGCAATATTTCTTTTCACTCGTAACTATATTTTTGTCCTGTATTTTGTGTTATTTACGTAGAAAATTAATAAAATATGCAAGACTGGATCGTATAATACGACACAATAAAAAAGGTCATATTTTATAGAACATTTCAACCAATATTTGATCGTACTCTAATTAGTCGGTTATTATCAGTCATTTTTTCATTCGTTCAACAATTACATTCAGTCTAGTGCTATTCTACTTTCGATGAAGGATATCGATAAAAATAATAGTAAAGTCTATTTTATTTAAAAGTGACATAAAATGCAAACAAACCATTTGCTATAACCTCGTCGATAGATTTTGCCTTATTTCATTGAAACCTCACGTTATAACTGTGTTGCAAGTACGTAGGTACACATTTCGCTTTCTTATGGGTGTTCATAATAAAAAATATATATATATAGCTTACCATCATCGACGCATCGTGAAATTAGGTTTTTTCAAGATAAGCAAATCCAATCGGTGCTGCTAGCGTATTTCAAAATTTATTACAATTAAAATGTGGATTTATAATGTTTTCTCGCAAATGAAACGGAACAACGACGTAGCACAGTGGTAGTGAGACTGCCTGCAACGCAGCAGGTTCCGGGTTCGATTCCCGGTAGGTCACTCACAAAGTTGATATTTGTCACTTTCTAAATTTATTCCCAGTCTGGTTAAGACATTGCGGACTGAACCACCTGATTGTCCGCAAGAAATATGGTTATGTATTTCGTATATCACGTTAGGTTAGGCCGCAGGTCCCGGTTGCTATCTATAAATGGCGGTCGTTATACAACCATGTCTGAAGCCTGCTACTTGTAAAAGGCGGTTGAAAAATTCTGACACTAAGGTTCATTGGGTCGTTGGACGACTCGGTGACCCACATGAAGAAAGAAAGAAACTTGGGAAGGCCTTGACTTCGTCTCATCCTTCCAATATTACTCGACCAGAAATTGATTCATTCTTGTCTATTGTCATAACGTACGATTTTATCCGGCATGAAAGTGTTTCTATTTTAAGCTGACGTCACAGTATTAAAGGTCCATTTTTTTAACACTTAACGTTTTACATGTACTTACCTGTTATATGTTTTTTTAGGAATAAGCTGATCAAAAACTTCATTCAATCATTCATTCGTTGTCGATTATCGACTATGCTACAGCACTGTCTTTGACTTACTTCATAAACCGGAAAAAATCAAAACTGTCAGAAGTAAAGAGATGATGATGCAATACGTGTACATTTCAATTTGGAAGAATAATATTTGTCCTTTCCTCCCTCCCCCCCAATATTGGTTGAATGAGTTTTCTAACAAATTCGATACGTTTCGCGTCCAGTGGTTATTTCGTCCAAGGATCGCGGCAATTAAAAAGTTAAAATCAATTTTTTTCTTTTTTTTAATAGGAGTTGCATCAATTTAGTTGTATACGATTTTAAATTTTGAACTGGCCACTACGAATTGCGTTGCTTGAACGCAGGAATTATATTTTTAACCTGCATTTTTATAACCTCAACAAATGAGTTTGTCGAATTATTACTCAATATTACAATAACAAAAGTATAAAATTAAATGACTAATATTCCCACGATCAAAAAAATGTCTAAAGTCTATTTTTTTTAGAGAGTCCATAAATGTAAACAAACAACTTGCCATAACCACGTCGATAGATTTCGCCATAATATATGAGAACTGCACGTTATAACTGTCATACAAATACATATTTCACTTGTTTCACATCCCACATAACTGAAAACACTTAATTTATGACTCAATTATGTATAATTCTATTAGAAATTCATAAAATATTAAACAAACACGGACATTTTGACAGATCGTGAACATACAGCCATGTTTGAATAGTGCTGTGCCACATCATTGAATCCAAAGTTCTGATTCAGTTCAGTGAGTCGGTCAATGAGTCGATTGATTGATTACTTTAAAGTTTCTTTTTTTTCTGTTTTAGTCATTATTATTAGGTATGATCATAAAAGTTCAATCTTATTCTTTGAGATTACGTAAATAACATCTACAAACATTTATTAAAATGCCTTTAATTAGAAAAAATCGCGACTTACTTTCTCTTATGTAAGGATAAAAGTACCGTTAAGGTTAGGATAGGTAAAATTAATAAAATCTAACTTGATACCCATTACGTTTGTCAGATCCATACTGAATGAGAAGGAAAGAGGAAACAAAGAAAAGTTGACCTTGAGCATTTTCCCAAAGCTGACTGATGTCACAAGGTATCAAGATATATTTAATGTCTGACTCACACACTCCATGAGTTACAGGAGGCAGCACGAGGGACGAGTGTATGGTGCCCTCGAGTTCCTTTTTTTTCCCTCGCCTGGTCTACGTGTCACATATTGTATGTCAATCGTGACGGATAAATGTCAGCGCCGACCGGGGCTGACATTTTATCCATTTCTTATTTTCATTTATGAAAATAATATAGCGCTGTGAGATAATATAAACCATATAACAAGAATAAAACATGTTCTATCCCTAGGTGGGAAGTTATAATTTAAAAAGTATTTTAAAGTGTACACATCATACACTTAGATTATTTGGTTTAAAAAGGCCTCTGTGCTGTTGGCTTTGGCCCCACACATGCCTCAAAGGACCGGGTCCCTGTGGGCCCGTGATTCGAAAAGAATACCAAAATAATAATAAAGTTAATTAAATTTAATTTATCAACTCTTTCACGAGTCAGCTGTGGAGGGCCTCCAGGAGGCGCCTCGCGAGTGTGGTTTGGGCATTATGCAGTTGATAAATGAAATTTATTTAACTTTTTTAAATTATTACTTCCCACCCAGGGATAGAACATGTTTTATTCGTATATTATGGTTTATATTATTTCACAGTGTTATATTATTCTCATAAATGAAAATAATTAGTAATGGAAAACATTATTTTCTTAAACTTAGATTCATATCAACGGGGCTTAGAAGGGACGACATTTTAATTACTACTCCTTTTTATAGCACTGTATTTACGCTACTATGAACGGCAAAATTATCCAATAAAGGTTGTTTTATTATAAATTAAAAAGCAATGATAATGCGGGCAAAGCCACAGGGTATTTGTTTTTAATACTGTGTTCAAACAATCAACAAGTTACGATGATCTTACTCGACTCAGTTATAAAGATTTTGAACTGACTCACTCTTGCCCAGCCCTACCAAATCTAATATTAGAGATTTTTAGTCTGTGGAGATTTGTTTGTTTACCTTTCTGGACTCTCTAAGAAAAACAGACTTTACTTTATGTTAGGATACTTTTTTTTCATATTAATTCAATATTTTTCAGTCATAGAAAAAAAAGTTTCGTGGTGCAACTTGAATACCAGACGATACAATCATCATTTATGGATCGTTTTTTGTATTTATCGCTTTATTTTACTCACTTATCATTCGATATGTAAAGCAGTATACATACCACGGATGTAACATCAATAACAACCTCGGAAAGGTACCTCGAGGTTAAAAAACCTCGATTGATAGCTTACATGCCTAAGTACGTAATCTACTATGAAATTGTTACTTATAGTCTGTAAAATAAAGAATGATCCTATTTTCCCTTGTCTACTAAGAAATTGGACCATATGTCATAGCATTTCTCCAAGGTCACAAACGTCACAGGGATCATCCTATATTTTGAAGATTATAATTGCTATATTTGCCGCCCCGCTGCCCACAAAACCTAAGGCCAGGGTCTAACAATACTAGCGGGAAAGAAATTGGGTGATGCTATTCTTAACCGGTATAGTACAGTGCATAAGAATACATTCATGCCTTTCTCCCGTTGAGGTAGGCAGAGACTATTTCCTTCCGCTTGCTACAATCCTGGCATACTTCTTTTGCTTCTTCTACATTATTAAGTAATTATGAATACATACCTGAAAAATCCTGTAGTCATAGTTTCTAGCTTTTGGAATGTTCTGTGTGGCCAAAACATTTGGGTTCTTTGCACACAGCACTTTGAGACATATGAAATGTTGCTGTTTGGTTAGCGCTGACAACTTTGGGTATGGCGGAGTGGTATGCAAACCAGCCACAAAGATACGCTTGTCTTTATCTGCTGGGGGCTGAAGATTAGAGATAGATACTGTTTATTTATTATAATTTATAGAGAAAATAAAAATATAGAGACAAATATTTGATAGCTTTCTTTGATTATTTTGTGGGACAAAGAATACCAATTTGAAGAATGAATACATTTTAAAGACTATAAATTTGAATTCAGCTGATATTTGAATGTGACTTAACCTAGGATTCGGGTCAGGTTAGCCTTCAGAAGTCAGATGGCAGTCGCTCAGTGTGAAATCTTTGTTCCACATCAAATACCCTAGGGAAGGTAGCAGAGAAATGTTTTTTTTTATCCCACCTGTGCCGCGTTTATACTGATTTTAAATTTTTTGTGAAAAAGATAAAATTGTGTTTAACAAATTTCTCTTTTTTACAATGATTATTTGTGAGTATCAAATAAGTGAAATGTAAACATAATTTGAATAAATGTTTTAAATTTGAACTTAGTAGAGTGTGGTAAATATACAATTCTCACACTTACATTATCTGGTCTATTAAAAACGGAAATCCAATCAATTTTTTCTCTTTTCTGTCTAGGCCTTAGAGGCAGTTCATCTTCAGATTCGCTGCTATCGAACGAAGGTTCATGGTATGTGTTATTGATGAGCCGGAATACGGCACAGTTCTTGATCTCATTGCGATTCAAAAACGATGTGTCTGGACCGGAGTCGCACCTAAAACAAACAGATTTTTAGGTTATAGATTCGGTTCACTTAAAACAAGATAGGAAAACGGTTATTTCAATGAAAATAGTGGTAAATTGTTGTCCCGATGCCAATTCTCTCACACAAGCTTACAAATAGATGGAAAATGCAAGGAAACAAAAGGAAACGTGAAGAAATCCTTACCAATCGTGTTGTAGAATATGGTCCATCATTTTAGCCAATTTTCAGTACACAAACTTTTGAAACAACACTGCTGGCCTTATCAATTCATTCTATAAGTAACAAAATTACTGCAAAATACGAGAAAAACCAAAATAGGTATTATTTATGAAATTCTGGAACGCACTTTTTGACGTGAGGAGTTGCCAGATTGCTCTAAATATTTTGGATAAATTGTAAATGTAAATAATAATGACATTTTAACAGTAACGTCACGAAAGACTTTTAAGTTATAATCGAAAAAAAGATATTCATATTATCGAATTTATGGCCCCGTTCTTAAACCATCTTGGGTGAAAACTTAGTTAGTTAGTTAACAAACAAACACGCAGGTAAATATAAGAGCAAGTTCACGACATTTTTATCAGTACCAACCACTTTTTGCTTTGACCAATGTACGTTCTGTCAGACAAAAAGTGTTAACAAAAAACGTATGGTTTATCGCCAAAAGGGAATGATAATCTCAATATTAGGACAATCTGGCAATCTTGCACTGAACAAAACGTCAAACTGTTTTTTCAATTAATTTAAACTTTTCGACAGGTTGAATTCTGTGACTATACCGCTTCATTATTTTTTTTATCGATTCGGAAAGGGACCATAGGGCGCACATAGCAGGGCACATACTACTTCCATGTGGATATCTTGTATATTGATACCACCAGTAATAGGCGGTTGAAAAACTTTGACACCGTGACTCATTGTCCCGCACAAAAAAGAAGAAGCTGAGGACCATCTTCAACTTAACGAAAAACGTGTTTGTCTAAAGAAGTAACTCAAAAATTTATTTCCTAATTATATAGGTAGGTATATCTACTTCTTTGGAAAAAAAAGCATTACATACATACATACCTATATCACGCCCTTATCCCTTGCGGGGTAGGCAGAGCGTTAACGACCATAAGAATACGGTCGCTATCGCCACGTCTGACATTTTTGAGGATTGATTTCCAAGGTTGTTCCAGAAAACATGTGTATCACTATAGTGACAGGTTGTCAGCCTATCGCCTAAAAATTGTAATACACCAATACCCTCGAGTCCCTTAGCCGCCTCTTACGACACCCGTGGGAAGGATGTGGGGTGATGCTATTCTAAGCCGGCATCACACGGCATCAAAAAAAAAGCATTCGTTTTATATAATATGAGAATTTTCTAAAACTGTAAGCCTAGGTACTTACAGCATAATATTGCATGTCTAAGTAACCCACGAGAAGGTAAAATTAAATTCCACTTTTCTAAATCCCTTTTACACTCCACTAAACAAAAGCAAGATGAGACTGCCCCTGAAATCCCTAAAATTAAAGGATAATAGAGTGGCCCTTCATTATTAATTAATTATCGGTATACGTCCTGCCCAGAAGGGCACAATGGCCCTAGGAAGGGCAAGTGGTCATTGTGGAGACCGCGCAAAAGATTCCATGCATTCAATCGCCCTCTATGATTAATTGTGGATTCTTGGGTTTCTTTTAATTAGATTTTTAGTAGGTACTTGTGCTGTGCCTGTCATACAAACAGGGTTATTTTTTAGTCAGTGCCTACTTACGCACACGTTGTAGGGTGATTCTACTCATGTTTCTGAACAACTGTTACTATGGAGCCACCAGCGAAATAGGAATAAAATAAAGTTCTATGGAACACCATAGAAAAAATTATACCTACCTACTCTACCTAGCTATAAAACACCCAATATTTTTTTGCGTTTTCGCAGTTGGCAGCATAGTAACAGTTGTTCAGAATCAAGAGTAGAAACAACATAGTGTCTGTACCAAAAAATAACGCTGTATAATAAGTTGGTAGGGTACGACGTAACGTAAGTATAAGAGTATATGGGCATTTCTACAGAGACGCCGTTTTTTTTGTCCTGGTCCAGAAATCGTGTTAAACATATAAACTAAAATCTCAAAAAAATAACGCATAATCCTTAATATATGTTCTATATGGAGAGCATAATTATTATGACTAATTTAATATTACTTTCTTCTGAAAAATATACCGAATTGAAAAAAAAACACCAAATTTACCTGATTTAGGCCTGTCCCTTTGGCGGAATTGAAACTAAATTGGTCCATAATTCGATAATTTCCGGAATTTATAATAATGTTCCTATGTTCACATGTATATAGATATATGACAAAGGCTTATTTATTACCAATATGTCTATAATGTTTTATTTTGTACCACTTATGTTACTTTAAATATTTGTCCCGAGCTTATGACTAAATTCGGTATCACTCACAAACTCTTACGCACATCTGTAAACACGCGCGATATGCACACCATTATTCGATTCACATAAACTGCCAGTTGCGTCCGAGTAGGCGAGTGCAGTGAATCTGAGACATGCTGCCGGAATTTACCATTTTCAAAGGTAAGAAATTTTGCTTCGTCTTTGGTGCAGGGTAATTTCTCAACTCCGGATCATGAATATTTTTGAAACTATAAGAGCTAAAAGGTTGTTACTTTATGTAATTTGTGCCTCGATAGTATACCAATACGTAGGTAAAATTGGATTTGCACAAAGTTTTACTGTGAGAGAGAAATTTCAAAGAAACCAGCTTTTTCTCAACTCCGACAATCTGAACTCCGTGTGCATTTGTTCATAGAGTTGAGAATTTTGTTCACGGAGTTGAAGTTTTTTATAAAACTGTGATTAGAATGATGTCGTGTGGTACCGGCGTAGAATAGCATCACTCCAATTCTACCTGTAGGTGTCGTAAGAGGCGGCTAAAAGTTAATCATCAAGAAAATAGCTGGCAGCGTTCCCTGTGAATGCAACATCGTATTTGATGCTCGCCAATCTACCTACCATGCGTGGAAAACATGGCAATACCTCCCTAATAAGGGAAGCTCATGTCCAGCTGTGAACTGTTGTGGCTGTAAAGGTGTATTTTTGGAAAATAACGTAACACCTACTTACTGCTCGTGTGTTGAAGCAAAGCAGTCGTAGTATAAACTATACCACTGGTTTTGACAATATTTTATGACATTTAGATTTGCCGAGTGATGCCAGCTAAATTAACATTTTATTTTCGATTTTCAAAAATTTCGTAAAAATTTTCTTTTTAACAGCATGATCCACTTGTTCGGATATTTCTCGTACTCCTCATTATTCCTCAGCACCAGACTCCTCCGGATGGTCAAGTCCTATTTCATTAAAATTAACAGGGTACGCTTAAATCGTCCATTAGCCAAAGACTCAGATCTAAAATGACCAAAAATTGTGACGTGTGATGCCGGCTTAGAATAGAATCACCCCACATCCTTCCCGCGGGTGTCGTAAGAGGCGACTATGGGACTCGTGTTGGTGTATTACAATTTTTAGGCGACAGGCTGACAACCTGTCACTATAGTGATACACATGTTTTCTAAAACAACCTTCGAAAACAATCCTCAAAAATGTCAGACGTGGCGATGGCGACCGTATTCTTACGGCCGTTAACGCTCTGCCTACCCCGCAAGGGATAAAGGCGTGATATATGTATGTATGTATGTAAAAATTGTGACAGTAGTACTGATGAAAGCAATCCACGAAAACCAAATCAGAAATCATTTTCACGCACAACTGTCTTCAAAAAATACAAATACAGAATTAACAAAGAATTTAAACTTTTACACCATCGGCTGATATTTAATACAATAACACTTTAAAAATTCTCAACTACGTAAACAAATTTTTAAACTCCGTGAACAGTCAATATTCAAATTCGATTATTTCAGAATCTGCAAGTGGAAATGGGGAGAAGTTCGTCTTATGTTGTTTATTCATTTAAAAAACAATAAATCACTTTGAATGAGTGCATGAAAATCTTAAAACAAACGTGCATTCTCAACTCCGTGAACACATTTCTCAACTCCGTGAACACTCGAAATTAAAATTTAATTATTTCAGGATCTACTGAAGCAAATGATGGCAAATAAGCATCAATATGTTTCTATTCTTCTTTCCTAATTTTCCAGTATTATAAAGTCAATAAAATGTTAAAAATAAAATTGCACACGGAGGTGATAAAAATTTACTCCTGCCGTAGAAGTGCCCATATTATTTCAGCATTTTATTCAGAAGATAGGAAACATAGGTAGGTGATCAGATACGCAACGCTAGCAACCAAAACCTTCAGGGTACCTATCCACCTACTTATAATGCAAGGTCTAATCGGAAACCGCTTGCCTCAAAGAAAAAAATCTATCTGTTTTGCACCAGCGTCCGTCAAGTTTTGGATGCGCCCAAAAGGTTCCGTTTTGACTAGTTGGCTACGAAATAAGTCCTCTAATTCAATATGCCACCTGCTTAACCCACTCTGGATCACCTGTCCCAAAATAACATCACTACTGTCCCGTTTGTCAGGGTTGGTCCCGATACTTGGGTTTGACAGGTATTTTATTGGATCCCGGGGTCGTATTCAATAAGTTTTCTCGGCTTGCATTAACAAGTTAACTGATCCGTGAAATACTGCTTAGGTGTGCCCCACTCAATATCACGTACGGTTGAAGCTGCTACTTAAAATCTAAGAAAAAAGGCGAATCTTAGAAAAAAAACTGCAAAAAGATTATGCAATGGAAAAGCAACCTAATTTTCAACCACCAACCAACGATTTCAAATTTTCTATAGTCTGTAAATTAGATAAACCGATTTTGTTAAAAGGAGTTCGTAATTAGATAAGTGAAGGACTACGAAGGATATGAGTCAATTTCTGAAACGTCGTAACTCGGTTCCGTGCACGAAAGTCCAAAACGACTGGTCATAACCTCACGTTTTTAAATTTCTTTTACTTCATGTTTTTACAGCCAAAATAATGTGTGAATTTTTTAGGGTATGTGGGAATTGATAAGTACATATAGTGGAACCTATGATACAAGCATAATAAGTAGCAGATATCGCATGAAACAAAACAAACGTTTTAGAAATTGAGCTCCTGGGCACGGTAATATTATCTATACAGTATTGTAACTCGGCTGTGTCCTTGAAATAAGTGCCTACAGCCGCGCGGTACGTAAGCATGTGATAGGGCTGTCACTGTCACCGAGTGTCGCCTACCTACAGCGTTTTATTTGCATAACTGCCTACCTTGAGTTTGCCAAAAACAGCACAATATGTTCTACTTGTCATGTTAAATACGAGTAACTAGTATATTTTGAGTGAAAATTCGCGCGGTTAAAAACCAGCACACCGTCCTTTCGTCACCACGGTACACACGCGACTGTTAGCATGCCGAGCGCATGCCGAGATCCGAGCGCGTAGGTATAGCTCGCACGCCGTCGGTTTGTATGGAGTTAGAATACTGTATAGATAATATTATTACCGTGTCCTGGGTGACACAAGTTTTTTGGCCATGTTTATGTAATGACCGCCGCCGTCTAAGTTATAAGAGACAGCAATATACTGAACCCAAATCTTTCATTTCGGATATTCCTGCAATTTCCTAACCAGACAAATAAAAAAAAAGGCTATGAAAGCTAGCTCAAGAGCATTGAAAATCAAAATGCATTCATGAAAATTAGTTTACGTAAAATTAAATTACTTAGGTAAGACGTAGTACTACGGTAGTACCTAAATACAGGGTGTAAAAAAATGCTGCAAATATTTTTAAGCGTGAACCAACCCATGAAACTGAAAAACTTTCCACTAGGAAAGCAGGTCGAAATATGAAAAATTGGACCTCCCATACAAAGTTACCGACCACACACACACACATATATCACGCCTTTATCCCTTGCGGGGTAGGCAGAGCGTTAACGGCCGTAAGAATACGGTCGCTATCGCCACGTCTGACATTTTTGAGGATTGTTTTCTAAGGTTCTTCCAGAAAACATGTGTATCACTATAGTGACGGGTTGTCAGCCTGTCGCCTAAAAATTGTAATACACCAATACCCTCGAGTCCCTAAGGATGTGGGGTGATGCTATTCTAGGCCGGCATCACACGGCAAAAGTTACCGACCGACCAAGTCAATTTGTATGGGGGGTCCAAAAATATTTATACCTATTTGCAGCTAATATTTTTACACCTTATAGATACTTTCGGGTTATTCTCTAGCTCGCCTACATATAAGTAATGATATGCGGATGGGCCCGCGGGACACAAAACTAGTTATTTTAATGTGTTTTAAGTTGATGTTACACTTTGTGACAGAATCCTAATGGTGTTTCGCTTTGATATCCACCGGAGAGCGAATGTGAAAACAAAATAGTTATTTTAATATTATAATGATCCGGTGTTTTGGTATGCATGAGGGCTGTCGTAAAAATTAGGGGTTCTTTGTTTTGATGCCTAAACCATACAAATAATAGTTGTTTTGAAACTTTTTAAGAGTAAAGCCTTAGCTGGATAGTTGATTATTGTTTTTATACTACACCTACATAGAAAAGGCCTTATAGCTTTATGAAACGTAGAGAGACTGTTCACGTGTCAATTTCGCGGGAAAGAAAATTCCATACAAATCACGTTCCTCCTATTGTGCGCAAAGATGCAACATGCAAAGTTACGTAAAACGCAAGGTAAATATAATATATTTTTGCAGGCATAATGGAAGGCTTTATTAGTACCTTACCTTTTTATTCTTGCAGGTGTAGGAAGTATAAAGCACTATACGTATTACTTCGAAGAAAGTCCGATTGCAAAGTCGTGTGTATTGATGCCTTCAGCTGCTTCGAGCCTCAAACTACACCCTCGTTAACAGTCGGTTCCTTTCCCACCACGTGATCAATGTAATATTATTACTCTTAGTCCAGTCCTGACTCTCGTACACTACCTAGGCTAGCAGGCTAGGCTCTATGCTAATAAACCTAAAATGCATTAACGAGCGAATCTACGCAAGCAGATGCGGGGGCTCCAAGGCCCACCTAGCGTCTGCTCCCGCTGTAACGCACTTTCCCGTGGGAATTAGATGATTTCCCGGCAAGTATTACCTAATAAAAAGCTTCCTCTTGAATCAATCTATCTATTAAAAAAACCTGCATCAAAATCCATTGTGTAGTTTTGAAGATTTAAGCATGCATACGTACAGACAGATGCGAAAAGCGACTTTGCTCTAAACTATGTAATGATCTTCTAGTGATAGTGTTAGTGAAGTGACACTACTTTTTCTTAATTGCTTATACAGGGTGTTAGGAAAAGTACTGAATTACTTTCAAGGGATGAATCAGCCCATGAAACTGAACAACTTTCCCAAAGGAACATAGGTTCAAATATGTAAAAATTTTTTGGACCACACATATAAACTGACTCGGTCGGCTGGTACATTTTGTATCCAAAAAAATAATCCATTTTTCGACCTATGCTCCTTGGGGAAATTTGTTCAGTTTCATGGGGAGGTCCATACCTTAAAAGGAACTTATTACAAAATTTTCCTAACACCCAATATGTATACCTACAACTTGCTGAAAGGTAAACCATTATCTATCTACTAATAGACTAAAATTTTGAACAAATGGTACCTGCATGACTAAGTAGTTTAAGGTCCAGCAATAAATCATTTTAAACGGCTAGAACCGCACGTTTAGACCTCTAGACGACCTTAAGAAAATGTTGCGTATAATGTGAGTATAGAGACCTACTTTGCAAGAATGCAGACATACCTACACACCTGCTTTTAAAGTTATAGCAAGATGTTCCAGATTGAAATATTTGAAATACAAGGCCTTTCTCACACTTAACTTCACCGCTAAAAACTATAAGTTCTCCATTAGTTTGACAAGAACTTGACAGCAACATACAAATGGCAACAGTCGTGCACCAAACAGTTTTATATGTTTGCTTTGCATGGCATTATGGTCAGTAAATGCACAAAAATATGTTCATGTGACCAGCAGAGCTGATGCATATATTCCACGACCGTAAGATCAGCTGACCTTTATTGTCTAAACTGTCATCTGACAAATTTTCAGGCGGTACCAAATGGCTGAAAATATTTTTTTTTACATGTTTGGGCGGCTGCTATGGCCCAACCTGTTCGCCCAATCCATCCACAAAGTGCCAGCTGACAGACACGATAATTCACATCACGACGAATATCTCGAAGCATTCTGCATGATTTCGGTCGGTACCATATTTGTTAAGAAAGAAGTCCTGCCTTGTAGTCTAGTAGATATCTTGGCAAAGTACTTTAATTTTATTGTATGCCTTGGGGAAGACCTGCGTCCAGCACTGTCCTTTCTTGCTTGCTTCTTTTCCTCTGAGTGAGATACCTAGGTGTATTATAAAAAGTAGCAACCCTAACAAAACGAGGTCTTCGATAGAATAGCAATAAATAAATAGAAACGGAACCGCAGAATTTGTAAAATTCTGTACAAAGGAGAAAATACAGCAACCCAATCAGAGATGTGTCGAAACGTCCGCTTTTGGACGAACGCGGGCCGTCCTGGACTCGGGCACGTGTTTTGTCGGATCTCACATTGGCACCGAACACCGCCCCGGTATCCGTAAGGAACCTCACACTGATATAACATCGCACCTCCGTCCGGAGGTCCGGAATTCCGGATCTCTCGCGCACTTTGGAATCCCGCACGGAGATGCGGTGTCAATGTGAGGTACTATGCAGTTTTTAAACGATTTCAATAAATAACGCCTCAGTTTGACCTGTATTATGAATGTATGATTTTCCGCGATTATCTCGCATTTGGCTGAACCAATTTTGATGCGGTTTTCAGAAAAGTGTTTGTCAGACTTATTAAAAGGTTTTAGGCATATTAACCGAAAAAAAAATGTAGGTTCGCACTTTTATGCGTCCGTTAAAGTTGGTTATATTAAAAAAAAAAACAAAACAAGAAGACCACAGTTTAAAACTGGATCACCGCAAGCCGGAGCGGGGGTTGGGTGCAATGTAAGGCTCGCTTAAGGAGTAAGAAGAGGTCTCTCTTTTTCCCGCGTCAATGTCAAGCGGAAGCAATAAGTACTGCCAACCTTAGCAAATCAATCAAAAGTAAATAGATTCTGTAGCTTTTGTAAATATGGAATAACAAGTTCAAGTGCGTGTTTCTAAATATGGTAGGTAGCACCACAGGGCAAAGATGTCACGCGCGCCGCTGTTTCAGGCTGTAGGCAGTACCTCAGTCATGCGGCTTGCATAGGTACATGTCACAAATTAAATTTTTTGACAAAAATGCTTACCTCTCAGGTCAATCGTATGTAGTAGTTCATTGACTCGATCGATGTACCCACACGATGACATGATCACTTACATACTTACACATATCACACCTTTATCTCTTGCGGGGTAGGCGAAGCGTTAACGGCCGTAAGAATACGGTCGCTTCGTCACGTCTGAAAAATATTGAGGACCCTTTCAGATGATAAGCGTATCACAGTAGAGACGAGACAGGTTGTCACCTAAAGTGGTTATATAAATAAAACCCTCAAGCCCCTTAGTCGCCTCTTACGACACCCATGGGAAAGAAATGGGGTGATGCCATTCTAAGCCGGAATAACACGGCAAAGCCAGCATCACACGGCACGGCAATACAATACAATAGATGGAAGATAAAGATGGTCGAAGGAAGTTGGCAATATTGAAAGTGTCTTTCTTTTTGCCGCGCTAACCGGACGGTTGGATTGGACATTACGTTTGAAAATGGAACGCTCTGCGGCGAATTCAAATGAGGAGCACGTGAGGGCACAGTTAGTGAGGGTGTCCGTTGCGAAAATTGATTTTGGAACGTTTGAATTGAGAGGTCGAGAAAAGGGCGGCAGAAGGAAAAGGGTTCTGCTTTTGGATTTGGTAAACATTCAACTGATGATTTTTGGAGGCACTTAAATGGCAATACTTAACTATGCCGAGATGGTTTCTTGGGTGTTTCTGAATCTACTCTACTGCCATAAATATCAAAGAAGCAGAAAATGTGAAAGGTGCTGCATTGCAAATTTTTAAAACCGCTTTGGTTTTTAAAAAACGCTTTGGTTTTTCATTCACTTTTCAGTCATAGCTTGGCTCTTTAATAAAAGAGCGCGATTTTGCGAACTTTTGACTGAAAACTGATACACGTGGCGTAAACTTAAGAGTAGCTATACTTAGGCACTTTACTATACTATTGTATCCTACCTAATAGCGCGGCAGCCTTAATCAAGCAAGGAAGTAAGTAAGTACCTACCGTTGTTTAGGGTGAGTTTTAATACTGAACAACTTTCCCTGAGAAGAAATGAAAGTCCCTTACACTCCGTACAGTAACTGATTTTTAACAGAAAGTGACTGATTTTTGATGTTTTAGTAGATCCTACAAAAGGAGCCTTTTCCTTTTTCGTGTCAATTTATCTTTTCCTGTCAGTCGAACTATATCTTTTCCTGCCAGTAATTCTTTGGTGACGGCAATAGCATTATCAGTTTTGATTGAAATCCATTTGCATTGGACTTTTATCACCTTTTCTTTCACTACTATATTATATTATATATACACTTATATAATTTCTAAAACTGATTAATCTATCTAAGAAATACAGCCTTAAAAAGTACATAAGTCGAGGGACCATAGAATAGCGATACTTACCACGAAAAGAAACGCGTAGGTTTGCAGAATCCCGGTGCTGATTCCGCGTTTGTACACGTGCCATGAATGCTGCCTGATATTGATCCCGAATAAGAGAATATTATCTTCATCAGCCACAACAGTCCACAGCTGGATATGACCCACGAATTGGGGGTTATTTTGCCATACTAGCTACGCGTGGCAGGCGGATTTAAAAGCGTAGTGCAAGGAGTTGTATTCATAGGGAAAGCTGCAGCCCGTTCCCTGGTTTCATTCCTTACCTAGCTGCCTTTTAGGACATCCTCGGGCATAAAAGTAGTGATGCTATTCTTAGATACCAAATAACTAGAATAGCAATACCTAGCAATACCTAAGACGAAAATAAGCGCGAAGGTTTGCGGAATCACGGTGCTGATTCCGCGTTTGCAGACGTGCTATGAATGCTGCCAGATATTGATCCCGATAATGGGCTGTGAGATCGCCCGGGTCACCTGGAAAGGGCAACAGTAGACTTCTTATAAAACAATTTATTTTATAAGGATTTTTTGAAGAGAAGCGATTGTTTTGCCGTGGAGCTAATTAGGTACTTATGTATATACGTCTTGAAAGCCGCAGGTAGCAGTGTTGGGCAAAATGTAATTGAAGTACAGATTACAAATTCCAAATACAAAACGTAATCATTACTTTCATGTACTTAATCAGTACTTTAAATACATGCAAAAGGAATTTAAAATTAGATTACCTACTAATTACGTAATGAGGAAAGGTAGTATTTTTCAAATACACAAATTACTTTTTTCTGATTACTTTGACAACTTAAAGTTACCATGAAAAAAGCCTCATGAACTGTAGGTAGATAATACTTATGCACGCACAACAAGTTACGTTCAGAAATTTTGTATGATATTAGGCCTTATTCTTGAGCACGGCTGTTAAAGTTAAAATTAAAATCACTGAATTTAAGTTTTTTTTATTACTTTAAAATTCCTAAAACTAAGTGCTATTCCAACTTTCAAAATATTATATCTTTGTACTATGTATTATACTTATTAGTTTGTCGATGACTAATTATTAGTAAAAATAAAATATCTAGGTATTAAAGTAATTATTACTTGGAAAATACTAATTACAGCATTTGTAATTACCGATTACATGGGGTAATCGAAGTACTTATAATCTAAATACATGTACTTTAAAAGTACTTGTAATTTAAGTACCTGTATTTTAAAGTAGTATTTAAAATATAAGTGTAATTGATTACGCCTAACACTGGCAGGTAGGTTACATAATTTTTAGAAAAGTTTGTGATTATTTTCAGTGAAGATGCTACCTTTCGCAGCAAATTTCTTAAAGAAATAATAGCATATAAGTGTCTCTGAAATCGAAAACAATTTTTCACTGCAATATTTTTAAATTGTTTTCAATCTATTAGAGGTCTCGTATTCGATTATTTTCTAAGTCTCACAAAGTTTGTTACAATTTTGATGACGCAAGACTAGTGACTTATTATTGACTACGAAACCCCAAATGTATAATAACAAGGCAATAATGCAGTATTCTTTCATTTTCTTTTCAATGTTCTTAACCGAAACTTATCAATAATCTCTTATCTCAACAAAAGGAGACTAACCGTTGCTAAATATTACTAAACAGTCTTCAAACTACGTATACTAAGTAGTATTCTATGTAAATGTGCTAACAATAAACATACTAAAATATTTTTGTTATATTTATAATTTGTCCAGCAAGCAGCTAGGTGTTTCATACGTAAATGTTTCATACGTAAATAAGAAAAAAAATTTTTTTTTTTCATATCAGTGAAAGTAAGTCAGTACATAAATAGGGTTGTTAGACGACTCGGTGTCCCACACGAAAAGAAGAAGAAGAAGAAGTAGTACACAAAATGAAATCAATAAAATATATTGAAAGCCAAAGTGAAAACCCAAAAGTGACTTTTGATGATGTTGCAATGAAATTTAGTCTATTTGGACGATATCATGTAGGGTTCATGATACTAATAGTGCTTATATACATAAACGATAACATAACGTGTGGCAGTTACGTGTTTACTGCAGAAAAAGTTAACTATAGGTAAGCCCCTAGTGATGATGATGGTGATGACGTGAGATCTCCGAGACCAATTCTAGCCGTGGCGAAAACTGGGAATTCCGATCCAGCCGTTGTAGTCATGTATTCCGTAATGTAGCCAGTTTTAGCAGTAACCTTCCATGCAAAGTTATATGACATCTCTCTCTCTCTTCACTGTCGATTCCTCATGGCTGAGGATCGTGACCAGTTACATGTCATGGTTCACGCTTTTGAAATTATTTACAGTTAGTAATATATATATAAGTATATAAAATATATATATATTTAAAAAAAACATTCCTTCAAGATGCGCTGACTCACGGTTTGAGAACAACTCGTGCGCAGTCCTGAGCAACTCTACCGAGAAGTGCACAGAGTGGATTTACGACGATCCTCGAAGTTTTGTTGCTGAAGTAAGTACGTAGACATTATCATAGTTTCAGATCAGTTTGTGTCTGCTCTTCAGTTCTAAATCCAAGACGGAGTCAACTAACGCAGAAGCCCACAAAGCACTAGGTTGCAACACATCAATCGTACTGGACTCCAGTGCAAAGGAGAATCCCCTAAGGAAACCTGCCACCTTAATGTTGCCTCGAACTTGACTGATAACAATCGATATAATATGTTCTGCCGTCTTTGTTTTGAGTTTTGCTTTTGCCAATCCGCCTACCAAACGTGGTGACAAATTTGTTTATTTAATTTTTTAAAATAATATGGACCTAATTGTACTTCGACCCAATCTAGGGTAATTCGGCCAGTGGCAGTGATAGAAGGGTGGTAGTGTCATCTACAGGATCCAGGGGTGTCAAGCACATACACCTTAATTTGAATTTTGGGGGTGGTACAGCAGTAAACATTTGTGGCTGATGAGGTAATCATTCGTAGATTAACACTTGTGTGGCCTTGTCAACAGTTTAACCTGGCATGTCAGGAGTGGAAAAGGACATTGGTCGGTACGGCACAAGGTTTTGGGTATGGAGTTGGTTTGCTGTTCATTGGACCTTTATCTGACAGGTAATTTATTGCTATTTCACAAACATCATCAGACTGATTGTTGTTAGTTGAAACTACGACCATTGGATACGGTTCGCTCAAAAATCGAACTCTAAGAAGGTCGTCTATGAAAGCAGGATTTACCTATCAGCGGTGTATCTGAATCCCTTAGAAAGTACCAGGAAACGACAAAATATTCGATCTTCGATACAAAATCACAGTTTCCTTCACTTAATTCAAAAAATGGTGACGCTTTCTGAAATATGTCGCTAAGCAAAAGTTGTTCGGTGTCATGGTCTGCTTGCACCCTATCATCATCAGCATCATCATCATCATTTGGAAGGCCCCTTGTTTGCAATTTTTTTTCGTGTTCTTCTTTTATTCAAATATTCGTTTTTGTGTACAGATGGGGTCGAAAGAAACTAATTGTCACCACAGCAGTGACCAGTATGATTACAGGAGTTGCTAAAAGTTTCAGTGGTAATTACTGGGTATTCGTTATTTTCGAATTTTTGGGATCAGCGATTGGGGACGCCTACTCACCTGCATATATTTTAAGTGAGTTTTTGTCTTTAATGGTTCTGATGTGTATTACTTATATAGTTTTACTGTGTTTTTATTGATGATTTATTAATATCTACGTTTTATTGTTTTCCCTATTTGCAGTGATTGAAATGGTGGCATACGAAAAACGAGTGCTAGCAAAAGTGATTTGTGCTACAGCATCATCTCTAGGCTACTTTATCATACCCTTTGTAGCTTGGCTTTTTCCATATTGGAGGCATATGCTACTGGTATTCTATGGACCTGCAATATTTTTTCTGTCATACATATTTCTATTAGATGAGAGTCCTCGATGGCTTCTCAGTAAAGGGAAGAAAGATGAAGCTATAGCAATATTGAAAAAAACTGCCAAGATTAATAAAATTGAAATAGATAAAAACGATTTAGACAACTTAGTTTATGTGGATGATGATGTGAAACTCATAAAAGCTTTAAAGGACACTTTTACGTCAAAAGTGTTGGTAAAGAGATTTTTGCTGTGCTTAGTATGGTGGATTGCAGTGGTTTTCGTAAACTATGGAATACGTATACAATCAGTATCACTGCCGGGGAACAAGTATATAAACTATGGACTCTTGGGTGTTGCGTGTGTACCAGCCAGATTATTGGTGTTTATCATGTTGAAAAAGTTTACAAGGAAAGCTGCTCTGGTCATAACTTTTTTGTCATGTGCTGTGGTTTGTGTTGCACAACCTTTTCCTCCAAGAAGTGAGTGTAAAAAGATATCATCTAAGAAATTATTCCTTTTAAGCTTGCACAAAGTTTTGCCATTTTACTACTCGACTCGAAAACATTTGTGGATGTTTCGAATTTTTCAGTATTAATATTCACCAACATCTCGTGATACCGTGATTATGTGTTTCGATCTTCAAGCTCTTAGGTATAACGAGGGATCTACTAGGTTTTTAAACGACCTATACTTGTTGTTTGTCGTCAAGGCCGATCCTTGACGTTTTCATCGAACAAGTACCTAAACATAACAAAACATAGGATGAGTTATTCTTGTCCATTTGGTATAACATGTTCAATGCTACCAACGTGACAAAAGGAAGTTAGTTTTTGAAACGTTCTTTGAATACTAGACATTCCATGCTCTTTTCTATAGCGAAGAATTTTTATTGCAGGTCTTCAATGGTTGTCTACATTATTGTTTATGTCCGGCAAATTGTTAGTTACAACATTGTTTGCTGTGACGTACATATTTACTTCGGAGTTATTTCCAACCAATACTAGAAATTCTATACACGCACTGTGTTCTTCTTTGGGCCGAATTGGATCAATTTTAGCACCACAGACTCCATTACTGGTAAGTAGGTACCTATAGTCTGTAAAATATAGGATGATCCCTGTGACATTTGTGACCTTGGAGATTTGCTCCTGACATGCTATGACATGAGATCTATTTTACTTTGTTTACAAGGAAAATGGATCTTATGTCATAGCATTTGCTCCAAGGTCACAAACGTCACAGGGATCATCCTATATTTTACAGACTATAAATAGTGGCGGCGTTTACATAGTGTGAAGAAGAAAGCATAAACGCCTGATATGTCTAGTGGGAGAGAGAAAGCATGAAAATCGACCGCCATTATAATTATCCTTTGTTTAATCGCGCGGCTCCATGGCACACAAACGCAGCATCAAACTTGCGGTTGTCACATTTATAGGTATGTATGATAGATACGTCAGAAACCGCAATACTATCCGGTAAGTGCGCATTTTGCCTTCATTTATACAGGATGTTAGGACAAGTAGTAAGTTTCTTTTTGAGAATGAACCAGCCTATGAAACTGATTTTTTTTTCCAAAAGATCTAATGTCGTTATATGACAAGAAAATTTGAACCTCGCATATTAAATGTATGTACCAGCCGACCGGAGTCAGAGCCCCAAGTATGCTATTTTTTGTTACTGTAACGCCATCGAAACTAACTAAAACCATTGTGATTTTTCTATACTTCAAACTGTTAGAAGACTACGAAATGACCGAAATCATCCCACTGATATCCAATTGACATCCAAATGAAACGATTTTTATTTAGCAGACTTAGGCCGGTTGTATGTAACATCTAAAAAAACAACTTTTTATTTTGACCGATGTTCCTTTGGAAAAGTTGTTCGGTTCCATGGGCTGTTTCACCTCTTGAAAGAAACTTAGGTCCGTATTTATATATCGCACTCAACTCTGAGATCAATCTCAAGAGCGGTTTTGACAAATGTCTGTCAATTCAATACTAACAGCATCTCAAGGTCGCACTCAAGATCGATCTCAGAGTTGAGTGCCGGAACTTATAGTCAGTAAAATATAGGATGATCCCTGTGACGTTTATGACCTTGGAACAAATGCTATGATATAAGGTCTATTCTCTTTGTTTACTAGAAAACCGGACCTTGTGTAATAGCATTTGTTCCAAGGTCACAAACGTCACAGGGATCATCCTATATTTTACAGACTATAGTACTTTTCCTAACACTCTGTATATATATTTAAAGAAGAAATAAGTGTGACAAAAGCAAGTCAATGTCATAATGTCAGACAACAAAACCGTTTCAAATTAGATATTACATTTAGGTACAAGATATAGGTAATAATATTCATTGTATTCCTACTCACATATTTTGCATAAAGTAGCGTTACACCGTTACGAATTTCATTGACGTAGCAAACTGGGGAAATAAATGTGTCAATGTCAAAACTGTATATAAGTTACTCCATAAATGAATCCTACATCCGTAACGCATGCGTCTGTCAAACGTAAGGGAATTTCAAATTCCCCATACTATATACTAACGTTGAGCACTAATGGATCAACTGGCATTGTTTGCATCCGTTGACGCACGTCCATGCGTTAGACCTGCGTCAACGTCGATTCAATTCAATTCAATTCATTTATTAGATACGAAACATATGGCTTACAGTTTAAAAAACCAAGCGCACACAATGTTGAGTCAATTTCAAATCATATTCAATCATAAATCATAATCAATTTCATATTTCAAATCAAGTTGAATTTACATACAAAAGGCCAATAATAAGAATTCGAATAAATTAATGTCAGTAAAATAATTTAAACATAATTAACATAGACATATTTGAACAGCGAAATTTAGTTCTGAGAGAGTCTTATGATTTAAACTAATTGTTTACTCTTACAAAGTTTCTACAGCGCTGCTCGCTTTGGTCAACGATTCTAGATAACGACTGCTTGACGCTAGGAACTGATTTTGTGAGCACATGAAAATATCAAGCTCTGGATCCGTCAGAGATACATCATTTATCAGTTTCAGAGCTCTAGGTAGAGGAGCAAATCTCGATGAAACACAACGCATGGTAGGCATAGAAAATACTTCTCGCCTACACGGTCGGACTGCAAACGATCTTGGCACGCTAAAACCTATTCTATCTAGTAAGGGTGGGTTGTAGACCTTACCACGTACCAGCTCAAATATATAACTCAGCAATGATAAGCTTCGCCTTACCTCCAGAGATTGATACCCCACCATACCAAGTATGAAAGACGTAGGGTAGAGGTAGGGGTAATAACCGTAATGTTTTTTGTATAGAAAACGAACAAACGATTTCTGCACTTTCTCGACATCTAGGACGAGGTTTGAGTGAAAAGGATTCCAGACCATGGAGTTGGATTCCAGTTTACTTCGCACGAAGGCATTATAAAGTAAGCGAGGAATATCAGTAGACCGGAAATACTTTGATTGACGTAGTACAAAACCTAGACATTTGCGAGATGAGCTACACATTCTAGATATGTGGTCATGGAAAGATAACTGTGTATCGAACCATGTTCCAAGATCCCTCACACTCGTGGTTCGCTCTAGCGTCGACGCATCAATAGTGTAGTTAGCTACCAATGGATTATATCCCCGGGAGTATGTCATAATAGCACATTTTTTAATATTAAATGTGAGGCTGTTGCTGTGCCCCCAAGCGCATACATTATTAATATCCTCCTGAAGGAGGGCGCAATCGACTGCCTGCCCTATGGGTCTTGCCAACTTCACGTCGTCGGCAAACATGAGACACGTGCTGTGTTTTATAACGGAAGGCAAATCATTGATTATTATAAGAAATAGCAAAGGACCAAGACATGTACCTTGACCAACTCCGGAATTAACTAAATAGGATGTGGAGTGGCATTGATTGTACATTACAAATTATTGCCGATCCTTTAAGTAGTCGGCAAAAAAATACACAAGATCCCTTGAAAAACCAATCACGGCCAATTTACTCAAAAGAACATCGCAATCAATTCGGTCAAAAGCTTTTTGATAGTCGAAATAAACAACATCGACTTGCTCTTTAAGATCTAGCTTTTCAGAGATGAGTGATGTGAAATTTACCAAATTTGAACATGTAGAGCGTCCAGGTAAAAAACCGTGTTGTTGATCACAGAACCAACCCTTCATTTGCATTAAAATAGTCTGGTATAAAGTAGATTCCATTACCTTAGCAAAAACAGATAACACAGCCACTGCACGGTAATTTTCTATAACGAACTTGGAGCCTGATTTGTGTATGGGTAGCACCTTTGAGGTCTTCCAAACGCGTGGGAATATATGCTGCTTCAGAGCTAAATTAATTATGTGCAAAAGTGGATCAGTGAGTGACTCACGACAGTCCTTTACAATGATCTGAGGGATTCCATCAGGACCTTGTGTGTACTTAGGTTTAAGCTTTTTTATGGCTTTAAGTACATCCACTCTGGATACAGAATCTATGGTAAGATGCAGATCAGATGCCGATTGATCTCTGGGGGGCGTGTTCATGGCGGCTTGTAGAGCTGTAATAGGATTTAATAGAGGAGCATTCGATCGAAAGACACTTTGAAAATAAGCAGCGAACGCTTGCGCTACTTCTTGCGAGTTTAGTTTTCCAAAACTTGTGGGATCATTCGTTTGCCTATTTTCCCTAACATGCGACCAGAACGTTGAAGGGTTCCGTTGTATACTATTTTCTATTTTTGATCTGTTACTAGCATCACAATCTATAGCCAACAATTTACATTGTTTGCGATAGTAGTAAAAAAAGGCATAGTAAAGTTGATTATCAGTAATTTTAAATAATTTATGATAGTAATTTTTTATTTTTATTAATTTTATTAAATTACGGCTATACCAGTTTGGATAACTTTTTGAAAAGATATTTGGTTGGGACATTTTGTTTAGTTTATATGGCACTGTAGAATCCAGTACTGTAAAAATCAATGTATAAAATATTTCGAGAGCTGTATTAGCATCCTGCGAAAAATACACTGGGGACCAGTCAATACTGTAAAGCTGAGAGTACAGTTCCATGAAATCAGCTTTTCTAAAATCTCTACATGGAAAACCTATATCCGAAGCATTTAGTTCCGCTTTATCCTTGTCTGTATTAACCGTTGGATATTTGCTTAAAGCAATTGAAATCTCCAACGCTAAATGATGCATCTCGTTTGATTTAATAAGGATATCTGATTTCGCGACATTTGTAGTAATTTGATCTTGCTTAGTTAGAACCAAATCAAGCAGCCGATTGAGATCATTGCGAATAGCATTGTTTTGCGAGAGTTCACATGACGATAAAAGAACGCGATAAGCAGCTTTAACGCTATTAGTCGTATAATAAAGGTTAAAATCTCCCAGAACTACTACAGGCATCTTACTATTTGTAAATAAGCGTTCTATACAATTAAATATTGAGTAATATCGAGATTCGGGGCAGGCAGGAGGTAGATACACTACGCAGCAGATAAGACGAAAGCTTCCTTTAACTACTGTTCCCGCAACAATTTCATCGAACGGTGAGTTTGAACAGTCGATTTTTTGCAGTTTGAATGGACTGCGCACAGCTATAAGCACGCCGCCACCGCCGCCTCTTTGACCAGGTTCCTTAGATCGATCACATCGTAGTACTGAATAGTTAGGAGGGAATATTTCAGAGTCATAAACACTTTCATCCAGTTTAGTTTCAGTCATTGCCAAGATGGAATGAGGAAAATCATACAACTTATTTTTAATATCCTTTGTGCTCATTTTCATACCTCTCATATTTTGATAGTATATGGTAGTTTTGTATTGTCTTCTTTTGCGTTTTTTAATTTTTTTCTTATTCTTATTTACGAAAAAAATCATTTCTCTCGTTAATGTTTTCGTGGTTCTTTGAGTACTTTATTTGGCCTATAAGTTGTTTAATATCACCCGCTATTGTCTCCATAGCTCTTTTTTTAATCAAGCCGGTGTAAGGCTGAAACATACTGAAATCATAATCCAGGTTCAGGTTGGTGTCAAGAAGATACGCATATTGATGTATACCTAGGCTTATACCTTGGCTTAGGCAGTTGTTGAAGTGCTCGATTCTCCAATTGAACAGATTGGCATTTGGTGCGTATCTATAAGTTGGAGCACATAAAATAATATTCGTGTGGTTAATACTCTGCAGTTTTTCTCTTATGTAAACGACCAATGTTGAGTAGTTCTGTGATGTCAAGAAGTCAATGTCACCGAGGAGCACAATACAAAAATCACCCTGATTATAATCGTGTAGTTTTTCTTCGATGCCTAGTAGTAGCTGTTTTATATTGCAATTTGGCTTCAGATAGTGGATAATATTGTACTGGTCAGATAATAGATTATTAGTAACTTGTAGGGTATTGTTAAATTTATTAGTGCTGAGTATACAAATTTTATTTTTTGAAGTTGGTTGAGGCTGTGCTTGCTCGTTGTTTCCTGTCGCATTCCTCGCAGTTGGTGTCGTTGGTGTCCCAGCCCCCATGCAAACCAATGATTGAGTGATGATAGTTGGACTCTTTTGCTGCGGTCGAGTATGGGTGCTGTGAACTTTCGAGGGTAGAGCACCAGTATTATCTACTGTTGGCGAGGTGTGGTCTAATTTAAATGTAGTTCTATTGTCAGCCTGCGATGTTTCCAGATGGAATGACTGGTTTGGTAGAGTTTTATGAGCTCTTTTCCTTTTTCTATTCTTCCTAGTATCTGCCGTTGGCTGCTGGCACAACTGCTTTAACATCTCGAATTTTTTTTGGTATTTTGCTACTTCATTTTTCAATTCACAATTTTCACCGAGTAAAACGACTATTTCTTCGTCTGCAGAGCTTAGTTGTGCTTCAAGGGTAATTATCGTTTCTTTTAACATCTCTATTTCATTACTGGTAATTATGTTGTTTAGTTCAGGACAGCTTCTTTGCAGTGTGGGCTCCTTTACTGCTGATTCCATCTCATCGTCTTCCTCACTGTCTGAAGTTAAAATATCCGCTATGCATTCAAATGAAATGTTGGGACATTTACTACAATTGTTTCTTTTTTGCGTAGAGTATGATTATCAATTAAAGGATCATGTTTGATTGGCTGGATCATCGACAACTGAAGTGAATGAAACGTGTAGTTTTTGTTTTCACTCGGTATAATTTTCTCCGCGGCAGTATTTTTGGTTTGGTTGCTCTATATTGGACTCATTATTGTTACATTTAGTTTGATCCGAAGTCTGTTCAGCTGAAGAAGTTGGTAACTCCATGGTGGCTACCTCTATGTCATTTTGCTGTATTAAATGTAGATGTAGTGGTATGTTAGGTGCAGAAACGTGTTCATTTTTTTGTTGTTTCGAATTTATTGGGGTACTGGACCTTTTTATGCATTTGATACATTTCCAAGTTGCTCGTCTCGGTATTTCCATAAGTGCAAATCGTTTTTGTGAGACACCAGAACATTTATCAATACATAGATTCTGTTTACAAACGCAACACTGGATATAATAATTTCTTTTGCATTTCAAGTCACAAATTGAGCATTTTATTTGAGGAGCCATAGTTTACTTTTTGTTATTATGTATTATGTCTGAATCATTCACGTAAAGTTGCTCCCACTTTGAAGTATAATTTACTCCGGTTATTCTTCGCAAGGTAATGCAGTGAAACTGTCGCGTTGTTTAATTCCAGTGATAAGAAAGCAGTGGCAAAGTTTAAAAGTTTTGCTAAAGTTAAATCATTAGGCGCTTTTATGCGCCAGTCATCAATTTCGTCTAATTTTCGTCCAATAAATTCATAAAACATCCAATCTTAAGCAATAACGCAATGTCTTTGCCATATACTTTACAAGTTTTAAATAATTTTAGGGCACTCACTGTTTCTTTAGGAATTTCTATCCATAATGGTCCAAAAATGCAAAATCATTGTTTGCACACACAGTTCATTGTTTTTTCAATATATTTCTTTCACTATTCGTGGAAATGTGTCACAAATACTGTCACACGTTATTCAAACCTCAATGTACTTGATTATTAACACAAAACTGAATTTAATAAAACTTATGTATTTTTTAGTTAATTTTTACGAGGAGAGTTAACTTTGTGTCGTGAAAGCGCCTGACGAAAAAAAAATCTCTTTTTTCCTTCTCTCTCTTTTCGTGTAAGACACTGAATCATCCAAAGACCCATTCGGTTTAGTTACTCCTGCTGCCATCTGCAATAACTTTGAACTTTCCTCCCCATTTCAGATGGTCTACTGGGAAGGCTTACCCTCCTTGACATTCGGCTTGGTCTCGCTCCTAGCAGGCGTCGTTACATTGCTGGCTCCCGGAACTTCCGATGAGGTGCTACCAGATACAGTCCAGCAAGCTGAAGTCTTCGGAAGACCAGTGGAAAAGGAAGGCGTGGACAACAACGCATTTGAAATGAATCAGACGAAGAAACGAGAGTCATTCACGTTCACTATACCGACAAAAAGTAGTTTAGTTTATTAGTAGGTACAGACATTTTTATCTTACGAGTACGCGTTTGCGGTACTTGTGTGTGTTATCTCTCTCTCTTTTCGTTGGACGACTTGGTGTCCAAAACGAAAAGAGAGAGTGATAACACACACAAGTATGTCAAACGCGCACTCGTGAGATTAAAGGTCTACAGACACTTTCATTAAGCTATCATTAAGGCTCTACAGAGCTTAATGATAAATACAGAGTGTAAGGGACATCAGTATTTGGAGAGCTCTCCGAATACTGATGCACCTTGCATTCAGGCCGTGAAACTGAACAATTTCCCAAAAGAAAACATTTCCGGAAACGACAAAAAGTTTTGACTTTCCTCAATAAATGCAGGAAGCTGATCGAGGTTATGTGAGGAAGAGGAAGGGAAAGTTGTTTAGCTTTATGGTCTGCATGCACTCTTGGGCTGGGCTCTTAAATCTAAGAAGAATGCACTCTATCAGTACTCGGATGGCTGTCTTATACACCCTATATAGGTACATAATAAATAATATATTACCTAACAAAAATTTACATTAAAAATTTACATTAAATTTTTGTTACCGCAATACCTACACAATTTTGCTTGATATTTCGAGCCAGATATATTTTAATATGTATATTAAATTTTATTTTAATTAAAAATTGAAGTTAATTAATTAAAAATTATAAATTTTAAAGAGCATATGTATTTTAATAATATACGAGTAAGAGTCATCCACAAAGTGCTAAAATATCACCTTCGTGAGTGCCCTACAGAATCGAACTCTGAACCTTTACGCCGGGCAGCGCACTACCCCATCGCCCATTAATTATATGTATAGGTAGGTACTGTGAGTTGATATGATAGATTATAAAACAAGACAATTTGGAATAGGCATCCCTCTTATGTTTAGTACCGGCATTGAACAGAATAGTATTTCGAATGTCGAGCAATTTTCAATTTGGCCCACACCACCTGCTAGAGCGTTGCAATATTAATCTGGGCGCATCACGTGCGAATTTTATAGTCTAAGAGCTTGTGCTTTCGGCATTACATCATCCGTATTGGCATTGAATGTATGTGACAGACGATTTAATTAGTCGCTGAGGCAAGACTTTTCGTGGCTATATAAGCCGATACTGGAGCGGCATGAGTGGTATTATATAACCTATAGGAAACTACAGTAAAACGTGCAATAAAGGTTATTAAAGGAATAATTTGAAACAGATTTTATCTCTAATATTCTGTGAAAATCGAAGCTATTCAGGTCTTGCGATCAATTTAAAGTGAATAGTTTTGTTAAAAATATTAATACCAAAGTTTAATGTTGGTTATAACCTATGTCAGGCGTTTAGTTCTGTAGACCGTGATTTAAGGCGACTGCATCAAACGGTGCTTGCAAGCGGTCGTCGTCGTCTCGCTGTCGGCCTATCTGTTTAAATACTCCTCCCACAGCTTTTCAGGCGCCCAAACGACACGGTAATATTATCTATACAGTATTCTAACTCCATACAAACGGACGGCGCGCGAGCTATACCTACGCGCTTGGATCTCGGCATGCGCTCGGCATGCTAACAGTCGCGTGTGTACCGTGGTGACGAAAGGACGGTGTGCTGGTTTTTAACCGCGCGAATTTTCACTCAAAATATACTAGTTACTCGTATGACATTGTTTGATTGTTGACATTGTTTGACAAAGTTTGTAATTATATTTTATATTGTTACTATGTATCAGTGCTAATTTAAAAAAAGTTATAAATTTACAATCTCAAAACTAGATAAAAACTCAAAGTAGGCAGATATGCAAATAAAACGCTGTAGGTAGGCGACACTCGGTGACAGTGACAGCCCTATCACATGCTTACGTACCGCGAAGCTGTAGGCACTTATTTCAAGGACACGGCCGAGTTACTGTATAGATAATATTACCGTGCAGACGACGTGCGTTAAGCTGCGTTATCCACGACGACACACAATTTTTTTTTTTAAATATTTTTATTAATCGGCCGGACAAATAAATTGTGCCTCGACTATTAGATACTTGGTCCAAGCGTTTCTAAAGCAGTTTCTGCCTTGCAACGTTGTATGGCTAAGGTTATTTACTAAACCTTACTCTGTTACAAGCTCTCGGAACATTCCATGCGTGTATGGAATTCCTATTGAGAATAGCGGTTACAAACACGAACCCGCAGATGGCGCTCGCTGCAACCACCAAGAATTGCAACAATTTGTGCCGATTCCCGCCAAATTGCAACCTTTCAATTCTTTGCTGTGGATTGCAATTCGCGAAATGTCGCGCCACATAATAAAGAGGCTTACAGAAAGTTTACTCTCATGATATTTTCGACACTTAGGCCCTCTATAAACCGCACTCAACTCAGAGATCGTTCTTGAGTACGAATTTGAAATGCTGTTGGTATTGAATGACATTTGTCTAAATCGCTCTTGAGGTCGGTCGCAGAGCTGAGTGCGATTTATGAATATGAACCTTGCAACCTAAACAGTGATATACTCGTAGACAAAAGACATTTCTCAGTCAAGTTATTCAAATAAACTGAAAACAAGAAAATCATATCCATCTAAAAAAAGAAAAAGTACAAATAACATAATAAGTACAACACATATCACGCCTTTATCCCTTGCGGGGTTGGTACAACATCACCAGCAGCAAAAATACGGCCGCCATCGCAACCTGTAACTACTGTGATACACGAATCGTCATCGTGAGAATCGAGAAACAGATAATGTTAATAATAATATTTTTAACATCCTGTTCTGTTTACTCATTCTCACGTAACGTATTCACCTGTCTTACAACCCACACGATAAGCAAGCAAGCATCCTAACTTTCTGCCCAATCAAGCTTCTGCCTTATAAATTTTCTGTCCATTATAAGTTTCTATCCTATGCCGAACGATGCGCGAAGGCTCAATGTCAGAAGTGGCGTTTTTTTATATAATAAATAAGTAAAGGCAGTTTATCGTAATTTTTATTTCAAAAAGATGTTAGCATCATTTACCACCTCTGTAAAGCATGTCCTTCGTAAAGTAAGTCTACCTCGAGAGGAGCAGGGATGGAGCCAGGAAGTGGAAATCAAACGAGCCGAAATTGCAAAAAAAAAAGTATAGAAAGTAGTTAATTTATTTTTTTCCTCTCGACTGCCAAAACGTCCATTTTTAAAAGAGTGATCTGAAATCGTGCACGGAAGTCACGACTAGTCTAACCACTTGTATAATTATCTCTAAGTTTATTTTTGTATTGTCTACATTGTGTGAATTCTATTTGGTTTATTTGAATGGATTTGGGAAGTGGAACGTGTGTCTAGTACAATTTTGTAGCAGACTTTCGCATTGCCGTGTTATGCCGTGTGATGCCGGCTTAGAATAGCATCACCCCACATCCTTCCCGCGGGTGTCATAAGAGGCGACTAAGGGACTTGAGAGTATTGGTGTATTACAATTTTTAGGCGACAAGCTGACAACCTGTCACTATAGTGATACACATGTTTTCTGAAACTACCTTGGAAAACAATCCTCAAAAGTGTCAGACGTGGCGATAGCGACAGTGTTCTTATGGCCGTTAACGCTCTGCCTACCCTGCAAGGGATAAAGGCGTGATATATGTATGTATGTATGTATGTACTTTCGCATTCACAATAGAGCTCCAGGTCTAGAAGTGGTGAGTTCATAACGTTGTCCCGTAGCCGGAGGATACGGACGGATCATCTCCAGATATTAATGACAGCAAAAACTAACAATGAAAGAATTTCTGCCAAAACCTAGAGTCAAAAGCTAAGAATTTTATTAAAGAAGTGCTGCCAAAATCTACGTAGAGTCAAAAGCTAAGAATTAAAGAATTGCGGCCAAAATCTAGCTAGAGTCATTGCAATTACTTTCACTGCTCGATCAAGAAGCACTTGATCCAGACATTCAACTGTCATTCTATTGCCACCTTGATGCTATTAAAGAATATTAAACTATTACCAGAATAAAAACCGAAGAAAATCATCTAACTGACACGTTATCGAGACACAAGTGCGATGTTTTTATAATAACGGAACTTTGGACATTAGTCCGGCCCTTTATGCCGGCGAGTTCATCATTGATCCGGGCCCGGATG
Organism: Keiferia lycopersicella; assembly: GCA_029255805.1. Lineage (NCBI taxonomy): Eukaryota > Metazoa > Arthropoda > Insecta > Lepidoptera > Gelechiidae > Keiferia > Keiferia lycopersicella. The sequence continues at coordinate 2,757,498 of JARACZ010000018.1, forward strand.
ATACGGATCTTGTAATAAATGGCGAAGAGATAATCTCCAGATTTAAATAATCCCGGCAAGATGGCGGAACGGCCGGCGCCGGATTTTTCCCGCGGCTCGTTATGAATTCTGATAGCTGCGGAGATTACTTCAGTGTTTACAAGAGGAGGTTCGTAAAGTGGAGGAGAATGCTTGAGTGGGTATCTTATGTCGGAAATCTTGTTAATAAAAGGCTGAAATAATAAAATAGTTAAAGTAGTCGCTGTAATATTTAATCCGCAAAAAATATACCTAGGTGCCTATTCAAGGCGTCAGGTTGGCAAAGTCACGCAGACTCGACATAAATGAAGTTCCATAGGTACATAAGCCTTGTCCAGAAAAAAAAGTTCTTAAACATTACACTTCGTGAATAGGTATATGGCATATGGTACATACACAATTTTAGTTTAAAGGCTGAATGTGATTTTGCCGAGTATTCTTTTTTATTAAATTTAATAAACATACATAAGCAAATCCAGCCCATGCTGCTTGTGTATTTCAAAGTTTATCCCCATTAAAATATGGATTTATGATGTTTCCTCACAAATGAAAAGTATTATACAACTTTCAATATTTTTTTGGAAAACGCGATAAACTACGATCAATAAGTACAGAACACACAAAAATGCTGATTATTTTATCTAAAAACACTTTATTATTTTTGGATCAGAATTTTTATATATTTTTCTTTAACAAAAACAATTTCTCGCGCAAGCTGGAAATAACTGACATAATCAAACAAAATACAGCAAGTTTTTTCTGCTAAAATCATTCCTTTGAAAGATTAATAATATTGCAGGCGAGGGTAGCTTGATAAAATGGCAAAATATTTCGGCACCGGAAGTGGCCGGCCGGAAGCGAGTGCGCATCTGCGCGGCTACGTCACGAAAGCTTCGCAGCGACAGTTCAGTTTTGTATTCCGAATTCAAAAATTGATATTTAACCATACGAAGTGGCCAGTACCGACGCGAGAGTCATTTGAATTATTTTGAAATGGACACCTCAACTAGTCTGTTGTTTTATTTTAATTTTAGATGCTTTTGCCTAGTCTCACACTCAATACGAGGCTTGGTACCGCCTCTAACACTAGAAAAATATTCTGCTAGCTAAGGTCTTACGCATATTTAACGCAGAACGCTCAACTGCAATTCAGCGGTTTTAGTACGGGGATAGACTTTCACAAATTTTTGGACAAGCCATACTATCAAACAATGAACCTTCATTGTTGTTATTGTAACTTACCTATTAAAAAAAAACTATGACTCGTATCTACGGGAAATCAGTGCTGAGTTTTAACATCATTCATAATAAGTATATTTGTAAATCTATGTGTAATTCACACCAAGCCCACTCACTAAGAACTAAACGAACATATTAAAAAATTGCCCACTTGAAGAATTTAGTCAGCTATACAATATTTTTAGAGCTTTTTATTCATAACTTGGACACAATGGCTTGAAACCCGTTTGTTCTCGATATGCTGTCACTATTTTTCACTGCTGCGACCTCTCGTTTGGAAATTGAGTCGCCGAACGACCCAATGGACGCTGGAGCTGTATCCTGTTGTTCAGCCTGGTCCACGGTGTCAGGAAGCACCTCATCTGCCGTGTCCGGAGCCAGGGTAGTTAGCACCCCTGCCATGAGGGAAACCAGGCCCAGGACAAGGGAAGGCAAACCTTCCCAGTAAACTAGCTGGAAAAAACATTTTTGTTTGATAGCTATGCAAGGGTCGCAAAAGAGAACAGAAATCCTAATCTGAACAATATGAATCAGCGTCTATAAAACAAGTAACTCGCCCAAGAGTTTCAACTACTTTGTAAACGATTTGATTATCAAGACATTTCACAGAACGTCATTTCGTCCCGAACTAAGCAAAGTTTATATTAAGGGCTAGATGGCTGATATTAGCATCTTTTACTTTTTTCTGAATAAACAATGTACATTAATAATACATCAAAAACACACACAATCTTTGTGGGAAACGAACCCGTTTCTTTATCGGGGCAGTGTAACATTAGACGACCGAGGGATTAATCAGACCCAAGGCCAGTCCTGGAGAAGGACAACTCCACCTTAAACCCGGAACGGGGTCTTTGTGAGGTGCATGTGACAGAGGTTTATCGTTCGGTAGACTCCTGCAGCCGACCTGGCTCCACACGTATCGACTCGTCGTTCCTGTGGAGTCAGCCAGGGAGTCCAAAAGGGTGGCGCAGGTCTTTGACAACCCTGCGTTTTGCCATAATTTGCGCCCCAGGCAATTCAGTGTCTGTGCTTTTGCTTCAGACTGTCATCATCTATCATCTGTCACAGAAGAATGAGGCCAGTGTGAATATTATAACCAATGCAACTAGCTTACCTACCATTAGAGGTATTTGTGTAGCTGATATAGCACCGCCCCTGCCCAGCGCTGAGCATAGAGAATGCATCGAGTTTCGGGTGATAGTTGGAAACAACTCGGAGACGAAAACATAAATCGTTGAAAAAAATATCGAACTAGTGAAATATCCAATCATGTATATTGTTACGGAGATCCATGGCAAGTCTGAAACGAAATCGAAAATTACTATATATTTAGATTTAGTCATAACGCATAATCGTCACAGCAATCTATAGCAGTACACTGTTATAGAAGTCAACAGTCCATCTGGCCGGAGGGCGTCCATCGCTTCATTGACACTAAATAAAACAAAGGGAAAAGATGAAGGCAGTTAGTAGATTTATCATGTCTTACCTTTTGGAACGAAAATTTGTACGAAGCATAATACGGAACAGAATATAAAACTGGCCATCAGTGGCATCTTCCTTCTGAACCTTATCATGACGAATGTAGACAAACAACCTGCCAACATCGCCATAGGGCACATCAAAGCAAAGTTAAGGTATTTGTTCCCAGGCAGCAAAACCGAACCAATCCTATACCCGTAGATGATAAAAGTTGATGCCGTGAACCACATTATAGACAGGAAAAATCTCAGCAGCAATCTCTTTGATCCAAAAGTGAGAGCCAGTAAATTGCAATAACTTATTCCTTTATCTTGCTGATACTGTAAATTTTCTAAAAACTCATCTTCTAAGTGCAAGTTGTTGGTACTTGCAGCTTTGTCCAATACCGCTTTCGCTTCGCTGGTTCTCCCTTGCGTAAGAAGCCATCGGGGGCTTTCGTCCAAAAGGAAATAGTAGAAGAGGATCAGGAAATTTGGTATATACAGAACTCTTAGCAAATGTCTCCAATAGGGGAATAGCCAAGATGCAAACGCTAGCACAGCCAATCCCATAGGAAATCCCAGACCAGTGAAGAAATTATACAAGACACGTTTGTCATGAGGTACTACTTCCATTCCTGAAAAGAACATTAGGGTACATACGACAGTTTTCCAAACAGAACGGGCGCATGCTCAACTGAACAACTTTGCCCTAGTGACATAATGTTAGAAAATGAAAAAGAAAATAATAAAAATAATACAAAATCCCGGTCAGCTGAGGTGTTCTTTTTTATTGGGGGTCAAATTAAAATTTAGGTAAGTATCGTGAAATTATATGATGATGATGATGATGATGAAATTATATACTTACGTATATGCCAAAGGATTTTTTTTACAATTTTATGGTCTGAATGCACCCTATCTGTGTTCAGAGGGCTGTTACGTACATCATGTTAAGTTCTTCTTTAAACTTTAGTTAGTTCCTACAGAAATCCTAAACATACGTTGACTAGCAGGTCAAATGGGCTACTTTTTGAAACGTTATTTTGCATTAAAATACGAAAAGATAACGTCATGTATCTCTAGTTTAGAGGGCGTCAAATAACTTAAGTACTTTTATGTTATTTTTCTGTCAAACTTGAATATTTCAAAAAACTATAGGTAAATGGAGTCCGAGTCTGTAGTATTTTTTAACAATAGTGATAAGCGTACAACTTTTGTAGTTTATTAATGACACAGCCATCTAGCGAATTATCTAATCCATTTATTACCATGTGAACCTTACCTAAAATAAAAACAGGCGAACAGATATCCAGCATAGGTCTGATAAACTGGAGCACGAAATAACTCCAGTATGAAGGTGAAAAGCTGCTTCCTATGCCAACAGCTCCCTGCGCTATTCCATAAGTTATAATGGCAGTCTTACGACCAAATCTGTAAAAAGCTTGAGTTTTAGGGTGCGTCTCCACTGAAGCGGGGCTGCGCTAAGCTGAGCTGAGCGGGGCATGAATTGACCCATCAGGGTGCGTCTCCACTGAAGCGGGCGGGGATTTTAAGGCTCATGATTGGTCAATTCATGCCGCGCTTAGCTTAGCGCAGCCCCGCTTCAATGGAGACGCACTCTTAATCAACTGTCACATTTTCACATTACATCAGCCTACAGTAGTCCACTATGACGTAGGTATCCCCCTGCGTACGCCATGAGACACGCTCTGTTTTCAACATCCAGTCGCTACCAGCCTCATCAGTCCATCTTACGTAGGGCGTTCGACGTCTGACTGCCTCAAAAAATATGATATTTTTTTCGCAAATTTATGTGAATGTACATTATATGTGGACACAAATCGAAGGAGATAAATGTCGATTTTACTCTGCTGGGTAAGTAAATTCTTTTTCACGTGCGGCTAAGCGGATGTTGGCATAGTGTCACTACATTTTTTGCGTGTTTGTCTTAGCAGCGCGATTGACACTGGCTAAGTTAAATAATCTAAAATTCAAAATAATGAATTTTAAACGCAAAATCGACGCATGACTGTTGTATCGATCGTATGTTTTACCTACTCACCTATCGGATATGGGTCCAACAAAAAATAATCCAGTCATGTAACCCATCATGTTTGCTGTACCGATCAATGTTCTTTTCCATTCTTGGCATGCTAAATTGAACTGGAAAATGAATGAGTTTTATTTCTCAACATTTAAACATTCCGCAGGTTTTAGTATGGGGATTGGCACTTCTTGGATCTGGTAGGCTGCTGCGTTACGGATGCGTTATTTCAGCGCTGCATTGTATATTAAACACACACACATACACATATCACGTTTTTTTCCCTTGCGGGGTAGGCAGAGCGTTAACGGCCGTAAAAACACGGTCACTATCACCACGTCTGACAAATATCGCGGGCTCTTTCAGATGATTCGTGTATTATGTATCACAATAGTGACAGGTTGTCAGCCTGTCGCTTAACGTTGTAATACACATGAAAGCCTCGAGTCGCCTCGTACGACACCCGCGGGAAGAAATGGGATAATGCTATACTAAGCCGGCATCACACGGCTTTGTATATTAAATGTGAAAAAGGCCTAACGGCGATCGTCGCTAATTGAAGAAAATCCTGCGTACTGCGGTGGAAAATTTAGCATGTTTTCCAAAAATCATAGTTCAATACGTACATCAGCTACGAAGCTACGTGGGTTATCATACACCCACTCTGTACATACTTCGGTGGAGTTGAGAGTGTCGCAAGGGGCGTCCGCGAATCGTGGGTCTACACATCTGTAAAAATATTTACATACATATATCACGCCTTTTTCCCTTGTGGGGTAGGCAGAGCGTTAACGGCCGTAAGAATACGGTCGCTATCGCCACGTCTGACATTTTTGCGGATTGTTTCCAAGGTTGTTTCAGAAAACATGTGTATCATGAGAGGTTGTCAGCCTGTCGCCTAAAAATTGTAATACACCAATACCCTCGAGTCCCTTAGTCGCCTCTTACGACACCCGCGGGAAGGATGTTGGGTGATGCTATTCTAAGCCGGCATGACACGGCATAAAAATATTTATCTGAAATAAATTCAAATAAAATGTTGCCAACAGCAATGAGCCAATGAGATTCCATTAACTATTTCAGTTCTTTCAGACATACGTCAGACACTCGGCTGACGATGATATTATTTATTATGTATTAAAAGTACGTAATAGGTGAGTCGATATACTTAGTATTATTTGCTTATAATCAAAGTAAAATGAAAGTATAATAATTACGAAGATGTATGTAAGCGAAACACGTAATTAAAGTGGAGATGGCCAGGACACTTAGCCACGAGAATAGACGGACGGTGGACAAGGCACTCTCAGTGGTGTCCAAGAGGAGCAAAAAGACCAGTGGGTAGACCATCAGCCTGTGCCCCGTTTTTAGAAACAATTATTGTACAATTATTTATTATTGGCACAGCAGGATTTTTGACTCGCTACGCAATTTACATCTGTACAATAATTGTACAGGTGAAATTCGATGTAAATTGCGTAGCGAGTCAAAAATCCTGCTTTTATAATGTCCCACCGGCTACGCAATGTACATCGAAATTCACCTGTTGAATTGTAGCCTATAGTTTAGTATCATAGGCCACTGGTGGACCGATTACATCGTCAAACTAGCCGGGTCTCAATGGATGAGATTGGCACAGGACCATGGGGAGTGGCGCAATAGAGAAGAGACATATATTGTTGCGGAAGCAACATCAGCAATTCTTACACGTTTGTCACGTAGAGAGCTAGCTACAGATATCACCTCTCTACGTGATTTACGTCATTGTAATCTATCTATACATATAATAAGACAGTAACAAGTCAGTGTTCAGTGACTCTATATAGTTTTGAGAAAACACAACGATAGCGCGTTTTAAAAGACGTGTAGCGACATCTATTAATGAGTTTTGGACGATGTTTGTGTGTTTGTTTGTGTATATGCGGAAGCATCACGCGAAAACGACCGAACGGATTTTGAATCAAATTGTACCAAAATGTCAAGTAATTCACCGACCAGGTTATAGGCTAAAAAAAAACATACCCCTAAAAGGGGGGTTGGCTGCTACACATAAAATAAGTTTGTAGGTCATGTGAATTTCATAGTGGCGCGTAGTAAAAGGATGTGTATGGGCTAATTGGACCTGAGATTGATTTCAAATTTCGAACTAGCCAGCACGTATTGTGTCGCTTTAAATAAGCGCACAGGAAAAAAAAAAAAACATGAGGCCGTATTTATATTTTAGATCTGTATTTTTATAACCTCAACAAATGAGTTTGTCGAATTTTTGCTCATGATTACGACAAGGAAACTAAAATCTATGAATATGTCGACGACTACAAAAATATCTCTTTAATATTGGAATAATTTTCACTTTTAATAATTCAATAATTATTACCCTCGAAAACAAAAGTTCCGTGGTGCAAGACGTGCAAGTTGCGTGGCCAGACGATACAAACTTCATATAGGAATCGTTTTCTTTGTGCGTAATCTACGCGGGAAAATTGCAATAACTTTTTTGTTTTTAAATTTTCTCGCTCATTTGGTTAAGGCTATTTAGTCAATGTTTGTCTGGTACATGCAGTATGTTATAGGTTTTGCCGACAATACAGCTACATTATTTTCAGGGTGCGACAACTTTTTTCTGAAATATTCTTTGGAAATACTAATAAAAATTGGACTTCCCACACAAAGTGACTCAATCGGCTGGTACATTTTATATAGAAGATACATTTTTCCATATTTCTGTAAAATTTTCCTGACGAAAATTATATTTTATACGTTTGTGCTGACGATCAAATCAGTATCTGAGATAAGACTTTTCGTGGCTATAGGTATAAGCCGATTTTCCACAGACACTGCTTTGTCTGGAGTGTAATTTTGGAAAACGCAGGGTTGCTCAAGACCTGCGCCACTCTCTCGGGCTCCCTGACTGACACCACAGGAACTTCGAATCGATACGTGCGGAGCCAAATTGACTGCAGGATAGACCTCTGTCACACGCGTCTAACAAAGACTCCGTTCCGGGTTTAAATGTAGATTCTGTTGTCCTTCTCCAGGGCCGCCGGTCTTGGTCAGGTTTCTCCCTCGGTTGATTCTTACGACTCCCACAAGGGAAGAGAGGTGCTATTCTACTTTGCCGGCAGCACACGACCTTAATTAAATAGCCTTAGGTACTTAATTAAACGTAACCCAAGCCGCGGCTCCGCCCGTGTGGAAATCGGTCATGGCATCACACAGGAACATTTTTTCGCGAAGAAAACTTACCTATGCGTTAAACCAAGTTACCTCCTTTATGTCTGTGTTCAATTTCATGAATATCAGTTAAACAGTTTTTGCGTGAAGGAGTAACAAACAAACATATAAACTTTTGTATTTATATTATTAGTAGGAAGTAGGAAGTAGGATAGGATAGGATTAGTAGTATGATTACTTGCTTTTGTTTTTATTTATTCACACTCATGAACTCGGTCTTCAGTCTTCCATCACAATGTCAAGAAATGTGGCATCAGTCTACTTCACGGAATTAATACTCTTGGAAGTAAATATTGCACGGTTTCAAAAAATCTGCTAAAAATGGCATAAGAGGCGGAAATTTGAAGATATAGGGAAGAGAACTGGAAAGCTAAAAAATCGTAGCAGGGAAAGACGACTTAAAGAAACTGAACCTTTAGGGATTCTAAGAGACTAAACACTATAAACCAACCACCTTTTTCTTACTCTTTCTTGCATGTGGAAATTGAAATTTTACGATTTAACAGTTTTTTAAATTACTTACATATAGTCTGAGAAACCAAGTTTTCTGGTACCTACCTACCAACAATTTAATATTGGCTAATATTATTTTATGGTTTTTAGAGGCCTATGTTTAGCAGTGGTCGTCCTATATATAGCTGATAAATGATGGAAGATATATTATGGCGAAACGAAGTTCGCGGGCACCAGCTAGTATTAGTATATAAGCCATAGTTTAAGGTCAATAAATGTGCATTAACCACGTTTCAATAACTCTCCCCCCACGAGTACCGTTTTTATCGCTAAAGTGGTGACCCCGACGTGAAATGAATATATCAATACGACGACGACGACGACGCTAAATATATCAATGGGATGTACGCTGAGGATGATGATAATAATTTTACCTGTATCCAATAGCTTCTGCAACAAACACAAAGTTCATACAGTCCAGATTACAAACTAAATTACTAAAACCAAGTAGCACAGCCACTTTTACGTGGTATCGTCCAAATAGATTAAACTTTTTTAATACATTATCGAGATTATACTTCACTGAAACAGTCATATTCCAAGATATATGTACATAACCTACCAGGTGCGAATCGGTTCTGCGAAAATGATATATTCATATTTACTTTATTTTCTTTGTAGTATCGATGATAATTCTCGCGGTTATGGTCTCCGTTTCGTTCCGCTGATAATAATTCAACATCATTCTACAGCTACTGTTGTCTGATTCAAGGACAGTCTTTAAAAAAAGGACAACAACCTACCAACTTACTAAAAGTAGGTTATTATAATTTTATTATTACTTAATGATTTTGTCATATATTTTTTTATTAAATTTTTTATTTATTAGTATCTTTTGGCAATTTTGTGCGTGTTTAAAGCCTTTGGATATGTCGCAAATATTTCTCATGTTAGGTACTCTCAAAGTACAACTGTTGAAAATTGTTCATCAAGATGTATTTTTCTTAATTTTTAAAGTTGTTTATTAAAGTTTTTAAATTTTAGGTCTATAACACTAAATTATTAGATTGTAGTTATTCAAAATTAGTTTAATATAAATACCAATATTTTGCGTTCATCAAACATATGTTCACACAGCATATCGCCATCTACCACAAACAAATCACAACCATGGCATCAAAATACAGTGTCACTAAAATCAATACACTGCACACTAATTCTTGGCACAACTATATTGGATCTAGCTGGAATAACTTCAGTTCTCCTTGCTGGCTTCTCACGTTCCTCTGCCTCGAGGACTGTGTCTGGCAAGGGCTCGTCAGCATGGTCCGGAGCGAAGATAGTCACCATTCCAGCTAGGAGAGATGCAGCGCTAAAGACCAAGGTTGGCAACCCGTCCCAGTAGGCTACCTAGGAATAAAAGATTTCCGAATTTATATTGGTCTAAAAATGTACGTGACTTAAAAGTATATTTGGTGCGCACATAAAATTTACGTAAAAGAAAATAAAGCTGCCACAAATTCTTGTTTTCCAATTTTTCATGAAATTTTCATTCATAACTTTATCGCATTTGAAGTGTAATCTTTGATATTTTCATTTTCAAACATATCGCCATATTCGCTCTTTTTCATAATTTTAGCCCCACAATAAAATGCTTCTTAATTTTAACCACTCATTGATATTGACATAACTTAAATTTCCTGTCACATTTTACCCAATTAGCAATGAGATGTTCAGAAATGTATGTTATTGAGTTCAAAATAAGCATGAATTCAAACATACCAAGAATGGTGTCTGGGGTGCAACTATAGATCCAATTCTTCCAATGGAGGAGCACAACGCGTGCATAGAGTTCCTCGTGCAAGTCGGGAACAATTCACAAGTGTACATGTACGTGATGTAGAAATATATAGACGACAACAACTTGCCACATATGTACAGTATGACTCCGAGCCAGTTAAGATCTAGAAAGAAAGAGACATAAATAAAAAAAGAAATATCTTGACAAGAAATATAATAAAAGGAGTAGTTAAAAAGAACTCACAATCAGGCACGAAAGATTGCGGCAAACATATAACAGCTGCCAAAAAGAAAGCATACATCAAAGGTTTCTTTCGTCTATACTGTTTCAACAGAAAATATACAGACGTATGTCCAACCGCTTCTATTATAGCTATTAAAGCAAAGTCTACGTATTTATTTCCATGTAGTGATACAGAATTGATAAGAAGTCCAAAGTTGACAAAGCAGGATACTGTCCACCAAATTATACAGATTAAGACTCTCTTTAAAAGGATTGATGACGTCACAGTATCCGTTAGTAATTCTATAAACGGTATTTCATTATTCTTGACGTGCGATAAATGTTCTAAACTGCGATCGTCAAGTTCAATTTTGTCTGTTTTTGCCATTTTCTTCAATATTTGTACTGCTTCTTCTTTATGTCCCTTGGTAAGCAGCCATCTTGGACTCTCGTCTATTATAAAAACGTATAGCATCAGCAAGATTGCTGGAGTGTATATGACTCTTAGTAAATATCTCCAATTTGGTGTTATCCAAGCAAACAAAGGTAGGACTAAAAAGCCAAAAGAATGTCCAATTCCGCAGAGTAATTGAAACAAAACTCGTTTATCGTTTGATACCATTTCAATAGCTGAAAAAAAATCAGATAAATAAAAAATCAATGAACATAAATAAAAAGGAAGAGAGGCTGAGGAAGAAGAAGAATTTCCTGGACTACGAATATCCGGGACTGATTGAAAGTGGAAGGCGCGGAAAAACTAATACGCAAGACTAGTAGATCGACATATGGACAGATTGTCACCGACCTACGGGATGGAGATAAGCAGAAGAAAAATCCGGCATCACAGTTTAAAAAAAAACTCAACTTTTATAAATAACTTAAAAATAAATTCTTTCCTTACTCAATATATACAATGGAGAGCCGACATCACCGATAGCTGCTTCAAGCACCTCAAGGGTGATGAAGGTCCAGTAAGAAGTTGTGAAGCTCCTTGAGATGCCTAAAACTCCTCCGAATAATCCTGTCACAGCCAGCGTTGTTTTTCTGCCCAGTCTGTAAGAAAAAAATTCAAAGTTACAAAAAATTCAAACCGCATCAAATACCTATTTTATTGCTTTCGAAAAGCGTCCAACTAGCATAAAACAAGTTTCATATAGTCATCGAAAAAACAAAAAAAATCTTCAATGAAGAAAGGTCTGAGTAATGAAAAATAGTTCTTGATGGTAAGAATACCTGTCTGATAAAGGGCCTACTGCTAGCAGTCCAATCATATAGCCGAAGCTATGAGCTGTTCCAACGAGAATCCTCTTCCATTCGTCGCAAGCTAACTGAAACTGAATTACATACAATTCTCGTGAGAATAAAAAAAAATGTTTCAGTTGTCAAGAACAACCTTTGATTATGGAATTTCGTTTTCCGAAAGAAGTCAGTAAAATAAAGACGTTTTCTAAACAAATTGTGCCTGTTATTCCATTGCCATTTTTATCCTACGTTCTACACCATCACAGTTATGATGCGCAACTGCAACTTCGATTTTATCTACACTTGTAGACAAAATTATTCACTTGTTTTGATAAAATCCATACGGTTTGACACTTGCAAAGTCGTCACATCATCAGTCGGCATCATAAAGGGGTAGGTCATAGAGTAGTGAAATCTATTTCATTGATGCGGCAAAATACATCTGTATGGCTGAGTACACATCATCTATATAATGACTTGTATTATTTGTATTATTACAATCCCTTTGCTGGCGCAGGTGCCTACTAATATATTTAATAGTGTATAAGTAGTTTGTAGATAGAAAAGCTTACTTCAGCCATGAATTTGTTAGGATCATCGTAGATCCACTCCTGGCAGACCAGGTCAGAGTCGTTGAGGCTAGTACAAGTATTAAGACCAAAACGTTCATCCTTACACCTAAAAATAAAAACACTGAGATAAATACAGGATGTAAAGCAGCAAATATTTTAAAGAGTGAACCAGCCCATGAACCTGAACAACTTTTCCCAAGGAACGTAGATGGAAATATGAGAAAAAATTTTGAACCTCTCATACAATATTACCATACGGCCAAATCAATGTGTATTGGAGATCCAAAAACTCATTTTCGACCAATGTTTCTTGTGAAAAGTTGTTAAGTTTCAAGGGATGATTCACACCTTAAAATATTTGCAGCTAATATTTTTACGCTTTATATTAGCGGAGTGATCATTGAACTCGATCGTTGTGACGTGGGCATATTGTTGAAGTTGAAACTTGAAATATTTTTAAATGTAAATATAACAGAGGCCTTCTGCGTGAAATTTTACATTACAAGGCTGTCAATCCTATTGACGTCCACGTGACTAATAGAGGTCGATACTGCTACGACAAACACTTACAAGGTAGTATGATAATATTGGGAAATATGGGATTTCTGAAAATTTTTACTTGTTTCTGATTCCATTTTCGGACAGCAGCTACTCATATTATTACCAGAAAACATCCAATAGGTATTCTTTTCGCATTTGATTAACGGATTACGGAATTTGATTTGTATAAGTGAGTTTGACATTAAATATCGCCTTTAAAAATCGTGTTGAAGTTTATTGTATGATCTACAACTCACGATATTATTGCCGGACAATTTTGAAGGACATCAAAATCATACAAATTTAGGCGTCTATCTCACATGTTGCGATAAACCGTTTTACGAAAAAATTAGTTGAGTGCCGGAAAAAGAAGACAACCCTCAGCAAATAAACAAACAGGTTAATCAAATTAAAAATTAACAAAACGTAAAAAAACTTACCTGAATCCGGTGTATTCTGCAGTGAACACATAATTTGAGACGTAAACACTATTGCTGACATACGCTAGAAACAGTAAGGGCCAAATTCTTAAGTAATATGATCCAGTTATACTGAACTTGTTCAATATGTCGTCAATATAAGTGATCTCACAGTCGTTCCCACTTTCATCCATAGCAGCCATTTCTGCAGAAAGTTGTTGTGCTTTTGCAAACGAATATTTTTGTCTGTTTGTTAATATTACTAAGTTTACCGACACTGGCGCGTCATAGGTTTATTTTTATCAATTTTTCACATTATTTTAACTTACAACTATTTGTCACATTACCTTTTGTTTTTTATTATATCACATGATTACAAGAATATTTTACTTGACTCATTAATCTAAAATTTTGATGATTTTTATAAAAAGAACTTATTGAAAACGTGTTTAGAAATAGGCTGCTATTGTTTTCGTAGAACGCGACTGTTCAAGTTAAAAAAAATATTTAGTACTGGCCAGCTGCTAGTCTCGTTCTGATTTACCATGTCTTCAAGAGAACAACCATTTGACATGCTTAATAGAACACTATTCAGTGAAAAGTATTGTAGGTATCTATCTATTTACAGGTTAAAATGTTAAAATGGTGTCTCTGGTTTGGTACACACGTCTGACAAATATTGAGGGCCTTTTTTAATTCGTGTATCACTATCTAGTGACAGGCTGTCAGCCTGTTGCCTAAAGTTAAATATATATAAATGAATTGACTTATGACACCCGCGGCAAAGAGATGTGGTGATGCTATTCGCCGGCATGACACGGTCCTTGCTTGGTGGTTATTATGTATTTAGGTGGTATATTGTCGATTGAGCAAGGCACACTTTGATATCAGGGTTCATCGGGTCTTAAGACGACTCAGTGTCCTACACGAAAGGAGAGAGCAACATTGTTGGAAATTTTTTCCTACAAACTGCCGTATTATGAGTTTATAAAATTTTGCTAAAACAAACAAAAGCTGCTAAGACAAACAAAGTAAAGCCCACCCCGCAAGATAAATCGCTTAAATAAAAATTGACTAAACTCATAATACGTCATACATACGTATTATTTAAGAGCCAACACAAAAAACAACTAGGTAATTTTACGAAAAGTACAAAACTTAATTAAAAATGAACCTAGTACTTATTATGTGATAACAAATTATTGGAATGTAAATTCGTCAAAATCCGGGATATTCTAAATCAGTAAAAGTACAAGTGTTTGTAGGTAAAAAAAGATGCAAACGATTTTTTAATTTTTAATCATAATTTTGATTTCGCAATTTCATTACTTATAGTCAGTTCTTTCCTTTTATGTATTGCCATTTCACTTTTATATTCGCTTTTGTTCTGCGGTCGCTTTCCAAGCTCTTCGGCCTGCTTCACAGTGTCTGGGAGTGAATCATCAGCTGTGTCGGGTGCAAAAAGGGTCACCAGTCCTGCGAATAGAGATGCTGCTCCGAATACAACTGACGGTAGACCTTTCCAGTACACCATCTGAAAATATTTTTTTCATTCAAACTTTGTCTGTTGTTGGAAAGACAGCAACATGCTTGTGAGTTTGAAATATAATTATTGCAATCACAACATTATAGAAAACATATTCTTGACCTGAAAACTGAACTTCGACATTACGCTACTCCCACAAAACATGTGTCCGACATAACTAATTTTCAACATTACGCTACTTCGACAATAGACGTGTTTGACGCCACTGAATTAAGACATGACTGAATTTCGATACAACAGAATTTAGACGTAGGTAATTTCGATAATGCTGTATTCAGACATGACAGAATTTCGATACCACTGCATTTAGACAAGACAGAATTTCAACGGTACTATAGTTGAACATGACTTCTTTTACGAAGTGATCTTTTTTTTGCCTTTGCCCATGTTATGTTAGAGTTTTTTTTATGTTTGGGTAAAACAAGGTAATTAATGTAGGTATGTAACTAACGACTTCACTGTTTTGAGTAGAAAACTCTGTCTTACTTTTCGTGTGGAAAATTGAGCAAAAAACTTATAAAGAACTTACCAACAGGGGAGTCTGCGGTGCGATAATTGATCCCACTCTTCCTAGAGATGAACAAAGGGCGTGCATAGAGTTCCTTGTGTACGTGGGGAAGATTTCAGACGTAAACATATAGGTGATTCCAAAGTATGCTGATGACATTAGCTTTCCAATCATGAAGAACAAGACGGAAAGCCATGGCAAGTCTGTAAAAAAACGGTTGTCTGTAAAGTCAGTTTACTGACGATAGTTGAACGTGACAACGTCATAAGAAAATTTGGCCGTGGGCAACCACTGGAAAAAGGTTATCTAAGTTGTTACCATCGACTCGATGAAGAAGAAGAAGATAAGAAAATACCGATGGAATGGTTGCATGTCATGCTTTTTAGTACGTGCAGCCGGTTCCATCGAATCATAAGACATTGTCACGACAATAAGTACATTAACTAACTATTGAACGTTGTACAAAAACTTTAAATAAATTGTAGATTATTTTACTTACTAGTAGGAATAAAAGGCTGACATAAGCACAGGATAGCAGCGAACACGAAACTGAAGAGCAACGGAATCTTCCTCTTGAAGCGAATCAAAAGGTACGTGATGATAAGTTGTCCAGGTATATCCACCACAGCAATAAGAGCAAAGTTAATGTATTTGTTCCCTTGCAGAGTCACAGAGTTGATCGTCATTCCGTAGTTGACGAATGTTGAAGTGGTCCACCAAACTAAGCAAATGAAGAATCTTTTCAACAGAGCGCCTGACGAAAATGTGTCTTTGAGCAGATGGATCAGGTTGACGTTCTTCGTTTCTTCACAACTCAAATTATCCAACATGTTCTTATCTACCTTTACTTTGTTTGTTTTAGCAGCTTTTTCTATAATGGCGACGGCTTCTTCTTTCCTTCCCTTAGTAAGAAGCCATCTAGGACTTTCATCCAGCAGGAAGATGTAGAGGAAGAAGAATATTGCTGGCGTGTAGATGACTCGAAGTAGGTTTCTCCAGTAAGGGAATAGCCAGGCCCATAGCGGTAGCGACATGGATCCCAGAGTGAATCCAAAACTGCACAACATCTGGAATATCAGGCGTTTCTCGTTGGCCACCATTTCAATTGCTGTAATAAAAATGTAAGTATTTTACATTCATCAACTCTTATGATATGAAAAACTGATAGTAACATCATAATTAAGTACCATTAATTATTTATTAGTGCCGTGTGATGCCGGCTTCGAATAGCATTACCCCATTTCTTTCCCGTGGGCGTCGTAAGAGGCGGCTAAGGGACTCAAGGGTTTCATGTGTATTATAACTTTTAGGCGACAGGATGACAACCTGTCACTATAGTGATACACAAACTATCTCAAGCTGCCCTCAATATTTGTCAGACGACGTGGCTATAGCGACCGTATTTTTGCGGTCGTTAACGCTCTGCTTACCCCGCAAGGGATAAAGGCGTGATGTATCCATGCATGCATTAATTATTTATAGAAATGAACAGATTTGAATTTCCAACTCCAGTGTCAACTTCTTTTCTCCTACTTTCTTCACTCTCATCACCCTGGGCAGTAAGTCAAATGGGGTCAAAAGATAAAGCAGCAAACAACAATTACCTACTTAACATAAAGACGGGGGAACAGCAGTCCCCTACAGCTGCCTCGAGGAATTCCAGCACTATGTAGACCCAGTAGGACCAGGTGAAGCTCCTGGCCACGCCCAGCACACCTCCAAGCATGCCTGTTATTGCAATCACCTTTTTTCTACCTAACCTGGAATAAATCACAAGCAAATAAATAATACAAACTTATGATGACATCCTTACTAAATCGTAGGTAGTGTCTTCGTGATTTAAAAATCTAATTTTTGGTTTTACACATAGAGGGCACTGCTTTAACTACCTATCGACATAATTGTAGTAAAATACGAAGCAGATTTTATTTTTCTTTCGTCAACAATTCCGTAGTAAGCCTCACTAGAGGATCACTGAGATCGATCGATCGAATCGTATTTTACTACGATTTATGTTCCCAGTTTTGTAAGAATAAATCAAACTAAACGGCGATGATTGAAAGAGATACGGATGATTGAGTAGGTACTAAAATAATAAAGACATACATATCGATAGTATAGTCTATAAAGAATTTCTGGCCTTGCTCCTCCATCACATCATCTATGTAAAATACAGTTACAAAGAGTCTACGTTGAATCAGCGTTACCTTCCTGTGCATTGAAATTCTGCATACAATACTTCCGCCATTTTGACCTACCATGTTAAATTACGAGTATCATGCCAATGTGCAGGTATTATAGTATATGTGGTATAGTCCTCTTTGTCCCAATGGGCCTAAATTTTGAGGGTTACTAGGTACACTATTCTAGAAGATATATACACTAAGATTTAAAAACATAACTAACTTTAACTCTCAAGCCCAATTAAAAAAAAAAAAATTAAACCTGTGTTACTTGGTTTTTAGATTGTCATAGCAGAAAATATGATTATAAGATTTGCTGCTTTGCATATCTACCAACAAACCATAAATATTTGTGCAAATATGTATTTCATTCGTATCTCATGAATTCTCGTGTGAAACTTTGTACACTTACAATGTGTGCTTTTCATTTCACTCTTTGAAATACAATAACAATTTAAATAATTTATTACTTTGTTTGTGGATGTGAACAAAAACATTTTTTACTGTGAACTGAATGGTGATTCGGCACGTTTTGCTCGTAATTTGTTACCGTTCACAATTTTTATCATCAGGCTCAGTAGCTATCTATTTTCCGGTTACATAATAATATATTCCGTATATAATTTGATAGTAGAAGTAATAAAAATGACGAAAAATCTTCTCCCGTTGTTTGATTGTCTTGGTGTTATTGTTTGACTTTGACAAAAATATTTATTTAGCAGCACTTATCAGTCCAATATGGATTTTGGGTATCCTTATAACTAACTCTACACACACTGTATTTTTTTTTACCGTTTGAGTCATCTTCGCATCCATGTTTATTTCTATTGTACAAAACGGTAGGTTTAATCCGCTCTTTATAACTACGAAAATATTTGAAGTAATCGCTCGTTTTAAGTAATTGTGTATTTAAAACGACAGTAATCTTTAATTGCACCTGCCTTATTCTTTAAGTATGCCCTAAGGTAGATTTCTCAATCCGCTCTAGCACGCTTGAAAAATAAATTATCTCCTAGAAAATTAAAAGGAAATTACCTATCTGAAAGTGGTCCGACGACGAGTAGACCGACCATGTAGCCGAAGCTGTGGACGGTGCCGACCAGCGTCCTTTTCCATTCGTGGCACGCCAACTGGAACTAGACAGAACAAATCAAGTTACCACTAAGTAAAATAAATTAGCCGTGTGGTTTACAATTGCGTCGCCCGTATCGTAAAAACCGACTAAGGAATGTGCAGCAGCGTTCCCTGTGAAGGCAACATCTTGCACGGTACTCGCCAGTTCGCCTGCCAAGCGTGGCGAGTATGGCAATACTTCTGATTGGGGAATGCTCTTGTCCAGAAGTGGGCTGATCATCATCATTCACCTTGCCTTATCCCGTTCTCTGTCGGGGTCGGATATCTAACCTAGGGGATTTGACGTGGAACCAAGTTTTTCACAGAGCGACTGCCATCTGACCTCTACAACGCGAAGGGTAACCTGGCCCAAGTAGTGGACTGTTGAGGCTATACAGGGTGTAAGGGACGGTGTAACGATAACGATAGCGTGTTCAGACCATGAAACTGAACAACTTTTTCTATGGGGGCTATGTTGGGAAAAGTGTAATTTTTTTTCGATTCCTATACAAAATTCCCGTTCAGCTGACTGACTTTGCATGGGAACTCAAAAAATTTCTTTCGTTTCCCACCATAGCCCCCATAGTGAAAGTTGTTCAGTTTCATGGTGTTAAGTTTTCGTTAGATCGTCTCTTACACCCTGTAGAAGTACTTACTTCAGCAACAAAACTGTGGGGGTCATCGTACACCCACTCTGCGCATGCGTCACTTGCGTTGCTCAGACTTGCGCACGAGTCGTTTCCGAACCGGGAGTCCGCGCACCTGAGAACAATAGCCAATTGGTATCTATTTGGAAACTAATAGCAGGATTATTGTAAGTATGCCATCTAATGACGCAGCTGTTGATAACATTATAGTTACCTCTTATTTAAAAAATCTTATGGGGTTATAGTGTCTTTTTTAATAAGTCTTATTGGAAGAATCTCTCTTTTCGTGAGGGTCGTAAGAAGCGACCGAGAGATTCCCCAAACCCAAGATCGGCCTTGAGAACGACAAATCCACATTTAAACCCGGAACGAGCTGACAGAGGTCTATCGTTCGGTAGACTCCTGCAGCCGAACTGTCTCCGCACCTATCGACTCGTCGTTCCTGTGGAGTCAGCCAGGGAGGCCGAGAGGGTAGCGTAGGTCCTGGGTAACCCTGCGTTTTCCACAATTGCGTCCTAGGAATCGCAGTGTTTTACTGAGCAAATCGTCTGTCACAGACGTATAAGGTCACACATAAAGGTATTTGAAGAGTTGTTTCTTAAACACCGCAAAAGATTTAATAAACGTTGTTTAAATATTATGGCAGTCTAGAATTGTTTGTAAATAAGTATTATGCATTGACCTCAGTTGTGCAACAATCACTTTTTGCCTTCACCTTGTACAGCCAAAAAACTTGAAACTACCTAATCTTCACTGAAGGAGGAATGCAAGAAGATAAAAATTTACATAATAATTTTTCCTCAACCTACATACATATATGCTAATAGTAACACGCTTTTATCCCTTGCGGTAAAAATACGGTTGCTATTGCCATCGTATATAAGGTGTAAAAAGATTAGTTACAAATATTTTAAGGGGTGAATCAGCCCATGAATCTGAACAACTTTCCTCAAGAAACATAGGTCGAAATATGAGAACCTCCCATACAAAGTGACTTGGTCGGTCTGTAATTTTGTATGGGAGGTCCAAATTTTTTTTTCATATTTCGACCTATGTTTCTTGAGGAAAGTTGTTCAGTTTCATGGACTGGTTCACCTCTTAAAATATTTGCAGCTAATTTTTTTTTTTACACCATGTATTATCCATTAGATTTGCCACGACTTTTGGCAGGCGGGTTGGCGAAAGCAGTGCAAGGTATTGTATTCACAGGAAACGCTGCGGCTCATTCCTTGGATTCACCCCTTAGTCACCCTTTACGACTGCAACGAGTATAAATAGGATGATGCTATTCTAAGTCGGCATCACGCGGCTGTGGATTGGTCATCTAAAAATATCTTTAACTAAGTTGTTCACTACGTAACTGGAGAAATCTGCATAGTTTAGAAAACTTTCAACTTTAGTGACGTATTTTGGAATTCATAGAAATTTGCTTCCGCGCGCGACAGTCTGCGAGAAGTGGTCGAACTACTCATAGCATAACACACGTTTTTCTATTTATATTCGAAATTCATGTTGACAGCAATCAATACTCAACATTGTTAGTTGTTGACATGAATTAGATCGAATAGAATAATATGCATTTATATCCAGCTTAAGTACTCAGCGTAAAATGCTAGTTTTTTTGGAGTAAAACTGTGAATTTTTAATATGACATCAAAGATTTCCACTGGTTTTTTTTTGGTCATTAAATACAATTTAGGTAGTAAGTGTGATGTGAATTGTTAGACCACTCGCAGTAGACTGTTGCGATCGCGAGCGTAAATAGGCATTTCTACTGGTTTGAATATTATTCCTCAGAAACTACATAGTAATTAGATGAAACTTGTTTATTAGTGGATGAACCTGGGGTTAATCATTATGTTAATTTTTCTATTTATAGAATTTTCCGGAAAATGTCCACATTTAGTAAAATAACTTAGTTGCAAAACCGTGTGGTTATAGCATCACCCTGGCATCACCCCGATTTTACCCATGGGTCTTGTATACTGATGGGCGGTTCCCGGGAATATTCCCCAAGCGGGAATATTTCCAAAGGAAACTTTCCGGTGCCCGGGAACATTCCCAATCGCTGGGAACGTGTCGGCGAAACAACATAAAATAAAAATTATTATTAAACAATTTATTTAATAAGTAAGAGTATAATGTATAATAAAGAAAATAATTTATTTCATAAATAAACCATGTCAAAATACAATTTAGTCACAATAAATAAACACGATGGCTAAAGGGCTATGAGTAAAATTGATGCCTTTAATTTGGAACATTTTTTTTAATTTTCAAATAACGCCGTCTTGATAAATGTGTAGAGTACTTCCATACAAACAATAGTTACACTTGACAGTTGAGCTATCATACAAAATATTGTTTCTATGGAAGTACTCTACACAACTAATAGGGTGTTGTTCGTTGACAGTTAAAAAAAGAAGTTTTTCATATAAAACAGTTGTAATGTTTTGAAGCGTATATCTCGTACTGATTACACTTGACAGCTGAGCAGTCATACAAAATATTGTTTGTATGGAAGTATTCTACACGTTTAATGGGTTGGCGTTAGTTGACAGTCATAAGCAAAGAAGTTTTTCATATAAAACAATTGGAACGTTATTTGGTAGTACTTTACACATGTATCAGGCTGGCGTTCGATGACCGTCAATAATTGGCATGAAAAAAAAGGCATCAATGCTCTATACATTTCCCGCAAAGCCCTTTTAGTCCATTGAATAAAAAGTTCTAGAGTGCGAGAGTTAGTAACGTAAGATGTTTCTTTGGAAACATGTCAAGAGTCCCTATGTAATAAACATACTAAAACCCCGGGACAAAATATTATTTTAGGGTAGTTTTAGTTACTGAACTTGGACTATTTAATTTTTTCTTCCAAAAAAACTCAAAAGTGCAACTTGATACCGATAGATTGCTCATAATTAGGTCTATCATTGATAAAAAAAGTAGATTCTACCATGGAGGCGTTTAGGGGGAATTGAATTTTATTAGGGTAGTTATGATACTTTATTTTGACAATCGATTCCTCCTAAAGGCTTCCATGGAGGAATGTGTTTTTTTTTACCAATGATAGAACTAATTAAGAGCAATCTATCAGTACCGGTCACAAGTTGCACTTTTGAGTTATTTGGAAGTAAAAAAATAAAATGTTCAGGTATCGTAACTACCCTTATAAAATTCAATTTCCCCTAAACGCCTCCATGGTGGAATCTAGTATTTTTATCAATGATAGACCTAATTATGAGCAATCTATCGGTACCGGTCACAAGTTGCACTTTTGAGTTTTTTTGGAAGAAAAAATTAAATAGTCCAAGTTCAGTAACTAAAACTACCCTAATACAATATTTTGACAATCGATTCCTCCTAAAAGCTTCCATGGAGGAATGTGTTTATTTTACCAATGATAGACCTAATCAAGAGCAATCTATCAGTACCGGTCACAAGTTGCACATTTGAGTTTTATGGAAGAAAGAAATATTTTTTGATCGATTGATGTGATAAACATGGGTATGTAGTATGGGAAAATTGTTTGAGCCGAAATCATTTTTTAATGCGTGTAACTCAGAAACGGTAGGATATAGGAAAAAGTGATCTAGGTATAACTTGTAGATAATTTTATGGTCTTTCAACTTTTGCTTGAACGTTTTTCTCTAACATGTACCGTTTTTCAGATTTAAGCGAAAAATGAAAAAATGGGCCCTTTCCCCCCCTCCCCCCACTCCGGGGCTCCTCCTAGTGTCCCGGGGTTTTAGTATGTTTATTACCTAAGGACTCTTGACATGTTTCCGAAGAAACATGTTACGTTACTAACTCACGCACTCTAGACCCCCTTTGGAGGCACTCATTCAATGGACTATTTAGCCTCAGTCAAAAAGGCAGCCCCGAATGGTATCCGGAGCTAATGTGTCCATAACGCTGGTTGCGTTTCCACGCTGTATTGCCAGTGATATGTGCTGCACCAAGTACCATTCGGCACGGGGATCTGAATCCTGGTTTCCCAGGCGCTGTCTCAACCTATGGACAAAGTCCTTTGCCTCTGCACACCATGACCCACTCACCTCCACCGCAAAGGGTACAAAGTGGTAGGCACTCCTCAGTGAAGCATACTTTTGATGCTTCTGATCTGCTGCGCATTCCGCAGTTGTACCCGGAGCTCGAATTGTGCGTACGTGCTTACACACGCCGCGTCCCACACCAAAGAGAGCCCTTTCTCCAACGGGATCATTGTGAGCCTATCCGGTCTCTTACCGTCATCGCGGCTTAAACCGGGAGGCTCTTGAACGCAGGGTACACCAGCGGACACCAGAGCATGGCGGATAATCTCGTTGAGCATGTGGTGCGGAGGAAAACGACCAGCTGATTTGGCACAGCTCAAGCCGTGGTGACCCCTGGCATCCACCTTTACGCCACAAACATGCGGCTCACAAACCCTGCATCCAAGCCTCAGCGCTACAGCCACCCTGAGAGAGTCATCATAAATCGCCGTACCCATGTGGGGTGACGGGAGGGCGTAAAGCCAAGCCCCTGACTCTGGTCTAAGAGCCGCCTTAAGGCGAGCAGAGCCCGATCCTGATGACGCCTCAAGCAATTCCATCGCTCTGGCCTTACACAGCTGCTCATCTCATTGTCGCTGCACGTCTGGTTTAGTCGGGCGATCTGCATCAGGACAAACCAAGTCCCAAGCACTCAAAGCCTCCCCCATAAATGGAATGTTAAGACTGTCACCATGTATTTTGAGTATATTAGTGACGAGTGACTTCTCGGTGGGAAGAGGCCAAGAAAGCCGAAACGTTGGTGTCCTGCACATGCCTCACGCCCAAACCTCCATGTCGAATCGGCAACGACGCTTGCAGCCACTGCGTCTCCTCTAACTGTACATTGAGGATCATCTCCAACGTGACTTTAATGTCTTGATCCAACCGAAAAATTTCATCTGGAAAAAGCCACTTCGGACACGATTTCAAGAGGTACATGAGCTTGGGTACTGAGAGACAGCTGCGGAAGAGAGTGAGGGCGACATGGGCCGGCAGTTGCTGCAGGTGCTCTCGAACGCTTAGAAGTGTCTCACGCTTTGCAGCCAAACTAGCCTCTACTGCATCCCTGAAGATCGGCGCCCCCAGCAGCTCAAATGACTCTATTAAGGATTTTCACTCCCGGAAGAATATCTTGGAATTGAGCTATATAACAACTGGAGACCCGCACGAATATAGCTTGCATTTGTCGCTGTTGACGATCAAATCTATCTCCGCCAGTTTTGGAATGAGCGTACTTATATCGCGACATACGACATCTAGTGCACCACCCACCAATCGTGCCGTCGTCGAGGTACCACTTACTTCATTCATTTCAGTCACTTGATTCTTTTTAAAGTTATTTTTAACGTTCTCAGGACACTTATCACACTTATTTGCCAAATGACGCGCAAATTTTGTCGCATTTCGACATGTGTATGTTTTGTTGCAAAATGAACACTTGAATTTTGTCTTTTCATTAAGACAGTTTCGTCGAAGTGACTATAAACTTTGTTTTTAGGCTTCATTTCGAATTTCAGTTGTTAAGTGGACGAGGGTTGCAACGAAACTGACACAGTTTTAAATGACCGCCAGGCAGGCTAGATAATACAATGATAAAAAAAACAATTCTGGAGTTATCCATTGTTTTGTTTTTTTTTTGTCACGCCGACCAAGATAAGTTCCAGGCTAAACGATATAGCAGAGCTGTCTTGCGAGACTAAACTGCCGAATATATTACGTATAGGTATAAAAGATATTTCATTTACCTAATTATTTTAGGCAGTAAGTAGTAATTTAAAGTTTTATAGGTTATGGATTGACTTGATGTTTTAAATCAATTTACTTTCAATTTACATGGAAATGACAAAAATTTAAGTTTAAAGATTTATTTATTTGTTATATATAATCATTTGAAAGGTACATAAATAAGGTTACCTTATGATAAAGAAACCTAAAATATGCCTTAAACTTCAAGAAAACTAAACTTATATCAAAGTGTTAATGTTCCCAGTAACTGGGAACGTTCCCGGGCACGTGGGAATATTGCCGGGAACATTTCCATTGGGAAGTTTCCGGGAACGGGAATGTTCCCGCGGCCCATCACTGGTCTTGTAGAAAGCAATTTAGGCATAATCATTCAGAAAAGGGCAGCGGAGTTCCATTTGAATATGAGGCGACGACCGATCTGGCGCAGTGGTAGTGCGACTGCCTCTGACGCAGAAGGTTCCGGGTTCGATTCTCGGTGGGTCACTCACAAAGGTGATATTTATCGCTTTGTGAATTTGTTCCCAGTCTGGTTAGGACATTGCGGGCTGAACCACCCGATTGTCCGTAAGTAAGATGGTTCCGTGTTTCGGATGGCACGTTAAGCCGTAGGTCCCGGTTGCTGTCTATGATCACTTAGACGGCGGTCGTTACACAACCATGTCAGAAGCCTGCTACTTGTAGAAGGCGGTTGAAAAATTCTGACACTGGGGTTCATCGGGTCGTTGGACGATTCGGTGTCCCACACGAAAAGAGAAAGAGATTTGAATATAACGTCTTGCACTGCGCTCGCCAAACCACCTACTAAGCGACTTGAGTAGTCATGACAGTAGGAACCGGCCCATGCCCAGCATTGGACTGTTGTTATTTATTATGATGGTTGGTTGGATAGTATGGTATTAAAAAGATAGGTCTGGCAGATAAAGTATTTTTAGCATAGGGTGGTGTCAAAAATCTACTTTTTTTCCAAACCACTTAGAAAATATCGCTAAAAACTGTGCGATAGCGCTGCGTCGACACCAGCAGGTGAGCGGTTTTAGTATCGGGATTGAAATTTCTTGTATGAATCTGGCAGACCGCTGCAATATTTTAGCGCTCCGTCGTGCGTCAAGTGTGCGATCCGCCGAGCTTAGATGCATTAGATAGTGTAGCGACCAGCGTAACTTGACCTGAATGCTCTAGTATACACACACGTACGGGCGCGTACTGACAGTTACGCTGGTCGTGACACTATGTAAGCATATCAAGTATGCTATAGCGACTATATTTTTATGATAGGTAACGTTCTGCCTACCCCGGTAGGGATATGAAGGTATATGTGCATGTATTTAATTTTTTTCCTTGCAAGTACCTACACTATATAATCGTCCTACATCTATGTTATTTAAAACACTTTAAAACACAATGGATGTATGATCATCTTGCACTCGACTCATTTACTATCAACTGACATCAAAAAAAGGTTACAATTTGTTTCATAGTTTCAAAGATAATTTATCCTGTTTCATTTTCATAGTCAGTATTTTTTGCCTGTGTGTGTGTATACGGGTGACTGGGAAATTGATGCATTCCTTTCAAGAGATGAACCAGCTCATGAAACTGAACAACTTTCCCCATGGAACATAGGTCGAAATATTAACAAAAAATTTGGTCCTGCCATACAAATTGACTTAGTCGGTCGGTAATTTTTTATGGGTGGGCCAAATTTTTTTTTTCATTTTTCAACCTATGTTCCATGGGGAAAGTTGTTCAGTTTCATGAGCTGGTTCATCCCTTGAAAGGAATGCATCAATTTTCCAGTCACCCTGTATATAACATTCTCATAGTTCCATTTGCTAACCTCAATTACTGATTGTAATATTTTTATGTGTTTATACCAATAAGTCATAATGGCATGGTGTCTCAATGGGAAAGCGTGTCGACGGGAATGTATCTCCTTGGAACCTAACCTTTTTGATGTGTTAGAGCTAGTATGCAATAATGTATAGGGAGTGGAAAAGATGGCACGAAACTTTGCAGACATGATCGGACCATGAAACTGAAATGAAACTGGCGACCGATGTGGCGCAGTGGTAGTGCGACTGCCTTTGACGCAGACGGTCCTGGGTTCGATTCTCGGTGGGTCACTCACAAAGTTGATATTTATCACTTTGTGAATTTGTTCCCAGTCTGGTTAGGACATTGCGGGCTGAACCACCCGATTGTCCGTAAGTGAGATGGTTCCGTGTTTCGGATAGCACGTTAAGCCGTAGGTCCCGGTTGCTGCCTATGATCACTTAGACGGCGGTCGTTACACAACCATGTCAGAAGCCTGCTACTTGTAGAAGGCGGTTGAAAAATTCTGACACTAGGGTTCATCGGGTCGTTGAACGACTTGGTATCCCACACGAAAAG
The DNA here is from genome assembly GCA_029255805.1 of Keiferia lycopersicella. Lineage (NCBI taxonomy): Eukaryota > Metazoa > Arthropoda > Insecta > Lepidoptera > Gelechiidae > Keiferia > Keiferia lycopersicella. Next base: position 2,784,916 of record JARACZ010000018.1, read on the forward strand.
AAGAAGACTGAAATATTTTTTCGAAGTATTTCTTTTATCAGGCCCACCCTTCAAAATTCCCGATCATCTGACTGACCTGGGAACAGGTAATTTTTTTCGCTTCATAGACTTCATAGTTTACCAAACTGGTAAAGTGTCCGTGTTCCTACACTGCGAAGTCGGTGTTTTTGCTTATTTAAAACTTAGTTTAAAATTATAATCATCTAATTATAAAGGTCACGGAGAACCAGCTTCATAAATATATTGAGATAGAAAGTAAAATTTTGGAGGTTACTGACTTATGATACCTACCTACATTTTTTTCTCGATTAATATGCTTAAAACCTTCTTCTGAGTCTGACAAATACTTTTCTGGAAACCGCACTAAAATCGGTTCAGACGCAAGATGATCGCGGATAAAATACCTACATACATACAGGTCAAACTGAGAACCTCATTTTTTTTGAAGTCGGTTAAAAAGGCTCAAATTTTTGTTATTATTCCTCTAAGAGGCCTGAAATGATTTAAAAATTGTTTTGAATTTGAAGCTATTCAAAATTATTTATACGCACCTACCTTACCGATTTTAAGGGCATCATCAAAAAAAGTTAACTAAAGTACTGATTGATCCCATGGTTATTTTGAAGTGCATTTTTTGTAAACTTTTTATAACTGTTCGAATAAGTAGAAAAAAGGCGCAAATAGTCTTCTTAACTGTTCTTCAATAACAACATTTTTTCAGCAACCATAAGACATTAATGGTTTAATAGGCAAACAAGGTTAAAAATTATTCTGTATGGAATGCCATCTAACTTGTCCCTTTGCGGTAGATACCTATAATAAATTTTGTATAAGGTGTAAAAATATTATCTGCAAATACTTTAAGGGGTGAAACAGCCCATGAAACTGAACAACTTTCCCCAAGAGACATAGGTCGAAATATGAGAAATTTTTTTGGACCTCTCATACAAATTGACTCAGTGGGTCGGTAGTTTGTACCTATGTTCCTTGGTGAAAGTTGTTCATTTTCATGGGCTGTTTCCTGGCCTGGTTCACCCCTTTAAATATTTGCAGTAAATTTTTTTACAGCCTGTATATCAAACAAAATTTTTTTTTATTAAGATGCCTATACAACGACAAGGTCCGGCTGATATTTTTTATCAGATAAGCAGGGCATCGTAGGTATTCCATTTTCATAGTGAAAATTGGGTCTTTTTCTTACAATTAATATTAGTTGTCCACCTATAACAGGATTAGCTCTTAAATTATAACTTTTAAATTAAAGATGATGTAAGGGACAGTTTTCTGAATACTTATAATATATATAACTGATACATTCAGAATTATAATACAAATTCGGAAGACTGTCTCATACAGCTGGAGTTATATATCATAGATATCCTGGAGCTTAATTATTGAAACGTCGTAATTCAATTTGTTGTAATGCTTGTATCACTCGTTCTACTTTACATACTAAAGTAAATTCAAACATACCCTTGACTTAAGAAATATCGAGTAGTAGAGTCGAGTCGATGTGCACGAATTACGACTATTCAAAAATAGAGCCCCTGGTCTATTTGATTTGAAAATTCAAAAATTAAAACCAGGTTTAACTTATGTTGGACTAATCCATACATACATACATATATCACGCCTTTATCCCTTGCGGGGTAGGCAGAGCGTTAACGGCCGTAAGAATACGGTCGCTATCGTCACGTCTGACATTTTTGAGGATTGTTTTCCAAAGTTGTTTCAGAAAACATGTGTATCACTATAGTGACAGGTTGTCAGCCTGTCGCCTAAAAATTGTAATACACCAATACCCTCAAGTCCCTTAGTCGCCTCTTACGACACCCGCGGGAAGGATGTGGGGTGATGCTATTCTAAGCCGGCATCACACGGCTCCTGCTGCTGGACTAATCCTGCACCAAAAAAATCATCTTATTTTGAAACTGTGCCTTTGAACAGAAAACTAGATTTGACAGACATTTTTTTACCTGTATTTCACTTCTTCTGCCACAAACACAAAATTCGAGCAATACATGCTATTGCTCATATACGCTAAGAATATAAGCAACAAATTCTGAACATAGTATCTTCCGAACAGCTTGAAGTTTATCAAGATATCGTCTAAATCCGCTGTTTTCTTTTCAACACTTTTCACCACTGTCATTTTGAAAAACTTTATTTACCCCGGTCAATTGTTTACTAACAAACACAAACTGATTTGCAATAAAAAAAAAACACATTTGAATGCACCGCTTTACGCGAGAGAAGCACGGGAAATAAAAGTACCTCCATCTTAGTAAGGTAGAGAGAGACACAGTCGGTCAGGCGTGACGGACCTTCGGAGTGAACAAATTAAACTATTGTTCTATCCGTACTTGGCTCTTTGTTTTGACAGATGGCAGATTGTGGGACGATTTATTTTAAAAATGCCAATCTCATTATCAATACATAATGTAAAATTAAGTCACTTTTTGATTTTCTCTACATACATACATATATCACGCCTTTATCCCTTGCGGGGTAGGCAGAGCGTTAACGGCCGTAAGAATACGACCAATATCACCACGTCTGACATTTTTGAGGATTGTTTTCTAAGGTTGTTTCAGAAAACATGTGTATCACTATAGTGACAGGTTGTCAGCCTGTCGCCTAAAAAATTGTAATACACCAATACTCTCGAGTCCCTTACTCGCCTCTTACGACACCCGCGGGAAGGATGTGGGGTGATAAAATTCTAAGCCGGCATCACACGGCTCTTTTCTCTGTCTGTGTGTATGGCACTTCACTAGATCCACCTAAAGCACGAAAATGATTTGGTGCAGTTTTATAATACATAGAACTATTAAAGAAAATTATTATATGTATAACTTAATATGCCGGGAAAATCTCTGATTCCTGCAGGAAAACGATTAGTAACGGGTGCGACTGCTGGACGGGCCGCTAATTTTATATTTCAATGTGGCAAAAATTAAAAACACTGCCACAACACAACGAAATGGAAAAATCGATTAGGTACTTGATGTTCACAAAAAAAATACTTACTTTTGTCGTTGCATACATAATTGAGATTTGACATGCTTATGAATACGTTATTGAACGATGAAAAAGAAAATAATTTGACTGATTCGGAACGTTGAAGAACATTTTTTTATTTTACGAAAATAATCACATTTTACAATGTTACTGAACTCTACCACTTATAATATACTTCGCATCCTTTAAACGTTGATCATAAAGCTATTTAAGTGAAATACAATGGATACTTATCCACTGCCATATTAAGGATATGAACAAAATATAAACTGTTGTATTGAAAAAAAAAAAGGTATAGAATTTAATACGAATATTGGTTAATGAAAATGCATTTTTAATTAATAATCAATTTTTATTATGGTCATACCATTTTATCGTAATCAATAACGACTATTATAACTCTAGTTTTATTCAGAGTTTTTATTTTTTCTAAAAAACTTGACTGGGCCTTAGGTTGGCGACCTCTGCTAGATTCGAGCGGAAGTGCGGTTAGCAATAATCGAACGTTTCCTTATGTATGAGGGAGGACGTCCACGTTCACTTCAAGTGTACGATCTACTTTTAGCTTTATTACTCCCAAATTTTTGGTTTATAGAGGTGCGAGAGGAGAGCTATGTCCAGCGGTGGACATCTTAAGGCTGTGACTGTTGTTGATTAAGCCGAATCGCATACTTGACGCACGACAGAGCGCTTAAACATCGCAGCGGTCTGTCAGATCCGTACTAGATTACGTCACTCCCCATACTAAAACCGCTCAACCGCTGTCGACGCACCGCTATCGCAGTGTCGTCCATCGAGTGCTGTTTTAGTATGAGGAATGACATTGTCTAGTATGGATCTGACAGACCGCTGCAACATATTAGCGCTCTGTCGTGCCTCAAAGGTGCGATCCGCCTAATATATTGGATCGCGTATCATTTTTATTTCTTCCTACACAAATATTGTAACAAGAATTACGCAGACTTATTCTATCAAATTGAGAGGACCGGCCGGCAGTTTTATAACGATTTAATCGGCGCGGGGTTTTGAAAATGTTCCGATCCCCTGATAAACAGTGTGTGAGCGGATATACAGAGTAAGATCATCGCAAACTTCCTTCTGAGATCGCGGTCAGTGTAGGTAGGGACTTTAGGGATCCGACTATTTTTATATTCTTCATAGGTATAATAGGCGGATCGCACACTTGACGCAAAAATATTGCAGCGGTCTGTCAGATCCATACTTCTTCTTCTTCTTCTTTTTCGTGTGGGACACCGAGTCGTCCAACGACCCGATGAACTAGAAACGTCATACTAGATTGACATTTGTAGTATGGATCTGACAGACCGCTGCGATATTTTTGCGCTCCGTCGTGCGTCAAGTGTGCGATCCGCCATAAATGCCGTGTGGCTAAGAATTGCATCACTCTAATTTTTACCTGTGGGTGTTGTAAAAGGTGACTAAGGAATGAAATCCAGGTAGCAGCGTACCCTGGGAACACCTTGCACTGCGCTCTTCAACCCCTTTGCCGAGCGTGGTGAGTAAGGCAAATACCTCCATAAGGAAAGGCACATATCCAGCAGTGAACTCTTGTGACAAATATTGCTTCTTTAAAAATTTTCAATTTAAATTTAATTTCAATATAAAAAAAATATTGCAAATATTTTAAGAGTCGAATCAGCCCACGAAACTGAACAACTTTCCCCAAGAAACATAAGTCAAAATATGAGAAAGCTTTTTGGAACTCCCATACAAATTGACTTGGTCGGTCGGTAACATTGTACGGGAGGTCCAAAATTTTTATTCATATTTCAACCTATGTTCTATGGGGAAAGTTATACAGTTTCATAGGCTGGTTCACCACTTAAAATTGTTGCATTTCTTTTTTTTACACTCTGTTATATGTGTGCCGGCTTAGAATGGCATCACCCCATTTCTTTCCCGTGGGTGTCGTAGAAACCGACTAAGAGGGTTTCATGTGTATTGCAATTTTAGGCGACAGGCTGACAACCTGTCACTATAGTAATTCACGGCTTATCTGAAACGACCCTCAAACATTTGTCAGACGTGGCGATAGGGACCGCAATTTCACAGTTGTTGACGCTCTGCCTACCCCGCCAGGGATATAGGCGTGATATGTGTATGTATGTATGTAATATGTATGATCCTTTGACACGAAGAAGAAAAAGACATTTTGTAGGTAATACCTACAATTTGTAGTGACTATTGTAAGCTAGAGGTAATATTGTAAAACATTGGCTCACATAAAATACATACCTACTTCTATTCACTCAGACAGACTACGCTAGTACTATTATTTTATTCTATGCTCAGACACAATCAGTCTCAGATATAATTATATAGCGCTGAATGAAGGATGTTGTGGTCTGTGGGTACCTAGATGAATGAGATGCGTAGGTATTGTTTAATAAGTAGGTAGGTACTATTAACTGCACATCAACCAAGCCATTTGCCGTTTGGTGACGGCTTAGAATAGCATCACCCCATTCCTACCAGTGGGTGTCGCGGGACTCGAGGGTTTTAGTGAGAGAAAGTAGACATGACCATCGGCTGCCTAGATGGTAATTTTTGGTTTTGTATGAATTCGGAATTTTAAAATTGAAAGTTGAATCTAGTCACACAAAAACTTTGAATGTAGTCACACAAGACTAATATGTTTTGAACAGCTTCTTTTCTAGATAGAGTTATTGACATAGTACTACATGTAATTTTGAACCTATTAAAAATAACTATTGGGATGATAGCAAAAAATGCCGCGTGATGCCGGCTTAGAATAGCATCACCCCATTTCTTTCCCGCGGATATCCCAAGACTCGGGAGTATCATGTGTATTACACGTTTCTAGTAGGAACATAAAATTGTTATAAAAAAGAGAAAATTGTGTCTGACAAATTTCTCTTTTTTACAATGACTAATTTATTTTTAGCGACAGTATTGTATTGTAAATTTTTGACTTTCTGAAAGCATTCGTTGTGAATATACTTGGAAATAAACGATTGAAATTTGAAATTTGAATTTGAAAAATTTACAATTTAAATTTTAGGCGACAGGCTGTCCACCTGCCACTACAGATACACGAATCATCTGAAACGGTCCTCAATATTTGTCAGACGTGGCGATGGCGACCGAATTTTGGCAGCCGTTGGTGCTCTGCCTACCCCGCAAGCTATAAAGGCGTGGTATGTAAGTGAGAAAAAAAAAATAGTTTTACATTTGCAGACCTTTTCCATTGTTTTAAATACATTACCTCTTTCTCTATTCATAAGAAGAGACAGACTTTATATCACAAGTAATCACAACTATTTTATGTCAAAGTTTTCTCAAAAATGTATATTAATAATTTCGTTTCAAATCCTTTTAATATAAAATTCAAAGCTGATCTCAATCAAGGGTCAGTCACACCGTATCAAAATAGCGGGGGTCAATTTCGTGGAATCGATTTATCAACATCAAGTGGAGTGTCATCTAAGTGTCATCTTCGAATTGAAGCTTAGGGGTCAGGTGCCTAAATTGGCTACGGGCGTGCACGGAACGCCTCTATCTAAATACGAAAGGGTACAAAAATAAGTTGGTTCAACCCGTTGATAAATAAGACACAATAACTCTTTGGCGAGGAATACAGTTGACGCACGAATGAGCGCAAAAATATCGCAGTGGTCTATCAGATCCATACTATAAAAATGTCAATGTCCATAATAAAACCGCTCAACCGCTGTCGACGCAGCGCTACCGCAGTGTCGTCCGTCGAGTGCGGTTTTAGCATGGGGAGTGACGTTTCTAGTATAGATCTGACAGACTGCTGCGATATTTTTGCGCTCCGTCGTGCGTCAAGTGCGTTCCTCGTCTACAACAAATCTGGAGTCTATTTTAGGATTTTTAAGTAGTGCCTGTTGTGTCAATTTATACATGTCAATCAATTTTGGCGATTTAAAATATTGAGCCCGTTAAACTGTAAAAACAGTTTATTGGCGCATTCACATAAAATTTTGCCAACAATTTTCATATTTATACATATCATAAGTATTTAAACTAAAATAAATAGAAAGCATGCATGACAGACCTACCTAAATCTATAGATAAGTAATGCTTCGAGGTATATACGCCACGGTAAATTAAAGTCCACATTTTCGTCAAACTCTATAACTTGTGTAAATTCAGTTGTGTTGGTATGCAGTGTGGCAAAACCCTATCACAAAATCTACACCCAAAAAACACAGAATCTTCCTCCAGAATAACAATATCGCCTAACACGTAGGGTTGCCAAACTTATTACGTTTTCCTTCTTCCTTCGGCGAAGTGTGTCCTAACTCAATCAGTCAACCGCAAGCCAAGCCTCATGTTGACACGTAACTCCAAGTAAACTAGATTGTCATTCGCCATTTGCTCGTCATAATTCAATAACGTTAAGCACCCGAACTGTCCCCGGGTTTATACATACCCATACGAGTCGGGGCCCGGTTACGCTAGGTTTCGTTTTGGTTATAGCACATTCGCTTAGATAATGTCACGACCAGCGTAACTTTCTGTGCGCGCACGTACGTGCGTCTATTGAACAAAGGTCAAGTTACGCTGGACGCAATACTATCTAAGCGAATGAAGTATAGTTGAAATAACTTTACATAAACGCGCTGTTGATACCACATGCCAATCAGGCACTTTAATCATATCTACTGACTGCATGAAGAGGTGTAAGAAATAAACTGAATATATTTTAAGGAATAAATCAGCATATAAAACAGAATAACTTTTCCAAAGGAACCTAGGTCGAAATGTAAAAACAAAAGTTGAGACTTCGCATACAAAATGTGCCAGATTATGTAGGTACGCAAGGATAAAATTTTTGCAAAGATAATCATTTCTTTAGATGAAAAGTTTTTTCTAAGACTGTTTATCATTATTTAGATGCCTATTGAGTAGGCAGAGCAGATAAACTTAACATCTAACGCCTGTAGAATAATGCTAAAAACTATGCAATGAGTTTTTGCTTTTGATTTTAGTCTAGGATACTTGTGACTGTGAAAATTGATAAGGCTTAATCTCTTAGCATAAAATAGGAGGAGTGTTATTACAATTTTCTAGGGTAATGTGGGTCCTAAATCCTAAACCACAGAATCAATAATACCTCTAAGACTACTACCTAAACGGAGGAACGAATTTCAGTCCGATTTCTTTTATCTGAATGTTAAGTCAGTATGGTTCTTCTGGTTCTTAGCATATTTCATCAAGATTTTTTCAGGCGTTCAAAAATCATAGCTAAACGGTAGAGATTATATTTTTTTTTATTTATCTTGTCCTCGTTGGTGTAACTGGTCCTTGGAATAGTGACGCGTGTGGAAGCATCAAAGATGACGGGCGCTAACTCGTTTAATTCAGTTAGTTGTTCCAGCCCCACCTCTAGACGTGCCTCATGTGTCAATGGGCGTTATACAGGACGGTTTTATCCATAATACAGGGTGTGTGATGCCGGCTTAGAATAGCAGTACCCCACATCCTTCCCGTGGGTCTCGTAAGAGGCGACTAAGGGACTCGAGAGTATAGATGTTTTACAATTTTTAGGCGACAGGCTGACAACCTGTCACTACAGTGGTACACATGTTTTCTGAAACAACCTTGGAAAACAATCCTCAAAAATGTCAGACGTGGCGATAGCGACCGTATTCTTATGGCTGTTAACGCTCTGTCTACCCCGCAAGGGATAAAGGCGTGATATATGTATGTATGTTTCAGCCATAATCCAGGGTGGTACCGATCCTGCAACTAAACTTTCTTTGTAACTACTTCAAGAAATTTTTCAGTTGATATAATAATATGGATATTTTGGATATGCCTTGTGGTGCTGGATTAGAAAAGCGGCTAAGGAATAAATCCAGGGAACGGGCAGCTGCGTTTCCTGTGAATATCTAAAAAATCTTGTACTGCGCTCGCTAATCTGCCTGCGAGGCGTGGTGAGTATAGCAAAACCCCTTAATTGGGGGAGGTCCTCGTCCAGCAGTGGACTGTTGTGGCTGTAGCAATAGTAGCAGTAGCAGAATATTTTGGAATTCTAGTTAAGGCTAAAATAACTGCATATTACCAAAATAAAGCCCGCAAAGTTTTGTAGAAACTTTCGCGAACCAACAAACAAAATGGCAAAAACTCCTGTGAAAAATTAACTTTACGGAACACAAGCTTACTAATGTGTTTTGTTGAGTATGAATTTTATATTGTTAAAGTTTGCTCAGAACTAATGCTTTTCCAGTTCTGTTGTAGTTTTGTTACATTTTTAGAGTACGTGTAATATGTGGCTAAGTTGAGGTAATTTTGAAAGTTAAATGCTTTTAAACAACTAATTTTACTGTCCCGATGGTTAGCGGATAGTACCCCTGGCTTCTACGCCAAAGGTCGTGGGTTCGATCCCCAGTCGAGACTGGGTGTTTTCTAAAGGGGCCGAGTATAGCTAAAAGCTACTTTTATAAGTGATTTCTACCCTAGATAAAATGCAGAAAAACTGGCGAAAATAAAAGGTAATAATCTTCAGGATATTTGCTGTAGTGCTATTGTTTCCAAAACATGATATTAGTAATTTAGCTTGATAGAAAAACATCGTAAAGTTACTTCTAAAAATCTATTATATCGCAAACTCTACGAACAAAACCCACGCAATAATTAAGTGTTTATTATCAAAATGAGCGCCTTACAATACTCTATCGACATATTGTTTTTGATTTTCAAATTACTTATTTTAGACCGAGTTATCATCGAAAATACGAAAATATCATTGAATCGGCAAGATTCCGTCCCGTTCGCACGCGCGCAGTTTGACATTTGTCAGAAAGGGACCGGTTTTTAGCTCTTGCCAGCCCCTTAAATGCTTTTAAACAACTAATTTGACTGTCCCGATGGCGTAGCGGATAGTACCCCTGGCTTCTACGCCAAAGGTCGTGGGTTCGATCCCCAGTCGAGTCTGGGTGTTTTCTATGTATTTATATACTTTTAAAAAGTATTTACCTAAGTACTAGTATCAACTATCTAGTTTCCATAGTACAAGCTTTGCTTAGTTTGGGGCTAGATGGCACTGTGTGAATTGTCCAGGATACTCATTTTTATTTAATTTTATTTGATGGTACATGCCGCGTGGTTATAGTCTTAAATTATTAGGTGCTTAGATTATTTGCTTTTACTGGGATTTGTTTTTTTAAATGCCTTATAATTTGTGAGTACCTACACTAATGTATGAAAATTGCTTGGTTCTAATTTGTAGGCGCTACAAGTCTATAGTTCTGACATAGAACCGATTGACGGTGGAGTAAGAAGGTATTCGAATGTAAGCGTAGCCTTGGACGCCCTCCGGCAAACTGGACAGATGACTCCCCATGAAAAAATTTTTTCGAGTTCCCATACAAAGTCACTCAGCTGTTCGGGAATTTTGTATGGAGGATCGAAAGAATTTTTTCGTTTCCCAAAATAGCCTCCATATAAAAAGTTGTCCAGTTTAATGGTCTGAGCACGCCTGCAAAGTTTTCGTTACACCGTCCCTTACACCCTATATAAGGTGTAAAAATATTATCTTCAAATTTTTAAAGGGTGAATCAGCCCATGAAGCTGTACAACTTTCCCTAAGAAACATAGGTCAAAATGTTAGAATATTTTTTGGACCTCCCATACAAATTGACTTGGTCGGTAGGTAATTTTGTATAGGAGGTCCAAAATTTTTTTCATGTTTCAACCTATCTTTCTTGGGGAATGTTGTTCAGTTTCATGGGCTGATTCACTGCTTTAAATATTAGCAGCTAAGATTTTTACACCTTATACATATCAACAGAGAAAATAGACCTTATGTCATAGCATTAACATGATTTTGACAGCTATCAATTATGGCCTATTGGAACGGCCATACTTTAATAGCTTTTTACGACATCCACGAGTAGAATTGGGGTGATGCTATTCTAAGCCGGCATCATACTGCAGGTGTAGGTACAATAACCGATATAAATAAGTACAAGAGTTGCTTTATAAGTATCTACTCACTACATAGCAGTAGTACAATTCGATAACTCTCAAGTTCCACATTCGAACTCGACGTGGCGGTTTGAAGCAGTTTGAATAGCCGCCACTTTGGCGCACTCCTACCCACTGCACTGCAACTTCCGGATGCTACTAACTTGGGAAAAATGTTCGCTATCAGCATAAACCTTCCGGTTTTATTTCCCTCTACGAACTACACTTGTTGTTCCTGTACGGCGTAAGTGAATTCAAGTATGTGGGGACTTTTAATTTTGGTTTTATTATTAGGTGTATTTGAATTTATTAATCAATAATAATGTAAAATAATTCTGCGCCGCGTCATGCCGGCTTAGAATAGCATCACCCCACATCCTTCCCGTGGGTGTCGTAAGAGGCAACTAAGGGACTCGAGAGTATTGGTGTATTGCAATATTTAGGCGACAGGCTGACAACCTGTCACTATAGTGATAAACATGTTTTCTGAAACAAAATTGGAAAACATTCCTCAAAAATGTCAGACGTGGCGATAGTGGCCGTATTCTTACGGCCGTTCTTCTGTTCTTTTCGTGTGGGACACCGAGTCGTCCAATGACCCGATGAACCCTAGTGTCAGAATTTTTCAACCGCCTTCTACAAGTAGCAGGCTTCTGACATGGTTGTGTAACGACCGCCGTCTAAGTGATCATAGACAGCAACCGGGACCTACGGCTTAACGTGCCATCCGAAACACGGCCGTTAACGCTCTGCCTACCCTGCAAGGGATAAAGGCGTGATATATGTATGTATGTAAGTAAAATTATTCTTTACTGCACAAAAAAGGAATAACAGAAGACAAATAAAAAAAAAATTGTAGAACAAGGCGGCCTTAATGTTAGATAGCATTCTCTAGCAAGCAACTTTTGAGTAAAAGCCAGGCTGGCAATAACATGATGATACCTACATACCGTACAAAAATGATGTAACACAATTTGTGGATTATTTTTTCTCATAAATATTGAACGAACTACAAGACAAGTTGAGTCAAATATCTTTGATGTTAAATCCCAAAAGTCGAGGCGTTAATGGATCAAGTTTTTTAATTAGGTTTTCCATAAGGTCTACAATATCCTAAACAATTTAACTGTTTAAAAGTTTTTCGTCAAAGTTATTTATGAAAAATATTTGTTGAAAACTCAGCTAACGGCCACGATACTAATTAATAAACAATGCTCGGCCCACGGACAAATACTTGGCGGCCGCAGCATTCCCTCCACAGTCACCCCCCAACCCCCTCGACATCCCAAATATCTCGATCATGTCGAAAATTATTTCAATAACTCGCTCAAAGTACTGAAATACGCAACCCTTCAAATCTGACCAACTTTTTGCGAACCAAATTGAGCGAAATTGTTCGAATTCCTCACAAAAACATTCTTTTAAAGGATGGGATATTGTTTAATTAATTTTCGTGCTATCTAATGGCGGGCGATTTATTTTTCTGACGAATATCGGAGGATTTTTAATAAAGGGCGGATCGGCGCCATTCAAATTTGTGTTAATCTTTCGGAATGTTACTTCGCGATCATGGACAGAAAATAATAAAAGAAATTTCAGAAATTAAAATGTTTTTAGCATTATTTAGCACAAAATAATACATTATGGCAGTAGCCAAGAATAAACCAATTTTTGGTCGGGTAGGTAACATTGGAAGGACGCGGCGATGTCGAGGCCTTCCCAAGTGAACGAAACCAGAAATAGGCATTTTGACTGAGGTTAGGTATAATGTTTTTTTTCGATTTGCGAGTAAACATCACAATTCCACATTTAAATCGTAATAAATTTTGAAATACGCAAGCAGCTTGCGTTGGAGTTAGCACCGTTCAATTTAGGTAATTAAAAAAAAGAATTCGCGGGAAGTCACATTCAGCTTTTAAACTTCATATTGTGTACCATGACAAACCTAATTTCATAAAGTGTGAAGTTTATGAACCTTTTTTTAGGGGCAGGGCCAAAAAGTAGTATGGATTTTCATTATTGTCGTGTTTGCGTAGGTATCTCTACAAACCTAACTTAAATTATTCCTTTAACGCAGGTAATCTTTTTAAAAAAATAATGACGCCATTTACGAGCAGTTGGAAGAAAAGTATATTCTGCGAATTTTCACCGTATGCTATATTGAAAATGTAAAGCGATAAAATTTTAGTATCAATTTATAGTATCGATTTTGCAATGATGTCAGCCTGCGACCAATACAGCGAGTGTTTATAACCATTGACGGGATTTCGATAGTTGCCCGGCCAAAGGTAAACAATATTTATTTGCAAAATAAATTTACAAAAGATCGCAGGTCGCAAAATAGTCCTGAATAAAATTCTGTTTTTGAAAAATATTTTGAATTCGTGGCTTAATTTTAGACATGTTTATGGCAACAGCTTGTACAATGCAACAATGCAACATTATGCGATGGGGTTATAACGATTGCTTACCTATGTTATGTTATTGCAGAGTCTAACGTATCTCGACTTCTTTCTAGGAATGTTAGTAGGACTGTACGCATTTCTTGTTGCGTGTTTGTATTTTGAATGTGCATGAAAGTGTTTTATTTGCCTACTTGGATATCAAGTTACTGGCGCTGAAAAAAAAACATCGTTTTCCACAATGTTCTGCATCCGAAAGGTTTCTTTCTACATACGAGTACATACATAAATCACGCTTCTATCACTTGCGAGGTGCCTGCTTAAACAGCAGTTTTTTTGTTACGGAGTCAATAAAATCGAGTATACCCATCATCTGATTTCAGAGTTAATGGTATTCCACGATATCCGCGGTTCGTACAGTTTACACAACATCCGACAACCACACCGGCCGCAGCGAAAAACACCAGGTGGCGTTCCAACCAATATTGAATTTCAAATTTTTCTTTTTGCATATGTATGCAAAAACAGTGTGCGGTCCGGGGTAATTACGTAAGCAACGGAGAACACAGACGAATGTATTTTCTGCCGAATTTTTCACCGAAATTGGTTTTTATTTTTTAATAATTCTTGGTTTATTTCCAAGTCCGAATATTGGGGCTCGGTTGAATCGGATTGGACTGAGGATTTGGTTGGCTCTGAAATGTGGAATATTTACCGCAGACGTAAAGGCTCATCGCATTCATCATTTAGTATGGATGATGCTGGCAAAGTAAGTTTTTATTTTTTGGTTTTAATCTTTATGAATAAGCGGAACCAAAAAGGTTGGAAAAAGTATTCATTGTCGAGTTAAGTGCTAGCCAGTATGTGATAAAATTCCTTCATGGCCATTTGCACTTGAAAAACAAAAGTGTATCGTTTTCATTTTTATTTTTATTTCTTATGGCAATGGCCAGATCTTTCAATGAATAGTGCTTTGAAAAGGTTTGATTTTAAAGTAGTTAACTAGGTAACTATTCTTAATTTTGATTTAAATCTGAGTACAAGTTGGAAACGAAATTGAACCTATACTGAAAAATTCTGTTGATAATAGAAACCCGTATGTAATACAACAATAATTTTCGTATGTCAAACATTCTCAGCAATGCTCAAGACAACAGCGCCGGGGAACAGAAGCTGACAAACAGTAGGTAGTCGCATTCCAAACAGATAGTTGGCGCCCCCATCACATGCAAATGTAGCAAATACACAGCGGGCAGACAATCTCGGAGCAATCTTGCACCCAATCCAACGCCGTGAGACACGACTCGTGCCCAGTGAAGCGATCTGTACTGTAGTCTAAAAAGTCACTCAAAACCATGATATTGTCAATGTAGGAAACGAACTACGGACAAAATAATCTTGGAGCAATCTTGCACCCAAGCCGACGCTGTGACACACGACTCGTGGCCAGCGAAGAGATCTGTACTGCGCAGTGTTTAAAAAGTTGGGCATACTAATGAGAGGCATACCTGACAGAGTAGTATGTCTGTTGCAAATGTAGCAAATACACAACGGTCAGACAATTTCAGATCAATCTTGTACCCAATACAACGCCGTGAGACAAGACTTGTGCCCAATGAAGCAAGCTGTACTTAACTGCGCAGTGTATAAACCCAAGTGATACCAATAAAAGGCATACCTAACAGATGGTTGGTCTATCACATGCAAATTTAGCAAATACTGAGCGGGCAGACAATTTCGGAGAAATCTTGCACCCAATCCAACGCCGTGAGAGACAACTCGTGTCGAGTGAAGCGATTTATATTGCGCAGTCTAAAACATACTAATACTAAGAAGTGGTACTACAAACCATAATGACAATGGCTGTGTGAACATACATGTTAGTTTGTTGCTAGAGTAGGTCTAAAATTAAGATCACTTGCATACATCTGGCCATCAAACTGTTTAGTTTGGCGAGTAAAAGTAAGTGTTTTCAAAACGTGATTGAACAACAAACCTATGGCGGGTGACAGGAAGAATCCAGGTGGTGTCGGGAAAAGGGTAGCTACCCGCCTGGCCGGGTGTTGTGGCCAGGGGACCGACGGGTCCACCTGGATCGGATTAGAAGTTGTATATATGCGTTGCGCGGTGAACACTTCGATACCGCGTTTCAGGCCCATTGTTCTGTCACGTGGCGCCATCTCTCCGATATGTCGAGAACTCCTGTTGCGTCTTGTATGCTTGTGAACCACTTGAGTGAGCTTCATGTTGTAGCCACCAGAGGTCGCTACAGTACTCCCCCTCAAGACCGGAGGTCGATACCGTAAGCGAGCGTAGTGGAGCTGATGACGTCATTGTAGCGTGATGATGCAGTCTGGCTTGGCGAGGCAGTGTAGGTTCCAAATGTCCACGGTGAGTCGGGATGAGGATGGAAGACCAATGAAGCTGCCGGTCCTGGTTCCAATGTCCACGGTGAGTCGGGATGATGAGGAAGACCAGTGAAGCCGCCTGTGCTGTGACTGTGATAGTTGGTGATGACGGAGTAGTTGGCTGCATGCTGTAGTGGTTGATGCGTGGTTGAAGGCTGCGAAGTCCATTGTAGGGGTCACCAATATGGCGGAAGACAGGAAGAATCCAGGTGGTGTCGGGAAAAGGGTAGCTACCCGCCTGGCCGGGTGTTGTGGCCAGGGGACCGACGGGTCCACCTGGATCGGATTAGAAGTTGTATATATGCGTTGCGCGGTGAACACTTCGATACCGCGTTTCAGGCCCATTGTTCTGTCACGTGGCGCCATCTCTCCGATATGTCGAGAACTCCTGTTGCGTCTTGTATGCTTGTGAACCACTTGAGTGAGCTTCATGTTGTAGCCACCAGAGGTCGCTACAAACCCATCCCAAGCCCAGCGCCATCTACGAGTATCCCAGGGCATTCCCTCATTACGAGTTCCTGGAAAGCCACCGCTCAATAGACTATGTTGCAGTATAGATCTCTTTTCTTTGGCAACGGTATGCTAAGATACAAGTATGTTTAGAATGGACTTCTGTCCTGTTGCAGTGTATTAGTCTTCCACTGTTGAAACTTAATCCCACTCCTCAAGACAATTATATCCACAAATATCCACTGTTGAGATATATACCGTGATTCGGAGGCAATGCAATTTTGTTTGATACGTTGATTAGGGTACTGATGAATGTCATAATGGGACCATCGATACAAAATTAGGAAATATCCACCTCTCCTACAGAATTCATGATCAGCTGACTGACTCTTGATGGACATTCATTTTTTTTAAATCGTTTTCTTGCATTGGTCCCATAGTGTTTTTTAGTGCACTGCTCTAAACAGTGTGTTTAAACTTTTATATCTTTTCCTCCAAAACTCGGTGTCAGGATAACGGCCTTTTGATGCTTTCTTGTTTGTTATAAATAAAATCTCTGGTAAGCATTATTTCTGTATGAAGTAAAGAAAATACTTTGTCATTATTTAAAAAAATCATTTGCTACATAATTGTTCCTCCTTATAATAAGAAACTATCAGCATATACTTAAAAGAAAATATTATTATTGCTTTACAATCGAGTCTTGCCTTATCTTCCAAATTTAAATATCTGAGTAAATGAACCTATTTTACTACCGCTGGTAATATCAAATACCTACCTACGAATATCAAAGTTTAGGTACTAAACTTCAGGAAATGCGGGTACCGTAAACTTTATGCTGAAAAGTATCAAAATACTGATGAAACTTTACAATTTTCTTCGCTGTAAAATAACTAGATAATAAATTTTTCATTTCCTATAAACTAACATGTATTAAGTAGTAAAAAGAGTAATATAGTAAAGGTGAATTCATAACTCATCGGCTTATTTTATAAATGGAGTCACATTTTGCGTTTCTCTGTCTGATATCTCTGTCTGTCATGGACACCGATATCGCTAGCGTCTCCTAAACCACGAAATGGATTTTGATGCGTTCAATAGACAAAGTGTTTCAAACGGGAGGTGTACATTATGTCGTATAATAACAGGCATGTCGGTAAAATATTTCTCACGGGAAAACATTAGCAGCAGATGTAAACGCTGAACAGGATATCTTTTTAAAGAAAAACATTCCTTTCTTTCTTGCGCTTGTATGCATCACCTTTGCATCTTTCGGGGTCTACCGCGCGCCCACTTGCTATAAGGAGGGACTCAAATTGTGCACATTTTTGCCCAAAGTTCATTCGGCATCCTGGCGATGTGACCAGCCTAATCCCATTTTTGAAATTCTGCCTTCTGACCTACATCAACAATTTGTTTACGGGATTGCAGCGTCGCGTTTTTGACTCGGTCTAGAATCCTCCGAGTATGCTCCATATTTTGTTGGCACACCCTACTTACCTACATTATGTTAAATACTTCTTATAGCTGCGTTCTACTTTCCAAAACAACCAATTTCACTGTATTTTACTATCACAAAAGCGTGAAAAAGATCCTTTATGTTCCCGCCTCTTCCAGCGGGATAGAGGCGTTAAATATACAAAAGAAACGATATAAAGTGATATACTCGCTCTATACGGGGTCGCATTTTATGTGCTCCTCGTAAAATGGTTACGGCCCCAGGTACAAGCGTTGTTTAAGGGTCTCGAACGCCAATAAAATAGCGGTAAATATATAAGGCTTTTATTAGATCATAGCGTCATATTTCTCCACAGAATACGTCGAATAAAAGTGGCAGGTAATATCTTAATATTGAGTTTTTACGAGTGTTTAGAACACTATAGTTTCGGCATAAGAAGTTCGATGTAATTTCACTACACTACTATAAGCGTAAATAAGCATAAATCATATCAGCCACGACCAGCACAAGCCCACCACTTCGAAAAAGAAAATTGATTCCGTGCTTCGGAGAGCTCGATGATCCATTGCTCTCAGTGGCTGTGTGTGTCTATGTTTTCTGTGATAGAGGTAGGAGGCGACAGAAGTAGTAGCCGGATTTAAAACTATGTCACCAGGCTTTTTTGGTTCGTTCCACGACTCTGCGTCCCGCTCCAAAAGATGAAGAAGTACAAACTTTGCTTAGTTTGGGGGTAGATAGCGCTGTATGTCTCGTCCAGGGATAAAACAGCCACAATAGTCCTCTGCTGGACATGGACCTCCCCCTGCTATGGAGAATTGCCATACTCAACATGTTTGGTAGGCGGATTGGCGAGCGCAGTGCAAAATGTTTAATTCACAGGGAACCTTAGTCACTTTTTACGACACCCACCGGCCGAGTTAGCCTTCGGG
Organism: Keiferia lycopersicella; assembly: GCA_029255805.1. Taxonomy (NCBI): domain Eukaryota; kingdom Metazoa; phylum Arthropoda; class Insecta; order Lepidoptera; family Gelechiidae; genus Keiferia; species Keiferia lycopersicella. The sequence continues at coordinate 2,803,562 of JARACZ010000018.1, forward strand.
TTGCAGAGGTCAGATGACAGGCGTTCTATGTAAAAACTTGGTTCGACGTCAGTGAAATCCCCTAGGTTACAACCCTGACACGGAACGGGATAAGCCAAGGAGGATGGTGGGTAGAATTGGGGTGATGTTATTAAAATCTGACATCCCACAGCCTCAATGATACATACTTACAAAAACAATTCCAATTAGACATGAAAACAGTAGCTAAATAAGTACCTACACAATTATTAAGACGCCTCTTAAGTCGTCTGGAGAACTTTCAATTAACTGTTTTAAAATGCGAGTGATGTTAGAGAGCTAAAGACAAGTAGAATAATATTAATTTGGATTCCAGTCATTTCTTTATAAACTGTGAGCGGCTGAGAACTATACCAAGAGCTATTTATTAAGTCTAGAAGCTTTTCAACGCAACACACTTTAATTAAAAATATGAACAGCTTTGTTTGCCTCTATATTACGCATTTCAATATGCGGTGAGAATAATTTTAGTATATAGGATGTTAGGAAAAGTACTGAGTTCCTTTCAAAGGATGAACCAGCCCATGAAACTGAACAACTTTGCCAAAGTTACATAGGTGGAAATATGGAAAAAAAAATTGACCTCACATACAACCTGACTCGGATGGCTGGTACATTTTGGAACTCAGTACTTTTTCTAACACCCTGTATTGTTAATATGTAGGTCGTAAGACAATGAAACTGAACAATTTTGCTCGGGTTATCTACATTAATATCAGCAAACGATCGGGAATTTTGTATGGTAAGGCGAATATTTTTTCTAGTTTCCCGCCATTGATTTTAAGGGTAGGTAGTTTAATGGTCTGACGATCATCATCATTCTCTTTGCCAGATCCCGTTCTCTGTCGGGGTCAGCTACCTAATCTAGGGATTTGAGGTGGAACCAAGTTTTTACACAAAGTGACTGCAATCTGACCTCTGCAACCCGTAGGCACATTCAAATATCACCGGAATTTACAACATTCCACTGTTGGAGAAAACACACAGCTAATTCACTATTATTAAAACAGAAAGCTCGCGACGAATTGAGAACCTCCTTTTCCATAAATAAGTATTCTCATACAAACAGTAAACAAAAAAAAAACAGGCGTACAGTACAGCGTCTAGTTTGCTTAATACCTTTTTCCTGCACCTTTCTCTCTTGACCGAGGATTGACAAAGTATAAACCCCGTGGCTTATTCCAAGCCATCACTGTCCGCAAAGCCGGCGATTCAATTTCCAATACAAAACGTTTTATTCGTACGCCAAAAATGAAGCGAGCTCCTTGTTAAGGGCACCGATTCTCGCTTGACGTGGGTTGCAGGGAGGAAGACGTTTTAGGAAACTATACAGCTCCTATTATTGGCACTTTTTATTAGTTTTTATATTGCACTTACCGAACAAAAAAGTGAGAATAGAAAAACAAATAATGAGAAAACAGACACACAAATAACTTTGACCCGAAGCCGATGTAGAACAAAAAATTGTTATAAAAACGAATTACTGCCTTTGTATGACGAGTCCATTTCTGTAAATATTGACGATGATCATCAATGTGATAAAAAAACTAAAGTTTTTTGACCCGTACGACAGACTTTCCAGAAAAACGTAATTTTGATAAGAACCAAAAATATATCAGCTGACCCGGCTCTTTTCTATGCTAGGTTAAAAAAAAAAAATTGACTTATGATTATTGGGGCCCCATATGCCTTTTCGGGAGAGATGAATTTCCTATCATTCAGTAGCTTTCTCCCTGCATATTTATGTCGAGTTCTACCTAAAGTTCCCTTGGTAGGGCCCGCGGGCCCCGTAACGGTACAGGAAATAAGGGTCGCTGAGGGCTCGAAACTGCCGTACAAAACATTCGAGCTGATTGGCTCGGTAGGCTTCAAGTACAGCAACGGAAGTAGATGATCAACTGAGTGTTGGATAAGGTATTTGAGAGTTCCCATAGCATGAAATCACAGGCCGCCATATACAGGCAGTAAAAAAATTAGCTGCAAATATTTTAATGGGTGAATCAGCCCATGAAACTGAACAACTTTCCCCAAGGAATATAGGTCGAAATATGAAAAAAAAAATTTTGACCTCATCGAATGCCTCAGTAACGTTCAACATCGACGCCCGCGATACAGGTTTAAGGAGCTAGTAACGGTCAAAGGTTAAGCACTAGCCTGTTACTTGTAGGCGGTTGAAAAATTCTGACATCGGGTCGTTGCACGTCTTGGTGTCTCACACAAAAAGAAGAAGGTTAAGCACTTATTACTGCTTACTAAATCTTGTAATTTTTCAGGAATACTCGTTGTAAAACGGCATAATATGAAAACTTTCTAAGCCTGGTGCTAGACCAACGGATGTACACGTACAGCATAGTCTCAGTTAAGTCCCGTTTTAAACCTTTTTGACGTCACGTTTTGACATACTGACCCTAGAACACTGAGAAATAAAAAAAACCTTTAGAAAACTTGCCATTGATGGAAACAATAGTATCTTAGTATCACAAAAATGATCAAAGAACCTGAACTGAAAATTTCTGTAAGATTCAACAGATTATTCTTATATCCAGAGTTTGATGGTTATGATTATGATGATGATATGACGCAGTAAAATGCGTATATTTTATAGCCAATAAAACAGAAACCTGTTGCTGATATTGGTGAAGAAGATCTAAGTACGAACACCATCATAACAATATAATTTATATTACGGTTAAGTGTTTTAAATTTTGACTGGCTAGCCCCGAAGCAGCCTTATTTTTTTTTATCCCACCAGAGTTTATACTAGAAACATAAAGTTATTATAAAAAAGAGAAAATTGTGTTTTACAATTTCAATTTTTACATTGACCCATCCATTTATCTAGATAAACATTGTACTTAACATTCTAAAATTGATGTGATGACCGTTGAGATTCTACTAAATTGGACATACAAAGTATGAAAACGATCGTCAAGATACACAGAAAGATTAAAATTTTGAGGCTGGCCGGAAATCTACTAGGTACCAACACATGGGTTGGCTGGAAGAGATCTCTCATTTAGAGATAAGCTCGCCTTTGCGACAAATTTCTTTGTATTAATTTTCTATACTATTTATGCAATAAATAATATATTATTATTACCTAGCTTAGTTAGTAGAGGGGTATCGCGTTGGTCCGTCATGTCATGTCAACTTTGGCATTCGATGGCTAATGGTTCGAAGTCCTAAAACTGTCTAACCCAGCCTCAATTTCTGACCGACTGTACAATGGCTCAGCTGGTGTTTAGAGTTTATGAAATGCCGCATCCAAATACATTCTGCTGTTGAGTTTTATCGAATCGTATACCACCAAGTGCCGATATCGATAGACCAAGCCCGTATCGCACGCCTGTGGGTCGTTTTTATGCTTACAGGGCACAGATTCTACATTCTGGTTTCGTTTTTAAAATAATATCTTTATAAAATAGGTAAAAATACATTGGACACCCGAACCGATAACCGATGAGAAAGAAACGTTCTCGAATGGCGGCCACGGCTCCGAAGACGTAGTGTTGGACGGCCTCCCAAGGTGGACAGATGATCTGGTGAAGATCGCTGGACGCCAGTGGATGCAAGTTGCGCAGGATCGTTCACTATGAAGATCTTTGGGGGAGGCCTTTGTTGCAGTCGACGTCTTCTGGCTGAAATTATGATGATGGTGACACTGGATAAATTACCTACCTCGTGTAACTGATAAGCCCTCTACTAGAGCCTTGCCTGATAAATAGCAATACTGATTCCCTATTAACAAAGGTTTTGAGATACCAATTTGTTCATTTTCCCCTTCCACTAAAAGATTTCTTGACGACTTCGGTTTCTGAATTAGGGGATCACGACGAATCCAACGATACCAAGCATACGGGGTGTTAGAAAAAGTATTAAAACTTTCTTTCAAGTGATGAACCAGTCCATAGAACTGAATAACTTTCCCCTAGGAGCATAGGTCGAAATATAAAAAAATAGGAACTCCCAAAAAAATGTTCCCCTGCAGTTGATATGGTCTAGTTGAAGTCTAGTTGCCACGGCCATTCGACAGGCTCCCAATTGTCACAAGTGAGTGAGTGATACGTGATTTTTCTGAATCGCCCCTGAATTACTCTTATTTGTCTGCTAAATATTTTTTTAAAATTAAAAAATAAAATTGTTTATTACACAACAAAGGCAAATTTACATGTTGATACCTTAAAACTATGTTTAACACTAATATTACATTTGCTTCTAGTACAGCGAATACCTAAAATCCCACACTAGGCTAGGCCTGTCCTGTGGGAATTTTAAGAATAAGTTACAAGTATTCCTTCTAAATATAAAAACCGGCACATTAGCTTGACAAACAAAGTAAGGTATATGAATTTAAAATGAATCAAATATTGCCTTTATGAAAAAATTGAATTTAAAAATGACTCCGTGCGCTCATGGCTCCAGGCCTGTAACTCTTTTTGGCCTTTGATTTTAACTTCACGGGCTAATAATTCATGAATATTACAAACTTTATTAATTTTATTGTAAAGAAAGGGTTTCCTATACCTACTGAAACGTCTAGCAAACTTGGTTCTCACCGAAGGCAGTGGAACATTGAAAATGCGTCTTTGGCAGAGATCAGAGTAGTTTCTAGAGCTGATCACTTCCCTATGGGCAAGAATGACTGTACTCAGAATGTATAGCTTTCTCACACTAAGCACCTGAGTATCTCCGAAAACAAGCGTTGTTGGATATCGTCTTGGTTTTTTTAATATCGTCTTTAGGACGGCGCGCTGTGCTATCTCCAGCATAATAAGGAGTGAGGAAGCTGCTCCTCCCCAGGCCAAAATACAGTAGGAGAGGATGGACTGGCACAACGCTAAATAAACTGTTCTAAGCAACCGAAAATCTGCCACATCTCGAAGAGATTTCATGATGTAAATTATTTTTCTGACTCTAGCCGATGTAGCAGAAATGTGGTCCTCAAATCTAAGTTTTTCATCCAAAACGACACCCAAGTACTTCGCACTTTTGACCCTGCTTATTCTTTCGCATGTGCATGGCCACACACCGTCCGTAATAATCTAAGTTGTTATTCATATTCAGTCATTGAAACGATGAATCGACCGTCTGCATCGCCCTTAAAATGAGGCTATAAGTCGCCCTTAAATTACGTCTATAAGTGTACGATCACACGGGCATTCATAATGAGAATCAATTAGTAAAAACACAGTTCACGTCCACGCGTTCTCCGCGTGTGTGCAGTTGGTCTGGTCTAATTGCGGCGGCCATTAGACGAGCAATGAGCGCTCCAATTATGGACGCATTAGCCTCCGACGACACCACCGCGACCGATTCAATGGATCGGGAACGGAATCCACTTCGAACCTGTGACAGTAATAAGGGGACTGTGAAATTCGTTTACACTTCTTCTTCTTCTTTTCGTGTGGGACACCGAATCGTCCAACGACCCGATGAACCCTAGTGTCAGAATTTTTCAACCGCCTTCTACAAGTAGCAGGCTTCTGACATGGTTGTGCAACGACCGCAGTCTAAGTGATCATAGACAGCAACCGGGACCTACGGCTTAACGTGCCATCCGAAACACGGAACCATCTTACTTACGGACAATCGGGTGGTTCAGCCCGCAATGTCCTAACCATACTGGGAACAAATTCACAAAGAGACAAATATCAACTTTGTGAGTGACCCACCGAGAATCGAACCCGGGACCTTCTGCGTCAAAGGCAGTCGCACTACCACTGCGCCACATCGGTCGTCAACACTAAGAAATACACTTAAATATCAAGCATGCGGGGAAGGCAGAAAGTGAACAATTGTCACAACAGTCACCCGGTATGGCCACAATTGATGGCCACGGAACATCATAAACGGGTGTCGGAACTGGGGATCAAGGGACTAAGAGACTTAAGGGTTTTATGTGTACTATAATATTTTAGACGACAAGCTGCCAGTTGTAATCATTTTTCTGAAACATTAGATATGGCCACACACCATGCGCAAGAATCTAGGTTTTTTTGAGCCATTGACACGGTGAATAACACCTTCAGCATCGTCTTTAAAAATGCGGCTATATATGTATGATTACACGGGCATTCATAATGAGAATCAATTAGTAAAAACACAGTTCACGTCCACACGTTCCCCGCGTGTGTGCAGTTGGTCTGGTCTAATTGCCGCAGCCATTAGACGAGCAATGAGCGCTCCAATTATGGACGCATTAGCCTCCGACGACACCACCGCGACCAATTCAATGGATCGGGAACGGGCTCCACTTGGAACCTGTGAAATTAGTAGAATGAAGTAAAGATGCCACCTACGCACACCTACCTGGTGACTTGACGGCTGACGCGGTAGCTTGTGAAGCTTCTGGGTTCGATTCTCACTAGGTCACTCACAAAATTGATATTTATCACTTTGTGAATTTGTTTTTGGTCTGTTTAGGATAGGTTGCACCACCTGATTTTCCGTAAAAAAGATGGTTCCGTATTTCGGAGGCCACAATAAGGCCAAATCAGCTCAAAAACCTCCCCGAAAAAGTGAAGTAGTGTCCGGAATTTTCTTAAGTACATAATCATTTCTAGAAATCTCCAAAAAATTAGACTAAATTGCCTATTAATAGTACTATAGTTACCTCGATAGAAAAAAATCGCAAAAAGTTAGCTCTAATTTCGCGTTTTTTGGCCCGATAAGACTAAAAACCTGAACGATGTACCTCCTGGCTCCTGATGTTTCATCTGAGATCGCGAGTGAGTATTTTTTTATTTTAAAAGCGGCCTGGACAGACGGTGGACCGAACTCGTTAGATTTTATAAGCAAATCAAGAAAGTAGATAGAATCAGACTAAATTGTTGAATCTAAATGGCAACAGACTATAAAGGACGTTCCGCCCTTACATCAAAAATTCCGCAACTGAAACAATCCCATGTTAAATATTTAAACTACTGTGAGTCAAAGAAAATTAAAGACTTTTTTTTGAGATATTTTAAGGCGGACATTACGAGAATAGCTCTTTGAGGTACACAACAATGCAGGGATTAAGTTCAGCCAAAGGATCCGTCGTTTATTTATTTTTAAAACCTAAGCTGCTTGGAATCGCAACGGATTTAAACCTACAGTTTACCACTACCAGGTAAACTATTTTCTTGAGTTTCTTTGTACGCTGGATTGCAGCATAGTACATCGGAATTTTGAATATGTTTTTCTTATAAATGAAAATAAGACTTTGGAACGGAATGCCGGTCTCTAATCGTATTCAGAAATCGTCAAATACAGTGAATGAATAATAATTATATTATGTACAAAGATTCTGAAGATATGCTAATCGAGAAATTGTATTTGTACAGGTAAAATGAAGTAAAGTAACCACAGAGGAAATATGTCATTTTGCGTCGCTAGGGGCAGCGCACGCATGACATCTCTTGTCTATGGAAGGAACTTTATGCGTTTTCCAGTACAGACACCTCCTATCTATTCTCTTTTCACTACAAGGGGAAGAATTATAGAAATTATACATACATGTCGAAAAACGCCTTGTTTCGGAAGGATTTGCCATTGAAAGGCGCGTTAAAAGCAAGTGCAATCACACAATCAGCAACATAAAAACTATCGTAAATTCTCGAAGGTGAAGAAATCAAACTTTTCTCTCGCATCCCAAATATCTTGTTTCACTATTTACCCTGGAGGCATAGATCGACGGATTCATCTCGTATTTCGACGGATATCCTGTTTGGGGACCAGGCAGAAATCTCAAGCGTCACGGCAGATGGAATATTCGCAGTCAAAAAGCCGCAGAATAAACTGAAATATCGACGGCATTCGCGTCACGTTTGATTCGGACCGAATCGAGAACGCGCCAATATTGAATCGGCTCTCCGTGCGTCAGCCGCGTCTTGGCCGGGACTTGGCTATGGGAGGCCCATTTGAAAACCACAATTTTTTTTTAGTAATTTGTCTCAGTTTGTATTGGCGCTGAAGACATTTGTTCTTTTGAGTAACGTTAGACAAGCCGACAGGAAAGCGTAGAGTCCAACACAAAAAAAAAATTGTGATGTCACGTTACAGAAAGAACAAGTCCACTAGATAATATTCTTTTTTAAAACAAATTATCTACTGTGTACCTGTACCTCAAGAAGTGTAATTCCTCTGTGTTCGCAGTATAATTCACAGAATACTGTGTACAATAACAAATTTTTAAATGATTGAAATATCTTTATACCATTCGCGTCATGTTTGATTCGGACCGAATCGAGAACGCGCCAATATTGAATCGGCTTTCCTTGCGTCAGCCGCGTCTTGGCGGGGACTTGGCTGTGCGAGGCCGTCTATAAATGGGCCACAAAAAAACCTTCATCATTTCAACAAGAACACGCTCACTGCTGAACAAAGACCTCCCTCAAAGGTTTCTATAGTAAACGATCCTGCGCAACTTGCATCCATCTGCGCAAAAATACTTTAGCCATTTTAAATTTTTTTCAGTCTTCTTTCTTTTGGGACGCCAAGTCGCCTAACGACGCGATGGACCCTAGTGCCAGAACTTTTCAACTGTCTTCTACGAGTAGTAGGCTTTTAGTAATTTGTCTCTGTTTATGTTGTCGCCAAAAATATTTGCTCTTTTGGGTAACGTTAGTCGTTATTTTTGTGACGATACGTTACACAAAGGACAAGTCCACTAGATATTAAAAACGAAGTTCTTACCACTATGCTTGATTTTGTTGCATTGTTCAGCCCAGTTGCAATTATTCTCACCGAACCACATGTTAGAAAAAATTTTTCCAAGAAGCGAGGCCTATAAACCCCAAGTACGTCCCTGCTTTCCGCATCAAGTCGCGCCGATCTCAGATGCATTCCACCCTGATTCCGCCCTGATTCTACCGTTATTCTACCACAGCATTTATTACATTCTATTTCACTGGAAAAATCAACCCAGTGCCAGTGAGAATGTGAAAAATTCGATCCTGGCGCCCCCTGCTGACACATTACAGCACTTTCGGAGTTCTAGAGTGGCAACTCCTTGGTTGTACTTCACTTGAGCTGGTGAACTCAGATCATGAGTAGAAAACTTGGAGGGAACTTTGTGAGCACTAGAATGAAGCTATAAAATTCGATCCCGGCGCCGCCCCCCGCAGACACTTTACATCACTTTCGGAGTGCTGGAGTGGCAACTCCTCAGTTGTACTTACACTTCACCTTGCTAACTCAAAGTGAGAGGAGGTTAAAAATTTAACCTACAACTTCAGCGTGAAAACGTCAGAGAAAGAAGAATTCTAGAGGGAATCTTACGAACACCAGATTGAATGGAACCTTGGCCGCTTTTGAATAACGTATGAAATACCAGCTTAACTTGGCCCCTATCAGAGGTCTGTGTGCAGTATTTTAAACCGAAATTCTACATTGAAATAATAAAATTACAAAGTTAGTTTCAATTTGGAAGCAAAAATTGACCATCAATGGCCGGCGCTCATTTTGCGGGACCTTTCCATTTTCCTTGCCAATTCCCACAAATTGTTTCCCCAAAGTGGTCTGATGATAGGTGTGGGGGATTGCACCCGTTTTTAAGCTCCATTTTAGAGTTCCGTAGGAAGTTGTGAGTAAGCAAATAAAGATCCGTCTGGTTTGATTCTAACGCTGAATTAAATATTTCTGTGGTGCCTCATAATAAGCGATGTTTGATTCAAAATACAGGGTGTAAAAAAATTAGCTGCAAATATTTTAATGGGTGAATCAGCCCAAGAAACTGAACAACTTTCCCCAAGTAACATAGGATGAAATATCAAAAAAAATTTGGACCTCCCATACAGTTGACTCACTCGGCAGCTACATTTTGTATGGGTGGTCTAAAAATTTCTTTCATATTTCGACCTATGTTTCTTGGGGAAAGTTGTTCAGTTTCATGGACTGGTTAACCTCTTAAAATATTTGCAGCTAATATTTTTACACCTTATATCTTGATAGAGAAGTCACAAATAGTGACGACTAAAGAGAGCGACTGGTAGCGATTGGATGGCGAAAACGAGAGATCATGTCTTGTGGCATAGGTGCCCTGGAGGAAACCTGCAGTGGTTATGTATTGCGGTGTTTTATTCTGAATTCATGGTGATATACTTAGCTGTATTCTTATTTGTTTCTCTCTAGCAATTACCACTATGGGTTAAACCACGGAAATTTTAAACGAATTTATAAAGTACACCTACGAGAACCTTCTTTTCTTCTTCCTCTTCTTCTTCTTCGTCTGATCTTGATGGAATTCTGAGGATTGAAACTTTGCCAATGCTAAGGGCACACTATTGAAGCTGTCGTTACCAAAAGTTTTTAACTATCTAACTCATGAAACTTACGGAAATACAAAGAGACGAAAGAAAGTTTAAAAATTATGTACGGAACCAAGTATTTTTTATCGCGTCTTGCACTTGTCCTTTCATTTGAGGCTCACACGCTGCGGTTTCCAGCAATTTAGTTAATTGCGTCACTTCATTTTACTACCATAAAGACCATTGTTTGGATTTGACAGCTCAAAGGAGTGTAATTTTAATTTTTCGTTACTAAAATATCTACAATTTCTAAGCGACTTGACCTTTTGCGAGGGTTCGTGGTAGGCGGAACGCACACTTAACGCACGACGGAGCGCTAAAATATGGCAGCAGTCCGTCAGATCCATACTAGAAACCATCTAGTTAGAAACGTCACTCCCCATAGTAAAACCGCACTCGACGAACGACGCTGCGATAGCGCTGCGGTGACAGCGGTTGAGCGGTTTTAGAATGGGAATTGACATTTTTAGTATGCATCTGACAGACCGCTGCGATGTTTTAGCGCTCCGTCTTGCGTTAAGTATGCAATCCGCCGTAGGAAAGAACTTGGTTGTTCTACGTGAGTTTTGTTACTCCATGGTATTTCAATACAGGAACTCTTGTACGTCTGCTAAGATCATCAAGTTTCGAACAATTTCTCCACGAAGTTAAAAAAAAAGTGTGGTCTAATCTGCCAGTTTGCTGCTCTACCAAAATTTCAACAAATATCTAAATATACTAGAATATTTCCAATCCAAAAGCAAAACTACATAGCAAGCCAGCGGTAACCGGTATTACAACTTGATGAAATTAATCAAGTGGTTCTGACAGTGGACACTGAGGTGACGAATGGCCTATGAAGCAGTGCTCAGCTGGTGTGTCGTTGGAAGTAGAATTTTTATTTCTCCTGTTGTGTGGGCAACAAGTCGATAAACTCTGCAGGCCTGCAACTAGTAGAAGGTGGTTAAAAGGTATGGGAAAAAAATGGCCGTTATCGCTACATACACACACACACACACACACACACACACACACACACACACACACACAGACACACACACAAATCACGTCTATATCCCTGGCGAGGCAGGCAGAGCGTTAACGGCCGTACATACACCGACATCACAGTCGAGAAGCATCTCTTCAACGGCCGACTATCACTCGTTATGTCTTCTTACTTCCGAATTACAACACTATGCGCTACTTGGGTGAATACACCTCACGTCGTCAGGATTACAACTATCTATCAAGATATATAAGTTGTGTTGTGATATCTAGGCGGTAGGCGACTATAAAGAAAAAAAACTCGACCCATCCCTTCGGTGGCAGCCCTAGTCGGGTGTAAATCTAAACTTGATTCCGCTCTTCAGAACTCGACCGCTGTCCAGCAAGAAGGATGGCTTTGTCTGCGCTTTAATTGAAATATTAATTGATTAATAGCCAAACTAAGGAGACAACTAAACGGAGGGAAACTATCAATCATAACGCTGAAGGCTCTAAGATATAGATGAAAATACAAACTTGTTCATAGAATATTCTACGATATCTATCAGTCCGGTAAGTAAATCATCATCATGATTTCTCCAGGGTTTTTTGTAGTACGGTTGAGCTTTGCTCGGATTTATCGCATCTAAAACGTGTTTTGTATCTTCTACTATCTAATAACCACTGTTTATGTAAAAAAAACTATATAGCTTTTTTTTTTTAATATGTCGGCGAAAACATCTGTCTGAATAGAAAGTACTTGGCAGTAATACCCATAGGTAGCCTTTCCAGTACGAAAACTAAATGAAAATTGAGCTTGAAGAACTATTAATCGAATAGCGTCTTTGTTAATTATATAGAGTCGAATAATATGAGGAAACTATAACATATTGTGTTAATACTGTAACAGCTATAATCGAGAATTAATAAAAGATCATAGTTAAATATTGCGAGTAGCCTTGTCGAAGTTCAGATTTCTAATCATATTGAGAACACAACTGTGTCCTATTTTCTCAACAAGCTATTATATGTACTTACCTACCATATGAGCTCCACTCTGCCATAAATGTTACATGTATTCTTACATGCCCAACACAACCAGACGAAGATTATTAATTTCCACAGTTAATAGAAAACTGTCAAAAACTGGAGGGCATTAATTTTACACACCATTAGGTCCAAATCGGGAGCGGGCGAACTCCCAGTGGATATTAGTTCTTGCTAACTCTTTATTAGTGGGGAAATTGTCTTTGGCAAAGGGGTTTTTCTAGTTGATTGGCGAAATAATTTTTCAGATTCGTACCTAATTATTAGCAGAGAAAGTTCTTCTGGTTGATAGGAAAAGTAAGATAAAGCTCATCCTACTACTGCTACAGCCACAACAGTCCACTGCTGGACATGGGCCTTCCCCATTAGGGGGTATTGCCGTACTCACCACGCTTGGCAAGCAGTTTGGCAAGCGCAGAGCAAGATTTTGTAGATATTCACAGGAAACGCTGCTGCCCGTTTCCTGGATTCATCCCTTAGTCGCCTTTTACGACGCCCTGGTTTTTCGTTGCGCCAATTTTGTGGAGACTTGTTCAGTGAACGAATGATAATATTAACAGATATTGAAGGCAGAAAAGAGGATAGTATTTATTTACCTATCATTTTATTTATTTCATTAAGGATCTCCTAATTATGTTATGTGAATGATTATTACTCAGCCACAAAGTAAATAATATACATTATATATTTTCCTGTATGGCCGCGTGATGCCGGCTTAGAATAGTATCACCCCACATCCTACCCGCGGGTGTCGTAAGAGGCGACTAAGGGACTCGAGGGTATTGGTGTATTACAATTATTAGGCGACAGGCTGACAACCTGTCACTATAGTGATACACATGTTTTCTTGAACAACCTTGGAAACAATCCTCAAAAATGTCAGACGTGGCGATAGCGACCGTATTCTTACGGCCGTTAACGCTCTGCCTACCCCGTAAGGGTACCCCGATTGCCAAGTCATTCAATTTATTGTAAACATTAAAATATATTGAAAATATTGATATGGTCACTATAAAATAATGCTTATTAATTAATTACGTAATTAATTAAGATAGATCTCTTAAGTGGGGAATGAACAAATCGATAGCCGACTTGGTTTCAAATGGATCTCATACCTTTTTACGGTTGAACAGCTCAGTAGCGAGACTTGGAATTTTTTATATATTAATGTTTTTGAGGGGATCTCATTACTTTTTGTAGATAGTCTTCCTTTTTTTCTTTTGCGGCTCTATTTCTTGAGCCTCAGCCACGGTTTTTCTCATAGCCCACTCTCTATCTTTATGTGGTTTTCTCGGAATCTTTGTAGTAATGATTTTTGTCAAGTCTGGACGGTAAATGCTTCTTAGTCTATTGTATTCACAAATTGCAGATTCTTGCGCTTTAATATTTCCAAAGTCTATGTTTATAAAATGTAAGCCGCCCAGACTTGTTACTCTTGATAGTGCTACATAAGCTTGACCAGATGTAAATACAGCTGAACCTATATCCATCAGCGCATTATTCAGACTGAGGCCTTGACTTTTATGTATAGTTATAGCATAGACTATAGATATTGGAAACTGTTCGCGATGGACATTAAAATAGCGATAGCGTGTTTTAGAAACTAACAGCGACATCTGTGATTATTTTGCTGGACCAAAACAAAGTATTTTAGGAGCGACAGCAAAATATAACTTGGTAAACAGTACATTTCTATGGAATTACAAAGTTATTTATGCTATCGGTTTATCTAGAAAACTGCATTGAAATTGCTAGATTTTTAAGTTTTTCCTTGATTTATACACTAAACCCAAATTATATTCCAAATTAGAAGTCTCTATGTCTGCTAAAAGTGCCTTAGAATTTTGATGATCGGTCAGTGAGTGAGTCAGTGACAAAATTAAGAACTTTGACTAGCTATAATTCCTAAACCACTGGTTCAAAGTGAACGAAATTTGAAATATACCGTATCTACAGGGCTTTTGATTGATTCCTGAAGTTTAAAGTCTTTTGTTTTATCCACAAGAAAGTTATAAGGTGTTGAAAATGGCCCGAACCGCTTCGAGAAAAGGATGGTACGGCCGTGCCGCTTTCTAGCTCGACTTGGCGGGGGCACTGCCGTGCCCCCAGATAGACAATGACACCACGAAGAAGAAGAAGTAACTTAGGTATGTAAAAAAATTGCCTGACATGATATTATGAAAACTTTACACGCCATTCATTCAAATGATATGAAACAAAATTGGAAATAGGAAAAAAAACCAATTTATTAATGTAAATAATATAGGTACATTTTATTCCTTGTAGCCTTTTTGCAACTTCCAGTTCATTTTATAAAACAGTTCCCAAAATGCAGTTTCCATATGATAAGGCCGTTTTCCAAGATGTAATTCAGTGTCGATGTTGTAGAAATACTGATAATCCTTGTTTACTGGAAGCCATTTCTCTGGCAATAAATCGGTTTCTTCTGGTGTAGGGTTTCTGAAACACAACGCATGCATATTTAACATATTTTTTTCAAATATATGTGAGCATTTTTATCTATAAAGTGCTTTGTTCTGCACTGATGTTCAAAAACCAAGTACAATTTACAAAGGGATCGAATCTTTTATGTTACGCTTACCCAAATTTTGCAAAATTCGCCCACAGCGTCGTCATGCGATCAATAATCAACTGGTCTTCGGGTGCAGCGTCACCTGTGTAACGGTCTTGTATGTCAAATAGGTAACCAAGTTCATCAGCGTGACCAGCACTTCCTACAGTAACGTTCCTCATTTGCTTGTAGTAGTTTCTACCGCCATTGTAGGAAAACACGTAGTAATATACGGCTTTAGCTTTGTTCTCAATATACATTTCTATAGTCCTTTGAGTAGACACTACGTAAGAGAAGGTTGAGTCAAATTGAATTATTGGCCACATTGTTTCAGCACTTATTGTCTCATCTCCCAAATAAAATTGATGTACTAGTTTGGCCATTTCTGACAAATATTCTTCATCAAAATTAAAATAGTCATTAAGCCTATCGGAGATTATGTTTAAGTCATCAAAATATTCTGGTTTCTTATCAGCATATCTTGCCACTTGCTCTTGCTCATTGTGCCCAATCAACAAATTTAAATTTTTAGCTTTTGGTATATTCAAGTTAATCGTATAATCAGTAATAACATTTTCAATTCCATCAAAAGCTTTTTCGACGCATGGCTTAGCAACCAACTTTAATTCGTCAGCTGCTGCTACAACTAATTTGGGTTCTATAGTAGCAAGAAAAGCGAGTGCTGCATTCAAAGATTCAGACTTCAATCCAAGTTTATCCGCCAGTTTAATAGGCGCTTCTATATCAGCTTCATATATTGTGTCACGGGTTAACGAAGTACCACTTTCTAATATAGCGTTGTTAAAAAGTGGCTCTTGGGAAGATAAAACTAAGAAGTCTATAGATCTTCCTCCGCTGCTTGCACCAAATACTGTTACTTTATTCGCATCGCCACCAAAAGATTCTATGTTGTTTTTTATCCACCTTAAAGCTGCAATTTGATCTTTCAGGCCTTGATTACCAGGAACATCTGTATTATGAAGGCACATAAACCCATACAGACCGACTCGATGGTTGATAACTACCAAGATGACGTCATGTCTAACTAAGTATTTTGGGCCATACCGGCCTCTGCCAGCTGAACCACTTTCAAAGTTTCCTCCGTGGATATAAACCATGACTGGTAGTCGGTTTGTAGAAGTTGCAGTGTGAGGCACGTAGATATTGAGTCGTAAACAATCGAGGGTACCTTCTATTTTGTTATTATTATTAGCGTCCACTTGTGGACACTTTACAGTGTCATCATAAGCTTCGAATTCAGTTACAAACTCTGGGTGCGGTAGCGAAGGCTGAAAAAAACTACCATGTTAATATTACATTTTTAGAAACTATACCTAAGTGTTATATAATTGTTTATGTTTGTAAATACGCGCCCGTCAACGTGCTTGCAAAGTATGGTAAATTGGGGATGGTAATACACCCTAAAAAAAGAAAAAAAAAGGAAAAGCGAAGAGAAAGTAGGCCCAGCATTGAAGGCTGTAACAGACGATAATATTGAAATTTGCAAAAAAGCTTTACTTACCCCAAAAGGATTAGTTTCATTAAATTTAGCATACGGTATACCCATAAACATCGAATAATCTCCATCAGATGCTCGTAAACCTCGAATCAACCCCACTTTGGTTTGCACTAGTGGATCTATCCTGGTTCGAGCCCATATGTTTTGGAAAACCAGTGACAATGTCACCAATAGCACTTTCGAAACCATCACCAATATTGAATTATAATTTATATTTATTTAAAATATATATATATATTTTGATATATTACTTTACACAGAGAGATTTAATCGCGAAATGTGGCATACTTTTGCTCCTACATAAAGTTAAGTACCTTGGTCATAAGGAGAGCTAGATTAGATACTTTTGACGAGATAATACTGTGATATAGAATCACAACTTGTTCTCAACAAGATATAGGTATAAGAAATAACAATACAGTTATTCGGGAGTACAATTTTCAAAAGTGTGATAGTTGAAAACGTACACGGAAGTCCACAACAGGGTAGCCCACGTATCACACTATCTATCTACTATACACTTAATGCCTAGGATGGAATTGGTCAGGATAATTATATAAGGAGTAAAAATATTAACTGCAAATATTTTAAGGGGTGAATCGGCCCATAAAACATATAAACTTTCCCCACGAAACATTTAATTTTTTGGACCTCCCATACAAATTGGCTTGGTCTGTCGGTAATTTTGTATGGGAGGTCCAATTTTTTTTTCATATTTCGGCCTATATTACTTGGGAAAAGTTGTTCAGTTTCATAGGCTGGTTCACCTCTTAAAATATGTGGAGCTACTTTTTTACACCCTGTATTTTTACATACTGTAGTGTGGTAAGCGTGAATGGATTTCAGCCTTTATCAATATGATCACCGTGTCATGTGATAAATTATGTTATAATAGCCTTACGCATGCGCTAATTCAAAAATAGAGTTCCTGGCCAGTTGCAGATATAACGGTACCTACTTATTACCACACCTAGCGAATATTTGCTATCCAAATGCAATCTTTCTCAATGGGTGAAAAATAAATATATCTTTGTATAGATAAGATAACATATATTATCAAATGCTGGATGGTCGGTCATCCAAGAAAACAAGTACTCTGGTTTACAGACAGAAATTGAAGTAGCAAGATTAGATTTGATTAAAAAAAAAACTGGCATTGTTTTTGGACACGTCACATCGTATGAAATAATATTAAAAACAATGTATAAATAAACGCTGGTTACTCTTTTGTATCAAAACAGCTTATTTTAGCATAACATTAGAATTTTTAATGTAAATTTAAAAATATCGCGATGAATTACTGGAGGAGATGCTTGTTTTGAGGAGATCTCACACTTAACGCTCAACGCAGCGCTAAAATAACGCATACGTAACGCAGCAGTCTGTCAGATCCAGACTTGAAACGTCCATCCCCATACTAAAACTTGTGGTTACACAGGTCCAACGCACGATGCTGTGATAGCTTAAGTGTGAGAAAGGCCTAATGCATAAATACTTTTTACGGATACCTAACATTTGATGTGGATCCAAGTTTTAGACAGAGCGACTGCCATCTGACCTCTGCAACCCGCTAACCTGACCCGAATCCTAGGTTACCACGTTAAGACACATTCAAATATCATCCGAATTAAAATTTTATTTGATGTGGGTTCATTTTATGTGATTTCATGTGGGTTTCATGACGATGTTTTTCGCTAGTAGTTGAACAATTCTGACGCTGGGATTCATCGGGTCGTTGGACGACTCGGTGTCCCACACGAAAAGATGAAGACTAGTAGTACATGCCGGGATCGAACTCGGGTCTCACGATAAGATTGTAAGACCGGTGGTCCAAGTGGCTAACCAATTTGGCCACTGACGTTCAAAATAATACTAAACCATGATTTTTATCCAGATAGACTAAATTGACATTTGGTGGGTTGCCACGTTATTGTATTTAAAAATAATAAAAAAATAGTGTTGTGCCCTGAATGATCAAGTTATATGATTCAAAGATTATGATTGAATCTTTTTGAAAATAAATTAGGTTAATTTAAATTTCCATTAATAAATTGGCCTTAAAGACAAACATGCTACTTTGTTTGTAACAAACTAACTTCACATTTATTTCCTGTCTGACCTGACAACAATACGTTTTTGTTGTTATCGTCAGAGGATTAGAATTTATTTACCAGGTTCAACACAGCAGCAAAGTAAGTTATATGTTTTGAGATTTTCGCAGTTGCTCACAACACTTAAATTATTAGTATTTACGGGATTATCACCACGATTATGCTTGTTTTACCTCGATATTTCGAAGCGGTTGCACGCTGCATGGTCACGAGTAGACTGTTTTGGCGAATCTTGCTAAGGGCAAACATATCTGTCTACCCTCTTTCTGATACGTCGACTGCGAACCGTTCGGTTGCTCGTACCACTGCTATTGTCATTCAATAATTTCTCACGACACACTATGCTTACAGCATCCACCCACGAATTTGAAACCGAGCCTTTTTTCCGATTGTATGCGTTTAATACTGGATTCCACGCACTAGATAGTTTGAAACCATCTTCACGATTGAAGTTTTTGTACTTTGTGATTTCGATGGCTTCATGCACCAAACGCGGTATACCGTGACGTTCCGTCGATAGCACTTGTGGGTCGTGTAATTCTATCCAATGATTAGTATCCGCTTGGTTAAGGTGTTCCGCTAAGGCTGATTTCTGGGCATCATTGTTTTTTACAGCTCTGATATGTTCCTTTATGCGGTCGACTATGGTTCGTTTGGTCTGACCAGTGTATGAGCTACCACAGCTGCAATTGAAAAGACGCCTGGAGTTTGAAGAGCAAGCGAACCATAGTCGCCTCCCCTCACTCGCGCCACTCATCTCGGTCTCGGGCCTCGGATTGCCAATTTATTCAACATAACATTTTAAATTACTTACAATATTATTCATTGTTGATTTCTTTAAACGATAAGTTTGCGTATAAACGTAAAGAAACGTATACTATTTACGTGACCGAAAGTCAAGTATTTATTATGCATATTTATTTAAAAATAGCTACATCCAGAATACATCTCACAACAGTTCAATGAATAAAATGAATGAGTCAAATCACAACACTAGACTTATGATGACAACATTTTAAAACAAAAAGTGCATTCTTAGCTGTCAGTTTAGTCTATCTGAATAAAAATCATGGTATAATTTAGGATCATTGTAAAAAATATACAGTACGTCAACATATTAATTAACATTTTCGTCCTTTTCGGCACACCGCTTCATTTTCGCGATGTTGTCTTTGCGGAAGATTTATTTGACTTCGGCGCGTCTACGACCACGACATCCTCGTGAATAATGAAAACTAATTATTTCCGCCGACATTATGAATATAAATGGCCTGCGGGCATCTCCTTATTTTTCCCGGACGATAAACGACTCTCTCAGAAATGATCTTCAACAATATTGTCTCTGGGGACACAATGCAAATAGTGTTGTTCTTGTAGGTACTATTACATTGCTGGTTTTCTATAGCAGTAGCAAGTTAGTAAATGGAAACATTAGAAAGAGAAGGCCGCGAAAAACCTACCTAAATCACATAATGCAAAGACTGTTCTTGTAGGTACATTTTGATTGCTGGTTTTCTACAACAGTAGCTGGATAGTGGAAAAGTTGGAAGGGGAAGGCCGCGAAGTACCTACCTGAATCAAATCGGGACTTTTTTGTAGAAAAGTCAGGTCAGAAGCCCTAACCCGACGAGCGTGTATGAAACGACTGATGACGTAGCCGTATGGTGCGGGTTTAGAATAAATACATACATACATACATATATCACGCCTTTATCCCTTGTGGGGTAGGCAGAGCGTTAACAGCCGTAAGAATACGGTCGCCATCGCCACGTCTGACACTTTTGAGGATTGTTTTCCAAAGTTGTTTCAGAAAACATGTGTATCACTATAGTGACAGGTTGTCAGCTGTCGCCTAAAAATTGTAATACACCAATACTCTCGAGTCCCTTAGTCGCCTCCTACGACACCCACGGGAAGGATGTGGGGTGATGCTATTCTAAGTCGGCATCACACGGCAAAAATAAATAGAATAATAAATAAATGAATAGAATTAGAATAAATAGCATCAGTTTTTTAATAGATCGATTTAAACTCGTTTTTCATAGAGTTTATAGCTATACCCGTATATGTTGATCCTTTGATGATGTAGGTATGTAGTTAAGGTACCTATAGTTAGTATTCTTTGGCAGTAGTAACAGGTTAAATAGTGGAATTCCCTGCCGGCGGATCTTTTCCCGGAACAATATAACTTGGGCCTTTTTAAGGCAAGAGTGAATAGGCATTATCTAGGCAAGCATGTACCATCTTCGTCTGCATCTCCACTTACCACCAGGTGAGATGGCAGACAAATGCGGGCCTATTACTTATAAAAAAAAAAAAGTTTCTGTTACAAATCAGATATTTTAAAATACCTTAACAGCCTGCGTCCTGCCTGTGCCCTCTGCTGGACATGGGTTTCCCCTAATTATTGCCATACCACGCTTGGCAGGCGGATTGGCGAGCTTAGTGAAAGATTTTCAGTGAATTCTCAGGGAATGCTGTTGCCCGTGCTATGAGTAATTATTGCTAGGTCGCTTGTTACGACACCCACGGGTAGAATTTGGGGTGATGCTATTCGAAACCGGTATCACTAAGTAGTCACAATTAAGTTAAAATAACAATAACGTTATTTCTTCGACTCATCCCTAGAGCAATCGTTGTGAGGAGCCATCTAATTACTTTCTATAGTAACAGCCCAGTTTATGTTCTCTTGTTCCCGGCCTTTAAGACCTGTCATTTTGAAAAATTAAAATCTGTGTGCATTCGCGGGCGAAAACTAGTTCAAAATTAATAATACAGCAACAATGAATACTTGAAACGTATTAATTACAATTGCAAATGAACAGATCTTTATCGAAAGGGGTTTCTTATTAAGGCTTACACATTTAGGCGGATCGCACACTTGACGCACGACGGAGCGCAAAAATATCGCAGCTGTCTGTCAGATCCATACTAGAAACATCACTCCCCATACTAAAACCGCACTCGACAGACCACACTGCGATAGCGCTGCGATGACAGCGGTTGAGCGGTTTTAGTATAGGGATTGACATTTCTAGTATGGATCTGACAAACCGCTGCAATATTTTTGCACTCCGTCGTGCGTCAAGTGTGCGATCCGCCTTAGAAGAGTACTACTAGCAACCTCTACTTAATGGTTCTCAGGAACGTATTTTCAAACAGTACGTGAACCATCAAATTTAAGGGATCAACTTTAGGCTGGTTACTCTATGTAACCATATGAATAAACAGTATAAGTTGATCCCTAAAATTTCTTCAATGGTAGGTTAGATACCTACTTGAGAATTGCCCCATTATCCCGTATATTTTTATGAGAAGTGTATGATTGGAATCTCCAATTATATTAATTTTAATAGTTTATTGCTCTACCAGCGTGAAATAGGATTGTACTGCGAATTTCAAGTCTATTTGAACTTGCTTTAAGATAGTAAGGAAGCTTTTAACAATAGGAAGTGGAGTTAAATTGAACCACTTTGTAACAATCAGAGTGCCTTTATTGTTCCTGTACTATTAATAACTAATGGCGGACTAGCGAGTGATGCCGGCTCAGAATAGCATCACCCCATATCTTTCCCGAGAGTGTCGTAAAAGGCAACAAAGGGACTTAGGCGCATCGCACATTTAATGCACGACGGACCGCTAAAATATCTCAGCGTCTGTCAGATCCATACTTACTTTAAAATGTCACTCCCAATGCTAAAACCGCACTCGACAGACGACGCTGCGGTTTTAGTATGAGGAGTGACGTTTCTAGTATGGATCAGACAGACCGCTGGGATATTTTAGCTCTCCGACGTGCGTCAAGTGTGCGATCCGCCTTAAGGGACTATCTCCCGTTTTCACAATCCAGTTTCTACCAGCCGCTCTCTTTAAGTCATTGGTCCGTCTGGATAGAAGGCGTCCAACGCTACGCTCGCCGAGGCGTGGCCTTTACTCGAGAACGCCTAAGGCGGATCGCACACTTGACGCACGACGGACTGCTAAAATATCGCAGCGGTCTGTCAAATCCATACAAGAAATATCAATCCCCATTCTAAAACCGCTCAACCGCTGTCGACGCAGCGCTATCGCAGCGTTGTCCGTCGAGTGTGGTTTTAGTTTTGGAAGTGACTTTGCGATATTTTAGCGCTCCGTCGTGCGTCAAATGTGCGATCCGCCTAATTAGCCCAATTTCAGTTGCAATTGTCAAGTGGTACTTGAATATCAAATAGCAATATCTGTAATAAATGACCGGTTAAATGCTTCGAGCTGTCATCATTTGTCAGTTGCACTGCTCTCGCCGCCCCTCTATGGAATTAATACCCGGATATTAAAGTGACCGGACAATTTACGATCTTAATATAACCGGATATTACCGGTAGTAATTGCATTTGATGTATTTAATACATGTCAAGGAGATTTAGGTGCCCTATATAGGTACCGTCTTGTTTACCTAAGATTATCAAACCTACTCAAGCTTAAGGTGTACGGACCGCTAAAATAGCGCAGCGTTCTGTCAGATCCATTCTAGAATTGTCAATCCCCATACGCTGTCAACGCAGCGCTATCGCAGCGTTGTCCGTCGAGTGGGGTTTTAGTATGGTTAGTGACGTTTCTAGTAAGGATCTGAAAGACCGTTGAGATATTTAAGCGGTCCGTCGTGCGTTAAGTGTGCGATGTGCCACTGTTCTTACCATACAAGTTAAGTTCTGTTCTGTTCTTGATTATTAAGAGCAATTCTGAGTGCTCCGGGTTTTAGTCTTTTCATACAAACGTATTCCCCTGTTTTCTTCCCGAGTATAAATCATTTTTACTAAAATAAGGCCTATTAAAAGCATGCCCCTATTTTGTTAAATTTACCTTTAAAAAAAAAACCAATTTTGGATGAGTAGTCCTGGTCACAGACCATAATATTTTACTGTACAATAAAATATATGATTAAGGGTGGTGATAAAATTATTAAACTATCATTCCTTTTGCGATATTTCCGCCTTACATCAGTTCTCTTTAACATTCCTCGCCTAAATCACATCATATTTTAATAGCAGTCCACTGCTGGACGTAGGCTTCCCTAGAGTAATCCCATTATAAGACCCGAAAAAAGGAGGCCTCTTTTCGCGATCCAGTCGGCAAACGGGACCAATTTTATGCTTTGTACGTGGCAGACAAATGTTCATTAAGTTATAGCCTTACCCGACACAGAATACAAAGATGGGTGCTTACATTAACCCAGATGTTATGCAGTGTTAATCAGGATAATCAGCTCCAGTGGTGTCTTCGGCGGTCACGTTCTTCGTTGTTTGTGAGGGACAGCCTTGGTGGGGAAACCGCGGCGTTTATTCAGCGATATACTGTAATTTTATAAGAATCAGTTAATGTCATTGGTTTGTCTTTAATATGTACCAAATGGCTGTTTAAATTACATATGTATATATATTTTCAGTCCTACGACTTTAAAATTAAAGAAAAAGGTTTTTGGTGATCGTCACCCTGTTACAGGAAACGGCAGTACACTAGGACGTACAGGAAATGGTAGTATTTTGCATAAAAAATAACACTTTTTATCACAGTTACTAAACTAGGATTTGCCACCCTCATTCTAATAAAAATCCCTTACCCATCATGGATTGTATCTGTGAATTTTAAAATATTATAAATAAAAAATAAATAAATGCAAAAAATTGCATCACTAGTAAGTAGCGTAATGTTTAAAACCAGCAAGTTTAATGAGTTTTAATAGCATCGTGTGTAGGAGCAGCTGGGAGCAAGTTTTATGAGTATAACAACGGGTCGCGTAGCGGAGCCTTTCGTGAAAACCGCCACGTTTTCGAGGCATAGTGTGTAGGAACAGCTGGGATCAAGTTTTATGAATGTAAAAAGAGCCTTTTGTGGCCGATTTATTTTTGATAATCGCCGTGTTTTCAAAGCATAGTATGTAGAAAAAGCTGAGAGTTTTATGACTGCAACAACTGACTGTGTAGCCGTGAAACTGAACTGTGTGACTAATTCTTCTTGAAAATCTCTGCGTTTTCAAGGCATAGTGTGTAAGAACAGCTGGGAGCAAGTTTTATGACTGTAACAACTGGTTGTCTAGCCGTGAAACTGAACTATGTGACTAATCCTTCGTGAAAATCGCAGCGTTTTCAAGGCATAGTGTGTAGGAACAGCTGGGAGCAAGTTTTATGAGTGTAACAACGGCTCGTGTGGCGGAGTTGTTACGAGCCGCATTACGCTACATGCTAATTAGCTACTGGCTCTTAACTGCTGCTAATTTATGGCCGGAACAAGATTGTAATTTTTCTCACACTCCCGCTTGCATTAAAATAAGCAGATTTTCAGATTTTTGCAGTTACAGTGATTTAAATACCGGGCATTAGCTGTCCGAATCTGTCAGCGACTTTGTATGGGAGGTCGAAATTATTTTGACGTTTCCTGACATATGTTCCTAGGGGAAAGTTGTTCAGTTTCATGGCCTAAATTCACCCTATCAGTATTAAGAGGGCTGTCTCTTACACCCGGCATAGCTTGATACCTGTGACGTTTGTCAGCTTCGGGTATAAGGTCCGTTTTCTTTGTTTTCTTCTCTTTTAGTATAAATCTGTCAAGCGTAACAGTTATCAAGCAAATATTTTTGGAGTAAAGTTTTCTGTTTTTTTTTTATATGTACAATAGTGCTTTACTGGTTAAAGACTGGTATGCTGGTATATTAAATACAATTTGAGCTGATTCGCCTTGAAGCTTTGTGAAATCGGTTTAAATTAGGTATATTTCCTAAACTATACCTGTAGGTACGTACCTACAGTCACGTTAAAAAGTGCACATAAAGGGCCACCAGAAATGGTTCAAAACTGCATTATTTTTATAAGTTACTTTTGTTGTCTATGCAGGTAATGAAACTCTATTTATAAAAATAAAAATACATTAATGTATACATTGGAAATAAAAAGTCATTTTGAACCATTTGAGGTGGCCATGTATATGCACTTTTTAACGTGACTGTACAAGCTAGAAGTTTATTTTATTTTATTTTATTTATTATTTAGGACACATACAGTCATGCATGCAAAAGAAAATACAAACATATTTTGATAAAAGACCTGGAGGTCCATAAAAGAATATAACAATATTGATTATTGCAAACGGTTATGACTTATAATGTTTATAGTTAATAAAGAATAAACAAATTTGTAAATATTTGTGCAGAATAACAAAGAGTTAACTAAAGTTACAAAAAATTATGTTTTAACTGTTTTTTGATCTTATACAAAGAATCATGAAATGGATCAACACTATTTAAGTTATTATTATAAAAAGAACTTACTCGTCTGAAAAACGTATGTCGAGCATAATTAGTTATTAGTTCATTAGTTAACTTTAGGTATCGCTGATAGTACGCACCGAATGAATACCCTATGTTTTTCTCCAAATAAAAGAATTTAAATACCAGGCCAGCATGAGTCGGTAAAACACTAATGGGATAGGCAATTACTGTTCTTTTTCTACCAAGTTATGCCTCACTAGGACGCCATTATACTCCTCTATTCACAATCATTATTAACGGCCTAATATTCTTTTGAACATGAAAAGAATATGAAGAGAAATTGGGAACAGCAAAGTAGGTAAGTCCAGTGGCCTAAAGTTTATCATGCAGAAGTCCTGGGGTCGATTTCCAACGTTTGTTCGCATTATAGGGTTCCGCAACCATAGGGTAAAAATGCGAAGTTTGTTATACAGGGTGTAAAAAAAATTTGCTGCAAATATTTTAATGGGTGAATCAGCCCATGAAACTAAACAACAGGTGACTCGCTCGGCTGCTACATTTTGAATGGGAGGTCCAAAAATTTCTTTCATATTTTGACCCATGTTTCTTGGGGAAAGTTGTTCAATTTCATAGGCTGGTTTACCTCTTAAAATATTTGCAGCTAATATTTTTACGCTATATAAAATCTTCGCTCTCTGTCCGTCTATCACAAAACTTCATGTTACCAATTTTTAAATATTGACTTTTATTTGGTTGACTTCATACATTGACGGTGGTGGCGTTACATGCATCCATGCACAGCGTGCGGTCAGCCTAGCCAGCCCCGAGGCAGTGCCTTTATTTTTTATTTTGTTATCCCAATCGATACAATACTATACAATACAATCATTTATTGATAACAAATAAGTTACAGGTCATCATACATTATTATAAGATTAATATACAAAATTTATTAAATGCCGTGCCGCGTTTCTACTACGAACATAAAATTGTTATAAAAAAGAGAAAATTGTGTCTGACTATTTTCACTTTTTTACAATGGCTAAATCATCTATTTAGTGACAGTATTGTATTATAATTTCCTTACTTTCTAAAAGCATTCATTGTGTATCTACTTGAAAATAAACGATTTAGATCTTGAAATCTTTTAACCCATGATAGTTAGGGGTGTGAAATTTTCAGATAGGCCGTAACTCTATTGCAACCCATACAAAAAACATGGAGTGAGGTATTTTAACCTATTATAATTTAAGACGACAGCTTCGCAACCTGTCACTTATAAATGAATAAAAGAAAATCGAAAAATTTATAAGCGTTGACCGGGAATCGAAACGAATCTGTCACTTATGAATTTATGATAGGTACATTAACATTTCTAAAAGAGCTTTCAAATATTTGTAATGTTACAGCCGTTAAAGTTCTTCTTAACTCTCAAGGTATAAAGGCGTGATAATATGCGTGCATAAGTATGAGTTAATACATTTTTTGTTTTACAAAATCTAATAATTGGAAAAGCGATGTAGGTATTTTATAGGTTGCCTGTCAGAGATCGCTCTTAGCGATAAGGCCGCCTTTGCGCATTTCTTTAGTTTAATATGTCCTGTATTACGTTACTATTTTTACTTACTTTATATTCACAAAACAATGTTACGATAATCTTACGACCCAACAATAGCTACATTACGGAGTAGCATTTGCACATCGTAAGCTAACCGGTCGCGGTGATTACGGTGGTCTCCTAGGAATAATAGTGTTTGGACCCCGATTTGGGACAGCCCTATCGTGTCTTGCAAGCCTTGCAAGCTACTAAATAAATGCTTAGTAGGAGGAATCGGTTCCTTTAGGACCTAACTCATGACTATACAGGGTGTAACGAAAACTTTGCAGGCGTGCTCAGACCATGAAACTGAACAACTTTTTATATAGTGCTATGTTGGAAAACGAAAAAATATTTTCGGCCTCCCATACAAAATTCCAAATCAGCTGAGTGACTTTGTATGGGAACTCGAAAAAAATTTTTCGTTTCCCAACATAGAGTAGTGTATTATTGTCACTGCTGCGTCAAGGTCCTCGCTGCGCTCGGACCTCAACGCAGCAGTGACAATAATGCACTACTTTTTAATATTATAGTCTGCAATCGATTCAAATATGTTGACTTATAACTTCAAGTAATAGCACCTATAACAAACTTTTTACTTGATTTCGATCAGTTAAACAGGTATATTAGACAAGGTAAAGGAAAAAAGAAAACAAACAAAGTTAATATTCAAATATAAATTTATTTTATAGTTACAGGTTAAATGTAAGGAGAAATTAAAATAACAATTATTTGCTTAAAATTATAAAAAGCGTTTGAATAATAACGTATTATTATAGTAGTCAGAGATTATAATGCCTTTGGTTTAAAAAACCGTATTATAATGCCCCCAGGGATAAGTAAAGATTTTATCTTCCTGAACTTGTCTCTTATCATCTTTGGTTGTGAAAATTGACTTGTTGATTCTCTGAGTAAAAATTTTATGGTTTTTTGATCTAATAATACACATATTATCTCGAAGTTCTAAATCATGAAGTAAAGCATCTTTGTACTTTTGAATTCCAAGTTTTTTAGTCACACACTTTTTCTCGCCTTTAGCCTTCTTTATTGAAGATTTGTTAGATTCAATACAGTAAAGTTTTGCTCCTAAACCAACATATTCTGAAATAATATCTCCGCCTAACTCATCTTTGAAATAGCCGGGTACCTTGGAATTTACGTTTGGCATATTATGTATGCTACCTGTTTCAAAATTACTTGTGTCAAAATATTGTAGATTATTTTTCATATCCATGTAGAAATCTTCAGTATATATCAAATACAACAGACTATCAGTATCCGTATAGCATAGTTTGATACTATCCTCGTACATTCGTGTCATGACAGAGTAGTGAAAATTATACAAATGACTTTTTGATAGTTCTAAAATACTTAGACCAATATAAATAGGCTGATCAAGAATCAATTTAGTTTTCTGCATGTGTATAGTTACAAGTGAATCTGATATAATTGATAAGTCCTTAAAATTCGGAGCATTGATGTATTTTTCAGCGCCACAAATCTTATTGGTTTTATTATTGATATCTTTCCATATATTCACCAACTTGACATCAACTTGTTTTCGTTTATTTTCAATAGTTTTACCAAACACGGAGTTGTTTTGTTTCTTAAAAAAGCTGCGTTCAAATTCGGTTTTGGCTTTTTGTCTGAGCGCAGTATTTAAAGAAATATATGGTTCCAAAAACCGAGATTGTTTGAATGTTAGTATTCTATGAATTTTTAAAAGTTTTAATCCATTATTTAAGCACGTTCTTAAATGAATGTAGTGGATCACATACTTGTATTTGTCATAGACACTAGCAATTAATTTATGATGTTTACTGCCAACTGGAGCAAACTTTTCAGCAGCGAATGGTAAATCGGAATGTTTATCATGTAAATTAGAAGGATAATGTAAATCTACTTCCAGAATAAAACCAGTATCCGAATCCAGCGGTACAGACATAATATCAAATTGAGATATTTCATCATCATCAAGAAATCTAAAATCTCCAGTTGGTAGCTTTTGCATCATAGCATACCCATACAAGTTCACACAATCTAAATAAACCAAAAAGCTGCTAGGTTCTGTATCTGTGTAATCAGGTAAATACTGATTATTAGCCTTTGCATATCGATGCGAGCATTGTGCCAGGCCACCCCTTATACCCTTCTCTAACATTTGGTATATTTCTATATCATATACAAGATCTAGTTCAACTTTAGTATGAAACAACATAGCGTCCCAGCTTAAAGATGGGGATGAAACATAGTAACAAGGATCAAGATCATAGTTTTCTAAGCTCATACATCGAAATTTTTCCATTGTGTCACAGAGCAACAGGGTGTCACATTTCAAATATAAATCTGTGAAATCACCTAAGTTCTTGATTTTAAAAGCATTCCAAACATTTATAGCATGATTGTAGTCTTCTTCAGTAAGTGGCTCATTTGTAAGCTTGTTGAAAAACTTCGAACGATCTGGTAATTCAGTCTCTTCGTAGCGTTCCCAACAATCAATATAGTCATAACAATATATTCCTTTCCTTTGCACCATTTCAAATAAATAAGGATCTTCAAAAAATGATTTTCAATGTTTCAAATCGCTTTTTTCCATTGTTTTGACTAAGTTATCAAGACTTGAATTTAAAAAATTGAAAGAATCAATAAACTTCATTTGTGCGACATTTTCTTCATCAACAGGTATTAATTTTGTAAAAGAAATATATTTTTCCTTGTTTCTTGGTATAAGCTTGATTCTGCCAGCTATGTGAGAAAGTTCATTAATAAACAAGTGACTGTCATAACCAGCAAGATTGTGAAATACAATTGGAATAAAAGGACAAGTCTTCGCTTTTAGGTTACAAGTGCTATGAGCTGGACCACGATACTTGCCTGTAAAATGGTCA
This sequence comes from Keiferia lycopersicella, assembly GCA_029255805.1. Classification (NCBI taxonomy): domain Eukaryota; kingdom Metazoa; phylum Arthropoda; class Insecta; order Lepidoptera; family Gelechiidae; genus Keiferia; species Keiferia lycopersicella. The sequence continues at coordinate 2,833,806 of JARACZ010000018.1, forward strand.
TGATCTTTGACAACATCATCATTACTTTCAAATTTATTTTTACAAATATGACACTCAGTACTCAGATTAAAAGAATTTAATTCATCATCTGTCAGTGGAATCATGCTTCTGTTAACAGAAAGTATTTCGTGTAATCGAACTACATCGTTACTCAAACATTCAACAAATTTTTTTGAACAATCTTTACCTCTATAGGAGACAAGAGTATTAAGCTCTGGATTGGAATCACAACAAATATAATAAGCAAAACAAGTAGCTTCATGAACTTGTATATTTTCCACGAATGAAGACTTGTTTTTATCAGAATATTCTCGTAATAAGCATTCGAAGTCACCATAAATTACTATCGGTATTCTTTGAGTTCTTTCAAAATTTGAAAATGTAAGCTTTGTTCCACTTTCAGGCAGAATTGTTTGAACTCTTGCACATTCATGATTAGTTAATTTTTCTTTAGTGTCAAAATACAAGAAACATTCATCACATAAGTGTATCTTTGATCCATGTTTTGTAAGTTGTTTATGAACAAGTTTCTCAAAGTCTTTAATCAAACAAAAGTGGCTTTTATCCCCATCAGTAATGTATAACAAGTTAACATGATGTAACTTTCTCGTTGTTGTTCTGTATAATGGACCTGTTACCATATTTTTATGATCGACTCCATAAATGTTCACACTTACAGTATCATTATTCATTTCAAAATTCCGAATATCTTCAAAACAAGGAGGGAAAGACATATCAGAAGTATTGAGCAATTTTGAATAGTGAGGATATGAAGATACTCGATTAGGATTTTGTTTTGCGGGATACATGTGCGCTACAATACACCAAAGGAAACAGTGAGAATCTTCATTACGAATATTTAGACATGACTTTGTATTAACAATACGCTTTGGTAAAGACAAGTATGTTCCAGCTCGCAAGGGATTGTATTTAACTATATTCAATTCTAAGTGACTGGTTGACTGAATTGCCCATCCTGACTCAGACATTTCAAAGTCTATTGATTTAGAAACCAGCTTATCTGAAAACCCTTTATACAAAAACGATGTGTCTGTGCTTTGGAGTACTACTTCATATTTCGTATTAAAAGATTTCAAAGATTTTTCATTATTTTTTGGAAGTAAGTAGTTAACAAATAGTTCTACATTAACTTTAATAGAAGTGTGTTTTTTTAAGGAACTTTTTATAAGACTACATACTGTTTTAGAGACTTGTTTCATAAAAGTTTCAGGTAGAATAATAGTTTTCTGAGGCTGGATTTTATAGCTAACAATTCGATTTCTAAAAGCAGTAGCTATGATATACACATCATCGAATTGAGTACGTAGTAAACAATTAGATTTATGAACGTTTGACTTTTTATGCGCAGAAAATTTCGAGACAGGTATATTGCAAGAATTACAGAAAAACATGATTACTGTCTTTGATTTTTCAGAATTTGAAATCGAGATTACTGATAGTACCAAAAAACCAAGACTTTTGTTTGAGCTGTTTTGAGATAAAAAGAAGTCTAAAAACTAAAACCCGACTACTGAGATTTCGCGCTCTAAAAAGTAAGAAACAAGAAATCTGAAATAATAACTACTCACGATTGAATGTGTTTTTCGTCTCCAAAATTCATACAAAGTAAACAGCTATTATAATTTATTTTCATGGCAGTTTAATATAAAGTTCATAGCGGTTTTCAGGTGAAAGCTGTGGTCGTTTGCCACGTTGCCTTATTTATTTTATAAACTAGATAGTACTAGAACACGTGGCAAACGACCACAGCTATCACCTGAAAACCGCTATGAACTTTATATTAAACTGCCATGAAAATAAATTATAATAGCTGTTTACTTTGTATGAATTTTGGAGACGAAAAACACATTCAATCGTGAGTAGTTATTATTTCAGATTTCTTGTTTCTTACTTTTTAGAGCGCGAAATCTCAGTAGTCGGGTTTTAGTTTTTAGACTTCTTTTTATTTTAATTATTTTGGGGTTGTAAACTTAAATTTTCACGATTGTTTGTTGGAAGATGTAGGTAGGTACGAGTTTAAACTGTATTATGATTTTGTTAGGTGTATATAAAATATGCTAGTAACGACCCCCCCTGGTGATTTCATTACCAAAACAAATGTTTCAGTTTCTTTACTCAACCCCCCGTGTCGATGCTTGCAGCTGGTTTCATCACCAAAAAAGATGTCTCCGTTTCTTTTTCTGCGAGGGGGGAAAGCCCCCCTCAACCCTCAGGGTCGATGCTTGCTGTTGGTTTCGTTACCAAAACAGATGTTTTCATTTATTATTTTAGCTACGTATAAAATTTAATATGAATTTATGAAGCGTTAAAACGACAAGTTCTAAGAAAAATGCACAAATATCTGCTTTTAGAATATTAGTTGTAGAATCTTTTATGTACATACATAGATGTACCTATCTATACATACATACATATAAACACATATCACTCCTTTATCCCGCTTTCGCTCTGCCTACCTATCTATGTACGCGTTAAATTAATTTATATGTAATAATTCGCGGTACCTTCAACTTGGATCCCATTACATGAGATGAAAAATATGACAGTTCGTTTGATATCCAACACGACATAAACCTTATTCATACATATTTTACATGCAGTAGCAGTACGTATTGTGACTTAAACGTCAATTTTGGTGCAGCTACTCAATTGAGTAAGTCAAAAGTCTCAGACAACAGATGTCGCTGTTAGTTTTCCTAAAACGCGAATTGGCTTAATAGCACTACCTTTTTCAAAAATTTTGGAAAGTGCGTGTTCCCCTAAAAATAAGAAATTTAACCGCAGTAAAGAGCAGCCTATGTTTTATTCTAGACATTATTTCATCTTTGTACAAAGTATCATTTGAATCTATTCAGCCGTTTTAGCGCCAAGTCCTAACAAACACATATCCGCGTTTATAAATTATATAAGGAATTAGGAATTAGGATTAGGATTAGTAGGATCTCTTATGTACCTACCTATCTATGCGTTAAATTAACTTAAATGTGATAATTGTCGCGGTACTTTTCTACTTCGATCCCATTAAATATGATGAAAAATATGTCAGATCTGAGCCTAAGGAGCAGTTCTTTCTTACCATAGCTTATACACAGATATTTAGCGTATGTAGTGCTATCACGTTTTGTCTGCCTTCCGTTTTCATCATCAGATCAGCTCCACGAGTATGGCACATACCGACACCACACCGATACCGATACCAATGTACCTGCTGCTTGTAGAAAGTGGTTGAATTTTTTTGACATAAGGGCTCATTGAGGACCAATGTGGCGCAGTGGTTGTACGATTGCCTTTGACGCAGAAGGTTCCGGGTTCGATTCTCGGTGGGTCACTCACAAAGTTGATATTTAACACTTTGTGAATTTGTTCCCAGTCTGGTTAGGACATTGCAGGCTGAACCACCCGATTGTCCGTAAGAAAGATGGTTCCGTGTTTCGGATGGCACGTTAAGCCGTTGGTCCAGGTTGTTGTCTATGATCACTTTAGACGGCGGTCGTTACACAACCATGTCAGAACCCTGCTACTTGCGGTTGAAAAATTCCGACACTAGGGTTCATCGGATCGTTGGACGACTCGGTGTCCCACACGAAAAAAGAAATTGAATCGTTAGACGGCTCGGCGTCCTACACGAGAAGAGAGAAAGAGAAAAACCGATGTACCAATTTCATACTAAATTGACATTGCGTAAATGCAAGAAAGTTTCAAACTTTCACCTACATTATATATATTTTTGAAATGTGCTATTTAAGCCCTTTTGTTTGATACCCAACACGATACCACTTGAAGAAAAAAAATTTTTTGTTCGTATCTTTATGCACGCTAGAGGGCGCCATGCTCACTTTATTGTGACATGACATAGCCTATAACCATCGGACTGTTCAGACGCTTCTATTGACACCTCATTTGTCAAATTCTGATAAGTAGATTCGTAGCTAGGAGGGAACAAAGGAATTATTGCCACATACATACATACATTCCGGTCAAAATCATAACCCTCCTTTTTGCTTTGCTGTAGTCGGGTAAAAATACAAGATTATTAGTTATAAAATCAGCAACACTATGACACAAAGATTATTGTACAAGAGTACCGAAAATAAATCATAATACAAGTACAAGTATATATTTTTTACCCGACTACAGCAAAGCAAAAAGGAGGGTTATGATTTTGACCGGAATGTATGTATGTATGTGGCAATAATTCCTTTGTTCCCTCCTAGCTACGAATCTACTTATCAGAATTTGACAAATGAGGTGTCAATAGAAGCGTCTGAACAGTCCGATGGTTATAGGCTATGTCATGTCACAATAAAGTGAGCATGGCGCCCTCTAGCGTGCATAAAGATACGAACAAAAAATTTTTTTTCTTCAAGTGGTATCGTGTTGGGTATCAAACAAAAGGGCTTAAATAGCACATTTCAAAAATATATATAATGTAGGTGAAAGTTTGAAACTTTCTTGCATTTACGCAATGTCAATTTAGTATGAAATTGGTACATCGGTTTTTCTCTTTCTCTCTTCTCGTGTAGGACGCCGAGCCGTCTAACGATTCAATTTCTTTTTTCGTGTGGGACACCGAGTCGTCCAACGATCCGATGAACCCTAGTGTCGGAATTTTTCAACCGCAAGTAGCAGGGTTCTGACATGGTTGTGTAACGACCGCCGTCTAAAGTGATCATAGACAACAACCTGGACCAACGGCTTAACGTGCCATCCGAAACACGGAACCATCTTTCTTACGGACAATCGGGTGGTTCAGCCTGCAATGTCCTAACCAGACTGGGAACAAATTCACAAAGTGTTAAATATCAACTTTGTGAGTGACCCACCGAGAATCGAACCCGGAACCTTCTGCGTCAAAGGCAATCGTACAACCACTGCGCCACATTGGTCCTCAATGAGCCCTTATGTCAAAAAAATTCAACCACTTTCTACAAGCAGCAGGTACATTGGTATCGGTATCGGTGTGGTGTCGGTATGTGCCATACTCGTGGAGCTGATCTGATGATGAAAACGGAAGGCAGACAAAACGTGATAGCACTACATACGCTAAATATCTGTGTATAAGCTATGGTAAGAAAGAACTGCTCCTTAGGCTCAGATCTGACATATTTTTCATCATATTTAATGGGATCGAAGTAGAAAAGTACCGCGACAATTATCACATTTAAGTTAATTTAACGCATAGATAGGTAGGTACATAAGAGATCCTACTAATCCTAATCCTAATTCCTAATTCCTTATATAATTTATAAACGCGGATATGTGTTTGTTAGGACTTGGCGCTAAAACGGCTGAATAGATTCAAATGATACTTTGTACAAAGATGAAATAATGTCTAGAATAAAACATAGGCTGCTCTTTACTGCGGTTAAATTTCTTATTTTTAGGGGAACACGCACTTTCCAAAATTTTTGAAAAAGGTAGTGCTATTAAGCCAATTCGCGTTTTAGGAAAACTAACAGCGACATCTGTTGTCTGAGACTTTTGACTTACTCAATTGAGTAGCTGCACCAAAATTGACGTTTAAGTCACAATACGTACTGCTACTGCATGTAAAATATGTATGAATAAGGTTTATGTCGTGTTGGATATCAAACGAACTGTCATATTTTTCATCTCATGTAATGGGATCCAAGTTGAAGGTACCGCGAATTATTACATATAAATTAATTTAACGCGTACATAGATAGGTAGGCAGAGCGAAAGCGGGATAAAGGAGTGATATGTGTTTATATGTATGTATGTATAGATAGGTACATCTATGTATGTACATAAAAGATTCTACAACTAATATTCTAAAAGCAGATATTTGTGCATTTTTCTTAGAACTTGTCGTTTTAACGCTTCATAAATTCATATTAAATTTTATACGTAGCTAAAATAATAAATGAAAACATCTGTTTTGGTAACGAAACCAACAGCAAGCATCGACCCTGAGGGTTGAGGGGGGCTTTCCCCCCTCGCAGAAAAAGAAACGGAGACATCTTTTTTGGTGATGAAACCAGCTGCAAGCATCGACACGGGGGGTTGAGTAAAGAAACTGAAACATTTGTTTTGGTAATGAAATCACCAGGGGGGGTCGTTACTAGCATATTTTATATACACCTAACAAAATCATAATACAGTTTAAACTCGTACCTACCTACATCTTCCAACAAACAATCGTGAAAATTTAAGTTTACAACCCCAAAATAATTAAAATAAAAAGAAGTCTAAAAACTAAAACCCGACTACTGAGATTTCGCGCTCTAAAAAGTAAGAAACAAGAAATCTGAAATAATAACTACTCACGATTGAATGTGTTTTTCGTCTCCAAAATTCATACAAAGTAAACAGCTATTATAATTTATTTTCATGGCAGTTTAATATAAAGTTCATAGCGGTTTTCAGGTGATAGCTGTGGTCGTTTGCCACGTGTTCTAGTACTATCTAGTTTATAAAATAAATAAGGCAACGTGGCAAACGACCACAGCTTTCACCTGAAAACCGCTATGAACTTTATATTAAACTGCCATGAAAATAAATTATAATAGCTGTTTACTTTGTATGAATTTTGGAGACGAAAAACACATTCAATCGTGAGTAGTTATTATTTCAGATTTCTTGTTTCTTACTTTTTAGAGCGCGAAATCTCAGTAGTCGGGTTTTAGTTTTTAGACTTCTTTTTATCTACATAATGAACATATTATACGTGTAAGTAAATAGTATCATATAAGTTGGTTATATAATTCTCTAAACGATTGAGAAAACTGCTTTAGTTTAAACATACATCCTAAATTATTTGAATTGGATACAAAATAGGCTGCACGCTCTGAAATTCTTTTTTAGCTGCTTTCACCAACTCAGTTGTAGCTTTCCAGGTCGGTGAATCAGAATTAACAGCACCTTTGTATGATACTAAAGCAGTTTTCCATCTATCAGTGCCCAGCCGCTCCGCCTCTCGAGCGCTGTACACACGCAGCTCAACGTAATATTCGCCTCGACGTGTGTAGTCACGTTGAAACGACACTCCCGAGCCCGTCATGCGAGACAAAAAGCTCCGAAGCGCTGACGCACGAACTGGCTCCTGCTCCTGCAGCTCTTCCTCCTCCTGAAACGAACGAAAGACAAAGTTGTAAATGACCGTTTTTTTTTTTCGTGTAAGGACAGCTTTGGTGTAGACAGAAAACGTGAAGCATAGAATCGTATCACTTTATCAGATAATCGGTTCAGTCTACAGTGTCTTAACAATGAAGCAGTACAATGTCTTAACTAAGGAAACATGCTTAAAACTGGCAAATGACGTTTTTGTTTCCCATCCTCCGCCGGGAATCGAACCCGGGCCTCCTGATCGTAAGTCTAAGCGTTAGACCACTAGACCACGGAGGCGGTGGATACAAACGATTAAAAACAGCACTAGATTGAAATAAACTAAAGTTGTGTTACACATATCACTTTACATTTACATCACATGAGTCATGAAATAAATATAAACTCCAGCTTACCTCTATATATTTCTTGGTTTTACGTTTCTTAGCGGGAGCAGGCACGATGCAACTTTCAGCTTCGGAGTCGCTGTCCGATATATCACCAAATAAATCTTGAACCGATGGCAGCGAGCGTGCTGGTTGTGAAGCAGGCGGCGCACCCTGTTTCTTAGCACTCGGCTTCGGTTTGGCCGAATGTTGTCTCGAACTAGATGCCGCTGGTTTGCTGCTCGCGGTCTTCTTTTTAGGCTGGGGCTGGACAGCGCATGCTTGGCGCTCTTCCGCCTCGGAATCAAACGGGTTAAAAGGAGCAGATGACCTGAAATTAAACAATAACTGTTTAGTAAGACAGTATGGAACAATAAAAGAAATATGGATGAGAAAAAAAAAATGGACACACATATCACGCCTGTATCTCATACAGTGGGTTAGGCAGACTTGCAATAGAACAATATAAAAAACATATAAAAATATATAGTAGGTACTTACATACTTTTGCGGCTTTGTAGTTTCTTCCAGAGATGTTGCACTGAGAAGGGTTTGACCCGAATGTTTGATCACTCCAGAGCACCTCATTATTTTATAGAGCAAGGGTTTACATGTGTTAATCATAATGCAACGAGGAATCAGAAATAGTAAAAGTTATTCAAAATTATGTTCTCGGTATAGTGAATAGAGTTCATTATTGTACTAACATCTTTGCTATGTGTGCACTCGCGAACCTTAAAAAAATACTGACGACGCGTCGCTGCAGATATCCGAGACGAAAATCTAATAAGGAAAGCCTAGGTACTCTATCAAACTATAGAAATGTGCCGTGTATCCTGTTAAATTGGTTTTTCACTATTAATCCATGTAAAAGCTAAACGATGCATGAACTATGACACACTATGAGCGTATCAGGTACCATCGGCAGCAGTTCGAGTTATCTACTTAAGGATCAACCTGTACAGAGTATTCTTAAAATCTGTATGGAGCACCAGTTTATGTTGATCCCTTGAATGGGTAAAGCGAGGTTCTGCGAATAGTACATATGGGTAGTAATTAAATATATGTGTCTATGTATGTATGGTATATATGCATTATACATGTATGTACCTATTGTTCTACATCAGAAAATCACGTTTGTGTACCCTAGAGAGGTAGACAGAGCATCAAAATCCTATTAAAATAAAACTAACTGCTACACCTGACTAGTGTCTATTTAAAAAAAAAAAGCAGTTACATAATGAAGCTACAGATAGGCTTTCAACTTAATCCTTTTGCCCGCAGGGCACCCAAACGTGAATCCTAATAATAAATTTGTTTCATCTCTTTACTCAAAGAATAGGTTATAAATAAGGAAACAAAATAGCTTTATTTATTCTCGACTCGTTTAATTGATCAAATAATTTGGTGTAAAAATTAGAGCTTATAGTACTTAGTCATAGAAAATAAATGTGCAGAGGGAACCGTTAGAATAACGAGAGTGTACGAATGAAAACTTATCTTGCTCAGATTTAATTCACACTCAACACAACTATATGCTCAAAGAACCTCTACATGTGGATTAAAAACACTCCTCCCACTTGATTAAAGTATTTCACTATTTAAGCAAATGTACCTTAATAGTTTGTTTGAGTCATATCTTCACTTTGGTGTTAGCAAAGTTCTCTCTAAATATTTATTTGCTCTGAGATACTACTTTACAAAACTTTTAACTTTGGGTTCTCACTAATACAATCCGCAACAAATTATCTTAATAAAAATAAGCTGATGACATTATGAATAAAAATATATAAGTATACGCTGAGTAGTAACTGTAGGTCATTAGCAAGGGTCACTAATTATAATTACACAAACAAATAAAAAATCTATTATACTTCGTTACACCGGCTTATTTTCCTCGCAATTTGCTCAACAATACTTTCAGTCGAATCTAAAATTTCATCATATTGTTCATTAACTATATATTGCACCATCACTTCATCGTATTCAGCACTATCGTCGAGGCTTGATATACTGATTTTAATGATACGCCTTCCTTTTTTCACCTTCTTTATTATATGAGATGTGAGATCACTTGATTTTTTTCTTTTATTAGTTTTCCTTCGATCTACTTGATTTGTTCCTTGCTCTTCCGTGATCGCAGTTGGAATCGGAATTGAACTCAAACAGCTATCTTGATATTTGAGGTAAGCGTCCAGATCTTGAGAATATGGAAGCACATCAGTATCTAAACCCTGAGAATAAAAGAATGGCCTGTTGAGGTGTTCCTTTTCGTTAGGCTGCGACCCTGCCATACTCTGAAACAAATTTTACGTAAACTTATGAATGAAAGTTAAATGTGGAAGTGTGCCTCAATGTATTAACAAAGAAAGAACATTTGAATAGGTGATTGGATATAAGATTAATACTCACCAATTTTTTATCCGTAAAATAAGTATAGGTATTTATTTTTTTAACACTTGTGCTCCTTTGAAGTCTCAAAAGAAACTATTTCTTTTTTCAGTCTTTTTATACTTTTTACCGTTGTTTTTTTTTTTTAAATATTGGAATAGAAAGCATTCCCAAACTGTTGCACTCGCATGCCGCTTCGAGTCGTGGGGGTCTGAGATTGTGTGCAGCATCAGTTTGATCGTAAGTAATCGTATCATCATATTCTATTGGTAGGTAGGGTTGCAACTCAGATAAGTTTCAGAACCGCTGATCTGAATTATGATGATGCATTAAAAATGACTAACCATATGATTGACCTAGAATGTTGTTTTTTGCTGACTACTGCTTAAGGGCGAATATATGAGTCAAGGTCACATAAATATCGCACCAAGGCACTTACCTAAGTAGGTACCTATATAACATACATACATACATACATCAATCACGCCTTCATCCCTTACGGGGTAGGCAGAGCGTTAACGGCCGTAAAATAATTATAAAATAACAACGTTTAGTTGTTTATTCTGAAACTACTCAACCGATTTTAATTTATATTTTGTCATATAAACTTAGTTAGTTATTCAGCTAACAGAAACTAGCTACTTATTACAGCGCATTTTAAAAAGCTCACGAATTTAACGACGGGGGTTCAGGTAATCGTGAGACAAAAAGTATCACTTTAATGAAATATTTAGGTCATTCAAGACTTTCGCTTGAACTATGCCTACATAATAAAAAATAAAACAAATTAGTTATCAGAAAGTAAAATGAAGCTAATCAAACAACTCGTATCATTGCCGATCGATAAAATTGATGCTGATGATCATGGCTCTAAAAACTCTAAACATAGTTTACTTTTACCTAACTCCATTCGTTGCATAATATGCGGACCTTCAAATTGTGGTAAAACAAACACTATGTTAAGCTTGTTGCTACAAGAAAACGGTCTTAAATTTCATAATATTTATATTTACTCGAAAACTACTTTTCAACCCAAATATCGTTTTTTGGAAGAAGTCGTAAAGAGAGTTCCTGACATCAAACTTTTAATGTTTCAAGATGAAAAGGATGTCATATCTCCTAGCGATGTCCTAAAAAATTCCGTGTTTATTTTTGATGATGTGGCTTGTGAAAAACAAATTAATATCTGTAATTATTTTTCTATGGGTCGACATAAAGAAATAGACTGTTTTTATTTATCGCAAACATATGTTAAAGTACCAAAACATTTAATAAGAGATAATGTTAATTTGATTATAATTTTTAAACAAGATGACATTTACTTAAAGCACATCTATGATGAGCATGTTAATTCTGATATGAGTTGGCAGAATTTTAAGTCCTTAGCTTCAAACATATGGACAGATCCATACACCTGTTTAATAATTAACAAAGATTGTGAGTTAAATAATGGAAGATACAGGAAATCATTTGACGTATACGTCAAATTTGAATAGTTTGATGCTACAAATAGAAACTACTATTCACGGTAAATTCCATTAAAGCTGAAGCTATAACAGTTAGTAGAAGTGTTTTAACTCGCTTCAGTTTATTTAATATGGAGTCTAACATTAAAGAACAGTTAATAAAATCAGTAAAAAATATAAAAAGCAAATTGCAACAAATGCGAAAAGATGAGGATAATTTAGAAATAAAAAATCGAAAAATGTTTAAACCATTAACCGACCCCCTGGAAGCAATGGTTGCTCTAAAAAAAGAATGTCAGAGTCATGGTAATGCTAATGGCATCAATGGTAAAGGAAATGAAGAAATATATGACCAAAGTATTGAACTAGAATCTCACAGTAATAGTAATGACTCTTTCGATGATAATGATTTTAAAACTCCTGTCAAGGAAGATAAAGAAACCAAATTAAACACATTCCATATTCAAAGTGACAACAAAAACATGTATGTGCCTTACGGCGTGAGAGATGATGGGGATAAATTAATGATTGGAAATGTTTCAATAAAAATTAAGCAAATTGGAGAATCTGATTCTAATTATTATTCTATACTGACTTTAAAAGATAAGAGTTATGAAATGACACCCGGTTTATCACAGCTTTTATTTCAAAATAAACCTGATATTCGATTGATAACTGAAACAGACAAACTAACGTATAAAGATATTTTGATTCATACAAACGCACATAAAAGGGGGTATGAAGAATCTGGTCAGATACAGGGGAATTCAGGAATGAAATATTCTCAAATTATTAAACCTCTATTCTCGGAAAATATGTCAAAAAACGTAAAACAAGGTGGAAATTTACCAATTTTAAAAAAATATAAATCGGAAACAGATTTAGTTTATTGGGATGATCCTAATGAGCTAGTTGATAGATTAAAACTCTTGATCGCCTCCAAGGACGCTGGCAACACAAACCATGACAATGAAATAATTTCGATTTTAGAAGAATTGAAGGAAGCTGGCATCATAAAGGAATAAAAAGGGCCACAAAATTTCAAATCACTTTATTTAATCATAGTTAGTTGACCATGAACGTTGACAAGTTTGGACATAATGTTTTTAAAAAACATAAACATAATGATTTGCAACCAAATACTATTTTAATAGACAGTGTTTGCTTCGATGCTAGAAATCGGATCATCAAACATGTTGGGTCACCGGAAGAATTGAAAGACTGTATAAATAAGGAATATGTAGATGAAACTGTGAAGAGTTTCTATAAAAGCCTCGAAGAATACATTATTACACAATCAGCCAATTATGCTACCAAGAAATACGTTGATGAATCTGTTAATAATTGGTCTAGTAAATTAAATAATAACATCAAATCTTTTCAGCAGTCCCTTGCTCAAATGCAAATAGAAATAAATAACATTAAACAAAACATTGATACAGTATCACAAAAAATTAAAAAAAAATGAGTAAAGAAAATGTTGTCAACGAAATACATAAACAAGCCAGAAAAAATTTTCCTCGTAGACATGTTGTGATGAAAGACATTGATGATTTATGGCAAGCTGATCTTATTGACATGCAATCGCTGTCAGGGAAAAACAAAAACTTTAAGTATATTTTAGCTATAATTGATACTTTTTCCAAATATGCATGGGTGTTTCCATTAAAACAAAAAAGTAAAGAACATGTTACTCGAGAATTTGAAAAACTATTTAAAAAGGGTCGTATTCCGAAAAATTTACAAACTGACCTAGGAACAGAATTCTATAATGAAAATTTAAAAAAAATTTTAAACACTTACAATGTAAATCATTACTCTACATACTCCACGAAAAAAGCCTCGATAGTGGAAAGATTCATAAGAACTTTTAAAGGTATGCTGTATAAACATTTCAGTTTTCAAGGGAAATATATGTGGATTAGTTTGCTTTCTAAATTAATAGATATGTACAACAATACAATACATAGAACAATTGGTCTTAAGCCCATTGAAATTAATTCTAGAAATAAAAATGTCGTATTAGAAAAATACCAAAAAATGTTCCAGGCAAACTCTAAAAAAGAAAAAGCTAAATTTAAAGTAGGGGATTTTGTTCGAATAAGTAAATATAAAGGAACGTTTAAAAAGGGGTATACTCCAAATTGGTCCACTGAAATTTTTACTGTAAATAAAGTTCAGAATACAAGTCCTATTACCTATCTTCTAGAAGATGCTAAACACCGTCCAATCCAAGGATCATTTTATCCACAGGAGTTACAAAAAACTAAACATCCTAACATTTACCTCGTAGAAAAAGTAGTAAAAAGTAAAGGGAATAAATTATTTGTGAAATGGTTAGGTTTGCCATCAGAAGAAAACAGTTGGATAAATAAGTCAAATGTATTATAAATAAGATAACAATAATAATATTATCATTTCTGTTTAGTAATTGCTTCGGTAAAGTGTGTTGTAGCTTCTTACCTATTTTTTTTAATAAATACAAAAATTATGAAGAACAAATATAAGAAAAATGTTGATGAGAAGAATAAAAAAATATATATTTCAACCGGAACAAAAAATGTTAAATGTGGTGCTGGAATTAAAAAATCATTTCAAAATATTGTTTCTCTTACCAAGAATCATATAAAAAAAATTAAGCCAAAATGTAAGAAAGCTGCTATTGATTTAGCCATTGCTGTTGTAAAAGAACTAACTTCAGATTTGGATTCCGTTAACATACCGCGAGTTATACCTGTACCAAAAGTTGGTGGATTTCTTCCTTTAGTGCCTATATTTGCTGGATTATCTGCTGCAGGAGGTTTAGCGGGTGGGGCAGCTGGGATTGTAAGAGCAGTAAATGCTATAAAAGCAGCTAAAGAACGTTTGCAAGAACTTAAAAGGCATAATAAGAAAATGGAAACCATGCATATTGGAAGGGGGCTTCAACTGAAAGCATTAGGAAATGGTTTAGGGCTCTATGTAACAAATAAAAAAAACTAATTAGAAGGCTACCTAAAAGAGCACTTACCAACTTAGATTTGCTCAAATTTTGTAAAGATATTCCGTATTTTAGAGGAGTATTTATGAGAGATGAATTGCCAAAACATTCTTTTAATAAGGAATGTGGTATTATTAATCTTGATAGTTCTCAAAATTCTGGTACTCATTGGGTAGCCTATGCAAAAAAATGTAATTATGTTGAATATTTCGATAGTTATGGGAATTTAAAACCACCTGAAGAATTTATTAAATATATGGGATCCAATATTTGTTACAACTACATTAACGAACAACAACGTCATCCATATATATGTGGTCATTTATGTATAAAATTTCTGCAGTCATTTTGGATCCAGCATAAATAGTGAATACGTTTTATATAAAAGTTTAGTTTCATCACAATGTCTATAACGTTAACAGTTACTGGAAATAAATCCACACTTCAATCAGAATTTATACCTCCACTTATGTTAGATGGTAACTTTGAATGTGGACTATTATATTTTTCAACCTTTAATTCAATACCCAACATTAAAGAAAATAACAATGTATTTGCTTATGGTGAAAATAAGAAACTAATAATCCCTTGCGGCACATACGACTTATTTGATTTATATGAATACATCAAAACGAATGTAGAAGACTGTGATATAATAATCAAGCCAAACAATAATACTTTTACATGCTCTTTGTTTTCTTCCCAACTAATTGATTTCACAGTTGATAATAGTGTATGTTCATTATTAGGATTCCCACCAATAACTTTGAAACCAAATATATGGCATGAAGCAGCCCACCCTGTTAACATTCTTCCAGTATCTGTGATACGGATCGAATGTGATCTAATTCAAAGTTCTTACACAAACGGTTTGCCGACCCACGTCATTCACGAATTTGTACTTGACGTTCCTCCAGGACAGCAACTTATTGAAGTACCAAAAAATATTGTATATTTGCCTATAAGAAAGAGAGAGATAACCTCAATTTCGATTAAAATTATAGATTTGCAAGGGAACTTAATTAATTTCAGAAAGGAAAATATCCATTTGTGTCTTCACATACGAAAATCAAAATGATTGTTTTTAATGATAATAATAATCCTACAATTAACAAATATCAATGCAAAAATAAAATCAGAACCATTACTAAGACAAACGTCAAACGTTCTAGACGTAAAACAAAATCAAAAATTACAAAAGAAAATCAAGAGTTTCTTCGTGCTCTAGGATTAAAAATATGAGTATCCTTCAGATATCTGATCATCCTCAGTTTGATAATACTATCGAAAGTTATGAAATCCATACTTATAATCCATACAATGATAGCTTTAAAGAAAATGATGAAATACGGATACCTATCCATCAACAGGATATTTATGTATTGCCCTCAGCCAGTGCAATATACATAGAAGGAAGATTTTGCATAAAATTAAAAGATGCTGTAACAGGTGCCATAAAAACCAAAAAAGTGAATTTAGTTAATAATGCCTTTTCTTTTCTTTTTCAAGATATTAGGTATGAAATGAATGGAGTTGAAATTGATCGTATAAGGAATTCTGGTATAACTACAACAATGAAATCATTAGTTTCTATGAACTGCGGAGAAAGCAAGGCTTCCGAAATGTGGGGTTGGAATGTAGATGGGTTCAAAAATAATGATGGAGAATTTAGTATTCTTTTACCATTAAATAAGTTATTGGGTTTCGCAGAAGACTATAAAAAGATTATTATCAATTGCAAACATGAATTAATATTGAATAGGAGCAGCACAAATGTTAACAGTGTTATGTGTGATAATGATGACTATATAGAACTTATTATAAATAAAATTCAATGGCGTATGCCGCATGTCAAAGTATCTGACCAACAAAGATTAACTTTATTAAAACATTTGGAAAAGGATAAACCTATTCAAATTGCTTTCAGAAATTGGGATTTATATGAATATCCTATTTTACCTAAGACAACTAAACATTCATGGTCTGTTAAAACTACTTCCCAATTAGAAAAGCCTCGTTTTGTTATATTTGGTCTTCAAACGAACAGAAGAAACAATAAAATTAATGATAGTGCATCATTTGATCATTGTAATATTACAAACATAACACTCTTTCTTAATTCTTACTATTATCCATATGATGCACTTAACTTGAAATTTGATACCAACAAATACAGTATATTATATGACATGTATGCTAGATTCCGTCATTCGTTCTATAATCTTCCTATAGATCCACTGCTTGGTTTTAATAGTTTTAAGACAACGGCTCCATTATTCGTTATTGATTGCTCAAGACAAAACGAAAATTTGAAAACTGGTCCAGTTGATGTAGTTTTTTTGGCACCACGTGACAGAACAATGGGCCTGAACCGCGGTATCGAAGTGTTCACCGCGCAACGCATATATACAACTTCCAATCCAATCCAGGTGGACCCATCGGTCCCCTGGCCACAACACCCGGCCAGGCGGGTAGCTACCCTTTTCCCGACACCACCTGGATTCCTCCTGTCACCCGCCATATTGGTGAAATTTGAAAAGTGGTCAAGCTCTTCTGAGTTCCCAAATAACACAAGTGCTTATTGTTTGATTATAAACGATCGTTTGGTGGAATATAGACCTCTGAGTAATATAGTACGCAAGTTAACATGAAATCAATTGTCATCGTTGACGTTCAAGGGTTTAAAACAGCAGACAATCATTTTATACTGAAAGAAATTGCCATCTTGGAAGATGATAAAGTTCAAGTTCTTTTGATTCAGCCTCCTTTCCCGTTCCACAACCTTACAGCCACAGAAAGGAAGCAAGTAAAGTGGATTGAAAGGAACAGAAAAACTAATTGGAATGATGGTTTTATACCCTATAATCAATACATATTGTATATTGATGAATTTCTGATCGGGAAAACGATTTACTGCAAGGGAATCGAAAAAGTTAGATGGATTAAAAATATATTAGGTCATTCTGATGTTATTAATATAGAAGAAATGCGTTGTCCTAATTTGTTAGCTTTGTATGAAGAATATAGAAATTGTACTGATGTGTATAGCTGTGTTTATCATCCAACAATTTGCGCTCTTAGAAATGTAACATGTTTAAAAAAATGGTGTATGTCTAATAAAATTTTTTGAGTACTTTATTGTTTTAATTTTTATGTCCTATTTTGTACAGTCAAGACCACTAGACAGTCGAAGTGCGAATGTAAGTATTATGCATGCGGCATAAGAACGGTCCAAATTCCAAACTGTCTAACTGGACGTTGACTTGACTGTACAATCAAGCAAAGCGATCATGTGAGAGTTCCATCATGTGAGAGACACTATTCTGACAGGGTACTTCTTAAGCTAATTTTTGACAGTTCCTAACACTTTCTTAAACAAGCAAAAGAAAAGAGACAGGAAATTTGCAGCTGTTAGTTTTTGTCTTAGTTTGACGTTTGTTTGCTAATATTACATGTTTACAGTGACAAGAAATGTCCAATAAGAATTGAAAGAACAGTAGGTATGTGCATCTTAATACCGCTAGGTAGTGTGTAATGTAATAATGATAGTGAGTGAACTAGCCGGTCTGGTCGTATCGTATTTCGCGCATTCGTGTTAAGCTGTGCATCACGTGCCATGAGCAGGAGTCGTATGGGTAAGAGACCGCAATGTTTATATAAATCCGAATTGAGTTCATAACATGCACATACACAGTCGTCTGTAGCCTTAAAGTAAACAGGTGTAATTTGTTATATGGTTAAATAATTAAAACTATTTGATTAGTTTCTTCGTCTGATCGATATCTGCATCGTTATGCTACTGAACGGATCACTCCTACAGATCGATTGAATGAGTTGAAGTTAAAAAGACATATTATATGAATCGATTGCAGACTATAATATTAAAAAGTAGTGCATTATTGTCACTGCTGCGTTGAGGTCCGAGCGCAGCGAGGACCTTGACGCAGCAGTGACAATAATACACTACTACATAGCACCCATATTAAAAGTTGTTCAGTTCCATGATCTGATCAAGCCTGCAAAGTTTTAGTTACACCGTCACTTACACCCTGTATACAGGGTTGCACGAAAAGTGGCGTCCGAAAAATTCTGGATATTTTGTAGTGAGGAGTCAAAAACACCCCCATATAAAGTCTCTCCGCGTCACTTATGCGCGTCGCATAATTTTTTTTAGTCTGTAACGTTCAGTAATGATTACTTTTGTGACTGAATATGCATCATAATATTTTCCTGCTTGTTGGTAGCGAGCGATCAAAAGAAAATTCACCGACGACTGTACCTTTTTTTTAATCCATCTATACTGTTTGTAATAATTTAATGTTGTAGAATTTATACTTATTACCAGTCGTGTATTCTTATTATATATTGTCATTTTTCACATTTGTGTGGGATACCATGACCTAATACTACTATTTATTCTGTGCCAAAACGTCCAATGACCCAATGAATCCTATCGTTAAGAGTGTACACACTGGGTACGTTTTTGAATCTTGGGTCTACAGGGATCCGGTCCTTTGAGGGGGGCCTACTCTAAATTATTATCCTTATAATCAAGTGAGTAGCTACCTACTTAATAATATCAAGCTATATTTTAGGATTACAAAGTTTTGGGTTGGGATCGGCTCATTTAAGGGGTCTAAAAATGTTTCAGTTTTAATGGTGAAATGTTCTGCTTCGGATTTTTTGCGTCCTTTTACAACGAAACAAAGTTTTAATCTGAAAGAATAATAAATCAAATCACTAAAGGGGCTTGCAGACTGGCGCCGTGACGTAGATGAAATTGAAACAAGGAGGAGAAACACGTACTAATAGAAAAACATTTTTCGTCGCTTTTGAGGTTTTAAGTTGCCGGAAATCGGAATGAAACAAAAATTGGTATATATATACTATTTTTTTAAATAATTGACAATAAGTCAGTATTTCATCGTTATTTAAAAAAGACGCGTGGGTAGAAAAGTCTAGCGTTTTCTTATTCTATCTAGGTACCTGCTTTAATAACACTAATGATGATGATAGTGACGTAAACAATAAAGACATTCAGTGAAGTTCGGAGTCCGTTTATAATAAGGCGTGTCTTGAAAATTATTCAATTGAGAAATTAAATTGTTCCTGAATGTTCAATGAGATACCTTAGTAAACTAGTACTCTTATTGACTACACGTACTATTTATCACAAATTGAAAATAAATTAGTTTGCAACGGTACCTCAGCAATCCATTTTTTTACATTTAAAATACTTTATATATACGTATTATAGTTGGTAGGTAGTCTGTTTATTGATTGCTAGCAAAGCCCTCTGTTATTCCCTATCCTCTGAGACTTATCATCTTAGCGATATAACTGCCAATTTGTATATTATATAAGCTGCAAATATTTTAAGCGATTGATCAGCCCATGAAACTGAACAACTTTCCCCAAGAAACATAGGTCGAAATAAGAGAAAAAAATTTGCACCTCCCATACAGATCGACTTGGTCGGTTCACAATTATGTATGGCCTGTATGGGAGGTCCAAAATTTTTTTTTTATGTTTAACCTATGTTCCTTGGGGAAAGTTATTCAGTTTGATGGGCTGGTTCACCCCTTAAAATATTTGCAATTTTTTTTACACCCTGTATTGTGTGTTTCTTCTTTGTATTCTGTCCGTGCAAGAAATTCTTATCTTATCTAAATGTAAACGATCCTTTACAATGAGTCAAAGTGAACGAACAACATCATTAAACGACTTAAGTCCTCTACCTTCATAAATTATAATTTCCTTTAACAATAAATCCGAAATATAAATCTGAATTTCAGGGCTAATAAGGAGCAAACAAAAAGTGGGAGTCGGTTATTAATTTGTAGGTAAATGAGCCTTAAGCTCACGTAATTGATGTCAGTTTGAAACTCCACCTGGTCTGTGCACCTGAACCTGATTATACAGGCTGGATAAAAAAATTGGTATTCTGAAGAACACGGGACTTCTGTATAACTGTATAGAGAAGTCCTACGATCTTACTTACTTAACTTAAAAATTTGACGGGACACCTTGTATATAATGTATAAAAATATTAGGCCATGAAACTGAACAACTTTCCCCAAGGAACATAGGTCGGAATATGAGAATTTTTTTGGACTGCCCATACAAATTGACTTTGTCTGTCAGTAGTTTTGTATGGGAGGTCCAAATTTTTTTTTCATATTTCGACCTATGTTCCTTGGGGAAAGTTGATCAGTTTTCATGACCTGATTCACCACTTCAAATATGTGCACCTAATATTTTTACATCATGTATAGACTACTATATACAGAGTGTCCCGTTATTAGTGGCTCAACCATTTACTTCAGAACGAGCTATTGATAAATAACGACATTTCTAAAAATCCTACTAATATTATAAATGCAAAAGTTTGTATGTTTGTTTGTCACTCCTTTTGAAACATTTGCACACATATAGAGGGTACTTAAGATTAACCCATGGGGTTGTTGTTATTCCGAAAAAAATATCCTGTGGGATGCTACGGGATTAAAACCGACTTCCACGCGAGTGAAGCCGCGGGTGCCTTCCAGTATAAAATAAACTTAGAAACGTTGTTTCTTATCACCAGCCCGTTCCGCAGATAATGGTTGATCCATTAATAACGGAACATCTTGTATTAAGGCTGAGCAATACTGAAAATAGACTCAATTTCACAAAACCGTCTCATGTAGTAAGCTAAAAGGAACTGTGTCGCTAAATCCAGAATCTAATTAGCTATGAAAAGAAATATTTTATTTTCAGTTCTCAGGTGCATGTTTTGATATACTTCCTAATATTTACCATCACTAGGAATTCCGTGTAATGCCAGCTTAGAATAGCATCACCCCATTTCTTTCCTGCGGGTGTCGTAAGGAGCGACTAAGGGACTCGAGGGTTTCATCTGTATAACAACTTCAGGCCACAGGCTGACAACCTGTCACTACAGTAAAACACGAATCGTCTAAAAGATCCCTCAATACTTGTCAGACGTGGCGATATCGATCGTATTTTTACGGCCGTTAGCGCTCTGCCTACCCCGCAAAGGATAAAGGCGTCATTTGTGTGTGTGTGTGTGTAGTACAATTTGTACAGTTAAAATTTTAGTTTGTTAGATTCAAAGGTAACTTTATTTACATAGATTATAACCACAAGGATTACATACATACATACATATATCACGCCTTTATCCCTTGCGGGGTAGGCAGAGCGCTAACAGCCGTAAGAATACGGCCGCTATCGCCACGTCTGACATTTGTGAGGATTGTTTTCCAAGGTTGTTTCAGAAAACATGTGTATCACTATAGTGACAGGTTGTCAGCCTGTCGCCTAAAAATTGTAATACACCAATACCCTCGAGTCCCTTAGTCGCCTCTTACGACACCCACGGGAAGGATGTGGGGTGATGCTATTCTAAGCCGGCACCACAAGGATTACATACACTATATCTAGCTACATATAAGTATCTAAGTTATTCTTAATAGGTACCTCCCTGCCTACTTAAGCACAGCTTGCTTTATTCTTCAGTTTATATTAGATTAGTGCCGTGTGACGCCGGCTTAGAATAGCATCACCCCACATCCTTCCCGCGGGTGTCGTAAGAGGCGACTAAGGGACTCGAGAGAATTGGTGTATTACAATTTTTAGGCGACAGGCTGACAACCTATCACTAATAGTGATACACATGTTTTCCGAAACAACCTTAGAAAACAATACTCAAAAATGTCAGACGTGGCGATAGCGACCGTATTCTTACGGCTGTTAACGCTCTGCTTACCCCGCAAGGGATAAAGGCGTGATATATGTACTATGTATGTATGCATGGCTGCTGTACTTTACCACTAATAAATACTCTTGTAAGTTTCTATTAAACGAGTACAAGTAAGTATAAGTACCGAGAACTGGAACGCAGGTTGTATTATGAGGTTATTATTATTAATTCAAAACACCCCACTGTGTAAGTGTATGAAAGTTTATGTTCACTTGTAGAGTTAGTTTAAGCACTTATTTATACGGGGTGTAAGAGAAAATACCGTGCGATGACCTATTTATACGGGGTGTATATATTTGCCGTGTCCTGCAGGCATAGAATAGCATCGCCCCATTTCTTTCCCGCTGGTTTCGTAAGAGGCGACTAAGGAACTCGGGGGTCTCATGTGTATTATGACTTTAGGCGACAGACTGTTAACCTGTCACTACTGTGATACATAAATAATTCGTAAGGGTCCTCAATATTTTGTCAGATGAGGCAATAGCGACTTTACTACAACGGCCGTTAGCGCTCTGCCTACCCCGTGAGGGAAACATGCGTGATATGTGTGTGTGTGTGTGTGTTTACTCTTTAGAAAAATACATCCGAAAACTCCCTCCCTCTCTCTTACAAAACTACGATAACTCCTTAACTAAGTATGAAAAATCAAAGAATACATATAAAAATCAGTTACATGAATGCCCTTTTAATCTTTGGGTTCCTTAAGTGGACCACCACACTTGACGCATGACGGAGTGCTAAAATATCGCAGCGGTCTGTCAGATTCATACCAGAAACGTCATTCCTCATACTAAAACCGCACTCGACGGACGACACTGCTATAGCGCTGCGTCAACAGCGGTTGAGCGGTTTTAGTAAGGGGATGGACATTTCTAGTTTGGATCTGGCAGACCGCTGCGATGTGTTAGCGCTCCGTCGTGCGTCAAGTGTGCGATCCGCCTTATAGTCCATTTAAATTGGGTTGAGCTTTTATGTAAACAAACAACAATTTACCGCTTACCGCAAGTTTTTTACAACTATCACACTTTGTTTTTCACGGGGATTGTTCGATTTTCATAAAGCCCTATGTACTGCACTATATTATCACAAAATCTCAACCTATCATCAATAAAATCTACTCAAAACATCACAAAATACGGCGACCGGCAACCATAACCTAAAAATTACCTAACGTGAAGTTTTCACAGGAGTAGTGTTGTGAATGATTGAGTTAAGTCAGTTCTAACTTTTTTGGAGTTGGTATCGCGTGTTTTGGCTCATCAATATTTATTACAAAAATAAAGTATTTTGATATTAAATGTTTCGTTAGTATAACAAATTGTTTGAATCAGGTTACAGATTAGTCATTCCCTGCTCCCATTCCTCGCTTTCCAGTTCTCTTCCCTATATCTTCAACTTTTCAGAAATATTCACTTTTTAAATAAAATGTAGGTTTACCATGTTGTACCTATGACTAGCTTTACAGCTATATAGCTTAACAAGATACATAGCTTGTTTAATTAGTAGGAATAAAATTTGTAAATAAAATTATTCAAATTCAAATAAGCTGTATCATTCAGTGAGTGACTCAACTCAATGAACTTAAATTTGAATCAATAAGTTTCTCAAACCCGCATTACTTTAAATGTCAGTGACTAACAGCAACTTCATGTTTGTTTACTTAAAGGCTCAATCCAATTTAAATGGACTTTACACCTGGTTATCTTAATTGAAATTGTATAACCATGTGAAGTGTTTTAAATATGGA
Source organism: Keiferia lycopersicella (assembly GCA_029255805.1). Classification (NCBI taxonomy): domain Eukaryota; kingdom Metazoa; phylum Arthropoda; class Insecta; order Lepidoptera; family Gelechiidae; genus Keiferia; species Keiferia lycopersicella. The sequence continues at coordinate 2,857,627 of JARACZ010000018.1, forward strand.
CATACCTATATTTAAATTTATTGCGAATTTTGTTGTTTCGGCTAACATTCAATTTGTATAGAATGAATAATTGAGGTAAGCTAAAATTGTGAAGATTTCAGTAGAGCACAGATTGTAAAAAATCATTTTAAAAATTATTAATACTGCAAAATAGAAAGTCAAAACATTAGGCGCCATATCTTAAAATAAACAATGAAATTGTAAATGAAAATTGACAGCGCCATCTCACATTTCTTTCAATTACTACTAAGTGGCCAGCATTAATTTCTCCTAAGACAAATGAGGGATCCTTAATGAAATAAGAATTCCCTTTATAATTTCTGTGGGTGGAAATAATTAAATAAACGACTGCGGACAGTTTAATGAACAGTAATTAATAGAGACTGTTTAGGACATCAATAATAGAAATAATTTGCTATAATTTTGACGATTAAACCGCTATAATAAGAATGTTTCGGAAATAAGTGGTTGAAAAATAATGTATGTGGTAGATACGTACTTCTATAAATAACTTACCTGCTCTATATAAAATAATGGCTTGGTTTTCACGAAAAAATAAAAAGTTCTAATTGTAAATCTCTCTTCCCTTCTTTTCACTATCTTCTATGCCCACATTAACAACAAAAAAATTAAAAATGTCCCTTATCAAAATATCGTATTCATAGGCCTTCTTTAACACTCTGTATACAAGGAAATTTTTACGCTATATTCGTAACATCCTGTATAACACAACCCTAAAATCCACTTGTCGTGCAAGGTGCGTTCACACACATACCTTGCGGTTGACGCAGACCCTCGTCACTCCACACACGCCGTCCAATATTCGATGGTTCGAGAGTAAATATTAACCATGGTTCTATCTATACCTGCTTCAAGTTTACAGGTATTTGTAGTTCATTGCGTAGCCACTATGGCGAATCTTACACTGGCAATGGAGACTGCTCCAGGTACTGCTCTGCTGACAGGTACATTTACTCATAACCATAAATAAACATACATTCATTATCCTACCTAACTTAACCTAACTCGGAGTCGGCTACCTAACTTAAGGGATTTGACGTGGAACCAAGTTTTTACACAGAGCCATCTGACTTCTGCAGCCCGAAGGCTAACCTGGCCAGTATGCTAGGTTAAGTCACATTCAAACCTCATCTGAATTCAAATTTTATTTGAATGTTGGTTTCATCACGCTATTGTTATTCTTCACCGTAAGAGCAGTCGGTAAATGTAAGTAACGTAAGTAAAACGCATTGGTCCATGGCGGGGATCGAACTCGGGTCTCCTCGTATTAATTTTCTTAGTGTTCACAGGCTTGATAGATGAGAATTGTAACAATCATCTTCATGTTAACTCGTACAATTACCCGTGAACGAGTAATAGGTAGTTTTAGTGAAAATAGCTACGGAACCCCAAAAACCGTTTAGTTTTGAGAGTGTATATTTTATAAACAAGAATAAAATCAGCGACGAGCGGACACCTACGTGTTGTTTCTTTCAAAATTGGTCACGGCTATAAGAAACAATTTTCACAGTACATCAAAACATGAGTATTGAAACTATTGGATACATTCAGAACAGCCGAGGTCTCGTCTGGTCACTATCCTTGAAATGTGGGATGAGAGAAATACGTATTTTAGTATAGCTAGTCGAACTGATCGCGTTTTTTATCAAAGAATTATGAGTGAGCAAAGTGGTACATTTGTGAATATTAACTTGAATAACAACGAGAAGAAAACGACGACGAATTTGGATGATATTTTAATCGGTTTTAGCACTTTTGGACGCTATTATGTGACGCTTTTGATATCTTTTTCGGTGGTGTTGATGTACAATTGTATGTACAGTAACAATTTTGTGTTTACTGCTATGGAAGTGAAATACAGGTAGACTTATTTATTCTTTTTAAAGTTAAGGAAATATTTGTAATTTGTGTATGCCGTGTGATGCCGGCTTAGAATAGCGTCACCCCATATCCTTCCTGCGGGTGTCGTAAGAGACGACTAAGGGAGTCGAGCGTATTGGTGTATTACAATTTTTAGGCGACAGGCTGACAACCTGTTAACATAGTGATACATATGTTTTCTGAAACAACCTTGGAAAACAATCCTCAAAAATGTCAAAAGTGGCGATAGCGGCCATATTCTTACGGCCGTTGACGCTCTGCCTACCCCGCAAGAGATAAAGGCGTGATATATGTATGTTTGTATGTATGTAATTTGTGTTTATATTGTAAGACAAACTGCAATGTACAAAAACCACGCAATTTACTGCCTTTCTCTCTCTCTCCTCCGCTATTTTCGTGTGGGACATTAAGTCGTTCACCAATCTGATAAACCCGAGTAAACTCCGAGTTATTAACAATCGAAAGTGTATACAATACAACCTTTTTGATTTACCTATATAAAATAAGTACATATATCAGAGATTTTCCTGCTCAAATAACAATTGCATAAAAGAAATCATTATTGCATAATATTCCTATCAAACAACATTTAGGTACCATTTTATCAATTGACATAATTATAATTTACAGATGCATAGACTCCCGGTATGGTAACGACTCAAGTGTTATCAGTCTAAGTAAATACACGGATGCCTGCATACAGTGGGAATATGATGACCTAAACAGTTTCGTCGCTGAAGTAAGTACACTATAAGCCTAAAGCAGTCTACAGCTGGTCGCAGACCTTCCCTAGGATATGCCAAAAGGCTTGAACCCGTTTCCACAGCTGGACGTAGGCTTACTCTAACAGATGCTAAAAGGCATAATCTCGTTTTCGCCATCCATTTGCTACCTGATGCGCCCCTCTTTAAGTAGGTACGGTTAAGAAAAAACGGAGAAAATAGTAGATTACCAGAGCAAAATCATAAAATTTACAATAAGAAAAATAATTTTATTTTGTAAAAAAAAATTACGCTTCATCACATTTAAAATGTCAAAAAGAAAAAGATCTCATAACACTGGCCACTTGTATTTTGAAACTGTAATTTTGTCATCGTTTCTCTGGGGAATAAAAATTCAAATAATCCCAATAGAAAGAAATTCGCACAGCGCAATAGTTTTGTTCATACTTTGGTCTCTTTTTGTGATTACTGGATTATTATTTATTATACTTTCCACAGAATTTGATATGTAATTACTGAGTCATGTATTATTGTTAACACCATACCTGATTTTGTTATTTTCAGTTCAACCTGGGTGGTCAGGAATGGAAGAGAACTCTACTCGGTACAGTACATAGTTTTGGATACATGATCGGCCTTATTATCATTGGACCTATAACCGACAGGTATTCATGTTAATTATTATATTTTAATTTGAATATTTTTAGGTAACCTTTTTTATTTCAATATCAACGAGACCGAAAATGGCTTATGATATGGCCTACTTCAAAAAAATTGACATTAGTAAATTAATTAAAATTTTATAGGTAAAGTACAATTTTACATCTTAAAAATATCAAATTAGTAGTCGCAACTCGCAACAAATATAATAATATGTCAAATATTAATACTTAAAATAAGATAACATCTTTGTCACAGCCTTTTTAACACTTAACACACAACGCAGCGCTAAAATAAGGCATCCGTGATACATCGGCCTGTCAGTTCCTACTGGAAACGTCAATCCCCACACTAAAACCAGTCAACTGCCATCGACGCAGCTGTGTTATTTTGACGCATCTGCATTATTTTGACTAAGCTGCGTCAACATCGGCTGAGCGGTTCTAGTATGGGGGTTGACATGTCTAGTATGGATCTATCAGACCGCTGCGCTATTTTAGCGTTGCGACGTGCGTGAAGTGTAAAAGAGGGCTAATACTATTTTGATTTGTTAAAATCTAAATACACAATGGCTGCCAGGATAGGAAGGAAACAAATTGGTATCATAACTGGACTGCTGGAGGCCGCGTTCGGAGTGAGCAAGAGCTTCTGCACAGACTACTGGCTTTACGTAGTGCTGGAATTCTTGGATGCGGCTTGTGGATCTCACGGCTCCCCAATCTTCACATTGTGTGAGTTTCCTGTTAATAATTTATTTATAAAATCTATTGTTATACTCAGGATTCGACTCAGTTTAGCCTTTGAGTTGAAGAGGTCTGAAGGCAGTTGCACTATGTAAAAACTAGGTTCCACGTCAAATCCCCTAGGTTAGGGTAGGTTACGACAGAAAACGGGATAAGGCAAAGGGAATGATGATATTTTTACTCATAAAATTACGACACAACTGGACATCTTTTCTGATTAAGTCTCTTGAGTTTTCATTTAGTACAGATAACTATTCCATGTTCTTTACTGCTAGGCAATGGCCAAAAACTTCATGGCCATGCGATTGTAAATTATGAAGGCATAAAATGATTAGTGCTTGGAAATCAATACAAAATAGTAAAACTAAAGTAATGCATACATGTTTTTAGACTAATGAAGTCTGTTCTGAGGCAGATACTAATTATTTTGTATAGTTCCAAGCATCCAGTCTTTCTTTTTACGTGTGGGACACCGAGTCGTTCAACGTCCCCATGAACCCTAATGTCAGAATATTGCAACCGCCTTTTACAAGCAAGCATCCATTACAAAAACTATTATTATCTGAAATTAAATAATTTACTCTTTCCAGCTGTTGAAATCGTCAGCTACGAGAAGCGTATTCTGTTTGTGATCATGAGTTACGTTGGATATGCCATGGGATTTTCTGTTCTACCTCTAACAGCCTGGGCTGTGTCCTATTGGAGGTACACACTTCGAATAGTCTACGGATCAGCATTTATCTACTTCGCCCTATTTTTTTCACTGGACGAAAGCCCAAGATGGCTCCTCAGCAAAGGAAGAAAAGACGAGGCAGTAGTCATAATCAAGAAAATGGCTAAAATAAGCAAAGTGGAAATTGAAGAAAGAGATTTCAATGATTTGGCGCATGAAGATATAAAATCGGTTAAGATGATGCAACTGCTAAGAGATACGTTTGCTTCCAAGGCTCTGTTGAAGAGGTTTCTGATATGTGTGACGTGGTGGACCTCAGTCACATTTGTTTCTTATGGACTTCAAATCAACTCTGTCTCTTTGCCAGGAAACAAATACGTTAACTTCTCTTACTTCACTATCACAGAAATTGTTGGTGTATTATTGACGGCATACTTATTGTTGAGCTATAAGAGAAAAATGCCATTATCTGCTAGTTTCATGTTAGCCGCATTAATGTGTGTGGCTCAAGCTTTTACTCCAGCAGGTAATAAAAACTTTTTGTTTTCATCCATTATTTTTAGTTTACAAAAGTCTTTCTTGGTTCATGGGTTCAGAGAAACCTTGTGCAATGTTTTTATCCAATTCATGTACCAAAGTTTAAATTTTCTTACAGACATATCCTGGCTAAAAGTGTTATTGTTCATGATCGGGAAGGTCATGGCTGTAGTATGTTTTACAATCATATACATATACACATCGGAGCTATTTCCTACATACACACGGAGCTCTATGCACGCATTGTGCTCTGCGTTAGGCAGGTGCGGGTCTATGATTGCTCCTCAAACTCCTCTATTGGTAAGTTTAGCCTTTAAATACTTACCATATCTTCTTAGGTTCTCATTCCACCTGTCGATCGTGTACCTACTTGTGCTTCGAAAATCTGCAACTGAACTATTTGGGATACCTAATTCTCAAATGACTACGTCTGGGCAAGCGCAGACGTAGTAATGAAAGTGACTGATAGGATATGGATTGAGAAAGTGGCACATTGTGCTGTATGGCGTACTTATACAGGCGATGGCATACATCCAGCAGTAGACTACAATACTGCAACTGGCTGATGAAGAACCACAAGCAGGTGGAATTTGTAGCAGTGGTTTACACTACACACACTGTCATCAGTCATATAAAGGCTATGCTTTTGTGGGTAGGGCAATTTCCTTTCCAGTTTGTTTTCTCCCAGTGACTTTACCTTTTGATCTGATCTTTTTTCTTGTGTGGGACACCAGGTTGTCCTACGTCCAATAATTTATTGATAAAATCAATAGAAAATATGGTGATTGTTTTACTCCAGTAGACGCCTATGGAAGCAAGTTGCGAAGGATCCTTCAGTTTGGAAATGTTTGGCCTATGTTCAGCAGTCGACGTCTTCCGGCTGAAATGATGTTGTGAATTGTTTTTAATGTTTTGTCCAATGTGTTTTATTATGTACAATAAACGGATTAATTATGATAATGAATGATGATTGTTTGCCTCAGATTCCGTACTGGCATGGACTTCCCTCCCTGGTTTGCGGCATAGTAGCAGCAGTGGCTGGTCTGGTTACTCTCCTGGCACCTAACACTTCAGACGATGCTCTTCCCGACAACATCCAACAAGCTGAAGCTATAGGCCACAAAGAACCTTCTGACAAGGACTTCAAAAAGGATGTATTTTGGTTAAGAAGACGGGATATAGATGAGAAGTGTAATGGTGAAAATAGGTTTTGATTAAATTATATAAATATAATTATGTTGTTTTTCTTGTATGTGGATAAGATCATCCATTTGGTGTTAGTAAAATGCAGTCATTTTGTTCAGTTACGATAACATGATTGAAGTTGTCTGAAGTGCGTGTTCTATAAAGGATGTATGGAACTGTGTACCTCTCGAAAACTTTGCATCCAAATTCTTATTATCATGAAAATTCCTAACCAGTAGGCTGACATTCTATAGAAACTCGAAAAAAGAATTGTCTTTTCCATCCCTATATTATAGTCCCTACAGTAAAATATTCAGGTTCCATAATTTCTGTAAAGCTTTTGGTACACTCGGTAATTTTAGTATAATTCTGAAAATTTATGGCTTATTTATAGAAACCAATATTGCCAACGTACTAACATACCAACCTAGCCAAAATCCTGCACAAGACGTCTTGCATTCAAACATTGCTAACTCAGTAACTGGAATGGACACTCAAATCCATGAAATAATTTGCATTACACATGCACACACACAAATCACGCCTTTCTCCCTCGCGGGGTAAGCAGAGTGTTAACGATCGTAAAATACAGTCGTAATTGCTACGTCTGACAAGTATTGAGGGCCCTTTCAGATGATTTGTAAATTACTGTAGCGAAAGGTTGCCAGCTGTTAATTTGCTTTAAGTTTTGTATTATTAACAAGTCGTATGAGTAACAAAAAAGTGTAGACAAAAATACGTTTTTATTACAGTCCGTTGTCATTTCACATTTGCTTTGTTTAACGTTATTAATAGACAAATAGACTTTTGTGCCTGATTGTATGCCTCTTCAGAATTTCAAAGATGGCCTCGCAGGGTGTTTAGAATATTACCTCTCTATAAAAAAATTAAGTCTTTTTTTTTTTTAATTCTGGCGTCACATCTCATGGGTGGAGACGTATTTTGCCAATGTCAAAGTTGTCAGGTCGTCGGTAAGGTTAGAGTGATGTAAAGTTAAGTGGCATTACGCCGAGGGAGAGTCCACAACACAGTGGTCCTAGTCTGACGACTAGGGGCTGTGTAAATTAAGTCTTCAAGTCCCTTCCAGTCAAGAAAGTATATGTATCAGTGGCTACATTACTGCAAATAATTGGATCAGTGCTACCGATGGCCCAGCGACTTTGCTCAAACTTGCTCTTTGACTACTCCGACTACCTCAGACTAAATGCACGCCACTGAAGATGGTGCACTCTGAAATACAGGGTTTCAAGAGAAGTTTCAACTTTGAATTACGACATACATAGATTTATTTTTGCCGTGTGATACCGGCTTAGAATTGCATCACCCCCCATCCTTTGCGGGTGTCGTAAGAGGCAACTAAGGGACTCGAGAGTATTGATGTATTACATTTTTTAGGCGACAGGCTGACAACCTGTCACTGTAGTGATACACATGTTTTCTGAAACAACCTTGGAAAACAATCCTCAAAAATGTCAGACGTGGCGATAGCGGCCGTATTCTTATGGCCATTAACGCTCTACCTACCCCGCAAGGGATAAAGGCGTGATATATGTATGTATAAATTTATTTTTGCACTTGTTATTCTTGCAGACCAGTTGAAGGAGAAAACAAGTCACTTTTTGTGTTCCTCTCTTTATCCGCCATATCTGTCATTTCTTAGACTTAACTTGAAAAATAAAAAATCGCATGTCATACCAGCTACAATTGTTTCCTTTCTTAACTCAACGACCAAAAGATGGATCTTGGCTTTCGAAACGTGTCTCGGAGGATTGTAGATTTATCTGCTGACAAACATTTTTGATCTGATGTTGTGTGCATTTTAAATAGTTTCATCCAAGCTGATTCTGCGTGGCGAAGAGGTGCACGAAGTCTAAAAGACCCGGTATATTACACTCTCGTACACTATTAATAAGTCTTTGAGGTAGTGGTGGCGGAGAAAATCATAATAAGCAACAGGAAAATTGGTAAATGCAATGTGCATTGAACATGTTTAGGGCGCGAGTGCAAACTTGAGTCAGGAAAATGCGTAAATACTACATCAATACTACGCCATTTTTGCACTTAACACACAACGCAGCGGTCTGTCAGATCTAGTATCAGATCCATACTAGCAACGTCAATCCCCATACTAAAACCGCGTCAACACACAGGTCCCAACGCACAACCACTGTTGACGCAGCGCCAGCATCGTGAGTTGGACCTTGGACCTGCGTCAACAGCGGCTTTAGTATAGGAATTGACGCTTCTAGTATGGATCTGACAGACCGCTACGTTACGGATGGATGTGGTTTTTAACGCAGTATTGTGCGTTAAATTTCAAGATTAAAACATGTATGTCAAGTGTTCTAAAGAAAATTACAAGAAAATTTTTCGGGATTCATGTTATCAATGTTGTTTCTCGATGACGAAGATGACCGATAGGGTCCTGCCTGCCACGAAAAGGTTCCGGGTTCAATACTCAGTAGGGCACTCACAAATCTCTTTGTGAATTTGTTTTTACCCTGGCTTCAGACTGAACAACCTGATTGTCCGTAAAAAAGATGGTGTGCTTGAAGGGCACATTAAAACGTAGGTCCCGGTCGATGTCTATGATTACTTAGACGGCGGTCGTTACACATGTCAGAGGCCTGCTACTTGTAGTCTACGCCTAACTCAAAAAGAAGAGAAGAATAGATACTTACGTGTAATATTTCAGTTTTGACAGCCATTAAGAAAAAAATACGCGTAAAATGGATTTCACCGGAATCGCAGTTAGTATAATAGAAAACTTTGTCAATAAGTACTCAAGTTTTATTAGCGATACAATTGCTGAAAAAGATTTTCCCAAAAGTCGTTATAGGTATCTTATGAAAATTCTCGCAGTGGTTACATTGGGCTGCGAATTCTCAGGAAGTCATTTCGGCCTTTTTAGGGATAATGGGAAACCATGATGTTACTTTTTTTCCTGTTTAGAACTTCTGTTTAACTTTTATTTTTGGTTCTCGGAAGTGGGTACATTGGCTGAGTTTTATTATTTTTTAAAATTATAATGCCTGCTTTTAAGAAGAACATTGTATTGTATTGTAACTCATAAACAATGTGAAATATTTGTATGTTTGGATTAAAAAACCATTTCGCAATTGACACAACGTAATGATTCTGAAATAGAAATACTTGATTCTGAATAATCTTGATTCTGAGAACTCTAGATTTTTTGGCAAAAGATGACCGAAAAAGCAATATATTATTTTATTTTTAATCGGATATTTTCAGTGATAATTAGCACTAGGCTGCGCCTTTTGCAACTCGTTTTCTCGTGGAATGAGATGTTTCCCCGGCAAGTATTGTACATAAAAACCTTCCTCTTGAACAACTCTATCTATTAAAAAACTGCATCCAAATCCTTTGTGTAGTTTTATAGATACAAGCATACATACATACAGACGTGAGAAGTGACTTTGCTTCGTACTATGTAGTGATTTTTATGGCTCTCAGAATGAATGAGCGGTATAGCAGTACGTCAGTAGGTATGCTACGGCCGTACTCACACTCCCTGCGTTGTGCGTTAAGTGTGGTAACAACTACGCGAATAACGCTGAACAAGCCTGAATGTTCTTTGTACGAGCATCTCTTGACACAGGGAACCCAAATGTGAGCTACAATACAAGTGAATGTGTTTTCGTATGGGTTCGATTATTAGGAAAAGTACTAACTTCCTTTCAAGGGACATCCCAGCCTGAAACTGAACAACTTTTTTAAAGCAACATAGGTACAAATATAAAAAACGTTTTTGGACCTCACATACAAGCGTTTTTGGACCCCACATACAAGTGTGTGTAACCGATTGAGTCAGAGTTACAAACACTTGTATGCGTCAGTCAGGTATGGGAGATCCAAAACTTTTTTCATATTTCGGCTTATGTTTCTTGGGGAATTTTGTTCAGTTCCATGGGCGCGTTCATCCCTTAAAAGGAAGTTAGTACTTTTCCTGACACCCTGTATAAATGCCCTAGGAAAATTCAAACCGAATTTTGTATTTTTTTTATTTCTTTCTCATTTTGGCGGACCCAACAAAAACTTTACTTAATGTAAGCAACATTACTTTGTATGTGAAACAGAGAGAAGGCAATATTACAAAAGTTGCATACCAACCTAATATTAATGTCTGGAAAATTCCGTAAAAGGAGCTTCTTTACTTCGTCAGTTTTCATTAATTTTTAAACATAGAGTCCACAGCTGAACTTAGACCTTCCCTGATTTGAGGATATTTGTGATACTTACAACGCTTGGCAGGTGGATTGGCGAGCTTAGTTCAGTTCACAGAGAAATTGCTGCCATATTGCTTAGTCATCTTTTACGGCACCCACAGGTAAAAATGGGGTAATGCCACACGGTATTTACCATTTAGTTCTTTTTTCATACTATTGGAATAAGGTGAATCCCACACTCGACAATATCTGTTGATGCACTAGAGAATCATAAGTAGGTACATTGAATGAATTTTTGTATAGGGTATTCTGAATTGCCTTGAATCATACAGCTGCATGCTTCTGCGTTAGTGTTACGGATGAGTTCAGAAAGCGCAGCAACGGACGTCAAGTGAGGAAACCGCCGGAGGATGCACTTTATGGCAATCAAAGGTTGAAGTGGTGACGTCTAGCGTCTGGAGGTAATGAAATCTATCTACCAATAATATACCTACTCGTACGACGACCGATGTGGCGCAGTGGTAGTGCGACTGCCTTCGAAGCAGAAGGTTCCGGGTTCGATTCTCGGTGGGTCACTCACAAAGTTGATATTTATCACTTTGTGAATTTGTTCCCAGTCTGGTTAGGACATTGCGGGCTGAACCACCCGATTGTCCGTAAGTAAGATGGTTCCGTGTTTCGGATAGCACGTTAAGCCGTAGGTCCCGGTTGCTGTCTATGATCACTTAGACGGCGGTCGTTACACAACCATGTCAGAAGCCTGCTACTTGTAGTAGGCGGTTGAACAATTCTGACACTAGGGTTCATCGGGTCGCTTGACGACTCGGTGTCCCACACGAAAAAGAAGACCTACTCGTAACATGTATCTGCCAATATTGAAGTGCCTTTACAAAACTACATTACCTACATTCGTAATGGATTGGGCAGTCTTAGGCGAGGAACACACTTGACGCACAACGGAGCGCAAAAATATTGCAGCAGTCTGTCAGATCCGTACTAGAAATGTCAATCCCCATACTAAAACCGCTCAACCGCTGTTGACGCAGTGTTATCGCTGTGTCATCCGTAGAGTGCGGTTTTAGTATGGACAGTGGCGTTTCTAGTATGGATCTGACAGACCGCTGCGATATTTTTGCGCTCCGTCGTGCGTCAAGTGTGTTCCTCGGCTTAGGCCCGTATTTATAAATCGCACACAACTCTGAGATGAATCCGACAAATGTCAGTCAATACTAACAGCATCTCAAAGTCGCACTCAAGATCGATCTCAGAGTTAAATGCAGTTTGTAAATGGGTGGATATTCGAAAACGGTTCTTCAGGTCCCTTTCCTGGCAAATTTAAAATTTTAGTTTTATGGTTATTTTATCATTGCATTATAATAAAGGCCTATTGAAAAGGTTATTTACGAAAAAACACTTAAATCGAACCACAGGTTTCGTCAAAATTCAATTTTGAAATTTGAGGTGCCAGTCAACGGGACATTCTGCGCCAGTCAAGGGACAAAGTAATTATTTTTACAAAATATATGAACAAAAGCTGTTAATCTTTCTTTTAACTAGGTAGAATAGAAGTAAAAGTTGCCGCAGCCTACCAGACTGACGCCCCGAAGCCTCAGTCTGGTTAAGACATGACGCACCTAGCCACAGACAATTGTGCTTGAAACACGATACAGCCAGCCCGACATACGAAATGAAACAGCCACAGTGTTCGACAATCATAGTTGATAGGCAGGCGTATGTTATCTGTCGACCTCCAGAAGAAGACTGTTCGTGAACAGCCGAAAGGTAGACCCAATTCTCCACAAAAACAATAGTAACGTAAGTCGTTTAAACTTAAGCCATAATGAAACAGATAGCATGAGACAAGAAGAAACCACCGAAAATATTATGACCTGAGAATTAACTGTGTTGTACATTCTGCTACTGAACAGACGAAGATAACCTTAAAGATGACGCAATCAGCCTGAGACATGTATGACTCAGATAGCCTTAGACACCACTGGACAAGAAACCTAACACGCGCCGCTGTATACATGAGACACGACGCAAACAGCTTAAGAGACATTGCCATCAGACTAAGAAATAACGTAACTAACCTGAGACACGACGCAGTCACCTTAGAGACGACGGAATCAGCCTGAGGCACGATGTACTCAGCTAAAAAGACTCCGACATACAATGCAGACAGCTGAAGACACGTCGCAATCATCAACCTCAGACAACGCAGTAGGCTAAGAGACGTCGCAGTCAGCTTTAGAGATGTCGAAGTCACCCTTAGTGAGACCTAACGCAGCTGCCCTGAGATACAACGCAGTCTGCTTAAGAGGCGTCAAAATCAGCCTGACATAGCGCAGCCACCCTGAGATACAACGCAGTTGCTTAAGAAACTTCGCTTAATGACCCTGAGTGAGATAAAACGCAGCCAACCTGAGATGCAACGCAGTAAGCTGAAGAGACGTCGCAATCATTCTGTGACATGACGCAGCCACCCTGAGATACAACGCAGTCAGCTTAAGAGACGTCGCAATGAGCCTGAGTGAGACATGATGCAGCCACCCTTAGGTATATCGCAGTTTGCTTAAGAGACGTCACAATGAGCCTGAATGAGACATGACGCAGCCACCCTTAGATACTCGTACATCGCAGTCAGCTTCAGAGACGTCGCAGTCAGTTAAAAAAACGTCAAAATCAGTCTAAACGAGACATAACGCAGCCGCCCTGATATACAACGCAGTAGCTTAAGAGACGTCGCAATCAGTCTGAGACAATACGCAACCACCCTGAGATACTACGCAGTCAGCTGAAGATCGTCGCAATTAACTTAAAACCTAACGCAGAGATCCTGAGATACAACGCAGTCAGCTTAAGATACGTCGCAGTCAGCCTAAGACATAACGCAACCATCCTGAAATACACCGCAGTCAGCTTAAGATACGTCGAAATTAACCTGAAACTTAACGCAGCCTCCCTGAGATACAACTCAGTAGCTTAAGAGACGTCTATCAATCAGCCTGAGATATCGCGCAGCCACCCCGAGGCCTAACGCAGCCGCACCTTGAGACAGAAAGCAAGTGTTTTTAAACTATGTTATCTGCACGAACAATGCTGTTCACCAACTGGAAACCCTTAATCTAACTTACGGTACCCATGGGCAGACATGGGGTGGTGCTATTCTACTCTGCAGCACACCTTTACACAAATAAATTGCAAAAGCAATCATTAAAATAACATTAGTCCCTTGACTGGCATAAAATGTCCCTTGACTGGGAAAAATGCCAGTCAAATGAAGCCAGTCAAGGGACAATTTTCTGTTTTTAGTGATTTATTGGTAAACGCTTGAATGTAATCAAAATTTTTTAACGAATCTTAAATCTCGCTTTATTATGCGTTATTATTTGTTCAGAACAAATCCTCTATAATAACTCTTTCACAAAGAAAACATGCACAGGAAAGGGACCTGGCGCAGGTGCAAAAATAGGACCTAAAAATTTTACAACTCCTTCTTTTATTCTAGAAGTGCCAAGGAGCTATATGCTCCTTCTCCAGGGATGAAGCAGTAACCCTGGCAGAAGGCAGAAACAAGACCCAGCTCATAGTTCTATTAGTTTCAGCGATTCAGTCGTATTAGACCACGTATTCAGAAAGCACAAAAACGTGTGACCAACACAAACTGTCATTTTTATCGGTATACGCAGTTAAATTTTGTCCAATTAATAATTTTCAATAAATCTACATGATATAAGGATTATTATGATGGGTGAAAAGTTATATGATGTCCAGCTAGATAAAACTTTATACGTGTTTGAATTTCGCAATAGCTGAGTGTGACACGTGAAGAACGCGTGTTTTGGCCCCGATTTCAGGTTTCAGATTAAGTTTTAGTTAAACATATTTCATAATTTGTGGATGGAGTTTTACTTTCCAAATAGTCAATTAAACATTCTTTCGTGTGAATGATACTTAAAATCTGCAAGTGTTGTACACTTAAAAAAATTTACGTGTGACCGCAATTTTTAACTGCGCAAATTTTCACCCAAATACGAGCCTAAGATTACAGGTTTGAGAACATCTTTATGGAGCGATGCTATCTTAGGCCAGCATTACACTGACCTACCCGTGGGTTTCGTAAAAGACGACTAAGAGATTAATCTATAAGGTGTAAAAATATTAGCTACAAATATATTAAGGTGTGATTTAGCCCATGAAACTGAACAACTTTCCCCAATAAACATAGGTCAAAGTATGAGAAAATTTTTTGAACCTCCCATACAAATTGACTTGTCGGTCGATAGTTTTGTATGGGAGGCACAAAACTTTTTTCATGTTTCGGCCCATGTTCCTTGGGGGAAGTTGTTCAGTTTAATGAGTTGGTTCACCCCTTAAAATATTTGCGTATATTTTTTTACACCCTGTATAGAATGGGCAGCAACATTCCCGGTGAATAAAAAACATTGCACTGCGCTCGACAATCCGCCTGCCAAGTGTGGTGATGGTGAGTACCTATAGCAAATACATCCCAATTTGGGGGAGGCCCATGTCCAGCAGTGAACAGATGTGGCTGATGTCGTCGTCGTCGTCTCAGCCGATAGACGTCCACTGCAGGACATAGGCCTCCCCCAAGGATCTCCACGATGATCGGTCCAGCGCCACCCGCATCCAGCGGCTTCCCGCGACCTTCACCAGATCGTCGGTCCACCTTGTGGGAGGCCTACCTACGCTGCGTCTACCGGTCCGTGGCCGCCACTCGAGAACTTTCCGGCCCCAGCGGCCATCGGTCCTACGAGCAATATGCCCCGCCCACTGCCACTTAAGTTGCGCAATCCTTCGAGCTATGTCGGTGGCTTTGGTTCTTCTCCGGATTTCCTCATTTCTGATTCGATCGCGGAGAGAAACTCCGAGCATAGCCCTTTCCATTGCCCTTTGAGTGACCTTGAGCCTTCTTATGAGGCCCATTGTTAGCGGCCACGTCTCAACTCCGTAAGTCATCACTGGCAACACGCACTGATCCCAGACTTTTGTCTTGAGGCACTGCGGTAGTTGTTGAGAAGAGAAGATGTTACGTAGCTTCCCGAACGCTGCCCAGCCGAGTTGGATTCGACGATTGACCTCTTTCTGAAAGTTGGACCTACCCAGCTGGACTATTTGTCCCAGGTAGACATACTCGTCGACAACTTCCAGAGTAGAGCCCCCAACTGTCAGAGTAATGGGTGCAACAAGAGAGTTTGACATAACCTTGGTCTTGTCCTTGTTCATTTTTAGACCCACTTGTTGGGAGGCTCTATTGAGGTCATCGAGCATTGTACCGAGGTCCTCCAGGGTTTCCGCCATGACCACGATATCGTCGGCAAAACGAAGGTGAGTCAGATACTCGCCGTTGATGTTGATGCCAAGTCCTCTCCAGTCCAAAAGCTTGAAGACGTCTTCCAGTGCTGCTGTGAACAGTTTCGGTGATATTACATCTCCCTGTCTCACTCCTCGCTGCAACTGGATAGGTTTCGAGTCCTGGTCCTGAAGTCGAACTGACATGGTGGCGCTTTCGTACAAGGACTTCAACACTTCGATATACCGATAGTCAGCTTGGCACCGCTGAAGAGACTGAAGTACGGCCCATGTTTCGATCGAATCGAAGGCTTTTTCGTAGTCCACAAACGCGAGGCAGAGTGGTTGGTTATACTCTTCAGTCTTCTGTATAACTTGCCTCAGCGTATGAATGTGATCCACGGTGCTAAAGCCTTTTCGGAAGCCGGCTTGTTCGGGAGGCTGGAAGTCGTCGAGCCTGCGTGCGAGACGATTCGTTATGACTCTTGAGAACAGCTTGTAAACATGGCTCAGAAGCGTGATGGGTCTGTAGTTCTTCAGCAAAGACTTATCGCCCTTTTTGAAGAACAGCATCACCACGCCTCTGTGCCATGCCTGTGGCGTTTTGCCCTCGAGTATGACAGAGTTAAACAATTTCTGCAGTGCTTTAAGTATCGGTTTACCACCGGCTTTCAGAAGCTCTGCCGTAACTCCATCATCACCCGGCGCCTTGCTGTTTTTTAGCTGTTTCAGAGCCATACTAATCTCGTACAAGCTGACGTCCGGGATGTCTTCTGTGTAGTGCCGGGTTAATCGAGCTCTTGGATCTGCGACCCGATTATTGACAGGTGTGCATGTTGTCGCGTATAACTGTCCATAGAACTTCTCGACCTCTTCCAATAGCTCGGGCTTGGACGATATGATTCTGCCATCGTCGGTCTTTAGCTTCGCTAGTTGGCTCTGGCCTATCGACAGATCTCTAGCAAACACCTTGGAGCCTTTGTTGCGCTCAATTGCCTCTTTAATACGGTCAGTATTAAATTGGCGTATGTCGCGGGTCAAAGACTTAGAGATCTGCCTATTGAGCTGCCGATATTGGGAAGTATCCTCCGACGACTGCAGAATCATCTCGCGTCGTTCCTCCATGAGCCTCGAAGTATGGTCTGAGATTTTTTTGGTTCTGTTCGTACGGTTGGGTTTGAAGAACTTAGAGCCAACCGTAAGGACAGTTTCCACGACCCTGTCGTTATAGTCGTCCACGTCGATACACTCACCCAGGCAATCGAAGCGGTTTTGCAGGTGGAGCTGAAAGCTCTCAGGGTTTTGGATTTGGGCAGGTGCTGGTCGGAGCGTAGACTTCATCAGACGTGATCTCTCGGCTTTTACATTAAGATTCAACGTGCCTCTTACCATTCGGTGATCGCTACCCGTTTTGAACGAATTGATCACAGAGACATCGTTGAATATCCGTTTTTTGTCTGTCATAATGAAGTCTATCTCATTTTTGGTAACGCCGTCGGGGCTCTTCCAGGTCCATTTTCGATGCGGCCGTTTCCTGAAGAACGAGTTCATCATAAAGAGTCCCTCCTTCTCCATGAAGTCGACCAGCATTTGACCTCGGCTGTTCCTCACCCCAATACCAAATGGCCCAACTCTCAGTTCGTCACCGCAACGATTGCCCAGCTTAGCGTTGAAATCCCCCATGACCACCGTGTAATGAGTCCTGGAGGTATGTATGGCTTTGGATATGTCCTCATACATTGCCTCCACGTCCTCGTCGGGGTACTTCGAAGTTGGGGCGTATGCCTGTATGACCTTCAGCGAATAACGTTTAGTTATTCTGAGTATAAGGAATGCCACCCTATTTGAAATACTCCCGACCTGTACTACGTTGTTCACGAGGGACTTGTGGACGATGAACCCGACACCACCTTGGGACAGATGGTCGCCCTCCCGGAAGTAGAGCAGGTTACCTGACTTCAGGGCTATGGTGTCCTCCCCCTCTCTTCGGACTTCGGACAGTCCCACTATGTCCCACCGTAACCTGCTCAGCTCTTCCTCGAGTTCCACTAACTTCTCTTCCGTCCGCAGTGTGCACGCGTTATATGTTGCCAGGGCCAAGGTCGTTCGGCGAGGGATCCACGCCGCCCGGGGATTCCTAGCACCCCTGGTCTCGGAGCCGGGTCGATTTTCGCCTGAATCTGCCCGGCCACCGGGGCCGCCGGGCACTTGGGGCCGATTTCTGATTGTAAAATCCATAAGGGGGTACGGGCCGTCACCCACCACGCTGGCCCAGTGCGGGTTGGTGGGGATTTGGTTGCCAGAGCCTCGTTTGTAGTCCAGCAGGGTGCACCGCGAGCAGGAGAGGTTGGCTTGGGGCCCGAGAGATGTAATTTGGGCCCCCTTACACCCCTGTAATGGCCCCTGTGGCTGATGTAGATAAAGAAAATAATTTATATATTTTATTCTAGCCCTTTGTATAAGAAGCAATGTACGTGTATACAAATTTTCATGATGATTTTAAAAGAAGCTTAAAAAATGTGAAATAGGTGGATCCCAATAAGGGGTGGTAAAAGATTGAGTACAAAATGTTTAGCAGATTTTAAATGAGTATATGACACTTAACATATTTTGTTCCTCATGTGAAAAATCCCAAAAATCTAAATTTGAATTTTCGTACAAAGTGACCATCGTCGCAAAATTTAGAACCTACCTGTAGAATTACTTTCACATGCCTCATATAAAACGTTTGTGCTATTACCTTAGGCGCGTCGCATACTTAACGCACGACGGATCGCTAAAATATCGCAGCGGTCTGTAAGATCCATACTAGAAACGTCACACCCCATACTAAAACCGCACTCGACGGACGACGCTGCGATAACGCTGCATCGAGAGCGGTTGAGCGGTTTTAGTATGGGGATTGACATTTCTAGTATGGATCTGAGAGAACGCTGCGATGTTTTAGCGGTCCATCGTGCGTTAAGTGTGCGATCCACCTTACACCCTGTATACACATCGCCCTCTACCGTTCTTGAGAGACTCTAGATCGCAGACCCATTAGCAATCAGGTCCAGATGCAATCGAATCCTTAGCACTTGACTGTAAGTGTGTGAATAATGCCTCGTGATGCCGACTTAGAATTAGCATCACCCCATTTCTACCCATACCATTGAGAGTTCTCTTCTTTCTTATTGTGTGGGAAACCGAGTCGTCCAGCGACCCAATTAACCCTGGTGTCAGAATTTTTCAACCGCCTTCTACAAGTAGCAAGCTTCTGACATGGTTGTGTAACGACCGCCGTTAAGTGATCATAGACAGCAACTGGGATCTATGGCTTAACGTGACATCCGAAACAAGGAATCATCTTACTTACAGAAAATCGGGTGGTTCAGCCCGCAATATCCTAAGCAGGTTGGGAACTAATTCACAAAGAGATAAATATCAACTTTCTGAGTGACCTACCGAGAGTCGAACCCAGAACCTTCTGCGTCAAAGGCAGTCGCACTACCACTGCGCCACATCGGCCGTCATTATTCTAATAGGTTCCTTTTACGTAACTTAGATATTTCACTCTATTGCGTATTCCTAGAAACATACTACGATACGACACTATTAGAGCTTAGTAATTGGCTCTTAAAGTAGGATTACGCGGGGCTACATAGGACTTACACCACCTGAGACTCCGCCCCTTCTATGTTTCTCGTCTTCCGGAAACGTATTTCCAATGTTTGCTAGAATATTAGAAGCCATTGATTTAGATATTGTACTACATTTATCGATAGCCAAGTGGTTAGGACATCGGTCTTACTATCGTGAGACCAATGTGTTTTTACGTACGTGAACATTTACCGACTGCCCTCATGGTGAAGGAAAACATCGTGATGAAACCCACATAAAAAAAAATTAATTGAGATGATATTTGAATGTGACTTAACCTAGGATTTGGGGTTATTATTAGATTTCGGGTTGTAGAGGTCAGATGGCAGTTGCTGTGTGTAAAAACTTGGTTCCACGTCATATCCCCTAGGTGAGGTAGCCAACCTCGACAGAGCAAGGAGAATGATGGTCTACAAAAGGTATATAAAAAAAGGCGAAAACAGAAGATCGTGTCCTGGGGAAGGCCTACTGCATACAGCAGTGGACTGCTATTAGACTTATGTATGTTTTATGTACGTATAGCTTTAATTACGTAACCTAAGGAAAATTTACATAGAATTTTGCCTTTGTTTATTTATTCATCACCATATCTTTCTAGCGGTACCTGGAGCGCCGAACAGTACCTATCGGCCGACCCATGTACGCTCTTTAGACGCCCCGATCCTCACCCATTCTTTCTAAGTGGCCGAGCCAGCGAAGTCGGTGGACTTTCAAATATAAACAATAATAATAATAAATAATAATAATAAATCGTTTATTCTCATAAAAACAGTTCGATACATTTTTTACAGTCCGCCAAACTGTATAACAGTTTGTTGGCAGAAAATAGCTCCCCTTTAACTTAAACTGTATATTCACAATTATTATAATTAGCAAAAACTTATTGTAATACTTGAAAGAAAAACATGCAAATAACATTATTATTAAGGATAAAATTCGTTAACATCAACTAGGTTTTTGTATTTCACCAACAAATATTCACCAAGCTTTCTTTTGAATATGGGCTTACTTTCACAATTGGCTATCTCCTGTGGTATGTCATTAAATAGTTTTGGTACAAGATATTTAGTGGTACGTTCACCATAGTAGTTAATTATTTTAGGTATACATAGTGTCCCCTGTCTTACATTACGAAGTGTCCGAGTGTAGGTCACGGGTACCTTATATTC
Organism: Keiferia lycopersicella; assembly: GCA_029255805.1. Taxonomy (NCBI): domain Eukaryota; kingdom Metazoa; phylum Arthropoda; class Insecta; order Lepidoptera; family Gelechiidae; genus Keiferia; species Keiferia lycopersicella. The sequence goes on from JARACZ010000018.1 coordinate 2,878,360, forward strand.
ATCACTGCTATAATGGTCCAAGGCTAACATAAACAATACCCTCTCATGAACTGGCAACATTTTACACTTTATAAATTAATCTATATCTCTATCTATACAACATAAACTATATCTCTATGTTGCGGTTGTATCCATTAACATCCAACCCAATTCTTTTCAGAGTAATAATTTAATTTCCAAAAACAATAACTGCAAAGCTAACAACAATGGCTGGTCAAAGTAATTAATATTAGTTGTTGGCATTCATTAATTTACTTTTTGCCGAGTTATCGCTGAGCGTTCTCACTTGACGAGGCAAAAACTAAACGCGGGGGCGGATGATAGAAATGAACAGGGAGTCAATTTCTGAAACGGCGTAATTCGATTCCGCGCACGGAAGTCCGCTGCGACTGGAGCTCGTTTCGCGAAACGTGTCAATTTGATTCATGCGAAAATCTACATCGTATACGCATATCACGCCTTAATTACTTGTGGGATAGGCAGACCGTTAATGGCCGTAAAAATACGGTGGCAATTGCCACGACTGACAACTTATTACATAGGTATATGAAGACAGTTACGATAAGCGAAAATCTGCTACTAATCACGTTCTACTTTGATTATGGACTCCTACTTACCGTAATAAATTCACACATACCCATGCTTGACAATACACGTCGAGTAATAGAAATTAAAATACGTGTGGGTGGTCTGCTCAGACTAGTTGCAGACGTCCGTGCATCGAATTACGACATTTTAGAAGTTGACTATCTTATTTAACCCCATGTATTCAAATTTCTATTACTTACACAAATCACCCGATTTCCGCACGAAATCGAATTACGAAGTTCTCAGAAATTAAGCTCCAGACAGACAATTAATCTTGAAAATTCGTATCTAATATTTTTTACTCTTTTTTTAGTTACCTACATGATGAGTAATGGAAAATATTTCATACCGACTGTACAAATTAACTTAGTATAATGTTATAAAACAGTTCTTATGTAAGGCCTTTTTTACGCAGTGGTTGAGCGGTTTTAGTATGGGGATTGATATTTCTAGTATGGATCTCACAGACCGCTGCGTTATATTAGCGCTGCGTTGTACGTCAAGTGTGAAAAAGGCCTTAGGCTTTCGAGAAAAAAAAAACAGTCCCATACAAAATGATTTAGTGTCTCTGCAACTCAATGGACTCTTTTTTGTTATAAAAAAAACTATCCAGTTTGTTTGGGTAGTTGAAATTTTTCTTGTTTCCCAGCACAGCGTCCATAGAGCAAGTTGTTCAGTTTCATGGTCTGATTATGTACAACGTTTCTTACGCCTCATATTATTATAGTGTCTGAAAAACCTCGAATATGCAAGCATTCAACGTCAAGAAAAAATTCGTCGTAAAATCACTAAATGTGACGAGTGATAGGCTTTTACACTTTTACGTTAACACACCTCATGTCAAGAGTTAAGTGCGAACAAAGTTAGCAGACACTTAAAAACTTTCCCGGCGACGTAGAGTACCTATCGACAGCAGTTCAAGTTACCCACTTAAGGGATCAACATTTACTAGTTTTCCATACAGTTATTGTGAGCCGCCCAGCCCAGAAAGAGATCAGTCCAGCGGTTAACGGGGAATAAGATCTGCCTTGGTTTAGTAGCACAATGTTACTCAGGGATGTTGTAGCTTCGTAGTGAAGGAATATTTGAAATCGGTTCTGTATTTTCATATTTTATCAACTACACTCATAAAAAAAAATACTTTATTGCAAAAAAGTAACAAACAATTAAGTGAAATGACAACAAATGCACAGTTAAAAACGTTTTTTTCCTCTTTACATGTAAGTGACGATTAAAGATTTTCACTTCAAAATTTTCAGGGCGATATTATGTGTAGGGAACTGTATCTATAAAGCCGGGAAGTGATTTGATTTACTCGTATTAGCCAGTAAAGTTAAGTCGCTGGCTAAATCTTGGTGCGGCTGACAGTACCGCCTATTCGAGTAGTGCGTAAATAGAAGGGTAGTGGACGGAACACTACTGCGAAGCAGAAAGTTCTATAATATTCCATAATTAACTTTTAATAGCATAAGTACCTACTTATAGAATAGAATTTAGTTGCAAAAATATTCTTATACCTTTTACAGAAAATTAAAAAGACAACTTTGAATATTTAAGGGGTAAACCAGCCCAAGAAGCAGATCGAAATATGACTATGTTATTTTAGACCATGCCGCGCTTTTGACTGAAAAAAGGGCGCCGAAAGCGTGGCGTGGACGTATAGGCACGCACGACTCTCCGCCCGACGAAGAACCACTTGGTTGGTTCGAAACGTCGCAGAAAACACAAACATGGCAAGTGAGTGATCCGGAACATTAGTTTTTTAAATTTCGACCTATGTTTCTAAGGAAAAGTTGTCCAGTTTCATGGGGTGGTTCACCTCCCATACAAAATGTGCAACAAGTTTTGAACTTGCACTGCGCTCGCAACCCACCAACCAAAACAGGAAAAGCATTGTGTTAAGCCTTCTCTGTTGTGGCTGTAGCTGATAGGTAGACACTCTTCTTTTTTATTCGGATAAAAACCTCCAACCACATTGATCGGAACACGGCAAATACCGACAGGCAAATGGTAAATAATTGCATTCGCTCGGAATCGAGACTTCAATTAAATCGAAACACTTTTAGACATCGATTCAATTGCACCGATTCACTCGATGTCCGGAATCGAATTAAAATTGGATTCTGTTGTGATCGGCGTATTCTGCACGGGTATTTTGTATCCAGAGATAAAATTAATAGACAATAAGCTATGCCGTGTGATGCCAGCTTAGAATAGCATCACCCCACATCCTTCCCGCGGGTGTCGTAAGAGGCGACTAACGGACTCGAGAGTATTGGTGTATTACAATTTTTAGGCGACAGGCTGACAACTTGTAACTATAGTGATGTGATACACATGTTTTCTGAAACTACCTTGGAAAACAATCCTCAACAATGTCAGACGTGGCGATAGCGACCGCATTCTTACGGCCGTCAACGCTCTGCCTAACCCGCAAGGGATAAAGGACTGATATATGTATGTATGTATAAGCTATAACTAAAATAAACGGAAAAAAGGCGGTTAAAAAATTCAGGCACTAGGGTTCATTGGGCCGTTGGACGACTCGGTGTCGCACAAGAAATGAGTGAGTGTCTAAAATATTCGTTAACCTCAGCTTTAGCAGCCACAACAGTCTGCCGCTGGACATGAGCCTCTCCTTTTCGAGAGGTATTGCCATACTACCACCACGCTTGGCAAGTATATTTTACTGTTCAATGGACAATGCTGTCCATACCCTGGACTTCTCCCTTAGTCGCATTCTACACCCACAGATAGAAATATGGTGATGATATTCTGGGCCGACGTCCCCCAGACATATCTTTAATCACTTTGTTGTCAGATCACTACATAGTATCAACTCTAGTCGCTTTTCTGTCCCTGTCTGTATTTATCTATTTATATCTTACATCACTGAGACTGCAATATGGATTTTGATACAGTTTTTTTAATAGATAGAGTGATTTTAGAGTTAGTTAGGGAAACAGCGGGCGCAGCCGCTAGGCGGGCCGCTAGTAATGAATAAAATACGTAAATTCATTGCCAGAATACTACCATGATACCTACCTAGTATTTTGACGACCGATGTGGCGCAGTGGTAGTGCGACTGCCTTTGACGCAGAAGGTTCCGGGTTCGATTCTCGGTGGGTCACTCACAAAGTTGATATTTATCACTTTGTGAGTTTGTTCCCAGTCTGGTTAGGACATTGCGGGCTGAACCACCCGATTGTCCGTAAGTAAGATGGTTCCGTGTTTCGGATGGCACGTTAAGCCGTAGGTCCCGGTTGCTGTCTATGATCACTTAGACGGCGGTCGTTACACAACCACGTCAGAAGCCTGCTGCTTGTAGTAGGCGGTTGAACAATTCTGGCACTAGGGTTCATCGGGTCGTTGGAGGACTCGGTGTCCCACACGAAAAGAAGAAGAAGAAGACCTAGTATTTTGTTTACTACGGGACGGGAAAGATAATTGCTTTCTCCATTTCTAATTGCATCAGAAATAGCGGCATTTAAAGGTGATCAAATTATTTCTACGAATTTAGACTTGTTGATTATAAATTGAATATCATTTTAATCCTATCGACAATATTGTCTGGGGGTTCGTACAGAGTGACAAGTTTATGTCTATACTCAATTACCTTTTATCCTTTCTTTCTTCGTAATGCATATTATCCTGTCATCCATAGCTTAGATATGTATTAGTTTATATTAATGTATTTATTAGTATATTATATTTTGTATACAGAATTATTTGTGTATTGATATGTAAAATTGTATATGTATTTTATTATTATTTATTTATGTAGTAGGTAATATTTGCACTATCCCGCTTCCATAGTCGCACTCTCTCTTTCACCCTAAGGTTGCCTGGTAGAGAATGCTACCTAGCATTAAGGCCGCCTGTTGTACTGTTTCCTTTGTTTGTGTTTTCTTCATGTTGTTAAATTTGGTGCAATAAAGAATTTTGTTATGTTATGTTATGTTTTTTTTATTTTTACTCCACTTCCACAGAAGGAGGTTTATTTTTCGAAAATACAGGGTGTAAGGGACGGTGTGACGAAAATGTTTTTCGAGTTCCCAGACAAAGTCAGTCAGCTGATCGGGATTTTGTATGGGAGGTCGAAAATTTTTTCTCGTTTCCCAACATAGTCCCCATAGTTGTTCAGTTTCATGGTCTGATCACGCCTGCAAAGTTTCTGTTACACCGTCTCTTACACCCTGTTTGTTTAGCCGTGTGGTGCGGTGCGGACTTTGAGTTCAACCAATATCAATTATCAACCATGTCAGAAGCCTGCTTGTTGTAAAAAAGCGGTTGAAAACTTCTGACACTAGTGTTCATTGGGTCGTTGGCTGACTTGGTGTCCCATACGACACGAGTACCGTGAGTGACACAAAAATTTAAACGCGAAATATACACTAGCGGGGTAAACAGAGCGGTAATATTGAGAGCCCTTTCCTTCGAGCCCCTTTCAGATAATAAAAGAATACAGTAGTGATAGGTTGTCGGCATGTTGCCTAAAGTTATAATACATATGAAATCCTATTCCATGAAATGGGGTGATGCAAGGCATTTAAATATTAGCTGCAAATATTTTACGGGGTGAATCAGCCCATGCAACTGAACAACTTTCCCTAAGAAACATAGGTCGATATATGAGAAAATTATTGTACCTCCCATACAAGTTTACTTGCTTGGTCAGTATAACTTTGTATGGGAGGTCCAATTATTTTTCCGTATTTCGACCTATGTCCCTTGGGGAAAGTTGTTCAGTTTCATTGCTGGCCCCTTAAAATATTTGCAGAATTTTTTTTTACACCCTTTAAATCGCATTATAATCTCATATTGAGTAAATAGTAGGTACATAGCATATTGGCCCTTCAGGGGTATAAAATTGTTGTAAATAAATGGAAATGCAGATTTGAACAAGTTGTCCAAAACGTCGGATCTAGATAAAACCAGATTGCTCGGTTCGTGTGTAACAAATCAATCCATGGCGTTTATTGGGAAAATCTGCGATATTCTACCGGGGAGCGATTTTTGAAGGTAAAACAAGACTATCCTAGTACAGCCTAAGTATCAATAACTTTTTTAAAGAGAGAACCGACTTCAACGGACATCTAAAAGTGCGAATCCCTTTTTTTTTGTCGATTTATGTGCTTAAAAACTTCTCCTAAGTTTAAGAAATACTTTTCTGAAAATCGCATCAAAATCCCCGAAAACCCACGAAAAGAAAGAAACGGAACACGCACAAGAGTTATAAGTGTAATCATATTTTTCGTGTTACAAAGAAAAAGAAAGGAGTTATAAGTGTAATAATATTTTTGGTTTTAGAAATAAAAAGAAAGGAAAAGATTACTTATATTTTGCTCTGATATGTTTGGGGTATTTTAAAAATCACAACCCAGGAAAGCCGGGCAACGGTACACCGTTTGCAGATTGGAAAAATAATTGAATTTAAAAATCGTATACGATGTTTTTAGTAGCTGGCTGTATAATGATTAAACCGGATCCATACAAATATCATTATACCAAATGTATTTTAAAGAAAATGCCTACTTTAGAGAAATCAAACAATATCCGCATGCCAATTTATTATATGTATCACCCAGAGTCGGTGGTCAAGTGGTTAGGACACCGGTCTTACAGAAGTAACACCCGAGTTCCGCCATTTACAATGTGTATTTACCGACTCCTCTTATGGTGAAGGACAACCATCGTCATGAAACCCACATTCAAATAGAATTCAGATGATATTAGAATGTTACTTAACCCAGGATTCGGGTCAGATTACAGAGGTCAGAAATGGCAGTCACTCTGTGTAAAAACTTGGTTCCACGTCAAATCCCCTATGGTAGCTGACCTCGATAGAGAACCAGATAAGGCAAGTAGAATGATAGAGAATGATGACCTAGTCGTTGAACAACCCGATCTTTCCTTTTTTCATGTGAAGTCTTGCAACGACCCAATGATTCTTGAGAGTTTTTCATCCGCCTACTAGTAAGACTTTGTTGTGTATACTAGCTCCACTGGGAACACAATACAATGTAGGTATTTCCAAATACCCCGACCGTATGCCACAAAATATGACTGTTATAGGTATTTTATCTGTTGCCTGGAGTTTTATACGGTCATTTTATTTTATTTTCGCCAAAGGTTATAAACGGTACCGTTCAATAGTTCCAATAGCGTTCGTTCAAACGTCCGACGCCTTTGTTTACGTGTTGAAAACGTTAAAAAGTACGTTTTGAAACGTATCGCGAATACACGGTGCCACCAGCCATCTAGCCTCATACAGCTGACTGACGTTTGTGAGAAAAATACCCGAATATATGGTGCAAAAGCCCAGTAACATTGTAGAGATCGACATGTTTGAAGCAAAGATTTCATACTAAATGGATAAGTGCGTCTGATTGTTTAGTAATGGTCACTAATTAAAAAATAGAGTAATAAGAAAAAAGAAAGGTCAGGTCAGAAGTATCCTAAACCGACGAGCCTGCATGAAAAGACTTATGAGTGTAGAAGAAGCGAAAGAAGTATGCCAAGATCGTAGCAAGTGGAAGGAAATAGTCTCTGCCTACCCCAAAGAGAAAGAGGCATGATTTATGTATGGATTTATTAGCGATAAGTTATATGTAATCTAAAAACCTTGTAAAAAGCACTTGGGTAGTAATAAAGCCTACTTCTAAGTCTACCAAAGCTCCGCCCAATCAAAAAATATCAAAACGAACACAATCTCTTTTCTGCACCCTCTAAAAAGTAGATTACGCGAGCTTCGGCGATAGCGCTGGCTGGCACGAAACAGTCACGGCGGTTCCACATTCAAACACAGCTCAGTGCAGCCGCGGCATCGCCCTGTCAACACTGTCAGCTGTCACCGTGGCAAAATGTCCGCACCGAAAGACAGATCCAAATGGAGGCGTCGAAAATCCTCAAGATCCCCAGACGAAGACAACGACTGCGCCAGTCTCGCGTGGCTGCTAAATTTCCGCTTGGACGAGATCGTGAACGTGAAAGTTCCGGACGACGAGCCGGCGCTTCAAGAGCTGAAGCACGATGTAGTGCCTGACACTCCTCCGGCTCCGAAGAAGCCTCCCTATACTTACCCTGAGTTGATAGAGCGGGCGCTGAGAGAAAAAGGCGAGCTGACCGTGTCAGCGCTGTACCAGTGGATATCGTGAGTAGCTACATTGTTATTTCCAATCCAGTTGGCTTAGTATAGACCACTAGCCATGGCATGGCTCATTGTTTAGGTTTATCTGTTTTGAATGTGTGCCAGGATTTAATCTGCTGTGAATAAATGGGAAATGTTACTGTTTGATAAATTATTAACTAACTAGAACACGAAATGGAGTTATGCAATTTTTGCTAACAGCGATTTCACTGTGAGCGTTGCATCTACCTCTAATTTTATTTTATTTATTTCATTTTGAGTAAATTGCTCTATTTAGTTGTTACAATCCCTTCGGCCGCGTTGAAAGAAAAAACATTCTTCGTAGGTAACTAGTTTCGTAGCAAGAAAGATGGTTCTTCATATGTAACTGGTTACGTAGCATTGGTTTCGTACGCGGCCGAAGGGGTTACAATTGGGCACTGGGTTTTTAGAGTTCCGTACACAAAGGGTCAAATAAGACGCAATTACAGAGACTGCTCTGTCTGTGCATTTGTCTCCAGGCTGAGAGGGTTGTCACAGATGACGTATTGCCGCCGCTGTAACAAGAAGTACTAAAACATTTGAATAAAAAAAAATAGATACATAGATCAAATGCTCACAGGGCATTGTATTCTGTTGCCGTTATAGCAACAAATCACCACATAGTATAAAGCAAAGTCGTTTTCGCGTCTGTATCTATGTATGTAAGATGATGGAATCTTTAAAATTACATAACGGATTTTGATGCAATTCTTTAAATAGATAGAGCGGTTCAAGTCGAAGGTTTATATGTACATTTCTTGCCAGGAAAACATCTTGTTCTAACGGGAAAATGAGTTGAGCAGCCGCTGGGCTAGGCTAATCAACATATTACATGATTTTAAGTATTTTTTTTTACAAATTGGTTCGAAACCCTACGTGTGTAACTTTAAATCATACTTGGCCAATTGTTTGTCCTTAATAGAATTATAGTTCTGGAAGAAGTTTTGGATTGACTTATGTTACAAATCTTCTATTGAAATAGCAGTATACGGAAAATTTACCAATATATTCGTTTCATATTTTGCTTCCTTTTCCATTTTGGGATGTCATGGAAAACTTGGTCTTTGTGGAAAGTATTTCTAGATAGATAAAATATTTTGTGGCGAAATGTTGCTACCTTGCTACATAGAAATAGAATAACATATTCTACATACATATTGCACGCCTTTATCCCTTGCAGGGTAGGCAGAGCGTAAAAAAAAATAGAAAATAAATTAACTATGAAAAAATAAAAAATAAAATATTCTGATATTTTTTTCTTTGTGATAAAGTATCGAGGCTGGAATTTTTCTAGATCTGAGATAATCATACATACATACTACATATATCACGCCTTTATCCCTTGCGGGGTAGGCAGAGCGTTAAAGGCCATAAGAATACGGTCGCTATCGCCACGTCTGACATTTTTGAGGATTGCTTTCCAAGGTAGTTTCAGAAAACATGTGTATCACTATAGTGACAGGTTGTCAGCCTGTCGCCTAAAAATTGTAATACACCAATCAATACTCTCGAGTCCCTTAGTCACCTCTTACGACACCCGCAGGAAGGATGTGGGGTGATGCTATTCTAAGCCGGCATCACACGGCATCATATTCTACATTATTCTTTTTTAACATACTCGCAGATAAAAAGGTACATACTTGTTCTTATTATATAGAAAATCAAACCCAAACTGACTCCATGAACCATGGCGTCAGAATTTTTAAAGATACAATAAAAAAAACAATAGAATTCTTAGCATTGTTATAAAAAAAATCCTTTGCAGCACCTACCTATTATTACGGTTTGATCAAAATAAATTCCATTAAATGTGTGTGAACTAGTTTATACAGGATATAAAAATCAAACTGCAAGTATTTTCAGGCGTAAACCAAGGAATATATGTCGAATTATGAAAAATATTTGGACCTCCTATACAAAATGTACTAGCCGACCAAGTCGATTTGTACGGAGTAAATTTATTTTCTTATTTATTCTGTGGAGAATACCTATTGTTTAGTTTCATGGGCCTATTCACCCTTTAAAATATTTGCAGCTAATATTTTTACACCTTATATTTAATTAAGGAGTATAATTACGGTTTATTAAGAGATTTGAAAAAAATATAATATTTCTGACGGTAACTTATCTTTGGCAATAAAAAATATTTCTTCTGCGTTGTTAAAAAGTTCCTCTTTTGAAAATATATAGTGTGGTAGACCTTGATTTCAGTTTTATGAAAAAGTTTTAGAATATTACTCTTTCATAGTAAAAAATAGTGTAATAAATACAGAAGACTTAGCTCACTCAGCGGATACAATTTGTATGGAAGGTCCCAAAGTTTTTGCCACATTTCGAACTATGAAAAATTTAAAGTAAGTTTCATGAACTAAAATTACCCCTTATAATATTTTTTTAGACGACCGATGTGGCGCAGTGGTAGTGCGACTGCCTTTGACGTAGAATGTTCCGGGTTCGATTCTCGGTGGGCCACTCGCAAGGTTGATATTTATCACTTTGTGAATTTGTTCCCAGTCTGGTTAGGACATTGCGGGCTGAACCACCCGATTGTCCGTAGGTAAGATGGTGTTTCGGATGGCACGTTAAGCCGAAGGTCCCGGTTGCTATCTATGATCACTTAGACGGCGGTCGTTACTCAACCATGTCAGAAGCCTGCTACTTGTAGAAGGCGGTTGAAAAATTCTGACACTAGGGTTTACCGGGTCGTTGAACGACTCGGTGCCCCACACGAAAAGAGAAGAGAATTTTTTTACATCCTGTACAGCCAACTTATCTTACATCTTTTGCACGGTAGGACTTCTATGTTTACCTGAATATCCCTTATCTACTGATACAGTGATTACGTGTGTTATGGGAAATACCAATACGAATTACGCTTCGTAATTACACTCTGATAGGGCGTTATCGGACGGTTGACAATATGGGCACTTCAGCAGGTTTTTTTGTAACAGATTTATTTCTTATACATTGCCTGTTGAAATGTATGATTGAGTGATTCAGTTTTTTTTCTACACTTCGCAAAGTTTTTTGCTACCTTTTTCAATTTCTAAGAGTTTTAGAAAATTCCTGAAACTTTGAAAAGAAAACCAATAACTTAGGTGTTCTTCTTTTTAGTTACATATCGTTTATCGTTCATTGTGTTTCATACTTAAATGGCCTTATATTGTTTGATACTTATTTTATCGTTTTCTCACGAACAAGATCTTTTTCAATACTTACCTACAATATCATTATAGTAATGTTGAAATCATTCTGTAGGTCACCTTTTCTAATATTTATTTATGATGCCTATCATGGCTGTTTCATACAACTTTGTTTAAAGTATGTAACAAGAACAACGCAATGTATGTCAAACTATACGTCGCCGTACAGTCGAATACGAAAGGGGTTAAATGTTGGGATTTGGTGTTCGCTCAACCATAGAAGAGGGGCAGGTTATTTTATTAATTCGTTATCATTATCACTTCGGCTGCCATTTTAATTTATTTTATTACGTTTTTTCCACCTGCCTGGCAAAAGGATTAATTTTTATTCAGATTTCATTGTTGGAAATACGCTAATACTCGTTTTTGTAAGCATTAAATTGCTTTGTTGAAAAGCTTCTACTAATTTATTCCAAGAAATTTATTTTGAAGTTGTTTTGTCTATTATACCATTTTGCTCCGCATACCTACAATAAAATATGGAGTAAAGTATCCTGAACAACCTCAAGCACAAAGCCGATTAGTATGGAAATAAACAAGAAGGAACCTTTATCTATAATTTGTAATAACTAAATAATTACCAAGGGTGGCAGGTGGCAATTGAGAAAAAAATGCCGCAGTCGAAGATCTAGTAGCTCAATCAAACATAATCAGAGAGACGAAAGCTCACCGACTTCGCTGGCTCGGCCATTTAGAAAGAATGGGTGAGGATCGGGGCGTCAAAAGAGCGTACATGGGTCAGCTGACAGGACTATGTCCTGCCCCCAAGATGCCGCTGGAAAAATATAGTGGACTCTGACCTGGCCCATCTCAAAGTCAATTTTTGGGTGGAGGTGGCGTAGAACAGGGATCAGTGGAGGACACTCGTTTTGAAATCATTTGGGGTCACTGGCGCAGAGAAGTATTTCGTCTTAAATAGTCGCAGAACCTTTGTTATTAGTTTGTAATAGCGAAATATTTAATGTGCTGTTGCAATTACTTACTAAGCAAATAAATTACATTAAACCTGCTAGAAAAAAAACCCGAATCCTCCAGATCGCAGAGTCGAAGCTTAACCTCAAAACAAGCTAGTTGCGCCACAAACCCACCTGGTCATAATATTTACAAGGAAGATGACGTTTGTTGATGAACGGGGTCGGGTAAGCGCGCCGTGCCCGCGCCGCCTGGCACGCGTGATCGATTGCTCGCTCGACCGACACCGCACCGGCCCGCGACTGGGGAACTTATGGTGTAGACTTTTCGAGATGGTTCCGGATTTTTCGATACTTTGTACCCGAATTATTTCCCTATTGTGTTAAAAAAAACTAAAGTTCGACGAGGTACCCACCCTAAACTGAAGGTAGGAAGTAGATGGTTCCGAATTTTGAGATATTTTCCCTGTAGGGTCCAAAATAAGTTCCTATTTTGTGTTTTTACACACACACACAAATCACGCCCATATCTGGAGGAGTAGGCAGAGCGTTAACAACCGTAAAATCTGGCGTGAAACAGTAATTTATATTTTCATTCTTGTAATTATTAAACAGCTCTTATTTAAAAAAAAAAAAAACATGTGCTCTAGGCCCTAGGCCAACCGCCATTAGATTTACAATCTTCTGTCTTCCATCGCAGCATTAAATAATTCTATGTTACCCTAATGTTACCCACCCTGTGTCACATTGGCCCCTTTATTACAACAATTATCGAGACATCCGGTGTTAAACGGTCGATTAGGAAAGTAGTTCTACTGTGCTCCAAGCCTTTGTTCTACGTCATTGTACCTACTTCTGTTTATCTTGATATTTAGGTCTTGGATGGATGAATGTCTACATACGTCATGCATTTTTTACCCCATAAGACAGAGCATTGAAGTATAAAAAGTACTGCAATTATATGAGGAGCGTTACAGATAAGTTGCACCTATAACTTCCACCATTGTGGAGGCTCGTTAACTTGTCATCTAAAATTGTACATACACACATACACATATCAGGCCTTTATCCCTTGGGGGTAGGCAGAGCTACAACAACTGCAAAAATTCGGCTGCCATCGCTACTTCTGACAAATATTGAGGACTCTTTCAGATGATTCGTGATTGTCAGATTGTCGCCTAAAATTGTAATAAATATGGAATTCTGAGTCCCTTAGTGGCCTTGACACTCGCGGGTAAGAAATGGGGTGATGCTATTCTAAGCCAGCGACACACTGCATTCGAAGCTGGCAACACTCGGCATTCTAAGCCGGCAACACACGGCATGATTGTAATTCAAATAAAGCCATCGAAACTTCTCGTCGTCTCTTATTCTTCTTCTTCTTCTTCTTCAACCTATAGCCACCCAATGCTGAGTGTAGGTCTCCTCCAATGATCTCCACTTTTGACGATCAAGGGCTTCTCTCTTCCAATTCTTCCCGCCAACTTTGACTATGTCGTCTGTCCATCTTGCCGGCTGTCTACCCACGTTCCGTCGTCCCTCTCTTGGTCTCCACTCCAGCACCTTCTTTCCCCATCTGCCATCCGTCCTTCGGCATATGTGACCCGCCCACTTCCACTTCCTACCCGTTATCACTTTAGCTATGTCGGTTAGCCTGGTCCTCCTGCGTATTTCAGTGTTTCTCACTCTATCGCATAGAGAAATGCCCAACATGGCACGCTCCATAGCTCTCTGGGCAACTTGTAAGCGGTCGATTGTGTGCTGAGTCAACTCTTATTCTTACTGTTCTTTTAATCCATTGTTTAAACAAGGTTGTGCCTTGCTCCACACAGTTTATCAATAAAGTTGTATGATTTTAGAACAATGATAAGGAACACATTGCAACATACTATTAGGGTTCTTATGTCCCGGTAAATTGGTTGCGCCCCTACAGTTGAACGAGAAGTTAACACCTGCTAAAATTGTGATTGTTTTACTTTTGGACACCTGTTTTTACCTTCTAGCTAACGTGATTTTCTTCTTGATTTTGGCGAATAACATTCATTATTTATTACGATATGAACAATGTAAGCTCACCTAAAAGATGAAGAAAAAAAATTTCTACAAGCAGAGAAAGTTGAAAAGCAAAGAATTTCGGGGAAATTTTCTAACACCCAATTAGTCTGACTGAACAATTATTTTTGCCGCATCACTATCACTACATAGTTTAAAGCAAAGTGGCTTTTCGCTTTTATCTATATGTATGTTTGCTTAAATCTTTAAAACTACGCAACTGATTTTGATGCAGGTTTTTAATAGATAAAGTGATTCAAGGGAAAGGTTTTTATGTATAATACTTGCCGGAAAAATACTTATTCCCACGGGAAAATGAGTTGCTGCGGGCGCAGCCGCTGGGGCAGGCCGCTTATTATTGATATACAAAGGAGCCTTTTAAATATGAACTTTTTGTCATTTTCCAGTGACCGTTTCCCGTTCTACAAAGCGAGTGACGAGCGCTGGAAGAACTCAGTCCGGCACAACCTCTCCATCAACCCTCACTTCCGGAAAGGAGCCAGGGCACCTCAAGGCGCTGGGCATCTTTGGTCCTTAGCGGCGAATGCGATAGACCTTCTCCCGTTGAGACACAGCCCAGTTTACATCGACGAGAAAACCGGAGAGACTATTCTGGAGACCCACATCATTGACTGTCCTAAGGTAAAACCCATAAGATACTAATGTAGAAATAACAAATTCGGCCCACTTCTATCAAGGAGCCAATAAGGCATCTTTGGTCCTTGGCTGCGAATGCAATAGACCTTTTGCCGTTGAGACACAGCCCTGTTTACATCGACGAAAAAACCGGAGAGGCTATTCTGGAGACCGACATCATTGATTCTTTTAAGGTAAAGCCCAATAATTACTAATCCTAAAAGAAGTATCTCCACTAACCTTCAATTCCTTGAGGGCAGCCTAAAGTCGCTTGGCATATTTGGTGTCTAGGTTTGAAAAACAGCCCAGTTTAAATACACAACAAAATATTCTGCAGACCCTCATAGTTGACTATCCTAAGGAAAGACCGCTAATTGCTGATCTGACATCATCAGACCTCTTCTTGTAGGCTTGATTCTTGGCTATGGATACTTGGTCTAAGAGAAGGTTTACCGAAAACTGCAGGGAAGGAAAGTTGTTTAGTCTCTTAGATTTGTTCACTGGGGTCGAGGTCGTTGAACGACTCTGTGTCCGTTACAAAAAGAGGGAGTATGTTTATGGTATGTTTGGTATTTTCAGGTCATAGTGCTTGACGAGGCAGCCATCGCAGCAGCCAGCATACTGCCTGACCAAGAATTCCTTACGGGACGTACTAGTGAGTACTATCATTGTAGGTATTGATTTAGTATAAAGTATACACTTAATTACGCAAAATAGGCGAATGTAGACGTCGAGTTGCGGAAAATAGGCGAATGTAGACGTCGAGTTGCGGAAAATAGCCCGTTTTACCATTACCATTACACCACAACGTATACTTCTACAGCCACAATAGTTCACTGCTGAGCATCGGCCTCCCCTTATAAAGGGTAACTGCCATACTCACCACGCTTGGCAGGCGGATTGGTGAGCGCAGTGCAAGATATTGTAGATACAAGGAGCGCTGCTGCCCGTTCCCTGGATCCATCCCTTAGTCGCCTTTTACGACACCCACGGGCGAAAATGGGGTGGTGCTATTCTAAGCCGGCAACACGGCATAGTATATCGTATAATATTCGTAAATGAAAGAGAATAATTAAATGAAACTACTTATGCTTACTTTACTTTTTTTTTTTAAACTTTCTCTTACATAATTTTTACTCGTGTAATTTTTAAGTGGGATTTTACTGATTTTTTTAGATAAAGAACTTGTTAGACGACAGGAATATAGACTAAGCGGCAGAAAAAGTACCTTTGAAGTAATTTGGCTACTAAAAACAATTATATTTTTAAAACTTTACTTAGGTACAATTCTGGCCATCAAAAGTCAGAATTTGCAAAAATTAAGGTGAAAAATAAATGTCATGGCTAGAATTAAGTGCCAACAGATATATTTTTTACTTTGAAAAACCCATAAAGATATAATTATTAGTCCAAAAAAATATTAACTCATTTCTCGTATGCTACTTCAACTGTTCGATAGCGCAGTGCAAAATGATTGATTCAGACGAAATGCTGTTTGTTCATTGTCTGGTTGAATTTATTCCATTAGTTAGTCGTTATACCTGTACCTGTCACCTATAATACCCTTACTTCTGATACAAATACAACAGTCAGAAAACTTCACTGCTGGACATACGAGTATGCCTTCCCTTATTGGGGGTATTTGGCATACTCATCACGCTTGGCAGGCAAGTGGGTTGGCGAACGCAGTGCAAGTATTGTAGATATTCAGCGAACGCTGCTGCCCATTCCCTGGATTCGTCCCTTCAATAAATTGCTTTATTTAATGGCGTTTCCAATATATGGCCGTTTATGGCCGTGTGGTGCCGGCTTAGAATAGCATCGCCCCACGTCCTTCCCGTGGGTGTCGTAAGAGGCGACTAAGGGACTCGAGAGTATTGGTGTATTACAATTTTTAGGCGACAGGCTGACAACCTGTCACTATAGTGTTACACATGTTTTCTGAAACAACTCTGGAAAACAATCCTCAAAAATGTCAGACGTGGCGATAGCGGCCGTATTCTTGTGGCCGTTAACGCTCTGCCTACCCCTCAACGGATAAAGGCGTGATATATGTATGTATGTATGTATGTATGTTTCCAATATAATTTTGCCAGTGTCAGTAAGTAAGGTTTCCAGCGTAGCTGCGCCGTGTGGTAGCTCCTGTAAGGTGATGTGCCATCTACAGGATCCGAAAGATTTATCCCTTCGTCACGGTCATGGTTGTTTACGACTCCAATGGGTAGAAGTGGGGTAATGCTATTTCAAGTCACACGGCACAGATTACACATTTTTGTTTTATTTCCAGTGTTCCTGAACCCGGTTTCAACGGAGCAAGTAGTCCGGGAGTGTGGGCTGATCAACGTGGACTGAACGTTTGTGTCAATTTAGTATTAGACTTACAAACTTTGTATACTTAGTTTAAAAACAGCGAAATTAGTTTATTTTCAAGTGAAGAAGTCACTATGCCTATGTTGTACAGGTTGTACCTACTAAGCAAAAGAAATACGAAATATTGAGGACAAATTGGATGAAATGGAAAATACTAGAGAGAAAAGTTGCCACGCTTGCAATAATATCATCGTTACAAGATATTTACAAGAAGATTATCAATATGAAAACTATGTCGAAATAGATGTAAAATGCCAGAAGTTTAATATAATTCGTAAATTTAGTTTTTTGCAAAAAAGACCTAAAATTCACCTATTTAGTGACACGTTTCAACTGAATGGGAACGCAAAATTTAGTTTCTTCCAAGAATGTATATTTTTTTAGTTTTTTGGTATCATTCCATGCCATAAATATATTTCAAATGTCAAAATTTAAACCTAACGCAACACCATCTGGTATGACAGCATAAACTAGCTCGAGATCTGTCAGATACGGAAACCCATTGTCCCGGATTTTTTGATGAGAAGTGTATTTGATGCTATTCTTGAAACAAAAAAGCCTACAGTCCACATAATAATATGAATACTTCCCCTTTTCGTGTGGGACATCGAGTCGTCTAACAACCCGATGAATACTGGATAAACTAAAGAGTTTGGAACGCTATTGAAGTTTAATTGGCTTCGCTGCATGCATTCTCTAATCGGACATGGTGTCGATTTGATAATTATTCTTAATTAAAAATAGTGTTGTCACTTTGATAAAAAAATAGGATAGGTGCTTTACCCATTTGCATAAAGTCGTACCTACTTTAAAAACATATTATAACCTATAAAATGTACTTTTGTACTAAAAACTGATAACTTAAGATTACTTAAAATTAAATTAAAGGGTTAGATGAAGTGATGAAACGACTTCTCGTGTAATATTCCACCGCCATTTTCCACCACACTTGTCATCCGTGCCATGTCGTGTCTTTAGTGCAATTTATTTTATATTTTTTCTGTTAGTTTATTTCACAAAGGTACTTTTTTCCATATTTAATGATGGAATGTCTTGATTTTTTGATATTTTTTTAAAGTGGCATCGATGAAGACATTTTCACGCCACCTGATATATTGGACACGGCGTTGGAAATGACCGCTACATTTTATTCGCGATAATTTCCTATCCTTGTTTAAAGGCTTAAAATAGGCATTCAACTGAACGAGACGGCGCTATTTTTAGCTGAGAGATATTATTAAAACGACACCATTATCTTGCTAAAGGAATTTGAATTTGGTGGTCTATAAATAATCTTAAGAAGTAGACAATTGATTAATTATTTTGTTATATTTAGAAAAATGTACTAGTATAAATTGGTGCCTATCTTAACATGTAGCGATCTCATAGTCTTAGTATATAACATAAGATTTTAATAATAAAAGTAAATAAGTAAGTAAATTCGTCTTTGAAACATTAATAATTTTACTAATAACTCAGGCTGGTATGTTTTGTTTGGGAGGTCCAAAATTTTTAATCTTTTTTCGACCTATGTTCCTTTTGGGAAAGTTGTTCAGTTTCATGGGTTGGTTTTCATTGAAACACTCTGTATAAGATTTCAAAATAGCAGTGACGTCGAGACCCCACATTCACTTCGCAATTTTTTACAGATTTTAAAAACAAAAAAATCGCTTCCAATATTTTCCAATAACCTAAATTACGGAATAAATCGAATTTTTACTCCCAGTAATTTGGAGATACACTTTCCTTGCTAATCTCCAAAAATTACAAATCCAGGCACGTTTTAACAGTAGAACTTATTTTGTTTAAAAGTTACTTGCGCTGTAAATGCTTGGTAAGTAAAAGATTACAATACTCTGATTAGAATACTCATTACATGAAATAGCATAATTAAAAAAAAAATAGGGTGTAAGGGACAGCTTTTCGAATAATAATAGCATGAAGACCGGGAAACCGAACAACTTTCCCCTAGAACTACAAATCGACCTCCCATACAAAATCACGGGCAGCTGACTGATTTACTATCAACATACCAATATTTCCTCATAGTCTCTAGTGAAGGAAGCCGCCTGGGCCGCGTCTAACATTCTCGCCGGAACGCCCATAGACAGCGCTCTTGACGTTTCCTGACATATGTTCCTAGGGGAAAGTTGTTCAGTTTCATGGGCTGAATGCACTCTATCAGTATTTGAAGGGCTGTCCCATGCACCCCGTTTAAGTACACTAAAACTATCATTTATGTTCTTAGATTTAAGAAAAAATCTGAAAATCATAAAATCATAAAACTCTGCCGAAACCTTTCCACCGGTTCGCGAGTGCAGTGCAAGATGTTACATACACAGGGAACGCTGCACATTTTTTGGATAATAATGGTGTACGATGCCATTATTTACTAATCGTTTGGAATATTGAGAAAACAAACGATCCGATGAACCCTCAAACCCCCCGATGGCTGCTCAAAATGTCCACTCTGAACATGAGCTTTTCCCTACCTAGGGGTATTGCCATACTCACCACGATTGGCAGGCAAATAGGCAAGCGCAGTGCATGTGCATATTGCATATTATTATGCATATTAATTTATAAGCTATACAACGAACTTCAAACTATAGGAGATACGGATATAGAGACCAAAGCAGAAGTTGTTCAGCTTGATGGGTAGCTTTTGCTGGCATATAGATTTCGAAGGTTTGGAGTATATGTAGACCACTAGGTGCACCACCAGGAGCCCACCTTAACTATTATTTGAAGCATCTACTGTGCAAGATATTTAAATCACAGGGGACGCTGCTGCCCATTCCCTGCATAATTAATTAGTCGCTTTTTACGACATCTACACGTAGAACTGGGACACTGGATGATGCTATTACGTGTAGAACTGGGGTGATGCTATTCTAAGTATTTCTAAGCCAACATCACACGGCTCAAACCACACACGTCTGTAAATCAATTTCTAGCCAGTATCTTAGCTAAGGTCCGCGGGCACATTAGGACGTGCCCTTAGGGGGTGGGCAGTAAATTACCGTGACCCACAGTAACTCCTTAGCCGTAGTAAACTGCTCAGTGGACACTCCCCTAACGCAGAGGTCTTAAATGTGTTATACAGGGCTATTTGTTATTTGTATGAAACTTCGCAAGGTATTGTTATAAACGATTTTAACTCTCTTTTTTCGTGTGGGACACCGAGAACGACCCAGTGAACCCTAGTGTATATTACTATTTGATTATTTCTTTTAACTGAAAATAGTACAGTCAAGCCAATTAATTTTTCCATAATTCGAGTTTCAAGTTCGAACAATGTAAATGGGAAAAAGGGTAGTTTAATTTTGTTTTTTGGATTCTTTGGGTAGTTATTACTTTTTTGTTATTCCAAGCCTTTGACTTTGGAGAGATTCATACTTTTTACGTTTTTACGCTTACAGTTTTATCTCAGATGCACTATGATTCTTTTTTTCTTTTCGTGTGGGACACCTAGTCGTCTAACGACGCAGTGAACCCTAGAGCCAGATTTTTTCAAACGGCTTTACAGGTAGCAGGCTTCTGAAATGGTTGTGTAACGACCACCGTCTAAGTAATTATAGACAGCAACCGGTACCTATGGCTTAACGTACCATCCGAAACACGAAACCATCTTTCTTATGGACAATCTGGTGGTTCAGCCCGCACTGTCCTTACCACACTGGGAACAATTTCACAAAGTGATAAATACTATGTGAGTGACCCACCGAGAATCGAACCCGGGACATGCACTTCGATGAAGGAACAGGAATAGTACACTTACTTTCTGCAACTTTTGCAGAGCGAATAAGTGAATGCACAGTTTACTCTTAGTTTACTCTGGTGACTACTAAAAGCAGGTTACAGCTTACCGCTGCTTCAGTACTGAAACTTTGAATAACATCGTCGTATTTCATAATTGTCTTAGTAGAACGGCCCTACTGCAGTCTTCTTAGTCTCAGTACTTTCGGAAAAAGATCGACCTACCTCTTTAAGGCCTATACTACCAAAACTAACTACTAAAAACAGCCATAAAAGTCCTATGCTAGACAATAGGCGTCCCTATTTGAGGGGTATATGCCATACTCACCACGCTTGGCGGGCGGATTGGCGAGCGTGGTACAAGGTATGGTATTCACAGGGTATTCTGCTGCCCACTGCCTGGATTCATCCCTTAATCGTCTGTTACGACGGATAGAAATGGGGTACATAATGCTATTCTAAGCCAGTACCACACGATACGCCTATTAGGATAAGTTACAACTACAACAAAGGCGTTATATATGTATGTAACAAGAATATAGACCATAGGACGCCCAGTTCACACTTGATTAGCGGATTGGCGGGTGCAGTGCAAGATGTACTAACTACGTAAATTCACTGCTTACCTACGTACCATTAATAAGTACCAAGACATATTTTTAAGACCTTTTTAAAATACAATATGATGTCTCTTAATAACGATTATGATAGCGCGATAGAGCACGGTTCATTATGGAACCCATTCAAGAGATCAGCTTGAAATGGTTTGTCATACAATTAATACGAGAAACCATCTTACGTTGCTCTCTTAAAAAGGTAAATCGCTCTGCTGCAGATAGTACTCCAGTCTACCGGTGCCATTGTGCAAGTTAAATTTGACATATCTCGTACTTGCCACTTATAGCTTCAAGTCGGTTCGAACTGCGGTATCGTGGGTAATAAAAACTTTTTTCATTATACCGGAATATAGAAGTTTATTGAAAACAACAATGTCGCGGTGAGTCTTTGTTCTATTGTAAATTACTTATCTGTGCAGAAAGAGTAGAGTAATTTTTTTTAATCATGAGCCCTTGATATGACATGATCCAAATAGAGATTGCTTTTCTTAATTATGAAACATAAAAATGAAAATTTATTTCATGATGATTATGATTTCCATAAATTTTATGGCATAAACCAATAAACACTCGGGCTACGGAGTTAGCAGAGCGTTAATGGCGGTAAAAATATGATCGCTATCGCCCTGTGTGACAAATATTTCAGGATGTCGTCTATATCCTCAATAATATGAAAATTCGTAGCACATGTGTACTTACTACGAGTAACTAAGGAACAGCATTTTGGTATGATGTGATAGATTGTGATAATACAAGCCGGCCACAGTACTTTTTTTTTGTCTTTTCGGCTGCTTCTCCTAATATAAGTAAAACAATAACAGCCGAATGCGCTCTGGGAACAGTCAAAGGCACTTTCGTGTTCTCCACAGCTGAACGCAATAAATTGCATATTTCTTAAGAATTGGTCTTTCAGCAAATTCATAGAGCCATTAGTTTTATTACGTCAATGGGGTGCGCTGTCATTTCGAAACAAGAGCCTACAATAAAGTATCATATAATATTGTTTTTAGACACTTATCCCACGCTCAAATCTGCCAAATGATGCCACATGTTGACTTTTACTTCAAACAGGACCAAAGAACGCAGACGCTGAGAAGGAGTGTAATAGAATAATGCACTTTAATAGTAACTATTTATGTGTCAGTTTTGTGCAGGATAATCACAGTCTTAAATCCTTCCAGAACTACAATATAAAAATGGACGCTAGTCGATTTGCGCCAAGGCAGACGGGAATTCGAGGCAGTCATCCAGTGACCAGGGCAGACGATACGTGGGCCCGGACTTCGATTAGGGCTATTTTATTCAGGCAGATGCCAAGAGTTTAGAATCCGCTCAGACAAGTGCATTTGTGTCTAGAGTGGCTAGATTCTGTGACTTATACTATACGGTTTGGAAAGTCTCACCCTATTGTATCCCTGTGTTACCTTATTCTTATTTTAGTCAAAACTCTAATCAAATTCAGTATTACTTCAAACTCTGTAATAGCCTTATTCTGGAAGTAACACAGTTAATAGTGCGAGGCTTCTTTTATTATCTTTATATTTGTGTATGTCGCAAATCTTCTTTTATTAAACAACATTTTATTAAAAGTACCTGCTAATAGCCTACATCCATATTATCGGGTTCGTATACAAAAGAAAATACGAATCCTGACTGTTTTAGACATTCATAATGTTTATGTTTTGGGACTCTGTTATTGTTCTGGCGAGTGGTTTTTCTTTCTTTGTTGGTTTTTCCCACTCATAGGTTTGGCCTAGCAACCAACAAGGGTTCTAGGGGGACAAAGTCTTGAATCCCTAGATCATCATCATTAGATTAAACTCACTTTTAATAAATTTATTTGATTCACCTTAATTTTAGCTCTCGAAATCTGCCTATTATTGAATACTTTACCCTCTCCTTAAATAGTTACTAATTAATTCAAACTTGCACTAATTTAATCACTCAAAACACACAGTACAATCAAATGAATCGTCACACTTCATAGGGACCCCCGTGTGCCCGTTGCATTAAATCCACCGGTAGGCTTGTGATCTAGTGTTATCTTTCTCACTCGCTACTCATATTTACAAAATAGCTCTAATGCTATAAAAGATAGCTCTAATGCTATAAAAGATAGCTCTAACGCTATCATGTAGGGAGCTCTACACTGGCATTTTTGTGCCTTTTTGGCAATGCCGAATTGATTGTAAAATATACTTCTTCTTCTTGCGGTTTCTGTGCATTGTACACGTTGTGTGATAATTGCAATAAAAATATTCTAATACAGTCCACTAGTTTTTCAATGAGTGTTCAAGGAACCACCCAACATTGTGGTCCATCTCACCGTGAAGTTCCCAGCAAATTGCAATTGCATCAAGAAACACAACCGAGCTGTACCGAGACTTTTACGAAACAATCGTCGTCTTTGAATTCAATTGACAAAATCAATTTTGACATTGATTTTGATTATTCAAAGCAAATTTTATCTTTATTAATTTATTTTAGACATTTTTACATTATAAATAATTGTTCAGTCTGTGTTCCCGTTTAGAACTCTTAAACATGTCACAAAAGAATACTGAAGTGGAGTCTCTCCGACAAAAGAGAGGCTACAAAAAGCAATGTCTGACAAAATTGTTTACAACTTTAGGCGATACCGATTTAAAAGCTCTTTCAGCAGAAGCCCTTGCCATTTACAAGGACAAACTCCAGGTTAGTTACGCAGGTTACGATGAGCTGAACGAACAGTTATTCATCTTAGGAGACGAAGATTGCGATACGAATGCCTATGAGGTCCCCTATATGAAGTATCTGATACAAATTTCTGAAACAATCGCATCGAAAAAATCACAGTCTTCGTCGATTAAGGAAAATTCTTGCACGAATGTAAAGCTGCCAACTATAGATATACCTGTGTTCAATGGCAAGCTGACAAACTATAAATCTTTTATAGGACTTTTTGAATCCTTAGTAGATAATGATAATAGGTTATCCGATATACAGAAACTGTACCATTTGCGAAATTTCCTTAGCGACGAGCCATATGATTTGATATGCAATTTGCCGTTAGTCGCAGACAGTTACGCGGAGTCGCTAACTATTCTAGAAGAGCGCTACGACAACAAATATCTCATCATATCAGAGCACATAAATACCTTGCTCGACTTGCAGCCTATAAGTAAATCGACTGCTTCTAGTATTCGCAACTTTGTTTGTACAGTCAAACAACAATTAGGTGCGTTGCGAAATTTATCATCCGACGTCGATAAGTGGGATCAAATTCTCATTTCTATCCTCACTAGAAAACTCGATGCATTTTCGAATAGGGACTATCAGTTTAGTAGGGATATAAAGAAAGAACCTACCGTTAAAGAGCTGATCGATTTCTTAGAAAAAAAGGCCCTAGGCCTCGAGAATGCGGCGTCGGCGAGCAGCAGTGCCTCCTCATTTACTCCGGTGTTGCGAGCACAGCCGGTATCATGCAAGAAAAGCAACACTACATCGGCATGCAACGTAGCGGTCAAGAGCGCACCCACCTGCAGCTACTGTAAGTCTTCTTTGCATAAGATTTTTTCCTGCGATAAGTTTAAGGCGCTATCTTCAACCGAGCGAGTTCAATATGTAGCGGAGAACAAATTGTGCCGAATTTGCCTCACTGCACATTCTAATAGAAAGTGCAAATTCTTCTTTAAGTGTGGCACCTGCCGAGGACAGCACAATACTCTGGTGCATGAAGAGCAGCCGGAACAACCATCAGTCGCAATGGTAACAGGTTCGATAGGCCAGGAGATGCTACTCCCTACTGTGCAGGTTAAATTGCGAGCTGCTGATGGAACTGAGGTTGTAGCCAGGGGTATACTAGACAGCTGTTCCCAGAATTCATTTGTTACAGCAGATTTGGTAAAACAGCTGGGCCTTCAGCCCAAGACCATTAGAGCAAGTGTAGTTGGCATTGGAAATGTGTCAAAGAACATTAATCAAGGCGTTGACTTGGAAGTTCAGTCGTTAGTTACTTCATACAAGAGGTCGATATATTGCTATGTAACTGAAAACATAACTAGTCACCTCCCACACAACAAAATCGACCTGAGCTCGATTAAAGTACCTTCTCAACTGGCTGACACAACCTTCGACACTCCAGATAATGTGCAAATTCTCATGGCAGCTGATGTGTTCTTTCAGGCGTTAATGCTACAGCCCGAGAAACATGATTACGGAACACCAAGCACTCCAGTTGATCCTGAGCATCAGTCTGTACATCCTAATTTGTATTTTATAAATACCAAGTTTGGTGTCATCGCCGCAGGTACGCCTCCCAACCTATGTCATTATCAACAAGCAAAAAGGCAGGTATCTCTATTTTGTCAAACTTGTGATAACAATATCAATGACACGATCCAAGGTTTTTGGAAGGCCGAAACTGTACCTGAAATTTTCCCAGAGAAGTCTACTGAATTTGAGCAAGCGGAACAAAATTTCCAAGAAACTGTTAAGCTGGAAAATAATAAATTCCAGGTTAGCCTTCCACTTAAGGTTCCTCTTAGTCAAGTTCATGAAACTTTAGGTGATTCGTATTATCTTGCTTTAAAACGATTCTATAACGTAGAAAAACGATTTGGTCGCGATGCCGATTTATACTACAAACAATACAAGGCTTTCATTGACGAATACGTTGCTCTTGGGCACGGTACGTATATTGACATTGATAAATACGACCTCACTAGTGCTGCGATTTATTTTTTGGCACATCATGCAGTCTTAAGACCTGACAAAAAGACTACAAAGTGTAGGGTAGTATTCGATGCATCAGTGCTCACGAATTTGCGTAGGTCTCTGAATGATTTGTTACTAAATGGCCCAACAGTTCAAAATGAATTGTTCGATATTCTGGTGCTATTTCGATTAGGTGCTTATGTTTTTAGCGCAGATTTAACAAAAATGTTCAGGTCCATTATGTTAGATCCAAATCAGCGCTCACTTCAACTGATTTTATGGCGTGATTCGCCACAAGAAAAAATGAAATGTATCGAGTTAAACACGGTCACTTATGGCATGAAAAGCTCGACTTTCTTATCCACTCGGTGTCTTCTAGAGCTAGCGATTAGATACAAGGCTCAGTTTCCAGCAGCATCTTTTATTCTGCAAAACCAAACTTATGTAGATGACATATTAGTATCTAGCAGCTCTCTTGACTCATTAATAGAAATGAAAGAGCAATTGACGGGTCTTCTAGCTCTGGGTGGATTTCAGGCACACAAATGGTCTTCAAACTCTCCTGAGTTTCTTAAAGACATACCTCAGGACAAGCAGCATTTTGATGATCTGGATATACAACAACAAAATTATTACCTTAAAACGTTAGGCGTTACGTTTAACACACAGACTGACACATTCAAGATTGCAAGTCCTAAGCAAGACGGCAACCCGCCTCTTACGAAGCGCGATATTGTTAGTTTTGTGTCAAAGTTTTTCGACCCTTTAGGTCTAGCTGGCCCTGTGATAGTTTCTGCAAAGGTTTTTATTCAGAAATTATGGGCAGCTAAAATAAATTGGGATTCCGTTTTACCGGACGATTTAAAAAACGAATGGCTAGAGTTTTATAAAAGTCTTCAAGTCATGCAACCCATTCATATAAGTAGGAACTCAACTTTGCGAAATGCTACTTCTACGCAGCTGATTGGATATGCTGATGCCAGCTCTGTGGCATATGGCTGTTGTCTGTATCAACGCGAGGTCGACGAAACAGGTAACGTCAAGACTACTTTACTCTGTTCAAAATCTAGACTTGCTCCATTAAGTCAGAAACTCACTACGCCCAGGTTAGAGCTAAACGCTGTGCTATTGTTGAGCAAGATTGCCCACCGAGTGCTTTCACTCTTGTCTATGAAGCTGAATGTACAAAATGTGTGGCTTTTTTCAGACTCTCAAATAGTCCTGGCGTGGCTGAAACTAGATATCACTAAGTTAAATGCTTACGTAGCTAACAGAGTAAAGCAGGTCTTGGAGTACACTGAGCATTCTACGTGGTCTTATGTAAGAACAGGAGACAATCCCGCAGATTGCCTAAGCCGCGGTGTGCAGCCAAATGAGCTCGAACAAAACACGCTGTGGTGGAAGGGCCCCAGTTACCTGTGTAACAGTGAGTATTCTCCTTCTAAAGTTAAAATTAATTTACCGCAAGATTTGCCTGAACTGAAGACTAGCGTAGTGGATCTTCCTCTTTCGCTTGCTATGGTTAGTACAGAGGAGAGCGATAGGTTGGATTTAGATTTTCTAAATAAATTTTCCAGCATTACTAAAATGCAACGAGTACTTGCTTATGTGCGTCGTTTTTGCAAGAATTTGATTCCACTTGCGAAGAAAATCAAGCTTTATTACGTTACTAGTGCCGAGCTAAATGAATCTTTATTATTGATAATTAGGCACGAGCAGCAAAAACACTTTAGTGACGAAATTAAAATGATTAAACAAAACAAACCTGTGTCTGGCGGTTTAAAATCGCTCAATCCATTTATTTGCGGTATGGGTTTGCTAAGGACTGGTGGTCGTTTAGATTGTGCTACCATACCTAACTCACAAAAGCATCCTGTTATCTTACCGAATAAGTCTAGAGTTACAGAACTAATTGAATTGGGTGAAAATTTGAAAACGGTTCTTCAGGTCCCTTTCCTGGCAAATTTGAAATTTTAGTTTTATGTTTATTTTATCATTGCATAATAATAAAGGCCTATTGAAAAGGTTATTTACGAAAAAACACTTAAATCGAACCACAGGTTTCATCAAAATTTAATTTGGAAATTTGAGGTGCCAGTCAACGGGACATTTTGCGCCAGTCAAGGGACAAATAATTAATACTAGTAATTATTTTAGCAAAATATATAAAGATAAAGATAAAGATAATTTATTTCAAAATAAAATAGTTCTTACAAATAGTAAATTTACAAATATAAAAGTAAAGTAGTGCATAAATTTATCAATATATGAATAAAAGCTGTTCATCTTTTGCTTTTAACTAAGTAGAATAGAAGTAAAAGTTGCCGCAGCCTACCAGACTGACGCCCTGAAGCCTCAGTCTGGTTAAGACACGACGCACCTAGTCACAGACAAATTGCTCGTGCTTGAAACACGACACAGCTAGCCCGACATACGAAATGAAATAGCCACAGTGTTCGACAATCACAGTTGACGGGCGGGCGTATGTGATCTGTCGACCTCCGGAAGAAGGGTGTTCGTAAACAGCCGAAACGTAGACCCAATTCTCCACCAAAACAATAGTAACGTAAGTCATTTAAACTTAGGCCATAATGAAACAGCTAGCATGAGACAAGAAAAAACCACCGCAAACATTATGACCTGAGAATTAACTGTGTTGAGCCACTTAAGACATTTTACGAATTGTACATTCTGCTACTGTACAGACGAAGATAACCTTAAAGTTGACGCAATCAGCCTGAGAGATGCATGATTCAGATAGCCTTAGACATCACAAGGCAAGCAACCTGACACACGACGCTGTATACATGAGACACGACGCAATCAGCTTAAGAGACATTGCAATCAGACTGAGACATAACGTAACTAACCTAAGACACGACGCAGTCACCTTAGAGACGACGTAATCAGCCTGAGACACGATGTACTCAGCTAAAAAAGGCTACGACATACAATGCAATCAGCTTAAGAGACGTCGCAACCAACCTGAGACATAACGCAGCCATGCTGAGATACAATGCAGACAGTTTTAGAGACTTCGCCAGCAATCTGAGACATAACGCAGTAATCCTGAGATACAACGCAGTCAGCTTAAGAGACATCGAAATCAGCCTGACATAACGCAGCTACCTTGAGATACAACACACTCAGCTAAGACGTTGCAGCTGACCCAAAACATAACGCAGCCATCCTGAGATACAATACAATCAGCTGAAGGGACGTCGCAATCAACCTCAGACATAACGCAGCCAACCTGAGATACAACGCAGTAGGTCAAGAGACGTCGCAGTCAGCTTTAGAGATGTCGAAGTCACCCTTAGTGAGACATAACGCAGCCGCCCTGAGATACAACGCAGTCTGCTTAAGAGACGTCAAATCAGCCTGACATAGCGCAGCCACCCTGAGATACAACGCAGTTACTTAAGAGACTTCGCATTATGACCCTGAGTGAGATAAAACGCAGCCAACCTGAGATACAACGCAGTAAGCTGAAGAGACGTCGCAATCATTCTGAGACATGACGCAGCCACCCTTATATACATCGCAGTCAGCTAAAGAGACGTCGCAGTCAGTTCAAGAGACGTCGAAATCAGTCTAAACAAGACATAACGCAGCCGCTCTGATATACAACGCAGTAGCTTAAGAGACGTCGCAATCAGTCTGAGACATTACGCAACCACCCTGAGATACTAGGCAGTCAGCTAAAGTCGTCGCCAATTAACCTGAAACCTAACGCAGAGATCCTGAGATACAACGCAGTCATCTTAAGATACGTCGCAATGTGCCTGAGTGAGACGTATTGCAGCCAACCTGAGATACAACGCACTCAGCTTAAGATACGTCGAAATTAACCTGAGACTTAACGCAGCCTCCCTTAGATACAACGCAGCCACACCTAGAGACATAAAGCAAGTGTTTTTAAACTATGTTATCTGCACGAAAAACAATGCCGTTCACCTCCTGGAAACCCTTAATCTAACTTGAACATGAACATGAGGAGACATGGGGTGGTGCTATTCTACTCTACAGGCACATGTTTACACAAAAAAAAATGCAAAAACAATCATTAAAATAACATTAGTCACTTGACTGGCATAAAATGTCCCTTGACTGGGAAAAATGCCAGTCAAATGAAGCCAGTCAAGGGACAATTTTCTATGTTTTTAGTGATTTATTGGTAAATGCTTGAGTGTAATCAAAATTTGTGAACGAATCTTAAACCTCGCTTTATTATGCGACATTATTTGTTTAGAACAAATCCTCTTTAATAACTCTTTCACGAAGAAAACATGCACAGGAAAGGGACCTGGCGCAGGTGCAAAAATAGGACCTAAAAATTTAACAACTCCTATTTCATTCTAGAAGTGCCAAGGAGTTATATGCTCCCTCTCCAGGGATTAAGAAGCAATCCTGGCAGAAGGCAGAAACAAGGCTCAGCTCACAGTTCTATTAGTTTCAGCGATTCAGTCGTTTTAGACCACACATTCAGAAAACACAAAAACGTGTGACCAACACAAACTGTAATTTTTATCGGTGTGCTCAGTAAAATATCGTCAATATTATAGTTTACTATAAATCTACATGATACAAGGATTATTTTGATGGGTAAAAAAAAGTTATATCATGTCCAGTTAGATAAAATTTTACATAAGTTTGAATTTCGCAACAGCTGAGTGTGACACGCGAAGAACGCGTATTTTGCCCCCGATTTTAGGTTTCAGATTAAGTTTTAGTTAAACATATTTCATAATTTGTGGATGGAGTTTTGGTTTCTGAATAGTCAATTTAACATTATTTCGTATGAAAGTTAGTAAAAACCTGTAAGTGTTATACTTTTGAAGAAATTAACGTGTGACCGCAATTTTTACCCTCTCCAGGAATCACCCTGTTAAGAATGAACATGTAAAAAATTTGCATGCGGGACCAAAGCTTGTTTTGTCCTCTCTCAATCAAAGGTTTTGGATTGTAAACGGAATTAGATTAATTAAGAAAATAATTCATCCCTGTATTATATGCTTTAGACTGAAAGGTCAAGTGGCTTCTCAGCTCATGGGTAGCTTACCAGCGGATAGGGTAAACGTTACTAGGGTTTATTCAAAAATTGGAATTGACTTTCTAGGCCCTGTGTCCGTCAAACAATCGAGAATTAGACGCTCTGTCGTTTCAAAGGGATATGTTTGTGTATTTGTTTGCTTCGCAACGAAGGCAGTACATCTCGAGTTGGTTTCTAGTTTGACAACGGCCGCGTTTTTAGCTTGTTTCAAACGGTTTCTTTTTCGCCGCGGCAGGCCTACTGATGTCTATTGCGACAATGCTTCCACGTTTAAAGGAGCAAAAAACCAACTAGATGAACTTTATAGACTGCATAGTTCGACAGATCATCGGAAACAGGTGCAATCATACGCTGCAGAGGAAAATATTAACTTTCATTTTATTCCAGTGTACTCACCCGTTTTTGGAGGTCTGTGGGAGAGTGCTGTCAAAAGCACAAAATATCACTTAAAAAGAGTAGTCCAAAAGGCATTATTAACTTACGAGGAATTATCTACTGTACTATGTCAAATTGAAGGTATTTTGAATAGTAGACCACTTACCCCATTGTCCACAGACATCAATGATTATTCATACTTAACACCTGGTCACTTCATTACTGGAACTGCTTTGAATGCACCACCAGAAAAAGATGTTTCAAACACACCTATAAACAGGCTAAGTTTTTGGAATACATGTTGTAATATGTATCAAACCTTCTGGAAGATTTGGAGTAAGCAATATCTCAATGTGCTTCAAAGCAGGCCCAAATGGAGAGAGAGTTCACCCAATATTAAGGTGGGCTCGTTAGTAATACTAAAGGAGGATGCTACTGCGCCCCTTTACTGGCCTATGGCCCGAGTAGTGGATGTATTTCCAGGAGCCGACACTAAAGTACGAACTGTTGAAGTGCGAACTCCCAATGGCCATACGCACAGGCGTTCGGTGACTAAAGTTTGTTTACTTCCTATAGATTAATAAGTAAATTGTAATTTACATAAGTAAGCAAGCTTTCGGCCGGGAGCATGTAGGGAGCTCTACACTGGCATTTTTGTGCCTTTTTGGCAATGCCGAATTGATTGTAAAATATACTTCTTCTTCTTGCGGTTTCTGTGCATTGTACACGTTGTGTGATAATTGCAATAAAAATATTCTAATACAGTCCACTAGTTTTTCAATGAGTGTTCAAGGAACCACCCAACAATCAAGGAAGGCCTTCCTAATTACCATATACAAGGGACTGAGATTCCCTCATGATATGATCATGAATACATAATAGGCTATACGACTGCAGGTCAAATGAGCTTAACCACTTACTTTCATGTTATTTTTCTGTCGTTAATCTAAACTTTAAATATTTTAAGGAATTATAAAAGGAGTCCGTATCTTTGGACAATAGTTGAACATTCAACTATTGTATTTTATTCTTGACCCAGTCATCTAGCGAATTATATAAAAGCGCTACAGCGCCAAAAAAAGAGCCTAAGTGCCATAAAGAGCCTGCAAATGCAGTGCCAACAAGAACACATGGGTGGATATTTGAAAACGGTTCTTCAGGTCCCTTTCCTGGCAAATTTAAAATTTTAGTTTTATGGTTATTTTATCATTGCATAATAATGAAGTCCTATTGAAAAGCTTATTTACGAAAAAACACTTAAATCGAACCACAGGTTTCGTCAAAATTCAATTTTGAAATTTGAGGTGCCAGTCAACGGGACATTTTGCGCCAGTCAAGAAACAAAGTAATTATTTTAACAAAACCTGAAGCCTCAGTCTGGTTAAGACACGACGCACCTAGTCACAGACAATTTGCTCGTGCTTAAAACACGACGGAGCCAGCCCGACATACGAAATGAAACAGCCACAGCGTTCGACAATCACAGTTGACAGGCGGCCGTATGTGATCTGTCGACCTCCGGAAGAAGGCTGTTTGTAAACAGCCGAAACGTGGACCCAATTCTCCACCAAAACAATTGCAACGTAAGTTGTTTAAACTTAGGCCATAACGAAACATGAGACAAGAAGAAACCACCGAAAAGATCAGCTTAAGAGACGTCGTAACCAACCTAAGACATAACACAGCCATGCTGAGATACAATGCAGACAGCTGAAGAGACGTCGCAATCAACCTCAGACAACGCAGTAGGCTAAAAGACGTCACAGTCAGCCTTAGAGATGTCGAAGTCTACCTTAGTGAGACATAACGCAGCCGCCCTGAAATACAACGCAGTCTGCTTAAGAGGCGTCAAAATCAGCCTGACATAGCGCAGCCACCCTGAGATACAACGCAGTTGCTTAAGAGACTTCGCTTAATGACCCTGAGTGAGATAAATCGCAGCCAACCTGAGATGCAATGCAGTAAGCTGAAGAGACGTCGCCATCATTCTGTGACATTACGCAGCCACCCTGAGATACAACGCAGTCAGCTTAAGAGACGTCGCAATGAGCCTGAGTGAGACTTGACGCAGCCACCCTTAGATATATCGCAGTCAGCTTAAGAGACAACACAATGAGCCTGAGTGAGACATGATGCAGCTACCCCTAGATACTCGTACATCGCAGTCAGCTTCAGAGGCGTCGCAGTCAGTTCAAAAGACGTCGAAATCAGTCTAAATGAGACATAACGCAGCCGCCCTGATATACAACGCAGTAGCTTAAGACACGTCGTAATCAGTCTGAGACATTACGCAACCACCCTGAGATACTACGCAGTCAGCTGATGATCGTCGCAATTAACCTGAAACCTATCGCAGAGATCCTGAGATACAACGCAGTCAGGTTAAGATACGTCGCAAAGTGCCTGAGTGAGACGTATCGCAGCCAACCTGAGATACAACGCACTCAGTTTAAGAGACGTCGCAGTCAGCCTAAGACATAACGCAACCACCCTGAAATACACCTCTGTCAGCTTAAGATACGTCAAAATTAACCTGAGACGCAGCCTCCCTGAGATACAACGCAGTAGCTTAAGAGACGTCTACCAATCAGCCTGAGATATAGCAGCTACCCCGAGGCCTAACCCAGCCACAACTAGTGTTTTTAAACTATGTTATCTGCACGAAAGACAATGCTGTTCACCAACTGGAAACCCTTAATCTAACTTACGGTACCCATGGGCAGACATGGGGTGGTGCTATTCTACTCTGCAGGCACACCTTTACACAAAAAAATTGCAAAACAATCATTAAAATAACATTAGTCACTTGACTGGCATAAAATGTCCCTTGACTGGGAAAAATGCCAGTCAAATGAAGCCAGTCAAGGGACAATTTTCTATGTTTTTAGCTGAGTGTGACACGCGAAGAACGCGTGTTTTGGCCCCGATTTCAGGGTTCAGATTAAGTTTTAGTTAAACATATTTCATAATTTGTGGATGGAGTTTTACTTTCCAAATAGTCAATTGAACATTCTTTCGTGTGAATGATACTTAAAATCTGTAAGTGTTGTATACTTGAAGAAATTTACGTGTGACCGCAATTTTTAACTGCGTAAATTTTCACCCACATAATTGTGAAGTTATCAGCGTTGAAGGACCTTCATAATTAACATGTAGTTATTGATAACCCCAAGATTTGGAAATTCTTGTCTATGAAATCGAGTGTAAATGTACTTATATAAAGGAGAGCTGATAACAAGGTCCACATTCATTGATAACGTCACAAAATATTTTGACCACATAACGATATACCAAAAGAGCCTGAGGGCCTTATAGCAGGCGATTGATGACACAAAATTACAGTCGCTTAAAGCACAAAGCCTACTGTCGTTTGGGCCTTTCGGGTTACGATCCGGTAGGTGAATTCTTGCTTCCGCAGGCCGGGTAAGTCCTTTCATACTTTTAGTGTTTGCCTTGCTCTAGCTAACAAAACACTGATACAACTCAGTGGTTAGCACCCATCAAACTCAATTACTAGACGATCAAAGCCAAAGGTACCACCAGGTTTCGTCACAAGATGCAGTATGTATAATGATTATGTAATGCGCGAGGACTGTCTCTTAAAACAACATTGTGCGCCAAAAGTGTACGATTTATTTGAATTTTCCAAAGACATAAAAATATTTACAAAACTACATTCAGAATAAAATTTTAGAAACTAAGTCGTTGGTTTCTGTGAACCACCTGCTTTTGGTGAAACTATATTAGACACTTGTGAGAGTCGTTTCTGATTTATGACTTTTGTGTCTGCCAATGTAGAAGGAAGCTCGGTGTCCTTTGTTTCGGGTAATGGAATACACAGTAACGCACCAATAATTGCCATCACACCAAAAATAGCCCCAGCTGCAATTCGAGACAGCGAATTGATAGGCGGGACCAAAATTTGGCCGATCCTAGCCAATACCGCTAGGACCCCTAACACCGAATTTCGAATAGACGTCGGGAACAATTCCACTCCATACAGAAATATTATAATGAAAGACATAAAGAAAAAACAGATTGATATACATGCAAATCCAACTTGTAGCCAGTGTAGACTCTCTGGAGTGCAAACGACTGCAATCACGACTGCAATCATGAACACTCCGGCGCAGATATTAGTCACAATCAAGAAATTCCTGCGACTGAATACCGGTAGAAGGAAAACACAAGCGATGGTCCCTGGCAGCGTCATAACTGCAGAAATAGCCACATTTAAATGGATATCTCCACCCAACTTTCCAATAAATTGTGATACTCCATAATATCCCATTCCGGTTACGAAGTAGTTGAAAGCCATGCATACGAAGTTCAGAGTTAGTCCTTTGTGTTTAAATATTTGTATGAATTTCACTTTCTCTGCGCTTGCATCGTGGCGTTGCTCTTTAAACGCGATTACGTCTTCTTCCATGGTCTCGCAATGTTGCCTGTAAAAAACAAATCGCAATAAATCAGTCAGTACTACAACTTCAAGGTGTTTTAATAAATAATAATAGCCTTAGGCCATTGAATCAGAACTTACGGGCAAATCTTTTTCAATCCTTTCATTAACCGTTCGATGCGATTGGTATCCATCAGCCATTTTGGTGATTCCATCATTAAAAACTTGGTCAATGGTAAAAACATGCAAAGTAGCGAAATTGCCAGTTGAAAATGGTCCACGTTGCGCAAGAGATACGATATACCAGCGATGGTTAAATGACCAATGTTGAATGGGATGTGGTATAGTGCTGTGATGACTTCTCTGTGCTCTGCGCTGCAGAATTCAATGATGAGTACGAAGCCACAAACGAGCCCGCCCCCTGCGCCTGCGCCTTCGAAGAAGCGCATGACGATGAAGAGATAGACGTTCGGCATCAGAGCCACGAGGCATCCGGATATTGCTATCGTTAGATAGCTCAGGCATAGCGTGTTCAAGCGACCAATCCTGAAACAAACGTTTTATGATGTTCGCTAAATGTAGTGCGAAAATAGATGTTGTATCTAAAAATCAAAGCTAAAGATTTATTTTTGATCGAATTCAAAAAAGGACGTCAACTAATTTACGACAGGGAATAGATTTATTTTTGCAGTTTATCTCTCTAGTGGTTTTCATGTAAAATCATACCTAATATTTTAGAAGGTTTTAGAAGGAACGAAGGAAGAAATTACAAAAACTCTGCCAATAGGTTTCATCGAGTGCCTCATAGGAGAAGATGAAGTAGGTATAATTTCTTGTGTAATAATAAGATATTGTAAAAGGCCCTTACTTGTCTGACAAAAAGCCAAAAAAGAAGCATCCCACTAAACAGCCTAGGTAAGAAATACTGTTGGAGAAATGCGCAAGCCAGGAATTGCTGCAATATAAGCCGAATTTCGTTTGAATCGTTTCAGTAAAAACACTTTTATCCCAAGATGCGTCATCACATGGACACTGGTTCTTAGCACCGTTGCAAGTAAAGTCCATGGGTGGTGTCAAAAAAATCAGATTAAGGATATGCCAGGCAATAACTGGTTTGCCTATGAATAAAAGGAAAAATACCCAATAGTGATATTTGGAAATCTTGCTCATACATTTTTCTAACGGATTCGAATGTACTATATTTTCTCTAGCCATTTCACAAACACTTTAGAAAGTAAATTAAATATCAAATCTCGATGGTTTCGGGAAAAAGATTGCCATCTGAAAATTACAACGTTGGTCATGCAAAATATTACAAGGTACCTAGTCTTTGCAACCTTCAATGTCCCATTTAAGAGATCAGCTTAAATTAGTTCTTAGTTGTAACTGTATAAAAACCAGTACACAATAACTCCTTAGATGGTCAACTGGAAGAGCTTATGTTATTATTTTCACGATTGCGACTGTTATTTTCCAACAATAACTATAGCAAGTACATAAAATTTTCCATTTGAACGCATCATTTACAGTAACGTCATAATGTGAAGCTGAGAGCAGAGAATTTTGGCATCAGCAAGCGTAAAGTTGTAAGCGAATTCAAACGCAGATTCAGATGCACTAGATATGCCTCCGTTCTTAAAGTATCTTTTAAAAGTTAATAGTAAGAGCTTAAGTTCCTAACCAACTGTTGTACGGATCCACTTATACAGGTTATTTATAGTGACTATATAAAAAAAAATCGGAAAAGGAGATTCTATTCGCTGCACTCATATGTCCCATATGCCAGCTGCTTACAATTTAGAAGAGCACCAACGCATAAACGATTACAGTTACGATTTCTTATTATTCGTTATCAAATAGAATATTCAGAGGAAAAAGTGGTATGCAAGTGGTATTCAGTTTCATGGCCAGCCCAACTAAAGATTTCAATATTTATTAAATTTTATGAAGTCATTAGCAATGTATGGAAGATTTACAAGTTGATAATAATATTATGATACGGGTACGACGATACTAAGTTGTTGATTAATACGGATAAGATTCACCAGATACGTTTTTCAACGCGTCACTTCCATTTACATTTTCATAGAGAAGTACACCGCTTAAAATATTTTTATATTTCTTTGACATTTCCATAGAAACGTGATCTATGTATGGAAGGTTTCCAAGTGCCGCGTTGATAATGTATGATGCGGGCGCTGCCATAGTCAGTGGTTGATTGATACGGATTTAAGTGCTATAGATTCAGCAGATTTTTTTTCAGTCTGCTTCTGAGTCAGATCGGATTTCACGCGTCGATGTGGATTGAAAGATGGACCAGTGTTGTGATATATGAGTCAGATATGTCATGGCGTATGGTTTAGCCCCGGTTATTCGGCAGCAGCGTTCCCTGTGAATGCAACATCTTGCACTGCGCTCGCCAATCCGCTTGCCAAGCGCGGTGAGTATGGAAATACCCTCCGAAAAGGCGAGGTCCACGTATACTACTGTACTGTATACGACCATTGTGGCTGTTTAGGTTAATTTAGGTTTCCTTTCCATCAAACCTGATCATCAAAGTATCCTACATACATAAATAACGCCTTTATCCCAGGCGGGTAGGTAGAGCGTTAACGACAGTAAAAGTATGGTCGTCATTGCCACGTCTGACAAATGTTTAAGGGTCATTTCAGATAAGTCGTGCATCACTATAGTTAAAATTGCTATACACATGAAATCCTCGAGTCCCTTAGTCGCTTCTTACGACATCTACGGGGAAAAAATGGGGTGATGTTTTTCTAAACACGGCATTTTAATCCGGCAACACACGGCATCAAGGTGGATCTTATCAATCAGTGGGTCTAAAAAGGAGACGTTTTCCCGTGACTATAGGTGTCCGTACGTGATGCCTGTAACGATGCGCCATCACGTGACGACTACGTTTTAGGCTCTCATTTTCTAAGAACTCGATAAGGATGGCTCTGAGCCTTAGAGCAGTTACCTTATGGAGATGGCAAAGCTGGGTTTACCGCTCTGCCAGAATTCAATGCCTATTTGCCCCGCACGTTATATGAAACTGATATTTGCCAAATGTGTAAGGCTTCATAGGGTTTTATATACAGAATTCTAAAATTTGGTTCGTTTGGTTTGTTCGATGCGGATAAGTTTGCGTTCACCTTTATAAGCCGTTCCAATCAAACTAGGCGACAAACTATTCTCTATTGATGAAAGTATATTACTATTAAGAAAGAAAATTGGAATTTTTTGAATATTGGTGTTTCAATCAAACACAAGATATTGATTTTAAATTGTGAACTTTTTCCACTTTTTTGGTGTAACTCTATTGATAAAACAGGATTTTAGTTTTTCCAAAAACAATTCTCAATTCAAACCACTGCACTTGCAAATCCAAACAAAATGGCGGACTGGCCGCGCGTAACGTAGTGGACTAGAGGTCAAGAGAGTACCCGGGCTAAATTATGTAGCGAGGAGCGCTACCGTTTCACCAGTGATAATGGCCTTAGTGTGCGTCGGCCTTTACTGCACTCCAGGGGCGTATCCAGGCTTAGCTGGAATTTATGCTGACCCTTCGCTCATTGTTCTTCTTGACAGGCTTGATTGGTTTATTGGGTGTTGTGTAGCGATAAACCCCGCATTGTGAGACCTACGCGCATTTGAGTCCCACGTATTCAAAATACCAATACTCCGAGCCACCTAAAACATACGGGTAATTGCGGCGCATTGTTGGGTGAAGATTTTTTGTGCGTTATTCTTGACATGAACTCGTTTTTATTTTATTTTACCTAACGTTACATGCTGTTTGGTTAGCTTGGCCAGCCCTGAGGCAGTGCGTTAAGAGCTAGTTTTAAGTTTTTAGTTCACCAGAGCCGCGTTTACACTAGGTTCATAAAATTGTTGTAAGAAATAGAAAAATGTACGTATTATCCTTCATTTTTCTTTTTTGTACAGTAACTGATACTTGACCATCAAAAAGATAAATGTAAAATTTACTACCTACTTTGAATAAATAATTTGAGTTTGAGTTTGATTTATGGGATACAGATTGTAGTTATTGCAGGACTATTTGAGATAAGCATTTACTTTTCAGTAGGTATCCATAGTTTATTTTCAATGCTAAACTTTTCCGATACAAGTACATCAAGTAGATAAAAAGTTTTTTGAAATTATGCTGCCGTGCACCCATGCGTTCTCTACTATATGAATTGCTAATTTCAATGGTGTATAATGTGAATGGATAAATTTAGTAATTTGAGTGATACCAGCACAATTTTAGGAGCACATTTTCGCATGCAAACATTCAAAGATAGAGCTTCGGGCTCCAAATATTTAAATAAAAGTAGGTTCCAATTCTTCGATGTTGGTCTTAGTCCGGCCCTGTCCAAATGCAATACAGCTGAGTGTTTTAAAAGCTTCAACTACAGTTTTACTGTTCTGACATTTACGTCCGAGTTATGGCAGTCAGCAGAATTAATCAACGAATTGAAGTAGAAATTGGAAAATGCAAGTCCTTTTGTAACACCGCTTTACGATTTCAACTTCTGCGCTCTCTACTTGATTGGGGCTTAAATTTTATTTAATTTGGATGGAACAGAGTAGGACATTTTTTTTTTACCCGAAATCTACCTTTAATACCTTACTAGCGGTGGGAAAGACCCTACTGATCACCTTAGCAACCAAGGTTCGTCATCATAAATAAGCGTAATATTGTGCTCTTAAAAAGTTCTTTATTTATTTTTGCTTGTTTGTTTAACTCCCTGCAATAATCTTGACTTTGAGTCTGAGTTCAAAACATATTCAGAATTCTCTCAAACATCTCAATCCGATATCCACTCCGTACCGCTTTTAAATATTTGATCAAAGACACTTTTAACATAAAGAAGCTTGTTACATTCGGAATTTTTAAAATTTCCTTTAATGGACTTGAGATAGGTACCTTTTAAGGAAAAGGTTTTGAGACGTCTTTTGCATTATACAAAGACCAAATTCTTTTAGGTTGATTTTTATCTTCGGCTTATCGTTGGAGAGATAGATCTTTTAGTCTGTTTTAGGCAAGTAGAAAAAGCTTTTTTTTGAATCAACAAATTTTTGTTTTGTAGCGAGGTGAAACTGATGGATCCCAGCCTCAAGACAGTTTTTTAAATATTTGAAAATTGTTATCATAATGACGCTATTTTTTAATAATATTATACAATATATAGGGTGTCAAAATTTATCTGTAAATATTTGAAGAAGTGAATCAGCCCATGAAACTGAACAACTTTCTCCAAAGAAAATAGGGCGAAATATGAATAAAAAATTTTGACCTCCAATTCAGTTGACTCGCGCGGCTGCTACATTTTGTATGGGAGGTCCAAATATTTCTTTCACTTTTCGACCTATGTTTCCTGTGGAAAGTTTTTCAGTTTCATGGACTGGTTCATCCATTAAAATATTTGCGGCTAATATTTTTACACCTTACATAGTATGTTTAAAGTTTGATTTGGTATTTTTAGTTTAACAGTTCTTTTGACCTGTCAGTCAACACGGGAACTTTTTGTGAATTACACAATTTTAGGCATTTTCAACGACCGGTGACCGATTTGGCGCAGTGGTAGTGCGACAGCCTTTGACGCAGTAGGTTCCGGTTTCGATTTTGGTGGGTGATTCATAAAGTTGATATTTATCAACTTTGTAAATTTGTTCTGAGTCTGGTAAGAACATTGCAGGCTGAGCCATCCGATTGTCCGTAAGAAAATGGGTTCCGTGTTTCTGATAGCACGTTAAGCCGTAGGTCCCGGTTGCTGTATGATTATTGATGTCCTTACAGAAGCCTGCTACTGGTAGCAGGCGGTTGAAGAATTCTGACATTAGGGTTCATTGGACGACTTGGTGACCCAAACGAAAAGAGAGAGAAAGAGAAAGAGAGAGAGCGAGGCATTTTCATCTTTATCAGCCTATCTCAAGCTCCCCACAAACATTTATTGAACGAGAAAATAAACTAAGGCAGCTTCTTCCCGGCGTCTGTTATCAGACACTCGAGAGCCAGCGATGCATAAATCACTTGGCTAGTGTGTAGGTGCTCTAAAATAAGTTGCTATACCTACATTACATACGATTTATGTCATAACTTTCTCCCTTGCGGGGTAGGCAGAGCTTTAATAGCTGCTAATAATACGGCTGCTTTTGCCACGTCTGACATTAAAATACGTATATAACATTAAAGTGTTTCAAATGTGTCTACCTGTGCGTGGAATAGTTAGTAGGTACTTAGCCATTACTCTGTCTGATACCTGATATAAGACTTATTGAAAACCTGACTTGGTTCAGAAAATGAGTAAAAAATAAGCTATGTTTTTAGATTTTCGCGGTTGTTCACAACACTTAAACTATTAGTATTTACGGGAACAAACATAATCGTGGTGATAATCCCGTAAATACTAAAAAATAAGCTCTTTATTGCACATTCAAAACACAAACACACAACAAGAAAACTTAAGCTAAAAATGTGCAAAGGAAATCCATCTCTGCAAAACAATCTTTGGGTAGCCACCCGTGTGATACAAAGCGTGGTGAGTATGGCAATACCCCATAATATGGGGAGGCCTATGTCCAGCAGTGGACTGTGGTAGGGTAACCAGCAATGTATGCCGAATCGGACACTGTCGGCAGGGTTGTAACAGCCGCTTTCCTACGTCCGTTATCTGACGCTTGAGAGCCAGCGATGCATAAATCACTTACTCGGTCGGTGTGTAGTTGCCCTAATATCTTAGCTGCTGAGGCTGTGTTATTTGCTACACTTAGGTTTGAATTTTTGAGACTTTTGCAAGTAATGCTTTAAGGGTTTGGATTGTAGTTTTTAGAGATCTTTTAATGCTTTCGTAACGTGCGTTTTCGTATCGTTTTATCTATCTCAGAAAGAAACAGCTGGGTGTATAACGAAGACATTCAAACCACGTTAAAAAAAATTGGCCCAACTAATTTTGCTACGCTCCAATGGTGGTCCAATTTTATCTTATTATTTTGATCTTTGCTTCTAGGGCAAGGTTAAGCTAAGCGTTTTCTCTGGTACCTCCCTATACTTACTTACCTATAATTCTTTTAAAAAACAAGTTCACTTATCACACTGACTCTACACAGCGTTTAACTACTTCGTCTTCAAAAGGTGACCTGCATAAATCTCAGAAAGTCCGTGAAAGCAAGCAGAGTGTGGTTACCTAATGTCTTGGATAAGAGAAGAGGTGGCCCCCGCAGCTGACAGTTTGTGGTCACTCTATTGTCTACAAGGAGAGATATAAGGTGGATATACATTAAATAAGATATACATAGGATTACATGAAATAAGAACAAACTTTTAAGAGGAGTGTTCTACTCATAAAAATGAACAACTTTATAGAATTTTTTTCAGAAATTTGCAAAAAAAATTTTCTTCCCATACATAATGATCCAGTCACTTTCATTTCCATCCATACCAGCAGATCGAGGCACTTTGTATGAGAGGTATTTTTTTTTTCATATTTGGAAAAAATCTTTTAGACAAAATTTAAGGTTTATGAGTAGAACACAGTGTTAATTAAATATAACCTTATACATATACAGGCAGAATACATACACACAAACAGAATATTTAGCATTAATTAATCATATTTAGAGCCGCGTTTACACTAGGGTTATACAGTTGCTATAAGAAAAAGAAAAATGTGTTCTAAATTTTTCTCCTTTTTACAATGACTGATTCTGACGAACAAAAAGTTCAATGTAAATTTCACTACTAATTAAAAATATAAAAAAGTAAAGAGTATGTTGTTTTGGCAATAAACGGAACACTGTAGTTACAAAGAGCAAAATCACTTTGCTATCTGCCAGTTTCCATTTTCTGAAACACTTTTCTATTTATACGATGTTCTGTAAATATTAGGGCAGCACATTGTTGTGGGAGCCTCTTAAGAATTTCAGTAGAACCTGTATCTTAGTCAAAGTTCTGAGTAAGATACCTACTACATAGTAATTAATGAGCACGTATAAATTTAATCCCCACGTTGCTGATAATTACAAGAGCATCAGTTTACACTGAGGTGCGGAGATGAACAGTGATTTCCGTTGAATGTGCATAGTACCTACACGTTACAATAGGTAAGACTGCGAACACAGTGACATCTGTTTCTAATGTAAAACTTTGAACAAAGAATATCTATAAATTATAGCTATCGATACTGGCTTTGAATAAGAAACACCTATAAATTACAGAATCGGGTTTTTTTTAGTTACGGATCGATTTGAATCTATTAGATTTACTGATAAATCGCTCCAATGATTTTAATGTAATTTTCTATGTAAGTACTCAGTTTCCAGAGTGATTGCTTTTTAATTATATCGTACAACACAATACTGCCAGGATAATGCGTTGCGGTGAAACAAACCCAAATGTAATAATCTAAAAACTTTCAACAAAGCATATTTACTAACTATAGCTACCTACTGATTAAAATTCTTGTCCTAATACTCAATTGTATCGCGGCTACCGATTGTTTCGTTAATCACTACAAGACTATTAATAAATAAGTATTTATTCTGCTGTTTAGACGTTACTTCATAACACTGCAGAAATCAATGGCACTAAGCATCTAAAATTATTCTTGGACGCCACAAATTTTGGTTCTAGTTTACAAAATAATTTTCTCATGCATAGTAAGGTATTACACATATATACCTCCAACCGAAGTCTCCAACAATCACTGACCATATTACCAGGGATTTGATACAGACAGGTACTTCCTTTAAAAGGAGATCCCAGTAATATTGGAGCATGAATCACAGGCTTCCCCACTGTGGCCACGGACTAACGTTTCATTGTGATGCCGACGGAAACTTAATATCCTCTAGATCGGCCATTGTGAGGACATCATCACGTGGTATCTCTCGGACCACAGATTATACAAGTATTAGTCCTGCCCAGCTAGAGATCGTAGAATTAATGGGGAGGAAAACTGATTGCTTATTGCAGATTTCAGCAGGCGCTACTGTACCAAACTAAACACACCAATAAAGCAACTGAACTTTGACATTGACACAATTTCGACCAATTACAGAAGCGAGGTCATGAAGTCTAGTA
This sequence comes from Keiferia lycopersicella, assembly GCA_029255805.1. Lineage (NCBI taxonomy): Eukaryota > Metazoa > Arthropoda > Insecta > Lepidoptera > Gelechiidae > Keiferia > Keiferia lycopersicella. The sequence goes on from JARACZ010000018.1 coordinate 2,923,277, forward strand.
AAGTGGTATGGCATATGGTCATGTCATCATCATCATTTATTTAAGGGCATTGCCCTTGTCGGTGGCGTATCCGCCAGCTTTCTCTGTCCTCCGCCTTCTCCTTGACTTCTCTGTGCGACGTTATCATAATTGTCATGTAGTGCTTTAGAATAGCTTGAACCCAATTCTACGTCCTATAAATGTGTAACAATCAAAGGGATGGGCGGCAGCGTTCCTGTGAATGCAACATCTTGCACTGCGCTCGCCCATCCACCTGCCAAGCGAGGTAAGTATGGCGATTCCCTCCTATAATAGAAGTCCCATGTTCAGAAGTGGACTGTTGTAGCTGTGAAGGTTACCAGAAGATAGACATAGTCGAAAATGGCGTCATCACATACCTAACTATCCCTCTTCTTTCTTTTTCTTTTGGAACACAGAGTCCTCTGACCTAGGGAGCGGGAAATAGTGTCGGAATTTTTCAACCACCTTTTGACATAGGTGTATAACACCGCCGTGTATGTAATCATAGATAGCAACCGGAACCTACGTCTTAATTCACCAGTTTTGGTACCTCATTGGCAGATATTTTTCAACATTTTTAAATTCTCACCCATCATCCGCAGTAACAATGGCTATTCGTATCCATTCCAGTTTTCACGCGCCACTTTCTGCACTTCAGCCTTTTGTTCCTCCTTTTTTTGTGCTAAATGCACATTTTCCATTAGGTTTTGTCTTTGAACAAATAACGTTTTCCGCAGACAAACGCGTCGAGCCTATCAAAAATATCTAGCTATGATGGGCATTCCAAACTGATTTAGATAGAACCCAATAAGTTTGGTAGTGTGGTGGTACCTATGTAACTTAATAGATTCATTCAGCAACGAATCCCCACTGAACTATGTTCCCTGTACTCCCGTTGTCCCCGGGGTGACCGTATGCCCGTTGAAGGTGGGTCAAGATGTCGCAGAGCGGGGCTAGGTGGGGCAGAGTGAGAAAAGGGGACGCAGGGTGGGGCAAGGTACAGCAGGGAGGGCCAAGTTGGGGCTGGTAGTTCAAGTTATGACAGTAAGTGGGGCCAGCTGGGGTAGGGTTAAAATAGGTGGCGCAGGGTGGGGCAAGGTGGGATGGATAACCAGTAGTAGAGGCTGGGAAAATACTTACTTACCTACGTTCGGTTGGTGTGAATTTCAGTAAACCGGCGGTGTAATGTATAAGGGAAGCGGTCAAATCCAGGCTGCTATTATCTTCAGATGCAGCTCTTGAGGGTGATGCAGGATGGCGCAGGCTGGGACAAGGTGGCTCAAGGTAGGGCAAGTTGTAGAATAGGGTGTGACATGGCGTACGTATTGCCCTCGAATTCAAATAGGACCCGATCACTGAGGATAACTGGGAGTATGTTATGTGTGAGTTAGCTCAGTGTGAGTCTGAACAAACCAGCGGTGTAATGTGTAAGGGAAGCGGTCAAATAGGGGATGCCATTATCTGCAGATGCAGCTCTTGAGGGTGATGCAGGATGGCGAAGGCTGGGACAAGGTGGCTCAAGGTATGGCAAGTTGTAGCAAAGGGTGTGACAAGGCGTAAGTATTGCCCTCGAATTCAAATAGGACCCGGTCACCAAGGAAAAGGGAGGGGTATGCTATGTGTGAGTTAGTTCTGTGTGAGTCTGAGCAAACCAGCGGTGGGGACACAGTTAATAAATAAATACATAAAAAATAAATATCCTGGACAATTCACACAGCGCCATCTAGCAACAAACTAAGCAAAGCTTGTACCATGGGAACTAGATAACTGATACTAATACATATATAGTATATATATATTTTGTAAATAAATACATATTATACATAGAAAACACCTACACTCAACGCAAATATTTGTAAATTGACTTAACAAATATTTGTGTCCGGTGGGGATCGAACCCACGACCCTCGGCGTAGAAGGCAAACATACTATCCGCTACGCCATCGGGACAGTCTAACTGAGGACAACTGGAAGTATGTTATGTGTGAGTTAGTTGGGTCGGTTTGAGCAAACCAGCGGTGTAATGTGTAAGGGAAGCGGTCAGATCGCGGCCGCCATTGTCTGCCGATGCATAGCTTTTGTGCTCCCTCTTCCTGAGTTATTCAATGCTGGTGGGTATTGGTGCCTGGAGCAAGGGACGAGCGTTAGCGGATAGCACACTTAACGCGCGACGGAGCGCTAAAACATGGTAGCGGTCTGTCTGATCCATACAAGAAATGTCAATGGCCATAATAAAACCGCTCAACTGCTGTCAAAGCAGCGCTATCGCAGCGTCGTCCCTCGAGTGAGATTTTAGTATTGGGAGTGACTTTTCTAGTATTGATCTGACAGACTACTACGATATTTTAGCGGTCCATCGTGCGTTAAGTGTGCGACTCGTCTTAGTATAAGATGTTTATTTTACAATCATAAGACCTGAGTTCGATCCCCGCCATGTACCAATGTGTTTTTACTCACGTACAATTACCGACTGCTCCGGTGAAGGAAAAACATCGCGATGAAAACCACATTCAAATGAAATTTGAATTCAGATGATGTTTGAATGTGACTTAACCTAGGATTCAGGCCACTTTAGCCTTCGGGTTGCAGAGGTCAGATGACAGTCGTTCTGTGTAAAAACTTGGTTCCACGTCAAATCCCCTAGGTTAGGTAGTAGATAGTAGCTAGTCATCCTGGGGGATTTTAATGCCCACCACAAAGAGTGGTTATTCCCATTCCAGGAGACCGATCATGCTGGGCGAGAAGCGCGCAAATTTGCACTTACTCTAAATCTCTCCCAGCTTGTCAGCTGTGCGACTAGGGTTCCAGATGTGGAGTCACATACAGCCAACTGCTTAGACCTTCTGCTGACTACCGATCCAGACCGATGCTCAGGGTCAGTTGTTGCTCCACTAGGCTCATCTGACCACTGTCTGGTGAAATCCGTGTCCGTATATTCCCCACCCGATCAGGGCCCTTGTGGTAAGAGACGGGTGTGGCGATACAAATCAGCAGATTGGGATGAAATGCGCCACTTCTTTGCTTCGTATCCTTGGAAGGCCTGCTTTTCTACAGGAGAATCGCCGAGCTGCGCAGTTGCTATAACGGAAGTTTTGCGTCAAGGTATGGAGTATTTTATACCGTACTCCGACATTCCTACCGGTAGCAAAGCTCGCCCATGGTTCAATGCAGACTGTAACCGCGCAGAAGCGTCTAAACAGACTGCTTTCCTAGCCTGGGCTCATGCTCGACTGCGCAAAGCTCCGAATACTCGAGACCTGAAGAAAGCCTATAATAAGGCCTCTAAATTAAGCAAGAAGGAGTTACGCAGAACACGCTTCAGGCACATCAGTAGCGTAGGCGCTAAGCTTGCCTCATATCCAGCTGGAAGTAAGGCATTCTGTTCTCTTGCAAAGGCAGTTGAGACCAACTTCTGTCAGCCTACTTTACCGCCGCTGCAGAAACCTGACGGTTCACTTGCCCACACTGCAGAGGAAAAAGCGAATCTCTTTGCCTACCTCTTTGCAGAAAACTCGCGTCTTGACGCCGTAGGTACTATTCCACCAACTTTACCTCGAGTAGACTGCTCTATGCCGGCCGTCTGTATTCACCAAAAAGAGGTACTTAAAGTCCTGCGGAATCTAGATGTTAACAAAGCAAGCGGCCCTGACGGTATCCCTGCAATTGTTCTGCGAAACTGTGCACCTGAGTTGTCTCCGATATTAACACGTCTGTTCCGACTGTCACTAGAGACTGGCGTGGTTCCCGAATCGTGGAAGCTTGCAAACGTGCAACCTGTGCCCAAAAAAGGAAGCCGAGCTGACCCTGCGAATTATAGGCCCATATCGGTCACCTCCATACTCTGCAAGACTATGGAGCGTGTACTAAATAACAGACTCCTGGGCTACCTCGAGGACAACGATCTTCTGAGCGATCACCAATACGGATTTCGTCCTGGGCGATCCACAGGTGATCACCTCGTGCATGCCACCCACCTATGGAGCGAGGCTATCGAGAGAAATGGCGAAGCCCTCGCTGTGTCTCTGGATATCTCAAAGGCATTTGACAGGGTCTGGCACGCAAGCCTTATTAGCAAGCTGCCCGCCTACGGACTACCTGTTGATCTTTGCAACTGGATCTCTGACTTCCTGAGGGGACGGTCGATACGAGTGGTCCTAGAGGGCCGCTCCTCGGACCAACAGGCCATAGATGCTGGAGTCCCTCAAGGATCAGTTCTGTCTGCAACACTATTTCTGCTGTATATCAACGACATGCTGACGCCCGACACCTTTGGGTACGCAGATGATAGCACGGTTGTTGACAGATACCTGTCCAGTGCAAAGGCCAGCAGTGAAACCACCCAGTCTTGTCGAGAGTCCATAGTCCAACATCTGAACTCTTCACTCAAGGCAATATCCGAGTGGGGTGATGCCAATTTAGTGAAGTTTAATGCAACAAAGATACAGGCTTGTCTATTCTCGACTAAACGGAGTCCCTTCACACTTACTCCGACTTTCCGAGATGTATCCATACCGATTTCTGACCACCTTGATCTTCTTGGCATGACTCATACGTCAGACCTGAACTTTAGACGCTACATAGAATCTTTGGCCACGACTGCAGCAAAAAACCTTGGTATCCTCTCAAAGGTTAGGCGCTACTTTGCACCACAACAGCTTCTACAACTATATCAAGCTCAAGTTCGATCTTGCATGGAGTATTGCTGCCACCTTTGGGATGGATCTGCCAAATACCAACTGGCCGCCTTAGACTCCATTGAAAAACGCGCCAAGAAGCTCATAGCAGACGAAGCACTGGTTGAGACTAAGTTGCAGAGCCTTGAGCACCGTCGTAAAGTAGCATGCATGTCGGTATTCTATAGGATACATTTCGGAGAGTGTGCTCAATCACTCCACGACCTGATACCCCCTTCCCCATTCCATCTCCGGGGATCGAGGCGCCGACTGGGGTTCCACCCTTATGTTGTAGATATACCTCTGATCCGCACTAAGCGTTTCGCTTCAAATTTTATCATGCGTACGGCTAAAGAGTGGAATTCCCTGCCGGCGGATCTTTTTCCGGAACAATCTAACTTGGGCCTTTTTAAGGCAAGAGTGAATAGGCATTATCTAGGCAAGCATGTACCATCTTCGTTTGCATCTCCACTTACCACCAGGTGAGATGGCAGACAAATGCGGGCCTATTACATATAAAAAAAAAAAAAGAAAGGCCCCGACAGAGAACTGGAGCTGATGAACGGCATGTAGTAGTTAGTAAAAAGTACTTACTCGTATCACTACACTACGTACACTAGCCGTGTGATGCCGACTTAGAATAGCATCACCCCACATCCTTCCCGCGGGTGTCGTAAGAGGCGACTAAGGGACTCGAGAGTATTGGTGTATTATAATTTTTAGGTGACAGGCTGACAACCTGTAATAATGCACATGTTTTTTGAAAACAATCCTCAAAAACGTCAGACGTGGCGATAACGACCGTATTTTTACGGCCGTTAACGCTCTGCCTACCCCGCAAGGGATAAAGGCGTGATATATGTATGTATGTATGTATGTATATGTATCACTACACTACACTGTAAAATGCTCACTGCAAACAAGGAATTTACGAATTATGGAGTTATCATTCCGCAATATTTATTTAATAACACCTCGGGCAAATCAATATTCAATATTTGCATTGTATTAAATGTATTTCTTGTTGGTATGAACCTTTTGTTTTAGCCCAAACCACAAGCCTAGAGATTTCATACGACGGGCATTTTGAATTACTCTATGTCTGAAGTGTGATAGCTGTTGGCACGAAATATGTCGGACTATGGAGCACAGTTGTGTTGTGATCGGTTTTCGTATCGGCTGCCCCATTGTATGCTTCGGTGAGGATTAGGCGGTGCCCACACTTGACGTCCGTTGCTGCGAACTATTGAAATACCAATACTAAAAACGGATTTGACGCTTGCTTGTGTTGTTTGATAGACGCATCGAACCACATAAGATTGTATGATTCAGTTTTATTTGTTCTTCCCTCAAATGGCCACGGGCCAGAAAACGTAGAGTTCATAAGAAAAAAAAAACTGAAAAATAACAGCTCGTGTGTTGTTAATGCGTCAACTTACGTTTGTTAAATGGGGAAGTCGATGTTGCGTTGCAACTGGCTAACGCATGCGTTATGGGTGCGCTAAAAATGTGCAACGGATGTCAACTGAGGGAACCGCCTTGGTTCGGCAGATATTTGATATATGCACGAATTTCTGTGTTGTTTGCATTGTTATTTAGGTTCATGGAATAATCAATCCTAGGGATTCCGGTTTAGTAGATAGATTTGGAACATATTACAACGTTTTTGGATAGTACTCCTGCCTTCTACACCGAGGGTCATGGGTTCGATCCCTATAGGATACAAATATTATGTTAAGTCAATTTCCAAATATTTTTATTTAGTCTGGGTGTTTTCTATGAGTATGTATTTATTTACAAAAAAAGGATTCAAGTATTGTCTACACATCCTGTCACTGTAGTAATTAGGTAATACACGACCTTTTCGGGACCCAGTTCCTGTGACGTCCAGTCTGTTTTGACATTCTTATAACGACCGCAATTTTGCGTTTCTTAACATTCTGCCTACAACGTAAGGGATAGAGCCGTGATATAGTATGTGTGTGCATTGTAAAAAAAAACTTAATTTATTTACAAAAAAAAGAACATTAAAAAAAACTGATGCAATAACAGACGATGTTAAACGTCTTGCTGTATTGTGACGTCATTAAATTCGCCATTTGCCGAAACTGAGATCGTAAAACGCTCAATAACAAGTGTTATAACTTTGATCATAACGTTGATACAATGTTCCATTGTATAGTAAAAACTCGAAATTACAATGGGAATGATTTTCCTTTTTCATCAATAAAAGCGAGAGCATTTAGGCGGATCTCACATGTAACGCTCAACACTGCGCATTTTATACGCATCCGTAACGCATACGTCTGTCTGATGTAAGAAATTTCAAATTATCCGAACTAAAAACTGACGTTGCCCCAGCAGCAACCAACGGATGAAATTGCGTAGTTACACGGACGCATCCATTGACGCAGGTTTATGTGTTTGACTTACGTCAATTGAAATTTCCTCTCATCTGACAGACGCATATAATGCGGCAATTAACCCATTGATAGTGAAATAACAACATTTACCTCAACCTTAGTTTCTTCTTTGACGAATGGCAACACTTCAATTGTCAAATTACTATCTCTAATTTATGGTCTCCACTTTAGGCCCGACTTTATTCCCGTCAATGATACGAATGCAAGCTTTCCCTTTCGATTTACGAATTTAGCATCCCTGTACTCAGAACGATTAAAATAAAAACTTAATAGCCGAAAAAGTAAATTTAAATTAAATACTTAGTTTAAAACAACGTTTTAAACGAATCAGGCGGGCCATTTTGAATCGAAAGCTATACGTTAATACCTCTCGAATTAAATGACAAATTCCATTGTACGGAGACAGCCGGAACAGGATTTATCTTGAAGTTCTCTTGCATGCTCAGATATAAGAATAAGGAAAATGATCCCGTGTGAGTAAATTAAGTCACTCATCAGACCACTGACATCTTCGTTTTCTTTAATGGACTCTTAGTTTTCGGCCCCGTGGCCATAAAAACTATGTCTCTAGGTTCCACCAAAATTCGCCATCCTTTCACTATCATTGACATAATGCAATCTGGTATCAGAGTTCTTCAATCGTCTTCTATTATAAGTTACGTCTCCAACGTTAGCTAACGGACGATCAGGTGGTTCAGCTTGCAATAACCTAACCTGAGTTCTTTCTTTTTCGAGTGGGGCACCGCGTCGTCCAACGACCCAAACCTGAGTCAAACTCTAAACGCTTTGCGTCACAAGAACTCGCACTACCACTTCGCCACATTGGTCATAAAAACTCCGAATTTTCCTAAATTCTCCAAACAATCAAGGGTTTTGAACTCATTTAGTTGATAGTCTCTGTCTAGGCACTCTCCTAGATCTGGGCTTGTATTGTATTCTATTTTGCAAATGGGAGCCGAGAATTCCGGCACGTTGTTCGCTGCTGCAGATATTAGTACAAAGTCCACACCGACGTAGAATTGGCTACGGTTGAGGTACTGCATCTGTCATCTTGTGGTCTGAGCGTTTTTTCATGGCCCGGAATTCAAATTTAGATCTCATTAATTCCATTTCGCGGAATGATCTCATTTGTCGAATGGACTGCAGGCACAAATCAGAGATGTCATCCGCGCGGAGCCCCTACGACACAAATGTCATTTATGCTCGGTGACTGCAGGGTTACACGTAAAAACGATTTCTTAGGAGAATCCTTCTCATCTTCTTCTTCTTCGTCAGCATGGTTTCGTCCTCGGTTGGAAGAAGACTTACGTGATAGTTATTCATTCATAAGAGCCTAACTTTGGAAGTTTGTTCCTTTTTGCTATGCTAGTTTAGAGGTATTTTCAGATATTGAATTTTCATATGAGGTTTTAGGCACAATCAGACACAATATTATGCCTAAACCAATTCAATAGCTTCTGCGGTCTGCACAATCGCTGTAAAGCAACGCAACGGTACTAACAGCAGTACATCAACCTGTCCATTTAAGGGATCAACTTCAGCGTTTCTTCACCTTTCCGGTCCGGCTGCCGGATGTCGGTAGTAGCCTTCCGACAATATTCGAATACCGGATGATGCTTTTCCACCTATCCGGTAAAAGACGGGCAGTAGAATGACATCATGGTAGAGTTCAAAGAGTACCTTTTATATGCATACTCTTTGTACTTGTGTCACTTTGAACCATCAGAATCCTCGGTTTGGAAAATTCCCGGATCGATAAATGCCGGATGTCGGAAGAGTGGAAAAGTATGGATAGTAGTGTAATAGATTTCTTAATCGGAAATTGACGGACCGGCAAATGACGGATGCCAAATAAGTGGATGGCCCTTACTGATTACTATTAGTAACCACATGAGAAACCATTTTGAATTAACCCCTTAAATATGCAGGTCTAAGCGCTGCAGAAGGTACCTTATCGTCACGTAATGGCACTGCTACGATACAACTATTGTGATTTATGCCATTCTCAACTAAATACCGGGCAGGAACGGGAATGTCGTCTCTGCACGTTCGAGTTGCAACCAGTGCGATGCTGGCTTCCTTTATGACAGTTTGATGGCCGAGAAGAGATTTGGGAGGTTTGCAGTACCTACTACTACTAAAACAGCCACAACAGTCCATTGTTTGACAATGGTCTCTCCTTGGGAGATATTTGCCATGTTTAATACGCTTGGCAAGCGGGTTGATGAGCTCAGTAGAAGATAGTATACATAATGACAAGGAACCTTGCTGTATGTATGAACACTGTCTCATTCTTTGATTGCGTTTTACGACACCCACATGAGTAAAAATTGGGCTATGCAACACACGGCAAACAGTAAGGTCTATTTGACAGCTGTCAGATTCATTTAATGCTGTGGTAGAGGGATCCCCTTCTTGCCATTTTTTCTAGTACCTATGGAACTGTCAATCAAACCAGCCTGAGATTAGCTATTAGGTACGTCTACACAAATGGCGGATGGTTTGTTTATATAGCTTTTTTTCTTTGAAACGTTACACAGATACGGTTTATTTTTCAAACCTTCGTAATTTCAAGTAAATAAACGAATACAAACAATATATTTACCCACCACACAGTTTAAACTAATGAGCTATTTTAAGCATGGCAAAAAGCAAAAATACGAGGTAACAGATAGCTGTACATATTTCATAGGCATAAATACTCGGTCATATTCAAAATAGTTTTACAAAAGTTTCTACTTCCGCGAAAGGCGCATCGTGAGAGCATTTCTACTAGGTCTATTCATAATAAATGTGGTAGGTATCAGAGCTGTAAATCACCTTGCATTCCTGGCATGCAAAGAAACCTACTTCTCAACTATTCCGAAGAATATTCGCACTGGAATATAGTCTGACGTTGTGTACGTATAGGGTGTTCTGTGTTGAAAAAGTGGTGGTCATGTAACTGAACTGTCAAACTCTTACAGGCAGTCCGTAAAATCAAGCCTGTCCACATCGCAACGTCACGTCGGCGTTACTTTGGTATCAAGTTGGCGTCAATTTTACGTCACGTTCGCGTCATGATGACGTCACATATGTGGTGTCAAAACAAATGATTGTGCTTTCGTTGTCACACTTAGGAGAATTTCATATTTACATCCCGCTCTCTGACGACATCCAAGCTCTACACGTTGAACTGTTTCGATGAATTTTTTTTACGCATAATACCTGCACCCGCGTCAACACATCGTAAGCAGACGAAAAAATAGATGCAGATCGATAAGTATATTGCTTGGTAGTTGCAGACAGACACTGGCCACTAACTCAGGCCAGCAAGTTATGTCGTCTGTGCGGTCATACATGCCTTCGTCAAGAAGTGCTACGCAAATGGAGGGGTAGAAATCGCAGGGGCAAAAGAAAAAAAACTTTGTAACGTTAAAATTGTGATAGGAAGCAGGTTAATTATTAATTCTCAAACTTTACTTTTTCAATCAATCTGTGAGTTCTTTTACATCAAAATTCTTCCTTCAAAGTTGAATATGAAAATTCCAGTACATTTCTGCATGACAGAACTGAAACAACATCCTGTACTGGGCGTCATAGTAGATGCAGTTTTATTTTAAGCTGGTAAAAGCCACCGTACACTGTCTGTTTCTATTTTATCTCCAGGAACTATGCATCCTTTACTTGTGTAACCGTGAATGCATTTTCTTACAGCGGAGATGAGTTTTAGTGTTTTTCTTCCATTTTCCGACTGCAACGTGCCTTCATCGTTTGACTTCCTAGCGGGGAGAGCATTGTTTATTTATTTTGCTCATAATAAAATTGCTTTTCAGCTCATTGCTATTCCGAGATGATCGCCTTTGAAAGTTTACACTGTTGTTGCATTTTAAAATGAAGTTGGCATTGTTTTTCGTTGTTGCGCCCGCCGGCAAGTTTTAGCAGGGAAATTCTTGGAAAAATAAACGAGTGGTGAAAATTAATCCGAGAGTCTTTTGAAAATGTTGAAATGAGTTTGTGTCCTTGTTTGGACTGAGACATCCTGTTGACATATTGCCTTGTAGGTCAACGCATTTTTACTTCGTCTATCACTTAGTTCACAAACCACCGATTCAACCCTGGGCCGTTATACGACTCGGTGACCCTCACGAAAAGAGAGAGAGACGACCTGCTATACTTTTTGATACGAATCTACTAAGTTCTGTAAAAACCTTGGTCACATCACATGCTCCAAGGTACGCTATAATGTACAGCATAATCTCCTACTTACGCCATCCAGCCGTCATCCTGTCCATCTGACGGAGGGCGTTCAACGCCACGCTTGCCATTGCGTGTTCTCCAGTCGAAACCATACCTACTTCACCGTCTATTTGTTCTCCAACATAACAGCCCACTGCTGTTTCAGCTAAACCTGTGTTATTTGAAATTTTACAAGCAATATCAATTTCAGCCACAGGCCAAGTTTCAACCAAAACAAGCGGCGTAAATTGTGAAAACGGCCAATTCGGAAATGGGTATAACTGGAATTATTTAGTGTTGTTCTAAAGTTTGCCAATACCAGGTGCTTACAGTGGTCACAAGTCCTGCGAGGCCAACAGTGAGATTGCCGTGTTAAGCCGGTAAGCAAGAACAATAAACCAGTTGGGCCAGAGAATCAGCGTTTCGAACAAAAATGTTGGTTACGTTATTAACAACATGCAGAGATGGTTTTTAGAATTAGGAAAGCATATAGTATTTAAACAAAACGTGTGGGTTACTAAAGTAACAAAATATTCAATATTAAACTCGCTTAACTCTCATGGATTAACTTTTTATACACTTACACACCTGCATGTGTTTACAGCGGTCGTCAAGAGTATTTTTGATGGACATGAATTCAGAGAATGAAGTAGGTAGAGCAACATCACCCAAGATTTTGCATTTCTTCTTTGTCAGTCAGTGTCAAAGTTCAATGGCAATTTTTATTCTGTTTGTTTTGTTCTTAGTAAGTGTTGGTGCAGTGGGTCTGTGAGTGAAAACTTTTTTTAAAAGCTCAGCAGCGATTTCCCTTAGATTGACAGATATGCCTCAATTTCAAAAATGTCACCAGCATCACGTATAGTCCACGCCGCGAAAGAAGTCCCGCGTTAAAAGTTTAAATGACCCTTATAGACATCAAATTTAGGGTCATTGAAACGTTTTTCGCGGGACTTCTTTCGCGGCGAGAACTCTACGTTCCCGTAGTTACGACAAATGTTGCTATCAATTTAAAAGTTGTCATCTGCAATAAGCTTTGACTTTCCTTCTCGTTGTATGGCCACACCGCGCTGTGCCAAGTTTGCGTAGGTAATGAAAAAAGTAAGCTCGTTTCGGAAGGCGGTCTTCGTTAACTGCTAACGGCTACTTTTGTCGTCATTTACACTTCTGTTCTCGGCTTAGAACAATACTCATTGCTCTGTGAAATGTAACACGAAATAAAGTTTCTAATTTAGAGTTTCATTACATAGGGTTTTTAATGTATGTTTTGCTTTTTGTTTTGGATTGTATTAAATACAGTTTCCAGATTTCATTTTAATACATACATTTTTTTAAATCCCCTAGTCTCTCTCTTCGTGTGGGACGCTGAGTCGTCCAACGACTTAATCTTTCTAGTTAATTATATAAAACCAAGTTAGGTGTGAGGTGTAACAATGTGAGTGCATTAATGCCTAGAAATGGTTATAAAACTATAGATATTTTTAAACATGACATTATGACTAAGATATTTTATTCTTTTCTAAACCTATTCGACAGAAAGTAGAGAGAAATTACCAAGTGCTACCAATCTAAAACCCTAAAACCAAACAAGCAGGTAGTTTAATTTTTGCTGTTGTATTACATATAGAATTGTATGCTTTTGGGCTTACATAGAAATGTTACAACAATAACAGAATTTTGTTTTTTTACTCTAGCTCCCTATGTGGTTCCAACTAGTGATGTGCTGAACATAGGTTTCAACCAAACTGACTGGTTGGCCGAATGATTCGGCAGGAATCCATGTCCATATAAAAACAATTAACAGCCTTACTTGTTTATGAAAAGTTCGCGGATAACAGGCCCTCTCCGGCCGCTACCACTATCAACTTTTTACATAGAAACTTATAAAAAAAAACTGCTTCATTCCTTGTTTTGCCACAGTCATTTGTAACGTTTTTTATTTAAAAACAAAACGTTTTTATTCATCCAAATATTTGGTATAGCTGCCGATCATGCCGAATTCTAACCGAATATTCGGCCCATCGCTAGACTTCCAACCACAGTTTCCAACCAAACAATATGTCACTCTATTTTCCGATAAAACTCCATTGAACTTGTTTTATTTTGAATGTGTCGTGTCTTTGTTTGTTTGTTATCAAAGGTAATGCTGCCGCCGCTGAAGAAAAATATACGTAATATCGATAACAAATATTTGTATGAAGAAATAGCCTGGATGTTCGTAGGAAACTTACATCAAGAAAACATTCCCGAACAGTAAATAAAAATATAAAACATGTGTGATTGTTGGTTTTTGATGGTTTATTTTTGTAACGGTTAGGTTGTGTGTGTTTATATTCTGCTGACTGGGAAGTGAAAATATTGAAGGAACTCTAGGTAATTTATAAATCAAACGGACAAATCAAAATTAGTTCAAAAATCTGACACCAGGGTTCATCGGGCCGAGTCCTCCACTCGGAGTCTCATTCAAAAAGACCAAAAAGTTTAATGACTTTTAAGATATCCGGAGACAACCATAGATTAAATTATTACCATACACTTGGCTTTAATACTAGGTAACAATGTCATTTGGTTGATCAAATTAAAATAATTTTGATCTCTACCTAGGAATTTACTTAAAATGAGTTTTTTTTGACAGTTTTCATAATTAACTTTCTACACAACCATCTCAAATTTCACAGAAGCTTCTAATTAATTTGGATTCGTCTGGCATTTTGGTACTCATACAGAGCATTATGATAAACGTCTGGAGGTCAAAATAGACACTTTATTTGGAAACTTAATGATAAGTAAGTACGTAAGTAGTATATAGTTTAATTGGTAGAAAGTATAGCTGTAATAAAATCAATCTGACAGACCGTCGTGCGTCAAGTGTGCGATCCGCCTTAGATTTTGGGACGACTCAATATCTCACACAAAAAAACTTAAATAAAGATTTTCAAACTGCGTAGGTACCGATTATCCACACAACTTCACGCAGACAATAGCGAAATGGTCACACACTGACTGCCGCTACAGTGACAGCCGGAAAATCCATTGCACCCCGCGGATTAAAATTTCCACATAATATTTTACAATTTTGCGTGAAACATTAACGTGGAGCGTGATAAACGGCAGTCGACTGTTGCAGAAATATGCCGAGTGGCCGATGCAAATGGTTTCGGATGCGCTTCTGGGTTGCGGAGTTTTATGAGAATAGAAGCGTCAGTTTGCGTCAGTCAGAAGCGTCATGACTTCCAGCCATGAAAATTACTGTAAAGAGACAAAAAGTACTTATTTTTCAAAGATTTGTCCTGTATTTAATTTGATTTTTGATTATGGAATTTGCAGCTTATTAAGCAACCAATGCAATGGACACACGGCTGTTGTTTGCCACATTTTGACCCGAGACCGAGCCAGTAAAACCACTTTTCATTTTTAAACTGCTTAGATACAGAGCTAGGACAAGTAGCGTTTTGTTTGAAAATAAAAGTCGAGTAAAAAAAAATTACTTACCTACCTAGTATCAAGATCCATCCACAAACATCACATTAGCCACAGTTGGAGATAGGCCTCCCTCAGGGTACGCTTCAAGTTACGCTCCTCACCATTATTTTCACCATTCAGATGCCTTCTTATAGTCGTCGGTTCATCTGATCGGAAGGTGCCCAACGCTATGCGGTTAAGAAGATCAACATAGGTAGAAAGATAGATAGGAATTGAGAAAAAATTTGCAAAAAAAAAAGTAACAAATCCAGTGACAACTATCTTTACATCCTCAACTGAAGCGGACTGCGCAAAATTTATGGCCACTCATAATAGCTGTATTAAAAGGTAAAACCCGTTTATAATTTCCATTGTAAATTAATGGCTTTCATTTGCAATTGAAAATTTTGAATAGTACCTTCCGTTTCGGTCACTGGGGATAGTTTCGAGCTAAAAGTTAAATTGTTGGCATTTCGATGCCATTTCGGATACAATGATTTGGCTGTTGAATTGGTATTCTGCTTTGAATAGACCTTTTGGATGATAAAGAAAAGTTTTCGAGTGACTATTGACACCTAAATAGTCCTTTGTAAAGCAAAATTGGCAAGCAAGGTATTTGTTTGGGAATAATGTATAAGAAACGTCACTCCCCGTACAAAAACCGCTCTCGACGGATGTCCCAACGCACAGCCGCTGCGTTGTTTGTCGACGCATCCGTTAGCGCTGCGTCGGGCCAAATGACGTCATTTTGCCTGACATTTTGATCGTGCGTCGTGCGCTGTCACTGCGTTGGTTCAGCGTTATTTAAGCGTCCGTTTGACGGACGTTAGAAATGCACTGCGTTCGACGTTGAGTGTGAAAGAGGCCTACATAATTATGTTGAATGACGTTGGCTAAGGATTTTGTAAAAAAAACTCTCAGAGCATCGATGCAACGGGAGACTGAAAAGCTGGCAGCTAGTTAGGCCAAAGAATTAGCCTGGCCATTCAAAGAGGCCATGCTGCCAGTCTTTTGGGAACTTTGCCACGGTGTGCCACCCTGGGAGAAATATTTTATTTGTAAGTATAGAATAAGAACAAAATGTTGATAAAATAAATCAAATTATTTTAATGTTGCCATTAATAAAACACGTAGTTACCTACCTAGTAACTATTATGCAATTAATAATGGGGTAGTTTTAATGATTTTTGGAGTGCATGAGAGAAGTCTTTCTATGACGGATCCTTAATACCAAGTTTGACAAAGATTTTTTTTTAAGTTTGGTGATTTGCCCCTTCCAAATTAACCTTTACGCGGTCAGTGACCATTAAAATGACTTCATCTAGATATGACTTGTTCTGGATTCGACCACATTTTGTATGCATTACTTCTAATGAAGACCATTTCTGGATTTGACCACTCTTTAGACATACTTTTTTACATACGGAACATACAACAGACGGGAAATCCTAGGCGGGGCAAGGCCGCAGCGAAACTCATTTGGCGAGCTCACACTGGTAAAGCAGAATAAGGAGAACAGAGTAACTATTATAAGTTCTACTTCCCAGATGTTATGCCGCGTTTGGTTAACAGTATACTAGCGGCCCGCTGGCTGCTAATTGTTTTCCCGCGGGACTAAAACGTTTTCTCGGCATTTATAATATATTATATTTCTTTTCTCTTCAATAAATCTATTTTGTAAAAATACCGCATTTGCATCCGTTATCTGATTTAGGTGGAGGAGTGTAATTTTTTAAGTGGGTAGCACACCTTAACGCACGATAGAGTGATAAAATATCCCAGCGGACAGTCAGATCCATACCAGATAAAACCGCACTCGACGGACGACCCTGCGCTTGCGCTGCGTCGATAGCGGTTGAGCGGTATGGGGATTGACATTCCTAGTATGGACATGACAGACCGCTGCGATGTTTTATCGCTTCCTCGTGCATTAAGTGTGCCATCCGCAAGCTGCCTAGTACTAATACACGTCTAGATAGGTCAACAGTACTCGTCTACTTTAAATGCGCAAAACCTGAAAGTAGTTTGTTTAGAATCATGCACTGGATCGATTGACCAGCGCACTTTCAATTTCCATTTCATCAGGGACTCAGTGATACGTCTCACAAAGACATCGTTTACGAGCGACTGGCATGCAAGTCACTTGACTTCCTTGAAGCTAGCTTTGCTTCACTGGTGCTGCGTTTACATACTATTTCCCCCCTTTACCGCCTCTCCTTCGCTCACAAGAAATTCTACATTTACGCTTTTAGAAAGTTTTATATCTCCCGCCTTTGTTGTAATAATAGTATATTTTACAGCTCCTACGTGTCTTATTCTCGGTTGCTAGTAAATTCTACTTTAAATTGAGGGTTTCGTTTAGTGCCATCTCTTTGTAGGGTGTAAGAAAGTCT
Source organism: Keiferia lycopersicella (assembly GCA_029255805.1). NCBI lineage: Eukaryota > Metazoa > Arthropoda > Insecta > Lepidoptera > Gelechiidae > Keiferia > Keiferia lycopersicella. The sequence continues at coordinate 2,940,443 of JARACZ010000018.1, forward strand.
AGGTAAAGACGTGCCGCTTTGGTATTTAATAGGTAATAGAAGTTTTTATTGTGTTTGAATTTTAGTTTGCGTGATTTAAAGCGGATCGCACACTTGACGCACACGGAGCGCTAAAACATCGTAGCGGTCTGTCAGATCCATACTAGAAATGTCAATCCCGATACTAAAACCGCTCAACCACTGTCGACGCAGCGCTATCGGAGTGTCGTCGTCGAGTGCGGTTTTAATACGGGGAGTGACGTTTCTAGTATGGATCTGACAGACCGCTGCGATATTGCGCTCCGTCGTGCGTCAAGTGTGCGATCCGCCTAAAGTTGGTTCAGAGCAATAAGAGCAAAATAACTGTTGTTTTCAATGTTATAAATTGACCACAATTTATGTTATTCTAAAAAGTTTGTACCTATGTTGACACTATTCATAGTAATTAAATGAGCTACTTTTTAAAACGTGAACGTAGGAATGTATGACGTCATACGTTGCTATTTTGGAGGGCATCAGAACACTAACTTTTATATAATTTTTCTGCTTATTAATTCGAACTTTGTATATTTTGAAAAATTATGAATGAAGTCCGTAGTGTTTTTGGACAATAGTTTTAAGCGTACGACTTATGACCCAGCCCACAAGCAAAATAGAGTAAACAACAGCGAAAGTTTAAAATTTATTGTTTGTATCATATTCGGCTTATGTATGACGGACGTAGAAACCCCGCTTGAGGAATACAAACGGAATGTGAAATTTACAGAACGACAAACTTCATTCAATATTCAGAAATCTCGCGTCAGACGCGTAGTATTTTGAACCTTATTTAAATGGCAAAAAGGGTTTGGTTTGGGTGAAATTTGAGACGCTTACAAGAGAGCCTGAAGCAAGGGGTGTGAATGTAAATGTGAGTAGTCTAGTTTGTGTTGTCGAATGGATTTACTCTATGACGTCGATTCTGTAATATCTCTTAACTAAAAACTGCGCTGTCGCTTTCCGAAGAATAATAATCACAAAGTGGCGTCGGTGGATAATTAAGACACCAGTCTTATAATCGTGAGATCTGAGTTCGATCCCCGCCAAGTATCAATGTGTTTTTACTCTCGTACTTTTACCAACTTATCTGAAGGAAAAACACCGTGACGAAATAACATTTGAATTTGAATGTTACTTAACCTAGGTTTCGGGCCAGTTTAGCCTTCGGGTTGCAGAGTTCAGATGGTAGCTCTGTGTAAAAACTTGGTTCGACGTCAAATCATCTAGGTTAGGTAGCCGCCACCGACAGAGAACGGGCTAAGGCAAGGAGAATGATGAGGTTCTTACGTCTGTTTGGCTGACGACAACGTGCCGCTCAGTCCCTAATTATCTTTTGAGACATCATGGTTGACAGACAGACAGTTTGTTCTTAATTTTTTTTTTCGGGTCCGTGTCCTACCGACTAAGCATTGGCGATCATTATAGAAATGCTCACTTTATTGACAACCGCTCGAAATGACGACCTGGTACTCATTTCGTACCACTGTCTGAGGTTTTTAAGCCGTTTACGTCTGCCTGGTAACCGGTCACTTTGAAACTTTCCTTGGACTATAAGTTGCAGGAGTTTATTATAAATATTATAGTGGCATATAGTGTTCTAAAGTATAAAATGCATACATGTTATTTGCATACATGAAAAGGGCACCCACACAAATACAATATAGGTACACCAGCTGGTGGACCGAGCGCATCCGGTTATTTTTTTACGCCTCGATATTCTCTCGCTCGAAATACAGCCATACTTAAAATAAAAATAGTTTACTTACAGCATTCCACTAATATTGGCAGCAAATTATTGAATGTCAAAATAATGCAAATATCTACGCTACTTAGGCGGATCGCACACTTGACGCACGACGGAGCGCAAAAATATCGCAGCGGTCTGTCAGAGCCATACTAGAAACGTCACTTCCCATACTAAAACCGCACTTGACGGACGACACTGCGATAGCGCTGCATCGACAGCGGTTGGGCGGTTTTCGTATGGGGATTGACATTTCTAGTATGGATCAGACAGAAGGTTAGCGATATTTTTGCGCTCCATCGTGCGTCAAGTGTGCGATCCGCCTTACATACCACATTTTCTCACGCGCTTATAGTGTTAAAATAAGTCTTTAAGACTTCTTAACACCCCGCCGCACACAATTTACCAAACTTAACACTAAAACTTTAAAACTATGCAAATTGGACCCTTTTTGATTAATACTGCGAAGCTAGGGGTTTAAACAATTTATTTGGGTTTTCACTTAAGTAGACCTATGACTTAGTTGAGACCCAGCGGACGTTAAGTTAATGTTTAAGACAATTTGGGATTGTTCGGGTTGTAATAAATTAAGTGCCCTATTTAAATACATGCGGTAATTGTCAAATGCCGTGTGATGCCGGATTGGAATAGCATCACCCTGATTCTACTCGTGGGTGTCGTAAAGAGTGACTAAGGAAAAAAATGACCAGGGAATGGGCAGCAGCGTTCCCTGTGAATTAAAACTTTTGTACCGTACTCGCCAATCCGTTTGTCAATCGTGGTGATAATCGTATTAATATTCATCATTCTCCTTGCCTTATCTCGTTCTCTGTCGGGAACCTAACCGAAGGGATATGACGTGGAACCAAGTTTTTACACAGAGCGACTGCCATCTGACCTCTGTACTAATATTGTAAATGCAAAAGTTTGTACTCGCGGAATAGATTTTCATGAAATTTAACTAACTAACTTGGTAACTTAGTTTAACACATTGGATAATGAAAATGTTCCTGTGGGATGACATCCGCTATTACACATAGTATAGAGGAAGGCCCATGCCCAGTTTGTACACTTAGACAACTGTTTGGTAAGGAAAGAAAAAGATGGAGTCTTCTACTCAACCCTGGGTTTTTGACTTCTGGCTGTACCGGTTGCAAGGGGGATACAAAATTATTATGTTTGGCGTCGGTGGCCAAGCGGTTACAAAACCGGTCTTACAATCGTGAGACCCGAGTCGATCCCCTCCATGTACCAATCTGTTTTTACACACTTATATTTACCGACCGCTCATATGATGAAGGAAAAACATGGTGATGAAACCCACATTCAAATAAAATTTGAATTCAGATGATATTTAAATGTGACTTAATCTAGGACTCGGGCCAGTTTAGCCTTCGGGTTACAGAGGTCAGATGGCAGTCGCTCTGTGTAAAAACTTGGTTCCGCGTTAAATCCCCTAGGTTAGGTAGCCGACCCCGACAGAGAACGGGATAAGGCTAGGAAAATGATGATGTATTTCTTCAAGGCATATAACAAGACTTCATTATCATGCCTCTAGAAGTAGTGACGTCACTCTAACCCACTCCAGTCCAGGATAACCCCGGATACCAGCAGCATATGAATTCATAATAAATTGAATGCTGAGCGCCGTGGGAGCAAACCGCTGAATTTATTCACAAATTTAATGGACAAAGCCTTCAAAGATGTTGCGGTTTATCTGGATGTGTCTCTCTGTTCTTTTTGCTTCTATTGTGTCCTTCCATTGTTATTATTATGTTTGGATTTGTATTGCAAGTGTATTTTTGTTGGAGCTGTATTTATTTTGGTATAAAGGAGGTACAGGTTTAAGTTATACCAAAATAATATCTACTAGTTATATATGTTACAGTAAAAACCCGTTTTTAGTTAAAACTCGTTTTCACGAGTTAAAACTAGTTTTAACTGAATAGCTTTGTCAAAACTAGAATTAACTGTGGTTCAAAAAATAAATTCAGTTAAAACTAGTTTTAACTAGTCAAAACGCGTTTCAACAAAACCAATCAGTTAAAACTGATTCAACAAACTTTAAAAATACTTTTGTAAAATGTGTAAGACTTGATTTAAACTTTAAGTAAAATTGCCAATTTAGTTATTTGATCTTTCGAAGGAGAATTTTTTTTTTATTATTTTTGTATTGTTAATAAATATGAATGTTACTGAATTATTGAAATGTTACAATTCACAAATATTCTCAATAAATATTTTAATAAAAAATATATTTTAATGTTTCATTTTTAGTCAAGGCAAATAACAAACAAACTTTTCTACTTAAAACTAGTTTTGTCTATCGTTCAAAGTTAAAACTAGTTTTACCTAAAACTCAACCGTATAAATCAGTAAATTCTAGTTTTTACTAGGAGATTCTAGTTTTTACAAAGGCAGTTAGTAAAAACTAGTTTTAACTCGTGAAAACGCGTTTTAACTAAAAACGGGTTTTTACTGTAACATATACATCACGTAGTCTTATCACTTCTTATTTTGATGCGCCGAGTGTAATCTATGCTTAATTTTTTATGTGCAAAATTGTATGTTAAATCGTTGTAGATATAGATGGCTGACAGACGTTAGATCATGATAAAAAAAAACACATCTAGGCCCACTAGCTCCATATAACCAGTACATTACTAACGAGGAAACAATGGCGTGGCGATATTATCCGCAAAATTAGTGCCCCATTTAGGTCCCTTATCAAAAACTCTCCGTTTCGGGCCCCTAATGTACTTGCACTTACGTAGATACGTTACGAGGTTAGGAAACAAGGTGATTTACGACGAACATCTTGTTTCTCTTGCAGAACGGGGTAAAGAGAAAATATTTAGTATGTAGTTTTTTATTTATACTTTTTGTAGGAGAAATCCTGTAGTCCAGGTTTTAAATTAGGATACCAGTAACATAGTTGTGTGACTATGATCATTTGTCATCAATATGTAGGTCTTTTCAAGGCCAGCACTCTCTCTCTCTTTCCGTGAGGGACACCGAATCGTCCAACGACCCAATAAACCCTAGTATTAGAAATTCTGACACTAGGGTTCATTGAACGTTGGACGACTCGGTGTCCCACACGACAAGAGAGAGACTTAATAGACTACGAAAACAGTCTACATAATTAAAAAGAAGTGTGTCTGTTTGTCCTTACAAAGTACTTTAAAATAAAATTTGATAGGTGCCTTAAATCCGTACCTATAAAACATTCCGAAAAAAATGTTTTTCACTAGGTAAAACGCGTAGAACCATGTGCAATCGCTATACTGGCGGTGCGCATCAGTAAATATATGAATTCCCAGGCGGATCACACACTTAACGCACGACGGAACGCTAAAATATCGCAGCGTTCTGTCACATCCATATTAGAAATGTCAATCCCCATACTTAAACCGCTCAAGCGCTGTTGACGCAGCGCTATCGCAGCGTCGTTCGTCGAGTGACGTTTTAGTATGGATTTGACAGATCGCTGCGATATTTTAGTACTCCGTCGTGCGGTGTGCGATCCACCTTAGTAGTGACTACAAAATGTAAATAAACAAGAATCAAGCCACACTATTTGTCTAACGACTTTTTACATTAAACAAATCGTATTCGCAAAGTGTACGCCGCAGTTATGACAGTCCATAAATAAAGGTCACATCACACTTACGTTCGTGTGCGTAAGGCCGGGGCTTTAAAAAACAGCAGAGCGGCAGTGGCGCAAAAGCTGTAAGAACGTTTGCAGACCGAGCTAGCCAATGAAACTGAAAAACTTTCTCCAAAAACATAGGTCGAAATATGAGAAAATTTATTCGACCTCCCGTACAAATTAACCTGGTCGGTTGGTACTTGGTAGTTTTGTATGGGAGGTCCAGATATTTTTTCATGTTTTACAGAAATTTGTTCAGAGTTATGGTCTGGTTCATCCCTTAAAATATTTGCGGCAAATTATAAACAACCTGTATGCGCGTAATATTTCGCTAGATGTGAACATCTACAACCAGCTGTTAAATCCACCCGCCATAGTATGGTGAATACTCCCTAATGAGGGAAGGCCCATTTCCAGCAGTGAACCCGCCGTTTTCGTACCGCCACCGCCTCGCTGTAGTTCGGAGCCCCGGCCTTACGTTCGTGTGCGTAAAATATGCGCGCCGCGTCATTTCGCGCGCTTTCAGACGGTGTCTTAATGCCGTCCTGACAAATGATGGGGGCAAATGAAAGGCATTAAGTAGTACTGTTTGAACTCGAATGTAACCTGGATTTTAGAATTTCAAATTTTGTGGGAGAAAATATTTTTTTGTTAAACGTTTTTTATTGGCCGCATGATGCATACTTTCGGATTTCAGATTGAGTATTTTTTATATCGATTATTATCATTATCTACCTCTGAAGAAGGTTTTGCATAGCACTTATTGAATGTACTCATTTGCTACAACTGTTGTAGACTTTGCTACGAGCTTTTATCTTAGAATACCTCTACGCCGTAGAAGTTTAGTTTTTAAATCCGAGCTTTCATCGGTTTACGTAATTGTATAGGGTGTAAAAATTTAAGCTGCAAATATTTGAATCAGCCTATATGAAGCTAAACAACTTTCCCCAAGAAACATAGGTCGAAATATGCCAAAATTTTTTGGATCTCCCATGCAAATTGACTTGGTTGGTTGGTAGTTTTGTATGGGAGATCTTACTTTTTTTTTTTTCATAATTCGACCTATGTCTTTTGGAGATAGTTGTTCAGTTACATGATTATATTGCTTCACTCTTCAAATCTGCAGCAATTTTCTTACATCATATGTTTTTCTACAATGTACTTAATTATTTTTTTTCAATAGTAGCTCAAACCAAAGAACACTTGCATATAACCCACAACTCTCTTCTGCGCTGTCAAGCGCGTAATGCCTCGACTCCGCGACTGTATTCGACCCTGGCGATGCGCGATCGAAGACGTTTTGCTGTATGAAAATAAAATACGACGCTTATTCATATGTAGACCATTGTTTCTTTGGGAAAGTCCTTCAGTTTGATTGACTTGTTAATATTACAGCAAAACTTCGTAATACATATTTTTCTACTTCAAAGTTCTTAATTCCAATGGTAGTTAAGTACAACCAAAGAACACTGTCTACAACTACCTACAACTCACTCTTGCGCTTTCAACCGCGTAATGCCTCGACTCCGCGACTGTATTCGACCTGGCGACGCGCGACCGAAGACGTTTTGCTGTATGAAAATAAAATGCGATGCTTATTCATGTAATATCTCTTTGCGTATCATATGGTAAAACTTATGACTGACCTTGACCGGCATAAAATATCTGTCGTAGGTGTCGCTAAAATTATGTAAAAGTTTTTGAATCCAGGTAATATAACGTATAATACAAAATGCGCCTGCCAAGCGTAACGAATGGCAAATACTCTTCAAGGGAGGCCCATGTCTAGCAGAGCTATGGGTGTTATAGCAGTAGTATAGTATGACTGTATGAAAATAAAATGCGATGCTTATTCATGTAATATCTCTTTGCGTATCATAATTTATGGTAAAACTTATAACTGTTTGTATGTTGCCGGTGTAGAAAAGCATTCACCCAATCAGAATGAAATCATGAATCTCTCTCTCTTTTCGTGTGGAACACCGAGTCGTCCAACGACTCAATGTACCCTAGTGTCTGAATTTTTCAACCGCCTTCTACAGGTAAGAGGCTTCTGACATGGTTGTGTAAGGACCGCCGTCTAACTAATCATAGACAGCAACCGGGACCTAAATCATGAATGAACAACAGGTTCTCTGCGATACAACATCTTGTACTGCGCTCGCTAATGCGCCTGATAAGCACGGTGAGTATAGCAAATGCCTGTCGGGGTCGGTTACTAACCTTTTTTTTATAATATAGCATGAACTAATTTAAATATACTCACGCTGTAGCACTAGCAGATTTCTCTTTTCGCATGGGACACCGAGTCGTTCAATGACCCTATGAATTCTAGTGTCAGAATTTTTCATCCGCCACTACAAGTAGTGGGCTTCTGACATGGTTGTTCTAAGGTTTGTTTTATATAAGTAAAATAAAAATAGAGAAATAAAAATATTTCTTAACAGGAAACATGGCAAAGACTATTAACACTAACTTAAGTCCTCGATCAATCAATATCCACTGGAAGAAGGTAATTACGTACTTTTTCCATTAAGGTTCTTTCTAACAAACTTATATTAGAACATTAGTACCCTTCTGCAATAACAAATCGTTTCCCAGGATAAGACAAATAATAGGTATCGCCAGCAAACCAACCTACTCATTTAAGAGACCAATGTGTAGTGGGTCTTCACAGGAATACTAAGAGAAACCAGTATAAGTAGATCCTTTAATTGGGTAGTACTGTCTATAGCTTCTTTCTGCTTACCAGAAATGTTTCTAGCGCCCCGTCTGTGACGCTTAAAAACGTAATTATAAAAAAACCTGACGTTGGTAATATCTTTTTTTAAAGCTTGCAATTATTCAAATACTTATTAATACTTCTTCTTCTTCTTTTCGTGTGGGACACCGAATCGTCCAACGACCCGATGAACCCTAGTGTCAGAATTTTTCAACCGCCTTCTACATGTAGCAGGCTTCTGACATGGTTGTGTAACGACCGCCGTCTAAGTGATCATAGACAGCAACCGGGACCTACGGCTTAACGTGCCATCCGAAACACGGAACCATCTTACTTACGGACAATCGGGTAGTTCAGCCCGCAATGTCCTAACCAGACTGGGAACAAATTCACAAAGAGATAAATATCAACTTTGTGAGTGACCCACCGAGAATCGAACCCGGGACCTTCTGCGTCAAAGGCAGTCGCACTACCACTGCGCCACATCGGTCGGTTATTAATACTTAAAAATAATTTGGCGGGCAATTTTTTTTATTCATCAAACTTATGTACAACAGAGCACTATTTCAGTGCATCGGTAACGCATGTGTTTGTGAGGACATTTTAAACCTTGAACCTGCGTCAACAGATGCGTCTGTCAAACAACGCAAGATTTTAATGTGGGGAATTTGAAATTACCTTACATCTGACAAGAGGCATCCATAAAATAAGCAGCGTTGTGCGTTAGATTTAGGATTCGCCTTCGTATAGATACACAGTGTTAAATTATATTCGCTTGTGTGCATTAAAAAAGTATAAAAGTTGTACACTGAAAACTATTGTGTAAAAATACTACGGAATTCATTTATATGTTTTTAAAATATTCTAAATTATAATTAATAAAGAGCAAATTTTATTAAATTAATCCAAAATAGCAACATAATGGCGTCATACATTACTATTTTCATACAAAATACTATTTTAGATTGTTTTAAAAAGTAGGTCATTTGACCTGCCAATCCACATCCATATTATGTATACATACATACATACATATATCACGCCTTTAGCCCTTGCGGGGTAGGCAGAGCGTTAACAGCTGTAAAGATACGGTCGCTATCGCCACGTCTGACAATTTTGAGGATTGTTTTCTAAGGTTGTTCCAGAAAACTTGTGTATCACTATAGTGACAGATTGTCAGCCTGTCGCCTAAAAATTGTGATACACCAATACCCTCGAGTCCCTTAGTCGCCTCTTACGACACTCGCGGGAACGATGTGGGGTGATGCCATTCTAAGCCGGCATCACACGGCAAATTGTGTATTGTAGAGGCTAATCGAAGCGATTTGCCAATTTATTAGTAAAATCGATATTATCGCTTGCATTCTACAAAATGAAACAGAACAGTTAGCGATTCCAACGCCTCTGTTAATTGCAATTCCTATGGGAAATCTAACTGGACGTGAAATTTCACAAAATGTTTGCTCTCTAGTCGTTAGCGTGGACGACCGATGTGGCGCAGTGGTAGTATTCCTGCAACGCAGAAGGTTCCGGGTTTGATTCCCGGTGGGTCACTCAAGAAGTTAATATTGATCACTTTGTGAATGTATTCCCAGTCTGGAAGGGACATTGCCGACTCAACCACCTAATTGTTAGCAAGAATGATGTCTCCGTTTTTCGGAGGACATGTTAAGCCGTAGGTTCCGGTAACTGTCTCTATGATTATTTAGACGGCCTTCGTTACACAACTGTTTCAGTCGCCTGCTTCCAACTTGTAGTAGGCAGTTCAAAAAATCTGACAGCTGGGTTCATCACTTGTTGGATTACTTGTTGTCCCTCACATAAAGATGAAGAAGAGAGGACTCGATTTCAGATTTACGCCCAGCGGTCACGCCCGCTGCTTATCGTTATGGCGGATCGCACACTTGACGCACGACGGAGCGCTAAAATATCGCAGCGGTCTGTCAGATCCATACTAGAAACCTCACTCCCGATACTAAAATAGCACTCGACGGACGACACCGAGATAGCGCTGCGTCAACAGCGGTTGAACGGTATTAGTATAGGGATTGACTTCTAGTATGGATCTGACAGATCACTGCTATGTTTTAGCGCTCCGTCGTGCGTTAAGTGTGAGAATATAAAAAGCAACTTTATTTTTTACTACCTACTGCATTGATTTAAGTAATTACAGTCTTAAAACAGTATAGACAGGTACCAGCTATTAGTCAAAGATTACTTTCATATACCTATATTTGACTTTGACTTAACTACAAAAAACTGTTTTATGTATTATCTGGTTCTTATGTTAGAATAGCGATGTTTTCGTGTATATTTTTTATTAATAAAGCCGAAATCTCATAAGAAGATTTACTTTTCATGTAGGCTGGCGTAAATTGGAAAATACCCACGCATTTTTTGCCACAAATGTCTTGGATTTAGTATCAAGGTGCAAAAGAGACTTTTACTTTACTACGTTTCCTTATTATATGATTATAATCTTGTTCTTTTACTTGAATTTTGTTGAAGTAAGTCCGTCCTTTGGTAAAATAAATTGGTAGGTAGTCCATTAAGTATGATTTCTGTATGATGCCGGCTTAGAATAGCATCACCCCATTTCCTACCCGTGGGTGTCGTAAGAGGCGACTGAGGGACTTGAGGGTTTCAGGTGTATTACAACTTTTAGGCGACAGGCAGACAACCTGTCACTGTAGTGATACACAAATTATCTCAAATGGGGCCCTCTACACATATTTGTCAGAAGTGGCGATAGCGACCGTATTTTTACGACCGTTAAAGCTCTGCCAACCTCGCTAGGGATATAGGCGTGATTTGTGTGTGTCTATTAAGGTCAACGCAAATCGATGTCCTCAAAATCCATTACATTTTAAACCCCTATTCAAATAAATCGTCCAAACTATCCGGTCTTGTAAGAGCCATTAAAATACAAATCCTTCGGTCATTTGGGACTCAAATGACACTTAGTGGAAACTGTGTCCATGAGCCATAGAGACAATATTACTAAAGACTCTACTTAATAATGTAATCGAGGAAATATTTATCATATACCTACATACATATATCACGCCTTTATTTATCATGTACATATTGATTTTATCATTAATACAGCAGTAGCTACTCAATCTTAGAATAGTATTATGTATGTACAACTAAACATTTCTTAGATGCCGAATAAACTCTATAATACAGCTCATAATACGACTTGTGTCAAACATTTAAAATATATAGTTTTAATAGAAACGACATCCAAGTTAATTTCGCGCAAGTTGTCATATACAGTATCTACTTTTAAATGTTCCTCTTCAAGGACTAGGGTAGGGTTTAAAATAACTCATCGTACTTCAAGTGGAGACATCTTTGTAAAATTTTTTTTGGTGTGTCGATCATTACGGCGGCGCTAAAAAATTATACCAGTAGTACTCTGCTAGCCACACTGCGTGGCAAGTGGTTTTGTATAGGTTTTGGAGCGTGCAACAGCGGTGTCCATATAGTTTTCTAGTCATTGCTGTCAAGCCCACAATAATTGTAGTTCGTGCCTGAGCAGCCCTGACGATTTGCCCTAATGTGAGTCAAGTTGGTTGTAATAGTGCCCCATTACTTATGAAGCCTTCGATGACCATGAATGATCATCGAGGATTTCTGGCTTATGAAAAGGAACTATTTATTAGCTTAAGGAGAGTCTTCATTTGAATTTCAATGATGGATAATTGAGAAGATGATGAAAGTGTTATGTTGAACACGCTACTTAATAAAAAGGGTTAAGCCAATACACTTTAGTGCCTTCAGGCATAGCAAGGCAGGCCTTTTATGCAAACATAAATACATTTTATACTGAATTCTCAAAATTTATCTTCAGTAATATGAAATTTCCAAGAAGTTATCAGTCTTATGATGAAAGGTTACATTCAAAATACCTCTTCAATGAAAGAATTTCCAAGAAAAGATCTTATAATGAAAGGATACGTCATGTTCTTCAATAAGCTATCTACAACCTGAATGAAAAACCTATGTTTAATTTAATATGTACGTAAAGTAAACAATGTTCCAGACTGTTATCATAACAGGAAACAAGCCATTTATCATACTTTACCTAGATTCAAAAGTTCAGGTTCCAAAGTACCCAGGCCGCCAAGTTCTAGATTCAATTTCCTCCTAGGCAATATTCTGTTCTGGAAATACTAAGTGTCTAACTTTGATATTGGCGCAGGTCTGTACTGGTGTTCCTATATTCTGTGTAAACTTTTGTTAACAGGAATATACCCAATGTTTGCATTATTCCTTATACCCGCCGCCTACTATAGGTATTCATATACATACGTACTCACAATAATATCACGCAAAAAGGACCCCTACCAACGCCTTTGACGACGCAGTGCATTTGGTTGAGTTCTAGTTGGAACTAATTTAATAACGCCAAAGACCATCGACATCATAAAAGACAGTGAAAAAATTGTCAGACTGTCACCTAAAAATTGTAATCCGCATTAAATAAAAGTCTTCATACTATTTCTACCCGCGGATGTCGTAAAAGCCTACTAAGAGATGTATAAAGAAAATGAACAGCAGTGTGAAAATCTACAACGCTTTTCTCTGCGCTCATCAATTTGCCTGTCAAACGTGGTGATTATGGCAATACCTAATTGGTGGAGACTCATTTTAGCATTGTGCCTTTAAGATGGATCGCACGCTTGACGCACGATGGAGCGCTAAAATATCGCAGCGGTCTGTCAGATCCATTTAGAAACGTCACTCCTCATATTAAAACCGCAGTCGACAGACAACACTGCAATAGCGCTGCGTCGACAGCGGTTGAGTGGTTTTAATATGGGGATTGACATTTTTAGAATGGATCTGACAGAACGCTGCGATATTTTAGCCATACTAAAACCTTTTGTTATAGACTTAATACAGAAATGTTCAATAAAAACTGTTTGTTCCCACACATTGTAATATAATAATATGCAAGCTATATGGTCACTGAATAAAATTTTTCTTATTCTTATTCTTATTCTTGAGTGGTTTCAGTATGGGAATTGACATTTCTAATATGGATCTGACAGACCGCTGCGATGTTTTAGTGCTCCGTCATGCTTTAACTATGCGATCCGCCTAATGAGATAGATAGATAGATAAACTCTTTATTGCTTACAACAAACACAATATTAAAACACAAAACGGCACAATATAGAATAACTAAAAGTAAGCAAAGGCGGCCTTATCGCCTTAATGAGTATGTTCTACCGACTATATTTTTTTAAAATTTTTGATAGTACACAAGTTACCTCTTGAAATATTTTTATCATAGTTCTAAAATCTTTATTCTCTTGGTTCCAAAATGTTCCAACCGCATTCTAACTCAGCTCTGGCCACGCCGGTCGGACGCAGGCCAAAATTAAAACTGAATATTTTATATGGAACCCATCGTGTGATTCACTTTATTTTAACTTTACGTTTATGGCTCAATTCGTGGCACCGCCTCTGCTCCATCCAATAAATATTAAAAGGAATAGATGAATATTCGCCTAGGGTTGATGGAAAAATGCTGAGTGATGCCGGCTAAAACAGTAGTAGCAGTAGCATCTTCCCGTTTCTTTCCCAGGAGTGTTGTAAAAGGCAACTAAACCAGTTATGATGCGCAACCGCGACTTCGATTTTCTCTACACTTGTAAACAAAACTATTCATTTTTTTTATAAAATTCATACGATTTGACACTTGTTTAGTCTTCTCACCCGCAAAATAGGTAAGTATCTATACCGTGCGCATCATAAAAGGGCTTGGGACTCGACGGTTTCGTCTGTATTACAACTTTAGGCGACATGCTGATAAATCTCACTACAGTACTACACGGACCATCCGAAACGGCCCTCAATATTTGTCTGACGTGGCGGTAATAACCATAAATTTACGGCCATTAAGGCTCTGTCTTCCTCGCAAAGAAGGAAGTAAAGGCGTGATATGTGTGTTTGTGTGTTCAACCCCTTCACCTAAAAATTCATAACTTGATAAAATCGTTCTACGTATAAAATCCGATTGAATAAAATAATACACTAACATATTTTTATGCTTAACAAAATAGTAAATAAAAATACTTCTCAAAAGTATTTTGCTCAACTTTTCGCATAAAATCTTTTCCGGCGATATATTTTAATTGCTTACGAAGAAACCAAAGCTGAATTAAACTAGGAAGAAAAATTAAGTCCCGGAGTGCAGGAAATAGAAGCTTCTTTTGAAAAAAAGTGTTAAATGAAGGAACCATTAGTTTAAAACTCAGCTGAGTTGACGCTGTAACTGCGTGAATTCGTTTTGTAGCTTCCATATAGAATTGAAACTTAGCGAAACAAAAATATATTTAATTTTGTTTATGTACCTACCTAAATCATCATCATCATAATCATTGGCCTCATACGGCTGTGACTGACACAGACGATTTAATTAGTGTCTGTCAAAACAGTTTCAGTCTGGTCCTGGAGAAGGATAACTTTACATCAAATCCGGAACGGGGTCTACGTTAGGCGCGTATGACAGTGCTCTATCGCACGGTAGACACCTGCAGCCGACCTGGGCCCCAAGTCTGCTATTTTTTGTCATTGTAACGCCATCGAAACTCAACTGTCATTGAACTGCCATTGTGATTTTTTTAAACTTTAAACTGTTAGAAGAATACGAAATGGCCGAAATCATACAACTGAGATCCAATCATTTTCATTTAGCAGACCTCGGGCCCTGTCCTACATAAATACACTAAAAAAAATTACACACGATTTAATTAAGTTCAGCGCATCAAAGTGATTTGTTTGTTGTTACTAAGAATATTATTAACACGTGTGTCAAACAATATAATTGGTGCTTAGTTTTAAAAATATTCACTAAAACATTAACTTCTGACAGTAAAATTCAAATAGTAGGTAAAAGTTCATGATAAAATTTACGAATACGTGTAAATCTAAAAAAAATATTTTACGCTTTGTCACTTTTTAAAATTTTTACTGTTTCATTCAATTTATTTATACAACAACCATTGATTTATATAATAATATAATATTGCACGTAAGGCTATGTGTTAAACGCTTAAAAACACAGAAATATCACGCTAGCCTTTAGATAACTAACCCAGTTAAAGTTAGTTTTAATGAATAGAAGGAAAATTTCCGGAACTAACCGGGTTTTACGAAATCCCCTACAAGAACCGGATATCATGACACATGTCATCGGGTTCCGGCTTTTACAGCTTGTCATCTGAATAGTAGCTGTCACAATCCGCAGTATCACATTTATTTTACTATGAAATCCTTTGAATATAAAGAGTAAAAATATGAGCTGCAAATATTTTAAGGCCATGAAACTGAAGTAC
The DNA here is from genome assembly GCA_029255805.1 of Keiferia lycopersicella. Lineage (NCBI taxonomy): Eukaryota > Metazoa > Arthropoda > Insecta > Lepidoptera > Gelechiidae > Keiferia > Keiferia lycopersicella. Next base: position 2,955,931 of record JARACZ010000018.1, read on the forward strand.
TTTCCTCAAGTAACATAATACGTCGAAATATGAAAACAATTTTTGACCTCCCATACAAATTGACACCAAGTCAATTAATGGTGGGTAATTTTTTATGGAAAGACCATTTTTTTTTCATATTTAGACCTATATCTTTGGGGAAGGTTGATCAGTTTCATGGACTGATTCTCCTCTTACAATATTTGCAACGATTTTTTTTACATCTTCTATAATTCAATATTGTAAGTATTCCATAGAGTACGATGACACCGTGGTGTTGACTATGAGAACGACCAAATAAAATAATGACCCAAAAAGTTCCAACTTAGGCAAACACATAAATTGTTTCCAGAGGACCATTCTTTAGGTAGAACAAACTGATAACTTTTCCACAACTGCTTTCGTAGCTCTTATTAAAACACAAGAAGGTACACTTTCGAGTGACATAGGAGAAATCTTTTGCTCCGGCCAAATAAGTACAATCCTGACTTTGCGGTTGAAGACATCTTTTGTCTTAAGGCAATAAGGTGTATTTTGGGCAAATTTGTGGTTCTCTTAAGAGTGTTTCCGTGTAACCATCTCGTAAGGCCCGACAAGATAATTTATTATGGGTCAGTAACCACTTTTTTCGCACCCTTTGACTGTTTGTTTAAGAAAGTATTCGGTTAGTTTTTTGTGGATAGTACACCGAATGATCTACGAGAAAACAGATTAGTTGAGTTATTTTCTTATGTTACTTCGTTTTTTGTTTCAGGATTGTTTCCTGGAGTATGCGTGGTAAGCCAACTTGCTACTTTCGCCAACCGGTGCAGGTCGCCTACTTGTGTGTTTAGCCTACTTTAGTGATTCAACACCTGCGCGGTGATTTTTCAGAGTTTCATATCTAAAACGCTCTAAATGTTGTGTAAATAAACCTATCAAATAGTTTAAAATAAGAACAGTCGCTTTTTGCTGTAATGGACACTACTTACTAGGTACTCTCTTTCTCTTTTCGTGTGGGTCACCGAGCCCAACGACCCGATGAACTCTATTGTGTGAATTTTTTCAACCACTTTCTACAAGTAGCAGGCTTCACTCTTAAATCACGAAAAAGATTTCAATTCGTTTTATTTATAAGTACCTACTTGTAAATACTTTTAGATGATAGTTTTCAGCTGATAAATAAGCTGATCAGGACAACCATTAGATGAGCCGCTAGTTAATTAGACAATCATTGGTAGGCAGCAACCGGGACCTACGGCTTAACGTGCCATCCGAAACACGGAACCATTTTTAATACGGACAATCGAGTCATTCAACCAGCAGCGTCCTAACTAGACTGATAACAAATTTACAAAGTGATAAATATCAACTTCGTGAGTGACCCACCGTGAATCGAACCCGGAACCTTCTGCGTCAAAGGCAGTCGCACTACCACTGCACCACATCGGTCGTCAAACGTATGTTAAACTTCTGCTCATAGTATCCAACTGACCACAAAGTAGACAATTACTCGTACAAGGTAGACAGAGTAAGAGCGTTCCTCCACTTATCCGGTCCGGCTGCCGGATGTCGGAAGTAACCTTCCGTCAATATTCGAATGCCGGATAAAGCTTTTTCGCCTCTCCGGTAAAATACGGACAGTAGAATGACGTCATGGTAGAGTTTAAAGAGTACCTTTTATATGCATACTTTTTGTACGTCTGTCACTTCGGGCTGTCAGAATCCAAATTTCGGTTTGGAAAAATTCCCGGATTGATAAATGCTGGATGCCGAAAGAGTGGAAAAGCATGCATAGTAGTGTAAAGGTTTCTAAACCGGATCGGCAATTGACGGATGCCGGATAAGTGGAGAAAGGCCCTAAGTCCTGCAAATTGTGGATGCACTTTTTGCAGTCCAGTTCCGCAATTTGGTATTGAACGGCTCTCGGCAGCGGCAAAGCTAATTGCAACATAGTTGGCACGACGCCTAGCTTTCTTATTGCACTCGATGAGGTGCATTTTGGAAATTCAGGTGCAAAAGTAACTTTTAGGATGAAATGTTCTTTTTTTGTATGGGAAATCGAGTTTTCCGACGACCCAATAAACCCTGGTGTCAGAGATTTTCGACCACCTACCAGTGTAAAGCAAGTGAAAAACTTTCCTTCAATTACACCATTTTCTCTCTCTCTCTTTCTCTAAAGAAAGGGGGTTACTACACCTTGAATATCAATAAGTAAATAACCCTGGATATAACAAAAACTATATTCTGGTCAATCTAGTTAAATACTAAGCAAAGTTTTTATAGCTTAGGAAATATAATTTTAAAATAAGACTTTGAATGATGATTTGAATTCGATGCCCTGTGATTCTGGCTTAGAATAGCATCACCCCACATCCTTCCCGCTGTCGCAAGAGGCGACTAAGGGACTCGGGAGTATTGGTGTATTACAATTTTTAGGCGACAGGCTGACAACCCGTCAGTATAGTGAGGCACATGTTTTTTTTAAATTACCTTGGAAAAAAATCCTCAAAAATGTCAGACGTGGCGATAGCGACCGTATTCGTACGGCCGTTAACGCTCTGCCTACTTTGCAAGGTATAAAGGCGTGATAATTATGTATGTATATGTACGACTTCAAAATCGAATCCTTTAGTTGCTTTTTACGACACCCACGGATAAATTGGAGTGATGCTATTATTCGCCTACAAGTTAAATGACCCATAGACAAACATAATAAGTTTAACTGAAACAAATTATAAATTGTTGAGCACACCTGTAACGGCGCTGTAATCACCGATTCCAGGAATTACCTGGAAGAGCGCCAGGAGCAGTATTTTTGAATTTTCGCATGCAGAAGTCTGATGGTTTGACAGCTCTACTTACTTAGATGAATGATATGTCTTCTAGAATATTTTTTTTTATAAATCGGCAGTATTTGTTGTACCAGTGTTTCCTGAGCAATGAATTTTTGTATTTTCTTGTAATAAATAGTTAAATGAATAAACATGTCTCGCGAGCGCAACTAGACCAATTTGTTTAAATCTAAGGTTCTACTAAACTAGTCTATTCACCCATATGAAGTACAAATTATGAATTAATATGAATATGTTACGCATACCTCTGACATTAAAACTTCCACTAGTAAAATTGTGATACGTGTAGTTATCCAGTCGTTGTGGACTTCCGTGCACGATTTCACAAATCATACACTCAGAAATTGAGCTCCAGGCACGATGCAATTAGCCCTCGCACTCTCACACTCACGCTGAATGCAGAATTAGGGTACGTACGTAGATAAAAAAACTATGTTTTACCTTGATATAGGTCACTATTATATTACGACCGATGTGGCGCAATGGTAGTGCAACTGCCTCTGACTCAGAGAGTTTCAGGTTCGATTCTCGGTGGGTCACTCACAAAGTTGATATTTATCACTTTGTGAATTTGTTCTCAGTCTGGTTAGGACATTGCGGGCTGAACCACCCGATTGTTTGTAAGTAAGATGATTCCGTGTTTCGGGTGACACGTTAAGCCGTAGATCCCGGTTGCTGTCTATGATCACTTAGACGGCGGTCGTTACACAACCATGTCAGAAGCATGCTACTTGTAGAAGGCGGTTGAAAAATTCTGACACTAGGGTTCGTCGGGTCGTTGGACGACTCGGTGTCCCACACGAAAAGAAGAAGAAGGTAACTATTATGACGTGTAAGTGCGTTTACTTTTTTCATATTCTAAGCACAAAATGTCATAGTATTACTACAGCGACAAAATTCGGTTGCTGGACATGGGCCTCCCCCAATTGAGAGGTTTTGCCATACTCACCACGTTTGGCAAGCGGATTGGTGAGCGCAGTGCAGGATTTTGTAGATATTTACAAGAAACACTGCTGCCACCATTTCCTGGATTCATCCTTTAGTCGCCTTTTACGACACTAAAGGGCAGAAATGTTATACACTTTAGCTAAGTATTTAATGACTTATTATATTACCTATTATGTTTTTGATTGCTACCTTCATCGTCATCATTACGTATATATCAGACTTTCTAATCACAAATACGCATTTTTACCTTGTAGTAGGCGTATCGTATTCTTGCCGCACGACGGAGCGCTTAAATATCTCAGCGGTCTGTCAGATCCATACTAGAAACTTCACTCCTCATACTAAAACCGCACTCGACCGACGACACTGCGGTATGGGGTTTGACATTTTTAGTATGGATCTGACAGACCGCTGCGATATTTTAGCGCTCCGTCGTGCGTCTAGTGTGCGATTCGCCAACGTTGTTAAAAATGTCCTACAAAATGTTCACTTCATTCCGCAGGATTAAGATATTGTAAACACGTACAAAATAAAGCACAACATTTTGTCTCTGAAATAACAAAACAGTGAGTACCATTATAATCACAATTTTTCACTTGTTTTGTTTCTTTTTCATTCCGGCTATTTTCTTCCTCCATAGTTTTTGTGCCGTTCCACTCGTAAATACAGATAAGAAGTGGCCACTGTTTTTTTTTTCAACAAAGCAACTAATTAGTATAATTACTTCTGGGAGGAGGGCGTTAGGTTGTCTGGTAGAAATAGCTATCTAGCTATAAGCCCGCCTACATTGTTCTTTTTGTTTTTTTTCTGTATTTTTGTACTTTGTTATTTATGCCTTGAAATATGTTTATGTTATGGTATTTCTTTCAAAAATTTTCTTTAGGTATGTCGTGTGGAACAACAAGTCGGAAAATGACTTCTTCCTGTTTGAAGTCAGAATAGAGTACTATTTTCTGAGAGGGGCAGCTTTAAACAGACTACTTCGTAGAATATAGTAGCAAAGTAACTTCGAATTGACGATTATTCATTCAAAGTTCAATTGAAAACCCATAAATTAGTCTCATGGAATTGAGAAACAAAAAATTCCTGAAAAATATTTTTTTGGAAATAAGTTTCATCAATTTTCATATTGCATATTTGCAAAAGCAGCGTCGTACGTTGGCCCTGCGTTGAGAAAAGTTTTTGAATGGGGAGTGACGTTTCTATTTTTGGAACTGACAGGCGCATACGTTGGCGCAGCGCTTTAGCGCTGAAGTGTGATAGAGGCCTAGCCTGCAGTAATAAAGGTTTTTACAACGCATAAATTGGTTGGCAGCGGGTAAAACCGCCTGGCTTGCCTACCACAAAAAGTTGATCATTATTTATTTCCAAAATCATAATGAAATTTCAGTAATGCCTTTGCAAGACCGGCCTACGCATACGCTCGTACGTATGGAATATCTAAACAGAGCAAATTTGATGTGATTATGCAAAACAGCATAAACACATACAAAACAGATTGCAGCGGTGACAGGGTAATGAAACAAAGAGGAATGTGGATTCGCGACATAATTTGATTCCGTTCCCTGTACACGTTTTCGTTGTAGGCATGTGACTTTAGTTACAAAAAACGATTTTATAATAGATTCTCGGTGGCCAAGTGGTTAGGATACCGGTCTTACAATCGTGAGACCCGAGTTCGATCCCTGCCATTTACCAACTGCTCTCAGGATGAAGGAAAAACATCATAATGAAACCCACATTCAAATACAACTAGAATTCAGATTACACACATCAACAAAAGTTTGTGATCACTTGGAAAAGTGGTAATATTTTTTATTGTGAAAGAATAAAACTCAATCACTTTTTATTTTTTGATTCAAAATTATTAATTATTTAAAAATATGAAATTTAAATATAAACAATTTCGTAATTCAAATGTTTTTTTCATATAAAAAGACTATCAACCCTTGCTTGCTTCCTTTCAGAAATCTGACTTAGTCGCAAATTACGATATTTTCAATTTATTCACAACAAGTTTAGTTGGTAACGATGCCGAGAGGATTAACAGAAGTTTTACGAGTCAGAATCCTAACTTTAAGTGGAGAAGGCTATTCCACGAGGGAAATATCACGCAGAGTTAATGTATCCCAAGCCTGCGTGTTGACCACGTTGCAGAGGTATCGGGGCATGGAAGATTTAGCTGACCGACCTCGCAGTGGTCGCCCAACTGTGCTTACTGAAATTCAGAAGCGCTATATCAGATTACTGGCTGCCCGTGACCCAACAATGAACGCTACTAAAATAAAAGCAGAACCGCGAGCTGCCACCGGTCGCGAAATTAGCACCCAAACAATTAGAAATTGCTTACACCAAGCTGGATTACGAGCAAGGAGATCCTGGCGAGCACCTTTGAACTCACAGCAACGGAAACGGCGCAGATTGCGATGGGCTAGGCTCCGTCAAAATGAAGAAATTGAGGACGAAAGCATTTGGCAGCACTGCCTTTTTGTTGACAAAACGCGGATTAGTACGCATCCAGATAGTGTCTGGAGAAGACCAGGCAACTCTGAAAGGCAGAGAACTGCCACTGGAACCGTTCAGCAGGGCGGGAAATCGGTGTCCTTTTGGGCCGGTATAATGATTAGGGCTAGGACGCCCTTAATTCCGTATCAAGGCACCATGACTGGAGCTATGTATAAAATGATTGCAATCGATGGATACATCAGACCATTCCGCATCAACCACGGACGCCAATTCATAATGGTAGATGATAATGCGCCCGCACATCGAAACGGACGTGTTGATGCTGCTCTCCAGCAATACGACATCACCCGGTTAGACTGGCCTGCCGGCTCACCTGACTTAAACCCGATCGAGCATGCGTGGGACGCTCTTAAGCGATCTGTTTGGAATTGTCAGCCAGCTCCTCAAACAGTGGCAAAAATCAGGGCAGCTGCTATTGAAAAGTGGGACAGGTTACCACAAGAAATGCTGGATAACTTAATTCTTAGCATGCCCAGAAGGGTTTCCGTATGTGTGCAAGCCAGAGGAGGAGTCATTTTATACTAACTATTAATCTTTTCGTAATAAATTTTGTTAATTTTTTCCTTAATTCAATTTTTTCATTACATCAAATTTCAGCTAAAATTGCATTTCTTAACTTTTGTTTTAAAAAAATTAATAATGAATAATGTTTTTTTTTATTTATTTAGTGCATTTTCATTATAAAAACATAAAATATAAACACTTTCTATAAATAATTTATATTTCATAAAATACACCTGCTTTTGCTACTGATCACAAACTTTTTTTGATGTGTGTAGTCTCTTAATCATAAAATTATCGGAAGAGATAAAAATAAATTTCATACTGCAGAAACAGAATAATGTATTTGACCTAAAAATTAGGAGTCATGTATTTTAACTACTATAACACAGAACCCAAAATAATGCGTTGGTTCAATGACGTAGCGCACAAAAACCGTATTTGAAAAAAAAACCGTGGATATTGGAAGAACCGATAATTTTAAATTAACGGGTTAGGTACCTAATTAAACATAATCGAAACAAACGTAATCATAATCAATAATGAATCTTTTTTTTTTCAAAAGCATCGATTATTTCAAGAATCGATTATAATTTTGACATCCCTATCTCGCTGTACGAGTTTCTCGTTACAGTAACTGGGAAAGAAATCGAATAAAAATTACGAGGCGTAAAGCTTGTTTACTGGTGCTCGATGGGGCTCAGTAGTAATCTGAATGTCTGCGACGCAAATGTTACGGGTTCGATGCTTCTCATATGTCAACCTATGTTTATTGGGGAAAGTAGTTCAAATTTCATGTACTGGTTCACCCCTTAAAATATTTGCAGAATTTTTTTACACCCTTCATAAAAATTATTATTCATGTGTATTTATTTATAGGTAAAATGTTCTCCGGATCAGTAGTACTTTAAATTTGTACTACCGGAAGTACCAAAGACCCAAATTTGTATTATTAATGCTCTCGATGGAAAACCTTTTACCATTTTAACGGTTGCCTAAAAATGACTAGGATGTAAGATCACACTCAATTTCGCACCAATTCTCCAAAACGCCACCGGGCAAACAAAAAAGTGTGTAAGCTGCAATTTCCACAAACCAGCCCTTTTCGTTGCTCATCAAAAATGCAAAACTTCATGAAAATGTATGCAGTTCGGTGTGTAGCGGTTTTCGTCGTCTCTACGGAAAAATTCCCCTCGTTTCCTGATTCCCCCCGCTTCCTGATGCTCCCCGTTCCTGATTCCCCCCGTTTGTGATGCAGATGACGAGAATGCGCCCGATCCAACGCTGCAAATAGTTTTTCTGAAGTTTTCCCCAAAACGTTGAAAAGATGAAACGAAACGCAAACGTTTTTGGGACGCTGCGATAAGTTCGTTTACGCAACTGGTTTAGACTATTAGTGAGCGGATAGTTGGAAAAAAACTATTGTAAGGTTATGCACTTACAAAGATATCATGGGTGCTGGCTTACAAAATAGCATCATCCTACTTCGACTACTAGGTATCTAGCCGGTGGTATGCCGAAAATTCTTTAATGATATGATATAATTGATTTTTGATAGTTCTACTCGCCGTAAGAGATCAGTGCAGATAAAACGTGGCAGCGTTCCTTGTGAATTTCAGAATATATTTTACGCTTAAACGGCTTGACAGATTGGAATTAAATTTTACCATATAACCTTGACAAGGTAGAGCTATAGTTAGTATTTTTAGATAGAAAATCATTATCTTCCTGCCCATATGCCAATTCATTTTTTGATCGAACATAACCCCTGATTACTTGCCATTCTCATGGGAAAAATAAAGAACAGCTGCGGGTGCAACCGCGGGTCTGAAATCTAGTTGCTAAATATGAGCAACTCTACATAGCGTTTGAAAAAGAGTGTTCAAATAAAACAAACAGTTGATTCCAAAAATCTGCCGGCCCTCTCGTTACGATTTAGTAATCAAAAATGCAAATTCGCAGTTGAAATTATGCTGATTCCTGCAACGTCCACTTTTTCGTCGGCTAAACTGACTTTTTCCACATTTCCAAACTGTTGAAATTTTCATGAAAGCAGTGCGGCTTGCATGGTAATGTGTTTGTTTGTTCGTTGAAAATTAAATTTCGTATCATACAACGCCACTCTGATTACATTTTTACCCATTCGTGCCCCCGCGAAAAGTTTCAATGAGTGATTCTCAAAGTTTCAAATCAAATGTAGTTACTTACTTATTTGTACAGGAAAAAAACACAAAAGGACAAATAGGTACATTTGATAACATTGCTGAATTGTTTAAAATAAAAACTACTCGAATCTCACACTAACAATAAACACCGCCCCGGTATTGCGCAGCGACAGAATCCGGTTGCTGTCGCGGAGGCATGAAAACCGTCCGGAGTTCGGGTACGCGACATCCTGTGTAAACTAAACAACTTTCTCAAGGAACATAGGTGAATAAGAGTCAGTTTGAATGGGTGCTCCCATTATAATACGCTCCTGGGTATTTTGAAATGAAATGAAATACGTTTATTTTAGTTACAATATAAAAAAGAAATTTTCTTAAATTAAAATACATAGTATGCAATTTATGTAACTAAAAAGGGTCACCACTCAGCATAAGTTACAAGCAGTGGTGAGCTGCATGTAACGCTGGTCTTCCGTGGCGCCAGATGAGGACAGAAAAAAATGTGGACAATACACAAATTTTATACCTTTTATTTTATATATTTAATTTTATATATTTTCTACCTATGTAGCTTGTGGAAAGTTGTTCGGTTTCATGAACTGGTTGACTCCTTCATATATTGTTTGCTGTTGATTTTTTATACCTTTTAATTCTTGAGTAGGTATCTAAAATCTAGACAAAACATCTCGTTAGCGTATTCTAACAGTTGCATATTATGTATGATAGGGTCTAAATCAATTGTTCATCTTCTGTTTAAAAGTCACATTCTATATCGCATGTGTAGTTTGGGAACGACTGTTTAAAGATTTCTGATTCGCGAACAGAAAACTTGTACAAGTAAAAAAAAAGAAATATATGCCAGAACTTATTCAATCGCTCTTTGTAACGTCACAGTACGTAGATAAGCTAAAGTAGTAGCGAAACTCGCCAGAAGGAGTGATAGTTGCTAGTTTTAGTTATTGTAATACTAGCTGACCCGACAGACTTCGTCCTGTCAAAAAGATTTGTAATGTGGCAGTTTTTTTGCCTACGTATTTAAAAAAAATCTCCTGAACAGAACCGTCACCCTGGTGATAGGGCATTGTGAATAAAAAATAATTATTTGTTTGACTGGTGTAATGACGTGGAGACTGATACATTTTATCTCGCGTGCCGAAACTAATACAAAAGAAACGCGAGTTTCGGAACGCGACATTAAACTCCTCCAACTATGTATTCTGTGCTCCAACGCACACACGCACATTGTTTTGATAGATAAGATCTTTGACGTTAGGAACACACCTACATTGCTTAGACAACAGTGAGTGCTTGTAATTTAATATGAACTTTTTACCATAGCAATTAAGCTCAAATTGACTACGTTTTAGTTACAAATCATTTGTATGGGAAAAAGAAAAGGGCTATTTTTAGGGATTTTCCAGCAATAATTCTTATTTTTCTTGCCGTAAAAACCATCCTTGAACTTCAACGAACATTTTAAAAAAAGATTTTTCGAGGTTGAGGTCAAATTGGACGAGGCGTTGCTGAGTTATGCGCTTCCCAACACATTTTGCGATTCATTTTTATATTATAGATTAGCAGCCCGCCAAACGGTTGCACTTTCCCAAGATTAGGTTTTCTTTATCACTCTTTCAATAATAAACTGCATCAAAATCTGTTGAATAGTTTAAAAGAATTAAGCATACATACAAACATATATACAGACACCGGAATCGACTTTGCTGATACAATGTAGTAATTATCTTATTTACTTATTATCTAATTCAGTGATATCAGTCGTTTCTTTGAAGCGGCGATAAGGCATTCCAAATCATCTCTAAGGTCTGTATTTATAAATCGCACAAAACTCTGAGATCGATCTCGAGAGCGATTTAGAGAAATGTCAGTCAGTCTCACAGCATCTCAAAGTCGCACTCAAGATCGATCTCAGAGTTGAGAGCGGTTTTTATAAATGATTTATATACGGGCCTAAATGTGAAAAGATGAGATGCCGTATACCATGTAGCGCGTCTGTGTGAGTAAGTTTCTGAATGATTGTATGAAGTTTCACTACTGCTTTAACCTATACACATGCTGTGTTGTAGGTGCGTGAAGTTTTTCTTGGGAGGGGGCGTCGGGGCGATAAATTCGAGGCGTTTAGCTCACAAATGTGGAGCAAATAAAAACTGCTAAAGAGCGTAAAGTTTGTTTTGTTTCCCGTAAATCACGCCGAGTTTGGGTATCGTAAAACGCACGCCAGTGTTTCGAACTCACGTGTTACAAAGTGAAAGAAATTCTTGGAAGAATAAATTGTGATACCATTTTTAAATGTACCTTTGTGATAAGTTTCATGTTTGTATATTTATTATAGAACTCAAACATTATTGGACATAGGTGTATGGAATGTGAGGAATAGCATTACCAATACTGATAGATGACTAATCGTGCTAATAGTTTCGATCTGAATGCATCACCTTATCAGTATTCGGGATGCTATCCCTTACCCGCTGTATAGTTTGACTTTTACAGAAGATGTCTAAGGCCCGTATTTATAAACTGCACTCAACTCTGATCGATCTTGAGTGTGGCTTTGAGATGCTGTAAGTATTGACTGGAATTTATCAAAACCGCTCTTGAGATCGATGTCAGAATTGAGTATGATTTATAAATACGGACCTAAGTATTCTTTTAACAAAATAAATTTCAAAAATTACGGCGATGATTACATTCCTTACGACAATACGACGACGACAAAAATAATATAGTTATCAGTTTTGTTCTATAGAGTAAAAAGGTTTTAATGGTAGATCTAAGCACCAAGTACCAAAGCTATACAAATCAGTTTCAAAAAGACAAAATAAAATTATCGTGCAAAAGGGTGTTTGTACCAACAAATGCAGAGGCAAGTGAAAAGTATACGCGTGGACGGCCTCGTTAGTATCTGACAACGTGTTTTATACGCCACGTCACGTTACCTCCATGCTCGCCGCCTATCACACCGCAGCGAGAAAAACAGTGAAGCAACAAATGCTGGGGCACGTGAAAAGTAGACGCGCGGACGGCCTCGTTAGTATCTGACAACGTGTTTTATACGCCACGTCACGTTACCTCCACGCTGGCCACCTATCACACCGCAGCGAGCAAAAGAGTGAAGAAACAAATGCAGAGGCAAGTGAAAAGTAGACGCGTGGGTGGCCTTCTTAATATCTGACAATGTGTTTTGTCACGTTACCGCAGCGAGAAAAAGAATGTTCGTAGCAACAATAACCACCATACCACCATAATCATAATAGCCACAACAGTCTAGTTCTGAACATGGGCCTCCTCCTATTGGAGGGTATTGCCATGCTCAACACGCTTGGTAGGCGGACTGGCGAGCGCAGTGCAAGATTTTAACGCTACTGCCCATTTCCTGGATGGTAATCCCATAGTCGCTTTTTAACTTGAACGCACTACGCAACGTGCCATAAGAGCATACGCGCTGCATACACAGGCTATATGCTCTGCCCTTTAAAAGATTGTTACGTTTCGGTGTTACAGTCGCCAGTCGTCAGCGAGGCAAGCGCGCACAAGATAATTTGATTACGTATGCATTAAGTGCATTTCCATTCCCTCGTTGAGAACCTGAGATCTCTTTTAAATCCAGCGATGGGTACTTTCTGGTACCTACCTACGTGGTATCTACTAGACTGACTCACTTGCGTATAGCACGGTTGTGAGAATTTTAGATTGATTCAGATTTCAGATATTAGGTGAATCCCATATCTAAATCTAGACGCTGCGAATTTTCAGAGAATCCGTAACGCACTTGCTCGGTTGTGCGAATGTGTTAGGCGAATCCCATATCAGACTCCCGACGCTGCTCATTTTTAGCGCATCCGTAACGCACGTGGTAACGCAGGTTGTCAGCCGGTTGCCCAGAGTTATTAATATATAGTACATAAAACTATCGAGTGGCCTTTCTCATTTTTTCCAGCTGCGTCAACAACTGTTCAGCAGTTTTAGTATGGGTATTGAGGTTTTTAGTATGGATCTGCCTGACCGCTGCGCTACCGATGCGTTATTTTAGCGCTACGTCGCGCATTAAAAGGAAAGGCCTTAGTCAAATGGCCACGAAACCCGCGGAAAAGGAATGGGGTGATGCTATATAGCGTACCGCAAAAAACTGTTTTATGCGGAATTTAATTCACAGTAAGTTTCAACCCAGTAAAATTCATAGGTTTTTGGTATCGTCTGTCACTCCGTGTCATTCTTTCAGTACTTTCGTGATTGTAAGGAGAAAATAGAACAATAGAAATAAACAGCTCAGCAGCGTGGTTAGTTATGTGCAATCTGAATGTAGGTTTAATTAACCCAAACGGTATAAAGTACGCTATATTGCGCATTAGTTTTGGTTTTAAGAAGAATCCCGTCTCCGTTTGGAAATGAATTCGAAAATCGAAATCGTTTATTAAATATAAAATCGAAATAGCAATTCATAACATTTCCATTTTAAAAGTATTGTAAGAAGAAAATAATTTCGCTACTTCAAGCTTCACAATATTTTTTAACTACCAAACAATTTAAAAATGGTTATTCAAAACGGAAACCATTTTAATAAATAGTATCCGTTTATACAGTAGTGAAGACAGTGGCGCCCTCGGGCAGTGTTTATAGAGGTGGAGCATGCAACAGTCCCATTTCAATTGGGGTCTATTTTCAAAGCATTAGAAAATCATCGCCCCAAGTCATCATTTTTTTTGTCATTGTAACTCAACTGTGATTCAATTGCCATTGTGATTTTTCTATACTTCAAACTGTTAGCAGACTACGAAATTACCGAAATCCTCCAGCTGAGATCCAATCGACATCCAAATGAAAGGATTGTTCTAATAAAAATATTATTTAGCAGACTTAGGGCCCAGGTTTTTGAAACTATCAGTAGTTTTCTGAGTTAAAGACTTGAGAGATCATATTATAATGGTAAAGTTCAAGTTTTACAAGAATGTAGAAATGTTGATTGTTTATTTAAATGGTTTGCGAAGTAGGTACAGTTGATTGGTACTCTTACTTACAATATCTTTTACAAAGACACTCAAATTTATAAGATTTTGAGGTGGCCATGGAAAGACCTTCATAGGTTAGATTTTATGACCTCTACGAGTGCTGGCCAGTGGCTTGCTGTTGGTCAATGAGACAGACAGACAGACATACTGCCGGCCTTAGGATTGATTAATACAATAAAATATGGAATTCGGACTGACGTGGTTTTTTTCTTTTTCATTACAATTACACAACATTCGTAATTAAAAAATCTTAATAATACTTATCAACTTTTGGTGTCGCAAAAATTATCCTTAAAATGCTTTAGATTTAAAATTACATCCCCTATTCTTTAATTTTCCAGCATTATCCTTACTAGTGGTAGTCGTGTAGCGTGCAGTCGACGATTTAGCTCCATCTAGCGGTCCTTTTGTGTAACTCGGTAAATTGTATAATTTAATATGCTTACTTTTCTTCATTTAGGTACCGTGTACATACAGCGAGTGCCTAATGGGGGAAATCAGTCTTGTTGAATCAACTTATTCTTTGCTAGCAGCCCGCCCAGCGGCTGCACCCGCTGCAACTCATGTTCAACATAAAAACCTTCCTCTTGAATCACTCAAGCTGTTATACAACATGCATCAAAATCTGTTATGTATTTTTGTAGATTTAAGCAATCATACATACAGACAAAAAGCGACTTTGCTTTATACTATGTAGTGAAGGTACCGTTGTGCCGTGTGATGCCGGCTTAGAATAGCATCACCCCACATCCTTCCCGCGGGTGTCGTAAAAGGCGACTAAGGAACTCGAGAGTATTGGTGTATTACAATTTTTAGGCGACAGACTGACAACCTGTCACTATAGTGATACACATGTTTTCTGAAACAACCTCGGAAAACAGTCCTCAAAAATGTCAGATGTGGCGATAGTGGCTGTATTCTTACGGCCACTATCGCTCTGCCTACCCTGCAAGGGATAAAGGCGTGATATGTGTATGTATGTGTGTATGTGAATGTACCGTTACTTTCTTCTACAGCCACAGTGGCCATGGGCATCCCCCAAATTGACAAATATAGCCATTCTTACGCCGTTAGCCAGGTGGATTGGCGAGAGCAGCGCATTCACAGGGAACGCTGCTGTCCGTTCTATTGATTCGTCCCTTAGTCGCCTTTTATACAAACTTGGATAAAAATGGGGTGAAGCTATTCTAAGCCGGCACCGAATGGCTAGGTTTCGTACTCAAAGGGTCAGTCACACCGAGACCCCATACATAAGACTTTTTTGCCTATCTGTCTGTCTGTCTGTCAGGTCGAATCTCATACACACAAATCACGCCTTTATCCCTTGCGGGGTAGGCAGAGCGTTAACGATCGCAAAATTAAGGTTGTCATCGCCACGTCTGACAGGTATTGAGGGCCTTTTTAGATGATTCGTGTATCACTGTAGTGACAGGTTGTCAGCCTATCGCCTAAAATTGTAATACACATGAAACCCTCGAGTTCCTTAGTTGCCTTTTACAACACCCGCGGGAAGAAATGGGGTGATGCTATTCTAAGCCGGCATCACATGGCGAATCTCATAAACCGTCATATTTCTATAGACAGTTTAATTATTCTTAAAATAGGATTTATTGGTATTGCAAATGTATTACTTAATAGTAGTTTTTACAACTGTCATATAATTAGAGGCATAGAGCGGAGCACACCGGCTCCGTATCCGTTGCGTATCCAGCTCTCTTCCGTAGTCACGCGCGTGATCACGTCCGTGCACCCCTGCTACACCTGGTTACGGACGTGGTTACAAGGGGTCTGTTGCGTACCAACTGTCATATCGAAAGTTCTTTCATCAGTGTGCAATAAATATTGCGCAAATAAAAACGCGCATCGTGTTCTGTGCAGCATAAAATTGACGACATGTCAATGTCATGTTTTTTGACACGAATACTCGTGTTGCATTTTTCTGTTGTGAAAGAGATTTACGCGGCGCTTATTGTGCAGAGAAAAATAAGAAACAAATCATATGCACCCCGAGAATCTGTGTCAAAACACGAAATATTTATTGTGTGTTTTTCACGCGCTTCGAAAGTGTGTAACGCGACAGTTCATGTTAGCTGTCATGTGTTTAGATAGAATTTGTCAAGCGAGTCTCTTTGTAATTAATTCCCGAAATGCTTCAAGAAAATGCAGAAATTAGTAGGCATTACAAAATGTGCAGTCCAAGAGTTCAATCGTTTCACATTTTTTGATGCGCATTGTGGTAGCCCGTAGTCCGTACACGCGTCCGTACTCCGCGCAGGACAGAGCTGTGCGTGTTCGGACGTATTTGGTGTGACGTCCAACAGGGAATCTCATAGAGCACAACGTCATCAGTGCACGCAGAGTACGCAACATGTTTGTCTTTTGGAAGCTGTACGGCGTAACTACGGCGTAACCCTACAATGCGTGCAGCACGCAACGGATACGCATCACAGGCAGTGTGCCGTATCTCATACAGTCCCATATGTTACAACGTCATAAATACATGCGTAACTACGGAAGAGAGCTGGATACGCAACAGATACGGAGCCGGTGCCCCGCCCTTTAGAATGTCAGGCTAGTGTGATAATAGTTTGACACGAGCATTATAATGCGTAAAGATAGGTAGTTTAACTTCAACTGTCATATTTTAAAATATAGGGTGTAAGAGACAGTGTAACGAAAACTTTGCAGGCGTGGTCCGACCTTGAAACTAAACAACTTTTTCTATAGGGGCTATGTTGGTAAACATAAAAAAATTTCGAGTTCCTATACAAATTCACTCAGATGATATGGAATATCGAAAAAAATCACGTTTACCAAATAGCTCCCATATAAAAAGTGGTTCAGTTTGATGGTCTAATCACGCCTGCAAAGTTTTTGCTACACCGTCTCTTACACGCTTTATATCACCATCAAACAAAATATTTTTTTTATCAGCAAAACAAGATCGCGATATTTATATGACGCGTATGATTTACCAGCTGTTTCACTTGTTTGAAAATGATTATCCGATAGTGCGATTTCTTAGATGCTTTTTTGCCGTAAGAGATAACTCTGATTTGAATAACGTGACGATCTAGAATAATCAAACCTATTAACTACTAGAAAAAAACACATCACGCATATTACGACTTGCGTTGAGATTCGACAAAGGAAACCAAACCAGATAAGGCAGATCGCACACTTAACGCACGGAGCACTAAAATATCGCAGCGATGTGTTAGATCCATACTAGAAACGTCACTCCCCATACTAATACAGCACTCGACGGACGACGATGCGTTAGCGCTGCGTGGACAGCGGTTAAGCGGTTTTATGCATGAGTCATGTTTTTTGGTGCGCGCAGCCGGCTCCGTCGAATTATAAGACATTGTCACGTCAGAAATCGCTCTTCCATACAAATCCACGACTAGCTGACTACATTTACTATGGCAAGTCAAAAAACCGTGCCGTGTGATGCCGGCTTAGAAAAGCCCACCCCACATTCTTCCCGCGGGTGTCGTAAGAGGCGACTAAGTGACTCGAAAGTATTGGTGTACGACAATTTTTAGGCGACAGGCTGACAACCTGTCACTATAGTGATACACATGTTTTCTGAAACAAGCTTGGAAAACAATCCTGAAAAATGTCAGACGTGGCGATAGCGACCGTATTCTTAGAGCCGTTAACGCTCTGCCTACCCCGCAAGGGATAGAGGCGTGATATATGTATGTTTGTATGGAAGTCAAAAAACTTTCGTCACCTGAAATATTTTATCGTGGAAAGTTGTTCAGTTGCTATCAGTATTTAGGTTACTGTCCCGCTAGTGTACATTTTATAGCTAGGTAGCTACATAATCGAGTAATCTGACAACCAGCGCTGTGTGTTGTTTTAGGGTCCACTCTAGATTGAATTTTAATTGCCTATCATCCTGTCGCCACTCCGGTGTTACTCGTTGGCCGAGCTATAAAATAAAACATAGCTTGTTATAGCTATGAAAAAGAATTAAACATACTATAGTTTTTAGTTCGTAATTGAATATGGAGTGATATTTTATTGTTTGGGTTAACAAATCCCTATTGATAGAGCACCTATTAATATATCTAATCTCGATTTCAATTGAAGGAAAGCATAGGGAATTTTACCAATATTAAGTTTTTTTGTGATTATAAAAATACAGATGATATTGAGGGTTTACAGTTTTAAGCTGAACTTGACAGATGATTCGCACATCACTATTTAACATTTGCAAAAAAAAACATCATTTTCGCGACTTATCTTATAAAAAAATTACCCAACAAGTTAGATAGGTACAAACAAACTAGTTTTCTTCATGGTCAAATATTATTGTTTCAAAAAGAAAATGTGGATAAAGTTCGGCTTTATCATAGAAATTCGTCTATTTTCGTATAGTGAACTAGGCTACACCCGTGTTCCTATAATTTTACCGGACATATATCACCCAGCTCTTGTAAAATGAAGAAGAGAAAAACATGAAGAAAATTGCTTTTTAATAGCTCTTCGGCGTTCTATCACCCTCGTCTAACCGACCAATCGGGTGTGTTTTCCAGTAAAACGTTCTCTAAGAGATTACATTTTTCATCTACTGTTTTCCCATTTCATCTAGTAATTAATCATCGGGTCGTTGGACGACTCGGTGTCCTACACTAAGAAAAGGCTATCGTAGATTAACTCTCTATACATCGTGTTTCGGAGGAAATGCAACAAAATAATTATGTTTATAATTTTATAGGAGCAAACATATTGATGTTCCTACAGTAATGAATGATTTATTCTAAGCGTAAGTAGTATCGTCCATAGAATCCATTATTTTAAGTTCAAACATATAAAATAAACAAGCAGGATTACTTATAAATTGCTTATTGCTTCTAATTGGTATTTTTTTCTATAAAACGTTTTTTTGTAAATACAATCTTTTCTTTAAAAAAATACCATGATATCATCGGCACTGAAACTGCATAAAAGTCACGGTATGACCGCTAGCTTGTAACAGGTGGCTATGAGAACATATCTCGATCGATAATCTCATATAAAGACACCAAATGAATGCCGATCGATAATCTAATCGAACACTTCATTGGAATATTTGGAATCATATATCAATGAGCAATTTTACTGATTATCATTTCGCTTAGAATATAATTTCGTCATTAGCATAATGCTCTCTACTAGTACGCATTATAGACAAGTAAAGATGAACCGTCCGATGAACTGCGTATATTTTTTTCTCGTTTTATTTTTAACAAAATTACAAGTCGAAGCAAATATAAGTCAAGATCTCATAGTAGAAACGAGCATAGGATCTATTCGTGGAGTAAGAGCTGAAGATGGAAACTATACTATGTTTGTGGGAATTCCCTTTGCTAAAGTAAACGAATCAAACATTTTCGGGGTAAGTTACAAATAATCATAATTTGTTAGAGGTAATTAGCTCAGTACAAATATTTGAACACATTTAATAAAAGTGGCACACTTTTTCAATATTTTTGTATGGAAGGTCCAAAAGTTTTCATACTTCGCTATTATGTTACTTATAAAATGCATAGCTATTATTAAGAATTTTATTACATTTCAATACACAAATCTTTGAATTTGAAGTAGCAATCATAATCAAATTAAAATAAATATAATAGATACATGAATTACTTAGTAAATCTAAACAAAAATAAATCTTCCTTGAGAACAATTGCACTGCAATTGAATAAAAAAATTACAATAGAAAATGTCGACGAATCCTACATAAAGTTAATTATCGTCTTTCTGAATAAAATTCCAGGAAAGTATACCCCAAGCACCATTTACCGAAATTTTTGAAGCAAATACTGAAGCCACGAGATGTCCACAAATAGAAGAATTCAATTCTACAGCAGCAGGAGATCTTGACTGCTTACAACTAAATGTATATGTACCTGACATAGCTAATACTTTGCTTGACCTACTGCCAGTTATGGTGTATATTTACGGGGGAGGATTTACCACTGGTTTTGCAGACAGATACTTGCTTGGTCCAAAATATTTAATCCAGAAAGAAGTTATACTTGTTACGTTAAATTACCGTCTTAGCATCTACGGATTCATGTGCCTTGACACGCCTGATGTTCCTGGGAATGCGGCATTGAAAGATCAGGTCATAGCACTAAGATGGATTCAAAAGCATATCGTGTCATTTGGTGGTGATCCTCAAAAAGTAACAGTGTTTGGAAATAGTGCCGGCGGTATGTCCATTGGACTACACTTAATATCTGAAAATGAAAAAATGTTTCATAACGCCATAATTCAAAGTGGTTCAGCATATACAACAAATATAGTCTCAAATTCGGGGAATAGTGCTCCACTACTAGCTTTGGCAAAAGCATTAAATTTTGAAACCGATGATGTCAATGAAGCACTATCTTTTATAGCGTCTGTTGATGTCCATACAGTTGTGCAGGTAGTGACGGAAAATGATATAACATTCTCGATTTGTGTTGAAAAGGAATTTCCTGGTGTTGAAAGATTTTTATCAAAGCACCCGTTAATTGCTGATAATTCTAAAGTGGAAGGAATGAATATAATGGTTGGATATAATCGAAATGAATTACTTGTTCTCTTTAGAGGTGATGATGGTCCCGCTGATTGGGCTATGTGGTCCTTTTTTATTTCAAGTGTTGCTACGAGTAATTTTGAATTTGATAACGAAGATTTATATTCAGAGTTGTCTGATATGATTCGGCGTTTCTATTTGGGTGATGCAGAAATTAACAGTGAAGTTAGGCAACAAATGCTAGATTTTATGGATGACTCTACGTTTATTTACCCTTCAATAAGATGTATAGAGCCTTACTTAAAAGCAGGAG
This sequence comes from Keiferia lycopersicella, assembly GCA_029255805.1. Taxonomy (NCBI): domain Eukaryota; kingdom Metazoa; phylum Arthropoda; class Insecta; order Lepidoptera; family Gelechiidae; genus Keiferia; species Keiferia lycopersicella. The sequence continues at coordinate 2,976,741 of JARACZ010000018.1, forward strand.
CTGCAAAAGTATATCAATATGTTTTTTCATATGAGGGTGGAAGAAATTTTGCAAAAACCTTGCATGGTTTGAATATTTCTGGAGTAGCTCATGCTGACGAACTTGGTTACCTATTTGAAACCGATATTTTACAAGAGCCTACGACACTAGATCAATTAATCATCGATAGAATGACTACACTTTGGACTAATTTTGCTAAATATGGGTACGTGTTATTTTTCATAATTATCTTCAAAGTTGAATAATTTTTAAATCATTATTAATAATAGAGCAATCTAAAGAAATAAGAAGTAACATTAAATCCATTACATATCTATCAGTTCGGCGAGGAACACACTTGACGCACAATGGAGCGCAAAAATATCTTAGTAGTCTGTCAAATCCGTAATAGAAACGTCACTCCCCGTACTAAAACCCTACTCGACGGATGACACTGCTATTATAGCGCTGCGTCAACAGCGGTTGAGCGGTTTTAGTATGGGGATTGACATTTCTAGTATGGATCTGACAGACCGCTGTGATATTTTTGCGCTTCGTCGTGCGTCAAGTGTGTTCCTCGCCAATGTCTTTTCGTAAAAATATATTCTATGTGTTTCAGTGATCCAACACCAACACCTTCTCCACTATTACCAGTTACATGGGAGCCAATATTAAATGGATCTGCATATCATTACATTGATATAAACGTTGAGATGACAGCTGGCCGAAGATTTGAGCACCACAGAATGTCATTTTGGGATCTGATTTACCAAGCATATGGACAATATGAACGAGCGCGAAATGTTCCAAAAGCAGATTCGCCCATGTCATTCAATTTCCAACCAATTCTCTTATTACTCGTTTTCATTGTTAATATGTTATAGTAATTTAAATTGTAAACACTGCTGTTCGCTAATATTACAATGTGTGAAATATAATGTTATTTAAAAAGTATAAATTAAAAACCTCATAAACCTCAGAGAGTGGTACGGAAGAAGAAGAAGGAATTAAAAACGAACTTAGGCCGTCCTTATACTACATGTATAACGCACAACTCAGCACAAAAACAACGCTGCGTAACTCATACGTCAGATCCATACCAGAAACGTACAAAACATTTCGTCAACTGCAGCGTTGTGAGTCAGACCTGCGTCAGCAGCGGTTTTAGTATGGGGAATGACGTATGTTATTTTAGCGCCGCGTTGTGCGTTAAGTGTGAGAACGGCTTAAATGCAAACCGTTTTTTAAAGTAACCAATAATTCATTTGAGTGTTTGTTTAAGTAACACAGTAAACTACAAAAACGAAGTTAGAGAAATGTCGTTTAAAAACATCTGTTTATATAGTGATCATATGAAACATCATCAGTTTTCATTTTAAAAAACATTTCCAACGCAAGTACGGAGAGCCCATGCGCACACTCACACAAACACATCAAATATAAAGTTTTTAACTGTACCGAGGTAGGCATAGAATTTGAAATATTTTGAACATGATTATTAACAAGTATGGAAAGTGACGTTCTAGTATGGATCTGACAGACCGCTACGATATTTTTGCGCTCCGTCGTGCGTCAAGTGTGCGACCCGCCAAAGTAGATAAGACTAACGCTTATAATGCGTTCCATATAAGGACTTATCTCTCGCGAGTTGACATCAGACGTGTCAAATCGTATGCATTTTATAAAAACAAGTGAAGAATTTTGACACAAATGGGTAGATACAATATATATCACGGTACACATCATATTATAAGCATATAGGATCTTAAACCCAAACAGAAACAGGCTATAATAGTAGTTTATGCAGTTTTTATTTATTTGTAGGGATTAGAGTGTATTTGTAATAATAGTAGTTGTCTCCACTATTTTATGGACTTCAACTACAACAAATCAAATTCAAGTTCACACAACCACTTTAAATTTTTATTTATCATGTTCATTTGTCAGAAAAAGGTCTTCTCGTCTTTAGTAAGTGCTACTTGGTTTACATTACAACCATGTAGACATATTTTTTTCTACATACATTATAATCACGCCTCTTTCCCAGAGAAGTAGGTAGAGACTACTTTACTTGCTACGATCGTGATACATACCTCTTTCGCTTCCTCAACATTCATTAGCCTTTTCATACATGCTCTACGGTTTAGGGTAAATTTTAACTGACATTTCTTTACAACGTCCCCGATTTGATATTAGTACGTTTGTCTAGGTCTTTTCCGTCCAACGCTTCTATCCACCCTCGTCGTATATACTTGATCATTCTGTCGGTCAAGAGAGTTAGCGCTGTCCTTGAAAGAGATACACAAAAAGAAAATCAACTTTTTTCTACTTGTTGATTGATGTAGTCATGGCTCAGATACTGCTTAAATAGTCTGTCACAGATGTACGAGGCCAATGATCATGATGAGATCTACAATCTTATCTAATACTTCATTGGTATCTTAATTTAATTAATATTTAGTAATTTTACTGATTATCAGTTAGATAATAAAGATAATATCGTAGTGGCAATTAAAATCTGCGTTTACTACTTATTGCACCGTTAAGATGGATTGTCTTGCTTACTCCTTATATTTTTGTCTAATATTGTTCTTAACAAAGATACAAGTCAATGCAAATATAAGTGAGGATCTGATAGTACTGATAATACTTTTTTGCGGGTAGGCGCTTAAAAGGTCAAGTTTACTTTTTGACAGCTTTAATTAATATTAATTAAATTAATTAAAAATAATACAAATTATGAACCTGTATTATTATATTATGAGAAAATAGAACTTAAATACCTGCCACAGTCGTTATCTCCAAGATCTACCACCTTTGGCTTTCAACCACCACGACACAGCACTTTTTTTGACACATCATCACTGAGTATGGAACAGCTTAAGGTAACTCTCGAGTCCCTGGCGACCTCTGTACACGGTCGAATGACAGCCTTTGAAGAGCAGCTCAAAAAAGAAGCCCCAAACAAAGCAGACACTGTCAAAACAATTGCTGCTGAATTCCAGTGTTTCCGTGCATTTGTGTTAGCTACGCTCGGGTCTATCCAAAAACAAGTTGAGGTGCTGGGTTCAGAGCTTGACATGATGGAAATGCGCAGCAGGAGGAAGATGCTTCTGTTTCATGGGGTACCGGAGGACAAGGACGAGGATGATGCCACAACTATATTGGCAGCTGCTCACAAATATCTGTCAGTCCCCAACCTGAAGCCTGAGGACATCCGCCGTGCACATCGTATGGGTCGCCCTGTTGCTGCATTGGGTAAGCCTCGACCAGTGCTGATCAAGTTTTCAAGTATAGAAACTCGCGACGATGTTTGGATGCACAAGGTTGGTCTGAAGGGCACCGGAATTACTATGTCCGAGTTTCTTACACCAAGAAGACATAAGCTCTTCAAGTTAGCTCGACAGAAGCTTGGTGTGTCCAAGTGCTGGACACGTGAAGGGCGAATTTTATATCTGGCGCCAGATGGTAAACGCCACTCAATTTTGTCGGAGCAGGACCTGAAGAAGTTTGTCGAGGAGCCCCAAGTCGGTGTAGATGCGACCAAGGCACCTGTGGAAGCACCAAAGCGCGTGAAACAAGCACCTGTAAAAAAATAACCTCAAGTTTAGTAGGCTCTTTTCAATGTGCAGTACTGAGTGCTATTCACTTGTTTATTCTGTTGTTTTTCTTATAAATACTTACCGTGTGTGATGTTATGTCTGCTTGTAGTACTGTATCATTACTTTTGCATATTTTCCACATAATTTTTCAGACGTGTTTTGTGATATTCGGAAGGTAATCTTATATCTTATACAGGTTTTCCTTTGCAATACCTGTTTTCAAAAATAATATGTAACTTCACTTCTTTTTTTTTTTTTTTTTTTTCCTTTTGTCCATTCTGGACAGGCAAGGGTCTTAAGACCATACAGCCTCGTCTTCAGTGAGTACTTATTCTTAAATATTTATAGATTGTACGTCTTCAGTTAGTTTCCTTTTGTTGTGTATTTTTATCAATAATACGTCTTTAGTATTTTGTCCATTCAGTGTGTTGTTCTTCTTCTGTATTTTCTTATTTTATACGTCTTCGGTTAGTTTATTCTTCTTGAGTGTTTTTATAAATTATTCGTCTTCAGTATTTTGTCAATTCCATGTATTTTTATATTTCGTAAGTCTTCAGTATTTTTGTCCATTCTGGGTATTTTTACAATAAAATCGTCTTTAGTTCAACATTCGTTAAAGGTTTCATGTCCATATAAAATGTGTTTGTTGTGTTTACATCTTCTCCATATTTTTCAAATTTAATTTTTATATACAATAATTTCACATTAAATTTATATACAATCGCTAAACCTAAATTTCCTGTACAGTAGAAATTACAAAATTAAACAATGGTACGTATGTGGAATTATTTTGTAGTAATGTTTGTACAGATTGCGGGACCAGATGTGGTTCTCCGTAAATACGGATTAACTCGTCCATCAGCAAAAGGCGCTGAATACCGAAAGACGAGCATGAAAAGAACAAGTGATCAATGGTTTGATCGTCTTGTGACTGACAATGATCACAATGCGGATTATTTACAATTTTCATACGACATAGGTGATGATTAAGACGACAGTGACCAAACCTCAAACGACTTATTGTGGAGTAAAACTTCTTGCATCTGTATATATTACCGGTACGGAACCAAGAAACGGATTTCAAATTAACATTCAAAGCAGCATACCAAGAACCTTTGTTTTCTATTTGTACCATGTGATCCCAATGTTCCTTCCACTTAACATACATTCTTTGTTTCAGAACAGCAACTACATCGGTATATGGTAATAATAAATTCAAATCATTTCCAACGTTTTGAGAATTTGAAATTGAACGAGCCAAATAGTCTGCTTTTTCGTTACCAGATACTCCTATATGGGATGGAGTCCACATGAATTCAACTGTTATTTGATGATTAGCATAAAGATCAAACCAAAGATCCTTTATACTGTATATGAGGTAGTTTGTATTTGCCTTAATTTTATTATTTTGCAATGCCTTCAAAACACTCATGCTATCACTGACTATCACCCATTTATGAAAACCACAGTTACGATTTAGTATGTGCTTTAGCGCACCAAGTATAGCAACTGCTTCCGCAGTAAATATGCTAGATTGTTTGTCTATTTTATATCCAACACCTATTTTAGTAGTAGGGTCGTATATTGAAAAAGATACATTGGACTCGTTTTTTGCGCCATCAGTGTATAAAAATCTGTATCCATTCCAAAGAGATAATCTTTCGTAAACTTCTTCCTTCCTAGAGAGGTTATTTTCAATCACTATATTCATTGGAATGAATTTACTTTCATACGGTCCATCATAACATGGTAGATAATTATTATTTTGAAAGATTGGAAGATTTTGTAAAGATTCCATATATTCAGAAAAGCCTTGCAAAATATAACATGGTTTTTGAATTGCTGAAATGCTAGGATGGGTAAGCTCAGCTATGAGATGGTTATTTTTCTCAGAGTAGAGTTTAAGAATAAACCTTTCTTTTAGATAAGCGAGACGAATAGCCAGAGGAGGCAGGTTACACTCCACTTGTAAAGAAACAATTGGAGTGGTCCTGAAAGCTCCTGTGACTATCCGCATGCATTTATTCTGTATTTTATCAAAAATATCAATGAGCTTGGAGTCTCCCGCGTAGCATAAGTAACCATATTCAAAATGTGATCTCACGATTGATTTGTAGAGCATGAGCAGAACTTTTGGGTCCGCTCCCCAGTTAGTACCACAAAGTGATTTTATGACATTGCAAGCCTTATTAGCTTTGACTATCAAGTGATCTGTATACTTTTTCCATGACAAGTTACGACAAAATAAAACGCCCAAAAATTTTGTATCTAAAGAAACTGGCAAAGCAATATTATTGTAATAAATTGGGGCCAGAATGACATTATTATGTTTGCCAAAAACAACAACCTTGGACTTTTGTGGGTTAACATCAAGATTTAAATATGAGAGGTATTTATGAAGGTTAGTTAGAGCCAAATTAATGCTATTTATAATATCTTTAGAATTTTTTCCTGACAAATAGACTACTAGATCATCTGCAAATTGTAAATTTTTGATGTTGGGTCCTAATATTAAGTTCAATCGACGTATGTACAAAATAAATATCAACGGAGATAAGATTCCACCCTGACATACTCCAACAGAAGACAAACGAGGACCAAATAATTCACCACTATATTTGACGTACACTTTTCTATTAAGCAAAAAAGCACGTATCCACTCAACAAGTTTCAATGGGATACAAATATTTAATAATTCTGTACATAATATGTCTATATTTACATTGTTAAAAGCACCGGCAATATCAAAAAACACGCTTACGAGCTTGTTGTTACTGCCAATGCTTTTCAAAATATCTAAATGTAATAAACTAATACTTTCACGGGCCGAACGGCCTCTACGAAAACCAAACTGATTTATTGGCAACAATCTATTATGTTCAATATAATATTCAAGACGTTGCTTAAGGAGCTGCTCAAACACTTTTCCTGCACAAGAAGTCAAGGTAATAGGACGATATGAGTTTGGATCAAATTTCGATTAATCAGGTTTTTGGATGGGTATTATACAGTCTATTTTCCATTCATGAGGAATGTCATTATTGAACCATAATGCGTTAAAAATGTCTAACAATACCAACAAGCTACTTTGTGATAGCTTTTTGAACATCAAATATGGAATACAATCTAGCCCACATGAAGTATCTCGACGTGAAAATATAGCAGCTCTTAATTCCTGAATGGTGAAGGGTTGAGTAATGAAACTATTTTGAGAATTGTTATTGGAATTTAAATTGGTAGTACTACAAGATACAGGTTTATTTTCCACGAAATCTGGAGTATATTTTTGAAGAAAGCTAAAAATCCAATCATTATTGTCATCTACACTCTGAGGAATATACGTTTTGTTATATTTACGCATGAAGCGCCAAATTATTGATAATGGAGTACAACGATTAAATGAGGAACATAAGGTAACCCATGATTTTTGTCTTTCTATTTTAATAGTAAGCTTTTTCGTAGCTTGTAATCTTTTGAATTCTAGATAGTTTTCCAAAGTTGGATTGTTTTTAAAACGTATGTATGCTTCTTTAGAATCACGAACAGCGATAGTACAGTTACTATTCCACCAAGGAAGAGTGGGCCTGCGTTTACGTCCACCCACTCCCGATCTTGACCGATCGGGATTGCGAGGACTGTCATGGCCATGCCCACTAGGATTCGGAATTGATTGTGATATAGCACAGAACAAAATTTTAGTAAATAAACTATAAGCCTCTTTAGGTGAAAACGAATCCAAATGAAAATCAGACAACAGGTGTTCCACTTTTTCGGTATACATTTGCCAATCCACACTCCTGAAATTGGGTTGGATGGGCATATGTACACCACTGTTAGAATTATTATTGCATGAAACATTTTTAAGTACTATTTTGGTTATTACAGGAAGATGATAACTTCCAAGAGGATCATCATGAACAGACCAACTGGAACAAAGAGCCAAAGAAGGAGAAACAATTGTTAAATCTAATGCATTCGGACGCCAAGTTAGAGTACCCACTGTAGTGAGCTGACCATCATTCAAAATAACCAAATTATTATCGTCAACAACTTCCAAGACAGCTCTACCGCGAGGTGTGACAGAACCACAACCCCATACAGTATGGTGCGCATTAAAATCTCCAGCAAGAACAAATGGACCAGGGATGGACTTGACTAAATTATCGAATTTCACTTTATCAAATGCAGGATTGCAGTTCGTTGGACTATAAAAGCTAACAAAACTAATTTTTTTCCCGTTTACTGTTATTTGAATACAGATATTCTGTAAAGAGTTATCAAAATGAATATTGATGTTATTGTAATTTATACTATTATGAATAAAAATACATACACCATTATGGTTGTTACCGCAATCATTGCGCTCTATGTTGTAACCTCGAATATTTAGCCTCTGATGAGGCTTCAACCAGGTTTCGCATATGATTGCGATATGTATACTATTATCATATAAAAATTGTGTAAATTGATGTTTATTATGAGATAAACTTTGTGCATTCCATTGCACGACATTGAGAGAATCCATTACTTGTTTGTATGGGTTCTCTCACTGATCGTGTCCTGAAACGCAGCACGTATGGTTTCAGTGTTTATTGGGGTTTCGTCACTGTTTTTATTTGCGATCAATTTTATTATAACTTGAGTTACTGTGTTCATAAAAGTTTGGCTTTTAATTAAATTTTGCAAATATTTGCCTGAATTTTTTGCCGCCAAAAGCGGAAACGATTGTTCGTCAAATAGTGCTGAGTATGATACAGAATGTGATTTGATTTTATTTTCTTCTATTTTCGCTTTTTTAATTGGACACGTTGCCGAGATCGCTACATGTTCGCCCTTGCAGTTAGCACAAGTAGGTTTCTTGTTTTTGTCAGCATCGCATACTTTAAAATTATGAGGACCTGAACAAATGGAACAGACGTCATTGTTTTTGCAGTAGCTAGCAATATGTTCAAACTGTAAACATTTTAGGCACTGCTTTACAGGTGGAACATACTGTGCTACCTCATGCCTCCAGGAATCGAGAAAGACGTGTTCTGGAAGTTGGGTTGAAGCAAATGTTACTGCAACAGTTTGTGTGGGGGTGTAAGAAACTTGGCCTCCCTCAACTCGCCTGCGCATGAAACGCCGTACTTGGACAACATTACGTGAACTGCCAATTAAAGAAAAAATTTTTTTGTTCGACAGGTTCACCGGTACCGACTTGACGACACCAGTTATCTCTGTTCCTGAAGCGGGTATCGACGCGTACAACGATAACTCATCCAAGATTTTGCTGTTTAAGAACATATTGGCATTGTTAGACAAGTCAAACGTAACAGCTACCTTGAACCTATTAACAGGTCTCAGGTGCAGCACGCCGGACACTGCATGTTTTCTGAGTGCCTGCGACAAGGCGACTTTGTCATTGTCTGAAAATGGCTTTTGATCGACTTGATGTTTTAGAAAAACAACAAACTCCTTACGGTCAGATGTTTCCGGGTATTTTCTGCTGTATTCTTTTACCTTATAGGGCCGGTACTTATCTGCGTCCATCTCTACATCGGAGTCCTCTGTCTCCGAACTCGCTGGATTAGCCGGGTCTTTTTTTCGTTTTTTGGGCTTATCCCTCCGCCCCATCTTCAGTCTTTATGTACACACCTAACTATGTACAAGAAATATATACAAAAACTCTAAAGAAACTATGATTATTTACAATTTTTTTACAATTTTCAAAAATATTTTCTTAAAGCGCCTTTACGGTTCGAACGTTTCCCGCCGAAACCACTTCACTTCTTTTAAAAATTTTATTTTTTCTCGTTTATAATGTCACAAGTGCGATTATTTACACAGTGTTTTTGCGCTTTCAAGAATGTATGTAGCAAGCAGCCATGCCGCTGATTTTAGTTTTTTTGTCTCTTTCTGACTTATCTAATGTTGCATGTAATGTTGTCTCTTGACGTGTTTTCGTTTTCTTTGTCTTTGTTTCGTTAACGTTCCATTTCAGCAAACCTGTATTTCTTATTTCTTTCCGCAATGTGAGTTTATTGAATTACGGCTTCCGGCGGGTATGAAAAGTTCACGCAATAATAATATACATTTTTTTTTTCTTATAATATTATTTATTAAAATTATTTATACTATTTGTTTATATCTTATTTATTATGGATATATCTTTATGTAATCTAGATCAATCAGATATTTTTAACTCTTGCTCTTCGACGAACTCTGATGACAGCTTTCATAGTCTCCCTCCTCCTCTTAATGAAACTCTTGACGCGACTTTTTCGGATACACGCAAAAACTTTAATGTTATTCACATAAATGCACAGAGCATTCCAGCACACTACATGGATATGCTTGCGTCTTTTGACAATAAGAATATCCATGCAATCTTAGTGTCCGAAACGTGGCTTAATCCTTCACTTTCTTCTACCTCCTTCTCTATTCCTGGCTTCACTCTTGTCCGCAATGACCGTGGTGGTTCCTCGAGAGGTGGTGGGGTTGCCATTTATATCCGTTCACATATACCCTTCACCGTCATTAACAAATCCCCTCAGCCGCCACCTTCGGGAACGGCTGAGCACCTATTTCTAGATCTTACTTTTTCACATTCTAAAATTCTTTTAGGCGTTTACTATAATCCCTCTCAAGAAAATGACTACTACGATTCTTTTGAAAAACTACTTGAAGAATACTCTACTTCTTTTAGCCACTCCATAATCCTAGGAGATTTTAATACCTGTCTTTTAAAAAACGACCATAAAACAAAAAAGCTTCTTTCAATAGTACATTCGTTTAATTTGCATATACCTCATTTAACTTCTACACATCATTTCCCAAATTGTATCCCCTCTCTTCTAGATCTCATTATTGTCTCCTCTCATGAACACATTGTCAAGCATGGTCAGCTTCCCGCGGATGAATTCTCTTACCATGATTTGCTTTACCTGTCACATCGCGTCCGTCCACCGAAAATCAAGGCTAGAACTTTGCTCCTTAGAAACTTTTCTGGAATTGACGTGGATAAACTACGTGAAGATGCGGGTAAAGTTGATTGGTCTCAAGTAGAACAGCTCCAGTCTGTCGATGAACAGGTAGCGTTTATAAACACCAATCTCACTAAATTGTACGATACCCATGCTCCCGTTCGTCCTGTGCGCGTCAAGCACCTCCCGGCTCCTTGGTTGAACGACGAGATGCGGAACTACATGCTGAAGAAAACGCGTGCTAAGACAAAGTACAAAATCGACTCATCTGAAAAGAATCGGGAAAAATTTCGGCAAATAAGGAATCGCTGCAATACAAAAATACGTGATATACAACGTCGTCACATTCACTCATCAGTTGAAAATGGAGACCCTGCCAAAGTATGGCCTTTCTTAAATAAACTAGGAGTTGGCAAGTCACGTAGTCATCAACCTGCAAATAATGTTGATATCAACTCCCTTAATAGTCACTTTTCTACTTCTGCAAATATCGATAGCAACATTAAACGCTCTACATTAAGTCACCTTTCTTCACTACCAGCTCCTACCTTTCCAGCTTTTGTTTTTCATGCGGTCACCGCTGGCGATGTTATAAAGAATGTAAACGCCGTCTCCTCGAATGCTGTTGGGACTGACTGTGTTAGTCGCGCTATGATCGTTCCTCTCCTTGACATCCTTTCCCCAGTCATCGCTACCATCCTTAATAAATCCTTATCCTCTGGTGTGTTTCCAACCGCATGGAAGGAAGCACAAATTACTCCACTCCCTAAAAAAGCAAAGCCTGCTTCTCCTTCAGATTACCGTCCTATTTCTATCCTACCTTTTCTATCCAAAGTCCTCGAAAGGTTAGTTCACCAACAAATAACGTCTTTCCTTACCATGAACAACCTTTTGAACTCCTTTCAGTCCGGCTTCCGCCCCGGTCATAGCACGACTACTGCTTTGGCTAACATCACTGATGACATTCGATTTGGGATGGAGAACCAGAAGTTATCGGTGCTTACGCTGCTCGACTTCAGTAACGCTTTTAATACGGTAGATTTCGACATTTTATTATCTATTATGCGTTCTCATAACATTTCTCCGGCGGTGATTGCCTGGTTTCGTAGTTATCTCTTCGGGCGTCGGCAGCGCATCCGCATTGAAGATACCTTCTCTGCGTGGTGTGACACATCTGCCGGCGTACCACAGGGTGGTGTCCTGTCTCCTCTTCTGTTTTCGATTTTTATTAATTCTATTACTCTTCCACTTACATCTTCCTTTCACTTGTATGCAGACGATCTCCAAATTTATACACAAACTCCACTCTCTGGCCTTCCAGGCGCAATTGCGACAACAAACAGAGATCTAAAGAACATTGCTGAATGGAGTCGTTCTTATGGCTTGATGGTAAATCCAGCCAAAACTCAAACCATCATCATTGGCAGCCCTTGGAATATATCTCGTGTTGACCAGAATTCGCTTCCTCCAATAGTTTTTGACGGGACCATTATACCATTCAGCCGCAAAGTTAAGAATCTTGGGGTTGTCTTTGATGACTGTTTGTCATGGAATGACCATGTCTCTGAGGTAAGCCGGAAGATGTTTGGCGCGTACAGCTCGCTGAAGCGTCTGAAGAACCTGCTGCCAACAAAAACTAAAATCTCCTTGGCACACTCGCTTCTGTTGCCTATTTTGGATTACGCTGACGTGTGTTACCCAGACCTAACAGTCGAGCTACTCACCAAATTGGAGCGTTTGCAAAATCTTTGCATAAGGTTCATTTTCGGTTTGCGGAAGTTTGACCATGTCTCTGATTATAGGTCCCAGCTTAGATGGTTGCCCATATCCCTTAGGAGGGACTGCCATATTCTCTCCCTTCTTTACTCTGTCCTTTTCCTTCCTCATACTCCCCCTTACCTCAAAGAGCGTTTTATCTTCCACTCCTCCACGATGGCTCGCAACCTGCGTTCCAGCAATTCTCTTCGGCTCAACCTACCTTTCCATAAAACCGATTTCTGTGCAAAGTCTTTCACAGTGCGAGCTATCAAGCTGTGGAATTCTTTGCCAGAGCACATCCAACGCTCTCCGTCACTCGCCTCTTTCAAGGAGAGAATTAAAGCTCATTTTTTGAGCTCTCTTAGCTTGAATAAGTAGTCTATTTACTATAATTACTGCTGTTTAAATTATTTTTCTCTTCGCTGTCTGATAGTTTACTTTTTCTTTTTGCTATCTTTCTACCATATAATTATGTATTAGTTTATTGTATTAAATATTTCCGTATTTATTAGTTTATTATAATTTAATTTGTGCATTAGTATGTAAAATAGTTTATTAGTATATGTAGGTATAGTTCGTACATATGCACTATCCCGCTTGACCCTGCGTACTTTTCCTGCCAATAAAAGGTTGCCTGGTAGAAATTGCTACCTCAGCAATAAGGCCGCCTAATTGTACCGTATTTTCTTTTATTGTACTTTTCTTTGTTTTGTGTTTTGTACAAATAAAGCATTTGTATTGTATTGTATTGTATTGTAGTAGAAACGAGCATAGGATCCATTCGTGGGGTAAGAGCTGAAGATGGAAACTATACTATGTTTCTGGGAATCCCCTTTGCTAAAGTAAACGAAACAAACATTTTCGGGGTAAGTTACGAGATAATTATTCAATAATTACATTATATGTCTATAAAATATAAAATATTTTATTTCTGAATAATTTTTAGGAAAGTGTACCACATGCACCATTCGGCAAAATTTTTGAAGCGAATACTGAGGCCAAAAAATGTCTACAAGTTTCAGAGATCAATACTTCAGCAGAAGGAGATCTTGACTGCTTACAACTGAATGTATTTGTACCTGATGTACCTAATACTTCACAAAACTTGGCAGTCATGGTGTATATTTACGGAGGATTGTTTACTTCTGGGTCTTCAGACAGATCTATGCTAGGTCCAAAATATTTAATCCAACAAGGTGTAATATTGGTGACGTTTAACTACCGTGTCAACGTCTACGGATTAATGTGTCTTGATACACCTGATATTCCTGGGAACGCGGCATTGAAAGACCAGGTCCTAGCGCTAAGATGGATTCAAAATCATATCCTATCATTTGGAGGTGATCCTGAAAAAGTAACAGTGTTTGGAAACAGTGCCGGTGCTCGATCTATTGGACTGCACCTTATATCTGAAAATGAAAAACTGTTCCAAAATGCTATTATTCAAAGTGGATCATTATATAGCGCCCTTAATGATATCTCAAATACTGGTAATAGTACTCCAGTAGTGTCTTTGGCCAAAGCTTTAAATTTTGAAACAGATGATGTTTACGAAGCACTTTCTCTTATAGCATCTGTTGATGTCAAAACAGTAGCAGAAACAGTGATTAAAAATGATATAACATTCACAATTTGTGTTGAAAAAGAATTTCCTGGCGTTGAAAGATTTTTATCAAAGCACCCGTTAATTGCTGATAATTCTAAATTAGATGGAATGAATATAATGGTTGGAAATAATAGAAATGAATTACTTGCCCTGTTCAAAGGTGATGATGGCCCCGCTGATTGGGATTTATGGGCGTATTACTTTTCAAGTGTTGGCAACGAAACTTTTATCTTTGAAAACGAAGAACTGTATTCAGAACTATCGGATGTAATTAGACGTTTCTATTTGGGTGACGCAGAAATCAACAGTGACATGAGGGAGCAAATCTTAGTTTTCATGGATGATTTGACTTTCTTTTATCCTTCGATGAGATCTATAGATTCTTATGCAAAAGCAGGTGCAAGAGTATATCAATACATTTTCTCATATGAGGGTGGACGAAATTTTGCTAAAATTATAAACAGCGTGAATATTTCTGGAGTTGCCCATGCTGACGAACTTGGTTACCTATTCGATGTCGATATTTTAGAAGAACCTACAACAATAGATCAATTTATGATAAATAGAATGACTACACTGTGGGCAAACTTTGCCAAGTATAGGTAAGTGTTAATTTTAATACTCTTATAAGAATATTTTTTATGTAGCTCTAACGTACTATGTGATGAGTAATTTTGCAAAATGAAGAAAGTTGGAAGTAAGTATCACATGATCCATTCAATTTACTATGTCTCCTATACTACTTATGTCTTTGTTATTAAAAATAATTTCTTTTCAGTGATCCAACACCAACCCCCACTTCACTTTTACCAGTAACATGGGAGCCAATAGTCAATGGTTCTGCATATCATTACATTGACATCAATGTTGAGATGTCTTCTGGCCAAAGATTTGAACACCAGAGAATGTCATTTTGGGATCTGATTTACCAAGCTTATGGACAATATGAACGTAAAAGACCTGTTCCAGAGCCAGTTTCAGATTCGGCCATGTCATTAAATTTTCAACCAATTCTTTTATCGTTAGTTTTGATAGTTACATTAAATACATTATAAAGTATGGTAGTTTTCTTTTTGTTTTGCCAAAAAGTAAGTTTTTACCACGATGAGAAATTTATAATTATATTTGAATACCATGTAATATATGGCAAATTCGCCTCCTCTCCTCTCTATGTTCTGTTGTGTGTAACTGTAGTATAAAATTGCGAAGTGTCTTTTAAGTTTTAAGCGTGAATATTACTTTTTGATTTAGATTCAGTAATGATCATGAATTTTAAAAACAAAGAAGATATAGAATATTAGTTTGGTGGTAGCGTCTTCACTGTGAAATAGTTTCATATGCGTTTAATTTGCTCGATTAAAGAAATATGATTCAATTCAGGTAACCATATCAGCATGAGCTGTTAAAGTTGCAGGGAAAAAGTATTTTACGGAGGATCGCACACTTAACGATCGCTAAAACATCGCAGGGGTCTGTCAGATCCATACTAGAAATGTTACCTAATCCCTATACTAAAACTACTCAACCACTGTCGACGCAGCGCTAGCGCAGGGATGTCCGTCGAGTGCGGTTTCAGTGTGGGGACTGACGTTTCTTGTATGGATCTGACAGATCCAATTCGAATCATATTTCCTGATAGTAATTGATTGATTTGATTAGAGTAGGTATAGGTAACGAAATTCCCGCCATTCATGTAATCAGTGCGTGAAATCAGTTTTATCGTGAAATAGTAAATCAAAAATATCGTGATATGAATTAGATCGTAATTACGTGGAAAGCTAGATAGTGGTCAATTTGGCAAATTAGTGATATTTTCTTTAAAATTTAAATCTGTTTATTAACTCACTGCAAAATTATGCTTGTGAGCCTGTTTGTAATTACCAATAATAATGCGTCATAATTTGTATTCAACTTGATTTTGTTGCATCAGATTTCTAAATTTTACTTTGTAATTCATCGAGCTTTTTCATGACAGATTGAAGTTAAGTCATATACCTACCTAAGGGCATTTCCCCACTTCTCCGGCATCCGTCATTTTCCATTCGTCAATTTCCGATCCGATTTAGAAATCTGTCCGTTTACTGACCGTTTTTATCGGATAGGTGTAAAAGCATCATCCGGCATTCGAATATTGTCGGAAGGCTACTTCCGACATCCGGCAGCCGGACCGGATAAGTGAAGAAACGCTGTAAGTAATAAGATGTATATTATGTATGTAAGTGAATATGTATGTAAAACAACATTTAGCTGTAAATTAGACAAATATTATAGGAGCTGAAAATAGCTAAAAGCGAGCACACCGGCGTGATCACGCGCGTAAGTTGTAATATCCTGAGCTTCGCAACGCAAGCGATGTGCCGTCTTTCAAACAATCCCATACATTACAAGCTACGCAAGTGCTGTGTGATGCCGGCTTAGAATAGCATCACCCCACATCCTTCCCGCGGGTGTCGTAAGAGGCGACTTAGGGACTCGAGGGTATTGGGTGTATTACCATTTTAAGGCGACAGGCTGACAACCTGTCACTATAGTGATACACATGTTTTCTGAAACAACCTTAGAAAACATTTCTCAAAAATGTCAGACGTGGCGATAGTGGCCGTATTCTTACGGCCGTTAACGCTCTGCCTACCCGGCAAGGGATAAAGGCGTGATTTATGTATGTATGTATGTACAAGCTACGCATGATCACGCGCGTGTACACGTGCACGTGCATACGGAGATACACGCATGTACGCAAGATGTATACGGTGACAGTGCGGTGAATGTCGTGCGCTTTTATTCAAATGAAACTACAAACAGTATTCAAAATTATTTATTCCAGTACATTCAAAGCATTGTCTTGTGCTTTAAAACTAATCTTAAAAAATATTTTATTTACAATCTTACGTCGAGTCCAAAATTAATCAGATTTTTGTTCTTAACAATATTTTTCTGTTTAATTATTTCCTTTGAGAGAATTAAACACACATCATCATCTTGTTTAAGTAATTAAATCAGATTCAAAACTGGTCATAACTGCATTTATTTAAGGTTGCAGTTATGATTTTTACCATATTTTTGCATGGATACTTTTTTCCAGTTAGATCATAAATAAATAAAAAATACACAATTTTTATAAGTTAAGCAGACCCAACTTCTTAAGGGAGGCAAAGCATTTATTACAAACTACAATGGCATATTTTTCCTCAGCCAAAAATATATCTAAGTCTAGCGGTAAAAACTTTGTGCTCAACCTTTAAAAACCTCTAGATTTTGACAAAAATATAGCTTTTTCTTTCTACATATCGTTAAAACTAGTTTATTTCTTACAGAGCTCAACCTTGTTATAAAATTAGATATTAGAATAAACCAGGGATAGTTTTGAAATTATTCGTCAATCTGATAAGATGCATATTACATTATCACATCAGCCTATAGCAGGCAACTGCTAGGCCTTCCCCAGGGTATGCCACAAGGAACAATCTTCCGCTTTCGCCATCCAGCCGCTACGAATTTAATCAATATTCAAGAAACGTACCGTACGTACCTATTTAAAACTGACAGAACAAAAAGTCAGGAACAGTCTTCTTTTTCTATCGTGTGAGATGCTGAGAAGATGATTACTATGAAGTATGAACTTTCAACTACGCCCTGGCTTATTCTTAATTTAAAATCATGATATTCTGCATGGGTGAAAAATTTGGTAGCAACAGTCAAAGCGCCGTAAGCTCAGTTGGTAGAACAACAACTATAAGTATCTGACGGAACTCCACGGTCCCAGATTCAAGCCCAGCAGCAGCTCACTTTTTTTTCGATTTAATTTATAACGATATTTATTTGAGCGTCTGTTTTAAGGTTTATAAAGTTTCTTCTTGCGATATTGTCAGTAAACGACTAGCGTTTTTCAAAACTATCTCTAACAAAATGACTAGAAATTGTCACATCGTTCGTGAACGTGACTTCAGCTGCACTTTTAGCTTAAATCACACTGTATCACACTTTATTGAGCAAAATAATAAGATATATTCCTCAACTTTTTTGTGTTTTTGCCATATAATCGCTTATATTGATTCGATAGTAGGTAATATTTCGTTGTGCTGTAAAAACGTGTAAAAATTAATCATTTTTGACATTGTTCAGTAAGAAATATGACAGAACAAAATCCGTCAAATATTGTAGTTATAATGTTTTGCGAAGAATATAATTTTATTATCTTGCCGAATCCATAAGCTGTCTTAAACTAGAATGTCTTCATAAGTATGTGTTCTAGCGGACCCGCTAAATTGGGTATAACGTTATTATTTTTCACTGCCTTTGCTTTTCTCTTTAAAGTGCACTTTTTTTCTTTGAGTCCTATCTCTGATTTGTTATGTGTTGTTTTTATTTGTGTCAATATTGACAAGTCCCGTTTTTTGGTCCCGGTATTTTTGCTGTCACATTCACTTGTTTTACTTTTGTCACTTGTTTCACTAACCACATCTTTGTTCGCATTGGTTGGCACTTCGTGTCTGGTTTTGTACGTTGGTTCGTCTAAAGTTGATGTTTTATCTTCTATTTTATTTTCTACTGCAAGTTGCGAGTGGTCGAAGCACGTGGTTGACTTCTGTGGAAAAATATAGATAGTTATTGCATTGTACCATCTAAGGAATTGATCGTTGTTTATCTAGCGCTTATTTCTTGACGCATCTTTCTTTAAGATAGATAAAAAAATGAAACTCTTTACTATTTGACAAGGTATTTGCACAGTTGGATTTTACAGTTTCTATACAGTTCAGTTTCAGAATTTCAAAATTATTTTGTACACAAATTCACACAAATCGAAAGTTCCATGACTAAACTGCATGCAACGTATTGCGACATCCAAACAAATCTTCTTTTTTCTTCTAAAGAATAACTCACCGCAGGGTTGACAGCTTTAGAATAAATCTGGACTCTCCCTTCTAACTCCATCTTCAGCCTCCAGTCACGAAGGTACAGGTGAGTCGCTGCTGCACTTGGCCAACCACGCCTCCAAGTATGCCACCTGAGAGAAATTTAATGTATTTTTTTAAATATAATTATTATTTTGACTCGTCAACGTATTTTGTAATGCACAGCCCATCAACTTGACCCTAAAAAATGAACTTCTACTGGCCTTAAATGTGTATGTTAATAAATAATAGCACGCACAAATTAATGGTTTTTATTTAATAATGTCGTAGAATTATGTAAATTATACCCCACCATGTTGTTTGAAATTTTTTAACGAAATACCGAATTTGTGTTAAACTACATTGATTTATTTGTACAAGACATGGTTTACATTTTGACTATTTTAACATCAAAAGCACAATATTAAATGAACATACCCTACCTTTTGCTGATTATAAAATACCATAACCTTTCTATCTAAGCTGTATAATGATAATGATAGTCACTATAGTCACTTATCTGAAACGACCCTCAAACATTTGTCAGACGTGGCGATAACGACCGCAATTTTACGGCTGTTAACGCTCTACTTACCCCGCCAGGGATAAAGGCGTGATTTTTGTATAATATTACCTACTTATATACTACCAATAACCATATTAGGTGCACAGACTAACCTGGTTAAGATCTGCAAGGCTCTTGACCTCTGTCCCAGCGCTCGATACATAAGTGCTGTTGATCTGAAGGCTATTAGATCCACTCGGACCGGTTTCTCTATACTTCGAGTCTTGAAGCTTAGCCGTGTCGCTTCTAAGTAGAATTTTGATGCTAGTTTTGGGAATCCTGAAATAAGAGCTCTATTTGAAATATATTTTGATTGAGCGTATGGTATTAAATGCAACTATCCCGAATAAAAATTACGAGTTAAATTTAGAGTGATATTATTACTTAATTTACGGGTACTAGTCACTCTAAGTAATTCTAACATAACATAATATTATTTGTGTTCGAGAAAGTTTATTATAACTACTACATGCGTATAGATAAGTTATAGCTTCACGTGATTCTGAATTTTAAAATAATCTCGTTAATGTCAAATAAAATCATCAATTACATTCAAAAACTTGTCTGAGGACCGGATAAAACAATTTGATTTATTTTGATGATTCATTACGCACCTTTTGCTTTGAACCAGTCCCCATACAACACATGGTGTTCCCAGTTATGCGGTTCCAGTTGGATCAGTCTTTTCAGTAAAGGCTGCTTCTGTGACTCCGCTGTAAGGCTCAGTAGTTCGACCAGGGCTTGGACGAAGCGAGGCTGAAGCCACACGCATTTCTCTAGCATTATGACTGCTTGCGAAGTCCGCCCGTTCTTTCTAAAAATGCAAAAGTTTTGTTAGAAACTATGATGTTTTGCAATATAGGTAATTATTGCATTTCGGGTGAAAAAGTTTTACAAAAGCTATTAACACAAAGTTTTGTGATTCCAAAGGGTCCTTATCACAGAAATCATAAAAGGGATATTCAGAAGTCCACTTAAGGAACAGCAAGTTCTGTTTCAGTAATTGACTGTGTCTAATAGCCCTGATTCAAAAATTGTGACAGAAAAGGTCATACATTGTTGTACTTTGACATAAATGAGGAATCTGAAACTGCCGTCTAACCAAGACCGAATTTGAGAGCCTCAAACTACTTCAAGAAACTAAAATGTAAACTACACTAAATACTTGAAACTAACTTGTAAAGCTTTCCAAGATTATAGTGCGCATTAACGTGATACTTGTTGAACTTGATGGCTTGTAGGAAGTGATGTTCTGCGTTCTCCGACCCCGACACTAGAGTTCCGACGTTGTTGTGTGCACTTGCATACGTTGGCCACAATCTGTGAGTGTAAAGCGTAAAAATTTACTGATAAAATTTTGTTTCTAAATTGGCGGATCGCACACTTGGCGCGCGATAGAGCGCTAAAACGTCGCAGCGGTCTGTCAGATCCATACTAGAAACGTCACTCCCTATACTAAAACCGCCCAACCGCTGTCGACGCAGCGCTATCGCAGTGTCATCCGTCGAGTGCGATTTTAGTATGGAGAGTGACGTTTCTAATATGGATCTGACAGACCGCTGCGATATTTTTGCGCTCCGCCGTGCGTCAAGTGTACGATACGCCCATAGAGAGAAGAGGCTTTACTCAGCTAAAATAAAAAAAAAAATGTACGAGTTACAGAAAATTTCTGTAATCACTTTCTTTATGGTATTATATTCAGAGTGGTTATAATATGGTTATAATATGCGGACGAGAATCAAAGGCTATCTCGATAATTTTTGATTATCTACATCATAATAACAAACAAGAATTATTAAACATTTGTGACAATAATGGTTCCACTATATTTCTAACATAGCTCTATTTTCTGAGATTAGAAATAGATTAACATTGTTTGTACTTGGCTTGGCAAACAAGTTAATCAAAGTAAACTCTAAACATTCTCGATCTAAACCTAAACTATTCAGTCTCAAGAGTTAACACGTTACTTCAAACCCTTAGGCGAGAAACAAATTTGACGTCCGTTGCTGCTCCTTTTTAGCGCATCTATATCATGCGTCTATCAGATGCAAGGGCTCGAAAAACCAAAGTTTTCGCAGGAGCAACGTTGTTGACATCCGTCACTGTTCCACTTACACATGCAAATATATGACACTTTTGCAGCAACGGAAGTCAGGTGTGAGATCCGTCTTATCTGTCCCGTAAAGGCGAACGTTTTCTCACCTGAGAGCTTCTTTGTAATGCTTGATCGCGTTATCCTGCTGCTCAGCTTCCCTGAGGAAGTTTGCGAAGTTGTAGTGCAGTTTAGCGTTTTGCGGCAAAGTCACTAAATCCGCCCTGAAACAAACAAAACACATTTGGGGGGTAATTTACGCGAATGTGGCGACCGTAAAGAGAAGACCGAGTTGTGAATGTTTCATGTTGAGATGTTTAAGGGGATGCCATTGTAAAAGTGCTGACATAAACAATTAAAAATCATTATTGGATGAAAACGTGATTCATCGAAAATCCGCTTGCCAAGATTGAACTAGACATACTGAAATTTATTTTAAAGAATGTTTCATTAGCTTCAAATGGTTTAGTATAGTTTTTTTTTTAACTATTTGCCACTACAGCGACCCGTTTATTATTAGAACAACAATATCATAAGCTTCAGTAACTGTAAGTACTTCAATTTCAACCAATGGAGTTTCGATGAATGCGATCGATGTAAAAGTGGCAAATGATGTAAAAGCTCAGAAGAGATTTTTCATAAACAGGGGTACTTAATAGATTTTTTATTCTGCATTCAACTTGTCAAATTATCTTCAAAGCTAAAAATAACGTTGAAAGCGCTTTTTTGTTTCAATTAATGTTGATTTTTAAATTTTGACTTAGAAATTTTGATTAATTCCTAAGTTAGTTTGGATTCAGACTTCGAGTTGCTGCCAGTCTAAAAAATAATCATTATTTTACCATCGAGTAATAAATTGTTATGTGTTAGGAGCATTTGCTAAAAAAAGTAATGAACACGAATGTGTATGGATGCAGGAGGAGAGGAAGTCCTAAAAAAGTTTAGGTGGGTTGTGTAAAAGACGACATAAACAAAAAGGGTATGAATGAGGATTTGACTGCTGATAGAGATGAATGGAAGAAGAAAACATGTTCCGCCGATCCCAAATGAATTAGGATAAGGGCTGACAAATGATGGGGGCAGCACCTATGCTTTGGTATCCCCTCAACGCATTTTCAGCGGCGTTTGATAGAGTGCTAGACTTGTGTTTAAATGGATCTTGGGCGAAGTTTTGTGTTGAAATAATGCAGTTTGAAGTTCAGTTGAAGTTGCGTTCAAGAGTTAAGTCTATTATTTACTGAGGCAGGTAACTAGCTGAATTGAGATGGAATAGTTCGGATTATTCAGTTTGATAAGGCATAGGTATTTGTACCTACTCATATATATTTGAAAGCATGTAAATAGATACCTATACAATCTACGTACCAATGCAAAATAGTAATGGGTTTTACCAAAGGTTCTACTAGCCAGTTTGCAAAATGTAAAATGAGTAAATGATTGTTGTAAAAAAACAATAACTTATGACCTTTATAATTAGTGTAGCTTAATCGTCTTACTATGCCGCTATCAGCTAGCACAGCCAGTCTGACCACTAGAAACGCCTTTGTTTAGCTCACGTTTTATCCTAGTGCGGTAAATAACCTAAGACCTACCTTAGTAGCGTAGCCTTCATTTTACTTACCTATCAATCTAGTGTTACAAGGATAATCTATGTACATACCTAAATAGCGTAGCTCGATCTCTCCAGTCAGCATTCCGTCGATGTGTCCTTACTACGCCACTAGCAGCTAGCACACCCACTCCGACCACAAGAAATGCCTTCGTTTTACTTACGTAGCAATCTAGTGCTACAAAAACCCTATGTACGTACCTAAGTAATGTAGCTCCATCTCTCCAGTCAGCATTCCGTCGATGCGTCCTTAATACGCCGCTAGCAGCAAGCATAGCCGGGCCAAATATTAGGAATGCCTTCGTTTTATTACGTTTCAATCTAGTGTTACACATAATCTATGTACATACCTAAGCAGTGTTGCTCTATCTCTCCAGTCAGCATTCCGTCAATGCGTCCTTACTACACTGCTGGCAGCAAGCACCACCAGGCCTACCACTAGGAAGGCTTTTGTTTCGCTCAAGTTTCAGCCTAGTATGACAAATAACCTAAGGCCAACCTGAGTAGCGTAGCTCTATCTCTCCAGTCAGCATTCCGTCGATGCGTCCTTACTACGCCGCTAGCAGCAAGCACCGCCAGGCCTACCACTAGGAATGCCTTCGTGCCGGGTCGCGACCACATCAACTGCACTCCGTATGCGGTTATGATCACGCTGCCAACACTGGTATAGAAAAACAATTGCTTAAGATAAATGGAGGTTGGAATAATCATTTCGCTAAAAAAATCATCATTACATCAAGCCACTTTATATCAGCTACGTAAAAAATCGGTAAATGTGGCTCGCGCCGATACTTGATCATGTTTTTTTTTCACTTATTGTATCTAAAAGACCCCATTGTATTATTGACTTATTTAAAGGTGTAGCTGAAATATGTGAATGGGCTTTATTCTTGAAATTGACTTGGTAAAGCCCTTCCATTTGATAACCCACTTGATAAATTTCAGAAAATCACTCTTCCTTTAAGGTTCCTTTCCTTCCTTCCCTTTTCACAAACGATTTATTGAAACCTGCGACGTAACTTATACGCTTTAGTGTTTTTTTACCTTGGTATGTACAGAACTCGTTCAGCGATGACGAACCCTACAGTCACTAGCAAGTTGCTTGCTGGCACAAACGGTATCACCAACAACAATACTCCTATGACAGCCGGAGCGTGCCGTTGCACCTGCAAATAATGCATTGTAATGTCATTTAGTTTACCTAAACCTTAAAATTGAACACATGCTCAAATAAGTTACACACTCACAAGTGCTTGCTTTAACTTTTTAAAATACACGGTGTAAAACACCCCATGAAACTGAACAAACTTTCCCGAAAAACATAGGTCGTAATACAAAAAAATAAAATAATCTCCCATACAAAATTACCAACCGACAACCGACCAAGTCACTTGTATAGGAGTACTAATTTTTTTTCTCATATTTCGACCTATGTCTCTTGGGGAAAATTGTTGAGTTTCATGAGCCGATCCTCACCTTCACCGATCACCCCTTAAAATATTTACAGCTAATATTTGGACGACTCGTTGTCCCACACGAAAAGAGAGAGAGATAATATTTTTATACCTTATACATTATCTTATCAATTCGTAACCTGGACAATTCTTACACCTTAAATATTGAGCATGAGATTTCTTTATAATATGAAACTAAATTTACCTCTAAATCAGCAATACACCGGTAGCACAGTAACAGTAAAGCACCAAAGGCAGCACACGTGAGAAGATTGCGAGGATCCCAGCCACTGGTCACAAGAGGGACTGACCCCATCTGCCAGTCGTGACTTAAGGTCCAAGGGCACAGTAGCAGCCACCAGTTGAACGCAGCTAAGTAGCAGAATGTTCGCAATCTGGTGACAAGACCAAAAT
The DNA here is from genome assembly GCA_029255805.1 of Keiferia lycopersicella. Taxonomy (NCBI): domain Eukaryota; kingdom Metazoa; phylum Arthropoda; class Insecta; order Lepidoptera; family Gelechiidae; genus Keiferia; species Keiferia lycopersicella. Next base: position 3,001,680 of record JARACZ010000018.1, read on the forward strand.
AATCTTGATGGTGATAATGATGATGTACTTATTAGGCTTCGTGGTAGACCAGCGATAAGTAGTAGTAAATACGACTCTTGTAGCATTATGCCGAATGAAGTGCATTTTCAGTGTCGTCATTAACAAACGGACTACCTATTAGTCTTGTATCTTCAAAGCGTACTATTTACCTACTAGTGTACTGTTATAGACTTGATATTAAATGTCAATAAAAACTGCTTGTTCCTACACTTAGAGGACCTAGGACGTTCAACTGGACGTTGAACAGTTAAAAGACTTACCTTACAAAAAAACTAGGATGAAAAGCGGCCGGGTTATCCTGCGACGAGAAAGACGGCCACGTCCCTTGCAGCAGAGCCAGCCTGAGGCTCACCAGCAGCGCCAAGGACACCAGCACTTTGATGGTCCTTATCGAGAGACCAGTGCACTTCTTCTCGATCTTCAACGAACATATTGACCTGGGGATCATCATAGTTGAAGTATATTTTCCATACAGACTACAGTACTATGTATTTATAATACGATTCTCGTTACATACTGTAGTAAGTTTCTTTACAGCTCAGTTTTTAGCCAATTTTTACCCAATTATGTTTTCATACAATAAGTTCAACCATGTCAGAAGCCTGCTACTTGTAGACGGCGGTTGAAAAATTCTGACACTAGGGCTCATTGGGTCGTTAGACGACTTGGTGTCCGACACGAAATTGAGAACAATAAGTTTTATACAATTATAAGAAAATATAAATTAAGTAGGTTTCTTATTTGTTTCTTTTTTTATGTAGTTTTATTTATTGCGATTTTATCATATCATAACATGAGGATCTTTTCATATGTGGTTAAACCGTTGTCAAAATTCGTCGTAATTGTGGAAGATGTGATTGCTGATCTTAGAAGTTTGATAGAAGTTTACATTAAAAAAAACAAATTATGGCAAATGTAGTCAAGAGTTTCTATAACCTTAAAATAAAATAAAAATATAGTCAATAAGTAAAAGGCCTCATTAATACAGCTAAAATTATAGATAACAAAGAAAAGGAGGCAGATATCATAAATTTTATCATAAATAATGAAGTTACAAGAAATGAATGTCGGGTGAATAAAATGAATGATGAATTACGTAGTCTCGGCTAATCAATACACAACCCTTTATCTTTTAAATCTCCATTCAACATTAATGATGTTATAAATTCTATCAAAACTCGAACTCAAAAGGAATAAATTACATTACTAAGCTGAAATGAAAGGTTCATCGGTTGTTACTTTGGTTTGAACAATTTTGTTTTCGAATTAAATCTTTTGAATTTGCTTTGAATGTTGCTATGATTTCTGAACGCTGATATATTTTTTATTTCTTCACAAAAGTATTCTGAGATGTTTTGAAGCTTTACACTTAAATGTATATATATATATATATATATATATATATGTAATTCTGCATGTATAAAAAGAAAAGATTGATGTAGGTACTAGATTTTTTCTTCTCTTTTCATGTCAACAGTTTCAGTCAAAATTATTAAAAGTTTAGTAAATTTTATATTTTTATTTAAAACGTCTATAGTCTGATTTTCGCCGGGTAGGTAAAATGAAACATTTGTATGAAAAGGACGCTTTTTATAAACAATATCTATTTACCTACGAGTATATTTTAAGGAACAGAAAAGAAGAAAATCATGTAGGTACAACAACCGGAACGCTACACGGCTGGTTTTTAAACTGAAGAATAGAACCTAAGATGTTCAAAATTCCTGCTTCGAACATAGATTAACAACCAAAATAAAGATTTTGGTTGAAACCGACTAAAGGACTAGAGGGTTTTATGTGTATTGCAATTTTAAGCGACAATTTTTAGCGAAACCTGTCACTATAGTCATTCACGGTTTATCTGAAACGATTCTCAAACATTTGTCAGACGTGGCGATAACGACCATAATTTCACGGTTGTTGACGCTCTGCCTACCCCGCCAGGGATATAGGCGTGATATGTGTATGTATAAAGATTTTAGCAAATAAATATTTCCTCACCTCATCACAAAAGGCCAGCATCTGTAGAAGTCGATGGCCAAATTGAGAAGAAGGATCGTCACCCCCGTCTCCTTGGCCAGCATACTGAGAGCTCCAAGCACGATGCTGAGCCATACACACTTTTTGTTGGTTGAAGGTCTAAAAAAGTTAATATTTAATCAACAAATATCAAATGACACTGGTTATTCTTAGTAGGTACCTATATAAGACGCCAATAAAAGAAACGAGGAAAGTTAAGTACAATCAGCACCATAATTAACCTACCCATTTATGGTAGAAACTTGCACTTAGTTCAGTTCCGTACTTTGAATTGTCTGAATGAATGCCAATGACTTTAAAGATTCTATGCAAAAGTTAACAACATCACTTATTCCAACTTCCTGGTCTGACGTTAGCCCAAAAATAGCCATAACAGCTAGAACAGTGTACTGCTAGACATAGGCCTCCACCTATTGCGGTGTATTGCCTTACTGACCACTCTTGGCAGGCGGATTGGCGAGCGCAGTGTAAGATATGGCATTCACATAGAACGCTGTTGCCCATTCCCAGGATAAATTATCCATTAGTCGCTTTTTACGAAATCTATGGATAAAATTAGGGTGATGCTATTCTAACCCAGTTATTTGCACTCCTTCGTTTTTTAGCAACATCCTATATGTAGTACACAGGGTGAGTTGCCGCAGAAAACGTTTTGTGCTCCGATTTCTACAGGGTGCTTTATCATCGTGAGTAATAGAGCCGCGGCTTTGTCTTGCCAGATCAAATTCGTCTTATACGTGTAATGGAATTTATATCTTCAAATGTCTGAATGTGATATTTCAGCCGAGAAATTTCGCGTTTGTATACGTCTAATCTAATTTAAATGAAAGATATGCGGGTGTAAGGGACAGGCGTGATCAGACCAAGCTGAACAACTTTTTCTGTAAAGGCTATGTTGGTAAACAAGAGAAACATTTCGAACTCCACCCAGCTGTCAGTTGTGGAAAGTTGAAAAAAAAAACCTAACACAGGCTCCAGGAAGAAAGAGAAAGAGGCCTTTGCTTTGCAGCGGGATTATATGGTACTAATAAATCAAAATAGGGTTCATTGTAAACCTTGTTCAATTTCATCGTCTCATTTCTTCTAACATTCCTTTACACACTATATGTTTTACTAGCACTTTACTTACCTATGATATACTAGTAAAGATGATAGAAAAAATATACAAGCTAGGACGTCCGCTCGTCCCACGACTCCAGCGACCTGTCAAAAATAAATGACAAGTTACTAACGGGGACAAAAAGAACCTTTTATACAGAAACATAAGACAATTTTTTTTTTATTATTTGTTACACAGTTTGTAAGACAGATTTTTTTATTTGTTACATAGTTTGTACTTCGTTTTTTTATTGCCCATTTTAATCCCACTTTAATTTAGTAGTCTTAACCTTTCAAAATTGAAACCGAATACATGAAAATAAGAAATCGAAAAATTTACAAGCGTCGACCGGGAATCGAACCTGCGCCGCGTGGGGTACCAGCCCACTCTTCAATAATATAGCACTGTGAGTACAGACTTCGAATAGTCCTTACAATAAAACAATTTATAACTCAGTGCTAAACACAACAATACGTTAAGATATACAGGGTGTAAGGGACGGTGTAACGAAAAATTTGCAGGCTGGATCAGACCATGAAACTGAACAACTTTTTCTATGGCGGCTATGTCGAGAAACGAAAAAAATTTTTCGAGTTCCCATACAAAGTCACTCAACTATTCGGGAATTTTGTATCGAAAGTCGAATAAATTTTCACGTTTACCAACTTAACCCCCATAGAAAAAGTTGTTCAGTTTCATGGTCTGAGCACGCCTGTAAAGTTTTTGTTACACCGTCCCTTACACCCTGTATTTTTTGTGTTTTATTTAGTTATTATTCTGAATTCGTACCGCTTCTGTATGTACAGGATGAACTGCGAACAACAACGCCGCAAGGGCTGCGAAGGGGCGTTGCAGACGCGCGACTGTGACGCACGCGCGTGCGACGAGCGCGCAGCAGGCCGCGTGCAGCACCACGTTGCACGCGTGCCACCACCACGGCCTCAGGCCAGCCAGCGCGTGATTCAATCTGCAACAAGAGAAGGTTTGATGTCACAACCTTTTGTTGCTTTATCTGTTTATACTATAGCTATATGCTGACTCTGTCATCTATCATCATATAATGTCTTATCTTTCCCTAGATTTTTAATCACTATTATCATAGTATATTATAGCAAAGTCGCTTTTCGCGTCTCTCTGTATGTTTGCTTAAATCTTTATAACTCCACAACGGGTTTTGATGCAGGTTTTTTAAATAGATAGAGTGATTCAAGAGGAAGGTTTTTAATGTATAATACTTTCAGGGAAAAATCCTTATTTCCATGTGGAAATGAAAATCAGAGGGCGCAGCCGCTAGGGCAGACCGTTAGTGTTTAATAAAGCCAATATTCTTGGTTGATTCTGTGTTTAAACGTATCAGAAGGTGTATTTGACTTTCATTCACGGGATCTTTAGACACGTTTTCTTATAGGCGATAGGTTGACAATCTGTCACGATAGTGATACAAAAAAAAAAAAATACCCTAAAACCATCAAATTCTTGTAAAATTACCATCAAACTCTTGTCGGATGTGGCATAAATGATCAATTTTACGGCTTTTGCCTCTACCTACCCTGCGAGGAATATACTTACTCGTGATATAATTATGTACTTTTCTCTGTAAGCATTGAGTTTCCAATATTATGGCGATAAAGCAATCACAATTGTCATGTGTAGGTAATATAAATCTGAAATGTCATATTAAAGGCCGTATTGAAACATGTCTCCGTATTTTGGTTACGTGAAACGTATAATCGAATCATGGGTATTTGAATATGACATCAAAGATTTTCCGCGCGAGTTGTCATTTTCTACTCAATGTAAAATCTTGTAACTCATCAATTCTGTTGAAAGTAAATTCTGACGCTATAATATTAAATAATGAAAACAAAAATAAGATGAAGCAAAAGGGACTGTTGCAAAGGTTTTTGTACACCATCTCTTATACCCGGTAAAAGTTACAAAAATTAAAAGAAAAAGCAATAAAAAAGTTCTGATAAAAACACACCATTATCGATCTCCCGATGCAATCGTCAATTTTTTGTAAACAAGTATCAAATTACTCTTTTGATATCTTTTCTACGCTAATAACAATTTAAACTTATCTATATCAAGAGTATATAGAATAAAATGTTATATAATATGGGTTTACGATAATGAGGTGTACCTATCTGTATTATATTGGCAGTATATCACTTTCGCTGAAAGTGCGAATTACATAAACAAAACACGTAACGATGGTACATTTTTTTGACGTCAGGATGTACTTAGTGCACTTATAGGAAATTATAAGTTTCACAGGTAAGTCTGTCTGTGCGTTTGTCTGGCGGGACGTAGCTCTTGAATCTCAAAACTTGCTTAAACTAGTGAAGATGAAGATTGTATGGTTATTGCAAGTAATGAAACATACTTCTAAAACCCCCTTTAAGACAAAACTATCAAAAACGTCAAACGCCTGATCACCTGAGGAAGGCTATCTTCAGCCGAAACTGTCCTGGGCCCGAACCCTCAACCAAATTGAAAATAAGTAAGTCGTAGTTCTACAAATATTGATATCAAGAACGTCTTTAGTTATTAAACTGAGAGTCTCGTAGTATAATGACTTTATCATGCCATCTGTTGTACAAAAAAATCTGTTAACAGGCTTAATTGAAATTTTGATTCATATTTCATATATACGTAGTTTATTTAATGTAACAAATTAGCTATTAATGCGACTAATAAGAGAATTGGTTGGATATGCAACCAAGTGGCTGAATCTGGAACTGCTTCTGGAACGGTTCTTGCTTTTTCATATTGTCCATATGCCTGGAAGATCAGATCCCAAAATGACATCCTGTGGCGTTCAAATCTTTGGCCAGAAGACATCTCAACATTAATGTCAATGTAATGATATGCAGATCCATTGACAATGGGCTCCCAATATACTGGTAACAGCGGAGTTGTGGTCGGTGTTGGATTACTGAAAAAATGTATTATTATGAATAAATTGACAATGAAACAGGTTACTGAAAAAAAATTAAAGAATAGAGTCCAGCTGAAAAGAAGTACTAAGCGAAAATAAAAAATGTTAATATGAACATATCATTTTCTTGCTTTTACAATACATGACAAACTAAATGAAATTGTTTAATTGTAAAGATATCATGTGGAGATCAACACTCACTTATATTTTGCAAAGTTAGCCCACAATGTAGTCACTCTCTCTATCATTAATTGATCCAGTATCGTAGGTTCTTGTAAAATTCCAACTTCGAATAGGTATCCAAGTTCATCAGCATGAGCAACTCCAGAAATGTTCAAGCCATGTAAAGTTTTAGCAAAATTTCTTCCACCCTCGTATGAGAAAACGTACTGATATATTTTTGCAGCTCCTGCTTTTAAATATGGCTCTATACATCTTATAGAGGAATGAATAAACGTATAGTCATCCGTGAAATCTAGCATTTGTTGCCTCACGTCACTGTTAATTTCTTCATCACCCAAATAGAAACGTCGAATCACATCAGATAACTCTGAGTACATTTCTTGGTTGTCAAAGTTAAAAGTATCGGTAACAGCGTTTAAAAAAGAAGATGGCCATGTAGCCCATTGAGCAGGGCCATCATTACCTCTGAACAAAACAAGCATTTCATTTCGATTATATCCAACCATTATATTCATTCCATCCACTTTTGAATTATCAGCAAGTAACGGATGCTTTGATAAAAATCTTTCAACTCCAGGAAATTCTTTTTCTACACAAATTGAAAACTGTATACCATTTTCTTTCACTGCTTCTACAACGGTAAGGACATCAACAGATGCTATAAGAGATAGTGCATCGTTGACATCATCTGTTTCAAAATTTAATGCTTTGGCCAACTCAAGTACTAGAGTACTATTACCAGTATTAGATACGAAACTGTTGCTATATACTGATCCACTTTGAATAATAGCATTATTAAATAGTTTTTCATTTTCAGATATAAAGTGCAGTCCAATAGCCATACCGCCGGCACTATTTCCAAACACTGTTACTTGTTGAGGGTCACCACCAAACGATTCTATGTGATTTTGAACCCATCTTAGTGCTATGACCTGATCTTTCAATGCTGCATTGCCAGGAACATCAGGTGTGTCAAGACACATAAATCCGTAGACACCGAGACGGTAGTTAAATGTAACCAATATCACATCTTGTTGGATTAGAAATTTTGGACCAAGCAAAAATCTGTCAGAAAATCCAATTACAAATCCCCCTCCGTAAATATACACCATTACAGGCAGTAGGCTTTGTGAAGTATTAGCTACATCAGGTACATAAACATTCAGTTGTAAGCAGTCAAGATCTCCTACTGCTGTAGAGTTGAACTCCTCAACTTGTGGACACCTTGTGGTCTCAGTATTTGCTTCAAAAATTTCTTCGAACGGCGCCTGTGGTATACTTTCCTAGAATATTAATTTTGAAGTTGAATATTATCTTTGTATCAATTCTGTGTAAGTTATATAAATGTTTCACTTAATTATTAGAAACTTACCCCGAAAATGTTTGTTTCGTTTACTTTAGCAAAAGGGATTCCCAGAAACATAGTATAGTTTCCATCTTCAGCTCTTACTCCACGAATTGATCCTACTTTGGTATCTACTATGAGATCTGAACTAATATTTGCTTCAACATGTAACTTTGTTGAAAATAATATGAAACAAAAATATACTAAGTACATTAGACGATCCATATTGACCGACCAATACTAAATATTACACTCGGATGAGTAGGTATGTAAAATTTACGATATAACATTTCAGAAATGAGGTTTTTATCATTTCAATTAGGTAATTATTGATGATATTTAGATATTCTGATAATGTATAAGATTATGTTATTTATCAGTATTATTTTGTTTTATCTATGCCAAAGTGAAAATACTATAAATTACTATGAATTATTTTCGCTAAACATTCTACCAATAAGAGATTCATTCATACACACACCTTAACAGTCCCACTGCTGGACATGTGCCATAAGGGCAGATTTGTAACCAGTACGAGGTTTTTAGTAAATTGCGAGTGCGTTGTGAGGTTATGGAAGAGCAAGCTGTGTCTATGACAGGCAGTCAGACAGAGAAACACAAAACTTTATTTTGTATGAAGTAAGAACCGTAAAAAAAGACGGATCGCACACTTGACACACGACGGAGCGCTATAATACCGCAGCGGTCTATCAGATTCATACCAAAAACGTCACTCCCAATACTAAAACCACACTCGATGGACGACACTGCGATAGCGCTGCGTCAACAGCGGTTGAGTGGTTTTAGTATGGGAATTGTAATTTTTTAGTATGGTTCTGACAGACCGCTGCGATATTTTAGCGCTCCTGCGAAAAATTAGAACATAGACTCTACTTGAATGAAAATCGGAATGTCTTTGAATACAAGTTATGAACTCACTGAAACAACCTGCAAGCAAAACTTTAATCTGCTGTGGTGAAATTAATCGCTGAACTTTATCGCTTCAATGCAACGATAGACCAAGCCGCAAATGCAGTCGGCTTTTGGCTTGGAAATGTTAATATTTCGCGCGAATAGAGCTGCTACTAATGTTAACTTTTTGTTAGAAAGCTAATACAAACGAAACAAGCGGAAAAAATTCACACCACCGATGGGACTCGAACCCACATCTTCTGACTAGCCGGGTCAGATGTGTTAACCGTTACACCACGGTCGGCTCTAACCCAGGCGGCGAAATGATCCACTTGTTTCGTTCGTATCTTCTGCTACTAATGATTAAACCTCCGTCATTTGAATAGACCATATTTGACAGCTATGAAAGGCGTAAAAAAGGACATGTCAACAAAGAAAAATAGACCTTAAGTTATTGCATTAGCATGATTTTAACAATGGTCAAATATGGCCTATCCAAACGACGGGGGTTTAGTATTTGTGAATTCACTTCATTTGTTTGACTGTCCCGTTGGCGTAGTGGATTGTATCCCTGTGTTCTACGTTGAAGGTCTTGAGTTCGATGGTTTCGAATATTATTACCAAGCCTAGTTTCACTTTCCAATAAAGTGATAAAATACTTTCATTAAAGGTGGCTGTGTGATGCTGGCTTAAAAAACATAACCCCATTTCCAAGGCTGGCAACTTGTCTTTATAAAAATTTTCGAGTTCCCATACAAAGTCACTCAGCTGATCGGGAATTTTGTATGGAAGATCCAAAAAACCTTTTACCAACATAGCCTCCATACAAAAAGTTGTTCGATTTCATGGGCTTAGTACGCCTGCAAAGTTTTCGTCACACCGTCCCTTACACCCTGTATATATTTATGTAAAAGGTGTTTCGAGTGACAAATGACACGCCGTAGGGTCGACTAGACTAAAAGCGGAGATATTTTATTCACTAGTCACTCTAGCATCGAAACCACTCCACTGATTGTGGGTTTCACTTTGTAAACACTTGTTATTTGCTAATATAATCTCTTTTTCCCTTGTCGTGTAGGACACCGAGTCGTCCAACGACCTGATGAACCCTAGAGTGTGGATTTCACAACCACCTTAAACAAGTACCAGGCTTCTGATGTGGTTGTGTGACGATTGTCGTCTAAGTTGTCATAGACAGCAACCGGGACCTTCAGCTTAACGTGCCCTCCGAAACACGAAAACATCTTTCTTAAGAAACAATAAGGTGGTTCAGCCTGCAATGTCCTAGCCCGGAACAAATTTACAAAGAGGTAAACATCAACTTCGCAAGTGTCCCATCGAGAATCGAACCCGGAACCTTTGCAGGCAGTCGCACTACCACTGCGTCACATCGGTCGTCAATAATAGTGTTAAATAAACACAGACCAGAGATGTCATGCGCGCACAGACACTAACGACGCAAATGTAATTTTCATCTTGCATAAAAAAAAACAAAGGTAAAGTAAAAACGTATATTTTCATTCAACATTATCATATGTGTGCACACATAAAATCATTTTTTTCAATGTTCCCTTTGTGAAGAATACCAGGAAAAAAAATAAACATGCACTGAACTGGCAAATTGCAAGAAAATGCACATTCATTACAAAAACAATGGAAAGCAAGATCACCATACAACGAGTATAATTATGTACCTACTAGTAGGTGCCCGCGGTTCCGCCCACGTGGTGCATGCATATATCACGCCTTTATCCCTTGCGGGGTAGGCAGAGCGTGGTAGTCGGTTTTAATCCCGTAGCATCCCACAAGCTTTTTTGAGATAACAACTACCTTATCTGTTAATCCTAGTTACCCTTTATCTGTATGACAAATTTCATGACAATCGGTTCAGTAGTTTTAGCGTGAAGGAGTAACGAACAAACAAACTTTCGCATTTATAATATTAGTAGGATTTGTTCCGTGTAGCAAGCCTGGTAAATAAATATGATATTAAATACTTACAAAGTTATTTTAGTCCGTACGTAAACTTTTGCAGGATCACCCTTCTTTTCGTGTGGGACACCGAGTCATCCAACGACCCGATGAACCCTAGTGTCAGAATTTTTCTACCGCCTACTACAAGTAGCAGGCTTCTGACATGGTTGTGTAACGACCGCCGTCTAAGTGATCATAGACAGCAACCGGGACCTACGGCTTAACGTGTAATCCGAAACACGGAACCATCTTACTTACGGACAATCGGGTGGTTCAGCCCGCAATGTCCTAACCAGACTGGGAACAAATTCACAAAGTGATAAATATCAACTTTGTGAGTGACCCACCGAGAATCGAACCCGGGACAGTCTGCGTCAAAGGCAGTCGCACTACCACTGCGCCACATCGGTCGTCGCTAAAATTTGCTATGAAGCTCTCCAATATAAGCGAGAAAGAATATGCTTCCCCATACATTTTAGCCAATTCCGTGTACATTTTTCTATGAAAAAAATAACAAAATTTTATAACAGAACAGTAAGAACATTATTTGAATAATATGGTTTGATAAATAGGACTGCTCCCTGCCACCGCTATTATGGTAGATCATACTGTGAATCATACATCATCCACACAACATCTATCACAAAAAACACAGGTCACAGGTTTTCTATTTTATAAGACATACAAGCAAGTAATGAAGGCAAAAGGAGAATTTTTGGTCCGATAGTAACACTTGTCTGAACTTGGTGATGTCATATTTGCAGATTGAGAATTTTTCTGTTAAATTTAGTAACTGTGGGAAATCGGTGCTGAGCTTCAAAAAAAAGCTTTCAGTCGCTGCTAGTGCCACCTACTAAAAACTAAACAAAAAGATTAATTTCCCATTACTAAAAAAATCACAAATAGTTTTTTTTATCGTTATTATTTATAGTAAACACAGTTATTTTTAAGTTATTTAAACCATACCAAACAGGGTATTAGGAAAAGTATTAACTTCCTTCCACGGGATGAAACAGCGTATAAAACTGAACAACTTTCCCCAAGAAACATAGGTCGAAATATGAAAAAAGCTTTGAACCTCCTATACAAAATGTAACAACCAACTGAGTCAGGTTGTAAGTGATTCTATGTTTCTTGTGGAAGGTTCTTCAGTTTCATAGGCGGGTTCATCCCTTGAAAAAAAATTTACTACTGATTCTAAAACAATGTATAATGAGTGAAACTAAAAAGTTATCTTTAATCAATAAAAAATATTTCATTTCTTTGCAATGAGTATTGATCAGATAGAGCTACCAAAACTTGCTTACTAGTTTCCGAGCATCACCTAATTCAATTACAATCGAGCAAAAAGCGCAAGCAAACCGTAAAATCTTTTGTGTATTGTATCCCTGAATAGAAAAAGAATAAAAATGCACATCGGCTACCGCACAGTGTATTTTGCGCGAAATCGAAGAAAAATTAGGAACGAACGAATTCAGTCCACGGATTTTCAATCTAGAATTGGATTTAAAAATGATATTATTTCGATATTAGTATTTATGTTACTAGCTACTTTTGTACATTTGTTTAGCACTAGTACCACATAAAACAAAATAGTTAAGCGCCATACTAAATGGCGGAGCGCGCGCTCCCGAAAATTCCTTTGTAGCTCTGGTTTTCGTTCACCAATTGTCAAGCGGTTTTTTTCGTCTAAAAATTCATGAACGCATCAATGCGCTTAAAAAAATAAAATAAAGCTAAGTCGCACTGTGTGTGCGTATAAATCGAGCCAATGTCGCTGTCAAAAAAAGGCTCGCGGACCGGTTTCCGACGGCAGATTGCGACCTCACTCCAACATCCGTTGTCTATGGTTTATACGTCATTTGACAGCTTAGATCCCAAGGTCAAAACTCTCAGAACATTCCAAAGCAATAGGAAGCTTAGTTTCGTCGCAATAAGGGTCAGAATAGCGGGTGCCGATCGGCATTCGGGGCTTCAGTGGATAAGAAAAAAAATATTCAGTGGCCACTTTAGATACGCACTTAATTGGAATAAAATAAAAATGGTGTGCTGCAGTACTTGAGTATTACAATTATGTTAACTCTTTGATAAATCTATCAGCAAGCACGAATAAGTTTATACCTACTAAGAATCTGGAACGCCCCATCTATATTTTCTTTTTAATAACCTGTCTCTGAAAAGTTCCTCATTGGATTTGAAAAATAGATTTGTCTACTATAATAAAATGATACACCTTTCAACATAAACGTAGAATATTGTTCAAACCGATGCAATTTTGCGGTCCATTTAGGGTTGGAACGAAGCGAGGGTCCACTGATTACTGTGGCTGCTATTGAGTGAAATAATTGTGCTCATAAAAGGCGGCCTTCACACACACCACACGATTTTTCAGTATTTTAACGGATACGGTTATTTTTTACAAAAAAGGTCTCAAACTGTATGTGGTTTCCAGAGCATTTCTCGGATTTTTATTGGTAATAAAGTATTTCTTCACGATTGCGGCACAGCCAAACCAATTTGTCGCTCCCAGAACCACCAACAAAATCTTTGGTTTTTGATCCAATTTTTTTAAGAATTTACCAGTTAAACTATCTTTTCTAAAGACTACTTATGTCAAAACATAATAAAAAACCACCTAAACCATATTTTGAGCTACAATTTACTTAACGGTTTCTTTCTGACGAAACTTGTCGGGTCTTTAGATGACTCGAAAAGGGAGAACAGACAAAACTGTAAATGGTGTTAAAAAACCAAAAACTTAAAAATGTATATTCTTTGATGGCTGTTACAAAACCAATCGAATAGCATCACCCCACCTCCTTCCCGCGGGTGTCGTAAGAGGCGACTAAGGGACTCGAGAGTATTGGTGTATTACAGTTTTTAGGCGACAGGCTGACAACCTGTTACTTTAGTGATACACATGTTTTCTGAAACACCCTTTAAAAACAATACTCAAAAATGTCAGACGTGACGATAGCGACCATATTCTTATGGCTGTTAACGCTCTGCCTGCCCCGCAAGGGATAAAGGCGTGATATATGTATGTATGTATATGTATGTTACAAAACGCAACATCGTCTGGCGTGTGTGTGGTTTTCCTAACTGTGGTTGATATTGAGTCAAACGGTTGTGCTCATAAAAGGTTGTATGTTTAGCCACCCGCTAAATGTAGTAAGCCTTTGATTATAAATGCGGATAATTTGTTTATGGAAAATGTTTTTCGATGAAATGAAAATGTTTTTAGATGAAAATATCAGTCGAGTTATAGAGATGACTATAATTTTTTAAATCGAAATTATGGTCGGAAACCAATACGTGTTGTTTATAGTGGTTTGAAACTTTAAATGCATACGTTATTTTGTATGGAAAACTAAACCAGAGTATTTTATGTTGCGGCCACGGTTTTTATCAATTCGTTATGGCACTTCCAATGTCTGTCTGTTTGTTTAAGCTTAGATATTTAAAACTACACAATGCGATTTATACTGTTATATTAGTATAATAATTAATAAAAATATGAGCTGCAAATATTTTAAGGGTGGTTTTAACCGACAAAATGAATTGGTATCGGACCAAATTTTTTATTAAAATTTCGACCTATCTTGGGAAAACTTGTTCAGTTTTATAGGTTGGTTCACCCCTTAAAATATTTACAGTATTTTTTTTACAGCCTGTATAACATTGAATTATCAAATTATGATATGACAACTTCTGCAGAAAATTTAATCCAGCGATCCAAAAATCAACAATTAGTTTTTTTATAGATAAAAATTGCATTTAGATACCCTCTACTGGACTTTGGTAGCATTGAAACATGAACAACCTTTACCTATATTTATAACTCAGAAGATATTATTATTATTGCTTCCGTGTTATTCAAATTGCGTTATTTTCTGTGTAATGTCCCTTCCACACGAACCTGCAGTCTCATGCGAGTCGTTACTAAACGTTGTCAATTCCCAGATATAACTTTAGCTTTAGTAGTACTCATAGAATCGAATACCAAATAGAAAAATCGGTTGTCTGTAGAGTCTGTTTACTGACGATAGTTGAACGTGACAACATCATTAAAAAATATTCATGAAGAGGCCGATTGTGCCTCTTTGACGCACGTTTCGCGCTTTCGCTTGCACTTGTATTTAGCTTTAAATGAAACGCCTCAAAGCGAGGTAACGCCACATGAGTATTTTTTTGGTGCATGCAGCCGTCGGCTCCATCAAATTATAAGACGTTTTCACGTCAAAACTATAATCAATATCAGCTATAAATAGCAAAGCCGTTTTTTTTCTATGCGATGAAAAACTGTACAGGTTAAGAATTGATAAGATAATATTATATGTAGACGCCAGTTCTTTGGGGTGTCCCGTCCTATGTGTAAAATATCGGTCACATCTAAACATCCTATATAAAATAGGTATCCACACTTCACGGAGATTGAAGATTAATCATTCACGAAAGGAAAAAGGAACACAGATTCTAACTCCATGTTTCAATATAAACGCTGGCAATCAGTCGAACCGTCACGCGAATAAAACAAGCCTGGTGATAAACTACAGACATTTCGGGTCGTAAAGAGCAGTACATTCGTCATTGCGTGTTCCGCAACTTTTCATCCCAATCCCTTATTGATGGGGTAAAGACGGAACACACGCACCACGCGTGCCTTAGGGAACGGGATGTGACCTTTGGAAAATGAATATCCGTTTTTAGGAATCGATTACTTTTGTCAGTAAAAAAATTGTTATTTAAAAATATTTTTTCTAGAAAGCATTGATTTTACAAATTATCGATTTTCCATAACATATTTTACTTCATTTCACCGAAAACGATTTTTATCATACACATCACATGCGTCTGGCTGAGTTCTGGTCCGAATTAATATAATAACGCCAAAGCCGATCGACACGACAAAAAAAAAATCATACACTCACAGAAAAGTAAAATACTTAGCTCTCATACTGATGAAACAAAAAATAATAAAAGAACCTAATTTATGTCTGTCCTGGATTTTAATTGATGCGTATCCTACGCATTGATGCGTATTCTTAGACATTGTGTGTACAAATATGACAACACAAACAAATTTTGGTATTAGAACAATCGTATTTTTCCTATTACATAAACGGTTATCAAAATATGGTTATATAGAAAGAACATCGATTACTTTAATAATCGTTTATTTATTCGCATCCCTAGGAGAAACTATTTATTTTCTGAATCAACTTCTTTTATGTATGCCGAAGACATAAACATTATGGCTTACAGCTATTTTTCAGGCATCCAATATACGAGGTGTAAGGTAAAAGTTCTTTGAATACTAATATACTGCATAAATATTATGAAACTAAGCAACTTTCTAGGAACATAGTTAATATCAAGAAACGAAAGAAGAAATTTTGTCCTCCCATACAAATTAAGCATTGGTGTCGTAGGCAGCTGATGGGTCACGCACGATAGGCTAAAAATCTGCCGAAAATTTCTTTCTAATGGAATGATTTTCATTGCCATTGTTTAAATTTACCCCATCAATATTCGGAGCGCTGTCTTTTAGACCCAAGGCACTGAAGTAGGTACCATAACTTTTTTATAAAGTGAATATCGAGATTACTTTTACTTCTTGTCCCAGAAGCAATTGCCGAAAGCTTTGAAAGGTACCTAAACGATGCTGTCGCACCTTGTACTAAAGAAAAATCACGTCTATTATACTAACAAATTCAGACTGAAAACGTTCAACTCTGTTTCAGTAATAAGGTTCGACAAAGTAACACATTCAATCAGATTACGAAACTAGTTTTCCTTCAAAGAATTCATGGTCAGTCCGCACATATCGTTGGATATCGGATCAAATTTTCGCTCGCTCGATTGAGCGCCCAATCGTATAAGCTTGGTTTTGTATGTATACCGACTTACAAAGAGTAGCGTTTTTAAAGACGCTTAACAACAGATGTCGCTGCAAGTTTACTGAAACTCGCTTACGATTTTTTTTAAACTAGTTACTCGAAATATTAAACGTTGTAGGAAAACAGCGCTAGTTTATGGCTTTTTCAAACATAGTAACATAAGTTGGAATAAATGGTACTGACAAGCAGATTGAGTAATTTTTGCTTTCTTTCAAGCAGATTGAAGTGAAACTGTGCCAAGTTTCATCACTTATGTTTTTAGTACCTGAATAAAGTAGAAAATTTTCGAGTCAAAACAAATCTGGTTAATTTTTTACAGAGCTTTTAAATGTATTGCTTTTTTACAAAGCATTCATGTTGTTTTAACTTACGAGATGCGTCGTCACATTGTCAAACACTTTTACTGATCAGGTTTCTGTTCTACATTAAACTATTTCTATGGTTGATATTTCCTTGTAGTAAAAGTAAACCCAATAGTACTTTGACGTGTAAATATGACCTCACTCACAATTTTATTGAGAATCAGTTGCTTATTTACGATGAACTGTAAGAACGATCAATTTTAGTTCGTCTATGAAAGGTCTAGGTTAATGTGCTGCGAAATAAGTTTTTATTCGAAGATGTGCCGTGTGATGGCGGTCTAAAATAGCATTACCCCATTACTGTCTGTGAGTTTCGTACAAAGTGAATAAGGGATGAATTCAGGGAAAGGGCAACAGCGTTCCCTGCGAATATCTGCGGGACAGGGGGAGGCCCATAACCAGCAGTGGACTTTTGTTGCTGTAGTAGTGGTTTCAAGATATGCCTTTTACATTTTTTTCCTTAATAACAGCCTTCCAATATTACGCCTGCTTTACCTTTAAAAGGCAACTGTAAGGATATCACGTAGGCGCGTATAAATCGTATTGACAATGCACAGATTGGCTCGGGTTTTTGCTTCGAGTAATCCAAATGCTCGACTACCTTGTTGAAGTTGACATTTTCATTTACTTGCAGATTGCTGAGCTTTGAGCAATTCTTACACCAAAATCAAAGTGGTTTCTCCGCAATGAATTGAGATTCTAGTGGGTGTCAAATTGTGAACTAAAAAAACCTTTCTTCTAAAAACTTCTTCTAAATTAGGGCACATTCTAGTTTATAGACTAAGTACACAAATTTTCGCACAAGGTATTTTTTGGTTCCCTATCTATTTGCATAAAAATATTAGGCATAACATAGGTTGGCATAATGTGCATTGAACAAATGATACTTACGCATAAAAAGCATAACACGTTAAGCAAAAAAGTTGTTAGACATTAATACACTATATTATTCCAAGATAAATATTATGCGAAAAAATATTTATGACAAATATATAATAGGGGAAAAGAATTATGCGAAATATGTTATGTAAAACATATTAATGGAAAAAACATTATGCTAACGAATAAGATCCCATTTTTTAAAAATAAGTACAATTTTTAATACCTTTTCTTCTGCTGTCTGAGTGATAATGTATCTATAGATAGACCAAAATAACATGTTGAAAAAGAAAATGTCTGATTATTAATAATTGTCTGAATTTAAAAAAAGATCTGATTTTTTAATATAATAATTAGTAAAAGTACCTATCTGTGTCAAACTTTTCAAAACAAACAATTCAGTGACTCTAAAAACTAGTAACCCATTTGTCCAACTTGAAACAACTAAAACTAAGCACCTAATGGTAATTATTCTTCCAAAGAACAAATAGGTGGAGCACAAACTTTTAATTGAAAAGTGCAACTGGAAAAAGTTCTTCACTACCGAACAGCAAGTACGCTAGTCTTTTAAGTTCCTAGAACTACTAGAGTTAATTAAGTTTTTTCAAAGACTTTGCAATCAATGTTCTTCTTGTAAACTTTAATAAAAATATGAGGTAAGATTGGGAACCTTTAAATTAGATAGGTAGTAAACAAGTTATTAATATTTGTTGTAAATAAATTTCTTCATACATACTACATACATACATACATAAATCACGCCTTTATCCCTTGCGGGGTAGGCAGAGCAATAACGATCGTAAAATTAGGGTCGGTATCGCCACGTCTGACAAGTATTGAGGGCCCTTTCAGATGATTCGTGTATCACCGTAGTGACAGGTTGTCAGCCTGTCGCCTAAAGTTGTAATACACATGGAACCCTCGAGTCCCTTAGTTGGCTCTTACAACACCCGCGGGAAGAAATGGGGTGATGCTATTCTAAGCCGGCATCACACGGCAAATTTCTTTATAATACAAGCATTATCAAGCCTTTATCCCTTATGGGGCAGGCAGAGCGTTAATGGCCGTAAAATACAGTCGCTATCACCACATCTGGCCAATATTGAAGGCCGTTTTAGATAATTCATGTATTACTATAATAGACAGGCTATCAACCCGTACCTAACTGTAATACCCATGAAAACCTCGAGTACCCTAGTCGCCTAGTACGTCACGCGTCAAGAAATATGGCGATCTGATTCTATGCCGGCACCACATGAAAAAAAATATTTAATGAAACTTTTAATAAATAGTATGGAATTTACTTGGTAAGATAGAACTCAAGTGAATTCCGGTATTGTACACCGCAGTGCGTCTAGATGCGTTCTGATACGAATTAATTAATTAACTGCGCCAAAACCCATCGATACGAGACAATAAAAGTAATTTTAGTAAAAAAAAAAACTTCCAAAAATTGCCAAACAGCGGAATAAATCGTTAAACCATTCATCATAGTTCCAACCATTAAAACCTATCAGTTAGAATCGAATGTCAGTCATCATCATTAAAAAAAAATTTTGTTCATTTATCATCAATATCTATCGAAACTTGAAAGCATATTTCCAGATACGATCATTTTCAATCGTGTTCATATGAAAACAATTAAGTATAAAAATATTAAACTTTATGAACCATTAGTAATCAATTTATACATACATACATACATATAACACGCCTTTATCCCTTGCGGGGTAGGCAGAGCGTTAACGGCTGTAAAAATAAGGCCACTAACACCACGTCTGACATTTTTGAGGACTGTTTTCTAAGGTTGTTTCAGAAAACATGTGTATCACTATAGTGACAGGTTGTCAGCCTGTCGCCTAAAAATTGTTATACACCAACACTCTCGAGTCCCTAAGTCGCCTCATACGACACCCATGGGAAGGATGTGGGGTGATGCTATTCTAGGCCGGCATCACACGGCAAATTTATCTAACTTTAAAAGGTTTATTATAGCACATAAGCCACTTACTTATCTTCTTAGTTATTTATCTCGTGAAGAGATCGTCATTACTTTAAAAAGATGACACTTAATATACAGGCTATAAAAAAATTAGGTGCAAATATTTTAGGGGTGCACCAGCCTATGAAACTGAATAACTTTCCCCAAGGAACATAGGTCAAAATACGATTAAAAAATTTAGACCTACCGACCGATCAAATTAGTTTGTTTCTCATATTTTGACGTATATTCTTTGGGGAAAGTTGTTCAGTTTCATGGACTGATTCACCCCTTAAAATATTTGCAGTTAATATTTTTACACCTTATACTATTCCTATTCTTATACGTGGGCCTGGACAATTCCTCATTGAACAAAAGTTTTTTTAAGTATAGTTTTACTGCTTTTTATTTGTAAAAAGGTCTATTGTTTACATGATACCTTACATTGTGAAAGAATAATAAAACTAGGATGGAAATCCATAAACTTTCATAATTACTGTGTTTTAAATACGAAATTTCAATGTAATTCAAGATTATTACGAAAAATATAATTAAAATTTGATTTGAATTGTAATCACCGTAAAATTATTCGATTTGTGTTTAAAATCCCAATTAAATTGTAGATCAAACAAAAACAATTTGTTATAATGTTGCGCGTTCATATTACCTTCATTTGTAATTATACATTTGATATTATTTGCAGAATTCTACTAACTATTGCTTATGTAGAGGTATTGTTTAATAATATGCAGGTATATATAAGTTATATAATTAGGTATCGATTACATACGTGAACAGCACTTTGCTTCGTGAACTTACCTGAAATAAAAAAAAAAAGTTAAAACTTGATTGGAACACTAAATATTAAACTACTTTGATACACAGTTTTACAAAACCTCCAAATCTTCTGCACTAGGCAGGGTTTGAATCAGTGACTACCAACCAGTACATACTTTGTAATACTAGCTACGTCTCTGACTACCGTGGCTCGTATTTATCGTATGTTAATTGGCCTGTATTTTTCCACTGTTGGGAAAAAACCTCCGTCTTCTTTGTCCATTCTGTTCTGCTCTGGGCCTCCAAGTACCAATCTTTGCAAAAGGCTTTCGGCTCGTCGCGCCGCCGCGAGTTTTCTGGGGCATAGGCTAATTAATGACAAATGTTATTATTATTATTAGCTTGAAAGATCCCACTGCTGGGCAAAGGCCTCCCTCTCGGGCTTCCATCTATTACGATCCGGTGCCAACGTCGTCCACTGGTTTGAGTATGTATCAAGATCGTCGCGCCATCGTTTTCGGGGTTTTTGGCGTTAATGCCAAATGTAAGTTTTCTAAAATAGTAGGTTTTTAGAGTCAATTAAATGTATTCAGTGAATATACACAAGCTTTCACAGACAGACAGTCAATAAACTCAGGAGCAGTTTCTCATTAGTTTAAGTTTGGAAATATGCGAAGCTAAAACATCTTTGTAGCTTTCAATTTTCTGAATCAGCGAATATGTTAGTTGTTTATATTTCTGCTTATTTTATGAATAAGTACTTACCCAGGTAAATTGGATGGCTTTAGTAAACATGTATTGAATTAGGGATTTTATTTAAACTTCCATTGCTACAGTAGCACAACCTCTTTTTGTTTTCATTAAAATTATGTTTTCATTTTTTTTAGAATTGGATATGCTTTTAATGTTAATTCGGAGAAAAAAGATGAAAAACATATAACGCATGAAAACAGTTTAAAATATCACCGCGACTACGAAAAAGTCACTTTTGAAAATGAAATTCAAACAAAAAGTTTTTCTTTCTCTTCATAATGCAATATTTGGCAGAAAAGCCTTTTTTGATCGTTTATTTTTTTATTGATTAGATAAAATGGGAGTCTTTTTAATGATGCATTAAAAATATATCCCCTTTGAATTTCAAATAATTTCAAGCTATCAAACAAACCATCTTTATATTGGCTATAACTACTTAAGGCGGATCGCACACTTGACGCACGACGGAGCGTTAAAATATCGTTGCGGTCTGTCAGATCCATGCTAGTAATGTGAATCGCCATACTAAATCCGCTCTACCGCTGTCAACGCAGCGCTATCGCAGTGTGGTCGGTCGAGTGTGGTTTTAGAATAGGAAGTGACGTTACTAGTATGGGTCTGACAGACCGCGGCGATATTTTAGCGCTCCGTCGTGCGTCGATACGCCTTAAATCCGACTCACAAAACTTCAGTTCATCATGAAACTACGAATACTATACAATAGAGCGAACATTAATCTCTTATAACAAAGCGCACCACTTACAAAGCAATTCAATGGGACAAAGGCACAAATCTGCGACAACTGTAGTCCGGTAATGCAAACTTACCAGTCCACTGCTGGACATGGTCGTCCCTCTATTAGGGGGAACTGTCATACCAAGAGACGGATTGGTAAGCGCAGTGCAAGATGTAGCAATCACATGGAACGCTGCTGCCCATCATTCAATCAACATTCCTTGGTGATTATCCCTTAGTCGGTTTTAACGACATCCACGGGTAGCATTGGGGTAATGCTGTTTTCAACCGGCACCACGAGACATGGTACGCATTTTTTTCTGATGTACCATCCCATGAAACTGAACAACTTTCACCATGTAACATAGGTCGAAATATGAAAAAAAATGGATCTTCTATACAAAATGTACCAACCGACTAAGTCAGGTTTTGAGGACCAAACTTTTTTTTACATTATTCGACCGATATTACTTGGGGACAGTTGTTTAGTTTCATGGGCTGGTCCATCCCTTCAAAGGAACGTAGGTAGTACTTTTCTTAACACCATGTATAGCCACGAAAAGTTATGCCTTAGACACTGATACAATAATCCGTCCCAGATGTAAGAGGCCAATGATGATGATATGGTGTAAAAAAACGAGTGGTGATAAAAAAGCTTGATTCATGCCTAAAATTCATGACAAAGAGCAGGCTATAAAAGCCAAACCAACCAGCTCACTTCATGTCTGTTTTACTAAGACCACAGAACAAATCGAGCAAGTATGGCGGGTGACAGGAGGAATCCAGGTGGTGTCGGGAAAAGGGTAGCTACCCGCCTGGCCGGGTGTTGTGGCCAGGGGACCGACGGGTCCACCTGGATTGGATTGGAAGTTGTATATATGCGCTGCGCGGTGAACACTTCGATACCGCGTTTCAGGCCCATTGTTCTGTCACGTGGCGCCATCTCTCCGATATGTTGAGAACTCCTGTTGCGTCTTGTATGCATGTGAACCACTTGAGTGAGCTTCATGTTGTAGCCACCAGAGGTCGCTACAGTACTCCCCCTCAAGACCGGAGGTCGATACCGTAAGCGAGCGTAGTGGGGCTGATGACGTCATTGTAGCGTGATGATGCAGTCTGGCTTGGCGAGGCAGTGTAGGTTCCAAATGTCCACGGTGAGTCGGGATGAGGATGGAAGACCAGTGAAGCTGCCGGTTCTGGTTCCAATGTCCACGGTGAGTCGGGATGATGAGGAAGACCAGTGAAGCCGCCTGTGCTGTGACTGTGGTAGTTTGCTGATGACGTAGAAGATAGCTCCGTGCTGTAGTGGTTGATGCGTGGTTGAAGGCTGCGAAGTCCATGGTAGGGGTCACCAATATAGCGGGTGACAGGAGGAATCTAGGTGGTGTCGGGAAAAGGGTAGCTACCCGCCTGGCCGGGTGTTGTGGCCAGGGGACCGACGGGTCCACCTGGATTGGATTGGAAGTTGTATATATGCGCTGCGCGGTGAACACTTCGATACCGCGTTTCAGGCCCATTGTTCTGTCACGTGGCGCCATCTCTCCGATATGTTGAGAACTCCTGTTGCGTCTTGTATGCATGTGAACTACTTGAGTGAGCTTCATGTTGTAGCCACCAGAGGTCGCTACACAAGTATCCGATCTTGCGGCAAATTGTATCGAGACAGTGCAGCCGAAGACAAATAACTGTAGAAAAACAGAAGCTAACGAACCTCGAAACGAAGCCCCGAGGCAACTTGTAGATTTAATTATTTGCTGTGACGCTACACAACTGGTTACACTGAAGAACCTTTTGAGATAAAAGACCTTTTAAAATAGTGTGCAATAAAGGAGGAGTAGGAGTAGTCTTAAAAAGAAATGGAGTTTATTTTTTCTTTGCTTGTCGTTCACAAATGTATGGTCTCCGAATAAGTTGAATGGCCGAAATATTTCAAATTTTTATAATATTGTGAACATTTTAAGCTTGTGCACAAAACATTTCAATGTCAATTTCGGAGCGCAGACATGACGCACGACGGAGCGCAAAAATATCGCAGCGTTCTGTCAGATCCATACTCGAAACGTCACTCCCCATACTAAAACCGCACTCGACGGACGAGATTGCGATAGCGCTGCATCAACAGCGGTTGAGCGATTTTAGTTTGGGGATTGACATTTCTAGTGTGGATCTGACAGACCGCTGCGATATTTTTGTGTTCCGTCGTGCGTCAAGTGTGCGTGCTGCTGTAGATTTATTATTTGCTGTGATGCTACACAACTGGTTACACTGAAGAACCTTTTGAGATAAAAGACCTTTTAAAATAGTGTGCAATAAAGGAGTAGTCTCTTAAAGAAATGGAGTCTACTTTTTTTTGCATTTCTTTTACAAACGTATGGTCTCAAATACGTGGAAGGGCCGAAATATCTTAGTTTTTTATAATATTGTGAACATTTTAAGCTTGTGCACTAGACATTTTTTCCATGATTAAATCCATGACTAAATGTATAAATATGACAATAAAGATTTTCCACGCATATTGTCATATCATAATTATCTTAAAAAAAAGGAATTAAAAATTACTTAAACTAAACAGCCACAACGGTCCACTGTTGGACATAGGCTTCCCCCCCTTGAGGGGTATTGCCATACTCACCACGCTTAGTAAGTTGATTGGCGAGCGCAGTGCAAGGTGTTTTAGATATTCACAGGGAATGCTCCAAGCTTTTCTTTCTTTCTATCTTTCTTTCATTCCCTGCATTTCTATTTTAGTTGACTTTTACGAAACCTCTACATGTGTGATACTATTCTATAATAGGTGGGGTGATGCTATTTTATGCTGGCATCACACAGTCTGAATGTACAGAAGAGCACAAAAGACTTTTAAATTCACCTTGTAAAATATAAATTATCTTTAAAGATTAGAGAGTAAGTAAACCGTAATATATATTCCCTTTGTTTGCATAGCTTCATGCATTGCACGGTCCTCTTAATATAAGTTGCACTGCAGAACTAGCGCCATTTTATTTAAAAAACTATCATACCAAAATGTCATGATTAAGACATTTCAAAATTATTAATACGACTATATTTTCAGTAACTTAATAAAATAGTAAAGTTTACCACAGCGACTAAAATTCACTGCTGGATATAGGCCTCCCCTTATTAGGAGTTTATGCCATTGTTATTACGCCTAGGGTTGGCGAATGCAGTGCAAGGTATAGTATGTAGAACTTTACACGAAACGTTGCTGCTGATTCCCTGGATTCATCCCGTAGTCGCCTTTTTCGATACCCACGTAATAATGGGCATTACATGGCTAATTTGTTCAATTGCATGACTTATTATTTGGCTTTTTGAGATTTTAATTTGTCCTTCGGCTTTTTCTAATGTGTGGGAGGGTCAATTCAAATCAACACAATCGAAAAATTTCCTTTGAATTATCATTCAAACCCTACGGCAAAGTACTTTGGTATACTTATACAAAAATATATGTATTTTTTATGAAGTAGCGCTAGTTTTGCAGGACAACTCTCCTTAATACTAAGGGTAGGAAACAAAGCCTCCATTGTGAAGGAGAGCCGGGTTAGAAACTTATGCCATTTATTATGTAACCTCGGAACCACTGGCTGGTAAATATTTGGGACCTTTTTGGGCGGACCCTTCTGCGTGGCAGTTGATTTGCGGTCCAGACTGAACTAAAATCGCTTGTGGACAACCCTATTGTGACCATAGGAATGACGCTGCTTTTTTAATACTGAAATATTGGTTTGATTACTAACGTGAACTTTTCGCCATGAGATGCCGGCTTGGAATTTTGTTCTTTTCGTGTGGGGCACCAACGGCCCTGTAAACTGTAGTGTGAGAATTTTTCAACCACCTTGTATAAGTAGCAGATTTACAGGTTGACATGTTTGTGTAACGACCGCCGTCTAAGTAATCATGGACAGCAACCGGGACCTACTGCTTAACGTGCCATCCGAAACACAGAATCATCTTCCTTACGGATAATCGGGTGGTTCGGCCCGAAATGGCTTAGTTCTAACTAGACTGGGAACAATTTCGCGAAGTGATAAATATCGACTTTGTAAGTGACCCACCGTGTCTTGGAATTGCATCACCACATTTCTTGCCGATGGTATCGTAAGGGACAACTGAGGACTCGAGAGTATTGACATATTGTGTATTAAAACTTTAGGCGAGGACAATCTGTCACAATAATGATACACGAATCACCTGAGAGGGCCCTCAATATTTATCAAACGTGTCGATAGAGCGAATTACTATAAGTTAATATTATTTGGCAATAGCAAACGTATTTTTATGACCATTAGCGCTCTGCCTGCCCCGCCAAGGTGATATGTGTATGACTTTCTTAAATAGTGCTATTTTACGCACAACGTTATTTTTGTGTTTTACTTTATTTTACTTAGGTTCAATGCCCTACATGGCCCTTAACGGTCCCGCACCCTCAAATCTCTTAGTCATATGAGTAATTACGCACAATGACAAGGGATTCTTAGCAGTTTGTCTCGTGATTTGGCTTAAACCAAGATAGTTCTCACACTTATGCGTGTGTCTGGGTATGCGTCTGTCAAACAACGAAGTTCATCCTGCTGCGTCAACATCAGTTTTTGGTATGGGTAATTTGAAGTTTCCTTACATCTGATCGGACAGACGCATGCGTTACGGATGCGCTAAAAATGCGTCTGTTAAATGTGGGATTCGCATAAGGGTTTTGTGTGAAGTTCACTTGAAGAAGCCTTGTTGTTTATAACTTATCGCTGTGGTCGAGAAAGTTACGTTACAATCGTTTTGAATTTGAACTATATAAGTTCAAACTCATTGCATTAGAACTTCGAAATACATTAAGATAATGCGTGTTTGTGAAATAACCGTGTGACGCTAGCTTAGAATAGCACCCCATTTTTTTCCGCGGGTGCCGGGACTTGAGGGTTTTATGTATGTGTCGGGGAAGTGTCAGGATTCGCTATATTTTGCAAGGATATGCTAGGAAAACTAATTGTCTCCTTTTAACAATGAGTTAGGATTATCACACTGTTACCACATTATTTCAGGTTATTCGACTCTATACAATTTTACTAAGCGGCTACTCGTTTGACAATTCTAACAAATATAACGTTCACTTGTTTTCCGTACGGGAAAGGCAATGGCTATACTGCCAAGGGGTTTCTATTCAGCCAGCGGTCTTTGCCGACATATATTACAGTTTTAGGCAACAGATTGTCTCTTCACAGATTTATTAAGCCGCAAAGCTCAATTTGTAAACGTTTGCGTGCTTATACATAGTAAAAGAATATCGCTGAATTCGTAATAGGCAGATTATGATACAGGTACGGCAAGGCACCGCGTGACACTTAGGAAGTGATATAAGTACCATCAGCAGTACCTTGTGCTACCCATTTAAGGCATCTTTTTTTCCTAGAATCTCATTTTATTGAAAACTGGCGTGGGTAAGATCAACAAGGAGATAAGGGAGTCGCTAATAATTGGTAACGGTCATATTATTTGTTATATTTTGTTTGCGCATTTGAAGTCTTTTAGATTGGTCTTACAAAACCATACCACTCAGGCATGGCGACCAGACTCCTAATGAACTAATTTTTAACACTAGGGAGGGAGTGACGACGGGAAGACGGACCTTAAATTCATCGCGTTTACACACACCTAAATCTCGCCTTTATCCCTTGCGGGGTAGGCAGAGCTTTAACGGCCGTAGAAATACATTCATGATGATATGAAATTGTTTGT
Source organism: Keiferia lycopersicella (assembly GCA_029255805.1). Lineage (NCBI taxonomy): Eukaryota > Metazoa > Arthropoda > Insecta > Lepidoptera > Gelechiidae > Keiferia > Keiferia lycopersicella. The sequence goes on from JARACZ010000018.1 coordinate 3,029,330, forward strand.
CCTTAAATAGATAAATAGAAATGCTCTGTATTTATAGACGGTAAACAGTCTGAAAACTTCTATGTCACAATATGTGGAGTAAAACAAGGGTGTGCTCTAGCACCCACACTATTTCCCGTATACTTCGCAGCAGTAGTAAGAAGGTCCTGATTCAGGCTATGTTGATCCTATAAAATGGTAAGTCGAAATGCTGCTAACAGTACATATAACTACGGAAGAAGTAAGTGAGGTAAGTTTCTTATTACAATGCAAGAAGTTTGTTTAAATGTGCTTGGTTTATTGTTGCAGTTACGCCAATTCGCAAGTTACGGAAGTTTTCGTCCATAAATGAAAATAAATGATTTAAGTCACGAATATTAGATGCCATAAGTCTTGAGTATCTTTCTACCTTTTAAATTGACGTCAACTCTAGCATCAAAACAAACATTAAAAAGGTACTAAAAATAGCCAGAATTAAATCAATACATAGTTGTCTATGTTGAGTGCAACGGAACGCACCAGCCGACAGCCCCGCGGGGTGCGGGGGCGCAACTGTCAATTCACTTCTTCACATTCGCTCATCGCGACGATTTGATCTCTTTAATAAGATTTTGGCTTTTATATCAGCATTTACAATACAGTCTACTATATACAACGAAGTCCATCTTTTATTGCAACACCAGCGATACCTTAGGACACTAACAAATGGTCCTTCACCCGTGAAAAGTCAAATTCGACAAGAAGAAATTCGACGCAAAATCTGTTCCTGTCTTCGGCTGTTTGTGGGCCCGTTTCCAAAGAAGATACCTGTGGTTTCGTTAAGGATAGCTATTGGAAGGCATCAAGGACCCGTCTTACAAGGCTGGCAGGAAGAAAACGCCGAAATTCTACCATAAAATCAAGTTGTGACGTCATATTCCAAAGATCGAGTCGCCGTCAACAAGGACTAATGGAGGTCGTCATGATCTTGTTGTTGGAAAGTCATATTTTGTGAGTTCGTTCCATAATTTTCCTTCAGCATTCCTTTCTTTAACCTTGAACCTTGTTATTCTTACCTATTTACGTAAAATACTTTTATAGTTTGCCTAAACTCGAGTCAAACGGTGGTCACACCTTTGTATCAAAATTTTACCTAATTTAGTCTCATAAAACCTATCAATTTTACTTTAAATCATCAGTACGTTTGCCTTAATTCATAATTAAGATAATTTTTAATCATTCCAATCGCTAATTTAAGTAAAATAAGCATCTGTGCATTCATACTACTGTACTTGACCTACATTTCATACAATCTCAACGTAACGGTACATTTTTTTTTTTTTTCCTTTTGTCCATTCTGGACAGGCAAGGGTCTTAAGACCATACAGCCTCGTCTTCAGTGGTTACTTATTCTTAAATATTTATAGATTGTACGTCTTCAGTGAGTCCTTTTCTTGTGTATTTTCATCAATAATACGTCTTCAGTATTTTGTCCATTCAGTGTGTTGTTCTTCTTCTGTATTTTCTTATTGTATACGTCTTCAGTTAGTTTATTCTTCTTGAGTGTTTTTATAAATTATACGTCTTCAGTATTTTGTCAATTCCATGTATTTTTATATATCGTACGTCTTCAGTATTTTTGTCCATTCTGGGTATTTTTACAATAAAATCGTCTTTAGTTCAACTTTCGTTAAAGGTCATGTCCATATAAAATGTGTTTGTTGTGTTTACATCTTCTTCATATTTTTTAAATTTAATTTTTATATACAATAATTTCACATTAAATTTATATACATTCGCTATACCTAAATTTCCTGTACAGTAGATATTACAAAATTATACAATGGTACGTATGTGGAATTATTTTGTAGTAATGTTTGTACAGATTGCGGGACCAGATGTGGTTCTCCGTAAATACGGATTAACTCGTCCATCAGCAAAAGGCGCTGAATACCGAAAGACGAGCATGAAAAGAACAAATGATCAATGGTTTGATCCTCTTGTGACTGACAATGATCGCAATGCGGATTATTCACAATTTTCATACGAAACAGGTGATGATTAAGACGACAGTGTCCAAACCTCAAACGGCTTATTATCGAGTAAAACTTCTTACAACGGTATACATTGCCGGTACGGAACCAAGAAACGGATTTCAAATTAACATTCAAAGCAGCATACCAAGAACCTTTGTTTTCTATTTGTACTATGTGATCCCAATGTTCCTTCCACTTATCATACATTCTTTGTTTCAGAACAGCAACTATATCAGTATATGGTAGTAATAAATTCAAATCATTACCAAAATTTTGAGAATTTGAAATTGAACGAGCCAAATAGTCTGCTTTTTCGTTACCGGATACTCCTATATGAGATGGAGTCCACATGAATTCAACTGTTATTTGATGATTATCGTGAAGATCAAACCAAAGATCCTTTATATTGTATATGAGATAATTCGTATTTGCATTCATTTTATTATTTTGCAATGCCTTCAAAACACTCATGCTATCACTAACTATGACCCACCTATGAAAACCACAGTTACGATTTAGTATGTGCTTTAGCGCACCAAGTATAGCGACTGCTTCCGCAGTAAATATGCTGGATTTTTTGTCTATTTTATATCCAATACCTATTTTAGTAGCAGGGTCATATATTGCAAAAGATACGTTTGACTCGTTTTTTGCGCCATCAGTGTATAAAAATCTGTATCCATTCCAAAGGGATAATCTTTCATAAACTTCCTCCTTCTTAGAAAGGTTATTCTCAATTACTATATTCATTGGACTGAATTTACTTTTATAGGGTCCATCATAACATGGTAGATAATTATTGTTTTGAAAGATAGGAATGTTTTGTAAGCATCCATTAAATTCAGAAAAGCCCTGCAAAATGTAACACGGTTTTCGAATTGTAGAAATACTTGAATGGGTTAGCTCAGCTATAAGATTGTTATTTTTTTCAGAGTAGAGTTTAAGAATAAATCTTTCTTTCAGATAAGCGAGACGGATAGCCAGAGGAGGCAGATTACACTCCACTTGCAAAGAAACAATTGGAGTGGTCCTGAAAGCTCCGGTGACTATCCGCATGCATTTGTTTTGTATTTTATTAAGAATATCAACGAGTTTGGAGTCTCCCGCATAGCATAAGAACCCATATTCAAAATGCGACCTTACAATTGATTTGTATAGCATAAGCAGAACTTTTGGGTCCGCTCCCCAACTAGTACCACAAAGTGATTTCAAGACATTGCAAGCCTTATTAGCCTTGACTATCAAGTTATCTGTATACTTTTTCCAGGACAAGTTACGACAAAATATAACACCCAAAAATTTTGTATCCATAGAAACTGGTAAAGCAATATTATTGTAATAAACTGGACTCAAATTGATATTGCTGTGTTTGCCAAAAACAACAACCTTGGATTTTTGTGGATTAACTTCAAGATTTAAATATGAAAGATATTTATGAAGGTTAGTTAAAGCCAAATTAATGTTATTTATAATATCATTTGAATTGTTGCCTGACAAATATACTACAAGATCATCTGCAAACTGTAAATTTTTGATATTGGGTCCTAATATTAAGTTTAATCGACGTATATACAAAATAAATATCAACGGAGATAAGATTCCACCCTGACATACTCCAACAGAAGACAAACGAGGACCAAATAGTCCACCATTATACTTGACATACACTTTCCTGTTAAGCAAAAAAGCTCGAATCCACTGAACAAGTTTCAATGGAATATGTATATACAATAACTCTGTACATAAAATATCTATATTTACATTGTTAAAAGCACCGGCAATATCAAAAAACACACTTATGAGTTTGTTGTTACTGTCAGTGCTTTTTAAAATATCTAAATGTAATAAACTCATACTTTCACGAGCCGAACGGCCTCTACGAAAACCAAACTGATTTACTGGCAACAGTCTATTATGCTCTATGTAATATTCAAGACGTTGCTTAAGAAGCTGCTCAAATATTTTACCTACACAAGAAGTTAAGGTTATAGGACGATATGAGTCAGGATGAAGTTTAGGTTTATCAGGTTTTAGGATAGGTATAATACAATCAATTTTCCATTCCGGCGGAATGTCATTATTAGACCATAACGCGTTAAAAATGTCTAAGAACACTAACAAACTATTTTGCGATAGCTTTTTGAACATTAAATATGGAATACAATCTAGCCCACATGAAGTATCACGACGAGAAAAAATAGCGGCTCTTAATTCCTGCATGGTGAAGGGTTCAGTGATAAAACTGTTTTGAGAATTGTTATTTGAGGTAGTATCAGAGGATATAAATTTATTTTCCACGAAATCTGGAGTAAATTTGTGAAGAAAACTAAAAATCCAATCTATATTGTCATCTGAACTTTGAGGGACATATGATTTGTTATATTTACGCATGAAGCGCCAAATTATTGATAAGGGAGTACAACGATTAAAAGAAGAACATAACGCGACCCACGAGCTTTTTCTCTCTGTTTTGAGAATAAGTTTTTTCACAGCTTGTAATCTTTTAAATTCTAAATAGTTTTCTAAATTAGGATTGTGTTTAAAACGTGTGTACGCTTCCTTAGAATCCCGTACAGCTATAGAGCATTTATTATTCCACCAAGGGAGAGTAGGCCTGCGTTTACGTCCACCCACTCCCGATCTTGACCGATCGGGATTGCGAGGACTGCCAACAGCATGCCCACTAGTATTCGAAATTGATTGAGATATAGCACAGAACAATACTTTAATAAACAAACAATAAGTTTCTAAAGGTGAAAATGAATCCAACTGGAAATCAGACAGCAAGTGTTCCACTTTTTTGGTGTACATTTGCCAATCCACGTCCCTAAAGTTGGGTTGGATGGGCATATGCACACCACTTTTACTATTATTATTATCAGAACCATTGTTTAAAACTATTTTAGTTAATACAGGAAGATGATAACTTCCAAGAGGATCGTCATGGACAGACCAACTGCAACAGAGAGCCAAAGAAGGAGACACAATAGTTAAATCCAAAGCATTCCGACGCCAAGTTAAAGTACCCACTGTAGTGGGCTGACCATCATTTAATATAACTAAACTATTATCGTCAACAACATCCAAGACAGCTCTACCACGAGGTGTGACAGAACCACAGCCCCACACAGTATGATGCGCATTAAAATCACCAGCAAGAATAAATGGACCAGGAAAAGACTTGACTAAATTATCAAATTTCACTTTATCAAATGCAGGATTGCAGTTCGTTGGACTATAAAAGCTTACAAAAGTAATTTTTTTGCCGTTTATTGTTACTTGTATGCAGATATTCTGTAAAGAGTTATCAAAATAAATGTCTATTTTATTGTAATTTATGCTATTATGAATTAAAATACATACACCATTATGATTGTTACCGCAATCATTTCGCTCTATATTGTAACCTCGAATATTCAGCCTATGATGCGGCTTCAACCAGGTTTCGCATATGATTGCGATATGAATATCATTGTCGTATAAAAATTGTGTAAATTGATGTTTGTTATGTATTAAGCTTTGTGCATTCCATTGCACGACATTGAGACAGTCCATTATTTGGTTGAATGGGCTCCCTCACTGATCGTGTTCTGAAACGCAGCACGTATGGTTTCAGTGTTAATTGGGGTATCATCATTTGTTTTGTTGGAGATCAATTTTACGATAACTTGTGTAATCATGTTCATAAATGTTTGACTTTTGATAAGGTTTTGTAAATATTGATTTGAGTTTCTTGCCGCCAAATGCGGAAACGATTTTTCGTCAAAAAGTGCCGAATATGTAGCTGAATGAGACTTAATTTTATTTTGTTCAATTTTGGCCTTTTTTATTGGACACGCCGCCGAAATTGCCACGTGGTCGCCTTTACAGTTCACACAAATGGGGGTTTTGCTTTTGTCGGCATTACATTGTTTGAAGTTGTGTGGTCCCGAACAAATTGAACAAACATCATTGTTTTTACAGTAGCTAGCAATATGTTCAAACTGTAAGCATTTTAGGCACTGCTTTACAGGTGGAACATATTGTGACACCTCATGTCTCCAGGAATCGAGAAAGACGTGTTCTGGAAGTTGGGTTGATGCAAAAGTTACTGCAACAGTTTGAGTGGGAATATATGTAACCTGACCTCCCTCGACTCGCCTGCGCATAAAACGCCTCACTTGAACGACATTACGTGAGCTTCCAATCAGAGAAAATATTTTTTTGTTCGATAAGTTAACCGGGACTGACTTAACAACGCCGGTTATTTCTGTTCCTGAAGCGGGGATTGACGCATACAATGTCAACTCATCTAAAATTTTGCTGCTTAGAAACATGTTCGCATTGTTCGACAAGTCGAATGTAATGGCCACTTTATACCTATTGACCGGTCTCAAATGTAGCACTCCAGATACAGCATGCTTCCTGAGTGCCTACGACAAGGCGACTTTGTCATTGTCAGAGAACGGCCTTTGGTCGACTTGGTGTTTTAAAAAAACCACAAAGTCCTTACGGTCAGACGTTTCCGGATATTTCCTACTATATTCTTTTACCTTGTAGGGCCGGTACTTATCTGCCTCCTGCTCCATATCGGAGTCCTCCTCAGGATCGGAATTCCCTCCTGGATCAGTCGGATCTTTTTTTCTTTTTTTGGGCTTATCCTTCCGCCCCATCTTCAGTCTTTATGTACACACCTAACTATGTACAAGAAATATTTACAAAAACTCTACAGAAACTATGATAATTTACAATTTTTATACAATTTTCAAAAATATTTTCTTAAAGCGCGCCTTTACGGTTCGAATGTTTCCCCCGTAACGGTACATCAGCTGCTCGCTGCCTTTTTAATTCTATGCTATCGAGAGTAGGCTATAGATCATACCGCCTTGTTCTAAGCTGCCTTTTTAATTCTATGCTTTCGGGAGTAGGCTATAGATCATACCGCCTTGTTTTAAGTTGCCCTTATTCTATAATTTTTCATAAGCGCTTTGCATTCCTTATCGTTTAGCATTTTTGTGTCCGCTTTTATTTTGCATTACAAAAATGGCTGAAGCTGAAATTAAATTAACGAAGCTTACTAGGAAGCGTGCTACCTTCAAGGCAAAGATAACTAAAATAAATAAAAAAAAAATAAAAATTCATTTATTTCAAAATCTTTGCATACATTTGGTGCCGGGTCTTCCCAGTAAGTTATCCGAAGATACTTGTAGTGGGAATGACCCGCTACTTCCCCTCGTTTCCTTAAAAATAAGATTTGAAAGTAAAGAACTAGGTATTTGTGCTAAATCACTAAAGTTAATCAGAGAATTACAATCTAAAAATGTTAGACAATAGTATAACGCAAAATGAATTAATCAAAGAATTACAATCTAAGATGTTACCTAAAAATAAGTTTAGACAATAGTGTAAAGCAAATGAAACTAGAATAATTAGATTATTACTTGATAACCTTGATAATTATGTAAAGATGAATACCTGATAAAATGTGTGTGTGTATATGTGTGTGTGTGTGTGTGTGTGTGTGTGTGTGTGTGTGAGTGTGTGTGAGTAGGATTGATTCTGTCAAGTAAATATATCGGTTTGTTCCATCTATGTTATCCTTTCTAATAAAGATTCTACTTCGTCATAGCTTAAAGTTGTCAGCCATTTTGACAAAGATTCTTTGCATTTAAAAAGTGTTAGTGGATAGATGTTAAGAACATTATTTATTTTGTTGTAAAGGTAGCCACACTGAGATAAATACTGCCTTTGTGCGAAAGTAGTGCGAACAGGGTAGGAGGGTGAAACAGTGAGAGCCCTTCTCCTATTAAGGTGGGATTCATCATAAGGTAAGGATTTTTGGTGTTTTAATATTAAATGTAGTATGTAAAGTTTCCTAACTGAGAGAAGGCCGCAAATGTCGTATAGTGTTTTTGTGGGAAACCTGTAAGGCTTTGTGTACATTACCTTAATTAGTGATCTCTGAGAACGTTCAAGCTCAAGAAAGCTGGTCTTAGCACATCCACCCCAGACAGGTATGCAGTATGTAATTACTGATTCAGCTATCGCTTTATACACATTGTTCAGTAGGCTAGGTGGCATTACCTGTCTTAGGGATTTAAATACCCAGATCAGTTTACGAGTCCGTGCTATTAATAATTCCAGATGACAGTCCCAGCTTAGCCTTTGGTCTAACATGACTCCAAGATATTTGATTTGGGAGACTTTATTTATTATTGGACAAGCACAGGAGCCCTGACTGTAATCAGAGTTACAACAGTTATGGATCCTGATATGGGACGGGCAACTTAGCTGAGAGGATACATATGGTGCAAAACAAATGAAGTTTGTTTTTTGTGCATTTAGTGTTAGGAGATTTTTCGTGAGCCAGCTTGCAACTTTGGCTAATCCTATTTCAGTTTTTGCATATACATCATCCCAAGTTCTGCCAGTGAAGACGATGGCTGTGTCGTCCGCGTAGGCGAGTATCCTTCCCCCAACACCCCGTAGATTACAGAGCTCATTAATGTAAATCAGAAAGAGTGTTGGGCCAAGGACACTCCCCTGCGGGACTCCAAAAGTAAGGGTTTCTGCATCACTGGTGTAACAACCAATTTTAACTTGTTGAGTTCTTTCCTGAAGATAACTTTTGAAAAGTGAGAGAGCGACGCCCCTTATACCCATACCCTCAAGCCTGCGTATGAGAATGGGAATAGAAACCGTATCAAAGGCCTTCTTTAAATCTAAAAAGACCGAGATGCACTTATTACCCTTGTCTACCTCCTTAACAATAGTGCTAGTTAAATCTAGGATGGCATCTTGAGTTGATACCCTTTTTCTGAACCCGTATTGAGATTTAGATAGTAGTTCGTATTTATTTAGGTATTTTACAAGTCTGGTATTGAGCAGTTTTTCAATAATTTTTGAAATTGACGTAAGGACCGAAATAGGCCTGTAGTTCCCCACCTCAGCTCCATTTCCACTTTTGAATACAGGTGTCACTACGGCTTTTTTAAGGACACTCGGAAAGACCCCAGTAGTAAAGCAGAGGTTGGCGAGTTTACTGATTAGAGGGACGACTAAGTCTCTGGCACGCTTTAGGAAAGCAGTACTTATATCATCCCAACCCGGAGCACGCCCCGAGTCGAGTCCCATGAGAATGCTATCAACTTCTTGAGGATCCGAGTCCAGAAGAACGAAGGAGGATGAATGATCAGGGAGATCCATGAACGATGACAGCGTGTGAACGTCAAGCCCGTTCTGCCTAATAATGCTATCAGCTAGGTTTGGGCCAGTATTAACAAAATAACTATTAACTAAGCTGACGGCGGCCCGTGGTTGTGGGTTGATGTTGAGTAAATCAAGGTTTTTTGATCTTGCAGGTTTATATTGAGTGATTTCGTTTACCGTTCCCCAAAACTTTTTAGGATCATTAATTGATTTTTTTATTAGTTGACTATTGTAAAGTTTCTTAAGCTTTTTTATAAGATTTGAGCAGTAATTACGGAATCTTTTATAAGTAATAATAAGGATTATGTTTTCCGGGTTCTTCCTTAACTTAAGCTGCATACTGTTTCTAAGAGTGATGCACTTTAAGACCCCGGGAGTGATCCAAGGCTTAAGAATTCTTTTGTTGGAGGAGGTTGTAGTTATTTTAGAATTTGAATGGACAGCTTTTCTTATCATTTCAATTAATGCAATAGCGTACAATTCAGGATCGCGGTAAATATTTAGGTAAGAGACGTCACCAGCAGCGAGAGCTTTATAGGCATTATCAAAATTTACAATAAGTTTAGTGTTTTGTGAAATTGTGCGTTTTGCCGTGGTAGAAATCTTAAGAAGAACTATCTTATGATCTGTGATTGTGGTATTCAATATTGCAATAGAAAAGGTGTGCAGATTGCAGTCTGTTTTTATCATCACATGGTCAAGGCAGCTGTCTATCCGCGTAGGTAGCATATGCCCAGGAAGGAGACCATATGTGGCTAATTGATTTAAATAATTGAGCCTGTTTCTTCGTTCATGAGATTTCTCGTCATCCGTAACGATTAAGTTTATATTAATGTCCCCAATCACTGTGATAGTTGTATAGTTTTTTATGGATTCAAGGTGAGTATTTAGCGATGTAATAAAATTTTCTGCATTTTTATGAGAGGGGGAACGATAAATACCAAGAAAAGCATGATTTTTTATTTCGATTTGTATACCAGTTGCATCTGTAAGATTGAGCTCTGTTATTTTAGCCTGGATTGTGTTTTTTATATAGATGACCACACCATCATTTTGATTGAGTGTAATGGTTGATTGATATGAGGTATAATTGGTAAGTTGAGGTATGTTTTTATATTGGGTTAGCCTGCACTCTGTGAGGATAAGAATGTCACAGTCTAAGTTAAGTTGCATCAATGTTATTTGTAAGTCATCTAGGTTTTTATAAACGCTACGTATATTTTGAGTTAAAACAATAAGATTTTTATATGTGTTATCGGTAAAATGTTTTGGTAAATCTTGTACGTTGCAATTTATTGAGTCCGATATTTTAATTTGGTCTAATTCTTTTAGTGTTTGGTGACTATCCATTTGAGTATGTTACAATTTGGAGGGGTGCATCGACAAGGTAGCGGTTTTTTATATATAAAAAGTGGTATATGTAAGGATTTGAAAGCTCACGCCTAAGCGTAGCAATCACAGTTTTTATACTGAGAACTTTAAATATTTTTAAATAGTATTTATCTTGGCTGAGTATTATTTTAGATTGCTTGGCATTTTTGGCAGGAAGATTTACATATGATTGTGGGCTTTGGATGTATGGTCTAGAATGTTCTATTAGAGCCAATGGCTGGATGGATTTTGAGTTTGTGTGTGTGAGTTGATGTGTTATTGGGTGTGTGTAAGTATGTAAGAAGAAATTACAGTTGTTGCGTTTAGTGTGTACCGATACAAGATTTTGCGCGTAATACAAGATGAGGCAAACAAGGCATAAATAGATCGTAATGGCAACATGGATGAGTCTTGACACTAAATGAGTCAAAATAAAAATTTGCAGATAACAGAGCAAGGTCTCGCCAGTTATGCCAAATTCGACAGACCAATCGATCTGCATAAGAAAAGTAAATACCATGAAAGACAATACAGTGAAAGTCACTCTAGAAAGCGGTAGAACACACGGGGTTACAACTTGGAGTAGTCAGTCCTTTGAAAGTAGTTGCTGCACTTGATCTTCATTATGTATGAGGATAGTTGGAGAGTTTTCATTTCTTCGGACATAAACTCTGCCGTATGAGGTCCAGCAGAACTTGTACCCCTTTGACTTCTTTAGATCTCTCGCTAAGAAGTGGAGACGCGATCCTCTGGCCGTAAGATGTTCGGACAAAAATATGGGTGTATCCTCACTAGTTTTGAAGCCGAGATGCTTGGCACTCAGTTTTTGTTGAGGGACGGTGTTAAAAGTTTTAGCCTTTTTCAGCATATCTGCCTTAAGCAAGGCTGAGGTGGTTTCGACAATGATAGGAGTGTTTTTTTGGTTCTGGTTTTTACCTTTCACCCTATAGATGTCCTTGATGTTTCCAGGATCCATTTTACATTCCACAGTCTCAGAAAGACGTAGGACCATACTAATCAAGTCCTGCTTTGTTTCATCCACTTTCTTCGGCACGTTTTTTATCTGAAAATTGGTTTTTCGCGCATCGCATTGAGCGTCCTCCAGCTTGCTTTCAAGGTATAATATATATTGCCGATCATCTCTTGCTTGGTTTTCCAATGAAATCATTTTGTTTTGAAGTTCTTCATTCTGGTCGGATAGGGCGCGAACGGCGTTCTCTATGTTTAGGTTTGTTTCTCTTAGTTCCCGTATAGTGTTTCTGATCTCAGATAGTTCCTCGGAATGTTGTTTAGAGTGATAGGTTATTAACTTTCTCATTTCCTCCTTAAAGTCCTGGAATTGAGTAACAAAATCACTTATATCTTCCTGTCTATGTGGGCGCTGAGTGACATAGTCAGGTGAACTATTCTCCGACAATACGATCGACATGTCGTGTTCGTCGTGTTTCTCAGTCATGATCAGACGTCGGCGGCGGGGCCCGCGCGGTGGCAACACCAGGAGCGCAGCGCTTGCAGGAGTGAGGCGCACGCACGGTGCAGGTTCACGCACACAGCGACGGCGGGCAGTCTGTGTCGTCACAGCGCGGCGCACAAAACAGGTAGCGCGCACGACGCAGTCAACGCAGCAGCGACGATACCAGGAGCGCAGAGCTTGAAGGAGCGAAATCGCGCGGACAGGTTACCTGGCGGCGCGTGACGTCAGCAGGCAGTGTCGTCACAACGTTGTCGCGCGGAAACGGGCGGCAGCTGGCTCACACCTCCTTATATCTTATGCACTCCTATTTTTATAACTTGAATTTAGTGACTTTAAATTAGTTTAAATTCTTTAAATATAAAATTAACACAGACTTTAGAGTCTAATCGATAACGAGGTCCGGGGGGAAGAGGAAAATAACTAACTTCGATAAATATATTAAAATACTTCTGAGCTGTGAAAAATTATCAGACTTGCAGCGAATCGATTTAGAAGGCCGTTTTAGCGTATTTAATCGACTGTATCCTGAATTTGATAAATTACAGACGGAAATCGAGATGCTTACTGACACGCCGGACGAGACGTTTGCTTGCCGCGAGGAAATGGAGTCACAGTACTACTTGCTGGTCGCTCAGGCTCGTACTATGTTGGAAAAAGCTGACCAATCACGTAGGGAACCAGAGTTCCAAGATGCACAGGTTGGGAATAAAAATAATTATGTACGCTTACCTAAAATAAATCTTCCTCACTTTAACGGTAGCTATCAGTATTGGTTAGAGTATAAAGAAACTTACCTTTCGATGATACACACTGCAGAAAATCTTGATAATATTAGCAAGTTCCACTACCTCCGCGCCTCTCTTCAAGGAGATGCGGCCTTGGTAATCAAAAATATCGATTTTAATAATGACAATTATACTGTAGCATGGAAGCAACTTTGTGAGCGGTATGATAATAATCGGTCTTTAATAAATAATCATATTCAAGCGTTGTTTAATGCAGAATCTATCAGAAAAGAGTCAAGTAAAGGTTTACGTAATATTGTAGACTTAACGAACAAAAATATTAGGGCACTTACGTCATTAAAAGCTACCAATAGTTGGGATATTTTTGTGATTTACATGATGTCTAGTAAATTGGACATTGAGACTTGTCGTCACTGGGAGCAACATGTCAATGGCTTAGTAGACTTACCTACTTTGGATGAATTCTGTAAGTTTTTGAATGACAGAGCTACTATCTTAGAGACAATTGAGGAAAAATGTAAATCTCTTGAATCCAACAAAACAAAAAGCTTTGTAGTTGCCACTAATACCACAAAAAATGCACAAAACGTAAAATCAACAGTAATTAAATGTCCTCTTTGTGGTAAAGGTCATTTCCTTTTTACTTGCGAAACTTTTAGACAATTAAACATTGAAACTCGTATACAAAGGGCAAAAGAATATAAGGTTTGCTTGAACTGTCTTCGGCCAGGCCACTGGCATCAAAAATGCAGTCTTTCACACTGCAAATATTGCAAAGAAAAACATAATACACTCTTACACTTAGAACAGCCACCTGAGCACACTCCAGGAAATCCTCCGTTAGAAAGTACTGTTGCTTTGGCTACTTACATTCCGAATCCTGCTACACCTTCGCGTTCTTTGTTTTCCACAGCTGTCGTCAAAGTGGTGGATAGTGAGGGCAATAGACATGACGCAAGATTGCTTCTCGACAACGCTAGTTCTGCGAACCTGATATCGGAATCCTTCTGTGGAAAGCTGGGCTTACCACGTCGTAAGGTATACTCCACGGTTACAGGTGTTAACAATCAGACCTCTTCAAGTACTGTGTCTTGTACGCTCACCATTGAGTCTTATTACAGTGACTATACGGTCGACATAGATTGTAAAATCTTACCTGAGATAACCATGGTTATGCCGTCTTCTTACATCAATTTTGATCATATCCCTCTTCCGTCGGGAGTACAATTAGCTGATCCCTCTTTTAATATACCGTCAGTTATCGACATTCTGGTTGGTGTCGAGGTATTTTGGGACGTTTTCACATTCTCTTCGATGAATCTCAAGAAAGCACAATTGTACGAAACCAAATTAGGTTGGATAGTCTCCAGGTACGTCGCTCGTCCTCAGACTATTTCGTCAACCGCTCATGTTTGTAACTTCCTTGATAGTGACATAAACTATAACATAGAAAAGTTTTGGGAACTTGATACTGTCTCCGCAAAACACTCCTTCTCAGCTGAAGAACGGGCCTGTGAACAAAGTTTCTCAGAAACTACCTATCGCAAGGATGATGGTCGCTTCGTCGTCACCATGCCTCTTAAAGAAGACCCACAAGTTCTAGGTGATTCGTATTCGATGGCCAAACTTCGATTCTTGTCTTTGGAACGCAAATTTCAGCGCAATTCTTTTTTCAAGGAAACCTACACAGATTTTATGCGCGAATATGAAGCTCTTGGCCACATGTCTGAAAACAAATCACAGACTTCTTCACGTGATGGCAGGGTAAACTGCTTCGCACCTCATCATGGTGTGGTTCGAGAAACCAGCACCACTACAAAGCATCGCACTGTCTTCGATTTTTCCGCTCCTACATCGTCGGGAAAATCTCTTAATGAGATCCAAATGGTGGGTCCCGTAGTGCAAGATGACCTTCTTTCAATAATACTCAGGTTTCGTCAGCATAAATTTGTCGTCTCAGGCGATATCGAAAAGATGTACAGGGCGATTGAAATCAACCCTAATCAACGCTCTCTTCAACAGATCATTTTTCGATATGATGTCACAGAACCCTTAAAAACTTACACACTCAATACGGTGACGTATGGTACGGCATCAGCACCATACCTTGCTACCAAATGTCTGGTAAGTTTAGCAACGCCTGACCTTGACGACGACGTCAAAAGAGCGATTCAACGTGACTTCTACGTTGATGACTTCCTCAGTGGAGGATCTTCTATTCAACAAACGGTTGAAATCTGCAAACAGGTCTTATCTGTCTTAGCATCAGCTAAATTCAATTTGCGTAAGTGGCAATCAAATTGTCCAGAAATTCTTAAAGAAATAGCTAACGTAGATGCGCCTTCTTTATCCTCATTGGATTTGTCTAATAGCACAAACGTGTCTTCAAAAACCCTTGGACTTAACTGGCTGTGCAACTCCGACGTCTTGTCGTTTTCTATTGGCATCGAACATAACAATAGAGTTACGAAGCGTCATATCTTGTCTGTCATCAGCCAAATATTTGATCCACTGGGCCTGGTAGGTCCATGTGTGGTCGAAGCAAAGATTATCATGCAGAAGCTATGGGCTAGTCACAAACTTAACTGGGACGATGAAGTCTCATCGGACATAAAGGAATTGTGGTCATCATTTGTGACTACTTTACCTGCTCTCAATAATTTACGGATTCCTCGATGGGTTATTGCTGATGACACGGCGTCACTGGAGCTGCACGTCTTTACAGATGCGTCCGAACGCGCCTACGGGTCTTGCGTATACATTAGATCGGTCAGCAGTAAAGGCGATGTTAGTGTCAGATTATTAGTGTCAAAAAACAGAGTAGCGCCATTGAAACCAACGACAATACCCCGCCTTGAACTTTGCGCAGCCTTGCTTGGTGCAAGACTGTGTTCTAAAGTTATCGGGTCACTTACCGTCCAATTGGACAAAATTCATTACTGGTGCGATTCCACAATCGTGTTGGGTTGGCTTTCCACGCCATCGCAACAGCTTAAACCTTTTGTACGTAATCGCGTCAGTGAAATTCAAGAGAGCACACACAGACATTCATGGAGCTATGTTCCATCCAAAGACAACCCGGCAGATCTTGTTTCACGTGGGTTAAATGCTGACCTCATCAGTGGATCAGAACTTTGGTGGTCGGGGCCTTCGTTTTTAACAAAAAATGAAGTTCATTGGCCAAAAATCCCGAACAACAACGTGAAACAGGATCTACCAGAGGTCGTTTGTCTTACAAATAATGATGATACTGCTTCTATAAGATCACCCGTTCATGACTTGCTTCAAAGATATTCGGACATTCACAAACTTCAAAGGATTGTGGCATATATACATCGGTTTGTTCACAATTCTCGTAATAAAAATATTCAAATTACAGGCTCACTTTCTGTAACAGAACTACAAAATTCGATGAATTTCATATTACGTAACGCGCAACTGGAAATGTTTCCGGAGGAATGCGCAGTCCTTAAGTCTGGTAAACCATTACCACGTAAAAATCGTTTAATTTCTTACTCTCCTTTCCTAGATTCCGCAAATATAGTAAGAGTAGGGGGGAGGCTTGGTAACTCACCCTATAGCTACGACGTTAAGCATCCTATTTTGCTATGTAGCAAGCATCATATAACTCATATTATCTTCCAAAAGCAACATAAAGATTTATTTCACGCCGGACCCCAGTTGTTGCTGGCAAACATCAGGCAAACATATTGGCCTTTAGGAGGCAAAAACCTATCTAAATCCATTGTCAAAAAGTGCGTCAAGTGTTTCAGATTCAGAGCTCAAGAAGCTCGCCCTATAATGGGTCAGCTCCCTTCAAATCGCACAGAACTAGAGTATCCTTTCTTAAATTGTAGTGTTGACTATGCTGGGCCAATAATGATAGCTGACCGTAGAGGAAGGGGTTGTAGACTTATAAAATCCTACCTATGCATATTCGTTTGTTTCGCGGTAAAGGCTGTGCATCTGGAACTTGTGACAGACCTCACAAAAGAAGCCTTCCTGGCCGCTCTCACTCGTTTCACATCCCGCCGCGGAAAGCCAGCGAGCATCACGTCCGACAACGGTACCAATTTTGTTGGTGGTAGCAACGATTTGCAAAAATTCGTACTCGAATCTAACGTAGCAGCTGATATAGCCTTACAAGGTATTCAATTTATCTTTACGCCCGCTTATAGTCCCCATTTTAATGGCATGGCAGAAGCTGCCGTACGTTCTACAAAACATCATCTACGACGTTTACTTAATCTTACTCATTTGACCTACGAAGAGATGGCTACTTGTTTGACTCAAATTGAGGCCGTCTTAAATTCGCGACCTCTAACGCCGCTCTCCCATG
This sequence comes from Keiferia lycopersicella, assembly GCA_029255805.1. Classification (NCBI taxonomy): domain Eukaryota; kingdom Metazoa; phylum Arthropoda; class Insecta; order Lepidoptera; family Gelechiidae; genus Keiferia; species Keiferia lycopersicella. Next base: position 3,046,442 of record JARACZ010000018.1, read on the forward strand.
ATCCTCTTGATTTTACCGCTTTGACTCCTTCCCACTTCTTAATTGGGCGACCACTTATGACTGTTCCGCATCCATCGGTGACAGACTCCAACATCAATCGCATAGAGCGCTTCAAACGCATAGAGTACATCAAACAACACTTTTGGACTCGCTTCAGCACAGAATACATCACACAACTGCAACAGCGAACCAAGTGGCAAACCTCTGCAAACGAGCTCAGAATGGGCGCCTTAGTACTGATTAAGGACAAAGCTCTGCCACCTCTTCTATGGCTGCTGGGACGCGTCGTGAAGATCTACCCCGGAAACGATGGCATCACACGGGTCGCCGAACTGAAAACCAAGAAAGGCACGATACGCCGAGCTTTCAACAACATCTGCCCACTTCCACTTCATTGAAGTACTTCAACCCCGGGAGTATGTTGAGTGCAACGGAACGCACCAGCCGACAGCCCCGCGGGGTGCGGGGGCGCAACTGTCAATTCACTTCTTCACATTCGCTCATCGCGACGATTTGATCTCTTTAATAAGATTTTGGCTTTTATATCAGCATTTACAATACAGTCTACTATATACAACGAAGTCCATCTTTTATTGCAACACCAGCGATACCTTAGGACACTAACAGTCTACGTTCTTTAATTTAAAGAAATATAATTTGCTGTTCTTGATAATACATTTTAGTCAAGCCAAATAGCAGTTAGGTATTTCATTTTCTATGCAACAACCACTTTTTATAACAATTATACATGTTATAAAGCATTTGTTTAAAAGCATGTTTCAAATAATTATTTCTATCAAAAAATACGATCTTGACCGAGAAAAGCGTAAAAATTTGCGAATCCTGCTTCCGGAATTTTTAAAATTTCAGTGTACTAAATCGTTCATTTGGTTTTCCAATCAATACAGATTTATGTAAACGAAAACTTTAAGCGATTACGCAGATGACCCCATTTTGTAATCATTCAAATATTTTATTCCACTTAACACATAAATTAGCAAAGTTTATTATAAAGTCTCTTTTATAAAGATTAGCTTCTGTCCAATAACGATAGCAAATTGCAAGAAGGTTATCCTAGAGGACGAAACTCATACTGAGCTGTCGTAAGACATTCATAAGACCGATGCCTCACAAACTCGCACCAGTAAACTGTTTCTTTTAAGTGACTTCCGGTAGTGGTCGACAGAATCATCGGAAAAGGGTATGTAGAAATGCGTAAGTACCTTTAAAAATAAAGTCTCCATCTACCCACCCGAAAAACATCAGTTGTTCCGTGATCATGGCATAAGTAACTAGGTCGAAATATCTGACAATTCATCAAAATTGTAACGCGGTAAGAATCCCATCTTAAGACGCTGTTATGAAGGAAGGCCAACGAAAAGCGTTACTTTCGATTCATTTTTTAAGCCTGTTACTGATGCTACCAAGACTTCAAAAAAATATATGACATACTCGAAGATATTATCTAGTAGTAACACTATCGTATGACTCGATTGGTTTGACATATTTTAATAAAAAAAATCTCAAAAAGAGCATTAAAAATATTTTCAAACCAATTTTATCGTAATTTGGACTACTATTGTGATATAGTTTCTTGATGTACGTAGAATATTCCTATTTCAATGTCCTATAAATTATACCATTAGGTTTTAGTGAATGAACAGATTTTAATTCAACAAATCATTTTTTCCAAAAATTAGAACGGTTCTCGCCGACAAACCAACCTCCCGATGACATCCCGCACCGCCCGCTACCCCGCCAGTACCCAAATGGCTCTTGCCAGCGCCGGTACTGTGTCAAAATTTCCCGCAAAATTGACAAATATTTTTTCGTAATTATTACGTCGCTCATTTTACTTATGACGTTAGTGACATGGACAGATTGCTTGATAAAATACTTTATGGCTGACACCAAAAGGCGTAATTTAAGTATGCGCTTATTATTACGTCGGTTACGTCTTTTGGCGAGTCGAGCAAAAATTGATCGTAGCTGTCGCTTCAGCTAGCCTTGACGAGAGACGATATTTTATCTATATGATAATAAAAAGCAAAAGTCTAACCAAGCCTTTTTACTTATAATGAGAAAGGAATGATACATAAACATACCTAGTAATTCACTTTGAATATTTACAGTGTGTATTCTAAACATGAGTAACGTTTGTACAGTAGGTACCAAGTAATTTTTAATACCTATTATCTTTTCAAGATAACTTTTGGTTGATAGGTTATCTAAACAATTTTCCCCCAAGAACTTATTACAGAAACCGACACAGCGGTGCCAAATTAGATCCAGTCGGTGGTCATTCAACCACAGACCAGAGATGTCTTGTGCGCGCACGCAAATATATTGTTTTCTTTGTGCGTTAACTTTTCGGACGGAGCGAATAGTGATATTTTTTAAGTCTGAAGACGATATTGCTTACGTACGCCATGATCTAGCCACGTATATATAATCTGTGATACCCATACGCTGTTCTGTGGTCGGGATGGTATGGGATTCAGACATATAAACAAAACTACATCAGAGAGCAGTCTTACCAGCTTCTTCACAATTACAAAATTTTTGCGCTGCTCTTTGTCACGCTTTTGACACATCGCTGACTGCTGCTTACTCCGCTCGTACGACTCGTGGGTTGAACACGAGAATGAATGTTTATGAGAATGAACACGAGATGTCACTACACACACTACTCCTACACGAACACGAACTGCAAAAAACCTTAGTTTCGAAAATAAAGTAGTTTTACTTTCTTTGGTATAGTTGAATGTTTTGACGAATTCTTGATTTAAGGTGACAGCTGTGAAACTAAAACCTGAGTTATCTCGAAAACTATGCATGCCAGACTGTAAGTTTTTTAGGGTAATATGGCACTTTCTATGTAAGAGTAGTATAAAAAGTTTAATTAGATGGTGCGGTTTAGGAGCTGAGTATGAACTTTTATGTTAATACTGAAGCTTCCATCAAAGAGATAACATTATAGTAATACCCAGTATCCCGTTGCGCACCATCAATATTTCCTTAAAATAACGTGGCACTTGACATATTCTTCAGAACAAAATAAAAAGGTGGTCTGTGGCCCTAGAAAGTCCCTAATTGTGGGCTTGACGAGATATTTTTATGGAATAAATGAGGAAGTTGACTAAATGTAAAAGTAGACCAAATGAAAATTTGGAACAAATGAGGTAGTGAAATAAATAACAAGAAAAGTAGGAATTCAATAAAGCGCATGTGAGTGAGGCTAGGCTTAGGACAATTGTGGACTAAATAGGGGCCCAATTTTAATTTTAATATTATCAAACAAGTCCTAAAATAATATGAGTAGGTACCGAAACTGAGTAATTTTTTCTCTACTTTGCGCCGTTTTTGAGGTATTTTCACTTTTAATTTGCATTCTTTATAATTTTCGCAAAAGTTATTTTTTTGAAATGTTTAATTCGCGTTTGCGAATGGCAATTATCTGTCACGTACTTTACTTACGTACGCTTATCTGTCACGTACGCGTACTTTTTTCCATTCTTTATTGCATCTTTTTGTTTTTTATCCGACCAGCTTGGAAAAAGGGTTATGTTTTATATGAGATGGGGCACTTATCTAAAGTCTTTTGTAAGCTTTTTAGTTTTATTTTCGCTGTAATAACATAGACCCATGTTATTACAGCGAAGTTTTAAGTTCTCTGTGGCTGTGGATGTAGAAGAAAGAATAAGTTAATTTTCGAATTTTCTTCAGATTACCCCGGGTTTTCTTGCCTGTGATCCTATTTAAAAAGTATTTGTTCGCCATCTCTTTCACGCTCGTTTACTCACCTACATTGCTTTTCCGTTCTAGCATCATACTTCAGAAATTCATCTAACATCCGGCTTACGTTAAAAAATTATCGTTCAGTTGTCCATTCGTTTCATCTTACAGTTGTTCGTCTCATCTTACAAATCATCCCACATACATGATGTAAATACTAGTATTTCACGGGGTACAGCCCAAGTCGACGGTTGTTGGCACTTAAGCCGGCGGCATAAACAGAAGAAAACAATGAAGTACCTACCTATAGCAAGAAGCAGGCGTGACTGAGGACTCCAATGCAAAACGCCATTTAACATTTTAGTTAAATATCATTTTCGAATATTAAAAACGAATGGAAACGAAAAGTGCATATATCTTGAGAACAGTATATCGTATAGCAAATATAACTGAAATTTCGTACTCAAATTTTTGGACTTGGGACATTTTCCGACTTTCGACCATTTTCTATCAAAATTGAAATAATTGTTTACACCGTTTGATTCATAATCATCTTTTTTACAATCTATTCGTACTTTTTTTAACTTTACAGAATCTGAATTGGGTCGGCTAGATTTTTTTTTCATATTTCGACCTATGTTCCAGGGGGAAAGTTGTTCAGTTTCAAGGACAGGTTCATAAAAGGAGCTTAGTACCTATCCTAACATCCTTTGTAATTAAATTTGTGTGTTTTAACTAGTCATTACGTTCTTTTAAGGCCTTCCTCCTCTTCTGCGTCCATCCATCTACCCACATTCATATTTCGTTTTGTCGCATTATCACAAAAAAATAATAATTCACGGTAGAAGTAAAAGTTCCATGGCCGGGATAAAGCTCAAATATATTTAAAAGGTGGTCGGACTGCGGTCATATCCATAAGACACACGACGTACGGGTGCGTAGTGTGCGAGCGCCGGATGATGTGTCTGAGCGCGGGGAGCGCGGGCGGCCCCCCCCGCCTCACCCCCTGAAATCGTGATTTGAGCAGCAACTCCTCGCATTATTGTGAAATCACATCAGTAGTCCGTATAGACGTAGTTTGATTCCAACTTTGGCAAGAACACTTTCTAGCCAGGAGATTTGAATCAAAAGCGAAACAGATGTCTATTTATTTTGCAAATATACTCTTCGTCTTTTGTACTTCAGTACTCTTTTACCAGCGTAAAATTAAAACTAGACCAAACTCCACTCTGCAAAGTTTACGTACTGGCTTAAAAACAACCGTGTATAAAAAAAACCTGAATGCAAGTTTTATTTCCCTCTGTTTTTCTAGAAAAGCAACAGATCTTGAGCGGCGGCCGTTAGGGCGGTAACGACTGGTGTTAACAAGCGCGTTCTCATTACCACGCAGTTACTGTAATGACTTGCCACTGCTTTATGCTGCCCTGGTACTTGACGCGGACACGTTTAAAAAATAAGTAGAAAAACTGAACTGACAGACTATAAATAAGTAAACATTTTTTTTTAAATATTTGTTCTTAGTTTGTATGTTTTCTACCCAAAGCCCAAAGATCCCTGGTACTTGATGTGAAGACGTTTAAAAAAATAAGTAAAAACACTGAACTGCTAGAAATAAGTAGAAAGAATTACTGTCCCGATGATATAGCGGGTACTACTGCCTTCTACGCAGAGGTTCGTGAGTTCGATTCTCACTGGACACAAATACTTTTTCATATATTTGTGTTTAGCTTGAATGTTTTCTACCCACAGATTACTCCAGTCTGATTAAAGGCGGAAGAACCACAACACAACTTATAATCACGCTTCTATCTCATGAGGGATAAACAGAGCCTCAATGAATGTACTCAATTGATTATTTTAATAAACAGAGCCTCAGCAAATGTACAATCGGTAATTTTATGAAGAAGTTGTGGCCATTTTCATAGTAAGTATGAAATATTAAAGATTAGCCTTACAAACCTTTGTCACATATAAAATTTTTGATTTTCTGAAATCGCTTGAGCGGCCTACCTACAATTCATAATTCATATACTAAACTTTGACTTAGAAACAACCAAATTTCGGCCTAACAAAGCTCTATTAAACACGCAAACTACAATTTACTATAAGAAATGTCGGTTTTAAATTGCTCAGGCGTATCCAAATTTGATTATAAATGATGAGAATTATCTTCGTGCCTGCCACCGGTTGGCACACGACGTTACTGCTACAAGGAAACGCAGGAATGTCAAAAAATCTACAACTTGTATTGTGGTAAGAAGATTGAAGACACGCGTTGTGCGTAGGCGTAAATTATATACATTTAAATTATTTACTTTACATTTCGTTTGGGTCAAAAGGAAGGTTACGTTTTTCGAGAATATGTATTTTGTATGTATATGGGCTTTGCAGTGTGATGCCGGCTTAGAATAGCATCACCCCATTTCTTTTCGCGGATGTTGTAAGAGGCAACTAAAAGGGACTCGAGTCATGTCATGCCCACATCTGAACTGACACTTAAACCGTCATTGTAAGTCCCCTGTCTCGAATTTTGCGGACAGAGGGGCCAGAGCACGAGAACGACCTGAGGTTTTTTTTTCGTGTAGAACACCGAGTCGATCAACGCCCCATGCAACCTAGTGTCAGAATTTTTAACCACCTTCTACATGCAGGCTTCTGACATGTTTGTGTAACGACCGCCGACTAAGTAATCATAGATAGCAACCGGGACCTATAACGTACCATCTGAAACACGGAATCATCTTACTTACGGACAATCGGGTGGTTCAGCCCGCAATGTCCAAACCAGACTGAGAACCAACTCACAAAGTGATAGATATCAACTTTGTGCGTGACCCACAGAGAATCAAACCCGGAGCCTTCTGCGTCAAAGGCAGTCGCACTACCATTGCGCCACATCGGTCGTCAGCCTGAGCTACCAATGCAGCTCTAATTACGAACGCCGTAGAAACAGTTCCCCGAACTGTACTCGACAGTACAATACAAGGATCTCCTTGGCACAAGAAAGCCATTATGACATTCCAAGCTCTGCACGTTGAGAGTCGGTGACTGATTTGACCCACTGGGTCTAATTTGATGCCGGCTGTACCGTGTAATGCCCCATTTATTCCCGCAGGTGTTGTACAAGGCAACCAAGGGCGTCGATGGTTTCATGTGTATAACAATTTTAGGCGACAGGCTGACAACCTGTCACTACAGTGATACACGAATCATCTGAAAGAGCCATCCAAAACTCGTCATAAATACGACCTTAATTTTACGATTATTAATGCTTTCCTTACTCCGCAAGGGATAATGACGTGGCTTGTGTGTATTTGTGTGAGTCTATTTTGTTGACTTTAATTTTTCATATTTGTGCTGGACATGTATGCCAAATGAACATGCAAAGATGGGAAAATAGCCATTGATATTTGATGTACTAACGACGTCTTATAATTCGATAGAGTCGACTTCACGCACTAAAAATCATTATTCATGCGGTGTAGCGGAGCCGATATGGCCCGCTGGCTGCTTTACAGCTGGTGCCTGATTTTAGAAGAAATAATTAAACCAAGCTCTCTTGTCGCAACTATATTGACACTCAGTCAAAAAACATGATCTTGTCCAAGAAAAAAGTAATAAAAATACAACATTAATCATACAAAAAGGTGCCCTTCCGCATATGAGGCGTTACCTCCCTCTGAGACATTCTATTTAAGGTTTGAAATGCAAGCGAGAGCGCAGAACGAGCGACAAAGACGCACAATAGGCTTCCGCGTTCGGAAGCGTATATCTATCAAACCATTAAAATTTATTTTGAGAAATGCAACCACTCCATCAGTTTTTCCTACGACGTTGTCGCGTTTAACATATCGTCAGTTTTCAGACGACCGATTTTTTAAAATTTATGGCGAGTCAGTAGGTCCTATTGGCTGTGGGTCAAACTTTTAACCAATTCTACGTTTATTATGCTCGTGGTTCTCTAAAACCGCTTCTTGTATTACGCACTGGAGATTTTAAGCAGGTTTTGAACAACTTGGCATGGAGCCAAAGTGTTACTGTAATCAAACTGTGCGTTGAAATTTTGTTTTGTTCAGATTCAAGTGTAATTTTCCTGCCATGGTGTTCAGTTTCTTAATAACTGACTGAATTAAGTATAGTTTATAAAATATAGCTTGATACCTGCGACGTGTGATAAATCCAAAAGAGAAGTAAGCAAAGGAAACTGGAACTTATGTCATAGCATTTGCCCGAGATTGACAGATGTCAGAAATATCAAGCTAAATTTTACAAACTTACAAATTTTATAAACTTTTTAAATTTTATTTAAAAAAGTCTAGCCCCAAAATAGAATCTTGTAGTTTTTAGGTTGTGCTTACACATATCGCACAACGGAGCGCTATTTTAGCCCATTGGTACCGCATTATTACATCAGATGTCAGATGCAAGGAAATTTACCCATACTAGATGCTGCAACAAAGTCAGTTTTTAATATGGAGAATATAAAATTTTCTTACATCTGACAGACGCATGCGTTACGGAATTACGGCATTAAATAGATTCGCTTTAGACAGCTAGGTTTTATTAATAGCTTGTCCTCACACCATAATAAACAAACAAATTAGGTAGGTATCTTAAATTGCTTTCAAAATACTTTACTCCGTTTTTCTATGTCACCAATTTAAAATCATTTTTATAATGATTCAAAAAAGTACTAAGTAGACAAAATTATAGCTACAAAAATGTCACTCAATAACGGTACAAAAAGATTCAAAAAACTCTAGGCTGTCACAGTGCGATGAATATTTGAAGATGTCATTAAGTTTTGGCACCTAAACGTAAAGTGTTGGTCGTAGGATTCATTAAAATAATGACAACTGCGGAGCTGTCACCCCTTTGGAGGAACAGGGCGCTCGTTAAGACATAAAGAAAGGTGTGATTACAAAAAAACTTGGAAGTGTTTAAGACAGTGTTTACGTTTAATGGTACAGTATGGCAATCGTCGGATATATGGAAGCGTCGGTGGCCAAGTGGTTAGGACACCAGTCTTACAATCGTGTGACCCGCGTTCGATCCCCGCCATGTGCCAATGTGTTTTTACTCACGTACATTTACCGACTGCTCTTACGATGAAGGAAAAACATCGTGATGAAACCCACATTCAAATAAAATTTGAATTCAGGTGATATTTGAATGTGACTTAACCTAGGAATCGGGCCAGGTTACCTTCGGGTTGCAGAGGTCAGATGGCAGGAAGAATGGAAATCTCTCCACCAACAACACGACTCTAACTCTTAAGGCGGATCGCAGACTTAACGCACGACGGAGCGCAAAAATATCGCAGCGGTCCATCAGATACTACAACCGCTCAACCGTTGTTGACGCAACGCTATCGCAGCGTCATTCGTCGAGTGCGGTTTTTGGTATAAGGAGTGTCGTTTCTAGTATGGATCTGACAGACCGCTGCGTTATTTTTTTATATATCAAATAATACTTTAGCTACTCCCTCGCATAGCGACTCTTAGTGAGGCTTGCCTATGAACTAATGTGAGTTAACGTTAGCCGTGTGATGCCGGCTTAGAATAGCATCACCCCACATCCTTCCCGCGGGTGTCGTAAAAGCCGACTAAGGGACTCGAGGGTATTGGTGTATCACAATTTTTAGGCGACAGGCTGACAACCTGTCACTATAGTGATACACAATGTTTTCTGAAACAACCTTGGAAAACAATCCTCAAAAAATGTCAGACGTGGCGATAGCGACCGTATTCTTACGGTCGTTAACGTTCTGCCTACCCTGCAAGGGATAAAAGCGTGATATGTGTACGTGTATGTATGAGTTAACGTCTTCTAAAGCTGTCCAATTTAAACCAGTCAATCCCAATGTAGCAAACCCTAATCCAGACGTCTGTAAGTTTTGATATTCTTCGAATGTGACTGGTAAAATAAAATCTTTATTACATTTTTCAGACATTTTATTGTCCTTACGATTTTGTTTTCTTAAAATATTTTATTTAGCCCTTCACAAAATTATGTCTTGAGCAATAAAATTTGAATAACAAGTGTGCGGTGAATAAAAACAGCGTAGTAAAGTTTGAATACAAATTGTCTCACGTAAAAATAACTTTTATTTATTTGGGTACTCAGAATTTGCCATTTTCAATGAAGAGGTACTCTGAGCATAATTTGCTATGACTTAACCCATGCGTCTATTGTACTCCACAAAGGCAGATTGCACACTTAACGCACGACGGAGCGCTAATAATATCGCAGCGGTTTGTCAAAACCATACTAGAAACGTCACTACCCATACTAAAACCGCACTCGACGAACGATACTGCGATATCTCTGCGTCAACAGCGGTTGAGCGGTTTTAGTATGAGGATTGATATTTCTAGTATGGGTCTGACAGACCGCTGCGATGTTTTATCGCGTCGTGCGTCAAGTGTGCGATCCGCTTAAGCTATTGCAGGTGAATTATTATTATTATCAGCCTACACTGTTCCACTGCCGGGCAAAGGCCTCCCCACACTCCTTCCACTTATCTCGATCCCTACCAACCTCCCACCAGTTTTTGTCGTAAGCATCCAGATCGTCTCGCCATCTTTTGCGAGGTCTACCCCGTCGGCGTTGTCCATGAGGACCTATTGGGTGACAAGGTGTGCCCATCGCTCCGGGTGAATAAGATTTAAAAAATGTTGCTTCTGTCTGACACACACACATACGCATATATCACGCCTTTATCCCTTGCGGAGTGTACAGAGCGTTAAAGGCAGTATTTTAGCGCAACACTTTCCTCGACGGTACGTTAAGTAGACTATATTATAATATAATATAAGTAATAGGTTATTAGAAGGTTCATTTTCTGAAACGGTAAAGTCCGCAACGACTGGTCTAACCACATGTATAACTATGTATTTCAATTCTTCGAATTTGATATGCCTAAAGTGTTTTTGAACTTATATATGAATTTATTTCCGTCAATGGATTTGTGCAGTAAAACGTGTGACATAAACACAAATTAAGATCTGTTTGTGTTTCTTAATAAAAAAATAACACAACCTCCTAGCCTCCAACCTAAAATACACGAAAGCATGAAACGTATTTTAAGAAAGCCTACCAATTGCAGGAAACATAAATAATTTAACCATTTCCAGTAAGACACCGAGCAGGCGCATGTTAGCGAAATTTCCTGACAATTACCCACATAACGCAGGATCTGCACGCGATCTAACCACGGCCTAAGGCGGATCGCACACTTGACGCCCGACGGAGCGCAAAAATATCGCAGCGATCTGTCAGATCTATTATAGAAATGCTAATCCCCATACTAAACCCGCTCAACCGCTGTCATCCAGCGCTATAGCAGTGTCGTCCGTCGAGTGCGGTTTTAGTATGGGGAGCAACGTTTCTAGTATGGATCTGACAGACCGCTGTCGTCGTGCGTCAAGTGTGCGATCCGCCTTAGTAAAGTCAGTTGCACACGCACGTAGTAGCAGTAGACAATAATAGAAAACGTAAATTCCACAGTTCTATTTGCCAATATTTTTGGCGACGCCTCAATCACTGCCTGCGAAATTAAGTACATGTAATTATATAATTAAAAAAAATGTAGGGGAAGTCCAAAAAATGTCTCATATTTCGATTGATATTTCTTGAGGAAATTTGTTCCGTTTCATGGGGTGATTTATCCCTTAAAATATTTGCAGCTTATTTTATACATCCTTTATTTGCACCTAATATTTTTACGCCTTATAACGTGGCGAAAACGACCGTAAATTTACGATTGATAACGCTCTGCCTACCTCGGACGGGATAAAGGCGTGACTTGTGTGTGTATGTATGTATTATACAATACATCAATGTGAAGCCGCCCTTTTATTATAGTGAGCATTTGTAAGATGTAGAAAACGAGTACTACATCGTCTAGAAAACGTATGGATATAGTCACGGCAGATCGCTAAATTATACAAAAAGCCTAAATTCGGGCTTCTTCAACTAAACTCGAGATGTACGGGCAATGGAAAAAAACCTATTAAGTAAGTCTGTTGTATAATGTTCTTGTATTAGGTATGTAATTTGACAGGATAACAAAGTTGTATTCCGAAAACTATTCTCCGAAACTACTTCTGACACCATTCATCGTTATTACAAATATTGAAGATAACACTTTTTAAACTCTAAATTAAAATAAAAGTTAATGTTTCGACTCCAAAATGGACGAATGTGACGTCATTTGCACATATTTTCCTAGAAAATGTCGTCGGGCGTCATAAAAAGTAGCTCAGTCAAATTCGACATATACGTAGATTAAATTCGCTCAAAATGACGTCACATACTAAAAAAAATAAGTCTATTGGGCATTGGACCTTGTGATGTAAGCTAAAGATTTAAGCTTAAGAAAAACCTTGGTACCTACCATTCTATTTTTGTAGGTACGACCTTTTAATGTTTACTTGGACTTTTTATTTTTCTTATAAACAAAAAATGAGTGTGGGCCGTGAAAAAGTGAAGTCAAGAATAAATTCTGAGGAGATTTGTACTAATAAAAAGTGGTATCGCTATCTTTGCCGTGTAATTATGGCTTGGAATAGCATTACTCCATTTCTTTACCGTGGTTGTCGTAAAAGCCGACTAAGGGACTCGAGGGTTTGTGTAACGCAATTTTAGGCGAGAGGCTAACAACCTGTCACTATAGTAAAACACGACATATCTGAAACGATCATCAAATATTTATCAGACATGGCGATAACCACCATAATTTTACGGTCGTTAACGCTCTGCTTACCCCGCCAGGAATATAGGCGTGATTTATGTATGTATTTTATCGCTATCTAGATGTTTGATTTTCTTTGCAGGAACATATTCTTATACCAAGAATACTAACTATAGCTTCTACTTGTAGTATCAGTAGTGAAAAAATGTACAGAAAAAAATATAAGTATTCCTAATCTTTATAATGAAAAATTCTTATAATTTTAGTTTATCATATTCAAACAAAAAGCTCACATACCTACACCGCACTTAAACGGGCCAGACACGTACTCAGGTTACGGATTTCATAAAAGTTATTTTATTACTTTCCATGAAGGAGACGTGTTTTCCCCTCTATACGAGAGTTAAACAACGAATTTGAGCCACAGACTAACACTGATGTAGACACATCACTTGAAGGTTTCACTTCGCTTTATTAGGATTTAATGCATTCACAGTGAAATAATATTATTCTACACACATATCACGCCTATATCTCTGGCGGGATAAGCATAGCGTCGACAACCGTTATAGCGGTCATTTTCGCCACTTCTGAAAAATATTTGAGAGTCGTTATATTACTCTCATAAGTGATATCTAAGTTGTAGAGCTGTGGGACGGTACCCCATGTGCCTGGGTTCGATTCCCGGTCGACGCTTGTAAATTTTTCGATTTCTTATTTTCATTCACTGCATTTGCCTGTTCCAGTAGGCAGGAACCTATAAATTGGGTGGTACCTATAAAATTAAGTAACTTTTTGCGTTTCTCTGTGTCTGTTATGGACACCGCTAACTTCTAAACCACGCAACATTTATTGATGAGTTCGTTTAAATATAAAGTGCGATTCTAAAATAATATTATATACATGCCTGGAAAGCGTATTTATCCTACGAGAAAACGATTTTCCATTCGTGAGGACCCCTGTTACCACTAAAACAAAAGTAAATAACTTAAACAATACATTCCAATAATGTTCATTATTATATTTTTCCAGATTTGTAGGTAGTTTTATCTAAAAAAAAAAAACAAAAGATTTGTAATATTTTTCTTATTAATTGTTTAAGCTGCTGATAATATGAAACCAAAATCGATGTTATTTCTTTAGATCAACACGTGTACAATTACAGTTATCTCATTTATACTTCACGCGGTTGAAAATAATCCCTATACGAGTCCGTGTCTATACCATACTTTGATCTATGACGATCTCTCAAATCCGTGTTCAGATACCCTAAGACACTTTTATGATAACAGTCTCGCAAACGTAAGGTTGTGACGCTAAATAAAACTGTAAATGGCAGATATTTCTTGAGACAACTGTACCAAATGTACTGCACGTGTGCACAAAAACTACAAATCGGTTATTCAAGAAGTAATTTGATAGAACTTTTCGTGTCTCTGAAAAAACCTTTTCATTTTTTCATTTATGTTTTTGACGTGACAACGTCTTATAATTCGATGAAGCCGGCTTCACGCACCAAAAAACATGACTCATGCGCCGTAAACTGGTTATGAGGCGTTCCATTAAAGGCTTAAAGTGCAAGCGAGAGCGTGAAACGAACAACAAAGAGGCACAATCGGCCTCCGCGTATATCTTTCAAACAAATAAAATTATAATTTTCTTTTGAAAAATGCAACCATTCCGTATTCTATCGGTATTTTCTTATAAAGTTGTCAATATCTTCAGTAAACCGACTAGATAACCGATTTTTTAACCAATATTTGGCCGTAAGAATTTACTACCGACGACTGATATAGTGCGGTGGAGCGGTAGTAAGACTGCCTGCGACGCAGAAGGTTCAGAGTTCGATTCCCAATGGGTCAGTCACAAACTTGGTATTTATCACTTTGTGCATTTGTTCCCAGTAAGAACATTGCAGGCTAAACCACCTGATTGTCCGTAAGAAAGATGGTACCATGTTTCGAAGGGCACATTAAGCCGTAGGTCCTGGTTGCTGTCTATGTTATGTTTACTTAGAGACGGCGGTCGTTACATAGCCATGTCAGAAGTCTGCTATTTGTAGCAGGCGGTTGTATAATTCTGACATTCGGGTTCAATGGGTCGTTGGATGACTCAGTGTCCCGCACGAAAAGAGAGGAAAGAGAGAGAGAGAGAGAGAGAGAGAGAGAGAGAGAGAGAGAGAGTTGATGTGACGACGTAATCTCGCAATTTTACTTCCTTTGCCTTTTCTTCAAAAAAACCTCAGAAATAAATCTGTTATACCTACAAAACAATCAAATTGGAATAATATCTTCAAAGGAAAAAGGCCCGCAAAATTTAAATACAATAAGACGTGGGATGGGTGGGCAATAAAGTCAATGAACCGAATTGTGCGGGTCCCGTACAATAAAAACATACACATTCCTGCCAGCGAGTTCGTATACTAAGAAGAAATTGAATATGGTTTTTATTGACCAATTTTTATGTTTACTTACCGTCGTGAGTATGGCAAATGGGGGGCAAAAGGGGGAGGCCCATGTCCGGGAATTGTCTGTTGTGATTGTATAGTATAGTAAACTAAACGAATATAGTACCTAAGTACCTAGGTAGTTTAGATTCGTCACTTATTTTGGAATATTTTAAAAAACTGTCTTTCGAATCTGTGTGTCATTTTTATGCCGTAGAAATCATTTTCAATCCAACAGGCTCTTTCCTTACCTGTTTTTTCTGAATAGGTAGGTCAGTCATTGTAGTAGGCTATACATACATACATAAATCACGCTTCACCTACACTACACTTGCTTAACCTAGGCAGAGCGTAAACGGTCGAAAAATTGACATTTACACCCTTTTCGATAGAAGTTTGAGGGTAATTTCAGAAAACTTTGTATTTAATGACAAGTTGTTAGCCTGTCACCTAAAATTACAAAACACACAATCCTCAAATTGTCGCCTCTTACGATACCCACGGAAAATATATGGGTGATACTATTCTAAGCCGGCAACACAAGGCAATAATATACGATTCACCAGTGACCACACTGTGACTTGCCTCAGCAAGCAATAATTTTGTCTTTTTAAGTTCCAATTTCGAAGTTTCGATAAAATTTCATCGGCCAGTACGGAATCCGGTTGACGTTTTAGAACAGTGCTCGAGCGAGAGAAAACATTTTCGTGAACAAAAAAGGTTTTTGGGTTGCTTTTAAAATATTAACACTCCGAAAGGTAATGGCCGCCTTTCCGTCACTCTGGTCCGGAACTTCCGGAGATTTTGCGCTTGTTAAAAAGCCCCTGTATTGTATTATCAACAGCATATCAGCTTAAGGGATCAATTTTTTCTGGTTTTTCTTAGTAACTGTATGCAAAACCAGTATAATTAGATTTCACAAATGAGTAGGTAGATATTCTGATGGATGTACAGAAGGAAAAAGTTCGTCAACCTAATTTTTTTACTGGAAAAAGTTTGACCATATTTTATATTTTTGTCCACTTGACTCTCAGGCAAAGTACATACCTGTTTATTTGTCTTATTGAGTAAATTGATAGAGACAAAAATTGCTATCTGTAAAGACACACATACACACACACACACATATCACGACTTTATTCCTTGCAGGGTAGGTAGAACGTCAACAGCCGCAAATATACGGTCGCTATCGCCACGTCTGATAAGTATTGAGGGCCCTTTCAGATGATTTGTGTATTACTGTAGTAGTTTTGTAACTTAAAAATTTTTAAATTTCAAAGAGCAATACAAAGAGCAAGCAAAAATATCATTTAATAATATATTTTTATTCCCTAGTGCGCTTAGCAATGGCGACTCTAAATAAAATATTTTCCCTCAGTGGTTGTATTCCTACTGAATGGCAAATATAACTTTGGTCAACCACAGCTTAAAGTATACCACCTACTAAAAGGTTCTTTATCTGTCGTATAAAAGGTTCGCTTTAGTAATAAATGGTACAAGTTGGAGTGTGCTTGAACGTACGTACTTTCAATAGACGCTAAAATGATTTTACTCTTATATGAGAAGGAGGTTTAACAAGTGTAAAATATAATAACGTTAACTCTTTTCTTGTTAAAACAACTAATAAGGAAAAGTTGAAGTTATAACGAAATATTTGTTTAAATTATAAAATACTTATGTACTGTATGTTATTATTATACATAAGTGTACTTTTTACGGTTTGCTGTACACGTAAACTGCCTCACTTTATGCCATCTCACTGCCCTAGCTCTACTGGAAGATTTCTTTTTAGAAGCTGACCTGTTGTCTATTGTTTTATTTGCTGTTTCCTTTGTATTTTCTTGTGTACAATAAATGGTTTAATAAGCGAAGTGATGTAAGTGTATGTATTTCCAGCCGTTTTTTTTAACCAAGTGGGACACTCGGTGTATTTACAGTTCTAGTACAATTTTGTACCTTTTCTCTCCAATAGAAAGAGAATTTCTTCATTAATGCTTGTTTTATAACCAAAATATACTTTATAGACCAACAAAAAGGTATTGTTGTGTAGTAGCAAAATGTATTTTGGGACATAAAGGTATGGGTCTGTTTGTGGCATAAATTTTCTTTTAGGGCCTTTGCCCTGGTTGTAAAAATATTAGTGTACAGTCAAGCTCGGGCTGAGTTAGACAGTTTAGACTGTCGGCCGTTCATATGCCGCTCGCATATTATTTACATTGGCTTGACAGTTCGATTGACTTACTGACTTAATTCTTATTGACTGTATCTTATTAAAATTGAAAAAACTACGCAGTAACTAGTATTTTAGGCACTTTTGTACGGGTATGGTTCCGAGTGAGACTGTTTGATTAGTTTAGACTCTGCTTGTTGTTGAACGTAAGTATTATGTTGTTCTGGTCACTTCTGGTTGACGAAGCATGTTGCGGACTGTTATTAATACTGGGTTATTTTTTAGTCAGTACCCAAACTTTGCAGAGTGTCTGAGTGACTCATGATTCTGAACAATTTTTACTATGGGGCCACCTGCAAAATCGCATAAAAAAATTGGGTGCTCCATACATTTTTGCCGAATATGTATGAATTTTTCTATGGAACACACAATTTTTTTTAGCGCCTCCATAGTAAATTTTTTTCAGAGTCATGAGTAGCAACACCCTACAAAGTTTGTGAACCTACTGACAAAAAAAAAGTTAACGAAGTTTGGCGCTGATTCGTTTTGTATCTTATGATTATCGTCTGACGATACTCATAAGATACAAAACGGTTGTTACGGATTAGTTTATGTTTGAATTTTTATTTTATTTCGAACTTTTTATAAACCATTAAGTACTATAGAAGAAAAACTTTATGTATCTTGTTGTTCAGTTAATACGTTGATGATGGTAATACTTTTTGCGGAGTAGGCAGAATAAAACCCCATTCTTTAATAAGTTTAATATGTCGATGTTCGAAAAATAAAGTTACATAAAATAATTATCGTAGATATTTTGTTACCAAAAGATATATTATATTTTATCTTTCCCTGAATATAGTCACTATAGTAATACACGTGTTTGCTGAAACAACATTGAAAAACAATCCTTAAAAATGACACATGTAGCATATCGGCCGTTAAAGCTCTGCCTACCCCGCAAGAGAGAAATGTGTCATATATGTATGTATTCCCTGAATAAACTTGTCTGGCTTGTTTTAGGTGGCAATTTCGTAAAGCCGAACAGATTTCCTAAGGCGACAAATAAAAGATATAAATAACCAGTAGAACGGTAGTAGACGGATCGGAATTGGATTGCAGCTGGCCTCGTCTAAGACATCTGTGAGCTTTTTTAGGATAACAGCTCTGATTCTCTTTTAAAGGTCGCTTCTCTTTCCGTGTGGGACACAAAGTCTTCCAAAGACTCGATGAACCCTAGTGTCAGAATTTTTCAACCGCCTTCTACAAGTAGCAGGCTTCTGGCATGGGTATGTAACGACCGCCGTCTAAGTAATACCGCCGAGACCTACGGCTTAACGTACCATCCGAAACATGGAACCATCTTACTTACGGACAATCGGGTGGTTCAGCCCGCAATGTCCTAACCACACTGGGAACAAATTCACAAAGTGACAAATATCGACTTTGTGGATGACCCACCGGGAATCAAATCCGGAACCTTCTGCGTCAAAGGCAGTCGCACTACCACTTCTTCTAAGATTCTTCAAAGTAAAATGGACCTTACAAGCACTACTTTGTCTTGGAAACTTGGAGTTCCATCATATTGTAGGTCTATCTCTATCTTCGTGTAGAACACCGAGTCATCCAGTGACTCAATAAAACCTAGTAACAGATTTTTTAACCGCTTTCTTCACTGGTAGGTCTACTGATATACCACCAACTCATATTCCTCAATCAACGTCATGTTAGATATTAATGTTAATATATAAATCTAGCTGGTGCCCGCGAACTTCGTCTCGCCGATTAAAGAACCAAAAACTTTATAATGTTATGCTAGTATATACATTTATCACATTTACTTGAAAAGTGGAAATAAACATAAAACATATCCCCGAGTTTGATAGTAATCATTTTGCTACTCAATGTAACATTTCGATTTACATGCAATACAAATATCAAAAGCCGGTCTTACCACCATTACAATAAAAACAAAGATGAACATAAATAACAAATTAAAAAGCCAAAAGCAAAACGTTTAAACTTCAAACACAAACAACTGAGATCCTTAAATTAATATTGGAGTTTGAACAGTCTTTCACAATTGGTCAGCTCCGACACAGCGTTCGGCGGATCGTCGACAGCGGTTGAGCGGTTTTAGTATGGGGATCGACATTTCTAGTAGGTATGGATCTGAACCACTGCGTTGTTTTATCGCTCCGTGGTGCGGTAAATGTGCAATACGCTGAAGCGCAAGTCGATTTATTTATACCGCCGGAATTCACTGGAAAGACATAGGTAGAAGTAGTCTTATTATGCACTAGTGACTCAGTTTTCCTGTGAGAAGAATTAATTTTTCCGGTATGTAATACATAATATAAGCCTATTTATTGATAAAAACTGTATCAAAATCCGTAATGTAGTTCTAAAAATCAATGCATTCTTACATTATACAGCGCCTTTGCTTTATACTTTGTAATAATAAAGTTGCCTTACTTTTTGCTTATGATTTATGGTTATTCATAGTCAGAAAAATCAAGATCTAAATATCAAAATGTCTTTGGTTGTAAGTGATTCCATAGACTTAATTTATAATAACTATGACTAATGTCTTGTCACATTATCACCTTGTGTATTTATCTAAGTTATAAATCTAGCAACAACTGACAAAGTTCAAGAATAACTATATTCTTACTCTGTGGTTCCGACACATTCCACTGTCGATTTATTTATTCGAAGCTACAAGAGCCAATGATAAATAGTCGGCAGGACACAACCACACCGACCAAATTAAAGAGCTGGCAGCTTCCAACACCGCCCGTATAAATTGGAGATATTAATCTTTGTCACTTAATACTCCATAAACTTCAGCAGAGCTCTGATGAATTATCCACCTGAATGAGAGAGGTCTCGGAATTCACTGTTAATTTTCCAGAATTGAGTGTGGAAATGGGTTGGCGGGTATTATTGGCAAATTGATATGGCTGTTGTATTGAAGTTATTAATAATAAGAATAACCTAATTTTGTAGCGTAAAATATAATGTTGCATAACATTATGACTGTAGTGTGGATATTTTTGGAAAAAATTGCGCATCCACCTACCTCTTTAGGGGATCAACCTATAGCAGTTATTTATACAGATTACAGGAAAAACTAGTATAGGTTGAGCCCTTAAAGGTAGGTTGATGTGCTGTTTACTCAACTTTTGTTTTGAGCTCTTAAATGTGAAGCCTTCCTTTTTTAAAAGCAAAACCTAATTAATCGTGAAAAAACATTTTATGAAAAGAAAGTAACATCACCACACATCACATACACTTCAGCTGATATTTTGAGACAAAAATTGCAATGTCCGTTATTACGACTGTTATGCTCTGCCTACCTCGCAAGGAATATAAGCGTGATATATGTATGTAAAAATTGCATCTCTTTGCTACACGAAACGCGCAACGCAGCGCTAAAATAACGCATCCGTAACGAAGAGTTCTGTCAAATCCATATTAGAAACGTCAATTATTAAAACTGCTCAACCGCTGTCGATGCAGCTGCGTAATTTTAACGTGTCTGTGTTAATTTGACGCAGCTGCGGTTTAGCGGTTTTATTATGGGGATTGACTTTTCAGACAGACCGCTGCGTTATTTAGCGCTGCGTTTTGCGTTCGGTGTGAAAAAGGCCAATAGAAGCCACAATTTTCGATAGATATCACGTATTGGATAATAATGGGTTGAACTAAAGGTGAAACTTCGGCTTAGTTCAGAACTTTTGGCAAAACTTTGTAGTTCGGATCTTCGACACGAAGTAACTTATATTGTTAATATGATAAGGGTCTTGTGCTGTAATCTATTTAGTTACTACTTAAAACTACACGGCTTTAAATAGAGAAATCGAGACAATTTACTTTTTATGACTAGAGAAAACACTATACCTATGAGAAACTAGTTTGAAATCGGAGCATTTTCATTAAGAGCTATAAACCTCTTTAAACTCACCAATAAATATATATGTATATATATACGTTAAATAAATATATATGTATATATATATACGTTTTATTTTTTATTGTTCGTATTCATAAACTTGCAAGGTTTTTTGATATTTCGAGTTATGAAAAACATATTATAACAATGGCATTCATATAAATAGTGTGAATGAATAGGTTTTTCTAAAATACATTATAATATCCCTATATTTCAGCCAGTACCATTTAGCTCCAAATGCCCAAACTGAGCAAAGCTTGTTTGACAAAAACATACTTCTCAACAAAAAATTCGGGACCTTCATTTGCAAGGACCTTCGTTTGACGACCGATGTGGCGCAGTGATAGTGCGACTGCCTTTGACGCAGAAGGTTCCGGGTTCGATTCTCGGTGGGTCACTCACAAAGTTGATATTTATCACTTTGTGAATTTGTCCCCAGTCTGGTTAGGACATTGCGGGCTGAACCACACGATTGTCCGTAAGTAAGATGGTTCCGTGTTTCGGAGGGCACGTTAAGCCGTAGGTCTCGGTTGCTATCTATGATAACTTAGACGGCAATCGTTACTCAATCACAACTCCGCTCCACAACCAAAACTATGACACTAGGGTTCGTCGGGTCGTCGGACGACTGTGTCCTACTCGAAAAAGAAGAATAATTTGCAAGGTTTATCAGAAAAATAAGTATTATTTTAGAAATGAATGCAAAAACTTACTTTCGTAGGGTTTTCATAACCAAATCTCAATGTTCTAAACTCAAATTCAATTTTCATAGGTTTCGGTTAAATTTGGCCAGAAAGAAGGAAAACTGAATTGGCCCGGATTTTTAATGAGAAATTTAGTGTATAGATCGTTTCTTAATCGAAGCAAAACTAAGTAAAAACTATCCAAATATTTTTAATTTAGGCCAGAATCAAAAAAAAAATGTAAGTTAGTATCTCCAAGTAATCTATACGCTAAACCACGGTACAGAATTGGATGAAACTGCAATAATATGAATAGGTAGGGATAAGATTCAATAATTTTTAGTATCGAGTCTGGCATACAGATACCGATATATTTTGGCAACATTTTTACGCACCCTAAAAACCATACAGTGTTGTTATATGGAATAATCCTACTAATATATGCGTAAGTTTGTATGTTTGTTTGTTTATTTGTTACTCCTTTACTTCACTTTGACAGTGAATAACTTGAATTAACACAGTTATTATCTTGAAAAAATGTACGTAAGAGGCGACCAAGGGACTTGAGGGTTTCATGTGTATTATCAGTTTTAGGCGACAGGCTGACAACCTGTCACTATAGTGATACACAAATTATCTCAAACGGCCCTCAATATTTGTCAAATGTGGCGATAGCGACTGTACTTTTACGGTCGTTAACGCTCTGCCTACCCCGTAAGGGATAAAGGCGTGATATATGTATGTATGTATGAAAAATGTTCGTGTGGGATGCTACGGAAATCAAGCAGACTTCTACGCGGATTCTACGGCATAATTCAGTAAAGTCAGTTTTTGGTCACATTTTTAATATATTTTAAATCACCTTCAATGTGTTGACACTTCTTAAAGAAATGAAGGTGAATCTACGAAGAGCTCAATTTCTGGAACATTCGTGTTTCTTTCTTGCGATCTGCTAGTTATTATCCTTGTATCACACGTTCTACTTTACTTATCAATTCCCACATGTTTCTGAATATAAAAACATAAAGTAAAAGAAATTCAAAAACGTATGGTTTGACCAGTACTTTTAGACTTTCGTGCACGGAACCGAAAATGAACGTTTCAGAAATTAAGCTTTCGTCTCTGGTACTTCGACACTCATTGTCAACGTGGTACATAAATATTGAAATGAAAAACTTACTTTACTTAGGGACACTGGTTTAACATCGGTATATATCGGTATATTGACCACCATCAAGGTCGTTTCCATGTGTCTCCAACAAAGGGTGTCCTTATATATACTAATCATTGTATGTTACGAATCGATTAATGAACATACTAACCTGTTTACACTATTAATAATCTAATGGATGTTACATAATGTACAAAATTGAGTGCGTGAACGTAATTAGCTAATAATGTATGACAATGTGGTTTTGTATGAATAATTTCGTATGTTTGAGTTGGTGTAAGTTGTAGCCGTAGCAAAACGCTACGTACTTGCTACGGCCTACGAGTGCGTAGCCAAAAACTGCTACGCAAAGTAAACTATTTTTAAATTAAGTTTTGTTTTAATTGCTCGAATTTTTTTTACGAAATTATCATAAATGACATTTTATGATAATAAATTTCTAGTTTTTACTAGTATATATTATCTGGTTTAATTAGTCCAAAAAAAAAGACTTTTACTTACAAAAAATGGCGTCAAATATTTTAAGGGGTGAATCTGCTTATGAATCTAAACAACTTTCTCTAAGAAACACATTTTGAAATATGCAAAAAAAATTTGGACTTCCCATACAAAATTACCTACCGACCAAGTCAATTTGTATGAGAGGTACAAAAAAAAATCTTATATTTCGACCTATATTTCTTGGGGAAAGTTGTTCAGTTTCATGAGCTCATTCAGCCCTAAAATATTCCACAAATTTTTAGACCTTATATTTCAACAAAGAAGTCGCTTTTCATTAATTCAACAACCAAACTAGTTGCTATTCAACAATAAGTTGCCGGCTCATATAAAAAAGAAACATGGCGCCGAAATCGGATTACGTCCAGAGCTTCAACCAATAGCGGTTGAGTATACAACACCGTGTAATCTTATTTTTGTACCGCACTAGGGCAAGTTTTCACGAGATTTAAAAATAAATATTTCCGCCGTGTGATGCCGGCTTAGAAATCATCACCCCATTTCTTCTCGCGGGTGTTGTAAAAGGCAACTAAGGGATTTGAGGGTTTCATGCGTATTACAATTTTAGGCGACAGGCTAACAACCTGTCACTACAGTGATAGACGAATCATCTGAAAGGGCCCGCAATAATTGTCAGACGTGATAACGACTGCAATTTTACGATCGTTAACGCTCTGCCTGCCTCGCAAGTGTTAAATGCATGATTTGTGTAGTATAGTAATTAATATCGACATTCTTAGAGTACTTTTTGTGAATCTTCTTGGACATTGACTATTGAAATCTTGAAATTTTTCTATTTTTATTTCAGTATGTTAACAGTTATATAAAATCTTAAACTAAGTTTAATCTAACACTGCATGAAACAATGGAACATCAATGGCAAATGCCCCACAGCGTTAAGCATGTAATTACGATCAAACACCTAAATAGCTAATCTCAGGATTAAGATCAAGTTCACTATTGACAATTACCTATTGTGTTACGGACAATACAATACATAATTATTTAGGCTAAGTGACAATACCCACAAATAGTAGTATACTAACAATGTGAACATAATTTAGTTATAATTAGGTAAGCAGGCAAGAGTTCATGATTTTAATCGTTTATTTCCAAGTAGATTCACAACAACGAATACTTTCAGAATTTTACATACACACACACACACACACAAACACATAAATCACACCTTTATCCCTTGCGAGTTTGGCAGAGCGTTAACGATTGTAAAATAACGGTGCCACGTCTGACTAGTATTGAGCCCTTTCAAATGTCAGCCTGCCGCCTAAAATTGTAATACACATGAAACCCTCAAATCCCTCGATTGCCTATACAACACCCGCGGGAAGAAATGGGGTGGTGCTATTCCAAGCCGGCATCACACGGCAGGGATGACTAAAAACACCATAAATACACATTTATGTGAAGTGCAAATTCGGCGGTAGATAGCGCCCTCTTTTGTGTGTGTGAGCAATGTGGCAATGCGAACCGCAAACGTCAGGCGTTATCATAATTTATTAGTGGTGAGGTGCAGGTGTTGCTATCTGCAAAAATGTTGGTAACATAGTTAGCAATGCTGGCAACGTTATTTTTACGCAACTGTGAGCAGGAGAGATAATAAAATTAATAGGTGTAAAGGACGGTGAATCCAATAAATCTGAAACACGCATATCTAGAGTTGGGAAACGAAAAATTTCAAACCTTCCATAGTTGATAATTCTGATAGGCGATCTATCGTGTATGGCAGGTAAATACTACACTAATTAAAAGAAGCTAAAACTTAAACACAAATTAGAGCTAGATATATCAGAACTGTAGCTCTAAAACACACGTTTCTATATACAAAAAGACTTACTTATTGACTCAAAGCTTTCAGAAAGCTTATTTACATATTTTTATATGAGTTACTGTAAATATGAAAATAAGTAAGACCTTTCCCACACTTAACGCACAACGCAGCGCTATGATGACGCTGCGCTAACGTAAGCATCTGTCAGATCCAAACGGCAATCCCCATACTAAAACCGCTCTCGACGCAGGTCCAACGCACGACGCTGCGCTAGCGCTGCGTTTACGTCGGTTTTGGCCATGGTTTTAGTATGGGGATTGAAGTTTCTAGTGTGGATTTGACAAACGCATACGTTAGCGCAGCGTTAATTTAGCGCTGATAATATGTCAAATAGGACTGAAGGTTTAGACCGCATTGTTATTGCTTGGCGTAATAAAAACTTGGATATAACTCATTTTTCTTACATAAATACTGCCATAGTAATCAGCTGCGGATCCGCTAAAAAGCATCAAGCTAAACTAGTTTTACATTACATTTCATAGAAAGAACCAGTTTATTACGATCCCTCAAACGGGTAGAACGGATAATGTTGCTACATAGTTCTACAACGATACGAGTTTTCTCATAACTAATACAACGAATTCTTTGCAATATGAGCAAAAATGTTTCTTTATACACAATTTCATTCCATTAAGAAGAATTTATGTGTGACTTTCAGATGTAGAAGAAATGGGACGCGAAACAAGGCAGCGTTGCGACATTAACATTCCTTCATATTAATAAAAACGTTTCCCTTATTGTGTGATGCCGGCTTCGAATGGCATCACCCCAAACCCTTCCCGCGGGTGTCGTAAAAGGCGACTAAGGGACTCGAGAGTATTGGTTTATTACAATTTTTAGGCGACAGGCTGAGAACCTGTCACTATAGTGAGGCACATGTTTTCTGAAATAACCTTGAAAAACAATCCTCAAAAATGTCAGATGTTGCGATAGCGACCGTATTCTTGCAGCCGTTAACGTTCTGCCTACCCCGTAAGGGATAAAGACGTGATAATATATGTGTGTATGTTTCCCTTAAAACGTTACTTTCCGCTGTTTGATCTTATTTGAAACGGCACCTTAGACAGATTTTTCTTTTATTACCTTTTTTTAATGTTATAAGAGATGATACATATTCGAAAATACACAAAGAAATATTTTAATGTGAATTTTCCTCTTCAAAGACTTTTGCAAAGGAATGGATATCATGGTTTTTACAGGGTGTTAGAAAGAGTACTAACTTCCTTTCAAGGGATGAACCAGCCCATAAAACTGAGGAACTTTCCTCAAGGAACATTGGACGAAATATGAAAACTAAAATTCGGACCACCCATACAAAATTTGTTGAGTCAGGTTGTGTTAGGTCTTTTCATTTTCGACCTATGCTTCTTGGAAAAAGTTGTTTAGTTTCATGAAACCGGTTCATACCTTGAAAGGAAATCAGTACTTTTCCTTACACCGCAGGGTGTTACTCTCTATGCAGGTAGAGTGGGCGTTAGAATTGCAAGACATAGAAGACGAATACACAGTTAATCAAACAAAAGGTGATTTCCACTTACCTGAAGGATAACGTAGTCAAAGGCCTATACGACTTATGGCTGTTCACGTCAGCCATCGGCGTCCCCCAGAAGTCGTCCAAAAACAGCTGCTTCAAAGAGTTTCTCCCTGTCACGTCCCCATTCGTCACAATCGCCGGAATATCATCGTGTACGAAATCTCCGTTTAAACTGTTCACATAACTAAGCACTGCTGTAGCGACAACCATAGAGTATATAGCGAAGTCACTAACACACACACCTTTGCGGTGCTCCTCGCGCACGATGGGTAAAGAACGTCTTTTCATTTTGGTCGGCCTAAGCTTGAGTGTCACATTCCTACATTTACACATTTGTCGGGTTGCGCCGTTTTTGCTTAGGACCTGGAACAAAAAGAGATAAGTTTAGGATTTGGTTTGTTAGGATCGTAAATGAAACAAATGGAAACACTGTCACATTCAATGCCTACTACGTTTCCTATTCAAGTTCGGTATTTTCATTCCAAATCTCTCTGTGATGTGTCCCCCATACTGGGTTAAAAGCTATCTATTCATATTAGGCATAGATCAAGAAGATTCATAGCATTAATTTACCGGGTTCTTACTGAGAAATCATAAGAAAGAATTTATCGGTAAGAGACCGTTAAATCAAAACTATAAATAGTGTAAACAACCGCGATAGTTAAAATAATTATTACCATAGGCCAGCAACCATAGAGCTATATTTGCTAATATACAGGGTGTAAGAGATGGTGTAACGAAAGCTTTGCAAGTTTGATCAGACCTTGAAACTATGGGGGCTATGTTGGGAAACGTGAAAATTTGATCGACCTCCCATTCAAAATTCTCGATCAGCAGACTGGCTTTGGAACTCCAAAAAATTGTTTCGATTCCCGCCATAGCCCCCGATTGTAAAAGTTGTTCAATTTCATGGTCTGATCACGCTTACAAATTTTTCGCTACACCGTCTCTTACACCCTATATTCTATTGTAATACTTTTAAAACTAACGCATGGTCATCATTTGCATTATACATTACATGCACTAGCCAAGATATGATCACTAAGGTCCGTATTTATAAACCGCACTCACCTCTGAGATAGATCTCAAGACAAATGGCAATTTCGACAAATATCAGTCAATACTAACAACGTCTTAAATTCGCACACAAAATCAACCTCAAAGTTAAGTATGATTTATAAATACCGGCCTATGATCATTCCCATATCTTCTAAACAAAATAAATCGTGAATGTTTTTCCGTTCCCTGATGTCAGAGTTTTTAAACCGCCTATGTAAGCCTGTGCAACGGTTTCTACAAGAAGTTCATTATAAAATCTAAACAACCACCTTATCCACCTTTTACAAGTCCCCAAACGTACAGAAGCTAATCTAAATAACTATTTTTCAATAAAGCGACCCCTGTGGGACGCCATGAATTTTTGCGTAGCCTACTCGAAACGCGCTACGTGCTCCAAATATTATACCGGAATTTTGGGTAAGGTCGCATAGTTTGTGGGACTCAAACAGACGGTGAATACGGTCTAGTCAGGTAAAGCAACTACAGAGTTAAAAAAATTGCTGCAAAGTTTTAGTAGGTCAAAAATGTTAAAAAAAAAGCTATTGTCTGTCTCATAGGTATAATTATATAGGAACACAAGTAGCTAAAAAATCACTTTCGTATAGTTCAGTAAAGTGTTAGATGATACGAGTACTTCCTTTCCATCACACAGGGTGAATAAAATTAACTGCAAATATTTTAAGGGGTGAACCAGCCCATGAAACTGAACAACTTTCCCCAAGGACCGTTGGTTAAAATATGAAAAAGTTTTGGACCTCCCTTACAAAATTACCAACCGGCCAAGTCAATTTGTATGAAAAGTTTCTAAAAAGTTTCTCGTATTTCGACCTATGTTTCTTGGGGAAAGTTGTTAAGTTTCGTGGTCTGCTTCACCCCCTAACATATTTGCAGCTAATATTTTTACACCTTATATAATGGTTACTTTACATCGTTGAGATTCTGGTAAATAAAGGCATATTAGAATTTAGAAATATTAGGCAAAGACTCATAGTTTGAGAGACTGGAACAGAGGTAGGTGTACGATCTACTTGTAGTCAGGTTATATTTATTTTTTGACTGTAAGGTAAGTTGAGAGCAGGAAAACTCAAAAGGTTTTGCAGATGACAGCAGGCGTGACTGTTACCTACAAAATTTTTAATTTGTGTAATTCATTTATTGGCAAACTTCATGTAAGAGTAAATTCAATGTGAGAGTAAATTGAAATACTGTGAGATTTCCTGTAAAAAATAAAATAAAATAAATGCACCAATGATAAGTAAACTGTACTTTGATATTGATAAATTTTCAACCAAGCACAACCAAAAACAAAGTAACGAGCTTCGAGAATATAATGCTCGAAGGTCCTGAGTTCCCCAGTGTGCTATTACATTGTAATATTTTACGAGTGTAGGATCTAGTCTAGGGTGATGTACCGTACAGCTAACTTCAAATAAAAGAGGCACGATTCTTAGTATAAAGCTTTACTTTACATTTCAAACAAAATAGAAAGCAAGGAATTTAAATTATCTCCGCGAACGTAATATAACTTTAGATGAGTTCTGTGAGGAAGACTGAAAAAGTGCAAGAAGTTATTCAGCGCTCCTGACAAATGTACAAATACAGTTTTATTCAATTTTATAAACTCTTGGTTACGCAATGGTCTTGTATCAGGAGCTCGATTTCTCAATGTTTGATTTCTGAAATCCTCACATCAAATCACCCTATAGCCGTCCGCTGCAGGTATATCCTGCCCTCCCCCAAGGTACGCCACAAGGAACAAACTCCCGGTTTCGCCATCCAGTCGCTACCAGCCACTCTCTTTAAGTCATCGGTCCATCTGGCCGGAGGGCGTCCAACGGTACGCTTGCCGAGGCATGGTCTCCACTTGAGAACCCGCTTACTCTACCGGTCGTCGGTTTTACGATCGATCTGACCAGCCTACTGCCACTTCAGTTTCCTTTAGACTATATCTGTTAAATTGGTCTTATTGTGAATAGTCTCCTTCCGGATCCTATCCATCAGAAAGACTTCTAAAATATTGCATGAAAGTTAATCTAGATGTTTTTATTTAAACGTATTCCTCTTTTTCTTCCTGAGTAGTGCCTTGATACTTAATTCTTTTTTTAATAAACTGCGAACATGTATAAAAATAATGTTAATTAATGTAGATACCTAATGAGTTTTAATCTCAGAAGCAGATCTACTTTCGTCTTAAATGTACATAGAAACCTATTTACACTTAAGTATTAGGCATATTAAATAGTTAGGAATGTTTTCCATTGCATCATAATGCGTGGAGGGGTTGAGTTATGAATTTAATTTGCTGTTCTGCTTTATACAAGAGACGTGACTCGCATTCTAAGGCTGCGTTCCCTTTACTCCAACCAAGGAATGTAGTCAGTACTGGGTTATTTTTTTGTCAGTACACAAACTTTGTAGGGGGTTTCTACTCAGGATTCTGAACAACTTTTAATATGGGGCCACCTGCGAAATCGCAAAAAATTGCATATTTGCTAACTTAACAACTAAATTGGGGTAAAAGAAAGTGGAGAGCGGGCTACAAAATTCAACAAAATGCAACTGTGGAGCACCGGACCCTTAGAGTGAGACCTGACCAGACCTTGTCCCACGTTGTGAATGAATGTGGTATAGCAGATCTGCACAAGTACACTCCTGACGCAAAAGGTGGCTAAAAGCTTTTGATATAGACGTTTGATCCAGGCAGGGATTGCCATACGATATGATGACCACTAACATTTCTATATATCCATATAACATTACATTTTGTACCGCAAATACCGCATTGATTTGAGTATTTAACTTGTAATCCACCATGAGTGACGTCATAATATGAAGTCATTGTGCGTTCGGGTCCAGTATTAACCTGTCAAATGTCACTGCGAGGTATTATGTTGTTAGTTCCGATTTATTGCACACTAAAATAGACGATAAAATAATAAAGGCCTTACCACAAAAAAGTTAGACACGAGATAAACGTGTATTTATAACAATAGTCACACACATATATATATACACACACACATACAAATCACGCCTTTATCCCTGCCGGTGTAGGCAGAAAGTTAACAACCGTAAAATTACGGTCATAATCGCCACGTCTGACTAATGTTTGAGGGTCGTTTCAGATAAGTCATGTATCACTAATGTGACAGGTTGTCAGCCTCTCACCTAAAATTACAATTCACATCAAACCCTCGAGTCCCCTAGTCGGTTTTTACGACACCCACGGGACAGAAATGGGGTGATGCTATTTTAAGCTGGCATGAAACGGCAATCAAATCTTTTGTTTAAAAATCTTTGCAACTATTGTGGACTGTTTCAGTCAGAAATAACTGACACATTTTCTTGTTTATTTGCGTTTGACTGTACATATGAAATTCAAAACATATTTGTAGGAACAATAAACATTACTGTTATTTCAATTTCCATAATAAACATTTCCGCTGGAGCTTTTTCGACCTAGGGAATTTAATAGTGAAAGAAACAAATACAAGAAATGTGGAGAAAGGAGAACAGGGAAGAATATATTTCTTAGTAAGGAATGCGTCTTTTATAGATGGTATAAAATGGAGTTGCTTTTTGCATTTAAGGTGACAAAAGGTCCAAAAACTAAGTCTGTTTCCTGTCATGTGTGTTAGAGAGAAACATACGATAACGGTTTAGTTTAAAAAAAAACGAAAATTTCCTTTAATTTATATATTAAATAATGTGTAAAAGTAAGCCCATTCATTAAATGAGGAAGAAAAGAGTACAAAATAAAAAGTGAAACATTGAATAACAATCAAATCTTTCAGATTTTTACCTTAAATCCGACCGGAAAACGCAAAATTAGAGCAAAATTTAGGCGTATCGTACACTTGACGCACGACGGAGTGCTAAAATATCGCAGCGGTCCGTCGTGCGTCATGTGTGCGATCCGCCTTACTGTTTTTTTCTTTCGGTCTGATAGTACGTAACTACATTACATACCTATTCATGGAACCTCAGTGAAAGAAATCAAACTCAATCTATCGTAATCACGCCTACTCGCACTGGCTTCGTTAGTATTCCGGGGAAGCCCCTAATGTAATCAGGGGGAAATGAAATTGTCATCACAAATAAAGTTCCGCTGAGGCTAATTTATGCTCTCCACAGACGCCTTTAGGTTTTCACGCTACTTTTATCGATACCTTTTTCACGTGATCAATTTCAAAACGTAGTATGAAATGAATGACATATTGAGTTTCTAAAGAAGATTAAAAGTGGTTATTTAAGTAGATTGCCGTGTAATGCCGGATTTGTCGTGTGATACCTTAGAATAGCATCACCCCATCCCGCAGGTGTCGTATGAGGCGACTAAGGGACTTGGTGTTTTCATGTGTATTAGAATTTTAGGCGACAATCTGACAAGCTGTTGATGATGATCCTGTTACTATAGTGATAGACCAATTTTCAGAATCAGCCCTCAAAGATTTCTCAGACGTGGCGATAGCGACCGTATTTGTACGGTCATGAACGCTCTGCCTAACTCGTTAGGGATAAAATCGTGATATATGATATATGTATTTTCAAATAGAGTGATTTAAGAAGCAGCGAACTTACATGCCGGGAAAATGCCTTATTTTCATGGGAAAACGGTAAAATTTTCATCGTTGAAGTGTGTCATATCAGTTTTTGGTTTTCACCATTTGTACCAAATAATCTTGTGTCTAACAAAACTTGTAACCACGGTTCAAAAAAGTTACGAAGATACCAAAATTCTTATGAGTGTAAGTAGCAAAAAATATCTTTTACCTTAATCACAAACATGCCTCTTTCGAATTGTGTCTTACCAATACTAATACCCCCAAGCAATCTCTACCCTTACGACGTTCAAACTACTTTATGTGGGTATCCCATCATTAGGCGTTTAATGGCGTCCTCTGGTTTTACGACTGTCATAGCAGTTAGCGTTATTCATGGCGTGATTTCACATGAGACTGCTATAGGCTTACTAATATTACTATATCAGTGAAGCAGTCTTCGTTTAGCAGTGGTCGAATGATACATATAAAACGATTCACATAGGCATCCATTTCAAATCAAGCACCATTCTTATGCCGTGTGATGTCGGCTTAGAATAGCATTACCCCACATCCTTCCCGCGGGTGTCGTAAGAGGCTACTAAGGGATTCGAGAGTATTGGTGTATTACAATTTTTAGGCGACAAGCTGACAACCTGTGACAATAGTGATACACATGTTTTCTAAAACAACCTTGGAAAACAATCCGCAAACAATGTCAGACGTGGCGATAGCAACCGTATTCTTACAGCCGTTAACGCTCTGCCTACCCCGCAAAGGATAAAGGCGTGATACATATATGTATGTACCATTCTTACGCATTTTTTTCTCTCCTGCTATTTTGTTGTGTGATTTAGCGTCCGCCACAAAAACAAAAAGAGAAGAAATCTTATTTTGATAGGTGAAAGCTGAAAAATCGGTAGTAATTATCTGTGTAACCAGGAAATATCGAAATTACTGACCCCTAGAACTCCCTTCGAACGATATTTTGTGAACATCGGTTCCGAAATTCCAAGTATATCGAAGCGTAAGGGACAGCCCTACGAATACTGATAGGGTGCATCTGTATGCACTATACGGTCTGTACCATAAAAGTAAAAATGAACATCTTACACGTCGTTTGCGATTTAAAATTTTAAGGAAATTCAATCAATTCAATCAATGGGATGAATCAATTCCTACACTATTGCATAGTGGTAGACTCTTTTACAGATAATGACTCACAATAATTTTAGACAGGATTCTTACCGCGATACAAATAACTAGGTAACTAGGTTGAAATATCGGACAATTCATCAAAATTGTACCGCGAAAGTTTGAAACAGTTTCTTTTACAGATATTTTTTAAAGTCAGTCTATTTATCTGAGAAATTATTTTTCTTAAGTTTTTCTTTTATTGTTAGTTTTACAGTGCATAGGCGAAATACTAATTTATTCTTGTTTTCTTACTCAGAAAATAAATGCTTTCAGAAGGAAACTGCAAATTAAAACATCTGTTGAAAAGTAATTCCGTTAATTGAGCGGAAATAAGAATCCATTATTATAAAGCAAATTGGGATTCATTATTGGATTTTTTCATGCGATTACAGTCAAAAGAAATTTCAATTATACTAAATATTATTTTATGCTTTTATGAAACGATTTTTGCATCAAAAGCGTTTAATCGGATTACGGATTTCTATTTTCTGGGACAAGTAGGTATTTTAAAAGGAAAGAAATTCATTGTATGTGTGTTTGTGTGTGTGCGTATAAGTGTCAAAATACAGGATGTAAAAATATTGCTGCAAACATTTCTATGAGTGAACAAACCCTAAGCGTTTTGAAACATACGTCGAGATAAATGATAATGACGTTTGGGTCTGGCATATTGTATGTTTATAATGCGGGGGGTTCATCGGGTCATTGGACGGCTCGGTATCCCAAACGAATAGAAAAAAAGGTCCATTTTTTTCTTATGATTCTTATTCCACTTCTTTCCGAATCATCGCTTACTGTTGCGAGACGAATTAAGTCAAAAATGTACCGCGAAGCAAACTAATCCAGTATATGCAGTTCAGCATCTTTTCCAAATAACTTACTTTGATTATACAGTTTAAAATGAAGTGGGACTCAAATTAGGTAGTGGTAAAAAGCTTGTGGTGGCGCGCATTTGCTACACATATAAGTCCTAAAACGCGGTATCGAAGTTTTTCCTCCTTTCGCTATATTCAAAACAACTTCCAAATATGTGACCGGTTGGACTAGCCGGTGCCGTGACAGCTACCTACCTTTTTCCCTCCTCCGTTGCCACACAGCCAACTAGCCTTATCATCTATAACCTCCCCTCCTAAAGCCTCTGCTGTGCCTTCGTGGTCTAGCAGTCTAATTGTTGGTCCCATGTCCGGAGAATTCAGGTTCATTTCCCGGGGAGGCCTTAACATTTTATGAATGTTTTCCAGTTTGTTTTGTACATTTTTTGTAGAACAATCTGATTGTTCGAAAAGAAAGATAATTCCGTGCCTCGGACGGAACGTTAAGGCTTCGGTCCCGGTTGTTGTCTATAATTATTCAGATTCGGCAGCCATAACAAAATTTATTTTAGAAGCTTACTAGTGGTGGCCGGTGGAAACTCTGTCACGAGGATTGGTCGGGTCATTTTTCAACTCGGTGTCCCACACAAAAAATAAAGAAAGGAGCCCTTTAGACTACTTACGATACATTGTAAACGTCTCAGCGACCACAGAACTTACTATTAGACGTGAATTTTAAATCTCATTGCCAGTGACAGTCATAGGCTTACACTTTTGCATTACATTGCGAGATAAGCACTCTTGAAATCTGCATTGGTTGATGTCAAAGTCAAAGTCAAGTCAAATTATTTATTAAAAGTAGAAAATTTTACATTTAACCTCTTGATTGTCATGTAGAAAAAAATGTAGGACACATTCTTCTATTTCTTTTAACAATTTTATGTACCTAGTGTAAACGCAATGTTTTACCGAAGTAAATTACACATTAGAGAGAGCGCACGGTGCGCCTGTTAAAATATCACAGTATCATTTACCCGTAGGTTTCGTAAAAAGTGACTGCAAAATAGACGCAGGAATCAACTGGAATTCTTGTGTTAAAAAAAACGCCATAACAAAAGATATTAATACTTTCCCATGAGAGGTGGCTAGTTTCCAATAGTGGACTTTTGTGGCTGTCGAAGTTTTGACATTGATATTCTACGCAATGTAATGCAAATGCGGTTTCTTTCTACCGCACTCGAAGGTACTAGTAATGGTGGCCTGAACTGGAATAAACCTTTTTATAGATGCGTAAAAAAGTTTTAACGGTAATACTCGTAAATCGAAAGTGGTGTTCTGGGTCAGGTTCTTAAAGGACCTGTTTACTTAGATGAAGGTCTAGGACTTGTAATGGTAATTTGAAAGGGGCAGGTATTCTTCTGCGTAGGTTTTTAAGATAAATTCAGTCCTTTTTTATACTGGTTGTTCAGAATCATTTCGCAAGAAGACCGAAGCAATTCATTACACGATTGCCCAATCAAATAAAGAAGCATACTGTATTTTGTTGTATTTTGACTGGCTCACCGATACGCTTACGAGAATACACTTTTTAGTTTCTTAACGTCTTCTCAGTTCAAAATGATAAACTATTATCACTCTAGTATAGCTTCATTCACTAATTCATTTCAAAATGCAAGATACCTTATTCCACAGTCTACTCTTTTTTTCCCTTATTATTTTTAATATTTTCTTAAACCTGTTCCCCTTTCCAACAGGATACATCTTAGTTGAGAATTTCGTTTGTCATCCTCCACCACACTTCTAAACTAAAACCTACCCTAACGCATTTCGAAAACGACCTATCTAAGCAGCGAAACCCCGACGCATAATTCGAAATTTTTGCACCATCACCGGCATTTTTCTCTCCCTAGGCCATTAGTGCTATCTACGGCGCTCAGTTAGCTCGGGGTCATTTATCGGGCGGCATAAAAAGATAGTTCGTCCTTCCGTGCGTCGTTTGCGTCGCCCCCGGAAGCCCGGATCAGGTAATGTGTTTCGGGTGGGACTTGTTGAAACTGGGACTTTTCCAGGAATGAGTAAGTAACGAGTTGGTTTACCTAAGTATTCAAAGAAACCGCATAATTTTCCGGTATTTTGTCAAATTTGTGTTTTGGAGAAAATTGCTTATGATATGATGCATATGCGCATGTGACATAATTAACGTGTCAAATTACTTTATGCATCATCACTGCATCACACTTCAACAAAATCATATCACACTTTGAAAGTTTGCCATTTGTGAGGTGGTGAAGAACATTTACAATTATTTCATCTGGTATGAACAGTTTTTTGTCCAATCAGTAAAGAACTGTAAGTATCTTTTTAATCTTTGTAGGAATATTTATTTATCAACTCAAATCAGAAAGATGGCGCGATCACAAGCGCAAATTGAATAAAAAATAAACAATACTCTAGGTATTCCATAATCCAAATCAACTTAATAACACAATACAAGCAAGAAACAGAAATCCAAATATCAGAAACAGTAAGAACCGGCTTGTGTCTGATTTATGTGCGCAACGGAGAGTTATTAAGATATCCAGTGGGCCATAAATCATGTTGGACAAAGCGCATTTGGGAGAGTGGCCGGCGGGGGTTTTTGCGAAGTGCGAATTCGCTGGATACTGGCTGCATATTAGCATGGCATTTGGTCCCAAGTTTTAGAATAAAACTAGGTTAAAACGTGTCGTGTTCTAATATTCAGTCCAAAAGGATAAGATTCTAACGTTATAATCTTGGTCAAAGCGCATTTGCGATAGAGGCCGGGGATTCTTGCGAAATGCGAATTTGCTGGATACTGCCTGCATATTAGCATGAAATTTAGTCACAAATTTTAGAGTTAGACTAGGTTAAAACGTTTCCGTATATTTAGTCTAAAAAGATAAAATTGTAAAGTTATATGTTAATTATATTAAGTTTTAATGGATTAGACTGTAAAGAAAGAGTCGTCTTGCATTTATGGAAGTAACCGGCGGGGGCTTTTGCGAAGTGCGAATTTGCTGGATACTGGCTGCATATTAGCATGGCATTTGGTCACAAGAGTTGAACTAGGTTAAAACGTGTTCTTACATTTAGTCTAAAAAGATAAGACTATAAAATTATATGGAAGCTATTATGTTGCACATGTTTTATTAAGTTTTAAATTGAGTAGATTGTAAAGAAAGAATCGTCTTGCATTTGTGGAAGTGGCCGGCGGGGGTTTTTGCGAAGTGCGAATTCGCTGGATACTGGTTGCATATCAGCATGGTATTTGGTCGCAAGTTTTGGAGTTAAACTGGTTGAAACGTGTCCTTATATTAAGTCTGAAAGGATAAGATTATAAAATCATATGGGAGCTATTATATTGCACATGTTCTATTAAGTTTTGAATTGAGTAGACTGTAAAAAAAAGAGTCGTCTTGCATTTGTGGAAGTGGCCGGCTGGGGTTTTTGCGAAGTGCGAATTTGCTGGATTTGGTCGCAAGTTTTAGAGTTAGACTAGGTACAAACGTGTGCTAATATTTTGTCCAAAAGGATAAAATTGTAATGTTGTAATCTTAGACAAAGCGCATTTGTGAGAGAGGCCGGGGATTCCTGCGAAGTGCGAATTCGCTGGATATTGGCTGCATATCAACATGGAATTTGGTCGCAAGTTTTATATAAATACGTCACTCGCCGGCAAAGTTTTCAGTAGACCATCTTATAACTCCGTATAGTAATTTTCTGTTGTAATAGAAAAAAAGTTATTAGTAAAGGCAATCATGAATCTTGAGTTTTCCTAAGAGTGTAATATCTCGTAAACTGTGACGCTTTATTACACCATAACACTATACTTTTAATCTTCATAAATGACATCAATCTTTCTAGAGAAAATTAATGGCGGCTCTTGTGATGGAGTAAATGTAATTTTCTAATCCGACAAAATAAGTTTTTCCCACGTTGATGATAAGACACTGTTTTAGGTAGGTACCCAAATTTTCTATTTCCAGTTAAACACACTTTTCCAAAGCAAAATGTTTTTGAGACTACAGAATATCTTTAGGTAATGTTGCTTTGTATGTTTAATGCGTTATTTAATCTATTTACTAGTGCTCATTGGGTTGTTCTTACTCACAATAACCCACACGAAAAAAAAAGAAAAATTTAATCTTTTGCCTTCTCAGTCATGCCAAAAATCTAATCATTTGTAGCCCAGTATGCACAAAAAAACAAATCTCTACCCCAGTGATAGAGCTTTT
This sequence comes from Keiferia lycopersicella, assembly GCA_029255805.1. NCBI lineage: Eukaryota > Metazoa > Arthropoda > Insecta > Lepidoptera > Gelechiidae > Keiferia > Keiferia lycopersicella. Next base: position 3,085,043 of record JARACZ010000018.1, read on the forward strand.
AAAATCCGAAAGGTGCAAAAACATTTTTAAATAATACAACACTTTTTAATGAAAGACGAAGCTTTTACCTATTAAAGCGAGCATCTTCCGAGCGCAATACGCTCTCGATAAAGCAAACAATCTCTGAATATAATAGAGCCTTAATCTACGGGCACAGGGAAGTAATTTAAAGAAAAATAACATTAGCAATTCAGATTACACCTCTATCACAGCTTTTATTAAGTGTCAACCGGGAGGGTCCAAGCCAGGGCCGGTTTAAGTAATGATCCCAGATTTCCGGGGCTACAAAACTGAGTTTTATTGAAACATAAGTAATCATAGACAGCAGAATTTACGGCTCAACGTGCCTTTCGAAGCACGGGAAATTTTTACTGGAGGTTGTAACGCAGCTATGTGCTTAAAAAAATCCCTGAAACAAGGGCTTATCGGGTATTCATACGCTCCACAGAAGCTATAGTAGGCTAAACATTATCAACTATCAATTCAGTCAGCTTTCAATTATTAAAACTAAAATATCTGAAAAAAATATTAAATCAAAACAGCATAAACGTCTGAGCAGGTACATTGTAATAATCCCAAGAGTTATTCAAAAATGATTCAATTTCTTATGAAATTGTGTAGGCAGTCCAGATGATTAAATACGCAACTCCGTCTAGAAAAAATACGATTGGCCTGATTCAAAAGAAAAGAATAACAAAGCCAGTTTTAGGGCGTTACACACGGTGAAGATACTATAATATTATATCTGAAGATGAAATATCGCTCGCTTTACCGTATGTATGTACTCTACGTATATATATATTTAATTTTGTATGAACCATCCGCATGGCAAAGATAATTTTCCTTTTTTAATATTTTAAGATATCAATCGATACGGATGTCGTATGCATCCTAAGATACAAAATACACCGTAATAGTGTTTTAGACAACTTTAATTAAAGATACGATGATATTACATAAATAGGCTTTTTCTGCCAAATGGATCGCCATTTGAAGAGGCATATTTTTTGCGACCGGTTACACTTTGACTATCCCGTAAGAGATAAAAGCGTGTGTATGTGTGTGAATGTATCTAAAAATAAAAAAATTGTAGTATCTTTGCAGTATGAGACGGCCTTTATTTCTTCTAATATTACTGCCCCACCCTCCCACCGGGCCTGGCTTCAGTCAAAACAAATTGACTTTTCAGAAGGTCGCCGATAGCAAAACTCGATTTATCTGATGAAGGTCCCGTCATATTTTGGAACCCTTGAGTACCGGGCGAATGATGAATTGTTTAGTATACAGAAGTCAGCCTCCCTCCTAAATGATTGACGGCTCAATTCGGAATTATACGGTGAAACTTTCCGATGGTAAATGAGTTTTGATACGTTGTACTAGCCATAGCACCGCAACCTACACACTTAATAGACCAACTTATACTTGTATATCTGAATAAATGTATGGGATCCAGTATATTGAGACCCCTCAACTATATATCTCGATGTGATGCTGCTTGTACTCTGGTCTCGGCGTAGGCAAAATACGGTACATTTTAATCGTATAGGCTTCTAAAAGGTTTCAAAGTTGCCTGAATTAATGAGTTTCTCTTTGTAGGTGTCTAGACATTTTGGACCGCCCGTAGAATTGGAAATCAAAGGTTCCGGATTGTTTGGTTTAAAATTGCGTCTAAAACACAGCCCTGCCAGGTTCTACTCCAAAAAGTCCCATTAATTATTGAGGTCAGATGATTCGTGTATCACTGTAGTGACAGGTAGTCAGACTGTCCCTCGAGTCAGTCACCTCTTACGACACCCGCGGGAATAAATGGGGTGATGCTATTCAAAGCCGGCAACACCTTCAAAGATAGAGGGTCTTAATAGCGTCTTTTTATTTAGTGGCACATAACGCGCGCAATCTCCCCGCACGCCATTATCCCAGCTCTCAAATTAACTGGGAACGGCTTTATTAACGTCCTACCAACTTAGGGTGGTCGTCTGTTAAAGCGGGCGTAAAAGTCCGCAAGTGCCGTGAGGATTCTTCTTTTAACATATTTTCACACTTCCGCATTTCGGCTCAAGAAACCATTGAATGAAATAACCCACGTACTATAAAATGAAGTCCGTGTCCCTGTCCGTCTGACTTGGATACTAGTGACTCCTAGGCTTCGCGCAGTATACCTACGCAAGATTGAATTGACAGACGACTCAAGATCAACGTTTTAGTATATCATGAATGCCGGAGAAACTTCGCGAAAACATAGGCAAAACGATTTGCTAGTATGAGTTCACTAAAACTCTGCAACTGGTCTAATAAGCAGGGGATCAGCGACTCTGTCTTACTAGAAAAAGTTAGATGAGCACTGAATTCGTGTTTCAGAAATATCTCATAGAAATGCGTTCACCTTTTTGTGTTTAGGCACAAAGTCTTAAGATATTTTATTTCTTCAAAAATTGTTAAGTTTCTCACAACTTTTTCCCGTCCAGTCTTACAAAAGACAATTTCACTCAAACTCTATCATTTTCTTCTCTACCAATAATCGTTTGAGCAACCTAAGCAATTTCCTTAGGATTAAGCCGTGGACGCTTCAAAGGGAGACTAGTTGCCATGAATAAATGAAGCGGGGTAAACACACCCGGTTAAAACCCTCCCGGTTAAAATAGCTACGAAACTAGAGAGTTAAGTCTAACAAAGGTTCCTGGTTCATGCTTGCTTCGTAAATTTGTAGGCTATTTCTAGCTGGTTCTAGGCATATTTTACATTCTAAAGAGATTCTTTGCAATTAGGTAAGGGAGGAACTAATAAAACCACTCTTGACTGCGTTTTTTTTTGTAATTATTCATATTTATTATTGACGTGTGATGCCGGTCAAGAATAGCATCACCCCATTTCTTTCACGTGGGTGTCGTAGAAGCTGACTAAGGGACTCGAGGGTTTCATGTGAATTACAATTTTAGGCGGCAGGCTAACAACCTGTCACTATTGCGATACATGACTTATCTAAAACGACCCTCAAATATTGTCAGACGTAGCGATAAAGACCGTAATTTTACGGTCGTTAACGCTCTGCCTACCCCGCCAGGGATAAAGGCGTGATTTGCGCGCGTGTGTGTGTGTGTGTGTGTGTGTGTGTGTGTGTGTATGTGTGTGTGTGTGTGTGTGTATTCATATTTATGATTTTAACGGGTTCTTACCAACGAATTTATTTTGTTTTGTTGTGCCGAAATTCGTTTATTCGTCGATAAGAACCTTAAGAACCCAATAAAATCACAACTATAAATACGTTAGTGTAAATAACCGCGATAGTTAAAAAAATTATGTGATTGGTCGAGAATAGTTTAAAAGAGATTAGTCAAAGCATGGCCGTTCGAATAAGTCATATTTGGGAGCTGTCAAAATCATGACGTAATGCTATTACATAAGCTCTATTTTTCTTTGTTGACATGTTCTTTAGTATGGGTTTGACAACTGTCAAATGTAGCATATTTGAATGGCTATACTTTAGTTAGACCTTATTGGTGTGAGTTTGCTGCAATAAACTTTGAATTTTTCATTCAAAATTTGAACGTGTATTAATGTAATACAATGGATTCCAAAACAAACTATCAGAATACTAGTGTGTATTGATTGTTTAATTAACGTGGCTGAAAATAGGTACATTGAGCCTTAAATTTAGATTTAGAATAGGCTTTGTGTTGTGTAGTTACATAAACACCTAAATTACATGATCGCAAAAGACAATAAAATGCCTTAGCTATTGTAACAAACACTTACTCTTTGTGAAAGCAAAAGAGTTTGTAAATATAAATGTTTGTAAATATATATGAACGAAACAAGTGGTTCCCAATTACGTCGCCAATAGCAGTGTCAACCGTAGTAAAGCGGTTATCGCGTTTGACCCGGCAAGTCAAAAGACATGAGTTCAAATCCCATCGGCGGCGTGGATTTTTTTCCACTAGTTTCATTTGTATTGACTTTGTATTAATATTTTGTAAATATTTTTGGATTCATAAAAATATAGGTTTTAGTTTTTTTAGATAATGTAATAGGCACAGAAATTAATTAAAAATATAATCTTCTGTCTTTTCAAAACAAACTGTAATTAATTAAAGTAGTCAATTAAATAACAATATTATCTTGAATAAAATATAAGACGGAAAGTAATTAAGGTCTTGTTTACGTTTCATTATTCGCTGTAAGAATTTTGATGGCTTATTAGATACAGTTTTTTGTAGTTATATTTGTTTTTCGTCATAAGGTATGTTTTCAGGCGAGAGTTTGTGCATGTATTTTTTTCTAAATAAAAAGCAAAAACTTGGGGCTTTGGGGCCTGACCATAATAATATTTAGATGGTACATAATGATTTCTTCTTCACAGTTGTTAAAAAGGCATGTTTCAATGGCCCTCGTGTGATAGCGCTAAGCCATTTCCAGTAATCATTCTCCTTGCCTTATCCCGTTCTCTGTCGGGGTCAGCTACCTAACCTAAGAGATTTGACGTGGAACCAAGTTTTTACACAGCGACTGCCAGCTGACCTCTGCAACCCAAAGGCTAACCTGGCCCGAATCCTAGGTTAAGTCACATTCAAATATTGTCTCTAGATTAGAATTTTATTCGAATGTGGGTTTCATCAATGTTTTTCCTTTACCGTAAGATCAGTCTGTAAACTAACACTTGGTGCTTCAAAAGTGCGGGAAATTTTTAATTGGTTCCTTTTCTAGAACATGGCGCTTGTGCGAATGATGTAAACAGTAGCGATTTCCCATAGATAGCGGTAATATATTTTTTTATTATGCCCTGAACTTGACAGAAGATCCCTCAATCGAAAAAAGCGCCAACAACCCCACCAAGTTCAGACTAGTGTTGCTGTCAGTCCAAAAAATGCATAAAAACGCTCCAAAGGCTGTTTGACTTGGCATTAAGAGACAAACTTATAGTAGTTTTTGTTACAGTTACTAAAAATAACCGGTATAATTTGATCCCCCCCATAAAAAAGGTCGATGTGTTGCTGATTGTATTAACCAAATATACTTTTTTGTGCGATAGTGTTTCCGCGAACTAGCGATTACGGAAATGTGGCGATATTTACCCGACTGCTTCAGAAGGAGGGTTGCTTTTCATGAGTATGTATGTATACAGGGTGTCCTGTTTTTATTGAATCAACTATTAACTGAGTGACGAGCTAGTGATAAGCAACAATATATCTTAGTAAAATTTCTAGAAATATGTTTTTTTTTCGTATCAGCCATACAAATTCACATTGTCAGTACATTTTCAATAGGCGATCCAAGTTCGTTTATCATATTTTCCGAAAAATTAACATACAGAAGTTGTTCCTTACTACCAGCCTGTTTCGTAGTTAATAACGGGACACCCTGTATGTATGTGTGATATGTGCATTATAATAATATTATAGTGGTGGTATGTGGGCGAATTAATTCCTTATCACGGACTATAGCTTAACAACACTAGTGAAATTGGCTGTATAACATTTTATAAACTCAAAATGTCAGGGCTTAATCGCAAAATATATCTTTAAAATTGCCGCAGTCGGGTTGTTTAATTATTTGACTATCTACTCTGATTTCACACCCATCCAACTTTGTACACAGAATATTCGATAGTGTTGTGTTTTCTCATTAACCTAATGGATAATGGCGGTCACTCCAGTTTGGAATTGTTGCTTTCGGTTTTCGAAATTGGAAGCACAAGTTTGACAAAGCTTTGACGTTGAACCATCGTTCATCATAGAAATCGTATCAGTTGGCTGTGGCTGCATGGTTGGTGCTACGGTGGATCGCACACTTAACACACGACGGACCGCTAAACTATCGCAGCGTTTTGTCAGATCCATACTAGAAATTTCAATCCCTATACTAAAACCGCTCAACAGCTGTCGACGCAGCGCTATCGCATTGGCATCCGTCGAGTGTGGTTTTAGTATGGGGAGTGACGTTTTTAGTATGAATCTGACAGACCGCTGCGATATTTTAGCGGTCCGTCGTGCGTTAAGTGTGCGATGCACCATACCAGTCAAAATGAACAACTTTCTGCAATGCTTTTTATAATTGGTACTTCGGTACTCCCCACACTAAAACCGCACTCGACAGACGACACTGCGATAGCGCTGCGTCAACAGCGTTTGAGAGGTTTCACTAAGGGGATTGAAATTTCTAATATGGACCTAACAGACCTCTGCAATGTTTGAGCGCTCCGTCGTGCGTCAAGTGCGCGATCCGCCTTATCATAGAGGACGAAAACAAGAGTTACCGCAAGACACTCGTGAGATTTTTCCTAGAACAACTCCTAAGCCTCACCCCAAGGGCGTAATTGAATGCTGGTTGTTTCTACAACCATTTAGTTATTTCCGGGGAACCAAGCCGACCGGCATAGCTTTGATGGCTTCGGTGTCAAAAGCGTACAGTCATAAAATGATGATGATGATGATGATCTCTCCGACCGATTTCGGCCATGGCGACCACTTTGACTCCTAATCAGATCGGCGCTGATGCGCCCGGAGATGGCTTTTGTAGCCAATTTTGGCAGTAAACTCCCGTGCACAGAGTGGACACGTGAGTTTGCCATTTACATAATTATAGTTAATGGCGACGGGAGGACGGGCCTTCAGCTCATCGCGCTTAGCGTCGAGGTCTGCTTTACGCTGTTCCTCAAACTCGCGGACTTGCTTCTTAACCATCCCGCGCCATTCGGGACGCTGTGCTGCCAGACCCTCCCATTGAGTGGGCTCAATGTTGCATCTTTTCATGTGTCGTTTCTGAACATCTTTATATCTGAGGAGTTGTCCGCCATGCTTTCGCTTGCCCTCCTCTAGCTCAGAATAAAAGATGCGCTTCGCCACTCTCTCCTCCGACATCCGGGATACATGACCGCACCACCGTAGCTGACGACGCATTAGATAGGCCTCAATGCCACCAACATTGGCTCGTCTCAGAACTTCGGTATTGCGCACTCGGTCGGACCATCTGATCTTCATGATGGTGCGAAGGCATTTTAGGTGGAAGCGATCCAGAGTGCGTATGTGGTGACGATACACACACCAAGTCTCGGAGGAGTATAGAAGGTTTGGCAGCACAATCGCCATATATACAGAGATTTTTGTGGCTAGCTTTAGGTCGTGCGAGCAGAAAACCTTGGAACACAACTTCCCAAATGCTGCAGCTGCAGCACTGATTCTGCTGTTGATCTCAGCATCAAGGTTACACTTAGATGTTATAGTGTTCCCCAGATAACGAAACTTATCAACCTGTTTCAGCATATCCTCACCAAGCATAATCGCCAGTGTCTCGCGACCATGCGAGTCTAAGGACATCACTTCCGTCTTTTTGACACTGATCTTCAGGCCGAATTTACAGCATGCTTGGTGAAAAACGGACATTAGCTGTTGCAGGCCGTCTGGGGATTCTGCAAGAAAGCACAAGTCATCAGCATACATGATCTCAGTAATCAATGCATACGAGACTTTAGTGCGCGCCTTAAGTCTAGCCAGGTTAAAAAGACTGCCATCTGTGCGGAAACGGATGCGGACTCCTTGGGAAACAGTATTTAGGACTTCTTTGACTACAACTGCAAAGTACAAGGCGAACAGTGTGGGCGCTAGAACACACCCTTGTTTCACCCCACAGGTGACGGGGAAGAAATCAGACTGTTCACCGTCTACAGAGACGCAGCACTGCATGTCGTCATGCAGGAGTCTTAGGAGTCGCACATACTTTTCTGTGCACCCTAACTTTCCTAGCACCATCCCGTGAGCTTCGCGAGGCACACTGTCGAATGCTTTCTCTAAATCAACAAAGCAGAGGTACAACTGGCGACCTTGTTCTCTACTTTTTTCTTGTAGTTGACGCACCGAGAAAATAGCTTCACATGTACCTCGGTCAGGTCGGAAGCCAAACTGGGTTTCGGGCAGAATTTTTTCCGACAAATCTTTGAGGCGGTTCAGTAAAACTCTGGCAAAGACTTTTCCAGGGACTGACAGCAATGAAATACTGCGATATGAGTTACAGTCAGAACGGTCACCCTTGTTCTTGTAGAGGGCACAAATGCGAGACACTTTGAAGTCCTCAGGGACCCTCTCCTCCTCCCACATTCGAACGAAAAGTTTCCATACCGACGTGTGCAACGAGTCATAAAATATCGTGAGACTGATGCCTCCCAGATCTGCATATTTAGACTCTATTCTATCCTAAAATTACTCAGTCGTTTAAAAATCTGATTTACACGTGTTCCCTAATAATCTATCCATATTTTCATCCTCTATTCAATGTGAGCTCTTAAAGTTAATACCTGTCCAAGCACCACGGACCATTACTTAATCCCCCTTGTACCGCTGAGGGTCGCAGTCCTCAGATGAGCCCATAAATTTCGTTTAGCCACGGGTCTTCTGCTATGAATAAATGCAGGAACTTATGGCTAGATTACACGGGACCGAGGGTTCTGCCACAGTAAGAAAAGATGCAGAAGTGTGTTGACAGATTGGAACAAATAAGGAGAAATAGAAAAATGTTTCAGAAAAATAAGTAAAATATTAATAAACAGTAAAACCCGTGTACAATAAACTTTTCCAAAAATTAATTGGGCGTAATGATGGCTCAATAATAATAAATGATCTGAAACACCAGCGCCACAAGTCTGCTATTTTCTTGACATTGTAACGACATCGAAACTCAACTGTCATTCCATTGCCATTGTTATTTTCTATACTTATAACTGTTAGCAGACTACGAAATGACCGAAATCATCCAATTGAGATCCAATCGACATCCAACTAAAAGATTTTCATTTAGCAGACTTAGGACCCTGATAATTTATGAAGAACCCGGCAAAACTTTTTGGCGTTGCGGTAACAGTCAGTGAAGGCAACCAAACGCAATGTGCTTTGAAGTACACACGAATGTATGGCTCAACGGTGCTCGTAGGTATAACCTAAGATTAAATGCAGGATGTTAAAAAAATTAACTGCAAATAGATATATAAAGAAAAAGATATCTTTCAAATGTCTGCCTTATCAACAAAGAGATCAGCCGCAGACTTCGAGAGCGAGGGTTTGACACCCGCTCCGGATCCTACCTGACGCAAAGATTGTCCATCGCCATTCAAGGCAACGCGGTGAGTGTCATGGACACATTTGCGGCTGGTGTGAGCCCGGGTGGTATTTTGACTAATTTGATTTTTATTTTTATTTTGTGACAATTTTATATGACATTGTATTATATTTGAATAAAATTAATTTAATACCGATATAGAAACTAAACAGTACTTTCCCAAAGGCTGAAATGTGAAATAAAATTTAATGGGCGATCCAATTTTTTTAAATATATCGACCTATGTTCCTTGGGAAAAGGCTGTTAAATTTCATGGCATAAAAAAAAAAATTCACGCCTTTAAATGTTTGCAGCGCTTATTACACCTTATATTGTACCGGTGTTTGATCCGCTATCTACCTACTGTGATATTTTCTATACTGTGGCTCGGCGACCCTTCTGTGTGCTTGGTAAGCAAGTTGTTGTTTCGGTTTTATGACGTTTTGTTTTCTTTAAGCTACCTACCGCAGTTGCTGTATTTCGGGACAATCTTTATGAAATTTTAGTCATTTTTGGCCTTAGGTGTATAATTTACATGCTCGATGTTTTAGTACATAAAGAACATTTTTTTTATTACAACATTCAGGGGAAGGATTCTTTAGTTTTGGTTTAGTTACAGTCAGTACAGTCAAGCAAATACATAATAAGACAATTTGCAGGTTGGACTGTTCCCGAACGGAGGCATAAGACTTGAAATTAGGCGGTTCAGGTATCTAACTGGACGTGAACTTGACTGTACCTGATAAATCAAAGCCCATTGCAGAACTTAGTCCCCAAAAATGTCCCATAAAATGAAAAGCGACGCTGTAAAACATCTTAGGCTTTGGTCCTTTATTTTATAACACCTGTTCTACCCTATTACACGACCAAAGTCTAACTGACAAAGTGCACTGGCTTTTCATACGTTTTGACGGTTGTTGATCGATAAAAATAGATGTCGCTTTTAGTTTTCTAAAACACGCTATCGGTTGGTTTTCTTGAAACTCTTAAAGGTTACTGGACACCTACTTTCTACAGTCTTATTACATGACCTTAAATTAGATTACTAATAAATTCCTTTAACAGTTTTATTTAAACTAGTTTCCAACCTGACAAAAGCTTGACAGCTTAATGCACTAAAATAAGGTTAATAGTTGTGACAGTCATTTACTTCTGAGCATTTGTACTGGAAAGGAATATTATATTAAAGAGTTTTTACAGGTTGTTTTGTAAAAGACCATAATTCTTATGTCCAACTTTTTGATCGATTAATCATAATGTGTGGGTTTGTTTTATGAAGTAAGGGCAAAAAATTAGGATTCTTTGGGGTAACAGCAAGACTATAAAGTCCGAACTAGATGCCTTGATGATATTTTTGACTTGATAACGTCTTATGATTTGATGGAGCCGGCTGTACGTACCAAAAACATGTCTCCGGCGGCATTACCCCGCTCTGAGGTGTTACCTCACTCTGAGGCGTTACTTCATTCCATCAGTATTTTCCTACGACGTTGTCACATTCAACTATCGTTAGTACAGATAACCGATTTTTTGAAGATAGAGATTTGTGTTGAGAAATTAAACAATTAAACATTACAACGGGAATAGGATTGCCAGTTTGGCCGGTCGCTAGTACTTTATAAATCAGAAATTCGAAAAACATAATTTACTAAAACCAATGTGAATAAGAAGAAGTAAAAGAAATCAATCAATCTTAACCATTCGGGCGTAACCATTTACCATCAGGGCGTGTTCAGAAGCTTTGCCGCAAAACTAACCGATTGGTGGAAAATCAAATCGTCGCCCAAACTTACCCCCCTAGAGCTAAATTTTATGACAACTATAACCGGAAGTGTTTTTAGGCGACAGGCTGACAGCCTGTCACTACAGTGTTACACATGTTTTCTGAAACAACCTTGGAAAATAATCCTCAAAAATGTCAGACCTGGCGATAGCGACCGTATTCTTACGGCCGTTAACGCTCTGCCTACCCCGCAAGGGATAAAGGCGTGATATATGTTTGTATGTATGTAGCATCAAGAGGCGCTAGTTTGCAGAACTACAGACTTCCCCACTCGCCTTAATGTGTCTCTTTCATATTGGCACTTAATAAAAGGGGCCTATAGAAATCGCTTCAGTTGGCCTTGGGCCGCGAAGAGGCCACTTTACTTGACCTTATAAAAGTTGAAGTATATTATCAATAGCTATCATATTGATATTAACCACTACCTATCTACGTAGCAATAAAGGGCAGAGCACACCGGCTGTTTATTGTGGCTATCGACGCGTGTATCGACTGCCACGGCCAGAAACTTTTCGTAAGCTGACTCAAAAGGGCTCATCGGACATTCTGAGACTTTTTCATGTTTTGTATCTTTATAACTTATTTTTATTATGCGTTTTGACGTTTTAGAATATTTTTTTTTTAATTTAATCCACCAGAGATAGGTTCCCACCACAGTACGCAACCCATATGTATGTACGTTGCCGTATGTCGTATGTATACCGGTAGTAAAGTATGGGATTGACTGAGAGACGGCATACCGCTTGTGTTGCGTAGTGCATTGCATTTGTCACACAATCGGTGTGCCGTCTCCCATATAAATGCCATACATTACAACTGGTACGCGCGTGTACACGTGCTGTATACGCATACGCAGGTCGATGTGCTCAACGCTAAAAGAAATACTTGATCCATTGACAAGACAAAGAAGAAGAAAGAAATACTGAAATACCGTAGAGTGGACTGCTACGGCGTAGGCATAGTACTCGTAGCAAATTACTAGGATATTTATATAGTCAGACTAGCTTGCCGTCGCGGGTTCACTCGAGCAATTTTGTGACATGAACACAATGTCAACAGGAACCCTGGTTTCAAGGTTTCAAGCTAATTTACTTCAAATATACTTTCACCTCATTCCAAACCTTGAAACTACTTTGAAATTAGGCCCAGTAGCACTAGTCAGTAGGTACCACAACTGAAAACGACTCAATAAATTTTATTGATATAAGCATTAGCTTCATTTCATTACGTTTATGGTTCAAATTCTTACTGTAATGGAGACTAACCAGGTAATCCGTACTACTAGTAGATGTCGCTAAGATCGTCGCTTCGAGACGAGCATCAAGAAGTTGAGAAATTGACGCAGGTTAACCGGTGCGTCGATAGCTCAGTGGTAGAGCAGTGGGCCGGTACCCCGCCCGGCCCGGGTTCGATTCCCGATCGACCTCGTGTCAATTTCTCAATTTCTTATTTGAATTTATGTAAAAGTACGTTTTTATAATAATATATTTTGTTTTTTTTTAATCATGCATAAATTTATAAGTACCTATTACGTCCTTGAATATCTATAATGTTATGATATGAATAATTAATATACTAACCATTTCCTATACCAATGGCCCTACCATTAGTCACCGCTTTTATTAGTCGGTATTAGGTGTAAAAATTGTTAGTTTTACCGATTTTTTACCTTGACAGCTGCAACAGTCCACTGCTGGACATGGGCCTCCTCTTATTTGGGGGTATTGCCAAACTGGCCACGCTTGGCAGGCGAACTGACGAAGGCAGTTGAAGATGTTGCATTCACAGGGAATGCTCCTGTAGGGCGCTAATTACGACACCCATGGGTAGGATTGGGGTGGTTTATCCTAAGCCGGCATAACAGGAAAACCCCTTTATAAATGGTAAACATCTAATAGTGACTGATACCGAAAGTTAAGAATTATGCTGGTGATAAAGAACAACTTTTTGTAATAAAAAAAAAATGGGCCTGCCTTTCAAATTTTTTTTTTCGGCTAGCACAATTGGTATAGGAGGTCTGAAGAACAATGGCGGGTAAAACCGAGGAATGGAAATCTGGAATACTATAATTTGTGATTTCCTTTTTGTAATGTTGATTTTTAAAGGTGAACGCACACCGAATATTAGAATTCTGTATATATAATCTTAGGATTCGCACATTTGCCCGAACCGAACGGGTCGAGTCCAGCGAATGTGCGAGGTTTCATACGATTTCATATAAGGAATTCTAGTATTCGGTTTGCTCGGTGCGGATAAGTTTGCGTTCACCATTACAAGGTTCAAATTTTCCAACACAAAGAGCATGGAATGGCGTAGAACTCATAGGTGGATCGCACATTTAATGCACGACGTACCGCTAAAGTATCGCAGACACACAGTTAATTTGATTTGAATATATTCCGAAATGCGAGTAAAGACGGCTCGAAATAGTATAATTTATCATGGTCCAGTTGGCACTTTTTTGTCCCACAACTGGTCCTGCGGGGCAGCGTTCTGTCAGATCCATACTAGAAATGTCAATCCCCGTACTAAAACCGCTCAACCGCTGTTGACGCAGCGCTATCGCAGCGTCGTCCGTCGAGTGCCGTTTTAGTATGGGGAGTAACGTTTCTAGAATGGATCTGACAGACCGCTGTGAAAGTTTACCGGTCCGTCGTGCATTAAGTGTGCGATGGGCTTTAGGCCAAACGTCCTCCGTGCTTTATGGTCAAGCCGATGACAAATTGTGTCATGTTGTCATCTTAGCCAACTTGACCATAGAACTTGACCGTTCCACAAAAGCAACTATGACGTTCAAATAAGATTATTAATGATCAAGTTCCAAAGCCACGTAAAGGACTTTGAAAGAAAAGCCCGCACCCCAGTATACACTATTTTTGCCGTGTGATGCCGGTTTAGATTAGCATCACCCCATTTCCTACCCGTGGGTATCGTAAGAGGCGACTTAGAGACTTGAGGGTGTCAGGTGTATTATAACTTTTATAAGACAGGCTGGGAACCTGTCACTATAGTAATACACAAATTATCTCAAACGGCCCTCTTATTTGTCAGACGTGGCGATAGCGACCGTATTTTTTACGGCCGTTAACGCTCTGCCTACCCCGTAAGGGATAAAGACGTGATATATGTATGTATGTACTATTCTTTACATACAGAACTACATCCGAAAAACGTAAAAGTGGAGCAAATCTAATTTCTCTGTTCATAAAACAAAAAAAGAATGACAAACGATCCCGCTTGCTTTTGTTTCTTTGTTTCACGTGACAGAAAAAAAGGGAAATTTCGTAAGTTTCCTTTTCGCTTCAATTTATGTCGTGCCAGCTGTAGAAATCGGAAAAATAATGTTTTTCTTTCACTCCCATTTGCGACTCCGCGACTTTTCAAATGTTAGTGAACAACGATCAATGATATAAGCAATAAACATACATACCTAGAGTAAGTACTAGAGTACTACATGTCGCTAAGTATCATCGCTTCAAACGAGCATCAAGAGATCGAAAAATTTACGAAGGCTGGTGCATCGATAGCTTAGAGCGATGAGCCGGTACCCCACGCGGCCCAGGTTCGATTCCCGATCGACGCTTGTCAATTTTTGATTTGTTATTTTCTTTTATGAGAATAATATAGCACTGTGAGTGCGGTAAATCCTAATAAATATGCATACCATATATTCATTATTTGACTTTTTTCACACTTAATTTTATATGCAGTGCTAAAATAACGCATCCGTAACGCAGCGATCTGTCAGATCTATACTAGAAACGTCAAACCCCAAACCAGAACCGCTCAACCGATGATTGACATTTCTAGTACGGACCTGACAGACCGTTGCGTTATTTTAGCGCTACGATGTGCATTAAGTGTGGGGGAGGCCTTAGGGTTTTCGGTTAAGTCTATCGAAAGTTCTGATTTGTTTATCTAGCCAGTCAATATCAATATCTGAATAAGTTGATAGTAATAAGCAATATCTGAATATATAGATGAAAATATTATTTTATGATATCATGAAACTTTTACTGAGTACATAATCACAGTTATAGTAAAACTCTTTATTATCACAAATAACAGTTGGTGTGATATGAAATTGCTTTTCATGAAACTGACTAGTTTTAGTCGAAACATGCAACCATTGCGGCGTTTTTTTCCGTCTAAATCTGATTAAATATTAAAACTGTTGGTGGAACTATTATCTGTGGTGCAATTATTATGTACCACTACTACTATAGCCACAACAGTCCAATACCGGGCACAGGCCAATAGACTTATTCACCACACATGGCAGGCGAATTGGCGAGCGCAGTGCAAAGTTTTAGATATTTACAGGGAGTGCTGCTGCCCATTTCCTGATTTTTCCCTTAGTTGCATTTAACAACGCACATGAAAATAAAGAGAGAGAGACACAGGTAGAAATGGGGCGATGCTATTCTAAGCCGATATCACATGATAAAATTATTATGTGCACTTGCTGGCAAATAACGTTTGCCATGAGAAGCGTGAGTCTTCAAAATGTGATTATGTTATGATATCTACGTATCAATGTAAATAATAGTGATGCATGTACCATCGAGTGTAAAATTCTTGCATGCATAAGCGAATATCTAAGTATTTATACGTTTCTACTGAACATACAAAACAGTTAAATGCAATACCATCTAAGTTAAAAAATAAGATGCTTCCGTGCTTCGGAGAGCACGATAAGCGATAGGTCCCAGTTGCTGTCTATGTACGCGGCGGTCGTTACACAACCAGGTCAGTGAAGAACTCTGATACCAGGGCTCATTGAGTCGTCAGACAACTTAGTATCCCACACCAAAAAAAACAAGCTCGTAATTTATTCAGGGAATGAGTTACAACTGCATTGCGCTTTATAATTGTTACACGACAATGCCATTTATCATTCTCAACGATAATGGTGAGAGATGTCAACCAGCGGATATTGTCGTACTTTTGCTTTGCTTTGTGACGAGAATTGGAACTTTTGAATGACCGAGCTACAAGAATTAACGATAATTAAAAGAGTAACTTGAAAAGCTTAGTACCCCGCGTGATCCGCGTAGTAACTTTTGACGTGAAAAATATGATTTATGCAGGGCGTTACCGCTTAAGCGTTACCTTGAAGTGCAGGCGAGAGAGAGAAAGCGCGACAAAGAGGCATAATCGGCCTCCACGTTCGGTAGCGTATATCTATCAAACAAATAAAATTACAATTTTCTTTTGAAAAATGAAACCATTCCTTCAGTATTTTCTTATGACATTGTCACGTTAAACTAGTATAAAACTGATTTTCACTAGCATAAACTGATTTTACTGACAACCGATTTATTGGGCACAAAAGAAATATGAAGGAAATTGGACTAGCCTTTACATTTCTTCTATTGTAGAAATATGTCTTTTTTTTACTCTACGGTACCTTTTGTGAAAGGTTTAGGCCATGATAATATTTAAATCTACTATATGCACTATAGTTGTGTTAGCAAATTCGTACATGATTCCGAATTTACCTTGTCCTAAATTGTTCTCATAAATGGCCAAAGTTCCCGAAGTTCCCATAGTACTTCCCAAACTTTACAACATGGATCACAACAGACATAATAAAAACAAATTGACAGACAAAGTTGGGCCTTGTGGAAGAACGTTTTAAACTCATTATAAAGTGAAAACGTCCGCGATTGCGTGTCGGTAGGGATGTGGCTTCAGTAACAAAAGATCGTGTTTGGCTTATTTCTCATCAGGGAAAGATCATTTTATAATAAATTGATTTTGTGAAAATAGCTACACAGAAAATCAAGGAGAAAAGATAATTAGCCGCTTGCGACAGCTTTATCTAAAATATAATTGAAGAGAAAGGACAGGGATCCTAGATAGACCTAGATGCACTTATTTTAGCCAGATAAAGGAAAAAGTCAATGTCGTGTCATACCGGGAGGTCAAGGTGGGAAAAGTGGGAAGATTGGAAGTTACTCCACAGACAAGAGTTTCACTTTTAAATTGAAGAGTCCATTTATATTTACCAACAGAGGTGATTGTACCGTTATACTGTTGAAACAAGATTTTAGAACTTTCTGTTCGATATTTTCTGTATTTTGGTTAATACATAAGTGAGGCTATTTTTAATAAGTAGCGCAAAAAAAAATATGTTTTGTGGTCGAAATTCGGCAATATAGAAGGTAAATTAATTCCAATTTCAAAATCGATCATTTTTCAAAGTCTTTTTTTATTTTAAGACAGACATAAGAGAAGAGTTTATTTTAAGACAAACAGATTTTTGAAATAATCGATTATTTTTTACATTCCTACGTGCCAGTTTTACGGCAGCTGGTATGAATAAATAAACAAAATGGGGAATATTGCCATTTTGCTGCAGCAAACAGGAATTATTGTATGAGTGTAATGAACGGTGTATAGAAAACTTTATGGACGTGATTGATCAGTATACAAAACAAAACATTTTTAAGAGAAATAAAAAGTTCTGTTATATTATGAGGCTCATGATTTGACCAATCATAGCTAAGCTTAGCGCAGCCCCGCTTCAATGGAGACGCACCCTTACTCAGTGATAAATAAACGATGCGTAACGCATGCGTCTGACAGATCCATACTAGAAACGTCATTCCCCATACTAAAACCGCTGTTGACGCAGGTCCAACACACAACGCTGCGCTAGCGTGATCGGCCTTACCTGGCTTGCCAAGACAGTGCAGTGCCTTTATTTTTGTATCCCTTTTTCAAACTTTTCAAAAATTTCATTTAGCTTTATCTTTCACGCAGCTATCAACATACCCTCATTACGGGGAAATCATGCATCGCCGCCGCCAATAAGGCTGGGTGCACACGTGCGCACGGCATAAAGCGCGGACGTGCGCGGCCGTAATAGCCTCAACGATCGCCTCCCGGGAAATACTCAGCCGACTATTTGCAGTAGTCACAGCCTTAATTTGTCTGTGCTAATGGTTATTTCGATCACTTTAAGTTTCTAGCAGTTTGGATACTGGCTGACAGTACAATTTTCTTTCTTTATCGTGT
This sequence comes from Keiferia lycopersicella, assembly GCA_029255805.1. Taxonomy (NCBI): domain Eukaryota; kingdom Metazoa; phylum Arthropoda; class Insecta; order Lepidoptera; family Gelechiidae; genus Keiferia; species Keiferia lycopersicella. The sequence continues at coordinate 3,102,930 of JARACZ010000018.1, forward strand.
GGGACACCGAGACGTCCAACCCGATGAGCCCTAGTGTCAGAATTTTTCAACCTCCTTCTACAAGTAGCAGGCTTCTGACATGGTTGTGTAACGACCAGCGTCTAAGTGATTATAGATAGCAACCGGGACCTACGGCTTAACGTGCCATCCGAAACATGGAGCCATCTTAATTACGGACAAGCGGATGGTTCAGCTGGCAACGTCCTTACCAGACTGGGAACAAATTCACAAAGTGATAAATATCAACTTTGTGCGTGACCCACCAAGAATCGAACCCGGAACCTTCTGCGTCAAAGGCTGTCGCACTACCACTGCGCCACACAGGTCGTCAAATATACATAGTATCAAATGGAGATAGTATAGTGAAACCTTAAAAGCTAGAAATGTCCACTGCTGGACATGGGGCATGATAGGGACGCAGTGCAATATGTTGCATTCACTGAGAACGCTGCCGCCCATTCCCGTGATGATTACCCCTTAGTTGCTTTTTATGACACTCACGAGTAGAATTGGTGTAATGCATTAAAATAGTTGAAGCTATATTAATAGCTTCAACGATCGCGTGACCTCTCTGTTTGCAGTGTAGTCTAAGCTTTAATTTGTCTGTACTAATGGTTAGTTTTGATCGTCGCTTTAAGTTTTATGGACGTTTAAATGCTAAGTATGTAGTAGTATAATGATGAGAAATCCTAATCGTACTCGGCGTTTAGGATGTAACTTTATTATATTTTGGTGTTATTTCTAAGACACATACGATACGGCTGTAAAAACTTTTTTGGAACCACATACCAGTTAACTTGATTGGCTGGTACATTTTGGAATGGATAGTCAATTTTTTTTTTCGTAATTTGACCTATGTTCCTTGGGGAAAGTTGTTTAGTTTCATTTACCGGTTCACCCCTTAAATATTTGAAATTCTTTTTTTTAATCCGTATAAATAATAAAGAAACTATTTTCATCATATACGCCATAAAATATACCTGCACTCTGGATAACACAAGCAAAGATACTGTAACAACTATCTATTTTTATCCAAACAAAAGATACTGTTTTACTGCATTACAAGGTCTATATTCCACAGATTTTCAGCTTGAAGACACACCATTGGGCTAACGATGACTTATTAGTGATAACGACTTCATTGTTATTCTGGATCTTTTGTCTCTTTCGCACAGTTAGGCAAACTGTAATATTATGCAAGAAAAGGGCCATTTATTTGTTTTGTCTTGTAAGTTGTAAGTGCTTCTCTTTTCGGTAGAAGAGCTTCATTATACCTTTGAGTTTCTCGCAAGAAGGCAAGCTAAACAAACTCGATAAAATTTAAGAGGCTTTGTACGAACACAGGTGTAGCTTTTATGCACTCTATAGATTTTTTTACATACACCGTGTTAGAAAACAATCCTCAAAAATGTCAGACGTGCCGATAGAGACTGTATTCTTGCGGCCGTTAACGCTCTGCCTACCCCGCAAGGGATAAAGGCGTGATATGTGTATGTATGTATATATTTATGTATGTATGTCAAATTAAACGATGACAAATATTTTAGTGTATAAACTTTTTTCTGTACTGCCTGACATTTGCCGATATAGCTCTTGAAATCAATCTTAGCCTTGAGTGCGGTTTATAAATACGGGCCTAAATCTCAAACTGCCGCCGATCGTAGGTAGCCTTTCACAAGGTGTATCTTCACCCTATCCATAAGCTTGTCAAATGGGCATAACACATTTACCTCCCTCTGAAACGCTGGCTTATCGTGTATACACAGACGCACCGACCACGACCCTATTTGAAAGAAAATTTTATAGAAATAAGTAGAAATTAAATTAATAATATATATTTTTTGTCCTAAAAGACCGCTAGCGCAGAGGGAGACCAAGAAAAAGATGGCGAGTTGACCTGGTCGATTGCAACCTCAACTGGTCTCAAGAAGTCTTGGATCTTGAAGTATGAAAAGAGAAAGGGGAGGCCTTTTGTGAATTTTATATTATAATATAATTAAAAATAATTAAATAATTAAATTAAATAGTATATATTTTTCTGTACTGCCTGATATTTGTCAATATTGCTCTTGAGATCAATCTTAGCCTTGAGTGCGGCCTAAATCTCAAACTGCCGCCGATTGTAGGTAGTCTTCCGGCGTACCTTTACCCTCTCCATAAGCTTGTCAAATGGGCATTACACATTTACCTCCCTCCTGAACGGCGGCTTATCGTGTATACACAGACGCGCCGACCACGACCCTATTTGAAAGAAAATTTTATACAAATAAAATCTAAAATATAAAAAACAAACTTTGTCCCAGAAGACCGCCAGCGCAGCGGGAGGCCAAGAAAAAGATGGCGAGATGACGTAGTCCATTACGACCTGAACTGGTCCTAAACAGCCTTGGATCTTAAATTCTAAAAAGAGAAAAGGGAGGCCTTTGCCCGGCAGTGGAACAGTCTAGGCTGATATCATATTACAGTAATATAAACAAAGAAAGAATATTTTATTGTATAAATTGCTCTTGAGATCAATCTTAGCCTTGAGTGCGGTTTATAAACCTCAAACTGCCGCTGATTGAAGGTAGCCTTCCTTCCACAAGGTGTACCTTCAGTACCATCAGTACCTTCACCCTCTCCATAAGCTTGTCAAATGGGCATTACACATTTACCTCCCTCCAGAACGGCGGCTTATCGTGTATACACAGACGCGCCGACCACGACCCTATTTGAAAGAAAATTTTATACAAATAAAATCTAAAATATAAAAAACAAACTTTGTCCCAGAAGACCGCCAGCGCAGCGGGAGGCCAAGAAAAAGATGGCGAGATGACGTAGTCCATTACGACCTGAACTGGTCCTAAACAGCCTTGGATCTTAAATTCTAAAAAGAGAAAAGGGAGGCCTTTGCCCGGCAGTGGAACAGTCTAGGCTGATATCATATTACAGTAATATAAACAAAGAAAGAATATTTTATTGTATAAATTGCTCTTGAGATCAATCTTAGCCTTGAGTGCGGTTTATAAACCTCAAACTGCCGCTGATTGAAGGTAGCCTTCCTTCCACAAGGTGTACCTTCAGTACCATCAGTACCTTCACCCTCTCCATAAGCTTGTCAAATGGGCATTACACATTTACCTCCCTCCAGAACGGCGGCTTATCGTGTTTACACAGACTCGCCGACCACGACCCTATTTGATTATAATTAACATTTTCGGGACTGTTGCAAGCTAACTGCTGTTTTTATAGATCAAAGAAATAATTTTATTGTGTAAGATGTAAAAGTATTAGCTGCAAATATTTTAAGAGGTGAATCAGCCCATGAAACTAAACAACTTTTCCAAAGAAACTAAGGTCGAAATATGAGAAAGGTTTTAGGACCTCCCATACAAATTGACTTTATCGGTTGGTATTTTTTATGGGAGATCCAAGTTATTTATCATATTAAATTTTATCTATGTTTCTTGGGGAAAATTGTTCAGTTCCTTAGGCTGGCTCACCCATTAAAATATTTGCAGCAGATTTTTGTACACCCTGTATAAATTAAGTTTTTTTTTTACTTTAAAACGATAACAAAATGGGAAAATGTTGTCAAACTTCTTTGGGTGAACTTAATAAAAATCTGTCAAGTATTTCTGCCCACTTATAAACTATGAAGTAAATTTTCTATACATCAATGAGGTTGTCAGAAATTTCAAATTATCAATTCTGCTTATTCATTCAAATCACGTTCAAAGATACTTTTTCTTTTATCGAAAAGTGTGAAGTAGGAAAAAATGGTAAGATTCATCGCGGAACCCTTAATCAAGAACTTTAAAAGCTGTTAGACGGATCAAAGCAAGGAGCTGTGCTAATCCTAAAGCCGTGTCTGGAATCACGAACGATTCCCTCAATTAGGCACTGGATAAAACCTTAAAAGACACTCTTTTAGAGATGGGCCAGTGAGTAGACTAACATTAGTTGCACTAGTCGACGGCTGACTACCGCGACCAAACTTCATTTTTCATAATGTCTTAATTAATTCTCATATAAGTTCTAACTTCAAAAAGGAGTTACCTGTGTCTAGACCAATCGTGATGGACTTCCGTGCGCGATTTCAAAACTCTTGCTTTTTTAAAATTGAGCTGCTGATCTTTAATTGCGAAAGGGTTCCAGGTTATGCGTTATACTTTATTCGTGCACCCAATTTGAGAAAATACATGAAGCTATGTGTGCGTGTACTACGGGTTTGTTGGACGACTCGGTGTACAACATGAAAAATAAAATTATGAGTTAATACGTTTGAGCGAGAAGAGGTAACAAATATATCCACTCACACACACACAGAGAGAGAGACTCGCACACATACATAAACACACATTATCACAATTATATTAAATACAGGGTGTAAAAACATTTGCTGCAAATATTTTAAGGGGTGAACCAGCCCATGAAACTGAACAACTTTCCCCAAGGAACTTAGGTAAAATATAAAAAAAATGCGGACCTCCTATAGAAAAATTCCAACTGACCAAGTCAATTTGTATGGGAGGTCCAAAAATTTTCTCATATTTCGACCTAAGTTTCTTGGGGAAAGTTGCAAATTATTCGACCTAAGTTTCTTGGGGAAAGTTGTTCAGTTTCATAGACTGACTCACCCCACAAAATGTATGCAGCTAATATTTTTACGCCTTAATATTGGTAAGGTTGGGTTGTCATTATTTCTCCAATTATCGACTAGTTGGCGCAGCTCTATTCTGTTTGCAAAGAATCCGATTACAAATGGATTCTTGATCTTTAGAGCTGTTTATTCACGTTGCGAGAATGGTTTAAGTAGAGTGCTCGCGTAACTAAGGATTCAATGGAATACCTACTTACTTACCTTTCTGTAGATCTTAGTATCTACTTGGCTATTATACAGAGTGTAAAAAAATTTGCTGCATTTAGGTATAAAAAAATAGCTGCAAGTATTTTAAGGGGTGAACCAGTCCATTAAATTGAACAACTTCTCCCAGAGAACATAGGTCGAAATACGAAATAAAATTTTGGATCTTTCATACAAAATTACCGACCGACCAAATTAGTTTGTATGGAAGGTCCAAAAAAAATTCTCATATTTCGATTTATGTTTCTCGGGGAAAATTGCTCAGTTTCATGGGCTGATTCACCCCTTTAAGTATTTGCAGTAGCGTTGCCGAACTATCGATAGTAAAACAATCGATAGTTTTCCTATCGAAACCCCTATACAATCGATAGGCCAATCGATAGTATCGATACTATCGATTGTTCAGAATGAGGCAATACTATCGGTCAGCTTCGATAGTATCGATACTATCGATAGTATCGAAGCTGACAATCGAAAAAACAATCGATAGTATCGATAGTATCGATAGTATCGAAGCTGACAATCGAAAAAACAATCGATAGTATCGATAGTATCGATAGTATCGATAGTTTTGGTCTATCGATAGTATCGATACTATCGAAGCTGACCGATAGTATTGCCTCATTCTGAACAATCGATAGTATCGATACTATCGATTGGCCTATCGATACCGGCATCCCACGGCTAATGGGTTAATTATTGCATATGGATTATTTTAAAAGATTTTTTAAATTTTAATAATTAAAGTAAATTCATTTAGCCATAGTATTTAGCAATGAATGAATTAGTTATACAATTAGATACATAAAAATACACCTATAGTTTTAAAGGCATTTGCACACTAGATGCGTGCGCCTGCGTCTGCGTGCGTGCGGGAAAAAATAGTATGGATATGACAGGAGAATGAAATTGACGCATCACGTGATGTATCACAATAGATACCTACGCATCACCTGTCATGTCAAGTTGTAGCGACCTCTGGTGGCTACAACATGAAGCTCACTCAAGTGGTTCACATGCATACAAGACGCAACAGGAGTTCTCAACATATCGGAGAGATGGCGCCACGTGACAGAACAATGGGCCTGAAACGCGATATCGAAGTGTTCACCGCGCAACGCATATATACAACTTCCAATCCAATCCAGGTGGACCCGTCGGTCCCCTGGCCACAACACCCGGCCAGGCGGGTAGCTACCCTTTTCCCGACACCACCTGGATTCATCCTGTCACCCGCCATAAAGTAATAAAACAAAAATTGTACAAGAAAGGCTATTATGAAATATCTGATTATATGCAGGATAAATCGCCATGGGAGTAGTTTTAAATGTATAAAGTTGACTTTAAATGACGAAACAGGTAGAATTATCTACTGTATATATATTATATTGTATTTTATGTTTATTTCAGCATAGCCATTTTCGGCTATTAGTTTTTTATTTTTATTTTTTTAACTTAGCTAGGGTAGCTTAGGGCATGAGCAATTGTATTTAGAATATATATTTAGAATATTTATAATATATACTGAAACGGCCCTCAGACGTGGCGATAGCAAGCGACAGTAATGATTACTGTCGCTTTACTGAGTAATTTTACGACCGTGAACGCTCTGTCTACCCCACAAGAGATAAAGTCATGATAATTATATGTATGTAAAATTATCCATACCTGACTGAACGATACTATCGCTCATCGGCCGACTATCGATAGACCAAAACTATCGATACTATCGATACTATCGATTGTTTTTTCGATTGTCAGCTTCGATACTATCGATACTATCGATACTATCGATTGTTTTTTCGATTGTCAGCTTCGATACTATCGATAGTATCGATACTATCGAAGCTGACCGATAGTATTGCCTCATTCTGAACAATCGATAGTATCGATAGTATCGATAGTATCGATAGTATCGATAGTATCGATAGTATCGATTAAAAATCGATAGTTCTTACTATCGAAAAACTATCGATAGACTATCGATTGTCGATTGTCTATCGATAGTCCACTATCGAGCGGCAACGCTAATTTGCAGCTAATATTTTTACATCTTATATTTTCATACTGATTAAGAACTTCCATACGAAAAAATTGCAAATCTCTCTCTTTTCATGTAGCCCGAGTTGTCCAACGACCCGATGAACCCTAGTGTCAAAATTATTGTGATATCAACCTGTTCTCATCGTTTCAGCTTAAATGCTGACTAAGCAGTCCTTAATAAATATAACATTTAATCAATAAACCGCCTTCGCTTTTATTTCCCGCTCGGTCATTAACGCCGACAAACATCCAAATAGAAAATATTTTGTGGACGTTTACACAAATCGATTGGACATTGTTGGTCGTGGCCCAAATGAGCGTTCACACTAATATTAACATTCCTTTCAAAGCCGGTGACGTAGGGTTGCTGCCTTTTATAGTGTTTAAAAAGACTGCCGTATGATGCCAGCTTAGAATAGCATCACCTCATTTTTTTCGTGGGTGTCGTAAGGAGACTGAGGGATTCGAGGGGTTTCAAGTATATTGCAAATTTAGAAGAGACGGACAACCTGTTACTTAAGAGATACATCATTTATCTGAAATGAAACTCAAATATAAGTGAAGCATAGAAAGAACGACTGTAATTCGATGATGGCTAAGCTCTGCCTACCCTGCGAGGGATAAACGGTGATTTGTGTATGTGTGTGTAGAATGAATAGACTAAGCAATAGTATGTAGTGTATTTACTGTTAAATATTGCTATTAATTTTTCAGGCCGTACCAAGCAAACGGCGAGGGAGCTACCTACCTTGTAGTAAAAAAAAACACGCTTATCAGGGTTTAAACAAAATCATTCTCTAACAAAAAAAGGGCAAAAGTTTGCCAGACATTTACCTACATGTCAAATTTCGCCAAGACGAGAGCATACCTTATGACTTACTCTATAATAAATACTATTCACTCTCAAGTAGATCCATTAGCTTCTGAATCTACACACCCGAACATCACTAACCCCCAAATCTCACTAATTCTTTTGTCCATTTAAAACTAATAACTTGGCTATACTGTCCAGATTTCCATAGATTTTTTTTTTATCTGTGATGGGCTTACTTTTGACCCCAATCTTACGCTAGAGCAGAGATGGGATCTACATTCAATATAAATTAAACTATTAGGTATAGAAGAAAATGAAATCTGAAAACGCGTAAAATTATTTAAAAAGCCTGACTGTTGCCCAACTTTATAACGTGTGGCAACCCTAATGGTGATAAAATCTGCTCCAAACTTCACCCAATCTAGTACATTAATGGGCATTCTAAATCTGAAAGTAGTGAATATTGAGCAAAAAATCCATACTATTACAATAGATGCATTAGCCTTACAAAAGGCTCGTTGCCTCCATAGAAAATGGGCTTCAGAATTGTATATTTTATCTTCTAAAGTGTAAAAAGAAACTTTGTTTCCATTAAGGGAACGCCGCACCCCTAACTCTGTATTGAATAGAGATATTGTAACGGGAAAAAGCTGGAGTAAAGTGTGGAAAATTAAAAGAAAGCTACTCTGTTGGTATACCGTTGTTGGTTCGTCTTTATAATTTCTGTTTACGTCAAAAATGGCCGAAACAAATAATCTATTACCTCTTATAGAATTACTTAATTATTTTGGATTTGTGTCATCGTTTACTTTTGTGAAATTACGTTTCCGGTATAAATAACCCAGATGGATCTTTTTCTTAAAAGCTAAAAACTTTGGGCTCTTTTTTAGTCTGATTAATATTATTGAAAGATAAAAAACTTGTACGGACTATACATTCTTCACCAGATGGATCAATTCAACATCGGGAAATCTTTGACCTTTTATAAAACCAATTTATTTTATTTATGACGAAGGTGAAGTAAAGCTACGTTGAACTCAGACCTCAGACCAAATAACTAAGATAGATAGATTTAAGATACATGATCTAAAAAAAATAAAATTAAAGGGGAAACCAGTCTATGACACTAAACAACTTTTTTTAAGGCACATGGTTAAACATATGAAATAAAAAGTTGGAACTCCTAGAACTCATTCAGCAGCCTAGATGACGATTTTTCCATATCTGAATTTCACAGATTATATACATAATTTTTACCTAAAATCACTAGTCTACTCGCGACCACGGAGCGTGTAACCGCTTTCAAATATCGAGGTAAAAACAAACATAACCGTGGTGATAATCCCGTTAATACCATTAATTTAAGTGTTGTAAACAACCCCGAAAATCTAAAAACATATACTAAAATCACTACATCCAAAATGACACATCAAGAAATGCAAAAAGCACACAATATGTTGCACCGTCTTTCTAATGATTTGATCTGAGCTGCAGAAGGGTTCGCTCGGAATTTCAATTGTAATCAAATATGTCGGGTTGGCGGAACTGAGTAAACAAGATAGCGCCTTGTGGAGGTAAATGTGTATCGCCCTCTGACAGCTTGCTTGTAGTCAGCGGGTGAGTTGACTTTATGTTTTCTGTTAGGTTTTCTGTTTAAATTATAAGCCAACATTTTTTAAACTAAAGGTTTATTAAGAAAACATACGTGTAAGTGCCAGATTTTCAATTGTAATCAAAGATGTCGGGTTGGCGGAACTGAGAAAACAAGATAGCGCCTTGTGGAGGTAGGGAGGTAAATGTTTTTCGCCCTGTTTGTAGTCTATGGGTACTGTATCTATGTTGTCTGTGAGATTTTCTCTTAGTTGTAAAGCCGTAACTTTTTAAACTAGCTCCACAAACGAAAATTTGCAAGGCAACGGAAACGCAAGAGTTTAAATCTAGTATGTCGGGCTAGTGCAACTGAGATAATTTAAAGAAACCAAAGGAGTTATAACATAAAATATTTTAAGTAAACTTTGGCTTCATCATAATTATCATGTAATGATTACAAGACTACAAATCAATTAATCTTTTATACAAGTGAGATTCAGTTTATGAAATATCGTGCGGACGCTGTAAAAAATGAGCCATCGTGTGTTGTAACTTGGACGGCAAAAATTTATTTAATTTAGTAGGTCAGAAAAGCTGTTTCATAGGTCATTTTTTTTAAATATTTTTAATAATTGCTTGAGAAACCAGTAAAAATTGATCTTTTGAATCAGTATCTCGAGGTACTGCCAAGAAACAACCTTTTATTATTGTTATCTCTCCCAGTTAGGCATGAAAGACAAACATAATTGTGAACAGTACACCCCAAAGCTACCCTTTCACAATCTTTGCTCTCTTTCTACTTTAAAGTGGCTACCACGCGTACCGCACAATCTTCCGGTATTTTTGCAAAAAAATACAGAACATTAACAAACACCTGACACCTTTGACAAAGGTATGACAGGTTGTCATTAAACAATATTTTGTTTGTAGCTGTCACGATTCACGAACCCGCAATGGGACATTTTTAATCTGTTTCTTTAGTTCTTAAATCATTTATTTTACTACACAGACATAAAAATTTCGACATTTCGACCTATGTTTCGTGGGGAATCCTCATTTTGACGTGCACGTGTGAGAACTGACTAAAGCTTTCAGTGTGTTAGCAAATGTAAATTGAAACGGTTCCAGTATTTACAATGGGTTTCAAAATTTGCTTGTGAAAATAAACTGTGGTTTTTTGTGTTTGATTTAGGGGAAAAGCAAACCTGGGTCTGTGTATCATCATACTAAACTTATGTAATGATGGATAATGTGCTGTTATAAATGTGAAACTTTCTGCTGCAAGTGTACACAGATGGCGCTGAGCTGATCTGAAAAAGTGTCTTTCAAATACTAAAATCTACTTTTAAATCTAGAGGAGTAAATAATTATGAAGAAGGGCGAGATACTGTCATATTGTAAATTTTCCTTTTGAGTATGACAAGTTATTTCTATAGAAAACTCGTCATGTAATGTTGTTAGGTATTTTGTTCCGTTCTGTGATAATTTTAACAAATGTGTCGGCTTGCAGTGTAGTGCCGGCTTAGAATAGCATCACCCCAATTATATGGTTGTCGTAAAAGGTGACTAAGGGAAATAAACAGGGGACTGACAGCAGCATTCCCTACCCCATTTCTACAATATCTTGCACTGTGCTCGCCAGTCCGCCTGCCAAGCGTGGTGAGTATGGCAATATATTCAATTGAGGGAGGTCCATGTCCAGCAGTGGACTTTTGTGGCTTTAGAAGTAGCAGAAACAACCGCGTGCGCGTACCTTACATGCGGTATGGCCGGGTTAATAAAGTTTACCAACACATAAAAATAAACATCCATAAAATGTAGGTCCTGTACAATAAAAAGTTACCATAACTTTTATTTTGCATGTCACCAGCCTATTGCATTAACAAGTTTACTGCCAATTAAAATACATTAAAACCTCCGGCTAAAATTAAATAACCTCCAAATATTTTATAACAACTCTAAAACGGCTTTACGGTTATTCCGGTTATTCGCGAAATGCAAAATTCCTTATCGTGTTTCTAAGAAGTTTAATTTTTCGTGCTATAAACATTTTATTTGTGTTTCAGACATAATGCGCCTTGTTAGACCCAGTACTGTACCTTCATTTTTATTAGTTTAGCCCGTTTATTGGCAAGCATAAACAAAATGAGTACCTTTGCTTAGAAACATAATATAAAAGCCACAAAAAAACATCCATCAAAATAATGGTTGTTCAGTAATTGGTATCGACTGTAATACTCATAAAATTAATTGTCCTGAACCAATTTAGAATTTAAGATGATTACATTGATAGGTTTACCTATTTATCAATTAATGTTATGCCATTAAGGTTATAGTGGTAGGGTATTTTTTTTATTAAGGCACACATTATTGTTGCATTTTATTTAAAGAAAGTGTTTTACTATAATTTACATCAGAAAGGACCTTAATGTTTGGCAGAAATGGAATTAGCAATCGTATTTTTACGGTCGTTAAAGCTCTGCCTACCCCGCAAGGAATAAAAGTGTGATTTGTGTATGTGTGTGCATGTATAATTTACGAAATGTAAAATATACTTCTATGCAACTTCATTAAGTGTTAACTGACCTAGTCAATTTCATTCAGCAATTACTTATAAATATTCCCATACAATTTATCTATTGTAAACGCTAAATTTAATTCAAAAATACCAGCTTAAAATTGTTTAGAAATTTTAACTAAAAAACGGGTCGCTGGACAACCAGATGTCCCACACGAAGAGAAAATTGAAAAACTGACAAGTAAAGAAATGCATATCACTGAAAAATAACATGGTTCTTCGGGTCATTCGTGAATTCGGTGTCCCACATGACCAAAATAAAAGCATGAAAATGGAGGTAGTTTCTTCAATATAAAGTAAATAATTTAATCGGAGTAAAAAGTCCATCCAATATCATAAAAATATGTTTCATAAAACCTTCGTAATTTTTTAAATGTAAATTGGAGCCATTTCTTTTTCTCCCTTGATCCCTTAAGATGTCTCCTTATAACATGAACTTAAATTTTCCCTTACAAAAAAGCATACCAATTAAAATCCCAAGACTTACCTCTCAATCCCTTTTTGAAGACTCCGAACCTCGTTACAAATATTACATTCGCAAACACGATTACATTATCTCGAATCTTTTCTTCTACAAAAAAAAATACATTATAATGAATTTACGTTTTTTTTTTTAAATGTAAGGCTGTATTTCGAATGCAGTTACGTAGTCAAGTCTGTCTTCGCGATCACGAGAGCTGGGCGTTTGGTGCGGCGGCGCGCGTGCGGCCCGCTCCGCGTCTGGCTATCGACTGACATTCCGGCCGGCTGTCAACACAGTTTTCAGGATGAGTGCCAACCTGCAGTGGCCAGTACGCATGCGCTATGCAACCTCCTTGCATCCTGCAATCGCCCTCCTTTTTAGGGTTATTGCACACCTGATGGAGCTGAACCAAGGTCAAGAGGAATTAGCGGGTTGGAAGACGGAGCACTTTTGGACGGAGCTTATTCTTCCTTTAGTCGTACACTTTTGGCAGAGTGATCGTGATTGCTCCAATGACTTACGCGTTTGAAAGTGTGTATGAAGTTGTCATCAGTCTTCTGATCCTTGATTGCTCTTCCAGACATTGCCATCTCTTAATTTCCGGCGGTTTGCTGCGTTGCTAGAGCATTCTGTCATGAAGGTTTGCGTAGTTGATTTTATCAAGTCTCTCCATCAGGTAGGTGAACGACCTTTTTATCTTTTGCCTTCTTCATGGCTGGACTACCAGTGTTCGGTCAAGTGCTCGTTCCTGGAAATTTTGCCAAAAAATATGAGTATTCGTAGTTGCAAAGTTGACGAAAGTCGTTTTCTTACCTTGAGCTTATAATTCGTTTATGTGCTAAGTTTGATTAATTATTGGACTCCATTTTTCAGTTTAAATTATATGCTTCAAATAGCTAAAATTTAAAAAGTAATTCTGGCAAAGATGTGTAGGCAGACCACTGACGTACTTATTACTGAGAATTTTTACAATTTGTTTTTGAGTCACTCAAATACAGCTAAATCGATCGATCATCAGGAACGACAGGACCTACATAAGAGTACCAAGCTAACCAATATTCTTAAGATAGTAATGCCGTGTGATGCCGGCTTAGAATAGCATCACCCCACATCCTTCCCGTGGGTGTCTAAGACGCGACTAAGGGACTCGAGAGTAATTGGTGTATTACAATTTTTAGACGAGAGGCTGACAACCTGTCACTATAGTGTACACATGTTTTCCGAAACAACCTTAGAAAACAATACTCAAAAATGTCAGACGTGGCGATAGCGACCGTATTCTTACGGCTGTTAACGCTCTGCCTACCCCGCAAGGGATAAAGGCGTGATATATGTATGTATGTATGTAGTAAAATAGTTATTGATGATTTAAAACTGAAATACTTTGGTGGCATTTGAGTTAACTAAGAGTAGTCTCTAGTCTAGACTTTGTTTATTAGAAGTGTACTATTCACAGAGGTAATTTAAGTAAATATGATATTATTATCGATGCTAGACAATTTACCATTACATTTACTATCAAACCTAGTAGGTATTATAAGGTTAAATTTAATTAAGTACCAATAGTTTTACAGTGTGAGTAGAGAGAACTTATAAAACTGAACCTTTTTTTTCGAAAAATTAAAAATTATTTTGGATACAAATTGTATATTTAGCATGGGAGGTCGAAATTACTTTAACATATTTCTATTAAACATTGTTCAGCTGTAGCAGTAGAATGTACTTAATGTAATGTAATCCTATTATCCATAAATGCATGTATAGTAGGTATGTGTAATGTAAGCCCTGTTGCTTGCCTAACGAGGCATGCAGTATTGAACACAGTTGTCTCCTATACAATAGGTACGTATACATAGGTATCAAATGACGTTATTGTATAGTATAAGAAACACAGTATATGTTGTTATTGAGTATTATACAGATCGAATCGTTTACTAATCATCATTCTCCTTGCCTTATCCCGTTTCTCTGTCGGGGTGGGCTACCTAACCTAGGGGATTTGACGTGGATACTGAGTTATTATTTATTCAGTGTGCAAACTTTGTAGCGTGACTTTAATCATGATCTTGAACGTCTTGAAATTTCGAACATTAGCTAAATAGGAAGAAATACCAGTGTTATTTTCAGTGCAAAACTAATTTAGTTTTTCTACACGGTCAATTAATACGATCGGTCGACAACAGATATAGTCCAAAAGTGTAGGAAACTGAAGTGGCTGTGGGCTGGTCACATCTGACGTCAAATCAATGGCCGGTGGAGTTAGCGGGTTTTCGAGTGGAGACTACGTCACAGCACGCGTACTGTTGAACGCCCTTCGACCAACTGGACGGACGACCTTAAGAGAGCGGCTGGTAGCGACTGGATGGCGAAAGCGGGAGATCGTTTATTGTGGCGTACCCTGGGAGAGGCTTTTGTCCAGCAGTGGAATGCTAAAGAATGATGAGATGATGATGAGACAGTCGATTCGTTGTTGAATTCGCAAGTGACTACTTAATAATTTATTTATATTAACTGAATCATCTTGTCAAATCAACAAAAAATGATTTTTCTTGTACCAAAACTGTACTAAGAAACGTCACAGTCTTAAGACACAAAAAAGTTGAAATGGCAAGGAAAAATACTCAATCTACAGTTAAATTGAATATCTATAAGCAAATCAACAGACTCAATCTCTTGCCAAACGAAAAGCTATTCAGAATTCCATTGACAAGTTGAAAGCTTAACACGAACTTTTGTTTGAGCGACATCAAGTCAGAGCCAGAGCTACGTACCTACCTATTTACTTATTATTTTCTTTGACAAATCACTTTTGGGATATTTACTTACGTATTAATATTTTTTCTTTAATAGTTTCTGCGATACCTTAGATATATAAGATGTAAAAATATTAGCTGTAAATATATTTTTTATATTTTTTATTTATTAAAGTTTTAATCACGCAGAGTTTCAAATTTTTTCTTAAACTAAAGGTTGCGGAAGCCATAAAGGCTAATTTGCAGCCAATGAGTCCGACTACTTAATACTTATTACAAATTATAAACTAAACTAAATACAAAATGTTTCATATTATAGTACATATTCAAAATTACAACATGCTAGAAAATATTTTTTCATTCTATTGTGCGGTTTCTTCGTGTGTAGGTATACATCTTGTATGTCTTTGGGTAGGTTGTTTATTATTTTAGGTAGGTAGTAACTGATAGTTCTCATGCCATATACATTATTACATTTAGGTAGGTTAAATTTCTTATAGTAGGCGAGTGTACGTAGATCGCTACGCCTTTTGTTTACACTTAGATTAGGTATATTGCTATATTCTTCTTTAAGAGTTAATAATTTAACCATGCTTTGAATGGGCAGCACTTTACATTTAAAGGAGTGAATCAGCCCATGAAACTGAACAACTTTCCCCAAGAAACATAGGTCGAAATATGAAAAAAAATTTAGGCCCTCCCATACAATTTGGCTTGGCCGGTCAGTAATTTTGTATGGGAGGTCCAAATTTTTTTTCATATTTAGACCTATGTACCTTGGGGAATTTTGTTCAGTTTCATGGGCTGATTCACCCCTTAAAGTATTTGCAGCTAACATTTTTACACCCTGTATGACAGGATTATGTGAACGAGTTCCGTCTAACTGGCCCCAATAGGAAATTTTCTAGCCTGTTTTCAAGTATACATAGATGGCGCTTAGCTGAAATGAAAAAGTTTATTTCCAAGGAAATGTATTATGCCGTGTGATGCCGGCATCACCCCACATCCTTTCCGCGGGTGTCGTAAGAGGCGACTAACGGACTCGAGGGTATTGGTGTATTACAATTATTAGGCGACAGGCTGACAACCTGTCACTATAGTAATACACATGTTTTTTGAAACAACCTTGGAAAACAATCCTCAAAAATGTCAGCGACCCTATTCTTACGGCCCTTAACGCTCTGCCTACCCCGCAAGGGATAAAGGCGTGAAATATGTATGTATGTATTTTGTCTAGTTGAATATCAATCTAACTCTCAACCTAACGCAACGTCATCTGGTATGACATTATAAACTAGCTCGAGATTTGTCAAATACAGACAGATAGAAAAAAATTCTTACTAGGAAGTCTGGAAGAAAATATGAGACCTTTGCCCAACAGTGAGACATTTGAGTCCTTTCATAAGGCATGTGCTGGTTCTGGGTATATTCTGTAGTGCAGACAAAGCGAATATCTGCTTGATGTACACATCACAACGTATTATTTTGTGCAAATAAGCCTCTGTGCTGTTAGCTTCAGCCCCACTTATGACTCAAAGGACCCACCCTAAGGGGCCAAGATTTTTTTAAACAGTCCTTAATCACATTAAAAATACATCAAACAAACCTACCCCTAGCAATCTGCTATCATAAACTTGATCAAAAAGACTTGGTTACTTTAACTAACTATAAAGCGCATTGAGCGAAAAAAATGGGGTGATGCCAGGGGGTGATACCCTTAATAATTTAGTGAGTTGTCCGATTTGTTCGTACCTCCCCTTGCTCTTAATCTAACACATCATCGGGTATGATCTATTGCTCCCCGCGCTACTCATTTTGGCTCCGCGTTTTATCGCGCCGCAGTAAAGAGAGATTCATACTAGTATCAATACATCAACCTACACTTTAAGGGATCTAGCTATACTGGTTACTCTTAATGAATGTATGGAGAACTACTTTATGTTGGTGCATTAAATGGGTAGGTTGATGTGCCTAGTACTATCAACAGACCAACGGTACCTACATCAGCCTAAACTTTCAGGGATCTAGCTAAACAGGCTACTCTAAATGAATGTATTAGTATATTAAATGTGTAGGTCCATGTGCCTATAGCCTAACATAACTCCTTTAGTAAAGATTACTATCAAATTTTAATTATATCCTCTCCCTGCCTACCCCGCCAAGAACGCACGCGTGATATGTGCATGTGTAAGTAAGAAGGTAAGTACTTATAATGAAACATCAATAATTACAGCAAAATAAGTTTGATTTGAAATTCAAATTTCATTATATAAGACACACGCGACCGAATTCTGCTTTACATACTGCAGAAAAATGACAATTTGCCAAAATGTAATCCGCCTGCATGGTGAGTATGTGAAATACCCCTGATACCTAGGAAGAAATCCATGTCCATTGGTGGACTTTTGTGACTGTTGTATCTGTTGTGGTGATGTTGTCGTATACATGAATACGTGTAGTGTAGTACAATATTCTATACTTGGCTTCAAGGCCCCCTGAATACCACTTCGCAGGACGGCAATCGAGAGTGATTTGCATTTTTTAATTTAATTATCTGTTTTATTGTCTGTTACGTGTGACCCTCGCGTTGTGGAACGTTGGCCGTTTTAATATAAATACGCACATTTCATTACCTAAGGATCTCACACTTAACGCACAACTGAGCGCTAAAATATCGCAGCGGTTTGTCAGAACCATACTAGAAACGTGACTCCCCATACTAAAACCGCACTCAACGGATGACGCGGCGATAGGGATTGACATTTCTACCTCCTATTTTTAGTGTCGAACTGACAGACCGCTGCAAAATTTTAACGGCCTGTTGTGCGTTAAGTGTGCGATCCGCCTTAACCTTAACAGCCACAACTGTCCACGCCTGAACATAGATCTCCCCATATTGAGGGGTGTTTCCATATTTACCACGCTTGGCAGGTGGGTTGGCAAGCGCATTGAATGATGTTGAGTTCACGGGGAACGCTGCTGATCATTCCTTCGATCTGTTATACCCTTAATTTATATGGGACTTTGCTGACTAAGCACAGACGCCCTGTATCAGCATCAGAGCCGCCGTGTCCAGCGCACCGCGCTTCCACGTCAGTCTCAATCACACCTTCGGTCGGGTCAGCCGCCAGTTTCCAAATTTAAATAATATTCATTTTCTAATAAATTCTCTAGCCTAAATAAAATTCTTTTTTTAAAAAACCGATCTCGAGGCTCGTTATAACATTGGTGGCAGCGGTGGGATAGTAAAATCCCCGGTTTCGTGAGTGAACCAGTTTTTACCAGTTCTAGTTCCGCGAATTAGGCTAACTTTCTTAAAATCAGTGCAAAAGTGAATTTTGTGCTTCATTTGGTTAAATAAGTGAATTAACCAATCATAATCATCACCTCGTGTACCGCCCTTCATTGCGGGTTACCCGTGGTGTCATATCCTGTCTACGGTACCTACTGCGTCGTAGATATCATCATCCCCGGTTCTCACCCTTCATTGTGAGAAGCGGAGCGTTCTACATCATCATCACCTGGTTTCACCTTCATTGTGAGAGACAGAGTGTCCATCATCCCCGTCAGAGAAGCGGAGGTCTACATCATCATCACCTGATCTCACCCTTCATTGTGAGAGACAGAGTGTCCATCATCCCCGTCAGAGAAACGGAGGTCTACATCATCATCACCTGATCTCACCCTTCATTGTGAGAGACAGAGTGTCCATCATCCCCGTCAGAGAAACGGAGGTCTACATCATCATCACCTGATCTCACCCTTCATTGTGAGAGACAGAGTGTTCATCATCCCCGTCAGAGAAACGGAGGTCTACATCGTCATCACCTGGTCTCACCTTTCATTGTGAGAGACAGAGTGTCTTTAATCTTCATCCCCGTTTGAGAAGCGGAGTGTCCTACATCATTGCCCCGACAGGCAAATATTTATCGTATACGAAAACAACGGGAACGCGTCCACACGCTATCAGCCAGACGCAACTCAATCCGACGCGCTAACGCAGCGCATTCTCCGCAGCTTCGCGTTCACTTCGCAGCGTGCTCAACGCCTACGTTTCTGTAAGGATGAACGTGTTTATGCTGTATGCAACCAGTTTCCTGTAAGTGAATTTATTTCCATCACTAATAATTTTTCCAACGAACTCTTATCGACGTGTTTCGTCACGAACTTTTCAACGTGTTTTACATACAAGTTCTACACATATCCTATGAACATTTCATCGCGTAATAATAAAATTGACGAGTTTTATGCACTAAATTCTAATGTCTAATCAACCTCAAGAAGTCAAGATTAGCCTTGAGACTACTGGTCCAACACCTACTCCTAGTAGGCAAAACTCTAAAGAACCTAAAGAAACTACACAGAGAAGCAAATCACCGTTACCAATGGCTGAACTAAGCATTGATACTATTTTAAAATTTGTAAAACATTTTGACGGAAGCCGAGACACACTAAACGCGTTTATTACAAATTGCAATAACGCCCACGAACTCGCATCAGACGCGCAAAAGCCTATCTTATTTAAATACATCCTATGTCAATTAACAGGCAAAGCGGAAGCTGCATGCTCGATCAAAGAATTCTCAAATTGGGAACAATTAAAAGAATTTCTTAAAACACAATTCGGTGAGAGAAAACACCTCAGTCACCTCCTTGCTGACCTTCAAGAGAGCAAACAGCTTCCTGCAGAAAATGTCAGTCAATATTCTTTGCGCATCGAAACATGTCTGTCTCAGCTTCTTACAGAAACAACGCTTTCTAACACCAAAGTGAAAGACCTCCCTGGCCGTACAGCGGCTATGGAAGATCTAGCACTTCATCACTTCATGCTTGGACTTCATCCTCGCATATCTAACATTGTCAGATGTAGAAATCCTAAAAATCTTAACGAAGCCATTAACTGTGCTGTATCTGAAGAAAGAATTCAACAAACTTTGTATAGAAAGCATTCCACTCAAGCAGCACCACGCCGCGGTGTGACACCTCAAAGTCAAGGCCAATCGAGGTTGGCTCTCCAAGGTTCTTCCAATTCAGCTCCTAGAACTCATCCTACTCAGTTATTCTGTCGCTACTGCAAAAACCCTGGTCACGACATTTTGAATTGTAAGAAACGAGAATTCAACAACAGTCAAGTTAACCGGACGAACCAGCGTCCCTATGCTGCCCAGATTCAGCGGGCTGCTCCTATGCACTTTGTCGAAAACCAGGAAAATCAAGAAAGTTCATATGAGATAGAATATCCTGAAAACGGCGAACAGATTACCACTGAATCCAATTCTTTAAACGAATAGTTGTCTCGCCTCGGTGTCGCACGAGACAATCTATTAAAGCCGGCACCCCTTTGCCTATACCTCCTAGTATCCCTCCAGAGCATAAAACTCCTAATCCTCGACATAAGTCTTCTAATTCCAAAACTCTCAAAACCCAACATCCTGTGTATGAGATAACAATCGATCCTACAAAACGTTGGCTCCCCCATGTCTTGATCAAAACAAGTGCGTCTAAGAAATCACTTACGCTACTTGTAGACTCAGGATCAGCGATCAGTCTCCTCAAGGGCTCATGTATTACTGAACGACAAAAGCTGATTGTGGAACCTATCGATATCAAAGGCATAGACCCTGACAAGGAATGCACTCCAACCATAGGTCATTTCGAACTCCAACTTGACCTACCTAAAAAGACGTACATACGTCACAAATTCCATGTCATCGAAAACATCAATCTACCTTACGACGGTATCATTGGTTCCGACCTGCTTAAAAGGTTTCGCTGTAACATAAACTATCTGCGCGACCTACTAGAAATCGGAAACATCAGTATTGAACTCCGATTTGTAGAGCCCACTTACCTCATACCTCCAAGAACGGAGATGATCATAGAATGTTCCGTCCAAAATCCTGAAATAAAAGAAGGTCTTGTCGTCGACTATCATCATTCCGAAGATCTTCTTTTCCCAAATTCCATCCTGAAAGTAAAGAATAACAACAGAGCCAACATCTCTGTAATAAATATCTCTGAAAATCCTGTAACACTTAATTCCAACCTAAATCTAACACTCATTCCAATGAAATCATTCAAAATCAATCATCCAGTAAATAATATCATGTCTCAAAATCATTCCAACAACTCACCTGGTAATCACGTCAATTCCTATGAGCGTGCTCAAAAGGTCCTACAGTTACTACGTTCATCACATCTTAATCATGAAGAGAGAGGAGCTCTTCAGCAAATATGTTCAGAATACGCCGACATTTTCCACTTACCTGGAGATAAACTCTCTTTTACAACTGCAACTAGCCACAGCATCCCGACTACTTCGGCCATCCCTATCAATACTAAATCGTATAGATTTCCAGAATGTCATAAAGCCGAAGTAGCCTCTCAAATCAACAAAATGCTAGACGAAGGTATCATCAAACCCTCGACGTCTCCCTGGTCATCACCCATATGGGTTGTTCCAAAAAAGCTAGACGCTTCTGGTCAACGCAAGTGGCGCGTAGTCATCGACTACCGCAAACTCAACGATATTACAATCGGAGATGCTTATCCCATTCCACAAATCTCAGAGATCCTGGATCAACTGGGATCCTGCAAGTATTTCTCCACTTTAGACCTAGCGTCTGGATTCCACCAGATCTGCGTCAATGAAGCCGATACTGCAAAAACGGCATTCACTGTCCCTGACGGACATTTCGAATTCACACGAATGCCTTTCGGGCTTAAAAATGCCCCTTCAACATTTCAGCGCTTAATGAATACTGTTCTAACAGGACTTCAAGGCATAAGATGCTTCGTTTATCTGGACGATATCGTCATATATTCACACGACCTGCCTTCTCATATCGAAAATCTCGAGGCAGTGTTCCAAAAACTCAGAGACAACAACTTAAAACTCCAGCCAGACAAATGTGAGTATCTTAGAACTGAAGTGGCTTATCTCGGTCACATCATCGGTGAAGATGGCGTCAAACCCAATCCTGAAAAGGTTAAATCCGTCACCGAATTCCCAACTCCAAAGAATCCGAAAGACATCAAGTCTTTTCTAGGACTCGTGTCATACTATCGCCGCTTTATTCCTGAGTTTTCCAAAATTGCTAAACCGCTAACAACACTCCTAAAAAAGGATGTATCATTCAAATGGGAGAATCAACAACAATTAGCGTTTGATCATCTGAAGCGTGAACTAACATCCGCTCCAGTCCTGTGCTATCCCGACTTCACGAAGCCTTTTACACTAACATGTGATGCCAGCAACCATGCAATAAGCGCTATCCTATCACAGGGACCCTCAGGCCAAGAAAGGCCAATAGCATATGCATCTCGCACCTTAAATAAGAGCGAGTCCAATTATAGCACCACTGAAAAAGAGCTTTTAGCTATACTTTTCGGCTGCAAAACCTTCCGCCCCTATCTCTACGGTAGGAAATTCCAAATCGTAACAGATCATCGACCACTCAAGTGGCTCATGAATCACCGCGATCCTAGTAGTAAACTTCAAAGATGGAGGTTGAAACTAGAAGAGTACGAGTATGAGATTGTATACCGCAAGGGTAAACTCAACTCGGCTGCTGACGCCCTTTCTAGATTCCCAGTAAACCCTATATATCCTGAAATCCCTAATACTAACAACCCTGAATCTTCTAATGAAAATCCCGCACAACAAATCGAAGAAAATCCTGACAGCTTAGAACAAGAGCTGATAGAATTACAAGATCTTCTCTCACCGTCCGACCTTATCCAGCCTCTAGGCCCGATGTCTCTTCCAGATCTTCGTCCCGATGCTTCGAACTCAGATCTCACGGATGACATATTCCGTTACTTAGAGTCAAATCCAATTGAAAATCCTATCGCTCAGCAGAGTAATAATCCGACTTCACACTCACCTGATGTTGTCTCTCCGGATAACAACGCATTACCTGAAATTCATCAAAAAGGTCCTGCATCAGACACTTATCTAGAACAAATAGAAAACCTACCACTTACCTCCTTTGATGAAGAAAACCTGAATCCACCTGTACCAAATTCGGTTAATGAGACACCGAATGCTGCATCCCCTAGTGACGACGAAACATACTCCAAATTCCTGAAAAATAAAGAAATTCATAACACTATAATAAGAGAACATAACGAGACTCTATCAAAATCTTCACAAAAGTTGATCATTGTCCCCACATCACTGGACTTAGATGAGTCCATGCCTTTCATTTCCGAAATACTAAATGAATACGAAAACCAAGACGAATTTCGACTATCCGAGAGACCTTTGCATTCCGCCCAGAAACTCTGCGTCGGAAACAAAATTTACTATTTCTTATATACAAAGGTTCATCATTTTGATAACTGCACATATGCAGATATTTTCAATTCTCTGAAAGCAGTAAAAGACAGAATCATCAAAGAAAACCCCGATGTTAATGAAGTAAGCATTTCAGACTTCCAAAATCCTTTTGAAAAACTAATATTCGCCAAAATATACAACATGTTAGCTTTTCTATTCAGAGACACGGGAATTACAATCCACGTGTATCATAACAAAATCATATACCCAACACTTAGCGAGATCCCAAAAATCCTTAAAGAAAATCACGACATCCCCATTGCCGGACATTTGGGTACCACCCGCATGTTAAACCGCATCCGTGAAGTATTTTATTGGAAATCAATGCGTTCTGATGTCGAAAATTACGTAAAGAACTGTTCCTCATGCCAAACAAATAAAGCCCTCAGACGAGTGAACAGAGCACCTATGATTTTGACAAGCACATCCACTGCTCCTTTTCAACGCCTCGCTCTTGACATTGTTGGTCCCCTTCCTGAATCGGGCACTGCAAAATTAAAATACATCTTAACCCTTCAAGATGACTTAACAAAATATTCAGTAGCTTACCCAGTCCGCAGTGTAACCGCCGAAGAAAGCATTGACTGTCTTGTCCACTTTATATCCCTATTCGGGATCCCTAAAACTATACTCTCCGATCAAGGCACCAACTTTACCGCTGAATTATTCAAAAAAACATGCAACTTCCTGAAAATCAAACAACTGTGGAGTACGCCGTACCACCCACAAACTCAAGGCGCCCTTGAGCGCAGTCACTCTACTCTAAAGGAATACCTTAAATCATTCGTCAACAATAATCAAGACAATTGGCCCCGTTACGTGTACACGGCTATGCTTGCCTACAATACAGCCGTCCATTCCACTACCAACTACATGCCATACGAACTTGTGTTCGGACACAAGCCGTTCTTACCAAATTCACTATACGACGAATCACCAAACACCACTTACCCTGATTACGTCAAGATGCTCCAACATCGCCTAAAATGCTCCCGTGACAAGGCCCTAGAACACATCGAAAAATCCAAAACATCATCCAAACAATACTATGATTCCCGTACACGCCCGGTCCAATACAAAGAAAACGATATGGTATACCTAAAAAATCACTTGCGCCTGCGCAAAGCACTCTCACCCCAATGGAAAGGACCATATAAAATAATAAAGGTGCATGACAATCATACGGCTACCTTGCTTGTCAATAGACGTCACGTGCGACACCATTTCGACGAAATGAAGCTGGCAGAAATAAACCTTGACCCACCTTGAACTCTATTTGCATCATGACCTTGGTTTTAGCCAAAACACTGACTTACGAGTACAGTTAGAATAGAAATCCTTTAGTAAGGTATAGAATAGAATATTAGGTAAAGTAGTATAGTCATTCTAAGTTATTTAGATAGTATGAAAATACTGATTCAGATTTATTTCCTTTCAGTGTCTCAATTATGGCTCACCCAGACTTTGTCCAACCGATATCATCTAGCCCAGGGATATATTTTGATCATATTGGCAAAATCAAAATCGCAAACGATTATTTAAGTTTTATTATACCAGTTAACATCGCGTATATTAAGCCACACATAGAAAACATAAAGTCAGTAATTGGTACCTTCAAATTTATGTGTAAACAAACTGAAACAATAAGTACTCTAGAGTGTCAAAACTTAATAGAGCCGCTTACAGTACGTTATCACGATATAGTAAGAGAATACTCATCTTTATCTCACTTAGTAGAAAACAGGAAAAGACGTGGAGCTTGGATTGCAGGAATTGGAACAATATTTAAAAAAGTCTTTGGTACTTTAGACGAGGACGACGCTTTGCGGTATGATGATGCTATAGAAAGTGCTCAGAATGACGAAAAGAAACTAGCCTCTTTGGTAAAACAAAATATTTTGATATCTATGTCTACAATTTCTTCTTTTAACAAAACTATTTACCAAATTAAAAATAATGAAGATAAACTGAACCATGTTCTCGACAACCTCTCGAAAAGTTTAAGTAACGTTACAATAATAACTAACGATATTCTCTATAGATCACATCTTAACTCTGTTCTAAACATGCTTGAGTCAACCATATTAACACTCTCATTCCAACTGGAAGATATAATAAATGCGATAACGCTGAGCAGTCAAAACATTCTTCACCCGTCTATTATTAGCCCTGAACAGCTGTTTCGAGAGCTCGCCGATAACTATAGGCACCTACCTAGTAACTTAGAATTACCCATAAGTTTAGATTTAAGTTTGATTCATGCTATTATTAATGTTTGTTCCGTAAACTGTTATTACCTTAATAACAGAATAGTATTTGTCCTCAAAATTCCACTAGTACTCCCCAAAGAATTTAATCTGTACCATAGTGTGGCCTTACCTATGCCTTACAAACTAGACAACCCTGATACGTTTAGCATGATCACCCCTAGTAATAAGTATATAGCTATAACTAAAGATAAGACGTATTACTGCAACATACAATCCCTACAAGAGTGCAAACAAACCACAGCGCAGAACTTTATGTGTGACGTCACCAACGAGTACCAAACAAGTGCTAAATTAAGTTGTGAAAGTGAGTTATTATCGCGATCTATAAATAAAGTGCCAAATCAGTGTGAAACGCGGTTCGTCTACGGTTCTGTGGACTTATGGAAGCCTCTTCTGAACAATAGATGGATTTACGTGCAGTCTAAACTTAGTAAACTTTCCATAGATTGTGTAGACTCTGAAATATTCGAAACTAATGTAATAGGTACAGGCATACTTAACTTACCCAATCACTGCATAGCTTACTGTAAAAGCAGCAGACTAATTCCAAAAAGAAATTCTTATAATATTACTCTACCAGCCATAAATTACAACTTTAATTTAATTAATGATTCATGTTGCAGTATTTCTAAGTTGAATAAGATAAAGAGTAATGTGTCCCCTATTACCCTAGAAAACATTGACCTTGATGATTTAAAAATAAAGAAAAATATCTTGCAGTCCTTTATTGCACAAACCGATGAAATACAAAACAGACCTCATATAGTCCGATATGGAACCCATTACTCTATCGTAACTTTACTCCTTAGTATAATTATCATAGTTCTTATAGCTTATAAAATGTATCGTCTTTTGAAAACTGGTGGTACCTTCAAAACTCGAAAAGTAATTGATAATACTAATGAAGCCCAAAATTCAGATCATGTTTCCGAGAATGAAATTATAGAAGATAGTCAAATATCTCCTACACCGCGCATAAGAAGTCATATTTAAAATTATCATAAACTTCGAATTATATTCAAAGTTTATTTCATAAGGGGGGAGATGTTATACCCTTAATTTATATGGGACTTTGCTGACTAAGCACAGACGCCCTGTATCAGCATCAGAGCCGCCGTGTCCAGCGCACCGCGCTTCCACGTCAGTCTCAATCACACCTTCGGTCGGGTCAGCCGCCAGTTTCCAAATTTAAATAATATTCATTTTCTAATAAATTCTCTAGCCTAAATAAAATTCTTT
Organism: Keiferia lycopersicella; assembly: GCA_029255805.1. Classification (NCBI taxonomy): domain Eukaryota; kingdom Metazoa; phylum Arthropoda; class Insecta; order Lepidoptera; family Gelechiidae; genus Keiferia; species Keiferia lycopersicella. The sequence continues at coordinate 3,129,867 of JARACZ010000018.1, forward strand.
TTTTAAAAAACCGATCTCGAGGCTCGTTATAACAGATCCATCCCTTAGTTACCTTTAACGACACATATGGCTAGAAATGGTGATACTATACTCAGCGTTTCTCCACTTATCCGGTCCGGCTGCCGACAATATTCGAATTCTGGATGACACTTTTCCACCTATCCGGTAAAAGACGGACGGAAGAATGACGTCTTGGTAGAGTTCAAAGAGTACCTTTTATATGCATACTTTTTGTACGTCTGTCACTTCAAACCGGCAAATGAAGGATGCCGGATAAGTAGCGAAAAGCTCTAAGCTGGAATCACACGGCAATTTTATAACACGGATAAAATAGTTTTGCTACAATACAATTCAGCATTCCGCGTAAAATTAGAGTTTTGGTACTTAAATTCGACCTTCTTCTTCTTCTTTGCGAGTCGAGACGAACTAAATTTCTTTTGACCAGTATGTGGCCACATTAATAGCGTTCGGAGTGGCCGCCCATAGATCTTCTAGCGTGCAGGAGTCGGGGCACGCTGGGCATGTTAGCAGGTGAGACATGCTCTGTGGGACAGCGCCACACTGGCACTGGTCGGAGTCGCTATAGCCCCATCGACAAAGGTTCTCCCTACAGCGACCAACCTGTAATTCGAAATTCGACCTGAAAATGATACAAATTAGAAACAAATAGCAATTAAGTACAGCAATTTGTTTTACGTTTCATAGAAAAAAAAACAAAAAAGGGCGTATTTCATCACTTACATACATCCATATATCACGCCTTTAGCCCTTTCGGGGTAGGCTGAGCGATAACAGCCGTAAGAATAAGTTCGCTCTTGCCACGTCTGACATTTTTGAGGATTGTTTTCCAAGGTTGTTTCAGAAAACATGTGTATCACTATAGTGACAGGTTGTCAGCCTGTCACCTAAAAATTGTAATACACAAATACTCTCTAGTCCCTTAGTCGCTGCTTACGACAACCGCGAGAAGGATGTGGAGTGATGCTATTCTAAGCCGGCATCACATGGCATCATCACTTTGTTTTTTTAATATAGAAGATGCTCTTACTTACGTCTTATTTACGTCTCTCCAATGCGACTAGAGCAAGGAATTCGACTGCCCATATATCATACTCGGGTACGAAAAGCAACATAAAATATTAAAGGCTCCACAGGCGATATCTTAGCGTTTCCGGAATGCGCCCTGCGGGATTTCCGTAACTATTCATATGCATTTCGCTTTAAATAATAAATCCTGATATATAGCCGCGATCGGCGGGGAGACACGATATTAAATTGTCCCTCAAAATGGGGAATTCTTTTGGGGTTGGCAATGTGTTTCTTAGGGTGCTCAAATAGTGGGACCAAATAATTTTTGAAACATACAATACTAAAACTATAAGACATTATTACGGGTTTTAACTCACGGTAGGTATATATCGAGCACCCAATATTTCAGTAAAAGTAAGTAATAGTAAGTTTTCAGTAGTGAGTTAAAACCCGTAATAATGTCTTATAGTTTTAGTGTTAATAACCACGGAACCTTAAAATCAAGTGTTACATACAATACTTCCTAACATTTTTACCTTTTCTTAGTTTGTCGTACAACAGCGCATATCTTTTTTATCTATAAGGAAATTGTCGTGTAGATTAATACACATACATATATCACGCCTTTATCCCTTGCGGGGTAGGCAGAGCGTTAACAGCCGTAAGAATACGGTTGCTATCGCCACGTCTGACATTTTTGAGGATTGTTTTCCAAGGTTGTTTCAGAAAACATGGGTATTAATATAGTGACAGGTTGTTAGCCTGTCGCCTAAAAAAATAAATAATAATTATGTTCTCTTAAAACACGTTAATATAAATCTGATCTACGAAAAAATAAATTATTATTGGTATCTAAAAAGATAACCTTTATCATTCATTGAATTATTAATAAAATTATGAACTTTACATTTAAATAAACGTGAAATAGAATTAAGTGTCCGTTAAATAAATTAAAGAAAGTCTACTTAGAAAGGAGCAATATCTCGAATAATTTTAATTATTACTTAACTAGGTATCCAGCAAAATACTTTCTGAAAATGTGAAAATTCATTATTAATACTTTTTGTTTCTATGATTATCAAAAACGCTCCAAGTACTGACTTCCACTAAAAACTCTTTTTTGTTTAACAGCAAAAAGATAATTAATATTGAGTAGTGTTGAACATTTTTCTGCAAAACCCTATTAAAATTAACGCTCAAAATTGAATCCCTGATTAACCGTATATTATTATTTTTTCAAAATACTGACGGTACTAATATAATAGCAAAATCATACTTATCTTACTGAAAATTAAGATAAATTTAACGATAATAATATACATATTTTAGTGGTCGAATTATGCCGTGTGATGCCGGCGGCTTAAAATAGCATCACCCCATTTCCTACCCGTGGGTGTCGTAAGAGGCGACTGAGGGTCTTGAGGGTTTCAGGTGTATTACAACTTTTAGGCGACAGGCTGACAACCTGTCACTATAGTGATACACAAATTATCTCAAACGGTCCTCTATATTTGTCAGACGTGGCGATAGCGATCGTATTTTTACGGCTGTTGACGCTCTGCCTACCCCGTAAGGGGTTAAGGCGTGATATATGTATGTATTATTCCGCCATTTTGATATTTTTATTTTTTAGGCGGTTAGCTCACTTGACGCACAACGGAGCGCTAAAATATCGTAGCGGTCTGTCAGATCCATACTAGAAACGTCACTCCCCATACTAAATCCGCACTCGATGGATGTCACTGCGATAGCGGTGCGTCAACAGCGGTTGAGCGGTTTAATATGGGGATTGACATTTCTAGTATCGATCTGACAGAGCGCTGCGATGTTTTAGCGATCCGTCGTGCGTCAAGTGTACCATGCGCCTAATCCATTTTTATTAATAAATTCTGATAACTGACCTTATCGGTTAACAGAGATTTTTAATATACAAAGGTCTAAAGTCTAGACTAGCTAATAATTTGGGCTGGGTCGAATGGAAACGTTCATATTTCATTTAAAGTAGTAATATTTAATCCCGGCCTACGAGAATTTATGAAGTACATATATCACGCCTTTATCCCTTGCGGGGTAGGCAGAGCGTTAACGGCCGTAAGAATACGGTCGCTATCGCCACGTCTGACATTTTTGAGAATTGTTTTCCGAGGTTGTTTCAGAAAACATGTGTTTTACTATAGTGACAGGTTGTCAGCCTGTCGCCTAAAAATTGTAATACACCAATACTCTCGAGTCCCTTAGTCGCCTCTTACGACACCCACGGGAAGGATGTGGGGTGATGCTATTCTAAGCCGGCATCACACGGATTTATGAAGTTATCTTGATTAATATAAGTCAGTGATATCCTTATACAAGGTCAAAAATGTTTAAGCTCCAATCATGCTACCTTCGTATTAACGGAAAAGATTTATCTTTTAGTCGCCTTTTACGATACCCGTGGGTTGAAATGGGTTAATGCTATTCTAAGCCGTTGCCAGACTCAAAAACCTACTAAAAATACATACATATATCACGCCTTTATCCCTACTAAAAATAACTTTTATAAAAAGGGAACCGACTTCCAAGAATGTGCAAAAGTGCGAACCTAAATTTTTTGACGGTTAATAAATATGCTTAAATTAATCTTCTATGTCTGACAAACACTTTTCTGTAAATTGCATCGAAATTGGTACAGTGAAACGCGAGATAATCGCGGGCAAACATACATACAGGTAAAACTGAGAACCTTTTTTTGAGCTAGTTTTTTTTTATTTGTGTGGGACGCCGAGTCGTCCAATGACCCAATGAACACTAGTGTCAGAATTTTTCAACCGCCTTCTAATAAAGCAGGGTTTCTTATACTTAAACCCTGTTGTCTCAATCAGTGCAAAAGCACGCATGAGTAAGTACCACAGAATACCAGCGCTGTAATACCTGTTCTTGTATTATAGCAGAGTGGGATACCTTTTTCAATGTACAGCCTGTGGTGCCTAGTATTTAAGTTACTAATGTTGTATTGCTTGTACTTTGAAATAATGATTTCTATTCTATTCTGCACATACACATACACACACATACACATATTGCGCCTATATCCCTGGTGGGGTAGGTAGAGTGTCAACGACCGTAAAATAACGGTCGTTATCACCACGTCTGACAAATATTGAGGGCTGTTTGAGATAATTCAGGTTGTCAGCCTGTCAGGTAAGATAGTTTGTCAGCCTGTCGCCTAAAAGTTGTAATACACCTGAAACCCTAAGTCCCTCAGTCGGCTTTTACGACACCCACGGGTAAGAAATGGAGTGATGGTATTCTAAGCCGGCATCACACGGCAAATATTCTATTCTGACATGGTTGAAAGTTGTTTGGAAAGGACGGTACAGTCATGCTCAAAAATCATTAACCGGAATGCCATCACGACGGCGGCGCTGTGAGGAGGTCATTAAAATGTAAAACTTGGCGTCGAGATGTAAATAAAGTGTTGGCCTTTGCGAGCGAGGCGTTCGGCGAACATCGACACTTGGGACTGGGAAACCTTTGGAAGACAAACTAGTTTTGTTTTACATACACAAATCACGCCTTTATCCCAGACGGGGTAGGCAGAACGTTAGCGATCGTAAAATTACAGTCAGTTAAAATGTTCGAGGGTCGTTTCAGAAAGGTCGTGTATCACTATAGTATTATGTTTGTAGTTATTTTTTTAACCAACCTTGCAAAGCAATCCTCAGAAATGACAGACGTGGCGATAGTGACCGTATTCTTACGGCCGTTAACGCTCTGCCTATCTCGCAAGGAATAAAGGCGTGAGTATGTATGTATGTTGCAAGTCGGTTGAAAAGCACGGTACAGTCATGCTCAAAAATAATTAACCGGAATGCCATCACGACGGCGGCGCTGTGAGGAGGTCATTAAAATGTAAAACTTGGCGTCGAGATGTAAATAAAGTGTTGGCCTTTGCGAGCGAGGCGTTCGGCGAACATCGACGCTTGGGACTGGGAAAACTGTAGAAGACAAACTAGAGCAACTGTATTGAGCAATATACTAGTGGCCATAGCAGCTGGAGACATCATTTTTTTTTACACACACACACACAAATCACGCCTATATCCGTGACGGGGTAGGTAGCGACCGTAAAATTACGGTCGTTATCGCCACGTCTGACATATGTTTGAGGGTCGTTTCAGATAGGTCGTGTATCAGTATATGTTAGTATTTTATTTTAAATAGCACCTATTAGGCTTTTTCTACACATCAGTAATGTCCGATACATAATAGAAACGTCAATCCTTATACTAAAACCACTCTCGACGCACGATCCAGCGCTAGCGCCGTCGTGCGTTGAACCTGCGGCGAGAGCGGTTTTGTATGAGGATTACGTATGACAAAAGCATACGTTAGCGCAGCGCAGGTCTTTAAAATGTAAAAATTGACGTCGAACTAGTTTTTTTTTATAGCACCAATACCTACGAGACGCCAGCTGCTGAGCCTGCCCTAGCTTCTGACATGGTTGTGTAACGACTGCCGGCTAAGTGAACATAGATAGCATCCGGGACCTTCGGCTTAACGTGCCATCCGAAACACGGACAATCGGGTGGTTCAGCCCGCAATGTCCTAACCAGACTGGGAACAAATTCACAAAGTGATAAATATCAACTTTGTGAGTGACCCACCGAGAATCGAACCCGGAACCTTCTGCGTTAAAGGCAGTCCCACTACCATTGCGCTAGCTAAATTGATCTTGTTAAACCATTTACAGACAGAATTTACTGTGTTCTACGAAATTAGGTTGAAAGAGTGATTGTCGTATGCTCATGCATTTTGTACTACATAAGGAACTACGAGTTCACTTTTTTTTTAAATATAAAAGAGATACTGGTAGATCAATTCAACATAAAAAGCTGTTGGTACTGGTTTACTTACTTCTCAAAAGACTATGTACAATTATTAGGCGATGACGCCGGGTCGGCTTTGTAGGAGATAGTTGATACTGAATTAGGAACAAAGTTTACGTTGAACTTTGTCCTAGAAAAAGCTTTCAGCCCTTTCTTCCTGCAAAGGCCGGATCTAATTCTTTAATTATAAAATGCAAATTCACCGAAATCTGCTCCGGCAATCAATGTGCCCCTGGGGACGTTTATGGGGTGGAAAGTTGATAGAACCACTAACATCTGAATAAACTGCTCCAGGAATTAGTCGACCAGACGTGAGCGGAATCGGGGCGAATTTTTACAAATTTTCTTTGTAGTGTAGTGTAATACCGGCTTAGAATAGCATCTCCCCATTTCTTCCAGCCGGTGTTGTAAAAGGCAACTAAGGGACTCGAGGGTTTAAAGTGTATTACAATTTTAGGCGACGGGCTGACAACCTGTCACTATAGTGATACATGAATCATCTGAAAGGGCTCTTAATACATGTCGGACGTGGCGATAGCGATCGCAATTTTACGATCGGTAACGATCTGCCTACCCCGCAAGGGATAACGGAGTGATTTGTGTGTTCTTTGTAGTGCAGTGCCGGCTTAGAATAGCATAACAAGGCGGATCACACACTTGACGCACGACGGAGCGCTAAAATATCGTAGCGATCTGGCAGATCCATACTATGTAGAAACGTCACTGCTACTATAACCGCACTTGAGGGATGACTCTGCGATAGCGCTGCGTCGACAGCGGTTAAGCGGTTTTAGAATGGGGATTGTCATTTCTAGTACGGATCTGACAGACCGTTGCGACGTTTTAGCGCTCCACCGTGGGTCAAGTTTGCGATCTGCGTAAAAGTGGGAGTCGTATAAGGAAGGATGAATAAAGGGAAGGGTCAGCAGCGTTCCCTGTGATATCTGAAGTATCGCTAATCCGTCTGCCAAGCGTGGAAGTTATGATAAACAGCGTCAAAAAACATTTGAGAACGACAAAATTATCAATGTTACATGCCACAAAGTTTTATTGAATATTTTAAATAAAAATAGAAAGTTATTTTATCAAGTAGGATAAAAACCACGCAAAATCCATCCCCTAAGCGGAGATCATCTATGTTTAGAGGTGTTGATAATAATTTTGTATAATTAAGAAGAATTGTAAGTTTTTTTTTTTTAAGTAAGAGGCAGACGTGAAAAGGAAACGGGAACATTTTTTTCTTCGTATATATAAGCCTCTTAACTATTGAATGTCAGGTCAAGAGGCTTACACGATTCCTCCTTAGTAAGAAATAGGTAAAACTACCTACCTATATTGAAATAGATAGGTATATTTTTATCGTCATTGAGAAGAAAGACAATTATTATTTACTTGGGATATTTTTCTCGAAGGACTGGTACACAGAGGCCCAGGAAAGAACAGAAGGAAAAAGAAGAGGGAGACCTTTGCCCAGCAGTGGGATGACGCAGGCTAGATAAGATAAGTTATTCGCCGTGTGATGTCGGCTTAGAAAAGCATCACCCCATTTCTTTCTCGCTGGCTCGCTAGGCGACTAAGGGATACGAAGAGGCGACGAGGTGTCAACGTGCGTGTATTATGGCGTACCCTGGGGGAGGTTTACGTCCAGCAGTGGACTGCTCTATAGGTTGATGTAAAAATATGTAGTTATGTAACGCTCCTTCTGAATAAAATTTATAGAAGCGCATAAATGTTTTGTTTTAATCTAATTTAAAACTCCGTAAGGACCTTTTCATAAATTCTGAAAACATCCTACACATTTTCGCTCGGTTAGGCAATTTCCATTAGAACATACGACGGGGAATAAAAACAAAGCGTGTTTCATAATAAAAACAACCACCTACGAACAGAACCCACACTCGAAAAAGGTAAAAAAAACTGACCACCACTCCCTTAAATTAATTTTTGGCGCGTCCTCGTGTTTCGCGCTTGTCGTTTGACCGCCGCCAAAATTAAACCACACAATTTTGGATAAAGCAGAAACATGTAGTGCATTATTAAAAGCAATGTTGACCAAAAACCCAACCGCTACAGGACTTGTGGTAATAATGCTCATAAGGACAAAACAGTTAAGTCAACATTTTTACTTTCCTATATGAGTGTAAGGGACAGCCCTCCGAATACTGGTAGGGTGTATGCAGACAATTAAACTCAACAACTTTCCCCTAAGAACATATTATATTAGGAAATGACAAAATCGACCTCTCATACCAAATTGCGATCAGCTGACTGCATTTACTATGGTAAACGAAAATTACTTGACGTTTCCTTTCATATATCCTGCGAAAGTTGTACAGTATCATGGGCTGAATGCACCCTAACAGTATTTGGAGGGCTGTCTATAACACCTAGTATTAGTTTTATCTTATAACCTATGTTTTGTGCATACTGCCCATTAACTTTTTATAAGAGTCCTTACCCACAACCCATCTTTTAAACAAACTAGGTACGACCCGGTAGATGATTCTAATTTAACATAAGTACCCTCTTTTTTCGTTATCGGGAATTAGGTGATTTTGGCGTCCACTATTTTAAGTATTGAAAACATGAGTATTTTTCCTATTCAATGAGATGTGAGTGAATTCGATATGACTTAGATATATTTTAAAACATTCATACGGTCAGAAGTTCTGAGAGTAGATTGAACTTAGTCAAACTTTAGTAGGCACATTTGCGGGAAAATTTTCCAAAAGTTTAGTTTTGTGGCTTAGCCGTTTTTTCTCTGTCACGATGCAGTTGGACGGCAGTAAAGGCGATGGAACTACAAATTTGCTCAGGGTATTTCAACGAGCGGAGCGGAAACATCATTAATACAAATTATATCAGCGCTGAAATATGAGAGTCAATAATTGCTTTCACCGAAATTTTCGTATACGCTGCGGCGAAATAGTTTATTTAATTCGGTTAATTTTCGAGCAATAATCAATTGTGTTTACATGCAAAAACGTGTACTATTTATTACACGTTTTATTGGTATTGGCATTTATTTAATTTTTCATTCCATTCGAGCATTCATGCCTTGATGCGGCCGGATAATTATTTCTGAATTAATTAAATGTGTAAAACGTACTTATTAAAATATGACGTGAAAATTTTTGCCGCCAAAAATTTATGACCCCACTACTGACATTGTTGATGGTATATACGCACATGCATATAACTAAGTTCTATCATAAAACCGATCCTTCTTCTTTTTGCGTGAAATATGGAGTCGTCTAACCCAATAACACCAATGGACATTGGGGTATCGTTAGAGAGAAGAGCATTAGACCAGAGGGAACCGTGATTTAAAAAGGCCTCTGGTAGTGCCTGGATGGTAAAAACTGGAGATTGTGCCTAAAGGCGTAGCTAGGAGGACGCCCAAGTCTAGCAGTGGACTGCAGTAGGCAAGTAATGTTTGTAGATAATGTACCCCATCAGTATTACCCATCAGAATTCACGTACGTGCAACTGTATAAATTGGACTAAAGTTGGTTAATCAAACTGCTTGCTCAGGCTGTATCTAATGCATACCGTTATGAGTCGCCTTGCTACCCTGTTTGGTTTACCGACACCACTACCATTTTATTTTAGAGGGGATTGGTTCGGGGTGGAGTTTTTGACCTTAGAATGTTGCAGTAATTTTTATTTTTATTTTTAGAATATATTTTTACTTAAAAGTTTGTATTTTATATTTTGTTTTTACTATATTCATCCACCCAATGATTTCAACTGCCCCAGTTCCCAGCTATATTCAAATTGTTATGTGAAGCACAACTCTGTACTAGATTCTATGAGAATTTATACTCAGACCCTATGAATTCAAATGACGATCAACCCACAGAGTATTCTTGTGGTGATTCCATCTCCCCCATTACGGAACGTGAAGTGCAAAGAGCTTTAAGAAGCATGAAGTATAACAAATCTCCAGGCGCAGATGGAATTACCACAGAAGCACTGAAAATTGGAGAACCAGTCTTACTCCCTCGCCTGACCAAACTATTTAACCAAATTTTACAGACCGGTATTATACCAGATAACTTCTGTCATTCCAACGTCGTTCTCCTTCACAAGAAGGGGACAAGAATGATATAGGGAATTACCGGCCCATTAGTTTAATCTCACACGTTTACAAAACTTTCATCAAAATCATAGAAAGACGGATCGAATGCGAATTAGACCGCCATCAACCTCCCGATCAGGCTGGTTTTCGACCTGGTTTCTCTACGACAGATCACTTACACACCTTAAATCAAACCATAGAAAAGTTCAATGAATATAATAAACCCCTATACCTGGCTTTTATAGATTACGCGAAAGCGTTCGATAGTATTAAACATTCGGCAATATTTACAGCACTGGAATCCCAAAACATTGACTCCACATATATAAACCTATTAAAAATAATTTACAGTCACAGTACAGCCACCATCCAAATGCAAACATCCGGAGCTTCGTTTAGAATCCGTCGAGGGGTAAAACAGGGTGACCCGCTTTCGCCTAAACTTTTCACATGCACTTTGGAGGAAATATTCAAAACACTCTCACAATCATGGTCATCTAAAGGCATTAACATCGGCGACAAAAAGTTAACGAACCTCCGTTTCGCGGATGACATTGTCCTGTTCTCCACTTCAGCTGCGGAACTCGAGACCATGCTACAAGAACTAAGCGTGGCAAGCCTTGAAGTTGGACTTAAAATGAATATGACAAAGACCCAACTCATGTGCAACAGTACTAAAAGAAGGGTGGAAGTAGGCGGGCAGATAATGCACTATGTTGACGAGTACACATACTTGGGCCAGATAGCATCCTTCGAAAACAGGCAAGACAAAGAAGTCGAAAGACGCATCCAAAACGCCTGGAAGAGCTTCTGGTCCATGAAGGAGCTTATGAAGGGAGACCTTCCGTTGACACTGAAGCGTAGACTCGTTGATATGTGCATTCTGCCCGTCCTGACGTACGGCGCACAAACATGGTCTTTGACTGAAGCACAAAAGTCCAAACTCAAGGTTTGCCAACGCGCCATGGAGCGCAGCATATTAGGTGTTAAAAGGATCGATCGGATTAGGAACACCACCCTGCGCTCCAAAACTGGCATCATAGATGTAGGCAAAAAGTCTGCAAAGTTGAAGTGGGACTGGGCGGGACATGTCTGCCGCATGCAAAGCGACAGATGGGCTAAATTAGCAACAGAGTGGGTGCCACAGGATGGTCGCCGTCGTCGAGGCCGGCCTCGCAGAAGATGGAGAGATGATCTGGATGCTTTTCTCCAAAGTTGGCAATCGGAGGCCCAAGATCGAGACGAGTGGCGCGAGAGAGGGGAGGCCTTTGCCCTGCAGTGGGACGCTGAATAGGCTATTTAAAAAAAAAAAAAAAAAAAAAATGTGAAGCACTAAACAAAGTTTTTTTTTTAAATAAACTGTAAACACAGCAGATATTTGTTTTAAATTTTTTTCAGTTTAGAAAATAAAATAAGAAGGTAATGCAAATGAATAATTGAATTGAAATTATATTAGGTTGTGACTTGGAAGTTTCTTGTGTTTTACAATAACGTCGTATGGGTAGATATACAATAGTCATAAATATATGAACCATTTTTTACCGCCTGTCAAGCGTAGTGAGTATGGCATACCCCCAAATAAGTAGGGGAGGCCCATGTCCAGCAGTAGACTGTTGTAGTAGTAGAACACCAAGATGATGGCACCAGAGAATTTAAATCTTAAATGAAAATAAGAAATCGAAAAATTGACAAGCGTCGACCGGAAATCAAACCAGGATCACGTGGGGTACCGGCCCACTGCTCTAACGCTGAGCTGTCGACGCACCGGTTGGCCTGCGTCAATTTCCCGATCCCTTGTAGCGATGATCTTAGCGACATCTAGTAGTAGTGCTTTAGCGTACTACCAGGTTAGTCCACATTACAGTAAGAAAATCAAACAAAATGATAAAGCTACGGTCGACTCATGTAAATTTTTCAATTTCTTATTTTCATTTATGAGAATAATATAGCACTGTGAGTGCGGTGAATCGCAATAAATAGATTTTAAATCTATACTATTAATTTATGAAAACCATTGGTTCGGGCCGCCGTGCTTACTTGCTGACTAGCGAGATTTCCGCTATTGTACAAATATTTGAGGTCCGGTTGGCGGTCACTTGCTTAAAATTAACATAATTAAGCTTTACTTAGCCTTTACAATAGGTAAACTGTGTATTTAGGAAACGGATACACGGTGCTATGAATTTTGTGACAAGTTCATGATTTACAGTCACGTGAATTTAGGTACATACCTTCTTGAAATGTTAATATTTCTTGTTTTACATAGGTACTCGAATTTCGTGCAAAAGGCCCGTTACGTTATATGCCTACAGTACCGCACGTCAAACAAAATGAACTACAAGAATTCCGGTGCAGTCAACTAAACTGGGCAATTTTTTACTACTTAAGTTTACATAAATTTGTCAAATTTCAACTTTGTAACTCCGAATATCAAACTAGGATACGGAGGAACCATGTCAGAGGCCACAAATAAGTAGTAGCCGTTTGTGACCACCAGGCCAATTCGGTGGCAGACTAAGGTGGATCGCACGCTTGACGCACGCACGATAGAGCCCTAAAATATCGCAGCGATCTGTCAGATCCATACTAGAAACGTCACTCCCCATACTAATCCCCACTCGATGGACGACACTGCGATGACAGCAGTTGAGCGGTTTTAGTATGGGGATTGACATTTCTATTATGGATCTGACAGACCGCTGCGATATTTTTGCGCTCCGTGCGTCATGTGTGCGATCCGCCTAACCTGATACAGGAATTTTATATAAAAGACACAAATCAAATAAAATAAGACCTCTTGTTTTGCTTACTCGTCGTTTGTGCAATGGGCCCGTTTCAGTTGCGTACAGTTGCGCACAATTCAAACGGAATTGGCTCCGAGATCCCCGACGCAGCGCGGACAGTCTGTTGCCTCAAAGCCCCATTTACACAATGCGATTCAAATTTAAAGCTGATGATGATGGTGATGATGATGATGACTGAATATTTAAGTAGTTGTAAGGACTGTTTTCCTTGCGAGGTAGGCAGAGCATAAACGTCACAAAAACGGACGTTCCAAGCTGTCACCTAAACACGAAACTTGAGCCCCTCTGTTTCTCTCCCTCTTTTCGTGTCGTCTAACGACCCGATAAGCCGATATTCGCCTTTTAAGACGTCTGCGTGAATGAGAAAGGGTGATGCTATACTAAGCTGGCATCACAGCTGTTACAGAAATTGACTCCGAGATCCCCGACGCAGCGCGGACAGTCTGTTGCCTCCAAACGCCATTTACACAATGCGATTACAAAAGTTATAAAAAAAAGATAAGTAGGTATATAGTATTTACATTGACGAAAGTGAGATGCGGGTTCAGATCACCTTTGCGGTGCAGAATTGCTCTTCATAAGGTGTTGGTGTCCAAGCTTATCAGCAAAAGTATGAAGGTCCGTATTTATAATACAATCATACGGCCTATTCTAATTCAGCCTATTCAGGGTGCAAAAAAAATTGTTGCAAATATTTTAATGTGTGAAACAACCAGCCCATGAAACTGAACCACTTTCCCCGAGGAATAAAGGTCGAAATACGAAAAAAAAATTTTGGCCTCCCATAGCGTCCCATGCATAAATTAGCAACCGACCAAATCAATTTTTATTGTATGGGAGGTCCAAAAAAATTTCTCATATTTCGACCTATGCTCCTTTGGAAAAGTTGTTCAGTTTTATGGGCTGGTTCAGCCCTTAAAATATTTGCAGCTAATAAACATCTTGTATAGCTGTGAGGCTTGGACACTTAACGCTTAAAGAAGAGAAAAAACTGTTACTTAGTCGATAAACGAAAAGTCCTCCGAAAGATTTTGGGCCCTGCGAAGGGTAATGATGGCAAATGGCGACTGAGGAAAAATGCCGAAGTCTAAGATCGAGTGGCTCCACCTTACATACTTGGAGAGGCGAAAGACAGGTCATTTTCCTCATTTATTTATTCGTAAACAATGTAAATTGTGTTCGAAATAACAAGTAGGTACCTAGAATAACATAATAATAAAATCAACATCAAATTAATCAATTGGAAACATACTAAATTCAAAATCTTCTACATCTAAAGTCATTATATAATATTAATCTGTATAAAAATACACTATGTCAAAAACTAAAAAAATAAAATAAGTACCTAATGAACATTGCATAAAAGAAGTTGTCAAAAAATATAAAATTAAATAAAAACATAAATTGTCATAAAATAAAATTAAAAAGGCTATAAAAATAAGTAACAATTACTTAATTTAGAATTCGTCAATACTGTAACAGCACTTTTCCAAAAGATATGCTTTTAATTGCAACTTAAAGGAATTTACTGACGTAATGGTTTTAAGTGCTAACGGCAATCTATTAAATAAGCACACTGCCTGGTACTTTGCGCAGTGTTTGACAATATTCAACCTTGGTTTAATAATGGTTTGTAAGTCTTTGCGCCTAGTAGCAATTCGTCGATCCATATCAGTATTGGTTTCGAAAACATGCCTCTGTTTAATAATATCAGTAAGTAGCACCATGATATACAAGCTGGGTATTGTTAAAATACCCAAGGATCTGAAGTGTTCCTTACAGGACTGCCATGGTGGAATTCTGACTATTGCGCGTATGGCCCTTTTCTGGGCAATGAACGATTTTTCCAGGTTGTAACAGTAACTATTTCCCCAAAGTTTAATACTGTATCTAAACCTAGATTCCACAAGTGCATAGTAAACCATTTTCAGCTGTTCAGTGGTTAATTCATCCCTCAAACTGCGCAAAGCATAACATGATGAGCTTATGGATTTGTCTATGGCATTCAATTCACTCTTCCAGTTCAAATACTGGTCAACATGAACTCCTAGAAACTTTACTTCGTTTACCATTTTTATGGGTTGTGACTGCATGGTTACATCCAGCTTATCTTTGTTATGGGCAGTGGTTTTAAATAGTAATACATTTGTTTTACTCACGTTTATTTTTAAGTTATTACAACTAAACCAGTCATCAAAAGCTTCATTTACTTTATCATTTAAATCAGTCATACTACCGCTGGACAGAATGGCATTGGTATCATCAGCAAACACGACCAATTTAATATCTGAAATTTGCTGTGAAATGAAATTCAACATGTCATTTAAAAATATAATAAAAAAGATCGGTCCTAAAATTGAGCCTTGAGGTACTCCTCTAGACACCTTTACCATTTTAGAATTAAACTTAGATTGAGTACGCGTTTCGTCTACTAGGTCCACAATCTCAACAAACTGTTGTCTATTATGAAGGTATGATTTGAATAACTCTAGGGCTTTATTTCTTATACCATAGTGCTCCAATTTATTGATCAATATTTCGTGATCCACGGTATCGAAAGCGGAGCTAAGGTCCAGAAATATGCCAGCAACTCTCTTTTTATTGTTCAGATGTTGTATCGTGTCATCAATAATAGTGTCCATTGCCATGCCTGTTCCAATTCCCTTCTGGTAACCGAACTGTCTCGGGTGTAGTATGAAATTTGTGGAAATATGATTGAGTAATCTTGTTTTTAGCAGCTTCTCAAAAATCTTAGACAAGGAAGGAATTAGTGAAATGGGCCTGTAATTGTGTGGGTCCGATTTGCAGCTTTTTTTGTAAATAGGTACCACTTTAGCTATTTTTAATTGCTCTGGAAATAGGCTTTCACTCATACATAAATTAAAGAAAAATGTCAACGGCTCCGCTAAAATGTCAATATTACTTTTTATTACATGTATAGGTACCTCATCGTAATCAGACGACCTCTTGGATAACATGCTTCCTACTGTCTTCATGACTTCGATTGCATTAGTTGGATGTATTTCCATATTCTTGTCAACTCGATTGGTACTACTTCTGAGAATAGAGTTGGCTACGGATGCATTTCCAGTTTGGCTTACGTTTTGTAGGTCAAATGTGTCACTAAAGATGTTAGCTATTTCAACAGGATCTTGAACAGCCATATTTTTTACTTTTAAAATTATTTTTTCTTTAGGTTTGTTTTGGTTTTTATTTGTGGACGAATTCACGACATTCCAAATTTCTTTTTTAGAGTTTTTAGCTTTACAAATTCGAGATTGAACATTTTTTGACCTCGCATTTCTTAAGACCTTTTTAAACAAACGAATATACGACGTTCTGTAGGTATATAAGCTTGCATGATTGTGAGTTTTATCTAGTGTACAGAGTACCCTTTTCATTTTGCTCGAAACTTTTAAACCCTTTGTTAGCCACGATAACTTCAAACACTTTTTGAGATTAATTTTTCTTCTAACTTTCCTATAACTTTGAGTAAAGCATTTATTAAACATTTTTATAAATCCATTTATACCTAATTGTGTCCAATTTACACTCTGTATTTTTTTCCTAAAAATGACAGTGTTTTTTTTACTATATGACCTGGTTTCTACTGTAATAACTTTTTCTTTACCTTTATTTCTCTGACTTTCTAGCTCTACAGAAGCCAGGATTGCGTTGTGACCATCAGATAGACCGTTTTGGTCTACATTCAAGTTCTTAATTTCCTCGTCAGGGATGTTGGTTATTATATTGTCTATACAAGATGTTGAACCATTACGCACAAATGTTATGGTCTCTACTAAATGTCTAAAATTATAACATGCTAACGTATTCAAAAAGTCTGTCTTATCCTTATCCTTTTCTTCTAAAATATGTACGTTAAAATCACCGCAAATAATACATTTCCTTTTAAAAAAGTGCTGTAACAATAATTCTAGTTTTTTCAAAAACACGTCGAAATTTGTGTTGTTTTGATAAACACAAAATAAATTTAAATTGGTGTCCACGTCTCTCACTCCGCATACTTCAAAAGTATCAGTAGTGCTTATCTTTTCACAATACTGCAAGTTTTCTGCTTCTCTTCCTATTTTTACAAGAATCAGCGTACCCCCTCTCGTCTTGTTGGGCCTGGTATAAGATGTGGCTAATTCATACTGTTCCAAGTTAAGGTATTTTATTGATGTGGCATTTAAAAAGTGTTCACATATGCATACATAGTCTTGTTTAAGGTCCAAACCGTCCAAGTATAACTCTAGTTGGTCTTTCTTTGAGTTTATGCCGCAAACATTTTGAAAGAAGATGTTGAGCTGAGTATTTGAGGTCAGAGACGTAGATTCCAAATTAGTAGAGCTCTTGTTAAAAATCTTAGATGCACACTCTTCATTAGTCCCTTTTTGTGTCAACTCTACTTCACTTATAGTAGGGTCTATAAATTCAGTAGAACTCACTAAAAAAACTGTTTTAAGTTTTCCTTAATTAGATCAATAGTGAACAGAACATCTTTAAATAAAGTACGCATGCCTAACCCGTTTAACAACCCTGTATCAATGTGAAACATGGAAAATTCATATTCCAGATTCTTATTTGAATCGACTAAGTAAGCATATTCATGTGACTCTACATCGTCACATAGTAAATTATTAAATGCCTCTACTCGCGAATTATATATATTCATGAACTTTCCATATCGATAAGTTGGGGAGCAAATTATTATATTAGTGTGCATTACAGCCTGTAGAGTCTCTCTCATGAATATCACCAGATCCGAGAAATTCTGAGTTGAAAGAAAGTCTTCTTCACTCACAAACACTATACAATAGTCCGTCATTGTAAAGTTTTTTAGTTTAGAGTCTAAACCTGTCAAAAGTTGCCTTGTTCCACAGTTCTTCATGTTGTAATGACAAAATTCATATTCACCAAGGAAAGCATTTTTTGTTGCTGATGAGACTTTATTCGTGCGATCGGCACTCAGCACGCAGATTTTGGGTATAGAGTCCTCCTTATGCTGAAATTCAATGGGTTTTGCTGGCTGTGGAGAGCTTTTTTCTATGGTTGGTTTAGATGGTGACATTCTTGGTAACGAATCTATTGTTATATCAAGTTGTGATATCGATATATCTTCTGTTTTTGAATACGTCGGCGTCGTTTTGTTCATTGCCGATTTGACTTTCTGTTTTTTACATGATGATGTGAGGCAAAACTTTAAGTAGTTACATTTCTTAGTGCATTTAGCTACCTCATCTTTTAACGCAAAGTTCTGTGATAGCAAATTTTCAATTTCACCATCGGCAGATGCCAATTGTAGCTCAAGAAATGACACCTTTTCTCTTAGTAGTTCGAGTTCGCTCTGTGTTCGCACACTGTTTAACTCCGGACAGCTTCCTCTGAAGTTTAGACACGGCGGCATTTCATCCTCATCATCATCATCACTGTCTGACTCCAGCGTTGACGATAGCGAGTCAAATGAGTTAGAAACAGGAATATTTACTACAGCGTTTTTCTTTTTACGGAATGTGATTTTCTCCATCGATTCAGGCGAGTTAATGTGGTGTAACTCCGACGAAGATAACGTATCAACAGGTTTGTTCTCGTTTTCTGTGTGGGGATTTAAGCACTGTAGATCATAGTCGCTGAAATCACTGTCATTACTGTGCAATTCTGGGAACGGTCGAGGTCTATTATCATTTTCGTGGAGTTCACTAGTGAGGGCATCAATCACACCGAGAGCTGAAGCGGTGCATTCTACTTCTGATGGGTCAGTTAATGATATGATCTTCTCAGTAGGTCCCGCGGTCGGTGTGGGAGTCGTGTTTTTTGCACTTGGCAAGGTGGAAGTAGAGTTTTGCTGTATTTCGCTACAGCTCTGCGCTGCTCTCCCTGTTCTGCTCTGCGTTTCTGGTGGCTGCTGAAGTTTTTTGGTGATATTTATTGCACCTTCTTCTATAGTTTTTGTTTGGTTTGGAGTGCTGCATTTTAGATTGAAGCATTTTTTACATTTCCAGAATAATTTTTTACCTGGTTCCATAAGTGTAAAACGTTTTCTCGATACATTTGAGCATCCATCAATGCACAACGGCCTTTTACATATAGAGCAAATTATATAGTCGTTTCTCTTGTACTCTTTGCCGCACTCGTGGCATATCTGGTTTTTAGGTGCCATCATTAGTTATTTTTATTCGCTGTAGAACGGTTGTTACATACCAGTTTGGTTCTGCTACTCGGCGCTAGATGGCGCAATTAGAACGCCATCTGTGGATATGTTTCTGTACTAATATTTTAGTTCCACTTCTTGATACTAGATGGCACGCGGCAAACGCCCTCTATGAAATTTTCTTCGAACTATTACAATAGCATGGTAAGCTAAGATGGTACAGCTGTTTCTAGTCGGCTGTGATTGGTCACTATATCACTTTGAATTTAAAACGAATTCAATTTTTGGAAATTGCTAAAATTCTTCCTTGTTACACATTAAACCAATGTTATCACATCAATGTTATCACAAGATCACCGACTTCTCTGACTCGGCCACTTAAAAAGAATGGGTGACGATCGGGGCATCAAAAGACATGGGTCGGCCGACAGGACGTCGTCCGCTGGAAGGCTATGGTGGAAGCTTAGGCGCCTGGACCCTTCGACCAATATAAGTAGATATGGACGGGCCGTACCAAACAAGTATTTGTTTACAATTCACAAAACTTTCATCAGATCGCCGTCTTGTGCTTTAGTACAGTGTGTCAAAAATTCAACAAACATAAATAAAGCATCAGGAATTACTTATTAGTTAAATAGTTATCAAAATATAAATACTTATCTTATGAAATTATTACTTTTATCCTTCCTATTCGAAGGATGGTTTTACTGCAACGCGGTTCGAAGCGCGCTTCATGCTAGGTTGCGCGTTTCGTATGCGACCGCTGGATGGGTTTGCATACGAAACGCGTAAGTTGGCGTGAAGTGCGCGCTTGAAGCGAGTTGCTGTAAAAGGGCGCGAACATAAAGAGCGAAAGTCACTGACATAATGCTATCACGTTTGCGCTACAGTGCAAGTGCAGTGTCTCGCTATCTCTGTCTTTGATCGCATATTCACATGATTAGAGCGTGTGTAGCTGTGTGCGCGTGTTTATATGTAGTTGTGTCTTGGCACATTTTTAAAGACCTGTTTATATGCGCAAGGCATGTCCATATCTACTTATATTGGTCGAAACCTGGACCATCTCCAAGTCAAAAAAAGGAAGTTCTCAAGTTGACCTATATGTATGAATGTATGTTTGTGATTTTTTCGGGTTTGGCTGAACCAATTTGAATGCAGCTTTCAGCAAAGGTCAGATTTAAGAGAAGGTTTGAGGTATCTGTAACACGTTCTTTGAAATCTGTAACCTTTTTCAAAAGGTATTAAAAATCGTGTGGTGTAAATTAGAGTACGCACGGCCATACTGCGCCGTGAGCATTAATATTTTAAACTTCATTTTATTTTACGAGCCGGAATGAACAAAAACAGGTGATTTTCAGTGATGTTTAATATTTGCCGGAACAATATCAGGCCTTTTGTTTTTATTGCAGTAAACATTTAATTTTAAACAAGAATAAAACTGATTAACTGGCTATAGTTAGTCTTCTTTGCTTTGAGTTAACTACTTACGTGAAATAAAAATGCAATATAAATGCATTTTTTAAAAGGTCTACCACATGAAACCGAATAATTTTCTCCAAGGAGCATATAGGTAGAAATACGGAAAAATATAACGTTTCCTTTTCTTTCAAAAATTGAATCCTTTCTAAGTAAGTAGGGATTTTTTTGAAATATCATAAATATCGTACCTACAGGTTGCTGATGGTGAACTTTGTAATCATGTCCTGTTAAAAAAATCCTCTTTGTGTCGATTTAAGAATTTAAACTAGTTACATACATACACAAATCACGCCTTGACGATAATGACCGTAAAATAACGGTCGAAATCGCCACGTCCGACAAATATATACGTAGAGGGTCGTTTCAGATAAGTCGTGTATCACTATAGTGTCATAGGTGTTCAGCCTGTCGCGTAAAATTGCAATACACATGAAACCCCAATACTCCCGACTCCCTTAGTCACCTCTTACGACACCCGCAGGAAGGATGTGGGGTGATGCTATTCAAGGCCGGCATCACACGGCAGAGCCGGCATCACACGGCAGCACGGTATCATCATCATAATTGATTTAAGGGCATTGCCCTTGTCGGTGGAGTACCCGCCAGCTTTCTCTGTCCTCCGCCTTCTCCTTGACGTCTCTGTACGACGTGACCATTTATTTCTCCTTTCCAAATAACTCCTTCTTGGTCTTCCCCTTCCTCTTCTTCCTTCACTCTTGCCTTCAAGGATTGTTTTAAATAACTGGTCATGCCGTATCATGTGTCCTATCATTTAAACAGGGTGTAAAAAATTTAAGGGTGAATCAGCCCATGAAACTGAACAGCTTTGCCCAAGGAATATAGGCCAAAATATGTATGGGAGGTTCAAAAAGAATTCTCATATTTCGACCTATGTTCCTTGGGGAAAGTTGTTCAGTTTCATGGACTGATTCACCCGTTAAAGTATTTGCGGCTAATATTTATACACCTTATATATTATGAGGCCTTAAATACTTACATAACATAATTACCTATCTATTTGTGACACCTTATACTTAAACTTGCAAATTGAGATCACAGCTGCCATTAAAACGTATAATTGATCAAAGTGAAATCTGATTGAAGTGATGATCCCTTACCTAATTGGGTTGTGAAGTGTGCCTATAATAAAATTTTGCCGCAATCTCGAGCAATTTATGATGATTGATTACTGTATCACGCTAAACATTATAAACAGGTTATACTTGATCAAATTACATACGAATTTGGTTAATTACTAAGTTCATCAGTATATACCTACATAGTTAACATATTGAAAAAATAAACTTATCAAGTTACCACTTATAAATTAAATTAATTGCGTCCGTTAGTTTAAACGTAACGTTCTTGAACTTTGTTTGTGATTGGGCAAATGCTGAAAAAAACTGCTTGAGGTATATTAGAAAAGCGTGATTATTAATATAAGCCTGATTTATGTGTGTGTATGATATGTAAATATTTTATTCTTACGAATAAATCGTCACATCTAAAATCCTGCTACTTATTAAGTACCTCTAAATGTAGATACATCTTTGCAGTTTTCAATATAGTACGTTAAACATGTGTTAAAAATATGTTCATGCATGGCCTCTATCACACTACAGCGCAAAAATAACGCTGCGCTAACGGATGAACTTGTCAGATCCATACTAGAAAAGTCACTCCCCATGCAAAAACCACTCTCGACGCAGGTCCAACACACGACGCTGTGCTAGCGCTGCATATGGCTCGTGTGTTGTGAGCGATTTTAATATGGGGAGTGACTTTTCTACTATGGATTTGTCAGGTGTATACACTAACGCAGCGTTATTTTTGCGTAAAAGTGTGAAAGAGGCCTAATCTATTGCACTAAACATTCCTAGCAAAGCTGAATTGGACACTTTATGCAAAAATGTGAAGATTTTGCGAGTTCCCTACGCGAAGTAAACTTTAAAAGATTCTCACGCGTGCCACGTGAAACTGTAACAGTTTTAGATAGCCAGCAAGCAAATGACAGCCTATGACAACCGCACAGCCACGCGTATTAGTGTTACGATACGCAGTGTTTGTATACGATTTTATAAACTCTACAATAAAAATTAGGCTGGTGACCCGGTGTGTAGAGGCTGCATGGACGCACAAAAAACAGCCTTTTACTTAAACCTGAGGTAGGCAACCAACGGGCACAAACTTCTGCAGTCCAGAGTCGCTTCTTGGAAGGCTTTTAACGACTCACAATAATTTAAGTTTGTTTTTGTAATGTTTTTCGGGTGGGTAGATGGAGACTTCATTTTTATAGGTAAGCATTTCTGCATACTCTTTTCCAACGATTCTGTCGATCACTACCAGAACTCACTTGAAAGCTACGACAGTACGAACTCACAGTGTGTGTTTATTGCGTCGTCCCAGGAGACTTCAGAGCTTTTGGAAGAAGCTGAGTTGCCTAAAGATGGCTGGCAATGGCAACCTTATCACTCTCATTCGGCCAATAAGGGACTACTTTCAAGTCTATGCTGAAGAGGGAGCCCTCAATAAGTACATACCGACCTGGGAAATCGTAAAACTGTGCAGTACATGTGAGAACTAAACAAACTTAGCGGGACTCAAAAGTTCCCGCTCTGATTTGATTACCTATTTTAAAACATAGATGCTAAAGTTGAGTTCACAGAGGCACGATGGTTGATGTGGCGCAGTGGTAGTGCGACTGCTTTTCACGCAGAAGGTTTCGGGTTCGATCCTCGGTGGGTGACTCACAAAGTTGATGTTTATCACATTGTGAATTTGTGCCTAGCCGGGTTACATTGTGTTTGCTAAACCACCCGATTGTCTGTAAGTAAGATGGTTCCGTGTTGTGTACGATTACTTAAACGGCGTTACAAAACCATGTCAAAAGCTTGCTACTAGTAAAAGGCGGTTGTAAAATTCTGACATTAGGGTACATTGGGTCGTTGGACAACTCGGACACGAAAAGAGATAGAACTCTTGCTGGTCATGTCAATTATATAAATTAAATTGTTGCGCAACATTAAATTTCTCAATGATCTTATGTAAGTATAAAAATAAATTGTATTGTGTGTGGAGGAACTCCAATTTAGTTCCTTAGAAAACGAAAAATTTGATTAAACAATCAATTGTTTTGCTGATTGTCTTTTGCTTGATATTTAAAATAATATTGATTCCTTCACCTAAAACGAAAAAGTCGAAGGAAATCTTTTATGACATTTGCTTATTTTATCATTTCCCGCTAAGAAACTGTAGCATCTTAGCACACGCCCTAACAACAACGACTCAAGTTTCAAAGAGACTAAATAAGTTAGCTGTTCTCAAAATTAGCCTCACACTCGCGCCTCGCGACGAAGCGTTTACTTTGAGTTTTGCTCGGATTCAGGTTACTTAAGTCTCTCCCACACTTGACGCACAACACAGCGCTAAATTAACGCTGCGCTAGCATATGCAAACGTGACTCCCCATACTATAATAAAACCGCTCTCGACGCAGGTCAAAAGGCACAACTGACGTTGTTGCAGCAGCGCTAGCGTTGGACCTTCCGTTGAGATAAATGTATTTTGTCTAGTTGAGTATCTATATAACTGAAATATCAAAATACCGCAACGCCATCTAATATGACATCATAAACTAGCTCGATATTTGTCAGATACAGACAGATAGAAAAGTCCCCCTCCTAAATAACATTGCCATATTTTTAAACAATCGCAGAAATAAGAGAGGATCTAGTACCATTAGTTTCCCAGGTGGCAACCTCAATATGAAGACGTTAGCATTCAATAAAAAAAGTATTTTTTCACAATCTTTGTTTTACAAATCCGTTGTTAGAAAATCAATTCTTTAGCAAAGTGGCGCGCAGCAAAAATCTCAAGTTGAATTCGATCGCAGTCAAAGTTTAAAATGGCGTCGTAGCAATGAATAAACAATTGTTACCAGTGAGCGAGGTTTTCTTCTAATACACTTACAGCGTTTCTCCACTTATCCGGTCCGGCTACCGGGTGTCGGAAGTAGCCTTCCGACAATATTCGAATGCCGGATGACGCTTTTCTACCTTTCCGGTAAAAGACGGACAGTAGAATTACGCCTTTTATATGCATACTTTTTGAACGTCTGTCACTTCGGACCGTTAGAATCCAAATTTCGATTTGGAAAATTCCCTGATCGATAAATGCCGGACGCCGGAACAGTAGAAAAGCATGTATAGTTGGAGTAATAGATTTCTAAATCGCATCGGAAATTGACGGATCGACAAATGACGGATGCCGGAGAAGTGGAGAAAGGCCCTTATACCACTACTATTTTGGTCAACTTGGATGTCGTGGAAGACTACCAAGGGATACACCCAAGGAATAAACAGCAGCATTTCCTTGCACTGTGTCAATTCATTTGTTCCCATTTTTGTCAGTGATTTCCTAAACGGCACGAATCCAATGAATATGCAGCAACGT
Organism: Keiferia lycopersicella; assembly: GCA_029255805.1. Taxonomy (NCBI): domain Eukaryota; kingdom Metazoa; phylum Arthropoda; class Insecta; order Lepidoptera; family Gelechiidae; genus Keiferia; species Keiferia lycopersicella. Next base: position 3,154,730 of record JARACZ010000018.1, read on the forward strand.
TTCCTGTCTTCTAGTTTTTGCATGGGACACCGAGTCGATGAACCCTAGTGTCAGAATTTTTCAATCGCTTTCAACCAAGTAGGCTTCTGACATGGTTGTGTAACGACCGCCGTCTAAGTAACCATAGACAGCAACCGGGACCTACGGCTTAGCGTGCCATCCGGAACACGGAACCATCTTTCTTACCAACGTTTCCTGTGAATACAACATCTTGCACTGCGCAACTATCTTCACCTGCCAAGCGTGGTGAATGAAGCAAAAATGTATCTCTTCTATATTTAAGAGCTTGGCAGTTCGGTTCTGCGTCTGTGTCTTCACTTGTTGATAAGACACGACGTTGACCTTTTCCTTTACTTGTTCGAAATAGTATCGTCGGGGTCCATCTCGACCACTTTTTCCTTCTAACTTTCCTTCTATTATGGTCTTCAGGAAATCGTCGTGTCGTATCATTTTTCCTCTTCTATCTTGAAAAATGTACATCATAAATTTAATTTCAGAAATAATCTAAATACCTTATGGAATCTAGCTGTCTCTTTTTATTTGCTTAAAAAAAAGTAAAAAGTAGCTAAGAATTGCTAGCTCACCTACCAGCTTACAAATACACACGGCTGCTATGCTTTTTTTAAGTTAAATAGGTTTGTTTCCTGACAGGTCAAATGAGTCACTTTTTAAAACAATCTCAAACGGTATTTTGTTTGAAGAGCTAGAAGTATGCGTCACGCCGTAAGTTTGGATTTTGGTGGCGTCAAAACACTTACTTTTATATTATTAATTAAAACTTTGAATATTTCGAAAAATTATGAATGAAGTCCGTAGTATTTTTAACCAATAGTTTTAAGCGTACAACTGTTATATTTTTAAATGGCCCAGGAAACTAGCGAATTATGTCCCGTTTTCTATTATTTCTTATTGTTCAATAATGTTCTTTACTTGCTAACTTACGTTCGTCTGTACTCGTAGTAGGGGATTTCACTCTTTCAATAAACCTCAATATTTAAACAGTCACTCTGGGTTAAGATTCCGTTCTCGCGATGTAAAAACAGCTTTCTTTATTCTATTCTTTGCATTTGATTGCATTTTGTAGATTCCCATTTAAGAACTACTTTCCAACACATACGCTGCAGAGCTACATACGTTTTTGTTACAGTTGTTTTGTCCATAAACTATAATATTAAACTATAACACGCGACAGTTTTCGACTACGAAATCTATCGTAATATGCTTGCTATGAAGGAAAAAAGTTTTCATTCGCAACCAGCGTCACCTGCTAGGAACGAAACGAACAGATTTTTTATGTTCACTGTACATCATGATAGTTTGCTATACGCGCATGTGACGAACCGCTAAAAGGCTGAGTTGGCAAATCACGCCGATGGTCGGCGAAAGGAGCAAGTTGGCTTACAGCGCAAAGTCCACTCATAAGTATTGTTTGTTTGTTGTTTGTAGCATGATTACGAAATTCATTACAATCATCATCATTGGCCTCATACTTCTTTGACAGACGATTAAATGGGTCAAAATATGAAAATAATGCCGTAAAAAATAAAATAAATAAAAAATATACACAACTTAGGAAAAAACATAAAAAAGTAGTATAAACTAGAGTTGCCGTGTGATGCCGGCTTAGAATAGCATCACCCCATTTCTTTCCCGTGGGTGTCGTAGAAGCCGACTAAGGGACTCGAGAGTTTCATGTGTATTGCGATTTTAGGCGACATGCTGACATCCTGTCACTATACTGATACATAACTTATCTGAAACGACCCTCAAATATTGTCAGACGTGGCGATAAAGACCGTAATTTTACGGTCGATAACGCTCTGCCCACCCCGCCAGGGATATAGGCGTGATTTGTGTGTGTGTGTGTGTGTGTGTGCAAATATGAAAAAAAAATAGACAACACAGTCTTAAAAATAGCTAGGTTATCAAAATTTAAAAAAAAGCTTTTTTACAGAAGTTTTAATTCAGGTAGTTTTTAATTCAGTCAAAGGACTGCAAATCGACGAGTGTAGATTGATTTAACTTTTTTTTAAAGTTACGATCTCGAAAGGCCAAGTTACGATCTCGAAAGGCCAACATTATTGTTGACATATTGCTCATCTTTTTATAATATATTTTTATAGAGAGACAAACAATAATGTGGCCAATTCGAGATCGTTTCGTTATCTTATCAAGATATACGTATCACGAGAGTAATAAAATCTTTGAGACCAAGCTTTTTTGTAGAGCAAGGACCAAAAAAACATTTAAAAGATGAAAAACTTAAGTAGAATACGAAATTAACTCAACGCGCAAAGATTTCTTAGCGGAGTTTAGTGAGTACGCGGGTAGACTGAGTTAAGTACAAACAAAGACGGTAATTAGTTTAGTACTGAGGTCTTTGGAACTCGGTCCAAGGAAACAACGGGCTCAATTCACATGGGGAAACTAAAAGCTAAAAACATTTTCTAATGTAAGATTAAAAAAATTGCTGATAGAATGGGATTTTAAATTTCACGGAGAACGTTGCTCGGGCGCGATAAATATATTAACTTTTTTTTAAAAGTAAACTGTTTTCAACGGACGTAAAAATTGCGGAACTCCATTTTTGTGTCGATCTTCTTCTTCTTCTTCTTTTCGTGTAGGACACCGAGTCGTCCAACGACCCGATGCACCCTAGTGTCAGAATTTTTCAACCGCCTTCTACAAGTAGTACAAGTAGTTTGTGTCGATTAATATGTCTAAAACTTTCTCCTAAGGCTGAGAAATACTTTCAATAGATAATCGCGGATAAACATACACACAAAGATATATACATACATACAGGTTGAACTAAGAACTACCTTTTTTTTAAGTCGGTTTAAAAATAAAGGCACTGCCTCTTGGCTCCTACTCAGTACATATCACTCGTTTAAACTTTAAGTAAAGATTTCCGAAAAGTGTTCTACATGCATAGGACAGGATGCTTTATTCCTTACTATTTCTATAATTTTTTTGGGCAAAGGTGGTTGCCATTTTCCAGTTTCGGTTCCGGTTTCACGACAAAACCGAAATCTCATACAAAAATCAAATTTTCCACACGGTTTCGACTGTCATTTGTTTGTAAATGATACGATACAAAACGATATACGCACGTTGAAAGCATTACCGTCACTATACAAAATTTGCATGATTTTGACTATGAACGCCATCTGTTTACGTACATTTCAAAGAATATAATGCAGAGACACCTATTCTTCTAGCTGTACTACAAACTGCTGGGCAAAGTAGTGCCGGTATGCATTTTAACGATTTTGGTGTTTAATATAAAGTAATAGTGATATATTTTTTATAGTGACACGTATCCCAACTTATGTGGAGCAAACCTTGAAAGTAAAACCATCATATTCTGCTTAGTGATGTTATAATATTTATTTTCTTTTAATTAAGCGTAAAATATTTACTGCGATAGCGTCGTTATCCCAAAAACTACAGTATAGTGTTAAGTTTTTTACAGAAATAATATAGATAATTAAAGTAAAAGTGATATTTTGAGCATAGTGACTATGTTACTTCATAAATTTACGTTAAACATATGAAACAAAATGTCATTTTGGGCTTAATGCCACTTTTCTTTTCACTATTTAGTAATAATTGGAACAATCATTACAAATCAAAATGAACTTTTACGTTTAGTGTCTTTTTGACATATAATATTATTCAAATTTTCACACAAAATTATGTAATTTTACGTTTAATGACACTCTATTTTTAAATATTTTTAAAATCTGTTGAACATTTCATTACGTAAGCCAGGAACTTTATGCATTTGGTCAGTATTACTTTAGTGATTAAATGACTATGAGTAGGTTTATAAATCAAAATTGTATTTTTACCCATACAGTCTTACTTACTTAAAAATTTTAGATGTCATTTCTTTAATCAGTTTATAGAAAACAGACAGTTTAGTTATAGCAACTTTATGTCTTATAAAATTATGAGTTAATTTCCTATAATATTAGTTAATAGAGTCTTATTTTGTTTAATGCCAATATTTCTTTCTGTGAAAACTGGATTAATAGAAAATCCGTAAGTGGTTTTTGATCCTTTTAAGTACGAGTCGATAATAATTGCTGCTGCATGCGTGCTGGAATTCAAAGAGCGTATTTTATACAACTTCATACTTAGTTTGCAATTCTAAATTCTCCAGTTTACTCTACCGGAGGGCTTTCTTAGTAGTTTCTGTACTGCAATCTTTTTCTTCTCCTTAGCCTTATCCCATCATCTGATGTCGGCTCTCCTTGTCTGTCTTTTCCATTTGTCTCTGTCCTGTGCAGTTTATTTACTGTAATAAGAGTACAAAATAATGTTCTTTGGTACGAGGGAAAGAAATAAACACGTCCCTTTGCCATCTAATCAAGTAAAAGCCCATCAGTAGTTTCAATGGTAAAAATGATAAAAGTTTTTTATATTCGAAGCTAAGATTGGCGACATTGGCAAAATATGGACTATTGAAGTACATGTATCATGCAATCTATGCATATATAATAAACATTTTTTTTCTTAATTTAAAAAAATATTTATTCTATTTGTTTAACAATAAACACTACACGGATGCTATGCTGCTGCCATAATATTAATAATCAGCATCTTTGAAAACTTGAAAGTGTATAAAATGTTTTATCCCATCTTTTGGAGCAGCATTCTGTCAGCATTATGTAAATCAACACTAGTGGCAAAGAAGACTAATCCTAGTGACATGTTTCTGGTTTTTAAATAGTAAATTAAAATAAACACTACAGAAATACCCGTACTAGTTAGAATTTTTGCAAAGATACTCACTTTCTAATTACCAAAACGTACTGACATTAATAGACGGCATCAAATATTGGCGATACTTATGAAGATGGGTTTTAAATACCAAAAAAATTGTTTACTCTTAGGAACACAGTTGTATCTAGTTGTATCTATGCAACGAAAATATCAACAAAATGGTTAATAATTGGAATTGCTGAAAATTTGTAATTTTACCTAATTGTACTCAATATGTTAATATGAAATTAGTTTGTTTAATACACTTCTGTGCAATGATGTTATGTTTACAGTATTTTTTTAATTTTAATCATTCAGCTGAGTTGTTCTATAGGATATCGGTAAACTGAAAGGACGAACAAACTAAGGACAATTAAACTATGAATCTGAAAACTTTAAAAGTTGGCCAGCAGGAATATTGATAAAATAACTTATGGATTTTTTTTGTCTGGAAGTGTAAAAGTTACAAAATTTGATAACACTTATGGTAAATACGTTAATATACTTATATCTTTAACACAAAATTAATAATGTAATCGTTTTCAATCGATTAAATCTAATGAACATCAGGTTCCAGTGTTATGTTAATCGAAAAACTTAAAATCTGGAAAAAATATCATCCAATATTCTTTTGTTGCATCTAACGGCTCTCACGTAAATGGAAAATGGGGTGATGCTATTCAAGCTGGCATCACGCGGTGTTGTAATTTAATTTGATTTGGCTAGATTTAGCTTTCTAAATTAATAAATCTTGTGTCACTCTGCTTATGTCACTAAACGAAAAGTCTTACTAACTTTAAGTGTAATAATGATACTATACAAAATAATACAAGAAAAACTTGAATAAATAATTCAATTATTGAAATAAAAGTTTCAAGTCATAATCAACTTAAATATAATAAAAAAATATAACTTTTGTCAAAAACACCGAAGTCTCTAAGTCTTCTAGTTGTGTAATAAATAAAGATGCAATTTTTCAAAATTTCAAATGCTCATTTCTCAAAAGTGGGTTTTTTGGATAGTGACAATAGTGATAGGTAATGCTTTCAACGTGCGAATTATAATCCGGTCTGTGTGCAAATTACCAGAATAAACTGGAAATCTGTAGCTGATTTTCACTTTTGTTTGACAGAGAAACATAAAGAGTGCTGTCCAATATCGCCTTCCTTAACGAATCGTAATCGGAAAGGAAATTCAAAGTTATTGCAAAAGGCGGCAGGTACAGTACAATCGTATCCGTAGGTGGATAGCACACTTAACACACGACGGACCGCTAAAATATCGCAGCGTTCTGTCAAATCTATACCAGAAATGTCAATCCCCATACTAAAACCGCTCAACCACTGTTAACGCATCGCTATCGCAGCATCGTCCGTCGAGTGTGGTTTTAGTATAAGGAGTGACGTTTCTAGTATGGATCTGACAGACCGCTGCGATATTTTAGCCTTACCTTTTTTATTTGTTTACTAAAGAAATTTACGCCAGAAATGTCCTGCTAGAATCGATTGTAATGTCATTACACCTTCAAGAACAATTGTATGAAAAATAATGTCATTTTATTTGTTGCTCTTAATTTCGTTGTATAATTTATGCTTTGATAGTTGAGGTAGAATATTTTCTACTGACTTTTATCTAGACTAGAGCGTCCGGACACCGGACACCGGTCTTATAATCGTGAGACCCGAGTTCGATCCCCGCCATGTACCAATGTGTTTTTCTCACATAATATATTTATCGACTACTCTTACGCCGGAAAAAATCTTCATGAAACCCACATTGAAATAAAATTTGAATTCAGATGATATTTGAATGTGACTTAAGGATTCGGGCCAGGTTAGCCTGTGGGTTGCAGAGGTCAGGTGGCAATAGCTCTGTGTAAAAACTTGGTTCCATGTCAAAGGTAGTCCCGACAGAGAACGGGATAAGAGAAAGAGAATTAAATGGCTTTTATATAATGTAGGCATGTGCACCGAATGGAACCTTCGCGTCTACCGCGGCGTGTCCTGCTTGGTGCCGTAGCTAACGCAAAAAGAGGGGTTGGAAGACCCATGCTGCGTTTCAAAGATTGCGCCAAGCGGGATATGGCTGCGTTTGACATCGACCATCAAAGCTGGGAGAAGCTTGCTGAGGATAGGGACGAATGGCGAAAGCGTGTATATGATGGACGTTAGTCTCACGACGACGCCTGGTTCTCTGGTCTCGCCAACAAAAGGCAAAAACGACACCTAAACATGCATGTTCCAGTCTATAATACCACCTTCACTTGTAGAGCGTGCGGAAAATCATGCCGCTCCCGCATTGGCTTATATAGCCACGAAAAGTCTTGCCTCAGACACTGATTAAATCGTCTGTCACAGACGTGTGAGGCCAATGATGATGATATAATGTAGTTAGTTTGAGAAATCTTTCTTCATATTCATAGGTACCGCAAAACCCAGTTGATTCATACAGATGACCATAAAACGGTCATAATCTATTGAAATCGATTTCAGAAAAGCTACTTCCTTCGAACCCTAGTGAAGCACAATATTGTAACTGTTTTCATGGTCCCATTCTGAACCGCTGAATCGGTTAACTTCCTACTAATTTCCACACGAGTGAGCCTCAATGTAAAATAAAGAATAGAGACAGTTTAGTATCAGTATCGCATTCTTTTCAGCTTTTATCTGGAGGAAATTACACTGTAACACAAAAGTCATGTTTGTTTACATAAGAATACTTGTAAAATTCTTCACTATACCGCGATGTCCAGGCGCTTATAATGTACCTACCTACTTACCGTGTCATTTTCCTTGCCTTATCCCGATCTATATCGTGGTCGGCTACTTAACCTGGGGGATTTCAAGTGAAACCAAGTTTTTATATAGAGCGACTGCCATCTAACCTCTGCAACCCGAAGGCTAACTCACGATTGTAAGACCGGTGTTCTAGCTAAGTGGCCACCGACGATTTTTACCCATCTACCGTGTGTTAGAAAAGAAATGAATTGCTTTGACTTTACGATACAGACGAATCGAAACTTTTTACTAAATATGTGACAAAAAAGGCACGTAAACCTACTTAACTGTTAAATAAAGTCAACACCCTGCCATCAAGACATTCCAAAGTGCCTATAAATCGTGAAAATTACACATGTTCGCTAAATAATACCTTCATACGGTGAATTTCGTTCGAATCTTTATTCGAATCGAATGTTATCTTTTGGCATCTTTAGTAACCCTCATGGGAACATAAATCGGAGATTTTGGAACGTTGCCCACTGTTTCCGCTACCAGCCTTGCCTAGGGTAGCCGCTACAAAAATTGACCAGCCATTATTTGTTTTGTTCGAAATAAATATAAAGTTTTTGTAAAATACAAACGCTCATACTAGGACACTTGCCCCTTTATGATGCGCACAGTATGGAGACTTATCTCGCAGGCGAAAAGACTTCACAAGCGCCAAATCGTATGGATTTTATCAAAACAAGTGAATAGTTTTGTCTACAAGTATAGAGTTGGTGCATCAGAATAACAACAGAATAAAAATGGTTACAATTACAATAAACAGTTAAATTAAATAAATGAATAAGATTCGCCATTAAAAAAAATGTTTCATAATAATAAATACTTCATACAGCTAAGTTCTATATTTTTAGACAAAAATAGACTTTACTGTCATACTACTACAATAGTTTAGTTGATTAGGAGTCAAAGTGGTCGCCATGGCCGAAATCGGTCGGAGAGATCATCATCATCATCATCACTACAATAGTTACAGCCATAACAGTTCACTGCTGGACAAAAGCCTCCCTCTTTTGGGGGTAAATGCCATATTTGGCAGGGGTAGTGGCGTAGACAAAGTACTAGTACAAGTAGCTATAGTTAGCATTCTTTGATACTAGGTGTTGTATTCACAGGTCAGATCAACATGATCTTACTAAATATTTTTTATGCGAGAACGCTCGTTTTTGGCAAAACATGGTCACCCTACACATCTTTTCCGTTTGCCCTAAATTTCGTCCGAGCTAACAATATTATTATTTTCATTATCTGCTAGCTATGACTTATTAGTGGAGATGTAAATAATACGGAGGAAGCAAAAATAGAAGAGAATAAATTCCTTTTTTATTAAGGGCTCAGTCTCGGCTCATCTGATTTAGGTATAATCTCCGAGCAAAGAAACGTTTTGGAAGTTTACTACTATAAGTCGCAATGAAGCCAAGAAAATTTTCGGATCCATCAAGCACTGAGACACAAATAAATGCACTCAATATTTTGATATTCTGAGTATTTAACTCGATTTACAATTATACAATTTGCTAATTCAATTTTCTGACTGACTAAAATATTTGATGAACACTATAGATACTGTTTTACATGAGCTTTACCCAGAAAAGATAAAGTAGATACACACACACACACACACACACAAATCACGCCTTTATCCCTCGCCGGATACCTTTTGAAATCGTGTTTTTGTTCATTAGTTATAGTTTATCGAGCTCCAAATTGCAACAAGTTTTTATACCTTCGTTATCTTACTTAGTTTGTAATTGTTTTTAGTAAGATTTTCTCGAAGCCGTGTGTTACCGGCTTAAAAAAATCATTACCTCAAAACTACCCGTGGGTGTCGTAGAAACCAAGTAAAGGATAATCATCAAGGGTATGGGCAGCAGCGTTCCCTATAAATGCAACTGCACTGGTCTGCCACGCGTGGTGAGCAATACTCCCCCGAAAGGGAAATGCCCGTGTCCAGCTGTAGATTTTTGTAAGGCAAGATTTCCTCTGAAACATTTCCAATGTTCTGTGGGTATAATAGGTAGTAGGTATTATGGCTCGCGGCAAATCTGTTTTTCCAGGAGTTCTATTATCTATGAAATATGATTTTATTTCCCTCGTAACATAACAAGTGATTATCTCTTCAGGTACCTTAGTATATTAACTGATTTATAAAATTTATCTACATACAAATATGTTTTATAGAGCAAAAAGTGTAGTCAACTATTTTATAAGTAATTAATAAGGAAACGTGTCTGTCAACAGTTAAAAAGTAAAGTAGTATTACAACCCAGTCGCATCTCCTGTAGTATGTAGGTACAAAAGAATAAAAAATACTGCGATACAGCTTAATTTTTTTTTACTAACGCCTACGTAACAAGAATCGCACACCTGAAGTCCGTTGGTACAAACGTAAGTGTAACACAGACATATGCCACCACAAATTTTTGCGTTGGTCCTGCGTCAGCTTCGGTCTGGTATGGCGAATTCTTTCTCCGTATGGCAGATCGAGTCGTCCAACGACCCAATGAACTCTGGTGTTAGAACTTCTCAACCACCTGCTTACCTACGACCGCCGTGTAAGTTATCATAGACAGCAACCTACGGCTTAACCTGTCCTCCGAAACATGAAACCATCTTTCATACGGACAATCATTTGGTTCTGCCTGATAGCAAGAGTTGAAACAAATACACAAAGTGATAAAAAAATATCGACTTAGTGAGTGACCGAGAACCGAACCCGGAACCCGGATTGCGAATTCAAAATTTCCTGGCATCTGACAGACGCATGCGTTACGGCCGCACTAAAAATGCGCATCAACGGAGGTGAAGTAAGGGAACCGTCTTAATTTCATATACACGTACACATATCACGCCTTTATCCCTTGAGAGGTAAGCAGAGCGATAACGATCACAAAATGACGGTCGTTATCGCCACGTCTGACAATATTTGAGGGTCGTTGCAGATAAGTCGTGTATCACTATAGTGACAGGTTGTCAGCCTGTCGCGTAAAATTGCAATACACTTAAAACCCTCGAGTCCCTCAGTCGCCTCTTACGAAAGAGGAAAAGAAATGGCGTGATGCTATTCTATGCCGGCATCACACTTAGTTTCACTTAGTAAACAATTCTATCGCGGCATTAAAAAACCACTCGTAATAGTCTAGGAGCAATTTGACTTATCTTAATGGGGAAACTTCTGGCTCCTTATGTGGTACTACAGTAAGTGGAAGTTGGTGCTATCATAGAGACTATATTTTATAAACTCTACTGCAAAGCGGTAGTGATTGTTCTAGAACTGCCTTCCTGGAAATAAGTATTGCCAATTTCAAAAATGGGAAAACGTATTTTTTTCAATATCAAAACCTATCTGATTAAGACAAAAAAATACATATAACGCCGCACAAAAACTTTATCTACATACGAAATTTCGTGATAATCGTCGGAAAATAGAAGGTTTTTCTGTATATTTTTATGCAAGCCTTGCATAAATTAAGTTAACGAACGTTCGTAGCACTATGCCTACGCCGCCGTAGTCTATTTAAGGCTTGAAGTGCAAGGTAAATGTTTTTTTCCCACGGGAAAACTATCAACAGCGGGTACAACCGCTGGTTGGACCGCTAGTATATTACAAGTAAACACCTAATCGGTAGAGGTGGATTTTCCAATATTCCATACTTTTTTACTATGTTTGCTAAACGAATAATCCAACTTTGTGACCTCGAACCTCAAATGAATTTTATTTAATACTAGCTGGTGCCCGCGAACTTCGTTTCGCCATATATCATCCATCATATCAGCTATATAAGGGAAGCCCACTGATAAACATAGGCCTCCCCTAAAAACTCTAAGAACCATAAAATAATATATTATAAGCTTATATTAAATTGTTGGAAGATAGGTACCCAAAAACTTGGTTTCGCCGACTATACAGTGTGTAAAAATATTGGCTGCAAATATTAAAATGGGTGAATCAGTCCATGAAACTTTCCCCAAGCAACATAGGTCGAAATATGTAAAAAAATTTTGGAGCTCCCATACAAAATGTAGCAGCCGAGCAAGTCAACTGTATGGGAGGCCCAAAATTTTTTTTCATAAATGTCGACCTATATCTTCCTTGGGGAAAGTTGTTCAGATTCATGGGCTGATTCACCCCTTAAAATATTTGCAGCAATTTATTTTATACCTTAAATGTAATTTAAAAAAACTGTTAAATCCTAAATTTACAAATTCCACATGTAAGAAAGAGTAAAAAAACGGTGGTTCTTTTATATATGTTTGGTCTTTTTGAATCCCTCTAGGTTGAATTTGCTGAATCAGGTTACAGATTAGTCACTCCCCGTTCCAAATCCTCGCTTTCCAGTTCATTTTAGCAGTTTTTAAAACCGTGCGTTTACTTCCAAAGGTATCAATTCCGTGAAGTAGACTGATGCCACATTGTGATAGATGAATAAAGACCGAGTTCATGAGTGTGAATAAATAAAAAATAAGCTTATTAAAAACCAAATAATCCTACTACTAATCATACCCTATCCTACTTCCTACTAATATATTAATACAAAAGATTTGTTTGTTTGTTACTCCTTCACGCAAAAACTGCTAAACTGATTTTCATGAAATTGGGCACAGATGATGTGTGATGCCGGCTTAGAATAGCATCACCCCACATCCTTTCCGCGGGTGTCGTAAGAGGCGACTAAGGGACTCGAGTATTGGTGTATTACAATTTTTAGGCGACTGGCTGACAACCTGTCACTATACGTAGTCGGTCCCAAAGTTCTGTCACTGGCATATTATTTTTGAATTTAGAACACGAATTTGGAAAAGTTTTATTGCATTCCGTTTTTGAATGTTTGACAATTATTTTAAAACAATAAATGATCATTTGGCGCGATTTTTCACGATGGAGTGGACTTTGAAAGAAAACCGAATAGCAGTTTTGGCGTTGCATCGCTGTGGGCACTCGCCGAGTACCATTTTCAAGTTGATCAAAAAATTGAAAATAACGCTTAGGTTTGTGTATCGTACTATAAGTAGGTACACTGAAGTCTCTAGTGTTGAGGACAAGAAAAGAACTGGCCGGCGTCGCTCTGCAAGAACACCAGCAGTGATCAAAGCGATCAAGGAGCGCATACGAAGAAATCCTGTCCGAAAACAGAAACTTATGGGTTTGCAGATGAAGGTTAGTAGAAAAACAGTCAAAAAGGTTTTAAACGAAGACCTTAAGCTGCGAGCATACAAAAAAAAAGAGTGGGCACTTACTTAATGCCCGTTTAAAAGAAATTAGACTCAAAAGATCCCGGATGTTGTTAAAACGGTACGCGAAAAACCGGCACCGCGATATACTTTTTACAGACGAAAAAATTTTTGATATAGAAGAAAAGTATAATAAACAAAACGATAGAGTGTACGCTACCAGCTCTGAAGAAGCAGGAAACAAAGTTCCGCGGGTGCAGCGTGGGCTTCATCCCTCTTCAGTCATGGTCTTTTTAGGAGTCTCCTACTATGGGCCAACTGAGGTTCATTTTTGCGAAAAGGGGGTCAAAACCAGTGCAAAAGTGTACCAAGAGACGGTTTTGGATCGGTACGTCAAAGACCTGCCCAACACACTATTTTCAGGACATCACTTTGTGTTCCAGCAGGATTCTGCGCCCGCTCACAAAGCCAAGACCACTCAAGCCTGGTTTGAACGTCAAAACATTGAGTTTATAAGACACGAAGATTGGCCTTCCTCCAGTCCGGACCTTAATCTTCTGGACTATAAAATTTGGCAGGTCTTAGAGAACAAGGTCTGTGCTAAGCCCCATAAAAATTTGGAGAGCCTGAAGTCAGCCATAGTTAAAGCAGTCGCTGAAATCGACATGGATATGGTGCGTGCTGCGATAGACGACTGGCCGCCGCGGTTGATGGCCGTTATTAAAAGCAAGGGAGGTCATTTCGAATAGTTTTATGTTATTTTGATACCTCGATAATTGTATTTTTAATTGATATATAAATTTTTAAAAACGGATGGGTACTTTTTATTTTATCAGTATTTTCATATATGACAGAACTTTGGGACCGACTACGTAGTGATACACATGTTTTCTTGAACAACCTTGGAAAAAAATCCTCACAAATGTCAGACGTGGCGATTGCAACCGTATTCTTACGGCTGTTGACGCTCTGCCTACCCCGCAAGGGATAAAGGCGTGATATATGTATGTATGGGCACAGACATAAAAGGGGTAACTTGTACTAACACATAGGAAAGTTTTTATCGTAAAAAAAGTTCCTGTGCGATGCCACGGGATGACCGATTTCCATACGGGCGGAGCCGCGGCTAGGGTTACATTTAATTAAGTCCCTAAGGCTATTTAATTAAGGCTATTTAATTTTATGCTGCCGGCAGAGTAGAATAACTCCTCTTTTCCCGTGGGGGTCGCGTCGTAAGAATCAACCGAGGGAGAAACCCGACCCAAGACCGGCCCTGGAGAAGGACAACAGAGTATACATTCAAACCCGGAACTAAGAAAAATTAAAAACAAAGAAATGTGGAACTTCGCTAGTCGACTTACATTATAAGCAGATCCACTTCCATTTTAATTTTAACCATGGTTGGAGCGGCAAAAATAAGGATATTCCTTCACACAAACTTTTGCTTTGAAGCTATTGCAATTTTCCCGCGGTAAATAGTAGATTACGCACCAAGAAAACGATCCATAAATAAAGATTGTATCGTCTGGTACGCAACTTACACGTCTTGCACCACGGAACTTTTGTTTTCGAGTGTAAAAAATATTGAATTATTAAAAGAGAGATATTTTTGTAGTCGTAGACATATTCGTAGATTTTACTTTTCTTGTCGTAATATTGAGTAATAATTCGACAAACTCATTTATTGAGGTTATAAATATATAGATTAAAAATATAAATACGGCCTCATGTTATTTTTCTTTCTGCGCGCTTATTCAAAGTGACACAATTCGTGCTGGCCAGTTCGAAATTTGAAATCAATCTCGGGTCCAATATGCCCATACACAACTTTTTACTACGCGGCACTATGAAATTTACGTGATTTACAAACTTATTTTATGTGTAGCAGCCAACCCCCCTTTTAGGGGTATGTTTTTTTTAGCCTATAACCTGGTCGGTGATTTACTTGACATTTTGGTACAAATTGCATCAAAATCCGTTCGGTCGTTTTCGCGTGATGCTTTCACATATCCACAAACAAACACACAAACATCGTACAGAACTCATTCATAGATGTCGCCACACGTCTTTTAAAACGCGCTATCGTTGTGTTTTCTCAAAACTATATAGGGTCACTGAACACTGACTTGTTACTGTCATATTATATGTATAGAAGATTTAAATTAATTTAATAATTTTCTAAGGACTAGTTAGTTCCCGTAGGTCCCGGTTGCTATCTATGATTACTTAGACGGCGGTAGTTACATAACCATGTCAGAAGCCTGCTACTTGTAGAAGGCGGTTGAAAAATTCTGACACTAGGGTTCATTGGGTCGATGGACGACTTGGTGTCCCACGCGAAAAGAGAGAGCGATAGAGAAAGACTACGCATACGAGACAAAGTGACTGGTTAAAAACTTATGGAAGAATAACTCATGCGGCGTTACCTCATTCCGAGACGTTCCATTTAAGGCTTGAAATGCAAGCGAGAGCGTGAAACGAGGGACAAAGAGGCACAACCGGCCTCCTTTTTTTGAAAAATGCAACCATTCCATTAGTATTTTCATATGACGTTGTCACGTTCAACTATTGTCAGTAAACTGACTCTACAGACAACCAATTTTTTTTAAATAATTAATCGCCATAGGTATCTTAACATGAAGATTTTTACAATACCTCACGTGAATTCAATTATGAACCATTAATTAATTAAATCACGTAACAGTATCCTTAATTGAGGATCCCTTTGAAAGATCCTGAGCCAAAGTAAAAGCGAACATTATAAAGGGAAATTCCATACAACTTTGAGAACTTTTAATTAGGTTCATGTATGAACGGAAATCCTATATTAATTATCTGGAAAGACTTCTTGGTTCAATAGCTAATTGAGAATATTAAATTAATTACTTAGTTCAGTTTATTTTAAAGTGAATAATTTAATATTGAACGAGCGTTCGTAGCACCATGCCTACGCAGACTCTACGCCGTAGTCATTTTCGTAGTCACAGTATGAAGCAAAAATTACGAAGCAGCAAAAAATACAAAAGAGTACCTATGATAAATCGGAAGTTACGGTTTATCCATAGAGGCGTAGGCACAGCATCAATGGCAGTAAAAATACGGTAGTTATATTTATGTTTGGAAAAATATAGCAATTTCAGAAACATCGTGTAAAACTATAAGGACAGATTGTCAGCCTGTCGCCTAAAATTGCAATAGGTACTAGGTACGCATAAAAATCTCTAAGATTCTTCATCACCTCTTACGGCACCCGCGGGAAAGGAATGGAATGATGCTAATATAGGTAATGAAACGGCACAAGCAAATACAGGGAGTAAAAATATTACCTGAAAATATTTTAAGGGGTGAACCAGCCTATGAAACTGAACAACTTTCCCCAAGTAACATAGGTCGAAATATCAGAAAATTTTTTGGACCTCCCATACAAAGTTACCAACTGACCACGTCAATCCGTACCTATATGAGATCCAATTTTTTTTTTCAAATTTCGGCCTATATTTCTTGGGGAAAGTTGTTCAGTTTCATTGGCCGATTCACCCCTTTAAAATATTTGCAGTTAATATTTGTACACCTTATATTACGACCTACTGCAAAAGATGTTCAGTATCACGGCTGCATTTTTACAAAACCCGGTGAGCTACCCTTGTAGGCTTTTACTCAAGGATATCCTCTTGGTAATTATCTGTAGGCGTTGAATTCAGCTCACGCGTCCAATCAGGCATCTCCGGAGTTAGATAGAGTTGGAGAACCGAGGAATTACTTTGGTAACTCGCTGTGACGTCACACTTTGTAGGGGGGATTTTTAACCGACTGAATCAGAAAAAGGGTTATGTCCATCATGTGAAGAACTTCGAGTTGCTTTTTTAAAATTTGGTTGAAGGCTCTGGTTGGGGCCTGAGCTCTCAACCAAAAATTACATATTTAAATTACGGTCGTTATCGACACGTCTGACAAGTATTGAGGGCCCCTTCAGATGATTCGCGTATCTCTGTAATGACAGGTTGTCAGCCTGTCGCCTAAAGTTGTAATACGAGTATGTATGTGTGGAAAAGTAAATACTTTTACCACGGGCTACAGCGAACCTGCGGCTTAGCGAATGTTGACATTATTATGAGATGTTGTTAGGTTTGTCTTCGTAGCGTGTGTGACACTGACTGTACCATATATCCATATATCCATAGATAAAAAATTGGCCTCGCATTTTTAATCTAAGGGCGAATTTTGAACCGCCAAATAATCAACCTTTGTTATTTATTACCACAATCGGGTTTTACTTTTTTATAATTTTTATTGACATGAAAGTATAGGAACAGATCTTTTTTCAAACAGACTGTCAGAGGTTTTAGGCCTCGATCTCGAATTTTGCGGGAAGCGGGGCGACAGGATCTTTTGCATTATACATTCAAATGGACCGGTTATCGGAAACAGCGGCGCGGAAGCAGGCAACGAGCGGCGCACTCTCTAGACCAAAGAAAGCGAGCGCGCCGCCGCTGCCGCCCCGCTGCCAGCAAAATCCGAGACCGGGGCCCTTAACCGCTTACTAGCACTCTGACCACAGCCCTGAGATGACATGCATGCTCCTGCCCCTCAAATTTGAAGGCCTTCTATTTCATTTGTCTGTGCCTCTGACTGATATAATATCTATGTACTTTACAAAGAAAACTTATATCAACCTAAATTTTTGTGGCGCACTGCTGGATAAAATTTACTTACAGCTCAAAACAATGCAATGTCCTATAACCACAAAATTTTTGTCAAACTTCCGTATTTCCAACACAAACGCTAAGCCGATTATGATGTCGCGCGCAAGATTCAGCTCACGCGCCTAATCAAGCAACTCGCAGTAAGGTGAAGTTTCTGCTGAGCGGCTTGAATTACTTTCATAACTCGCCGTCACTCGAATGCGTTTGGTATAGGGCGAGTAGCTACAGATAGTTTTTATTCTTTGGTATAGGACTAGGTATCCCGGATTTAGGCGGATCGCACACTTAACCCACGACGGAGCGCAATATAATCGCAGCGGTCTGTCAGATCCATACTTGAAATGTCAATCCCCATTTTAAAACCACTCTACCGCTGTTGACGCAGCGCTATCACAGCGTCGCCCGTCGAGTGCGGTTTTAATATGGGGAGTAACGTTTCTATTATGGATCTGACAGACTGCTGCGATATTTTAACGCTCCGTCGTGCGATACGCCTTAAACCTGTTATAGATTTTCATAAATAGTAATTTATTTCAAGTTTGGAACCTTTGCACCGGGAATGACTCGGGGTGGGTTATTTAATTCAATTGACGAGGATTTAATGTTTTATTTATTTTACTTTTGACATTTTGTTTATTGTTTTTGTTATAAGTGATTTGAGATTTAAATATCGACTTTCATGTTTTGAAGATGTATAAAAATTTAATAAATATGTGTTAAAACATTTTTTTAAATAAGTATGAAATTGTGCTTCAAAAAATCAAGTTTAAAACAGTTAGAAAATGCTCTAAAGTCGGAGTTGTAAATAACTTTTAGGACCAACGGTACACTTTTAGGCAAATCCCACATTGCACTGGACTCCGTTGCGAGTAACGGTGAGTCGGTTATAAAGTTTGGTCGTAAAATCTTGATTTGTATTGAAAAACCGCATAGTACCACACACTAACACCGCACCTCCGTACAGGGTTCCAGCGTATGGGATAACTCCGGATCAATCTTAAAGCATACAAACTATACCTAGGTCGTAAACAGCCAATTACCAAACAATTTTATCTGCCACTTTTTGCGGGAGGAAAGGTAAACACGTACAGCACACGATAATTTTACAACTTGACAACCACACACAAAATAACAACTGTCAGTTTATGTAATTTGCTGGGAAAATGGGCAGTAAATTCTGGCAGTGGGGTAAGCCCAGTCTTGCCATCTCCTAAGGGACCTACGGACGGAGGTTCGTAATGTGTGTTCTGCAGGGCAAGATAAAAACGCGTGTGTGAGTACCCACGACAGAGCAAGACGGAGCCAATTCGACCCATCTTGCTCAGGAACAGCCTCCGAATTCTGTCGCGGATACCGCAGCGGTGTCTGATGCCAGTGTGAGGTTTACCTCAGTCTGAAGGTTCCTTAAGCTCTCGAGAGCCGCATCCAATCACTGAAGGAGGATAAGTTAAATTGAAGTCGCGATCGTCTTTTGAGCTGTAAGAAATAGGAAAATAATAAAGAGAGTAGGCGAGAATTATCCCTCAGTCACTTTTTAAGACACCCACAGGCAGACTTGGAGTGATGCTATTCCAAGCCGGCATCACACGGCACTCTTTCAGCTCGAAATACGATGTTTTTCCGGCATGAATTCGGGTTTCTTTGCGTAATAGAAACCTTTCTCTTGAATTACTCTTTTTTTCCCATTGAAATCTGTTGCGTGGTTTAGAAGAAGTTAGCAGTGCAGTCAAAATTCAATCCATACTAGAAATGTCAATCCTTATACTAAAACCGCTCAACCGCACTCGACGCAGCGCTATAGCAGCGTTACGTCGAGTGCGGTTTTAGTATGGGGATTGACATTTTTGGTATGGATCTGACAGACCGCTGCGATATTTTAGCGTTCCATCGCGCGTTAAGTGTGCGATCCGCCATAGAGAAACGCAAAAAACTACTTCATTTTGATCTGCAAGTACAGCTTACTTTTTGTTACCAAGGAAAACGTTTAGCAGCGGTAGCCACTGACTATAAAACTATTTTCAAAACTTAACCGTCTACATCAGTAAAGTGGCTTCCCATGCTGATCAATTTTGTCAGCCAGATGTATCCATCACCGTCAAAACTACCTACACAATGAAAAAAGCTTTGACACAAAATTTGAAACTTTCGCGGTTGTTTACGCTGAACGAATTTGTCGGTATGCACCCGTGTATAACTCTATGAATAGTTTATTTTCAACCGCTGAGTGTGCTTTTTCATCGTACGGATTCCTAAAAAGTATTTTTCTAAATAACAAAAAAATCTTCGGATGTCCGAGCGTATAACTCATCCCAATAGTACTTTTACGAGTGAAACAGAGCTATTGGTCGAGCAATACTTTACGTTCGGAATAGAAAACATAGCGCAGTAAATAAACTGTCCGAATAGTCAACTGTATTTATTTCTATTCTTCTCTTTTTTCGTGTGGGACACCAAGTCGTCCAACGACCCGATGAACCCTTGTGTCAGAATTTTTCAACCGCCTTCTACTACTTGTAGTAGCAGGCTTCTGACATGGTTGTGTAACGACCGCCATCTAAGTAATCAAACTCAAGTGATAAATATCATCTTTGTGAGTGACCCATCGAGAATCGAACCCGTAACCTTTTGTGTCAAAGGCAGTCGCACTACCCCTGCGCCACAGCGGTCGTTAAATTTAAATAAATATTTCTATTTAGAGTGTCGATGGCCAAGTGGTTAGGACAGCGGTCTTACAATCATGAGACCTGAGTTCGATCCCCGGCTTATACCAACATGTTTTAACTTATTTACATTTACCGACTACTCTTACGGTGAAGTAAAAACATCGTGACGAAACCCACATTCAAATAAGATTGTCATTTCTAATATGTATCTGACAGAGCTCTGCGATATTTTAGCGCTCCTTCGTGCGTTAAGTGTGTGATCCGCCGCTACCGGGATAATCAAATTGTGCTTAAATGGCAAATACAATTTTCTTCCAACCCTTACATTTAATTG
Source organism: Keiferia lycopersicella (assembly GCA_029255805.1). Taxonomy (NCBI): domain Eukaryota; kingdom Metazoa; phylum Arthropoda; class Insecta; order Lepidoptera; family Gelechiidae; genus Keiferia; species Keiferia lycopersicella. The sequence continues at coordinate 3,175,155 of JARACZ010000018.1, forward strand.
GTAGACATATCCTTAATCAAGGGCCCAGAAAAGGACTAAATAATTTATTTTCTTGTCTCATAAATTACATGCACCTAATTAATGTAAAGTAGAATCCAGTACCCTCTTTAAACCTTATTTTCCGATCCTATACTTAATACTTGCAAAGGTTATTTCAAAAAATAAATAGCAAGAAATATATAATTGGTATTTTAAGTATAAGTTCAATAGAGGATTTGTTTGTTGATGATGGCGTGCGTGACATATGACGATACGACCGCTTGAGTAAGACAGAGAGAAAAACTATTTCTCACATCTCTCTCTTTTCGTCTGGAACACCGGGTCGTCCAACGAATCAATGTACCCTAGTGTCTGAATTTTTCAACCGCCTTCTACAATTAGCAGGCTTCTGACATGATTGTGTAACGACCGCCGTCTAAGTAATCATAGACAGCAACCGGTACCTACTACGGCTTAACTTTAAATCTGGAAACCCTGGTATTACAGGTTAGATTTGAATATGGTACAATACACTTTCAAAGGTACCAAATCAAGTATGTAAGTATGACTGTTCCATATAATATAGTTACGCCGATTAACTAAAATGACTAGAATAGTCCGAGTGTCAAATCTTAGTTGAGTGAAAAGTAACTTTAATATTATGTAGGTACCAATGAGAAAAGTTAGTTGAAACCTACTGAAGATTAAAATAAATTTTTCTCTGGAAAATGGAAGGTAAATATAGAGGTACACTAAGTGCAAGCAAGGCAATTCTTTCGCGCATTTCGGAGTGCATGTTGTTTACACCAAACATTTGTCAAACGTAAGTGGCGCGCGCTGTGGGACTTTTACACTCGCGTACTTTTCTGCTTTTGAAGATATGAGGGCTATGATAAGCCTTTTATTAAATAAACAGTAACTGGCTGGCTGGTCGAAGACAGACCACCTGCTCGATTTGGTCTGACGATATCGTCAAGTTCACAGGACCTCACTGGACAAGGCCGTCACAGGACCGTGAAAATTGGCGCTGTAGAGAAGAGGCCCTGCAGTGGGTGTATGTGGGCTGAGAATGATGCATGATGAACTGGCTGGATCATCGAGGGGCTAGATTAAGACTGCTAAAAAACAAATGAAGGGGAGAGAGCATGCATTGGACGATACCTACTCGTAATATTATTGGAGTTTAGCTTCTCTTGTACGCCTCAAAAAGTACCTATGGGTCCGATTCTAAACAGTACAAACATACACAACTCACGTTATTGTCCTCTGCGGGAAAGGCAGAGCGTCAATGACCGTGAAAATACGGTCGTGTTTGCGCCATCTAACAAATATTTTGATAGGTGGTTTACTAAAACCACAGACTTGTTATTATATCGAGTCAACGAATGACCCGGTGGACTCTCGTGTCAGAGTTCTACTTCAACTAGTAGGCCTCTTACATGGTTATGTTACAATTGCCCTCTATATATTCTTAGACAAAAACCAACGACTGACTGACAATGGATGTGTCTCTCTTTTAAATTGCTGCCAATTAGGATTGATAGCAACAGGTTGTCCGAACTAGATGGCGCTATTTCAGATTGAGGAATTGTCAAGTTCAGTTTAGTGCCTAACAAAAACTATTACTCCTATTTAATGAAATTTTTATGCGTTTAGTGCTTATTATTCTCTGAAATGAAAATAAAATTTTATACAATTTCGTAAGTTAATTTATTACCCCTTTTTATGGGAAATTGCAACGTATAATTCACTCCGAGCGCCATCTACTAGGAACTAAACGAACAAAAAATATCCATTCAAAATACGTTGGCGCTGTGTCTTTATTTTGCGGCTGGATTGCAGTACAAGTCTCATTACTTATTGTCTCATTACTTTATTGGTATGACTCTGGGCTTGTCAATGTTAGGCGGATCGCACAGTTAACGCACGACGGAGCGTTAAAATATCGCAGCAATCTGTCAGATCTTCAATTCCCATACTAAAATCGATCAACCCCTGTGGACGCAGCGCTATCGCAGTGACGTCCGTCGAGTGCGGTTTTAGTATGAGGAGAGACGTTTCTACTATGGATCTGACCGCTGCGATATTTTTGCGTTCCGTCGTGCGTCAAGTGTGCGCTTACCTACCAAACATTGTGAATATAGTATCTGAAGGTTGCTTGTAATCTTTAGGGTCCAAATCATGTTAATCCGGCTTATACAGGCGCATTATTGTCCCAATATTTTGGACCTATACCAACAGTACCCATGTCCAAGTATTAAGTAAACCTGCGTATAATAGCAGACTCCAAGAGATGGCAGGTTTCAAGTCAAGAAAGCGACCCCGTGGGATTGGGGGCCAGAGACAAAATTTACTTGAATAGGGCACTAATAGGGTACTGACGACATGAATGTCATCTAAATAAGATGAAAGGGCGAAATATCAAGCGATGGATTGGATTTTGAACCCAAGGGTTCAAATTGTAGACTACACTATGTCGTAAAAGACTAGACTACCATTACCGATCAATTCTATCATAATTAAAATCGGTTTAACGTGGGCTCCAATACAAAATCTTAAATAAAAAATTTTTATATTACATTTAAATTACATTTAATGTATGAAGAAAATTTGTAAAGACCTTTTTCGTGAAGGATTTTTAACATCCTGTAAACAGAGTGTTAATTTAATTGCGTATCACAGCTTTAAGGCAGATGCAGTATCGAAACCAAGGAAGATTTTTTTCAGAAAACCTTTAAAAGCTATCGCAATAACAATCTTATTCAACAGCCTGTAAATGCTCAACGACAAGTTGTACTCGTAGGAATTATCATCAAGATTTTTTCATCCATTACTAAACGATATACAAAGTAATTTATCACCGCCTACATATCCGACTTACTCGAAGTATGAAATACCTACCACACTAATGTAATGAAATTTTTTATTACCTTTTATACTAAATTGTATTTATACTTAATGTTTCGATTTAAATAATGAAGTAGGTACTAGTATTAACTTCCGTAGTTAGGCATACAAGCATTCTGTGTTCACTCCTGTCATTACCTAAAACAATATGAATAAGATTATTCTGACTCTGGTATTTATGGCATTATGGGGTACTTGCAAAGCAAACACCAAGATGATAGAAGACATTGAACAACAACCAGGAAAAAAATATGATTTTTGTTTCGAAAGATTTTTAAAGGAGAGATTAATAAGAAACGAAATAATTTTGTACAGAATTGCAAACGATAGTTTGCACGGGGTTACCAAAAATATAATGAATTCTGGATTCACTCTGATTTTACGAAGTTGTAGTGAGGAAAAATGTGTAAAAGAGAAGTTGGAAAGTCATCGGCAGTTTTTAATTAACGCAGAAAACGCGCAAGAGTTGGACTTTATAATGATGAAATGCATCTGTAAATGGACTTCAGAAACTGACTTCATTATCATGACGCCTTATGCAGAAGAAGTATTCCATTTATTAAAAGTATTACAAAAGCACGTTGTGCCTTCAAACCGAGCTACTGTAGTAACATTCGCAGAAAACAGATTGTACTATCGCCGAGGCCTTCCACGGTGCAATAACAATGAATACAAAAATAAGACATATATTTATGACTGCTTGAACACCAACACTCAGGTCAAGATAAAAGTTAACGTAAAAGATTATTTACAGTGTGAAGTTAGATACGGTGTCAGAATTGCACCGCCTTATACCTTTAAACCAGATGCCAAACAGTCCTCAATCATGCCAGGTGCAGAATATCTCGGCATCGAAACAGCTATACTTGGAGAAATATTGAGGTTGCCAAATGTGATGAAATTTAAAACATCAGATATAAATGACTTCGGAACTTTTGACAAAACTACAGGAAAAAGAACTGGACTGCTAAAAGAGCTTGAGGAAGGCCGAGTTGATGTTTTATTAGGAGCTATATACATCGAGGATTGCGCAGTAGCAGCTGAGTTTACTTATCCCATGTTTGGATCAAAATTAGTAGCAATAACAGGAAGACAAAAAGTAATGAATGTATTTAGCGTGTTTACTGTTTTCAGACTTGGTTTGTGGCTGTTTATTTTAGGTATTGCATTAGTTTTACTTCTCATCATTTTCCATGCTATGCGACGGAGCCGTAAACTCAACATAGTAACGTTAACATTTTATTTGCTTGCTACACTCATGGGCAAAAGTATTCCATTAAACAATAAACCCTTTAAATTACTTTTACCAATGTGGATATTTCTAGCAATCTTTTTAAGGATTTGTTTTGAAGCACAGACAGTGAAACGACTAACAAATAGAAATTCTGATGAACAAATCGACGATTTATATGAACTTTGTTCGAAAAATTTCACAATTTATGTAACCGAATTATACTACCCATTTTTAAGAGATGGGTTCAATGTTTCAGACTGTAAGTTACCTCGTGAGAACATTATTTTAGATGATGATCCATTAGATCGTTTGTTTATAGAAGAAAGTAATGTTGCCACTATGATGTATGTCGATCATTACATTTCTAGTCTTTCAAAGTATGTGGAAATTGAGCAAGAGGAACCGTTTCACGTCGTAGAAGAGGTCGTGAAAAATATACCTTTTGTATACTGTTATAAACACGGAGACCCTATAGGATTCGTACTAAAATACGCAACTACGATGTTAAACAAAGGTTTTGCACAATTCTTTATTAATACAGCGAATACGTTTCGATGTATAACCATTGGATCCTTGTTACGTCACAAGACCAAAAAATTATCTCTTGAAGTAGGTCAAATGGCACCTGCGTTTTATTTGTATTTTATTGGTATTTTAGTTTCTATTATAGCTCTTGCTGGTGAACTTATAATTGCAAAACTTTCAAAACGATCTATAAGGTAAAATAACATAATTAATAACTGATCAATTTGGACAATGTGTAATTTTAACACATCTGTTATTTTTGTCACTACTTTACTAAGTAAAATTAAGTGTTCTGATGAGAAAAAAATTGTTTCACTGCGGAATTATTTTTGAAAACACATTTTTTTTTCATGTTTTGGTCATAAGTCAAATGTATATTTCATAATATCTCCTCCTTGCATAAATCCTCCTTAAATAAATAGTTCGTTGTTCAAAAATATCTATGAATTTTGTTTATACCTTCTATTTGATATAAGTTTATAAGAATATTATACTAACTTCTATCCCGAGGAACCTAGGAAAATATGATAGAAAAGTATAAAATGTTAACATTTTACAAAAACTTAACAATCTATCTACTTATTTTTTTATTTGTTTATTTTTATTTGATAATTGGAAAAATTATCTTTCTTCTTTACAAAATCTATGAGGAGATAAAAAAATACATTTCACTAACCTGTAAATTACAAAAGAAATTACAATGTTTTAATGAATAAATAATACTATGACATCTTTATTCATGTATGTTTTATCGAAGGTAAATTATGAGATATGACAAGTAAATAATGGTACAATTAAATATTAATATAGTAAATAACAAATTATGACAACCTGTAACAAAATGATGAAGTACTTTGCAGCGATAAAAATCAAATAAATTAAGTGTTTGTAAGTTCTTGTATATAAAAGCCCAAAGACATTTTAATATCACGAAACGTAATAAAGTGCTCAAGAACAGTGCTCGATATACCTTAAATTCAGAAAATGACAAAAGTAGCGATTATCATTATCATCGCAATTTCAACATTTTGTCACAGTGAAAACAAACCTTTAGATAACTATGAATTACCAGTAAAGAATGGGGAAGTAGAATGCTTTGTAAGATTTATTCAACAAACATTGGACACACAATTTATTAATGTAGTATACGACAACGAAAACCACGACATGCAAGAAGATTTGATAGAATCCTTGACTGGATCTTTGATGGAGGTACCATATTCTATAACAACAATGGCGTGCCTGAAGTCAAAATGTCAGAGGAATCGAGCAATGAGAGGCTTTTTTGAATTTCTCGTCTACGCGGAAAGCGCTCGGCAACTGCAACATATTCTAACTACATGCATGTGCACTTCTGTACCACCCATGGCAAGCTTCATCATCATCTCATCTGATTATGAAGAAATGCATAAAATGACCAGTGTTCTACATTATAATAAAACAGTTGATATAAGAGCCATAGTTTTGGTAATGAAAGACGATAATTTACATTATAATGACAATCCATCCAAGTGTCGCAAAAATAAAAATAATACAAAAACTTACGAATGCAAAACACATGATAGTGACAATGACTACAAAACAGCACTTCTTCTTTTCGTGTGGGACACCGAGTCGTCCGACGACCCGAAACAGCACTATTAAATAGTAACTGCAAAATTATATATGGTGTGAGAACAGCAATTCCTTTTGCTTTCAGAGCAAATAAGGAACAATCAGAGATTATGAATGGTGCCACCCATTTAGGACTAGAGGTATCTATTCTGGGAGAAATACTGAAAAGAAAAAACTCTCTTGATTTCAATTCAACAGATATACAAGGCCTAGAAACTGGGAACATTAAAACATCTTACAAAGATGGATTAACAGAATTACGTGAAGGGCGTGTAGATGTGCTGCTCGGAGCTATACTTATAGATGAATGTAGGCCTGAATTTGACGTCTCTTATCCTATCTTGTTTTCAAAAGTTGTAGTTATCACCAACAAGAGACAGAATAATGACCTATTTCTCATATTCAGTGTTCTTCAATTTAATGCATGGTTACTAATATTCTTTTTCTTCGTACTATTGGTTGTCATCATATCATTTGTTTTTCGGAATATTACAAAACTTAACATTTTTACATCAGTACTTTATCTATTAGGTGCTTTGCTCGGGAAAGGTATCCCTTTGAAAAACAATGTTATGAAATATCCAATTTTATCATGGATTTTGCTTGCGATGTTTTTAAGGATAGCGTTTGAAGCGTTGACATTTACTGTACTTGCCAATGGAAATAAACATAATCAAATCAAGACCTTAGATGAGATCTGTCTGGAAAATTATACCATATTTGTTGCTGAAATAAACTACGTTTACTTTAAAAAGGGATTCAATGCTTCTGGTTGTCATTTGCCACCTGCAAATTTCATTTCAGATCAAGAACCACTAAAGCGTTTAAAAGCAAATACAGAAGACAAAGTAGCTGCATTTATGTACTATGACTATTATAAATTAGTGTTGCCTTCGGAATATTTTGGCGAAACCGAGGCTCCGTTTCACATGGTAGATGAACCTATATTTGATTCTTTATTTGTATACTGCTTTAGAAGAGGAGACTCTATTGGTAAGCTAATAAATAAAAATAGTCTCTTAGCATCCGCCAGCGGCTTGGAACAATATTTCAGAGGTATAGGTGATAACTTCGTCAATATATTCTATGCAAGACTTCCACATGCTGAAAGACAGCTAAGTCTTACACTGAACAACGTGATAATTGTTTTTCATTTGTATCTTTTAGGGATCGGAATTTCTGTTGTAGCATTTGTTATTGAAGTTGCGTACTTTCGATGGAGTAAATAATGTCCAATTAAAATGAAAATATTTTAATTATTGTAAATTGATTTTCAAGTGCATAAAATGCCAACTACGTGGATAATACTCAAATTGTATGAATATAACATTTAAAATATTTTTGTTACGTAGGTACGTTTTCTGCAGATTGTTAGTGTGTTTTGACAGTAGTATTACGTAATATAAGCATTAAACAAAACATTAGTATCTTTAGTGATAGTTACCTATAAGAGAACAAACAGTTAAAAGTAATACACCGTGTTAAACAATGTTTTTTTATTAATCTATTCTGTTCTAATCTAATACTACTACAACCCCTCGACGACCGATGTGGCGCAGTGGTAGTGCGACTGCCTTTGACGCAGAAGGTCCCGGGTTCGATTCTCGGTGGGTCACTCACAAAGCTGATATCTATCACTTTGTGAATTTGTTCCCAGTCTGGTTAGGACATTGCGGGCTGAACCACCCGATTGTCCGTAAGTAAGATGGTTCCGTGTTTCGGATGGCACGTTAAGCCGTAGGTCCCGGTCGCTGTCTATGATCACTAAGACGGCGGTCGTTACACAACCATGTCAGAAGCCTACTACTTGTAGAAGGCGGTTGAAAAATTCTGACACTAGGGTACATCGGGTCGTAGGACGACTCGGTGTCCCACACGAAAAGAAGAAGACAACCCCTACATAAGTCCATGTTAAACACTGGACACGATTTTAAATTGAAATTATTTATAGAAAATGAGACACTTTTGTTTTTATGATTTGATAAAACACGAAACCTATAAAAACTACACAATCACACGATATCAGATATTTATTCCAAAAGAAACACTCTTTTTAAATAACGCGATTCGTGCGAAATATTAACTCGTAAGGTGTCGCGCATTTTTTGATGAGAAGTACATACTAGTGAGTACATATATCAACTAAAAAAAAAAATAAAGACGAATGCATATAGAAGTGTATAAAAAAGGCAATTAAACCAGCATAGGCAGGGGTCATCAATCGAGAGTCGCCGAGGGCCGCGTATGCGCCCCAATTTGTCATCCCTGCGATGACAGACCGACGGGCGATTTCAGTGATTTATCAAATGCAAAGCGCTGCGTATTTCACTGTTTGTTCCCATTCGTTTATTATTTATTAGATATGCTGAAGATGTGCTTTTCAATGGATCTAAGACATTAAAAACAAATCACAATGGTCCGGCGGATAACAAAAACACAAATTACCTACACTAAGGCGGATCGCACACTTGATGTAGGACGGAGCGCAAAAATATCGCTGCGGTCTGTCTGATACTAGAATCGTCACTCCCCATACTAAAACCGCACTCGGACGACACTGCGATAGCGCTGCGTCGACAGCGGTAGAAAGCGTTAGAACAAGTTGATGAAAATTGTCGGCTTCAGCAAACTCTGATGCAGAAATTATCCGAAACGGAACGCTGTTCTTGCTCAATACCAATAGTAAACATTATAAGCCTTTTAACAAAAAAGTAAGAGTACGATAAACACGTAAGTACTAAATGTAATGCACACGCGTATGTCTATTTTTTTTTGTCAAAAAGTCCATATATATTCCATTAAACAAAATAGAGGCCCAAAAAAGAAAACACGAATGTAAATTCATGAAACAAATGTTCAGATCGGAAAAATATACGTGCAAACGAATATTATTTGAAGCAAACGTCCGATACATTTCTGGTGCCGTATACCCATCACATCAAAATGTGCAAAAATACTGATAGTTCATTCGAATGGAAAATGATCACGTTCACATAGAAATTGGATTTAGACGTACGCCGTGTGACGCGCTATCGATGTGCGTGCTTACGGTAACAAAACGGTTTCCAGCAACAAAAACATTTATATCGCTATCTCATTTTTGTAATTTCAGCATTTTTATCGGAATTAAGGTAAATTTCTATGGTGTACCCCAAGGCAGTGTGCTTGGGCCGACACTATTTCTGATCTACGTAAGTGATTTGTGTTGTTTGGATGTTGTGACGGCCCAAGTAATTACTTTTGCAGATGACACCGCAATCATTTTCAAGGGAAGAACATGGAATGAAGTAAAAAAATGCTGAAATGGGAATGTACACTGTGACCCAATGGCTAGAACATAATCCATTCACTCTTAACACGTCGAAGACCAAGTTTGCGGCTTTCCACATAACCCATACCATTTAGACGTACGCCGTTTGATGTGCTATCGATGTGCGTGCTTACGGTAACAAAACGGTTTCCAGCAACAAAAACATTTATATTGCGATCTCATTTTTGTAATTTCAGCATTTTTATCGGAATGTAAGTACATTTTGTTTCAGTCAGTAAGTACATGTTGTATCAAAATTATTTTCCGTTTTCTATGGATTAAATTATGGTAGGTATCTAAAAATTTGTACTTTTGTGGAAATTCGTTAGTTCCAATAAATGAACTAAAAACTTCGTCACAAAACATTAAATATAATTTTATTCGCATTATTATTTTAAAAATTTGTTGACAAATTTACTAAAGGAATCATTAAAAATAAATCTTAGACACGCCTAATAAAGAGGCAGTAGATAGGTACTTAAAAACAGATGTAAGACAATTATATCATCATTATAAGATCGCGTTCATAATTTTGAATTGTTGGTGAGAGGAAGAAAAATCACTTTCCATTAGATACCAGGTTGTAAGTATATCACAAGTTCACGCGGCGTCGTACAACCGAACTAACTTTAGTAGCGACAAAGGCTTGTTTTAAAACACCTAAGTCCTTAGAGAATAAAACTTATGGAGGTGGTAAATCGTCAATTACCGAACAAATTTATCTGCCACTTTTTGCGGGGCCGGAGGTAAACACGTACAACAAACACACAACGATCATTTTACAACAATTTGACAATCACCGTGCCATGCCGTGTGATTCTGGCTTAGAATAGCATCACGTCATTTTTTTCTGTCGTAAGAAGCGACTAAGGGACTCGAGGGTTCATGTGTATTGCAATTTTAGGTGACAGGCTGGCAACCTTGAAAGATATGTGATTACAAGTAAACATTTTCTATTCTATTCTATATCGATACACTACTTTTCTGAAACGACCCTCAAAAAATTGACAGACGTTACCACGTTACCACGTCTGTCGGTAATAATGACCGTATTTTACGGTTGTTAACGCTCTGCCTACCACGCGAGGGATAAAAGCGTGATTTGTGTGTGTGTGTCTGTCTGTGAAAACAACATACAAAATGGCAACTGTCAGTTTCATATAACATTCTGGGCAAATGGACAGTGACCGGCAGAGGGGTAAGCCCAGCTTTGCCACCTCCATAGGTTGAATGCTCTAAGCCTAAGTCCCTTCTAAAGGATGTTCCGACGGTCCCCGACAAATCTTCGCTTTAAACAATTGTCGCCTATCAAACTTGCTCTACAAGTTTTTATTTGGTCGCGGCACGTTCCTCCCCTGAGTTGCTAGTTGCGCTGGTGTAAGCGAATTTTAGCTAGCTCTTCGGGCCTAAAACGCTGCTTTAACTTGTAAAACAGACTTTTTTAAAGATTGATTTTATTGTGTTTGAAATTTTTGTACTGAATATTAATATGAATCTTCGCTTTAACAATTGTCGCCTATCAAACTTGCTCTACAAGTTTTTATTTGCTCGCACACGTTCCTCCCCTGAGTTTGTTGCTAGTTGCGCTGGTGTAAGCGAATTTTAGCTAGCTCTTTGCGTTTAAAATGCTGCTTTAACATAATGTTGATTCAATAAAAGATTAATCTTATATTTTTGTGCTGAATCTTCTCCAATGAATCTTCGCTTCAAATCAATTATGCCTATAATTTTGGCCTAGTAGTTTTTGTTTCCTCGCGTACCTTTCCTCTCCGTTTATAACTAACTGCTTTAATCGAAGCATGTTTTTGCGAGCACTCGCTGCTCTAGTTTGTAGAATTATATTTCACTATAAGGTAATTTTGTTTAACACCCAAAGGAATTTTCGCTTAAAACAATAGTCACCTATCAACCATTGTGCTAGATGTTATTATATTAAAAAAAAAACAATAAAAGTCACACACACACACTTATCACTTCTCCTGTCACTTTGTGGTAACTTGATGTTCATTAAAATTGGTTCGTTTGTTTAGCATGATAGCGTAGTGGACAGAGTCAAATTTATAATACTTATTATTGTGAATTTCCTCCCTTCGGCCGCGTACGAAACCAAGTTTCGAAACTGGTTTCGAATCAAGATTAATATTTCTTTAATCGAAACTAGTTTCGTAATAAGGATATTTTTTCTTGTATTAAAATAAAATAAAAAAATAAAAAATAAATAATAATAAAATGATTTATTAAAGACTTACTTCACAAATTACATGTGTACTAAATTAGAACATTATTAAGACTAAGTGTATCATGTGCCTGAACTAGGATAAACCTGTATCTCAGGCTAAAAAGACTTAAATAAGAGAGTTGGTAATAATTACTTATAAAATACGTACATAAAACTTATTTTAACTTATTCGTCTTATTATTAATTTTTATAAATAGGAAGATTAAAAAACATCCTTAAAACTATAACATAAAGTATTAAAAAAACTTATTTTATAATGAGCAATAGATTTTCCGTTTCCTCATAAGACATCTTTTGAAAATAGTCCTGAAGAACCTTCTTACATTCATTATAGCTAAGAGGGTAAAAAGCCAAACTTTCATTAAGCCTGTTATAAAGGAGTGGGCCTAGAAACAGGCAGCGTAAAAAGAATAATATTTCTTCTTACGAAACTTGTAAATAATACGTTATTGAAATCACTGCACCACAATCATGAAGTTGACTTTTACCCACTGGTTTTGAGCGGGATATCTGTACTTATTAAGCCAGAGAGATGAAAAAAAAACAAAATTGGAAATTAACACGTTGAACGCCACGCAAAAATTATTGTCTTTCCATTCAGGCCATGAGGCTCACATGTGACCCAGACTATGCTGTACCATTCAGGCCTCGAGGCTCACCGTGTGACCCAGCGGTAGTCCTCTGTTCAAACGCACTTTATAGGCCGTAGGACATTTGTATCAAACTAAATGGTTAGAACAGTGTGCCGCATGACCCTGTAGAACAGCCCGGTCAGCTTGGTTCTCGTCTATCGAAAAAGACTTAGAAAATATTTGCAAATTTTACCAATTCTCAAGGTTGCTTCAATGTGCTCCATACAAACTATAACAAAAATTATGTGTTTAGGACGAAAATAAAACAAAATTAGTAGAAATCAACTATTCAGTCGTTTATTTGAAATAAGTATAATAATAGGAGCTTTTAATTAGTATTAGTTGGCACTTATTTTATTATGGAAAAAAACAAATAATATTGTTTTTCTGAGTTTTTTGAGAACCTACTTAATTAAAGCAATCACAGTAATAATGATGATGATGATGATGGTGATGATCTCTCCGACCGATTTCGGCCATAGCGACCGCTTTGACTCCTAATCAGATCGGCGCTGATGCGCACGGAGATGGCTATTGCAGCCAATTTTGGCAGTAAACTCCCGTGCACAGTGTGGACACGTGAATTTGCCATTTACATAATTATAGTTAATGGCGACGGGTACACAGGCCTTCAGCTCATCGCGACTAGCGTCGACGTCTGCTTTACGCTGTTCCTCAAACTCGCGGACTTGCCTCTTAACCATCCCGCGCCATTCGGGGCGCTGTGCTGCCAGACCCTCCCGTTGAGTGGGCTCAATGTTGCATGTTTTCATGTGTCGTTTCTGAACATCTTTATATCTGAGGAGTTGTCCGCCATGCTTTCGCTTGCCCTCCTCTAGCTCAGAATAAAATATGCGCTTCGCCACTCTCTCCTCCAACATGACCGCACCACCGAAGCAGACGACGCATCAGATAGGCCTCAATGCCACCAACATTGGCTCGTCTCAGAACTTCGGTATTGCGCACTCGGTCGGACCATCTGATCTTCATGATGGTGCGAAGGCATTTTAGGTGGAAGCGATCCAGATTGCGTATGTGGTGACGATACACACACCAAGTCTCGGAGGAGTATAGTAGGTTTGGCAGCACAATCGCCATATGTACAGAGATTTTTGTGGCTAGCTTTAGGTCGTGCGAGCAGAAAACCTTGGAACACAACTTCCCAAATGCTGCAGCTGCAGCACTGATTCTGCTGTTGATCTCAGCATCAAGGTTACACTTAGATGTTATTGTGTTCGCCAGATAACGAAACTTATCAACCTGTTTCAGCATATCCTCACCAAGCATAATCGCCAGTGTCTCGGGACCATGCGAGTCTAAGGACATCGCTTCCGTCTTTTTGACACTGATCTTCATGCCGAATTTACAGCATGCTTGGTGAAAAACGGACATAAGCTGTTATAGGCCGTCTGGGGGTTCTGCAAGAAAGCACAAGTCATCAGCATACATGATCTCAGTAATCAATGCATACGAGACTTTAGTGCGCGCCTTAAGTCTAGCCAGGTTAAAAAGACTGCCATCTGTGCGGAAACGGATGCGGACTCCTTGGGAAACGGTATTTAGGACTTCTTTGACTACAACTGCAAAGTACAAGGCGAACAGTGTGGGCGCTAGAACACACCCTTGTTTCACCCCACAGGTGACGGGGAAGAAATCAGACTGTTCGTCGTCTACGGAGACGCAGCACTGCATGACGTCATGCAGGAGTCTTAGGAGTCGCACATACTTTTCTGTGCGCCCTAACTTTCCTAGCACCATCCAGAGAGCTTTGCGAGGCACACTGTGGAATGCTTTTTCCAAATCAACAAAGCAGAAGTACAACTGGCGACCTTGTTCTCTACTTTTTTTCTTGTAGTTGACGCACCGAGAAAATAGCTTTACATGTACCTCGGTCAGGTCGGAAGCCGAACTGGGTTTCGAGCAAAATTTTTTCCAAAATATCTTTGACCCTTGTTCTTGTAGAGGGCACAAATGCGAGACTCTTTAAAGTCCTCAGGGACCCTCTCCTCCTCCCACATTCGAATTAAAAGTTTCCATACCGACGTGTGCAACGCCGTACCACCATATTTAAGTAGTTCACCCGGTATAAGGTCAATGCTAACCGCCCGGTTATTATGCTGCTGTCTGATGGCAGTAACAACCACGTCACATGACAGGGGCTCGTCCAGCTCCGTTGCGGCAGCCCACTAGATTGGCCCTAGCACAGTGGCCGCCGCGTGTAGGTATCTTTTTCATACCTACACGCGGAGTGACGCAGGCCTGGCGTGGGCATGCGGGGTGGGTCGCGCCCTGACCCCGTGGCCCCCGCAGAAGGATTTCGTGATTTCCCTCCGCTAGGGCAACGGGGGACACTAGTGTGCCATTTGTAAATTTACTCAGTTTTTGATGAAATAACGGCTAAGTATTTAATTCACAATGTGTTTCGAAGTATTTGCAATCGATCTACGCAATAAAACAAAATCGACTGAAATCAAGAAAATTAGGATTTTCTGTTGGCCTCAATGGTAGGTCCTTGGTTGGCCCACATGGTGGGCCGCGTGGCGTTTAACGTGTTAATGGAAATACTACTAGGCACAATTATAATGTAATGAAAAAGGACCAATGATTTCGACGCAATGGCCAACAGAGATTTTCTTCTTTTGTAGTAGCTTGATTGCAGATTTTATTTCAGCATCTATTTCCATATAGTTTATGTTGCTCTTGGTATCTTTCTTGCCAACAACGCCTGTTTCATTCTTCAACACATCAAAGACTTTACCCAATGTAGGCTTGCTCAGCCCAATGAATCTGTTGATTTTTGAATGCCACCCCTCTAAGTGGTTAGTAGTCCTCATTGCTTCATCACTACAGCCTCTTGGAAAATTGCAAATACGTTAAAGCAACATTTTATCACCATACAAAGCCCCTTCATCCCCCTTGAGTGGTGCACTACCGATCACGTACTTTCACGCCGTGTTTGTTAGCTATCAAAAGTCTTACCTTCAATAATCTTCGTACCAGCTAGAGGACCCAGCTCGTTCGATTTTTGTTTTTTACTCTTTCATAGATGAAGTTCTAACATCTTACAAAAACAGGTAAATGTTTAACGATTTATCGCGAATTCTCGTGAAAATCATTGGAGCCATTTCCAAGATCTCGATTATTCATGTGTACCTACATACATACATACATAAATCACGCCTCTTTCCCGTTGGGGTAGGCAGAGACTATTTCCTTCCACTTGCTACGATCCTGGCATACTTCTTTCGCTTCTTCTACATTCATCAGTCTTTTCATGCACGCTCGTCGGTTTAGGGTACTTCTGACCTGACCTTTCTTTAAAACGTCCCCGATTTGATTCAGGTAGGTTCTTCGCGGCCTTCCCCTTCCAACATTTCCTCTAACACTCGCCTTATATATCTCTTTCGTCAATCTCCTTTCATTCATTCTCTCAACATGACCAAACCACTTTAGCATTCCCTTTTCAATCCTTGTCACTATATCTTCTTTTACGCCACAACGTTCTCTAATTACACTATTTCGTATTCTATCATTCAATTTCACGCCAATCATGCTCCTTAATGATCTCATCTCTACTGCATTTATTCTACTTTCATTCTTCTTTTGCCATACCCAACTTTCACTGCCGTACATAAGTGTTGGTACTAACACTCCTCTATGCACAGCCAGACGAGCCTTGTTAGACACCTTCTGACTGTTCATAAAGGTGTGCAACGCACCATTCACCATGTTGCCGGCATTCACTCTTCTTTCAATATCACTGTCACACTTCCCATCTGCCGTAAACATTGATCCAAGATATACAAACTCTTTCACTTGTTCCACTTTTTCCCCTTCTATCATAATATTACACTCTGTCATAATATCATCTTTCTCAAATACCATAGCTTTCGTCTTACTTACGTTCACTTTCATTCCTTTCTTTTTCAAAGCTTCATTCATAATATTTACCATCTCCTGCAACTCCTCAGCTGACGACGCAAGTATGACTTGGTCGTCTGCGTAGAGAAGGCATTTGACGAGTAAACCTTCCATTTTTAATCCACGTGTACTTACTTTCAAATCTGACAGACAACTATCCATGAACAGATTAAACAGGCATGGTGACGCTACACATCCTTGTCTAACACCTTTCTCGATGTTAAACAGTTCAGTGTATGCCCCGTTTATCCTGAGACAAGCACTGGAATCCTTGTATAAGGATTTCAGTGCTCGTATCAAGACACCGTTCACCCCATGCATGGATAGTGCCGACCATAATTCAGTCCTCACCACTCTGTCATAGGCCTTTTCCAGATCCACGAACGTGCAATAGACTTTCTGGCTTTTAGCCAGAAAATTTTCAGCTATGCACCGCAAAGAAAAGACCTGATCCATGCATCCCATCCCCTTGCGAAATCCTGCCTGAGCATCCCATACTTTCTCATCCGTTTCTTTAATTACTCTTTCAATCAATACCTTTGCATATAGTTTGCCGACAACACTGAGGAGGCTTATACCGCGGTAATTTTTGCAGTCTAGCTGTGACCCTTTTCCTTTGTACAATGGCACGATAACAGCCTTGCACCAATCACTTGGCACACGACCGCTTCTCCAACAAAGGTTAAAAAGGAGGTACAGCTGACTAGCCACGACGCCCTCGCCAGCCTTCAGCATTTCGACTGACACTCTATCATACCCCGCAGCTTTACCCGATTTCATACTCTTCAATGCTTTTACGATCTCATCCATTCCAATCTCGCTTTCAATTTTAACTTCATTTATTTTTTCTACAATTATTTCTTGCGCTACGTCTTCTTTCTCAAATAAACTCTCAAAATACTCCTTCCATCTTTTCAACACACATTCTTCACCTTTTATTACACTACCATCTTGGCTTCGAATCCTGCACAACTCGGACGATTGGGTTTTTCCTCGAGCTGTGCTTATGGATTTCCAGAAAACTTTCAAGTTCGAGCGAAAGTTTTCCGATAACCTCCTGTCAAATTCATCCTTATGCTCATCTCTCTTTCTTTCCACTGTCTTTTTAACTACATCCTTCACACTTTTATACTCTGCTCGCGCTTTCGCTACATCCTCATTCGTCGCTTTTAGCATTCTTTGGTTAGCTTTAGTAGCTAACCAGTCCAACCATGCTTTTTTCTTCTTTTGCACAACTTCTTGCACCTCTTTAGTCATCCATGCACTCTGTTGTGGTTTTCCTTTCATCCTTTTTGAAACACCACATACTTTCATCGCAATATTCACAATACCTTTCTTAAATCCTTTCCATCCTTCTTCAATGTCAGTCATCTCATCTAGGTCGCCAAATTCCTCTTTCAGTCTACTAATATATTCCTTTTTTACCTCTTTTTCTTGCAATCTTTCCACTTTCACTCTTTGCAAAGCACTAGTACACGCAGTCGTTCTATGCCGCCACCGATTGAAGAGACCATTTATTCGGGATATCACCAGGAAATGATCTGTGTCAATGCCGGCACCACGATACGCTCTAGTATCTACAACTTTCTTCTTCAACCTTTCATCCACAATCACAAAATCAATCATAGTTTTTGATGTACCTTCCGCTCTTGTATAAGTGTGGATCTTTTTGTGTTGAAACATTGTATTCGACACAAAAAGATCCCACTGTAAACAAATCCCTAACAAATTATTTCCATTCTCATTGACTCTTTCGTCGCCAAACGTACCAAGAAGCATGTGTACCTAATGATTAAAAAAACATATATTTGAGTATTTCCAAAACACTTCCGTCGGTTAGATATTTGCGTAGGTACTTTAAAAAGTGTAGGTAGATACTATAACAATGAGTTCTATTCTATATAAATAAATACATCACGGTTTGAAAACAAGCATTGTTTGAACATCTGGTTTAACAGTTATAAAATTGGTTACAGATAAAAAAGCATTACAGACAATAATAGTGACATGAAAAAAGTTAAGAGCAAAAAATCTGGGAACATTCTGTATTAACACACTTTTACTTAGTATCTCTTTTGACAAACACCTATAATACAAAAAAGTAAAGATCGCACCTTTATTTTTGTGAGGCCACAGGATTTCCTTCTTTGGAATAAGAAAGCATACTCAAATCACGCCTCTATCCCTTGCGGGGTAGACAGAGCATTATCGATCGTAAAAATTACGGTCGTTATCGCTACGTCTGACAAGTATTGAAATGATTCGTATATCACCTTTCAGATGATTCGTATATCACCGTAGTGGCAGGTTGTCAGCCTGTCGCCTAAAGTTGTAAAACACACGAAACCCTCGAGTCCCTTAATTGCCATTACAACGCCCGCGGGAAGAAATGGGGTGATGCTATTCTAAGCTGGCATTACACGGCACGGCACGGAATAGGAAAGGACGCAACTTTTTTACTGCCTAGCTGTGCTCTGATTTCAACAAAGCAAGCTACATCACGTCGCGAACAAGGAATTCCAATTCGATTAAAGACATCCAGCTTTACTTTTATTTAGGAATTTCAGTAGCTTTATTGCTGCAGCTAAATCACTAGTATCAATCTAGAAAAAGAGGAAATAGAGCTATGGCGGGCGGCCAAGACCGTGTAGTACGGACTACTAACAGAAAAGATTGGACCGTTTTGTGGACCATCTGTCTTTGCGTCCGGTGGCACACTTGACTTGGATTAGTGGCTAAGATTCCTACTGTATTCTAGTTTAAAACAATAAAAATCGCTTCAATGGTGGAGTTTCTTTTTTGCTTTGTGCTTTCCTCCGTTTTGTGGGTAAACCGTATACAAGAAATACGTAGGTGTGGGTCTTCTTCTTAGCGTATCGAAGTAATGGAAAACACTATACCGAAATGTTAAAATGTAAGGATACAGATATGGGAGTTCACTATTTTTGTAGTCAAATGGGTTGTATAAGTTAAGATAAGTTATGAAAAGGATCATGACCATATTTATACAATCAGATATTAAGTCAATCGCACTAGTAACACAATATCATTGAGTACAGTAAACAATTGAAATGATGTAGAAATAATGTCAACAAGTTTTGCAGTTCAAACATTAGTTGTACCTAATGAAACGCAAACATTCCCTAACTAGCTGATATGCACTGAGACATATTTACTAAGTAGGATACATAATATCACGACTTTTTGCCCCGTAGGGCAGGCAGAGTGTTAAAGACAATGTTGTCGACTTCATATACTGAATACCTACACAATCTCTATATTGATTTATCTCTCTACTTATGTTTCATAAGGAAACATCACAGTAATGTTGCTACAAATCGAGTTTATCTTTAAAATTACACATGGATTTTGATACAGTTTTTTTTATAGATAGAGTTAGTAAAGAGCAAGGTTTATATGTATAATACTCTCCGCAAAAACAAACTAGTTACCACGGAATAGTGAGTTGGTAATAATATGAGCAAATGAGCAATTAAGCGGTATATTTAGTAATCTTATAAACAGAAACAAGTAAAATACAGGCAGTATTTACATGGTATACGGTTTTATAACTTTGTATTAAGGGGCTGAGTAGAGCTAAAAGCTACTTTTATATGTGATTTCTACCCTAGATAAAATGCAGAAAAACTGACGAAAAAAAAGGTAATAATCTTCAGGATATTTGCTGAAGTGCTATTGTTTCCAAAACATGATATTAGTAATTTAGCTTGATAGAAAAGCATCGTAAAGTTACTTCTAAAAATCTATTATATCGCAAACTGTATGAACAAAACCCACGCAATAATTAAGTGTTTATTATCAGAATGAGCGCCTTACAATACTCTATCGACATATTGTTTTTGATTTTCAAATTACTTATTTTAGACCGAGTTATCATCGAAAATACGAAAATATCATTGAATCGGCAAGATTCCGTCCCGTTCGCACGCGCGCAGTTTGACATTTGTCAGAAAGGGACCGGTTTTTAGCTCTTGTCAGCCCCTTAATTTCATCGCTTATGCAGTCATTAATTTCATGTATGTGTAGTGCCGGCTTAAAATAGCATCACCACATTTCTGCCTATGGGTGTCGTAAAAGGCGACTAAGGGATGAAACCAGGGAACGGGCAGCAGCCTTTCCTGTGAATATCTACAAAATCTTGCACTGCGCTCGCCAATCCGCCTGCCAAGCGTGGTGAGTATGGCAATACCCCCCCATTTGGGGAAGTCCATGTCCAGCATGTCCAGCAGTGGAATGTTGTAGCTATAATATTAGTATGCAGTTAGTATTTACTTGGTAGAACGGTTTTAAAAACTAAATTTGTATTAGTTTCACAGCTTTTATCCTAATATAAACCTAGTGGTACAAACCACTAGATATTTTCATATTCACACCGCCCTCTAAAGGCGAAATAAGAATATTCTGAACACGATTCTCCACTTTCGCAATGTATTTTGTTCGTAGACTTTCTCGCTAAAAAAACAATAACATTACTTTAACAACTTTGAAACGATAAAAAGACAACAGGGTCCAAATAAAGATGCACCTTTACGGACCTCTACAGAATCTATTTATCTGTACTATGTTCAGCGATTCAACCTTCCCGTTTAGAAGACCAAGCTAAACTGGACATTCGTAACAAACCTATGGAGTACCAGGATATTCTGATCCCTTAAATTGGGTGATACGACTACAAATAGTACATAAAATATGCAAAAAGAGCTGCCGTTTCATCTGGACCTTTAAAGGTACGTTAGTATGCATCTTTAAATTTCTATTGGGTGTTACGAGTCAGGTCTCGGCAATAGTCGTAAGTCTCAGAAAGGTGTGTAAACAATTCAAACAATTGTTCTTTTATCTTTTAGCGCAATGGGACCTTTTTCCTGAATAATAACGCAGGTAAAGTAATGTAGGCTCAATGGACTATAATTATTTTAATTCTTTGATGGATGGTAACGTAAGTTTTAAAAACGGAGGTACTCCAACAGAATACATACATATATACTTATATCACGCCTTTATCCCTTGCGGGGTAGGCAGAGCGTTAACGGTCTTAAGAATACGGTCGCTATCGCCACTTCTGACATGAGGATTGTTTTCCAAGGTTGTTTCAGAAAACATGTGTATCACTTAGTGACAGGTTGTCAGCCTGTCGCCTAAAAATTGTAATAAACCAATACTCTCGAGTCCCTTAGTCGCCTCTTACGACACCCGCGGGAAAGACGTGGTGTGATGCTATTCTAAGCCGGCATCACACGGCAATACAGAACTCCTAAGGAATTGCGTTGTTAGCCGTCGCGTTGACAGCCTTTCGAATATGATTGGATTTTCAGGAAACATCAAAATTTTGACTTCTCCATAGACAAGATGTGTCATGCGCGCGCAAACCTACGACACAAATTTAATATAATTTTTTCTCTGTGGACTTCTGAAATGCAGTCAGCTGATTGTGATTTCGTATGGGAGATCGAATTTGTTGGTAATTTTCTGACAACATTGTCTGTATAAGAAAGTCATTCAGTTTTATGGTTTACATGCACAGAATTCAGAGAGCTGTCCCTTACGTCCCGTATCGTAAATTAATGGACTGTTATAGTACGTATAGTAGTAGCAGGTTCTTCCTTTCTCTCTTTTTTCATGTGGGACGCCGAGTCATCCAACGTCCCCTTGACATGTATTTTGACTAAGCCTTAGGTAGTAGTAGAGTATGTCTCAAAGTACACTCCGTAGGGCTATACCATGAAATATAAACCAGGCAATATTGAGCGTGGGGCATGATTCGTGCCATAAAACTGTACTTACCTACTTTATTTTGTCCCTATCTCCTTTACCCGACCCCCCATATTTTATTCACAGTTTCGTTTCGTACTTCTGCTTATTTGATGGCATTGTCCTGTTCCTGTAAACCGTTTTTAGAGTTTGTAGTACAGGGGAAACTTTAGGTATAATTAAGTATATACGGGCATTCTAATATTCCCGAATTGAGAGCTGTTATAATAATCACGCTAATTTCATTTTCTAAAAATAAACGTAGGTTTACTAAAAACTATTGCTCAAACGTGATGGAACTGGATGGACAGCTTGTTATACTTACCGACCAACAGCGTGAACAACAGGGATTAAAAAATCATTCTTCATTAGAGGCAAATGAGAACAATTTGTCCCCATTCGCATTGGATGTACGCGCCATAAGTTCAATGAAATTATTTACATTTAAATACATTGTACCTATATTTACACTTAAATTTATGGTTTGTTAAGGTCTTTTTAAAGTGGTGCAGTGTCTAAAAGTAAATATTGACCTTTTGGCGCGCTGACGATGGCATGAGCAATGTACATCAAATGCGAGTGGGGACAAATTGTTCCCATTTGTCTAAAATGTCGTTTGTTAAGTGGGAATTTTTATTTCCAACTGTCACTAGTGACAAATTTTGTGGGGACAAATGGGTACAAAGGAGTAATACTGGTGCACAACATTCCAGTGCAGATTACACCACTGGTGTGGCTCGACACTTACGGATTCGCTGCTTCCAGCATTGTTTACCCCGTCTCAGCTTGCTGTGTCTAATTGAAAGCAAACTGTCACACAAAGACGGGGCAGTGGCTGGTGAATTGTTAAACTTATGCAAACTCTGGTAAAAACTATGCTTTCTCTGTATACTTTGTAGAGAGAAGTGAAGCCTAGAGGATCATCATTTTTCTTTCCTTATCCCTTTTCTATGACGGGGTCGGCTACCAACCTAGGGAATTTAACTTGGAATCAAGTTTTTACACAGAACGACTGCCATCTGACATCTGCAACCAGAAGGCTAACCTGGCCAGAATCCTAGGTTATTTGTTCGAAAAGCTTACTCCGTAAAATTTTGCTTGATATCTGTGTCGTCTGCCAGTTTAGGGCAAATGGTATGACAGAAGGTCCATTTTTTATTGCACTTTTAGTTTGGATCTGTCAAACGTCATAGGTATCAAGCTATATTTTATAAACGATAATTCGCAAACATCGGTCCCTAGATCCTCATATTTTTTGTAAAAATTCACAATAAACTCTCATACTACAAAATACCAAACACACGCTGCTGTTCTAACGGGAAGCTTACCAAATTTGACAGTCACCTTTTTCGAAGTAAATGTCTCTTTTAGGCAAAGGCAAATTGATCAAAACCCATACAGCCCTTCCGTCATATAATATTATTTCTTCAGTCCTGTTCTGGTATTATACAGCTTTGGAATTTTACGGTAGTGGCAAAGAATACTGTCAAACAATGTCTTTAAATCTGAGGCGTTCCATTTAAGGCTTGAAGTGCTAGCGAGAGCGCGGAACGAGCGACAAAAAGTCACAAGCGGCATCTGCTTTCGACAGCGTATATCTATCAAATAAAAAAAAACTTTTGAAAAATACAACCATTCCATACAATCTATATTTTGTTATGACGTTGTCACGTTCAACTATCGTCAGTAAAACAACTTTACAGGCAAGTACTTTTTTTTTTCATTTACTTTGTTCTTCACTAAACACTATAAAGCAAAGTCGCTCTTCGCGTCTGTCTGTATGCATGCTTAAATCTTTAAAACTACTCAACGGATTTTGATGAAAGTTTTTTAATAGATTGAGTGATTCAAGACGAAGGCTTTTATGTATAAAACTTGTCGGGAAAAATGCTTATTTCCTCGGGAAAATGAGTTACAGGCCGCTAGGACTAAATAAATACAAGTACTTCCTATAGCAACTAGCTGTGGCCTATGCAACGAAACTACAGGCTACAATTCTACAGGTGAAATCCGATGTTCATTGCGTAGTCGGTGGGACATTATACAACCAGGGTTTTTGACCGCTACGCTATGTACATCGAATTTCACCTTTAGAATAGTAGCTAGTAGTTTCGAAAAACGAGGCACTGGTAGTGGAAAAATTGAATGGCTATTATTAGTTTAAAAGCATGTTATTTGTCCCCTTTGACATTTTCTTCCTATTAACAACCTGTCGCCATTTTATATGGTGAAAGATTTGCTTTGTAATTTTACACTAGACTAAAGGGTGGTAAAGTCTTTTAAAGATTTATTTTACACTAGATTTTCGCCCCGCGTTTTCACTTAGATAATGGTGTAAATAATAGTATCTAGCTTTTGTGACTCTATGAATGAAAGATCACAGTTGGTCCAAATTCGTACTTAAGCTTGTGCTGATAAATATAACCTGTATTCATTATTGGATCAGGCATAATTTGGACAGTTTCTTTATATTTTTAAGCCTTTGATTTGGAAAGTACCTAATTGTTTACGTATAAAATTATTTCACTATTGAATAGTAATCTTTGATGACGTAACCACAAGACGTAACCAAAGTGGTTCCGAATGCGATTTACACTTTGAAAATCTTTGTGGCAGGCCCTAGTGTCAGAATTTTTTAACCGCCTTCTACAAGTAGCAGGCTTCTGACATGGTTTTGTAAAGACCGCCGGCTAAGTAATCATAGAGAGCAACCGGGTCCGGGGAATAGTAAAAGGATTTTTAGGATTTTCTGCAAGGTTCAGAAAACATGTGTATCACTATAGTGACAGGTTGTCAGCCTGTCGCCTAAAAATTGTAATACACCAATACCCTCGTGTCCCTTAGTCGCCTCTTACGACACCCGCGAGAAGGATGTGGGGTGATTCTATTCTAAGCCGGCATCACACGGCTAATTTTGTACACCCCCTGTATCCCAGCATGCATTACGTACAGTCATCCAGGAAGGCCCACTTAGCGCCCGAGTCGCCCTACAATTTGTAATCAAACGAATACGTGCGTCCATTTAAAAATCGATCTCATCAAGAGCCCACTAAAGACCTCTTAAGGGTATCTCTCGTGACTAGCGCCATCTACAAGAAAAAGCACTTTATGAGTCTAAAACTTGAGTTCGTAACTTAGTAATCGTTAAAACATTTTTACCCTTATCTTATTGCTATAAAAGCGCGTCTCCTCCGCATGCAATTTTTTTCCAAACAAAAAACAAACATTCATACTTTGCTGCGTAACCATACACGTTTCTAATATACCCTACTACAATTATCAGCGCTAGTATAAAACTTTTAAAACACAACCCTCCGAGTAGAGTGCTTCTTTGGTTGCCTAAAATAAAATAGGCTACATTCGCGACAGGTCAATTGAACTATCAACTTTTTAAAACGATCTATAACGGTATTTTGTACGAAAAACTAAGTATTACCAAACGCAGTAAGTATTTGGATAGCGTCAAAACACTTATTTTTATAATTATATTTACACAAATCACGCCCATGTCCCTGGCGGGGTAGGCAGAGCGTTAACGACTGTGATATTACGGTCGTTATCGCCACTTCTGACAAATGTTTGAGGGTCGTTTCAGTTATGTCGTGTATCACTATATTGACAGGTTGTCAGCCTGTCGCCTAAAATTGCAATATATAACATAAAACCCTTGAGTCCGTTGGTCGGCTTCTACGACACCCAAGGGGAAGAAATGGGGTGATGCTATTTTAAGCCAGCATCACACGGCATATTATATTTCTGTTTATTAATTCAAACATTGAATTTTCCGCAAAATTTTGAATGAAGTTCGTACCTAGTATTTTTGGACAATAGTTTTAGGCGTACACCTTTTTTATTAGTGACCCAGGAAACTATCTATAGTTTTTTAATATACCTAGTTGCGCCTCTTTCTGAGAGACCCCCCTTAAGGGACTAACGCAAGTCATTCGTTCATTGACTCATTCGCAATAAAACACCCTGTACTAAGTGCGAGCTATAAAGAGCAAGTGAAGTAGCTTACGTTTTTAGGGTACTGGATGTAACGTACATTATACGGCAATTAAGTTAAATTTACACAAATATATAAATAAACAAACATATAAATAGGGATAGTGGTCGAATTGTCGAATTACATCTAATCTCCAGAATGGACTTGCTAAGAAGAAAAATAGGAGTAGGTAATTTTATTCTATATTTTTTTTACAATTAGTAAAAAGGTTTATTTTATGGGCCTATACCTATACCTAACTCAAATATACAGGGTGTCCGGTGGCAAAATTAGGATTTCAAAATTAAATAACATAAAAACTACAAAATATATATTTTAATTTCAATGACTATAATAAAGCAGGGAAATGCGGGTTTTATTTGTTAAAAATTATGTCGTCCAAATGTTCACCGTTACGGCGGACACACTCTTGGAATCTTGCTACAGTATTCCGCGCCACTTGCTGGAGAAGGGACATCGGGATGCCATTCACCTCGCGCACGATATTTTCTTTTAATGCTGAGATGGTTCGTTGGGCTGTTTCATAAACTTTACTTTTGAGGTACCCCCACATAAAAAAGGCCATGGGAGTAAAATCCGGCGACCTGGGTGGCCAAGGGATGTCACCGAAACGGCTAATCAATTTGTTAGGGAATGGGTCACGAAGAAGCGTCATGGTCTCTCTAGCAGTGTGAGGCGTGGCGCCACCTTGCTGAAACCATGTCTGTGAACTGAAAGCAGGATGTTCTTTCAATGTTGGCAGAAAAAAATCGTTAAGCATGCGCCGATAAGAATCGCTGCTCACAGTAACAGGTTGTCCTTGGTCATTTTCAAAAAATAGGGTCGTCACTTTTGGACTGTGAAGTGGTTTTTGATGTTTCAATTCTGGGTTCTGTCCTTTAGGTGACCAATAACGGCAGTTTTGTTTATTTACACTTCCATTTAAATGAAAATGAGCTTCATCGCTCCAAAAGATTGTGTTCACTGTACGAAATCGCTGTAACATTGTCTCAACAACACAGGAATCGTTTGCTTTAAAATATGCTTCGATCACGAACGCACGTTGTTCACCAGTCCAATGCGACATTGTGTCAAAGAAACCCGCGCAAATGACGAATCGAACGTGATCCCCCGCACGCCCCTCCGATCAACGGTTCAAAAATAATTCAAAATTAAAATCCTAATTCTGCCACCGGACAGCCTGTACATGTCCTAACAATATACATGTCAGTTTGTACCTGGGGGTCGAATCTAGTGAAAAACTGGTCCAAAAGTACCCATTACACTGGCTGCATTGCCCCGCTGTATAGACAAAAAAAACTAGGTAAGTAAATAAAATTTAAGGGGCCAACCAGGCCATGAAACTGAGCAACTTTCCCCAAGGCACATACATCTAATTCGCTAGATGACTTGGTCATTAATAAAATACAAAAGTTGTACGCTTAAAACTGTTATCCAGAAATACCACATACTCCATTTGCTTAGTTTGGGGCTAGATGGTGCTGTATGAAATGTAAAGATTATTTATGGATTTATCTACTTTTCTTATACATACGGAACCGTATAAATAAGGGAGAAAAACTCAATCGGACTAAGTAACAATGGGCCGATAATGGCCGCGACGCGCTAAAGGGAAACGTCTTTATTTTAATGACTGAAACCGATCCTCGTTTAATTAAGATAATACGAACTAATACGGTAAAAACACAAGGTTTTTCATAAGTCCTTTGTTCAATAGTTCTATTTCTGAAAGTGTGATTCTGAAATCGAACACGGAATTCCGCAATGATCAAAACTACCATAACTTCCAATATTTGATATTTTTAAAGTCAAGGGTTGCCGTGTGATGCCGGCTTAGAATAGCATCACCCCATATCCTACCCGCGGGTGTCGTAAGAGGCGACTAAGGGACTCGAGGGTATTGGTGTATTACAATTTTTAGGCGACAGGCTGACAACCTGTCACTATAGTGATACACATGTTTTCTGAAACAACCTTGGAAAACAATCCTCACAAATGTCAGACGTGGCGATAACGACCGTATTCTTACGGCCGTTAACGCTCTGCCTACCCTGCAAGGGATAAAGGCGTGATATATGTATGTATGTATGTAAAGTCAAGGGTGTGTAGTGTAAGAATTTCTCTAAAAGTGTGATATAAGATTTAGTGTGATATAAGATTCTAAAAGTGTGATATTAGATTTGTCAAATTTTGACAGTTAATTTCAACTTAGGCTATGATGGTGATCAACGCCATCTTTTGAATTAGTTACCTACTTCAAAAAACGCCCAATAGTAGCACATTATTAGCGAAAGCTATAAAAAATATTATCTTAATAATACAATATTATTATTTCATAAATAACTATAGGTAAAACATGAATTGAATATTTTCCGTTTTTAGAAATGATCATCGGAATTGGAGAGACAAAAATTAAAATCACCTAATTAGAATGTATGTGGTTATTGTTTTGTACGTGAGTAAAAAAACCTACGATTTTCTTCTATTTCTGACCCATTTGGCAACCTTTTTAGACTAATTCCAGTTTTTGTTTTGACATTACACGGCAAATGACACTTTTGTGTACGGCGTTTTTATTTTAAAATCCTTCTATTTGGCGCTCTAAAACTTTTTTAGCTTAGCAACTGGCATTTCACTCAAACTTGTCGGTCCGTAAAACGCTCCAGCCCATTCCAGCCAGTACGTTAAAACATAGTTCCTAAAACTCTTGACAAGCCTGATCACTAGTTACTCGTAGTTTCAAATTCGAAAATAGAATAGAACTCGAATTCGCTCCGTGTTCTGGCCAGCCGGTACTGGCCAATGAATGCATTTGAGAATCGAACGTTCATTACTTAGGGATGTTAGGCTGGTGGTTGGTCGTCTAGTAAGGTGCTAAACTTGTAAATAATTTGATCTACAACTGAAGGAACACAACAAATATATTATAGCCAGAGCTTTGGCTTATTAATAAGCTATAATCTAATAGGTTTAGCATCACCTCAATTCTTTCCCGCGGGTGTCGTAAGAGGCGACTAAGGGACTGGAAGGTTTCGTGTGTATTAAATTTTTTTTGGTCATACATGGCGATAACGTGATACTCTGTCAATATGAATAGTGGTATACAAATTCTCTGAAACGGCACTCAATTTGTTAAACATGGTGAAAGCCTATTTTATGCTCTGCCTACCCCGCAACGTATAAACAAGTGTTATTTGTTTGTATTAGGTATATAAAGTTTAATAATTTAGTTACTTACCTAATTTTTATATAACGTAATGAACTGTCGTGAATAAGAAAACCAAAATAGACTTTTCAATTAATTCTAATTTCAGAAACAAAACAATTTTTCTCCCCTTTCGCGATAACCGTTGCTTAGGAAAATTCCGTTAAAAACAAAACCCTTTTTTTCTGCTTCTACTTACCTACATTTTCTGTGTGGGATTTTGAAAGAGATTTGTTTATAAGAAAATGATAAGGATTCCTTTTTGGCTGGCTAATTTGTACTTTATTGTCTTTGAATTCAAAATACTTAACCCAAAAATTTGCATTTTGCATTTTTGAGTATATGTACTAGCAATCCACCCCGTGGTTGCACCTGCTTTATGCATGCATTAAACAAATAGCATACTTATTAAATGGTTTGAGTAACGGCCACCGTCTGAGTTATAACAAACAGCTACCGGGGCCAACAGCTTAACGTGCCCTCGGAAACACGGAACCATTTTCCTGACCCACAATCAGGTGGGTCAGCCGGCGATGTACTAACCAGTCTAGAAAAAAATGATAAAATATAAATTTTGAGCGTTGCCCCACCGGGAATCGAACCTAGGCAGTCGCACTACCACTGCGCCACATTGCCCGTCAACACTATTGCTGTGTATTATGATATAAGGTGTAAAAATGTAAGCTGCAAATATTTTAAGGGGTGAATCAGACTATGAAACTGAACAAGTTTCTCCAAAGAAATAGGTCGAAATATGACAAAAATTTATGAAACTCCCATACAAATTGACTTGGCCGGTCGGCGGCAGTTTATATGGCAGGTTAAAAAATGTTTTTTTCCAATATTTCGACCTGTGTTCCTTGGGAAAAGTTGTTCAGTTTCATGGACTGGTTCACTCCTTAAAATATTTGCAGCAAATTTTTTTAAACCCTGTTGATATATTCAATGGGAAATGCATCTGTCGAATCTCTTGCAAGTACGGAAGCCATTACTCACTTCGCCCGTTCTAAGTACAGACGCATTAGTAGATTAGTTCCAACGTGCCTGGTCTGGTAGGAATGAGTGCATCCTTTGATGCGGCGATAAATTGCTAGATACGGCACTTGAAATGTGTGCAGAAATGTTGGCGACCACTGCCCAATTGGCGGCGCAACGTACAACAAAATAATTCTTATGGCTTTCGATATCAATACATAATATAAAATGAGGTCGCTTTTTGCGATTTCTGTCTGTCTGTCATAAACAGGCAACAGATTCTGATGCTTTTAAATAGATGGAGTAACCTATATAGATGCATTAGTAGATTAGTTCGAATGTGCAGCCTGGTCTGGTAGGAATAAGTGCATCCTTTGATGCGGCGATAAATTGCTAGATACGACACTTGAAATGTGTGCAGTCAAAAATTTTTATGCTAAAAACGGCTTCCGCTAATTAGGATTTTGCGATTCTCAGACGTTTAGCAGGCGGATTTCTAGGCGAGTGCAGTGCAAACAGTTTTCGAAATAATCATTTATATTCACTGCTGCCTATTTCCTGGATTCGTCTCTTATTCGCCTTTTACCACACACACGGGTAGACAGATGCTATTCTAAGCCGGCACTACGTGGCATATCTAGTATACATATATCCGCAGCCTCACATGCGGAAGGGACATTGTACGGCTGCAAGCGTGTAACATTTGCATCACATTTAAATATCGATCAAATTAATCAAA
Source organism: Keiferia lycopersicella (assembly GCA_029255805.1). Lineage (NCBI taxonomy): Eukaryota > Metazoa > Arthropoda > Insecta > Lepidoptera > Gelechiidae > Keiferia > Keiferia lycopersicella. The sequence continues at coordinate 3,206,210 of JARACZ010000018.1, forward strand.
TTTGCCATCCATCCCAAATGTATTACAGTCTGGGTGAGAAAGATTTATTCTTGAAAAATAATATATCTAGGAAAAGAAACAAATGGAAAATACTATTCAAAGGTAGGTTTGGAATAAATAAATAACACATAACACATAGGTACATAAAAAAAAGTTGTGGGCTATAAAGTCGGTTTGAGAGTTTTGAACGTGGCAAAGTCATAAGAAAATACTGAAGAAATGGTTGCATTTCCCGAAAGCTTTTTTTTGTTTTGTTTGGTACTTAGATGTAATTTTGACAGTTTGTGTCTCTTGTCGCTCGTTCCGCGTTCACGCTTACACTTCAAGCTATAAATGAAACGCCTCAGAGCCTGGTAACACCGCATGAGTCTTGTCTTCAAGCCTTCAATGGAACGCCTCAGAGAAAGGTAACGGTAAAAAAGGCGAGAGAGGTAACGCCAGATAAGTCATTTTTGGTGCGTGCAGCCGGCTTCATCGAATTATAAGACGTTGTCACGTCAAAAAGTCCCCGGCACGCTCAGACAGCGATTACGTGCCTATAGTTACTGCTGCGAAAAAATATTGACTTCTTTTGTTTTCGTTGTTAGCGCCATTTTAATTCCCAATTTTCCTCCTCATTGGAATAAAGTCACAGCAATGATGTTGGCATTTTTCATCAGACACGTGGAATCACTTTTTATTTACTTCGTAACTCGAAAATTGCTTACTTTCGCAACTATCTTTAAATTAATTAGTGGCGCCATGTTTCCCGAAGGAACCAACAATCATGGAAGTTGGAATGTTTTACATAGTTTCCACTAATTTGTCGTTTTCCTTCAATTAGCGTGGCCGCGAGCAACGCAAGAACAGACAGAATTCGGCCACAGTAGAAGAAAATAACAGCTGAATGAGTCAATGATAAACTAACTAACTCCTCTGACTTAGCGACCCAAGTAGGATCTTGGTTTCCGAAACGAGCTGTCTCCACAGATTTCTGTCACTTCTTCTTCTTCTTTTCGTGTGGGACACCGAATCGTCCAACGACCCGATGAACCCTAGTGTCAGAATTTTTCAACCGCCTTCTACATGTAGCAGGCTTCTGACATGGTTGTGTAACGACCGCCGTCTAAGTGATCATAGACAGCAACCGGGACCTACGGCTTAACGTGCCATCCGAAACACGGAACCATCTTACTTACGGACAATCGGGTAGTTCAGCCCGCAATGTCCTAACCAGACTGGGAACAAATTCACAAAGAGATAAATATCAACTTTGTGAGAATCGAACCCGGGACCTTCTGCGTCAAAGGCAGTCGCACTACCACTGCGCCACATCGGTCGTCATTTCTGTCACTGATTGCTGACTCGAAGAGCGCGTTGGTCTGCCTCTACCACGTCTCTTCATCGGAGTCAATGATACGAGTAAGCAAAGATAATTTATAAGAATATATATAAATGCCGTGTGATGCCGGCATAGAATAGCACCACCCGCGGGTGTTGTAAGAGCCAACTCGAGGACTCGAGGGTTTCATGTGTATTACCACGTATTACAACTTTAGGCGACAGGCTGACAATCTGTCACTACAGTACACGAATCATATGAAGGGGCCCTCAATACTTATCAGACGTGGCGATAACGACCGTAATTTTGCGATCAATAACGCTCTGCCTACCCCGCAAGGAATAAAGGAGTGATTTGTATATGTATGTACGAATAAATTATTACTTAAATGCACTTATTTGAGGCTTCAGGTTTGCAGAGGCAATAGATGTCGTATTGCTATCAATAGAAGTATATAGACGACAATAATAATTACCTACTTAAGTTCTTGTCAAGTACATAATATAAAATTAAGCCTCTCTATCTTTCTCTTCAAAAGTCCTTGACATATAGCACCTACTAAGCCTTGCAACGGATTTCATCGCTGTATTTTTAAACAAATTGGTACACCTACCTACCTCATTCGAAAGGATGGTTACATGTAGGTATTAAACATGCCAATATTTATGTTTCGAAAAATTTTACTTACTCAGAAAAACGATTAGCAATGCCACTATAAAAATTAATAAAATCTTGAAACATACTTAACGATGAGCGTCATTGTAATTACAGTGGAAAAAAACTAAGTAAATCGCGGTATATTCGAGACATCCATCTGCTTCTTTACCTACTGTATAGGAAGGAACACAGCTTGAACTAATTAAATTCAGTGTAAGTTGATAATAGTTTTCGCGAACCGATATTGATCCGGATTCCTGATCCGGATCCAACCGGATTTTGTGGCTGCTGCTGTCTGAAAGTTAATTCGCTCAACACGTAGCAGTGGATTCAAATAAGTTCGGGGTGTAGACGTACCTACCTGATTGAGTGCATTCTGAAACTTTTTTTACATCTCAAGGCACCCTGTCAGATCGTAATTTTGGGCGAGGTCATGTTATAATTTTTCAGGAAATCAGGAGACACTTATGACAAGCGATGCGTTTAATTCAGTTTTAAGCCTGTTGCTGTTTTGTAAAGCCCTCATCATCATCATATCAGCCCACATCTACCCACTGCTAAGTATAGGCCTCTTCTTTTTCTCGCAGGTTTTTGGGTGGTTTTCCTGTTCACTGGGGGTCTGGCTGATTTACATGACACATGTAAATATATATTTTTTTTAATATTCACTTTAATAGCTAAATGCTAGTAAGTTACATGCTGTGTGGTCGGCCTGGCCGGCCCCGAGGCAGTGCCTTTTTTTATCCCACTCGTGCCGCGTTTCTACTAGGAACATAAAATTGTTATAAAAAAGAGAAAATTGTGTCTGACAATTTTCTCTTTTTTACAATGACTAATTTATTTTTAGTGACAGTATTGTATTGTAAATTCTTGACTTTCTGGAAGCATTCGTTGTGAATATACTTGTAAATAAACGATTGAAATTTGAAATTTGAATTTGAATTCGCCATCTGCGTCGGTCCTGTGCCTCCCGCATCCACTTTCTACCAGTAACGGTGGCTAAGTCGTCATCCATCTAGCGGGTGATCTGCCAACTGGACGCCTTTTTGTTCTCGGCCGCCACTCTGTTACCTTCTCTGTTATGTTTTTTATAGAAAATTAATGTTACATTGTGAACATGGAGTTCAAACGATTTCATAAAGCAAAAGCACGCGAGAGAAAACGCTTTTCTACTCAATTTGATCATAAAATTCCGCAATTTCGTCGAACAATTTCTTTTATTGACATATTACACATTTCTTATTGCTTTAGAATAAAAGTAGGTACATTTTGTCAAACATACACACACACACACACATCTATCCCTTGCGGGGTAGGCAGAGCCGGCCGTAAATATGCGGTCGCTGTCGCCACGTCTGACAAATATTGAGGGCCGTTTCGTTTTTGATACGTTTTTGTCAAACGCCGAAAATTTATAAATTCAAGGACGACCATAAAATACCTCATTCATGATAGTGTGATAATTATTTAAGAACCGAAATGTGGCGCAGTGGTAGTGCGACTGCCTTTGACGCAGAAGGTCCAGGGTTCGATTCTCGGTGGGTCACTCGCAAAGTTGATATTTATCATTTTGTGAATTTCTTCCCAGTCTGTTTAGGACATTGCGTGCTGAACCACCCGATTGTCCGAAAGTAAGATGGTTCCGTGTTTCGGATGGTACGTTAAGCCGTAGGTCCCGGCTGCTGTCTATGATCACTTTGACGGCGGTCGTTACACAACCATGTCAGAAGCCTGCTACTTGTAGAAGGCGGTTGAAAAATTCTGACACTAGGGTTCATCGGGTCGTTCGACGACTCGGTGTCCCACACGAAAAAAAAATATTTAAGAACCAATTTGTTATTTCTCTGGCTACCCCGTTAGGGATATAGGCGTGATTTGTGTATGTATTTTGAATCAGACAAAAGTTCATAGCATTCAAGATGGATGCGAAATGTGTAATAGAAATCCCGGTAAGTGAAGTCTTTATAATTCTAACACCGAGATTCTTCAGATCGTTTGTAGACTCGGTGCCCCACAATGCAATAAATAATGTCAATTTCTGCAAAATATTCTATTCCCATAGATAGATAAACCTTGAATGCTAGGCTTTGGTTTTTTAAGGTTATTTGACCATTACTAACTGGGTCTGTACCCATTTGGCTCTGAATACTCGTCAGACGTGGCGATAGCGACCGTAACTTTACGATCGTTTACGCTCTGCTTACCCCGCAAGGGCTAGCGGCGTGATTTGTGTGTGTTGTATTGTAGTACAATAAAACAAACGTAGCGAAACGTTCACCACCGGCGACTATCTGCCCGCTAACTTATGGATAAGTTCGTTATAAAATGGAGTCAGTTCCACTAGCCCGCTAACTAGATCTTCCGGGATTATTTCTGATGGACGATTCCGAAAATTTATGAATAAAAAAAACTAAATATCAATCATCAAGCAAGCTATTCATGTGTGGAACCCTGCGCATTTTCTGTCACATGCGTCTGTCAGATAAGGTTATTTCAAATTCACCATATTAAAAACTTACGTTGACGCAGCACCAAGGTATGAACTGGCTCTGTTTGACAGACGCATCCGTTGACGCAGGTTCATTCGCAGATCAGCGTCTGTTTATATTATGAGTGAAATTTCCTTCAATGTGACGGACGCATGCGTTATGGATGCGCTTAAAAAACCTCGTTCTTTGCTCGCGCAAGCAAGACGCGCTCTTGCATTGTTTGTAGGTTACTAAATTATGTTCAATGAGGTAGGAGTAGCTTGGGCTGGTTGAACTGTGGAATATATTTTTTACTTTTCCCGTCTTCAAAATCACTACATAATATAAAGCAAAGTCGCTTTTCGCTTCCGTATGTAACGTGGTGGCACCAGTGGTGGACACGGCACCAATAATGGACGAATAATTTTTTGAACCTTTAAAATAAAGGTAGAAATGGTTTTATAGGAATGACAGCACTTTAATTATAGACCACTAACATCTCTCTGTCATATTGATAGAAATAAATAATTTTGGCCGTTTTGTTTAAAAATGGCGAGTTGAAGAAGTTGCGCTCAGGAAATTTTCCAGTTTTATCCCAATTTATTAAGAGAATCGTTAACGAGATGAGTCATTTTTTTTGCTCATAATATTATTTTTTTAAATGCCATACGGACTTGCTTTGTTTTTATGTTTATCTTATAGTATAAGGTATAAAATTAGAGAAAGAGGTGATGCCATTGGAATGCCATGCCATCTTTAATGGAAATAAAAATTGGGGGGTGTCCATCAGTGGATCTCGTGGATTTTCAAAAACCAGTTATGGACGTGTGTCCATAGCACGGTGTCAATTACTGATAAAGTACTTTTACGAGTAATGGACACCATGTTCTAATTGTATGTCCTTTTGCACGTGTTACTTTGATTATTAGTTGATTTGCCTGCAGCTTCACACGACTTTATCTAATTTTTAGATGGCGTCGAAAAAAGATTAAAAGCCTGAACAAATAGCAGTAAAAATGATACCAAGACCAGCGCCTCCTACCAGTCATTACGTACTGGGCCAGATGTGGAACCTGGCAGTAAAACTGGCCCACCGGGTATATCTCATTCAGAGAGCCATGGATAAGTCTATGCTAGGGATCTCGCTAATGGTTAAGATCCGGAACTATATGACCCGCCAAAATACCAAAGTAACAGACATAATTCGAAAGTGTAGCAAGCTAAAGTGTCAGTGGGCTGTTTACAGTGTCGGCAGTAATAGATTGATTTCATTATTCGATTCAAAATTAAATCGATTAATATCAATCATTAGTCAGACGTCAGACGCCCTCGAGGGTGGAAGGTAGCGTCATACACCCTCGAGAGAAGGAGGTGGCGTCGAACGCCCTGGAGAGGAACAGGGGGTATCGTAGGCACTCGCGGGGGTAGGTAGCTTCAGACACCCTGTATGGTGGGGGGTAGCGTCGGACGCCCTCAAGGGAGAAAGGTAGCGTCGGACGCCCTAAACCGTCGCACCCATCATCCTGATCATCCAGCATAATCATCATCATCAATCATTATCATCACAATCCATCATCATCCATCATCATCATTAACCACCATTAATTATCATCATCGACCTCCAGCAATCACCATCTATCATCTACAATCTCCATTAGTCACCATTAGTCATCGTCAAATATCGTCAGTCGTCATCATTCATCATCAATCATCTTCAATCGTCATCATCAATCATCATCACATCGTCAATCATCATCAATCACCATTAATTATCATTATCGACCTCCAGCAATCACCATCTATCATCTACAGTCTCCATTAGTCACCATTAATCATCATCAAATATCGTCAGTCGTCATCATTCATCATCAATCATCTTCAATCGTCATCATCAATCATCATCACATCGTCAGTCACTATCCATCATCATCATCACCACCCATTATTATCAGTATCTTAACCTCGGGCATCCGAAGCTACCTCCTACACTCCAGGGCGTCCGACACTACCTCCTACCCTTTAGGGCGTCTGACGCTACCTTCTACACTCCATGGCGTCCCACACTACTTCTTACCCCCGCAGGGTTTTAAACTGCTGAACTTTACAACTTTCCTATATTGAGGGTCCATCATGGGATACATGTCCATTATTGGGTGTCCATCACTGGAGAAGTGCCGTCCATAAATGGAGATTTAGCTTCTTTTTGAGTTTTTCGTAATTTTATCAGAAACTAAAGCACTATAAAAAATATTTATTTGTAATATGTCGTCGGCTGATCGTTGGTTTGGCCAGATCGAGATAAGCCCAGGCACATCGTGATACGCCGGCACTTCATGATCTGCCAATCTAAAACAGGCCATATCATTCGACGCTTGACGTTCGACGATCTGGCGAGCATTCTTGGGGCATGTCGATTGTATAGGGTGTCCAAGGGTTTAGCAAATTGAAAATAAACAGTTTACAATAAAAATATTTTTATTAGTTTGATATATATGTTACGGGAAACGTGATTAATCGGGCACTATTAATACTGACCGGTCATTATTAATAGTGCCCAAAAACGTAGGGCAAAGTGATTAATTAATCACTTGGACCGGTCAATATTAATAGTGCCCGAGTGCCCGTGGTCCATGTAATACTTTAGTAATAATTTTCTTAGTCTACTAATTTTTAAACTATTGAAGTACCTAATATTTTTACAAAAATAGTGCTACTGACTGATATTATTACATTTATAACTATTTGTTTTTAACTCAAATGTTCGATTAAATTGATAACTTTAATGAAAATTCTGTAAGTTTAATTTCATTTATCAATTTTTAAACTGTCATTCCTAAGTAATATTTTTATTTAAAAAAAGTAGTCAACTTCCGATATTATTTTATTTTTAACTGCTTATTTTTTACTTTCATGTTTTAATTATTTTTAAAAACTTTTCATAAAAATTATGTAAGTGTAATTTCATTGACTCAGGTACCAATTTTTAATTTATTATTCTTTAGTAATTTTATCAAGAAAAAGTAGGTAGATACTAATGTTATTACATATTTAACTGTTTATTATTCAACTTTTATGTTCAATACTTTGGTTTTTGATATCTTTTCCTTGAAATTATGTAAGTTTATCTTCGTTTAATAAAAAAATACATTACAGTTCTTTATTTTTATTACTTTGCTCAAGGTAGGGTGGGAATTATTCATACTGACCAGGAAAAGTAATTAATCATGCTGTTTTAATCACATTGCCCAATTAGGTCGGCCATTATTAATACTGGCCGGTCACTATTAATAGTGCCCGGACTTATCAAATTGCCCGTAACATATATTTCTATAGCTTTTTTCGGTATGTAAAAAGTATTTTTAAAATGTTCTATAACATTTTTATCCAACAGCGTTGTGTACTTCTGTCAAAATATCAAAATATTCATCTATTGCGACTATGCGTACTGTAGGGTCGTGAACTGTTTTTCTTTTGAAAATTAAATATTCTTTATCAGCAGTTTCCAGCAAATCATATTTTGTAGTCCGACGAGTCTTTTGACATGGTCACCCTACTCCTCTTGATATGTTCCATTACCTAAAATAAAAAAAATACGTTAGCGTACAAATACCTATTATTATAGTCGGTCATTTAACCTAATAAAGACATAAAGAAATAAGGGAAACACTTAACATTTTAATGAAAAACAATTTGTTGATCAACAAAATACTAACCTCCAAAACGCGTTGAGCAGTCCACGGTTTTTTCACATTATGTGAAGAGTCGATGTGACTCTCATAAAATTCGTGCAGGTGACGGTTGTAGTTCTGTTTAAAATCACTTTTCACTTTAGTTTCACTATTAAATTCACTGCTTTCAATATAATTTTCATTTAAAAGTGACGCCGCCATCTTCCATTCGCGTAAACAAAGCTGAACGCGCGATGAGAGCGCCACCATCGGCGCGAAATGCAACTAATTTTTCGATCTGCCCAGTGATTAGCCGGGAATATCGAGGAATACGTCATTTTCGTCGATCTGCCGGACTTTTAACTTGGCACATCGCGATGTGCCCTGCCAGATCACGATGTGCCGGCGTTTTAAGAAATTCCCAGGCATATCTCGATCTGGCCAATCAAACGAACAGCCGACGTCATATATAATATGACATATTTATTGGCCTACAGTTTGGTAAAAGTCACAACATTGTACCATTTCAAATAGTTGAATAGTGCTTAAAAATACTAGAAAAAATCCTTAACCCGTCCATAATTGGTGCCATCACGTTATGTATGTATGCTTAAATCTTTAACAATAGATTTTGATGCAGATTCTTTTTTATAGATAGAGTGATTAAGTGAAAGGTTTTCATGTATAATACTTGCCGGAAAAACATCTTATTCCCACTGGGAAATGAGTTGCAGCGGGCGCAGAAGCTGGGTGAGTCCCTAGTAGCTAATAAAAGGTTGAACCCAAAACAAAAGGGACCGTTTAGTATTAAATTATGAAGTTGGTGAGACCAGCCTTCCTTCCCGTTGTGTTTCCCGGTTGCGCGTAAACTTCGCTTTGGTCCCGCTAACTTATTTACTTACTATCTGCCTCGAATGTAGGAATGCTTTTAGTTTTATTCAGTTTAACTTTAAATGCTGCACAACTAAGTTTTTAGTTCAGTGCCCTCGCTTTTTGGAAGTCATTTTGGTACAAATATAAATAGTTCACAACGATATCTCGAATTTTCAGCGCAAATTTGTTAAATTATCAACGGATAGATTTGACGTTTGCAACAGCAGTACAGATAAGTTGTTGTGTTTTTTGTCTAAATGTGATTGTCCTGTGTGCAATAAACAGTTAAATAAATAAATAAATAAATAAGTAATAAATGAATTTCTCTGTTTCTGTATTTTCCATTTTTGAGATATTTTAAAAGCCGTGAATATAACTGGACTATTTTTCGAGCAGAACTACTAAGTATTTTATTTTTTTACAAATTTTTATTAACTAATTAAGTTTAATTTTTAAACTTAAGTTTTATGCTTACATAACTTGATGTCAAAGAAATATTATTTCGCATTATCTCGTTTATTGAACAAAATCATATTCAAATAGAGTTACACTCAAGGTAACACGTTTCTTTTGCCCCATATCGATGACATGCACGTACAAAGTGTTCGTCTACGAAATAACGCAATGCTATATTGTAGTTTTGACATCCTCTACGCAATAATATAAATAATTGAGTAGGCTTAGACTAGAGAATGTCAAAAAATTAAGACTTAAGATATCGAAAACCCCGAAATATGTAGTGGGACAAAATAACTAGACACTAACAGAAGCATATTGAACTAACCCACTTAAAAAGACCGGAAAATACTGGTTATCTAAAGATCCACTTACTACAAAAAAAATCGCCCCAGCGTAACTTACAATACACCTAGTAGGCTTAGACTAGAGGATGTCAACATTATTTAGGATATCGGAAACCTCCTGCCAAATAATATAATCGGCCCAATAACATTTAAAATTAAAATGTGTTTCTTCACGAAAGACCTAGTTGTTCACGATCTAGTGGCTCGCGATAGTTTTCTGAAATTATTTGCCACAATGGGCTTGATGACAGGCAGGTCGAATGAAATACTATTTAAAACGACATTTTGTATGAAAATACGAAGAGATGACGTCATGTTTCTCTAGATTCGCTGGCGTCATAACACTTACTTTTATATTATTTTTCTGTTTATTAATTCAAACTTTGAAAATTTTGAAAAACTTAAAATGGAGTATTATAGTATTTTGCCGTGTGATGCCGGCTTAGAATAGCATCACCCCACATCCTTCCCGCGGGTGTCGTAAGAGGCGACTGGGGGACTCGAGAGTATTGCTGTATTGCAATTTTTAGGCGACAGGCTGACAACCTGACTCTATAGTGATACACGTTTTCTGTAACAGCCTTGGAAAACAATTCTCAAACATGTCAGACGTGGCGATAGCGACAGTATTCTTACGGCCGTTGACGCTCTGCCTACCCCGCAAGGGATACAGGCGTGTTATATGTATGTACGTATGTATTTTTGGACAATAGTTTTAAGCGTACTACTTTGAAATCTTATTAATGACCTATTCCACAACTGAATTAATCCCCTTGTATTTGTGCACTGTTCAGGACAGTACAGTTTGGGTCCAACAGAGCACTTGTGGTCTTGTCGTGCCCTGACATCATGACACCATTGGGAGCAATGTGTGTCCTCGCCGTCGTGTCCAGTGTAATTAACTGATGCCATCAACTGCAGAAAATTTGCTGGTAACAATACGGCACACATGTAGGCAAGCATGTACCATCTTCGTCTGCATCTGCACTTACCACCAAGTGAGATGACAGACAAATGCGGGCCTATTACAAAAAAAAACACATTGTTACCGGTTGAACAACTTTGACACCAGGGTTCATCAAGTCATTAGACGATTTCGCGTCTCACTCGTAATGGTTAAGATAAACACATTTTTGGGTAGATAAAGCCGTCAAATATATAATCTGTTGAATTGAATATAAATTATTTTTATTTTAATAAATTTTGTAATATATGTATTTTGTACGGCATTGATTTTCCGATTTGTGAATGTTTACTATTTTATAAGAAAGTCCACAAGATTGTAATTTCAAATAACTTGGTATTTTAATCAAACACAAGATTTTCCCACACGAAAAAAAGAAACACAAGATATTGACGTTTACTTTTCTTTTACAAATTTTAATTAATACAAAGAAAAAAACTGTAATGCATTAAAGTGACTACCTACAAACAAAGTTAAGACAAATGTATTTCTTAAGATTACGATAAGTTCACTAATTACTTGTATTGAATTCACTGAAGTAATTAAAAGTTTACAACATGCCTTGTAGATTTTAACGAGGTTCGGAAAATCCTAACAAAGTTCTACGCCCTTACAATTTACATACTCATGATTCACACATGAATTTTCTTTCGACCTGTTCTTTTAAAATGAATCATGATAAAACTTAGCAGTGGTCTCCCAAAGACGAGTAATAATAATTTTTATTATGAACTTCTTCTTCATTGAGTCGACCGTAACAAGTTTAACAATCTTTTACCAGTGCTTGGCCGTGGAAATGCCTCTATACACTGAACTTGACAGATAATTCCTTAACAGTGCCATTGACAGACAGACAGACAGAAAAACTTTATTGCTCTCATTAAATCAAAACATTATACAGGAACAAAAAATAAATACCATATAATATAAACGATCTCTTACAGGTAACCCAGGAAACACTTAAAGGAAAATTACTAAAGCACATACTATAAGTAAGCCATTGTCATCTATTATAACTAGTCTTGCTGTCATCCCAAAAAATCCTCATCCTATGGTCAAGAATAGCACAGCACAACAACATATTGTAAGACTATGGTCGGTCATAAAACTAAAGCAATAGTGAATTTTTGAATCTATTCGGTTAGATCCTAGTAAGCACATTGTTTTTAAAGCGATTTCCCACAGATAAAAGTCACTTACTGATAATTCCTGAACCTACAAAAAAGTCAACACCTAGTTCAGCCAAGTGTTGCTATTGGCCCAAAAATCCTCATTTAAAAGAAACTGCCAATTCTTCTTTCTCTTATTGTGTGGGACACCGAGTCATCCAACAACCCAATGAACCCTAGTGTCAGAATTTTTCAACCGCCTACAAGTATCAGGCTTCTGACGTGGTTGTGTAACGACAGCCGCCTAAATAATCATGGACAGCAACCGGAACCTACGGCTTTGCGTGCCATCCGAAACACGGCACCATCTTACTTACGGACAATCGGATGGTTCAGCTCGCAATGTCCAAACCAGATTGGGAACAAATTCACAAAGTGATAAATATCAACTTTGTGAGTGACCCACCGAGAGGATTCGCCGCCTAGTCGCTTTCGCGTACGGAGAACAGACGACTGCCCAGTGATTCTGCCTACCCACGGTCGTCGCGTAGGGCTCTGTTGAGCACCCCGTAACCCCGGCCTCCCACCAGCGGGTCTCACCGGGGGGGGTACTCCAGGGTCTTGCGTCCCGTGGGCGGGCTACGCCTCGCGCGGACCAGGCAAACACGTAGCCTCCGTTCAACAAACCTTTGATGCCGCCAACCGGCCGTTTAACCGCGCGCGACCGGCGCACCCGGGTGTTCGTCCGCTCGAACCCCGGCGCCGCCGTGCAGCGCGTCATAGACGCCGCCTTCGCGCCCACGCGGGGACCCCCAGCGGACCCGCGCCCTAACCCGGCACCACCATCGCCGCCTACGGCCAGCGCAGCAGCGATAACCGCTGCTTTCGCCGCCTCACCACCACTGCCGCCACTGCCCGCCGCTCCGCTGCCTCAACGCCCGCCGAGCAAACGACAGCAGGCGCTCATTGACCTCCAGCGCACCGCCGCACGGCACACAGCCCTGGACGCTCTCAGGGAGAGTGCTGCAGCCGTGCAGGCGGGAGCGCCGGCACCCCAGCGCGCAGAAAAGCGCACATACGGATATGGGGGGGGCTCCTCCTCCTCCACCAGTGAAAAAATTGGTAATAGATGTTCATTTTCACTAACATTTAAAATTTTTAGAGGTACTTTTCCATCCTTAACTGACACTATAGCACCTCCCAGAAAAATATCCTTAGCCAATTCTTTCGAGCAAATGACTCCATCCTGTATAATTGACTCTACACAAACGTAATGAATTGATTCACTACGGGGCGGTATCAACAAATATTGGTCATTATAAGTTTTAATAGCACTCGATTTTAGTATAGGTATAGGATCACATTTTGTTCCATTTATTTTCAAGTGTAAGTAATTCAAATCTAAATCTATATGTGATCTAAATTTATCTAAAAAATCCAATCCAATTATACCATCCGCCTTTAAAGGTGGTAAGGTATTAAATACCTGGAATTTATGATTGAATTGATCCCCATTCTCCGTTAGCAAACTAAGATAAACATGTCCTAATGATTGGACCTGTCCTCCAATTCCGTTAACAATAACATCGTCCCCATATATGGTGGTAGACTTGGGTAGCGCGGTCTCTTTTATGACACAGATCGAAGCGCCGGTGTCTAATAACCAACGGAGTTGTTTGTTACACAAATTAAGTGTAACATATTTAGCGTTAGCGCTATTACAAGCTAAAATTATACTTTCAATCTCGAAAAAACTTCATGCTTTGGTTATTAGATTCCGCTTCATCCCTCGTCTCGGGTTGATTTTCCTGACCTTGCATAGTATAAACATTTTGGCTATGGTATGTCCTAGAAAAAGGTCTCCTTCTGTTGTTATTATTTTGGAAATTTCCGCGATAAGAAAAATTACCACGAAAATTACGGTTGGTGTTCTGGCCATAGTTATAATTACGACCTGCATTCCATGGACGTTGAAAACCAGTGTTCTGTTGGAAACGCTGTGGTGGTCGTCCGTAAGTTGTTCCTCGTGACCTTAGGAACCTGTTGCCAAAATTAGAACGGCCAATAAACCTACCTCTCTGCTGTCTTGAAGCCTGCATCACGTGAGGCTCAGATGACCTCGACGTGGACGCGCTGTAGGTTTCTTCGTCCTTGGCAGCCTGGATAGCATCTCGCAGACTGCCATAGTTCCTAGCAGCTATAATTGTACTCAGACGAGTGTCTCTTAACCCGTCTGAAAAACGTTTTAGGGTCATTTTTTCGTTTATCGGTTTCAAAGTAGCAAATTTCGTGGAATCGCCCTCTGCTTGTGAAATTGTTAAGTCGGTCATTAATTTTTCTAATTCAGAACCGTAGTCCTCGACCGATCTACTTCCCTGATAAGTAGTTTGAATTTTGGCCTGAATAGCCGTGAAAGATTTTTTGGGTAGTAAATTTAATTTTAACGCCTTAACAAGCTCAGAAACAGAGGCATAAGTTTGAGATAGACGTAACTTAGCGCTTTCCGAAAGACGACTTTTTAGGACAAACTTAATTAATAGTGGTTTGTCAGTTTCCTCCAACATGTCAGCATACATTTCTATAGCATCAATGATTCTCTTAGTATTTTTCTCAGAACTGTCCATAATCGGAATTAAGTCACAAGCCGCTTTTATGTCAAAATCCATTTTTGAAGTCATATTTGCCTTGCCTTGCCCAGTACCAGAACTATCACCCTGCGCGGGCTTCGTACATAATAATTTTATAGTCTCAAAAACAGCATTAATCTTATCACATAAATCAATATATCGTGCAAATAGTTCTGCATTCTCTACCTGAAGAAGTGTAGTTTCTTGAATCTGTTTACATAAACTGAACAACTTCTGACTCTTACCAAAATTAATCTCTATTATCCTACCTTTAAATCTTTTCTTTCCTTGCCTTTTTAAATAGTTTTGTATTTTTACCAATTCATCATAGATTTGTAATAATTTTTCCGCCATAATATAAAAATACACCCTGTATAAATTCCATCTTACCTATTCTATTTTTAGCCTATCCTTAGCAACGTGAACTAATTGTCACTATACCTAAGAACATTTTTATTACTCATCACTGTCACTCACTGCGTATCAAACGGTGAAACAGTTCTCAGGAATCCGACATCAGTCCTTCTAGGGAAACGTGCACCTTGAACCTTGCACCGACGAAATGTCCCGATGTCACGTTCACAGTTAATACACTCCTTGACGAAACCACCGCAAGCTACCTATGCACCGCACACTAGACATTACAAAGCCGAATCTTCTTCTTCCTCCTTGTCCTTGGACCTCTGAACACGGCGGCGAAAGGACCTCAAACGCTGCAAATTATGGTCGTTGATCTGCTGGGCCATCCACCTCTGGTGACATTTTTTATACAAGCGAAACGCGACGTAGCACAGCAACACAATCATAACAACGCATAGAATCGTCATTAGATAGTTTCCTTTGCTCAAATGATTTCCAATGTCCGAGAGCACCGCATCATTGTTGCCACCTGCAGCATTTTGAGCCACGATGATATCCTCTTTCTCCACTCTTGACTGGCACATCTTGACATAGAATTTTAACCACAGGAAGTACAAAAGAACCGCACGGAAATATTTTCAGTCCACATTATCTATCATAATATAACACAGCCGGGGCGCGAAGGCGACACGAGGCGCGACGCGAGCATCCCCAAATCTGGCAGGGTCGCCATGAGGTGGGGTGCGTTTAAAAGAAACAACTGTTCGGATCCAGAGCTCATTTATTACTAATCAAATAAGGTATTGATCGATCGATCGAACGCACGAGACAATACATAGACATTCATACACACATACGCAATAGATTCTTATACTAAATGGATATGTATTTTATCTATATACTTCATCACCGACCCCGCCGAGGACCCGCACGGTTCCGGCTACGAGGGTCACGCCGCCGCTGTCCATGCCCTTGCTGGACAGCCCGACGCCGCCGACGTCGAGCGCCGCCGCTCCGTCACCCACATACGCGACCGTGTTGACGACGCCTCCGTCACCGAAGCCGCGTACCATCCGCCCGACACCGCCCACGCCCGCCCAGGACGCGGGCAAGAAGACACCGCCGCCTGCACCCACGGCTACCATGAAATTGACGGGGTGTACGAAGAGGCCGCCGCCGATAGTGGTCGATCAGCTTCCTGAATGGGGCCGCCACTTCGGCAAGCTGAAGGAACAGCTCGGCCACGTGCCAAACGTGCGACCCTACGGGTCCACAGGGTTTAGATTCCTGGCGAAAAGCGAACAGGAATTCCGCGTTTACCAGCGCTACCTTACCGCGCTGGAGGGCTCCGGAACCGGGATTACCTGGTTCGCTTACGCACCCCGGAAAGAGCGACCACTCAAGGTCGCCATAAGAGGCCTTCCGGTCAACACGGACCCGGAAGACATCAAGAAGGAGCTGACCACCCTGGGCTACGAGGTGGACTACGTGCGCCCCATCAAGGCGCGCGGAGGACGCCCAGGGTGCATCTTCTTCGCACAGATGACCCGCACGCCAAACCTCACCCCGGACATCTACAACATCGAAGAGTTGTTGAACATGCCCGGCGTGAAGATCGAGGGATGGCGTGGCAAGCAAGGACCGCCACAGTGCCACCGCTGCCAGCAGTTCCGGCACAGCAGCCGACACTGCCACCGCAAGTTGGTGTGTGTCGTCTGCGGCGGCGAGCACGCCGCCCGGGACTGTCGGCGCCCCCGTGAGCAGCCGGCCACCTGCGCCAACTGTGGCGGGGCACACCCCGCCAACCACCTTGACTGCCCCGTACTGCGCCGTGAAGTGCGGAACAAGAGAGCGGGCACAGCGCCTCTTACGAAGCCCGTCGACCTGAAGAGGACGGAAGCGGCACCGCAGGGAGAGACCAACGCGGCTGGATCTCTCATGGCGGCCGCCAACGCCCCAGCAGGATCGACGAAGAAGCGGCAGCCGAGGAGGCGGAGGAGGCGAGCATTGCCCCCGCCCCCTCAGGACGTGGAAGAGCCGGGCCAACCACGTCATGTGCCACCCACGGGTCAGTTGGGAGCGGTCGGCACCCCTTTGGGTGAACCTCAGGGGGAGAAGCCGAAGCCCCAACCGGCCCCAAGACCACAGAGGAAAAGAGCAGCCGTCCTTGAAGAGGACAGACAGGTCCTGATACTAGCTATCAGGACCCTCACTGATGTTTTGGCCGCGCTCCGTGAAGGCGAAGACGCGGCCCCCATCATAAGTTCTAGCCTCCAGCGCCTGATGTCGTCCTTCGGCGATGTCACGACCGCCATGGGCGGCCTGGAGGCTAAGGCTCTCAGATAGTCTGCTCAGGGTGGTGCTGTCAAGCACAGCCTGACGTGGCCATCGCCTGTCCACATCCACTACTCCATGTCGAGTAGTCAGGATCGTGGGCACGCACGATGAGCCCAGGAAAGCCCGGCACCTGCCGCTTACTCGGATTGGACTGCTGCCTTGGGACCCCCACGTGAGAAGGACGAGGCAGCCACACCAGGACATGACCACCAGGGGACGAGCCGCCGCTGGCTGACGGGCACTAGCTGGGCCTCCCCCAATGGGGAATCACCCGGCTGGTACGACCTCGCCGCGGCGTGAAGTCCTCCTGGCACCCGGACACCCGCCGCACTTACCCAAGTGCCCCCCATCGCCCCGCCTGTTTTAGCAGGCGGCGATTTGAGCCCACGCCCATGAGGCCATCGCCTCGAAGGCGTCTCCCCGAAGACGAACTGAACTGACTGACCCACCGAGAATCAAACCCGGAACCTTCTGCGTCACAGGCAGTCGCACTACCACTGTCCATATCGGTCGTCTAACACTACACTACAAATTGATTCACGCTCAATGGTCGTTAGGTACCGACAGCGACAGTCTCGTTCCGTGTGACAGCGGGTAGGCGAGTGCTTCACAAATGTTTGCGAGGATGTTTGTACTGCGTCAATTAAACCGATATTGCTTACTCGGTAGCCGTCGGAAAAACATCGCCGCTCGAAATAACGCTCCTTGGACAAATAACCAGTGCACTAGTGGATACGTGTGTAACCGCTGATACAAGTCCAAATTGCGAGACTATATGGCGAATCCCGCTTTTACCGCACGTCGCTGCGCATTTTTTGCGCATCCGTAACGCATGCGCCTGTCAGATGTAAAAAAAATCCCTATACCTACTTAAAACTTATGTTGACGCAGCATCAGGTTCCCAGATTCATACGTCGGACATTGTAAGGCAACACTTGGAAGTTTTTGTATATTCCTTGCATCTGACAGACGCATGCGTTACGGATGTGCTAAAATAGCGCTCCGTTGTCCGTTAAGTTTTTTGAGAACCACCTAAAAATTTATACGGACTTTAATCTTGACCAGTTGATTTTCGATGAATAATGTTTTCATCTAGTTATGAATTTAAAAAAAAAACTAAAAAAAAAAAAATCTTTATTTCAGACTTTTACATCCATAGCTTAGGTTTCATAACAATTAATTATAATGAATTTAAATTATATTATTACAAAATTACAGGTACGGGTTTATAATATGCATGTATTGGTGCACATTTGTCCAGTGCATCAAGAAGGGGCTGTCAAGTCTATCAGCAACCATGCTCAGGATGCCGTTGGCACTGCCCCGCAATCTTTGCAGCGCTGCCGCGCATCGTTTGCGGATCATCGCGTGGAAGTCATCGACATGAGCATCCGCAAACATGCCCGACGCACTGCAATATCGCGGCAGCGATTTAAGGGTTAGGATGCTACATATACACTCTAGACGAGACGAACCTTACGACGGGTCTTAAGAAATACGAACAAATGCATTACCTTTACAGCAGCAGTCCATAGCTGGACATGGACCTTTTCCTAACTTTAGGGTATTGCCATACCCACTACGCTTGGCAGGCGGATTGGCGAGCGCAGATTAAGATATTTAATTCACATGGAGCGCTGCTGCCTATTCGCTGGACAATTATCCCTTTTTACGACACACACGCGTAGAATCGGGGTGATGCTATTCTGAGTCGGCATCACACGGTAGGTAAATAATGCATTCGTGAGACAAAACGATTGTGCATTCAATAAGTAGGAGGGAGTTGTGAGAGGAGCCGTCTGCGATAATTAAAGGTATTCTTGGAACGAAGCCTGCGCCTTGATTTGCGTAATTACCGACACGGTACACTTACCATCATACACACAGGCACCGCCATTGGTATCATTTATCTATTTGTTTAATTTATTTATTTTAGCATCACCCCATTTCCCGTGAATGTCGTAAGAGGCGACTGAGGGCCTTGAGGGTTTCAGGTGTATTACAACTTTTAGGCGACAGGCTGACAACCTGTCACTATAGTGATACACAAAATTAACTCAAACGGCCCTCTATATTTGTCAGACATGGCGATAGCGATCGTATTTTTACGGCCGCTAACGCTCTGCCTACCCCGTAAGGGATAAAGGCATGATTTATGTATGTATGTATGGTTAATTTATTGTACACAAAAATAGATATAGGACAAGTGGACAAAGAAAAAGGACACAACAGCTACTGCTTATTTCTAGAAAGAATTTTTTTACAGCAGCCCTAGTAAAATGAGATGGCAATAAATGAGACGCGGATAAGACCTGCATAATACTTACTTGTCATAAAAATGAGAGTAATCATAATATTATAAAATAACGCAAAATGAGATATTATCATTCATTATCCTTGCCTTATCCCGTTTCTCTGTCGGGGTCGTCTACCTAACCTCGGGGATTTGACGTGGAACCAAGCTTTTATACAGAGCGGCTGCAATCTGACCTCTGCAACGCGAAGGCTAACCTGACCCGAATCCTTGGTTAAATTACATTCGAATATCATGTGTATCCAAATTTTATTTTGAAAATTTTTCTTCACCATAAGAGCAGCCGGAATATGACTTGAGTAAAAACACATTGGTACATGGCGTGGATCGAACTAGTGTCTCACGATTGTAAGACCGGTGTTCCAACCACTTGGCCACCGATGCCATTGATATCATGATGCCAATAGGAAATTTTCTCTGCGACTAAAATAAACTGGTGAGCAGTATGTATCACGAGCAAATTTGGCTTCGCTTCGGGATCTAATTTTCGAGGCATGTCATCGAACATCCCAAAATAGTTGGCTTAATTAAGTAATTTAAACCAACCACAGAGCAGAGGTAGTTAACGCCTTAACAGTTTTAACGTTGTAACTTTTGAAGCACGTACGAGTAATTATCCTTCCCAGAACAATTCCTAAGCCCAGTTCAGTCCGATCCGTTCTTCCTAGAACAACACCTAAGCCCAGTCTCGCCACAAGGGCGTAATTGGGCTGGTTGTTTGAACAACCAATCAATTCTTTTCGGGTGAGCTCGTGCTCTCCACCAAGCCGACAGGCGTAGTTTTAATGACCCCGGGGCCGTATACGTACAGTCCAACACAAAAAAAAATATAGGTAAAATAAATAGGTATATTAGTATGTTGTACACGTCAACTGCCTCACTTTATGCCATCTCACTACCCTAGGTCTGCTGGAAGAGATTTCTTTTTAGAAATAAGCTGACCTGTTGTGTATTGTTCTTAATGTTATGTACTTTGTGTTATATTGTGTACAATAAATGGTTTAATAATAATAAAAAAAATCGTGGAAATCACTTCAGAAGAAATTGCATTGCGCAAAACGCGTTTATTTCGCGTTCTTGACGATAACATTTTGACAAAGACATATTTTGTAAAAGGGTGAGTGGTGCTAGGGCGTATAGACTCAGTAGTTTTTATTTACTGAAATACCGCCGAGACAAAAGAATGTGGCATCTCGGCTTTTGGTATCCACTAAAATAGAATAATGCGCGTCTTGTAAATCTAATTATTTTGGACATATAACATTACTACTACGACTTTTCGTAGCTTTCAAACTATAGGAATAACAAGAACTGTACGTGTTGTAGCAAAAAAACTGCCACAAAACTTGCTTGCTACGTAATTGATAAGGAAAACTAAGTCCATTTTCACCTCCTAAGAAAATCCAAGACACTTTGTCAACACAAACACATGAACAAACTTCGTAACTTAATTCTTTTCCTCATGCGACGCAAGCGTCTCTTCTAAGCGACGCTCGCCCAGACCCCTGCTAGTTGGGAACCTCGTGGGACGTCATGCGAGTTTGACATCTCTTCGTTTATTGCCACTAGAACTTTTGTCTTGAGGGAGTCGGAATAAAATTACAGCGGTGAGGCGACGGATCTTGGCTGGTAACTTGCTGAAAGAGAGTCGTGTTTGTTATTGGAACGCTGAAGAAATATAAACAAGTTTCATTATCATTATTTATTTGCTTCAGGCATGGTGATAGGATGTTAACAACATAGTTTAAGAACATGTTTGGCCAGTGTAAAGGCATCCAAAAACATAAATTTAAATTAAACCAATATCAAAAT
Source organism: Keiferia lycopersicella (assembly GCA_029255805.1). NCBI lineage: Eukaryota > Metazoa > Arthropoda > Insecta > Lepidoptera > Gelechiidae > Keiferia > Keiferia lycopersicella. The sequence goes on from JARACZ010000018.1 coordinate 3,227,523, forward strand.
TAAAATTAGAATAAGATAAGAATAAAGAAAATACAACAAAACAGTCACAGAACAAAAACATACACAGATTTAATTAAGTCTTTCAATCAATTCTATATAATGTCAATTTTAGTTTCAGAATTCTTCTAAATGAGTGCTTAGAGATGAATTGCTTCGCATAGTTTAGTGCCGGAATTTTGGATCGTTTCATTATACAATTAAATTTTTTTTGCGGAACTTGTCCCATCTCATACCACAGAATAAATTATAGTACTAGTGCCCATACCAGACATTCAACACAATCAGCAGTTAAGGGGTCAGCTAAAAATGGTATTTGCAAACAGTTCCTAAGTTTATCCAGTCTATGTTGACCCCTTATAGGTATATATGATGTTGTTCGGGCGCGCTTAGATCCTATAAGTCAAACTTCTAACCTAATAATAATCAATCACCTATAATTTAAATTTAATCACCTAACCAAAACTTAAATTAGGGTTCATATTAATCACAAATGTCTCTTAATATCAATTTCAGTTAACGATTAGTTTGGTTATACTGCCATTAATCAGACTAGTGGAAATTCGTTAATTTCAGGAGTTACTATGCATATCAGTTAAAGCAATTAATTACTAAGTAAGTCTCCATTTCTACCTGTGGGTGCCGTACAAGGCGATTAAGGAATGGAGAGTTGTCCAATACAACATGCACTACGCTCGCCAATACGCCTGATACCCCTCAATTGGGAGAGGCATATAAATATAAAACAATTTTAATTTTAACTTTGAGCATATTTTACTACAAGTAGTGCATTTTTATAAAGTTACTTACGTTATTGTTTTTCTTAAAAGTTCTACAACTTTTATGCATAAATGAATATACAATTTAAACCACTTAGATATGACGAAGTTTTCCAATACTTTCTGTATATTCTTATTTAGTTACGAGAATAATGTTTTAGAAGATTATTGCCAAGGGTCTCATACCCTTATTAGGTAAGTCCAGAGTATTATTAAAATGAAATATATATATATATATATATATATATATAAATATATATATATATATATATATATATAAATATATATATATATATATATGCAGGGTGTAAAAATATTAGCTGCAAATATTTTAAGGGGAAAAACAACCCATTACACACAACTTCTGCTATTCACCACACTTTTCACTCGAAGTTGGAGAAACCTTAGTCCAGCAGTGGACTGGTTCGACCATATGTGATTGGTATGAATATCGTGTAACCTTGAGTTGATAAGTCTACAATGAGACTTAACTGCAAAAAATCCTCTTAAACCACATACACCAGAAACAATTTAAAAATGTTCTATCTAAGTAATATTAATTTGTTGTAGTAGTAAGCTTTAAGTTAATATTAGCGGCGTGTCATAGCTATGCAACAATAAATTGAAATTCGATACATATTGAGATATCGACGCCCAAATATATCGATACTATCGAAAAATCTCGGTATCAAATATCGAATCGAAAGGCCTTGCGAATCCCCAAAAATGAGAAAAATTTTGTATTAGCAACATTGGCAACACTGACAGTAATAACACTTTTTTTTTTCATAATCTTAAAGATTTATTTAATGTTCCAAAAATATTATATCCTGGGCGATGCCGGTACAGAAAAGCATCATCCCTTTTCTACCCGTGGGTGTCGTAAAAGGTGACTAATCCTAAAAGTGGGTAGCAGCAACATCTTGCACTGTGCTCGCTAATCCACAAGGGCACCTGCCAATCGTGGTGAGTATGGCAATACTGTGCGGATGTATCAATAATATTATTGATATTTTTTGTCCGAATACTAGGTCGATATCGACTGAACTCTTTATAGGTCTATTGATACCAATATCATCATTCTCCTTGCCTTACCCCGTTCTCTGTCGGGGTCGGCTACGTAACCTAGGGGATTTGACGTGGAACCAAGTTTTTACACAGCGCGATTGCCATCTGACATTTGCAACCCGAAGGCCAACCTGGACCCGAAAACTGAATTTCGGCATACGCTACTCCGGAAAAACACATGTTCGACATAACTGAATTAGACATTACGTTACTTCGACAATAGACGTGTTCGACACCACTGAAATAAGATATGACTGAATTACGACACGCCAGAATTTCGACGTTATTTAATTTCGACAATACTGTATTCTGACATAATAGAATTTCGATAGCACTGTTTTTAGACGTGACAGAATTTCGACGCTAGTGTAGTTCGACTGGAGATGATAAAATTTGTAATCCAACTTGGAAAACAAGCAGTAAGCCAACTTGCTCCTTTTCTAGGTTACGTCACATTCTAATATCATCATAAATTACTGTATTAAATAAAGAAGTATCGTATCGTATCTGAATTCGATAATTTAATAAACTATGCAACCCTAGTCATCTGGCATCTGTAGCGACAATGTTGCGGGGTTATTGCGACCGCACTTCTGAGCTGCACAAGTTACAAGCTAATAGTATGTACCAGTACATTCTATCAAAAACTACAAGACGTAAAAAAAAATTGCTGCATATATTTTAAGGGGTAAATCAGCTCATGAAACTGAACAACTTTTCCCAAGGAACATAGGTCGATTTATTAAAAAAAATTGGGCCTTTCAAACAAAATTACTAACCGACCAAGTCAAGCGTACAAGCATTTTAAAATGTGGGGATTGAACTCAAGACCCTCAGCACAGTAGACAGGGATACTATCCACTGACTTACTAACAGAAAAAGGGGTAGAAGCGAGTAAAATCTTCTTGTTTTCTATAACTTGGCCCACAACCAAGTATGATCACAAAATTGTCTCCGGCGGTACTGCGCGGTATACGAACGCAAATGTAAATTAATCTATCCGTCATTGCAATGTAAAGATTTTAATGCAGAATAGTTTATAGATATAAACGAAATTTTTGTCAGACGTGGTGATAGCGACCGTATTTTATACGGCCGTTGACGCTCTGCCTACTCCGAAAGAGATAAAAGCGTGATCTGTGTATGTGTATAAACGAAAATATTTTTGTACGTCTCGGTCTCTGGGAAAAAGAAGAACCCAAAAAACTGAAATAGAAATTATTCAATTTCAAAATCTTTACATACATACATCACGCCTTTGCGGGCTTTCCCTTGCGGGTTAGGCAGAGCACTAACGGCCGTAAGAAAACGGTCGATCAAAATCTTTAATGACTTAGATAATTGGAAATCAAGACTAATTTCACTGTAACACTAAAATTTACCGGGTCATTGGACGACTCTATTTCCCACAACAAAAGAGACACTAACGAATGAGTACCGCCACCAATTGCTACGAGAACCTTTATCGTAGACAACAGCTACGCCGTAGCTGGCCTACAACGCAGTATAGTATGAATGAAGCTATTGCATTTATTTGCATTTTTTCTCAGAAATAACTTTTTTGTAGTCTGATTGAAGCCAGTTACCTTTTCTTTGAAACTCGTATTAGGTCACAGGTTTGATAAGCACCCACTATGATTGTAGATGATGGATCGCACACTTAACGCACAACGGATCGCTAAAATATCGCAGCAGTCTGTTAGATCCATACTAGAAACGTCACTCCCTATGCTAAAACCGCACTCGACGGACGTCGCTGCGTTTTCGCTGCGTCGACAGCGGTTGAGCGGTTTTAATGTAGGGATTGATATTTCTAGTATGGATCTGACAAGCCGCTGCGATATTTTAGCGGTCCGTTGTGCGCCTTACACTGGCTATACCCAAACACTACGAACAGAAAGTACTCGTAGGTGGCCAATTGGTTAAGACACCGGTCTTACAATCGTGAGACCAGAGTTCGATCCCCGCCATGTACCAATGTGTTTTTACTCACTTACATTTACTGACCGCTCTTTCTGTGAAGAAAAAACACCGTGATGAAACCAACATTCATATAAAATTTGAAATTAGATTATATTTGAACGTGACTTAGCCTAGGATTCGGGTCCAGGTTACCCTTCGGGTTGCAGAGGGCAGATGGCAGTCGCTCTCTGTAAAAACTTGGTTCCACATCAAACCCCTAGGCTATCTAAGCCGACCCCGACAGAGAAACGGGAAGGAGAATGATGCACATTTAAACACTATTAATGCAGTAGTCAGTATTCTGTTTGTGACAGGTTGTCAACTAACTGTCCACATACGGCTGGTGTGTTTGTGTTTTCATGCGTCTGATAGGCTTCGTTAAATAGTCAATTAACTACGTGATCATGCCCAACTGACCGTAACTCAGGCCATTGTGATCAGAATTAGATGAATACAGATTATTGTTTAGTTTAGGGGAATAGGCAGCGTTTGAAGGCTAGAAAAGAATCGAAAAAAAGTTTCACGTACAAGTATGAAATCTATAAGGTGTAATTATTAGCTGCAAATATTTTAGGGGTGAATCAGCCGATGAAACTGAACAACTTTCCCCAACGAACATAGATCGAAATACGAAAAAAAATTTTGGACCTCCCATACAAATTGACTTGTTCGGTCGGTAGTCTTGTATGGGAGGTCCAAAATTTTTTGTCATATTTCGACCTATATTCCTTAGGGAAAGTTGTTAAGTTTCATGGGCTAATTCACCCCTTAAAATATTTGCAGCTAATATTTTTACACCTTGTATAATTTCTGAACCAAACTGATATATACATACACATCACAACTTTATTTCTTGCGGGCTAGGCAGAGCGTGATGCCGGCTTAGAATAGCATCACCCCACCTCCTTCCCGCGGGTGTCGTAAGAGGCGACAAAGGGACTCGAGAGTATTGGTGTATTACAATTATTAGGCGACAGGCTGACAACCTGTCACTATGGTAATACACATGTTTTCTGAAATAATCTTGGAAAACAATCCTCAAAAATGTCAGACGTGGCGATAGCGACCGTATTCTTACGGTCGTTAACGCTCTGCCTACCCCGCAAGGGATAAAGGCGTGGTATATGTATGTATGTATGTAGGCAGAGCGTTATCGGCCGACAAATCGATGGGTGAAAACGAGAAGGTCGTAACCAGTAAAAAGGTCGTAACCAACTAAGGGCACGCCCCTGATCAGCTGATTTTTCTCTATCGAACGGTCCGGGTCTCGTTGCTCTACGACAACATTTTTTTTCTAATTTGGGTTGCATTATGAAAAGTTTTCAGAATTTTTTTGTCGTAAGCCGGTCAAAAACCAGTGTTTTTGAGGCTTTTTGATTTACGCCAAATCAATCTTAGGTATTACCAATCTAGGTCTAGTTACACCCTTCTGGTGGTATGAAAATTTTACCATACTTTTATTTACGCCGTTCATTGTTGTTGACAGTTGATTGCTTACCTGATACTGATGAGGAAGATTAGATTAGATAGAATAGATTAAAAATATACTGACATTTGATCTCGTTTTTAGGTTAGGTAGTAGTTAGTTGAATGACTTGGCAATCGCACTGAATGTATTAATTTTAATATGTATTACACGTTAACCTTCTGTTCTAGTGCGATGGCTAAGCCATTCAATTTATTGTAAACATTAAAATAAAATAATGCTTATTAACTAATTACGTAAGTAATTAAGATAGATCTCTTAAGTGGGGAATGAACAAATTGATAGCCGACTTGGTTTCAAATGGATCTCATACCTTTTTACGGTTGAACAGCTCATTTAGTCCATTGAATAAAAAGTTCTAGAGTGCGAGAGTTATTAACGTAAGATGTTTCTTCGGAAACATTTCAAGAGTCCCTAGGTAATAAACATACTAAAACCCCGGGACACTAGGAGGAGCCCCGGAGTAAGGGGGAGGGGGGGAAAGGGTCATTTTTTTCATTTTTCGCTTGTCTCAATAACGGTACATGTTAGAGAAAAACGTTCAAGGAAAAGTTGAAAGGCCATAAAATTATCTACAAGTTATACCTAAATCACTTTTTCCTATATCCTACCGTTTCTGAGTTACACGCATTAAAAAATGATTTTGGCTCAAACAATTTTCCCATACTACATACCCATGTTTATCACATCAATCAATCAAAAAATATTTCTTTCTTCCATAAAACTCAAATGTGCAACTTGTGAGCGGGACTTATAGATTGCTCTTGATTAGGTCTATCATTGGTAAAATAAACACATTCCTCCATGGAAGCCTTTAGGAAGAATCGATTGTCAAAATATTATATTAGGGTAGTTTTAGTTACTGAACTTGAACTATTTATTTTTTTCTTCACATCTGATTTCATCACATTTGAGTTTTATGGAAGAAAGAAATATTTTTTGATCGATTGATGTGATAAACATGGGTATGTAGTATGGTGAAATTGTTTGAGCCAAAATCATTTTTTAATGCGTGTAACGCAGAAACGGTAGGATATAGGAAAAAGTGATTTAAGTATAACTTGTAGATAATTTTATGGCCTTTCAACTTTTCCTTGAACGTTTTTCTCTAACATGTACCGTCATTGAGACTTAAGCGAAAAATGAAAAAATTGACCCTTTCCCCCCCTCCCCCCACTCCGGGGCTCCTCCTAGTGTCCCGGGGTTTCAGTATGTTTATTACCTAGGGACTCTTGACATGTTTCCGAAGAAATATCTTACGTTACTAACTCACGCACTCTAGACCCCGTTTGGAGGTACTCATTCAATGGACTAAGTAGCGAGACTTGGAATTTTTTTATATATTAATGTTTTTGAGGGGATAAAAGATATTACTTTTAAATACATAAATCGTAGTTTTATTTATAATACTTAATTATTTAACCATTCCTATGCAACTATACTTAACACTTGGACGACTTTATCTAGGTTTCATTACTATTTAGAGATAAGCAACAATTCCATCAGAACTTATTACAGAATATTTTGGAATGGTTCTTGTTTACGACAAATGTATAGCAAAAGTAATTATCTTTCTCACACTTACGTCCTCTAAGTCATGTATGTACTTTTCAGCCATCTTAGATACATCGTATAAAAAGTCTGTAAATGGATAGCTTATTCCGACTGCATACAAATGTGCGAACCATTTACGACCTTTTGTCGGTCAGTTAATTGAAAATCTTAGGGCGTAAGTAGTACAAAAACATACTTATCGTCACTTTAGATTAAAAATTATGTTTTCAAATAAAGGGTATTATTATAACAAAAACATGTTCTAAAAATCAGCTCTAAATAACGCATACTTTTTGAGTTATGAATTAATTTGTGATTTTTTTTTTTCGTTTTTTGGCTCTGGTGTAAAGTTGGCTATTTTTGGTTACGACCTTTTCGTTTTCACCCATCGAAATATTGAAAGCCCTTTCAGATAATAGACGTATCGCCTGTCACCTTAAATTGTAATACACATGAAACCCGAGTCCCTTAGTCGTAAAATGAGGTGATGCTACTCTAAACCGGCACCACACGGCAAACTGATAACACTTTAATTTTATCTTTTATATTGTTCCCGAGCACAGTCACCCTTTTAAGGGCTCTTAAGGTTACGCAAGCGTAGCGTTGGACGCCCTCCGGCCAGATGGACTGATGACTTAAAGAAGACTTGGCTGGTAGCGAATGTTTGGCCAAAACGGGATATTGTTTTTTGTGCTTTCTTTGGGGGAGGTCTACGTCCAGCAGTGGACTGCTATAAGCTGATGTGTAGTGTATTCGTGTGATGGTTAATCTCTATAAGATACCCTAAATAGGCGTAAGGTATATCTTTTAACAACATAGAGGTTTTTTAAGAATTAGGACCGTTTTATTTATCGTTCCTGTAAATAATACCTCATTGTTCAGAAATAAGACCTAAAAGAAAAGTATACTCCCTTTGCTTTAACATCTTGAACAGTATATCTTAACTTCATGCCTGTAATATGAACAACGTCTGTTTCCTAATCAAAAAGTATTTAAGGCGAGTGATGCCGCAGAACTAGCGCCAAAGATGAAAAATAACGACTTTTCATCTAAATTCGCCAGAATGCGTTTTGTCCTAGTTCTAAGTGTTATTTGCAAGCTAAATCAAAACCTGCAATAAAAGTTGTTGGCTGTGTCAAAGTACGAATAATCAACATCATCATTGGCCTCACACGTCTGTGACAGACGATTTAATCAGTGTCTGAGGCAAGACTTTTCGTGGCTATATAAGCCAATGCGGGAGCGGCATGACTTTCCGCACGCTCTACAAGTGAAGGTGGTATTATAGACTGGAACATGCATGTTTAGGTGTCGTTTTTGCCTTTTGTTGGCGAGACCAGAGAACCAGGCGTCGTCGTGAGACTTACGCCCATCATATACACGCTTTCGCCATTCGTCCCTATCCTCAGCAAGCTTCTCCCAGCTTTGATGGTCAATGTCAAACGCAGCCATATCCCGCTTGGCGCAATCTTTGAAACGCAGCATGGGTCTTCCAACCCCTCTTTTGGCGTTAGCTACGGCACCAAGCAGGACACGCCGCGGTAGACGCGAAGATTCCATTCGGTGCACATGCCCTAGCCACCGCAAGCGTCTCTGCTTGAGCAGGCGGTAAAGCTAGGCAGCTGTGCACAGCACGAATAATACTCATGTGATAACTACTGCTATAGCGGCGGCTTTTGGTATTAATTTCTATAACCTTAATCACCACCGTGTTTTGCCGTGTGATGCCGGCTTAGAATAGCATCACCACGCATCCTTCCCGCGGGTGTCGTAAGAGGCGATTAAGGGACTCCAGAGTATTTATTGGTGTATTACAATTTTTAGGCGACAGGCTGACAACCTGCCACTATAGTGATACACATGTTTTCTGAAACAATCTTGGAAACAATCCTAAAAATGTCAGCCGTGGCGATAGCGACCGTATTCTTTCGGCCGTTAACGCTCTGCCTACCCCGCAAGGGATAAAGGCGTGATATATGTATGTATGTACGTATGTTAATCACCACAAAAATTTCGTAGTTTGTACCAAAATCTTGTGTAAGGACATTGTGATTGATGTATCCACGTGTACCTCGTGCACGAAGAGATATGAGTTTATTTTTAAACGAACTAGTATAACTCATTATGAAAAAAAACAAGCAACTTCTAAAGAATCAGCGGGCCACGACAAGTGTCAGCTGATTAAGACAGCCTTCATCGGGGGGTCGACAGCTCACACACGCCCGCCCGTCAGCTGTGATTGCCGAACACTGAGCAACAGTGTTCTAAATGTCCAGTGCCAAAGCCCTGATTTAAATAACAAGTCAGTCATTTTGCTTTAGAGACATAATGAGATATGATTGTGGCATAAAGCGGCGCTAGTTCTGCATCACTGCTCACCTTAAGGTCAATTTGAATTACTAATTTCGCTGGTTGTTCACAACAGAAGAGGGGGCGCCACCGTAACATTAATTGCTTCAGAGAGGCCTTTTAAGTGCAAGAAAATTTTAAGCGCAGTCCACACTGGTTATGATAAAATGAAACTCTTGTTATCTACTCGTACATGATCGACTGGCACCATAGTTTACTACTGCTCGCTACTAAGAACTAAACGAATTCATTTTTTATGTTCACTGTACATCATGACAGTTTACTGAACGCGTAGGTGGCGAATAGCTGCAGTAGGCTAAACGCGCGAGCAGGTAAAGAGCGAGTTGGCGAATCGCGCCGGTCGGCGAAAGGCACAAGTTGGCTTATCGCGCATACTCCGATATTTGAGGAACAGTTTTCCCAGAATGAGGCCGTTTTCCGCTGAGACAGAGAATCAAGGCGAAAATTCATGCTTAAATGAGTAATGCATACTCATTGTTTAAAACTATATAATTAAATTTTATACTTTGTATACATAATATAAAATTTACACTTTACTATACTGACTTTATTTTACTGACATATATGTATGTCAGTGGTAGTAGTGCCCGTGGTACAGAAAAAAGCGTTATTGGCCGAGATACACACTAAACTTACATTATTTCGCGGACTGTGATTGAGCAGCGATAGCCCAGATGTAGGTAAGAGGCGGCGTCGCTATTACTAACGACTAAAGTCGCTGGTTCAAATCCAAGAAAGAATGCGAAGAAATAATATGCAAGTTTTGCAAAAAGAATAGTCATTTCTAACTGACTCTTTAAATCCCCAATTTAAAGTAACTTGTTTAAAAATCTCAGTAAAATATTAATACAACTCAAAATTATGAAATTGTTTACTTTTGATAAAGTAACGTAATTTGTCTCTGTATCTTTAAGGTAATTAAGTAAGTTAAATTTGTTTAATGAAAAAAGGAGTGGGTTTAGTAATTTTAGTAACGCAATTTCTAGACCACAATTAATTGTTCTCATCTACGTTTGCGTTTTGAAATATTTCTAGGATAAATGTTTTAATTAAATAAATAAAAAAGTATTAATAAAAGATGTTTTCTAAAAGAAGTCCATCAAGTAACTATAGTTACATAGTTGTACAATAGAGACATTAATCTGTGTAAGTATAGCTACATAGACGCTTAATTGGGTAGCGAACTATTAACCGACTTAAAAAAAAGGAGGTTCGCAGTATGACCTGTATGTATGTATACGTTTATCCGTATATGTTTGTCCACGATTATCTCGCAATTGGATAAAACAATATTGATACGGTTTTCAGGGAAGGTTTCAAGCATATAAACCGACAAAAAATGGGGGTCGCACTTTTTACGTCCGTTCAATGTTGCTATTCGTACAGCATTTCGTACAAATTTCATTTTGTTTGACCCAAGATACCACACTGACCACATTGGTCGGAGTACTTGCCACGTGTGACCAAGGCTTTAGAAGTGGCAAGTTGCGAAAAAGCAGTAGCAGATTCATTTGGCATGTAGATTCGGTGCGAGACCGCGTCTGGCTGATACAATTATTACGCCGTCTTGTACTATGCTAACGATATGCTAAATACCGACTGTGGGTGACGGTTCCAGGGATTGTTTTTATGTTACTTTACTTAGTCAACTGATGATGATCTCTCCGACCGATTTCGGCCATGGCGACCACTTCGACTCCAACCCAGTTATGATGCGCAACCGTGACGACAAAATGATTCATTCGTTTTGATAAAATCCATACGATTTGACACTTGTGAAGTCTTCTCGCCCGCGAGATAAGTCTCTATACTGTGCGCATCATAAAGGGGCTAATCAGATCAGCGCTAATGCGCCCGAAGATGGCACAGTGTGGACACGTGACTAATAAAGTTTACTAGATTTACGCGCAGCTCATGCTTTTCAATTTTCCCGTGAGAATGACATGTTTCCCGTTGTTACGAATTTTTCGCCATATTTACTCTATCTTTATAGCAAATGTGATCTAAGCTGCTTGAACGTAATTACATACACATACCTACATACATAAATTCTGATTCACAATAGTAAATACACGTCTAGACCCGTTTTGAGGTACTTACTGTTCGGTGAAGATCTTTGCCCAACGTTCCTGGTGCATCTAACAAACATGCCATGTTTCTCGGCATGGTGTTACATTACGCGGATAGCACACTTAACGCACGACGGAGCGCTAAAATATCGCAGCGGTCTGTCAAATTCATACTATAAATGTCACTCCCCATACTAAAACCGCACTCGAAGGACGACGCTGCGTTAGCGCTGCGTCGACAGCGGTTAGCGCTGCGATGTTTTAGCGCTCCGTCGTGCGTCAAGTGTGTGATCCGTCTATGATAGTTAATTTACTTTGTTTAGACTAACATTATAGCGGGTATTTCTTATTGATATACTCAACTTATTTTACGTCTCGTTGAATATCTAATTCGATTACCTACACAGGCAAAATTCAATATGCATAATGGAGAAGTGACGAAATTCCAATCCTTCCGAAATCCAATTAATCGCTGAACTTTTCACTCGCTCGTTCGGAAATTTCTTAATATTCAAAATTCAACGGGTTCCCAAGTTTCTTTAGAAGAATTTCAATAATTGTCATCGCATTGATTGCGAAAATTCTTTCTTCGGTACTAATTGTGCATGTTCTTTCTTCCAATTCGATCCACCGATTGATACTAAAAACATGATTAGGATTTGTTCTTACCCGACTGCTTCAGAAGCAGGTTTATGTATTAATTTAATGGATAAGTACGTAAATCTAAATCTAAATACAGTCAAAACGGCTAAAGTACAGCCGTTCGAATAGGCCATATTTGACAGCTGTCAAACCAATACTAAAGGATTTGTCTACAAAGAAAATTAGACCTTACGTCAAGGTATTCACATGAATTTGACAGCTGTCAAATATGGCTTATTAGAACGGCAATAGTTTAGACGGAAACGGAGACAAAATTATGTCCATGAAATGTTAATTTAACTCCACAGAGCGAATAACACGACACATTTTGAACGCAAAATATACCTTTCACATTGTCTGAGAACATGCAATTTTCGGCAAACTGTTTTCAATCCACCTATTTTGTACAGGTTGTAAAAAAAAAATTTACACCTTACATGTAACAATGCACTCTATACTACGGGGCGTCGGTGGCCAAGTGGTTAGAACACCGGTCTCGCAATCGTGAGATCCGAGTTCGATCCCCGCCATCTACCAATGTGTTTTTACTCACGTATATCTACCGACTACTCTTACGGAGAAGGAAAAAATCGTGATGAAACCCTCATTAAAATAAAATTAGAATTCAGATGATATTTGAATGTGACTTACCCTAGGATTCGGGCCTGCCTTCGGGTTGCAGAGGTCAGTTGGCAGTCGCTCTGTGTAAAAACTTGGTTTCACGTCAAATCCCCTAGGTGAGAATGGGATAAAGCAAGGAGAATGACATACATTTAATACTATACGTAACAATATTATTTTATTATAAACTAAGTTTACATTTTACAGCATCAATGGCGTTGTTCACTGCATTTCCGGTTTCCGGCTCAATTTTTATTTTCCTCTGCTCTTCCGGGATTCTATCTCCCATATTTAAAAACCCGTCTGGACCATAAATTATATTTACGTTCGGCTCGCAGAGGCCCCGCTATAAATGTCATCGGGCGAGGTAAACTGCACGCCCGGGAGCGTAGTGTATCAGCTGTCGATTCTAAATTGGCCCGATTTATAAGAAGAACACGAGTACGATACGGCCAGAAATATGACCGATGTGGAAGTGCGGCTGCCTGTGAAGGTTTCGGGTTCGATTCTCGGTGGGTCATTCGCAAAGTTATTATACCTATTTATCTCTTTGAGAATTTGTTCCTAATCTGGTTACGAATATGCGTGTTTGATTGTGAGAGTATAAATGTCATCGGGCGAGGTAAACTGCACGCCCGGGAGCGTACTGTATCAGCTGTCGATTCTAAATTGGCCAGATTTATAAGAAGAACACGAGTACGATACGGCCAGAAATATGACCGATGTGGAAGTGCGGCTGCCTGTGAAGGTTTCGGGTTCGATTCTCGGTAGGTCACTCACACAGTCGATACCTATTTATCTCTTTCAGAAGTTGTTTTCAGTCTGGTTACGACATTGCGCGCTGAACCGTAACTGTCCGTAAGAAGGATGCTTCCGTGTTTCAGATGGCATTTAAAGCCATAGGTACCAGTTGCTGTCTATGACTACTTAGGCGGCGGTCTTAAACAACCTTCTCAGGGACCTGCTACTAGTAGGCGGTTGAAAAATTGTCGGGTTAATCGGGTCGTTGGAGAACTCGGTGTCCCACACGAAAAGAAAACAGCTAGAAGGTATCGTGTAATATGGGGTTCTTTTTGAGAACAAAAAAAAACTAGTATTCCAAGTACTCGATAGACGGCGTTAAACCGACTATGTTACTAGATTCTAGTATAGATTCCAAAGCCAAAAGATAAAAAAAAAACCGTGCAACACTGACTGACAGTCTGGCATGCTGCATGACACTTTCATTCCAAATGAGTTTCAAAAAAACAAAAAATAAATATTACGTTCCGTCTTGCGGTAACATACCAAGCACAGCGCCATCTATCCAAGGACTACAATATTAAATAATAAAAAATTCAGACAATGCCTCATTTCAGTGGTGTTGAACACTTTTGTTGTCGAAGTAGGGTAATGTCGAAATTCAGTTTTCGGGTCGTAAATTCCCTATTGAATTATTGTTTTGTCCTTCAATCGCTTTTGCACTGGACCAAAGCATGAGTGGACTGCAGCAAAGTTCGCTTTATAAAAATTTTACCGAAAATTTTGCTAGTGTTGCTATGGTGATCTCAATTTACCAACTTATCGTATTTTATGGAGCGGAAAATTGGTTCCTTTTATTTTTGAGTTTTCGAACGCATTTTTACAAAACTTAAAAAAGGACTGGCTCAGGTGCGGCACAGTTTCGTTGCAAAAAGACATGCCATGCCTGCAGGCTGTGAGTGATATAGTACATACGAGTATAACAGAATAGTCGCGAAAAATATCCAAAGCTGTGGTTTATTCAAAGTCTATGCGATGTAACCGACAGTATGACCGCGAGCTAGATATGGCAAAAAAGGCTGAATCTGGTGCGAATATAGGTATACATAGTAAGTACATCAACCTACCCATCATCATTACTTTATAGAATACTAGCGGCTGCGCCTGCTGTAACTTATTTTCTCGTGGAAATAAGATGTTTTCCCGGCAAGTATTTTATATAAAAACCTTCCTCTTGAATCATTCTATCTATTAAAAAAACCTGCATCAAAATCCGTTGTGTATTTTTAAAGACTTAAGCAAATATACAAACAGACAGACGCGATAAGTGACTTTGCTTTGTACTATGTAGTGATCATTTAAAAAACTTAGAGATCACTCTTGTGGGTAGTTTTAGTTTGATGTGTTAGTTATCATTAACTATTGGACCTAGATTGAAATTTCAGCTAGGTACCTGTGACGTCCACTGTGTCACAGGGGTAAGTCTGAGAGTGAAACAACACTAATATATTGGAATAGGCTGTGAGCGCACGTCCGGCTCGCTTGACTGTCAGATGACAAGTGTCATACCCTCCGGCCGTGCGCCCACAGATTAAACATTTTATTTGCATACCGTCACACCTATCCCCTTTTAACAAATTTAGACCTTGTACATACTCCATATCAATAAACAGGTAATAATCATCTATACACAAAATTCATTAACTAGATTAATCACGACTAGGGAATGCAATTCCACAAGTGCATCTCCGTCCCAATATTTGCATTCCCTAATCAGGGCGTAAAGTAAATTTTGAACTTATTTGGATTTTAAAAATTAAATATTTTCATCTTAACAGCATTTAATAATCATAGTCATTATAATACCACTTTAAACACTCAAAGCTTAAGCATGTTTAATGTCTACAGTTCTATAGAAAATATTAATGTCAGCAATTTATACTGGACTGCACAAACTTAATCTGTCTACCAAAATGATTAATGTCATCACAATAACTTTCACTTTACATTAAAGTTTTTAAATCTCATTCAAATTTCCTGTTCCTTTCCTTTCCTTTTCTAACAAATAAGTTTTCAATATCCGAAAACATATAAAATCTTGTAACAGTAATATTTAATTATCGATAACCTTTGTTCCGCAGTCCACATTGAATTTTAAATATTTCTTTAGGTCTTTGACGTGATCTTTAAATTTAATACAAATTTGATTAAAAATCTTCTCTTATTACATTAACAATACAACACTTTGTTATCACTTCCAAGTAAAAATACTTTAAAGAAGTCGTGCTCCTATACATGAGAGACTAGTAGTAAGTTTATCTCGTTACATGTATCACTAATTCTTTTAATTTTATTACTGTTCCAATAAAATAATTACTGCAGCTATACATCTTATTTTTAAATATAAATTCATAGTAATTAAGTTTATTATTAAATAAAGATAGCAGTACCATAGTCACCTTAGCTTACTTATTATCGAGTATCGGAAATTTTGCCATGGGTAGAAACGAAGGACATTGAATCTATTTTGTATTTTCATCATCCTGTCCTGTACAACAACTTTTACCTGAAGTTCTGACTATAAAATATTTTATCGGAATTATTTAACATATTAAAAATAACCTGTTAGTAATAACATAACAGTTTTGTACGATGTACATGATATTTATTATTTCATAATTTAAGTTTTGCTTAGTCTAGATCATGCACAACATTGGACTTTGATGTTGGCCTAGATTGTTAGATGCATCGACATACGGCCATGCGTAACCTCTTACATTTTAAGTAGTTTTTAAACTAGTGTTCAATAATACGTGGAAACAAATCGGACCATTACATTTTCATTTATCCCGGTTGATCCCGTGATCACTCTTGCATCTTTTACATATTTTTGCATCTATGTTGAACGTGTAGCTGCATTTACACTCAACAAGTTTCTTGTGCAAATGTAATCAATAGTTGATTACGCACCCAGGCATGCAACCCATCAACAACAACCGAGGCTTCCAACGCCCAAGCGGAGCGAGGGCGGTACCTTTCCGAAGTTGTTAACGATGTTACATCCGCGGCACGTGCACCGCCTTACATATCGAATGAAAAGCGATAAATACAAGAAAACGATCCATAAATGATGATTGTATCGTCTGGTACTCAAAATGCACCACAAAACTTTCATTTTTATGATTGAAAAACATTGAATTAATGTGAAAGAAAAGTATCCCAACATAAAACAGAAATTTCCCTGACCGTAGGGATATTAGTAATTTTTACCTTTGCCACTGTAATACTGAGCAACAATTTGACAAACTCATCTATTGAGGTCACAAAAATACAGATAAAAATATAATATCTGGCGTCAAGCAACGCAATTCGCAGCGGCCAGTTCGAAACTTAAAATCGCACACAACCAATTGGATGCAATGCAACTCCTATTAAAAATAAGAAGAAATTTACTTTAACTCTTTAACTGTCGCGATTCCACCGGCTCCCCCTCCAGTTCCATATTCAAAATTACTAACAGGCCCAGTTTTAAAACATCGCCTGCAAGCCGAACCCACAGGTCGGGTTCCCCGTCAGCAACGACCCACTTTCACAGCATGAGATATGTAAAGATATTTTATTACATTGGCTACTTAGTAATATTTTGAGATTCCCAATTTTTGTTTTATTCTTTGCTAAATCAGAGCAAAATTTTTAGTAAAAATCCCTTGATTAATAGTTTTTTTTTTTTTATGTTGCTTTGAAACATGTAACCACTTTTGACCTGTAATATAATTATTACCAATAAAAATGTCTTACGTCTTTCCCCCGGAAAGGTGTACCTATTAGGTTTCTTTTTATACAAGGTTTGTCTAACAGACTGTAACAAAAGCTTCTTTCGCCATTGAAATGAATTTTACATGAAACTCAAAACAAAGCTTTGTCATATGAATCCTTTTTTTTTCATGCTAGACTTTTATTATTCTTGATTGATATTTTAACATAAAGTGCATTTAACTTTAAAGTTCGTGCTATTTGAATTGTCTTTTTCCTTGGTCTGTTGATACACGGAAACTTCTGATCCATACCCAATCAGTATCTATCATATCATAGCTCTTTATTATTTTCAGTAGATACCCATTAAATTGTAAGAACTGACAATACTACTTTGGCTAGGGATCTTTAGTTTACACTTGGTTGTATAATGAGGTATTGTATAATTCTCCTCTTATATTGTTTTGATTTTCTCAACTTTTTTTTTTTTTTCTGGAGTGATTACGAATGGCAGTTGTCAACAAAGCCCGTCGTTCGATAACTACCAAACCCACATGAGTTATTTTTCAGAACAATATGACTCACAGCAATAACTCTTTGTTAGTACCAACTGACACATATTACGTCAGTTTACTACTCTTTAGTACCAACTGATTTCGCTATACAGTTTACTACTTATCGATTTTTCAGAGCAATATGCCTCACAGCAATAACTCTTTGTTAGTACCAACTGACACATTGGTCAGTTTACTACTCTTTAGTACCAACTGATTTCGCTATACAGTTTACTACTTATCGATTTTTCAGAGCAATATGCCTCACAGCAATAACTCTTTGTTAGTACCAACTGACACATATTACGTCAGTTTACTACTCTTTAGTACCAACTGATTTCGCTATACAGTTTACTACTTATCGATTTTTCAGAGCAATATGCCTCACAGCAATAACTCTTTGTTAGTATCAACTGACACATATTACGTCAGTTTACTACTCTTTAGTACCAACTGATTTCGCTATACAGTTTACTACTTATCGATTTTTCAGAGCAATATGCCTCACAGCAATAACTCTTTGTTAGTACCAACTGACACATTGGTCAGTTTACTACTCTTTAGTACCAACTGATTTCGCTATACAGTTTACTACTTATCGATTTTTCAGAGCAATATGCCTCACAGCAATAACTCTTTGTTAGTACCAACTGACACATATTACGTCAGTTTACTACTCTTTAGTACCAACTGATTTCGCTATACAGTTTACTACTTATCGATTTTTCAGAGCAATATGCCTCACAGCAATAACTCTTTGTTAGTACCAACTGACACATTGGTCAGTTTACTACTCTTTAGTACCAACTGATTTCGCTATACAGTTTACTACTTATCGATTTTTCAGAGCAATATGCCTCACAGCAATAACTCTTTGTTAGTACCAACTAACACATTGGTCAGTTTACTACTCTTTAGTACCAACTGATTTCGCTATACAGTTTACTACTTATCGATTTTTCAGAGCAATATGCCTCACAGCAATAACTCTTTGTTAGTACCAACTGACACATATTACGTCAGTTTACTACTCTTTAGTACCAACTGATTTCGCTATACAGTTTACTAGTTATCGATTTTTCAGAGCAATATGCCTCAGAGCAATAACTCTTTGTTAGTACCAACTGACACATTGGTCAGTTTACTACTCTTTAGTACCAACTGATTTCGCTATACAGTTTACTACTTATCGATTTTTCAGAGCAATATGCCTCACAGCAATAACTCTTTGTTAGTACCAACTGACACATATTACGTCTGTACAAGTTGACGAGAGGTGGAGCTTTTTCCGATTTGTGAACCGCTAGTTTCGTTTGTATTAGCTTTTTAACAAAAATTTTATATCGATATCTAGTATTTGATTAAAACACTAAGTATTCGAAATTACTAGTTTGTGGATATTTCTACAAATAGTAAACATTCAGGTACCAAAGTGCTCTGTGATAGATATTATGCGGATCCGTAATTTTACGGTAATTTTTTATGTAGGTTCACAATTTTTCAGTTTCGACACCGATTTCGTTACGTTTGGGTCAAATTTGCTTTATCTATTTAAAGTCTCACTCTTGTCAATTTCAGAAAGAAGTAGATAAAGAATAGTGAGGTATTAGGTAAAACTACAACCGTTCTTGTTGAATAGTTCGCCAGAACCAAACAAAATAATGTTTTATGTCTCGGGTGCATTACAATTCACATATCTACATTACGGGTAGCTGTCCGTCACTTTTTATGTTATTATATGCCTAAAGTTATCATGATACGAACAAATCAATGTTTAGGCGTGGATTGATTTCTAGGCAAGACAGATAATAAGAAGCAGAGTACCTGATACACGTCACCGCATCAAGTTGCGGCTGCCGCAGGTTGCCCTGGATGGCATTTGTCGGAAACCACAACATCGACTGGCTCTTAGGTACTTATCGCATAACGGCGCGGCGCCACACTGTTTAGGCTATGCAACTGGATGATGATATAATCACAAACATTGTATACCTACTTGTTGCTGAAGCTCATTTAATTACTAACAGACTTCTTTGGCTTTGGGTGGCCTACGTAGCCATAATAAACGTGTAGCTGACACTTGATATTCAGGTACTTACTTGTCGATACTTGGTTGATTCTTGCTACCTTTTAGGTAAAACTAAATTATTTTTAGAGAACGAATATATGACCGCTTTTTATTTAATAAGTTTTTTTATTAACGCGCGGATTCTGTATTTATTAGATATTTATAGCTAGTATAATTGTTATGCACCAAAACACACCACTGAGAAATATTTTCAACGCATTTGTTTACTTTTTCCAACCTCCTTTCCCTTCTTTCAATTGACAAAGGACTTACCCATAGCTCGTCGCCATGTGTGACGTCCACTGTGTCACAGGGGTAAGTCTGAGAGTGAAACAACACTAATATATTGGAATAGGCTGTGAGCGCACGTCCGGCTCGCTTGACTGTCAGATGACAAGTGTCATACCCTCCGGCCGTGCGCCCACAGATTAAACATTTTATTTGCATACCGTCACAGTACCTATTATTTTCATGATTTAGTTTTGATGACAAAGTCATAGTTTAAAGTTGAAGATACCTACTAAACTCTTATTTAGTAGCAAAGATGTAAGTGTTCGTGCTCAACGTTTTAGATTATTTACTCAATCATCATTCGTTTTATACAAATTTATTCAATGAACAATATCAACCTAATACCAGGTACGGAACTAATTGTAACAAATGAATAAAAATCCAACAAAAGTAGCGAAATAATCCGGATATCAGAATCCCCCGAGACGAAACTGCATAGCGATGTTGATTAAAAACTGATTCCGGGATTTATAACTGCGCTAGAGAATGTTTTTGCTTCATATTTTGTAAAAGGAGTAAGTACGTCGCATATTTAACGCACGACGGACCGCTAAAATATCGCAGCGGTCTGTCAGATCCATACAAGAAATGTCGATCCCCATACTATAATCGCTGTCGACGCAGCGCTACCGCAGGGTCGTCCATTGAGTGCGGTTTTAGTATAGGGAGTGACGTTTTTAGTTTGGATCTGACAGACCGCTGCAATACACCGTGTTTTGGAGAAAATGCACTAAATTAGAAATATTTTTAGGGCATTACATCGTTCCCACACGAAAAGAAACAATAGCTATTTTCCCCTACCTCGTCGTTCGCTAGGTAGTGCCTAATATTTTGACTTTTACAAAGATATTTTTTATCGCTTTGTTTCGCAATTCAGTCTGCACTAGATTCCATTTACTGCAATGATGTATTACGTATTTTCTGCCCTTGTGAGATAAGACGTAAGTACCTGCTTATTTATATGTTTATCTGTGATTTATCCAATCTGTACGAACTGAATTTTAACTGGGTCTGGCAGCACAGCGCCCCGAATGGCGCGGGATGGTTAAGAGGCAAGTTCGCGAGTTTGAGGAACAGCGTAAAGCAGACCTCGACGCTAAGCGCGATGAGCTCAAGGCCCGTCCACCCGTCGCCATTAACTATAATTATGTAAATGGCAAACTCACGTGTCCAAACTGTGCACGAGAGTTTACTGCCAAAATTGGCTACAATAGCCATCTCCGGGCGCATCAGCGCCGATCTGATTAGGAGTCAAAGTGGTCGCCATGGCCGAAATCGGTCGGAAAGATCATCATCATCATCACAAACTGAATGTAGGTCCTTATCACTTCTGCCTAAGTTTTGAAATTCATATTGTGTAGCTTATATGGCGTATGGGTATTTACCCTACGTTTCGGAGGAAAATCTTTATATTTACCATGTCACTTGGGACATCGTACTGAATAATTTTTATTATGGGACTAATGCTGAAAATGGAAAGAAAAATTTTAAGTCCCATACAAATTTCAGGATCAGCTGACCGACTTTTTATGGTATGTCAAAAACTTTCCTCGTTATTACTGAAAATTATTCAGTACAGTGCGCTCAATATCGTGTCCAATTTTATGCATTTCCTTCAAATACAGTGTATAGTAGGTATTTACATAAATACATACATTTACATAAATAACTAAAACTGAACTACTGCCCCTTCATTACATATTCCTCTTTTCTTTGAGAATCCGTGTAACTAATTAGAGATGTAATTTAAATCCAAGACGCGGACTTTACTTGTTCAACTCTCACACCCTTAGTCAAACACGCCCGCATTGCCGCGCCGGGCCGCGTTAGTTGAAATCCTACTATACTACAGATCGGTAGATAGCATCGGTTTCGCTTATTCGCCCAGAATTGCATTTGTCAGAATCTAATCGACAGAACAGGTGCCGCCAGTTAGAATAATTTTTACATGCACCAATCTGACATAGATCGTTACATACCTACAACTCACATACCTTCTTGTCGCAGACTTTGAAATGACAAATAGTTTCAAAAGTACGCCACGAGACACTTGCCTATGCAAGTTTATGATCAAAAACCTAGGTCTTTGATCTACAACTTATCCTAATCTGGCATTAAACGCCTTTTAAGTTATTTTCGATCATAACTGTGTACACAACACACGAACCAATTGACCGGAAAAAAGCTCACCACGGCAACGGCCATCAATGTGCCAGAACCGACACAGGCAACACAAAGCTAATGGGTATGCGAGGAGGTGCTGTATCTTGTAGTCTGGAAATCCGTACACCGCACCGTTCAAAACCTACCACAGCTGACATTATAAGATAGACAAGTTTGTAAATACGCCGCCGGGCCGAGATCCACAAACGTTCTTAGTAATTACGCGTTAGGTGGTAATTAAAACAGCACTTGTATTCCCAGCAGTTCCCAGCAAAAACGGGCTTAATCGCCCCCTAATGAGAGGCGAGTAACGCGACGCTGCATAAATAGGGGGCGTGTTGTAGTGATTTCTCCCGACTGTGCCTTACAAAGTAGGGAAAATTGGTTTTTAGGGAATTTGGCGAGCGGCTAGTAACTGAAAATGCCGTGTGGTGCCAGCCCTGAGTAGCGTCACCCCATTTCTACCCATACATACATACATACATATATCACGCCTTTATCCCTTGCGGGGTAGGCAGAGCGTTAACGGCCGTGAGAATACGGTCGCTATCGCCACGTCTGACATTTTAGAGGATTTTTTTTCCAATGTAGTTTCAGAAAACATGTGTATCACTATAGTGACAGGTTGTCAGCCTGTCGCCTAAAAATTGCAATACACCAATACTCTCGAGTCCCTTAGTCGCCTCTTACGCCACCCGCGGGAAGGATGTGGGGTGATGCTATTCTAAGCCGGCATCACACGGCAATCCATCTGTCCATCTAGGCATCTACCCATGGTTGTCGTAAAAGGCGAATAAGGGATCGGGGAGTGAGCAGGAGCGTTCCCTGTGAATAGAAGACCCTGTACTGTTCTATCCAATCCACCTGCCAAGCGTGGCGAGTATAGCATATACCCCCGAAATTAAGGAGGCCCTTGTCCAGCAGTGGACTGTTTTTGTTGTGTTAGTAGTGAGTGTGGCCAACTTTCTACAAACATGAATACTGCGTGCAATAGAAAAAACTTACAAGTTTTTCATTTTAAATTAAAACGATACTTACCTGAAATAAAACGATTTTATTTTACTTCGTTTTATTTTTAGTTTAAAAAAATCCTTCTTGAAAAAAGCATTGAAAATGTCAACTGAGTGTCGAGGAGTTCTTACATAGAGGCCTGTTGTGATAGTTAATGCAAATGCTACTTTTTTTCTTTTAGAGTGAGACATCGAGTCTTCCAAAGAACCGATGTACCCCCAGTGTCAGAATTTTCCAACCGCGTTCTACAAGTAGCAGGCTTATGGTTTTGTAACAACAGCCGTCTATGTAATCATAGACTGCAACCGGGACCGAAGGCTTAACGTGCCATTCGAAACACGGAACCATCTTACTTACGGACAATCGGGTGGTGAACCCCGCAATGTCCTAACCAGACTGGGAACAAATTCACAAAGTAGTAAATATCAACTTTGTAAGTGACCCACCGAAAATCAAACTCGAAACCTTCTGCTTCAGAGGCAGTCGCACTACCACTGTGCCACATCAAAAAATTCCAAATAAATTCAAAAATTTTCAAAAAACAAAAACAGATCGGTCGTCAAATGCAAAAGCTACTAAAGTGCACGTGTATAATATGCCTTTGCAGAAATGCTACAAATCAGAATGCATGCATGCTAATGCAAGTATCGTTTTCACAAATACTTGAACCAGCATAGTTTCGTTTACATGCTACCTTCGTGTTTACATGTAGAGTATCAAAATTTGCTAATACGGGCTGTGTAGGATTCGACAAAAATATATTTTCCCGTTACCTTACTATAACCGTGCCATGTGATGCCGGCTTAGAATAGCATCCTTCCCGCGGGGGTCGTAAGAGGCGACTAAGGGACTCGAGAGTATTGGTCTATTACAATTTTTAGGCGACAGGCTGACAACCTGTCACTATAGTGATACAAGTAGTTTCTGAAACAACCTTGAAAAACAATCCTCAAAAATGTCAGACGTGGCAATAGCGACCGTATTTTAACGGCCGTTATTGCTCTGCCTACACCGCAAGGGATAACGGCGTGATGTGTATGTATGTATGTAGAGTGATTCAAAATGATATCGAAAACTCGAAACTAGTTCGTGATAAGGATGACCCTAACTTAATATAGGTTCTCCCATGGCATACAAAATATACTAGTTGGCCAAGCAAACTATGTTTATATTTCGACTTACGAATCCGCTCTGATTTTCGGTATTGGTCGAGAGAGAGATAGTTCATGCCCCTATATGATGCGTACAGTATAAAGACTTATCTCGCGGGCGAGAAGACTTCACAAGTGTCAAATCGTATAGATTTTATCAAAACAGATGAATAATTTTGTCTACAAGTGTAGAGAAAATCGAAGTCACGGTTGCGCATCATAACTGGGATGGTCTGATCTCTGCTGCAGTAGGTAGGTAGTAAGTACTTAATAATTAAAGTAGGTTTTAGAGATGATTAACTGAAGCGAAATTAGAGACTATTTGAAAAAGAATTACCACCACATGTATTTTTGACACCCCGTATTTAAAACACATTAACCGTTTGCATTTACCGCGTAAAAGCCATTAAGGTGAATAAATAAATGTTGCTATTGTAGAAATTCAGCCATTCCGATGCGCCGGGCACAGCAGCGCCGTAGCGGAATACTAAAGAACCAACTCGGTGACATTTAATATTACAGAGTATCGGTGTATGAACAAAACATAGGTGAATCACACATTGCACCGGACACCGCTCCGACGTGCGGTGACTCGGTTTACAACTGCTGAAAGACTGCTGGAAGAGACTTCTTTTTATAAATAAGTAGTCCCTGTTGTGTTTTTTATCTAAATGTGATTAACCTGTGTTTTATCTTGTGTGCAATAAACAGTTAAATAAATAAATAGAAGTTTGGACGTAAAATTTTGATTGGCATAGAAAACTGCATGCTACTACACACTGACACCGCTGTTCGGTGCAGGACTTCTGCGCGCAACGGATCCGGACTGTACGGAGTCACTATGGACTCTACAGGGATGGTATTATGACAATGGATCTTGGCAGAGCAGGAGCTCAATTTCTGAAACGATCGTTTTTGTTTTTGCGAGAATCTGCCACTTGTTTGGTACAAAACGCGTTCTACTTTATTTATCGATTGCCACATACCCTAGTAAATTCACACATACGTTTGACCATAAAATCATCGAGTAATAGAAATTTCAAAAAGGTGAGGCTAGACCAGTTGGAGCGGACTTCCATACATGGGATCTAATTACAACTTAACTACACTTTTTTTTATTACATACATATATCACGCCTTTATCCCTTGCGGGGTAGGCAGAGCGTTAACGGCAGTAAGAATACGGCCACTATCACCACGTCTGACATTTTTGAGGATTGTTCTCTAAGGTTGTTTCAGAAAACATGTGTATTACTATAGTGACAGGTTGTCAGCCTGTCGCCTAAAAATTGTAATACACCAATTTACTCAAGTCCCTTAGTCGCCTCTTATGACACCCGTGGGAAGGATGTAAGGTGATGCTATTCTAAGCCCTTTTTTATTACCAATCTTTTTATGTTGCAATGGAGCTCCGCGGACACCGGATACCGGAGCGATGTCCGGTGCAAGTGTGAGGTTTGCCATGCCATACAGCTAAAGTGCACAGAGACGTTTTGCAGCAAGACCAGGAATCTTGGAAACACGTGAAAGAATATTTTATGGTATTTTTAGGGAGGTAAACATCGTTTTACCTACACATAATAAGGTATTAAAAAAATCGAACTCAAGATGTGCGTGATGTACGTACGTATACACCAAACAAATTATAGCACTCAAATACCAATATTAAAAATAGCAAAAATAAAAAAATAAGACAATCTATAAACTTTCTAGTTTTGTACTTTTCAAAATACAAAAAAGTAAAAATACAAGGTCTGTCAGATCCATACTAGAAACGTCACTCCCCCTTGTCCGCCCGCCAACAGCGGTAGAGCGGTTTTAGTATGGGGATTGACATTTCTAGTATGGATCTAACAGACCGCTGCGATGTTTTAGCGCTCCGTCGAGCGTCAAGTGCGATCCGCTAGACCAGCCTGTACACTTTTTAAAGAAAAATTCATTTCGGAATTCAATTACAAATGCATCAAAGCGTGTCTAGAATCTAGAACCGTCCGAGCATTCCTGTACCTGAAAGTTTTTTAAATATATATTGGTGCTTTCGAGCAAAGACCGAGAGTGTATTAATATTACATGAAGGCACTCTGCTAGTAGAAGCATTTCCTAGATAGCCGAGCGAGAATAACCAATTTTTGAAACGTCCAACTCAGGTGCAAAGAAACCTCTCGTTTGATGTCCGGGCTTGCCGATTCAGCAAATTTCAGAACCAGAATGTACGGAATAAGAGGAATGCCGCTGAAATTGAAAAACGATTCGAATACCAATTACCACGCTGAAGGTTTTGCCAAAAGATGTGCCAATTTCGTCCGAAAAAATTGTAAGCACGTATTGCTTTATCAAATAACTTTTGTATAGGTATTTTCACGTTGAGTTAGATAAAAAAAGGTCAAACGCGAGTCGGACTCACTCACGAAGGGTTTCGTACCATTGCATACAAAAATCGCGTTATGGGAAATTACATGCTCACTGTTGTGTGGTCAGCCTGGCTAGGCCCGAGGCAGTGCCTTTATTTTTATTTTATTCCATTCGTGCCGTCTTTCTACTAGGAACATAATTGTTTTATAAGAAGAGTTTTTTAGAAAATTGTGTTTGTCATTAATGAATTCTTATTTCTTATCTTATCTTATCTTCTTATCTTAATTAACCTACTTCATCCCACTGCTGGGCAAAGGCCACCCTCTTCTCTTTCCATCCAGTTCTGTCCTGGGCTTCCGCATGCCAGTCTTTTGAAAACTTGTCCAACTCGTCGCGCCACCTACGACGGGGTCTCCCGCGGCGTCTGTTTGCAGTGGGTGGCTTCCACAAAGTAGACGTTTTTGCCCATAGTTCTTCTGGCATGCGGCAGACGTGACCGGCCTAGTCCCATTTTAGATTAGCTGCTGCCCGGGCTGCGTCAGATATTTGTGTTTTCGAGCGCAGTATGGTATTCCTGACCCGATCAATCAGTTTCAGGCCTAGCATACTGCGCTCCATTGCTCGCTGGCAAATCTTGAGCCTGGACCTCTGTGCTTCCGTCAAAGACCAAGTCTGAGCACCGTAGGTGAGGATTGGGAGAATGCATACGTCTATGAGCTTCCGTTTGAGTGAAAGTGGAAGATCGCCTTTCATGTGGTCTTTCATGGACCAATAGCTCCTCCAGGCGTTTTCGGTGCGCTGAGCAACTTCTTTATCTTCTTTATAAAGAATACTTATTTATACATTCTAAAAGCATTCACGGGTGGCGCGAAAGAGGGGAGGCCTTTGCCCTGCAGTGGGACATCGAACAGGCTAGGTAAAAAAAAAAAAAAAAAAAAAAAAAAAGCATTCGTTGTGAATCTACTTAGAAATACACGATTCAAATCTAGAAAATCTCTTCAATAAAGAAAGTCTGTGAAAATGTCAACTACATAACTATCACGGTTTATGAAATACAGACTGGTGGCAGCAAATGTGACAGACGCTTCTACAGACAGTATCTATATTTATAAATAGACATTTATAAATGTTTTATAAATGACAGGTCAAATACAGGGTGTAAAAAAAATTGCAGCGAATATTTTAAGGGGTGAACCAGCCCATGAAACTGAACCACTTTCCCTAAGGAACATAGGTCTAAAAATATGAAAAAAAATATTTGTACCTCCCAAAGCCTCCCATACAAAATTAGCAACCGACCAAATCAATCTGTATCTAATATTTTTACACCTTGTAGACATTTTTATGACACTCTGTCTGGCTCAGCCCATACAAAAATGGCGGCGCGCGCCATACTAAATAGCGGAGCGCGCGCTCCCGAAAATTCCTTTGTAGCTCTGGTTTTCGTTCACCAATTGTCAAGCGGTTTTTTTCGTCTAAAAATTCATGAACGCATCAATGCGCTTAAAAAAAATAAAATAAAGCTAAGTCGCACTGTGTGTGCGTATAAATCGAGCCAAAGTAGCTGTCAAAAAAAGGCTCGCGGACCGGTTTCCGGCGGCAGATTGCGACATCACTCCAACATTCGTTGTCTATGGTTTATACGTCATTTGACAGCTTAGATCCCAAGGTCAAAACTCTCAGAACATTCCAAAGCAATAGGAAGCTTAGTTTCGTCGCAATAAGGGTCAGAATAGCGGGTGCCGATCGGCACCCGCGGGGCTCCAGTGGGTTCAGTAGTGTGGTTCCGTTTTGATCCTTTGGGTAAAGAAAACATGAGGTATTATTTTGCATTCATGCATATTCATTCTCGTTCGTGTATGATACTACCTAACATGATACATGCCATGATGCCCGTTACTGATACCGGGTTTTTTTTTTATTCTATAGTGATTTTACACGTCCCTAATCTATTTTATTAATATCCTATTAACCTAAAATTGATTAATTTTATGCATTACGAAAACTGGTGCAACTGCTGAGCACGCCTCTAGTAGGTATTATACAATGGGCATCAACAGCAAAAAATAAAATCCTGACGCTATCTAAGAGCAGAATGGGAACATGAAATTCCCTAAACTGTGAAGGGGGAAGATAATTTGACACGAAATATAATATAATATAATAATAATAAATCGTTTATTTCAAGTAATTAAAACTCATACGAATTATAAAATACAAATTAGGAATAGGTAACTACATTTCATTCATAAATTTTACAAATAAAAGACTCGCACCATGTAGGTAGTACATAATATGTACTTAACAATAAAAATGAATCCAAAAAATAATAATTATATAATACAACGTAAATAGTCAGAATTAAAAATCAATGTTAATCAATTAGAATATAAATAAATATTACTGTAATTCATAGTGAATTGAAATATATTCTTCATTATTTTCTTCATATTTTTATTTGTTTTTTTGTCGCGAATTCCTTATCTTTACCTTAACAGCTACAGTAGTCCACTGTTGGACATAGATTTTGGGGATATTGCTATACTCACAACGCTTGGCAGGCGGAATGGCGAACGCAGTGCAAGATGTTGCATTCACAGGGAACGCCGCAGGTCTGCAGCCCAATTTCTTGGTGATTATTCCTGGGTAGATTTGGGGTGATGCTATTCTAAGCTGAATTAACACGACATATTCGACGGCGTCGCGAGCGTCGGTGGCCAAGTGGTGGCCAAGTGCCACAAGACACTGGTCTTACAATCGTGACACTTGAGTTCGATCCCCGCCGTGTTGTGTTTTTACTCACATACTTACATTTACCAAATGCTCTTACGGTGAAGGAAAAACGTCGCGATGAAACCCACTTTCAAATAAACTTTAAATTCAGATGATATTTGAATGTGAACATAGGATTCGGGCCAGGTTAGCCTTCGGGTTGCAGAGGTCATATGGCAGTCGCTTTGTGTAAAAATTTGGTTCGTCAAATCCCCTAGGTTAGGTAGCCGACCCCGAAAGAGAACGGGACAAGGCAATGAGAATGATGAAATGATGATTCGACGGCGTCCCGAATTCAACGCACCCTGATACAATATACTATCAAATGTATGTTACATTACACTTGAATTTATTTGTAAAAACAGAACACGTAGTGATTCGCTGATGTTGCGATATTCGATATCAATTTAAAACCTCTGGAGATGCAAAGGCGGATCGCACACTTGACGCACGACGGAGCGCTAAAATATCGCAGTGGTCTGTCAGATCCATACTATAAATGTCAATCCACATAATAAAACCGCTCAACCGCTGTTGACGCAGCGCAATCGCAGTGGCGTCCGTCGAGTGCGGTTTATGTATGGGGAGTGACGTGTCTGGTATGGATCTGACAGACATTTATGCGCTCCGTCGTGCGTCAAGTGTGGGATCCACTTACGAGTAAGTGCGATACTGATATGCAATCGATCAATCATTCTTTCATGGCCTAATAGGATGATGTATTTAAAATATATTAGTTTTTTTCTTTTATCAATTTAATCGAAAGTGTTAAAATACACTGCGTTTTCCTTGCATATACGTATGTTCTATTATGTTATGAATTAGTGTTTGAATTTGACATAAAAAAAATCCGAGCAAGATATACATATATCATAATTATCACATATAACCCAAAATTCCGTGACTAAGGCCGTTGTCACTCTCAACGCACAAAGCAGCGCTAAAATAACTGGAGAGCTCCTACTGGAACTCGATTTTAGAATTTTCGTGAGCGAAAGTCTGCTACTTATTATGATTGTATTAAACGTTATATGTTTCTACATAATTCTATTTGCATACACCCTATACATTAACAAATCTGAGCAGTAGAAAATATGACACGAGAATTAAGATCGTAGGTTCTCAATTTCTGAAGCGTTCGTTTTCGTTTCATGCGAAATCTGCTACTTATTATGCTTGTTTCACACGTTCTAGTCTTCATACTCAACAATTCACATAATATATTTTTTACTATAAAAACATTTAGTGATAGAAATTTAAATACGTGTGGTTAGACCAGTCGTTACGGTTGTATAACCACGCGTTTCTGAATTTCTATTACTCAATGTTTTTATGGTCAAAGACATGTGTGAATTCATTTTTGTAGTGGAATGTGTGATATAAGCACAATTAGCAGGAGCTTTCCGTATGCGAAAATTCAAAAATTGAGCTCAAGTTGTTGCGAGCTTCCGTGCACTATTTCAGAAATTACACTTTT
Source organism: Keiferia lycopersicella (assembly GCA_029255805.1). Lineage (NCBI taxonomy): Eukaryota > Metazoa > Arthropoda > Insecta > Lepidoptera > Gelechiidae > Keiferia > Keiferia lycopersicella. The sequence goes on from JARACZ010000018.1 coordinate 3,258,404, forward strand.
TTGACATTGACCTACTGGTATCACTCTAGGTTTGTAATAATCTGTAATTACGTGGTGATTAAGTTTGGTCGTTCGTATTAAAATTCCTAATATGATAACGTTGATAAGAAAACGTGTCTGCATGACTAATTCTGATTAAAATGTAAACATCTAGTCTATTAGACTAGTAGACTAAGTCAGTAAGAAACAATCTTTCTAGATTAATAATGACCTAGACAACTGATGAACTAAATTCTACAATTTAGGATACATACTTCCAGTTTTTATATAAAAGACTGATAAATTTATCAAACAACACAGTCTTACTTGAATTTTTGTCTTTAAAATAACTTTTCACTTTCGTCCATACGTAGAATACTCATGGATACCGAATCTGAAGTAGTTTTAGATATAGAGTTATTTTATCACAATTTTCTGAGTGAAAATTTGAGTGTCGATAGATAATCTTCTTTTTGCACTGTCTTCAAGATATCAGAGCGTCAAAGAATCTCGTCAAGATGAGAAGTTTAGGAGTTCTAGTTTTGATATTACTGATTCAGCAAAATGTAGAAGCGAGGATCAGAATAGATCCTTTAGTGGAAAGCAAAGTAGGACTCATCAGAGGATTGAGATCAAATGATGGAGACTATTCTATGTTCCTGGGAATACCCTTTGGTAAAGTTGACGAGGCGAATCCTTTTGGTGTAAGTAATATAAATAATTTGTCTAGGGATACTTAGGTACAAGCTTCAGACAGTTATTTTTACAAACAAGGAACTGTTACATAAAATTGCCAGTTTATAATACAGTGAAACACGACTTATCTGAAACGGCCCTTAAACATTGTCAAACGTGGCGATAAAAAACCGTTATTTTACGGCCGTTAACACTCTGCCTACCCCGCCTGGGATATAGGATTTGTGTGTATGTGTATAATACTTTCAAAACTCTTTTGACTAAGTAATTAGAAATTGTCTTTTTTACTTGCCTACCTAATTTTTTCATGTTTTCAGGTTGCCTCGCCTTTTCCTAAATTCGACGGTGTATTTCAAGCCTACAAAGAACCACCAGCATGTCCACAGATTGATATATTCTCCGGAAACCCTACAGGATCTCTTGATTGTCTTCGGCTGAATATCTATGTTCCATCAAGCGCCAGTTCACAAAACCGTTTACCGGTCCTCGTATGGATACATGGAGGAGCCTTTATACATGGAGATGGCAACAGAGGTTCTTCTGACCCCAAATTTTTGATCCGACATGATGTCATCTTTGTATCCCTGCAGTATCGACTAGGCCCATACGGTTTCATGTGCTTGGGGACCCCAGAAATTCCTGGTAACCAAGGTCTAAAAGATCAAGTGCTGGCACTAAGATGGATCAAAGAAAACATTCAATCATTTGGCGGTGACGTAAACAAAATAACCATATTTGGGCAGAGTGCTGGAGCCACTTCTGTAGATTTGCATTTGTATTCCGAGCAAGAGAAGTTATTCAACCAAGTCATAATGAACAGTGCATCAGCATTGATGCCAGCAATCCGAAGTGAAGCCGATCCTAAAAGCCTTGTGAACTTAGCTGAGAGGTTGGGATTATTAACCGATGATGACGCAGAGGCGTTGTCTTTCCTCAGAAAATCTGATCCAGGATTAGTTGTTGCTGCCGCAGTGCAAATGGATCCAGTATTGATGTTTCCTTGCATTGAAAAAGAATTTGATAACGTAGAACGATTTTTAGGAGACTTTCCAATGAATATAAATCCTGTAAAATCAAAACAAGTGCCGGTGCTTATCGGGTTTACTACACACGAATGCTATCTTTGCCTAGATAACGAATTAGATCTGAGGAAGCAAATAAACTGGCAACTTGAATTCAATTTTGACGCAAACAGATCTTTCGATATGGTCACATTCGCAAGACACTTCTACATTGGAGATGAAAAATTCGAAGATAGCCTAATAGGGATATCTGAGATGGCTTCTGATTATACATTCGTTTATCCAGTAAAAAGAGCACTGGAAAAACACCTTCAAGATGGAGCAGAAAAGGTTTACTACTATATGTTTTCGTATAGCGGCCAAAGAAATTACAATTTGGCAACGGTAAATGTTTCTATTGACGGAGCCATACATTCTGATGATTTGGGTTATCTTTTTGAAATGCATGCTGTAGATTTTCCTGATATTATTTCCAATGACGACCAACTGATGATTGACAGAATGACTACCATGTGGACGAATTTCGTAAAATATGGGTGAGTGGTATTTTGAGTAAATAATTTTGTATAACCCAAACGCAAATTGCATATGTTAATCCAAACCAAGCCAAACATTGGTCGAAAATTGTTAATAACATTCCAAATAGCAATGATTAAGAAAGCAAGTAAAATGAATAAATAAACATTTAAAAGAGAGTGTGTGTAAATTGTAAAAATAATGGAATTAATTGTTTTATAATTCGAATGCGAACAACTTTTTTGCAACATCAAAAGACACTCAAATGCCACAATTTTCATTATTTATTAACCCTTTTCCCAGTACAGGGACTCTGACTGATTGTAATATTGTAAACTCTTATTACAGTAATCCAACTCCTGAGACGTCAGATCTTCTGCCAGTCAAGTGGGAGCCGATCACAAGCCCCGATTCACCGCACTACTACCTGAACATAAACAGAGATATGAAACTAGAGAAGCGGCCATTTTCTAAAAGAACCACATTTTGGGATTTGTTCTACGCATACAATCAAAAGTTCCTAAAGTCTTATAGAGAAGAATAATTAAAGAAAAAAGATTGAGCGAATCAGTTTTAGATTTGAGTATCAGTGTTGGATAAATAAAATTTCATGTTTAAAATTTATTATGTTTTTGTCGAATGCGAATGTTTGCAACATCGAAAGACAAAAAAGTAAAAATTATTTTATTAGGTAGGTGTAATTTGACCTAAGTACCTACTGCATACCTATTCAGTTTCGACAAATTGCTTATTGTTTCAAGATTATATCAAAGAGAAATTTTCCGTTTTTCTACCGCAGGCACGTTTCGATCCCTAACATATCCTAACTTACTAGAAAAAAACGTCTTCTACGTTACACGTGATCGAAACTACCCTTACTTTATAAGGTGTTCAGCCTATTGCTACCCAATAACTCTCGCGGCGTGATGTAGGGGCCGATTTTCTGTTTGGATGGAGTCATCGCTCAGGCACGGTACATTGCGTAGCCGGCAGAGCGCGCTGATGTGCCGAAGCGGGGAACATCACGCAAATGTGAGGGATTCGGTATTTGGAGATCAATTTCTGAAACGGTAGAGAATTGTGATTTTGTATAAGATTAATCCAGTTAGGCATCTTTGATGAACTGAATAATATGCAGAGAAAACTATGTACTTTTTCTTCTTATATCGAGCATAATAAGTTAACCTTTTGCTACCACTGCCCCACATCTGCTGAAGAAGTAGGTAACTAAACAGTACTGTTTTGCAAAATACTAATGCAAATATTTCAAGGGTTAAACCATGCCATGAAACTAAGCAACTTTTCTTAAGGAACATGAAAAAAAAACAAAAATGTATAATATAACAATTCAATAAATTTTTTACTTCTAAATGAGGGAAAAAGTACTTTAAAATTGGTGTAGCGCTAATAGGGAATTTTCTTAAATATTTTTATATTATCTTTAAGTCGCTGGATAGATGGCGCTGTGCTTAGCACTTTACGGCAAAGAACAGAACGAAACATTGAACACATAGCACAGCCTTTAGTGCAAAAAGCAAAATAACACGATAAATATAATAAAATAACGGATGTAACTAACAAAAGCCGTGTGGTGTCGGCAGAGTAGAATCTCGCCACCCCAAATCTGCCCGTGGGTATCGTAAGAGGCGATAAAGGGCTTCCGGGAGGTGGGCAGCAGCGCCTCCCGTGTTGACAACATAGTCCACAAACGCACACTGCGGTCACCAACCCGCCTGCCCAGCGTGGTGACTATGGGCAAAACCCCCCATGCACAGGACAAGAAGAAACCGGCCCCTAGTTCCCGGCCGCCTTACTACCCCGGGCTACGGTAGCGGCCCGGGTAATGGTAGGGCAGGGGGTGCGAAGAATCCCCGGGCTACGGACTACGGCTGCCATAGACTGACCCTGGCGACGTACAACGGACGCAGTCTGCGGCTGGACGAAAGTCTCCAAATCCTTGAGGTAGAATTAGATAAGATACGGTGGCATGTTCTGGGATTGTCAGAAGTCCGAAGAGAGGGGGAGGACACGATAACCCTAGAATCAGGTCACCTATTCTACTTCAGGGAAGGGAGCGCACAATCCCAGGGTGGCGTAGGGTTCCTTGTCAATAAGGCTCTCTGTGACAACGTGATGGAGATCAGCAGCGTCTCGAACAGGGTAGCGTACCTCGTACTGAAGCTGACCGAGAGGTACTCTCTCAAGGTCGTACAGGTATATGCGCCGACTTCGAGCAGCTCAGATGAAGAGGTGGAGGCCCTATACGACGACGTGTCGAAAGCCATACACCAAACCACTAAGACCCACTTCACTGTTGTCATGGGGGACTTCAACGCTAAAGTGGGACAGGAGCGCGGTGAATCAAGCTTGGGACCACATGGCTACGGGAGCAGAAACCAGAGGGGCCAAATGCTAGTCAACTTCCTTAGCAGGCAAGGGCTGTTCTGTATGAACACCTTTTATCAGAAAAAGCCCCAACGGAAGTGGACCTGGAAGAGCCCTGACGGCAGGACGAAGAACGAGATCGACTTCATCATGACGGATAAACGGCATATATTTAGGGATGTCTCAGTGATCAATAGGTTCAATACCGGTATCGTGTGTTTAGAGGGATGAGTAATACTAATGAGTGAAACGACCATTCGGTATCATGTCAGATGTATTACTGATTGATGTCCTAATACAATGGAGCATCTAACTTACTACCTATCTACATAATATCTAGCGCCTACTACACACCTCACCTTCGGCGATAGAGAAAAAAAAAATGATTACTTGTATATCATTTTTTTTTTTTTTTAAGTTAGGCAAATTAACTCTACGAATTGATTACAAAAAAAAAATAACAATTAGATTTTATGGCATCTAATTTTCTACTAATTGGTTATAAGTAATTCTCAGAATCTTTTCTGTAAAGTAATAAAAATGATCAATTAGAAAATTGATTACACTAAGTACTCTTACTACAAACATTATATTCAACTTTTTAAAAAAAGTATATATTGTTATTTATTATTATAATTTCCTAACAAACATAATATTTTCATGACCTGCGCAGGTACATTCATTCTAATTAAGTTGTATATAATTTCGTATTATTTTTATGCACTATTACTATCTTATTATTCTTTTTTACCTTAACATTGGAGTCTAAATCCTCGATAACAGTAAATGGACCATCATACAATTGATCTAACTTACTACCTGTCTCATTCTTGATTAGTATAAGATCATTTGGCATGTAGACAATAGGGTTGACATATTTGTCATAATATGCTTTTCTTTTTTCCTTTCTACGAATCAGGTTATTTCTTGCATCTCTATGTGCAACCTGCAATCGGTACTTTAACTCTAAAGCATAGTTATCCGGATTGTAAAGCGGTTCTACTTCGTTACATAAATTACTGGGTACATCACATGTTCTACCAAATACTAGTTCAAAGGGGGTATAATTAGTTTCAGTGTGTACAGTATTATTATAACTGAAACTCCAAAAAGGCAACCAATAACTCCATGTGTCCTGACGGTTTTCACAGTAAGTTCGCAAAAATGCAGCCATGTGTTTGTGAGAGTTTTCGAGTGCACCTATTGATTGATGATGATAAGGAGTGGATGTTAATTTTTCTATTTGCAATAATTTACATACTTCAGTCATAACACTAGAAACAAATTCGGAACCTTTATCGGTAGTAATTTTCTCTGGTATTCCGAAACGTAGTATGAAGTTATTGACAAAGGATTTTGCAATTGTAACTGTTTCTTTATTGTTTAACGGATATACCTGTAAAAACTTGCTCAACTCGCAGCAGAGCCAGCACATAGCAGTATCCTTCCTCATCACGCGGTAACGGACCAACCACGTCCAAGAACACTTTTTGTAACGCATACGTTGAAGTTGTTGTGATAGTCATTTGCTGTTTTATTGGTCGCGAATATTTCATTCTTTGACACTTAGTACATTTATTTACTAACTCCTTAACGTCCTTTTCAAGGCCTGGCCAGTAATATTTTCTTTGAATATTATTAATCATTCTTCTGATTCCAACATGTCCGCTAGTCGGTAGCATGTGGTAATCTTTTAAAATCATAATTTTTTCGTCTTCATCTGTGATTCTTTTTATTCCTCTTAATATACAAATTTGCGGACCGGTCCACACTTCTCGACTTTTTACTTCATTACATATTTCTTTCATAATACTTTCATTATTTTCTTTTTTAAGTATGCATACTTTACTTATTTTATATTCGTTACAAAAATCAGCCAACTTCGTCACAAAATCGTCTCGCGAGTATTGTGCTCTATATTGGAGATTTACGTATATTATTTTTTCTTTTTCATCATAAATAAAACACTCATTGTATATTAATTTTCTTCCTAAGCTTTTTAATTTATTTACTGTCTCTCCTTCCATCCAAATCATCTCAACATAATCACTAGGTTTTCTTAATAATTCCACAACTTTCGGTTGATCAGACCAATCGTTGGTAGCATTACTAAGATCCTGTGTTCCTTTCTGTGTGCTTTCCATTCGTTTCCTCTGTGCTCTCGTTGTCACATACACCTCATGCTCACTCATGCTTTTTAAATCTTCTGACGATATAATTATTCTAGACAAAGCATCGGCTATTACATTAGTTTCTCCCTTAATGTATTTAATATCAAAGTCATATTCTTCCAAAGTTAAACGAAACCTTAACAATCTGCTCGAAGGATCTCTCATTCCAAATAAATAAATGAGAGGTTTATGATCGGTTAGAATAGTGAACTTTCTACCGAATAAATACGGTCGGAAGTATTTCACGGCCCACACAATAGCTACAAGTTCCTTTTGAATTGTTGGATAATTTCTCTCGGCTTTATTTAACGGTCTACTTGCATAAGCCACTGGTTTCATATTGCTATTACAAAGTACACAACCAACAGAAACTAAGGATGCATCCGTCTGAAGCACGAACTCGTTATTTTCCGAGAAATCAGGATACTGTAGTATTGGCGGCGATATTAAAGCAGTTTTTAGTTTTTGAAAAGACTGTTCACAGTCGGAAGTCCAAAGAAACGGTTCATATTTCCTAGTTAATTTATTTAAAGGTGCAGTAATTTCTGCGAAGTTTGGAATGAATTTACGATAGTAGTTTGAAAATGCGATGAAACGCTTGACCTCGTCAGCAGTTTTTGGTGTAGGATATTTTTTCAAAACTTCGACTTTCATAGGATCTGGCGATATGCCGTCCGCAGAGACGACATGTCCCAAATAGAGAATTTCCTTTTTAAGGAATTGACATTTTCGCGGGTTTAACTTGAGGTTCACTTTTCTAAGCCTTTCTAAAACATCCATTAAATTTTTATTATGTATATCTAATGATCGGCCAAAACAAATTAAATCGTCCAGATAAATGAAACATTTTTCGTAATTTAGTCCTGCCATAGCAATTGTCATTGCGCGAGAAAAACTACTTGGTGAAGTTTTGAGACCCATCGGCAGTCTTGTCATTTGATATTGTCCGGATGGTGTTGTAAATGATGTGTATTTTCTATCTTCTTTTTCCAATTCTAACTGGTAATAGCCTGAGCTTAAGTCTAAATGACTAAAGTACATTGCTCCGGAAAGAGAATCAAGGATATCAGTAATATTCGGAAGTGGAAATTTGTCATCTAAAATTCGTTCATTTAGTTTTCGAAAGTCAATTACCAATCTCCACTTTTTTGAATTATTTTCTGACTTTTTTGGAACAAGAAGAATTGGACTCGACCAATTACTTCGAGTTTCTTCTATTATATTTTCCTCTAACATTTTGTTCACCTGTTTTTCTAACTCATTTTTCTGAAAATGTGGAAATCTATATGGTTTGACATAAACCGGTGTAGCGTCCGGTTTTAACTTAATTTCTGCTTTACTAACATTTGATACTGTCAATTTATCTCCATCAATGTGAAAAACATCGCAATATTTTGCACAAATATTTTGGGTTGATTCTTTTTCCTCTGTATTTAAATGTTCTAAGTTCAGCTCCTTAAATAATTTCCTGATCCTTTCTGGCTTTTTCTCATCCCTTCCAAACGCACATTCAGCATAACCTGTCAAATCTTCCGTTTCTGGCTTGAAGTTATAAATATAAACATCACTATCTCTCGTATTTATTATCTGTACAGGTATTTTCCCTTGCTTTGGATGTACTATACTGCTACCTAAGAAAACTCCGTTACAAAGTTCTTTTGATAATACAACACATTCCTTAATTTCCTCCGTCTCTAACCAATAAACTTTCTCACACCTAGCTGGTATATGCAATTTCCATTCCAGATCTACTTCTGTAAATTTCATCGGAATCTCAACGTGACACCGTTCCTTTCCTGTCAACGACAAAGTTTTGTATTCGTAATCAATACGACAATCATATTTTAAAAGGAAATCTTCTCCGATTATGCCGCTACGCGAACAGCTCATATCTTCTAGAACATAAAACTTGTGTACAAATTTCTGACCTTGTATGGAAAAATTTAAATAAACATAGCCTAATGTTTCTGTTCGACCACCTATGCCGTTGATGCGAACCTTATGTGATTGGATTGGAATGTTGCATCGGCTAACAACTTCATATTTCACGAGACTTATAGAAGCTCCTGAATCTATCAGCCAATTACAATTTGAATTATTTATAGGTATATCTACATAGTTACTGCAATTATTGTTAAAAACGCTATTTACGAAAAAACTCTTCTGCCTCGGCATTAGACGTATTAATAGGAAAATTCATCCCCTGTACAAAATGTACACCCCGAGCACGCCCATAAGGCCTACCTCTAGAAAAGGGTCTATTTGGGCGGCCGTGGTATGAATTCTGACTGTACCTGTAGTTATTATTCTTTGTCGCGTAATTAAAATTCCTGTTTGGCACATTTTTATAGGAAAAATTACGATGTTGATTTGAAGGATAACCAGATCTTCCGGCACCCCTGAAACTTCGGCCACGAGTTGGGAAATGTTTCCCGTAGGCTGAAAAATTACTTCGCTTACCTGTTCCACGGTGACCATAATAGACAGATCCCTCGCTCTCCATGCGATTACTTAAAAGCTCTTCGTCTTTTGCGGCTCTAATTACGTCCTTTAGAGTGGAGTAGTTGCGGGCAGCTAAAATGACGCTCAATTGGCGATTTCTCAATCCGTTAGTGAAACTTTTTATTGCTGTTTTTTCATTAATTGGTGACAATACCTCAATTGTTTTTTCAACACCTTCGGCCTGAGAAATCGTCAAGTTGACAAACATATCTTCTAGTTTTTTACCGAATTCGTCTATAGTGTCTGATGACTGTTTTGCATTAATTAATTGAAGCTGGATGGTGTTACTAGATTTTTTAGTGAGCAAGTGTACTTTCATATCATGAATTAATTCGGCACACGAGTCGTAACTCTTTTCGAGGCGCATTTTAGCGCTCACTGATAACCGCGTCTTCAAAACAAAGTTAATGAGATTAACCTTTGAACTATCCTCAATCATAGATTCGTATAATGTGATGGCATCAATGAGGTTTTTGGTTACCTCTTCGTCCCCATTCATTATTGGCAGCAAAGAAGTTGCTGTTTTTAATTCAAACTTCTCCATTTTCGGTTCAGTAGTTTCTGGTCTTTTACACAATTCTTGTATTTTTACATAAAATTGTATGATTTGGTCATAAACATTATCTGCATCGTCATCGTCTAATTCTTTAAAAATTACTTCACATTTTTCAAAAATTCGTGTTGCTTCTGCTAACTTATTTTCTGCTACTTTACCTATAAATCTAGCTTGACCTCTATTTACTAGGACATTCTTAATTTTCTTCAATTCCTCCAAAAGTTTTAAAAATGTCTCCATTCCTTATACTAAACAAAAGTAATAGAAAAAGTACCATACCGTCACGCAGCGTAGTGAATGTCGGCCTTATACGTACATTGGAATGCAAACATCTTCACCACTTCACTTAACACTGTCCACTAATACTTATTATAAATAATTTTATTTATATTGTTTTTTTTTTTTAATGTCCATTCCGAAGTCGATTAATTTTTATTTTACGCGATACCGGCGATGTATGTTTTATTATTTTTATTTACCGCAGAGCCTACCCAAATTTTAATTTTTTGATCACTTTAATTTATTTTTCACTTTCATATTTTATACGCACTTCACTTTCACACTATTACCCATTTTACGTATTTTCCTTGACCACGACGACTTGGTAGACTGTTGCAGTGCGCTTGGTACGGAAGCACCTGTAGTCTTAGACTTCTTCCTCAGCCTTCCTCCTACGCAGAGACTTCCTCATCTCGGCCAAACTTATTTCACGTCGAACCCATTTCGCTTGAGACTTCTTGTACCAGCGATGCAAGGCAGCCATTATGACGATAACCAACACGACGAGTATGGTCCCCAGGAGTATGTTGGTGGTGCTCACACTGAAGTGAAGGTCGCTAACTGATGCCCCTGCTGAATTTGCAGCTCCGTTTTGAGCTATTATAATTTCTTCTTTCTTTTCTGGCTTCGATTGTTCTTTTCCCATTTTGGCGATATTTTGATGAAAAGGAAGCATAAAAGAACAAAAATTACAAGTAGCACCAAACTTTCACTGAAGTTACTTTTAGGTTTTCACGAAACAACATTTCTCAAAAACTTTTGGTTACAGTTATTCACGAACTCGTCACTTAGATTAAGACCACCGACGACGGCGCGGCGCGTAACGCGATCATCTCTCCAAAAATGGCAGCGGTCGCCATATCGTGTGTTTAGAGGGATGAGTAATACTAATGAGTGAAACGACCATTCGGTATCATGTCAGATGTATTACTGATTGATGTCCTAATACAATGGAGCATCTAACTTACTACCTATCTACATAATATCTAGCGCCTACTACACACCTCACCGGAAGTGATCACCGACTAGTAAGAGACACCCTAAATATCAACTTCAAGCTAGAAAGAAACCGCATGGTGAAGCAAGCTCTCCGTCCCAATCTGCCCCAAGCCGGACATGAGGAGTTCCAACTTGAACTAAAAAATCGATTCGCTGCCCTGGAGACCCCGGCAAACGTTGACGAGGACCTAGAGAGCATAGTTGGGGCTATTCGCGAAGTGGGGACGAAGCAGTTTCGTAAAAGGCGAACAGACAAGAAGTCCAAACTTTCAAGCGAGGCCCTGGAACTGATGCGAATTAGGCGGGAAACACCAGAGGATGCATTGCCAGATCCCCAGTTACTTAACAAAAAGATCCGAAGTACGGTAAGACGCGACCTCCGAAGCTACAACACTCGACTCGTAAAGGAGGCGATTGAGAAAAACCGAGGGTCGAAAGTTTTTACCAAGACACTGGGAAGGAGTCATCTGGCAAAGCTAACTACCTCGAATGGTGTAACTGTCACATCGGTTCCAGAGATTCTCGCTGAAATTGAGGACTTCTATGGAAATCTGTATGCCTCGCATGCGAAAAAGCCTCCACCTGATGCGACCACAGACCCAAGAGCTCCTCTCTCCCGCCACTTTACAGAAGATCTCCCGGACGTAGATATAGACGAAATCGCGGCGGCTCTCAGACAGCTTAAGAATGGGAAGGCTCCCGGGGAAGACGGAGTGGCCTCTGAGCTACTTAAGGCCGGTGGAAAACCTGTCCTTGAGGAGCTGAAAAGGCTTTTTAACTCTGTAATAGCCAATGGGACAACCCCGAAGGCGTGGAGCAGAGGTGTAGTGGCATTGTTTTTCAAAAAAGGAGACAAAACGCTTCTCAAAAACTATAGGCCGATCACACTTCTGAGCCACGTCTATAAGCTGTTCTCGAGAGTCGTCATGAATCGTTTGGCATCAAGATTTGACGCCTTTCAGCCACCGGAACAGGCCGGGTTTCGCAAGGGCTTCAGTACCGTGGACCACATCCATACTGTAAGGCAGGTTATACAGAAGACAGAGGAGTACAACCAACCACTGTGTATGGCTTTTGTGGACTACGAAAAAGCCTTCGACTCTATCGAAACCTGGGCTGTTTTGGAGTCCTTGCAGCGCTGTCAAGTCGACTGGCGGTATGTGGAGGTGCTGAGAAGCCTCTATCAAATGGCTACGATGTCCGTTCAAGTACAAAACCATTATACAAGACCCATCCAACTGCTCCGTGGTGTAAGACAGGGTGACGTTATATCCCCGAAACTATTCACTAACGCATTGGAGGATGTCTTCAAAACTCTACAGTGGGATGGACTGGGCATCAACGTCAACGGCGAAAGTCTCACGCATCTCCGCTTTGCCGACGACATAGTCATAATGGCCGAATCGCTGCAGGACCTGCAAAAAATGCTATCTAGTCTTAACTCTGCCTCGAGACGTGTTGGACTTGGGATGAACTTGGATAAGACGAAGGTCATGTTCAATCAACACATAATCCCCGAGCCGGTCTACGTCGAAGGTGTAGTCCTTGAAGTTGTCCAGAAATACGTGTACCTTGGGCAGACTTTGCAGATGGGAAGAGACAACTTTGAGGCTGAAATCACCAGAAGAGTGCAGCTTGGCTGGGTAGCATTTGGAAAGCTGCGTCACATCCTCGAATCATCTTTGCCACAATGCCTCAAGACCAAGGTGTTCGATCAATGCGTCCTACCAGTCATGACCTACGGAGCTGAGACGTGGAACTTGACAGTAAAACTGGCCCACCGGCTACATGTCACTCAGAGAGCTATGGAAAGGTCTATGCTTGGTATCTCTATAATGGATAAAGTCCGGAATGAGGCCATCCGAAAAAAGACCAAAGTGACGGACATAGTCTGGAAGTGTAGCAAGCTGAAGTGGCAGTGGGCTGGCCACATTTGTCGTAGAACCGACGGACGGTGGAGTAAGCGGGTTCTCGAGTGGAGACCACGCCTCGGCAAGCGTAGCGTTGGACGCCCTCCGGCCAGATGGACCGATGACTTGAAAAAGGCGGCTGGTAGCGACTGGATGGCAAAAACGGGAGATCGTGCCCTATGGCGTTCCTTGGGGGAGGCCTACGTCCAGCAGTGGACTGCAATAGGCTGAAATAGAAATAGAACTAACAAAAGACGAAAAGATATTGTCTGCACACATAAAACACAAACAAACTTCGCTTTCTCATCGAGTTTTTTTGTGTTTTTGGGACCCCGGCTCTACAATCGACTAAATGCAACTTTGTCGATATACCCTTTATGTTACAATGAATGTAAAAGGGTACTGCAAGGAGCTTTGCAGTTGTTGTCCTATGAGGAAACAGAGGAATTATTAACGGTTCTCACCTAATATATTTTAGATGTATAACGATAGTTGTGTAATATTAATTATAAAAGTGAACTCTTAGTTAATAATTTTGTAATTTGTTTGCATAGATAATGAAAATGTAAATATTAATAATTTAATCATGCGAATATTTTATATAGTTTATAAAAATAGATGTATAATGTAACAATTAATCATGACCTTGTTTGCCTGAGATACAGGGTAATCCTAGTTCAGGCTAAATTGTAATATGTAAGTACTGTTATGTAATTAAACTTTATATGTAAATACTAGCATTAAGCATATTAATAAAATTATTCTTATTCTATTCTTATTCTTATTCTTATTCTTAACAAACATCCAGTGTAATTAAAAACAATACGGGGTTTTCTTTTTGAGAATAGTTTTTTTTTTTAATTATTATTCTAGTCGCTGGATAGATGGCGCTGTGCTTGGTATGTCACGGCAAAGAACGAAACGTAATATTTAGTTTTTGTTTTTGAAACTTGGACTTGGACTCATTGGGAACAAAAGCGTCAGTGCGTGCCAGACTGTCAGTCGGTGTCGCAATGTTTATTATCTTAGCCTCTTGGCTTCGGAATCTATTAACATAGTCAGTTCAACGCCATCCACAAAGTTCTTGTAATACTCGTATTTTTATAATTGGAGGTTTTCTTTTTGAGAATAAAAAAAAAACTAATATTCCAAGAACTCGATAGGTGGCGTTCAACTGACTATGTTACTAGACTTTAGTGTAGATTCTAAAGCCAAAAGACTAAAAAAAAACATTGCAACACTGACTGACAGTCTGGCATGCACTGACACTTTCGTTACCAATGAGTCCAAGTCCAAGTTTCAAAAAATAAAAACTAAATATTACGTTTCGTTCTTTGCCGTGACATACCAAGCACAGCGCCATCTATCCAGCGACTAGAATAATAATAATAAAAAACTATTCTCAAAAAGAAAACCCCCTATTGTTTTTAATTACACTGGATGTTTGTTATTTTGCTTTTTGCACTAAAAGCTGTTGTTTACCTGTGCACCATGTAAACATATCAAAACACGTTAACTTCAGGAAGTAACTACCTGATGAAGTTCATGGTGGAAATACACAAGAGGAGTAAGCAAATAAAGGCAAAACTCAAAGCGTATTACTTACAGATGGCAGCAGGCGCGACTGTGTCGCACCAATGAGGTGCGCTGAATTTTGACATTGAAACATTTTTGACCAATCACAAGAAAAAGCCATAGTTGAATGTAGCAGAATTAGTACCACAGTATGCTACCTCATTAAAATTATTGTTGGGATAGGCATCTACTGCTAGGAGTAACGATCTTTAGCTTATGAAACCAAACAACGTTTTCTATGAAAAACGGTCAAAATATTTAAAAAGTCCCACCTATTCGGCAATTTTGTGCATACATGAGGTTAATTTTGTATTTCATATTTCCAGCCATGTTCCATTGCAAGTTTTTGAGTGTTACGTCCAAATTTCAAACGTTATTTCCAAGTAGATTCACAACGAATGCTTTCAGAAAGTCAGGAATTTACAATATATGTCACTAAAAATAAATTAGTCATTGTAAAAATCAGAAAATTGTCAGACACAATTTTCTTTTTTTATAACAATTTTATGTTCCTAGTAGAAACGCGGCACGAGTGGGATAAATAAAGGCACTGCCTCGGGGCCGGCCAGGCTGACCACACAGCATGTAAGTTATGCCCTTTTACGTCCTTATGGCTAGTTATAGCCTTTTGTTACTCCCACAGTATATTATTTTAATCCACTTTCAGCTCCATGTAGTACGCTCCGTTTGACTCTGCTAAATAATCTTACAAGTTAAATCTGACATCTCATTGCATATTAATTACAAACCTCAGGTATATTATAAGGGTGCTTCCACATTCTAAGCCGCATTTGAAACACGACGGAGAGAAGGTAAGATCAGTAGTTTAAGGTCTTGATCCCTGCTTTATCAATATTATAGTAGCAAATGCTAGTGCAGGTTTGAAAAGACGCCTTTTCAACCTTTCTCCGAGAAGGAAAGTCAGTAGTTTGAGTCCTGATTACTGTTTTATAATATTTTAGTAGCAAATTCCGGTGCAGGCAGGTTTGTAAAATAGAATAATATAAGGTGTAAAAATATTAGCTGCAAATATTTTAAGAGGTGAATCAACCCATGAAACTAAACAACTTTCTCAATGAAACATAGGACGAAAGACGGGAAAATTTTTTGGACCTCCCATACAAATTGACTTGGTCGGCTGGTAATTTTGTATGGGAAGCCCAAAATTTTTTTTCATGTCTCGACCTATGTTTCTTGGAGAAATTTGTTCAATTTCATGAGCTGATTCACCCCTTAAAATATTTGTAGCATTTTTTTTTTATACCTTGTATGTATAAGCAATTGAATAATTTAGGCATTACAATGCTCGCGTGCAACCATTATCTACTAAGAGCATAAATTAATGGTGTAGTTTATAATTTCAAAATGCTTTCGGTGTTTCAGATGATCTTCCAGCTGGTTTCCGTGTTGACTCTGCTAGGAGTCCTCTCGCAGACTTCGGCTCACGCAGGTGAAGGTGGACATCTAGCCCAGGACATCGTCATGGACCTTGACCCTCACTTCTACTGCGGGAGGAACCTGGCTAAGATACTTGCAGCTCTTTGCAGGGATGAGATCCGCAAAAGGTCTTCTGGCGAAAAAGAGGTGGATTATTATTACAGTAAGTGCATTTTTTTTTCACTGTTATTCACATTTTCGTACCGTTGCCCTACTTAAGTCTCCATCCCGACCTTCCTGCAGAGAATATTGTCTGATTTTGCTGTCTAGAGCGTTTTCAAGCAAAGACTCTACCTACTTACCTACATACCACACATCGCGGCATAAAAAGTTATATGACGTTGAATGAAATGAGCATAAGTCAAAAAGTGGGGCATGGCCAAATTGGCCAAGTGGGGCTTCCTGGAGGGTGCCGATGTTAGCTGTTTGTGTGGTGCAGTCCAAATGATGCACCACCTAATATCGTGTCCGGCGTGCCCCAACACCTGCACAAAGGACGACCTTATGACAGCGTCTGCCAGCGCTGTTAATGTGGCCAAGTTCTGGGCTACGACGGTGTAGTGTCTGCCATCGACACGCTAAGAAGAAGAAGTCAAAAAGGCCTTTGTCTTCCAAGATGTCCAATGGGCACTGAGCTGATCTTACTGATCTTAATGTCTATAACTGGCGGGATGTGGGAGAGGCATAAAGGAAAAAAACCTTTTGAAGGCCAAGATTCGTTTTGGGGAAACAGTGATTCACTTTGGGTCATATCACTGATCTGGCAGAGTTATTTGCCTTTGAAGAAAAGACAATGTAGGTACTATGACATAGCACCAACCGTATCATTAGGTACCTCTTCGCCTCCACCTCTTTTCATTCTGTCAAAACCGTCATCCGTCACATTTATTTAATTACATATCCGGTCGTTCTACATCACGTCACTTCTTTCATTATTCTTCAATCCTGCTCGTGGGTAGAAGCTGCTGAGGCCAGCTGAACTTACGAAGAGATTGCCTACTACCCCACCAGTTCCACCCTAAGCATTTATTAGATCACTATTTTGGACCGTTAAGGGTCTACTCATCATTCTCCTTGCTTTATCCCGTTCTCAGTCGGGGTCGGCTACCTAACCTAGAGGATTTGACGTGGAACCAAGTTTTTACATAGAGCGACTGCCATCTGACCTCTGTAACCAGAAGACTAACCTGGCCTGAATCCTAGATTAAGTCACATTTAAATATCATCTGATTTAAATTTTATTTGAATGTGGGTTTCATCACGATGTTTTTCCTTCACTGTAAGAGCAGTCGGCAAAAGGAACTTGAGTAGTTAAAAACACATTGGTACATGGCGGGGATCAAACTCGGGTCTCACGAATTGTTAGACCAGTGTCCTATCCACTAGCCAAGGAAGTGTCCACTCTCTCTATGTAAATAAATCGTCATCACAATCCAGCAACCAACCTTTTTATCATTCTCCACCTCTCCGCTCTATCGATTGTGGCCCCGAGGTCTCAGTACTACAAAGAAGCGCTCTATTCTCTTTCAGACGTGGTTCTCACCCCGCACTACAAAGAGAGAGACAGCATGATCTGGCCGTGGATCAGCCGACACAGGGCTTTGGAAGCCAAGGTCCGTGGGAGAAGGAGCCAAGGAGTAGCAACAGAGTGCTGCGACAAACCCTGCGACGTCGATGAGCTTCTGTCTTATTGCTAAGTAAATTCTAAATACTTACACCAGCCCAGTTATGATGCGCAACCGCGACTTTGGTTTCACTATATTTGAAGACAAAATTATTCACTTGTTTTAATTAAATCCATTGGATTTGACACTCGTGAAGTCTTCTCGCCCGCGAGATAAGTCTCTATACTGTGCGCATCATAAAGGGGCAGGACAAAAATCTGCTGAAAATATTTTAATAGACGAACCGGCTATGAAAGTAAACAATAGCGCTTACGGCAGACACGCGTTTACTTACGAGGCTGAAAAACAATTGGTAACCTCATTGCTAGTCTAGTGTGACCAAAAGCTTAAGATTCCGCGCTCAGAAATCTATACAACTGTCGACTGATTTACCTAACCACACTATTTCAATTTCTATTTTCTCGATATTACGATCGTTAAAGCTCTGCCTACCCTGAAAGGGTAAATTTGTGATGTGTGTGTGTGTGTTTGTGTGTTTATTTCTCGATTTTTTGTGTAGTAGAACGTGCGATTTAAACGAGCGCATTAGTAGCAGATTTCCTCATGCGAAAATTTAAATAGTGGTTATGTTAAACCAGTCATTACATACTCCTACTTTCTGTAGGTTATTTAATTATTTTATTTAGGTACTTATATAAATTAAAATGTGACGTTGTAATGTGTTCAGTAATTGTTTAGATCTTTAAGTGTGTAACGCATAATAAATTCTAACTAGCAATTAATTTTTTACTTCCACCACACCACAAAGTCAATCCTACAAAGCAAAGCATAAGCTATAGACACAACAAAATAAGAAAAATTGTAACTCATAACTGTAGCTAACTACCAATAAAGTTGTAAGTCATTTTCGAAGCAGTGCAGCATCGAATTCGTAATTGCATGCGACCGACTAGGTGCCTAGATATTTTTTTTGTCACTGATTTAGTTTAAAAAAACGCGAATGAAAAATCTCTCTCTCATAAAATGATACACTAGTAACGTGAATACTAAAAAAGAACTTAAAGAAATACAATAAATCAAGAGCTCTATTTTTCAAACGTCGTTGTAATTCGGTTCTGTGCACGGAAGTCCGTAACGCCATAACAATTAACCATACTTTTAAATTGCTACTACCTACGTGATGTTTATTATAGTCAATGGTATGTGTGAAAAGAAAAGAACCTACATACCCTCAAAAAATTATCTAACATATATCTATCTAAACAAGCAGTTCAATTCAATAACCACATAAAGTATGTTATTTTGTAAATGTTAAGCACCATGACTTTATATAGTTTTCCCAAGAACTTACCGATAGCGTGTTTTAGAAAACTAACAGCGACATCTATGAACCAGTTTCGGCAGTTTTTTTGTTCTTTTTTGTTTTGTTTTTTTTTGTTCTCCGAAACTGAATAATAGATTTGAATAAGACCTTTTTCATCCCTTCTCTTCAAAAAACTACGCTTGAGGCGCACATAAATGCGCGCAAAACAGGTCATTATTAACATCCGTGTAATACTGAGATTTTAATTTGGAACATGAATGTTTGCGCCATGTTTTCTCCTATCATTATTCTCCTTGCCTTATCGCGTTCTCTGTCGGAGTCGGCTACCTACCCTACCTAACGGACATAGCTCTTATTCGCCGTTGGAGTTGATATGGAAAGGTAAATTCGTCAAAATCTGTGTTTCCAGGATAGTATACTACACCAACATCCAGGGTTTTTTTTTGTTTCAGCAATAGGTAGTTGTTTCCTCCAGAGTAGTAGTGTTTTGGATGTTACGCCGTATGTCCCGGTTGCTGTCTATGATCACTTAGACGGCAGTCGTTACACAACCATGTCAGAAGCCTGCTACATGTAGAAGGCGATTAAAAATTTCTGACACCAGGGTTCATCGGGTCGTTGGACGACTCGGTGTCAAACACGAAAAGAGAGAGAGAGTAGACTATTACTTAAACAGAGTTACTTAGTTACGTACTCTATCAAATACATGCAAATTCTGTGAATGAGGATGAGCTACTATGTAAACCTGCAGTTCTGAAACTGTAATAAAATTCCGGAGACTCCAGTGAAAATTACTCTGGCAGCGTGGACTTTTTTATGTGTATCAAAGGCTTTCAGCTTTATAAAGGATCAAAGGCATTTTTGAAATATTTTGATTCTGTATACATTAGCTTGTTTGTCGCTGGCGTTTTCCGGTAGAAAATTACATGATGAAAATAGCAAAGTAAAATATAATATACTTATGTTTTTAATCTGTTTGAGCTTCAGAGCTTTGGGGTCTCAGTCCAGAGGTTTTTTGTCTAAATGTGATTGTCCTGTGTTTTATCTTGTGTGCAATAAACAGTTCAATAAATAAATTTAAAAAAAAGTCTATAAAGTCGCCTTACTGACAATAGTTAAACGTGACAACGTCATAAGAAAATATCGATGGAATCATAAGATGGCCCATATGTCGAACGCTGCCGAACGAGGAGGAGGCCGATTGTGCCTCGTTGTCGCTCATTTCGCGCTCTCGCTTGCACTTCAGGCCTTAAATGGAACGCCTCAGAGTGAGGTTACGCCGACTGAGTCATGTTTTTGGTGCGTGCAGCCGGCCACGTTGAAAATAATAATTGGAAACACCACTTGTTTGCGTGATCCATGTTTTTCTTTTGTGAAGTATTTTGAGTTGATGAATGTTCTAACTTTGGTGTTTGATTGTGACTTGAACCCGAGACCGTAAAATACCTACCCATTGCCCTACCAACAAAGTGTAGCTACTATCGCCACGTCTGAAATTTTTGAGGATTGTTTTCCAAGGTTGTTTTAGAAAACCTGTGTATTACTATAGTGACAGGTAGTCATCCTGTCACCTAAAAATTGTAATACACCAATACTCTCGAATCCCTTAGTCGCCTCTTACAACACCCGCGGGAAGGATGTGGGGTGATACTATTCTAAGCCGGCATCACACGGCACATGACGGATGCCGGATAAGTGGAGAAAGCCCTTAGATCTGTCTCCGCAGTGCGAGTTGTGCAGCAGAGATGTACAGATGCAATAAAACAGTTAAACATCGGTTGAACACTGCTAAACAACTTAGAGATATTTCTGTTAGGTTAGTAATAAAAAAGTTTCTTGATCGCAACGCGAACTGAGAGTTAGGAATTCCTAGCCAATCGTTGTTCAGAATACATACATACATATATCACGCCTTTATCCCTTACGGGACAGGCAGAGGGCTAACGGCCGCAAAAACACGGTCGATGTCGCCACGGCTGACAAATAAATAGGACCGTTTGAGATAATTTTGTGTATCACTATAGTGACAGGTTGTCAGCCTGGCGCCCAAAAGTTGTAATACACCTGAAACCCTCAAGTCCCTCAGTCGCCTCTAACGACACCCACGGGTAGGAAATGGGGTGATGCTATTCTAAGCCGGCATTACACGGCAAATTGGGTTAGGTTAGGTTATTCTTTATTAATTTTTATGATCTTTATGCAGAATAAGGTGTTTCCTTATACTATTATTATGAGTAGGTAAGTATCATTAGGTCAATACACATTGTGCCAATCTATATTATACATACATACATATATATATCACACGTTTATCCCTGGCGGGGTAGGCAGAGCGTTAACAGCCGTAAGAACACGGTCACCATCGCCACGTCTGACATTTTTGAGGATTGCTTTCCAAGGTTGTTTCAGAAAACATGTGTCTTACTATAGTGACAGGTTGTCAGCCTGTCGCCTAAAAATTGTAATACACCAATACTCTCGAGTCCCTTAGTCGCCTCTTACGACACCCGCGGGAAGGATGTGGGGTGACGCTATTCTAAGCCGGCATCACACGGCACCAACGCCAAAAAGTTACCAACCGCACGCATGTTATAAATCATTCGCTCATAACGACCAGCGTAACTGTCAGTACGCGCCCATACGTGCGTGTATGGAGCATTGAGGTCAAGTTACGCTGGTTGCAATACTATCCAAACGAATGAGCTATACTCCTATGCAGGGGGCCAATCGCGCTAATGTTGAACGATAATACCAAAACCAAACCGCAGCCAAAAACGCTACGTTACGCACTTTTCGTATCGCGCTAATTGTTTGAGCGGAAACGTTTCGACTTTTCTTTGGAAGTTACGTTGATATAGCGAACGTTCGAACTTTTGGTGTGCATCGGTATCGCGCAAATTTTTGACAGCGTATTTAATCACAACCGTTACGTTGGGAACGTCTCAAACGCTGTCAAATGAACGTTTTTGTAAAAGTTCCTCTCGAGCAGCTTTTTCTGACACGTTTGACGATCGTTGGTGGATTTTATTACGGTTTCAACCCAAAAAAGGAAGGAAATCATGAAAATTTGCTGTGGGGCTCTATCTCCACACCATTGAAAGTGTCCATGAGGTAGATGTGACCAAGAAGAAGCCTTGACCCGCCGTTCGACCTATAGGTACATGATGTTAGGAAAAGTACTGACTTCCTTTTAAAGGATGAACCAGCCCATGAAATTGAACAACTATCCCCAAGAGACGTAGGTAATATGAAAATAAATTTTGGACCTCACATACAAACTGACTCAGTCGGTTAGTACATACATTTAGTATGAGAAATCCAAAAAAATTCGATCTGTTCCTAGGGCAAAGTTTTTCAGTTTCAAGGGCTGGTTCATACCTTGTAAGGAAGTTAGTACTTTTCCTGACACCTTGTATTTTTAGGGTAAACTTGTTTAGTCAATGAGACTGGTTCACACCTTAAAATATTTGCAGATGATTTATTTCATCCGTATTATATGCATGAACTTATAGTAGTAGAATCACCTCAAGTGATGAACTATTTCCAATGGTCATGGGGGCGACCATCGGTAACAGTGACCATCCTGGTGGTCGACAAGGGGGGTGACAAGTGGGAACTAAGGCTGTCTAGCTGAGGGTGCAGTGAAATACTTTGTAAATAAAAGAAACATGTATTGCACCTACTATATTTATTTAATTTTTCTTATTAAACTTATAGGCTAAGCTCTTAGGGCTCCATATCAGATGATGATACCTGAAACAAAATAAATAATAGTGTAGGTACCCCAAGTACATATGAGATATTTTCTTGCAGTTAGAAGTCGCCTATTTCTGATCATATTCCATCTCTTAGTTTACCATATTATTTTACATATTTGTCAAAGTAAAATTAAAAAAACACTAGATTACAATATATTTTGCTAAATAGAATCAAATAGATGTACCTAGACACATGTCATGATTAGCATGTTCAGCCATACCATACGCCATGGTAGCTGTCTATGACAGCTTAGACGGTGGTTGTTATGATAACATGTCAGATGCCTGCAACTTGTAGTAGGTGAGTGAAAAACTAACTCACTGCTGATTGATTCATTGGGGCATTGGACAACCCGGTGTCCTACTAGAAAAGAAGAAGGAAGACTTACTTTGTGTTGAGCTTGAGTTTGGATTCTTGACGCTGTATGTGATTTCCACTGCCGCTGATGCTGCCGTGTATGATCTAGCATTGAAGCGAGGGATGGATGGATGGCTTCATTTGAGCTAAAACAGTAAATTAATAATCTTGAAACAAAATCAATGTGTAAGTTTATTTTATTTATATGTATGAACAAACAAGCAGATGGATGAATAGATGCTGTCATCTCTGATGTTGAGTGGTGCACTAGTAGTGCAACTGTAATGCTTGGTACAGATTTAATTCTAGGTGGGACATTCACTAAGTTGCTTTTTACTACTCCCACAGGTCGAATGGTAGTGATGTTATTCTAAGCCGGCATAGAATATTATGTACCTGTAAAACGGATCTTGGGTGATGTATGGAAGGCGCCCAATGTCTGTTTGTATAATATAAATCCAGTGCAGAGTGACTTTTGTCACGGGGCCACCTTGCTTTTCATGACATTCCACATCTGAAAAGTAATATACTAGTAAATATATGCACATACACTGATGCAGTAGGTATAAAATTAAGTTACTTTCCACATGTCTCAGTCTGTCTGTTATGGACAATGCCAACTCCTAAACTACATCACAACACAACTAAATAATGGCTTATGATGTGTTTTTTTATTAACAGCAGCTAGGTTAGGTTTTCATTAGTATGCTAACCTTGGTCCACTCTTTGAGCTGCCTAGTTGGGCCCTCACAATTGAGTCTGTTGGCGCGATTGGCCCATAAGTAGTTCGAAAGAGCCCGCGCCTTGAAAGGTAGGTATACTCTGACCCGCCTTTTGAGCGGAGTCTGCCGAGCGCCAGCGCCAGCAAAGCAAATAATCCCTCGAGCAGCTTCAGCTGCCGCACGCTCGTCGTCTTTCTTAGGTCCATAGTCTCTATAAAAACACAAATCGTAAATAACACAGTTTCAACTATGGAACCATATTGATAGCGTCTAAATGGTAAATTAACTTTGTATATGTAGATATTCTATTAGGTACTTACAGAAAAGTCACGTCGACTGGGTGTCCCACGAAATTTTAGCTTAGTTTTAGTTCTTAACTAAAATAATTTCAAAAATCTACGAAAAACCACGGCGGTTGTATAAACAATAAACAACAACCTGACATTTTTACTTTTAAAATAGTGCTGCCCACTACGCGAAATGCACAATCGAGCATCGATTATAAAAAGATTATCTAGTATTTTGAAATACTCATTGCAAACTCTAAACGGTTGTGGTTTGGTTTCGATTGGCTAACGTCAACGATTTATACGTTCAGAAAATTTACCGCGATAGCTTTTTTGACATTAACCGAATCCAAACCAAAACTAAATCGAAGCTAAATCGTCAACGTTACGTTGGAATGGTAAAATAGCGCGATTGGCCCCCAGGGCCGTGCGCACACTATAGACAAAACGGTCTCAAGACTGATGACATGTACCGTGGTCCGAAAAAAAGTAGGAATATTCCCAAATTCATTTTCGCTGTCCGAGTATATTACAACTTGCTGAGAATGTTATGGGAAAACAATATAAACAACTATTATAGTTAAATTATTATTTTTTGTAAGGGTCATACCGTAAATCATGCGCATATTGTTCGATCCGTTACAATTTTATTATGATTAGAGGCCTATATTAATTACCATAATAGTATTTTTTTGTTTTCCTGAAACCTTTTCAGCAATTTGGTATGTTTCCGAACAATGGGAATTTCTTGTGTAAATATTCCCATTTGGGCCTTATTTCGTACGGCGGCACATCTGTATTTGTCTTGAGACTATTATTTTTGACTGTAGTCTGCGCACGGCCTAAAATAAGTCTGGCAAAATTCAATATTCCCTAAACAATATCGCTGCACCTGCGTGGCTGATTTCCATGCTAACAGCCGACCGAAAACTGTATAAATTTACAATTTGTATACCTACTTCTACTCGTGGGTTCTTCATACATACAAACATATATCACGCCTTTCTCCTTTGCGGAATAGGCAAAGCTTTAACGGCCACAAAAAAATACGGCCGCTATTATATCATGCCTTTCTCCCTTGCGGGGTAGGCAGAGTTTTACGGCCGCAAAAAAAATACGGCAGTTGCCACATTGAGAATGAGTTTCCAAGGTTGTATCCAAATGTATTGAAGTTCAAATTTTTTCTCATATTTCGACGTACGTTTCTTGGGGAAATTTGTTCAGTTTCATGAGCTGATTCACCCCTTAAAATATTTGCAGCAATTTTCTTTTACATCATCATTTTTTTTTTTCATCTGTATAAGTCATTTTTACATTTAGCCGGAGAGCGTGCTACATTTTCACTCAAGAACCCGCTTACACCAACCACCATTGACTTCAGTACCTCATACTAAGTACCTGAAAAATTGTAAGCAAAATAAATGACTACAGCTCTCCCAGGCTACACAAGTGTATCTTACATCGCCTAGATAAGGCACGGTAGCACTATAGCCCTCTTTAGGGAAGTCTGAAGTAGGTAGGTGGTCTAGATTCTTCTTATAACAAATTCTTGATACTGCTATGTTTTTCATACAAATACTACGATGCGGAGTAGGCAGAGCGTTGACGACCGGAAAATTACAGTCGTTATCGCCACGTCCGACAAATGTTAGAGGGTCAGTTTAGATAAGTCGTGTATCATTATAGTTGCAATACACATAAAACCCTCCCTTAGACGGTTTCTACGACACCCACGGGAAATAAATGGGTTGATGCTATTCTAAACTGGCATCACGCGGCACTCGCCTAAGTTTTTCGCCTTAATAAATTCCATTTAATGTAAGTCTTCTTTCTTTACGTGTGGGACACCGAGTCGTCCAATGACCTAATACACCCTAGTGTCAGAATAATTGTTCAATTCCCTTCTACAAGTAGCAAGCTTCTGACACGGTTATGTTACGACCGCCGCCGTCTTATTAATGCAAGTAAATAGTCGTATCTACTAACTACCTTAAACGTAATCACTTATTAATGCGGATCACACACTTAACGCACGACAGAGCGCTAAAACATCGCAGCGGTCTATGAGATCCATACTAGAAATGTCAATCCCCACACTAAATCTAAAATCGCTCAACCGCTGTTGACGTAGCGCTATCGCAGCGTCGTCTGTCGTGTGCGGTTTTAGTATGGGGGGTGACCACGGAGCAAAAAGGGAGAGGAGGTGTTATTTGACACAAAGGCACCGTGGCAAGCCGGAGAAAATTCTAGATTCTACTATTGTCCACTAGTAGCGCTGGCGTCAGTGTGGTCTAGTGCGTCACCGTTATACAAAATGCTATTACGACATCTCCTCTCCCTTTTTGCTCCGTGGGGGTGACGTTTCTGGTATGGATCTAACAGAACGCTGCGATATTTTAGCGCTCCGTCGTACGGTAAGTGTGCGATCCGCCTAAATCTAGTTTTAAATGTGATTTTATCATCCATAAAGGGAAATTTATTCCTTCTGTTGCGGCTAACCGCCGGAGCGTCGGTGGCCAAGTGGATAGGACACCGGTCTTACAATCGTGAGACCAGAGTTCGATCCCCGCCATGTACCAATGTGTTTTTACTCACGTACATTTACCGACTGCTCTTACGGTGAAGGAAAAACATCGTGATGAAACCCACATTCAAATAAAATTTGAAATCAAATGATATTTGAATGTGACTTAACCTAGGATTCGGGCCAGGTTAGCCTTCGGGTTGCAGAGGTCAGATGGCAGTCGCTCTGTGTAAAAACTTGGTTCCACGTCAAATCCCCTAGGTTAGGTAGCCGACCCCGACAGAGAACGGGATAAGGCAAGGAGAATGATGATGTTGCGGCTAACCGCCGAAGCTTTGCCCAAAGTCTGCTGATGTGGTTTTCGTGAATTCCTTTCATACCTGAATACCTTACCCCAAAAGGTATTTAAAATTAAAAGCGGTTTGAAATATTATTTCAATGGAAAGCTGACTTAAAGTTGGTTTGTGGTATTACTCAGAATTTTGCGAACTAAAAATTGAAATACTGATTGATTGAATACCAAAAACTCAATCTGCAAAAAATGAATTAGTCACTGGGATTTTTGTTCAAATAAAGTACATCTTATCTACTACAACTACCGTCACGGAAGTCCACTGCTGGACATAGGCATCTCCGTATTTGCCATACTCGCCATACTCGGCAGACCGAATGGCGAGCGCAGTGCAAGGTATTGTAGATATTCACAGGGAACGCTGCTGCTCATTCGCTGGATTCACCTGTCACCTTTTACGACATCCAAGGGTAGAAATGGCGTGATGCTATTTTTATCTAATTGTGTCTAAACAAACTAACTCATAAACTATTCATATAGTTGCAAAACTATCCCTGCACTTACATGGAAAACACATATTTTACGTAAATGAAAATAAGAAATTGAAAAATGTAGTCAAGCGTTGACCGGGAATCGAACACGGCCCACTGCTCTGCCATTGAGCTATCGACGCACCGGTTGGCCTTCGTCAATTTCTCGATCTCTTGATGCTCGTCTTGAAGCGACAATCTTAGCGACATCAACTTAACTACTTTTTACTTTACTTTTTCCATTTCTTATTTTCATTTATGAGAATAATACAGGGTGTAAAAATATTAGCTGCAAATATATTAAGGCCCATTAAACTGAACAACTTTCCCCAAGGAACATAGGTCGAATTGGACAAAATTTTGGACCAACCATACAAAACTACCGACCGAGCAAGCGAATTTGTATGGGGAGGTCCAAAAAATTTTGTCATATTCCGACCTATGTTCCTTGGGGAAAGTTGATTCACTTAAAGTATTCGCAGCTAATATTCTTACATCTTATATAGCACTGTAAGTGCGGTAAATCCCAATAAAACACATTTATGTTGTTTTTTTTTAAATCGCCATTTCATATTTTATATTTGACGGAAGGCGCCAAATACCAGATCTGTGAGAAATCCCCGACGTCGTATCAGATATACAATACATTCAAAGAATTCGAATTGAATATTTGTCTTGATATTGGTATGAAAGCAGACAAAGGCGAAAGGATCGGTGTATCCTGAGATATGTTCCATATTCTGCGTCACATTGATTCGTTTCTTGACAAAATTGAGGAATCTTTCAATGTTCAAATGAAATAATACAATTTTGATTCCCTCAATATTTTGCTTGGCAATCTTTATATTCTGAACAAAATGTGATCAGTTGTCATCTTGCCGGATCGCACAAAATATTGCAGCGGTCTGTCATATCCATACTGGAAAGTCACTTCCCATACTAAAACCGCTAAACCGCTGTCGACGCAGCGTCTTCCGTCGAGCGCGGTTTTAGTATGGGATTGACATTTCTAGTATGGATCTGACAGACCGCTGCGATGTTTTAGCGCTCCGTCGTGCGTTAAGTGTGCGATCCGCCCTCGCAACAAAATAAATTTTTCATCTACGGTCATCAATTTAATATCTTAATAAACGAATCTCACTTTGTGCAGTTGAGTGCTTGTTATATCCAATAAATTCATTGTAGTCAAAATGCTTCTTATTTTAGCGATAGATACTATTATAAAAGCTGTTGGAAATTTGTGCCGTGTGATGCCCGCTTAGAATAGCATCACCCCACATCCTTCCCGCGGGTGTCGTAAGAGGTGACTAAGGGACTCGAGGGTATTGGTGTATTACAATTTTTAGGCGACAGACTGACAACCTGTCACTATAGTGATACACATGTTGTCTGGAACAACCTTGGTAAACAATCCTCAAAAATGACAGACGTGGCGATAGCGACCGTATTCTTACGGCCGTTAACGCTCGGCCTACCCCGCAAGGAATAAAGGCGTGATATATGTATGTATGTATGGAAATTTGAAAAAAGATACTTATAGAACTTTATGAACTTGTAACATATCAAATAAACCTACCAACATTAACAGCTGCACTAGGTCGTTGGACGACTCAGTGTCCCACACGAAAAAAATATTTAAAAAAAGCTACAACAGCCCTCAAGCATGCGGCCAAGCATGGTGAATATGGCAATCCATACACACCATGCTTCAATATGTTAAATTCACAGGGAACGCAGATGCCCATTCCCTGGATAATTATCGCTTAATCGCTTTTTACGAGACCCACGGGTAGAATTGCACGCTGTTCTAAACCGGCATGACACGGCATAAAATAGCTAACATGTCCTCTTAGATTGGCAGTAATATTACGTCGATTGTTTACCCCCCTATCTGCGTATTTGATCTACAGATCAACTCAAAATACTTCAATCAAAACACTTCTGCACGTAACATAGGTATTTATTTATCTACAACGTCATCATTTATGCCCCACAAGTTTACAGGTAAAATTCGATGTACATTGCGTAGCCGGTAGGTCATTATGTGACCATCATGTTTAACTCTATACGAAATGTACTAGAATTTACCTTTAGACTTACAGCCTATATTTTCATAACAAGGGGCATAGCTTATTCAGTCACATTCAGTTCAGTGCAGTCAACAAGATGGATACAACATCCTTTCTTACATTTTTTCTATTATTTTTACATCTGCAATATGTTGTGCAAGGATTTTCAAGAATCGATCCATTGGTTGACACAAAAGTTGGACTAATCCGGGGTTTGAGAGCAACGGATGGTGCTTATTCTATGTTTTTAGGCATTCCTTTTGGAAAAGTTGACGAAAATAATCCGTTTGGAGTAAGTATATTTACCATTGTCATTATAGTAAATTAAAAAACAATGCCGTGTGATGCCGGCTTAGAATAGCATCACCCCACATCCTTCCCGTGGGTGTCGTAAGAGGCGACTAAGGGACTCTAGAGTATTGGTGTATTACAATTTTTAGGCGACAGGCTGACAACCTGTCACTATAGTGATACACATGTTTTCTGAAACATCCTTAGAAAACAATACTCAAAAATTTCAGACGTGGCGATAGCGACCGTATTCTTACGGCTGTTAACGCTCTGCCTACCCCGCAAGGGATAAAGGCGTGATATATGTATGTATGTAAAAAACAATTAATTATAATAGTGTGGTTTCAGACCTCATTTTTGTAGATGCCATTAATTTAATATTTAATAACTTTTAGGTGTCCACTCCGTACCCACCATTTGAGGAAGTATTTGAAGCGTTTGATGACTCCGCCATCTGTCCACAAATTGAAGAAATTAATAATACCCTTGTAGGAACATTAGATTGCCTTCATCTTAATATTTACGTCCCAAATACGGCATCTTCACAAAACCAGCGACCGGTATTAGTTTGGATCTATGGAGGGGGTTTTACAATTGGATTCGCGGGACGGAAAATTCACGGGCCAAAATACATAGTCAGAAATGATGTAATACTGGTCACGTTTAACTATAGATTGGGCCCCTACGGGTTCATGTGTCTAGATACCCCTGAAATTCCTGGCAATCAAGGCCTTAAAGATCAGGCCCTGGCACTTAGATGGATAAAAAACAACATAGAGTCGTTTGGAGGAGATCCTGATCAAATCACTATATCGGGGGAAAGTGCAGGCGGGTTTTCAGTCGGTATGCACTTGATCTCAGAAAATGAAAAAATGTTTCATCGCGCTATTTTGCAAAGTGGAACAGAATTACTGCCAGATCTTGTTGCAGAGTCAAATCCTACAATACCTTTAAAATTGGCTGAGGTACTTGGCCTAAGCACAAGTGATGTATCAGAAGCATTATCTTTCCTGTCAGGAACTGACCCTCTTCTTGTTATAGCTGCGGCACAATCACAACCAGAAAAATTCGTACCATGTGCTGAAAAAGAGTTCGAAAACGTTGAATCGTTCATCACCAAGTTGCCGATAAACTTGAAAATTCCCAAGGTTAAGGGAATGTCTGTATTACTAGGATTCGTAGCGGAGGAAACACTTGGTTGGCATGCTAATTTCAAGCCAGAATATTATGATAGCTACGATAATTTTGCAAATCTTTTAAGTACTCAATTTTCATTCAGTGACAATGATTTGGCTGATATGACAAACATAGTCAAGCATTTTTATATAGGAGACGAGAAAATAAGTTCTGATGTTTGGATAAACATAACTGATTTTGAAACAGATATAACGTTTAATCACCCTACTGAACGGAGTATCGACTCGTATCTTAACAATGAAGTGGATAAAATATTCTATTACATGTTTTCATACGTCGGACAAAGAAATTGGTTGAGGTGGAAGGATAATATAACCGTTGGAGGAGCAGTGCATGCTGATGAAATAGGATATTTATTTGACGTATCTCTATGGAAAGAAGTGCCGACAGCTGAAGACCAACTAATACTGGACAGGATGACTACAATGTGGACAAATTTTGTGAAATACGGGTAGGTACTTAGATGATAAATACATCATCGGAAAAAGGTAGATGTTATACAGTTTGCGGTGGTTTATTTAGACTTTGTGATTGACGAAATAGACGTATTAGACACCAGGGTTCATCAGTTCGCTGGACGACTCCGTGTACAAATTGTACTCGTGAAAATTGTACGGGATGTCCAAATTTTTAATTTTTTTACCTATGTACCTTGGTAAAAGATTTCAGTTGTATGGACTTTTTCAACTATTTGCAGTTAATTTTCTTAGACCTCATATATTACAAAAACTAAACAAACCACTTTAACAGACTTGAATGTACTTAAGGCATACTAGTACAAGTGTTTTCATTTTAATATCCTCTCAATCATGATTATAATCATATCGTATAATCTAATCTAGTAGAAGAAGATCTCGACTACCTATCTGCACAAAACTTCACTCAAAGATAATGCAGGACCCCACATGACCAAAGTTTTATCGAACAAGAGAAGTTCAATATCCATATCTCAAATATTATTATACAGGGTGGGAAACGGTCTATATTTCTATAACTTACGAAAAATTCAATGAACTGAACCACTTTCTTCTAGTATCATCACTTAATTAGAACTTCATTTTTTTCCATCATCTGAGTTCTGCTCTTCTTATTTGTCTTTTGTAGTTTTCTGTCTCGTACAGTTTCGACGATAATATTGATCACTTTTGATGTCATTCTGGACTGACATGAAACAAGTGGCGACATTTTCCGAGTTTTAATTTGAACTTTATTGATTTACAGAAACCCAACCCCAGATTTAACTGAACTGTTGCCTACAAAATGGGAACCGATCACAAGTGCAAACTCTCCTCGGTACTTCATGAACATAGACTCCGAAATGGTGCTTGCAAAGAGACCATACAACAAAAGAATGACTTTCTGGGATCTATTTTATAGGATGAACAAGCAGTTTCTGAAAGGAATTGATAGTGAAAACTAGGAACTCTTCAATTAGCCGATATATTCTTCATCATCAGAGCTACATTAAATATATTAATTCATAAAAAAGTTGTTTTATTATCGTTATCCTCTGAGATTTTTTCTGCCAATACGTATTTCTTCATTGAAATATAATTTCATATTCCATATTATCCAGAATATATTTTCAGTAACTTTGTCATGGAGTTTGAGATATAGTTAGGGGTATATTCAATCTTTGATGTTATAATCTTTGATGTCTCCACCGTAGATCCCATCTCTGCTCTAGGGTAAGATTGGGGTCAAGAGTAAGCCCATAATAGATAAAAAAAAAAAAAAAAAAATCAACTAGCGGCTCTCTCAGCTGCTGCGCCCACTGTAACTCATTTTCCCGTAGGAATAAGATATTCCTCTTGAATCACTCTATCTATTACAAAATCCGTTGTGTAGCTTTGAAGATTTAAGCAAACATAGAAACAGACAGACGCGTAAAACGGCTTTGGTTTATACTATGTAGTGACTACCTATTCAAAATACTGTGACTGATTACAGAGGTTTATAGCATTGACATAAATACATACATACATGAACTCTAAAAACATTACATACCGTTTTTGGTTCGGCAGTCGTGTAAAAAGTACATAGCAATGTTAGTTTTGAAATTGTGGAGATATAATAACTATAATATATTGCCGTGTGATGCCGGCTTAGAATAGCATCACCCCACATCCTTCCCGTGGGTGTCGTAAGAGGCGACTAAGGGACTCGAGAGTATTGGTGTATTACATTTTTTTTAGGCGACAGGCTGACAACCTGTCACTATAGTGATACACATGTTTTCCGAAACAACCTTAGAAAACAATACTCAAAAATGTCAGACGTGGCGATAGCGACCGTATTCTTACGGCTGTTAGCGCTCTGCCTACCCCGCAAGGGATAAAGGCGTGATATATGTATGTATGTATGTATGTATAATAACTACTGACCTTGTTTACTTACTTCGCCGCCGGCTCGACGACCGAAAGTGAGTCTCGGCCTCCAATACGATTACAATACGCGGATATATGATTTTTTTTTTTCAACCGCCTTCTACAAGTAGCAGGCTTCTGACATGGTTGTGTAACGACCGCCGTCTAAGTGATCATAGACAGCAACCGGGACCTACAGCTTAACGTGCCATCCGAAACACGGAACCATCTTACTTACGGACAATCGTGTGGTTCAGCCCGCAATGTCCTAACCAGACTGGGCACAAATTCACAAAGTGATAAATATCAACTTTTGTGAGTGACCCACCGAGAATCGAACCCGGAACCTTCTGCGTCAAAGGCAGTCGCGCTACCACTGCGCCACATCGGTCGTCATATATGATAAACATACAAGATTTCAGAATATAATTGTCCTTTTAATATGAACTCTGGTGGTGACTCTACGCATCTGAAGATATCGTACATCATAAAAAACTGACGATAAACTTAAAGGTTTTGATCTTAGTAGAATATTTTGCATATAAACAACTTGAAGTGGCTTTATTTTATCAGTGTTTTTGGTGCATATCAACCAATTTATCGAACACTTCCCATTATAAATACAAAACTCAATATTACCTCTTCTATCCACTTCATTCCGTTTTGTGCAGTCAAGATGGGTAAAATAATAAATCTATATATTTATTTTCTGGTCATCATTCTTCAGCAGTTTGTTGAAGGATTTTCAAGAATCGATCCTTTAGTTGACACAAAAGTTGGACTAATTCGAGGTTTAAGAGCAACTGACGGTGCTTACTCAATGTTTTTGGGCATCCCTTTTGGGAAAGTTGACGAAGACAATCCATTTGGAGTAAGTAATATTTTAATTTAATTTTTATCTGTAGAAAGGGCTATGCATTAAGAGGCAACACAATTTAAATTATTGCCATTGGTTCAATGCCATGATGTCTCTGTTTGTGTTTTTTAGCTTTCCACTCCACACCCACCATTTGAGGATGTATTTGAAGCATTTGACGACTCCGCCATCTGCCCGCAAATTGAAGAGATCAACAGTACTCTAGTGGGAACAATAGATTGCCTCCATCTCAATATTTACGTCCCAAATACTGCATCTTCTCAAAATCGACGACCCGTCCTAGTTTGGATTTACGGTGGCGGTTTTACTATTGGATTTGCTGGAAGAACGCTCTATGGACCGAAATACATAGTCAGACATGACGTTATCTTAGTCACAATAAACTATAGATTGGGACCCTATGGGTTCATATGCTTAGATATCCCTGAAATTCCTGGTAACCAAGGTCTTAAAGATCAAGTCTTAGCACTAAGATGGATAAAGAACAACATAGAGTCATTTGGTGGAGATGCGGATCAAATTACCATAATGGGCGAAAGCGCTGGAGGTTTTTCTGTTGGCATGCACTTACTCTCGGAAAATGAAAAAATGTATAGCCGTGCTATAATGCAGAGTGGAACACAATCCACGCCAGGTCTCGTTGAAAAGCCCAATAATGATATACCATTGAAATTAGCAGAGATTCTCGGCCTAAGCACAACTAACCTTACAGAAGCATTATCTTTTCTATCAAGAATTGATCCACATCTAGTTATAGCTGCAGCAGAATCACAAACAGAGAGATACCTTCCATGTGCCGAAAAAGAATTTGAAAATGTTGATTCATTTATTACCAAAGCACCAGTAAATTTGAAAATTCCTAAAGTGAAAGGAACATCAGTTTTGGTAGGATTTGTAGCTGAAGAGAGGTTTGCTAGTCATGCTAATTCTAAACCAGAATCATATGACACTTACGATAATTTTCGTGAATATTTAAATTATGATTTTGAGTTCAGTGAAAATTATTTAGCTGATATGGAAAATATTGTCAAGCATTTTTATATCGGTGACGAAAAAATAACGTCTGATATTAAGGTAAATTTAGCTGAATTTGAGACCGATTTTCGATATGTTTCCTCTACAGAAAGAAGTATTGATTCATATATTGCCAATGGAGTAGACAAAATTTATTACTTTAAGTTTTCATATGTGGGAAATAGAAACTGGGTGAGAAGAAAGGATAATATCACCATCGGGGGAGCAGTTCACGCTGATGAAATAGGATATTTATTTGATGTGTCTTTATGGAAAGAAGAACCTACATATGAGGACCAACTCATAGTTGACAGGATGACGACAATGTGGGCTAACTTCGTCAAATACGGGTAAGTACAGCATAGAATATAGTTTGTATAAATGTTCCTTTACAATAATACTAGCGGCTCGTCCATGGTCTGCGCCTGCTGTAACTCAATTTCCCATAGAAAAAAAGGGTGTTTTCCCGGCAAGTATTAAACATATTAACGTTCATCCTGAATCATCCTAAAGTATTAATTTCGAAAAATTGCATCAAAATCCGTTGCGTAGTTTTAAAGATAAAGACATAGGGACAGACGCAAAAAGCGACTTTGCTTTATACTATGTAGTGATGCATTTTAGACTTTGGAAATTTTCGTATTTAAAATTTGACAATCATGTATCTACTTGCTATCTTATCTCGTGTATCTATTTTGCCGAGATGCACTCAACGACGACACTTTTGCTAACTACTTATACCCCTGATCTAACTAAAAGTTAAAAAGTATTAAGCAAGATAGTTACTAATATAAGTTGTTTTACCTTTTGTGAAGAGTAAAAGTTGTGGAAAATATAGGTATCAAAAGATTTTTCATCGCTCAAGTGAAATGAAAGAAAAAGCGATGCAAAATAATAATTTATTTTCAGAGATCCGACCCCAGAAACGACAGAACTGTTGCCTACAAGATGGGAACCAATCAGCAGCGTGGACTCTCCTAGGTACTTTATGAACATAGACTCTGAAATGGTACTTGGAAAGAGACCCTATCACGACAGAATGGCTTTCTGGAACCTTTTCTACACAATGAACAAACAGTATATGAAAGGCATTGAAGTGGTTACTAAATGTTATCGTTTTGGAAATAAAACAGGCGAAAAAAATCGAGAATAAATCCGCTGTGTTAATTCCGCAACCGTACATGAGATTCGAACCTATGACTTTTGACGTTGCGTACCGAATCTCAAACTGCAAAGCTATTACCATGAGTGTTAGGTTTGTTAAATTAGCAGTTAAATCGCTTCAAGTGTAAAAGTATAACTAACAAACTAACTTCTCTGGCTCAGTGGCAGAGTGGATGTTGTCCTCCGAAAAGAGCTTCCTCCACTGATCCCTGTCCTACGCCACCTCCACCCAAATAATGACTTGGATATGGCCCCGGTCAGCTTTCACCATATCTTGCGCAATTATTAAAAAGGATGTTTAATATTTTTAGGATTAGGAAGAGGAATGGCAACATTATTATTGACGTCATAAAGTATGATAATAGACACAAACAATAATGTTGCCAGTCTTTCTTAATCTGCGCAAATTACACCAATTCAAAGACTCACTCTTTTTCGCTATAATTCTTAATTTTCCGTGCATGCAGGTTTTTTGGCAAGGCGTGTTTTTTAATTTAGCAAAGCGCAGTAGAGCTCAGGTGCAAAACGTAGGATGAAATAAAACTGTTACCTTAATTAGAACAGTCCTATTTTTACTCGGGGAAGCGCTAAAATTATGTCCCGGTTTTAGAAATGTGTTTACAAGAAAATGTTGCAAAACGAGTGTTTACAAAAATGTTTTTATTTTACTTTTGTGTAATACAAAAATATTTAAACTTAAGTTTACATGAGGCGTCTAAACTAGATAACTCGATACTTTTTAGATTTCTCGCGTTACCACGATAGTTTATTTATTGTACAGACTTTAGAGTCGATTCGACTATAAGATGTCAAGGTGAATCGAATTCAGTTTCTACAATTACTTTATCATGCCATTTGAGACGTCGTACTCATACATATCATGCTACTAACAAATCTCTGGATTGAAATTTCGAATTGTTTGAATATGGCATCATCACCAAAATATTAGGCGCGTTAGTGTCAAACCTGTCTTTGTTACCACTCCGTTCGTCGAGAGCATTTAGTATGGGAATTGACGTTTCTAGTATAGATAGACAGACGCATACGTTGGCGCAGCGTTGTTATTTTTGCATTGAAGTGTGAGATAGGTCTAAGCAATAGAATTGTTGTTGCGATTTTCCGATCATAAAGTTATCAATCAGATTTTTATACTTTGAAATAAAAGCCAGCTCGAAAAGAGTCGGCATGTAAAGTGTAAAAAAAAATGCTGCAAATATTCTAATTGGTCCACCAGTCTATGGAATTGAACAACTTTCCCCAAGGAACATAGCTCGAAATATGAAACAATAATTTAGACCTCCCATACGGTTGACTTGCTCGGCTGCTACATTTTGTATGGGATGTCCAAAAATTTTTTTCATATTTCAACCTATGTTCCGTAGGGAAAGTTGTTCAGTTTCATAGACTGGCTGGACCTGAAAATATTAGAAGCTAATTAGAAGAATAATATTTTTTTACACCCTGTATCGTTTCATTGTATTAATTAATGCGGCTTTTCATATTTATTTACAAGAGGTTTTTGGAATCAATCACAGTTTATTCACATCACAACTTAGCCAGTATTTTCAAAAAAATTAAAGGAATAGAATTTGCCAGTGACATTTGGTATGCAATGTTCATGCCAAGTCCTTTGAGAAGCAGAAGTTCAAAGAAACTGCACTTAGGCGACCTTTGAAACGTTACTTCTTAAAATTCAACGTGATAAATGTAGATGAATTTACGACCGATGTAGCGCAGTGTTAGTACGACTGCCTTTGACGCAGAAGGTTCCGGGTTCGATTCTCGGTGGGTCACTCACAAAGTTGATATTTATCACTTTGTGAATTTGTTCCCAGTCTGGTTAGGACATTGCGGGCTGAACCACCCGATTGTCCGTAAGTAAGATGGTTTCGTGTTTCGGATGGCAAGTTAAGCCGTAGGTCCTGGTTGCTGTCTATGCTCACTTAGACGGCGGTCGATACACAACCATGTAAGAAGCCTGCTACTAATAGCAGGCGGCTGAAAAATTCTGACGCTAGGGTTCATCAGATCGGTGGACGTCTTGATGTCCCACACGAAAAGCAAGCAAACGTGATAAATAAGATATTTCAAGCAATTCTCAACACACTTATTAACCGTTTTTAACACACTTCATAGGATAACTTTGATGTTACGGTGTGACAGTTACGAATTATTTACCCAGAACGCGAGTAGCACCCTCATCACATCACTTAGGCGAATAGCACACTTGACGCACCACGGAGCGCTAAAATATCGCAGCGGTTTGTCAGATCATTACTAGAAACGTCACTACCCATACTAAAACCGCTCAACTGCTGTCGACGCAACTCTACCGCAGTCTCTTTCTCTTTTCGTGTGAGTCATCCGTTGAGTGCAGTTTTAGTATTGGGAGTGACGTTTTTAGTATGGATCTAACAGACCGCTGCGATGTTTTAGCACACCGTCGTGCGTAAAGTGTGCGATCAGCCGTAGGTTTTAATGAAAGTAGTTAAAATTATATCCTCGAAAATTGTCTTATACAGGTTGTCACGGAAAGTACCTGCTATGTTCTTTCAAACTACGATTTCGTGTTATGAAAGAATCCAAGAAAATCTTTTAACAGTTCTGCCAAGTCTTACAGTACTGCAAGCAGCCACTCTAACCAATCAGCGGAATGCTGAGACTACCCATATCTAAAATTCGTCCGCTCAAAGGCGTAACTCGGTGCGATCGCTGGCAGCCGTTCAAACGGGCTCCTCTGATTTAGAAAGCCTGGGTATACTTGGGGTACAAGGGCGCAACGAACACGCGGGATGTGAAGAGAAACAGTCTAGGAATCGATTAAAACATTGTCACTTTGTATCAAACTACCATTTAAATAATTTACAAAGGGTGAATAACATTCACTCCCGCGGCGAATCTCGAACAAGAAGATATCTCAAAAATGGCGGCCGGTTGCCGGCGCGGTGGCGCTGAAGGCGCCTGTGGCAACTCTTAGAACTACTTAAGGATTGGCAAGGGTAAAGTTGATACCGCCTTATGCGTTATGGACGCATAAGGTTCACTAAGAATAAATAGAGACATAAGAGACATAATGTAGTATGAAATAAATGTCCGGCCGTACATTAAAATGTTCAACTCATCAAATATTCAATGTTCATCCTCAAATGTAGGTACATAGTTCTCAAGTGTTTCTACTCATGATTCTGAACATTTTTTACTATGGGGACACCTGCGGAATCGTAAAAAAAATTTGAATGTTTTATACAAAAATTCATACCTACTCGGCAAAATGTATTTCTACTTTATGATAAAAAAAAAACTCTGTAGTTCATACTTTGAAAAAAAGTTATTAGTAATAATAATAATAATAAACCCGCAGGGCAGCTTTGGCAAGCTGTTCTGTTGGTGAGTAGCGCCACCACGGACCCGAAGTACTCCTGGGTTCCCCGGAATGGGGCCCGCCTTTGTCTTGCCTTAACCGGCCGGGCAGAGTGGAGTCGCAAGAGTTTTTCAACTCGAAGGGTGGAAGTGTTAAAGGCATAAAGCCGCGAGTAATGCTGAGGGGAGAAATCCCTGAACTTGAAAGCGCAGCACACCTCTCTACACCCTTAGCTACCCGTAGGGCAGATTGTGACGAGCTGTTGGGGAGTAGCGACCCCACGGACCCGAGTACCCCGGGGAGTGCAGACTGGCCGTCTCCGGCTTGCCGGAGTGGACCCCAAGACCAGGACTCTCACCTTTGGCTTGCCTTAGTTGGCCGGTCGAAGTGGGGCCGCTAGAGTTCGAGCCTGTGTTCGGACTCGAGGGGTGGAAGTGAAACATGCGTAAGTCGCGAGTTGGTGCATGTTCTGGCCCTCGTCCAGGACCTCTGCGCAGAAAGCGGTGTACACCTCTCGACACCCCTCAGTCGCCCGCAACAGTGTTGCGTCCCAGGGCACCGCGCATCATGCGCAAAAGCCCTTTAGTGGAGGCCCACCTAGCGGGCGGCGAGTCACCGTCTGCAGAGATTATCAAGGTTGAGACATTTGATTTGGCAGGCGTCCCGTTGTCTCAACAATAGCCCAGCAACCGGTCCAGCAAATTCCTCCCCATAGCCCTAGTAATCCGACCCTCACCTGCAATAGTCCTTGCATCAGGCGTGTGCTGGCTCTGGGTGTACTCTGTAGTGCAGACAGAGCGAGTATGCGCTTGATGTACACATCACACACTTAGATTATTTGGTATAAAAAGGCCTCTGTGCTGTTGGCTTTGGCCCCACACATGCCTCAAAGGACCGGGTCCCTGTGGGCCCGTGATTCGAAAAGAATACCAACATAATAATAATAATATATATCGTGGACAATTCACACAGCGCCATCTAGCCCCAAACTAAGCAAAGCTTGTACTATGGGAACTAGATAGCTGATACTAATACATATATACTTTTTTTTTTGTAAATATATACATATTATACATAGAAAACACCCAGACTCAACACAAATATTTGAAAATTGACTTAACAAATATTTGTGTCCGGTGGGGATCGAACCCACGACCCTCGGCGTAGAAGGCAGGCATACTATCCGCTACGCCATCGGGACAGTCAACTTACTTAAGACTCTACGCCTAGGTACGTGTAAGTGTAGATGGCTTAGATATCTGATTTGAATATCTATACCTACAAGAGAAAAACAAGATTATCTTTAGGACGAAAATTCACTGACAAACTGGAAGGATCCCCAGAGAAATTGAATATAAAACAAACGGAATAAAATAAGGCGACCAAAAAACAAATATCGGACAACATCGAGGGAACCTGATATCTTTTACAATAATCGAATTTCAGGAAAAAAGTTTTGGGACTTGTACAGAGCAGTCGTCGCTACGTAAGGGGGTATTCAGACGTCATCATCATTGGCTGTGCTGTGTGATGCCGGCTTAGGATAGCATCACCCCACATCCTTCCCGCGGGTCGTAAGAGGCGACTAAGGGACCCGAGAGTATTGGTGTATTACAATTTTTAGGCGACAGGCTGAAAACTTGTCACTATAGTGATACACAATGTTTTCTAAAGCAACCTTAGAAAACAATCCTCAAAAATGTCAGACGTGCCGATAGTGGCCGTATTCTTACGGCCGTTAACGCTCTGCTTACCCCGCAAAGGATAAAGGCGTGATATACGTATGTATGTCATCATTGGCCTCTTACGTATGTGATAGACGATTTAATCAGTGTCTGAGGTAAGACTTTTCGTGGCTATATAAACCGATGCGGGAACGGCATAACTTTCCGCACACACTACAGGTGAAGGTGGTATTAGAGACTGGAGCATGCATGTTTAGATGTCGTTTTTGCCTTTAGATGTACGCGCTGGCTAAAAACGAGGGAGTTAGTACTAACGTGTTACGTGCAGTCTACGCGCTTACCACGCACTGCCCCCGCCAGAAGAAAGATGGTTACAGGGCACGATAACCTTGGACGATAACCCATCGTTCAGGGTTGATTTCTACGATTATTTAGCTAATATTTTTACACCTTATAGTATGTACAAACCTCTAGCAAACTTTCGTGGGGTGACCCAAACAAAATATGTAAATACGGTTGCCTATAACAGACGCAATCTTCTTAGAAATCAAACGGTCTGCGTATAGATATCATGAGAAACTTAATATTAACCCATGTAAGACGTAAGAACAAATATCATTGTATTTACTTTTGCTTTTTGTTTACTTACTAAAATAAGCTGCTCAGTCTTATAGGTACATAAAAAAGGAGGCGAATTTAAATTAAAACCATCTAAGTATAAACTTTTGGAGTACGTCGTAACTGATCAATTTTGCCCAAAAACATAAGTCGAAATACATAAAAAAAAATTACCCATACAAACTGACTCAGTTGGCTGGTACTGGTACATTTTGTGTGGGATATCCAAAATTTTTATTTTCATATTTCGACCTATGTTTCTTGGGAAAAGTTGTTCCGTTTCATAGGCTGGTGAACCCCTTAAAATATTTGCAATTGATTTTTGACGTGCCAATGTCTTAAAATTCGATGGAGCCGGCTGCACGTACCAAAAACTCGACTCATGCGGCGTTACCTCACCTTTACCTCTGATCTGAAGCGTTTCAGTTAAGGCTTCATTGAAAAATGCAATCATTCCATCAGTGTTTTCTTATGACGTTATGGCGGGTGACAGGAAGTATCCAGGTGGTGTCGGGAAAAGGGTAGCTACCCGCCTGGCCGGGTGTTGTGGCCAGGGGACCGATGGGTCCACCTGGATTGGATTAGAAGTTGTATATATGCGTTGCGCGGTGAACACTTCGATACCGCGTTTCAGGCCCATTGTTCTGTCACGTGGCGCCATCTCTCCGATATGTTGAGAACTCCTGTTGCGTCTTGTATGCTTGTGAACCACTTGAGTGAGCTTCATGTTGTAGCCACCAGAGGTCGCTACAGTACTCCCCCTCAAGACCGGAGGTCGATACCGTAAGCGAACGTAGTGGGGCTGATGTCGTCATGTAGCGTGATGATGCAGTCTGGCGTGGCGATGCAGTGTAGGTTCCAAATGTCCACGGTGAGTCGGGATGATGATGGAAGACCAATGAAGCTGCCGTCCTGGTTCCAATGTCCACGGTGAGTCGGGATGATGAGGAAGCCCAGTTAAGCCGCCGGTGCTGTGACTGTGGTAGTTGCTGATGACGTAGTAGTTGGCTCCATGCGGTAGTGGTTGAAGCGTGGTTGAAGGCTGCGAAGTCCATTGTAGGGGTCACCAATATGGCGGGTGACAGGAAGTATCCAGGTGGTGTCGGGAAAAGGGTAGCTACCCGCCTGGCCGGGTGTTGTGGCCAGGGGACCGATGGGTCCACCTGGATTGGATTAGAAGTTGTATATATGCGTTGCGCGGTGAACACTTCGATACCGCGTTTCAGGCCCATTGTTCTGTCACGTGGCGCCATCTCTCCGATATGTTGAGAACTCCTGTTGCGTCTTGTATGCTTGTGAACCACTTGAGTGAGCTTCATGTTGTAGCCACCAGAGGTCGCTACAACGTTATCACGTTCAACTATCGTCAGTAAACTGACTTTACAAACAACCGTTTTTTACATACAGAATGTAA
Organism: Keiferia lycopersicella; assembly: GCA_029255805.1. Classification (NCBI taxonomy): domain Eukaryota; kingdom Metazoa; phylum Arthropoda; class Insecta; order Lepidoptera; family Gelechiidae; genus Keiferia; species Keiferia lycopersicella. The sequence continues at coordinate 3,301,907 of JARACZ010000018.1, forward strand.
CTATACAGGGTGTAAAAAAGTTTGCTGCAAATATTTTAAGAGGTGAACCAGCCCATGAAACTGAACAACTTTCCCTAAGGAACATAGGCCGAATACAAAAAAATTTTGAACCTCTCATACAAAATTACCGACCTACCAAGTCAGTTTGTATGGGAGGTCCAAAAAATTTTCTTATATTTCGACCTATGTTCCTTGCGGAAAGTTGTTCAGTTTCATGGGCTGGTTCACCCTTTATAATATTTGCAGCTAATATTTTTACACCTTATATTTATAGCATTCCAAACTTAGCGATGTTTTTCTCTTTCGATATTTATTACGTTGGGTCTCTCTCACAGCTATCCAATTCATTAATAGAACCCTAGGGTGATGTGTTAGCATCACTATTTTTCTTCTCACCTCTGCCTCGGATCTTATTTACGATACCTTAGGGTAAAACTCCATTTACCATAGCGCCACAGTTTAAAATAATAGAGCAGGTAAACTGTGCAACTATAACGTAGTGTTCATGAAATATTAAGTAGGTATAGCACGGCGATCGTTACACGTCCATGTCAGAAGCCTGCTTCTTGTAGAAGGCGGTTGAAAAATTCTGACACTAGGGTTCATTGGGTCGTTGGCCGGCTCGGTGTCTCACACGAAAACTACTACTAGTAGGTACACGTACATACAGATTTTGATTTAAAAAGTAACTAGGTAAGAGAACACGAAAGATCATATACATTTCAGTCAAGTACGTATTAATTTTATGAAATGAAATAAATGATTTACTTATTACATGCAACGCAAAAATATATGTCCAGTGCATTACTATTTTAGAACAGGCTTACCGTAATTGCTTGTTAATAAAATATCTATATCTTTATCTGTAAAATTTTAGCTTTCCATGATATGGATGGATATCAAACGCCCTTTAACCTTACCTCATCTAACATCCACTGCTGGATATAGGCCGGGCATCGGGGCATACTCACCACGCTTGACGGGCAGAATAACGAGTGCAGTGCAAGATGTTGTTACTTTAGTAGGTAGGTACCAAAGTTTACCTGCTGATTAACCTGCTCTGGGTAAACTTGGTCGTAGTTTCAGCATTTATTTAGATAACGCTAGACGATACCGACTTGATACGGCACAGTTTTAGGTTAGGGGCGGTGGTGTGCGAATGCGGGTTCCGTATTTTCGCATATCTGATGGAATGGGCACGGTTTTGAAATATAAGCAGATAACCAAATGTAGGTATAATCGGAATTTGTTTTTTTACTGTGCTTCAAAATATTCTAAGTTATAGTAGCAGGTGAGATAGACAAATGGGGGCCAATTTTATGTAAAAAAACAGCAACATGCATGCGGATCGCACACTTAACGCACGAAATTCATTCTGGAAACGTCACTCCCCACACTGAAATCGCACTCGACGGACGACGCTGCGCTAGCGCTTCGACAAATCACGCCTATATCACTGACGGGGTAGACAGAGCGTTAACGACCGTAAAATTACGGTCATAATTCCCACGCACGACCTACAAATGTTTGAGGGTTGTTTCAGATAAGTTGTGTATCGTCGTTTCTCCTAGCAAAAAAATGCGAGTTTTCTAAAATTAATCTCGAAAGAGTGATCAAAAAGGTAGTCAAAAAGTGTATTTTCGTAGCTGTATTTACAAAAGTGCATGACGCGAGTGATTATTGTAAGTTATCTATCTATAGTAGGTAGTAGAAAAGGTTATAATATTTTTGATAAATGGTGCGAAGGGAACACTTTTAATCCTTATTACAATATCCAGATTTCCAGTCTATAAAGTAAGTAAATTTATCGTGATGAGAAGCAAGATGGCTGCTCATTAATTTTATATTACTACTCAGTTCTTCATCAAAAAGCGGAGAGTAGAAACTAAGTAGGTTATATTCTATCGGCAGATTGACAAGGGCCGTTCATTTATTACGTAAGACGATTTATAGGAAGGAGGTCCCAACAAATCGTTGTTATTTTTACATAGGTACTGAAGATCATAAATACATACATATATACACATATCACGCCTTTATCCCTTGCGAGGTAGGCAAAGCGTTAACGGCCGTAACAAAATGGTGCTATCGCCACATCTGACAAATATTGAGAGCCCTTTGAGATGATTTGTATATCACTGTAATGATAGGTTGTCAGCCTGTCGCCTAATCTTGTTGACCCACGATTTCCTAAGTCGCTTCTTACGACACTCGCGGGAAAGAATTGGGGTGATGCTATTCTAAGCCGGCATCACATGGCTATCAATCAATCTGAAGATCATAAAAGTAAGCAAAAACATAATTTTTGAACCCGTAAAGTCTGACAGCCTGTAAGCCATCAAAATTATCAACATCAGCACTGTTCCTCCACACACACATACACACACCCAAATCCTACCCTGGCGTAAACCAATCTATTAAATTTGTTTCCATTTTTTTATACCACACATCGATATTAGGTAAAATTTAATAGGGGTATTCATCGAGGTCCAGTTTTTTCTTATGTAGGGAGGAGAAAGAATCAAAAATTATTCAAAACTGTTTTGCGCTATAAATTAAAGGCCCCCGAGTTATTATCAGTAGGTACTAAAGTACCTTTACTTATATTATAACTTTTTAAGCATTCGCAATTAGGTAAAGTACTTTTATACATTTTAACGTCGGATCATAGGTATTTACCTAAATATTATCGTGATAGACCCGGTTTAATTAAAAAATGTAGGTAGGTAATACTTACTATGTTATTTTTATATTTCGAAGTTTCATGTACTTACGATATTACCACCAAATAATTATTAAGTACATACATATACATATATCACGCCTTCGCCCCTGCGGGGTTTTAGGTTTATCACATACATACTAAAGCAATAGATAGGGCAGAAGGCACCTTCTCCTCGTCTTATCCTGTTTCTCTGCCGGGGTCGGCTACCTAACCTAGGGTATTTGACGTGGAACCAAGTTTTTACACAGAGCGACAGCCGTCTGACCTCTGCAACCCGAAGGCCAACCTGGCCCGAATCCTAGGTTACACCACATTCAAATAGCATCTGAATTAATGTTTTATCACGATGATTTTGAGAGCAGTCGGTAAATACAGGTGAGTAAAAACACATGGCGGGGATCGAACTCGAGTCTAACAATTGTAAGACCAGTGTCCTAAGTTCTAACCACTTGACCACCGACGCTCGCTAAAGGGCAGACGTCACCGATCGGACAAAAAGCCGAAACACGGCACTTGGCGCGCCGCCTACCAGCTATCTAATGAAATTAGTTAAATCACAAACTTTGCGACTGTACCAGAAGTTTATCGCTCCGAGCGGGAACAGTGAATATGTAAGAGTTTGGCTTAAATAACGAATGGAAAACTGAAATGGCTTAGTCACCGAGTCGAACAAATTGCAAAAAGATTTGCCTATAGTCTGTAAAATATAAGATGATACCTGTGACGTTTGTGACCTTAGAGCAAATGCTGTGACAAGGTCAATTTTCCTAGTAAACAAACGAAAGTGGACCTTATGTCATAGCATTTGCCCCAAGATCACAAGATCACAGGGATCATCCCATATTTTACAGACTATAGGCATTATGTATAGTGTGCGCATAGGCACTATTAGATGCTATTAAGCACAATGAGAGACCTCTTTCGTGGCACAGTTCCTAGCCAGATAGGTAGGTACTTACACATCGGACTGTAACACGGACTGTAATGAACAAAGAAACTTATGTCTTGTCAAGAGGCAAACGAGCTAGATCTATGTTGGATACGCAACGCATACGGAGCCGGTGTGCTCCACAGGCGTACGTCTACCAGAATTGAGTGCAGTGTAGGCAGAATATCAAAATTAGTGGAATAACACGAAAGACACAAGCTGACTCGTCAAGGATATTTCAAACCTTTTGTTTAAACCTAGCTATATAATTCTAATATCCTTCCCAGCCGAGAATCAAACTCGGGATCTTTGCTATAAAATTAGTGCACCGAATGAAGACAGCGCTTTACCACGACTACGCCTTACTTAATTCTTACTTCACAAATATTTCCTACTTCTGTGGAAGAAGAGTTCGCTAAGTAAAATAGAATTGTAGATTGATCATTACAGTTTCGAAGAAATACCTAGAGTGGTAGGTTGCGGCCAAGTCGCTGGCAACTTTTACCATCCTTTTTAGTTTTACCAAAATTGTTTCTAAGTACTTTAAAAGAGCAAAAAAATCTCAAGTGTGAGCCCATGAAACTGAACTTACAGGCACAAACTACTCTGACCAAGGACCATTATGTGATCCTTGCTCTAGCTCTGACAGATTTGCCCATTCCGTTCTGGCCAAGAGTACGGTAACCCGTGGATAATTTTGCAGTAATTCTTTCGTTTGTTACCACTTCCAGTGTGGTGTGTGTGGTGCCGGCTTAGAATACGGCTTCCCCGTTTCTACCCGTGGAAGTTGTAAAGGGTCGAATCCTAGGAACGGGCAGCAGCGTACCCTGTGAGTATCTACAATAACAATATCGCTCGCCATTCCGCCTGCCAATAGTGGTGAGTATGACATTACCCCGAATTAAGGGACGCCCATGTCAAGCAGTGAACTGTTGTGGCTGTAGAAGCAGTTACCAGTTCTTACAGATATCGCAGAACAAACTTAGAGAGAGGCCTAACCTACCCAACGTCATTTCATAAGATACTCTACCGTGAATACGCAGCCTATCGCACGCAGCATTACGTTTTCTTCCATTACATACATTTCTGATTATATTAAGTTTATTGTAATTAAGCTGTAATTAATGTAAGTTTATTGTAATTAATGTAAGCTGACTTTGCGTTCGCTAGATCAATACGTGACTTTTCAGATGGGTTAAGGCGATGTCTTAGCGCAGCTTGTCGTTTGGACTCGAGCAGGGGTGTAATGTGTTCGAGATTTTCGACGAACCAATCCTGGTTTTTGACTTTCTGATAACCGAAAGCCGTACCAGCTACTTCTATTAGTAGCTTTTTGACTTTGCCCCATTCTTCTTCGATATTTGCGTCTACATCCCAGGTGGCAACTTCGTCCCGCACCAGCTCCTCAAATTTTCGGACCAACTCATCGTCTCTGGTTTTGGGAAGATCAAGCTTCTTCTTACCGGGCAATTTGGATGAATGGATCTTTTTGTGAGCTATAGCAACATGTGAAGCCACCAAGGAGTGATCTGTGTCACAATCAGCGCTATGAAAGGTTCGCGTGTGCAGGGTCTCGCGGAGATTTTTCTTTTTGGTCAGGATAAGGTCCAGTTGATGCCAGTGGCCAGAACGCGGATGTTTCCAGGACACTTTGCGAGTTGCTTTGCCTTTGAAGTAGGTATTGGTAACACACAGTAGGTGTTTAGAGCATAACTCTAATAAACGCTGTCCGTTTTCGTTTAAATTCCCTATACCATGGTTACCTATACAATCTGGCCAAGCAACGTTGTCCTGTCCGACCCTAGCGTTAAAATCGCCCAGAACGTATAAGCGGTCAGATGACTTTATGCCGCGTAAAGTCTGGTCGAGCTGGTCATAGAACTGTGTTTTAGCTTCATCAGTTGAGGATAATGTTGGTGCGTAAGCAGATATTTAGGCTTTACAACGCACATCACGGTACTTCGCTAATGCATACTGGACCGAACTTTGTAAAAGCATTCAATCGTGCGCTGATGTGGGAAACTTTGGTGGTGTATACGCTGGCATTAAAAAGGCCCTTGGTCCTTTGCCTAAAAAAACAGCCCCCCTTAAAGAAGCGGACGGCACTGTTATAACAGATGCTCAACGCCAACTCGAACGATGGGTAGAACATTATATCGGTCTCTACTCAGAACCAGTAAATATAATGCCAGAAGCTGCAAATTGCATGCCGAAACTAGCTACCTGGTCTGAGTTAGATGATCTTCCTACCATAAGGGAATACCACAAGGCTGTTAAGCAGCTTAAGATTGGAAAATCTCCTGGAAATGACGGTACCCACGCCGAACTTATCAGGCTCAAGTGCATATTACCTATTCTGCACAATCTGTTGTGTAAATGTTGGGAAGCGGGATATATACCACAGGATATGCGCGATGCTAACATCGTTACCCTATACAAAGGCAAAGGTGACCGCGGTGACTGTAACTGTTACCGTGGAATATCTCTTTTAAGTATAGTAGGTAAATTATTTGCTCGGTTAGTCTTGCTAAGACTCCAGAAACTTGCTGATCGTGTATATCCCGAATCGCAATGTGGGTTCCGCGCCCAACGTTCCACGACAGATATGATCTTTACACTTCGCCAACTGCAAGAAAAGTGTAGAGAGCAGAAAACACCTCTGTTTGTGGCGTTCGTAGACCTTAACAAAGCCTTCGACACCGTTAGCAGAGAGGGACTTTATACTGCACTTTTAAATATCGGGTGCCCTCCAAAACTCCTGAGTCTCATTAAATCCTTCCACGAGGACATGAAAGGTTCTGTTGTTTTTAACGGCAATACATCTGAGCCGTTCGAAATGCGTAGAGGTGTTCGCCAAGGCTGCGTGTTAGCTCCTACCCTGTTTGGTATTTTCTTTTCATTGCTTTTTAAAGTTGCTTTCGGCGATGACCAACAGGGTATCCACCTACACACAAGGGCTGACGGAAAGCTATACAATATCTCGCTTCTAAAGTCTAAGCGTAACCGCGATGACTTATTTGTCGATAGCCTTCTGTTTGCTGACGATGCAGCCTTCGTTTCAAATTCTCAAAGTGAGCTTCAAAACATCATCGATAAGTTTTCCCACGCGTGTTCTCTGTTCTCCATGTCCATTAATGCCAAAAAAACAGTTGTGCTAACTCAAGGCGCAGAAGCTCCACATATAATGCTCGGTGGCGTTCCCTTGGACATTGTCGACAAGTTTTGCTACTTGGGGTCGACTGTGTCGAACAATCTCACACTTGATGTTGAGATCAATACGCGTATCGGCAAAGCGGCAACCATGTTTGGTAAGCTGAGTACAAGAGTATGGAACAATAAACATCTGACCACTAAAACCAAGATTATTGTTTACCAAACTTGCGTTTTAAGCATACTCTTGTACGGAGCTGATACCTGGACATCGTATGCAAAACAAGAGCGTCGACTTAACTCGTTTCATATGCGCTGCGTAAGAAACATCTTGCATATAACCTGGCAGGACAGAGTCACAAACGAGCGAGTTCTAGAAATTGCACAGCTGCCTAGCTTTACCGCCCTGCTCAAGCAGAGACGCTTGCGGTGGCTAGGGCATGTGCACCGAATGGAACCTTCGCGTCTACCGCGGCGTGTCCTGCTTGGTGCCGTAGCTAACGCCAAAAGAGGGGTTGGAAGACCCATGCTGCGTTTCAAAGATTGCGCCAAGCGGGATATGGCTGCGTTTGACATCGACCATCAAAGCTGGGAGAAGCTTGCTGAGGATAGGGACGAATGGCGAAAGCGTGTATACGATGGGCGTAAGTCTCACGACGACGCCTGGTTCTCTGGTCTCGCCAACAAAAGGCAAAAACGACACCTAAACATGCATGTTCCAGTCTTTAATACCACCTTCACTTGTAGAGCGTGCGGAAAGTCATGCCGCTCCCGCATTGGCTTATATAGCCACGAAGGGTCTTGCCTCAGACACTGATTAAATCGTCTGTCACAGACGTGTGAGGCCAATGAATGAATTGTAATTAATGACTCTCATTTAATACGTAGTGCGACTGCCTTTGACGCAGAAGGTCCCGGGTTCGATTCTCGGTTGGTCACTCACAAAGTTTATATGTATCACTTTGTGAATTGGTTCCTAGTCTGGTTAGGACATTGCGGGCTGAACCCCGCGATTGTCCGTAAGTAAGATGGTTCCGTGTTTCGGATGGTACGTTAAGCTGTAGGTCCTGGTTGCTGTCTATGGTTACTTAGACGGTAAATAAGTCGTTACATAACCATGTCAGAAGCCTGCTACTTCTAGAAGGCGGTTGAAAAATTCTGATAGGGTTCTTTGATTTGGTGTCCCACACGAAAAATAAAGAAGCGATGTATGGTAAAGGGTCCTGCACAATAGTGCCATAGCAGTTTATACCCGATCATCCCGCCCGGGGCACATTTCGGATAGTCGACACGAAAGGGGCGGGGCGGCAGGTGATGTAGCTGCCTTGTACCTAGTCACATGCATTCCCTACATTTACCAGGCGATTAAATGGCTTCTAACCTGTTTAGGCCATGTTAGATGAAATTGACGAAAGCTTTGATGGAGCGTTCATTTGAATCTGAAATAGGGTCTGAATTGTACTTCCTACCCTTTGTTTGGTCTTGAGGTTACCTCCGTGAAAATAATTTAGGTGGTAGTAATTGAGCATCTACCGTAGTTTTGAAAATGGGCGAACCTTATACCCCAACATAGGCCCGTATTCATAAACCGAGCAACTCAAGCTCGAGAGATGGTATACTTGGCATTTGTCAAAATCGCTCTTGAGATCGATCTCAGAGTTGAGTGCGATTTATAAATACAGACGGACCCTATCAAAATGGACTTTTTAAAAGTGGCCTGATTCTCGTGTCCTTATTATTATATTTTATTATTATTTTTTCAATTTCTATTATTATGCTGAGGGTGGTTGTACTGTGAGTGGTACGTTTTCGAATCTCGTACCATTAATGGTATTAGTGACACAGATTTATGTCGGTAGGACCATCAATGGGGTAGACTTAACCTTTTGAACGCCAATGACCACTATAGTTGCTAAACGCTCGCGTACATACGACGCCACTGACGACTAAAGTAGTCCAAATTTACCTATTTTTATAACTTAAATTCTGTCTTGTTTAAGACACCGGGCTGCTTGCCGATAAGTTTTTACCATCTTCATATTTTTCTATGCTTGGCGTCGGGGGTGTGCCGACGTAAAAAAACTCTGGCGTGCAAAAGGTTAATAGTGATAGTGACGCTACCAAGTCTTACTCCTGGGTCAGCAGTACCAGAGAAAGATATATGTTTTGAGATTTTCGCGGTTGTTCACAACACTTAAATTATTAGTACTTACGGGATTATCACCACGATTATGTTTATTTATTATGATAATCCCGTAAATACTAATAATTTAAGTGTTCCAGAGAAAGATGTTCTATTTTGTGGACTGGTTCAGCTCTTAAAACATTTAGTGTATCAAAGAGGAACTTAAATCTTATGCTGTTATTATTAATAAGTATTTATAGGGCGTATAGCAATAGTTAGGAACATGCTAAAAGGTCCTTACCATCCTTTTTGTTGTTAATTAGAAATGTACTTTTTCAATTGGCAAGAGATCGCGCAGGATAGAGATCAGTGGAGACAGCTCGTTTCGGAGGCCAAGATCCTCTTTAGGTCGCTGAGTCAGCAGAGTTAATTAGTTTTTCAATTAATTCACATAGTATTCACATACCATATTAGTCACATCCCGTATTCACGCATATTATTATCAAAAGTTGTATTATTAAGAGAAACATTTAATAAGACAAGCTCGATGGTTCCGTGTTTCGGATGGCACGTTAAGCCGTAGGTCCCGATCGCTGTCTATGATCACTTAGGTGGCGGCCGTTACACAACCATGTCAGAAGCCTGCCACTTGTAGAAGGCGGTTGAAAAATTCTGACACTAGGGTTCATCGGGTCGTTGGACGACTCGGTGTACCACGCGAAAAGAGAGAGAGCTCGATGAATGATCGAAAGGAAATCGAATACAAACAAAACATTAAAAAACAAAACCTTATTTAATTATAATAAAAAATATAATCTATTTCTCTTAGAACTAGTCAGAATCGGAAAAAGTTCCTCGGCCACTGGAATTATCGCTATCCATTTCTACATCCTCGTTTTTCGGCGCCATCTCGCCGACGGTTCTGATACAGCGTATCGTGTACTTGTTGAAGTCACAACTGGAACAAGAAAAATAAGAAATGATAATTCTTGATTTTAATTTTTTATTTTGGTTTTATTCGGGAAACTAACAGTTTTGTACATTACTTAGTATAGACCAGTATTTAACGTCAAACTAATAAGCACCTATATAGAACTTAATTACAGCGTCGGTGGCCAAGTGGTTAAGACACCGGTCTTACAATCGGGAGACCCGAGTTCGATCCCCGCCATGTACCAACGTGTTTTTACTCACGTACATTTACCGACTGCTCTTACGGTGAAGGAAAACATCCTGATGAAACCTACATTCAAATAAAATTTGAATTCCGATGATATTTGAAAGTGACTAACCTAAGATTCGGGCCAGGTTAGCCTTCGGGTTGGAAAGATCAGATGGCAGTCGCTCTGTGTAAAAACTTGGTTCCACATCAAATCTCCTGGGTTAGGTAGCCGACCCCGACAGAGAACGGGATAAGGCAAGGAGAATGATGATAGTACTTAATTACAAATAGGTACTACACAGAGTGTAAGTGTGAATGTGTGAGTGTAAGTGTTATACAGGGTGTAACGAACTTAGAACGAAATACGCCAAAGAGAACCATACTTCAGCAATTTTGTCTATTGCGATGTCTAAATTTAACATTCAATAACTCCATATCTGCTATCGTGATCAAATTATCTTAATTTTTGATTAATTTAAAAACGTGTGGTTAGAGCATAATAAGTAGCAGAATTTCGCATGAAACGAAAACGAACACAACACACACATCATACACACACACACAAATATATCACGCCTTTATCCCTTACGGGGTAGGCAAAGCGTTAACGAACGTAAAAATACGGTTGCTATCGCCACGTCGAGGGCCGTTTCCTATAATTCATGTATCACTATAGTGACAGGTTGTCAGCCTATCGCCAAAATATTGTAATACACATGAAAACCTCAAGTACCTTAGTCGCCTGTTACGACACCCACGGGAAAGAAACGGGGTGATGCTAATCTAAGCCGGCAAAACACGGCGGACACAAAAACAAACGTTTCAGAAATTGGCTTCATGAACCGTTGAAGGCCTAAGTAAGATATTTTCGCCTCAGGGCGACATCAAGTGGTAAATTAGTAGACATGTGTCTGACAATGTATAACTATAGATAAGCTATTACGCTAGTGTTAGACTAATATTTTATTATCAAGTCACGAAGATAAACCACAGAGTTAAAAAAGTTTTGGAAAGAGCACTACGAAGAACTGGAGCGAAGCTATGAAAAACTCTTCGTATTAAGACTTAAAGCGCGCTAAAACACAAGTGCACATAAAATACCGTACGCTTTTTTAATCTTGTTTTATTCAGTACGCACACTTTGTATGGTGTTTCTACTCATGTTTTTGACTATTTTTCGTACAGGGCCACCTGCGAAATCACAAAAAAAATTTGGGTGTTCCATAGAAAAGTTCATTACCCACTCGGCAAAAATGTATGGAACACCTAAATTTTTTTTTTGCGATTTCGCAAGTGGCCCCATAGTAAAAGTTGTTCAGAATCATGAGTACACGACATGACAAACTACAAAGTTTGTGTGCTGACTAAAAAATAGCCCTGTATATGGCACTCTTTTAGTATTTTCTTTATTTTATACTACTTACTTACTCAATATCGTTCATAACAAAACAACTTAACTTAAATCCGTAAAATTGTGTTATTACGATGATTTTATAGGATATTTATGTTATACATTGAGTTTCAAAGCAACTAGTATGCAGACCAAGTCCGGTCTCGTTTACTTTTTCGTAGCTTCACTCTGGTTGTTCCTAGGATTCTTTCTAACATTTCTTAGTTCCCATGATAAAATAGACATTGGGCCGGCCCACTACCTTATCTATTAGTTATCAGTTATCTAAAGTTAAAAACGACAAGAGACCTTGATTTTAATCACCAGATATTTCATTCATGTGACGTTCAGATAAATATAAAGGCATTTGATTGATTTGTTTTAGATTTATTGTAGAAGTGTGCCCTAAACCTGTTTAATTGATTATCTACGGTTTATCGCTTCTATTTTTTCCGTGTACCCCAACGAGTCCTCCAACGACCCGATAAACTCTGTTGTCAGAGTTTTTTAACCGCCTGCTACCAGTAGCATGCCTCTGACATGGTCATCATGATTGCTTAAATCGTGAAATTACGGGGGCAATGGGGACTTTTCTGTCTGTCTGTATCTGACAGATGTCGAGCTAGTTTATGGTGTCATATCAGATGGCGTTGCGCTAGATTGAATTTTTGACATTTGTTTTAAGCTGTATTACGATGTGCCGTGTAATCCCGGTTTAGAATAAAATCTCATTTCTTTCTCACGGGTGTCGTAAAAGGCGACGAAGCAATTCGCTGTTTTCCAACCTACACTATCGTCATGCATCAAATTTCTGGAAGGGCCCTCAAATATTTGTCAGACGTGACAATAATAACTGCGTTTTCACGCCCGTTGACGCGCTGCCTACCCCGCAAGTATGTAATACTTACATTTTGCTGAGTTGCTGGCTTCGAACCGACAAAGCTTTCTCGGCTGCCAGTAGCGCGGCCGGCGGGAGCTGCCCCTTACTGCCCTTGCAAGTGAGACAACTCGACGTCCATAACAACAACTGTTCCAAATGTCTACTGTCTTCTAGTATAGATTTGACACATGCTAAGACTGACATATTCGAGCGCCGATACTGTAGCAAGTGCCATGTGATGCTGGCTTAGAATTGTGTACGTACAAGGCGTGTGTCTGTGTGTGTGTGTGTGTCTATGTTTGTGTGTGTCTGTGTGTGCGTGTGTGTGTGTATGTTTGTGTGTTAGTATGTTTTTGTGTGTGTCTGTGAGTGTGTGTGTGTTTTAGTGTGTGCGTGTGTGTCTGTGTTAGTATGTGTGTGTGTCTGCGTGTGTGTGTGTATATGTGTATGTATGTATCACTTACATTTTTGAGCTGCTGGCTTCGAACCGACAACGCTTTCTCGGCTGCCAGTAGCGCGGCCGGCGGGAGCTGCCTCTTACTGCCCTTACAAGTGAGACAACTCGACGTCCATAACAACAGCTGTTCCAAATGTCTACTGTCTTCTAGTATAGATTTGACAGATGCTAAGACTGGCTTATTCGAGCGCCGATGTATGTATGTGTGTGTTAGTGTGTTGTGTGTTAGTGTGTTGTGTGTGTGTGTGTATGTGTGTGTATGTGTGTGTGTGTGTACGTGTGTGCGTGTGTGTGTGTGTGTGTGTATGAGTGTGTGTATGTGTGTGTGTGTCTGTGTGTGTATTAGTGATGTAACGAATATTCGCATTCGCATTCGCATTCGCGAATATTCGCATGTTTTTGATCATTCGCATTCGCATTCGTATTCGCAAAATTCTTGCGAATATTTTGCGAATGTAAAAGGTCCATAAAATCGGGTTCGTAGATGTTTGTTTACTACCTAAGCGTAAATAACACAGGCCTACAAATTTCAAGTCACAACTTCCCCTTTTCGATCTGATGACTGATTCTGGATAAATTTGACACGCTGATCACGAATATGTAATTAGTTTTTCGCCATCACGTCCAGATTTTTCATAATCGACAAAGAAAGAAAATTGCAAGAAAAAATACCCTTATTTACAAAAAGATTTTTTATTTGAAAGTACTTAGTAAAAAAATAAATGAATATCAAAATATATTTTATAAATAAGTGCTTATTTCGAAAACGTGTTATTCATCGTTGTGAAATCTTGTCCTTTTTTCTGCGAAGCTTCTATTTTGCGATTTTCTCTTAAATTTTCGGTTTGGCTCATCTCGCTTCAGGAGCCAACAGTAGTCCGCCGACATGCTAGTATTCCATCTTCCCTAATACCTCTTTTCCATGTCCTTCAAGTCCTGATGAAATATTTCACCATGTTCTTCGCCAACGGCTCCTAAATTTTCTGGGAAGTAGTCAAAGTGCGAATTCAGAAAATGAAGTTTAATGCTCATAGAACAGCCCATCAATCCGAAATTTGTAATAATTTTGGCCACTATGTCTTTATAGTCAGGGCTTTTTCTGTTTCCTAAGAAATTTTTCACAACTTCCTTAAAAGATTTCCATCCTGCAAGCTCAATGTGTGAAAGTTTTTCATCGAATTTTTCATCCTTCATTAATTTTCTTATATCAGGGCCAACAAGAATTCCTTGTTTCAGTTTAGCATCTGACAATGAAGGAAAATTCGTACGCAGATATTTAAAACCTTCTCCTTCTTTATTTAAAGCTTTCACAAACTGTTTTATCATATCCAGCTTAATGTGTAAAGGAACTGTAATGCGTCTAACTGTAATTTGCCTAGTGTGTAAAGCAACTGTAATATATTTAAAATGTTGTGGGTATTTATACTAAAAATCATTGTAATCACCTTCATTTACCCCCTCCTAATAACTGATACAAAAAAGGTACTTAACAATCTATTTATCTCTTAAAAATAGGACCATGAGTAAACGAGCCTAAAATTACCCATTTTTAGCGTAACAAAGACATATTTCTCATACTAATTATGTAGTGATTAACACATTATGAATTGGAATTATACTATTTATACTAATAGATTCATGAAATGCAGTAAAATTTAGATTTAACACGTTGATTTCTTTTCATTTATTTTTTTACTGAACTCTCCGGGCGATTTTAAGCAAAATCTAAGTCTTGGAATTGAAAAAAAAACTGACGTGATGGTTTTTTTTTACTATTTTTCCCATAATCAGTGAATCATAATCTATTGAAAACGGTATTTAGATATTAAAGGGGAAAACCATTGTAGGCCTGTGAATCGATATTTTTTTTCCTAAAACGGGTTCACAAGTGTTCGGTTTATATCATTTTGGCAATTTTCGAAATTAAATGCGATTGCGTAGTAACAAACAACCACATCCAGCTCGCGCGGCCAATCAGCGACCACATTTTAGCCATCGATATACGGCCCTGTTTACATTCGTATTCGCATTCGCATTCGCGAATATCGGCCTCCAATATTCGCATTCGCATTCGCATTCGCGAATGCTTAAAATGGAACATTCGTTACATCACTAGTGTGTATGTGTGTGTGTGTCTGTGTGTGTGTCTGCGTGTGTGTCTGCGTGTGTGTGTGTATATGTGTATGTATGTATCACTTACATTTTGCTGAGCTGCTGGCTTCGAACCGACAACGCTTTCTCGGCTGCCAGTAGCGCGGCCGGCGGGAGCTGCCTCTTACTGCCCTTGCAAGTGAGACAACTCGACGTCCATAACAACAGCTGTTCCAAATGTCTACTGTCTTCTAGTATAGATTTGACAGATGCTAAGACTGGCTTATTCGCGCGCCGATGTATGTATGTGTGTGTGTTAGTGTGTTGTGTGTTAGTGTGTTGTGTGTTAGTGTGTTGTGTGTGTGTGTGTGTGTATGTGTGTGTGTGTGTACGTGTGTGCGTGTGTGTGTGTGTGTGTGTGTGTGTGTGTGTATGAGTGTGTGTATGTGTGTGTGTGTCTGTGTGTGTATGTGTGTGTGTGTCTGTGTGTGTGTCTGTGTGTGTGTCTGCGTGTGTGTCTGCGTGTGTGTGTGTATGTATGTCGTCGTCTCAGCCGATAGACGTCCACTGCAGGACATAGGCCTCCCCCAAGGATCTCCACGATGATCGGTCCAGCGCCACCCGCATCCAGCGGCTTCCCGCGACCTTCACCAGATCGTCGGTCCACCTTGTGGGAGGCCTACCTACGCTGCGTCTACCGGTCCGTGGCCGCCACTCGAGAACTTTCCGGCCCCAGCGGCCATCGGTCCTACGAGCAATATGCCCCGCCCACTGCCACTTAAGTTGCGCAATCCTTCGAGCTATGTGTATGTATGTATCACTTACATTTTGCTGAGCTGCTGGCTTCGAACCGACAACGCTTTCTCGGCTGCCAGTAGCGCGGCCGGCGGGAGCTGCCTCTTACTGCCCTTGCAAGTGAGGCAACTCGACGTCCATAACAACAGCTGTTCCAAGTGTCTACTGTCCTCTAGTAAGCGGGCGAGGGTCGACAGCAAACGGCCCGTGTAGTCTTCGTCGAGGCTACGGACCGTCAGTTCGACTGGAAATATGATAGAAAGAGATTATGAAAGATTTTATAAGAATAAGGGTGCGTCTCCACTGAAGCGGGGCTGCGCTAAGCTGAGCTGAGCGGGGCATGAATTGACCAATCAGGGTGCGTCTCCACTGAAGCGGGGCGGGGATTGGTGGATTTTGAGGCGCATGATTGGTCAATTCATGCCGCGCTTAGCTTAGCTTAGCGCAGCCCCGCTTCAATGGAGACGCACCCTAAATAAGTACACCGTGCCGGCTTAGAATAGAATCACCCCATTTCCTGCGCGTGGGTGTCGTAAGAGGCGACTGAGGGACTTGAGGGTTCCAGGTGTATTGCAACTTTAGGCTGACAACCTGTCACTAGTGATATACAAATTTTCTCAAACGGCCCTCTATATTTGTCAGACGTGGCGATAGCCACCGTATTTTTACTGCCGTTAACGCTCTGCCTACCCCGTAAGGCATAAAGGCGTGATTTATGTATGTATGTATTATGTGCCGTGTGATGCCGGCTTAGAGTAGCATCACCCCATATCCTTCCTGCGGGTGTCGTAAGAGGCGACTAAGGGACTCGAGAGAATTGGTGTATTACAATTTTTAGGCGACAGGCTGACAACCTGTCACTATAGTAATACACATGTTTTCTGAAACAACCTTGGAAAACAATCCTCAAAAATGTCAGACGTGGCGATAGTGGCTGTATTCTTACGGCAACTATCGCTCTGCCTACCCCGCAAGGGACAAAGGCGTGATTTATGTAGGTATGTATGTATTACTTACTGTCGGAAGGCGGTACGCTTTCCACGCACTCTCGTATGACGCCATGTTCGTTGAGTTGCAGCGCGGCCACTAGTGCTGCGCCCCAGTTTCGTTCGCGCAACATTTGCTTCACAGCGAAAGGGGTGGAGCCCTCTTGAAGACGGTATGGTCTGTAAAAAAACAACATTGTTACACATCAGGCTTAGGGTTTATGTCACGTTTATAACTTTTTTTAATAGGAGAATCCCTCTCTCTCTTCGTATGGGACACCTAGTCGTCCCAGCAATGAACTGATGTCAGAATTTTCAACCGCCTTTTACTATAAGCAGGCTTCCGACATGGTTGTGTAACGACCGCCGTCTAAGTAATCATAGACAGCAACCAGAACCTACGGCTTACCGCGCCATTCAAAACACGGAACCATCTTTCTTACGGACAATCTGGTGGTTCAGCCCGCAATGTTCTAACCAGACTAGGAACAAATTCACAAAGGGATAAATAATATCAACTTTGTGAGTGACCCACCGAGAATCGAACCCGGAACCTTCAGCGTCAAAGGCAGTCGCACTATCACTGCGTCACATCGTCAATTTTGACCTATATTCCTTGAGGAAACTTGTTCAGTTTCATGGGCTGGTTCATCCCTTGAAAGGAAGTTGGTACTTATCCTAACACCCTGTGTAGGTACCTGAAAGTGCCATCGAGGCCCGCATTTTGGCTGTATATGAGCAGACCTTCAGTCGCGGCCACGGAGAAACTTTCCCCGGTCGGCGAGAACCGCACGCAGTGCACTCTCACCTGAAATATGGCAAATAATGGGCGTTTAATACATGCATATCATCATAATTTCAGCCAGAAGACGTCTACTGCTGAACATAGGCCTCCCCCAAAGATTTCCAAAGTGAACGATCCTGCGCAACTTGCATCCACTGGCGCCCAGCGATCTTCACCAGATCATCTGTCCTCCTTGTGGGAGGCCTCCAACACTACGTCTTCCGAGTCGGAAGTAACCGACATAGCTCTCAGGATAAGCAAGTATAGCTCGACAAATCTATAATCGATGGAGAAGAAAGGTTCTCGAATGGCGGCCACATACATATATCATGCCGTTAACCCTTGCGGGGTAGGCAGAGCAATAATGGCCGCTAAAATACGGTCGCTATCGCCACGTTTGACAAAATATTGTGGGCGCTTTAGATGATTCATGTATCACTGTAGTGACAGGTTGTCAGCATATCGCCTAAAAGGGCTATAAGTAAAATTGGTGCTCTATTCGTCGTATCCGATTTTTGCACTGGCTTTAGAATCTGATTCGGGCACAAGGTCTTAAATTCATTTCCTTATTAAGGGTTATGTAAATATAATACCTCTGGCTTGGTTGCTCTGTCGGCCATGTCGCCGGCTCTGACGCCGGGCAGTCGCACGCTGACGTCACCACCCTCTAGTTCTGTCCGGTTCTCTACCAGCGCCATGTTTCCAAAGTCTGTCATCAGCCGCCGGTTTATGAAGTCCTGAAAAAAAAAACAATCCGTAATCTGTAATCACTTTTGAATAACAAACATCAGAATCAGAATCTGTATGTAATCACTACATATTTACATATTTCTTGTGAATTATGTGTCTAAACTAAATTGCGATGCCGGTTTAGAATAGCATCATCGCAATTCAATCCGTGGGTGTCGTAACATTCGGGAATGGGATAAATAATTTTGTGATTTTGTAAATCCAGAAATTAGACAGCAGCGTTCCCTGTGAATACGCTCCACGGCGCTTGCCAACCCGCCTGCCAACCGTGGTGAGTATGCAAACCTCCGATATTGGAAAGCCTATGCCCAGCAATGGACGTCGTAGTTTTTAAGATAAAAAAGGCCAACGAGACGATAAAGATAATGTACAGTAATTTTACTATGATTTAGTGAAAGACACTATGATTTGTCCTTTCTTATTTGTTTAAATATTAGTATAATATAATGACAGTTGTATTTATTTTGTCTACATTTCTCATTTCGTCTTACCAACTACCACTTTTAAGGAAAGTGTCAGCGAGCGAAGTGAGCACAATAGTTCAGGGCATCTTAACTACTCATCAAAGAAATCGAGACAGTCTCGTTTTTATGATTTGATAATTTTTGTAGAGATAGTAAATTGACATCTTAGGTTGACATTTTTGGGATTTTTTTAAATCTGTTTCTTTAAGTTGCTAGTAGATGACGCTCGTGTGAATGATGTAAAAGCTCAGCAGTGAATTTCTATAGATCGGCGTAATCATATTTTTTTATTATGCACTTAACTTGAGAAATGATTGTCACATCACAATTTAAGATTAACAAAACAAATGGCAACAGAAGGTATCAATTCAGTATCTTTCAGAAAAACACACGTTAGCTTACATTGACGGCGTCTAGGGAGCGGTTCTGCGTGATGACGAACTTCTTGATGAGGATGGCTTCCTTCACGCTGTAGAGGCACACGTGCTTGCTGTTGCCGGCGCCGAGCACGCACGACCCGTCCGCCGAGTAGCAGATCGTCGTGAACGCTCTGGAAGGTCATAACTCATTCATAAATATTTCTGTTCTCTTTTCGTGTGGTACGATGGGAAAGTCAAGGTAATTGGCTTTCTATTGTTACACACATCATATCAATCTTCTTTTCCTTTTTATTTTCGTGTGAGAATCGTCTAACTAGCTACTTCTCTTTTCGTGTGGGACACTGAGTCGTCCAATGATCCGATGAACCCTAGTGTCATAAATTTCCAACCGCCTTCTACAAGTAGCAGGCTTCTGACGTGGTTGTCTAACGACGTGATCATAGACAGCAACCGGCACCTATGGCTTAACGTACCATCCGAAACACGGAACCATCTTATTTGCGGACAATCGAGCGGTTCAGCCCGCAATGTCCTAACCAGATTGGGAACAAATTCACAAAGTGATAAATATCAACTTTGTGAGTGACCCACCGAAAATCGAAACCAGAACCTTCAGCGTCAAAGGCAGTCGCACTACCACTGCGCCACGTCGGTCGTCAATAAATAGTTTAAAACACTAAAAACACACCTTATTACAAGACCTTTCTAACAAGTCCAAACACGACTATAATACGATCATCCATCATGAAGTACCACTTCATATCTTCCGGCTCCATCATCAGATCAGCTCGACAGTACCGTATTATTGTATTGTCATCAAAATCACATACAACTGCCAATTTTCATGGCGGTACGATCTTTAGAAGATGCTTAAATTAGTTTTGTTAGATTTCATTACATAATTACATACATACAGGTCGACCTAATAAAAGCGTGTTAAAAAATGCGTCGACTGGGGCTCGAATCTGAGACACATGGTGTAACGTACCATGCTACCGACGCTTCAAATGTCTTCAAGCTCGTTTTATCGAATGAACTATTTTGATTTTGTCAGTTTGATTCAAATTCAAATTTATTTATTATTAAACAGAATGTT
Source organism: Keiferia lycopersicella (assembly GCA_029255805.1). Classification (NCBI taxonomy): domain Eukaryota; kingdom Metazoa; phylum Arthropoda; class Insecta; order Lepidoptera; family Gelechiidae; genus Keiferia; species Keiferia lycopersicella. The sequence goes on from JARACZ010000018.1 coordinate 3,322,070, forward strand.
ACAAATAACAGTAAAAACCAAAGCTTTGAATATTGCTATTCTGCTCACATATCCTTATCCTACACACGTGCGAAAGTTATTTTGATGTTGTCTAAGTTTGATTTTGCTATCCTGCTCACACATTACCACAAAGTCACAAGGAAGAAAGACTTACTTTGTCCTGAACATCTTGAAAAGGTCATTATCAGCCTTTCATACCCAAGGACAGTCCTATTTTCAATTCTGTCATCTTGCTCATAAATTAGAAAGAGACAAACTCATTTTGTTTGAAAAATTATAATATGTTGCCGTCTAATTATAAATATCGACATTGCTATCCTCCTCACACTTTATAGCAAGCCACAAAGAAAGAAACAGACAAACTTACTTTGTTTTGAGCATCTTCTCGGGCGTTATGAGGTCGTTATCAGCCCTTCCAGACCCAAGGTCGGCCCTCCCTTCAATACTCCCCGTTTGCTCACAAGTTGTGGAGTTGAAGAACGATATGTTACCGTCTAGGGTTGATACCGCTACCTGAAATATATTGTACGAAGATACTTAGTACAAAATCTCAATGCATATTTTAACTTAAAGGGACTCCTAGTGTAAGATTTTCATACCAACGTTTTTCCCCGTTTTCTTCTCGATTAACAAAAGAGGCAATTAGAAGGCCTTAACGTAATAAAAAAATAATTAAGTTGTAGAAAGATCGTCTCACAATCAGTGGCCGAACTGGATCTTGGCTTCTATACAGTTCCAAAGATTCCCAGGAAAAGCTTTCTTCCATATTTATAAATTCGGGAAGATTTTGCTTACCTCATCTAAGTCGGGTCTAAAAGCGACTTACAAAGCACCTGACGACAACTGAATCGTGTCACAATTGGAACCGGCTTCTGTACACTTCCAAAGACGCACAGTTTTGTCTTAACTTCCTTATAGCATGCACCATCCTAATACAAACCCAGTATATATTATTTTATATTAGAGATATAGTCACGTCTTCGCCATCGGGTCTAAAAGCGACCTGCAAAGCATCAGACGACAGCTGTATAGTCTCACAATCGGAACTGGCTTCTATACAGTCCCAAAGGCGAACAGTTTCGTCCCAACTTTCTTATACCTCGCTCATTACAAGAATAAAAACGTACAATATTTAATTCTAGATATATAGTTACTTACCTCTTCTCCATCGGGTCTAAAAGCGACCTGCAAAGCATCAGACGACAGCTGTATAGTCTCACAATCGGAACTGGCTTCTATACAGTCCCAAAGGCGAACAGTTTCGTCCCAACTTTCTTATACCTCGCTCATTCCAAGAATAAAAACGTACAATATTTAATTCTAGATATATACGTAGTTACTTACCTCTTCTCCATCGGGTCTAAAAGCGACCTGCAAAGCATCAGACGACAGCAGCAGTCTCACAATCGAAACTTCTATACAGTTCCAAAGACGCTCAGTTTTGTCCCCACTCGTTTGCACCTCGCTGACTCGCTCATTTCAAGAATAAAAACTTAGAATATTCATTACTATAGAAATAATAACTTACCTCTTCTCTATCGGGTCTAAAAGCGACCTGCAAAGCACCAGACGACAACTGAATCGTCTCACAATCGGAACTGGCTTCTATACAGTCCCAAAGGCGAACAGTTTCGTCCCAACTTTCTTATACCTCGCTCATTCCAAGAATAAAAACGTACAATATTTATTTCTAGATATATAGGTACTTACCTCTTCTCCATCGGGTCTAAAAGCGACCTGCAAAGCATCAGACGACAGCTGTATAGTCTCACAATCGGAACTGGCTTCTATACAGTTCCAAAGACGCACAGTTTTGTCCCAACTTGCAGAAGCTAGTCGGGAGCTAGCGAGCGTCGGACTGAAGGATAGACAGGACACGGGCGCTTCGTGGCCTCCTAGTACCTGAAAATAAGAGAAAATGGGTAAATAATAAACTTTTTGTTACTAAGTCAACACAAACGAAACAAGTGAAAAAATTCACGCCACCGATGAGGTTTGAGCCCACGTCTTCTGAATTGCCGGGTCAGACGTGTTGTGAATGGATGTATGTGCAATTATTACACTTTTATCGCATATTACTGACTCTGTCAGAGTGAGTCGCTGGTATTTTTTTTCGCCTATCCAGTAAGGAAATACAAGTGATTATGAACTGTACTAGGGTTTACAACATTAGTGAGAACGACTTACGTCCAAAAGCTTGCCGAACTTGACAGACCAGAGGAATATCTCGAACACGTCTTGCCCGCCGGCCGCGCATAGCTCGCTGCTTGAGTCCAGCGCTACACAGCTGAACTGTACTAGGGTTTACAACATTAGTAAGAGTGACTTACGTCCAAAAGCTTGCCGAACTTGACAGACCAGAGGAATATCTCGAACACGTCTTGCCCGCCGGCCGCGCATAGCTCGCTGCTTGAGTCCAGCGCTACACAGCTGAACTGTACTAGGGTTTACAACATTAGTAAGAGTGACTTACGTCCAAAAGCTTGCCGAACTTGACAGACCAGAGGAATATCTCGAACACGTCTTGCCCGCCGGCCGCGCATAGCTCGCTGCTTGAGTCCAGCGCTACACAGCTGAACTGTACTAGGGTTGGCGAGGTCAGTGTACGGAAGTTGCGGTATCTGTAATGAAGAAAAATTAAAATTTCTTTAATGGTGTACAGGGTGTTAGGGACAGCGTCCCGAATACTGATAGGGTGCAAGCAGACTATGAAACTGAACAACTTTCCTCTAGAAACATAATATGTCAGAAAACGACAAAAAAATTTCGACCTCCTATACAAAATCGCGATCAGACGACTGCATTTACTATGGGAGTCCAAAAATTTTTTGACGTTTCCGGACATATGTTCCTAAGGGAGAGTTGTTCAGTTTCATAGTCTGCTTGCACCCTACCAGTATTCGGGACGCTGTCCCTTACACCCCGTACTATTCAGGGTGTAATGGAGAGCCCTCCGTTTTTTTTTTTTTTGTGACGGTCGCTGCATCGACCGGGGACAGCCCTCCTAATACTGACTGATTCAGTTTCAGATCATATAAATTAACTACTTGCCGCTAGAGATGCTTTATTTCAGGAAACATTATTTCTTTATGGCGTGTGGTGCCAGCCTATATTAGCATCGCCCTAATTCTACCGGTGAATGATGAAACCGATTTAGGGATAATCGTCAAGGGAATCTCTTGAATCACTCTATCTATTAAAAAAACTTGCATCAAAATCAGTTGTGTAGTTTTAAAGATTTAAGCAAACATACATACAGACAAATAAATAGCTATGTTATTAAAATATATTAAAATCTCACAGGAATAAGGTTTTTACACGTGTTTTTCATCCTACAAATTGTATAATTCAATTTTAGGCGACAAGCTGACATTCGTCACTATAGTGATACACTGTGTTCAGAAACGACCCTCCAACGTTTGTCGGACGTGTCGTAAATGGTAATTTTTGAGGGATACAGGCGTGATGTTTGTTTGTACGTATGTTTTCTTTCATCCTCCACTCTTAAAACCCAGTTTTTTGCAGCTTTTAGATTCATATTGGAAGACATATACCACGATTTTGACAGCTGTTGGAATTGGCTTTTAAAAGTGGCCCGAATATGAGTCTTGCTGTAAAGTACTACATACATACATATATCACGCCTTTATCCCTCGCGGGGTAAGCAGAGGTTAACAGCCGTAACAATACGGTCGCTATCGCCACATCTGACATTTTTGAGGATTGTTTTCCAAGGTTGTTTCAGAAAACATGTGTATCACTATAGTGACAGGTTGTCAGCCTGTCGCCTAAAAGTTGTAATACACCAATACTCTCGAGTCCCTTAATCGTCTCTTACGACACCCACGGGAAGGATGTGGGCTGATGCTATTCTAAGTCGGCATCACACGGCACAGCTGTTGGAATTGGCTTTTAAAAGTGGGCCGAATATGAGTCTTCCTGTAAAGTACTCACCTGGTCAAGTCATAACAGCGCACTGTCCCGTCAAGTGACGATGACACGAAAAATTTCTTGTTAGCGCTGAACGTAACGCTTGTCACCGTCGATTTGTGCTCGCTGAACGTCACCACACAGAAGCCCGTCATAGTGTTCCAGACCTTGGTATGTGAAGAATAGCCGTTAGAGAAAGGCCTTTGCCCAGCAGTGGGACAGTTTAAGATGATCCTACTAGTATTATAATAGCACCCTGGACATTAAAGCACTAGGAAACTAAGTCATTTCGCCCCTTAGTCATTTGAGCACTTTGGTCATTTTAACATCTTGGTCATTACACCCCTAAAGGTATAAATGTGAAAATTGTTGTGTTTGTTTGTTTGTTACTCCTAATATAACTACTCTATAAAACTACTGAACCGCGGGAGCGGGATCGCATGGTAGCGCCAGGTGGCTTCATGATGGCAATCTGACTCTAGAGTTCATTGGGTCGTTGGACAACTCGACACTAAAAGAGAGCAACTAGAAGGCGAAAACAGTACATTGTACCTAATAGCGTAACCTGGCCTATGTCCAGCAGTGGACTGCTACAAGCTGATGTGTGTAACAAGAGAAAGCCCATTCGCTAGCTGACTGGGTCATTAATAAACACAAAAGTTGTACGCTTAAAACTATTGTCCAAAAACACAACATACTCTATTTATAATTTTTCGAAATATTCTAAGTTTGAATTGATAAACGGGAATAAAATATAATAGTAAGCGTTTTGACGCCATCCAAACGAAAGAGACATGACGTCATCTATCAGTATTTTGCACACAAAATATCGTTTTTAAAAGTAGCACATTGGACATTGACAGTCATCATGCCTATTACCTTCACTAAAAACCTACTACTTTACTTTACTTGAAGCCTACTACTTGTAGAAGGCGGTTGTAAAATTCTGACACTAGGAGGGTTCACTGGGTCGTTAGACGACTCGGTGTCCCACACGAAGAGATTACCTTGACTTTCCCATCATACCCGCCGGTGACTATGAAGAGTCCGTCGGGCGAGTAGGCCAAACATGTCATGTCCAGAGAATGCCCTTGCTGTTTCATCACGTATTGTTCACCTTTAACAAAGAAACATTACGTTTAAGTACTATGTTAGTACACTTATACTAAACAAACTATAATAACATACATACATAGTTACATACACAAATACTGTCGCAAAACCCTCGGACCTCTTTCTCAAGCAGTCCGGTAAAAATACGCGCATATTCAAACGAAATAGTTCAACGCAAAACGGTCATTAGGTGCGTACACACCGGCCGAGCAGCCTCAGATGCTCACGGCCGCGCGCAGCATGCGGCGCATTGCGCGGTCGGTGTGGACGTGTTTCGCCTGAGCAGCGCATGCTAAAGTACCCATTCTATTACTGCATATTACGGTGACAAAATTTTATCGTGGTACGCATGTTAGCTATGCTGAACAGGATAGAAATATGAAATTTACCTAAGTGTGACAAGGATAGATAGTTTGTCTGTTTTGACGCGAAATATTTGCTGCACATCTTGGGCTGAACATTTTCGTTCGGGTATTTTTGACGCGCGCTCAAAATACGTACTCTGCCATTCCCAGACCAGGAGCTGTCCGATGTTGGGGCAGCCGAACGCGATCCAGTCGCCAGGGTCTGATACGGCGATGCTGCTGATGCGGTGCTCCGAGATGCTCAGCGTATGGATGAGGTTCACGTCGGGCATCTCGTGCAGGAAGAATATGCCGGAGGAAAACCCTGGAATTGTGACAAAAAATTATTAAAATCCGCTAGATCTCTCTTTTCGTGTGGCACACCGAGTCGTTCAACGACCCGATAAACCCTAGTGTCAGAATTTTTCAACCGCCTTCCACAAATATCCGGCTTCTGACAAGTCGTCTAAGTGATCATAGACAGCAACCGGGACCTACGGCCTAACGTGCCATCCAAAACACGGAACCATCTTATTTATGGACAATCGGGTGGTTCAGCCCGCAATGTCCTAACCAGACTGGGAACAAATATCAACTTTGTGAGTGACCCACTGAGAATCGAACCTGGGACTAAAATAATACAGACTCCATTTTTAATTTTTCTTGTGTAAAACTACAAAACCTTGCACTGCACTCTTCGATCCGCTTTCTAACCGAAGCGAGTATGGAAATACCCCTTAAAGGGCATGATGACTGGCACATTTTGTATGAAACTACGGATAGATGACGTCATGTCTCTGTAGTGTGGCTGGCGTCATAACACTTACTTTTACATTATTTTTCTGTTAATAAATTCAAACTTTGAATACTTCGCAAAACTATAAATGGATAATGTAGTATTTTTAGACAATGTGTGATGCCGGCTTAGAATAGCATCACCCCACATCCTTCCCGCGAGTATCGTAAGAGGCGACTAAGGGACTCGAGAGTATTGGTGTATTACAATTTCTAGGCGACAGGCTCACAACCTGTCACTATAGTGATACACATGTTTTCCGAAACAACCTTGGAAAACAATATTCAAATATGTAAGATGTGGCCCTACCCCGGAAGGGATAAAGACGTGATATATGTATGTATGTATGTTTTAAGCATACTACTTTTATATTTTATTAAAGACCCAGTCATCTAGCGAATTAGGGTTGTCCAGCAGTGGACTGTTGTGACATAGGCGAGTGGGGGTTGAAAATACGGTTTTTCACATGACATTTTGGTTAATGGTGTAAATCAGTCACACTTACCAGTTACCAATAGTTTGGTATTCTTATGATACTGCGCTGACGTGAGTTTGACTTTGTGGTGCGCGTTACGTATGGCGTCGCCAATGTAATGTCGGCCCAATTTCTTGTAGTGCAGTTTTTTGTCATCTTCTACTTTCTCCTCCTTCTTGGTTTCAGCGTCGTCACTTTCCTGAAAATAATTGAAGTTTTTTTTGTTCAGAAGTACTTAGTAGGTACAAAAATCGTCTCGTTCAAAAATTACGTAACGCAAAATTAGCACATTTTTGGAGCTTTGGAAACGTAACTTCTAAGCGACCAAAGGATGCGGTCGCTATTGCCACGTCTGACAAATATATAAGGTACTTTTCAGAAAAATCTTGTATTAGGTACTATAGAGATATGTTAAACTGTGTTAATGAAATGATTTGACATGTTGTCAGCGTGTTTGTTGCATAAAAATTGTAGTACAAAGGGTTTCATCCTTTGGTGACCATTTACACTCGCGGAAAAAATGAGGTGATGCTATTCTTACTTGCTTTCCTTAACTGCAAGAATCTTCTATATAATCTATAGCTATTAAGCACATAATAAACAACCTAATATAAAAAATCCTCTACTTACATATTCCTTGTCCTTTTCAATTACTTCCTTTTCGTTCACATCATCTTCACTATCATCATCCTTTTGCAATTTCCTTCTTTTCTTATGCGAAATCTGTACTTCAGAAGTGACAAGATCATCCATATCTATACTGGCCTCCCACAAGCACACTTGGCCGTTACGACTGACCGTTATAAGATCAAGACTTTTCTTCTCAAAGAATACCCCTACAATTTTATCAGTATGGCCGCTTAAGGAATACATGTTTACATTTTCTAGATAGTCGACTGTGTATATTTTTGTGGTGGTGTCTTTGGATCCGGCAGCTAAGAGTTTGGAGCATGAGGACCAGTCGAGGCAAGTGACTTCATCGTGAGCTTTCTTGAAGACGCGCTTCATTACGAACGAGCGAAATTCTCCAGTGAATGTGCATGGTGCTGTCATTATGAAGACTGAAACATTGTGTTAAATACAAGGTGTAAAAATATTAGCTACAAATATTTTAAGGGGTGAATCAGCCTCTGAAACTGAACAACTTTTCCCAAGGAACATAGGTCGGGATATGAGAAAAAAAATGTTTTTTTTTAAATATATTTCTACCTATGTTTCTTGGAAAAAGTGGGGATCAGCTATTCATAGGTTAAATTGTCATTATAGCATCAAATCATGATTAATTATAATTGTTGTACATTCATAAATATAAATGATATATTTGACACTACAATCTATTGATATGGCCAAATGAAGTAGGTAGGTAAAACATAATAGTTAATAAAATATACAACACAATTGTGCTATAATTTTACTTACATCCAAAATAAAATAAATATATGATTTGATTTATTAAGGAAACGATCCAGAAAGGGCATATTTATTGTTGATATCCCGCTCATATTTCATATATTTTGACAGAAACTAACAATAACATTGCCGATTCAGAAATGTTTTTAAAAAAAACAAAAAATCAAGTTAAAGTAATATTTTATTTGAATTTGAACCATAAATAGGAGGAATGAAGCAAGTATGCACAAAAAATTCATTTACCTGTGTCATTGCAGCTAGCTGCAAAATATTTTCCATCAGGACTGAACTTCACGGCATTAACTTGTTGTTTGAACTTATACCGGTGTATAACTGAGCATGTGAGCAGACTAATCATCTGCGCTTCACCCTCTGAAATTAGAATATGTATTTGCAAGAAAATGACAAAATCTTAACGAATAATAATTGGTAAAAATAGATTATGGTATAGGAGCATTCCACAGATTTTTGTTGCAGATTTTGGCATTAAGTGCTTTCACACTGGCCGAGCAGCCTCAGATGCTCACCACCGCGCGCAGCATGCGGCGAAATGTGCGATCAGTGTGGACATTTTTCGCCTGAGCATGAGAATTTCAGCATGCGCTGCTCAGGCGAAACACGTCCACAACGACAGTGCATTGCGCCGCATGCCGCGCGCAGCGGTGAGCATCTGAGGCTGCTCGGCCGGTGTGTACGCACCTATTAAAACATTAGAACCATTTGTACATTTTGACCTTAATACAATGTGGACCCCGCGGTATTCAAATGTACAATTTTTGTTACAGACTATAAAGCATTTTATTTTACATTTTCCATGGATTTTTAACATTAACATAAGTAGACGCGGTGCTACCATACTGTCTTGTGCAGGACATTTGGTTACTATTTTCGTGGAATACTCCTTTACTAGGGTAAAATATTCCTTTTTCTATTTGCTTTATAAAAGGCAGCTTCAAAAAAAGAATACTTATAGTGCGGACACAATAAATTTTATATGACCTTTTTAACTAAGTTAATTACTCAGTTACATGTTTCGATTAGAATGTTAAGTTTTAGTAAAAAAAAATCACTTACTTTCATTTACAGCTATCAATACAGATCCATTTGGCGAAACATCGATTGCAGTATAGTTATAATGGCTTTCCACACCTAAAGTATTGCTTTTATTCCTGGAAATTAAATATTTCAATTTGGTATTAATTTCAATTTTCTCTTAATTGCATGAATCAAAATACATCGATGTAAGTAATACAATGACACACAATGTGTAGAGCACTATATACCCATATAGCATGACTACAACCAAACTACTAACAACTAGCAACCTACCCAGCAAAGGTTAAAGACTTGATTTGTGCATGTGTGTGTAAAAAATTCACCCCCTTGGTGTTGGGCGACTCATTGACTAACACAATAAGGAAAGAGTGATAACTAAAATATTACTACATACATACATATATCACGCCTTTATCCCTTGCGGGGTAGGCAGAGCGTTAACGGCCGTAAGAAAACGGTTGCTATCGCCACGTCTGACATTTTTGAGGATTGTTTTCCAAGGTAGTTTCGGAAAACATGTGTATCACTATAGTGACAGGTTGTCAGCCTGTCGCCTAAAATATTACTCATGGAAATTAATCTAGCCACTTCCAGATGTGCTTCAAGAAAAGAAACAGCGGTCCTAGGATAAATTGCAAAGTTGCTGTTACCAACTATTCAACAATAAACAGCATTAATAAACTAACTCAGCGACCCAAACAGAATCTCGGCCTCTGGAACAAGCTCTCTCCACTAATCTAATCTAAACTTACGTCTTCAGGTTATAAATGGTGATTTTGTTGCCCACAGGACTGATAACGCAGTTCCCATCATTAGTGAAGAGCACATCCCCTCGCTTGTAAACTGTTCCCAGCAAATTTTGAAACTAAAAATACAGAAAAACATTAGGTTATAAAAATTCTACAACAGCATTTTTAAGTCAAATCGAGCTACTATGAAGCCATGGTTATTTTTTGCTTGAACACATATTAGAATACTTCTTATGACAAATGCTATAATCGGTAATATCAGAGATTGTATAGAAATTTTGAGGTAATTCTCAAAATACAAACAACCAAACTAAGAAGTAAACATTAGGACAAACCTTGTAATTAAACTTCATTGTGTGACAGTATGCTCACGTATAATATTTTGATTTAATTATCTAAGTTTCAGAGTAATTTTGCAGTTGAAAATGATATTTATGCATTATTCAGGCATTAATATTATTCAAATATAAAATGCGGCGCCGAAATAAAAACGAGCATGGTTCGCCATGTGACTTTGACATTGACAGCTGTCAAAATGTGACCAAAAATATCATTAAAATTTCTACTACAAAAAAGCAAGACAAACCGCATGCCGCCCCTTAGGCTCCGGTTACACAGTGCTCAGTTGTACCGTCGCTGTCGTTATTGGAATAGGGTAGATAACACGGTAAAAATAAGCAAATACATTTAGTTCGTAATTTAGATTATTGAACAATATTGGACGAAATTTTTTGGTATTGAAAATCTGTAAATAAGATCAAAGAAACTTAGTATTACCGTTCAGGAGTGGAGGTCAGATATAGCTGTGTAACGTCACGCACGATTTCAACAATCTATTATCTTCGTAATAAGTAAAAGTCGGACTAGTTAGATTTTCATACCAAGTCATCAGTCGTGTCTAGCCTTGCCTAGCTAACTCTACTACCATTATACTACTCTTCTCTTTTCGTGTGGGACAACCTATTTGGCAGGCGGATTGGCAAGCAAAACGAGCTTGACTTGTCACACTATAAATTGATGAGACAAACCACTTGACTTTTCATGCTACAAACGGGCAAGGGCAAGGAGAAAAGATGCTCAACGGGAGAAAACAGACATAAAAAGCTTACGATTCGTATCGGGAGCGAAGCGATTTGATTTTTCATCCACCAAACGTTGCTGCTACGCATATTATATTATTCTACTTTCGCTCAAAGGGGGTGTGCGCTGTTTAAAGGGTTTTTTGATGGGTGGGAAGAATAACCAGCATAACTTGACTCCCTAGTAGATGGATAGGTAGGTAGGTACATAATCTGTTGATAATACGTAGCGCACTCCAGTACTGTCTATTTACTAGCGTAGGTACATTTAACGTAGATACTTAGCCTTTGATAATACGCGAGCGCGTGAGGATAGCATGTTCTATTGTAAGACCATATTCAGAAAAGAGAGATACCTAGATAGATACGATCGACGAACAGATTCACCGCCCTGCGTTAGTATGGCCCTAGCATATTACGTCAGAAGCCAGCTGCTTGTAGAAGGCAGTTGAAAAATTCTGACATTAAGGTATGCTAGGGTTCAATGGGTCGTTGGACGACTCGGTGTCCCACACAAAAAAAATAAAATTGCGTAAATATACGTTGTGCTTGTGCCTCAGTCAATACAACAGTGTGTATGAGGCCTAAGGATCACACTTTACCTACATTACATACAACCTCCATGCTAACATTTATTTGTACACCATAGTGAAAATTGTTGTATATTTTTTGTTTTATTGTTTCAAATGTTTCTCGAAATATTTTCAAATATTTTTTTTATCATTCTTATCTGTTGTTCATGTCATTTTGAATCTGTCAATATGATTATTATTATTTGTGCTTTTTGATGTTTTTGACAAGGACAAGTTACTCGCTAAAAACCCTTATTCTGGACTAAACCGTAATAAAACCGATTATATGTGAAACGATAAAGAGACATTGTAAATAAAATATTGTAATGAATCCTACCTAAATAGGCTAAATATATCAAAGTAATTTCTCCTAAACATAGGTTATTTTCTTGTAGCAATACACATTAAAGGGTCAAATACTGTGCTTTATATTTTTGTTCAGAACCTTATACCTTTATTTTAAACTTAAATAAATATATTTACTTGGATTATTTATTTTTATTATTTTACTTCTGATTATTTGACTATTTTTATCAGAAAATTATAATCATAGAAATAAAAAGTGTTTGAGTTGATAAACTGCTCATGCGCAAACGTGACTTAGCTGGCCCGCGATCCACATCAATGTTCGACGTCATCCTACTACCAAATGCCCAGCTCGTGATTGGCTGCGCATTTCGGAAATGACGTATCGAAACCAATCAGAACTTCGGTCATATTGAACACTGCCTTGGACATCCGTCGTCATATGACCCATTCCATTGAGTCTGCGGATCTTGGGCCATATTTGTCTGTGCTAAAGTAGTTCCGTGGAGTGAGTGTGTGCAGATAGTCATCACAGTTTTTGGGACCTGTAAATCAACCAACACTACACATCAAAATGACGGACACGAATCCCGCTTACGCTCCCTTCTTCGGAGTCATGGGGGCGTCGTCGGCTATCATCTTCAGCGGTATGGATTTCTTTATATTGTGATAGAAATGGCTGTCTCGGGAATCATCCCTTTCCCAAAAAACATGCTTTGATACAATTATTTGAGGTTACTGATCGCCTAAAAGCTCATCAGGATGACTAGCTTCTGCTCGTAGTTAGTGTAGTATAGCCGAATGTGATATTTTAGGCGTCCTAATTATAGTTCTAACCGCACCTAAACTACGCTAGCCACACAAGCGCGGCGGCGTTTGGACGCAAACCCAATGTTGTCTCCTGGTTCTCTACAATCCAGAATACACTAAGGATGAAAAATGAGGGGATAGAAGGCATTTATATTGGAAATCCCAGATTGTGAATCACTGATCATGTGATCTAGAATATCGTGACGTTGGTAGCATTGCTACTCAAATATAACTTGTATCTATAGAACAAGCAAATTTGGTCGGTCTTTCACTAAAATCAATGTCGTCCGAACCAACTAATATCATTATACGTACTTTTGCAGCCATTCTTGCTTTTTGCAAAGACTGTTTTTTGTGATTTTTGTGTCACTCCCGACAAGTGATTATGAAAAGACTGAATTATCATTGTTCTTTTGTTAATATTATAATAACGATTATGACGATGTATAATTGTGTTTCATGTGAACTGTCACTTAACCTTATGAACATACAATGATCATGAAAAATTGGTAGTTAGGTACTATCTATCGGTAGAGATTTATGAAGTTCATTCAGCAGAAAATTAAGTAAAATCTTGTCTATTATCCTTTGCAGAAAGATTTTTCACATTCATAATGTCACGTGATTAGTGGTCATGTGTTTCCTAAACCTAATTGTTATCATTGCATTGTAACCCTCTTTTCTGTTTTAAATGGTCAGAGTATACTTTTCGGGGCGAGGGTATAAGTATTGGCACATTTTATTATTATTACTAATATTTAAGGAAAAAAATGAACTGTGAATCAATCATCACATCACATGACTTAGAAGTACAAAAAATCATGTGATTCAAGGATGTTCCTCCTTGCTTACACTACCTAGTCATTAGTATAATACCTTCTTCATCTAACAATAAGAAGCTTTTATAGCCACATCACAATTGTATCACATAATATATCAGAATGAGTGTAATCCACATGGTACTTATTAGTAAAAGCTTTACTGAAGTAAAAGTAAACTTTCAATAAAGACAAACTATGTCTTAGTGAGCAACATTAATTTCGGTATTTGCTATTTGAAAATATGGCTATTAAAATATACATACAACTTTGCAAGAAATGAATGAAAGGCATATAGTGAAGCATGATATGCATGACTGATTTTTAAAGTTCTGGCAATCATGGTTACAGTACATTCAAGGCTGATTGTTGTTTGCGCTGTACTGTCGTCAATGTCGACCAATTAATTTCTGCAAAATATGTGGAGAGGCTTTTATAATTTCCATGGACGTGTGACTGATACAGAGATGTGCGAATAAGTCCCTGTCTCTCCACATAACACAAGGAACTCTGGATGACTTTGATACTAAAACACTTTTACGATAGTGTTGAAAGATTTCTCACTTACCAGCAAGTACTTACCTACTGCATTGCTTTTGACATAAGTAACCAGAACATGCTGACTGATAAGAAAATGTCATATCTTGAAATTACAAATACCGTTATCTGACGTTGTTGGATAACATCTTTATGTTAATGTGGTAGTGGCTGCATAAAGTATTAATGGATGTGATTCATTATCTGGCACAGGACAGAACACACTAAAATTGTCAGAACTATCGCACATAAAGACATCACTTCACGTTTTCATACATTCCCTACACATAATTAATAGAACGGATCTATTTTTGACAATGTTGTAGTTTCACGAAAGTCCTAGGTGAACTGTAAACAATATTACATTTTATTTGCATTAGACAACAGATAGAAGACACAAGATGTACGCAGATATTGCTGAGCTAGACTGAAAGTTTGTTTCCAAGGAAATATTTGCCTTAGAGTTCGCGCCGCGAAAGAAGTCCCGCGAAAAACCAATGACCCTTAATCTGACGTCCATAAGAGTAATTTCAACTTTTTCGCGGCGTGTTCTCTAGTTGAGTATCAATATAACTCAAAAGTCAAAATTTCAACCTAAAACAACGCCATCTTGTTCTACATTTATATACCGACTTGAGATCTGTCATATAAAAAAGCTTCAAAAGTCCCCGTTAGCGGGGACAGCTTGTACCTGTCCTACCTGACATTCCTGCGTTTCCGTTTTGCCGGAATAATCCCGTGAGGTAGTTGTCTTGAAGGTTGTCTTATAATTAGTATTTGATCAAAAAGTTCACAATGAAAAACAATAAAACTTCTTACATTCTCTATTCAACGACAAAAACAATTTTGTCTGACATGGGCTGTATGTATCAGTCAGCCTCGGGCAGGTGTCAGACAAATGTCAGCAGACATAAAGAAATTGAATTGAATTAACGTAGTTCTAATCTAAATATCTGAGTTACAATAATTCTTTTGCCCGTAAGAAGGACTTGTTATTCCTTGATTCAAAGTATTCAATAAAAGTCAGTCAACCAAAATAGTTGATGTAAAAACACTTAGTGTAAATAGATTGTGATCGTTTAGATACAAATGGCTGACGCGACTACTACGTCCACAGCTGCTCCTCAAGTTACCACACTAAATCAACCACCGGCATATGCACCGTTTTTTGGAATCATGGGAGCGAGTTCGGCTATAATTTTTAGTGGTACGGTTGTTTATATTCCTGTACCTACGTAGGTCTACACCTAAGTAGGTTTGAATCGTATACGCCCATTGTTTGGATTGCAAGCAAAGATTTTTTTACTGTAAAATAGGTTGGGTTAGATACTGCCTACAATTTATCTGTTCTTTTTCTTTGCGTGTCGTGGTGAATCAATTTTTTTCGGACCAATGAGTTGTCATTTAGAGTGGCTGCTCAAAGGTCTTCTAGCGTGTTGGTATCAGAGCACGCTGGGCAATTTAGGAGGCGCGTCATGCTCTGTAGGACAGCACCGCGGGCACTGTTCGGAATCGCTGTAGCCTCATCGACACAGACTTATCCTTTATCTACTCTGGATTAGATTTATAATAATTTTATGGCGCTTATAATATTGTTATGATTAAAAATCATAAGAATATTATTCCGAATTTTAGAAATATTGCCACTTATTGTATATCTATCCTTTCAGAGATGACTTGACTGCTTATCCTTTTGTTATACCCTATGTATTTCCGAATTTCCAGCCTTGGGAGCCGCCTATGGAACGGCTAAGTCAGGCACGGGTATCGCGGCCATGTCCGTGATGAGACCCGAACTCATCATGAAGTCCATCATTCCAGTTGTCATGGCGGGTATCATTGCCATTTACGGTCTGGTCGTGGCTGTCCTGATTGCCGGTGCCATGGACGCAACGAATTACACCCTATACAAGTAAGCGAAACTACTCAATACATAGTTGTTTTTTGCATTTCGCTGACTGTCGATCATGGACACTGCCACGGAGGAGAGTAACCAGTGGAGAACGCGTCGGTACGATTTTGTTCAAAACCAAGCTCACTGGTTTTTGCGGGGGGAGAGGTAATTATCGCTAGACGCAATTGGCTTTCGCAATGACCGCATATTTTGTAGAGATGGGAAAAATAAATATGTAAAATTATATCGATATTTTATATCACCGTTTAATAAGTTTACTCATATTATGTGTAAGAAAATTTATTTAAACATGTGCATGCTAATATTAATACCTATAGTGATATATGTATAAAAAATAATAATAAGTACCTACTTACATTGTAATTTTAGGGTATGTATTGAAATAATTGTACCGAATTGGAAACGACCTGTTACGATCATTTTGGATGGTAGGGCTGGTTGGCGAGACGATGCTGGTCAGCGGACAGACAGAGACGGACATGACAAGATGATATATTGACCTACCTATTGATATTTTGTTCTGATTTCATAATAAATGAAATAGTTACAAATTGACTCGAGAGTGTTGGTGTATTTTTAGGCGATAGGCTGACAACCTGTCACTATAGTGATACACATGTTTTCTGAAACAACCTTAGAAAACAAACATCAAAAATGTCATACGCGGCGATAGTGGCCGTATTCTTACCATTGGCCATTAACGCTCTGCCTACCCCGCAAGGGATAAAGGCGTGATATATGTATGTATGTATGTTACAAATTGATATTCGACTAGCGCAAGATCTTTTATTTATAATAATGAAATACGAAATTTTGGCGCGGGGGGAATGCGTCCGCGCCACTCCATATACCCCGAATGCATTCATTCATATAATATACATTGTAGGTAAGTTGTTAAGTACGTACATTAACATAATTCTTTTATGACGATCCCATAATTATCGATAAAATCATTCTATACTTCTGAGAACAGTGGTATAGCACTAATACGAAGAAAGAGCCAGCCTACGTATGGACACACCCGTGCGTTAGAAAGGGATAGCATTGAAAGACATCAACGGGAGCGCATCAGAAATTATAAATGTGGAATTATTTTTCATTAAAATGAAATTTTGAAAGAATCAAGCATAAAAATGTTTACCTATGAAATGTTATCCCGTCTTTTGCGGAACTTGATGTTGTACTACACTTTCCACACCATTTCACTGCACAGGAAGGCATTCTTGTTTACGTTTATACGCCAAAAAACGAAGCGCGGAACGTCCGTTCTTTCGCACAGTCACAACCCGACTAATCAAAATTTTGATGCGTCTGCTTTATAAAGCATACATCAAGTGAGTGCGGTCGCCCCCGCATGCGTTCTCCACTGGTTACTGTCCTCCGTGGACACTGCTTATTCCTCCTAAAATTTATTTACCTAATTTAATCACGTAACGTAAAAGAGTCGTATTCATATTATGTATGTTATGTATGATACTACACACATATAAATCACGCCTGCGGCCTGTATCTCTTGCGAAGCAGGCAGAGCATAAACGGCCATTGACGTAACGTCAAAAAAGTTAAAACTGTATCATCATAGTGACAGGTTGCCAGCCTATCGCCTTGAAATTGCAATATACCTACATGAAGCCTCAAATTCCATAGTCGCCTCTTACGACACCCAAAGGAAAGATATGGAGTGATGCTGTTCTAAGCCGGCATCAGGCAACGACTATGATGATACGTGCCGAGAAAACGAATAAAACCTAGCTAGATCGACCTAGTTTTATTATAATTTTCGAAAAAAGAAATTGTTTCAGGAACTTAACAAAAAAATATTTTGTGGTTTCAGGGGTTTCATCCACCTTGGCGCTGGTTTGGCCGTAGGTTTCTCGGGTCTGGCTGCTGGTTTCGCTATCGGTATAGTGGGAGACGCTGGTGTACGTGGTACAGCGCAACAGCCCCGATTGTTCGTCGGAATGATTCTTATCCTCATTTTCGCTGAAGTATTGGGTCTTTACGGTCTTATCGTAGCCATTTACCTTTACACCAAACAGTAAATCTGCATTACACTCCCGTCACCTGTGCTCCGAGCTTCTATGCTACAGAAACTGCTCATGCAAGACGCGCACAGAAAGTCATCGCCGGTAGCGAAAAGCACCATCTGCATAGGGCCTCGGAGCACCTTCCACCTGTATAGTAAATGGAACTTTAAATTTATATTTTGCTACATAGCTCCGACACGGTGTGGCCTAGATGCTGTGGTCACTCCGTGTCTCGAGCCGTAGCTTGTATAAATCAGTTTTTTTCTATTTATTAAGAAAAAGTTTTATCGAATTCGAACATTAATTTAACGCTACCGAGCGATGACGGGCAAATATTTATTATGTTGATTTCAGCTTTACCGATAAACATATCAATTTTTGTTGCGCGTACCATCATATAAAATTTAATATTCTGTAACATCCGACGATGATATCACTTCTAGATTATTTTAGAATTAAGGCGAAATTAATGTACAGTTAGAGTAGACAATTAAGTTCAAACAAGTATCTTAAATAATTTATAATTGTTGAAACCCCCACGGTACTGTGTACCAACCACCTTCTCTGAGAATGTTGGTAAACCTGGCGTAACTGCTGCATTAAGCTTTCAATGTTATAGTGGATAATATCTTATATTTGTATCTTTGGGCCTGTAAATGTTATTTGCATTGTTCTCTCCTAGTGACCATTCAGGAAAGCGAGTCACAAACATTGTATTGCCAGGGATCCGTAAATAAATATGATTTGTACATTCCATTTTATTTTGTTTCTACTTGTTCAGTGTTTTATTTTCCTCGTGCGAGTTCGTTTCAAGCGAACATTTTTAAAGTATTAGATAGGCAGAAGCTTTCATGACATACATATGTGGCACTGTCATTATTATTACATATTAATGTCTAATTAATAAATTATGAATATTTATATACATATTTCTGGCGTTATTTCAAAATATGAGGTATACAGAATAGATCATACTTATTCAAATTGTGTATTTATCCATATGGCATGTTTGATAAAATTGGTAAGTAATGTAACACTGTATTTTGTTTAGGTTTCATGTTAGAGAATGTTATAAACTTGGTGTTAATGAATGAATTGTGTTAATAAAATATTTTGAAACCATTTCACACTATGCATTAACTATCCACATTTTATTTAGTAGTTTATTTATTTAGTAGGTAAAGGTAACTAACTACCTACCTACCAACATAGGTACCGAACTAGAAGATTTATTATAATAAAAGACAGATAATCCTATCAAGAAGCCACTAAGTATGTATAAGAAATGTTGAAAGTTCAAAAATATAGGTAGATAAAAAAAAAACTGCCCTATAGGTAACAACAGCGAAGTTTTCTTTTTGAGAATAAATAAAACTAGTAGGTAGTCCAAGAACTCTGAAGAATTGTATGTTACTAAGCCAAAAGATGTAAAATAAAACATTGCGGCACGCATTGACACTCGTTCCAAGTTCAAAGAAACAAAATAGTACATAATGGCAGTAGTCAAAAACGGACCCATTTATAGTAGTTTATTCTGGCTGAGGCTAGTATAATGTTTTTCTCCCATTTGCGAGGAAATATCATGAATCGCAACGTCGCGAGGCGCATCTAAAATCGTAGGACAGCACCGCTCTTGCACGCCGCGCGTACCGGCGATGCACCGCTGCGTCACGATATGTCGCGCTACGCCGCGAGGCACCTCGAGGCGCAGTGCTGCGTGGTGCAACGTAATCTGAATTCTCACAATGTAGTGTGTATCTTTTCGTGTAGTGAATAAAGTATATTCTGAGTCGCAGCGTCGCGCCGCGTCGCGTCTCGGTGTGAACTGACCCTAAATAGTGATAAATTTTGAAATACCCAAGCAACACGCATTGGATTTGGTCACGTTAAATTGTAAAAAAAAAAGAAAGTGCGCCAAAATCACATTCAGCCTTTAAACTTCCATATCACGCCTGTATCCCTTGCGGGGTAGGCAGAGCGTAAGAGCCCGGTAAAAAGGGTCACTTACGCCACGTCTGACAAGTTTGAGGGTAATTTCAGAAGACTATCATTATCATAAATCTGTTTATAGTGTCACACTTGAAACCCTGTTAGGTTAGGGCATTACAAAGACAATAAAACTTAATCTAAACTTAACTATAATAGGTCAGTTACATTTTATCTATATTATAATACTTCTAAAAAAACTTCTAAAATTCTGTTACCGATTTTCTTCAAAAAATTCTTGTAATGTATAGTAACATTTCTGAATCAAATAGGTTTTTAATTTATTTGAAAATATTGAAAATTTTTCCTCTGTCACTATATTTTTGGGTAGTTTATTGTGTATTACCATAGTGACAGGTTGTCAGCCCGCCGTCGCCTAAAATTGCAATACACATCAGGCCTCAAATCCTTTAGTCGCCTCTTACGACACCCACGGGAAAGATATGGGGTGATGCTATTCTAAGCCAGCATCACACGGAAAAAAAAAATGGAATCTCATTATTGACCTGCCGGCATAGACAGACTATTGAGGTCAGTGCGTCGTAATTCGTATGAGGCCAGTGATGATTGAGTAAACAACTATAACGCACTGGTGAAAACACGCCCGTTTTTGACAGCTTGTTTTTTTAAAATGTTTCGGAACAATATTATTACCATAGAAAGAGACAGTGATGGTCCTTTGGATAGCGTCGTCTCTGTTGTCGAGTTTAATTGTTGTGCTATAGCTACCTCTAAAGTAACACGTCACTGGTGTGTGGAGAAAATTTGTTTCTTTGAGAATTCGTATTATCTCGCTGAATTTGCCTATAAAATATACAATGTATTTTAGAGCTTTACTGTGCCTAACAGTAATATTAACATGTTACGAAGGAGCTGCTCAAGTTCGTTCAAAACAGGTAAGTTCTCAAATATTTTATGTGCCGGCATTTTACGTGTTATCAGCATTTCTGGCTTACTTTTCACTATAATCTGATACGTTTTACCAAGTTAATTGCTTAACATAAGTTTCCGAATGATATAAGTGAGAATTGCCATAGAGGGTGAATTCAATGGCTACTAAATCATTTCATTCATAATTTTCAATTGTTTTTCCCATTACAGCTAGATGAAAAAGCCCAGCAGCTAACGGATATGATAGGCAAGAAGTCTATCATAAATTTGAACCTGAATAAGTTTAAGGAATATGTGAAGTCTCCACCGAGAGACTATTCTTTCATTGTGATGTTCACGGCATTGGCTCCAGCGAGACGTTGTGCTATATGCCAACACGTCTTTGACGAGTATGTGATAGTAGCAAACTCCTTCCGGTACTCGCCATCCTTTAACAATAAGATTTTCTTTGGTGTGGTCGACTTCGATGAAGGTTCTGATATTTTCCAAATGGTAAGTGTGATTTCTATTACTGTTTCTTAGAGCATTTAACCTATGGAGATGGCAAAGCTGGGCTTACGCCTTTGCCAGAATTCACTGCCCATTTGCCCAGCATGTTGTATGAAACTGACAGTTGCTATTTTGAATGTTGTTGTTGTAATATTATTGTTGTGTGTGTTTAAATAGTGGCAGAAAAATTTATTCCGCAATTGACTGTTCACCACTTCCATAGGTTGGATGCTCTCAGTACTGTTTTAAATATTTAAAATGTAATAGTGTGATACCTACTAAATAAACACAACCATGTCAGAAGCACTAGGAGTAGGGATACTGACATCAGTTCTCTGATCATTTTACCTTATGTACTAGGTGGTAGAAAATTTCTTTTTTTTTTTTTTTTTTTATCTGTGATGGGCTTACTTTTGACCCCAATCTTACCCTAGAGCAGAGATGGGATCTACGGTGGAGCGAGCTTGCTCAGAAGATGCCTATTCACTCTAGACTTAAAGAGATTCAGGTTATATGCACTCGGAAATACAGACGCAGGCAGGGAATTCCATTCTTTAGCCGTGCGCATAATGAAAGATGAGTTGAAGCGCTTAGTGCGTAAGTGGTATTTCAACTAAAAACGGATGGTAGCCGGCCATGCGTCTGGATGTCCGATGGAAGAAAGGAGACGGTGGTATCAGCTCATGTAGCTCACGCGCACACTCTCCGAAGTACAATCTATAGAAGACCGATAGGCAAGCAACCTTACGGCGGTGAGCCAGGCTGTGAAGCTTGGTCGCCACTAGTTTTTTATCGCCTATTAATCTCTTGTCTCTGCGTTCTTGCTCTTGATGCCAGAGTACACACAATCCTACTATAAATATTATAAAATGTGAAAGTTTGTATGTTTGTTTGTTTGATACCCCCTTCATAATCATGCCAACTGTTTAAATGCTTGTTCTGTTTTTCATCAGTCTTGCATCACACTTGCAGGCCTCACATCAAAGCTAAAGTTATATAAATGTGGAGTTTAAATATTGCTTAACATTCAAGCATAAAGATTTTTTAAGAAACATAGCAGTTCTGGAGTTTTTGAATGTTAAAGTTGGGCATCAATAGAGACAAAAGTGCTGATGTTTGGCGCTCTTTAGTGTATTTAGGTCTAAATTCGTTATCTTCAGTAAGCAGTGTAAAAAAGGTTTACCTTAGTCAAAACATTAAATTTTATTCACAGTTGCGTCTCAACACTGCACCAGTGATAATGCACTTCCCGGCCAAGGGTAAGCCGAAGCCTGCTGATACCATGGACTTTGAGAGGTCTGGTGTTCAGGCAGAGGCTATTGCCAAGTGGATCCAGGACAGGACTGACGTGCAGGTTTGTATATTTTTGTACTATAGTCGGTAAGTTTAGGTACTTATCTTTTTGTAAACAAACTTTGTATGAAACTGATAGTTCAGAAGTGTCACTTTCGTACAAAGTTTATTTACAAAAAGATAAGTACCTAAACTTACAGACTATAGCATCCCGCCCAGCAGATGCCATTGCAATAAGACACTTTACTGGTATGTTTTCACTACATAGTATCAAGGAAAGTCGCTTTTCGCGTCTGTGTGTATGTATATGCTTAAATTTTTAAAATTACACAACAGATTTTTATGCAATTTTTTAAATAGATGCAGTGGTTCAAGAGGAAGGTTTATATGTATAAAACTCGCCGGGAAAACATCACCTCCCGTCGGCAAATGGCATTCTATTCTTGATCATTCTATCTATCTATAAAAAAAAACATGCATCAAAATCTGTTGATTAGTGATCTAAGCATGCTTAATTAGGAAGAGATGCGAGAAAGAAGAGAGATATGGGTTATTGGTGTATTGAAAGCTGCTTTTTCTAAAAACGATTTTGTACCTAGTCAAATAGGTACCTAATATTAAAGTACTGTAGGTTTCTATAGGATAATTATTAGGTTTCATGAGCAAGCAAGCTTAAAAATGTTTGTCTTTTGTTTATTATGTATTTAATTACCTGCACACTATCCACATACCTAAAAATAGACACACATACAAATCACGCCTTTATCCCTGGAGGGGTAGGCAGAGCTTTAACGGCCGTAAAAATACGGTCGCTATCGCCATGTCTGACAAATATTGCGAGCCCATTCAGATGATTCATGTGTCACTGTAGTGACAGATTGTCAGCCTGTCGCCTAATGTTGTAAACCACATAAAGACCTCGAGTCCCTTAGTCGCCTCTTACATAGATGCTCTTACAAAAATAAACAAAGTAACTAATCATCAATGTAGGTACATATTCACGTCAGCAGAAAATAGATTTCTGGCATCTGTAAGGCACATTACCTAGAAATAAAAAAGATCATGAAGAATTAAAATTTTCCTCCAACTTTATTTGGTCAGTTAATAAAAGACAAATACTTATTCTTTCAGATCCGGGTGTTCCGTCCACCTAACTACTCCGGCGTTATAGCATTCACTCTGTTTTTCGCCTTAATCGCTGGTTTCTTATACTTACGGCGCAACAACCTGGAGTTCCTGTACAATAAAGATATGTGGGCTACGTTGGCCCTGGGATTCTGCTTCACCATGGTCTCCGGACAGATGTGGAACCAAATCAGGGGACCGCCCTTCTTCCATCGAACCAAGAATGGACCGGTTTATATAAACGGTGGTTCGCACGGCCAGTTCGTTTTAGAAAGCTACATTGTAGCTGTTTTGAGTATCCTTTTTACAAACGTCAATTTCAGTAGACTGCTATAGGCTGATGATTGCGTATATGGAAATTAATACCTAAAAATTTTTGCGGTCTAAAGACTTTTGGACCAAAATATCGCACGCCATATGGCAATGATAAAAAACCGTATAAAAATACTACGGACTGCATTCATAATTTTTCAAAATATTCAAAGTTAGAATAAACAGAAAAATTACATAAAAGTAAGTGTTCTGACGCCATCCAAAATAGCAATTAATGACGTCATGCATTGCTTTGCATTAGTTTTAAAAAGTAGCTCATTTGATCTGCAGTCCACCCTATTAGAAAACGAAAAATGTACCTTGAAGGGGATGGGACATTAAAGTATTCCAAATTCCCTGGATTTTCTAAATTACAAAAAAACCTCATTTTGTCATGATTATTTCAAAATTAGTCGGCGCCCGCCGCTCCGCCCGCGTGGAAGTCTGTTTTGACCCCGTAGTATCCCACAGGACCATTTTTTCGGGATAACAATCTGTCCTATGTGTTAATCCAAGTTACCCTCTATCTTATAATAAAAGGTAAGGTATTAACTGCAAATATTTAAAGGGGCCAAACAGCCCATGAAACTGAACAACGTTCCCCAGGAAACATAGGTCGAAATATAAGAAAGTTTTTGGACCTCCCATACACAATTGACTTGGTTGGTCGGTAACTTTGTATGATAGTTTGATTTTTTTCATATTTCCACCTATGTTCCTTGGGGAAAAAATTCACCCCTTAAAATATTTGCAGATAATTTTTTTGCACCCTGTATTAAGTAGGATTTCTTAGAATGGTTATTATTACCAGTTAATTAATGGTTATGCCGTGTGATGCCGGCTTAGAATAGCATCATCCCACATCCTTCCCGCGGGTGCGTAAGAGGCGAGTAAGGGACTCGAGAGTATTTGGTGTATTACATTTTTTAGGCGACAGGCTGACAACCTGTCACTATGGTGGTACACATGTTTTCTGAAACAATCCTCAAAAATTTCAGACGTGGCGATAGCGACCGTATTCTTACTGCCGTTAACGCTCTGCCTACCCCACAAGGGATCAAGGCGTCATAGGTGTATGTGTATGTTATACCAGTAAGGTTTCTTGCTCTTTTGAATTTTGCCTCCTTAACTACTCCACTCCAGACGCCGCCGTGGTATCAGGTATGGTGATCCTCATAGAGGCAGCGGGCGGCGTCCAGATGAAGGAGAGCCGTCCGCAGGAGGGGAAGAGAAGGCGCTTCCAGTCCGTCGTAGGACTGGTTTTGGTTTGCGTGTTCTTTTCACTGCTGCTGTCTGTGTTCCGCACTAAGACTCAGGGTTATCCGTACAGGTAAGCTGGTTTTGCTTCGCCGTGTGATAGAATAGCATCACCCCATTTCTCTCCCGCAGATGTCGTAAGAGGCGACGAAGGAACTCGGGCGTAAAATTTTAGGCGACAGGTTGACAACCTATCTCTATAGAGATAGTCGAATATCTGAAATGGCTTTCAATATTTGTCAGACCGTATTTTACGGTCGGTAATGCTCTGCCTATCCATTAGGAATAATAATCATTCTCATTGCCTTATCCCGTTTCTCTGTCAGGGTCGCCTATCTAACCTAGGGGATTTCACGTGGAACCATGTTTATTATATATAGCGACTGCCATTTCCGTCTGACCTCTGGAAACCGAAGGCTAACCTGGCCCGAATCCTAATACCCGGCAAGGAATTAAGGCGTGATATTATGTATGTAAGTAGGTATATGGGTGTAAGGGACGGTGTAACGATAACTTTGCAGGCGTGATCAGACCTTGAAACTGCACAACTTTTTCTATGGGGGCTATGTTGGGAAACGTGATTTTTTTTTTCGACCCATACAAAATTCCCGATCAGCTGACTGACTTTGTATGGGAACTCCAAAAAATTTTTTCCTTTCCCACCATAGCCGCATAATAAAAGTTGCTCAGTTTCATGGTCTGATCACGCCTGCTAAGTTTTCGTTACATCGTCTTTTACACACTGTGTACGTATGTTTTTGATATATTTTTTCTTTTTCAGCTTCCTGTTCAAATAAGCTGTTCTTCAAATACGTTAAGAGGAGGCACAGTGCGATTATTTAATGATTAGTGCAATGTGTTGTGTTTGTGTTATAATTAAATGTAATTCTTAGTCACAGTTCTTAGTACAGACCTTTTATCTCATGAGTGCGCGTTTGCCATACTTGTGTATCTTATCTCTCTCTCTACCTCTTTTCGTTGAACGGCTCGGTGTCCAAAACGAAAAGAGACAGAGAGATAAACACATACAAGTATAATAAATTACCTACAGACTGTTTATCTCACGAGTGCGTGTTTGCCCTACTTGTGTGTGTTATCTCTCTTTTCGTTGGACGACTCGGTGTCCATAACGGTCTGTAATATGCCTAGGTATAGGTAATTTATATAATGTGTAAAAATATTAGCTGCAAATATTTTAAGGGGTGAAGCAGCCGATGAAACTGAATAATATCCTACTAATAAAGTTTGTATGTTTGTTTGTTACTCTTTCACGCTAAAATTACTGAACCGATTATCATGATTTTTTTTCTCATATTTCGACCTGTTTCTTGGGGAAAATTCAGTTGCATGGGCTGGCTCACCACCTAAAATATTTGCAGCTATTTTTTGTACACCCTGTATAGTTTCTCACAATTTATTATACTGACTCAACCAATTTGTTATTTAGATAACTTAATTTTTTTTTCTCTAGGCAGGATTTGAACTTCGTAAGTCGCAAGTTCAAATCCTGCCTAGAGAAAAAAAAACTGAACTGGCGACGCCTTTTCTATAAGACTACCGCCGCGGCTCAATCTTTGCCTATACAGGGTGTAACGAAAACTTTGCAGGCATGATTAGACCATGAAACTGAACAACTTTTTCTATGGGGGCTCTGTTGGGAAACGACAAAAAATTTTCGAACTTCCATACAAAATTCCTGATCAGCTGAGTGACTTTGTATGGGAACTGTAGTAAATAGTAAAAGTTGTTCAGTTTCATGGTCTGATAACGCCAGCAAAGTTTTCGTTATACCGTCCCATACACACACCCTCTATGTAAGCTGCGTATTGGCCAATAATTTACATATTTTATTTTTGTTTATTAAAATAGTTCAACAAATTAGTGGAGGATGTTGCCAAATAAAATAAACAATGTCTAAGTAATTGCAGTTGTGAATGGTTACAAAATCGAAACATAGTTACTCCTTATAAACCTATATTGAAATTAAACATTGTATTAAAAATATAATTTAATATTCATTACACATTTTAACAGACAATTCTCAAATAAATAACTTTGTATACATAGTCTCAATCTTAACCGCTTAATTTATAACTTTGTAAAATCAGTCTTTATAAAGAATCTTCCGTTTTATAGGATGCCTGGAAATACTGCAACCCTATTCTGAGGGTAGTTTGCGAAGGTCTTTTTGTACCAGTCATGAGCCTGAAGTGCTGTTTGAATCTGGAAAATAGTAAAGTAACGTAAAGTTTTGCAAGAAATAATGCAAACTACTTCTACAGCCAGAACAGCCCATTGCTGGACATGGGCCTACCCCAATAGGAGGGTATTGCCACACTCACCATGCTTGCCACAGGCGGATTGGAGAGCGCAGTTTAAGATATTGTATATATTTACATATGCCATGTGATGCCGGCTTAGAATAGCATCACCCCACATCCTTCCCGCGGGTGTCGTAAGAGGCGACTAAGGGACTCGAGAGTATTGGTGTATTACAATTTTTAGGCGACAGGCTGACAACCTGTCACTATAGTGTTACACATGTTTTCTGAAACAACCTTAGAAAACAATTCTCAAAAATGTCAGACGTGGCGATAGCAACCGTATTCTTACGGTCGTTAACGCTCTGCCTACCCTGCAAGGGATAAAGGCGTGATATATGTATGTATGTATGTATGTACATATTTACCGGGAACGCTGCTGACTGTTCCCTGGATTCATCCTTTTGTCGCATTTTACGACACCCACGCGCGGAAATGGGGTGATGCTATTCTTAGCCAAAGCCAAGACAAATAAGTATGTGCCGTCGTCGGGAATAGGGAATGTTCCCAAAAGAAAGTTCCTGCTGCCCACAACATTGAGTCGTATAAAATTACTATTGGTACAGTAAAAATAATTATCTACTTATGGTAAGGATTATGTATAGGAGGAAGGTGGCCGCAGAGAAGAGGAGTCAAAATCAGAAATATATACCTATAAGGTGTATAAATATTTTAAGGGGTGGATCAGTCCATGAAACTTAACAACCCAAGGAACAGGTCGAAATATGAGAATATTTTTTGGACCTCCCATACACATTGACTGGGTCGGTCAGTAATTTTGTATGGGAAGGCCAAATTTTCTTTTCATATTTCAACATATGTTTCTTGGGGAAAGTTGTTGAATTTCATGGACTGGTTCACCTCTTAAAATATTTGCAGCTAATATTATTACACCTTATATAATATGCAGTAAAATATGAAAAAAAAACCAAACATACACACCTGATTGGCCAAAACCCACAGGTAAATACAGAAGAACGTTCTTGTAGGTATCAGCAGTACTAAAACCGTGTACATATAAATCTCGAACATTCTATGTGGGCTGGAAACTTGCTGGAAAAACCTCCCATGTGGGATCTTATGCTCCTCAGTCACAACTTCACCAGACTTCTTGTCTTTTCTTAAATTGGCAAAGATGATATTGCTCTGGTACTGTTCATACCAACACCACAGAAAAATTGTGATGCAAGGTAGGGCGAGTATTGTGGTGTATGAGTTGTTCCAGGATATAGTTTCTCTGCTCTGGTTTCCTGAAATCCAAGAAAAATTTTAAACAATGACATGCTTTTTTTCCTCTAGTTATTCATAATCATAAGAGACAATAGAAAATTGGTAGTGCCTCACCAAATAGTGTACCACAAAGGATTTATTTTGTGTCATTACTCTGGAGGGCTAAAATGTTTCATGATGAAGGATTAATTAAATCTCTTGGGGAATCTTCCCAATGTCCGGGTAAAATAAAAATAAAATTGTAAATCAGGTTAAAAACAAATTGGACAAATTAAAATTTATCTAAAAAATCCAAAACAAGAGGACAAAAAGATACAGGCATAATCTGTTGTTTCAACTGCTGCTCATTTAAGGATAATATTAATAATAACTTGGAAAATTTCTGAGAATATTCCTAGTATATTACTAAAATAGGAATAAGCCTAGCCATAGCTGGGTTGATACCTACTATAAACAATGCTTTTTCTAAAGCATGGAAGTTACAATAGAGGAAACATTTTGTTTATGCATAATTGATAATCTCTAAAGCTTCGAAATTATTGTAGTTGAATTAATAGGCTTCTTTTTGTCAGTGTTTTTTTTTCAAGCTGTAGTTCAGTAATAATAATAAACAGGTAAACAGTATTACAGATAAAAAAAAAAACGATCTGTGAATGGCGGCCGATTGTCGTGATTCTCTCCCACTGAGGCTCTTACATATACCAGGCGTTCATGCTTTCTCCTTCACACTTAGGTAACCGCCATTTACAGATTGTTTCTTTATCTGATGATTTTTATTATGATTATGTTTCTTTATCTACTTACCTAAAAACAGAGGTGCCTGTCCAAGCACAGTGACTATACAGCCAAAGTAATGAATGATTCCAGCCAAGTAGTGGCTCAAGTTCATTTTGCTGGACTTGGCGAACACTTGCAGGCAATATGTCTCATAGAAGCGCCGCAGACACTGCACTGTGAGCAGTGACATGGCGATGAGGGCTGCCGTCGCTGGTACTGGAAAAGGATTTTATTTGTCTCATTCACCTGTGGCTGCACCTACTAATTATCAATGAGGCGCAATGGTAGTGCGACCCCCTTTGGGCCTTTGGTGCAGAAGGTTCCAGGTTCGATTCTCGATGGGTCACTCACAAAGTTGATTCTATCACTTTGTGAATTTGTTCCCAGTCTGGTTAGGACATTGCAAGCTGAACCACCCAATTGCCAATAAGTAAGATGGTTCCATGTTTTGGAAGGCAAGTAAAGCCGTAGGACCCGGTTGCTGTCTATGATCAATCACTTAGACAGCGGTTGTTGCACAACCATGTCATGTAATTTTGGAGTCTATTGATTATATACATACAAACGAATCTTACCTCTTGATAATATTAAAGATACCTACTTATCACTGCTGAGCTGAATGATTTCCTATTCATTAGCATTTTATTTTATTTGCTGCATAAATTAAAGTAACATATAATGTTACAATAAATAGGATATAGCCTGCTTAGCGCAATATCCTTGTAATAGTTAGCGGACAGACCTTGATATGCCGGTAGCACTAAGGATTAGTGGCAAACTACTAACTTTCTAATAATGCAATAAAATTGAACTCACCTGAAGGTTCATCTTCCTCCAAAATCAGCCTCAATGCAATTGATACGAACTTATGTATTCCAAAATTGAAATAATACACCAAAACCATGTAACACAGCGTAGCTACGCTGAGAAACGAAGAGAACAGATAAAAATGTCTGTAATAAGATTTTGGTATCTCGATAGCCTCTAAAAAGTTGCCTCCCGAACCTCGATAGGCAAAACTACCGTATTTAAAGCCTTTTATGATAAAAGCTGGCACATGTTTTTCGTATTTTGTTATCAAAATTCCTGTAAAAGTTACAGCAACAGCCAAACTGAGGAAAATAAATTCGATGATATTTATCATCTTGAGAGTAAAACCACAAGGATATAACGCAAGAGACACGTATACGACTGTATTCCATTCACTTTAATGCACATTTAGATAAATAATTCTAAGTAACGGGACAAAATTAGGTCAAACAAATGTTTAGAACTTTCGAATTTTGCTTTAGTTGCGCTTAAGAAAAATCTAAGTAGAGTCTTACGACGAGTGTGAAAAATAAAAAGATATTGAAACGTAGAGCGTTGTTTCACTCTTGCATACTGATTTGTGCATTACAAAACGCAAATCAGCTGACTGTCAAAATGATTTCGTTCGGAAATGATTTTTTCGTTCAGAAAAACTACGACCTTGTAGGTCGTTTTTGCGCGGGAAAATTAACCTCTCCGCCTCGTAATGTTATTTTTTTCTTTGTACTTTATGCTATGCCCTTTGTGCAAAGAAAAAACAGAGTAGAGTGGAAAAAAGGTTGAAAGCCATGGTTGAAGCTATGGGTTGAAGGCATTGCTGAAGGTATTTTTTGTTGGCCTTAAGTGCTGAGAATTTAAAATCGTTCAAATATTTCGGTACGTCTACATTAAATTAAAAGAAAAAACAATCGATAAATACTTAATAACATTTTATTACTTCTTTTTACCTAATTTTGCATACCTACTTACTTTACATTTTCAATTTGTCAGACTTTACGATTACGTCCTACCACTAATCTTTTGAACAATAGCGCTTATGGCCGAATAGCAGCCTGATATAAGAACAATTAAATAAAACACTAATAACAGAGCGTTTTTCCACAAAATATATGAGTATTTTCCGAGACCTCTTTCCCACTTGTGGACAGTTTCCATGACGACTGGAATGAGGAGTCCCAGGGTTGAGAAGAAAATGGCGCCAACGAGACCTATCAGGAGGCCCAAGTCCGGAACAGCGACTGCCAGTATCACTGAAAAATAAAATTAAAAGGTTAATAAGTTTGACTCGCCCGAGTGGATACCTAGTATCTGTAGAATGGATAGTGCCTGTTGTGCTCAGCGTCGTTGGTTCGATTCTCATAGGTACCTACCTACAGTACTACACAAGTGTTACGTTACGAGTATTTTTTTTTTTTTTTTTTATGTAGCCTGTTCGATGTCCCACTCTATTATAGTCTGTAAAATGTAGGATGATCCCTGTAACGTTGGTGACCTTCGAGGAAATTTTATGACATTATAAGGTCCATTTCCCTAGTAAACAAAGGATATTTTACCGTCTATAGGTAGAAACACCCTGCAAAGTGAATATCAGTCGGAGAACCCTTTGAGTGATTAAGTTAGATCGTTATTTATGTAGGTACCTACTTATCAAGTTACCAGTAGATAGGTTGGAAGGTAGGAAGGTACAGGTTGTATTGTAAGTAATTATATTCTTTGCCAAGATTAATGTCAACGGCAAAGACTCTTTTGATCTCTTCCTAGAACCGGTCAAAACCAGTTCAAAGGTTGTAACTTGTAATGGTATCGACTTTAGTTAGCGGCATGCTCTTTGATAATAAAGCTCTTGGATACTGTTTTACTTTTACACTTGTTTTTATAGTAAGTATAGCAAGTTGGTATTGGGACCCAAATATCTTTTAACCTTTTGCACGCCAGAGTTTTTTTACGTCGGCACACCCCCGACGCCAAGCATAGAAAAATGTGAAGATGGTAAAAACTTATCGGCAAGCAGCCCGGTGTCTTAAACAAGACAGAATTTAAGTTATAAAAATAGGTAAATTTGGACTACTTTAGTCGTCAGTGGCGTCGTATGTACGCGAGCGTTTGGCAACTATAGTGGTCATTGGCGTTCAAAAGGTTAAAGATTCTGAATCTGGTCAGGGTTGTCAATCTAAAATATTTTTCCCTAAAAGCCTTCCTCGTAGGAATTTTTAAGTTTCAAAGTCCTTACAAATTTTCTTAGTTTCGGACCTGTGGTTAGCAGATTTTTTGAATTGCCGCAAATTGAAATCAAAGTTGACGAAGTCTTTAATTTGTGCCCTAGACATCAAAGTGTGCGTTTTGTTGGCTTCGTTGTAATCGGTGTCTTATATTTATTAACTACTAAGGTGCTCGTACTTAAACTCGCGCGCAATCGGAGTTTTCATACAAAATTATGTCTGCAGAACATAAAAGTCTCATTAAGAGGTTAAAAGTCTAAGAACTTGACTGCCTCATCGTTTCTCTTACGGAAGAAAATTTCGGTACATATTTGTACGACGAACCTCGTACTTTTGGTAACTCTTTCTACGAGCTTTCTGAATGACCATAAGTACGCTCAAGTACGAATACTTGGACATACCGTTTCAGATGATTAGTGTGTCACCGTAGTGACAGGTTGTCAGCCTGTCGCCTGAAGTTGTCATACACTTGAAATTGAATCCCTTCGAGTCCCTTAGTCGCCTGTTACAAAACATGCAGGAAAGAACTGGGGCGATGCTATTGCTAAAGTAATAATAATAATAATAAA
The DNA here is from genome assembly GCA_029255805.1 of Keiferia lycopersicella. NCBI lineage: Eukaryota > Metazoa > Arthropoda > Insecta > Lepidoptera > Gelechiidae > Keiferia > Keiferia lycopersicella. The sequence goes on from JARACZ010000018.1 coordinate 3,355,286, forward strand.
ATCATTTATTGTAAACGAACAATGACTTATATACCTACTAGATACAACAGTTAATTTGAACAAAACTTAGTCTAGGGTACATTGATAATCTAGTAGCAATTATGCTAGTATCTAAACTAGGCCTGCCTGTATCTTAGATACTAGGAGGAAGTGTATAGATGTAAGATTTTTGGGCAAATACTCGTAAAGTAACGCACAACTAAGTCTTTGACACATACATACATACTACATATATCACGCCGTTATCCCTTGCGGGGTAGGCAGAGCGTTAACGGCCGTAAAAATACGGTCGCTATCGCCACGTCTGACATTGTTGAGGATTGTTTCCCAAGGTTGTTTCAGAAAACATGTGTATCACTATAGTGATAGATTGTCAGCCTGTCGCCTAAAAATTGTGATACACCAATACTCTCGAGTCCCTTAGTCGCCTCTTACGACACCCGCGGGAAGGATTTGGGGTGATGCTATTCTAAGCCGGCATAACACGGCAAGTCTTTGAATCAGCTACTAATTAAGGATTGAATTTATAAAGAAAGCTGTACCAGATTTTCCGTTGGATTTGGTAACAACACGTCCTAAAAGTATGTGTGTTTGAAAAACTTCGGACCAATTTTGAGGATTGACTCTTTAAGCGACTTTCTAAATACATAAATGAGGTTCTTATCTTAGTTTGACCTTAAGTAGGTACCTATGTATGTATGTTTGTCCGCGATTATCTCGCGCTTGATTGAACCGATTTCGATGCAGTTTTCCGAAAAGTATTTGTCTGACTTAGGATTTAGGCATATTAACCGACAAATAACTTTTGCCTAAAAAGGGAAAGCCCCCCTTAGCCTAAAACCTCGTCCTAAGCCTAACAAATTTGATGAAAACCGCATCGAAATCAAACGTGAGATAATCGTGGACAAACATACATACCTACATACAGGTCAAACTGAGAACCTTTTTTTTTTGAAGTCGATTTAAAAAGTTATTTAACTTCCTGTTCAGTAGGTACCTACATCTGTGCCAGATTTTCGTCCGCCATACTTCCGGCTTCCGGTCCCAAGCGAATAACATTATTATTTTATTATTATTTATTTTGAAATACATTTCACAGTATTACAGCTTAGCCTATGCACTGTAAAATTAACATCTCTATAATATTTAAATCAAACATATTTATAATATTCACAAAAATTAAAAATATAAAGATAAAACATAAACTTAACATTTGTGTGATAGGTAGGTACAGTTCTATTTGTTATTTATTCTATATCTATGTATTTAATTAATAAATTCAGCATACCGCAAACAATCTTTACATAGCTTAACAAAAGAGTCAGCAAATAGGTCTGTTTGGGGTGACGTAGCCAGGAGTGCGTTAAGCTGACTGAGCGCAAGTACCAGCGGGGAGTGGCTGTGGTGATCAGTTCGCAGCGAGGGTACCGCTAAAAGACGGTGACTGCGGCCACGCAGGTAATTGTCAGGCACAAACAGGCAACACACACGTGACACCAATTCTGGGCATACTAAGTCACTGCGTAGTAAGCGACATACTGTTGTAATTGTAAGTGATACACAAGTTCTTCGCGTTTGCAATGAATTGAACCCAAGTACACCTTGCAGATAACGGGTAGGATATAAAAAAGGGTAATAGCCATAAAGTTTTTTGTATAAGAATCTCAAGAAGGCTTTTTGTATTTTTTCTAATAATAAACAGTACCTGGTTTCATGAGGGCTCCACACTATGACTGCAGTCTCCAACCTACTACGTACCAGGGCGGTATATAGTAGGGTGAGAGCTTTGGGGTCTTTAAAATCGCGGCAGTTTCTTAGTACAAATCCAAGTCTGCCGTAAGTTTCTACAGAAAGCGTTCTTATGTGGTCATTGAAAGTAAGTTTGGGGTCAAATAGAACACCTAAATCCTTAATACTATCTACTCTGGTAATTATTTCTGAACCTAGGGTGTACGGGTTAGCTATAGGTTGGAAAGATCGAGTAAATGTTAAAACACTACATTTGTTTGGATTAAATAAAAGTTTATTTTGAACGCTCCACAAATATATCCTGTCAATATCTTCCTGTAAAAGCCCAGAGTCTTCTACGTTGTTAACAACGCGGTACAGTTTTAGGTCGTCAGCATACAAAAGACACTTGGAATGTTGAATATTATTTTCGAGGTCATTTATCATAAGGATAAACAATAGTGGACCTAAGATAGAGCCCTGACTTACTCCAGATTTTGTAGTGTACATATGAGAAACATGAGAACCATACTTGACGAATTGTTTGCGTTCCCTTAAGTAGTTAGCAAAAAACTTTAGCAATATCGGGCTGAAACCAACAACACACAATTTGTCAAGTAAGATGTCATTGTCAACGCGGTCAAAAGCTTTCTTAAAGTCAAAATAAACGACGTCAACCTGAGCTCCCTTGTCCATATAATCCGATACTGTATCAACTAGAGTAAGAAGGTTTATTTACGGAACGTCCATTTCTGAATCCATGCTGTGAGTCTGATAGAAAAGGCGCTACTTGTTTAGAAATTTTGAAGTGAAGAATAATCTCGAAGGTTGGTTTGGGAAGAGCTGATAAGATTGCTATTGGCCTATAATTTTCTACTAATGTGGTTTCTTTCGTTTTAGGAATTTCGTTTTAGAAACATGTTTTTTTGTGGCGTTGAAAAAAATATCTTTCATCGTATTGCCGAGAAGGGACAGGTAAGAAAAAATCTTTGATGAGTTTGCAAGTAATGTATAAAAGATGAGTAGTATATAATAATAGTAGTATATAATAGGTAAGTACCTAAGTACGAGATATTTTGGGTAAGGTTATCATAACAGTACCTACCCCGTGTGATGTCGGCTTAGATAGCATCATCCTCTATCTTTCCCGTGGGTGTGGTAAGAGGCGACTAAGGGATTTGATGTGTATTGCAATTTTAGGCGACAGGCTAACAACCTGTCGCTATGGTAATACTCAGTCTTCTGAAATCAACCTCAAATTTTTGTCGAACGTGGCGTAATCTACAGTTTTTACGGCCGTTTACGCTTTGTCTACCCCGCAAGGGATATAGGCGTGATTTATGTAGGTATGATGTGTATGTTATCTAACAGACTGTCGATCAGTGTAGGTATAATGTTACTGCCATACAAAATACGGGAACTCGAAATATTTATTTGTTTGTTTGTGCCAAAGGGAATGTACCTACAGAGTGCGAACCGCAGAATTCCTATATATACAGGGTGTTAGAGAAAGAAGGTACCAACTTCAGTTCAAGAGATGAAACAGCCCATGAACTTTTTTGGGCTCGCATACAAGCTGACTCGACCGGTTGTTACATTTTATATGAGAGGGCCAAATTTTTTTTTATATTCCGCCCATTTTTCCTCGGGGAAAGTTGTTCAGTTTCATGGTCTGGTTTATGTCATGAAAGGAAGTTAGTACTTTTCCTAATAAAACCTAAAAACATGACCAGACTCGGTCGGCTCGTAGGTACATTTTGTAAGGGAGGGCCAATCTTCCTGTAAAATATGTCGCTCTATTGTGTATGGTTACCTCACATTGTATTACATTACACTTCATTTATCCGTTATTATAGTGAGTAAAAAATTCGATACTTACTTACGTAATAATAAAATTGAAAAGCAATTCAGTTTAATGGACGAATTACGCCCGCATTTTTTTTCGTTTGACGTCCCTTACACCCTATAGTAATTATCATATATGGGTAACTTGCCTACCTTTAATACCTACCTACCTACCTTTAATACCTACCTACCCATATATAACCCAGATTGAGTTTCAGGCTCACACGCTATTAGTCTACTAGGCATGTGAGAAATGGACGAGATTTGTTAGAATGAATAGATAATTACGGTCTATAGACCGAAAACGTTGGAAACCACTGCGGCCGGGGCTCTAATGTATAGCGGGGCGAGGTGGGAGTTCCCCAAACCGAGCGGGAGAAAAAAAATAAGTACCTAATTTATAAAATAAATAAAAGAGGTAAAAAAAATAACTCATTTATACTTAGAACACGCGCGGGCGACACAGTCCTACGAGAAAATACGTTACAGCGGGTGCCACCGCTGAGCGGCCCGCTTAGTTTACAGCTATCGTTTCATACACACACACACAAATCACGCCTTAATCCCTCGCGGGGTAGGCAGAGCGTTAACGAGCTCTAAAATACGGTCGTTATCGCCACGTCTGACAAATATTGAGGGCCGTTTAAGATAATACGTGCATCACTATAGTGACAGGTTGTCAGCATGTCGCCTAAAAGTTGTAATACACTTGAAACCCTCAAGGCCCTCAGTCGCCTCATTATACGCATAAAATGCCACTTTTGCCGCGCCGCCACCGCTCCGCTGTAATTAAGAGCCCCGGCCTACCTAAATGCTTAGGATTGTACACGTTTTAACAGCTAAACTGTTGAAGAACCACATATTTAGATACTACTTGTACAGGTATAGACATTTTGTTCCCGGCAATGTCGTATCCATCAGAGGAGATGGTACCTCTACAAGTGTATTTTCAGAGATGATTACGTTTTGAAGCAACAATACTTAGGGCGCTTCAGGAAGGTTGCACATCACAAAAGAAAACTAACAAAGCTAGCGGGTAGATTTCTTCGCAGGGGATTTTGGGACGTCTGTCTCTTTTTGTGTGGAACACCGGGTCGTCCAACGACCCAATGTACCCTAGTGTCTGAATTTTACAACCGCCTTCTACAAGCAGGCTTCTGACATGGTTGTGTAACGACCGCCGTCTAAGTAATCATAAACAGCAACCGGGACCTACGGCTCAACGTGCCATCCGAAACACGGAACCATTTTTCTTACGGATAATCGGGTGGTTCAGCCCGCAATGTCCTAAACGGACTAAGAACAAATTCACAAAGTGAACAAATTCAAATCAACTTTGTGAGTGACCCATCGAACTCGGAACCTTCTGCGTCACAGGCAGTCGCACTACCACTGCGCCACATCGGTCGTCGACGTTAAATCGATAGTAGTTTACGTTCCAAAAATCGTTTCAATTGTTTTTTTTTGTGCTTTTCTTTTTTACTAATAACGCCATCTATGTTGGCTAATTATACTGGGCGAGCTTGGTCCAAACGGATACTCTTTTTGACGCAGCGTAGGCATTTGCTACGGCAGTGTAGCACGTAGCTACGGTCAAAAATGGGTTCTTCTATCGTGTGAGACAACGTGTCAACGAATGACCCGATGAACCCTAATGTCACGGTTTACACTAATCGTTTGTAATTCGAGAAGAGATCCCAACAAGTAAGTAAACAATAATAATAAACTTCTTTTGTTGTTTCTTTTGTTGTCGGAATTATTAAGTGTTCCCATAACTTGCAGCTTACGCAATATTAATTTCAAAGAACTTCCTGTAAATTTTAAGAGGGTTAATAATGGCCACACCGGACCACGGCAAAATTCATCAACTTTCGGGTACGTAATGAATTATTTATATAAAAAACAACTGACACAGGTAGGAGCCACGGCTTAACATGCCATCCGAAACACGGAATCATCTTTCTTACGGACAATTGGCTGGTTCTACCCGCAATGTCACAAATCAGACTGCGAACAAATTCATGAAATATGAATCAATTTTGCGAGTGACCTACCGAGAATCGAACCCGGAACCTTCTGCATCAGAGGCAGTCACACTACCATTGCTCCACATCGGTCGTCGGGAAAGAAATGGAGTGATGATATTCTATAGCTTGACCATAAAGATTAGATAAAAATGAAGGCGCCACTTTCTTCATCAAATCTGACAGATAACGCTTAACTATGTCAACAATTTTTCATTAGCTGGGTCTCCATTGAACGAGCAGCCTCAGATGCTCACTGCCGCGAGAAGCATGCGGCGCAATGCGCGGTCGGTGTGGACGGTTTTTCGCCCGAGCATGAGCATTTTAACACGCGCTGCTCAGGCGAAACACGTCTACATCGACCGCGCATTGCGCCGCATGCTGCGCGCGGCAGTGAGCATCTGAGGCTGCTCGTTCAATGGAGACCCAGCTACACAATTTTTTTTGTTCCATTTTAGTTAATTTCTACTCTTTCTTGCCAAGCTACAAGCCGGTATTACAAGGCAAAGAAAAGCTCAGAAAAGCCTAGAACTTACCAGTAAAAGTAACACTGATCGTCCTCAGCACTATCTGTGCTAGGTTGTGGTGTTTTTCACTGAATCTGTCCTGTATTCGAGACCAAATTATGCTCATAGGCGCGTACATTTGTAAACAGTAAGTGAAGAATACTGCCACCACCACTAATACTTTTGCAGTCATCGCCAATCTGAAAAGAAACATGTATTCAAACATACATACATACATAAATACACATATATACGTATACGTACGTATATATCACGCCTTAATCCCTTACGGGGTAGGCAGAGCGCTGGCGGCCGCAATAATACAATCGATGTCGCCACGTCTGACAAATATAGCTGTTTGAGATAATTTTGTGTATCACTATAGTGACAGGGTGTCAGCCTGTCGCCTAAAAGTTGTAATACACCTGAAACCCTCAAGTCGCTCAGTCGCCTCTTACGACACCCACGGGTAGGAAATGGGGTGATGCTATTCTAAGCCGGCATCACACTGTATTTAAAACCCGGACTAAGTAAGTAAAGTAAGTAAAAACACCAACATTATTGTACAAAAGTAACAACTACAGACAACAACAACATTTACAGCTAATATGCGCAAAGGTGGCCTTATCGCAAGAAGCTATCCCTTCCAGACAACCTTTCTTTACTTCCTTCCTTCCGGACTAAGTCATTCGCCTTGTTTTATCCCGTTTCTCTGTAACCTAACCTAGGGGATTTGACGTGGAACCAAGTTTTTACACAGAGCGACTGCCATCTGATCATCTGACCTCTGCAACCCAAAGGCTATAGGCGAGCGTAGTGCAAGATATTGTAGATGTTGTATTTTGTAAATATTCACAGGGAACACTCCATGGATTCATCCCTTAGTCGGCTTTTGCGGCACCCACGGGTAAAGAAGGTAATTTAGTTCGGTGTTCGTAAACTCTGAGATCGATCTCAAGAGCGATTTTACCAGTCAATGCTAACGACATCTCAAAGTCGCACTCAAGATCGATCTCCGAGTAGAGTGCGGTTTATTATCATTCCATAACAAAGTAGCTGATCGCAGATTAATCGGATTTCCGGAAGATTAGAAGCTCCATTTTCTAGCTATCATTGCGTGAGTACCTCCCATGAAACTAACGCGACTTCACATAAAATTAATAATTAATAAATAAAATATCCTGGACAATTCACACAGCAGCGCCACGCCATCTAGCCCCAAACTAAGAAAAGTTTGTACTATGGGAACTAGATAGCTGATACCAATACTTATTTTTATTGTAAATAAATACATATTGTACATAGAAAACACTACTATCCCAGACTCGACACAAATATTCGAAAATTAACTTAACAAATGTGTGTTTGGTGGGGATCGAACCTACTATTCTCGACGTAGAACGTAGGAGTAGGTACTATTCGCTACGCCATCGGGACAGTTAACTTCACATAAAAATATGCCAATTTATATTTTATTCTCATTAAAAGATAGTTTGTCACTTACAAGAGAACATAGGTAAGTACGTATGTACATACAATTTTAATTCTTTTTCTACGTTGAAAGTATTCAATATCTCGAACATAATATTATTCTCGAATATTAAATATTATAACAATGATCAAATTAAGTTGTTCTTATCAAGCAGAAACATTTAGTACGGGGTTACAACAACTTTTACTATTCTTCTTTTCGTGTGGGACACCGAGTCGTCCAACGACCCGATGAACCCTAGTGTCAGAATTGTTCAACCGCCTACTACAAGTAGCAGGCTTCTGACGTGGTTGTGTAACGACCGCCGTCTAAGTGATCATAGACAGCAACCGGGACCTACGGCTTAACGTGCCATCCGAAACACGGAACCATCTTACTTACGGACAATCGGGTGGTTCAGCCCGCAATGTCCTAACCAGACTGGGAACAAACTCACAAAGTGATAAATATCAACTTTGTGGGTGACCCACCGAGAATCGAACCCGGAACCTTCTGCGTCAAAGGCAGTCGCACTACCACTGCGCCACATCGGTCGTCACTTTTACTATTGCGATATTGCAAAATTATTTAGTAAGTATTTGAAAGTGTTGTTGAAAATATTCACTGTGTTTATAGTAATTAATATTTCATGAAAACCAACCAATAACAGCAGTTTTCACCATAACGAAGAACCCATTTAATTTGTTTTTTAGCAGATTTAACGTAATTTAATTGATTTAAAAAATATGTGTTGGTAAGAAACTTAATTTGTAGGTAAAGGTCCTTAACTTAAATATTTTTTTCCTAAAGTGGCGTTAGTTTTGCAGCACTGTTTCCTTTTTAAATGGATAGCTAAGGGATTGATCGACAAAACTTTAATTACTTTGGAGAATAAAGGGGGAGAAAAACAAGATTGGTACAAGTATCTGAAAAAGAGAGCTACTTTTTTTTACTACGTCCCGGTTTGACACAGTGCCGATTCGTCATCGTTCACACACACACACAGACACACAAATCACGCCTATATCATCCCTGACGGGGTGGGCAGAGCGATAACGACCGCAAAATTACGGCCACTATCGCCAAGTCTGAAAATATTTGAGGGTCGTTTCAGATAAGTCATGTATCACTATAGTGACGGGTTGTCAGCCTGTCACCTAAAATTGTAATACTCATGAAACCCTCGAGTCTCTTAGACAGCTTCTTCGACACCCACGGGAAAGAAATGGGATGATGCTACTCTAAGCCGGCATCACACGTCATCATTCATTAATATAAAATTGGGTAATTTATTTAACGCGTTTCTCTGTTTTACTGTCATGGATACCGTACCGCTAGCTCCTTCTAGCCCACGCAATGGACTATGAAGCAGTTTTCTTTGATAAGATACAAGGGAATTGTTTATGATAGATATGTATAATACATACAGGAAAAACGTCTCATTCCCACAGGAAAATGAGTTGCGAGCAAGTACCTACCTAAGTAGGTACTCAATTTACATATCGCTACGTAAATGCCGGGTGATGCCGGCTTAGAATAGCATCACCCAACAACTTCCCGTGGGTGTTGTAAAAGGCAACTGAGGGACTCGAGGGTTTCATGTGTGTTACCACTTTAGGCGACAGGCTGACAAACTGTCACAACTATGGTACACGAATCATCTGAAACGCCCTCCATGTTTTATCAGACGTGGCGATGGCGACAGTTTTTTTGAGGCCGTCGGCGCTTTGCCTACCCCGCGAGGGATGAGGGCGTGATTTGTGTATGTATGTATGTATGTATGTACATAATACCGTAGGTAATAATGCAGTATCATAATGAATAATACAATCCACAGGGAGGAAAACTGTATTCAATCAATTCTAGTGCATATGACAGTGGAGAGGGATAAAACAACAATGCGGTTTGTGCGGCAGCTTACACACACACCGCCGAGATTGCGGTACCACAACTTTGACACTTAACAACACTATTCATAGTTATAATTTTAACGGGTTCTTACAGACGAATTCATTGTATTGTGTTCCCTATATTTTGACAACGTTTCGAAACATAAGGTGTAAAAATATAAGCTGCAAATATTTTAAGGGGTACACATGGAAGAACATAGACATCATTATCATACAAAAAATATATCTTGCGGCGCCGCCAGTTCTTGCGGCGTGTTTGTCTTCGAGCCATGATGTATGTAAACAAACATGGGTCCATAAAGGACCCCGCGCGCTTGTGTGAAGAGGATTGTGGTTTTGACAGCTGTCTCTTCCTTTGCATACTTCAAAGCATGGCTTCAAAGAGTCCCCTTATACGGGGTGTTAGGAAAACTACGGCGTGCTTGTCTAGGATTGAACCAAAATGAGAAACAAGTGTAAAAGAAATGATTTCGCTTTGTGACATACATACATATATGACGCGTTTATCCCTTGTGGGGTATGCAGAGCGCTAACGGCCGTAAGAATACGGTCACTATCGCCACGTCTGACATTTTTGAGGATTGTTTTCCAAGGTTGTTTCAGAACACATGTGTATCACTATAGTCACAGATTGTCAGCCTGTCGCCTAAAAATTTGAATACCAATACTCTCGAGTCCCTTAGTCGCCTCTTACGACACCCGCGGGAAGGATGTGAAGTGATGCCATTCTAAGCCGGCATCACACGGCATTCGCGTTTCGCTTTGTTGTTAGGTGCAAAGATGATTTTTATGTATTGGACATTTAATTTTAATGTGTAATACATTGTGAATGTTAAATAAATGCCCCTGATGGTGCTCAGTGGGCGAAACTAGTTGGATATTATATTACCTACAAATATAATTAGTGGAACGAGTAAAAGTGGCATTAATTCATGTAATTCCTTCAAAGTAAAAGAAATGCCGAATTTGGTACAACAACCTGTCACTGTAGTAATGCACAACATTTCTGTAACGGCCCTCAATTAGTCATAAGGCCATTGAGACCGTATTTTTATGGCTGGTTTCGCGCTGCCTACCACGTAAGTGATAAAGGCGTGTATTTATGTACACAGAATGTAAAAAAAGTTGATGCTAATATTTTAGGGGGTGAAGCAGCCCATGAAACTTAACAACTTTCCCCAAGGAACATGGGTCTAAATATGAAAGAAAAATGTAGACCACCAATATAAAATTACCAACCATTTTCTCATATTTTGACCTATGTTTCTTGAAGAAAGCTGTTGTTCAGTTTCATGGGCTGATTCGCCCCTTAAAATATTTGCAGCATTTTTTTTACACCCTGTATGTATAGTTCAAGGAAATTTCAGTAACTTTGTCAACCAAAGCGAAACTAAAAAGCTTTTAATTTCAATTTCAATTTAAAAGCACTTTTGAGAGAAACAGGACGGGTCTGGGGTCTGAGGTCATTTGGTTAACGATTGTTGGAAGTTAAATCTATTAAAGCCGCTAAACTACAAAGTAGTCAATCGATACTAATAATATTATAAATATAAATCGACATTGTTATATATGTATGTATGTATGTTTGTTACCTCTTTACCCACAAACGGCTTGACGAATTTGAATGAAGTTTCGTATATATGGACATACAGTATAACCGTGTGATCCCGGCTTAGAATAGAATCACATCCTTTCCGCGGGTGTCGGGCGACTAAGGGACGCGAGAGTATTTGTGTATTACAATTTTTAGGCAACAGGCTGACAACCTGTCACTATTATCATACACATGTTTTCTGCTGGTCATTTTCATGGACTGATTCACCCCTTAAAATATTTACAGCTAATACTTTTACACCTTGCATAATTTATGAAATAAAAATAAATAAAAACGATACGAAACTGAAGCATGAAAATAGCTCAGAATATCGGATGAAAAATTGAAGTTCTCTATCAGATTGGTTTTGAAGGGTGGCTGGCCTGAGGCTTATTCAACTAGCATACGAAAAAGTTCCTAACCATGGAGGTTGATATACTTACGTGTCGACCGCCACAGTACCGATTATACATACATAAATACATACACAAGTCACGCCTTTATCCCTTGCGGGGTAGGCAGAGCGTTAACGATCGTAAAATTATGGTCGTTATCGCCACGTCTGACAAGTATTGAGGGCCCCTTCAGATGATTCGTGTATCACTGTAGTGACTGATTGTCAGCCTGTCGCCTAAAGTTGTAATAGGTGGTAATACACATGAAAACCTCGAGTCTCTTAGTTGCTTCTTACAACACCCGCGGAAAGAATTAGGGTGATGCTATTTTATGCTGACATCACACGGCAAAAAGTACCGATTAAAATACATGAAAAAAAAATTTGCCAATTCCGCAGTCGCGTTTTTATTTTTTAATTACTGTGCGATTTCGTGTTGATTCCAATGACAGAGGTAAAATAGACGTTCCCTAACGGCTTTTTCCTTTATTGCCATAATTTTGTGATATCGTTAAGCGAAATGCCGTCATTTGTTACTGCTGATAACTTCACCAGGCTTCTATATTGGACAGGGTACAAATTAGCGAAATTACGGTTATCAAGGAAAATAAGTTATTTGTTAGTTAGTTTATCAATCAGGTCAAATTGCAGGTGCCGTGTGATGCCGGCTTAGAATAGCATCACCCTACTCCCCGCGGGTGTCGTAAGAGGCGACTAAGGGACTCGAGAGTATTGGTAGTTACTGTCGGCCAGACACTGCGTCTGACCTCTCCTTCAGTCGTAGCGGTTTTCCGTTCCACTGAATCAAGGAGGGTGAGGACTAAGTGCGTGCGCCTGCCTTTGCGCGAACGTTTGCGCACCGAAATATATCCTGCGCAACTGACCGCTTCCGAATAATGGACTCCGATGACGCAAAGTCCTGTGGCGATGGGTTGAGGTAGAGAGGTCTGGCGTGGTGCAAGCTGGGCTTTGTCTGATTCCTGCACATAGGCGGTTCTAGGGGCGTGAGTACATGCCGTGGTCGCTTTTGCATTGCAAATCGGGACGACAATGCGAATTCGGCAGCACCTGAGATGACAAAGCAGCCCTTTTAAGGGAGGCACTGCTTTCCTCGCCCAGCCGAGGAGGGGGCTAGAAAATGTGCCCTAAAAAAGTGCTCGTCCCTACCCGGAAGGTGGTAGTAACCACGGCTGCCACCGCATCACTTAACTCGTGGTCGACGAAACAGAAAAAATAAAAACAGCATGAAACCATCTATCATGACATTTGGCGCGTGGAACGTGAGAACTCTAATTGATCGAGATGGCAACTCCTGTCCTGAACGCAAAACCGCCATCGTAGCTCGAGAACTTCATCGCTATAACGTGGATGTGGCTGCGCTCAGCGAAACAAAGCTTGCTGATGAAGGAGAACTGGTGGAAGATGGAGGTGGTTACACTTTCTTCTGGAAGGGTACCTCTGCATCCGAGCCTCGACGTTCAGGGGTAGGATTTGCCATCAAAAATCATCTAGTAAAGCGACTTCAAGAGTGTCCTGTTCACATTTCGGACCGCGTTACCACACTGCGCCTTCACTTGGATACAGACAATTACCTTAATGTCATCAGTGTCTATGCTCCAACGTTAGACAAGTCTGATGACATTAAGGACAAGTTTTATGAGGAGCTAACTCAATGCCTTGATAGCATAAACGCCAGAGAGCAGATCTTGTTGCTAGGCGATTTCAATGCCAGGGTTGGACGGGACTACGAGGCTTGGCCTGGAGTTCTGGGACGACATGGAGTTGGCAACATGAACAGCAATGGTCTGTTGCTGCTTGGTCTTTGTGCTCAGTACGATCTAGCGATATCGAACACTATGTTCAGACTTGCCGCTAAGCACAAGACAACGTGGATGCACCCGCGTTCCAAACACTGGCATTTGATCGACTTTGCCATTATTCGGCAACGAGACATCGGTCAAGTTTAAGTCACCCGCGGCATGCGTGGTGCTCACTGTTGGACTGACCATCGACTAATTGTCACTAAGCTACGACTCCGCCTCTGTCGACCTCGCAGATCTACAGTGAAGAAGCCTGCGTTTTTAAACGTGGATAGGCTGAAAGATCGCGAGGTTAGGGTGAAATATGCTGAAGCCTTATCTGAAAAGCCGTCGCCAATAACTGAGACCGGTGATGTCAGTGCTGCTTGGGGAGCTTTGTCATGTCATCTCATAGAAGCCGCTTCTGCTACTTTGGGTACCAAAGACCGACGTAGTGAAGACTGGTTCGATGACAATAGCGAGGCTCTTAAAGCAGCATTCGACAAACATCGACAGCTCCTGCGACAGCACAATCGAAGAGGTGGAAGTGTTGCGGTGGTCAAAGAAAGTGACCAAGAGTTACGCAGGCCGTCTCGACAAATAAAAGACAAGTGGTGGCAGGACAAGGCTTGTCAAATGCAGTGGCTCGCCGATACAAACCAGCTTGGTGAGTTTTACTGTGAAGTGCGTAAGCTGATTGGTGCTTCCTACCGTGCAAAAGTACCTTTAAGGTCTTTAGACGGTATGCACCTCCTGACCAGCAAGGAGGATGTACTTAAACGTTGGGCTGAGCATTTTCACAACTTGCTCAACGTAGATCGATCAGCTGATCTGCATCATATCAGTTTAATGCCTCAACTCCCGTTAGCCACGGAGCTGGACGAGCCCCTGTCATGCGACGAGGTTGTTACTGCCATCAGACAGCAGCATAAGAACCGGGCGGTTGGCATTGACCTTATACCGGGTGAACTACTTAAATATGGTGGTACGGAGTTGCACACGTCGGTATGGAAACTTTTCGTTCGAATGTGGGAGGAGGAGAGGGTCCCTGAGGACTTCAAAGTGTCTCGCATTTGTGCCCTCTACAAGAACAAGGGTGACCGTTCTGACTGTAACTCTTATCGCGGTATATCATTGCTGTCAGTCCCTGGAAAAGTCTTTGCCAGAATTTTACTGAACCGCCTCAAAGATTTGTCGGAAAAAATTCTGCCCGAAACCCAGTTCGGCTTCCGACCTGACCGAGGTACATGTGAAGCTATTTTCTCGGTGCGTCAACTACAAGAAAATAGTAGAGAACAAGGTCGCCAGTTGTACCTCTGCTTTGTTGATTTAGAGAAAGCATTCGACAGTGTGCCTCGCGAAGCTCTCTGGATGGTGCTAGGAAAGTTAGGGTGCACAGAAAAGTATGTGCAACTCCTAAGACTCCTGCATGACGATATGCAGTGCTGCGTCTCTGTAGACGGTGAACAGTCTGATTTCTTCCCCGTCACCTGTGGGGTGAAACAAGGGTGTGTTCTAGCGCCCACACTGTTCGCCTTGTACTTTGCAGTTGTAGTCAAAGAAGTCCTAAATACTGTTTCCCAAGGAGTCCGCATCCGTTTCCGCACAGATGGCAGTCTTTTTAACCTGGCTAGACTTAAGGCGCGCACTAAAGTCTCGTATGCATTGATTACTGAGATCATGTATGCTGATGACTTGTGCTTTCTTGCAGAATTCCCAGACGGCCTGCAACAGCTAATGTCCGTTTTTCACCAAGCATGCTGTAAATTCGGCCTGAAGATCAGTGTCAAAAAGACGGAAGTGATGTCCTTAGACTCGCATGGTCGCGAGACACTGGCGATTATGCTTGGTGAGGATATGCTGAAACAGGTTGATAAGTTTCGTTATCTGGGGAACACTATAACATCTAAGTGTAACCTTGATGCTGAGATCAACAGCAGAATCAGTGCTGCAGCTGCAGCATTTGGGAAGTTGTGTTCCAAGGTTTTCTGCTCGCACGACCTAAAGCTAGCCACAAAAATCTCTGTATATATGGCGATTGTGCTGCCAAACCTTCTATACTCCTCCGAGACTTGGTGTGTGTATCGTCACCACATACGCACTCTGGATCGCTTCCACCTAAAATGCCTTCGGTCCATCATGAAGATCAGATGGTCCGACCGAGTGCGCAATACCGAAGTTCTGAGACGAGCCAATATTGGTGGCATTGAGGCCTATCTAATGCGCCGTCAGCTACGGTGGTGCGGTCATGTATCCCGGATGTCGGAGGAGAGAGTGGCGAAGCGCATCTTTTATTCTGAGCTAGAGGAGGGCAAGCGAAAGCATGGCGGACAACTCCTCAGATATAAAGATGTTCAGAAACGACACATGAAAAGATGCAACATTGAGCCCACTCAATGGGAGGGTCTGGCAGCACAGCGTCCCGAATGGCGCGGGATGGTTAAGAGGCAAGTCCGCGAGTTTGAGGAACAGCGTAAAGCAGACCTCGACGCTAAGCGCGATGAGCTGAAGGCCCGTCCACCCGTCGCCATTAACTATAATTATGTAAATGGCAAACTCACGTGTCCACTCTGTGCACGGGAGTTTACTGCCAAAATTGGCTACAATAGCCATCTCCGGGCGCATCAGCGCCGATCTGATTAGGAGTCAAAGTGGTCGCCATGGCCGAAATCGGTCGGAGAGATCATTACAATTTTTAGGCGACAGGCTGACAACCTGTCACTATAGTAATACACATGTTTTCTGAAACAACCTTGGAAAACAATCCTCAAAAATGTCAGACGTGGCGATAGTCGCTCTATTCTTACGGCCACTATCGCTCGGCCTACCCCGCAAGGGATAAAGGCGTGATGTATGTATGTATGTATGTATGTCAAATTGCATGAATAAAAAAAAACAAACTCGACTGCGGTAAATTCAAAGTATTTTGCTTTTACAATCAGTCGTTTTGAATTTATGATATTTTCAGTGTCTTTCGCGCTACTGAGACTGAGACGAATCTAACGACTTATTTATTTCAACATCGTCTAGCCCGTGAAATATAATTTACCTACTTGTCTTCATACGTATACAGGGTGTTAGAAAAAAATAGGAACTAACTTCCTTTAAAGGGATTAATCAGCGCGTGAAACTGAAGAACCTCACATACAAACTGACTCAGGCGCTTGGTACATTAATTGTGTGGGAGGTCCAAAATTTGGTGGGGGAAGTTGTTCAGTTTCATGGGCTGGTTGATACCTTGAAAAAATGTAAGTACTTTCCCTAACATCTTGTATATACCTAATAAAAAAATAACTACTATGCTCTACCCTCCTGCTCTATGTCCAGCAGTGGAGTGTTCTGACTGTTAAAAGGGCGATTCGCACACTTGACGGACGATGGAGCGCTAAAATATCGCATCGGTCTGTTAGATCCATACTAGAAACGTCACTCCCCATGCTAAAACCGCACTTGACGGACGACACTCCGATAGCGCTGCGTCGACAGCGCTTGAGCGGTTTTAGTATGAGGATTGACATTTCTAGTATGGATCTGACAGACCGCTGCGATGTTTTAGCGCTCCCTCGTGCGTTAAGTGTGCGATCCACCTAAGGTAAGTCTACGTTTACTCACGTGTCTTTAGGCAAGTTCAGCGTAATAGTATCCTGTACGTCTTTCCCGTATTTCATGTATCCGAATACCCCCACAGTTCCGTACAGGCATGCTACGAAGACCATGGTCACGCTGAGGACCCCTGGGCAGCCCAGGAAATGCTGGGGCTTTTTCATCTCGTTCTCTACTGGCATCACCACGTTGATGCCTTCCATGGCGAATATTGCTGTGCTGGAGAAAGAATGGAAAGACATTTATTTTGGTCACAAAAGACAAAAGCAAGAAAACTAAGGTAAGAAGGGTGGGCATATTAAGCAGGTTATAGCACATCACACATCATCACATCAGCTTATACCAGTCAACTGCTGGATATAGGCCTCCCCTAGGATACGTCACAATGGACGATCTCCTGCTTTCGACAACCAGCCGCTACCAGCCACTCTCTCCATCATCGGTTCATCTGGCCGGAGGGCGTCCAACGGTATGCTTGCTAGGGCGCATAATATGCTCTGAAAATAGAACTCACTTAGCGTGTGCGGCAGATTGCTATATTTACATACAGCGCTGGTATTCTGTGAGACCATGAGAGATAAGTTGTAGTAGTAGTGGGCTGGTCTTTGTCAAGACCGATGGACAGTGAAGTAAATGGGTTCTTGAATAGAAGTCAGGCCTCGGCAAGGGTAGCGTTGGAAAACCTCCAGCCTTAGAGAGGGCGGGAAGGGACTGGATGGCAAAAACGGGAGATCGTGCCTTATGGCGTAGCCTGTGAGAAGCCTACGTGCAGAAGTGGATTGCTGTAGGCTAATAATATACTAATGTGATGTAATAACCTATCGATCACCTCACCCCAAAAACTTACCTCAAGAATAAAGGCCAACTTTTCACCTCACCAACCATTTCTACATTGGCAAGATCCGGTTGATCAAAAGTATACCAGCAGGTGATTCCAAAAGTGACTAACAGACTTATATTGGCGATCAACGAAAAAGGCACTAGGAATTTGAGATGTCGCACTTGAGTTATTAATATCAAAGGCAGGAGAAGCATTCCACAGTACGATTCCACGTTTATTAAGTGGCCCGGAGATAAGGTGTCAACAATCTGGAATGAAATGGAAATAATATTACACACACATCAAAAGCAGAGCGTCAACAAAGGATATATCTCACAAGGGTGATATTTATCACATTGTGAATTTGTTCACAAACAAGAAGAAAGATGGTTCTGTCTCTCGAATGGCACGTTAACCCGTAGGTCCCGGTTGCTGCCTATAATTACTTAGACGGCGGTCTTTACACAATTATATCAGAAGCCTGCCACTAGCTTCTACAAGTAAAAGAAGGCGGTTGAAAAAATCTGACGCTAGAGTTTATTGGGTCGTTGGGCGACTCGGTGTCCCACACGAAAAGAGACACTCTATTATTTTCTATGTGTTGTGTGATGCCGGCTTAGAATAGCATCACCCCACATCCATCGCGCGGGTGTCTAAGAGGCGACTAAGGGACTCGAGAGTATTGGTATATTACAATTTTAAGGCGACAGGCTGACAACCTGTCAGTATAGTAATACACATGTTTTCTAAAACAACTTTGGAAAACAATCCTCAAAAATGACAAACGTGGCGATAGTGGCTGTATTCTTACGGCTACTATCGCTCTGCCTACCTCGCAAGGGATAAAGGCGTTAAATGTGTATGTATTATTTTCTAAATCTATTTGACTGAAAGTGACAGCGCTATTAAGGTACAAGAAATTACCGAATTGACATTAATACCTACGCAATTGTTCGGCAGACGGTTTAGCTGCTCGGCAACAAATGGTTATGATGATAAAAGATTAATCTCCTACGTAATCACATTAATAATTCATTATGTTCACAGATTCTGACTTCGCTTCTGAGAACCATCGAAATTGGCACTGCGAACATGAATGAACACAGTGTAATATATTAGACCTGTGTAATTTAGGAAAAAAAGGTTACTGCCTTCATCTGCACTAAACAGAGATTGTTATTCTATTTTAGACAAGTAGGTATTCTATGCCTTCTAACTTTTTGTTACAAAGTTAATACAAACGAAACAAGTAGAAAAAATTCACGGCGGCACTTCCGATAGAGCCAACATTGGTATAGCAGTTAACGCGTCTGACCCGGCAAGTCAGAAGACGTGGGTTCAAATCCCATCGGTGACGTGATTTTTTTCTACTTGCTTCGTTTATATTAAGTTTGTAAAAGAAAGTTAATATCAATATCTAGTGTTTGATTGAAACACAAAGTATTCGAAATTACTATCTAGTGGACAATTCTTCAAAATATTAAACATTAAACAACCTGTCACTACGGTGATACACGAATCATCTGAAGAGCCCTCAATATTTGTCAGATGTGGCGATAGCGGTTGTATTTTTGCGGCCGTTAGCGCTCTGCCTACCCCGCAAGGGATAAAGGTGTGATGTATGTGTGTGTGTGTGAGTGTGTGTGTGTGAGTGTGTGTGTGTGTATTAAACATTCACAAAGCTTCTTATAATAGATACGCTACGCGGTGCGTACTACGCGCATACGGGTGGGAAAAACTTAAAAACTAAGGATGAACTTAAAGGACACCTATCCTTATTTTTTTAAGTCGGTTAATAAAGGGTGAAGTGACCTTAACGCTTAGCCTCTTTGCCTTATGTTAAATGACAGATAAGCAGAACAGAATAATAATGTATAAATTTATTGTAGATTAAACATTGGAAATTATAATTTTCTACGGAACATTTTAGCTACGGAATGAATATTAAATTTATCAGTTAGATTTCATTCGCTTACATTAAGTCACGACCGGCGTTATTGTCAGTACGTGCTCATACGTGCGTGTTTGGAGCATTGAGGTCAAGTTACGCTGGTCACGACACCATCTAAGCGAATTAGCTATACACATATCAAAAAACTTTGTGATCAGTAGCAAAAGTAGGTGTATTTTATAAAATATATGTCATTTATAGAAAGAGTTTATGTTTTAAGTTTTTATTAATTCTCTTCACTTAAAACTTCAGATAATCCTCTGGGCATTGTTACCAACCAAACTTTATTGAATAAATTGAAAATAACGAGCAAGTTGCGACTAAGTCAAATTTCTGAATGATATCAAGCAAGGCTTGATTGTATTTTTAAATGAAAAAAACATTTGAATTGCGAATTTGTTTTACCTATACTTAAATTTCACTTTTTTAAATAAGGAATCAAAAATATAAAGTGATTAAGTTATATTCGTCCACGATAAAAAATATCACCACTTTTCCAAATGATTGCAAACTTTTTTTGATATGCCTTCAGTAATTTTGTTCTGTGATGCCGGCTTAGAATAGCACCACACCACTTCATTGCCCTGAGTGTCGTAAAAATTGATAGTTTCCTATACCTATGTATTACAATTTTACTCGACAGGGTGACAACCTGTCTTTATAGTGATGCATGATTTATCTAAATACAGCTCTCAAATATTAGACAGACGTGTTGATAGTAACAGTAGTAACCGCGTTTTTACGGCCGTAAACTTTTTGCCTACCCCTATTTATGTTAAATTATTTGTGCTCTGTGGGCATATTAACTTCATTGCTGTATAAACCTATTAAAATTTGCTTTAATAAACTTATTTGTGAAAGCTTTAGCACTAATATACAACACTGCATGCAATCTGTGGTGGATTAACGTCGTCGGATGCCCACGAGTTATATAGGATGTTAGGAAAAGTACTAACTTCCTTTCAAGAGATGAACCAGCTCATGAAACTAAACAACTTTCTCTAAGGAACATAAATCGAAAAATGATAAAAAAAAATTGGGCCTAACATACAAACTGACTCGGTTGGCATGGGAGGTTAAAAGTTTTTTTTCGCATTTCGACCTATATTCCTTGGGGAAAGTTGTTCAGTTTTATGGGCTGGGTAATCCCTTGGAAGGAAGTTAGGATTTTTCCCAACGCCCTGTATATATATGAATAGGCTAGATTCCTAGCAGGTCAAATGAGCTACTTTTTAAACGATCTAAAACAGTATTTTGTATGAAGAACTGGAAGCATGAGACGTCAGTCCGTAAGTATTTGGTTGGCATCAAAACACTTACTTTTATATTATTTTTCTGTTTATTAATTAAAACATTAAATATTTAAAAAAGTTAAAAATGAAGTCCGGTAGTATTTTTTTTCCGTAGTAATTAAATTGGATATAATAAATAAATAATAAGTATCCTGGACAATTCACACAGCGCCATCTAGCCCCAAACTAAGCAAAGCTCGTACTATGGGAACTAGATAGCTGATACTAATACATATATACTTTTTTTTTTGTAAATAAATACATATTTATACATAGAAAACACCCAGACTCAACACAAATATTTGAAAATTGACTTAACAAATATTTGTGTCCGGTGGGGATCGAACCCACGACCCTCGGCGTAGAAGGCAGGCATACTATCCGCTACGCCATCGGGACAGTCAAAAATATATTTTATTTATGTCCCAGGAAATTAGCGAATTCTCGCATGCGAAATTTTGCAACAAACTGTACTTTTATCACACGTTCTACTAAACTTATCGATTCTGCCCCAATGAAATCACACATACCTCGACCTTTCGAAAGTTTGAACAATCTACGTATATATGGCTGCCCTGGGGTAATTTCAACTTTACTTTCGGAGATATGCAACATAAATTACCAATACCAAAAAACACATTATATTATTAGCTAGGGCAGTTAAAAAGTACAGTGATTGGAGGCTAGGACGGACCCACTTTCGGTCGTTGGACGACTTGGTGTCCCACACGAAAAGAGAGAGTAGTCCACATAGGCTTGCGCTTGACGTGCACATTTGAAATCGATTGCAACGTTCAAACGTTTTCACATGTACATCGCTAACGCAAGTCTAGAATATGGACTTTTGGTTAAAACCGTACCTTTGGCGAATCACACACTTAACGCACGACGGACCGCTGAAATATCGCAGCGGTCTGTCAGATCCATACTAGAAACTGCACTCGACGGACGACACAGCGCTATGGTTGAGCGGTTTTAGTATGAGGATTGACATTAATAGTATGGATCTGACAGACCGCTGCGATGTTTTAACAGTCCGTCGTACGTCAAATGTGCGATCCGCCTTAGATTCTGTAAGTAGGTAAATCAAGGTTGATCGAAGACCAGCGAACTTACGTCTTTGATGGATGAAGCGATGAATATAACATACACACTGGTGCCGCCCAAGCATACGCCGGCCATCGCGTAGTCCGCGAAGTTCCTGAAAATAATACGTTTCATAAGACACAAGCGGTGCATCTGTGGGTATGACTAAAATACATATATACATACATACATACATACATCACACCTTTATCTCTTACGGGGTAGGCAGAGCGCTAACGGCCGTAATAATACGGTTGATGTCGCCACGTCAGACGAATATAGAGGGCCGTTTGAGATATTTTGTGTATCACTATAGTGACAGGTTGTCAGGCTGTCGCCTAAAAGTTGTAATACACCTGAAACCCTCAAGTCCCTCAATCGCCTCTTACGACACCCACGGGTAGGAAATGGGATGATGTTACTCTAAGCCGGCATCACACGGCAACTAAAATACACGACAAACATTTGTACCCGACTACGACAAAAGTGGCTATCCTACTAATATTATAATTGCGAAAATTTGTACGTTTGTTTCTTTGTTACTTCTTCACACATTGACACATACGACAGTTGCTATCCCGATAAAATGTTTCTGTGGGATGCTACGGGATTAAAATCGACTTCCAAGCGGGCGGAGCCGCGAACGCCCACTCACGTAGACAATGCCACATTAATTGTTTATTTCAGGTTATTCTATAGGCGTTTTTTTGTGGCACAATGTGTACTGAATCGGGCCCTGTTTGTAAATTCTTTGCTGTAAGGGTAAGTTTTTCGGCATACCACGTTCTAAACACTGAGTTATCAGTCAGTTATTCATTTGAAAGGAAATCACTGAATTCACCATTCAAATTTAACGCACATTCAAATATCATCTGAATTCTTATTTGAATGTGGGTTTCATCACGATGTTTTTCCTTCACCGTAAGCGCCGATGTGAGTAAAAAGTAAAAACTGGTACATGGCGGGGATCGAACTAGGGTCTCACGATTGTAAGACCTGTGTCCTCTCTCTCTGTCTCTCTGTGTGTCCTAACCGCCACCGACGCCAAGATAAGTAGAGCACTAGTACTATTTTACAAATTAATTCAGTAAAGATTTTATGAGCAAGAGTGTCTAGCTGTCTGTCTAGGCCTTATTAAAATTAATCCGATTTCTCTTGAAATGTGATAAGAACTTTCACGCGGTATAGAATAACAGACACTGTCTACCAAGAATTACTTGGAACCTTTTTATTAAAATCACTTCAAGAAGGAGTACAGTGAAAAAAAGAATCTAGGCCGCGGATTTGTTAATAAATCTTGTAAGTGTCTACTTAACAAAATAGCAAAGGCAAGATTACTTAACTTTTTGTACGTCTACGGACAATCTCAAAGAGCGATTGAAAGAATGACTATTTTTTATTTCCACCACAAAACGAAGGTACCTACGTTTTGGTACATGTTGAATGGGAAATCCAATTTTCTTTTTCATATTTCGATATATGTTCCTTAGGGAAAATTGTTCAGTTTCAAGGGCTGGTTCATCTCTTGAAAAGAAGTTAGTGTTACATACTAAGCGAGCTGAAGTCGACTAAAAGTTTTATATTAGACTGCTACTACTGCTTACACAGCCACAACCAACAGTCACTGCGTTTGGCAAGCGGATTGTCGAGCATAAAAAAGCTGTTCGTTTAGTTCCTAGTAGGGAGCCAAACGTTGCTAGGCAGAGATGGATCCGCAACCAAAACCAAGGATTGACATGACTCACTAGATCTGAACTGATGAAAATACAAAAGGGAAAATCTTAAAACATAGTTTAAAATATAATATCACGGTTTAGCCTGTGGACAGCATGGATGAAAAAACACAAACGTGTACCCGTTACAGCTTTTTGTATAAAAGCGGCCGTTTGTGCAGTAAAATAAACAAACGCAGTGTAGGTATGTAAAAAAACGGTATCTTTTTCAGTTGTAGGTGCTGCTGCTTGTCAAAAATAAATTGAAAGTTGTATTTTACGTTTCAAATCTGCTATTGTGTAGAGTTACATGTAGCTGAAATGAGAATGCTGAGATCTGCAAATTAGAGGAAGTTTGAAAGTAGCGCGTGGCCATGGCTAGTGACAAGATGAGAGCTCACCGTTCATCTTATGCTATGAGCAGATACTATCATGTGTCAAAAAATGTTATGAGTATGAATATGGATGGACGCAGAAGGAGAGGAAGACCTTAGAATTTGACTGCGGATAGAGATGAATGGAAGAAGAAGACATGTTGCATCGACCCAAATAAATTGGGATAAGGGCAGGCAGATGATATGATGATGTAAAGTAAGTTAGTCAGTATCAGTGGCACTCACGCTGATAAGACGTATCTTTGATTAATCTAACGACACCTAATTATGTCAACTACAGCTCTCTAGCCGTATTGGCTCTATGCAGCCCATGATCATGATATATAAGACGTGGTGGCGCAGATGCGTAGTATCACATAATTTATGTACCTCACAGATCACCGGTCTGTGATGTAGATGCTCTCAATGACCATAACCCCTATTTTGTAAAGAACTTGTAAGTACACATGACTCAGGGCTTACGGGTATTTTCTGTCTGTGGTAAAAAAATTGGCAGTGTTCAAAAATTTTACCCTTAGGTACCCTTTTAATATTTTGGAAAAACAAATTGTAATGCGTCGACGCATCATGCGTGTAAATCTTCGCATTGATTTTGACGGTTGCGGATACGGATGAACTATTCACGACGTCCCCAACTAGAGATGTTATGTATATGAAATTTCGGATCCGGATAGGATACGGATATTTAAAAAATATTATATCGTTCGGATGATTATTATTATGTTGGTATTCTTTTTGATTCACGGGCCCGCAGGGACTCGAACCTTTGAGGCAAAACATAGAGGCCTTTTTATACCAAATAATCGAATTGTGTAAATTTGTATTAGCCTACAGTGTCACTGCTGGGCAAAGGCCGTATCGTTCGGATACGGATGTAAAATTACTTCGGATTATCCGAAAGTTTTGGATTGTTTCGGCATTACGACAGACCTAAACGATAGAATAAAAAGAATGCGATGGATTTGCGTCGCTCATGTCTCGACCGCTCGAAGTCAAAAATTTTACACACACACACACACACAAATCACGCCTATATCCCTGGCGGGGTAGGCAGAGCGTAAATTACCGTAAAATTACAGTCTTTATCGCCACGTCTGACAAATGTTTGAGGGTCGTTTCAGATAAGTTGTGTATCACTATAGTGACAGGTTGTCAGCCTGTCGCCTAAAATTGCAATACACATGAAACCCTCAAGTCCCTTAGTTGGCTTCTACGACACTCACGGGAAAGAAATGAGCTGATGCTATTCTAAGCCGGCATCACACGGCAACTATAACTATTTTACACTTGTCATTATTTTGTCTCATTCAACAACGTGCATAAATATGGTGATTAGTTGTCATTTCTCCCTTTTTTCTCATACGTAAAAACACGTTTGAAATAGTACATTAGTTCGTTTTGGTGAATAGACTATAGTCATAACGTGCAGCAGTAGTGTAGTGACGTTCTGCCCATATAAACTTTTCTAGAAGTTTCGGTTATGTTTACGGATATATACTCATTTCGGATATCCTTACAGTAACGAAGCTCTATAACATCTTTGATCCCAACCTATCTAATTTATTTTATGGGGCGTACGTGGACTCGTTATCACGTCGGGGTCGTGGTATAGCTGCGATATAGGAAGTTAAATAAAAAAGTTCTTGCCACAAAGAAAATTTTCCGTGCTCTTCGTAAAGGCTTATTAAAAGTTCTTTGCAAAAGCTCATTCATATTAATTAGCCTTGCATTCTCTCCTGCATGCTATAAATTAAAACGTGTTTTAGCTGTGTCATGCAAGTTTAATATAGCATCACCACATTTTTTCCCATCTACTTTCTAGACTCGAGGGTGTCATGTGTGTTACAATTTACATAAATACTTCTGAAACGCCCCACAACAATTTTGTCAATAATGACTGTATTTTTACGGCCGTTGACTTTCTGCGTACCCTGTAAGGGATATAGACGTAGAATAATATGTAGGTATGTATAGTCTTACTTATGAGAGTACAATAGAACAAAAGACTTACACATAGAAAACAATCGTATAAAGATAACATTTATGGACTCAAATCTTCTTTTCGTGTGGGACACCGAATCCTCCAACGACCCGATGAACCCTAGTGTCAGAATTTTTCAACCGCCTTCTACATGTAGCAGGCTTCTGACATGGTTGTGTAACGACCGCCGTCTAAGTGATCATAGACAGCAACCGGGACCTACGGCTTAACGTGCCATCCGAAACACGGAACCATCTTACTTACGGACAATCGGGTAGTTCAGCCCGCAATGTCCTAACCAGACTGGGAACAAATTCACAAAGAGATAAATATCAACTTTGTGAGTGACCCACCGAGAATCGAACCCGGGACCTTCTGCGTCAAAGGCAGTCGCACTACCACTGCGCCACATCGGTCGGTGGACTCAAATTATACAGGGTTGTTATTTAGTTAGTACACAAACTTTGCAGGATATTTCTACTCATGATTCTGAACAACTTTTATTACGGGACCACCTGCGAAATCGCAATGTAAATAAATTGGGTGTTCCATAGAAAAGTTCGTAACTACTCGTCAAACATGTACCTATATGGAACACCCTATTTCTTAAGGTTTCTTAAGGTGAGGTTTTTAATAAGGAGCTGTGGTTTTATTATTTTCGCGACATATACTTAGGCGTACGTATCGCACACTTGAACTTGTCGCAGCGGCGCTGTTAGATCCATACTAGAAACGTCACTCCCCATAGGTACTAAAACCGCACCCGCACACGACACTGCGATGGCGCTGCGTCGACAGCGGTTAAACGGCTTTAGTATGGGGATTGACATTACTAGTATGGATCTGACAGACCGCTGCGATATTTTAGCGCTCCGTCATGCGTCAAGTGTGCGATCCGCCTTATAAGTTGTAAACCTAAAGTGAATGTAAAATTGAAATTTTATGTCGTAGGTACGAGCTTTCAATTCAGGTAAGCTTACACCGAGACCCGACGGGACAAGAATTTTTTAATAAACATACATTATTATGTATAATTCATACATCACGCCTTTATCCCTTGCTGGGTAAGCGGATCGTTAAAAACCGTAAACACCTTATTACGACTTCGTATCATAATGGGGAAATACGATGCGTTCGTTCCTAACTTTTTAGTTAAAGGACAATCTATGATTTTGGAATAAACAAAAAAAATGTACGGGAATTTTTCGAAAAATAAGGTAACCTACATGCAATTTATTCCATAAATGAAATGCCATTCTGTCTAGAAGGATCTTAAATTACTTCATCATGCATAAGCTACAAGGTTATTTTTTGGTGAGTACACAAACTTGGTAGTGTACTTCTACTCATGATTCTGAACAACTTTTGCTAGTTTTCCATAGAAAAGTTCATAGCAACAACCTACCTACTCAGCAAATAATGGAACACCCAGTGTTTTGCGTTTTTGCAGGTTGCCCCATTTAGTAAAAGTTGTTCAGAATCATGAGTAGAAACACTTAACAAAGTTTGTGTAGGAACTGAATAAAAATAACCCTGTAATATCATTGTGCCGTGTGATGCCGGCTTAGAATAGCATCACCCTATTTCCTTCGTGTGGGTCTCGTAGAAGCCGACTAAGGGACTCGAGGGTTTCATGTTTGCAATTTTAGGCACTATAGTGATCCACGACTTATCTGAAACGGCCCTCAAACATTAGTCAGAAATGGCGATAATGACCGTTATTTTGCGGTGGTTATCGCTCTGCCTACCCCGCCAGGGATATAGGCGTGATTTGTGTATGTGTATGTGTGTAATATCATTGTAATGCTCCTCTCCTCTGTAACGCGTCTGCTTCGTTTCAGTGTGAACAAACCCTAACCCATTTTATGCATTTTATACAAAGTCAAATTTTACAACCTTCTCGTATCTGGTACTACATATTTACACACAACGAAGAGACGGAAATGGGAGTGGACAGGTGCAGTTTAGTAAAATTTACGTCAAAATACTTTGTAAGTAAACTAGCGAAATTCTTATTTTCTTAACCAAGTTATGTGGCCCTAACAGCATAGCTTACGCCTTTCTCACATTAACCGCACAATGCAGCGCTAAAATAACACATCCATGACGCGGTCTATCTGATCCATAATAGAATCGTCAATCCCCCATAGTAAAACCGGTGTTGACGCAGTTCCAACGAACAAACTCAGTTGACGTTAAGCGTGACGCAAAACCTCAATAGCGGATGTGCGTTGGACCTGCGTCAACATTGTGCGAAAGCATACGTGAGAAAGTATATTATTTGATTCCGTTGACAAAATCTTTATGTTCTTTTTAGCTAGTAGGTAAAATACACAAAATTCACACATAAAATTCTCGAAATAAAACTTCCAACTGCTCTGTACAAATATCAGTCATCTACTTGGCGCGGTCAAGTAGTGAGAATTCGCATACGAATTTGATATCCGTCGCGCGCGACTGGTCGCAATCACTGATCCCAATAGCCAAAGAAGCGTGGCAAAATCTAGTATTTACTGGACAAATGAAGAAACAAACAAAAAGTTGATATCAATATCTAGTGTTTTGTATCTTTTGGACGTTTCTACAAAATAGTAAACATTCACAAATCGGAAAAAAAGCCCCAAGCTCAACTTGCACATACGTAATGTTCAGTTGAGTGACTGTATAGTGTATAGTTGTACTGCAAAGTCATAGGTGGCGCCAAAAGCTACTCATAAGTAGTCAAGTAACAAGATATAAATAATGAACAAGCCAAGTTGTTCATAAATTCGTTCGCCGAACAGCCTGCCAAGGGTGGTGAGTATGGTGGGAGATAGGCCCATGTCCAGCAGTGGACTGTTGTAGCTGTTAAAGCAACTAAGACTAATTTACCTGGCGAATGTGGAGTAATGTCTCATCTTCTTTGGTCCATTTTTGAACACCTGCTCACACGTGTCGGTGTAACTGAGAGAAGCCTTATGACACGCCTTGCAGACCTCCCGAGATGTTGTCACCTGGAAAACATCCATCTTTTTTACAAATACATACATATACATGTCGCAGTAAGATGGCAGAATCAGCAATTCGGTCGAAACCCTAAGATTTTGGCCAAGCGCCGGCGGATTGCAAAATTGTAGACTTCATTTTACCATCGGCCTAAGCAGATAAAGGAATTACTAGATCTGCTTAGGACGATGAAAATCCTAGGATTTCGGCTGAAGTACTGATTCTACCATCTTACTGCGACATACATACAGATACAGGTTTATTTTTTAAGTCAGTAAGTACACACTTTGTAGGGCGTTTGTACTCAAGATTTTCAATATTTCAACTTTTAGAATTTTTACTGTGTGGCTGTATATAGGATGATAAGTATCTATTTTTTTCGTAAATAAACTTGACTGTAGTGACCAATCTGCCTGTAGGTACATATACCAATTCCGACCAAAGACCCACTAAAGCCATTAATTACAAACTGAATCGCTAGTTTCCTGGGTCATTCATAAAATACAAAAAATGTACCCTGAAAACTACTGTCTCGAACTGCTACAGGCCTAATTCATAGCTTTTTTAAATATTTGAAGTTTGAATTAATAAACAGAAAAATAATATGAAAGTAAGTGTTTTGACGCCATCCAAAATAGTGCACTATGTGCGCAGGTTTTTCATACAAAACATCGTTTTAGATCGTTTAAAAAGTAGCTCATTTGACCTTTTATGTATCTACAACCCACCTTTGTAATAAAACTGAAAATATGTATTCTCACAGATAAGATAAAATCACGTCTCGTAGAAAATTAACCAATTAGCAATTATTTATGATGTGTGAATGTAAATATGTGTAAAAACACACCATTATCTCTATTTGAGTAAGTCGGCTCAGCCAAGCGGGAAATGAAACGCAATAATGAATCGGTAATGATAGGCAATTAGCAGTATAGCACTCTTGGATATAAATAGTGTTGTATAGGTTGAATGAAAACTTTAAGGCGAATCGCAGACTTGACGCACGACGGAGCGCTAAAACACTGCAGCGGTCGTCTGTCAGATCCATACTAGAAATGTCAAGAGTTACTGTCAGAACGGTCACCCTTGTTCTTGTAGAGGGCACAAATACGAGACACTTTGAAGTCCTCAGGTACCCTCTCCTCCTCCCACATTCGAACGAAAAGTTTCCATACCGACGTGTGCAACTCCGTACCACCATATTTAACTAGTTCACCCGGTATAAGGTCAATGCCAACCGCCCGGTTATTATGCTGCTGTCTGATGGCAGTAACAACCTCGTCGCATGACAGAGGCTCGTCCAGCTCCGTGGCCAACGGGAGTTGAGCCAATAAACTGTTATGATGCAGATCAGCTGATCGATCTACGTTGAGCAAGTTGTGAAAATGCTCAGCCCAACGTTTAAGTACATCCTCCTTGCTGGTCAGGAGGTGCTTACCGTCTAAAGACCTTAAAGGTACTTTTGCACGGTAGGACGCACCAATCAGCTTACGCACTTCATAGTAAAACTCACCAAGCTGGTTTGTATCGGCGAGCCACTGCACTTGACAAGCCTTGTCCTGCCACCACTTGTCTTTTATTTGTCTCTTTGACCACCGCAACACATCCACCTCTTCGATTATGCTGTCGCAGGAGCTGTCGATGTTTGTCGAATCCTGCTTTAAGAGCCTCGCTATTGTCATCGAACCAGTCTTCACTATGTCGGTCTTTCGTACCCAAAGTAGCAGAAGCGGCTTCTATGAGATGACATGACAAAGCTCCCCAAGCAGCACCACATGTCTCAGTTATTGGCGACGGCTTTTCAGATAAGGCTTCAGCATATTTCACCCTAACCTCGCGATCTTTCAGCCTGTCCACGTTTAAATACGCAGGCTTCTTCACTGTGGATCTGCGAGGTCGACGGAGGCGGAGTCGTAGCTTCGTGACATTTAGTCGATGGTCAGTCCAACAGTGAGCACCACGCATGACGCGGGTGACTTGAACTTTACCGATGTCTCGTTGCCGAATAATAGCAAAGTCGATCAAATGCCAGTGTTTGGAACGCGGGTGCATCCACGTTGTCTTGTGCTTAGCGGCAAGTCTGAACATAGTGTTCGATGTCGCTAGATCGTATTGAGCACAAAGCCCGAGCAGGAACAGACCATTGCTGTTCATGTTGCCAACTCCGTGTCGTCCCAGAACTCCAGGCCAAGCCTCGTAGTCCCGTCCAACCCTGGCATTGAAATCGCCTAGCAACAAGGTCTGCTCTCTGGCGTTTATGCTATCAAGGCATTGAGTTAACTCCTCGTAAAATTTGTCCTTAATGTCATCAGACTTGTCTAACGTTGGAGCATAGACACTGATGACATTAAGGTAATTGTCTGTATCCAGGTGAAGACGCAGTGTGGTAACGCGGTCCGAAATGTGAACAGGACACTCTTCAAGACGCTTTACTAGGTGATTTTTGATGGCAAATCCTACTCCTGAACATCGAGGTTCGGATGCAGAGGTACCCTTCCTGAAGAAAGTGTAACCACCTCCATCTTCCACCAGTTCTCCTTCATCAGCAAGGTGTGTTTCACTGAACACAGTCTCATCCACGTTATAGCGATGAAGTTCTTGAGCTACGATGGCGGTTTTGCGTTCAGGACAGGAGTTGCCATCTCGATCAATGAGAGTTCTCACGTTCCACGCGCCAAATGTCATGATAGATGGTTTCATGCTATTTTTATTTTTCCTGTTGCTGCCTTGTCATCCCAGGTGCTGCCGAATTCGCAATGACGTCCCCATTTTCAATGCAAAAGCGACCACGGCATGTACTCACGCCCCTAGAGCCGCCTATGTGCAGGAATCAGACAAAGCCCAGCTTGCAACACGCCAGACCACTCCACCTCACGACCGACGACCGATGTGGCGCAGTGGTAGTGCGACTGCCTGTGACGCAGAAGGTTCCGAGTTCGATTCTCGGTGGGTCACTCACAAAGTTGATATTTATTACTTTGTGAATTTGTTCCCAGTCTGGTTAGGACATTGCGGGCTAAACCACCCGACTGTCCGTAAGTAAGATGGTTCCGTGTTTCGGATGGCACGTTAAGCCGTAGGTCCCGGTTGCTGTCTATGATCACTTAGACGGCGGTCGTTACACAACCATGTCAGAAGCCTGCTACTTGTAGAAGGCGGTTGAAAAATTCTGACACTAGGGTTCATCGGGTCGTTAGACGACACGGTGCCCCACACGATAAGAAGACTTCACCTCAACCCATCGCCACAGGACTTTGCGTCATCGGTCCATTATTCGGAAGCGGTCAGATGCGCAGGATATATTTCGGTGCGCAGGCGTTCGCGCAAACGCAGGCGCACGCACTTAGTCCTCGCCTTCCTTATTTCAGTGGAACGGAAAACCGCTACGACTGAAGGAGAGGTCAGACGCAGTGTCTGGCCGACAGTAACTACCCGCGCCCTCTACCGTCGCCCTAAGCCATCCACATTGCCTTGCTGAGTCGCCGAGTCCGCCAAGCCCTTGTGCATATCTGCATTGGGTTGCCATTCTCGCCGAAACAGACTTTTTATTTGTTAAGCAGGAGGGAACTGCTTGCTCGGGAAGTCGGGGTCGCATACCCGTATACCACTTTACAGTCCTCGATCCAAAGGCTGAGATGAGTACCCCTGGCTGAAAACATGTTTATCACTATAGTGACAGGATGTCAGCCTGTCGCCTAAAAATTGTAATACATCAATACTCTCGAGTCCCTTGGTCGCCTCTTACGACACCCGCGGGAAGTATATGGGGTGATGCTATTCTAAGCCGGTATCACACGGCTTATAGAATATTTTATGGCATTCTGTATAGCCTTACCAGCATTTGCACGCAATGGGTGGCAATGATTGCGACCACGACGGTCCCCACACATCCTGGAATGATGCCTGCATGCATGAAGGCTGCCGGCATAGCCAGAAGACCCGAGCCCAGGGATGACTTGAGCAGGTGGAAGAAAGAGCCCAATGTCCTGAAATTAGTACTGACGATCAATGTGGCGCAGAAGATTTCGGGGTTGATTTTGGTGGGAGAGAAACTAACTCCGCTGACTCAGCGGCTAATGAGGATCTTGGCCTCCGAAACGAGCTGTCTCCACTGATCTCTGTCCTGCGCGATCTCCTGCCAATTGACTCGAAGATCGCGCAGCCTCTACCACGTCTCTCCAGCGTCCCTTGTGGGACAGTCACAAATTTGATATTTTTTCTGTTACTCCACAATTTAGCGCATCACAGCTCATAGTCGTCAGACTAGGGTCTCCTGTCTCTCCTTCGACCAAGTGGATCTTACATACATACACATATCACGCCTCCATCCCTTGCAGGGTAGGCAGAGCATTAAGGGCCGTTAAAATACGGTCGCTATTGCCACGTCTGACATTTTTGAGGATTGTTTTCCAAGGTTGTTTCAGAAAACATGTGTATCACCATAGTGAGAGGTTGTCAAACTGTCGCCTAAAAATTGTAATACACCAATATTCTCGAGTCCCTTATTCGCCCCTTACGACACCCGCGGGAAGGAGGTGGGGTGATGCTATTCTAAGCCGGCATCACACGGCATAGTCCATCCATCATCCAAGTGGAACTTCTACGTGGAAATACACACACACTCTATGTTTCAAGATAGAATATCACAGAAATGGACAAAATATACCTACTGAATACTTAAACGTATTACATAAAATCGGGACCACTCACGAAGTGGGATGCTCCAAATTCCTGTGCTGCAAAGGGTCGTAGTCGTCATCTTTTATGCTGGTCACGTCCAGTGTGATTGTCGATTGCGTATTCGAAGATATCTCCACATTCTCAATACTGAAACAGAAATTACTATAAGTAGGTGCTTATTTTTATTTTAGTCAAAACTAACATCATCATTTTCCATAAATATAAAATAACACGTTTTCTCGGCATGTATTTTACATAATTTATATAAACCTTTCTCTATTCTATCTACACATTTTCCAGGAACGAGCACTGGATCGAAAGACTGGTGTCATGCAGAAGGCAAAAGATCAAGAGGCCGATCACCTACCCGATGGACAGACTTGATAAAATCTACTACGCAAATCTCCATGACAGAATCCTCGCAAAGCAGCAAACTGACAGAAATGGAGAGATAAGGCAATATCCTGGTAAGGAGAGCAGTTCAGGATTAGAAAACTGATGACAACGAAATATGCGTACCTTCTATCTCGTATGCCATTGCAACAACCACCACTCTGCCAAGAGTGTACGACTGAGAAAAACTCTATTAAAACGCTAGTTTTATTTATACACTCTTTGAACAAGAGTCGTTGATTTCGGAAAGTCGAGACTGAAGTGGGTGTGGGCAACACTTAGCTCGTCGGGATGATGGACGATGGACCAAGGCGATAATAGAGTGGCAGCCGAGAACAAAAAAGCGTTCAGTTGGCAGACCACCCGCTAGATGGACGGACGACTTAGCCACCGTTGCTGGTAGAGTGGATGCGGGAGACACAGTACCGGCGCAGATGGCGAGAAAAACAAGAGGCCTATACTCAGCAGTGGGTAGATGTGGGCTGATATGATGATGATGATGATTATGACTCTTTGAACTCTACACGGAGCTGGAGCTGAATTTCTGAATTGTTCGTTTTGCGATTGCGTGCTACGAAAGCGCTATTTTGTGGGCGAAATCCAGATATCTGCATTTTTGAACTGAAACCAACCACGGAAATTTAAAGAGTGGTCAAACCACTCGTTTCCATTTTCTGCTATGCGCCAAAAACTGCTGATTGTCAAACTTAAAATCAGAAATGAGCATTTGACCATAGCCTACGTAAACTTTTTATATCACGTTACGTTTCACTGTCGGAGATTATGGCGCTATTGACGTGACAACGTCTTATAATTCGATGGAGCCGGCTGCACGCACCAAAAAATATGACTCTTGCGACCTACCTCGCCTCTTGCCTCTGAGGCGTTGCACTTACTCGGGCCCGATTGAAAAATGCACCCATTCCATCAGTATTTTCTTATGACATTGTCACGTTCCACTATCGTTAGTAAACTGTCTTTTCGCGACCATAGAGAGTTTATTGAGGTCAGGAATTATACCCCTGTCTATGGGAAATCACTAATGAGTTTTTACGTCATTCGCAGGTGCGCCAACTAGAACCTAAACAAACGTATTAAAAAAATACCGTTGGATGGATAAAACAGGGTGTTTGGAATACCGATAATTCCGTTTCAAGAGATGAACCAGCTCATGAAACTGAACAATTTTCCCAATGGAACATAGGTTGAAATATGAAAAGAAAATTGACCTCACATTCAACATGACTCGGTCGCTGGACGGCTCGGTTTCCCCCACGAAAAGTGAGAGAGTACCTAGTTGGCGCTTGTAAAGAGCCTGTATTTACATATTATTATGTTGGCTACTATCATCCACTTTTGTCAACATGCAGTCTGCGAGAATGTTTACAAATGACTTTTCCTGTATTATTCAAAGTATCATTTAATTGTGCTTGTAGATGAATGAATGTTTTTAGTAATTGAACGTACAGCCATTTTATACATAACATAAATTATTATTTTCTTAATAATAATCTTGTATTGTCAGGACTTTTATACCGACTTTTCTAAATATCCAACGTTTTGTAAGGCCGTTCTCACACTTAATGCACAACGCAGCGCGAAACTGACCCTACGGCTTCGAGTAACACGGTCTTTCGTCTCTGTTGCTTGAAACCCTGTGTTGCTCGAAGCATTGGACCTGCGGCCGTGTTTGCGTTTCTAGCATGAATATGACCGACATGTGCGTTACGCAGCGTTATTTTAGCGCTACGTTGTGCGTTAAGTGTAAGAACGGCCCTAATACCTTACCATTTATTGTAGTTTTTTTCAATGTCTACGTGAGAATAACACAATTTAGTCCTAATGTAGATGAATGTATCTTATTTTTTGGAGTTCTGTTTTTGTGTATTTTTTTGTTTAGTAAAGAAAAATGCCTACTGAAATATTTCAGATCATTCAAGAAAGAAAATAGTTACGTTTGTTTTTCGATAAATGTGATTTATTGGAGACGTGGAGATCAACTTCTAACGAACTAAGGCCGTAATTTATGTAAAAAGTTGGATTTTAGTTTTGAACCATATTAACCTATAGGTAGGTATGCTCTTGCTTGACTTCGGCAGGACTTTCTCTTAATTTTTTATACTGGGTGTAAGGGACGGTGTACAAAAAAAAAAAATGCGGGCATGATGAGACCATGAAACTGAACAATTTTTTATATGTCCGCTATGTTCGTAAACGAAAACTTTTCGACCTCTCTTGCAAAATTCCCGATTAGTAGAGTGAGTTTCTATTAGAAAAACTAAAACTTGGTTCCACGTCAAATCTTCTAGGTTAGGTAGCCGAGCCAGACAGAGAAACGGAAGATAAGGCAAGGAGAATGTTTATAATTTATGAAACATATAATACGTGTAGATATAGGCGCAATGTTGAGAAAAACAGATAGAGCAAGGAGATAGGAGTAGTTGATCAGTGATACGATAAGATTTAAGCCTGTAATAGCTCGAGGACAATACTTGTCAATGATTTGATTGTTTACATGATTCATATTGAGGATGTCTCGAGTGATGAAAGACGCCAAAAGAGTTTATTGCTACAATAACCATCTAGGGGTATTCCCCGGATTTGGGGGAGGCCTATGTAATAGCCTTAAGGTATTAGTAGACAAAGGGGTCGCCATGGCCGAAATAGATAGGAGAGACCATATAAATTATCTCAACAAAAAAGAGGCACAAAACAAACATTTAAACAAAAACTTAAAACGCGGCATTCAAGACAACGCTTTTAGTTCATTGAATGCTTAAAAAATGCCGTGTGATACCGGCTTAGAATATCGTGTCATGCCGGCTTAGAACAGCATCACCCCCTTTCCTACCCGTGGGTGTCGTAAGAGGCGACTGAGGGACTTGAGGGTTTGAGGTGTATTACAACTTTTAGGCGACACGCGACAACCTGTCACTATTAGTGATATTAGTGATACACAAATTATCTCAAACGGCTCTCTACATTTGCCCCTAACGCTCTGCCTACCCCGTAAGGGATAATGGCGTTATATATGTATGTATGTTTGAAAAAACAAGTATTTTGTCTAGTTTCTAGCCAGAAGCTTGGCTCTGTCGATTACAAATATAAATATTTTTAAAATGACTGTATTACCAAAGAATAATAATAACTACAGGTTTTCGCTGTATTACCGCGCAGGTATTACCATAGTTATCAGTTAATTAAATTACTTAATCATTTCAAGGCAATTAATTACTCATTTATAAGTTGCACAAGCACTAATTGCCTTAAACCTTTCTCTGCTAGTTTTCTTGTTGATTTATTTGTTTCCTTTGTCTTTTTCATATCTAAGAAAGTGACAGTGGGTTTGAAATAGCTGAGGTATACCGGGTGTTAGAAAAAGTACTATCTCCCTTTCAAGGGTAGAACCAGCCCATAAAACTGAATAACTGTCCCTAAGGAACATAGGTCGAAATATGAAAAGACCTTTTGGATCTGACATAACGTAAAATTATTTTAAAATAAGTTAAAACTTGAAAAGAAGTTAGTTTATCCTAACACCCTGTATGTGTATGTTTTGTCAGAATAAATAGCATTATTGAAAACAACTAACCTGTGATTTTTCTCCATTAAAATGTTCAGAACGAGTTTCAAAAGGAACCTCCTCTGTGTCGGATATTTCGTGGGATAAAACACTTCACACTAAAAATGTCACGTTCGCAAAATGCACTGTTACCAATATTGTCACGGTGGCGATTGGTTTCATGTCACAAATTCACAGTCGAGTAGGTTTTGTCTGTATCAGTATCAGTGTGTTAGTTTTGTATGTACAAACTTTTAGTGGCAACATGTTCTACTTTACTGAATACAAAAAAAAATGGTCCTCTTATAAAGATGGAATCAACAGACTGCAGAAAATCTAACATTTGACGACTGCTGAAAGAAAACTCGGAATGCAACAGACTATGTAGTTAGTAGAAGATAAAAAAAACCCGAATTCAAAGAAAGATAATTATAACATCTGTTTAATTTTACGTCCAGAAAGTTTGTACAGACTTTTTCGATGCACAATTATTATCTGCAGTTTTTCCTGATCCGCTCTACATTTATCGTGAGTCAATTCAATACAATTTCTTGTTGATATCGCGAGTTGATCCGTTGAAGTCTGTTCGCAATCACGTTAACTTGTCAAATGAGAAGTTGTATTAACCGACGACGTGCGTGTGCGATCTTCATTTATTGCTATGGTGACCATGGATTGCAGCGTTTTGCGGATAATATTTATTCTACATGCAATACTGGAATTACCGGTTTGGATAAATTCACGTGTGTCATTATTTTCAAGAATATGTATAGAGTACTTTTAGATTCGGTAGAATGCGTGTTTATGTCGGTTTTAGTAAAAATCCCTATTTTACTGCCGTTGTGGTCTGATGGACTGAGGTCAGTCTCCTACTAGGTTTTACTCTCAGGCAGGGTCACTTTCGGTAAATTTTGCCAGTTTAGGCATTGCAGGCTGAACTTCTCAAATTATTTTGATTTCATCTTTTAGTGAATCAGCAAATTTTGTTCCGCAAACAGGAATCTAAAATTGAATCGCATTCATTTCTTGCTTCAGAGAGCATGTATCAAAAATTTATCTGTAACAAAACTACGGCACGGCAGTAGATACAAAAGTATACAAACAAACGGATACACTCAATGCTGGTTTCGTTACCTCATAACCACTTTAAGGCACTTCAATCTCTGATTAATGATTACCTGTGGATAAACAACGACACAAATTATTTACTTTACTGTGTGGTCTTTCCTAGCTAGAGCACGGTATGAGTAATAAAGTTGATATTTATCACTTTGTGAATTTGTTCCCAGTCTGGCTAGGACATTGCGGGCTGAACCACCTGATTGTCCGTAAGTAAGATGGTTTTGTGTTCCGGTGGCACGTTAAGCTTTAGGTCCCGGTT
This sequence comes from Keiferia lycopersicella, assembly GCA_029255805.1. Taxonomy (NCBI): domain Eukaryota; kingdom Metazoa; phylum Arthropoda; class Insecta; order Lepidoptera; family Gelechiidae; genus Keiferia; species Keiferia lycopersicella. The sequence goes on from JARACZ010000018.1 coordinate 3,394,398, forward strand.
GCTATCTATGATCACTTAGACAGCAGTCGTTACACGACCATGTCAGAAGCCTGCTACTTGTAGAAGGGGGTTGAAAAATTCTGACACTAGGGTTCATGGGGTCGTTAGACGTCTCGGTGTCTCACACGAAAAGAGACACAATAAAAAAATATGTTATTCCCACATTTCGATCTTCTAGCTTTTACACACTCATATCTCGCCTTAATCCCTTGCAGGGTAGACAGCGTCGACGTCCACAAAATTGTGGTCGCTATTTGCCATATAGTTAATATTCTTTGCCATATAGTTTAATTCTCAGTAGTTACATTGAACAGTTCGAGGATAGAACTAAAGCCACTTTTTTTTCACTAGTTCAATTGATGTCACGTCTGGTAAATATATGAGGCAATTTCATAAAAATCGTTGTACACCGTGTAGTCTAGAGTCGGCTCTTGCGACCCGTGGAAAAGAAATGAGACGATGTTTCTATAAAAAGCTTCTATAGGAGGGAAATAGCGGAAAATGACTTATTTATGGGCTGAATAAGCTTAGGAAAGGGTTTCCTGTAGTACTCTGTAGATGTAGGTATTAATAAAATGAGTCGGTAATGTAGCTGAAAGGTTTTAGTAGTCATTTGCGAACACAGATCTTGAATAAGAGCGTGAATATTTCAAGAAAAATGTGCATTTCCAAGTGCCCTCTAAAAATTGATGTCATCTTTATCTTTCAAGTATTCAAGTAGGTTACTGTTCTTGATATTATTTAAACAAATAGTAGGGTCTTACAATAATCTTACTAAGAAAATGACAAATGAAAAATATCCTAAACTTGTACTGAATCTTAGCTAATTACAGCGAAAATTCTTATCTAATCTAATACTCTATTCACGCCTATCTAACTCACGTGTAAATAGAACTAAGAAACTCGCACTAGTATTAGGATTTTAATGCATTCACAGTGCTAGATTATTCTCACAAATGAAAATAATATGTAAATAAAAAATTATGCCAAGTGGGTAGGACAGCGGACTTACAATCGTGAGGCCCGAGTTCGATCCCCGCCATGTACCAATGTGTTTTACTCAGGTACATTTACCGACTTCTCTTACGGTGAAGGAAAAACATCGTGATGAAACCCACTTTCAAATGAAATTTGAAATCAGATGATATTAAATATTAGAGCACAGAGCAGTCTGACGGTGCCCCATAGGCCCGAGTTCGATTCCTGGTCGACGCTTGTAATTTTACAATATCTTATTTTCTTTTAGTCAGTCCAAATTTATACGCAAGCACCACTCTCTGGCCTTCCTGGCGCGATTGAGACCACTAACAGAGACCTGAAGAGCATTGCCGATTGGAGTCGATCCTATGGGTTGAAGGTGAACCCGGCCAAGACACAGGCTATCATCATTGGTAGCTCTTGGTATGTGTCTCGGATTGATTATGTTTCGCTGCCTGGGATTACCTTTGATGGTACGCCTATTCCATTTAGTAATATAGTTAAAAACCTTGGCGTCATTTTTGATGACTGTTTCTCATGGAAACCTCATGTGTCGGAAGTGAGCAGGAAGGTGTTTGCCGCGTACGGTTCGTTGAAAAAGCTCAAGAATCTTTTGCCGACCAAGACTAAAATTTCTTTAGCACATTCGCTTCTTCTACCAATACTGGATTATGCAGACGCTTCCTATCCTGACTTAACTGTTGAACTGCTGAATAAGCTCGAGCGTCTGCAGAATCTTTGTATTAGGTTCATCTTCGGTCTGCGGAAGTATGACCATGTTTCCTCGTACCGATCCCAGCTTCAGTGGTTGCCCATATCTCGCCGACGGGACTGCCATATCCTTTCCCTTCTTTTCTCCATCCTCTTCAATCCTAAATCTCCTCCCTACCTTAAAGAGCGCTTCATATTTCATTCCACGACCTTGCCTCGAAATTTACGCTCAAGTGAAAGTATGAGGCTCAACCTTCCCCCGCACAGGACCGACTTCTACGCCGACTCTTTCACGGTGCGAGCGATCAAGCTGTGGAATTGTTTGCCTGAGGAGGTTCGTCGGGCCCCGTCCCTTGAAACTTTCAAGATAAGGGTTAAAAACCACTACTTATCTGAAGTTGAATAATTTTCTCTTATTTGTTGTATTTTTTATTTCTCTACAATGTATTATCTATTATATCTATACTCAATTAACTGTTATCCTTTCTTTCTTCGTAATGCATATTATCCTGTCATCCATAGCTTAGATATGTATTAGTTTATATTAATGTATTTATTAGTATATTATATTTTGTATACAGAATTATTTGTGTATTCATATGTAAAATTGTATATGTATTTAATTATTATTTATTTATGTAGTAGGTAATATTTGCACTATCCCGCTTCCATAGTCGCACTCTCTCTTTCACCCTAAGGTTGCCTGGTAGAGAATGCTACCTAGCATTAAGGCCGCCTGTTGTACTGTTTCCTTTGTTTGTGTTTTCTTCATGTTGTTAAATTTTGTGCAATAAAGAATTTTGTTATGTTATGTTTGTTATTGATACATTCATTATCATCTACGTAAAACCAAACACTTGGAACAATGAACGCTTTATTATTTTATCTCACGTTTTACTGTACAGCTTAGTGATTTTATACATACATACATACATACATACATTTTAGTACATTGCGTAGCTGGTTAAATAATACTTCGAAATTTAGCCGTGTGATGCCGGCTTAGAATAGCATCACCCCACATCCTTCCCGCGGGTGTCGTAAGAGGCGACTAAGAGACTCGAGAGTATTGGTGTATTACAATTTTTAGGGGACAGGCTGACAACCTGTGATACACATGTTTTCTGAAACAACCTTAGAAAACAATCCTCAAAAATGTCAGACGTGGCGATAGCGACCGTATTTTTACGGCCGTTAACGCTCTGCCTACCCCGCAAGGGATAAAGGCGTGATATATGTATGTCGAAATTTAGACCGAATTTTGCCTGTTTTGTATTTACCCTGTAGTTTGATAATATTGAGTACTACTGTTGTCTGTAGGTATCTACTTACGAAGGTGTACCCCCGTAACGAAAAGTATATTTTTGTAAAGATAAGCAATGTAAAGTTAAGGGTAATTAATTCTAAGATACGGATTGAAATGTCATGTATGCTGGCTTCTTCTTCTTTTCGTGTGGGACACCGAGTCGTCCAACGACCCGATGAACCCTAGTGTCAGAATTGTTCAACCGCCTACTACAAGTAGCAGGCTTCTGACGTGGTTGTGTAACGACCGCCGTCTAAGTGATCATAGACAGCAACCGGGACCTACGGCTTAACGTGCCATCCGAAACACGGAACCATCTTACTTACGGACAATCGGGTGGTTCAGCCCGCAATGTCCTAACCAGACTGGGAACAAACTCACAAAGTGATAAATATCAACTTTGTGGGTGACCCACCGAGAATCGAACCCGGAACCTTCTGCGTCAAAGGCAGTCGCACTACCACTGCGCCACATCGGTCGTCAATGCCGGCTAATGCTAAGTAATTTATTTGTATGTACATTTATTATTACAACAACTTTGTCTGAAATAACTGTTTTTTTTTAAATTTTTTATTTTATTTAATGCTGTTTCTCTACTTCTCTGCCATCCGGCTTTTACCGATCCGGTAATTTCCGATCTGATTTAGAAATCTATTACACTATTATACACGCTTTTCCACTCCTTCCGACATCCGGCTTTTATTGATCTGGTCATTTTCCAAACCGAAATTTGGGTTTTATCGGTCCGAAGTGACAGACGTACAAAAAGTATGCATTTACACTCTTTGCACTCTACCATGACGTTATATTATTGTCCATCTTTTACCGGATAGGTGGAAAAGTGTTTATCCGGCCTTCGAGTTTTGTCGTAAGGCTACTTACACGGCTGGACCACAGTAGTGGAGAAACATTGTAAGAATATGCCATGTGATAAGGACTCAAAATAGCATCAACCCATTTCTTTCCCTCGGGTGTCGCTACAGGCGACTAAAGGACTCGAGATTTGTCTCGAGGATTTCCTGTGCGTAACAAGTTTAGGTGACAGGCTTGCATACTGTCACAATAGGATACACGATTTTTTTACAACAGCCCTGAAAACATGTTGGTTTATTTGAAAGAGATCCTTCAATGGGATAAATCCGCCTTTGTGCCATTATCTTGTTTGTGTTTTGTTGTGTTATTTTTCTGTACTAATTTGAACACACACACACACACACGCAAATCACGCCTATATCTCTGGCGGGGTATCCAGAGCGTTAACAACCGTAAAATTGCGGTCATTGTCACTACGTCTGACACATGTTTGAGGATCGTTTCAGATAAGTCGTGTATCACTATAGTATAGTGATAGGTTTTCAGCCTGTCGGCTAATTGCAATACACATGAAACCCTCGAGTCCTTTAGTCGGCTTCTACGACACCCACGAGAAAGAAATGGGGCAATGCTATTCTAAGCCGGCATCAAACGGCAATAATATTATTATAGTGATTATAGATACATACATTTGTCAGACGTGTATAGAAATAACCAATCCAAATATAGAAATATATGTAGCTATTAACGCTCTGTTCGGTAACTCATTTCGTCAAAAAACCTTATGATCAGTGTCTACCAATGTGTGGTCACCCTACTTAGGCTACAGGTAGAACTAGATTCCACCGGCCGGATCAGCTGACTGAACTGACAGGTTTTGTCTAGAGAGATCAGACATTCTTTATTGGGACATCCGGGGAAGACACCTCACTAATTCAAGCGAATCTCACATGACACTGGACCCCGTTCCGGTGTGCGTAATCTTGTTTTACGCTTTTCTACATAGTATAAAGCAAAGTTGCCGTTTGCGTCTGTCTATCTGTATATATGCTTACATATTGAAAACTACACAATAGATTTGTTGCAGTAGTTTTTATTAGATAGAATGATTCAATAGGAAGGTTTATATGTATAACAATAAGGCTGCCGTGTAATGCCGGCTTAGAATAGCATCACCCCATATCTTTCCCGTGGGTGTCGTAGGAGGCGACTAGGGGACTCAAGGTTTTGTGTATTGCAATTTTAGGCGACAGGCTGACAACCTGTCACTATAGTTATACACGACTTATCTGAAATGACTCTCAAATATTCGTCAGACGTGGCGTTAACGCTCTGCCTACTCCGCGAGGGATGAAGGTGTGATTTTTGTATATGTATATGTATAATGCATGTCGAGAAAATGTCTTATTTCGTCGGGAAAACTATTAGCAGCGGTTGCAACCGCTTGGCGATCATAAAATCTTGATGACGGGTTGTTAGGAAATGTACTAACTTCCTTTCAAGGGACGAACCAGCCCAGGAAACTGAACAACTTTCTCCAAGGAACATAGGGCGAAAAACGAAAAAGAAATTATGGCCTCACATAACAAGCTGACTTAGTCAGTTGATACATTTTGTAAGAGAGGTCTATATTTTTCATGTTCCGGAACAATTGTTGAGTTTGATGGGCTGGTTCGTTACTTGAAACGAAGTTAGTGCTTTTCCTAACACCCTATATAGATAAACCGCATAATATATATGGTGCGCTCCGCAGGGTATGACAAGGAAGGGTACGTAAGAGATATTTACGAAGCAGGACATCGAATACGAGCAGGTACCTCGAGAGCAACCGCATCCGGATTCCGTAATCCCGGATACCGGAGCGGTACCCGGTGCCAGTGTGAGATTCGCCTTAAAGGAAGGTTGGTAGCCGCTCGATTTGCCCATTTAAGGGAACAGCCAAGATGAGTATCTTGAACTGATACGGCCGATGTGGTACAGCGGTAGAGCTGCCTGTGGCGCAAAGGTTTCAGTTTCGACTCCCGGTGGGGCACTCGCAAAATTGATATTTATCACTGTGAATTCCTCCTGGTTGTTGAAATGCTGGATGAAGGCCGCTTCTAACCGGACAAGATGGAAGTCTCTAAGGGAGGCCTATGCAGTGGACGTCTTATGGCTGAAATGATGATGATCATTACGATGATGAACTTGACAGATAATTCCTCAATTTTAAAAAAGTCAACATTGCCATCTATTTCGTAGTAGTCTTGCTGTACCTAATAGCAAAAAGTCCTTAATATTAGCTAGGTAATATTTTTACATGTCCTTGAAACTGAACAACTTTCCCCAAGAAATAAGGTTAGAATATTAACAAAATTGGACTTCCCATACATCAAATTTGACCTATGTTTCCTGGGGAAAGTTGTTTAGTTTCGTGGGTTGATTCAACCCTTAAAATATTAGCATACAATTTTGTCAGACCCAGTATTTCTAGTGGGTGTTATGAGTTTAGTCGATTAGCATAACATGAGTTAGGAAAAGTGCCAAACGTTGCCGTTGAGTAGGGTAAAAACAAAGCATCTTAAATTATAAAAGGGCAATGACCTACGAGGCCTGCGCTTGATTTTTGCTTAAAACTCACGATTTTCTGAAAACCATTTTCATTTGAGCCTTTTGGAGACTCAATTTCCCAATCTCTCTGAATAACTCTGTGGACATTTATTTAAATCTCATATGACAAAATAGCTCTTGAAGCATTGTTTTTATTCATAGTGTACGTGAGTGCCGTGTGATGCCGGCTTAGAATAGCATCACCCCATGTTTTTCCCGTGGGTGTCGTAGAAGCCGACTAAGGGACTCGAGGGTTTCAAGTGTATTGCAATTTTAGGCGACAGGCTGACAACCTGTCACTAGTCATACACGACTTACATAAAACGACCCTCAAACATTTGTCAGACGTGGCGATAACGGCCGTAATTTTACGGTCGTTGACGCTCTGCCTACCCCGCCAGGGATATAGGTGTGTTGTGTGTGTGTGTGTACGTGAATATCTTGTAACCAAAATTGTAAAATGTTGAGTTAAGATTGAATTCTATTTTTATTTTTAAAGCTGCAGTGACATTATAAATTGAAATTATTAAATTTAATATTATAGTTGAGCTATTTATTTTACATAGTTACTTGAGTCAAATTTGCATATCTGCTTGCAGGCTGAATACACTGAACTACCATTCTAATATATTTTATAAGGTCCAAATAACAATAACTGACAAATATCGTTATAGGTATCTTTATAAGAAAAACAACACGTGCAAAGGCCTGTGCACATTTTTTCACTAGCGAGTGCCCGCGGATCGGCCCGCATGGAAGTGTTTTAAAAATCATTCTATGCCACCCTACAGGAACATATTTGACGTGACAACGATTAATTTGATGGAGACGGCTGCACGCACCATAAATATGACTCGTGCGGCGTTACCTCGCCTCTTACCTCCGAGATTGTGATGCCGGCTTTGCCGTGTGATGCCGGCTTAGAATAGCATTACCCCACATTCTTTCCGCGGGTGTCGTAAGAGGCGACTTAGGGACTCGAGAGTATTGGTGTATTACAATTTGTCGGCGACAGGCTGACAACCTGTCACTATAGCAATACACATGTTTTCTGAAACAACCTTAGAAAACAATCCTCAAAAATGTCAGAGGTGGCGATAGTGGCTGTATTCTTACGGCCACTATGGCTCTGCCTACCCCGCAAGGGATAAAGGCGTGATATATGGATGTATATATGTATGTTACCTCTGAGACGTTCCATTTAAGGCTTGATTGAAAAATGCAACCATTCCATCAGTATTTTCGTATGAAGTTGTCACGTTTAACTATCGTCAGTAAACTGACTTTATAAATAACCGTTTTATTGGGCCAAAAACTATCATATGTGAATCCAACTTACTCTCCATGTGTGTGCCAAATTTTATGAAAATCGGTTTAGCAGTTTTTGCGTGACAGAGTAACTAATAAACATACAAACTTTCACATTTACAATATTCTAGTACGATTTATTTATAAACGAAAAAAAACTGAAAATATCTCGTCGTGATATCTTTTCAAAGTAAACAAGATAAATTTCTTTCAACTAAATAAAAAACGTAGAGTACTACGTAAAGCTTTTGATCACATAAATAAGATTCAAAAGGTTTAATCTAGTAAATGCACTAGTCTACACGAGTCTGGCCATCACTGATAATATTTTATAGCTTTTTCACACATTTTCCTCTGAAAAAGCCTAGCTAGTAGAGTAAGTAAGTATGATAAAATAAAAGTAATATACAGGGTGTAAGGGACGGTGTAATGAAAACTTTACATGCGTGATCAGACCATGAAACTCAACAACTTTTTGTAAGGGGGCTATATTGGGAAAAGAAAAATTTTTTCGACCTTCCATACAAAATTCCCAATCCATCTGATCTGCTTTTTACGGGAACTCGAAAAATTTTTTCGTTTCCCAACATAGCCCCTAGAAAAAGTTGTCCAGTTTTATTGTCTGATCACACCTGTAAAGTTTTTGTTACACTGTCGATTGCACCGTCTCGTACATCCTGTATGTACATGCAGCATCTCCAATAAAAGTATTGCGTAACAAATTATCACTATCACTATATAGGGTGACCGGTAAATTGATGCATTCCTTTCAAGGGATGAACCAGCTCATGAAACTGAACAACTTTCCCCATGGAACATAGGTCGAAATATGAAAAAAAAATTTGGTCCTCCCATACAAATTGACTTAGTCGGTCGGTAATTTTGTTTGTATGGGTCGGTAATTTTTTTTTCATTTATTGACTTAAGTTCCATGGAGAAAGTTGTTCAGTTTCATGAGCTGGTTCATCCCTTGAAAGGAATGCATCAATTTACCGGTCACCCTGTATAGTATAAGGCATAGTGGCTTACCACGTCTGTCCCTATGATTGTGTCTGTATGTTGTATGTGTGTATGCTTAGATCTCTAAAACTACAGTACGGATGTCGATGCAGTTTTTTTTAATAGATACCTAGAGTGATTTAAGAGGGCGAATCGCACACTTAACGCACGACGGAGAACTAAAACATCACAGCTGTCTGTAAGATCTAAACTAGAAATGTCAATCACCACACTAAACCGCTTAACCGCTGTCGACGCAGCGCTATCGCTATCGAGAGCGGATTTAGTATGGGGAGTGACGTTTCTAGTATGGGTCTGACAGACCACTGCGATATTTTAGCGCTCCGTCGTGCGTCAAGTGTGCGATCCGCCTCCGCGCTCAGGCGTGCTATCCGTCATAGATAGAGTACTAGAATACCTAATTAATAATGGATATCCGATTGCCGTGTGATGCCGGCTTAGAATAGCATCACCCCATTTCTTCCCGCGGGTGTTGTAAAAGGCAACTAAGGGACTCGAGGGTTTCATGTGTATCGCAATTTTAGGCGACAGGCTGACAACCTGTCACTACAGTGATCCACGAATCATCTAAAAAGGCCCTCAATACTTGTCAGACGTGGCGATAACGACCGTAATTTTGCGATCGTTAACGCTCTGCCTACCCCGTTAGGGATAAAGGCGTGATTTGTGTGTGTGTGTATCCGATCCGTTCTCACATACACACGACTAAATTGATTGAGTTTCAGCCTAAAACCGGACTGGTGTATAATGGATCATTATGACTCAGACTAATGGGAGATGCACGTAAAATACGTCATGCAGGTATTGTATTACGTTTCGAGTGACACTACTTTACCGTCCGGTTCTGGATGGCATTAAGGTCCGTATTTATAAATCGAACTCCAGCGTTGAGATCGATCTCAAGAGGCGGTTTTGACAAATGTCTGTCAATACTAACACCATCTCAAAGTCGCGCTCAAGATCGATCTCAGAGTTGAGTGCGGTTTATAAATACGGGCATAAGTAACTTCCACAAAATTATCATTTAAAAACTGTGTTTTTTTTTGATAATTGACATTTTGTGTAGCTAATTTTATTAGCATAGGTCGAAATATGAAATTTTTGGACATTTTGGACCTCCCATACAAAATGTAAGTCAAGTTGTATGTGATATTAAAAAAAAACATATTTCGAGCTATGTTCCTAGGGTAAAGTTGTTAAGTTTTATGGGCAGGTTCACTCTTTTAGTAATTTTCCTCACACCCGGATATAATCACGGGTCTTTTTTATAAGTCCTTAAAATACACCCGTTCAACCCCGTGGTCCAACTGTTAGTCCACCTAGTAGACCACAGGCAAGGTATTTTTCCCGTGCCTGTGACGTTTGTCAACTTTGGGCAAATATGATATAACGTCTATTTGCTTTGTTTACTTCTTCTTTATGATCTGACAAACGTCACAGGTATCAAGCTAGATTTTACGGATTATAGAGATGTCTTCTGTCATATGGGTGACAGCTGCCAAAAGTGGCTTTGGATGCTTTAGAATGTGGCTTGCTGAGATTTGCTGGTTTTGGGGTTTTGGTACATTTCAATAAAACGATCACAGGAACCCATTTGGTCACCTCTAAGCCAGGCGTTAGTGACAGGTTAAGGCAGAAACAGATTACATTGAATTATTGACCTGTCAGTTAATGTATCTATCCATGTTTCCCACATTTTATTGACAACCGTTCTGAATGTCTGATAAATAAATTGACAGTTGTCAGTACACGTAGGGATGTAACGATATTATTATATCGAAAAATTTCGATATATCGGAGGGTTTGTTGCTATGCGGGACCTGCTGGAGTGTGGCCGAATACTGGTCCAATATAATTAATAGCTGCCCAGCGATTCGATGAAGAAGAAGATCGGAGAGTCACAGGTCAATCGAAAATTCTCAATATACTCGTATTGAATCAAAAAGCCCATCAAACTAATTTTAATATTGGAAGGCATGAATCTCTAAGCATATAACTAATCTTTAGGCTGTTTTTTAGCTATCCCTAGTCGGCTTAAACTTTTGACGCGAAAACGTCTTATAATTCGATGGAGCCGGCTGCACGCAGCAAAAAACTTGACTCACGAGGCGTTACCTGGCTCTGAGGCGTTCCATTTAAGACTTGAAGTGCAAGCGAGAGCGTGGAACGAGCGACAAAGAGGCACGATCGGCCTCCGCAGCGCATATCTATTCTAACTATTTTAAAAAATAATTTGAAAACGCAATCATTCCATCAGTATTTTTTATGACGTTGTGACGTTCAACTAATTAGTTAATATATAGGTATTGTTATCAAATATCGAATTGAAAGTATCATGAAATTCATAAAAGCGGGTAAAAATATGTTACTTGTAGTTCATAGTGGGGTTCTTACCGACGAGTTATTCTTATTTTTTGAGCTTTCAGATATTTCGACGCTGTTTGCAAGCGTCATGATCATGGGTAAATCCGTTACAAATAGTGTAAACAATCGCTATATTTTTAGATTTCATGTTACTGGTAACACTTATAGTGTGATGTGTTCGCTTCACAAGGCGCGTTGGCTACCAAAAAAATTATAATTTTTAAATATCGACAATGTAAACATAGCGGAGACCTCGTTCAATATATCGATATCGACCGAAGCATCCTTAATTTAATCACACAAATAATAAATAAGGTACTCAGGTAGGTACCTACCGAAGGTACCGATAGATGAGATGCTTGAAAAGGGTTCGGTTGAATGCTCTAAGGTTTTATCGGTCCATGAATTATGTCTTTTCAATATTTCAGTTTGAGAAAGGTATTATTTCTGTTTATCTCTGTCTTCTAAGTTGTCTTCAGACATTCATCATTCTCCTTGCCTTATCCCGTTCTCTATCGGGGTCGGCTACCTACCTAACCTAGGGGAGTTGACATGGAACCAAGTTTTTACACAGAGCGACTGCCATCTGACCTCTGCAACCCGAAGGCTAACCTGGCCCAAATCTTAGGTTAGTCACATTCAAATATTACCTGAATTAAATTTTTCTTTGAATGTGGGTTTCATCACGATGTTTTACCTTCACTGTAAGAGCAGTCGGTAAATGTATCTGAGTATAAACACACTGGGTGATGGCAAGGATGTGAAATCGGGTCGGGAACAAAACAGTAGAGATAGTTGCGTATCGTCTGAATATCGTCTGAAACTTTTAACCTGAAACAACATGATCCCTGTTATATCCAAAAAAGTGATCCTGATCCCAAAACTTATTCTCTTGCGTGTGTAGCGAGCGAAGTTAATGTCAGTTCCGTTTCGGAAACAATCAACCATGGTTCTGAAGGTTTTTGAGGTTAGATTTTCCATTAATAATCTCTTCTGGGAATAATTTCAGAAAAAGCTTCTCCACGTTGACAAATTTTTACTGACAAGTCAAATGATTTACTTTCTAAAACAATCTAAATCGATATTTTTTATGAAAATACTGAAAGTAGACAGGTGTGAAAAAATTCGCTGCTATTATCTTAAAGGGTGAACCAGCCCAAGAAACTAAAATACTATCCCTAAGGAACATAAGTCGAAATAGGAAAAAAAAATGATCTCGTATAAAAATGTACGATCCGAACGGGTGAGGTTGTATGTGAGGTCCCACTTTTTTCATATTTCGACTATGTTCCTTTGCGAAAGTTGTACAGTTTCATAATCTGGTTCATCCCTAGAAAGGAATAGTAAAATTTTCTAACATCCAGTATATTCCACTTTGTATTTTAAATCCATTTTACCTTTTATTTAATTAAAGAGAGAAACTTCCCAACGCCATTGTTCTAAATTTGTTGTTAAATGATATAAAGTTAATTCCCACTTGCTAATTTGAAGTTGTTTAGCGCGTTTCAACTTTAACATTCTCAGAACTGGGAGCCAATTTCTGAAATGTCGTGCCTAATTCGATTCATGTGAAAATCTGCTACTGTTATTTCTCTTCTCTTTTCGTGTGGGACAGTGTCGTCGGCGGTTCGCACACTCGACGCATGACGGAGCGCAAAAATATCGCAGCGGTCTGTAAGATCCATACTAGAAACACAAAATAGACATATGGCGCGAGCCAGTACTTATTTTGTGCTAGAAACGTCACTCCCCATACTAAAACCGCACTCGACGGACGACACTGCAATAGGGCTGCGATGACAGCGGTTAAACGGTTTTAGTATGGGGATTGACATTTCTAGTATGGATCTGACAGATCGCTGCGATATTTTAGCACTCCGTCATGCGTCAAGTGTGCGATCGATCCGCCCAACCCAATGGGGGCGTCAGAATTTTTCAACCGCCTTCTACAAGTAGCAGGCTTCTGACATGGCTGTGTAACGACAGTAACCGAGATCTACAGCTTAACGTGCCATCCCTAACACGGAAACATCTTTCTTACGGACACACGGGTGGTTCAGCCCGCAATGATTTGAGTTTGAGTTTGAGTTTAATGTCCTAACCAGACTGGGAACAAATTCACAAAGTGATAAATATCAACTTTATGAGTGACCCACCGAATGTCGAACCCGGGACCTTCTGCGCCAAAGGCAGTCGCATTACCACTGCGCTACATCGGTCGTCTGTTATATGATTGCAGCCGACCAGGCTCCGCACGTATCGACTCGTCGTTCCTGTGGAGTCAGCCAGGGAGGCCGAGAGGGTGGCGCAGGTCCTGGACAACCCTGCGTTTTCCATAATTGCGTCTCAGGCAACGCAGTGTCTGTGGCCTTATCGCCGCCATTACTTCCCTAAAAACTTTTTGGAACCAACTTTGATTTGTGCCTAGTCTACGGACTTTGAAAAGTTGGGATGATTCCTATCAAAACTGCCAAGAAACAATGGTCATAATGTAGAAAACCTTAACAATCGACTGGTTATTTTATTATTAACTTTCACACTATTTCTGACTCAGCATCTTATCGTGATATGTCGCAATCGTCTCAAACAAATAATATCTCTAGACAAGCAAAATATAAGTTAACAAAGTTCTGACAGCTTCTATTCTCCGTTTCGAAATATCTGTGATATTTGCTCCTTTGGAAAACTTCATAACCTAAATGAAACTTAATATAGCTTGACCATAAAGAGTAGATAAAAAATGAGGGCGCTACTCTCTTTGCGATCTGTCAAATCTGACAGGTAACGCTTAACTATGGCAACAATTTTTCATTTGTAAGGTTTTTTAGACCGGATACTAGTCCTTTTAGCACAATTTTTCATACAATTTTTTTTGTACCATTTTATTTAATTTCTACTCTTTCCTGCGAAGATATACAGGGTGTAACGGAAAGGGGGTATCAAGCCGAAGTGAAAATTAACTATACCTTTCGTAGATCAGTTATGCAAAATTTCAATCCAATATACCCAACTTTGTAACACATTGAAAAAAAAATCCAGCATACGATTTTAAAGTATTTGCATGTAAACAAATGTGGCACAACACTATTGAGGTCACTGATCTTTATTTCATTCCCATAGCACTATCACTAGCACCGCCCATTACACTTTCTACGCGTCCTGGGCGCCTGGTACCTCACGCGGCGCTCGCACTTTATTCGCATTATAGCACTGCGCGGGAGGCGCGGGGAAGCGCGGGTCGCGGGCCGCGGCGGCATCTTCAAAGGTGTCGGCGCGGCGGCGGCGGCGGCGCACAAAGTGATCTGCGGCGGCGCGTGGCTATGTCACACGCGGCAGATAGCAGGAATCAGCTCCTGCGTCCTGGTCCTGCGAAGTGATAAGGGTGCTGTCCAGATTCGTGGAACATTCTCGACACTTGTATGTGGTTCGCAGCCCCCAACACCTCGGCACCACGTTGCGTGCTGGTCCGCGGGTTCTCTTCGAAGTGCTCCAGTACGGCTTCTTCAAAATTCGGATCTCGGGTCGTAGTGCGGCCAGACGCAGTTGTCGCGTGAAACGAACCCGTTGAATACAGACGATTCACCATGCGCCTTAAGCACCGCAATAAAGGCAGATGCCTTGCTTCAGCAGCTCGTCTTCCTTCAAAGAATCGCTCACGAGAGAGCTCCCGTGCTGCACTCAAGTTGCCGTGAGTGGCACCGACGCACAGAATCATCTCATAATATTCTGCATTACTCAAAGACGTCACGCACGAGTCCGCACGACACAGATTATTTTAACTTTACAATTAGGTACACTAGTTTACGCCGCAGCAGATGAACTAAAGAAACTTAAGGACCTAGGTGTTGCCAGAACGGTCTAGACGATTTAAAAAAATAGTTTGTCATTTTCACATATTTTTTTACCTATTTAATATTAACCGTATTACAACGGCCGCAAACGCTCTGACTACCCCGCAAGGTCGTGATATGTGTATGTGTATGTATGGTAATTTTATCGAAATTCACATACCTAAACACCATTAAGTACATACGCCACACAAAATTTTTGTTCTGCCATATGTCACAGAATTAGACAACAATTATGAACAAAAAAAAAATACGCATTTTGCTCCAATACTAAAGTACTGGCAACTCATTTGGTCCTGCCTACCAGCCCCCACCAACTATTCCCGAAAGAAAGTGACCGCAGGGATTCCCGCTCCCGGTAGGGCTGTCACATTTACTGATACTTGCAAAATAAAAAAGTTACGTGATTCATTTTAGAATAACCTTTAATGATTATTAATATGTCAGTCTCTCTCTTCGTGTGGGACACCAAGTCGTCCAACAACCCAATAAACTCTAGTGTCAGAATTTTTCAACTGCCTTCTACAAGAAGCATACTTCTAACGTGGTGGTTGTGTAAGGACTGCCGTCTAAGTAATCATAGATAGCAACCGAGACCTACACGGTTTAGGCCCAAAACTCGCTCACGCGCGAGCGGCGAATTCGACAAACCGCGGCGCGGGCACGTGCCTGTTTACCCGTACGTACACGATGACACCCTTGCCATATTACAGCTACTATGCGCCTTATAAATTCGGACTGATAATAAAGGGGGGGCTGTCAAACCGCCGCGCGGGAATCCGCGTAAGGGAGCGTTTAGCCTTAACTTGCCATCCAAAACACGGACCCATCTTTCTTACGGAAAATCGAGTGGTTCTAATCGCAATGTCCTAAACTGAGAACAAATTCACAAAGTGATAATTGAACCCGAAGCTTGCTGCGTCACAGGCAGTCGTGCTAAGTACCATTGCGCCACATCGGTCAACGAACACTTCAGTAAAATAGTTGGCATTTATTCAAAACGTTTGGCGTAAAAATTACGCTGGATCCCGAGTTTATCAAAGATGAACAACTACCCATGGAATATCCAATATCTGAAATAATACATAGGTACTTTGTTAGTCATTGTGGGATATTATTGTGTGATACACATGTTTTCTGAAACAACCTTGGAAAACAATCCTCAAAAATGTCAGACGTGGCGATAGCGACCGTATTCTTACGGCCGTTAACGCTCTGCCTACCCCGCAAGGGATAAAGGCGTGATATGTGTATGTATGTATGATAAGGGCATAATAGGCTGGATAATATGATTTTTTTAAATTATTGGAATCCGTGCTTCGGAAGACACGTTAATGATTGCAATCTACTATCTGATAAGTAGTACGTATCGAGTTAAATGCCTGAGGATAGTCAAAGAAGTGCGTTTCGAAACAAAAATTTATCATAATTTGCGGGCAATCAGATTCTTTCCGTGCCTGTAATATCGAACTACCTAGTTTGCTTTACCTAAGGAACACACTGGTTATTGAATCCTGATCCTTCCCATCAAGAAGGAACCAAGCGTTGTGATGATAAAAAATAAAATACCCATCATTATTTTAAGGAAAATCATTAAACGCTATCGTTTAGGTTTTTTGACACCCCTAGCCCCTACCTAAGGGATGGTACCACTATGGTCGGCCATTTTAGTGGTTGATCCTTATTGGTTATTGATTTGATGTTATTATTATTATTGGACAACGGGCGGGGCCAATAAATTAGGGTTAAATTTTGAAATTGATACATGACACAGCTTTGACCTCTTTCATACTTATGTACTCCTGGTACTGCCAATCGGATTTTCAGTCTAATAATTTATTTCCTAGGGGTATTTGTGTAGAAATCGACCGTGGAATGGAATAATGCGTGCCGAATTTTATTTCAAGTGATGTAGTGTATTATTAAATTTATGCGTGCACGCATTCATCTATCGATTATGAAACCCGTGAGTTTTGATACTTACGAGCGCGAACGATTTAAAAAATACGATTTTCGGTAGCGTTGAAAAATATTCAAGTAAGGATCACGGATTCAATCCCTTAGGCCTCAGTCTCGAATTTTGCGGGCAGCAGCGGGGCGGCAGCGGCAGAATCTTTTGCATACATTCAAATGGACCGGTACGGAAACAACAGCGGCGCGGGAGTGGGCAATGAGCGGCGCACTCCCTAGAAAAAAAAGCGACCCGAGAGGCCGCTGCCCGCAATATCCGAGACCGGGGCCTTAGACGGTTGGACAATGGCCCCCTTATCAGGAGCGTTTGCCATATTCACCGGGCTTGAAAAGTGGGTTGGCAAGCGCATCACAATTACATTTACCGGTCACGCTGCTGTAGTTTTCCTGAACGCTCAGTCTTATTACACTCTATGGGTAATTCTAATCCGGAACCCTTTCTATGAAATACAAATACGCACTTGTAGGATAACTAGACCACGCCCTTTTAGGGTTCATTTTGTTGCAGACAATTTAAAGAAATCTACAGTTACTTTCTTTTAAAAAATTCATGATTTATTGAAAAAAAAAGTGGAAATGATATTGTTTCTCGATTATCGCGTGAGGCAGCGTAATTTTTTATTATCTGTCACGACATTTCCCCTACAAATACAAAATAAAACAATAGGCCGAGTTGGTATCCGGAACCAAATGTGATTTATTAGATTACCAGGAGCACAGGTCGAAGAAAAGGAGGTGGGAACTATTTCGAAAGAGGTGGTCTGAGGTGGTTGACCCCAAAACAGCTGATAGCTCACTAGTGTTGTGCAAAGTCAAATTTTGTAACATCTGGACCTGGATTTCAATAAGGTTTTGTTCATTAAAACGTCAACTTAGAAGTTTAAGATTTTGCTATTTTGTTCTTAGTCAATACCAGAGTTGGTGCACTTCGGCTTGATACCCCCTTTCCGTTACACGCTGTATATAGGATCTCTTGTTTCGGGAAAAATAAGTTAAAAGAACAGGTTTAAGTTTATTAACAGTTTATTTATAGAAAATAATCTCCTTGCCTTTCCAAAATTTAAAACTATTTACAATACTCAATTTGTTGGTATTCAAAATTCATTTTGGTTTTTATAAAGCAGGGGTAGCCAATATTTCAAGAAAGTGCTACCTTTTTATATACAACATTCCGACGGTCTACCCGTCACATGCACAACCCTAGAAGTTTACGCATTACGCTAAGCACGACACGCAGCAGGAAGTAACTTTTTAATGCTTTTATAGTCGAAAATGTGGATTCACTTAGGTAGGTTGATCCTCCTTTTTTTGTCGGTTAATATGCCAAAAACCTGCTCTTAATTCTGACAAATACTTTTCTGAAAACCGCATTAAAAACGATTTATCTAAACGCAAGATAATCGTGGACAAACATAATACATATGTTCATACAGGTCCAACTGAGAATCTCCTTTTTTAAACTCGGTTAAAAACGCATTCTTTGACTGCATTTTCTTTGTGGAATTAGAATGCGGGCTACATAAAAAGTCGCCGCGGTCGACGTCTTGGCCACCCCTGCTATAAAGTATTATCAGAAACACTCCGATTTAGAATCAAAGTCTCAACTTAATATCATAATACTCCATACTAGTTCGTGAATACAATCAACGTAATAATACATATCTAGATTTCAATACGGCTTTTAAAAATAACTAGTGAATGTTGATGCCAATAATTAAATGATGATTTATTCCCTCTTCTCTCTTTTCATGTGGGACACCGAGTCGCCAAACAAACCGATGAACACTAGTATCAGAATTTTTAACCGCCCGCAGACTTTTGACATGGTTGTGTAACGACCGCCGTCTAAGGGATCATAGGCAGCAACCGGGACCTACGGCTTAACGTTTCATCCGAAACACGGAACCATCTTACTTACATTTATTCACTGAAATACGTTGATTTTTCTATGTACGGATGATTCAGAAGGACTGGGTTGAATTTGAAATAGGCAAATTTATTGTTATAAAATGAATTTCGAACACATTTTATAACTAACATAATATTACATATACCTTAACTTAATAATACAACAGTCACCAATTAACTGTTAAGAACTATTTAGATGTTTTAAAATTATATTTACATTTTGTAGAATTTATTTACATGGTCCATTTTCCGTTATATCCATTCAATAACACAGTCATTTCTTTATTAAATTAGTAGCAAAAAATATCTACTCACTAATATAAGGTGTAAAAATATTAACTGATAATATTTAAAGGGCTAAACCAGGCCATGAAATTGAACAACTTTTCCTAAGGAACATAGGTCAAAAATGAAAAAAAAATTTTGGACCTCCGATACAAAATTACCAACCGACCAAGTCAATTAGTATGGCAGGTCAAAAATATCTCTCATATTTCGACCTATGTTCCTTGGGGAAAGTTCTTCAGTTTCATGGCCTGATTCACACCTTAAAATGTTTGCAGATAATATTCTTACACCTTTTATGTAGTCATTATTACCTACATTATTAGGTACAGCACTTACCTACAATTTCGACTTTAGGTACGGAACCCACAAAAAAATAAAAAAGAAGAAGAAATGATCATCAAAAATTATAAAAGTATGGGGGCGACCAAATTATGTAACAAGGTATTTTTATAAAAGTTACAATAACTTGAAGAGTACCTAATCGGCGTTCTCAGAAAAACTTAGTTAAAAATTACGTTACAACGTTTTTGTTTGCAACAAAAATATCTCGAAAATTGGCTCAGCTCAAAACTTAGTCAACAGCAATTAATTTTAATTCCGTTCCAAACTTCGGTCTAGCTATCTAAAAAAAAAAACTTCTTTCCTCATAATTTACTAACCTAGTTTAATATTGAACTTTTTAATACCTACCTAATTCATTTTATTATTGAAAATCAGGCAAGTACGGGTCGTATTCGTTTTTTGAGAATGGATTTTCAACTAATCAAATCAAATGATGGATTTGACGAAACCAAGAAATGTGCAACAGCGTTCCCTGTGCATATTATCTACAATTTCATGTACTGTGCTCGCCAATCCGCCTGCCAAGCGTGGTGAGAATGGCAATACACCCAATCTGGGGTAGGCCCATGTCCAGCAGTGGACTGTTATGGCTGTAGAAGTAACAATGTAATGTAACAATCGGCCCAACAGCCAGACGGACGGACAGACGGACAGACAGCCGGACAGACAGACAGACAGCGAAGTTTCAATAATAGGATCCCATTTTGTTTGACCCTTTTGGTACGGAACCCTAAAAGAATATATTCATACATACGTACATACATATGACACGCCTTTATCCCTTGCGGGGTAGGCAAAGCGTTAACAGCCGTAAGAATACGGTCGCTATCGCCACGTCTGACATTTTTGAGGCTTGTTTTCCAAGGTTGTTTCAGAAAACATGTGTATCACTATAGTAACAGGTTGTCAGCCTGTCGCCTAAAAATTGTAATACACTAATACTCTCGAGTCCTTTAGTCGCCTCTTACGACACCCACGGGAAGGATGTGGGGTGATGCTATTCTAAGCCGGCATCACACGGCATATATTCAATATATTCATAAACTACCTAATATTACTTTCTTTATACAACTATTTTATTTTATGAGCATAGATATTTATTATGAACACAGACAATACTTCTTTTCGTAATTTTTCACTATCTGTTTTCACTAAAAGTCTTACTTCTCATATAAATCTCGTTTTCACTGGTGAGCCACATGTGCAACAAATATTGTTCAAAGAAAAATGTGCACAGCGAGAATATTAGATCAGCCTCATCGAGGAGCCAATCAGGTTTTAAGCTGCTTTCAAAAAATCTTGAAAAATTGAAAAATTGCATCGTACCACACACTGACATCGCATTTCCGTGCGGGACTACCAAACGCACGACGGATTCGGGGTTGCAGTGTATGATAAGCAGTCATCGGAGTAGATAGAGTGATTTGAGGTCAATGACATCAAAGGCTCAGTTAACATAGAGATAGATTTAGAATTCCGAACCATCTATGAGGCTATCTGTAGCGATCATTTCACTCGTTAACTAGCTCTCGTATTTCAGATTTCTCTCTGTGGTGTGTTTTGAAAAATAATATGTTTTTTATAACCAACTAGTTTTAGGTGCAACCAAATCATTCAAAACTCCGATCACCGCAGATCTTGACCGAGCAGGAGCTCAATTTCTGAAACGTCGTAATTCTGTGCCTTACACGAAAGTCTGCAGCATCAACTGGTCTATTGATTTTTTTTTAATTTCTTTTGCTTCATGTTTTTATAGTCAAAAATATGTTTTAATTTTTTGAGCTTACGAGTATGTGGAAATCTATAAGTAAAGTAGAACGTGAGATACAAGCATAGTAAGTGTAAGTGCTAGTGTGAAAATCGTCAACGTACATAAATCCTAAGGTAGGTATGGTGGTCGCCGATTGCATGCATATCGCACATTCTCGCAGTGCACGTAATTCTTCGAACGGCATTTGTTTCTACGCACCATTTTTCCCTACACAAAAGTCTTGACTCTCTTATTCGTTGGTCACAAACAGTCAGCAGGAGTTATTCATAAATAGGCTGTGGTGCAGAAGCGGCTTTCGACTGCCCCGCTCGTGCCCACGTGATTCGATACAGGAACTGGCTTCCCTCTTCTCCTGTCTCGATGACCTGAGGAAAAAAAGGTTTTGATAAAGGTGTTTTAAATTGCAAGTAACTTAAAAAATAAAGGTTTTTGAAGAGACCAATTTATCAATTGGTCACCTTTTAAATCAATAACCTACGATACGATCCTTTGTGGCATATACAGGGTGTAAAAAAATTGCTGTTTATATTTGAAGGGGTGAACCAGACAGAACCATGAAACAAATGGGCCTCCTCCGGTACAAAATTAAATTACCGTCTGACCAAGTAAATTTGTATGGGAGATAAAAAAAATATTCTCTTATTTCGACCTTTGTTGTTTCGTTTCAAAATATTTGCAGCTTATATTTTTACACCTAATGTGGACGATCATTCACGATTATTAATGTCTTTTTTGATGGAATCAGAAGGCAGGAAGTTATCTACAACTAAAGCCACAACAGTCCACTGCTGGACAAAATCCTCCAATTGTAGGGTATTGCCATAATCATCATGATTGGCAGACGGAATGGCGGTCGCAGGGCAAAGTGTAGTAGGTTTTCTTTTACACTCATAGGTAGAAATGGGGTGATGCTATTCAAAGCTGGCATCACTCGATCTTGGCCCTAATATCATGGAAGATTAATTCCGTCCATCAGCACCCAATCTCCTTTGTTCGGCTTGAGCATTTTCTTGTGATATCGGGCTGGAATTTGTCATCTGTTTTTCTCGCCAATAATCGTAAAAGTGTCGGCAGTAAGCTTACATCGTAATCCGAAAAAAATATGGTACTGGAAATTTTATTTGGGTCATTAAAGAATGTTGGTGTTCATGTTAACGTGTAAAATAAATTGTTCGCAATGTACTGTTATGTGAGCTGTTTATAAGCTCAAAATTCCGCACAACCGTTTTTTTGATACCAGCCGCTTTAAGCTAAAAAAATCTGTAAGAAGTTAGGTTCTTTGCAATAGTCCGCAAACTCACGGTTCGCATAAAATCTTGAGTTTGATTTGAGACTGCGATCCGATCTTTTAATCTCTGATCACTTTGTTGATTTCGTGTTTATTTTCCGTAAACGTTTTTAAGCAATATCTACCTACATTTCTAATCAGAGAAATCACTTTCGTTTTTATGATTTGATACACAACGAAACCTATAAAAAACTACTTCGAATTTACATTTTTATTAAGATTTATGAACCTTATTTTACTCACTATTACATGATATCAGGCATTTATTCCAAAATCAACACACTGTTTAAATAATCTGATTCGTACGGATCATAAACTTGCAAGGTGTTCCGGACTTTTATGAGAATTATATTTCCTCTTTAGTGGCGCTGACTTCCTCTTTTGTACAGCTTATTTCCTCTTCATTTCATCTCACGTCATAGAGCAACTTACGCCCTCTATCAAGCTACTTACGCCCTCTTTCGAGATACTTACTTGCATGCCGTGCCTTGTGACGCCGGCTGTGGGCATCGGGGCGTAAAAGCCGCTTGTGACTGTAGTGCTTTGCGAGCCGCTGCTAAACACAATCCTCTCCTTCCAGTCCATCCAGCTCTGTCCAAAGAGAAAACATCGTATAATACCGCAGTTTTTCACTTACATTCGCTTTTTTAAAAATACGCGTTATAGCATTGTAGTCTGGGGTAACAGTGCTGATTCTGACAGCAGACAATACTTCACTGGCAAACTCGAGTTTTCGTTTAAAGGATGATTAGTCTGGGGAAAGAGTCCTAACTCCGGCATCAGGCACTACTTGCAAACTCGAGTATTCGTTACATGGGAAAAGCTACAGAATTCAAAGGATGATTAGTCTGGGGAAAAGGGTGCTGAATCTGATATCAAGCACTACTTAACTGGCAAACTCGAGTATTCATGGGTAAAGCTACAGAATTGAAAGGGTGATAGGTAACCGTGGTGAGAAACCTGTGCGTCCAGTGTGGCTGCCCCGGATGACGCAGGCTGTCACTTCCTGGCTGGAAGGAGGTGGTGTCACCTGCTTGCATTCCAGCTTTTCCACGAAGCAACGTCTGCAACAAACAATAAGGTTACGATGTGTCCTTGAAGATGAGCAGATATGTCAGGTAGAAAATAAATAAATAAATAACCTGGACATTCACAAATTTGTGTAAATAAATCTTAAAACAAATTTCACAAAAGAAAAAAAATGCTGACACTAGGGTTCATTGGGTCGTTGGACGACTCGGCGTTCCACACTAAAAGAGAAAGAGAGAGAGTGCACTGCTGGACGTAGATCTCCTCCAGGTTACGCTGCAACTACAAGGCACTATCACCATGTTTTCGCTATTCAGTCATTACATGATATGTGATCAGCCTGGCTAGTCCCGAGGCAGTGCCTTTATTTTTATTTTTTATCCCAATGTGCCGCGTTTATACTAAGATCATAAAATTGTTGTAGAAAAGAGAAAATTGTATCTAATAATTTTATGTCTCCCAATTATCTCTTTTTTACAATGACTAGGCATTTCATTTGTGAATTAATGACCATTTGTGAATTGATAACTATTTTACTACGTTGAATAAATATTTTGAAATAAATTGAAAAACCAGTCCTTCTTTGTTATCAGTCTCTTAGTGTAAACAGCAGTCGAACAAAAAGGCTATTTTAGCCAGAAACCCTACCAGCTAGAAACCTATGACTATGACCTACATACACCTCATATTTCTTGTATTAAAAGATAATCTTACATTATGCCTATTCATCTGTCTATCACTGCCTCTTTAACAAAAGAGATGTCACCTCCTTTTATAGGCAGACAAAAGTGATCATATTTCACCATCTATCTTATTCAGTAACCAAACAAGCTTATTTATGCAAAGTGTACTTGTGATATCTTTGTCGTGCCTAAACACAACACATTCACTATACCGAAATGGCAGTTGTGCCAGCATTTCAGAGTTTTTTTATTTTCTATAAATACCAGATGCTAGCTTCTGGCGAGAAAAAATCTGAATTAACTCGTCCATTATACCTAACGGACCTACGAAATTGTACGGATGAGTTGACGAATTACTCAAACTCAACTCCCAATCCTAACTCAACTAAAACCCAAACTCAGAATTGAAGCCTCATGGTTAGGCGGATCACACACTTGACGCACGACGGAGCGCAAAAATATCGCAGCGGTCTGTCAGATCCATACTAGAAACCTCACTCCTCATACTAAAACCGCACAACCGCTGTCGACGCAGCACTATCGCAGTGGCATCCATCAAGTGCGGTTTTAGTATGGGGAGAGACGTTTCTAGTATGGATCTGACAGACCGCTGCGATATTTTTGCGCTCCGTCGTGCGTGAAGTAAGCGATCCGTCTAAGAAGATGGTTCCGTGTTTGGGATGGCACGTTAAGCCGTAGTTCAGGGTTGCTGTCTTAAACTTAGACGGCGGTCATTACACAACCGTGCCAGAAGCCTGCTACTCATAGAAGGTGGATGAAAAACTCTGACACTAGGTTTCATCAGGTCGTTGGACGACTCGTTGACTCACATGAAACTACTATCTATAGCACATAGCCCGGAAGTTACCAAGCGCACCGTTGTACACAAGTTGTACCAGAAACAAAATGAAATTGCATACGAGATGAGATCACGGTGATTTCTTTGAAAATTGGTTTAGACAAAAGTTATCTTGGCGTCTCTCTGTCATCCTCGCGTACAATTTCGAAAAGCCAACTTGGCAAACGAAGGATTAGCATAAGCCGTTTGATCTTAACTCGCTGTAGGAAGCAATTCGCGCCCTTTGTCAAAGTTGTAAGGCGCAAAACTTATGTACATTGCGGCATTTTTCCATGTGGATCCGCCGCGTTTGATCTCTGAATACGTGGTTTACATTGGCACCATAATCAATCTACTTTTTCGGCTTGGCCGTTTCGGTACTTCAGAAACAATTCGTATACTTAATACTTATATCACGAAATGCGTTTATTTCACCTTATTGCAGGTCACGAAACAGCCAATGCGTACATTTTGACTAAGATGTACCTATATTTGTTGTGATTGATGGAGCTAGTTCGCGCATCTACATATACAAGGTGTAAGAGACGGTGTAACGAAAACTTTGCTGACGTGATCAGACCATGAAACTGAACAACTTTTTCTATGGTGGCTATGTTGGGAAACGAAAATTTTTTTCGAGTTTCCATACAAAGTCAGTCAGCTGATCGGGAATTTTGTATGGAAGGTCGACTTTTAAAAAATGTTTACTAACATAGCCCCATATAAAAAGTTGTTATCATGGTCTGATCACGCCTGCAAAGTATTCGTTACTCCGTCTCTTACACCCTGATACAGATCAGATGCCCATGTTTGGTCCACGAAAGATCTGATATAGGTACTTTTCAGTAAGCAATACATTTTGTGCCCTTGTTTTGGCTACAATTTACATGAAAATGTTTTTGTTGGGTTTCACTTTGTTGTCAATACTTTGTTGGGTTTATCAAACACATGAAACTGAATGGTTTTGCCTTGACTGACTGAGAATTCAGTTAGGAGCTTTTCTGAGTGTAATCGAGTATTTACGTATCATACCTATTGAAAAGCCTGGGATAGTAAGTAGACTGCTGTCAAGCGTGTAACTTAGTGTTGGAGCAAAAACTCACTACAGGGAAAACACATAATTATCAAGCAGCTTGGGACAAGTTTTTATGGCTTCATTATGTTCTGCACGCAGATTTGTCTATAAACATACTGTTCTGAGTTTTATTCTACTCGTTGGAAAAAGGTGTTTAACCTGAGGGACATTTCTCACGGAAATTACTCTCGTAAGCCATTCCGAACGTTAACAGCCATTTTAAGCGCACCGTGGGTTGGGTTAATAAAACATAGGTCTAAATTTTCAGAAATCTGAAAAAGGCTCACAGATGTCCGGGCGTTATGAGGTTAAGAAAAAAGGAGATACTATATATAGCCTTGAAATAGCATCACCCCAGTTCTAACAATGGTAGTACATACATACATACATATCCGCCTTTATCCCTTGCGGGGTAGGCCGAGCGTTAACGGATGTAAGAATACGATAGCTATCGCCACGTCTGACATTTTTGAGGATTGTTTTCCAAGGTAGTTTCAGAAAACATGTGTATCACTATAGTGACAGGTTGTCAGCCTGTCGAATCAAAATTGTAATACACCATTACTTTCGAGTCCCTAAGTCGCCTCTTACGACACCCACGGGAAGGATGTGGGGTGATGCTATTCTAAGCCGGAATCACAATGGTAGTACTATTATATTTTCTGTGCTGAGAGATTTATTATCGAAGAGATAAGCAGCAGCGTTCTAAGTGGAAGCAATTAATCTCTTGCACTGCGCTCACCAATCCGTATGCCAAGCGTGGTGAGCATGGTCTCTATAGGGGGAGGCCCATGTCCAGCAGTGGACTTCTTCTTCTTCTTTTCAGCATAATTGTGTCCACTGTTGAACGTATGCCTCTTGATGCTTTCTCCACTCTGTTCTATTAGCGGCGATTCTAGCAGTGGACTATCGTGATTTAAATGGGAAGGGTGATGCCGGCTTAGAATCCGCCGTGTGATGCCGGCTTAGAATAGCATCACCCCACATACTTCCCGTGGGTGTCGTAAGAGGCGACTAAGGGACTCGAGTGTGTTGGTGTATTACAATTTTTAGGTGATAGGCTGACAACCTGTCATTATAGTGATACCTACACATGTTTTCTGAAACCACCTTGGAAAACAATCCTCAAAAATGTCAGACGTGGCGATAGCGACCGTATTCTTCCGGCCGTTAACGCTCTGCCCACCCCGCAAGGGATAAAGGCGTGATATATGTATGTATGTACTATCGTCATTTAAATGGGAAGGGTAATGACATACTCATACTTTTTATTGCCAATCAGATCCTGTCAGCAGCTAACGACCATTTATTGCGTGGCGAGGGTCTTTACGCCATTTTGTTGCCAAATTGCCGGCTAATTTTAAATTTTGGCTAGTTGCCAAATTAAACCTACGAACGATTTCAGCCATGTTGCTGATTGGACCTGATCGCAACCTAATGAGCCTCGAAATATGCTTTGGTTTTCGAATTAGGTACGTACTTACCCATTGCCAACGACCTTTTTTGTGTACCTACTTACTCATTGCCAACGATCTTTTTTGTGTACCTACTTACTCATTGCCAATGATATTTTTTGCCGAAAGCGTTTTGAAATGCGTCTAGTGCCCATCTTTTTCCATACATAAAGCAAAAGCAGTGTACCTAAAAATCATAAGAGACTTGTATTGTCTTTTTTGTAAAAAAAAAAAACTCTCTCTGTGTTGAACCCTTCAATAAAGGGAAATACATACATACACAAATCACGCTTTTATCCCTTCCGGGGCAGGCGGAGCGTTAACGATCGTAAAATTACGTTCGTTATCGCCACATCTGACAAGTGCTGAGGGCCCTTTTCGTTGATATATGACTCACTGTAGCGACAGGTTGTCAGCCTGTCGCCTAAAATTGTAATACACATGAAACCCTCGAGTCTCTTAGTTGCCTTTTACAACACCCACAAGAAGAAATGGGGTGATACTATTCTAAGACGGCATCACAAGGCAAAGGAAAAATGGTTGTTCGTGAAGTCACTTTACTGACGATAGCTGAACGTGACATCGTCATATTCTAAACACTACCGAAAATTCCGCTGTATGTAGGCGTCTTCAAGCCAATAATGTGTCAATCTACATAAATTGAAGCTGAAAATTTTCAACTATAGCCAGTTTTCAGTGCGGAACTTGTGGAATTCAGTACGATCGTACCCTTGTCTCGATCTAGATAAAAGCACTTTGATGCTTCTATATAGCGAGTATTTGCACATCCTACCCCTAGGCCCCGGTCTCGAATTTCGCGGGCAGCGGGGCGTGGCAGCGGCGGTTTGTTTTTCTAGGGAGTGCGCCATTCGTTGCCCGCTCCCGCACCGCTGTTTTCAAGAACCGGTCCATTTGAATGTATGAAAAAGATTCTGCCGCTGCCGCCCCGCTGTCTACAATATTCGAGACCGAGGCCTTACAAGTTTAGAATGTGTATAATAAGTACTACGTACACAATGAACACTGTGGAATAACGTGTCGAATTTCATAAAATTCAATAAAATTTATTTAGTTCATCGTATCGTATCGTAACATTTTTTACTATTGAACCGAATGCAAACTTTCAACGTCCCATACATTTGGGTGGTGGATATTTCTTTTTCGCTGTTCAGTGCGATGCCGTGAAAGACATGTCCAATTTACATACATACATATATCACGCCTTTATCCCTTGCGGGGTAGGCAGAGCTTTAACGGCCGTAAGAAAACCTTGGCTCTCGCCACGTCTGGCATTTTAGAGGATTGTTTTCCAAGGTTGTTCCAGAAAACATGTGTATCACTATAGTGACAGGTTGTCGGCCTGTCGCCTAAAATCGTAATACACCAATACCCTCGAGTCCCTTAGTCGCCTCTTACGACACCCACGGGAAGGATGTGGGGTTTCTAAGCCGGCATCACACGGCCAAGCCGGCATCACATGGCCAAGCCGGCATCACACGGCCAATTTAATACAATATAATCTCCGAAACACAGTGTATAGTAGTACTAACATAATACGCACCATTTCGGAGAATATTAAGGATCGTGTTTAATTCAAAAAGCGTTTTCATGTTTGAATAACACAATCTTTGAAATGGAATTTTCCGTGCGATGCCGGCTTAGAATAGCATCACCCCATTTCTTCCCGCGGGTGTTGTAAAAGGCAACTAAGGGACTCGAGGGTTTCATGAGTATTACAATTTTAGGCGACAGGCTGACAACCTGTCACTAAAGTGATACACGATTCATCTGAAAAGGCCCTCAATACTTTTCAGACGTGGCGATAACGACTGTAATTTTGCGATCGTTGACGCTCTGCCTACTCCGCAAGGGATAAAGGCGTGATTTGTGCATTTGTGTATTGAAATGGAACACGTTAATCTTAGACTGAGTCGATTCGATTTTACTAAGGAACTTTATGGAAAACGACAGAGTGTAAAGTCTTTCTTCTTCGTCTTTTTGTATAGGACATTGAGTCGTCCAACGACCCAAGTATAATAGCCCAAACAGGTAAATCGCGGTGCTGCCGAAAGTACCTTATCAAGAACACAATAAAAGTATTCGCAAGTGAGGGTCGGTAAATAATTCGTAGGGAACCCGTATGGACGCCTTATATACTTAGAAATAGGTAAGTTAGGCGTTAAGGCAATCTAATTGTAATCTTTTGTGTTTTATTTGTGCGATAAAGAATTACGTTATTTTCTCTAGCAAGCTCTTCTGCGGATTCAAACCACAAGCTTTGTTATTTTCTCTAGGGTTTTGAATAAAACTTCTCCATTTTTATCTACGGGTGTCGCAAATGGCGACGAAAGGACTCGAGACATTCATTTTTATAAAATTTTTAAAATGAACAAATAATTGGAAATGGCCTTCTAGTACCTATTTTGTTAATTAATGATGCAGGCGGTCTGTATTGAAGTGAGGTAGGAAATGCCGTGTGATGCTGGCTATGCCGTGTGATGCCGGCTATGCCGTGTGATGCCGGCTATGCCGTATGATGCCGGCTTAGAACAGCATCACCCCTCATCCTTCCCGCAGGTGTCGTAAGAGGCGAGGGACTCGAGAGTATTGGTGTATTACAATTTTTGGGCGACAGGCTGACAAGCTGTCACTCTAGTGATGCACATGTTTTCTGAAACTACTTTGGGAAACAATCCTCAAAAATGTCAGACGTGGCGATGGCGACCGCATTCTTGCGGCCGTTGACGCTCTGCCTACCCCGCAATGGATGACGGCGTGATATATGTATGTATGCCACCCTCGACTGTGCCTTCTTTCTGTAATTGGTCAAAAAGGTGTCAATGTTAGAGTTCAGTTACTTCTTATTGGTGCGTTTAGGCACAGTCGCGCCTGCTGCCATCTGCAATAAGCTTTGAGTTTTCTTCCCCATTGCGCAGTGCGAGTTACATACATACATATATCACGCCTTTATCCCTTGCGGGGTAGGCAGAGCGCGAACGGCCGTAAGAATATGGTCGCTATCGCCACTTCTGACATTTTTAAGGATTGTTTTCCAAGATTGCTTCAGAAAACATGTGTATCGCTAAAGTGACAGGTTGTCAGCCTGTCACCTAAAATTTGTAGTACACCATTACTCTCGAGTCCTTTAGTCGCCTCTTACGACACCCGCGGGAAGGATGTGGGGTGATGCTATTCTAAGCCGGCATTGTGATGCGAGTTACCTAGCAACAAAGTTGTTTGGGCGTTCTTTGGGCTAATATGGGCTTCACAGCCAGCCTGACATAAATCATAGGTAGTTATTATAAATGAAATTGTTCATCCCCAGTAATAATAATGGTTACCTTAATTGCCGAGAAGGCCTAAATCACCTATTCCTATTAACAATTTCTTCTTTTTTTTTGCTATTTGTCCAACGACCCGATGAACCGAGTTCTTCAACCACCATACAAGTAACAGGCTTCTGACAAGACTTATTAGCTGGTTTCCTGTTTAATTTTCTTTCTAATCCTAAATACTAATTTCTAGTTCCATATTTCCTTGTGCCCTCGATTAAACAAAGTTTGTCCCCAACGGGATACTAATTATTATCCCAAAGCCAACCCAAAGTTATAACTCCGAAGGCAATTAATAAATAGTAGTACGCAAAGTTCATAGAACCTTATTAATCTATCTAATCTAATACCTTTAAAGGAGCAAGAATTGTATATCCTATTCTACTAATATTATAAATGCGAATGTTGGTAGGTATGTTTGTTTATTTTTTTGTTTGTTACTCTTTTACGCAAAAACTACTGAACCGATTTGCATTAAATTTGGCACACAGATAGAGGATAACTTGAATTAACACATAGGATAGTTGGTATCCCGAATACAAATTCCTGTAGGATTCTACGGGTAGTTCTTGTAGTCCATGCACTTCTTGAAAAGGCTGATAAAGGTGGATCTGAACTTGCGGTTCATGAAGGAGTAAGTGATGGAGTTGCAGCAGGAGGACCAGTGGGAACCAATTGCAGGAATAATATTCCTTTCGACCGGACGAGAAACGAAGAAACAGCAAAAATAAAGAACTCACCTAAACACAGCGCAATTCTTGAAGAAGCTGATGAAAGCTAGCCTGAACTTTCGGATCATGAAGCAGTAGGTGATGGGATTGCAGAAGAAGGAACAGTGGAAACCAATTGCAGGAATATGATTCCATTCGAGTCGGTGAGAAACGAAGAAACATAGAAAAGAAGAAAACAAAAAACTCCCCTAAAAACCACCCAGTGGATCTGCAAAAGCAAAAGGCGATAGCTGCAGCTATATAACACCATTCGATGCGATGAGAACCTAAGAAACAAATAAAATAAGACTCAAAAGAACAGAAACGAAGAATTCACCTATAAACCGCGCAGTTCTTGAAGAGGCTGATGAAGGCTAAGCGAAAATGAAACACAAAAGAACAGAAACAAAGAACTCACCTAAAAACCGCGCAATTCTTGAAGAGGCTGATGAAGGCTAGTCTAAACTTGCGGTTCATGAAGCAGTAGGTGATGGGGTTGCAGCAGGAGGAGCAGTAAGCGAGCAGCTGGAGGCATATGATGCCCTTCGATCCAATATACTGATACAGCTCTTCGGGGTAGAACAGGTATATCTGTCAAAAAAGCGTTCATTAGGAGCAAAAATTACTTTGCACAAAAGTATTGAAATGATTTTTTAATTTAATGTATTCTAGAATTGAACAAAAAACAATAATAGGACATAGTTTGTTAGTTTTTACAGAAAAACTAAGGAGAGGCACAGTAATCATATACAGACAATTCTCTTTCAAAGTGGTTTTAGATCCGGCAATAGGCAAAAAAAAAAACTAGTTGTGTATTAATGCAAAAGATTTTACCGTATTAATGACGTGGAGTGGAGCCCAACAGACGAAAAACTCTAAAATGATGACAAACAGCATTCGTATTACCTGAGAAACAAACACAGAGTTTAAAATGGAAACTAAAACGTACGTAGATAATTTTTTCGACATTTAGAACAGTCATAACAAATTATAGGTAAAATTCAAAAATGGTTCATACAATTTTTTGCCGTGTGGTGCCGGCTGAGTAGAATAGCACCACCCCGTCTCCTCCCGTGGGGGTCGTAAGAAGCGACCGAGGGAGAAACCCGCCCGACCCAACCAAACCAAGGTCCTGGAGAAGGACCTATCATGCTGTTGACTCCTACAGCCGACCTGGCTCCGCACGTATCGAATCGTCGTTCCTGTGAAGTCAGCCAGAGAGGCCGAGAGGATGGCGCAGGTTCTGGGCATTTCTGCGTATTCCAAAATTATGTCCCAGGCAGTGTCTGTACAAAATTGGCTTATATAACCACGAAAAGGCTTGCCTCAGGCACTGATTGGATCGTCTGTCACAGACGTTTGAGGCCGATGATGATACTATCCATCCAAGGCCCGAATTGTATAGAAATTCTATTTATCTGTTCCGATATTGAATTCTGATTATCCCTTGTCAATAGCGTATTCAATTAAAGGCAATTTGCCGAAATATTGATATTACATTGCAATCAATGCCTATGTAATCAAAGGGCTATCAACAGTGTTTATATATCTACCAATAAGAGTCTATCATCATTCTCCTTGCCTTATCCCGTTTCTCTGTCGGGGTCGGCTACCTGTAGTAGATACCTAAGTATTATAATATCATACATCATATTATATTCCATAGCTGAAAGCTTACTATTCCTTTGCCTTTGAAGCCTTATTCGTTAGCTCTTTAATCAATTGCGTCTTGAAATCCTGTTGGAACAGTACTATCAAATCTATAAATTGATCATAAATTAGGATGGGACGAAGAAAATAAACCTTACTCAACGCAATTACTTACGATCTTGAAATTTGATAATTATTATCACAATTATCGGCGGTCGTTACACAACCATGTCAGAAGCCTGCTACATGTAGAAGGCGGTTGAAAACCTGACCTTCTGACTCTAGAGTTCACCGTGTTGTTGGACGACTCGGTGATCCACAGGAAAAAAAAAGAAGGAAGATCATAATTTTACTAATGCATAGGTAAGTTCTTAATTTGTAAGTTCTGTGTTTGAGGGGCTTTTTATAGGTACGAAATTCACCAGATTATCGCAAATTTGTTCGATACAAATAAAGTTAAACCAGTAAATTAAACCAGCCAACCGCTAAACCATTTGTACTGAATTATGCACTTATTTACTCGGGATCCAATATGCACGATGCACTTTGCAATTTTGTCCAGTGCATGGAATGGAATGCAGGCACCCGCTTGTATAGCGTTTCGTTGCAATTTTATTTTTATCGTCGAGAGCATCGAGATATTTTGTATGAACCTCTGCTTGACTTGAATTCTATTAAAAGCAATAAGTGTTGAAACCCATATTGAATGTGATGTGACTTAACTCAACCTAGGATTCGGGCCAGGTTAGCCTTCGAGTTGCCGAGGTTAGATGGTAGTGGCTCTGTGTAAAAACTTGGTTCCACGTCAAATTCTCTTGGTTAGTTAGCTGATCCTGACAGAGATGCGGGGACGCTTCACGGTTTCTAATGGTGGAAATAATGTCAAACAACTTACTTTTCTTTTAACCTCGATACTTTTATCGATATGACCTCACAACATTGCAGAACTCCAAGTCAGTATGCATTCAGTAACTGTTTGGCCGCATGACCAAACCATATTCAAAACAATCATGGATGGCAAGATTGAAGGAAGAAGAGGAAGGGGAAGACCGATAGGATTTATTTAGATGAAATAAAGCAGGAAATAAAAGCCACGTCGTACAGAAAAGTCAAGGACAAGGCAGATGACAAGGAAAGCTGGTGAATCCTCCATCGACAATGACAAAGCCATTAAATAGAAGAAGATACTTTAGTTGCCAGGAGTACGCTAATGTCTGATGATAGAAATAATGATGGACAACTTACTTTTCTTTTAGCCTCGATACTCTTATCAATATGCGTGGATCTCACAACATGGCGGAACTCCAGGTCGGTGTGCATGCAGTAACTGTTCGGACTCTTGTCTGGGTCCTGCCTGGGCGAGAGGTCCGGCTGAAACAAGCAAAGACGCTATCGTGACATTATGGGTACTCATCTCAGCCTTTGGATCGAGGGCTGTGATGTAGTATACGGGTATGCAATCCCGGCTTCCCGAGCTTCTACTGTCTTTGTCGACCTTCGAGTCAGTAGTATCCCACTACCTGTGTTCCTCTCTTACTTTCCCCTTTCTATTCCTATTCCTAGTTTCCTTCTCTCCTAGGTCCAACACAAGCAGTTCCCTCCTGCTTAGCATGGGTCTAGACGTATTTTGCCAATGTCAAAATACAAAAATCATCGGTAAGGTTAGTCAAAGTAATGTAAAGTTTGTGGCATTACGCCGAGGGAGAGTCCACAACACAGTGATCCTAGTCTGACGACTAAGCGCTGTGTTGTGCGAAATTACGTGGCAACAGAAACATGATAGTAAAATTTTCTGCACCACGTAGAGACCGCTCGTCACTATTACACAATGCCGAATATATGCGTTAATTACATTGATTAATTACAATTTCCTATTGAATGTTCAGTTTCAGAATAGTTTATTGCTTAAAACAGTATCAGAATTATTTACCAAATACTAAACTGAACAAGAAAAATCAAATTATAACCAATTCAATGCCTATATACTTACGACCACCATGGTGAAATACCAAAACGAGCTAACCCCAATGCTTATAATACGTTCGTAAAGTTTAGAGAGTATTTTGACAGTTGAGAGTTACCACTTTCATACTGCTGAGATTGCTGTCTATATAAAAATCTAGATTAAAATCAAAATTGTTAAAATGTTGTGAATGAAGTAGAAGTAGTGTCGGAATCTGTAAAGCGTAGTATAACATAATCAGATAAAGAAACAATATGTAAATGGCGGCGGTTACCTAAGTGTGAGGGAGAAAGCATGAACGCTTAGTATATGTTAGATCCTCAGTGGGAGAGAGAAAGCACGACAATCGGCCGCCATTTACAGATCGTTTCTTTATCTGTACGGGTTCTACCAGTTCGGTGCTCGAGAAACACAAAATGATAAATGTTAAAAGCTTTAAAATTGACTTGTTTTCTTTTGTGCCCTCATTTAATTAAAACGGGGTTTGTTTGTGAATGTTGAATTGACTGAAGAAAGGTCGAATTTGATTCGGCAGCCGACACGAAGTCCGAATAACAAAGAGTAGGTAGGTGGTAAAGGAGCCCATAGTAGTGACCAACTTACGTCATTATATTATAAGGTGTAAAAATAGCTGCCAATATTTTAAGGTCTGAATAGGTCTTTCTACGTTGCTGTTTTGGATGTGTCATAATATTTACTTTTTTTTTTTGTTCTGTTTATTATTTCAAACTCGAAATATTTCGATAAATTAGGAATGAATGCCGTAGTATTATTTGTCAATAGTTTTAAGCGTAGCTACAACTTTTATGTTTTATTAATAACCCAGTCCCTTAGCGAATTGTAGGAAGTTGGAAATGTCGTATTTAGCTGTATATTCTTCGGCCCCGGGATCCTGGTCTATTCTCATTATTCCAGAGACGTCTGTTTGTCAGTGGAATATTCCACTCGAAACGCCAGCTGGTGTTAATTAGACCTCAGGCACAGAATTACTAAACAGTGCCAGGTGTATGCCGTGTGATGCCGGCTTAGAATAGCATCACCCTATTTCTTCCCGCGGGTGTTCTGAAAGGCAACTAAGGGACTCGAGGGTTTCTTGTGTATTACAAACTTAGGCGACAGGCTGACAATCTGTGACTCACTATAGTGATGCACAACACAATATATCAAATCTTTGTCAGACGTAGCGATAGTGCAAGCGATAAAGGCGTATGTGTATGTGTGTATAAGACAAAAAAATGCGCGATGTAACCTTAGACATGTTATGATAATTCTGTCGTTCTGTTTATTTATGGTAATTTTATTCGCTCGCCAAACTGTTCAATTTCACGCGCTTAGCCCAGCAAATATTAATAGAAATAACGCACATATAAACGCGTAATGTGGCATGAAAGTGGTAAGCCGTAAGTCAACGGATATTACCATAGTACTAAAACTTTATTGCTTAAGTTTCCTAAGCAGTAGCTTTTGCCCCATCCGCCTACATTGCTACGCCAGGAGCCTCATTCCTGGGTATTTTTCACATTAGTCAAGCCTATCGGTGCTACAGTATGGTTATTGCACTCCGACCCCGCATCCGGTGAATTGATCGGATTCTTGTAGCTGATGTAGGTTGCAAATCCGCCAAACTTAAGGGTCAGTTCACACCGAGACGCGACGCGACGCGACGATACTCAAAGAGGCCAATGACGACGCGCTACGCCGCGCGTCGTCGCGAGACGCATCTTAAAATCGTAGCAGGACGACGCCTCGATGTACCGGCGATGCACCGCTGCGTCACGCACGGTACGTCGCGCTACGCCGCGAGGCACCTCGAGGCGCAGTGCTGCGTGGCGCAACGTAATCTGAATTCTCACAATGTAATGTGTATCTTTTCGTGTAGTGAATAAAGTATATTCTGAGTCGCTCTATGAAAAATGTGCGCGCAGCGTCGCGCCGCGTCGCGTCTCGGTGTGAACTGACCCTAAATGGGATTGGACGGGGCATGTCAGCCGAATACACCCAGAATTGTGGGCTAGGATCGTCACAGAGTAGATACCTCAACAAGGGCAAGGCAGACTTCTGAATGATCTTAGCTCATATCGTGAAGACTGGTAGGAGATGGCCAAAGCCGGGAACTAGGAGGTGGAAAAAAGAGGGGGAGACCTTTGCCCAGCAGTGGGACACCATAGGCTCATAATAATGATAAAGTCATTTTAATGATATACTTGACAAGTAGCGTGTCATTGTTTAGTCGAATTTGTTTTAACGATAATGAAGATTTGGCTTCAGCTAGGAAAATTTTAGAACAAAACAAAATATAGGGTGTAAAAAAGCAAATATTTTAAGGGGTGAACCAGCCCATGAACTCGAAATATTGGTCGAAATATGAAAAAAAAATTTGGACCTCATATACAAAATGTGAATTTGTATCAAAAAAAAATCCTCGTATTGCGACCTATGTTTCTTGGGGAAAGTTTCTCAGTTTCATGCGCTGTTCCACCCTTTAAAATATTTCCTTGTTTTACACCCTGTATTTTGTTTTGTTCTTAATTATTACTCCACGTATAAAATAAAATTACATAGTGAAAAATATATAGATAAGCCCAATCATGCCGTACTGCCGTCGTTCCGGTAAAGTCCGGATTGAGATGTAATCAATCCGGTTCGAATTCCCTAAGCATTCATCTGCATACTAAGTAGGTATTAGAAGTGACCCTCGGGGTATTATGACGATCTTGAAGCCGAGCGTGGGCAAGTACCTGTTAAACCTCCAGAGTTTGAGAAACTTGTCGAATATTAGTCACAATAAATCATTTCCTCTATACTTTGGAGCGTCGGTGGCCAAGTGGATAGGACACCGGTCTTACAATCGGGAGGCACGAGTTCGATCCCCGCCATGTACCAACGTGTTTTACTCACGTACATTTATCGACTGCTCTTACGGTGAAGGAAAAACATCGTGATGAAACCCACATTCAAATAAAATTTGAAATCAGATGATATTAGACTTGTGACTTAACCTAGGATTCGGGCCAGGTTAGCCTTCGGGTTGCAGAGGTCAGATGGCAGTCGCTCTGTCTAAAAGTTGGTTCCATGTCAACTCCCTTAGGTTAGGTAGCCGACCCCGACAGAGAACGGAGAGGATAATGATGATGAAATAATTTCCTCTATATTTTTAAATGACCCAAAAAGGTAAATAATACGTATAATCACGTGAATGACTTGGCACAATATAGCACAATTATGTAAAACCGGGAATCGAACCCGGGCACATTAAGTACCGTCCTACTGCTCTGCCACTGAGCTATCGACGCACCAGTCGACCTTGTCAATTTTTAAATCCACGCTCGAAGGGCGTCGGTGGCCAAGTGGTTAGGACACCGGTGTTACAATCTTAAGACCAAAACTCGATGTAGAGATTCACCAACTAGCTGTCAGCCATTTTAGGCGACAGGCTGACAACCTGTCACCATAGTGATACACGACTTATCTAAAACGACCTTTAAACGTTTGTTACGGTAGTTAGCACTCTGCCTGCCCGGCCAGGGATATGGGCGTGATTTGTGTGTGCATACACAAAAGCCACATTATAACATTTTATGCGGAAAATTAGCCTGTTTGTCATATCTATTCATTATACTGACTTAAGTGATGAATTAGGGTATAAAAGGGTTACAAGGAAAATTTTGTATAAGCCTGTAATTCGCCCTTTCCTACCTATAGGGCCCTTTTGGTCCCTTGCAAATTCAATAAGTGGCTAGTACACCATTCTACCGATAGGACCGGATTTGAAACATATACATTGCTGGTTTCTATATGCATATTCTAGGTAGATAAGGTGTAAAAAAATAGCTGCAAATATTTTAAGGGCTGAACCAGTCCAAATTGAACAACTTTCCCCAAGAAATTATAGGTCAGGCGGATCGCACACTTAACGCGCGACGGAGCGCTAAAATATCGCAGCAGTCTGTCAGGTCCATAGTAGAAACGTCGCTTCCCATACTAAAACCGCACTCGATGACGCTGCGATAGCGCTGCGTCGACAGCGGTTGAGCGGTTTTATTATGTGGATTGGCATTTCTAATATGGATCTGACAGACCGCTGCGACGTTTTAGCGCTCCATCGGGCGTTAAATGTGTGATCCGCCGAGATTGGACCTCACATACAAAATACCATACCGGCCGGGTTAGCTTGTATGGGCTATGGGCATATTATCATGGGCAATATAATATTTTTTATAACAAATTTGTTTAGATTCAATACTAGTTAACCCCTTAAAGTATATGCAGTTGATTTTTAAAAATCAAGGTCTTTACAACAATCTAAAGATAACCAGCAATGTATGCCGAATCAAGCACCTATCGGTTTGTTAAAAGAACCACTATTAATACAAACTAAGTTATAATACACTTGTAGGCACTATTATTTATTTATTCTGCGTTTAAAACTAAGGTCCTGAACTATTAGTGATTCACTTGACGACAAGCAAAATTTACAGGTTACATTTAATTACCGTGTGATGCCGGCTTAGAATAGCATCACCCCACATCTTTCCCGTGGTGGGTGTCGTATGAGGCGACTAAGGGACTCGAGAGTATTAGTGTATTACAATTTTTAGGCGACGGGCTGACAACCTGTCACTATAGTAATACACATGTTTTCTGAAACAACCTTGGAAAACAATCCTCAAAAATGTCAGACGTGGCGATAGTGGCTGTATTCTTACGGCCACTATCGCTCTGCCTAACCCGCAAGGGATAAAGGCGTGATATATGTATGTATGTATGTATGTTTAATTAAGTACAAATATTTTAAGGGTGTGTTCTAATCATAAAACTAAACAACTTTCGTTGGGAACATTTTGTCGAAATCTCTCTATCTCTCACTTTTTCTCTTCGTGTGGAACACTGGGGCGTCCAACGACCCAGTGTCGTTCGAAATATGAAAGTAAAATGTAAACCTCCCTTATACAAAATGTAGGTAGTCCAGTTACGTTGTATGGGAGGTCCAATTTTTTAATTTTTTGTTTACTTGTTGCAGACGACAATTATTGTTCAGTTTTATGAGTAGAACACACTCTAAAATTGTTTGTACTTAATTATATGTAACCTTATGTAGTTCTTAGGGAGTCAACAACAACATAACACGTCACGCCTACACATCCCTTGCGGGGTAAACAGCTCTAACATACACTAAAAATAGTTTTATGCTTATGTCCGTCTGACCTGACTAATAGTTGAAGACCGTTTCAGACCTTACTTCTGGACAATTTTTACATACATACATCACGCCCTCATCTCTTGCGGGGTAGGCAAAGCGCTAACGGCCGTAAAATACGGTCGACATCGCCACGTCCGATAAATATTGAGGGCCCTTTCAGATGGTTCTTTTTAGATTCCTATTCCATATTGATTGAGTACCAGGTACGTTAAGCCGTAGGTCCCGGTTGCAGTGCTCTCTATGATTACTTAGACGGCGGTCGTTGTCAATGTCAATGTCAACAACCATGTCAGAAGCCTGCTACTTGTACAAGGTGGTTGAAAAATTTTGACACTAGGGTACACTGGGTTGTTGGATGACTCGATGTTCCACACTAAAAACAGAAAAAACATAACAAAACAAAAAACAGAAGAATTACCAGGTTTTGTGTTTAAATATGAGTGTGAAGATACCTATGCCGTGTGATGCCGGCTTAGAATAGCATCACCCCACATCCTTCCCGCGGGTGTCGTAAGAGGCGACTAAGGGACTCGAGAGTATTGGTGTATTACAATTTTTAGGCGACAGGCTGACAATCTGTCACCATAGTGATACACATGTTTTCTGAAACATCGTTGGAAAACAATTCTCAAAACATGGCAGACGTGGCGATAGCGACCGTACTACAGTTGTTAACGCTCTGCCTAGCCCGCAAGGGATACAGGCGTGATATATGTATGTAAACATACCTTCATAAGCTTCTTGGCAGGCCAATTGTTGCAGCATAGTTCTGTGGAGCTGTTTTGCAGCACAGGCGTAGCCGTTGTAGACGCCAGCAGGGTGCTTTTCACACTCAGGTTCCTTGTCACTGTGTAAAAAAATGTCAACTAAGTATGGCACTTTCTATGCTTTCTATACAGGGTGTAAGAGACGGTGTAACCAAAACTTTGCAGGCGTATCACAATATGACACTGAACAACTTTTTCTATGGGTGCTATGTTGAGAAACGAAAAAAGTTTCGAGTTTTTATACAAAGTCAGTCAGCTGATCAGGTATTTTGTTGAAAGGTCGAACAATTTTTCCGTCTACCAATATAATCCCCATAGAAAAAGTTGTTCAGTTTCATGGTCGGAGCACGCCTGCAAAGTTTTCGTTACACCGTCTCTTACACCCCGTATAGGAGTAGTATAAAAAAAGTAAAAACCTATACCTAACATGCCAAAAATTTATTTACGTGACATTATTGTTGACGACGAACCCCCAAAACCTAATTTCCGCTTGTTTTCCTGTATATGTGCCACAAAATTAACGCTTGTTGACATGAACGTGATGCAATCACTGGTTATCGTTTTGTCACGAGTTTTACACCGTAAAGCAGTAAAGCTTGGAATGACGTCATGGTTACGTGGCGAACCAATAAACAGCAACTGAATGAAATACGTTGTAGACTTTCATTGACTTCCCTTACACATAGTACAAAATTGTCCATCGTGCGGCAAACTTCTGCAGCCGACCTGAAGTTCAATTATTGAATTGTACGTTTTCGGTTCCGTGTACGAAAGTCTAAAACGAATGGTCTAACCAGACGTTTTTAAATTTGTTTTACTTGATGTTTTCATAGTCAAAAATATGTGTGAATTTATGAGGGTATGTGGGAATCGAAAAGTAAAGTAGAACGTGAGATACAAGAAACTCTATTTCTGAAACGTAAGCTTTTATTTAATGCGAAAATCTGCCAATTGTTATGCTTGTCTCTTGTTCTACATTACTTATCGATTCCCACATACCTTCAAAAATCCACACATATTTTTGACTATGAAAACGTCAAGTAAAAAAAATTTAAAAATATTATAAACCAGTTGTTTTAGACTTTCATGCACGGAACCGAAAGCGTACAATTCAGAAATTGAGCTCCTGGCTCCGCACTTATCGACTCGTGGTTCCTGTGGAGTCAGCCAGGGAGGCCTGGACCCTCAAAATCCCGTTGGAGAGAGATACAGTATATACAACCTACAAACCATGTTACTTATTTATAATGTAGCAAAATAAATGTTTTTTGGTACTTATAAATAATTTTTATTTTTATTTTGCCGTGTGATGCCGGCTTAGAATAGCATCACCCCATTTCCTACCCGTGGGTGTCGTAAGAGGCGACTGAAGGACTTGAGGGTTTCAGGTGTATTACAACTTTTAGGCGAAAGGCTGACAACCTGTCACTATAGTGATACACAAATTATCTCAAACGGCCCTCTATATTTGTCAGACGTGGCGATAGCGCTGCCTACCCCGTAAGGAATAAAGGCGTGATATATGTATGTTTATTTTTATTTGAATCATTCACGGACTGACAGAGCAGTCTCAGTAAGAGGTCTTATTTTTACGTTTCAGAACGGAACCCCAAAAACAAGAAAAGAAAATGCTTTATACGGGATCTGGTATTCCCTCCGGTAATAATAAATTCAAAACGAAATAGTTTTTCCTTAGAATCGATCTTTCCCTATGGTGAAGTACATGACAATAGTGACAGCTGTGGAAACACGGAAATTTAAGGACATATTACCCGAAAAAAAGCATTAAACCCTTTTTTGCGAAAGTGGTTTTGATCGTAACAAATTTACACACTTTCTCTGCTGACGTGGGTAAAAAGCAATTGCAAATATAGAAGTTTTTTATCTATGTTTTTGTACAAATAAAGGTTTTTTTATTCTCTATTCCAATCTGCTCTTTTTTTTACTAGGTAATCAAGTTTTTTTAATATGTATCAGATAACACGTTTTCTGCAGTGTATTTTTGTGTAAGTTCTGGAATAGGTACTTTTCCTTAACTCATTTTTGGCTATTATTACCAATTTGTTAAACAAGGAAAAAAACAAAAACAGGAAATTAAATCTGTCACTTGTTTTTTTAAGAATCGTTTCCGGTCCTTCTTAGATTAAAAAAAATCTGTCTAAAGCGTGTCGAGAGCGTGTCGGTCGGACGACGGAGACGCCGCAATAGGTTTTTATGGTCATGAAACAAAATTTGAAA
Organism: Keiferia lycopersicella; assembly: GCA_029255805.1. Taxonomy (NCBI): domain Eukaryota; kingdom Metazoa; phylum Arthropoda; class Insecta; order Lepidoptera; family Gelechiidae; genus Keiferia; species Keiferia lycopersicella. The sequence continues at coordinate 3,437,842 of JARACZ010000018.1, forward strand.
CTTATTGCAAAGCTTTACATTATTATAATTATGGCATTGTATTGAATGTGTAAGTTCATAGGGTTACATTAACTATTGTAAGTTGAAAAAATATTAGCTGCAAAAATTTTAAGAAATTAATCAGCCCAATAAACAAAACAACTTTCCCCAAGAAACATAGTTCGAAATATGGGAAAATTTTTGATCCTCCTTGATCCTGGTACACTTTTTCTATCATATTTCGCGCTATGTTCCTTGAGGAAAGTTGTTCAGTTTCATAAGCTGATTCACCCCTTATTTTTTACACCCTGTATATCCTTATCATCTCGTCAAGTCTCATCTGTTTGTTTATCAGTTTGTCTGTCTGTTTTAAAACTTTATCAGTTTTTGGCCAAAAGAAAAATGGTCTAATAAAATTTAGTACAAAAATAGTCGAACTGTTAGGATTCGACATATTTTGCTGGGATTTTGTTAGAAAAACGGCGGATTTCTTCAACTATCTTCTTGTATTGTTGTTTCACATATGTTACTGTATTAATTATCATTATCACATTATGTCATGAATTCCTCACATATGTATTCGATACAATTTTACCAAGCGTCTACACGTTTGACAGTACTTCAAGCTCTATTTTCATTTGTTTTCATACCGGAAAGACAAAGGGATTATGGCCATAGTGCCAAGAAAATTCTAGTCAGCCAGCTGTCTTCACCGACACATATTTTAATGCCTACAAAACCCTGTAGTTACTTGGGCGTGTTTAACACGTACTTGACTGGCTTTAAAGGCTTATTCTACAAAATACGAGCACGAAATAAATTACACAATTTCCTTGAGATTTTAATAAGACACAAGACTGCCATCCGGATGGTACAAGGATTTATACTCGTAATAAAAAGTTTTAGAGTCTTCTTACTTTATTCAGGACTACTTACGTATGCAATCATTCTTTTACGAGAGCAAGACTGACATGATTGCTCGCTTTGTCAAACCAAAAGGAATCCACAAGTCATGTATGTGAAATATTTGGTTTGTATATTTAATTTTTTATTTATATGATGACCGGTGGAGTAGGTGAGTTTTCGAGTAGAGACTACGCCACGGCACTACCACTGGACGCCCTCCAGACAGATAGACCGATGACTTAAAGAGAGCTGCTGGTAGCGACTGAAAGTCGAAAACGGGAGATCGTGCCTTGTGGCGTATCCTGTGGGAGGCCTACGGCCAGCAGTGAACTAATAAAAGCATGATGTCATGATGATATTTTATAAACAATCAAAACCATGCCTAATTTTTTTGTAATAACACTGCAAGTTTTTTCGTAGACATTACGTTAAGCTGTACGTCCCGGTTGCTGTCTATGATATGATAACGACGGCGGTCGTTACTCAATCACGGCAGAGGCATGCTACTAGTAGTAGGCGGTTAAAACTCTGACGCCAGCCCCGTTATGCTGCGCACAGTATAGAGACTTATCCCGCGGGCGAGAAGACTTCACAAGTGTCAAATAGTATGGATTTTATCAAAACAAGTGAATAATTTTATCTATTAGTGTATTCCCATAAGAAAAAAAAAAGAAGAGAAGATTGCCAAAATTAGCTGTGATCAGACTTACATTGTTGCCTGTTGAAGTTATGCTGGATCTCATGGCGCATGCCCCTCCAGAGCTTGTGGACGATGAGCGAGTAAGCAAAGGACATGATGAAGAAAGGGATGAGGAGCAGCGCCCCGTCCAGGCCAAGGTTGAAGGTCCGCTCCAGTTCCAAGCTCGACCACACCTCGCGGCATTTATACGCTGTGGGACAAAACACCCAATATGAAACTTTTGTAAATTCTCGTATCTTTCGTAATTGTAAAATATCGTCTCAATAATTCTTTCTTAAGCTCAATGACTTTCCCAATCTCGTAGTGGATAGTGCCCCTGCCTTCCACGCCGAGGGACGTGGGTTCAATCCCCACACTTTTCAAATAGTCTCAGTGTTTTCTATGTAAAATACACTCGGCATAAAAAAAACCGCACCTCCGCAGAAGTATAAGCATATAAGGATTATTATCAGCTATTTAGTTCCAATTCCGACACCAGGATTCATCCGGCCGTTGGACAACTCGGTGACTTACATGAAAAGAGAAGATAGAGAGTTCCAATAGTAGAAGCTTTGCTTAGTATGGGACTAGTTGTTGCTGTGTGAATTGTCCTGGATATTTATTTATATACTTAATACATAAGATCTCTAATACCATCTTCACCTGTAGTGTGTGCGGAAAGTCTGCCGCCCCCGCATCGGCTTATACGTACGTATAGCCACGGAAAGTCTTGCCTCAGACAGTGATTAAACCGTCTGTCACAGACGTACGAGGCCAATGATCAAGCACAATAATATATGGTTCTATGAATGGAAATTGGCTCTTAAGTTTGATTGTGATGCCCGACAGCCCTCCGAATACTGATGGGGTGCATGCATGCCATGAAACTGAACAACTACGTACACATCTGCACTGCCTAACTCGCAAGGGATAAAGACGTGATTTGTATATGCAAGTATGTTGAAAAATATCTCTTTATACAAAGGTCGCTAACTGTGTATTGACTCAAGTCGAAAAAGTTTGTCACCAGGGCCTCAAGTCTGCTATTTTTTGTCATTGTAACGCCATCGAAACTCAACTGTCATTCAATTGCAATTGTGATTTTTCTATACTGCAAACTGTTAGCAGACTACGAAATGACCGAAATCATCCAACTGAGATCCAATCGACATCCAATTGAAAAGATCATTTAGCAGACTTAGGGCCCGAGATTCATCGGGTCGTGAGACGACAAGATGTCCCGCACGAAACGAGATGGGAAGCTGAACCTGGGGTTTTATGCTAGGCGTGAAAAAAACATAAATCGGTAATAGATACCTGTGCCTCTATACAGGATGTAAAAAAAAAGCTGCAAATATTTTAAGGGGTGAATTTCATGGGCTGGCAATGAAACTGAACAACTTTCCCCAAGGAACATAGGTCGAAATACGAAAAAAAATTTTGGACATCCCATACAAAAGGTACCAGCCGACCATGTCAATTTGTATGGGAGTTCCAAATTTTTTTCATATTTCGACCTACGTTTCTCGGGGAAAGTTGTTCAGTTTCATGGACTGATAGACTTTTAAAATATTTGCAGCAATTTTTTTTACACCATTTATTTTACACTCCCGCAAACGGCTGATTTGTGACGGCCCCCGAAAACGAAGAATGGTACTTAACGTGATACGTCTCCTTGTATCCTTTGTCGAAACGACCCTTACGTAATTTGAGTTAACAGGTAGCGATGAAAGTGTCATAGATACCATGATGGACGCTATCTAATAGATATACCGGGTGTCCGAATACTGATATATATCTAGGTCAAGAAACTGAACAACTCTTCCCAAGGAACATGTGTCAGGAAACGTTAAAAATTTTTTGGTTTCCCATATAGTAAACGCAGTCAGCTGATCGCGATTTTGTGTGGGCGGTCGGAATTTTGTCGTTTCCTGACGTATGTTCCTAGGGGAAAGTTGTTCAATTTCGTGGTCTGCATGTGCAGTGTGTATTCGGAGGGCTTCCCCTTACACCCGGTATAATTTTAATGTAATAGTATCAATAATATCTAGTCATGTGAGACGTAGGACGTGAGACATGACACATGACGCCAACCGTAGGCGATGAGACACGCGTCCCATCGCGGTGCAGACGGCGTCTATTCTGTTTCATACATTTATATAGAAACATTATACGTCAGAGAGAAGAAAATATATTTGGTCAGCACGCGCATGACATCTCTGATCTGTGAGAATGCAGTTCGAACGCTCACATGCAGAAATGGGGCACCAATTTAAATTTTCATGCTCAACACTCGTCTACGTATCTATGGCAAGATATGTGTGTTGAGCATGAAGAAATCGTCAACGAAAATTTAAAAAGAGTGATCAAACAACTCGTTTCCATTTTATATACTATTCACCAAAACAGCTGATTGTCAAACTCAATACGTTTTTATTAAGTTTTTTAATTTGTGAACTTTATTGGGGATGTCAGTGGTGAGGTGCCCTTTGCCCTATACTTATTTCAGTGTAAAACAGAAAAGTTTACGATATTTTAACAAAATAGCAGGACAGTTCTTTACAATTTGAAAAATTCGCAAAAATGGGTGTAAGCGAAAATGAAATGGTGGATGACGGATTTTCGTTCACGGAATCGACGTAAATTTCTCTCAATTCAGAAATTGAACTCTAGGACTAATAGTTTTAGACCGCACTAAAAACGCTACAAAATATTTTATAGCAGACGCTCAGAGAAAATTACTTGCTATTCGTAGTTCCCGGGGGTGTAAGTGAAATGAATCGTACTTCTCAGGCACATAAAGTCTACTTTACCAAAAATACCACTTTACCAAATGACCAGTTTCACCACTTTTTCATAATGAAGCACTAGAAGGTATTGTGGTTCGTGATATGACGACCCAACTGACGCAATTTGATACGGCGACGCATGCCATGATAACAAATTGTGTGAAAATTTGTAAACTCCTCCTCTTTTGTAAGCAACGAAAAATACACCCTCAGGCTGCTTTTCCACTTAAACTAAGCGATTCAAATCTGTTGTTAGAGTTATGTTTTTGTTACAAAATTAATACAAACGAAACAAGTAAAAAAAACACGCTACCGATGGGATTTGAACCAATGTACTCTGACTTGTCGAGTCAGACGTGTTAACCGCTTCGCCGTGGTTGGCTCTATCCTTATGTATCAAAAATCTCTCGTGATACATTCCGAGGGAGTAGCAAGTACTCGTAACTTACACAAGCACACATTTTTATCTTAGTTACCGCAGAATGTGAATATATTTACTGCGTAATTTCTATCACTCGATGACTTTATAGCCAAGTGTGAATTTACCAGGGCATGTAGGAATTGATAAGTAAAGTAGAACGTGTGTTACAAGCATAATAAGTGGCAGATTAACATATGAAACGAAAACGAGCGTTTCAGAAATTTCCAGAGCCGTGGTAAGCGAGGGTAAGAAAATGAAGTGATCCTATAGGTGTTTTTTTCCGCACCCACCACTCTCCTTCTTCGCACAGCTGTGGCGGACGAGCAGCCTTAAGATGGCTCAGCTGTTTAGAACGCTGGCATGGTTCCATGAGAGTAATGAGTTCAATTTCAAGCTCTTCTGGGGATATTGGCTTCTATTTTTTTGTACCTATACTACAGTTCTTTTGTACCGTGTGATGCCGGCTTAGAATAGCATCACCCCATATCCTACCCGTGGGTGTCGTAAGAGACGACTGAGGGACTTGAGGGTTTCAACCTGACGACAGGCTGACAACCTGTCACTATAGTTATACACAAAATTATCTCATAGGCCCTCTATATTAGTCGGACGAGGCGACATCGACCGCATTTTTGCGGCCGTTAACGCTCTGCCTACCCCGTCAGGGATAAAGGCGTAATATTATGTATGTATAGTATACCTCAGGTTGGGTTTGGATTTGACGCAGTTGCACTCATGCCGCGTGCTTCTTCAGGCAATGTTTTTCGTCAATTTGTGGCTGCAATGTTGCTAGCAATTCCAGCCAGATTCAGTAATATTGCAGTAATACCACAGCCATTAGGCCACACATATTCGGTATGGTCATGTTTGGCCGATATTGTTTTGTAGATTGCCAAGGGATCGCTGAGCGATCGATATTTATGCAATATTGCTCAGCAACTTCATTTGCTCTTTCCGTCGGTCTCTATTAATCTGGGTCCCAAGTCTGCTATTTTTTGTCATTGTAACGCCATCGAAACTATTTTTTTTTGTTATAAGTTGTCAAATAATTATTTATCAAGACTTATTTCTTACCATGAATTATCTAAAGTTTCCCACCTATTTTACCTAAATAAGGTCTAATCCACATTGCCTTCAATTTCTTTATTGATTTTTCCTCTAGAACAATGAAGCTGCTGCAGCGAGTGTGATTTCGTCAGCCATTTTGACACTTTGTAGCTCGTTTAGGGAGATTTATTTAGTTAGTTTTGACGACCGATGTGGCGCTGTGGTAGTGCGACTGTCTTTGACGCTGAACGTTCCGGGTTCATTCTCGGTGGGGCACTCACAAAGTTGATATTTATCACTTTGTGAATTTGTTCCCAGTCTGCTCAGGACATTGCGGGCTGAACCACCCGATTGTCCTTAAGAAATATGGTTGCGTGTTTCGATGGAACGTTAAGCTGTAGGTCCCGGTTGCTGTCTATGATTACTTAGTCGGCGGTCTTTGCACAACCATGTCAAAAGCCTGATACTCGTAGCAAATCTGAAAATAGCGTTTATCGGGTCGTTGGACGACTCGGTGTCCCACAGGAAAAAGAAGGAGTTTTTAATGAGCTATACTAATTGACAAAATTTGTATTCCAAGAACTCTATAGATGGCGTTAAAATGGCGACACTGACTGACAGTCTGGCACGCACTGACACTTTCGTTCCATTTCCAAGTCCAATTAGTCCAAGTTCCGTTCTTTGCTATCCAGAGACTAAAAAAAGAAATAATAAAAGAAAATTATCTATTAATTAGTGTCTAACCCTTCTAACCGGACGAGGGCTTGATAGTACCAAAGAATCTTAAACCACATTAATTTAAAAAAAACAAACAAATTGCACGAATACCATTTTGTACAACCTTTTATTTTCCGCTCGCATTACGAGTACCTATCACATAGACGGCGGTCGTTACACAACCATGTCAGAAGCCTGCTACATGTAAAAGGCGGTTGAAAAATTCTGACACTAGGGTTCATCGGATCTTTGGACCACTCGGTGTCCCACACGAAAAGAGAGAGACGAGTATCATCAGAAGAATTTCAACCTAAAGGATCAACTTATACCGGTCAGTTATTAAGAACTAGCGGCCTGCCCCAGCGGCTGCGCCCGCTGCAACTCATTTTCCCGTGGGCATGAGAATTTTTCCCGGCAAGTATTTTACATAAAAACTCTCCTCTTGAATCACTCCATCTATTAAAATCAAAGTCCGTTGCGTAGTTTTAAAGATTTAAGAAAACATACATACAGACAGACAGACGCGAAAAGCGACTTTGCTTTATAATATGTAGGTATGTAAAGATAAGCAGCAGTTGCTTCTACCTAAATAAAATGGAACATAAAAAAATTGATAGAAAAACAATGTGAGTGTGTGTGTGTGTGTGTATGTGTAGCTAATACTTTTACTTATCATGTATGTAGTGCTATGTTCTTCACATTATGTAGGTGAGAGTATTTTATATCTCTTCACTCTCTCTCTCGCCCTCTCTCACTCTGTCTCTTTTTTTCGTGTAGGACATCCAGTCGTCCTACGACCTGATGCACCCTGGTCTCAGAGTTGTTTACTGACGGGCCTTTTAACCATCCCCGGTTATTGGGAATGCTGTGGTCTATGCAACGAGATTACAGGCTACAATGCTACAGGTGAAATTCGATGTACATTGCGTAGCCGGTGGGACTTTATAAAATCAGGATTTTTGGCCCGCTACGCAATGTACATCGAATTTCACCTGTAGAATGTAGCCTGTAGTTTCGAACAGGTCTTTTCAGCGAAGTCCACTTGACGGATCTCGTTACTACGATTTCTACATACATACATACATACATACATAAATCACGCCTTTATCCCTTACGGGGTAGGCAGAGCGTTAACGGCCGTAAAAACACGATCGCTATCGCCACGTCTGACAAATATAGAGGGCCGTTTGAGATAATTCGTGTATCACTATAGTGACAGGTTGTCAGCCTGTCGCCTAAAAGTTGTAATACGTCTGAAACCCTCAAGTCCCTCAGTCGCCTCTTACGACACCCACGGGTAGGAAATGGGGTGATGCTATTCTAAGCCGGCATCACACGGCAAACGAATACGGCAAATACGATTTCTCGTCACACATATAATCGGATTACGGTTCACTTGACGAACGGAACGAGCGAAATCGAATTCGTGTATCTCACTCAATACGACTCAATAGATTGTGCACTACGGAATACAGAGTGTAAAAAAATTGCTGTAAATATTTTAAGGGATGAACCATCCTATCAAACTGATATTTTTCCTCAAGGAACATTTAGTTCAAGTTCAAGTTAGGTCGAAATATGAAAAAAATGTTGGATCTATTTTGTTTTGTATTCCTTTCCCATACAAAACTACCAACCGACCAAGTTAAAAAAAACTGTTTCAAACTTTTGCGGTCACACATACTGACACAAAATTTTACTGTATCGCGGTAAGAATCCCGTCTTAAATGATTGTGGGTCGACCAAGTAAATTTGTATGTTAGGTCAAAAAATCTCATATTTCGACCTATATTTCTTGGGGAAAGATCTTCAGTTTCATGGGCTTATTGACCCCTTAAAATATTTGCAGCCAATATTTTGCACCTTACATCCTGCACTGCGGATTGCACATTTAACGCACGATGGAGCGCAAAAATATCGCAGCGGTCTGTCAGATCCATACTAGAAATGTCAATCCCCATGATAAAACCGCTCAACCGCTGTCGACGCAGCGCTATCGCAGTGTCGTACGTCGAGTGCGGTTTTAGTATGGGGAGTGACGTTTGTAGTATGGATCTGACAGACCGCTGCGATATGTTTGCGCTCCGTCGTGCGTCAAGTGTGTGATCCGCCTTATAGAGCTCAATTACTGGGAACTGTGGTGATTGGATTCCATGCAGAAACCTGCTATTAATGGGATGTGGGCCTGCAGGTCAAATGAACTACTCTTTAAAACGATCTATAACAGCATTTTGAACAAAAATAGGAATGTATGACGTCATACGTTGCTATTTTGGATGGCGTCAGAACACTTACTTTTAAACCATTTTTCTGTTTATTAAATCAAATTTGAATGAAGTCCGTAGTGTTTTTGGACAATAGTACCGTACAACTTTTGTATTTTATTAATGACCCAGTCCACAATGATTGTACTTGTATCACAGGTTTTACTCTACTTATCGATTTGCGTATGTACCCTAATAAATTCACGCATACCCTTTGATTATAAATCATCGATGGTTAGAGTAGCCGTTGTGGACTTCCGTGCACGGAATCCAATTACGACTCCTGAGAAGTTGAGCTACATGTATTCCGAGGCCTAGGGCTTAAAGTGCCTTCGGAATCACGAAAACACGGAGGCATCTTTCTTACAGACGATCAGGTAGTTCAGCCTGCCCTAACCAGACTGAAAACAAATTCACAACGTGATAATCATCACCTTTGTGAGTGATCCACCAGACTCGAACCTAGACCCTTCTGCATCTCAGGCAGTTGCACAACACTGCACCACATCGGCCGCTAGCACGCGACGCCAATGCAACGCCACTAGACTATATTGAATCAACGCTCGCTCTAAGCCGCTGGCAATTAATCTGTATAATAGAGCGTACCCAATTATAACGTAACATAGTATTATCAATTACTGTACACCGAGTTACATAGGAAGTGCATTAAATGGGCATATAGGCAGGTACAGTAACGTTAAAAAGTGCATATAGAGTGTCACCTCAAATTGTTCAAAATATCTCCTAAAGTACGAGTACATTACATACATACATACATATATCACGCCTTTATCCCTTGAGGGGTAGGCAGAGCGTTAACAGCCGTAAGAATACGGTCGCTATCGCCACGTCTGACATTTTTGAGTATTGTTTTCCAAGGTTGTTTCGGAAAACATGTGTATCACTATAGTGACAGGTTGTCAGCCTGTCGCCTAAAAATTGTAATACACCAATACTCTCGAGTCCCTTAGTCGCCTCTTACGACACCCACGGGAAGGATGTGGGGTGATGCTATTCTAAGCCGGCATCACACGGCATACACGCATACGAGTACATTACTTTAATAAAATATTTTTTTCTGTTGTCTATGCAGCTAGTGATACTCTATTAATAAAACTAATAATCATTAATATATAAGGTGTAAAAATATTTACTGCAAATACTTTAAGGGGTGAATCAACCCATGAAAATGAACAACTTACCCAAAGAAACACAAGTCGAAATATGAGAATTTTTATGGACCTCCCATACAAATTGATTTGGTCGGTTGGTAATTTTGTATGGGAGGTCCAAAAATTTCTTTCATATGTCGACCTATGTTCCTTGATGAAAGTGGTTCAGTTTCATAGGCTGATTCACCCTGTTTAATATGTGCATCAATTTTTTTTTACATCCTGTATAGTGATTTTTGGGTAGGTACTGCAAAGGACAAGACAAGTGAATGTGTGGTTTTAGAGTCACTGGGGAGTGCTGATTCCTGAACATAAACAAAGTTTTAACATTCTGAGAACTAGTTACTTCTTTCGCTTACATAGTGTCACGACCAGCGTAACTGTCTGTACGCGCCCGTACGTTTGTGTATGTAGCATTGAGGTCAGTTAACGCTGGTCGCGACACTGTCTACGCGAATGAGATATACCAGTAGTACTTAGTTATCTGCTCAAATCAGAGCAAGAGAATGAAAGAGGAAATTGTGAGGAAAATGAGGAAATTATGAGGAAATCGTACAAATAACTAGAATGTAATCATGAAAAGCAGACGTGGTCGGTGCTTATCACTATGACAAAATAATAACTCATCATTCTCCTTGCCGTATCCCGCTTCTCTGTCCGGGTCGGCTACCTAACCCAGGGGATTTGACGTGAAACCAGTTTTTTACACAGAGCGACTGCCAACTGACCTCTGCAACCCTAAGGCTAACCTGTCCCGATTCCTAGGTTAAGTCACATTCAAATATTATCTGAATTCTTATTTGAAAGTGGGTTTCATCATGATGTTTTTCTTTAACCGTAAGAGCAGTCGGTAAATGTACGTGAGTAAAACACATTGGTACATGGCGGGGATCGAACTACGATGTCCTAACCATTTCGCCACCGACGCTCCAGAATAATAATTATACCACTATTTAATAGAAGAACAATTTAATACAAAAACTTTTAAAATAAAAAAAATTTTAATCCAAAAACACCTTTTATTTTTTATTTAGAATTTTGTGCATTTAGTGTTGTTTTCACATGTGCCGAATTTGATTGCGACTACTTTTTTACTGCTTTATTGGCCATTACGTAGGATTCTCTCTGAAACTTCCGTTTCCCCGAGTTGCCAGATCGTTTGTGTTTTTAAGTAAATAAAACCCGAAGTTTCGTAAGTTTAATTAAACACGTTTGAGTCTAGAGAGCCGAATCAAATCTCTTGCTGGAACATGCCACTTCCGCAGTTTCCGGAAATGAGCAAAGAATATGGGAAGTGACGTTTCTAGTATGGATCTGACAGACCGCAGCGATATTTTTGCGCACCGTCGTGCGTCAAGCGTGTTCCTCGCCAGGGGTATATATTATATATATTATATATATTGTATATATATATAGGGGTAAATATTAGGTTGAAATATTTTAAGATGTGAATCAGACTATGAAACTGATCCACTTTCCCCAAGAAACATACTTATGACAAAATATGAGTTTTTTTTTTATTTCCCATAACAATTGACTTGGTCGGTTGGTAATTTTGTATGGGAGGTCCAAAATTTTTTTTATTTGTTTTTGACCTATGTTCCTTGGGGAAAGTTGTTCAGTTTCATGGACTAATTGATCCCTTAACATAGTTGCAGCAATTTTTTTTATACATTGTGTTATGTTTTAGTAAACTTCAGTGTTTCATTTATCAAAGCATAATGATGATCCTACGATTCGGGCCAGGTTAGCCCTCGGTTTGCAAAGGAAGATGACAGTCGCCCTGTGTAAAACTTGGTTCCACGTCAAATCCCTAGGTTAGGTAGCCGACCCCGACAGAGAACGGGATAAGGTAAGGAGAATGACGATCTCAATAAACTTACGTTTATTTAGTATACTCATATACATCAGAACGTAACGTTTTTTTATTAAAGCTAAGGGCCTAGAAAAATATGAGAGTTTTTTTAAATATCATTAATTATAGAACGCTCACGTAAAAGACGAAGTCTTTGTAGAAATTCTCGCCCATAGAATTTAATAGCTCAATTTTTAATTAAAGATTTAAAGGATAAACAATCACTTCAGAAAGAAATCGCAAAATAAAACCGCACAGCTTGTTATATAAAATCCAGTTAAAAAAAATTAAAAGCTCCGGAGGATAACCCAATTAATTTTTCTTCATTAATTGACTTTGATTACATAAGACGATTTTTCATTATTCTCTCGAAATCCCATTTAAAAGCTGTTATAAAGCTAGAGTTATTTCCAAACTTATTAATAAATGCCGTGTGATGCCGGCTTAGAATAGCATCACCACATTTCTATACCGAAGGTGTGACAAGAGCTGTCAGCCAACTAAGGAACTTGAGGGTTTTATTTTCTTTAGGCGACAGACTAGCAACCTGTCACTAGGTACACAACATAGGCGATACACACATCATGTACATCCTCAATATTTGTCAAACGTCGTGACAGTGGCCGCATTTTTACTATCCCCGAATAAGGGGGATATTCAATGATTCGTAGGAAATGCATTAAATTGGAGGCATTGTTTAGGGCACCAATATTTTCTTTAACTTTCCCTATGGGACCAATGTTGGAAAACGGAAAAATAATTTCGGCCTCCCATACAAAGTTAGTCCCATGACTTTTTTCCGTTTTTCAGTACTGGTCTTTAGGAAAAGTTGTTCAGTACGATGCCTTAATTTTTTTCTAATGGGCTCTACGTTTACGGCCCTGGGGCCATCAAAACTACGCCTGTCGGCTTGGTGGGGAGCACGAGCTCACCCGGAAATAATTGGTTTTTGTATTAAGTTCTCCTATTGCAAGCAATTAATTTGAAAACTATTCGCAGCTTATCCGACTGAGCCGAGTAATTCTATGCTTCAAGAAATAAACCCTTAACCGCAATACACATAAATCGTTCCGCAAATTGAAAAGGCTATTACCTGGCTGGTGCTGGTGGCTAATTACTTCGTCGGTATTGTCAGCATCAGGTGCAGGTGCCCAATGGGAGGAGATCTGCTATTCTGTTCTATTTCTTAGTTTTGGCGTTTTCATTATGATTTCGCCAGTCTCTTAGTGAAGTAATGTAAAGATTGTGGCATTACGCCGAGGGAGATTCCACAACACAGAGATCCTAGTCTGACGACTAAGGGCTGTGATGCGCAAAATTGTGTAGTAACAGAAACTTGATAGTAAAATTTCTGCACCACGTGGCGACTGCTCGTCACTATTACACAATGTCTAAAATTACAATTTTCTAATTAATGATCAGTTTAAGAATAGTTTGTTGCTTAAAACACTATCAGAATTATGCACTAAACACTTAAATGAAAAAGAAAAATTAAATTATAACCAAAAAACCCCTGCCATCATGGAATAGTCAACGAACGAACCAGATCTGCTATTCTTAGCCGGCACCACACGATTTTAATATGCAGTAAATTTTTTGACATCTCGTTATTGACTTGTACTTCCGTCTCATGGCCGTTGATGATGATGGACGATGTTTTAGAATTATTATCAGTTTAGGTTGATCCTATAAACGGGTATCTCAAGATCATCATCATCATGGTGGTGTGGTATCTCAAGGTGCTGATGATGGTACCAAAAGGTTGAGTTCAAGATAACCTTCAGTTAACCCTGCCACGATAATTATCTAATTTTCTGGGATAAAAAGTGGGGTTTCTGGGAATTTTACTACGGATCCTTAAATAATGAGACTCACGAGAATACTTCTTAAAGGACGGACTAAATTACAGAATGTTTTGCAATTCCAATACTTTCGATTCTCCGGAATCCAATAACCCTTTATATTGTCCTTCTTTAGAGAATTTTAAACAGTAGTTTAACCTACTTTACCCTGCCACTGTGACAAATGATAAAAAGAATTAATGAAATTCCTGTCTCGCGTTTGTGATATTTGTTGCAAATTAAAAACAATAAACCAAGGCCTCTTTCACACTTAACGTAGCGCAAAAATAACGCTGCGCTAACGGATCCACCTGTGAAATCCATACTAAGAAACGTCACTCCCCACACAAAAACCGCTCTCGACGGATGTCCGAACGCACTACCGCTGCATTGCTTGACGACGCATCCGTTAGCGCTGCGCTAGCGAACGACGTCATTTTGCCTGACATTTTGGTTGTGCATCGTGCGCTGTAACTGAGTTGGTTCAGCGTTATTTTAGCTTATACTTAGGTATACTTAAATAAAATAAGAGTTCAAAACCCTTTTTAGCGACTGCATCAAAAATCAGTATACCTAAGTTGATAGCTTATAATCGCTGATACAGGCTGATGGAGCACGCAACACACGCACCTCACGTCACGCACGATATTGCAGTTTCTGACAGCTGTCGCTGCAAAAGGGATGTAGACTGGCAGGTCTATTAAGCTACCTACTTTTTAAAACGACCTAAAGCGCCATTTGTATGAAAATAGGAATGTTTGACGTTATATTTTGCTATTTTGGATGGCGTCAGAACACTGACTTTAATATAATTTTAACTTTCTTAATTCGCTAGTTTCCTGGGTCATTAAAAAAATATAACAGTTGTACGCTGAAAACTATTGTTCAAAATACATACATACATATATCACGTCTTTATCCCTTGCGGGGTAGGCAGAGCGTTAACAGCCGTAAGAATACGGTCACTATCGCCACGTCTGACATTTTTGAGGATTGCTTTCCAAGGTTGTTTCAGAAAACATGTGTACCACTATAGTGACAGGTTGTCAGCCTGTCGTCTAAAAGTTGTAATACACCAACACCCTCGAGTCCCTCAGTCGCCTCTTACGACACCCACGGGAAGGATGTGGGGTGATATTCTTAGTAACAGTTTTCGAAATTATATGAAAAGGTAATTATGAACATCTCATCCCTCACAAAGTAACACTTCCTTTTGTTATTTTAGGTTGGTCCAAATTATTTTTTTCAAATTACTTAGAAATGTTAATTAATATAATGGTGTTTACTTTCACGAAGAGAATTCGTAATTGCACTGAATTTTAAATAACCTTCTCATTATCTTATGGTCTAAAAATAGGTCAATACTGACATAAAACCCACTTTGTAAATTTAATTTATAGGAAGACCTGTAAATTTTGAATAGGTACTTACTTATAGAACGTCACTATAGTCTGTAAGTTTAGGTACTTATCTTTTTGTAAACAAACTTTGTATTAAACTGACAGTTCCGAAGTGTCACTTTCATACAAAGTGTGTTTACAAAAAGATAAGTACTTAAACCTACAGACTATAAACCATAATATTTGTGATAATATCATATCACAAGCCCACTGACCTCAAATAATCCCCCTATCTCTGAACTAGCCAGTATGTAACTTTTGTTTTTCTTGACATTCGATCGATTATTTTAAATCGATATTCAAAAATATTCAAATAATTTTATTTTAAATTTAGAACTGGCCAGTATGGAATTGTGTCGCTTGAATACGGACACCGGATGAAAAATAAATCGTGAAGGAGGATAATTTTATCTTTTATAGGTACTCTGTATTTTCATAAACTTTATAAATGAGTTTGTCGAACTATTGTTTATATAATATTGCGATAACAAAAGTAACAACTACTAATAGTAAAATGTTAGAATATATATATTTTTTTTATTTTTCAATTCAAAATTTTTTACTTACCTTTTATAAGTTTAGTGATGCAATTTGCGAACCAGACTGTACAATCGCCATTTATGGATTGTTTTCTTGTAGTTATCGCTTTATTTTACTAACTTTTCATTCGATATGTAAAGCAGTATTCACACCGCGGATGTAACATCAATTGCAACCTCGGAAAGTTACATAACCTCTGTTGCAGTGGATAGGTTACATTCCTAGGTGCGTAATCTACTATTAACGAAGATACTATCGCGACCGACCTCTTTTTAGCACGAGCCGCGTTAAACGATTAAAATTATAATAATACAATTTTCAAATTTGAATCTGATTTGTTCTAGAGTGCGAGGGCACGTGTGGACTTGGACATCGAAAGTGATTCATGTGAAGAAAAGTAATAGCTTAGGAAGTCTAGCTAGGACCCTATCCGAGAGACGCGTAGAGTACAATAATACACTAAAAGAGACGAGTTGAAAGCCAGACCACCAACGGCTGTAACATACCACTGTAGTGGCGGCGTGCTCACTTGTCCTAATTGCTCAAGGACCTAAATTGGCTGTTGCAGCCACCAGCGAGCACACGATTGCGCGGACCAACGAGACGCCAGCTGCTGAGCCTGTCCAGCAGTAGCTGTAGCCGAAATCGGCTCGGACTGATTATTATTATTATTTATTAGTACCCTGTTCAACGAGCTAAGCTCGGGTTTATCGCCCCTAAAAACGTATTTTGTTTCTTTCACTACCTATCTAATATCCGTATATTCATCTAGTTATCATTCCACGCGTAAACCCGATAAAGCCATACTGCCATAATTATGTATTACGCCATCTGTCGGAAAATGCGAACAATACTACGGGCCATGTTTTGGATAACGCAGTTTGAACTTATTTGTTTAGTTTGACGAGTAGAACACAAAAAAAATACATAAATGCTCACAAAAAATATAATACTGTATAAAAAATGAAGTAAAATATTATTGTAAAAAAAACGAGCCAATAATAAAAATGCAGAAGAGATGTTGAGGTTCGGATTCGAATTAGAGCTTCATTGATTTATAGGCAAGCAGTCTAACCAACTGAGCTACGATCGCTGACAGCTGAACGACGAAATAGCGGTTCTTTCTCCACACAAAATGTGTTTTTATTCAGCATAATTTGCAATTCAGAGTAATGTCTGGATAATAAAACCTAGGTCGATTTATCTCCCCCGAATACCCCTATACACGAATTTTCAAGAAAATCATTGGAGCCGTTTCCGAGATCTCGAATATACAATATATATACACCTATATACAATTCTTGCTCGTTTTAAGCTATAAGATTAGATAGATTAAAAGTGTAAATTGTATCCTAAAGTTTCATTTAATAGCTAGGCGCAGAATCGTCAGATCAGGTGCTGTAACTAAATCTTCTAAGATTACTCTAGTACTCACCGTCCCCTTTCATAGGCTGCAGCGTAGACACCACCAGGATTGGCGAGTTGAGAGCCACCGACAGCAGCCACACGGTCGCTATCATCTTGTACGCGTGGCACTGTGTCTGCCACTTCCTCGACTTCAAGGGTCTGCAGATTGCGAAGTATCGCTCCAGGGAGATCGCCACGAGGGTCCATACGTCCACCGAGACGGAGACAGCTGGAAGAATTGCAATGATTTAGCTCGTAACTCTGTCTTCCCCTTAAAAAATAAAGGCATGATGTGTGTATACAGAGTGTAAGGTACAGTGTAAAGAAAACTTTGCAGGCGTGCTCAGACCATGAAACTGAAGAACTTTTTATATGGGGGCTATGTTGGGAAACGAAAATTTTTTTCGAGTTCCCATGCAAAGTCAGTCAGCTCACCGGAAATTTTGTAAGAAAGGTCAAAAAAATTTTCACGTTTGCCGACATAGCGCCCATAGAAAAAGTTGTTCAACTTCATGGTGTGAGCATGCCTGCAAAGTTTTCGTTACAACGTTCCTTACACCCTGTATAACTTAGCTCAAAAAAGGTTTTTAACTCATAACTTAGAAATCTCCCAGAGTTGTAATATTGTGCTTCCTCATCACTTAAAACTTCACAACTCAATAAAAACGTAATTTATAGAAATCCCATTGGTCGAGATTAAATTACAATACTGGAGTTTATTTACAGAATAGCAGGTTTTTTGAAAAAAAAAAATAACTAGTTTTCCAAGAACTCTGGAGATGGCGATGAACTGACTATGTTACTAGATTCCAAAGCCAAAAGACTAAAAAAAATATTGCGACACTGACTGACAGTCTGGCACGCACTGACACTTTTGTTCCAAGTACAAGTTTGTATTAGTATCTTACACCTACCCTTTTTTACACATGGAGTTCGTAACGTACATACATATATCCCGCCTTTATCCCTTGCGGGGTAGGCAGAGCGTTAACAGTTCGTAACATTCCTAATTTTCAGGCACGCACTTGGAGTATATCTTTAGATAAACATATCAAACCCACTTGCTGCTAATATCATTTCTGTAGATCTTTTATAATATTTCCAATAGGCACCGGATATTAGTATCTCACGTATACGCGCATCGCACACTTAACGCACGACGGAGCGCTAAAACATCGCAGAGGTCTGTTAGATCCATACTAGACATATTAATCCCCATACTAAAACCGACCGACCGCTGTCGACGCAGCGCTATCGCAGCGTCGTCTGTCGAGTGCGGTTTTAGTGTCGGGTGTAACGTTTCTAGTGTGAATGAGACAGACCGCTGCGATGTTTTAGCGCTCCGTCGTGCATTAAGTGTGCGATCCGCCTTACACTTACCTTGCACAAAAGGGATGAGCTTACAAAGCGCTGCTCCGAAGAGGAAGCGTCTGTACACCTGTCCGACGAGAGTGAATGGCAGGCAGAACACCCCGAGAAGAAAATCTGATATTGCCTGCAACAATAGTGTAATATATTAGTTATATTTCGTATGTTTTGCTTGTTATTGTTTGTAAAAATAAAACATTCATTTTCGGCCATGGCGACTACTTTGACTCCTAATCAGATCGGCACTAATGCGCCCGGAGATGGCTATTGTAGTAAACTTTGCCAGTAAACTCCCGTGCATAGTGTGAACACGTAAATTTCATATAGAGGAATATTTCCTAAAATACATAACTTTATTACATTATTTCTTTTGTTGCCTATGCAGCTAGTGAAACTATGTTTATAAAACTAGAAAACATCAATTTGTTACATACATACATATATCACGCCTTTATCCCTTGCGGGGTAGGCAGAGCGTTAACGACCATAAGAATACGGTCGCTATCGCCACGTCTGACATTTTTGAGGATTGATTTCCAAGGTTGTTTCAGAAAACATGTGTATCACTATAGTGACAGGTTGTCAGCCTGTCGCCTAAAATTGTAATACACCAATACCCTCGAGTCCCTTAGTCGCCTGGCCCGTGGGAAGGATGTGGGGTGATGCTATTCTAAGCCGGCATCACACGGGCTACTTTATAAAATGTAATTTTGTATGAAAATAGGAATGTATGACCTTGTATGTTGCTATTGCGGATGACGTCAGAACACTGTTTATTCATTTAAACTTTCAAAACTTGCAATTTTTTTTTTGCAAACTTTCAAAACTTGCAAAGCGTACAAATTTTTTATTTTTAATGACCCAGTCCACTAGCGAATTCAGTCTGTGTTAATAAACAAATGAAAAGTCCAATATCACGTT
Organism: Keiferia lycopersicella; assembly: GCA_029255805.1. Classification (NCBI taxonomy): domain Eukaryota; kingdom Metazoa; phylum Arthropoda; class Insecta; order Lepidoptera; family Gelechiidae; genus Keiferia; species Keiferia lycopersicella. The sequence continues at coordinate 3,457,148 of JARACZ010000018.1, forward strand.
ATTATTTAAATAAAGCGAGATTTCCAATTCGTTTTATTGCGTAAGCAATATGACATGAAAAAATGATAAATTTTCCCCAGTCGTCTCATCAAAAGGAATAAAGCTTATTTTCAGTTCAAAATTCAGTTGAAAATATCTCTAGAACAGACCAAACGTAAATGCTAATAAACTTAAGCTCATTTGAAAATTTTCCGTGTGCTAGGTCCAGTAACTACACATATAATATCATTGGCCAGGTCACGAAATCCTCTTTGGAACATTTTAATGATCAAACTTGATTTGGAATTCAATCCGCCATGCGACAAATTTTCATGAACTGAAATTCGGACGCAGTCCTGTTTTCTCGCAGTCCCGGCTTGTCACGTTTTTTTATCCATATAATGAGCCCCAGTTAAACCCACTCGATAATCACACCGAATGAGCCATATCAGTCAAGATTCAAGATTCAAGATTCAATCGTTTATTTCCAAGTAGATTCACAATGAATACTTTTAGAATGTCAGAGAGTTACAATACAATAATGTCACTGAATTAATGAATGAGTCATTGTAAACAATAACAACTTTAAGTTCCTAATAGAATCGCGGACGAGTGGGATAAAAATAAATAAATAAAAAATAATAATAAAGGCACTGCCTCGGGGCTGGCCAGGCTGACCACACATCATGTAACTTACATCACCACCATCAATTAATGAAATCATTTAAATTAAAGACAAAATATTAAAAAAATGCTTGTTACATGCTAATCAGCCGGACCCCCTGAACAGGAAAACCACCCAAAAACCTGCTCAGAAGTGCTCCTAATCTCAATTTACAATTTGTACCTATAGAATAGGCCCTAAGCTACCCTAGCTAAGTTTTATAATTATATATATATTATTAGCCCAAAAGACGGCTACGCTAAAATAAAATAAAAGTATTACAGTAGATAATTCTAACTGTTTCGTCTTCCTTACTAATTATGCCAATTGTAAATTCCATGCACGTCCCGATCTGGTATTAAAAATGACTGCATGTTTCTTGTGCTGCGCTGGAATTTCAGAGGACCATGCCTCCTTGTCATTAACATAATCATCTAACTTATAATAAGCTTTATAACATAATGTTCTCTTAATAATAGATTTAAATTTACTTTCAGATAAACTTAATATATTTTCCGGTATTTTGTTATAGTATCGTATACTTAAACCTTCAAATGAAGTCCTTACTTTAGCTAGTCTATACGTGGGTTGATTTAATTTATTTTTACTCCTTATATTACGATTATGTCTTTCATGATTTCTTGTGAACGTATGAATATTCTTTCTGACATACATGATATTTTCATAAATATATTGACACGGCACAGTCATAATATTAATTTCCTTAAACAGTTCTCTGAGAGAATCACGACTGCCAAGTTTATAAATTGCTCTAATGGCCCTTTTTTGAAGAATAAATATCCGTCCTTCCCAGAACAACTCCTAGGCCCAGCCTCGCCCCAAGAAAATGATTGGGCTGGTTGTTTGGACAACTCGTGTTCCCACCAAGCCAACCGACGTAGTTTTGATGGCCCAGGGGCCAAATTCACAGCATTCACAAAAACTCATGATCACAAAATAAAAAAAAACGATGATAACAAATCGTCTAGTACTTGCAAATACTCTCTGGTAATCGTTATCCCGTGGGAATAAGACGATTTGCCGGCATAATATGTACGCGTGAACTGTCCGTTTAATAAAATCGTATCAAAATCAAATGTAGAGTTTAAAAGGAGTTTATGACAAAAAAATGCTAGGTAAAACCAGCTCTAAAAAGTAAGCCCCTTTCTTTTCCAGTGCGTTAGAGAGAAACAGACGATAACGGTTTAGTTTAGGGAAACCGGACATTTCGTTTAATATTAATGATTATATTGAATTGTTTGAAAAAGTAAGCCCAGAGATGCATTATGCCTTTAAAATGGAAGGAGAGGGTACTAAATAAAATATGAAGCATTCAATTGAAAAACATTAAAATCGTCAAGGTTTTTAGCCCGGAAAAGCGAAATTAGCATCGATATTTTTTTCAATCGAGGCAACTTTATCAAATCGCGTTTTAGGCCCCATAGTTTTTTAGTATATATACAAAAGTAGTAATGAAAATAATCTATTTTTTCTGAGATTTCGAGAAATAATTTAGAAAATTGAACACTACAATTTCGGGGAGGTTTCTGAGTCCATTTTGTCTTAAGTTTTTTTATGTGCGACGAACCGGGACTGTGGCAAGTCAGACATTACATAAAGTTGGTGGATAGGTTTAGAAATTGGATTTTCGTCAAATAGTTTACATTCAAAAACTAGATTGCAAATTTGCAGCGAGAAAAGTAATTACGACTGACATTCATTTCATTTGACTCAGCGTTTCAAAATTGACGAGAATTTTGTGAAATTTATAACAAGATTAACTCTATTAATTCAGTAAGAATTAGGCTGGTTTCAGAGCGACGCGTCTCGGCAGCGCTGCCCAGCCGCGCGCGCCTCGCATTACACTAGATTGTATGTAGCGTTTCATAGTGACGTGTCTTGGGCCGCGTCTCGGCCGCGCCGCGGTCGGATCTCCTTCGATTGCCAGTAGCGTCGACTTGCAATCTTTTAAGACGTCGTTGTTGCACTCTTTTCCATATAACGTATATACCTAATATAGTGATTACGTTTGCTGGCATAATGATTCTCTGCACTCGACCGTACACCACAACGAAACGCGCGCGTCTGAATGTCGTTTCACAGCGCCCGAGCAGCGCGCGCCTGGGCAGCGCTGCTGAGACGCGCCGCTCTGAAACCAGCCTTAGTTGTACCGAGTAGAAGGGACCTCCGACTAGTGAAAGTAGTTATCGAGTTACAGTAGTTTACAGAATCGCATATACAGGGTGTAAGGGACGGTGTCACGAAAACTTTGCAGGCGTGATCAGACCATGAAACTGAATAACTTTTTCTACGGGGTCTATGTTGGGAAAGAAAAAAAAAACCGAGTTCCTATGCAAAGTGAGCATGCAGCTGACCGGGAATTTGGTATGGAAGGTCGAAAAAATTTACACGCTTAACAACATAGCCCCCGCAGAAATAGTTGTTCAGTTTCATGGTTTGATCACGCCTGCAAAATTTTCATTACACCGTCTCTTACACCCTGCATAATTATAAACTGAATAGAAAAAATTGCTATTCTTATTTATTTTGCAGTCGTGTAATAAATATAAATGACTCGACACAAATGGAGTATGCCCGATAAGCCAACTTGCTCTTTTCGCCGCTCGGCGCATATCGCCAACTCGCTTTTCGCCCACTTGCGTGTTTAGCCCAATTCAGCAATCTGCCACCTGTGACTATCATGATGTACAGTGAACGTAAAAAGTCTTGCTTATTGCCTGTAAAAAGCTTGATTTATCTGACACACTTCTTTTTTTTCAAAGTAACTACTAGGATAAAAAGTTTTTAATCTGTTCGTTTAGATCAAGTCGGCAAACTCATTGCCAGACGATTAGCATTTTCCTTGAATAGAAAGAATACTTTTGCCGTGTGATGCCAGCTCGGAATAGCATCACCCCATTTCTTCCCGCGGGTATTGTAAAAGCCGACTAAGGGACTCGAGAGTTTCATGTGTATTACAACTTTAGGCGACCGGCTGACAACTTATCACTACAGTTATAAGTACACGAATCATCTGAAAGGGCCCTTAAAACTTGTCAGACGTGACGACAATATATATATATATATATATATTTTATGTAATAGGCCCGCATTAGTCTGCCATCTCACCTGGTGGTAAGTGGAGATGCAGACGAAGATGGTACATGCTTGCCTAGATAATGCCTATTCACTCTTGCCTTAAAAAGGCCCAAGTTATATTGTTCCGGAAAAAGATCCGCCGGCAGGGAATTCCACTCTTTAGCCGTACGCATGATAAAAGTTGAAGCGAAACGCTTAGTGCGGATCAGAGGTATATCTACAACATAAGGGTGGAACCCCAGTCGGCGCCTCGATCCCCGGAGATGGAATGGGGAAGGGGGTATCAGGTCGTGGAGTGATTGAGGACACTCTCCGAAATGTATCCTATAGAATACCGACATGCATGCTACTTTACGACGGTGTTCAAGGCTCTGCAACTTAGTCTCAACCAGTGCTTCGTCTGCTATGAGCTTCTTGGCGCGTTTTTCAATGGAGTCTAAGGTGGCCAGTTGGTATTTGGCAGATCCATCCCAAAGGTGGCAGCAATACTCCATGCAAGATCGAACTTGAGCTTGATATAGTTGTAGAAGCTGTTCTGGTGCAAAGTAGCGCCTAACCTTTGAGAGGATAACAAGCTTTTTTGCTGCAGTCGTGGCCAATATCCATAATTTTACGTACTTTTACGATCTGCCTAACCGGCAAAGGATAAAGGCGTGATTTTGCGGAACGTGTGAGTGTCGAAAACAACGCCTGTTTTCCAGGAATCACGAAAATTGGAAGCGAAATTTAAACAAAGTCGTATTCGCATTTCACTCCATATTTGTCAGTCATAAATAACATAATTACGTGTTTGAGGGTAGAAGTTCGTGTGAAATCTCCGAGGGAAGCGTTTCAATCAACGCCATTGTGTGTTATGATGAGTAGGAAGAATAAAAGCAATATAGGAGCTCTATTTCTGAAATGTAATAATTTGATTCCATGCACGTGTCCCGACTGGTCTAACCACACGTTTTTAAACTATCACTTGATGACTTTATGGCCAATGTGTGAATTTACTACAGCATATGGGAATTCAATGCCGTGTGATGCCGGCTTAGAATAGCATCACCTCACATCCTTCCCGAGGGTGATGTAACAAGCGACTAATAAGACTCGAGAGTATTGGTGTATTACAATTTTTAGGCGACAAGCTGACAACCTGTCACTATAATGATATACAATGTTTTCTGAAACAACATTGGAAAACAATCCTCAAAATGTCAGACGTGGCGATAGCGACCGTATGCTTACGGCCGTTAATGCTGTCTACCCCACAAAGGATTGAGGCGTGAAATATGTAAGTATGTATGATTCCATGCACGTATCCCGATTGGTCTAACCACACGTTTTTAAACTATCACTTGATGACTTTATGGCCCACGTGTGAATTTATTTGCCGTGTGATTCCGGCTTAGAATAGCATCAACCCATTTCTTCCCGCGGGTGTTGTAAACGGCAACTAAGGGACTCGAGGGTTTCATGTGTATTACAATTTTAGGCGAAAAGCTGACAACTTGTCACTACAGTGATACACAAATCATCTAAAAGGGCCCTCAATACTTGTCAGACGTGGCGATAACGCTCTACCTACCCTGCAAGGGATAAACGCGTGATCTGTGTATGCATGTATGTGTGAATTTACTACGGTATATAGAATCCAGAGGTAAGGTAAAATTTGAGATATAAGCATAATAAGTGGTAGATTTTCGTATGAAAGAAAAACGAACGTTTCGGAAATTAAGCTCGAGGACATTTTATACACAGGATAGAGCAATATAAAAAAAAAACAATATTCCACGTTGTAGCTATTTATGCCCCAATGTTATAAAATCAGCTCTGCACATTTTTTATGAGTTAAACCAGCTCATAAAAGCGAACAATTTTGCCTAAGAAACATGGGGTAATGTTTCACGCTAAGCGCGATGAGTTAAAGGCCCGTGCACCCGTCGCCATTAACTATAATTATGTAAATGGCAAACTCACGGTCCGCACTGTGCACGGGAGTTTACTGCCAAAATTGGCTACAATAGCCATCTCCGGGAGCATCAGCGCCGATGTGATTAGGAGTCGTAGTGGTCGCCATGGCCGAAATCGGTCGGAATGATCATCATCATCATGTTTCACAATTTTTTATCTAGTTAGGTACATATTTTATTAAATTTGATTTGATGACACTCAGTTTTTTTCTTTTTGATACTAAGGAATAAAATGAAGTTCATTTTATTAAGTTAGATAAGGTCACTCAATAAAATTGAGTCACAGAAATAGACTAAAAGAGGTATTTTTATTGCGCTTCTGTGAGAATTATTGTGCAAAATATTTTGATTTATTTTTATTCTTCTCGATTCGACACATGTTTTTTTTTAATTAATCTATCACTTTGTCATCGTAAGGTGGTTCGCTCACTTAACGCACGACGGACCGCTAAAATATCGCAGCCTTCTGTCAGATGCATACTAGAAATGTCAATCCCCATATTAAAACCTTAACGAACAACTTTAAGACTTAGGGATTGACCTTTCTAGTATGGCCTGACAGACTGCTGCGATATTTCAGCGGTCCGTCGTGCGTTAAGTGTGCGATGCGGCTTATAAAACATGAAGGTTTTACACCTATAAGATGTAAAATAACAATTTGTTATGTTCGCTGGCGTAATTATATTTCTTTTCACAATATCAAATGGAACAGATTTGGAAAAAATATACACATACATACATACATACATACACACATCACGCCTCCATCCATTGCGGGGCAGGCAGAGCGTTAACGGCCTAAAAATACGATCGATATCGCCACGTCTGACAAGTATTGAGGGCCCTTTTAGATGTTTCGTGTATGAATATAGTGACAGGTTGTCAGCGTGTCGCCTGAAGTTCAAATACACATGAAACCCGCGATTCCCTTAGTCGCCTCTTACCATACCAAAAATAAAATTCAGTTTGATTGATTGGTTTTACCCCTTGAAATATTTACATACATACATACATATATCATGCCTTTAGCCCTTGCGGGGTAGGCAGAGCGTCAACGGCCGTAAAATACGATCGTTATCGCCACGTCTGACAAATTTTGAGGGCCGTTTCCGATAATTCGTGTATCACTATAGTGACAGGTTGTCGGCCTGTCGCCTAAAAATTGTAATACACATGAAACCCTCGAGTCCCTTAGTCGCCTCTTACGACACCCACGGGAAAGAAACGGGGTGATGCTATTCTAAGCCGGCATCACACGGAAATATTTGCAGTTGATTATTTACCTCCTGTAGGTATTTTGAAAACGTGATCCATTTTAGAAACGTGATATTAAATAAATTGTCTCAAGAAAAGTAGCCTTGAAATTACTATAATAAATAAATTGAACACCCAAAACAAAATGTGTTGGCCGAATATAATTCGGTCTATTCGACCTATTTTCTGTATAGAAAGTTTTTCAGATGAATTATTAGCAGAATTTTTTAACACCTTATATAAGGTACTTACCAAGTTAAGTAAATAAACATTTGTGACAGTCCTCATTCGTTTGTTGCTAGCTAGTGTTGCGATCACCATGCAATTCCCCGATATCGATAACATGAAGATCAGGAAGTACGGTGGCAGGATGAACCGCCACTCGTATGCGTTGCTAGTGCTGTTCCTGACTAGACTAGTGTTGGGCATTGTCGATGTGGTTGTCGTTGCTATTAATTCACGCATTTGCACCAACGAGCTGACGTTATAGAAGCTGGTTGAGTTGTCCTCCATCATGATTTCTTTCGGCATCTGTAACAAGAAATTCCGGTATTAAAATGGAGTAGTCTAATGCCGTGTGATGCCGGCTTAGAATAGCATCACCCCACATCCTTCCCGCGGGTGTCGTAAGAGGCGACTAAGGGACTCGAGGGTATTGGTGTGTTAAAATTTTTAGGCGACAGGCTGACAATCTGTCACTATAGTTGATACACATGTTTTCTGGAGCAACCTTTGAAAACAATCCTCAAAAATGTCAGACGTGGCGATAGCGACCGTATTCTTACGCAAGGGATAAATACACATATGTGTGTGGTCTAATTTAATTGTTTTATTTAGCCGTTCTTTTCGTGTGGGTAACCCAGACGTCCAACGACCCAATGAACCCTAGTGTCAAACTTTTTCAATCGCCTTCTACAAGTAGCAGGTTTCTGATATGGTTGTATTACTACCGCCGCCTAAGTAGTCATAGACAGCAACTGGGACCTATTACCATCCAAAACACGGAACCGTATTGCTTAGGGACTTTCGCCGTGTGATGCTGACTCAGAATATCATCAACCCATATCTTTGTCCTGGGTGTCGTAAGAGGCGACTTGGGGAGGCTCGATGTATATTGCAACTTTAGGCGACAGGCTGACAACCTGTCACTATGGTGATACCGAAATGACCCTCAAACTTTTGTCGGACGTGGCGTAAATAGCCATTTTTACGGCCGTTTATGCTCTGCCTACACCGCAAGGGATACAAGCGTAATTATGTTTGTATGATGTATGCATATAATTCAATATTTTTTTTTATACGGCTTCTGTCTACAGGGACAATTCTGCCCGTGTCAAGGTCAGAAAATATACGTGTTCCATAAAATATGGCCAGATGACCGGTCTCTCTCAACTTACAATACATACAAAAAAAAAACTTAATTCAGTAACCTAGAAATTTCATATCTACTATCCTTTTTATCGTGCGGGACAGCTAGTTGTCTCACTATGTGTAAAAGGATATTGGACGTAAGTTTGAACAGTTTTATATCAAAGCCATATTACATATAATAATTTAATATTATATATTTACCTATCTTTACTCTCCAGGGCATTTCAAAAGCAACGCCTACATAAAAACATATTCTCTAAGCAGTTATTTGCTTGTAACAAAGAGTCGTAAATTAGGTCTCTTGAAATTCTAAGGATTGTAATATTACGCAGAATTAGAGCGAGGACGTTATAATTTACTTGCGGACGTCTTTTAGGACGACATGGTAACAAAGCTTTTTTGTTAGAGTGACTAGAATGTAGCTTTTTTCGGGTTCCGTCCCCGAATAGGGGCCTAGGTATTATGTCTATGCAGGCGTAGGCTAAAATTTTCACGATAAAGCTTACTTAAGAAAGAAAGAAAGAAAAAATGTTTACAGTGATACACCAGTAAAAAAAAAAATTATAAACAAAAGGGGAAACAAAATGGTATCCGCTCAGCTAATGCTTTAAAAGTACTTGTACAGCACTCTCAAAGCGCTGGTCTTCCGCGGAACCAGATTTATAACAACAATACCTAATTCACAATTTAATAATACCCCTTAACTGCTGTCGACGCAGTCCTATCGCAGCGTCCTCCGTCGAGTGCGGTTTTAGTATGGAGAGTGACGTTTCTAGTATGAATTACACAGACCGCTGCGATATTTTATCGCTCCGTCGTGCGTCAAGTGTGCGATCCGCCTATCACTGTTAATCCAAGCCTCGAATTGGGCTGTCGGAATGTTTGAAATGAGGCAATTCTGGATCGCCAACCGACAGACAGCCGGCCTAGTCTGTTTAACGCGTGGGATGAAAGTGACAAAGCCCTAAATTTGTCCTTTTCAAATTTGATCCTTCGGTCATACTTCGGCTTAGAATAAACATTATTTGTTTGAGAATTTACATTGACAATTAACCACCTATAGCGAATATAAAACGGATCACACTTCACGACGGAGCGATAAAATATCGCAGCGGTCTGTGAGATGCATACTAGTTTCTAGAAACGTCACTCTCCATACTAAAACCGCACTCGACGGACGAGGCTGCGATAGCGCTGCGTCGATATCGGTTGAGCGATTTTAGTACGGGATAGACATTTCTAGTATGGATCTGACAGACCGCTGCGATGTTTTAGCGCTCCGTCGTGCGTTAAGTGAAATGAAATGCTCACTTTTCGATTCAGGTGCTGCTAGAACTATCAAAAAACCTTTTAGCTTACAATAATTTAAGACGAGATTCTTACCGCGATACATTTTTGATGAATTGTCCGATACTTCAACCTAGTTACATAGGCCATGAACTCAAAACAACTGATGTTTGTCGGGTGGGTAGATAGGTGGAGACTTTATTTTGATCGACAGAATCGTAGGAAGAGGGTATTCAGAAATGCGTACCTATAAAAATTGAAATCTCCGTCTACCAACCCGAAAAATATCAGTTGTTCCGTGATCTTGGCCTATGTAACTAGGTTGAAATAGCGGAAAATTCGTTAAATTGTATCTCGGTAAGAATCCCGTCTTAAAATATTGTGAGTCAGTGTATGACCGCGAAAATTTGAAACAACATTTATCTTTTCGTCATCGATTTAGGTGGTTCTCACTTTTAACGCTTTTTTGAGCGGTATTTCAGCGCATCCGTTTTAGTATGAATCTGTCTGACAGATGCATACTAAAAACGTCTTTACTGCTTCTAAATACGGATGCCTCAGACATGTCCAACGCAGACACCTGCGTTGTTTAACAGGTGGATCCATTACGCTAGTGTATGTGTTGCGTTACCTGCGTCAGTCATCTGTTTTTATTATGGGCAATGACGTTTTTAGTATTTGACTGACGAATGCGTTAAGTGTGAAATACACCTTACTGCTAGTTACACACACACACGCACACACACACACACACACACACACACACACACACACAAATCACGCCACACAGTCGCAAAGTTACGGTCGTTGTCGCCACGTCTGACAAGTATTGAGGGCACCTTCAGATGATTCGTGTATCACTGTAGTGACAGGTTGTCAGCCTGTCGCCTAGAGTTGTATACGTGCTAATACACATGAAACCCTCGAGCCCCTTAGTTGGTTCTTACAACACCCGCGGGAAAAATTGGGGTGATGCTATTCTATGCCGGCATCACACGGCAATCACTGCTAGTTATAGAGGCTATTATTAAATTATAATCAGTAATATAATAATTATACGGAATAATTATTATGATAGGATAGGGAATAGTGTAATTAGAGAACGTTGTGGCGTGAAAGAGGATATAGTGACAGGGAGGAAAAGGGGATTCCTAAGTGGTTGGGTCATCTTGAGAGAATGAATAAAAGGAGATTAACGAAAGAGATATATAAGGCGAGTGTTAGTGGAAATTTTGAGAGAGGAAGGCCGCGAAGAACCTACCTGGACCAAATAGGACGTTTTTAAGAAAGGTCAGGTCAGAAGTACCCTAAACCGACGAGCGTGCATAAAAAGGCTTCTTCTTCTTTTCGTGTGGGACACCGAATCGTCCAACGACCCGATGAAAAGGCTGATGAATGTAGAAGCGAAAGAAGTATGCCAGGATCGTAACAAGTGGAAGAAAATAGTCTCTGCCTACACCAACGAGAAAGAGACGTGATTTATTTATTTATCAGCATACAAAATACGCAGCTGAGATGAGCTTTTTTGCAAACTTTTTTTATGTATTAAGTTCCGGTCACTATTCCGATGGTGGGTATGGTGGCCTTGGACCAAATCTGGGGGTCAAAGAAAGCTGAGAGCAAGTCAAATATGACAACTGTATTGTCATAAACATGCAAATACAGTTTATGGGAAAAAAAATAATTGCGGAATAGGTACTTTTAATGCACACCACTATACTTACTGGCGCGAGCCAGTATTTATTTTGTGTACCTATAATCTACATACAAGGGCGAGATTGTAATAGGGTTGATAAGGAAGCTGTTATGAGGAAGAGGAAGCGGAATAGGAAGTAACAAGCCGAAACTTGAAGATGCGGATGGGAATTTCTTTATGAGGAAGGGGATCTTCTTCTTCATCGAATCGATGGGCAACAATTACATTCTATTGGACCAGTATTCGGCCACACTGATTGCCTTGGGGTTAGGGGATGCAGATGAGGAAGCTTTCGAAAGAGACAAAAAAGGCATGAAAAAGAATTATTTTAATTTTTGATTAAGTACGAATACTTTCGTTTACACTGTACGTACACATAAACTATGAGGATAAGCATTTTCTTAATCTGTGAGGATGCAGAAGTCGAAGAAGAATTTTAAACATTCTTTTATGTGGAAGCGGTAGCGGATGAGAAACTGCAAAAATTGCGGAACTTCCGTATTATGAGGATACGAAAGTGGAATCCTCATCAACACGATCATTGTAAAATGAGTGAAGCTAAAATTAAATTTGAATTCGTGTCCTTCATGGCCTACTTTTGAACGTTAGATTTCAAGATTTCAATCGTTTATTCCCAAGTAGATTCACAATTAATGCTTTTATAATGTCAGTAAGTTACAATATAATACTGTCACTGAATAAATGAAATTAGTCATTATATAAAATAAGGTAACCGACCCCGACAGAGAACGGTGAGTCATTATAACAATTTTATGTTTCTAGTGGAAACGCAGCACAAGTGTAAAAATATAAAAAATAAAGGCACTGCCTCGGGACTGGTTGCTCCGACAACATAAATAAATCACGCCTTATCCCATGTAATCGCCACGTCTAACAAGTATTAAGGGCCCTTTCAGATGATTCGTGTATCACTGTAGTGACAGGTTGTCAGCCTGTCGCCAAAAATTGTAATACACATGAATCCCCCGAGTCCCTTAGTTGCCTTTTACAACACCCGCGGGAAGAAATGGGGTGGTGCTATTAAGCCGGCATCACACGGCGTTACTTTACTCCGACAACATGGTACAGAACATCCATCAAAAGTCTTAGGTAGGTATATAAAACATTTCAGGAGTTAGATAAGTAAGTTGGACGTTTGTCGAGTTGAAAGCAATACTTATCTACTTACTCCCAAAAAGTTTTTGAAACTCGGTGTCAAAATTTTGAAATATTCAATAGCATTTTGCGTGCACCCCTAGACGTCTACAAATGGCATGACTATATTAAATTACTGACTTATTTTATGAAACAACTTGCCCCAAAAAACATGGGACGAGATAAGGAATCAAAATAAAATTTAGGCAAAACGAACCGGCCAACCAAGCCAACAAAATCAATTTATATTTCTTTGGAGAAAGTTAATCCTAAGACCAGCCGGACGAGTTTTTGGTCCTATTATCATCGTCATCATCATTTCAGCCGGAAGACGTCCACTGCTGAACATAGGCCTACCCCAAAGATTTCCAAAGTGAACGATCCTGCGCAACTTGTATCCACTGGCGTTCAGCGATCTTCACCAGATCATCTGTCCACCTTGTGGGGGCTATCCAACGCCACGTCTTCCGACCCGTGGCCGCCATTCGAGAACCTTTCTCCCTAATCGGTTATCGGTTCGTCGAGCTATGTATCATCGGTCCTATATTCAATTATCGGTTATATCTAGCATAGGTCCTATATTATTCTGTTATTTTAGTAGTATTACTATAAAAGTTTATGTAATTGTCGTATAATAGTTGGCATAAGAATTGCGGCGGGTGTGATAATAGTTTGACACGAGCAGTATAATGCCTAATTTATATGCAGTTGCATACACTATTTTATCTTAATTTGTTTTATATTATTTTCTTGATTGGACGACGCCGCATCATCATCGTGATCAGGCGGCGTGGAAATGTCTTTATCGTTACCACTTTCTTGATATTTTATCGTAAAATATGGGAAAAAACAACAGAGATGACATAGCACGGATGACATAGGTATGTGGTGGAAAATGGCGGCATATTTGAGTTTTGTTGTGGCACAGATAGTATTACGCGACAAGTCGTATCAACGTTTCATTTAGTCCTTAAATTTTACTTAAAAGTAATTTTAGGTATTTTCTTCAATTCTACAGGTCTTCAGTACAAAAGTACATTTTATAGGATGTACGTTTTAAAAGTACAACTCGCTTGCGGCTATGTGATAAATAGCCACTCACGCTCTTGTGCCCCTATTATACGGATTTGAATCTGTAATACGAACGAAAAGGAACTATAGTCTGTAAAATATAGAATGATCCCTGTGACGTTTGTGACCTTGGAGCAAATGCTATGACTTAAGGTCCATTTTCCTAGTAAACAAAGAAAAGTGGACCTTATGTCATAGCATTTGCCCTAAGGTCACAAACGTCACAGGGGTTATCCTATATTCTACCGACCATAGTGTAGATAAAAGGTTATTATTCACTAGTCGTATGTGGCATCACATACCGTTCCAAGTGAACCCTGACAGATTTATGTGTCTAACAAAAATCGATAGTCAAATCGCTGGCTCGGGTCGCCGGATGTGACCAAAAAGCCTTTAGGTAGATAAATGGCGGCGAACTAAAATTACAGTCCCTTGTGCCCACAATGGACTTAGCTGAAAAGGGCAGAAGGTTTCCGTAAAACGAATGGAAGGACATAAAACTTTTTAAGTACTGGCAAACCCCGCTTTAGGGCCTTTCTCCACTTATCCGGCATCCGTCATTTGCCGGTCCGTCAATTTCCGATCCGATTTATAAATCTTTTACACTACTGTACATGCTTTTTCACTCTTCCGGCATCCGGCATTTATCGATCCGGGCATTTTCCAAACCGAAATTAGGATTCTGACGGTCCAAAGTGACAGACGTACAAAAAGTATACATATCAAAGGCACTCTTTGAACTCTACCATGACGTCATTCTACTGTCCGTCTTACCGTTCTTACCGAATAGGCGGAAAAGCATCATTCGGCAGTCGAATACTGTCGGAAGGCTACGTTCGACATCCGGCAGCCGGACCGGATAAGTGGAGAAACGCTGTAACGCGACTCGTTTTTGGTTTATTTACTCTAAAATAAATGACGGCGATATTCAAAATTGTTTTAAACCACTGCTTTGTTATACTTAAAAGGGGTTTTGAACAATTATTCATATGGACGTGGATTTTTATTGAGTAATTAAACCAAAAACGCTTAAAGCAGGGTAATTACTTGTACAAATACCAAATGGTACGAATTTTCGTATGGCAACACAATTAGATGTGAGATCCGGCGATGTAATACGAAAATAACTCATAATAATATTATTGTTTCTGCGATTAATGAATTAATTTTATTCAGAAAGTGTTAAGTTAGGTTTATACATGTATATAGAGGTAAATATTTATAAGTACACCCTGGGGGAGGTCTACATCCAGCAGTGAAGACGGCATTTTATATATTTTTTCAACATTAGTTTACTTAAATAACCATTTTGTAACCTGCGTGGGAGATTTTGTAAGCTGCGTGGGTATTTTGCCCACGCGGATAAAAAACTTATTTATAAATAACTCTGCTCCCTATTTGTTTCCTCTAATTAAAACTATTTTCTTATAAGCTCGACAATATCGCTAATAAACTAGAAAATGATGGATTCCTAAGTGTTTCGATTCCAGACTAAATCGTAACCCACGTAGCTTAGATGCAAGAGTAGAAGACAAGTGTGACGCAACATTTTTGACGAATATTTTTAAATCTGAGCACTAAAGTGCCCACCCATACTACTATATTATTGTGGTATAACTTAATGATTTGAGGCACAAAACCTCCCCTGCTTTTCGTTCTAAATCTTAGGACTATCGCAGCGTCGTCCGTCGAGTGCGGTTTTTTTATGGGGAC
Organism: Keiferia lycopersicella; assembly: GCA_029255805.1. NCBI lineage: Eukaryota > Metazoa > Arthropoda > Insecta > Lepidoptera > Gelechiidae > Keiferia > Keiferia lycopersicella. Next base: position 3,472,392 of record JARACZ010000018.1, read on the forward strand.
GTTTCTAGTATGGATCTGAAAGACCGCTGCGATATTTTAGCGGTCTGTCGTGCGTTAAGTGTTTGAAGCGCCTTAGAAGTTTATGACTGAATTCACTATGCCCGGGCGGAGAGACCGAAATCGTGTGACCGACACATGATCAAGTTTATTTTTTAAAACACACAGAAAATATTTTTTTTATTGTCATTTAGGTAATACATCAATTCAAGACAATTATTTTAAAATACAATACATACTTACAAAGTTGAAGAAAATTAGCAAAATTATCATTTGTAAAAAGCTAGTGCGCGGTGTGACACGCGGAAAACACTCAAAATTCCCGTCGCACACACAAATCACGCCTTTATGTCTAGCTGGATAGGCAGAGCGTTAACGGTCGTAAAATTACAGTCGTTATCGCCACGTCTGACATGTATTGAGGGCCTCTTCAGATGATTCGTGTATCACTGTAGTGAAAGGTTGTCAGCCTGTCGCCTAAAGTTGTAATACACATTAAACCCTCGAGTCCCTCAGTTGCCTCTTACAACAGCCAGTGGAAGAACTGGGGTGATGCTATTCTATGCCGGCACCACACGGCAATTTCCAAAAAACTTTCACGGCAAAATTCCCGTCGCAGTGGTGACTAACGGCAAAGCTACAAGCGTCTGAGAGGTTAAGGCCAAAAAATACTGCAGAGATAGGTCGGAAGCTGCGAGGAAAGGGTTAAAGATTCTCGTTCGGGTTCATACCTTACGGAAAGGTTGTCAAATTACAGTTCAGTGGGGGAATGTTGCAAGTATTTTAGGCGCTTTTGGACGGGATATGGCCCTGGGGCTGTTTGATTAAATTTGGCGGACCGTGTTGCTGAAAATAAATATAGTTTTTCGATTTTTGACATCGATAGAAAAAATCGTCGACTTTTTAGACTCCTCGTTTTAAAAATAATCAATATCATGCCTGGCTGTTTTTCATAATAAAGTGTTTATCCAGTAAGTATGACCTTTCCTTGTGCCAAAAATAATCGCAACAAAAGCGATGGAGCGCTAAAACATCGCAGCGGTCTTTCAGATCCATACAAGAAATGTCGATCCTCAAAAACCGCTCCATCACTGTCGACGCAGTGCTACCGCAGCGTTGTCCGTCGAATACAGTTTTAGTATGAGGAGTGACGTAGAGTATGGATCTGACAGACCGCTGCGATATTCTAGCGCTCCGTCGTGCGTTAAGAGTGCAGTCCGCCCGAAGGTCCAATTTTAGTTTCATATTTTTTGCCCATCCTTTGCGAAAGGTATTTTGAGTTGTTTCATGTTTGTAATCATAATGCTGTTACATTTGGCATCTAGGTTCTTGTTGATAGTATTTGCCAACACGCAAAATTGTAGTCAATGCACTAAGAAATAAAACTTTTCTAATCTTTAAGGCAGTATTATAGAAGTTTTCTACTATAAAAGTTTAGAACACATATTGGATTTTATTGTTGTTACAAAAGTCGAGAGACTGACGTGAATTGCAGCTTTTCTGCAAAAGATTAAAAATTTCTTTTTCGTGTCAATGATCCTTTAGGTGTACTAGATTTTATTTTGCCCATACTTGGCTACGGTCACCCCATTCTCGTTTGCTACCATTTGCGTTCCCTCGTGTGATCATTTTACTTATGTTTAATTTATTCATAATAAACATAAAGTCCTTTTTAAATTTTTATTTATGCACTGCTCCCGCTGCTCTTCAAGCAATTTCCATTAATATTGTGCGTCAGGGGCACCGAGTAATGGCTAAGGCCGTGCCCTCTAAAGCACAGAAGCACTATGGACACTAGTGTCTGAGTGTTGTGAAAGGCGACTGAAAAATGAATCAAGGTAATGGGCAACAAAGTTCCCTGTGAATATCACTCTATAGCACCTCATACTCAACATAATCATGAGGCGCCATCTTCAAATTGAATTTCGGAGGTCAGCGTGTAGTAACCCTCATCTTACACTGCGCTCGCAAATTTGCCAGCCAGACGTGGTAAGACAAATACCCCTAAAACAGAGAGGCGCACGTCCAACAGTGAACTATTTCCTATCTTCACGAATAAGCGCCTTCTTCATTTCAACACTTCATTAGTAGTCTACTCACTACATAATAGTAGCTCATTCGGATCGCACGCTTAACGCACGACGGAGCGCTAAAACATCACATCCATACTAGAGATGTCAATCCCCAAACTAAAACCGCTCAACCACTGTCGACGCAGCGCTATCGCAGCGTCGTACGTCGAGTGCGGTTTTAGTATGGGGAGTAAAATTTCTAGTATAGATCTGACAGACCGCTGCGACATTTTAGCGGTCCGTCGTGTGTTAAGTGTGCGATCCGCCTCGTATTCAACCCTAATATTCAATATTGACTTCAAAAACAGACCTTCAGCAATAAGACTGAAGAACTAATGAATGCTAGTTTTGGCAATGTGTGTGTGGGAAGCAAATTGGTAAAGTTCTGATTGGTTCGTACTTCACATCATACCTACATCACTTTACCCTCAGAGATAAATAATATTTCAATGAGAACCCTGCGAGCAAGCAGAATGGTCTGATTGCTGTCTATGATTACTTAAACAGCGGTCGTAACCATGTCAGAAGCCTGCTACTTGTAGAAGGCGGTTAAAAAATTCTGACACCAGGGTTCACTTGGTCGTTGGACGACTTCGTGTCCCACACGAAAAGAGAGAGAGCAGACTGGAGCTATGAGAAATGGTCGCCATAAAATTTTAATTGAAACGCAATCGAATCCATACATACCCAGTATGAGAGAAAATTCAATTTTTATTCTGATTAATGCATATTTATCTCTTCTTCTGTTGTTATGAATACCGTTTCGAACACACACAGCACAGTTTTTGAATCTCTAACTAATAGTTAATACTTCTTCTCCTTCTTCTTTTCGTGTGGGACACCGAATCGTCCAACGACCCGATAACCCTAGTGTCAGAATTTTTCAACCGCCTTCTATAAGTAGCAGGCTTCTGACATGGTTGTGTAACGACCGCCGTCTAAGTGATCATAGACAGCAACCGGGACCTACGGCTTAACGTGTCATCCGAAACACGGAACCATATTACTTACGGACAATCGGGTGGTTCAGCCCGCAATGTCCTAACCAGACTGGAAACACATTCACAAAGTGATAAATATCAACTTTGTGAGTGACCCACCGAGAATCGAACCCGGAACCTTCTGCGTCAGAGGCAGTCGCACTACCACTGCGTCACATCGGTCGTCGTATTTATAAAGTATGCTTATGGCCGCTGACATACTTTTTGTAACGATCGGCGGCGTCTAAGTTATGAAACAGGTGATGAATCAAACCTGGAACCTTCTCTTTTTCTTACAAGTCAAATTGAGACTAGTTTTTCACAGCTTCCATCTAGTTGTTCATAAGCTCATTATTGAAAATATTCTGAATCTGCGGATAACATTACTAAGTACTTTGCAAACTTCATAAATGCTGTAAAAGCGTAAAATATGCCAGCATTGAAAAGTTGTTTTGACACGTAATAATATTTTAAGTACTAAAGTGTCTAAGCTATGACCTTTGAGTAATTATACACAATCAAGGCTATAGACTGCCTGTATTGATGAAGTATCTAATCTTAGGGATGAAACTAAGGATAAGCTTAGATTTCGATGTTTTGAGGAAATAACAACAAGGGCCTATCTTCTACTCTAAATACATACATATAGCACGCCTTTATGCCTACCGGGTTAGGCAGAGCGTTCACGACCGTATTTTTACGGTATTTTATAGCCTTTTTTTACGGTATTTTTCTTCTGCAAACCTTTGAGGGCCGATTCAGAAGAATAATGTATCTCTATAGTAGCAGGTTGTCAGCCTGTCGCCTGAAATTGTAATACACGTGGCACCCTCGAGTCCCTTAGTCGCCTCATACGACCATATGAGGTGATTGTATTCTAAGCCGGCATCACACGGCAATGCCTATCTTTTAAGTCTTATAAACAATCCAAGTAAGTGGTTCCTTCAGTCTGAAGTCTGTTTTTTATTATAAATTCATTCATTCATTCATATATCACGCCTTTATCTCTTGAAGAGTAGGCAGAGCGTTAACGGTCGTAAGAATACGGTCGCTATCGCCACGTCTGACATTTTTGAGGAATGTTTTCCAAGGTAGTTTCAGAAAACATTTGTATCACTGTAAGGTAAGGTTGTCAGGCTGTCGCCTAAAAATTGTGATGATACACCAATACTCTCGAATCCCTTCGTCGCCTCTTACGACACCCGCGGGAAGGATGTAGGGTGATGCTATTCTAATTCTTCTATTAAATTCATTTTTTTCTAGTTCTTTTTTTTCTGGCCGTTCGTTGCCCGCCCCCGCGCCGCTGTTTCCGAAAGCCGGTCCATTTGAACGTATGCAAAATATTCTGCCGCTGCCGCTCCGCTGCCCGCAAAATTCATGACCGAGGCCTAACCTTAGCGAGGGAGGACTCTGTACGATATAATCTAATCTTTATTTATTACCTACCTACTCTATTTTCTCTCATCTCTCATTTTCTGTAATTGGTACTTAGGTTCGCCGTTGAAAATCGAATAAATAAACTGAAAATTGAAAATTTATTTAAAGGTAGACCACCTATCAAAATTTATTTCAAGGCAGTCTGAAAGAGATCGCTTTGTGCACTTTTTATATTTCGAACAGAACGAGAGAACGTTCTACTCATAAAACTCAACAACTTTCGTTAGGATTTTTTTCCGACATGTGAAAATGAAAGTTAGGACTTCCCATACAAAATAAGTAGGTACCTTATGAGTAGAAACAAGCCGTTCCTAGTTAATCCAATATACGTATTTTTTTTTAACGTACCTACATCGCTTCTTACCTTATTTTAATTGAATATTTGACCAAGAATTTTCCCCGAAATCTTGTTAATTTTCTCAAAATACCTTTGAAGTGGGCAAATAAAGACGTATCACACATTTCGTAAGAAATCTCATTAATTCCTGTCAAGGCGAATCGCACACTTAACGCACGACGGAATGCTAAAACTACGCAGCTGTCTGTCAAACCCATATTAGAAATGTCAATCCCCTCAATATACTAAAACCGCTCAACCGCTGTTGACGCAGCGTTATCGCAGCGTCGTCCGTTGGGTGCGGCTTTAGTATAGGGAGTGAAGTTTCTTGTATGGATCTGACAGACCACTGCGATACTTTAGTGCTATTCGCCTAACACATTGAAAGTCGAAAAAGGACATACTTTCACAGGATCTAAGGTATATTTAGTATGGACTAAAACAGGTTTGAATGTTTGTAATATTTCTTCGTTTTGTTTTCAAAATAAGCAATATGCTAAAACTATAGGCCATTATGTAAAAAGAAAATAAGAAATCGTAAATTTTACAAGCGTCCACCGGGACGCGAACCCGGCCTGCGTAGGGTAGCGGCCCACTGCTCTACCACTAGTAAGTAAATACAACTACTAGATGTCGCTAGATCGTCGCTTCAAGAGATCGAGAAATTGACAAGGCAATCGGTGCGTCGATAGCTCAGTGGTAAAATAGTGGTCCAATATCTCACGCGGCCCGGGTTCAATTCCCGGTCGACAATTCTCAATTTTTCGATTTCATTTTTTCATTAATGAGAACAATATAGCACTTTGAGATCCCAATAAATTACGTAAAAATATCTAAATCCGCCGAATAATAAGTAACTGCCTCTAATTAATCTTAAAAAACAAGGCAATTTATAACTTTTCTTAAACTTTCATGACTCAGTTTTAAATGAGTTTAAACTCGAAAACGCATTTAATTAAACTTTAAAGTTCAATTTTCTTTATAATTAACAAAATCAATTCTCAGTTCTGACTAGTTAACACTTTGCTTTCACTAATCAAAAAAGTTTTGATAAAAAATTAAATTACTTACTTACATAAATCATTAATCCTTGAAATAAATCTTGAAAATCCAATCACACATATACACTTAATAACACTGACACATGTTTATTATTCACATAAAACACCAATAAAAACTTACAAAACAAAGTTTTTAGAACTTTTACACTACAGTATTACGATAAAGTCAGAAGTATGATTTTTACCATTTTAAGATTTAACTACTAGTTAAGTCACTTGATAAAATTTTACTTTATATGAGACTTTTTTTAGTTGAGGAATATAGTAAAGTCTTGACTTTCGTAAGTTCGAAAGCTCCCGCGAGTAACCGGGCACGCAGCGCTTCGAAAGCTCCGCCGAGACTGAGCTTCTGCGAGCCGATCCGACCGGGAAAATACGCATGCCCGGGTTTGTCTGTGCTAACTGTTGTGCGTGCTTTGGGAGTATTACCAGGTCCACGAAGCATCTGAAATTTAATCGTTCTAAGCGGTTGTCTACCTATCATCGTCATGAACAACAATTTAGACAGAAATCATATCGCGAAATATCTATGTGTAAGATTTGTCTAAAGCTATATAAATATATAGCTTCTTCAAGACACATGTCTTGTATCCCTCAAAAACCTCCATGGATCGCAATTTTTGGCCGACTTCAACACCGAACTTAACGGTCCACTACAAATGACTTAAATTTCTGAAAGTATATGGAAAGCAGCATTCTTTGAACCCTTAAATTGTATAACTTCTGTCTATCAGACCGGCATTCATCATTCTCCTCGCCTTATCCCGTTTCTCTGTCGGGTTGGCTACCTTACCTCGGGGATTTGATGTAGAACCAAGTTTTTACCCAGAGCGAATGCCATCTGACCGAACAACGGCAATAAGATCATGTCGAGACAGCAAGCATCTGTCATAAAAATATTACAATGTTACTAAAACTCAATATTTATAAATCTTCTTGTTCATATAGAAGAGACAACTTTTTGTTTAACCAGTGACAAATAATAATTGTGAACAATGTTTGAAAAGATAAATATGTAGGTACCTACTTTATTTTACAATGTTGTTAATATTCTTCGAGATCAAACAAAAAGTTGTAATAATAGTCATAACACCAATATTGTTCATGTAAGTACATTGTAGATTCTCATAAACAATAATTATTGTTAGTTGGTAGGTACGTACTTACACAGAGTATGAAAATTATATTTAATACTTAGGTAACTATGTTATGCACTGATTGCATATTTATCATGCTTAATGTTTGACTGCAATAATAACTTATACAGCGTGTAAAAAAAATTGCTGCAAATGTTTTGAGCGGTGAAGCAGCCCATGAAACTGAACAACTTTCTCCAAGAAACATAGGTCGAAATATGAAAGAAATTTTTAGACCTCCCCTACAAAATGTAGCAGCCGAGCGAGTCAACCTGTATGGGAGGAACAAAAATTTTTCTCAAATTTCGACCTATGTTCCTTGGGGAAAGTTGTTCAGTTTCATGGGCTGATTCACCCCTTAAAATATTTGCAGATATTTTTCTACACCCTTTATTATACCTAACTATAACTACATAGATAGACAAGTGCTGTGAATAAATGGTGTTACCGTTTTTGCTCTTACCGTGAAGAAAAAACATCGTAATGAAACTAGAATTCAAATAAAATTTGAATTCAGATGATATTTGAATGTGACTTAACCTAAGATTCGGGCCAGGTTAGCCTTCGGGTTGCAGAGGTCAGATGGCAGTCGCTCTGTGTAAAAACTTCGTGTCACGTCAAATCCCCTTAGATTAGGTAGCCGACCCCGACAGAGAACCGGAAAAGAACAAATGATGACCGTTGAATTTTGTTCAATTTTCTTCTTGCTTTTATACACTTACTAAGGTACATAATATGTATATTCTTTTAATAATATACATGGCACCATGGAGTGACGACAGATGTAGGACGTGTAAGGGATTAATTTATTTCCTTCTTCTTTCTTGTTTTTATGTCATACGCCGAGTCGTCTAATGACTCGATCAGCCACTTAATATTATGTTATTAGTCCTGGCAACACAATATTATGTCAGGAAACGACAAAAAGAATCGATTTTTTGCGGATATAAAAAAAAAATGATATTTATTAATTAACTGACTTCAAAAAAGGAGGTTCTCAGTTTGACGTATCGCGCGTTCGGTTGAATCAATTCTGATGCGTTTTTCAGAAAAGTATTAGTCAGACTTAGAAGAAGGTTTTAGGCATATTAAGCGACAAAAAAAATGGAGATTCGCACTTTTTACGTTCGTTGAAGTCGGTTAAAAACCATTATTTATCTGAAATTGTATAATTTTCTCTTATTTTTTTTTCTTCTCTATATTGTATTATCTATTATATCTGTTTCTTTCTTCGTATTGCATATTATCCTATCATCCACAGCTAAGATATTGTATTAGTTTATTTCAATGTATTTGTTAGTATATTAAGTTTTTGTTTACAGAATTATTTGTGTATTGCTATGTAAAATTGTTTATGTATTATATTGTTATTTATTTAGTATGTACTATTAGGTAACATTTGCACTATCCCGCTTCCATAATCGCACTCTCTCTTTCACCCTAAGGTTGCCTGGTAGAGAATGCTGCCTAGCATTAAGGCCGCCTTATATCCTTTATTTTTGTTTTCTACATGTTGTTACTTTTTTGTGCAATAAAGAATTTTGTTATGTAATGTTGTTATGTTATCTTTTTAAAAAAATTAGGTATTTGCATTAAGCAATTTATTTTGTTGCATTTATGGAGCACCGTGGAAAATGAGAGCAAAGTAAGGGTAAATAGTATGACTTTGTAATGAAAGTCTGTAAATCCTTTGTGTCACTTGTCACTTAAGTATTCTCATTAGTAAACAGTAAACAGTCACGCTTCACGTTTTTGTTTCCTTTGTAACACAACATTTCCATAGCATTTAATAGACAGATAATTCAAAATGAAATGAATAGTGTTTACATCGTCGCTTCAGGCGGATCGCACACTTGACGCACAACGGAGCGCTAAAACTTCGCAGCAATCTGTCAGATTCATACCAGAAATGTCAATCCCCATACTAAAATCGCTCAACCGGTGTAGACGCAGCATTATCGCAGGATTGTCCCTTGAGTGTGGTTTTAGTATGGGGAGTGACGTTTCTAGTATAGATCTAACGGACCGCTGCGATATTCTTGCGCTCCGTCGTGCGTCAAGTGTGCGATCCACCTTAATTTCAAAGATGTATTATAATTTCAAGAAATTGAAATAAGTAGGTCGTCAATATTCTAAATAGAATGGAGCTCATTTTGGAAAATTTGGGCTTATTAGATTTCAACATTTCAATCGTTTATTTCCAAGTAGATTCACAACAAATACTTTTAGAATGTCAGTTAATTAGAATACAATACTGTCACTGAATAAATCCTACTAATATTAGAAATGCGAAAGTTTGTATTTTTGTAAATCTTTCACGCTAAAACTACTGAATCGATTTTCATGAAAATTGGTACACAGATAGAAGTTAACTTGGTTCAACACATAAGACAGTTGTTATCCAGAAAAAATATTCCGATGGGATGCTACGGGATTAAAACTGACATATATGCGGGCGGAGCCGCGGGCGTTCACTAGTATTATTATAAATCAAATATAGTGTGGTACCACATGCCAGATTTTCCCCAAAAATTTGATCTTTACAGGAAAATCTTTAAGCTCTACAAGTAAAAACTGAACCGATTTTATTTTTCAACAGCTATCCTAAAGTACTCGTACCAAAGATCAAACTTTAATAAAAAATTCGACCTTTCCAAAAACAGAAAACAGCTGACCCAACAATTTTTTATGGATGGTATTTTTTAAAGATGTTTGGACCTTTATTGTTATGTGAAAATTGGTCAGTTTGAACTGTGAAGCTAAGCGTTTTCCGGAAAGTCATCGCTCTGTACCACCCTGTATTTATCAAACCTAGTCATATTTTATTTTAAACTTAATCTTATTGACAGCGCATTAACTATGATTCAGTTCATTATAGCTACGACCTTATATATAGTGTTAGGGTTTCCCATAGTAAATGCAGTCAGCGGACCGCGAGTTTGTATGAATTTTTTGTCGTTTCGTGACCCTTGACGAAAGTTGTTCAGTCATGGTCTTGTTGCAATCTTTTAGTATTCGGAGGTCTGTCCCTTACACCCGGTATAGTTTTTTTTTCTTTTTTTACGATTTATTGTACACAGAACAGTAAAGAGACAAACACATGAAAAATACAGACACAACAGGCACTACAAATACTACGAAAGAAAGATTTAAAATACTGAATCAGCCTTTAAAACAAGACAAAAAACATAGGTCGAAATACTATTGATAAAATTAAAATTCTCTGAAATATAATATTACAGTAAGTATTTCTATAGGTACCTTCTTTTTACGCTTATCTTTGTAAAGGGCCTTTAAAAAACTTTCAGCAGATTCTGTACGTTATCTAATATTGCACAAGCTATATTACATTGAGTTCTATGATTCAATACAAGAGTATGATACTAAAGTATAATCTATTTAATAACATCTAGTAAATTATTTTCTTATCATAATCGTCCATCGAATACGTCATAATCATTTAAACACAGAAAAACTATGTTTTACTCTCTGCTTGTGTTGATTGATGTTAATCTCAGAAATAATGACACACTTTACAAGTTCATTGTCAAGTGACGAACAATATGATGTCGTGCGCTATAATGTGTATAAAGTGGAGAAGTGACAGGAAGTCAGTTATTGCTTAGCCAGTGTTGACTCATTGCGGACGATAGGAAGACAACAATAAGAAACCCAAAAAGCCGTAAAGAACCCGTGAAAATGGCAGTTATGCTGCCTAAAGTCTATTTCTTTGGCATCCTAATCTACTTCTCTTCGGCTGAAGTCCACAACCGCTACTATCCACGCTATCACTTGGCTCCTCCAAAAGGATGGATGAACGACCCAAACGGATTTTGCATCTTCCAAGATGAGTACCATCTGTTTTACCAACACAATCCATTTTCTTCCACCAACTCGACAATCGTCCACTGGGGACATGCTAAAAGCAGTAATCTATTCGACTGGGAGCACCTTCCGTATGCCATGTTTCCCGATGAGGAATATGACCAGTCCGGAGTTTTTTCTGGAAGTGCAATTGTTGACAATGATAAAATGTACATAATGTACACTGCCCACCGTCTAGATCCTGGCAGTACGACAACCTACACAGAACGCCAAGCTCTCGCAACAAGTGATGATGGTGTACATATTGTAAAGTATGAAAATAATCCAGTTATCCGAGGAGACGAGTATCAACCGGATATAAGAGACCCTAAGGTCTGGAAACATGAAGATACTTATTACGTGATATTAGGTAATTCTTTTAATAATCATAATACTGGAAGAGTACTTTTATACAAATCCAAAGATATGAAATCATGGGAACAAGTTTCCGTTTTACTAGAATCAGATGGTTCTCTTGGATACATGTGGGAATGTCCTGACTTCTTTGAACTACAAGGACACTATGTTCTTCTGTTTTCACCTCAAGGAATACCGCCTCATGGTGACAAATATCAAAATATTTTTCAAACTGGTTATATCGTTGGAGACTTTGATTACGAATCGAATCTTTTTACTCCCATTACTGAATTCAGAGAACTTGACCATGGACATGACTTTTATGCTAGTCAGTCTCTTATCGACAAATCTGGTAAAAGGGTTTTTGTAGCCTGGTTTGATATGTGGGAACAAAATTATCCTGAACAAGCAGATGGTTTCAATGGTTTCATGACCATTCCTAGAGTACTTTCACTCACGGAAGACCTTCGTATGCTGCAAAATCCAGTGCCACAGATTGCAAGTGCCACAGGAAAAGAATTACGATCAGGATACGGTGAAAAGGGAGCCTCTGCAGTTCTAGAAGATAAAGCTGGTGAAGTTATAATAATAGCAGCGAGGGATAAAAACTTGGAAGTGATATTAGAAGGTGACAGCGGCCAGTCTGTAACATTGAGCTATAATTACCTGAACGGTACTGTTACTCTTGATCGTGGAGGCGAACATCCTATTCGAAGGACGAGATGGCGACCACGAGATGAGCTGCGTTGGAAGATTTACGTTGATGCTAGTTCAGTAGAACTCTTCTGTGGTGATGGAGAGGTGACTTTCTCAAGCAGATTCTTCCCCGAAGGACCAATAAAAATCCAACTAGGAGATCAATACGAAACCAGAGAATTTACCGTAAATGAAATGAAACGTACTGTGCCTTGTCCATCGTGAATAAATTTGTATATGTCCTTATTTATTTGTTTAGTTGGTATTAATAAAACTAAAAGTGAACTTAAATATTCCTTTCATTACCCAGTTGCATTTGCACTGCACATATTATCGTCCCAGATCTTGTACACAGACCTATTTTGACATAAAAATAAGTACCTACAGCAAAATCAATCTTATCATCGTTGGAATTCATCGCAGTTTGCTATGATTTAGGTTGTCAGATACGCCTGTTAGCAAGAACTGGGGCGATATTTCCCTCAATACATTAAAAAATAACTTCCCTTAGTTTCGATAAAAACTGTGGTATATACCTTTATATCGCATTAACAATAATGTCGGATTTAAGGAATAAATATAGATACTTCTCAGGCCAAGGACAAACTAGCTGGCAAGCAGTAAATTATAGTAGATATTTTATTTAAAAACAATCCGAAATAGATCTTCTCTAATCAACAATCATTCTGTCTAATCATGATTGTTTAATTAAAAAGAGCATACAAGATTACATTAACGTGATTAACCGTGTTATTATAAAATAAGTTAATCATGGTTTTCATGAACATTAAATAATTCAAGTACCTCAAAACGTCGCAGCGGTCTGCCAGATTCATACTAGAAATATCAATTACCATACTAAAACCGCTCAAACGCAGTCGACGCAGCGCTATCGCAGTGTCGTCCGTCGATTGCGGTTTTAATATGAGAAGTGACGTTTCTAGTACCTTTGGATCTGACAGACCGCTGCGATATTTTAGCGTTCCGTCATGCGTGAAGTGTACGGTCTGCTTAACGCACAACGGACCTCTGCGATATTTTAGCGCTCCGTTGTTTGTTAAGTGTGGGAAAGGCCGTAAGGTAGCTATTTCCAGCAATAAAATGATGACGATGAATCTACATCATTTTGAAATCATCATGTCAAATCTCTCGGACATATAAAATTTTAATTTCTAAATTGACTTCCATTTCTAGTACTGCATTATGAGTTTATCTTGTGCATAAATGGCTACATGCTTGACAGGTCAAAAGAGGTATTTTTTAAAACGATCTAAGACTATACTTTATACGAAATACGTTGATGAAATACAGTAAGTATTACGTTATTTATGGCGTCAAAACACTTACTTTTATATTGTTCATCCTTTCAAACTTTGAATATTTCAAAAAACTATGAACGATCTAGCACTGTACTGCTTACTGATCAATATTATTTATTTAAGTTGTCAACCAGAAGGAAGGATATCGCCATCGTGGCTACTACAGTCATGCCCAGGCTGAATGTTTTTAAACATAGTTCACGTTTCCAGATACCGCGGCTATTTAACAATTTGCCAATAGAGTTGAAATCTATCACAAAGTAGACATCTTTTAAAAATAAACTCAAGAATTGGCTTATTAAAAAGTGTTATTATTCAATTGATGAATTTATTAATGACAAAATCAAATGACAGTTTTTAACATAATTCAGTTTGAAATTTAGATTTTAATTTGTGAAGTTATATATTTTTATTTTTATTATTTGACATGTTACTATGATATGACTATTTGCTATTGTTATAATTTTTTATTTTTTGTTTTGAGCTTTTGTTATAATGTTTTGTATTCTTTTTGTTTCTTTTAGATTTATAATGATGTGTAAATATTCAATGTAAAGATATTTTGATGTGAATAAATAAATGGAAATTGAAATTGAAATAGTCTGTAAGTTTAGGTACTTATTTTTTTGTAAACAAACTTTGTACGAAAGTGACACTTCTGAACTGTCAGTTTCATACAAAGTTTGTTTACAAAAAGATAAGTACCTAAACTTACAGACTATAGTAATGTAGTACTTTTGGACAATAGTTTTGCGTACAACTTTTGAATTTTATTAATTACACAGGAAACTAGCGAATTGTGGGGTGGCAAATAAAAACTTTAAATAAATTACTACTTTAACAGCTAAAAAAAGGAAAAAGATGTTTTATACAAAACATACAAGATAATGTAAAGTCTCTTAGATACCTCCTGTACATTTTTAGTTCATCTGTGTTTAATTATAAATGAAAATAATAATTCGAAAAATTTACAAGGGTCGACCAGGAATTGAAACAGGCGTGGTCTTTTAATTTATCTAAGGCTGCCCCCACATTGGGCGTTGGCCGAGCGTACGCGTTTCCTGAGCGTACTGCCGGCGTCGGCGCGGCGCGGACGTCGCGTCAGCGCACCGTCTGCGGGGCGCGGGCTTCGCGTTATACAGCGCCGCGCGGGCGCTGCGTGAACGCCGCGCAGACGCCGCGCTTACGTCGCGTTCCACAGGCGTTCGGCCGCCCGTGTCCCCCGCGCACATTCCCCCCCGCGCCCGCTAGCATCTCAGTTGCGGCCGAACGCCCGTGGAACGCGACGTAAGCGCGGCGTCTGCGCGGCGTTCACGCAGCGCCCGCGCGGCGCTGGACAACGCGAAGCCTGCGCCCCGCAGACGGTGCGCTGACGCGACGTTCGCGCCGCGCCGACGCCGGCAGTACGCTCAGGAAACGCGTACGCTCGGCCAACGCCCAATGTGGGGGCAGCCTAAATTGTTTGTAAAAAAAACCATTTGTTTTGTAAGTAGGTACCCAGATAAATACATTTGGTCACTATGATATTATGAAGCCGAATTATGAAGATATTACTCGTGTTTTATTAAAAAATAACTTACTTAGTATTACCAATTAATACACATTGCAAAGTAGTTATACTGAGCTACATACAAAGTCAAAGTGAGTACTTTGCTTAAAATGGCAATCAGATTATTACAAAACTTTTGTTAGTCGTTCCCTAATCACATGATTACCGCAAAAGTTTCATATGAGTGGAAAACATTTTCCTGGTTTTTATTGTATTATGGTAAGCATAGAAAAATAGGTATATATATATATACGCAAACTTGTTTGATGGTCTGTCAAATATTGTTTTTCATAAAAATATTAGTTAAGATTAAATAAGTTTAGTTAAGTTTAAGTGATAAAGGCGAGGGTTATAAAAAAAACTTAACATTTACCCATTAATTAGTAAAGAGTAAGTAATTTAAGGATAAGAAATACGAGTAATTAAATTAATTAATATAATTAAAAAATAATTTAAAAGATTGTGTGATTATCATTCAGATATTTGTTTTTATTGAAAAAAATAAACAAGAACTAAACAATAAAAAGTAGGTTAGTAAAGTGAGTGAGATAACATAATAAGAAAAATGCTCAATCTCCGAAAAATTATGATGTCACGTATTTTAACTCTTATTCTAGATTTTATCTTCATGCTTTTTAGGTTGTAAAACTGTAAAAGGCATTAATAATGGAAATAAAAAATAAGAAAAAGTTAATTTGGAACGGGAACAGTACGTTTCATATATGTAATAGTCATATCAGTTACCTCAGACCCTTTACCTAAACGTACTGTTACGTTCCCTTCAGGAAAGTATCGACTAGAAAATGTGACCTCTCCCTCGCCACAAAAGAGTTCAATAGAGCTACGATCTAGATATATAAGCCATCTGATTTTGGCAGGATTCCATTCCGTTCTTCGGAAACCATTTTCTCCACCACGATCAACTGTGATTGTTCCATTTGAATGGCTGTAGCTAATAGTCACTGATGATATCAGCCTATCAGTGGGTTCTGACTCAATATGCAATACTAAATCCTGCAAGTCTGCTTCAATCTTAATTTCGGCAACGTTGTTTTTAATTGTAATAGCATCTTTGCTCGTAGCTTTTCCTGATCGCAAGACGGCATCTCTTGCAAATCTTATCTCATCTACCGGCCATTGTAAAATCTTTTTATCCTCAGATAAACTTAATTTTCTAGGCAAAGTCATCAGTCCGGTAGCTCCAGCATCTTCTTCAGGATAATTTTGCTTCCACGTGTTAAACCAGGCTACCACGATTCTTTCACCTTTTATTTCGTGAGTTTGAGTAGCGTAAAAGTCAGTACCATGATCTAATTCAAAGAAATCACTTTCAATGGCAAATTTATTGTTATCGTAATTGAAATTTCCAAATTTGAATCCTGTTTGGTGCCGATTCCTATATTTATCTCCTTGTGGTTTTACTCCTTGAGGGGAAAAAAGTAAAACCCAAGTACCATTCAGCTGAAATAAGTCTGGACATTCCCACATGTACCCGAATTCACCGCTTGAAGAATCGATAACAGATGCAAAATTCCACTGAGTCTTTGTTTCTGCTGTGTATAGAAGAATACGTCCTGCAGTTTGATTATTTTGAGTTATATAAGAGTTTCCTATTGTCATGTAGTATTTTCCATTATGTTTCCAAACTTTTGGATCTCTTAAGTTTGGTTGAAATTCATCCCCTGGAACAATTGGGTTTAGATTGTACTTCTTAAAATTAACGCCATCGTTACTCATGGATAATGCTTGTCGATTTGTATGATCATTTTCTTTAGTACCAAATTTAACTTGTACAGTATAAAACATGTACATCGTGTTGTCTTCAATAATAGCACTGCCAGAGAATACTCCATCTTTATCATAATCTTGATCAGGATACATAGCAATCGGTAAATGTTCCCAATGAAAGAAGTCTTTACTTTTCGCATGACCCCAATGTGCTGTTCCTGGATCATGACTGGAGTTTGGATTGAACTGATAGAAAAGATGTACTTCATCTTGAAAGTAGCTGAACCCATTGGGGTCGTTCATCCAACCATATGGCGGTGCTAAATGGTACCATGGGTAAAATGTATCTTTCACGAGTATTTGAGCACTGCAAATATTTGACGAAAACAGGAAACTGCATAGAAATATGAACAACATGGTTAAACTAGTCGTGAAAGATAGAAAAGTAAAAGACGACAACGAGGTAAAGTAACATTGTGACGCTTTTATATACTTACCTATCTAAATTTAGTTATTTTCAGGGGTCCGTACCCGAAAAAACCTCGGAACACTTATAAGATGTCTTTGTTGCAGGCAGGTAAACTCCTACGTCTGTCTAGGTACTCTTGACATAAAAAAGCGTGGAGGAGAGTTCAAATTAAAACAATTTTATTCAAATTTACAGACCTCTCGTACTTGGATAAATATATCACACTTTTAATGTAACATCAGAAAGTGTACGGCCACTTAAGCCGCAAAAATGCATATTTAACCCTCTAATTAAAGGGAATCAAAATTGACTTAGGATACTTACTCACCGAAGACAAAACTCCAAATAGCACTCTTTTGTTCTTACCTACATGGTTTACGATCATACAGTATCATGTTTCAATAGGGTTCTAATAAGTATAAGCACTACAACGATATAAAAAACAAAATGGCTTGATGTGCTGGACCTTCGGAGTGGGAGTCTGATTTGCATCTGTCCGAAATTTTACAATAATAGAATATGCAGATGCCTCTCAGACTGAACACCTGTTTAAATATGATACCTATATTTAAAAGTAAATTCACAACATTTTTAAAAGAATTCACGTGTTTGGTGTATGTGCAATTATTAAAAAACTTTCCACCTGGTGTCAAACAAAAACAGCCTTGTTGTCATCCCACTATTACTGCAAAAAATTAGGTGCAAATATTTCAAGAGCTGATTCACAGGCCATGAAACTGAACAACTTTCCCCAAGGAACAAAGGTCGAAATATGAAAAAAGTTTTGCACCGCCCGCGCCCATACAGTTGACACGCTCGGCTGCTACATTTTGTATGGGAGGTCCAAAAATTTTTTTCATATTTCGACGTATGTTCCTTAGGGAAAGTGGTTCAGTTTCATGGGCTGAATAACCCTTTAAAATATTTGTAGCTAATATTTTTACACCTTATATTTCATGCCGTGTGATGCCGGCTTAGAATAGCATCACTTCATTTCTTACCCGTGGGTGTCGTGTAAGCCGACTGAGGGACTTAGGGTTTCAGGTGTATTACAACTTTTAGGTGACAGGCTGACAACCTATCACTATAGTGATACAGGAATTATTTCAAACAGCCCTCAATATTTGTCAGACGTGGCGATAGCGACCGTAATTTTACGGTCGTTAACGCTCTGCCTACCCTACCAGGGATATAGGCGTGATATGTGTATGTATATTTCATGAAAATGCACAACACGTCATAGACTTTCGGCAAATCACTACCTACATTGAGCTTTGGAGCTTTGGAGCTTTGAGCATCCCGTTGCCGGAAAGTCGTGTTGGTCAAAGGTTCAGGTCATTTGTTAAATTTTTTCCTCGTTTACGAAGTCCTAGCACTTCGCTAATAGTCCTCAAACCAGGCAGTATAAATTTACATACATACATACATATATCACGCCTTTATCCCTTGCGGGGTAGGCAGAGCGTTAACGGCTGTAAGAATACGGCCACTATCGCCACGTCTGACATTTTTGAGGATTGTTTTCTAAGGTTGTTTCAGAAAACATGTGTATCACTATAGTGACAGGTTGTCAGCCTGTCGCCTAAAAATTGTAATACACCAACACTCTCGAGTCCCTTAGTCGCCTCTTACGACACCCGCGGGAAGGATGTGGGGTGATTCTAAGCCGGCATCACACGGCACAAATAAAAATAAATTTTGTCGGTCATTTTCTCTCGAACGATAACGTACTTAATGCATTCAGATAGTAGTGCAGTGGATTTTCGTAATCACCCCATTTCGTCCCGCGGTGTTGTAAAAGGCAACTAAGGGACTCGAGAATTTAATGTGTATTACAATTTTAGGCGACAGGCTGATAACCTGTCACTAAAGTCATACATGTATCACCTGAAAGGGCTGTCAATACTTGTCAGACGTGGCGATAATGATCGCAATTTTACGATCGGTAACGCTCTGCCTACCCTGCCAGGGATAACGGCGTGATTTGTGTGTGTATGTATGTCAGTCAAGTATCAAAGTCACTTCCCTGCAAAAAGTAGTTTTTAAACTGACAGCAAGCAAGTGATAACAAGGGTTGAATGCTGCTGTTGTCTCGTTAGAAAACTTATAAACATACTTAGCGAAAAACTTGACCAGACGCTACGAATCGCACACTTAACACACGACGGAGCGCTAAATATCACGGCTGTCTGTCAGATCCATACTAGAATAGAAACGTCGCTTCCCATACTAAAAGCGCGCAGCGGCGACAGCGGTTGAGCGGTTATAATATGAGGATTGGCATTTCTAGTATGGATCTGACAGACCGCAGCGATATTTTAGCGATCCGTCGTTGGTTAAGTGTGCGATCCGCCTTACCAACGCTCTCAGGCAAAAAAATTGACTAGACGCTAACTGAAGACTGATTGTTTTTCTGCCCCAAAGCATAAATTGTTTGAAAAACAACAACTAGGTAACTATTTTGTTTATTCGCTTGCTTTTTTTTAAGTGTTTTTATGATAATGATGAGTGCGAGCAAGTAAAAACAGACATACTAGATAAGACTTAAAAACACAAACTTTTTACAGAATATAAGTTTACGTTAGGCCTTTCTAACACGTCATCGCAAAAACAACGCTGCGTTAACGTATGCGCCTGTCAGATCTATACTAGAAACGTCAATCCTATACTAAAACCGCTTTCGACGCACGACCCAGCGCTAATGCAGCGTTAGCGCTGAGTCGTGTGTTGGAGCTGCGTTTAGAGCGGGTTTTTTATGTGGAGTGACATTTCTAGTATGGATCTGACAGCGCTAGCGCAACGTTGTGTATTGGACTTGCATTGAGAGCAGCAGTTTGTAAGGGTAGTGATGTTTCTAGTATAGATCTGACAAGGGCATACGTTAGCGCAGCGTTATTTTTACGGTGACATGTAATAAAGGCCTTTAAAAAGAGTAATCATCGAAAAAAAAGATGCTGAGAAAAGTATCAAGTTCCTTCAAAGCATGACTTCTATAATTAGTGTAGCGATCGGCACTTATGCTAATACAAATAAAATTATCATACAACAAAGTTATGTAGGGAATTTTATATGGAGGATAAAAAAAAATTTTTCGTTTCCCAGCATAGCCCCCATACAAAAAGTTGTTCAGTTTCATGGTCTGATCACGCCTGTAAAGTTTTCGTTACACCGTCTCTTACATACATACATACACAAATCACGCCTTTATCCCTTCCGGGGTAGGCAGAGCGTTAACAATCGTAAAATTAGAGTCGTTATCGCCACGTCTGACAAGTATTGAGGGCCCTTTTCGACGATACATGTATCACTGTAGTGACAAGTTGTCAGCGTGTCGCCTAAAATTGTAATACACATGAAACCCTCGAGTCTCATAGTTGCCTTTTACAACACACACGGGAAGAAATGGGGTGATGCTATTCTAAGCCAGCATCACACGCTAGTCTAAGCCGGCATCACACCGTCTCTTACACCCTGTATACTGAAAAAAGTATATGAGATTATACGTTTCTAATATACCTGACTTATTTTATTAAACTAAGTGTTGGTGGTGATTAAAAAAAAATCTTCTAGGTTGCATATTTTGATCAGTTGTTTTATTTTGCCGACTCCTTGCTGACAGGCTAAACATAAATAATGTCTGACCTCAGCTCACTTTTAAATCTCAGATTGACAATCGGAGATTTAAAAGTGTTTTTGTAGGAATTTGTTTTACTCCTTTTTATAATAAATATTGTCTATACGAATATTTTGTACTGTAATGCCTCTACCAGCAGCTACGCTTCCCACAGTATGTACAAAAAAACCGTTTTTCCATTAACTTTTTATTAAAATGCTCAACCTTGTTTTATCGGAGTAAGCGCGGTAAGCCAACTTGCCCATAGTTTAAAACACGACTTAGGCGGATCGCACTTAACGCACGACGGAGCGCAAATACAGGGTGACTGGAAAATTGATGCATTCCTTTCAGGGGATGAACCAGCTCATGAAACTGAACAACTTTCCCCATAAAAAATAGGTCGAAAAATGAAAAAAAAATTTGGCCCACCCATACAAAAATACCGACCGGCTAAGTCAATTTGTATGGGAGGACCAATTTTTTTTTCATATTTCGACCTATGTTCCATGGGGAAAGTTGTTCAGTTTCATGAGCTGGTTTATCCCTTGAAAGGAATGCATCAATTTTCCAGTCACCCTGTATATCGCTTCAGTCTGTCAGATCCATACTAGAAACATCACTCCCCATACCTACTAAAACCGCACTTGACGGACGACACTGCGATAACGCTGCGTCAAGAGCGGTTGAGCGGTTTTAGTATGGGGATTGACATTTCTAGTATGGATCTGACAGACCGCTGCAATATTTTTGCGCTCCGTCGTGCGTCAAGTGTGCGATCCGCCTTTGCGCGCTCTTACAGTCTAGTTTCGAAGCTGCAGCATTGTAGATAATGCAAGCAGCGTAGGAAGTAATGATGGAAAGTTTGTACTGCACACTGTGTTATATAAGGTGTAAAAATGTTAGCTGCAAGTACTTTAAGAAGTGAATAAGTCCTCGAAACTGAACAACTTTCCCCAAGACACATAAGTCGAAATATGAGATTATTTTTAAACCCCCCATAGAAATTGGCTTTGAAAATTATTTTTCATGTTTTGACCTATGTTCCTCGGGGAAAGTTGTTTAGTTTAATTAGATTGTTTCTTTTAAAATATTTTCAGATAATTTTTTATACCCTGTAGATTGAAAACTAGAAATGTCAATCCCCATACTAAAACCGCTCAACCGCTGTTGACGCAGCGCTATCACAGCGTCATCCGTCGATTGCGGTTCTGGTTTGGGGTGTGACGTGTATAGTATGGATCTGACAGACCGCTGCGATCTTTTAGGGATCCGTTGTGCGTTAAATGTGCGATGCGCTTTATTCACATACTTACATAAGAAATACATTTCAGCAGAATATTCTTAGTTTCCCACAATGTTCGTATAATATTCTTTCAAAGTAAATTTATATGAAACTATGTATTCGTAATTTTCTGGAAATATTACAATGTAAAATTACAGCTTTATACGTACCATTTCTGAAACTTGCAAAAGAATGGCCGTCAAAGTTGTAATCTCAAACAAGAATGTAATACCGAGTGTGAAACTGAACAACTGCTACTAGGTACCTACTTAGACTAAAATAAGAAACGAAAAAACATAGATGACAATGTACCAAAAGTTTTGCAGGCATGGTCACACCATACAACTGAACAGTTTTTACTATGGAGACTAGGTTGAGAAACGAAAAAAACATATATGACGATGTACCAAAAAGTGTTGCAGGCATGGTTACACCATACAACTGAACAGTTTTTACTATGAAGACTAAGTTGAAAAACGAAAAACATAGATGACGATGTACTAAAAGTTTTGCAGGCATGATCACACCATACAAGTGAACAGTTTTTACTATGGAGACTAAATTGAGAAACGAAAAATATAGATGGCGATGTACCAAAAGTGTTGCAGGCATGGTTACACCATAGATTTACTATGAAGACTAAGTTGAAAAACAAAAAATATAGATGACGATGTACCAAAAGATTTGCAGGCACACAACACAACTTTTCTCAGGAAAGAATAATGTAGGGAAACAATAGAAAAAAACCAAACCACTGTCCCATTAAAAATAATAACGTCCACAGAGAAGCGTCGGCATTATTATAATTTCTCAGTTCTAATACTTTGACGGGAAACTAAGTACTTACTACTTTTATCAAATGTTTTATTACTCTCTGCGCCTTGTAATTTTATTATACATACATACATACATTATATCACGCCTTTATCCCTTGCGGGGTAGGCAGAGCGTCAACGGCCGTAAGAATACGGCCGCTATCGCCACGTCTGACATTTTTGAGGATTGTTTTCTAAGGTTTTTACAGAAAACATGTGCATCACTATAGTGACAGGTTGTCAGCCTGTCGCCTAAAAATTGTAATACACTAACACCCTCGAGTCCCTTAGTCGCCTCTTACGACACCCGCGGGAAGGATGTGGGTTGATGCTATTCTAAGCCAGCATCACACGGCGAGTTTTATAATTTTATTATAGTTGTATTATATTGGGATTCTGATACATTTTTATTTCTAAGGCGCTTCACACACTCCGCCTAACTTGTGATAAAGGTACTTAGTTAACTAAAAATTGTTTTATTTGTAAGTACACATAAAAAAAACTTTGCCTAGTAATGTATCATTGGTTATAACGTTTTATTTGTAATATTTACTAAAATATTTCTTTTTCTTTCTTTCTATCGTATGAATTACTGCCCCATATTTCAAAAACACCCATAAACAAAAATACTGCCCACAGGTAGCTTATATTTCAAAAACACCCATAAACAAAAATGTGTGTATGTTACATTCTATGGCTGCTGCCTCACAACAAAATCTACTATCTCGAACCAATTTCGTTTTATTTATTAACCGATTTTGGAGTTTATTTATTAACCGATTTTGGAGATTTGAATGTCACTTAACTTAGAATTCGGGCCACGTTAGCTTTCGGGTGGCAAAGGTCAGATGACAGTCTTTCTTTGTAAAAACTTGGTGCCACGTCAAATCCCCTAAGTAAGGTAGCCGACCTTGACAGAGAACGGGATAAGGCAAGGAGAATGAAGTACTGACTCCAACAGGAAGTTTGTGTCTACGAAAATTTAGTTCATTTTCATTATTCCAGAAACCCATTAATTATTACTTATTACCGACCGTAGAACAAACGGCCGGTGCTTTGGAGTAAGTGGGTTCCCGAGTGGAGACCATACGCCTTGGCAAGCGTACCTACCGTTGGATGCCCTCCGGCCAGATGGACCGATGACAGAGAGCGCTGTCATCGCAGCGCTATCGCAGTGTCGTCCGTCGAGCGCGGTTTTAGTATGAGAGTGACGTTTCTAGTACGGATCTGACAGACCGCTGCGATATTTTTGCGCTCTGTCGTACGTCAAGTGTGCGGTCCACCAAACCAAGCCCAAACTTTAAAAAACTATTGGGAACCTCCACTTTTTTTCTAGTCGGCCAAAAAGCTGTAACGTGTGATTTAGCTGGTTTGCGTGACTTGTGTATTGAATACTTTTATTTTGTTTTACACCTAAACCTGCGGTAAAATTGAAAACGGCGTTTGGCATTTATCTCAATGTATAACTTGGATAAAACCTGAACAAATAATTTGGAGTCATTAATAAATGAACACGCAAAAAAGGCATTACACGCAAGTTCATTGTTCTAATACTTTGAACGAAGAATATAGTAAAAGAAAAACAGCTAGTAGGTAGAATTACCTGCCGACGACGCCGTGATTCATTTTCATTGCTGGTTATCTTCAGTTAATTTGTGTGACGTCCATATCTAATAAACAGCAATGTATCCCATAATGTACAAATTGTACATACCGGTTTTCGCACGATCAAATTATTCCGGATCCGGTTTTTACACGAAAGGAATTTGAAAAATCTCATACAAAAACCTAATGTCAATGCACGTCACCGCGTCAATTGTGATGTTCAATTTTTTTCATTTTGTAATTTCTTGCGATTTTCCTTGGTTTTTACCGTTTTCAATTCGAAGTTTTGGATTTTGAGTCATGTGCAATAATAATTAATAATAATATAGGTATCAATTATAAACACTTTACTTGACTTCAATCAATGAAAATAAGACGACCTACAATTTTCCACTTCGGTACTTCGGCTTTTATTATGTAGTGATCAACTGTTCCATTGAGGTCACCAAATACTGGATAAAACTAAAAAACTTTGATTGTAGACATGACGAAGAATAAATGAAGACACGAAGAAGAAGAAGAAAAGAAGTGGCTTAGATAAAATATCATTTCGACGAGCTATATTGTTAAGACATATAGCAGATCGATGCTTTGCAGAATTGCATCAGTCGGTAGTACATCCGGACCACACGCTGGACGGGCGCTACCCAAGAAGGAAGTAAAATATATATTTATAAAGAAAATCTACTCTCTCTCTTCTCTTTTCGTGTGCGACACCGAGTCGTCCAACGACCCTAGTGTCGGAATTTTTCAACTGCCTTTTACAAGTAGCTGGCTTCTGACATGGTTGTGTAATGACCGCCGTCCAAGTGATCATAGACAGCAACCGGAACCTACGGCTTAACGTGCCATCCGAAACACGGAACCATCTTACTTACGGACAGTCGGGTGGTTCAGCCCTCAATGTCTTAACCAGACTGGGAACAAATTCACAAAGTGATAAATATCAAGTTTGCGAGTGACCCATCGAGAAACCAACCCGGAACCTTCTGCGTCATAGGCAGTCGCACTACCGCTGCGCCACATCGGTCGTCAAAAAAATCTACCGCAACTGTTCTTTACTGTGTCAAGAAGCAGCGCAAGTTTCAGCGAAACAAAACGTTGAAACGAATATTATTTATAGCCTTTGGGGACTCTCTGTGCTTTGAAAAGAAAAACGACGTTCTTTAATGTTTTTCAGATATTTCTTGAAAACCTTTCTTGAGAAGAAACCATTAAAATAATTAACGAAACCTTGCACGATGATGGATGAAAACAATATTTAAAATAATAGGGAAATATTTAAAAAACATAAAAAAGAATAT
Source organism: Keiferia lycopersicella (assembly GCA_029255805.1). Classification (NCBI taxonomy): domain Eukaryota; kingdom Metazoa; phylum Arthropoda; class Insecta; order Lepidoptera; family Gelechiidae; genus Keiferia; species Keiferia lycopersicella. The sequence continues at coordinate 3,498,016 of JARACZ010000018.1, forward strand.
TTACGCGGTGTAAAATTTTCAAACATGTGTTTCAAAATACAAGTTTTGAAAACATGTAAATTTTTATAAATTGGGCGATAAAATATTGAATGGGTAAACTTCGAGTGAAAGAAAGAATGTGTGTAAGTAACCAAAAATAATAATGAGTGACCGAGAAAATAGTATGAGTGGGAAAAATGTATGTGTCCAACATTTCTCCCAGACCTGCCGATGCTTCCCCGGCTCTACATGCAGTATTTATTATTTATTCTGTGACAGGGCGTCCGACGCCTCCAGAGTGTCCGCTGCCTCTATTAAGTAAGCTACATTTTAAATTTTTATAGAGGGTTTAAACAAACCCGTATATATTTTAAGAGGTGAACCAGCCAATGTAACTAATCGAATTTCCTCAGTTAGGTTAGAAATCCAAAAAAACTTATATTTTGACTTTAAACTTTATCTTCTGGGGGAAAGTTGTTATCCTACAGCTAATATTTTAACACCTCATAGGCAAATAAAGTTTTGTCCACCGACGAGTTTGTTGTACTGTTCATTGACTTGATTTTTGAATCCTCGTTTTGTAAATTTTTATTCGCTCGCTTTCTTTCGCTTACTTAATGTTTAAGTATCCCATCTATAACATAAGATAGCCTTTTTACTTAATTTTATTTCATTTAAATTCACTAATAGGGCGGATCGTACACTTGACGCACGACGGAGCGCAAAAATATCGCAGCGGTCTGTCAGATTCATACTAGAAATGTCACTCCCCATATTAAAACCGCTCTTGATGGACGACGCTGCGATAGCGCTGCGTCAACAGCGGTTGAGTGGTTATGGTATGGGATTGACATTTCTAGTATGGATCTGACAGACCGCTGCGATGTTTTAGCGCTCCGTTGTCAAGCGTCAAGTGTGCGATCCGCCTAAGATAATACACTCAAGATATTAAGAAAAGTATTGTCAGAAGACGTAATTTTTGCTTTGTACCTATGTATGTATATATGTATAGATACCGACCTTGATAATACCTCTAGACAGAAATGAAATAGAATTCGAGGTAAACTTATAGGGGTAGGTAAATGAATATTTAAGACAATAGACATTTCGTAATGGGCTCGTAAAAGTCGGATCTTCCCATGCGTACGCATGGTTTGTTGTAGGATATTTGTGGGATTGATAAATGCTTTGCCGTGTGATGCCGGCTTAGAAAAGAATCACCCCATTTCCTACCCGTGGGTGTCGTAAGAGGCGACTGAGGGACTTGAGGGTTTCAGGTGTATTACAACTTTTAGGCGACAGGCTGACAACCTGTCACTATAGTGATACACAAATTTTCTCAAACAGCCCTCTATATTTGTCAGACGTGGCGATAGCGATCGTATTTTAACGGCCGTTAATGCTCTGCCTGCCCAGTAAGGGGTAAAGGCGTGATATATGTATGTATGTATGAATGCTTATAAAATTCCACAAAAGTTGTGTTATTCTATACATACCAATATCTGACAACAGTTTAAAATCGTGCATATTAAGAAAAATAAAAGAAAGGACGGAAGAGAGCATCGGTGGTCAAGTGGTAACGACACCGGTCTTAAAATCGTGAGTCCCGAGTTCGATCCCCGATATGTACCAATGTGTTTTTACTCACGTACATTTCCCGATTGCTGTTACGGTGAAAAAAAAACATCGTGATGAAACCCAGATTCAAATAAAATTTGAATTCAGATGATATTTGAATGTGACTTAAAACTAGGATTCGGGCGAGGTTAGCCTTCAGGTTGCAGAGGTCAGATGGCAATCGCTCTGTGTATAAGCTTGCTTCCGACCCCGATATTAGAGAAGAAAAATTATAAAAAAACCTTATATAAAAAAATACATCTTAATTTATTTATGTAACACTGTTCTTAGGGATTTATAACATTAGTTAACGTTTTATTTTTTTTATTATAAAGCTTGCCTTTATATTTAGACGTAATATGGACCAATTTATGCATTAAATTTACGTATTAAAGAGATCGACTGCCGAATTAGGGAAAGAGGTGGTGACCCCCGCTCCGGTTTTTTCCTTGCGCAGAGTTTGTCCGTGGCTGTTCAGCGAGGTAACGCCGCTAGCATCCTGGGATCTTTTGCGCCGGGAGTGGTCCGGGGTGGAGTTTTTGATTTAATTTAATGTTATTGTAATTGTAATTTTTATTTTTTGTACCTATTTTATTTTGACATGACCGTTTGTATTTTATATGAATAAATACTTTTTAGCATGCATTTATGCATAGAATATGTATACAAATTATTACTGTTTGAACTTGCATTAACCTGTTGTGCTATTTTACATCATAATCTTTGTTTTGGTAGAATGTAGGTAGATGTAGATTACTTTATTTCATAACATCAATGTTTGATTTTAAGGTTCCGTGGTTATTATCACTAAAACTATAAGACATAATAACGGGTTTTAACTCACGGTAGGGATATATCGAGCACCCAATATTTCGGCGATGTTGCAATCGCCATGATCACCAAACCACTGGATCGAATTACATAATCCAAAAGTACTTTCGACCGAACGCCACTACATACCAAGACTGGTAAGCGAGGCTATTGAAATCACCAAGTACAAAAATTTCAATAGAGAAGATGGCTTCAAATTGTCAAGTACATGGAATCCAGTGGTAAATTTGTGTAAAAATAAGTTTGTGTCTAAACCTGCAATAAAATCATGCGATACCGTTAGTGTGTGTTGTCGAGATGACTTTCGAGTGAGTACCGATAGTGACCAAAGTGTTCCGAAAAAACGCAGAAGAATGAGGGTAGACAGATATGTTTGCCCTTAGCCGTCACCCGCAGCCGCTCCAGTTTACCCGTGATCATGGCGATTGCAACATCGCCGAAATATTGGGTGCTCGATATATTCCTACCGTGAGTTAAAACCCGTTATAATGTCTTATAGTTTTGCATCAATGTTTAATTAACATATTGAATCCGAACATAAATTAAAAGAAAAAAGGTATTGAAAAGTAAGAGTCACAAATTAAATAAATCGGCGTCAAATAATAAAAAAACATTATGTTATAAAGAAATGTTTATTAAACTATATACAAAGAAGTTTCTTTTGTACAATGTTTACATAAATATACGCTATAATTCTAAGTAGAATTGTTCGCGTATTTCTATTTGTGAATTCTACGAATACAATTTCATCGGCCAGACTTATTATACGAAATATTTGAGGTACGTATCTATTTGACCTCAAAGTATTCGAAATCAGTTTACCGTCTGAAAAGTTGAATAATAGTTTTTAATATTGGTAAAAGTCTTAAAATAACAACTTTATTAAAAGACAAACATTACCTCCGGAGATCGGAGTGAATTCTTTGCATTATCTAACGCTCTGCATACCAGGTAGGGTCTCACAGAGCCTAGAGAACATTGTTCTTAAATATTTTTTCTTGTAGCTGCTTGTTTAATAATTATTTATTGACATTTACAAATATTAAAATCATTGTGAGCAGGTTTAATTCTATGAAATGTAGTAGATTTCATAGAGTTCATAGAGTCGTGCTATTTTCAAGTGAAAATAATCAAAAATCTAAATCTTAAAATATTTGTCTTTTTCCTTTTTTCTTCGGTTTATGGTAGAATGGTTCATTAAAACCTTAATAGTTAATTAAAAAAATCTTCATGTATTTAATTTTTGTTATAATAAAAAGACGTCTTTTTGTCCAAATACGACGTACTTGCGTATTTCGGTTAATTCTCTTATACACTATTGTTATTATTTTTATTTAATCATTTTTATTTTGTGAAAACATAATTAAAGTTTTCATAAAAGAAGTAAAACCGTAAGCACAAATCAAAATTTTAACGTAATTTAAGTTTTAATTTGGGGTCTACGAGGGGTCTCGTATGGGACGTTTACATTTTTACCTGGTATGCGGAGGGTTAAATGTTTATTTGTTTGTACTTATGACACGTCTTAAAATTACTTAATTTTTACTCACTTAATTACTACTTACGTTGTACTTTTTTCTTTCTATGTTATATTATCTAGATACCTCATAGGTAAGTTTATTAACCATCTGTATGTTATACTTGTCAGACGTGGCGATAGCGACCGTATTTTTACGGCCGTTAACGGTCTGCCAACCCCCTGAGGGATAAAGGCGTGATATGTGTATGTATCTATCTTTGAATATTATAATGCGCGCAAAAACAGATTCATAATGCTTCATTATGGGAGGAATTTTTACTCGTTATTGACAAAACGACCAACAAAATTGTACAAACAAATTAATAAGTTAATGACAATAAATAAAGAAAAGGACGCTACTTACAATCATTTCTTGACGTATCTTATTTAGCTCATTATGATCTTATCTTGTTACACCTTAAACTGTTGATCAAAATTGTAATTTGATTCAGTGGGAACTAATAGTGTTTATAAACTTTTTATAGAATTATAATCCTGATACATTTAATTACTGCCTTTGTGAAAATAACCAAAGCTCCGAACAAAATTCAACTTCTATTTAGAAATTCGTAACTTACTAAACTTCAGATTTCGGTGTTGCTAACAAATCTTTTTTTACAAACTTTGCAAATTAAGTCGAAAAGTTGTCGTCGGTCTGTACCGCGATCCAAAGGGCCTACAAGGCACTTCAAATTATCGATTTTTTTAAATAGTGGTTAATAGTTAAAACTATATTAAAGTACAGTCAAATGGGAGGAAATGAGACTAGCGGGTAACTTAGGATATGGTCGACACCAGCATCTATGAACCAGCTATAAGCTTATAGCGTTATAACTGGTTGATAAATGTAGAGTCCAAAGTTTTCAACCAGTTACAACGTTATAGCTGGTTCATAGATGCTGGTGTCGACCATATCCCAAGTTACCCGTTAGTCTCATTTTCCCCCCATTGGACGTTAAAGAAAGTGCACTTTTAAAAACTAAGAACTACAGTTGACTATCCCTGCTTAGACCATACAACAATACTGCTATGAATGAAGCTCTCTGTCAACTTGTGAATTAGACAGTTTTATGTCCAACAATATGCGCGAACTACGCAAACTAAATGGGAAATGTTGTGAAGAGTAGACAGTTCTCATAAGCAAACAAATACCTTTTACTTCACACCAGACGGACTAGTGTGATTCAAGTATTTTGTGCCAGCCAGCCAACAAGAGTACATTACGACATAGGGCACATAATGTTCCAATTCATGATCGGGTCGAGTAGTATTAGAGGGACGAAGCGTAGTTGAGGCATTAAGAACTGAACAAGATCGAAAATTGTTATTTCCAATGCCTTCTCTTAGAGTTCATACGTTTGAACAATCGCTAGAAAATTTACCATTTATAACTATTTGTTTACAAGATTTTCTTATAACGTTGTCAAAGTTTCATTGATATGACTTTGTTCCCCATTTCCTCCAAACTCTTCAACCATCTGTGATATGGACACGTACGATCCAGATACCAGCGCTATGATAGATATGATGCCGATGATCAGATTCTTCCAGAGTTTGTAGTTGAACCTTCCCAGGTCCCGGTCCCAGTGGTAGACCGTGTCGATAATGGCTGGGCAGAGCAGGCCAAGAGTCGAGAAGAAGATGGCTCCGGCTAGGCTGATCACCAGTTCCAAATTTGGAAAGGCTGCGGCGATGGCAACTGTGGAGAATCAAGCGAGAATTTTTACTTTACAAACTTACTTCTGCTAATCTTTCTTTCTGATCTTATGATATTCTGTGTGAATTGTGCATTTCAGAATTATTTATGGGTTTACTCTTAACAGACTTAGATGAATGTAGCAATCAGATAATCAATAGGTACGTAGGAACATATTTTATAACGAAGTTGATTTTTGTGCATCTGTCCGTCATTAAAATATGTATATAGCGGATTCAGTATGTAGTATTCAAGTGGATGGTTTATGTGAATAAAAATGCTGTATTCCTTTAATATTACCAATAACAGTCTGCTAGAAGACTTCCTAACCATCCTATACTTACTTGTTTCTCATACCATTATCAGAAAAAACAGTTTCCTTTGATTCTTTAACTTACCCGTCATAGTGGTCATCACAATTCTGATGGCAATCTGGAGGACGTTGTTGTATTTCGTGGGCCTCTTGTTCAAGTACCTGGTTATCATTTCCATGGGCACGTACGCTTGTAAGGCGAACGAGAGGAATATCACTATCGCCATTACCAATTTTGCACTTTGAGCGACACTGAAAAAAAAAGATATTCATCATTGGCCTCATATGTCTGTGACAGACGATTTAATCAGTGTCTGAGGCTAGACTTTTCATGGATATATAAGCCGATATCCGCATGACGCGGGTGAAGTTTCCTCTACACAGACACTGCCCTGCCTGGGATATAATCTTAAATATCGCAGGGTTGCCCAGGACCTGCGCCACCCTCTCAGCCTCCCTGTCGGTGGCCAACTGGTTAGGACAATGTGTTTTTACTCACGTACGTTTACCGACTGATCTTAAGGTGAAGGAATAAGATCGTGATGAAACCCACATTCAAATAAAATTTGAATTCAGACGATATTTGGATCAAACTTAGTCTAGTATTTCGGCCATAGCCTTCGAGTTGCAGATGTCATATGGCAGTCGCTTTGTGTAAAAACTTGGCTCCACGTCTCCTAGGTTAGGTAGCCGACCCCGACATTCGATCGACGACGATAAAGGGAGGAGAATGATTAAACTGTTGCCAGGAGGGTTTTCGTTAGATGTTTCGGAAACTATCCCATAGTTTGGATCGTAAAATATGCAGGATCACAATTATGATAAATAGAAGGGACGGACCGGGATCATGCGAACTTTTCTTTGTCTTTCAGTACTGGCGCAGAATCGGTCATAGTTTTGGGCAAATATGCTATCAAATATGCCATACCTTTCGCTTACTTTAAAACACTAACGGATCATGAGCTCTATAATTTCATTTGTAAAAAAGTACGTAAAATCATACAACTATGGTCCTGTATTTCCAATATGGTACATAAAAACTTGTAAGATTTTTATGTATTAAAACGATAAATACTCTGTCTAGTATAACTTTGCTGGGTAGCGTATTTCACTAGCACCTTTTAACTTGACCTTGCAGCAGTATTATTAAAACAAGAATAAAAAGTAAATGAGAGATTGTTTGAACCATAGTTGCAAGACTTGGACCTTAGTTGTACTGTATGTAAAAGTGTCAAAACAGACCTGCGTAAAGTTTTCTGCGTTTGACATCAAATCAATTCTGCACGTGTTGTCAAATTTACCTTATTTAAATGGGGGACATTGTATTATAAATGTTCAATATAATTTTCCGGGTCTAAACCAGCTTTATACGTGACATTTGAACTTCTCAGAATCTGATTAGGCAGTTAAATTATTCTTCAATCTCAGCTTACTTAACAGAAGATTTTATAGATCCCTCTATGTAAGGTGTAAAAACATTAGCTGCAAATATTTTAAGGGGTGAACCAGCCCATGAAACTGAACAACTTTCCTAAAGGAACATAGATCGAAATATGAGATTTTTTTTAGCTAATATTTTTACACCTTATATTTTATAGAGTTTTGATAATACATTTTGTAAGTTCTTACATGTATTCTTGTGGCAAGTTTAAAGTGATGCTCCCCTTGACAGCTTCACCGTACTGGAGGTAGCCGAAGAAACCGAAGACCGCGTAAAGGCTGATTACGATGACCATGGAAATGTTGAGCACGCCAGGGCAGCCCAGGAACCTCTGAGGATTCTTCATCTCGTTTTCGATGGGCATAACCACGCCGATACCCTCCATTGCGAAGATCACTGTGCTAAAAATTTGAAAAGTATATGAGTAATTGAATATTATACCTATGAAATAAGTTCTTCTTCTGATGTTGCCATTACCACAATGAAACTGTTTCCAAGAAGTTTTCGACATGCGGTTTGGGGTTGAAGTTTTGACAAACTTATTACCATAGACGAAGGTCTATTTTGATAAATAACCAACTTAAGACAAAATGTCAGCGACAGTTGGACACAGTTGCCGACTCATGATTAAGCACACCCAAAGATTAGATCATCGTCTTCTAAGTAAAATAGTATTTACATAATAAATTACATTAAAAGCCTCGTGGTGTGGCTGCAACAGTGTAATGAATACTTAGACTAAGTTCATCATCATCCTCAACAGCCCACATCAGCCCACTGCTTTTTTTCTCATCAGTCTTTTGCCGCCCTCATCCAGTACTATCCCATTACGGCCACGATGTCGTTTGACTTACTTAGTCAAGAAATATGCCAACAGGCTGTCTACCAAAATTAAAAGACGGTAGTTGAATGTGGGCAAGCATGTCTCACCTGAAAAACAGCGGCCACGAGCTAATACTCGCCACCATTTTCCTCTCACTGACGGACGGTAAGTCTTTAAACACGAAGAACATTGTAATGGCGAAGACACCGACGATCAGAATGTTGGCCAACGCTGAGAAAGGCACCAGATGCTTCAGGTTCCGAACTTGAGTGACCAGGACCAGGGGAAGGTAGGTAAGTGCGCAGTAGGTTGAGGTAGATAGGATGTAGTTTGGATAGTATACGTCGAGGACCTGTTAACAATATAATATACATGTAAGGGACAGCGAATACTGATTGCAACCTGCAAGCAGACCATGAAACTGAACAAATTTCCCCTAGGAACATATGTCAGGAAACGTCAAAAAAACTTTGGTTTGCCATAGTAAATGCAGTCAGCTACCTAATTGCGATTTTGTATGGGAGGTCGAATTTTTTTTGTCGTTTCCTGACAAATGTTACTAAGGAAAAGTTCTTCAGTTTCATGGTCTGCTTGCACCCCATCAGTATTCGGGACGCTGTCCCTAACACCCTGTATAAAAGAAAATTAGTGGTACTGTTTACAATAGTTAAGCCATAGCATTGATTATGTTGAAGTTATTGAGTATTGTCATGAGGATGGTCAGTCCATTCTGTTACACTGGCATAGCAGATTTGAAAAAAATAACGTAGATAATCCGATCTGCCAACCCAGGTTGTTCATTCCGGAGTGTAAGATTAAAGGGCCAAGCTCAAGTGTAATTTTTACATTGAAACTGGAAGTCCTGGGAATCTGGAACTCCTTTATGATCCGGACTCGCCAATATATATCGCCAACATAATAAAAACAGCAGGTTGAAATTGCTTCCTGTATCTCTATGTTTAGATCTTTAAAACTAAGTTACGGATTTTGTTTTCGTTTCTGTTACATGAGGTTTAAAAGCCAGACTTGGAAGATTGTGTAATTCAAAAGGAAGGTTTATACTTATGTTCATCAGTTTATTACATGTCGCGAAAAGATCTCATTTCCGCGGGAAAATGGTTAGCAGCGGGTGGGCGGGTCGCTAGTACTTTATGAATTCTACTGAACCGCCAGTTTTTGTCTTCACAATTTCAAGTAACTTTTAAAAGCTTGTTGACGTTAAAACTGTATAAATGTGACATCAATCATTTCTGTCCTAGCCGTCAAACGCATTCAAAAGGTATCACGTTCCGGTTGCGCCAAAAGGTGAAAACTTTGATGAATGATATCCTTGACAATAAAGGGTAAAAAGTTTCAAAGTTTTCAGGGACAGGTACTTTCAGGTATCCACAAGTTTTAAGGTCAATCTCCAAAACTTGTGACACTTTTAGAAGTTTTTGATATATATAAATTGCAAGTCAATGTAACTATCCCAAAGAAATAACCCTCGAACATATTATGGCATAGACAAAAATCAGATTAAGAAATGTACGAAAATTTGCGGGTGTGTTTTTTACAAAGTATAAACACACCATGCCAAAAGAATTTAAAACGTATTAACCTGTAAAACATCAATATATTTTCCTTAGGCACACGACACATAAATAAAAAATTCCGGAATTGGTGCCAACCTTCAAAATAATTATTTCTTCTGTAAAGTAGGTAAACTTTCTTGGAAGTTGCCATCTCTCTCAACAATTCGTAATCACGAGAGAGTGTGTGAGATGTGCGAGCTTCATACAAGATTCAATTACTTAGGTACTTTGAAAACATTTAATTAGCACAGGAAGCGTTTATTCAAATCAATTTCAAGTCGTTGCTTAGAATTAAAGAACAATTAAAAGTCTTAATTAGGTGATAATGAATCAAAGCCTGAATTTAATATTTCCTTTCTCTTTGGTTCAAAACAAATGAAATTGGATTTTGCTGGTCAATTTATTTGTTTATTTTAGGTAAGGTTAGGTATCTTTTAAATACGTGCCGTGTGGCTTAGAATGGCATCACCCCGTTTCTTCTAGCGGATGTTGTAAAGTAAAGGACTCAACAGTTTCATGTGTATTAAGATTTTAGGCGACAGACTGACAACCTGTCTAGTGATACACGAATTTAGTCAGTGATAAACGAGTCATCTGAAAGGGCCCTCAATACTTGTCAGGCGTGGTGATAAAGACCGAAATTTTACGACCATTAACGGTCTGCCTACACCGCATGACACGCGGGACAAAGACGTGATTTATGTATGTGTATGTATCTTTTAGATCTATTACGATGATATTCAGAGGGAAATATAAACAAACAATAAACCTGTGACCCGCAGGTGGTGCCCCGAATTAATAGTTGTCATGCGTAATATTGATTTATTGTTTGGGACTGGGACTTGCAATAAAATACTTCCCAAGACTAATAGAAACAAAGCACTTTACACGAATGAGATTTCAATTCACGAGTCATTATCTAACCAACTGATCTACCGTTTGTTTAATTTGATTGATTTGATTCGACAGATTTGATAAGATATTTATCTTAACCTTAACAGACCAGAGTCCACTGCTGGACATGACCCTCCCCCTATAGGGGGGTAATGCCATATTCACCAAGCTTGGCAGGCAGTTTGGCAATGTATTCACAGGGAACGCTGCTGCCCATTCCCTTGATGATTATCCCTAAGTCCGTTTTTAGAACATCTACGAGAGTTTAGATGGATTGGCGAGCGCAATGCAAGATTTAACATTCATAGGTAAAATTTCTGAGCATCCCTTAGTTGGTTTCGACGTCACCAATAATAAGTAGGACTCGGGTGATGCTATTCTAAGCCGGCAAGACACCTTAACTATTTACCTTACTAGGGTTCATTGGGCTATTGAACGACTCAGTGTCCCACGAAAAGAAAAAAAAAAAAATATATATTTACCTCCTTGAAAGATGAACCAATGAACACAACGTAGACACACAGGACGCTGAAATATGTCAACGTCATCGACCAGTCCACTACGACTCTGAAAAGAGAAAAATTCTGATACAGGCACTTGAATAAAAAAAGTTACAAACAAAATATTAGGTCAAAGGAAGAGTACGTAGCCAAAAAAGCTGAATAGAAGGAATAGAACAACCATTTGGACGAAAACATTCATTTACGTAGGTATTGAAGTAGTTTAATCGCAAAATTTGGCGCAAGTTCTTCCCATTCCATATCAAATTCTGCGACTTACCTATTCGCACAATGTTTATACTATAGTATTTTTCCCCCTGTTCCACCTATCCCTACTGGCCTATCCCCCTTAGGCGAGAAAAGCGGAATTTTATGCCTTTTTTCGCTACTAGGGACTAGATTCATCTTCCATATAGTTTCACCATAATAAGGTATAGTCCGTAAGAAAAGTCATTCTTTTCTGCTAATATTTACAGCTCAATTTTGACGTTAAGCAGTGTTGTCATTGTATGGAAGTGAAAATGTCTTTTTAATCTTCAACTCAGTCACAGACATATCTAAGTTCACAGATTTGGTCAAGCCAAGCGAGAAACGTCATATTGTTACAATATACCTGATGATGATGATCTCTCCGACCGATTTCGGCCATAGCGACCACTTTGACTCCTAATCAGATCGGCGCTGATGCGCCCGGAGATGGCTATTGTAGCCAATTTTGGAAGTAAACTCCCGTGCACAGAGTGGACACGTGAGTTTGCCATTTACATAATTATAGTTAATGGCGACGGGTGGACGGGCCTTCAGCTCATCGCGCTCAGCGTCGAGGTCTGCTTTACGCTGTTCCTCAAACTCGCGGACTTGCCTCTTAACCATCCCGCGCCATTCGAGACGCTGTGCTGCCAGACCCTCCCATTGAGTGGGCTCAATGTTGCATCTTTTCATGTGTCGAATATACCTAAGCATTACCTAAAATATGTGGAATAGGCTACATGCCCGACAGGTCAAACGAGCTACTTTTTATAACGACCTAAAACAGCGATTGCTCGCAGCGATAAGACTGTCTTGCTTATGTTATGTATGATACGAGTATTTGTTTTTTGTTCCTGTATAATGTTTCGATTTAAAGTGAGCAATAAAGTGTTTCTACTTGTCTGTCTAAGTCTAAAGCGTAATTTGTTATGAAAAACGGAAAGCCTGACGTCATAGCGTACTATTTTGGATAACTTACTTTCATATTATTTTTCTGTTTCATATTGTTTTTTTTATTCAAACTTTGAATATTTCTAAAAACTGTGGTATTTATAGACAATAGTTTTAAGTATACATCGTATTTTATTAATGATCAAAGAAACTAGTAAATGCTTCAATAAACACAATAATGCTTACCTGACAGTGTCACCCCATTTTCTTAATGACTTTGGCCCGTGAGCGAAGGCAGCCCCGCAAGTCTCCGCATATCCCATTGACGGCTTCTTGGCATCCACGCACACTTCTTGTGAAGTTCTGACCTGCAAATTCGTTTCATTTTTGTATTAGAAAACAGAAATGATTTTAAAAACAGCATACAAGGGACAGCATTTCGAATTATTGGCTAATAAATTGAACAACTTTCACCTAGGGAACATATTTAAATTTTTCTTATTTTTTTTTCTCTTTTTTTGTACACATCAGGGAAATCGAGGTACTTTCGTTTTTATTTTTTTATATAACACGAAACATTTTAAAAAGTTTTAGCTAATATGGGACATTATCGTTAAGATTAATAAACCATAACTATCACACATATCAAAAAATTATTCCAAAATAAACACACTTTTTAATAATATGATTCGAACGAAACATAAGGTGTCCCGGTTTTTTTGAGTACAAATTTAATATACCTATTACTTCGTATGTAGGTTACCCTTGAACAAGATATATTTTCAACGCAAACGCTAGACGGTTACTTTAGTAACAAAGTGAAAGACATTTGTTTTGTATTCAGTTGTAGTTGGAAAAATATTTGGCTCCTTTCCTCTCTAGCATTTTTTATGTTTTTTGTGTGAATAGTCTCGTGAGACTCGCAACTAAAATAAATTCTTAGTACGTGCCTTTGTAGAACAGGTTTATGAAGAAATACATAGATCAAATATTGAAGTTTATTTATGTAGATAATATTTGACAGCCAGATTGAGACCTTATTTGCTTTCAAGCTTGCTAGTATTAAATTGTATATTATTGACGTACAATAATTTATTGCTATTGAAGTCTGAATATAAGATTCCTAGCTTTATGAGTAGTATTACATTAATATAAAAACTTTTTTTCATGTGGATGTGTGTTTTTTTCATAAAAGATCCATTAGGCGGATTGCACACTTTACGCACGACGGAGCGCTAAAATACCGCAGCGGTCAATCCCCATACTAAAACCGTTCAACCGCTGTCGAGGCAGCGCTATCGCAGCGTCGTCCGTCGAGTGCGGTTTTAGTATGGGGAGTAACGTTCATAGTGTGGATCTGACAGACCACTGCGATGTTTTAGCACTTCGTCGTAAGTTACGTGTGCGATCCTCTTTAAATGTCTATTTACCGGCCATATCCGCATATACTACCTACTCTATCTCTCAGTGTGCCTTACGTCTCCACGGTCTCCACCAAAGAAGTTAAAGGCCTGGCTAGGATCTAGGAGCCCAGAAAAGCTTCCAGCAGGTGGGAAATGGATCCTTTAATTATGTACTTACCACCATAGCTACTGTATGCGTGCAAATGACACCAGCTATCAATGTACCGATGGAGCCGACGAGGAGACCAGAGTTTTTGAAGGCTGAAGGCATGGCCAGGATCCCGGAGCCAAGACAAGCTTTGAGAAGGTGAAGAATGGAGCCGAATGTTCTGCAAAAGAAAATTACTTTTTTGGGAAGATGCTTTTATTGTTAACATTTTTATATACCTAGCTTGAAATATTTATTAGTGAATGATACCAAAAAACTCAGCATGGAACTATTTAAAAAATGGGTGTCATATATTATGAGAAGACGATTGATTGATTTATCACACAGTGAAAATTACATTATATTGCTACAAAATGTCCGATATAATGATTCGCATAGTGCTCGTCAAAAATAATAACAATAACATAAGTAATAATAAAAAATGCATATATTTCAAAAATGAAAGTAAAAGCAATAATTAAGACAATGTCAAAATGTTTCGTCCTATGTCCCTTGGGAAAAATTGTCCCAATTATCAACACGTCCACAACCTTCGAAGTTTCAAATAACCTTGTTCTATTTTTGACGCTGCGTTGAACATCACAGATAGGTACATCTATCGCTAGCGTGATATATGATATCAGAAATCATATTTTAAGGTTTGACATACTGCTACTGCATTTATTGGAAAAACTTTTCCGACGCATGTCGCTTTGCCATTCGTATCTATCGTGATAAATTACGACGCACTGAACCGAAACATTGAAACATTCTGAAACTAAAGAGTATCTATCAATAGGTATCTAAAAAATATCTCTAGTCTCACAGTCTCACTCAGGCTAGTTGAGTTTGGTGGCAAACTTTCAATGGGTTACCAATGTACTTCATCATCAGCCACCAGCCACCACGTCAAGCCGTAGGTCCCGGTTGCTGTCTATGATTACTTAGACGGCGGTCGTTACACAACCATGTCAGAAGCCTGCTACTCGTAGAAGGCGGTTGAAAAATTCTGACACTAAGGTTCACTGGCTTGTTGGACGACTTGGTGTCCTACACGTAAAAGAAGTCCACAGTCCACTGCTGGGCCTTTCCCAACTTGTTGGTATGTGCCATACTCACTATACAGGGTGTTAGGGACAGCGTCCCGAATACTGAAAGGGTGCAAGCAGACCACGAAACTGAACAACTTTCCCCTAGGAACATATGTCAGGAAACGACAAAAAATTTTCGACCTCCAATACAAAATCGCGATTAGCAAACTGCATTTACTATGAGAAACCAAAAACTTTTAGACGCTTCCTGACTTATGTTTCTAGAAGAAAGTTGTTCAGTTTCATGGTATGCTTGCACCCTATCAGTATTCGGGATGCTGTTCCTTACACCCCGTATAGAACTGGGCAGGAGGATTGGCGAGCGCAGTTATACCAACCGGTATATTGTGTAATATTGACATGTAATATAATATATTACCAAATAAACGAATATGAATATGAATATCACGTGAAAATTGTGCATTTATGATCCATTCATCCAATTAAGCCAGCAGTAACTTCGTAGATACACAATGTGTGGACTACACGTGTAAAATAAAAATAGATATTGCTCGGATACAGTAATAATGTGGGTATTGATTTAACCTTATTTACTACACCTACATAGAAAATGCCCTAGAAGAACGTGAATTATTGTTCACGTTTCAAATTAGCGGGAAGTAATAATCCATACAAATCACTTTCCTCCCCAGGGGGGAAAATATGCAACTGTCAAAGTTACGTAAAACAGAACGTAAATCTAAATATTTATGCAGGCAAGATGAGAGACTTGGCTGTGTGCTTTTGTTTTTTACTATATTATTTAAAAAAACAATACCGTGCGAATTCGCATTGGATTTTTCGTGTAATATTTTAGGTGTATTGAACAGTTCTTCTATTAGTACATTTTTTTATTCTTGCAGGTGTAGTACCTATTGCCTACACTAAGACAGCTAAGAATCTAGGTGTACTGCTGGACCACAACCTTAGTTGGACTACTCAGGTGAATGACGTTAGTAGGAAAGTGTTTTATTCTTTTCACTCGCTGAAGCGCCTCCAAAATTTCTTGCCTCTGAAAACTAAAATTACTCTCACACAGACACTTCTATTTCCTCTTTTTGATTATGCTGACACTTGCTACCTGGATGCCACTGAGGAGTTGTTGAGCAAACTCGAGCGTCTCCAAAACCTTTGCATTAGATTTATCTTTGGCTTACGCAAGTATGACCATGTCTCGCAGTTTCGTTCTCAACTCAAGTGGCTTCCTATCCGTCTTCGAAGAAATGCTCATGTGCTTTCTTGTCTGTATAAAATTCTTCACAGTCCTTCTTCTCCTTCATACCTTAAAGAACGGTTTAATTTCTCGCGGTCCCAAGACAAGCCTTGTCGCTCACATGTCAAGTCAATTCTTTCAATCCCTATCCATCACTCCGATTTCTACAGTTACTCATTTACTGTGCATGCAGACAGATTGTGGAACTCCCTCCCTCACACAGTGCGTGACAGCCCTTCCCTCTCAGTGTTCAAGAAGAGAGTAAAAGAGCACTATCTTTCACTATCAAAATAGTTCGTATCTGTCATATTTATGTATGTATATTGAATTATGTTTAGTTGTATTATATGTAGTATATCAGTATAATTATGTAAAATTTATATTTTAGTATATGTAGGTATTATGTATTATTTTTAAATACCGAATTTAGTATTAAATATTGTGCACGGTCATCAGCCTCACCTTATGCTATCTCTCTACCGTAGGACTGCTGGAAGAGATTTCTTTTTAGAAATAAGTAGTGCCTGTTGTGTTTTTTGTCTAAATGTGATTGTCCTGTGTTCTATCTTGTGTGCAATAAACAGTTAAATAAAATAAATAAATAAATAAATAAATATAAATCACTTTGTATTACTCGGATGGTGATGAGTGCCGTGTGATGCCGGATTAGAATAGCATCACCCCATTTTTTACCCGTGGGTGTCGTAAGAGGCGACTGAGGGATTTGAGGGTTTCAGGTTTATTTCAACTTTTTAGGCGACAGGCTGACAACCTGTCACTATAGTGATACACAAATTATCTCAAACGGGCCTCTATACGTATATATGTCAAACGTGGCGATAGAGACCGTATTTTTGCGGCCATTAGCGCTCTGCCTACCTCGTAAGGGACAAAGGCGTGATATATGTATGTGTGTGTATGTATTCATTTATTATTTATTTAACTGTTTATTGCACACAAGAGAAAACACAGAACAATAACATTTAGATAAAAAACACAACAGGTACTACTTATTTCTAAAAAAAAATCTCTTCCAGCAGTCCTACTAATCAGGTGGTTCAGCCAATGTCCGAACCAGACTGGGAACAAACTGATAAATATCATTTTTGTGAGTGACCCAGCGAGAATCGAACCCAGAACCTTCTGCATCAAAGGCAGTCGCACTGCCACTGCACCACATCGGTCGTCATACAATAAGATATTTAGTTACAATAAGAACCTACATTTAAGCTACCTATGAAAAATAGCTTGAATATTATTCAGGAGAACATTTTTTCCTGTTTGTATCAAAGAGGACGAGGCCGTGTGATGCCGACTTAGAATAGCATCACCCCACATTCTTCCCGCGGGTGTCGTAAGAGGCGACTAAGGGACTCGAGGGTATTGGTGTATTACAATTTTTAGGCCGCAGGCTGACAACCTGTCACTATAGTGATACACATGTTTTCTGGAACAGCATTGGAAAACAATCCTCAAAAATGTCAGACGTGGCGATAGCGACCGTATTCTTGCGGCCGTTAACGTTCTGCCTACCCCACAAGGGATAAAGGAGTAATATATGTATGTATGTATCAAAAATAATTCGCAATAAATAAGTACACGAGTGAAAATATGTGTTTAGTGAAAATATTGTGTTTAACGGTAAAGCGAGCTTAATAGCTGTAAAAGCTTACTGAAAGCCGTTTATTCAGCGTATAAAATCCACGTGCTAGATTTACTCGTATCAGATGATTATGGTTCAATAGCACTTCAAAGAGATAAAATACACATAAAAATTTTATATCACTCGTACCCATTGCATATGTATACTACACACTAAGCATTATTTATTGTTTTTAAAAACTTATACGTGCTTTTTATAATATAGGTAGGAACTAAAGTAAAAGAAATTAGTAAAAATTAGTAATATCCTTCGCAAAAATTTCTACTTTGTGTTAGATTTTTTTTTTTATTAATTCAATATATTTTTCTCATAAAAAAATTAATTGTTTTTTTTTTTACCAGACCGTACAATAATTTAGTTATTTCGCTTTATTTTACTCACTTTTCATTCGATTTGTAAAGCAGTATACACACTGCGGATGTAACAACATCAATGCAACCACGGAAAGTTACCGCCCTCGTTCCGCGCGCTTATTATGAAACCTCAGTTGCAATTGATACAGATAGTTACATTCCTAGGTGCATAATTTACTTCAACCCTATTAAGTCACATAAATTATTGGAATCGCCTTATTTTCGATTGGTCGTATTAACGTCCTCGTACGACTTTAGATGTCGCTACGAAACTTAAGTTAGCGAATTTCACCTTTTTTTGTTGACTCATTGACAACGTTTTTAAAATTTATAGAATATACATTTTTGTCAGGCAGGTTTTACCACACCTCGCTTGGTTAAAGATTATCGCTTAGAAATGTTTTACCAGTCTCCACTCAAAGGAATAATTTGACTAAACGGCACAATTATAAAACTATAATTCTTTTTTCACAGGTATGCATATACCACAATGTTAAACAAAACAGCACATTTCGTCATATTGAGTCCTGGTTACTTGAATAAAGAATTATTATTATTTCTAAGAATTGGGCTATGCCAAATATTTTGCCCATTCCGTTTCTAAAAACTTAAACTGTACTCTGCTAAAGCTGCCTAGATGTCGCTTAAAGAGTTTTTCCTTTAAAGCGTAGATATTTACTTCTCGCTATTTCCAACATTAAGTCAACGAACTTGAATCTTTTCTTATTGAAAATAAATTTCATAAGTACCGCTGAAATGTTGTTAGGTTATTATATTGGCAAAATAAAAATAAATTGCAGGTATTCGAAGAAATCTCTAGTCTAGACGGAAGAAATTCAATGCATGGAAAAGTTTGTAATTGCAAGAGAAATATTTTTCTCTAGACTAGAGTATACTTACCTACTTCATTTTTTATAGCATTTTAGATTTTGTGTCTCAACAATATACACATATTTTATGCTTAGGTATTTTGTTAAGCTTCTTATACGTAACAGGTAAGTATGTGAATTAATTTACTTACATTTATTTTGTTTGGTAGAAACAGTTTTTGTAAATGTGCAAGTGCTTAAAAAGTAATAAAATATGTCTTTTGAGTAGTTAAGCTTTAAACAACGTCCAATAACAACGTCTCTTCTGCGTTTGGCAGCGTATGTTAAATACAAATAAAATAAAAATTTCTTCTATAAAATGCAATCAATCCATCGGTATTTTCTTTAAACTGACTTTACTGACAACCGTTTTTTTCACTTAAGTTTGTATATTTCATTTAGTTTATATATTTTATATCAGCGCAGACTAAGCTTTTATGAAGAAAGGAGTGAAAAGGGAAGCAATCTGACAGCATTTTCTTAACTTATCTAAGTTTCTTAATATAACCTGGAATTTACTGCATTTCCCTTTTAGGCGCATCGCACACTTAACGCACGACGGACCGCTAAAATATCACAGCGTTCTGTCAGATCCATACTAGAAATGTTAATCCCCATACTAAAACCGCTCAACCGCTGTCGACGCAGCCTTATTACAGCGTTGTCCCTCGAGTGTGAGTGTGCGATCCGCCTGACAGCATTTTCTTAACTTATCTAAGTTTCTTAATATAATCTGAAATTTACTGCATTTTCCTTTTATAGACATTCACGGCTAAGTCCAGAAGTCGAGGGATTGCTTCTAGAACTTTGTACAGTTTTCAAAATGTCGACTGTTCTTGAAACACGGAGAAGATTCACAAACTTTTGTTTCATACCCTGGGGATACTCAACCGAGTTTAAGTGTGGCAATCCTTCTCAGTTAGAAACTCTTCCGTCAACATTCTTTATCACGTTTCTGTTAGAAAATGTATTTTGTTACACTGCAATTGTGGTTCCCTTTTTCAAAGTCTATACAGGGTGTAAAAATATGAGCCGCAAATATTTAAAAGGGTGAATCAGTTTACGAAACTGAATAACTTTTCCCAAGAAACACAGGTCAAAGCTACAAAAGGTTACAGCCGACCAATTCAATTCGAGTCAATTTGTATGTGTTTTTAAAATTTATTTCATGTTTTGACCTATGTTCCTTGGGGAGAGTTGTTCAGATTATGGCCGTACATAGGTTTGACGGTTTTAATGTAATGAATTATACCTATACCTAAACCCAAACAAATGACTTGCAAAATGCGTGTCTGGGCTGTTACTCAGTAGGTACTAAAGACCTTATAAACGTGATTTGTGGCCATGCTTATAACATCGTCATTTTGGTTAGGGAAAATGAGTCTATTTTTCAAATTTTCCTTATCAACTTTCCTGTTTGGAACATGATACAGCCTGTAAAATGAAATTCTAATGTTTTTTGGTCTTGTTAGGTAGAACATCAAATTATTTTCCTCAAATCTGTGATTATGGTAAGATTAAGGTTATGATCACCAAATCCCGGATTTTGACAGTTTTTTTTATAAATTTTCAAAAGCTTTGAATGAAAGAAAGTAAAAATACTTTATTGCACATTTTAAACACAAACATATACAGGAAAATTAAAACAGAAAATGCGCAAAAACGGCCTTATCGTTTTTTTTAAGTAGAAAGGTGTACATACAGGGTTAATTTTTATTTGGTACGCCAACTTTGTAGGGTGTCTCTACCAATGATTCTGAACAACTTTTACTATGAGGCCACATGAGATATCGCAAAAAAATTTTTGGATGTTCCATATCAAAGTTCATACCTACTCGGTAAAAATATATGGAACATCCAAAATCTTTTTTTGCGATTTCGCAGGTGGCCCCAAAGTAAAAGTTGTTCAGAATCATGACTAGAAACTCCATACAATGTTTGTGTACTGACAAAAATTAACCCTATATACTCCTATCCCAAAGAAGGGAGAAAAACAATTTCAATGAAACTCGTCCAAGTACGAGATAAACGATACCATTTAGAATCCAACGAGTTCGTGGAAGCTGATTGTCGTCGTTATTGCAATGTTAAAAAGGTAAGCCTTTTTATTTCAGACCCTGTTTCAATTCCTATAATTGCAAAAGGTATTTTACGTATGTGATTATGATGATCTCTCCGACCGATTTCGGCCATGGCGACCACTTCGACTCCTAATCAGAGCGGCGCTGATGCGCCCGGAGATGGCTATGTACTACTACTTCGTAATCTATACTTTAGCAGTCTTGATGAGATAGTACCACCGCCTTCTACTTTCCTTGCCCTAAATAGAATTTATCTTTAAAATCGCAAACCACAGGATACATGACGTTCAACCAATCAAAATGAGAGAAGAAAATTCTACAATATTACTTCAGCAAATTGTAAGCCGCACGAAAAATATTAAGTTGAATTGTTATCCGTATGTATGTTCGACGATTTTACAATGGATTGTATTCTTACATTTTGGAATCTAGCGTTTGTTATTTTACGATGATATATTTCATATTCTCTCTATACGGGGTATGAGGGACGGTGTAACGAAAATTTTTTCGAGTGCCCATACAAAGTCAGTCAGCTGATCGGGAATTTTGGATGGAAGGTCTAAAAAATTTTCACGTTTCCCAATACAGCGCCGATAGAAAAAGTTGTTCAGTTTCCTGGTCTGATCACGCCTGCAAAGTTTTCGTTACACCGTCCCTTACACCATGTATACATCTGCCTTGTAAGTGGGTTGGCATAGTATTATATAGCCGGTGTAGTACCTATATGAAAACTAATTTGAAACGAGTACTTACGTGTTGGGATGAGCCACTTGCCGGTGTTCAAAAGGGTTGTATTTCTTGTCGTCCGCGGCCACATCTTTGGACGCTATACTGAGACTTGACTGGAATCCAAGATTACTTGTCAGGTCGGCTCTGGAAAAAGAGCGTAAAATATTGTTTAGATTTACTCTTTAACACTAGGTTACTTTTTATCAGTACGCAAAGCAGGGTTTTCCTACTGAACAACTTTTATAATCGTCTCTTAAATCGTAAAAAAACATCTGCCGTTCAGCAGATGCAGTTAATAAAATACCTACCTAAGTATATAAGTACATAACATAAAGTACATAATAAAATTACGTATATAAGTACCCAATAAAAGAGATTCAAAATAATCCAGTCTCAATTGTGAAGATAGGTACTAAAAAACCTTTGCATGGGTAAATGTTAATGAACTAAATTAATTTAACCCAACATTACCATATCAAAGAATATTAGGGCTAGTACACATAACACCAGTTGGTGTAAACTGTTTTAGTAGCAAATTGAAATTGAACTGTATCATAATATTCTGATAGTAGTCGTTATTGGCGGGAAAAAGCAAACAACTTTGTGGTCCATTCGAGGCATTACACCACTAAAATTAATACTTTTAAACGAGCAATTTGTGAACGAGACGAGCCGCGCAGCTGCGATTGCTTTTTGCGAGTTGTATTTACGAACAGCGCCATCTAGTGAGATGTAAAAAACACAATATCCCAAGAAAGCTTGATCTAATTAGGCGCTTCAAATTATACTAAAAAGGGCGCTATATGTACCTACGTTAGCCCTGTTCGTCACGAAAAACCAATATCCATAAGTATACATATAAAATAAAGTAATTATAAATAACATTGGTCGAAAGAAAACTACATAAGCAGAGTTTCGTTTTACGATAGATGGGTACAATTTTATTCAAATAATTCCACTAAACCCTCATTTCTTTTCCCAGTTTTTTAGTAATATTGTTTGATTGGGAGACGAAAGATTGCCTTAAGGGATAACCAAATCCTATAAAAGGCAACCTTGTGTAGTAAAAAGGATGATCATAAAACTACAGATGGGATTCACAGGATAATGGTTGCTGCACAAAATTGGGTTTCACAGATACTACCTCTACCTTTCCCTGTGACCTTTCCGCTCTATTTTCCTTCTTAGTTTTACCTTGTGGAATACATTAATTAAACACGCCATCTAGTATGATATCATACATAAACTAGCTCTAGACCTGTCAGATACGGACAGATAGAATAGTCTCTATTAAAATTCAAAATTTTCAAAAATTTATGTATCGAATCGATAAACTTAATTAATGCAGGGTTCTAAGATCTTTAATGCCCTTTAAAAATACTTGTAGAAGGCGGTTGAAAAATTCTGACACTAGGGTTAATCGGGTCGTTGGACGACTAGAAGGGTTGCGTGTCCCACACGAAAAGAAAGAGAGAGAGGGATGGGGGCAGCACCTAGCCTACCGAGCCCTCATAAAAAATAATCAAATTAAGTCGCTATGTTGAATCGTGTCCAATATTTGGCAGTAGATTTACCATTCGTTCAGTATTAATTTATTTATCTACTTCATTATCTCTGCTCGATCGGGCGTAAAGACAATAGAAAATTGGTACTAGAATCTCATTGTCAATTTTTCACAAAAAAAGCGTTAAGTTTCACTGACTATGGTGCGTTGCAACATTAGTGAAGGTTGTTCTAGTAAGTAGTATTAGTGGTAACGCTGTAGGTGCTGGCTTAAAATAGCATCACCCTATTATTACCGCTATTAGCGCTAAAATATCGCAACAGTTTGTCAGATCCATACTAGTAACGTCGCTCCCCATACTAAAACCGCACTCGACGGACGACACTGCGATAGCACTGCGTCGACAGCGGTTGAGCGGTTTTAGAATGGGGATTGACATTTCTAGTATGGATCTGACAGACCACTGCGATGTTTTAGCGCTTCGTCGTGCGTCAACTGTGCGTTCTCTATGAACGCAATACCTTGCTCTGCGCTTGCCAACGTGTTTGTTTGCTTGTTGAGACAAATGGGTAGGTACTTACGTGGATTTGTCTATAGTAAAAACGTCTTCTGACGCATTTTTTTCCGCCATCTCGTTGAAGAAATACCTGAAGCAAAAAAATATAACTAGGTAAGGAAAATATGAACAAAAACCTGTTTGTAAATTTGTCTATATACCTACATGGTTTTTAGTCACATATATTTTTTACTTAATACAAACACTTTTCAGGGTGTTTCTACTCATGATTCTGAACAACATTACTTTGGATGGGGCCACCAGCGAAATCGCAAAAAATGGGTGAACCATAGGAAATTCATACCTACTCGGTATAATGTATGGAACACCAAATTTTTTTTGAGATTTCCTATGCCCCTATATAAGGTGTAAAAATATTAGCTGCAAATATTTTAAGGGGTGAACCAGCCCATGCAACTGAACAACTTTCCCCAAGGTTCACAGGTCGAAATACGAACATTTTTAGTGCTTCCATTCAAAATGTACCGGCCGAATGAGTCAATTTGTATGGGGGGGCCAAAACTTTTTTCATATTTCGACCTATGCTCCTTGG
Source organism: Keiferia lycopersicella (assembly GCA_029255805.1). Classification (NCBI taxonomy): domain Eukaryota; kingdom Metazoa; phylum Arthropoda; class Insecta; order Lepidoptera; family Gelechiidae; genus Keiferia; species Keiferia lycopersicella. The sequence continues at coordinate 3,522,506 of JARACZ010000018.1, forward strand.
GGAAAGTTGTTCAATGTCATGGGCTGATTCACCGCTTAGAATATTTGAAGCTTTTTTTTTTACCTTATATAGGTAGTATGTTCAGAATCAAAAGTAGAAACACCCTAGAGAGTGTGTGTACTGAACTGACTAAAAAATAGCCCTATATATTGCTGTAATATGCCGATGTTAGATTTATTGGTAATTCTTGTTCATTTACCTAATAGTCCTAGATAAATCTTACGTTTCATCTAATATTTGCTATGAAAAATATAATAGGCGTATAAAGTTTCCTTCCTACTAGAAGGTCAATAACCTTAGAAAGGATTTGATAAATTTAGATGGCTATATTTTTTTAGTAATAATTGAAGGGTTTCATCGGGTTGTTGGATACCAACACGAAGAAGAAGTTATTATTGCGTGGAATCATACGTACCTACATGTAATGCTATCTGAAATTTGTCAAACCATTGACAAATCGCCATGCCGCCGTGAGCAGCCTGCATGCATAGCCACAGAACAAAATACAGTGTGTTGGAAAAGTACGGAGTTCCTTTAGAGGGATGAGCCAGCCCATCAAACTGAACATTTTTCCCAAAGAAACATTGGTCGAAATATAGAAAAAAGTTTTGGACCTCACATACCTGACTCGGTCGGCTGGTATATTATGTATGCGAGGTCGAATTTTTTTTCCATGCTGGTCATCCCTTGAAAGGAACTCAGTAACTATTCTTGCCAGCCTGTATAATATTTGCATCATAGAGAGGACGGGAGAGGATCGGGGCCCAAAAAAAAAGCGTACGTGTATTGTCTTTCGCAATCTTTGTATCAGCAAAAGGCAGAAGATCGTTTCGGAGGTCAAGATTCTCTTTGGGTCGCTGAGTCAGCGGAGTTAGTTAGTTTAGCGTCATAGACTAGCCAAAGCCATCTCAGCTCCACTTGCCAGCCACCCATCACAGCTCATACCATGCGAAAGCCAAGCCTGGATGGAGCTATGTAGCAGCCGCATCAGATTAAAGCGTAAAGGCCTGTGCCCTGTATCCACTTTGATTAGTGCGAGTGCTAATGAAGAGCAAAATGTATGTGTGGCTACTTGCAGTTCACATGCAAATAAATACAGGGTTATTTTTTAATCAGTATCACACACTTTGTAGTGTTGCGTTATACCTTTAGTGTGCGATCCACCTTACCAATGATGGAGGAACCTGATCGCGGAGGCTGCTGAAAATGCAAATTACACTCCTCGAAATAGTACTTTATACTTCAAAGCCTTGCAATGCATTTACAGTGAGGTCCAATCACAAAAAGTGTGATTTTTGAAATCGTGCACTGAACCCCGCAACAACTGATCTGACTAGGTATAGTTTAGGAAATATAATTTGAGCCCATTAGACTATGAAACGTCATGGAAAATCAGCTGAAATTATATTTCCTAAGCCTAGGCGTATCTCACTGTCAACTACTCGAATTAGTTAATGTCAATGGTATGTATAAATGGATAAGATTCGTATGTGAACGTGTGATACAACCAATATTAGAAGCAATATTAGAAGCAATATTAGAAGCAATATTAGAAGACTTTTGCCTGCGGAAATGTACTGTTACCAACGTACATAATGCTCCACTCAACTAGGAATGTTTTGGAGCTCCGTAACCGTAATCAAAACTGTCGGATATCCGAAATAAAAATATATCCGTATCCGTAAAATTTTGGATAGAGGCGGAGTCTTGATTGGCCGAGTGAAACACAAAAATTGCGCGAAAATCTCAACACAGAATGTAAAAAAAAAACAGTTACCAATAATATAATCTTTAAACAATAAAGGCAGCTGAGCTTTTTGAAGTAATTCCTCAAAAATCCAATATCCGTAACCGAAACTTACTTACTTACTTTAAATATTTTAATATCGTAGATCCGTATCCAATTTATTTAACCGTTTATTGTACGCAATAGAACACAAAGGATCACACATTTAGAACAATTCACAACAGGTTAGCTTATTTCTTAAAAGAAATCTCTTTCAGCAGGCCTAGGGTAGTAAGATGACATAAAGTGAGGCAGTTGACGTGTACAACATACTATGATATACACATCTAAATCCGGTAATTTTTCAATACCCATATCCGAATTCGAATACGAAATTTCATATCCATATTTCATTTCATCCCTGCACTCAACACTCCATAACTTTGCCACAACAAGTGCGCTGCAAAGTGTCTGAGCAAAGAGCGATAGGCAGCCATATTTTTTTAATAATATACAAGCAACGAACCACCAATATTTTCCATCGTAGTAACTCGAACCACGCACTGACATTTTTGCAAACACTCAACAAAAAAGATTTGAAAAAACTACAACATTATAAAAAAGACTTCCTCTAAAATATACGGTTTTCTTTTTTCAAATACTTCTTACACAATATTGCCCCATTTTACTGTTCTAAATTTCGAAATGTTTCAGCAAAACAAATGACTGATAAAAATTTATCTACATCCATGCAATATAATGGTATCGATTGGCTAATACGTGTTTAATCTATATACAAATATTTAACTGGTTATTGTGGTAAATAAATAATGATAAGCATAAAATTTGCTTTAGAATATTGAAATGAAATGTTTCTTACCTAAATATCTACAAATTAGAAAGAAATAAAAAAAGAAAAATTATGTATATATATTAGAAAATAGATTTTTTTTATTACTCCTAAAAATAATTCAAGAATGCATTTAACATTTATGAGAACAATCTATTTGTAATTTTCTACACTTGAATCTTATAAAATACATCGATAATATTTTAAATTAATATGTGTTTTATAAGTAGTAATATCAATAGGTAAGTAACTGTGCGGCATTGTCCGTAAGAAAGATGGTTCCGTGTTTCGTATAGCAAGTTAATGCGTTGATCCCGGTTGCTGTCTATCTATGATTACTTAGACGGCGGTCGTTATACAACCATGTCAGAAGCCTGCTCCTTGTAGTAGGTGGTTGATAAACTTTGACACTAGGGTGCATTGGGTCGTTGGACGACTCGGTGTTCCACGAGAAAAAAGAGAGATAATCCGTTTGCTTGTTTTATTTTGGTTTGTTGCTGTAACAATCTGTTTTGGGACTACGACATTTCTGTTGTCTTATCATAAATTAAGTTGATTTCGTGACTACCATATAGGGTTATTTTATGTAGTCAACCGAATGAGTAATTTTGTGTCTGAGGTCCAAAAAATAGAGGCCTATTCTACTTTTTTTTGCTTGAGATTCGATAATAATTAAAAATTGAAACAATTTCAATATAATTTTGTTAACAGGCCAGTTGGAATTGTTTCGCCTGAATACGGACACCGGATGAAAAAAAAAGCGAAAGAGGAATCATAATTTATAATTTGAATTTGTATAACCTCAATAAATTAGTTTGTCCAATATTTAATATTACGATAACAAAAGTAAAAATGTATTACGAATATCCGAATAATTACAAATATGTCTTCTTTATGTACGAAGATTAAAAAAAAAAAAAACAATTCAATATTATTCTCTCAAATTTACGTACCTGACGATACAGTCGTCGTTTATGGATCGTTTTTTGTATTTATCGCTTTATTTTCCTCACTTTTTAATGGATATGTTAAGCAGTAACGTACCTCGGATGTAACATAAATTGCAACCTCTGAAAGTTTGTCAAAAAGCCTCAATTGCTATTGATAGGTTACATTCATAGGCGCGTAATCTACTATTATTTCCTGGCAAGTTACCCAGATTGTGTTAAGTTCCTTAACAATTTGTATATCGACTTACGTAAGTATTTTGGAGAATATTTTTATCTGATTTTTAATATCTTTTGAAGAGGCTTCCGGCGTTGGTGACTAGGTTTATCTTACCTGTCAATTTATCACAGTCATGTCATGATATAAAAACTGTGGCAATGAAAAATGTAGGTACCTACTAACTATTGATCAATGGCTTATTCTTAACCAGGTAAAGAATGACGAAATTTTCATTGTTTTGAAATCTATTGTGGTTTATGATTTAAATAGACGGTCACTTTGACGTCAAAATCTATTGGGATTCACCGCACTCACAGTGCTATATTATTCTCATAAAATGAAAATAAGAAATCGAAAAATTTACCAACGGCCAACCGGATGCGGCGTTCCCGGTCGACGCTTGTAAATTTTTCGATTTCTTTTTGTCATTTACGCCAAAATCTGGAAAAAAATCGCATGGGAAATACAATATGGTTTCCTAAGTTTTCCTCTTTTGGTTGCTTGTCTTCCTTTGTCTCAAACTATGTTCGCTTGTTCGCCTGCCAATCTAAACTGGTCACTGCTGGACATAGAATGTTCCAATTCGAGATCTGGAGCCAGGCTCCGCTATATCTCAGTTAAAATACTAAGACGTAGGTACTTAGAGTTTATGAAATTTTAATTGGTGGACTTGGGCGTGTAGATTGAAAAGCTTGGCTTGAGATCTGATGTCTTTTTTGCTCGTGTTGGCTATATTCTTGACAGGCTAATATTTTTGGTGGGATCTTTTTTTGTTAGGAGATATTTGTCGTATTAACCCGCTCGTGCAATGTGTTTAGATTTACAGAGAATGTTGCTGCTCATTCCCTGGATTCACATATCCCTTATGGTCTGTAAAATATAGGTTGAACCCTGTGACGTTAGTGACCTTGGAGCAAATGCTGAGACATAAGGTCCATTTTCTTAGAAAGAAAGGAACATGGACATACAATGTCAAAGCATTGTTCCAAGGTAGCAAACGTCACGGGGATCATCTTACATTTTACAGACTATAGTCACCTTTTACGACATGCACGAGCAGAAAACAATAGTGTGTAATTTTTTTTTAAATGAAGTAATCACACGGCAAGCTAATTAATTCAGTACCTAGCTAAGTCTGTGGTAGTCCCCGCGGGTAGCTCTTAGATCATAATCGTATCTAATCAAAAAAATTTGGTTACTTACTTCTTAAAATTTCAAATCTAATCTTAACAAGTATCAACCGAGAGTATTGAAGCAGTTCTGAGATAAGGTTCATGTAAGATACTTTTCCGAATTAAATAAATTCGTGCCGTTACAGGGGTAAAAAAAAATGCTGCAAATACATATTTTGAGGGGGGAATCAACCCATGAAACTAAATAACTTTCCCCAAGGAACGTAGGTCGAAATGTGAAGAAAAAAATTTTAGACCTCCCATACAGTTGACTAGCTCGACTGCTACATTTTGTATGGGAAGTTTAAAAAATATTCTAATTATTATAAATTTCTTTCATATTTCGACCTACGTTTCTTGGGGAAAGTTGTTCAGTTTCGTGGGCTCATTCACCCTGTATTATGGATTCTCCTCAAAAATAGTCTCAAAAGACAACCATGAATTTTATAGTTGTATCTGTTAGCACATCGAGTAACCGGGATGGTTACTGTCTAGGAGAACTTAGACGTCCGTCTTTACACAACTATGTCAGAGGCCTGCTTATTGCAGTAGGCGGTTAAAAAAATGTGACACCTGGGTTTATCGGGTCGTTGGACGACTCGGTGTCCCGCACGAAAAGAATAAAGAAGGAATGAAACGAAATTGTTTTCAGTACAGTTACGCTGCAAATATTTAAAGGGGTGAATCAGCCCAAGAATCAACAATTTTCCCCAAGAAAAATAAGTAGGTCTAAATATGTGATTTTTTTTGTGCCTCCCATTCAAAATACAAATTGACAGGATCATTCGGTAATTTTGTGTGCGAGGTCCAAATTTATTGATTTTTCATATTTCAACCTATTTTCCTTAGGAGCGTTGTTCAGTTTCATGGCCTTTCACTATATAAATATATATCAGGTTATTTTTTACACCCTGCTAGTTGGCAGGTAGGTATTGCTGAAAACGTCACAATATAAATAAATAAGTAGATATAAGTAATACATACTGTGACGCCAGATATTAGTATGTCGATGGTTCAATAACACCTTCTTAACACTACAAGGTATTCCCATTTACAAAAATACTTCCAGTTAAGAAGTATAGTATTATCAATGTATATTATAGCATGAAGTCACTTTTAGCGTGTGTCTGTCTATCTGTTATGTACACCGCTTCTCCTAAACCACGCAGCTGATTTTAAGGAGGTTTTAACTGACAGAAGAGTTGAAAAGAAAAAGATTTATATAAGATTTTTAAAGTACAACGAGTATTTTAAGAGTGCGTTCTACTCATGAAACTAAATAACTTGTTAGAACCATGTTACCGAAATATGAAAAACAGAACGGACCTCCTAAAAGTAAAAATTATACCAATCAACCGAGTAACTTCGAACTTTAATGGGAGGTTTAATTATTTAAAAAAATATATCAGTTTTATTAGTAGCTAGAACACGCCTTTAAAATAATTGTATTTAAATAAATATAACCCTATGTTATTTCCAATGGAAAACTATATGCAGCGGGCGCAACCGCTGGGCAGGCCGCTAGTTCCCAGTAATAGTACATTCTTAGGCAGTTGTTTAAATATTGTTATGACAGATGACGGAGACGGAACGAATCAGTTTTGTTTCCTGGGTTTTCAATAAACTAAAGAACCTTGTGTTTTTGAAATCATTGTCCGATGGCGTAGTTGACTGTCCCGATGGCGTAGCGGATAGTATGCCTGCCTTCTACGCCGAGGGTCGTGGGTTCGATCCCCACCGGACACAAATATTTGTGTTGAGTCTGGGTGTTTTCTATGTATAATATGAATTAAAAAAAAAAAGTATATATGTATTAGTATCAGCTATCTAGTTCCCATAGTACAAGCTTTGCTTAGTTTGGGGCTAGATGGCGCTGTGTGAATTGTCCAGGATATTTATTTATATATTTGTCAAATAGTAGTACATTATGGCAGTAACCAAAAGCAGACCTATGTCTGGTCGAGTAATACTGGAAGATCGAGACGAAGTCGAGGCCTTCCCAAATGAACGGGACCAGAAATTGGCATTTTGGCTCGGGCTATAATGCCTTTCTTTCATTTGCAAGAAAACATCACATATCCCTTTATACATAGTTAGGTCTATATAGAAGTATAATGGCACACTTGACGCACGACAGACTGCTAAAATACCGCAGCGGTCTGTCAGATCCATACTAGAAACCTCACTCCCCATACCAAAACCGCACTCGACGGACGACGCTGCGATAGCGCTGCGTCAACAGCTGTTGAGTGGTTTTAGTATTGGGATTGACATTTCTAGTATGGATCTTACAGAACGCTGCGATATTTTAGCGGTCCGTCGTACGTTTGGTGTGCGATCCACCTTAGGGTCTAGATTTTAATGCCTTAACAGTCAGTGTAAGTACTTATAAGTAAACTTGATTAAAACGGTATAAGAATTTCAGGCGCCAGCCCGATGAATAAATTATAACTCATCATTATTCCAATAACTTACATTATAATGTCAAATTAATTTTACTTTTGTTTTAGGTCATAAGTAGTTCTAGGTACCTACTTAATCTACAGTCAGCAACCATTGTTAAAAAAGTAAATACAAAAAAAAGTCACAAATAGGCAACAATTTTTACTCCTCTGAGTATGAATTGTTTTTTTTTATTAAATTTGTATCACTTTGTGCACCAAATATTTACAAAAAGTCACGAACAATAGAAATAAAACTGATAAAAGCCGCAACAAAGAGCAAAATCACGATGAAACTTACAAGTTTGTAAGATGTTGAAAATAAAAATATTTTCTTTCTTTACTTTGTCACCAGATGTTACTAAGAAAAAATATATATTCACACGCTTATTAAATTCTATATCTTTTGTAGTAACAATTTACTAAATATTCAGGTCTTCGTAAATATGGTCGGCACTCATAAGGCCATTTTCATACTTAACGCATAACGCAGCGCTAAAATAACGCACCGGTCTGTGTTACTAGAAATCTAATCACTATACTGAAACCGCTCAGCCGCTGTCGGCGCAGTTCTGACAGATCGCTGCATTACGAATCCGTTATTTTAGCGCTGCGTTGTGCGTTAAGTGTGAAAAAGGTCTAAAATTGCAATTTTCAAGGTGTCATTTTTCTACATTATGATAGCACGGATCCCTACATGCGCAAGATTTATTTTCATTTAGCCGAATTTCAATAAAAGTACCTATAACTGGCGTATATAGGTACCTAATTTTGAAACGATATTTTGTATGAAGATGACGTCATATCTGTCTAGTTTGGATGGTGTCAAAACACTTACTTTTATATTATTTTTCTGTTTATTAATTCAAACTTTGAATATTTCGAAAAACTATAAATTTTAGAATTTTTGGACAATAATTTTAAAGCGTACAACTTTTGTATTTTATTAATGACCTAGTCATCTAGCGAATTAATTAAAACAAGACTTTAATTGTGTGAATTGTCCAGGATATATTTATTTATTATATTTTATTTAATTTAATAATTATTATATGAAAGGCAAAAGCTTACGTCAATGACTGAATTTCCAATTTGTTTTACTCGCAATAATAATGAAGTTTTTCACGATCTACTAGTTGCATAATAAGAAGTTATATTTTATTTTACCTTTTATAGTAAACTTTATTGCATGAATACTAAAATAACTATTTGAAGTTACGAACTAAAATATTAAACAGTCAATTACAAAGTTAAACAGTAATTAAAAAGGTAAATTTTGTTTCATAGAAGTTAAACTCAACCTTTTTGTATTAGGATTTTGCACTCACACTGCTGCATTATTTTCAAAGATGAAAGTATGAAATTGAAAGAATTTTAGCGACGGCTGGGGCTTGATGAAAAAGAAGCAGCATTTAGAAATACGTGTAAGAATGAAGGATCAAGGTATACTGGTGCTTGGTACAGTCAACAAACATAGCCAGTATACGTTGATCGTTTCGATGGGTAACTCTATTAATACGTAACAAACATATCAATTATTATACATACATACTGTTGACTTTTGTGTGAATGTTGTAATACACATGAAACTCTCGAATCCCTTAGCCGCCAATTACAAAATCCGCGGGAAGGATATGGGGTGATGCTATTCTAAGCCTGCATCACACACATAAGCCTATGTTATAATAATGGCGCAATAAATACTTTTAAACAAGGTATGATGGGCCTTTGTTATTCGCAAAGTGATTTTCTATTGTTCCATGTAAGTAGAGATTTCGTTCATTCATATAAAATCGTAATCGTGTTCTTAGACATTAAGATAAGACAGTATACAAGAAGCAAGGGACGACTCTGCGAATCTTGATAGGGTGCATGCAGACCATGCTACTGAACAACTTCCCCTAGAAAATTATGACACGAAACGACGCTAAAATATTTCTACCTAACTACTTACTATACAACGACGGGCCCTAGGTAAGTCTGCTAAATGAAAATCGTTTCAGTTGGATGTCGATTGGATCTCAGTTGGATGATGAGTTGGTTAACAGTTTGAAGGGTTTGAAGTATAGAGAAATCACAATGGCAATGGAATGACACTTGAGTTTCGATGGCGTTACAATGACAAAAAATAGCTGACTTGGGGCCCAGTTGACTGCCTTTACCATATTCAATCCGTAACGTTCTTCTTAGAACAACTTCTAAGCCCAGTCTCGCTCCAAGAGCGTGATTGGGCTGGTTGTATGAACAAAACCATACAAAATATTCCGGGCGAGCCCTTGCTCCCCACCTAGCTGTTCGGATTTGATGACCCCGGCCGAAATCGTAGAGAAAAAAATGCCTTAGCTATGAAACGTCAGAATTTTTTGACATTTCCTGAAATATTTTTTAATATTTCTAGTTAAAGTTTTTCAGTTTTATGGTCTGAATACGGCCTATCAGTATTAGCAGTTCGAAATATGTTTATTTCATCTTTTAGGTAATTAGTTTTTATAATGGTATTGGCGAAAAGGTATGTCTTAGATGCCGCTCAAAATCTGCAGTACCGTATGGCACCAGTTGTATTTTGGAGGCCTTCTTCGTTGTGAAATTCTATTATAAATTTTTAAAGTTTTAAACAGATAATAAATCTCTTTTCCGCAGCTTGGAAACTCTAGCCGAGTAGAAACTAGAACAACAAATTATCATAAACGACAAGATTGCTTAACTCTCGACATTTAACTGCGAAAGTAACCTTAACCTTAAATTCTTTTTTAAGGCAAAATGTCCAAAAATTAAAGTCAATGACATTGTTTTGTTAGAAGTCAGTTTTACATTTAGTTTTAGCTTACTGACCTTAACTATTCCTAGTCTAGGCATGTAGGGGTCCCATTTACATTTTTGTCTAGGTTAATTCCAAATGTAGGCATTCAGGAATTTGTGTTCTAGAGCACGACTCTTGTTAGCCAACTTCAATAAAAGTGGTAAATTATTCCACCCGTATTTAAATAAAGTCCTGGGTTTTCACAGTAGGTAGGCATTTTGAAACTGGCCTACCGGGTGCCAAAAACTTTGCAGCTGGTGTGACCAAACCATGGAATTAAACAACTTTTACAATAGAGCCTATGTTGGCAAACAACAAAAATTTGGGTTGAGGTTTAATTACTTTGCAAGGGGAGCCGAGAATTTTTCTAAATAGAATGTGGACTGGTAGGCCAATTTTTAGTTTTATCCGTATTGCACTGCAGGGAAATAAATCTACTTATTAAAACTATCTAAAAACTGTATTGTGTATAAAAATATAAGCGAACGACGTCATACTTTCCTATTTTGTTGGATGACGTCAGAACACTCACTTTTATGTAATTTTTCTTTTCATTAAGAAATTCAAACTTTGAATATTTCGAAAAATTATGAATAAATTCCGTAGTGTTTTTAAACAATGGTTTTATGCGTACAAATTTTATACTTTCGAACCTATCAACATATCATCCATGAATAACTCGTTCAGTTTCATGGTCTAATCATGCCGGCAAAGTTGTGAGTACAACGATTTTGAGCAAGTCTACAAAAAATTTCATCGCAGTACAGATATGTTCATTAATCATAATTTCCTTATGAGGCTATCGAAAAGGGTGGGAAACATTTTTGGCGATATCTACGTAAATATTATTTAACCTTCAAACATGGATCATGAATTCATAAGGAAAAACCTGTACCTACCTACAATACATACATGATTGTAACAACAAAAGGAAAAAGTTACACCTTCATTCAATGTGTTCTTCATGCTTCGGAGGGCACGTTTCCGCAATCTAAGCAAATAGACATCCGTCAGAGCCGGTGTTTGTTTTCAATTTGCTAAGATACACAAAAAAGTCAGAAAATTAATAAAAACAAAGGTTCAAAATTTATTCAATAAAGGATAAGGTCAACCTTAAACCGACGAGCGTGCCTGAAAAGACTGATGAATGTAGAAGAAGCGAAAGAAGTATGCCAGGATCGTAGTAGGTGGAAGGACATCTCTGCTTACCCCGACGCGAAAGAGGCGTAATTTATGTATAGTTATGTATGTATAAGATTTACCACATGTTGGGTCATGATATGTCATTGTAAAAACAAGGAAATGGTATCAATTTTGTATTATCCAGGCGGATCGCCCACTTGAGGCATGACGGAGCGCTAAAATACGCAGCGGTCTGTCCGATCCATTAAGTGTGCGATCCGCCGTAGATATCAAGCTCCGGCGGGATTTTAACGTACCTACTGCTCTAAGACGCATATTGGCTTAGTAGGCAAAGTAAGTACTTCTACTGAAAAGTTGATTGCGTAAATATGATGACCATTGTATAAAGAATGGTTAATGTTTTATAAAATATGTATTACTAGCTTTTGCCCGCGACTTCGTTCGCGTGGACTTCAGGTTCGTCCCGTCTTCGTGTAAGCTATAGCCTATGTGTTATTCTGATGTATAAGCTATATTGTGGTAAAGTTTCATTCAAATCCATTCAGTAGTTTTTACGTGAAAGAGTAACAAACATCCATACATCCATACTTACAAACTTTCGCCTTTATAATAGTAGTAGGATTATCCAGAAAATGTGCAGTGTTTCCTGTGTATTCATCTTGCACTGCACTTGCTAGTCCGCGGAAAGGTTTTGGTAGAGATTTTTTATTTATTTTCATGCACAGGATTTTTTTCTTACATCTAGGAATATAAATATTTGTGGGAAAAATGATCTAGGAACATTAATGGTACTAATCATGGTATGTATTTTTTGACAACATGTTTATGGCAGAATAAATAAGGTAAATAAACATCTAGGTAGATGCCGACAGATGGCCATTTTAATGTACTAACCAAGGTACGTTTTTACAGAGATTTGTTTTAGATACTGCCCAAGGAATACTACTCGGTAGTACTACGCTAGTATTATTATTTATTCTGTGGTAGTACCTTGAATTACATTAAAGGACCAGGTTATACTGGTGTTTCATACATTTTATTAGAATAACCAGTGTAAATTAGTCCCTTAACGAGGCACTACTGATAGTACTTATTGCAGTCCGGATTTCCGTCATTATGTATTTGCATTTAACTCTTGCATCTTTTGTATAAACAAGAATATACAGGGTGTAAGGGACGGTGTAGCGAAAATTTTGCAGGCGTGATCAGACCATGGAACTGAACAATTTTTTTTATGGGGGCAATGTTGGGAAACGAAAAATTTTTTTTTGAGTTTCTATTCAAAATACCTGATCAACTGAGTGACTTTGTATGGGAACTCGAAATATTTTATCGTTTACCATAATAGCCACCACAGAAAAAATTTTTTTCGTTAAACCGTCTCTTACACCCTGTATATCAGCTATCTAACTGTGATCTAAATGATACTACAAATGGATCTCTGTTTTTGCCTTCCTTCATGCTGTAGGTAGATATACCTACTATTACATTTATATACAGATTTATATTGCTAATCATGTAGTTTTTACAACGCAACATAATATATATTTGCACATCACTCAAGTATATAAAAAAGTAGTTAGGTTAGGTACGAACGCTACGAAAAACCTGCTCTGTTATCCTGTCGAGTAAAAACTGTATCTAGGTATTAAGTTGAATAGAGAAGATAAATTATATGAATGTTAATGGCTCAGTATTGTCTATTTTTCGTGCTATTGTAAAATATATTGGCTGTAAGTTTCCCTGTCAAAATATAATAAAATAAATCCCGCTTGAATTCAGAGGTCCGCGCCAGCTAAATGCCCGGGCTGTGCGTGCTACAAGCGTGTTACAAGTAAAGTTTATACTATAGGTTTTGACTGGTTATGAGTTTTGACTGTAACATATACATATAAAAGCGAGTAGCTATAGTTAGTAATCATTTATAATATATCTAGTCTATATTTTAATCTTTGCTTCTACCGAACCACTACTAAACCTTCTGCCCATATTATTATGACAAGTAGCCACCTCAGTATCATTTACCTTCCGGTTTACTTTTAAAGATTTTTCCTTAAGTCTAACATAGGTAATATTATTACTTGTAGAAGCAGGTAGGTATGACTGATGTGGAGTGAATCGTCTGTTTATCATGTGGAACATCGAGTCTGTGAGCGATATTATAAACCGAGAAGTTTTGAAACCGCTTGAGAAGAGAAGGAGACAAAGATAGTGAGAGAGAGAGAATAGGTAGGTAAGAGTTAGGTACTTCTAAAGGCTTCTAAGTAATAAATCATAGACAGCATCTGGACGCGAAGGCTTATGCTAATATTACACTTCAGGGCTCGATTGCACGTCAAGCCGTAGGTCCCGGTTGCTGTCTATGATTACTTAGACGGCGGTCGTTACACAACCATGTTAGAAGCCTGCTACTTGTAGAAGGCGGTTGACAAATTCTGACACTAGGGTTCATCGGGTCGTTGGATGACTTGGTGTCCCACAGCAACCTTGCATGACATTTTGCAAAATCTTTCAGTACAATAAGTAAACAAAAGTGGAATTAATTAGACGGATGTCAAAATTATAAAATCTTTTCTGTCACCAAAACTGATATGCAATTATTAAAGTTTACCGAACCCAAACAAATTTCGGTTTCACGCTGAAACAATTAGTTCCGTGAAGTTTTGTTGCAAATATAATGCTACTTATTTACAGAAAACAATTCACAGATATCAATGACATTCGAGATTTTGTCTGAGCTATTATATATATGTGTATATATATATATATATACAGGGTGTAAAAAAATATCTGCATATATTTTAAGGGGTGAACCAGCTCATGAAACTAGACAACTTTCCTTGAGGAACATACGTCAAAATATGAAAAAAAATATTATTCAAATCAATTTGACAAGGAGGCATAAAAAAAAATCTAATATTTCGACCTATGTTTCTAGAGAAAAGTTTCCGGTTTCATGGGCTGGTTCACCCCTTAAAATATTTGCAGCAAATTTTTTACACCCTGTATATATAAAGCGCCCATATTTCTGGGGGAGTAGGCAGAGCGTTAACGATCGTAAAATTACGTTTGTTCATTATCGCCACGTCTGACAAATGTTTGAGAGTTGTTTTAGATACGTCGCTTTTAAGTATAGTGACAGGTCACCAGCCTGTCGCCTAAAAATGCAATGCACATGAAACCCTCGAATTTCTTAGTTTGCTTCTACGCCACCCACGGGAAAGAATAGGGTGATGCTATTCTACGCCGGAATCATACGGCAATGTGAGCTATAGTTTCGGAAAAAGAAGAAAATGATGTGGAGTATCAAATTTATCCAATGACTCAGATACAATTGTATCTGAATACAATCATAACTTAAGTTATGATTAGGGATAGTACATTAAAAAAAAAACTTTTTTTATGTAATTAACGCCATAAACGACCCGGTGATCCCTGGTGAATTAATAGGTACGGCGGATCGCACACTTAATGCACAACAGACCACGCACACCATGCACACTCTACAAATATCACTCCCCATACCAATACCGCACTCGACGGACGACGCTGCGCTAGCGCTGCGATGACAGCGATTGAGCTGTTTTAGTATGGGGATTGATATTTTCTAGTATGGATCTGACAGATCGCTGCGATGTTTTAGCGCTCCGTCGTGCGCTTAGCGTACGATCTACTTAAGTAATAGGAGTAGGACGCCCTCAGGCCAGAAGGACCGAATATTTAAAGAGGGCGACTGGAAGAAATTGGATGGTAACAAGGGAAAATAGTACTTTTTTATAAAAGTCGTTCAATCGTCTTTAATTTTGAGTAAGAGTCGTTTTATTAACCACTTCAGTCAGGAACTTCATCTTCAAAAACTTTAATAACGGAATTTGAGCATTGCGAGATATAATGACATCTTTGACAGAAAATATTTTGATGTCACATCCACACCATTCGAACTCTTGCATCTGTACCTACTTACAGCCATCAAATCAACAAACAAACATAAAAGGGTAATTTTAGGGATTTATCTACACTGGTTATACTTGATTGCCGTATGAAGGACCACTTTTTGTTGATATTTCAAATAGATTGATGTGCTGTCAATACAACCATCTTTTAATCAAATTCAAAGGTTATTTGCATACTTTTTCGTGATGTGTAGGTACGTAAAAACATCCTTATTTACTTATGATCACGTTATATGTACTTAACTATGTTCACAAGAAGTACCTATTTTTTTTATGACTCCTTCTCCTTATTCCGTACTCTGTCGGGGTCGGCTACTTAACCTAGGGGATTTGACGTAAAACCTAGTTTTTACACAGAGCGACTGCCATCTAACCTCTGCAACCCGAAGGCTAACCGGACCCGAATCCTCGGTTAAGTCACATTCAATTATCATCTGAATTCAAATTTTTATTTAAATAAATAAATATGTGATGTAATAGTATATACGTGAGTAAAACACATTGGTACATGGCTGGGATTGAACTCGGGTCTCACGATTGTAAGACCGGTGTCCTAACCACCCACTAGCGTCGTATTATTTTTTATGACTAAGCATATGTAAAGTTGTATGACCTTATTATATTGGCGCTATTGGCTCTATAAGTTGTTGCCCTTTCTTACAGTCCGTGACATTATGGTAATACACAATAAGATAATAACAGCACCTAGAATTACTCATATAATAGTTCAGCATGTACTGGTTCCTCATACAATTATTGAGCATTTCCAATGTATGTTGGCCGTTAAATTGGAAGTTGGCTATAATATAATTCAGACCGGTCTAGCCAACTTGTCAAAAAAGACAACCATATCTTTTTAAATTATGTTAAACGATAAATAAGAAATTCACGAAATATACTCAATAACCAAACTTTACCCGCGGTGCCCGCGTATCGCTGAATCCTTCCAAAAAAGGTTATTGTTATGCTAAAAACTCTTTTCAGATATTTTTCTTTTACTTTTCCTTTCTTTTCACATACAAATCCGAGTCGACCAGCGATCCGATGAACCTTAGCGTTAGAGTTTCTTACATGAAATATTTCTATTTACTAAATGAAAAAGGAAATCAAATACGAACCTTATCCAGGCACCATTCACAGACAAAACAAAATTGCACAAAAAATAAACAAAAAAAAAATAAACAATAAGGTGTTAAAACCGCGGGATTCGAAATACAACTGGCTCACTGAACCATAATCCGTGCGCAAGAGTCGATCGCGATCTGTCACACAAATCACTCTCAAAGTCAGTGTCAGACCGATTGATGCCTTATCTCTGTGGCTTAGGGCGCACAATCGCCTGACTTGACTGTCAAGGACTTTGACGTGAAAATTGTTTAAATAAACAAAAGCAACACTCAATTTAAAAATTAAGGTTCTATAGAACTGCAGTGGTTGTAAATTCTTTGATCGTCAAACATCAATAAGTACAAAATTAAGTCGGTGTTTGCGTGTATCTGTTTGTCATGGGCAACGCTAACTCCTCTTAAATCATGCGATG
This sequence comes from Keiferia lycopersicella, assembly GCA_029255805.1. Lineage (NCBI taxonomy): Eukaryota > Metazoa > Arthropoda > Insecta > Lepidoptera > Gelechiidae > Keiferia > Keiferia lycopersicella. The sequence continues at coordinate 3,539,298 of JARACZ010000018.1, forward strand.
GGGAGAATATAGCTAGCAGTATCTAGCAGTATTTACTACATTTTATATTCTATAAAATACAAAATGTTAAGATATTAAAAGTATTATATAAGGTGTAAAAATATTAGCTGCAAATATTTTAAGGCGTGAATCAGCACATGAAACTGAACAACTTTCCCCAAAGAACGTAGGTCGAAATATGAAAATAAATTTTGGACCCCCATACAAATTGACCTAGTCGGGTGGAATCTTTTGACTGTACTGTACACTATATTGGTTGTTGTTCTAATACCAAGCAAGATAATATTATTTTTATGTCCTAAATAATAAATGGACGAACTAAATTATGATTATAGCATAGAATATAGAGAGAATAGTAATTAGGTTCAAAATTAAAACGGCCTGTGTTTTTATTGCGAAACCTGTTATCAAAAATCCGGGTGGTTGATATTTTTAACGGAAATATCCAAAATGTTCAACTACCTAATTAAAATTATTGAATCTTTTTATTATATTTTGTTTATGTTATTATTTAAATGGACTCTTAGGTGGATTGCACAATTAACGCACGATGGAGCGCTAAAATATCGCTGCGGTCTGTCAGACCCATACTAGAGCCGCCACTCCCCATACTAAAACCGCATTCGACGGATGATGCTACGATAGCGTGTGGGGATTGACATTCTGGTATGGATCTGTCTGACAGACCGCTGCGATGTTTTAGCACTCCGTCGTTCGTTAAGTGTGCGATCCGCCTTTACTTCAGATAAATGAATCGACATTCCTTCAACAGTAGACACTTAAAAATAACTTTTTGTAGAAAATCTAATTAGTTGGAAAATATGTTTACCTAGATGTTCTTTACTTAAAATTGTGATTAAATAAGCTGTACATAAAAATTAGCTGCAAATATTTTAACGGGTGAATCATCCCATGAAACTGTACAACTTTCCCCAAGAAACATAGGTCGAAATACTAACAAAATTTTTAGACCTCCCATACAAATGGACTTGACCGGTTGGTAATTTTCTATGAGAGGTTCAAATTTTTTATCATATTTCGACCTATGTTCTTTAGAGAAAGTTGTTCAGTTTCATGGGCTGGTTCACCCCTAAAAATATTTACATATTGTGTTAAAGAACTGAGAGTGGTTATTTTAAATAAAAACAATATTTACTCTACATCATTTACATAAAATGCCTCAATTCATCATTTCGAACCGCTATGTGCAATTTAAATGAAGATTGCTTCAATTGTGAGAAAATTGGCATTTTAATCATCGTTTTAATGATCATATTTTGTTTTACGTACAGTCGGTGTACAAAACTCCATGTGTAGACCATTTGAAAACTTAAATTTGCTATTTTTTTGAGACTGTCAAGTATTACAGCAATAATGATTACTTTTTTGACATGCCTTACATTCAGTCTTTACTGAATATGTGCTATTCAGTAAAGACTGAATGTAAGGCAAGTATTACAGCAATAATTATTACTTTTTTGACATGCCTTACATTCAGTCTTTACTGAATAGCACAACATAATTTTTTAGACTTGTCGCTTACGATCACAAAAAAATCGTAATATTAAATGCTGACTTTGAAACTGACTGTACATTTATTAGGTCAGTGACTGTACATTACTTGTTTTAAATTCATTCCATAATACTTAATTATTTGAGTCGAATATCATTCGCATTTATGCAGATTTTTATATTGCAAGAGATATGACAACTGTTTTGTCATATCCAATTAATTCGTCATAAACAAAACTGTTTCCGCTGTACCAAACCTTTCTAGTCAAAATGATCATTTACGACATTGCATTGAAAATTGTTGACTACATTACATTCCCTATACGGGGTGTAAGGGACAGCGTCCCGAATACTGATAAGGTGCAAGCAGACCATGAAACTGAACAACTTTCCCCTGGGAATACATGTCAGGAAACGTCAAAAAATTACGCTGTCCCTAACACCCTGTGTACGGGCACGTCTGACACGCTCTTGGACGGTTTTTAGAAAAGGTGTAAAAATATAAGCTGCAAATATTTGGGATGCTTAACAGGCTAACTTAAAAAATAATAGTTAAGAGGTGGAACTTAACAACTTTCCCGACATGAGTCGAAATATTAGAATTTTTTTTAGACCTCCCATACAAATTCAAGTAATCGGTTGGTAATTTTGTATGGGAGGATCAAGCTTTTTTTCATATTTAAACCTATTTTTCTTGACAGTTGTTACCTCTTAAAATAGTTGCTGCAAATTTTCTTACACCCTGTATAAAAATGGCTCGACAGAGGATTATTTACTTGTTGAACGTTGGAAATTCGCTCATTTCCGCAAGTCAGCATCACTGTTATAAAATACACATATCACGCCTTTATCCCTTGCGAGGTAAGCAGAGGCACATCTGACAAGTATTCAGCGATCTTACAGTTGATTTGTGTATCACTGTAGTGATAGGTTGTCACCCTTTCGCCTGTGTCATAAAATAAAAATAGCATTATGAGTAAAAAAACCTATTGACTTACGTGCCTGTCTGATTCATTGCATCATTTCATTGAAGTACCTACCCATAAAATACACTGATTATTTAACATTATCATTCAAGTTGTACGTAAATATTATTTACGATGAAAAATAAATGTGATTGACAGATTGAATCAAGATCACCAAGATAAAACCACACACATTTTATCAAGTCTCAAGTGGAAAACGGCTATTTCTACTGGAAAAACAGATAGTGCCTGTTGCTAGGTTCATTATTAGTTGAGATCAAAGAGGCTTGTTAGCAGCCCCTAGGCAGTGCCTTTATTATTATTTTTATCCCAACCGTACAGCGTTTTCTACTAGGACTTTAAAGTTGTTTTAAATTAGAGAGAAAAAGACACAGAAATTAAGACAATTGTGTCTTACAATTTTCTCTTTTAACGTTCATTTTAGACACAAAGTAAGTAAGAAAATTGTGACTTACACAAAGACAGTAAAAAAAAATTGTCTTACAATTTTGTCTTTTTTACAATGACTAATCCATTTCTCTAGTAGGTGATAATATTGTATAAAACATTCTTAAATTATTGTCTCTTTCTTTCAAAAAACATTTTGATTTTGATTTGTTTTTTTGTTATTTCTTTTGATACATTGGTACGGCGACATGAATTTTGTCTACACCTTTCTATGAAAATTCTTTACGTGTTTTGATAAAGCCCATGTGATTTGACAGGTCTGAAGCTCACTCAAGCGCCAAAATAACGCTGAGTAATGCATGTGTCTGTCAGTTCCATACTAGAAACGTTATTCCTCACTCTAAGACCGCTGTTGACGCAGCGCTAGCGCAGAGTTGTGCGCTGGACCTGCGTTTACTCGCGCGCAAATGAGCTCCCTCCACGTGACGCTGAATAAGAATACTTGGGGGATTCCATTTCTCCCTGTTTGGGCAGCACCGCGGTCTTCGCTACGTCCAAGGAGGTTCCAATTCCTCGCGTTTTTTTATAGGCACGCCTCTGTTTTTACGCTGGTCTGGCATGTCAATGCTTCATTATTTACCTAGTTATTTATGCCGTGTGATGCCGGCTTAGAATGGCATCACCCCACGTCCTTCCCGTGGGTGTCGTAAGAGGCGACTAAGGGACTCGAGAGTATTGGTGTATTACAATTTTTAGGCGACAGGCTGACAACCTGTCACTATAGTGATACACATGTTTTCCGAAACAACCTTAGAAAACAATACTCAAAAATGTCAGACGTGGCGATAGCGACCGTATTCTTACGGCTGTTAACGCTCTGCCTACCCCGCAAGGGATAAAGGCGTGATATATGTATGTATGTATGTATGTGTATGTTATTTATACATACACATATGACGCCTTTATCCCTTGCGGGGTAGGCAGAGCGTCGACGGCCGTAAAAATAAGTCTGGCAAATATTGAGGGCCGTTTGAGATAATTCGTTTATAACTATAATGGTTGTCAGGCTGTCGTATAAAAGTTGTAATACACCTGAAACCCTTAAGTTCCTCAGTCGCCTTTTACGACACGACACCCACGGGTAAGAAAGGACAGTAGACCACTAAAATTATCACGGACCGTTTTATCGCTACAGACCGCTTTATTCGAGGTACCTATCTATAGACTCAAAGGTTTGCTAATAGGGAATATTCATGTTATTTTTTTTTGTCTTAAAGTAGTAGTTTACCACTTTTTAACGTGGAAAAAAATATTTATAGGCTTCAAAATACTCTAGATATTTTTAAAAATGAAATTTAAAGCTTTTAAAAATTTAAGCAGTTCAAACGCTGCCATTTTGCGCGCGCTTTGCGTGACGTCACATGAAACGTCCAGTGGGTGTTTACCTTAGTGTTTACTGCGGACTTTAATCAATATCAATAGCGGCGCGTTTTGGAAGTTTGAATTTCGCTTCCTTACTTTTTGAATATTATTTTAGGGGTTTAAATAATAAGTAAATAAAAAAAAAAACCTTTTCATTATAATATTACGATAGTAAGTATTCGAGAAAAATATATTTTAGGCCATTTCAAATTTTATGCATATTCCCTATCGCTACTTTGAGTAACGCCTGACAATAATCGTAATGCAAATTTTACGAACTAAACTTTGCCTGTTCCGTGTTCGAAAGAGAAATGTAAGCAATGAAATCAAACGCATACTGCGTAACCTTTTTAACCTGCGTAATTCCAAACCATACAAATTGCATCAGTTGGCCTTGCATTATATAGGGTGTAAATAAATTTGCTGCAAATATGGTAAGGGGTGCAGCAGCCCATGAAACTAAACAACTTTTCACAAGAAACATACGTCGAAATATGAACAAAAATTTTGGACCTCCCATACCAATTGACTTGGTCCGTTGGTGATTTTGTATGGCAGGTCCAATTCTTTTTTCATATTTCGACCTATGTTCCTTGGGGAAAGTTGTTTAGTTTAATGTACTGGTTCACCCCTTAAAATTTTTTCAGCTAATTTTTTTACGCCCTGTATGTCGCTGTCCCAAACGTATCACCATGCAGATCTGACATAAGAACATTTATCATAGGTATAGTCCAGATGGACTATGAATGCAAATCGTAGAGGATAAAATTCACAATAATTAGGTAACCCAAGACACTCGTGAGACGACCCAAAAATTAAACTTCGACATACGCTACTCCGGCAGAACCCAAGCACAGATTTGCATTCATAGTCCATCTGGACTATACCATTACTAAGGCAGACACATTTAACGCCCGCCCTACGGAGCGCTAAAATATCGCAGTGGTCTGTCAGATCCATACTAGAAACGTCACTCCCCATACTAAAACCGCACACGACGGACGACACTGCGCTAGCGGCAGATGATTTAGCGCTTCCTTTTGCGTCAAGTGTGCGATCCGCCTAAAAGATTGTAGTATGGACACTTACACGTCTGATGACCTTCATCTTCGGCACTTCGGCACTCATCGATAAATGCTGACTAAGTTACATCTTATCATCTTTATATAAACTCTGTAATTTATCAACGTAGAGCCTAAACTACTTAAATTGTTTATACCGTATATATAGTAATATCCGGTAGAATAGTTTAACCGGATATTACGAGCCGCGCGATATACATGCGTAAACACGCACGAAACTCCTCCCGACGAAAACCCACTCCGATTGGTTCGAAACGTCGAAACACGTAAACATGACAAATGAGTAATATCCGGTTAAACTATTTAAGTATAAACAATTAGATAATGATTATTATTATTATTATTTTGAACTAGACATGTCCCACTGCAGGGCAAAGGCCTCCTTCTCTTTCTTCCACTTTTCCCTATCCTGGGCCGCCTCCATCCAGTCATGGGCGTAGGTATGTAGCTCGTCTTTCCACCTTTTTCTGGGACGACCACGTGCCCGTTTTGCGTTTGGAGGGACCCAAGTGGTAGTTTTTTTTGCCCATAGTGTAGTAGGCAATCTAGCCACATGTCCAGCCCAATCCCACTTGAGATGTGCTGCCTTCTGACCTACGTCTATTATTTGTGTGCGGGAGCGCAGCGTTGTGTTTCTGACTCGGTCAATTATATCTTATAAAATTTTAGTGTGAAACCATTTATGAACTTTAACTTCTAAGGCAGATCGCACACTTAAGAGGCTGACACGAGCTAAAAACCGGTCCCTTTCTGACAAATGTCAAACTGCGCGCGTGCGAACGGGACGGAATCTTGCCGATTCAATGATATTTTCGTATTTTCGATGATAACTCGGTCAAAAATAAGTAATTTGAAAATCAAAAACAATATGTCGATAGAGTATTGTAAGGCGCTTATTCTGATAATAAACACTTAATTATTGCGTGGGTTTTGTTCGTACAGTTTGCGATATAATAAATAGATTTTTAGAGGTAACTTTACGATGTTTTTCTATCAAGCTAAATTACTAATATCATGTTTTGGAAACAATAACACTACAGCAAATATCCTGAAGATTATTACCTTTTTTTTTCGTCAGTTTTTTTTGCATTTTATCTAGGGTAGAAATCACTTATAAAAGTAGCTTTTAGCTCTACTCAGCCCCTTAACGCATAAAAACAGAGGTAAAATATGGCAACTGTCTGTCAGATTCATACTAGAATCGTTACTCCTTTTTTTTTTTTTTTTTTTTTTTTTATATGTAATAGGCCCGCATTTGTCTGCCATCTCACCTGGTGGTAAGTGGAGATGCAGACGAAGATGGTACATGCTTGCCTAGATAATGCCTATACACTCTTGCCTTAAAAAGGCCCAAGTTATATTGTTCCGGAAAAAGAACCGCCGGCAGGGAATTCCACTCTCTAGCCGTACGCATGATAAAAGTTGAAGCGAAACGCTTAGTGCGGATCAGAGGTATATCTACAACATAAGGGTGGAACCCCAGTCGGCGCCTCGATCCCCGGAGACCGAAATGGGGAAGGGGGTATCAGGTCGTGGAGTGATTGAGCACACTCTCATACTAAAACCGAACTCGACGGACGACGCTGCAGCGGTTGACCGGTTTTGGTATGGAGATTGACATTTCTAGTATGGATCAGACCGCTGCGATGTTTTAGCGCTCCGTTGTACGTTAACTATGCAATCCGCCTAAAGGGGTAAAAAGCGGGTTTCGTTTTATGGAAATATTTAATTTATTAATACATTTGAGCCCAGTACTCATGTTGTATTGACAGGGAATGGAACGTTGCTGACATTCCTTAAAATAAACTGCTCTTGACATCGTCTTAAACAGACTGAGAAAAACACTTTATTGACCACATACTTAACATTAACACAACATAAACAAGAAAAAACTTAATTATCAGAATATAAGCAATATTATCACAATATCAGGTAAGCAGTTTTGTGTTAGATATGGATATAATAATATACCGACTTCTGTTTTGGCCGACTAACCGACTACTTATAGAGCTGAATGAAATTATCCTATTAGTTCCCGTCTACAAAAGTGAGTGACTAGTTAGTTGGTGCGACTCTACTACAAATTTGCTATAAAATGATCTGTAGGTGTACAAGAAACATACTTTAAAGTAAAGTAAAAACGCCTAAACAACCATAAAAAAACATTATTTAAAACTATTTTTACTTATCTTATTACTTTTACATACATACACATACACAAATCACGCCTTTATCCCTTTAGGGGTAGGCAGAGCGTTAACAATCGTAAAATTACGGTCATTATCGCCACGTCCGAAAAGTATTGAGGGCCCTTTTCGATGGTACATGTATTACTGTAGTGACAGGTTGTCAGCCAGTCGCCTAAAATTTTAATACACATGGAAGCCTCGAGTCCCTTAGTTGCCTTTTACATGATAATTAATTGACGTTGACGTTACACCCACGGGAAGAAATGGGGTGATGCTATTCTAAGCCGGCATCACACGGCACATATTACTTTTATAACTACCTATTTATTTTTAAAACTATTTACTATACTCCTTAAAATTTAGCTTGATCCTTATGAAGTCTGTCAGTTTCGAGAATAAGGTCCAATTTCCTTTATTTACTTCTCTTTTAGTATCTGTCAAACGTCACAGGCATCAAGCTATATTTTATAAGCTATAGACTGTCTTATAACGTTGTCAAAGTTTCATTGGTCTGACTGGGTTTTCCGTATCCTCCGAATTCTTCAATCATCTGTGATATAGACGCGTACGATCCTGACACCAGCGTTATGATAGATATGATGCCGATAATCAGATTCTTCCAGAGTTTGTAGTTGCACCTTCCCAGGTCCCGGTCCCAGTGGTAGACCGTTTCGATGATAGCTGGAAAGAGTAGACCGAGGGTCGAGAAGAAGATGGCTCCAACTAGGCTGATTATCAGTTCCAAGTTAGGAAAGGCTGCGGCCATGGCAACTGTAGACAATTAATTATGTTTTTTATTATTATTGTATTATAGCTATGGGTTTGCTCTTGATCGCCAGAGATGTCGCGATTGGATAATATGAGGGTGTCAAAGTTTCTCAACCGCCTCCCGCTGTATAAGTTATCATAGAGATCTACGACCTAGCTCCTCTCTTATTACTATCATCATCAACACCAGCCATCATTATAAAGAAGGTCACCTGCTAGAAAACGCGCTACCTTAACATCCACAAATGCTAGACAGGGGCCTCCCCCGATTGCGTAGATGGATGCGTCTGTCAAAGATTGCAAGTCAACTTCACAACCAGCTTTCGTCAACTTCGTTTTTTAGTATGGGGAGTTAGAAATTTCCTTGCAACTGACAGATGCATGCTTTACGGACGCGCTATAATTATATTACTCTGTTCATTAGATATGGGAATGGTATTATTAGAAAAATTACTATCTTAATTCTTTAACTTACCTGAAATCGAGGTCATCGCAATTCTTAAGCCAATTTGGAGGATGTTGTTGTATTTTGTGGGCCTCTTATTCAAGTGCCTTGTTATCATTTCCATGGGTACGTACACTTGTAAGGCGAACGAGAAAAATATCGCTATCGCCATTAACAATTTCGCGATTTGAGCAACACTGAAAAAAATAATGAAATTATGTGTCTTGTTAACGCGCATGAAAATAAAAAGAGAGAGAAAGGCAGAGAAAGAAACCAGTGGGCTATTTGCTTTGGCTAATTGTTTAATTTTCTAGCTGATATCGATGTCAAAACTGATCGCTATTGTTTGGAGAAATTGTCTTTCAATGTCAAAATCTCGTCGCAATGTCGCACTCGAATTAAATTGTCAAATCACCATCCTACAAGTCAATTTTTATGAAAGGTCCAAAAAAACTTTTCATATTTCCTTTGTTACTCGGGAAAAGTTGTTCAGTTTCATGCGCTGGTTCACCCCTTTAATATTTGCAGCAATTTTGATTAACCCCGTAAAGATAATTAATTTTTATAAACTCTTACGCATAATCCTGAGGCAAATTCAAAGTAATGCTCCCCTTGACAGCTTCACCGTACTGAAGGTAGCCAAAAAAACCGAAGATTGCGTAAAGGCTGACAACGATGATCATGGAAATGTTAAGCACCCCAGGGCAGCCCAGGAACTTTTGAGGATTCTTCATCTCGTTCTCGATGGGCATCACCACGCCGATACCTCCTATGGCGAAAACTACTGTACTGAAAATTTAAAAAGCACATGATTAATATACTTTATTATTTTTTCTACATTAAAACTGTTTCTAACAATTTTCAACGTACAGTTTGGGGGTGAAGTTTTGAAAAAGTAATTGCCATAGCCTACTACTTGTAGAAGGCGGTTGAAAAATTCTGACACTATCGGGTCGTTGAACGACTTGGTATCCCACACGAAAAGAAAAGAAGAAGATAGCAGGGTCGAAATCCATATTGTTACTTAACAAAATGCAAGTAACAACTGTAAGTTGTACAGTTACCAGATGTTAATGAATTGCAACTAATGATAATACTCGTATTATCGTCCTCGGCAAGGTATTATGTATATTGTGTGCTCCTAGCTGTAATAGACTATGTACTTAGTTAGATCAAAACTAAACGATAAAGCTGCAATAAAGGCGTCTATTTTTCAAGAAGCCCTATAGGACTAGTTATAATGCGAGAGTTATAAGTCCTATAGGACTAGTTATAATATTCGCATTATAATGCGAGCAGACTTTCTGTAAGAAATTCAGGAAAGCTAAAAAGATGTAAACATAATTGATAAGTTTATGGTTTACCTAAAGAACAGCGGCCACGAGCTGATGCTTGCCACCATTTTCCTTTCACTGATGGGGGGCAAGTCTCTGAACACGAAGAACATTGTGATTGCGAAGACACCCAGGATCAGAATGTTGGCCAAAAATGAGAAAGGCACTAAATGCTTCAGGTTCCGTACTTGAGTCACGAGGACCAAGGGAAGGTAGGTGAGTGCACAATAGGTTGAGGTAGATAGGATGTAGTTTGGATAGTATACATCGAAGACCTGTTGAAAAAGAAATAGAGGTAGTTCATTCTGATAATTTTGAGTGTACGTACACTAATGAAAGAAACACTCACTCACGGATGGCAAAAATACTTTTGTTTTGTTTTATTGGACTCATACTCTAACAACAAACCTCCTTGAAAGATGAAGCAATGAACACAACGTACACAGCCAAAACGCTGAAATACGCCACCGTCATCGACCAATCACTCACTACTCTGAAAAGAAACGAAGGTGTTAATTATATCAGAATCTAAGTTCCTATTCTAGTTTTCAGCTCAGACTTTTACCTAGATCTTTAAAACAATTATGCTTACCTAACGGTATCACCCCATTTTCTTAAAGACTTTGGACCGTGAGTGAAGGAAGCTCCACACGTCTCTGCATATCCCATTGACGGTTTTTTCGCGTCCACGCAAACTTTTTGTGAAGTCCTCACCTGCAATTAGTTTTTTTTTTTTTTGCATTAGAAACCACGATGGTTTTATAACAAATACGAGTAGGTACATCAAGCTCAACAGGTCAACCGAAACAACTGAAACATCGGACCTCAATTGGTGGATATTGGTGGACTAGATGTCTTTTTACCGTATGTATGCGTAACAAATAATAACTCTTATAGAGCCAACGAGGAAATCAGAGTTTTTTGGAGCTGATGGCATGGCCAATATTCCAGAACCAAGGCAAGCTTTCAGCAGGTAGAAAATGGATCTATTATTAGATATCTACGTACCACCATAGCAACTGTATGCGTGCTTATGATACCAGCTATCAATATACCGATGGAACCGACGAGGAGACCAGAGTTTTTGAAGGCAGAAGGCATGGCCAGGATCCCGGAACCAATACACGCTTTGAGCAGATGGACAATGGAGCCGAAGGTTCTGTAAATTAAAATGTAGTAGGAAATGAATTATTTTTAACTTATCTTACTTAGCCATCAGGATGCCACTAGTGGGCAAAGGCCCTCCTCTCTTTATATCATTGCTTGTGATCTTGTGCCGGTTCTTTCTGCCATTCATTGGCATAAGTTTACGATCAGCGTGTGTGTGTTACAATATTATGATGGACCATATTCTGGACGTTTATTGCGACTTTTGTAATTTTACGATGAAATATTATTAAACTGATATCCTACTATTAAAATCTATGTATAAACTTAAGTATATTACGAGAAATGAGTACTTACGTAGTGGGATGGGCCACTTGTCGGTGTTCAAAAGGGTTGTATTTCTTATCGTCTGTGGCCACATCTTTTGATGCTATACTGAGACTAGACTGGAATCCAAGACTACTTGTCAGATCCACACTGGAAAAAAGAATATTATCGTTTATTACTTACGTATTACAATATCAAATTACGTACGTATTATTAGGCGTGTGGTGTTGTCAGAGTAGAATAGCACCAGTGCACCACCTCATCTCTTCCCGTGTGGGTTGTAAGAAGCGACTAAGAGACCCAATTAACCAGACCCAAGACCGGTCCTGGAGAAGGACAACTCCTCATTAAACCCGGGACTGGGTCTCCGTTAGGCCATGTGACAGAGGTCTATCGTGCGGCAGACTCCTTTATCCGACTTGACACTTGTATCGACTCGTCGTTCCTGTGGAGTCAGCCAGGGCGGCCGAGAAGGTGGCGCAGATCCTGGGCAACCCTGCGTTTACCAAAATTGCGTCCCAGGTAACGCATTGTCTGTGGAGAGGAAACTTCACCCGCGCTATGCGGATAAAGTCTTGCCTCGGACACTGCTTAAATCGTCTGTTACAGACGTAAGAGGCTAGTGATGGTGATGATGTTAAATTATTCCCATAGTTTTTTTCTCTTATTTTTAGCTGCAACCTTTGCATAGTGTTTAAACTCTTTATAATGGACAACTTTTATTATCAACGTTCCCATTAAAAAGAAATTTGCATAGGTGACCATAGCCTAAAAACTGTAAGTACCTTATGTTTATAACACCTAGGATTTAACGTACACTAGGTAGTTTGTACAATGTAATTTATTTTATTATACAATAAAGACATTTTTGAAACAAACAAACAATTAAAACGTAATGCACCAAGATTTTCGTTCATAATTACCTATGTAAATGGATCCATAGTTATTCATAATCATGAGCAGAATAATAATTATACTTAATTTAATCTAAGATAATTTTCTTTTTTTATAAATATAAATCTACAATCCTGACAGAAAACTAGCGTGGCTAAATAAAGCCTAAGCTAAAAAAATGTGCAATGCAAACGTTCAGTTTTTTACATTAAACTTACTTAAATTTTTTATATTTTTTATATTATCAGCCTACACTGTCCCACTGCTAGGCAAAGGCCTCCCCACACTTCTTTCACTTATCTCGATCCCTACCAACCTCCCACCAGTTTTTGTCGTAAGCATCCAGATCGTCTCGCCATCTTTTGCGAGGTCTACCTCGTCGGCGTTGTCCATGAGGGGGGACCCATTAGGTGACAAGGTGTGCCTATCGCTCCGGGTGCATACGACTAACGTGTCCGGCCCAGTTCCACTTCAACTTAGCAGATGTTTTGCCCACGTCAGCAATACCAGTCTTGGCACGGAGCGTGGTGTTTCTCACTCGGTCTATCCGCTTGAAACCCAGTATGCTGCGCTCCATTGCTCTCTGGCATACCTTGAGTCTGGACTTTTGACACTCAGTGAGAGACCAAGTTTGTGCACCGTAGGTTAGGATAGGTAGGATACACATGTCGATCAGTTTGCATTTTAGTGAAAAGGGAATCCCCTTTCATAAATTGCTTCATGGACCAGAAGCTCTTCCAGGCGTTCTCGATGCGGCGATCGATTTCTTTTTCTTGCCTGTTTTCGAAGGAGACTAGCTGGCCCAAGTAAATGTACTCGTCGACATAATGTATTTCCTGCCCATCAACCTCTATCCTACGTCTCGTGCTATTTATTGGTCATGGTCTGTGTCTTAGTCATGTTCATTTTGAGTCCAACCTCAAGGCTTGCCGTGCTCAGGTCTTGGAGCATTTGTTGGAGTTCTGCTGACGTGGACGCAAAGAGAACGATATCATAAGCAAATCGCAAATTTGTCAATTTCTTGCTTCCAAATACTATCCCTTTAGTACTCCAAACTTTAATAAGACATTTAGGTATATTAATTTGGTTTTTGTGCATAATTATTATTTTCTCTCGACTACCGTAGCAAAAAACCGGTAATTCAAACGTTTCAATAGTCGATGTTAACCGAATCCATAAACTTTAGGGTTAACAAACCCCAAAATTGAGGGTAAGTACGGACAGACCTCAATTATTTGGGCATTCAATGGTATTAAGATCAAAGGTAGCGTGAAAGTGAGATCGGCGTTGTTGTAAGTTTTTTAATTCGAATACTTACGTCGATTTGTTTATATCAAAAATGTCTTTTGACACATTTTTTTCCGCCATGTTGTTGAAGAAATTACCTGCAACAAATAAATATAAGTAAACATACCTATACAAGTAAAATAAAAACCAACTTTGCCTTCATATTCCTATGCTAATTTTAAAGGTATATGTTTTTTTATATCTCTATGACTATAGAAAATAAAACTGTACAAAATTAAACGTCAAATTCCTACAGGCCTCTTTTATAAATCTTACTAATAATTTTGTTAAATCTTGATATTTGCTGTGACAAATATAACAGGCGAGTAATATTCTCTTGTGCTTGAAGGCTCAATCCTAGCTAAGGATACGACTTCCCTAAAATAGAATCAATTTTGAAAATTTACCAATTTTTTATAAGTTTAACTTTATTTTAGGCATTAATAAATTCTAAAATAAAGTTAAACTTATTATTATGCTTTTTTATCTTATCATAACTTATTATTATGATATTTTATATATAATAATAGCCGACAGAGGTACCTAGGTAATCCTAATGAAAAAAAATGAAGTAGATATGTAGGTTTATTTTACTTTACATAAATGAAAAAATTCTTAATTATTAAAAAACATTGATCAAAGCCCAGACTGTGTTTCAAAAGGTTCTTATATACGTACTTCTACGAACATTTTTATCTGATTTATAATATATCATTTCAAGAGGCTTCCAGAGTACTTTGCTTTTTTATCTTAAATGTCAAATCATCACAGTCACGATTAAGGATTGCAATTGGGAATAATTCGCAATCCGGCTAGATTTTACCGGATCGACACAAATCCGGCTGGTTCAGACCGGATTGGCAATATCGTAAAAACATGTTACTGAAGTCAAATCGAAACAATGCAACACAACTAACAAAATTGAACAGATTTTTAAAGTGCAAGTTGGCAAATTATTATCTGAACCAATAAGCCAGTAGCTTTAGTTAGGCTGATCGCACACTTAACGCACGATGGAGCGCTAAAACATCGCAGCGATCTGTCAGATCCATACTAGCAATCTCAATCCCCATACTAAAACCGCACTTATGGACGATGTACTCATGCAAAATTGACACTCTTTCTTACGCGCAAACTGCGAACCTTCACTAGAGGCGGATCGCACACTTGACGCACGACGGAGCGCTAAAACATCGCACCGGTCTGTCAGATCCGTACTAGAAATCTCAATCCCTATACTAAAACCGTTAAACCGCTGGTATCACAGCGCTAACGCGTAATGTCGTCCGTCGAGTGCGGTTTTAGTATGAGGAGTGACGTTCTAGACTTCTAGTATGAATCTGACAGACCGCTGCGATATTTTTGCGCTTCATCGTGCGTCAAGTGTGCGATCTGCCAGACTACGCCGCGCCCCGCAAGCCAATGACCTGGCCTCGCAGGATCTTAACATCTCAGGGTTGTCATCTTATATACTCGACGATAGATATGAGTGATTTTGTCTGTTCTGTAAATACGTCTGCTAGGTAAGCATTCCACTATTTTTGTAGCTAGATCTTATTTAAATAAGTGAGCATAATAAGTACAGTATTAGGTACGAGCCCATAGATCTAACATCAGCTAGGACTTGATGATCACTCAGAAAACAAGGAGGAAATGACCACTCAGAAACGATTTAAAAAAACGTTTCTAAACCTAGAAAACAGCGGATGAAAGTTTGTATGAAGCTTCATAAATTTTGTTGAAAGCATTGAGCGTTTTAAACGTTTTAAACATGGGGCTCCACAAAACATTTCCACCTTGACTTATTAGAAGCGGCCTGCGGGATCTGCGGGGCCATAGTTTCATTCATGCTGCCAGGTTTTTTAAGGGGGTAGGATCGTAACCCACCACGCTGATCCTGTGCGGGCTGTTGTTATTTAAATCTAAATCTATCTAGTCTTGTATTCAATTTTTCCTTTTACATAGATAATTATTGTCGCATCATTAAATAATTTTAAATCTTTTACCATGTCATACATTTTTGTAGCATTCAGTGTGTTTGAGTATTGACAAAAATATTAAATTTTAGCCTGTTAACATTGCCGCATTTTTTTCTCTTTGTCCGGCTCGGTATAACTAAATAATAGCAGAGCTGTATATCCGTCCATTAACACTTACTGCTGTAATTTTTGCAATAACATTAAACATTACAAATAAGAAATAGGTACAACACGTGCTTATTGATCACTATTTACTGATCTAAGTAGTACTGAATACATCGTTCCAATTCCAAGTCTTCGTTCCCGCGTCGTCACCGGTACTGGGTTTGGAGACCGATTATACCATCAGAGTTTTCTATTTTTTCTTATTTGTTTTTTTTTCATAGGAAAACTTACAGGATTTCACCAAATGGATTTGAAATTTGATGGCTTTCAGTCAAATATTATAAACCTTATCCAAGCACCATTCACATTCACAGACAAAATAAAATTTTACAAAAATAACAATTGGTGTAAAATACGCGAGATTCAAAATACAACTGGCTGACTGAACTTAAAGTGACAAATCTGCACAAGAGTCGATTGCGATCTATCATACAAATTTAATCAGTGCAAATCAGTCTCAAAGTCAGGATCAAACCGGTTAACACCTTATCTGCGGGGCTCAAGGAGCACAATTGCTTGAGACGGATTTTTACGTTTTCCAAAAAAAAAAGGAAACATGAGATACTTTTACAAATAAAATAAATAAAAACTCCAGCGCTCAAGACCAAGGCGATATCCTCAAAGGACTAGCAGCATTTCCCTTCTGTGGAGACGAACCCTCCGGGCAAAATAGCTGCAAGCCCTCGGATCTCAAGTTCCCTCTATCAAGGCCTCATGCACCTATCGTCTTCCACTATAGCACAATGCATATCTTGGACTGAAAAAGGACATTGACTGCAAAAATATATTAGATTTACATTCCGTTTTTCGTAACTTTGACAGTTGCATCTTTTCCCTGGGGAGGAAAGTCATTTGTAGTGACTTTTGTCTCCCGCTAGGTATAGTGCATTTTCTATGTAAGTGTAGCATAGATAATTACTAATTAACTATGTTATTCTCGCACTTTATCAAAAATAATTCCCTTAATCGATTTAGATAATTCGATTTATACGAATTGTCTGCTTATTGTCTGGAGTATTTTATTGGTTTTAGAATACTCTTATTAAGATTTACATTACATCCATTCTTCTTGCCTTATTTCTTTTCTCTGTCGGGGTCGGCTACGTTCATGAAACTGATAGTTTTTGAGATAAAGGCTACACGTGTTTGTCTATGGTGACGTCAGTAGCTACTATTTTTGCTATTTTACTTTTGAAAATAAAACTTTGACTAGGTTTCATTAACCTTAACAGTCACAAGAGTCCACTGCTGAACATGGGTCTCCCTATCGGGGGATATTGCCAAGTATAGTCACAGAGAACGCTGCAGCTCATTCCCTGGATAATTATCTATGAGTCGCTTGTTAGGATACGCTACGGGAAGAAGTAGGGTGATGCTATTCTAAGCCAGCATCACACGGTAGAGGTTTAATAGCTTTGTTTTATTACCAAATAGATAGTCGAATAGATAAATCACATTTCCTTGGAAAGAACCTTTTTCAGTTTACCTCAACGCCATCTATAATACGTAAATAATCAGTTTGTTTCACGTATATCATAGATATGGAAGAGTGATTTCATATAAGGTGTAAAAATATTAGCTGCAAATATTGTAAGGGTTGAACTAGCTGATGAAACTGATCAACTTTCCCCAAGAAACATGGGTCGAAATATAAGATTTCGTTTTTGGGTCACTAGAGTACGCTACAATGAACGATTCGCTTTCGCGATCCAGTCGCTGCCAGCTCTTTTCAAGACATACATATCTATATCCTACGTTGCTATTTGATTAATTGCATCATTGCTATGAGGTACCTACATATCAACAAAAACTGATTATTAACATTGAAATTGTACGCAGAGATTGAGTAAGGATGATAAAATCGCACGCATTTATCAAGATATGGATAACGGGTGTGTCTGTCTACTGAAAAATAAATCAGATTGTGTCTGTTGCTAGGTTATTGTCTTCGTTGGTAGGTATATACTTCTAAAGAGCACTCAGCATTTAAGCCGAAATTATGAGTGCCTACCAAATGCCACAGACAAAAGGTCTAGCTTGTTTCATCTCCATTTATAATCATCAGGTATGGTCCATACGACAACTTTGAGAAACGTCACTCCCCATACTAAAACCGCACTCAACGGACGACACTGCGATAGCTCTGCGACGACAGCAGTTGAGCGGTTTTAGTATGGGGATTGAAATTTCTAGTATGGATCTGACAGACCGCTACGATGTTTTAGCGCTCCGTCGTGCGTCAAGTGTGCGATGCACGACTCTTGTGAGTTTCGTCCTCTACGATAAGCTACTTGTGTCCATTTCGGGTAATCCTACGACCAATGTGGCGCAGTGGTAGTGCGACTGCCTTTGACGCAGAGGGTCCCGGGCTCGATTCTCGGTGTGTCACTTGCAAAGTTGATATTTATCACTTTGTGAATTTGTTCCCAGTCTCGTTAGGACATTGCGGGCTGAATCACCCGATGATGGTCCGTAAGAAAGATGGTTTCGGATTGCATGTTAAGTCGTACGTGGGTCTCGGTTGCAGTCTATGACGCACTCTTAGTAAGACAACGACCGAATGCAAAATTGCTGACTTTTGGGAAACAGCAAAAATCTTTTTGGATTTTTGAAGCAAATAGTAAAATCACTATAAAATCATCACAAATAAAGATATTCAAAATCTATAAAAAGGTGTGTATACCTAAGAGTACCTTCTATTAGATTAAGTAAATCAAGTAAATGTTTGTTAGTCTATTATATATATATTTTTAGTTTTTTTCTTAAGTTTTGAGATCGGTCGTTGTCTTACTAAAATATTTTTAAAAATTGTGTCTGATCTACAAATAAGTCTATATCTTACTAAACTATTGAAGTACAGAGGTGACCAAATTTTTTTTCAGTCATTATATTACTTAAATTTAAGAAGAGAGTGTAAAATATTACTAAACGAGTCGTTATTTGACAAAAAATCCCACATATTTAGAGGCTTATGTCAAAATTTAGTACCAGAAGATGGTGATGATTTAGAGTAAACTGTTTTATAACTGGCAAAATAAATACTTATTATGAAAACTAAAGATGTTTGCTTATTGTCGTGTAAATAAAAACCATTTTTTTTGGGTTTTTTTAATATTTGGACGTATTTTCGCTGAAAGGACTCAATCCACAAAATTGTCAAAAATGAACTAGTGTTACCAAAGAGGTTTATAGGGTCAGCTCTTTCATTCAGCAAAAAAGACTTACGATCTTCTTCTTCTTCTTTTCGTGTGGGACACCGAGTCGTCCAACAACCCGATAAACCCTAGTGTCAGAATTTTTCAACCGCCTTCTACAAGTAGCAGGCTTCTGACATGGTTGTGTAACGACCGCCATCTAAGTGATCATAGACAGCAACCGGGACCTACGGCTTAACGTGCCATCCAAAACACGGAACCATCTTACTTACGGACAATCGGGTGGTTCAGCCCGCAATGTCCTAACCAGACTGGGAACAAATTCACAAAGTGATAAATATCAACTTTGTGAGTTGACCCACCGAGAATCGAACCCGGAACCTTCTGCGTCAAAGGCAGTTGCACTACCACTGCGCCACATCGGTCGTCACTTACGATCAGACTAACCAAAGGCAGCGTTTTACATACAAAGTCGTTTCTCATTTATTCGGTTGCAGTGAAGGAGTTCAGCCAAAAAGACTCAAGCTGTCAGAGTCGTTTTAAATAAAACATTATTTGTAGAAACAGTGCAATTTTTTATTTTCTTAAAAACGACGCAACCAATTTAGGTCATTTCTCATAAATTGTATGTGGTCTATACAAGACGACGTTTCATTTAGCTGAAAAGACTCAAACTGTCTAAGTCAGTTCTGATAAATTCTACTTGAAGAAAACGGAAAAAATTCCATTCATCTGAAATAACTTTAACTGTTTAATTCTTTTCTGATAAACTGGTTATAGTTCTACTAAGGCCATTTTCGTTTTATATGAATTTATTTTGTTTCTTGCTACAAATTTTATTTAAAAAAAAAAACACATTAGTAACAAGTAAAAAAAAAAAATCTTTACTATAAAAAAATTAAATATCCTTGAAGCACATGAAGGCTTCAAGTACAAATTGGTTAATCACATCAGCCTATAGCAGTCCATTGCTGGACCTATGTCCAGGCCTATTTCTCCTCCAAGGTACACCACAAGGCACGACACGAGCTACCGCTTTCGCCATTCAGTCGCTACCAGCTTTTCTCTTTCAATGGTCCATCTGGCCGGAGGACGTGCAACGGTATGCTTACCAGGGCGTAGCGTGTAAGATCTAGAAAAAGATATCCTCCAGCGCATTGGTAAAAAGTCTGGGTGATGTAACGTCACCCTGTTATATACCCTGCTGGATGGGTCTTGTTTTCTGGTTTTGTACTTGGATGGACATCGTCGCCATTTTATATGGGTTTCACAGCACCTCTAAGTATCGCCAGTCGAGTTGGTATCGCTTACAGACTTGATGTCCATGCCTGCAGACTCGACTAGCCCAGGTTTCTCGTAGTCCACAAAAGCCAAACACAGCGGTTGGTTATATTCTTTTGACCTATGTATGACCTGCCGTACAGTATGGATGTGGTTAACAATGTTGAAGCCTTTACGAAACCCTACCTGCTCCGGTGGCTGAAAGACGTCAATTCTTGATGTCAGACGATTCGTTACGACTCTCGAGAAAGCATATAGACGTGGCGCATGCAGCAGTGTGATCGGCATATAGTTTTTGAGAAGCGTTTTATCTCCTTTTTTTAAAAACAAAGCCACGACATCACTGCTCCACGCCTTCCGGGTTGTCCCATTGGCTATCACGTGAGTTGGATAGCCTTTTCACCTCCGCAAGGACCAGTTTCCCACTAGCCTTTAGCAGCTCAGAGTCCACCCTGTCTTCCCCGGGAGCCTTTTTAGTTTGGGGCAAATTGGAGCAGAGAAGTGACCTCACCATGCGGCACATTCCAGCTTGAAGTTGATATTTATGGTGCCTCTTACAAGTCGGCGATCGCTTGTTATTAAGAAGATGACAGAGACATCCATATTATAAATATGTGTCTTGTAATCGTCATGATGAATAAAAAGCACAAATGTCAATCTTGTTCTTCGTCTTACCGTCAGAGCTCTTTCAGATCCACTGCTTGGGGTTGGGGCTTTTTCTGAAAAAAGGTGTTCATACAGACAAAACAGCCCTTGTCTGCTGAGGAAGTTGCATCTGGCCTCTCTGGTTTCAGCTCCCGTAGCCATGTCCCTAACATGATTCGCTGCCCTGTCCCATTTTGGCGTCGAAGTCCCCCATGACAACCGTTAGTGGGTTTCGCTCGGTCGGTGCGTAGCCTTCGACACGCCGTCTTATAGGGCCTCATCTTCTTCGTCTAAGATGTTCGAACTCAGTGCATATACATGTACAACCTTGACAGAGTGTCTCTCGGCCAATTTCAGTACGAGGTAAGGTTAGCTACCCTGGTCAAGACGCAGCATATCTCCTTCACGTTATCAGTGTTGTCAGAAAGTACTTTGTTGACGAGGAATCCTATCCTACCCTAACCCCCATAAACAAGTTGGTTCTGTTTCAACTATCATCAAATCATTTTATATTAGTCCACTGAACTGACTGTGCCCGCTGAACGAAGACCTCCCCCAGGGTACAAGCTCCTGCTTTCGCTATCCAGTCGCTACCAGCTGCTCTCTTTCAGTCATAGGTCCATCTGGCCGGAGGGCGTCCAACGATACGCTTGCCAAGGCATGGTCTTCACTTGGGAACCCGCATACTCCACCAGCCGTCGGTTCTGACAACAACAGATGTGACCAGCCGACTGCCACTTCAGTTTGCTACTCTTTCGGACTATATCCATTACTTTGGTCTTTTTGCGGATAGTCTCATTCAGTAACCGCCTGTCCATTAGCGAGATCATTACTCATTTATTGTTCGGGGTAGTAATATGTTGCTTAAGATAACCTATAAAATACACTATACTCATCACCAATGATTTTATAGGTAGTGCGTAGAATTCGATTGAGCACATACCCGGCTAGTGACCACAAGCGTATAGATTTCTTGTGACTTATCTAAAATA
Organism: Keiferia lycopersicella; assembly: GCA_029255805.1. Taxonomy (NCBI): domain Eukaryota; kingdom Metazoa; phylum Arthropoda; class Insecta; order Lepidoptera; family Gelechiidae; genus Keiferia; species Keiferia lycopersicella. The sequence goes on from JARACZ010000018.1 coordinate 3,561,255, forward strand.
GCTGGATCCAAATTAAAAAAAAAACAATGACTTATTTCATAATACCTTGACACAAGTTAACTACAATTTTATAAAATATAGGCCTAAATATAAATGAGCCATCATTATTTAAATTTATTCAATGTAACATAGACCGAATTTGACTTCCAACACAGTTAATGTCAGATTTTCAAAAGAACATAGACTTAACTTTAACACTGTCAATGAGTCTGTACACAATGTAAGTAAAACAACGACTGAATACAAAATCAGTCAACTTAATCACAAACAGTTTTTGTAAGACAACGACGTATTTCAAAATCGGTCGTTCTCTTACTTAAGTATGTTCAATAAACTTATCCAAAGTCTAAGTGAAACAACGACGTATCCCGAAATCGGGCAATGTTCGACACAACCTCCGCTTGCGGTGGCCGGCGCAAGACTAAATCGGTCGTTGTCAGACGAATGAAGCAGGGGCGCGGGGATAGTAAGATAAAGACTCCTCTATTTTCTACCTTACTGTTAAGGGAAAAAGGTTGATTTTCTTTACACTACGTTATGAGACATGCTCTTTGCTGTCGATTTTTGCACTTAACTCAGTTTCGCCAATTTTTGATTTCGGTCGTTGTCTTATTAAGAGTGCGATGATTACTTAGACGGCGGTCGTTACACAACCATGTCGGAAGCCTGCTACTTGTAGAAGGCGCTTAGAAAATTCTGATACTAGGGTTCATTGGGTCGTTAATCAACTCAGTGTCCCACACAAAAAGAGACAGAAGAGAGAAGTTGTTTCTTCCATGTCTCCCTGTTCTGTGCTGTGGTCCCAGTTAGTGTAGGTAAGCCCCATTTCTCATTCATCATATATCACGCCTTTATTCCTTGCAGGGTAGTCAGAGCGTTAACGGCCGTAAGAATACGGTCGCTATCGCCACATCTGACATTTTTGAGGATTGTTTTCCCAGGTTGTTTCAGAAAACACGTGTATCACTATAGTGACAGGTTGTCAGCCTGGTTGCAATTTCTGATTACTCGCCTAAAAACAATTTTAACAGCACTCATCCCGTTCCTACCGACAACTAGAATTTTCTTATGGAAGTCGGACCAACTCTATTAAGCGGTATTTCAACTATAATAAGTAGACTTGACTCCTGACTTCGTTTTCTATTGCTCATTCGCTTACATAGTGTCGCGACCAGCGTAACTTGACCTCAACGCTCCATGCACACACGTACGGGCGCGTACTGACAGTTACGCTGGTCGTGCCACTTTGTGAGTGAATGAAATATTAATATACTACGTCTTAGCGTAAGACCGCCCGTCTGTAGTTGACACTTCCATTTGTTCAGAATATGCTCTATCAACAGAATATAGAGCAGCATCTCCATCCAAAGATAATTAATAGTTATTTCCTTGAATGGAAGATCAAGAAACGTCGGGAAACTAGCAGAAAACACATGAATCCCACATCTAACCCACGACACTGTGCATTTTTAGCGTCAGTCAGATGTAAGGATATTTCGATTTCCTCATTAAAAACCGACGTTGACAGATTAAAATTTCATTTTTTTTTCTATTGTTCACTGTGTTTACAAAGGTCTTATAAGCATAATAGTTACAACAGTATATCCATCTCGGATGTACAATATTATTGGTTACAAAGAATGCATGCAGTAGGTAAGCCTATTCAAAATCATCACAGAGCATCAACAAATGATCTTGTTTTGTTTGACAGACGCATCCGGTGACGCAGGTTCATGCGATGGAACTGCGTCAACATCGATTTTTTGTATGAGAAATTCGAAATTTCCTTGCATTTGACGGCCGCATGCGATTCGGATTCGCTAAATTAGCGCTCTGTAGTGCGCTATGTGTTTACCACCTTTAAATGTGAGATCCCGTAAAAGGCGACAAGCGATGCAGGGTAAGGACAGCAGCGTTCCCTGTGAATGTATAAAATATCTGGCAAGCACATTGGCAAATACCCCCTAAGGAGAGACCTATGGCTAGTGAGCCCTATTTATAAACTGATGTAGCTGTTTGTATTCAATTTATTGAATCGCATTATCGACAAGTGAAAGTGTGACATTACAGGGCATAAAAATATTTTGTGTAGGTATTCATTTATTTATTTAGATAAATATCCATGGCGCATCGCACACTTAAAGCAGGACGGACCGCTAAAATTTCGCAGCGGTCTGTCAGTTCATACTAGAAACGTCACTCCCCATACTAAAACCGCACACGACGGACGACACTGCGATAGCGCTGCGTCAACAGCGGTTGAGCGGTTTTAGTGTAATAATTGACATTATGGATCTGACGAAACGCTGCGATATTTTAGCGGTCCGTCGTGCGTTAAGTGTGCGATCTACCTATGCAGTCGTTGGTGCACATTGATGATTTATTTTAGAAATTTTTTAAATTGCATTCCAATATACAGGGTGTAAAAATGCAAATAATTTAAGGAGTGAATCAGCCCATGAAACTGAACAACTTTCCCCAAGGAACTTTTTTATGTTTCGAATTGTGTTCCTTGGGGAAAGTTGTTCAGTTTCATGGGCTGATTCGCCCTTTAAGATAATTGCAGCTATTCTTTTACACCCTATATTACATACCCTAGTATTCAAAGATAGATACTATCTTTCAACCACACTAGCTATGCAATATTTACGTGTGTTACGGCATCGAAAGTACCTACCACGTAAGACACGTACGAGCAGAACACGTGAACGCGAAATCTTAATGAGATACATGACAACCCCGATTCTGCACTTCCTTACAATCAGATTAAGTAATTTATGACTTGGCCAAGTCGTTAGGACACCGGTCTTACAATCATGAGACCCAAGTTTGACGACCGATGTGGCGCAGTGGTAGTGCGTTTGCCTTTGACGCAGCAGGTTCCGGGTTCGATTCTCGGTGGGTCACTCACAAAGTTGATATATATCACTTTGTGAATTTGTTCCCAGTCTGGTTAGGACGTTGCGGGCTGAACCACCCGATTGTCCGTAGGTAAGATGGTTCCGTGTTTCGGATGGCACGTTAAGCCGTAGGTCCCGGTTGCTGTCTATGATCACAGACGCCGGTCGTTACTCAACCATGTCAGAAGCCTGCTACTTGTAGAAGGCGGTTGAAAAATTCTGACACTAGGGTTCATCGGGTCGTTGGACGATTCGGTGTTCCACACGAAAAAAGAAAGAAAAAAGAGACCCAAGTTCGATCCCCGCTATGTACCAATGTGTTTTTACTCGCGTACATTGACTGACTGCTCTTACGGTAGGAATAAAATCGTGATGAGAACCACTTTGAAATAAAATTTGTCCTGTCTGTGTCCATTCATCTATAACCAGACTGTATCTCATATACCGTAATACACATTTAGATTGTTAAAATTTTTGCTGATGCCCTATTTCTAGACACCAGAAGAAAACATGCAAAATAAAAAATGAAGGAGGTTGCAATACAAAAAAAAGGTAGGAGCATAATTTATGCGCCCGGAAATTATGCACTAAATTGAGACCATAAAAGAATTATAAAAGTGAGTGGTATGTTTGCGGTTAACTAATGATATCAGTGGTTTCACAAAAGTGAGCTAAGCTGGCGAATGATGAAATAGTATAAAAACCATTACTTAATAAAAAAAAATAAGTAAATACTGTCACGTTAAAAAGTGCATAAAGAGTTACTGGACCTAAAAATTTGCAAGCATTATCAGACGATGAATTGATAAATCATATGTACTATAATGTCAAACCACTAATAGTGGGTCAGAAAGTGAAGTCTGTTGCCTAAATTAAATACACATGAATTCCTCGAGTCCTTTAACTAACTCCGCTGGCTCAGCGACCCAAAGAGGATCTTGGCCTCAGAAACGAGCTCTCTCCACTGATCTCTGTTCTGCGCGATCTCCTGCTAATTGCTGACACAAAGATCGCACAGGTCAGCCTGGCCTTGAGTCCTTTAGTCGCTTTTTACGACGCCAATAAGAAAGACATGGGCTAATACTGTTTTAAGTTGAGATCACACGGCATATACCTAGATTACACTATGTATTATTAACTACGCTTAAACATTGAGCGAAAAATAATATATTGAATTTGAATCAAGTAGGTAGGTACATAACTAACTTTCACTTTGGTCTGGATATGGAATATTGTTGCAGTATGTCGAGTACAAGCACTAAATTTATGGTTCCATAGCAGCACATATTTACATTTCAAAGACACCGCGATAAAAGAAAGCAAGTGGCAAAAAAATACTCAAATTCCTATCTAACTATATAGTATAAGGTAAGTTTTTTCATTACCTAGCAATATAAAGCAATGTAAAAGGTGTAAAAATATTAGCCGCAAATATTTTAACGGTGAATCAGCCCATGAAACTGAACAACTTTCCCCTAGGAACATAGGTCGAAAAGTGAAAAATTTTTTTGTATATTCGATACCAAATAACCAACCGCCCAAGTCTATTTGTATGGGAGGTCCAAATTTTTTTTTATATTTGGACCTATGTTCTTTGGGGAAAGTTGTTCAGTTTCATGGGCTGGTTCACTCTTTAAAATATTTGCAGCATTTTTTTTTTATACCCTGTATATTAAGGAGTGAACCAGTCCATGAAACTGAAAAACTTTTACCAAGAAACATAAGGTCGAAAAATGAAAGAAATTTTTGGACCTCCCATATAAAATGTTGCAGCCGAGCGAGTCAAAACTGTATAGGAAGTCCAATTTTTTTCATATTTCGACCTATATTCCTTGGGAAAAGTTGTTCAGTTTAATGGGCTGATTCACCCCTTAAAATATTTGCAGCGAATTTTTCTACACCCTGTATTAGATACACGAATCATCTGAAGGGGCCCTCAATACCTGTCAGACGTGGCGATAACGACCGTAATTTTACGATCATTAAGGTTCTGCCTACCCCTCAAGGGATAAAGGCGTGATTTGTGTATGTATGTATGTATGTGTAAACCAACCAACGGAGTGGCCGTTCATTGCTGCAATTTAGCAGAACTACCCCAAAATAGAATGCCTACGCTTTCTTCAAAAACATCTTAATTCCTTGTAATGTGCATTTTTTTCGCAGAAATGAGTAACATAACAGGCTACTTACGCATTCACAACGGCAATCGTAATTCCCAATTACATTCCCTTTTGCTAATAAAATCAGCTGAATTTGGATCGAATAATGACGATATGAGAGTGAATGCAGAGATTGGTCGAGTTCTGTGAACTGCGAATCTGAATTAAACCGGTCGAAATTACTTTGTATGTTTTTAATTTTAAAAGGTTTGACGGATTTGGATAGAGTTTCGCATACAAGAAAGTATTATTAGGAATAATAGCCGTAAAGGTAGCCTTCCAGTGAGGGTCGTAAGAGACGACCGATGGTTTAACCCAACTTTAGACCGGTCCTGGAGAAGGACAACTTCACCCTAAACCCGGAATGGGGTCTCCGTCAGGCGCGTTTGACAGAGGTCTATCGTGGTAGACTCCTGCAGCCAATCCGGCTCCGCACGTATCGACTCGTTGTTCCTGTGGAGTCAGCCACGTAGGCCGAGAGAGTGGCGCAGGTCCTGGGCAACCCTGCGTTTTCTATAATTGTGTCCCAAGCAACGTATTATCTGCGTTGTTGCCTCAGCAACAACACAACAACAACACCACAAATCACGCCTTTATCCCTTGCGGGGTAGGCAGAGCGTCAACGATCGTAAAATAACGGTCGTTATCGCCACTTCTGACAAGTATTGAAGGCCCTTTCAGATGATTAGTGTATCTTGCCTCAGACACTGATTAAATCGTCTTTTACAGACGAATGAGGCCAGTGACGATGAGGAATAACAGATACGTACATAGGCTGCTAGTTCCTAATATCCTAACCAAAGTAGCTGAACTACCTGACTGTCCGAAAATACAAATAGTTTGGTTCTACAAGGGCACGTTAAGTCGTCTCGGTCCCGGTTGCTGTTTATGATTACTAGACGGTGGTCGTTTCGCAAGCATGTCAATAGAGGCTTTCTACATGTAAATGGTGGCCGAAAAACTCTGACAGCGGGGTTCATTGGGGTGTCAATGTCCCACACGAATCAGAAGAGGACTGGAAACATCAAAAAATGCCAGTATCGGGAATCGAACCAGGGACTCCGGATCAAAGAACAATGGTGCCACCCCTGGACGACCGAAGCAGGCTCTCTTAACGGTAAAGAAAGTGAATCTTGAAGGTAAACGATTTGGGCCTATAGTTAATACGTTCGCTGCTCGTCACCAAACCATCTCTCTGTAATTATGGAGTCAAAACCATAATGGCGGCGGTGATCGATAATTACCTTGAATGACCCACTCTGAAAGATGAGCTCAGTCAGTAAGATTGGCGGCCGGTGTAGCGCAGTGGTAGTGTGACTGTCTTCGGCGCAAAGGTTCCGAGTTCGATCCTCGGCGGGAAACTGACAAAGTTGACAATATTTATAACTTGTTTAAGGGATCATCTAATAATGGTCATTATTAATACATTTATAACCACTAGTATAACTTGGCACCTTAAACGGGAAGGTTGACTTGCTGAAGATATTGTGTTATTCTAATAATCATTGAACTGCAGATTGTGCTCAGATTGGTTAGGGCTTTACAAACAGAACTGCTTGATTGTCTCAAAAAAAGTTGGTTCCCTGCTTTAAAGGAAAAAATTATAACGTACCTATCTATCTGTATTGCTAGTTTTCCTCAATCAGTTACTTAAATAGAGAAATGTAGGAATAGGTGGCGCTAGTTATAAAGGGTTAGCAGCCTTTCACTTCATCAAACACAATGACATTGTTAACTAGAAACTTAAATCAAAATAATACATCTCATACCTCGTGGCTATCGTACCTGCCCGGCCCAGATTCCACTCGGCCCAGATTCTTTGAAATGATTTTACAATTTGTTAAAATATCGTTCATATTTATTTTACTCTGGGTAATATAAATTGTATTTACAACGTGTTGTATGAAAGGCAATATTTCTATTGTGTTTTTAAATAAAAATAAATTAAGAAAAAGCTTGAATATTACGTAGTTTTTTAACAAATTTAAATATAATTCTCAAAAGCTTTACTTCATACAGATATTTAAAAAAGTTAAGTAATAATTTTCTATCTAACTGTATAACTACTTTTGTGCATAACCATAAATTTAATAAAGCTTCTTAGTTCACATTGTTAAGTGCCCTTTGAATGTTATGAACAAATTATGTAGGTATATACATGACTGTCTCGAGAGCGTAGTGGATACTACCTTCGCTTTCTACGCCCTGGGACGTGGGTTTGATCGCCACCGGACACGAATATTTTTAAAGTAAATTTTCAAATAATAGGTGGGTGTTTTCTATGTATGATATGTATTAATTTACAAAAAAAAGGTAAAGTAAGTATTAATATTAGCTATCTAGTTCCCAAAGTATAAGCTTTGCTTAGTTTGGGGCTAGATGGCGCTGTGTGAATTGTCCAATATTTATTTATTTATTTTTCGGGCCGAGTGGGACTTGGGCCGAGCGGGTACAATACCTCAGGTCATCAAGTGGGCAGACAAAAGCTTCGGTGCGTAATCAATGTACGCATAACCAGTGAAAGGCAGAATGCCACTTGCTTTCCACTTTCGTGCTTACAAAACCCTGACCGGTTCCGAACGGTTTATAAAAAATTGACGCTTTAAGGATGCTCGTATCAATCAACAGGTTGTTTTGACCTCTTCGAAGGAGTGTCTTTGCGTGTCGCGCAAAATTCGTGATGGCGTAAGTTTATGGGTATAAAGACTAAAATTATTCAGTTAGAGAATAGTTCAGTCACGGTATATAAGATAAAACATTATACGATATACAGGTGTAAGAGACGATGTAACTAAAACTTTGCAGGCGTGATCAGACCATGAACTGAATAAGTTTTTTTATGGGGGTTATGTTAGGAAACGAAAAAATGTTTTTGAGTTCCCATACAAAGTCAGTCAGCTGATCGGGAATTTAGTATGGAAGTTCTAAAAAAAATATTTATTTCCCATCATAGTCTCCTCCTAAAAAGTTGTTCAGTTTCATGTTCTGATCACGCCTGCAAAGTTTTCCTTACACCGTCCCTTACACCCTGTACCTATTTACTATGTAATAAAAGCAATAGGTTTTTATGTAATAAAAGTTACATAATAAAATAAAAAAACGTATATATGCATTTATTTCAGTATACCTACACCAAAATAAAAAGAAAACACATTTTTCTAAGCAAGAGATAGGTCAATCAAAAAATGTAATTTAAAACATACTAGCAAGCTGCCCAGCGGCTGCGCCCGCTGCAACTTAGTTTCCCGTAGGAATAAGATGTTTTTTCGGCAAGTTTACACAAAAAAAAACCTTCGTCTTGAATCACTCTTTCTATTAAAGAAATTGCATTAAAATCCGTTGTGTAGTTTTAAAGATTTAAGCAAACATACATTCAAACATACAGGCGCGAAAGGCGACTTTGCTTTATACTATGTAGTAATAAGTAACATAACTATAACGAGATAACCTAAAATTTATACCACCGGTAGAATCTATTTAGAATCGTAAGAATTTCCCGAATTTAAAATAGTGCCAAAGTTCCGTAGTAATTAAGAGCCCGAACTTTACTTAGATGTTATTTTAAGACTTGACTTAATATCCTATTGCCAATTATCGGAAACCGTTTAAAGCTTTCAGTTTTATCACAGTTTGGTTGATCTTTTGCCTTTTCAGGATAAAGAACTTCTTTGCTACCTACCCAGATTTTTTGTCTTCACACCGTAGACTTACTTAGGTAACGTTAGGTTAGGTTAGGTCAGACACAGTTATACATAACCTTAACCTCCACGACGGGCCACTGCTGGACATAGGCCACTGCTCTATCGGGGCCATTGTCTTACACACCAGGCAGGCTGCTACTACAACTACTACTGCTATAAATATTAATCCAAAGGCTACGATGCTATCCACTCCCTAGATAAAATCTATCCCTGTCGCTTTTTACGACAACCGCGGTTAACATTGGGTTGATGCTATTCTAAGCCAGTATCAGTATCACGGCAAAGTCACACACACTATTTTATATATTGCTGATTTTGATAGCAAATGCCAAATGTAGAGTCATTTCCGGAAAAAACCAAACAGACGTCGACGACGGGAATATGTTTTACTTTTGACCATATATCCATTCAGTATTTTACCGTACATAGGTACCACTTCTATACAAGGAATCAACATAAACGGTCAATCTTAGTAACTGTATGAGAACCAGTATAAATTGATCCCTAAAATAGCTGCGAATAGTTTGGCAAGTAACTGTCTAGGTCAAGGCTATGTTTAACTTAAAACAAATTTGCTTCACACTCAGTTTTGAATGAACATAAACTTTTAGTATTCTAGTCACTAAAACATTTTTACACTAGTTCCACTATTTTAATAATTAGGTAAATAAGAAAAAAATACTATGGAGTTCCACACGAAATCACAACACAAAATGTAAATCATAAACTTTTAGCTCAATGACGTAGGTAACTTTCAAAAATTTTAATATTGACAAATTAAAATGGTTAAAAGCTTTTAATATTAATATTATGCACAAATTAAGTACACATAATTAAAGTGAAAGAAATATTGTGTATCCGCAAATAAAAAAGCATTTTTATTTTTTCGTGTGGACTACCGAGACGACTAAGGCCTTTTTCACACTTCACTTCACCGTTAAAATACTATCGGATTCAATCGCTGAAGACTCAGCTATACAATATTTTGCTTGAGAAGGCGTATAACCAGGGTTATTTTTTAGTCAGTAGCCAAACTTTGTAAAGTGTTTCTAGTCATGATTCTGAACAACTATTACTATGGGGCCAAATTGCGAAAAAAAATAATGTTTTCCATAGAAAAATTCATACATACTCGGCAATAATGTATGTAACACCCGTTTTTTTTGTGATTTTGTAGGTGACCTCATGGTAAAAGTTGTTCAGAATGATGAATAGAAATACCCTACAAAGTTTGTGTACTTACTAAAATAACTTACTGTGTATTTAACTTAATCTTATGGGTTATAAAAAAGGCTTTTTTTAAATAGTATACGATTAGGTATAGATAGTAGGTACTCATTGAGCCTATGATATTTGTGGTAAGGTGGAAGTACCCATCGCAAACTAGCCAAACTCAGTATGTATCAAAGTTTCTTACTTCGTTTAAACTTTAACACCAATATTTTGTTGAATTTTAATTTATAAGCTACTATACCTGCATTGTATATTGGACGCCCGCGGCTCCGTCCGTGTGGAAGTCGATTTTTATCCCGTAGCATCCCATAGGAACATTTTTCCCAAATAACAACTGTACTATGTGTTAATCCAAGTTACTCTCTATCTGTGTGCCAAATTTCAAGAAACTCGGTGCAGTAGTTTTAGCGTGAAGGAGTAATAAACAAACAATTTTTCACATTTATAATATTAGTAGGATTAATTGGATAAAAGTATACTAATATCATATATACTTTTGCCATTTTGTTACTCGACAAGAAAAAGAAGATGAAGACCACCGCTGAATCTGGGCTTCCATCCCCATATTAGGGGATGACATAATATGTACACAATATTATTGTATACTCATCACACCATGCTTAGCAGGCGGATTGGCAAACTTATTTTTTTGATTCATTTTCTTTTGCGACGCTACTTTGTACCGACACGAAACAGAAAAAAAAAACTTTCAGATACTTTTTTATATTTTAAATTTATGTCTCGGCATTGGTAAAAACTGGTTGGGGTCTGGTACACCGACCCTATTACCTATAGACCTCTTAATTTCGGCGAGATGCACAGCAGCCCCTTTCAGTTTCTTGCGCAGTCGCGGACTTAACCTCTCGAGCGCAGCGCGCACGGCTGCGCGTACGGCGACGCGGTGTGATAATTCAACTTTATTTAATATAAAATAATACCTACCGTGTGTGTTTGAGGAAATTAGTGTATAAATAGTGACATATTTTAGGTAAGTTAAGTTTTTTTTGTAGCTTCTTGGTGTAAAAAAAATCAAGAGAAATATTTTAAGGGGTCAACCAGTCCATGAAACTGAACAACTTTCTCCAGGGAACATAGGTCGAAATATGAAAAAATATTTTGAACCTCTCATACAAATTCGCTCGGTTTTCTGGTACAGTTTGCACGGGATGTACATTTTTTTTTTCATATTTCGCCCTACGTTCTCTGAGGAAAGTTGCTCAGTTTCATGATCTGGTTCACCCCCTAAAATATTTTCATTGTCTTAGACCTTCACTTTATACAGAATGAAAAAATACTGCAAATATTTAAGGGGTGAACTCATCCAGTTGAGGAGTGAAGATTTGAGTTATGTACTTACCTAAAGGGAGGGAGGTCACTTTATCATATTTTGACAAATATTTCTTGGACAAAAATGTTCAGTTCATAGACCGCCTCTTAAAATATTTGCAAGAAATTTTTCAAACTCCTGTACATAGAAATCCTTAAACTTTTCATCACAAAAACTGGCCCTAGGGAAAAGAAGAATAAATACTTGAAAACTTATAAGGGCCAAAACTAAATACAACCCCGAGTCCTTACACTTCTATTTTTATCTAAATAAAGGTCGCCACTTCTCCGACAAGTGTCAGCCATAAATAAAATATTTTGTTGAAGAAAATGTGAGCAAAATATTTTCATATCTCGCCTTCAATATTACTATCACAGCGAAAAGGGATAACAGCCTTTGTGTAAATACAGGGTTATTTTTAGTCAATACACAAACTTTGTAGGGTGTTTTTCATGATTCTGAACAACTTTTGCTATGGGGCCACCTGCGAAATTGCCAAAAAAATTTTTGGGTGTTCCATAGACAAATTCATGCCTTATCTTATCTTATCTTATCTTAATTAGCCTGCATCATCCCACTGCTGGGCAAAGGCCTCCCTCTGCTCTTCTTCTCTTTCCATCCAGTTCTGTCCTGGGCTTCCACATGCCAGTCTTTTGAAAACTTGTCTATCTCGTCGCGACACCTACGGCGGGGTCTCCCGCGGCGACTGTTTGCAGTGGGTGGTTTCCACAAAGTAGACGTTTTTGCCCAAAGCTCTTCTGGCATGCGGCAGACGTGACCGGCCCAGTCCCATTTTAGTTTTGCTGCAGGCTGCTCGGGCTGCGTCAGATATTGAAAACCTGAAACTGATTAATCGGGTCAGGAATACCATGCTGCGCTCTAAAACACAAATATCTGACGCAGCCCGAGCAGCAGCAAACACAAATTCATGCCTACTCGACCAAAAATTTATGCAGCATCAAAGAATGTATAAATATAGTACTCAGCACCCAACTTATTTTTGCGATTTCGCAGGTGGGCCCCCATAGTAAAAGTTGTTCAGAATCATGACTAGAAACACTCTGCAGTGTGTATACTGACCAAAAAGTAACCCTGTATTTTGATAGGTACAAATTGTTTTCATAAGGCTCCAGTTTCATTTATTTTTCAGTGTATTATTTTTACTGAATGGTCTTTTCATCTAATTACTTGTCATAAATTCATTATTATTAATTGGTCATTCAATGAAGCCTAATTTTATAATAAAACAATACAGTAAAATCTTTTACAAAATGAAATTTAACCATATAACTGGTGTAAAGAATGAATTGTATAAAAGATTGAAAGGATTTCACTTTTGAGTTGTAATTAATTCAGGTGTAGCTAGTCATACATAATTTTTTTTAAACGGTCCTTATACAATTTGCTACTAACTTTAACAACCAAAACCAACGTTATGTTTGAAAATATTGAAATATGACGTTACATTACACTATTTTGAGGGGCGTCCAAACAATACTTTAATAATAATAATCTGACACTCATTTGCGGCTCATTTTGGCAATTACCGGCACATACCGGGTAGATTCAGTCCGATCCGTTCTTCCCAGAACAACTCCTACCTAATCCCTGTCTCGCCCCATAGGCTGGATGTTTGAGCAACCAATAATTATTTCCGGGTGAGTTCGAGCTCCCCACTAAGCCGACTGGCGTAGTTTTGATGGCCCCGGAAACGTAGAGCCCATATGAAAAACCCGGGTCTTACAAATCACCTTCCAGTAATGTGGCAGTTCTGGGATTCTCCTAAATCATGATAAAAAAAAAATAAAAAAAAAGAGGAGTGCTTTGCTAAGCGAGCGCCGAGGCAGTGGCTTTATTTATCCCAACCGAGTCACAAAATTGTTTACAATGACTAAGGGGGAAATGTCAATACCCATACTAAAACCGCTCAATCGTTGTCGACGCAGCGCTATCGCAGCGGTTTTAGTATGGGGAGTGACGTTTCTAGTATGGATCTGAGAGACCGCTGCGATATTTTAGCGCTCCGTCGTGCGTTAATTGAGCGCTAAGCCTGATGTATTTGACAATAAGTCAAATGAAAATTAATTATGTTGAATAAAAATTTTGATTTGCCTGGAAAGAGCTTCATCGGAATTAAAATTATATTTGAATATGGATTTTTTTCATCACGATGTTTTTCCTTCACCGTAAGAGCAGTCGGTAAATGTAGGTAAATAAAACACATTGGTACATGGCGGTGATTTAACTCGGGTCTTACGATTGTAGGACCGGTGTCCTAACCTCTAGTATTACCTGGACGGAAAACCTTTGATGTCATATTCAAACACAAAGAATGACGTTATCTAAGGGAATGAATGAGCTTGTCCAGCAAAGGGACTTTACCTGACTACTTACATAAATGTTTTGACCTTTTAACGCTTACATTTTGCGGTGGACATCACACAAGTAACTCTAATGTGATGAAAGATGTTGTAGGTATGACCCTTTTATATAAGGTGTAAAAATATCAGCTGCAAATATTATAAGAAAAGAATCAGCCCCCAAAACTGAACAACTTTTCTCAAGAAACATAGACTAAATGCTTATGAGAATTTTTTGGACTTTCCATACAAATTCACTACTTGGTCGGTTGGTAATTTTGTATGGAAGATCAACATTTTTTTCTTTGTATTTCGACATATTATGTGCCTTGGTGAAAGTTGTTTAGTTTTATGGTCTGGTTCACAACTTAAAACTTTTTCAGCAATTTTTTTACACCCTGTATACTCTTATTTTATTTTTCCTTTCATTGCGAGAGCTTTACCGGAAAGAGCATTACCAGATTGAAATATTTACTTACCGAAAAATTCTTGTATACAAATAAATGCTACTTACATTGATACTATTTACATTTATTTTTTACTTACATTTTATACTTTTTGTATTTTTGCCGTGTGATGCGGGCTTAGAGTAGCATCATCCCATTTTTTCCCGCGGGTGTTGTAAAAGACATGATTTACAACGTTAGGCGACAGGCTGACCTGTGACTACAGTGATTTACGGATCATCTAAAAGGGTCCTTAATATTTGTCCGACTAGGGTTCACTGGGTCGTTGGACGTGTCCCACACGAGAAGAGAGAGAGAGAAAGAGAGTACTTATTTTCAGACTTTGACACAAAACGCAATGAGTAGATGAAACCACTAGGCTCGACCCACCGCTGCCAATAATTTTAAACCCTGTTTTGTACACGAAAATTTACTGCTGATTTGCCTACAACAGTTATCTAGCGCTGACTTGATTAGGAGTCGAAGGCCTCTATCACTTCAGCACAAGAATAACACTGCGCTGACGTATGCGCCTGTCAGATCCATACTAGAAACGTCAATCTCCATAGTAAAACCGCTCTCGACGCACGACCCAGAAGCAGCGCTAGTTGGTGGCTATCAATGGATCTGACAGGCGCATACGATAGCGCAGCGTTATTTTTGTGTTGCAGTGTTGGAAAGGCTGAACTGATCGCCTTGGCCATAATTGGACAGAAAGATCGTCATTACTAGGTATATTCAGAATTTTTTCCCTATACAAAGTGACATTATTTACGCCTACTAATAAATAAGCAGGTATTGTTAAGCAAATAATCATAATTCGTGTCAAAGGTCACAAAAAGATTTCTAAAAGTGCAAACGAACAATTTTTCCAAGCGGTCACACAGACGTCAATACCTAATACGGAACTAAGAAACGGTACTTGATTTAAAGCCACAGCTTTCTCTTTTAGTCTCGTTGAGATGTGTATTTTTCGTCCCTCTCGTTTCACTTTCACTTCGCTGAATGACCATTGACTGTACTGTTGTGTATGTTACATTGGCACAAATTGTACAACAGATGGACATCGTTAGGATCTGTCATCTAACCCTCTTGTGTACGAGGGTGTGACAATGTGACAAAGGATCCTGGAAAGTTACTCGATGTCTGAGAAAGTAGAGTAAACACGATATTGATTGAAATGTTCAGTGGAGTATTTATGAATGAAACTTGACGGTTCCGGTGTAACTACTTCTGACTTGATCATAATAACGTTAAAAGTAAAGATTTTCTACCAAAATGGTTCCGTATCAAACAAAATTTATTTCCGCTACTGAATTTAATTCAGGTAATCCTATAAAAACTTTTCTTGGCAAAAATACGCGTAAAAACAGCAAACTCATCTATCTCTGCGTTACATTATATATTTGTGTAACTTTTTAAATTTATTACCTATCGGAAATTTGTGCGATTCATTTTATTTTTCGCCTAATTTGTCATCTCATCATAAATTATGATGAGATAACGGAAGACTCTGTTTTTAGTCCTAAATTTTGGTAACTGGTAATGGACTCTGACCCTATAATTAGAAATTAAGTTATATAATTTTCAAAACTTACTTCTAAGACGATAACGAGCTAGTACTTTCAGAATTTTTATAATTGCTTCTCAAGAAGTCTTGAACAAACAAAAGTTGTAAACAATTATATAAAAGAAGATGTAAAAATATAATCTGATCGTAAGTAAGTAAAATTTTATAAATATTGGAAAAAGAAAATAGTTTTAGTTGTTTCTTTTAAGGAAGGTTGTTTATAGGCTTATTCAAACTATTTCAAACTATACCTTAAAAAATACGCCAGCCGTCACTCGTCACAATGGTATGGAACGGTCAAAATTTCATATTTGTCAGGGAAACTTGTTTAATTTCATTGCTTCATTTAACTATTAAACCTTATTTTACGTCTAATACTTTAGCATGGACCACAATATACTAAACATAATAGCTGCAGTGCTATAGATCTGAAGAAAGTTCCGTATCATTCATATTCATACACTGATTGCTGAACGAAGCTCCGTGTATGGTGATTGGAAAGTGAAATCTAGGTTTATATTGTGCCTATCAAAAGACAATAGAGCGAATTGAGGGTCAAACAGACAACGGCCAAAGAATTAATAAGAATAAAAATAATGGGACTCTCTGTTTTATCATAGGCTATGTCTGTCTTGGGCTTACGCAATGATAGTTGAGTCTATTGGTTTTTATGTAATGTAATTGCTCCCTTGTTAAGTTATATTCTATTAAATAGTACTATCCTTATCCTTTAACAATTCTCTAGATGACTGGGTCATAAATAAAATACAAAAGTTGTACGCTTAAAACTATCGTCCAAAAATATTACATACTCCATCTATAATATAACGAAAGCAAAGAGAATGATAATGATGATTCAAAATTTGAATTAATAAACAGATAAATATTATAAAAATAAGTGTCTTGACGTCATCCAAAGCTAAAGATGACTTTTGAGACGTAGTAAATGTTGACCTAAGGAACTCCTCCAACTGTAAAAAGGACTAGTGAAGGAAGCTTCTTTTCGAAGACAAGATCTCTAACGATAAGTCAGCGTACTTAAAAATTCTTAAAATTACTTGATTTGTAAAGACCCTAAACTTTTTGGAAAAAAATATTTACTGTTCAGTTTTAAGAATCTTGGATGCAAGCACTTGACTAACACAAGATGTTAAGCCATAACTTACGCAAACAAATCTGTAGCCAGTTCTCACACCTTGACGTTCGTTAATGCGCATTTTTTGCGCATCCGTAACGTATGGTCTACCAAATACAAGGGAATTTCGAATTCCCCAAACTAAATCCCGACGTTGTCCCAAGAGCAATGCAGAAACTTGCGTTGGCATCTGTCTGTATTAACGTATATACAAATATCACGCTTTTATCCCTTGCGAAGTAGGCAGAGCGTCAACAGCCACAAAAATACGGCCACCATTGCCACTTCTGACAAATATTGAGGGCCCTTTCAGATGATTCGCGACTACTGTTATTGTGGCAGGTTGACAGACTGTCGCCTATTTGTAATACATATGAAACCTTCGAGTCCCTTAGTCGCGTCTTACGACACCCGCGGAAAAGAAATGGGGTGATGCTATCCTAAGCCGCCGGCAACACACGGCAAATAGTAGATGCAATATGTATCTCTTCTCCACCAACGGCGGCGGTCAGGTGTGAGATGTGTCATAGGAAGTGAGTAATGGCACAGTATACACAGTACACACCAACCAAACGTAATATGTTACATGGCCATACGAATTTCTCTGATGACTGGCCAAGTGCTCTTTGTTAGACAAATCAAACAGAGAGACACACTTTCTAGTCGACACTTTATGTAAACATTTGCTGAGTATGTTTTCTATAATAAGATATAGTGTCAAGTATTAACGAGGAAAGTTGATTTGATGGTCTACTTGTAGAAGCTGGCCTAGAAGGTGCAGGTGGAATAGGCCCAAGCGGTAGAGAGGCTGTTTCGAGTTGAGAAAAAACCTCTCAAAAGTGAAATCATAGGAGCTCTCTCTCTTTTCCGTATGTTCCCATTTGTCCTCACAAAATCGCTCACGATAATAGGAGCAATTTGTCCCCACTCGCATTTGATGTACACTGCATTGCCTATTTACATTTTAACACTGTACCACTATAAAAATACCTTAACAATCCATAAATTTAACACACCGCTAATCCATCTATTAAATTTTAGTTTATTAAATTTTAGTTGTATAGTGTTAAAATGTCAATAATTTAATTAAACTTATGGCGCGCAATGTACATGAAAAGCGCTTTGGGGACAAAAAAACCATTTGTCTTCGGTGACAGATTTTATGGTAACAAATCGAGGCATAGGCTCTTTTGGTGTGGGACTCCAAGTCATCTGAGGACCTAATGAACCCTGAATTTTAGGCACTCAAATACCTATATACATAACCGTAAATAAGCTCAAAACTGTGCCCTTATTATTACTAATTAGATCCTGTCAGGCTATTAAGCCTGCTTTCTTTCAAAGATAAAAAATCAGATCCTCTTTCCTGCTCATTTCCTGTTTTTAACAAGCAAAATAAGTCCTTGGGAGGAAAACAAAACATTATCTTCTTTTAGGGTTTCGTATCAAAAAGTCAAAACGGGACTAATTTCCAAACTATTACTAAGACTTTGCTGTCTGTCTATCCATCTATCACCGGACTGTATAGTTACCACGTGTGGTTCCAGAATGAGTATAAGTACTCACATACATACATACATACATACATACATACATATATCACGCTTTTATCCCTTGCGGGGTAGGCAGGGCGTTAACAGCCGCAAGAATACGGTCGCTATCGCCACGTCTGACATTTTTGAGGATTGTTTTCCAAGGTTGTTTCAGAAAACTTGTGTATCACTATACTGACAGGTTGTCAGCCTGTCGCCTTAAAATTGTAATACACTAATACTCTCGAGTCCGTTAGTCGCCTCTTACGACACCCGCGGGAAGGATGAGGTGATGCTATTCTAAGCCGGCATCACACGGCATAAAAGTACTCGTAGCATATTATTGGCGTCTCTACGAGTAATAGTATAGTCCTCGCAGTAGGCAGCGAAGTTGTTAAGAGCCCTCGTAGTCTCGGTGTTCTCATACAAAGAAATTCCCATTTTTTCCCGAACTATGCCACTAGACCTATATGGTTATTTTTATCTACCACATCGTTCAACGACTTGAATCAATGTCAGAATTTTTCAACCTTTCTTGTAGAAGGTAGCAGGCTTCTGACATGGTTGTGTAACGACCCCCGTCTAAGTGGTCATAGACAGCAACCGGGACCTACGGCATAACGTGCCATCCAAAACACGGACCCATCTTACTTACGGACAATCAGGTGGTTCAGCTGGCAATGTCCTAACCAGACTAGGAACAAATTCACAAAGTGATAAATATCAAGAATCAGACCCGGAATTTTCTTATCAATATTTCTTTTGTTTCAGGAATCCAATGGCTACAGACACAATAACAAAAGTAATAATGAATTCCACACAAAGCGTACTTAGAGAAACCTACGACTATTACCTATGGACTCTGTCATTATCAGGTAAGCTCCCATATCACACCATCATCATCACTGGCCTCATACGTCTGTGACAGACGATGTAATCAGTTTCTGAGGCAAGAGCACAGACACTGAATTGCCTAGGACGCATATTATGGAAAACGTAGGGTTGCACAGGACCTGCGCCACCCTCTCCGCCTCCTGGCTGACTCCTCAGTAACACATACGTACAGGGTGTAAAAAAGTTAGCTGCAAATATTTTAAGGGGTATACAAGCCCATGAAACTGAACAATGTTCCCCAAGGAACATCGAAATATGAAATAAAGTTTTGGACCTCACATATAAAATGTAGCAACCAAGCGAGTCAATTGTACTGTATGGGAGGTTCAATCTTCTCATGTTTCGTATTTTCCTTGGGGAAAGTCAGGGCTGATTCACACCTTAAAATATTTGCAGCTAATATTTTTACACCTTATACAATTCGCTTGGTAAACACAATCCTCCCCTCTTTCAGACAGTCGGGTAAATATTAGCTGCATGCGGCTTCCTGTTGCATTGTAAGCTAAAAGGTTTTAAAACAATATTTTCTCGTGTTCATAATTCTATACGACAGAAGTTAATATTTGCTTTGATGTGCTAACAATAACTTAAGTAACTTTTAAAAGCCTTGCTTTGAAGGCAAATATGATTTATATTTCGAAACATACTAAAATAGGACTGTTCTTTATACAGGGTGTTAGGAAAAGTACTAACTTCCTTTCAAGGGATGAACCAGCCAATCAAACTAAACGGCTTTCCCCAGGGAACATAGGTCAAAATATGAAAAAAGTGTTGCATGCCCCATACAAAATGTAGCAACCGACCGAATCAGTTTGTTTTGGAGGACCAAAAATTTTTCATATTTTGACCTATGTTCCTTGGGAAAAGCCGTTCAGTTTCACGGGCTGGTTCATCCTTAGGCAGTTCACACACTTGTCGCACGACGGAGCGCAAAAATATCGTAGCGGTCTGTCAGATCCTAGAAACGTCTAGAAATGTCAATCCCCATACTAAAACCACACTCGACGGACGAAGCATATCAGTGACAACAGCGGTTGAATGGCTTTAGTACCTATGAGAATGAAATTTCTAGTATGGATCTGACAGAACGCTGCGATGCTTTAGCGCTCCGTCGTGCCATCCGCCGCTTAGTTCAAATTGTGCGTTGGATTGTCTATTGTTGAAATATGACAAGACGTATGGAAAATTTTAGCTTATTTTAGACAGGTACCTTCTTTTCGACGGCAATGGCATTTCCAGCCGCCAGTTTTTTGAATACAATTATTTTGTTCTAACTCATTTCTTTATTGTTTCAGACAAAAGAACAAAGGGGTGGCCTCTAGTCGATTCTCCGATGCCGACAGTCTTCTACACCCTACTCTATTTGTTCATTGTATGGGCCGGTCCTAAGGTCATGAAAAATAGACAGCCCTTCAAGCTGACATGGCTTTTAGTGCCTTACAACTTAGCAATGGCAGCGCTGAACGCGTATATAGCTGTTAGACTGCTAACCGCTTCATTTAGGCTGCGGTATAGCTATATTTGCGAGCCGTGTCGGCAGAAATATGATCCGGATGAACTTCAGGTGAGCAAACACGTCTAGACTTTGTCTTTTTCAATAAGTATCAAAAGAAAAATATTTTAGCGAAAATGAAAATTTTGTGCTAAGAAATACAAAACTTCCCTGAGAAATAATAGGTATTGGTATCGGGGGATGAGAAAAATATTTTGCAGAGAAAACATAAGACAGTGAAGGAGAATAACATTCCGCAAAAAATATGAATACGGTTTTTTTTCATAAAAAAATTTGGACCACAAGATTTATCACTATCATTGGCGTCATATGTTTGTGACAGACGATTCCGTGTCTGAAGTAACCCTGAGACGAAATTTTGGGAATATATATAGGTTTTTCTTTTTTGGTCGAAACTTATTGAGTTGATGTGCTAACAATAACTTATGTAACTTTTAAAAGCATTGCTAAAAGTAAGACTCGCGTTGAACGCGTGTCTAGCGTTTTTGTTTGGAGTTTTATTTTAAACTCGCGTCGCGTCGGTGGCCAAGTGGCTAGCCTAGTCCTAGGACTCCGGTCTTACAATCGTGAGACCCGAGTTCGATCTCCGCCATGTACCAATGTGTGTTAACTCACGTACATATACCGACTGCTCTTACGTTGAAGAAAAAACATAGTGATGAAACTTTGAATTCAGATGATATTTGAATGTGACTTAACCTAGGATTCGGCCAGGTTAGCCTTCGAGTTCAGAGGTCAGATGACAGTAGCTCTGTGTAAAACTTAGTTCCACGTCAAATCCCGGAGGTTAGGTAGCCGACCCGACCCGGTTAGGCGTTCGACTCGTGTCTAACTTTTTTGTGCCTTAGCCCATAGTGTCTTGCAAAAACTTACTCATTCTCATGACATAGTTTATCGTTGTAGCAGTTTTACCATACTCATTACTCACCAATGTAAATGTCTTTCAGATAGCAGACGCAGTGTGGTGGTACTACTTCTCGAAGCTTCTAGAGTTCTGCGATACGTTCTTCTTTATACTGAGGAAGAAAGATGAGCAGCTCACGTTCCTCCATGTGTACCACCATTCTACGATGTTCAGCTTCTGGTGGATTGGGATCAAGTGGGTGCCTAGTGGATCCAGTAAGTAGTAATTCGTTCATTATGCCCTATTAATTAATAAATTGTAAATGTCCTAACATTTCACACATCGCTTTCCAGCAAAATTGTACCCTGATACCTAGGAACTAGTTCTCTGTTCTCAGAGTATCTCAATATGAGACGATATAAAAATACACGCGTCCCTTGTGAGAACATGCATGTCGGAAATGCTACGTATAAGGGTGTAGTGTACATAATTTCAAATAACTAGGATGCACTGTGACTGATACCAACAGCCGCAAGGACGAAATAGATATCTGCAGCAAAACACCTCGTGGTGCAGCGCCGCTCTTCACAAAGTGTTAATGTCCAGGCTTCTCACTTAAAGTACATATACCAATAGGTGCCTACTTAAAGATTTTTATACATAAAATATCTGCATAAAAGACACCCAGACTCAACATAAATATTTAAAAATTAACTTACAAATAAGTAATTTCATGTTTTTGCTGTGTTGGGATCTAACTCACGACCTTTGACGTAGCGGACAGGGATACTACTCATCCAAGTGATTCGCCATAAAGCTAGTAAACAATAGATTTCTGACATTATTTTTTATGACCATAAAGGTTTTTTAAAGCCACGAAACAACTCACTCAGGGGTTATAAAATAGTTCAGCCTGCAAACCAAATCAAACCTGGAATGAACTATTAAAAAGTGAAATTAATAGCAAAAATCAAGAGCAGACTCCACAATTTGATATGGTTAGGATAGTAACCGAATGAAAATAGTGATAATAAATATCTTGAAAACTTTAAATTTCTCTCACTTTCAAATTTATTTATCGTGAGAGTATATTTTTAATGTGTTCATTTTGGTAATTGTAAGTAAAAAACTGTGTTTTACACTCAAGCCCAGTTACAACGGTATTTAATACACAATGCATTTTACATTTAATTAATTAAGTAAGCTTTTAGTATGAGGCGAGTAAATTAATCTTATAATATGTTTTAAGTATTAATTTAAACGTATTCACCGAAATACGATTAATTAGAACTTGCTAATGAATAGAGAATTTGAGATAAAACAGAAACGTGTTGTCTATCGTTTTAATGATAGTAATTTAGACAAATAACTATAGGGTAGATGGACCAGTTCCGCACCAGTTTGCACTAATGACAAACTTAAAGTTGTAGAAGATAGGTAATATTTTTAGACGCTTACGTTCAAAATTCATTATAAAAAGAAAAGAAAAAAAAATATTGAAAAACTATAAGACATTATAACGGGTTTTAACTCACGGTAGGGATATATCGAGGGTTTTAACTCAAGGTGAGTTAAAACCCGTTATAATGTCTTATAGTTTTTCAATATTTTATTTTCTAGCACCCTCGATATATCCCTACCGTGAGTTAAAACCCGTTATAATGTCTTATAGTTTTTCAATATTTTATTTTCTAGCACCCTCGATATATCCCTACCGTGAGTTAAAACCCGTTATAATGTCTTATATTTTTAGTGATAATAACCACGGAACCTTAAAATCAAGTGTTAAATATTGAAAATTAAAGAAAAAAACACATGCTGGGATACTTACAACGACGTGACGACCTACTAGAAACTGTCATTGAAGGGAAGAAGATTGACGTCATATCGCATAAGGAAGTATAGCAAAAGGCTCAAATGAGAGCAGATTGGATATTACTCCATCGACAAGACACTTAAGTTAATGATGATGATGACGTTCAATATAAGAACTCAAAGTTACTAACTTGAAGTTGTAAAAACAAATTTTTATCAGTGAAAATTCGGGATTCTTATCAAGATACAAGACTTTGCTGAATCGTCCGATACTCATTGATTTGCTGTTTTATTGATATTGTTTGCTGTTCTTAGTAGAAGTGAGTTTTTATTTGCAACCGCGAAATTATAAGACAGTTTCTATTAAATTTTTTATTAGAATAAAGTCCAGGATTTGAAACATTATGGCAAAATATAAAATACTAACATTTTTTTTCTAATTGTCAAAGTTTTCTATTCCTGATTTGGCGAAGTTATGCTTTAGGTAGTTTGCTATTGGTTCTTTCACCTGAACCTTCTTGAACCTTCAGCAAACACTATTTATTTATACATGACATTTTCAGCCCATTCTAAGATTATAGAAAGTTAATTAAGTAAATTCATTTCAAAGATTTTTTAAAATGTTTTTATACCCATATCTTCACGAATAACCTACAAATTTAACAGACAACTTATACAGCTCTTTTATAGAGTTACTGAGAATAACTTGCTTAAGTGAGCTTTTAAAAACTGATGTGATGCTGATAGAACTCAGACTAAATGAAAACCTAACCTTATATCAAGTGTTTTTATATTTGAATTTTCTATTATATATTTTAAGAAGTAGGTATTTTATAGAGAATATTATTATCGCAATTGCGCGCTTTTATAAAATTGTGGATTTTGTATTTCTTTTCGTATTGTTAACAAGATTTGAAAGACTTTTTAATTTTTTTATAAAACATTCAGCATCGTGTTTCAAAAGGAAAATTATTAAAAATTATTTCTAAAAAACTACATCGAATGAGCACGACTGAATATAAAACTAATGTAACTGCGATTCAATGAAATGAAGGAAAAATGTAGTTTTTAGTAACATACCTGCATTGACATAAACTCCTATATCCTTAGCGGGGTAGGCAGGACGTTAACGACCGTAAAATTACGGCAAACGTCTGGCAAATGTTTGAGGGTAGCTACAGATAAGTCGTGTATTCAGGTTGACAGGCTGTCACCAAAAATTGCAATACACATCCCTCGGGTCCCTTAGTCGGCTTCTACGACACCCACGGGAAAGAAATGGGGTGATACTATTCTAAGCCAGCATCACACCCCGATTGTTAACAGTACAACATTGATTTAACAGTCCAAAAAAATCTTGCAAATTTAATAAAAGTATAAAGTTGCGTTCTGATTTCACGCTCTTACCCCTTGCGGAGTAGGTAGAGTATGAGCAACCTAAAATAATGTCGATATCGCCAAGTCATCAGACTAAAATCAATAAACTATTAATATTAATATTAATCATAATATTTGATTACTAGCTGGTGCCCGCGAACTTCGTTTCGCCATATATCATCCATCATATAAGATATATAAAGGAAGCTCACTGATAAACATGGGCCTCCCCCATAGACTCTAAGAACCATAAAATAATATATTATAAGCTTATATTAAATTGTTGGTAGACAGGTACCCAAAAACTTGGTTTCGCCGACTATACAGTGTGTAAAAATATTAGCTGCAAATATTTAAATGGGTGAATCAGCCCATGAAACTGTACAACTTTCCCCAAGCAACTTAGGTCGAAATATGGAAAAAATTTTTGGACCTCCCATACAAAATGTAGCAGCCGAGCAAGTCAACTGTATGGGAGGCCCAAATGTTTTTTTCATATTTCGACCTATGTATTCCTTGGGGAAAGTTGTTCAGATTCATGGGCTGATTCACCCCTTAAAATATTTGCAGCTAATTTTTTTACACTTTATATGTAATTTAAAAAAACTGTTAAATCCTAAATTTACAATTTCCACATGCAAAAAAGAGTAAGAAAACGGTGATTCTTTTATATATGTTTGGTCTTTTTGATTCCTGTAGGTTGAATTTGCTGAATCAGGTTACAGAATAGTCACTCCCTGTTCCAAATCCTCGCTTTCCAGTTCATTTTAGCAATTTTTTTAAAATCATGCGTTTACTTCCAAAGGTATCAATTCCGTGAAGTAGACTGATGCCACATTTCTTAACATTGTGATGGATGAATAAAGACCGAGTTCATGAGTGTGAATAAATAAAACATAAGCTTATTAAAAACCAAGTAATCCCACTACAAATCCTATCCTATCCTACTTCCTACTAATATATTAATACAAAAGATTTGTTTGTTTGTTACTCCTTCACGCAAAAATTGCTGAACTGATTTTCATGAAATTGGGCACAGATGATGTGTGATGCCGGCTTAGAATAGCATCACCCCACATCCTTCCCGCGGGTGTCGTAAGAGGCGACTAAGGGACTCGACGGTATTGGTGTATTACAATTTGTCGGCTAAACATATAATAACAGTATGTAACAGAACAACATTGGCTAGTAACGTAGATATAAAGAATAGCCTTAACAAAATTAGCAAGAAAAATTAAAAACAAAAAATTGTGGTACTTCGCTGGCCGACTTACATCATAAGCAGATCCATTTCCGCTGAGCGATTTTAACCATGGTTGGAGCGGCAAAAATAAGGATAGGTATCCCTTCACACAAACTTTTGCTTTGTAGCTATTGCAATTTTCCCGCGGTAAATAGTAGATTACGCACCAAGAAAACGATCCATAAATAAAGATTGTATCGTCTGGTACGCAACTTACACGTCTTGTACCACGGAACTTTTGTTTTCGAGTGTAAAAAATATTGAGTTATTATAAGTTAAAATTATTCCAATATTAAAGAGATATTTTTGTAGTCGTAGACATATTCGTAGATTTTACTTTTCTCATTTATTGAGGTTATAAAAATATAGATTAAAAATAATAAATACGGCCTCTTGTTATTTTTCTTTCTGCGCGCTTATTCAAAGTGACACAGTTCGTGCTGGCCAGTTCGAAATTTGAAATCAATCTCGGGTCCAATAAGCCCATACACATCTTTTTACTACGCGGCACTATGAAATTCACATGACCTACAAACTTATTTTATGCGTAGCAGCCAACCCCCCTTTTAGGGGTATGTTTTTTTTTAGCCTATAACCTGGTCGGTGATTTACTTGACATTTTGGTACAAATTGCATCAAAATCCGCTCGGTCGTTTTCGCGTGATGCTTCCGCATATCCACAAACAAACACACAAACATCTAAACATCTAAACATCCAAACAGACAAAAATTTAAAAAATTGCAGAAACGTGTTTTGTTATCAATATTAAGTATCACGAAACAATTTTTTTTTGGATATCTTGTATGTACAGACTTTCGGTCCTCTTGAGCTTTATTATATGTACGTACGTATATAGATATAGATTTTAATTTTATTGCTGATTAAAAATTGTTTTTTGAAATCGAAAATAAGTACCCAAGGCACTAAGGGTGGCACTAATACTATTAGGTTTCATTGGGTCGATGGACGATTTGGTGTCCCACCCGAAAAGAAGAAGACTACTGTTTAGTGCAAAACCCTAATGCAAGAAAGTGCTTATTATCAGTACTTACGCCATTACTAACAAATGCGTATTCTGAAGAACATCTGGGAACGTAATAAAATAAGGCGAATCCCACACATGATGGACGCTGGTGCAAATTCACATTTAACGCACAACGCGGCGGTAAAATAACGCAGCAGTTGCTTTTCAGAGCATCAGATTAATACAAGAAATATCAATCCCCATAAGAAAACCGCTTAACCACTGTCGGCGCAGCTGCGTTAAACGTCGACGGCGGTTAAGCGGTTTTAGTGTGAGAATTGACGTTTCTAGTATGAATCTGACAGACCTCTGCGGTACGGATGCATTATTTTTGCACTGCGTTTTGTGTGGAAACTGCCAATAGTATTTGCATCTACCATAGTAAGTGTATCAGAGACATGTCGACGCAAGTTTCTACGTTGTTTCTTTCTGCGTCAACATCGGCTTTTATTATGGGAAATTGAGATTTTTATGCATCTGACAGACGCGTGCGTGACGGATGCGCTACGTCGTCGTGCGTTAGATGTGAAAACCGCCTAAGCCTCAAAAAGGCGAAAATAACGAAGGCATTGACCTCACAAGATTGTTAGAGAAAATTGTACATTTTTCTCCTTCATCTGCACCTGTTTCTTGATTTAAGTTTGCTCAAATTCATGACTTACAAAGTTATTATGGCACTTATAGATCAATTATTCTATTAGGGTTACATTTAATTAAATAGGTACACATATTTAAAGGGTGTTAGGCCCAAAACTTTTTTTTTATATAAGACAAAAAATGGACGTCCATGGATACAAAGTGTACCAGCCGTCCCAAAATGACTGGCTATACTCGGCTATGGGAAAACCGATTTTTTTTTCATACCCTGAAAGCAGCTTTCAGACCAAAGTTATTCAGTTTCATGATTAGCACACACACACCCTGATAATTTATATTATTATAGCCGTATGATGCCGGCTTAGAATAGCATCACCCCATTTCTTCCCGCGGGTGTTGTAAAAGTCAACTAAGGAACTTTAGTAGAAGCCGACTAAGGGACACGAGGGTTTCATGTGTATTACAATTTTTGGCGACAGGCTGACAACCTGTCACTACAGTGACATATGAATCATCTGAAAGGATCTTCAATACTTGTTAGAAGTGGCCATAATGACCGTTATTTTACGATTGTTAGCGAGCGTTACCCCGGACGGGATAAAGGCGTGATATGTGTGTATGTATGTATTATTAAGTTAAATTTGGCCTAGGGTTCGAAAAAGGAACTTGTCTTAGAAAAAAAGAACTACAGAATTGTCGACGCGTAAAAAATGACGTTCTTTTATTTAAGCACTGCCGTAGTATTTCACAACTCCACAAATTGGTCCCTAGGGTAGCGATAAAGTAACTCTCCGTAGTAGAATGGGTTAAACGCACAATGACTTTTACGTGAGAATGATGGAACATTGAAAACGGCTTGCTTGTGAAAATGCCTTAAAAGCTAAAGAGAAAATGACTTATTCCTAAAAACCTCCACTGTTCCTCAAAATCCATTTCCGGGGACAATATAATAATTCTAGACTTTGAATAGTTGCTTACTATAAGCATTATTGGTTTAAAAAACAAAATCCGAGTTTTGCTTTTCAAATCTATCATTTAGAATTTATGAAATATTAATATATACGAATTTGCCGACTCATCATAAAACAACATTCGCCCTGCCGCTTGGGCTGTATCCTGTAAAAATAATCTACTTGTCCACTTAAATAAATACTTACTATAAAAAAAAACCTTTTGAGACAGTGGGGTTAAAATCTAATCTATTCATATGGAACATTAGGCATCAAATGAGCCACAAATACTGTAAGCGAATTTTCCCTATTAGTAATTATTTATGTTTTCCTTTTCAGCCTTCTTGCCCGCGATGGTAAACAGTGGCATTCACGTCCTTATGTACACGTATTACGGTCTATCCGTGTTCGGCCCTAACGTCAGCAAATACTTGTGGTGGAAGAAATACCTGACCATCTTGCAGTTGGTAAGTTTTATATTACAAGCCTCAGTTTTGGTGGCTTCACATCTTTTTGTTTATAGCGTATTTTGCCAATGACCGTAACTTGACTTTAACACGCGAGGAGATTTACAAACCTTAGTTTTGTGGTTATTTTTTCTAGCCTTATAAGTGTGTAATTTCACTTATCCTCTCAGCTGATAATTTCACTTATCCTATCAGCTGATAACGTAAGCCTCCTGCAAGGTACGCCACAAAGCACGATCTCCCGTTTTCAACATCCAGTCGCTACCAGCCCCTCTATATACGTCAAATTTCATTTACGTACAGTAATTCACTCAATTACCTATAACTTGCGCTGAAAATAGGTTCGATATGTCATATATTTTAAGCGATAAAGAATTCTTCGACTGATTTACGCAAAATCTTTCGAAATTTACCTACAGGTTTCTATAAAATTTATTTTATTACCTTTCTGGGGTAGCTTGGATTCAAGAAGGCTGGATCTAAATTAAATTACGTATTTAGTTGAAAAAGCAAAATGTCGGTGAAACAGGTTAATCTAATAGGCTTTTGTTTACCATCAAATTGTGAACAAAATACAAAAATTTGTTAACCTTAATTTCATTCTAGTGAATGGGTGAAATAAAATTTTAGAGCACATAAATTATATTATGTAGGCCTTTATAATCTCGCATTAACTTGATCATCATAAACGAAGCGAACTTCAAATTAAATTACAGAAAAATATTGAAAGTCAGCATAGTAGCTCGTTCGGTTTTGCGTGAACTTTACCTTTCTTCCATCTTTTTTAATGGTTCTCTGGTGTCGCCGAACTTTGTCAAAACTTTAACTTACAAATTGTTTTGGTCATATTCCAGATCCAGTTCACCTGCGCGCTCGTCCTCGGTATTAACGGCATCAGGACCGGCTGCGAGTTTCCTCTCTGGATGCATTACGTCCTCATCATCTACATGATCTCCTTCATCGTACTCTTTGGAAACTTCTACATGAAGGCGTATATTGCGAAGGTCAGTATTGTCAAACTTTCAAATTTCATTATCAGCATCAATAGAATTTTACATGTTGATTTCTCTCTGGACGCTTTACGTCCTCATTTGATCTCCTTCATCGTGCTCTTCGGCAAGTATATTTCGAAGGTCAATATTGTTAAACATTCAAATATCATTATCAGCATCAACAGCATTTGACTGTTTGATCCTCTCTGAATGCGCTACGTTCTCATCATCTACCTGATTATTGCGAAGGTCAGTAATCTTACGTTTTTATTTATAGTCATTGATGGAACGATACAAGTAGCTCTTAGGGGCTTGCTGTGAGTTTCGTTTCATCATCTAGGTATGAGTTCCCTCACCGTACTCTTTTACATGCAACGGTGTATTGTCAAGGTCGGTATTGTCAATCTTTAACTTATCGTCAACATAAACAGCATCGGGAGCAACGGCAACTTCCCTCTCTGGATGCACTACGTCCTCATCATATCATTCATCGTACTCTTCGGCAATTTTCACATGATTAGTATTGTTGCTTATCCTATCAGTGTCATGTGGTGCTGGATTCGAATAGCATAACTCCATTTCCGCCCGTTGGCGTTGTAAAAGGCGACTAACGGATGAATACAGCAAACGGGCAGCAGCGTTCGCTGTGAATATCTACAATATCTTGATTTGCGCTCGCCAATCCGCCAGCCAAGCGTGGTGAGTAAGGCAATACCGCACTATTAGGGGAGGCTCAAGCCCAGCAATGGTCTTTTGCGGCTGTAGAAGTAGTTAGTATAGTAGTAATAGTATTTTTACATTCATCGTCCTCGGTATCAACGGTGTCAGCGCCCGATCTCCAGACAAACATGTGACTATAGATTTTAATACAATATGAAATCACCACATAAATCACATCCGCTCAAAGCAGTTCACTTCTGTGGGTCTTCCCCAGAGCTTATCCTGGGGAAGACCTTACCTGAGTAAGCTATATCTATACCTACTGCTCTCTTTAAATCAACTGTTTTTCAAAAATATAACTTTAAATAAAGATGAAACTAAAATATGATTGTTTTTAAAATTCGCAGCATGGACAATAGGGTTTATTAATTTGATTAATATTGTATTAGTGGAGAGTAAATCTTGTCTGACGATTAATAGATTATCTTGATGTATCTCATCTGTTCAGAATATTCAATCTTGAGAACGGTTGATGAATAATAATCATTCTTACCTAGATTTATGATTCATTAAAAATACAGTTGGTTTATAGAATTTTCGTAGATTTGTAATAATTTATTTACATTATTCTTTTACCTTTTGTTAGAAATCCTTTGCCAACACCTAACTCGATTATTTTAAAAAATAATATGCTGTTTAAAAAATAGAAAGAACTGAAACTCAAATTCTGCTGAAATAAAAGAACATAGCCAAGTTCTTTCAATTTTGATTGTTTTTTAAATAATTTTTCAAGTGCTTTTGTTATAATGGTAACAAATGAAAACAATGGGTCCAATGGGCCGCTTTCCGGCCAGATGGACCGATGAAGATGATCTTAAAAAGAGCGGCTGGTAGCGACTGGATGGCGCAAGCAGGAGATTGTTCATTGTGGCTTACCCTGGGGGAGGCCTACGTCCAGCAGTGGACTGCTGATGTGATATAACATTCTTTATGTTGGTATCAATACCAAACTCCAACTTTCTTACAATATCATGATAATGACTTAAGAACACTATGGTTGACCCGAAGCTCATTGTCTCCATCTTAAAGACTGTTTGCAAAGCCTCAAAAGCGTCTAATTACTTAATGTTCTATCCTAGGCTTCAAAGCATAGCTTGGGTGTAATTTTCTTTGATCACAAAGCTTATAAATCAAAGTTACTGACACCGCCACCAACTTGCGGTTGACAATCTCAAAGTAATTAACAGACTGAATTATTGCTATCACTGATATAATCGCCATTAATTTCAACGTAATATTTGCTTATAGCTAAACTTATCATTAAATAAAATATGTTAACCAAACTTTATGGCTTTGACCTATGGAAATTTTTGTCCTGGAATCTTTAATTTGCATGAAATATGATATTAAAATGTTATATTCACACAATAAGGAACTCAATTACAATCCAGGTGTGTTTGCAGTGCTTGTTTAAGCTGCTGTCGTACTTATGTAATTATATAGGTACGAGTAGGTTTGACATGAATAATATTAGGGACAAAATGATATATTTTTCTCTCGCATGTAAAAATAAGCTTTTAGACCACTGTTGGTTCTCCTCAAAAAACCTCAAGAACCTCTTTTTGAGAGAGAGAGAGAGAGAGACTGTTGGGGTTTTTAGAAATGAAGATTTATTTGTCGCAATTTCATGCGTAGTTGCCGCACCATGTAGTGCCAGCTTAGAATAGCACCACCCCAGAGTAGTAACTGTCAATGAAATGAAAACGTTCTCGTTGAAAACATAACCTTAGACTGTGTTCAAGCCTGCCTGTCTGCAAAGCATGGCAATCACCCCCAAATAGGTGGGGGCCTATGGACTATTGCGGCTGTTGAATTAGTGAAGTTTTAGCAGAGTAAAAATTCTGCGTCGGCATCCTTTCCAAATCACCTGTCCCTTCACGAACAATTTCAAACTATGAAATTGGAATGTAGTTAGACGATTTTTTTTACTCTTCTCTTTTTTCGTGTGGGACACCGAATCGCCCAACGACCCGATGAACCCTAGTGTCAGAATTTTTCAACCGCCTTCTACAAGTAGCAGGCTTTTGACATGGTTGTGTAACGACCGCCGTCTAAGTAATTATAGACAGCAACCGGGACCTACGGCTTAACGTGCCATCCGAAACACGGATTTATTTATTTATTTTTACTCAGTCTATACTAAATCCTCCAACAGGAACGATAGTACAACAAATAACGTAATATAATACTATCGTAAATAAGATTGTGGAATAAGATCAGAAGTGTAAATCGTATAAATAGTGAAGTGAAAATCATCGCCGTCTTCGGTCATAAAAATATTAAGGAAACCCTCACGGAGGTGCTTACTCGTACTTATCTGTCCTAGCTTATTCATCTCCATCCCTTATTCATCCATCATCAGTGCTAACCTAGTTTTATTGTTTTAGGGTTTTTTTCCTACACTTATAAAGAAATATTAGAAGAATCCAAGTTTTTTGTTGTTTTGTGGCACCTTCAAGTGCCACAAAGTTGTACGTAGTAAACCTACCGAGACATCAAGAACAAGCTGTTAAGAGTATCTTAAAAAAATGTCAAAAATATTTTAAAAGTTCTAAGTAGACTGTTACGAAATGAGTCCCATCAGTCACCTCCAAATAAAAATCAAACGAAGTCTAGCTCGTTACACAACACCGAACGCAATTTACCTAAATCGATTTCTGTAGGTAAAGTAATAAAAAAGCTATGCGGCATCATAACCGAGTTACGTTCAGTAGATATTACGCAAATCGGTGAAAGTACGTTGCATCATGGCCGTGCGGTTAGTTCCGTTATGACATGACCGTCATTTTACTCTCTTTACGCCGAGCGAATCTTTTTTCACGGGTGGCTGCGGTACTTCGATTGTCATCTGAACCCACTTCCAATTAGACCCATTGGGTTAAAACGTGGTAGTAGTCATAAGCAAGCAATCTATAGAGTGCCTGTATGTGCAAAAACCTGCAGAAGTTCCATAGAAACTGATATCACATATATAGGAGAAATAAAGAGGTTCTTTGGTAAATAATTAATACAACCGGTCACTCACTTGTCAATTTAGGTTCTATAGTGTTGTCACGGTTGTTTTGCTGCTGAGTGAAAGACAGGTTGTGTTCGTATCTATGCCAACCGTTTGTATTTAGTAAGGCACACTCTATTAATAACTTTTTATAGTCTAAGGTAATTTTGCCTTGAAAGTTTAAAACTGGTACTTACTTACTACAGGGTGGGTACTGACTGAATCAAGTTGGTTTTAGAGACAAGTAAGTAATGTTTACGAGTTAGCTTAAAAAGTTTTATTTTTAACAATCGACTCAACGACCCAAAGTGAGTCTTGGCCTCCGATAAGACATTTCGCCACTTGTTTCGGTCTTGCGTGGTTTCCCGCCAACCGCTTGCTAGAAGTCAATCAATGTCTACCTCTCTTGAATTTATAATATTTGTATTTATAACGATGGGTCAAGTTGGTAGGTTCAGTAAGTTGGGTCCAGTTACTAGTGGGTCCAGCGTGCTGCGTATTACTGACTTTAGCTGCAGGCGAAGAAAAATTGCATGCATAAATTGTTTACTTCGTTGCATATCGTCGTCTCAGCCGATAGACGTCCACTGCAGGACATAGGCCTCCCCCAAGGATCTCCACGATGATCGGTCCAGCGCCACCCGCATCCAGCGGCTTCCCGCGACCTTCACCAGATCGTCGGTCCACCTTGTGGGAGGCCTACCTACGCTGCGTCTACCGGTCCGTGGCCGCCACTCGAGAACTTTCCGGCCCCAGCGGCCATCGGTCCTACGAGCAATATGCCCCGCCCACTGCCACTTAAGTTGCGCAATCCTTCGAGCTATGTCGGTGGCTTTGGTTCTTCTCCGGATTTCCTCATTTCTGATTCGATCGCGGAGAGAAACTCCGAGCATAGCCCTTTCCATTGCCCTTTGAGTGACCTTGAGCCTTCTTATGAGGCCCATTGTTAGCGGCCACGTCTCAACTCCGTAAGTCATCACTGGCAACACGCACTGATCCCAGACTTTTGTCTTGAGGCACTGCGGTAGTTGTTGAGAAGAGAAGATGTTACGTAGCTTCCCGAACGCTGCCCAGCCGAGTTGGATTCGACGATTGACCTCTTTCTGAAAGTTGTACCTACCCAGCTGGACTATTTGTCCCAGGTAGACATACTCGTCGACAACTTCCAGAGTAGAGCCCCCAACTGTCAGAGTAATGGGTGCAACAAGAGAGTTTGACATAACCTTGGTCTTGTCCATGTTCATTTTTAGACCCACTTGTTGGGAGGCTCTATTGAGGTCATCGAGCATTGTACCGAGGTCCTCCAGGGTTTCCGCCATGACCACGATATCATCGGCAAAACGAAGGTGAGTCAGATACTCGCCGTTGATGTTGATGCCAAGTCCTCTCCAGTCCAAAAGCTTGAAGACGTCTTCCAGTGCTGCTGTGAACAGTTTCGGTGATATTACATCTCCCTGTCTCACTCCTCGCTGCAACTGGATAGGTTTCGAGTCCTGGTCCTGAATTCGAACTGACATGGTGGCGCTTTCGTACAAGGACTTCAACACTTCGATATACCGATAGTCAGCTTGGCACCGCTGAAGAGACTGAAGTACGGCCCATGTTTCGATCGAATCGAAGGCTTTTTCGTAGTCCACAAACGCGAGGCAGAGTGGTTGGTTATACTCTTCGGTCTTCTGTATAACTTGCCTCAGCGTATGAATGTGATCCACGGTGCTAAAGCCTTTTCGGAAGCCGGCTTGTTCGGGAGGCTGGAAGTCGTCGAGCCTGCGTGCGAGACGATTCGTTATGACTCTTGAGAACAGCTTGTAGACATGGCTCAGAAGCGCGATCGGTCTGTAGTTCTTCAGCAAAGACTTATCGCCCTTTTTGAAGAACAGCATCACCACGCCTCCGTGCCATGCCTGTGGCGTTTTGCCCTCGAGTATGACAGAGTTAAACAATTTCTGCAGTGCTTTAAGTATCGGTTTACCACCGGCTTTCAGAAGCTCTGCCGTAACTCCATCATCACCCGGCGCCTTGCTGTTTTTTAGCTGTTTCAGAGCCATACTAATCTCGTACAAGCTGACGTCCGGGATGTCTTCTGTGTAGTGCCGGGTTAATCGAGCTCTTGGATCTGCGACCCGATTATTGACAGGTGTGCATGTTGTCGCGTATAACTGTCCGTAGAACTTCTCGACCTCTTCCAATAGCTCGGGCTTGGACGATACGATTCTGCCATCGTCGGTCTTTAGCTTCGCTAGTTGGCTCTGGCCTATCGACAGATCCCTAGCAAACACCTTGGAGCCTTTGTTGCGCTCAATTGCCTCTTCAATACGGTCAGTATTAAATTGGCGTATGTCGCGGGTCAAAGACTTAGAGATCTGCCTATTGAGCTGCCGATATTGGGAAGTATCCTCCGACGACTGCAGAATCATCTCGCGTCGTTCCTCCATGAGCCTCGAAGTATGGTCTGAGATTTTTTTGGTTCTGTTCGTACGATTGGGTTTGAAGAACTTAGAGCCAACCGTAAGGACAGTTTCCACGACCCTGTCGTTATAGTCGTCCACGTCGATACACTCACCCAGGCAATCGAAGCGGTTTTGCAGGTGGAGCTGAAAGCTCTCAGGGTTTTGGATTTGGGCAGGTGCTGGTCGGAGCGTAGACTTCATCAGACGTGATCTCTCGGCTTTTACATTAAGATTCAACGTGCCTCTTACCATTCGGTGATCGCTACCCGTTTTGAACGAATTGATCACAGAGACATCGTTGAATATCCGTTTTTTGTCTGTCATGATGAAGTCTATCTCATTTTTGGTAACACCGTCGGGGCTCTTCCAGGTCCATTTTCGATGCGGCCGTTTCCTGAAGAACGAGTTCATCATAAAGAGTCCCTCCTTCTCCATGAAGTCGACCAGCATTTGACCTCGGCTGTTCCTCACCCCAATACCAAATGGCCCAACTCTCAGTTCGTCACCGCAACGATTGCCCAGCTTAGCGTTGAAATCCCCCATGACCACCGTGTAATGAGTCCTGGAGGTATGTATGGCTTTGGATATGTCCTCATACATTGCCTCCACGTCCTCGTCGGGGTACTTCGAAGTTGGGGCGTATGCCTGTATGACCTTCAGCGAATAACGTTTAGTTATTCTGAGTATGAGGAATGCCACCCTATTTGAAATACTCCCGACCTGTACTACGTTGTTCACGAGGGACTTGTGGACGATGAACCCGACACCACCTTGGGACAGATGGTCGCCCTCCCGGAAGTAGAGCAGGTTACCTGACTTCAGGGCTATCGTGTCCTCCCCCTCTCTTCGGACTTCGGACAGTCCCACTATGTCCCACCGTAACCTGCTCAGTTCTTCCTCGAGTTCCACTAACTTCTCTTCCGTCCGCAGTGTGCACGCGTTATATGTTGCCAGGGCCAAGGTCGTTCGGCGAGGGATCCACGCCGCCCGGGGATTCCTAGCACCCCTGGTCTCGGAGCCGGGTCGATTTTCGCCTGAATCTGCCCGGCCACCGGGGCCGCCGGGCACTTGGGGCCGATTTCTATTTGTAAAATCCATAAGGGGGGGTACGGGCCGTCGTTGCATATCGCCCTTTAATAATACAACATTACCTTAATTTTTAATTTTTACCTTTTTTATTCAACTTTAAACGGCGTGAAGTAATTTTTATCGTCGTTTTGAGTACTTAAATGAAAAGCATAAGTAGGTAAGTAGTATGAGATTTTTAAGTGCGTATTTCTTCAAAGGCCTAAATAGGAATAAGTGCTCACAACTTTTTCCATTATGTCTCTTATAAATTGGATTCTCGATTCCCTGTGAGAATTAAGGAAGTTTGAACAACTTAAGTTAGAAAGACCAAGTCTTTTCAAAGCGTGTCTAGATCCTAATTGTATGTTTTATAATAGGTTTAACAAAGTTCTTAAAAGTAGGTCCTTACATCCAACAAGAACACCCCGTGAACTAATTTAAATGACAGCTGAGTTATTTTCTGTTTGCCTTTCACTTTAATCCAACCTAAAACATTTTCAAGTGAAATTATTGCCAATATGAGAGAAAAAGAGAGCATATCTTAAGTAAAGCCTTATACTACCGTACTAGCCTTCTCTACCGTAGGACTGCTGGAAGAATTTATTTTTATTAATAAGAAGTACCTGTTGTGTCTTTTACATGTGACTGTCCTGTGTCTTATTTTGTGTGCAATAAACAGTTCAATAGAGCCAAGCTTCTGAATCTATACGCTCTATCAAAATGCATAAACTCTAAAACTTTGTTCAAATTTCAATGTAAGGCAACTGTGCCCCCACCAATATTTAATAAGCTACTAATAGCAATAACTGACAGGAGTTTTTATAAATTAGTTAGGAAAGTGTCCCGTGAGAATCGAGGCCAATGGGTATTGTATGCTTCCAATATCCCTCGCCAATTCCAATGGGGCCATTTTTTTTCCATATTTCGACCCCTGTTCCTTAGGGAAAGTTGTTCAGTTTCATGAGCTGGTTCATTCCTTTAAAGGTAGTCATCACTCTTCCAAATAGCCTGTATACGATAAAATTGTACCTCTCCTTGAATTCGAATTCAATACTACTGGAACAGAGCCGAAGCGCAAACCGGCCGAACTTATATCTATAGACTCTCGTAACTCGAGAATATAAGGCAGTTGGATAACCAGTGTAGGTACCTTTAATATAGCAATAAAATGTAATCTCATAATAGTAGGTACTATGTGGCGAAAACAGTATCAAATTAATGGCAAAGCTGCTTTGATACACATCGTCGGGCTTCTGGTGGCAAGCTGCTACGTATACAAAGTAATCACTACACTTCGGAGGGGTGTTAGAGACAGCCCTCCGAATACTGATGGGGCACATTCAGCTCATGAAACTGAACAACTTTCCTCTAGGAACATATGTCAAGAAACGTCAAAAATGTCATGTTTCCCCTAAGTTTCCCATAGTAAATGTGTAGCATACACCTAAAGCGGATCGCACACTTAACGCACGACGGAGCGCTAAAACATCGCAGCGGGCTGTCAGAAAATACTGGAAATGTTAATCCCCATACTAAAACCGCTCAACCGCTATCGACGTATTAAAGTATTAAATGAATTTTTTATCACACGGTAAAATGGTTCCCTAGGTAGGCTACTAGTTTTAATAGGCATTTAATAGAGGATTGCTCTTATTAGACCTTAATTTAATAAAAAGAATATCTCTCGATAAGAAAACAAAGGAATTGAAAAAGTACCCAGCTTGGGCATTCTCATCTAACGCTCCGCTCGATCTAGCGTCCACTTATGAACCTAATAATACATTTATTTATAGCCACAATAGTCCACTACTGGATAGTGCCCGAACCCAATTATTATTATTTTTTCTTCGGAAAACTTATACCTAACCTAAAACATAGCTCAATGAGTAACTTAAATAATTAACAAAAGGCCATTGACAAAGTTTTCGCCTGTAGCCCTTTACAACCGAAGCATCGATTATTACTGGATTCATTTGAAATTTACACCAGCTTTTTAAAAACATACGTGAATCATGGAAAAAATGATCAAAAAAATCCTGGATGTTCTGGTCTCCAGCAACCAGACCCTCACGATCGTGAGGTTCAGGAATAAAAGTTAAGTCGCACGGTAGTGAGTGTGAGTATTACAAATTTTTTATGACATGGTTTTTTAAAATAAAACAAATGGCTGCACAAAAATAAACTATTATTATTATTCTTAAATCTTCTCATAATAGTTTTAGGCAAAAAAATACTAAAAATTATAACGAATCTTAATAAAATTCAAACAAAATTAACTTTTCATAAGTTTTTCACTACTTAGGAACAA
Source organism: Keiferia lycopersicella (assembly GCA_029255805.1). Taxonomy (NCBI): domain Eukaryota; kingdom Metazoa; phylum Arthropoda; class Insecta; order Lepidoptera; family Gelechiidae; genus Keiferia; species Keiferia lycopersicella. The sequence goes on from JARACZ010000018.1 coordinate 3,600,876, forward strand.
ATTAACTGTAATAATTAGGAACATAGTAACTGTAATCATGACAAGAGATTTCTTTGGAATCAATATACCTTAAATTTACTTTATAATCTTTTTTATTTTGTGTGGAAACGTTTGAAACAGTCTTTCCCACGAGCCAAACATAAATACGCATCGCACTTTTCGCACCTTATCTTAGAACGACTGCTGCAATTTTCCATACGACATGTTCTTGGTGCAGTTATGTCATCAAATACGGGCACATGGTCATATCCATCGTACCTTTTGGCTTCAGATGGTGCAATGGCAGGTCTGTAGATCCTGCCTGGGCGAGGAACAGGAGGGGATTCGACTTCAAATCTTTCTCTTACTGGAGTACTTAATAAAGTGTCCGCCACGTCTATGCGAAAGTCTAAAAGAGCCTTTGTTTCTCTCCTGGTGAAACCATTTGCTGTACAGTCATTTTTGTACAAACGCCAAGAGTTCACTAAAACGAGATCTAATAGATGGATGAAGACTTTCAATGTCCATTTTCTCGTTTTGATGAACGTTCTGTAGTACTCCATTTGTTGGTCGAGCACGTCGACCCCTCCCATGTAACTGTTATAGTTACTAACAACTTTTGGAGCATCTTTGTAAGTTCTTGTGCCTTTGTCCCAGCGTTTAACGTTGACTGTATCTGTGGCGCCAGTACAGTTTGAAGCCATTAGAACTGATTTGTTATCTTTCCATTTAACGATAACAACCGGATTGCAAACAAACTGCTGACTTTCGCCACGAATCATCTGCGAGTCTTTCTTGAATTTTATTGTGGCACGATCCGGAATACGATTCTGCATTATGGTTCCTGTGCTGTGCAAGCCTAATCTGTTCATCTCTTCAACCAGAGCAACTGTAGTGAAGTACCGGTCATGGAAAACACAGCTGCCAGGTGGAATCTTTTTCGAAAAATGAAGGATCACAGAAGGGCCTAAGCCGAGTGCTGTGTCTTCAAACATTGTTTTCGCTCCTCGATAAATATCAAAATCAAGCATAAGGCCGCCGCTAGTAGTTAGCACGAAATTTTTCAAGCCCACAGGTCGTGGTTTGTTCTTAACAACCTGTCGCAGTGCAAAACGTCCTGTAAAAGGTATCATTTGCTCGTCAATGCTGTAGAAAGCGGGTGCCCTTTCAAGTTGATTGCAGCTATTTTTCACCCTGTTTATCATAGGCTGCACTTTCCAAAGTGGGTTGGTTTTCTCTGATTCTTCAGGGAAGTCAGCATCTACAACGTGGAGTGCATTACGAGTTACAAGGAATCTATCCCTTGACATAACGTTAGAAATCAACTCTAATTTAGTTCCAGCTCTCCAGTACATTGGAAGCCTTGGAAACGGAATGCAACCCATGACAATATGAATCCCAAATAACCTTGTGATCTCCGGACCTGTAGTTTTAAGCTCTTGACCATTTCTGCGTAAATAATATAAATTTGTGCATCTGGCAACCTCCTCTATGAAATTTTCGTCAAAATAGTCATGAAAGTAGTCAATTGGTCTACGTACTGGGTTTGTAGGTAATGGAACATAATCATGTGACTTATCATCAAAAGAATCTTGTTTCCACAACCTTCTTCGGGAGCTTTCCTGGCCTGCATTCATCGGAGACGATACTGTCCCTCTTCCTTGTAACGTTCTTGGAGTAGATGTTGGTCTTTGAGTATCCCTAGTAGTACGAGGCGCTAATCTACAAAGTGTAGATCTATTTTGAGCTGACCCACCACTCATTGACCTGCCACGAGCCGCGCTGCCACGACCTGACCTGCCCCGAGCTGATCTGCCCCGAGCTGACCTGCCACGAGCCGCGCTGCCACGAGCTGACCTTCCATGAGCTGGTGGTGGTGATGGCGGAGGTGGTGGTGGAGATGGCGGAGGTGGTGGTGGAGATAGCGGAGGTTGCGGTGATGACGGGGCGTCCATATCCACATCCATTGGCTCCAAACACTCATCCGCTAGACGATCGAACTCCTGAGGCTGGAATTCCTCTTCAAATTCATCCAAACCTTCAATATCCGACAGGGCTCCATCTCCCAACAGGACCTCAATAACTGCATCTGGCAAATGTACCCCTAGAGTTGAAAAAATAACACATTTTAAAAGTTATCACTACAAGTAGTGTGCCTCACTAACAAAAAGTAAGAATGTTAGGTACAACCGACGCAACACGATCGTGCGTGTTATTATTTAGAAGGTCAGTGAACTCTAAAGAAACAATATTTTGATTGAAATTACTGTGAAATGGGTAGGGTAGACACTAATTAATAATCTTATATCAAAAAAAGCAATAAACTGTTAATCTAATCCACAACAATATCATGCTTACCTGAGCGGGTGCGCCGTCCCGAAAACGCAGCCATCTCTCCGCAAGGATTTGGACGTCTGACCTCTAATCACTCGCGCGCCGCACCGTGTGATATTTTTTCCGCCAATCACATATACCCGCACGATCGATCGACGCCGGTTGCGTCAAGAAAAAGTGATTCCGATTACTTCCAGATTTTTGTAAAGTCTAGTCTCACGTCTACTTCGTATTACTTCGGGTGTAAAGGGGTAGGTAGAAAAAGCTAATTGATAAAAAGGTTAATAACCAGATAGGTAGGAATTTGCCGTGTGATGCCGGCTTAGAATAGCATCACTCCATGTCTTTCCCGTGGGTGTCGTAGGAGCCGACTAAGGAACTCGGGGGTTTCATGTGTATTGCAATTTTAGGCGACAGGCTGACAATCTGTCACTATAGTGATACACGACTTATCTGAAACGACCCTCAAAAATTTGTCGGACGTGGTGATAACGGCCGTAATTTTATGGTCGTTGATGCTCTGCCTATCCCGCTAGGGATACAGGCGTGATTTGTGTGTAGGTAGGAATATCTTAGAATATACAATACAACTGGAAATCACTTACCTAATTAAAATGTGATGACAAAAAAAATAGAAATTGACAACAAATGAATAACAATGCTTCTCATTTTTTATTATAACAATGTTTTTCTTTATTTTCAGGGAAGCAAATGTATGGAGGTGAGGTATGGCGAATGCTTGGACGATGAAGAAACTATTGCCAAACGAAAGTTGAAAAGCAATTAGGTACCTAGTATTACATTGTTGTAGGTAAAAACCTATTTTATAGACCGCCGGGCAAGGAGATATTTCAGTGAGGTTGTTACGAACGATCAAAAGGAACGCATGAAAATCTTGTCACGGTAACAAATTGCCGTCAATTTGCGCGTGCACCAAGTGTAAGGAGATTGATAATTTTGCGGTTTTTTTCCGAAGATTGCTTAGAAACGTCAAATATTATTTGAATCTCAGCACACCGTGCCGCGCGGGTATTTGCATAGTAGCTGTCAAAAACCGAATGATTGTTCGGAATGCGATGTTTCTCATTTTTTGTTTTATAAATAAAAGGGTTTTTGTGTTTTCTCGGGACCAAGTCAAGTATGAACGACTTTTTCATGACTTCTTCCTGGTTGTTCATAAAGTTTGCTCTGAAATATTCCCCAGCGCCGAGGTCGTTGTTAAATATTTTATCATTTGACAAAATACCTGTGGAACAAAATATATATTGTTGTTGTTATTTTATGAAAGCGGCTTATATATAACATGGACGAGAGACATCCAATTATGTATTTTGAAGGCATCTCTAGGGCATTGGCTTGTAAGCGGTCCTGTCTCAAAATATTTGTAGACATTTTGCAAATTAATATTTATGACCTAAGCGCTTCTTTTAGACCTTAGGTTGTTATTCTATTCTGTAAGAAAAATCTCTAAGATTTGCATGATACTCCTTTTTTACTTTTATCAAATTCAACGAAAAAAACTGCAGCAGAACTTGCGCTTTTTCACAAAAAAAAGTGGCCAATCTTGGCAGTTTTTCCACAATTTTACAGAAACTTACGGTTTGCTTACAAAAAAGTTAGACATGTGTTTAGACAGTCATTAAATTATTTTACATACGATTTGATGTTGTCCAACGATTTGAACCATATAATTTTCTTAATTTAATTAAGCTTAAAATAACACCAATTGGACCAAATTGCTTCCATAAAGACGTAGTTACCGCAATTTTTTCGTGGATTGTTGCGCTGATTCTGCGCCACAACTTGCCTTTAGTATATTTTTTGTTCCACAATAATTTATGGCCTCCATCTACCTAAATTATTTTTATAATAAAATCTATTTAACTTTTAGCTCTCTTGTAAGATTTTAGTTATTGTTATAAAATTTTGAAGGGTTTACTAGTATTTTAGTAAGTGTAAGTATTATTTAATGTTGTACATGAAAATAAAAAGTTATTTTTAAAATTTTTGATGTTTCATTGTTTATCGCCCATCGCCTTGAAGTTCTTTCTAAAAACGAAAAATAAACGAGAACGAGTGGAATTTAATGAAATTTTGAATAAGAGTAAAATCCTGAGAATAATGTAACTTTTTTAATGAAATCTTCATTGATCAGGCATCAAATTCAAAGGAATGAAAACGACCTATTTGCCCATATTTTTACCCCTTTTCCGCTTCGTTTTGTTCCTTTGATTTTGATTTTCTCATTCGTCAAGAGATTTCTAAGAATGTTACGAGAAATTATTGAAATAAACAACTACCTAGTAACACTGATACAATACATTCCGATCCAAAAATAAAATCTGCAGAAAATATCCTGATATTGCTAACCTACTTTTGCCTACTTCGTAACTTCATAAATTAGGCTGGTTTCAGAGCGGCGCGTCTCAGCAGCGCTGCCAAGGCGCGCGCGGCTCGGGCGCGTTGTGGTGTACGGTCGAGTGCAGAGAATCATTATGCCAGCAAACGTAATCACTATATTAGCTATATACGTTATATGGAAAAGAGTGCAACAACGACGTCTTAACAGATTGCAAGTCGACGCTACTGGCAATCGAAGGAGATCCGACCGCGGCGCGGCCGAGACGCGGCCCAAGACGCGTCACTATGAAACGCTACATACAATCTAGTGTAATGCGAGGCGCGCGCGGCTGGGCAGCGCTGCCGAGACGCGTCGCTCTGAAACCAGCCTAAAGATTTATAAAGTGGAATAAATGTGTAACGCTACAGAAGGTCTTTTTATTTTCGTGTGGGGGCACCAAGGCGTCAATTAGTATATACCTATCTATACAGGGTGTCCTGTTATTAATGGATCAACCATTAACTGCAGCACTGTGGTAAGCAACAATATTTCTTAGTAAAGTTCATTGAAATATGAAAATATCAACCTTGTGAGTGCCCCACCGGAAATCAAACCCGGAACCCTTGCGTCGCAGGCATCCGTACCACCACTACGCCACATCAGCCGTAAGGTTAAATAGGGACCTTACTAAAACCAAAACTAAAACTAAATTAGTATTGGTACGCCCGTCTGTAGTCCTCTTAAAACTCGTAAATTAGTTGTTGTTTGTTATTTAGATTTATTAGGCTACCGTCATTGTGCCGTCAGCTTTGAAAATGACCCAAAATAGTGATTAGTTTGCGATTTAGAATTTGTGTTGTTGACAAGTTTAATCGGTTTATGCCTAAGGCGAGGAACACACTTGACGCACGACGGAGCGCAAAAATATCGCAAAAAATACATGCCCTGTTTTAGAGGGTTGAAATCTATACTTAATGGCCGTTCGAATAGGCCATATTTGACAGGTGTCAAACCCATACTACAGGACATGTGAATAAAGACTTTAATATGTCATAGCATTAACATGATTTTGCCAGCTGTCAAAAATGGCCTATTCGAACGGCCATACTTTAGTCATAGAATAAATAATATGTAGTACATATCGATGGGTGAAAACGAAAAGGTCGTAACCAAAAATAGCCAACTTTACACCAGAGCCAAAAAACGAAAAAAAAATCACAAAAAAATTCATAACTCAAAAAGTATGCGTAATTTAGAGCTGATTTTTAGAACATGTTTTTGTTATAATAATACCTTTTATTTGAAAATATAATTTTTAATCTAAAGTGACGATAAGTATGTTTTTGTACTACTTACGCCCTAAGATTTTCAATTAACTGACCGACAAAAGGTCGTAAATGGTTCGCACATTTGTATGCAGTCGGAATAAGCTATCCATTTACAGACTTTTTATACGATGTATCTAAGATGGCTGAAAAGTACATACATGACTTAGAGGACGTAAGTGTGAGAAAGATAATTACTTTTGCTATACATTTGTCGTAAACAAGAACCATTCCAAAATATTCTGTAATAAGTTCTGATGGAATTGTTGCTTATCTCTAAATAGTAGTGAAACCTAGACAAAGTCGTCCAAGTGTTAAGTATAGTTGCACAGGAATGGTTGCATAATTAAGTATTATAAATAAAACTACGATTTATGTATTTAAAAGTAATATCTTTTATCCCCTCAAAAACATTAATATATAAAAAAAATCCAAGTCTCGCTACTTAGTCCATCGAATGAGTACCTCCAAAGGGGGTCTAGAGTGCGTGAGTTAGTAACATAAGATGTTTCTTCGGAAACATGTCAAGAGTCCCTAGGTAATAAACATACTAAAACCCCGGGACACTAGGAGGAGCCCCGGAGTGGGGGGGAGTCAGGGTCAATTTTTTCATTTTTCGCTTAAGTCTCAAAAACGGTCCATGTTAGAGAAAAACGTTCAAAAAAAAGTTGAAAGGCCATAAAATTATCTACAAGTTATACCTCAATCACTTTTTCCTATATCCTACCGTTTCTGCGTTACACGCATTAAAAAATGATTTTGGCTCAAACAATTTCCCCATACTACATACCCATGTTTATCACATCAATCGATCAAAAAATATTTCTTTCTTCCATAAAACTCAAATGTGCAACTTGTGACCGGTACTAATAGATTGCTCTTGATTAGGTCTATCATTGGTAAAATAAACACATTCCTCCATGGAAGCCTTTAGGAGGAATCGATTGTCAAAATATTATATTAGGGTAGTTTCAGTTACTGAACTTAAAGTATTTATTTTTTTCTTCCAAAAAAACTCAAAAGTGCAACTTGTGACCGGTACCGATAGATTGCTCATAATTAGGTCTATCATTGATAAAAATACTAGATTCCACCATGGAGGCGTTTAAGGGAAATTGGATTTTATAAGGGTAGTTACGATACCTGAACCTTTTTTTTTTTTCTTCCAAAAAGCTCAAAAGTGCAACTTGTGACCGGTACTGATAGATTGCTCTTGATTATGTCTATCATTGGTAAAATAAACACATTCCTCCATGGAAGCCTTTAGGAGGAATTGATTGTCAAAATATTATATTAGGGTAGTTACGCAACTTAACCATTTTATTTTATTTTCTTCCAAAAAGCTCAAAAGTGCAACTTGTGACCGGTACTGATAGATTGCTCTTAATTAGTTTTATAATTGGTAAAAAAAACGCATTCCTCCATGGAAGCCTTTAGGAGGAATCGATTGTCAAAATATTATATTAGGGTAGTTTGAGTTACTGAACTTGAAATTTTGAACTAGTATTTTTATCAATGATAGACCTAATTATGAGCAATCTATCGGTACCGGTCACAAGTTGCACTTTTGAGTTTTTTTGGAAGAAAAAAATAAATAGTTCAAGTTCAGTAACTAAAACTACCCTAATATAATATTTTGACAATCGATTCCTCCTAAAGGCTTCCATGGAGGAATGTGTTTATTTTACCAATGATAGACCTAATCAAGAGCAATCTATCAGTACCGGTCACAAGTTGCACATTTGAGTTTTATGGAAGAAAGAAATATTTTTTGATCGATTGATGTGATAAACATGGGTATGTAGTATGGGGAAATTGTTTGAGCCAAAATCATTTTTTAATGCGTGTAACGCAGAAACGGTAGGATATAGGAAAAAGTGATTTAGGTATAACTTGTAGATAATTTTATGGCCTTTCAGCTTTTCCTTGAACGTTTTTCTCTAACATGTACCGTTTTTGAGATTTAAGCGAAAAATGAAAAAATGGACCCTTTCCCCCCCTCCCCCCACTTCGGGGCTTCTCCTAGTGTCCCGGGGTTTTAGTATGTTTATTACCTAGAGACTCTTGACATGTTTCCGAAGAAACATCTTACGTTACTAACTCTCGCACTCTAGAACTTTTTATTCAATGGACTAACTGAGCTGTTCAACCGTAAAAAGGTATGAGATCGATTTGAAACCAAGTCGGCTATCGATTTGTTCATTCCCCACTTAAGAGATCTATCTTAATTAATTACGTAATTAGTTAATAAGCATTATTTTATAGTGACCATATCGATATTTTCAATGTATTGTAATGTTTACAATAAATGAATGACTTAGCCATCGCACTAGAACAGAAGGTTAACGTGTAATACATATTAAAATTAATACATTCAGTGCGATTGCCAAGTCATTCAACTAACTACTACCTAAAAACGAGATCAAATGTCAGTATATTTTAAATCTATTCTATCTAATCTTCCTCATCAGTATCAGGTAAGCGATCAACTGTCAACAACAATGAACGGCGTAAATAAAAGTATGGTAAAATTTTCATACCTCCAGAAGGGTGTAACTAGATCTAGATTGGTAATACCTAACATTGATTTGGCGTAAATCAAAAAGCCTTAAAAACACTGGTTTTTGACCGGTTTACGACAAAAAATTTCTGAAAACTTTTCATAATGCAACCCAAATTAGAAAAAAAATTTTGTCGTAGAGCAACGAGACCCGGACCGTTCGATAGAGAAAAATCAGCTGATCAGGGGCGTGCCCTTAGTTGGTTACGACCTTTTTACGGGTTACGACCTTTTCGTTTTCACCCATCGATATGTACTCTTTAGTTCTACATTTAATGAAAGGCAAGCTTAAGGCCCAAATCAAAAATATAATAACGTTTTTTATCTACATCTGTTGGCACTGGGCCCTGGCCATATAGGCAACTTTCTGGGCCCTTTGTACCACCTCTGGGCACCTTTTGCGTCTGACCAGCCTGCAATCCTGGAAGAAGCCCTCGTTTCTGGGGAAACCGTTGCTGCCGTCACTGAAGGTCACCAGCCCTGTGGGAGGAATACCATCGTAACCATCATTTCGTCTTATTGAAACTGAGCAGTAGGTACCGGTTGCTGTCTATGATTACTTAGACGACGGTCGGTGCACAACCATATCTGACGAGAGTTATAATCATAACCAAAGATGGTTTTTACAAACATGTGCTGCATAGTTTTGCGGTATTTAGCCAGTCTGGATGTAACAAAGATTTTTTTTTATTCAGAAAAGCTTGGCTTACCATGAAGAATGACGCCAAATGACGCCGCATTGTCGTCACTAACCAACCTGTCATAAACCGCAAAATCGTGGGAATCGATATAAGTACCAAAAAGTGACATAACTAGCGTTTTTCACCCATCCCCTACATTATAAATATAGGGTGTAAAAAAATTGCTGCAAATATTTAAAGGGTGAACCAGCCCATGAAACTGAAAAACTTTCTCCAAGGAACATAGGTCGAAATATGAAAAAAAAATTGGAGCTCCCATACAAAGTTAAAACCGACCAAGTCAATTTGTATGGGAGGTCCAAAAATGATTCTCATATTTCGACCTATCTTTGGAATAGTTGTTCAGTTTCGTGGGCTGATTCATCCCTTTAAATGTTTGTAGCTAATATTTTATATAGCTACGACGGTGTAGTGTCTGCCATCGACACGCTAAGTAGAAGCTAATATTTTTACACCTTATATTGTACAAATAAAAATAATTACCCAGGCCCCAGACCCTTCCTCCTCGGAATTCCCCTTCAAACTTCATGCCATCAGCTCGCCAGAAGACGCCGTGGCCATGGAACCAACCCTGCATGAACTCGCCTTCATACCTGAAAAAAAAAACAAAAATGAATGATTTTATTATCCCGTTAAGGCCAAAACCCACACCTGCATAAAACTTAGAAACAGCATTGCAGATTAAGTTTGCATTGATGGTAAGCGCCTGATGTGTTTGTAGCTGCAAAAGTAACTTAGAAACTTTGTCCATGTTATTGTCCCTACCAAAGCCACCTCATGCCATATTTTGTATGCTTATGAACACTAGGTTAAGATATCTATATGTATACACTTTATTATATAGCATAGAAATTAAGACTGTTCAAGTTAGCTTTATATTCGCGTTTATCGGGCCGATCTAAGACTGAAGTATTTGATTTTTTTTATGTTTCACTTTTTATTTTGTACCCTCTTCTTTATCCTCACTAAATGTATAGGTAATGAATCTATGGGCTTACATTTTTAAATAATTCAATATTAAAGGAAATGCTCCGATTTTATTAACTGAACTGTCATCGTCTGTTTCCTTCTAAAACGCCGAAAAGTCTTTTTTTTTAATCTGGTGTCATTTTAAGGTAAATCAACTCTACTCGTACTTACTTAGCGCCATCAGGGAAAGCCATGACCCCAAGTCCGGAGCACAGTCCAGCGATCATAGCCCCATCATACCTGGTGCCATCAGGCAGCACCAGGTGACCCATTCCATGCTTCTGACCCTTGGCGTTCCACTCGCCTACATACCGTGTGCCGTCTTCGTACTTATAAGCACCGGTTTTAACCACGCTTGGATCTGCAACTGTAATGGAATTACTATATTAAATGTAAAAGGTCTATCGAGTTGTTGAACGACTCAGTGTCTAGCAAGAAAGGAAGCAGAAAGCTATAATCATCATAATTCTCCTTGCCTCATCCCGTTTCCTATTGGGGTCGGCTACCCAACCTAGGGAATATGACGTGGAACCATGGTTTTACACAGAGCGACTGCCATCTGACCACTACTGCAACCTTTGGGTTGCAGTAGTTGCTTTGGGCTAACCTGGCCTGAACCTAGGTTAAGTCACATTCAAATATCATGAGAATTTAATTTTTATTTGAATGTGGGATTCATCACGATGTTTTTCCTTCACCGTAAGAGCAGTCGATAAATGTACGTGACTAAAAACATATTGGTTATTGGCTGTTAAACATATGGTATTAACTGATTGCTGCAGAAAAGAATCTTGGTAAAATAATACTATATCTTGTCATATCTAAAAGTCCTCAATTGATATAAAGTAACAGAAAATAAGTACGCTTTATAAACAAACAAGCGGCCTGCGTCCGCTTCAACTCATTTTCCCGTGGGAATTAGGATTTTTCCCGGCAAGTATTATACATAAAAACCTTCCTCTTGAATCACTCTATCTATTTAAAAAAAAACAATTGTGTAGTTTTAAAGATTTAAGCAAACATACATACAGACAGATGCAAAAAGCGACTTTGCTTTAGTGATAATGCTTGATTGAATTTTTGGCATGGCATTGGCCTTCTCTTATTGGTCATAAATTGCCTCTTTTAGTAGGCATCTATAGGTATGATACCAAAATAATGGCAAAGTCTTATTGCGCAGAGAATGCTACTACTCTTCCCTGGATTCATCTCTTGCCTTGATACTATTGAATCGCTAAATCGCTAATAAAATAGGCTAACCGCGCCGGTTGGCAGAAGGCGCAAGTTGGCACAGCGCGCATACTCCACTATTCTTGCCAGCACCGCACTCACATACACCAAAAAATACAGGGTTATTTTTTGTCAGTACCTACACAGAGGTATTTCTACTCCAAGTACTGCCGAGTAGGTATGAATTTTTCTATGGAACATTCAATTTTGTTTTTGCATTATTGCAGGTGGTTTCAAAAGTTGTTCAAAATCATGAGTAGAAACACCCTACAATGTTTTTATACTGACTAAAAAATATCGCAATATTTTCCGATTCCTTACCGTCCACCATAGCGACACTGTACTTCTATCGACCACTGCTGTAACACTAAAGGGCTTCCTCCCTTAGCCCCAGTAATCTAATAATATGATGGACTATTAGCCGCATTTCTAGGTAACCATTCAAGGGATGAGTTTATACTGGATTTTATTCAGTTAGCAAGGATACAGTAAAGAACCGGCCGTGGTGATAGCGATCAAGGGATACATACATACATATATCACGCCTTTATCTCTTGCGGTGTAGGCTGAGCGTTAACGGCCGTAAGAATACGGTCGCTATCGCCACGTCTGACCTTTTTGAGGATAGTTTTCCAAGGTTGTTTCAGAAAACGTGTGTATCACTATAGTGACAGGTTGTCAGCCTGACTCCTAAAAATTTTAAATACACCAATACTCCAGAGTACCTTAGTCGCCTCTTATGACACCAACGGGAAGGATGTGGAGTGATGCTATTCTAAGCCGGCATCACACGGCATAAAGGCGTCATACACGTATGTACACCAGTAAAGAAAACAGTAACGACTGCCGCTGTGGTCTATTGGTTTCACAGTTAGTGTCTGATTCGAAGGTCCTACCTTTGAATCCTGGAGCACTCACACCAGTTTTCGATACACCGTCCTTTCTGAGTGACTTGTCTATTCTTGATTATGGGTTCTACGTGCGGAATAATTTAATGATTTGTAAACATTGCGTTCGCGCGTTGACCTAATGAAACCATAAATTTTAAAATCACGGAAGTCTAAATAAATAAACATTGACTTTTCCTCGTGAACTTTTTGAACCTTAACTTGTTCCAACGGTTGATTCGATATAAATCGTTGGCTGATTTCTTTGAACCCAAATTATCCAGTTTACTGAGTTTTAGCATCAAAAGATCCGATTTCAAAAGAATTATTTATGTACCTTGACGTACTTACTTCTCTTTTTTCGTGTGGGACACACATTGTGTCGTCCAACGACCCTATGAACCCAAATGTCAGACTCTTTCAACCGCCTTCTACAAGTAGCAGGCTTCTGACATGGTTGTGTAACGGTCGACCGCCCTAGTAATCATAGACAGCAACCGGGATTCAGATATTAATTTGCTTGTCTGTAGAGGTATCATATCGAACACATTTTCTAAAATTACCATCAAATAAATCCCAGATGTGGCAATTGATGACGATCTGTCCGACCGATTTCGCCCATGGCGACCACTTCGATTCCTAATAAGATCGGCGCTGATGCGCCCGGAGATAGCTATTAGCTAGCCTATATTGGCCAATTTTTTTTTGAGTTTGTGGCACCGTTTCCGCCGTTCCAAGCCTGCCCAGCCCGCTAAGGACAACAGCATGCTGATTGCATTAATACGAATGCCCTGTCCACCCTTTTACCTATTAAATTCAGCTTGTAATGGGTTGTTAGAGCGGCGGCGAGAGTACGACATATCCTTATTGCCGGCGCTTTGTAATTGCGTGCATTGTCCGGCTTTGTACGTCATTCAAAGATTAGGCGACGCAGATGTGTCAAAAAAAACAAAACCATTTATTTTGCCACACCAAGGCTCGTATTCATAAATTGCTCCCTGAGATCCATCTCAACAGCGATTTTGACAAATGCCAGTCAATATTAACAGCATGTCAAAGCTGTACTCAAGATCGATATCAGAGTTCAGGACGGTTTGAAAAATACTATCGCGGTTGTTTACACTAATGCAATAGTGACGAATTCTAGAATAACGAAGAAGAATGAGCGTAGACAGATATGTTTGCCCATAGTAGCCACCCGCAGATACTCCAGTTTACCCGTGATCATGACGCTTGCAACTTGCTTGAAAAATCGGGAACTCAATAAAATGAATTCGTCGGTAAGAACCCCTTACAATTATAACAATGAATATTTGTTTCGCCATAAGCAAGTAAAACGCCAAACATTTCCAAACGGTTCAATTTACGACATAAATATAACAACAACCTTACAAATTAAAAAAAGAACAATCATGAAGCCAAGAAATATAGGCTATTGCAAAAAAAATAGTTTTTTCTTCCAATACCATCCCTGATTTATACACGTCATATCTGTTACTAGAAGTAAATGATTAAAAAATTCTGACATTCGGTTTCATCGGGTCGTTAGACGACTCAGTGTCCCATACAAAGATACAAAAAAGGCTATAAATGCATTTTAAAAATACTCTAAAAACCTTCGGTTTCTGATTACAAAACGTCTTTTTTGGCGTTTTCGATTTTCCTCCGTAAAACTACAGTTGTGAAACCTATTATCTATGAAAAGTAAATTTTTTTTTACATTTCAAAAAGAAAAGCCAGGAATAGTTATTCAATTTCATGTCATGACTCAAGACCTTGTATAAGGTCGCTGTGTTTGCCCTGGAAATTGAATAAAATCTGGTTTTTTTCACTTCCTCCTCCCAGGTTTAGTTTCAACTCAATACAATTTGAAATCTCTAAGTTTTTTTTAGTAGTGTCTAAATTATGATCCTCTCCATTTCCTAAATATTACACAAACTGGGCGTTTTCATGTTGGGCGATTGTGTCAGCGGCGATACTTTTTAAAAGTGTTTTCATTAATAAATGCTTATCTAAGGTTTGATTTTGTTTTTCATTCAATAAAGTATCGCCTTATCACTGACGCAATCGGTCAATGTTAAAACGGCCAATGGTTTGTCAATTTCCTTTTTTATTCCACTTCAAAGCTTTTCGACTCAAGGCGGAGGACTTCCTTATACACAAACGAAATTCTGTTCACCTTTCATTCAGGGGAAATTAAACACAGATGAGAATTTCCCGAAAAAGCTTTGACATAGCGACAGTCCCCTTGATAGGAGAAAATATACTACTTAGCAACCAAAATGAGTGACATTCGACTGGCATTTCTATCAACCTTAACTTTTAAAGGTAGAGGTTGCCTGGAAGAGATCGCTACAAGCGATAAGGCCGCCTTTGCTTACTCTTAGTTTTAGTTTATTGTACCGTTTTGTATTTTAATATTGTGTTTGTTGTAAGCAATAAAGAGTTTATCTATCTATCTAATTTTAACAGTAGTCGCACTATTCCACTGCTGGACATTGGGCTTTCCCTTAGAGGGGTATTGCCAGACTCACCACTCCTGCAGGCGCGCGAAGTTTAAGGTGTTAAATAACAGGAAATGCTGCTGCCCATTCCCTGGGTAATTATCCTTCCTTTTTACGATACTCACGGGTAGAATTGGGGTGAAGCTATTCTAAGCCGGCATGACGGCTGACGAATATGGTCATGTATCTTGTAAAGCATGTTATAACTGCTTCAGTCTTTGTCAGGTGGTGAATACCCAGAAGAGTGTACGTTTTGAGTACTATCGGCAACGCTCCTCATCAGTCCAGCGCGCTACCTAATCTACAAGTATAGTGTACGTTCTATACTGACATTGACAGTTTTATTGCATTGAATTATGAGGAATGCCTAGAGGACATTTTACATCTATTTTTGAAATTTTATTCTATGGCAGGTGATGAATGCCTAGAGGAGCTTACTTTTTGAGTAACTAGCGTCAATCATTTGCTTTCCATCGGTTCAGCGTGTCAAACCACACGTACAAGCTTAGTGTTCTTTCTGTAGCACACCTTGACATTTTATTCTATGCCAGGTGATGAATGCCCAGCGGAGCGCACGTTTTGATTAACTAGCATCAACCATTTGCTTCCCGTCGGTCCGGCGTGCCAAAACACACCTACAAAAAACTGGTGGCGACCAAGCTTCACAGCCTGGCTCACCGCCGTAATGTTGCTTGCCTATCTGTCTTCTATAGATTGTACTTCGGAGAGTGTGCGCGTGAGCTACATGAGCTGATACCACCGTCTCCTTTCTTCCATCGGACATCCAGACGCACGGCCGGCTACCATCCGTTCTTAGTTGAAATACCCACATTACGCACTAAGCGCTTCAAATCATCTTTCATTATGCGCACGGCTAAAGAATGGAATTCCCTGCCTGCGTCTGTATTTCCGAGTGCATATAACCTGAATCTCTTTAAGTCTAGAGTGAATAGGCATCTTCTGGGCAAGCTTGCTCCACCGTAGATCTTATCTCTGCTCTAGGGTAAGATTGGGGTCAAGAGTAAGCCCATCACAGGTAAAAAAAAAAAAAAAACCTACAAGCCTAGTGTTTTTTGGTGCACACCATCATCATTTTCTTTGCCTTATCCCGTATCTCTGTCGGGGTCGGCTACCTATCCCAGAAGATTTGACACAGAGCGACTGCCATCTGACCTCTGCATCAGCCCGAATACTAGGTTAAGTCACATTCTGATGCACATCTTGACATTTTATTCTATGGCAGGTGATAAATGCGGAGCGTACGTTTTGAGTAACTAGCATCATTCGCTTCCCGTCGGTCGGGCATGCCGAGCCACACCTACAAGTCTGGTGTTCTTTCTGTAGCACAACTTGGCTTTTTATTGTATGCCAGGTGAAGAATGCCTAGCGGAGCGTACGTTTTGAGTAAAAAGCGTCAATCATTTGTTTCCCCTGCTAAATCGCACCTACAAGTCTAGTGTTCTATCTGTAGCACACCTCATCATATTATTCTTTGCCAGGTGATGAATGCCTAGCCAAGCGTACGTTTTGAGTAACTAGCGTCAATCATTTGCTTCCCGTCAGTCCGGCGTTCTAATCACGCGATGCATTGGACGGGCAAGTTCAAGAACACGATTTAGGCAAACTCTTTGGTGTCTACGGCTGGTTAGATCGTTCTATTCAACGTTTGATTTACAAAATAGCCAGTTTTTTTGTTAATCAAAAATGTGTTTGCCGGCTTTGATAAGCTTCCCTCGTGGGTGTCCAGACAATAGGCAGCAGTATTTCCTGTGAATGCAAAATCTTACACTGCTTTTTATGATGAAAACTTTCTAGGCTAAACCATGTGCTTATAAAAACAATACAAGTGTAAAGGACGGCTCTTTGAATACTAGTACGGTACATTCATACTATACAATTAAATATATTTTTCTTGGAATATAATCAGAAATCGAAAAACCCATAACCGATGGGGAAAAAAAGGTTCTCGAATGGCAGCCACGGGTTGGAAGACATTGCATGGGATGGCCTCCCACAAGGTGGCCAGATGATCTGGTGAAGATCGCTGGACGCCAGTGGATGCAAGTTGCGCAGGATCGTTCACTTTGGAAATCTTTGGGGAAGTCCTATGTTCAGTAGAGGACGTTTTCCGGATGAAATGATGATGAACAATAAATTATACTTCTACAGAACAGGTTTTAATTGAACACAAAATTTTCCTAACACCCTGTATCATAGCTTCGTTTTATTTAAGTCTTATTTCAAGTAGTCAGAATTATAGTTATTATAATAAGCCCATCTTATGGGGCTGGTGGTTGGCGGTGCCGATCGATCAGCCCCAAGGTCGCCTGCCAAGGGAACCGTGCTCTGTTACGTAAGGTAAAACATGGTAACTGGAGTATAGTATTTTTTTTATTTATCAATTTGGATCTCGATTCGTAACTGAAAAAAATATTACTTGAGTGGTGGTACTTTAGGCAGATGAAACCAAGATAATTTAAAAATCTCGTGTTAGTTAAAAAAAATGTTTTTATTTCCTTTGCAGTAAAAAGTTTTAGTTTGTTATATCTGCACAAACCGATGACTTACTGCTTATAAAAATCATTAGTAGATAGCCAGACACTTTGTGCAACATTTTTAAATGTTTTTTTTTACTTTAACTTACATAGCAAACAAAACAAAGAATTACTTACATTAGACTTAATTGTCGTACGTGTTCTTTACGAAGCTGATCAGTTCTTTTATTTTATTTCATCTACTATGTAAGTCTTAATAGTTTCTTCGTAACGTATTAGAAAATAAATCTTTTACTTTTAAGGAAAGTTAAAGTCCTGCAGACGGTAGTCTACAAAAAAGTCAATACAATATATATTTAAAAAAAAAAGCTCTTTAATTTATTAGTTAAACATTTATGATTTAGCAGTCCCTATAAGCTACATTTAATGTACATAATATTCGTGCATATAATTATCATCAACTGAATTTCTGAAAAAAGCTGCCTGCATAGTCATTGCATTACGCTTCATCTCATGACTTAAAAAATTAATAAAAAAATACCTTCTTCTATCTTTATTCTTGTCGGTTGAGTACCTAAACGCCATTAATTTCTATTCTCCGCCATTGCCTTCATAAAGTACCTATATTTGTCTGTAAAATGCAAAACATTTCTGCGACCCTAAAGTTTTTGATGAGTGTCTGACTGTTTAAATGTAAGTGACAAGGGTTGGAAAACTTTGAGATTTCTCAAACATAGACTAGAAGATTTTGTTTTCATAAAATTATCTTTTTGATAACTATTTTTAGGGCTAGACCTAGAAAGCGGTGGCGGGATGACCTGGTCCAATATGATTCGAACTGGTCCAGCACAGCCGCAGACCAGAAAGCCTGGAAAGAGTGAGGGGAGGCCTTTGCCCAGCAGTGGGACACTGTAGGCTAATATAATAATAAGTATTTTTAACTGTCGGTCATAAAGAAAATATTTAACTGAATAACAAATTTCTCTGGCTCAGTGGCCCGAAATAGATCATGGCCTCCGAAACGAGCTTCCTCCACTGATCCCTGTCCTGTCCTGCCCCTCCTCCACCCTATTATTGACTTGGAAGTGGCCCAGGTCAGTTTCCTCCATATCTTTTCAGCGGTATGTGGGGCGCCCTACAGGACTACGACGATATATATCTGCTACTATATTAGGTATATAAGGTTTATTTTAAGGGTTGAATAAGGATATAAAACTGAAAAACTTTCTCCAAGGAACATAGGTCAAAATATGAAAAAGATTTTGGACCTCCCATACAAATTGACTTGGTCGGTCGGTAGTTTTGTATGGGAGGTCCAAGAAATTTTTTCATATTTCGACTTATGCTCTCTGGGGCCATACAAATTGACTTGGTCGGTCGGTATATTTGTATTCGGAGGAACAACATTTTTTTTTCGTATTCCTATGTTACCTATGTTTCTTAGGGAAAGTTGTTCAGTTTCATGGGCTAATTCACCCCTTAAAATATTGGCAAAAATATTTTTTACACCTTGTATAATAGCTAGAAAATTACTTTCATATCAGCTACAACGTTTTGACTTTCATCAGCAGCAGCACACTCGGAATCATTTGAGCTTTAAGGTCATCAGTGAGTCAACAATAAGCTCTTACTTCTTTGTTTTACTTATGTAGTGATTTACCTTTCTTTATTGTTACATATTAATGTTACAGGGAATGAGTATTTCAGTTTTCTTTGTGTGTCATTATGTGGTAGACGCATACATATACATAAATCACGCCTTAATCCTTTGCAGGGTAGGCAGAGAGTTGACGATCGTTAAATTCCACGTCTGACAATTAATGTACTCGTATGAGGGTCGTTTCAGATTAGTCGTGTCGTGTATCCCTATAGTGACAGGTTGTGAGTCTATTGCCTAATAGCCTGTAGGCTTCTGTGACACCCACGGGAAAGAAATGGGGTGATGCTATTCTAAACCAGCATCACACGGCAATGAAATGAATAGGTATAATCATCGAGGTAATATGTACTAGCGTACTAGAGGAGACACCGCACCTTCACTTTTTGTAACACGCGTTAGAGCGCACGCGCTCTAGCTCGCTTAGTTTGAGCCCGCCGCTTGCCGCGACGTCACGTGTCAGCGCTAGTTTCAAAATGCCAGGCTGTGTACTAAGATACTGCTCAAACAATTCGAGAACCACAAGCAAAGCCCAAGGAGTAACATTTCATATGTAAGTTATCTAATTTTATCAGTAAACCATGCATCGGAATATTATTTTCATAATTTTGTAAAAAATCACCGCGCGCTCGGACGCGGCGGCCATATTTCGGCGAAAATCATAGATTAACAACATTACAGTACGTACAGACGTGACACTTTAGATGAGTCTTTTTAATAAAAAAACAGTCAATTTGCTAGGAAATGTTATTGTAGTATAGTATTGTAAATATTTATACTTTTAACTGACTACGCAAAGTGAAAATGAGGTTCAACTTAATAAATATTTACGTTCTTGCTGTTTATTTTTATTTGAACTTGTTTAAAGGTTTCCGCATCCGGGCCATGAAAAAAGAGAGGCGTGGATTAAATTTGTACAGAAAGATCGTAGCGAAGAAACGTGGTTGCCATCAAATTATTCACGGATCACTACACAAAACGACATAAACTTACAAAACTTGTTTTATTTAAAAATATAATATTAGATCAGATTATTAGTTCCTACTGACAGTGTCAAGTAGACGTAATGCACAATTTGTCGCATCTGCGCGCATTACTCGTTATCTATGACTTACACCGCCGCTCCCGCGCGTCCCGCGCGGGCCCCGCCGCAAGGTCACGCGCAAATCTTTTATTGAGAATAGCTACTCCAGTACGCTAGTACATATTACCTCGATGGGTATAATTAAATATCGATATCGTTGGTTGGGTTTTCATGTTTTCATGATTCTGATCTAGAATCCAAACAAAAAACTAGATTTTCTTACAGTACATTCAAGTAGTAGAACAATCCCATTATTTTCGTAAGGAGTATTTTCGGAATGTACAGTCTCATTATTTAATTCATTTCAGCTACCCATATTGACTAGCGATAACGTAAGACGTTACGTCAAATTTTATTGACAAAACCCATATTGAGTTTCAAATATATTTTATCAATAAAATATGACGCAACGTCGAGATCTACGTTTTCATTGTCACTACTAACGACATTGGCAATAAAATGACAATGTGTTGCGTCTGTGAATCAGATTTTGTATCAAGACGACTTTATTACGTCGAACGATCTTGCTAGCTGCTTTCATACAATGTGATATTATTGTGAAGCTAAAGACTAGTCTACAAAGGTAATTGGAATTCATTGATAGCGTTGGCACAGATTACTTTACATGAAGCAGATGTTGTAGACGTACTTTAAGCTAGGTAGGTTATTTAAGAGAAAATGATGAAGATATGAAGGAAGATTCAGCTCAAATTTCCCCGAAAATGTGAAGTACCTAGTGTCGGAATTTTCTAAAACATTTCTCGGAATCTTCATAAAAAGAGATTAAATTATTTTCAGTACTACTTCAAGGTATACGCAACAAAACTGTGGGGCCCAAAACGTGATTTTGATTAATTTTCCTTGATAGAAAATAACGCAAATGGAAAAAAATCTATTCTTTTGCGTTTTTTGCCCCAATTTCAGGTTAAAAACCTGAACGATTTGCTTGTTATTCCATGTTTCACTTTTTATTTTATACCCTTTTCTTCCCCATTATCACTACATATTATCACTACAAAGTCGCTTTTCACGTCTGTCTGTATGTGATGTCTGATTAAATATTTAAAACTACATAACGGATTTTGGTGCAGGTTTTTTTAATATATAGAGTGATTCAAGAGCAAGGTTTTATGTATAAAATTTTCCGGGAAAAATCCTTATTTCCACGGGAAAATGAGTTGCAGCAGGCGCAGCCGCTGGGGCAGGCCGCTAGTTAAGTATATAATGAACGTATGGGCTTACTTTTTTAAAATAATTCAATCTTCCTTCTCTGTAACGCACTGAAAAAGTAGTAAATAGTAAAATTTATTTTTTACAAAAAACTATACAACCATAGATCAAATGCTAATGTTGTGGACTTTTCCCCCGAAAGTAGGTACACCCATTTTCATTGTTTTATTTCATTGTTCTAGTCCTAGTGTTTGCTTTGTTTTAAGTATAGTACACCAAAATATTGAGGGCATGTTAAGCAAGGAATTAGAAATCGAACTTTTCATGAATTGTAATAATATTGATATTTTATGTATAACTGAGCATTGGTTAAGAGATTACCAGTTAATGTTCAGTTTTAATAATCACCAGGTTGCAAGTTCGTTCAACAGATCAATAGCAATACGCGGCGGCTCATTAATACTACTTAAAAATGAGTTTAAATACAAAGAACGCACTGACATCGTGAACCTGTCCGTTGAGCGAACTATTGAAATAGCCTGCGTAGAACTTGATCATCTTGTAGTAATGAGCGTATACAGCCCACCCGATGCCAAATATGATTCCTTCGAAAAAATTATGGAGGCAGCCTTAGATAAAGCAACAAAATCTAATAAAGGAATTATTGTTTGTGGAGATTTCAATGTAAATATTCTTGAAAACTCGAGTATCAGTAAAAGGTTTCAATCACTATTTTTAAGTTACAACCTCGTGAATCTTATTTCGGTGCCCACGCGAATCACGGCTACTTCAGCCAGATGCATAGATAATATTTTCACAAATATTAAACACGAAGACGCGTCTGTCATAAATAAACTAAGCTCCGACCACACTGGTCAGCTAGCTACTTTCAAAATTAACATTGAGAGGGCACTTAAACAAGATATTACGTGTGTACCGGTAAACGAAAGTAGACTAAATCGTTATAGACAAAATATCATACAAAAATTACCTGAATTGTCATATCATCAAAATCCAAATCAATTATATAACTCAGTATTTAGTCTTGCTAAAACAGAATATGACAATGTATTTAAATCTAAAAAAATTAAAGTTAGCGCTAAATTATTGTTTAGTGATTGGGCAACCGTAGGAATTCATAGAAGCAGAGAAAAATTGTACGATCTTTATGATGAAAGGTCATATAATAAATCAAAATCTTTTGCTGATTATGTTAAACGATATTCTAAAACTTTTAGACAGGTTTGTAGAGAAGCTAAGTCTAAATTCATTAAAAATAATATTAAAAACAGTACCAACATAACAAAAACTACTTGGAAATTTGTAAACAACGAAACTGGGAAATCTAAACATCGAAACGAAAATTTTAAATTAATGATAAATGATGAAATTAAAAACACAAATTTAGAAGTAGCTCAGGCTTTTGAAAACTTTTTCACTGATATTCCAGTTTCGACTACTAAATCGTTAAACTCTTGCCCTATTCTTGCTGAATCAATTCTAAGAGGAAATGTAAAACGTAGTGATAATGTTTTTAAATTTAGGCACGTTAGTGATATTGAAATCATAAAAGTATTTAAAACTTTACAATTGAAAAAGACTTCAGACATACATGGCCTCTCAGTTAAAATAATAAGTTCCATAATCGATTGTATTGCTCCATGTCTAGCATATATTTTTAATGAATGTGTTGATCTTGGCGTGTTTCCTGACTTGATGAAGCATAGTAAAGTTATTCCACTGTTCAAAACCGGTAATACTACTGACCCCACTAACTTTAGACCTATATCAATACTGCCCACACTTAGTAAAATCTTTGAAAAAGCTATTTTAAATCAATTGCAAGGACATTTTTATCGTAATAACTTAATGCACTCACAGCAATTTGGTTTCACAAGGGGTCGTTCTACTACTCATGCAGGCGTTGACCTAATTAATCATATAATCGATGCCTGGGAACAATCTCATGATGCAATAGGTGTATTTTGTGATTTGTCCAAAGCGTTTGATTGTGTTCATCACGAAACTCTTGTCAGGAAGCTAAGTCATTACGGCGTAAAAGACCAGGCTCTTAGCCTCTTGGAATCTTATCTGAACAACAGAATCCAAAAGGTTGATGTCAATGGTGAAAGATCATCTGGATCTAAAATAAACATGGGCGTTCCGCAGGGCTCGATTCTTGGTCCTTTCCTATTTCTTGTTTATATTAATGATTTACCATATCTAGTGAAAGAAAAACATGATATAGTTTTGTTCGCCGACGATACCTCATTACTTTTCAAAGTAAAGAGACAACAACTCGATTATGACGACGTGAACAACGCTATATCTGAAATAGTAAAATGGTTTACTGTAAATAACCTCTTATTGAATGAAAAGAAAACTAAATGTGTAAAATTTGATTTACCAAATGATAAACCGAGTACCACAATTGTTAAGGTAAAGGATGAAAAGATGAGCCTTGCTGACTCAACTACATTTTTAGGCATAACTTTGGACGCCACGCTCCAATGGGGGCCACATATTGAAAAATTGTCGAAGAGACTGAGTTCAGCAGCATACGCAGTTAAAAAGATAAGATACCTCACTGATGTGGACACTGCTAGACTAGTTTACTTTAGTTACTTTCATAGTCTAATGAGTTATGGCTTATTATTATGGGGCCATGCTGCGGATGTGAATAACATTTTTGTTTTGCAGAAACGGGCTGTTCGATCAATTTATAAATTAGGGCCAATGGTCTCCTTAAGGCAAAAATTTAAAGAGATTAACATATTAACATTTGTGTCTCAATATATATATGAAAACATTATGTACGTTAAGACAAATATAGATTCTTTTAAGAAAAATTGTGATAAACACAATTTTAACACTAGAAATAAGGATAAACTTGCTGCGCATATAAGCAGGCTTAGTAAAGTAAACAAATCTTTTAAAGGCAATTGTATACGCTTTTATAACAAGATTCCTAAAGATATCCAAGATTTACCACTAAATAAATTTAAGCGAGTGATAAAAGAAAAATTGTATAAGAAAGGCTATTACGAAATATCAGATTATATGCAAGATAAATCTCCATGGGAGTAGTTACAAATGTACAAAGTAGACTTTATATGACGACACAGGTAGAATTATCTACTGTATATGATATATATTTTATCTTTTTAACGTAGCCGCTTTTGGCTATTAATATATTTTTGTTTCATATTTAGAAATTTAGCTAGGGTAGCCTAGGGCCTGACAAATTGTATTTTTAGAATAGGAGCACTTCTGGGCAGGTTTCTGGGTGGTTTACTGTCCAGGGGGTCCGGCTAACCATACGCATGTAACACAACATTTTCTCTTGGCATGAACTCGATGTTATTTTATTTACCACCTAACGTTACATGTTGTTTGGTTAGCTTGGCCAGCCCCGAGGCAGTGCTTTAGGGGCTAGTTTTACGTTTTTAGTCCACCTGAGCCGCGTTTACACTAGGTTCATAAAATTGTTATTGTTAAAATTGTTAATTCTTGACCATCAAAAAGCGAAATGTAAAATTTACTACTTTGAATAAATAATTTGATTTGATTTGATTTGATTTGCTCTAATCCAAAGTAATTATTTCGTTTATTATTAAATTATGTTTGAGAAACTCTTGTGCTATCGAGTTAATATAACTAATCAAGCAAACAAATACTTGTTTGCCAGCTAATCCGTGGATAGTGAAATAAATATTTTTTTTATTAAAAAAAAGAAACAATTATGGTATATGTTTTTTTTCCATAAGTCGTGCGCCGATGGTAAAACAGCCTACTAACTGCACAACTTTTATTACATCACTTCCATACAAAATTCCCGATCAGTTGAGTGACTTTGTATGGGAACTCGAAAATTTTTTTTCGTTTCCCAACATAGCCCCCAGAGAAAAAGTTGTTCGATTTCATGGTCTAAGCACGCTTGCAAAGTTTTCGTTACACCGTCCCTCACACCCAGTATATGTCGCGGTAGCAGTGTCCAAACTTAAGTCTTTGCGTGGTAGAAGTGTCAATGTTTGCCGTAGCGTTTGACACATAAGTCAGACAGTAAATACTTATCATGCAACGATATACCAAATTATTAACCGTGATGAAAAGTCAATATTAACAATAAATTAGGAAGCCATATTTGTAGTAGATTATTACCATTTAGATACAGTACTGTTAACATAAACAATATTAGCAGTTTGTTTGACTGACTATTCCAATAAAATATACTACAAATATCCTGTTTAGTCACAGTTTATTAGAAGATCATGTTCAATGCTACAAAAAAATTGTCTGATGTCATATCTACGTAATCAGCACGTCCCAATTTAAGTATAAAACTTGTATTAAAAACTTTTTTGGATTAGGATTTTCTTCTTCTTCTACGTTTGTACATCACTGAAGGTCGTGTCTGCATAAAATCTCTTCTTTCAGGTTTTTTAGAATATTCTTTCATGTGTCTCTGTCTAAAGGCTGTGTTGGTAGATAATCCGTAGGATTTCTTATTTGATCTGACCAGCGACTTGACAGATGGCGCTTAAAAACATCCATAGAAAAAAAAATCTGTCGATGTTTTTAAGCGCCATCTGTTTGGAATATCCCGTAACCACATGGTTTATTGCTTGCTGGCAAAGCGAAAAAGCTTTAAGTTCACAATGTACTTTAAAAATAGTAAAAATAGCATGTTCTTGGTTTTATTTTTTATTCAAGTACACAACTGCATATTTTATTTTGCTTATTTTCTTCGCTATGCCATGATAAACCGAATCGTTGCCCAAAAAAGTATGGAATGTATCGATACATCGATGGATTTTCGTTTTAGGTGCTGTTTTCGACCATCGATGTTTTTTTTTTAAACATCGATGTGCTGATGTATCGTTGTTTTAACTGTCGATGTTTGTATCCCTAGTTGGAGAGCGTCCGCGTGATCGTTTACCCTCTACCTTCGCTGTGATCACTAGTTTCTCAAGGCTATCAGTTTCACGGCGAGCAACATGTCCAAAGAAAGAAAGTATTCTTTAAACACAGACTGTTGACAATCTTATGGTGAAACATTTGTGCACTTCGCAGTCCAGGTAATGCGGAGCTTTTTCCGCTAGCATCACATCTCAAAACTTTGCAGGCATGATCAGACCGTGAAACTGAACAACTTTTTCTATGGGGGCTATTTTAGTAAACGAAAATTTTTTTTCGAGATCCCATAGAAAGTCACTCAGTTGATTTTTTTCGTTTCATATAATAGCCCCTATTCAAAAAGTTGTTCAGTTGCATGGTGTGATCACGCCTGCAAAGTTTTGAGTTGTGATGCTGGCTGAAAAGGTTTGATTATGTCACTGGTTAAATTCAGCCTACTGCGAAGAAAAAAAAGTTGTAAGATTGCCAAACATTTTAAGTATACGTACCATGGCAAGTGCTTTAAAACTTGGTACTCAATAGTAAATTTTGTTGATGCACTGTCTGTATGATGGAAACGGCGACCTTTTAGCGCGACCTCGGTCCATAATTGCAACCGTTGCAACCGTTGCAACCGCATCGAGCAAGCAACTCTATAAATCATCGAACTGATAGCGAATGTGGAATTTTGGCCCCGAATTCAAGGCTTGACTTGTGATTTGGGCATGCAAATAGATAGAATGTTCGTGAATCTGTGAACTTAAATAAATTTACCCGCAAGGTTGAATACAGGAAGCATAAAAATTTAAAATAAAAAATCAAAAAATTTACAAGCGTCGTCCGGGAATCGAACCCGGGCCGTGTGAGGTACCGGCCCACTTGCTCTTAAACAGCTGGTACAACACGCGACTCGGATTTGATTCCCGGTCGTCCTTTGTCAATTTTTCGATTTCTTATTTTTATTTTATGAGAATAATACTTATATGACTTTGAGTGCGGTAAATCCCAATAAAAATTATAAAAAATATTATCTGCAAATAATTTAAGGGGTGAAAGAGTTCATTACACTGAAAAACTTTCCTCAAGTAACCTTGGTCGAATTATGAAAAAAATAATTGCATCTCTGGGAGATTAACCAGGATTAATGAGAGATTAACAAGACCGGTTCTGGAGAAGTATTACTCTACATTAAACCCGGCAAGGGGTTTCCGGCAGACGCGTGAGACAGAGGTCTATCGTGCGGTAGGCTCCTGCAGCCGACCTGGCTCCGCACGTATGGGCTCGTCGTTTCTGTTTCTGTGGACTCAGCCAGGAGGCCCACCCTGCGTTTACTATAATTGCGACCCAGGCAACGTAGTGTCCGTAGAGAGGAAACTTCAAAAAAAGTCTAGCCTCACTCACTGAGTCTGTCACAGATGTATGAGGCCATTGATATTAAATCAAACATACACACACATACCTAAATCACGCTTTTATTCTTTGCGGGGTAAGCAGAGCGTTACCGATCGTAAAATTACGGTCGTTATTGCTACGTCTGACTCGTATTGAGGGCCCTTTCAGATGATTCGTGTATCATTATAGTGACAGGTTGTCAGCCTGTCGCCTAAAGTTGTAATACACGTGAAACCCTCGAGTCCCTTAGTTGCCTCTTACAACACTAGCGGGAAGAATTGGGGTGATGCTTTTCTATGCGGGCATCACACGGCAAGATATTAAATCAAACCGGAAATATCAAATTACTTCAGCTACCAGTTCAATCAAATACAAATTTAATTGAAAGCGCAGATTACTTTGATATTATATTCGTAGCTATTAATACGGAAATGGTAACAATATTACTGAAACAACCTTTGTGCTTTACTCCTGTTTCATTCTATGATCTCTCCCTCTCTTTGTGCGGGACACCAAGTCGTCCAACGACCCAATGAACCCAGGTGTTAGAGTTTGTTCCACCGCCTACAACTGGCGATGAATCCTATTCATCAACTCACGGGAAGGAGGAATTAATTATTAATTAAATGATTGACGTATACCAATCCCAAAAACCTTTGTTTTATACCTACAACAAATCAAAAAATGTATCAAAACACTTGGACGAACAGTTTTGAGCTCTAGAATGCAAAACGACCGAACCAAAACCACAATAGTCCACTGCTGGACATAGGCCTCCTCCTATTGGGGGGTATTTTTCATAGGTACTCCCCACGCTTGTCTACCCTAATCAAATAAAAACAAATATACAACTTTTTTCTTGCGATTTTGTACAATATGGACTACAAGAAACACTTTACGTTATTTATTTGACACTAGTGGACACCCGCGGCTCCACCCACGTGGAAGTCGGTTTTAATCCCGTTGAATCACTCCTATGTGTTACTCCAAGTTAACCTCCATCTGAGTACCAAATTTCATGAACATCGGTTCAGTTGTTTTTGCGTAAAGGAATAACAAACAAATAAACATACAAACAAAACTTTCGCATTCATAACATTAGTAGGATTAAAGGTCACAATAGCTCTTGTACAGTATTTAATGACTTGGTAAATATTGACTTATACGTAACTTATTTAGGGAATGATTGGCTCAAGACTTGATAAGGCAAATCGTCCATGTTGGAGTCATGTCGTCAGGGAGTACCGCAGTCGAATGTCATATTACTAACCGCCATTCGTTAAATCAGGGGTCACCAACATTTCCAATGGGAAAATCCAATATTCAAGTTATACAGTTAATGGCACTGTGTTAAACTGAAAAAGTTTCATACATATATCACGTCTGTACCCAAGGAAATGTATTTTATATAGTTTAGGTAAGTATAAATATGACTTAAATATCAAAATACAAAACCATCCAATATGAAATTATTAAAACGTTACTACCGTCAGATAGAAATTATTCTATTGGCTCGGAGTATACATACAAGTAAAAATTAATAATATGAATATATTTTTTGTATTTGTTTGTTTGTTTTACATAAACCTACCCTTTATCGTATTTTTACTGAAAATATTATTAGCTAAATTACATATTTAGCGAAAGCTCAATTAAAATTACTAATTAATTCTGTTTAAGTCTCGCAAGTAAAAACCAATACAACACAAATACCACAGCGGCGCGGCGTTGCCATGACAACCATTTTGGTAAACTAATGAAATGGATTCAGCACCGTGAATAGATATTCAGAATTGTGATTACTTTCAGAACTTACACGTGCTAACTTAATGATTTGATTTTCGTGGTATTTAAATGAAATGAAATATTGTTAGGTAGCAAAATTTGTTATTGAGGGAACAATTTTGGCAAGTGCTTTAAATTGATTCAAACGTTTGATTACAGAATTACATTTTACCAACAAAAAACCCAATTACTTATATAATGGATGAGAATTATGCTGATTTCCATAAAAAATATCAAAATAACCAGAGAAATCTGGTTACTTAAATAAGTAGGTAGAATTCGGTGATAAAACGAAAATAATAATAATTTCTTGTGCACAAAATAAATTGTTAAATAATAAAAATCGATCGTAGCAAGAAAATGTTACGTGCAACTGGCCAGGCAAGTGGTGGGTGTCTACCATCGGACCTAAACACGCAACCCGCTCAGCATGGAGTTTTCAGTTAAAACGACCGCGAGGCCCGACTCGACCGCGCCTTCCTATTTTAAAAATAATTTAAAAAAAATAAACTAGTGACGCAAAACAAAGTTTCCGCGTGGCCAGTGTATGACAGTAACATGTGATAGCAAAGAAGGATTTGTTCGAAGTTTGAATAGAGCATGGAATTCAAATGCTGGTAAGTTTGAAAGTGGTTCGAAACAATAAAATACTGAAGAATAAAAAGCTTGTTTAAATTCAGAATCGATTTAAACGCTTTGGCGAAGTTCAGTTAAGCGGTAAGCTCAGAACATTCAATTTCTTTTTGTCATAAATAAATACCCATACTTTTTGTTGATTTGTAGACTCGAAACATAAACTTTATTTTATTGTTTGAGTATCTATGGTACGATTTGAAGTCCTGCTTATACTATATGTTGGTGTTTTTCTTATTGTGCTAGTTATGTTCTGAACAGCAACAAAGGAATTTCTATCAAATGAGTAAGTTTTGTTTAGATAGAAACATTGTTTTTCTGAATCATGTTTAGTTTATGAGACACAGAGTTGATTAATAACCCCACTAACCCTTCAGGTATTATTATAAGTATACCTAAGGGCCCACATTAATATGGAACCAATCTTTAGGGTTCCGAAACTAAAGGGTCTAAACGGACCCCTATTACCGAGATTTCGATGTCTATCCATCTACCCTCTGTCTGGTTGACTTAGAATACCGTTTTTATATACCCGTATATAAGGCAAATATAAGGTATGGATCGAAGAATAGGGCGGTAGCGTTCCCCGTGAATACATACAACACCTTGTATTGGACTCGTCAATTCGCCACCAAGCGTGATAAGTATTGAGTATACGCCATAATTGGAAAAAACCTAGATGCCATTGTCCAGTTATAGACTATTGTGACTTAAAAGTTGAACCCCTGGGCTTCTACACAACAAATGTGGTTCTATTCTATTATATTTTGAACTATGGCGTTCACATCTACATCTAGAGCCGTATTTTGCCAATCTCAAAGTGTTTATTGCTACGTAGAAGTATCACCAAGTGGCGGACCACTTTGTTGAGGGAGAGTCCACAACA
The DNA here is from genome assembly GCA_029255805.1 of Keiferia lycopersicella. Classification (NCBI taxonomy): domain Eukaryota; kingdom Metazoa; phylum Arthropoda; class Insecta; order Lepidoptera; family Gelechiidae; genus Keiferia; species Keiferia lycopersicella. Next base: position 3,631,704 of record JARACZ010000018.1, read on the forward strand.
CAGGAGACCCTAGTCTGACGTCTAGGAGCTGTGATGCGCAAAATTGTGTAGTAGCAGAAATTTGATAGTAAAATTTTCTGTACCACGTGGTGGCCGCTCGTCACTGTTACACAATGCTGGATATATGCATTAGTTACAATTTTCCGGTGGAAACGCTGGGCCCCTGGGGTTCTGAAGCTAAGAACTTTGTCCGGGAGATTGGCCGCCGTCTTAGAGAGAGGGGCGCAGACCCCCGCTCAGGTTCGTTCCTGGCGCAAAGCATTTCTCTAGCCGTACAACGGGGCAACGCGGCCAGTATATTAGGCTCCTTTGCGCCGGGAACGATCCGGGGTGGGTTTATAGTAGACAGGTTACGTTAAGGGACTCGAGAGTATTGGTGTATAACAATTTTTAGGCGACAGGCTGACAACCTGTCACTATAGTAATACACATGTTTTTTGAAACAACCTTGGAAAACAATCCTCAAAAATGTCAGACGTGGCGATAGTGGCCGTATTTTTACGGCCGTTAACGCTCTGCCTACCCCGCAAGGGATAAAGGCGTGATATATGTATGTATGTAGGTTAGGTTAAGTTTTTGTTTAGTTTTATTTTATATTTTGTTTTGTTGTTATGTTTTATGCTGTGGATTTTATCTTGTTTTTACACTTGTTTTATTTTCTATAAAATGTTCTTTTTTAAATCGTTTGTTGCTTAAAACACTATCACACTTATTCACCAAACACTCAAATGAACAAGAAAAATCAAATTATAACCAAGACACAACCGCCATGATGCGATACCGACGAGCGACCAACAAATGTGGTTACCTAAATGTCATTTTCGTACAAACGGAACCCTCCAGCGTGGATTCAATTTGCACTTGACTAATTTATTTGCAATTCGATATGACGTAAGGATAGAAAAATGATTATAGGTAACATAGGATGTATTATAGTAATGAGATTCCAGGGTGAGCTTAGGGGCTTTCCTTTGTGATTGCTTTCCTCGGATATAGGTATAATCTAAATGATAATTGATGCGAGGGATAAATACGATAGTATTTTCTACAATACGGACGTAAACCGTGCTTTTTTTGTCGGTCGGGTAGCCAGACACTACTACTACTAAAATACTTTCTTTTACTTCTTAGGGTCCTCACGTACCTACCTACAGAATCTAAAAAAAATATTAGCAAATGTTTTAAGGGGTGATTCAGTCCATGACACTGAAAAATTTTCCCCGAGGAACATAGATCGAAAGATGAAATAAAAAAATTTGGACACCTCATAAAAACTGGTACCTACTTACAGTTTCACGGACTGGTTCACCCCTTAAAATGGTATTTGCAGTTATTGTTTTACACCTAATATTTACTATTCCAATGACACATTTTGACCTTGAACTTGAACTACTAACACAATGCGGTAAAGCAGGTGAAATAGATTTGGGACAATCGATAAACAATCATTTTATATAAGTGGAGAAAAAAAATACTACTTGCGGCGTATAGTAGTGTTGATGAAGAATTTTCTTTCGCATCATCATAGCGCAGAAGTTCCGCAATTTTCATAGTTCCTCATCCGGTGCCGCTTCCACATAAAAGAATGTTCAAAACATCTCTTCCGCTTCCGCATCCTCACAGATTGGTAGCAAAGCTACTTCTCTGGGTGTGGGACGCCGAGTCGTCCAACGACCCGATGAACCTTAGTGTCAGAATTTTGCAACCGCCTTCTACAAGTAGCAGGCTAGGTAGGTAGGAAAGCTAAGCTAAGAGGAAGCCATCTTCAGTCACACAAGTCACATTATGAAACAGAATATACGGAGAATGAAACTTCTTTCAGTCTGACCATTTTGTTTTTTGTTTTCTTCAACCACTTCCTCTTCCTCTATTTCATCTGCATCCGCATCCCCTTCCTCATAAATAAATCTTTATCTTCACCTATATCCTCCAACTTCATACAAGTTACTCCCTCTTCTAATTCCTCTTCCTTATGACAGCTTCCTCGCGAGTTTTTTGATTCGATGAATTAATTCGCTGTAATGGTTTTATATGATAGGAAGGACGTATCATCTTACACTTTATGCACCATATGATTTGCGACGTGTGATACCAGCCTGAGCGAGGAATACACTGGACGCACGACGGAGCGCAAAAATATCGCAGCGATCTGTTAGATCCATATTAGAAACGTCACTCCTCATGCTAAAACCACACTCGACGGATGACACTGTGACAGCGCTGCGTCAATAGCGGCTGAGCGGTTTTAGTATGGGGACATTTCTAGTACGGATCTGACAGACCGCTGCGATATTTTTGCGCTCCGTCGTGCGTCATGTGTGTTCCTCGCCTTAGCATCACCTCAATTCTGTTCTGCTGCTGCACAATGAGCAGCAGCGTTCTCTGCAACTTTTTAAAATCTAAAATTTTCTCTACTGAACTATACAAAAGAGAATTTTCAGTTACTTGTGTTCCTAAAAACAATTATACTTATGAGACAGACAATAAATTTTTTGACCTACTAAAACTTTTACATCAATTCCATGAAAATATTATCTTTGTTTCGACGATTGCGCCTCCTAAAAGGATAGGTATAACATAAAGGTAAAACATTTATTTTTATTCTTGAAAAACAATTTGCCAAGTTGCAAAGATGATGAGCTTTTTCAAGAATGCTCATTAAGTATAGAGCACTAAAACAAAAAGTTCAAAAGTATTCAAAAAAATAGTTTTATACAAATTACATTTCTTTAAAAGCTGACTACAATCAATCTTTGACAGAATGAAGACAAGTCAGTCATATTTCACGAAGTTAATTTTAGATGGATTTTAGCTAATCATGATTCATTGCTAAACATGCTAAACATGATTTGATTGAAGTTCATGATAAGGTGAAAAAATATTAGCTGAAATTGAGGAGTGCTTCAGTCCATGAAACTGAGCCACTTTCGAAAACAAACATAGGTCGAAATATGAGTAATAGTTTTGAACTTCCGAAACTTACTTGTCAATTTACTTTTATTTATTATTTACTTGGTCGGTTGATAATTTTGTAAGGGAAGCCCAAATCCCAAAGAGGTCCTAAGTTATTAATCAGTCGGTTGGTAATTTGTATGGGCAAAATTACCACCAACCAAGTCAATTTGTAGGGAGGTCCAAAAAAAATTCTTATATTTCGACCTATGTTCCTTGGGAAAAGTTGTTCAGTTTCATGGGCTGGTTTACCCCTTAAAGTACTTGCAGATTTTTTTTAAACCCCTGAATAATAACATCTGTGGCTGATTTCGATGTTTATAACTTTATAACTTCAAAGCTGACTGAAGACCTCTCCAATTTATTAATTTAAAATTCTTACTACTATCACCATCTGAATTCAAATATTATTTGAATTTGGGTTTCATCACAACGTTTTTTCTTCACCGTAAAGCAGTAAATACATTGGTAATGGCGGAGATCGAACGTAATAATTCTCAAAACTTCACTTTGGTTTGTATCGGAATATAATTGAAAGGTCAAAGGCGTCACAGGGATCATCCTATATTTAACAGACTATAGAGTGCAGGTTTGAATAAAATTGCTGTGCATTTAGTAGATTGAACCTGGATTGAACTTAGTTGCACTGTCCAGCAACGCCACAATGTCGAAAGGCGTCCCATCTGGAGACATATTTTTGAAAAGGTAGATTTCTAAATCTCGCTTGCTAACGTCGAATACGATATCCTACAAATTCTAGAACTTTTTCTAAGGTATCGCCGCTCAAATAAGCCATATTTTGTACTTTTTTTCCTTGTGGTCTCTTCTATTCTAGTATGGGTTTGACAGCTGTTAGAATTGGCTTTTTCGAGCGGCGATACCCGACAGTATTAAAGTATTCTTCTTCTTTATCGAGACGATAAACAGCAACTGAAAATTAGCCCAACATTTGGACATAAGAACGATGCATAGGTTAAAACCATCTAACCCAGCCTGAGCATGACTATACCAACAGGACAGATTTATTTAACAAATTAGTACAAAGTTAATGTATAGGATGTAAGAGACTGTTCTTTTGCGTTGGTTTCTACGTTTTCGGCCCATCAAAACTACTACTGTCGGCATAGTGGGGAGCAAGAGCTCACCTGGAAATAATTGAATGGTTGTTCAAACAACCAGCCCAATCACGTCCTTGGGGCGAGACTCAGGAGTCGGTGTGAATCGTGTAGTAGAGCCTGTGGCACAGGCACAATGTAGTGGCACACTTTCGCATGCGAAAATTTAAAATTTAACTGCCTTAGGAACTAAAACGAATATACAATTCTTTGTTGCCTCTTCTTAAGGAAAACATTTCGTATTCATGACTTATTTAATCAAGAATGCTGCAGTTTTCTTTGATTTCTTATCAAGTTGAAACTATTATCTAAGCTATTATAATATGACAATAAAGATAAAAGTCTTTTTAACTGGTTGGGGTGGAGACATTTTGATTAATAACCAAATTATAAACGAATAAATGTTAGAGCTTATAAAAATAAACAAATTTACCATAAAGTAGTATTGTTGAAAACAAAGATAGCATTGGTTTTTTTTTTGTCGTGTCGATCGGCTTTGGCGTTATTATATTAATTCGGACCAGAACTCAGCCAGACGCACTGCGTCAGTAGCGTCGTAAAGATCCTCTAGCGTGCATGATGGAGAGCACGCAGGGCAGTTTAATAGATGTGCCATCGTTTGTGGGGAGGCACCACAGACACACTCGTTGTTCGTGCTGTAACCCCATCGACATAAATTGTCCCTGCAGCGGCCGACTTGGGTCCAGAGTCTGTTAAGAGACTTCCATGTCGGCCACGGGAGCTTATGCCCTGGGGGCAGCTTCTCAACGGGTGGTTTTGGAGAAGCTGTTGGGTATTTCTCCCGCCAGAGCTTACATCGAGCTTCTGATGCATTGCCTGAAATTGGGCTAGTGTGCTTCAGAAAGGTTTAGTAAAGTTTGGACAAGCCTAAACCAATGTTTAACTAGGTGGCGTTATTTCAGATTGAGGCATTGTCAAGTGAGTTTAGCGCCCAATAAAAACTATTACCCCTTTGTGAATTGTCCAGGATATTTATTATTATTATTATTATTTGTAATGGGATTCAGTGCTATACACATAAATAAATAAAAAATAGAGTTATATAAATTTAAACGCTAATATAATACAACGCTAGTTAGTATCTATGGAAAATTGCACCAAATAATTCTGTCCGAGCGCCATCTACCAGGAACTAAACGAATAAAAAATGTTCCCATTAGGTAAGTATGCAGTTTATGCATGAAATATGAAAGTGAATCGTGAAAAACTCTTTGCACTATGGAAAAGTTCTAACTGACCTCGGAACTATCTTGAAGGTCACAATACATAGAAAATAGGTATACCTATGGCGGATCGCACACTTGACGCTCGACGGAGCGCTAAAATATCGCAGCAGTCGGTCAGATGCATACTAGAAACGTCAGACCCCATACTAAACCCGCACTCCACGGACGACCCAATAACTCTACATCAACAGCGGATGATTGGTTTTAGTATGGGGATCGACATTTCTAGTATGGTTCTAGCAGAACACTGCGATAATTTTAGCGCTCCGTCGTGCGCTAAGTGTGCGAACCGCCTATATGGTACGTATATTACATAAGTACCAACTTCTAAGTATATTCAAGGCTGTGCTGCAGTGCTTTCATAATAATATTCAAATGTCTCTTCCCATAAAATAACAACTCAATTGAAGAAACTTGTTCCCTTTAAAACATAAATTGGATCCAAGAGTACCAAATTCAAATCATCACAGAACTGTTTTAAAATGTATGATTATTCATTTTTTAGGTATACCTACTTAATACAGACTTTTCCGAATGTGCATAACTAAGTAGGTTGGTAGATATGATAATTGGTGTGGTATCATACAAATTTGAAGTTTTCATACAAACCCGAATATATGAAGTATGTATGCCCCTTGAGACATACTATAATATGACAACTTGAAGTGCATAATAATAGGGTTATACACGTGATTGCCGCATATTTTATGATGTTTTTAGACAGTGCGGAATGATGAGCGTAGCGAGACCTATTTTATCATTCATAACGGGATAAGGCAAGGAGAATGATGATATATTTTATTTAGAATAGTTACTTATAGTTACCCTAAGATACAGAAATTTCTTAGCATAGAATAGATTTAGTTTAGGAAGCAGTGTACCGTCATGATTGTTTTCGTATATAACGTCGGAGTATATTAATTTCTGACTTAAGTAATATCAAAGAAGAGTAATGTCGGAGTAGCCTTGTCGAAGTTCAGTTTTCGGTTCATAAGTTTATGTATTCGTAATCTATATTATTATGTCGAATATAGTTATCTTTATTATTTAATAATTAAATGTGAACTTAGAAACTTCTTCTTCTTGCACTAAGATTAATCGTCAAAAAGGCCGCCTCGGATCGTGCCTGGTGGAAATGTGTTCAACACGCAGGCGGCATTTCCTCGTTGGATCGCTAACGATATGTGATGCACCAGGTATGACTCGGTACGGGGTTCTGATCGGCGGATGCGCCTCCCTAATTCAGTGACGAACGCCCGAGCCTCTGCACCCCAGGCACCGGTCACCTCCACCGCGAAGGGCAAAAAATTATATTGCCCAAGGAGGTTTGCGTATTCGTAATTAAGTTTATTACATACATACATATATCACGCCTTTATCCCTTGCGGGGTAGGCAGAGCGCTAACAGCCGTAAGAATACGGTCGCTATCGCCACGTCTGACATTTTTGAGTATTGTTTTCTAAGGTTGTTTCGGAAAACATGTGTATCACTATAGTGACAGGTTGTCAGCCTGTCGCCTAAAAAAATGTAATACACCAATACTCTCGAGTCCCTTAGTCGCCTCTTACGACACCCACGGGAAGGATGTGGGGTGATGCTATTCTAAGCCGGCATCACACATATATATCGCATAAGTTTATTGAATAAAGAATATTGACTTGAAGTGTATAACTTTTATGAACCAACTCTACAGACATTTCTACTATCATAAATTGACCTTCAACTTGAATCGTAGACATTATATTCTGTCTCCTCGAAATGTAGTACAGAGCTAGTGAAATCCACCGCATCCTTGAGTCCACTTTACGTCTTCCGTCCCATTCCCGGACATAATTTAGCTGACGACTACACAATATGATTGTTCGTTCCACCTGTATCTGGCGTGATCTATAAAGTGGCGAAAATTCTGCTGCAAATATTGTGAGAGGTGAACCAGTCCATCAAACTCAAAAAGTTTTTCCAAGGAACAATAGGTCGAAATATGATAAATATTGGAGCTCTCCTGCTGACACAATTGAGGGTCAAATAATGAGCTACTTTTTTAAACGACCTAAAACGGTATTTCGTATGTAAATATTATGGACATTTTGACGTCATATGTTGCTATTTTAGATGGCGTCAGTACATTTACTTTTATATAAATTTTCTGATTGTCTGAGTGTGTGTTTAATCCAAACTTAGAATATTTCGAAAAATTATTAATGAAGTCCGTAGTATTTTTGGACAACTTTTATATTATGTATTCTATTATTGACCCAGGAAACTAGTGAATTCGGCTGATACATTTTGTATAGCATGTAGGTACTAAAGATTCTTTTATATTGCGACCTAAGTATTTTCTTGGGAAAAAAATCTCTGTGTCATGGACTGTTAAAATATTTGCAACTTTTTTTTATATCGTTTATTAGTACCAGACTCAATAAAGTGGCTCCACCTATTCTTTACATTACCAGCCACAACAGTACTCTGCCCATGGGAATCTGTGTAGTGTAGGGTCTGACAAACTTACCACTCTTGGCAGACGGATTGGCGAGCGCAGTGCATGGTGCTGTATTTAAATAATACAATTAATGGGTTTACCCCTGAATCTAGTCAGAACCAGATTTAAAAGGAGTTGAACAAAACCAACATAACGCAATGACAGACCTTCTACTCTGTTCCAGTGTATAATTTACAATTTAACTAAACAATGTGTTATAGAATCTATTAGGTCATAAATGCCTTGTAATTCTGGTGAGCACTTTGACCGCCGTATCATTATCGCAATAAGAAAATGACAGCGTGCAAAACGTCTTCCCGGATCATGTCCGGTCAAAAAATATTAGACATATTCTACATCAGGTTCATAGTCCGATTGCCGTAATTTAGTGAGTCACTCACTTTAGTGTTACAAATGTAGGTAACCATGTAAGTATGGTAGCGATCGGCGCATATGAAGCTCTGCTCCTTCCCAGTTATGATGTGCTACTTCGATCTCTTTACACTTGTAGACTAAATTATTCACTTGTTTTGATAAAATCCATACGATTTGTCTTCTCGCCCGCGAGCGAAGTCTCTATACTGTGCGCATCTTAGGAGCTTGCGAACTGGCTAACCAAACCAGCCACCGCCGTGTCAAAAGTAGATTTTCGAAAATTTCTGGGGATTGATAATTGGAGATATTAAAGTGAGACATGCAGCATATTTCTGTTATTATCAATTGTACTTCTTTTTTAATAAATATTATTAAATACGAAATAGTAGGTGGATCGCACAGTTAACGCACGACTGACCGTTAAAATATCGCATCGTTCTGTCAGGTCCATAAAAGCGCTAAACCGTTGTTGACGCAGCGTTATCGCAGCGTCGTCCGTCGAGTGCGGTTTTACTATGTGGAGTAACGTTTCTAGTATGGGTCTGACAGACCACTGCGATATTTTAGCTGGCCGTCGTGCATTAAGTGTGCGATGCGCCGTATTTGTACATTCAGTGATGCCTCTACCAGCTACGCTCCTACAGTACCAAGATATATCCAGTTTTTATATTTCTCACACGTACTCCGCACCGCACGATTTGGCCAGTTTTTTTACGCCTGGTCCAGTTTTTAAAAAACAGTTGCTATAGGCTTATGACGTATCCCGAGAGAATTATCTCGCGCGTGAGAAGACTTAAAACGTGTACAATTAGTATGGGTTTTAACAAAACAAGTGAAGAATTTTGACACAAAGGTGTAGAGGTCTGTAGAGAAAGGTAGGTACGCATCATAAGCTTTGGAGGTATTAAAATGAAATGCCGATCAATACAAAACACCAAATCCTAAAAATAAATAAATTACAATAAGACATCCAACCAAAACACGTGGGTATATAGCCGTGTAGGTGTAGGTAAATCTGTCTGGCTCAGTTGAGTATTTCCTTAAGGTAGATATATTGCTAAACTTTATGAAAACCAAACCAGAAAGGGAGATTAGCGACGAAGTTCGATGAACGCTTGTTCAATTTTCACCTGTATAAACAAACTTAGGGACTTTTTAATTAATTTATTATTTTATTGTATGGTCTTCTACCCTACCAAGGGTAAGTAATTCTGCCAGTGTCAGTGATAAGAGATTCCAGCGCAACAGCTGCGCCGGACGATGACTCCTGTAGGGTAATAGTGTCATCTACAGGATCTGAAGGGCTCCTCTTAATACCATCCGGAAATGTGGCAGAAAATCATCAACTTCAATTCTTCATTCAATGTTTGCAATACGGGCACTTCATTGATTAAATTACTATCGAAAATAAGCATTGAAGACTCGAGTAATTATAAAATAAAAATTTGCAATTGAAAACTACGTCTTTCATTGACGGATAAAACAAAAGAAGTACACGGGACATATTAAGTAAGTATAAGAAAAATCTTGTTCGTATTTTTCTAAGTTGAGGCAATATAATGTGTCAGGGTTAAAAAACTTAAGATCTGTACTTAACTATACGTATTTTTAAAGAATTACATTTATTGAGCTTTTAATAAAGATTGTTCCGTGCTTCGTGCGTAGGTTCCGGTTATACGAAAGAATTTTTCACAAAAACCCAAATAGTAAAACAGAATTTAATGAAAGCATAAAAATCATCTTCCCAATGTGTAACGTTCACGCCTCAACCTCCAAGAACAAAATTTTCTATCGTCTTTATTTCTTATTTTATTATTTTTAGGAAGACTAACACAGAAACTAAATATAGAAACATTTTAACAATTTATATAAAAAATAAGTCTTTGCCTTTTAGGTAACAAGATCCCCGCCTAATACTAAACGTACAAAATGAAATTATTAAAACAAAAAGGTAAAGTAATTCTGAATCACTTAGACAAAAAGGTTATGAAAGTACTTTCATTTATACATTTTGAGAATTATTTCGCAGTAAGTTCTTTTAGTCCCTTTGGGAATAGTTTTTCAGTTTCGTGGGCTTTTATCACTTTGAAATTGACGACCGACGTGGCGCAGTGGTAGAGCGACTGCCTTTGACGCAGAAAGTCCCGGGTTCGATTCTCGGTGGGTCACTCACTAAGTTGATACTTATCACTTAGTGAATTTGTTTCCAGTCTAGTTATGGCATTGCGGGCTGAACTACCTGATTGTCCGTAAGTAAGATGGTTCCGTGTTTCGGATGGCACGTTAAGCCGTAGGTCCCGGTTGCTGTCTATGATGACTTAGGCGGCGGTCGTGTTAAAATATGTCAGAAGCTTGCTACTTGTAGAAGCCGGTTGAAAAATTATTTTACTACGATTCATCGGGTCGTTCGACGACTCAGTGTACCACACAAAAAGAGAGAGAGATCACTTTAAAATTATAACAATTGTGTTTTACAGTTTTACGTGCAAGACTCTCACATTCGAAAGTAGGTACTATTTAGCTAGTGCTATTTAAGACATACCGCTTATCAATAACCATAAGACGTCCACTGCTGGATATAGGGCCTTACCACAAAAAAAAATACTCGCATTGAACGCGTGCCTAGCGTTTTTTTCTATAGAGTTTTAAGCTACCCCCCCTTTAAAACGCTAGATCCGCAAAACACTTCTTCAGAACTGCATATTTTCGGAGATCTCTACGATCGATAGCAAATGCGAGTACTAGCGGATTTCATGTTCAATTAGGTGTGAAGCGTTCCCGCGGGAAGAAGGGGTCATGCGATATGTGCCTGTATCGGGTAACACTCCTTTCGACTTGGGAATAGTCTTTCGGTGTATGTGAGTCACCGAGATGACGACAGTTCCAACGCTGTTCGAACGCTGGCGTCAGAGTTTTTTTTATATACAGGGTATTTTTTTATTCGGTAAACAAACTTTGCAGAGCGTTTTTACTTATGATTCAGAACAATTGTTACTATGGGGCCACCTCAGAAAACGCAAAAAATAAATTGGGTGTTCCATACATTTTGCCGAGTAGGTACCTATAATGTTTTTTTTGTGGAACACTCAATGTGTAAAATTGAAAAAGCTCATTCAATCTAAATCTTTATACATTTTACCAAACTTTAAGCTCTTTAAGGGCATAACAAACCTTCATTAAATGGTACCTTTTATTTAAATTAAATAAACCTCTTATACGTACGGACCATTAAAAGTTTAAGAGATTTTATGCACAATATGGAATCAAGCTCAGCTTAACTACCTTATGAGCAATAAACTTTTAGTTTCATTATATTTCTAACCTTGACTATCGATTAGGATAGGTACCTATACATATAGGGTCTGAAACTTAGTATCGGAATCAATCATGCTATTTTGTAAGCAAATTGAAATGAGGTCGACTTTAAACCATTGCATGGCACAAATGGCACAATCCCCGGTTTTTGCCATCTAGCCGCCTTCTATCAGCCGTCGCTACATCTGTCTTTTTTTATATTCTGTCTTAATGAACCATAGATTATAATGTGCAAGACTGTCTACGATAAACATTTCGTCAACGTAATTTTAATTACGTATAGTCGGCTATTACGATGGGATGCACTGCCTCCGTGGCGTGTTGTGCTTAGAATGGCATCACCTCACACATTCTTTCCCCAGTGTCGAACAAGGCAACTAAGTTATGAATTCAATGTTCTAACACTAGGGTTCATTGGTTCGTTGGACGACTCGGTGACCCACACGAAAAGAGAGAGTGTTCGGATTGCAATTTGACAGCCAATCTGTCTTCTAAGCGTGTTGAATATGGCGAAGCATTTTTTTTTTTAATAAACGTTTCTATCTACTAAAAAAGGACAACCCCAAGCCCCTTCTGCTGCTGACGCTAGAACTGTTTTGGGTGTTGTTTTAAGTGCAAAAATAAACATAACTGATTTAATACCCAGCTAAAATATGTATGCAAAAATTCTTGTTTTTTTTTGTTGCTACTTATCAAGAAGGGCGCGTACATGTAAGAAATGTCACCTCAAGCATCTGCAAAAAATGAATATATTATATTAATTAAATAGATAGAGCTAATAAAGTTGCCAATTGTACAAAGGAGAATGCCCATACATGGGCTAAGAAAGTGTCTTGCGTCACAAAACCAAATGAATGCAATATATAATATCGTCAATTTAAATGAAGAATAACAACGTTAATTGTAGCACAGGGAAACATAAAAATTTAAAGTAAAAAATCTAATACTATAAAATCAATAGTTATCTATTTTACCAATAATTTTACTGCTTACCGAAATAACAAATTTAGAATGGAATAAACTAAAGACAGGCAAATTTCAGCACTTTTGTCTCCTCGATGCCCAATTTTAACATTCAATAACTCCAGAACTTCGCTCTGATTAAAATATCTTCAGTTCTAAAATATTAACTCTATAATTATATAACTTTTCCTAGGCCTGTAAGTGATGACGAAAGACTTTTGAAAACAGGACGAACATCGAAACAATACTGGGCATGGTTCTTTGCTCTGTTGTCTATTTTTCTGTTGCACAAAAAACTATATTTGTTTTGAGCTATTGCCGCCACACCACCCCGCTCTATTTTGTGTATGTACTTCTACAACCAGTCCAACTGTTGGACATGGGCCTCCCCCTTATTGGGGGATATTAAATAAATAAATAAATATCGTGGACAATTCACACAGCGCCATCTAGGTCCAAACTAAGCAAAGCTTGTACTATGGGAACTAGATAGCTGATACTAATACATATATACTTTGTTTTTATAAATATATACATATTATACATAGAAAACACCCAGACTCAACACAAATATTTGAAAATTGACTTAACAAATATTTGTGTCCGGTGGGTATAGAACCCACGACCCTCGGCGTAGAAGGCAGGCATACTATCCGCTACGCCATCGGGACAGTCTCACCATGCTTGGCAGGCGGATTGGTGAGCACAGTGCAAGATGTTGTAGATATTCACAGAGAATGCTGCTGCCCGGTCCATGGATTCATCCCTTAGTCGCCTTTTACGACACCCACAGGTAGAAATGGGGTAATAATATTCTAAGCCGGCATACAAGACCTACCCTAGGTTTTGTTTAAAACTAATTCCGTGCAAAATCTACCTACTACAGTTTTGCTTATAAAGTTTGTCCATGGTATTTTGTAGGTTCCCTATCTATTTGCATAAAAATATTAGGCAGAACATAGACTAGCACAATGTACATTGAACTAATTATACTTACGCATAAAAGTAGTAGGCATAACACGTTAAGCATAATTTATTAACCTAACCTAACCTAACTTAACCTAACATAACCTAACCTAACCTAATGTCTATAAAAAATTGTTAGACATAAATAAACTGTATTATGCCACGGTAAATATTATGCGAAAAAATGTTTGTGACAAAGATATAAAAGGGGAAAAGAATTATGCGAAACATGTTATGCTAAAACATATTAGTGAAAAAAACATTATGCTAACGAAAGGGATCCCTATTTTGTAACACTGCATCTAACCTTGAATATCGATTTAGCCATATTTACTGTATTCACCTTGCAAAGGTCAGAGCTACAATTAAATTGCACTACCATCAGTTATGGCTATGCACTTTGGTTGATGTATTATGGGAACCGTATTATTTGCCGTGTGATGCCGGCTTAGAATAGCATCACCCCATTTCCTACCTGTGGGTGTCGTAAGAGGCGACTGAGAGACTTGAGGGTTTCAGGTGTATTACAATAGCGACAGGCTGACAACCCTGTCACTATAGTGATACACAAATTATCTCAAACGGCCCTCTATATTTGTCAAACGTGGCGATAGCGATCGTATTTTTGCAGCCGTTAACGCTCTGCCTACCCCGTAAGGGATTAAGGCGTAATTTATGTATGTATGTATGTATTATGGGAACCCATAGTGAAACTAGTGCCACCACCAATTTAAAATGGGGTAGCAAACTAGAAAAACTAATGCCACCAGTTTCAAGTGTGCCGTTTTTCTGTGATTGGTGGGAAATGTGTCAATATGTCAGTAATTGCTACAAATGAAATCGAAACATGAAATTTTAACCACATTAAAATGTGAGGACTGAACCAGATGATGATTACAAAATATGCACATATCGGCAACTTTTATTGCTCACAGTAAAATGAACTTTAACAATATTAGTAGATAAATTGTGTTGCTCTAATAGTACAATTGTTTATTATTTTGACATTTGTATGCTTTCAAATTTTATTCTGATAAGTTTTACATTGATGAATGACATGAAGTTGATATTTAATTTGAATTTTTTGATCCTACTTAATTGGATTATTAAATTGTACTATATTATTTAACATGTTTTGATTTACGAGACTGGAATTGTGTAATTGTACCATTTTCTTGGAAAATAATTCTAATTCTAATTCTGAATCAATAATTGTTGGATAAAATAAATATTAGAAACATTCTATCATGGTCATAAAGTTACAAACAGTTGGATGGGAAACATAAAAATGACGTGCTGGCGATAGTACAGCCATAACCAAAAGGCTATTTCATATAGACTTGCGCTAAACTTAAAATCATGTGCATCATCATCATCCTGCTTGCCTTGTCTCATTCTCTGTCGGGTTCGGCTACCTTACCTAGGGGATTTGATGTGGAACCAAGTTTTACCACACAGCGACTGCCATCTGACCTTTTCAACGGCCCGAATCCTAGGTTAAGTCACACTCAAATATCAACGTCCAACCGATTTCAACATCGGAATCACAAGTTATATGGACTTTTTATTATCACTGTGCCCACGCTGTACCTACACACAAAACAACAACATACGTCAAAGGCAGCTGAAATGAAGTTTTACTGGATTTTGTAGGTTATCCGCCGAATTTGTAGGTATTCAACCAAAAGGTTACCTGCCTATTTCCCGCGGGAGCGGTCCTAGTGCTGGAATTATCAGGCCTTTGATGTATAAAACGAGTTTTGCTTACTTTGCCTACATACAGTTATATGGACCAATGACTTAAGTCTCACATTCAACGTCCAACCAAGCGCAAAAATGACACTGCGCTAACGGATCCGTCTGTCAAATCCATACTAGAAACGTCACTCTCCATACAAAAACCGCTTTCGACGGATGTCTCAACGCGCAACCGCTGTGTTGCTTGACGACGCATCCGTTAGCGCAGTGCTAGCATTGCGTCGTGCCAAACGACGTCATTTTGCCTGACATTTTGATCGTGCGTCGTGCGCTGTCACTGCGTTATTTTAGCGTCCGTTTGACGGACGTCAGAAATGCGCTGCGTTGGACGTTAAGTGTGAAAGAGGCTTAGACGAAAACGGTCGGCTCTATCGTATAATGCGCCCTAGGGGAGATCTGTGTCCAGCAGTGGATTGCTTTGAAATGATGTTTCATGGTTAAATTGTTTATACTAAAGTGAGTGTGAGCGCGGCGACCGCGGCGTGGACGTATAGGCACGCACGACTCTCCGCCCAACGAAGAACCACCAATTGGTTTGAAACGTCGCGGAAACACACCAACATGACAAGTATCTGGAAGATTAGTTTTTACATGTTTCATGGTATTTAAGTAGTTGCTTTTTTTTTGCCTACATTTTCGTGTTAGATTAGATACCCAGTAGGAATTATCTCACTATTCGCAATTCTTCAAGCTCCCGTAGCCGACATGGAAGTCTCTTAACAGACTCCGGACCCAAGTCGGGACAATTTATGTCGATGGGGTTACAGCACGAACAACGAGTGTGTCTGTGGTGCCTCCCCACAAACGATGGCACATCTATTACTGCCCTGCGTGCTCTCCATCATGCACGCTAGAGGATCTTTACGACGCTACTGACGCTGCAGTGCGTCTGGCTGAGTTCTGGTCAGAATTAATATAATAACGCCAAAGCCGATCGACACGACAAAAAAAAATCTTCAAGTTACCTGTAGGTAATATTTAGACATTGGTTGTCTATGCACAACAGCCTCAATGTCACATGAATATTCTTAAGTAAGTATATTTACATATCATCACCAATTTTTGCACTTTGGCTTTTATATTATACATTTGTAGTTTTAAGTCTTTTGTAAAATTATGGGTCCCGTAGTGCCTGCAAAAAAACTTTATTTATTTATTTATTTTATTTTTATAAAGTATTTATGAGATCAAAAAGAACTAGTACCTAGGACACAGAATAAATAATAGTTACCTCGATATAGAAAAGTCTCTCAATTGTATACTTTGATGTACTTCAAGTACAGTGTTGTCATGTTTATCCAGTAAAAATTGTTATGGCCTTGGTAGTTATCAGAAAATCTCTATGCATTATATTACACCATTAGATTGATATTTGCTATTTATACAGTTGAGTTTCAAAGGAGTATGTTTTCTAGAAACACGTTTGATCGATGGAAATGATTACTGAAACCGACTTTTATTCGTTTCTCTCATAAGGTGATTCCATTTGCCTTTTTCGGTCCGGTCCTTTCTATACAGTTTTTCTAAGCCCTACTTCGACCAAAAATAAATCGCTACTAAACGCATCACTTCTTACCACACACAGATACACACACAAATCACGCCTTTATCCCTTGCGGAGTAGCAGAGCGTTAACGATCGTAAAATTACGGTCGTAATCGCCACGTCTGACTAGTAATTGAGGGCCCTTTCAGATGGTTTATAATGTTGCTCGAAGGTAATATAGTACATAAAACCCCCACTTGCCTTTTACAACTCCCGGGGAAAGAAAAGGGGTGATGCTATTTTAAACCGGCCTCACGCGGCATCTTCTTAGCTTACCTTCTTACCTATTCAATCTAATGCCTGTTTGACTTACTTGCTGCTCGATTTATTTTGTTGTAAAATCTTATTATAGCTTAAACCTAGCTACACACGCTGTAAAGAAGAGTAATTTCCTTTCAAGGGATGAACCACCCCACGAAACTGAACAACTTTCCCCAAGGAACATAAGTCGCAATATAAAAAAAACCCCTACAAAATTTACCTACCAACCGACTGATTACTTTGTGTCAAATTTCGACCGATGTTCCTCGGGAAAAGTTGTTCAGTTTCATGGGCTGGTTCATCCCTTGAAATGAAGTTATTACTTTTCCTAACAACCTGTATAGAGAATTTAATCGCCCTCTATGCCAATCATGCAAATCGTTGAAACCATATCCGAGATTCTGATTGTAAATAAATATGTATTAAAAAAAAAATAGAGTACTATATTTTAAAACATGTAGGTACCTAATTAAATTAAATTTGCGTTCATAAAACCACAGAGAGACAAATAAAGTAAACCGTAACGAAATTGAAAACACTTTTTATTTAGCTAGCCTCTGAAATATAATGATTCTTGTTAAACTCATGAATTTAATTAAGGTTTTATTGACTTTAATAATTGACTTGATTTTCATGCCAAAACTTTCCACCGTAACTTTCTCTTCAGAACAAATTACGTTCTTTCTTAAAAATTTGCTTCCAAATTGTTGCTAGGTATAAGGTTGACAAAAGGTACACCGAAAAAGTAAGTATACTAAGGAAATAAAGTAATCTAAGACTGAAAAGAAAAATTTGCTAAACTGAATCTACGGGCCTCAAGTTTGTTTTTTTTTTAAGATTGAAAATACTCCACTGTTTTCGGTGGAGTACTTTCAATCTTCCCTCTTACGAGAGCATGACCTCCTGGCTGACACGAAATGACACATTCTGACTTTTCGGCCGTTTACGCTCTGCCTACCCCGCATGTATGTGTTTTTAGGCTATAAGTATGAACACTAAAAAGTGGGCAAGTTTATTCAATTTAATTTAGTGGTTACTTATTTAAATATGATTGCACATCAAAGATTTATTAGGGTCAGCCAAGAAAGGAGATTGTATTCTTTTACTATCAGTAAACAAATAAGTTCATACGCTGAAAATAGGGTGTTTTATTAGTGAAACTAAACAAGTTTTCTCTGTGAATATAATTTCATAGTATGAAAAATTGTATCTGTCATGTACTAAGGCTATATTTGGCCACCTGAGTCGCGTTTACACTAGGTTTATAAAATTGTTAATTTATGACCATCAAAAAGCTGAATGTAAAATTTACTACTTTGAAAAAATAATTTGAATTTTGAATTTATTCTACATATATTTTTGCATCGGAGGACGAACATTTCTTTTGTTCGGATTTCAGTCTTTGTTCCCACGTAGTTTCCCAAGTAGGACTCATTCTAAAAATATAAGTACTGAGTTTTGAATAACCTCATAATAATATTAAATAGGTATAATAAGTAAGTATAAAATTGCGCTAAGAACTTATACAATCAATCCATTTCTTGGTGAATCGGTCAGTAGGGCGCCTGCTATATCGATTGGCATCATATTGATCGTATTATTACTAAATTATTAGTTCCTATTGGCGCTTGGCTTAGCTGCCTTTCTAAGTTTTATTTATACCCTCAAGCAGAATGTTCCTTCATAAATTTAAACTTGGGTACGTCCAAGGTAGGTCAGTTATTTTAATTGTATTTATGTTCGTTTTCTACTTACTGTAAAATCTCATAAAAAAAGGTGTCACACTGCTCTCCGTCAAATATGTTTAGAAAGTCGTAGGAAATAACCTCGACTAGAAGAAAATGTGGGTTTCACTGGGTTTCCATTTCGATTCTTATGTTGTCGATATACCTTTATTTCGCACGAAGCGATTTGCTTCAACCTTCATCATGCGAGCAGCTAAGGAATGGAATGCCCTGCCGGCGGATCTGTTTCCTGAACATTACAATTTAGGCCTTTTCAAGGCAAAAGTGAATAGGCATTATCTAGGCAAGCATGTTCCATCATCGTCTGCATCGTCACTTACCATCAGGTGAGATAGTAGACGAATACGGGTATATTTTATATATAATAAATACAAATACCCGAAACAGAAGTTGGTAATGACGAGAAGCACTTTGGGTCTCACGACCCAAGCAATGATTGCTATATACCATTATGATGATGGTGACTAACGAAGGAAAGGGATTTTTAAATGCAAAGCCGCTGACAAGATTATTTTTCATTTCTGGCTACTTCTACAGCCGCAAAAGTCCTCTGCGGGACATGGACCTTCTCCGATTATGGGGTATTTCCATACTCAGGCAAGCAGATATAGTAGATATTCACAGCCAACGCTCCTTCCCGTTCCCTAGATTCATCACTTAGTCGCCTTTTGCAACAACCACAGGTAGAAATAGGATGTTATTTTAGGCCGGCAACACGTAGCTGTGCTTTGTGATCCCGGCTTAGAATAGCATCACCCCACATCCTTCCCGCGGGTGTCCTAAGCGACTAAGGGACTCGATGGTATTGGTGTATTACATTTTTTAGGCTACAGGCTGACAACCTGTCACTAAAGTAATACGCATGTTTTCTGAAACTACCTTGGAAAACAATCCTCAAAAATGCCTGACGTGGTGATAGCGACCGTATCCTTACAGCCGTTAACGTTCTGCCTACCCCATAAGGTTATTACATAGCTCATTTATGCCTACTGTCGTTCTTTCAGACAATCCAGCGGCACTGGAATGACCGCTCACACTTCTCCAGCTGTTCCTGAAAATGATCCCTTGCACCTGGCCCACTACGTTGTTCTTCCTTATATGGTAAGGCTGTCAACATTTATACTATTAGTAAAAGTAGACATGCTGAAAAACCTAGTTCTAGACCTGGGATAGTGTATTGAGCAGGTGAGCTGTAGAGTGTAGTAAGGAGGTGCTAGAGTGGCTTTCTTAGGGCTGGTACCAGATGAAAGGGTCATATCGAAACCTGGGATGGTGCTACTGAGCAGGTGAGTACTAGAGTGAAGTAGGAAGGAACCATAGAGTACTAGAGTGGAGTAGGAAGGTGTTCGAGTGGCCACCTTAGGGCTGGTACCAGCTAAAAGAGTCATATCTAAACCTGGGATGGTGCTACTGAACAGGTGAGTACTAGAGTGAAGTAGGAAGGAACCATAGAGTACTAGAGTGGAGTAGGAAGGTGTTCGAGTGGCCACCTCAGGGCTGGTACCAGCTAAAAGAGTCATATCTAATCCTGGGATTGTGCTATTGAGGAGATGAGCTCTAAAGTGAAGTAGGAAGGTACGAGGATGGAGTAGGAACGTGTTATAGTGACCTCCTTAGAACTGGTATCAGCTGAAAGGGTCATAACAAAAAAAAAAACAAAATATAGTATGATCCCTGTGACGTTTGTGACCTTGGAGCATGTCATAGAATTTGCTCGAAAGTCACAAACGTCACAGAGATCACCTATATTTTACAGACTATAGACCTATTTTTGTACTACTGATCAGTTGAGCTCATTTTTATGAATATGCACATACTATTATAGTGGCTAAGCGATAAAAACTTTGCAGACCGTTTTCCAAAAAATCATTAAACCAATTTGTTTAGGCCTTCGCTATTAAACTGAAGTCTAAAAATCTATTCTAAAGCCGAAGTCTGACCTGAAGGTCATGTTGACCGATGGTATATGTACCTTCTGAATATACAGGGTGTAAAAACACGGGTACAATAGATAAGCACGTGTTTACAAGGTTATGAGGAAATTATACATAACCTCTAGTTGCGTGCGTGTCTCAGGCATATGGCTTTATTATACGGTTTTTAGGCCCTATTTGGCGGATTGCACACTTGATGCACGACGGAGCGCTAAAATATCGCAGCGGTCTGTCAGATCTATACTAGACACGTCACTCCCCATACTATAACCGCACTCGACGGACGACACTGTGATGGCGCTGCATCGACAGCGGTAGAGCGGTTTTAGTATGGGGATTGGGGATGTTTAAGCGCTCCGTCTTGCGTCAAGTATGCGATCCGCCTTACCTGTGCCAAAATATCACCATATTTTTTTAAACTTCTATGTAGTGATTAAGCATATAGAACAATATTTCTACTTTACAATCTAATAACAAATTATGAGACAAATTGACTTCAAACACTACGCATTTTCATACAAACACTAAACCCCTTTTTTACCCCCTTAGGGGTTGAAATTTTAAAAAAACCTTTCTAGTGGATGTTCTTGTGGTAAAATGAAAATGAACCTACTGCCCAAATTTCATGTTTTTAGCTCTAGTAGCTTATTCTTTGCATTGATGAATCACTGAATGAATGTTTTTATAAGTATATTTATTTATTATTTAATAAAAGGAGGATCATTGGAGCATTCAAACAACATAGTTCTTCTTCTTTTCGTGTGGGACACCGAGTCGTCCAACGACCCGATGAACCCTAGTGTCAGAATTTTTCAACAACGTAGTGTATCGCGGTAAGAACCCAGTTTTAAAATTTAGTAATTATCATTTAGTACCTAGTATTAATTGTTTTTAAATTTATTTTATCCCTATTATAGGGATATTATAAATTTCAAGATATTAATAAAAGATATAATAACTGTGAGGTACAGTCATAACATAAACATACCAAAAAAAAAAATATTCCGTTTGAAAACGTCAACTGTAGTGTAAAATTGTAAGAAAAGTAGAGTTTTAAATGAATTTCGTAAGTAAGTTAATGGAGGTAACATCAAAGATTTTCCTCAAAAGTAATACAATTCTCAAACATACTTGGCCTAACCCGAGCCATTAATTTTCAGTTTGTGGCAGCTTTTTTAAAAAATACATTACTCTGTCACGTACCGACAAGCTAGTAAGCTTTCGTCATTATCCACGTAACGAGTATAAATAAAGTATTAACTATGTTCAGTTCAGTTTGTTTTCGTGCTTCAGCGCCATAGACTAAATAACTGAGTGCGTACTTTTGTCGACTGTTACGCATTTTTACGACCTGAAGTAGATCTAATCAGGGACTAAACAGGCACTTACCCGTTTCCGACGTTTGACCTTCTGGTTGGGTATAAAATAATATTGGTTTGGTACACCTGAAATACTGAGAAGGGTTTTATTGTACCTATGAGATTGTTGAAGCATGGTTGAAACAGACTTGAGTATAGATCAAAGCGAATAGTCTATATTTTGGGTGGTTTGAAAATGATTTTGCGCGCAAGTTGACATAATCGCTCGTAATGAATAGTTAGGCGGATCGCACACTTGACGCCCCGCGGAGCGCTAAAATATCGCAGTGGTCTATCAGATCCATACTAGAAACGTCACTACCCTTACTAAAACCGCACTCGACGGACGACTCTGCCATAGCGCTACGTTGACAGCAGTTGAGTGGTTTTAGTATAGGTATTGACATTTCTAATATGGATATGTTAAACAGCCGCGATATTTTAGCGCTCCGTCGTGCGTCAAGTGTGCGATTCGCCGTACAGTCTATAATTCTGCGAAAGATACAAACAACTTAGTTTCAGAAACGACCAATTAAACCGCTTCTAGTTACAATAAACTAGCTTAAGTTATTAAGTTGAAATAAGTATCGATTCCACATTACCATCTAATATCACGAACTGTGACTTTCAGTTAATAGATTTACGACAAGAATAGAATACAAATTTGGCTATGATTTTATTTATTTTGTAAGGGATAGAGGCTTGTTATGTGTTGTCTATTTATTTTACGCGTGATTTGTCACAATGAAGAGGAAAACTCATAGCAGATGACAGCAGGCGCGAATGTGCCTCAACGCACCAATAAGAAGTAACTGAACTTTGACATTGACACATTTTTGACCAATCACAGAAAAAAGGCACAGTCGAGAATGGCGCGCTTAGTTCTTCAGTTTCCTACGTCATAAAGCGACGGATAAAAAGATGACGGTTACACATAAAATTGTAAATGTGTGTAATGGCGAGGAAACCGTAAATATTGACATGACTGTTTGAATCTATACTTCAGAAAGCCGTTTTTTTTTTAGTTATGGTCCATACGTTTATAGCCCCGAGGCCTTCAAAACTACGCCTGTCGGCTTGGTGGGGAGCACGAGCTTACCCTGAAATAGTTCAGAATGTTGGAGCGCAGCGCTAGAGACTTGTTATGATACAAGCTCTTATTTAAAGCTCAAAATCACAATAATTTGGCAATTTTACTATAAATATCAAATACCACTTCGGTATAATTAGTAAAATCCTTTCTCGCAGTCGAGTTTTCAATCCAAAATTTAAACAGGGTTATTTTTAGTCAGTACCTACTCAAAGTTTGCAGGGAGTTTCTACTCATGATTTTGCACAACTTTTACTATGGGGCCACCTGCGAAATCGCAAAAAAAATTGCGTGCTCCATACATTTTAATATGAACTTTTCTATGGAACACCCAAAATCTTTTACGCGATTTCGCTTTTACAGCCCTATAGTAAAAGTTGTTCAGAATCATGAGTAAAAACACCCTACAACGTTTGAATACTGACTAAAAAATAACCTTTTAGAAATTGTCTCACCTAGGTACTGATAGCATTACTTGAAGCATACATAAAATTCCGAAAAAACTACCGCCTTGACTGCGGAAGGTCAGTACACGAAGGCCTATCTTTCATGGCCTAGGACACAGCCTAGGTCTAGGGTTATCTAAATAGGCTGCCTGACCTTACGATAAGGCACCTATTCGCCGTGTACACGCGACCTTAGCTTCTGGAAAATCAATTAATTTGTTGGGTAGAGATAAAGCGAGTGACAGGGTAGATAAAGGGTTACGAACAAAAGCGTCAATATATAAAGTGATATCAAGTCAAAGTGCTTTTTAAATTCAGTGCAATGAGGGACATTCTAGGGCCACACAAAGGTAATAATGATGATTATATTACCTAATGAATTCAGAGAAAAAAATATACAGGATGTAATAATATTAGCTGCAAATATTTTAAGGGGTGAATCAACCCATGAAACTGAACAACTTTCCCCAAGAAACATAGGTCAAAATAAAAAAAAAATTTGGACCTCCCATACAAAATTACCAACCGACTAAGCGATCAAATTTATATGGGAGGTCCATAAATTTTTTTCATAATTCGACCTATGTTCTTTGGAGAAAGTTGTTCAGTTTCATGGGCTGATTATCTCCTTAAAATACTTGCAGCTAATATTTTTACACCTTATATTTCGTAAAGATGTTTCAGACAAATATTGTTTAATTTTAGGAGTAGAACACGTCCCGAAAATATTTTTACCTAATTATAAATAAAATTCCCTATCTACTCTGGGTAATCTAAGGACTAGGTACCCCTTCAAGAAATAAAGTAAGCTGCTAAGAAACATCTGCATTGCGTAAATACCACTCAAAAGTTGTTATCACATGAGCTTAGATGTTTCGAAGATGTTAACAAGAAAAGATTAGAAGTTAGACTTGTTAAGGGGCTATTGTCCAGAAAATTAGGGACTTTAAAACAAAAAGATAACAAAAGTACGTGAATTTGGAATTCGATTTTCATGTAGGTATGTGATGACACCGCCGTGTGATGCCGGCTTAGAATAGCATCACCCCACATCCTTCCCGAGGGTGACGTAAGAGGCGACTAAGCGACTTGAGAGTATTGCTGTATTACAATTTTTAAGCGACAGGCTGACAACCTGTCACTATAGTGATACACATGTTTTCTGAAACAACCCTAAAAATTTATCCTCGAAAATGTCAGACGTGGCGATAGCAACCGTATTCTTACGGCTATTAACGCTTTGCCTACCCTGCTACGGATAAAGGCGCGATATATGTATGTAGGTATGTGTATTGTGGATATACGAACTTATGAAACACAAGCCCAAAAACACGATTGAAACTTTTCTCGATACAACAAAAATCTATAGATAGGTCTATTAAAAAAACAAAAAGATATGTATCACTCAGCGGAACATATTAGTATAACATCGAAAATGAATTACCACCACACATAAACACAGCTTGACCTTGACCTTGGACTTGGCCTACTTGGCCTTGTTGATTTTGAACATAGCCTCCTAAATTTCATTATTATGTGGGTACTTTTCAAATAACAACCCTTGTAATGTAGACCCGGCGGTTTCGCTACATAGAATAAAGCAAATTCACTTCCCGCGTCTGTTTCTATACAGGGTGTAAGGGTAACTTTGCAGGCGTGCTGAGACCATGAAACTAAACAACTTTTTCTATGGGGGCTATGTTGGGAAACGAAAAAATTTTTTCGAGTTTCCATATAAAATTCCCGATCAGCTGAGTGACTTTGTATGGGAACTCGAAAAAATATTTTCGTTTCCCATCATAGCCGCCATAGAAAAACTTGTTTAGTTTCATGGTCTAATCACGCCTACAAAGTTTTCGTTACACCGTCCCTTATACCCTGTATGTATGTATGCTTAGGTCTTTAAAATTTCACAACTGATTTTGTGTTATTGTGACTGCGACTGTGAGGCAGGTGACGCCAGGTTTCAGGTTCAAATCTCGGTGGGGCATTTACTAAAATATTTATTTATCACTTTGTTAATTTGTTCCCCGTCTGCCGGACATTGCAGGCTTAACACGTTCACGGACAGTAAGTCACCCATGATTGACACAAAAATGTTGTATGTAAAATTGACGACTTCTATAACATCATTGTCATATTACATTCATATCGTACGATTGCACTTGACACTGAATGCTATGCAATTCGAATGCTATAGTAGTACCGTCCAGGATCATGATCTTTTACCACTGTATAGGGCAACGAACGCTATAGCAGTCGACTTGGAGGCATCTGTAACCACAACCAGTCATGTTTACGGTGACATATATTGATATACGTTTTACCAAATATTAAAACTAGTACCTAAACACAATTTCTAATAGATTTAGAGTTGATTAATGAATAGTTGTTTCTACATTGATACATTGATTGATACCTTCCCTATCCTGCTTTTTGACTATTTTGGAGGTGCAAACTGGGCTATTACGTAATACTAAAGTGAAATGGACTGTGTTTATACATATTCCAATCTAAATATTCAAGTAAATAGTCCAAAAACAATAATTACGGTGGTTTGTTTTATGCAACAAAATGGCGTCGGCGCGCGAAAATTACTCGGTATGTACGTGTCAACACTCCTGCGCACATGGCACGGTGATGGCACGCGACTGAGCAAAATCTCATACAAACATGGCTGCTATACCGTTTGTGTGCGAAAACGGGGGGCGCGGGAGACGAGATCATACCGGTTTTTCTATGTGTGCAAAAACTCATTTATATGACAGAGAGCGCTACGAGATGCAGTGAAATATGACAGTTAAATCAGAGCTACACTAATTTACTTAGAACAGCCGCCTTCTTATGCGTTTCTGTCCACAATAAGCAGTCAAAGTTAGGATGCTATAGAAGTCGCGTCCAGATACCAGAGCATAAACGCATTGCATAGCGGTTGTGTCCGTGAACGTGTTAACCACCTGCTTGTCTGAAAAGAAAGATGATTTCGTGCTTCGGAGAGCACGGTAACTTGTAGGTCCCTGTTGCTGTCGATGATTTCATAAACGCCAGTAGGTAACTACACAACCAAAACTACAGTACCGAGGTAACTACGGCCTGCCATTAGTTATAGGCGATCGAAAAAATCTGTCACCAGGGTTCATCAAGTCGGTTCGGTTGAACGACTCGGCGGTCCACACGAAATGAAAAAAAAATCTGGTTCACCCCTTTGAAACATTTCCAGCAATTTTTTGCATCTATGTCATTGCTTCTGATTTGATTTAGTTTGACCCACATCATAATCATTTATGGACCTTCATTGTCAGATATCATGACACGTGCTAGCCCTATTGTTGTAGGGCTTTTAATATACAGAACCACATTCGACCTCTGACCCAGATAAATAAAGGGCTTTGGGCAAAAATACCTATTATAAAGCCCCTGATGGGAATACACTCAATTTTGTGTTGGTCTGACCGAGGTCTCTTTCACACTCAACGTCCAACGCAGCGCAAAAATAACGCTGCGCTAACGGATCCGTCTGTCAAATCCATACCAGAAACGTCACCATACAAAAGCCGCTCTCGACGGATGTCCCACCCACGCTGCGTTGCTTGACGTCGCATCCGTTAGCTGCAGCGCTAGCGCTGCGTCGAGCCAAAGGACGTCATTTTGCCTCGCATTTTTATCGTGCGTCATGTGCTGTCACTGCGTTGGTTCAGCGTTATTTTAGCGTCCGTTTGATGGATGCCAGAAATGCGCTGCGTTGGACGTTGAGTGTGAAAGAGGCATTGTCTTGTCCTTCCAATATTACTCGACTAGGAACTTGATTTCTAAAACGTTCGTTTTCTTTTCATGCGAAAATCTGCTACTTATTATGCTCGTATCTCACGTTCTACTTTATTTGCCGGTTCCCACATACCCTAAAAAAGTCACTCATTTTTTACTATAAAAACATCTAGTAAAAGAAGTTTTAAAACGTTTGGCTAGACCAGTCATTTTGGACTTTCGTGCTTCTTCTTCTTATATTTAAGAGCTCATTGCTCTTGTCGGTGGAGCATCCGCCAGCTGTTTCTATCCTCTGCCTTCTCCTTGACCTCCCTATAACGAACCTATCAGAAATTGAGCTCTAGAAATTGGTATAATTTTGGCTAAAGCTTATGTTAACTATTATGAAATGAAATTATTTGATGAAATCTCTGACGAGCCGCTACCAAGCAAGCAAGAATAACGATGAACCCGCACTAATTTGTGGTTGTAAATAGAGCTACTGGTATCCACTGGAAGACGATAATGGGAGGCCTTTTTTACATTACGCTAACATAACGTTGAACTAACTCAGAGACAGCGCACGACGTACGATCAAAATGTCAGGCAAAATTACGTCGTTTGCGCTACCAGATGCGTCCTCAACCAACGCAGCGGCTGTGCGATGGGACATCCGCCGAGAGCGGTTTTTTTACGGGAAATGACGTTTCTAATATGGGTTTGACAGACGACTCCGTTAGCGCAGCGTTGCTGTAGCCTTTTTTAATGTGGTCTGATGCGATGCCAGTTCGCAATTATGTGGCGGCTCTAGTAGGTGCCTACTTGATTTAAAATTTAGGAGGATCGCCCACTTAACGCGCTACCGATCGCTAATAAATCGCAGCGGTCCGTCATAACCGAACTAGAAATGTCAACCCCCATACTAAAACCGCTCAACCGCTGTCAACGCAGCGCTATCGCAGTGTCGTTTTAGTATGGGGAGTGATGTTTCTAGTGTACATCTGACAGACCGCTGCGATATTTTAGCGCTCTGTCGTGCACCAAGTGTGCGATCCGTCTTCTTTTTGTACTAATAAAATTGAGAATGACTATTAATTAATTACACTCAGCAATTTGTACCTGGCCAATAAGTAAAACTTAATTTTCCATGGTACAATTTCTGTTTCTTGTTACTAACAAATTAATTTTATTTCATTATCTAGACTCCTATTTAACTTCTAAATTATATTTAGAGAAGCACTGTAAATATAAATATGGTAAATAATATATCACGCCTTTATCCCTTGCGGGGTAGGCAGAGCGTTAACAGGCCAGAAGAATACGGCCAATATAGCTACGTCTGACATTTTTAAGGATTGTTTTCCAAGGTTGTTTCAGAAAACATGAGTATCACTATAGTGGCAGGTTGTCAGCCTGTCGCCTATAAATTTTTATACACGAATTTTATATCGAGTCGAATCCCTTAGTCGCCTCTTACGACACCCACGGGAAGGATGTAGGGTGATGCTATTCTAACCCGGCATCACACGGCACAGTTGAACACAGTTTAATTTTAACGCAAAACTTACATTTATCACGACTATGTCTAATGATTAATTAAGGTTCAGGCGGGATATTACGTGTTCTCAATTTGTAACCACAAAGCTCACTAATGTAAAATAATTGTCTTTCAGCATAATATATCAAAATATTAATTAAGAATGTTGTTTGTAGTAATTTCTCTGTAATTTGAGTTGGTGTCAGCACCAAACTGAGCTACCTTCTAGACTACAAAAAGCGAAATGTAAAATTTACTACTTTGAATACATAATATTATTTGATTTGATTTGACTAGAAGACATATTTCGCTCTGCTGCAACAATAAAGCCGTGTGATGTCGGCTTAGAATAGCATCACCCCACATCCTTCCCGCGTGTGTTTAAGAGGCGACTAAGGGACTCGAGAGTCCATACTCTATTACAATTTTTAGGCGACAGGCTGACAACCTGTCACTGTAGTGATACCCGTGTTTTCTGAAACAACCTTGGAAAACAATCCTCAAAAATGTTCGACGTGGCGATAGTGACCGTATTCTTCCGGCCGTTAACGCCCCCCAAGGGATAAAGGCGTGATATATGTATGTATGTATGTATGCAACAACAATAGTGGACTGTTGTGCCTGCTAAAGTTAAAGTAGTATGCCGTAAATGCAACTAGAAGGGTAAAGAAAAAGATAATATCTACATACATATATAAACCACGCCTCTTTCCCAATGGGGTAGGCAGAGACTTTTTCCTTCCACTTGCTACGATCCTGGCATACTTTTTTCGCTTCTTCTACATTCATTAGTCTTTTCATGCACGCTCGTCGGTTTAGGGTACTTTTGACATGACCTTTCTTTAAAAAATGAGGAAATGCCTTTTGCACTCTCTTCAACAATATATAAAAAGTTTCATCTGGTCTCCACACAATAGAGATCAACTTGGTCATACTTCTAACCAAGCACATAAATAAAATACTTCCAACCTTCGGGTTTAGGAAGTCCTTCGCGTTACGCACAATAAAACCAAATCACCTCTAACATGATTTAGTAAGGGAAGTAGGTAAAACAATTTTTGTCGCAATTCAACTTGTATCTTACAAATATTATAAATCTGAAAGTTTGTGTGCTTATTTACTCCTTCACGCAAAAACTGCTGAAAAAATTTTCATGAAATTTGGCACACGTGTCGAAAGAAACTTGGATTAACACATAAAATTGTTTTTATACCGAAAAAATGTTCTTCTGGGACGCTATGGGCTGAAAACCGACATCCACACGGAGCCACAGGCACCTCCTAGTGTTTCATAAAGATGTTGTTTGAATAGTAGCTTGCGTACCTAGTAAAAGAAGAGCAGTATTTTTTTAACACTCAGTATTGTATACCGGGTGTGATGGCAGGTGTACCGGAAACATTATAGGTAAGTAGGTATGATCAGACCACTAAATTGATCAACACTTACTATTATAGAGTAAACTATGTTAGGAATCGAAAAATTTTCGAGTCTTCGTAGAAACCGTTGTATAGGAGCAATTTTTTCTTATTAGCAAAACATAATTATTGCAAAAAAATGCTGCTAATAGGTATTCAAACTTAATCTCTCCATGAAACTGAACAAATTTCTCAAAGAAACATAGGTCGAAATATAAAAACATTTTGGACCTCCCATTCTAAATGTAGCCGCCGACCGAGTCAATTATACGGTAGGTCTTGTCTCTTTAAGATGCGCACTGATTAGAGACTTATCTTGCGGGCGAGAAGCCCTCACAAGTGTCAAATCGTATGGATTTTATTTTAAAAAGGGAATTTTGTCTACAAGTGTAGAGAAAATCGAAGACGCGGTTGCGCATCATAACTGGGCAAATCTTGTTTATATATTTTAGTCTTTATTCCTTGGGAGAGTTGTTCAGTTCCATAGACTGGTTCAGCCTTTACAATATATGCAGTTGTTTTTCACATCATGTTTAGCCTACATTGTCCAGTTTCATGGTACGAGGACGCTTGCAAAGTCTTCGCTACACCGTTTCTTACACTCAATATACAAGGTTATTTTTTAGTCAGCACACAAAATTTTCAGGCTGTTTCTATTCTTGATTCTAAACAAATTCTACTATAGGCAATATATAATAATATGCAAAATCGCAGAAAAAAAACGAGTGCTTGATACATTTTTGCCTATGGAACACCCAAATATTTTTTTGCGATTTCGCAGACGGCCCAATAGTAAAAGTTGTTCAGAATCATGAACAGAAACACCCTACAAGGTTTGTGTACTAATTAAAAATAACCCTATAGTTACAAAAGACGTCTTTATCACAGCCCTGTCGCAAGTGATTCATTACGTAGCCTTCGCCTTGGCCGTCCACCGTATTAATAGTTTCGCCTAGGTTAAGGTAGAAAGGTTAGATAGCATATAATGTTGTGCTATATGAATACAAGATAATGTTCTTTATTTGCTTATAACATCGTTCGTTTTTTGTCATTCGAAAATCTGCCACTTAGGCGCATCGCACACTTAACGCACGACGGACCGCTAAAATATCACGCGGTTTGTCAGATCCATACTAGAAACGACACTCCCCATACTAAAATTGCACTCGACGGACGATTGCGATAGCCTCGACAGCGGTTGAGCACTTTATGCTGTGTGATGCTGGTTAAGAATAGCATCACCCCACATCCTTCCCGCAGGTATCGTAAGAGGCGACTAAGGGACTCGAGAGTATTGGTGTATTACAATTTTTAGGCGACAGGCTGACAACCTGTGTTTTCTGAAACAACCTTGGAAAACAATCCTCAAAAGGGTCTGACGTGGCGATAGTTACCGTATTCTTACGGCCGGTCAAGCTCTGCCTACCCCGCAAAGGGATAAAGGCGTGATATATGTATGTTTGTATAACCCTTGTTGCAAGGATGTTATGTATGGAAACTGAAGCTATCAGATATCCGATATCAAAATATACCAGATATCCGTAACTGTAACCGAAACCGATATAAAAGTTTCGGATAACTTCGGATAAGGGCGGTGCCTCCTCACCCCGTTATGATTGGTTATTTTTGTTCATTGTTTGGTTTATTCTAGTGTTAAAGCTTTACACTTAGTAATATTTCGTTTAATGACACTTTATAAAGATAAAGATATTTTATTTGTCAAACATGAGTAATATAAGGATACAGTTTATGCAATACATTTAAAAAAAAATGTTGTTTCTAGGTAAAATCCGTAACCAAAACTATCCGAAACTTACGGATAATCCGAAATAATTTCATATCCGTATCCGAATCCAGAATTTTACTTTTCCATTATCTATAACCGAAATTTCATACTCGTAACTTCTCTGCTTTGTAGTATGGATCCAACAGACCGCTGCGTTATGAATGCGTTATTTTTGCGCAGCGTTGTGCGCTTAGTATAAGAAACGCCCAAGAGTAACCTCTATAATCTCATCACACTCGTATCTAGATTCACATTAGGAATGGTTATTACCTAATAAATTTTCAATTTTAAGCATGTTAATTTATTCAAGCAATTGCGCCGTCTGAAAACTTTAATTTAAATCTTAAGTTCTATCTTATACCGTTTTTGTGAAATAAGTAAGCAAATATTATCCATGTGCATTTTTTTTGTGTGCAGTATGATGCCGGGTTAGAATAGCATCACCCCATTTCTTTTCCGTGGGTGTCGTAGAAGCCGACTAAAGGACTCGAGGGTTTCATGTGTAATGCAATTTTAGGCGACAAGCTGACAACCTGTCACTATAGTGATACATGACTTACCTGAAACGACCCTGAAATATTGTCAGACGTGGCGATAAAGACAGTAATTTTACGGCCGTTAACGCTCTGCCTACCCCGCCAGGGATATAGGCGTTATTTGTGTGTGTGTGTGTGTGTGTATGTGCAATTTTTTTTATTATTCAGCCTAGATAACTAGCTTTCACTGCTGATATAGAATTGCAAAATCCTCACCGCGGTTTCGACTTTTTTGAGTCTAATCTGCATACTTATTAAAATCAAAATATTTTATATATATTTTTATAATTTCCCGAAAATTTGATGAGTCAAGGTCATAACAATTTAATATCAAAAGGTGCTGTTTGTAGCACTTTTACGAAGTTATTAAAATACCAGTGAAAATTTCGGAATTTAATAAAAGCTGTAAGATTTTATGAGAATTACTTATTATAAACATTAGTACTGACAAATTGTCGTTGGACGACTCGGTGTCCAACCAGAAAAAAAAACTGGGAAATCTAAACAATTTTATAAATAGGTATAAAAATTATTTTCAGCAAATATTTTAAGGGGTAGATCAGCCCATGAAATTGAATAAATTTCCCCAAGAAACACAGGTCAAAATGTGAAAAAATTACCCACCGACCAAGTCCATTTTTATGGAGGGGCCAAAAATTATTTTCATATTTCGATTTATGTATATTTTTTTATATTTCGACCTATATTACTTGGGGAAAGTTGTTTAGTTTTATGAGCTGGTTCGCCCCTTGAAATATTAGCAGCAAATTTTTTTACACCCTGAATATCACTTTGCACAAAATACACGTTTCCAATGCTCGGGAAAAGTGAACATAAAATTTGTCTCAAACGTTTGAAAGCGGACCATTTAGGACAACTGCACACAAGAGACAAAATAGTCTCAGTTTCTCAAATAGGGATGTGCCATTGTCGGTAATATTCTTCAAGTGGGAATATTTCAAAAAGAAACTTCCAAAACGCAGGTTACATTACGTGTCAAAACACATTTTTTTATAATAAAAATGCGACGAATCGCTGACTAATTGTCATATTATTGCATTGGCTACAATAGCCATCTCCGGGCGCATCAGCGCCGATTTGATTAGCAGTCGAAGTAGTCGCCATGGCCGAAATCGGTCTGAGAGATCATCATTATTATTGCAATGTGTGGACAATGGCTTCTGTACCTTTTATTGTTTATCTGGGCTGCTGAATTTCACATATGAGGAGCCTTGAATCTAGAACTAAAAGTCCAGTTCTAGAATTTAGACCGTCAAGTGGCGACAAAAAGCGTCTTTTGGGAACATTCCCACTTGGGAATACTGCCCGTATTACCGACGACGGCACATCCCTGTCTGCCTTGAAACTGTGTTCTGTCAAGTGCCCGGTGTCTCATACTCGTACGTCCGCACGTATTACTTCGAAGCGACGGTAAGTGACTCACTGCAAAGTTTCTTGTCAAATTTACCTTACTTTAAAGGGGCTGTTAGAATGTCGAGTCGTCAGGTTTGTAGAGGCCCGCAAACACAATAATGAAATCCTATACTACTTTTCGGTCCTAGTTCAAAAAAAGGTAAAATTAGGTTTTTTATGATACACAGATACGTTTGAAGTTTAAAGGCTAAATGTGATTTTCCGCGAATTCCTTTTCTTATCAAATTGAGCGTTTTCATACTCTAACGCAGGCTGCTAGCGTATTTTCAAAATTATCACATTTAAATGTGGACTTGTAATGTTTTCTCGCAAATGGAAGAATCATTATAGTATTCTCAGCCAAAACGCCAATTTCTGGTCTTCGTTCACTTGGGAATATTACTCTACCAGAAATTGTATATTTTTGGCTACCGCCATAATGTACTATTTAAGTACTTCTGAATTTGTCTGTCTAACTAATGATTTTCATAAAAATCATAAATAAGTAGGTACGTACAGTACACTTTAAAAAGCTTCTAGATATAATCTTTACATTAAATTTTGGTGAAATTTCCATACTAAAAGTTTAACTAGTCTATTTGGTTAATATTTTTATGATCCTGTAAAATTAACGATGGCGGAGACGGAAGTATCTACTAAAACAATGTCGCTAATGTTTGGCAGTTAAAACTTAGCCTGTGTTCATTAAAATGTTTTATAAAAAATACGAAATTTACCGGCATTGGTATTTTAGGTGGCGGTCGTGCGAATGATGTAAAAGCTTGGCAGTAACAGGAGTAATAGTTTTTTTAGTGCACTTTTTTTGCACTGTCCTTCACAGATTATCCCTTAATCTGAAAAAAAAACATCAATTCTACTAATATTAAAAATGTGAAGTTTGTATGTTTGTTTGTTTGTTTGTTACTAATGGATTTGGTTGTTTTTACCCTGTCATTATTTCTATCTATTTATTCTTGTTGTTATGTTTTTACTCCATCTGTCAAAAATCTAAAGAATATTGTTCATGGCTATAGCTTATTCAATAATCCATAAAATTCATACGCAAGCAAATTATAATAAAAATCTAAATATAGTGACAGAGCGTGCGGGTACAGTGGTAATCGATGCCTGTACCTTGGCCTGAAAGCTGAAAACGGCGAGGAATGTTAATAACGAATTCAATGTTCAGTGCGCAAAATAATTACTTACTGTTTTTTGTTTAAAGACTGGGGCTTATGCTATGGCACTTAAAATCAGATTGTTTGTTTTTGCTACGTCGATTTAAGTCAATTATGCAAGTTTTTGCATCATAATTCAACTATTTGGAGCACAAAGTCAAATATGGAAAAAAAATGAGCCCCTATTATCCGTTTTCAGCCCCATAAATCGATGCCCGCGCTGCATCCCGATGCTGCTCTGGAAGTTAGTTAACTAACTGGAAGAAAAAGGGGGTGCCACAGCGGAAAATTTGCCGGCTTCGCCAATAAAGGAAGCATGACCTGGGACAAAGAACGTCAGGTTGCACTGTAGCTAGTCTTGATCTTCCTTGGCCTCATACGTCTGTGACAGACGATTTGATCAGTGTCTGAGGCAAGAGCATAGACACTGCGCTGCCTGGGACGCCATTATGGAAAACGCAGGGTAGCCCGGACTTACGTCATCCTCTCGTCTCGGTCTCCTTTGCTGATTCAACAGAAACGAGGAGTCAATACGTGCGGAGCCAGGTCGGCTGCAGGAGTCTACCGCACGATATACTTCTGTCACACGTGCCTGAAAGAGACCCCGTTCCGGGATTAGTGTGGAGTTGTCCTTCTCCTGGACCGGTCTTAGGTCTGGCTAATCCCTTGGTTGCCTTTTACGACCCCCAAGAGAAGAGAGGGGGTGGTGCTATTCTACTTTGCTAGCACCACGCGGGAAAGCTTTACACTTGGTAGAACCCAGGAGATGTCAACTTCGTCGCAAACGCAATCCAGCACAATTCTGCTTGAAATTAAGTATTTTAATTACTCTAGGGATTACAGTTATGAAATCCAAGCAAAAACTTCGAAGAGAATTTGCTGAACTATGACAAGTAAAAATTCAAGTAGGTAATTTTTCTTAGTAAAAAGCACTAGAAAGGAAACTTTAAACAAAGCACCTGAAGTATTCGCGTAAGTAAATTTCAGTTTTCAACACCGTTTTGCATATTTTTAAATTCCAACAACAAATAAAAATAGACGACCTTAGTTTAGTCTGTTTCGAAATACTGGGGCAAAGAACAAATTTGAACTCTATATTAATAAAGAGAGTTGGTTACCTGCTCAGTTTCGGTGTTGTAGAGACCAATCAACAGACGATAAAGTGTACATAGTGGCCCGTACAATGTGGAAAATAAATATTTGATTCCCGTATCCGAATCATCCCCATGTTCTGAACTTTACGAGTAAGTTGTACTATTCAAGAAGACAGAATTTAAATATCTCGATAACTACCTAGGAACTTAAATTACGGAACACACACTCACGCATTTGGATGCCCCTGAACTTATATAAATAACCCTTGGTCGTCACTTCTCGTTTAAATTCCTTTTTCATCGCTTTAGAAACAATGTTTAAAATAATTTTTCCATCAATTTGAGATTTTAAGATATTAAAATGTTTTATAAAGCTTTCTTTTCTTGTAATAACACGATTCAAAAAATTATAACATACTGATATGTTCCGCCCGCATGGAAGTCGCTTTTAATCCTGTAGCATCCCACAGGAACATTTTTTCGAGATAACAGCTATCCTATATATTAATCCAAGGTACCCTCTATCTGTGTGCCAAATTTCATGAAAATCGGTTCAGTAGTTTTAGCGTAAAGGAGTAACAAACAAACAAACTTATAAACTTTCATAGTTTATAACATTAGTAGGAATTATTAGCTCAAGAAGCAACCAGTCTGTACAAAACTTCAACTGGGCCGATGACGTCAATGGGTGCTGGTATAATGCCAGCATGCTATGGCGGTGGTAAAATTAGCTCAGTTTTAAGTTAAATAGCGTGTTTTAGCCTATTTGCAAGCTAACAACCTGGCTATATGAAAAATGAAAGTTTTCCGGCTCTAAATACTTTGACTTGAAAAAATTCAACGTCTTTACCTTTGTATAATATTTTCATTTTAGGTGTTGAATTATTTTCTTTTATTACAAATAATTTACCTAACTTTTCGTATTTTAACTGTCTCATACCTATGTGGATATGAGCTGCAAATATTTTAAGAGGTGAATCAACCAATGCATACATACATATATCACGCTTTTATCACTTACGGGGTAGACAGAGCGCTAACGGCCAAAAAATCCATGAAACTGAAAAACTATTTCCCCAAGAAACATAGGTCGAAATACGAGAAAAAATTTTGATCCTACCATAAACATTGACTTGGTCAGTTAGTTATTTTGTTTGGGAGGTCTAACATTTTTTTCATA
Organism: Keiferia lycopersicella; assembly: GCA_029255805.1. Classification (NCBI taxonomy): domain Eukaryota; kingdom Metazoa; phylum Arthropoda; class Insecta; order Lepidoptera; family Gelechiidae; genus Keiferia; species Keiferia lycopersicella. Next base: position 3,669,137 of record JARACZ010000018.1, read on the forward strand.
TTTCGACCTATGTTCCATGGGGAAAGTTGTTCAGTTTCATGTGCTGGTTTGTCCCTTAAAGTATTTTCAGCAAATTTTTAATTCTAGCCGTAAAATAAAAGAAGGCCGAAACATTTCTGTTTCTTAGGGATGAAATCAGTCACTCTTTTTTACTTTATAATGAAACCTAATCTTTTTTATAAATTGACGTTGGCATATTTCGACAAAAGCTGGTACTTACGATTACTTCAGGATATTCAATGGAATACGTTTCTTACCCTAATTACTCTCATCTATTACCACCAGAAGTTATGTTACTACAGGGTGGACGAAAAGTGTGTCCTGGTTTTCATTTTATAATTTTTCGAAAACTAGTAGTACTGAGATGCGGTTGAGGGCTAATTAAATGGAGCTGTAAACAGTAATACAGCGTGTTTTATGTTTTTGTCCACTTAATTTTTAAGGAAAACAAAATGCTCAGAGAGCAGGCGAATTCACTAAATAAAACAAAGCTAACAATTTCAAATTTTCTTGTATTTTTACAATTATTACCTACTCAGAATATAACAATTTTAAAGGGATTTAATTTGTGTTTCTTATTTGATTTTATAATTGCGACGTTCCCGTTATGTTACCTACTTTTTGTTATTATTTGTTATTCTATTTACCTATTGACATATTTTTAATCTATTTCACACTTGTTATTAATTTTTTAGTTAGAAATTGTTTTTAATTTGTTAATCTTACCTATATTTTATTTTAATTTTTTGATGTTTGTATTATCCTTTGACATTTTTATTTTATGTAATGATAACTATGAATTTGATAATGCAAAATAAACTAATCTAATCTAATCATGAATGGCCATACATCACGTTTCAAGAAATCGAACATTCAAACCCCGGACGTTCTTTAAGTCCACCCTGTATACTCATTTTTCAGAGCGGACCGGACTTAGAAAAATGTTATTTATTCACCAGAGACGGTATGGACTCAGGACAAATGACGTACCTTCGGGAATTGAAGGTTTTCTTGAGATTGGAAGGTCTTGAGCAAGATAAATACAAGTATTTGTCAACTACTTAGCATAAAGAAACCTAAAAGATCAAGGCGGAGAATTTTTGCCTGAGTAACAAGAATTTCATTACTTGTAGATTTGTAGCTTTTTATCCCAAATAGGACTGTTTAAACGTCTCAAAGTTTTATCGTGTTTTCGAATAAAAGTAAAGTAAAATACAATACCAGTGAATAAAGTCATAAAAATGTAAGGTAACGTATACATTCTTCGAAACGTCCATATTGATTGCACGAAATTTGAACAAACAATTTTCTTTTCTATTTCAACGAGTTTCTAGGTGTACATACATTTTCCCTGGTAACAATATAATATCATTGCATATTCCATTTATTCACAAGAAAAGTCTCACAGTCCAATGCATTTCTTTAAATGGTAATTTAGCCATTCGTATGCCAACTTCGACTTTTCATCTAGTTATGTAACCATGAATGCGGTTTTCTGAAGCGTTAAGGGGTACGCCATACGCACCGCACCATATTGCGATGCGTTTCCGCACAATATATGACAATATATGACAGCCGTGTTTTGCCGTGTGATGCCTGATGAAAATAACATCGCCCCATTTACTTTCTGCGGGCCTAAACAGTGACTAAGAGACTCGAGTGTTTTATGTGGTATTACAGATTTAGGCGATAGGCCGATTGTCCGTAAGTAAGATGGTTCCGTGTTTCGGATGGCACGTTAAGCCGTAGGTCTCGGGTGCTGTCTATGATGTCTTAGACGGCGGTCGTTACACAACCATGTCAGAAGCCTGCTACTTGTAGAAGGCGGTTGAAAAATTCTGACACTAGGATTCATCGAGTCGTTGGACGACTCGGTGTCCCACACGAAGAGAGAGAGAGGGCTGACAAACTATCTCAATAGCTACACATTACAGATCGTTCTGAAACGACCTTCAAATAATATTTGTCAGACGAGGCGATATCGCCCGTTATTTTTTCTGGGGACAAACGTGTGGAATTGTATTTGTGTGTGTGTGTGTGTGTCTCTTTTATCAAAAAGTCGGGTCTAGCAAACATCGGAAATATGAACATGACAACGTCTTATAATTCGATGGAGCTGGCTGCACGCACTAAACATGATGAATCATGCGGTGTTACCTCACTTTGATCTGAGGTGTTCCATTAAAGGCTTGAAGTGCAAACGAGAGGGTGGAACGAGCGACAAAGAGGCACAATCAGCCTCCGCTTTCGGCAGCGTATATCTATTAAGTAGACAAATAAAATTAAAATCTGTCTTTTTAAAAATGCTACCATTACATAAGTATTTTCTTATCACGTTGTCACATTCAACTATCATCAGTAAACCGATTTATTTTACAGCGCGTATGTGAACCGTCTAACAACTTTGTGAATAAATCAACTTGCATTAAGTTTGCAGTATAGAAACTAGTATAAAATTCATTAAAATTCAGAAGACCGGCCACAAAAGTCGACGGCCAATATGTATACTTTATAATACCATGCTGCGATCGTTTTTAAACATTCTTATGAAAGTTTTAATGCTATCGATAAATTTTGAACGACATTCTTTCGTGTTTCAATAGGTACCTTCATTTGAGAACTTATACAGAGTGTTAACTACATAGGATGGGGTTGCTCGTTGGTATTTCATCATGGCGGGTCGTGTGTTGGTTATAATTTGATATTTCTTGTTCATTTGAGTGTTTGGTGAATAATTCTGATAGTGTATTAAGCAACAAACTATTCTGAAAGTGTTCATTAAATAGGAAATTGTAATTAATGCATATATTCGGCATTGTGCAATAGTGACGAGCGGTCTCCACGAGGTGCAGAAAATTTTACTATCGAGTTTTTTGTACTACATAATTTTGCGTAACACAGCCCCTAGTCGTCAGACTAGGAGCACTGTGTTGTGGACTCTCCCTCGGCGTAATGCCACTTAACTTTACATCACTCTAACCTTACCGACGACCTGACTACTTTGACATTGGCAAAATACGTCTCCACCCATGAGATGTGACGCCAGATTAAAAAAAAAAAAAAACTACATAGGATGAATTTGCCAAAGCACCTAAAAACAAAGTCAAATATCAAAGAAAATAATGAATAAATGAACCCCTTATTATTGGGCAGGTATCATAATAATAATTTTTGAGGACACCATTTATACATCCCTTGTTTTTTCGAAAAGAAAACAGTCCCTTCAAAATTCATCCGTTAGTCGCCTTTTACCTACACCCTCGGGTAGTAATGGGGTGATGCTATTCAAAGCCGGGACCACTCAATATACCTAGAAATGCTTTTCCGAATAATTATTATATTTGTTTCAGGCTGTGCAATGACGTTGTGTCCAAGAGAAATCATACTCTCAAGCCGCGCGTAGTCCTACCTGAGAGCTACGTGAAAGGTATTTATTTATTTAACCGTTTGTAGTACACAATAAAATACAAAGAAAGCAGCAGATGGAACAATAGACAACAGCTCAGCTTATTTCTAAAAATAAATCTCTTCCAGCAGACCTAGGGTAGTGAGATGGCATAAAGTGAGGCAATTGACGTGTACAACATGTGCCTTTTTTCTAGATTTTCTTTATAAATAGGGTTAATTTCGCCGGTGGTAATCTAGTCTATAAAAGAAAGTTAATAAAAAGAAACCTAAAACTTTTGGCAACTAATGATAAATGTTAGTACAAAATGAATTTTTAAGTACTCAAGTAATTAGAGCACGTGCATTATACCAAGAACAATTAATTTTTCGAATGTATGAATGACTAGGTCTATATTTTGTACTTAATGTAATATATTTATGGCCGTATGTGCGTTGAACCGCGTCAACAGCGGTTTCAGTTTGGGTGATAGATGACGTTTCTAGTATTGATCTAGCAGATGCATGCGTTAAAATAACGCTGCGTGGTGCGTCAAATGTGAGAACGGCTTCTACTAGCTTTAAGAAATGACAATCAATTTGAATTAATACGTAACAAAAAATTAAGAATATTTCTGTATGACCTAAAAATCTTTGAAGAAAAAATCCAATCAAGGGCTATTTTTTATCTGTGTCAATCTCGAAAGCAATCAGAAATTCCCATTTCGATAGAAAAAAGTCGAAATCGATCCTCACCTATTGATGGTTGTTTGACGTTGGATAACTTGTGTGGGTCTAAAAAATATAATTATAGGGTTTCATTTAATTAAGTACAAAATATTTAAAGAATAATTTTTTCCAAACATGAATATTGTGTTTTACGTAGTCTCATACAAAATGCAACAGCCGACCGAATAACTATAGGGTGTAAGCGACGGTTAACTTTGCAGGCGTGAACAGACCATTCAACTGAAGAATTTTTTCTATGTCGTTCCTCAAACACTGATTAAATTGTCTGTCACAGTCGTATGAGGCCAATGATCATTAAGACACATGAAGCTGCCTAGTCCCTTAGTCGCATCTTATAACACGCGCGGGAAAGAATGCTATTCTAAGCCGGCATCATACGTCACATGATTTCTTTTATACGATAGGTTTTTCCGGTCTAGTATTTATTCAAATCGCATTCGTGAAAATTTACTAATCTTTTTTTTTGTATGCTTCGTATGCTATTAGTCACAACAGTCCACGGCTGGACGTGGGCCTCCCCAAATTGGAGGGTATTGTCATACTCGCCACGCTTGGCATGTGGAGTGGCGAGCGCAGCGTAAGATTTTGTAGACATTCACAGGAAACGATGCTGCCCCGTTCCCTGGATTCATTCCTTAGTCGCTTTTTACGACTCCCACAGGTAGAAATGGGATGATGCCATTCCAAGCCAGCATCACATGGCAATGCTTCGTATATAAGCTATTTTTTTTTTTCGCGCGGGGGCACCGAGTCGTCCAACGACCCGATGAACCCTAGTATCAGAATTTTTCAACCGCCTACTACAAGTAGCAGGCTTCTGACAGGGTTGTGTAACGACCGCCGTCTAAGTGATCATAGACAGCAACCGAGACCTACGGCTTAACGTGCCATCCGAAACACGTATATAAGCTATAAGTGTTTACTAACTTTTGATCTATGTCGTAAGTATAAGGCGTAGGTGTTCGTTATTCATAAACATAGGGAAAACTTTTATATACAGGGTGTAAAAAAAAAATGCTGCAAACATTTTAAGGGCTGCACCAGCCCATGAAACTGAACAACTTTCCCCAAGGAACAATATGAAAAAAAAAACAACCGATCAAGTTAATTAGTATGGGAGATCAAAAAAATTCTCTCATAGGTATTTCGTACATATACCTCATATACCTATGTTTCTAGGGGAAAGTTGTTCGGTTTCATGGGCTGATTCACCCCTTAAAATATTTGCAGCTAACATTTTACACCTTATATTTTGCACGTGTAATAATGTATTGTTGATATTTGTTTAGCGGCTTTACCTTGTTCTGTGCCGTTTACTTTATATTTTGGTATAACATATTCGTATTGCGAAAACAATAATACTTTCTTTTGTTTCTCTTATCTAAGGAAACAAAAATAGAAAGTTAATAATTTTAATGTGAGTGAAACTCATAACAATTAATTTATGGTTTCTATATTGTTGAAATATCGTAATTCGAACAAAAATTAACAAACCACATCAAATGTTTTGATTTATCTATTTCACTGTTCCGTAGGAAAGGCTAAGAAAGTAATCTATAATGTCTACATACGGTTTTCCCCAAGTAACATGGTTCATAACATGAAAACAAAACTTTTGGAACGCCCGGCAGAGCGTTAACGGCCGTAAAATACAGTCGATATCGCCACGTCTGACAAATATTGAGAGCTCTTTCAGATGATTCGTGTATCACGTAGTGACAGGTTTTCAGCCTGTCGCCTAAAATTGCAATACACATCGAGCCTCAAATCCCTTAGTCGCCTCTTACGACACCCACGGGAGAGACATGGGGTGATGCTATTTTATGCCGGTATCACACGGCATTTGGACTTTCCATACAAAATAACCGACCGACCAAGTCTACTTGTACGGAAGATGAATTTTTTTTTGCATATTTCGACCTTTTGTTTCTAGGGGAAAGTTTTCAGTTTTATGGGCTGGTTCACCCCTTGAAATATTTGCAGCAATTTTTTAACACCCTATATAATTCTCGTATTTTTCAGAAATGCGCCCTCCGGCCAGGAAGGGACAGCCTGTCATTGTGGAGTTTAGCATTTACGTGGTCGACGTCAACTCCATCAACGTTGAAGATATGGATTTCAGGTAACTGTTATTGGGTTCCCGACTGCTTCAAACGCTGTTTGACAGACGCATCCGTTAACGCAGGTTCATATGTTGGACCTTACATTTCATTAAGTGCAATTATTATTAAGGTAGATATGTTCTACTCATTAAACTGGATAAGTTTTGTATGGATCACTTTTTTATAATTATTAGGACCATACAAAAGTGTTCAAAACATGGGTCACTTTGTATGGGAGGTATTTTTTTATATTTCGTAAAAATGTTCCTTACAAAAGTGATTCACTTATATGAGTAGAACATACTCTGGAAATATATAATTTGTATATAACGTAGACAAGTAAAATATAAGGTGAAAAATATGAGGTGTAAAATATTAGCTGCAAATACTTTAAGGGGTGAATCAGCCAATGAAACTAAATAACTTTCCCCAAGGAACATAGGTCAAAAAAAAATTTGGTCCTTTCATACAAATTGACTTGGTCGGTCGTCAGTAGTTTTGTATGGGAGGTCCAAAATTTTTGTCACATTTCGGCCTATGCTCCATGGGGAAAGTTGTCCAGTTTCAGGGGCTGGTTCACCCCTTAAAATGTTTGCATCTAATATTTTTATACCCTGTTTTTTTCACGCGCTGCTGGATAACTTAATAATCTTAATAATGAGGTGTCATTAGATTCGTCTCCGCAGCGCAAGTGACACTAACCTTACCTTGCCAGCCGCAACAGTCCACTGCTGGATCTGGGCTTTCCCCTAATTGGGAATTGCCATACTCACCATGCTCACCAAACTCTTTAGTCGCAAAAACAGACATCAGTCTTATAAAAAAAAACAATTAACTATGGTTTCACATCAAGCGAAATCGACTGAAGGTAACCCAAAGAGAATTAAATAAATGGAAGGTGTTGTACGTGCCTAGAGTATAGCCTCCTGGGGCCCAGGATATTTTTTGTTATCAATATAAACAAAAGCTGATTTAATCGTCTGTAATTATTATTATAATATCCCAAAAAATATTTAAAAAAATCCAAGTTGCCTAATTTTGTTTTTCTGAATGTAATATATATTAAACATCGGGACTTAGTACTTAGTGTTATAAGAGTAATATATTTAAGACATTACAATATTCTTAATTTTTTTGCAATTTAATGTAAGTTTAACTATTATTTTCGGTGGAATATAAAAATAACACAGTAATCTTTATTACAAAAAATGTTTTATTAGGTTATTTAGAAATTTAAATCACAGTCACTTTAATCCCCACAGGGTTTGGTTTCCCGGGACAAAATTGACATATTCCACATTGACCGCTAAATCGGATTATCATCTCTCGTCAATACTGATGTTGTCTTCTCTTGGTTGACTATGACAACCTTGTAATACGGCATTGAAAAGTGGAGCCACTTTCCAAATCCTGTTGGTTTTATCTTGGGTAGTAACTTCGGGGTTGTAAACCACCTTTAAATTTGCCTGAATAGAGAAGAAACGGCTTCGAGTCATAGCATCTTTAATAATTTGAACTCCGTACTGTTTTGACCAATACATTCTGATCTTTGGCAAATTGATACAACCCATGATTAGCAGTATCCCAATGAATGTTTTTAACTCTTTCAAAGTCATCTTTACCCCTTTTCCTTTTATGAGCAGATATGTCCGGTTGGTAGCGTCCAACATCTTATTTAAAATATCATCACTAATATATTGCGTGAAAAACTCTTCATCTGACCATGTCTAATTGTCAAGAACCACGTATCTTGGCTGCATAATTGGTTTTTCTAAAGGAGAAAAGTTACCGATCCGCCTATTATTGACAGGCGCAGATGTTACAGATGATCTTCCACTTTCACTTCGTCCGGCTCTAGTTCTGAAACGGCCTCTTGATCGAACTCGGCGTGTTCTTGGTCCACCTCTCGAACGACTCCCTCTGGTACTAGTGTTCGATGAAAATATAGATATTTCAGAATTTGGACGGCTTTCTTCCTCTCATTCAGAAGAAGAACCAGGATCCGAGTCACTATTGCCATCATCGTGAGGTGGTGGAGTGTCTTCTCTTTGACAATCTTCATCCGACAAATCAATGTCAGAATCGTCTAAAACGTCTGTTATCTCTTGGTCTCGTAAACCTAATAAAACAAGCAAGCTACATAAATGCAGAACAAATGCTGAAAAGTTTCAATGTATTATAGGTATTACACAGGGATCTGCATAATCGCAGTAGCAATTAAGACCAAAGGTAATACTAGTATGACATTAAACTTTTGAGCCAAATTTTTTAACTATCCCGTGGCTATGGTGGATTACATATGTATTTGTCAATCAAAACAATCAAAATAAGCAAAATGAACATCAATTCTTAATAGACAAGTTAATATTTTATTAAAAACTGAATTATTACTTACCACGTGGCTCCGGCCGTGACGCCATCATTCGCTTCTAACGACGAAAGAAAAAATGTCACACGATTTCTGCAGCCAATCACAGCTCGAATTGGTGCAATGACACTTAAACTGTCATAGAATATAAACAGTTCCAACAAATTTCACTAGATGTCGGTGAAAGAAAATTATCTTTCTATGTCTTAAATATACTACGCTTGGACCCAGGAGGATAGACTGGAGATCGAACTATCAGCAGCACATCGGTCTACCAATTCAAGGTATAAACTAATACTGGTTGTTTGCCGTGTGATGCCGGCTTAGAATAGCATCGCCCCACTTCTTCCCGCGGGTGTTGTAAAAGGCAACTAAGGGACTTGAGGGTTTCATGTGTATTACAATTTTAGGCGACAGGCTGACAACCTATCACTACAGTGATACACGAATCATGTGAACGGGCCCTCAACACTTGTCAAACGTGGCGATAACGACCGTAATTTTGCGATCGTTCACGCTCTGCCTACCCCGCATGGGATAAAGGCGTGATTTGTGTATGTATGTATGTATGGTTGTTCATAGAATTACTAAAAGATATCCAATATCAGTTGGTCCCTTTGTTGACTTTGTTTTTGAAGTTGACGACCGATGTGACGCAGTGGTAGTGCGTCTGCCTTTGACGCAGAAGGTTGCGGGTTCGATTCTCAGTGTTGATATTTATCACTATCTGAAATTGTTTCCAGTCTGGTTAGTACATTGCGGGGTGAACCACCCGATTCTTCGTAAGTAAAATGGTTCCGTGTTTCGGATGGCACGTTAAGCCGTAGGTCCCGGTTGCTGTCTATGATCACTTAGACGGCGATCGTTACACAATCATGTCAGAAACCTGCTACTTGTAAAAGGCGGTTGAAAAATTCTGACGCTAGGGTTCATGGGATCGTTAGACGACTCGGTATCCCACACGAAAAGAGACTCTTCTCTTCCAACTTTCTACGTTTGCCCCTTAAAAAATAAGTTGATGTTTCACTGATACCTACGTTACGAGTATCAAAAACTGAAATAATTACGCCCATCTGACCTAAACCTAAGACGTTTATTTTAGTGGCCATTTTTCCCGCGCTACTGCGTGTAATGACTTCAAATTTTTTCGTCCGAACTATAATTTTAAGAAATATAAAAAAGCTTAGAGGATACCTTCTTAAAACGTTTTCTTTTATTATAAACCCCGATTTTTGTAATTTCTCTAGCTAGAGCAACGGCTCTCTTTTTATTCAATTAAGGTTAACTTATGGCGGAACGCACGACGGAGCGCTAAAATATCGCAGCGGTCTGTCAGATTCATAATTGAAACGTCACTCCTCATACTAAAACCGTACTTGACGGATGACGCTGCGATAGCGCTACGTCGACAGCGGTTGAGCAGTTTTAGTATGAGGATTGACATTTCTACTATGGATCTGACAGACCGCTGCGATATTTTATCCCGTCGTGCGTTAAGTGTTCGATCCGACTTAAAACGCTAGTATTACAGTTTTATATGTGTTCTACAAAGATTATTGGCAAAGTCATATATTTTTGATATAATTTAAAAATTGTGGTAGCTATTTCTGACATTCAGGTTTTTTGAATATTTTAAAGGGCTTAACACCCAGTGTCCCTAACACTTATTTAAAATATTGTCGTGTCAATAACGTTACTATTTATATTTTGTTTACAATCAAGTACACGACGAACTAATTTAATATTCAGGTATGTTACTTAGATGTACCTTACGTGCTCGAATTGCTACGGCGTAGTAGCTAAAGACGTAGTAATATGTCTACGAAAACTATTTAAATTATCTAGTTTTAAAAAATGGATGGATTCGATTACAATAAATGGATTTAGAAATCACCGATTAGTATAATTCTCTAAGAAAATAAGATTTATTCTAAGTTTAACTACCAGTTACAGAATTATTATTCTTAAATTCAAATAACTTAACTGAAAAACAGAGTTGAAAGAAAAAACAACAATTGATATCATTTTAGCCGAGTTTGTATATAAATAAAGCCGGTACGGTTGCCGTGTGGTGCCGGCTTTAAATAGCATCACCATAATTCTACCTGTAGGTGTCATAAACATCAGCCAAGGAATAATCATCAAGGGAATAGGCAGAGCGTTCCCTGTGAATACAACATTTTGCACTGCGCTCGCTAATCCGCCTAAAAGCTAGGTGACTACAAATATTGTGAATCAGCTAATAAAACTGAACAACTTTCCCCAAGGAACATAAATCGAAATAGTAAAACAAAAATTTGGTCTTCCCATGCAAAATTATTAATTACCAACCAAGTCAATTTGTATGGGAGGTCCAAAAAAATTTCCCATATTTCGACCTACGTTCTTGAGGAAAATTGTTCAGTTTCATGGCCTGATTAACTCTCTAAAATATTTGCAGCTAATAATTTTACACCTTATATTTTCAGAGTGGACATGTTTATAAGGCAAACGTGGCGGGAAAGCAGATTGCAGTTGCCTGAAGACATTTTCGAAGAAGGTGATGACCACGTCACTCTGCCGCCAGAGTTCTTCGACAACCTTTGGCACCCGGATCCTTATTTCTTAAACTCTAAAGTGACAGGTAAGTCAAAAAGCATGTAAACGTTTTTCAATTTAAAATTCGGGTGAAAGTTCATTGATCCCTCATTCAGACTGATGCTGATCTGTAGGAGGGGTCAATAAACCTTTACTCAAGTTTAAAATGCGCCGACCTTTAATTTAGGGTAGTAGGGTCCTGGAGTTTGAGATTATAAGATATTACAACCAAGACGGATTGCACACTTGACGCACGCCGGAGCGCTAAAATATCGCAGCTGCCTGTCAGATCCATACTAGAAATGGCAACCCCCGTACTAAAACCGCTCAACCGATGTCAACGCAGCGCTAAAGCAGGGTCGTCCGTCGAGTGCGGTTTTATTATGGTAAATGACGTTTCTAGTATAGATCTGGCAGACCGCTGCGATATTTTAGCGCTCCGTCGTGCGTTATGTGTGCAATCCGCCATATGTGGAAAATCTTTAATGTCATATTCGAACTATGCGTATGAAGGTATTCGTTCAGGAGTAAGTTGGATAACTCGGTGTCCCACACGAAAAATACAGTTATATGCTGCAATTGTGAATGGCGCTTATTTTCCTAGTTAGTTTATTCTTTGTTTGTATTTAGAAACCTAAATTCTGAATTTCGTGTCAGCTTTTTTTCATTTTGCTGTGCAAAAACGCTTTATTTCTGTGCCTATTGTTTATTACAAGTTTCTGAAGGCAGTTAGTTGTCCATAAGAAAGGCTACCCTAATTTGTTTTTATTGTCTAGAAAAATACTACTGGTCCCATTATCGATATTGAACGGGGCCTTGAGCGTAGAACGCCGGTATTATAAATTACTGCATAATACATTTGCTGTGTGATTCCGACATAGAATAGCATCACCCTAATTCTACCCTCGCGTGTCTTAAGAAGTGACAATGGGATCGTTATCCAGTGAAGTCTCTATAGATGCAACATCTTACACTGCGCTCGCCAATCCGCCTTCCAAGGTGAGTATGGCAATTTCCCCAATTGGGTCCATGTCCAGCAGTGGACTACTGCGGCTGTTAAGGTAAAACATAATACATTCCGTTTGTAGTTGACGGTGGTGCTATGCAGCAGACTTAAATATGAAATGTCAATATGAGGCTGGTTCTTGCTAGGCTATTTGAGGAAAACCACTTTCTTTAGAACTATTTGAATGGTATATTTGCTATACATGAAGTACATGTACTCGTAGCTAACAGAATTATAAAGGCGATAGCCTACCAATGCCGTGTGATGCCGGCTTAGAATAGTATCACCCCACATCCTTGCCGTGGGTGTCGTAAGAGGCGACTAAAGGACTCGAGAGTATTGATGTATTACAATTTTTAGGCGACAAGCTGACAACCTGTCACTATAGTGATACACGTGTTTTCTGAAACAACCTTGGAAAATAATCCTCAAAAATGTCAGACGTGGCGATAGTGACCGTATTCTTATGGCTGTTAACGCTTTGCCGGGGTGCCAGGTATAAAGGCGTGATATATGTATGTATGTAGCCTACCAAAAATATAGACTAGGTGTCTAGTCTACCAAAAAGTCCCTATGTTGGAACTATCCAATACCGTTATACAAAAGAAACCAAGTTTTCCAATTTAATTTACACACTGAAGGACTTCAACAGCTTCGTTGTTCTTGAACCATAAACTTATCACAAAACGTGAATGAAATGAGACTTTCAGACAATCTTTTTAGTTGAGAAAATATTATCCCAATTTTATAGCCATTTATGAGACGCGCTACAATGGGAGTTCTTTGAAAGCTGAAATTACATGAAATTTGGAATTACACGATAAGAAAAACATTCTGACAGGGTTCTTTGGGTTGTACATCGACACTCCTCCCACACGATAGATCTGGTTTTGCAAACGTCAATGGGAAGCAATTATGAGATTTTTCTATATATGTGTCATATCTGCGTTTGTAGTTTAAAATACTATGAGCAAAACAAATTTTCTCAGCCAGGTATGACTTTGTCATGAAAATGGATAAACTTACATTTGTAATTATTCCTTCTATTTTTTGTAAATCATTAAAACGTTTTTTTTTTTCGTGAAGATGCAATTTGAATATAGAATACTAATCATTGTGCAGTTCAAATTCAGAAAAATCAAAAGGCGTGTGTGACAGGGGTCTATCGTGCGGTAGACTCCTGCAGCCGACCTGGCTCCGCACGTATCGACTCGTCGTTCTTGTGGAATCAGCCAGGGAGGTGGAGAGGGTGGCGCAGGTCCTGGGCAACCCTGCGATTTCATAATTGCGTCCCAGGCAACGTAGTGTCTGTGGTCTCGCCCAAACACTGATTAAATCGTCTTTGACAGACGTATGAGGCCAATGATGTTCTAACTTCCGCTTTGATATGTGAGTTACAAGTGTAATATTTTACGATTTGCATTTAATTTATAGACCTGCGTGATGTAACTTTAATTCCTTTCCCAGTACTAATAACCGACGCCGAAGCAACAGATTAACAATGCTAAAAATTCGTAGCTTCCCACGCAAGATGTGAAAATCACCTTAAACCCAGAAGTCACCCTAAAACTTCCGAGTCTTCGTGAAAACCGAATTTAATATTATCTCTGCAGGTTTGTGTTAACATTGAAAGCAAGGAGTTACTCGTACAAAGTTTTTACTGCGGGTTAATTTCGCTGAGGTCTGTGGGTTGACTTACAAAGTTCTTGGATTTACACTTTGAATTCAAAGGCTACGTCGGTCCTTTTGGGACCGAAAGTTTGGATTCCTGTCATCCTATCACCCGAGGTTGACAAGTTGAAGGCGTATTTTCGTAAAGCAGAAATGCTGTGGTTATTGAAGGTCAATAAGTCACGCAAGAATATAAAATAAAGCCTCATATTATGACGCCTTTATCTTTTACAAAGTAGGCAGAGCAGAGCACTAACGGTCGTAAAAATACGGTAGTTATTGCTGCGTCTGACAAATATAGAAGACCCGTTCAGATGATTCATATATCACTGTAGGGACAGGTTGGCAGCCTGTCACCCACGACGCACGACGGAGCGCAAAAATATTGCAGCGGTCTGTCAGATTCATACTAGAACATCACGCCCCATACTAAAACCGCACTCGACGGACTACACTGCGATAGCGCTGCGTTGACAGTGGTTGCGCGGTTTTAGTATGGGAATTGACATTTTTAGTATCGATCTGACAGACCACTGTGATATTCTTGCGCTCCGTCGTGCGTAAAGTGTGCGATTCGTCTATGTTGCACTGTAATACACATGAAACCCTCGAGTCCCTTAATCGCCTCTTACAGAAAACAACATAAAAATTATCTAGTAACTCCCTTCCCACATAGCTGTCTCTTTAATATTTCACCCTAAAGAAACGACCAAGTGTTATAACTCACTTTAATGCACCCTCGTTGATATTTAGTACTACGACCTCGTTACTGGTTCAAAACAACCAATAAAATCTACTTAATCGGTTTCCGATATTTTTACTATGCTATATTGTATAATGTTTTTATTTTTATAGCACTTATAATGATTGCTGGTTGAATGAAAGATCAACAGCAACACAGTACAGCTTACAGCTAGTTGTGTTTTTATTGATTGCAGCTTGTTTTTGCATGACGGAGCGCTAAAACATCGCAGCGTTCTGTCAGATCCATACTAGAAATGTCAATTCCCAGTATTACCTTACTAAAACCACTCAAACGCTGTCGACGCGGCGCTAGCGCTGCGGCCGTCCAGTGCGGTTTTAGTATGGGAGTGACGTTTCTTGTGTGGATCTGACAGACCGCTGCGATATTTTAGCGCTCAGTCAAGGTATAGGTAACATACCTTGGCAGGTACATTCAAGGTATAAGTTTTCTGATAGAGTTTACATCAGACCAAAAAGCCGCCTCTGGTTACTTTTATTTTTCTGTAAATATAATAATACATACATACATACATATATCACGCCTTTATCCCTTGCGGGGTAGGCAGAGCGTTAACGGCCGTAAGAATACGGTTGCTATTGCCACGTCTGACATTTTTGAGAATTGTTTTCTAAGGTTGTTTCAGAAAACATGTGTATCACTATAGTGACAGGTTGTCAGCCTGTCGCCTAAAAATTGTAATACACCAATACTCTCGAGTCCCTTAGTCGCCTCTTACGACACCCGCGGGAAGGATGTGGGGTGATGCTATTCTAAGCCGGCATCACACGGCATGTTTTGACTTATATTATAAATGCCACTTTTTTTTGTCGCGATAACGTTATTAATAATTTGTATATCTATAGGCCTTCATATCACTTACTATTTAGTTTAACTAAAGTTTAGCTAAATTATCGTATTAAAGATAAATACAACATTCTGAAAGATTTCAAGATTTCAGTCGTTTATTTCCAAGTAGATTCACAATGAATGCTTTTAGAATATCAGAAACTTACAATACAATACTGTCACTGAATAAATGCATTAGTCATTGTAAAAAAGAAAAAATTGACAGGCACAATTTTCTCTTTTTTATAACAATTTAATGTTCCTAGTCGAAACGCGAACGAACATGATAAGAAAATAAAAAATAAAGGCACTGCCTCGAGGCTGGCTAGGCTGACCACACAGCATGTAACGTCGCTACCTTACGTATTTTATACATATATACATATATCACGCCTTTATCCCTTGCGAGGTAGGCAGAGCGTTAACAGCCGTAAGAATACGGTCGCTATCGCCACGTCTGACATTTTTGAAGACTGTTTTCCAAGGTCGTTTCAGAAAACATGTGTTTTACTATGGTGACAGGTTGTCAGCCTGTCGCCTAAAAATTGTAATACACCAATACTCTCGAGTCCCTTAGTCGCCTCTTACGACACCCGCGGGAAGGATGTGGGGTGATGCTATTCTAAGCCGGCATCGCACGGCAGATAGGTATTTTATTGTCTAATATTATTTTTTAATTTTAGGAGGAGCATTTCACTACCGTCATCAATCGGCCGGTAGGGTGTTTGAATAACCCACTTTTAAATCACTTTTTGTATTATATTCACAGTTATCCAATATTTCGTGCAAACATGTCTACGTTTGTATCCAATTCACTTTGCAAACGATTGAGTAGATAGAAACAAAATTTTTAACGCACATAACAGCACCAGGGTTCATCGGGTCGTTTGTCGATTTCGAGCCCCACACGAAAAACACCTGTTGGCAATAGGTTCAATGCCTATAGAACAATTTGGATGAAAATGTTTTCATCTCATAATTCACATTTTGTTTATGAATTTTACTTATAAAAATAACTGTTTTATATTTATCTAGACTATGAATTAAATGAAAATCACAATATTATCACAGTAAATTGGTGATTTGTCACGTTACAAAAGCTATACAAAATATTTCAAAATAGTTCTACCGCAGATTGATAACGATAGTGTTATTTTTTTTATAAGTCTATTTGAGAGCTTTTTATGTTAAAAAATATAGCACTACATATAAGTATAAGCCTCTGTTACATTCAACGTCCAACGCAGCGGATTTCTGGCGTCCGCCAATCGGACGCTAAAATAACGCTGAACCAACGCAGTGTCAGCGTACGACGCACGATCAAAATATCAGGCAAACTGACATTGTTTTGGCACGAGACGCAGCGCTAGCGATGCGCTAACGGATGCGTCGTTAAGCAACGCAGCGATTATGCGTTGGGACATCTGTCGAGAGCGATTTTTTTATGGGAAGTGACGTTTCTAGTATGAATTTGACAAACGGATCCGTTAGCGCAGAGTTAATTTTGCGCTGTGTTGTACGTTGAGTGTGAAAGAGGCTAATGAAATATTTATATTCATGTAGGTAATTATAAACACGAATGAGATTAATTTAAATAAAATTACTTTCGAATTTATTTGCTGGTCGCATTAATTTTGGATTAAAAATACTTTGGCATGAGTTTTTTCTATTTATTTATTATTCGCTTTAACTTTAATTTTGTTGAACAGCTTATGCTTATTTCGCCATGATTTTTGGCATACAAAAGTAATAAAAAAGCATCAGCTTAGTTTTAAGATGAACTATATAGATTGGTTGGTCAAAATAACAGTGTGAATGCCTGCTAATGAAAAACGCGACCATTATAATTGGAGATGTAAGTAAGAAAGCCGATGTCTAAAACTAACAACTTTGAAATTCAAATTTGATCTATAATTTGCAATCAGTTTGATTAAATTATGTATATTGTATTCATGCTAAACTAGAAGTCTCTAAAAAGCAAGATATGCCCTGTATTATCAAATTACAGGCTACAAATGTACAGGCAAAATTCATAATGTCCGCCTTATTACACCAGCTACTACAAACAAAAGATTTTAGCTCTACAGTTTGATAAATCACAGGATACTGAGACTTTAAATTGACTAACTTTGAGTTGTCCAGTTGGGCGTTGTAAGGAAAACACGTGCTGGTGGGGATATAGCTCAGACAATCAATGCCTGTGTGGTATCTCCCCCCCATCGATGGGACATCTTTTATCTTGCCCTGAGTGCCATGTACACTGAAGGACCTTTATGACGCCACGGACGATGCTGTCCGTATGGCGGCGTACTGGTCGAAATATGAATAAAATTGCCAGAATCGACTCGCTAAGAAGAAGAAGAAGAGTTGTCCAATTCAGTTTTAAAATTTCACAAGGATGTTATTACACAACAAAAAAAAATTAAAAAATATCACATTAATTTATTTACTCATTGTATTTGTTTCCAGAGATCGCAGAGCTGACGCATAAATTCTCATCGGTGACGTTGTATAGGAACCAGACGGTGCGGTATGCAGCCAGGATGCACGCCATCATCGCCTGCCAGATGGAGTTTCAGCTCTACCCCATGGATATACAATCCTGCCCTATTTACATTGAAAGCTGTAAGTAATTATTACACCAAGATTTCAGGAAACTTGCATAGTTTTCTACTAACAAGTCGGTGTACAGTCTCTTCTCTTTTCGTGCGAGACGCCGTGACCTACGGCTTAACGTGCCATCCGAAACGCGGAACCATCTTACTTACGGACAATCGGGTGGTTCAGCCCGCAATGTTCCAACCAGACTGGGACCAAATTCGCAAAGTGATAAATATCAACTTTGTGAGTGACCCACCGAGAATCGACCCCGGAACCTTCTGCGTCAAAGACAGTCGTACTACTACTGCGCCAAATCGGTCGTCATCCAGTGATTTCGATAGCAAGATTTAGAATACCTGCAGCGACATCTGTGATAAGTTTGTTTCAATGTTTGGATCTTTCTTTCTTTCACTTTCGATATTTGGACTAATAACACCTCTACGTGAACTACCGCGACTAAGTCACTGCCTGAAAAATAATTTGAGTGTATATTAGCAAATGACGTGGCATGGTTTCATCTACCGAAATAGTTTTGAAAGTAATTTAAGAAAATTGTATACAATTTTATGAGTTTTCATTGTTTCAAAGGTTAATAATAAAATTGTCGCTGAGGCGTACCGTTTACGAGTTACAATCGAGAAAATGAAATGAAAAACGAGGAACTTTTCAAGGAGAGAAAGAAAGAAGCGGAGTGTGGAGGGGATAGGGCGGTTGTGCGTTATAATGAGCATACCTATAGGCATAAAACATCATTGTTTTAGAAAATTTATTTCCGTATTGAAACCATGTCCATCCATGGAACTCCGGAATTAAAACATTCGTAATTTTCTTGATTGTCAAAAACCCACAATACCTATTGTACAGCCCGTGAACGATCCTTCGAAAGGTTGAAGAATAAATGGCCCACGCTTAAGGCGCTCTGCTGAAGTAAGGCCGATGAAAAGCGTTACTTTCGATCCAGTTTTTAAGCCTGTTATTGATGCTAACAAGACCTCAAAAAAATATATGACATACTCAAAGATATTGTCTAGTAGTAACACTATCGTGTGACTCGATTGGTTAGATATATTTCAATAAAAAAAATCTCAAAAAGAGCATTAAAAATATTTTCAAACCAATTTTATCGTTACTTGGACTACTATTTTGATATAGTTTCTTCATGTAGAATATTCCTCTTTTAATGCCCTAAAAATAACACTATCAGGTTTTAGTGGATGAACAGATTTTAATTCAACAAATCAATTTTTTCCAAAAATTAGAACGGTTCTCGCCGACAAACCAACCTCCCAATGACATCCCGCACCGCCCGCTACCCCGCCAGTACCCAAATGGCTCTTGCCAGCGTCGGTACTGTGTCAAAATTTCCCACAAAATTTACAAATATTTTTTCGTAATTATTACGTCGCTCATTTTACTTATGACGTTTGTGACATGGACAGATTGATTGATAAAATACTTTATGGCTGACACCAGAAGGCGTAGTTTAAGTTTGCGCTTATTATTACGTCGGTTATGTCTTTTGGCGAGACGAGCAACAATTTTATCATAGCTGTCGCTTCAGCTAGCCTTGACGATAGACGATATTTTATCTATAAGATAATAAAAAGCAAAAGTCTAACTGAGTCTTTTTACTTATAATAAGAAAGGAGTGATACATAACTAGTAATTTACTTTAAATATTTACAGGGTGCATTCTAAACATGACTAACGTTTTTACAGTAGGTACCAAGTAATTTTTAATAATTTTTTTTCGAGATAACTCTTTGCTTCATCTGAACAATTTTCCCCCGATAACTTATTACAGAAACCGACACAGCGGTGCGTAATTAGATCCAGTGGGTGGTCATTCTACCACAGACCAGAGATATCATGTGCGTGCACGCAAAAATATTTTTTTCTTTGTGCGTTTAACGCATCGGACGGAGCGAGTAGTGATATTTTTTTAGTCTGAAGACGATGTTACTTACGTACGCCAAGATCTTGCCACCTGAATAGTCTGTGATACCCATACGCTGTTCTGTGGTCGGGTTGGTATAGGATTTAGACGTACAAACAAATCTATGCAGAGAGCAGTCTTACCAGCTTCTACACAATTAAATTTTTTTTATGTTGCTCTTTGTCACGCTTTTGACAGCTGCTCACTCCGCTCGTCTGGCTCGTGGGTTGAAATCTCGGTTTTATTTATGACCCCTGTGTTCATTTTTAAGACAATTTAAATGAAATGGAAATAGCATGAAAAAATTCATGCATATGAGTATGACCATGAAAATGAGCATGTGTATTAGAAATCATGGACAATAAAATCAACATGAACATATTGAGCATAAGCATTAAAATTTGCATTGGCGTGAAAATGGGCATGAGAATAAACACGAGATGTCACTACGCACACACTACAAACTTTAAAAGACCTTAAAACGTTCCGGATATAAAGTAGTTTTACTTTCTTTGGTATAGTTGTATTTTTTGGCGAATTCTTGATTTAAGGTGACAGCTGTCAAACTAAAACTATAAGTTTTTAGGGTAATATGGCACTTTCTATGTAGGAGTAGTATAAAAGTGAAAATAGATGGCGTGGTTTAGGAGCTAGATATGAACTTTTATGTTCATACTGACGCTTCCATCAAAGAGATAACAATATAGTAATAGTAGTACCCAGTATCCCGTTGCGCGCCATCTATATTTCCTTAATATAACGTGGTACTTGACATATTCGTCGATATTGAAACAAGTTCTAAAATATGAGTACCGAAATTCAGTTACTTTTGCACTACTATGCACTTTTTTGAGGTAATTGCACTTATAGTTTGCATTATTTTTTAATTTTCAAAACAGTTATTTTTCTAAAATATTCAATGACGTTTGCGTTCCAGTTACCTTTACGCGTACTTTTTTCTATTCTTTATTATTATTTTTTTTTTTATCCGATCGGCTTGGAAAAAAGATTATGTTTTTTATGGGATGTGGCACTTAATTAAAGTCATTTGTAAGCCTCTTAGTTTTATATTCGCTATAAATACAAAGACCCATGTCCTGCTCCATGTGGCTATGGAAGTAGAAGAAGGAATAACCTAATTTTCGGATTTTAGACAGAGAACCCCGGGTTTTTCGCCCACCATCGTATCGTACACTTGGTTCATAAAATTGTTATTGTTAAAATTGTTACTACTTGACCATCAAAAAGCTAAATGTAAAATTTACTACTTTGAATAAATAATTTGAGTTTGAGTACTTGAAAAGTGTCTATACACTCTCTGTTTCACACTCATTTACTCACCTATATTGCTATTCCGTTCTAGCATCATAGTTCAGAAATTCATCTAACATCTGGGTCACGTTCAAAAATTATCGTTCAGTTGTCCATTCGTTTCATTATACAGTTGCTCGTCTCATCTTACAAATCATTCCACATACATGATGTAAATTCTAGTATTTCACGGGCTACAGCCCAAGTCTACGGATGTTGGCACTTGAGCCGGCGGCATAAACAAAAAAAAAAGCAATGAAGTACCTACCTATAGCAAAAAGCAAGCGTGACAGAGGGCTCCAGCTCAAAACGCCATTTAAAATTTTAGTAGAATATCATTTTTGAATATTAAAAAGGAATGCAAACTAAAAGTGCATATATCTTGAGAACGGTAAATCGTAGAGCAAATGTAACTAAATTTTCGTACTTACTCAACTTTTAGCACATTTTCCGACTTTGGACCATTTTTTATTATCATTGAAATCTTTGTTTATACCTTTATAAGTCATAATCATCTTTTGTACAATCTATTCAAACTTTTTTTAACCACATAGAATCTGAGTCACGTCGGCTAGATTTTTAAACATATTTCAACCTATGTTCCTTGGGGAAGTTGTTCAGTTTCAAAGACAGGCTCATAGAAGGAACTTAGTACTTATACTTATATTCTTTGTAATTAAATTTGTGTGTTTTAACTAGCTATTAAAGTCTTTTTAGGCCTTCCTCCTCTTCTGCGTCTATCCATATACCCACATTCATATTAATTTCGTTACATTATCACAAAAAATAATAATTCACGAGTAGAAGTAAAAGTTCCACGGCCGGGATAAAGCTAAAAAATACTTAAAAGGTGGTCGGACTGCGGTCATGTCCATAAAACACGCGAGGTGCGAGTGCGTAGTGTGCGAGCGCCAGATGATGTCTCAGAGCGCGGGGAGCGCGGGCGGCCCCCCCCACCTCACCCCCTGAAATTGTGATTTGAGCACCAGATCCTGGCCTTAAGCAGTAAAAATTTTATGAAGTGAAATTCAGGATTTTAAAAGCGAATATCTTAACAATACAGGATTTAACGCTTTGAAGAAATACGCAATATTTTGTACGGAATAAAATCCTTTAAAAGTTTAGTCTGAAATCGGTTTACCAAACAAATTTAATAAATCCGTATTCTACGAAAAACGTTTTTGCTATTCTGAAGTTAGTCTTTGATCAATCATCATCTGTTTAAGGGCATTGCCCTTGTCGGTGGAGTGTTCGCCAGTCGTCTTTATGTTTTGTCTTATTCTTGACTTCCCTGTTTGACGCCGCCGTTACTTTCTGTTCTATTTGATCTAAGTAGCTCCTTCTCAATCTTCTACTTCCTCTCCTTTTTCTATTTCTCAGTACCTTATTTTACTGGATCATTCATAAAATATAAAAGTTCTACGCTAAACTATTTTCCAAAAATGCTGCGACCTATACTCATAACTTTTCAAAATATTCAAAATTTGAATTAAAAAAAACAAAGACAAAGACATTCAAAACGACAATGCATGACGTCATGCATTCCTCAAACAAAATACCGTTTAAGATCGTTTTAAAAAGTAGCTCGTTCGACCTGCCAGTCCACAACCCAATTCCGAAGATCAAAACATTGTATTGTTTTCAGTTTCCTATAGCAACCAGAAGGTCAGATTCCGCTGGAGCGAATCTGGTGTCACCATCAATCCTGAGCTGAAACTGCTGCAGTACCACATCGGGCAGCCTCTTCGCCTGGAGGAGACCAACGGATACATGATTGATAAAGATGGTGAGTTACTTCGTAATTCCGTGTTTAAAATTTACAATAATGCTTTCACATTAGCATGGCATGTGGTGCCGGCAGAGTAGAAAAGCACCACCCCAATTCCTCCCAAGGGAGTCGTAAGAAGCGACCGAGGGGTTAACCTGACCGAAGATTGGTCCTGGAGAAGAACAACTCAACATTAAACCCGGAATGGGGTCTCCGTCATGCGCGAGTGACAGAGGTCTATCGTGCGGTAGACTCCTACAGCCGACCTGGCTCCGCACGTATCGACTCG
Source organism: Keiferia lycopersicella (assembly GCA_029255805.1). Classification (NCBI taxonomy): domain Eukaryota; kingdom Metazoa; phylum Arthropoda; class Insecta; order Lepidoptera; family Gelechiidae; genus Keiferia; species Keiferia lycopersicella. The sequence goes on from JARACZ010000018.1 coordinate 3,692,491, forward strand.
TCGTTCCTGTGGAGTCAGCCAGGGAGGCTGGGAGGGTGGCGCAGGTCCTGGGCAGGAAGGGTTTTCAGTGTAAATGTCAACGATTGCTATTGCCATGCCAACGTGAAAGCACTATACCTACTATTATTCAATGTTACAAATTATTAAGTTGAAAGATCTTATTTTGTCGCTATAATAGTGGCATCATAAATACGGTAGATTCATAAAAAGTATCATATTATTTAAAAGTTGTTCATTTGACTATTATGCAAGTAGCGAATTATTATAAAGAAACTTCAACTCCTATTACGAGCTTCAAAATTGTTTACAGAAACTAAGCTTCGATTGCTCCAAAATTTTGAACTATATAGTAGTGTTACGGAGTATCTAAACCAGAAATTGCCAAACAATTTAAACTTTGCGTACACTGTCAATCACGGTCTTCAATTTACGTCAAGAAACTATGAAATAATAATAGATTACTGAAGGTCTCGCTACCAGCGGGATATATTAAAAAGACCGCTTCATTTTATGTTTTGACAACCACTTACAACGAAATTTAAAAGCAATGTGAGAATTATCTTATCGTTGAAATAAACAATAAACAAACAAATACGTTTTTATTCGGTCAAATATTAGGAAAAGTTCACCGAATATTCGATAAATCTGCCGAATATGCCGAATACCGAACATAAACTTGATAATCGACCCATCTATATTTTTCACAAATTTCAAAGAAATCGTGTCCTATAGCGTTCACACGTGGCCTTTTGGCATGACTAATCATGCACCATTGTGTACTAGAGTCTAACAAAACCTTATCAAAAGCAGGTCTTTCTCTGTCTTTCCTAGCACTATCCCGCTCTTTTCAGGGTTCTTCAAACCATCAATTCGGTGACCTTCCCGGCTTCTATACCGACCACCTGCCTTCTGACTCCTGCAGCCTAGAGGGTAAACAAGGCCCTATATTAGGTTAGGCTCTATTAAAATCGAATCGGTATTCGCTGGATACGAATTGGCAAGCAATTGTGGACTGGTACCCGCGTTTTCAGTGGATATCGATAAGATTTGATTAGACCTTTATTGGCTTTCCTTCGAAGTGTTTTGTTTTTTGTGTCTTTTTTTTTTGTATAACGCACGGACCTTAAAAGATGGTCAATTGCTAGGAGACGAGTAGACTCCCGCTGGCCAAGAGCGGTGACGAAATGACGTCCTAGGACCGTAAAACATTAAATCGGATGACCACCTGCCAGATGATCAAACGACATCGTGGCCGTAATGGGGCAGTACTGGACGAGGGCGGCAAAAGACCGTAAAAACTGGCGTAGCAAGAAGAGGTCTATGCCTAGCAGTGGGCTTATGTGGGCTGTTGATGATGATTATGATGAAGTTTTTTGTGGTCAAACAAAATTCACGTTGTTTTTTTTCATTGCTTAGACATGTTTTTGCTACAATTGTCCTGTGTTTGTATTTTTTCTTATAAAAGATAAAGTTTTTCCAAACTACTTTTGAAATTCCTAAAATTTTCACGAAAAACAGAATATCTAAGAAGCGCTCGTAAGAGCGGGTTTAAAGGTTTCTACACGTGCTGTACGCGGATTGTGTGTACAAAGTCACTCAAGTACCTACGCGCACAAATCCACTATAATGGCGTTCCGTTAAGTTGAAATTTGGATATTTTTTCAAGTTATATTGATACTCAACTATAGACAAAATTTATTTCCTTGCACTTTTTCAGTTTAACTTAGCGCCGTCTATGTACGCTCGAAAATTTGCTAGAAAAGACCTTTAGCGATAGTAATGTGTTTTTCAGTGTTTTGCCCGAACTGCGATGTCACGAACTTAACAGGTTTTTCAAGTACTTAAAATATTTTGTGTTCAATATTACAAATATATTGTATTAAGTAGATAAAACGTTGCATTTTTAATCTCGAAAATTCCGTCTTTTTATCGTTTATCGTATAGACCGTATTACAAAATATTCCAGAAAATTGTCTCTCAAGATTTTGTAACACGAATGTCGTCACAACATTGTATTGCTATCTGATATAATATTCTTTGTATAACTTTTTAAATCCTACCTTTAGGATAAATAAAAACTTAAGAGATGTTGAAAATTACAAACTTAGTTAGATAGCTACTTAGCAAAAGATTAATCTCTAAGAAAATATAAAAAATGGACACCTTATTTAGAGCCTCCTACTGAACCATTAGTCCCTATGGGACCAATGCTGTAAAACGAAAAAATAAAATTACCTCCCATACAAACTTTTTCATTCCCTTTTTTCAGGCAACTACTCCCGTCTGGTCGTCTACTTCAGATTCGAGCGCCAGATCGGGCATCACCTCATCCAGACCTTCGCTCCCTCGACCTTGGTCGTGATGCTGTCCTGGTTCAGCTTCTGGCTGGACCTGGACGCGATCCCTGGCCGGGTCACCCTGCTGGTCACCTGCATGTTGACGCTGGTCACCATGTTCACTGGTCTGAGGGCTGATATTCCACCGGTGGCTTATGTGAAGGTACTAGAAAATGAACAATTTGCGGTAAGGTGGATAGGACACATATCACGACAAATATCGCAGCGGTCTGCGATATTTTTGCGCTCCGTCGTGCGTTAAGTTTGCAATCCACCTAAGGTGTAAATAAAAATACTGCAAATACTTTAAGGGGTTAACCAGTCCCTTTAACTTAACATCTTCCCCCTAAGAACATAGGCGGACTTACTCGCACGGCTGGTACACTTTGTATGTTCAGTTTCATGGACTGGTCCACCCCTATCACACACTTAACGCACGACGGACCGCTAAAATATCGCAGCGGTCTGTCAGATCCATACTAAACGTCACGCCCCATACTAAAACCGTACTCGACGGACGACAGCGGTTGAGACCAATAAGTTTGCATTTCATTTGTTTACATGTCGCTTTTCGCATTTTTCTGTCTACCTGTAATGGGCATCAGTATCTTCTTATAAACCACATAACAGATTGTGATGGTTTTTTAATAGATCAAGTAAGTCAAGAGAAAGATTTATGTATATCATTTATGTATACATGCCGGGAAAACGTTAAAATATCAAAACGACAAAACGCCTTAAATAATTACAAGTCGACCGATGTGGCGCAACGGTAGTGCGACTGCCTTTGACGCAGAAGGTTCCGGGTTCGATTCTTGGTGGGTCACTCACAAAGTTGATATTTATCACTTTGTGAATTTGTTCCCAGTCTGGTTAGGACATTGCGGGCCGAACTACCCGATTGTCCGTAAGTAAGATGGTTCTGTGTTTCGGATGGCACGTTAAGCCGTAGGTCCCAGTTACCGTCTATGCTCACTTAGACGGCAGTCGTTACACAACCATGTCAGAAGCCTGCTACTTGTAGAAGGCGGTTGAAAAATTCTGACACTAGGGTTCATCGGGTCGTTGGACGACTCGGTGTCCCACACGAAAAGAGAGAGAAGATTACAAGTCATGCTGAAGTTAATTCTACATGCATACATGAATCACGTTTTTTTTTAAATTTAATTCTTGAAGAGTTTTTAAACAAATAGCTCTATATCATCATAATAAATGCCTTTTCATCGCTTTGTATTTTACATAAAACAGTTTTAGAGCTTAATGAATTCAATGTATTCTAGTACCTGCACTTATTTTATACCATAAAATATCTTGAATCTTAAGATATATTTTAAGTAAGTATCTATTTTAGGATTCTATTCTAGGCATATTCGATTAAATTACACCAAGGAAACGCTTTTGTCGGTAGTCACTTGTCACTCTATAGATAGATAAATACTATATCTTGACGTTCAAGTAGGTAGGTATATATAGTTTAATAGCTATCCTTCCGTAATAATAAGAGAATAAAAAAATAGTACTTACCTTACACTCATGAATCTGGAAGAGCCAAAGTTTTTACAAACGTAACCGTAAAAGTGTTAATGAGCAATTAGTAATGTTATCTCAAAGCTGGCTAAAAGTTTTAGTATCTACTCATTTCGATGGAAACTTTGATGGGAAGTTTGAAAGCTGAACTAACTAAAGTTAGTATCTACTAACTTTACGTTTTGTCTACGTACAAACTTTACTTTCTTAAAAAGGGAAGAATGTGGAACATAAACGGTTTTTTTTGCGAGATAGTAAATTGAGATGATGGGTAGCCATCTTTTTTGGAAATCTTGAATAGTGATGTCTCAGTACCGGTGGTATCTGCTGTTATCGAAATGGGACTTTTTAAACCTGTTTTTTATTCCTATTAAATGATGCTCGTGCTAATGTTGTAAACGCTCAGCAGTGATTTTCATAGATCGGCGTAATAGTTATTTTTTATAATGCACTGAACTTGCCGTGTGATGCCGGCTTAGAATAGCATCGCCCCATATCTTTCCCGCGGGTGTCGTAAGAGGCGACTAAGGGACTCGGGAGTATTGGTGTATTACAATTTTTAGGCGACAGGCTGACAACCTGTCACTATGGTGATACACATGTTTTCTGAAACAATCTTGGAAAACAATCCTCAAAAATGTCAGACGTGGCGATAGTGGCCGTATTTTTACGGCCGTTAACGCTCTGCCTACCCCGCAAGGGATAAAGGTGTGATGTATGTATGTATGCACTGAACTTGATAGATGATTCGCACATCAGTACTTAAGATTTGCAAATAAATTGACAACCCAAAATGTCAATTGACTATCTCTAAAAAAAACACAGTACCTAATAGTTTCCTCAATTATAGTTGGCTCGTTAGTTGAGGTCTTCTGTCCAGTTCGGAACAGGACGGAAGCTCCCCGCTAAGGAGCGGCACGTGTCCAGCAGTGGACTGTTGGGGATGTTAAGGTTAAGGTAATGCCACAGCACTCAAAGCCCTTTTTTCTCATCACACACACACATACACACACACACACACACACATCACGCCTCTCTCCCTCGCAGGGTAGGCAGAGCGTTAACGGCCGCAATATTACGGTCGCTATCGCCACGTCTGACTAACACGTTTCTCATCTCATCTTATCTTAAATTAGCCTACATCGTTCCACTGCTAGGCAAAAGCTTCTCTCTTTCCATCCTGTTCTGCCTTGGGCCTCCAGATGCTAATCCATAATAAAAGCATCCAACTCGTCGCGCCACCGGAAACGAGGTCTTTCACGGCGTCGTCTCGATATAAATGATTTCAACAGTTTCAAAATTATCATACGGTTTTTTTTCCAGGCCCTAGATCTATGGATGGCTGGATGCATGATGTTCGTCTTCGCAGCTCTAGGGGAGTTCGTGGTTGTCAAAGTACTTGATAAACAATACCAGATGAACAAGAACAAAGCTCAAGAAAACCTACCAAGAATTATTCCTGTGGTAAGTAACATAAGCATTTCTATTAAGTCTGTCTCAGACGTTTCGCAAGAAATACGCAACAGGTAAAGAGTCTCATTGTTGTGGGATCAGCGGCGACTTTTTTCATTATAGCTAAATACTCGTATATCAAAAATATCAAATAGTTAGCAGACCGTGAGTAAAATGACATTTAAGTATTTCTATAAACGAGGCCATTCTTTTATTTGGTTTGGTTCCAAATAGAAACATTCCCATTAAGACACCTTGGTTTTTTCACTCACAACGAAAAAAAAGTGTACCATTTTTTAATAATTTTCTACAGCGCCTGAACGGCGAAAAGGGTTCCTGTGGCACGGTAGCCGCGTGGGAAGGTGCAGGAGTGAGATGTCGGAAGGTGGACCTGACGTCACCCACCTCCCCTCCAGCTGCTACTCCAGCCGTGCATCCTGCACCCTCAGCTCCTCACACTCCTCATCTGGTTGGAGTTGAGCGTCGGCAGAGCATACTGCAGGTGCGTAGTCTTGACGTGAGTTAAGAGGTGGGAGGGTTTAGGAGTTGGATACCGGAAGGTGGACCTGACGTCACCTACCTCTGCTCCAGTTGCTACTCCAGCCGTGCATCCAGCGCCATCAGCTCCCCACACTCCTCATCTAGTTGGAGTCGAGCGTCGGCAGAGCATACTGCAGGTGCGTCTATGGGTCTTGACGTGATTTTAGGGGTGGAAAGGTTCATGAGTGAGATGTCGGAAGGTGGACCTGACGTCACCTACCTCCCCTCTAGCTGCTACCCCAGCCGTACATCCAGCGCCATCAGCTCCCCACACTCCTCATCTGGTTGGAGTCAAGCGTCGGCAGAGCATACTACTACAGGTCCGTATGAGCTATGAGTCTTGACGTGAGTTAAGGGGTGGGAGGGTTCAGGAGTGAGATGCCGGATGACCTTGCTAACTTTTACTTCAGCCAACTACTCCAGTCTTGCATCCAGCACCCTTAACTCCCCACACTCTTCATCTGGTTGGAGAGAGAGCATACTGCAGGTTCGTATGAGCCATGAGTCTTGACGTGAGTAAAACGGTGGCTGGGTTCAGATGTGATATGCCGGAAGATGGACCTGACGTCACCTACCTCCCCTCCAGCTGCTACTCCAGCCGTGCACCCAGCGCCCTCAGCTCCCCACACTCCCCATCTAGTTGGAGTCGAGCGTCGGCAGAGCATACTTCAGGTGCGTATGACCCATGGGTCTTGAGGTGAGTTAAGGGGGTGTGGGGATTCAGAAGTGGGATGCCGGAAGGTGGACCTGACGTCACCTACCTCCCCTCCAGCTGCTACTCCAGCCATGCATCCAGCGCTCTCAGCTTCCCACACTCCCCATCTAGTTGGAGTCGAGCGTCGGCAGAGCATACTTCAGGTGCGTATGACCCATGGGTCTTGAGGAGAGTTAAGGGGGTGTGGGGATTCAGGAGTGGGACGCCGGAAGGTGGACCTGACGTCACCTACCTCCCCCCCCAGCTGCTACTCCAGCCGTGCATCCAGCGCCCTCAGCTCCCCACACTCTTTATCTGGTTGGAGTCGAGCGTCGGCAAAGCATACTGCAGATGCGTAAAAGCCATGGGTCTTGAGGTGAGTAAAGGAGTGGATCGGTTCAGGAGTGAGATGCTGGATGACCTTGCCAACTTCTACTTCAGCCACCAACCTACCCCTTAGTTTCTACTCCAGCGTTATCAGCTCTTCACACTCCTCATTTGGTTATAGTCCAGAGTCAGCAGAGCTTACCAAACGTATTAGCCGTCAGAAGTTTGTTACTTGTAGAAGGCGGTTGAAGAATTCTGAAACTAGGGCTCATTAAGTCGTTGGACGACTCGTGTCCCACTCGAAAAGAAGAAGACTGTAGGTCGTTAGCAAAAGGGCTGTGAAAAAGCGAATGATCTAGTTATAATTCTTTGGTAGGCCATTTTGAAAACTTATTATTATTCACTTACTTTCCTTTAGGTATCACAAAAAAATAAAATTTATAGCATTTAAATACGTTTCCTCTGTATAATATTTTACAAATAAGTACAGGAACCCCATGAATAAGATACAGGACAATACTTAAGGCAATTAATTTCATTTCTCACGAAATCTCTTCTAAGCTCCAAAGAAATTTGTTGGTTAGTATTTTATTGGGATAAATATTAAATGGAACCGCGAGACTCGTTTGCAATAAATCGTTGAAATTTTCATCAAAGAGAGCCCCGTAGAGCACCGCAATAAATTAAGTAGGATTATAATATAAATACCTCAGTTCAGGATATCGGTTCAGATTTTATAAGAAGTAGAGATGAATTTAGAGGGAAATAAATATGAAGGGATTGGTTTTCTTTACAGAGGGTTATTTTTAGTCAGTAGGTTTCTACACACATTTTCTTGAGTGTATCTACTCATGATTCTAAAGAACTTCTATTATTGGGCCACCTGCGAAATCTCAAAAAAATTGGGTGTTCCATAGAAAAATTCGTACCTACGTACTTGGCTAAAATGTATGGAATATGGAACACCCAACTTTCATTGTGACTTCGAAGTTAGCCCCATCCATGGTAGGTAAATGTTGTTAAGTATCATGAGTACAAAAAACTATAAATCATATGTAGAATGTTAGGATAATACTTTTAAACATACTACTTTTGTATTTTATTAATGACCCAGTCATCAAGCGAGTGCAGTATTAGGCTTACAACCTGTCGCGACAGTGAAACACGATTTCTCTGAACTGAACCTCAAACATTTGTCAGACGTGGCGATAACGACCGTCATTTTACGGTCGTCAACGCTCTGCCTACCCTGCCAGGGATATAGGCGTTATATGTGTATGTGTAATGTCATCAAGCGAATTGTTTTTTTTTTTATTTCAGGTCGCATGGCTGGACGCCGACACAGGTCAAGAGAGGGTCCTCTGGCGGGAGATAGACAAACTATCCCGCGTCGTTTTCCCTGCCCTCTTCCTGCTCTTCGTGACCATGTACTGGCCAGTCCTGCTTCTGAAGACCAAGTCCACTTCATAACAATTACCCGCTAGTGACGATGCAGTAGAGTTTTGATTGAATTTTTGGTTAGAAAGACTATTTTTGTTGTAGTGGCGAATTTTCTGATGGTTTGCCATTTGCCTTATGAACCATAGTGTGGTACGTGAGTTATGAAATTCTAATTGTCACCAAGCGGTAGTTCCGCTTTCTCATAGGGATACCGCTCAGATTTGAACAGCACCAGAAGTTCGAACGTTCGCCATATCAACGTAACTTCCAAAGAAAATTCGAAATGTTTTCGGCTTTCCGCTCAAACAATTTGCGCGATACGAAAAGTGCGTCATCATCATTTCAGTCGAAGGACGTTTACAGCTGAACATGGCCTCCCCCAAACATTTCCAAAGTGAACGATCCAAAAAGAGCGTAACGTAACTTTTTGGTTTCGGTTTTGTTTTAGTATTATCGTTCAAAATTAGCGCGATTGACCCCCAGGCCTTCAGGGATTAAAAATTATATATTCATATGCTTCGCCTGTAACCAAGTGCACCTAAAGAAGTAACATTCTTGCGTTGGATGTCAATGTTGCAAAATAAGATCAAGAGGTATATTTCTGAAACAGTGTACTTAATCCCATTTTGCGTTTAAAAGTCACAGAGCCTGGAGCACAATTTTTCGGACCTCATCACATACAATCTGACTCGGTCGGTTGGTAGGTCTAATTTCTTTTCGTTTTTCGACCTATGTTCTGGTCTGGTTCGTTCCTCAACAGGAAGTTAGTACTTTTTAATACCCTCCATAAGAACGTTCTTATCAAACAGCGACTAGATGACTCGTGGCAGGCTGGCGTGACTAATAAAATTCTTGATTTAAAAATACACCTCCTGATGATGATTGCCGAGACTTTTCCAGCCAAAAGAATACTTAGAAAGCCATCAATCTTTTCCTATTATCAGATGGGTGCGTTTTGGGTTATCTCATTCCATTTGCAATGTATAAGCGGAATCGAATTCGGTTCTATCAAAAGAAGAAATCTGAGGGGTTTCCTTTTCTTGTGGAGATTATTTTTTGACGCTGTCACACATTCCACTTGGTTCGCGGCACCGCACCAGTAAATCTGGGTGGATTTTGAGGAGAATCTTTGCCGTGTATTGCAGTAATACCCACGCGGTATTTCAGAAGCACTGAAATGCGTTATAATTACCGCGTGCGATACCGAAAACCGCGTGCGAAAGGTACCCAAGGCGAAAGGAGGTTTCACGTTCAATTCAATTTGGATCATTAATAGGTATGCCAAGCTGTCTTTGAGCTTTCCTATATAGACACTGAACGCTATTTATTATCTCTGGACTTGATGCTGCTTCAAAATATCTGGCACTGATTGAAAATCTCTATCATGGAAAGCAAATATGAAAACACATGGAACTACTCGTGAATAAAAGTCGCTATTGTGGCGCTTTCAGTCAAGGAGAGCCATAGGAAAGCAAATGCGGCAGTACATTGAAATAACGTAGATGGCGCTTCAAAGTTAACCACAAAACTAGCTGTCATTTCTATGGGACAGCCAGCCAAAGGTAATATATATAGAGGTCAGTGCCTACAGAGATGCTATTGGCAATACATCTCGCAGGAAATGTTTTCGTTAGCGGTGCGGCACCGTAAGCTTTGTGTCGTGTGTGCAAGTGTATTTCGTATCCTTTGATGATTTTTAAACGAAAACAGATACGATGATACATAAGGTTTCAGTAAATAAAAGATAAAATAAGTATAAATAGATGTTACCTACTCGCCTGCCTTTACAAAGAATCTGCGCACAAAAAAAGTCTAGGTATTAGATACAAAAACGAATGAAATGTCTAGTAGGACACCTACAAGGTTTTGTATGTGTAAGTACTGTCTCAGTTGTGTGAGAGAAAACAAGACGATGGTGCTGAGGCTCTGAATTCATTCATGCGAACTACCTACATAATTATTATTCAGGTACCGACATGCTCCTTTATCAAAAAGAAAAGTCGTGTCATTTGAAGTTCAAAAATTTTGGATGTCCCATAGAAAAATTCATACCTACCCGGCAAAAATGCACGGAGCACCCAATTTTTTTTTGCGATTTCGTGGGTGGCCCCAAAGTAAAAGTTCAAAATCATGACTAGAAACACCCTGTAAAGTTTGTGTACTAACTAAAAAATAACCCTGTATTAAGTAACAAGATATTTAGGCATCTACGCAACGGAAAATTCCATTTCAACATGAAAACGTTTAGTTTTGCTATTACTGTTTCTTAGAATTTTTTTTGACTGCCAAGGAGTAAATAATGTTCTTTGATTTTAGATCATTAGAAGAACGGAACATTTTTGACGTAGGTAACAATAAAGGTTTGAATATTTCCAAGAAAAGGTTCCAAAAACATGTACTTTAGGTACCTATTTGGGCGGATCGCACACTTGGCGCACGACGGACCGCAAAAATATCGCAGCGGTCTGTCAGATTCATACTGGAAACTTACCATACTAAAAAGGCTAAAACCGCACTCGACGGATGACACTGCGATAGCGCTGCGTCAACAGCGGTTGAGCGGTTTTAGTATGGGGATTGACGTTTCTAGTATGGATCTGTCAGACCGCTGCGATAATTTGGCGCTCCGTCGTGCGTCAAGTAAGCGATTCACCTTATGTATGACATTAGGGGTGCTTTTTAATTAGAATGCAATTAGAATGGCAAAAACGGTGAAACGCGACTTTAGCAAAAAAAAAGGCACGCGCGGTCTTATGAGATTCTCAATTAAATTAGATAAAAGAATGTTTAAGAAGATCATTGTTAATTTAACATACCTGCGTATTTAAGTTCTTAATTTAGATATTTAATAATAAAGGCATTAATGACGTACCCACTGTTCCGTTTAGAGGTATAAGATTAGAATCAATGTTATATTTATATTCCTAAGGCAGATCGCACACTTGACGCACGACGGAGCGCTAAAATATCGCAGCGGGCTGTCAGATCTAACTAGAAACTTCACTCCCTATAGCTACTAACACTCGACTAACGACGCTGCGATAGCGCTGCGTCAACAGCGGTTGAGCGGTTTTAATATGGACATTGACATTTCTAGTATGGACCTGACAGACCGCTGCGATATTTTAGCGCTCCGTAGTGCGTTAAGTATGCGATTCGCCTAAGAGTTGTAATATTCATACGCCCACATATTTATATTTGAAATCTTTGCTGTATTACGAATCCTAGGCGTAATGTAATCATGTTAATTTACTTGTATTTGGTTTTTGACCTAGGAAACTTGTCTGGGAGTTCGAGGTTATGTATAATATTACTTAGCAATTAACATCAAGGATATAAATTACATAGGTAGGTACAGTTTAAGAAACATAATTTGAACCGATTCAGATATGAAACGTCAATGTGAATCGGCTCATAAATTATATTTCCTAAACTATACAATAGCCAGCATATATCAACCTACCCATAAGTCCCATAAGAGGGATCAAGTTTTACTGATTTTTCGTAGTATTTTATATTTTAAGGTATAAATAGAAACTATCCACGAAATTTTTAGATAGAGAATTAGCGGCCCAACGGCTGCGCCTATTGTAACGCATTTTCCCGTGGAAATTTGATTTCCCGGCAAGTGTTATGCATACAAACCTTTCCTTTCCAATCATTCTATGTATTAAAAAAACACTGCATCAAAATCTGTGGCGTAGTTTTAAATACATACAGACGCGAAAAGTGACTTTGCTTTATACTATGTAGTGATAAAAACAGCTGATTTATATTTCTGGTTTTATGATAGAGCTTGTAAATAGACAATACCTTTAGCAATAAGAGTTATCATTTTTATTTATTTATAATGTTGAAAAGTCTTTTTATCTTACGAGTGCGCGTTAGCCATACTTGTGTGTGTTATCTCTCTCTCTCTCTCTCTTTTCGTTGGACGACTCGGTGTCTAAAACGAAAAGAGAAAGAGATAGAAGTATGGCTAACGCGCAATCGTGAGATAAAAGATCTTTACCTCTGTGTAAATATTTTCTAAATATTTTGATGCAATCGTTACTTTGAATGTAGAAACTTGTTGATTTTAGGAGGAGAGGAAAAAAGTTTTACATACATACATATTATATCACGCCTTTATCCCTTGCGGGGTAGGCAGAGCGTAGACAGCCGTAACAATACGGTCGCTATCGCCACGTCTGACATTTTTGAGTATTGTTTTCTAAGGTTGTTTCGGAAAACATGTGTATCACTATAGTGACAGGTTGTCAGCCTGTCGCCTAAAAATTGTAATACACCAATACTCTCGAGTCCCTTAGTCGCCTCTTACGACACCCACGGCAAGGATGTGGGGTGATGCTATTCTAAGCCGGCATCACACGGCATGCTTTACAGTTTATTGATTTAAGATGTTCTCACACTTTACGCACAATGCACTAAAATAACCCTGCGCTAGCGCTGCGTCATGCACTGGATCTGCTCTTAATGGGGACAGCAGTTCTTAATGGGGAACGACGTTTCTAGTATAGTCCTGACAAAGATGCGTTACGCAGCATTATTTTAGCGCTGCGTTGTGCGTTAAATGTAAGAACTGCCTAGTAAAAATTTCATGATTTTGTCTTTAACGTGCTTCTTTGAAACACCAACGTCCATTTAAATCGCAATTATCAAGCTTTAAATCATGTGATAGTAATTAAAATAAATTATATTTATTATATAAAATAATAGTTTCTTATAATATAAAAGTTTTATGTAGCCAGCCGTTATGAATGGATAATATATAATAATATAAATATACAGGATGTAAAAAAATCTGTTGCAAATATCAAGGGTGAACCAGCCCGTAAAAGTCAATATTTGCAGCTTATATTTTTACACCTTAGGTGGATCGCACACTTAATGCACGATGGAGCGCTATAACATCGCAGCGGCCTGTCAGATCCATACTAGAATCCATATTAAAACCGCACTCGACGGGCGACGCTGCGATAGCGCTGCTTCGACAGCGGTTGAGTGGTTTTAGTATGGGGATTGACATTTCTAGAATGGATCTGACAGACCACTGCGATATTTTAGCGCTCCGTCGTACGTTAAGTGTGCGATCCGCTTTATAGATAGAAGTTATAGTGCCAGGTCAAAACCAACTAGATTCTAGGAGAACTTGTAGAAAGCGGTTGAAAATCCTGACATAAGGGTTCATTGGGTCGTTGAACGACACGAAAATAAGAAGAAGTAACCAAAAATGGGTAGGGGAGGAGTATTAGGTACCAAATTGCGCCACTCACGACGCCACTCGTGTGCCAGTTTCCTGTGATTGGTTGAGAATGTGTACGTATATGCCAATGGGGATTTTCTATCTGTCTATATTTGACAGATCTCGAGTAATTTTATGATGTCATACCAGATGGCGTTGCGCTAGGTTAATATTTTGACATTTCAGTTATATTGATACCCAACTAGACAAAAAACATTTTCTCGGAAATAAACTTTTTAAGTTTGACTCAGCGCCATCTATGTACCCTTCTAAACAGGCTAGAAAATTTCCTATTGGCGCCATCTTTAAAATGATCTGATATTAAGAATGACTTTATCATTGACGCACAAATGTATGTAATAGTATACAAGTTTTTAGGAAAAGTACCTACTAACTTCCTTTCAAGGGATGAATCAGCCTATGAAACTGAACAACTTTCCCCACGGAACATAGGTCGAAATATGAAAAACAAATTGACATACATACATACATAAATCCCGCCTTCGTCCCTTGCGGGGTAGGCAGAGCGTTAACGGCCGTAAGAATACGGTCGCCATCGCCACGTCTGACATTTTTGAGGATTGTTGTTCAACAAATTGACTTCACATAATATAATATACTCGTAAACTGACTCAGTCGTACATTTTGTATGGGAGGTCCACAATTTTTTCAAATATTTCGTCCTATGTTCCTTGGGAAAGTTGTTCAGTTTAATGAGCTGGTTCATGGCTTGAAAGGAAGTTAGTATGTAGGTACTCTTCCTAACACCCTGTATTTCCTTTGACCATTGGAATGAGTTCATAGGCTCACGTTTGTAAATAATGAGAATACATACATACATACATATATCACGCCTTTATCCCTTGCGGAGTAGACAGAGCGTTAACGGCCGTAAAAATACGGCCACTATCGCCACGTCTGACATTTTTGAGGATGGTTTGCCAAGGTTGTTTCAGAAAACATGTGTATCACTATAGTGACAGGTTTTCAGCCTGTCGCCTAAAAATTGTAATACACCAATACTCTCGAGTCCCTTGGTCGCCTCTTACGACACCCGCGGGAAGGATATGGGGTGATGCTATTCTAAGCCGGCATCACACGGCTTAAAATAATGAGAATACTTATCTATAACATTAAAATAGGGAATTAAAATTTTGACGTCGTTTAATAATATTTATTTTCGATTTTTCACTTAAATTTTATCTAACTATACATACAATAGATTTTTTCATTACATTTTCATAAAACGTTTTTTTTTAATACCCATACGACGAAAAAGTTTAAGAGTTCTAAAATTTTGTAAAAGAGGTGGTTATATCCACTTCTTTAAAATTATTTTCACTTATTGCTATTTATACGCTTTCTAGTTTACATTACGAATCATGAGTAGGTAAAAACTGAAATATCAATATTTATAAGAAGTAACTAAGTATTTTGTTTGGTCACAACTTGAAAAATATTATAATTAACAGTTGAGAGAAAAATAAATTGTTTTATCACTGTTAATGTTATTTACTTTTTTGTCAACCCTATGTATTTTTTCCAACCCTAGGTAACAACACAGCAATTTAAATAATCGTACTATTTTTTCTTGATTACGGCAGGAATACATATCTCGAATAAGTTTCTCCCTTAGGCGGGGGTCCGAAGTACAGCAGAGCGACGGAGCTACAGCCACTCGTCGAATTCATTCATGACATGACTAATGTTCATCATTATCTATCATTTTAGGTGTTTGGATTTTAACATATTTTTTTAACAACACCACCTACCTGTTTACATTTTTTGTGGCGATGAGTCAATGAGACTCAATTCTACGTTAGCACCAAAAATCGCCAATTAAAAAAATCGCAATTTTTTTTTTATGTTGTAACTTAGAGCGAGGTAATGCCGCATGAGGCATGTTTTTTTGTGCATGCAGCCGGCTCTATCGAATTATAAAACGTTTTCACGTCAATAGCGTGCTGTCACTTTCAGTTTTAAATAAAGTTGAGTTTGAGAACATACATACATACATATATCACACCTTGACTGAGACTGACGATATCAGATTCCGAACAAATTTAAATAAATTTAAAAATGTGCGAAGCCATTTTTTTTTACCTTTACTGCAGCAACAGCCACAACAGTGACAGTCAGGCATGGCCTATGGGGGGAGGGGGCAGCATTGCCGACACCTGCTGCTGCCCATTCCCTGGTGGTAATTCCAATTTTATAGCACCCTACGGATTTCTTTTATAAGTAACGTCGAATTGAGTCTAATGCCATCTGCCCACGGAGCGTGAAGGTTCTCGCAGCCATGACCCGGATTCATTTGACATTATAACGTCATTACCATTCTCATTTTAGGATTATTTTTGAATGGTGTAGTTCCGCCGTAGAACAAAATACAGTTCCGCATCCTGCAAAGGTATAGAGACAATCGATTTGTGTCAATATCCACTTAATTTGATAAATTTGCCGTGTGATACCGGCATAGAATAGCATCACCCCAATTCTTCCCGCGGGTGTTGTAAGAGGCAAGTAAAGGATTTAAGGGATCGAGTGTGTATTATCACGTATTACAACTTTAGGCGACAGGCTGACAACCTGTCACTACCGTGATACACGAATCATCTGAAGGGGCCCTGAATTACCTACTTGTCAGATGTGGGGATAACGACCGTAATTTTACGATCGTAAACACTCTGCCTACCCCGCAAGGAATAAAGGCGTGCTTTATGTATGTAACTTGATAAAACTAATACGATTTGATACGTTTGAAGTCTTTGAAGAGTTAGGTATATGTGTATGTCTCTCTACGGTGCACATTGTAAGCCGGAATGACCATAGGCCATAGAAAAATTGGTACCTACCCTGAAGGTTTTTGATGCCACGATATGCCATTAGTTTTTCGTTTTTACGGTTAAATATACATCAATACATAAATCACGCCTTTGTCCCTTGCAGGGTAGGCAGAGCGTTAACGATCGTAAAATTACGGTCTTTATCGCCACATCTGACAAGTATTGAGAGTCCTTTCAGATGTTTACAGTTAAATATTAAAGAATTAATCCTTTTTATCAATTTATCAAAAGTCAATCTTTGTTTATCTTCCTGAACTTACAATGATACATACATAAATTTAATCATGGTTTTTTCCCGAATGGGTAGGCAGGGACTACATCTTTCTCTTTGCTACGAACCTGACATATCTCTTTCGCTTCCTGAACATTCATCAGCCTTTTCATACATGCTCGATGGTTTATGGTACTTTTGACCTGACCATTCTTTTTAATGTCCCCGGTTAGATCTAGGTACGTTCGTCTAGGTCTTCCCTGTCCAACGTTTCTTTCTTACTCACCCTATGTAGGTACATGTTTAGTTAATCTTCTTTTATCCATCCTCTAAACGTGACCAAACCATCTTAGCATTCCTTTTTTAGTAGGTACCAGTCACAACATCTGTGTGACTGCGGTGTAGAACAAACTATGGACCATCTTCTCTCCTGCCCCAACTGCCCTAGTACTTGCACTATGCGGGACCTGCTGGAGGCTAACCCCAATGCAATGAGTGTGGCCGAATACTGGTCCAATATAAATTAATTGTTGCCCATCGATTCGATGAAGAAGAACAACATCTTCCTTGATATTCCTTTTAAAAATGAAAATAGCATATCACTTACATTTCCGAAAATAATAAAAGCAATATCAGCTTATTTCGCGACGGAATTTTCTCTAAATTATTTTCAATCTTTGACCCAAGTGACAGCTTAAAGACCCGTAGAAAGCGAAAATGTTTGCTTTACAGATTAGTATGTAAGTACTTATCTATCTGCTGTGAAGTCAAAATGTTGCTTGCTCTCTATATATATTTTATTTATTTTATTTTACCATTTATTGTACACAAGAAATTTTACAGGAAAAAAACATAAATAAAATGGACACAACAGGCACTGCTTATCTCTAAAAAAGAAATTTCTTACAGCAGACCTACAGGAGAGAAATGGCATTTGGCGAAAGGCGGATGAGACGTGCACAATAGCTATGAATACGAGATGATATATATTTACAGATAATAACAGGAAATACATACGAAATATAACTAAAATATTACATACAACTACAGATATAAATAATAATAAATATACATTATATACAGGATGTTAGGAAAAGTACTAACTTCCTTTCAAGGGATGTACCAGCCTATGAAACTAAACAACTTTCCCAAAAGAACAGAGGTCGAAGAATGGAAAAAAAAATTGAACCTCACATACAAACTGACTTAGTCGGTTGGTACATTTTGTATTAAAGTATTTTTTTTTTTCATATTTTGACCACCGCTCCAAGGGGAAAGTTGTTCAGTTTTATGGGATGGTTCATCCCTAGCACTCTGTACATGACATAGTAGACCGAAAATATAATATTCCTGATTTAACATGTATGAGTCACAATATTTGTTTGGGTATAACGAGTAAAACGGTCTACTAATACAAAAGTGTGTCTTTAGTGTCCGGTTTTTCGAAACTACAAGCTAAAGGTGAAATTTGATGTACATTGCGTAGCGGGTAACAAATCCTGGTTTTATAATGTCCCACCGGCTACGCAACGTAGATCGTATTTAACCTGTAGACTTAACCTGTAGTTTCGTTCCATGGGGCACTGGTAAACTTCAAGCCAGTCTGTCGGCTAAGTTCAGACTGAATGACCTTGGTCCAGCAATATCTAGATCGAGTCAGTTAGGCAGCCTAACCTAGAACGTAAATTAAATACCTACTATCGAATAAAATTTGCAAAACATATAAGAAATGATGTAATTTTGAACGACCTTCTTTCTTAAGTATTGCACAAAGATTTTAATTAAGATGAAGATAAAAAAGATTAAATATACTTTATTGCACTAAAACTATATTATATTATTATACTACTGCAGTGCACGCACAATCAAGAATTCTAAATGTACCTACCTACTACAAAATCACATACACATCACGCATATACAGGATGTTAGGGACAGCGTCCCGAATACTGATAGGGTGCAAGCAGACCATGAAACTGAAAAACTTTCCCCTAGGAACATATGTCAGGTAACGTTAAAAAAAATTTTGGTTTCCCAAAGCAAATGCAGTCAGCTGATCGCGATTTTGTATGGGAAGTCGAATTATTTTTGTCGTTTCCTGACATATGTTGCCAGGGGAAAGTTGTTCAGTTTCATGGTCTGCTTGCACACTATCAGTAATCGGGACGCTGTCCCTAACACCTTGTATACCTTACGAAGTAGGCAGAGGTGCATATGCCATCCTAAAAATGGTCTTTACATTTTTTACGAATTTTGAATTCGTAATATTAATATATTTATTCAACGTAATAAATTTTCACATTCATTCATTCACAAATCACGCCTTTATTCCTTGCAGAGATCGTAAAACAAGTATTTTTATTTAGCAGAATTAAGCCACAGGCAGGTTGTAAATTAAAAATTAGGTACAAATGCGTACAAAAAACCCTTCGAACCAAAAATGGGGTCGAAAATCAACTTTTGTCAACATCAACAAATGCAAGTTTTTTCCCAAAAACCACTTTGGACATGTCGAGTAGAAAGTCAGTGAACCCAAAACCACCATAGACCGTTCTCACACTTAACGCATAACGCAGCGCTAATATAACGGTGCGTAACGCATGTGTCTGTCAGATCCATAAAAACCTTCCTCTTGAATCACACTATCTATTAAAAAAACTGCATCAAAATCCGATGTGTAGTTTTAAAGATTTAAGCAAACATACATACATACAGACGCGAAAAGCGGCTTTGCTATATACTATATAGTGAAACGTCATTTCCCACACTAGAAACCGCTCTTGACACAGGGATAACGCACGACGCAGCGTTGTGCGTTAGACATGCGTAAAGACTGGTTTTACTACGGGGAATGACGTTCCTTGTATGGATCCGACAGACGTATGCTTTACGCAACGTTATTTTAGCGCTGCGTTGTGCGTAAAGTATGAGAACGGCCATACCCAATCTTCGCAGGAGTAACTACCTACTTGTATTTCAACATCTCGTATGGGCGGCTAATAAGTCGATAATTGCACGAGCCTGGTAAAAACTGGTGGCCAGATGCTTGGGAACCCTGAAACATGAGGACAAATGTTAGCAATAAAGAATGACGACCGATGTGGCGCAATGGTAGTGCGACTGCCTTTGACGCATAAGGTTCCGGGTTCGATTCTCGGTGGGTCACTCACAAAGTTGATTTTTATCACTTTGTGAATTTGTTCCCAGCCTGGTTAGGACATTGCGGGCTGAACCACCCGATTGTCCGTAAGTAAGATGGTTCCGTGTTTCGGATGGCACGTTAAGCTGTAGGTCCCGGTTACTGTCTATGATTGCTTAGACGGCGGCCGTTACACAACCATGTCAGAAGCCTGCTACTTGTAGAAGGCGGTTGAAAAATTCTGACACTAGGGTTCTTCGGGTCGTTGGACGACTCGGTGTCCCACACGAAAAGGAGAAGAAGCAATAGAGAAATAAAAAGCCGTGTATTGCCGGCTTTGCTGTGTATTGCCAGCTCTAAATATGAACCAGCCTAACGGCCTTACAATGCTCCTGTGCGAAGTCCTTCTTCATTACAATGCCTTAAAACATCTCCTATTTAATGTATTTCCTCCCAAACACGGTGTATAATTTAATGAAAAAAAAAAACTACTAAATCTAAAATGTGTCCTTCGTTCAGATTGAATGACCTTGCCGACTGAATGAATCCCGTGTATTGCCAGCTTTTCCATGTATTGCCGGCTTAGAATAGCCCATTTCTTCCCCGCGGGCGTGTCGTAAGAGGCAACTAAGGGACTCGAGGGTTTATGTGAATTACAACTTTAGGCTGTCGCATGACAACCTGGCACTAGAGTGATACACGAATCATTTGACATCCTGCAAAATTGGTCATTAGTGGTGATGGCAGCCCCAGCCGTATTTTCGTGGCCGTTGACACTCTGCCTGTCCCGCGAGGGATAAAGGCGTGATATATGAAATAAAAAATAGTTTCACCGCGTGGTGCCTGATTAGAATAGCATCAACCCATTTCTGCCTGTGACTATCGTAAAAGGCGACTAAGGGATGAATCCAGGAAACGGGCAGCTGCTGTGAATCTTCAATAATCTGGCACTGCGCTCGCCAATCCGAGTGATCGAGTATGGCAATACCCCTTAACTTGCGCATGTTCAGCCGTTGACTCTCGAGTTGTTTGTGGTGCCTTTGCCCGAATAAGGATATTGATAATATTATTCCAAAATAAAACATAGCACTCGATTAGTTTATGACAGTCATATTATCGCCGTGTGATGCCGGCTTAGAATTGCCGTGTGATGCCGGCTTAGAATGGCATCATCCCACATCCTTCCCGCGGGTGTCGTTAAAGGCGACTAAGGGACTTGAGGGTATTATTGGTGTACCTATTACAATTTTTAGTTTTAATTAGTGATACACATGTTTTCTGAAGCAACCTTGGAAAACAATCCTCAAAAATGTCAGACGTGGCGATGGCGACCGTATTCTAGCGGCCGTTAACGCTCTGCCTACCCTGCAAGGGATAAAGGCGTGATATATGTATGTATGTATGTATGTATATTATCGCCGTTTCCCGTATGTTGGCTTATATTAGCATCACCCCATTTCGTTCCGAGGTTTCTTAAGAGGCGATTAAGGGACTCTTGTGGTTTAATGTGTATTACAACTTTAGGTGACAGCCTGATAACCTGGATACACAAATTATCTAAAAGGGCCCTTAACATTTGTCAGTCGCAGCGATTGTGATCGTCATTTTACGGTTGGTAACAAAATCCATCTATTATCCAACAAAATCAATCTAATTTATTTTTTTGTTTGAGAACTCGATACAGCTTAGCGGCATCGTTTTTCTCAACCCATAATACTAACTCTTAAAGGGTTTTCCTACACTACAATACTGACACCAGGGTTAGAACTTTGAACAACTTGGTATCCCACACGGAAAAAGAAGAGAATTGACTTCTCTTCTTCAGGGATCAAAATAAAATGGTTAGCGGGACGTACACACGAGCGATTTGTTAGAACTGAGAGCACGCTGCATTGATATCCGCATTATTGCACCGGCAAGCAATCTAACAAGTAGGTACTTGTCATATGGAATGGAACACATTCCATAAACTAAGGAAGAAAAACGATAAACTAGTGCTAATAAGTTTTAAAAATATTAGCTGCAAATATTTTAATGGGTGAATCAGCCCATGAAACTAACAACCTTCCCCAAGAAACAGGTCGAATAATTAAATAAAATTTTAGACCTCCCATACAAATTGACTTGGTTGGTCGGTAATTTTGTATGGGAGGCACAAAACTTTTTCATATTTCGAGCTATGTTCCTTAGGGACAATTTCTAGTTCAATTTCAACATGGGCAAGTTCTCCCTTTAAAATATTTGCAGATAACTTTTTGACAGCCTGTTATTATATCATGCATTTTGTATTTAAGTTTTCCAGTATTTATATGTCTGTTTAATTAAGGTGCAATAAAATATGCCTTCTTATTAAATTTTTATTAACGAATGCAAACCTATCATTGAAAATTGCATTAAAATTACACTGTACTACCATTCTACTACGTCATTTTGTTAACTTTTGTTCAGCTAGCTTTTTTAGAATATCGAGTTTTCGGTTAGTTGAAATTTAAAGTTTATCAAGATGTAAGTTCGAACCAATAAAAAACATATGTTTTAACTACAGAGACTACAAAGCATTAAAATCTTAAATATCGAAAAGTAAGCGGTAAGTCCAAATCAATTTGATCTGATAAGAAAGCACAAGCTAAAGACAACCGCGCGGATTTTAACCGCCCGTCTGTTAAGCAACGGTGCGCGTGCGCCGATTCGCAAATTTTGAGCCAGGTAGTGCTGGATCGGCCGTCAAAAGAGCCGCACGTGGGAACCATTGATGCGACTTGTCCGCAGTTTGGTTCGACAGAGTAACGCGGTCGCGGCGTCGCGAGTGCGCAAGTTTCGCAACGCACGGAAAGTGATGTTATTACAAAGGGCTCGCAAAGTCAACTCCACGGGCTAAAGTGAAGGGATTTGTATAGTAAGTGTCGTGTTGCACAATTTAGTTTGCGCTTAAACGCTTGCACAACTAAGCAAGAATTTTGTTTATGTTTTGTCGGTTTCGCTAACTCAGTTTATGCGGGTATTTACTTACCAATGAGTTTTTGTGAATGAATGAAATGCGGTTTTTAGTACAAAAGTTTCATTCGCTTTGTTGACTTATAGGGCCTTACCGTAATAATACTGCAAAATTCATGCTTAAAAAATTAAAATTTTGTAGTTTTCTAAATTACGCTTTTCATATTTTTTTATGTAGGTAATTCAAAATGTTTAAAATTTAACACATTGTTACTCATACTATTCATCAGTTTTCGGTCAAACACTGAGCAAAGTTAAATTGAATGTGAGATTTGAATACAACCTTTTTGAAGGTTGCCGAGAATGTTATCTTCAAAAAACGATTTCACGAATATTGTTTTTCATGTGGGTAGGTTACACTGTTACTTTCCACAAACTACATAATTTATTGTTTCCAAAAATTTTCCTGTTGTAAAAAGGACAGAAACCAATGATAGGATTAAAATCCAAATAAATAATAATTCAATGTTAATTCACACATCAGAATCCATTCGCATAATGATGTAGGTTACTTAACTTGGATACCTACTTACATGCACAGACGAACTTCAAGTAAAGTTTACAGTGATGTCACAAATTATAATTATGTACCTACTTATTAGCAGCAGTTCAAGCTACCCTTTTATAGGATTATCTTTTATTTTTATTTTATTTATTTAGTTTGGACAAAAGCAGTTCTAAACTGATACATTTTTTATAGGTTGAGAGTAGAAAGCAAAATAAAAACCCCTTTTTTTCAGTAAATAAGTATGTTATGTATGTCTACATATATATACTAAGTTGAATATATATACATATATATAAGCATATATGTGTTACATTGGTTTACCTACCATATCATTACCATACAGTTTAATAGAAAATCCGGTGTAAGCTGATCCTTCAAGTGTTATTATGTGGCTGATATTATACTTAGTTAGGGTGAGACGTAAAATTGCTTACGAACCCTTCCTTATTAAATTGATACAAACGGAACAAGGAGAAACAAAGAAATAAGAATGTCAACATAGATTAAACACGTATTTCTAGACAATATATTAAAATAAAGCAAAATTAATTTTAACATAATATAACATCACAATAGATACCATTCTTGTATTGTGTAATTTTAATAAAAATATTAGTACTTAAGTAAATTTAAATTGCATTCATGCAGATTTTTTGCCGCCCGTGTACAAGACCCCTTAATTGCAGTTCAACGAACGCAGGAAACCGTATGAAATCTTTGTAATGAGCGATTACGATTATAGTTCAAAAGTATTTCGTTGCAAATTAGAAGTGATTATACATGATTATCGAAGAAGAGTTGCCTTATTTTGATTCAGACTACACGCACTGCCTGATTTGTTTAACACGTCACTATCGTTTTTTTTTCGTTTTATTTTCCAATTTCACATCGTTTATCGACAACGCTTTATATGCATTTTCGAGTGGGACACCGAGTCGTCCGACGACCCGTCGTATTTGATTCTAATCTGCAGCCAATACTAGAGCTATAGTGGGATACTTACCTACCTCAAAATAGAATTCCCAATTACAGTTTCTCTGTTAATATTCTCAGTATCAAAATAGTTCTGTTTTAAATATATTTTTCAATCTTTCTTGTTTTTTGTTCGTTTTTTTATTAATATTATATTATATTTTCTCTCTACTTCGTCTATAAGTCGGTATTAAATTAAATTTTGACTTGGTTTAAAAATACCTGGAATGTAGTCCACATCCCAGTCAGAAATCTGATGACGACAGAGGCGCCAGATTTGATCAGACTGACAACATCAGCTCGCATGTATATCAGTCATATCATAACATTGCAACCTCGCACGTTTCCTCCAAGGGCTCTGACTAGGTCATACAACTACTTACCGTGAATATGACACTCAACAGGAAAACGCGTCTTTTGTGGTCAAAACCTGAAGTGAATCATAGGTGAATCCTACGTCTAACGCACTACGCTGCGCATTTTTAGCGCATCCTTAATGCTTGCGTGTGTCAGATGTAAGGAAATTTTGAATTCCCCATACTAAAAACTGACGTTGACGCGGAACTAACGGATGGCCTATGTTGGACCTGAACGAACGTTGGTTTATAGAATGGGAAATTTGAAATTTCCTTGCATCTGACAGACGTATATGCGTTACGAATACGCTAAAATAGCGCTATTGCGTTAAGCGTGAGAACCACCTAAGGTTTGACTTAACATTCGTTTTGCGATTTTCCAAAAATCGGTCAGTGTGAAGCCTCAACCCAAGGTCAGATTGACCGATGATGGTTTAAAAAGATGAAGGAGTCACTTGATGACGTGCAGGGAATATCATTTTCCTGGGGGAAGCCCAGGGAAGAAAAATTATTTTCATGTCTTCATAAAAATTTACGTCAACTGATCGGGAAGTCTGCAAACATTGTCTAATAATTCGATGAAGCCGACTGCACGCACCAAAAAACATCACTCATGCGGCGTTATCTCGCTTTGAGGTGTTCCATTTAAGGTTAGCATTTCATCATAGAAGTGCAAGGGAGAACGCAGAACGAGCGATAAAGATGCACAATCGGCCTCCGCGTTCGGCAGCATATATCTATCAAACTATCAAATAAATAAAAATAAATAAATGCAACCAAACTTTAAAGTATGTCTTTTGTCTACAGGGACAATTCTGCGAGTGTCAAAATCGGTGGGGAAATATACGGGTTTTCTCAAAATATAGCCAAATGACCGGTTTCTCTTAACGATTAAAAAAGAACAACTAGGATCAAAAAAGAAAACCTAGGAATATCATTGCATAGCCAAACTAGCGTTATCTAGCAAGGGGTTACAATTTAATTTTATTTCTTTCTACTTTTAAAGGGAGAATCAAGGGAAGAGACGATGAAACTCATAGTATAATTTTCCTATGAGTGACGTTGTCACGTTTAACTATTGTCAGTAAACCGACTTTACAGACCACCACTTTTTTTTTCTCGTCCCTAAAAAAGTTGTTAATTTCTATTAGTCATATCTGATTTTTTTTTGGTATAGATACCATCCTTTACACCCGATATTATTTGTGCAACCAGACGCAGTCTTCAAATCTGCAGATTTTAGCTCAACGCAATAAACTTAATTTCTCTCGTATCTCCAAAATAAATTTATTTAATTTTATGATTTGGTTTTACGATTTCGTTTTACTCAACTCATATCAGATTTTTTCACGTTTCGGATTACATACAAATAGGTACCTACGTGATGGAATCACGGTAATGATATCATTTTAACAAAGATATCCTCGCACAAAGTTACTTAATATTGAATTCAGATAACAAAAACCAGCAACTGCATTCGTGGTCAATCGGTATTTTCGGTATCACCATCATCATCTTTCTTGCCTTATTCCGTTCGCTGTCGGGGTCGACTACCTAACCTAGGGTACTTGACGTGGAACCAAGTTTTTAAACTGAGCGACTGATCTGACTTCTGCAAATCGAAGGCTAACCTGGTCCGAATTCTAGGTTAAGTCACATTCAAATATCATCTGAATTTTAAATTTATTTCAGTGTAGGTTTGATCACGATGTTTTATCTTCACCATAAGAGCAGTCGGTAAATGGACGTGAGTAAAAACACATTGGTACATGGCGGGGATCGAACTCGGGTCTCACGATCGGTATCACCATATTGGATTTTAATCCGGAGGTCCCCGGTCGTATTCCCCGGGAAGGAGCATTCCCTAAATTGTTTTTTTTTCGTTAATTTGTAAGTTTACAGTTTGTTTAGGAAATTTCATGCTAAAAGTATTATCCACCCAATTGTCTGGGAAGAAAAAGGTTCCGTGTTTCTAAAGAGAGGTTAACCCGTCGGTTTGATTGATTACTTAGACGACAATTATTAAAAAAAAAATGTTTTAGCAATACCGATTTTTAACTAATATTAACAAAATTAATAAATGCAACATTAATAAAGTTTTGAGTAGGTAGTTGAACATCAAAATAATCTTATATGAATTATGTAAAACTTACTTATCAGCTTATATATGTAGTAGGTAATTTTTTTCAGGTATTTTAAAAGAAGCATAAGGTAAATAAAAGGTATCCATTTGCTTGCTTGAATGTGCTCCTGATGTAAAGCGAGTATAATTTAGGCAAGCATTAACGCTTGATAAAAAAAAAACAAAACATAAAAAAGACACACGTCGAACACGCATCAAGCATTTACTATACGTCCGAAAATACTTATATCATTTTTATTTTAGTCTTCTTGTACTCTTACATAAAATATTTTCGCAAACATAATTATAAACTCTCAAAAGCCTATTTTGGTCCACAATCAACCACTCAAGGATACCTAGTTGAGTAAAGTGGTTTGACAAGTGACGAAAATGCCTCTTGCTCGACTGGGCGCTTGCCCGGCCGATTGAGGGTACAAAAACACCAAACATTTGGTGTTTTTAACTGAGCCTATACAAGCTACAAACACACATACACGTATCATGCCTTTATCCCTTTCGGGGTAGGCAGAACGTTAAGGGCCGTAACAATACAGTCGCTAACGCCACGTCTGACAAAATATTGAGGGCCGTTTCAGACAATTTCGCGAATCACTAGAGAGACAGGTTGTCAGCCTATCGCCTTAAAGTTGTAATACATATGAGACTCTCAAGTCCCTTAGTCGCCTCTTACGACACCCACGGGAAGAAATGGGGTGATGCTACTCTAAGCTGGCATCACGCAGCAGTCTAAACCGGCATCACGGAGCACAACACAAGCACCTATACAAGCTAAGTAACCCATAAATTCGGAAAACGTACAAACTTCCAAAATATAATACTGAAAATCTTTTCTTAGTAATTTTTTTCGAAGTAGGCGGGTCGCACACTTGACGCACGACTGAGCGCAATAATATCGCAGCAGCGGTCTGTCAGATCCATACTAGAAACGTCAATCCCCAGACTAAATTCGTTCAATCGCTGTCGACGCAGCGCTATCACAGTGTCGTCTGTCGAGTGCGGTTTTAGTATGGGGATCGACGTTTTTAGTATGGATCTGACAGACCACTGCGATGATTTAGCGCTCCGTCGTGCGTTAAGTGTGCGATCCGCCTTACTATAGGAGAATATGACCTTCTTGTTGCTGCTCAAATCATTCGGACCATATTTTTATTCGTATTTAAAAAAAAAACCCATAAAACTTGCTCAGTTTCTCTCTGAATTTTGTACAGACAGTCGTTTTTCCTGTTTATATAGGCAAACAACAGTAAACATTATTTTAATTAATACCGTAAACAAATACATTATTTTTTTATTAATTATATTATCGGTCTCAACTGGGGCAGACAACAGAGCTATTAAGGAAAATTTCGACTTTAGCGTGTTTTCGTTTAAGTAAAAAGGTTTATTTCTATTAATTAATATTAGCTAGCTAATACCATAGAGCGTCGGTGGCCAAGTGGTTACCGGTCTTACAATCGTGAGACCCGAGTTCGATCCCCGCCATTTACTAAAGTTTTTTTACTCACGTACATTTACCGACTGCTCTTACGGAAAAGTAAAAATAGCGTGATGAAACCCACATTCAAGTAAAATTTGAAATCAGATTTGAATTCACAATTTATAATTTTTTGTTAAAAATTATAGCGTTGGCGACACAAGAAGAAGAAGAATTACTCGTAAACTTCGTTCCACGAATATTCATGGTTAATAATTTAACGGGTTCTTACCGACGAATTATTTTAATGAACTTTCGATATGCATATCCAACAGGAAAATTACTTCTATTGGTACTTAAATCAGAGGTCTATAGGTATTTTATCGATGGTCAAAACTTTCAAACAAAAATCGTAATTTCGCCCTGGGCAATTTTCGAAGTCGAAGTCTGCTAAATATTTCAAAATCGTTTCAGTTGCGTTTCAGTTTCATGTCAGTTGGATTGTTTTTTGTTGAAGTATAGAAAATCACAATGGCGATGGAATGGCAGTAGAATCTCGATGGTGTAACAATGACAAAAAATAGCAGACGGGTACCGTACCTTCAACCAATTTCTACTCGTCTTGTTACCAACCAATGCATTTCGAGTTTTCCATAGATGTCGTACTTCTACAGAGGTACTGTATTTGTTTATAACAAATTTTGACTCGTTGTAATCTGAATTGAATAACATCAGTTGCGATTGCGAATTTGCGAGCATAAAAAAACATTTTCAAAACAGCGATGATGTAAAAACAGAACCGGTCTCTTGACTTTTAGGCAAGGTTTGAGTCAGTCAGCCGTGAATCAGTGACTCACTCCGGCTAAAGAGAAGCAGTTACACATTTTGATCTAATGGGCGCGATTTGACATCGATTGCTGTTTATTTTGTGAGTGGCGTTGGCATTACAAAGAGTATCCAACATTTTAGTACTCCTGTGCTTTTAACCCAAAAAACTAAACAATTGAAAATACAAATGAAAAGTGCCTTTTATAAATAGTTGTAAAGCAAACGGTTTCGCAGATATTGTGGACTTAAACGTCAAAATTGTTTTTCCAATATGTACATACATACACACACATATCACGCCTTTATCCCTTGCGGGGTAGGCAGAGCATTAACGGCCGTAAGAATACGGCCACTATCGCCACGTCTGACGTTTTGAGAATTGTTTTCTAAGGTTGTATCAGAAAACATGTATATCACTATAGTGACAGGTTGTCAGCCTGTCGCCTAAAAATTGTAATACACCATTACTCTCGAGTCCCTTAGTCGCCTCTTACGACACCCGCGGGAAGGATATGGGGTGAAGCTATTCTAAGCCGGCATCACATGGCATTCTAAGCCGGCATCACACGGCATATATATGCCATGTAAATAGTACGTACCTAGTAATACGTAAGATAACTAGCGATGTATTATAGACGCTCTCCAGCGAGATGGTCCTGATGACTTAACAGAGCGGCTGGTAGCGACTGGATCGCGAAAACGGGAGATAGTGCCTTGTGGCGTACCTTGGGGAGATCTACGTCCAGCAATGAATTGCTAAATAGGTTGATGTGATGAGATGAGCCAGCAATGTATGCCAATCAATGTAATGCTGCTCAACAAACGGTGACCGTTACAGTAGGTAAGTCTGATTTTATCATTCATGATACACAATGATGATGATGCTGTGTTGGAATTGGCATATCCTTGTGGAATATTCAGCTTCAAGATTCCTATTTGCATGAAATATCTAAGCGGCAATCGATGTCATATTATGCGTATTATGACGGCAGATTTCTCAAAATTACTAAAAGTACCCAAAGAAATTCAACACCGAGTTAGCAACCAACAAATAACACTTACTTACCTACGTGTAGAATAGTTGTATCTAAAGAAAAAATATACACAAAAAATGCGTGACGGTCGACCGTGGACGGGTACTCGTGATGGTTTTAAACTAGGTTAAACTGAATTTTTATTTCAAAAATGTTACTTTAATGCGAATCTCACACTTAACGCACGACGGAGCTCTAGAATATCGCAGCAATCTATCAGAACCATACTAGAAACGTAGTGACGTTAACTTTGGGAATGCCCTATACTAAAATTGTACTCGACAGATGATGCTGCGCTAGCGCTGCGTCGACAGCGGTTGAGCGGTTTTAGTATGGGGATTGACATTTCTGGTATGGATTTGACACCGCTGCTGCGATGTTTTATCGCTCGGTCGTGCGTTAAGTGTGCGATCCGCCTAATGGTCGTATAAAATGTACTAAAGCAATATTTGCCAGAAAATAAGTTTTTATACATAGGATTTCATACACTCATATTTTCTGTGGAAAACGTTTGAGACATCAGCCCTTGACGTAGATACGTCCACGACATGTATCTACACGTCACCGTACCGTCTTAATATTTTTTGTGTTTACAAGTGTCGAGTTTTGGTATTTTCCGTCGAAAACAAAAACAGAGGACGAATTTTGATGTGACATTTTTTATTTATTTCACATCAAAGATATTCCGCGCAAAATTTTCATATAGGTACTTATAGTTATCTATCGTGTCATCAAATACTAAGTGGACAGCGAATGAGAAGGAAATCCCCTTTTCCTTAAAAAGGATATTATAAATATCCTACGAGGAAATCTCTGACTGGTTGTTTACCATGACATAGAAAAGAGATAAGGAAAAGCGTCATTAAATCAATTTTCATTGAAATTATTCTAAGTAACTAAGCACTAGTTTATTGAATATAAATATCTCTAAGCTGAGGAAGGTCTGATTCAGGAAAAAAATACAAATTAGGTTAGAACTTTATACATATAAGGTGTAAAAATATTAGCTGCAAATATTTTAAGGGCTGAATCAGCCCATTAAACTGAACATTGGTCGAAATATGACTCCATACATTTGACTCGCTCGGCTGCAACATTTTGTATGGGAGGTCCAAAAATTTCTTACATATTTCGACCTATGCTCCTAGGTGAAAGTTGTTCAGTTTCATGGGCTGATTCACCCCTTGAAATATTTGCAGCTAATATTTTTACACCCTGTATAGGTAGGTTACATGTTTAGTATATGCCGGGAAAGTGTAACAACATTGGTACCAACCTACATCTATAAGAAAATGGAAGACAGTCGTAAAATCGGCGGCAAGAATAATGACTAAAGTTGCATTACGACTGCGAGGCATGTTTTTTTTTTTCTGATGGAAAATCTTAGTAATCATAGACAGTAACTGAGACCTATGCTAACAAGCCCTCCAACACGGAACCATTTTTATTGTGGATTATCAGGTGGTTCAGCCCACAGGTTCAGCCTGCAATGTCCTAACCAGACTAGAAACAATTTCACGTACATACGAGTATAACAACTTTGCGAGTGCCCCACCGAGAATCATACCCGGAATCTTTGCGTAGCAAACAGTCGCACTACCACTGCGTCACATTGATCATCAAGCATAGTGAATACGGAAAACTTATGTCCAGCAGTGGACAATATGAAAAGGAAGTCTTGTTTGTTTGAAATAACGGACTCACAACACGTGCGCGAGCGCACCCGGATATTATGCGAGTGATAAAAATCGCAATTCGCGCAATTTTATTGCGACATCTAAGTTACGACATGACACGACGTACCTCTAATAAAATGCGTTTTATTTGCATTTAGGTAGGTATTTTAGTGTGTTGTGTTATGTGGTCCGTAACGAAAGCTCCCTCAACCCTTCGATTATTCTTCGTCTTTATTGTATCAATGACTCAAATAGGGACTTATATTTTCCCAAAATTTTGCGACGGTCACCGCTCTCTGTCGCCACGTCTGACAAATATTGAGGGCTGTTCCAGATACCTAATCTGTGTATAGTGACACGATAGGAACATGTTGTTAGCCTGTCGCCTAGACATTGTTGTTCACATGAAACCCTTGAGTCCCTTAATCGCCAGGAGCATTTGCGCCAAGGTGAATCGTTTTTTCATGATATCGGGAAACAATTATTGGTGAATTGTGTTTTAGTACCGCACTCCGTCTTAAGACACCAGCGGGAAAGAATACATACATACATACATATATCACGCCTTTATCCCTTGCGGGGTAGGCAGAGCGGTAACAGCCGTAAGAATACGGTCGCTATCGCCACGTCTGACATTTTTGAGTATTGTTTTCTAAGGTTGTTTCGGAAAACATGTGTATCACTATAGTGACAGGTTGTCAGCCTGTCGCCTAAAAATTGCAATACACCAATACTCTCGAGTCCCTTAGTCGCTTCTTACGACACCCACGGGAAGGATGTGGGGTGATGCTATTCTAAGCCGGCATCACACGGCGGGAAAGAACTGGGCCCGAAGTTGCTAAATTTAAATCGTTTCAGTCGGATGTCGATTGGATCTCAGTTGGATGATTTCGGTCATTTCGTAGTCTGCTAACAGTTTGAAGTATAGAAAAATCACAATGGCGATTGAATGACAGTTGAGTTTCGATGGCGTTACAATGACAAAAATAGCAGACTTGGGGACCTGGTGTAATGCTATTCAAAGACAACGTCATATGTACACTACCCTATAAATGCCTACCTAGGTAGATATGCATTTATATTACATTTTGTCGCTGGCTATGGCATTTAGAAAAGAAAGATCCCCTCAAAAACATTAATATATAAAAAATTCCAAGTCTCGCTACTGAGCTGTTCAACCGTAAAAAGGTATGAGATCCATTTGAAACCAAGTCGGCTATCGATTTGTTCATTCCCCGCTTAAGAGATCTATCTTAATTAATTACGTAATTAGTTAATAAGCATTATGTTACAGTGACTATATCAATATTTTCAATATATTTTAATGTTTACAGTAAATTGAATGACTTAGCCATCGCACTAGAACAGAAGGTTAACGTGTAATACATATTAAAATTAATACATTCAGTGCGATTGCCAAGAACTTTGACTAGCTATAATTCCTAAACCACTGGTTCAAAGTGAACGAAATTTGAAATATACCGTATCTACAGGGCTTTTGATTGATTCCTGAAGTTTCAAGTCTTTTGTTTTATCCACAAGAAAGTTATAAGGTGTCGAAAATGGCCTGAACCGCTTCGAGAAATGGATGGTACGGCTGTGCCGCTTTCTAGCTCGACTTGGCGGGGGCACTGCCGTGCCCCCAGATGGCTCAGTGTTTCGGAGTGATCGTCAAGTCATTGGTCCTGGTTGTTTTAGACAACGTACATATTATATCACGCCGTTACCCCTTGCAGGGTAGGCAGACTAACGTTACACACCCATGTCAAATGAAAAACTCTGGCAACAACGTTCATTGAGTCGTGTGATTGTGTGTCCTACACTATTGTAGGAGAATCATGGGTTGTTTATCGACTTGTTGTCCCACACGATATAAAAAGTTCCGATACACTTTTATAAAATATTTCGTTCTCCCTTGGTAACATGTTATTTTCCTGGCAAGAATTATACATTTAAACCTTTCGCTTGAATCAATATAAAATCCGTTTTGTACTTTTGACAGACAGACGCGGCAAGCGACTTTGCTTTATTAATACTATGATTATAGACTTATTAGGTATTCTACATTGATAAATGGATAGGTAGGTAGGTAGGTTAGGCGAATCGCACACTTAACGCACGATGGGGCTTTAGAATATCGCAGCGCCCTGTCAGATCCATACTATAAATTCAATCCCCATACTAAAGCCGCACTCGACGGACGACGCTGTGCTAGCGCTGCGTTGACAGCGATGGCGGCTCCATTTTTGTATGGGGAGTCTTACAGACAGCTGCGATTTTCCAGCGCTCCGTCGCGCGTTAAGTGTGCGATCCGCCTTATTCGTGATTTACTGAAGAGAAGGCCGATGTTTATAGAGCCACCTATGTAGGTAGAATGCATTATTTTAAATACCAGTTCCGCATTGTTACTGAGTAGTAGGTAACATCTCGATACAACCGCCGTCGTACAAAGTTATTATGATTTTGCTTTTTAAAATCATAATTATTACGCTACTTTCATTATAGAAAATTTGTTATGACATTGTAATGTTAATCTTTTTGACCATCTTTTTATCCATTTTAATATATATAAAACGTAAAACTGTTAAACGTCCTAGTAAACTTTTGCGCCCTCGGCATTCAGTCATAGGTATAAGGAGCAGCCCACAACAGCCCTCTGATAGATACATAACCTCTTTATCGCTTGCGGGGTAGGCAGAGCGTGAACAATCGTCAATTCGTTATCGCTACGTCTGACAGGAGGACCCTCACGTAAGGACCCTTTTAGATGATTGGTGTATCACTGTAGTGATAGGTTGTCAGCCTATCGCCTAAATTTTAATACGCCCTCGAGTTCCTTAGTTGCTTTTTACAACACCCATGGGAAGAAATGGGGTAATGTTATTATAAGCCGGCATCACACGACATCTGATAGATGTAGGCCTCTTAAACCAAAACAAGATCAGTGACTTACTATAGGAGTTCAAAAAAATATGGTCACTTCCTGAAAGTTTTTCCGTGACACATGGTCTGAATACTCTGAATGAACCCTATAAATAGACGTTGGATCATTTTGGAACTAGGTATTGTCCTACAATGTTTGTTATATTATTATATTAATATCAATGATGCTGAATATATTCTTATTCGTACATTTGATTCCACATACATACATACATACAACGCGCTTATACCCCCTGCGGGGTAGGCATAACAGCCGTAAAATTTCTCCATTCACCATTTGGTTCTTTAGATTCTATTCTGTATGATTACTACAGTATTAGGTACTACGCTTTTCTTTCAAATAGATAGTAACTTATGGTGTTGTTGACAGTAACCAAGACGTAGGTTCATAATATAAAGGTATCTATTAAGGCAGTTGATATCTATTGTCTGTGCACAATACATAGTTCAAAGCTATACAGACTAGCCATTTGCAGTTATTACTGTAATCACGTATGGTTTCTAGGTTTGTAGGTTATTTATGCTATAAATTGTATTATGTATTAAGAATGTTTTTTGTGATGGGTACAAACTTCATGAGCAATAATGTTTGGAACAGTTACAGACTTATGTGTGTTGTCTCTCTCTCTCTCTCTCTCTCTCTCTCTCTCTCTCTCTCTCTCTCTTTTCGTTTTGGACACCGAGACGTCCAAACAAAACGCGCACTCGTGACATAAGAGGTTTGTATCTCTTTTTAAACTTAACTTTTTTATGATTAACTTGATTATGATAAGGTTCTGGTGATGTAGGAACAAATATGTCATAGAGAGCCAATTCGCAAAAATGAGAAATTATGGTAATCTGCTTTTATTGACATAACTAGTTGATTTCTGCATAAGTGCCCATTATTGTAGAAATTATTAAAAATGAAGTAGGTAATCTAAAAGTAGGTATACTTCATATTATTAGGTATATTTATATTATCATGTGTGACAGTTAGGCGGATCGCACACTTAACGCACGACGGAGCGCTAATAAACTGCAGCGGTTTGTCAGATACTTACTAGAAATGTGAAACCCCATACTAAAACCGCTCAACCGCAGCGCTGTCGACGCAGCGCTATCACAACGTCGTCCGTCGAGTGCGGTTTTAGTACGAGAAGTCACGTTTCTAGTATGGATATGACATACCCCTGCGATATTTTAGTGCTCCGTCATGCGTTAAGTGTTCGATCCGCCTACTGTAGCTAGCTATAGATAAGTAAGTAGTACCTAATCATTACATAATTTGGAAAAACTCGCTACCTAAGGCTGTAATAGCAAATCTTTTTTAACTTAGTTTAAAAATTCTCATAAATTCATCACTGTTCGCGCGTCATAATTAATTCGTATTAATTTTAATCAAATAATTTAAATTCACGTCATATGAAATACCAAAATGTTCTCGCTCTGCTTAAAATGGTTTAAGGAGACAGCCATTTTGCATAAGAGTGAAGTTTTTTACCTAAATTAAGTTCATTATTTTTGATAAAGCGCCTCAAGATTATAGTCTGTAAGTTTAGGTACTTATCTTTTTGAAAACAAACTTTGTACGAAAGTGACACTTCTGAATTGTCAGTTTCATACAAAGTTTGTTTACAAAAAGATAAGTACCTAAACTTACAGACTATAGGAATTTACTTCTTAGGCGGATCGTACACTTGACACACGTCAGAGCGCAAAAATATCGCAGCGGTCTGTCAGATATTAGTTATTTTAGTATCGAGAGTGACGTTTCTTGTATGGATCTGACAGACCGCTACGATATTTTAACGCTCCATCGTGCGTCAAGTGTGCGATCCGCCTCAGAAGTAGAATTCCTAAGCCTGAGGTTTAATATAATTTTCTACTATTATTTTTATAACGCAGGACGCTTTATCAAGCTTTAGAAAACCTACAAAGTCTTGCAACTAAGTCCTACAGTAAATCGGGTCGTCCGTACATTATGCTCAAGTGGGTTATGCATTATACACATCATATTCCCCTGTTTTCTTTCCAAGTTATGCCTCTAGAGTTAGGCGGATTGCACACTTCACGCACGTCTGAGTGCTAAAACATTACATCTAGATCCATAATAGAAATGGCAGTCACCATACTAAATTCGATCAACCGCTGTCGACGCAGCGCTATCGCATTGTCGTCCGTCGAATGCGGTTTTAGTATGGGGAGTGACGTTTCTAGTATGGATCTGACAGACCGCTGCGATATTTTTGCGGTCCGTCGTGCGTCAAATGTGCGATCCGCCTTATAATTCTTTTTTGTTACATTAAGACCTACCAAGGCCATGCTTCTATTATTTACTTTTATAGAAAAATGAATATGTAAGGAAAATATGAGCAATTTTCTTTTCCCATACAAAACGAAAAATCCTTTTTTCATGCCATAATATTAGTTATTGGAAAAAAAACAATTAATAGGGACTTGGCCTTAGCATGCCTCAAAGTAATAAAATAAGAATTATAACTCTCGAGGCATTATTATGGAAGAAACATTTGTATGAAAACCCGACACGAGGGAAGCTCTTAATAAACAAACTCGTTTAATGTTAGTAACATTTTAAGACTATGATATGATGTAATCTCCGGTGAATTAATTAAGTTTATGAGCTAAGTGAGGTACTAGAGGTAGTGTAATCAAAGTACCTAGTGCTCTCGAAAGCAGCTGTCGCTTCGCAATTTGTGATCGTTTAGTAACGCGTAAAATTTGCCGTGTGGTGCCGGCTTAGAATAGCATCACCCCAATTTTACTCGTGGGTGTCTTAAAAACCAACTTAGGGATAATCATGGGCAGCAGCGTTCCCTGCGAATGCATCTTACACTGCGCTCGCCAATCCGTCTACCAAGCGTGGTATGGCAATATCCCCCAACGGGGGGAGGCTCATGTCCAGCAGTGGACTGTTGTGGCTGTTAAGGTTAAGGTTAGTAATTAACTGGCCGAGAACTCCTTCTCGTTACGTTTTCCGGGAGTGTGTATGTGGACAAGGACATTCTTTTCCACGGGCTACATGACGCCAAACGAATAGGCAGATGTTGACATGTGTAGGACGGATTTCGACATTATGTAGGACGGATACTGACAAATGTAGGGCGGATGTTGACATATGTAGGGCGGATGTTGACATATGTAGGGAGGGTTTTGCCATCTGTAGGGCGGATGTTGACATAATATGTAGGGCGGATGTTGAAGTGTAGTCAGATTTGTAATCATTCGTCTCAGCAGCGAAGTGATTACTGGCTATATTAAAATCTTATAGATTCAAAATGGCGGATTACACATTACAATCGCTTTGAAATTACTGCAGTCAGTTTTACAAACATATAACCTTCATATTCGTAATTTCAATACAGATTTGTCTTAAAAAACGGCAGACATCTGTTTATTTTTTGTTATTGAGATACCTATGCTTCATGTTTTAAATTAAGGTATTTTTTTGTGGTCATAATAATACGGATGCTTCATGTATCATCAATTCTGGTAAAAAATTAAGTCGCTTTTTGTGTTCTCCTGTTATGGTACACAGCTAAATAATTCCTGAATCACGCAACGGATTTTGATATTTTTAAATAGGTAAGACACTGATTCAAGAATAAGACAAGTCAGTAGCTAAAAGAGAATATTTTATGTTAGAAAGTAGGTACCTACCTACTATAACATTTCTACGGAAATAGCCAATGTTTTAATGATTTCATAATTTATTATTTAGCAACATTTATAAATTCTTATTTAGAAGTTGAATTATCTATTTTAGGTAAACAATCATACGTTGGTAAGTTAAGTACGAGTATTTACTGAGTTGCGTTGACGACCGATGTCGCAATGGCAGTGCGATTGCCTGCAGAAGGTTCCGGGGTTCGATTCTCGGTGGGTCACTCACAAAGATAATATTTATCACTTTGTGAACTTGTTCCCAGTCTGAAAAAAGTCAGTTCCCGTAATAAATTGGGTTCCGTGTTTCAGATGGCACCTGTAGGCGATTACTGTCTAAGAGAATGATTATTTGCCACGTCAGAAGCTTGCTACCTGTGGAATACGGTTGAAAAAAATCTGACACTAAGGTTCATTGGGTCGTTAGACGACTCGTGTCCCACCTGAAAAGAGACTAAAATTGCGAGACGTAGTACCAGTATTACTTGATAGTACTGATATCAACTCATTTAAACTTAAGAAAATAAATATACTAACATCGAAACCAACTGGAAAAATAATTATTTAATTCATTTGATCTTAGGATCAGTCACAGTAAGAGCCTAACAATGCCGTAGAATAATATTATGTAGGTCGGTATGTAGAATCGTATTATTACACAGTAACAATGTGAAACTTTATGCTTGCCGAGGTTTTACCTAGCATTTCGCATATCTAAGGGCTACCAACACCTAAATTGCGGACATCGGACAAAATAAAATAGATAAACAAAAATCTTTTTACGAAAAATAACTGGTTCCCATAGGAGAGTTGCATTCTTAACTATGAAAAGTGTAAACAACCGCACAAGTTTAAAATTTCTTGTAGGTAATAAAATGGTT
Source organism: Keiferia lycopersicella (assembly GCA_029255805.1). Lineage (NCBI taxonomy): Eukaryota > Metazoa > Arthropoda > Insecta > Lepidoptera > Gelechiidae > Keiferia > Keiferia lycopersicella. The sequence goes on from JARACZ010000018.1 coordinate 3,731,660, forward strand.
TGGGTTGTTTAAATTTGGGGGGATTTGTATTAACATGGTCGGTTAAAAGGTCATAATCTAAAAATATCGTATCATGATAAATGATCAGTTCAGTGGCGTATTGATAAAAAAGCTTTGGGCCAAACAAGATTAGCGGCCTTATGTTTGGTAGTAGATAACAATCCCACGCAAATCCAAATTTCCAGCAATCACAAACAAGTTATATTCCTATAATGAAAACACGTACCTATTTTGATCATTATAGGATCCATCCACCTTAAACTAAGTAAGGTGCAAACAAGAGAGAAATTGGCGTTCACTCCAACCCCTTTATGATGCGCACAGTATAGAGACTTATCTTGCGGGCGAGAAGACTACACAAAGTGTCAAAGCGTATGGATTTTATCAAAACAAATGATTTTTTTTATCTAAAGTGTAGATAAAATCGAAGTCGCGGTTGCACATCATAACTGGGCGGAGATACTTTGTCGCTTTTTAAAGCAGTTTGGGAAATACTCTGTGTAATTTAAAAAACTATTCGGGCGCCGCCTATAGGAGATGTCCGAGGACGGCTGGCAGCCCTAATAGGAGATGCCAGAGCCACGGCCGACCAGTAACCTCACGGCTAACCACTATTTTAATCCTACCTACTTAAAACACCTACACGGATGTAAAAATGATAATAGGTGGCTTAAACTCACGTGTCTTACGACGTTTTAGAAAATTTTGCACCTCATAGACAAAACGTGTTGGGTCAATTTGAAAGGGAGATAATTTTTTATCGACTTATTATGATCACCGATGTGGCGTAGTGGTAGTGCGACTGCCTTTGACGCAGAAGGTCCCGGCTTCGATTCTCGGTGGGTCACTCACAAAGTTGATATTTATCACTTTGTGGATTTGTTCCCAGTCTGGTTAGGACATTGCGGGCTGAACCACCCGATCGTCCGTAAGTAAGATGGTTCCGTGTTTCGGATGGCACGTTAAGCCGTAGGTCCCGGTTGCTGTCTATGATGACTTAGACGGCGGTCGTTACACAACCATGTCAGAAGCCTGCTACTTATAGAAGGCGGTTGAAAAATTCTGACACTAGGGTTATCGGGTCGTTGGACGATTCGGTGTCCCACACGAAAAGAAAGAAAAATTATGATCACCGAGAAAAATTCTTAAGTTACGTAGGCTGGTTTACCTCTTAAAATATTTGCATTTTTTGTACACCTTGTATTTCTAAAGGGCTGTCAAGAGTTTGACTGCTTTACAAATTGAGAACAAAATATTTTGTAGCATTTAACCTTTGAAAAATGTTTCGCTATAACTGTTCACAAACGAGGCCAAAGACCTGAAATATATCTATAGAGACAGTCGATTTAACGACAGCTGATTTCTTTGATTTGTCTGAAGACAAATTATGATGTTTGATATCTAAAAAAGATTTATTTGCTGACTTGAAATATGCGTCGTTCCAGAAAATCTAATAAATGTTTCACGTCAAAAAGTTGACTACAGATGATTTTTCTGAAATCGTGATAGGTACCTACTTTATTTGAGCTACTAGATAGGTCAGCCCATCAGACTGGTCATTTATGGATAGATAAAAATGATTTTGAAACTGAACAACTTTCTCAGAAAATATTAAAAAAATTAACTTCCTATAGTGAAGACGGATGCTCCATCGATAAGAGCAATGAGATCTTATATATAAAAAGAATAGTGAAGACAATAAATTGATCGTCATTTGGTTCGGGAAGTCAAAATTTCTCAGGGAAAAACTACCCAGAGTATTCAAAGAGCCTTATACCCTGGTTCTTCCTACAGTAACTAAGACTAACCACTATACAATGATCCCTTAAATTGACGAGGTGATGATCGTGCGGCTTATACTATTGTCACGACCTAACCTTGTCGGACTGCATAGCCTTTGCTCATTAATAAACCTTGAATTTTTATTAACGATCTTTTGTTGACATCAAATCGTACCTTCTCGTACAGTCAAGCTCAGGCTGGGTTAGACATTTTAGACTATACGTACAGAATTGACTCGAATTGGTTCGATTCCAGGTCGATACTTGTAAATTTTTCGATTTCTTACGTTTATTTATAGAATTGACGCTTCAAGTGTGTAAAAGAAAGTTGGACGACTTACCATTTTTTATGCTGGGAGACGGCGGTTCAAACATGCATATAGTCTTCACACTTAACGCACAACGCAGCGCTAAAATAGCGCATCCCTAACGCAACCGTCTGTCACTTCCATACTATATATGTCAACTGCTCAACCGCTGTCGAAGCAGCTGCGTTATATTGACAGCGTTACTTTGCATCGTCAGTGGTTGATCGTTTTTGGGATGGGGATTGATATTTGTAGTAATATGTAAGTTAGAATTTTGTTTTATAAGCTTTAAAACTTTTAAGTTCCCTATTGTTTACCTTGTGATAAAATTAAAACTATTACTGTCAATTCTGTTGAACTACGTGCAAGACGTGTCTGTCTTGATTATTTTAAAATAAATTAATTTATCAGCTTCAAGAGATAGTTTTTATACTATACAGTCCACTACAAAATCTTAAGATTTTGTGGATCTAGTGTTTAGAGTAACATTTTCACCGAAATAAGCGCTAATTACCGTGTGATGCCGGCTTAGAATAGCATCACCCCGCATCCTTCCCGCGGGTGTCGTAAGAGGCGACTTAGGGACTCGAGACTATTATTAGTGTATTACAATTTTTAGGCGACAGGCTGACAACCTATCACTATAGTGATACACATGTTTTCTAAAACAACCTTGGAAAACAATCCTCAAAAATGTCAGACGTGGCGATAGCGACCGTATTCTTACGGCCGTTAACGCTCTGCCTATCCCGCAAGGGGTAAAGGCGTGATATATGTATGTATACATAATGCTAGGACTTCAAAAACCTTGCCGAATGGAGATGACTAAACTAAATATAGTCATACACTAATTAGCATTCTTGATGATGGTAGAACCGACCATAGGGAATACATAGAATAGAAACATTCATTCAAGGGATGCCTTTCAATATCAAATTAGTATGGAAATCGCATTGTAAAAGATTGTGTGTGACTGATAAATACTGTATACAAAGACAACTCAAGACTTGAGCTGTCACAAACTGAGTGCTAGTCTTAAAGCGCGAAATATCAAAGTAAATTTGTCTGCCATTCGCAACGCCCAAATAAAGGTGATTGAACCATTTTTGCCTTCACATCAAGTAAGTACAGCTACAAAAATGATGATTCATCTTCTCTTATTTTGATATGCAGAACTTAGTTCACTGCAGGACATGGGGCTTCCCCTTTTGGGGGCTATTCCCATACTCACCACGCTTTTTGTGAGTATGGGAATATATGAAACATCCCTTGATGATCATCCTTGCGGATCCCCATACTAAAACCGCTCAATTGCTGTCGAGTGCGGATTAAGTAAGGGGAGCGACATTTCTAGTATGGATCTGACAGACTGCTGCGATATTTTTGCGCTCCATCGTCCGTCAAGTGTGCGATGCGCCAGCTTTGTCCCTTTTTTCGATACCCACGGGAAGAATGTTATTTTTAGTAAGCTCAAACAATCACTTGATTGATCAATTTGCCTTAAAGTTTGTCAAATTATTCTTCTTACAAGAACGAACATTTTCGTGAGATATTGCTGTCGTGTATTTTTACCAGCACTTTGAAAACTTGCATTATAAAATCTTGCAAACTAATAACATCTTGTTTGCCTTCGATAAAAACAATTTTTAACCTTTCACTAGACTCAATTATTATGAATAGAATATTATGAAGCGAATGTAAATATTGCTGCATTATTAAAACAAATTATCTTAAATAAAAACGCTATTCTTGTAATGCGTGCACTTTGCAGAAAAAGCAATCGCAATTTTATAAAATGCTCAAGTACCTACAGAAAATATAAGGCGCATCACACACTTAACGCACGACGGTCTGCTATAATATCACAGTGGGCTGTAGCGGTTTGTCATGCGTTAAGTGTGCGATCCAGCTAAGTCGCAAGTTTTCAAACTTATCTATCTTGTCACTACCAAATTATCTAAATTATTGTTTCTTGTGTATGATAGATATCAGACTTTTACCTACTTCTTCTGTCTTCTAAACCAAATCAAACCCTGATGTAAAAGTTCTTGAATTGGTTACTAAAGAACATAACTTGAACACCAGATTCTAAAACACTGTGTTAGGTATAAAAAAAATCCCTGCCTACCTACCCACGACACAGGATTACCTAGTGTGGGTTGTAAAATAACCTTATATTGTTGCCAAATAAGCCAAGTTTGTTAAGGTGCTTTAATTTCTTATATCTTTTTGTACTTTTAAACTGATTAATAAATTGATTGATTGATTGATCCTAGTCATTCGTGACTGGTGGCTAATTATCATCCTACCACGAAACAATGCCTGTCGGCAATTAATCTTTTTTTAAATTTTGAGAAATCTTTCATTGTTGAAAAATAGTTTTCTTAATTAGCATAAGTTACCGAATAAGTCCCTAATTTTTATTAGAAAGTCATCAAAAAGTAATATTTAACTTATTGTAAATTCTAACTCATTTTCAAGTTTGATTGACTAGAACGTTTTGAAATAGCTTTCAACAAGGTTGAAGTACCTAACCTAGATAATTTATGATAATGGAAAAGTGAAAACATTATTAAAATAGCTGTATTTTAATAATGCACCCTGGTGTAAAAAAATGCTGCAAATATTTTAAGGGGTGAATAAGCCCATGAAACTGAACAATTTTCCCCAAGAAACATGAGTCAAAATATGAAAAAAAATTCTGGACCTCCCATACAAAAAACCAACCGACCAAGTCAATCTGTATGGAAGGTCTAAATATTTTTTTTTTAGTTTCATGGGCAAAGCGATGCCCGCCGTAATAATGGTTCAGCTTTCAAACAAATGATTCAGCTTCCTATATTATACTTAATTTCCTCACCATGAATTTTTTAAAATTTATAGAAATCTTATAATTTGTTACAGATTCAATAAAATGGGGCACGTCGAAAAAAACAAGGGGGACATTGTCCTGAAAAATGTGAAGACGGATAATTTCAGTTCCACGTAAGTGTTAGAATATATTATTTCGAAGACATCAAATGGTTTAATCATTTATATGACAATGAATTAGAACAACTTTTCCCAGTAAGAAAATATGATGAAAATTTGAAAATGTTAAAAATTTCTTGCTTCCCACTTCATTTTGTACGGGACGTACTTTTTGTAGGTATTTAGATCTTGAGTTTTTGAAAATGTTTTTTGACCTTTTGAGCTTATATAAACAAGAAAGTCTGATATCGTTACCTCCGTTTGTCTTATGAGCTTTGAGTGAAATTTTATTGATTTTTGGGCTCAAATAAATATTTTTTTAATGCAATTTTGTTTGTTCATGTAACCAATTATTTTTGTAACTTTTTCAGGGCAAATCTAACATCAAACACAGGTTTCCAGTCGACACTTAGCATCGCCACTGTTGCCAATGAAAAGCCATACATCCCATTTGAGCACAGACAAGTGGAACATCCTAACTCGTAAGTAGATACTTCCATTTATAAAAAAAAATACCTTCTTATCTTAATTTACGCGGAGTAGATGCGTTTTGGACTGGTGGACATATCTTGGGAAGCGCAGCGTAGGCAGTCCACCCGCCAGATGGACCGACGACATTAAGGATCGCGCAATGAAGATGCAGAAGCCAGAACTTCGCGAAGAATAAGATGATTAGGAGAGGCATGCCCATCAGTGGGCAAAACCATGCTGATGAAGAAGAAGAGATCTTAATTTACAACATCCACAGCTGTTACGAGAATATTCTGATCTGAGTTCTTCAAGGGTTGTATTAATCGTGTAACTTCTTAATAAATCAGTGACCGAAGTCTGTGTGAAAATGCGTTTTTCAATCTGTGAATGACAGAAGTGCTTTTTCAATCAATTTTCTTTTGTGAACTTGTCTTTTCAGAACCAAGGGCTTAAGTTTTTTTTTTTCTTTGATCTCTTTCTCTCTCTCATCGAGCGTCTAACGACCCGATGAGGCCTACTAACTAGTACTAGGTAACGACAACACCTTAGTAACGACCGCCGTCTAAGTTATCATAGACAGCAGCCGGGACCTACGGCTTTAAGTGTCCTCCGAAACAAGGAACCAGCTTTTGTTACACGCAATCAGGTGTTTCAGGCTGCAATGTCGTAACTAGTCAAGAAACTAATTCACAAAGTGATAAATAGCAACTTGAAAACAACCCGGAACCTTTGCGTCTCAGGCAGTCGCATTACCACGGGCCCTACATCGACTGTCAAATTTCTTTTAGCTGTCAAGTTTAGCATTATATTTTTTCCCTTTTCAGCACTGTGGGATCGCTGGCGCACCTACTAAAATCGTCTTTAGGGTCAGGTATCCTGGCGATGCCCGCTGCGTTCAAGAATGCTGGTCTTGCGTTCGGGGCCATTGGAACTATCATCGTCGGCTTCATATGCACCCACTGTGTTTACGTACTGGTATGGTATCTGTCTTGTGACCCGAAAACTGAACTTCAGCAAGGCTACTCCGACATTACTTAAGTCCGAATTCAATATACTCCACGTTATTTTACTCCGACATCCCTGTACTCCGACATTACTGTATTTCGAAGTTATTTAAGTCCGAAATCAATATACACGTCGAGTCTACGAACGACCCAATGTGTTACAACTTAAAGCGACAGATTGACAACATGACAACAATGATGCATAATTTTCCAGAAACGGCCCTCAAAAATATTTTCCAAACGTGACAATGATGACTGTATCTTTATGGCCGTTAATGCCATTTGTTTCTTGTAGGGTAGGTTCTTGTTTTACCCTGCAATAAAAAATGGCGTAATGTGGTTATGATGAGTTTGCAGTAATTCTAATCACTTGCATCACATTCTTCTCACAGGTGAATCTTACTTGAATGGATAGAGTTTGATATCTATCTTTTTGCTAAAATTACACTGAAAACAATTATAATAGGGTAGGCAGAGCTAATGTCCATATAAAAGTCTGACAAATTATTTTTCAGACAAAAATTATTTGTAGGTTTAACTTTTTGCGGTAGATTCTTTCAGAGAGTAAGGCGGATCGCACACTTAACGCACGACAGACCGCTAAAATATCGCAGCGGTCTGTCTGATCCATACTAGAAACGTCACTTCCCATACTAAAACATCACTCGACGGACGACGTTGCGCTAGCGCTGCGTCGAAAGTGGTTGAGTGGTTTTAGTATGGGGATTGACGTTTCTAGTATGGGTCTGACAGACCGCTGCGTCACGGATTTATTATTTTAGCGCTGTGTTGTGCGTTAAGTTTGGGAGAGCCATAACAGATCGAATAGAGACGTTATTGAAATTTCAAGAAACTAGACCTTAACCGCAGGCGCTGCAAACAAGGCAAAAAAGAATTTTAAGTAAGGGATTTACTTGTGCAAATTTTCTTTGTCAGCCAGTGAGCCAGGGATTTATAAAGTTTGATGGGAAAAAACGGCACTTGTTATGAAGATTTTTCAAATTAATATTGTCAGCTTGAGCATGATTTAATTTATTAAAGTAACAACTTAGATATAAAAAAAGCTAATTTAACCTAGAAAAATGTCGTCCAGGGCGCCCCACGGGACATGGTACCCAAAACGCATTATTATGTATACCATAAGCATTGAATTGCCAAAGTATATTTGTGTGTGTTATTATGGAAAAAAATATATTTAAAAATAGTTTTTTCGCTCTTAATAACTACCTAGTTTTTCAACTTAGTTGCTTTTTCACTATGTTCTATCTATTAACACTAAAAACAAAATGTCCTAACAGATACATCATGATACAAAGCCTAAATTACCAGAGATATAAACATAATTTGAATTACAAATTCGCTATGCACGATCAAATTGGTTTCGGTAACAAATATTTTGTTCTCATTACTTAATTCACGACCCTTTAGCATAAATGTAATTTTAAGCACTTTGACGCTTCTTTTAAAAGTGCGTTTTTTAAATATTGACCGATAATATAAACAAAGAACTTGCTATCGTCCAAAGATTTCGCCTTATTACATCAAAACTGCGCCTGCGCATTATAGCTATGCCATGAAAATACACAATTCAAGCGAATTTCACATCCCAAAAAATTGGTCTTTTTTTGTCTGTGTAGAAATGTTTCTTTACTTTATAGGTCACTCTTAAAAAACTAAACTTAGACTGATGTATGTAGAAGAAGCGAAAGAAGTATGCCAGGATCGTAGCAAGTGGAAGAAAATAGTCTCTGCCTTCCCCAACGGGAAAGAGGCGTGATTTATGTATGTATGTAAAAAAATGAGTATATAATAGTTTGACCTCTACCAATAAAATCTTATTATTTTCAGGTAAAAACCTCACAAGAGGTATGTGTGTCAGCGAAGAAACCTTCCATGGGGTTTGCAGAGACTTGTGGTGCAGCCTTCGAGTTCGGCCCAAAGAAATTACGTCCATGGGCCAATTTTGCTAGGTGAGCATAGTGGTCATAAAAGACACTTAGGCGGATCGCACACTTGACGATGGAGCCCTAAAATATCGCAGCGGTCTGTCAGATCTATATACTAGAAACGCCACTCTTCATACTTAAACCGCACTCTACGGACGACACTGCGATGGCGCTGCGTCTACAGCACTTCAGCGGTTTTGGTATAGGGTTGACATTTCTAGTATGGATCTGATAGACCGCTGCGATGTTTTAGCGTTCCGTCTTGCGTTTTAGCGATCCGCCTTAACTGAACACTTGTAATTAGAGACCGCCCAATACTTAATTAGTGTTTGTATTTAACGTTTCATAAATAAAATTAATTCGGTAAGCCCGGTAAACCAGTCTAAAGGAACTATGTCAAAAATGACAATATATTTCAACCCTCAGTTCTTGTGTAAAGTCACACCCTGAAATTATTTTCACGTGAATTATGAGACATATAGAGTTCTATCCCCGCCATGTACCAATGTGTTTTTACTCACGTACTTTACCGACTGCTCCGGTGAAGGAAAAACATCTTGATGAAACCTACGTTCAAATAAAATTTGAATGTGACTTAACCTGGGGTTCGGGCTAGGTTAGCCTTCGGGTTGCAGAGGTCAGATGGCAGTCGCACTGTGTAAAAACTTGGTTTCACATCAAATTCCTGGTAGCCGATCCCGACAGAGAACGGGATAAGGCGAGGAGGATGATAATTTATGTATTAATGTTTTGCAATTACTTTTATTATGGTTTTTTTCTCTGTATTTCAGAACTTTTACGGATTATGCTCTCACTGCTACCTACTTAGCTGCGCTGTGCGTCTACGTTGTGTTTATTGCCGAAAACTTTAAAGAGGTGAGTTTCTGTTTGTTTATTCGAAACATTATGACGATTTATTACAATAAAGCTAACATTTTTGCATATTTACAGGGTGACTATGTAAAAATGTATTTACCTTCCAAATACTGGTAGGATATATGCCATGATACTGAACAACTTTCTTCTAAAAGTATTTAAAAGGAAACGACAAAATATTTAGATTTCCCATGAATAAATTGCGGTCAATTAATAGCCTTAATACGAGAAGTAAGGCGAATTTTTTAAGTCTTATGAAATGTATTCGTAAAGGAATCATCATCAACTATTTAAGAGCATAACCCTCATCGGTGAAGTATCCAACAGCTTCCTCCATCTTCTGCCTCCTTTTCTCCTCGTCGACGTGGTTATATAGAGGAAAGTTGATCAAATTGATAGTCTGATGCACTTTGTCAGTAATTGGACGACAGTCCCTTAGGTCGATCGCACACTTAATGCACGATGGAGCGTTAAGATATATATTTTTTATTTATTAATATATCACAGCAGTCTGTCAGATCGATACTAAATGTCAATCCCCATACTAAAACCGCTCAACCGCTGTCGACGCAGCGCTAGCGCAGCGTCTTCCATCGTGTACGAGTCTGACAGACCGCTGCGATATTTTAGCGCTCCGTCGTGCGTTAAGTGTGCGATCCGCTTTACATCTCTTATAACGCACCTACAACTACAAACTAACACTACCAAATGAAAAACTGAAAGAGCCATATTCTCATTCTACTAATTGCTATTTTTTTGTTTCAGGTTCTAGACGTATATGTTCCGGATTACAAACTCTCCGTCGAGGCTTATTGCGCCTTGACCCTGGTTCCTCTTGTCCTCATCTGTCAAATCCGAAACCTTAAATGGCTGGTTCCATTTTCGGCCATTGCAAATGTCTTCCTTGTGATCTGCTTCGCAATCACCATGTATTATATTTTCGACGATATGCCCAACCCTAGCGAAAGAAAGATGGTTGCCAGTCCAGCGCATTGGCCTTTGTTCATTAGGTAAGTATAGTTGTAAAAAAATATTACCTACACATACATACACATATCACGTCTTTATCCCTTGCGGGGTAGGCAGAGCATTAACAACCGTAAAAACATGGTCGCTATCGCCACATTGGGACAAATATTTGAGGGTCATTTCAGATAAGACGTATATCACTTCAGTGACAGGTTAAAAAAATATTTATTTGTAATAAGGCGAATATCACACCTGGCGACCGTTGGTGCAAAAGAGAAAGAGACAGCTCTATTGCATCTACCATATAAGTGTAGCAAGAGCCAACAAGTTTTTGCGTTACTCTTGATTCAACGTCGGTTTCCAGTATTTATTAAAGAAATCTCCTTGCATCTAATAGAGACATGTGTTACGGATGCGCTAAAATTGCGCTCCGTTATGCTTTAAGTGTGAGAACCACCTTTGATGACGATCGTTACGCAACCATGTCAGATACATGCTACTTACTAGTAGTACATATATATATACACATACGTAAATCACGCCTCTTTCCCGTTGGTGTAGGCAGAGACTATTTCCTTCCAGTTGCTAGTAGAAGGAAGTTGAAAAACTCTGACGCCATCTATAAGTCGGGTATCTGTTCCTGGGGCGAGTCGGTGTCGACACGAAATGAGAGAAAGAGAGATTACATTCCTTCTTAACTTAGGCGGATCGCACACTTTACGCTCGACGGGGCGCTAGAATATCGCAGTGGTCTGTCAGACCCATACTAGAAATTTCTATCCTCATACTAAAACCGCTTAGTCCATCGAGTACGGTTTTAGTATGGGGAGTGAAGTTTCTAGTATGAATCTGACAGCCCGCTACGATATTTTAGCGCTCCGTCGTGCGTCAAATGTGCGATCCGCCTAATCTTGTCTAAACTTTTCCAGTACCGTGATCTTTGCTATGGAAGGCATCGGTGTAGTGATGCCCGTTGAGAACGAGATGGCAAAACCTCAGCAGTTCCTGGGCTGTCCTGGAGTCCTCAATGTTGCCATGACTATTGTCATCTCCCTCTATGGCATCGTGGGCTTCTTCGGCTACATCAAATATGGCGACGATGTGAGAGGAAGCGTCACGTTGAATCTTCCTCAGGATGATATGTAAGCATTTATCATTTATCGATTCGCAAAATTTTTCAATTTACGACGTGTATTACTTGAGGAAAGTTGTTCAGTTTCATGGGCTGATCCACCGCTTAAAAAATTTGCAGCATTTTTTTTTCACATGCATACATACATACGGAAATCACGCCTGTATCCCTGGCGGGGTAGGCAGACCTTTAACAACCGTAAAATTACGATCGTTATCGCCACGTCCGACAAACGTTTGAGGGTCGTTTCACATAAGTCGTGTAACACTAGTTGTCAGTCTGTCACCCAAAATTGCAATACACATGAAACCCCCGAGTCCCTTAGTCGGCTTCTACGACACCCACAGGAAAGAAATGGGGGTGATGCTATTCTAACTCGGCATCACTCGGTTTTTTTTTATTGGTATATATATTTGAGGAAAGTTGTTCAGTTTCGTGGGCTGATTCACCCCTTAAAATATTTGCAGCTGATATTTTTTCTTATTATATATTATTTTTGTATTTTTTTAACAGATTTGCCCAAATCGCTAAGATCCTGATGGCCCTCGCCATTCTCTTCACGTACAGTCTTCAGTTTTACGTGCCCATGGAGATGATCTGGAGGCAGATCCACGACAAGATACAAGTTCGGTTCCACAACTTTGCTCAGATCTCCATCAGGACCACTGCAGTCGTTGCTTCTGGTAAGTAAAGCTTTGTTGTAATTTGAGGCCTATCTGATGCGTCGTCAGCTTTGGTGGTGCGGTCATGTATCCCGGATGTCGGAGGAGAGAGCGGCGAAGTGCATCTTTTATTCTGAGCTAGAGGAGGGCAAGCGAAAGCATGGCGGGCAACTCCTAAGATATATAAATGTTCAGAAACTACATGAAAAGATGCAATATGGAGCCCACTCAATGAGAGGATCGGGCAGTACAGCGCCCCGAATGGCGCGGGATGGTTAAGAGGCAAGTCCGCGAGTTTGAGGAACAGCGTAAAGCAGACCTTGACGCTAAGCGCGATGAGTTAAAGGCCCGTCCACCCGTCGCCATTGACTATAATTATATAAATGGCAAACTCACGTGTCCACACTGTGCATGGGAGTTCACTGCCAAAATTGGCTACAAAAGCCATCTCCAGGCGCATGAGCGCGGATCTGATTAGGAGTCGAAGTGTGGCCATGGCCGAAATCAGGCGGAGAGATCATCATCATTAGTTTATTTTGAGTTGGTTTCTTAAATAATATCGGTAATAATATGTAGTATAAATAAATACCTAGTCCAAAGTACTTCATATTCAGTTTTTCCTGGATATTTTAATTAGATTATGAGTTATGAGCAATATATTTTAATTAAGCGTTCAATTTATTTACGGCGTCCACTGTTCTCATTATTTATAATTTAAATCACTGATTCATACTTATCGTTTCTGATAAGTAAATTTTCTCGGAAGTGATATCGGATAATCGGATCTAAGAATGCATACTTACTTTCTAGTGAATTTTGTAGCCCGTAATCAGCTCTTTTATCATGTTGTGGACGGTGAACTTCAAAATAACAATAATTTTATTTTTGCCCTTTACAGTTGTAAAAGTATACTTAGTCGACAGCAGTTGAGCGGTTTAATATGGGGATTGACTTTTCTAGTATGGATCTGACAGATTGCTTGCGCTTCGTCGTGCTTCAAGTGTGCGATTTTATTTTTATTTATTTTTAGATTTTATTTTATTTTGGCATTCCGCCTTACAGAACTTATTTACGGGCCACATTTTGCATAGTGTTTTCATTTTTTTTTTTCAGTTGCTCTGGCTGCAGCTTGCCCTAACTTGGAGCTGTTCATCAGTCTCTGTGGAGCCATCTTCCTCTCTACCCTCGGCCTCCTCACCCCCGCCATCGTCGACACCGTCCACCGGTGGGAGCGTGGACTCGGGTTTGGCTACTGGATTCTTTGGAAGAACATCTTCGTGGCCTTCCTTTCCATAGTTGCCTTAGTGGCCGGGTCTTACGTGTCCATTCAGGGTATGCATGAGAAGTTTAGTGTTAGTAATACTCCAGTCTTGGAAATATCTAATAGTACTGAAGCTACTGTACTGAACTCTACTTTAGTTTAGTTTGACTTATTGTTAAGATTTTTATGATTATGGTTTACAAAAGGATGTTTTAAAACGTAAAAAAAAAAACTCTTTTTTATACCACACAGTAGGTATGTACAAAGTATTGTGATTGTTAAAATGTGGAGTAAAACTCGTTTTTTTAAAACATTGTCACAAACACGAACCTTTAGGTAATAAATGTTTTTTTATAGTTAGTTTTGTAGGTTAGTATGGTAAGTGACATTTTTTAAGATTATGTGAAGACATAATGTGGAATATAATTTGTTTTAAAAATAAAAACATTGTCACAAACTTTATTCAAGCATATGATGTAGCTAATATTTTTTTAATTTATTAACGTAGTTTCGATAGTAATAGTAAGTGACATTTTTTCTATTAATTTGGGACAAAATAAAAAAAAACTTAAAAAAAGAATCAAACAAGCAAGCTGATTCCCTTAGGTTCTTGATTTTAGACGTTTACAAGTGTTCTTATAAAAATTCACAAATGATGACAGACTAGATGAAGGTAGGAAAACACTTTGTGTTATTAATTATTTTATACTCATGTGAAAACAAATATAGATAGAAGTAAAACTAAGTAATACTTAATACGTAACCTACCTAAAAAATTTTAAGTAGGAACACAACACATCATTATTTTATTCGTAAGCTGATTTCAGGGCAATTTTATTTCTATTGTGTTACTCGTTTTTATAAAATTTTACTTTTTGTCTGTTGTTTCTTTTCTTTTTTAGGATAAAATTTATAAGTATTCATTTTATTTTTCTGTTTTTCTATTTAGAATTTTATTTTTCTAAAAATATGATGTGTCGTTTAAAAGTCTGAAAGACTATAAATTTTAAGATTTGAGCATAATAGTTAGATACCTAGTAGTAGTTGGTAAGGTAAGTTAAAAAAAATGAAGTAGGTAAGAATCTATCTCAAAAGGTTGTGATTGTTATACTTTGGTTCCAATATGATGAAGCGGATCACACACTTAACGCACGACGGAGCGCTAAAATATCGCAGCGGCCTGTCAAATCCATACTAGAAATATCAATCCCATACTAAAACCGCTCCACCACTGTCGACGCAGCGCTATCCCAGTGTCGTCAGTCGAGTGCGGTTTTAGTATGGCGAGTGATGTTTTTAGTGTGGATCTGACAGACTGTTGCGATATTTTAGCGCCCCTTCGTGCGTTAAGTGTGCGGTTCGCCTTAGACAACCAAAATGAGTATGCATGAAATTTTTGTTTAATTTTTACACCGTATAACTCAAATAATGTAGGTAGGTTATCCTAAATATAAAAATACCGTATATATGTTTTTAAGTAATGATTTTGTATTACGAAAGCCATACACTTAGGATTAAGTTCATATAACATGTAAGGCGAATCGCACACTTGACGCACGATGAAACGCTAAGATATCGCAGCAGTCTGTCAGACCTATACCAGAAACGTCACACCCCATACTAAAACCGCACTCGACGGACGACACTATGATAGCGCTGGGTCGACAGCGGTTGAGCGGTTTTAGTATGGGGATTGACATTTCTACTATGGATTTGACGGAACGCTGCGATCTTTTAGCGCTGCGTCGTGCGTCAAGTATGCGATCCGCCTGAGTGATAGGTAAAACTGCCATGTCCTGATTTGTTAGTATAAGTAAGTATATTTTACATACAACTCATTTTATTTTCCTTGTATTGGGTTAAGCACTATTTTTGTCTTGTCTATTTTTGTGACTCTATAACTATATAATTTTTTTACCTAGTACAACTGTGACCGGTAAGTTAGGTTTAGGTAAGTAATTTTAATGATCATTCAAATGTGATACTTAATTTATTTAACTGTAATACACTGAGCCTATTTTTTATGCAATAAATTTGCTTTAAAACTGATATAATTTTTTATCATTTTATTTCATTACAGAGTAGAACAGCATGGGAAGAGAAGAGGGAGGGATACAAGAGGGAGGGGGAGTCCCAAAAGTGGGACGATATAGGCCAATTATGATAAAATAAGATATTTCATGAATAAATACATACATATATCACGCCTTTATCCCTTGCGGGGTAGGCAGAGCGTTAACAGCCGTAAGAATACGGTCGCTATCGCCACGTCTGACATTTTTGAGTATTGTTTTCTAAGGTTGTTTCGGAAAACATGTGTATCACTATAGTGACAGGTTGTCAGCCTGTCGCCTAAAAATTGTAATACACCAATACTCTCGAGTCCCTTAGTCGCCTCTTACGACACCCACGGGAAGGATGTGGGGTGATGCTATTCTAAGCCGGCATCACACGGCATTCATGAATAAACATCGGATTATATGCATTTGCATGTTTATATGCAAATACATATTATGTTGCGGTTATATATAATGGTGTAAAGGGATCAATACACAGGGTGTAAGGGACGGTGTAACGAAAACTTTGCAAGCGTGGTCTGACCATGAAACTGAACAACTTTTTATATGGGGGCTATGTTGGAAAACGAATATATTTTTTTACAAATTTCTACACAAGGTCCCTCGGCTGATCGGGAATTTTGTATGGAAGGTCGAAAAAATTGTCGTTTCCCAACATAGCCCCCATAGAAACAGTTGTTCAGTGTCATGGTCTGATCACGCCTGCAAAGTTTTCATTACACTGTCCCTTACATGCCGTATACTGGTTCTTCATTAGGTTGCTAAGAATAAACAAATAAATGCAGCCTCCATCGTGCTGGTAGTACCTGCCAATAGTTGCATGCAATGACTCCACAGCAAATAACATGGTTATTTTGATATTAGAATGGATCGTACAATAGTAGTTTGATGAATAACCACCCATCTATGAGAACTAATTACCTACGAGTATTTAAAAAAAGAAAAAAGAACGTGTAATACACAAATGGGTAGTAGAATATAAAAAAAAAATACTATGAAACAACTTTTACTGATGATGATCTCTCCGACCGATTTCGGCCATGGCGACCACTTTGACTCCTAATCAGATCGGCGCTGATGCGCCCGGAGATGGCTATTGTAGCCAATTTTGGCAGTAAACTCCCGTGCACAGAGTGGACACGTGAGTTTGCCATTTACATAATTATAGTTAATGGCGACGGATGGACGGGCCTTCAGCTCATCGCGCTTAGCGTCGAGGTCTGCTTTACGCTGTTCCTCAAACTCGCGGACTTGCCTCTTAACCATACCGCGCCATTCGGGACGCTGTGCTGCCAGACCCTCCCATTGAGTAGGCTCAATGTTGCATCTTTTCATGTGTCGTTTCTGAACATCTTTATATCTGAGGAGTTGTCCGCCATGCTTTCGCTTGCCCTCCTCTAGCTCAGAATAAAAGATGCGCTTCGCCACTCTCTCCTCTGACATCCGGGATACATGACCGCACCACCGTAGCTGACGACGCATTAGATAGGCCTCAATGCCACCAACATTGGCTCGTCTCAGAACTTCGGTATTGCGCACTCGGTCGGACCATCTGATCTTCATGATGGTGCGAAGGCATTTTAGGTGGAAGCGATCCAGAGTGCGTATGTGGTGACGATACACACACCAAGTCTCGGAGGAGTATAGAAGGTTTGGCAGCACAATCGCCATATATACAGAGATTTTTGTGGCTAGCTTTAGGTCGTGCGAGCAGAAAACCTTGGAACACAACTTCCCAAATGCTGCAGCTGCAGCACTGATTCCGCTGTTGATCTCAGCATCAAGGTTACACTTAGATGTTATAGTGTTCCCCAGATAACGAAACTTATCAACCTGTTTCAGCATATCCTCACCGAGCATAATCGCCAGTGTCTCGCGACCATGCGAGTCTAAGGACATCACTTCCGTCTTTTTGACACTGATCTTCAGGCCGAATTTACAGCATGCTTGGTGAAAAACGGACATTAGCTGTTGCAGGCCGTCTGGGGATTCTGCAAGAAAGCACAAGTCATCAGCATACTTGATCTCAGTAATCAATGCATACGAGACTTTAGTGCGCGCCTTAAGTCTAGCCAGGTTAAAAAGACTGCCATCTGTGCGGAAACGGATGCGGACTCCTTGGGAAACAGTATTTAGGACTTCTTTGACTACAACTGCAAAGTACAAGGCGAACAGTGTGGGCGCTAGAACACACCCTTGTTTCACCCCACAGGTGACGGGGAAGAAATCAGACTGTTCACCGTCTACAGAGACGCAGCACTGCATGTCGTCATGCAGGAGTCTTAGGAGTCGCACATACTTTTCTGTGCACCCTAATTTTCCTAGCACCATCCAGAGAGCTTCGCGAGGCACACTGTCGAATGCTTTCTCTAAATCAACAAAGCAGAGGTACAACTGGCGACCTTGTTCTCTACTTTTTTCTTGTAGTTGACGCACCGAGAAAATAGCTTCACATGTACCTCGGTCAGGTCGGAAGCCGAACTGGGTTTCGGGCAGAATTTTTTCCGACAGATCTTTGAGGCGGTTCAGTAAAACTCTGGCAAAGACTTTTCCAGGGACTGACAGCAATGAAATACCGCGATAAGAGTTACAGTCAGAACGGTCACCCTTGTTCTTGTAGAGGGCACAAATGCGAGACACTTTGAAGTCCTCAGGGACCCTCTCCTCCTCCCACATTCGAACGAAAAGTTTCCATACCGACGTGTGCAACTCCGTACCACCATATTTAAGTAGTTCACCCGGTATAAGGTCAATGCCAACCGCCCGGTTATTATGCTGCTGTCTGATGGCAGTAACAACCTCGTCGCATGACAGGGGCTCGTCCAGCTTCGTGGCTAACGGGAGTTGAGGCATTAAACTGATATGATGCAGATCAGCTGATCGATCTACGTTGAGCAAGTTGTGAAAATGCTCAGCCCAACGTTTAAGTACATCCTCCTTGCTGGTCAGGAGGTGTATACCGTCTAAAGACCTTAAAGGTACTTTTGCACGGTAGGAAGCACCAATCAGCTTACGCACTTCACAGTAAAACTCACCAAGCTGGTTTGTATCGGCGAGCCACTGCATTTGACAAGCCTTGTCCTGCCACCACTTGTCTTTTATTTGTCGAGACAGCCTGCGTAATTCTTGGTCACTTTCTTTGACCACCGCAACACTTCCACCTCTTCGATTATGCTGTCGCAGGAGCTGTCGATGTTTGTCGAATGCTGCTTTAAGAGCCTCGCCATTGTCATCGAACCAGTCTTCACTACGTCGGTCTTTCGTACCCAAAGTAGCAGAAGCGGCTTCTATGAGATGACATGACAAAGCTCCCCAAGCAGCACTGACATCACCGGTCTCAGTTATTGGCGACGGCTTTTCAGATAAGGCTTCAGCATATTTCACCCTAACCTCGCGATCTTTCAGCCTATCCACGTTTAAAAACGCAGGCTTCTTCACTGTGGATCTGCGAGGTCGACGGAGGCGGAGTCGTAGCTTAGTGACAATTAGTCGATGGTCAGTCCAACAGTGAGCACCACGCATGACGCGGGTGACTTGAACTTGACCGATGTCTCGTTGCCGAATAACAGCAAAGTCGATCAAATGCCAGTGTTTGGAACGCGGGTGCATCCACGTTGTCTTGTGCTTAGCGGCAAGTCTGAACATAGTGTTCGATATCGCTAGATCGTACTGAGCACAAAGACCGAGCAGCAACAGACCATTGCTGTTCATGTTGCCAACTCCATGTCGTCCCAGAACTCCAGGCCAAGCCTCGTAGTCCCGTCCAACCCTGGCATTGAAATCGCCTAGCAATAAGATCTGCTCTCTGGCGTTTATGCTATCAAGGCATTGAGTTAGCTCCTCGTAAAATTTGTCCTTAATGTCATCAGACTTGTCTAACGTTGGAGCATAGACACTGATGACATTAAGGTAATTGTCTGTATCCAGGTGAAGGCGCAGTGTGGTAACGCGGTCCGAGATGTGAACAGGACACTCTTGAAGTCGCTTTACTAGGTGATTTTTGATGGCAAATCCTACCCCTGAACGTCGAGGCTCGGATGCAGAGGTACCCTTCCAGAAGAAAGTGTAACCACCTCCATCTTCCACCAGTTCTCCTTCATCAGCAAGGTGTGTTTCGCTGAGCGCAGCCACATCCACGTTATAGCGATGAAGTTCTCGAGCTACGATGGCGGTTTTGCGTTCAGGACAGGAGTTGCCATCTCGATCAATTAGAGTTCTCACGTTCCACGCGCCAAATGTCATGATAGATGGTTTCATGCTGTTTTTATTTTTTCTGTTTCGTCGACCACGAGTTAAGTGATGCGGTGGCAGCCGTGGTTACTACCACCTTCCGGGTAGGGACGAGCACTTTTTTAGGGCACCTTTTCCAGCCCCCTCCTCGGCTGGGCGAGGAAAGCAGTGCCTCCCTTAAAAGGGCTGCTTTGTCATCCCAGGTGCTGCCGAATTCGCATTGTCGTCCCGATTTGCAATGCAAAAGCGACCACGGCATGTACTCACGCCCCTAGAACCGCCTATGTGCAGGAATCAGACGAAGCCCAGCTTGCACCACGCCAGACCTCTCTACCTCAACCCATCGCCACAGGACTTTGCGTCATCGGAGTCCATTATTCGGAAGCGGTCAGTTGCGCAGGATATATTTCGGTGCGCAAACGTTCGCGCAAACGCAGGCGCACGCACTTAGTCCTCACCCTCCTTGATTCAGTGGAACGGAAAACCGCTACGACTGAAGGAGAGGTCAGACGCAGTGTCTGGCCGACAGTAACTACCCGCGCCCTCTACCGTCGCCCTAGGCCATCCACATTGCCTTGCTGAGTCGCCGAGTCCGCCAAGCCCTTGTGCATATCTGCATTGGGTTGCCATTCTCGCCGAAACAGACTTTTTATTTGTTAAGCAGGAGGGAACTGCTTGCTCGGGAAGCCGGGGTCGCATACCCGTATACCACATCACAGTCCTCGATCAAAGGCTAAGATGAGTACCCCTGACTATATGACAACTTTTACTATGAAAATGGGAAACGTTAAATAATACTATTTCCTATAGAAAATCAGTCAGCTGATCCAAAAAAAATTACTTTCCGTAATTTTTTTTCTTGTAACGTGATCTCCATAGTAATAGCATCATGCCTGCAAAGTTTTCATCACATACCTACACCATCTCTTAGGCGGATCGCACTTTTGACGCACTACGTATAATAAAAAATATATTTCCTAAGGCCTTTAACCTTAACCTCAGACTTAACTCACAACGCAGAGCTAAAATGACGCATCCGTAACGCGGCGGTCAGTTAAATCCATACTAGAAATATCAATCCCCATACTCAAACTCAAATCATTTATTCAAAATAGTAAATTTTACATTTAACTTATTGATTGTCAGATATTAGTCATTGTTAAAAAGACAAAAATGAAAAATGAGTACATTTTTTAAATTCTTACAACAATTTTATTAACCTAGCGTAAACGCGGCTCAGGTGGACTAAAAACTTAAAACTAGCCCCTACAGCACTGCCTCGGGGCTGGCCAAGCTAACCAAACAACATGAACGTTAGGTGGTAAAACCGCTCAACCGCGAGTGCGATTATAGTACGTATGCCAGTTGACGTTTCTAGTATGGATCTGATAGACCGCTGTGATATTTTAGCGGTCCGTCGTGCGTTAAGTGTGCGATCCACCAAGTTGTGCAAACTTGTACTTCACAAAAGTTTCGTCCCATTAAATTGAACAAACTATTGGTCTGCCCTTAAATGTTCCAAAGAAACGTGTCTTTTACAGAATTATCGAGTGAGTATTCTTGTCGGATTGTCGGAACGATTCCGACGTCCCCACTCTGTTATTTTGACTGTACACTTCACAAAATATGTGCTCTTGTTGTGCATAAAAATAAAATATGTTCTACAGTTTAGGAAATTTAATTTGAGCCGATTTGCCTTGACCGTTCATAGTCTAATCGGCTCAAATTACACATAAGGTACCTGACCCAAATAAGGCCTAGCTTATTTTTATAACTACCTAACTGGCAGGTTTATAAAAAAAATTCAGTAATTATTTAGGATACTAATATTTATTTATTAAACTTTGTAATAAAGGCAACCAAATTGCTAAAAAAACAAAAATCACACTTCTGTGAAGATAAATATTAAAAATGACATATTGGCCTTATTGGGAACCCTATGACTTAAAAAGGCCTAAGTAAATCAAGTAACTATTTAACTTCTTAATTAACACAAATAGCACTAATGAGATCGTAATAATTATTTTTGGCAATTGTAATCAGACTTGAAATATTTCTTATCATGTTAAAGTCCTTTCATAAGCAGTCTTTTTCGTCTTTTTAATAAGATTTTCTTATCATGTTAAATAAAGTATTTCAATTTTCAGCCTTTTTCATTTTTTCTTTAATAAACAATCTCCTGAACAGTAGAATTCTGGATCAGCTGGTGTGAGTCCAACACATAGCTCATGATACCAGACACTACAAGTAAGACATTGTCGCATATCATCTACTCGGTCTTCTCTACAAGCTGGGCAATACCAGGAAGCTTTATTATCTTGTTTCGCGCCACGACGTTTTGCTGTAGATAGTCTCGGGCTCAGTTCAGATGCCAAAGTCCTGCCTGTTTTCAACGATGGCATAGCTCCATCTGCTTCCGATGATGGCGTAGGTCCGTCTGCTTTGAATGATGGTATAGGTCTAACTGCTTTCAATGATCGCGCAGGTCTTTCCGCTTTCAATGGTGGCGTAGGTATATCGGCTGTCAAGGAAGCAATGGCTGCTGTGGATTGATTTCTAGGTGTAGCATTTACGTTTGATTGTATCACGGCTGAAGTGCTTGGAACAGGATCTGATGAGGTGACAGTAATCTGAGATGTAGAACTCGTAGCTTTATCTCCAAATAAATCTTTTGTGACCTCTTGAGCCCTGTAATTAAGAGACTTCTTGGGTGGAGCAGTCTTATTTACTTTAAACTTTGGTGTTGGTATAAATTCTTCAATGTCACAGCTAGTTTTCATTTGGTCATCTA
This sequence comes from Keiferia lycopersicella, assembly GCA_029255805.1. Classification (NCBI taxonomy): domain Eukaryota; kingdom Metazoa; phylum Arthropoda; class Insecta; order Lepidoptera; family Gelechiidae; genus Keiferia; species Keiferia lycopersicella. The sequence goes on from JARACZ010000018.1 coordinate 3,754,139, forward strand.
TTTTACGTGGAGTTTTGTTGCTTCGATTATTATCTGAGATCACAGACAGTGGCACTTTCTCTGTATCTGTGCCTGATTCGTCCGACTCTTCAACAGGTGCAGCTGAAATCTCCTGTTCTCTGGATCCAGCAGACATTACAGCAACATTCTCATTGTTTGTAGGATTTGGTAGTTCTGGCAACGCAGAAGGTGCAAACGCCTCTTCAGGAATAGCATCTGGGTCATATGGATATAGCCCTGTCGCGCGAAACCCACTCGTAATGTTGCTAATGGTCATGCATTTCGGCCACACCTTTGAGAGAATGACATTGAAACTAGTCTTGTTTACTGTTCTTTCGGGATGTCCGTTCTGTGGAACCACTCTGTAAATGGTTACGTAAGGTTCTTCTTGGGATATTGTATCTGGCTGCAGCAGCGTACGTGGATAAGATACCCCTTTCTACCATTTTGACAGCGTTTTCCATCTGCTGAGAAGTCCATTGGGCTCTTTTTTTCTTTGTGGTAGAAGCTGGTGATCCTTCTTCCATGATGTGACTGAAAATCAAAGAAAATTATTTGCTTGTGTCCATTTCTGACAGATACAAAACGTAGTCCTTATAAGGCCTGTTACTGTGCCATAATAAGGCCTGCGCCCTTTTTTTATAGGCCTAATTCGGCCATGGCATATGAGAAAATGAAACGACCCTAACAGATAATTTTGATATAAACCAGTGTTTTAACTCATTTGAGGGGATGGCGAAACATCTAATTAACCTATAAATTTAAAAAAAACATACCATGCACGCTAAAAAAAGGAAATACTTACCGTTTTCTCCGCAGAAATTCAGTAAAAACTGGCGTGCACTCCGCGTCGTGACTGTTTTCGACTGCAGGTTCTAACACGCTCGCGGCACGGGCCGTTTGCTGTGTTTGTGTGCATTAAGTATTGACAGCGCACACTTCTACATACATTGCCGGCCATTTCATTTCGCTAGGCGGGAAATTTAAAAGGTAGGCCTTATTAGGCCCTAGGCCTTATTTGGGTCAGGTACCTTACATATATATATAATTATCACGTCTTTATCCCTTGAAGGGTAGGCAGAGCGGTAACGGCCGTAAGAATACGGTCGCTATCACCACGTCTGCCATTTTTTGAGGATTGTTTTCCAAGGTTGTTTCAGAAAACATGTGTATCACCATCGTGACACTTTGTCAGCCTGCCGCCTAAAAATTGTAATTCACCAATACTCTCGAGTCCTTTAGTCACCTCTTACGGGAAGGATGTGGGGTGATCCTATTCTAAGCCGGCATCACACGGCATTCAAATGATAAACTATAAATAATGACACGACAGAGCTATATGTAGTCAATGGATGGTGGCCTAGCGTATCGTAGCAAGGTTGCAACGAAGGCCATTGAAAGGGAATTGCAATTACAACACAATATACTACTATTGACTAGGGTTGCAAGGCTTATCGAACTATCGATATCGGTATTATATCGAATTCAGATGATATAGATGCATTGACGGAGGACTCCGACATTAATAGTTTTTTTTTACAAATATAAATAAGCCAGTGGAATTATTGAAAAAAAAATACAGTTTAAAAAATTCTGCGTCAGCACACAGACAGCGTGCATTTTGTAGCTTTTAAAAACTACACTATCAAGTAATATAAATGTTGCATGTATAATTCTACACTTTTTTTTTTAATTTTGGATCGATATTTGATTTCAAATATAATTTTGATTGTTTAGAATTTGATATAGTTAGGTAATGATATGTTTTGATAGTGACACATTGATATTTTTGGGCGTCGACGTATCGATATTTATCGAAATTTGATTTAATGTTGCATCCCTATCAATGACCATATCGGCATTTTATCGGTAGTGTTGTTGTCTGGTCAGCTGAGTTCCTGCTTATACAACCTTTGCGTAGTTATGTCGTGCTAGCTATCCGTCCCGCGGTTCCATTTATCAAATAAACAGATGTACTTTATGTATTTTATACAATCATATGTCCCTATCTTTATTTGTACGTAGGTAGAACGGAGAGATTGAAATATGATTAGAACGAGATCCGTTTCCATGGGAAAGAAAGGTTTTCCTACTGTAAAAAGTAGCATATATTACTTTCCAGCATGTCATTTAAATAGGTACATACCTTGGTAATGGTAATATAATAACTTGTTATTATGCATACCGTGACTTCGATTTTCTCTCCACCTTTATGTCATTCTTCACTTGTTTTAAAAAAATCCATAAGGCTTCCGAAGTCTTCTCGCATGCGAGATATACTTCATTCGTTTACATAGAATCACGACCAGCATAACTGTTAGCGCGCCCGTGCGTGCATGTATGGAGCATTGAAGTCAAGTTACGCTGGTTGCGACACTATCTAAGCGAATCAGTTATATGTCTATACTGTACAGATCATAAGCCTACTTGTACACACACGCAAAGCCATGAGATAGGATTGCTTTGTGCGACAAGAAAGAAAGACAAACACACTTTCCCATTTATTAACATTAGTACGGATATGGATTTTCGGTCGCACGAGAGGTCAATGCACTCAATAGGTATTGCAATTGGCTTTTTAATTATTTTAGGGTGCAAATTTTATTTATAACAAGTGTATTTTTTATGTTTGTTTAAGTTTTGATGAATGACTGCTAAAACCTTTTTCACAATAAGGTAGAGTCATTCATCTCGAAGTTTTTTGCTAGTGCGTTGCGTGTTTCGACACAAATGTAGGGAATGGTTTTACAACACTTTTTTTTCGATCCAATTTAGTTTAGGGAGTGACGTTTCTAGTATGAATCTGACAGACCGCTGCGATATTTTAGCGCTCTGTCGTGCGTTAAGTGTGCCATCCACCTATTGCACTATCCTCAAACTAAAACCGCTCAACCGCTTTCGACGCAGCGCTATCGCAGCGTTGCCGTCGAGTGCGGTTGTGTGGGGACTGACGTTTCTAGTATGGATATGACAGACCGCTGCGATATTTTCGCGATATATTTGCGCTTCGTGCGTTAAGTGTGCAATCCGCCATGGAGTAATCAAAGTTACCTACTATACTCATGAAGCTGAGTATTTTTTTAAGTACCAACATTATGCAATTAACCATGAACTTATATAACTATTGCACAAACTAATCATACTCAAACTACGTGTAGGTATATGATTGATTTGTTGTTAAAAAATGTAATATCGGTAGCATAAGAACCTAACTTTTAAGGGGTTAACTTATACTGGATTTTATTTAAGTTACTAAGGACATCCAGTGTAAGAAGGTCCCTGAGTAGGCTGATGTGATGTTGATAGTACCTACAGGGTTACTTTTTAGTCAGTTCACAAGTATAGTTTGTATAGTGTTTCTACTCATGATTCTGAAACACTTATACTATGGGGCCACCTGCGAAATCGCAAAAAAAATGGGTTCTCCATACATTTTTGCCGAGTAGTTATGACTTTTCTATGGAACACCCAAATCTTTTTTTGCGATCCAAAAACTAGAAAACGCTCAAAACACTCTGGTACAAATAAATATTGTTTTGCACCCGTTATGTATTTTTTCCTCCTAGGTACTATTGTTTTGTAAACGTAATGTAGCATGAATTCAAGGTTCCAGCGGCGGATCGCACACTTACCGCACTACGGAGCGCTAAAATATTGCAGCGGTCTGTCAGATCCATACTAGAAATGTCAATCCCCATACTAAAACTACTCAACTGCTGTCAACTAGCGCTATCGCAGTCTCGTCCGTCGAGTGCGGTTTTAGTACGGAGGGTGACATTTCTAGTATGGATTTAACAGACCGCTGCGTTAGCGCCCCGTCGTGCGTCAAGTGTGCGATCCGCCAGCTGTATTGAAATGCAGTTTCGGTGCGCAATGTTCACCTTTGCAAAGGCCGTGTGATTTGTCCGTGTACTACCTCTTCGTTAGCCTCACTCTCAAACCTCCATGCTCCCCACAACGTGCGCCCGCGCGTACAGCCCGCGGATTTGAAATTCGAACGCGTCGTTTGAATTTTGCTGAAGGAAGTTTTTTAGTGTGGTGGCCAGTGCTTGTGCCAGTGTAAGAATATTTGTTCAAATTTGTAAGGTGTGGATCTTGTACGAGTAAAAGGAAAGAAAAGATAATCATCTGTGAGTATGATAAACAATTTGATAAATTTAAGTAAATAAAAAATTCGCGTAATATGCACTATGTAAACAATAGCGACAATATAGGATAAATCATATTTTAATTACCATAATTTATCAAAGAAAATTTACAAAATTCCGCAAATAATACTCGTGTATTTATTAGTGTGCTTACTTATTACAATGTAGTGATAAAACAATTTTATTGTTCAAACTTTTTGTACTTACTTCCTTTTTTCTTTAGGCCGAGCTAGATTGTTTATATTGTGACCTATAGTATGTATGTAGTAGCTTTTAATTGGCTTCAATAAGTATCTATCTGTTTTTTTAGATTTTGAATTTGCTGTTAGCTCCCCAAATATAAAAAAAAAACTTACATGTTAGAATTAAATAAAATTTACTTAATAAAATCAGTCGACCTACAGCAGCACACTGCTAGAGAAGGGCCTCCCCGCATATGAACACGATCTCCCAATTTCGACATCCTTCTGAATTCAAATGCTCGATAGAACATATAAACCATACATACATATATCATGCCTTTGCCCCCTTACGGGGTAGGCAGAGCGCTAACGGCCGCAAAAATACGGTCGATGTCGCCACGTCTGACAAATATAGAGGGCCATTTGAGATTTTTGAGATAATTTTGTATATCATTATAGTGACAGGTTGTCAGCCTGTCGCCTAAAAGTTGTAATACACCTGAAACCCTCAAGTCCCTCAGTCGCCTCTTACGACACCCACTGGTAGGGAATGGGGTGATGATATTCTAAGCCGGCATCACACGGCAAAATACAATAAAACACCCATATAAAACAATACAATACAGGATCAAACATAGCGAGAAATAAATATATACGAGGTTATTTACATTTCATGCGTCGCGCTCGCGTTCGATCGCAATTTTACGCTTCCAATGCTAATCCGAATAACCTAAGAAGAAAATAATCTGGCACCTTTCTTTCCTAAACAGGGTTATTTTTTATCAGTATCAAAATCAAGTTATTTAATCAAAGTAGTTAATTTTACATTTATCTTTTTGATTGACAAGTATTTGTGAAAAAGAAAAAAATGTAGGACACATTTTTCTATTTCTTGTAATAATTTTTGAACCTACTGCCTCGGGGCTGGCCAAGCTAACCAAACAGCATGTAACGTTAGGTGGTAAATAAAATCGAATTCATGTCAAAAAAATAAAAATAAAAATAATTGAGTTGAGTTGCTAAGTATGCAAATTTTGTTAACTCTACTCAAGATAATGAACATATTATGCAAAATAACTCATTGCGTCGAACAGATTTAAAATCGTAGTTTACAAATTGTACTCACAAAAAAAAAACCTGTATGGATGATATAATTGATGGGCATTCTGTGTATCACATTTTAACTAAGGAGTTTTGTAAAATGGATAATAGTGTTTTTAATATGCCGTGTGATGCCGGCTTAGAATAGCATCACCCCACATCCTTCCCACGGGTGTCGTAAGAGGCGACTAAGGGACTCGAGGGTATTGGTGTATTACAATTTTTAGGCGACAGGCTGACAACCTGTCACTATAGTGATACATATGTTTTCTGGAACAACCTTAGAAATCAATCCTCAAAAATGTCAGACGTGGCGATAGCGACCGTGTTCTTATGGTCGTTTGCGCTCTGCCTACCCTGCAAGGGATAAAGGCGTGATATATGTATGTATGTGGTGTATAAATATTAGCTGCAAATATTTTAAGGTGTGAATCAGCCCATGAGACTGAACAACTTTCGCCAAGAAACATACCTAGGTCGAAATATGAGAAATGTTTTTTGACCTCCCTTACAAATTGACTTGGTCGGTCTGTAACTTTGTATGGGAGGGCCAAATTTTTTTTTCATATTTCGATTTATGTTAATTGGGGAAAGTTGTTCAGTTTCATGGGCTGATTCACCCCTTAAAATATTTCCAGCAATTTTTTTACACTCTGTAGATGGCGGTGCAAACAGCAGGAAAAAATCTGTCATTTATTACTTTCTATACAAAAACAGAACCAATTTGTACAGCAATTTTTCAAGCGCTTCGAATTGGCAAAATCTAATATTGTACAAAACACGAAAACTTCTCCTAAACCGACATTAGGTGGTTCACACTTAACGCTATTTTTTTAATCCGTAACGTCTGCGTCTGTCAGATGTAGGGAAACTTCAAACTTCCTATCCTTAAAACTGACTTTAACGACTGCGTCTATCAAACAACGCAAGTTCATCTGTTCAACGCAACGCAATTCCAACCTTTCTTTTCCTTAAAACCGACGTTAACTGCTGCGTCTATTAAACAACGCAAGTTCACCTGTTGATGATGATCATCATCATCATGTAGTTTTTTTATGTGGAATTTCAAATTTCTCTACACTAGACAGACGCAAGCATTACGGATGAATATTAAAAATGCGCAGCGTCATGCTGTGTGTGTGTGGGATTCGCCTTCACCTGAAACCGACACATTAGTTACGGTAATTTTTCACGCATCCGTCAATCGAGAACCGAGACGACCCGAAAAAACGACTTTACATAGATACATACACACACTCACGTTTTTAGCTGTGGGTAGGCAGAACGTTAACTAACTGTAGTTATTCGGTTTTTGACTGGGTATTTATTAAATACGGAAGTTATATTATGAGAACTATTACCTAATAAGACCTACTAACTAATCCCATTCATAGTTTTTCAAAAAATGAAAATAAGAATTGTTAAACAGAAAATTTAATAATAGTCTTTGCTTTTCATCATCAGTTCAAAAGATATTCATTGTCAGCACCTATATAGCTACCAGAGAGTTCATACATACATACATACATATATCACGCCTTTATCCCTTGCGGGGTAGGCAGAGCGTTAACGGCCGTAAGAATACGGTTTCTATCGCCACGTCTGACATTTTTGAGAATTGTTTTCTAAGGTTGTTTCAGAAAACATGTGTATCACTATAGTGACAGGTTGTCAGCCTGTCGCCTAAAAATTGTAATACACCAATACTCTCGAGTCACTTAATCGCCTCTTACGACACCCGCGGGAAGGATGTGGGGTGATGCTATTCTAAGCCGGCATCACCCGGCACAATTTTACCAGAGAGTTCAAAACACTTTAAAAAGGTTTTTTGGTGGGTAGGTACTAAATATACCATCATCAGTCATTGAATTGTTTGTTTGAACTTATTTAAATAAACATCGGTACATATACCTAAATGAATAAGACAATTTTTTTTGTATTATTGAAAAGGATGCTACAAAAAATAACAGGTAGGTACAGTCCAGTTAAGGCTGGAAGACAGTTTGCGCTTTGGACCGGTTTGCCGCTCGCAAAAGATTTACATCGCACACTTAACGCACGATGGAGCGCTATAATATAGCGGCCTGTCAGATCCATACTAGAAACGTCACTCCCCATACTAAAACCGCACTCGACCGTTAAGTGTGCGATCCATCTAAGACATGAGCTTGACTGTACCTCTACACTGATGTACATACATACATATATCACGCCTTTATCCCTTGCGGGGTAGGCAGAGCGCTAACGGCCGTTTCGAATACGGCCTAAACGTCTGACATTTTTACACTGATGTATATCACCCTAAATTCTACTAAATTGCCTTATTTTATACATACACAGAATATTAAGTAAAGTACTATCTGTCTTTCTAGGGATGAACCAGCCCATAAAACTGAATATCTTCCCCTAAGGAACATTGTTCCTACAAGAACCGCGCGATCTCGGTCCGCTAGACCATTGTTATGACCATTTTGCAATTTCGCCATAAGGCGTTTCACTTCACCATTTCCACAGATTAAAAGATATCTTTATGAAATTTAGAGAGCACCTAGATAAGTACGCGCCAAGTTTTATGGTATCCCTAACTCAAAAACGATCGAAAGTAACTTGGATCGTTATGGCATAACTACGTCCAATTATTAACTCACAGACGGTACCTAAAAAACAGATAGCTTCGGTCTCTCAAATGGGCTACTTGAAATGCTGAAACTAGTACAGATACTAAAGATTTCAATTAATCGGTCAGACTTCGCCCACGATACTTAAAACCAATTGGTGGTATTTAATCAACGAACTTTATCGCATTTTGTTACACATACACACAAAAATGAGATAGTATGGTATAGTAAATACCATACTACCGTTTAGTTCACGATGTATCTAACAAAAAGGCCATAATAGACTAGTGCCGTGTGATGCCGGTTTAGAGTGCCATGTGATGCCGGCTTAGAATAGCATCATCCCATTTCCTACCCGTGGGTGTCGTAAGAGGCGACTGAGGAACTTGATGGTTTCAGGTGTACAACTTTTAGGCGACAGGCTGACAACCTGTCACTATAGTGATACACAAATTATCTCAAACGTGGCGTGGCGATAGCGACCGTATTTTTACGGCTGTTAATGCTCTGCCTACCCCGTAACGGAGAAAGGCGTGATATATGTATGTATGTGTGTATGTATGTATGTAGACTAGCGCTAGCGATGCACATTTGAAATTGTGTGGACTTTGCAAACGATTTCAAATGTGCATGTGCATGCAACCACACGTCTATGTATAATATGGACTATTGTTTATGAATTGTACCTTTTGTTATGGCTTAGAGTGGCATTATCAAAAAAAAAAAAAAAGCCATAAATATATTTAAAAAAACGACTGTAGGTACCCAGGGCCCGGATTCTATAAACCGCGCTCAACTCTGAGAGTGATCTTGAGTGCGACTTTGAGATGTTAGTATCGACTGACATTTGTCAAAATCGCTTTTGAGATCGGTCTTAGAGTTGAGTGCGATTTTTAAATATGGACCTTAATGTGTGTGATGAGCTATACTTTACTGGAAACTCCAACCAGCGGTATTCACCACATTACAATAGCCAATAACACTGTAGTAGACGTATGCCTCCCAAGGGTACGCTGTAAAGCAGGATATCCCTTTTTTCCCTTTCAGTCGATATCAGCCGCTTTTTGGGTTACCGCCTTTTTTGGGTTTGACCGGTTTGAACCTTATACAGAGCAGATACATAGTAGAAATGGTGTATGATATTTTCTAGAGTCCGCGCCGCGAAAGAAGTCCCGCGACAAAAGTTTAAATTACCCTTTTGTACGGCAGATTAAGGGTCATTGAAACGTTTTTCGCCGGACTTCTTTCTTTGGGTTATTAGGTGAAGCAAGCGGGTGGGGGTGAGGGGAACGCACCGGCAGGACCTCCAACCAATAGCGACTAGTACTTGAACTATAACCTGTGACGTCATGACTACATTGATGGTCCCTAGGCACCATTGATTACGGGTGGTCTTCTTTGTATTTGGATTGTGCTTAAAACAAAAGTCAACGAAGGAGACCTTACGCCATAGCAATAGCATAGGTTTAGGGGCTGTTAGAATGGGGTAATGGGTATAAATTAAATTATCAGGCTTCGGTCTCAGGTTTTGCGAGCAACGGGGCGGCAGCGACAGGTTCTTTTGTATACATTCAAATTGACCGATTCTCGGACACAGTGGCGCGGGAGCGGCCAACGAGCAGCAGAAAAAAACGCCGAGCGAGCCGCCGCCGCTGCACGCAAAACCCGAGGCCGGGGCCTAATGTTGCTCTTTAGCACAGCAGCAATCAATCAGTAAACTTTCCATCTAACCATCTCTTAAAGCAAACTCATTGCAAAATGCATTTGGAATATTTTAGGCGATTTGTTCTGTGTCAGGGACAACTTACGCACTCGTTTTTAGAGAAATGGTTGTCATTAGCAAATAAGTACCTGCATATTTACCTTGTTCATTATAGGAAACATAGGCTAGTCTCACTGATCGTGTCTTAGGTTGTTATTATTGGGTAACATCTAAAATACCTCGTGATTGTCTTGTGAAGCCTTTTTATTTGATACACCACACGTTACACAACCATGTCAGAAGCCTGCTACTTGTAGAAGGCGGTTGAAAAATTCTGACACCAGGGTTCATCGGGTCGTTGGACGACTTGGTGTCCCACACGAAAAAAGAGAGAGAGAGAGGTTAAAGAAATACATAGCGCCATCTTTGATCTTCGTTCCACCAAAATAGAACCTGAAATCATATTATGGTGACATTGAAAGAAAATCATAATAAGCTATGTGACACAACTATACTAAAGTATGGCCGCTCGAATAGGCCATATTAGACAGCCGCCAAAATCACGTTAATGCTATGACATTAGATGTATTTTTCTTTGTTGACATGTCCTTTTAGTTTGGGTTTGACAGCTGTCAAATATGGCCAATTTGAATGACCATACTTTTGAACTCAAGATTCAGGTCCGAAAACTTTTCCACGGCTTCCGTCTGTCGCCTGCACTACGGCAGGTTAATAGGGACCTAGATAAACCCAGGGTTGCCATTGTTGTGATCCATTATACGTCATGTATATGTCACAATCACGTACAGTGCCCCTTTCAGGTGCTTATCAATCAGTATCCGTTCAATACCCTTTCGCATGACAGATTTTCAACAATAACGCATGGAAATTGACAAAGGAAGTAATTATCAGTGATCGGAGTGGGTAGAGTGATTTGAGGTCAATGACATCAAAGGCTAAGTTAACATGGAGATGGATTCAGAATTCTGAACTGTTGTTGCATCGAGCACTGATGCGAGTTTGCCGGAGGTGTGTCCCACACACTGCCCTGAAATTAGCTGTCGACTGGTTGTTGCTACAATATTAGTGGCACTCATTGAAAATCGCCATTTTGGCGCTGGCAGTTAAAGAAAGCAAATGCGAAAGTACCCGGAACTAAATAATATAGTTCCGAATTCGCCACTGTGGCGCTGGCAGTCAAGGTAAGCAAATACTAAAGTACGCGGTACTCTCATAGGTTGAGCTTCAATTAGGGTCGCAAAACTGTCTGTCATTTGTATGGGACAACTTTATATCAATGGTTCCATTTGAAAAGAAAGATATGTACTATACAAAAAATATAAATAAATTGAAACCAGTAACGGCACTTAACGTCGAATCACTTTAAAAAAAAAATCAATTTTAATAACAGAAAACGCAGCTTTTTAGGTGATTCAATAAATAATTTTTTGAAGCGTCAGGAAAATAAATGGTTTGTAATACAGGAAAAATCATATTTTTTGCTCAACTTGGACACTCTGGTGCCTGATTAATTTATATTTATGGTCGACCCTCGTCATCAGAATACAAAGGTAATATGATAGGACAGCTTCAATATGAAACAGTGATGTATTTAGAAAGGTCAATCTTCGTCTAAAGCTTACTCGTAAAGAGATCAATGCATAGTATAAAATTTTCGTTTCTCTGTCTGACTATCATATATGTTAGTCAAAAAATCCAGATAAAAAAAAAACACTAGAAAATCAAACAGCGCTCAAATATTCGCAGTACCTGCAGGGTAATTTTTCAGTCAGTACCTTCACATTTGTAGGGCGTTTCTACTCATGATTCTGAACAACTTTAATTATGGGGCCACCTGCAAAATCGCGACAAATAATTGGGTGTTGCATACATTTTTGCCGAATAGGTATGAATTTCTCTATTGAACCAAATTTTTTTGGCGATTTCGCAGGTGGCCTTATAGTAAAAGTTACACCCTAGAAAGTTTGTGTACTAACTAAAAAATAATATACACAACATTACTACCAGCAACTAAAATTTTTGACAATATAATACTTTATGGGCCATCAAATTCGTCTTAGTAAATTAATGGGTACCTAAGGAGCGTTTCACAACTAAATAACTACATACATATTTTATATGGCATATAAATAGAATATGGTGTCGATTCAGTTATGCCTCTAAATTTCAAATAACTCTGTCTATTTTCCGTCAAATACGCTGATAAATGGATAGTACCTATCTCAGGCCTGGATCAATAAACCGCACTCAACTCTGAGATCGATTTTGAATGCGACTTTGAGATGCTGTTAGTATTGACTGACATTTCTCAAAATAGCTCTTGAGATCGATCTCAGAGTTGAGTGCGACTTATAGTTAAAGACCTTAGTCATGTCATGTTTGAAAATGATTGTGATTTCTTTGCCATTTAGTCTCCCTTTTTTTAATCTTCCCTATGACAGATAACGCGCATTTGTGACAAATTATCAGACTTCGCAATCATGTCCTATCCTATCATTACATAGTATAAAGTAAAGTCGCTGTATGTATGTATGTTTGCATAAATCTTAAAATCAACACAACGGATTTTGATGCAGGTTTTTTAATCGATAGAGTGATTCAAGAGGAAGGTTTTATGTATAATACTTGGCAGAAAAACATCTAATTCCCACGGGAAAAAGAGTTGAAGTGGAGGCAGCCGCTGGGCAGGCCGCCGTAGTGCGTAAAATATGGAATCATCCTTCCTGTGACGTTTGTGACCTTAGAGGAAAACCTTTGTTTACTAGGAAAATGGACCTTATGTCATAGTATTTGCTCCAAAGTCACAAACGTCACAGAGATCATCCTATATTTTACAGACTATAGTTACAAATAGTTTGACGGCAAAAGAAATCACTGAATTGACATCTATCTGCATTACAGTGACATAATAGAGAAAGGCAAGATGTATGGACCCGCAAATCTGACACTTATTTGTAATAGCATTCTGTGGGTCCATAAAATATAAGTGCATGATGTAATGTCTAAAATGTGGCCCAAGGTAGGTCGTTAGCATTACAATGCTGTGTTATTATGGTAGGATACGCCACTCCAATTTGTATAACATTTTGATTGAAAGGCTGCAAAGTGGGTGTAGGTAATTATGCAGGTATGGCGGATCGCACACTTGGCGCGCGAGAGAGCGCAAAAATATCGCAGCGGTCTGTCAGATCTATACTAAAAATGTCAATCCCCATACTAAAACTCAGCGTTGACGCAGCGCTATCGCAGTGTCTATGAAGCGGTTTTAGTATGGAGAGTGACGATTCCTGTATGGATCTTATAGACAGCTGTGATATTTTTGCGCTCCGCCGTGCGTCAAGTGCGCGATCCACCTATCTAGAGGTATCTTAGATATCCTGAGGTATGTTAATTGTTCTTACATGAATAGTTAATGTATTCAAATGTAACACACGGTAGTCTGTTACCAATCAAAATGGCTACACTGCGAAGTATTTGTGAGTACTAAGCTAACAAGCATTGGTGATTATAAAAAAATCTCGAGTGTGGTAATTCAAAAATATATTTTGCGTTTTAAATACGGCTTTTTGATGTTATGAAATTTTAATATAGATTCAAGATTCAAGATTCAATTTATTTATTGTGACACACAGGTTATAAAAGGTGGTACATAATGTAGAATGAGTACACTGAGGTCCGCCGACAGGCATACAAAAGTATATAGCTAGTGATAGTACACAAATGTATGACGTCTCATTATGCCATCATCTTCTCAGCTTTAGATTGTAAAAAAAATGAACTTACTTGTCTATATGTCTATACTCCATAAAATACCTAATGAATTCAGATGATATTTGAATGTGACTTAACCTATGATTCGGGCCAGGTTAGCTTTTTGGTTGAAGAGGTACGATGGCAGTCGCTCGGTGTAAAAACTTGGTTCCACGTCAAATCCCCTAAATTAGCTATGCGACCCTGACAGAGAACGGGATAATGATGATGATGTCTATACCCCTTAAACTTACTCTCATAGATTTTAATTTCCAAAGGGCCCCAAAAAGTGTTGTCAAATCCGGCTCTGTTTTAATCGTTCTTTGAGTGAACAATTGTGATGGTACTGGCGATCGTGATAAGGCTGTTCTTGCAGGCCAAGGCAGATCGTTGACTTAAGGTGATTCGTTGTACATCATCCAGCACCTTTAAGGCGAATGCAAACTTATCCGCACCGAACGAACCGTACTTTAGAATTCTTTTTATGAAATCCTATGAAACCTCACACATTTGCAGGATTCTATCAATTCGACCGACTCGGTTCGGGCAAATGTGCGAGGTTTCATAGGATTTCATGTAAGATATATACATACATACAAACACATATCACGCCTTTATCCCTTGCGGGGTAGGCAGAGCGTTAACGGCCATAAGACTACGGTCGCTACCGCCACATCTGACATTTTTGAGGATTGTTTTCCAAGGTTGTTTCAGAAAACATGTGTATCACTATAGTGACAGGTTGTCAGTCTGTCGCCTAAAAATTGTAATACACCAATACTCTCGAGTCCCTTAGTCGCCTTTTACGACACCCGCGGGAAGGATGTGGGGTGATGCTATTCTAAGCCGGCATCACACGGCACATTTCATGTAAAGACTTCTAAAATTCGGTTCGTTCCGTGCAGTAAGTATGCTTTCACCGTTAATCCCTGTTCGGATACGTACGGTATCTTACAGCCAATCCCCATGCGACAATAGTCGGTATTAAAAGATTTATAATTTTCAGAAGTTGAAGTAGCTATCTCAAATATTGAAGTTATTGTCAACTTTATCAGGCTACATCAACCTATCCAATACAATGCTGGATGGTAGACCTTCCCGAGAGTACGTCATTATTGCTTACTTACTGGTGGTATCGCACACTCGGCACCCGCTATTCTGACCCTTATTGCGACGAAACTAAGCTTCCTATTGCTTTGGAATGTTCTGAGAGTTTTGACCTTGGGATCTAAGCTGTCAAATGACGTATAAACCATAGACAACGGATGTCGCAATCTGCCGCCGAAAACCGGTCCGCGAGCCTTTTTTTGACAGCTACTTTGGCTCGATTTATACGCACACACAGTGCGACTTAGCTTTATTTTATTTTTTTTAAGCGCATTGATGCGTTCATGAATTTTTAGACGAAAAAAACCGCTTGACAATTGGTGAACGAAAACCAGAGCTACAAAGGAATTTTCGGGAGCGCGCGCTCCGCTATTTAGTATGGCGCGCGCCGCCATTTTTGTATGGGCTGAGCTAGACGGGTTAAAGCACGACGGAGTGCTAAAACATCGCAGCCGTCTGTCCCCATACTAAAACCGCTCATAGCTCAGCTGCACTATCGCTGCGTCGTCCGCCGAGTGCGGTTTTAGTTTGGGGAGTGACGTTTCTACTATGAATCTGACAGACAGCTACGATGTTTTAACGCTCTGTCGTGCGTTAAATGTGCGATCCGCCATTGTATTCCTGTCAAATAAGTATTCGCAATACTCTTTCATTTGTATTCTTTGACATCTTTGTAATGTATGCAAATAAAACGGAGATAATCTTTTTTAATTTGCTGTACTTATACGGTAAAGCGTTTAGTTTTAGTGGCTGAGGCCGTTACAAAAGTGGACCAAGGTGGGTCAGCAAAAAAACCAGATCTCAATAACAACAAGGCCAAAAAAACTAATATTCAAACAAAAAGATTATTTATTAGTTACGATTCGGCGTATGCAAAAATGTTCCTGCTACTTAGATAAGAAAAAACAAAATATGTCGGTACGAGGTGTAATGGACAGCCCTCCTAATACAAACAGGGTCCATAGTACCATTAAACTGAACAACATTAGGAAAATATCAGAAAACGACGAAAAATTCGACGAAGTTCGATCGAAATCACGATTAGCTTACGTAAGTAAGGTACGTATAAAAAGTAAAAAAAAACTAGTTTTTCGGAGGCGGATCGCACACTTAATACTCGTCGGAGCGCTAAAATATCGAAGCAGTCTGTCAGATCGATACTTGAAACGCTGCGTCGACAGCGGTTGAGCGGCTTTAGTATGGGGATTGACATTTCTAATATGGATCTGACAGAATTATGAGACAGCTCTGAATTAATTTGGTTACTTTTACCTAGATCCAGAAACATAATTTAGATTAGACTACCCTCCTAGAAACTAATCACTCAAAGACTTTTAAAACTTTTGAGACTATAAATAAGAACGTAATCTTCAAACAATTATCTGACTCAGTATCTACCTAATCGACTGTTAAATATCTTAACCCAGTTTTTCATCCTCCGCGCCGGTTTTAGTCACTAAGTGAATTAAATAAAAATAATTTTTTAAAAGGTTAATAGTATACTTGAAAAAATTAAAAAATAAGCAAGAAAATAACACACAGAAGTATTGTGGTTGAGTACTTATAATTTAGGTACGTCTACGTCTTTTTCCTGACTGTGTATAGTTAATAGGAAACCATACTGAATGTAACCACAAGATGAGATGAGATAATCTTGGTTAAGAAATCTGATTAGGTGGGTAATAAAAGAGGAAATTGATTAAATAATGATTTTATTTTACATGTACAATTTTCTGCAGAGTCATCGGACTCCTTTGTAATGTACTGTTGGGGCGGATCACACACTTGACGCACGATGGAGCGCTAAAATATCACAGCGGTCTGTCAGATCCATACTAGAAACATCACTGCCCATACTAAAACTGCACTCGACGGACGACACTGCGATAGCGCTGCGTCTCGACAGCGGTTGAGCAGTTTTAGTATGGGCAGTGACGTTTCTAGTATGGATCTGACAAAGCGCCGCTGTGCTATTTTAGCGCTCCGTCGTGCGTTAAGTGTGCGATCCGCTTATGCCCATTATTTTTATCTCGCCAGCGAATTGTATTATTTTTTAATGTTCATATGATAAACAAAATAAGTACAGAACGTTTAAGGAAACTAAAATTTTAGAAAGAACAGTGTAACCCTGGAAGAAAATTTGTAATCCCAAAAACCTTAACTCTACCAACACAAGTAAAAGTATAGCGTCAGTGAACAAGTGGGTTGGATGGTCTTACAATCGTGAGACCCGGGTTTGATCCCCGCCATGTACCAATGTGTTTTTAGTCACGTTCATTTACCCACTGTTCTACAGTGAAGGAAAAACATCGTGATGAAACCCACATTAAAATTTGAATTCATATGATTCGGGCAGGTAAGCCTGGTTGCAGAGGTCAGATGGCAGTGTAAAAACTTGGTTCCACGTCAAAACCCCTAGATTAGCCACCGACCCCGACAAAGAACGAGATAAGGCAAGGATGATGATACAGTTTGCACGGTTCATTGTGACATTTTGCCTGTGATAAATGCTATTTTCTGTTTAATAGGAAAATTTAGTTTTTTTAACACTTTGTATAGAAATTAGAATACAAGACAAAGTATGTACTTATTAGAATTGATGCTCCTTCAATTAATAATACTATGCATTCTTATTATATCCCTCGCATTTCTCCAAATTCTCGAAAATAACCGCAAATATTTTCTAAAGGAATATCTTCAGTTCAGATATTTACTCGTAGAGTTCAATAACCTGAGAGATGTCGATACCTTTACAAGTACTTAAAGGCCGATGCAAGGATCTTCGGAATATTATCGGTAAACCTCTTGAAATTTAAATAATAATCTTTGGATTAAAACAATTACTAATGAATGGGGGATTTTATATGTACAGGATGATAAAAATTACTCAGAAATAAAACATAAGGCGATGATAATCCTGTGCTTATTAGGTAGGTAGAGGCTTGTATAGAAAGTTACATAAAATTTTGTAGAGTTTCTTTGTGACAGTTAAAATAAATGAGAGCCATAACTGTGCTATTACAAAAACGTGAGACAGATAGTTTTGAAATTATTTTTTTATATGCACAAATTTAACTTTTCAGAGCGATTTATTTTGTTTGTGATAACGTGATTAATCAATTCTATTTATTTATTTACTATTTAATAATATGGGCTTCTAGCCATTTAGGATAATTCTGCCAGTGTCAGTAGTAAAGATTCCAGGGCAGCAGTGTCGCAGTGTCATCTACAGGATCCGAGGGCCTCCTCTTGGTGCCATCCGGAAATGTCGTTTAAACTCTTCAACTTCCATTCTTCATTAAATGGGTGCAATGAAGATGCTGCACTAATTAAAATACTATCAAAATAATCACTGTACAACTATTACTATAGGACCATTTGCGAAATGTAAAAAAAAAATTGGTGTTCTTGCATTACTTTTTTTCTGAGTAGATAGCTATGAGTTTCTCTACGGAACACCTATTTTTTTCCATTTTGCAGGTGGCGCCATAGTAAGAGTTGTTCGGAATCATGAGTAGAAAGAAACACCTTACAAAGTCTGTGTACTAAAAAATAACCCTGTATTTCCTTGTCACCATTGATTACAAATACAAACGCCTTAAATTTTTTATTTGTCTTAAGTTTTTTTCGCCGACTGTACCTAAACTAGGACCATATAATAACAATCTCGGGCTTAATGTCACCATTATATTTTATGATGCACGATAATCTGTGCTATAATTTTTCACAAATCTGGAATCGTCCTCATTCGGTGCCTTGACAACAAAAAAAATATCTCGAACAAATTCTATTCTTGACCAAGACACCATTGTTCTAACCAATAGTTCTCTCGATTGATAATGATAACACGATAATAGCACTTTGTAGGCAGGGAGGTAGTGACAATCAAACGCAATTGCTTTTGCAAAGAAAATATGGCAATTTTTATGTAGGAGTAGTTAAACGTGAAAATAGATGGCGTGGTTTAGGCGCCAGGAATGAGCTTTTTTGTTCATCCTGAGCTCCGATCCAAGCGATAACATTAAAGTAATACTCAGTATCTCATTGCGCGCCATCTATATTTTCTTAAAATAACGTGGCACTTGACATATTCTTCATAGAACATATAAAAGTGATCTAGAAAGTCAGTAATTAATAACATTCAGAACGTAGATCGTGGTAAAGGTGTGGCATCCAAGTTGAATTTCAGATCAGTGAGTTTGCAAGAATTTTGCAAATTAGATAGATAAATGAATTTGTTATTAGCTTTTCAATTTTAAAAAACATATTAAGGTGTTGGCAGAGTCGTATTTCGTTGCAAAAATCTGGCTTGGCTGGGGTAGATCATTTTATTTTCACTTGAATTTTTGCAACTATAGTGGCTCAATAAAGGTTTCTAAAAGTTAAGTGTTTTTACTTACTTACTCACTGTTTCTAAATACAATTCTCCTTGAAATGTGCAAGCCTGGGCATTCAGCCTATTCAGATTCTGCCAAATCTTTATATACAAAATATTTTAGTTTGGATATGTCACTGCCGCTTGTACTATTTCGTGTAAAGAAAACACTCTATCCACGTAGATTACCCGTCATAACCGTCGTCAATTATGGTATAAGTACTTAGTTATTAGTTAGCTATGCTCTAGCATACACGAGACAAAAATCTCGAGATAAAGTGATAAGAAAGATAACATGTGTTGAAAGCATCTCAAATTAATGGCTGGTGACAAATTAGTGGGATTTTAATCGTAATTTGAATTAGTGGATTGTTTTATGAAAGGGAAATTTTGTTTGCAACGTGATTTCTATTAATATACGTGTGGAGCAAGGTGAAAAGGTATTTGTTCCTTAAAATGTTCAAGCCTTTGGTTTCAGAATTAACATCGATTATTGATAGTATTAGTGACGTAAACTTACTAATATCCTAGTACTGCCTATAAATGAAGACTTGTCAATTATGACATTTGTGTTTTTCGTAAAACTTTCAATTACAACGTTTGTTACGGTTAAATTCGTATACTATGCGGTATAGGCCGTTCCTATCCTTAACACACAACGCACCGCTAAAATAACGTTGCGTAACGCTAGCGTCTGTCAGATCCATACTATAACCGTCATTGTTCATACTAAAAGCGCTGTTGACACAGGTCTAATGAACAACGTCGGTCGACGCAGCGTCATGCGTTGGACTTACGTCAAGAGCGGTTTCTGCCTCAATACTTGTCAGACGTATAACGACCGTAATTTTATGATCGTTACCGCTCTGCCTACCCCGCAAGGGATAAAGGCGTGATATATGTATATATATGTATAAATCCCCTAGGTTAGGTTAACGGGAACGGGAACGAAGAACGGGATAAGGCAAGGAGAATGGTGATATGTATACTATATATGTAAGTATGTATACATACAAACCTTCCTGACTCACTCTATCTGTCAAATACCCACATAATCTAGTTTGTTTAGTTTTTACAATTGAATGACCATTGTGAAGTATAGTTCCTACTTATGACATTATCACACGTGTTCAGAACTTTATTTCAAATACGTGAATAGGTACACTAAGGCGGGTCGCACACATGACGCGCGACGGAACGCTAAAACATCGCAGCGGTCTTTCAAATCCATACTAGAAATGTCATGATCCCCATATTAAAACCGCTCAACCGCTGTTGACGGATCGCTATCGCAGTGTCATCCGTCGAGTGCGGTTTTAGTATGGGAAGTGACGATTACAGTGTGGGGCTGAAAGACCGCTGCGATATTGTAGCGCTCCGTCGTGCGTCAAGTGTGCGATCTGCTTAAACATGTGCATAGTACTTAATTAGTAATTTACTTTTCAATTTCATTGGCAGTTCTATTACAGAGTGCAGTGTTATGGTGTGTATGTGTGCGCGCGCGCTCGTTACCGTTCGTCGACAGGTGACAGGCTTACAACCTGTCACTAAAGTGATACACGACTTATCTGAAACGACCCTCAAACATTAATTGTCAAACATGGCGATCACGACCGTAATATTACGGTCGTTAACGCTCTGCCTACCCGGCCGGGGATAAAGGCGTGATTCGCGTGTGTGTGTGTGTGAGTGAGTGATAATTATTTTAATATTTTATTGCACTGACTTTAACTCCACTTTCATCGACTTTGCAAAACCTATCTACCTACCTACTATTTGCCGTCATAAGATTTTTCGTGCCGGCTTAGAATGGCATCACCCCACATCCTTCCCGCGGGTGTCGTAAGAGGCGACTGAGGGACTCGAGGGTATTGGTGTATTACAATTTTTAGGCGACAGGCTGACAACCTGTCACTATAGTGATACAAATGTTTTCTGGAACAACCTTGGAAAACAATCCTCAAAAATGTCAGACGTGGCGATAGCGACCGTATTCTTACGGCCGTTAACGCTCTGCCTACCCCGCAAGGGATAAAGGCGTGATATATGTATGTATGTATGTAGATTTTTCGTGAATGCAACACACTACAGTATTTGTTGTAAAACACTAAAACAAGTCACTCACTTTTAGAAACCTAAATCCGGTAATAATATAGGAATAAAATATACACTTTTTCAAAACTCTTCTTGGAATTTTCATCACGTAACGTAACTTCCTAATAATAAAGCGACATCTACTGAATATATTTCGAACAGTCCTCATTGGAAAGGGCCTCATTATAAAGATCAAAGCATCCCGTGAAATTGAAGATTTCTGATACTGAAAACACATCTGGTTCAACGACCCGGTATAGAAACCTAAATATAGAAAAAAAAGTACCTGATTGACGGAACATTGCTAATAAATAATATTTATTATTTCTCTAAAAATATTTTTCATACAACAACAAGAAAAACTTTATTCAGTGGCCGATACAATCATGGTTAGTTAAGTGTAGGAACCAAGAGTTTGTACTGACATTTTAGTATCAAGTCTATAGAAGTACAGTTGCAGATAAATAGCACACTTAGAAAATACAAGACTTCTAGGTAGTCCATTTGTTAAAGAGGACACTGAAAAGGCTCTTCGTTCAGCATATGCTACAACAGTAGTATTTACCTACTGCATTGGTCTACCACGAAGCCAAAAAAGACAGTAGGTACGCCGACAATGACAGTGACTTGAAATATTATTAACAAATTGCCGTGTGATGCCGGCTTAGAATAATATGATCCCATATCTTTCCTGTGGGTGTCGTAAGAGGCGACTAAGGGATTTGAGGATTGATGTGTTACAATGGTAATACACAGTCTTTTGAAATAACGCTCAAACTTATTTCGGACCTGGGTTAAATTACCTTTGTACGGTTGTTTACGCTCTGCCTACCCCGAAAGGGATATAGGTATATATATATATATAAGTAAATAACAATAACCACTGATTTATGTGTGCATGTATGTAAATAACAAATTTGGATCGATTTATTGCCATTAAAATTATAAAGAAATATGTACCAGATATCTACTGTAATATAAGGTTCTAAGTTATTTGAAATGAGAATGAACGTAGCTTTCTTATTACCTATTTAATATCATGATAAGATGTACAAGTATAAGCTGCAAATATATTAAGGGGTGAATCAGCCCATAAAACTGAACAAGAAACATAAATCGAAATATGAGATTTTTTGGACCTCACTAAGTGATTTCGGTCAGTTGGTAATTTTGTATGGGAGGTCCAAAACTTTTTTCATATTTCGACCTACGTTCCTTGGGGAAAGTTCTTCTGTTTCATGGACTGGTTCGCTCCTCGAAATATTTGCAGCAAATCTTCTTACATCCTGTATAGAATTTATACAGGATGTAAAAAGATTTGCTGCATTAATTACCTTTCTCACAACAAAACTACTTACACTTTATTCCACCTATGTTACATACATCATACGTCGAATGCCTTTTTACAAAACAAAGGACAACACTAGACAAGAAGACAAGACTTTTTATAACAATTCTCAGTAATAATAACTATATTTTGTTTCCATCCGTGTGATCTAAAGCTTGTAAGGGGATCATTGTATAATCATTACCATTATATTCAAAACAACCGGATAGATAAAGAAAAACTACGTAATAATTATGGTTAAGTTGTACTGAATAGTTTTTAACTATAATCATAAAATACTTAGGACGGGTTTTACAAAAGCTGCAAGTCCCTTTATTTAAACTGTCATCATTGGCCTCGTACGTCTATGACAGACGATTTAATCAATGTCTGAATACAGACCCCTGCATTTTTTTTGTGTTGGTCTCTACGTTTTTGGCCCCGGGGTTATCGAAACTACGCCTGTCGGCTTGGTGGGGAGCACGTGCTGACCCGGAAAATATTGATTGGTTGTTCAAACAACCAGCCCAATCACGCCCTTGGGGCGAGAATGAGCTTAGGAGTTGTTCTGGGAAGAACGGATCGGACTTAACAGACTCCTGCAGCCGACCTGGTTCCGCACGTATCGACTCGTCGTTCCTGAGGAGTCAGCCAGGGAGGTCGAGAGGGTGGCGCTTGACATAGACCTTTCCGGGTTTAATATGGAGTTATCCTTCTCCAGGTCCAACTTGGGGCTGGTTAATCCCTCGGCCACTTCTTACGACCCCCACGGAAGGAGATACTATGGTGCTATTCTACTCAGCCGGCACCGCACAGCAGTAAACCGTGGTATCATGATAACCTAGTATATGAATCGAACAAGTATATAAAACAATGAGGATAAAATATAACTTTCAGGGGGTATTGCCATACTTACCCTGCTTAGCAAGCGGATTGGTGATCAGAGTGCAAGATGTTTATTACACAGGGAACGTTGCTGCTCATTTCTTGGATATAATCCCTCGATTTTCATGGCACCCACGAACAGACTTGGTGTGACGCTATGCCAGCTTGCTTTATAAAAACTTAGTAGAAATTGACCACAAGACAGTAATTTTTTAAACACGTCTCTAGATATCGATACTAACTTTTTATTACAAAGTTAACACGTTTGTCCCGGCACGTCAAAAGACATGGGTTCAAATCCCATCACTGGCGTGAATTTTTTCCATTTGTTTCGTTTGTTCTATTTTTTCAAATTTCGACCTCATCTTACGGTAACACCTAAATTCTACAAACTTTGTAACAAAAAATACAAGATAACAGATCCACCTACGTGTAGATTACATTACACAAAACAAGTTGGTTTAGAGACGATATTATTGCGTAGAGCTATAGTTAGACCTATTCTTTGTTATTGCCATTCATACAATTGAAACTTTTATTTCGTTTACTTTTATACTATGCAGTAAAAATATGAGTGGCGTCACTTATAAATCCGTATGTTTGAAATTGTCTAAGTTACGTATGCTGAATGATATCCATTGTAGAATTTTAGATGGCAAACGTGACACATTTACGCAAAAAAAGTTCTCATTTTAAGGTAACACCCAAATTCTACAAAAATTAGGGAGCTAACATAACAATGCCTGGGTATGTCATCAAAATCATATTATCTTGCCGTTTTCGCGTTTTTTGTTCAACAAACTCATAATGCATACCTGTAGTAAAGTTGCGAAATTTTATACCGTAAGACGTTATGACATGACAACTTGCACGAAAAATCTTTGATAGGTCTTTTTCACACTAAACGCACAACGCAGCGCTAAAATAACGCAGTGGTCTATCAGATCAGAGAAAAAATAACGCAATACACGCAAAAATGACGGTAGGTTTTAGTATAGGGATTGAAGTTTCTGGTATGGATCTGATCTGACCGCCTGCGTTACGTATGCGTTATTTCAGAGCTGCGTTGTGCGTCAAGTATGAAAAAGACATAATCTATTTCAACTGAACAACTGAATAGAATTGTACAACTGATTGATACGCATCTGTGTATTGCGATCTGTGTATTGCGAGTGATATGCGATTAGGATTACAGAGTGTAATTTTTGTAAAAGTTTTCATAATATAAAACTTTTTATTTCTAGAGACAACCGATACCGGTGGCGATGCCAAAAGGAGTGCTTCTTTTCACTGACTGAGATACAACCCCACCAAGATCGGGCAAGATGGAGAAAGTGAAGCCTTCCGCCCCTCGGATCTCCACCATAGCAGATGCCTATAGTTCCAAGTAAGTTTCTTTTACAGGTATTTTTTAGTCAGTACACTTTTGTGGGGTGTTTCTACTAATGATCTGAACAACTTTTGCTATAGGGACACCTGCGGAGTCGAAAAAAGAAATGGGTGTTCCATACATTTTTGCCGAGTGAGTAGGCATGATTTTTTCTATGGAATACCGAAGGTTTTTTTGTGATTTTGCAGGTGGCCCCGTAGTAAAAGTTGTTCAGAATCATAAGTAGAAACACAAAGTGTTTGTACTGACTAGAAAATAACCCTGTATATTTACCAATAACTTTTACCCATGACATACCCACTTCCGACTTCGAATATGGAATGATGATCTCTCCGACCGATTTGGGCCATGGCGACCACTTCGACTCCTAAACAGATTGGTGCTGATATGGGATAATTATCTAGGGATTGGGCAGGAGCGCTTCCTATCTGTACATCTCGCTCGCCAATCGGCCTTCCAAGCGTGCTGAGAACGGAGTCCAGGTACCTACCTATATACATAAGCAACATCTTGACTCTGTGACCCAGGGGTGGTGCCCGCATTATAATAGCCCTCGGCTAGAGAAATGTGACACGAAAACTAATACAAAATCGACGAAGTGCCATTATGTATTATTCTCACTCTTTATTTTCGTCTGGGACACCGCGAGTCGTCCAACGAATCAATATATTGATACCCATCATTGGCCATATCCAGTATTGTTAAGTTTCTTTCTTTATTTTGGAATTACAAGCCTACAGGGACCCGGTCCTTTAAGGCCGAAGCCAACAGCATAGAGGCTTTTTATACACCAATAAGGCCTGTATCCACTTTTATTAGTGCGAGTGCGAGTAATTAGTAAAATGTTTGGTGGCTACTCACAGTTCACTCGCAAAAAATAGGCTTCAATTCTTCCTACTTCGCAGCCTACTAAACACTTGCGCTAATCACCTGCACTTACACTAATCAAAGTGAATACAGGCCTTGTGTAATGTGCTTGTTATAACACTCAAGATTTCAAGATTCAGTAATTTTTGCCACTTCTACCGCCACTGAAATCGTCTTTTGCTTTGTTTGTTAAGTAAGTATAATGCCAGCTATAATGATAACTGATAACATTTCAAACTAAAGTTTTAAATCTTCAGGTACTCTGCATCCAAATTAGTACGAATCTACATATACACAATGTAAACAAAATAATCTGTGTAGTAAAAACTACAATGTTTGATAACAGCTCTAGCTAACACGTTTACGACATAAATCAGGCAGGTAGTTTCGGTAGGTAGGTATTTTAATGTTAATGATATGACTGTCTGTTTAAAAACTACCTATTTCACTAAAAATACTAAAGAACCTAGAACCCACCCAAAGTATGTTTGTTTCTCGTACATACTCGTACCTTCCCACCACAACAGTCAACTGTTGGACAATTGTACAAAAGTCCCTTCTCTATCGGGAGCCTGAGGCCCTAAAGAATAAGGTTCTGCTATTCTAAGCCGGTATCATACGGCGAGTTCATGGTCCAGTGATTTTGAACTACTATTTAAGGCCTATAGACTTACATATATCCATACATACATCCCTTCTCTATGGGGGGTCCTAGGCCCTAAAGAATAAGGTTGTGTTATTCTAAGCCGGTATCATACGGCGAGTTCATGGTCCAGTGATTTTGAACTACTATTTAAGGCCTATAGACTTATAGGCCTATATCCCTTCTCTATCGGGGGGACCTAGGTCCTAAAGAATAAGGTTGTGTTATTCTAAGCCGGTATCACATGGAAAATTCATGGTCCAGTGATTTTGAACTATTAATTAAGACCTATAGACTTTCTCGTATAGGCCTATATCCCTTCTCTATCGGGGGGCCCTAGGCCCTAGAGAATAAGGTTATTCTATTCTGAGCCGGTATCACACGGCGAGGTCATGGTCCAGTGATTTTGAACTACTAATTAAGGCCTATAGACTTTCTCGTATAGGCCTATATCCCTTCTCTATGGGGGGGTCCTAGGCCCTAAAGAATAAGGTTGTGTTATTCTAAGCCGGTATCACATGGAAAATTCATGGTCCAGTGATTTTGAACTACTACTTAAGACTATCATGTTGTATCGTCGTAATCATCATCATCATTAACTAGCTCACGTGTAGATTCGTCATCCTATTTTCACGTTTTATATTTGTTTGACTATTGTTATAACTCAATTAAGTGTTGTGATTATCATTAGCTTTTCATGTTACTACATACACAAATACATATATCACGCCTTTATCCCTTGAGGCAGGGCGTGAACGACCGTAAGAATACGGTCTCTATCGCCACGTCTAAAAATTTTGAGGATTGTTTTCCAAGGTTGTTTCCGAAAACATGTGTATCACTATAGTGACAGGTTGTCAGCCTGTCGCTTAAAAATTGTAATACACCAATACACCCGCGGGAAGGATGTGGGGTGATGCTATTCTAAGCCGGCATCACACGGCATTATCATCATATTTATGGTACTATCCTATCTATGAAACTTTAGAGCTATGTTCTTAACGGTGGAGCAATTTCCACTTTTGCCTGCTTCCTGCCAATGTTTTGAGCTCTTATTAAGACACACACGTTGTAGTACTCGTATAACGATTTTAGAAATCTATTTTATCTTGATAAATAAATAAATGATAAACACAATGCAAGGTAGTGAAGGCTGCTGTTTGTTCCCTGGATTCACCCCTATATCGTAAAAGTACTACACTTACTGGCAGAAATGTGTTCGTTTTAGCTGATATTTTTTTAGTAATCTTCGTCCATTTAGCATCGTTTTTTCTACAGGTAAACTTATTCCACTAATTACAACACTACAACTACACCTTGCTCGAATTAAGTAACTTACGTAGTGAAGTTAGCAACAAAATAGTTAGTACTATATTACATTGATATATCCACAAAAAGTATGTAAAAACATGCCAAGACTCAAACTAAAGTATCCTGGATCTGAAAAGTAGGTACTCGTATAAGCATGGATAAATATTCGAATTTTAAATGGTTCACGCTGGGATAAAATTATTTATGTGCTTAGTAGAATAATATATTTAAATTTGGAACGTGTTGATACCTTAAATATAACGGCAGACTAGTGAAAAGAAGTTTGATTTAAAAAGTTTGTCTGCTTAATTAAGGGCAAGCTATTTAGGGAATGATGGATGGTGAGGTGAGTAGGAGTGTGCATTGTTCTAGTGAGCGAGTTTTTGTTACAATGGGAACAATGAAAACCAACCCTTTTCATAAAACCCTGAAACCAGATACTTTAGTAAGTGATTAGCCCCAGCTCCGTCTCGATTACGTTCAGAAAATAGAATATATTTTACACCTATATAGGAAATGCGTTATAGCCTTAATAAACCGTGAATGTTGTATAGGGGAAGTTTTCTTCATTTACGTTTTAAATTAGCGGGAGACAAATATCCATACGAATCACTTTCCTACCCAGGGGAGAAAAAATGCAACTGTCAAAGTTACGTAAATTGGAATCAAAATCTAATATATTTGCAAAGTCTTGTCTGAATGAAGTTTAAGTCTACTGAACTGTTTTTTATTCCAAGTTTTTTTTTTGCATTTATACACATACACACACACTCAATTCACGCCTATATCCCTGGCGGGGTAGGGAGAGCTTTAACGACCGTAAAATTCCATTAAATTTAATTATTTATACAGGTGTAGTATAAAGTACTATGTAACACTCAAAAGCAAGTCTGATTGCAAATTCGTTTGTATTGATGCCCTCAGCTGCGATTTTGGCCTCAAACTACATTCTCGTTAGTAAATCGGTTCCTTTCTCACCACGTGATCAATGTACATACCTGCCTTCCGTGGCTAGTTATGTATAAATAATTAAACTCTGTTTAACATTTGCAAAAAAAATTTGCAACCCAAAATGTCAATATACACTCTCGAAAAAAAAAAATGAATAGACCTACTCATTTTAAATGGAACATTGAATCTATGAATTACCCAAATATGATAAAATGTGACCAAATAGTACATTTACGTTCCTTCTTAATATGGTTCTTATATGGTACAAAAAATGATTATATGTTTTGATCAATATACTCATTAACACACTATTCTATCTCGTTATGACATTCACTGACCACAATTAACGGCACGTCTATCTTGTGATTGGTTTTGATATGAATAAATCATTTTTTTTGTCCTATTTTGAAGTAGGTATTTATTTCAAACTAGTTATTGCCCGCGATTTTACAAAACTTGGCAGTAACACTGCCGCGTGCCTTATAATTTGATTCTCTAAGGCTCCGATAAAATAGCCATTAACCAGATAAAGCACTAAAGAGATTTTATAATATGCATACGCATTTAAAATTCATTTACTCGTATAAATTTCCCACGTGCATGCGTCTGATGCAACTAAATGAACATATTTCATCAGGTTTTTCCGTATATTGGTCCCATTCATAGATTGGGGTCAAATTGCAGCCAATTTGTTTTACACGTCGAGTGGCATCAATCAAAATGAAGAAAATGAGAGTTTGTGTTAGCTCGGCCCAGAGTCCACTCGGCCCGAAAAGTTTTGACAATCAGGTAAAAATACATACATACATACATCACGCCTTTATCCCTTGCGGGGTAGGCGGAGCGTTAACAGCCGTAAGGATACGGTCGCTATCGCCACGTCTGACAATTATGAGTATTGTTTTCCAAGGTTGTTGCAGAAAACATGTGCATCACTATGGTGACAGGTTGTCAGCCTGTCGCCTAAAAATTGTAATACACTAATACTCTCGAGTCCCTTAGTCGCCTCTTACGACACCCGCGGGAAGGATATGGGGTGATGCTATTCTAAGCCGGCATCACACGGTGAAAAAAAAGGTAAAAAAAGCAGGTAAAAATGGTATTTATAATTATATTTTATTTTATCACGATTAATTAACATTATTATTTATTATTATTTGTGACTTTTTTATATTAAATACGCAATCTAGGCAACAAAAATTGTAATATTAACATATGATTTATAAAGATGCCGTGTGATGCCGGCTTAGAATAGCATCACCCCATTTTTTCCCGTGGGTGTCGTAGAAATCGACTAAGGGATTAGAGGCGTTCATGTGTATTGCAATTTTAGGCGACAGGCTGACAACCTGTCACTATAGTAATGCACGGCTTATCTGAAACGACCCTCAAACATTTGTCAGACGTGGCGATAACGACCGTAATTTTACGGTTGTTGACGCTCTGCCTACCCCGCCAGGGATATAGGCGTAATTTGTGTGTGTGTGATTTATAAAGAAATTTAATGTAGAATAATACAATTCTGCTTATATTAATGTTAACATATATGAATAGACTATATCTTTAAAAAGCTTTTTTCTTTATTAAATTCATTAATTGTCCAATTCTTCATCTACGTAGGTACTATGCATAAATTTTTTTGGCAATTTTATTTTGGGCCTAGTGAAGCCTGGGCCGAGCGGGTACAAACTCGTAAATGATAGAATGCCTGATAGGTGTTCCTCACAACTCAATCACTTCGTGTCATTTTATACCATTTAAACTTGTTGCATGCACGCATAAGAAAAATGGGTCTTTTGTGGTACAAATTATACGTGTAAGTGTAAGTGTTTTAGATACAAGTTTTTAGAGTGTTAAAGTGTTTCGGAACAAAATATTCTATTCCATTACAAGTTCACAAGTCATTGCGTCTTTTTACATTTGGGTTTTTGTTCTTTCATTCAAATTCAAATTCATTTATTGTGAATCATAGGTACAAACGGTGTAAAAGGTGTAGTTCATCCTCGGTTTAGTGGTCAATAATCCCGGTAACATAATCGGTCTAAGGCGATTTCAGTTTTTACAGATATCTTTTTTTTTCTTCCTCTTAAAACCTTTACCTGGAATAAAGTTTATTGACCCCTGACACAAATTGACGAAAATTAACTTTGGTCAGTTTGTGTGAGGGATTAATGAACTTTATTCCAAACTAGCTGGTGCCCGTGAACTTCGTTTCGCCATAATATATCTTCCATCATTTATCAGCTATATATAGGACGACCACTGCTAAACATAGGCCTCTAAGAACCATAAAATAATATTAGCCAATATTAAATTTTTGATAGGTAGGTACCAGAAAACTTGGTTTCTCAGACTATATGTAAGTAATTTAAAAAACTGTTAAATCGTAAAATTTCAATTTCCACATGCAAGAAAGAGTAAGAAAACGGTGGTTGGTTTATAGTGTTTAGTCTTTTAGAATCCCTAAAGGTTCAGTTTCTTGAAGTCGTCTTTCCCTGCTACGATTTTTTAGCTTTCCAGTTCTCTTCCCTATATCTTCAACTTTCCGCATCGTATGCCATTTTTAGCAGATTTTTTAAAACCGTGCAATATTTACTTCCAAGAGTATTAATTCCGTGAAGTAGACTGATGCCACATTTCTTGACATTGTGATGGAAGACTGAAGACCGAGTTCATGAGTGTGAATAAATAAAAACAAAAGCAAGTAATCATACTACTAATCCTATCCTATCCTACTTCCTACTAATAATATAAATACAAAAGTTTATATGTTTGTTTGTTACTCCTTCACGCAAAAACTGTTTAACTGATATTCATGAAATTGAACACAGACATAGGAGGTAACTTGGATTAACGCATAGGAAAGTTTTCTTCGCGAAAAAATGTTCCTGTGTGATGCCATGACCGATTTCCACACGGGCGGAGCCGCGGCTAGGGTTACGTTTAATTAAGTACCTAAGGCTGTTTAATTAAGGTCGTGTGCTGCCGGCAAAGTAGAATAGCACCTCTCTTCCCGTGGGAGTCGTAAGAATCAACCGAGGGAGAAACCTGACCAAGACCGGCCGCCCTGGAGAAGGACAACAGAATCTACATTTAAACCCGGAACGGAGACTTTGTTAGACGCGTGTGACAGAGGTCTATCCTGCAGCAGTCAATTTGGCTCCGCACGTATCGACTCGAAGTTCCTGTGGTGACAGTCAGGAAGCCCGAGAGAGTAGCGCAGATCTTGAGCAACCCTGCGTTTTCCAAAATTACACTCCAGACAAAGCAGTGTCTGTGGAAAATCGGCTTATACCTATAGCCACGAAAAGTCTTATCTCAGATACTGATTTGATCGTCTGGCACAAACGTATAAAATATAACTTTCGTCACGAAAATTTTACAGAAATATGGAAAAATGTATCTTCTATATAAAATGTACCAGCCGATTGAGTCACTTTGTGTGGCAAGTCCAATTTTTATTAGTATTTCCAAAGAATATTTCAGAAAAAAGTTGTCGCACCCTGAAAATAATGTAGCTGTATTGTCGGCAAAACCTATAACATACTGCATGTACCAGACAAACATTGGCTAAATAGCCTTAACCAAATTAGCGAGAAAATTTAAAAACAAAAAAGTTATTGCAATTTTCCCGCGTAGATTACGCGCAAAGAAAACGATTCCTACTTATATGAAGTTTGTATCGTCTGGCCACGCAACTTGCACGTCTTGCACCACGGAACTTTTGTTTTCGAGGGTAATAATTATTGAATTATTAAAAGTGAAAATTATTCCAATATTAAAGAGATATTTTTGTAGTCGTCGACATATTCATAGATTTTAGTTTCCTTGTCGTAGTCATGAGCAATAATTCGACAAACTCATTTGTTGAGGTTATAAAAATACAGATTAAAAATATAAATACGGCCTCATGTTTTTTTTTCTTCCTGTGCGCTTATTCAAAGCGACACAATACGTGCTGGCCAGTTCGAAATCTGAAATCAATCTCAGGTCCAATTAGCCCATCCATACACATCCTTTTACTACGCGCCACTATGAAATTCACATGACCTACAAACTTATTTTATGTGTAGCAGCCAACCCCCCTTTTAGGGGTATGTTTTTTTTTTAGCCTATAACCTGGTCGGTGAATTACTTGACAAATGTACCAAAACATTTTGATTCAAAATCCGTTCGGTCGTTTTCGCGTGATGCTTCCGCATATACACAAACAAACACACAAACATCGTACAAAACTCATTCATAGATGTCGCCACACATCTTTTAAAACGCGCTATCGTTGTGTTTTCTCAAAACTATATAAGGTCACTGAACACTGACTTGTTACTGTTTTATTATATGTATAGATAGATAGATTTGAAACGCATAAGTAAACTTCTTTTCTCGGTAAACATAGTCCGCTATAAATATTAGATAGATAGTCGAAATACAAGAAAAAATCTATAATTTAAACTTTTTTGAACCTTTTTCAGATTATTTTAAACATTTTCCGTGTATGTTGTCACAATAGGTACAATCTCATGCAATCTAAAATTCCGTGACTATATTTTGTAAAATATATAGCTAGCTATATAGCTTTATACCTGTGACGTTTGTTACCGTGGAGCAAATGCTATAAAATAAGGACAATTTTCTTTGTAAACTAAGAATTATGGACCTTATGTCATAGCATTTGTTCCAAGGTCACTTACGTCAGCGGTATCAAGCTAAATTTTACAAAGTATAAACTACGGATGCGTTCCAGAAAGTTGTACTATATCCAGCACATCTACCTGCCCATGGGATATTTTTTTATTGGTTTTTACAAGTATTTGTATAAAGATCTAGTATAAATAGGTCCTTGAAATGGAAGCTTGATGATTACATATCGTTACTGATTGTCCGTAAGAAAGTTGGTTCCGTGTTTCAGATGGCTCGTTAAGCAGTAGGTCCCGGTGGCTGTCTATGATTACTTAGACGGCAGTCGTTACATAAGAGAGAGAAAGAGAGAGAGAGAGAGAGAGTACTTATAAGCCTGATACTATAGCCTAGCTAGAAAAGTAACAAGTTTCTTTTTTCTTACAGAATAGAACTAGCCTACAATGGGTCGAGGGAAGACTTGGATCCCTACGTGCCTGCCGATCACAGACCTCACGAGTCTAACACTTCGTAAGTAGACTCTCTATACAGGAAAAGTAATAACTGCCCTTCAAGGAATGAACCAGCGCATGAAATTGAACAACTTTCACCAAGGAACATAGGTCGATTCACGAAAAAAAAATTGCCCTCACGTACGAACTGACTTAGCCGGTAGCTCCGAAATGTTTGATCATATTTCGTCCTATATTCCTTGGAGTCAGTTGTTCAGTATCATAGTTTATCCCTTGAAAGGAAGGAAGTTAGTACTCTTCCTAACACCTTGTATACATACATACATATATCACGCCTTTATCCCTTGCGGGGTAGGCAGAGCGTTAACAGTCGTAAGAATACGGCCGCTATCGCCACGTCTGACATTTTTGAGAATTGTTTTCCAAGGATGTTTGAGAAAACATGTGTATCACTATAGTGACAGGTTGTCAGCCTGTCGCCTAAAAACTATAATACACCAATACTCTCGAATCCCTTAGTCGCCTCTTACGACACCCACGGGAAGGATGTGGGGTGATGCTATTCTAAGCCGGCATCACACGGCCTTGTATAGGTACAAAATATATTTCCTCGGAAAGAAACTTTTTCAGTTTAACTGAGCGCCATCTATACACACTTGAAAACGGGTTTAAAAAATCCTAATGTCATTGTCACTTTGATGCACGACGGAGCGCAAAAATATCGCAGCGGTCTGTCAGATCCATCCATACTACAAACGTGACTCCCCATACTAAAACCGCACTCGACGGACGACACTGTGATAGCGCTGCGATGACAGCGCTTGAGAGATTTTAGTATGGGGAGTGACGTTTCTAGTATGGATCTGACAGACCGCTGCGATATTTTTGCGCTCCGTCATGCATCAAGTGTGCGATCCGCCTTACTTAAACTTTTATTTTTATTTCCAGGAGTTTTGGAGCCTTAGCACATCTTCTAAAAGCCTCTTTAGGCTCTGGGGTGCTGGCTATGCCGCTTGCCTTCAAAAATGCGGGACTGCTCGTCGGGTCCTTAGGAACCATTATCATCGGATTTATTTGCGGACATGTCATTCACGTATTGGTATGTACCTGTAATATATTTCATCAAATAATATAAATTTCTTCTACAAGGTGTAAAAAAAACTGCTGCAATTATTTTAAGGTCGAACCAGCCAATGAAGCTGAACAAATTTTCGCTAGGAACATAGTTCCCGATATGGACCCGATACAAAATTACCAACCGACTAAGTCAATTTGTATCATTTATCCAAAAAAAATCACATTTTTCGATTTATGTTTCTTGGGGAAACTTGTTAAGTTTCATGGGCTGATTCACCCCTTAAAATATTTGCAGCTAATATTTTACATACATACATACATACATATATCACGCCGTTATCCCTTGCGGGGTAGGCAGAGCGTTAACGGCTGTAAAAATACGGTCGCTATCGCCACGTCTGACACCTTTGAGGAATGTTTTCCAAGGTTGTTTCAGAAAACATGTGTATCACTATAGTGACAGGTTGTCAGCCTGTCGCCTAAAAATTGTGATACACCAATACTCTCGAGTCCCTTAGTCGCCTCTTACGACGCGGCTTTACGCGCGGGAAGGATTTGGGGTGATGCTATTCTAAGCTGGCATAACACGGCATATAATATTTTCATACCCTAAAAAAATGAGTCCATGATATTATGATATTATGATCAAACCACAAATGTCATTGGTAGATTAATCAGTCACCTTTCTAAAACTAATCAGCCCCAACCTGTAGGTATTACTAGTTAGTTTATGGATTTATTTAACAATTGATTGTACACAAGAAAATTCACAACAATACAACACATTACCGTGCACCGTGTGATGCCGGCTTAGAATGGCATCACCCCATATCCTTCCCGCGGGTGTCGTAAGAGGCGACTAAGGGACTTGAGAGTATTAGTGTATTACAATTTTTAGGCGACAGGCTGACAACCTGTCACTATAGTGATACTCATGTTAACGCTGTTAACGCTCTGCCTACCCCGCAAGGGATAAAGGCATGATGTGTGTATGTATGTATGTACAACACATTAGTTGTACTAGTAGTTTTTGGTAGTACTTACAATGGGAACTTTTCTATATGTTTGAATCTGACAGATCTCGAGCTATTTATGATGTCATACCAGATGGCGCTAGGTTTATGATATGAGAGTTATATTGATACTTAACAAGTTAAGTCATTCCAGATGGTGCTAAGTTGATGACATAAGAGTTATTATACTCAACATTACAATACATTTCCTTGGAGTACCCTTTTTCAGTTTAGCTGAGCGCCAAAATTTGTCATTAACGCACAACGGAGTGCTATACGTTACGTACGTGTCTGTCAGTTGCAAGGATCCCACACTAAAAATCGACTTTGATGCAAATCTAATCTGCGTCAACAGATGCGACAGTCAAACAACTCAAGTACATCCGTTCGTCCTAAGTCAGTGTCAGTTTATAGTATGGGAAATTTGCTTCTTTCAACTTCCTAACATCTGACAGATGCGCTCCATTGTGCGTTATATGTGGAACTTGCCTAGTCTATAAGTAGTATTCGCCTGGTATTATAGGTAGATTCATTATTTTCATTAAAGATAAAATAATTCTTTGTTCAAATTAACTCTCTCTCTTTTTGTGTGGGACACCGAGTCGTCCAACGACGCCATAGTGTAAGAATTTTTCAACTGCCTTGTACAAGTAGCAGGATTCTAACATAGTTGTCTAACGACCGTCGTCTAAGTTATCACAGACAGCAACCGGGACCTACGGCTTAACGTGCCATCCAAAACAAGGAACCATCTTACTTACGGACAATCGGGTGGTTCAGCCCGCAATGTCCTTAACCAGACTGGGGAAAAAATTCACAAAGTGATAAATATCAACTTCAAATTAACTTAGATATAAATAGGTAAACTTATAAAAAACAAATTACGAGGCTATTATGCTTAAGTGACGGTGGAATTTAATTTTGATGACAGCAGGCAAGCGTGATATTAGATTAACGTCACATTACATCCTTAAGGCGTCTATCGCTTAACAGCCGGAATGCATGCAACGGTCTTTATAACGCATACATACAAACATACATACATATATCACGCCTTTATCTCTTGCGGGGTAGGCAGAGCGTTAACGCCGTAAGAATACGGTCGCTATCGCCACGTCTGACATTTTTAGGTTTGTTTTCCAAGGTTGTTTCAGAAAACATGTGTATCGCTATAGCGACAGGTTGTCAGCCGGCTGCCTAAAAATTGTAATACACCAATACTCTCGAGTCCTTTAGTCGCCTCTTACGACACCCGCGGGAAGGATGTGGGGTGATGCTATTCTAAACCAGCATCACACGGCACTTTATAACACAGTACCAATTTATTTGTAGGTGCCTACGTCACGCTACAACATACATACCTACATGTACATCGACTGCAAGCGCGAATAACTACGTGAGCGCAAAGGCAAGGCGATAGAAGCGTTACCTACAAGCATTTCGCCGTGCACATACCTAAGTCAGAATCTACGCGTGTGACGTCACATTCAAGCAGCGAGTATACCTACTAGGCGTGCGAGCAAGCAAGCGACGATCGATCTGCTACACCTATACACAGTACTGCGCACTATCATGAAGCATTACTACAGCTACTATCTACAAGCAAGCACTACGCATTCATCACGATAGATAGACCATTGAAACTTCGCGCCATTCCACGAGGAACAGCTGAGATGGAGCCCTGAAAAGAGCTGTTTGAAACTTAGAATTTAGCTCTGAAAAGAGCTGTTCTAGTGCACCAACACGAAGATCATCATCACAGCATCTTCATCTCGACTGGCTTGGTGCAACGCGAGACGCGACGGAACTGCGCAGACGTCCATCTTCCACGGCGAGCGGCGAGCGAATAGAAAGAGCGCGGCCGCGATCGCTCTATTTATAGAATCGACAGATTTCGCGACCCGCGAAACGCCACGCTCCGCCCCTCGCGTCCCGCGGTTTCGCGTATGTGTGCGCGCATGATTTCATGTGTTTGTAGATTTAATTAGTTGATAAGCTCTGTATGTAAATAGCTAAATGAGAACCTACTTTTGTAAATATAATTAGGCACTTTTTGTAAATAAAAACACACATCAATATTCGCTCCTGAATTAGCAGTTTTACTGTCTACTACTACAGTCACAAACCGCTAAAGTGGTGACACCCTTCAGAAGAATTCTGCAACCTGCAACCTCAAGATTCCACAACCTGAACTTTCAAGATGGCCAGCAACGAAAATCTTGGAAACCCAGTAATCGAAGGCGACGCGGGAAACAATGGAGAAAAAGAAACTCCGAAGCCACAACCTCGCACCGAACTCGCCGGCATCGCACTCTCCATGCGTATCCCTAAATTCTGGCGCGACCGCGTCAGGCTCTGGTTCATCACATTCGAAGCCGTCACAGCCGACAGCAAGAGAGGAGAGAAAGAACTCGCGCAGATGGTCATCGCACAACTAGAAAAGCAAGACGTCGAGCAGATCGCAGACCTTCTCTACACTCCATCCGATACGAAACCATACACCGAACTTAAGGAGCGCCTCATTTCCGTCTACGAGGAGTCAGAAGAACGGCAACTACAGAAGCTACTATCCGAAATGGAACTCGGTGACCAGAAGCCTACACAGCTACTTCGCCGTATGAAGAGTCTAGCAAGAGGGAAAATCTCGGACGCAACCCTACGTATGATGTGGATGAACCACTTACCATCCCACGTACGCTCAGTCCTCGTCGTAAGCGATAACATCAGCAAATCCACTGCACTAGACGACCTCGCACTCATCGCGGACAAAATGATGGAGCAACAACAGCATCAGCAAATTTCGTCAATCGCAAGCCCGTCTGAATCGAGTCCAGCGAAGCCGTCTGAAACGCAAGCCCTAGTCGACGAAATAAGAAAACTATCACTAGAAGTCGCCGAACTTAAACGCGAACATCATTCACGTTCACAATACCGCTACCGAGAGAAGTCCCCGCACACCCCGCACCCCGCGCGTCCCCGTTCCCGCTCGAGAGGAAATACCCACTACCGTCCGCATACCGATGGCGTGTGCTACTATCACTACAAATTCAAACAACATGCCCGCCGTTGCAACGCACCGTGTACCTACAAGAAGACGAGTACCTACGAAAACCAGCAGCCGGAAAACTAGACCGAACGCTGGCAGCGGCGGACACCGGCGTTCAAGATAAAGAATACCGCCTACTTATCACGGACAAGAACTCAAAACTTACCTTTTTGGTTGACTCGGGAGCAAACATATCCGTAATACCAAAAAGAAAAGGATGCAATGCACCGCCGCTATCTTTCAACCTGTACGCTGCAAACAACACCGTTATACCTACCTACGGAGAGAAAACAATGGAGCTCAATCTCAACTTACGAAGACCATATCGCTGGAAGTTTATCATCGCGAAAGTCAATAAACCAATAATCGGAGCTGACTTTCTACATCACCATAACCTACTTGTCGATGTCAAGAACCGCCGACTGATTGACGGCCGAACCCTACTCGCCGTGAATCTACCTATCTGCAAGTCGGACGAGCCCAGAATCATGAGCATCGATGAACAGCAAAGCTACCACGATATTCTCGCTCAATTCCCCGGTATTACAAGATTAACATCAATGAAACTCAGTCCGAAGCACAGCGTCGAGCACGTGATCGAAACTACCGGCCAGCCACTACACTGTCGAGCGAGACCCCTCCCACCTCACCGCTACGAACAAGTCAAGAAGGAGTTCGAAAATATGATAGCTCAGGGCCTATGCCGTCCAAGCAAAAGCCCTTGGGCTAACCCTCTACATGTCGTACCGAAGAAAAATGGAGATCTACGCGTGTGTGGCGACTACCGAAGGCTGAACTCTATAACAAAAGCCGATCGCTACCCGATACCTCGCATCAAAGACTTTACCTACCGACTCGCCGATAAGAAGATTTTCTCTACACTCGATCTCAACAGAGCCTACCAACAGCTACCGGTAGCACCGCAAGACATAGAGAAGACAGCCATAATCACACCATTTGGCTTATTCGAATTTCCTCGAATGTGTCCCGGATTGAAAAACGCAGGCCAAACGTTTCAACGTTTCATTCATGAAGTACTACGAGGCTTAGACTTCGTGTTTCCATTCATCGACGACCTACTCATCGCGTCGAACAATGAAACCGAGCACCGA
The DNA here is from genome assembly GCA_029255805.1 of Keiferia lycopersicella. Lineage (NCBI taxonomy): Eukaryota > Metazoa > Arthropoda > Insecta > Lepidoptera > Gelechiidae > Keiferia > Keiferia lycopersicella. The sequence continues at coordinate 3,793,949 of JARACZ010000018.1, forward strand.
GAACACCTACGTACCGTGTTATCACGACTCGATGAATATGGAATCACTATCAACCCGTCGAAATGCGTACTAGGGAAGAGCGAAGTCACATTCCTCGGATTCACCGTGAACACTGAAGGCATCAAACCTCCTCAAGAGAAAGTCAACGCCATAGTAGAGTACCCCAAGCCGAAGACAGTCGAAGAACTAAGAAGATTTCTCGGCATGCTAAACTTCTACCGAGCAAATATCCCGAACGCCGCCACTCTACAAGCGCCACTGTGTAAATACCTACACAATTCTAAGAAACGCGACAAGACAGAGATTGAATGGACCGATGACGCAACGCAAGCTTTTACGAACTGCAAACAAAGCATCGAAAAAGCTGCTCTACTCTCTCACCCGCATCACTCTGTCCCTCTCGCACTCATGTGTGACGCGAGCAGCACATCGGCTGGCGCTGTTCTACAGCAACGCGTAAACAACAGATGGCAACCACTCGGATATTTCTCAAAGAAATTCACTGAAGCCCAACAAAAGTACTCTACCTACGACAGAGAGCTACTTGCAATCTTCATGGCGATAAAACACTTTCGTAAAATGTTTGAAGGCCGAGAAGTTATCGTGTTCACCGATCACAAACCTCTTACCTACGCATACAAGAAGATTGGTTCAGACAGCGAGACACCGAGACGCACGCGACAGCTACTTTTCATCAGCGAATTCACCACTGATATTCGCCACGTCAGCGGACAAGAAAACGTCGTCGCGGATGCCTTATCACGTGTTGAAGAAATCAGCTGCCCGACATCTATCGACTACGCCGAACTAGCTAGCGCGCAAGAGCGAGACAGCAACATACCTACCTTGTTGCAACAAGACAACATCAAACTGAAGAAAGTCACGCTACCTACTACAAGTCAACCGATCTACTGCGAAGTATCTACGAGCAACATTCGTCCATACCTACCGCTTGAGTATCGTGAAATCGCATTCAAAGCAATTCACGGTCTCAGTCATCCTGGTACGAGAACAACACGCAAGCTACTTCAAACTCGATACTTTTGGCCATCAATGAACGCAGATGTCAGCAAATGGACTAAGACGTGTCTACAATGTCAGCGAGCGAAGATAAACAGGCATACACAAAGCGCCATATCAACGTTCCCGGCATCACCAAGGTTTACTCACCTACACATCGACATAGTCGGACCTCTACCTACCACTGCTGACGGATACCGCTACGTCGTGACAATGATCGACCGAACGACACGTTGGCCAGAAGCTTACCCAGTACGAGATATCACAGCTGAGACAGTCGCAAAAATCGTCTACGAAGGTTGGATAACACGATTCGGATGTCCACACAGGCTAACTAGCGACCAAGGACGACAGTTCCAGAGTGCCCTATTCACGTGTCTCACTCGCCTAATGGGTATTGAAAAAATCCAAACTACAGCCTACCATCCGCAGTCGAACGGAATCATCGAACGATGGCACCGATCCATGAAGACAGCACTCACAGCTCGACTCACTACCGAAAACTGGGTGACCGAGCTACCTACAGTCATGTTGGGTCTTCGCACTGCATCGCGCAGCGATACCGGTGTCAGTGCAGCCGAACTTACCTACGGCTGTACTATCCGACTACCCGGTGATTTTTTTATACCAACACCTCATGACGTCACCATGGACCACGTCTACGTCGACCAACTTCGAGAAGCGATAGACAAGCTCAAGCCAGTACCTACAGAACCGCATAGCAACAGTCGACCGATTTTTGTCCATCGAGATCTACAAAACTGCAACTACGTGTTTGTCAGAATCGACGCCGTGAAGAGACCTCTCTCACCGCCATACGACGGACCCTACCGTGTGCTGAAACGTACTGACAAGTTCTTCACACTACAGCTACCAGACCGTCAAGCTACTATCTCGATCGACAGACTGAAGCCTGCATACCTACTCGCAGATCACGATCGCAACACGCCGCCGACGACAACCGTCGTACCTACGCCGACCACAGTACCTACTACGCCAGCTGTACCTACAAGTTCGCTAGTCCCTCCCACCGCAAAGCCCGCACTGCAGAGCGCCGACGACCCTACGAAAAAAACACGTTCCGGCCGCACCATCAATCTGCCAGTACGCTTCGCTTGAGGGGGTGCACTGTAGGTGCCTACGTCACGCTACAACATACATACCTACATGTACATCGACTGCAAGCGCGAATAACTACGTGAGCGCAAAGGCAAGGCGATAGAAGCGTTACCTACAAGCATTTCGCCGTGCACATACCTAAGTCAGAACCTACGCGTGTGACGTCACATTCAAGCAGCGAGTATACCTACTAGGCGTGCGAGCAAGCAAGCGACGATCGATCTGCTACACCTATACACAGTACTGCGCACTATCATGAAGCATTACTACAGCTACTATCTACAAGCAAGCACTACGCATTCATCACGATAGATAGACCATTGAAACTTCGCGCCATTCCACGAGGAACAGCTGAGATGGAGCCCTGAAAAGAGCTGTTTGAAACTTAGAATTTAGCTCTGAAAAGAGCTGTTCTAGTGCACCAACACGAAGATCATCATCACAGCATCTTCATCTCGACTGGCTTGGTGCAACGCGAGACGCGACGGAACTGCGCAGACGTCCATCTTCCACGGCGAGCGGCGAGCGAATAGAAAGAGCGCGGCCGCGATCGCTCTATTTATAGAATCGACAGATTTCGCGACCCGCGAAACGCCACGCTCCGCCCCTCGCGTCCCGCGGTTTCGCGTATGTGTGCGCGCATGATTTCATGTGTTTGTAGATTTAATTAGTTGATAAGCTCTGTATGTAAATAGCTAAATGAGAACCTACTTTTGTAAATATAATTAGGCACTTTTTGTAAATAAAAACACACATCAATATTCGCTCCTGAATTAGCAGTTTTACTGTCTACTACTACAGTCACAAACCGCTAAATATTTTTGTTTGCTGTGAAAATAATAAAAAATGATAATGTTTGACCGAATTCTTCTTCAGCGATTCTTTCAAAAAGATGTAAAAAAGATAATTGAATTGTAAGCTGCGCTAACGGATCCGTCTGTCAAATACATACTAGAAACGTCGCTCCCCATACAAAAACCGCTCTCTTCGGATGTCGCAACGCACAACCGCTGCGTTGCTTGACGACGCATCCGTTAGCCCTCCGTCGTGCCAAACGACTTCATTTTGCCTGACATTTTGATCGTGCGTCGTGCGCTGTCACTGCGTTATTTAAGTGTCCGTTTGACGGACGTCAAAAATGCGCTGCTTTAGACGTTGAGTGTGAAAGAGGCCGCTCTTCCCAAGAATTACTGAGTCTATAATATTTCTTTAGTTTATTTTCTAACACTACATAACATAATCTAGATTAAGTTCACGATAGGCCGGTTATGTCATTGGAACTCGGAACTACGATTTGTCTCTTCATGTTGAGGCTATGTGTCCGCAATTTAAGACAATGGTTTATTTCTCACTATTGTCAAAGAATAGTATTTTTAGTTACTCGTATATTGTGTAATATAATAGTTCGCACTTTCTAATCACACAGTTTTAATTTGTATAAGATATCACCGCAGGAAATGACTACAGTTTCTTGATGTGTTTTACGCTCTGGGGTGAAACCACAGAAAACTGGGGTTAAATAATGTCCGAAGCCTGCTTATTGTAGGGGGCGGTTGAAAAATTCTGACAGTAGGGTTCACTGGGTCGTTGGACGACTCGGTGTCCCACACGAAGAGAGAGAGAGATCTAAAAGACGATAAAAAATAAACCTTGCTTTAAGGTCAACTCATGTTTCTTGGGGAAAGTTATTCAATTTCATGGACTGGTTCACCCTTTAAAATATTTGCAGCTAATATTTTTACACCTTATATTGGTCCGCAGGTGAAGACATCCCAGCAACTGTGTAGGGAGGTGAAGAAGCCCTGCCTAGGCTACGCTGCGACTTGCGACCTGGTGTTCCAGAACGGACCCCAGCCTGTCAGGAAATTTGCACCGTTTGCCAGGTAACCGTTTGTTGTGTAGTCTCTCTCTTTTCGTGTAGGACACCGAATCGTTCAACGACCCATTAAACCCTAGTGTCAGATATTTTTCAACCTCCTTCTACAAATAGCAGGCTTCTGACATGGTTGTGTAACGACCGCCGTTTAAGTAATCATAGACAGCAACCGGTACCTCTTCACAATGTGATGAACACAACTTTGTGAGTGACCCACCGACAATCAAACCAGGCTTAAAATAGCATCACCCCAATTCCACTCGTAAAAATCCATGAAACGGGCAGCAGCGTTCCATCTTACATTACGCTCGCCAATTCGCTTCCATGGTGAGTATGACAAATAGTCACAATACCCCCCGATAGGGGGCAGGACAGTGGATTGTCGTGACTGTTAATGTTTTAGCACTGAAGTGTGAAAGAGGCCTTTTACAGTTTTGTTATAGATTTTTATTGTATTTCTGAGACAAGAATGTTGTACAATTTCATGTGCTCATAATATTGATCAAATTCGTTCGTTATTACAGAGAATTAGCTGACTGGGCGCTAGCACTGACACACGCAGGCGCTTGCTGTGTGTACGTCGTTGTCGTAGCCGAGGCGTTTCGACAGGTAAATATTACTACTAAGTATAAATAACTTTTTAAAAAAGAGAACCGACTTCAACGGACATCAAAAATGACGCACCTCCATTTTTTTTTTTTCGAAAAATTTGCCTAGAATGTTTTTCTAAAACTGAAAACCGCATTAAAATCTGTTCATCCAAACGCAAGATAATAGCAATATAGGTCCTTTTTTTTGAAGTCGGTTATAAAAGTCACTTCCTTCGTCTGTCTCTCTAGGTATGCTTAGGGCTGTTTCACTTTTAACGCGCAACGCAGCGTTAAAATAACGCAACGCATATACTTTTTATATTTGGGTAAACAAAATAGTGCACCGCATATCATTTACGTGCATACTGCGTGCGGTAGATCGCACGAAGCTTAGACCTAGGCCGGCACATTATGCTATTTGTGGATTGATAACTATTTGTAAATTTTAGACTATCAATAAGTAATAACAAATTTTCAACGTTGAATAAATATTTTAATTCTTCTTGATTCTTAATCTACGGTGTCTTCTTCAATCAGCTGGACTTCAGAAAATACTCAAACCATTGTTCAAAATTGCAGGTCTCCAACCAATATGGCGGGCCCAACTGGTCGGTAACAGCATTCTGCGGCTTGACCCTGGTTGTTCTAGTGCCTCTGACCCAGATCAGGAACCTCAAGTACCTCGTCCCGTTCTCGACGCTGGCAAATTTCGTCTGGCTGGGGTCCATCTGCATTTCCATCTACTATTGCCTGCGGGACCCCTTCGAGATTAAAGACCGTGATCTTGCCACGTCTATTGAAGGAATACCTACTTTTATTAGGTAAGAAAAAAATAAAAATATAAATATAAATCATGTGCCGTGTGATGCCGGCTTAGAATAGCAGTGTCGTGTGATGCCGGCTTAGAATTGCATCACCCCATTTCCTACCCGCGGGTGTCGTAAAAGGCGACTGAGGGACTTGAGGGTTTCAGGTGTATTACAAATTTTAGGCGACAGGCTGACAATCTGTCACTATAGTGATACACAAATTATCTCAAACGGCCCTCTACATTTGTCAGACGTGACGAAAGCGACCGTATTTTCACGGCCGTTAACGCTCTGCCTACCCCATAAGGGATAAAGGCGTGATATATGTATGCATGTATGTAGGTACTATAAATCATAAGGAGGAAAGAAGAAGAAAACATGTTGCAGAGACCCCAAATGAATTGGGACAAGAGCAGGCAGTTGATGTCTGTAAATAAAGAAGACGTTGGAGTAACTCACGCCGTTACGACAACCATGTCAGAGGCCTGCAAGTAGGTGGTTGAACAACTCTGACACCGGGGGGGTTCATCGGGTCGTTGGATGTCTCTCTGTCCCACACCAAAAACGAAAGTGTGTGAGAGAGAGGTCCACACCCAATCAATTAGCTTGTTTATTGTCAAAAGGATTAGGGCCAGGTTAGCCTGCGGGTTGTAAAGTTCAGATGGCACTCCATATGTGTAAAAACTTGGTTCCACGTCAAATCCCCTAGGTTAGGTAGCCGACCCCGACAGGGAACAGGATAAGGACAATGGATGTAACTACTATTATCTACCTAAAATTGGTAGTTACAAAACTTTATGCTCCACACGAATAGGTACCTTAATATGTACCGTACCTACCTTATAATAAAATAAATGGAAAAAAAAACATTTAAAAAAAAATACGAAAATCCTAATAGGTACCATTAATCAAGCTAAAATATTCATTGAGTCAATTTGAGTCCAATCCAAAGGTCAAGATTGGAGTTATAAAACTTTTATCATATTTTCACACTGAATTCATATTTTTGATTAGAATTTTCATTTCATTTGAGATGTAAAGAAAATAATTTCGGTGCACTGAAATTTTAATCTTATTGCGATAACATTTCATTTTATTTAAGGACATTTTATCAAGGGCTCTTGTATTCGTCTCTTCTGTACGTAACAAATTTTTATAAATACCAAATATTCTTAGAAAAAAAACGATCTTTGATAGAAAGGGCCATTATATAAGGAGACTTGTAATAGGGTTATTTTGTTTGCTTTTCTTCGTCCTTTCATTCGATTCAGAAAAATATGTTTTCTAATTCTAATAATAATCCTTTTGATAATCGCATAAATGTTTGGATCTTAGGATCCTAATGGAAATTAGGCGGATCGCACACTTACCTATCGGGTGGTACTGCCATACTCACTCACCACGCTTGGCAGGCGGATTGGCGAGCGCAGTGGAATTTTTTTAATGCACAGGAAACAGCGATTTCCATTCCCTGGATCTTTTTACGACACCCACGGGTTAAAAAAGTGATGCTATTCTAAGCCAGCATCGCATGTAAATTTATAAGCATATTTTTATTTTATTTTAAAAATTCTCTTCCAGCACAAGTCTGTTCGCAATGGAAGGCATCGGGGTGGTGATGCCGATTGAGAACGAGATGAAGAAGCCACACCAGTTCCTGGGGTGTCCAGGGGTACTGAACCTGGCCATGTTTGTGGTCATCGTGATGTACGGCTTCGTCGGCTTTGCAGGGTACCTTCGATACGGAGACGAGGTCAAGGGTCAGCTAATTCTCAACTTGCCGCAGGATGAAGTGTAAGTGAAATAAATTAATAGCTAAAAAACACTAAATACACGCTTCATTACAAGACCTTTCTAACAAGTCCAAACACGGCTATGATACGATCATCCATCATAAAGTTTCCTTTCATATCTTCCGGTTCTATCATCAGATCAGCTCGACAGTACCTACCATATTATAGTATTGTCATCAAAATCACATACAACTGCCAATTTTCATGACGGTACCTTTAGAAGATAGTTAAATTAGTTTTCTTAGATTTCATTACATAATTACATACATTCAGGTCGACCTGATAAAAGCGTGTTAATAAGGAAGAAATATATAAACGAAACAAGTGGATCACAATTCCGCCGCCTGTGGTAGAGCTGACTGTAGTGTAATGGTCAACACGTCTGACCCGGCTAGTCAAAAGACGTGGGTTCGAATCCCATCGGTGGCGTGTTTTTTTTTTCCGCTTGTTTCGTTTGTATATTTCTTCCTTATTAACACGCTTTTATCAGGTCGACAAACAAAAAGTTTATGTAAGTAAAATGTTCTCTGTGTTACCAAGTATTTGTCTATCAATGTGCCAAATTTCATGAAAATCGGTGCAATAGTTTTAGCGTGCAGACGTAACAAAAAAAATACAAACTTTCGCATTTGTAATATAAATTAGGATAGGTACAATATTAGATATAACATATTATTATGTTCGTTTATCTCCATGCTTTATTACTTGTCTTTAATAACCTATTTCTAACATTTTGGTAAAATAATAATACTAGTGCAATATTCGATGAAGAGTCACGTGTTGATTACATTTAGTAAGTTGTGATTACTTGTGATGTATTCAGGTAATACGATTATATATTCGTAACTACTACGTAATAGAATTAACTTTACTCTGTGTATACAAAATAAACTGGTAAACACGTTAAAACAAACAACACGTAGGTTGTAGTTCATTATAATAATATTACATACATACATACATACATATATCACGCCTTTATCCCTTGCGGGGTAGGCAGAGCGTTAACAGTCGTAAGAATACGGCCGCTATCGCCACGTCTGACATTTTTGAGAGTTGTTTTCCAAGGATGTTTCAGAAAACATGTGTATCACTATAGTGACAGGTTGTCAGCCTGTCGCCTAAAAACTATAATACACCAATACTCTCGAATCCCTTAGTCGCCTCTTACGACACCCACGGGAAGGATGTGGGGTGATGCTATTCTAAGCCGGCATCACACGGCTAAGCCGGCATCACACGGCTATAATAATATTTCACAAATAAAATGCGAAACAATTTTAAAAAGGGACAAAAAATGCAACAAGGCGGCCTTATTGCAATAATAGCAATCTCTACACTTTGGGTGATGGGTTAGTGCGTCAAAGAAAGCGAGATAGTGCATTCCCAAATATAAATAAACTAGATAAACTATTTTACATACGAATACATATACAGGCTGTAAAAAAAATTGCTGCAAATATTTTAAACGGTGAACCAGTACATGATATTGAACAACTTTCCCCAAGGAGCATAGGTCGAAATATGACAAAAAATTAGGACCTTCCATACAAAATTACGAACGGAACAAGTAAATTTGTATGGGAGCTCTAAAAAATTTTCTCATTTTTTGACATATGTTAGACCTACCTGGAGAAAGTTATTCAGATTCATGGGCTGATTCATCCCTTAAAATATTAGCAACTAATATTTTTACATCTTATACATAATATGAAATATTCAACATCAAAAGTAAAAAAAACACGACAAATCCAAAACGACCCTCAAATATTTGTCGGACGTAGTAATATCTAACGTCCGTAATTTTGCGGTTTTTAACGCTCTACCTACCCCGCAAAGCTAAAATAGCAGCAAGTTAAACCGAAAAGCTTTGAGTGCATTTCATTTTCTTGGAGTTAAGCTGGAGCAAAGTTTAATCCAGTAGGGTTAGCTTGGACTAGGTATGAAAAATAATAATCGATTTTATTCGATTATTTTTCGAAAAATATACTAGATTCTTAGTAATTGATTGAACAGAGTACCTACTCTGGCGCTACCGTACAAGGAAACCCGAGCCCTGATGAACGGACAAAGAAGAAGATAAAAAAAAATTGCGCTACTTACTTGAACGTGATTCGAGCTAACAAATTCGGATTTTGCGTAACATCAGTAAAAATACACATGTTGTTTTGTTTTATACTGAAGTAAATAGTATGGTTTTAATGTTATGATACAATTCATATTATGTAGCATATATTACGGTTTTTTATGATACAAAATTCTATTGTGCAGAATCAAGTATAACTTGAAAAAAGTCGAAATCGATTACCTAATGTTTTTAATGACCGATTATTAAAAACAATGTTTTGTAAATAAATTCACATCACTGGTGTGAAGTGAACTGAACTACAGTAGCTATTCCTAAATGGCTTCATAGGCTTAGAATTTCATAACTTTTAGGATTTAGTACCCAGGAATTTAGATGAAGCATTGCAACAGACCTGCTATATTATTTCAAATTCGGTAGTGGACTGGGTTATTAATAAAATACGAAAGTTGTACTCTTAGGCGGATCGCACACTTAACGGACGACTGAGCGCTAAAATATTGCTCCGCCAGATCCGTACTAGAAACGTCACTCACCGTACTAAAACCGCACTCGACGGACGACACTGCGATAGCGCTGCGTTGACAGCGGTTGAACACGTCTTTTAGTATAGGGATAAAAATATTTAGTATAAATCTGACAGACCGCTGCGATATTTTAGCGCTTCGTCGTGCGTTAAGTGTGTGATCCGCGTGAATCTTTGTTCTCCATCGAGCATTATTTACATTTATAAAATACTAAACTACAAAATTCATCTGTTCCAGACTCGCTCAGGTGGCAAAGATCCTGGTGGCGCTTGTGATGCTGCTTTCCTTTGCACTGGTATACTACGTGCCGGTCGATGTCGTGTGGCGGAGGGTCCAGGATCGAATCCCGCCACGGGCACAGATGTGGTCACTAGCCGGGATCAGACTAGCTGGCACGCTGCTTTTAGGTAGCCTCTTTTTTATTTAATTTGTATTTTTTTAAACAAGTTAAGATCCTGGGGGTACATAAAATTATTTATCATCTAAAACAATCGTTCATAGTTACTATTTTGTAGTTCATTATCATCACCATCATCATTCTCCTTGCCTTATCTCGTTCTCTGTCGGGGTCGGCTACCCAGCTTAGGGGCTTTGACGTGGAACCAAGTTTTTACACAGAGCGACTGCCATCTGACCTCCGCAACCTGAAGGCTAACCTGTCCCGAAACTTAGGATAAGTCACATTCAAATATCATCTGAATTCAAATATTATTTGAATGTGGGTTTCATCACATGTTCTTCCTTCACCGTAAGAGCAGTTGGTCAATGTACGTGAGTAAAAACACATTGGTACATGGCAGGGATGCAACTTGGGTCTCACGATTGTAATACCGGTGTCCTAACCACTTGGCCACCGACGCTAGTTCATCATCATTCATTCTTTCATTTAATGGAGAATGAAACCTAGGATATAAATAACCTGGATGACACGCTAGCAAACTACAAATATGAGTTTTCCAGGAAAAGCCATGCTCTCGTGAAAATTAAATTACGCCCATGTTCTCGTCTCTGATATTACTCTCTTGTGTTTCGCGTACCGGGAGGCGGGAGTTTTGGCGTAAATCGTGCGTGGCTAACGCGGATCGCACGACGGAGCGCCAAAATATCGCAGCGATCTGTCAGACATACTAGAAACGTCACTTCCCATAATAAAACCGCTGCGTACGACGCTGCGATAGGTCGCTCTACAATTTGCTGAAGCATGAATTTAGTGAACAAATTGCTACGCTTCCCGAAATAGGTAACTCCCGTGCACTCTAGTAGTCATCTCGGTGTCATGGATAGGAATAATATTCCAAGGGTGAGCAGAAGTAAAAGGACATGAAACATCTTCCTTCCTTCCAAACATAGCTCCCACTGATCTAGGCACCAAATCACGACCACCGATGCAGTTCTTTACAGACTATCGTCCATCCAGCTGTTTCATTGTGTGGTATTAAGATCCATAATATCTCCACTTTTATATGTGTACCTACTGTAACCACAGGTTTATACCGGGTTATCTGGGATAACCCAGTACAGTGATTCGAGGCACGCATCTTTTACTTTGGGTAGCGGTGGGGTCCAGAAATAATCTTGATAAAAATCAATTTGATTTTATGGTATGGTATTTGGTGGTCTTTGCGAATTCAGGCAGTTATGGTATTTCTTGCAGGGCTACTAAAATTTAGGGCTCCACCACATAGTACTGTTTATAAATTGTAACTATAGTTATGCTAAAATGAATAGTATTTTATATAAATAAAAAATAATATGAATTTGTTGTTTTGTAAATAAACCAAAACAAACTGACAAAATGTCAACGATGCGTTAAATTATAGAGGTCAGATAATCTCAGTTAAAAGTTTTATTGTAATAAACCTAAACTACATACTGAAAATTATTAAAAACTATAGAATCTATGATTGTCTTCTATTTCAGTCTTGATTACATAAACATGAATACATTTTAAACTATAAGACATTATTACGGGTTTTAACTCACGGTAGGGATATATCGAGCACCCAATATTTCGGCGATGTTGCAATCGCCATGATCACGGGTAAACTGGAGCGGCTGCGGGTGACGGCTAAGGGCAAACATATCTGTCTACCCTCATTCTTCTGCGTTTTTTCGGAACACTTTGGTCACTATCGGTACTCACTCGAAAGTCATCTCGACAACACACACTAACGGTATCGCATGATTTTATTGCAGGTTTAGACACAAACTTATTTTTACACAAATTTACCACTGGATTCCATGTACTTGACAATTTGAAGCCATCTTCTATATTGAAATTTTTGTACTTGGTGATTTCAATAGCCTCGCTTACCAGTCTTGGTATGTAGTGGCGTTCGGTCGAAAGTACTTTTGGATTATGTAATTCGATCCAGTGGTTTGGACCAGACTCAAGCAGGTGTTCCGCAATGGCAGACTTATGTGCTTCATTGTTTTTCACTGCCTTTATGTGCTCTTTGACACGGATGGAAAACAATGAAGCACATAAGTCTGCCATTGCGGAACACCTGCTTGAGTCTGGTCCAAACCACTGGATCGAATTACATAATCCAAAAGTACTTTCGACCGAACGCCACTACATACCAAGACTGGTAAGCGAGGCTATTGAAATCACCAAGTACAAAAATTTCAATAGAGAAGATGGCTTCAAATTGTCAAGTACATGGAATCCAGTGGTAAATTTGTGTAAAAATAAGTTTGTGTCTAAACCTGCAATAAAATCATGCGATACCGTTAGTGTGTGTTGTCGAGATGACTTTCGAGTGAGTACCGATAGTGACCAAAGTGTTCCGAAAAAACGCAGAAGAATGAGGGTAGACAGATATGTTTGCCCTTAGCCGTCACCCGCAGCCGCTCCAGTTTACCCGTGATCATGGCGATTGCAACATCGCCGAAATATTGGGTGCTCGATATATCCCTACCGTGAGTTAAAACCCGTAATAATGTCTTATAGTTTTAGTGTTAATAACCACGGAACCTTAAAATCAAATGAATACATTTGTCCTGCTCTTAAGTAAATAGTAAACTAGTTATAATACGGTCAATATCAAAGGAGAAAGTCACCGAAAGTCTTTGAACAAAATAGACGATACATACTTATTTGACTTATCTAAGCAAGGTCTAAGAAAACGTATTTGATTGAACTGATGTGAGTACGACTAAAGGCCTACTTTGGCCGATCCCGGCTTAGAACGGACTGTGAATATGAAGCTTAGTTCTTGGTATCAAATTGACTCCTCTAACCACGCAGTATTTACTGCTGTGCGTGCGCTGCGCTAACGAATGAGGCGTCAAGTAACGCAGCGGTTGTGCGTTTGTGACGTTTCTATAATGGATTTGAAAGATGGATCCGTAATCGCAGCGTTATTTTTGCGTTGAGTGTGAAAGAGGCCTAAATGTGTAAGTTGAAGTGAATATCACAAAATGATCTTTTTTTCAGTGGCCATTGCCTGCGCGGTACCACATCTGGAGTTCATAATGACATTGGTTGGTGCTGTTTGTCTCTCCATCATGGGTCTACTCCTCCCGGCTGTCACCGAAGTAATCTGGCGATGGAATAAGGATATCACACTTTGCCACTACGTTGTATGGAAAAACGCGCTTATTGTGATTTTCGCTATCATTGCTATGTTTTCAGGCGTTGCGTATTCTATAGTTGATCTTTTAGCTGTTATTAATAAGTCCGACTAGTATTTTGGTAATTTAGGTGTCAACTTATTTTGATTTTAATTTGTACTTACGTTGCAAAACAAATGGAAGCAAGATTAGTACAAACTAACCGTCTCTGTTGGCGCTATTCTAGAATGTGGACTTATCTGTCAAGTTCATCGTTCTCCTTGCCTTATCCCGTTCTCTGTCTGGGTCGCCTACCTAACCTAGAGGATTTGACATGGAACCAAGTTAACACACAAAGCGACTGCCATCTGACCTCTGGAATCCAAAGGCTAACCTGTCCCGAATCGTAGTTTAAGTCACATTCATATATCATCTGAATTAAAATCTGATTTGAATGTGGGTTTCATCGCGATGCTTTTCCTTCACCGTAAGAGCAGTCGGTAAATGAACGTGAGTAAAAACACATTGCTACATGGCGGAGATCGAACTCGGGTCTCACGATTGTAAGAACGGTGTCCTAACCACTTGGCCACTGACGCTCACATCTATCTATCCAGTTCAGTGTACAATAAAACAACGATGAACACACCTCGCTGAGTTTTTACATCATTCGCTCGAGCGCCACCTCATAGGAACTAAACGAACAGATAGAATTTCCTTTTGAATACAGGGTGTTAGGGACATTTCAATGATGTAGATATAGTTACATTTTTACAATGATAGAAAATTTGACCCTTTTGTAAATACTTTAAATAGATTTTAATCGTAGTTTTATACATAGAACATATGAAATACATCTATTTAAAACACTAAAATATATTGATAAGCATAATTAATATAATAAAATATTGGTATTTTAATAGGTAGATAGATTTTCATTTTGTAATATGGGACACCGATATATTTTTGACTGAATTACTTACCAATACAAGCCTATATTTTTCGCACAATTATCATTTTAACGAGATACCCAAATAAGAAACATAATTATGCATTCTTTATCTATTTCGCGCTAAAATATCTATGTGTCAGATTTATACTAGAAACGTCACTCTGCATATTATAACCGTACTCGACGGACGACGCTGCAATAGCGCTGCGTCGACAACGGTTGAGCGGTTTTAGTATGGGGACTGACATTTCTAGTATACAGGGTGTAAAAATATTAGCTGCAAATATTTTAAGGGGTCAACCAGCCCATGAAACTGAACAACTTTCCCCAAGTAACATAGAGCGAAATAAGGGAAAACTGTTTGGACCTCCCACACAAATCGGGTTGGTCGGTGCGTAGATTTTGTATGGGAGGTCCAAAATTTTTTCTCAAATTTCATCCTATGTTCACTGGTGAAAGTTGTTCAGTTTCATGGGCTGATTCACCCCTTAAAATATTTGCAGCTAATATTTTTACACCTTATAGATCTCACAGACCGCTGCGATGTTGTAGCGCTCTGTCGTGCGTTAAGTGTGCGATCCGCCTTCTGTATAAAATATTTGCCAAAAAAACAATTCATTCCCACGGTAAAATTTATTAACAGTGGGTGCAACAGCTGAGCGGGTCGTTACTGTATTGTAAATATAGACTTCATTTTATGTTATTGATGATGTATTGATATTTGATATTGATTGATATAAGAAGTGATGATATTGTGATAATTTTATGTACATACCTAAGTACTAAAGTTACCAGTGAACATTTTTATGACGTAGGTACGATACTTATAGACATTTTAATAAAATAAATTATAATTCAAATCTTTAACCGTTTTCCATTTTTCAAACCAAAACATTTTTATTTTTACTTCCTTTAACTTACTTCAGTCACAACAACCACTGCTGGACATACCAAACCTCCCCTCTACTAGGGAGTATTGCCAAGCTTATCACGTTTGGCAAGCGGATTGGCGAGCGCAGTGTTACATTCACAGGAAACGCTGCTGCCCATTCCCTTGATTCTGCTACTTATATAGGGTGTAAAAAAAATTGCTGCAAATATTTTAATGGGTGAACCAATCCATAAAACT
Organism: Keiferia lycopersicella; assembly: GCA_029255805.1. NCBI lineage: Eukaryota > Metazoa > Arthropoda > Insecta > Lepidoptera > Gelechiidae > Keiferia > Keiferia lycopersicella. Next base: position 3,809,405 of record JARACZ010000018.1, read on the forward strand.
GAACAACTTTCCCCAAAGAGCACATGTTTCTTGGGAAAACTTATTCACTTTCATAGACTGGTTCACCCAATAAAATATTTGCAGCAATTTTTTTTACACTCTGTAGATGGTACTACAAAAATTCAGACACTATCATTGGGTCGTTGGACGCGCGCACGGAAAGAGTAGAGGTTTAACTCACGTGTAGTTGGCGCTAACGTATGCGCCTGTCAGATCCATTCTACAAACGTGACTCAGCATACAAAAACCGGTCTTGACGCAGGTCATCATGCATCGAGAGCGGTTTTAGTATGGAGATTGCCGTGGGATGTCGGCTTAGAATAGCATCACCCAATTTCTTCCTGCGAGTATTGTAAAAGGCAGGGGCACAAGGGTTTCAGTATTACAATTTTAGGCGACAGGATGACAATTAGTCCATTGAATAAAAAGTTCTAGAGTGCGAGAGTTAGTAACGTAAGATGTTTCTTCGGAAACATGTCAAGAGTCCCTAGGTAATAAACATACTAAAACCCCGGGACCCTAGGAGGAGCCCCGGAGTGGGGGGAGGGGGGGAAAGGGTCCATTTTTTCATTTTTCGCTTAAATCTCAAAAACGGTACATGTTAGAGAAAAACGTTCAAGGAAAAGTTGAAAGGCCATAAAATTATCTACAAGTTATGCCTCAATCACTTTTTCCTATATCCTACCGTTTCTGAGTTACACGCATTAAAAAATGATTTTGGCTCAAACAATTTTCCCATACTACATACCCATGTTTATCACATCAATCGATCAAAAAATATTTATTTCTTCCATAAAACTCAAATGTGCAACTTGTGACCGGTACTGATAGATTGCTGTTGATTAGGTCTATCATTGGTAAAATAAACACATTCCTCCATGGAAGCCTTTAGGAGGAATCGATTGTCAAAATATTATATTAGGGTAGTTTTAGTTACTGAACTTGAACTATTTATTTTTTTCTTCCAAGAAAACTCAAAAATGCAACTTGTGACCGGTACCGATAGATTGCTCATAATTAGGTCTATCATTGATAAAAAAAACTAGATTCCACCATGGAGGCGTTTAGGGGGAATTGAATTTTATTAGGGTAGTTATGATACTTTATTTTGACAATCGATTCCTCCTAAAGGCTTCCATGGAGGAATGTGTTTTTTTTACCAATGATAGACCTAATTAAGAGCAATCTATCAGTACCGGTCACAGGTTGCACTTTTGAGCTTTTTGGAAAAAATAAATAAAATGTTCAGGTATCGTAACTACCCGTATAAAATTCAATTTCCCCTAAACGCCTCCATGGTGGAATCTAGTATTTTTATCAATGATAGACCTAATTATGAGCAATCTATCGGTACCAGTCACAAGTTGCACTTTTGAGTTTTTTTGGAAGAAAAAAATAAATAGTCCAAGTTCAGTAACTAAAACTACCTTAATATAATATTTTGACAATCGATTCCTCCTAAAGGCTTCCATGGAGGAATGTGTTTATTTTACCAATGATAGACCTAATCAACAGCAATCTATCAGTACCGGTCACAAGTTGCACATTTGAGTTTTATGGAAGAAAGAAATATTTTTTGATCGATTGATGTGATAAACATGGGTATGTAGTATGGGAAAATTGTTTGAGCCAAAATCATTTTTTAATGCGTGTAACTCAGAAACGGTAGGATATAGGAAAAAGTGATTGAGGCATAACTTGTAGATAATTTTATGGCCTTTCAACTTTTCCTTTAACGTTTTTCTCTAACATGTACCGTTTTTGAGATATAAGCGAAAAATGAAAAAATGGACCCTTTCCCCCCCTCGCCCACTCCGGGGCTCCTCCTAGTGTCCCGGGGTTTTAGTATGTTTATTACCTAGGGACTCTTGACATGTTTCCGAAGAAACATCTTACGTTACTAACTCACGCACTCTAGACCCCCTTTGGAGGTACTCATTCAATGGACTAAATCTGTCCCTACAGTTACAAACGAATCATCTGAAAGGGTCCTCAATACTTGTCAGACGTGGCGATAATGACCGTCATTTTACGATTGTTAAAGCTCGGCCTACCCCGCAAGGGATAAAGGCATGATTTGTGTATATGTATGAATAATGGACGTTTTGACGACGCTCGATTGACGTTCTGCGGGACTTTTGCCATCTTTCACAGTTTGCCTACTTTCCGAATAACTGAGGCATTCATCCTAACATCATCATTCATCCTACTAATGAACCCTTGCGCGGAAGCCCTCCATTATTTTGTCAGAAAGTATCAATTTATCAATCGTGATTAGCAATTAGTAAGCGAACAGGATGTGGTGAATCTGACAAGTAACGACAACCTTCAGGAGGTGTGGCTGTCGTCATCATGACAAGATTGTGCTGATCATTCAATGATGTAAAAAGTGTCCAACATAGACATTGGCGGATTTGTACATCGCCAGCAAATCAATATGCTATAGACTTAGAATATACTAGCGTCAATATGCATAGGCATAGTGTGCGATCCGCCTAAGTAGGTTTCTTGAAAAGTCAAGAACTAGATAATTGATAAATATAGATAGATAAATAGATCGCACACTCGACGCACGACGGAGCGCAATAATATTGCAGCGGTCTGTCAGATCCATACTAGAAATGTCAATCCCCATATTAAAACCGCTCAACCGCTGCCATCGCAGCGCTATCCCAGTGTCGTCCGTCGAGTGCGGTTTTAGTATGGGGAGTGACGTTTCTAGTATGGATCTGACAGATCGCTGCGATGTTTTAGCGCTCCGTCGTGCGTCAAATGTGCGATCCGGCATATTACTAATAAGTTTATCCCTTAAATGGGCAGGTTAATTGGAGTACCTACTTAATACTCCTTTATTTTTGGTACTATTTTGCCAGAGATCATCTTTTTTTTATTTGGGGCGTGACAAATGAAAGCGCAGACGATGGAGGGAAAAATTAATATTATAAAAAATGCATTTTTATTTCTAATCAGCCGAGATGAGCCTCATTCTTATTCTCTAGAACCTTTGTTCTTATTCTTAATAGTATTAATATTACAGTAATAACGACTTTTTGTTATCTCTGTAAGCTGATTAAGCAAGTTATTGGCAAAAATCGGATCATCCAAATAAAATCTCCAAATTATGCAGAATTTTCTTCTTTTATCTGACTAACTATTTATTTCATCTCTTGATTATCCTGAAGGCTTGACTGGGAATATTAATAAGGCCGATCGCACACTTAACGCACGACAGAGCGCTAAAATATCGCAGCGGTCTGTCAGATCCATATAGAAACGTCACTCCTCACTCTAGAACAGCACTCGACGGACGACCCAGCGATAGCACTGGGTCAACAGCGGTTGAGTAGTTTTAGTATATTATTAAGGAGATTGACATTTTTAGATGGATCTAACAGATCGCTGCGATGTTTTAGCGCTCCGTCGTGCGTTACGTGTGCGATCCGCCTTCGAAGCACTCGTCTGAATCCATTTACAGGGCGTGGCCCACAACAGGGACTTATACTTTACAGGTTATTTCACATTAACCCATGATATTGAAATTTTTTTTCCAGTAGGCCGAAATATATATTTTTTTAATTTGATCTGGTTGGCTGGCTGATACATTTTGTATGGGAGACCTAATTTAAAAATATAATATATTTCGACCCATTTTTTCTTAGGGAAAGTTGTATAGTTTAATGGATAAACTTTTTAAGTTAAAAATATTTTAATTACTCATTAAAAACATTTCTTTAGTGTCTATAAAATGAATTTCACTGATACTATAGCCCAGTGTGTTTCTGTATGAAATTCCTTATCGTCGGGGCAGCGATGTCTGCGAAGACACTTGGTGATAAAGCCTGGCCACATCCTCGGCCGAAGGAGACGATGCCTACTGCCATGCCGTCTTGTATCGCTGCTCCTCCGGAATCACCCTGCAAAAACCATAGTAGAATCAGCAAATATTTATGTAATGGTGGTCATGACAGGCATCAATTTAAGGGACAACATAATTATGAGTCTCTATATGTTATGACGACCTCCTAAAAACTGTGATTCAAGGAAAGATTGAGGAAAGAGGAGGAAGAGGGCGACCTAGACAGGCTTATATGGACCAAATCAAGATGAAAGATAGTTGATAGGCGTCATGTCGTATAAGGAAGTAAAAGAAAAGGCTCAAATGAGATCAGATTGGATATTACTCCATCGACAAGAGCAAGGCTCGTTAAGTAATCAGAAGACAGACCTCGAATCTAAACGCGATGAGTTGAAGTTTATGTACTTTTAAATTTTGCTGATCGCTTTTCTATTTGGTAGTAATACACTAGCTAGAGGATCCAAATGCATCCAATCCATATTGATTTAAACGATGGTTTGAAAAGGAGTAAAAGTTACCAAAAAAGTAATAGCGAATATTACGAGTATCACTGAATCAATTTACGAATTTTCATAACTGGAATTATAGTGTCATCGAAGTTACCCTTTGTTGGTAAACAATAAGTTCACAAAGTTAGAGAAGGTATAACCTATTTCCTTACCTATTTCCAACCTTATGGTATCTATAAGAGAAAATTACTCTCACTAACAATCTGAAACTGAACCGCAATCTCCTTCCTTTCGCGAAGTTTGTTTAATGAAGTTTAGCGGTTAGAAGTACCTTAGTAAGTTGGAGATCCTGCGTGTTTCTAACATTCTATTGAACAGGTCAAGCCTTTGTGAAGTAAGTAAGTCAAAACTTTATTGCACATTCAAAACACAAACTCATAACAAGGAAACTTAAACTAAAAATGCACACAGGTGGTCTTATCGCTGTAAGTGAAACTAAAGTTATAGATATTTTATTTGTAAAACATGAGTAAGAAGTTTCTTTCTCTTTTCGTGTGGGATACTAGTGTCAGAGTCCTTCAACCGCCTTCTACAAGAAGATTTGATAACTAACTAACTGCCTTTTGCATTGCAATAACACCTGTTTACGCGGAAAATTCAAAGCCTGTGAAATATGACGCGAGATTACATTGTTTCGTTAAAGCTGGTTTTGGAAAGCAGAATCTGGACATCCAGTGTAATTTGACTTCCATGCAAAATACTTCCACGCGTGAAGCCTAAGTTACGCTGCCGAAATCTTCTTCTTTTCGTGTGGGACACCGAGTCGTCCAACGACCCGATGAACCCTAGTGTCAGAATTGTTCAACCGCCTACTACAAGTAGCAGGCTTCTGACGTGGTTGTGTAACGACCGCCGTCTAAGTGATCATAGACAGCAACCGGGACCTACGGCTTAACGTGCCATCCGAAACACGGAACCATCTTACTTACGGACAATCGGGTGGTTCAGCCCGCAATGTCCTAACCAGACTGGGAACAAACTCACAAAGTGATAAATATCAACTTTGTGGGTGACCCACCGAGAATCGAACCCGGAACCTTCTGCGTCAAAGGCAGTCGCACTACCACTGCGCCACATCGGTCGTCGAAATATCTTCACAGTATTAACATACGAATAAGCCGTATTTAACAGCTGTCAATTGATACCTCGCTTGAGTACGTTAAACTGGCCATTTGGTTATATTTTGCGGAACTCGTATATTTCCCTACCTTGACACTGGCAGACTTGTCCCTGTAGATAGAAGCCATACCTTGAAAATTTTTAATTTAATTATTGATAAATGCCCTTACCTGGCAAGTCCCTTGGCCTCCCAAGAAGAAGTTTCCTCCGCACCACATATTTTTCGTGAGGACTGTTGCGTAGACCGCCAGACATTCCCCGTAGTAGACCACTGGGATCTGAACGTCCATCAGACGGTCTGGGATTGATGATGCTCCTTGCTGAAAAAAAACAACAGATATAGGTATTCAGGATATATAAAGCTATACTCAGCCCAATCTTAGTCTGCAGGATGTGTAGACAACTATGATGCTGGCTCTACAATATAACTCTACCAGTAATGTATACAGCACTTGAAGTTAAGTTTAGTTGCAATGGGTATCATGAACATAAAAGTTTATTGATCAAGTCAGCATTTAAGCTGAATAGATGAGTGCTGAGTATCAAAGACGAAAGGTCTACGTTTTTTCTCATTTTCCACCATAAACATTTCTTGTAGCTTTCTTTCAAGAAGGCTACATGTTTTAGCTGAATGTAGGTATATCGCAAACCTTACTTTTTACAGTGTTTTATCAAACGGTAGTTCTCTTAGGCGAGGAACACACTTGACGCACGACGGAGCGCAAAAATATCGCCTTATAGATAACTGCAGAATAACAAAAATACCTTAGTTCTTCCCCATCCACTGACAACTATCTGCGTGCCTCCCCTCATGGCTCTGCCCCTCCAAGGTAAGTCAACGGGCTGTATGGTCTCCTTAAACTCTATAGGGTCTACAGTCTTCATCACAGCCACGTCCTTGTCGAAGGCAGGGTTGTTGTATTCGGGGTGGGGCGTGACTTCAGCTATGGGGATGATGGTACCGTTTTTCCGGAAGGTACTACCGGCCCGAAGTACGACTGTCGTTGGGTCCACACTGGAACGGTTTGGCCATGTAAGTAATTGTGTCGGAAGTTCTTTAAAAATGTTTGTAGCCTAAAGTACTTTCTATTTTTCGCTTTTAACTATTCACAACTAGCTTTTTTATTCAAATCGGGGACGTTGTAAAGAAGGTCAAGAGTATCCGAAACTGACATATATATTTTAAAAAGTTGATGAATGTAGAGGAAGCGAAAGAGGTACATCAGGATCGTATCAAGTGGACGGCAGTTTCTGCCTACCCGTCGGGGAAAGCGTATGTTACAATTTTCATGATTTTCTAGACAAAATGCAATATGGAAGGACGTCTTATAAAATTATTTCAGCAACAATATTCGAAGAAGTGAAATCAAGTACCACTTACTCTTGCGCGCAATGAGCTGCTGTCAAAATATAGTTCTCACTCACAATGAATCCACCGCAAAAATACGAATTGTTAACTATGAATGAAACTTGGTACGGATGCTCTTCTATTGTCGTCTCTTGCCCACCAACGATCTTATTGTCCTTGTCACTAGGGTCTTTTGAATGTGGGAAAGAGAGAGGGAGTAAGGGGAGGTTTTGAAGAGGTTTCGTGATGTCTCGAGGTGGTTGTCGAGGGTTCGGCAGCCATGGTGGTGGTAGCTCAGGTTGACCATCTGTTGGCAATGTAAAGGATACACTTTTGTAGACTTCATCTGGCATCACAAGTAAAACTTAGAAACTAAAGTTAATATAACCTGCAATTAGTCATGAAGTTTTTATGGAGTTATTGTTGATGAGGTCAGTGGCGAGTGACGACGGAGGAGGGAAAAGGGTTTCAGTTCTCTCCCTTTCTTTCCATGTGAAACCCCGTCTAACGAATCGATGAACCCTTGTGTCAGAGTATTTCAACCGCCCACACCTAGTAGCAGGCCTCTGACATGGTTGAGTAACAACCGCCGTTTAAGGCCTTTTTAACACTTAACACACAAAGAAGCACTAAAAGACGCATCTGTAACGCAGCGGTCTGTTAGATCCTTTTCAGTTAACAGCGAAATTGGCATTTCTAATATGGGTCTGACAGACTGCCGCGTTATTTTAGCGCTACGTTGTGCGTAGGCTTAAGTCGTCATAGACAGGAACCGGGAGCTACGGCTTAAAAGGCTTTCAGAGTTAAAAGATTTTCCCAACGTTGATTCCTCTTCCGCATTATTACTGTCAATAATCTTGAGTCTTTTGTATAGAAATCCTGTCGAAAGCTCTCGCTTCTTACGGCTTTCCTAAGCCATAGGGCGAATAATGAAGATATTATGAAAGGTTTCAAGGCAATATCCCTTTAGGAATAAATACGAGAACTCGCAACTGAATCAGAAATTAATTACGTATCTAATCTACGTACCTAGTTGAACCTTAAAGGAAATAATTAAAAATGGTCTAAATATTTAAGCAATATTTTATAACAACAAATAAATTCTGATTATGTCATATCTCATCCATCACTTATCTCATACAATCTATGCCTGCGCGACATAATCCAGTATTTATAAATCGCACTAAACTATACTTAACTCGACGGTCGGTCTCAAGAGCGATTTTGACAAAGTTCAGTCAGTAGTATAACAGCATGTCAGAGTCGCACTCACGATCGATCTTAGAGTTCAGAGCGGTTTATAAATACGGACCTCAACTGCTGAAGGTAGTACTTATCAGCAAGCAACAGATCATCAGAACGACTCGGTGTCCCACATGAAAAGAAGAAGGGATCAACATAATATACGATTTAATTACAATTACTAAGAACAACTACTTTAAGTTGATCCCCTAAACATAGACTTGCAGTACCAACGAAGTAAGAAATTCTAGCTTACCAGCGTATACGAAATTCACAGACAAATGGAACACTAAAACCGAGAAAACTAGATACATTGTAGACCAAATAAAGTCTATATAGGCAATGCGACCAAGTGCGGGAGGCGGGGGTATATATCGGGATACTTCATTTGAATATCGTATTTAAATCACCCGCATGACATGCGTTCTAATCTGCTAACTGTCATATTGCCCGTTACGCGCATGATTCAATGCGGCTCCGGTGCTTCTGCGAAGGGCATGTGACGTATTACAGTCAACCACCTATGGCCTCTTGAAAACTTAACATCCAACGCAGCGCATAAATAACGCTGCGCTAACGGATCTGTCTGTCAAATCCATAATAGAAGCGTCACTCCCCATACAAAAACCGCTACCGACGGATGTGCCAACGCACAACCGCTGCGTTAGCACTGCGCTAGCGCTGCGTTGTGCCAAACGACCTCAGGCAAAATGTCGTGCGTCGTGCGCTGTCACTGCTTTGGTTTGGTTTAGTGTTATTTGAGTGTCCGTTTGACGGACGTCAGAAATGCGCTGCGTTGTACGTTGAGTGTGAAAGAGGTCTAGCAGTATACACTGTGTTTCGGAGGGTATTTAATTGGACACGTTGAGGCACCATGCTACTAGTTTTCGCTATGCTGAAAAACGAGAACGATCGACCTCTCTAACCAAATTCACGTTAGTTGGATGTCCCACACGAAAAGAGAGAACAATGACATCCTATTAGCTCGTAACAAGACTTTTACTCGTTTTTTCAGCACTAGCCCCTTTATGATGCGCACAGTATAGGGGCTTATCTCGCGGGCGAGAAGACTTCACAAGTGTCAAATCGTATGGATTTTATCAAAGCAAATAAATAATTTTGTGTACAAGTGTAGAGAAAATCAAAGACACGGTTGCGCATCATAACTGAGTAGGTACTCCTATGGTGAAAATTGTTCAATACGATGCCCTAACGAACACACACACACACGTATCATGCCTTTATCCCTGGCGGAGTAGGTAGAGCGTTATATAGTATGTCCAAGTACACTATGTATACAAGATAAAAAATGTAGAGACGCAGCAGCAGCAAGTATAGACAGAATGAACATACACGACCAGCGTAACTGTCAGTACGCGCCTGTACTTACGTATATGGAGCATTAAGGTCAAGTTACGCTGGTCGTCACACTGTACAGTTTGTAAGGGACGGTGTAACGAAAACTTTGCGGGCGTAATCAGACCATGAAACTGAACACGTTTTTCTATGGGGCTATGTTGGTTAAGGAAAAATTTTATTTTTGACTTCCCATACAAAGTCAGTAAGCTGATCGGAAATTTTGTTTGGAAGATCGAAAAAAATTTTCGTTTCCCAACATAGCCCCCATCCAAAAAGTTGTTCAGTTTCATAGTCTGATGACACCTGCAAAGTTTTCGTTACACCGTCTCTTACACATAAAACGTATATAATGTATGAGCTATACAAGATTGTGTGATTGGTTGGCAGTATTTTGCGTGCGTGTTTGGCGTACACAATTTTAGCAACACGTGATGCAAAAATGGCTACTCCGCCGTCAAAGCCCAATTTTGGTATACATTGCTCGTTTAATTGGCAATATTGAACAAGTCTGTACAATTGACTGAATTTAACCAGCAATCTATGCCGAATCAGGCCCTGTCATCAAGGTATATTAGTAAGCTGTTCTCATTCACAATAGTTCATTATGAAAATTACATCTAACAATTCGACTAACTACATTATCGTTTAAACAGATTGCATTTAAATTACATTACCTACTCAGTTTATTGCCTATTTTGTATACTAATATACTATACTAAATAATCACATTTACTATAATTTAGCGAATCGTGAACTAATACATTGTTATTCATACATACATACATATTCCACGTCTATATCCCTTACGGGGTGGGCAGAACGTGAATGGCCATAAAAACGGTCATCATCGGTAGTTTCAGAAGACTGTGAATCACCATAGTGACAAAGGACAACGAAGGATGTGGCGCAGTGGTAGTGAGTCTGCCTTTGACGCAGAAGGTTCCAGGTTCGATTATCGGTGGGTCGCTCACAGAGTTGATATTTATCACTTTGTTGATTTGTTTACAGTCTGGTTTGGACATTGAGGACAGAACAACCCGATTGTCCTTAAGGAAGATGGTTCCGTGTTTCGGATGGTACGTTAAGTCGTAGTCGTAGGTCCCGGTCGCTGTCTATGATTACTTAGACGGCGGTCGTTACACAACCATGTCAGAAGCCTGCTACTTGTAGCTGCAGTGTGATCGCGTGACGACCTCTAAAAGATTGCAGTTTTTTTTTTCAAGCACACATCACCTTTGTCCCTTACGGGTTTGGCACAGCGTTTAAACGCCAAGAGCCAGAATCACCAAAATATTTGAAAATTTACTTTACTACCTAATACTAGTGCTATGTGGAGATCGAACCTACAACCACAGACACAACACGGGTACAATCCACTACGCCATCGGGCCAACGATATTTAATTTCATGTTCAACTTATCAACATTTTACTTTAAAAAGATCAATAATATTAATGCAGAGTAATTAGCAATGGAGGCGTTAAGGCCATGACCACCAATTAAAATTTACACGTATCGATACCACGCGATTTAGTCACTTAAGGCCACTTTGTGGGAATTCCTGCATTATACCAGTATAATATTATGCGAAATGATTGGACAACATAATACAACAATCACTTATAGCAAAAAACAATATATTCTTTTATTTACATTGAAGTCCATACTACTGACTGACTTAACCTAGGATTCGGGCCTGGTTAGCCTTCGCGTTGATAAGGACAGATGGCATTCGCTCCGTGTAAAAACTTGGCTCCACTTCAGGTTAGGTAGACGACCCCGACTGAGAACGGGATAAGGCAACGAAAATGAATGACTACTATTACAGGTATTATAACTTCGGGATAGTTGTCTGTCTCTACATGCTTGAATAGATTGACGGATGTGAATGAAATTCGGTACAAAGAATTCAGGCCGGAATAACGCAAAGACCACCTAGGTACTTATTTTTTAATAGCGGTAAAACCACCCCGTTCTACGAATAAATGGTGTAGCGACCTCTGGTGGCTACAACATGAAGCTCACTCAAGTGGTTCACAAGCATACAAGACGCAACAGGAGTTCTCATCATATCGGAGAGATGGCGCCACGTGACAGAACAATGGGCCTGAAACGCGGTATCGAAGTGTTCACCGCGCAACGCATATATACAACTTCTAATCCGATCCAGGTGGACCCGTCGGTCCCCTGGCCACAACACCCGGCCAGGCGGGTAGCTACCCTTTTCACGACACCACCTGGATTCCTCCTGTAACCCGCCATATTGGTGACCCCTACCATGGACTTCGCAGCCTTCAACCACACTTCAACCACTGCAGCATGGAGCCAACTACTTCGTCGTCAGCAGCACTACCACAGTCACAGCACCGGCGGCTTCACTGGTCTTCCTCATCATCCCGACTCACCGTGGACATTGGAACCAGGACGGCAGCTTCATTGGTCTTCCATCCTCATCCCGACTCACCGTGGACATTTGGAACCTACACTGCCTCGCCAAGCCAGACTGCATCATCACGCTACAATGACGTCATCAGCCCCACTACGCTCGCTTACGGTATCGACCTCCGGTCTTGAGGGGGAGTACTGTAGCGACCTCTGGTGGCTACAACATGAAGCTCACTCAAGTGGTTCACAAGCATACAAGACGCAACAGGAGTTCTCATCATATCGGAGAGATGGCGCCACGTGACAGAACAATGGGCCTGAAACGCGGTATCGAAGTGTTCACCGCGCAACGCATATATACAACTTCTAATCCGATCCAGGTGGACCCGTCGGTCCCCTGGCCACAACACCCGGCCAGGCGGGTAGCTACCCTTTTCACGACACCACCTGGATTCCTCCTGTCACCCGCCATAATGGTAATGATGATCTAAATTCATTTATATGTATAATTACATCTAATGCACGACGATGCGCATTTTAGCGCATCCGTAACGCATGCGTCTGTCAGACAGTTGCAAGAAAATTTAAAATTCTCGATACAACTTAACGTTCACGCAGAGGAAACGCAGAAACTTGCGTTGGCTAGTGTCTCTGATACATTTATTATGGTAGATGTTGGTAGGTAGGTTATATATCTTTTGCACAAGCATCCGTGGAGTTTCGGATTCGCCTAATATGAGTGTTTTGACCGATTTTATAGTGTTCTATATTTCCGGAACATTGCAACTTGGGCTTTTTCAAGGCAAGAGAGAATAGGCATTATCTAGGCAAGTATGTTCCATTATCATCTGCGTGTATCTTAAGTAAAAAAATATATATTTTCATTCGTAATCGGTTTCATTACATTAGGTCATTTTATTTTTAAGCAAATAATGAAAAAGTCTTTTAGGTTTTATATAAGTATCGGATGCCCAAAGGACCACACATCAAACACTTTAAAGTAGAGTATGTTCAAATTGCCATCATAAGGCAGATCGCACACTTGACGCACAACGGAGCGCTAAAATATCACAGCGGTCTGTCAGGTCCATATTAGAAACGTCATTCACACTAAAACTGCACTCAACGGACGACGCTGCGATAGCGCTGCGTTGACGTCTGTTGAGCGGTTTTAGTATGGGGATTGACATTTTTAGTATGGATCTGACAAACCGTTGCGATCTTTTCGCGCTCCGTCGTACATTAATTGTGCGATCCGCCAAAAATGTTCAAAACGATGCCCTAAACTACGTCTCCAATTTAATGCATTTCCTTCGGAACACGGTTTATATATATACAATTCTTGCTCGTTTATAGGTATTAGATAGATAAATTTACCAAATAATGTCAATTTCATTGCCCAGAAAATGTAATAGCTCTTGTTATCAAATAAATGATCAAAGGTCATCTACAACAATTTTGGATGGGTTATACAATAATTATGATTATGGTATGAGTGTTTTTGAAATTTTATCTTGATGATATTTTCAATCTACTGGCTATCATCATCATCATAAAGGTAGAGCTGCACTTCTCTAGGTGCTAGCAAATACTATAAGGATGTCTTAGAGGATTCGTTTTGAATAAAAATATTTTACTTAAAATTTCTGTTCACAAAACCATTTTTGTTTACAAATTACCACTTTCGGTTCGTTTATTGCAAATAACAGTTACAGCAATGTAATTTCGCGATTCAAGTACTTATAATCACGAAGTCTGTATTTTTTTTTATATAATACTACGTTCATATACGAAATAGACCGTTGAAATAGCCAGAAAAAATGTTACTTAAGTAAGAATCTAATAATAGAAGCACTAAAACCCATACATTAAATGTTGTTATGGAAAAAAGCATCACTACATAGTATAAAGCAAAGTCGCTTTTCGCGTCTGACTGTATGTTTGCTTAAATCTTTACAACTACTCATCGGATTTTGATGCAGGATTTTTTAATAGATAGAGCAATTTTCAACAGGTTTTTATGTGTAACACTTGCCAGGAAAACATCTTATTTCCACGGGAAAACGAGTTGCAGCGGGCGCAGAAGCTGGGCGGGCCGGTAGTTTAAAAATAAAGGGGCATTTTTTCACCCCTCTTTCCACTGACCACTGACCAGCCTTTAAAAGGCTACCTACACTATTGCCGCTCAAGTGAAACATATATAGGGTTATTTTTTAGTCAGTACATAAACTTTGGAGGGTGTTTCTACTCATAACTCTGAACAACTTTTCCTATGGTGCCAGCTATGACATAGCAAAAAATTGTATGCTCTATACATTTGTGACGATTAAGTATGATCATTTCTATGGAACACTAAATATTTTTGCTAATTTGCAGGCGGCTTCATAGTAAAAGTTACTCAGAATCATGAGTAGAAACACCATACAAAGATTTTGTACTTACTAAAAACTTTCGCTGTATTTGGCAGCAGTAAGGTCTATTTTTCGTTTTACAGCTGTAAAAATTGGCTTGATAGAGCGGCCATACTTTAGTGTATTATAGTCTGGCCTAAAGGTACAATCTACAGTACAATTTATCCATAGCATTAGCGTGACTGAAGTTCCGGCAGTCATCGGCCATTTCAGTTATTGGACGGTTAAAAGTGACAACTTTGTGGTCTGTGTATTGTTCGTACATTTTCATTAAAATAATCTCAGTGATAGTTTAAGTGATACAACAAAAATAATGGTTATTTGACGAACTCGCTCTATATGGATGGACGAAAAATAAATGTAATATTATAGATAAAAGTTAAAGATAAAACACCATTTTATCCAATACAAAAAAAAAGTAGTTTGTGTAATTCTTTCATCCTGCAAAGGTTCTGAGGAACTGTGAAAACAATTCAAAAATAAAAATAGTTTTCCGCTAACGTCTTATTCCAGGTTAGTCTTTGGGTTGCAGAGGTCAGATGGCAGTCGATCGGCGGATGGCGGTTAGGTAGCCCCCGACAGAGAACGGGATAAAGCAAGGATAATGATGTCTCTATTCATTGCCATCAGTAAGCATTGTCATGATGAACAGTATTGTCTTTTTATTCCGTTAATATCTGTGTACTATAGGCAGCACCTCGATTTACCCATAATAGGGAATATGCATAAAATTTGAAATGGCCTAAAATATTTTTTTCTCTAATACTTATTATCGTAATATTATAATGAAAAGGATTTTTTTTATTTACTTATTATTTAAACCCCTAAAATAATATTCAAAAAGTGCAAAATAAGGGAGCAAAATTCAAATTTCCAAAACGCGCCGCTGTTGGTCGAACGAAATGTGACGTCATCAGATTCTGACATGACATTGTATTCAAAGTCCACAGCAAACACTAAGGTAAACACCCACTGGATGTGTCATATGACGTCACGCAAAGCGCGCGCAAAATGGCGGCGTTTGAACTGCTTAAATTTTTTAAAAGTTTTAAATTTCATTTTTAAAAATATCTAGAGTATTTTGAAGCCCATTAATATTTAATATTGGTGCCGCTAGAGTAGAATAGCACCACCCCATCTTCTCCCGAGGGCGTCGTAAGAAGCAACCGAGAGATTAACCAAGACTGGTCCTGGAGAAGGCGAACTCTACATTAGACCTGTAACCACAGCTGAACGACAAGTCGATACGTGCGGAGCCAGGTCGGCTGCAGGAGTCTACCACACGATAGACTTCTGTCACACGCGCCTGACGGAGACTCCGTTCCGGGTTTAATGTGGAGTTGTCCTTTTCTAAGACAGGTCTTGGGTTCGGATTAATCCCTCGGTCGACTCTTACGGGAAGAGAGGGGGTGATGCTATTCTACTCTTGCTAGACAACCGTAGTGATTTCAGCATTGTCGTTTCACGTAGTGCAGTTGCTTCAAATGAGATTCAGTTAATGTGAATATCGCGAAATGCCGCTGATAATACTCCCATTATTGCATGATTTATTGCATTTGTGAAGGTAAACGATGACGCTACAAACTTGATCTGTTTAATCTATGGTTTTACGCATTACAGCGCTTCTCCACTTATCCGGTCCGGCTGCCGGATGTCGGAAGTAGCCTTCCGTCCATATTCGAATGCCGGATGACGCTTTTTCACATATCCGGTAAAAGACGGACAGTAAAATGATGTCATGGTAGAGTTCTAAGAGTACCTATGCATACTTTTTGTACGTCTGTCACTTCGGACCGTCAGAATCCAAATTTCGGTTTGGAAAATTCCCGGATCGATAAATGCAGAATGCCGGAAAAGTGGAAAAGCATGTAAAGTAGTGTAATAGATCTCTAAATTGGATCGGACATTGACGGACCGGCAAATGACGGATGCCGGATAAGTGGAGAAAGGCCCTTACAATGGAATTACCTACCGATATCTAATTTTTCCTTGTAATGGAATTAACCAAAGGTGAGGCGGTTCCCTCACTTGACATCTGGGGTTGCGCATTTTTAGCGCCTAGGTGACGCATGTGTCAATCAGATGCAAGGAAATTCCCAAAAACTTGATAACTCATGAACAATGCGAAAACTTGCGTTGGCATCTATGTTTGTTACACTTATATAGCAGATATAATATATCTATCTTATTTTCACCAATGAACGTCAAGTGTAGGTAATTATTCGCCTATGGATTATGCAAGAAATTAGACATACACTTAAGTAATAACAATCAGTTCAAATTTTTCTTAGTCCGTCTAACACACACTTAGCGCACGAGTGGAGGAGCGCTAAAACATCGCAGCGGTCTGTCAGATCCATGCTAGAAATGTCAATCCCCATACTAAAACCGCACCGCACTCTCTCTCTTCGTGTAGGATACCCAGTCATCCAACGACCGGATGAAACCTGGTGTCAGAGTTTTTCAACCGCCTACTACTACTTAGTAGCAGGCCTCTGTCATGGTTGAGTAACAGCCGCCGTCAGCAACCGGGACCTACGGCTTAATGTGCCATCGGAAACATGGAACCGTCTTTCTTGCGGACAATCAGGTGGTTCAGATCGCAATGTCCTAACGAAACTGGGAACAAGTTCACAAAGTAATAAATATCACCCTTGTGGATGACCCACCGAGAGTCGAATCCGGTACCTTTGCGTGACAGGCAGTCGCACTACCACTACACCACATCGGTCGTCAGGGTTTAGTGATACTTTTAATTACCGCTTCATGACAAAAGTTCATAATATTTTCATAATGATATATCAATAGTACTATTTATTATCATATCATAGTGAAAACACTTTGTGATAAAGAAATTCCATCGGAGGCGTTGTCATAAAATTATAGATGAAAACACCATACGAATAAAATAATACATACATATATCACGCCTTTATCCCTCGCGGGGTAGGCAGAGCGTCAACGGCCATAAGAATACGGTCGCTATCGCCACTTTTGACATTTTTGAGAATTGTTTTCCAAGGTTGTTTCAGAAAACATGTGTATCACTATAGTGACAGGTTGTCAGCCTGTCGCCTAAAAATTATAATACCCAAACACCCTCGAGTCCCTTAGTCGCCTCTTACGACACCCGCAGGAAAGATGTGGGGTGATGCTATTCTAAGCCGGCATCACACGGCATAAAATAATAATGTGATAATACATTCTAAGTAGGTATAATAATATATCAAACCTGTAATACCTAAGGTGGATCGCACACTTGACGCACGACGGAGCGCTAAAATGTCGCAGCGGCCTGTCAGATCCAAACTAGAAGCGTCACTACCCATACTAAAACCGCACTGGACGGACGACGCTGCGATAGCGCTGCGTCAACAGCGGTTGAGCGGTTTTAGTGTGGGGATTGACATTTCTAGTATGGATCTGACAGAACGCTGCGATATTTTAGCGCTCTGACGTGTGTCAAGTGTGCGATCCACCTTTTTAGGTAGGTATAATAATAAATTAAACTTGTCTCAGCTTAGTTTTTAAGGGGTCAACTTATGCCGATCATTCTTTGTAACTGTATGAGAATCCAGTATAAAGCTAATCCAATTAATGGATAGGTCACTCTCTTTTCATGTGGGACACCGAGTCGTCCAGCGACCCGATGAACCCTAGTGTCAAAATTTTTTAACCACTTTCTACAAGTAGAAGCTTCTGACATGGTTGTGTAACGACCGCCGTCTAAGTGATCATAGACAGCAACCGGGACCTACGGCTTAGCGTGCCATCCGATGGTTGGTTGATATACTACATAATAGTACATTTGTTATTGTCTCAAGAGAAATTCAGATCGTCTACATATCTCACAACTGAACAAACAACTTCGATAACAAATACCTATTTACTTATATTATGAAGTCCAGCTGAGTTGCTTGTAAAAACAACCTGTTTTGAATTTTATTTTCGCGGCTAGCTCAGCGGTTCCACTCGCTGCCATTCGTTTTCCCGTGGCAAAAAAATCGCTCATGTACTACACATTGTTTGATTTGAATGATGGTGTCAGTTTGGAATAGAATCACCCCATATCTACCCGTAGTACGCGTCATAAAAACAGACTAATTGATAAATCCAGGGAATAAACAACAGAAGTCAACAGCGCTATCGCAGCGTCGTCCGGCGAGTACGTTTGTTGTTTGGGGATCGACATTTCTAGTATGGATCTTATCAGATCTATCGACCGCTGCGATGTTTTAGCACTCTGTCGTGCGTTAAGTGTGCGAACCGTAGGTATATATCTAGAAAAAATATCGTATAGTAAGGTACAATTTTCTATAATATCACTAAACATAAAGTAATACTATTAATTATATAAATCATCTGTGAGCTGACTAATTTCAGCAAGGAAGTAAAAGAAAATAATTCCTATATTCACCACAAAGTTGTCATTTAAACGTATAATCAATCATCATCTTATTACCGTATAATACAACATAACAGACGCTTACATACTAAATTGCTATTCATTAAAGGGAAAAAATTGTGACGTGAAAATGACGCGCGCGCAACCATAAGCTAGTGTTGTCGCTAAGTATCGATTGTCTATCGATAGTTAATCGATAGTTTATGCTATCATTCAACTATTAGATAGTTCAAATAAACATCGATAATATCGTTTCTCATGATTTAAAAACTTTCAATAATAGCGATTGGCTTTCAATCATGCATGTACCACGATAGTATCGATAATATGCACTTATAGTCTGTAAAATATAGGATGATCCCTGTGACGTTTGTGACCTTGGAGCAAATGCTATGGACTTAAGGTAAATTTTCCTAGTAAACGAAGTAAAATGGACCTTATGTCATATTTTCTCCAAGGTCACAAACGTTATAGGGATCATCCTATTTTACAGACTACAACGTTACTTTTTCCACATAATGATAACTGTCTCGATGACGTACCGGATATTGTCCCTGCTTTCTACGCCGATATGTTTAAATGGGTATTTAGTCTGAGTGTTTTCTTTGTTTACGTTTAGAACTATTCCGTTTTTATGCATTTTTTTAATTAAATGTTTATATTGCTCAATACCAGCTAATTTCTAATAGGATATTTTATTTTTATTGATTAATCTATTTGCGTATCAATTGTACTCGTATTGGTTTGAAAAGCATCGAATAAAAAAGCATCGATAGTAGTACTGCTACTTATAGGAATACTATCGATAGTTCGACAACACTACCATGACCAAGACTGCTGCCCATTGGCCGCACAGCCTCCACGCTCGCGGGTAGGCAAGTGCAATCAAATAATTATTAAATTGGAAATTAATTTTTAGTTATTGAATTCGTCTGTCCATATGTACTGTTTAATTAGTGTGGTGATAGTGAAGTGTTAAAGTGTGGTAAAAATTTCGTATAGGTACGTGGCAAAAATATACGGTTTTCGAAAAACAAAGTGTTAAATCGAATAGTTTATAAACTTCTCAGAGTAGGTACGTTAGAAACACTCTGTTTTAATCTACTAGACTTAACGTCTTCATTTATATGCGACTGTTTAAGTGACAGCGTTTTAGATTGTATTTATAAGATCTGATAACTTGCGCGGAAAATCTATGAAAACATAAATATGACATACCTACCATCAAACAAAATACACGGGTTAAGGGACGGTGTAACAAAATTTTGCAGGCGTGATCAGACCATGAAACTGAACAATTTTTTCTACGGGTACTATGTTGGGAAACGAAAATATTTTTTGTCGAGTTCCCATAAAAAGTCACTCAGCTGATCGGGAATTTTGTATGGAAGAATGTCGAAAAAGTTATCACGTTTACCAACATAGCCCCCATAGAAAAAGTTTTTTCATGGTCTGAGCACGCCTGCAAAGTTTTCGTTACACCGGCCCTTACATCCTGTATATGAAGGAAACACAAATTATATTTTGATCAGTTTATTTACAATTGGCAACATTACTGATAGAAATAAATAAATAAAAGGTTTTAAAATCAATTCACGCCCGTTTAGACATTATTATATTTCCACAAGATTTGACGTCATCAAACCATCGCATTAGCTCAATTTGCGGAAATCTGCTGTTAATTGTGCTTGTAGCATACGTTTTACCTTACTTATCGATTTACATACAACTTAATTTCACATAGATACCCTTGACTATAAAAACATCTACCTAGAAAAAGGAATTTTAATATGTACGTGCGGTTACACTAGTCGTTGCGGACTTCCGTACACGGAATCGAATTACGCATACACATATCACGCCTATATCCCTGGCGGGGTAGGCAGAGCGTCAACAACCGTAAATTTACGGTAGTTATCGCCACGTCTGACAAATGTTTGAGGGTTGAGATAAGCCGTGCATTACTATGGTGACAGGTTGTCAGCCTGTCGCCTAAAATTGCAATACACATAAAACTCTCTAGTTTCTTAGTCGGCTTCTACGACACCCACGGGAAAAAAATGGGGTGATGCTATCCTAAGCCGGGATCACACGGCATAACACAGCATATCGAATTACGACTTTTGAGAAATAGAGCTCCAAGTCTAACTTTAAGTCTTATAGCTGCTGCAACTTAGTGATTCCATTTGCATGACATCGGAGTAATCTACATATATCACGCCTTTATCCCTGGCGGGGTCGGCAGAGCGTTAACGGCCGTAAGAATACGGTCGCTATCGCCACGTCTGACACTTTTGAGGATTGATTTCCAAGGTTGTTCCAGAAAACATGTGTATCACTATAGTGACAGGTTGTCAGCCTGTCGCCTAAAAATTGTAATACACCAATACCCTCGAGTCCCTTAGTCGCCTCTTACGACACCCGCGGGAAGGATGTGGGTTGATGCTATTCTAAGCCAGCATCACACGGCATATCTAAGTAATCTATTTGTAGAATATTTTGATTCCCAATAACGAAATTGATCATTTATATCTGACAGCTAATTTAATTGGAATAGACCCAAACGACTTCACAAAGCTCTCAATTTGTCTTTGAATGATCTTGATAACGAAATTGGTTTCCAACACCTTAAAATATTAACTAATTTAGTTTAGCTTTTTGCTATTATGGCGGATCGCACACTTGAAGCACGACGGACCGCTAAAATATAAAATATCGCATACTAGATAAGTCAATCCCCATACTAAAACGACTCAACCGCACTCGACCCAGCGCTATCGCAGCGTAGTCCGTGGAGTGCGGTTTTAGTATGGGGATTGACATTGACAGACCGCTGCGATATTTTTGTAGTCCGTCGTGCGTTAAGTTTGTGATCCGCCTAAAACTTTTAAACACTATCGTTTGATATTTTAAGTAATTTTTATAAAAAACTTGTAAAATTTAAACTATTCGTATTCATTTGTATGTCTGTGTCTTGGCTAACTTTTATTTTTATAAGTTTCCATTGTGTAGCTACTGATATAAAAAAATAGATTATACATATAGATATCTGAAATTAGAAAAAGTCGTAAAGTGTTGGTAGAGAAAATGCTTTTATAAAACTTGCAAAATCTGGGCTACTACGGCCGATGAAGTATCGCCGGTACTAACGACGCTAAGATGTAGTTTCAAATTTTTAGCAAGATTTCTAAACATTTTTAATTTAGATGACATTTAAATGTTACTTAACCGGCCCTTAAAGGTAACTTATTCGGGCTAGGGCAGATGGCAGTCGCTCTGTGTAAAAACTTGGTTCCACGTCAAGTCCCTTAGGTTAGGTGGCCGACCCCGACTAAGAAACGGGATAAGGCAAGGAGAATTATGAGTAACTTAAAAAAATAACACGGGAAATGTTTTAAAATTAGGTAAACCTACCCTTAAGTGACTGTATTTTTTACGAGCAGAAAACAAGTCTAATTATTATCATATTATACAATACTAGCGGCCCGCCCGCTGTAAGTCAGGAATTTGTATACATGCATAATATAAACCTTCCTCTTGAATGACTCTATCTACCTATTAAAATAAAACATGAATTTATTTTGTGTATTGTAATAATTTTTATTATATATTATAACGTTTCTTAAAATCTGTTGTAATATGTGACATACATACAGACGCGAAAAGCGACTTCGCTTTATACTATACAGGGTGTAAGGGACGGTGTTACGAAAACTTTGCAGGCGTGATCAGACCATGAAACTGAACAACTTTTTTTAAGTGGGCTATGTTGGGAAACGAATTTTTTTCTGCTGTACGGAATTTTGTGTGAAAAGTCGATTTGTTTTTTGTTTACCAACATAGCCACCATAGAAATAGTTGTTCAGTTTCATGGTCTGATCACGCCTGCAAAGTTTTCGTTACACCGTCTCTTACACCCTGTATAGTAAAAAAGTACGGATACCTTTGCGATTAAATCATAGTTTATCAATTACAATACTTAGTCTCGTCCACCTTGATCTGTTGACCACTTTGCCCTAAGGCCAAGATCCTTAGAACGAATTAATCGTTTGCTGATTCGTGTGATGCTGGCGTAGAATAGCACCACCTCGTTTTTACCCTCGAGTGTAGAAAACTTTAAGTTGGCCATTTCGTAGATTTGTGCGTAGGGGGTATAGAATTTATTTGTTTATTTTCTATTTATTTATTTTGAAAACATAACATAGTAACAGGTATCCTTAAATCTATGTAAGTACTAATATAAAACAACCAACGGAAAGGGGACTAATACAGGATAGTAGCAGTCCCCTTTTGTACGTTTGGGACACTAAGTCGTCTAACGGCCCAATAAAACCCTGGTGTCAGAATTCTACAACCGTCTACTTCAAGAAGCAGACTTCTGACAACTAGTATAGGACAGCCAGTAATTATAGACAGCAACCGGGACCTATGGTTTAACGTGCCCTCTAAAACACGGAACCATCTTGTCAGTGGTTTCAGCGGTGAAACACCTTGCTCTGCGCTCGCATATTTTCCCGCATTTTTTCATACGGTATCAAAATATATTAAAAATTTGCTACTTTTTAAAACGATACGAATAAATTATGTCATGTCTCTCTTGTTTCAATGGCGTCAAAACACTTTCATATTATTTTTCTGTTTATTAATTCAAATTTTATTTTGAAAAACTATAATTAATGGAGTATGTAGGTAGTATTTACGGATAATAGTTTTAGGCGTACTTACTACTTTGATATTTTATTAATGACCCGTTCAGATGAACTAGATAGCGAATTAATTCATCTAAAAAATAAGATAAAATTGCTGGATAAATTATAAAAAAACGGAAATTAAAATTAATATCATAATCAGTAAAAACAATTAAAAGTGAACAGACAAATATTATAACCAGTGTAAAACAGTGAATGGACAAATTGTGACGGACTGTGATTGAACAAAGTGAAAACCAAAGTGTGAACATGATCGGCAAACAGAGCCGTGTGTGCTTCGGCATATCCTTCGCGTGCCTGGTGATCAGCATCGTGCTGATGGTGTGGGGCGCACCAACCATCATCAAACGACAGATTCAGAAGGTGAGTTCCCATCACATTACTATCATCATAATATCAGCGTGTTGAAATGATGTATTTGGATTAGGGAAAATAAAAATAAATGATGATGATAACATACATACATACACACAGATCACGCCTCTATCCCTTACCAGGTAGGCAGAGCGCTAACGGCCGCAAAAATACGGTCGCTATCGCTACGTCTGACAAATACTGAAGGAACTTTCAGATGATTGAAGGGAACCTTTTAAAATGCATTTTCCTTAAGGCGAATCCCACATCTACGCACGACGCCGGGCATTTTCGTCGTATCGCATTCAACTGTTAGATGTAGGAAATTTACATATCTCCATACTAAAAACTGACCCAGCTCTAGCTGGCCCAACGCATGAGCCTGCGTTAACGGATGCGTCTGTCAAACGACGTAAGTTCATCAGTTTGTGCTGCATCAACGTTAGTTTTTAGTAGAACGGGGAATTTAAAATTTCCTTAAATCTAAAAGATGCATGCGTTAGATGTGAGATTCGCCTTATGAATTTTGATGCATGGTATTATATCAGTCTTTTTATAAACTGCATCAAAATCCGTTTCATGGTTAGAGAACCAGCAATGCGAAAAAGGAGCTAATTTTACACCATGTACCAAATATAAATTTTCTTGTTTAAAAGTTACTACTTTTAAACAAGAAAATTTCTTCTTGTTTAAAAGTAGTAACTTTTAACAAGAACGCAACCTCTACCTATCTACCTATTTCCATGTGTTTTTGTGACCCAAAACCTATTTTTACCATAAAAGGATCTAATATTAGATTTGACCGAACTACAAAATGTTCCTTTTGCATTTACATAACCAGTTATTCGCGCGTCAGAGCTTTAGTAAACAACCACAATTTTATTATTAAAAAACAAAACCCGACAGCGGCAGTTTCAAACTTTTATTTTTCTTTTTTAACTACCATTTTGAATTTATAAAAATTCAATATAGAGTCCGCGCCGCGAAAGATCCCGCGAAAAACGATTCAATGACCCTTAATCTGACGTATATAAGGTGTAAAAATATCAGCTGCGAATATTAAAAGGCGTGAATCAGCCCATAAAACTGAACAACTTTCCCCAAGGAACATAGGTCAAAAGATGTAAAAAAAATTTGGATCGCCTTTACAATTTTTTTTCATATTTTGACCCATGTTCCTAGGAGAAAGTTGTTTAGTTTCATAGGCTAAATTAAAAAGAAAAATTATTCAGTGTGAAAAAATTCTAATACCTAAGGCGGATTGCACACATAACGCACGACGCACGCAGTGGTCTGTCAGATCCATACCAGAAACGTCACTCCCAATGCTAAAACCGTACTTGACGGACGAAACTGCGATAGCACTGCGTCGACAGCGGTTGAGCGGATTCAGTCTGGCGAGTGTAGTTTATAGTATAGATCTGACAGACGGCTGCCATATTTTAGCGGTCCGTCGTGCGTTAAGTGTGCGATGCGCCTTACGACATCCACGGGAAAGATATGGGACACAGCAAAGTTAACTACAATAGGAAAAATGCATGATTGCACAGGTTACGGGTATGATGAACTTGACCGTACACAAAATAATCGTGAGAGCATTGCTATGAACAAACAAAGGCTACAAAACAATAAATTATTTATGATCTTACTTCAAAATAAGACATTTAATCAAACTTTAAATTTATACTTAATACAAGGTGTAAAAAAAAACTGCAAATATTCTAAGGGGTGAACCCACCCATGAAACTGAACAACTTTCCCCAAGGAACGTAGGTCGAAATATGAAAAAAATTTTTGGTCCTCCCATACAAAATTACCAACTACACATCAATTTGTATGGGAGGTCTAAAAAATTTTGTCATATTTCAACCTATGTTTCATGGGGAAAGTTGTTCAGTTTTATGGGCTGGATCACCCCATAAAATATTTGCAGCTAATATTTTTACACCTACTTCTTCTTCTTCTTCTTCTTTTCGTGTGGGATACCAAGTCGTTCAACGACCCGATGAACCCTAGTGTCAGAATTTTTCAACCGCCTTCTACAAGTAGCAGGCTTCTGACATGGTTGTGTAACGACCGCCGTCTAAATGATCATAGACAGCAACCGGGACCTACGGCTTAACGTGCTATCCGAAACACGGAACCATCTTACTTACGGACAATCGGGTGGTTCAGCCCGCAATGTCCTAACCAGACTGGGAACAAATTCACAAAGTGACAAATATCAACTTTGTGAGTGACCCACCGAGAATCGAACCCGGGACCGTCTGCGTCAAAGGCAGTCGCACTACCACTGCGCCACATCGGTCGTCACCTAATATTTACCTATTTTATTTTTTACACCTAATATTCAGGGTTATTTTTTAATCAGTACACACACTTTGTGGGGTGTTTCTACTCCGATTTTGAACAACTTTTATAAACTGCATCAATACTTCTATGGCGGCCCCTTAGGGAAAGTTGTTCAGAATCACAAGTAGAAACACAAATTGTATGTACTGACTAAAAAATAGCCCTATATAAATACTTATCGGTGCTTATAGCTACCTAGGTACTACGAATAGGTACCTAGGTACTAGCATGCCCAGTATACTGGGCGTACCGAAAACGTTGTACGCTGCGTCAAAATAACGCAGCTGCGTCGACAGCGGTTGAGCGGCTTTAGTACGGGAATTGGTGCTTCTAGTATGGATCTGACAGACCGCTGCGTTATGGATGCGTTATTTTAGCGATGCGCTTTGAGTTAAGTGTGAAAAAGGGTGTATTCGTACAGGTAGGTCGAAATTTTTTATTCGTTTACCAGCATAGTCTCGATACTCGTAGATAAAGTTGTTCAGTTTCATAGACTGATTTGATCGTACCTACGTGTAAAGTTTACCATCCCTGGTTTTAGGAGTTAATTCGTACACAATTGTAACTACGCACGACGATACATAAAAAAACCAAGAGTTTTTGTAACAAAAAACACTTCAACGTCACAAGGGTTTTGGGTTTTTACTCGACTTCTTCAGAAAGGGACGGTGTTACGAAAACTTTGCAGGCGTGATCAGACCATGAAACTGAACAACTTTTTTTAAGTGGGCTATGTTGGGAAACGAATTTTTTTCTGCTGTACGGAATTTTGTGTGAAAAGTCGATTTGTTTTTTGTTTACCAACATAGCCACCATAGAAATAGTTGTTCAGTTTCATGGTCTGATCACGCCTGCAAAGTTTTCGTTACACCGTCTCTTACACCCTGTATAGTAAAAAAGTACGGATACCTTTGCGATTAAATCATAGTTTATCAATTACAATACTTAGTCTCGTCCACCTTGATCTGTTGACCACTTTGCCCTAAGGCCAAGATCCTTAGAACGAATTAATCGTTTGCTGATTCGTGTGATGCTGGCGTAGAATAGCACCACCTCGTTTTTACCCTCGAGTGTAGAAAACTTTAAGTTGGCCATTTCGTAGATTTGTGCGTAGGGGGTATAGAATTTATTTGTTTATTTTCTATTTATTTATTTTGAAAACATAACATAGTAACAGGTATCCTTAAATCTATGTAAGTACTAATATAAAACAACCAACGGAAAGGGGACTAATACAGGATAGTAGCAGTCCCCTTTTGTACGTTTGGGACACTAAGTCGTCTAACGGCCCAATAAAACCCTGGTGTCAGAATTCTACAACCGTCTACTTCAAGAAGCAGACTTCTGACAACTAGTATAGGACAGCCAGTAATTATAGACAGCAACCGGGACCTATGGTTTAACGTGCCCTCTAAAACACGGAACCATCTTGTCAGTGGTTTCAGCGGTGAAACACCTTGCTCTGCGCTCGCATATTTTCCCGCATTTTTTCATACGGTATCAAAATATATTAAAAATTTGCTACTTTTTAAAACGATACGAATAAATTATGTCATGTCTCTCTTGTTTCAATGGCGTCAAAACACTTTCATATTATTTTTCTGTTTATTAATTCAAATTTTATTTTGAAAAACTATAATTAATGGAGTATGTAGGTAGTATTTACGGATAATAGTTTTAGGCGTACTTACTACTTTGATATTTTATTAATGACCCGTTCAGATGAACTAGATAGCGAATTAATTCATCTAAAAAATAAGATAAAATTGCTGGATAAATTATAAAAAAACGGAAATTAAAATTAATATCATAATCAGTAAAAACAATTAAAAGTGAACAGACAAATATTATAACCAGTGTAAAACAGTGAATGGACAAATTGTGACGGACTGTGATTGAACAAAGTGAAAACCAAAGTGTGAACATGATCGGCAAACAGAGCCGTGTGTGCTTCGGCATATCCTTCGCGTGCCTGGTGATCAGCATCGTGCTGATGGTGTGGGGCGCACCAACCATCATCAAACGACAGATTCAGAAGGTGAGTTCCCATCACATTACTATCATCATAATATCAGCGTGTTGAAATGATGTATTTGGATTAGGGAAAATAAAAATAAATGATGATGATAACATACATACATACACACAGATCACGCCTCTATCCCTTACCAGGTAGGCAGAGCGCTAACGGCCGCAAAAATACGGTCGCTATCGCTACGTCTGACAAATACTGAAGGAACTTTCAGATGATTGAAGGGAACCTTTTAAAATGCATTTTCCTTAAGGCGAATCCCACATCTACGCACGACGCCGGGCATTTTCGTCGTATCGCATTCAACTGTTAGATGTAGGAAATTTACATATCTCCATACTAAAAACTGACCCAGCTCTAGCTGGCCCAACGCATGAGCCTGCGTTAACGGATGCGTCTGTCAAACGACGTAAGTTCATCAGTTTGTGCTGCATCAACGTTAGTTTTTAGTAGAACGGGGAATTTAAAATTTCCTTAAATCTAAAAGATGCATGCGTTAGATGTGAGATTCGCCTTATGAATTTTGATGCATGGTATTATATCAGTCTTTTTATAAACTGCATCAAAATCCGTTTCATGGTTAGAGAACCAGCAATGCGAAAAAGGAGCTAATTTTACACCATGTACCAAATATAAATTTTCTTGTTTAAAAGTTACTACTTTTAAACAAGAAAATTTCTTCTTGTTTAAAAGTAGTAACTTTTAACAAGAACGCAACCTCTACCTATCTACCTATTTCCATGTGTTTTTGTGACCCAAAACCTATTTTTACCATAAAAGGATCTAATATTAGATTTGACCGAACTACAAAATGTTCCTTTTGCATTTACATAACCAGTTATTCGCGCGTCAGAGCTTTAGTAAACAACCACAATTTTATTATTAAAAAACAAAACCCGACAGCGGCAGTTTCAAACTTTTATTTTTCTTTTTTAACTACCATTTTGAATTTATAAAAATTCAATATAGAGTCCGCGCCGCGAAAGATCCCGCGAAAAACGATTCAATGACCCTTAATCTGACGTATATAAGGTGTAAAAATATCAGCTGCGAATATTAAAAGGCGTGAATCAGCCCATAAAACTGAACAACTTTCCCCAAGGAACATAGGTCAAAAGATGTAAAAAAAATTTGGATCGCCTTTACAATTTTTTTTCATATTTTGACCCATGTTCCTAGGAGAAAGTTGTTTAGTTTCATAGGCTAAATTAAAAAGAAAAATTATTCAGTGTGAAAAAATTCTAATACCTAAGGCGGATTGCACACATAACGCACGACGCACGCAGTGGTCTGTCAGATCCATACCAGAAACGTCACTCCCAATGCTAAAACCGTACTTGACGGACGAAACTGCGATAGCACTGCGTCGACAGCGGTTGAGCGGATTCAGTCTGGCGAGTGTAGTTTATAGTATAGATCTGACAGACGGCTGCCATATTTTAGCGGTCCGTCGTGCGTTAAGTGTGCGATGCGCCTTACGACATCCACGGGAAAGATATGGGACACAGCAAAGTTAACTACAATAGGAAAAATGCATGATTGCACAGGTTACGGGTATGATGAACTTGACCGTACACAAAATAATCGTGAGAGCATTGCTATGAACAAACAAAGGCTACAAAACAATAAATTATTTATGATCTTACTTCAAAATAAGACATTTAATCAAACTTTAAATTTATACTTAATACAAGGTGTAAAAAAAAACTGCAAATATTCTAAGGGGTGAACCCACCCATGAAACTGAACAACTTTCCCCAAGGAACGTAGGTCGAAATATGAAAAAAATTTTTGGTCCTCCCATACAAAATTACCAACTACACATCAATTTGTATGGGAGGTCTAAAAAATTTTGTCATATTTCAACCTATGTTTCATGGGGAAAGTTGTTCAGTTTTATGGGCTGGATCACCCCATAAAATATTTGCAGCTAATATTTTTACACCTACTTCTTCTTCTTCTTCTTCTTTTCGTGTGGGATACCAAGTCGTTCAACGACCCGATGAACCCTAGTGTCAGAATTTTTCAACCGCCTTCTACAAGTAGCAGGCTTCTGACATGGTTGTGTAACGACCGCCGTCTAAATGATCATAGACAGCAACCGGGACCTACGGCTTAACGTGCTATCCGAAACACGGAACCATCTTACTTACGGACAATCGGGTGGTTCAGCCCGCAATGTCCTAACCAGACTGGGAACAAATTCACAAAGTGACAAATATCAACTTTGTGAGTGACCCACCGAGAATCGAACCCGGGACCGTCTGCGTCAAAGGCAGTCGCACTACCACTGCGCCACATCGGTCGTCACCTAATATTTACCTATTTTATTTTTTACACCTAATATTCAGGGTTATTTTTTAATCAGTACACACACTTTGTGGGGTGTTTCTACTCCGATTTTGAACAACTTTTATAAACTGCATCAATACTTCTATGGCGGCCCCTTAGGGAAAGTTGTTCAGAATCACAAGTAGAAACACAAATTGTATGTACTGACTAAAAAATAGCCCTATATAAATACTTATCGGTGCTTATAGCTACCTAGGTACTACGAATAGGTACCTAGGTACTAGCATGCCCAGTATACTGGGCGTACCGAAAACGTTGTACGCTGCGTCAAAATAACGCAGCTGCGTCGACAGCGGTTGAGCGGCTTTAGTACGGGAATTGGTGCTTCTAGTATGGATCTGACAGACCGCTGCGTTATGGATGCGTTATTTTAGCGATGCGCTTTGAGTTAAGTGTGAAAAAGGGTGTATTCGTACAGGTAGGTCGAAATTTTTTATTCGTTTACCAGCATAGTCTCGATACTCGTAGATAAAGTTGTTCAGTTTCATAGACTGATTTGATCGTACCTACGTGTAAAGTTTACCATCCCTGGTTTTAGGAGTTAATTCGTACACAATTGTAACTACGCACGACGATACATAAAAAAACCAAGAGTTTTTGTAACAAAAAACACTTCAACGTCACAAGGGTTTTGGGTTTTTACTCGACTTCTTCAGAAGGAGGGTTATATTTTTATAGAAAACGTAAGTATGTACGTCCGTATTTAAGTATGTTAGGTGGCACACTTAACGCACAACGCAGCGCTAAATTAAGTAATGAATATTTTTTTTTAATAATAACACACTAAAAATGTGAACACCGTACTAAAACCGCGCAAGCACTGTCGACGCAACTTCGTTATATAATAAAAATAACTATTACGCCAAAACATGGAAAATCACTGCTGAGCTTTTAAATTATCCGTACGGAGCGTCATCTACTAGGAACTAAAAGAAACAGTTTAAAAATTCCTTTTTCGATAACAACAGTTACCGGTACTGGCACATATATATTTAAGATTTGCAAATAAAATGACAACCCAAATATCAATATACTACCTTAAATCTCACAGTACGTAAAGGTAAGGAGAGACCGCGCTGCGAAAGAAGTCCCGCGAAAAAAGTTTAAATCGTATACAGACTGTAAAAAAATCATATATTAAATTAATAAGCTGCAAATATTTTAAGGTGAAGCAGCCTATGAAACTAAACAACTTTCTCCTAGGAACATGGGTCAAAATATGAAAAAAAATTGTAAAGGCGATCCAAATTTTTTTTACATATTTTGACCTATGTTCCTTGGGGAAAGTTGACTAAATAGCAAGGAAAATGTAATAGTAATGACTACTACTACTAGGAAAATGTAATATTACAGCCACAGTACCCCTTTTCCGTGACATCCTGTATAAGGTGTAAAAATATTAGCTGCAAATATTTTATGGGGTGATCCAGCCCATAAAACTGAACAACTTTCCCCATGAAACATAGGTTGAAATATGACAAAATTTTTTGGACCTCCCATACAAATTGATATGTAGTTGGTAATTTTGAATGGGAGGACCAAAAAATTTTTTCATATTTCGACCTATGTTCCTTGGGGAAAGTTGTTCAGTTTCATGGGTGGGTTCACCCCTTAGAATATTTGCAGTTTTTTTTTTACACCTTGTATTAAGTATAAATTTAAAGTTTGATTAAATGTCTTATTTTGAAGTAAGATCATGAATAATTTATTGTTTTGTAGCCTTTGTTTGTTCATAGCAATGCTCTCACGATTATTTTGTGTACGATCGAGTTCATCATACCCGTAACCTGTGCAATCATGCATTTTTCCTATTTTAGTTAACTTTACTGTGTTATGCCGGATTAGAATAGCATCATACTATATCTTTCCCGTAGGTGTCCGGCGGATCGCACACTGGACGCACGACGGACCGCTTAAATATGGCAGCCGTCTGTCAGATCTATACTACAAACGTCACTCGCCATACTGAAACCGCTCAACCGCTGTCGACGCAGAGCTATCGCAGAGACAGTCAAGTGTGGTTTTAGTATTGGGAGTGACGTTTCTGGTATGGATCTGACAGACCACTGCGATATTTTAGCGCTCCATCGTGCGTTAGGCGTGCGATCCGCCTTAGGAATTAGAATTTTTTCACACTGAATAAAATATATATTAATTTAGGAATTAAAGGCTAGATGTTTATTGCAATTTTAGGGGACAGGCGACGGTTATAGAGGTCAATGACAGACAACATTTTCCCGGCATGTTTTTTACTTTATAAATCACTCTATTAATAAAACAAACTGCATCAAAATAAATTCACTGCAGCCATTTTTTTTACAATTTGTTCTTGATAATCTCTACAATTTGATTTCAAGGTCTTAGAGGTATATTTGTGATTTCTTTTTCGATAATTTTTCCTTTATTTCTTCTAAGTCGCAAATCCCGAAAGCCTACAAGGAGGCACGATTCTAATTTAAAATGCTTAACTGCAAACTCAAGAGCCTAACTTACGCAAAGCTAATAATAAGTAAGTAAAAAAATAGAATAACCAAGTTTATTTTAGATAAATTTATAGAGCAGAAATAAAAGATTCCTTACTATTTTCTAGGACGATTACCTACTTACCCAATAGACTTAATAGACTTTGAGAACTCGAGAATCTAGAGTCAAAAAAATGTTGTGTAAGGCAGATCGCACACTTAAAGCACGACGGAGCGCTAAAACAGCAAACAACCCCCATACTAAAACCGCTCAACCGCTGTTGCCGCAGCGCTATCGCAGCGTCGTCCGTCGCATTATCGCATATCGCAGTTTTAGTATGGGGAGCGACGTTTCTAGTATGGATCTGACAGACCGCTGCGATATTTTAGCGGTCCGTCGTGCGTTGAGTGTGCGATCCACCTAGGAAATGGTGTAGGTATGATCAGACCATGAAACTTTACTACTTTTTGGAGGCTATAGGCTACATAGTAAAAGTTGTTCAGTTTCATAGACTGATCATGCCTGAAAAACATACCGTCCTTTACAGTCGGTATAGCTTAAATAGTTTGTTTGTACATATGAACTTCTTAGAACTCTACATTGTAACTAATAAAGAATTATTTCTTTGAAGTCAAAAGTCAGTGTTTATTCAAAGAACCTAAAGGGTCAGATCTACAAGGAAAAACGATATAAAGTTAGGTACCTATATTTCTTGTACAGTTCTAGATTTGTATAAATAGCATGTGAGAAGGTTTTTTTAAACATAGATAAATTGCTGACAACATACACATCAAAAAGCATAGAGCAGAAAACTATAACTAATAGTAAGCAAATACGGTCTTATCGCTAGTAGCGACTTCTCCCAGGCAACTACAACTTCTACCTCAAACATACAAAAAATACTTGTTTTTAAACGACTTAAAAAAAACAGGGTCTCAGTTTGACCTGTACTGCAATTATCTCGCGTTTGGATAAACCGATTTTATTCTGGTTTTTAGAAAAGTACTTGTTAGACTTAGGAGAAGGTTTTAGGCATATTAACCGACCGAAAAATGGAGGTTCACACTTTAACGTCCGTTGAAGTCTTATCTCTTTTTAAAAAAGTTATTGAAAATAATCTAGCGACGTGTCACATTCGTTTTTCTTGTTTTAGAACATCCAAATAGACAACTCGTCACAAATGTTCGAGAAATGGCGGAAACTACCCTTTCCACTGGACTTTAAGATCTACGTGTTCAACGTTACGAACGCTGATGACGTCAACACTGGATCGAAGCCCAAACTGGCTGAAATCGGCCCTTATGTGTATAAGTAAGTAAACAAGCCGAGTGGTGCTGGCTTAGAAAAGCATCACCCCAATTCCACTAGTGGTTGTCGTAAAAAGCAACTAAGAGATCATCATCAAGGGAGTGGGCAGCAGTGCTCCCTGTGATTGCAACATCTTGCATTGTGCTCGCTAATCCGCCTGCCAAGCGTGGTGAGTATGACAATACGAGTACTTCAAATTTCAGGTCTATTAGTGGACTGTTTTGGCTGTGGGTGAATCTACCTACTTACTAGCTGCGATGAACGGTTGAGTCAGATGGTTCTCGTGTGGAGAAATGTCTCCACGCTTAGACAGGCATAGCGTTGAACGCCCTATGGCCAGATGGATCGATTGCGGTTGTCAGTAGATTTCAGAGGCCTGCTACTATTTAGAAGGCGGTTGAATAAACTTGACTCCAGAGTCCATCGGGACGTCCCACATAAAAAAAGGAAGAAGTGGCTGTCATTTAAATGGTTGCAGGTACAAACCATCCGGTCATCCGTGTGTCTAGAAGTGCTTTCAAATAAAGTGACATGTCTTTGACAGGCAATACCGTGAGAAGACCATCCTGGGTTACGGCCCCAACGACACCATCAGGTACATGCTGAAGAAGACCTACTACTTCGATGCCAACGCGTCTGATTTCCTCACCGAGGATGATGAAATCACTGTCATCAATTTCTCCTATATGGTAAGCATTTCACTATACTCTCTTCTCTTTTCTTTTCGTCCAACGACTTGATGAATAGTGTCAGAATTTTTCAACCGCCTTCTACACGTAGCAGGTTTCTGACATGGTTGTGTAACGACCGCCGTCTAAGTGATCATAGACAGCAACCGGGACCTACGGCTTAACGTGCCATCCGAAACACGGAACCGACTTACTTACGAACAATCGGGTGGTTCAGCCCACAATGTCCTAACCAGACTGGGAACAAATTCACAAATTAATAACTACTTCGTGAGTGACCCATCGAGAATCGAACCCGGAACCTTTTACGCTAAAGGCCGTCGTACTACCACTGCGCCACATCGGTCGTCACTATACTGTGGTGCGGCCTTGTCCTTCATGGTCGAACAGGGTCTCCGTCAGGCGCGTGCAACAGAGATCTACCGTGCGGTAGACTCCTGCAGCCAACCTGACTCCGCACGTCTCGACTCATCGTTCCTGTGGAGTCAGCCAGGGAGGCCGAGAGGGTGGCACAGGTCCTGGGCAACCCTGCATTTTCCATAATTGCGTCCCAGGCAATGCAGTGTCTGTGCTCTTTCCTCAGATATTGTTTGAATCGTCTGTCACGGACGTATAAGGCCAGTTATGACACTGTGGTCATGATATCGCTTCAATCAACAGCTTCAGCCTACGTCAGTCCACGGCTACTCCCAGGGTACGCCATAAAGGTTTCTCTTAGCTGAATCCTACGCTTAAGGCACAGTGGAGCGCTATATAGCGTAACCGTTACACGTGCGTCGGTCATACTATAAACTGAAGTTATTTGACAGGCGCATTCATTGATGCAAGCTTATGTGTTGAAACTACGTCAACGTCGGTTTTTAGTATGGGATATTTGAAATTTCCTTGCAACCGACAGACGCATGCGTAACGGATGCGCTAAGTAGCTAAAATGCGTTATATGTGAGAACGACATGAATTAGGTACACTTATGTGCTGCTGATGTACAAATAAGGTCGTGTGATATGGGTTGTTGTTTTATGGCGAATCTTATGTAAGATCATACCGCACTCTTAGTAAGACAACGACCGAATGCAAAATTGCAAACTTTTGGGAAACAGCAAAAATCTTTTTGGATTTTTGTAGCAAATAGTAAAATCACTATAAAATCATCACAAATAAAGATATCCAAAATCTATAAAAAGGTGTGTATACCTAAGAGTACCTTCTATTAGATTTAGTAAATCAAGTTAATGTTTGTTAGTCTATTATACGTATTTATATTTTTAGTTTTTTTCTTAAGTTTTGAGATCAGTCGTTGTCTTACTAAAATATTTTAAAAAATTGTGTCTGATCTACAAATAAGTCTATATCTTACTAAACTATTGAAGTGCAGAGGTGACCAATTTTTTTTTTCAGTCATTATATTACTTAAATTTAAGAAGAGAGTGTAAAACATTACTAAACGAGTCGTTATTTGACAAAAAATCACACATATTTAGAGGCTTATGTCAAAATTTAGTACCAGAAGATGCTGATGATTTAGAGTAAAGTGTTTTATAAATGGCAAAATAAATACTTATTATGATAACTAAAGATGTATGTATGATGTCGTGTAAATAAAAACCATTTTTTTTGTTTCTTTTTTTAATATTTGGACGTATTTTCGATGAAAGGTCTCAATCCACAAAATTGTCAAAAATGAGTTAGTGTAACCAAATAGGTTTATAGGGTCAGCTCTTTCATTCTGCAAAAAAGACTTACGATCGGACAAACCAAAGGCAGCGTTTTACATACAAAGTCGTTTCTCATTTATTCGGTTGCAGTGAAGGAGTTCAGCCAAAAAGACTCAAGCTGTCTGAGTCGTTTTAAATAAAACATTAATTGTAGAAACAGTGCAATTTTTTATTTTCTTAAAAACGACTCAACCAATTTAGGTCATTTCTCATAAATTGTATGTGGTCTATACAAGACGACATTTCATTTAGCTAAAAAGACCCAAACTGTCTAAGTCAGTTCTGATAAGTTCTACTTGAAGAAAACGGGAAAAAAATCCATTCATCTGAAATAACTTAAACTGTTTAATTCTTTTCTGATAAACTGGTTATAGTTCTACTAAGGCCATTTTCGTTTTATATGTATGGAATTTATTTAGTTTCTTGCTACAAATTTTATTAAAAAAAAAAACACATTAGTAACAGGTAAAAAAAAACATCTTTACTATAAAAAAAATATATCTTTGAAGCACATGAAGGCTTCAAGTACAAATTGGCTAATCACATCAGCCTATAGCAGTCCACTGCTGGACCTATGTCCAGGCCTATTTCTCCTCCAAGGTACACCACAAGGCACGACACGAGCTACCGCTTTCGCCATTCAGTCGCTACCAGCTTTTCTCTTTCAATGGTCCATCTGGCCGGAGGGCGTCCAACGGTATGCTTACCAGGGCGTAGCGTGTAAGATCTAGAAGAAGAAGTCTGGGTGATGTAACGTCACCCTGTTATACACCCTGCTGGGTGGGTCTTGTTTTCTGGTTTTGTACTTGGATGGACATCGTCGCCATTTTATATGGGTTTCACAGCACCTCTTAGTATCGCCAGTCGAGTTGGTATCGCTTACAGACTTGATGTCCATGCCTGCAGACTCGACCAGCCCAATTTTCTCGTAGTCCACAAAAGCCAAACACAGCGGTTAGTTATATTCTTTTGACCTATGTATGACCTGCCGTACAGTATGGATGTGGTTAACAATGTTGAAGCCTTTACGAAACCCTACCTGCTCCGGAGGCTGAAAGACGTCAACTCTTGATGTCAGACGATTCGTTACGACTCTCGAGAAAGCTTATAGACATGGCGCATGCAGCAGTGTGATCGGCATATAGTTTCTGAGAAGCGTTCTATCTCCTTTTTTTAAAAACAAAGCCACGACATCACTGCTCCACGCCTTCCGGGTTGTCCCATTGGCTATCACGTGAGTTGGATAGCCTTTTCAGCTCCGCAAGGGCCAGTTTCCCACTAGCCTTTAGCAGCTCAGAGTCCACCCTTTCTTCCCCGGGAGCCTTTTTAGTTTGGGGCAAATTGGAGCAGACAAATGACCTCACCATGCGGCACACTCCAGCTTGAAGTTGATATTTATGGTGCCTCTTACAAGTCGGTGATCGCTTGTTATTAAGAAGATGACAGAGACATCCATATTATAAATATGTGTCTTTTAATCGTCATGATGAATAAAAAGCACAAATGTCAATCTTGTTCTTCGTCTTACCGTCAGAGCTCTTTCAGATCCACTGCTTGGAGTTGGGGCTTTTTCTGAAAAAAGGTGTTCATACAGACAAAACAGCCCTTGTCTGCTGAGGAAGTTGACCAGCATCTGGCCTCTCTGGTTTCAGTTCCCGTAGCCATGTCCCTAACATGATTCACTGCCCTGTCCCATTTTGGCGTCGAAGTCCCCCATGACAACCGTTAGTGGGTTTCACTCGGTCGGTACGTAGCCTTCGACACGCCGTCTTATAGGGCCTCCACTTCTTCGTCTAAGATGTTCGAACTCAGTGCATATACATGTACAACCTTGACAGAGTGTCTCTCGGCCAATTTCAGTACGAGGTAAGGTAAGCTACCCTGGTCAAGACGCAGCACATCTCCTTCACGTTGTTAGTGTTGTCAGAAAGTACTTTGTTGACGAGGAATCCTATCCTACCCTAACCCCCATAAACAAATTGGTTCTGTTTCAACTATCATCAAATCATTTTATTGCAGTCCACTGAACTGACTGTGCCCGCTGAACGTAGACCTCCCCCAGGGTACAAACTCCTGCTTTCGCTATCCAGTCGCTACCAACTGCTTTCTTTCAGTCATAGGTCCAGATGGACGGAGGGCGTCCAACTATACGCTTGCCAAGGCGTGATCTCCACTTGGGAACCCGCATACTCCACCGGCCGTCGGTTCTGACAACAACAGATGTGACCAGCTGACAGCCATTTCAGTTTGCAACTCTTTCGGACTATATCCATTACTTTGGTCTTTTTGCGGATAGTCTCATTCCGAACCGCCTGTCCATTAGCGAGATCATTACTCATTTATTGTTTGGGGTAGTAATATGTTGCTTAAGATAACTACCTATAAAATACACTATACTCATCACCAATGATTTTATAGGTAATGCGGAGAATTCGATTGAGCACATACCTGGCTAGTGACCACAAGCGTATAGATTTCTTGTGACTTATCTAAAATAGCTTGATCCAAATTAAAAAAAAATACAATGACTTATTTCATAATACTATGACACAAGTTAACTAGAATTTTATAAAATATAGACCTACATATAAATGAGCCATCATTATTTTAATTTATTCAATGTAACATAGACCGAATTTGACTTCCAACACAGTTAATGTCAGATTTTCAAAAGAACATAGACTTAACTTTAACACTGTGAATGAGTCTGTACACAATGTAAGTAAAAGAACGACTGAATACAAAATCAGTCAACTTAATCACAAACAGTTTTTGTAAGACAACGACGTATTTCAAAATCGGTCGTTCTCTTACTTAAGTATGTTCAATAAACTTATCCAAAGTCTAAGTGAAACAACGACGTATTCCGAAATCGGGCGATGTTCGACACGACCTCCGCTTGCGGTGGCCGGCGCAAGACTAAATCGGTCGTTGTCAGACGAATGAAGCAGGGGCGCGGGGATAGTAAGATAAAGACTCCTCTATTTTCTACCTTACTGTTAAGGGAAAAAGGTTGATTTTCTTTACACTACGTTATGAGACATGCTCTTTGCTGTCAATTTTTGCACTTAACTCAGTTTCGCCAATTTTTGATTTCGGTCGTTGTCTTATTAAGAGTGCGAACCTATTCATTATCAAGTTCGGTTGATGCTAATTTTATTCCAATAACGTTCGGCACACGCTGTCGCAAAATAGGTACTTATTTTAAACTTTTTTTATCGCAGAATAAAAACACTACTTGAAACTTTTTATCGCCCTCATTTTGTGTTATCTGTCGTAGTTAATCTGACGCGGGTAACACGAGAAATCTATTTCCTGTTTAATCGAGTTTCCATAGATATAAGTTCATGACATGAAGTAGGTATACTTGTGGGTACATTGGACAGGGTTTTTCGTTAGATAAAAAAGATGGTCTAGCTGCACTCGACTAGATACCACAGGCATGGCTTGGCAATGCCACAAGTCAATGCGGCAATAAAAGGCAAAATATGCGTGGTTTTATACCACAGACAACCAGCTGTCTGTGTCTGTGTTTCATACTCAGTTTCATACAAAATCAAATAACCCGGCATTTGAAGTATGCCCCTTGGTTCATATTAAAGTGACTACTTGAAGAACACAGGTAAAATAATTGGGTTATACACGTAATTGCCGTATTTTTTTTATGGTGTCTTTATTTTAGACTGTGCGAAATCTAGTCGAGCGTAGAGACCATGAGAGAGACTATCGTATCATCTAAGCATTTTACATTAACGCATTACAACAGCAGTACTGGTGTAATACAATATTGTTTGTCGGTGGTTTCGAAATCCTAAAACCATGGATACCATTGATAAGTTTCTCAAACTGTTGCGAACTTTTATTATTGCTAGGAAAATTTAGAATGCGACTGAAAAGATCCATAGAGTTTATTATCGACGTAGAGTCGGCCTGATGAACAAGTTTCAAGGACCTATTTAGATATTTCAGTCTAGAAACTTTTAAGAGGTTTGCCTAACAAAGCTCTTTGTTTAATGTATGCTAATGTATTTGGGTGACGGCCCGTACCCCCCCTTATGGATTTTACAAATAGAAATCGGCCCCAAGTGCCCGGCGGCCCCGGTGGCCGGGCAGATTCAGGCGAAAATCGACCCGGCTCCGAGACCAGGGGTGCTAGGAATCCCCGGGCGGCGTGGATCCCTCGCCGAACGACCTTGGCCCTGGCAACATATAACGCGTGCACACTGCGGACGGAAGAGAAGTTAGTGGAACTCGAGGAAGAACTGAGCAGGTTACGGTGGGACATAGTGGGACTGTCCGAAGTCCGAAGAGAGGGGGAGGACACGATAGCCCTGAAGTCAGGTAACCTGCTCTACTTCCGGGAGGGCGACCATGTGTCCCAAGGTGGTGTCGGGTTCATCGTCCACAAGTCCCTCGTGAACAACGTAGTACAGGTCGGGAGTATTTCAAATAGGGTGGCATTCCTTATACTCAGAATAACTAAACGTTATTCGCTGAAGGTCATACAGGCATACGCCCCAACTTCGAAGTACCCCGACGAGGACGTGGAGGCAATGTATGAGGACATATCCAAAGCCATACATACCTCCAGGACTCATTACACGGTGGTCATGGGGGATTTCAACGCTAAGCTGGGCAATCGTTGCGGTGACGAACTGAGAGTTGGGCCATTTGGTATTGGGGTGAGGAACAGCCGAGGTCAAATGCTGGTCGACTTCATGGAGAAGGAGGGACTCTTTATGATGAACTCGTTCTTCAGGAAACGGCCGCATCGAAAATGGACCTGGAAGAGCCCCGACGGTGTTACCAAAAATGAGATAGACTTCATCATGACAGACAAAAAACGGATATTCAACGATGTCTCTGTGATCAATTCGTTCAAAACGGGTAGCGATCACCGAATGGTAAGAGGCACGTTGAATCTTAATGTAAAAGCCGAGAGATCACGTCTGATGAAGTCTACGCTCCGACCAGCACCTGCCCAAATCCAAAACCCTGAGAGCTTTCAGCTCCACCTGCAAAACCGCTTCGATTGCCTGGGTGAGTGTATCGACGTGGACGACTATAACGACAGGGTCGTGGAAGCTGTCCTTACGGTTGGCTCTAAGTTCTTCAAACCCAATCGTACGAACAGAACCAAAAAAATCTCAGACCATACTTCGAGGCTCATGGAGGAACGACGCGAGATGATTCTGCAGTCGTCGGAGGATACTTCCCAATATCGGCAGCTCAATAGGCAGATCTCTAAGTCTTTGACCCGCGACATACGCCAATTTAATACTGACCGTATTAAAGAGGCAATTGAGCGCAACAAAGGCACCAAGGTGTTTGCTGGAGATCTGTCGATAGGCCAGAGCCAACTAGCGAAGCTAAAGACCGACGATGGCAGAATCGTATCGTCCAAGCCCGAGCTATTGGAAGAGGTCGAGAAGTTCTACGGACAGTTATACGCGACAACATGCACACCTGTCAATAATCGGGTCGCAGATCCAAGAGCTCGATTAACCCGGCACTACACAGAAGACATCCCGGACGTCAGCTTGTACGAGATTAGTATGGCTCTGAAACAGCTAAAAAACAGCAAGGCGCCGGGTGCTGATGGAGTTACGGCAGAGCTTCTGAAAGCCGGTGGTAAACCGATACTTAAAGCAC
Organism: Keiferia lycopersicella; assembly: GCA_029255805.1. Taxonomy (NCBI): domain Eukaryota; kingdom Metazoa; phylum Arthropoda; class Insecta; order Lepidoptera; family Gelechiidae; genus Keiferia; species Keiferia lycopersicella. The sequence goes on from JARACZ010000018.1 coordinate 3,851,664, forward strand.
TGCAGAAATTGTTTAACTCTGTCATACTCGAGGGCAAAACGCCACAGGCATGGCACAGAGGCGTGGTGATGCTGTTCTTCAAAAAGGGCGATAAGTCTTTGCTGAAGAACTACAGACCCATCACGCTTCTGAGCCATGTCTACAAGCTGTTCTCAAGAGTCATAACGAATCGTCTCGCACGCAGGCTCGACGACTTCCAGCCTCCCGAACAAGCCGGCTTCCGAAAAGGCTTTAGCACCGTGGATCACATTCATACGCTGAGGCAAGTTATACAGAAGACTGAAGAGTATAACCAACCACTCTGCCTCGCGTTTGTGGACTACGAAAAAGCCTTCGATTCGATCGAAACATGGGCCGTACTTCAGTCTCTTCAGCGGTGCCAAGCTGACTATCGGTATATCGAAGTGTTGAAGTCCTTGTACGAAAGCGCCACCATGTCAGTTCGACTTCAGGACCAGGACTCGAAACCTATCCAGTTGCAGCGAGGAGTGAGACAGGGAGATGTAATATCACCGAAACTGTTCACAGCAGCACTGGAAGACGTCTTCAAGCTTTTGGACTGGAGAGGACTTGGCATCAACATCAACGGCGAGTATCTGACTCACCTTCGTTTTGCCGACGATATCGTGGTCATGGCGGAAACCCTGGAGAACCTCGGTACAATGCTCGATGACCTCAATAGAGCCTCCCAACAAGTGGGTCTAAAAATGAACATGGACAAGACCAAGGTTATGTCAAACTCTCTTGTTGCACCCATTACTCTGACAGTTGGGGGCTCTACTCTGGAAGTTGTCGACGAGTATGTCTACCTGGGACAAATAGTCCAGCTGGGTAGGTCCAACTTTCAGAAAGAGGTCAATCGTCGAATCCAACTCGGCTGGGCAGCGTTCGGGAAGCTACGTAACATCTTCTCTTCTCAACAACTACCGCAGTGCCTCAAGACAAAAGTCTGGGATCAGTGCGTGTTGCCAGTGATGACTTACGGAGTTGAGACGTGGCCGCTAACAATGGGCCTCATAAGAAGGCTCAAGGTCACTCAAAGGGCAATGGAAAGGGCTATGCTCGGAGTTTCTCTCCGCGATCGAATCAGAAATGAGGAAATCCGGAGAAGAACCAAAGCCACCGACATAGCTCGAAGGATTGCGCAACTCAAGTGGCAGTGGGCGGGGCATATTGCTCGTAGGACCGATGGCCGCTGGGGCCGGAAAGTTCTCGAGTGGCGGCCACGGACCGGTAGACGCAGCGTAGGTAGGCCTCCCACAAGGTGGACCGACGATCTGGTGAAGGTCGCGGGAAGCCGCTGGATGCGGGTGGCGCTGGACCGATCATCGTGGAGATCCTTGGGGGAGGCCTATGTCCTGCAGTGGACGTCTATCGGCTGAGACGACGTATTTGCTTTAGTAACCTAATTAATGATTTATGTTGAAAAGAGTTGTTTATCATTTTGCTTTTTCGCAACTTTCGGCAAAGAAAAGTTACAAATGTAAATATGGAATACTAAAAAAATAGTACATGAGTGCATGAAATCCCAACACAACAATACACTAACACCCAGGTAGCACAGACTTGCTGCACAAGCGCTTAATTGAAGCTGGCATGAAAGTAAAAAGTTGTACGGGGTGTAGGGAACGGTGCAACGAAAACTGTGCAAGCGCTATCAGACCATGAAACTGAACAACCTTTTCTGGGGGGGCAATGTTGGGAAAACAAAAATTTTTTTCCAGTTCCCATACAGAGTCACTCAGCTGATCGGGAATGTTATATGGAGCGTCGAAATAATTTTTACATTTCCCAACATAGCCCCCATAGAAAAAGTTGTTCACTTTCATGGTCTGATTAAGCCTGCAAAGTTTTCGTTACACCGTCTCTGACAGCCTGTATAATGGTGTACAGATTGCCCTTTATAAGGCTGAAATAGCGCTGTTTCAGCCCACAATGGCCCCAAATTAACTAGCCTTTGGTATTATAATGGCTGGATAGAAGCTGGGATCAGGCATAACCTATATTGATCAAAATTTATGTCATTCCTTTGAAAAAACGTATTTAAAAGCGAAGAGAAGGTTCTGTATTAAAATTATTATTTTCCCTTTTCATTTTACACTAATGAACATCGAATCGTAAGTACTTGTAAATTGCAAATTCTAGTTGTACAAAACGACCCTCTGTAACACGTAAGGCGGATCGCACACTTAAGGCACGACGGAGCGCGTAAATATCGCAGTAGTATATCAGATGCATACTAGAAACGTCACTCCCCAAACTAAAACCGCACTCGACGGATGACGCTGCGATAGCGCTGCGACGGCAGCGGTTGAGCGGTTTTAGTATGGGGATTGACATTTCTAGTATGGATCAGAAAGACCGCTACGATATTTTAGCGCTACGACGTGCGTTAAATGTGCGATCCGCCTATTTTCACTAAAGTACACGAGAACAATAGGATTCTAACATAGATTCTAGGGATTCTAGAGCAGAAGCACAAATCCTTTGTGTCGGTGCAGATTTCCGCTTGAAAGATTTTACTTTTGTTTAGCAAAACACTTAGCAGTTTAAATAAGTTTTCAACTTACAAGGCACGAGGCAAAAGCTTTAAGCTGCATGTCCACAGTTGACTTAAGTGTTAAAGTGTGAATAGCATCACCCCACATCCTTCCCGCGAGTGTCGTAAGAGGCGACTAAGGGACTCGAGAGTATTGGTGTATTACATTTTTTAGGCGAGAGGCTGACAACCTGCCACTTTAGTGATACTCATGTTTTCTGAAACAACCTTGAAAAACAATCCTCGAAAATGTCAGAGGTGGCGATGGCGACCGTGTTCTTACGGCCGTTAACGCTCTACCTACCCTGCAAGGGATAAAGGCGTGATATATGTATGTATGTATGTTTGTCCACAATTCCGCATCAGTTTTTGCTAAGCACATTCATTATATTCTGCAGCACTATCTATAGAATGAAAGAGATGGGTCCACACTCTACAGCCGACGAGATGTTCGTATTTCAGCGCGTTTTTTTTTCATCATTTAATAGGATTTACGTATTTAATATGGTAAATGAAGGCCCAGACCAGACATATTATTATAGAAGAGGGAGGCATTTTATCTATTAGAGGATTTTACTTTTGTTTCCTCAAAAATGTCAGACGTGGCGATAGCGATCGTATTCTTACGGCTGTTAACGCTCTGCTTACCCCGCAAGGGATAAAAGCGTTATATATGTATGTATGTACTTTTGTTTGGCTAGATAACATTAGATAAAGTGGCGGATCGCATACTTGACGCACGACGGTGCGCAAAAATAACGCAGCGGTCTGTCAGATCCATGCTAGAAACGTCACTCCCCATACTAAAACCGCACTCGACGGATGACACTGCGACAATGCTGCGTCGACAGCGTGTGCGATCCGCCGTTGGATATATACGTAAATACCTTGAAGTGAAGACGCGACTTTAGATTACACAAGAAGAAAGCAATACATTTTCTTGCTGTCTTAAACGTCCCAAGTGTTTCTTATATCTCTTGGGGCTAAGTGTTTCTTATATCTCTTGGGGCTAAATTCCATCGCAATACCAAGGCTGCTCTTGTAGATTATTTGAAACTGCAATTTATTTTATTGCTATTGTTGAAAATAAAATAGGACTTGGCTTTAGGATTATTTATATATTTTGTGATTAAGAAATTTTGCACACGAGCACGACATAAACATGACTTGACACATAATAAAAAAGACTATGGAATAACAATAAGGTTGGCGTCCATACAAACTCCAACATGCCCCCTTGGACGCAAACCCATAGTTTCTGCAAAGGCCTCATGCTTCTTAGGAGGCAGGCCCTTGGTTAAGGCATCTGCGACCATATTATTCTTACTAAATCGCACTGTTGGCCTTCTAGAAAACCATCTTGAACTTTTACGGTCGTCAGGGTCACTATTCTTCAAATTATTGTTTTCCAGCCCATTACCAGTCTTCATAACAGTTAAGTAGTTTACTTACTGTTCTTCCTTATCTCTTTCTGTTTTAACGAGGTTAAAGTCATTTTTCTTTCTTTCCTTTTTAGTTTTCCTGTTCTTCCTTTTTGATTTCGTTTCTTTTTCAACTTCTATATTATGCTCCATTACAGATTTGCATAACGGTTCTAAACTTGATCTACCCAACATCGGTAGTATTTTCTTATTCTCAGGTGACTGAAGTACTTTCTTTGTTTCATATTTTACTGTCATGACACAGACCTCGGTTTTGGTTACTAACCGATAAACACCACCAACAAGCTCTGCTTCGGCCACTTTTTTCTTTTTTGTATTCAGAAGGTGGCAACCAGTTGGATGAAAGTCCACCCAACTCTTATTTTTAAAGATTGTACTCACGGACAATAAATTTGTGGACAGTAGTGGCACATACAGTACGTCTTTTATTTTTATGTTCGCATATTCTCCATTTCCAGCAGGCACACGAATGGTGACATTTCCACAACATTCCACATTCAGTCTTTTGTCGTCACCTATGCGAACAGTGTTCACCGGAGGTGCGACTTCATTCTCGAGCCAGTCCCGGTGCATTGTCATATGCATGGTGGCCCCCGAATCTACGTACCAATTCTCTGAATCATTAATTTGTGCTGCTGAAAACGCTGCCACATACCCCTTGTCTTTGTCACCTTCTTTCTTATCCTTACGGTACCAGCAATACTTGCTCAGGTGCCCATACTTGTTGCATGTAAAACACCGGCCCAGGGGCCAGGGCCCTTAGAGGTAGTCGGTTGCTGGTAGTTATTTTTCTTATTATGGGGAGTGCTCTTAGATTTTGTAAAGAAAGCAGCGGTTGAAGTGTCAGATTTATTTACCTCTTGAAGTAACTTAGTCTTTATCAGATCTGCACTAATCGTAACCCCTGAACTTTCAATCCCCATAATCATGGGCCTGTATTCGTCCGGCAGGCCGGCTAGCATCAGTGTCCCGAGCCATTCGTCGTTCACATCAAACTTTATATTTCTCAGTTTGTGTGCTGCCGACATAATCTTGTTTACGTATTCTTCTATGCTCGTGCAGGTTTCTAGAGTCGTATTAATCAAATCTTTCAATAATCCTACTTTTCTCAATAGCCCGGAGTCTTCAAACGCTTTATTTAAATTTTCCCATACCTCATGAGACGATTTCGCATCTTGCACGTGAATGTATAGCTGTGGATCGATCATGAGAATCAGTTTGGCCTTCGCCTTTACGTCCTTTTTGGCGTCCTCGGCCGACAGCTTAGAATCTTTCGTGGTATCTTCGGACGCACCGGCTACAATCGACCACAACTCTTCGTGCTGCAAATAAGCCTCCATCGCAAATTTCCAAGAAGTAAAATTTTCCCTTCCCGTTAATTTCGGGATCGAAAACATGTTAGTTCCCATTTTAAACGGTTCCGATAACTGAAAGAGAGAACCTAAGCCCTACAAATTTAGTTTTACTGAGACCGAAAAAAAAAAATTAGGTTATGAAAATTTTACTTTGAAACTTATTTTTGGAAAATTTATTTATTTATTGTTCAGGTATGGCTGGGCCCATAACCTGTTGAAAATAAAATAGGACTTGGCTTTAGGATTATTTATATATTTTGTGATTAAGAAATTTTGCACACGAGCACGACATAAACATGACTTGACACATAATAAAAAAGACTATGGAATAACAATAAGGTTGGCGTCCATACAAACTCCAACAGCTATCAATATTGAATCGTTTAAACCTAGACTGAAACTTAGAATTTCTCAATAATTAGGTAATTCTTTACAAAGGCCAAAAGGCAGGTTTGAACGCGTAGACCTAAGATTTAGTATTATAAGTTATGAGAATTCAACCTTATGGTCCGAAAGTGTAATTTTGAAATTGGTTACTTTAGTTTAAGGATTTTTAGACATTTTGACTTGACAATGAGTACAGCATGCATAGCTTACAGAAACAAGATTTGATTTGGATTAGTAAGTTTTTGACTGGCCGTCACTCATCGAAACCCATGATGTGCATCATCACTAAATCAGTGTCTGAGACAAGCTCCTCTCGGGTGAAGTTTCCTCTCCACAGACTTCGTTGCCTGGCGTATGGAAAACACAGGGTTGCCCAGCACCTGCGCCACCCTCTCTTCTGACTGACTCCACAAGAACGACGAGTTGATAGGTGATGTGTGTATGTATATACGTATGTATGTTTCTATGCTAACAGTTGATCCTTTCTTTCCTCAGGCAGCGATTCTGTCAGTGAACGATATCCTCCCCTCCATGGTGGGGATGGTGAACGAGGCTCTTGGGGAATTTTTCAGCAACCTGACAGACCCGTTCCTCCGGGTCAAGGTCAAGGACCTCTTCTTCGATGGCATATACCTGAACTGCGTTGGTGAAAATTCTGCTCTAGGTGAGTGGACACATCATATTCTCCATCCTTTGCCTAATCCTTCAGCAGGTCTTCCTACTGACATTTTTGCTCCTCCCTGTGCGTCTAGTTTCGTCCACCGATCGAACTGTTTCTGCCCAAGTGCCGTGCCATGGGTAGGGTAAGTATTTAACTATTAGTTGTTCCGCAAAAACGAAGAAGAATTAGGCAATTATGCTTGCCCATAGTAGTCACCCGCAGATACTCCAGTTTACCCGTGATTATAACGCTTGCAAAAGTTTCGAAATATCGGGAACTCAATAAAATCAATTCGTCGGTAAGAACCCAATAAGGTCTTAAGTCACTTAGGTTCTTACCCTATACAGGATGTTAGGAAAATTACTGAGTTACTTTCAAGCGATGACCTAATTATGAAACTGAACAACTTTCCACGAGGAACGTAGATCGAAATATATGGAAAAAAAATTTGACCTTGCACACAACTTGACTCGATGGTGGGCCGGTACTTGGTACATTTTGTATCAGAGGTCAAAAAATTATTTCCATATTTCGACCTATGTTCCTTGGGGAAAGTTGTTAAGTTTCATGTGGTGATTCATCCTTTGAAAAAAACTCAGAGTTTTTCCTAACATCCAGTATGAGCTACCGAGAGTCTGCAATGCAATAGACACTTACCTACAGATTTTTAATTATTCATGAATAGAAAACCATTGTTCTTATCTTATCTCATTCTAGCAAAGTGCACTAATAAAAAATGTATAAAGCATTAAAGTACCTATCCCGTATTTTCCGGCGAAACACACCCAATCCTTCATTATAATGGAAATCCTTCATAATCCATTGCCTTGCCTACCTAAAAATAACTTACAAATACAGGTTGATACCCTTATAAACAGTCGGTGAAATTGTAAGTATTAAGTAGGTATTTTCTAATAATAACTATTTTCTTAAATGCTTGACGCTGAAAATAGGATTTCCGTCATTTTTTTTTCTCCTTATTCCAATTCATAAATGTTTTACACAGAATAAAAGTCGTGGGTTTGAGAAAATCACTTGTACCTAGAAATATTTTTCAAAAAGATGTCGTCTTGTAGCCTTTTTGTAGTCTGATCTGATACTTATGATAAATACCTATGTATTATTTAACGAACAAGAACGACTCCTTATGTGAAGAACTACGACTTACTTGTTTTAAAATTGGTTGACAGCCTTCCTTCCCTTTTTTTTTCTTTTTTTAAAGCAAGTAAGTCGTGGTTCTTGACATAATACCTACGTACCTTGTTTTCAGGTCTAGTATGTGGGAAGATAAAGTCGGAGCCACCTCCCACTATGAGACCTTCAGAAGATGGTAACGGTTTCTACTTTTCCATGTTTGGACATGTAAGTACCATTTTATTACTTTCATATTCATATTCTTTTTTGGGTCGGGGTTGGGGAGGGTCTGGCAGCACAGCGCCCCAAATGGTTACGAGGCAAGTCCGCGAGTTTGAAGAACAGCGTAAAGCAGACGTCGACGCTAAGCGCGATGAGTTAAAGGCCCGTCCACCCATCGCCATTAACTATAATTATGGAAATGGTAAACTCACGTCTCCACACAGTGCACGGGAGTTTACTGCCAAAATTGGCTACAATAGCCACCTTCGGGCGCATCAGCGCCGATCTGATTAGGATTCGAAGTGGTCGCCATGGCCGAAATCGCTCGGAGAGATCATTCATATTCTTTATTGCGAATTATATTCACCCTATCCAGGATTATTGTATAAAAACGGATCCCGTGATCCTGGAATTTTCCAAGGAAAATCCAGGGATCGTATCTTCTGGATTCAATTCACTAAGAAGGAAGTTCATAAGGGCACTGACATTTCTACTGGCGTGACCCTTTACGGAGCTTATTGGTCGCCCGCAGAATTTATTATAGGCCAGCTTTGAGGCCATTGTCCGGGGAAACCGCTAAGAGGTTTAATTCAGATCACCCCAGACTCTTACGCGGATCGTACACTTGACGCACGACGGAGCGCAAGAATATCGCAGCGGTCTGTCAGATCCATTCACTCCCCACACTAAAACGGCACTCGACGTACGAGACTGCGATAGCGCTGCGTCGACAGCGGTTGAGCGGTTTAAGTGGGGATTGACATTTCTAGTGTGGATCTGACAGGCCGCTGCGATGTTCTTGCGCTACGTCGTGCGTCAAGTGTGCGATCCGCCTTAGCATTTTATTAACATTATAAATAAAACCTACATTCTTTTTCAAGGACCGTCCTCGCCTCGAGAAATACGTTCCATTTCTAGTCTACCGAATTAGATTATAAGCCCTGTATAAACAAACCCTTGAACTTCTGCTGTAATCAACATTTTGGACACGAATCATATGTGACCTTAGTTCCTACATAAATAAGTTACGAAGCATATTTATAAGAACTATTTTATGACCCAAAAATTTGCTCGTCGTAAGTTTACTATCTAATTTACGTAAGTTTACTGTCTTTGAGAGTGAGTACCTATCAATACCTACAGGGTGTAAAAAAATATGCTGCAAACAATTTAAGGGGTGAACCAGCCCATGAAACTGAACAACTTTCCCCAAGGAACATAAAGCCGAACACTGAAACAAAAAGTTGGACATCCCATACAAAATTACCGTCCCACCAAGTCAACTTATATGGGAGGTCCAGATATTTTTCTCATACTTCGACCTATGTTTCTTGGGGAAAGTTTTTCAATTTCATGAACTAATTTAGCCTGTAAAATATTCGCAGCAATTTTTTTTACACCTTATACTTGCTTTGTTTACATAAGTGTATCTTTAACATTTGCATTTTTACTTTATTGGGACTTATCGTACTCACAGTGCTATATTATTATCATAAAATGTTGTACTATTACGCTATATTATTCAAGAGGTCGAGAAATTGACGAAGACCAACCGGTGCCTCGATAGCTCAGTGGTAGAGCAGTACCCCACGCCGCCCAGATTCGATTCCCGGTCAACGCTTGTAAATTTTTCGATTCATTATTTTCAGTTATTTGCATTTTCTTCGAAACTTGTGATGAAAAAACACTTGGCGGAAAAAAAACCTACTTCAAGGCACAATTTGGCCTAAGGGCTTTTACCACTACTTAATATTACGTAATTCGTTTTTGTACTAGGTTGGTTGTAGATTAGTAGGTAACAGGTATGTACTTACGTACCTATTAAATGGAAATTGATCGAGTTGTCCAGTCACGGTTAAAAACAAGGATCTGTCAAGAACCTCGCTGGGAAATACCTATTACGTAGTTTCTGACGGATCGCACACTTGACGCACGACGGAGCGCTAAAGTATCGCAGCGGTCTGTTAGATCCATACTAGAATCGTGACTCCCCATACTAAAACCGCACTCGACGGCCGATACTTCGATATCGCTGCGTCGACAGCGGTTGAGCGGTTTTAGTATGCGGATTGACATAGAAGGGATCTGACAAACCGCTACGATGTTTAAGCGCTCCGTCGTGCGTCAAGTGTGCAATCCGCCTAAGTTACTTGTTTTATAAACAAGTTGTATTTACTTTATTACATACGTACGTACGTACCTTAGTAGGTAGGTACCTATCTATAAATGATCATATTAAATACGTTTGCTTGCTTACTATAGAGCTATAAATAAGTTTTAGAGAGAAAATAAAACTCTGGTATCATGTTTTTGTATTATGTAAACACAAATCAATAGAAACACGGATCCGTTAGTTATTTTTATAATAGTAAAGTTAAATGTTCTCTGTAGCACATACATGTTAAAGTTTTATAAATCTATAAATAGAGTTTATTCATAGTTATGAGTTACAAAGCTTCTAAAAACGCCATTAAAAACAAATTTACCTCCTAAACTTCTAGAACTTTTCCTAGGACGGTCAATATGGTTACATTTAAGGCTGCCTTTTACTCATAATAGTGAACAACTTTCAACTCGTCACCTGGTTCATTATGTATAAGAGGTCCACATTTATTTTCATACTAGCGGCTCACCACTCATTTTCCCATGGGAATAAGATGTTTTCCGGGCAAGTATTGTAAATTCATACCTTTCTTTTGGACCATTTTATCTAAAATTGCATCAAAATCCGTTGTGTAGTTTTAATGATTTAAGCATACATACATACAGATGCAAAAAGCAACATTGATTTATACTATCCATACTAATATTATAAATTCGAAAGTAACTCTGTCTGTCTGCTACGCTTTCACGGCCAAACCACTGAACCGATCATCATGAAATTTCACACAGAGATTAGTAAGATACCGAGAACGGACATAGGCTACTTTTTGTCACCACTCGAGGGTCTGAAGTACCTTCAGTAGACAACCAGGTACACCACCAGGAGCCCGTCGAAACTATAGGAGATACGGACATGGCACCAAGCAATAAATTTTTAGCTTGATGGGTAGCTTATTGTGGCATATAGACTTTGATGGTTTGGAGTACCTGATGTAGACCATCAGGTGCACAACCAGGAGCCCACCTAAACTACGAGATACATATATAGCACGAAAGCAAAAGTTGTTCTGCTTGATGGGTAGTTTCTGCTGTAATATAGACTTCGAAGGTTTGTTGTTCCTGACGTAGACCACAAGGAGCACTAACAGGAGCCCAGATTAGCATATGGGTGAAAATTTGAAAACGGTTCTTCAGGTCCCTTTCCTGGCAAATTTGAAATTTTAGTTTTATGGTTATTTTATCATTGCATAATAATAAAGGCCTATTGAAAAGGTTATTTACGAAAAAACACTTAAATCGAACCACAGGTTTCGTCAAAATTCAATTTTGAAATTTGAGGTGCCAGTCAACGGGACATTTTGCGCCAGTCAAGGGACAAAGTAATTATTTTAGCAAAATCCACACTAATATTATAAATGCGAAAGTAACTCTGTCTGTCTGTCTGTCTGTTACCTTTTCACGCCTAAACCACCCAACCGATTTTGCTGAAATTTGGTATGTAGATAGTTTGCATTCATGAAAAGGACATAGGCATATTATTTTTTGGAAATTCAACCCCTAAAAGGGTTAAAAGGGGTGGCAAAGTTTGTATGAGAAAAATATTTTTATTGCATATTTTTGCATGAAACTTTAAATTAATGCTTTTTAGTACAAATGATGAAACACGTATTTCAGGGTTTTTCGAAATTCACCCCCATTGGGGGTTAAAGAGGGTGGCTAAGTTTGTATGGGAAATTCAATTCTATTGAAATATTTGGCGTGACACTGAAATAATGCTCTGCAATACAAATTATGAGATACATATCTAAGCGTTTTTTGAATACTAGAGGTACACCGGCAGATGAAATAAACGCATGTTTGAAGGCCTCTACGCTATGGGCGCATGTGCAAAAATTTAGTCTGACTACAAATATGAGAGTACAACTGCACAACGATTCACAATCGGGGCTGTATGCGGCCACTTGGGGAAAAACATCGTTAAAGGAACAATTATGACTGGAACGGCAAAAGGAGAAAATGTTCTGATTCCACGTATTTCCCATTACTCCAACAGACTTGCCGTTCCAGTTTAAAAGAGTGCAGTTCCCTTTAAAACCCGCCTTTGCAATGGCTATAAATAAAAGTCAAGGGCAGACACTGAAGGTAGCAGGTGTGCACTTAAAGAAAAACTGCTTTTCCCATGGGCAATTGTATGTGGCGTGTTCCCGTGTATCTAGCCCCCAAAACCTGTACATATTGTCAAAAGACGGTAAAACAAAAAACGTAGTCTATAGAAACGTATTGTAATAAAATATCGCGTCTATAAACATATATTTCAACAGTATACACGTCCTTAGTAAAAAATGACGCGGACGAAGTCGCGGGTAACAGCTAGTGTAGTAATAATTTCTAACAAATGTCCTAACGAAAGTTGTTCAGTTTTATGAGTAGAACACAATTTTTTGAAATTTGTACCTAATTAAATAAATGTTGCCCCAAATATTTTCAAATCGATCAACATAATAGTTGCCACCAATATGAAAACCGGTTCAACTGTTTTTCACGCATGAAATACTTATATTTCCAGTTAAACAGAACAGATTCCGGTCCGTACGAGATGGTTCGAGGCCGAGACAACATCTACGAGTTGGGCCACGTCGTATCTTACGCGAACCGTACCAAGATGACAGCCTGGGGCAACCAGTACTGCAACCAGCTGAACGGCTCTGACTCCTCAATCTTTCCACCGATAGACGAGAGCAACGTTCCGCAAAGGATCTACACCTTCGAGCCGGATATCTGCAGGTGAGAGATTCATTCATTCACTAATTCACTATTCCATCCTTGAACCAATCCAATTATCCATTCATCCACCAATCCCCTAATCTGGAATACCCTTCACAATAATAGTCTTACCTACTCATTGACCACAGACCAAAGAAGTCATCTAGCCACCGCCCCCTAACGAATGTCATTTATGCTATGTGTCATTGACCAACTTACCTTATTTACTTTATATACTCACCCTTACTTAATTCAATTTGGATTTAAAGTTGTATGAAACTAAGTGCAATTCATAAACAAGTATCAATGGATCTTAATATTAGTTAATAATTCTAGTTTATCATCCATGTAAAACTATAAACTAGCATTTTCCAATTTTCATAAATCACCTCTATACCTCGGTTTTTCAAGCGACTTAGTTGTAAATATTAAGGTACGTCGATTCTAATAGGCTACATTGGCCATTATAAATTAAGTGTACCCATAAAATAGACAGGTTTACAAACGATTCACTTGTGGCACCTGCGTCGTTTTTGCCCAACAGACTCAGAAAGAGGGTTATATTTTTCGAGAATATGCTCTCTCTCTCTCTCTCTATTTTCGTGTGTAAAACCGGGTCGTCCAACGACTCAATGTAGTGATACTGGATGCTATTAAAATTTTGTTAATTCTAAATAAATACAAAGTTTGAAATTAAGCACTGGGGTTTATGTATGTTTATGTTTTTGAGATCTTTCTATGCAGTAAGACGAGATTATTAGGCGTGCTGTTTTCTTTTACAAAAAAGGACGAAATGACCATGGCGAATCTACTGCAATAAAAAAATATTCCAGTAAATCCAATTCCAAACAAAATGAGAATATGTGTCGGCGAAGAATTACGAACTACAAAAGTGTCAACAAACAAAATCGAACAACTTTGACCTCAATTCTGTCTGACCAGTCTCTTACACAGCAAATTCTTGGCAATTCATTTTCTTACCAAAAGAAAAAAGGACAATAAATCTCATTCATTATATCGTTGAGCCAATCTCAAGCTCATAAATTAAGGTGTACCTACCTAATGGTCGTTTTCACATACCTACAAACATACGTAATATCACGCCTTTCCCGTGGCCGTGTGATGCCGGCTTAGAATAGCATCACCCCACATCCTTCCCGTGGGTGTCGTAAGAGGCGACTAAGGGACTCGAGGGTATTGGTGTATTACGATTTTAGGCGACAGGCCGACAACCTGTCACTATAGTGATACACATGTTTTCTGGAACAACCTTGAAAAACAATCCTCTAAAATGTCAGACGTGGCGAAAGCGGCCGTTTTCTTACGGCCGTTAACCTACCCCGCAAGGGATAAAGGCGTGATATATGTATGTATGTATGTACGCCTTTCCCCCTTACGGGGAGGCAAAGCATTGAAGACTACAGAAATATCGCCTTAGCAGAAAATTGTGATAACTACACATGAATCCCTCGAGTCCCTTAGTCACCTCTCATGAAACCTGTGGAATAGTAATAGGATGACGTTATTCTAAGCCGGCATTACACGGCAAAAATAATGTACCTAATCTGGAAAGTATTTTTTAACCGATTTAAAAAAAAAGAAGATTCTCAGTTTGACCTGTATGTATGTTTGACCTCGATCATCTCGCGTTTGGATGAACCGATTTTGATGCGGTTTTCAGAAAAGTATTTTTCAGACTTAGGAGAAAGGTTTATACATATTAACCGCCAAAAAAGGAGGATCGCACTTTTTACGTGCGTTGAAGTCAGTACTCTTTTTAAAAAAGTTATTAATTGTGACAGTTATGCAACTTAGTCTATAGTGGCTTAAAATACAGAGCAATGTATTAGTTTCGTCAAAAAACGTTACGTGCAAATCATTGAAAATCATGTGAAAATTTATTTTATATGATGTTTGTTCAAGCGAAAGCTTTTCCCGTCTCTTTTGTTTTACTCAAGAACATACAGTATTTGGCAAAGTAGGTACTTAATGCAAATGTCCTCTATGAATCGAGGCCAAGTGTTATGAGTAGATATGCAACAGCCCCATAATGTGCTCTGTTCTTGTGAAAATTGTTCATTCTGTATTTTTATGAATATTGTATTCCTTATTTACATTCACTCACATACATAAGTATATGTAGGTATAGTATAGCTAATAAAGAACATGTAACTATAATAATGGCTCCGCTTCTGAAAGATCATCAATTCCTCGTTTCTTTCTTAGCAATTGTCATTTTCAAAATAAGTAAAAAAACTGAATGCTTTCTAATTTTGCCTTATTTTCAAATACTCTAGCAGTAAAATATTCAAATAGTTGAAATACCTACATAGTAATATTTCGGGGCACATAGGTACTGAAAGTGCTAAAAGTCAGTATTATATAGCTAAATAAAAGTCGTCAAGGAACGGTAATATTATGATTAAGTATATAGTTAAAATATCAGTTTACATATTCCGAAAAGTATACTCCGACATGCTGCTCCCCCATCGGCCTATATAGCCATGAAAAGTCTTGCCTCAGACACTGATTAAATTTTCTATAACAGACGTACGAGGCCGATGATGGTGATACTCTGACCTTTTTTCCTTTTCAGATCTCTATACGTGAGCTTGGTGAGCAAAAGAACAATCTTCAATCTGAATGCATATTACTACGAGATGGACAACTCTGCTCTAGCTGCCAAAAGCGCCAACCCTAATAACAAGTGCTTCTGTAAGAGGTTAGTATTTTCCGATATGGCACAGTCATAGTGCTACTTCCTGCGACGTAAAAGGTTCCGGGTTCGGTTCTCGGTGGAACACTCACAAAGTTGATACTACTCACTTTGAGAATTCGTTCGCAGTCTGGTTAGGACATTGCAGGCCGAACCACCTGATTGTGCGAAAAGAGAGATGGTGCTATATACATACTTCAGAGGGCTCGTTAAGCCGTCGGTCACGGTTGCCCTTTGTGATTACTGATATGACGGTCGTTACACAACCATCTCAGGAGCCTGCTACTAGTACTAGGAGAGTTGATAAACTATAAGAATAAGAATAAGAATAGTTTATTTCACCATTGACATAAAATAAGGAGATACAATAGTAGGTACATTAGGTCAAAATGACATAATAAACTTGAACTCTTTCTCCCAAACTAGGTTTAATACCTGTATCTTGGAAGATAGGGTTCCTCACATTCAGAATGACAACTAAAAAATATGTCGTAAGAGCAGTCTCGATGTTTTATACTAGGGTGAACAATACTACTTCAAAAGTTAAACAATACTGTAGATAAACAAAACATAATAAAAATAATGAAAGTTTGTAGGTGTGTGTGTGTGTGTGTGTGTGTGTGTGTGTGTGTGTGTGTGTGTGTGTGTGTGTGTGTGTGTGTGTGTGTATGTGTGTGTGTGTGTGTGTGCGGCGTGTGTGTGCGTATGTGTGTGTGAGTGTGTACATGTGTTATTAATTAATTCCATATAACTATAACACCAGGATTTAACGGGTCATTCCAAACTCGATATCGCAGAAAATACCACCTACATGTAGAAATGCGGTGAAGCTTTTCCTAAATGGCACCACACGCCCGGATTGGTATACAATAATCTCTACAATGTAAATTCTAAATAATGACGTCACACCTTAGTCCAATCCGTGATCAACTGATCACGACACTGTAAAGTGTCTGAAACGTAGAAGCTATAAAAAAACAGAAAAAAAACACAACTTAAATCCGTTGTAATTGTTTTGTTGTGATAATTATTATCTCTATAAGTAGGTAAAGTCCTAAAAGATGTGTATATATATTCTGCTCATCGTCAAGGCTATAAAATGTAGTTGGATAAAGGTAAGCCAGGCCCCAAAGTAAAGAAATGCCAAGAAAAGTCTACATTTTTAACTAACAAGAACGATTATTGCAAATTCTTCGACAAAGTACTTATTCTTGATTTGGACTCAGCTTGAAATTCCAAGAAGGGATCACAGTAGTAGACTCTTGTTACAAGTAATTTCAACGTACTTTTATCTTTAATTTTGCCGACATTATCTTTTGCTTTTGAGCATTTATTGTGAAACGATTTAAAGCTACCAAGGCAACCAACCTTCTACAGTGAAGGACTATAGTTAGTATTCGTTGCTAATACTGAGAAAATAAGAAAAAAAAACTGAATCAAGGAGTTGGAAAGCGGCATCCTACCAGTTGATGGGACATACTTTTCGGATTGCAAACTGTTAGTAAATACAAAAAGTTGTCCAAACTTCATGGTCTATAGAAGCTCAATCATGATATCCAGCTTCTTCATCTTTTCGTGTGAGACACCGAGTCGTCAAACGACCCGATGAACCCTAGTGTCAGAATTTTTTAACCGCCCTCTACAAGTAGCAGGCTTCTGACATGGTTGTGTGACGACCATCCAGCTGTAGTCAGTGATCATCATCTATCATCCATTCATCCAGCCACCCACTAATTCACCAATCCAGCAAGATTGGCCAATACACACCAGTCCATCAATCCCACAATCCAACAACCCAACAATCTACTAATCCAACAATCCCCTAATCCACCAATCCGTTATTCCCCTAATTCTTCATTCTGTAATCGATCCATCAATGATTACAACCAAACCATACTACGAATACTATGCCTGCAGAGATGTGGCCTCCATTTAAGAACGAGCTAACTCCACCGTCCATCGATTCTACAACAAATGTTGCCAGCCCAATGCAACTTCAGCTTAATATGTATGTTGATGAATACCTGAATATATATATTTTTTTAATCTAAAATTCAACATTCCCTTACAGAAACTGGAGCGCGAACCACGATGGGTGCCTCATAATGGGTATCCTGAACCTGAACCCCTGCCAGGGTGCTCCTGCCATCGCCTCCCTGCCCCACTTCTACATGGCCTCCGAAGAACTCTTGGAGTACTTTAGCGAAGGCATCAAACCTGATAAGGAAAAGCATAATAATTACCTGTACATTGATCCGGTAAGTAGCTTTTTTATTCATCATCATCATCATCATCATTTCAGCCGGAAGACGTCCACTGCTGAACATAACCTCTCCCAAAGATTTCCAAAGTGAACGATCCTACGCAACTTGTGTCCACTGACTTTTATATTATTGAAGAGGAACGAAAAAAAAAATGTGCAAGATAATAGGTACCTACTTATTGCTTTGTGGTACCGGCAGAGTAGAATAGCACCACCCCGTCTCTTTTTGTGGGGGTCATAAGAGGCGACCGAGGTCGGTCCTGGAGGACAAGTTTACGATAAATCCGAAACGGGGTCTCTGTCAGGCGCGTGTGACTGAGTTCTACCGTGCAGTAGACTCCTGCAGCCGACCTGGACTCGTCATTCCTGTGGAGACAACGGCCGAGAGAGTGGCGCAGGTCCTGGATAGCCTTGAGTTTTCCATAATCGTGTTCCAGGCAATGCAGTGTCTGTTGTGAGCCTCAGACATTGATTAAACCGTCTGTCACAGTCGTATGAGGCCAATGATGACTTTGGCCGAGTGTCGTAAAAGGTGACTAAGGGATGAATCCAGGAAATGGGCAGCAGCTTTACCTGAGAATATCTACAACACCTTTCATTGCGCTCGCCAATCCTCATCCCAAACGTGGTGAGTATGGCAAAACACTCAATTGGCGAAGGCTTATATCCAGCAGTGGATTGTGTGACTGTAGACATATAACACCTACAGGAAGAAGGACGAAAAATTCTAGATGTTTGTATGTTTTTGAAAACCGAATAACATAATGGATTTTAGAGTAGCAGTACAACATCTCTTAATAGGTAGGTAGATAATGTCGTTTCTACCGCGGCACCTTATAGGTCATCAATCATCATCATCACGACAGCATATAGCAGTTCACTGCTGGAAATATGCCTCCCCCAGGGTACCTACGCCACAAGGGACCATCGCCTGGTTTCGCCATAAAGTCGCTATCAGCTGCGCCCAACGACCTAATGAATCAGTGTCAGAATTTTTCAACCGCCCTTTACATGTAGCAGGCTTCTGACATGGTTGTGTAACGACCGCCGTATAAGTGATCTTAAGGCTTAACGTCCCATCCGAAACACGAAACCATCTTACTTACGGACAATCGGACGGTTCAGCCCGCAATGTCCTAACTAGACTGGGAACAAATTCACAAAGCGATAAATATCAACTTTGTGAGTGACCCGCCGAAAATCGAACCCGGAACCTTCTGCGTCAAAGGCAGTCGCACTACCACTGCGCCACATCGGTCGTCTACCGCTGCGCCACATCGGTCGCCAAATCATGGTCGTTGCGTTGGTATAAGTCACCTTAAATCTGGAAAAAACACAACAATTAAAAGTTCAATAAAACAATTAACTATTCTTGCATTAACTGGCTCCATAATTCATAATTTAATGCACGTGTTTAGTTGCGCATTTACAAAAACCGCTTGCTTAAATTTAAAATACGATGAGTCGATTTTCGCAAAACAAAAAACTTCGGAAAATACGTCGTCAATGTATGTACCTAAGTTAGTAGGTAAATAAGTCAATTCGTCACAGTATTTGGCCAATCTAACAATGGACAATGATTTTCCTACCTGGTGAGAAACTACAAACTCATAATTGCCTATTATTTGGAAGTTCAGATTATTAGTCGCCCTTGTAGGTAATTAGGTATTTTGTTTTCGGTAAAATAAATTTTGGTGATGTGGTGTACGTAATGCGATTATGATTGAAGGTAAAAAATAATAGGTTATAATAGGTTAGGTTAATAATATTATTTTAATTCTACGTTTGATGTACTACAGGCTTCAACTACGTCATCTTGCAGGCTGCACCAGCTGATTGTCTGTTAGAAAGACGGTTCCGTGTGTCGGAGGGCACGTTAAGCTTTCGATTCCGGTTGCTGTCTCTGATTACTTAGGCATTCGTCGTCACGCGACCATGGTAGAGGCCTGCTACTTGTAGCGCTCGTGCTCCCCACCAAGCCGACAGGCGTAGATTTGATGGTCCCGGGGCCGAAATTGTGGAGTCTAGTCCAACACAAAATAAAATCAAGGCTTACAATAATAATAATTAGGACCATCTTTTTCCACCAGGTGACCGGAGTTGTCCTGAAAGGCGTGAAGCGGCTTCAGTTTAATATAGAGCTGCGTAATATGCCCGCCGCGCCTCAGCTCGCCAAAGTACGCACGGGGCTGTTTCCTTTGCTGTGGATTGAAGAGGTACAGTATTTTTATCTCACGAGTGTGCATTAGCCACACTTGTGTGTGTTATCTCTCTCTCTCTTCGTTTGGAACACCGTGTCGTGCAACGAAAAGAGAGAGATAACACAGACAAGTATGGCTAAGGCGCACTCGTGAGATAAAAGGTGTGTAATTAAAAACAATCACACACACACACACTTCACGCTCTTCTCGTCAACGGCCGTAAAGTAGGGATGTTAGCGCCACACAACAAACACACAAACACACACACACACACACACACACACACACACACACACACACACACAAACAAACACGCACACACCCACACCAGCACTGAGCACACATCCCGCTCTTTTTGTCAACGGCTGTAAAATAGGGACGTTAGCGCCACACAAACACACACACACACACACACACACACACACAGACACACACACACACATCACGCTCTTCTCGTCAACGGCCGTAAAATAGGGATGTTAGCGCCACACAAACACACACACAAAACAAACACACACACAAACCCATACACAAACACACACACATCACGCTCTTTTTGTCAACGGCCGTAAAAATTAAATAGAGACGTTAGCGCCACATAAACACACACACACACACACATCACGCTTGTATCCCAATACGGCCGTTATCGTCACGACAGACAAATGAAATCCTTTTAAAATCGCATTTTCAAATCCTCATTCAAATCTGGTACTTACAGGAACGAATGACAAAACATTTTACGGCTGGTAAAGCTCACGGAAATGCTTCGTTTCGCTGTTAAGGGGCTAAGCAGCGACACTAGCGCCGCTCAGTAAAAAAAAAAATACTGCCTAAACACGCAATTAAACAAAACCAAAGATTTTATAGAATCAATGAAACCTTGATAAAACTTTGTGCTTTAGTGTATCCCAATAATGATAAAGATGGCCACTTCTATTTTTACTTTTAATAGGAGGTTTTCTTTTCGAGACTTACAAAAAAAACTAGTATCCCAAGAACTCGATAGATGGCGTTGAACTGACCATGTTACTATATTCCAAAGCCAAAACGCTAAAAAAAACATTGCAACACTGACTGACATTGCCTTGACTGCATTGACATTGCAGCACTGACACTTTTGTTCCAAATTAACACGAGACCAAGTTTTATAAAAAATAAATAATTATTGTTCTTTGCAGTAACATACCAAACACAGCGCTATCTGTCCAACAACTAAAATAAAAAATAAAAGAAATTTCCTTATTATATCCATAATTTGGTTTTCCAATCTATTCCGTATTCAGGCAGTACTTTTTTTCACTGAGCGGCGCTAGTGTCGCCTTAACGTTTTCAATTCGAAAACAGAATTTCATTTTACGCACCGCGTGGTCTAACGACTCGCTCATCATTTCATTTTACAAGGTGTCCTAACATGTATGCTGTGTGATGCCGGGTTAGAATAGCATCACCCCATATCCTTGCCGCGGGTATAGTATTGTCACTATAGTGATCGATTTGTAAATGGCGGCGGTTACCTAAGTGTGAGGGAGAAAAGAGCCTCAGTGGGAGAGAGAAAGCACGACAATCGGCCGCCATTTACAGATCGTTTCTTTATCTGTACGGGTTCTAATCAAATTTTTCTGAATCTGCCCTCAAAGATTTGTTACACGTGGCGATATCAACAATATTTTTGCGGTCGTGGATGCTCTGCCTACCCCGCAAGGAATAAAGGCGTGATTAATATGTATGTTTCCTAACATAACTCGGAGCGTTGGTGCGCAGCATACATACAGACAGACGCGGGAAGCGACTATGCTTTATAGTGAAGTAATTCTACAAACCTAATAACTTTGTTAAAATTGTTGAATTCGTAATTTAATTTTACCAGATATAGGTTTATGGTGAAATATTCAACCCACAAAATATTATTACCACATTAATTTACGCCTGTAAGTGGCCAAGTGGTTAGGACACCGGTCTTACAATCGTGAGACCCGAGTTCGACCCCCGCCATGTATCGATGTGTTTGTACTCACGTACATTTACCAACTGCTCTTACGGTGAAGGAAAAACATCGTGATATAAGCCATATTCAATTAAAATTTTAAATCAGATGATATTTGAGTGTGACTTAATCTAGCATTCGGGCCCGGTTAAACTTCGGGTTTCAGAGGTCAGATACCAACTGCTCTGTGTAAAAACTTGGTTCCACGTCAAATCCCCTAGGTTAGGTAGACGACTCCAACAGAGAACGGGATGGCAACGAGAATGATGATGTTTCCTAACATAAACTGTATTTTTCCAGGGTGCAGAGATACCTCCATCGATCCGTGAAGAGCTGGCCCACTCGCATTCCCTCATCAGTCACGTGAACGCTATGGCCTGGATCATCCTGGCTTTATCTTTAGTTGCTGTTGTGGGCAGCATCATAGCTGTAGTGCGCGCTGGAGCGCTACCCTTATGGCCGCGAAACAACTCCGTCAGTTTTGTATTGCGACCAGCTAATAACAGCGCTAATAAAGTACAGTGATAGTAGACTAGATAAGTGATAGAAAGTATGCCGTGTGATGCCGGCTTAGAATAGCATCACCCCATTTCTTCCCGAGGGTGTTGTAAAAGGCAACTAAGGGACTCAAGGGTTTCATGTGTATTACAACTTTAGGCGACAGGCTTACAAACCGTCAGTATATACGTAGTGACACACGGATCATCTGAAAGGGCCCTCAATACTTGTCAGACGTGGCGATATCGATGGTAATTTTACGATCGTTACCGCTCTGCCTACCCCGCAAGGGATAAAGGCGTCATTTGTATGTGTGTGTGTGATAGCAGAACATAGAAACTGAGTCAGCTTAGTGACAGGACTTAGTTTAACGAAAACTTTGCAGTCGTGATCAGACCATGAAACTGAACAACTTTTTCTATGGCGTCTATGTTGGGAAACGAAAGGCACTCAGCTAATCGGGAATTATGTATGGAAGGTCGACAAAAAATTCACGTTTAACAAAATAGCCTCCATAGAAAAAGTTGTTTAGTTTCATGGTCGAAGCACGCCTGCAAAGATTTCGTTACACCATCCCTTACACCCTGTATATCGCACTCAACTCTGAGATCTAATCTCAAGAGTGATTATGACCAAAATTTTAGATTCTCTCACAACACATGGGTTGGCTGGAAGAGATCTCTCATTTAGAGATAAGCCCGCCTTTGCAACAATTTTTCTTGTCCTTATTTTCCATAATGTTTATGCAATAAAGAATATATATATATGACAATAGTAACAGCATCACAAAGTCACACTCAAGATCGATCTCAGTATTGAGTATGGTTTATAAATACGACCCTAAAACTTAAAACCACCCTTATCATACTAATAAAGACATGTATTTCGGTACATTCTCTGGAGGAAGAGGGGATGTCACATCCAACATGATCCTCCATAGAACTATGGATCGGAAGTACACTGGAGAGCGATGAATTAGGGTAGTGTGAAAAATAGCAAATATCTCGGAAACTAGGAATGCTAGCTTAATGAAAAAAAAATTGCACGTCTTTGACTTTGCGAACTGTTGTTAATAGGTAACAAAAGTAAACACTTCTCCGTACAATCATTGTTCAACACTATAATATTTCTATTTTATGGTAAGGCCCAGGTTTTTTACATATTTTTCCTCCGCATGACCCATTCATAGACTACTATGAAATGTACAAAACTAGGTCACAATTGTACAACTCTTAAAAAGTGGGGAAACTTTCTACCTAATCTTCGAGTGTAGGTAGAATGGTGTTGAGCCTAACTGAAAAAGATTCTTTCCAAAGAAAATAACATATAGATCCTATCAATTTAACTCAAATGTCAAAATATCAACTTAACACAACGCCATCTGGTATGAAACTATAAAAAGGGGCGAGAACTGTCAGATAGAATAAAAGATTTCTTATTGCTGGTGATGTTGAGTAGCTCGTCTTCAGGGTAATTCACAGTACATTCTCAGTACACAGACTTTGTAGGTTGTTTCTACTTTCTACTCATGATTCTGAACAACTTTTACAACGGGGCCACCTGCGCAATCACAAAAAAAAATGAGTGTTTCATACAAAAGTTCATACCTACTGGGCAAAAACGTATGGAACACCCATTTTTTTTATTCGATTTCGCAAGTGGCCCTATAGTAAAAGTTGTTCAGAATCATTAGTAGAAACACCCTACAAAGTTTGTGTACTGACTAGAAAATAACCCTGTATTGTTAATTTGTGATCTTTAGTTTAAATATGATGCCGGCTTAGAATAGCATAACCCCACATCCTTCCCGCGGGTGTCGTAAAAGGCGACTAAGGGACTCGAGAGTATTGGTGTATTATAATTTTAGGTGACAAGCTGACAATCTGTCACTATAGTGATACACATGTTGTCTGAAACAACCTTGGAAAACAATGCTCAGAAATGTCAGACGTGGCGGTAGCGACCCTATTCTTACGGCCGTTAACGCTCTGCCTAGAGCAGAGGATAAAGGCGTGATTATATGTATACATGTATGTAGTTTATATAGACTTACCGATTCAGTCGAGGACTGGGTCACTAATAAAGTATAAACGTCGTAAGCCTATAACTATTGTCCAAAAATACTACGGACTTCATTCATAATTTTTCGAAATAGGTATTCAAAGTTTGTATTAATAAACAGAAAAATTACACTTCATTTCGTTTTTTTTTTAAAGAGTCTGTAGTATTTTTGGACAAAAGTTTGAAGCATACAACTTTTGTATTTTAATAATGACCCAGTCTTACAACCTAGTGAATTATTGAATATTATTTTGGTGCAGATAACCGTTTAAGTTTGTTATAAGTCGTTTATTGCGAGATCTGTGAGTTAATAGGTAATAAGTAGTTAAGATACCTAATAAATTACAAAAAACCTAGACCAGTCGTGTTTTATTTATATAAAAATTTAAATGATACTCGTTCTTTAAAAGAACAGATTCCGTAAATATCAGAATCGAATCAGTCAGTCAGTTTGGCCAAAACGAGTATTTGAGTAGAAGGAGTAACTACCTGCAGAATGCTTTGAATTTTTTCTATAATACGGTTGCCAGAATGAAAATAAAACAAAATAATACTGTATCACAAAACCATTAATTTTATTATTTGTTTGATACATTTCCAACAACCATTGAACAATAGCATATATCGATATCTGTTAATACTTAGATATAACGAATACAACACATAGTTTATACATACATATTTATATCTTATACACCGGGTTTAGGGAAAATACATGAAATTGGAGACGTTATTAGGGCATCGTACTGAACAAATTTCCCTAGGAGACCATTGCTGAAAAAGGAAAAAAAATCGTCCTCCCATAGCTTTTCAGCACTGGTCCTCTAGGGAAAGTTGTTCAGTACGATGGTCTAAATAACGTCTCCAATTTTACGCATTTTATCTGAAACAAGGTGTTTAAGTATTAAATACTCTATAATAACGTTTAAATTTTTTTTGTGACAATAATAGATAATATCAGTCAAAATCATGTTGTGCATAAAAAAATTAATAAACATGAAATTCCATTATTTAAAACAATGGAGGTAATATGTACGCATACTTCTTCTAAAATTGTAACTTATGGAGTAAACAGTTTAAATTAGGACAAGAATGTACCAAGCGTTGACGACTTAAGAATGAAAATTGGGATAATGTATCTAATAAATAATTTTTAATTAATTTTACAGACAAAGCTACATAGAGCCTTAAGGCGAATACAGAACCAGTTTAAGTTAAAATCTAAGAATGTGGTGCCCCCTATATCGGAAACAAATTTAAAATTAATCTGTTCCTTTAGTTCCGAGTAAGTGGCGCTCGCGCGCATGATGTATAAACGCGGCAGGGATTTTCCATAGACAGGGGCAATACTTTTTTTATTATGCACAAAACTTGGCAGAATGTGCGAAATTTGTGTGAAATATATTACTTGGCGACAGTTGTTCAGTTTCATGGTCCGAAAACACGCTGTCAGTATAGGAGGTTTTCTTTTTGAAAATAAAAAAAAAGCTAGTATACCAAGATCTCTGTAGATGGCGTTGAATTGAGAATGTTACTGGATTCCAAAGCCAAGTCTAGAAAAATAAATTGCGACACTGACTGACAGACTGGCACGCACTGACACTTTCTGGAACGAAATGAATCCGAATACAAGTTCCAAAAAACCAAAAAATGTGTTACGTTCCGATCTTTGCAGCGACTAGAAAAAAATCCCTATTGGAGGGACAAACCCTTAAAAGTTATAACTATCGAAGTGATATTATTCCTGACCTGATTTCGCCTTAAAGCATTCCTACCTTATCTTTCACATAACCTGTATTGAAAGGATATGCAAATTAATTAAGAAAATTGTTTAGCTTCCCGCGTAAAATTTTAATTAAGTTTCCTTTGCTTAGATAATTATTAAGAGGTACTTTTAACAAAGCTTTCGAAAAATATTTTCCTGAGGGATTATTCTACCATATTTACTAAAGTGTTTGGCAATGGTTAATTATAGTCACATGCATTATAATGAAAAGCAAATAGAGATTTTGAATGGTAAATCTATTCAAATTTTATCTGGAGCTCTATTGCTGAATAGTAAGTTTTCCGTGTACGAAAGTCTAAAACGACTGGTCTTACCACACGTTTTTAAATTTCTTTTACTTGGTGTTTTGATGGACAATTATATGTGAGAATTTTTAGCGGGTATGTGGGATCGATAGGTAAAGTAGAACGTGAGATACAAGCATATCAATTGGCAGATTTTCACATGAAACTAAAGCATACGTTTCAGAAATAGAGCTCCTGGACTTCAGTTTTTGAAACGTGCGTTTTCGTTTCATGTGAAATACTGCTACATACTATGCTTTTATCTCACGTTTTACTTTACTCATCGATTCTCAGATACCCTAGTAAATTCACACGTACCCTTGACCATAAAATCAGAGAGTTATCGAAATCCAAAAATGTGTGATTAGACCAGGGCCCTATGTCTCCTAAATGAAAATCGTTTCAGTTGGATGTCGATTGAATCTCAGTTGGATGATTTTGGTAGTTTCGTAGTCTTCTAACAGTTTGAAGCATAGAAAATCACAATGGCAATTGAATGACAGTTGAGTTTCGATGGCGTTACGAGTACAATGACAAAAATAACAGACTTAGGTAGGCCGTGCACGGAACAGAATTAGGGCGTCTCAGAAATTGACTCCCAGATAAATAACTGATTCATGTGACAGAATTTTCTGTTTTTATTTTTATTACAAGGTGGAAGAATTTTATTGCAGATGGCAGCAGGCGCGACTGTTTCTAAACGCACCAATGAGAAAGAAATGTACTTTGACATAAACTTCTTTTGGACCAATCGTAGAAAAATATGCATAGTCTAAAATATAGGATGATCCCTGTGACGTTTGTGACCTTGGAGCAAATGCAATGACATAAGGTACATATTTTCCCTTGTTTACTAGGAAAATGGACCTTATGTCATACATTTTCTCCGTCACAAACGTCACAGGGACCTTGGAGAAAATGTATGACATAAGGTCCATTTTCCTTTGTTTATTAGGAAATTTGCTCCAAGGTTACAAACGTCACAGGGATCATCCTATATTTTACTGTGTCCAAAAATTCCTGACTATAGTCGAAAAGCTCGAATAAGACAACGAATGAAATGAATAGAAACAATTGGTATTGAAAACTGTTTTCATAATATTGCACGTGACTTCTTACGGGCTACTTACGAAATAATAACATGACCAAGTTGAAGAACCAGAGTACCTACTTACCAATGTAGGCAGGTATTTTACCTACTATACTTATCAGTATTATGCTTATCATTATCATTAATTTTATAATGTTTGACTATTCTGACTAGACAAGGCATATTTTAGAGATCAACTTAAATAATTAATAAGGTTATTTTAAAATCAGCACAAATATTTTCGAGTGAGCTTTACTCATAAAACTGAACGACTTTCTCCGAGAAACAGAGGTTGAAATAAAAAAAAAAGAAATTAAGCCATCACTCTACATGGTCATTTCACACATAATATTTTGACCTGTGAAAAAATCCTTAGGGAAAATTATTCAGTTTCACTATGAGAACTCAACCTAAAAATATTTCCACAGAATAGGTTAACTGACTTGAAATTTTCGTACATACAGAAACATACACATTTATTATTATTTTACCGTGATATGTTGCTAGCTTTATAAAGCTTAAAATCAGCAATTGCAACCTACACTTAAAAAACTATAATGATGTGGATAACTGCAGTGGTCCTTTGTGTTTTATTTTGTTCCTTCTTTGTTTCATAGTATCGCCGCTGGAATAAGGCATATTTGACAGTTGTAAAATTCATGTTCATGCTATGACGTAAGGACTAATTTTCTTTGTTGACTGACATGTCTTTTAGTATGGGTTTAACAGCTGTCGAAATGGGCTTATTGAAACGGCGATACTGTAATCGCTTATCTATCCTAAACTTATTTTATCAACTTTGGAATGTTTAACTTTAGTAAATATTTGTGCAAAATAATAAAAATATATAATTTCGAAAAGAACCGTAGGCCATTTTACTACTTAAGTATTTTTTCAAATAATCATAAAGCTTTATTTAATATCATCTAAACGAGATTAGTATAACATAGGGTGTTATTTTAATTTTGAGCCTAAATGTTGGGTAGGTTCAGTGTAAACATTAAAATACTTTGAAAATATTAGGGAAACAATACCATTATGTCTGTTTTTACTTTTTTATTATTATTTATTATTATTTTGAGCCAGACATGTCCCACTGCAGGGCAAAGGCCCCCCTCTCTTTCCTCCACTTTTCCCTATCCTGGGCCGCCTCCTGTTTTTACTTAGCTGTTTTTTTAAATTCCCTAATATTCTCAAAATATTTTATTATTTTGTAAAAATTTCCAATTTTCGGAAACACACTCCACGTTTTTTAGATATTTGTTACGGGTTTCTTTATCAATACTAAACCTACCCTTTTACTATTAGTACGAAATTGTATTAGCACACTGTATAACTTTGGGATTCATAGATCAACCAACCATACTAATTTATGTTCAGCTGTATCTCGCTACTGAAATTAAGCCTCCTAATAGGAATGGAATCTTCTTATAGAATAACACCGATGAGCCACTAACTAGAAATAGTAAATAATATCTATATACTTATAATATCATTATTTTAATATAAGCTATACTTGACTAAAGCGTTATATTAGCTGCCAAATCCGTAATGTTTTTTTAAAATAGACTCGCATACAAACAGTCTTACCAAAGTTATAAATCTATTTCCAGTCCCTTAGACAGTACAAAGAATGAAAAAATACTATTAGTGAAAAGAGCTCTCTCTCTTTTCGTGTGGGACACCGAGTCGTCCAACGACTCGATGAGCCCTAGTGTCAGAATTTTTCAGCCGCCTTCTACAAGTAGCAGGCTTCTGGCATGGTTGTGTAACGACCGCCGCCTACGTAATCAAAGACAGACTGGGAACAAATTCACAAAGCCACAAAGCAACTTTGTGAGTGATCCAACGAGAATCGAACCCGGAACCTTCTGCGTGGCACATCGGCCGTCGTGAAAAGAGCTTAGACCGACGTATGTAATAAATTTCACTTATAAAATGACTCCATCGGTAATATGAACCTTTTTTTAACATACTTTATTGTTAATACATGTATACTTTTACTTGTCATTTCTTTAGTGGAAAGTTTTTAAGTTTTAGAACCTAATTCACCCTTTGAAATATTTCCAGCTATTTTTAAAATTTTATACATACTGATTGCGCAAAACAAACCCACGTCATACGAAGTACTTACCTACTTATGTCTATTTAATTTAGAGCTGATTGATATCAATAATACTATATGGATTTAGTTTTTTGACAGCTTTGACCGAAACTATAGCATAAAAGAATGCAGTCAATATATCGGAAGCCGAATAGAGACAAATTTAGATTTTAATAAATTAAAACGAATAGAAATACAGGGTGTTAGGTTAGGGACAGCGTCCCGAATACTGATAGGGTGCAAGCAGACCATGAAACTGAACAACTTTCCCCTAGCAACATATATCAGGAAACGGCAGTTTTTTTTTTACCTCCCATACAAAATTGCGATCAGCTGACTGCATTTACTATGGGAAACCAATCATTTTTTGACGTTTCTTGGCACATGCTCCTAGGGGAAAGTTGTTTAGTTTCATGGTCTGCTTGCCCTATCAGTATTAATGACGCTGTCCCTAACACCCTGTATAATAAATTATATATTTAATAAATTAAAAACTACATAATTATAATTAATTTTATAAAATTGTGCTCTCAACAGAAATCCTAAATTATTTTCTATATAATGAAAGGTAAAACTAAATAATTATGTTAAATTTAACATAATTGTGCTCTCAATTAAAATCCTAAATCATTATCTCGATAGAAACAAAATTATTCTTTCTTATTGTGCTTTAAAATAAAAACATACAATTATTCTACCTACAATATACGCTATTATGTAATAAATAATAATCACGAAATGACAGATGTCAGTTTCCAATCCTTTCCTTTTTTAGGTACTACAAAACCGACGGATACAAAATAAACTTATTACACAAGCTCTTTTTTAACTATGAAACTGACAGACATCAAATCGCGCTTGTTGAATAGCTTAAATATTCAAAGCGCCTTACAATACTATCATAGCAAACAGTACTTACTTATCATCCAATACTCTGCAGGGAATGTTTGAACTGCAGGAGTTTGCTCATGTTCGTGAAGACCAGGTCCTGAGGGTTGGAGATGATGAAGTAGACCAGCCCGAGGATGGCCAGCACCGCCCGCCATATCGAGAAGTGGGTCCACGTGTGGTAGAATGTTGGTATCGTTGGCTGTAAGAGAAACAGAAATAAATTTGTAAGTTTTTTTGTGAAAGCAGGTAATGGTTTAAAAAATATACAGGGTGAAAAAAAAATTGCTGCACATATCTTAAGAGGTGAATCAGCTCATGAAACTGAACAACTTTTCCCAAGGAACATAGGTCAAAAATATGAAAAAAAATTGTACCTCCCATACAAAACTACCGACTGACCAAGTCAATTTGTATGGGAGGTCCAAAAATAATTCCCTATGTTTTTTGAGTTGTTTAGTTTAATGGGCTGGTTCACCCATTATTAGCAATATTTTAAGGGGTGAATCAGTACATGAAACTAAACAACTTTCCCTAAGAAACATAGGTCAAAGCAAGCTGGAAGCGCACAGTATTCCTGACACCATTTTCAGTCGAAGCACAAGCTGGAAAGAATCTGATCAAAGTAACTACAGGGTGACCGGTAAATTGATGCATTCCTTTCAAGGGATGAACCAGCTCATGAAACTGAACAACTTTCCCCATGGAACATAGGTCGAAAAATGAAAAAAAAATTTGGCCCACCCATACAAAATTACCGACCGACTAAGTCAATTTGTATGGGAGGACCAAAATTTTTTTTCATATTTCGACCCTCAAGTGTGAAACGGAACGCAATCCGCGTCAGTCTAAGTCTCACTAAAATATTCTCGAATCTTTACTAATTCCAACTAGAAAGTAGTGAAAGTGTTAAAATAACGTGTCTTTAAAACTCATTTACAAGTGCAAATAAAAATATACAGTGCCATAGTGCAATTCCGGCAAAAAACAGTGCTATAAAATTTCAACCGAAACATAACCTCAAAATTTCAAATTTCGTATCCGTTTTTTGTTTAAAAATCGCGTTAAATCTAAAATATCCGGCAATGTTCTTTAAAACTCAAGCAGATAACGGTTAAAACCATGAATTCTGACAATAAAACCAAAAACCCAACAGCCGAATCGGCAGTAAATACGACAAAACAGCTTGTGCAAACCATTTTCCATAAAGGTCTTTTTAACACCTCAGACTCCAAAAATGGTACGCAACGGATGGGCAATGGACCCAATAACGCGAAAGAACCGCCAGTAAACCTGGTAGATCAAGCCACCGAATCAAAATCGCAAAGTGAAACACAGATTCAAAGTAAGGCTGTACCATGGCAAAGAGTACCTGAACCCCGGAAAAAAAGGATTCTGTCACCAGAGCCAACCCAAAACAACACTAAAGTTCCAAAAACCAGTCAAACAAGGCAGCAAACATACGATAACAATAGAAATACCTGTACCTCACCAGAGGGTGTGAAAATTCAGAACAGCTTCTCACCGCTACATGTTGAAGAAGCAGATGATGAAGACCTTGAGCAAAATGAATTGGAAGAGAGGCAGCCCACACATAAAGCCCCTGCCAAACCAAAAAAGCCGTCCACACCTCCACCAATATTTTTGTATGGGGTTGATGACTTAAACGAACTCACCAAATGTATTGAAGAAGCAGTTGGAAAGGAAGATTATACCTATAAAGTAGTATCTAAGAACCAACTGATTATCTCATCTAAAACCACAACCATTTACAAAATGCTGATCGACCACATCAGGGAGAAAGGGCTAATTGGTCACACTTTCACAAGAAAAGAAGAACGTTGCCACAAAATAGTGATCAAAAACCTCCACTACAGCACTCCGAAAGAGGCTATCATAGAAGCCATAGAATCTACTGGAAACAAAGTTAGGGGGGAAATAGTTAACGCCCTAAAACGAGGGACTAAGGAGCCATACAATGTATTTTTTGTCAACATTGAACCACATGAAAATAACAGGCATATCAAAGACATAAAGTACATATTCCATCAGAAGGTCAACATTGAAGATCCAAGAAGGCAGAGAAGCATTGCTCAGTG
The DNA here is from genome assembly GCA_029255805.1 of Keiferia lycopersicella. Taxonomy (NCBI): domain Eukaryota; kingdom Metazoa; phylum Arthropoda; class Insecta; order Lepidoptera; family Gelechiidae; genus Keiferia; species Keiferia lycopersicella. The sequence goes on from JARACZ010000018.1 coordinate 3,884,247, forward strand.
CAAAAGGTGCCAACAGTATGGTCATACCAAAAACTATTGCATGCGCCCCTACCGGTGTGTAAAATGTGCTGGCTCGCACAATACTACAGAATGTACGAAGAATAAAGATACAGCTGCTACTTGTGCCTTGTGCGATGGAAAACATCCGGCAAGCTACAAGGGATGTCAGGTGTATAAAGAAATCATGAATAGAAAAGCAATAAAACCAAGAACTTTTGCTAACAAAAACAATGAAGCGGGTGTGCCCAAAGATAAAACAGTAGTACCAGGCATTTCCTACAGTGATATGGTCAACAGACATACGACCACCACAAACCAAGACAAAGATGACATCCCTGTGTCACAGCCAAACATTATCAATAAAGAAACTGAAAAGGAAGAAACATTCCAAACAACATTATTACAAATTTTAAACTCACAAGCACATAAAATCAACGAACTTTTCCAGCAGATGGGGGAACTTATGAACCTATTAACAATGCTTATTACCAAACTCCATGGATAGTGTAAGAATAGGTGTGTGGAACATTAACGGACTAGCTAAAAGCAAGAACGAATTAAATATTATAATCAAACAAAATAAGTTAGACATTATACTAATTTCTGAAGCGCACCTAAATGACCAAAATGATTTTAGGTTGGAAAACTACAAAGTATACAGCACTAATCACCCAAATGGTGCCTCACATGGAGGATCGGCAGTTATCATAAAAAATAACATCAAGCATCATCTGCACAGCACATTCCAAGAAGAATATCTACAGGCCACCACCATAACAATAGAAGATAACAAAGGACCAATAAATATTAGTGCAGTCTATTGTCCGCCTCGACACACTGTAAAAGAAAATATGTTCACATGCTACTTCAAATCACTGGGTGACAGATTCATCAGTGGTGGAGACTGGAACTGTAAACATACACTATGGGGCTCAAGATTGATTACAACAAGGGGACGTGAGCTGAAAAAGTCACTTGATGCACTCAAAATAGTAACACTGTCAACTGGTGAGCCTACATACTGGCCTACAGATAATAACAAAATTCCTGACCTACTTGACTTTTTCATTTTAAAGGGTATCACTGGTCTGTACTACAAAGCAGAAAACTGTTTAGACACCACATCTGATCATTCATTAATTATAGGCACGTTCAGTACAAAAGTAATATCAAGAGAGACTGCAAACACATTGTCGAATAGAAAAACAGACTGGAATGCCTTTGCCGAGTTCCTTGAAACAGAAATAAATTTAAAAATGAGACTCAAAACTGAAGATGATATTGATGAAGCCACCTTCTATATCACTAATAAAATTCAAGAAGCAGCATGGCGGTCTACACCAGAAATAAAATCCTCACTAAAATCAAGTAATATACCAGTGGAAATAAAGAAAAAACTAGCCTCAAAAAGAAAACTTCGAAGAATATGGCAAACAAATCATATTCCGACTGATAAAACTGAATTAAACAGAGCTGCCAAACAACTAAAAGAATTGATAGACGACAACGAAAATCACACATTTCGTGACAAAATATCATCCCTATCAGCAACAAAAAAAGACAATTATTCCCTATGGAAAATAACAAAAAACTTTAGAAGGCCTCAAGAACATGTACCACCAATAAGGACATCTCAGGGATCATGGGCCAGAACTCCACAAGAAAAATCTGAAGCATTCGCACAACATCTGAGCCAAGTCTTTAAGCCAAATGACTCATCAATGCTAGAATTTGAAAATACTATAGATACAATTCTAAACAGTGATCAACAATTGTCACTTCCACTTAAACTAGTGACACCCAGAGAACTGTATAAAACAATCATGTCAACAAGTTCGAAGAAAGCCCCTGGGTTTGACCTTATCACTGGTGAAGTGCTGAAAAACCTACCAAGGAAAGCAATTGTATTCCTTACAATGCTGTTTAATGCTGTTCTGAGAGTGCACTACTACCCAAAACTATGGAAGATATCCCAAATATGTATGATACCTAAGCCCGGCAAACCACCTACAGACATAACATCATATAGACCTATAAGTCTTCTTCCTACAATATCCAAGATATTTGAAAAACTATTCTTGAAAAGGCTAAAACCAGTACTAGAAGATGAAAATATAATCCCAGATCACCAGTTTGGCTTCCGAGAAGAACACTCAACAATTGAACAAATACACAGAGTAGTTGATAAAATTAGACAATCCCTTGAAAAAAAGGAATACTGTGCTGCAGTCTTCTTGGATATTCAACAAGCCTTTGACAGAGTATGGCATAAGGGGCTACTGTTTAAGCTGAGGAATCTGTTACCTAACTCATATTATATGGTACTGAAATCTTACATAACTGATAGAAAGTTTCAAGTCAAAATAGGAGAAGCAACCTCACAGTTATACAACATTCAAGCCTCTGTTCCCCAAGGCTCAGTTCTTGGCCCTGTGCTGTACTCCATCTATACTGCTGATCTACCTTGCACAGACAATGTCGTCACAGCCACCTATGCTGATGACACAGCTTGTCTCTCTAGCAATGAAGACCCTAACATTGCATCTCAAAGACTACAAACACAATTGGATAAAATTGATGAATGGCTACTCCAGTGGAGAATCAAGTCAAGTGTAACCAAATCTGTACAAATAACATTTACCTTGCGCAGAGGAGAGTGTCCATCAGTAACAATGGGGGGCCAACCATTGCCAGTGGAAAAGTGTGTTAAGTACCTCGGCTTACACCTAGATAAACGGCTGACCTGGGCAGAACACATAAAAACAAAAAAAACACAAGCACATCTGCAGTGCCAAAACCTGAATTGGCTAATGGGAAGACACTCTCCACTATCTTTGAACAACAAGCTACTGGTATACAAGTGTATAATAAAACCAATATGGACATATGGTATACCACTTTGGGGTTCTGCCAGTAACTCTAACTTGGAGATCCTACAAAGGTTCCAAAATAAAGTACTCAGAGATATATCGGGTGCAACATGGTACACAAAGAACACTGAGATCCATGAATACCTCGAAATGCCTACTGTTAAAGAGGAAGTAAAGAAATACAATTTGCGATACAAGAACAGACTAAAAGAACACACTAACAAACTAGCAAGAGATCTGCTGCTACTTGACCAAAACATTCACCGTTTAAAAAGGTGGCACATCTTGTCACTTGACGAAAGAACCTAATAAATAAACAAAATCAAAACCCTGGAGATGGCATTCACTGGAGTGTCACCCAACATTATAAAATAGAACCCACCATACTATCTGATGAAGACTTGAAGAGTCGATTGCAGATTAAATTGAAGCAAAAAAAAAAAAAAAAAAATATTTCGACCTATGTTCCATGGGGAAAGTTGTTCAGTTTCATGAGCTGGTTCATCCCTTGAAAGGAATGCATCAATTTACCGGTCACCCTATATATTTAAACTAACCGTAGTAACATTGGCAGTGACATTGGCCACCAGCGGGGCATACTGGTAGACCATCAGCTCGTCGTACATCCTGGCTGCCGTGCAGACCAGCAGGCACGCCGTGTACAGGATCACCAGCACTGTGGGCTGGAAGTATGGCTGCAGCCCGCGGGATAGGTCAAGACTTGTCACGTCCAATCTGCAAATGAGAATCGTATTCAAGTTTTAGAAACTGACAAAATGATATACTTTCTCATCAGAGACATCGGGACACTTTCGTTTTTATGATTTGATGAAACACGAAACCTATGAAAAACTGCTACTGTAACTTTCGCCGTTATTACCGGCGCCACCTCTTGCATCTGGCTATCACGGCGCAATTGCTAGCTACGAAATTATGCAAGTGTATCTCGGCTAAAAACCTATAACCTATATACCCTTTGTCTCGGTCAGACGTAGCTCCCAGTTGCTCTCAATTATGACTTAGACGGCGACACATAGCGATCGTTATACAACCATGTCAGCCTGCTACTTGTAGAAGGCGTAGAAGGCGGTTGAGAAATTTTGACACTAGGGTTCACTGGGTTGTTGTTGGACCGAACTTATTTTTTTTTGTTTTCGTGACCAATCATTGGCCACGAAAAGAAAGAAAGAAAAGCATTATATGAACTCTGAATCTTGCAACTCACCTATCCAAAACAGACAGAAGACATAAAACGCAGAAGAAGTAGTAAGTGGCCACGTAAGGCATGGTCACTACTGCATGGAAAGACAGGTGGCCGGCGTCCAGACTGTCTGAGTAGCTGATGAGGAGCAGGTGCATGATGGACAGGCCCCCGAGCACCCCGTGGCAGGCCGGGGCACAGGATTTCCAGGCCTTCTGTACAGCCAGGGCGACATCTAGTGGAGTCAGCTCGCTTAGCCTGAAAATTGAGAGTTGATTTTGTGCAATAAAAATTATCCATCAATTCAAACACACATTACGCCTTTAGCCCTTCGGGATAGACAGTGGATGGGTAGGGTATGTATGAGTAGGAGTATGGTCGATCTTTACGTCTAACAGATATGGTACCTGTTGGTACTTTGATAGGTCTGTAAAAACTGCAATGCTTGGTAGTTGGCGGCAGAGCAAGAATACAGTCGCTATCGCCACGTCTGACAAATATTGAAGGATCTTTCAGATGATTCGCGTATCGCTGTAGTGACAGGTTGTCAGCCTGACATCTAAAATTAAACCCTCGAGTCCCTTAATCGCCACTTACGACATTCATGGAAAAGAAATGGAGTGTGCTGTTCTAAGCTAGCATCACACAGCAATTTATATAAATATAATTTGTTACCCTAGATATTTATCCTCTGCCTCCCGAGACTGTTGTGACTCTAGAATCCTATCCCTGGATACGGCCCTGAAGGTGCCTCCTCCTTGCAGATATATTTTCTCTGGCCTCCTCGAACCGAAGGGGTCCAATCTCTCGTCATTTGGCGATGTCAGTGGAGACGGTGAAGAGAATGGGTTGTCGATATACTGCTCATGATAAGGCATACTGGATTCTAATGATTCCAGCATAGCGGTCAGGTCAGTGGGCCGAGCTAGAAACAAAACAATTTGTGTAATCATCATCGGCCTCGCACGCCTGTGACAGATGATCAGTGTCTGACACAAGGCTATATAAGTCGATGCGGGAGCGGCATGACTTTCCGCACACACTACAGTTGAAGGTAGTATTAGACACTGGAACATGCATGTTTAGATGTCGTTTTTGCCTTTTGTTAGCAAGATCAGATTGTGTGCTACGAGGGATTGTGTAATACAAGTTGTAATTTAATCAACATACTATGATATTGTGGTACTTTGTAGGTATGTTATACCACATCACAGTCCTCGATCCAAAGGCTGAGATGAGTACCGCCTCAAAGATTTGTCGGAAAAAAAATTCTGCCCGAAACCCAGTTCGGCTTCCGACCTGACCGAGGTACATGTGAAGCTATTTTCTCGGTGCGTCAACTACAAGAAAAAAGTAGAGAACAAGGTCGCCAGTTGTACCTCTGCTTTGTTGATTTGGAGAAAGCATTCGACAGTGTACCTCGCGAAGCTCTCTGGATGGTGCTAGGAAAGTTAGGGTGCACAGAAAAATATGTGCGACTCCTAAGACTCCTGCATGACGACATGCAGTGCTGCGTCGCCGTAGACGGTGAACAGTCTGATTTCTTCCCCGTCACCTGTGGGGTGAAACAAGGGTGTGTTCTAGCGCCCACACTGTTCGCCTTGTACTTTGCAGTTGTAGTCAAAGAAGTCCTTAATACTGTTTCCCAAGGAGTCCGCATCCGTTTCCGCACAGATGGCAGTCTTTTTAACTTGGCTAGACTTAAGGCGCGCACTAAGGTCTCGTATGCATTGATTACTGAGATCATGTATGCTGATGGCTTGTGCTTTCTTGCAGAATCCCCAGACGGCCTGCAACAGCTTATGTCCGTTTTTCACCAAGCATGCTGTAAATTCGGCCTGAAGATCAGTGTCAAAAAGACGGAAGTGATGTCCTTAGACTCACATGGTCGCGAGACACTGGCGATTATGCTTGGTGAGGATATGCTGAAACAGGTTGATAAGTTTCGCTATCTGGGGAACACTATAACATCTAAGTGTAACCTTGATGCTGAGATCAACAGCAGAATCAGTGCTGCAGCTGCAGCATTTGGGAAGTTGTGTTCCAAGGTTTTCTGCTCGCACGACCTAAAGCTAGCCACAAAAATCTCTGTGTATATGGCGATTGTGCTGCCAAACCTTCTATACTCCTCCGAGACTTGGTGTGTGTATCGTCACCACATACGCACTCTGGATCGCTTCCACCTAAAATGCCTTCGCACCATCATGAAAATCAGATGGTCCGACCGAGTGCGCAATACCGAAGTTCTGAGACGAGCCAATGTTGGTGGCATTGAGGCCTATCTAATGCGTCGTCAGCTTCGGTGGTGCGGTCATGTATCCCGGATGTCAGAGGAGAGAGTGGCGAAGCGCATCTTTTATTCTGAGCTAGAGGAGGGCAAGCGAAAGCATGGCGGACAACTCCTCAGATATAAAGATGTTCAGAAACGACACATGAAAAGATGCAACATTGAGCCCACTCAATGGGAGGGTCTGGCAGCACAGCGCCCCGAATGGCGCGGGATGGTTAAGAGGCAAGTTCGCGAGTTTGAGGAACAGCGTAAAGCAGACCTCGACGCTAAGCGCGATGAGCTCAAGGCCCGTCCACCCGTCGCCATTAACTATAATTATGTAAATGGCAAACTCACGTGTCCAAACTGTGCACGAGAGTTTACTGCCAAAATTGGCTACAATAGCCATCTCGGGGCGCATCAGCGCCGATCTGATTAGGAGTCAAAGTGGTCGCCATGGCCGAAATCGGTCGGAAAGATCATCATCATCATCATATTAACTCAACTCATTTTTTGCTCTTACTGTGAATAGGTTCATAATATCAAACTGTTTTATAATTCTAAGAATGTTGGGTACATATTACATACAAACACATTATATACTATCTCTATTTGATGTTGGTATAAAAACTTTAGCTTACTATCAGTCGAGATAAAAAAGTGATCTTATTCAAATATGAAACATGGAATTTTCTTACCAGGTTTATTACTTTTATTCTTGGTACCAGTTTTGAAAACTTTCGGACTGACATCTCTGCCGTTGGCATTACCCTCTTGTCGTTCTTCTCTGACTTTCCGTCGGGTTTTTCTTGGTTTGTGCCGCAATTCTTTTGTTGTGCCGTTATTGTTCTCGACGTCATTTGCTTCAATTTCCAGCTCTCCGCTCAGTGTAACTACTTCGTCTTTGTTATATTCTTTTAAATAGTCATCAACCTGAAAATAGAAACCAAAAGAAACATTTTAAATTTATTATTCACATTTTCATAGTTTTACAAGAAAAACCAACCAATACGGGTCTTTTCTCCATAAATAAATAGTGGGCTTCTACACTTCAGAGTCTAGTTGTGGAGTATTAAGCTGACAATAGTTTTACACACCTTTTGACTTCAGAACAGAGAATATAAGCAAAAAATAACTCTATTAACAAATAAAAAATACTTTACCCTTTCCAGAGCACTTAGACTGGACCCCGGAATTTCAAAATCATGTAAATCTCTATCTCTATGCTTGGATGAGTGTCTCTTCTTCTTCCTGTATGAAGGACTCCGCTTCTCTTTGTGTCCACTGGACGGCCGTGACAGATTCTTCATGAACTTCTCATCCAAACCATTTGGATCATGTGAATAGAACACAAACGATGGATTCTTGTCAGATTTCTTTATTTCTTTCTCAACAAAACCTATGATACCTTGCTTTATTTGTTCGTGAATTGGGAGTTCTGTGTCTAGAGATTCGTGTTCGGATTTTATCCAGCTGTCTCTCGCTTTGGCTTTGTCTGAGGTCGTTTCTGACTGGTCGTCGGCTCCTGGTGGTGTTTCTACGCTATCGCCGGCCGAAGGGTGACCATTCGATAGTTTTCGTGAACCAGAACGACTGCGGGATCTAGATTTTTTTATCCCATTTTTCTGCTTTGGTGAGGGAGAGCGACCACTCGTGTGGACCTCCGCAATCTCCTCCTTCGCATCACCACTCCTTCCAGGCTTCATTGCTAAGGGTCACCTTTCGAAACCTACGCGAAAACTGAAAATGTCGAACCTATGCGCGACTATTTTTAAAGGTCACACACGTAAATAAAACCTTCACAACTAATGAAAAACTAAATTAACTAATGCGTAGCACATTTTACACTCACATGTTAACGCATTTTTGAGTGAATTTTGGCTATTTTTGTTTATTTCCAAAATTCTAAAAACAAAGGTGTTCGAAATGTCAAATGTCACGTCAAATCGAATGACGTCATTTATGACGTCACTCGCAGGCGTATCAATGAAAATGTTCCGTTACACGCAATACTCTGGTACAAAAAAGATAATTAGTTAACAAGTAATTATTACATTTAAATCATTTGGTTACAAAAACGTTTTGTAAAAAAAAAAATTGGTGAAATGAATACGTCGTCGTCGTCGTCGTCGTCGTCGTCTCAGCCGATAGACGTCCACTGCAGGACATAGGCCTCCCCCAAGGATCTCCACGATGATCGGTCCAGCGCCACCCGCATCCAGCGGCTTCCCGCGACCTTCACCAGATCGTCGGTCCACCTTGTGGGAGGCCTACCTACGCTGCGTCTACCGGTCCGTGGCCGCCACTCGAGAACTTTCCGGCCCCAGCGGCCATCGGTCCTACGAGCAATATGCCCCGCCCACTGCCACTTAAGTTGCGCAATCCTTCGAGCTATGTCGGTGGCTTTGGTTCTTCTCCGGATTTCCTCATTTCTGATTCGATCGCGGAGAGAAACTCCGAGCATAGCCCTTTCCATTGCCCTTTGAGTGACCTTAAGCCTTCTTATGAGGCCCATTGTTAGCGGCCACGTCTCAACTCCGTAAGTCATCACTGGCAACACGCACTGATCCCAGACTTTTGTCTTGAGGCACTGCGGTAGTTGTTGAGAAGAGAAGATGTTACGTAGCTTCCCGAACGCTGCCCAGCCGAGTTGGATTCGACGATTGACCTCTTTCTGAAAGTTGGACCTACCCAGCTGGACTATTTGTCCCAGGTAGACATACTCGTCGACAACTTCCAGAGTAGAGCCCCCAACTGTCAGAGTAATGGGTGCAACAAGAGAGTTTGACATGACCTTGGTCTTGTCCTTGTTCATTTTTAGACCCACTTGTTGGGAGGCTCTATTGAGGTCATCGAGCATTGTACCGAGGTCCTCCAGGGTTTCCGCCATGACCACGATATCGTCGGCAAAACGAAGGTGAGTCAGATACTCGCCGTTGATGTTGATGCCAAGTCCTCTCCAGTCCAAAAGCTTGAAGACGTCTTCCAGTGCTGCTGTGAACAGTTTCGGTGATATTACATCTCCCTGTCTCACTCCTCGCTGCAACTGGATAGGTTTCGAGTCCTGGTCCTGAATTCGAACTGACATGGTGGCGCTTTCGTACAAGGACTTCAACACTTCGATATACCGATAGTCAGCTTGGCACCGCTGAAGAGACTGAAGTACGGCCCATGTTTCGATCGAATCGAAGGCTTTTTCGTAGTCCACAAACGCGAGGCAGAGTGGTTGGTTATACTCTTCAGTCTTCTGTATAACTTGCCTCAGCGTATGAATGTGATCCACGGTGCTAAAGCCTTTTCGGAAGCCGGCTTGTTCGGGAGGCTGGAAGTCGTCGAGCCTGCGTGCGAGACGATTCGTTATGACTCTTGAGAACAGCTTGTAGACATGGCTCAGAAGCGTGATGGGTCTGTAGTTCTTCAGCAAAGACTTATCGCCCTTTTTGAAGAACAGCATCACCACGCCTCTGTGCCATGCCTGTGGCGTTTTGCCCTCGAGTATGACAGAGTTAAACAATTTCTGCAGTGCTTTAAGTATCGGTTTACCACCGGCTTTCAGAAGCTCTGCCGTAACTCCATCATCACCCGGCGCCTTGCTGTTTTTTAGCTGTTTCAGAGCCATACTAATCTCGTACAAGCTGACGTCCGGGATGTCTTCTGTGTAGTGCCGGGTTAATCGAGCTCTTGGATCTGCGACCCGATTATTGACAGGTGTGCATGTTGTCGCGTATAACTGTCCGTAGAACTTCTCGACCTCTTCCAATAGCTCGGGCTTGGACGATACGATTCTGCCATCGTCGGTCTTTAGCTTCGCTAGTTGGCTCTGGCCTATCGACAGATCCCTAGCAAACACCTTGGAGCCTTTGTTGCGCTCAATTGCCTCTTTAATACGGTCAGTATTAAATTGGCGTATGTCGCGGGTCAAAGACTTAGAGATCTGCCTATTGAGCTGCCGATATTGGGAAGTATCCTCCGACGACTGCAGAATCATCTCGCGTCGTTCCTCCATGAGCCTCGAAGTATGGTCTGAGATTTTTTTGGTTCTGTTCGTACGATTGGGTTTGAAGAACTTAGAGCCAACCGTAAGGACAGTTTCCACGACCCTGTCGTTATAGTCGTCCACGTCGATACACTCACCCAGGCAATCGAAGCGGTTTTGCAGGTGGAGCTGAAAGCTCTCAGGGTTTTGGATTTGGGCAGGTGCTGGTCGGAGCGTAGACTTCATCAGACGTGATCTCTCGGCTTTTACATTAAGATTCAACGTGCCTCTTACCATTCGGTGATCGCTACCCGTTTTGAACGAATTGATCACAGAGACATCGTTGAATATCCGTTTTTTGTCTGTCATGATGAAGTCTATCTCATTTTTGGTAACACCGTCGGGGCTCTTCCAGGTCCATTTTCGATGCGGCCGTTTCCTGAAGAACGAGTTCATCATAAAGAGTCCCTCCTTCTCCATGAAGTCGACCAGCATTTGACCTCGGCTGTTCCTCACTCCAATACCAAATGGCCCAACTCTCAGTTCGTCACCGCAACGATTGCCCAGCTTAGCGTTGAAATCCCCCATGACCACCGTGTAATGAGTCCTGGAGGTATGTATGGCTTTGGATATGTCCTCATACATTGCCTCCACGTCCTCGTCGGGGTACTTCGAAGTTGGGGCGTATGCCTGTATGACCTTCAGCGAATAACGTTTAGTTATTCTGAGTATAAGGAATGCCACCCTATTTGAAATACTCCCGACCTGTACTACGTTGTTCACGAGGGACTTGTGGACGATGAACCCGACACCACCTTGGGACAGATGGTCGCCCTCCCGGAAGTAGAGCAGAAATGAATACGTTTGTAACAAAAAAACTCCTTGATGTGCTTTTACTGTGCGAAATATTCTAATTACTGGCTGAAATCCCCCGAAAAAAATTTTAATAGCCATTTGAATGTCATCCGAAAATAAAAACATTTGTTTTAGATGACATTTGCAATATTTAACCAGTATAATATTATCGTCTCACATTTTACGTCTCTTTTTAGGTCTCTTTCCTTAGAATAAAAAAAAAGGTTTTGCACATGCGCCTTCTTTTGCATGCACGGCGCGCGCTAAATTCAAAATTTTGTTTGACAAAAATGTGAGCATTTTTGATGGATTATGAAGGCTACAAAGCAAAGCGCATAAAAAGCATGGAATGATTCCTAAGCTGTACCTAAAAGCTTGACAACAACACAGCACATAGACAGCGGTGGCGCCCACCAGTCGGTACCAATTGGTGGCTGGTGGCTGCGCAGGATTGGATTGGACGGATTTTTGGAATGTCGCCGACCTTCGGACAACGCCTTCAAGTGTGGAACACGCGATAAACTGAAGCGATAAACGTGATGAAGTAGGTAAGTACATACATTGTATACAGTTATATATATATATAGATAGGAGCTGTGCTCTTGTTAGGTAGGTAAGTAGGTAGGTAGAGAAGTAGGTAACATAAGCATTTTGAAAAAAAAAAAAACACTTTTCTCGCGATATCGTCTGTTGCCGACGCTGGCCGCTAGGACGGGCTGTCAAGCAATATTTCAAATAATTTGTTCTATTTTTATGACAATGTGCTTTTGTTCTTCCTTTTTCATTGCTTTCAAATAAATGGTGTGAGCAACATATTTTTAAGTCACACTCATTCTCAGTTCTCTCTGTTGACCTATAATCTAGACTATAGTATTAGCTAATATGTATACGCTCCTTTATCTCGTCAGCCAAACAAACCGCACTTCTCATGACCGACTCCGCTATAGCTGCTGTTTTAGACACGAGTAGGAAACTATGTACACAAAATAACTATTATAAAGCCACTTATAAAATTACCATAATTAATAGTCAATTTGATTCACCTAGCGGTATTAGGCTTGGCTGGAGGTACCTAAAAGTTCAAAGCGAAATCGAAATATAAGGTCTTACCTATATTTTTAATTAAACTTTTAAAGTAGGCCCAAGCAGAAATGCAGAAACAGCCAGAACGGGCACAATAACATTCTGAGCCGAGAACATACCTATTACTGAAAAATGTGTCATTCATTCTCTTTTGCACCGGGAATCGAACTCGGCTCATTTTCGTAGCAGAAAAACACGTTGGTACCCCTTGCTGCGTTTTATCGTTCGTAGAATAGAGCAGGTACCTGGTATACAAGGTGTAACTTTAAATGCGCAAAACCTCAGACACCGTTAATCAGCCCATAAAACTGACAAACTTTCCCCAAAAAACATAGGTCGAAATGTGAGAAAAATATTTCTACCTCCCATACAAATTGACATGGTCGGTCGGTAATTTCGTATGGGAGTTCCAAAATATTTTTTCATTTTTCGAACTATGTTCCTTGGGGAAAGTTGTTCAGTTTCATAGATTGATTGACGGTGTTTGAGGTTGCACATTTAAAGTTACGTCTTGTATACCTACCAAACTGGGTAGAATAGAAAGATAGAAAGGATGATTTTAATGTGTAGGAACGTTGGTCGACTCTACACTACCACCTTATTAAAGTTAGTGACCTTTGTAGGTACGATAGAAGAAATAATATCAAATCCACTTATTTTTATTTCCAAGTTGACATTTGCCTCTGCTAATTTATAATATCGCCATCAGTTTCTATATAAATATGGATTGAAATAACCAGATATTACTAGTTCGATGAAGTTTAGCTATTTTAGAATAGGGGTCAGATAAGGTTAGAAGTTTGGTTCCCCTCGATACGCAAAGAATAAGAAGAATAGGGGTTAGATTTTGTTTATATTCCGGAGTGTCCTCGTAAAATATCGTCCACGGAATCCTATGGGAGTTATTATTACCCGGTTTTTTGCTTTTTACCCTATTTTTCGTCACAGAATAAATAATCTTTCGTTTCCTCACCTCCTAAAATGGGGTTTTTAGAGATTTAAGAGATGATTCGACAGTAATTGTTTTACGATAGCTCCCAATGTAAAAGTTGTGCCAAATAAGTAAAAAAATACCCTGTGCCTATTATTCTTAACTTCACAAAAGACTGTCTTTGAAAAAGTACCTATTACAGCGAGGAGATATAGTTAGCATTCTTTGATATTACTCACCGAGTATGAGAACAAGCTTTTCCATCAATTCACCAGCACCGGCATCGCAATCTAAACAGCCTTCCCCACCCCCCCCCCTCTCCTCCCTTGAGGTCGTTCTCCCCTCCCCGCAGCGAAAGCTACTTTCACTGCAAGAATTCGGCTCCGATGACGTGAAGTTTGCGCAACCTGATGCAATGTGCACCAATTTCATGTGTCTTTGATACGTGATATTGTGCGTCATCAAGATGATGACGAATGTCATAAAAGCTAACACCTTAGTGAGCAGTCAAAAATTTCAAAATTGGGGAGACTGGGGCAAAGTTTAATGTCACAGTTTTCTGTAATTTATAGAAATATTAAATGAACGTGGATTTCTCGCCTCAACGTTGTTTTTAGTGGAATAAAACGATAATTTTAATGGCCATTATTTTATTAAAGTTTTTTTATATTGTGATGATACATATAAATTAATAAAATCTACATTAGTTTGGTCCATTATCAGTATTAAGTTTCATATAAAATTATGTCTATATTTATTATAGACTTTAAAAAGTATCTTCTTAAAATATTCTTACTCTTCTAACCCAACACCTTTTATTTTAGGTTTTATTTCACTTAGGTTCTTCGGCGGGTATTTAAATAAATCACAATTTATAAATTTTGCCCCGAATAAAATTACCGTCTATTTGGCACAAAATTCTCAAACAACACCCAATATTTCTCAATTTTACCGCCCTCTGTGTACTAACTGTACAGCATAATGTATCATACCTACATTTTTAATATTTTAATGACATAACTCGCCATGGTTTGATATAAGATTAACGTTAACATTAATAATCTCTTGATAAATATCAAAATACAATCGATTTATACAAATCTACACAAACTTTTCATGAGTTATATTATGTTTATGAGATCACAACATCTCTACAAAAACTTACAGCTAAATCACTTTGCGTATACGACAGGTGACAATACACTTATACAACTTAATGATTGCGATTTATTGCTTTGCGTCAAATCGAATATTTACAAAAAACCTTAAACCTAAAAGTTCATAGAACGTACCAGAAATATATCATAGATATATGGGATAAACATTACCAGCTTTCGACGAAAACGATTTAACTCCAAAGGAGACAAAACTGTAACAATCGTTGACGTCTAGTTGCCGGTAAAATACTAAACTTATATCTAACGCAAACAGCGAATCCCGTCCAGTAGAATTCTGGAGAAAATTACCTTTCTCGAATTTTACGGAGGGATCAGACGCCTAGTAGTCTCCCAGACATAACTCGCCGGGGACATTCGGCAGTCACAACACTTCAACTGTCTCCAGTTTTACAAGACCATGTAAAACTTGAGCAGTTCATTTCGTCCGCATTACCGCGGCGCGCGCGCATTTATTTACAAATAAATATTTACACTTAAATCTAGAAACTTTGGAGCATCAAAATTACAGGCAGTAGGGATGACAGAACTGATAGACGAGCCTTTGACTCCTTTCAGTTTTCTTCATGATACCCTTCTTGTAGTACTGCCTGATGCTTCTGGACAGTTTGTCGTAGTTCATCGCTGGCCTGTTCTTCCTTTTACCCCAGAGTCTGGCGACGCGGACTGAATCCTCAATTTTAAATACTCCGGTACCTGCAACAATGCAACAAGAATTTAGAATAGGCCTGTGATATTATCAGATGTTGATTTAGGTTTCAGCGTTCTTATTGTGCCTACGAATGTTACATTAGATCTTGTCAGTTGTGATATGGGTCATTGAATCCATCTAAAAAAACAAAACAATATGAAACAGGTTCGTGAAATATGGTTGGAAATACCAACGCTCAGCTTGTCTCGTATAATGGGGTATAAATCGTACAATACATGTACCATGGCGTTATAGACCAGTCACGATTCAGAAGTAACCTTTAGTGAGACTTTACGTCTTAAGACTAAAGTACTCGAAGTAAAGTAAGCGGCCGGATCACCTTGAGCTGAGAATGTCGCTACCATGAATTTTCCAACAATGATTTTAATAATAACGCCGTATTAAAGTGTATCAAAGTTATGTTTGGTTTAAAAGCTTGTGTTGAGTGCCCAGATACAGTGAAGAAATATCTGCACATTATGTAAATTGTATCATATATTTACATATACGTGGAATTACTAGCGTATGTAAACGGCACGATTCCGTATTAACATATTCTTTCTTAGTAGATACAGCTACATGATTGTGAGGATTATGCATTACAATTTTGTTCAAATTACTGATTTCAATTAAATCTTGACAACTTTTTAGCGATTTCAAGAAAATAAGGAAGAAAAGCTTTTCATTTTTCACTATTAGCGTCACTAGGTTTCATAATGCCTGTTCTCACTGATAAGATTCCGTGATCTGGACCAATTAAATCAGCTATAAAATTATACTCCGCGGACAAAGAAACTTGTAACGTCGTGCCAGCACTCATATCATTGCGTGTTACATATTGTGGACATCTGGCTCATGAAAACTAGTTTTGCAGTTAAAAATACTGCTTTTTCTGTAGGTATAGGTTTTTCCTGTGCTAGCGAATCTCGTCGGACTTGTCATTGTAGCAAATTTTTGTAGCCCCAGCCTAGTACACAGGTCTGAATTTCTTGAGCAAGCGGATTTCAGGCAGTAATACGATTAGGTAGGCAGAGCATGTTTCAATTACAATGCTCATCTTTTATACTACTGGAATATCCGCAGCATCACAAAAAAAAACATACATACATATATCACGCCTTTATCCCTTACGGGGTAGGCAGAGCGCTAACTGCCGCTAAAATACGGTCGCTGTCGCCACGTCTGACAAATATAGAGGGCCGTTTGAGATCATTTTGTGTATCACTATAGTAACAGGTTGTCAGCCTGTCGCCTAAAAGTTGTAATACACCTGAAACCCTCAAGTCCCTCAGTCGCCTCTTACGACACCCAAAGGTAGGAAATGGGGTGATGCTATTCTAAGCCGGCATCACACGGCGCAAAAAAAAAATTGCGGATTTAAAGAAAATAAAACAACTCGTTTACATGTCAAAGATGACGAGAATACCAATGCATTCGCAGATCCCAACAGCCGACTTGAAATCGGTTACGTGATTCGAATAACACTAAATAGGATCCCTTTCGTTAGCATAATGTTTTTTCCACTAATATGTTTTGGCATAACATGTTACGCATAATTCTTTTTCCCCTATTATATCTTTGTCATAAACATATTTTCGTATAATATTTATCTTAACATTATCAGTTTATTTGGGTCTAACAATTTTTTTATAGATTAGATTAGTTTATTTTGCATTATCAAATTCATAGTTATCATTATATAAAATAAAAATGTCAAAGGATAATACAATCGTCAAAAAAAAAAAAAATTAAAATAAAATATAGGTAAGATTAACAAATTAATTGTAAACAATTTCTAACTAAAAAATTAATAACAAATGTCAAATAGAATAAAATCATGTCAATAGGTAAATAGAATAACAAATAATAACAAATGTCGAATAGATGAAAAATATGTCAATAGGTTAACAAAATTACAATATAACAAATGCCAACTTATAATTAAAATATCAATGTCAAAAGTAAAAAAATAAAAAAATATTAAATAAATCGGTACAAAGGTAAATAACTACAATACAACTTTGTAGTTAATTCAGAACTTACATACTAAAAATTCATTTACAGAGTAAAATTCGTTTTCGTTTATAGAGGTTAGGTTAGTATTTTTATAGACACTAGGCTAGGTTAGGTTATTAAATTATGCTTAACATGTTATGCCTAGTATTTTTATATTTAAGTATCATTAGTTCAATGTATATTGTACCAAGCTATGTTATGCCTAATATTTTTATGCAAATATATAGGGAACCACTAAATAGACCATGTGAAATCTATCGTTCACAGCTATTAGCCAATTGCGATTCTGATGCACGCAGATTTATTTATAGAAGTCTACAAACGACTCGTTCTAATAATTATCCATACACGTTAGTTTTCCCTACAACCATCATCAAGAATAGCGATAAATAATAACTTGATAATTAAGGTGACTTTCAAGATTATATAGATGCGATAAATTAATTAATCAATAATGTTATCAACTTCTTCAGTGAATTTTATAATCCAATTAATGTGAATAACGAACTGTAAAAGAAACTTATATGCTTTTATAATAAAGTAATTGGAATTGACAAGTTTATTAGTAAAGGTGACACTGCAGTCCAGAAATATGATAATAGCGATATATTAAATGATAAAATGTTGCCTAGAGATAGAATTTTCCTGACAATTATTAAAATTATTGTCATTATCTAGGTATCCAAGTACCCAACTTAGATAATGATTAATTTATCATTATCAAAACGAAATTATTTTTTGATTTTTGAAAGATTGTGTTTTGAATGAATATGAAAATGATATAGCGTATTTAGTTCAATACTTTTAATGTTTCTAAAATTACTTGTACTTGATAGTCAAGAAAAGTAAATGGGGTATTTTTCGCCACCTAAGAGAAATTAAAAAGATGATGGTAGAATAAAAAACTCACTTCTGTCAAGCCACCGTATCGCTGAACCGTGGATCTGTGGAGACGCTAACAGCTCTTTCAAAAACTGCCACAAGTGTATGTGTGTGCTGCCGGTCTTCGCCTTTCCACTTACTGATGCTGCACTGGTTCCAGCTGATTCTGAGTCCTCATCTGTTGGAAAACACAGTCATATCATAACTTAGTTTTTACTATTAATAGAAATATTGTCCTGCAGTGGGGCAGTATAGGCTAAATTAATAATAATAAATAGAGATAATGAGTTGATTGTACTTAGAATTCATGAAAATCAAAGTTTACAGCGCAACTGTCTCATATTTCACTCAAACGTTTCTAAAAATTAATAAAAGATTTGCATATAACATTATGTGCATAGAAATTTGTATCGAGAAACGCCATATGTGGCCTTAATCCATACTAAATAATAGTTAGAAACCATAAATGCTGTTGGTAAGTATTATCTTCAGCGATTTAGCGGCATTAACCACGTTTAATGACAGCCAGGGCAGAAACTGGGACAGTTTGGTAGCACAAGAGTCGCGTACTATAGTTTCCCGGAGATCATCGATAGCGCGATGGGTTCCACGAACCGCTTTCCAAGTCTAGTGTAGAAGGCGCAGCATAAAAATTAGTGTAATTGGGTAATTTCCGAGGCAGCTGATCAGCTTCAACAACATTTACATTCTTAAAGAGTTTAATAACTTCTTTAAACTATCAGAAGGGGGATGATTGGAATACGTGCTCTCAAACTAAATCAACCCTTCCGCTTAGGAGTACGAGATCCTCACATTTCTAAGTGACAGTTTATAATTTAGATAATGTAGAGCCAAGCATTCAATGATTTGTATATTAAGGGTCTGTGTTAGAATTTGATCTTATCTACGAGTAGGTATCTACGTCCTTTATAATGTTCTGTAATGCTGTAATACCAATTTGACAAGCTAACCTTCAAGACTATACATAAACAGGCTGATAGACACAGACGTAGAGATAAACACAGTTACATCTGTGGTTAAACAGGCTATTTAAAGAAAGCTGTTTCTATCGGAATGTTAAACGGATGGAAGGAATGAAGCTGTAGGTGAAAACTGCAACTTTATAGCCTTTGTTTTAGGTAATTGTGTTTTAACAGCATTGGAAACTAGACAGTATGTTTATTGTTTGCATTCCTACACAAACAAATTAAATGAAAAATCAAGAAAACGATTGTGAAATATCAATTTAGTTTAATAATAATTAAATATCAATAATAGTAAAATGTGATAATAGAATGGAATAGAACAGAATAGAATAAAATTTGTCCCGTGTGATGCCGGCTTAGAATAGCATCACCCCACATCCTTCCCGCGGGTGTCGTAAGAGGCGACTTAAGGACGCGAGAGTGTGAGTGTATTACAATTTTTAGGCGACAGGCTGACAATCTGTCACTATAGTGATACAAATGTTTTCTGAAGCCACCTTGGAAAACAATCCTCAAATATGTCAGACGTGGCGATAGGGGCCGTATTCTTAACGGCCGTTAACGCTCTGCCTACCCCGCAAGGGATAAAGGCGTGATATATGTATGTATGTATGTAGAATAAAATTTCTTTGCATAAAGTGAGAATGATAGCGATAAGCGGAGAATTTTTTTAATTCTGTGAAAATGTGTCATTATAGTTGTATTGTAGATAGGTACCACGATGTATGTAACAAAATTTCAGGAAATCCAAAAGCGGCAAGTAACTATTAACCCAGCAACAAAGTAGCCACAGCACATGAGGCAGTAAACCTCCAAGTACGTAGCAACTTGAACCTAGTTCCACATTTTTACCGTCAGGCAGCAAATCTCTGGTGACGGACAGACGACCTTGTCGGTCCAGTGGCACAAGCCAAGCCATATAAACTGGGTCGTCGGAAACCTTTACAAAAACTCGACTGGACGTATATGGGGTCCAAGCCTCAGAGGTCCATGTTCACGACGGAATGGCTATAGGACAGACTGATTGATGGATCAACTCTAACGGGTGTGGTAGATCTAGAATTGGCGTAATCCAATTAAAGATTTTTCATTCGCTTACTATGTTGAATGACTAGAATTTAAGCACATTTTTTTGGTATTAGTTGCGGTTTTTTGGAAAACGAACTTTTCTTTATCATTGATTTTGTACGCCAATGAATTTCTAATTTACAGTTCATAAAACGTTATGGAACTAAATATGACATAAAGTTGATGACATTATATTATTATCATCATGGCAATACCTTTATCTTTATACAAAGTTGAAAACCAATAGTTACAATAGGTTTTACTGATATGATAAAATTATAATAGGTTTATCTAGCTATATCAATCATAAACACTCAGCACGAGTAAAAACCCTTCGAACCGTTTTAAGAATGTCACAGTGTAAAAGAATGTAAATGAAATTCGTGAAATGGCCTACTCTCCCGATAGTCTCTCGTTGGTCTGTGTCTAAAGCCCCAGGATATAAATCTCCCCGTCAACGCGCATGCGTGGTGACAACTGCGCAAGAGATAATTGTCCCAAACTATTTCCTGTGCCACTATCTGGCAAGTTTTTATTGACTAGCGGTTTAGCTTCCATATTATGAGTCTTTCTCTTTTCTAGACACTATCGCTTCATATGATCATTAAAATTTTACTGTTATAATTATTGCATTCATCTAGTTAAGTAAATATTATTGCGTCAATAATATTCTAATGTGAGCTTCTCGTCAGAGTACCGCATTAATAGATAAATCACGCTTGTTTCATGCAGTTTTTAACTTTTTACAAATAATCATTTGCAGCACTGTTTGTCAGCGGTATTTAAATTTATCATTACGCGAGTGAAAACTATTTCTATTTTATTTTATTTTGTGTTTTCAAAACTCTCTCATTGATCTTTACACCAACAACCTTTATGGGAAGGAAGACGTACATCAATAGGTTGTTTGTCTGTTTGTCTTTCCACGTATGTGGGTCCAAAGTAACGGTGGCCACAATGCGTGCGGCTGTAGCCACACTGACCACTGATGCATTGCCGTGCCACATCGGCAGACTGACCACTTGTTATCTGCTTTAAGACTAGAAAGTCAATGATCAATTTTTCTCATTGGTTTCGTGGTATTGGAAATTTATTGGCATAATGTCGGTGGTTTAAAATTTATCTTTCTTTGCTGTCGGTTAAATCGAATTGACGTTATCATACTTTACATTCGAAATGTCTGCTTCATTTTCTTTCGAAGAAAAATGCTAATAACTTACCATCGCTCATGTCATCTGCTGAGGGTAGCCCGGCTGGTGTGGGGTTGGGCGAGGGTTGGTGCTCAGACCACTGTGGTCTCCAGGGTTCATGTCTCGCCGCCTTCCAGATTTCTAGTTGCGCGTATAATGTGCTTCCCGCCTAAAACAAATATCACATTTTTTTATGTAAATATATAACTTTGAGCCCTTGTTTTTACAGTTTTACCCTAAAGGGAAAATAGAAGAGTTATGCAGATTATTATGTCTTACATATAAATTACGTAAAGAAACTAAAACCATATATGGAAGGTTCGCACAATGACGATATAATTTTTTATACCAGACATTTTTATGCTTAGCTCATCGTCTCAAACGGTAGTTCGTACCATGCAAAAGGTATATTTGTTTGTAGTTTAGGAGTTTTACTGTCAACAAACGTGTATTTGTATGCAGACACTAGTTGCGAGGAACGAGCCGCCGAGTCGACTTTCATCGGCCTTGCGTTGCCTTGCGGTGAAAGTCAGAAGCCGGCGTTATCAGAGGCTGCCCCGCTCTCCCCTCGATCCCGTCAGCGATTAGACGCTCTTTAGCTTTACGATCTGAACAATCTGTTGCATAATTGGTGATTTTGCAAGTGACTATTGTTTTGTTTGGATAAGTTATGGGGGAAATTAAAGATGGGAACTATATCACTTGTCATTACATCACTTGACAAGTGATGTAATGACAAGTGATACAACACAATGTGTTCCTCCGAGAGAGTTACTCAAGACTCAATGCCTGATTTTCTCTCTTTTCGTGTGGGATACAGAGTCGTCCAACGACCCAATAAACCCTAGTGTCGGATGGGTGATTGACCGCTTGAAATATCTGTCAAAACATTTTTCCTCCAGTATCTATTACAAAACGACAGGCAGAATCTAGAGCATAAATATATACGTAATGAAACGATTATGTAAAGTAAGCAACTCGGCTCCTTTTTACGGATTTCCTTATCCACTGGCCCGAGTTAAATTTTAAGTTACTCAATGCAACAGAGTTATAAAAAGCAACTGCGTAATAGGTAAATAGTATCTGACCATTAATGATCATCAATCACATCACTACATAGTATAAAGCAAAGTCGCTTTTCGCTTCTATATGCATGTAGGTAATTTTAGAAGTCTGTGTATCACCATACTGACAGGTTGACAGCCTGTCGCCTAAAATTGCAATACATATCTAGCCTCAAATCCCTTAGCCGCCTCTTACAACACCCACGGGAAAGATATGGGATGATGCTATTCTAAGCCAGCATCACACGGCCTAGGCGCAAGTCTGATAAATGGTGTCAATTTACCAATTAGTAGCGGAACAGGAAAGCAGATATCCGAGACATAGAATTACATGACAATGTCTTTTTTTTCTTTGCCATTTCCATTCCAACAATATTTAAGAGTGTAGGACGAGCTTGCAAAGTTTCGGGTGACAGTTGGATGTAGTTGACTCAAAATCAAGGTCTATGAACGCTTAAGGAAAATATGTTAAGCAGTGGACCTGTTGTAGCTAGAGATGACCCACGTAATTTATAATCTCACAAGTATTCTGGACTAAGTATAGACCACAAAGATAATAGCTGCGAGGCAAATGCGAAATGCAAGAAGTAAATAATGTTTAGAAATCGTCAAAAGTGGCACACTGCTGCATGATATTATCTGCACTAGTTGGACCATCTCTCGAACAGCTAATGACTTTGTGAGAAAAAAAAACGCAATGATGTAAGATAAGCAAAAACTTAGGAAGCCATTACCGAAATAAACGGTGATCTGAGCTCATCTTTTCGTGCCAACTATTGAACTATCCGTTAGTTTATCATATTCATGTCTAAGCAAGATGGCTACTTAGAAAAGATCATATACTCAGCTACCCTTGAACCTACTACACACGCCATACTGCAATATAGTCTGTAGGTTTTTGACCAGTTTTAGCATGAAATGTTACGCCTCTACCTAACGATAAATGAAATCAAATTCAAATCAAAATTAAATAAAAATGTATTTTTATTTTAAACCTTTTGGTCCTGCTCTGAAGTGGCGAGGGATTCAAGACATCAATAATCTTAAGTACCAAGTAGAGAAGATTAGTTAGGGGCTGGCATTGTTATAGAAAGGTACCTTTAAAGGTACTTTCTTCCATCGGACATCCAGACGCACGGCCGGCTACCATCTGTTCTTAGTTGAAATACCCACATTACGCACTAAGCGCTTCAAATCATCTTTCATTATGCGCACGGCTAAAGAATGGAATTCCCTGCCTGCGTCTGTATTTCCGAGTGCATATAACCTGAATCTCTTTAAGTCTAGAGTGAAGAGGCATATTCTGGGCAAGCTCGCTCCACCGTAGATCCCATCTCTGCTCTAGGGTAAGATTGGGGTCAAGAGTAAGCCCATCACAGATTTAAAAAAAAAAGCCTAACTACATCTAAGACTAATTATGTAGGTAGGTAGGTGAACTTGCTATGCGACGTTTGACACGTGATTTTCACGTGCTACTAGTATTATGGTCCGTCATAGACCTATAATTTATGTTATCAATTTGTAGAATTCCAACACTTGTTTAGTTGTTATCTAGTTACTGGCATCGAAAATAAGAAACATATCTCTATGGCTTAAATATTGACGAAAAATATCTTTACGCGGGTCAAATTCCACAAGTTCCCATAAATTTGGTTCATTTTAATCTATCGAACTTAAGGCTAATGAAAAAAACTTCATAAATAACCTATCGTTATCGTTATGATATGAATATGAAATGGAAATTATGTAAATTGCGACCAAAGGAGAAATAACATGATTTTGATGATCAAATCGACCAATTAGTTCGGTGAGGTCACAGATTATGATTTGAATTAGGGCCAGTTCACACTAAGACAGACAACGAACTATGTTCACACTTTGAAAAGCCATGATAACGTACTCAGATAAGCCGCCAACTATCAGACGTTTGTCCCGAGTCATTTTCAGAAGGTCCGAAAATAAATTTGTATCTTAATGGAAATAAAGCCGATTGGCTGGAAGGGTAGACTGCTTCGGCTCGAGAGCCGTAGGTATTCTTCCAGAAAAATGTCTAGTGTACTAAAATTAAGCAAGTTAAAGCCTTTTATCTTTATATATGAAAACGCCACGGATCTCGGCATTATGCTATGTATCTCGTTTAGTCACGTCATTCTAACAGAGTCCTACACAAAATAGAATCCTAACAATTCAAAATGGGCTACGCGAAGTCAAGCTACGCCACGCCCGCGCCTTTCCTTGAGTAACACCTTGGTCTTGTCGCTTCGCGGTGCAGAACAGACCCTTAGAATACAGCGATTTGGGGATGTCGCTGGTGTACAGCGTAAAAAGGAGCGGGGACAGGACGGAGCCCTGAGGTACTCCTGCGTGTATGTGGTGGGGGGCAGTGTACCCAGTTGTCACCCGGCGCGTGACTGTTGGACTTCGATCAACACGCCCTCAATCGCTCTCAGGATCAACAGATTATCACCGAAAAATTCCATATTTAAATAACAAAAATTATAGAGAATGTGACGATAAAATTATCATGTCATGGACTCTGTTTACCACAGCAGTTACAGTGTTTATGATTTTATGAAAAACAGTTCTATATCTCAGTTAGAACAGCTTATGCCTCAGACCTATACAATATCACCAACACTTTTGTTCGGGATTAAAAAAAAACGGGTTATTCTTTACGGGCTTTAAGTATAATAACCAAACTTTATCTCACGCGCCTTATCCACGACTAAAATGACTGCGGGTCAATTCAAGTTAGTCATTGTAGGTATACCTATAAAGGTAGTTACTTTGTAAATCGGCCAGCTAACTACCTATTTAAATGAACCTGAATCGCTCTTGTTCAAAACCAAATTAACAAAATATCTACAATATTGAAAATCAATTTAACGAAAATTATAAACACACATACACTGTTATTACGGTTTCCCCAGACCCTACTTTACAAATACTTTGAAGTACCTATTGTCAAAGGCCGTTGAAGAACCCTGTCATCAAGGTTCATTGAGTCGTAGGACGACGTGATGTCCTACATAAAAAGGAGAAGAAGTGAACATACCTGAGGTGCCCTTTGGTTGAATTCTTCTTCCGTGAGGGCGACAAGGGCAGCTCCATTCATGGCGAAGTATTCTTCAGGTACCATTGGCAAGTTGAAGGTGTGCAGTGTGAAGTTCACCCACGATTTTACATCTGTCGGGGTCCATAGCATAGGGTCTGAAACAAAACAGAAGGGTAAAATAGCACCAGTCACAGAACACATAACGTACGTACTCATGGTATATGATGGTGCTACTTGTGGTAGGCGGTGGAAGATCTCTGACAACAGGATTGATCGGGCGTTGGAAGACTCGGTATTTCACACGAAATAAAGAAGAAGGTACTCGCACTAAGATTCTCTGTCTTGGAATGTCATAGAGTATACAAGAGAACACAAAAACCACCCAGATCGAATAAACCATCATATCTGCTCCAGACAGGAGTGCCATTTATTGCAAAGGTGTACTATATTATTGAAACACATTGCTGATTCATAAAGTTTATGTGTTACGGCAGTCATCTCTACCTCTTTTATCTCTGCCTAGGTATACTATTAACAATAAAAAAGTGATTACTACTAGAACATCCACTGATGGTGCTACTGCAAAGCAACCAGACCTTACGCAATCATCCACTTACGCCGGGTTCTGAGAATACATTTGTATTATAATCTGTACCAGTGGCTGTCACGATCAATACGAGGAAACACTCGGTTTTTTGCCAGCTTTAGAATAATGACGCCATTGATAGCTTAACTAGTACGTCAATTTTGCTACAACATTCTCAAGTCTTGTTGATTGCCGAAGGATATTTATATGTATAAATGAATGATGTGATTCCTAACAATGTAATTTTATGAATCACTGACATGGTAAAAGAATGGTGACTTGAAAAATATTAGGAAAAGATTCAGTTTGTCATAAGATCTGATAAAATGATCTTTAAAGATAAGATTTTCAAGAAATTAAACATGAAATTTTGACTCACCTGGTGAGATTCCCAATACTGTGCAAGTGTTGTCCACGTCTCTCTTGGACTGTTCAATAACCATGGACAGAACCTTGTCAATATCGTCGGGAGCAACTAACGTGTCATCTCCAGTACCGTTTGTTCCTCCACTACTATCTTCCATTTTGACTGTCCCCAATTCAAAGGGGATGGGTTTGAGATTCAATCTTTTCTGGAAAGTTGTGTCTTCCAGGGCGGACCTTAATAAGACGTGATCCCGTGGTTCTTCAACTTCCACTTTAGGAGTGATGTAGTTGTGTTGCACGTTCTCTTGGAGAATTTGACTTTCTTTGAGTAACTCTTCAATGTCAATGTATTCCTCGTGTTGCGGTGCGGGGGAGGAGTACTGGTCGTGACTGCCGTAGGAAACACAAGAGCCGGAAGGGGAGAGAGGGTACGGCGAGGCAAATCCTGGCACGCTGAGTCTGTTCGGTTCCTCTTTGATGTAGACTGGAGAGTAGTTATTGCCCAGGTTGTAAGGTGATGAAGGTTGCAGGGTCACTGTGGGGATGGATCCTTCGTCTGATGATGGGGAAGGTGTGGGGTAACCTTCGAAGTCGTAAAGGCGTTCGAGGAAGGAGTTGTCTTCTTTCTGTTGAGTGTGGGGTTGTGTGGGGTAGGGTGGCGGGGGCTTGTGTGGGGGCGAGTGGAGCATGGACTCTGGGGGAGACGCGGCGCCCAGGAGACGCAGGAGGTGGTGGATGTCGGTGGGGGAGGCGGGGACGGCGCGCTCGCCCTGTGAAGCCGACGGCGGGCTCAGACCCGACCGCGGCACCGTCTGTGGCATCTGTTGACAAAGAAAATCATACGTTAGTGTGTGTGATGTTAAAGATTATTAAGTACTTATTTAAAGATGCTTTCACACTGTATGGTGAGAACAGTCACCGGATGTTAAGCTGCAATGTAGGAGCAATTTCAATACAAGGCATAACTTGCAGTCGAGTCTATCTAATCTTTTGAGATATATTTAGGCTTGACGCAAGTTAAAAAAAATACGAATTACAAAAATTCCCAGTTTTATAATTGATTTGTTATCAGAAATATTTCTAGCAAAGGAATATTTCCATACCAAGAAATACGTATAGCCCGCTATCGCAGATAGCACGTTAGAGTTCTCATGATAATAAGCTTACTCATTCCTATATCTTGTCACAGCTGCCAAATATTTGAACTACACACACTTTCGGTGTATGAGGTCATCGCCGACGTCACGGAGCTCCTTTGACGCGCGACCAGATGGCTCTAACACAACAACCTTTGAATTTAGCCTGTTTGTTTACCTAAAGTCAAAGAGATCCAATTTTAGGCAGAGATAAATTTTACTTAAAGAGTAAACTATTTTGGCGTTTCTGAGAAATTGATGATTCTATGAATTACCTACGCAGATGATTCTATGACTTTGAAAGTAATGATGGTGGGAAATAATCGTGAGAACCAAATTTTTATACAGATATAAAGTATGCCCGTTTGAATAGGCCATGTTTGACAGGTGTTAAAATCATGATAATGGACATACGGTCTATTTTTCTTTGTTGACATGTCCTTTAGTATGGGTTTGAATGTCAAATGGCCTATTTGAACGGCCATACTTTAGTGACCCAGTGGTGCGACGCCTAGAAACTTTTATACTTGAAGATAAAATTAATCATCATTGGTGTATAAATCAATGGAGCCGTGTGATGCCGGCTTAGAATAGTATCACCCCACATCCTTCCCGCGGGTGTCGTAAGAGGCGACTAAGGGACTCGAGGGTATTGGTGTATTACAATTTTTAGGCGACAGGCTGACAACCTGTCACTATAGTGATACACAATGTTTTCTGAAACAACCTTGGAAAACAATCCTCAAAAATGTCATACGTGGCGATAGCGACCGTATTCTTACGGACGTTAACGCTCTGCCTACCCCTACTGCAAGGGATAAAGGCGTGATATGTGTATGTATGTGTTGGTGTATAAAGTTTGATATTTTTGTTATCAATAATTTTACAAGAAGGATGATATTGACTTACGCGCAGAAGTGACAGCCCCATTGCCTTTCTAGAACAAAACTGAGAGAATCTTCTATTCCCGTATTGAAATCACATCAGGTTTGACCAGTTCCATAATAATGCCACTAACTATTTCCTCTGACTTTATAAAAACAACTTGTTTGTTTCCCACATAATTAGATCTACTTGTTCTAAGTCTATTGTTCTCTTGGTAGTATTTAAATGGAGTAAGTGGAGGATTCGAGTAGGTACATTGATTTGAGCGAAAATCTGTAGGTGAGGGACCAAATCTGTAGGTAGTGGTACTGATTACGAATGGATCTGCGCCAAAACTACATACAAAATGTCATAATTTTTGACAAATTCCTACGTGGCTTGGGAACAGTAAATTACAAATAACTTTGAGTATGATGATGATGATGAATAGCCTATAAGCAATAATTGAATGAGATTTTTGATTGTCTGTCCATTAGCATGCGGAAATGTCTGCAAGAAATCGACTTTATATCTTGAGTGAAAAATTGAATCCCACACGAAAAACAAGAAACGAAGCATTGGTGGTCCTACGGCCAGATGGATAATTTCTCTTTTCATTAAACTGGACTCCTTATAATATAATTTCATCTGGATAGCGAAAACGGGAGACCGTGCTTTATGGCATATCCTGGTATTGGCCTACGTCCACCAGTGGACTGCGATAGTCTGATAATGTAATGTAAGTTGAAATTACCAGATATTACGACAAAAGATCCGTGGGCAAACACCGTACACGTAAAATCCGTAGATCGTATGATCGTTAGACCGATCAAACAACCATGACGATAATGCAGTCCATTCAAAAGGCTAACGTAACGAATAAGGAAGTTTTTTTTTAATTGTTAAAAAAAATAGTGACGTCATTTCATTGTGTTGGATAGTGGAGCGACGAAAACAAGCGAAACATGGAGCTATTTTTATTGGACTGCTTCTAGAATTTTACTAAAAAAGGAGATTAAATGGCTACGAGGCTGTTACTTTTTATACTTATACATAGATACATAAACACATCACACCTTTTCCGCTTACGGGATTAGCAGAGTGGTATAGGCCGCAAAAGTAGAGTCGGTACCGATACGTCTCATAAATATTTAAGTCGTTTCAAAAATACTTTTTAGCAGTATAATGGCAGATTGTCAGCCTGTTGCCTTAAACTTTTACGGCTACACATGGAACCCTGCGATATCCATGGTTATGCTATTCTAAGCTGGTATCACTCGACAAACCCTAAGCTTATTACAATTTGGAAGTCAGAACATTGTCTTGTATACTTTAGTCGAACAATACTTTAAAAAAGATACAGATTAGACACGGTGTAGTCATTTTGGCGACGCTCTGGTTCAACACAGTTCATAACCGAAAAGCCAGAATAAATAATGCCATTTTCCACTCACGAGTGCTATGAAATAAACCCATTAAAAAACTCATAGCAAGTTACTTTTGGCATAATCTTCTCATAAAGAACACAATATGACTCGTACTTAGATGTCTGACCTAGATAAATCGTAACTAACTGCTTATGCTTTTTTTAGTTTTTAGATATGCAAAACACTATGTATATAGGGTTGGGATAAAAAATGGTATTTCAGTAAATTCAAATTTATTCAATTCATTTTTCTATTTAATACGAAACGAAACCAAAACCTAGCCCTTTTTTAATCTTACGTACCTTTAATCTTACGAATCTTAAAAATTATAGTTTAGAAGTTGTATGACAAAATCGACATCGAAAATGCCGCTCAAAGGTATATGATGTTGCCAATAACATTGAAATGTACTCGTAATATCTTAGTTTTTCAAATTTTTTTATCGTTTTTGTGAAGCGTGTCTTTAATTTTTTAATTAATTACATTTGATTGGTTGTCGTTAAACCTATTACTTATAGGTTACGAACAACATCACAGAATTATTTACTTGACTCTAATAAAAAACCTGTCTCGTGTTTAGGTTTTCCCAGAACATTATCAGTCTATTAAACGGTTGTCAAAGACGAATTCGCAATCACAAAGGTATTTTTATAGCTTTGCTGGAGGTGTTTATTGGTTGTTTTTGCTTCTGGTATTTTCTATAAGGTATCCTAAGCTGGAAAAGCTGCTAATAACATTGACCAAATAATACCGCTTTCCATTTCATAAGGCGGATCGCACATTTGACGCACGACGGAGAGCAAAAATATCGCAGCGGTCTGTCAGATCCATACTAGAAACGTCACTCCCCATACTAAAACCGCACTCGATCGACGACACTGCAATAGCGCTGCGATGATAGCGGTTGAGCGGTTTTAGTATAGGTATTGACATTTCTAATTGGGATCTGACAGACCGCTGCGATATTTTTGCGCTCCGTCGTGCGTCAAGTGTGCGATCCGCCTAAAGGCTTGACCACATAAACCATGTTTTAAACCAGTGATTATCAATCTCTGCATCACGATCGCGCGATGGGGGGGCGCGAAGTATTACTACGGGGGTCACCGGCAAAGGAATAAGGTCAAAGTAGAACATTAGGCGGACGATCCACTACATTTCGGTACAGAGTGAAACAAATGATAGTCAGAAAATATGGGCTCGTCTTCTTTTTTTTCGCAAAATTTCCGCACTTTAGTGACTCCTTTGGGAGTTTTCAGGTTTTGACTCTACTAACACATATTATATAAAGCTTAGTTAATAAAAAAAATCTTGGTCTGGGTCGTGTGTTCAAAAATATTGAAAAACACTGTATTAAATTACAGACAGGAGGCTTCTAAACCGTGCACCTGATGGGCTTATCTTTCAATCAGGACGACAGGTCATAAAATAATTAAATTTGTTTGAATAAGTTTAACAGTGAAACTACAGCGTTATATTATTGTCAAATTGACAGGCTTGAAACTTTGATTGACAACACTGACGTGCCAGATTGAGGTCAAAAACTCGATCTCAAAATAATACCGGTGTACAACAATCGCGAGCTAATCAAGTTTACACTTCTTACCTAAATGAACAGGTCAACTCACTTGGTACTGCCAGTAATCCATATTTAGTCAAATGTCACTGCAATAGCAAAAGTTTATTAACTGCACTCACACAATCAACTGCAAATGTCAAAGCGTTGATGCCACACCACCGGTATCCGTTTTGAGGTTATGTTTCGCCGGCCGGCGCGCCCGCGGCCGTTGCAAGTCGATTTGAGTTTAGCGTGAATACAGTTCTGTATTCAAAAAGCACGTTTGTTTTTTTCGGTCCATGTTAGCGTGCGTGTGCTCGGTAGATCACTCGGCCACTGAGCAGCCCGCGCGCACTCGAAGCCTTTGCCTCAATGAACTCACGTCACGACGGGAAGTACGCTCCTAAACTAATATAGAACCGAATAGAACCTCAGAATAAGTGTAACTCACGTCATTATGCACCTAATTACACATCGATGACGCCAATATAAATAGAAATTTAATTTAAGAACTCTATGCATGGACATTTCCATTGCGCAGTGTCAGCATTTAATAAGAAATTAATTAAGATCCGCGTGCGTGTTTTGGAAGGTTTAACCTTGTTTTGAGCTTCCTACATATCAAAGTTGTCATTCTTAATTGCCAAAGCTATTAAAATACAATATGCCTACATACAAAAATAGATATCGGACAAATCAGGGAGTCGAAATCAGGAAGGAACCGCGTTCCTCTTTCAGAATTTTCTTTGTATTGTGATTGGCTGTCGATCTGATCTTATGACCAGGCGGCGTTTGCGATTCATTCATACACTAATAATAGCAACATGTGGAGGTGTACACACACATACATTATACTACGTATTGACGCATGTATCGTACACGTGGGAAAATTGTTTATATTGTGATTGTTTACTTATTTTATCCAAAGGTGAACTAATAAGTATACAAAGCTTAAGTGATCAATTAAAATTCTACAGCGATTGCAATGTGTAAGTAAGTAATAAAATCAGATTCTGTCATATCCACTGAAAATAATTACAAAAATCTATGGCCTTTTTCACATAATGCACACCGCAGCGTAAAATAACGCATCCGTAACGCAGCAGCGCAGCGGTCTGTTAGATCCATACTAGAAACGTCATTTCCCATACCGCTCAACCGCTGTCGGTCGACGTAGCTGCGTTATTTTGCCGCATCTGCGTTATTTTGACGCCGACGTTGACAGGGTTAGAGCGGTTCTAGTTTGGGGATTGACATTTCTAGTATGGATCTGACAGACATCTGCGTTGTGCGTGAAATGTGAAAAAGGTACAACTTATTTTAAACTAATATTCATTTAATGGTTTATTTACTATACTTGCATTTGATGCACTGAACGTCAAATGCAAGTATAGTAAATTTCACAATCTAAAAATAGAGTACAATTTAGATTGTACATTGTCACAATCTAAAAACGTAATCATCAACACTACTAAACTTCTTATATTTTTTACAATGTAAGTGCTTTGATAAAGGTTATTAATAACAGTTTTAGGAACGCTGATGTCACCGACTTTTAGCACATTTTAATTTTGGAATTCGTAAAAAAAAACGTCACTTGCAATATATAATTAGCAGGTTTATGCAAACTTTTTGTTTTTAGCTACTTCACTACATAGTATAAAGCAAATTCGCTTTTGGCGTCTGTATGTATCTATGTTTGCTTAAATCTTTACAACTCCTCAACGGCTTTTGAGCAGTCTTTTTTAATAGATAGAGTGGTTCAAGAGGAAGGTTTTACTGTATAAAACTTGCCAGGAAAACACCTTATTCCCATGGAAAAATGAGTTACAGCGAGTGCAGCCGCTAGTACTTACGAGTACTTAATATTGGATATAATTAAGCTTATGATATCTATTTACATGCTATTTATGTCCTATCAATACGTTGTGTAAGCGGGATTGCCAACTGAGTAACACACGACAGCCTTATGTCACTACGGAAACCCATTCATAAAGCCTCGGGCGCATGCGCTGTGACGAGTATGACGGTTGCATATAAAACTAAATACATACATACACATATCACGCCTTTTTCCCTTGCGGGGTAGGCTGAGTGTTAACGGCCGTAAAATACGGTCGCTATCACCACGTCTGACAAATATTGCGGGCTCTTTCAGATGATTCGTGTATCACTATAGTGACAGGTTGTCAGTCTGTCGCCTAAAGTTGTAATGTTTGTCTCTCATCACAGATAAAAACCAAAATTTAAAAATGAAACAATTTTAGATAATTTGGCATAAGCACCCCCGTAATTTTTAATTTATCTACTGATAGACAAATTACAAAACGATAAAAATATTCAATCACAATTAGTTTGCAATAATAGAGAGGTTTGCCTGCTTTGACACACCATTTATCGATATTTATCGCTAGATATCGCACACCTTTTTCAACTTAATCTGAATAAAATATGCAGCATGACTGGCAGATCCAATTAGCTACTTTTTAAAACGATATTTTGTATGAAAATACGAATAGATGACGTCATATCTCTCTAGTTTGGATGGCGTCACAAACTTCTTTGAATATTTCGAAAAATTATGAATGGAGTAAGTATGTAGTATTTTTGAACAATAGTTTGTACTACTATTGTATTTTATTAATTACCCAGTCAGATAGCGAATTATATATTTTTATTCAGACGATTACGATGTGAAAAAAACTGTGCTTGCTTTGTGTCATGGAATTAGTTTGCAATCTGAAATTACTATGAAAAATGAGGACATGCTTAAAATAAAATTTTCTTTAGGCGCATAACGTCTGATTTGCAAAATAAACTTACAGAGCGGTTTCATAAGGTACAATCTTCAACATTATAAACAATTTTGCCATCTGTCAAAAATTAATAAGATGTAATGGTCAGCTATAACTGAAAACACTGAGTTTATCATCTAAATTCATTCAAATATTGTTCATCTACAGTCCCAACAGATCAGTGCTAGTCACAGAAGTCCTTATTGCCAATTGGTATTGCCATTCTCGCCACGCTTGGCAGGCGCATTGGCTAGTTGCAGAGCAAGTTTCCGTATCGTGCCGGCTTAAAATACTCTGGAATACACACACATACACAAAACAAGCCTTTATCCCTGGCGGGGTAGGCAGAGCGTGAACGACCGTAAAGTTTTGGTCGTTATCGCCACGTCTAATAAATGTGTCAGGGTAGTTTCAGATAAATTGTGTATTACTATTGTGACAGAATATCAGCTCTCGCCTAAAGCTATATACATAAAACCCTCGAGTCCCTTATTCGACATCTACGACATCCACGGGAAAGAAATTGGGTGATGCTATTCTAAACCGGAATCCCATACTCTGAAATACCTGATAATAATCATGTCCATATCCACATCTCTCCTCAAAGCATCTCCTTTCGTAATCCCAATGCAGCATTGTATCACTTATATTATAATGACAACCACAGATTTTATTACTTGCTCACACTTACACCGACCATACACAAATACGCAATTTTTTTGCACGTTATTTATTTTGCCACTGCGTATCTACGACTTATCTGTAAGAGTTTATCGTAAGACCAAAGTTCTCGAGTTTATCGATGTATTATCGATATTTAGATAAGACATAGCAGTCCATTTAAGGTAATGCAAGTCTCGCTCTCTTTTCTTGTGGGACACCGAGTCGCCCAACGACCCAGTGAACCCTAGTGTAAAAATTTTTTAACCGCCTTCTACAAGTAGCTGGCTTGGTTGTGTAACGACCGCCGTCTATGTGATCATAGACAGCAACCGGGACCTACGGCTTAACGTACCATCCGAAACACGGAACCATCTTTCTTACGGACAATCGCGTGGTTCAGCCCGCAATGTCCTAACCAGACCGGGAACAAATTCATAAAGTGATAAATATCAACTTTGTGAGTGACCCACCGAGAATCGAACCCGGAACCTTCTGCGTCAAAGGCAGTCGCACTACCACCGCGCCACATCGGTCATCAAATGCGAAATGCGATCTAAGTGGCTACTATCAGTAGCACCTGATGTATGTGGTATCTGGCCATTCGAAGGATCAACTTGTGCTGGTTTTTAACGCATATATTAAGAAGCCCATTGTACGTTGAACCCTTAACTCATGCCACTGACTGCGGAGTCGAGCTTTGGCTGTTTTGACATTCGAAACAGAGTGCAAATTTTAGGTACACACTATTTTTTACTATAAAAATGACGTGGAGATTTTAGGTACAATTTCTTTGTAGGTACCATAAAAATTATAATGTATAATGACACCCCCGATAGTGGGAGGACTATGTCCAGCAGTGGACTGTTGTGGCTGTTAAGAAGAGGGTAAGGTTCTTTATCTGTCGTAGCACAATCGCTACGCCGCTACGACGCGGACGCGTAGAGGGATACCGTCCAATGTTTTTCCAACATTAAATCAACCCTACATTACCCCCCCGTTTCTACGCATACTACGTTACGTTTATTTAGACTACAAACTAGATATTTCAAGGAGTAATTCTATAAGAAAAATATAACTGCAAATGTTAATAGATGAACCAGTACATGAAACGGTACAACTGAAAATTAAAAAAGGACCTGTCATGCCAACGCAAAAAACATACCGAGTCAATTTGAGGATTTATTTTCACCATATAAGAAACCTGTGGTTTTTAGAGAATAATCGGTCCAACCCATAAAATATTGACTGTAATTTTTTTCACACCTCATAAAGTTTAATAATAATAATTTTAAAAACATATAAATAATTATTTATATGTAAATAATTGTTTATATATTTTTAAAATTACATATTATTTTTATTTTTAGTTTCAATCCTTAGAATTTACGATGGGAATCTGATATTTCTAGAAATTAGATTTAGGTATTTAATTGTTTTCAAATAAAACTAAATAATTGTAACTCTCGGATAACCTTCATCATTCATAATTATTACACTAGCGAAACAAAAATCTCTTAATCATACTTGGAGTTATATTAAACAAGCAGCGAAAAATAGTGAAAACCGGTTAGAACTAGTTAATTAGTCAGATGAAATTACAAACTCGTTAAATAATTAAAATTCTTGGGCGGGCTTGCCAAAAAGTAGCTTTTTTTTAATAGAAACGTAAAAACAGTTAATTTGTTTTTATATAGGGAAAAAATGTTAATTCTAACTTTTGCGTATTAAAAATGTACCTACTTCCATCCATAGTTCGGCATGGTTGGGCATGTGAAAATTTGGGTATGTCCAGGACATTGGCGTTTCCTGCAAAATTAACATTTCGCACTACTCTTTTTAGCCAGCTTTCCAAAAAATTTGGTAAGCACTCCGAGGAAAAGAGACCTATGTCCTGCAGTAGATTGGTTAAGCTGTTGATATATGTATGTGTGTGTGTGTGTGTGTTTATGTGTTTTTGTATATGTATGAGTGAGTATGCTTGCTAAAGTATACGACTCGGTCGTGAGCTAAGCAACTCTTGCGCCGCAAACCGGTCGTCAAGGCCTCTGGTTTTCCCGCCAACTGGATCCAAGATGGCCGCCACGCCGACCGACGCATTGTTAATAACTTGCTATGCCAATTTGATTTATATCCATTTAGCATTTGTGAATATGTCATAAGGAATTACTGATATCCTCCTCCTCCTACCATCGTATTCCTTATTACTGAGGGTTGTGAATACCTTTGAAATCATCTTTTGTGTAATTATATTTCGCTAACCTCTTCTACCCTTGGCTATGTCAAGCGCATCGTCCAGATTGCTTCACTGTAAGAGCAGTCGGTAAATGTACGTAAGTAAAACACATTGGTACATGGCGGGGATCGAACTCGGATCTCGCGATTGTTGTAAAAACGGCGTCCTAACTGACCACTTGGCAACCGAAGCTCCAATTAAATTTTCGTTTCAGAATTTGTAATTTTAGAAATAGTAACTTTTAAAAATAGTTAACTTTTATAAAAGTGTTAACTATGTGTTAACTATAGTTATTTATAGATACCCAACGTTAATTTGAAATAAAACGATTGTCCAAACACATGTTACAAGTTTTACGTAGCACTGGGCGCTACAACACGTCAGGGCCTCAAGTCTACTTATTTTTGTCATTGTAACGCCATCGAAACTCAACTGTCATTGAACTGCCATTGTGATTTTTCTATACTATAAACAGTTAGCAGAATACGAAATGACCGAAATCATACAACTGGGATCCAACGGTTTTCATTTAGCAGACTTAGGGCCCAGGGTTTTCCAATAGGGTTCTTTAGCTTTAAGCTTGAAGTCATTTTTTGCATACCCTTGTTATTATAAGTGCTTGAAGGCCTTTGCACGTAACCTGTGACGTAAGAGTTCCCTTTCACTGCGCCGATTGGGTGCGCACGCGCTGCCGCTGCCACCATTTGCGTAGATCGATTTATTGACAGCTTCACTTGATTTAGATTTCCTATTATTACTTAGGTCGTAACTATTAAGTTCGCGATTCGGATCCTTTATAGAATTTATGACAGCAACAAGATTGTTTTACTTAGTATTGGTTTATTAAATTACGTCCGGTTATATTTAGATTATGGAAATCAATAGAAGTCAGTGGTGCGTTTCCACGCTTGCCAAAGCTCGGCAAGCGTTCACAAGCACAAGCGTGTAAAGAGGGCGTTTTGCTTGGCTTGCGTGAGCTTGTAGACGCTTGTATCTGATCCGGTCGAGTGTCGGTTTTTGGACACAGATCAAAGGGCGCTTGCGGCAAGCGTTTGCGACGCGTTTACACGTTGGCGTAATTAGTAGCCGCTGCGCTGTGACCTCGCGACGAACGCACGTACATTTAGTTCTGTCGGATTACAAAAAGAGTGGCTGGTCAAACGACGAGAGTTTATTGTTTTTGGAATATTACCAGACCAAAATATGTATCTGGAACCCCAAAGACGTTAACCATAAACGTAATAGCCGATACAAGTTCGGTGTCCGCCATGCTTGGATGTACGTAGCACACTGACGCATTCACAAGCGTGTAAACGACTTCCAAATGCCAAGCGAAATTTGTGGTCGCTTGTACCTTGTGGATGCTTGTCAAGTATTGGCCGCATTGGTAGCTTATTGATGCCTTTCTTGTAAAAATCAGCTGGACGGGAGGCAACAAATTCTTCAAAGGCGTTATGTACTGCCTCTCGAGTGTTGAATTTTTTTCCCGCCAAGAAGTTTTCCAAATTCTGGAAAAATTAGAAGTCTGTAGACGCAAGGTCTATCTTACAAACTGTATTTACCACTCAAAAGTGACACATGCAGGATATTATAGAATATATGTATTGAGTATGACCAGACGTGAATATAACTACGTAATTAACAATAAATTCTGAATTTTAACGAACTCTACTCTAATTAGTACCGACTTAAAGTGAAAATACCTCCAACAAACTTTTTCAAGCATAAGTATTGTTCTTTAAGGGGTGATATTGTATGTTGCAACTTCAAATGAAATACTACCAAAGTCATCTACGCAATTTCATTTTCCAGTTTGTTAAGCAATTCTAACAAAAACCCGTAAAACTCTTTCAAAACTCTAGTATATTTAGTCTGACGATGACTCATATACCTTCAAGATAGATCTTTCACAATTGGGCCGCCCAAGCGCTGACCAAAACGGCGTTTTCCTCTTTCGTCGGCGCGGGCGCAGGCTTTCGCAACGGTATGATTCAGCGATCGTTGCACGTTGACGCTTGGCGAATGTTTAGCCGGTTGCGTGTGCGAATGTTGTGAGAATGAGTTAGTTAGAGGCCTAAGGTGTAGCTGTATACAGGGTGTAAGGGCCGGTCTAACAAATTTTTTGCAGGCGTGCTCAGACCATGAAATTGAACAACTTTTTCTATGGAGGCTATGATAGGAAACGAAAATTTTTTTTCGATTTTCCATAGAAAGCCAGTTATCGGGACTTTTGTATGGAAGGTCGAAAAACTTTTTATGCTTACCAACATAGCCCACATAGAAAAAGTTGATCAGTTTCATGGTCTGATCATGCCTGCAAAGTTTTCGTTACACCGTCTCTTACACCATGTATAAAGTTCTATCTATCTATTCTATGAAGACCTTAATAAAATTAATACTTCCTCTAAAGATTTCTATTATGCTCGTAAATACTTAGGTAGTTTAGTTATTTTGTAGTGTGTAAGTTTAAAGTCTTCTGAAACTAACCAAGTGATTAGATACAATAAAAAGGATTCAAGAGGGTTTTACTATATTTGTTCGTACCTTTTTTAATTTCAGTAATATTAGAAAGTTAACTTTTAAAGTAACTTGACTATTCTCACCGAACACCGAAAAGCAAGACAAAACGGTAGTACCGACGACCGACCATACGATCAATGCGGTGAAATTATCAAACGTAACCTATTGTTTCCTTTCAACCGACCTGATCTTTACAATCTGTTTCAAAGCGAGCAATGTAACCGAAAAACCTGTTGCTGCGAGTGAATGTGTGTCGAATGATTATGATAATCATTCACGTAACAGAAGCTTCGTTCGTCCTCGACCTCGTTGTAGAAGTGAAAATCCGTCGAGAAATTGCCGTAGCAGTGCCAAACTGCTAACAGACAACTATTCTTAGAAGTTATTATGAAATAAGCACAGAAGTAGAACAGCCTTAGTTTTTGTCAAAAATAGATTCTTTTATGCATTTGTATTCTAATATAATGGAATTTTTTGGAGTACCTACACATTTGGATAGTAATGAATTTAGTTTGATTAAGTATTAACTTACTTAGATAGGCTGTTTTTAATTCTAAAGCGCATGACAATTGTACCACCTATTTGGAAGTTTAGGTGGCTAATTCTTTTGTTAGCTCTACTTTAGACTAAAATACCTACCTATCAAATAAATGGTTTAGCAAGTTTAGTTGCTGTATGCTGATTGCACTTGACCACTGTGTTCAATACATCTAATCGCAAAAAGCAAACTTTTTAAATCTAGGAAGACAAGTTCGTACAATGCTTTAATCGCATTGCTTTACTTAAAAACGAACGTAAAAAGCGAGTACGTCTCATCCATTTGTCGGCAAGGCACGTTGCCTGAATGTTTACGAAGGCTGTTAGGGAGATATTTAGAACCAAGCAGCTATGTCCACCGCGTGTCTGACAATTTGCTTGGCATCTAAATAGAGGGAGATTTGTGCCAACTTTCCCACTGCGGCCCGGTGCGGGTATTGTGCGTGCATGTGAGACAAAAAACAGCAATGTATGCATTTATGTGACATGCATCACAAAGTACGTACTGCACGCAGTTTACCTAAACAGTTGTCTCGTATAGACATAAATGTAGCCTAGTCTACAGATGGTCTGAAAAGTTCTTTCGGGAAGATAATCTACGTGAAGCTTTGCTGCAATAACTCCAGTAGCAACCACTTAAGTTTGTTAAGATGATAAAACTTCTGTTTTTTTTTGTACGCACTTTACATATTAAGTTCTCTCTCTCTTTTCGTGTGGGACACCGAGCCGTCCAACGACCCGATGAACCCTAGTGTCAGAATTTTTCAACCGCCTTCTACAAGTAGCAGGCTTCTGACATGGTTGTGTAACGACCGCCGTCTAAGTGATCATAGACAGCAACCGGGACCTACGGCTTAACGTGTCATCCGAAACACGGAACCATCTTACTTACGGACAATCGGGTGGTTCAGCCCGCAATGTCCTAACCAGACTGGGAACAAATTCACAAACTGATGAATATCAACTTTGTGAGTGACCCACCGAGAATCGAACCCGGAACCTTCTGCGTCTAAGGCAGTCGCACTACCACTGCGCCACATCGGTCGTCGACATATTAAGTTAAGAATATAAAACGGAAGGCATTTTGATGTCTAAAAGTGCAATTTTGTTCAATACTTGAGACGTATGGTTTTGAATCTACCTCAACTAGGTAAGTAAATAGTTTAAATCTTGGATAATTTATAGCTGTTTCAGACCTCAGTTTCGGATCTCAGTTGAATGTGGTTGAATGGTTTCAGTCATTTCGTAGTCTGCTGACAGTTTGAAGTATAGAAAATCACAGTGTCAATGGAATGCTTTACAATGACAAAAAATAGCAGACTTGGGGGCCTGGACGTTAGCCCCATGATCCGAGATTCCGAGGTTTATGGTTTAATTACCTATCAGACATTGCGGGCTGAAGTACCTGATTCGTCATAAAGCACCAGACCAGGCCGTGTGAGGCCGGCTTAGAATAGCATCACCCCACATCCTTCCCGCGGGTGTCGTAAGAGGCGACTAAGGGACTCGAGAGTATTGGTGTATTTCAATTTTTAGGCGACAGGCTGACAACCTGTCACTATAGTGATACACATGTTTTCCGAAACAACCTTGGAAAACAATCCTCAAAAATGTCAAACGTGGCGATAGCGACTGTATTCTTACGGCCGTTAACGCTCTGCCTACCCCGCAAGGGATAAAGGCGTGATATATGTATGTATGTATGCACCAGACTTTGATTGTTTATATGAGAAGAAAAGAAATGTCTTCGACTACATACACCAATAAAAAAAGACTAAAAGAGCTTTGAGCTTTTGTAAAAAAAAAAACACCTTTCAATATAAGAGGAGAAAAATTCTGCTTACAAATCAACATCAGCACAAACGATACAAGATAAAATTTCAATCTACAAGAATATACCTACTGCGTTAAAAACTGGTTCATTTAAAAAATAATACACGATGTTGTTCAATTTTCACGATAATACACGATATCTTA
This sequence comes from Keiferia lycopersicella, assembly GCA_029255805.1. Classification (NCBI taxonomy): domain Eukaryota; kingdom Metazoa; phylum Arthropoda; class Insecta; order Lepidoptera; family Gelechiidae; genus Keiferia; species Keiferia lycopersicella. The sequence continues at coordinate 3,926,218 of JARACZ010000018.1, forward strand.
TTATCATGTCTATAAAGTTCTAAGTGTTTTTAGTTCGTGGTAGAGTAAGTTTTTTTATTCAATAATAGAACTACACGACTGGCCTTCGAAAGAATGCTTCCGAGTGATCATGACAATGTTTTAAGCTCAGGTTTTAGGGGTCTGCAGTCGTTTAACGACTCGGTGTCCCACACGAAAAAAGAGAGAGAGAGGGGTCTGCAGATGAAAACAAGAACAAAAATTTATGAATTGTTGTAAAGTAAGTTTTTATTGGTATTTAGTGATAGAAAATTTATCTAACACCGTCTAGTCATATAATATTATACTGTTTTGCTTGACGATAGAAAGATGCATTTTAAGCTACATTCTACAGATTAAGGAAAATTCAGAGTTGGGATCCTAAAGGATCCGTCTCCTTCTTCTTCATTTTCCTTAGTCCTTCTCTTTTCTTTCCTTTTCCTTGTTCTTTAGAATAACGACATTTTGGACACAAAAAAAATTACATCGAAAATTAATATAAGTAGTCTTTGAAAAGAAATCAAACCCAATTCTGAAATTCTGAATTGTGAAGACACCCATCTTAAGTAAAAAAAACCTGCGTATGTGTAGGACCAGTCGCGGAACTTGAGCCTGTAATTAGCAGCACATCAATGTACTGAGGGATGTATTAAGGGGTCAATCTTTACTCGTTTTTCTTATATTTTGTTTGAAACACCAATTCACGTTGATCTCCTAAATGGGTACGCTGATGTACAAGACGTGACAACCCGTGCGGAAAATTTTTGATCTCATATTCAAACAAGTGTGGTGTGTGTCAGTACTAAATTAGACACCGTGTAATTCTTATAAATTGCTCTACATTAACCGTAGTTTTTTTGTCCAAGGTTTATTTACGATTACGACGCAGACAAACGCTTTAGGAGGTCAATTTTTGAAAACTCGTATTTCGATTCCGAGCACGGAATTTTGCAACGACTCGTTTCATGTTTTGAAATTTCTAAAGCTTGATATTTTTATACTCAAGTATGTGTAAATCGATAAGTAAAGTAAAACGTGTGATACAAGCACAATCTAAAGTTTTTGAACGCATGATGCCTAAAAGCTCTATTTAATGATTTATGTTTGCGATTGATTACCATACGCATGTAACACAACATTTTCTCTTGGCATGAACTCGATGTTATTTTATTTACCACCTAACGTTACATGTTGTTTGGTTAGCTTGGCCAGCCCCGAGGCAGTGCTTTTGGGGCTAGTTTTAAGTTTTTAGTCCACCTGAGCCGCGTTTACACTAGGTTCATAACATTTTTATTGTTAAAATTGTTAATTTTTGACGATCAAAAAGCTAAATGTAAAATTTACTACTTTGAATAAATAATTTGAATTTGAATTTTTGAATTTTGAATTAATTCATTGATTTGTTATTTTTTATTATTGTTGTGTTATAATTATTTCTTCAAATATTTTCGTGAATCTTTGTAACTGCTTGTATTGATTTCTGTATTGTTACAATGTTTGTTTTATAATAAATAATAACAATCAGTAGGTAGCAGATTTCCGCATGCAAAAATTCAAAAATATAGCTTCAGGTAGGCACGATTCAAGTTTGATTTGACCTCACGTGTCGGAAGTGAACAAAATCGATAACATCAATAAAGCAAGTTTTTACATGTGTTTTATATGATTTGTTGGCGCCGTTGTTTTATAGCTATAGAATAGAATAGATAATGTTTTTTGAAAAGTAATATTTTAATATGATTCCTATGGTCTGCAAAAATTGGGGGACATTTGGTGTGCTAAATAATAATAATATTTTAAGTTGTGTCGATGGCATTACAATGACTAAATACAGTTTGAAAACGAAGTTAGATATACAGGGTGTTAGGAAAAGATTATTAGGAAGAGATTAGATTGGGCAAATTATCTGTCAAGTTCAGTGCATATAGAAAATCACTAGTAAGTTTAATAATTTACACGAGCGCCACCTACTAAGAACTAAACGAACATAAGAGAAAATTTCCATTCTACAAACTACAAAATAAATACAATGATACTTTTCAATACACGGTTAAACATGCGTAGTTGCGTACTAACTCGGGAAAGCATTTGCCGCACGATAGCAAATGGCATGTGACCACGCACAAGCGTATACTGAAGTAGAGATTCAACGATGTATCGAAGTTCGATAAGTGTGGAGATATCGTCGCCCGAATTATCGATATGATCTGAAAGTATCATCCATAATGTAACAAAAATCAAATACCGTTTCAGAAAACAGGCCAACGAAATTTGCAAAATTGTAAAAAAGTATTGAAACTGCCCTCCAATATCAATCAGACGATGGCAGCGACCGGTGACGCTCTGCCTACCCTGCAAGGGACTTAGCCTTGATATGTGTCTGTATATATTATCATATATTTTATTGTTGTTTATTTGTTAAAAGTACTGTTACTCAGTTATCTCTTCCATAAATTATTGTCATAAACGTCGATATGTTATCTGTAGAGTTGTTTGTTTGTATTCAAGACCAAATCAGTTGACACGTGACTTATTCAAGTGTTATATGTTTTATAAGTCTTACTTATTTGGTTGTAGGTACGTTTAATTGATGTCAAATCAAATGTCATAGAAATAATATAACTGGCATCTAATCATTATCTTATGTTTGTTTGTATGACGTAAAATGTTAGCACGTTTGTTATAGATTTCACGCTGTATTTCGAGCATGTATCTAATAGACTGGTTGTTGATTTTAATATAAGCTTGTTGAGTTTTGCTCGTTGCTTTCAATATCTCCTGTTTCTAGCGGTTTTTTTGCCACCTATTAAGATTTTTAATTATCAAATACCAGCCAATAGCGGCAGCCATTACTCAGCGAAATAACTTTTTAATGGCTGTCGAGTTTGTATATCGCCAATCCGGTTTTTTGACGCAAGAAACCAATTTATTTGTAAACGCAAAAAGTCTCTTAAAACTGACATGATATCTACATAATTTAAGGTTATTCATGTGCGAACAAAACATCGTCAAAATAGGTGAACATAAATTCCAGTAACGTTTATTATATATAAACCCTTCGTTGTCCGCTTATTATAGCCGCTAAACAAAATTGTGTATGGCTGAGTATTGGTCCAAATATATTTAAACGTCAGAATTGATTCGCCAAGAAGAAGCCGCTGCTAATGACCTAACACCACTACATTACGCACAATTAGGCGTGTGAACATTATATATATATAATGTCCACACGCCTTTCTCATACTTTGGCGTATATAAAGCTTAATAAATTTACGTAAAACAAAGAGATTTCAAACGTAGTCACATCAGAGAAGATGCGCAATGAATATTTACAAAGCAGAATACATTTAAATCGCTTCCATGTGTTTGTTTTATACTATGAAAAACCGTTCACGTTTAATGTAAATATACGTGAAGCGACGAGCGAAAACTAGAAAGTTAACGCACACACGCCCACGAGCGTATATACACAAGAAAATACGTTTCATAACACTAACACACAAAGCAACAGGTATTTATTCTAATATAAAATGAAATAAAAAACTTGCCGTATCAGGCTCCTCAAGAAAACCAGACTCCCACAACATGTTTTCGCGTTAACAGTTCGACACAGGTCACTTTTGCCAACGTCCAGTTTTTAAAACTTCAAAAGATTCGTAAACTTTTTTTGTGTAAACGATTTCAGTCCATTTCAGCGCGCGTGTTTACAAGAATCAGTTATCCCGTGACGTTTTTCGTGGGCGTATTTACGGAGACGTCGCGCGAATGCGGCCGGGACTGAGTCTCGCGGCGGTTTGCGCATACGCAGCTGCCGACAGTGTTGCCAACGAAGTATCTAGCTGTCCACCAGAAGGAAATCCACTAAGAACAATTACTAAATTTTATACTTAAATTAATTTTAAGCTAATTTTTGTTCAATATATTCAGCTTATTTCAGTCATTAACAAAAATATTGTGTTCGCCTCGCGTCGCATCGCATCGCCAAAAATATATATCTATAAAAAGAAATTATTGGAGAACTAACATTAAGAGTTACACAGTATGTAACAAAAATTACATTACTAAGTCATCTTTAGATGAGTTTTTTTCGTCCGAACCATCATCATGACTCCCTCGATTAGTACGACTCTGGTGTCAATAAATTCCAACAAACAAATCCCTAACCACTAAAATCAAAATTTGTCCGCTAAAAAGCAAGTCTAGATCACCAGATTTTGTGGGAAATCCACTAAGTTGGCAACACTGGCTGCCGAGCGCGCACGAGCGTCGCCGAGACGTGACGAGCTTGCCCGACCGCGGCGACCTACATCGATCTACTTCGAAACGCCAAGTAGTAATGCCAAGTTTTTTCTTACATTTTCCGATGAAATCTTAACATGTGGAAAAAAATATAAGTAAGGCGATTTCCTATTAGATTTTTTTTTGTTCAGTCCATATTTCTTGATAATTTTGTTTGTTATTAGCTTTTCCGGTAACTTTTTATCGGCGGATAGTTTAACAACTTTTGCTACAAGGAGAAAATTATCGATACCATAGGTACCTACCTACTTGAATTCAAATAACTTACAATATCAAATTTAAATCCTTGAGTTATTGTAAACAGAACGCGTTGAAGTCTTTTTCAGGCGCAAGATATTTGATAAATTTTAGCAAAAAAGTTTTTATGCTATTTGAATTTTATAAATTTTTAGTAAGTAGAAGTGCGTTACACCTATGTAGATAATATTATACAGCTTCTCTGTGTATATTTATTTGTTTTTACTCATTACATTTCTAAGGACTGTTACGTAAATAATAGGTACATACATACATACTTACAGATACCTACTATCTAATCCCGGTATGTCGAAACTGATCGATCGTTATCGAACTGTTGAGCAAGGGTGAGCTCATTTGACCTCTCCTAGTTATTATTATCCAAATCTGTTTATAACTTATATTATAAATAAGACACTAGATTTTCGCCCTGCGGCTTTATTATTTTCGTCATTCCCTAGGGAATGGCAGGTTTCCCTCTGTAAAACGTAGTCACGTACGTGTGTGTAAGGTCAAATTATACATATGTATCTATTTAATAAAATTTTATCCAAATCTGTCATGCTGCCGAAAGATAAAGTGTAGAGGTAAAAAACATACAAACATACGCACACACGAGTGTATATTATGGATAGATACTACTGATTACTTTTATTATACTGGGTGCCATATTTGTGACTTTTGAGTGTACATGTCCATAGTGAAGTGACGTAGGGTATCTCTTAGTAGCTTATTATAATAAAATATTTAATATTAGAAAAATAATTATTTTTCGATTATAAATAAATTGAGAACCAATTATGCCAGATTGAACAAGGACATAATGTTATATATTAAATTTTTCCCTGTAAAGAAATTTGATACGCGGATCCATTAATGAACTTTTTTACAAGCCAAAAAGGTGGCGCAAACAGGATGTCCAACAGTTGTGCACCAATTCTAGAAACCAAAAAATATACTTTTTGCGACTTCAAGGGGATCTCAGCCGATACCTACAGATAGTATTTTAGCTAGCTATCAGTATATTCAAGGTAGATTTTTGCCCTGCAATTTCTATCGCTGTTTTTCGGTCTTCCTGTGAAAATGATAAGTTTTCCGACGTGAAAAGTAGCTTGTGTATTATCCAAGTATCTAAACCCTGACACCAGGATTCATGAGACCGTTGGAGGACTCGTTGTCCCACACGAAAAGAAGAAGACTATTTGTATAGGCACTATCATCCAAACCTGTGTACCTACCTAAATTTCATACATCAAGCAGTTTATACGTGCGTACAAAGGTATCAAGCATATACACACCCAAATGTCAGGTTTAAAATATTTTATAACATATTTAATAACATCGATAAAGCATGCTTACTCGAAATTTTTTGAGTGTCTGTTATTCTAAGTAGCAGTTTATAGTGGTCATACCCAATATATTCGAGTTCACTTAGTAGGAACAATCAGTAGAAACCCAAAGATTTATTTTTAAACTTGCATCCGTTATTGATCTACAAGCCTGTACTTACTACCTACTGAGTAGTAGGTGGCATACGCTTCGGGGAAAAGCCAAATTATAAATATTTATAATTGTAAATACAACATATTTACTTGTACTAAAGTTATGTAGTTGGCCACTAATTGTATTTAATTACAGCACATTACGGATCTTTTAATAATAAGTGAATGAAGGGACATATTTTACATAACACCTGACATACCAATATAAATGGGTTATTTTAATTTACAGTGATACACGAATCATCTGAAAGGGCCCTCAATACTTGTCAAACGTGACGATAACGACTGTATATTTACGATCGCTAACGCTCTGCTTACCCCGCAAGGGATAAAGACGTGCTTTATGTTGTGTTGTATTTTTTTTTATTGACAGGACAGATTTTTAAGTAAACTTTGTGATCCAATTGAAACAAAGTCAAAACATTCACAAAATGTTATGAATTAAAAATTTATTAGGAGCAATCGCGATCAAAAATGATTGCAAGAAGATTATGATCTCACAAGTATACAGGATGGGAAAGGGTTTACACGTTATTTCACGTCAGTCCGATTCCTTCTTCTCAGAACAACTCCTAAGCCCAGTCTCGCCTTAAGGGCGTAATTGGGCTTGTTGTTTGAACAGCGATACTACTATATTGGTTTTTTTAGTCAGTACACAAATTTTATAGGGTGTTTGTGCTTATGATTCATTTTTGCCGAGTAAGTATGAATTTTTCTATATAACACCGAGTTTGTTTGCATACTCAGTATAAAAACAACACTGTATTTTCTAGTCATCGCTCCCCTCCATGTCGTCCGGCGCAGTTTTGATGGCCCGGTCCAAAAACGTAGCACCCAACAAAAAAGACGTTATTCTGTCTATTAATTTGAACCATAAGTTGTTGCAACTTTACTTGGTTTTGTGGTTTTGATATCTTTTTAATTTTCATTATTAATTTTACTTCCGTGTAAAAACAAAATAATTTTACTTACCACAAACATTACCTTAACAACCTTGTCAATCCAAAAAAGGAATTAATTGTTAACTTTCATCTCTTTCGACTTTCACAGTTCGATGAAAAACCCAGCTTAATTGCAGTTTAATGTCTCAAAGGTAAATAGTACAAAGTCCCAACTCGTGACAACCTTCACAATAGTACATTTAATTTTACAGGAAGGGACTGATAATGACGCCATTAAATTGTTACCTATACGTTCGTACGAGAATAGTAAAAAACAGTCATACATACATATTATATTTTCTTATGGTTAGTACCGTTGTGAAACCGGAGCCCGGATATAAAAAATAAGGAATATATAAAATATACTGAACTATACAAGAAAAAGACAGTCAAGTTTTTCAGGGGTGGACCGGCAAAAAAATATTTTTTTAGTTTTTAATAATATAATTGAGAGGTGTACGGTCGGAAGATAAAAGTTTCTACGGTCCATGCTGGTGGACATGAGAGGTGGTCAAAAAGGGGATTTTGTAAGGCGTTTTCGGCCCCCAGATAACTTTTCATACTTTTTGCTATAAACCTGCAAAATAAATACTCACTCTACATTTCACACGGTAGACGCTTGGTTTCGCTATTACACATTTCAACATAATCACCGTATCTGCAATAGTTCTTGTCCGTTGCATTAACTATAATTACCTACGTAAATGGCAAACTCACGTCTCCACACTGTGCACTGGAGTTTACTGCCAAAATTGGCTACAAAAGCCATCTCCGGGCGCATCAGCGCTTATCTGTCTGATTAGGAGTCAGGATGGCCAAAATCGGTCGGAAAGATCATCATCATCAATTCTTGCTCCTATCCACTTGATGTTCTGAGTACTTTTGAGAACACACAAGGGTACCGGTCGTCATCCAGACACTAAATACTTATTATAATTTATAGGACAGGCAGCAATGTAAATGCTGGTAAAAGCTTTGAATGTCTCGGATTTTGAGCCAATATTTCACAATTTTAATTGTATAAAAAATCCATTAAATAAACTATTTCTAGGTTGCGTGAATCGTGTTTCTTTTTACGGAAACATATTCAGAGTTTCTTGGTAGTAAACAAACATATAAATGTCTGAGCCTTGGAAGAATTGCCGGAGGACGGGGGAGGGATTTCCCACTTTTGAGTTTTAAACAGAGCGCTCTAGAGAAAATGCCTTATTACTAAATGAAATCTCTCTAAATCATTGCTGTAAATTGATGATCTATGTTTAGTTCGACATGTAAACCAACTATAGAAATATAGCGCCGTTGTCGCTCCGCTGCCCGCAAAACCCGTGACCTAAGCGAGCCGGGGCCTAAGCGACACAAATGTGATGTGTCAACCCTGCGACAGATAAGGACAGAAATTACTGTCCCGATGGCGTAGCGGATAGTATGCCTGCCTTCTACGCCGAGGGTCGTGGGTTCGATCCCCACCGGACACAAATATTTGTTAAGTCAATTTTCAAATATTTGTGTTGAGTCTGGGTGTTTTCTATGTATAAATATGTATTTATTTACAAAAAAAAAAAGTATATATGTATTAGTATCAGCTATCTAGTTCCCATAGTACAAGCTTTGCTTAGTTTGGGGCTAGATGGCGCTGTGTGAATTGTCCAGGATATTTATTATTATTATTATTATTAAAATAATAGTGAGAGATCTACTTCATTTTTAAATTCATATATTAAACGCAATTTGGTGTTTTAAACTACAGATTTTTTTACAATTTAGATTTTTTTACATTTTATCAATAATTTTGCAATTTTTATCTCTAAACTGGCATTATCTCTATTTCAACATTTTCGTGGATAAATTAACTTACTGAGAAGCTCCGGAAAAGTATTCAGTATGTACCTTTATACAGGGTGTAATAAACTAGCTGCAAATATTTTAACGGGTGAAATTGAACAACTTGCCCCAAGAAACATAGGTCGAAATATGAAAAACAGTTTTGGGCCTTCATTCAAAATGTAGCAGTCGAGCGAGTGAATGGGGCATAAATTTTTTTTCATATTTCGACCTATGTTTCTTAGGGAAAGTTGTTCAGTTTCATGGGCTGGTTCACCTCTTACAATATTTGCAGCTAATATTTTTACATTTAAGGTAACTGGCAACCAGCCTATGACACTGAATGACTATAACACTAGTTACATCTGTTACCAATAAACATTTTCCTTGGCGAAAGTTTTTCAGTTTCATAGGCTTTAACCAGTAACCCTAATAGCTGGGTCTCCATTGAACGAGCAGCCTCAGATGCTCACTGCCGCGCGCAGCATGCGGCTCAATGCGGTGTGGACGTGTTTCGAGCAAACTGAGCAGCGCATGTTAAAATTCTCGGGCGAAAAACCGTCCACACCGCGCATTGTTCCGCACGCAGCGCGCAGCAGTGATCACCTAAGGCTGCTCGTTCAATGGAGACCCAGGTATTCGCGTACCAATCGACACGAGCAGTAGTGGTGGTCAGGAGGCGCCGATTTTGACATCGTGTCGCAGTTTGACATTGTGGACGGTGAGCGGGAACGGGCGCCGCCGGCAGCTCTGAGGCACGGGCGAGTCAGGCGCTGGCCCCGCGTCCAGCGAGCCACGCCGCCCGCGCTGGGTACTGCGGAAAACCACAGGTGTAATCTAAAGTAATATTTTTAATTCGATGGAGCTAGCTGACAGTTGCTAATGTCACTTTGTAATATAATGTTGCCATTTTTAAAGTGAACAATGAGTCCCGAGCCGCGCCGCCCGCGCTGGTAGCTGGGGAAAACCACAGTCGTAATCTAAAGTAATATTTTTAATTTGATGGAGCTAGCTGACAGTTGCTAATGTCACTTTGTAAAACAATGTTGCCATATTTAAAGTGAACAATGGGTGAACCTTAGAACACAATCCTTAAAAATGTCAGACGTGGCGATAGTTACCGTATTCTTACGGTTGTTAACGCTCTGCCTACCGCAAGGGATAAAGGCGTGATATAATGTATATGTATGTATGTAGAACAAAGAACTCACGGCCGGTGTCCAGCGTCGCAGGTGCATGCGGCGGCGGACACCGCGCTCGCGGCGGCGGCCTGCCGGCGCAAGTGCCGCTCGCAGACATGCGTCTCCTCGCCGGTCAGGTTCAAGCCGAGCGGCATGCCGCCCGCCGGCGCGGAAACCCGCCGCGACGCGCGCTGCAGCGACGCGTGTGTCGGCGCCGCTACGCGCTCCACCTGAAACAGTGACATACTGAATAGACCAATGTCAACGGAGGCCCGCCACCAACCGACGACCCTCATTTACGCCCCATTTTGGCAATTACCGGCACATATCGGGTAGATTCAGTCCGATCCGTTCTTCCCAGAACAACTCCCAAGCCCAGCCTCGCAAGAAGGGCGTGATTGAGTTGGCTGTTTGAACAACCAATAAATTATTCCGGGTGATCCGTCGCTCCCCACCAAGCCGTTTGGCGTGGTTTAGATGGCCCCGGGGTCATAAACATAGGTAGTGACCAAAACAAAAAAGAATAGACCGGGCGGGCCCCTCACTTTAGGCCCGCGCCTCGGCAAGCGTACCGTTAGACGCCCTCCTCCCAGGGCTCTAATACTGCTAAATGAAAATCGTTACAGTTGGATGTCGATTGGATTTCAGTTGATGATTTCGGTCATTTCGTAGTCTGCTAAGAATTTGAAGTATAGAAAATCACAATGGCAATGGAATGACAGTTGAGTTTCGATGACTTTACAATGACAAAAAATAGCAGACTTGGGGCCCTGATGCACCGATGACTTAAAAGAGAGCGGCTGGTAGCGACTGGATGGCGAAAGCGGGAGATCGCTCATGGCGTACCCTAGGGGATGCCTATGTCCAGAAGTTCCATGGGCTGGTTCATGCCTTGAAAAGAGGATCGTTCTTTTCCGGATGGTCATTGGTAATGCAGATAGCAGCCTGCGTCCGCCCGAGAATGCTTGGAAGCCTTGGAACACACCTCACCTCGAAGCCGCTGTGTTTGCGTCGCCGGCGGCGCGGCGTGGTCGTAGTGTCTTTCTTGCGTCGCGCCTGCGCCGGCGCACCCGCCGCTGCGCCGAACAGCCCACGCTCCTCCGCCACTTGGATCATGTACTTCGCGTCTAGGCGCGTGATTTCCTACAGAAACACACATACAGGGTGTTAGGGACAGCGTCCCGAATACTGATACGGTGCAAGCAGACCATGAAACTGAACAACTTTCCCCTAGAAACATGTCAGGAAACGACAAAAAAATTTCGACCTCCCATACAAAATCGCGATCAGCCTGCATTTACTATGGGAAGGCAAAAATTTTTTGACGTTTCCTGATATATAGGGGAAAGTTGTCCAGTTTCGTGGTCTGCTTGCTATTAGTATTCGGAACGCTGTCCCTTACACCCCGTACATACATACATACATACACAAACCACGCCTTTATCCCTTGCGGGGTAGGCAAAGCGTTAACGATCGTAAAATACAGTCGTTATCGCCACGTCTGACAAGTATTGAACCCCTTCAAATGATTCGTGCATCACTGTAGGGACAGGTTGCCAGCCTGTCGCCTAAAGTTGTAATACGTGGTAATACACATGAAACCCTCGAGTCCCTTAGTTGCCTCTTACAACACCCGCGGGAAGAATTGGGGTGATGCTATTCTATGCCGGCATCACACTACAAAAATAAGTGCACAGTAAATTGTCAGGTAAGTATAAAAACTCGTGACACCAGGTTTCATCGGGCCGCTTGTCGAATCGGTCTCGGGAAGAATGCTACAACAGTTTACTTAGTTTGTTAAGATGTTTACCTTTCTCTGAATAAGTCCGAGATAACAGCCATCTCTACCCAAGATGTAGTTTATGTCGAGTCCATTTCCTAACATTGGCAACTTTCCTATTTCAAACAAGTCACAATTTGGCACCTGAAAGAGAAAGTTGTAGGACGCCATTTGAAAGAAGAAAACATCTGACAACAAATAATTTAACTAATGCCAATGCTTCTTCTAGCTCTAACGTGTCGAGGTATAAACTTTTTATTATATATATAAGGTGTAAAAATATTACCTGCATATATTTGGAGGGGTGAATAAGCCCATGAAACCGTACGTAACTTTCCCCCAGAAACATAGGTCGAAATATGAGAAATTTTTTTAGACATCCCATACAAATTGACGTGTCGGTCCGTAACTTTGTAAGGGAGGTCTAAAATTTTTTTTTATATCTCGGCCTATGTTCCTTGGGGAAAATTGTTCAGTTTCATGGGATTGTTCACCCCTTCAAATATTTGCAGCTATTTTTTTCACACCTTGTATATCTAAGTTGTGGTAACCGCTGGGGACCGCCGGTAAAGCATCATGCTTGTAATTTCGCCCCACGCCACGCATTCAGAAATTATGAACGCAACATCCAACTCACAACAACGTCAGGACTATCCTTATCCGGATCTCTCGGCACTGTATCCCCAGTTTCCGGTATTTTCACTTCCGGTATAGGCCTGGCTTTGGATGAAGTCGGTCTTGAACTTTTCTGCGTAGATAAGTCTGGGTTCTTCCTTAGAACAAAGTCATTATTGCCGTCGCTCATAGGCTTGATCTTCTTTGGACTTGAGGCGTCGTCGGAATCTGTTATTATCATTTCGTTATCGTCAGATTTGGTAACACTTATGTCTGAGCGAGAGATTGTATCGTTCATCGAGATCGTGGACTCTACTGGAACGTCGAGTTGTTCTTTTGATTTTGCCTGAAAGAGTACAGAAACTCAAAAATTCGAAGGCATTAATTAAAATAAAGCTTGTGAGAGAAACAGTCGTAGACGCTTTCTTTCAAGCTCAAATTGCAACTTTAATGAATCATGCGAACGACTTGGAATACTGTATCTATCTATCAATCGGTTTTTTGAACTGCTTATTAGTCTATTTTTAAAATCATTCTGCACCAAATAAACTGCAAACTTTTATCGAGGTTGTAACAAATCAAAGTTATCTAGACTTACGGAAAATGGTTCTCTATACTTTTTCTTGAGCAATGAGTGTCTCTCTCTCGCCATCCGGTTGGCCTCTGCGACTGCTCGCGTCACTTGCGCCTGATTCTCTGCCTCCAAAGCGGAGTGGGTTTCATACAGAATCAGTTGGATCTAAAAAATATGTTTTGTTTAATGATTTTCAAGATATTCTACACAAATTATTTGGCTGACTTATAAAAGTCATAGATAGGGTTCCAAACAGAATACATTCCCTGTGAATACCGCAATAAATACTCGCAGACTTGCACTTTTCTTCGACCCTGTAGAAGATTTTTTCGTACAACTAGTTGTGCCTAGTATTATAAAGATGATCTACTATTTATTTTGCTAAGAAAATGTTCTCACTTGAGGTTTTGAAAGCAAGGTTTTCAGAGTTTTCTTCTGTTCTTCTAATATCCCTTGAACTCGAGCCATTCCGACGTTATCAATTTCCGTCTCGGTTAGGACCTGTTGAAGAAAAAGCCGCCCAATATTTCAGAATAATAGCCCATTATTTGCTTGCATTTAATAGGTACCTTTGTTCAATTGGTTTTGGTTCTTGATACGGGATGGTACCCGATTAAAGGGTAACCAACAATCGTTATAAAGTTTTTTAATGTGTTTTTTATACGAACTGAACGTGAAATGATTTATGGCCAAACAGAAGTGCGTTTTTACGGATTGTGGATTAAGGTCAAGTACTTGACCTACTTTAACACCCAATACTTTTGTAAGGTGCTAAAGTTGATTTAACTACTTATTTCAGATTACTTGATTCTCTCTGCTACCTTATCTGCCCTTCCTCCTTATCAAGATAAGCAATCAACTACTACTTTTAATACATACTTGCTTAATAAGACTAAATATTGACCAGTACAGTAACCCACCTCTAGCATGCTCAAATCGCCTCCTCGCCCGCACACCAAGTCTATCGGATCCGTAACAGCAGAATACGAGTTCGGTGGTGTGGCGAGCACTGCCACGACGTCATCCAGCGCGCTGGCGACCACCGGCGTGTCACAGTGGATGGGTTCGCTGAAGACGCACACCCGCGGCTTCGAGTCGGTGTTAGGGAGCGCCACTGACGCGTCAATGCCAAGGTGTTTGAGGTTCTGAACGTAGTTTTCCACACTGCAATATAATTGGAAGTATTTGGTAGTATACAGAGTGTTAGGGACAGCAGCGTCTACTGATAGGGTGCAAGCAGACCATGAAACTGAACAACTTTCCCCTAGGAACACATGTCAGGAAACGACTAAATATTTTCGACCTCCCATACAAAATCGCGATCAGCTGACCCTTACACCCCGTACAGAACGAAACTGTTTCCGCTACTATTTTCTGAATAATTGAATATCTATAGTTATTTTATTTCTTAAATAAGATGGTTCAGACCAGGAGCAACTGGCTGGTGTAGCCGGAGTTTTCGTTCTCAACACCGTAGCTAATACTAAAGATGAGCAGCTAAGTATGCAAGCTATACCTCTTTTTAAGCAACTACATATGTGGGTATCTACTTCTACTTATGCCAAGTCCAGCTATTAAAGCAACTTCAAGATAGTCCAGCTATTATAGCTACTTGGATTGTGTCTTTCTACGTCTGCCAAGATATTCCAGCTACTCGTATTAAAGCAACTTCATGTGTATCTACTTACATTTTTCCGAAGACAGTCCAGCTATCAAAGCTTGGATTGTCTCTTTCTACGCCTGCCAAGATATTCCAGCAGTTAAAGCAACTTCAAGCGTATCTACTTCTGCCAAGATATTGCTCACTTTTCCCCAGCTCCGAAGACCAGCAGCTTGCCCAGATCAGGAGTGGCCGGTGCTGCTGGGGTCTTCGCCCGCAGCACTGCAGCAAGCTCGTGCAGCTGTGCGGCCAAGTAGGCTGAGCTGCGCGGAGAGGAGGCATGCGTCTGCGCAACCGCGCCGCGCAACTCGTTCTGGCGTAGCGCGCGGCAAAGGGTTGATGCTCCTTCGCAAAATTCGCGTTCCTGTTACAAACAGGCATTTTTTTTGAGTGTCGATCATTTTGGCGGAGCATTTAGATTCGATCAATACTGCGCCATACACACTGCGTTATCACTGGCGTCGTATAGGTCAATGCCGTGTGATGCCGGCTTAGAATAGCATCACCCCATTTCTTACCCGTGGGTGTCGTAAGAGGCGACTAAGGGACTCGGGAGTATTGGTGTATTACAATATTTAGGCGACAGGCTGACAACCTGTCACTGTAGTGATATACATGTTTTATGAAACAACCTTTGAAAACAGTACTCAAAAATGTCAGACGTGGCGATAGCGACCGTACTCTTACGGCTGTTAACGCTCTGCCTACCCCGCAAGGAATAAAGGCGTGATATATGTATGTATGTAAACTAGCTGTCATTTGTATGGGACAGCCTACCTATAGGAGGTATGCACCTATTTTCGTATTTGATTTCCTTGACTGCCAACGCCACAATGGCGACTTTATTTAATGCCTCGCACTTCAGTACATTAGGTGTTTGAAACATTAGGCAAGGAAAGCATCGGAAAAATTATGCTAACTATTGCTGCCAAGTTTTGCTGTATTTGCGATAGGTGAGTATGTATTTTGAAATAAGGGAATTCTACAACAAAAGACTTTATTTTACCTGAAGAACTATGATCCCGTCCTTCACAAGGTCCGTTTGTCCAATTCTAACATCTGGAAAAGGTCTGATCGTGATGAATCTGAAAATAAGCAAAAGAGATAGTGATGGCACTCTGCCATGTGATGCCGGCTTAGAATATCATCACCCCAGATCCTTCCCGCGGGTGTCGTAAGAGGCGACTAAGGAATTTGAGAGTATTGGTGTATTACACTTTTTAGGCGACAGGCTGACAACCTTTCACTATAGTGTTGCACATGTTTTCTGAAACAACCTTGGAAAACAATTCCGAAAAATGTCAGACGTGGCGATAGAGACCGTGTTCTCATGGCCTTTAACGCTCAGGCTACTCCGCAAGGGATCAAGGTGTGGTTTGTATGTGTGATGACACTCGTACATTAAGGTTAGATGCATTAGGTACCTAATTTTCTATTGGTCTAGTCCAGCGATTTGATATTTGAAATCTGGCATTTTGAGTTTTTTACATTTTGCTTCAGTATTTCGGAAAAGTAAAAATTCCGGTGAAGTGTAATAGAATTTTAAGATTGTAGACGTTTTGAGAAAGTAGGTAGTTACTTTGGGAAGAAGATTGACTTTTGGAGAATCTACATACATACAAACATACATATATCACGCCTTTATCCCTTGCGGGGTAGGCAGAGCGTTAACGGCCGTAAGAATACGGTCGCTATCGCCACGTCTGTCATTTTTGAGGATTGTTTTCCAAGGTTGTTTCAGAAAACATGTGTAGCACTATAGTGACAGGTTGTCAGCCTGTCGCCTAAAAATTTTAATACACCAATACTCTCGAGTCCCTTAGTCGCCTCTTACGACACCCACGGGGAGGATGTGGGGTGATGCTATTCTAAGCCGGCATCCCACGGCACTCTAAGTTGACATCACATGGCAATCTATCAACTACTTAATAAAGTTATAAACATGTGAAACACGAATTATCTCAGACGGCCCTCTACATTTGTCAGACGTGGCGATAGCGACCGTATTTTTGCGGCCGTTAGAGCTCTAACTACCTCGTAAGGGATAAAGGCGTGATATATGTATGATGTATAAACATGTATCTCACCTGGGGCAAACACGGTCGAACCTGTACTCTCCAGCACATAGAATCCGGGAGCTGCTGTAACTATAACCCAGCTCATGTAGACGTCTCACCAGCGGCGCCATTTTCCTGAAAAAAGGTACCATAGCAATTACATCGCATGCCCCGTCTATTTAATCTTTGTTGTCTAAGTAAGTACTTATGCTATTGCACAAATAGTGACAAATTGAATTCCATACGAAAAAGAAGAAGCGGAACATTGGACGTCCTCCGGCTGTATGGATCGTATCGTACCTCATTTCATTAAATTGGACATTTTATATTATAATATAAGGTGTAAAAATATTAGCTGCAAATGTTTTAAGGGGTGAACAAGCCCATGAGTTTCCCTCACAAACATGTCGAAATATGAGAATTTTTTTATCCCTCTCATACAAATGGACTTGGTTGGTTGGTAATTTTGTATGAGAGTGGCAATTTTTTTTTATATTTCAACCTATGTTCCTTGGGGAAAGTTGTTCAGTTTCATTGGCTGATTCACCCCTAAAATATTTGTAGCAATTTTTTAACACTCTGTATAGGCAATTGTCTAATAACTCGTAAAGGTGTTTCTTAACATTTAGGCACACTTATCTTCATTCTCCTTGCCTTATCCCGTATCTCTGTCGGGGTCGGCTACCTAACCTAGGGGACGTAGAACCAAGTTTTCACACAGAGCAACTGCCACCTGACCTCTGCAACCCGAAGGCTAACCTGGCCCGAATCCTAGCTTAATCCATCAAAGAAAGAGAAACTAACTTGGCTTTAAAAGTGTTGACCCATCCCGTAAAGGTTTCCTTGTGGACGCACGCTGAGACTTTCTCCTCGCGCAAGTGAGCAGGCAGCATTTCTGATAACCTGGACAAATACAAATGAATTTTATACTACAAAATTAACGATTAGGTAAGGCCAGCGGTCCCATTGGGAATAAGGCCTTTTCCTGGCATGTCGTATACCTATTTAACTGCATATTATACAAACTTTCGTCTTGTATTTATTTATGTATGTTAGTTTGTAAAATCTTGCTTGATACCTATGGCGTTTGTGACCTTGGAACAAATGCTATGACATAAGGTCCATTTTCCTTTATTTACTAGGAAAATGTACCTTATGCCATAGCATTTGTTTAGCATTGTACAAATTATAGCGACTTTCTGCTATAATGTATTGTAACTTTAAGTAAACTTTACGTAAAAGCCTTGTTCTTGATCCGTATCCTCGCCACGGCGGCTGCGAAGTGCACCCGCTGGTCCCACACCGCCTTCTCGATGTCGCAGAACGGAAACCCAGCCTCTTCTAGAAGCAGCTTGATAGCATCCTGCTCCCCGCGAGGCCTGGCCGCCCACCGCCTTCGGGCCAGCTCCATGATGAAAAGCCAGGTGGTCTGACGAAACTTCATGAACTAAAACGTAGACATGATAAAAAATAACTTTTCTAGAAAGGGAACCGACTTCAAAGAACGTGTAGAAGTCATTTTTTTGTCGGTCAATATGCCTAAAACCTTCTCTTAAGTCTGACAAACACCTTGCTGAAAACGGTATCAAAATCAGTTCAGCCAAACGCGAGATAATCGCGGACAAACTAAATCCTACTAATGTTATAAACCCGAAAATTTGTATGTTTGTTTGTTTGTTACTTCTTCACTCTAAAACTACTGAACCGATTTTCATTAAATTTGACACACAGATAGAGGGTACCATAAAACAGTTGATATCCCGGAAAATGTTCTTGTAAGTTTTTTTATTTAATTTTATTATTATTATTATTATTATGAGCCTGAAGTGTCCCACTGCAGGGCAAAGGCCTCCCTCCCCTTCTTCCATTTATCCCTGTCTTGAGCCACCTCCATCCAGTTTTTGTCGTGGGCATCTAGTTCGTCTCTCCATCGTTTCCGTGGTCGACCGCGAGCCCGTTTCGCGTTAGGAGGGACCCAAGTGCTGGTAATATTTGCCCATAGTGAGTTTGGCATTCTAGCTGTATGTCCAGCCCAATCCCATTTAAGGTATGCTGACTTCTGACCCACATCAATAATTTGCGTTCGAGCCCTAAGCGTTGTATTTCTGACTCGGTCAATCAACTTGACTCCGAGTATGCTGCGCTCCATATTACGCTGGCAAACCTTGAGTTTGGACTTTTGAATGTCTGTCAATGACCAAGTTTGAGCTCCGTAGGTAAGAATGGGGAGAATGCACATGTCCATGAGTTTCCGCTTAAGTGTCAGTGGAAGGTTACCCTTCATAAGCTCTTTCATGGACCAATAGCTCCTCCAGGCATTTTCAATCCGTCTTTCGACCTCTTTGTCTTGTCGTGCCTGGAAAGAGACTATTTGGCCCAAGTAGATGTACTCGCTGACATATGTGATTCTCTGCCCATTTACTTCTACCTTATACTCAGGACGATTGGTCATAAGCTTGGTCTTCGACATATTCATTTGCAGTCCAACCTCAAGGCTTGCGCTGCTCAGATCTTCAAGCATTATTTGTAAGTCAGAAGCAGTTGAGGAAAACAAGATAATATCGTCCGCGAAGCGAAGGTTTGTCAGCTTCGCTTCGCCCACGGCAATACCCTTGCTTTCCCATTTCGGGTTCAGAACCCTAAATACCTCCTCAAGTGCGGATGTGAAAAGCTTAGGAGACAGCGGGTCACCTTGCTTCACGCCTCTCTGTATGGCAAATGTGGGTCCGGGACTTTGTAATTTTACTGCTGCAGTACTACTTTTATATATATTTTTGATGAGACTTATGTATGTAGGGTGGATGTTCTGGTTTTTTAAGGCTTGAAACATGGAAGTATGGTTTAAACTGTCAAATGCTTTTGAATAATCTACGAATGCTAAATATAGTGGCAACTGAAATTCCTGATGTTTTTCTATTAATTGGTTGAGGGCGTGAAGATGGTCCGTAGTAGATAGACCGGGGCGAAATCCGGCTTGCTCCGGTGGTTGGGCTAAATCGAGTAGGCCAGATATGCGGCGTTCTATAACTTTAATAAACGCCTTGTAAAGGTGGGATACAAGGCTTATAGGCCGGTAATTTCCTACATCTGACTTATCGCCCTTTTTGTGCAGAAGAATGATCTCAGAATGACACATCCGCTCTGGGATTTGACCGGTTTGTAAGATGGAATTAAAGAGTTTTGCTATATATGGAAGAAGGATCGGTTCGCCTATTTTTAATGTTTCGGTAGAAATATTGTCTGGTCCTGGACTTTTATTGTATTTTAATTTCCGGAGAGCGCAGTGAACTTCATGTTCAGTTATTGGGTGGATATCTTCAAGACATTCATGTGAAGCGCTCGGCTCTGAAAATTGCGTACTGGGACAGGAGTAAAGTTGTTTATAGAAGTCTGTGCTGATATCTGTGATCTTTTTTCTGTCTCTATGCTTTACTCCTTCTTTGTCTTTCAGAGCCGTTATCCACGCCTTGCCTCTTGAGATCCCTTTACGAGCAATTTTTAGTGACCGGTTGGTTTCTAAGGCTACTTGAACGAGTTTAGTATTATGTTGCCTTAAATCCTTCCTGATATTTCTTTTAACTGTTCTATCTAAGATTTTGTACTGTTCAGTAGTATTATTGTTTCTGTGCTCCTGTCTAATTTCAATTAATTTTAGTGTTTGATTTGATAGTTTTTTGAGTTTAGGTTTTGTTTGTTTTATTTTATTACTTGCTAGCCTAATGCATTTCTCTACATTGTTATATTGTTGCTGAACATTTTGCAGCTCAACTTCTTCCAAAATATCAAAACTGTTCTTCAGCTCAATATTGAATTTGTCTTCATTGTCTATTAAAGTTTCTTTATTTAAGTTCTTAATTCTGCGTTTAAAAATTTGTTGTCTTATGAGCTTTAAATTTAAAGGTTGTTCGGATGGGTCGATGATCTGAGTAGAATTTTATGTTGTTAATAACGTTGACATTTTCCACTATGGTTTTGTCGGAAGTGAGGACGAAGTCGATTTCATTTTTGGTTATGCCGCTGGGCGAGATCCAGGTCCAACGTCGATGGGCTTTCTTATAAAAGTAGCTGTTTGTTATGCTAAGAGTCTGACAAGATGCGAACTGGATGAGACGCTTTCCACGATCGTTCCGGTCTCCAAGACCATGTGGTCCCAATACGCGCTCATTATCCGCACCCTGCCTTACTCCTATTTTGGAATTAAAGTCGCCCATCACTATGGTCCAGGATCCACGGTGTTCGTCGCAAGCTTTATCCAGCATGTGATAAAATTCGTCGACCTCATCGTCAGGGTGTGATGACGTGGGTGCATACACTTGGACGATCGTGAGGGTTTTCTTTTCATCGAATTGGAATTTCAGCACGGCAATTCTGTCAGAGTAGGCTACAAACTCCAGTATGTTGTTACTCCACCGTTTAGCTACTAAAAAGCCTACTCCGGACTGGCCTCCAGCTATCCCAGAATAAAAGAAAATGCTATTGCCACGTTCCAGTGTGTCTTCTCCCTCTCGCCTCACCTCCGCCAAACCCACAATATCCCAGTTAATGCTTTCGAGGGCGGTTTTATTTAATACGATAATAAATTGTTTAGTTGATGGCGTATTACTATAAAAAAAACCATTCGTATGATGAGCGCCACAGCGTACACAGAACTTCGCAACATCAACAGATGGCGTTAGTTGTTATAGCAATGAGGCTGTCGCAGCTGTGCCTAATTTTCACACGAACATGTTGTATATCGCAAAGGTTGACGTATAACACGTGATTTAAAGTCATAATGACAAAAATATATATCTCATGTTAATAAATACACACCTGATTTTTATGATAGTAAACAGTTCTTTTATTAGGTACTTATATATGCAATGAATACTAATACTTTTAAAATTTTCAAAAAATACATTCAAATAGAACAAATACCGAGCAACCAGGCCCTTAATGCGAGTTTGATAATGCGGGATTTTGCGGTATCTTGCTTACTAGCCCTTTCGCGAGTTGCCCTCAGCCCTATTACAGCTAATCAAGTTCAAATATAGGCCTTGGCAACGCTATATGGGGATGAAATAGTGACCTTGTTTAAGTTCACGATCGCTATTTTGTGCTATAAAGGTAATGAATAGCATGTGTTCCCCGTACGTCCAAAAGTAGAACATAATGGAACCTTATGTTGATCAGATAGCGGTAAATTTATTTTCAGAGATTCTCTGTACTTCACGTATTAGGCAAATCAGCTACTTTGCATGTGAATGTGAATCGTAAGCAAAAACAGGTTATTTTTAGTCAGTACACAAACTTTGCAGGATGCTACTCATGATTCTGAACAACTTTTACTATTGGGCCACCTGTCTACAAAATCTAAAAAAAAAATTTTGCCGAATAGGATGCTTTTCTAGACAATATCTTTTTTTTTGCGATTTCGCAGGTGGCCCCATAGTAAAAGTTGATAAGAATCATGAGTAGCAACACCCTACAAAGTTTGTGTACTGACTGAAAAATGACCCTGTATCTGTATCGTATTATGCCTTACGGCATTTTAAGCTTCGAATACCAAAATACTTCAGTGTGTTGTACATGAAGATGGTAGAGTTTAGTAGATACTAACTTATACCGAAAGTCTCCGATACCTACACTGCTGGCTCCGGTAGAAAATTTTGGAATGATTTTAAAAACTGCTCTAGTTTTGTTTCACTACATAGTATAAAGCAAAGTCGCTTTTCACGTTTGTATGTATGTATGCTTAAATCTTAAAAAATAGACAACAGATTTTGATGCAGTTTCGTTTAAAGGATACTTTGATTCAAGAGAGATGATGCCGGGAATATATCATAATCATAAACGAATTGAAGAGGGCGCAGCTGCTGGGCGGGCCGCCATAGTTTGTAAAATATAGCTACCCGTTTGATACCAATAATGACGTTTGTGATCTTGAAACAAATGCATACATACATAAGGTCCATTTTCCTAGTAAACCAAGGAAAATAGTCATAGCATTTGCTCCAAGGTCACAAACGTCACAGGTATCAAGCTACATTTTACTAAATAGACTTAGTTAGGTATAATTTAATTTCTTACCATCGGGTAGTTGGAATAGAACGCAACATCGGCCAGGGCTTGATCCAAGATGGTTTTATCTGAAACCATAAAACAAGTTGACTTTTATTTTCCGTTGAGCTATAGGAATAAAGGGTATTTTTGTAGTCAGTTCACAAACTTTGTAGGGTGTTTCTACTGAAGATTCTGAACAACTTTTACTATGGGACTACCTGCAAAATCACAAAAAAAAAATTGGGTGTTCCAAAGAAAAATTCATACATACTCGGTAAAAATGTATGGAACACCCAAATTTTTTTTGCGTGTTTTAGTAAAAGTTGTTCAGAATCATTAGTAGAAACTCCCTACAAAGTTTGTGTACTGACTGACTAAAAATAACTCTGTATAACAAAATTCTGCAATGTTATTGCCGAAATCGCGTGTCCTGTTATTGTAACTTCAAG
Organism: Keiferia lycopersicella; assembly: GCA_029255805.1. Lineage (NCBI taxonomy): Eukaryota > Metazoa > Arthropoda > Insecta > Lepidoptera > Gelechiidae > Keiferia > Keiferia lycopersicella. Next base: position 3,949,373 of record JARACZ010000018.1, read on the forward strand.
TAAAAGGAGGTATAATTTATTTTAAAGGTATCGTTCTTTCAGTTCGCTCAGTTTTTACTTGCGTAAAACGATATTTGAATGTAGAGAAGGCAGGAACATTACCTACCCTTATGTTGTTCCAATGTTGTGCAATATTTTTTTTTGTTAATGTTATGTTATGTTATATTACCCAACACGTTATATTAGCTTGACATTTTTAGAAAAGTACAACACGCCACATTATAGGGATTTATTAAATAATTTGGTACAAGCAAAAACAGTAAAGTGTGTTATTTAAGATATATAAAGAGAAAATATATAACAGGAAATAGTACAATTTAGGCCGCCGGTGAGACGGTGCAACGAAAACTTTGTTGGCGTGATCAGACTATAAAACTGGACAACTTTTTCTATGGGGGCTATCATAGCCAACATAATGTTGGTAAACATGAAAAAAAAAATCGACCTTCCATAAAAAAATCCCGATCAGTTGACGTGACTTTGTATGGAAAATCGAAAAAAAAATTCGTTTCCTAACATAGCCCCCATATATAAAGTTGTTCAGTTTCATGGTCTGATCACGCCTGCAAAGTTTTCACCACCAAGTTACAAGTTACGCCTGCAAGTTACACCGTCTCTTGCACCCTGTATAATTAAAATACAATAGCCTAATACATTATGCTATGGACGTTAGGATATAAGAGTAAGACTTTGATGCGACGACTTCAGAAAGTGTCTCTTAACCCGACCCTTAAAAGTTGAAAGGGAGGATGCTCGTCTAATACTACTCGTATCAGGCTGCGAGTTCCCAAGCTTTATAGCCTGCACGTTAAACGATTTGCTGTAGAAATCTGGTTTGTCTTGTTTCATAAATTTACTTTGAACAGCAATAGTATAAAACCAAATTTGTCTCTACAATTTAATAGAATGACTGTAAAGACCATTCCAAATTACATAATCGTAATACAATTCACGAACAACAATATCTAAGACACGTAAAGCTGGATAGATGGCGTTGATAACGAGCTATGATACATTAAACTTGGAACCTCAGCCGTGGTTACTGCGATACTATCGTGATAGAAGTTAAATAACTCCTCGGAATAGCTATGAGCTATGAACTACCAAGTTTCCGAAATTTTGTGTTCATACGAAGTTTAGGAGAGAAAGGACATTTTAGGGGACAGAGAACATAGGATGCTTTTGTTTGTATACATATACTTTTCAGATTAATACAGACATACATATATACACATCACGCCTTTATCCCTAGTGTAGGCAGAGCGTTAACGATCGTAAAATTGCGGTCGTTGTCGCCACGTCTGACAAACAAGTATTGAGGGCCCTTTCAGATGATTCGTGTATTCTATAGTGAAAAGTTGTCAGCCCGTCGCCTAAAGTTGTATACACGTAAAACCCTCGAGTCCCTTAGTTGCGTCTTACAATACCCGCGGGAAAAATTGGGGTGATGCTATTCTAAGCCGGCATCTTACAGCATAGATTCAGATTAATACAATCGGATCTTCTATGATCTTGGCGAGTCGATAAAACGGACCACAGTGTGAAAAAAAACTGTTTCCGCCTTTAGAATAACGTCCAAACTATTTTTTTACATACAAACAAATCGGTTCAAATTATACAGGATGTAAAAAAATGCTGCAAATATTTTAAGGTGTGAACCAGCCCGTGATACTAAATAACTTTTCCCAAGGAATATAGGTCGAAATGTAAAAAATATTTTGGACCTTCCATACAAAATTACCAACGACCAAGTCAATTTGTATGGAAAGTCCAAAAAAAATCTCATACTTCGAACTTCGTTTCTTGGGAAAAGTTGTTCAATTTCATGGGCTGATTCATACCTTAAAATATTTGCAGCTAAGATTTTTACACCTTATACCAAAAAAATACCGAAGGTGAAACGATGAGTAGGTGCCAAAAAGACTTCGGTAGGTAGGTATTTTGTTTCAGCTTAAATGTAGCCAACTCCTAAAACCCTACTATGCCCCATGATCGCACGTGGTTGGCATAGCGTGAGGCAATTTACACAGGTTGTCTGCGTGACATTCGGGAACCTTCGCTTTCCGACACTTGTATTTATGAGCTTCACAGGCTTTTTTATCTGATTTACACCCTGCTGAAGATGACACGCAAGTTCTGATCCTTTCGGCCGCGTATAACTAAAGCGTACTGCGACTATATTGTCTTTTTACGCCTAAATCACTATACATAGTATAAAGCAAAGTTGCTGTTCGCATCTGTCTGTATATATGTATGCTTAAATCTTTAAAACTATTTAACGGATTTTAATACAGCTTTTTTAATAGATATAACGATTCAAGAGGAAGGTTTTATGTATAATACTTGCAGGGAAAAGATTTTACTCGCACTGGAAAATAAGTTGCAGTGGGCGCAGCTGCTATACGGGCCACTAGTGTCATTATAAGTTAGGTTAGTAGTAGGTAGACCTTTGGACTGGCAGGCAAAAAGAACTACTTTTTCAAACGATCTAAAACTGCATTTTATATTAGCTTGTAATTTTGTGACGCATAGGTCAAATTGGTTTGGAGGTGTAGTAAGTGCAGTACTCACATCGGAAGACGTCATAAATGATGGAGTAGACATAGCGCATCTCCTGCTCATCATGGAATTCCACTGACAGTGGCGGCTTGAAGAGTAACCTGGCGGCTTTTAGCACCTGCGAATAGAGTATGGTAGTTAAGGAAATAGTCTAGCCCCATAATTGTTTTGTACAGTGTGATGCCGGCTTAGAATAGCGTCCTTCCCGCGGGTGTCGTAAGAGGCGACTAAGGGACCCGAGGGTGTTGGTATATTACAATTTTTAGGCGACAGGCTGACAACCTGTCACTATAGTGATACCCATGTTTTCTGAAACAACATTGGAAAACAACCCTCAAAAACGTGGCGATAGCGACCGTATTCTTACGGCCGCTAACGCTGTGCCTACCCAACCCTACCCTAAAAGCGCGATATATGTATGTATGTATCCCTGGCGGGGTAGACAGAGCGATAAAGATCGCAAAATTACGGTCGTTATCGCCACGTCTGACAAGTATTGAGGGCCTTTTTAGATGATTCGTGTATCACTCACTGTAGTAAAAGGTTGTCAGCCTGTCGCCTAAAAGTTGTAATACACCTGAAACCCTCAAGTCCTTTAGTCGCCTCTTACGACACACACGGGAAGGATGATGGGGGTGATGCTTTTCTAAGCCGGCATTATATAATACCTGTGCAAAATCCCAGGCTGGCCCCGGTGAGGTCCTGACCGTGACCGGTGGCGGCGAGTTGGGGTTCTTGGTGGCATCTATGATGTTCCACGGAGCCCACTCCTCGACAGCATCCTCCAATGACTGGTCAGCAGTGCTCCTGGCCTGGTCTACCTCGCTGGATAAAGAAGATCGTAATCATAATCATAAATCTATATTGCTTTCAAGTGGTATTACAGGTGTTAAATTTGTTTATATTGTCACACTTGAAACCCTGTTAGGGCACTACAAAGACCGTAAAACTATATCTAAACTTAACTAGAATAGGTCGGTTACATTTTATGTTATCTACAACATAAAAAACTTCTAAAATTCTGCTACCGATTTTTTTTTAATTCTTGTAAAGTAAAGTAACATTTCTGAATCAAATAGGTTTTTAATTTATTTGAAAACATCGAAAATTAGTCCTCTGTCACTATATTTGTTATACTTGCGGCTGTTAACGCGCTACCTACCCCGCAAGGGATAAAGGCGTGATATGTGTGTGTGTGTGTGTGTGTATGTATACTTGGCAGCAGAATTAGTTTGGAATACGAGATGTAAGAGACAGCGTCCCGAACAATGATACGGTGTAAGCAAACTTTTCCCTAGGAATGTCAGAAATGGTAAAAAAATTTTGGTTTCCCATAGTAAATGTAGTCAGCTGATCGCTATTTTGTATGGGAGATCGAACATTTGTCGTTTTCTGACATAATATGTTCCTAGTGGAAACAGTTTCAAGGGCTGATTCACCCCAAAATATTTGCAGCCAATATTTTTACACCTCATATTTCATTCTTCAAGTCGTAGCGTAGTGGTTTGTTCTACGTTGCGTAGCAGTGCTACGGTAGCGATTGTAGCGTTTCCGTAGTTTCGCGACACTGCTGGGTTACCATCGGCCGTAGCGTAATTTTTTAAATACTACGTTTCGTCAATGTCAGACGTGGCGATAGCGACCGTATTCTTACGGCTGTTAACGGTCTGCCTACCCCGCAAGGGATAAAGGCGTGATATATGTATGTAGCAGGAAAATAGAGCTACGCCATATTGTTTTAGGCTTTAGCAACCCAAAGGTCGTGTTCCTATAAAGCATTCTGTTGGATCATCATTCTCCTTGCCTTATCCCGTTCTCTGTGGGGTCGGCTACCTAACCTAGGGGATTTGACGTGGAACCAAGTTTTTACACAGAGCGACTGCCATCTGACCTCTGCAACCCGAAGGCTAACCTGACCCGAACCCTAGGTCAAGTCACATTCAAATATCATCTGAATTCAAATTTTATTTGAATGTGGGTTTCATCACGATGTTTATCCTTCACCGTAAGAGCAGTCAGTAAATGTACGTGAGTAAAAACACACTGGTACATGGCGGGGATCGAACTCGGGTCTTACGATTGTAAGATTGTCCTAATCACTTGTCCACCGACACATTTACATAAAACATTCTGTTGGATGGTAGGTATAAAATATCTAATACGACTTACTTTATATTCTTGCATGCTTGTAAATCTTTATAATATTTTGTTATGGAGAAGCGGAGTCTCCCAACACAGGTATTTGTATAATACTTAAAGGGATGCCCCAGCAACTTTATGGAAATATGTGCTACATACATACATTCATATATCACGCCTTTATCCCTTGCGGGGTAGGCAGAGCGTCAACGGCCATAAGAATACGGTCGCTATCGCCGCTTTTGACATTTTTGAGGATTGTTTCCAAGGTTGTTTCAGAAAACATGTGTAGTGACTAAACATCACTATAGTGACAGGTTGTCTGCCTGTCGCCTAAAAATTATAACACACCAATACCCTCGAGTCCCTTAGTCGCCTCTTACGACACCCGCAGGAAGGATGTGGTGTACTACATGTTGTGGTAAATAAATATTTTTGTATTTTGTATTTCTATGGACTTACAGTATTCCCTGCTTTTTCTCTGATTGATTCATTTTGTTTCGTCGGCTCAGTTGGGGATCAGATCAGGCAGATGATGTTGTCTGATCAGGTAGGGTTTTTGCTTCTATTTCCATATTTATCAGTGATATTGCCTCGGTTTTGAGCAATCAAAACGGGCGCAAAATTATATAATTATACAAAAAAAGCCAAAATCAAAAATGTTATATATTCTGTAAAGTAACTTTAAAAACGTATTTTTCTATTTACAAGTTTACGATATTTTACTTTTACCAAACACTCACATAAACTTCACTTTTACAATGACAATGACGTTTATTTTGAAAGTCATAATCTTTTTATTGTTGTTTTTTAATTGTTGGTTCTGTCCTTGCCAGTGTTAAGTACATTGACCTCAATAATCTCTCTATGGTTAATAAGTCTACCCAAGAAGTCTACAAATCCCGTGAAAGTAACTTTTTATATAGTTGGTTGTTGATTCCCAACTTTTTTGGTCTAAGATCCCGCCTACGACCGCCAAAGGCGGATCGCACACTTGACGCACGACGGAGCGCTAAAACATCGCAGCGGTCTGTCAGGTGAGGTCCATACAAGAAATGTCAATCCCCATAATAAAACCGCTCAACCGCTGTCGACACAGCGCTAACGCAGTGTCGTCCGTCGTGTCGAGTGCGATTTTAGTATGGGGAGTGATGTGTCTAGTATGGATCTGATAGACCGCTGTAATATTTTAGCGCTCCGCCATGCGTCAAGTGTGCGATTCGCCTAAGGCTACATACATATTACATGTCAAACTGAGAACCTCCTTTTTTGAAGTCGGTTATTAAAACAGCTTATTCGCAACTTATCTAGCCTGCCTAAGCCGTTAAGTGAAGGTGAACCTGGCTATTTCCGGGGCAATTTCGTTAGCAAATGCAAAATGTTGATGCAATCGCTCACTACTACCTACTACTTACCTACAAGGGTTCCTAACCTAACGCCTCGGTCTTATCTTTCTTTTCGATTGGGACACCGAGTCGTCTAACAACCCAATGAACCCTAGTGTCAGAATTTTTCAACCGCCTTCTACAAGTAGCAGGCTTCTGACATGGTTGTGTAACGAGCGCCGACTGAGTAATCATAGACAGCAAACGGGACCTACGGCTCAACGTGCCATCCGAATCACGGAACCTCTTTCTTTAGGACAATCTGGTGATTCCCGCAATGTCCTAACCAGACTGGGAACAAATTCACAAAGTGATAAATATTAACCTTGTGAGTGGCCCACCGACAATCGAACCCGGAACCTTCTGCGCCAAAAGCAGTCGCACTACCACTGCGCCACATTGGTCTGCAGTGGTCTGACGTATTTGGTAGGCCAAATATATCATACATTGAATGGTACCTATTTGTTCTATCCCACTATTTATTGCCCCATGTAACATTATTGACTGAATGATACGTATTCCACTACATTATCGTTTGCATGTCAGGCAAGACAGCCTTGCATGCTATTTCGACATGTAAACGCACATTTTTACGAGTTATCAATGACCTTGCGTGAATTTTTTGACTCGCGTTTGCAAATAAAAGATAGAGGCTGCTCAATAAACATGACGACTGATGTGGCGCAGGGGAAGTGCGACTGCCTTTGATGCAGAAAGTTTCGGGTTCGATTCTCGGTGGGTGACTTACGAAGTTGATATTTATCACTTTGTGAATTTGTTCCCAGTCTAGTTAGAACATTGCGGGCTGAACCACCCGATTGTCCGTAAGTAAGATGGTTCCGTGTTTCGGATGGCACGTTAAGCCGTAGGTCCCGTTTGCTGTCTATGATTACTTAGACGGCGGTCGTTACACAACCATGTCAGAAGCCTGCTACTTGTAGAAGGCGGTTGAAAAATTCTGACACTAGGTTTCATCGGGTCGTTGGACGACTCGATGTCCCACACGAAAAGAAGAAGAAGAATAAACATGGCATAATCTTGGAAAGCGAATGTGGGTTTGGCGATCAATGTGGCGAACCGAATCTTGAGACGAATAATTCGATAGGAATTGATACATATACTAAGGGACTCAAGAGTATTGGTGTATTAAAAATTTTTAGGCGACAGGCTGACAATCTGTCACTATAGTGATACACATGTTTTCTGAAACAACCTTGGAAAACAATTCTCAAAAATATCAGACGTGGCGATAGCGACCGTATTCTTACGGCCTTCCCCGCAAGGGATAAAGGCGTGATATATGTATGTATGTATAATCTTGGAAAGCGAGTGTGGGTTTGGCGATCGATGTGGCGAACCGAATCTTGAGACGAATAATTCTTTAGGAGTTGATACGTACATACAGGTTGTAAGAGACGGTGTAACGATAACTTTGCAGGCGTGATCAGACCATGAAACTGAACAACTTTTTCTCTGGGGGCTTTGTTGGGAAACGTAAAGACTTCTCGACCTTCCATACAAAATTCCCGATCAGCTGACTGACTTTGTTTGGGGGAATTCGAAAAAAAATTTGTTTCCCACCATAGCCCTCATAGTGAAAGTTGTTCAGTTTCATGGTCTGATCACGCCTGTAAAGTTTTCGCTACACCGTCTCTTACACCCTGTACATTACGCTTTTATCACTTGCAGTGTAGGCCGAGCGCGAGCGTTAACGGCCGTAAAAATATGGCCGCTATCGCAACTTCTGACAAATATTGAAGTACTTTCAGATGAATTATATATCACTGTAGTGACAGGTTGTTAGCCTGTCACTTAAAGTTGTAATACACATGATATCCTGGAATTGATACCCGTACAAAACAGGTAGAAGTCGTTTCTTGTGTCGCTAAGATTGCGGGTTAGCACAGTACAGGCTCTTCGTTCGCCGACCTTTTAACATGACAATAAAGAACGTTGATTAATTGTAAAAAAATACTTTACTCCTATATAACCATTTTCATCTAAATAAAGAAAACAATTTGTTTTTTATTCAGCTAAATGTTCGGTATGCCGAATACCAAACATAAACCGAATATTCAGCCCATCTCTAGTGATTAGCTTACTTTAATTGACGCGCTAACACTGACCTCAATAAGACGTGTACTAGTTAGCGTAGGTGGTGTATGGTTGAGGCAGGCACTGTATCGTGGCATGCCATAGCCAGATATACCGGTAGGGTGCCAATTAGGCCCCGGTCTCGGGTTTTGCGAGCAGCGGGGCGGGGCGGCACTAGCGGCGACGTTTTTTTCTAGGGAGTGTGCCGCTCGTTTTCGCTTCCGCCCGCGGCTGCTGGGTCCAAGAACCGGTCCATTTAAATGTATGCAAGAGATCCTGCCGCTGCGGCCCCGCTGCCCGCAAAACCCGAGACCGGGGCCTTACCTTCCTATAATTACCTACCTACCTATGGATAACTTAAACATCTTGCGACTTCCCACAATTGGGTAAGTCCTACCTATTTCTAAAATGGATATTTAAGTTGTTCTACGAAAAGAGACACATATTATTTTATTGTAATTATTGTTTCCAGTCAGGTTAGGACATTGAGGGCTGAACCACCCTATTGTCCGTAATGGTTCCGTGTTTCGGATGTCACGTTAAGCCGTAGGTTCCGGTTGCTGTCTATCTGTTAACTTAGGTCCGTACCTATTTATAAATCGCACTCAACACTGAGGTCGATCTGAAGAGCGATTTGACAAATGTCAGTCAATATTAAACAGCATCACAAAGTTGCACTCATGATCGATCTCAGAGTTGAGTGCGGTTTATAAATACGGGCCTTAGACGCAAGGAACATAATACTAACCTAGCGGTGAGCTTAGACGGCGGACGTTTCACAACCATATCAAAAGCCTGTTATTTGTAGAAGGCGGTTAAAAATTCTGATACTTGAAAGAGCGAGAAAAGTGATACGCATAATATTAAAAGCACAGGGATACAACACTAACAACTTTGAATCTAACATACGTATAGTCTAGAATAACAACCTTAACTTAGTTTCCAATTTCTCATGCAGCGATAACTGCTCCTCTGGCTCCAAGACTTTCTGCATTGACACCAGCATGAAGTACTGCTGCAGCCGGTACTCCTTGTCACTCGGCAGGACGAGCTTCTCAGCCTCGCTGGTGTCTCCCTCGACCCTCGCCGCGTCTTCCTGCATGAGAATCTCAGCCAGCTGCCGAGGGTATACACTGAAGAGGTTGCCATCTCCATAGTCACTGATCGCGACCCAAAGAGCGTTCGAATCGTATTTATCTGGCATGGTTGCATCTTAACGTGACACCGGCTCCAAATAGTAAGTCTTCCTTTACGGTGCGTTAGAGGAAAACAGACAATGATGGTTCAGTTTATGAAATTCGAACATTTCTTTGAATTATTTTAATAAGTAAGCCCATATTTTCATCAATCATTTAATGAGGAAGAAGAGAGTACAAAATCAAAAGTGAAACATTGAATACCTAACCTTCGAATCGTTCGTTTTTAGACTTTTTGGAGATTTTGAGAAATGGTTTTGAAAATTCCGGACACTACTTCACTTTTTCGGGGGGTTTCTGAGTTTGTGCTAAGTTGTGTAACAGTGAGTAGACGCGAGCGTGTGTAGGGCGGGCGTAGGGCGGATGACTCGACCGGGTCGTCCGTCTCGGAAGCCGCCCGCCCGCCTACTAAGAGTGAAGGCTTGTTGCTCGGTAAAAAACCACATGCAGTTATTATTTTACTGAAGGTCGTTCTTCTTCTTCTTTTCGAGTCAATGGAAAATATCCCCGGACTACGTCCCGTTTTTGAGCTCAGTAAGTGGCTACGTCAATAGCCTTTTGGTGGCCTTTTGATAAGCTTTATGGAGTCCCCGTGGTTGTGACATGTTTTCCCCGCAAGTATTATACATATATGTTTTATGTGACCCTTCCTCTAGAATCACACTATCTATTTAAAAATCTGTATTAATATCCGTTATGTTGTTTTAAAGATTGAAGCAAACATACAGACATATTTAAAAAGCGAGTTAGCTTTATACTATGTTTCATAGTGATAGTGACTAGCGGCTGCGCCCGCTGCAACTAGTTTTCGCGTGGAAATAAAATGTTTTCCCGGCAAGTACTATACATAAAAACCTTCCTCTTGAATTACTCTATCTATTTAAAAAACCTTTATAATTCGTTATGTAGTTTTAAAGATTTAAGCAAACATACATACAGACGCGAAAAGCGACTTTGCTTTACATACTATGTTGTAAGTAATAGGGTGATTCCTGGAGAAGGTAAAAATTGCGGTCACACGTTAATTTCTTCAAAAGTACGACACTTACAGATTTTAAGTAACATTTACACGAAATAATGTTTAATTGACTATTCGGAAAGTAAAACTCCATCCACAAATTATGAGATATGTTTAACTAAAACTTAATCTGAAACCTAAAATCGGGGCCAAAACACGCGTTCTTCGCGTGTCACACTCAGCTGTTGCGAAATTTAAACACGTATAAAGTTTTATCTAGCTGTACATCATATAACTTTTCACCCATCATAATAATCCTTATATCACGTAGATTTATAGTAAATTATTAATTGGACAATATTTAACTGCGTTTACCGATAAAAATGACAGTTTGTGTTGGTCACACGTTTTTGTGTTTTCTGAATACGTGGCCTAAAACGACTGAATCGCTGAAACTAATAGAACTATGAGCTGGGTCTTGTTTCTGCCTTCTGCCAGGATTGCTTCTTTATCCCTGGGGAGGGAGCATATAGCTCCTTGGCACTTCTAGAATAAAATAGGAGGTGTTAAATTTTTAGGTCCTATTTTTGCACCTGCGCCAGGTCCCTTTCCTGTGCATGTTTTCTTCGTGAAAAAGTTATTATAGAGGATTGGTTCTGAACAAATAATGTCGCATAATAAAGCGAGATTTAAGATTCGTTTACAAGTTTTGATTACATTCAAGCGTTTACCAATAAATCACTAAAAACATAGAAAATTGTCCCTTGACTGGCTTCATTTGACTGGCATTTTTCCCAGTCAAGGGACATTTTATGCCAGTCAAGTGACTAACGTTATTTTAATGATTGTTTTTGCAATTTTTTTTGTGTAAAGGTGTGCCTGCAGATTAGAATAGCACCACCCCATGTCTGCCCATGGGTACCGTAAGTTAGATGAAGGGTTTCCTGGAGGTAAACAGCATTGTTTTTCGTGCAGATAACATAGTTTAAAAACACTTGCTTTATGTCTCTAGGTGTGGCTGCGTTAGGCCTCGCTCGGGGTAGCTGCGTGATATCTCAGGCTGCTTGATACACGTCTCTTAAGCTACTGCGTTGTATCTCAGGGAGGCTGCGTTAAGTCTCAGGTTAATTTCGACGTATCTTAAGCTGACTGTGGTGTATTTCAGGGCGGTTGCGTTATGTCTTAGGCTGACTGCGACGTCTCTTAAGCTGAGTGCGTTGTATCTCAGGTTGGCTGCGATACGTCTCACTCAGGCACATTGCGAGGTATTTTAAGCTGACTGCGTTGTATCTCAGGATCTTTGCGTTAGGTTTCAGGTTAATTGCGACGATCTTAAGCTGACTGCGTAGTATCTCAGGGTGGTTGCGTAATGTCTCAGACTGATTGCGACGTCTCTTAAGCTACTGCGTTGTATATCAGGGCGGCTGCATTATGTCTCGTTTAGACTGATTTCGACGTCTTTTGAACTAAATGCGACGTCTCTTAAGCTGACTGCGATGTATCTTAGTGTGGCTGCGTCATGTCTCACTCAGGCTCATTGCGACGTCTCTTAAGCTGACTGTATTGTATCTCAGGATGGCAACGTTATGTTTTAGGTCGGTTGCAACGTCTAGCTGATTACGTTGTATCTCAAGGTGGCTGCGTTATGTCAGGCTGATTTCGACGTCTCTTAAGCTGACTGCGTTGTATCTCAGGATTACTGCGTTATGTCTCATATTGATGGTAACGTCTCTACAGCTGTCTGCATTGTATTGTATCTCAATATGGCTGTGTCATGTCTCAGGTTGGTTGCGACGTCTCTTAAGCTGATTGCATTGTATGTCGGAGTCTTTTTAGCTGAGTACATCGTGTCTCAGGCTGATTACGTCGTCTCTAAGGTGACTGCCTCGTGTCTCAGGTTAGTTACATTATGTCTCAGTCTGATTGCAATGTCTCTTAAGCTGATTGCGTCGTATCTCATGTATACAGCGTCGTGCGTCAGGTGCTTGCCTAGTGGTGTCTAAGGCTATCTGAGTCATGCATGTCTCAGGCTGATTGCGTCATCTTTAAGGTTATCTTCGTCTGTTCAGTAACAGAATGTACAATTCGAAAAATGTCTTAAGTGGCTCAACACAGTTAATTCTCAGGTCATAATGTTTCGGGGGTTTCTTCTTGTCTCACGCTAGCTGTTTCATTATGGCCTAAGTTTAAACGACTTACGTTACTATTGTTTTGGTGGAGTATTGGGCCTCTACGTATCGGCTGTTTACGAACAGCCTTCTTCCGTAGGTCTACAGATCACATACGCCCGCTTGTCAACTGTGATTGTCGAACACTGTGGATTTTTCATTTTGTATGTCGGGCTGGCTGTGTCGTGTTTCAAGCACGAGCAAATTGTCTGTGACTAGGTGCGTCGTGTCTTAACCAGACTGAGGCTTCAAGGCGTCAGTCTGGTAGGCTGCGGCAACTTTTACTTTTATTCTACTTAGTTACAAGCATAAGAAACAAGATTTTTTTTTCCGCTTGTTTCGTTTGTATTAGCTTTCTAACAAAATGTTAAAAGATGAACAGCTTTTATTCACATATTTTGTTAAAATAATTACTTTGTCCCTTGACTGGCGCAAAATGTCCCGTTGACTGGCACCTCTAATTTCAAAGTTTAATTTTGACGAAACCTGTGGTTCGATTTGAGTGTTTTTTCGTAAATAACCTTTTCAATAGGCCTTTATTATTATGCAATGATAAAATAACCATAAAACTAAAATTTCAAATTTGCCAGGAAAGGGACCTGAAGAACCGTTTTCAAATATTGACCCAATATATCCTCATTGCTTTTATTGCCAAATTAAACCAAAGGGAAAAGACTGCTTCATGACTGACGTGATTCTCGCTTTTGATATTTTCTGTCATTCTCATTGTCATTCGAAACTTTCAAATAAAACATGTAGCAAAAATTATTTAAAAATGCAAGAGAATGACCCTTAATGGGTAGAAGTCTATATTATTTATTATTAAAAAAATAAAACAATCACTCTTAAGCAGTCAATAATGCAATACCTGCCGTGCCTAGAATACTTGTAACGGTAATATAGTTCATCATCATTCCAGAAGGTTCTTAGAAGATAACATGGTGTCTCAAAAAGTAGCTTCCGGAAAGTTGTCACAGGCTTTGCAGAAAAACGACAGTTACGTACAGAGACGGGAACTCTTCAGAGGCATTTGGGAAACAGCGCTGAATTTAGAACGAGACGAGAAGGAGGAGGGCATTTTGCAAAAGCCTAAAATTATAAAGTATGATGTTGCTTTTTCTCTGTTCTGATTGTTTTCTGCTAAATCGTGTGAAGCCGGCTTAGAATAACATCACCGCATATCGTTCCCGCGGGTGTCGTAAAACCCACTAAAGGACTCGAGTGTTCCATGTGTATTACAGTTTTAGGCGACGGGCTGAGAACCTATCACTACAGTGATACACGGATTATCTGAAAAGGTCCTCAACATTTGTCAGATGTGACGATAGCGACCGCGTTTTTACGGCAATTAACGCAAGCCACACATGAAACCCTCAAGGCCCTTAGTCGCCTCTTACGACACCCTCGGGAAAGAAATGGGCTGATGCTTTCGAAGCCGGCATCACGCGGCATTTGTTCTTTGGCAAAGTTTTTTCCTTTCTTATTTATATTTTGTGGCTAATAATAATAATAATTTATATTTACTTTAATTGTCGTAGAACGCTGAGAATGGATTCGCCAGACAAATGTCTGATTGGAAAGTCGAAGAGAGACCGCATCAAAAATCTTCGTCACGTCTGCAATCGGATCCTCGATTTCTGCAACCGACAGGAAGCTGACGAGATATTTTATGAAAACGTAAGTTCAACAAAACTCGCTGGACTTCTGTGTGACAAGTACATCCATGTCTGAATTTATGGATTCGGTTTTTTGTCGACTCGTTGGCTCGGCCACGTAGAGAGGATGGGAGAGGATCGGCGAGCAAAAGAGCGTACGTGGGTCGTCCCCCAAGTACCGCTGGAGAGACGTGGTAGAGGCTGACCTGCGCGATTTCCGAGTCAGCAATTGGCAGGAAATCGTGCTGGACAGAGATCAGTGAAGAGAGCTCGTTTCGTAGGCCAAGATCCTCTTTTAGGTCGCTGAGTCAGGTGAGTTAGTTAGTTAGTTTTTTTGCTACCATTAGACTGGAGAAAAAATGTCTCCAAAACAAGAAAATCGATTTTGTTGCGACTTCTTTCATCGCTTAATTATAACCTCACCTCGTAATAACATCTCTTATCGTTAAGACTTCATTGAAACTGCTCAACACTGCAAGCGCAAGTTGGTAGTCCAGGCGCAGGTTGGTGGTTGGTAAACCAAGTCGTCCAACGACACGATGAACCCTAGTGTCAGAATTTTTCAACCGCCTTCTACAAGTAGCAGGCTTCTGACATGGTTGTGTAACGACCGCCGTCTAAGTGATCATGTCTATGATCCGCAACCGGTACCTACGGCTCATCGTGCAATCCGAAATACGGAACCATTTTACTTACGGACTATCGGGTGGTTCAGCCACAATGTCCTAACCAGACTGGGAACAAATTCACAAAGTGATAAATATCAACTTTATGAGTGACCCACCGAGAATCTTACGTTACTACGCATGAAACAATACTCTTTGCTGACGATGTTTCCGTCATAGTCACATCAGATGTAAACACGTCATTAGATACACACAAATCCGATATAATACACACATTGACATTATTGATTAACTGGTTGCAGGATAATAATCTTAAAATTAATTTAAATAAAACAAACTTAATGAATTTTAATAATTATAAGAATGAAAATATTGACATTACTTTCAATGGACAAATTATTCGGAATACTTCAAATGTGACATTTCTAGGTTTAATGATTGATCAAAAATTTTCATGGAAGGAACATATGGGAAGAGTGTGCACAAAGCTTAACAGTTTCTCGTATGCATTATATAAACTTTCTTCAGTAGCTTGCAAAAAAACCGCAGTCACTACTTATTTTGCATATGTTCAGTCTATCTTAAAATATATATACTTGTTTGGGGAAATGGTCTAGAGAAAGAAAATGTTTTTATTGCTCAAAAAAGATGTATACGTGCTATTTGCCACATACCACCCCATATCTCATGTATGCCACATTTTCACCAACTAAATATTCTCCCTTTCCCTTGCCTCTATATACTAGAAGTAGGTACTTTTGTCAAACAAAATTTAAAAATATTTACAAAAGCTGGAGACAATGTAAAACGATCTCTAAGAAACCCTAGTAGACTTGTTTTGGAAACTGTTCGTAAAACTAACCGTTTTCAAAAAAAATGTTTTGTTATGTCTATAACTATTTACAACAAAATACCAGAGCATATAAAAGTACTTCCGTTTATCCAATTCAAAAAATCACTGCATAAATGGTTATCAGATAAATTGTTTTATTCAAATAAAAGAATTTCTAGAATTCAATGAAATGTAGATAGCTATATGGACTTTGATACTTATTATTATTTTGTGATGTTAGTATTTACATAAATCGATGCATGACTAAATAGATAGAATTGTTATTGATATTGTGATAAATTTTTGCATGCTATAGACTATAGCTAAATAGGTCATAAAGCAACCTACTATGTTTTGTAACACCTTTTTTGTAAACCCTTTTTAAAGCAAATAAACAAATTCAAAATTGAAAAAAATTTCAAATAGAAATGGAACCCGGAACCTTCTGCGTCAAAGGCAGTCGCACTATCACTGCGCCACATCGGTCGTCAGGTATTTGGTAGGTGGTTGAGTAGGTCAGGCTTGGTTTGACAGTTTGGACTGGACCGTCGTTATGTCGTGCGCATAAGACATACATTAACTTAGGACGGCGCGGCTCCCCACGAGATGGACAGACGATCTGGTCAAGTCCTCGGGGAAATGATGGATGCAGGCCTCTACTGATCGGACAAAGTGGAAATCTTTAGGGAAGGCCTATACTCAGTCCATGTCCTGCTTACGACAAACCTCAAAGGATATATTTAGTCAGTACACAAACTTTGTCGGCTGTTTCTACTCATAATTCTGAACAACTTTTACTATGGGGCGACCTCCGAAATCACAAAAAAATTCTGATATTCATAGAAAATGTATGGGCAAAATGTATGGAATATCCATATATTTTTTTTGCGTTTTCGCAGGTCGCCCCATAGAAAAGGTTGTTCAGAATCATGAGTAGAAATAGAAACAGCTTACAAAGTTTGTGTACTCACTAAAAATAACACTGTATATAGGAGGACATAATATAGGATAAGTCCGCCTTGGTGCCATATCTTGTTAGAGTTTTCATTTATTACTATTATTATTATTTATTTAACTGTTTATTGCACACAAGAGAAAACACAGGACAATTTTCTGTTTCTCTTTCTCTTTTCTGATTTCTTTCCCTTTTCTGTAGGTACTAATTTTAAGAAGGTGCAATAAAGTGATATTAATACATACATGTTCAGCAGTAGACGTCCCAAGGCTGATAAGAAGACATACATTGGTGCAAGTGTCCAACCGGACGTGAGCTTGACATATCGAAAATAGTCGGTTATTTATTGTTTGTTATAAATTTAGTTACAGATAGCAGCAGCTGGTGAAGCTAATCTTAAAGGAAAAACAACTAAAAAGAGAAAAATAAAAAGGCGAACAAAGAAAAAAATAAGCAAATCAGAGAGTTATAACTTTTTTGAGCCGGCCATTGTCACTGTCGCCAACATGAGAAGTAAAGTGAAGGATACATACTTTAATAGCTTAAACAGTGGATTATCCCCTTCACGCTCTACTGACTCTTGCAAACCGAAGAAGCGGAGGATTTTTAGAAGTTCTAAAAAACGTTACAAAGATAAAACTGGAGGAATCAAATTGAATGATTTCCCTAAACGCACATCAACTAAACGCAAGACAACCAGAAAGAAAAAATGCGATGAAGGGGGTAGACCTCGTTCGCCTTCGCCTAAGGTGTCTCCGCAAATTATTTGTGTCTGACCTGTGCCATGTTTTTCAAAACTACAGGCTACAAGTCTACAGGTGAAATTCGATGTACATTGCGTTACGGGACGAAAGTCCTGATTTTATAATGTCCCATCGGCTACACAATGTAGATCGAGTTTCACCTGTAAACTTGTAGCTTGTAGTTTCATTGCATGGGGCACAAATATTACACACAAATACAAAAGGTGTTATAAGTACTTATCTACTTTCAAGAAATTAATTTTACTCAACTAACAATAAACGGCTAGGTATGTCACTTTTAATTTTTTTTATTGCTACTCATAATTTATGTTCTCATTAATAACGTAGGTAAGTAAATTTTGATACTTTTAATAGTTTCTTAAAAGAAGACAACGGAAGTCAGATATGAGTCAGATAATGAAAAATCAATTTGTGGTTGGCTCCTTGTAAACCCGTTTTGATCATTTGTGACATAAGAAGTAGATAAATTCCTTTCGGACAGGAAAACCTCCGAAAAAAATAATTTTGGATATGCACTTTAGCCATAATGTCTTCACTGTAGCGGGGCTGCGCTAAGCTGAGCTAAGCGGGGCATGAATTGACCAATCAGGGCGCGTCTCCATTGAAGCGGGGCGGGGATTTGGGGATTTAGGGATTTTGAGGCTCATGATCGGTCAATTCATGCCGCGCTTAGCTTAGCGCAGCCCCGCTTCAATGGAGACGCACCCTAATGCGACTTTATTAGCCCTTGATCTAAGTACTATTTGTTTTTACAATCTATTATGGTTTTTATATGTCAGCCTGTAGTTTTAGTATCTAGCAGGGAGTGGAGGCTGAACCACTCTACCGGTGAACAGCATCTGTCTCGTCACCTCGTCTTGAATGAAGAAGAAGAATGGTTTGTCCACCACCACCCAGAGATCCTCGCCAAACTTGTCTGCGAGACCAGCAACTGGAAACCACAATAAGGCCCGTATTTATGAACCGCACTCAACTCTGAGATCGAGATTGAGTACGACTTTGAGATGCTATTAGTATTGACTAACATTTGTCAAAATCGTTCTTGAGAGCGATCTCAGAGTTGAGTGCAATTTATAAATACGAACGTCTAAGTTTCGTTGGTACGCGCGGTTTTTTCTAAGCAGGAAACAACGATTTAGATTAGAGAGAAAAATACTGACTCACAATAATTTAAGACCGGATTCTTACCGCGAAATAAAGTCTCCATCTACCCACCCGAAAAACACCAGTTGCTCCGTGATCATGACCTATGTAACTAGATTGAAATATCGGACAATTCATCAAAATTGTATCGGCCCTAAGAATCCCGTCTTAAATTATTGCGAGCCTGTATGTGTAAAAGTTTTAAACAGTTTTACTCAATAAACTTCTCTCTACTTTTCCTATCGGTCTACTTTCATGGCGCATTGCAATGGAAACAGGTAGGTAAAAATTTTGTCAATCTAAATGGTCTTAGAAAGCCTCCATTTCACTGTGAACAAATCAGCGAAGCATGTTTGTCATGCAAACTGCGAAACAGTGGAACTACCCTGTTCGCAATCGTTTGCTGGGCATTTCTAAGATGAGAGTTGAGCTCAACCGATGCCTAAGGGTGCATCTCCATTAAAGCTGGGCTGCGCTAAGCTAAGCTAAGCGCGGCATGAATTGACCAATCATGAGCCTCCAAATCCCTACCCCGCTTCAGTGGAGACACTGGGTTGGTCAATTCATACCCCGCTCAGGTCAGCTTAGCGCAGCCCCGCTTCAACGGAGACGCACCCTTAGGCATAATGTCATTGGACGACTCAGTGTCCAATACGAAAAGAGGAAGAAGGTAATGTATTGTGACGAGAGTGAATAGATCCGTGAAAGAGGCAGTCATTTTGCAAAATCGTCCTCACCTGAAGCGGAGAAGGCGACACTGCCTAGCTCGTTGACCTCAATGCCGGACCTCTGCAGCACCTTAGACACATGCAGGCGCTGCATCAGGCTCTGCCCTCGAGCGAGTCCGGGAAACGACGCCGAGTCTTGAAAAGCTTGTCTGATGCCGAGCTGAAAGGATGATTAAACTTGATACTGGTCGCGCATGACTTTGGTCTGTGCGAAAGTCCATGGTCTAAAGCTCTATAGTTTGTAAAATATAGGATGATCCCAGTGACATTTGTAACATTGGGGCAAATGTAAACAAAGGAAAACGGACCTTATGTTATAGCATTTGCTCCAAGCTCAAAAACGTCACAGGGATCATTCTATATTTTACAGACTATAAGTATGTTGGTAGCGGCATGTAGCGGTATCCTGATTAGCTGAAATTGTCAAGCGATCAGTATCGGAGCGGTACTCACGTACCTAGTACCCAGCGGAAACCACTCGAACAGACGTTACTTAGGAAATTAGTATGTAACTCCTGAATTAACCTGACAATATGCACCCCGATGATTCCATCACGCGACACGACAGATTTTCGCGCTCGTCGTACTAAGCTAAGCGTGGCATGAATTGACAATTATGAGCCTCAAAATCCCCGAATCCCCGCCCCGCTTCAGTGGAGATGCACCCTGATTGGTCAATTCATGCCCCGCTCAGCTCAGCTTAGAGCACCCCCCTTTCGGTGGAGACGCACCCTTAAGATTTCGCTGTGATGATGACTAGTACCTACTTACCTCCTTGAGAATGTTATTCATCAGCGCGGTATAATCGAAGCGGAACTTAGGTAGTGCCACGTTGACTGTGTGTTCGTGAAGGTTTTCCATTTCAAGATTGAGGTCGCTCAGCGACTGCAATACCCTGGGCAGACCGGTCAGTGAGTTGGGTAAGATGATGTACATGGCATACTTCTTGCCCTGGAAGAATTGACACAAAATTTTAAAAATGAATGGTTATATTATAAAAGAAATGTCGATAAAACAGAAATTTATAAAACCCCACTGTAGTTTACGATTTATTTTTGCATTTTATAACGTGAAAATAAGGATTCAAAGGGTAAATTTTCCTTGTACCTCAGCGTTATCGTGTTTCTGCGTTATCAGGAACGCCCCAAAGTATTGCTTTTCCATAACGCGCTTACCAAATAGGACAGCCTCAAGATCTTAGCGTCGAGTCTAGAAGATTCTGCGTAGTAAAATTTGTCCTCAATGTGCATGAACGGAACTTCCCTTTGGAGGTTGGGCGCGACGTAAAAGGTCCCAAGTTTGGTATTTACTGGGTTGAACGGACGGGTCCAGGTCCCCTTGAAATACAATGTGTTCAGGATCAAGACCATACTGCCGGCGACGTCGTCTAAAACAAAATAGGCTATAAAAACAAACCATTATGATATCCACCGACCGGAGGCATAAAGAGCTTTACACAGTCCTCTAACCAATCTTAGTTCCCATTTAATATGTATGTAGAATGTGCTGATTATATAACATTTAAGATCCCTGTACTAGCACTGGTGATTATCATTTACATTTCCACTGCAAATAATACCTACCACATTTAGTACTGTACTGAGGAACTGAATACTTTATTTAATTGACCCAATATGTAATTTAGAAGAAGACATATCTATAGCGAGTTGTTATAACCTACAGCGCCATCTGTTATAAAAGTGTCATCAACAAACATTCCCAGAAGAAAATGTTCTAAGCATTAGTCAGCGACCCACCTTCAGTAACCAAGTTGAGAATGTGCCCATCAGTCTGTTTGGCGACCCAGGAGTTGATGTCATTTGCTACCAGTGCAGGTGGGTTGAAGCTCATTTTCTTCAGTTCAGTATGGTAAAACTCTTGGGCGATGGCTGCAAAACGCTGTCGAGGGTATGCTATGTCATCCATGTAGATTCTGTTGCCACAGTTCAGGATGTACTGGGAGGAATTGCTCTGGAGAAGAACGGAAAATAAGGTTTTGTAAAAGATTCGGAAAAGAAAAGTGTTATGGTAGATAATTATGTTCTTGTGGCTTGTAATATGGGTTGTCCATCCAAGTCACTCTGCACCTACTCGTACTTCCAGCGCATGCCAAACTTCTATGCACCAGTCTTAGCTTCAAAATTTTGATTCAAACGACGACTGGGTGGGTAGACTCAGTGTTCGACACGAAGATTCTGAGTTGCCTATAAACTTTGCCTTTTAAACAACCATGATAGTTTAAAATTTGGTTATTATGATACCGTGATACTCTGTTCAGTTTACGTACGTTACACATTTTAAAAATTCGAATGTGAATATGACTGTACCTATATACCTTTCTTTCTTTTTGATGGGCTATACAACTTAGGTCCCAGGGCTTTGAAATCTACGCTGAATGGTTGGGTGGGGAGCTTGGGCTCACCCGCAAATAATTGAAAGGTTGTTCAAACAACCAGCCCAATCACGCTCTTGGGGCGAGACTGGGCTTAGGAGTTGTTCTCGGAAGAACGGCTCGGACTGAGCCTACATACCTCCATCGAACGTATGAGTGCGGAGAACTTGTGCCTGACGGCGGTCCTGTTCATCTCGAAGCCCAGCACGTTGGTTATCTCCGCCTGAGTACTGCCACTCGCCGCCTCGGCCAGGAGAGACATCACCAGCTTGATGCCCAGAGGAGATACGATGAAGTTGTCATTGTTTGATGTTGCTATGTGCTGAAATAAAATATAAATTAGAAATGTTGCAGGTTTACACCTTTAATTACTTAAATATCCCTTTTATTAACAATACGTTTAGGGCTAGTTATTCCGATTGGTAGCTACGCGAGGTAGTGGATTCCGCTGTCGCTTGAATGGGCCTTTATACCTAAATAAATAGGTAGGTAATACAAATAATTCGAAAGCGTTTTAGGCCAAACCTACAAAATCAACATGCTCAGTTTCTGAAACGTCGTCTGCTACTAATTTATTTATGCTTTTTACACACTTACCTATCGAATTTCACATAGGTGACTAGAAGAAAGTTACACTATGACTATGAAAATATCGTGTAGTAGAAATTTAAATACGTGAGGTTAGAATAGTCGTTGCGGGCTTTCATAAATTCAATAACGACTTGTCAGATCAATTGTGGTAAAGCGTAGGTACTTTCCGAAACAGCGATAGTACCAGGATCCTGTGTAGATATTACTGGTATTTTTGTTGTAATGACTGTATTGTGTTATTTTGAGACTATGTCCATTTGAAACTGTTTCGCTTATGAATGTGTCTCTATAGAACCAAACTGTATTATAACCCGTACAGATAAAGAAACGATCTGTAAATGGCGGTTACCCAAGTGTGAGGGAGAAAGCGTGAACGCCTGGTATATACTGGTAATAACAAACGGCGGCCATTTACAGATCGTTCCTTTATCTGTACGAGTTTTACTTATAGGTGTTTTCTTTTTAGACTGGTAAAGATGTCCTTATTACCTTGATGAGGGTCAGGTCGAATCTGTCATAGTTGACTTTAGCAGGGACGTAGAAATCCTCGTCTACATCCCAATAGTCAGGGTCCACGAGGGTCTGGGAGGCTTGCTGGACGTCGCAAAAGGCGAGTGGTGCTGCAAAATAAATATTAATGGTTACATTTATGGTGTAAAAATATTAGCTGCAAATATTTTAAGGGGCGGATCAGCGCATGAAACTGGACAACTTCATGGAACATAATGAAAAAATAAATTGGATCTCCCATACAAAATTACCAACAGACCAAGTCAATTTGTATGGGTGCTCCAAAAGATTTGTTCATATTACTTACTTATTTTTTTTCACTCTGTATACAAATCACGCCTTTATCCCTTCCGGGGTAGGCAGAGTTAACAAGACAAGTATTGAGAGCCCTTTCAGATGATTCATGTATCACTGTTGTCAGCCTGTCGCCTAAAATTGTAATACACATGAAACCCTCGAGTCCCTTATTTGCCTATTACAGCACCCGCGGGAAGAAATGGGGTGATGCTATTCTAAGCCGGCATTACACGGCAAATGGTTTTAGTTGTCAAACTGTAACTACATAGGTACATATACATATATCACGCCTTTATCCCTTGCTGGGTAGGCAGAGCGTTAACGGCCAAAAGAATACGGTCGCTATTGCCACGGCTGACATTTTTAGGATTGTTTTCCAAGATTGTTTCAGAAAACATGTGTATCACTATAGTGAAAGGTTGTCAGCCTGTCGCCTAAAAATTGTAATACACCAATACCCTCGTGTCCCTTAGTCGCCTCTTACGACACCCGCGAGAAGGATGCGGGGTGATGCTATGCTATTCTAAGCCGGCATCACACGGCTATAACTACTGTACTGTAACTAGTACAAATTTAAAAATATTATCTGCAAACTTTTAAGGGGTAAATCAACCCATAATGAAACTCATCATCTTTCCCGAAGAAACATAGATCGAAATATAAAAAAATTTTTGGACCTCCCATGAATGACTTGATCGGTCTTTTTTACTTGTACATGTAAGCAATAAATAAATGAAAAAATGAAATGCAAATGGTTGGTATTGGTAATTTTGTATAGGAGGATAGGAGGTCCAAATTTGTTTTTATATTTCGATCTATGTTTTTTGGGGTATCAGTTGTTCAGTATCAGCTTCAACCCTTAAAAATATTTGCATAAATAAACCTTCCTCTTGAACCTATCTAATAAAAATACTGGCAATACCCCCCAATAGGCCCATGTCCATCAGTGGACTGTTGTGTTAAGGTAGGATTCGTACGTAGGTAGGTACCAAAATAAACTTACCGAAAAAGATTAAGAAACCCAAATTCAAATACATCTTGTCTTGCTTCACTAAGAAATGATACTAAAAATTTAACTCGTGATTTTTCCAAACGAAGTATTAAGTTAATGGCCTAATTTAAGATAGTTTTGTTATTAAAGTTAGCTGTTCGTTGCGGTTTTCCTGACCACAACTAATTGACGTTGATGTCTTTTCTATTTATCGTCCGCGTACGGGTAGATATGGAAAATATACAAGATTATACAAATGTAGTAAGTACCCTAGGTGGTAGGTATTATGTCAACGTCTTGAAAGAAAATAATAAAATATTGAGGTAAGATTTTTTTTAGGTTGTAATGTAATGTAATGACATCAAGTTGCCTCATCCCGTTCTCTGTCGGGGTCGGCTACCTAACCGAGGCTAGGTGATTTGACGTGGAATGGAACCATGTTTACGTACACAAAACTACCTACTATTATACTACTATTATCTTTTTTTGTGTTGGTCTATGCAATTTTAACCCTGGGGCTATCAAATCTACGACTGTCGGCTTGGTGGGGAGCACGTGCTCACCCGGAAATATTTGATTGGTTGCTTATCAAAAATACTATTATCTGACAACTGCAACCCGAAGGCTAAAATTCAAATATCATCTGGATTTGTGTAATGTAATGTTTAAAGGTAGTTATGAATGAATGATAAACTCTGAAACTACCGATTTCAAATACTTACCGAAAATTATTAAGAAAAAGCTATGACAACCCCTATAACTAGACCCCTTTTTGTTTTACTAACAGCGCACAGTAAAACGTCTTATTCATACGGGAGAAACTGTCTTCACCGCAAGGAATAAAGGCGTGATATGTGTTTGTGTGTGAAACTCTGGCCAGACCTCTTTTTATATGGCTGCGACGTGGCTGAGCTACCAATAATAGTGTTATATTGTATGGTGGACGTGGACCCATAGGGGTGGACTGATACGCCATGCCACGCCATCTAATTTCAAACAGTAGCAACATGTTTGGTAGCGCCATCTAGTTATGACTAGCAGTTACTATTACGTCATCTAGTGTTGTTAACGGTTTTTTATTTGTGGCAACATCGCCTACAATATCATAACGATATGTAAATCGATCTTTTTTTAAGTTTTTGACAGGTTACAGCTCTAGCAGTTATAACCCTACCAAATTGTGCAGACAGAATATTATTTGACAGTTTGCCTGCTTTCTCTATCTACCTCGTGCTACTTTGCTTAGATAAAAAGAGACTCCTATATTGCCACGAATATGATTAGACGATTTACAATTTATCTGGTTTATAATCTCAGATGAAAATGCAATAGCTACAAGAGGAAGAGACCGTAAAATAAATGCAAAATCAAGATCACAAGTGTATTTAGATAATATCTCGTATTATGTCGTAAATATAGTGAACAAAAGTGTTATCAGGGAGTAATTTTTGGTGAGTATAGGAAGTGAGGAAGTGGATTATGTCCCATTTTAAGTTTGACACAATGAACGCCGAAGTTTTTTTAGTATTTGTGTAGAAACAGTGGTGTTATGAATTCCCACGGTGGTTTTGTGTTCTGTAGATGAGCGTTGAGGAATGACCGAGGATGTCGGAGTACGACCTGCAGTTCCAAGCCGATCTGGAGAAGGCGCAGGCTCTGAGTTTGGAAAGTCTCGCGCTTGAGCAGTTTCGAAGGCAGAAGCTCGCTACCACAGGTAACTGACGTAACTTTGTTTACCGACCGCCAGATATTATGATCCTACCAAGGCCTCGGCTCGAAATTCCCTAATAATTAATACCTAATTACAGTTCTATGCTTGCTCTGTGAGATGCAAACAGTATTTACACTGATAAGGGAGTAACATTGTTTCTCGGTACTTTGTGTGTTTGCTACTGTTATAAAAACTGTTGCTCTATGGACTTACAAGCAAAAAGTTCTGCTGAATAAAAATAACCAAAACTTATGTACATCCTCATAGTTGTACTTAAAGAAAAAAGTCCACAAAACACCTCTAAACACATAATAGTTACAATTTTGTAGCTATATTCTCGTAAGGCCCAAGCCCAAGGCTGTGGGGTCTGTTATATTTTTTTCAGATAATGACCTAGATGCCTTTTAAAAGGTATGATTCTACAAAAGAAACTGAACCATATAGGCACTCCGTTGTTCTGGAAAATTGTAGTTCCAGGATATTCTTGGTCTACTGATACAAAACATATCAAATGCCTCAGGGAGCCCCTTGTTGGTTACTTGGAACCACAAAATATTAAAAAATCCAAGACATATACTTAAATAATTACATAATTAGAGGATATAAACATTTTGCCAAAGTTTATTGCTATAAGGTTGCTTTCTAAACTAATGTTTGCAAGGGCCTGGGCTTGAATGACTATAGAGTGACATACCTTTTAAAAGGCATCTGGGCACTATGAGAATATAGCATGTTTGAAAGAAAAATTGGTTAATGGTTGTTTTGCTCAACAAACTAATCAAGAGTGCCCTCTCTCATTGTTTTAATTGGTGTTTTGTATACACGGGACAATGCATTTTAATTTTGTATGATTATTAGAGTTGTGTGTATGTTTTGAAGGTTTTGAAGAAATCTTTTTTCAATTTCGCCAATCTGTGACCAACTGTGCAATTTTTGGTCCTTAATTTTAGATGATTCTGTGGCATTGGGTCTTAATAAGTATGTATGAACAGATGAATTTAGTATTCTTATTTATTAATGCAATTTTCTTCTTCTATGGTGAGTGGACCGAATCAAGGAGAAGATAGGTGTCATGTTGTATAAGGCAGTAAAGGAAAAGGCTCAAATGAGATCAGATTGGATATTACTCCACCGACAAGATTGAGATTCATAAGTTAATGATGATGTTGATTAGGATGATGATCTTCTTCTAAAAGGATCTGAAGGGATCAGTTATGATATAATTCCTTTCTATAATGTCATAATAACTTTATTACATATATTTTGTAGATAGACATATGGTTTTCCTTTACCAAATATATGATACTTTAATGTGATAAATTCAGTTATTTGTTAGTTATGTGCAAATATTTTTTCCTTATTGCTTGCTATGGTTAATCTTTACACAATCACTGTAACATTATGTTATCATAATTTTTGATATTTTTGAGTCTTGCCATGTGATCCCGGCTTAGATTGCCGTGTGATTCTGGCTTAGAATAGCATTACCCCATTTCCTACCCGTGGGTGTCGTAAGAGGCGACCGAGGGACTTGAGGGCTTCAGGTGTATTACAACTTTTAGGCGACAGGCTGACAACCTGTCACTTTAGTGATACACAAATTATCTGAAACGGCCCTCTATATTTGTCAGACGTGGCGATAGCGATCGTAATTTTACGGTCGTTAACGCTCTGCCTACCCCGTAAGGGATAAAGGCGTGATATATGTATGTATGTATTTTTGATAAAAAAAGAAAATATATGTTTACTGGGTATTGTTTCACAACAAAACAATGAGGCCAAAAGTTAACCCAACACAGTCAATTGATGATAACAAGAGAAATTAAGAGGCATCATTCAATAAACAGTTTGTGGCAGTGTCAATCTGTGAGGAAGTGAGGGTTCATTAACCTTTATAAACTTGGCCCACATCAGGGCAACTAATCATTTGCTGGGTTGGCTGTACCGTGTTTGACATTTATGAACTTTTGTCTGCCCATATCTTTCAGCCTATCATTCACAGTTAGTTTTTTGTAGCTGTACTAGCTTAATTGCTTCTTTAAGGCGAATGCACATTTATCCGCGCCGACCGCACCAAACTAATCGAACTAATCGACCGCGAGAAATTATGAGTGAATCTCATACCATTTATTAAGCCAGTATTACTCATTTAATTGTATTTATAAAAATAAAGAAGCATAGAATTTGATTTTAAATTTAATTTGATCGGCGGATGCCGTCGAATCGATTTCATATAAATAATTCGCTAGTTTCCTGGGTCATTAATAAAATATATTAAGTTTTACGCTTGAAACTATTGTCCAAAAATACTACGGACTCCATTCAATATTATTCGAAACATTCAAAGTTTGAAATAATAAACAGATAAATAATATAAAAGTAAGTGTTTTGATGCCACCCAAATTCTTACGGCGTGACGTCATACTTTCAGTTTTTCATACGAAATATTATTTTAGATAGTTCTAAAAAGTAGCTCATTTGACTTGTCAGGAATGTAGCCTATTCTTAAATTTGGTTCGTTGCCTCCAATAAGTGTGCCTTCATTCACCTTTACACAATATGCAAAAGTTGAATGTCCCATTGTGTTAGATATGTGTATAAAAAAATTACAGAGTCCAAAATATGTCGCCTGGAATTGTGTTAGAGTGTATGATGTACACAGCTTTATATCCCTCATATATTGTTGCATCATAGATGGACCAATGAGTGGTAACATAACTTCCTCGTTTTACTGATAAAAGTTAGCCTTGACTCTATTAACAACTGCTATGAAAATGAAACAATGTACCTATTTATATACAGTTTCATGAACTGCATTTCATGAGGGTTTAAAAAAAAGTGCACAAAATAAAAAGATATTGAGTATACCTTATCTTCTTATCTTATCTTAATAAGCCTACATCATGCAACAGGCCTCCCTCTTCTCTTTCCATCCAGTCTACCTATAGTCTGGAAGATATAGAATGATCCCTGTGACGTTAAACTGTGAAGTGACCTAGTAAACAAAGGAAAATAGACCTTATGTCATAGCATTCGCTCCAAGTTCACAAATAGTCTGTAAAATATAGGATTATCCCTGTGACGTTTGTGACCTAGTAAACAAAGGAAAATGAACCTTATGTCATAGCATTTGCTCCAAGGTCACAAATAGTTTTTAAAATATAGGATGATCCCTGTGACTTTTCTGACCTAGTAAACAAAGGACAATGTACCTTATGTCATAGCATTCGTTCCGAGGTCAAATAGGATGATCCCTGTGACGTTTGTGACCTAGTAAACAAAGGAAAATGGACCTTATGTCATAGCATTTGCTCCAAGGTCACAAATAGTCTGTAAAATATAGGATGATCCCTGTGACGTGACCTAGTAAACAAAGGACAATGGACCTTATGTCACAGCATATGCTCCAAGATTACAAATGGTCTGTAAAATATACGATGATCCCTGTGCCGTTTGTGACTTAGTAAACAAAGGAAATTGGACCTTATGCCATCATAGCACTCGCTCCAAGGTCACAAACGTCTCAGGGATCATCCTATATTTTACAAACTTTATAACACCACTAGACCTTACGCTTTTATTGCCCTGCTACTCTTTCTAAAACTGTTTGCCAAACTACAACTGTATCCGTTTCCGCGCATTTTAATATGGCTTCATTCGAATCGTTTCCTCTGAAACATTCCTTCGCCCTGAGTTCGCGTTACATACCGAAGCGCATCTTTATCAATACACAAAAGACTGATATCTACTGCCTACCGATTGGCTACTATGGTTCATATCTTATTGTTATCTGATATTGGCAGGGTCCGAAAACAATGGTCGCGACTCGGCGGCCAGTTCGCGGCGTCGCGAGGATTGCGAGCTGCCGCCAGCGCTGCCGCCACCGCCGAGGAAGCCGCCGCGACGACCCTCCAATGCTGACAATACCACCAGGTACAGTATCACCGTTCGAATAACTGATTAACATACAGGGTGTAAGGGACGGTGTAACGATAACTTTGCAGGCGTGATCAGACCATGAAACTGAACAATTTTTTATATGGGGCTATGTTGGGAAACGTGAAAATTTTTTTGAGTTCCCATACCAAGTCACTCAGCTGATCGGGAATTTTATATGGAAGATCGAAAAAAATCACATTTACCAACATAGCCCCGTAGAAAAACTTGTTCATTTTCAGGGTCTGAGCACGCCTGCAAAGTTTTCGTTACACCGACCGTTACACCCTGTATATTTGACAGCTATCATGTTAATGCTAGGGCATAAATATTTTTTTTCTCTGCTGTCATATTTTATAGCCAAAAGTTGCTACTAATTTGAATTTGCCAAAGCAGGAAATAGGAACGGACCAAAAGACGTACCCTGAGGAACGCCGTTGCTTATTTTTGGTCCAGCAGATATTTCTCCATATTTTAAGATTTGTATTCAAAAGCTTGGCTTTCACGCCGTGATGTCACCTTAGTAAAGAGTATCATGGTGCAGTAGACACAATCAAACAATCAAAAATAACAGCAGTTATTTTCAAGGCTTAGGTGATATTCTAGCAATGATTTGCTATTAGTCAGTAAACTGGTTTGAAGCACGTTTTCATCATTTACTCTTCATGCTAATAGACTGTAATGAACTTACGAACTCCTGTAATAGTTCGAAACAAATGCGTAAAAAAGGTACCTATGCAATATGAACAAAATTGAATAGTTTTACCTTTTTCCCTCCCATAGTTTTACACTAAAAGTCTGTTTTCTACTAGATATTATGCTTTTGAACATTATGTTTATTAAATCACTTTATTGCTCACAATAAGAATAACACAATACTAATACGAACATAGCAAGATCTGTTTAGATTATACGTTTGTTATTGGTCTGAAGTTTGGCACGACTATATTGGCATATTACCAGGAACACTTCCTGTGTGTGTTGTCATAGTAGTAAATACAACAAGAGCTAGAATCTTGTGTTTACGATTGTTTTATAAATTATTGTGCTGAAAACCTTTTCAATTGAACAACTGTTAAACACTGTAATAATAATATTTTTTAAAATCTTTGTAGACAACATAGGTCAAGTAAGGTTAGATCTCTGATCAGTGAAAAGTAATGTAGGTAAATTGTTCTATACTTGTAATTCATGCATGATACTGTAGTTTACCTCTATAATTTGTTTGTGCTGATTTTTATTGTCTTAGTAAAAACTGTGCAAGAAACTGAGAATATCTTATCTTTATATCGTAGTCGTCAGTATCATTATTTTATATTTACATTGTTTTTTTTCTGTCACTTCGTTTTACCATCCTTCTGAAATCTACTTGTGGATTCTACTAAACCTTTGAATGTGATCGTCCGTTTAGATCGAGCGGTGCAAGTCCTACTCTGAACGAAAGCAGCGACCTGATCTGCTTCTCCAGCCCGACCAGCAAAACTGCTCCCAAAGACCCTCACGCGTCGCTCAAGGAGTACATCAATAAGTAAGTTATAGAAAACCTTGTCAACTCCCCTAGGTTAGGTAGCCGACCCTAACAGAGAATGGGATAAGGCAAGGAGGATGATGATGAGAAGACCTAATCTTATGTCTTCCCCGGTCTTGACTGTCCCGATGGCGTAGCGGATAAGTAACCTTACCTTCTACGCCGAGGGTCGTGGGTTTGATCCCCACCGAACAGAAATATTTGTTAAGTCAATTTTCAAATATTTTTGTCGAGTCTGGGTGTTTTCTAAGTATAATATTGTATTTATTTACAAAAAAAACAGTATATTAGTATTAGTATCAGCTATCTATTTCCCATAGTACAAGCTTTGTTTAGTTTGGGGCTAGACGACGCTGTGTGAATTGTCCAGGATATTTATTGATTGTTTATGTAGCCTTCGTCATCCCATTGCTGGCCAAAGGCCTCCCACTTTTCCATCCATCCAGTTCTGTACGGGATTTCCACTTGCCAGTCTTATAAAATATGCGCCACTTACGACTGGGTCTAAAAAACTAGTCGTAAATCGATAGAAACTGAACAATAAGTCTACTATGCCTGCTTAACTTAGATTAGAAATTACGTTTAGAAAGTATAGAAAATGGAAGCGTAGAGCCGTAAATAAATCGGTCTCACTCATTAAAATGCGCGGTACAACAATACGAATTGACTGAGAGAAAATTGCTCCACATTTATTTGTTTAACCGACGAAAAAACGTTGAAGAGGTTCATTTCTTAAAGCACTTTTATTTAACTTATTTTTCATTATTTGTTTCCACCGGTTATGCATAAAGATGCGTGGACCGAAATGAACAATTTCCATTTTTGTGTGAAAGAACGCCATTTTCCAGATGGTCTGGTAAAGTTATGAAACAGATTAGGATATGATGAAGGGATCCTTGAGAAATCCAGAGAACTCTATAATTCAGATGCAAAGTTAAAGCTGAAGCTACTTATTAATGTACCTACAAAAAAACCCGTTCACTCGTTGGCCAAAAAATGGGTTATTTTCAAGATACCATGTATGTCTAATGATGTGTGATGCTGGCTTAGAATAGCATCACCCCATTTTTGTCCCGCGGGTGTCGTGAGAGGCGACTAAGGGACTCGAGGGTTTCATGAGTAATGAAATTTTTGTCGACAGGCTGACAACCTGTCAGTATAGTAATACAGCCATACAACAGCCCTCAATTTGTCAGACGTGGCGTTGGTGACCGTAATTTTACGGCCGTTAGCGCTCTGACTACCCCACAATGGATAAAGGCGTGATATGTGTATGTATGTATATCTAAGACATTAGAATTTCATGGTGCTTTTTAAATAATATGTCGCTGAAATACCTACGAGAAAGTTGGATTCTACTGTTGCCGTTTATCTTATCTGTTCAGCGCAGAGTAGATGATAAGTAAGTAGGTCTACTTTATTGTTTTTGGTTCAATTAACTTAGGAACTAAATGGTTTGTGAGATAAACTATAACTGGTCTACTTACTACTCCTAATCACGCATAATATTTGGTCTGAAACTCTCACATAGAAAATCATGAAATAGGCAGCCTGGCAGCATTGATAAGCCATTTTGGATAAACATGATGCTGCATGTAGTTCATTAATGGAGCAACAATCACTACATAGTATAAAGCAAAGTCGCTTTTCGCGTCTGTCTGTATGTATGTTTGATTAAATCTTTAAAACTACACAACAGATTTTGATGTATGTTTTTTTAATAGATAGAGTGATTCAAGAGGAAGGTTTTGATGTGTAATACTTGCCGGGAAAACATCTTATTCCCACGGGAAAATTGATTGCAGCTGGGGCAGGCCGCTAGTTAACTATAGGAAAGAGTTGTTTTGGTTCACATATACTCATACGTAAACGAGGAAATTTGATCTATAGCTAATGTATTTTAATGAATAAGTATATTTTAATGATGGCAAAGCTGGGCTTACCCCCCTGCCAGAATTCACTGTCCATTTGCCCATCACGTTATATGATGCTATTTTGTATGTTGTTGTAAAATTATCGTTGTGTTTTACCTCCCCCTTCCGCAATAAGTGGCAGAAAAGTTCGGTAATTGATTGTTACCACCTTCATATGGTGTATGCACTAAGATTGTGCCATAGGGAAGATACTTCTTTTACTGATACACTATAGAGTTTGTAAATACCTTACATTAGTTATCTATCGAAAATTCTATGAACAAAAAATCAGAGTTAGTTAATATTTTTAACAAGAAATTCCTTATTTTCCAGATTGGGCCAACAACCCGAAGAACCAACCACACCAGTCGAATCACCCGTCATTATGAACAACCATCCTTACAACCAACGGCCGGGGTTCCCCACCACCCCAAACTACTCCCCACAGTACCCATATTACAATCAACAACACTACCCCGTTCCACCTTACCCAAATACCCCGTATGCCATGCCAGCGATGCCTATGCAATACTACATGCCTCCCACAGACGCGAATAATCCTTATCAAATGTATCCAGCGTTACCAAACATACCGTACAATCAAACCAGACTAGCTACACCCTCCCCATACGTACAAGTGGTCACTCCGACGTATAACTACAACACTACGAACATGATAGCTCGACCACCTCGACCCAACCTGTATCCGAATCTGAATCACGTCAGTCAAATGCACACGTATCCGCCGCCGTCGGGCAGCGCACAAAACCCACCAGGGAACGTGAATGTGAATGCGCAAAGTCCGAATGTGAACGTGAATAACAATACCACGGTGAAGAATGAGCCGTCGAGGGATAGCGTTGAAAGCAATGCGTCAGGAAAGTCTTCTGAAGTGAGTATTGGAATCAACATTATTATTATTTAGTGTGATATCGACAAGTGACTTTTATGATGGCTTAGAATAGAGTATAGACGACGTGGCGCAGTGGCAGTGCGACTGCCTTTGACGCAGAAGGTTCCGGGTTTGATTCTTGGTGGGTCACTCACAAAGTTGATATTTATCACTTTGTGAATAAACTCCCAGTCTGGTTAAGACATCGCGGACTGAACCACTCGATTGTCCGTAAGTAAGATGATTCCGTGTTTCGAATGGCACGTTAAGCCGTTGGTCCCGGTTGCTGTCTATGGTCACTTAGACGGCGGTCGTTACACAACCATGTCAGAAGCCTGCTTGTAGAAGGGGTCGAAAAATTCTGATACTAGGTTTCATTGGGTCGTTGGACGACTCGGTGTCCCACACGAAAATAAGAAGAATAGCGTAATCCTATTTTTTTCCCGCAGGTGTCGTAAAGGGTGAGTAAGGGATATGAGAGAAAATAGAGACATGTTTTATACCTCAGCCTGCAATCACTGATTGATATACGCTGAATTTTTTTCATCGCGTTCCGTTGAAAAACATGAACCTGTATTTTTGAATTTTCACTTTGCGGAACTCTACTACTTTTGCTCGTACGTATTTTGTTCCACAATTCAAATCTATCCGCACATACGCTAAAATTCCCACATACCCCTGACATAAAAAATGTGATAGTAGAAATTGTGATACGAGTATTCAGAGTTCAGATTATATTTCAGAGATCACGCTTTCAAGAGCTAGAACTAAGATAAAGAAATGATCTGTAAATGGCGGCGGTTACCTAAGTGCGAGGGAGAAAGCATGAACGCCTGGTATATGCAAGAGCCTCAGTGGAAGAGAAAGCATGACAAACGGCCGCCATTTACAGATCGTTTCTTTATATATGCGGGTTATACTGCTTTCGCAATCTTATCTTTAACCCAAAATATTTGAACGTTTTCCAGTCCAACGAATCGGCAGACACTATAGGCAGCCTGCCCAAGTCTCAGAACCTCATAGACTTCGGTCGCAAGCCGCGGCCGGGGGGGCCGGGGGGGTCTCCGGGGGGTGGCAGGGGTGCGGGGGGAGCAGGTAGCGTAAGAGTCAGTGTGCTAGAAGCGTTCGATCCGCTACTAACTGATCAGAGCACGGGTGAGTGGTTTGTGTTCATCTCATCAACTTGTGTTATGGGAAAAGGAAAGCTAAACGCGAACGCACACTTATAAGCATCGAACGAACTGAATTTTAGAATTCTTATTCTTGAATATTATTATTCCTGGATTATTCTTTATATGAAATCCTATTAAACCTCACACATTTGTCTGAACTGATTGGTCGATTGATGAACACATCGGTCGATTCCGGAAAATGTGAGAGATTATTTCATATAAAGAATTATAAAAAATTCGGTTTGTTTGGTGCGGATAAGTTTGCGTTCACCTTCTAATTTTCCGCGCATTTTTAATAACAGAGTGAAATAGACTGAATTGACAATAAAATAGGGTCGATTTTAGTGTCGATATTGCGCTGTCAGTTTTCGTTAAATAGACTTAGGGATAAGAGATGATCGTTAATAAAATTACCATAATTTCGGTTTCTTAACCAAAATTGCGCTGTCTTTTTCCGTCAAATAGGATGAGAGAGGAATAGAAAATGATGCGAATAAAATTGAGCAAAATATCACGCATCTGCCAAAACTAAACGATTTTTAAAGAATGGCGATGGATATGAAAGGGAATATGCAAAATAACGAAGAAACCATTGAAATTTTATCATTTCATCACTGAATTAGTCTACGATTTCTACCTCCCTAAACATTTCACCGGAGACGGAAAGTGCAGCGCAATGTTGAGCTATGAGACGTTATCGAACGAATACGATTGGCTCGAATTCGCTAGATGACTGGGTCATTAATAAAATCTAATGTTATACGCTTTAAAGTATTGTCTAAAAATACTAAAAACTACACTTATAGTTTTTCAAATATTCAAAGTTTGAATTAATACAGAGAAAAATGATATAGAAGTAAGTGGTTTGACGCCATCAAAACTAGACAGACATGACGTCATCTGTTTCTTACAGAATGTCGTTTTAAAAAGTAGCTCCTTTGACCTGCCGGTCATCATACGTATTATCGCGCTGCTCCGTTCCTGCGAGACGTATCGTGATCAATATCGAATTTATTTGAGTTACTGATTGTATCAGGCGTTTTTTGCAAAAGAACTTTGATGAAAGAGATACAAATATAGTATTTTTTATCTCAGTGCGCATTGACCATGCTTGTGTGTGTTGTCTCTCTCTCTCTCTCATCGTTGGATGACTCGGTGTCTAAAACGAAAGGAGACAGAGATACACACACAAGTATGGCTAACGCGCACTCGTGAAATGAAAGGTCTGTACCTAGCATAAGGAACAGTGTACTAAAAACTTTACACGTATTATCAGACTATGGAACTGAACAACTTACTAAAATTAATCGAGTTTCCATAAAAAGTGAGACATCTGATAGGATTTTTTTAATGGGAGATCGAGATAAAATTCTCATTCATCTATATAGCTCCCAAAGAAAAAGTCATTAAGTTACACGGTTTCTAACTTGAACCGGCATAAAAACAAGCAAAAGACTTATCTTTTTCCATAACACAATTTTTATTTTTCTCTATATCGAGAAAAAACACTCTAATTATCATAAACCCATTTTGTGTGATTTAGAATTATTTATGTTTGGTTGTGTTTAAGTTAGTGTGTCTAAAATATGTCATTGTCATTCAAAGTGTGTAGTGAAATTCATTGTATATTTTTCATTCTGTTTTCACTAGCCAAGACTGGTGTTTGTAGCACGTGCCTTATGTGGTTTGGCATAATTTAAAACATTAAAATTGCAACTATTAGAAAATTCAAATGCTCATAAAATTCTGCCGTCTGATTTTATCAGTGTTGCCATGTCAAACCTCCGTTGTTTTAGAATACGCGGTAGCGAGCGAGTGTTCGAGCAGTGTGTACGAAGAGTACGACCCGCTAGACTTCCTCTATGGCGAGACAGAGATGCGAGATACGCCGGTATACGCCACTATTAGTAAGAGGGAGAGCACTATGCTTCCCTCGCCGCCGCCCAAAGCGATACCCTCCGTGCCGGCGATGCCTAAGAGGACCACTACAGTAAGTACCGAAGTCTTATTCGCTGCTGTTTATTTTTCCGTAGGAATAAAGTGCTTAAGTTCGGTTAGCATAATGACCAGCCTTCGGCTCTCTGGAATAGTGTTACATTAATTTGTATTTTTTTTATCCCGATTAGCTGTTTAGAAATTAGCTGCAAACGTAGATTTCCCTTAATATTGAATTAATAATTAAAAAATACATCTTTGATATTATTTGGTTACAGAATAAATTATACGACTGCATAGTCAAAACTAGATCAAGGAATTATGATAGTGAACACAAAGCATTTTTGAAGATGGTCCTCGATGTAAGAAGTAAGTATTTTTTAATACATTTGTATCTCTCTCTACCCATAAATCATGCTTCTTCTTCTTTTCGTGTGGGACACCGAGTCGTCCAACGACCCGATGAACCCTAGTGTCAGAATTTTTCAACCGCCTTCTACAAGTAGCAGGCTTCTGACGTGGTTGTGTGACGACTGCCGTCTAAGTGATCATAGACAGCAACCGGGACCTACGGCTTAACGTGCCATCCGAAACACGGAACCATCTTACTTCATATTTTTTCGCCTGTTTTGTTTGTATTAACTTAACAAAAAGTTAATATCAATATCTAGTGTTTGATTAAAACACCAAGTATGGAATGATAGGATACGGAATAGTGTAATAAAAGAACGTTGTGGCGTAAAAGTAGATATAGTGACAGTACAGGATTTAAAATAGAAATGCTTAAGTGGTAAGTCATGTTGAGAGAATGAATGAAAGGAGATAAACGAAAGAGATATATAAGGCGAGTGTTAGT
The DNA here is from genome assembly GCA_029255805.1 of Keiferia lycopersicella. Classification (NCBI taxonomy): domain Eukaryota; kingdom Metazoa; phylum Arthropoda; class Insecta; order Lepidoptera; family Gelechiidae; genus Keiferia; species Keiferia lycopersicella. Next base: position 3,987,299 of record JARACZ010000018.1, read on the forward strand.
GGAAATGTTGGAAGGGGAAGACTTAGACGAACGTACTTAGATCAAATCCGGGACGTCGTGGCAATTTTTTCCGCTTCTTTCTTTCTTTTCGTGTGGGACACCGAATCGTCCAACGACCCGATGAACCCTAGTGTCAGAATTTTTCAACCGCCTTCTACAAGTAGCAGGCTTCTGACATGGTTGTGTAACGACCGCCGTCTAAGTGATCATAGACAGCAACCGGGACCTACGGCTTAACGTGCCATCCGAAACACGGAACCATCTTACTTACGGACAATCGGGTGGTTCAGCCCGCAATGTCCTAACCAGACTGGGAACAAATTCACAAAGAGACAAATATCAACTTTGTGAGTGACCCACCGAGAATCGAACCCGGGACCTTCTGCGCTTCTGCTTCTTTTTTCCGCTTGTTTCGTTTGTATTAACTTTCTAAGAAAAAGTTAATTATTACACCTTATACGTATTTCTGTTTCCAGAAAGATTTGTCTACACAGACGAGTCGACAAACCCGGGACACGTGATCGCGGCGCGCTCGGGCGGCAAGTACCCGCCCAACACGAGCATTAAGATTCTAGTCCACCACCAGCACAGCGATGAGCCCATCACATTCACGTCCGACGGTGAGTACATTGCAACTCTACACAGATTTACTTATCAATAAATTCATAGTTTAAAAAACACGCTTCATCATAAGACCTTTCTAACAAGTCCAAACACGGCTATGATACGATCATCCATCATGAAGTTCCAGTTCATATCTTCCGGCTCCATCATCAGAATTAATAGTTCAAAAAACACGCTTTATTCCAAGACCTTTCTAACAAGTCCAAACACGCCTATGATAGCATCATCCATCATGAAGTTCCAGTTCATATCTTCCGGCTCCATCATCAGATCAGCTCGACATTACCGTATTGTTGTATTGTCATCAAAATCACGTACAACTGCCAATTTTCATGACGGAACGATCTTTATAAGATGGATAAATTACATTTAATTTAATTTAATAGTTACATGCATACAGGTCGACCTAATAAAAGCGTGTTAGCTTGTTAAAAACAGCATATTTTTGCAGGTGACAGGGTAGGTCAGCCCCAAAGCAGTCCCTTTATTTTTATTTTATCCTTTATTTCTATTTTATGCCGCGTTTAAACTAGGATCATAAAATTGTTGTTTTTCAATGACCGACCGACTATATTATGAATTGATACATATTTAAAAATTGACTATCAATAAGAAAATTTAAATTCCCTTCGTTGAATAAATATTTTGATTCTTGGTAAAAATTAAGCATAGGGACTTACTTTCTTATATCATTTTTCTGTTCATTAATTCAAACTTTAAATAGGATTTTGAAAAATTATGAATGAAATCCGTAGTATTTTTGGGCCATATTTTTTCTTATATAATGTTTCAGTTTATTAGTTCAAACTTTGAATAGGTATTTTGAAAAGTTATGAATGAAATCTCTAGTATTTTAGACCATATTTTTATTTTATTAATAACCCAGCCCACAAACGAATTATATCCTTCTGTTAATGTGTTTTGGTTTTGTTTCAGTGGAATCAACTGTGGAACATGTGATACTTACTGTAGTGTGCTCATTAGAAGAGGATATCAGGGAGGACATGACTGACTACATGTTAAGGGTAAGTCAAACAGGTTTAGAAAACAAACAGAATTATTTTGCCGTGTGATGCTGGCTTAGAATCACCCCATTTCTTTCCCGTGGTTGTCTTAAGGGACTCGAGGGGAAACCAAATACATGAAATATACATGAAAGTATATTACAACTTAGACGACAGGCTGACAACCTGTCCTAAATATTTGCCTGACGTGGCGATGGCGACCGTATCCTTACGGGCGTTAACGCTCTGCCTACCCCGCAAGGGATAAAAGCGTGATGTATGTATGTATAATGCAGGTGCACATGCATAATGGGTAGCTGCACTAGATATTTTACACTCTGTATAATGGCATGTTCGTCGGATGCTCCCAGATAGATGGGCTAAAATCTTCACTGACCAATGGGTACCTCAAGGCGGATCTCGGCCGAGATAGACCCCGGAAACGATTGCGTGATAATACGTGCACTGTAACACTTTTTCCCGTGGGAATAAATTGTTCATATAAACCTTCCTCTTAAATCACTCTATCTATAAAAAAGCTGAACCAATATCTTATCTTTAGTTTTAGAGATGTAAGTAAGCATACATACAGACAGACGCGGGAAGCGACTATGCTTTATATTGAAGTAAATATACAAAACTGAACAACTTTTTTAAAAGTGTTGAATCCGTATTAAATTTTACCAAATATAGGTTTATGGTGAAACATTCAACCCACAAAATATTATTACCACATTAATTTACACCTGTAAGTGGCCAAGTGGTTAGGACACCGGTCTTACAATCGTGAGACCCGAGTTCGATCCCCGCCATGTACCGATGTGTTTTTACTCACGTACATTTACCGACTGCTCAGGTTAGTCTGCAGGTTAGCCTTCGGGTTGCAGAGGTCAGATGGCAGTAGCTTTGTGTAAAAACTTGGTTCTACGTGAAATCCCCTAAGTTAGGTAGCTGACCCCGACAGAAAAAAAGGATAAGGCGAGGAAAATGGTTCATTTTCGCCTGATATGATGATTGTAATTTTGTATTTTTCATTCCAGGTATGGGGAGCAAAAGAATACTTAACACCCGGAAGCAACCTAAGCGAGTACGACTACATTCGCGAGTGCGTCCGGTTAGAAAAGGACGTCAAGCTGTGTCTACACGAAGGCAAGGATACGACTCTCGCCAGGACAGAGAGAGACGACGCGAGAGACGCACATCTCACGCTGGACGACCTGATACCTAGTCAAGGGACGCCGTCGCTGTCCTTCGATAATCTGTCAATTCTACTTGGTAAGTTCATACTTCAGGCCCTTAATATTTGCCGCGTCCAACTACTTCCCCTGTCCAACCTCGCGTTTTAGAAGCCGTCCCAGACACGTCCCTTCGGACGATGTTGATAGCATCACCCAAGCCGCCACTGCAGCCATTGCGAGTAGCTCACACTCCACAAGCTCTTCAAGCAACTGACATTCCCGCCGGCGGGGTCGCGGAGGTCCCTATTTGCGCCTCATTTTGGCAAGTGCCGTTTACACATAGACGGGTAGATTCTGTCCAATCCGTTGTTCCCATAACGACTCCTAAGCCCAGTCTCGAGACAAAGGACGAGACGAAGTCGACACCTTCGCAAGTGAACGAGATCACAAATTGGCTGTATTTTGTAATTGGTATTCTGGCTGAGGCTAGTATAGTGCTTTTCTTCCATTTGCGAGGACACATCATAAATCCACATTAAAATCGTAATAGAAAAGAAATATAGAAACAATTTATATATATCGAAATATAGAAAAAGTTTTGGACCTCCCATACAAAATGTAGCAGCTGAGCCAGTCAACCTGTGTGGGAGGCTCAAAATCTTTTTTCACATGTCGACCCATGCTCCTTGGCAAAAGTTTCTTGGACTGCTTCATCCCTTAAAATATTTGCTGCTAATATTTTTACATCTTATACGTATATATTACTAGCGGCCTGCCCCAGCGGCTGCCCCCGCTGTGACTCATTTTCCCGTGGGAATAAGGACTTTTCCCGGAAAGTATTATACATAAGAACCTTCCTCTTGAATCACTCTATCTATTAAAAAAAACTGCATCAAAATCCGTGTAGTAGTTTTAAAGATTTAAGCATACATACAGATTACAGACAGATGCGAAAAGCGATTTTGCTTTATACTATGTAGTGATATCTGTTGTGTGTTGTTCAGAGACGCTGGAAGGCGAGCTGTCGCGCGCGGTGGGCGTGACGGGCGCGGAGGGCGCGTGCTCGCCGAAGGCCGTGTTCCAAGCCGTCAAGGCCATCTGCGCGCTCGCCGGCGGCGTCGAGACGCTGCACGTCACGCACACGCTCAACTCGTTTGCGCAGTCTTGCACTTCACAGGTACAGCTCCTATTTATTAGGATTTACCGCTCAATGCGAGTACACGAGCTATACGAGTATTATTCACATTAATGAATAAATCAAATCAAATTCAAATAAATAAGAAACCGAAAAATTAAAAAGCGTTACGTTAATACAGTGACAAAATACGAATTGCGAGCGGAGCGAAGTTAATAGTTTCTCGTCAAAACAATGACAGAACCGAATAGCGAGCGAGGCAAGCGAATCTGCCTGCTACTGCCGGTCTACTGGTGCAAAAAATTTAAAACAAAGCTTCGAAGTAAGTAAGTTAGTAACTCACAAATGAAAATAAGAAATCGAAAAATTTACAAGCGTCGACCGGGAATATACGCAAGAATTGAAATAAGCATAGCTTCATCATATAATCGTTTCCTTACTGTAATGTGGACTAATCAGGTAGTAAGTACTATAGTACTACTACTAAATGTTGCAAAGATCGTCGCTTCATGACGAGCATCAAGAGATCGAGAAATTGACGAAGGTCAACCGGTGTGTCAATAGCTCAGTGGTAGAGCAATGGGTCGGTACCCCACGCGGCCCGGGTTCGATTCCCGGTCGACGCTTGTAAATTTTTCGATTTCTTATTTTCATTTATAACTTATATTGGGTTATCATACAGTTACTAAGAAAATCGAGTATTAGTTGATCCCCAAAATTAGGTTGATTAGGTACCTCTTATAAAAATTTTGTCTGCATACATTGATACATACATATAGCACGCCTTTATCCCTTGCGGGGTAAGCAGAGCGTTAACGGCTGTAAGAATACAGTCACTATCGCCACTTCTGACATTTTTGTCTGCACTACAAACGTAATCTTGATTTTTTTCTGATACCTATCATGTGATTTTTTTATTCTAATATTTTATTTTATTAGATACTACCGTACGTATATTTTTCGATTTCTTAGAATAGAATAGAATTGAAATCTTTATTTCGAAGTACATCAAGCAATACAACATTAGTAACTTAAATACTAGGCACAGGTTGTACATTAAAAAATGTATCCCACTCAGCATATGCTATAATACGAAGCAGGTATTGCAGCGCTGGTATTCTGTGGTACCCATGCGTGCTATTGCACTGATCCAGACAAGGCAACATTATTGAAATATAAGTAGGACAAGTACAATAGGTATGCTATTATTAGAATATATAAAAAATTGGCTTCTTGAAAAGCAATTTTATGATTTTAAGGAGTTTTTGGGTACCCCACTATTGTAAAGAACTTGTAATTTAATTTGTCTTATACTCGCAATTATTATTTTTATCTTTTCTATGATAATTCACCTAATTATAATTTAAATTATAATTTACCAAATGACGTGTAACAAATGTTATTAATAAAGATATTGTATTGTATTGTATTGTATTGTATCAGTAGTAGAAAACAAACACATTATTAATAGAGTTAATAATAACAGTAGCATTTTCATTAAATTCTTTCGTTCCTCTAGGGCAACAGCAACGTAGTGACCCCTGAGATCCACGCGGACAACGGGCCCTACTGCAATGTGTCCATACGTTCCGCGACCGCGCGGGAAGCGGTGGCCATGCAGTGCGGGCGCGTGCGGGACGCCGTGCGCTCATTGGTCGCTCTCTACAGCAGGACCAGGCTCCTCGACTTCGCATTGGCCGAGACTCACTACCTCACCCCTAGCAATGTTGACAGTAAGTGTTTAAAGGCGGCCATGCAGTGCGGGACGCCGTGCGCTCATTGGTCGCTCTCTACAGCAGGACCAGGCTCCTCGACTTCGCATTGGCCGAGACTCACTACCTCACCCCTAGCAATGTTGACAGTAAGTGTTTAAAGGCGGCCATGCAGTGCGGGACGCCGTGCGCTCATTGGTCGCTCTCTACAGCAGGACCAGGCTCCTCGACTTCGCATTGGCCGAGACTCACTACCTCACCCCTAGCAATGTTGACAGTAAATGTTTAAAGGCGGCCATGCAGTGCGGGACGCCGTGCGCTCATTGGTCGCTCTCTACAGCAGGACCAGGCTCCTCGACTTCGCATTGGCCGAGACTCACTACCTCACCCCTAGCAATGTTGACAGTAAGTGTTTAAAGGTGGCCATGCAGTGCGGGACGCCGTGCGCTCATTGGTCGCTCTCTACAGCAGGACCAGGCTCCTCGACTTCGCATTGGCCGAGACTCACTACCTCACCCCTAGCAATGTTGACAGTAAGTGTTTAAAGGTGGCCATGCAGTGCGGGACGCCGTGCGCTCATTGGTCGCTCTCTACAGCAGGACCAGGCTCCTCGACTTCGCATTGGCCGAGACTCATTACCTCGCCCCTAGCAATGTTGACAGTAAGTGTTTAAAGGTGGCCATGCAGTGCGGGACGCCGTGCGCTCATTGGTCGCTCTCTACAGCAGGACCAGGCTCCTCGACTTCGCATTGGCCGAGACTCACTACCTCACCCCTAGCAATGTTGACAGTAAGTGTTTAAAGGTGGCCATGCAGTGCGGGACGCCGTGCGCTCATTGGTCGCTCTCTACAGCAGGACCAGGCTCCTCGACTTCGCATTGGCCGAGACTCACTACCTCACCCCTAGCAATGTTGACAGTAAGTGTTTAAAGGTGGCCATGCAGTGCGGGACGCCGTGCGCTCATTGGTCGCTCTCTACAGCAGGACCAGGCTCCTCGACTTCGCATTGGCCGAGACTCATTACCTCGCCCCTAGCAATGTTGACAGTAAGTGTTTAAAGGTGGCCATGCAGTGCGGGACGCCGTGCGCTCATTGGTCGCGCTCTACAGCAGGACCAGGCTACTCGACTTCGCATTGGCCGAGACTCACTACCTCACCCCTAGCAATGTCGACAGTAAGTGTTTAAAGGTGGCCATGCAGTGCGGGACGCCGTGCGCTCATTGGTCGCGCTCTACAGCAGGACCAGGCTCCTCGACTTCGCATTGGCCGAGACTCACTACCTCACCCCTAGCAATGTCGACAGTAAGTGTTTAAAGGTGGCCATGCAGTGCGGGACGCCGTGCGCTCATTGGTCGCTCTCTACAGCAGGACCAGGCTCCTCGACTTCGCATTGGCCGAGACTCACTACCTCACCCCTAGCAATGTTGACAGTAAGTGTTTAAAGGTGGCCATGCAGTGCGGGACGCCGTGCGCTCATTGGTCGCTCTCTACAGCAGGACCAGGCTCCTCGACTTCGCATTGGCCGAGACTCATTACCTCGCCCCTAGCAATGTTGACAGTAAGTGTTTAAAGGTGGCCATGCAGTGCGGGACGCCGTGCGCTCATTGGTCGCGCTCTACAGCAGGACCAGGCTACTCGACTTCGCATTGGCCGAGACTCACTACCTCACCCCTAGCAATGTCGACAGTAAGTGTTTAAAGGTGGCCATGCAGTGCGGGACGCCGTGCGCTCATTGGTCGCGCTCTACAGCAGGACCAGGCTCCTCGACTTCGCATTGGCCGAGACTCACTACCTCACCCCTAGCAATGTCGACAGTAAGTGTTTAAAGGTGGCCATGCAGTGCGGGACGCCGTGCGCTCATTGGTCGCGCTCTACAGCAGGACCAGGCTACTCGACTTCGCATTGGCCGAGACTCACTACCTCACCCCTAGCAATGTCGACAGTAAGTGTTTAAAGGTGGCCATGCAGTGCGGGACGCCGTGCGCTCATTGGTCGCGCTCTACAGCAGGACCAGGCTCCTCGACTTCGCATTGGCCGAGACTCACTACCTCACCCCTAGCAATGTCGACAGTAAGTGTTTAAAGGTGGCCATGCAGTGCGGGACGCCGTGCGCTCATTGGTCGCGCTCTACAGCAGGACCAGGCTCCTCGACTTCGCATTGGCCGAGACTCACTACCTCACCCCTAGCAATGTCGACAGTAAGTGTTTAAAGGTGGCCATGCAGTGCGGGACGCCGTGCGCTCATTGGTCGCGCTCTACAGCAGGACCAGGCTCCTCGACTTCGCATTGGCCGAGACTCACTACCTCACCCCTAGCAATGTTGACAGTAAGTGTTTAAAGGTGGCCATGCAGTGCGGGACGCCGTGCGCTCATTGGTCGCTCTCTACAGCAGGACCAGGCTCCTCGACTTCGCATTGGCCGAGACTCACTACCTAACCCCTAGCAATGTTGACAGTAAGTGTTTAAAGGTGGCCATGCAGTGCGGGACGCCGTGCGCTCATTGGTCGCTCTCTACAGCAGGACCAGGCTCCTCGACTTCGCATTGGCCGAGACTCACTACCTCACCCCTAGCAATGTTGACAGTAAGTGTTTAAAGGTGGCCATGCAGTGCGGGACGCCGTGCGCTCATTGGTCGCGCTCTACAGCAGGACCAGGCTCCTCGACTTCGCATTGGCCGAGACTCACTACCTCACCCCTAGCAATGTCGACAGTAAGTGTTTAAAGGTGGCCATGCAGTGCGGGACGCCGTGCGCTCATTGGTCGCGCTCTACAGCAGGACCAGGCTACTCGACTGCGCATTGGCCGAGACTCACTACCTCACCCCTAGCAATGTCGACAGTAAGTGTTTAAAGGTGGCCATGCAGTGCGGGACGCCGTGCGCTCATTGGTCGCGCTCTACAGCAGGACCAGGCTCCTCGACTTCGCATTGGCCGAGACTCACTACCTCACCCCTAGCAATGTTGACAGTAAGTGTTTAAAGGTGGCCATGCAGTGCGGGACGCCGTGCGCTCATTGGTCGCGCTCTACAGCAGGACCAGGCTCCTCGACTTCGCATTGGCCGAGACTCACTACCTCACCCCTAGCAATGTCGACAGTAAGTGTTTAAAGGTGGCCATGCAGTGCGGGACGCCGTGCGCTCATTGGTCGCGCTCTACAGCAGGACCAGGCTCCTCGACTTCGCATTGGCCGAGACTCACTACCTCACCCCTAGCAATGTTGACAGTAAGTGTTTAAAGGTGGCCATGCAGTGCGGGACGCCGTGCGCTCATTGGTCGCTCTCTACAGCAGGACCAGGCTCCTCGACTTCGCATTGGCCGAGACTCACTACCTCACCCCTAGCAATGTTGACAGTAAGTGTTTAAAGGTGGCCATGCAGTGCGGGACGCCGTGCGCTCATTGGTCGCTCTCTACAGCAGGACCAGGCTCCTCGACTTCGCATTGGCCGAGACTCACTACCTCACCCCTAGCAATGTTGACAGTAAGTGTTTAAAGGTGGCCATGCAGTGCGGGACGCCGTGCGCTCATTGGTCGCTCTCTACGGCAGGACCAGGCTACTCGACTTCGCATTGGCCGAGACTCACTACCTCACCCCTAGCAATTTTGACAGTAAGTGTTTAAAGGTGGCCATGCAGTGCGGGACGCCGTGCGCTCATTGGTCGCGCTCTACAGCAGGACCAGGCTACTCGACTTCGCATTGGCCGAGACTCACTACCTCACCCCTAGCAATGTTGACAGTAAGTTTGTGTATAAAGGTGAACGCACACTTTTCCGCACCTAACGAACCGAATTTTAGAATTCCTTATATTTTTATTTATCATCAGCCAGACACGTCCCACTGCAGGTCAAATACCTCCCTCTCCTTCTTCCATTTTTCCCTATCGTGAGCCATCTCCATCCAGTTCTGGGCGTGGATGTGCAGCTCGTCTTTCCATCTTTTTCAGGGACGACCGCGTGCCCGTTTGGCGTTAGATGGGACCTAAATAGTTGTTATTTTTTATGTAAGGTGTAGGATCCCAGAATTCCTTCACGGAAATTCGAATGACGTCACCGGTTTCGATTTGATCGGCCGATGCGCTTGTATTCTGACTGTTGAGTGCAACATAGCAATTTCTTTATTTTTATCAATACAAAAATGAGTAATACTGGCTTAATAGAGGCAGTTTCACTCATAATTCACATTATTACGCTGCAAATAAAGGTGCAAAAGAAAATAAAAACTATTCTTTCGACGCGGTCTATTAGTTCGGTGCGGATAGTGTGTGTTCACCTTAAAAAAATTAAACTTCATTGCGAAAACCTTCATAAGTTTTGGTGCATGTTTAGAAGTGCTTCGTTACTAATAAGCTAGCGTAGCATCTGATCTACAGGACGTTTAAAGTGACACGAATATGAATCCTTATTGGATTTTGATACTTATTAATAGCCTAAACTGCTAAGGACAATGTATATTGTAGCTTAGTCATAATTATCAGAAAACACGATTTCTAATTCTTTCAAAAATCAAGATAAAATAAGTAAGACCAAATAATTTTCTATGAAATTGTTTATTTATATAACGAATCTATAAAATGTGAATAGCACATGCAACTAAATGACAACGCTATCCAACTTCAATAACTGAACAGATTCGTCCCACAGTTCCATACACTTCCCTTCATCGTAAACGACATGTACAGCCCTAGAGACCTCACAATTTTTGAAGTACTCTCCACTTATTTTCCCGGCGTTTTCGTCCAAAGCCACATACAGCGCTGTCTGCGCGCCTTCCCACGGGGTCTTGAATAAAGTCCCAAATAGTATTCTAATAAAATCTCCAATAATAACTCCACAAGTATCAAAAATTCTCGTTCCAACAGCGCCCGGATCGACACTGTTCACTACGACGTTTGAACCCGCCAATCTCTTGCTCAGTTCTCTAGTAAACATCGCCATACATAACTTGCTGTTGGCATAAATTCTCCACTTGTACCAGTAACCTATTGCGTTTATCTTTCCTATGTTTACTGTCCCTGCGATGTGGGTACATGATGACATGTTTATTATGCGACTGGGGTCGTTATGTGATCCTGTCTTTTTTAATAATGGGAGGAGTAAAATCGTTAGAAGAAAATGAGCGAAATAGTTCACTTGCATCACAAAACTCATGCCGTCAACGGTTTTGATATCTGCTGGCATCAGGACACCGGCGTTATTAATCAAAATGTCTAATCGTTTTTCATTTTCCAAAATATCACTGGCGAATTCTCGTACAGATTTCAACGAAGATAAATCCAAGTGTTTAAAAATAACATTTTTGTTTCCCGTGGCTTCTATGATAGTTTTCCTTGCATCTACGCCTTCTTGCTGGAATGGGCAGGCTATGATGACTTTGGCTTCCCTCTTTGCCAACTCCTGAGCAACCTCTAGGCCCATTCCTGTGGTTCCTCCCGTCACTACAACTGTTGACCCTTTAAGATTTTTTCTAGATTTGCAAACCGCATTCGTACTCTTTTGATAAATCCTTGTTAAGATGAAGATGCACGCTACACATGAGATTGCGGCGACTATAAGCGCTGACATCCTGAATGTTACTAAATGGATTGTCTTGAAGTTCGTAATTTTAATAAGCTGAGTAATACCAAGTTGAGATAAGAATTTGATGAGTAATAAATGCAAGGTTCCGTAGTAATAAAACTTCAAAGTAAGAAGTAAGAACAGCATAGTGTGTTTACTTTTTTTATACAGGGTGAAAAAAAATGCTTTAAATATTTTAAGAGGTGAATCAGCCCATGAAACTGAACAACTTTCCCCAAGGAACACAGGTCGAAATAGGAAAAAAAATTTTGGACCTCCCATACAAAGTTACCGACCTACCAAGTCAATTTGTATGGGAGGACCTAAAAATTATCTCATTTTAGACCTATGTTTCTTGGGGAAAAATGTCCAGTTTCATAGCCTGAATCACCCCTATTAAATATTTGCAACTAATATTTTTACACCTTATAATGCCAATGGTTTAGATTTAATGATTTTTTATTTCATTCTGAGAGAAGGGTTACCGTTTCTATATCAAAGTAGATTATTCTACTAAACTAAACTGAAATAATAATATATTTTTTATTTTGTAAATCATTTTAACGGCAATACATTGCCTGTAGCAAAGTACGAGTTTAGTCTTGACCTTCTTTTTAAAATAATGGGCATGATGACTGGCAGGTTAAACGAGCTACTATTTAAAACCATATTTTGTATGAAAATACGAAAAGATGACGTCATGTCCTGATACCCCCTTCCCCATTCCATCTCCGGGGATCGAGGCGCCGACTGGGGTTCCACCCTTATGTTGTAGATATACCTCTGATCCGCACTAAGCGTTTCGCTTCAACTTTTATCATGCGTACGGCTAAAGGGTGGAATTCCCTGCCGGCGGATCTTTTTCCGAAACAATATAACTTGGGCCTTTTTAAGGCAAGAGTGAATAGGCATTATCTAGGCAAGCATGTACCATCTTCGTCTGCATCTCCACTTACCACCAGGTGAGATGGCAGACAAATGCGGGCCTATTACTTATAAAAAAAAAAAAGTCTCTCTAGTTTGGCTGATTTTTTTTTAACGCAGGCTGTATTTGAACCAGCGTCTTTCGCCATTAGTGCTGACGACGCCTTTTCCATCTAAGTGGCAAATTATGCTAGTTTTCCAACAACTTAATACCTGACACTGTAACGTTTTAAAAGTTTGGTATTCAATCCCTAAAACACAGTATAAATAGACCTTGGCCTTTACTCATGGTCATAAAAAATGTAGGCTTAAGAAACACGCGTGTTTATTTTTATTGAGAAAACCAAGAGCTATTTAGAATAAGAATTAGGCAAGATACATTTTTCAATACTTAAGCTAATAACAGGTTTTCCAGAATTAAAGTTTTGGTAAACAAGTTCATTGCTCTATTCATAGTTATGATTTTAACGGGTTTCTTACCCACGAATTTTGTTTTGAGTTCCCGATATTTCGACACTGTAGCAAGCGTCATGATAACGGCTAAACTGGAGTATCTGCGGGTAGCGAAACTAATCTAAATAACTATGTAAACATATAATAGTGTAAACAACCGCGATAGTTTAATATTTAATTCATTGCTGTTATTATTTTAATACAAACATACACATATCACGCATATATCCCTGGCGGGGCAGGCAGAGCGATAACCCCGTAAAATTAAGATCGTTATTGCCACGTCTGACAAATGTTTTAGGGTCGTTTTAGATAAGTCGTGTATAACTATAGTGACAGGTTGTCAGCCTGTTGCCTAGAATTGCAATACACATGAAACCCTCGAGTCCCTCACTCGCCTCTTACGACACCTCCAGAAAAAAATTGGGTGATGCTATTCTAAGCTGGCATCACACGGCAAATTATTTTGATGAGCTGAAATATTTTGTTTTGTAAGGAAAAATCCTTTGTTGCCCATTTTTTTTCGAAATAATGCCGTTGAATCATGTATGACACGATAATGTATGTTTGTTCCCTTGTTTACATATTGTTGTTTTACTAAACGTTGCTTTATTATTAGACCCTACTTATTTTTTTACTCAGGTACTCTTTTTCTACACTCTTTTTTGACTCATTCTCATTTTTTGTTTGCAACTTGTTGTTTGTGTTTGAGTTGAGCCTATTAACTATATACATTTAATAAAACAGAAAAGAAACCAATTCTGTACATGAGATAGATTTAAAAAAGGATTTTACTTCTGATTTTATTTAAAAGATAGATCTTAAAAAAACATCAAAAAAAATGATTGTCTGTCTGTTGTAAGTGGTAGGTACTGCAATAAACCGTATCGACCCAAGTCTAGCATTGATCAGTCTTTTACAAGGTGTAAAAATATTAGCTGCAAATATTTTAAGGGGTGAATAAGCGGATGAAACTGAACAACTTTCCCTTTATTTCAACCTGTTTCTAAGGGAAAGTTGTTCAGTTTCATGGGATAGTTCACCTCTTGAGATATTTGCAGCTAATATTTTTATTCCCTATAAATGGTATACAATACACCTAAATTTTTCATTCACTTAGCAAAGAGTTAATTTACGTAGGTTTTTCTCTCCTTAAAGTTTTGTTACTTTTATTTTTTATAATTAAGTATTCCCTACGTCTCATCAATCTCTCTTATCTCTACAGAAGCGATACCGGCGCACACGATCTCGGAGACGACCCTGTTCTGCATAGAAGCGGTCCACTGCCTACCCCACTGCTGGAGCCACGATGAGTACTTGTTCCACGCGCAAGTCTACTACGGCACCCGCCCGCTCAAGACGCTGCATTTGACACAGTCGTCCAAGATCGAATGTGCTGGGTTCTACCCGAGGATCATCTTTGATACATGGTAAGTTAATTCAAGTGCTTTCTTTGACGCTGCTGTCGACTTATACAACAAGAATCAAATTCAACAACAGCTGTCAAATTCATAGTAAACAAACAGATCTATAATGAATCACTCAATATTCAAATAGTAGGTACAGTACACCTAAATAAGTTCACTTTTCATTTAGTTTGGGATAGTTTTAGTATTTGCCGTGTGATGCCGGCTTAGAATAGCATCGCCCTATTTCTTTCCCTTGGGTGTCGTAGAAGCCGACTAAGGGACTCGAGGGTTTCATGTGCATCGCAATTTTAGGCGCCAGGCTGACAACCTTTCACTATAGTGATACATGACTTATCTGAAACGACCCTCAAATATTGTCAGACGTGGTGATAAAGACCGTAATTTTACGGTCGCTAACGCTTTACCTATCCCGCCATGGATATAGGCGTGATTTGTGTGTGTGTGTGTAAGTTAATTTATTATTCTCCTTGCCTTATCCCGTTCACACACAGCCTCTACAAACCTGGCCCGAATCCTAGGTTAAGTCACATTCAAATTTCACCTGAATTAAAATTTTATTGGAATGTGGGTTTCATCACGATATTTTCCTTCACCGTAAGAGCATTCGCTAAATGTACGTGAGTAAAAACATTGGTACATGGCGGGGATCGAACTCGGTTCTCACGAATGTAAGACCGATCTCCTAACTACTTGGCCACACACTCGACTGTTATAGCAACATGATATCTGAAAACTGTGCCTCGTGCATTCCACGAACTTCCATAATAGCACAAAGTGGCATAATATCATATGTTATTACTGCGTTTGTCTTAATACACTTTGTATGAAACAATGTGACAATTTTAAGCTTAAGGTCGCATAAGGTCTAGAAAAATTCTTAATGTTAATAGTAGGCAATTAGAACCATGTAAGGAAACCAGATGTTAATCGTATGTACTTAAAATATAATGAACAATTAGCAAGAATATACTACTCGTATGTAGGAACAAAGTACCTATACTTGAACTAAATTGTTTGATACTGACTGCAGTTCGCTGGAGTGCAGATTTTATTTGTGTATATTGAGTCTGGTTAGGCTGCCCCCACATTGGGCTTTGGCCGAGCGTACGCGTTTCCTGAGCGTACTGCCGGCGTCGGCGCGGCGTGGACGTCGCGTCAGCACACCGTCTGCGGGGCGCGGGCTTCGCGTTGTCCAGTGCCGCGCGGGCGCTGCGTGAACGCCGCGCTTACGTCGCGTTCCACGGGCGTTCGGCCGCAACTGAGATGCTAGCGGGCGCGGGGGGGAATGTGTGCGGGGGACACGGGCGGCCGAACGCCCGTGGAACGCGACGTAAGCGCGGCGTTCAAGCCCGCGCCCCGCAGACGGTGCGCTGACGCGACGTCCGCGCCGCGCCGACGCCGGCAGTACGCTCAGGAAACGCGTACGCTCGGCCAACGCCCAATGTGGGGGCAGCCTTAGTGCCTAGCTAATGAAAACTATTACATACATACATCACCCCTTTATCCCTTACGGGGTAGGCAGAGCGTTAACGGCCGTAAAAATACGGTCGCTATCGCCTGGTCTGACAAATACGTATATAGAGGGCCGTTTGAGATAATTTGTGTATCACTATAGTGACAGGTTGTCAGCCTGTCGCCTAATATTTGTAATTCAATTCCCTCAGTCGCCTCTTACGACACCCGCGGATAGGTAATGGGACGATGCTATTCTAAGTCGGCATATCACGGCAAATGAAAACTATGCTTGGGAATATTCAAGCAATATATTGACTATGTTAGCCTTTACAATCAAAAGAAAAGAATTATAACGGCAATGACCGAACAATAATAAAACTCTAGTACTCATGAGAGTGAACAACTTTCATCAAAAATAAAATTATTTTCTCCATCAGGCTAAATCTTGAAGATTTGCCTATCAACACGCTCCCGCGCGAGTCTCGCCTGGTGATCACCCTGTACGGTCGCACGCAGCGGCCCGAGGACCAGCATCAGAACAACGAGACTTCGGAAGAAAGGGAAGAGAATGCTGACGTGGAGTTCGAGCAGCAGGAATTGGGCTGGGCGGCCATACAGATGTTTGACTATGATGGGTGAGTATCACTATCTTTAGCCAACAAACAGTCCCGCCTGGTGATCATGCTGGTTCGACTATGATGGGTGAGTATCACTATCTTCAGACAACAAACAGTCTCGTCTAGTGATCATGGTGGTTCGACTATGATGGGTAAGTATCACTATCTTTAGCCAACAAACAGTCTCGTCTAGTGATCATGGTGGTTCGACTATGATGGGTAAGTATCACTATCTTTAGCCAACAAACAGTCTCGTCTAGTGATCATGGTGGTTCGACTATGATGGGTAAGTATCACTATCTTTAGCCAACAAACAGTCTCGCCTGGTGATCATGATAATTCGACTATTATGGATAAGTATCACTTTCTTTAGCCAACAAACAGTCTCGCCTGGTGATCATGATAATTCGACTATTATGGATAAGTATCACTATCTTTAGCGAACAAACAGTCTCGTCTGGTGATCACCCTGTACGGTCGCACGCAGCCGCCCGAAGACCAGCACCAGAACAACGAGACTTCGGAAGAGAGGGAAGAGAATGCTGACGTGGAGTTCGGGCAGCAGGAGTTGGGCTGGGCGGCCATACAGATGTTCGACTATGATGGATAAGCTGTGTGAATATTACAAATTGGTGAAATAATTGTATTTATTATTATTTTGTCATAGTATTGAATTATAATTAGTTTTTGACTTGGATAATTTTTCGAATACTTTTGAGTATTGCAATCGTTATTTGACTTATTTTATACTATTTGAAATGTTTTAAGCACATCAATGTCATGTCGAAATATGACAAATTTTGTTGGACCTCCCATACAAATGGGTCGGTTGGTAATTTTGTATGGGAGGTCCCAAATTCTTTTTCGTATTTCGACCTATGTTCCTTGGGGAAAGGTGTTCAGTTTTATGGGCCGGTTCACCCCTTCAAATATCTACAGCAATTTTTTTACACCCTTTATTTGTATATGTTCTAGAATGCTGGCGTCTGGCCACTACATCCTGCCGCTATGGCCGCCATGCTGCGACCGACGCATCGGCCCCGCGCCGCACCCCATGAACTCACCGCCCAATCCACACCCGCTTGTCAATATCGGTAAGTATTATGCTTAAAAGGCAAAAAATAAGATTACATATTTATTAAGAGTTCGAGAAAGAGCAAAGAAAGGATTTGCCTGTAGTAATAAACTTCCTAAGAACTAAAATATGTGTGATGCCTGCTTAGCATCACCCTATTCCTTTCCCGTGGGTGTCGTAAAAGGCGACTGAGGGACTCGTGGGTTTAAAGTGTATTGCAATTTTAGGCGACAGGCCGACAACCTGTCACTATAGTGATACACGAATTATCTGTAACGATAACGACCTGTTGTGTATTGTTCTCAATGTTATGTCCTTTGTGTTCTATTGTGTACAATAAATGGTTAAATAAATAAATAAATGAACTAAAATATTTAAGCATGAAAGAGGTAGAAACCGCGCCGAACAGCTATGGTCTGTGATTCAAACACAAAAAAGTTGTTCGATATTTTTTTACGTCTAAAAGAATATTTTGAGGGCCGTTTCAGAAAAAAATTTTTTGTTATCTATAGTCCCTTAGCCGCTTTATGCATAGTTTTTTACTTACCAATCACGAATAGAAATGCATCCTATTATTTTGTTTTTTAAAACCACATCACAATTTTCAGAAATCCCCCTGTACACCCACACGGGAGTAAAATGGACTGAAACCGAAGAGATCAAGGAGGTTTCCCGCGAAGAACTACCCGCGTTTGATTCACTAGACGGACATTTACAAGCGCAGCTACTGCATCTGATAGAACAAGGGGCCTACCAGAGGATGCCTACAGAGTGTAGGGAGGTGAGTACTAGTATTTAATAGGATCAAATACTTTCCGACCGATGTGGCGCAGTGGTAGTGCAACTGCCTCTGACGCAGAAGGTCCTGGGCTCGATTCGCGGTCACTCACAAAGTTGATACTTATCACTTACAAAGTTGATATTTATCACTCACAAACTTGACATTTATCACTTTGTGAATTCGTTTCCAGTCTGGTTAGGACATTGCGGGCTGAACCATCCGAGCGTCCGTAGGTAAGATGGTTGCGTGATACGGATGGTACGTTAAGCCGTAGGTCCCGGTTGCTGTCTTTGATTACTTAGACTAGAGTAGTTACACAAGCATGTCAGAAACCTGCTACTTGTAGAAGGCGGTTAAAAAATTCTGACACTAGGGTTCATCGGGTCGTTGGTTATTTGTTCGCAGGTGATGTGGGAGAAACGTCAATATCTAGTGCAGCTACCAGGCGCATTGCCCCTGGTACTGCTGGCTGCCACCAACTGGTACGGGGAGCAGCGCGCGCAACTGGTCTCGCTGGTGAAGGCCTGGGAGAAACCCTCGCCGCTCAACGCTATGCACCTGCTGCTTCCCTGGTAACATACATACATCACGCCTATATCAGGTAACAGGATTGATTGTAAAACCATCAAGAAAAAACGGAAAAAAAATCCAATGAATAAAAATGTGAAAATCAAAAATCTATCTAAATAAAAACACCATTAAAAAAATCTAAAATCCATCTAACATAAAAATAAACTAGTTTATTCATTGTTACAGTTCAAAAGTTTAAATGTATAAAAATAATAAAAGGTAATCACAAAAACCGAAAAATGCTTACAATTTGACCTTTCTAGGTTTTTCTTAAGGTGATCCGTTACGTCTTGCTAAGCTACACAACGCCAATAGATGGAGCTACTGCTGCATATAACACAGTTATTTTTTTTTACGCAATAAATACAATCTATAAAATTACTAAAACGTTATTTGCGACAATTATAATGTATCTTCGACAAGTCACAAAAATCTCCGTAAAAAAATTTGCTCAAATTATGGAGTATAAGTCAATTGAAAATATGTTCCGTGTCTATACACATCTCCTCTACTCACACATGTGCAAGTCATTTATACGAAAGCGTTCGCTTATTTTGACGCCTAATGCATCGTGATCCACAGAGGTGACAGCCTTATTGTGGCTTTTGAAAAGGTCCTACCAGGTTGTATCCTCGGTACGAAAATTTTATTTTTTGTTTGTGTATTGTTTTTTGCCTTTTTTATTGTATAATAAAATTATTTTCGAATACAACAAGAATTGATAATTATTCGATGCTTTTTTTTGTTATTGACGTGGACGTGAAATCGGCATGGATGGAGTCCATAGGTATAGCCTAATAGTAATCGAATAATACTAACTGGGAAAGTCCATAAAATAAGCAATTTTTTAGCATTCTTTTAGATGAGAAATCAATATCTAAATCAGTACCTAAACATCCACTGCTAGAGCAGTTAGCTATATTATTGTGTTCTTTGACAAAGGCATTCCTATTTGTGACATGTATGTGGACTCCCTAATTTTATAAATACAGTCAGCCAGTCAGGTCATAACGAATTCAATGGTATGGATGGATAGGATAGGTAGATAAAATATATTCATACATTAGGAATAAAGTAATAAAATAAAAAGACGTGACTTGTTTGTAACATTCGTGACATTTTGTAATAAGAAAAAATTACAATTATATTCTTTCCATATACAAATTATCTTTGAACCACGGAAACTTTCAGACGTGGCGGTAGCGACCGTTCTTGCGGTCGTTTACGCTGTGATAGGCTTAGGCGTGATAATGTATGTACAAATATTCTAAACGCGAAGGTAAGTCTGTTGGTTTGTCCTTCTTTCACGTGGAAATGGATGGACGCGATTGGTCATTAGGTACTCTCGGTCACAATTTCTGTATTGTCTTCTGTAGCTTCTGTACGTGTCGAACAACAAACTGTTGATGTCAAATCTATGCACTGGGCTCCCTTATCCACACGTCTGAGGATGATCTCGGGCAAAATACAGTCGCGGAAAAAGTCCACCAGTTTTGGTATCATGTCTAGAATAAACTGGTCATCTCTTAGGACTTCAAGCACAGTTATAGGCTGAGTTGGTGCAATAAAACCAATGAAGTAACATTTTTCACGTCTTGTAATTCTTAACTGTCCCTGCACCTGGTAGTAATAGCTAAGTTTTTTGTTAATTGTTAAAATCCCATCATTTACAATGATTGGAAAGTTTTTTCTTTCAGTGGCTGCGGTCTCAATCGTTTGATTGTTTCTTGCCAAAGACGGGAAGCATTTGATTTCGATAATGGCATTCTCATTTAGCACTATACCTAAAACATATCATATGATGTGTTATTTCTATAAGATAATAAAAATATCTAAATATTACAAACTATAAGGTCATTTTATTACATTACATCATTGTTAAAGACAGAACCGAGAAAGGTCAACACAGGCTGCACCAACTATTTACTTGCACATTCAATATGATATAGAAATCAATTTCTTACCGGAAAACTATCTCTGAAATAGTAAACAATCGCACAATCACACCAGACGTACACGTGTTCTTTTATTTCAATGACAGTTTTGACGCTTGCGTTCTAAAATTTTCGGTATTGTTTATACGAGCATTGAATTTTATTTTATTGCGAGTTTGAATGGTTTGCACGCATTAAAAATAAAGTGTACACTTCTTTATCTTGTTTGAGTATAAAAATATAAATATTTTAATTTTATTATTTAATTTTATATTACCCCCAAACTGCTTCCACAACAAATGCGTAAAACGATATCGAGTTTCGGAATGCACTCTGGCTCCAGTGACCTTCAGCCCATGACTCGAACATTCACGCATGCATAATGTTACGCACACAAATGACTATCCTACACTATAGATAGCACGCCTACAAATGTATTATTGGGAAGAAAATTACTGATCAAAAAAGGTATTTCAGATAACTAAGTCGTATATTCCTATCATTTTGCGAAAACTTTACATTAAAATAGGACTGTAGATCAGTACTTCAACCAACATTTTTGGTTTGTGTAAGCATGTAAGTCCATTGACTTTTGTATGGAAAACGGATCACCTTAAATACCCTTAATTTTCAAATTTCGTAGGAAAACTAGGTATTTTTTATATTTTTCTCATGATGGTTACAATCAATCCTGGGACCTCATTCCGGCTTGACGTTGACTTCTGGGACACTCTGTATACAGCACGCCTATTTCCTTAGCGGGGTAAGCAGATCGTAAACGACCTTAAAGTACGGTCGCTTTCGCCATGACTGACAAATATTAACAGCCGTTTCAGATAATTCTTGTACAGACCTTTTATCTCACGAGTGCCCGTTAGCCATACTTGCGTGTGTTATCTCTCTCTCTTTTCGTTTTAGACACCGAGTCGTGCAACGGAAAGAGAGAGACATAACACACATAAGTATGGCTAACGCGCACTCGTGAGATAAAAAGACTGTAATTTATAGTAACGTAATTGTAAAACGTGATTGTATTTGGCTTATTTTGTTATTTTATAGACTTCGATTGAGTGCTACAATCATTGGCGGTTGCTGTTTTGTTATACATGAGTTTCTTTCAGTTTCCCCGACGCAGTGGTGCGAGAAACAGCGGCAACGCTGATGAATGAAATGCCGGACGACGATCTATGCCGCATCCTGCCGCAACTAGCGCAGGCATTGAGACACGAGACCTACGAGACTGGGCCACTGGCAGGTATGAGATAACTAATACAGGGTGAAAGGGACAGGTTTACGAATACTGATGCACCCTGCATGTAAAACATGAAACTTGCCGCGTTTGTACTAGGACCATAAAATTGTTATAAAAAAGGGAAAAATGTGTCTGACAATTTTCTCTTTTTTACAATGACTAATTCGTTATTCAGTGAAAGTATTGTATTGTTACTATCTGACATTGTAAAACCATTCATTGTGAATCTACTTGGTAATAAACGATTGAATCTTGAAACTGAACAACGTTCGTCTAGGAACATATGTCAGGAAAGGCAAGAAAAAATTCGACGCCTCCGATACAAAAACACAATAGGTGAATTTTAATAAGACATTTCCTTTCAGTTTCATGGTATAAATGCACCCTTTTAGTATTCGGAAACCTGTCCCGTAGGTACACCCTCTAGTATGTATGTGCCGTTTGGTGTCGGCAGAATAGAATATCACCACCCCCTCTCTTCCCGTGGGGGTCGTAAGAGGCGATCGAGGGATTAACCCGACCCAAGACCTAGCCTGAAGAAAGATAACTCCACACTAAACCCGGATCGGGGTCTCCGTGTGGTAGACTTCTGCAGCCGACCTGACTCCGCACGTATCGACTCGTCGTTCCTGTGGAGTCAGCCAGGGAGGCCGAGAGGGTGGCGCAGGTCCTGGGGAACCCTTCGGCAACCATAATTGCGTCCCAGGCAACGCAGTATCTGTGGTCTTGCCTCAGACACTGATTAAATCGTCTATCACAGACACTTTTTGTATAAAAATCTCTATTTCTACCTAGCTTTTTGCATGATATAGCAATTGTTTTTTATTAAAGAGCGTCGGTAGCCGAGTAGTTAGGACACCGGTCTTACAATCGTGAGACCCGAGTTCAATCCCCGCCATGTACCAATGTGTTTTTACCCACGTACATTTACCTACTGCTCTTACGGTGAAGCAAAAACATCGTGCTGAAACCGGCATCCAAATAAAATTTGCAATCAGATGATATTTGAATGTGACATAACCTAAGATTCGGGCCAGGTTATCCTTCGGGTTGCAGAGGTCAGACGGCAGTCGCTCTGTGTAAAAACTTGGTTCCACGTCAAATCCCCTAGGTTAGGTAGCCGACCCCGACAGAGAACGGGATAAGGCAAGGAGAATGATGATGAGAATGATGATGCTGTTCGAAACCGACAAAACAGAGCATTATGCGGGTATCTTAACAAAATACATTTTGGGAGCGATAAATCTGAGCTAGGCTCGGTCTACCAGGTACTACTTAGCTTTATGCATGATCTATCTATAGCAATTGTGCTTGTTTTATTCCAGCGTTGCTGCTGGCGCGCGCGTTATCCTCGCCGACAGTGGCGCACAAGCTGTTCTGGCTGCTCGTGCACTCGCTGCCCAACGTGCCGCACGCGCCCAGCCAGGAGTTCCTCGGCATCACCCTGGAGGAGAACCCGGGGGAACCCTCAGAGGTATTGTGTTTCACTTTTATTATAGTAGTGATAGTTGTTTTTTATTTGTTTCTAAGAGACTCGAGGGTTTCATGTGTATTACAATTTTAGGCGACAGGCTGACAACTTGTCACTACAGTGATACACGAATCATCTGAAAGGGCCCTCAATACTTGTCAAAGATTTGCGATCGTTAACGGGCGTATTGTATGTGTGTGTGTGTGTGTGTGTGTGTGTGTGTGTGTGTTTATTATAATACTGTCTCCGCCCGCGTTTAAGTCGGTTTTAATCCCGTAGCATCCCAAGGAACATGTTTTTCGGGATAACAACTGTCCTTTGTGTTAATCCAAGTTACCCTCTATCTAGACGACCGACGTGGCGCAGTGGTAGTGCGACTGCCTTACACGCCGAAGGTTCCGGGTTCGATTCTCGGTGGGTCACTCACAAAGTTAATATTTATCACTTTGTGAATTTGTTCCCAGTCTGGTTAGGACATTGCGGGCTGAACCACCCGATTGTCCGTAAGTAAGATGGTTCCGTGTTTCGGATAGCACGTTAAGCCGTAGGTCCCGGTTGCTGTCTATGATCACTTAGACGGCGGTCGTTACACAACCATGTCAGAAGCCTGCTACTTGTAGAAGGCGGTTGAAAAATTCTGACACTAGGGTTCATCGGGGCGTTGAACGACTTGATATCCCACACGAAAAGAAAGAAAGACCCTCTATCTGTGTGCCAAAGTTCATTAAATCGGTTCAGTAGTTTTAACGTGAAGAAGTAACAAAAAAAAAACAAACAAATATACAAACTTTATAATATTAGTAGGATTAGTAGGATATTTTGGACTTAAAACAGGTATCCATCATTGCCTACCCACAGGCATCCTACTAATCTTACTAATGCGAAACGGACTCGGTGTCCCACACGAAAACAGAAGAGATTGTAATGTAGAAGTGTTTGTGATTTCAGGTCGATGCTACAGTGACGGCGGCGTGGCGCTACCGGCTCATGCTGCGAGCGTTGTTAGCCGTCTGCGGAGAGAAACTCACCAACACCCTCATGAGGCAGCAGTTGCTCGTCAAGGTAAGCTATAAAGGGTTATTTTTTTAGTTAGTACACAAAATTTGTAGGGTGTTTCTACTCATGATTCTGAACAACTTTTATCACGTGGCCACCTGCGAAATCGCAAAAAAGAGATATTATACTGTCATTTTGGATTGCCATTTTCTTTGTTTAAATAGTGATGAGCCAGTACTTTAACTGTTGTTATCGAAATGGGAATTTTAAATCCGTGTCTTTTAATTCCTAGTAGAGGACGAATGATGTAAAAGCTCAGCAGCGACCTTCCATAGATCGGCGTAATAGTTATTCTTTATTATGCACTAAACTTGACAGATGATTAGCACATCACTATTGCAAATAAATTGACAACCTAAATTTCCTATCTCTAAAAAAACGCACTTTAGATGGTTCATGTATGTACCTTATTCCGTTAAAAAAATGCTGCATATATTTTCAGACGCTGTCAGAAGTGGCGATGTCAGTGAAGAACGCTAAAGAGGGACAGAGACAGCGAGCTCTGTGTGTCGGCGGAGAAAGACTGGCCGCCATGTTGAGGCACGCGCCCGCCGCGCTCCCGCTCGCCCTGCACAGATACGTGCGCGACGTGGATGTCAAGTGAGTCATCGCCGTAACCACCAAAAGCTTTCACGGTTATATTACGGTCTTTAAAACCACGTCTGACAAATGTTTCAGGGTCGTTTCAGATGCTTAAGTCGTATATCACTATAGTGACAGGTTGTCAGCCTGGCGCCTAAAATTGTAATACACATGAAACCCTCGAGTCCATTAGTCGGCTTCTACGACACTCAAGCCGGCATCACACGGCAAATTAATACGGCTATTAGGTAAATGAGCACAATATTTTGCTTTATTTGATTTTCTTTTAGCTTATACTCTGAGAGGGAGGGAGGCCTTTGCCCTGCAGTGGGACATGTCTGGCTCAAAATAATAAATGATAATTATACTCTGCTTTTTTAGAGAGAGTAAATTGTCATTTTGGGTTGCCATTTTTTTCGCAAATCTTAACTCTCAGATCGATCTTGCGACTTTAAGATGCTGTTAGTATTGACTGACATTTGTTAAAATCGGTCATTAGATCGATCTCAGAGTTGAGTGCGATATATAAATACGGATCTAAGTTTCCTAATCTAAGTGAGATAAGATCTAAGTGACCTATTATTTTTAATTCTAGGTCCTGCACCTACTTCGCCTCCAACACTCTACCTCTCAAGATCAACTTCATCGGCACAGACAACGCCTTAGTGCCCGCCATGTTCAAAGTCGGTGACGATCTCAGACAGGACTCCCTCGTGTTACAAGTTATCAAGATCATGGATAGTCTGTGGCTTAAGGCTGGACTTGACCTAAGAATCGTCACGTTCCAAGCGCTACCCACTAGTGATAAAAGAGGTAAGATCATTTGTATTTGGGACGTTCCCACACGATCGAAAAAGTATTGACAAAGCGCTAGTGTGCTATGTTTAAACTCGGCGACAAGTTTCTCTAGTTTTCTTCTTTTCAAGTGGGACACCGAGTCGTCCAACGTACTCTATTGTACAAGTAATTTAATTTACGGACAATTTGTGGTGGACTTGGATTTTAACATGTATCTTCCTAGCTTTACTAAATGAAGTACTAAAAAAAGTAGTTATTATTTATGCTTTATCCAACGGATTACTGTTTCGAACGCCAAAAGTGGGGTTGGAAGACCCATGCTGCGTTTCAAAGATTGCACCAAGCGGGATATGATTGCTTTCGACATTGACCATCAAAGTTTGGAGAAGCTTGCTGAGGATAGGGACGAATGGCGAAAGCGTGTGTATGGTGGGCGTAAGACTCACGATAATTCCTGGTTTTCTGATCTCGCCAACAAAAGGCAAAAAAACGACATCTAAACATGCATGTTCCAGTCTCTAATACCACCTTCACCTGTAGTATGTGTGGAAAGTCATGCTGCTCCCGCATCAGCTTATATATCCACGAAAACTCTTGCCTCAGACACTGATTAAATCGTCTGTCGCAGACGCACGAGGCCAATGATGATGACTGTTTCAAAACTTCATTTTTTATTGTATTCTCATAATTGCGATGTCTGTTACAGGAATGATCGAGATAGTATCAGAAGCGGAGACCTTGCGGGTGATACAAACAGAGTGGGGTCTGACCGGCTCCTTCAAGGACAAGCCTATAGCGGAGTGGCTCGCCAAGCACAACCCCTCAGAGCTGGAGTACCAGCGTGCTAGAGACAATTTTACTGGTAAGACTTTTTTTCAACATATAATGCTACAGACAGTTATGGTCATGTCTGTCACGTAGTCAGGTCATGTCTGCCGCATGCCAGAAGAGCTGTGGGCAAAAACGTCTACTTTGTGGAAGCCACCCACCACCCACTGGAAACAGACGCCGCGGGAGACCCTGTCGTTGGTGGCGCGATGAGTTGGACAAGTTTTCAAAAGACTGGCATGCGGAAGCCCAGGACTGGATGGAAAGAGAAGAGGGAGGCCTTTGCCCAGCAGTGGGATGATGTAGGCTAATTAAAATTAAGATAAGAAGAACATAGCCCCATAGAAAGTTTTCGTGAGACCCAAGCTCGATCCCCGCCTTGTACCAATGTGTTTTTACTCACGTAAATTTACCGACTGCTCTTACGGTGAACGAAAAGCATGATATATGTATGTATGTATGTATGTATGAACTTAACCTAGGATTCGATGTGTTTCAGCGTCGTGCGCCGGGTACAGCGTGGCGACGTACCTGCTGGGCATCTGCGACCGGCACAACGACAACATCATGCTGAAGCGGTCCGGCCACCTCTTCCACATCGACTTCGGCAAGTTCCTCGGCGACGCGCAGATGTTTGGCAACTTTAAAAGGTAAGTAAGTATGGAAGTGGGCGTTATAAACCGTCAATAGTTTTCAAAACTATGTATTGGTGCAATACCGACATTACGGTATTCGCCGTTCCCAAAACTATTTATCAGGCGAAACTATTTATCGACAATACCGGCTCGGTACGTCAACGATCGACGACAAGAGGTAACTCCTTTATCATTTGTTCTGGGGCCTGTAGGAATCAACAATTAAGTCCACATTCCAAAATCAAAAAATATCGACTCTTCGTGATCATAACTTTTCTTAAAAGATAACCGACTTCAACGGACTTATACTCCTAACAGTAACCTCCATTTTTATACAATAATATGCATAAAGCCTACTCCTAAGTGTGACAAATACACAACATCATGCTGAAGTGGTCGGGCCACCTCTTCCACATCGACTTCGGCAAGTTCCTCGAAAGGTAACTGTTAATGAATGATTTTATGAATTTGCCGTGTGAGGCCGGCATAGAATAGCATCACTGCAATTCTTCCCGCGGGTGTTGTGGGAGGTAACTAAGGGACCCGAGGGTTTCATGTGTGAGACCCTAGTTCGATCCTCGCCATGTACCAATGTATTTTACTCACGTTCATTTACCGATTGCTCTTGCGGTAAATGAAAGACATTGTGATGAACACACTTTCAAATAAAAATTTTATTCAGATTATATTTAAATGTGACTTAACCTAGGATGCAGGCCAGGTTAGCCTTCGGGTTGCAGAGGTCAGATGACAGTCGCTCTGTGGAAAAACTTGTTTTAACACATCTCCTACGTTAGGTAGCCGACCCCGACAGAGAACGGGATAAGGCAAGGAGAATTATATGTATACTTTCCTTTCCAGAGACCGCGCCCCATTCGTACTTACTCCGGACATGGTATACGTCATCAATGGTGGAGAAAGACCCACGCAGCGCTTCCAGCACTTCGTGGAACTCTGCTGCATGGCATTCAACATCGTGAGGGCTCATCACGACCATATCCTGGACCTCTTTGCTTTGGTAAGCTCATCATCATCATCACTTCAGCCGGAAGACGTCCACTGCTGAACTTAGGCCCCCAAAGATTTCCAAAGTGAACGATCCTGCGCAACTTGCATCCACTGGCGTCCAGCGATCTTCACCAGATCATCTGTCCACCTTGTGGGAGGCCGCCCAACACTACGTCTTCCGACCCGTGGCCGCCAGAAGATAACCTTTCTTCTCCCCATGGCTTTGTTAAAACAAAAGAAAGAAAGAAATATCATTTATTCAGCATGCACATTATACCGAAACGGTTGCAACTCAGCATAATGTGATGATATGTGACGCTGATTTTCAGTTGACGACCGATGTGGCGCAATGGTAGTGCGACTGCCTTTGACGCAGAAGGTTCCGGGTTCGATTTTCGATGGGTTGATATTTATCACTTTGTGAATTTGTTCCCAGTCTGGATAGGACATTGCGGGCTGAACCACCCGATTGTCCGTGAGTAAGATGGTTCCGTGTTTCGGATGACACGTTAAGCCGTAGGTCCTGGTTGCTGTCTATGATCACTTAGACGGCGGTCGTTACACAACCATGTCAGAAGCCTGCTACTTGTAGTAGGCGGTTGTAAAATTCTGACACTAGGGTTTCGGGTCGCTGGACGACTTGGTGTCCCACACGAAAAGAAAGATGTTGAAACCGGTTTGGCAAAATATTGACAATGTACTGTTTGTTTCCAGATGGCGATGTCGGGAGTGCAGGGCGTGACGTCGCAGGCCGTGAACTACGTGCGCAGCGCGCTGCTGCCCGCCGCCACGTCCGCGGAGGCGGCCGCCGCGTTCGCCCGCCTCATACACTCCTCGCTCAAGAGCAAGTGCGTATCACACACACACACACACACACACACACACACACACACGTGACGTCGCAGGCCGTGAACTACGTGCGCAGCGCGCTGCTGCCCGCCGCCACGTCCGCGGAGGCGGCCGCCGCGTTCGCCCGCCTCATACACTCCTCGCTCAAGAGCAAGTGCGTATCACACACACACACACACACACACACACACACACACACACACACACACACACACACGTGACGTCGCAGGCCGTGAACTACGTGCGCAGCGCGCTGCTGCCCGCCGCCACGTCCGCGGAGGCGGCCGCCGCGTTCGCCCGCCTCATACACTCCTCGCTCAAGAGCAAGTGCGTATCACACACACACACACACACACACACACACACACACACACGTGACGTCGCAGGCCGTGAACTACGTGCGCAGCGCGCTGCTGCCCGCCGCCACGTCCGCGGAGGCGGCCGCCGCGTTCGCCCGCCTCATACACTCCTCGCTCAAGAGCAAGTGCGTATCACACACACACACACACACACACACACACACACACACACACACACACACACGTGACGTCGCAGGCCGTGAACTACGTGCGCAGCGCGCTGCTGCCCGCCGCCACGTCCGCGGAGGCGGCCGCCGCGTTCGCCCGCCTCATACACTCCTCGCTCAAGAGCAAGTGCGTATCACACACACACACACACACACACACACACACACACACACACACGTGACGTCGCAGGCCGTGAACTACGTGCGCAGCGCGCTGCTGCCCGCCGCCACGTCCGCGGAGGCGGCCGCCGCGTTCGCCCGCCTCATACACTCCTCGCTCAAGAGCAAGTGCGTATCACACACACACACACACACACACACACACACACACACGTGACGTCGCAGGCCGTGAACTACGTGCGCAGCGCGCTGCTGCCCGCCGCCACGTCCGCGGAGGCGGCCGCCGCGTTCGCCCGCCTCATACACTCCTCGCTCAAGAGCAAGTGCGTATCACACACACACACACACACACACACACACACACACACACGTGACGTCGCAGGCCGTGAACTACGTGCGCAGCGCGCTGCTGCCCGCCGCCACGTCCGCGGAGGCGGCCGCCGCGTTCGCCCGCCTCATACACTCCTCGCTCAAGAGCAAGTGCGTATCACACACACACACACACACACACACACACACACACACACACACACACACGTGACGTCGCAGGCCGTGAACTACGTGCGCAGCGCGCTGCTGCCCGCCGCCACGTCCGCGGAGGCGGCCGCCGCGTTCGCCCGCCTCATACACTCCTCGCTCAAGAGCAAGTGCGTATCACACACACACACACACACACACACGTGACGTCGCAGGCCGTGAACTACGTGCGCAGCGCGCTGCTGCCCGCCGCCACGTCCGCGGAGGCGGCCGCCGCGTTCGCCCGCCTCATACACTCCTCGCTCAAGAGCAAGTGCGTATCACACACACACACACACGTGACGTCGCAGGCCGTGAACTACGTGCGCAGCGCGCTGCTGCCCGCCGCCACGTCCGCGGAGGCGGCCGCCGCGTTCGCCCGCCTCATACACTCCTCGCTCAAGAGCAAGTGCGTATCACACACACACACACACACACACACGTGACGTCGCAGGCCGTGAACTACGTGCGCAGCGCGCTGCTGCCCGCCGCCACGTCCGCGGAGGCGGCCGCCGCGTTCGCCCGCCTCATACACTCCTCGCTCAAGAGCAAGTGCGTATCACACACACACACACACGTGACGTCGCAGGCCGTGAACTACGTGCGCAGCGCGCTGCTGCCCGCCGCCACGTCCGCGGAGGCGGCCGCCGCGTTCGCCCGCCTCATACACTCCTCGCTCAAGAGCAAGTGCGTATCACACACACACACACACACACACACACACACACACACACACACACACGTGACGTCGCAGGCCGTGAACTACGTGCGCAGCGCGCTGCTGCCCGCCGCCACGTCCGCGGAGGCGGCCGCCGCGTTCGCCCGCCTCATACACTCCTCGCTCAAGAGCAAGTGCGTATCACACACACACACACACACACACACACACACACACACACGTGACGTCGCAGGCCGTGAACTACGTGCGCAGCGCGCTGCTGCCCGCCGCCACGTCCGCGGAGGCGGCCGCCGCGTTCGCCCGCCTCATACACTCCTCGCTCAAGAGCAAGTGCGTATCACACACACACACACACACACACACACACACACACACACACACACGTGACGTCGCAGGCCGTGAACTACGTGCGCAGCGCGCTGCTGCCCGCCGCCACGTCCGCGGAGGCGGCCGCCGCGTTCGCCCGCCTCATACACTCCTCGCTCAAGAGCAAGTGCGTATCACACACACACACACACACACACACACACACACACACACACGTGACGTCGCAGGCCGTGAACTACGTGCGCAGCGCGCTGCTGCCCGCCGCCACGTCCGCGGAGGCGGCCGCCGCGTTCGCCCGCCTCATACACTCCTCGCTCAAGAGCAAGTGCGTATCACACACACACACACACACACACACACACACACACACACGTGACGTCGCAGGCCGTGAACTACGTGCGCAGCGCGCTGCTGCCCGCCGCCACGTCCGCGGAGGCGGCCGCCGCGTTCGCCCGCCTCATACACTCCTCGCTCAAGAGCAAGTGCGTATCACACACACACACACACACACAGCGCGCTGCTGCCCGCCGCCACGTCCGCGGAGGCGGCCGCCGCGTTCGCCCGCCTCATACACTCCTCGCTCAAGAGCAAGTGCGTATCACACACACACACACACACACACAGCGCGCTGCTGCCCGCCGCCACGTCCGCGGAGGCGGCCGCCGCGTTCGCCCGCCTCATACACTCCTCGCTCAAGAGCAAGTGCGTATCACACACACACACACACACACACACACACACACACACACACACACACACACACGTGACGTCGCAGGCCGTGAACTACGTGCGCAGCGCGCTGCTGCCCGCCGCCACGTCCGCGGAGGCGGCCGCCGCGTTCGCCCGCCTCATACACTCCTCGCTCAAGAGCAAGTGCGTATCACACACACACACACACACACACACACACACACACACACACACACGTGACGTCGCAGGCCGTGAACTACGTGCGCAGCGCGCTGCTGCCCGCCGCCACGTCCGCGGAGGCGGCCGCCGCGTTCGCCCGCCTCATACACTCCTCGCTCAAGAGCAAGTGCGTATCACACACACACACACACACACAGCGCGCTGCTGCCCGCCGCCACGTCCGCGGAGGCGGCCGCCGCGTTCGCCCGCCTCATACACTCCTCGCTCAAGAGCAAGTGCGTATCACACACACACACACACACACACACACACACACACACACACACGTGACGTCGCAGGCCGTGAACTACGTGCGCAGCGCGCTGCTGCCCGCCGCCACGTCCGCGGAGGCGGCCGCCGCGTTCGCCCGCCTCATACACTCCTCGCTCAAGAGCAAGTGCGTATCACACACACACACATACACACACACACACACACACGTGACGTCGCAGGCCGTGAACTACGTGCGCAGCGCGCTGCTGCCCGCCGCCACGTCCGCGGAGGCGGCCGCCGCGTTCGCCCGCCTCATACACTCCTCGCTCAAGAGCAAGTGCGTATCACACACACACACACACACAGCGCGCTGCTGCCCGCCGCCACGTCCGCGGAGGCGGCCGCCGCGTTCGCCCGCCTCATACACTCCTCGCTCAAGAGCAAGTGCGTATCACACACACACACACACACACACACACACACACACACACACGTGACGTCGCAGGCCGTGAACTACGTGCGCAGCGCGCTGCTGCCCGCCGCCACGTCCGCGGAGGCGGCCGCCGCGTTCGCCCGCCTCATACACTCCTCGCTCAAGAGCAAGTGCGTATCACACACACACACACACACACACACACACACACACACACGTGACGTCGCAGGCCGTGAACTACGTGCGCAGCGCGCTGCTGCCCGCCGCCACGTCCGCGGAGGCGGCCGCCGCGTTCGCCCGCCTCATACACTCCTCGCTCAAGAGCAAGTGCGTATCACACACACACACACACACACACACACACACACACACACACACACACACGTGACGTCGCAGGCCGTGAACTACGTGCGCAGCGCGCTGCTGCCCGCCGCCACGTCCGCGGAGGCGGCCGCCGCGTTCGCCCGCCTCATACACTCCTCGCTCAAGAGCAAGTGCGTATCACACACACACACACACACACACACACACACACACACACACACACACACACACACACACACACACACACACACACACACACACACACACACACACACACACACACACACACACACACACACACACACGTGACGTCGCAGGCCGTGAACTACATGCGCAGCGCGCTGCTGCCCGCCGCCACGTCCGCGGAGGCGGCCGCCGCGTTCGCCCGCCTCATACACTCCTCGCTCAAGAGCAAGTGCGTATCACACACACACACACACACACACACACACACACACACACACACACACGTGACGTCGCAGGCCGTGAACTACGTGCGCAGCGCGCTGCTGCCCGCCGCCACGTCCGCGGAGGCGGCCGCCGCGTTCGCCCACCTCATACACTCCTCGCTCAAGAGCAAGTGCGTATCACACACACACACACACACACACACACACACGTGACGTCGCAGGCCGTGAACTACGTGCGCAGCGCGCTGCTGCCCGCCGCCACGTCCGCGGAGGCGGCCGCCGCGTTCGCCCGCCTCATACACTCCTCGCTCAAGAGCAAGTGCGTATCACACACACACACACACACAGCGCGCTGCTGCCCGCCGCCACGTCCGCGGAGGCGGCCGCCGCGTTCGCCCGCCTCATACACTCCTCGCTCAAGAGCAAGTGCGTATCACACACACACACACACACACACACACACACACACACACACGTGACGTCGCAGGCCGTGAACTACGTGCGCAGCGCGCTGCTGCCCGCCGCCACGTCCGCGGAGGCGGCCGCCGCGTTCGCCCGCCTCATACACTCCTCGCTCAAGAGCAAGTGCGTATCACACACACACACACACACACACACACACACACACACGTGACGTCGCAGGCCGTGAACTACGTGCGCAGCGCGCTGCTGCCCGCCGCCACGTCCGCGGAGGCGGCCGCCGCGTTCGCCCGCCTCATACACTCCTCGCTCAAGAGCAAGTGCGTATCACACACACACACACACACACACACACACACACACACGTGACGTCGCAGGCCGTGAACTACGTGCGCAGCGCGCTGCTGCCCGCCGCCACGTCCGCGGAGGCGGCCGCCGCGTTCGCCCGCCTCATACACTCCTCGCTCAAGAGCAAGTGCGTATCACACACACACACACACACACACACACACGTGACGTCGCAGGCCGTGAACTACGTGCGCAGCGCGCTGCTGCCCGCCGCCACGTCCGCGGAGGCGGCCGCCGCGTTCGCCCGCCTCATACACTCCTCGCTCAAGAGCAAGTGCGTATCACACACACACACACACACACACACACACACACACACACACACGTGACGTCGCAGGCCGTGAACTACGTGCGCAGCGCGCTGCTGCCCGCCGCCACGTCCGCGGAGGCGGCCGCCGCGTTCGCCCGCCTCATACACTCCTCGCTCAAGAGCAAGTGCGTATCACACACACACACACACACACACACACACACACACACACACACGTGACGTCGCAGGCCGTGAACTACGTGCGCAGCGCGCTGCTGCCCGCCGCCACGTCCGCGGAGGCGGCCGCCGCGTTCGCCCGCCTCATACACTCCTCGCTCAAGAGCAAGTGCGTATCACACACACACACACACACACACAGCGCGCTGCTGCCCGCCGCCACGTCCGCGGAGGCGGCCGCCGCGTTCGCCCGCCTCATACACTCCTCGCTCAAGAGCAAGTGCGTATCACACACACACACACACACACACACACGTGACGTCGCAGGCCGTGAACTACGTGCGCAGCGCGCTGCTGCCCGCCGCCACGTCCGCGGAGGCGGCCGCCGCGTTCGCCCGCCTCATACACTCCTCGCTCAAGAGCAAGTGCGTATCACACACACACACACACACACACACACACACACACACACACACACGTGACGTCGCAGGCCGTGAACTACGTGCGCAGCGCGCTGCTGCCCGCCGCCACGTCCGCGGAGGCGGCCGCCGCGTTCGCCCGCCTCATACACTCCTCGCTCAAGAGCAAGTGCGTATCACACACACACACACACACACACACACACACACGTGACGTCGCAGGCCGTGAACTACGTGCGCAGCGCGCTGCTGCCCGCCGCCACGTCCGCGGAGGCGGCCGCCGCGTTCGCCCGCCTCATACACTCCTCGCTCAAGAGCAAGTGCGTATCACACACACACACACACACAGCGCGCTGCTGCCCGCCGCCACGTCCGCGGAGGCGGCCGCCGCGTTCGCCCGCCTCATACACTCCTCGCTCAAGAGCAAGTGCGTATCACACACACACACACACACACACACACACACACACACACACACACACACGTGACGTCGCAGGCCGTGAACTACGTGCGCAGCGCGCTGCTGCCCGCCGCCACGTCCGCGGAGGCGGCCGCCGCGTTCGCCCGCCTCATACACTCCTCGCTCAAGAGCAAGTGCGTATCACACACACACACACACACACACACACGTGACGTCGCAGGCCGTGAACTACGTGCGCAGCGCGCTGCTGCCCGCCGCCACGTCCGCGGAGGCGGCCGCCGCGTTCGCCCGCCTCATACACTCCTCGCTCAAGAGCAAGTGCGTATCACACACACACACACACACACACACACACACACACACACACGTGACGTCGCAGGCCGTGAACTACGTGCGCAGCGCGCTGCTGCCCGCCGCCACGTCCGCGGAGGCGGCCGCCGCGTTCGCCCGCCTCATACACTCCTCGCTCAAGAGCAAGTGCGTATCACACACACACACACACACACACACACACACACGTGACGTCGCAGGCCGTGAACTACGTGCGCAGCGCGCTGCTGCCCGCCGCCACGTCCGCGGAGGCGGCCGCCGCGTTCGCCCGCCTCATACACTCCTCGCTCAAGAGCAAGTGCGTATCACACACACACACACACACAGCGCGCTGCTGCCCGCCGCCACGTCCGCGGAGGCGGCCGCCGCGTTCGCCCGCCTCATACACTCCTCGCTCAAGAGCAAGTGCGTATCATACACACACACACACACAGCGCGCTGCTGCCCGCCGCCACGTCCGCGGAGGCGGCCGCCGCGTTCGCCCGCCTCATACACTCCTCGCTCAAGAGCAAGTGCGTATCATACACACACACACACACAGCGCGCTGCTGCCCGCCGCCACGTCCGCGGAGGCGGCCGCCGCGTTCGCCCGCCTCATACACTCCTCGCTCAAGAGCAAGTGCGTATCACACACACACACACACACACACACACACACACACGTGACGTCGCAGGCCGTGAACTACGTGCGCAGCGCGCTGCTGCCCGCCGCCACGTCCGCGGAGGCGGCCGCCGCGTTCGCCCGCCTCATACACTCCTCGCTCAAGAGCAAGTGCGTATCACACACACACACACACACACACACACACACACACACACACACACGTGACGTCGCAGGCCGTGAACTACGTGCGCAGCGCGCTGCTGCCCGCCGCCACGTCCGCGGAGGCGGCCGCCGCGTTCGCCCGCCTCATACACTCCTCGCTCAAGAGCAAGTGCGTATCACACACACACACACACACACACACACACACACATACACGTGACGTCGCAGGCCGTGAACTACGTGCGCAGCGCGCTGCTGCCCGCCGCCACGTCCGCGGAGGCGGCCGCCGCGTTCGCCCGCCTCATACACTCCTCGCTCAAGAGCAAGTGCGTATCACACACACACACACACACACACACACACACACACACACGTGACGTCGCAGGCCGTGAACTACGTGCGCAGCGCGCTGCTGCCCGCCGCCACGTCCGCGGAGGCGGCCGCCGCGTTCGCCCGCCTCATACACTCCTCGCTCAAGAGCAAGTGCGTATCACACACACACACACACACACACACACACACACACACACACACACACACACACACACGTGACGTCGCAGGCCGTGAACTACGTGCGCAGCGCGCTGCTGCCCGCCGCCACGTCCGCGGAGGCGGCCGCCGCGTTCGCCCGCCTCATACACTCCTCGCTCAAGAGCAAGTGCGTATCACACACACACACATACACACACACACACACACACACACACGTGACGTCGCAGGCCGTGAACTACGTGCGCAGCGCGCTGCTGCCCGCCGCCACGTCCGCGGAGGCGGCCGCCGCGTTCGCCCGCCTCATACACTCCTCGCTCAAGAGCAAGTGCGTATCACACACACACACACACACACACACACACACACACACACACACACACGTGACGTCGCAGGCCGTGAACTACGTGCGCAGCGCGCTGCTGCCCGCCGCCACGTCCGCGGAGGCGGCCGCCGCGTTCGCCCGCCTCATACACTCCTCGCTCAAGAGCAAGTGCGTATCACACACACACACACACACACACACACACGTGACGTCGCAGGCCGTGAACTACGTGCGCAGCGCGCTGCTGCCCGCCGCCACGTCCGCGGAGGCGGCCGCCGCGTTCGCCCGCCTCATACACTCCT
This sequence comes from Keiferia lycopersicella, assembly GCA_029255805.1. NCBI lineage: Eukaryota > Metazoa > Arthropoda > Insecta > Lepidoptera > Gelechiidae > Keiferia > Keiferia lycopersicella. The sequence continues at coordinate 4,024,926 of JARACZ010000018.1, forward strand.
CGCTCAAGAGCAAGTGCGTATCACACACACACACACACACACACACACACACACACACACACACACGTGACGTCGCAGGCCGTGAACTACGTGCGCAGCGCGCTGCTGCCCGCCGCCACGTCCGCGGAGGCGGCCGCCGCGTTCGCCCGCCTCATACACTCCTCGCTCAAGAGCAAGTGCGTATCACACACACACACACACACACACACACACACACACACACACACACACGTGACGTCGCAGGCCGTGAACTACGTGCGCAGCGCGCTGCTGCCCGCCGCCACGTCCGCGGAGGCGGCCGCCGCGTTCGCCCGCCTCATACACTCCTCGCTCAAGAGCAAGTGCGTATCACACACACACACACACACACACACACACGTGACGTCGCAGGCCGTGAACTACGTGCGCAGCGCGCTGCTGCCCGCCGCCACGTCCGCGGAGGCGGCCGCCGCGTTCGCCCGCCTCATACACTCCTCGCTCAAGAGCAAGTGCGTATCATACACACACACACACACACACACACACACACACACACACACGTGACGTCGCAGGCCGTGAACTACGTGCGCAGCGCGCTGCTGCCCGCCGCCACGTCCGCGGAGGCGGCCGCCGCGTTCGCCCGCCTCATACACTCCTCGCTCAAGAGCAAGTGCGTATCACACACACACACATACACACACACACACACACACACGTGACTTCGCAGGCCGTGAACTACGTGCGCAGCGCGCTGCTGCCCGCCGCCACGTCCGCGGAGGCGGCCGCCGCGTTCGCCCGCCTCATACACTCCTCGCTCAAGAGCAAGTGCGTATCACACACACACACACACACAGCGCGCTGCTGCCCGCCGCCACGTCCGCGGAGGCGGCCGCCGCGTTCGCCCGCCTCATACACTCCTCGCTCAAGAGCAAGTGCGTATCATACACACACACACACACACACACACACACACACACACACACGTGACGTCGCAGGCCGTGAACTACGTGCGCAGCGCGCTGCTGCCCGCCGCCACGTCCGCGGAGGCGGCCGCCGCGTTCGCCCGCCTCATACACTCCTCGCTCAAGAGCAAGTGCGTATCACACACACACACATACACACACACACACACACACGTGACTTCGCAGGCCGTGAACTACGTGCGCAGCGCGCTGCTGCCCGCCGCCACGTCCGCGGAGGCGGCCGCCGCGTTCGCCCGCCTCATACACTCCTCGCTCAAGAGCAAGTGCGTATCACACACACACACACACACACACACACACACACGTGACGTCGCAGGCCGTGAACTACGTGCGCAGCGCGCTGCTGCCCGCCGCCACGTCCGCGGAGGCGGCCGCCGCGTTCGCCCGCCTCATACATTCCTCGCTCAAGAGCAAGTGCGTATCACACACACACACACACACACACACACACACACACACACACACACACACACACACACACGTGACGTCGCAGGCCGTGAACTACATGCGCAGCGCGCTGCTGCCCGCCGCCACGTCCGCGGAGGCGGCCGCCGCGTTCGCCCGCCTCATACACTCCTCGCTCAAGAGCAAGTGCGTATCACACACACACACACACACACACACACACACACACACACACACACACACACACACGTGACGTCGCAGGCCGTGAACTACGTGCGCAGCGCGCTGCTGCCCGCCGCCACGTCCGCGGAGGCGGCCGCCGCGTTCGCCCGCCTCATACACTCCTCGCTCAAGAGCAAGTGCGTATCACACACACACACACACACATACACACACACACACGTGACGTCGCAGGCCGTGAACTACGTGCGCAGCGCGCTGCTGCCCGCCGCCACGTCCGCGGAGGCGGCCGCCGCGTTCGCCCGCCTCATACACTCCTCGCTCAAGAGCAAGTGCGTATCACACACACACACACACACACACACACACACACACACACACACACACACGTGACGTCGCAGGCCGTGAACTACGTGCGCAGCGCGCTGCTGCCCGCCGCCACGTCCGCGGAGGCGGCCGCCGCGTTCGCCCGCCTCATACACTCCTCGCTCAAGAGCAAGTGCGTATCATACACACACACACACACACAGCGCGCTGCTGCCCGCCGCCACGTCCGCGGAGGCGGCCGCCGCGTTCGCCCGCCTCATACACTCCTCGCTCAAGAGCAAGTGCGTATCATACACACACACACACACACAGCGCGCTGCTGCCCGCCGCCACGTCCGCGGAGGCGGCCGCCGCGTTCGCCCGCCTCATACACTCCTCGCTCAAGAGCAAGTGCGTATCATACACACACACACACACACAGCGCGCTGCTGCCCGCCGCCACGTCCGCGGAGGCGGCCGCCGCGTTCGCCCGCCTCATACACTCCTCGCTCAAGAGCAAGTGCGTATCATACACACACACACACACAGCGCGCTGCTGCCCGCCGCCACGTCCGCGGAGGCGGCCGCCGCGTTCGCCCGCCTCATACACTCCTCGCTCAAGAGCAAGTGCGTATCATACACACACACACACACACACACAGCGCGCTGCTGCCCGCCGCCACGTCCGCGGAGGCGGCCGCCGCGTTCGCCCGCCTCATACACTCCTCGCTCAAGAGCAAGTGCGTATCATACACACACACACACACACAGCGCGCTGCTGCCCGCCGCCACGTCCGCGGAGGCGGCCGCCGCGTTCGCCCGCCTCATACACTCCTCGCTCAAGAGCAAGTGCGTATCATACACACACACACACACAGCGCGCTGCTGCCCGCCGCCACGTCCGCGGAGGCGGCCGCCGCGTTCGCCCGCCTCATACACTCCTCGCTCAAGAGCAAGTGCGTATCATACACACACACACACACAGCGCGCTGCTGCCCGCCGCCACGTCCGCGGAGGCGGCCGCCGCGTTCGCCCGCCTCATACACTCCTCGCTCAAGAGCAAGTGCGTATCACACACACACACACACACAGCGCGCTGCTGCCCGCCGCCACGTCCGCGGAGGCGGCCGCCGCGTTCGCCCGCCTCATACACTCCTCGCTCAAGAGCAAGTGCGTATCATACACACACACACACACAGCGCGCTGCTGCCCGCCGCCACGTCCGCGGAGGCGGCCGCCGCGTTCGCCCGCCTCATACACTCCTCGCTCAAGAGCAAGTGCGTATCATACACACACACACACACAGCGCGCTGCTGCCCGCCGCCACGTCCGCGGAGGCGGCCGCCGCGTTCGCCCGCCTCATACACTCCTCGCTCAAGAGCAAGTGCGTATCATACACACACACACACACAGCGCGCTGCTGCCCGCCGCCACGTCCGCGGAGGCGGCCGCCGCGTTCGCCCGCCTCATACACTCCTCGCTCAAGAGCAAGTGCGTATCATACACACACACACACACACAGCGCGCTGCTGCCCGCCGCCACGTCCGCGGAGGCGGCCGCCGCGTTCGCCCGCCTCATACACTCCTCGCTCAAGAGCAAGTGCGTATCATACACACACACACACACACACAGCGCGCTGCTGCCCGCCGCCACGTCCGCGGAGGCGGCCGCCGCGTTCGCCCGCCTCATACACTCCTCGCTCAAGAGCAAGTGCGTATCATACACACACACACACACACAGCGCGCTGCTGCCCGCCGCCACGTCCGCGGAGGCGGCCGCCGCGTTCGCCCGCCTCATACACTCCTCGCTCAAGAGCAAGTGCGTATCATACACACACACACACACACAGCGCGCTGCTGCCCGCCGCCACGTCCGCGGAGGCGGCCGCCGCGTTCGCCCGCCTCATACACTCCTCGCTCAAGAGCAAGTGCGTATCACACACACACACACACACACACAGCGCGCTGCTGCCCGCCGCCACGTCCGCGGAGGCGGCCGCCGCGTTCGCCCGCCTCATACACTCCTCGCTCAAGAGCAAGTGCGTATCACTCGATTTCTACAACTGTACGTATGGAGCTTTCAAAGCTTATATGAAACTCACTACCATAGGGGTATTTTGACAGCTCCATACGTGCAATTGTAAAAATTTATATCACTACGGGTTATATCACTACATTGTATAAAGCAGTCGCTTTTCGCCTGTCTGTATGCGTGTACGTATAAATCTTTAAAACTACCCAATGGATTTTGATGCAGGCTTTTTAGTTGATAGAATAATTCAACTAATCGTTCTCCTTGCCTTATCCCGTTCTCTGTGGGGGTCAGCTACCTAACCTAAGGATTTTACGCTGAACTAAGTTTTTACTTACAGCGAGTGCCATTTGACCTCTGCAATTCGAAGGCTAACCTGGCCCGAATCCTAGGTTAAGTCACATTCAAATATCATCATGATTCCAATTTTATTTCAATGTGGGTTACATCACTATGTTTTTCCTTCACCGTAAGAGCAACATCGATTCTACGTATAGTCATTCGGGCCAGGTTATGGTTAACCTGGCCCGAATGACTAGAATCGATGCTTCTCGATAATCGATGATCTGTCTGCTTCTTCGGGTCGTTACCCGAATCCTAGTTTTTATTTTTTTTAATTGTGATTATAAAATGTCTGTCTCGGAATGGTGCCGAGACAAACTTTGTAAGTTTAAGGGCTCTAATAAAATGTATAATGTACTGTTTTTGTAATAAATTATTCATAATCATTGTAATACCGGCGATGTTAGCCGAGCCTAAATATCAGGAAAGAAAAACAATGATAATAATAATGTAACCTCAGTATCACAGAACATGGACCCCATCTCACTTGGCTACGGCTCGTAGGATGGGAAAAACCCTCTATATTATGGAGAAAATTAAAAACAAGCTTCAAAATTATATTAACAATATTTCCCATAAACATTGCAACTCACCAAAACCGTTTTTTTCCAGGTTCACGCCGATAAACTTCTTCCTGCACAACTTGGCTCAGTTGCGAGCGAGCGGCGACCAGACCACCACCTCTTCTGAACTGCTGTCCTTCATGCCCAGGACTTACACGTGAGTTACTTTATTATACTTGTATATATAGCTTGGCCAGAAAGAGTAAAAATTAACTAAAAATTTTTGTATGAAAATTTTTTGCCATAGTTAAGCGTTATCTGTCAGATTTGACAAATCGCGAAGACAGTGGCGCCCTCATTTTTTATCTGCTCTCTATGGTCAAGCTGTAATATTGTGTTTTATCATATATCTAATCTGAAAATTGATAATGAATAAAAATCTAACGTAATAAATTACCGTCTTGGTGAACTAGTATCACTACTAATAGTACTAGTAAAACCCTATTTTTAAAAAGATCTTTGGTATGAAAAACTGAAAGTATAACGTATTGCACTACTTTGGATGACTCGAATTCGTCTCGTCCTTCCAACATTACTCGACCATAAATTGTTCCATTTTTTACTACTGTAATGTACTATTTCTTCCACAGAATGGCGCAAGAAGGCCGCCTAATAAGCGTAGAATGCCTCGGCTACGAGAAGCGCTACGACCCGGAAAAGCACTACGTGTACGCGCTACGCATCTACCGCGCGGGGCAAGCTACGCCGGCGCTGCTCTACAGGTCCTACAAGCACTTCACCGAGCTCTACCAGAAGATCTGTCTGCACTTCCCCCTCGCTAAAGTACACAGGTCGGTCTATAAGCGTAGCAAGTGCTACGAGCGGTGCTACGCATCTACCGCGCGGGGCAAGCTACGCCGGCGCTGCTCTACAGGTCCTACAAGCACTTCACCGAGCTCTACCAGAAGATCTGTCTGCACTTCCCCCTCGCTAAAGTACACAGGTCGGTCTATAAGCGTAGCAAGTGCTACGAGCGGTGCTACGCATCTACCGCGCGGGGCAAGCTACGCCGGCGCTGCTCTACAGGTCCTACAAGCACTTCACCGAGCTCTACCAGAAGATCTGTCTGCACTTCCCCCTCGCTAAAGTACACAGGTCGGTCTATAAGCGTAGCAAGTGCTACGAGCGGTGCTACGCATCTACCGCGCGGGGCAAGCTACGCCGGCGCTGCTCTACAGGTCCTACAAGCACTTCACCGAGCTCTACCAGAAGATCTGTCTGCACTTCCCCCTCGCTAAAGTACACAGGTCGGTCTATAAGCGTAGCAAGTGCTACGAGCGGTGCTACGACGCATCTACCGCGCGGGGCAAGCTACGCCGGCGCTGCTCTACAGGTCCTACAAGCACTTCACCGAGCTCTACCAGAAGATCTGTCTGCACTTCCCCCTCGCTAAAGTACACAGGTCGGTTCATAATGCGTTGTAACAGTCAAGCAACTTTCAAAAGTCTGTTTTGACATACATACATACATAAATCACACCTTTATCCCTTACGCGCAGAGGGCGTTGACGGCCGTAAAAATACGATCGCTATCGCCACGCCTGACAAATATAGAGGGCCGTTTGAGATAATTTGTCTATCACTATAGTGACAGGTTGTTACCCTGTCGCCTAAAAGTTGTAATACACCTGAAATCCTCAAGTCCCTCAGTCGCCTCTTACGACACCCATGGGTAGGAATATGGGGTGATGCTATTCTAAGCCGGCATCACAAGGTTTTGACAGTTGTTAAAAGTATAATCTGTCCGAGCCGATTTCGGCTACAGCGACTGCTGGACAGGCTCAGCAGCTGGCGTCTCGTTGGTCCGCGCGGTCGTGTGCTCGCATGTGACTGAAGTAGCCAATTTAGGCCTTAAAGGTCTTTGAGAACTTACGTACTTGTACGAAGTGAGCACGCCGCCACTATAGTGATATGTTATAGCCGTTGGTGGTCTGGCTTTTAACTCAGTTTGTACTCGATTGTAAAGTTGATATTTAGCATGTCTTGCTCGTGTTAAAATAATTTAAGTGGAACTAGCTTCGCATTGTAGAATATTCTTATTTATGTAGGTACTTTTCGTGATTCATAGTGACAACATAAATTAACAAAACTATTTTGATGAACATAATTTAATAGATACAAAAATCCTATTTACAAAAAAAAACAATTAATATAAACTATACATAGAGCGATTTCCTGGGAGTAGTGGCGGGACCGTCGCCATCTTGCGGCTCCTGCAGACGTATGGCTACTTTGTTGGCGGCTCCCCCTATACAATGAAACCAAATAAAATTTCGGTCAGATAAATTACGATAATGAACTCGGGTCTCACTATCGATGGTAAGACCGGTGTCCTAACCACCAACTAAACTTAGAATTTCAATACGTACCCGCCGGCGATCGCGATACTTGCACCCTATGCGCAGCCACCATATCCCACGTGCTCGCTTCTGCCGGTGGCGCGTAACTCACGTTACCCGTACTATCATTCGCACCACTTTTACTTGACTCTGTAGCTGGGTTCTTTGCCCATGAAGCGCTTTCTGCCTCGTATGGAGGCGGACCGCTCGCTTTGCTAATGGAACTCTGTAGCGTATTAGATGCATACGGCAGTGGCGCGTTCGGACCTTGCGCTAAAGGATTGTTTCGAGGTTTTGGCGCTACGTTCTTTTTATTTTTACTTGCTTCTTTCTTCGCTTTAGCTGCTTCGGCTTTCTCTCTTTGTAATCTCAGCTTCTCTTGCTTAGCTCGCTCTTTCAATTCTGCTTTTTCTCTGTGTTTCCGTAACTTCTCTTCTTTAGCTCTCTGTTGCGCTTGTAACTTCTCTTGTTTCTTCTGTTCTGCTAGTTGTTTCTTATTCAAATTGATTTGTCCTTTATTTGCTTGGGGTGCTGTGTTATTTGTATTCCTTGAGTCAGTTGGTTGCCTGTTCTCTGCTCCTCTAGGGTCTGACGATACCGCTGGTGTACTTTTTCTTAAATCCGGCGGTAGTTTGTGTAGTTGTGACTGTTGCCTTAAATCTCCTGTGCTTTTCGAAGCCTGGATAACATCAGGTTTTGTTAGTTCCGGTTGAAGAGACGAAGGGAGTTTGACCATTGAAGGAGTTAAATTTTTAGGCGCCTCTGCATAACTTTCCGGACCTGAAAAAAAACAACATTTATAAGTTTACAACATGTTAGAGATAACACAAATATTTATTGATAATTACTGTTTTATCTTAGTCTTATCTTGTGAAATAATCGATCAAGTAGTCCAATCAATAATTTTACTAGTAAATTGCAGATAAATTTAATATTTTACTAATGGCTGCTACCAAAGTAGCTGCTGCATTTTCGAAATTATGATAAAACACAGTATAAAATAAAAAGACATTGTATTGTGCATAAAAAACATACTAAAGTTATGAAAACCAACAAGGTCGCTACAGTATGTTGTTATATATCAATGAAGTATCGCTAGATTCCTGACAGATCAAATGAGCTACTTTTTAAAACGATCTACAACATTATTTTGTATGAAGAACTAGAAGTATGATGTCACGCCGTTAGTATTTGGATGGCGTCAAAACACTTACTTTTATATTATTTTTATGTTTATTAATTCAAACTTTGAATATTTCGAAAAATAATGAATGAAGTCTGTAGTATTTTTGTAGTTTTAAATGCACGACTTTTATATTTTATTAATGACCCAGGAAACTAGCGAATTGTTTTGGTTCATTGACGGTTACGCTATTTTTGCATTACCGTTGCCATGTACTTCAGTATTCACTGTGAATAGTATAGTCGCTCCATCGTATTGTTCAGTTTCTATTTACCTATTTCTTTAATTTTTTTTCAATAAAAGTAATCAAAGCAATATTTCAATGGGTTACTTACGAATAAATTCTTCTCCAAAAGGTTTGTACGCGCCGGTAATAAACACTTCAGATGTGTTGTTTTCGGAGAAGTCACGTTTTAAATCATTCTTCGAAGACAGATTGAAGGAAAATCTAAACCCGTTGAACAAAGGCATCTTGTGTGGTTCTAGTTACTGAAATTAGAGGAAAAATGGATTGTTTGAATTCATTATTGCATCCATAAACTCAACAGACTTATGATCTTCGTAATTCGCAGTTTTGTAATTAGTGTTCAAGCATCAATTTCTTCAAACGTAGATAGCAGAGACTAGGTAAAACTAGCATGTTGGGAACTTCTTGCTGGTATACCGACTGGCATTCAAGCTTTTTTTATGATGGACTCAAGACAACGCCTGTCGGCTTGGCGGGGAGCTCGATCTCACCCTTATATAATTGATTGGTTGTTCAAACAACCAGGGCGAGGCTGGGCTTGGGAGTTGTTCTGGGAAGAACGGATCGGACTGAATCTACCCCTGAATTGCCAAAATGAGGGACATTCAAGCTTTTATTGTAGTAGTAGTAATATATTCAGCACGATAATTTTCATGGGGGTTTGTACACTTTATGCCATGTTATGCCGGCTTAGAATCACTCTATTTCTTTCCTGTGGATGTCGTAAAAGCCGACTAAGGGACTCGAATGTGTATGGCAATTTTAGGCGATAGGCTGACAAGCTGTCACTATAGTGATACACGACCTAATCTTAAACGACCCTCAAACATTTGTCAGACGTGGCGATCACGACCGAAATATTACTATCGTTAACGCTCTGCCTACCCCGCCAGGGATTAGGGCGTGATTTGTGTGTGTTGTACTCATTATTACTACAATTTCACCTCGGGACCACCTGCAAAAACAGCTGTTCTAAACAGCCTTGTCAAGTTGTCATAGACAATATTTCACATTCTATCTAGACCAGTTAGTGCCCAATGCATTTATGAATTAAATTAATTTTTTATCGCTCCCTTTTCGTTCATAAAATATAATTATACTTACTGCGTCTCCTTATACTCTGCTATCATCTTATCACTATAAAATGAAATCCATTTGCTTTAGTAAATAATGTTCGTAACATGTCAACAGCAGTGGTTAAACTATTACTGAAATCAATACAATACATACACACACTCGAGGTCGCCATTTTGGCTTAGCAATCTTATCTTGTTCGAAATTATGTTAACTTATCTATTTTATCCATCCTGTTGATTAGTCTTGAATTATCTAAAATTATGACACTGTGTGAATGTGTAACATTTTCCTATGAATGAAATTTATTTGCAGTAAAAATCTGAAACACCTTATAAGCACTGGCAAATATCTACGAAAAAAAAATTGTGATCAAAGGGCTTTTCCATGTATTCTTAAATTAAAATATGTACGAAATGATGAAAAATTTGAATCATACAATTTTGAAAAATACAATTGACACGTGCTCTATCAGGAGATAATATTACCAGTCGGTTACTCATACTTATCGAAACTCAGTTGAATGGTTTAGGAATGCTGATGACTAAGAAACTGTGTAATAAAATTTATAGTACTTGAAGATAAGTTAGCATACCTGATAAGATTAAAACTGAAAGGAAACATGTCTATTTATGTTTGAAAATTAAATAATAAATAAATTATAACGGAAAGGCCTGTAGATCTTGATGTGACCACGGGTCCTCCATATGTCCTTACAAACAAAACAGTAAATTATCCAATTGAGTTAGATCCAACATTGGTGGAGTAATCTTGTAAATCATACAGTCTACTACTTTCATGTATTCCATACATGATGTAAGCTATCAGCTGCCTCAGCTGCGCTTCGGGCCTCAAACTACAACCTCGTTATAAGTTACATGCTGTGTGGTCGGCCTAGCCAGCCCCGAGGCAGTGCCTTTATTTTATTTTTTATTCTTTATCCCACTCGTCTAGTTTTCTACTAGGTTTCTACTAGGAACATTGTTATAAAAAGGAGAAAATTGTCTGTCAATTTTCTATTTTTTACAATGACTAATTTATTTATACAGTGACAGCATTTTATTGTAAATTCCTGACTTTCGAAAAGCATTCGTTGTGAATCTACTTGGAAATAAACGATTGAAATTTGAATTAAAATTGAAACCTGAACAATCGGTTCTTTTCTTACCGCGTAGCGCGTGTCCAATGTACTATTTATACATACATACATATATCACGCCTTTATCCCTTACGGGGTTGGCAGAGCGCTAACGGCCGCAAAAATACGGTCGATGTCGCCACGTCTGACAAATATAGAGAGGCGTGAGATAATTTTGTGTATCACTATAGTGACAGGTTGTCAGCCTGTCGCCTAAAAGTTGTAATACACCTGAAACCCTCAAGTCCCACTGTCGCCTCTTACGACACCCACGGGTAGGAAATGGAGTGATGCTATTCTAAGCCGGCATCACACGGCAGACTATACTATACTATTTATATACTCTTTATTAACGATCGTATTTTCCTTCCAGCCTCCCATCCGGCCTGCACGTGGGCCGGTCGAACACGCGGATTGTAGCCGAGCGGCGTTTCGGCGACGTCCAGGCCTTCCTGACGTCACTCTTCAATCTGGCTGACGAGATCGCGCACTCGGACCTGGTGTACACCTTCTTCCATCCGCTGCTGAGGGACCAGCAGGACGTGGAGCCGCAGCGGATGAAGCATAGAGGTAGTTCTAAAATAGTTTTTTTTTTTAAGTTGTGGCGTAACATCTCATGGGAGACGTATTTTGCCAATGTCAAAGTAGTGAAGTCGTCGGTAAGATTACTCAAAGTAAAGCAAAGTTTGTGGCATTACGTCGAGGGAGAGAGACAATAGTTTTAAGCGTACTTGGCTCGTATTTTATGAATGACCCAGCCATCTAGCGAATCATGTGTTTGTGTGTTGCAGAGAGCGCGGAAGTGGAGAGCAGCGGTTCCGGCTCGCTGAAGCTGTCCGTGCAGTACTGCAGCGGCGTGCTCTCAGTGCTGATCCTACACGCGCAGTCGCTCGCGCTCACGCCGCAGGGCCTGCCGCCCAACCCTTACGTGAAGGTGCGTCCCCACCAGCGCTAGTGGCTCGCTGAAGCTGTCCGTGCAGTACTGCAGCGGCGTGCTCTCAGTGCTGATCCTACACGCGCAGTCGCTCGCGCTCACGCCGCAGGGCCTGCCGCCCAACCCTTACGTGAAGGTGCGTCCCCACCAGCGCTAGTGGCTCGCTGAAGCTGTCCGTGCAGTACTGCAGCGGCGTGCTCTCAGTGCTGATCCTACAAGCGCAGTCGCTCGCGCTCACGCCGCAGGGCCTGCCGCCCAACCCTTACGTGAAGGTGCGTCCCCACCAGCGCTAGTGGCTCGCTGAAGCTGTCCGTGCAGTACTGCAGCGGCGTGCTCTCAGTGCTGATCCTACACGCGCAGTCGCTCGCGCTCACGCCGCAGGGCCTGCCGCCCAACCCTTACGTGAAGGTGCGTCCCCACCAGCGCTAGTGGCTCGCTGAAGCTGTCCGTGCAGTACTGCAGCGGCGTGCTCTCAGTGCTGATCCTACACGCGCAGTCGCTCGCGCTCACGCCGCAGGGCCTGCCGCCCAACCCTTACGTGAAGGTGCGTCCCCACCAGCGCTAGTGGCTCGCTGAAGCTGTCCGTGCAGTACTGCAGCGGCGTGCTCTCAGTGCTGATCCTACACGCGCAGTCGCTCGCGCTCACGCCGCAGGGCCTGCCGCCCAACCCTTACGTGAAGGTGCGTCCCCACCAGCGCTAGTGGCTCGCTGAAGCTGTCCGTGCAGTACTGCAGCGGCGTGCTCTCAGTGCTGATCCTACACGCGCAGTCGCTCGCGCTCACGCCGCAGGGCCTGCCGCCCAACCCTTACGTGAAGGTGCGTCCCCACCAGCGCTAGTGGCTCGCTGAAGCTGTCCGTGCAGTACTGCAGCGGCGTGCTCTCAGTGCTGATCCTACAAGCGCAGTCGCTCGCGCTCACGCCGCAGGGCCTGCCGCCCAACCCTTACGTGAAGGTGCGTCCCCACCAGCGCTAGTGGCTCGCTGAAGCTGTCCGTGCAGTACTGCAGCGGCGTGCTCTCAGTGCTGATCCTACACGCGCAGTCGCTCGCGCCCACGCCGCAGGGCCTGCCGCCCAACCCTTACGTGAAGGTGCGTCCCCACCAGCGCTAGTGGCTCGCTGAAGCTGTCCGTGCAGTACTGCAGCGGCGTGCTCTCAGTGCTGATCCTACACGCGCAGTCGCTCGCGCCCACGCCGCAGGGCCTGCCGCCCAACCCTTACGTGAAGGTGCGTCCCCACCAGCGCTAGTGGCTCGCTGAAGCTGTCCGTGCAGTACTGCAGCGGCGTGCTCTCAGTGCTGATCCTACACGCGCAGTCGCTCGCGCCCACGCCGCAGGGCCTGCCGCCCAACCCTTACGTGAAGGTGTGTCCCCACCAGCGCTAGTGGCTCGCTGAAGCTGTCCGTGCAGTACTGCAGCGGCGTGCTCTCAGTGCTGATCCTACACGCGCAGTCGCTCGCGCCCACGCCGCAGGGCCTGCCGCCCAACCCTTACGTGAAGGTGCGTCCCCACCAGCGCTAGTGGCTCGCTGAAGCTGTCCGTGCAGTACTGCAGCGGCGTGCTCTCAGTGCTGATCCTACACGCGCAGTCGCTCGCGCCCACGCCGCAGGGCCTGCCGCCCAACCCTTACGTGAAGGTGTGTCCCCACCAGCGCTAGTGGCTCGCTGAAGCTGTCCGTGCAGTACTGCAGCGGCGTGCTCTCAGTGCTGATCCTACACGCGCAGTCGCTCGCGCCCACGCCGCAGGGCCTGCCGCCCAACCCTTACGTGAAGGTGTGTCCCCACCAGCGCTAGTGGCTCGCTGAAGCTGTCCGTGCAGTACTGCAGCGGCGTGCTCTCAGTGCTGATCCTACACGCGCAGTCGCTCGCGCCCACGCCGCAGGGCCTGCCGCCCAACCCTTACGTGAAGGTGTGTCCCCACCAGCGCTAGTGGCTCGCTGAAGCTGTCCGTGCAGTACTGCAGCGGCGTGCTCTCAGTGCTGATCCTACACGCGCAGTCGCTCGCGCCCACGCCGCAGGGCCTGCCGCCCAACCCTTACGTGAAGGTGTGTCCCCACCAGCGCTAGTGGCTCGCTGAAGCTGTCCGTGCAGTACTGCAGCGGCGTGCTCTCAGTGCTGATCCTACACGCGCAGTCGCTCGCGCCCACGCCGCAGGGCCTGCCGCCCAACCCTTACGTGAAGGTGTGTCCCCACCAGCGCTAGTGGCTCGCTGAAGCTGTCCGTGCAGTACTGCAGCGGCGTGCTCTCAGTGCTGATCCTACACGCGCAGTCGCTCGCGCCCACGCCGCAGGGCCTGCCGCCCAACCCTTACGTGAAGGTGCGTCCCCACCAGCGCTAGTGGCTCGCTGAAGCTGTCCGTGCAGTACTGCAGCGGCGTGCTCTCAGTGCTGATCCTACACGCGCAGTCGCTCGCGCCCACGCCGCAGGGCCTGCCGCCCAACCCTTACGTGAAGGTGTGTCCCCACCAGCGCTAGTGGCTCGCTGAAGCTGTCCGTGCAGTACTGCAGCGGCGTGCTCTCAGTGCTGATCCTACACGCGCAGTCGCTCGCGCCCACGCCGCAGGGCCTGCCGCCCAACCCTTACGTGAAGGTGTGTCCCCACCAGCGCTAGTGGCTCGCTGAAGCTGTCCGTGCAGTACTGCAGCGGCGTGCTCTCAGTGCTGATCCTACACGCGCAGTCGCTCGCGCCCACGCCGCAGGGCCTGCCGCCCAACCCTTACGTGAAGGTGTGTCCCCACCAGCGCTAGTGGCTCGCTGAAGCTGTCCGTGCAGTACTGCAGCGGCGTGCTCTCAGTGCTGATCCTACACGCGCAGTCGCTCGCGCCCACGCCGCAGGGCCTGCCGCCCAACCCTTACGTGAAGGTGCGTCCCCACCAGCGCTAGTGGCTCGCTGAAGCTGTCCGTGCAGTACTGCAGCGGCGTGCTCTCAGTGCTGATCCTACACGCGCAGTCGCTCGCGCCCACGCCGCAGGGCCTGCCGCCCAACCCTTACGTGAAGGTGCGTCCCCACCAGCGCTAGTGGCTCGCTGAAGCTGTCCGTGCAGTACTGCAGCGGCGTGCTCTCAGTGCTGATCCTACACGCGCAGTCGCTCGCGCCCACGCCGCAGGGCCTGCCGCCCAACCCTTACGTGAAGGTGCGTCCCCACCAGCGCTAGTGGCTCGCTGAAGCTGTCCGTGCAGTACTGCAGCGGCGTGCTCTCAGTGCTGATCCTACACGCGCAGTCGCTCGCGCCCACGCCGCAGGGCCTGCCGCCCAACCCTTACGTGAAGGTGCGTCCCCACCAGCGCTAGTGGCTCGCTGAAGCTGTCCGTGCAGTACTGCAGCGGCGTGCTCTCAGTGCTGATCCTACACGCGCAGTCGCTCGCGCCCACGCCGCAGGGCCTGCCGCCCAACCCTTACGTGAAGGTGCGTCCCCACCAGCGCTAGTGGCTCGCTGAAGCTGTCCGTGCAGTACTGCAGCGGCGTGCTCTCAGTGCTGATCCTACACGCGCAGTCGCTCGCGCCCACGCCGCAGGGCCTGCCGCCCAACCCTTACGTGAAGGTGCGTCCCCACCAGCGCTAGTGGCTCGCTGAAGCTGTCCGTGCAGTACTGCAGCGGCGTGCTCTCAGTGCTGATCCTACACGCGCAGTCGCTCGCGCCCACGCCGCAGGGCCTGCCGCCCAACCCTTACGTGAAGGTAGTTCCAGCAGCAGCCCTAGAGGAATACGTGTCCATTTTGCATTCACAGATAACTCTACTGCTCATTCCCTAGATGAATTTATCCCTTAGTAGCTTTCTACGACAGACCCATGGGTAGCATTGTGGTGATGCTATTCTAAGCCTACATCACATGCTATCCCTGCCACCCAACCCGAAATGTGCGATAGGGACAGGTAGCAGGCTTCCTAAGAAATCGCGTCGAAAGCAGAGTCAAATCGACTTACGGGCGTTAACGTTTTCCTACCTCTAAATTTCAATCAAATTCTGTGATTTTGGTCTTGATCGCTTACGTATAAACTGAACTAGGTTTATAAGTTTCGTTTTTGACCTTAGTACAGTTTTGTAAGTAACTTCAGTCAAACATAAAGATTTTTCAGTATCAAGAAAGTGTACTTTTGTGCCTCATTATATCTGATACAATATATTGCATAAATATAAAAACGTATAAACCTAGTTTTTGTGAATTTAAATAAAACACATTAAAATTAAAGCAATTGATTACCGGTAAGTGTGAAAAAAAAAAACGTTAACGCGTTTTGTATCAAAATTTCAAGCAACACGATCCTCTTAATTGCTAACTATTCGTAATTGTTTCCCTTCAGGTGTACTTAGTTCCGGACCCGACCAAAGAAACGAAGCGCAAGACTCGAGTTCTGAAGCGCAACTCGCATCCCTCCTTCATGGAGATGTTGGAATACCGGCTGCCAATCGACGTAGTGAAGAATCGCAGCCTACAAGCCACGGTGTGGAACTACGACTCGTTACAGGTAACACAACATACAGGGTGTAATAATATTACAGCGTATTAATAATAATATCCGAACTCTAGGGTTTACTGTGTTCTAAAACACTAAACAGGAGCCCTGAAAGAAGGCTGAAACGCAAGATTTTTGGCCTAAATCACAAGACTCGAGCAGAAACACAAGACTCTGATTTACAAAAGGCAAATGTCGCGTTTGAAATGTAACTTGGTCTGAAACATACTGTTAAAGATAAAAACTACTAGCCCTCTTACTACAAAAATCATGTTGCAGAAAATAAACCATAGAATCTAGAAGTTTGAAATGGCTGCAGCTGGCCAATCACAGGCGGCCATCGTCTTGTCTATGGCTTTGTACAGTTCTGTCAGGGCTCGTCGGCGGCGTTTTACCGCGCTTTTCGGTTGCCGTGAAAAGATTTTATTTTATGAAAAGAGAGTATTTTATGTGGAAAAACTTAAAGATTTTTATTTTATTTTATAATACTCATCCATACTATTATTGTTCACAGGAGAACCAATTCTTAGGCGGCGTAGTGATCCCTCTTAGCTCTTTGAATCTGAGGCAAGAAACTGTTGCGTGGTACCCGCTAGAGTATATACCGCGGTAGCTGCTGGCCGCACGCTCCGCCATGTGGACAACCGACGTCACGTGAACGTCACGTCACGTCACGTCACGCCACGTCACGTTACGTTACGTTACGTCACGTTACGCCACGCCACGTCACGCCACGCCACGTCAACGTGAGTCAACGTCACGTGAGTTTCCATTTGGAGGAGCGAGTGTAGTGAGCAATGAGTTTAATCGTCTTTGTTGAAGTGAATATTTTGCTGCATAGTTCGGCTGTAAGCAAACGTTTCTTATCGCGTCAAATAACGTTCACATTACGTGAGTATCAGTGTGTTTAATGAATACAATTTAATTTCTTGTTTAGTGGCGTGTTTAATGACTAATATCATTGTTTAAGTTTGTATTCTAAATGATTAATAATCACACTGACTCACAATAAGACGGGATTCTTACCGTACCTATAAAAATAAAGTTTTTTTATTTATTTATTTGTATTTGGAAGATTTACAGACAAATTTCTACTGTAAAACAATAAGGATAGAATATTACAATGCTATTAACAAATCTCCGCAGATAGAAAAACTTACAGACGGACGGCTCATTGTCTCAAGTCCCCATCTATCCATCCGAAAAACATCAGTTGTTCCGTGATCATGGCTTATGTAATTAGGTTAAAATATCGGACAATTCCTCAAAATTGTATCGCGGTAAGTATCCCGTCTTAAATTATTGTCAGTATGTGTTACCGCGATGTTTGAAACAGTTGATAAATAAATCGTCCTAGGAAAGATGTTAATAATATTATGTATTTTTCACGTCACGTTAATAACATGATTGTTTAAATTTTGAGGTGCTGCGTGGAACGTTAATTTCAATCTTTTTCAACTTTCAATAATGTATTTATTCATCTGCATAAAAATATTTGTAACGTGATCCTTTTGTTACTCAAAGTTAAAACTCGCAAAAATTTTCTAACTATAGGTATCATGCAAAGCAATGCAAGAGTTATCTTAATCCTAAACAAAATAACTAAACTAAACATTTACTAGCTTGCCCTCTCTTACCCGTTACTTAGACACTAGGTTTCATTGGGTCGTTGGACGGCTCATTGTCCCACACTAAAAGAGAGAGAGAGTAAACCCGTCACTTGTAACAAAGAATAGTAACTTATAACATTTGCTCTTGTAGTAAGTATCTTAACCCTGAAACAAGCGTGTTCATTGATTTTGAAATCTGATGCTGGTAAAATAGATTCAATTAGTGTTGTGAAGGGTTAAAAGGGGCTTTGAAATAAACCTGTACCTAAGTCCTATGATTTTGGTTGGCATTTATTTTTGATTTTCGTTATTATGCGTATCGCCTTTGAGCGTGAAGATAGTATTTTTAAAAAGTTTTGATATCTAATAACATGATATTATAATTCTGCAATTTTTATAAAAAACATTATTTTTCAATTTAAAAAATGTCTTAATCAGTTGGTAACATATGAAATTCTCTTTCTCAAATATTGGCTATTGTCTACGATATTTTATTTATAGTTATATATTTCGTTCAAATAATATCGTTCTTATTTAATAATGTTAAATACATACATACATAAATCACGCCTTTATCCGATGCGGGGTAGGCATGTTAATAATAGTGAAGAATAACTCGTTACTCTGTTGCAATTGTATCTATTACGTCCTATATTAATTCGATGACGTGCCAAACCACCAACAATGCATTTTCTATAAATTTACTTAGCTACATATCACTTTATATATCAACTATATATTTACCATCATAAATAGTATTATACACCTGTGACGTCATATGTATATATTTCTGACTAAAATCATCATGTTTTATCTCTGTTACTCTCAAGCAAATATGTATTTCTGTCCTGCTTTTAAATGACGTCACAAGGGTATTCAAAGATTCCAATGATTACTTACTCAAATCGGCTCACGTTTTTGAACAACATTCCAAAATTAAATATATTTTTGTATTACTTTTTGAGCTTATGTACCGTGGTGCTTTTTAGGTCTGTTAGTGAAACTATATTTTCAATATATTATACATTTTAGGCATGCACACATTTAATGTCGATAAATTTAATATCGATTTTTTATTTTATGTATGAGTGTTTTCTCCGATATTTTCTGAGATCTGAATGTTTTTTTCTGCTTTTATTGTATGCTGCTACAAATAATATTCTTGTAGTTTAATTTTTTTGTCATCGTAAGTATATGCTATCTGTGTTATTGAATAAATTAATGAAAATAGTATTAATTACCTTTGCATAAACCTAAATCATTTTAGATTAGTTATTTATTGGTGTAACAATAACAATGAAATTATGTATTTTTATTACAATGTATTGGCCGAAGTATCGCGTTAAAATAATTGCTGTTTATTTGTGATCAAATCGTGTAGTTAATATCTTGGTAATGTAGGGTAGGATAGTTGGAAAGTTTTCGAAGGCTTCCATTTTAGGGGTGTGTATAATGTGCAACAAATATTGTTTAGATAAAAATGTACTCAGCGAGCAAGTGGCACATTTTTTTCGAATGATCCTGAAAAAGTTCAATTAAAAGCATTTCCGAAATCATGGGTGGCCGTGATTGTCTTCCATAAAGTACCGCCGCTCGAGTAGGCCATATTTGGCAGCTGTCAAAATCATGCTAATGCTACGACACAATGTCTATTTTTCTTTGTTGACAAGTCCTTTAGTACGGATTTGACATCTGTCAAATATGGCCTGTTCGAGCGGCGGCGGTATTATGAGTGCATCACGCAATCGGCGACCGCCATGCATTGGCGATGAACGGCGGCCATATTTCCCTCACTCTCGCAATGCACATTATTATTCGGTCAATAGTTGTTGCGCATAAGGCTCACCCCATTTTAGCTCAAATATCAGGGACTGTCCCTCTAAGAGCTTCTAACCGACTGAAGTTTTAGACACTGTACATACATTAGATAGTTTTTGTACGAAGTAGCGTTTCGAAACATTTTTGGCCTAATAAAACATAATAATTAGTCGTTGTCTATTGCATATTGTAATGAAATCATGAATAAAATCGCTATAACATTATTAAGTAGTTTTATTTCATGTCAGAGTACCATATCTTTGTCTGGTGCTGTTTTTAGTAAGTAGTTGTTGACACCATACTCTCTTTTACCGATCCCGTCGTGGTAGTATGGAGGTAGTTCTGTGGTCGGCAAGTAGTACACTCCTGGTCTGCTGAAGTTAGTTTTAGGTCCTAAAAGGTTTGTGGTCAGGTCCCCTTGGTAACACTGGCCGTGCCTGGCCTGTAAAAAAAAAGGGACAATAAATTATAATGTTAGAACCCTGATAAAGAAACGATCTGTAAATGGCGGGCGATTGTCGTTCTTTCTCTCTCCCACTGAGGCTCTTACATATAACAGGCGTTCATGCTTTCTCCCTCACACTTAGGTAACCGCCGCCATTTATAGATCGTTTATATGTCACAGACTCAGTGGGACAGAGAAAAAAAGAGAAAAGAAAGAGAAGTACAATTACTTATTCGCACCAAACGAACCGAATTCTAAATTATTATGTGTAATCCTATGAAACCTCGCACATTTGCCGAATTCGATGCGGTCGGGAAAATGTGCGAGGTTTCAAAGGCATTCATATGAAGATTCGGTTCATTCGATGCGGATAAGTGCGTTCACCTTTACAGATCCTTCCTTTAAAAAATCTTGTTATACCTGAGCAACAGAATCGCAGCGAACGGCTTTAAACTTGTCCGGATTGTCGACCGCAAGCATCCAATATGGCGCTGCCCGCACGTGGCTGCAGACCACGAAGCACGGCAGGATGAAACTACCGGCCATCGACGGCTGGAACTCTCCTACGGGACAGAAATGTCGAGTTTCAAATGTAAGTTCGTCATACTGAAAGTCGAAACCTTAATTGAGTATTTAGCGAAATCTAGTTGGAAATATCATTCTCCTTGCTTTATACAGGATGTAAGAGACGGTGTAACAAAAACTTTGTAGGCGTCATCAGACCATGAACCGGAACAACTTTTTGTATGGGGGCTATGTTTGGCAACGAAAAAAAATTTTCATGTTTCCATACAAAGTCAGTCAGCTGATTAGGAATTTTGTATGGAACGTCAAAAAAGTTTTTTTGTTTCCCAACATAGTCTCCATTGAAAAAGCTGTGCAGTTTCATGGCCTGAGCACCCCTGCAAAGTTTTCGTTACACCGTCCCTTACACGCTGTATATACAGTTTTAGACGAAAGGCTGACAAGATCTCACTATGGTGGTACACAATCACCTAAAAAGGCCCTCAAATTGTCAGATGTGACCATTGCGACCGTACATTCCCGGCTGTTAGCGCTCTGCCCACCCCGCAAGGGATAAAGGCGTGAAATGTGTATGTATGTATGTGTATCTCTATGAATTTATAACTATTTAAGTATGTATAAATCGTGTGCCGCCAAGCATTAAATATAATAAGTAGCAGTAAATTGTAATATTACGAATACAAAACGCTTATTATAACTTTGCTGCTTAGAGCATTCACCCTATGGAGGTAGTATGAAGGTGTAAAAATATTAGCTGCAAATATATTTGTCGAAATATGACAAAAAATTGGGACCTCCCATGCAAATTAACTTGGTTGGACGGTAGTTTTGTATGCGAGGAGGTCCAAATTTTTTTTTCATTTTTAGACCTATGTTCCTTGGGGAAAGTTGTTCAGTTTCATGGGCTTGTTCAAAATTTCTGCAGTTGATTTATTTGCACCCTGTATGAGAAGTCCAAATTTTTTTTATATTTCGACCTATATGTTACTTGGGGAAAGTAGTTCATTTTAATGGGCTGATTCACACCTAAAAATATTTGCAGCGAACAAATTTTTCTGCCACTTTTTGCGAGATTGCCTCCCCGGCACACGTACAGCACACAACGATAATTTTACAACTTGACATTGACAACCACATACAAAAAGGTAAATGTCAGTTTCATATAACGCGCTGGGCGAATGGGCAGTGAATTCTGGCAGAGGGGTAAGCCTGGCTTTGCCATCTCCTTAGGATCTTCTTCTTCGTCGTGTCAAAGGATCGTCTTATATTTTCGATTGCCAGTATTTGGCGACCGCAACGGCATCTCCTTACGGTGAATGCTCTTAGTTGAATTGAGTGGTATTAAAATGTGAGAGCTAGTTATGTAACGATTAGAGAGTGCTAGTTGCAGCTGTTTTATGGCAAAAGAAATTAAATTAATCATACTTTTTCTTTATTATTATCATTGCGTAGCGCAATCTACTGCTGGACATCGTTAGACCTGACCAGGCTCAGATTTAGCGGACATTGATGCTTATCTTGCAATTTTAGTCGACAAACCGACAACCTGTCGCTATAGTGATACACGACTTATCTAAAACGACGCTCAAACATGTGTGTGTGTGTGTGTGTGTGTGTGTGTGTGTGTGTGTGTGTGTGCGTGTGTGTGTGTGAGTGTGTGTGAGTGAGTGTGTGTGTGTGTGTGTGTGTGTGTGTGTGTGTGTGTGTGCGCGTGTGTGTGTGTGTGAGTGTGTGGGTGCGTGCGTGCGTGCGTGCGTGCGTGCGTGTCGTATCATAGCTTACAGGCTATTTCCTACAACCTTACCTAACCGATGGGCAAGAAAGGTTCTCGAATGGCGGCCACGGGTCGGAAGACGTAGTGTTGGATGGCCTCCCACAAAGTGAACAGATGATCAGGTGCAGATCGCTGGTCGCCAGCGGATGCAAGTTGCGCAGGATCGTTCACTCTGGAAATCTTTGGGGGAGACCATGTTCAGCAGTAGACTCGGCTGAAATGATGATGATGATGATGATGAACTTTACCTCCATTGGCATAGAAGTCGACTTGGGCCACAGCATCAGCGATGCCGAACCCGTCGATGTTGGTATGCAGTGCAT
The DNA here is from genome assembly GCA_029255805.1 of Keiferia lycopersicella. Taxonomy (NCBI): domain Eukaryota; kingdom Metazoa; phylum Arthropoda; class Insecta; order Lepidoptera; family Gelechiidae; genus Keiferia; species Keiferia lycopersicella. Next base: position 4,047,576 of record JARACZ010000018.1, read on the forward strand.
CTGTCTTCTCGGCCGCATCAGGGTGGAACCGCTGGGAGGGGGGCAGGTTGCGGAAACAGGGTCCTGCTGGGTCCAGCCCTGGAAAAAAACTAGCGGGTAAGACATTCATACATATATCAAGCCTTTATCCCTTACGGGTTAGGCAGAGCGTTAACAGCCGTAAAAGTACGGTCGCTATCGCCACGTCTGACAAATACAGGATGACTGGTAAATTGATGCATACCTTTCAAGGGATGAACCAGCCCATGAAACTGAACAACTTTCCCCATGGAACATAGGTCGAGAAATGAAAAAAAAATTTTGCCCACCCATACAAAATTACCGACCGACTAAGTCAATTTGTATGGGAGGACCAAAATTTTTTTACATATTTCGACCTATGTTCCATGGAGAAAGTTGTTCAGTTTCATGAGCTGGTTCATCCCTTGAAAGAAATGCATCAATTTACCGGTCACCCTGTATAGAGGGCCGTTTGAGATAATTTGTGTATCACTATAGTGACAGACTGTCAGCCTGTCGCCTAAAAGTTGTAATACACCTGAAACCCTGAAGTCCCTCAGTCGCCTCTTGACGCCCACAGGTAGGAAAGATCCAATAGAATAGAAAAGAATTTTAGATCACTTGTAGAAGCATTGTAGACAAGTTACATCGCGACGCGAGACAAGTGACAAGTTACAAGCGACAGCGAAAGAGACATTTTTCAATGAGTTGACATTTTGCGAAACGTACCTTATACATTATGCGCATTATGCTATCAAGACGAGCATTAAAAGATCGAGAAATTGACAAGCCATCCGGTGCGTCGATAATTCAGTGGTAGAACAGTGACCCCACGCGGCCCGGGTTCGATTTCCGTTCGATTTGATTTCTTATTTTCATTTATGAGAATAATATAGTACTATGAGTGCGATAAATCCCAATAAATATATTGTACGTCTGATCCACACAACCTTTTACAGCGATCTGACAGATAAATAAATACCGATTACAGTATTTAAAGTTTATCGATTTCCCCTTCATGTATATTTCATGTTTTGAATCAATAACGCACATTCGTAAATCGATACAGCTATTTATCTTATTATTAACATCATATTCTTCATACATACACGCATACTATGTGTTTACTTATTATTCATCTTCATTATCATTGGACCTTCGCTTCGCTTAATCATAATCATTTCTTATTAGAGATAAGCATTGCCTGTTGTGTCTGTATTCTTTATGTGTTTGACTCTTTACTGTTCTGTGTACAATAAATCGTAAATCTTTTCTCTTTTCGTGTGGGACACCAAGTCGTACAACGACCCGATGAATCCTAGTGTCAGAATTTTTCAACCGCCTTCTACAACTAGCAGGCTTCTGACATGGTTGTGTAACGACCGCCATCTAAGTAATCATACTAATCATAGATAGCAACTGGGATCTTCGGCTTAACGTGCCATCCGAAAAACGGAACCATCTTTCTTACGGACAATCGGGTGGATCAGCCCGCAGTGTCCTAACCAGACTGATTAACCTATGTTCTAACCAACTTAGGTACCTACTTATTTCATCTCGCTTTAAACGATTAGGTACATTCCATATAGTTGGCTGCACGCTGCCTAATTTAGTAAGACTTAAAACTTTAACAGGATCAAAATACCTTCTTCATACAGCTGTACCATAACTGGAACGTACTCTACTTTACGCACTTCAAGCACCATAAAACAAGGCTATGTAAGTTGCCATAACGGTAGTGGTTCCGTTTCGGTCTCGTACCATGTTACTCTCGCTTTCGTTCTGACCCCATCTGGTTCGATGGCGTGAGTCATCGTGAGCTGCCAATCTTGTAAGTCGACGACCTATTCAGCCGCCAGCACAGTTTTGTGATCCAGTTATCTCAATAGCTTGAGTACAGGGTATTCAATTGTGAGCTGCTTTACATTCAAAATGTTACTACATAAACTTAGCTTTTGGTCTTGTTTAAATGTAGGTAGTAATAGGTTTTATTTTAAACTCGAGCTCATGGGCTGATGATTACGATATCCGAGGAAAAGCAAATTTTGCGGTCTCAAGGAAAGCAAAATAATAACCAGGGAAGACAAACTTTTCGAACTTGATCGCAGCTAATGAATAAACTCGCGTGGCACAGCAAAGCAAATAATTTGCGATCCTGATTCCTGATTTAAGCTAACTGAGTGGTACTTGCTAAGTAGGTAGTAAGTAGTGCAACAACAGACACAGGATAAAAGTAAAAAGAAAAAGGACACAACAGGCACTGCCTATTTCTAGAAAGAAATATCTTACAGGCGGCCTACTAAAGGTGACAGCTGACAGGCTGATATGACGTTCACATGGGATGGTTTAAATGACCAGAAATGCAAAGCAATTACCAGTCAGTCTAGCTGGTTTTCACCCAGTCAGCTGCGTATACTTGACAGCCGCGAAGGAGGCGATATGGGCGCCAAGACTGCCGCCCACCAGCTCGATCTGGCTCGGAGACAGTCCTTTCGTCAGGGTCAGCTCAGCCAAGAAGGTGCCCAGGACTTCGCCCAGCGGCTTGGTGAGACGGGCTGCGCTGGAAAGACAAACCGGTCAGAAATTATTAATCGTAATTTATTATAGGCTCTCGATATTTGTCAGACATGGCGATAGCGGCTGTATTTTTATGGCCATTAACGCTCTACCTACCCCGCAAGTGATAAAGCCGTGATATATGTATGTATGTCTGTAATTTATTATGTACCGTGTGATGCCGGCTTAGAATAGCATCACCCCATTTCTTTTCCCTGGGTGTCGTAGAAACCGACTAAGGTGCTCGAGGGTTGCATGTGTATTGGAATTTTAGGCGACGCGCTGACAACTTGTCACTATAGTGATGCACGACTTATCTGAAACGACCCTCAAACATTTGTCAGACGTGGCGATAGCGACCGTAATTTCACGGTCGTTGACGCTCAGCCTACCCTGCCAGGGATATAGGCGTGATGTGTGTATGCATGTGTAATTTCATGAAATTGTATTTTCTTTCTAAGAAGCTTAATTTCTGAAATATCATAATACAATTCCACGTACAGAAGTCTGCAACGACTGGTCTGACTACATGTATTTAAATTTCTATTACCCGTTGTTTTTATTGTAAAGGGTAGGTTATGTATGTCTGAATCGATAAATTTTGTAGAACGTGTGATACAAGATGAGTGCAAAAATTTAAAAATAGAGCTCCAGAAGTGCGATGTAGCAAAAAGTTTAAAATTAAGTAGGTCAACAGTAAGCATGGACATTGCATTGTCTAAAGCCCGTATTTATAAACCGTACTCAAGTCTGAGATCGATCTTGAGTGCGACTTTGACATGCTGTTAGTATTCACTGACATTTGTCAAAATCGATCTTGAGATTGATCTCAGAGTTGAGTGCGATTTATAAATACGGACCTTACAAAATTTTAATTTGTCCAGTATTTATAATGAATAAATTAGTAATAAATAATCAAAAAATAAATAATAATAGTCAGTATTTATAATGCAGTATTTATCTGTTCAGTTTTCAGTCAAGTCAATTTAGCTAGTTAAATTTTTTCGTTACCGTACCGTACACCTACTTGTGTTTGTGTGCGTACAAAATTGACCATTTACCCCACGTTAAAATTCCTTCAAACTTAACAATTTTATAATTTTATTAAATAACGATGGCCTTACACCAACGTTTAGGTAACTGCTACTTATCTTATTAGTTACGGTATGGGTAGTTGTAGGTAGGTATAGCTTGGTAACTTTTGAGGAACCTCTACTAATATTTGCGAATGTCTGCTACTAATAAATGCCATGTGATGCCGACTTAGAATAGCATCACCCCACATCCTTCCCGCGGCGACTAAGGGACCCGCGGGTATTGTATTACAATTTTTAGGCGACAGGCTGACAACCTGTCACTATAGTGATACACATGTTTTCTAGAACAACCTCGGAAAACAATCCTCAAAAATGTCATACATGGCGATTGAGACCGTATTCTTACGGCCGTTAACGCTCTGCCTGCCCCGCAAGGGATAAAGGTGTGATATATGTATGTACGTATGTAATTAATGCTTGTTCCACTACAAGGTACAAAAATCTCTTCACACTTACCATAATCAATTCACACATACCTACTCTTGAAATAAAAAAACGAATAGTAAAAACTATATTTGAGTTCGTCGAGGAGGATTACGACAATTCAAAAATAGACGTCCTGAACGGTGACGAAATAATTTTTTAGGCTAATTACTTTACTGGAATTTACTGCAGTCACAGTGTACATTTATTCTCATAGATTCTTTGGCAGAGCGGTCGGCCCGTTACCCCAGGCGGCGAGGGTTCGGTTCCCGGTCGACGCTTGTCAATTTTCCAATTTCTTATTCTCATTTATGAAAATTTTAGGCATTTCGGTGCCTTTACCTATACAAAGTGTGTAGTTAATAAGTATGTAGGTAAGTGTGTATAATAATATGTAGTTTGATTATCGTCGTGCTTGACCCAAAACTCAACGGCCCTTCAGTTTTACCTAACCTTGATTTGCGAATTATTCTTGCGTAAGAGATGTCAATTCGTAAAATACCTCTACGACTCGATAAAACACCATATTCTTAGTCAGCGATCTGGCAGCTATTTATTTATATGCTTTTTATTAAATATCAGTTGTTGCCTTGGTGATGTCATTATAACTGGGTACAACAAAACAATTTCTGAAACAGCAAAAGGCCCTCACACATTTGTTAGAGCCTGAGTTCTCTTTTTTACCATTGTAACGCCATCGATAACCAACTGTCATTCTTTAGCTACTGTGATATTTAATATTTCTACTTTTGTACAGACGGGGCTACGAAACTGCAAAAATCATCCAACTGACATGCTGTTGACACACAGCTTTACTTTTATTATTTTAGCAGATTTCGACGCAATGTGTGTATGTATGTACAATTTACACAGGATAAGTGCGCACTAAGGTCCGTATTTATTTAATCGCTCTCAACTCTGAGATCGATCTTGAGTGCGACTTTGAGATGCTGTTAGTATTTATTGACTGGCATTTGTCAAAACAGCTCTTGAGATCGATCTCAGAGTTGAGTGCCATTTATAAATACGAACCTAAGACAGGAAATATCTCTACCACTGCGAGATTCCTCCCCTGTAGGTCCTCCTGATCATTCGCACCAGCGGAGAAAATGAGGCGTCCATATATCCAGAGATCAGCACCTTAAGGTTATAAGTGGATGTCTGTCAACTTACCACGAATATTATTTACGGGATCATTCGCCGTGTGATGCCGGCTTAGAAGAGCATCACCCCATTTCTTTCCCGTGGGTGTCGTGAGAGGCGACTGAGGGACTCGAGGGTTTTAAGTGTATTGCAATTTTAGACGACAGGCTGACAACCTGTCACTATAGTGATACACGAGCTATATGCAACGACCCTCAAATATTGTCTGACGTGGCGATAACGACCGTAATTTTGCGATCGTTATCGCTCTGCCTACCCCGCGAGGGATAAAGGCGTGATTTATGTATGTATGTATGTGTATCATTACGGGAATATTTTCTACCCCGGCGAGGTAGGTGCTTTATACTGTGGCCTAGTAGATAATTCACATGGTATCTGTCAACTTACACAGGATATGTGCGTACTAAGACGGGGAAGATCTCCACCACTGCGAGGTTCCTCCCCCGGGTGAGGTAGGTGCTGCTGATCATTCGCACCAGGGGAGAAAATGAGGCGTCCATGTAGCCGGAGATCAGCACCTGAACATAATAAGGATAAGGTTTTGTTTCGAGGATTTATCCTTAGCTTACCTATAACATCATCAGATAAAGAAACGATCTGTAAATTGCGGCGGTTACCCAAGTGTGAGGGAGAAAACATGAATGCCTCCTGGTATATGTAAGAGCCTCAGCGGGAGAAAGAAAGCACGATAGTCGGCCATCATTTACAGATCGTTTCTTTATCTGTACGGTTTCTACCTATTATGTCTAGGTACTTAAGTACTATAGGTAGGTATTTAGGCCCCTTATTTATAAATGTCTCTCATATCTCAGACTGATCTTGAGAGCGATTTTGAGATGTCATTAGTATACTGCTGACATTTGTCAATATCGCTCTCAAGATCGATCTCTACAGTTGAGAGCAATTTGTGGGTTCGGGCCTAGGTACGTGTGCCTATCTAATTTATAATGTACGTATTATTAACTGATTGACCATGGCAGTAATTTGCATGACATGCTTTAAACATTGTGTACGAAATAATCGAGTCAATGTCTACATACCGGCATATTATAGGTACCACAAATTAGTATGCCGGTATGCCCTCTTTCACACTCAACGTCCAACGCAACGCTTTTCTGACGTTCGTCAAACGAACGCTAATAATATAACGCTAAACCGTCACAGAGACAGCGCACGACGCACGATCAAAATGTCAGGCAAAATAACGTCGTTTGGCACGACCCAGCAGTACTAGCGGATGCGTCGTCAAGCAACGCAGCGGTTGTACGTTGGATCATCCGTCGAAAGCGGTTTTTGTATGGGGAGTGACGTTTCTAGCGGATCCGTTAGCGCCACGTCATTTTTGCGCTGCGTTGGACGTTGAGTGTGAAAGAGGCCTAACCTTGAAGCTTGTGGTTATGAATTTTACATAATTATTCTTGATTCATCCCTATTCTTCAACCGACTGACGTCAACAAGTTCAGCTTACTCTACCCCCGTATATTTTCTTACTAAAAGTTCCTTCTCTACTGACCTGTAGTTTCTTTCCCTTGAAGTCCAGGAACTTGGCAGCACAGTTGGCTCCGTCTTTGCTGAGCTGGCACCTCTTCTCGTTGCTACCGAGCAGCCTGCCCAGCAGACCCTCGGTGGACGGCTTCATCAGCACCACGTTCAGAGACTCCTTCGTGGCTTCCGAGAATGTTGTACTCCGGTTCATGCCTGGACCTGGAATGCAAGATTCTTCTAGACACGACTACCATTTAGGGTTGATGAGGAAGCTGCTATGAGGAAAAGGAAGTGGAAGAGGAAGTAACAAGCTGAAACTTGGAGGATGCGGATGAGGATTTCTTTATGAGAAAGAGGATGCGGAGGAAGCGGTCGAAATAGACGAAAACCGAAAAAAGGCATGAAAAATAATACTTTTCTTCACACTGATTACCATAAACTATGAAGATAGGCATTTTTAAATCTATGAGGATACGGAAGCGAAAGAGGAATTTCGAATATAATTTTATATGGAAGCGGTAGCGGATGCGGAACTTCAAAAACTGCGGAACTTCCGCATTATGAGGAAACAAAAAAGGAATCTGCATCAACACTACTACCTAAGCACTTACTTCTTGGATATGAGTGTTCCCCTTTTCGGAAGGTATTCCTTTCGATTGCCCCCATAATAATAACTGTATGGTGACGACTTCAAATATTACCCCATTTCTACCTGTGGGTGTCGTAAAAGTCGAATCCATGGAACGGGCACTGGCGTTCCGTGTGAATATGTACATTATGTTACACTGCGCTCGCCAATCGGCTGCCAAGCCTGGTGAGTGTTGCAATACACCCCAATTTGGGGGAGGCCCATGTCCAGCAGTGAATCAGTTGCTGTAGAAGTAGACCCCATAATTATCTACTTGAATTTGATTTGATTCACTATGCTTATACAGAGTGCTAGTAAAAGTACTGAATTCCTTTCAAGGAGTGAACCAGCCCATGAAACTAAACAACTTTCCCCAACAGCCCTGGCTTATCCACTAGGCTGAGTAGGCTTAAGCCTAGGGCGGCAGATTTTGGGGGCGGCAAAACTCGCCAAAAAATAATAATCTATAGTTGACGAGAACCGACGACAGGTTCGGATGTAAGACTGTTTGCGACATAGATGTGGGTGGACCACCTAATACTATACGTTCAGGCCAGGCCAAAAAAAACGGCTGAGGTGATGGGTTGGGGGGGCGGCAAAATTTGAATAACCTACAGGCGGCAAATGTGCTAAGACGGCCCTGTTCCCCAAGGATATTTTTTTTCATATTTCGACCTAGTTCCTTGGAGAAAGTTGTTCAGTTTAATGGGCTGGTTCCCTTAAAATATTTGCAGTTGATTTTTTTACACCCTGTATGTTCGTTTATGAGCTCATCATTTCGCAATATCCAAAAAGTGAAAAGATAGAGAATATCGTGAGAACAAAAAGTTGATAAAATATTTTAATCCTTCACATTTAGGCCCGTATTTATAAACCGCACTCAACTCTGAGATCTATCTTGAGTGCGACTTTTGAGATGCTGTTAGTATTGACTGACATTTGTCAAAATCGCGCTTGAGATCGATCTCTGAGTTGAGAGCGTATTATAAATACGGACCTTAATCTTTTGATCTCATCTCTTGATTGATCAATGAAACATCCATTGAAAAAATTTAAATACCTTTCAGCCAGGTATGAAGAATAATCATCACAAATACTCAGGTGTTCCTCGAATAATAACTCGATGTGTTGATGACCCTGACCTCTGCCACCGTCACTATCCATAAGCCGTTCAAATTTAGTAACGCCTCACCAATATACGAAGGCAGTGGGCAGAGCGTCTAAGGCCTTGCCAAGTTTGATAAATGTTAAGGTGATTTTTAAAAAAGCTGACCTGGTATTGTAGTACCACACATCTACACTAAAGAGGAAAGATTCTGTATGTTTATATGTAAGCGATAAACTCGTCAACTACTGGTCCGATCTCAATAAATCTTTTACAATTAAAAAGCTACAACATTACTGAGAAAAACAGGCTACGATGGTTCCGTGTTTCGGGTAGGTCCCGGTTGCTGTCTATGATCGCTGAGACGGCGGTCTGCCTGCTACTTGTATAAGGCGGTTGGAAAATTCTCTCATTGGGTCGTTGGACGACTCCGTATTCCGTATCCTACATGGAAAGAGAGAGAGACCACGGAAAATCCGTTCTTGTAATCTACACCACAGTGATTCGTTTACTGTCATTCATTATAATGAGTGTATTTTTGGATTTTTAGTGTTAAATATTGCGGATTTTTGTTGACTCTATGAAATATTTCCAAATTGATTTTTAGAATAGCAAAGATCCCATATAAGTAAAGAACAAGTATCAACATCTTCTTATTAAGTTTTAACCTTCTTTACTTATCATTATCACAAATCACTTAATAATGAGATAAATGAGGATGAGCATCATTAGGTGTACTGAACTATTTAACTTGAATAACTAATGTTCCAGATCACTCACTTCTCATGTTTGTGTGTTTCCGCGACGTTTCGAACCAATCGGTGGTTCTTCGTCGGGCGGAGAGTCACACACTAATGACCAATGAGTGATCCAGAACATTAGTTATTTACAGTCATGACTCACTTAAGTCATCATTCTCCTTGCCTTATCCCGTTCTGCGTCGGAGTTGGCTACTTAACCTAGAGGATTTGACGTGGAACCAAGTTTTTACACAGAGCGACTGCCATCTGACCTATCCAACCCGAAGGGTAACCTGGCCTGAATCCTGGGTTAAATCACATTCAAATGTCATCTGAATTCATTTTTTTTACTTTTTTTTCATGAGTACAATTTAATATTAAACTTGAACTTACAATCTGCCATATATCCAGCCGGATACCCGGTATCTTCACCAGCGATCACATCACTGCACACCACAAGAAACACAAGTATTTTCCCGTACATCTCAAGCCGTACAAATCTTAATTCGATAAATTCCAACTGTGTAGATAATTGCGACTGGCTTGAAGGCAAATGATCATAGCTCTGACTGATGCAGTTAGAGTATCCTGTGGTATAAGGTCGAAGATAATGTATTCTATTACAGGTTAGGGCCGCAATACGTAATAGCCAAATTAAGTCGAGCGGTATCAAAAGCGCGGGCTCCCTGAGCGGGCGTTTTTCACGGGACTTTTACTTTTAATCCAGTTAAACCTAGGCAATCGTCAAATATTTTCTAAATATTTTTATCTAGACAAGTTAGCTTAGGTTTTCCAAAAACAGTTTCGCGTATATTTTATTTCCAATTACAGCAACTTTGACACCGTATCGAAGATAATAAACGACCTCTTGGACTGGGCTCTAGGGTTCTATCTATTCTACGCCGCGGAGGACTGGTGTGCAACTCTGCAACAACTAAGGCGGATCGCACACTTGACGCACGACGGAGCGCTAAAATATCGCAGCGGTCTGTCAGATCCATACTAATAGAAACGTCACTCCCCATACTAAAACCGCACTCGACGGACGACACTGCGATAGCGCTGCGTCAACAGCGGTAGAGCGGTTTTAGTATGAGTATTGACATTTGTAGTATGGATCTGACTGACCGCTGCGATGTTTTAGCGCTCCGTTGTTCGTCAAGTGTGCGATCCGCCTACCGGACCTTGAATTCTTGGATAGTGTGGGTATGCGATCGTCGGTGCCGTGATTGCTATGCCATGCATGACCGGCGTATCACACTACTGTTACGCATGTATGATTGTGGCCAGTAAATGAGCGGGAAGCTTCAGTGAAAATAAATTAGTAAGTATCTAAGTTAATTGAAACAAGAAAACTACGCACGACCTAGAGGGAAACAATTTTAGCACTCTCTCTTGTGTGGAACACCGGGTCGTCCAACGACTCAATGTACCCTAGCACATTCACATTTGTACGCCTTTATCTATTCTATTCCAACAGAAAAACTGATCACATCCAACTTGATCACGTCATCCAAGTTGATTGTCCTTTCACAGGTTGTCCATCTTTTCCCTTACTAGAGGAACGGGGTCATGATTTTACAAAACTTGCAGTTAAGTATTTACAACATTTCTTACTGCGCTCGCTAATCCACCTGATAATCGTAAGTATACCTACTATGCAAACACCCTTCTATCAAGCATTCGAAAGTAATGTAAACAATTTCTCAGTGATTGCAATAGTATTGTAACTTTTCGTTGATAATTCTCTTGTACTTACAGCGTTGCTCCACTTGTCCGGTCCGGCTACCGGAAGTAGCCTTCCGACAACATTCGAATGCCGGATGGCGCTTTTCCACCTATCCGGTAAAAGACGGACAGTATTATGACGTCATGGTAGAGTTAAAGTACCTTTTATATGCATAATTTTTGTACGTCTGACACTTCAGACCGTTAGAATCCAAATTTCGGTTTGGAAAATTCCCTGATCGATAAATGCCGGACGCCGGGACAGTGGAAAAGCATGTACAGTCGTGTAAAAGATTTCTAAATCGGATCGGCAAATGAGATGCCGGAGAAGTGGAGAAAGGCCCTTACGCCGATACTTCAGCCGATTTCGTGGCCTCATGAACTTTTAATAATTCCTCGAATGTTTCGCGGCTCAAGGAAAACATCATACTACCTATTAAAGGACTAGTCACCTGCCTTCAAAGGACTCTGTAGTTACATAACCAAAAGTGGGGTATCTGTTTAGCTACAACTTGATTTCAAGGCCAGTTTTCTTAACCGACTTCAAAAAAGGAGGTTCTCTGTTTGACCTGTATATAAGGTGTAAAAATATAAGCTGCATGCATATATGGGATGTACCAGCCCATGAAACTGAACAACTTTCCCCCCTGGCCCCTGTAAAAAGCGTGAAAAGCCTTGTGCTTGTAAAAAATCATTGAGCCTCTGTTCTTTAACTTCGTTCTTTACTGAAAGGCGTCAAACTGTTTATCTCGCTCTTCTTTTTATGTGGGACACCGAGTCGTCCAACGACCCAATGTACCCTAGAGTCAGAATTTTTCAACCGCCTTCGACAAGTAACAGGCTTCTGACATGGTTGTGTACCGACCGCCGTCTAAGTAATCATAGACAGCAACTGGGACCTACGGCTTAACGTGCCATCCGAAACACGGAACCATCTTTCTGACGGACAATCGGGTGGTTCGGCCACAAATTCACAAACTGTTAAATATCAACTTTAGAACCTTCTGCGTCACATCGGTCGTCCATTTTCATCTCAGTGATAAATCTCAGAATCTCAGTTACGTGTGCAATAATATTCTAGATGTCCTAAGTATGAAGTTTGCGATCTGTGAAATTTAATCGCAGCAAGAAATTAAATTCTCTTTATTCACTTTCGCCTATCAACGAATTTTAAACACGAGCGCGACGGTAACAAGATGCTCTTAGTACATAACATATCACTCATCAAACATAGTTTTGTAGAGTGTAAAAATACTAGCAACAGGCCAAACGAGTAGTCATTTTACAAAAAATAAACAGATTTTTACAGTTGATTAAATTGCCATCGTTAAAGTAGGTCTTAATATATTAGGTGTAACTGAACCCATGAAACTGAACAACTTTCCCCAAGTAACATATTATGTCGAAATATGAAAAAAATTTGGACCTCCCATACAAATTGGTTTGGTCAGTTGGTAATTTTGTATGGGAGGTCCAAATTTTTTTCATATTTCGACATAATATGTTACTTGGGGAAAGTTGTTCAGTTTCATGGGCTGGTTCACCCCTTAAAATATTTGCAACTATTTTTTTTTACACCCTGTATAATATGCCGTGTGATGCTGGCTTAGAATAGCATCACCCCTTTTCTTTCCTGAGGGTGTCGTAAAAGCCGACTAAAGGACTCGAGGGTTTCATTTGTATTACAATTTTAGGCGACACGCTGACAACTTGTCACTATAGTGATACACGCATTATCTGAAACGACCCTTGGAAGTCGTGGCGATAGTGACCATAATTTTACGGTCATTATTGCTCTGCCCCACCAGGGATATAGGCGTGATTTGTGTATGTATATAAAATATAAAATATAATTAGACGGAGCGGCTGGTAACGAACCCGTCCGTGATCCAGTCAGTCTCACCAGTAGTGCCTCGTTTTTCGAAACTACAGGCTACATACAATTCTACAGGTGAAATTCGATGTACATTGCGTAACGGGTCATAAGTCTGGTTTTATAATGTCCCGCCGGCTACGCAATGTACATCGAATTTCACCTGTAGAATTGTAGGCTGTAGTTTCGTTGCATAGGCCACAGGTCGCGAAAACGGGAGACCGTGTCTTTAGACTGCAATAGGCTGATGTGATGATAATGTGATCAAGATAAGGGACTGTATTCCCTAATCAACAAAAAAAACATCGAAATGGATACGAACGTATCTTATAAGTAGTTCTTGAGATATGCAAGTAAAAACAAGAGTATTTTATCATGATCTGCTTAGCTTAGATACTTTAGTTGGATAATTTATTAGATATTTCGTTCTGTGGCAGGTTTTGCGTGATCTGAGTCGATAATCGAGTTATATAAACTGCTCACATTCGCTAATCGCAGCTAAATCAGTTAAAAACAGTAAATTGGATTTCTTATTATTAGCCCAGAATAGGTACGTGGTACACAGGTACATACATGACTATTGGTTATACATATATACTTACTACTATGTACTTGTTTACTACTATTGGTTATATACTTACTTAGTATTAAAGGTACGGTGTAAAATAACTAAAATTTTAAAATCAAGCTTTGGTCTCAAAAGCATAATATTTTGAACGTAATCATCTACTCTACAATAAATTTAATGTAAGTTGGTTCCGGGTTTCGGATGGCACGTTAAGCCGTAGGTCCCGTTTGCTGTCTATGATCACTTATACGGCGGTCGTTACACAACCATATCAGAAGCCTGCTACTTGTAGAAAGCGGTTGAAAAATTCTGACACTAAGGTTCATCGGGTCGTTCGATGACTCGGTGTCCCACACGAAAATAAGAGTAATTTTAGTATTTTTCTAATTTTATATCTATCACAACTTGCGACTATTTTTGCTTCTTAATTCAGCCAGTGCCATAATGTGGTCATACATAACATTATATCTAGCTACGCAATGTAACTACATCGAATTTTGCACGTAAACTTGTAGCTTGTAGTTTGATAACATTGACCACAGATATTAGCCTTGAAGTAAGATTTTCTATATCTCGTATAGATAAAGAAACGATCCCGAATTGGCAAACATTATTGTTTGTCTCTCTAGCAAAATATATGACATAATATGAGCGGAATGTCGATTGTTTCTTTAAAAAATCAAGTTTTACTGGTCTCATTATTAGTCAATCTATCAACAGTCTATTCTGGATGAGTCTCCTCGAATATTAAAATAGCTACATGTAACAACATCAAAACATGCTTGAGAAAAAGGAGGTTCTTATTTTGACCTTTATGTATACATGTATATTTGTGCGCAATTATTTCGCGTTTGACTCATTTTTTTTAATTTTCAGCAAAATATTTGTCAGACTTAGGAGAAGGTTTTATATTGGGGACATAAATGAGTAGAAGCCAATGGTTCGCACATTTACACGTTAAGGCGGTTTCCTTTTTTTAAAAAAATATGTTTCAATATAATTAAATAGATATCGCACCTGTCTGTACTTGTACTGGAACCGGCAGATCGTCCTAGTCATTTATTAAAAGGTCAACTTAGACTGGCTCTTCAAACAGTTACAAAAAAAACAGTACTTACGAAAATCCATTGATTCGGTAAGTTGACCTGTCGGTGACAGTAATAGATAAGAAACACGCGTCACATACGTTACAGCGTCAGTATGGTACCTCGGTACCACAGACCAAAACAATTTTACTCATCACCTGCCTGCCCTTGTCCCAACTCCCAATTCATTTCGGGTCGGCGCAACATGTTTTCTTCTTCCATTCATCTCTATCTGCAGTCATATCCTCATTTACGCCTTTTTCTGTTCATGTCGTGTTTTATACAATCCATCCAAAGTTTTTTAGGCTTTCCTCTCCTTCTGCATCCATCCACATTTATGTTTTACTAGCGGCCTGCCGAGCGGCTGCGCCCGCTGTAACTCATTTTCCCTTGGAAAAAAATATTTTACTGGCAAGTATTATACATAAAAACCTTCCTCTTGATTCACTCTATCTCTTAAAAAACCTGTATCAAAATCAGTCGTGTAGTTTTCAAGATATAAGCAAAAATAACTACATACAGACAGACGTAAAAAGCGACTTTGATTTATACTATGTAGTGATACCCATTTTCTTACTGAAACAAATACTCCCCTACTCTTAACAAATACTCCCCATCCCTCCAAAGAAAACTTAGCCACTTCTTACTATTTTGTGGGAAATAAAAGTTTTGATTTGACGATAAAACCAATGAAAAGTACCTATTTTATTTACATTTTTATGGGTGCATTTCACCGAAGCCCGATCAACTTTCGCTTATTTGATCCATCAATCAAGCCGCAAGTATTACGTGGGAAAACTAACAAGCGACGCAACGCAGGGACTTTCTTGCGATTGTCAACATTTTTCCAGGTAGAAAGCCAATTACTTGCTCGCGTTGATGTTGACGCTTCGTTGACGACGCTTGCCATTTACGTCTCTACAAAATATTATTTAATCAGTTCATTTCAATTTAATAGCATCACCCCATTTCTGACGACGAAGACGACCGATGTGGCGCAGTGGTAGTGCGACTGCCTTTGACGCAGAAAGTTCCGGGTTCTATTCTCGGTGGGCCACTCACAAAGTTGATATTTATTACTTTGTGAATTTGTTCCCAGTCTGGTTAGGACATTGCGGGCTGAACCACCCGATTGTCCGTAAGTAAGATGGTTCCGTGTTTCGGATGGCACGTTAAGCCGTAGGTCCCGATTGCTGTCTATGATCACTTAGACGGCGGTCGTTACACAACCATTTCAGAAGCCTGCTACATGTAGAAGGCGGTTGAAAAAATTATTATAGTAGGGTTCATCGGGTCGTTGGACGACTCGGTGTCCCACACGAAAAAATAGACCCTTTCCCGTAGGTGTCTTAAACGGAGACTGGTTCGTTTCTGTGACGGAACGCAGCTTTTCTAAACTCCCCCTGGAAGTCACTAATCACTTGATAGCTAAATAAGGAATAATCACTTCCCACGGGAACTTCGACTGATCGAACCAGTTTACGCCATGCGAACTCCGCTATCAAAGAAAATAAAAGAAAATACATACATGGAATCAGATGCAAAACAAAGTATTGCTGATTAGCAACATATCCATCCGACGCCTTCATTAAAGGCCTTAGTAAACTATAGTATTTAAAGCGCCCATTCCGGCACACAATGCTGGTTATCTAGCGTATCTTCTAATAATACCTTCAAGATACCAAGCAGTATATGCCAAACAGGCTCGGTAAACAGCGTAATAATAGACCTTGGGCAGGTTGGATACTGGTGTAACCGGCATGCGGCAGTACCACTCTGCAGAGCCCGCCGCTCGCACGCCGACTGACGTTACGACAGCGAACGTAATATTACCGCATCTTGTAAGAAAATGTATACACGAAGTATGGAAAGATAAAATTGCACAAGAGCTGCCAAAAAAGTGAAAAAAAAAACGAAAATAAATAACGCAACTTTTGAGCACGTCGGGTCAAAACAAAGTTTAATAAAGTGTTGTTTTGTTTGTGAAAATGAATGACACGGGCGCGGATTTCTTTGAAGACGCCGAAGTGTCTACAGAGCCAGATTCTACCTCTAACAGCACCTGGCAGTTCTACCATGAGGTGATCAAGTCCTGGCTGGAAGACCCTGGCGTGGAGGAGCACGAGGGTCTCAACTTGACTGCGCTGAAGATGGACCAGGCTTATGCAGTAGGGATTTCAGACAGGCCTGTGACGGTCTACAGTGTCTCTGACGATTGTTTTCGGGTAAGTTCTTAAATATGATCGTATCTCAAGTGCTCAGTGTTTTCCAGTGGAAATAGAAGTTTTCATGAGGCAAAAAATAGCCGATGTTGTCAGTCCAGGGATTTGTTCAGGTTTTGAAAGGTGAAATACAATTGCATCTTACATCCAATTTTATCTCGCAGGCACAAGCTTTCCGTACTTACTATAGTCTGTAAAATATAGGATGATTCTTGTGACGTTTGTGACCTTGGAGCAAATGCTATGAAATAAGGTCCATTTTCCTAGTGCAAAATGGACCTTATGTTATAGCATTTGCTCCATTTTTCCTAGTGCAAAATGGACCTTATGTTATAGCATTTGCTCCAAGTAGGGACAAACGTAACGTAAGTAGAGACAAACCTAATAGGAACAAATAAATCTCTCCTGTTTATAAAATCCATAATAATTAGTGAATATTATCACTTGGACAGCTAATCTGCAGACATTGATACTTAAGTTTTTACGAAAGTGTAAACTTTACAAAAACAAGCTGACATTGAATCAACTTTTTGTCACTCATTGCGTTATCGCGAATTAATAACCGCAGAAACTTTGTAGTAAAAAAATTAAGGCGAGTAACTATCTACACTCTTAAAGTGCGTGCAAAAATTTGCTAAGTCCAGGCTTCCCAAGAGGCTTCCGTACAGTATCTATCTTCATAAATCAAAACTTGTTAGCAAAATAGAAAACTCGTCAAATAAATCAGTTTTCACCAATGCTTTTGCACAAACTGTAATGCCAACCAAATCAGAAGTTGGATTGGGGGTACCTGAGACCGGTTTCATTTTGGTCACCATAAATAAAGCCTACATGGAGTGCCATGATTCCCACATCTACCAAGCTTGGCAGGTAGTTTGGCGAGTAAGTCCCACATGAAAAGAAATAAAAGTCGGAGATGTTGTGTTCTCAGGGAGCGCTATTGCATATACTATAATATATACATATTATATATACATTGCGGGCTGAACCACCCGATTGTCCGTGAGAAAGATGGTTTCGTGTTTCGGATGGCACATTAAGCCGTAGGTCCCGGTTGCTGTCTATGATTACTTAGACAGCGGTCGTTAAACAACCATGTCAGAAGCCTGCTACTTGTAGAAGGCGGTTGAAATATTCTGACACCAGGGTTCATTGGGTCGTTGGACGCAACACACAAAAAATGAGAGAGAGAGAGATTGCCCTACTCTGAAAACCTTCGAAAACCGAGGGCAACAAGGGTTTCCGTTATAGGCCGTATCGAAACGGGAATACTGTGTTACTCGAAGCTGAAAACCTGACTGTTTCCAGATTGAATCACAACAGACAAAGAAAGCCAGCCACAGTCACGTCTTTCGTAATCAAGTGCGTAGGAGGCAGGAAAACCAGAAAGATCGCATCATACAAACAGGATGCAAGTAAATTGTAGTGCACTGCTCACTGCACTGCACAAGTGCACTCAACTCTCGCGACAAGTTTTCAATTGCACTTTTTGCAGCCACATCCTCCTCTTGATGTGCTCTCCTGATACGGTTTTTAACTGACTTCAAAGTATTTGAGGTGTTTCCGTGGGAATCCTTGTTTATTTTTATCTTTGATTCATTTTTAGTGTGGAACACCGAATCGACGAACGACCAATTGATAACTGTTGACCGATTACTCACAGTTAAGCAGACAGACAGTATGGGGAGTGACGTTTCTAGTATGCATCTCACACACCGCTGCGAAATTTTAGCGCTCCGTCGTGCGTTAAGAGTGCGATCCGTCTCATATACGATCGTTTTTTGGATTTAAAGGGATTAGGAACTGATGCTAGGAATTCAATTCAATTCAATTCATTTATTCAGTCAACTTAATTGCTAACAGTAAAAACCAAACGCAATCAGTGAAATTAATTAATTAATTTAAACAATAAAAATAACAAATAGTCAATAAATAATAAATCAATTTCAACAATTTCAATTTCAATCTGAAGCAATATCGTAGAGAATAAATTGAAACCAAATTCAAAAGCTTGTGTAGAGTAATGTTACAATTCGAAATCAATCACACCAAACTTAATAAAAAAAAGTAATTGTTAAGTATTAAAATACTTATTATTATTGCAGCTTCAAGTTTCCATTGCTGGTCAGACGCATAGAATAAATAAATAGGGCTCCCCCATTCTTCTTCCAGTCCTTAGTCTGCTAAATGAGAATTGTTTCAGTTGGATGTCGATTGGATCCCAGTTTGATGATTTCCGTCATTTCGTAGTCTGCTAACAGTTTAAAGTGTAGAAAAATCACAACGGCAATTGAAGGACAGTTGAGTTTCGATGGCGTTACAATGACAAAAAATAGCTGGGGCCCTGACTTGCCGGCATGATTGGGGACAGTAGACTCAAATACTTATGGCAAACACGACTTTTTATTTAATAAAATATAACCATCAATGCCAATGAAATCGATAAAATTGGGTAGGTACTTCAGTACGTATTGTTATTGTCTCTCTAAAGGTGTTTCTCGGCAGGTCTGATTTAAAAACTGTGCCAAGGCAATTCGATAAACGAAAACTCTCACAACATACATACATATATCACGCCTTTATCCCTTGTGGGGTAGGCAGAGCGTTAACAGCCGTAAGAATACGGTCGCTATCGCCACGTCTGACATTTTTGAGGATTGTTTTCCAAGGTTGTTTCAGAAAACATGTGTATCACTATAGTGACAGGTTGTCAGCCTGTCGCCTAAAAATTGTAATACACCAATACTCTCGAGTCCCTTAGTCGCCTCTTACGACACCCACGGGAAGGATGTGGGGTGATGCTATTCTAAGCCGGCATCAAAACTCTCACAATGATAACATAAAGGACGAGTAATAATAGTTACCAACTTTCCAACAGTTATCGAACAAGTAAACTGGTTTAAATCTAATTTGTACATTAGGCATGATGACAGCCAGGACAAAGGAGCTAATTTTTAAAACGACATTTTAATGAAAATACGTAGAGATGACGTCATGTCTCCCTAGTTTGGATGGCGTCAAAACACTTACTTTTATATTATTTTTCTAATTACGTTTATTAATTCAAACTTTAAATATTTCGAAAAACTATAAATGGAGTATGTAATATTTTTGGACAAGAGTCTTAATCGTACCACTTTTGTGTTCGATTAATGACCCAGTCATCTAGCGAATGGTATAACTTGTAGACGTATGTATGCCCCTTCTTCTTCTTCTTCTTTTCGTGTGGGACACCGAGTCGTCCAACGACCCGATGAACCCTAGTGTCAGAATTTTTCAACCGCCTTCTACAAGTAGCAGGCTTCTGACATGGTTGTGTAACGACTGCCGTCTAAGTGATCATAGACAGCAACCGGGACCTACGGCTTAACGTGCCATCCGAAACACGGAACCATCTTACTTACGGACAATCGGGTGGTACAGCCCGCAATGTCCTAACCAGACTGGGAACAAACTCACAAAGTGATAAATATCAACTTTGTGAGTGACCCACCGAGAATCGAACCCGGGACCTTCTGCGTCAAAGGCAGTCGCACTACCACTGCGCCACATCGGTCGTCATGCATGCCGTGTCGTGTATGCCCCTAGTGTTCTTCTATAATTTAAACTATCGGGAATCAATTTACGTACTTTAATCATTTGACAACATAAAATAATTAAAAAAAAACATTGTGTATTCGTGCATCTCACTTTTGTTTGCAAATCACACTTCACACCACCACTGTCTTGAATTTCTTACTCAGCTAGCAATTAGCGATCGATAATACTCGTATAGGTAGAGTCTAAAAACATAAAATTTGGGGCATGTATCCCAAAAAGTTCATAGAAAGCTATCAACTGTTGCCAAAGTACGTTTTAAATATAAATACGTACATATATCACGCCTTTATCCCTTGTGGGGTAGGCAGAGCGTTAATAGCCGTAAGAATACGGTCGCTATCGCCACGTCTGACATTTTTAAGGATTGTTTTCCAGGGTCGTTCCAGAAAACATGTGTATCACTATAGTGACGGGAAGGATGTGGGGTGATGCTATTGTAAGCCGGCATCACACGGAATTTAATATAAATAGCTGTTCTTTGTAATGGAAAACAGTGATTTGCCTGTTTTGAGAGCAATCACTTGCCTATTCAAAGAAATTATCGCCTCTAACAACTGCAATACATTGTCTATAATTTGCACCTTTCCAGTTAGAAGCGGAACAAATTCCTCAGACGGACGTAAAACGCGTGTAAGTGTGTAAATAACGGACGTGCGTAGAGTAAATGTGTAATAATCTTTGTAGAGTAATATGCAGTTGGTGTTTGTTTTGCTTTCGAGATTTTACACAGTTTATATACCCACATACCAAAAAATTATACGTAAGTAAGTAGGTACCTATTTCTTCTCCAAACTTTCTGAGATCTGTTGTACAGTAGTTCAGTTATTATAGGAAAAATTGCGAGAGAAACCTCAGGATGACCAATATTGTTGGATTGTATAGTAGTAGGTCCAATAAGGAAGTTTTTTTGTCTTTTCCTGACATATTCTTTTCCTAAGTTATTCAGTTTCATGCTATGCGCGCACCCTATGTTCGGAAACACTCCCTGTAATTATCCCTTGGCGCCACTAAGCTAGTTCGACATGGTTTTCCCTCACACAGCAAGCACGTTATTGACGAGTCCTAGGTATTCCCGTGGGGTAAACTCATTTCAAACGAACTAAACACACCATTATAGGGCGTTGAACTGAACGATCTATAGCAAAAAGGAACTGGTGATTTCTACTCATTAATATATTGACGGTGGTGAAGGAAAAACATCGTAATGACACCCACATTCAAATAAAATTAGAATTTAGATGATATTTTGAAAGTGACTTAACCTAGGATTTGGACCAGGTTAGCCTTTGGTTTGTAGAGAAGAGGTCAGATGGCAGTCGCTCTGTGAAAAACATAGGGGTTTTTAGGCAGCCGACACGGACAGAGAGCGGGGAAATGCAAGAAGATTGATGAACTTGTTGACTGATTCCTACTAGCACGCGGGCATTTATTCAAACTATTGATTCTAGATATCTTTCTGAACAACTTTTCTTATAGGGCGATCTGCGAAATTATGAAAAACAAACAGCTACTTATTCCATAGAAAACCTAATACCACAAGTAAAATGTATGGTGGGACAAGGAAAATGTATGATGTTTTTCGTAATTTCGCGGATGGCCCCGTAGTAAAACATATTATTTAGAATAGCCTTTTTGTATATTTGCCCGCGTGACGGTCACAAAATTACTTCTGTATAATGAATTTTATCTTCAAACAGTAATCGGAATTTCAGTTCTTATAAATAATGAGGTACATAATACAAATAAAGCTAGGTTCTAGGTATTTGCTTGCATGCCTTTGCATGCGAAATACAACAAAAACAGTCCGTGCAGAAATGTGCAACAAATTAATCAAGGAGCTCGAGTAGGAATTATTATTTGGAAACCGAGTCAATACATGGCGTCGGTGGCCAAGTGGTTAGGGCACCGGTCTTACAATCGTGAGACCCGAGTTCGATCCCCGCCATGTACCAATGTGTTTTTACTCACGTACATTTGTCGACTGCTCTTGCGGTGAAGGAAAACATCGAGATGACACCCACATTCAAATAAAATTTAGATTCAGATGATATTTAAATGTGACTTAACCTAGGATTCGGGCTAGGTTAGCCTTCGGGTTGCAGAGGTCAGATGGCAGTCGCTCTGTGTAAAATCTTGGTTCCACGTCAAATCCCCTAGGTTAGGTAGCCGACCCCGATAGAGAACGAGATAAGGCAAGGCGAATGATGATACAAGGGTTGGTAACTAATAGGTAGTACGTTTACTGTGAAATCTTTCTTATCTTACATTTGTCTGCTGAGAAGGATATTTTACGTTACTAGGTAATTAGATAGTTACCTATGCAGATGGTATCCAAAGTTAGGCTCACAGATTAATTCCACATGCCCTAAGGTAGAATGAAAAATAAACTCTTCGGCGTCCGCCAAAATGAACTTTTTCTTTCTTTTCGTGTGAGACACCGAGTCGTCCAATGACTCAATGAACCTTAGTGTTAAAATGTTATAACCGCCTACTACAAGGAACTAAATATACGAAACTAAAATTTTTTTTTCGAGTTCCCATACAAAGTCACTCAGCTGATCAGGAATTTTGTATGGAAAGCCGAAAATTTTTTTTTGTCATCTAATATAGCCTCCATAGAAAAAGTTGTTCAGTTTCATGGTCTGTTCACTCCTTCAAAGTAGTCGTTACACCGTTCCTTACACCCTGTTAGGTAGGAACGTAAAAACTGACTTAATTTTAAAGGATACTGATTGTTGTTTGTATCTTTCGCGAGAACGGGTTACTGCTATTCGTAATTGCGATTTCATTAGGTATATATCTACCTATCTATTGTATGCCAAGTATTTCAATATGTAGGTAACACACGCGATGCGCCCATTCATAGAGAAATTACATCTAATACCACTTTTATGATGGCTACTGCCCGAGATAGCCAACCGTTGAGTTATTTAGTTCAGTTTTTTAAAAGAAACAGTAAAGTACTTATATCTATCAGTGAATCTAGACTAGACTAACGGACAGACAGTGTTCCTTTTCCATTCTCTCTCTCTCTTCGTGTGGGGCACTGTCCAACATAATGGACCCTAAAGTCAGAATTTTTCAAACCAACTTCTACAAGTAGCAGGCTTCCGACATGGTTGCGTACCGACCGCCGGCTAAGTAATCATAGAACCGGGACGTACGACTTAACGTGCCATACGAAACACGGAACCATCTTTCTTATGGACAATCTAGTGGTTCAGCCCGCAATGTCCTAACCAGACTGGGAACAAATTCACAAAGTGATAAATATCAACTTTGCGAGTAACCCACCGAGAATCGAACCGGGAACCTTCTGCGTCAAAGGCAGTCTCACTACCACTGCGCCACATCGGTCGTGGATTCGTTTTCTATTTTCCTTTTCTATTGAAGTGATATAAATATTTGAGAACCGTTTCAAAAATCGTGTTTCATTATAGTGAAAGGTTGTCAGCCTGTCGCCTTGTAATAATACACATATGAAACCCTCTATGCCTTTTTTCGCCTTTTTGCAACAGCCGCGTGAAATTAATGGAGTTAGTCTAATTCTGAACCGGCATCACATGGCACTTGACACTTGATATCACCATAAATACATCTTAACTATGAAGCCGAAGCCCTTGTTCCAGCGTACTTCCAAATTTATCTTCAATCTACACGTAGGTACTGTTTAGAATACTGACATGTGAAACATCCCGTCATTCCAATTATTCGGCCAGTTATTACGCACATACATACATACATACATATATCACGCCTTTATCCCTTGCGGGGTAGGCAGAGCGTTAACAGCCGTAGGAATACGGTCGCTATCGCCACGTCTGACATTTTTGAGTATTGTTTTCTAAGGTTGTTTCGGAAAACATGTGTATCACTATAGTGACAGGTTGTCAGCCTGTCGCCTAAAAATTGTAATACACCAATACTCTCGAGTCCCTTAGTCGCCTCTTACGACACCCACGGGAAGGATGTGGGGTGATGCTATTCTAAGCCGGCATCACACGGCATATTATTATTATTACGCACGATGTGTGAAAAAAGAGGAATTTATTCGCATTCTTTTAGCGTTGTTTTTTACCATTGTTTTAATCACTACCTAACGTATCTCAATCGTGCTATTGTGTTATGTAAAAATATTTGCTGAAAATATATTTCAATGGGTGAACCGGCTTATGAAACTAAACAACTTGCCACCATCTTGCCACAGGAAAACTATAAATATGAAAAAATTGCCCTTTTTAAGGAAAATTAAATTTAATATTGTATAAGACGTTAGGCTCAATGATTTTGTCCACAAACGATAACGAGAATTTTTCCGCAGGACCCAGCTGTAACTCTTGACCAAAACCATTAAGTGTACAATTGGGACAAAAAGCGTGAATTGTACAATTAAGCTAGCGCCCTTGTGATCTATCACTGGTCCTGCGCGGATTTTTTAGATATTCGATAAAAACGATGTTGTAAAAATTTTGTTAAGTAAATAATTACTTTCAGTGCCCGTTCGAGCTACAGAAGACTCTGGAAACGGGACAAGAACAATCTTGGGTGGTTAATACAGCCAGGAGAGTGACCTGGAGGGTCTATACGACAGAATCTGACCAGTATGTCAGCGCCAGGAACACCACGTGAGTAGCAGGGGATTTCAGGAGCTATCGTGGGTGGTTGAAGCCAGGAGAGTTACCTGGAGGGTCTACACGACAGAATCTGACCAGTATGTCAGCGCCAGGAACACCACGTGAGTTGATTTAGAAAGAGGTACCTAGCTACGTGCATATACCGCCCGAACAGAAGATGGCGTCTAGAAATAGAAAGAAATAGACGTATGTGACCTATGCCCTATGTTATGAAATTGCAGGCTACAAGTCTACAGGTAAAGTACATTGCTTAGCGGCTTAATATTCTTGCCCAGTTATGATGCGCAACTGCGAGTTCGATTTTCACTACACTTGAAGACAAAAATTATTCACTTGTTTTGATAAAATCCATACTGAGTTGACACTTGTGAAGTCTTCTCGCCCGCGAGATAAGTCTGTATACTGTGCGCATCATAAAGGGGAAGGACAAGGATATGAGAATACTCTATGATTTTACTTATTTTACGTAATTTGTCGAAATTAAAAGGCTGCGAGGTAAAAAAAACGTGGTCACGCGGAATCGAGCAGTCAGTTCTATCTACTATACGCCAGTATATAAGTCATTCTATGAAAAAACCATAAACTCTTTGAATTATGACGTGACTAGGTTGATTATTTGCTGAACATTCTAAGTACTATGCTTGTTATATTCGTGAAGGTTATCTGAAAGAGACAGTGTTCTTTTTATAAATATTAGACGGTGACCGCTGGAATCGACATTATACTGACATTTAAAATCACATTATAAAATCAATTAATGTACTCTAAATTTGTTAATTTACTACTCGCATATTTAATGTAACATTTATTTAACACTTTTGCATCGATTTTCTGTTTGACATAATAAATTGATTACCATGTGACCAGGTGGTCAGGTCAACTGGCATAACTGTGATTATGCCACTTTTACGTAACACTCGGATTCGCTTCCGAATTTGGTATGTTTACGTAATGATCACGATTTTGGTAGAGTGCCTTATGGTTTTATTATTGCGTAGGTACATAGGTACTTAAACAATAACTAATTCAAAAGGTTTAATTCTATGTAACAGCTTTCAACCTTGGTAACATGAAAAGAGGCTTGATTCAGACCTATTACTATTTAAGATATTTTTAAACATGATCTGAGTATTTCAATTTCTATATGAAAATGATAGCGCTTAGTATTCTAAGATGACGATTTATTGCTGTATTAGACGATTACTTTCCTAGCGGTCCGCTAATAGTCGAATAAGTCATTTTCCCGGCACGTATTGTATCGTACTAATATTATTAATGCGAAAGTTTGTATGTTTCTTTGTTTGTTTGTTACTCTTTCACGCTAAAACTACTGTACTGATTTTCATAAAACTCGGCACATAGATAGAGGGTTACTTGTATTAACACATAGGATAGTTTTTATCACGAAAAATGTGCCTGTGGGATGTTATGGGATTAAAACCGACTTCAACGCTGGCGGAGCCGCAGGAACCCACATCCTTTTCTTGAAAAAAAACTACATAAACTAGGTTGCTTTATGTATCGAGACATCGCTTGACATAATTTTTTTCTGTGCAGAGGAATGCTGTGCCAACTACGACCAGAGCTGGGCCAATTCGGAGTATACCGACTCAACATCACCAACGAGGGTTGCGAGGTCACCACCTCCAAGGAACCAGTCGACATCTACTCTCGTAAGTACATTATTGTTGGTCATCGAATTCCCCCTTTTGAGGGGTATCCCCACCACACTAGGCATGCCGGCTGGGGGCGTTATTTTTGTATCAGGAATCTGGATTCTGCAGTTGATAAATGTTTAAAAAAAATTGTGAATAAAGAGTGACAGAGTGAGTATAGGGTAAGTGAGTGTGTGTAGAGTTTATTTAGTATTTGTTTTTCTCTCCCGCGGGTGTCGTAAGAAACGACCTGCTGTGGAAACGACCAAGGAATCGAGGATTTTATGTGTATTAGGTACAAGTTTAGGCGACAGGCTGATAACCTATCACCACAGTGATACACGAATCATCTGAAAGGGCTCTCAATATTACGGGACGATAGCGACCGTATTTTTGAAAGGCGTGATATGTGTATCTTGGTTCGCGTTTTTTCTTTAGGTGACGCATATTGGCATTTGGCATCAGTATTTGCATACTACCGCCTTGCCAGCTCGCTTTTATTGTCAAGGCAAGTTTGTTATTAAATAATAATGATATCTTGCCTCGATAAAAATAATGTTATCCTTGTAATCCTTTCTTGACATATTATCACCTTCATTGCATAATATATGATGATGATCTTCCTCTTGATTTGTTTATTTTATTGATTTGATTGCACATGTATTCATTTCTTTATAGCGTGGTGGATCGCACGCTTAACACACGACGGATCGCTAAAATTTCGCAGCGTTCTGTCAGATGAATACTAGAAATGTCAATCACCATACTGAAACCGCTCAACCGCTGTCGACGCAGCGCTATCGCAGCGTCGTCCGTCGAGTGCGGTTTTAGTATGGGGAGTGACGTTTCTAATATGGATCTGCCAGACTGCTGCGATATTTTAGCGGTCCGTCATGTGCCGTAACAGGCATCAGTCCTGAACCAGGCTGCTTCAATATTTTCCCAATCCACATCAAAATGCACCAGTAGATACTTATATCGTAGATCTACACATAGGACTACATATTACTTGGAATACTATAAAATTTCCTCGGTTACTGAATCTAAAAAAAAATGGCGATAACTAACGTCACTTAAAAGTTAGCTGTTTTTTTTATTAATCAAAACCACAAACCCTCGTTTTATTTTTACTGGAGCAGATATAACAGAAAGAAGACAGTACCTAAAGTAAATAATCCTATTAAGTGAAGTAAAATACATAATAGATGATAATGAAATGATAATGCAACAAAGAATGGCCTTCTATTATGAATAGTCTTCTACACATTAAGGGTCATTCAACCCTTGCTTGTACCTATCTAAGTCCTACTATCTATGACCTAGCCAAGTAAGGCGGATCACACTCTTCGCACGAAAGAGCGCTAAAACATCACAGCGGTCTGTCAGTTACATACTAGAAATGTCAATCCCCATACTAAAACCGCTCAACCGCTGTTGACGCAGCGCTATCGCACCGTCGTCCGTCGAGTGCGGTTTTAGTATGGAGAGTGACGCTTCTAGTATGTATCTGACTGACCGCTGCGATATTTTAGCGCTCTCTCGTGCGTTAAGTGTGCGATCCGCCGTAGTACTTTCTTAAGTAGCTTATAAATCAGTGTATATTTTAATGTTAAGTATTACTCTCAAGTCTCGACCCAAGTATTTGTCAGACAGAATGAGACGATAACTATTATTTATGCGGCCATTTACGCTCTGCCTACCCTGCAAGGGGTATTAGCTTGATACATACGGTCAAACATACACAAATCACGCCTTTATTCCTTGCGGGGTAGGCAGGTCGTTAACGATCGTAAAATTACGGTCGTTATCGCCACGTCTGACAAGTATTGAGGTTCCCTTTACAGATGATTCGCGTATCACTATAGTGATAGGTTGTCAGCCTGTCGCCTAAAGTTGTATTGGCTTGATGTCTGTGCAAATAGCGTAAAAAGGGGCAACCACGTATGTGGATATAGGATGCTATATTTATATAATCCGGGATGTTATCATCTAATATGAAAATGCCGAGAGTTCAGTATGAGCATTCGTCAATGTCATACAAAGTAACAAGTGGGTTGATAATGGACTGGTTTGGCGCTTGCCCCAGATCCCTAACAAACATCGTGATGGACTGATCGATGTCATCCGTATGAGATGAACTGGACATGAACTAGATAAGATTTACATGACGCCCCCACACCACGCCCCAACAAGTGTAGCGTTGGTCGTCCGCCGGCCGGCCACATGGACCGATCATCATCATCATTGGCCTCGTACGTCTGTGACAGACGATTTAGTCAGTGCCTGAGGCAAGAAAGACTTTTCGTGGCTATATAAGCCGATGCGGGAGCGGCATGACTTTCTACACACACTACAGGTGAAGGTGGTATTAGAGACTGGAACAAGCATGTTTAGATGTTTTTTTTTTGCCTTTTGTTAGCGAGAACAGAAAACCAGGCATTATCGTGATTCTTACGCCCATCGTATACACGTTTTCGCCATTCGTCCCTATCCTCAGCAAGCTTCTCCCAGCTTGACCGATGACCCATGATAGTGA
Organism: Keiferia lycopersicella; assembly: GCA_029255805.1. Classification (NCBI taxonomy): domain Eukaryota; kingdom Metazoa; phylum Arthropoda; class Insecta; order Lepidoptera; family Gelechiidae; genus Keiferia; species Keiferia lycopersicella. The sequence continues at coordinate 4,076,675 of JARACZ010000018.1, forward strand.
CTTGATAACAAAATAAGGGATGTCGTACCTTATTGCGTACCTACCCTGGTTCGCAATAAAATCGATCTCAGGCTTTTAGGACCTGGAGGCTTATTTCAGCAGTGGACTGCTATAAGCTGACGTGTGCTGTCTGGACATATCTTTTAGTATCTATACTATTATTTATTAGATTGTATTTTCCTTTATTATCTCCTGCTATTACAAAAACCTTATAAAACCTTTACATTACACAAGGTCCCCTGAATCAAATCTTTGTCTAATCGTGCATTGTCGAGCTAGACGCTGGTTGCTTGCGTATCTTTCGAAGAAGAGGTCCCAGAAGGCCATCCTGTCATTGAAGACTCTGTTCTTCATCTGCATCTCCTTGTCTAGCACCATGTAAGGTCTAGTGTCTTCAGTAACTGGTTTCCATTCCACGGGCAGCAACTCTGACGCTGAAGGTGTCGGATTTCTGAAAAATTTTAATAACATTTAGTTTATAGTCCCTGTAAGTAAGGTACATCTTATATGTTAATATCAAAATTCTCAAGAAAGTTCCATTTACTCACCCGAATTTAACGAAATTCGCCCATAAAGTAGTCATTCTTTTGATTATCTGCCGATTGTCATCGTTATCAGATGCAGTATTCATATCAAATATGTAATTCAATTCGTCTGAGTGCGAAGTCTCAGTGGCATCACTATCACCCAGATAAGCAAAGACGTACTCATATACGGGATTCGCGTTTTCTTTCAAAACTTTTGTAATAATTTTGTCTATAGGATGGTTGAATAGAAAATCTGATTCGAAGTCAGCTATCTCGTGAGCTACTTCTTTAGAGACTTCTTCGTCTCCAATGTAAAAATGTCTCACAAATTTTACGGCTTCTATTAATTGTTCCTCACTCAAATCGAAAACATTGTTTACTCTTGGTAGGAAAGGGTCACTATCATAATAATTAGAACCATAGTATCCTCTAGCTTCAAATTGAGCAGCTTCCTGAGTGGTGTGACCAATTAGAATGGCTGTGTTCTTTATTTTCTTTTCGTTCGACATAAAAGACGGATAAGTTTCTATTAAGTTTGCAATACCACTAAACGATCTTTCTTTGCACGGTTTTAAGTCTAAAGACAATTCCTCGTATGCGCCAATGACCAGGTCTGAAGGCGTTTTTGCCAAGAATTCCAAAGCTTCTTCAGTGTTTGTCGTATTGTAACCCAGATGTTCAGCTAGCTTGTTGGCTGCTTGATAATCTGCCTCAACGAACATACCATCAGTAAAGGGTGTTCCACTTTGGGCTATAACCCTCTTGAACAATTTTTCTTTAGGAGAGAATAGTTGTAATAGAACGGAGCAAGACCCCACACTCTGGCCTCCGATAGTGACCTCGTAAGGATTGCCACCGAATGCAGCAATGTTCTTTCTGACCCATCGTAATGCTTCGTGTTGGTCTTTAAGTCCTTGGTTTCCGGGGACTGAAGGAGAGTCCAGGCACATGAATCCATACGGCCCTAGACGATAGTTGATAGTGACGACGACAATGCCTTGTTCCATGAAATACTTAGGATCGTATTTAGATGCCTGATTAAAAATGAATTCCCCACCGTGTACCCAAAATAGTACTGGCAGCGGGTTCTTAGAGGAAGCTTCGTAAGGTACGTAGATATTCAGTCGCAGGCAGTCTAATGATTGAGGCAAATCCCGGTTTTGAGGGCACGCGATTGACCCATCGTAGGCGTTGAATATGTCATTTCCGAATCCTGGGTGAGGTTCACTTTGCTGAAAGAAAATGAACGACATAAAAAATAATAATAATAAGAAAATTTAACATTCAAAAGGATAATACTGTTCACTGAGTGTAAATGAAAGGTACCTCATTCTAACGTACTTACAGACTATAGGACAGGTGACATATACATGACTAGACTACTTTTGCTTAGCTTTGAGTTTGTATGAAGGATAAGGATATGCATCTGATGTGAAGAAAAAAAGGTATATATTATTTTTAAATTTTAAACTTGTAGGTATCTACTTACCCCAAAAGGATTGTTAGGATTCACTTGAGCATAAGGAACTCCCAAGAAATAGGCATATTTCCCGTTATCGGCTATCTGCCCCCTCACTAGCCCTTGATCTATGCGGACCAAGGGGTCTATTTTTGGTTGGGCACTGTTTACCACAGTTATTATAAATATCACAACGACAACTACTAAATATAGCTTCATTTTCACGGCCATTGTTACTGTAACTTCTAGAGCGGTTACGAGAATACTATGTTTGAGATCAACTTGTTGTAGTTTAAAACCTGCAACTTTATCTTGACAAGTTCGACAACAAACATCTGTCGAATATTTGCCTTATCCTAGGCTTATCTATCATCGATGTATCATATATTTCATTTCAACTGTACCCACATACTCGTAGGTATGCATCATCCAAGCATGAACTTATCACGTTTGCGTAGGCGATGATGACATCTTGACTCATTTTCCATTAAAACTTGCATATATGTACTCCGTGGGATGGCCTCCCACCTGGTAGACCAACGACCTTGCAAGGGCTGTGGGAAGCTACTGGATCTGATCTGAACAAAATCACAATCTATGTATACCTACCTACTCTAAAGAAACCTTTGTCCATCATCTTTTTCTTCCGTCAATGGCGATAATGTTAAGCCTTCAAGAGAAGACAAGTTTCGCTCCTTTACCACTACCATCTCCTCACTCCCTCCTCGTCTAGCCCATAGTAACCTCAATACCCCATAGTAGCCTGTAATTTAAGTGTCCACACTATGCACGGGAGTTTACTGCCAAAATTGACCACAATAGCCATCTCCGGGCGCATCAGCGCCGATCTGATAAGGAGTCGAAGTGGTCGCCATGGCCGAAAGCGGTCGGATCATCATCATCATTATCAGTAACCTTATCATTTGCAATGTGTTATTTAATTGAGAATCTCCACCGTTTTTTTCGTCGGTTAAAAAAAATTACTGTAAATGGAACTCCGATTGAAACTGTAATAAAAGATGTTTTCGCACAGCGTTGCTGCTGCTCCTGGGAGTGCTGGGAGCAGCATGGGTGCTCTACGGACTGGGGAAGCTGATCATGTCCAGAGTGCGGAAGACAGGCAAGCTCAGATACGGAGACAAGGAGCTGGCCATCCAGCAGCGGCTGCGGGCCCTGGATACGTTCAGGGGGTGAGTTATTCGTGTAGAACCCAATTTGTTGAGAAAGGATCGGTATGGCCGACGACATTTGCGACGAAAGCTGCTCAGAACAGGGAAGAATGACAAAACCTAGTGTCGGAGGCCAAGATCCACTTTGAGTCGTTGAGTCAGAGACGTAAGTATGTAAGTAAGTATCGGTAAATGGCGGCAGGAAAAAACCTTTTTTAGTGCACACATCGCAGAAGTTTGCCCTAATTATCTTTTAATGCCCTAGTCTTTACAGATCCTTTCTTTAATAGGCAAATAGGATAATACGTAGGGTACCTAAGTGTAACCTACCCTACCCATACAGGGTGTCAGTCCGGTTTCGCGTAAACATACATACATACATACATACATATATCACGCCTTTATCCCTTGCGGGGTAGGCAGAGCGTTAACGGCCGTGAGAATACGGTCGCTATCGCCACGTCTGACATTTTAGAGGATTTTTTTCCAAGGTAGTTTCAGAAAACATGTGTATCACTATAGTGACAGGCTGTCAGCCTGTCGCCTAAAAATTGCAATACACCAATACTCTCGAGTCCCTTAGTCGCCTCTTACGCCACCCGCGGGAAGGATGTGGGGTGATGCTATTCTAAGCCGGCATCACACGGCAAAAAATTTCGCGTAAACAATGAGGAAAATAGGCTAATATGTGCCATTATTCAGCAAATAAATATGATTCTGATTTTGATTCTGATTCTAAACAGTAATCATATTCGGTGAAAATTTTAATTGTCTATTTCTCATTTCGAACCAATTATAGGTAGGGGCAAAAAAGACATTTTTTTTAATACATTTATATATCTATATATATTTTTGTATTTCGATTAGCGGCAACAGAAATGCGTCATAATAATACCAACGCGATCATTTCAACTCTCTAAATTTCACGGTATATAACAGTTACAGCCTGGTGACAGACGGAAGTTCTGGCAGCAAAGTCTCAGTAATAGGGTCCTGTTTTAACCCTTTGGGTACAGAACCCTGAAAAGGAAGTTTCTCTCCACCGTCCACGGTAACGGTCACCGTTGGTATCGTAACCATGCGAGTAGGCGGTATGTCTTAGACGTCGTAACAATTGAGTGCGTATCTAGGCAAAAGAGGAAATCACCGATAAACATCAATTATTTGCTGTACAGGAGACGCCATATCGAGTTAACCATTATTCTTTTTAGCCACGGCCTACCTTGTAATTCATGCTGCTCCATGATGTCTTGTAAGGTATAATTGTCTTTTCGAATCCTTTTAGTTAAACTACATAGTTAGTTTGCTTTTGATTTGAGTTAGATCCTTAACCTTGTACCTACTTCTCATAAAGCAACTTTGTTACAAAGGCAGGTGTCACGAAACGATTGTAAGTAAAATATTCAGAAAAAGTAACTTTTGTATTTTGTAGATACTCACTTCTACTGAAGAAGAAAAAGAAAAAAGACGTGTGATGATGATGACGAAGTCTTCTCTGTTCTGTGATTATTGCAGAGGATGTTCGGACTGATATCAAACTAGCCCGAACCAGATGGCGCTATTAGCCCATTTTCAGATTGAGAGTTGATCTGTTAAGTTCAGTGCAAGAAAAACTATTACTTCTGTGCTTTGTTTTCTATCGCACGAGGGTCACCTACTAGGAACTAAACGAATTGAATTAAAAAAAAATCTATCATAAATCATAAATATCAGGGGTAGGTTGCTATGTAGTCTACTGTACATGAGGTACCCCATATCCGTGGTCATGGTAAGACGATGCGTTACCAAAGTATTACTCAACAGTGTGGCAATTTCCTATGAACAAACATTATAGTTCATTGTATTAGGCAATTTCTATGTGATAAGTAGGTGTTTTAACACAACCTGCAGCCTACAAAGGTACACTACTGTTATATTTTTAATAAGACAGAATTTTAATAAATAGTACCTGGTTGACCCAGCCTTGCTCGGATTTATCGCCTGCAAAACGTATTTTGTTTCTTACATGTGTATTATACGCCATCTCTCCGTAAATGCGAAGACTACTACGAACGGACCGCGTTTCTTTGGATATTATTGAGAGTTTAAAATGATTTTTGGGTAATAAAACCCAGCTAGATCGATTTATCGCTCCAAATCCCCCATATACGAATTGTCATGAAAATCGTTGGAGCCATTAATGAGATCCCGATTACAATTATTCTTGCTCGTTTGCTGGTTTAAATTAGATTAGATTAGAATTTCGTACAGTTAACTTAATGATGTCAACTCAATATGTTTCATTACTACCACTTACGCTCTGCTCACCTTGCAGGGGATACGGGCGCGATGTGTGATGACACTGATGACTGATGATGATTTTGCTACCCAAGCAGAGGTCCACTGTACCACACTTTCTGCGGCTAATGTCCTTGATCTCCCACAGGATAGCTATAGTGATGATGATCTTCGTGAATGACGGCGCTGGGGGCTACTGGTGGCTAGAGCACGCCACCTGGAACGGCCTGTGTGCTGGAGACCTGGTGTTCCCCGCCTTCCTCTGGATCATGGGCGTTTGCATACCGCTGTCTGTGAAGAGCGCCTTCGCGAAGGGAGTGCCGAGGTGGAAAATCTGCGCTCATATACTGAGGGTATGTATAAGGTTCCGGGTTCAATACTTGGTGGATCACTCACTAATTTGATATTTAACACTTTGCGAATGTGTTCCCAGTCTGTTTGGCACATTGCGGGCTGAACCACCCGATAGTCCGTAAGAAAGATGGTTCCGTTTTTCCGATGGCGCCTTAAGCAGTAGCTCCCGGTTGCTGTCTATGATTACTTAGACGGCGCGGCGGTTGTTACACAACCATGTCAGAGGCCTGTAGAAGGCGGTAGGAAAATTCTAACACTAAGGTTCATTGGGTCGTTGGCCGACTCGGTGTCTCACACGGAGAGAGAGTGTAGGTATAGGTATGCTTTGCAGCATTGACTATCAACTGAACCAGCACCTGCTTTTACTTGCAAAATCTCAAGAAATCCACATTTCCACACGAAGCCCTATTTTATTCACACATAGACAACAAAAGCATATGACAACTTTGCGCAAGATCACCAAAGAACTGCTAATTCTCAGCACGCGATACCTGCACTCCACTGATCTGTTTATCTGGTTCACTTTCACACAAAATATTGCATAAGACTGACTTCCTTATTCTATCATTTCTATCTCACATATTTATCTGTTAATAAAGTCACACAAAACTGGTAATGATGCTTCGCGGCTCAGAAACTCTTCATTGGAAATTCTGTAGCGTGATAGGCGGTCGACTCTCTCCGATAATTTATTCGCAATGATTACAATTGAGCTGTACATTGCTGTGTGTGTTTTGTGTGAAGCCAAATAGCTACCCGGCATGTTTCAATGGATGTGCGAAATTGAACGCTTGAATTGCGTGGTATCTTAAGATGGAGCTAGATGTGATGACCTACTCGCCTAGTTTAGATAGCGGAAGGAGGCTGATACAATGGTCTAGTGGTTGTGATGCGATTCAGGCTTATTAGAGAAATCCTTTCAGTGTACAGAATGTAGGTATGCATATGTATGTATATATATATTTATATATATATAGCTAATAGTGGGCTCACGCGGAGCCCGCCTAGAAGTCTGTTATAATCCCGTAGCAACCTATAGGATATTTTTTTCGGGATAACAACTATTCTATGTGGTAATTAAAGTTGTCCTCTATATGTGTGCCAAATTTCATGAAAATCGACTAAATTAATTCATTGACTTTTCATGAATTTGTTCCCAGTCTGGTGAACCACCTGATTGTCCGTAAGAAAGATTGTTCCATGTCTCGGATGGCACGTTAAGCCGTAGGTCCCGGTTGCTGTTTATGATAACATAGACGGCGGTCGTTACTCAATCATGTTAGAGGCCTGCTACCTGTAGCAGGCGGTAAAAAAAAAATACACCAGGGTTCATCGGGTCGTTGGACGACTTAGTACCCCACACGAAAAGAAGAGCGTGAAAGAATACACAAACAAGTTTACAATATTAGTATGATAGATGTTTTATTACCAATACTAGTTCTCCTTGGTTGGTTTTTTCTCCGAAGGAACTTTCCTCTCTTCTTTTCTCTGAAAAAGCTTTTCTCAACTCACTCTAGAATAGTCACTAATCACTTGATAGCTAAAGAAGGAATAATCAGTTCCCACGGCTTACCCAGACTCGGTGTCCCACAAGAAAAGAGAAGAGATCAAACAGTGTAAATTCCATTGGTCTACTCCACAGAGAACCGTGATCATGTTTCTGCTGGGCATGTCGCTGAACACGGTCTACGGCTCCAACCTGCTGTATGAGCTGCGGGTCTTCGGAGTGCTGCAGCGCCTGGCAGTCTCCTACTTCATCGCAGCTGGCTTCTACGCACTCACCGCTCCCAAATACTACACTCCGCCCCGGGTTCGTATTCTTAGTATACTGTGCTGCGCTCGCTAATCCCTACAATTCATAGCAACCACCACTTTCTGTCAAATAGTTTTGGAAAAATGTAGGAGAATGTGTTCTTCGTTGTCGGTTCCGACGAATGGGGTTTCGTACCCTTGTGTCAACGGCCAAGTCTCACAATATTAACTTTAATAATAAAGAAATAGCAGTGAGAAACATCAAACTTGGCACAACTTGGTCTAGATTTCATTACTATTACTTAGCAGAACCATTGAGACCTGGTTAGTTTTTACATAATGTTTTTGATGAGATAAGGTATGACATGCTTAGATTTAAGAATTGTCATTGTGATTTTCTATACTTCAAACTGTTAGCAGAATACGAAGCTATCAAAATCATCCAACTGAGATCCAATCGACATCCAACTGAAACGATTTTTATTTAGAAGACGGCCCATGCCGACTGATTATTCATCTGATTGACTCGGCTTACAGGGCGCCTGCGGGCAGGCTATGAAGGACGTGCTGTCGTGCGTGTGGTGCTGGGCGCTGGCTGCAGCACTGGTCACCGTCCACACTGTGCTCACCTTCGCAGTGCACGACCCTGACTGCCCTGCGTAAGTTCGCATTATTTTGGCCAGACATGTTCCACTGCAGGGCAAACGGCACTCCCTCAATATACAATACAATTGGGACCTTATACCTACTGCGACTAACATCCGCCTGTCAAGCGTGGTGAGCATTGCATCATCATCATTGGCCTCATACTTCTGTGATAGACGATTTAATCAGTGTCTGAAGCAAGACCACAGACACTGCGTTGCCTGGGAAGAGATATATGCAGAATAAGTAGGTATCTACAACTTATGCGCGGTGCATCAGGTGCATGAGAAGGGTCCATAGTTTAAACTGCCTACTTAACTTATCTAACTTACCAACGTATGTACCCACAAACCACAATAGCTCAGTAGGTATACTAACCCAGCCTAAGCCTGACTGCAGCCTTAGGAAACTCGGATCGCACACTTGACGCACGACAGAGCGCTAAAACATCGCAGCGGTCTGTCAGAACCATACTAGAAATGTCAATCCCACATACTAAAACCATTCAAACGCTGTCGATTCAACGCTATCGCAGTGTCGTCCGTCGAGTGCGATTTTAGTATTATGGGGAGTGACGTTTCTATTATGGATCTGACAGACGGCTGCAATATTTTAGCGCTCTGCCGTGTGTCAAGTGTGCGATCCGATGCGAGAGCAGAGGAGTGTGTAAAATGTGTCTGGCCTAGTTGTTAAATTGTTGCATTACTAAGCTATCATAGACTTCAACACTTGGTAAAAAATTATCTAGTTTTAATCAATAGCCTTGCGATATTTGACTTGCATTACAGCCGTTATTAGCTGGCGTGAAAACTAGTGCTCGTTCTTTAGTAGTTACCAGAGATTTTTTGCGATCAAGTTGATTAACTTAAACAGGACGCGCGTGCGCCTGCGAAACACGTAACTTACATCCGTTTGACGCGATCATGCGCGGTCCTGAGGGGGAGGGGGGGTCATGACCATAAAATCTGAAATCTAAGTAGAATAAAGTCGAATCTCTGCCCAGAAAAATCCTTGCTCACTTGCTACGTTTTGTGTTGGCGTGACGACCTTGTTCTCGCTCTTCCTTAGTGCTTCTAGCACTAGGTAAACCTCAATCACTCTTCATTAGTGCTACATTCCTTTTGTCCCTCTTCCTTATGGCTGCCAGCACTACACCAGTTTTACCGCTACTCTCACAATACGTTTAGTTTTGTGTCACCTCATCACAAGACCACCAGGGTCCCGGTGTCCCACGCGAAAAGAACAAGACCACAATATATTTGTAACGCGGGCCGCCTTATTCATTGCAGTTCGATCAATATCGAGATCTATGGCGGTGCCATACTGGGTTAGGTATCTTTTGAGCCTGGTCTATTTTCAGCAATGTTTTTCACGACTGGTGATAACCGTAGACGAAGACGTAGTATTGGACTGCCTCCTACAAGGTGGACAGATGATCTGGGAAGATCGCTGGACGCCAGTGGACGCAAGTTGCGCAGGATCGTTCACTTTGGAAATCTTTGGGGGAGGCCTATGTTCAGCAGTGGGCGCCTTCCGGCTGAAATGACGATGATAATAATAACTATGCTGATTTTATTTACCGTTTCCAGTGGCTACCTCGGCCCCGGCGGTAAACACGACGACTGGGTGGCCCCGAACTGTAGCGGAGGCGCGGCTGGGTATATAGATCGGTTACTCCTGGGACAGTCGCACATTTTCCAGCACAGCGACGCGAGGAAAGTGTATGGAGGACTGCCTACCGATCCTGAAGGTTTATTAGGTTAGAGGTTTATAATATGCCGTGTGAAGCCGGCTTAGAATAGCATCACCCCATTTCTTCCCGCGGTTGTTGTAAAGAGCATCTAAGGGACTCGAGGGTTTCACGTGTATTACAACTTTAGGCGACAGGCTGACAACCTGTCACTACAGTGATACACGAATCATCTGAAAAGGCCCTCAATACTTGTCAGACGTGGCGATAGCGACCGTAATTTTGCGATTGTTAACGCTCTGCCTATCCCGCAAGGGATAAAGGCGTGATTTGTGTATGTGTATGTTTGTGTATATGTGTGTGTATGTTTATAATACCTACCTCTTCTTCAACCGGAAGCCACCCAATGCTCATCTAGAGTCCATATTTATAAATCGCACTCAGCTCTGAGATCGATATCAAGAGCGATTTAGCCAAATATCAGTCAATACTAACAGCATCTCAAAGGCGCAGTCAAGATCTATGTCAGAGTTGAGTGCGGTTTATAAATACAGACCTAGATAAACCAAACTGGCAAAATATTGCAAATAATGACCCGCGTCGTCAATATTAATAAGTGCTGACGTCCACATTTTTGCGTATTTATTGCCTGGGGACATTTGCTCACTCTTATCTATAGGATATTGAAGGGCCATGAAGGTCGCAGGTTCGCATCCTGTCTGCAGCATAAATATTTGCAAAGGTCCTCACTCATTCTCTTTTCGTGTGCGACTCCGAGTCTACCAACGAACCAATGAAGGTCAAGTGTCAAGTTCTTCTTCTTCTCGTGTGGGACACTGAGTCGACTAACGACCCAGTGAACCCTAGTGTCAGAATTTTTCAACCGCCTTCTACAAGTAGCAGGCTTCTGACATGGTTGTGTAACGACCGCCGTCTAAGTAATCGGACAGCAACCGGGACCTACGATTTAACGAATCATCCGAAACACGGAACCATCTTTCTTACGGACAATCGCGTGGTTCAGTCCGCAATGTCCTTACCAGACTGGGAACACATTCAGTAATAAATATCAACTTTGTGAGTGAACCACCGAGAATCGAACCCGGAACCATCTGCGTCAAACGCAGTCGCACTACCACTGTGCCACGTCCTCAGCCACATCGGTCGTCAAGCGTCAAGTGTCAACAAGTGTTCTTTTCCAGGGTGCCTTACATCAGCCGTGCAAGCATTGCTAGGCGTGCAAGCTGGCGCCACGGTCTTGCTGCAGAGATCCCACAAGTCCCGAGTATCACGATGGCTCGCCTGGGCGCTGGTATTCGCATTAGTGGGGGCCTTGCTGGCGGGATTCTCAAGGGAACACGGCTCTGTGCCTATCAACAAAAACTTGTGGTAAGTGAGTAAAACTGCTGAAGAATTGACAACTTTTAGGCCATATTTGTGTACCTACATAGATGGGGCTTGAGCTAAACAGAAAAGGCTTCTCTCACTCAAATGTCAAAATTTCAACTTAACACTGCGCCGTCTGGTATGAAATTATAAAAAATGCCGAGAACTGTCAGATAGGAGTAATCCTATTGGTTGGCCTACAACTTAACACAGAGTGTCCATAAAAATCAGATGTCAAATTGCTGACACAGAATTTTTATGACTACCTCCAGTTTAATCCTGAGTAAAACAGTGAGCTATTTAGTTAGTTAATTTCAATTTAACACAGCGCCGTCTGGTATGAAATTATAAAAAATGGCAAGAACTGTCAAATTTGAAAAATTCTATTGATTGGCCTACAACTTAACACAGAATGTCCATAAAAATCAGATGTCAAATTGCTGACACAAAGTTATGACTTCCTTCAGTTTATCCCTGAGTAAACCAGTGAGCTATTTTCCTAACCCTTTGAGAGCAAGTGGGATACCTTTTTCAATGTACAACCTATGTCTAGTATTTAAGTTTCTAATGTTGTATTGTTTCATGTACTTTGAAATAAAGATTATTATTCTATTCTAACCCTTTTAACTCTCCTTACCCTATTTTGATTCCAGGTCAATATCTTTCGTCCTGGTGACGTCAGCGTGCTGTCTCGTCCTCCTCGCCTTCTGCTACGTCTTCACGGACGCGTGGCGCATCTGGGGCGGAGGCCCGTTCAGGTCTCCAGGCCTGAACGCGATTGCACTTTATATAGGTAGGTATAGAGTTCTTAGGGTGAGATATTTAAGAATTTCAGTCTGGAGCCGCATCTGTTCATTCCTAGCTGTCGGTGTCGTAAAAGGCGATAGATCTGGGTAATAAAACACCTAAAACTGCATTCTCCAATCCGCCACAATGAGGGTATTTAGCATACTCACTACACTTGGCAAACAGGGAAAGAATCTTCAACCAGATACTATCCGATTAGGCGTCGAAGTGGTCGCCATGGCCGAAATCGATCGGAAAGATCATTGGATTTTGAAGCTTAAGTACACGAATCAGATTACAAAAATCGGGTACCTACGCTCAATTTTAATAAGGGTTAAAGCTTTTTGTAATGAAGTTAATTTTTTCGTACAGGTCACTCGGTTTGCGCGCATCTGTTTCCGTTCCACTGGCGGATACCTGACATGCGGACACATAGCATACATCTAGCTGAGGCCGCGTGGGGCACAGCCCTATGGATCATTATCGCCCATGTCATGGCTAAGAAGAAAGTGTTTATAAGTCTATAATAAGGCAAGAGGGCAAAAAGCGTACATCTAGCTGCAGTGTGGGGGGCACAGCCCTATGGATCATTATCGCCCATGTCATGGCTAAGAAGAAAGTGTTTATAAGTCTATAATAAGGCAAGAGGGCAAAAAGCATACATCTAGCTGAAGTGTGGGGGGCAAAGCCCTATGGATCATTATCGCCCATGCCATGGCTAAGAAGAAAGTGTTTATTAGTGTATAGTTTGATTTTTTTTCACTCAATCGTATTACCTGCCTTGTTGTTTTAAAACTGAATTTTAATCGAGCCAGTCTTCATGTGTAGATGGCGCTAAGCCAAACGGAAAGTCCAGGGAAATGTATTTTATCTAGTTGATTCAAATGGCAGAACTTCCGTTTGGCGCAACGCCATCTGGTGTGAAATTATACAAACGATTTATACATTACAGTACGGTACGAGTACGTGCGGTTTATTTAGCAAACAAATGGTGGATAATAATGTAAACCTTTTTATTATTTTGTTATGATTATCAATTTCTATCTAAGTAGCTATAGCAATTCTTGTGTAAAAAGCTAGATAAAAATGCTCTTAATTAGCTTATGTACCTCGGTATAATGCGTATAGCTCTTGATTTTCTGATGAATTTACCCCAAATATTAATATGAATAAAATAAGACTGATATTATTGTAAACTTAATGATTGGAAATTAAAACATAAACTGGAAATTGCAGGATCTTGATAGTTGTGCAATGTCAAAAAAAACAAATAGAATCATCAGAAACATTCGTTTGGAACATCTAGTCTTAAACGTATTTTATAAGCAATTTTAACATATTTTATTTTTTAAGATTTGTAAGCTTGACCAATTAAAATAAAAATAAAAACTTAAAAATCAAGTTTTTTTCTAATACAACACTGCGTGGGCTAGTTGAAGTCAAACTATTTGTAGAAGATTTTTAAGGTATCGCTAATCTTAAAATTAATCTTTTTGTAATTTTGCGTTATTTTATTATTTTTGTTACCTAGATAAATTAACTACAAGTTAACAGAGAAAGTTAGTACAGACCTTTTATCTCACGAATGCGCGTAGCCATATTTGTGTGTGTGTTATCTCTTTTTGTTTTAGACACACACACACGACAAGCGAGAGAGAACACACACAAGTATGGCTAACGCGCACTCGTGAGATAAAAATATTAACTTTCTCTATTAACTTGTAGGTATTTTATCCAACCTAAAACCAACGGTCATTCGTCATTTCAGAACACAGATCAAATTTTGTGTTATAATTGATTGGTAAAGTAGCACCTTGAATATGCGGGTAGGTTGATGTTACAATGAAACCAGTGGCGTTTACAATATTTGTCGCTTTATTAGACCAAGGGTGACAGTAAAATCCGCAATGTCATTGGAAAATAAAAACAAACGATTCAACAAATCATGACTCAAGGTAACAGCAATAGTTTTAACAATAAAACTATATCAATAAAATTACACTTCAGTTAATAACAACATAACGGACAAAAGTGTTTATTCTCTTATCGCGTCAGTACGATCCATCTAAGAAAATCTTGATACTTGCGACGTCTGTCAGCTTCAGGCAAATACTATGACATAAGGTCCATTTTCTCTTTTAGTATCGATATGTCAAACGTCACGTCAGGTATCAAGCTTTTTCTATACAATAAGTATAAATTATTATTCTTGAAGAAATATGTTATATCTACCTATACAAAGTAAATCCACATAATAAATACTATATCGTGGAAAGAAAGAAAGAAAAAATCGTTGGTGTTATAAATAAACCATGCATCTCACATTATATGCTTTTTCAGCTTCGTATATTTTCTTCAAATAAGGTCGTACATATAAGTTAGTCAGATATATTATACCGATTACAAGAATGAGACAGCTTCTTGTATTTATAAACAATGTAATAATTATAGATTAACCAATATCTTATAAAGAAATAGACATTACTCAATAAGATATTGGACGGATCGTTTCTAATGTCACCCAAAAAGTGCGGCGCTTACATGCTACAACGGGTAAAGTACGTTTGTTTGGCATTGCACATAAATCATGTGATGTCATTGGATATGATGCTGTTCTACATAGCAATAGGGTTTAAATTTGTATATCTTTTAATGTGACAATCGGTATACCGACTCTAAATCAACCACCTATCCCGAAGACACCACACAACTGGCGACGTTATTAAAACAAATAATTTTCCATAAGTTAACGTATCAACTACTTTAGTTAATATAAGTCGTTTCTCAAATAAATCACTCTTTTGTTGACGGTAAATGCCGTATAGGAATTACAATATTTTACACTTTAAATACTTTATTTTTTAAATATGTATAGTACCTATACAGTAAAGGATACTTCCGAAATTCATTCTCATCTAGTTTAGACACTTATATTGTATTGGTAAAATCAATAGCTGACAGGCAGGCACGCTTGCAATCACCTAACTACTTGTGTATAAGGGCAATATTACAGAAAAGATGACTTTATATTTTATAAACATCTCAGGAGTCTAATGAACAGAAACGGTACACCAACATCTTTTGATGGTAAAAAAATATACAGAAAAAAAGTTTTCGGAATCATTCACAAGTACGAAAAAAAAATACATACAAATAATTCGTCTATTCAAAAGAATAGCACTAATTCACTGTCTGTAACTAGTTGTACCCAAAATGCTGCTAAGAAATTAGTGAAGTACACAGTCAAATCAATGTTTCGTAAAATCGCCCAAATACACCAAAAACACTATTTACACACCTATCAATAGCGATAAAGATACGTAAAACAGTGTTATAATAATATATTGTATACTTTCTAAAAATTTATTAGAAAAAATCTCTTAAAATATATTTCAATTATTTTATAAAACGGTCCCTGGAGATACGGGAATATAATAACGATAGGTATATCTTCAGCGCGATATAAATAGAACATTTCCTTAAAACTCTAAATAGGAAGAACTTTTAAATAATGTAAAAGAGACCTTTATAATTGCACACAAGAGTAAAAATATGAATACCAAATAAAATGTTGATATATGTTGTATAATTTCGCTAGGTTTCAATTGATACGATTATTTACAGATATAAATATCTACTTGCGATATAAAGATATAGATTATGCTATAAAAAGTAAATATATCTTATTAAACTTTTACTTTGATAACAGTAATTTGTACAGAGAGATATTAATTGTGTATTGTTACATACATTAAAGTTAAACGTTATTAATTAGAGTAATAAGTACTCGAGCTCACTTTAAGTCACTCATTTTATACTACCGAAGGGACATGGAATGTTTAGTATATTAGAGAATGTTAGTTGCGTTGTTTTGTCACGACGCCGCGCCGAGCTGGCAAGACCGGACCACTCAACGCTCGCTACAGACTGACACTCATTATACGGATCAATATGGCGGCTATTGCATTACAAATATAAAAATACTGTTCTTAAAGGCTTAGTATAGCTTAAGCTTTATGTTACGTTACTTTCGTTGAAGGCATGCCATCATTTGTACTTGTCGATCTATAGAGCGCAGTAATATTGGGACACAGCTAATCTTTCTATCTGAAACCTCAACAACGAGGCCTGGTTTAAAAGAGACTAGACATTACCGAAAACACTTGTCATACAAATCGGTCTTTAATAGGTCCTTTAGATACATATATCTAACCATATCTTAACAGATAAAATCTCTAGGACGATACACATTTCGCTATTAAATGCAAATTCATGGAATTCAATATGATTCAAGTAAGACGTACGTATATTATGGTGTGCGCCTTACATATTATGCTACTAAGATTCCCGAACAATCACACCGCACTAGTGCAGTCGGTTATTTTCCAGTTTCACGTATTACATTTAGTCACCGTTACGAGAAATTACATTATTTAAGTAGTTTAGTCACATGCCTTCCGTCCGATCCGTCTCTTATCGGACGAACTGTAATCGCATCGGAAGTGTAGCGAAAGTTCGCTCTGAGACACAGCGACATTATAATATAACGTATGCTTTGGGTAACAATTTAAAATCCTTAACCTAATTGCACATTTTAATAAAAACACGCATATTAAGACTTACATTATGTAACGCTTTTACAGCACTATTAAAATATATTACGAGATTTCAAACAACACGCGTATAACTATCGACACTTATCTAAGACCCCAGTACTATTCCCTGTCATTTTCGTCGTTTTCCGGCTGTCACGCAAAACTACAAATCGGTCATTTCGAATATCGTATGGAAATAAAGATTCCCAATGTCCTCTAGTAACTTATGGGAATAATCGTCCACTTATTAGGTAC
The DNA here is from genome assembly GCA_029255805.1 of Keiferia lycopersicella. Taxonomy (NCBI): domain Eukaryota; kingdom Metazoa; phylum Arthropoda; class Insecta; order Lepidoptera; family Gelechiidae; genus Keiferia; species Keiferia lycopersicella. The sequence continues at coordinate 4,093,570 of JARACZ010000018.1, forward strand.
CTACCTGTTGCACGATTCGTACTTTTGTTTGAGAGCCTCTTCTGCCCGACGCGACGCAAATAAATATCTAGTGTGGCACTTGACAGCTGTCGCCTACAGAGAATCGTAGGCCTTCGCAGCACCACGGAACTAGCCTAACTATAGTGAGCAACCAATCTATCGCTAACAGCCGCAGCCGTTGGACACCTCTGACATTTTGTAAAATACATCCAAAATATACATCCAAGCAAACGTGCCAGGTGCCTCGCAGGCGGCCGAACTGTGGGAATTATCTGCTCATAACTCCTCACAGCCATAATATCCAGAGTCAGGCCACAGGTTTCCACGATAATACTTTTAATCGTAAAAGTTACAAAAGCTCGGTGGCCTGACCTAACCCTAAGATGTCCGATTAGTAAGCAAATGATGCTTGTTGTTTACATCAAACTTTTTACTAAGTAGACACAATAGTGTACAGACTGTGTGACGTCATGATGCATCCAGGGGTAAATAGCGTGACAGGCATGAAAAAAGTCATATTTTTAAACAGAATAAATGCAAAAGTAAATAGATTTTGAAGAAACAAGAAGTGAATCCACAAAAGACTGGCGCGCTAGTTACCCACTAATGTGCTAGAGCGCATCTCTCATTCATGAATGACAAGACCAGCGCCATCTATTTACGTGAGAAAAACAACTCTAGATGAAATTTGTTACACTTCCGACAACCTAAATATGATTCGGCAAAAACAGTAAGTCCTGGAATTAGTAATTATAGTAGGTTATTGCAGTCACAAGAGTCGTTTTTGACTCAATTACCTTTGTCTACCTAGGTACAGTATTTTGGACCATACTACTTTGTCAAAAGAGCAGTGTTTTCCAGCTAGGGTTCTTTTTCATACAAAGATGGCGCTAGAAAGAGAGCACCTTCCAAACTACAATCACAGATGGCGCTGACGTCACTGTTTCCCTGTATGACGTCACTTGCGCCCGCGCGCCACCAGCGCCTGCAGGGCGGCTAGTTGGCTGAGTAGCGACGCGTTTTTGCTCTCCAACGTCTCCACACGTTTCCTATAGTCGGTGTTCTCCGAGATCAGGACTTCCACCTTCCTCTCGAGTTGGTCCATGTATTCTTTTTTCTTGCGTCTGCTCTCTTGGGCCGAAATCTGTAGAAAGAAACCGGGGGTGTAGGAGGCATAACACTGAAAATTAACGCACAAGCTCGCCTGCTGAAACGTTGTTTTTGTTGTGTCCATTTCTTATTTTATGTTATCGTAATACATACGATGAGCTCGCTTCACTTACAATACAGATTTTGTTTGTTGGTTGGTGTAGCAATATTCTAAGTCGTTGTAAGTTAATGTGTAGCATGCACCTAATCCTTTGTCTTATTTGTTATAGTCGTAGAGCGCAAAAAATCTAAATGTTATACCACTACTTTCCTGTCTTATATTGATAGGAAAACTTAGAGCAGATTTTCATATCCGTTACCTTATTTTTGATTTTCCTCCTGATCTTTTTGAGCGACTTTTCTTCAGCTTTAGTGAGTGGCAGGCGTGTCGGCACTGGGTACCCTTCTGCTAGGAGTGTACGTTTTTCCTCCTCAGTGAGGACTAGCGTGCCTGTTGACCCTTTCTGGAAATTAGAGACATCATAATGAATCATCTATTCATCAAACGATCGGGCTGTTAGGGTGCGTCTCAATTGAAGCGGGACTGCACTAAGGGCAGGATTGTAGCTTCTTGGTGAATGATGGATGATTTCTTACCGGCTGGTTGCTGATGAGGGGCGTGTTGATCGGCTGCCGCGAATGGTGAGACACATACAAGTGGGAGCGTCTGGTGGGCGCGGGAGCTGTGGCGGGGGCGGGGGACGCCTCGTGAGCGGGGGACAGCGCCCCCTCGCTGTCTGATGATGAGAGCGACGATGGTGGCGTCGGGGGTAGGTTGAAGCCTGGAATGGAAGAAAGGGCTAATCAAAAATCAAGTTCCTGTTTGAAGAAATGTATGTTGAAAAGTTAGGGTCGACAAAAGCGCATCCTCGTTGAACGTCTCAGATAGACTCTGGTGTCTTTAAGCCACTGGTGTAGCTTTCGATGCAGGGTGTGGGATTTGCATACGCCGCCACCCGCAAAAGGCAACTGTTGTATGCAGTCTGCTTTCTATCGCGGTCGTTGGAGAAATGCCTATGCGGACGGAAACACTGGAGAGCTGAAAGCGTATCCTCGAACGTCTCAGATAGAATCAGGTGTTTTAGGCGAACTTTAAGCCGCTGAGCCAGCTTTGGATGCAGAATTAGGGTGCGGGATCTGCATACGCCGCCACCCATAAAAGGCAACTATTGCACGCAGTCTGCTTTCTATCGCGGTTGATGGAGAAAGGCACATGCGGACGTACAATTGATCGCCTTCAGAAGAAGAAATGATGCTGCTTTCTATTGCGGTAGAAAGGCCTCTGCAGACATATCACGGCTGTTGATGATGTTCTTCTGTGATGATGATCTCCGGCTTACCCGATGTTCCGGAGCTGGTGACCTTGATGGACAGTTTGTTGTTGTTCAGGGAGGTGGCTAGTCTCGGCGCGGCGCTCAGCAGCAACTGAGGCACTCCCGCCGCACCGACCTTTTGCAAAACTGCTTGTGGCATGTGAATTGTTCCCGTCTGAAATTGAGATAAAACAGAAATTGTATAACGAAGACTGATGAAGGATTAGTTTTCGAGACTATAGGCACGTGGGGTCCTGGAGCTCGTTCTTTCCTGAGGAGCATTTTAGTGCGCCTCATCGAAGTAACGTCGGATAAGAAAGCGGGTTCTTTCTTTGCCCAGCGTATTAGTTTGTCTAAGCAGTTTGTATGCTGGGGACGTTGCCTCGGTGCGGTACACTGGAAGATATATCTTATTTGTAAGTAGATTATGGTGGTTTTTTATTCTTGTTTTGTTCCTCTGTATGTTGTTTTTGTAAAAAAAATATATACGTTTTTACAAATAAAGTTCGAAGTTCTGAGTATAATGGGTCAATCAAATGGTCCTGTCTCAGGACCTCGAAACGTGCAACTGGGTACCTAGTGGTAAGGAACTAGAGATTTTCCAATCCAAAGTATCTATTTTTTTGTTTTTGAGTTGTCTGTATTTCAAAAACAAAATAAATTAGTCGGTAAGAACCCGTTAAAATCATATCTTTTTTTGTGATTGTTCAACCTTTGAGGCCTAGTTAGGCTTAGAAGTTTTTCTGGTAAAAACAAAGAAAAAAACTACTCTACTCTACTCAAATATGATCTTCTTTGTTACGTTAGCCCATTTATGCAATTGCTTCATTTTCAATTAAGTATAGAAATCTATGCATTTCTTTTGATTATAGATTAGGAGCCGCACATTGTGTATGGGCATGTAACAGACATGTAAATCGTTGTAATTACCCACTCGTGCGCAGAGTGTTGCTAATATTATTTTAATTAGACCATTAATGGGCCGTTTTAACTTCGATGCGTGATCTCGCATTGATATTGTAATATCATTTGCAGTGGGTATAGGAAAACAGGTTCGTGAATAGGTGGATTTTTCTTCTTTTTCTTTGCATAGTAGATATACAGCTATACGGTCGCGACTCAGAATTTAGCGACATAGGTTTTTTCGATGAAAGAGTGGGAAAGTTATTACGCAGTCTTTAGTAAAATGTAGAGAAAAAGCATTAGGTAAAGGATATTTCCATTGGGTTAGATGAGCCCAAAACCTTTAGGCAAAGATATTTTGAAACAATAGGAAAAGTGTCAACATATTGGACCACTTGACCACCATTCCTAAATGAGTAGTCAACTCATACAAAATGACTTGGTAACTAGGATGATTAGTACTGGAAGTCCAATTATTTAAACGACCTAGGTACCCATGTTACTTGGTGAAAGTTGTTCAGCTTCATAAGTATTGTAACTTTCATTTTGTTTGATACTAATATTACTGTACCCATTGGTTTCCTTTTTCTAGCTTAAAAAAATATACCGTTTCTGTGCTAGTAAATTGCTTCATACTGTTTGGTATGCAACGACTACCTGCGCATGCGCTTAACCAGAATACATATTTCGGAGAAACTACGCGCTGCGATAATTATCCGTTCCAATACTTCCTATCGCCTTGGATCTCGCACGCATTACTTTATGATACGAATTTTAAAGCGGTGTCGTAAGAGGCGACTAAGGAATTTAATCTTACCTAATTTGATTAATTAATCATTTTAAAACAACAGTAAAAAGTGAATTTGTGAAAATTAGCAGTCTGAGAGATACAGTAGATTGGCGTAACAGAGCAGACTAGAAGAAAGATGACACTAGTTTTTAAGTTAGTAGGTAGATATGTAAATAATAAGGTATAGTGTTTAAGTTTAGGTAATAAATATTATCAATAAGTGGTAGTTATGGAATAATAATGTGTTAAGAGGTAAATTAAAAGACGGGGGAAGTTCAGGCGTAAACTATTAGCACACTGAAAAATAAACAACACAGGCTAAGAAAAAAGTTGTTAATCCTGAGATCTTATAAGCTATTTCGCTGTGAACACATCATCTACCGTTGCTTAGCAATATCGGGTAAATGCGTGTCGACATTTAGGCATTTAGAACAGCAATCAAGAGTCCGCATCGTGAGAAGCCGAGGTGTAAAAGGGGCCATCAGTCTAAGCGATTATAATTTGGCGAGTCACGCGCATGGCAACTCCATTCGGCTATTCCTTTTCTATCAAGCTGACTGTCAAAAAAAACAGGGGTCACCAAAGTTCACACAGGCTGTTTGCAACTTTCTCTATGTTCATCAATTCATTAGCAACTCTTAGCTTATTTAAACTTGCTTTGAAAATAGATTGAAAAGGTATTATAAAAGGTAGTAGTTTTTGTTCATCATGGCATATCTGCTCAATTCCATTACGCTTCATTTCGATTACGAGAATTTATAGACGATAACAGGGTAATGCAACAGAATAGTATTTGGAACGTATGAAAGAAATATCTAGAGTATATGACACGACAGAGGATATGCCTAAAACTAGAGGAGCAGGACATATCAGGCTATGGTCTGATTGTTCACTATCACAAATAAGACGCAGAAGTTCTTAACGTATTCCCAAGATGACGCTAGACGCTACACGACAGAAGCATGAAGGGCCTGAAACGCGGTTTTGGAGGGTTCACTGCGTACTGTTCGTATATATATTTGATACACCGTCCTAGACCCTTCCAACCCTAGACGACTGTTTTCATGTTGTCTTACATACTTTTTTTTTTTTTTTGTGTTGGACTTTACGTTTACGGCCCCGGGGCCATCAAAACTACGCCTGTCGGCTTGGTGGGGAGCACGTGCTCACCCGGAAATATTTTATTGGTTGTTCAAACAACCAGCCCAATCACGCCCTTGGGGCGAGACTGGGCTTAGGAGTTGTTCTGGGAAGAACTGATCGGACTGAACAAGAACTTCTTACTGTGCGGTCAATAACGGTCTATTGAGGAGTATAACTTAGTTCTAGAGGAGTCAGACGTATCCACAAGAAACCCTAGAGCTTAAAGGCTTCTTGGCATGACTTGGCTTAAGGCTTTTTCTACTTACTGTGTGGTCAATAACGTAGTCGAGATGTGTTAAGGGTGTGCCGGGGGTCGGTGAGGGGGGGCAGGAGGAGGCGGGCGAGTCGGGCTCCGACTTGGGCTCGGCCTTCACTTCTGGTTCGCTGCTCCTCCGCCGACTCCACGCGCTGGCTGGAATTGTGGGGTAGCATTCGTCTTCCATGTCTGAAAGTTGGGAGAAAGTTTGTTCCTATTATAACGTAGAAAAAGTCAACACGTATCAGCAGATGCCTCGCGAATGCTCGGCTCGAAAGACGATTTAATTCAATGTCATTTTCCTGTAGGAATAAGATGTTTCCCCGTTAAACTAAAATGTTTTCCCATTGTAAAGTAATGGATTATGAAGAAAAAATTATTTTCGGGGTTATCAGTTGACAGTTCCATCCAGTTCGTTCAGTTTGGTGGTCGAAAAATTCAGACACTACGCAAATTCAGAAAATTCTAACAATTCAGACGTAGGCAGAGCGGTAACGGCCGTAAGAGTACGGTCGCTATTGCCACGTCTGACATTTTTTGAGGACAGTTTTCCAAGGTTGTTTCAGAAAACATGTGATTCAACTCAAACTCAAACTCAAATTATTAATTCAAAGTAATTTTACATTTCGCTTTTTGATGGTCAAAAATTAACAATTTTAACAATAATAATTTTATGACCCTAGTGTAAACAATTACTATAGTGACAAGTTGTCAGCCTGTCGCCTAAAAATTTTAATACATCAATACTCTCGAGTCCCTTAGTCGCCTCTTACGACACCCGCGGGAAGGATGTGGAGTGATGCTATTCTAAGCCGGCATCACACGGCACATACGGTAAATGCATGTGTGTAATAATGCACAGAGTAGGTGGGTATTACTTATAATAACTGCAAATGGTAATCGCGGTTAGTTTTTACAGTTAAACCGTTGAATATTGAAGGAAACGGTTGATTGACTTGGTAAATGCGCCGGCGCCGAGTATTGTTAGGCCATAGTCTTGAAATAGAAAATGAACATTAAAACATAATTATATGTCTTCGTTCATGTCCATATACACACACATCACGCTATTATCCTTTGAGAGGTAGGCAGTGCTAAACACTGGAAAAATACGATCAGGAAGGGCAGGCCCATGTCCAGCAGTGGGCTTTTGTGGCTGGCTGTACATGTAGAAGTATTTATGTGTGAACATGTACAGTTTTTTAACTGCATTAAGCAGTATCCAATACCAAAGAATACTTACTAAAGTATGGCCGTTCGAATAGGGCATAATTGACTGTCAAACCCATACTAAAGGACATGTCAGCAAAGAAAAATAGACCTTATGTCATAGGCATAGAATTCACATGATTTTGACAGCTGTCAAATATAGCCTATTCGAATGGCCAAACTTTAACTATTGTATTGGTGAAAAAAATATACAAGCACAAAGTCACACAGAACTAGAAAACCTGGCAAGTCATCAGTGTTTTGTTCTGACATTGAATAAATTATAGAAGTTTGCGTCATTGTGTAGGTAAACTGTGTCTCAATGGTATCAATAATTCACTTTTACTTTTATATTTTTCTCGTTAACACCTGTGCTTACTTACTTGCGTGTTTGAATTGATATACTTTCTTAACAATAGTAAATAACAAAGGAAAAAAGAGATGTTATGGAATTTTACATTTACACTGACTAAGTTCGAATAGGCCATATTTGACAGCTGTCAAACCCATACTAAAGGACATGTCAACAAAGAAATATAGACCTTATGTCATAGCATTAACATAATTTTGACAGCTATCAAATATGGTCTATTCGAACGGCCATACTTTAGAGCAAGGTACTTTTGACTTCAAACTGTAACGCTATTTTACTTATCAAAATGCCTCCAAAATCTGTGCATCCGATTTATTTTCGGACTGCGCAAGTACGATCATGTTTCCCAGTTTCGGTCTCAGCTCAAGTGGCTCCCAATTCGCCTTCGCAGGAATACTCATATTCTCTCTTCTCTCTATAACATTCTTTATAACCCATCTTCTCCGCCTTATCTTCGTGAGCGTTTTACTTTCTCGCGCCCACTAGATAAGCCATGTCGGTCTAACGTAAGGACCTTACTATCTATTCCTCATCATAAGACCGACTTCTACTCGTTTTCCTTCACGGTCCACGCAGCCAGGTTATGGAACTCCCTCCCACACAGTGTACGTGATAGTCCCTCTATCAATGTTTTTAAGAAGCGAGTTAAGGAACACTATCTTTCTCTTCCAAATTAACCAGTATATATTTATACGTATTATATTATTTTTAGTATGTATTTTATAATGTATATTTATTATTATTTATATCTGTAGTTGTATGTAATATTTTAGTTATATTTCGTATGTATTTCCTGTTATTATCTGGAAATATTAATCATCTCGTATTCATAGCTATTGTGCACGTCTCATCCGCCTTTCGCCAAATGCCATTTCTCTCCTGTAGGTCTGCTGTAAGAAATTTCTTTTTTAGAGATAAGCAGTGCCTGTTGTGTCCATTTTATTTATGTTTCTTTTCCTGTAAAATTTCTTGTGTACAATAAATGGTAAAATAAAATAAATAAAATAAAATGTCAAAAAATCTCAAAACAACTACGTCGCAAAATGGCAAGCGAGCGGCAAGTACCTGTATGCTATAGCATATGACATTATTTCAGATATTTTTGGTGGTAGTAATAGGTATTTTTTTTTATGGACTCTACGATTTTGGCCCCGGGGCCGTCAGAACTACGCCTGTCGGCTTGGTGCGGAGCTCGAGCTTGCCCGGAAATGGATTGGTTGTTTTTTTTTTTACAGACCTCCAGGCAATTGTCAAAAATACTCAAAAACTACTGATAATAGGTAATGATGAGTGCTATAGCATTGCGTATTCAGCACCAAACACATACACACAAACACACGATATTTACAACAATAATGTTTTTATTCTATTCAATGACACAGCTGTGACAACTCGGCTCTAGAATAATCGTGAATAATTCTTATAACGTCTGTTCGTATTTTTCCAGAGCAAAAATGGTTTTTAATGGCATAAAATTGGCGTATTAAAATTCAAAAATCTCATGGTTATGTCAGTAGACGGTGAAAAATATGAAACTGAAACTAGGCTAGCGTTACGGGGATTTGGTACGGTTTCATTCCAAATTATCTTTGCAACAGATACCTAAAAGTATTGTCTTGATTTTGGTACTCGTTTTTAGTTTCGTGGTGTATAAAATTGACGTTTTACTGGTTCTACGAAACCTAAACGAATGTGCGAATGAAAATATAAAGCCACAGATAGGCATTTCATTTATAAAAATACTTTAATCCTTTACCGGGCTCCAGCCAGTACTCCAGTACTGAGAGCGACCACATAGCTTTTTTACAGTTCAAAAAGATTATATTATGAACCACAATATTATGTAATTAAACATGAATTCATACATAGACAATAAAATATTGTGTATCCGAATTCAAATGTCAAATCTGTCAGCTCTTTCCGAAAACGCGCCAACAATCAAGTAAATTTTTGTGCTTGTTCTGCTGTTTTTTAGTGATTATGGCGAAAATAAATCCTGCAAGTATTGTTAATTGTATTTTTTATAGAGTTTATTAATTGATTGATGCACTGAATTGATAGGATTGAGTGTTCGTATGAGTTATGATAGATTAAGGATAAAGTATGCGGTTCACATAGGAACCTGTGCACGTGTAGGATATTGGGAAATATTTTATTTTCATATATTTTATAAAAATTATCGTCACCGACACAATGAGCCAATGTGAAGGCGACCATCCACTTCAATCAAACTCAAATGAATGTAGGTAGTTGATACCGAATGGTAAGCTGTACAAGTCAAACTGAACAACTTTTTCAAGAACCAGACGCCAAATTATAAAAAAAATATTTTGACCTCCCATACAAAACGATTAGCTGATCGAGCAAATTTTCTCTTTTTTTTAGCTTGACCTTTGTTACTTAAGGAAAGAGAGCTTAACGCTTTCGGGACCGTCAATCTCAACCACCCTGTGTTGCAGAATTTTATTTTTAGCCTCATATTTTTTCACTTTCCTAGCATCCTAAAGGTTACGACGTAAATAGAATTAGGTTTGTTCCTCCATCACATTACTAGCTGTAATGCAAAGGTCCCCCTGGGCCCGGGGGATCTCGGCCTAATGCGGACAGATGAGATTGTTGCGTGTATTAGGTCAGTGGGCATGGGGCTTAGAGACTTCAAGAATTTGCTGGGTTATTTCTGCGTTTTTTTGTTTGGATTAAGTGGCGGTGACGATGACACTCTGCCTACTCCGCACACGGCAAGATCTAAGCCGGCATCACACGGATAAAAAATTCTCAACCCAAATTTATATTGTTAAAATGGTATAAATCAAATAAAATAGTTTAAGGATCTGTAAATGAGATCATAAAACGTAACCTCCAAAAAAAATTTTTTTTGTAGATATGTATATGGATCTCCAAGCTATATTTGGTTACTATAATATTAAAGTACGTGAAATTTTACTAATCTTTCTGTTGCGCAATGATCAGAGACATCAATTTATTAGTCTGAAGTACGGTGGCTGAATAAAGGGACGAAGAACTGCTCTTTTTGGTACGATCTGGCAACTTTGCTCTAGATATCTGTCAAATCACTCTCTCGACTCTCGACTTTAGAAACAAACTATACTTAATTATTTTATTTGTCACCAATTAATAATGTTTTCAGGTCATTGTGTAAGAATTTCCATAATTCATTATCATTACATTACAGCCAGACACATTAATTCACTAAGGTGACTCTCACAACCGTATTTTCATGCAGACGCAGCGACCTATATTTGCCCGTCATACCAACCTACTAATAAGTAATTTTAAACATGCATTTATCTATAAAATATTTGTTGCGACTTATTCAGCAGCCACTTGGTAGTTATAATTGTTATGAAGTTTCCGTCGTAGGTGCTACGACAAATGTGACCAGCTTCACCAGCTTGCTACACTGTAGCCTATAGATTAGATTAGATTAGTTTATTTTGTATTATCGAATTCATAGTTTTCAGTAAAATCATTACATAAAATAAAAATGACAAAGGATAATACAATCGTCAAAATAATGTTAAAGTGGAAAAATGTCAGCAATTGTGTCGCTCGCGCGCACGACTAACATATGTGTGGCCTATGCAACGAAACTACATACGAACGAACAATAACAACAACGAAATTCGATGTACATTGCGTAACCGGTAGGACATAATAAAACCAGGATTTTTGACCCGCTACGCAATGTACATTGAATTTCACCTGTAGAATTGTAGCCTATAGTTTCGAAAAACAAGGCACAGGGCCCCAAGTCTGCTATTTTTTGTCATTGTAACGCCATCGAAACTCAACTGTCATTGAACTGCCATTGTGATTTTTCTATACTATAAACTGTTAGCAGAATACGAAATGACCAAAATGATACAACTGAGATCCCATTGACATCCAACTGAAACGGTTTTCATTTAGCAGACTTAGGGCCCTGGTCTGTAGGTATAAGGCACTGGTATGGATAAATGACTCCTACCGTCAACTTTGGTATGGTGTGGCGAGGCGGGCGCGGACTCTGCATCTGAGTGGAGGCTGTACGAGTGTTCTGTCTTGATCGGGGCTGATCCTAGTGCGGCGTCTGTCATGAGCCTGTCGTGTAGCACCACGCCACATTTGGAGTCGCGCTCGATAAGCCAGTCGCTCATCTCCTCATCCTCGTCCAGCACCTCCTGCATATCCTGGGGACAAAGAGAAAGAGAAACTTGAAACAAACTGCTTTACGTCAATCGGCTGAGGAGAGCTATCCCTGGACGCAACTTTCTGCAAACATTTTCCAAAATTGCTGCTCCTGACATCTTCTAAAGGCAAATACCAGCAAATAGGCCTAATGACTAATGATATCTGATCTCTGACGATGTCAAATGAGCTACTTTTTAAAGCGATATTTCGTTTGGAAATACGAATAGATGACGTCATGTCTCTAGTTTCGATGGCGTCAAAACACTCAGGTATCTACTTTTATTTTATTGGACAATAGTTACCTACCGAAATAGGTAAGCAGAAGCGTCTTTGGTCTTATGCTAGAGCTGATTTTATTGTTGGTCATCATTTACTTATATATATTATAGTGTCATGATGAAAACGGAGCGAAAATTCTATAGATGGGAATGTTTTCTTACACAATAAGTAACTATGGATAAAATGCAAACTACAATTCTACTACAGGCGACGGAGAGAAGGGGCTCATCGTTATCTCGTGATATATAAATAATATGAATAACATGTCTCTTTCTTGTTTACTTTTTCGCACAAACTAAATTCAATATAATCGAATAATACCAGTAAAGCCTCATAAAATGTCGTCTAGTCCGATAAAACATTGTCGTAAAATGGAGCTCCCGCCATCAAGATATTGTCTTCCAAAGTGGCTGTTAAGTGGCGCCCCCGTGGGGTGACAACTGACAACCATTTTGTTGCCTTCTAGTATAAAAAAACAGAAGCCCTCTATAACGGTACTAACTCCCTGAATCACTACATAGTATAAAGCAAAGTCGCTTTTCGCGTCTGTCTGTATGTATGTTTGCTCAAATCTTCGAAACTACACAAGTTTTTTTTAATAGATAGAGTGATTCAAGAGGAAGGTTTTTATGTAGGTATAACACTTAATAATTCAAAATAAATTCAAAATATAACTTCCAGCCAAAACTTAACGTAACCTTACAAAATATGTAGTAAAAATAAAAACAAACGTTTTATTTATGCAAAGTGTTTGAATGGTTAGGAATCGGCAAATACTCGGGGTAATGACTGGCCATGAATTCAAACTGCTAGTTCATAGTGCGACCTCTACCTTGGCCACGAAATAAACATGCGACTATGGCCCGTATTTATAAACCGCGCTCAACTCCGAGATCAATCTTGAGTGCGACATTGAGATTCTATTAGTACTGACTGACATTGGTCAAAATCGCTCTTGAGATCAATCTCAGTGTTGAGTGCGATTTATAAATACGGACCTATGAAACGTAGTTATAGCTTGGCCATAAAGAGTAGATAAAAAATGAGGGCGCCACTTTCTTCGCGATCTGTCAAATCGCTTAACGCTTTACTATGGCAACAATTTTCCATACAAAATTTTTAGTTAATTTCTCCTCTTTCTGGCCAAGCTATACAAGCCGATTCGGACTTCTCATGAGGAGTTTACTTAGCTAACAAAGAAAACAGAACAAATTTTTTTTTATGCTGTAACGTCACACAGCAGAGAAATGACATAAATGAAACGAAACTTCCTACTAACTAACTTGTACTAGGTATAGGTACACAGATCGTTAAACCAAAATTAGAGCTAACGGCTTTAGGAATAACGTAAGTAACTATTTTTGTAACATGATTGAGCATCAATCTATTAACGTTAAGAACACATGAGTCTACGAACGACCTCATGTGGGATGTTAGAGTTTTTCAAACCCCTACCTACGAGGTTACTAGTCGGTATGGCTTACATACATACAGGGTATAAGGGACGGTGTATCAAAAACTTTGCAGGCGAGATTAGACCATGAAACTGAACAACTTTTTCTATGGGAGCTATGTTGGGAAATGAAAAAAAATTTTCAAGTTCCCATACAAAGTCACTCAGTTAATCGGGAATTTTGTATGCAACGTCGAAAAAAATTTTTCGTTTCCCAACATAGCCTCCATACAAAAAGTTGTTCAGTTTCATGAACTGAGCACGCCTGCAAAATTTTCGTTACACCGTCCCTTACAACCTGTATATCACGCCTTTATCCCGTGCGGGGTAGGTCCGGCTTTTTTGTGCAAAAGAGGATAAGATGGATGGTTGAAATAATTGAAAGAAAATAAGGGATGGACCGTTCAAGAGCGTAAAAAGGTCTAGGAACACCACTAAGGGTATTTTCGGTTTGATAGATACCTAAAATTTGGTCGGTACATTCGGCTTTTTGAGTAAAGATGTTACTTCGAAAGCTACCAAACATACATACATACATATAATAACGCCTCTTTCCAGGAAGGGTAGGCAGAGACTACATCCTTCCACTTGCTACGACCCTGACATACCTCTTTCGCTTCCTCAACATTCACACACGCTCGTCGGTTTAGGGTACTCTTCACCTGATCTTTCTTTAGAACGTCCCCGATTTGATTGTTGGATTTAAATCTACCAAATAGTCTAATAATAGTCAAATAGAGTAATATTAGGCCATGTTTGGATTCATTGTTACTTACACGTTGTTCTATTTGACACACTCGGTAAGCATACCAAATTAGGCGGTAGTTTCCAAACACCATCAATTTGTCTCATTTTGACAAGACAACTTTAGAGGTCAACAACACAGTTCCTCTCGCCTACTTCACCTGCTCGGCCTCTGCCTTGGCCTCAGAGGCCTTACAGCAAACATTCACACGCAGTTACCTCATATACAAATATGCAAATAATGTGGTCTGAATTAAGCACGTAAATGACGACCGATGTGGCGCAGTGGTAGTGCGACTGCCTGTGACGCAAAAGGTTCGGTTCTCGGTCACTCACAAAGTGATAAAGCGAAACACGGAACCATCTTTCTTACGGACAATCGAGTGGTTCAGCTCGCCATGTCCTAACCAGAATGGGAACAAATTTTCAAAGTGATAAATATGAACTAAATTCGGCGGTCGTTACACAACCATGTCAGAAGCCTGCTACTTGTAGAAGGCAGTTGAAAAATTCTGACACTAGAGTACATTGGTAGTACAGTATTTGTAGTGAAACCTAACCTAATCGCATTCGGCAGGCAAACACAGTCCAGGAAGATGCCGCTATTAATGACTCCTACAGGTACCTTAAACATGGGTTAGTGCTATTTTAAGCCAGCATCACACAGACCAGTCTTACAAACGTAGTTAAACTTTTCGTTATTCTATGAAGATATAGTACTTGAGTAGGTAGTCTATGAGCGCAATTACCTCCAGTTCAACGGCCCCGAAGAATTCGCATCCAAATATAGCGGCCATTTTATTTCGGAGCTCACCTTGAACGAGCCATAATAAACAGACGCCTTTCTTTGTTATTGTTATTATTACAATTTTAGATATCCTCTGCAAGTGGTGAAAAACTTGAAGGAAAGATGCGCATTAAGAAATAAAATGTTTTGTTAATAACCTACCTGGGTCCTTGCTTGGAAACGATAGGGGTATTCCCATGGCTATGTAGTTTAATTCCTTTATTTATTGGCGTTTCCATTATGATTTCGCCAGTGTCAGTAAGTAAGGTTTCCAGCGCATCTGCGCCGGGTGGTGGCTCCTTTAGGGTGATAGTATCATCTGCAGAATCCGTGGGCCTACTCTTGGTACCATCCGTAAACGTGGTGTCAGCTCTTTAACTCGGTGTTTCGGGATTTAAGTGTTCCGGATGTATTTTAATGAAATAGGCTTCTACCCATCTAGGGCTATTCTGCCAGTGTCTGTCGACATGGATGTTAAAAGGTTAAGGATATGAAAGACAATGTTTTATTTCCAAAATACCATCATTCACGTCATGAAAAATTTAGAAATAGCAAACGTTTTTACTCCGTCGTCAGTTTTGTAAAGAAAACATTTCTGTTCAATCCGCAGTTTATATGCATGCGCAAAATTCTACTCTTATCATTTTTCAGCGTCTACCTACGTTCAATCATCTACAAACGCATTTTCCGCGGCTTTATAACCATAAACCTTTGAAAAATCTAAGCAAACATTTGTCATACGAATGTTAATTGCCAAACCGCAACTATAGTTCTGTGGCCCTGTGGTATCTGAGGTCAATAGCACGGCCCCAGCGAATCGCGGCTCACACATAGTTTTGTTGGCCTCCACCTTGGCCAAGCGTGGGTCAACACTGGACAGCCAATTGCTGTATTGCCAGATAAGGTCTATACTATTTTACTTAGGTTTTTAGGGGGCTATTTTGATTTAGGTTTTTTTGGCACTAGTATTTTCTTTTGGGACACTGAGCTCATAAGGCTCACCCGGGAGAAACCAGGGCCCTAAGTCTGCTAAATGAATATCGTTTCAGTTGGATGTCGATTGGATCTCAGTTGGATGATTTTAATAGTTTCGTAGTCTGCTAACAGATGAAAGTAGGTATAGAAAATCCAAATGGCAATGGAATGACGGTTGAGTTTCGATGGCATTACAATGACAAAAATATAGCAGACTTGGGGCCCAAGTCGCTAAGATTGAATCCGCCTGTAGGGGAGTACCTAGATAAAAAAAGGATATAGACGGTAACGTTATGAGACAGGATATCACATTATTGGAAAATAATATTTAGCCGACTTAGAGCTGTAATTTCTTATGCGTGTACACCATGGTGGGCAACTATTGAGGACTGAGCAGAGTTCGTTACTTTTAAAATTTAATACACTTTTCCTACATTATACATCAGCATAAAAAAAATACAGCTTTATAGAAATGACGTAGATCGCTCGCTAATAGTAGACTTCAGGTCCAAAATTTTGCTGCAGTGTGGATTTATGTAGATTTTTTGATACATCCCAACAACTAGCATGCCAGTACATTCTAGCAAAAAAAACTAGCATTATTGCATGTTGACGGCTCACGTCGTTCACCGCCGAACGCGGTCGTTGACCCTGCGCTTGCGCCGGCTGACTACCAGATGAGCTTGTACTATACTCGCTACTCGCTGGTCAGTGGCCTACCACTTATTAGCATTTGCTTTAGTACTTAGATGGACCACAGATTGATCACAGGAAGATCGATAGGCTATCGAAAATAGTCCGGGGTTTACTTGACTAATGACTTTGACAATCGGCTCTAGAGTATAGTTAAAATTTTTTGCCGTAGATGACTTCATTCATTCAGGTCAAAAATCCCCACAAAAATTAAAAATGTATGTATACTCATCTGGCCTATTAACAAGGCCCTTATTTATAGACCATAGATTGCTCATCAATCTCTTCATAGAAAGATCGACGGAAAAATCCTCACCGACTATTAAGTACCATAATATCTTTGTCTGGCGCTGTTTTTTAGTTAAGTAGTTTGACGCGATACTCTCTTTGGCCGATCCCGTCATTTAGTATGGAGGTAGTTCTGTGGTCGGCAAGTAGTACACTCATGGTCTGCTGAAGTTGGTTTTAGGTCCCAAATGATATAAAATATGAATTTGTACTCATGTTCACTCGCCTACCATTGAGCATTTGCTTTTTGATGAACCATATATTCCTCTTCATAGAGAAGGTATCCAAAAAGCTCTGAGATCTACTCACTAAACTATATTCTTTATAAACTATAGTAGCTAAACTAGCTAGGTTACATTTTTATCTGGTCAAGAATGTAATCATGGTCACTACCTAGCCTACCACTCAGCATTTGCTTTGACTCTTAGATAGCCCATAGATTTCTATCCACATAAAATGCTGGGATTTCAATGTTGGTAGTACTGACGCTACTTGGCATGCAAATTGACTCCTATAGAGCCGAGATAATTTATGAATCTTCACATAGGTAATCATTATTGGAGAAAGTCTTTCGCATAATGTGGTTACTGGCCCATGACTCATTACATTATTCATTTAATTATCATTTACCAACACTACCATCCATCACAGTCAGTTTACTGTCTATCACAAGGTTAATATTAATTATTAAACCTTTTTAACACATTTTTAAATACGGGAAATATAGAAGCATCAGCAAGCAGAGCATCAACACCGAAAGCAGTTTTCACTTAAAAGTCTGCCATTTATTTAAGAGTTAAGGAGTAAATTCTGGGGTGTTCTGATATATGACAAGTGGACCAACTATCTATCCTGAGATGTACCCAAGTGAATACGCGCCTTAACTGATAACAACAACATTGACGCATGGCGTGTTGCCAATGAACTCAAGCCAAACCAAGTATTCGACAATCCTGCCACGCCTTATGCTAATTTCTCTATGGAATCTTCCTCCTCTCAGTTTGTCGCTCTATCAGGCTACTGACCCGACTATAGGGAATACCAGAACATTCTCAGGTGTACCAACGTGACAAAAGTGTACAATTCGGTAGTGATTTTCAGCTATAGCATTCCTACTTCATTTTATATGCTATACACATATTGTTGAACTAGTATTGTCCTAGTTATTTTGCGTATTACCATGTTAATTTGGTATGCCAGGCCAATAGATTTTGAGTTGCGGTTAATTTAGTTTGTGGCAGAAGTAATAATTGGATTGAGGTAAGTTATTCACTCTAAATTACGTCAATTTTCATTAATAATAAGGCAACCTTCACAAGGGAAAGTCCTTTCAGTGCGTCATAAAACCTGACCTTCTGGCCTTCAAACAACCGATTGATCGTTATAATTAAGTTTTCACTTGCCTTCATTGTTTGGCTCGTAATCAGTATTGATGTAACGAGTTAATTGAGTGACTCAATTGATGACGTCATTCAGTAAACGAGTTAGATCGTCCCTCTTAGCTCACTCATCAATCATCATAATAGACAAGTAGTGTAAATTGGTTTCTCTAGTAGATATCTTTGAGTCAGACTGTTTTGTTTGTTTGGCAAACAATCGCACGTACTGAAAAGAGCCGACATTTTAAAAAAAATGAGGACAATATTTAAGTAATATTTGATTAATAACGTGTAGTATTAGTGTATTACAATTTTTAGGCGACAGGCTGACAACCTGTCAGTATAGTGATACACATGTTTTCTGAAACAGCCTTGGAAAACAATCCTCAAAAATGACAGACGTGGCGATAGCGATCGCATTCTTACGGCCGTTAACGCTCTGCCTAACCCGCAAGGGATAAAGGCGTGATATATATATATGTATTTTCTCGCGAAGTCGCGACTAAGAATGGGTCTGATGGAGTTAGCTCTCCCAATAACTTAAACCAGCATTGAAATATTTGAGGTAGACAGACAATTGGCGATCCTTTAATTTTGAAGAAGTGAGGTCTTTCAAGTAGACAATTCCATAGGAAAGTCTGAGGTGTCGTTGCCCATAGTGGACTTTTTGAAGGTAGATGCCATATCAATCCAACTTAGCTTAACCTAAAAACATAGACCGATATTACCGATCTACTACTTGTCTTTTTTGGTAAACTGAAGATACCAGAAAATTTCTGATTGCATAAGGGTTTTCTAAAGCAAAACACGGCCCTGTAATAATACAGGCTGTTAGGGACAGCGTCCCGATTACTAATAGGGTGCAAGCAGACCATGAAACTGAACAACTTTCCCCTAGAACATAATGTCAGGAAACGACAAAAAATTTTCAACCTCCCATACAAAATCGCGATCAGCTGACTGCATTTACTATGGGAAGACAAACTTTTTTTGACGTTTCCTGACAAATTTTCCTAGGGGAAAGTTGTTCGTTTCTTGGTCAGCTTGCACCCTATCAGTATTCGGGACGCTATCCCTTACACCCCCTATACGGTTCTCCAATGACTGATTTACCACTTAATGTATTTGCAGTTGATTTTGTACATCATCCTGTATAAATAAGTACTTAATTCTCCTTCGAGCAATGTGCGGCTCAAGCATTAGCGGATTATACGGGCTTAGAGTGGGGATTACCCTATCAAAACCCACTTGACACGACCACTATCGTATGAAACCACAGACGATCACAAGTTATGCAAGTAACACTCTCAGTAATAGTAGGTATCATAATAAGTTGAAGTGTAAAGTTTAAAGAATTTTAACATACATACACATATCACGCCTTTATCCATTGCGGGGTAGACAAGGGGCTAACGGCCGTAAGAATACGGTAACTAACGCCACGACTGACAAATTGAGGGCTGTATCAGACGATTTGTATACTACTATAGCGACAGTTTGTCAGCCTGTCGCCTAAAAATTCCAATACACATGAAACCCTCGAGTACCTTAGTCGCCTCTTACGACACCCGCGAGAAAGATATGGGATGATACTATTCTAAGCCGAAATCACACGGCAACATACATAACATAGATAATTTTGCTAATATATGGTATTGCTAAAATAGAAGCAAGACGCTATTTGTGGATTTAATCATCATTCCAAATGCCTCCTTTACGTGTAGATATTTGTAGATATTTGCACGTAAGTCAACAACTCAACACTCAGCGCATAACTATGCCGTGATTCAAGCTCGCCCCGAAACGCTAGATCCTTTCTAATTTGAGAGCAATAGGATCTTTGTAGATTTTAACGAATTTGTTGCGTCTTTTTAGCTATCATCTTTTCATCGTCATTCTCATTGCCTTATCCCGTTTCTCTGTCGGCTCGGCTATCTAACCTAGGGTATTTGACATGGAACCAAGTTTTTACATAGAGCGACTGCCATCTGACCTCTGCAACCTGGCCTGAATCCTAGTCCCCCAATCCATGTCTCTATATTTTAACAGAACCGTTTCTGTGAGATAATTATAATGACGCTTTCCATTCCTCCAGATATCCCCGAGCCACAACAATTTGTTGATAACTTTTTAGCCAAAACTTTCGCATTCACCAATTTTTTCTACAACCAATTCTCCGAAACTAAATCAGACTAGGTCGCTATTGACAATGATAGTTGCATTACCGTTCGATCGCGATTGCCGATACCAATAGTCGAACAACCGGACGCCGCCGGTGAAAGTACGGTCCACAAAAAATGCTCCCATTCCTTGCACCGGTTGATATTTCATGAGACGTTCACTTGCCGCCGGGGCTGGGAAGAGAGGAGCGAGCGTTCAGGGCCCCAAGTCTGCTATTTTTTGTCATTGTAACGCCATCGAAACTCAGCTGTCATTCAATTGCCATTGTGGTTTTGGTATACTTTAAACTGTTAGCAGACTACGAAATGATCGAAATCATCCAACTGAGATCCAATCTACATCCAACTGAAATGATTTTCATTTAGCAGACTTAGAGGCCCTGGAGCTTAATTTCTGAATTGTTCGTATTCGATTGCATGCTAGTAAAGCAATATTCCGTAAGAGAAATCACAAAATCAGCATTTTTGAACTGAAATCGTCCACGGACATCGAAAACAAGTGGTCTAACCATTCGTTTCCATTTTCTACGTATTTTCTACTAATTTCGAAAACAGCTGATTGTCAAACCTACTCTGACCTTAAGGATTTGACCATAGACCACATCAGCTTTGTAATCACGTTTCGTTTCGCTGTCGGATATTCCCGGTTTTTTAATATGTGTATTTTACTATATAATAAGCCAGAACTTATGAGATTGTTGAATTGTAATGTATTTAAAACTACTTTGACAAAATGGTTACTTCAGCACTGCTTTTGTAATGTACCTAAAGGATTTTTCGACATTTTAATTGGATTCTCATCATTGTTTTACTAAAACCAATTCTTTGACATTAATGTTTATATTATTTAAATTGTTTTAATATGTGATGGAAAAATCTGATTTGCATGCTTGATTTGAACTTTTTTAAATTAAGAACCAACAAACTGTATTCTTGCAAAGAAATTTTCAGATTTCTGATTTCTGACAACTGAGGTGACAAAGTTGTACCCTCTTTTTGCCGTTATTCCTCACCTCGCATTTTCCATCGTCCATGGAGTCTTGACAGAACGTAGACATGCAAAGTGGTTTGGCCAGGACCACTCCAGTCGGGAGACCAGCACCAATAACTGTAATTTTTTTAACAATTACAGTCAGAGTACGCCCATAATGTGACCATTACGTTTCCAGTCTGAAGGGTTAACATTCTGATCATGTTGTGAAACCAGACCACCGTTATCAGGGTTTTTTTGGAGCATATATGTAAACTTAAGTGTGGTGTGTCAGCTTTCTTTTATGTTTTCGTGTATTGCCGCTGTTTAAAATAATTTGCTTTTCCGCAGTTTTCATTAGGGACTTTCTAGAGCCACAGATCACTTAAATATTTGTTCTGAAGTATGCGTCAAGTGCCACGTTATTTTAAAAAACATAGATGGCGCGCAATGGGATACTGGGTTTTACTATAATGTGATCTCTTTGATCGCAGCGTCAGTATATGAATAGAAAAGTATATACCTAGCTCCTGAACAGCGCCATCTATATTCACTTTTATACTACTCTTACATAGAAAGTGCCATTAAGATGTCAATTCTTGTTCTTTTAAAATATTTTTAGGCAGTTTTCGTTTATAAATCCTGGTGGTTTAATCCTATTTTCTTTGCTACCGTTATCCTCAAGTTACGTTTTCTTGCAAAAAAATAATTTTTCAGTAGATGTGTTTGCATAAATGATCGTACATAAAATTGCGTAACAAATCAAAAATAATAGCGGACAGGCAAAGGCCAATCAAATAAAAGAAATGCTGTTCCAACCGATTGTAAATTGATTAATGTTTTTAATTCTACACGGTGCTGTATCCGTCCTTTTCCAACACAGCATTTTTTGTGTTTTGAGAATAAGAACTCTATTGTTTTGCATTTTCGCTCTCATACGATCGTTTAGTCAGGGTTTGCATTTGATTAAATATGTACTTTTTACGTAATGGGAAATTTTTATTTTGTTCGTTTAGTTCCTAGTAAATTGTTGAAAGATTGAAAATTGTTGTCCCACACGAAAAGGGAAGAGAACTGCGCATAAAGAAACATACATGTAGATGATAATCTAAACATTTTCTCATTAAAAAAACTAATTAGTGGGCGCCCATGTCATACCCGGTGAACCGATTTGACAGCCGCAGTGGTTTCACCACGAGAGACTCTGTGATGAATCGTCGTGATTAAACTACGGATCATAACGGTCTTTCTGCAACTACGATGTTACAAGACAGAGGTTCTCAAACTTTGCGAATGGTCCCCATCGAAGTGACAGCCCTGGTGGTTTCATCATGAGAGGCTTTGTGATGAATCATCGTGATTAAACTGCGGCTCATAACTGTTTTTCTGCGAATACGGTGCTGTAAGGCAGAGGTTCTCAAACTCTGCGCGTGACCCCCATTGATTTGACAACCCTAGTAGTTCCATCATGAGAGGCTCTGGTTGTTATAAGACAGAGGTTCTCAAACTTTGCATGTAACCCCCACCGAATTGTCAACCCCAGTCATTTCACAACAAGACACGCTGTAATGATTCGTTGTGATTAAACTACGGATCTGTATGCCACTACGATGTTGTAAGACAAGAGGTTCTCAAACTTTGCATGTAACCCCCACTTTTATACAAAAAAGCATCGGTCTAAAATTTGTTTCCCGGTCGACGCTTGTGAATTTTCGAATACTTATTTTCATTTTATGAGAATAAAATAGCACTGTGAGTGCGGTGAATCCCAATAAATAAATGGATAAAATATTGTTGGTTAAAAAAATAAAAGTACCGGTCCACGAAATTGTAAATTGTAATTTTGGTGTCAGCACTAACGAACCATAATGAATAGTTTTGTCTTGTTAAAATTGATTGTTGCCCAATTTGATGGCATAAAAAATATTGAAAAGTGTGGTCCCATCGCATCTCATTCAATTTTAACAATTTTAACTACCTACCCGGTAATCTTTCATATTGACACTTTTTTAAACAAACCACCATTTAATAATCTTAGGCTACCGGCGGATCGCACACTTAACGTACGCTAAAAAACATCGCAGCGGTCTGTTTAATCCATACTATAAAGAAATGTCAATCTCCAAACTAAAACCGCTTACCGCTGTTCACGCAGCGCTATCGCAGCGTCGTCCGTCGAGTGCGGTTTTAGTATGGGGAGCGACGTTTCTAGTATGGATCTGATAGAAAGCCGCGATATTTTAGCGCTCCGTCGTACGTTAAGTGTGCGATCCACCTACCATTAGTACTTATTGCTCCGATTATTATATTATATTACTATCACTACATTGCCGTGTGATGCCGGCTTAGAATAGCATCACCCCACATCCTTCCCGCGGGTGTCGTAAGAGGCGACTAAGGGACTCGAGGGTATTGGTGTATTACAATTTTTAGGCGACAGACTGACAACCCGTCACTATAGTGATACACATGTTTTCTGGAACAACCTTAGAAAACAATCCTCAAAAATGTCAGACGTGGCGATAGCGACCGTATTCTTACGGCCGTTAACGCTCTGCCTACCCCGCAAGGGATAAAGGCGTGATATATATGTATGTATGTATGTATGTATGTATCACTACATTACAACATACATAGCATAAAGCAAAGTCGCTTCCCGCATGTGTCCGTCTGTATGTATGCTTAGATCTTTAAAACTACAAAACGGATTTTGATGCAGTTTTTTTTAATAGATACGAGTGATACAAGAGTTTATTAATCTTTCTCTTA
The DNA here is from genome assembly GCA_029255805.1 of Keiferia lycopersicella. Classification (NCBI taxonomy): domain Eukaryota; kingdom Metazoa; phylum Arthropoda; class Insecta; order Lepidoptera; family Gelechiidae; genus Keiferia; species Keiferia lycopersicella. The sequence goes on from JARACZ010000018.1 coordinate 4,117,414, forward strand.
CAATTATAATATATTGGAATTATTCTATAGTACCTATTGTACTTAAAGGACATGTAATGATAATTTTACCAATAAAAATGATATGATATGATACCTACATGTTTGTTTGTACATAATTATGTATAAATAAATAAATAAGTCTGTTCACATTCGCACATCGCATGTGCAACAATAGTTCGCGACAGACGACCGGCTCGTGACTACGATGAGGTAACATCGACTGTCGATATCCGTCTCGATGTCGACATTATGAAACCCGCGGGTCTGCTCTAGAACGCGCCTTTCACACGGTCATGCGTTATTTCCACGTAAGTGTTGAAACGCGCCGTGTGATGCCGGTTTAGAATAGCATCACCCTACCTTGAATGATGCTAAAGGCGTGATGTATGTATGTATAGAGGCTATTTTAACTGTACCCAACAGTATTTTGGTTCTTACTAATTATTGCTAAAAATGCGTGATTAGGTCCGTCTCCACCGGGCGATCAGCCTCAGATGCTTCGCCCGAGCATAGCAATTGAGCATGTGCTACTTCACGCGAAACACGTCCACACCGACCGCGGCACGCACGCATGCCGCGCGCGGCGGTGAGCATCTGAGGCTGCTCGGCCGGTGTAGACGGACCTTGGAGATAAACTACCACTTTCTCGAGGCAAATTCGCAGACAGCGCGGCATATAGATGCACTTTCATTGATGGCTAGCATAAATAACTCTGTAAGTTCCTTTAAAATTTGTCAGACGTGGCGATAGCGACCGTATTTTTGCGGTCGTTGGCGCTCTGCCTTCCCCGCAAGGGATAAAGGCGTAATATGTGTATGTTTATGTGTCCATGCACAAGTGACGCGCCACGAATGCATAAGCCATCATTTCCAGAGCATCTGTTGTTGCAATTCAAATTTAGGCCAACGTCCCAACGTGCCGAGCAGAGTACCATGCGAAATAGGTCGCATGGACTGTAATGGTAACAAGTAAATACATTTACAAGACATTTACACTTGCGGACATTAATTTACTACTGCCAAACGTGCATGGAAATGTGTTGAGTTTACTTGAAAAAATGCGCGACGTTTTATATTCGTCACGTCTTCGATCTGATGGCTCTGGCGAAAAATAATAAATAAAATATTAAATTGTCTTTGAAGGTTAATTAATAACGTAGAGGAATGGAATTTAAATTAAACAGATGGTTAGATATTTTGGCACGTTATATAATAAACTCTAGAATTACGTTACCTACTTATATGTCTGCCAGTAGAGATTCAACAAAAAGTAAAGGATGTGAAGATTAAGTTGCTTGGGTAGTGATATGTTGAATATATGTATATAGGAGTATTTATTTAATTTAACTATTAATTGCACACAAAAACAGATACAGGACAAATACAAAAAGAAAAAGGACATTTAGTTCTTACAGCAGATATATGAAATAAATAAATGACCTGTGAAATGAAACGCGTCCAGTAGGGCGCCCCAGGTACCGCTGGAGAGACGTAGACCTGCGTAATCTTCGAGTCAGCAATTGGCAGGAGATCGCGCAGGGCAGAGATCAGTGGAGACAGCTCGTTTCGGAGGCCAAGATCCTCTTTGGGTCGCTGAGTCAGCGGGGTTAGTTAGTTAGACCTATGAAATTGGCCTAATATTGTTCAAAATGGCTGACATTCTGACCCGTGTACATTGCTCGCGAGTGTAAATAAATACTATAGGCCTTCCTCGTAGCAGTAAAACAATACTGCGACGAGAATTGAGGAAACCATAAACTGTAAGTGCAAACCGTATTCTTCCACTTACAGCAAACGTATTTCTGAATCAGCAGAAAATCTTGGCGTCGTGTGATGGCGGCATGGAATAGCATCGCCTTCAAATATGACATTTTTATTTACCTACACTTCTTGTTCTTCAAAATGCTCACTCCTAAGTTTATAGTGTGGGGTCCATAAAACGTACATAGTGATTGTGAATGTTTTTTTAATAGCGATATTTGTATTTTTATTGTGTCAAATCGTCAATGTATGTTTAGAGGTGTAGCAGTGAGATTACAAGTCTCTGCAGTCGGGGGGGTAGAGTTGAGAGATGCGAATGCAGACAGGCATTCGGGTTGCGTGCGATGATTGTATATTTTGGTATATATGACGACCGATGTGGCGCAGTGGTAGTGCGACTGCCACTGACGCAGAAGGTCCCGGGTTCGATTCTCGGTGGGTCACTCACAAAGTTGATATTTATCACTTTGTGAATTTGTTCCCAGTCGGGTTAGGACATTGCGGGCTGAACCACCCGATTGTCCGTACGTAAGATGGTCCCGTGTTTCGGATGGCACGTTAAGCCGTAGGTCCCAGTTGCTGTCTATGATCACTTAGAGGGCGGTCGTTACACAACCATGTCAGAAGCCTGCTACATGTAGAAGGCGGTTTAAAAAATTCTGACACTAGGGTTCATCGGGTCGTTGAACGACTCGGTGTCCCACACGAAAAAAGAGAAGAGAAGTAAACATACTAAAGAGTGGACCTTGAAATGAATATAACACAATAAGAGATGAAAGGGTGAGATCAAGATGTACCTACAAGAATAATATGGATTATGGTATTGCATGTTTACCTTAAAGGGTCCAGATATATTCGGCTAAACATTTCCATTACTGAAGGTAGTTAGTCAGTTGTGGGCTTACGAAGAATGTGCTTCGTACAATACTTTCGTTAGTCACATATATAAATGTTATCCAGGGCGTGCTGCTTGCACCACGTGTCGGTGAAGAATCAAAAGAATGACAAGGTATAGAACGACATGAGATGAAATTCAAAAAAATGTGATGGATGACGGTTTCGAAACAATAAAAAGGTGGGTATAAGCAAGAAGGTGCTACGCTACAGAGGTGTTTAACTAAAACATCGTCCAAATATCGTCTAGGAGATCGCTACAAAGGCGACAGGCTGGCGCCGAGTATTCAAATGATCAAGGACATGAAGCCCAAATCAAGGGAAGGACGCAATATTCGGGAAAAGTGTGAAAATTAATGTCTGCTGATGGCACTTTCCACACTTCGCGTCCGTTAGAACCCGCACAGATAAAGAAACAGTCTGTAAATGGCGTCCGATTGTCATGCTTTCTCTCTCCGACTGAGGCTCTTACATATACCAGGCGTTCATGCTTTCTCCCTCACACCGCCACGGTTACCGCCGTCGTAGGTAACCGCCGTCGTAGGTAACCGCCGCCATTTACAGATCGTTTCTTTATCAATGATGTTTATTAGCGCAGCGTCTGTCAAACACAAGGAAATTTCATATAAATACAGTCTTTGACTCTTCAAGGATGTCCATTTTTGTGTGGGGTCCCATATTTCCTTTCACCTGACAGACGATACGTTACGGACGCGCTAAAAGAAACGGATGGCAAATGTACGAACCTCCTAAATACTATATTCATGGTACAATATCCTGATAAAAGAGTAGTTACCTACCTAAAGTATGGCCGTTCGAAGAGGCCATATTTGACAGCTGGCATAATGTCAATTTGTGTGCGTTGACATGTACTTTAGTGTGGGTTTGACAGCTGTCAAATATGGCCTATTCGAACGGTCATACTTACTTTATTTCCCAATAAAACTTCACAAATTCTTCACTCCAAAAACTGCATACTTTCAATTTATTAGTAAAACACTTTTTCACTAGGCGACCGGTTTCGAACATCATCTTCGGGCAACATGGAGTTCCATCAAGAAATAACAACACAAAGTGTAAATTGCATAGTTTCAGTACAAAATTGCTATACTGCATTTCCCTTCAGCTTTTCAGTGCGACTGTATTTCAGTTCGTATAACAAATTATGAGTGGAAGCTCAACCGAGCTTGTAGGCGGTGTGTGGGAGTGATGACGTCACAACGTGAAGCAGTCTAGACCGTGACGTCAGCAGGCAGGCGGATGATGGGTGACCGGCGCAATCAAAACATGGTGGCAGATCAAATGAGACGTGGGCTTGTATCATACATACACAATACACACACACACACAGCACACACACACACACACACACACACACACACACACACACACACACACACACACACACACACACACACACACACACACATATACATCACGCCTCTATCCCTTGTGGGGTAGGCAGAGCGTTAACGGCCGCAGTATTAAGGTCGCTATCGCCACGTTTGACAAATATTGAGGGCCTTTTGAGATAATTCGTGGATCACTATAGTGACAGGTTGTCAGCCTGCCGCCTAAAAGTTGTAATACACCTGAAACCCTCAAGTCCCTCAGTCGCCTCTTACGACACCCACGGGTAAGAAATGGGGTGATGTTATTCTAAGCCGACATCACACGGCCCTACTATACTCTGTTGTATCAAATGAAGCGATCGCGCTGAAGCAACCGGTGGGTGGATCACATACTAAACGCACGACGCAGCGCTAAAATATCGCAGCGGTCTGTCAGATCCATTCTAGAAACGGCACTCCCCATACTAAAACCGCACTCGGCGGACGACTTTGCGCTAGTGCTGTGTCGACAGCGGTTGAGCGGTTTTAGTATGGAGATTGACATTAATTCTAGTATGGATCTACGATGTTTTACAGATCGCTGCGATATTTTTGCGCTCCGTGGTGCGTTAAATGTGCGATCCGCCGTACCTGACTATACTTTTACGATCGGACGAGTTGAAGAAATAAAAATCAATTTCGTCATTTCGTCCGATAGGAACTAAACAGATTTGACGAACGACTCCCCAGAACAACGGATTCTGTATTTTTGACATCCGCAATTTTCCCTACTAAAGTATCGACTTAAATCTTAAACGAACATACCTATCAATTTAACTGTTTATTGTACACAATAAAATACAAAGGAAAGAGCAAATGTAACAATCATCACATATAATAAGACAGTAACAAGTCAGTGTTCAGTGACCCTATATAGTTTTGAGAAAACACAACGATAGCGCGTTTTAAAAGACGTGTGGCGACATCTATGAATGAGTTTTGTACGATGTTTGTGTTTGTTTGTGTATATGCGGAAGCATCACGCGAAAACGACCGAACGGATTTTGAATCAAATTGTACCAAAATGTCAAGTAATTCACCGACCAGGTTATAGGCTAAAAAAACATACCCCTAAAAGGGGGGTTGTTGGCTGCTACACATAAAATAAGTTTGTAGGTCATGAGAATTTCATAGTGGCGCGTAGTAAAAGGATGTGTATGGGCTAATTGGACCTGAGATTATTTCAAACTTCGAACTGGCCAGCACGTATTGTGTCGCTTTGAATAAGCGCACAGGAAGAAAAAAAAACATGAGGCCGTATTTATATTTATAATCTGTATTTTTATAACCTCAACAAATGAGTTTGTCGAATTATTGCTCATGATTACGACACGGAAACTAAAATCTATGAATATGTCGACGACTACAAAAATATATCTTTAATATTGGAATAATTTTCACTTTTAATAATTCAATAATTATTACCCTCGAAAACAAAAGTTCCGTGGTGCAAGACGTGCAAGTTGCATGGCCAGACGATACAAACTTCATATAGGAATCGTTTTCTTTGTGCGTAATCTACGCGGGAAAATTGCAATATCTTTTTTGTTTTTAAATTTTCTCGCTAATTTGGTTAAGGCTATTTAGCCAATGTTTGTCTGGTACATGCAGTATGTTATAGGTTTTGCCGACAATACAGCTACATTATTTTCAGGGAGCGACAACTTTTTTCTGAAATATTCTTTGGAAATACTAATAAAAATTGGACTTCCCACACAAAGTGACTCAATCGGCTGGTACATTTTATATAGAAGATACATTTTTCCATATTTCTGTAAAATTTTCCTGACGAAAGTTATATTTTATACGTTTGTGCCAGACGATCAAATCAGTATCTGAGATAAGACTTTTCGTGGCTATAGGTATAAGCCGATTTTCCACAGACAACGTTTTTTGGAAAACGCAGGGTTGCTCAAGACCTGCGCCACTCTCTCGGGCTCCCTGACTGACACCACAGGAACTGCGAGTCGATACGTGCGGAGCCAAATTGACTGCAGGATAGACCTCTGTCACACGCGTCTAACAAAGACTCCGTTCCGGGTTTAAATGTAGATTCTGTTGTCCTTCTCCAGGGCCGCCGGTCTTGGTCAGGTTTCTCCCTCGGTTGATTCTTACGAATCCCACGGGAAGAGAGGTGCTATTCTACTTTGCCGGCAGCACACGACCTTAATTAAATAGCCTTAGGTACTTAATTAAACGTAACCCTAGCCGCGGCTCCGCCCGTGTGGAAATCGGTCATGGCATCACACAGGAACATTTTTTCGCGAAGAAAACTTTCCTATGCGTTAATCCAAGTTACCTCCTTTATGTCTGTATTCAATTTCATGAATATCAGTTTTTGCGTGAAGGAGTAACAAACAAACATATAAACTTTTTATTTATATTATTAGTAGGAAGTAGGATAGGATAGGATTAGTAGTATGATTACTTGCTTTTGTTTTTATTTATTCACACTCATGAACTCGGTCTTCAGTCTTCCATCACAATGTCAAGAAATGTGGCATCAGTCTACTTCACGGAATTAATACTCTTGGAAGTAAATATTGCACGGTTTTAAAAAATCTGCTAAAAATGGCATAAGAGGCGGAAAGTTGAAGATATAGGGAAGAGAACGGGAAAGCTAAAAAATCGTAGCAGGGAAAGACGACTTCAAGAAACTGAACCTTTAGGGTTTCTAAAAGACTAAACACTATAAACCAACCATCGTTTTCTTACTCTTTCTTGCATGTGGAAATTGAAATTTTACGATTTAACAGTTTTTTAAATTACTTACATATAGTCTGAGAAACCAAGTTTTCTGGTACCTACCTACCAACAATTTAATATTGGCTGATATTATTTTATGGTTCTTAGAGGCCTATGTTTAGCAGTTGTCGTCCTATATATAGCTGATAAATGATGGAAGATATATTATGGCGAAACGAAGTTCGCGGGCACCAGCTAGTAGACAATAAATCAGCTTAATTCTAAAAACAAATCTCCTCCAGCAGACCTAAGGTAGTGAGATGGCATAAAGTGAGGCAGTTGACGTGTACAACATACTTAGAACTTAAAGATGTACCGTATGATTGGTACATACGTTAAGCCGTAGGTCCCGGTTGCTGTCTATGATCACTTAGACGGCGGTCGTTACAGAACCATGTCCGAAGCCTCCTACTTGTAGAAGGCGGTTGAAAAATTCTGACACTAGGGTTCATCGGGTCGTTGGACGACTTGGTGTCCCACACGAAGAGAGAGTACATACCTACTGGCATGGTGCAGAGCAACAGGTGGTCTTCAAAACAATCTCAACTGGTAATAAACAACTTAGGGAATAAGGAAAACTCCTTACAGGAAAAGGATAAAAGTTACTTGGATAAGTATAATCCACGAAAAAATTACAGAGAGGTCGGTCAGACCCTTTTCAATTTTCTGCCGCCGCCCACTGCGATACCGAGGCGGATCGCACAGTTAACGCACAACGGAGCGCTAAAATATCGCAGCGGTCTGAAATATATGTTTTCAATAGTTGAAAAAAGATAAAAATAACGAGCCGTCCACCAGCTGGTGTATCAGGGCGAATTGCGCACTTAACGCACGACGCAACGGATGGCGATTGACATTTCTAGTCTTTTTATCTCACGAGTGCATGTTAGCCATACTTGTGTGTGTTATCTCTCTCTGTTTTCGTTAGACAACTCCGTGTATAAAACGAAAAGAGAGACACACAAGTATGGCTAACGCGCACTCGTGAGATAAAAGGTCTGTATATAAAGCGTTGTCCAAGGAGTAGGGTTGAAATTGGTCAGCACCCGTCCAATTTTCCACTCCCGCCCACAGCGACATCGAATTACGGATATACGACGCCAGGAGCCCCATTTCTGAATCCTCATAATTCGGTTCCGTGCACACAAGTCCGCAAGGACGTTAACCTAGCCTAACCTAACCTAACCACACGTTTTAAAATTTCTACTACTCGATGTTTTCAAGGGATATGTGTAAATATTCGATCAGCTCAATCAATTAGTTTTTGTTTCATGCGAAAATCTGTTACTAATTATTTATCACACGTTCTACTTTAAGCGCAGAGTACACATGACTGCGTAATGCAGCACGTGTACGCAGAGTACCGGTTCTAATGTAAGGGATTGTATGGCACACCGCTCGCGTGACCTACGTAACGTAAGCAGTGTGCCGTCTCCCGTACAATCCTTTACATTACAACCGGTACGCGCCGGGTACGCCGAGTAAACTGCGTGTAAAATGCGTGTAATACGAGCCGCACTACGCAATCCGGTGTGCTCTGCCCTTTACTTATCGATTCCCACACACCCTATTAAATTCACACATATCTTAGACCATAAAAACGTCAAGTAAAAGATATTTAAAAACGTGTGGTTAAACCAGTGGTTTTGGACTTTCGTGCACGAAAACGAAAACGAACATTTAAGAAATTGAGCTCCTGGACGCAACAGGCGGTCGAGAACCGAACCGTGTTTAGGAGGATGGAACTGAATGCGCAACCTATAAACCCATATTAAATCCGTTGAAAAGGGGCCTAAACGTACCAACGACGAATTAACGAGCAAGTGAAAGAGACAAAAAGTAACAATATGAAAGTAACTTGCCAGTTCAACGTTTCGGCTCAAGATTGACAAGGAGCCATGCAAATTTCTGTAAAATATAATAGACCACTAGCGGCTCGCCCAGCGGCTGCGCCCACTGAACTCATTTTTCCGTGTGAACTTGTTGTTTTCCCGGCAAGTATAACACATAAACCTTCAAAGTCTTAAATCACTCTATCTAATATAGAAAACTGCATCCAAATAAATTGTGTAGTTCTAAAGATCTAAGCATACATACATACAGACACGATAAGCGACTTTGCTTTATACTATGTAGTGCGCGCGTGGCCTAAAAGCTCAACAAGTTGTTGAAGGAAAAATTGCGGCAACGCAGCACCTTGAGTTACTCATTCAAATAGAGAATATTTTGTCGATATTCGAAAGCATATTTTTTATTAACCGGCTTAAAAAAAAGGAGTTTCTTACTTTGACCTGCACGTTTGTAAGTAAGTAAGTAACACTTATACGACATAATGTATGTTTGTCCGCGATTATCTCGCGTTTGGATGACTGATTTTGATGGTGTTTTCAGAAAAGTATTTTTCAGACTTAGGAGAATGTTTTAGTTAAAGCGAAAAAAGACGGAGGTTCGCTTTTAAAAATATTTTATTTATACCTATCTTTCGCAGAGAAACGATAGAAATCAGGGATTCTATAGAAGATTACAGGAGGTTTTTTTTAAAAAAAGACAATGGAATGAACTATTTATTCTATCATCTGCCGGGATTCTGTCGCAGAGTGTTAATGGCCGTAAGAATACGATTGCTATCGCATCCGACATTTTTCCGACATTTTTGAAGATTGTTTTCCAAGGTTGTTTCAGAAAACATGTGTATCACTATAGTGACAGGTTGTCAGCCTGTCGCCTAAAATTGTAATACACCAATACTCTCGAATCCCTTAGTCGCCTCTTACATCCTCTTCGACATCGTTATTCCATGTTTCTCCATAAATCTGCGATACTGCAACCGGACACCCTGTATATTACGTAGTACGGGATGCGATTACGAAATGGTAACGAGTACCGTAGCGTAAAATTATTTTTAAATGTCACTAGAGTACATTTACGCACACAAGTGTCAAAAATTAAGTTTGCATGCAAAATATCGTAATCTTGCAAAAAGTTATCATTTACAGCCATTCATTTAATAGATAGTATAAACATAGTGAGACTATCTGAATTCTTAAGTAATAATAATAATCATTTCGTACGATCTACTTATACGGTAGGTATAACCGTAAAGAATAACTCGTTTAAAAAGGGAACCGACTTCGAGGAACGTGTAATAGTGTAAGCCTCTATTTTTTGTCAGTTTATATGCCTAAAACCTTCTCCTAAGTCTAACAAATACTTTTCTAAAAAACTGCATCTAAATCAGTTCATCCAAACGAGCGAGATAATCGCGGACGATATAATACATACAATAGATACACGTCAAACTGAGAACCTCCTTTTTTTGAAGTCGGTTAAAAAGGAAATTATTCATACGTTCGTTCATAGATCAGCGGCTACACGTGCATTTAGAAAAGGCCATGGAAAAGGGGAGCGTCATGACGACATATGACGTTATTGTGGCGTCATGGCGCGTCAACCTTTAGACAACCCACGCGTATCATTTTCCTTCTATTAGATGGCTTTAAGTAGAAACTATAACAGGTTTTTCCAAGTTAAAGTGTACCTCAGCATAGGCAAGCAGAAGAATATGTACTACTGCTCACCAGAATTATCGTAAATCTGTATTTTTCTTATTCTTATTAAAGTTCCATAAAGCTGATATAATACTTTGGACTAAATATAAAAAATCTTCCCTGCCCAAAACATAATGTTATTACGAAAATATTTTACATGTTTCTTTCAAAACTTTCGCGTGTCATTTCTAACCGGCGAGTAATCCTATATTAGTTTTTCCGCCCTCGTATTAAACAGTAAAAATACTTAAATAAAATTACAGTAGCCTGACATACTTTTGACTAAATTTAAAAATAAAAATCTTCCCAGAACAAAATCTCGTTACGAAATTCTGTTTACGTCCTTCAAACTTTCGCGTGTCACTTCTAATCGGCCAGTAACAATTCCAATATTCAATTTTCCGCCCTCGTAGCGCCGCCTGCGCCCGCCGCCGTCTCGGATAAGCCTGCGTGCGACAGATGAGCGTTATTTAATTTCGCTACATCTATTTATAGCTGACACTTTTCTACGCAACAGTACCTCGGTGGGTGGTAAACTAACAAGTTTTTCTGGGCTTTCGTTTTATTTATGGGAAATGCAGAATGGTAAGTTTTTGCTGCGTTTTTGTCTTCGGTTTTTGAAATTGGAATTCGTAATTTGTAACTTGAAATATTCTTATCATTGTTTCAGCTGAATGAGCTAAGTTATTTATTTTGGGAACAATTTTCGAGCTCTACTTACCATGTTATTCATGATCATGATACTCTTTTACATATTAGGTCAGGAGGGCGTCAGAACACTCCCAAGACCTGAATTCGTCTGGCTTAGGAGAAGGTTTTAGGCATATGAAGCGACAAAAAAAATGGGTGTCGGAAAGTCGGTTCTCTTTTTAAAAAAGCAACTTTACCTACACATGATTGTTTTCGTTTAGCATGAAAATAGCGAGATGGCGCCACATTCGGGCCTAATGGCGCGAAATAATAACTTGGTGGGTGGTGAGATTTATAAGCGGGTTTAAGCTAAACCTCGTAAATACAGGTCTAAAGATCAAAGGTCATTAGGTAATACCAAATATTGTGGAAATTATTACTCGTATGCCGTATGATGCCGGCTTAGAATGCCGTGTGATGCCGGGTTAGAATAGCATCACCCCATAATTTGCGTCAGTCAGATGTATAACAAAGCCGGCGTTGACACGGGTTTACCGCATGAACCTGCTTCAACAGATGCGTCTGTCAAACAACGCAAGTTAGTCAGTCAGTTCAGTTATTAGTATGGGGAAATTGAAGTTTTCTTACATCTGATCTGACAGACGCATGCGTTTCGGAAGCGCTAAAATAACGCTCCGTTGTGCGTTAAGTGTGAGAGCTACCTTACGTTTGGGTGCCTGGTAAATTATTATACCTACCCGCGATTTCACACTAGGTTACCGGCGCAAATTTTTCCATATTTTTTAATACGAAATAAGTAAATGTTTAGAAATATGTAACGAACTGTTCAAACACCCGTGACCGTGCTTTGTTTATCTATATGTATAACTAATATCTATGTTTGTTGGATTTCGATCCACTTGCTTTTGAAATTCAAGGTTGCTAGGTGGTATTATGTTATGGATATAAATCCACATATTTATACATTATATTTTATATAAGGTGTAAATACTTATATTAGCTGTAAATATTTTAAGGGGTGAACCAATATTTGAAACTGAGCAACTTTCCCCAAGAAATATAGGTCGAAATATGAAATAATTTTTTTGACCTCCTATACAAAACATAGCAGCCAAGCGACTCAGCTGTATGGGAGGGCAACATTCTTTTTCTTATTTCGACCAATATTTATTGGGGAAAGTTGATCAGTTTCATGAGTTGATTCACCCCTTAAATATTTGCAGATAATATTTAAACACCTTATATTAACGAAGTGTATTACTAAAAAATGTGGTAAAGTATGGCCGTTCGAATAGGCCACATTTGGTAGCTGTCAAACCCATACTTAAGGAAATGATAACAAAGAAAAATACCTTAAATCATTGCATTATCACGGTTGTGACAGTTGTCAAAATAGAGAAATATGTAGGACACACTTTTCTATTTCTTATGACTAATTAGTGTAAACGCGGCTCAGGTGGACTAAACAATTAATACTTAGCTCCTATCGCACTGCCTGTGTTGAGAAATGCGGTTAGTTTAGTAAGTATGAAGTAAGCTGACTTACCACCATATTGATGTTATAGTTTATTTTCAATGTCTGTTTATTCTGTAACTTACCTGGAAGCAAAAAGAAAACACAAAGTCAGAAAAATACAAGCATATAATAATAAATCAATGGAACGTAAGCAAATTCAACGCATGCTGTTGCGTATTTCAAAATTTATCTCTATTAAAACGTGGATTTATGATGTTTCCTCGCAAATGGAAGAAAAGCCAATACTAGCCACTGCCAAAATGCCAATTTCTGGTCTCTTTCACTTGGGAAGTCCTTTTCGTCTCATGCTTCCAATATTACTCGACCAGAAATTAGTCCATTTTCGCTACTGCCATAATAATGTACTATTTCTTTCGTGATCTTTGGCGTCTATTAACTTGAACCTCAAATACCAATGAATTCTAGAGATATACTCTTTTTATCTCGAGAGTGCGCGTTAGCCATACTTGTGTGTTATCTCTCTCTCTTTTCGTTGGACGACTCGGTGCCTAAAACGAAAAGAGAGAGAGATAACACACAAGTATGGCTCGCGCACTCGCGAGATCATCAAACTGTTAGATAATTTATTTAACTATACAAAACCCTGTTACACAAGGATAGTCTGTTCGCCCAATTATTGCTTTGGTAATCCTATTTGTATGGTAATGACATTACCAGGCTTAACAGGTTCGTCTACTGTGTGACCAGTGTATTTTGATCCGTATTCTTTTGGGTTTCAGTGGAGATAGCAGGTCTTGAGTAAGTAGCTGGCCAATGCGGTTCATATTACCAGCATAGTTGGAACCCTCGTGTTTAAGACTTTACAGGCCATAAAAGGTCTTGTGTAGTTGGTGATGTGATGGCTACAAGCCGTTTACCAGCGTGTTTTGATCCGTCTTCTTTTCGGTTTTAGTGGAGATAGTATAAACCGCCAACATAGTTTGCACCCTCTTTTCTTGGACTTTGCAGGCCACAGGAGGTCTTAGGTAGTTGGTCGTAGCGATGGCTACGAACAGACTTACCAGCGTACTTTGACCTGTCTTGTTCTAGATGTTACTGAATCTTTGAAAAATTTGTTTTTCGTTTGAACAGGTATAGGCATAGAATTCACATCATGGGGTATAGGTATACTACACAGAAAAATCATGTGAGCGACACAAATTACATTACATTATTGCTCTGTGGTGTAAGTAAGGTACACTTGCTGTGTGCTTTCAAATCAGTAATTGACATTCGTATTTTTTTTTTTACAGACCACGGATGGCGATCTTTAACGCTCTGCCTACTCCACAGGGGAAAAAGGCGTGATATGTGTGTGTACCTATGTAGATATGTTATTATGTAACCGAAGCGTAGCGCACACTTGACGCACGATGGAGCGCTAAAACATCGCAGCGGTCTGTCAGATCCATTACGAGGTAGAAAATGTTCACTTAGGGATTTTCACTTAAGGTAGGTACTGGTTATTTATTACCACATTTGCAACTTCAAATCAACTCAATCTCAATTTCCAATTCCCACGAAGGCGATGCTAAGGGCGCGAATGACGTCACGATACCACGATGACGTCACGCCGCGCGCTGATTGGACGCCCGGACACCCTTGGGGTCCCGTTAGATATGATAACATGATAACAGGGAGTGATGACAGATCACATACACACTTAAACAACAGGGTGTAAAAAAATTAAGGAGTGAATCAGCCCATGAAACTGAACAACTTTCACCAAGGAACATAGGTCAAAATATGAAAAAAAATTTTGATCTCCCATACAAAATTACCAACCGACTAAGTCAATTTGTATGGGATGTCCAAAAAATTTTCTTATATTTCGACCTATTCTTGGGAAAAGTTGTTCAGCTTCATGGTCTGATCACGGCTGGAAAATTTTTGTAACACCGTCCCTTACACCTTGTATATCACGCCCTTATCTCTTGCAGGCTAGTAAAATATTTGGACACACACACACACACACACACAAATCACGCCTTTTTCCCTTGCGGGGTAGGCAGAGCGTTAACGGCCGTAAGAATACGGTCGCTATCGCCACGTCTGACATTTTTGAGGATTGTTTTCCGAGGTTGCATCAGAAAACATGTGTATCACTATAGTGACAGGTTGTCAGCCTGTCGCCTAAAAATTGTAATACACCAATACTCTCGAGTCCCTTAGTCGCCTCTTACGACACCCGCGGGAAGGATATGGGGAGATGCTATTCTAAGCCGGCATCACACGGCACATCAAAATATTTGGACAATCCATACAAAATGCTCTAGGTATATATTCTGATACAAAATATAACTGATATATAATACAAATCTTATAAGAAGACGAAGACCAAGAAGGAGTTATTTGGATCAGATAAAAAAGAAAACAATGGTCACGTCGTACAGAGAAGTCAAGGAGAAGGCGGAGGACAGAGAAAGCTGGCGGATACTCCACGGACAAGGGCAATACCCTTAAATAAATGATGATTATGATTACATAAGACATTATTCCAGATTGGAAGCTAAGGGTGTCTAGAATCTAGACTTTTTCTTTGGACCACTTAAAAATGGCTTTCATGCATGGTTTATATTTTTTTTAACGGAGGCCTCTTATTTGCATTAAAAACTATTTGGTTAGTAAAAACCATGGTAAAAACTTTTCCTCTGTTCATCTTATTATATAAGGTTACTTGAGTAGGTATATAGTGTAGTATATATGTAGTATATGTAGGTAATCTACTTATCTCGTTAGCGTGAGCAAATTATGTCACTACTTCCGTCCACGGCTTCATCGGAGCAGCTCAGTTCAGATTTTCCCACGGAAACATGTGTATTTTCCCGAAGTAAAAACAGCAATTAAAGACCGATAGTAAAAATTCTATATTTTTAACCGACTTCAAAAAAAAAAGGAGGTTATCAGGTTGACCTGTGTATGTATGTTTTTACGCGATTATCTCGCGTTTGGATGAACCGATTTAGATGCGGTTTTCAGAAAATTATTTGTCAGACTTAGGCGGAGAATTTTGGGCGTATTAAAACACAAAAACTGGAGGTTCGCACTTTTTACGTCCGTTGAAGTCAGCTCTCTTTTAAAAAAGTTTATGTCTGATTCCAGTTTTGGAAGCTGCGTGACCTGTTAAACAAGTTGACAAGTTACATTAGTTGTCTAAAGTCTTATTTCGATATTTAAAACGATAGTGGCGCCAGCATTTTGATCAAAAGAGAAATTCGACAATACCTAGCTTAAATACATGGTGCTAGGATGATGATGATGGTGCCGTGTGATGCCGGCTTAGAATAGCATCACCCCATATCCTTCTCGCGGGTGTCGTAAGAAGCGACTAAGGGACTCGAGAGTATTGGTGTATTACAATTTTTAGGCGACAGGCTGACAACCTGTCACTATAGTGATACACATGTTTTCTGAAACAACCTTGGAAAACAATCCTCAAAAATGTCAGACGTGGCGATAGTGGCCGTATTCTTACGGCCGTTAACGCTCTGCCTACCCCGCAAGGGATAAGGGCGTGATATATGTATGTATGTACATCTACATACATATGTATCTAGTAAATATTTTAGTTTGAAGATGGAACGGGCGCGTTACGAGTAACAAATATCGCCAAATGGAGAGATAATACGGACAGGAAGGAAGCTGCGCTATCAACGGACGTTTCGGTACTGAAATAGCTATTTTTAAATTAGTCGGATTATATAACAGGTTCTACTTACAAATAATCAACTGTTCTTTCCAGAAATTGAGCTCTAGGTCCTGCCTAAATCAAAGGTCCTAAGGCGAATCGCACACTTAGCGCACGACGGAGCGCTAATATATCGCAGCCGTCTGTCAGAGATATACTAGAAACGTCACTGCCCATACTAAAACCGCACTCGACAGACGACTCTGCGATAGCGCTGCGTCGGCAGTGGTTGAGCGGTTTTAGTATGGGGATTGACATTTCTAGTATGGATCTGGCTATCATTATCGCCCCGCCTGACAAGTATTGAGGGCCCTTTCAGATAATTTGCATATAACTGTAGTGACAGGTTGTCAACCTATCGCCTAAAGTTGTAATACATATGAAACCCACGAATCCCTTAGCCGCCTCTTACTACCTCCGCGGAAAGGAATGGGGTGATGCTATTCTAAGCCGGTATCTCACGGAATCACCCCAATATGTTTAAAGCAGTTTATGATGACCCCTATCATAAGCATCACCCCATTTCTTTCCCGTGGGTGTCGTAGAAACCGACTAAGGGACTCGAGGGTTTCATATGAATTGAAATTTTAGGGGATAGGCTGAAAACCTTACGGCTTATCTGAAACGACCCTCAAACATTTGTCAAACGTGGCGATAACGACCGCAATTTTACAGTTTTGACGCTCTGCCTACCCCGCCATGGATATAGGCGTGATAATATGTGTATGTATGATGACCCCTGAAGGGTAGACAGACGCGCTGTTGAGAGTACCTACCTACTAAATTAGATAAAATTGATCAGAAAGCAACAACGCCGTGTGATGCCGGCCTAGAACGCCGTGTGATGCCGGCCTAGAATAGCATCACCCCATTTCCTACCTGTGGGTGTCGTAAAAGGCGACTGAGGGACTTGAGGGTTTCAGGTGTATTACAACTTTTAGGCGACAGGCTGACAACCTGTCACTATAGTGATACACAAAATGATCTCAAACGGCCCTCTATATTTGTCAGACGTGGCGGCAGCGACCGTATTTTTGTGGCCACTAGCGCTCTGCCTACCCCGTAAGGGATAAAGGCGTGATATATGTATGTATGTATGTAGAGCCACAAAAACAGTTTAAAAATAAAACACTTACCTAATTTGACCTTCCAACTCAAATAAAAGACCTTTAAAGGGCAAAATCGGACAAACCCGCCAATCTAAGAAATTAAAATTCTTAAGTCGTAAATTGACAAAAGTTAATACAACTTCACGGTGAACTAAAGTTTATAACAGCTCCTATCTTGAAAACTACAGAACCGGTTTTAATGAAATACTTACATACATATATCACGCCTTTATCCCTTACGGGGTAGGCAGAGCGTTAACGGCCGTAAAAATGCGTTCGCTATCGCCACGTCTGACAAATATAGAGGGTCTTTCACTATAGTGATACACAAATTTTCTCAGCCTGACGCCTAAAAGTTGTAATACACCTGAAAACAAGTCCCGCAATCGCCTCTTACGACACCCACATGTAGGAAATGGGGTGATGCTATTCTAAGCCGGCATCACACGGCTAATTTTAATGAAAACCAATGAAAAATCGTCGACATCCGGTCATATTGTGTATAATGACTGGTAGGTCAAATCAGATACTATTTAAAACAATAATATTTTGTGTAAAAATACGAATAGACGACGTCATGTCTCTGGAGTTTCGATGGCGTCAAAACACTTACTTTTATATTATTTTTCTCTTTTCTTTTTCTTTTTTGGAAGGAAATAGTCTCTGCCTATCTAACGGGAAATAGGCTAGATTTTTTTATGTATGTATGTATGGAATATTCATGGGAATAGCTAAGTAAGTTTCGTATCCAAAGAGACCAATGCTTTATAATGTTTTTATACCGGGAGTAAAAAAAATGCTTCAACTATTTTAAGGGGTAAACCAGCCCATGAAACTGAACAGCTTTCCCCAAGGAACATAGGTCAAGGGAGTTTGTATGAGAGGTCCAAAAAAGTTTCTCATATTTAGGCCTTTGTTCTTTGGGGAAAGTTGTTCAGTTTCATGGGCTGATTCACCCCTTTAAGTATTTGCAGCTAATATTTTTACACCTTATATGGTCATATCTTGACTAGAGGTTAATGGTCGTATGAAAAAGCGTAAGGTTTAACCTCTTGAATGATGGGTACGATAACTTTGAGCATAGGACGACATAGTATAGAAATGTGACTTTGATTTGACTTGTATAATTTGCCAGATGATTAATCAAAAAATGTACCTATGACTTTTTGCGTTAACTAAGAAGTAAGATCAATAAAATTTACTGTCAGGTTAAAAAAGGATGATATTAAGTATGATTTTAGTAATATATATTATACTTACAAACTCTTGAATTTATATTGTGCGATGGATGCGTAATTTTCTTTTTAATTTATTATGAATTTAATTTATAAACATACATACATACATACATTAATATATCACGCCTTTATCCCTTGCGGGGTAGGCAGAGCGTTAACGGCCGTAAGAATACGGTCACTATCGCCACGTCTGACATTTTGAGGATTGTTTTCCAAGGTTGTTTCAGAAAACATGTGTATCACCATAGTGACAGGTTGTCAGCCTGTCGCCTAAAAATTGTAATACACCAATACTCTCAAGTCCCTCAGTCGCCTCTTACGACACCCATGGGTAGGAAATGGGGTGATGCTATTCTAAGCCGGCATCACTCGGCCAAACATAAACAAAACATTTATAAACATTGTTAACTTTTTCCTTTTTTCTTTTATTACTATTTGCGTGGTTGTAAAACTGTATTAAATTGCAAATAAAAAATTTGAAATTGACAGTCAAAATGAGGGATGTGTGTAAAAAATATAATCAAGGGTTAAAAAAAAAAAAAAAAATTTTAAATGCAAAGAAATCGAAAAAACATATCTGAACTTCTTCTTCTTTTCGTGTGGCAGTGGCGTAGCGTGGGGGGGGCCGGGGGGGCCATGGCCCCGGGCGGCAAATTTCAGGGGGCGGCCAAAATAGCAAAAACTTTGTGAAAAAGTTCGAAATATTTTAAAAAAGCGCACGCGGTGGCCGGCGGCCTCGCTGGAGCTGCGCGCGTTTATAGACCAAAGTAACAGATATAGTCTGGAAGTGTAGCTAATTGAAGTGGCAGTGGGCTGGTCACATCTGTCGTAGAACCGATGGACGGTGGAGTAAGCGGGTTCTCAAGTGGAGACCGCGGCTTGGCAAGCGTAGCGTTGGACGCCCTCCGGCCAGATGGACCAATGACTTGAAGAGGGCGGGTAGTACCTAGTGATTGGATGGCTAAAACGGGAGATCGAGCCTTATGGCGAACCCTGGGGAGGCCTACGTCCAGCAGTGGACTGCAATAGGCTGATATAGATAGACTAATAATGAAAATAGGGGGGCGGCAAAATTCGGGTCGGCCCCGGGCGGCGCAAACACACGCTACGCCACTGTCGTGTGGGACACCGAGTCGTCCAACGATCCGATGAACCCTAGTGTCAGAATTTTTCAACCGCCTTATATCTGAACTTTCATGGTCACACGATTGACTCAAAATATTAAAAACGGTGTTCTCACCACGACACAAGGCATATGGTTATTATATCCGATATTTCGACCCAGTTTGATGGGCCCTGGTCACCCAACAACTGATGTTTCCAAATCTGTTATTAATATTCCATAAAAGAAGCCTAGTACAAATATATTTAACAGACCCTTTTTAACACAAGAAGAGGTTTCAAAATATTTTGGTTTTAGAGTCTCACAGACTTACAGGAAGTTTTAAAACTCTGACTTTAGAGTTCTTGTTCCCAATTCCGCTTGCATAGAAATCAAGGTTGATGTTTAATTAATAGACACAATCAAAAGAAATGTGAAAGTTTGATCCCGGCACCAATTGTCCGATTGAGTACGCAAAGATTAACAATCGCCTGGTACTTAATTACAAAACAATCGCTGTTCATACCGTGCGCAGGCGCAGCTAAACGACGGTTTTATTCGTAGCACTCGTAATTCGCTTTACATAATTACTTTAGGACCGTTTTTTTACAGGTTTAGATGAAAAAAATCGTTTACCAACATAGCCCCCATAGAAAAAGTTGTTCAGTTTAATGGTCTGATCAGAGTTTTCGTTACACCTTCTCTTACACCCTGTATAGTACAGCAATGGATTCGACTGTCCCAAATACGAATGTGATATGAGGTCCATTGTTTCAACCGACAAACGAGAAGGGCGTACACTTTTTTAATATAAGCAATACGAGAGCATATTAACTTCAATAAGTCGTTAAGAGCCCTCTACTTTACGATAAATTTCGGCCAAACTGACGAAAATAGCAGCTTTTTAAGGTAAACCAGAAAAAAAACACGTTGCAAAGTAAAGGCAATGAAAATTCAACGACAAATTTTATTTTATTGGGATAATAAATTGAGAACCGATACAGAGGTGATATTTCGCTTTTAAGGTTCGGAATTGCCGACGAAAATAATAAGTTTAAGACGAGTTTATTAAAGTAAATAAGTAGTAAGTACATAACTCAGGTATCTAGTATGGATCTGACAGACCGCTGCGATGTTTTCGACAAACCAAATAAAACAAAATAAAAGGTATAGCGAACCAGAGGCTCCCTCTCAGGGCGAGTAGAGGTAATGTTCCGGCCCGCTATCGAACATAGGCCGCTGGGCGTATCGGGTAGCGGAACCTTATAAATAGTACGCCACTCTATTTGTTGATAGATGGCGCTGACCGCCAAATGTCATTCACTCTGTGATCGATTCTTTATGGATATCGATCATTCAATTCATTCTTCTGTTCTGGTCTTGAGTCGAGGGTGCATGGCGGAGCATGCTGTTTTCTATTTAAAGCGCAATCCTCAGTAATCCTAAGTTATTGTGATCTATGTTAACTTTTTGACAAGTGATAAATTTAATATACGTGGCATACTTAAAACAAGACGTTTGATTTACGAACCCAGAGGTCTTCCTCACTAAAATGGCACCCAACGTGCTATGGGATCTGTAAACTGTTTGCCGTGTGAAAAGTGACTTTCGTGCTAATTCTTTCTTGCCTACTCGTATTTACAGTCAGTGATCGTAAATATTTCGCGGGACCCTAGTGAAATTTCGGATTTCGAACGCGTTTGGTAGGTTGGGGTTAAGATGCCTCGAGAAGGACTTAGAAGTCACGAGCAGCAGCAGTTAGGTGGTGGAGAGGAGGCCGAGCATGGCGCCGCCCACACCCCGCAGAATCCTGACGTATCCAGTATCACTTTGTCTTCGGAAAACTTCGCCCTCTTGATGCAGACCATACAGGAGCATCAAACAAACTTGACCACTCACCTGCTTGCACAGCTTCGTAGTGATCAACGGGCGTCGACGCCCGTCGGGTCGTCAGACGCCGCGTTTGGCGTGGCCGCGTCGTTGGCGGGCGCTAATTTTGCTCTCTGTCAGGCAAAATTTTGTGGCGAGCCCCGCGAGTCCGTGGAAAACTTCATCGACGCTGTTGAGATATATAAAACGGCCACAGGGATCAGCGACGAGAGTGCAGTGAAAGGTTTGGCTCTGCTGTTGTCAGGCACAGCAGGAACTTGGTGGCAAGGTGTCAAGCAAGATGTCAAAAATTGGGCTGATGCACTGGACATGCTCAAAAGTGCATTTGGCGAGAGAAAGCCGCCCTTTCAAATATACAATGACCTCCGTACCATGAAACAGGACGGTCAGATGTCAGATTTGTTTATTGCCCAGGTGCGGGCATTATTGGCTAAACTGCCCAAAGGAGATATAAGTGAGAAAGTAGCACTAGATATGGTCTACGGTATGCTGGATTCACGCATAAGAAGGAGAGTCGAGCGCGACAGTGTGACAACCTTTGAGGAGCTGCTACGGCGAGCGAGGAGTGTGGAGGATGCACTCAAGGATGACCAGCCAGTAGGGAGTGTGCAGCAGCGCGCACGGACGCCGGCCGGCGGTCTGCCACAGCGCAGCTGGCGTACTCCCGCGCCCAGCGCCCCGCCTGCCCGCGGTGCGCAGGCGCCGCTGACATGGGAACCTTCTCAGCCTTGGTCCGGAGTGCAGCGTGGAGGGTCACACTCTCTGCAGCAGGATCCAGGTGCCTTGGGTAACCAGGCCACACAGCAGACAGGTGACAAAGAAGGACTCACAGGTACTGTCAAACGTTTTTGTTTTTATTGCAAGAAAAATTCTCATATTAAAAGTGAGTGCCCTCGGTTGAAAAATAAAAGTGGACAGCCATTGTCACAGATCTCTTGCTATGGGTGTAATGAGCCTGGTGTGACTAGGGCTAAGTGTTTGAAGTGCAATAACAATAGTTCTAATGCTTTTTACTCAATTGATGCACCTGAACAAAATAAAAATGTTTCTAACAAAATTGCTTGCGGGATGAACAATAACAAGTTAAATTTAAAACAAAATATGTGTTCCAATTGCTCTACAACTAATTCCATGAATGTTTTTGAAACTGAAAGTACTTCCAAGTTTAATAATAGTCAATCAGAAAAAGTGAACTTGAATGTGGGTGATTCTTCTGAACCACAAATTTATTGGGGTGATTCTTCTGAAAATTTTAATCTTACCTGTAAGCTGGGGAAATTCTCCCAAAACTTGGAAATAATTTCAGACAATATGAATGTTGTTTCTAATAATGCAGAATGTGTGTCAAATGATTCTACTAATGTTTCTAACATTTTTAATTTTAAAAATAACTCTGATAATTTGCTAACTAATTCTGAAAATTCTAAAAATAATTTTGGTGATGTGAAAAATAATTTTAACAATTTTGATGGGTGTAATAATGCTATAAAGAAGGGGGAGCCTTTGGGTACGAAGAAGGAAGGGTCTTCAGTTTCATCATTTCCGGTGGTTTCATATGAAACAATGATGGGCTGCGATAAGGGGGAGTCGGATACTTCCCTACTTTCTTCTACACCTTACCGCCGATCTATTATGGATATTGAGATCTTGGGGTCTAAAGGTACTGGGTTGTTAGACTCTGGCGCTAAGGGTTGTATTGCTGGGCATTCGTTATATGCTTTCCTCCAGTCAAAGGGGCACCCTCTGCAAACTTCAACGAGGAACATTAAACTCGCTGATGGGTTTATTCGGACTATGGAGGTTCTTGTTGCCAACGTTGACGTTAAGATATTACACAAAATTGTTAATATTGAATTTGTGATATTACCCGATTCAAATGATAATGAAACATTGTTGGGGATAGATTTTATTAGAAAAGCGCGTATCGTTTGTGATCATATCGATCAGGTTTAGTGGTTCAAGGGTGATGATAAGCTACACGAGCTTCGGTATGAAGGCTTTGTGAGCACTAACATGCATGAAAATGCGCGGGAAGATTTTAACGCTAGTGTGATGCTTTCCCAACTGCTTGCTGATTTTGTGGACGTTTTTAAGGAAACTGGACCACCAACTGAATGTGCCGAACATCGCATCGAGACGGGAGATCAACGACCGATCGCAGTGCCACCGTACCGCCTTACCCCAGCGAGGAAGGAGGTTATGGAGAAGGAGTTGGAACGCATGCTCGCCGAGGACATTATAGAAGAATGTGAGTCGGCGTGGGCTGCTCCTGCACTGCTCGTACCGAAAAAGGACGGTACATTCCGGTTTTGCGTCGACTACCGCAAGTTGAACGCCGTCACGACTTCAGATAAATATCCGATGCCCTTGATTGATGAGCTGTTACAAGCGACAACTGAAGGCTGTGTCATGAGCACGGTGGATCTGCGGTCTGGGTACTGGCAGGTACCGATCAGCAATGATGACCGAGACAAGACAGCGTTCACGACACCGCTGGGATCTTACCGCTTTAAGCGGATGCCGTTCGGCTTGAAGAATGCGCCGGCGACTTTCCAGCGCCTTATTGATCGTTTTCGCTCAGGGACATCTATGAAGAATATAACCATCAGGGCATACTTGGACGATCTCCTTATAATCTCGCCTAATATGCAGCGTCATATGGAAGATTTGCGCGTTGTCTTCGAGAGACTTCGCTTGTTTAAGCTACGCGTCAATAAGGAGAAATGTGTGTTCGCCCGCGACTCGGTGAAGTATTTGGGGCACATCATTTCGTCGCAAGGAATCTCGCCCGATCAAGAGAAGGTTCAGGCTGTCGCTGAAATGAAGAAGCCTACGTCCTTGAAACATCTCCGGACCTTCCTGCAGACCTGCTCATGGTTTCGGAAGTTCATTCCTGGGTTTTCTCGCATCGCCGAACCGCTAACGAGACTTACCAAAAAGGATCAACCATGGCAGTGGGGACCGGAGCAGAACGGCGCCTTCGAGGAGTTGAAGAAACGTCTGACCTCGGCGCCGATTCTGATGCAAGCGGATTACTCGAAGCCGTTCGTCCTTAGAACCGACGCGAGCTCGTACGCGTTAGGAGCTGTTCTATTGCAGGGGGAGGACAAGAACGAGAGACCTATCGAGTACGCAAGTAGACTGCTGACGTCCGCTGAGAAGAATTACTCAACAACTGAGAGAGAGGCCCTAGCCGTCGTCTGGGCGGTAGAACGTTTTCGTGGCCATATCGAAGGACATCCTGTCGTCGTGGGGACTGACCACCAGCCGCTGAAGTGGTTGCTGTCTTTGAAGTCTCCATCAGGTCGTCTTGTGAGGTGGGCATTAAAGCTACAGGCTTTTGATCTACACTTCGAGTATACTCCAGGAAAAGCTAATCTGGTAGCCGATACACTTAGTCGTCCGAACTGCGATGAAGAGACATCTGACGCTTGTGGCGTCTGTTCGGTCATCATCGACTTACCGGCGAAAAGTCCTACAGAACTGAGGGAAGGACAGTTAGCTGATCCCGATCTGAAGAAGATTATTGAAGATCTGGAGGGAGGAGTGGAGATTAATGCACACTGTTGGATTGGCCGTGGATACCTCATGGAGAAAGGTGTTCTGTACCGCTACAATCCAGACTCGGAAAGCGAAGAGCCTCAGCTTGTCGTACCTGTCGACCTTAGAATAGAGATTCTAAAGGAGTGTCATGACGCACCTGTCGCAGGTCATCCTGGCGTGGAAAGGACTTATCAAAAGTTAGCTCAACGCTTTTATTTCCCCGGGATGCGACGTGCTGTTGTTGATTATGTAAAATCATGTATATCTTGTCAACGTTACAAGCCATCAAATGAGAAGTCACCTGGATTGCTGCAAACACCAGTAATGAGTCAGCGGAATGAGGTCTTGGCTATTGACCTATTTGGGCCGCTGCCGCCAGGTGAAGGTGGAGAACGTTGGATTTTGTTGGTAGAAGATACAGCCACTAGATGGGTCGAGTTATACGCGTTGCGCGAAGCAACTGCGGAGGCTTGTGCTAAGGTACTGATCGAAGAATACTTTCTGAGATTTGGCCTGCCGCGGCGTATTGTGTCGGATAACGGTGTTCAATTTATTTCTGCAGTGATGCAGCAGGTGATGTTCATACTGGACATAAAGCAAGAGCTTTTGCCGCTGTTCCATCCACAGGGGAATCCTGCAGAAAGGAAAAACAGAGACTTGAAGGTGCAGTTATCTCTGTTAGTTGGCACCGAGCACAACTCATGGCCCCGACATCTTCCTTCTGTGAGGTTTGCGATGAATTCCGCTAGATGTCAATCTACAGGCGTTACACCGGCGTATCTTACTTTAGCTAGGGAGCTAAGATCACCATTAGAGGTGTCGCATGATCCAAGAGCGATATTGGATAAAGAAAATTTTGTGCCGCAAATCACGCCATATTTGAAGAGATTTTTGAGTTCTTTGGCTGCGATCCGCGAGAAAGTTGAAATCCAACAAGACAAAAGAAAGGATTATGCGGATCAGGCTCGTCGCGTCGGGGAACAGATTGAAGTTGGAGATAAGGTGCTGCTGGCTACGCATCTACTCAGCAATGCTCCGAAGGCTTTTAGTAGCAAATTTGTCCCTAGGAGAGATGGTCCATACGTGGTTACCAGTAAGGTGAGCCCTACCACTTACCTTATTGCTCCTGTCGACGAACCTAGCAAGAGTTTGGGAAAGTTTCACTCTAAAGAACTAACACTCTTTCGCGGCCGTGTTGATGATGATCACCTACCAGCTCCGGTTATACCTAAACGTAATCGGGGTCGTCCTCAGCGTCATGTTGTGGATTCGGATGGTCCGATTGAGGTTGCAGATGGTACTTCAGAACCTCAGGACGTGCCAGTCCATGAACGGGGTCGTTCTCATGAACTGGAGGGGGAGTATATAGCGAACCAGAGGCTCCCTCTCAGGGCGAGTAGAGGTAATGTTCCGGCCCGCTATCGAACATAGGCCGCTGGGCGTATCGGGTAGCGGAACCTTATAAATAGTACGCCACTCTATTTGTTGATAGATGGCGCTGACCGCCAAATGTCATTCACTCTGTGATCGATTCTTTATGGATATCGATCATTCAATTCATTCTTCTGTTCTGGTCTTGAGTCGAGGGTGCATGGCGGAGCATGCTGTTTTCTATTTAAAGCGCAATCCTCAGTAATCCTAAGTTATTGTGATCTATGTTAACTTTTTGACAAGTGATAAATTTAATATACGTGGCATACTTAAAACAAGACGTTTGATTTACGAACCCAGAGGTCTTCCTCACTAAAAAGGTAAGTACGAGCTATATAAAACATCATGGATGGCACAATTTAACAGTAAAATGTGATTGAAGGTCACCCATCATAACGGTGATTGATACCACCGAGTCTACGAGAACGATTGCCAGGTACAGACAACAACATAAAAATAATAATAAAATTATCATACTTTGTAGAATTACGTATGACAGATGCAAATCCGACCTAATGCGCAACCGCGATTTCGATGTTCTCTACATTTGTAGACAAAATAATTCACTTGTTTTGATAAAATCCACACGATTTGTGAAGTCTTCTCTCTTTTTTCAATGAGACTGTACATTGGAAGAATGTCGAATGCAGTTATCTACAGGCTCAGATATTCTAACGACGTCTTGGTAATCAATTTGCTCGATTGTTTACAGCCAATCGATGTAAACAGCATTTCAATCGGGTAGGTGGCCAGTTTTCTTTGACTTCTTGGGACAATATAATTACGGCACTTTCACAACAAGGGCAGGAAATTCAGAAAATATAAATATAATTCGTCTTGCGTGCGTTAAGAGGCTGACACGAGCTAAAAACTTCTGACAAATATCAAGTTGCGCGCGTGCGAACAGGACGGAATCTTGCCGACTCGACGATTTTTTCGTATTTTTGATGATAACTCGGAGGGAAATAAGTTATTTAAAAATTGAAATCAATATGCCGATAGAGTATTGTAAGGCGCTCATTTTGATAATAAACACTTAATTATTGTATGGGTATTATTCATACAGCATGCAATATAATGTTTTTTTAGAGGTAACTTTACGATGTTTTTCTATCGAGCCAAATTATTAGTTTCATGTTTTGGAAAAAAAATATTATAGCAAATATCCTGAAGATTACTACCAATTTTTTGGGCAGGTTTGTCGTGTTTTATCTGGGGTAGAAATTCGTCATAAAAGTCGCTTTTAGTACAGTTAGCCCCTTAAGTGTGTGATCCGCCTACGCCGCCCCAGTTTTCTGATCACAGTAGGCACTATCTTCTAGCCAACTTCAGTAGTTCGTCTGCGCTGCCCTTTACAAAAGCTGAAAAGGTGAAGCACAATTAAAATAATGACGCAAAGTTGTTAAACTTACATTATTTTACTTACTGTCGCTACTTAAAACGAAAATAAGGAAAATTTTTTAGGTTACTGGGTTGTAAGTCCGCTTTTCTGATGAAATATGCGGGTTCATGCAGGTTTGCGTATGAGCATGAGATTTATGACATGAAATTGAAAATGCAGCAAAATGAGCGATAGCATACTTTTGACATTTTAAAACGACCATCGTTGTATGTTACACGCTTTTATTAGGTCGACCTGTATGTATGTAACTATGTATTCATTCTTCTAAGAAAACTAATCTAACCATCTTCTAAAGATCGTACAGTCTTCTACGCGGGCCGATCCGCGGGCGCCCTCTAGTATCTAAATATCTTAGGTAGGATGCCTTACCTTTAAAAAATTTTCGTAAGGAGAAGTAGCAGACTTGGGGTTCATAGATTTTGACGTACCAACGTCATATAAATCGATGGAGCCGACTGTACGCACCAAAAACATGACTCATGCGGCGTTACCTCGCCTCTTACATCTAAGGCGTTACCTCTGAGGCATTCAATTTAAGGCTTGATTAAAATGCAACCATTTCATCAGTATTTTCTTATGTCGTTGTCACGTTAAACTATCGTAGTAAACTGACTTTCCAGACAACCGTTTTTTTTTACAGAAATATTCAGATTTGCTTACCTGTAACAAAAAAGACAATCGTTAATCATTGGTCATGCGAAAAATAGGTACCTAGTACTTGCTGCAAATATTTTAAAGGGATGAACCTGCCCATGAAACTGACCAACTTTCCCCAAGGAACATAGGTCGAAATATTAAAAATTTTCGGCCTTCCATACAAAATTACCGACCGACCAAGTCTATTTATATGGGAGGTCCAAAAGTTTTCTCCTATTTCTTGGTAAGAGTTGTTCAGTTTCTTGGGCTGATTCACCTCTTGAAATATTTGCAGCTAATATTTTTACACCTTATATTTGAGTAAATTTGACAGTCGCGGGTCCAACTCTTTTGATGACATTTTATAACGGTTTAAATATATATAGTAAAAGAATGAGACAATGACATCGAAAACGTTCGTACTTAGTTCAACAAACCGAGCTAAATCCTATACTACAATTACTACAATATAGGGTTGACGTGCCAGTCCCAGAGCACGTTTTAACATTGCATTCGTTTTTGTATTCCCAAAATCTTATCAAAAATTATGTAACTACGGCCCGTCTTTACAAAGCGCACTCAACTCTGAGATCAATCTTGAGTACGGTTTTGAGATGCTGGTGGTATTGACTGACATTTGTCAAAATTGCACTTAAGATCGATCTCAGAGTTGAGTGCGATTTAAAAAATCGGACCTTCATTCAGTTTTTAAGCTGATCTGGCAAAAGAAAACAAAAGACGAAAGATATAATTGCAACATAAATAGGCAACAACTTTGAATTTGATACAGTTACTCAGATCGGGTAAAATATATTTTAAATAACTCTATTCTTTTATTAATATTTTTCTATTATCGTCAATGATTGACCTTACAAGGTATTCATAGTGATTGCACAAAATTTTGATTTTCTCTCCATACTAAGTTAAATCGATAGCAGTGCCTTGTTTTTCGAAACTACAGGCTACAATTCTACAAGTAAAATTCGATGAACATTGTGTAGCGGGTCAAAGCTCCTGGTTTTATAATGTCCTATCAGCTACGCAATGTACATCGAATTTCACCTGTAGACTTGTAGCCTGTAGTTTCGTTTCATGGGGCACTGGCCGTACCTGGTTAGCGATTGGTACGTAGACCCTAATGCATTTTAAACTGTCGCTCGAACACTTTCACTGTGATCCAGTTACGCTTACGCCACAAGCAAACAATGGAGGTCCCCCTCTCCCCCTCTTCCCCCCCCCCCCCCTTCTGCCCCCCTCCCCCCTCGTGTCATTCATCACGCTAGATCAATGAGGTGACGTGAGATAGCGCACACGCATACTTTCTGTCTGTCAGTTGATGTCATATAGATATGTGGATTGCACACTTAACGCACGACGGACGGCTAAAATATCGCAGCGTTTTGTCAGATCCATACTAGAAATGTCAATCCCCATACTAAAACCGCTCAACTGCTGTTGACGCAGCGCTATCGCAGCGTCGTCCATCGAGTGTGGTTTTAGTATGGGGAGTGGCGTTTCTAGTATGGATCTGACAGACAGCTGCGATATTTTACCGGTCCGTCGAGCGTTAGGTGTGCGATACGCCATAGTAATGGCTGTTTTTTATGATATTTCAATGACAGATATTATGATGAGAAAATTGTGCGATGCCATAGGAGATAGAGCATAAGTTGCGCAATATGTTTATTGTAAAGCCACATTGTATGATATCTACATACATACATACATAAATCACGCTTCTTTCCCGTTGGGGTAGGCAGAGACTATTTCTTTCCACTTGCTTCCTGCTAAATATCAATTTATGAGTAACCATCCGAGAATCGAACCCGGGAACTTCTGCGATAAAGGCAGTCGCACTACCACTGCGCTACATCGGTTGACAATCTTGACCTATAAAAATCTCAAACTAATTAACTTCTTAGCCAGAAATTTTGCAAACTGCAGTAAAATGTCCTTCATCATTATTAATGGCACTGGTATAATCACAGAATACCTATACCGGGTGTAAGTCTAAGGGTGTAAAACTGTGTGATGTTGGCTTAGAATAACATCACCCACTCAATCCTACTCGTGGCCTAAAAAGCGACTAAAGAATGATTATCTAGGGAATGGGAAGCACATTGTTTACCATTGAATTATAATCATTCCCTGTGAATTAAACATCTTTCAGTGGACTCGCGTGCAGTTGACGACCGATGTGGCGCAGTGGTAGCGCGACTGCCTTTGACGCAGAAGGTTCCGGGTTCGATTCCCGGTGGGTCACTCACAAAGTTGATATTTATCACTTTGTGAATTTGTTCCCAGTCTGGTTAGGACATTGCGGGCTGAACCACCCGATTGTCCGTAAGTAAGATGGTTCCGTGTTTCGGATGGCACGTTAAGCCGTAGGTCCCGGTTGCTGTCTATGATCACTTAGACGGCGGTCGTTACACAACCATGTTAGAAGCCTGCTACTTGTAGAAGGCGGTTGAAAAATTCTGACACTAGGGTTCATCGGGTCGTTGGACGACTTGGTGTCCCACACGAAAAGAAGAAGAAGAAGAGTGGACTCGCCAATCCGCCTGTCAACGTGAGTATGGCAATACCCCTCAATAGGGGGAGGCCCATGTTCAACAGTAGACTTTTGTGGTTGATAGTTAAGGTTAAGGTTAGATTTACGTTCCGTTTTACGTATTTTTGACAGTTGCATCTTTTCTCCCCTAGACAGGAAAGTTCTTTGTATGGAATATTCCTTCCCGCTAATTTGAAACGTGAACAATGGCTCACATTCCTCTCTATGTTTCATTAGGCAATAGGGCATTGTCTATGTAGGTGTAGTATAAACATTTTTTCGTCTTTCAACATAGGTTCCCCAGTATAGTTGTTCAGATTTATAGCCCGATCATGTCTGTATAGTTTTCCATACACCGTCCCTAACACCCGGTATATTACCAGGTATGACGTTGGCCGCAGGTGCTAACGCGAGACAGTGGTCCAGTCAAGTGGACAAGCAAGTACGACCAGTCGGCCTTCAGACCCCACCCCATAGGTACACGGCATTCCATAAAATATACCCCAGACCGGGCATGGGAGCCATAAAACAAGTTTTAAAAATAGAATGAATATTTTTGACCTCTATACATACATATATCACGCCCTTATCTCGTGCGGGGTAGGCAGAGCAATAACGGCTGAAAAAAATACGGTCATTTTTGCCGCGTCCGCAAATATTGAGAGCCGTTTCCAATAATAAGTGTATCACTAGTGCTATGTAACTTAATATTAATAATCTTGCCGTGTGATGCTGGCTTAGAATAGCATCAACCCACATCCTTCCCGCGGGTGTCGTAAGAGGCGACTAAAGGACTCGAGAGTATTGGTGTATTACAATTTTAGGCGACAGGCTGACAACCTGTCACTATAGTGATACACACGTTTCTGAAACTTTGAAAAACAATCCTCAAACATATCAGACGTGGCGATAGCGACCGTATTCTTACAGCCGTTAACGTTCTGCCTACCCACCAAGGGATAAAGGCGTGATATATGTATGTATCTTTAGAATTTGTATGAGTTAGTAAAATTTCTCGCGTTGATGTCTTTTGTAACAAGGACGCCCATCGCACGATAGTGATAGTTGCATGTCCAGCAGTGGGCTTTTGTAGTACTAGCTAATTGTAGTCAGTGAATTTAACTTTGGAGTAACTAATAGTTCGCGTTTTCTGTTACTAACCTAACCTAACCTAACCTAACCCAAACCAAACCTAACCTAACCAAACCTAACCTAGAGTATTTTTTTTTAATCATTATAAGTAATTCATAAAGCAATTTTTCCGTGCGGCACTCTTTACTGACTCGTGCAACGTTATTTTCTTACGAAATGTACATTATGTACATACTATTAATTAAAATGTGCTAAGTATTAAAAAAAGCAGGTGAAATCGCCGGGCGGGACTCTAGTAATCAATAAACTTGCGTTACTAAATAAATATAGCAGCAACACATTTACTTGGCCATTGTAGGAGTCAACTTATGTTGGTCATACTTGGTGATTGCATTGAAAACCATTATAAGTAGTTCCGTAGATAATGTCAGCCGACGACATTCCAGCTAGAATCTTTTAGCTCATTCGCTTAGATAGTGCCGCGACCAGCGTAACTTGAACTCAATGCTCCATACACGCAAGTACGGGCGCGTACTGAAAGTTACGCTGGTCGTGACACTATGTAGGCGAATAAAGTACAAACGGATTGTAAATCTAGCCAATGAGGAGACGACTCGCAAAACTGCACGCAATTTACTTTCGAGGTACGCTGGATTCTTGAGTCATGTCGTGCTGGTGTTGCCAGCTGGAAAAAATCGGATTTTGTATGATATTTTGTCCGAAAAAACAGTGAGAACCGCCTTACATTTAATACCTACACTATGATGCGCAAACGCGACTTCGATTTCCTCTATATTATGGCACATGGCAGTATACTTAGGTAGCCATATTAAGTAAATAAATAAATATAGGTACTGGACAATTCACACAGCGCCATCTAGCCCCAAACTAAGCAAAGCTTGTACTATGGGAACTAGATAGCTGATACTAATACATATATACTTTTTTTGTAAATAAATACATATTATACATAGACAACACCCAGACTCAACACAAATATTTGTAAATTGCCTTAACAAAGACTTGTGTCCGGTGGGGATCGAACCCACGACCCTCGGCGTAGAAGGCAGGCATACTATCCGCCATGGACCAATAATACTAGAGGACTGACAGCCCCATAGTACCTTTCTATTTTGGTCTTAAATCTAGATGGCGCCAAAAAATTGTTTCACAATTAATAAAACTTGCGTATGTTCATGAACTGTGGCTCTTTTTTGGAAGTTTACCTTTAAAAAAGTCGTTTTAGAATTATTTAGTGTCACAGAATACTCAGAAAATAATTAAATTCAAATTTTCCTGTAACAACCCATTTCGCAGTAATAGAACCAAATATCAATAGATGGCGGTGTAAGCGCTAAGACAGCTAAGGTCTCAAATCATACTTAATATTAAGGATAGATGGAGTGTGGGATCTGTCATTTATTGGGTGGATATTTGCGCGGATAAAAATTGCGGTCACATGTATTTTTATTCAAGTGTACAACACTTACATGTTTAAAAATATGAAATATGTGTTACTAAAACTTAATCTGAAACCTGAAATCGGGGCCAAAACACACTTTCTTTGCGTGTCACACTCAGCTGATGCAAAATTCAAACACGTATAAAGTTTTATCTAGCAGGACATCATATGACTTTTCACCCATCAAATATGTATGATACATCGAGGTAATATGTACTAGCGTACTGGAGTAGCTATTCTCAATGAAAGCATTGCGCGTGACCTTGAGGCGGGGCCCGCGCGGGACAAGCGGGAGCGGCGGTGCAAGTAATAAATAACGAGTAATGCGCGCAGATGCGACAAATTGTGCATTACGTCTACTTGACATGGTCAGTAGGAACTAATGATCGGGAATATAATAAAAAGAGTATATTATCTAATATTATATTTTAATTTTCTTCAAATAAAACAAGTTTTGTAAGTTTTTGTCGTTTTGTATAGTGATCCGTGAATAATTTGATGGCAACCACGTTTCTTCGCTGCGATCTTTCTGTAAAAATTTAATCCACGCCTCTCTTTTTTCATGGCCCGGATGCGGAAACCTTTAAACAAGTACAAATAAAAATAAACAGCAAGAACGGAAATATTTATTAATTTGAACCTCATTTTCACTTTGCGTAGTCAGTTACAAGTATAAATATTTACAATACTATACTAGAATAACATTTCCTAGCAAATTGACTGTTTTTTATTAAAATGACTCATCTAAAGTGTCACGTCTGTACATACTGTAATGTTGTTAATCTATGATTTTCGCCGAAATATGACCGCCGCGTCCGAGCGCGCGGTGATTTTTTACAAAATTATGAAAATAATATTCCGATGCATGGTTTACTGATAAAATTAAATAACTTACATATGAAATGTTACTCCTTGGGCTTGGCTTGTGGTTCTCGAATAGTTTGAGCAGTATCTTAGTACACGGCCAGGCATTTTGAAACTAGCACTGACACGTGACGTCGCGGCAAGCGGTGGGCTCAAACTAAGCAAGCGAGTTAGAGCACATGTACTCTAACGCGTGTTACAAAAAGTGAAGTTGCGGTGCCTCCTCTAGTACGCTAGTCTGGTGCATATTACCTCGATGATATGATATAGTAGATTTATAGAATATTATAAATTGGACAATATTTAATTGCATATACCTACCGATAAAAATTACAGTTTGTGTTAGTCACACGTTTTTGTGTTTTCTGAATACGTGGCCTATAACTAAGTGGCTCAACATAGTTAATTCTCAGGTCATAATGTTTTCGGTGGCTTCGTCTTATCCCGTGCTAGCTGTTTCATTATGACCTAAGTTTAAACGACTTGCGTTACTGTGTTTTGGTGAAGGGCCTCTACGTTTCGGCTGTCTACGAACACCTTCTTCCGGTGGTCGACAGATCACATACGACCACCCGTCAACTGTGATTGTCGAACACTGTAGCTGTTTCATGTCGGATGTCGGGCTAGCTGTGTCGTGTTTCAAGCAGGAGCAAATTGTCTGTGACTAGGTGCGTCGTGTCTTAACCAAAACTGAGGCGTCAAAGCGTCACTTTGGTAGGCTGCGGTGACTTTTACTTCTATTCTACTTAGTTAAAAACAAGAGATGAAAAACTTTTAATCGTATATTTTGTTAAAATAATTAATTCCTTTGCCACTTGACTGGCGCAAAATGTCACGATGTCAGATGTCACGACTGGCACCTCAAATTTCAAAATTGAATTTTGATGAAAATTGTGGTTTATTTTAAGTGGTTTTTTTGTAAATATTTCTCAATATTACAATAACAAGACGAAAAATTACTAATATCCCTACGATAAAAAAAGAATCTACTTTATGTTAGGATACTTTTCTTTCATATTAATTCAATATTTTTTAATCTACTCGCTCCGCTCGGGCGTTAAAAAACCTCAGTTGCTATTAATAGGTTACATACCTAGGTACGTAATCTACTATTTTCCATGGCGCTTGTACTTAGACGGTGACATCTATCATAAAAATTTTGAACTATTTCGCACTTGTGTAGGTCATACATGGCGGCTCAGTTTCACAAGTCGAAGTTTGTTTACAAATGTTACTACCGGAGCCATCTATTTTTTACGCGTGAACTAATGAATGAGATTACGCACTTGCGTATGGGGTTGCAGGTCCTCTAGTATTATTGGTCCATGCTATCCGCTACGCCATCGGGACAGTCGGACGTAAAACATTCTTTTTTTATATTTTGTACAATGTTTCATAGTAAAAGTCATGTCACCTTTGAAACATTTTCAACATCTTTCGCACATTATTGCACCTGGGCCCCAAGTCTGCCATTTTTTGTCATTGTAACGCCATCGAAACTCAACTGTCATTCAATTGCCCTTGTGATGTTTCTATACTTCAAAGCAGACTACGAAATTACCGAAATCATCCAATCGACATCCAACTGAAACGATTTTCATTTAGCAGACTTAGGGTCCTGGCACTCTGGCAACACCAAATCGTGCAGCCGCTAGATCTTCATGGTTCTCGGCTATGTATTTACTGCTGTACAGTTTAATTGTTTTCATATATATACATACTATAAGTGCTACCTAGGTTTATATGTTTTATAGCACCAAAAACTTATTACGATTATAATGCAGTCACAGTGCTATTATTCTCAGTATCTCAACAGCGTTTCTCGAATTTTTATGCCGTTCCTAGTGATTTTCGGAAAATAAAACCTAGCTAGATCGATTTATCGTCCTCGAATATAAACGAATTTATTTTTTCTTTTCAGATCGATTCCATAGCAGTCGTGTTTTTTAATTATAATTTTTATTACAATTTAACATTTAGTTTCTTGCAATCTTCACATCATAGTCAAAAATTAGTAACTAAAATCTATGCGATTCATTGTTAGTGGACACCAGCCTATTGTGGTATACTGTATTTTGGAAGTAGAAATTTATGGGTTCAAGTCACAGTAGTTAATCATACAATAAATTGGAAAGACCTGTCTAGATTGACCCCTTAACTTGACATCTAGGTGATGCTGCTAGTACAGTTTATAAAATAAATATTACTCACATTATTGAGTTTGCAAATATGCCAAATTATTGATCGTATAATGACCTTTAATTTGAAGAAGGTGGTGCTCACACCTAACGCACAACGGAGCGCTATTTTAGCGCATCCGTGACTCACGTCAGATGCATGGAAATTTCCACATAGGTACTAAAAACCGTCGTAGACACAGGCCCAACTCATGAAACTGCACCAACGGATGCGTCTGATAATGCGCAGCGTTCTAAATCAGATTCGCCTAAGGCGGATCGCACACTTGACGCACGCAGGAGCGCAAAAATATCGCAGCGATTTGTCAGATCCATACTAGAAATGTCAATCCCCATACTAAAACCGCTCAACCGCTGTCATCGCAGCGCTATCGCAGTGTCGTCCGCTGAGTGCGGTTTTAGTATGGGGAGTGAAGTATCTATATTTTTTTTTTAATCAAATACATTTATATAGTTTCTATGACTATCTATGACAGAGCGCTGCGATATTTTAGCGCTCCGTCGAGCGTCAAGTATGCGATTAGCCTTTTTATCATCAGCCATTTTAGATTTTTCATGACCACGCTATTAAGAGCTTTCGCAATATGTTTTGCGAAGAATTCTTAGTTGTTTTTATAACCCAGTTTGTTTCGATTGCAATTCATCAGTATTGACATAGCAGAAAAGAAATATCTAATTTATTTCGTATCAGCAGTTTGGCACGTACGACCAAGGTAAAATATACGCGTAATACAGGATGTAAAAAAAATTGCTGCAAATATTTTAAGGGGTGAACCAGTCATGAAACTGAACAACTTTTCTCTAGGAACACAGGTCGAAATATCAAAAAATATTTTAGACCATACAAAAAGTCGACCGAGTCAGGTTGTATTGTGTTGGCCATATTTCAACCTATGTTCCTTATGCCGTGTGATGCCGGCTTAGAATAGCATCACCCCACATCCTTCCCGTGGGTGTCGTAAGAGGCGACTAAGGGACTCGAGAGTATTGGTGTATTACAATTTTTAGGCGACAGGCTGACAACCTGTCACTATAGTGATACACATGTTTTCCGAAACAACCTTAGAAACAATACTCAAAAATGTCAGACGTGGCGATAGCGACCGTATTCTTACGGCTGTTAACGCTCTGCCTACCCCGCAAGGGATAAAGGCGTGATATATGTATGTATGTATGTATGTATGTTCCTTAGGAAAAGTTGTTCAGTTTCATGGGCCGGTTCATCCCTTGAAAGGAACTCAGTAGTTTTCCTAACACCCTGTATACAGACATAGGTACATATTTAGTCTAGTAAGTGAAGCAGGAATAGTTTCAAAATTGCAAACGTAAAATTTTTAAGACCGCAATAAACTTGGCGCCATTTTAGACGGATCTCACATTTAACGCACGACGGAGCTCTAAAATATCGCAGCGGTCAAATCCATACTATAACGTCACTCCCCGTACTAAAACCGCACGCAGCGGACTACGCTGCGATAGCGTTGCGTCGACAGCGGTTAAGCGGTTTTAGTATGTGGATTGAAATTTAAGTATGGATCTAACAGACCTCTGTGATATTTTAGCGCTCCGTCATGCGTTAAGTGTGCGTTCCGCCGTACGCTTAGGAAATATGAGATTAACTTTATCATTATTGAATTCAAAAGACCTGCAAAACGCAGCAGATTTTTATTTAGCAGTTGAAAGTAAAGTTGTCGAAACGTAGAAAGTTTTAAATCCATACTTCCATACTAATATTATAAATTCGAAAGTAACTCTGTCTGTCTCTACGCTTTCACGGCCAAACCACTAAACCGATCATCATGAAATTTCACACAGAGAATAGTAAGATACCGAGAACGGACATAGGCTACTTTTTTTCACCACTCGAGGGTCTGAAGTACCTTCAGTAGACCACCAGGTACACCACCAGGAGCCCGCCTAAACTATAGGAGATACAGACATGGCACCAAGCAAAAAATGTTTAACTTGATGGGTAGCTTCTGGTGGCATATAGACTTTGAAGGTTTGGAGTACCTGATGTAGACCACCAGGTGCACAACCAGGAGCCCACCTAAACTATACGAGATAAACATATGGCACGAAAACAAAAGTTGTTCTGCTTGATGGGTAGTTTCTGCTGGCATATAGACTTCGAAGGTTTGGTGTTCCTGACACAGTCCACAAGGAGCACTAATAGGGGTCCAGATTAGCATGTATAATTTAGGACGTTAATGAAGGAAACAAGGTTATTTTATCATCTAAAATACTAAGTCAGCGAAACGAAGTCGCGGGTACCAGCTAGTAACTAATATCTTCAACTTGTAACTGTCCAAAAGTCTCGTCTAAGACGCATTAGAATGGCATTTGATTAGCATAGAAATATTTCCTGGTACACACCTAGCTCGATCAGAAGTCTAGATATTTTCTAGACAGCTCGGTTTCCTTGACATTTGAAACAGCCTTGCTACTTACATTGTATCATGATTCATATTAAACCCCTGTATTGATCTTGATTCGAATGATAAAAATTTCTGCAAATATTTTAAGGGGTGAACAAGTACATAAAACTGAACAACTCTCTCCTTAAAACATAGGTCGAAATAAGCAAGAAAGAAATTTTTGGACCTCCCATACAAAATGTAATGTAGCTGTCGAGCGAGTCAACTGTATGGGAGGTCCAATTTATTTTCATATTTCGACCTCTGTTCCTTGGGGAAAGTTGTTCAGTTTCAAGACCAGGTTACACAACCATGTCAGAAACCTATTACTTATAGAGGGCGGTTGAAAAATACTGACACTAAGGTATATTACTGGATCGTTGGACGACTCGGTGTCCCACATGAAAAGAGAGAAAGAAGGCCAGGTTCAACCCAAGGAATTTAGTACTTGTTCTAACACCCTGTGAATTCTTAAAATTTTGTTAAATAAAGTCGACTGAGTCAGGTTGTATGTGAGGTCCTGTACTTTTCCAAACACCCTATATATTTGATGTGCCTTTTCAAATAGCTCACCATCTAGGCACAACATGAAGACTATTTGCTACCTACCGTACAGACGGTAGCGTTATGGCATACTAATGATAGGTCGCAGGTTCGATACCCGGTGGTTACACACTCCGCCGCTCGGCTGGTGCATCATTGGCTTTATAATTACAAACATGTTCACTGTGAATATCTCAGTGCACTTAGAATACCGGCCGATCGCACACTTAACGCACGACGGAGCGCTAAAATATCGCAGCGGTTTATCAGACCCATACTAGAAAGGTTAATCCTCATACTAAAACCGCTCAACCGCTGTTGACGCAGCGCTATCGCAACGTTGTCCTTTAAGTGCGGTTTTAGTATGGGGAGCGACGTTTCTAGTATGGATCTGACAGACCACTGAGATATTTTAGTGCTCCGTCGTGCGTTAAGAGTGCGATCCGCATGAGCAAGAATGCTTCGTATTAATAAATATCGTAAAACGTAATAGAAATGTGTTGGCTATGTTTAGTTTATTAT
This sequence comes from Keiferia lycopersicella, assembly GCA_029255805.1. Classification (NCBI taxonomy): domain Eukaryota; kingdom Metazoa; phylum Arthropoda; class Insecta; order Lepidoptera; family Gelechiidae; genus Keiferia; species Keiferia lycopersicella. The sequence goes on from JARACZ010000018.1 coordinate 4,157,607, forward strand.
TTGGTATAATAACTTTTACCAAAGGTTCTGATGTAAAGGTTTTTCCGTGTGATGCCGGCTTCGAATAGCATCATCCTATTTTTTCCGCGGATGTCGTAACAGGCGACTAAGGGACTCGAGGGTTTATGTGTATTTTACAAATTTAGGCAATAGGAGGACAACCTGTCACTAGAGTGCTATACACGACTCATCACAAAAGGCCTTCAATATTCGTGGACAGCGACCGTACTTTTACGTCCGTTAAAGCTCTGCCTACCCCAATAGGTGTGATATGTGTGTATTTTTTGTCACGGAATTTTAAATACGAGACCAAGTACGGAATATGACAACACACATACAAAATATTTGATGTCATATTTTTGTGAACCTACTTGAACAATACAGGATGAATATGATGTGTCACATGCAGATCAAAAAACTGAACAACTTTTCCCTAGGCACATATTATGTCAAGCAACGTAAAAAAAAGGTGAGTAAAGGCAATCAACTGAGCGAGCTATTTTGTACGGGCGGCCGAAATTTTGGTGTTTTCTGGTATAAATTGTTCTTAGGGGAAAGTTGTTCAGTTTTATGGTTTGATTGCACCCTATCCATTTTCGGAGTGCGGTATCTTATATATCTTTCGCTTAGATAGTGTCGCGACCAGATGAACTTGACCTCAATGCTCCATACACGCACGTACGGGCGCGTACTGACAGTTACGCTGGTCGTTACTCTATGTAAGCGAATGAAGTGCAGTATGCAAGCAAAACGTAGGCGTGTTTCGAAATTAACCTAAATAGCTTAAGTATCGATAGGTTCTCGACAGCACGTGTGTGATAGATAATAATTCATAATTGCAACAGCCTAGTCTCAATAAAGTATCTTTGCAAAGTACAGAATATGTAATATTTTGCTTGCATAGTATAAGGATAGTTGGTTAGAGACCTTTCTGAACATAGACAAAATAAGAGTTGGCAACACTGACCGTTAAAAAATCAATATTTAAAAGTGACACAAGAAAGAGAAGTGTACAGCCAAAAGGCCTAGTATCCAGGCTAGAAAACCTTACAAAAAAACAAAAAACAATAAGGCAATACATGTCTATCTCGAATATAATTAGGTTCACACGGACCTGCAGGTTGATAAACGACTAATTTGTGCAGAACGAACGATATCAATTTAAAAACACAATTACATTAAGATATCACAATACTCATAATACCTATACTTGTCATAAAATGTATACTTCTTATAAAAAAAAATTAGACACCTTGCCTTGCGTCTGGCGCATACAACTGTCGGTTGGTTGTACGGGAGGTCCAAAATGTTACATATTTTGACCTATGTTTCTTGGGGAAAGTTGTTCAGTTTTTCCTGGGCCGGTTCTTTCCTTGAAATGAAGTAAGTACTTATTCGGACATATTTTCGTTATTAATTAATTACCCTGCTACCCGACTGCTCTTACGGTGAAGGAAAAACATTGTGCTGAAACCCACATTTAAACAAAATTTTAATTTAGATGATAATTTGAATGTGACTTAACCTAGGATTCGGGCCAGGTTAGCCTTCGGGTTGCAGAGGTCAGTAATGGCAGTCGCTCTGTCTAAAAACCTGGTTCCACGTCAAATCCCCTAGGATAGGTAGCCGACCTCGACAGCGAACGGGATAAGGCGAGGAGAAAGATGATTAATTACCCTGTGTGAAGTACGAGTTGTTTGGTATTCCTGTGAGGTATTCCCCGCCACTAAAAACAAGCAAAGTATTGTTTGAATATAAGTGGAATTTTTGCTCATTGCTCAATAACGTCTTAATAGTTATCTTATCAAATCACTCATTAATTAGGTATTTACGGTTCGCAGAACTAAAGCTGTTATTTCCCTCGAAACTGTTATCACCGGTGTGTTTTATTGGTATCTTATTGTATCTTTTTTATGGATGCTTTGCGTCTTTGCGATTTTCTTGTTTAATACATCATGTTTTATCATCGCACACTTAACGCACGACCGAGAGCTAAAATATCGCAGCGGCCTATCAGATCCACACTAAAAACGTCACTCCCCATACTGAAACCGCGTTCGACGGACGACCCTGCGAAGTCTGCAAAGTCGCTTTTTGCGTCTGTCTGTATCTATGTTTGCTTAAATATTTAAAACTACGCAACTGATTTAGATGCAGGTTTTTTTAATAGATAGAGTGGTTCAAGAGGAAGGTTTTAATGTACGAGGGGAGGTCAAAAAGTTCGCGGAATGGAGGGGTTGGCGGGGGTAGGGATGCTTGTCCAGGTACTCGCTAATTGAGTAACTCATTATTACTATAAATACCAAGTTTTAGCCTAATTGGGTCACTAGTCTTTGAGTTATCAACGATTAAACAAGTGAATCGGGAAGAAAGTTGGCAGTATGGAAAAAATTGAACATCGCGCCGTCATAAAGTTCCTCACCAAACAGGGAAAAACGCCGCAAACTGTTTTTCAAGATATGTTATCTGTTTACGGGGACTCTGCTCCTGGAAAAACTATGATTTACAAGTGGCATAATCTTTTCAAGCAAGGAAGGGAGTCAATTGAAGACGATCCCCGTTCTGGGCGGCCGATCGAGGCCACCACGCCGGAAATCATCGATAAAGTTGAGAAACTTGTATTGGAGGATGGCCGTTTGAAGAAGAAACAGCTTGCAGCATTAGTTGGTGTATCAGAAACTACCATTTTGAATATCCTTCATCAACATCTTGGTATGAGTAAAGTCTGCGCAAGATGGGTCCCGAGAATGCTCACGCCGTTTCAAAAGCGAGAGCGCGTCGACTGTTGCCGCGAGTTTTTGGACCGCTGTGGAGATCAAAAGGAAGAAATTATGTCCCGTATTGTGACTGGGGATGAAACTTGGGTTCATCATTATGAACCTGAGTCAAAGCAAGAGTCAATGCAATGGCAGAAAAAGGGCACTCCCCCTCCTAAGAAGTTTAAGGTGTCTCAATCGGCCGGAAAGATCATGGCGACAATATTTTGGGATTCTGAAGGCATTCTTCTGGTGGATTATAAAGATCGTGGCCTTTCCATAACGGGAGAGTACTACGCTTCCTTGTTAGATCGATTGAAGGAAGCGATTAAAGAAAAAAGGAGAGGAAAACTGACCAAAGGAGTGCTGCTTTTGCATGACAACGCGCCCGTGCACACCAGTCGTGTTGCGACCGCTGCCATTCACCGATGTGGTTTTGAACTACTGCGCCATCCACCCTACAGTCCAGACCTGGCCCCCAGCGACTATTATTTATTTCCAAAGATGAAAAAAGAGCTGCGTGGAAGAAAATTTAACGACGATGATGAGGTTAAGTCAGCGATTTCGGCTTATTTTGACGCACAAGATAAACAATTTTTTTTAGACGGTATTAATAAGTTATTTGATAGATCCCATAAATCTATTCGAGTTAAGGGAGAATATATTGAAAAGGAAAAATAATTTCATGTTTAATTTCACCCTTCTTCCTTGTCATTCCGCGAACTTTTTGACCTCCCCTCGTATAATACCTTCCGAGAAAAATCCTTATACCCACGGGAAAATCAGTTGCAGCGGGCGCAGCCGCTGGGCGGGCCACTAGTAATGAATAAAAGTGTTTGGTTAAGCAACTGACGGACCATTTGTCCAAAAAGTCGTCCCTGCTTGCGTTATATTGCAGTTGTCATTATGACAATCACGGTTCTGTATCCACAGACCACATCAGGTAGGTTTCCTAACTATTATCATAAAAAATGTGGCTCGACTTCCGGTAACTACGTATAAAAATATTGTGTTACATACCATTACATACATAAACACAAGGTAAACACAGATTGTTGCGAAAGTAACTACAAGCGATAGATAGGTAATACAAATAAATAATAATAACGTGACCAATAATAGTCAGTAAATTATAAACCTGCACTACAAAATATAACCATTACCTACTTCCTCAAAAAACGAAGGGTAGCATTTTTTTAGTATTATCAATTCCAATTTCCTGTGCTGTGGGACGCCCCTGGTACCGCTGGAGAGACGTGGTAGAGGCTGACCTGCGCAACCTTGTGTCAGCAATTGGCAGGAGATCGCGCAGGACAGAGATCAGTGGGAGAAAGCTCGTTTCGGAGACCAAGATCCTCTTTGGGAGTTTATTACAATTTTTGATTCATATATTTATTTGAGTAAAACCTACTCATATTCAAACACGCATGACTTGTCAATGATTATAATGGGTGTTGGAACATGATGAAAAATATGTAGATATTGGATGCGATATATTTTTATACGACTAGCTTTATAGCAATGATCACAGCATTCTTATGTATGGAGTTTTATCTTAAACACGCGTTCGACTCACGTATAACTTTTTTGTGGTAAGGCCCTTACAGACAAATTTCCTATTTTGAAAAAAAAAAACTTATTTCCGAACAAGTAATGTGAATCAAACGGATGTTGTTCATTTCGCTGCGCCGGCGCCGATGTAACTATCGCTGTAGCCGAAGAGCTAGTAACAAAAAAACGTCTGAAAAATTGCTGTTTAATCGCGCTAAGCCGATGTCTATTCTGTATAAAATGCATCAAAAATATATAGTTCTATTTATAAAAAAAACTAAAATAGAAGTTGTATTCATTATTCAAAAGTTTATTTAGTCGTTGCACGACACGGTGTCCCATACAAGAAGAAGATGAAGAAGATGGTCTGAGAAAGTTTTCTGGATAATAAGGTAACTCTGTGGGTAAATAGCGTACGCACCGGACAATATTACGGCTCGTAAAATTCATCACACGAATATACATAATAGCTGCAAATATTTTAAGGGGTGTATCAGCCCATAAAACTGATCAACTTTCTCCTAGAAACGTAGATCGGTATATGAAAAACATTTTTGGACCTCCCATACAAAATTACCAGCCGACCAAGTTAATTTGTATGGGGGTTCATTGTTTTTATATATATACTGATCTATGTTTCTAGGGGAAAGTTGTTTAGTTTATGGGCTGATTCACCCCTTAAAATATTTGCAGCTAATATTTTTACATCTTATACATTTTATAACAACTTGTGACAGGTGAAATTTGATGCTCCTATAACCTTTTTTGCACCGGAAATCATAAACACTTCCAAACAACTGCGTAAAATCATGCGGTGCTTGGAAGAATCGCCTAAATCAAAAACCGCTTCGACCTCTCCGACTATATGACAGTGTCAGATCAGTTGATAAGATTGCGGTACCGTCACGTGGGAGCGTGTTGTCTAATTAATCCGCAGTCTCAGACTCACAGCGTGTTTTGTGGGTCTGTTCCCACACTCTTCGGGAATGGGACCTCAACAGTACATGGTCTACTGTTCGTAATCAATGATTAACAGTGTTGGGTTAGAATAGCATCGCCCTATTTTGTCGTGTAATAATAAATAATGTCTAAGAAATTGACCTCAATGGGTAACTGAAATCTGCATTATTTGTGAAGAAATTAGTTTTCCCTTTGTCAAAAAGAAACAGATTGGTTCAAGTGATAAATAAAGGAATACTGTAGGATTTATCCTGATATTCACTTCATTACTCGTAAACGCGATCGCAAAAATTTGTTAAAATTTGTGTCCTGCATTTTTCTATTTTAAAAATGACTAATACTTGACAATCAAAAAATTTATGTAAAATTGACTACTTTGAGCAAATAGTTTGGCTTGACTTGAAATTTCTAGATCAAATGTTTCTATAACATACCTACAACTGGAAGAGGAGTCACTATAACGGTTTTACTATTACCATTAGTTATTTTAAATTGTTTAGAACATACATTGTATTGTTCTATTTTATCCAACTACCTACATTCATTCACACGCATAAACTCTTGCTTTTATTGTCTAGAATGTTTATGTTTTCTAGTAAGCCTACCTGTCTCTTGTATAAGATACAACATCAACGTAATCGTTCTACAGGCTGTAAAAAAATTGCTGCATATATTTTATGGGGTGAACCAGCCCATAAAACTGAACAATTTTACCCAAGGACATAGGCCGAAATATGAAAAAATAGTTTAGACCATAAAAAACTACCGACCGGGACCGACCAAGTCAATTAGTATGGGAGGTCCAAAAAAAATTCTCGTATTTCGACCTATGTTCCTTGGAAAAAGCTGTTCAGTTTTATAGTCTGATTTACCTCTTAAAATATTTGCAGCTAATATTTTTACAGCTTATACATGATAGCACCTCAAAGACCAAAATATACAACTAGGTACCTACTTAAAGCAACCAGTAAAAATTGATCTCTCAAATGGGTTTTCTGTTGATATAACCTACTATGTTTATCTCATCTCATGTCATTCGATAGAGAAATAAGTACTATAAGTACCGTGAGTATTATTCGGAGACGTTCTCTTCAGATAGGGCCGATAAATTATCGCCATAGGTTAGTACGACGATGAGAGGAATTATATAATGTAACAAGATACCTATTTCAACAACAATATAGTATACATTCATACATACACATATCACGCCTTTATCCCTTAAGGGGTAGGCACGTATATCTGCCACGAAAAGAAGAATAAGCTATAGGTAATGTTTACCATTTTGAGTCGATTAAGTATGTCGTCCCCTACAAAACGTATGGACGTAACTACAAAAACTGAATTTTACAGGAGAAGCGATTGAAGGTTGGCGAAAAGTTTAAAATTGCGTCACATATTTGTGATTAGACTTACGTCCACAATTTTTTTTTATACAAGGGTGTAAACTTGCTTCAATTGTGAATATGTGTATGATATTTGGAAAACGCAACAGGTTTTTAAAAATAATGTATACGTATATATATTCGACGTTACGTCTTTATGCAAAATAAAAAATGTATGCAATTTTAAGTTACGTCTATTTGAATCTATGTTACGTCAATTCGTTTTGAAATATAGTGAAAACATTTTTGTCAAACTCAAGTCTTCGTAAAGATATTTTTATGAAGTTTTAGCGCGGCAATAATGAGATTCCGTGCGAGGAAATTTATTAATGTGATTTGTAATATTTAGACGTAACTTAAGATTCCCCAAAAAAATAAATTAAATAAAAATCTGTGACGTAAAGAGGTAAATTTAACTTACGTCCCTACGTGACAAACCAATATTTTGTGATATAAGATACAACTTACCTTATAACGGAAACTAAGGTACATAGAGATACATCCATTAGATATAAAAAAAGTTTAAAAATTTCTAAATCATTTAGTGTATATAACTCATTTTCGCAAAAAATCGAGTTACGTCCATACGTTTTGTAGGGGACGATGTGTCTAATTTAGATGTTTATGATTAATTTGTAAATAAGACAATTTGTATATATTATTGTAGTATAAAGCGTCAGTGACCAAAAGGACACCGGCAATCGTGAGACCTCAGTTCGATCCCCGCCATGTACCAATGTGTTTTTACTCACGTACATTTACTGCTCTTACGGTGAAGAAAACCTCGTGATGAAATAAAATTTTAATTCAGATGATATTTGAATGTGACTCAGCTAACCTAGATTTCGGGCCAAGTTAGCCTTCGGGTTGCAGAGGTCAGATGGCAGTCGCTCTGTGTAAAAACTTGGTTCCAAGTCAAATCGGAGAACGGGATAAGATAAACATTTTAAAAACTAGATAGGTACCTGGGTAGGTATACAACAAAAGTAAATTGGTACAGAGTAAATAAAAAACCGATCAGCGGAAAATAAACACAATCATTAACACTTAATAATAGCAGGGCAATTTATTAACTCAATTAAGATCAATTAGACAGAAGGAGAACAATCAATAGCCAGGGAAAAGCAAAATGGAAGCATTTCTGTTCGACATTCTATACAAATGCGCATCGATTTAGAAAGTGCAAGTAATGATAAGAAATAACATGTGAAAAGATATCGAATCAACACACAGTACAAAAAAAGTCACTTTCTACTTTTCTCTGTCACGGACACATTTTGATGACGTTTTTTTAATTGAACGGCGAAATTCAAATGACCGCAGTTGACTCGTACGTTCGGATATACAAACTATGAATGGGGTTGAATAGACAAGATATCAAGATTCGATTTTGACAGATTGTGATATTAGTGCTTTCAAAACCTGGCATCGGAAAATCTATGTGGGGAGCATATATCCGGGGCCCGGTTAAGGGTTAATAGACAGATTAATTCACGAGTGTCCCGCACTAAACGAGAGAAAGAGAGTATGAGACTACCTAAATGCTGGGATTAGCAGTGAGTGTCTGAACCATTTCTCGAAATCACCAAAAGAAGAGACGAAATTATTTTTAGTACCTACTTCTCTTATTATGCAATAAAACTATGGGGCTCAAAACACGATTTGATAAAGTTACCTCAATAGATAATCGCTAAGTTAGCTCTAATTTCCCGTTTTCAGCCTGATTTAAGGCATGAAACCTGAACGATTTGATTGTTATTCAATATTTTTATACACTTTTTATTTTGTCCCTTTTCTTCCTTATTAAATGTGTTTATGATTCTATGGGCTCACCCGGCCCACTTTATTCAATACATCATTCAAAATTAAAGGAAGCGTTCTATTTCCTGAACTACGTAAACAGTCATCATTGTCTGTTTCTTTCTAGCGCACCAGAAAGGAAAGAGACTTACTTTTTAGAGCTGGTGTCACCTTTTCTTGTGGGCCACAAGGCACCATGGTACTATAATATGAACCATGTATGAACGTAAAAGCTGCTAAAAAAATAGTTTTTGTTTGAAACGTTTAGGCAAAAGACTTATCGTAAAACAACGTTGGCCTTAGCCGTGAAGAATGCCGTTATCGTCACTTTGGTCTCGGCTCTGGTAGGCGAAACGAATTCTGAATTTCTGTACGATAGATTACATTTTAGGAACCTGAAAATGTGTGCGTAATTTTAAAATAAAAAGAAAGAAAAGTTCAGTTTAATTGATGGGCCGTTTTCACACTCAACGTCCAACGCAGCGCATTTTTGACGTCCGTGAAACAGACGTTAAAATGACGCTGAACCAATGCAGTGGCAGCGCACGATCAAAATATCAGGCAAAATGACGTTGTTTGCCACGACGCAGCGGTTGTGCCTTGGTTGGGACATTCGTCAAGAGCGGTTTTTGTATGGGGAGTGACGTTTCTAGTATGGATTTGACAGACGGATCCGTTAGCTCAGCGTTATTTTTAGCAGTTTAGTTTTCAGCGTAAGTACAAGTGAGGATTTAGAAAAGCGCCAACCAATTTCCACGCCGGTTTCGTAAGAGGCGGTTATGGGATGAAAATCCAGAAAATGAGCTACAGAGTCCTCTGTAAATGCAATATAGATTCAACCTGCGCTTGTCAATTAGCCTATAAAGCGTGGAAAGTAAGTACCTATGGCATAATACCTTCAAATAGGGAAGAGGCCCATAGACTGCTATGGTTTTTGATGATAATAACTTGTTAATATTTATGTCAGAAGCCAGAAGACACTGAGTAGATACATTCTACACTTTATTATACTGCACCTACATAGGTAATGCCCTATAGTTTAATCGACAGTGGGAGACAAAAATCCATACAAATTCTCCCCAGGGGTGAAAAGATGCAACTCTCTAAGATACGAAAAACGGAACGTAAATGTAATATATTTTTGCAGGCAAAATAGAAGACTGGGCTGATTAGCTTATTGGGTCATTCGTAGACTCGGTGTCCCACGCTAAAAGCGAACTTGGAGAAACAAATGTGTCACAGAGTTCCGGGCTGCGCAAGATGAAAGCGTGTCGACGGTAACTCGGAACTGTCACGCTTCAGAACCCTGCGACATTCGATATTAATAGCTGATTTGTACCCGCACTTACGCCAGAGATCTGATCAAGTAGCATTTGTAAGAGGATTTCGCTAAAGACATAACAGAATAGACAATTCTTATGGATGTAGTACGATATGATCACAAATGAATAAAAGCGCCCGACGACATAGCCAGCATACAATATAAGGTGTAACAATATAAGCTGCAAGGGGTGAATCAGCCCATGAAACTAAACAACTTTCTATTCCCCAAGAAACATAGATCGAAATTTGAGAAAAAAAATTTGACCTCCCATACAAATTGACTTGGTCGGTTGGTAATTTTGTATGGGAGGAACAAATTTTTTTTTCATATTTCGACCTATGTTCCTTGGGGAATGTTGTTCAGTTTCATGGACTGATTCACCCCTTCAAATATTTGCAGCATTTTTTTTACACCTTATAGATTGAAAGCGCCAGTCTTAGCTAGCATACAATTTAAGCGAGCTGAAGTGACAGTGGGCTAGTGGGAAGGTACGTAGCTCATAAACTGATAGGCGATGGGTTCGGAAAGTTGAGTGGCGACCACGCACTGTGGGACCACGATCAGCACTGTGGGACTTCTGGGAGCTGTCGGATCGAGTAGTCCAAAATCGCTGTCCATTAGAACGCCTATGCGCAGCTTTCGAAGTCTGTTTCGGCATCTATTAATGATCAGTTCTGAGCTTTTAGATTTCCAATTTTGGAAATACAATTATCCAATTTGATCGTTTTAGTTTCGAGATCGTTCCCTAATCGGCAGATGGAATACTAGAATGCCTTTCTCCCAACTGTTGATCCGCCTTTTCACCTATCAGAATATCTAAAGCAAGTAATTACATTGGGTTAATAGGTTTACCTACCTAATATATGGCAAATGTTATGTTTGTTGGCAACCTTTGATTGATTGATTAATGTATAGGTAAACGACTGTGCATGTCATCGATGTGAAAAAAATTGTTAACATGTCATATCATACTACACAAAAGAAAACAGTATGTTTCTACAACTTGGATTGAAATTGCAAATAAAAACATTAGGTTTCCAAAACTTAGATTGAAATTGCAACTAAAGCATTAGGTTTCTAAAACCTGGATTGAAATTGGAACTATAAGACATAAGGTTTCTAAAACTTAGATTGAAATTGCAACTAAAAGCATAAGGTTTCTAAAACTCGAATTAAAAATGAAATAAATAACTAAATAGAGATAGAAAAAGGCAGCTAGGAGTAGCAGAGCAATTAATGGTTTCCAGTTTATTGTTCTTCCGCGTGATGTCGCCTTAGAATAGCATCACCCCACATCCTTCCCGCGGGTGTCGTAAGAGGCGACTTCGATTGGTGTATTACAATTTTTAGGCGACAGGCTGGCAACCTGTCATTATAGTCATACACATGTTTTCTGAAACAATCTTGGAAAACAATCCTCAAAAATGTCTGACGTAGCGATAGTGACCGTATTCTTACGGCCGTTAACGCTCTGCCTACCCCGCAAGGGATAAAGGCGTGATATATGTATGCAAAGCGCACCATTCACATGACTCACGCTAGGGCTTGTCAGGACGTTCATCGACTAGTTGTCCCACGCCCACAATAAAGACCGTGATCTAATCTAACAGGCACACAAAGTGATATCTAAACCAGATTGGGTGGAGAAAGTATCGCCATTTTTTTTACACTACTGTAACGGTACTCTTTTATCATTGGATGGCTAAAAGTTTACATAGTACTTATTGTATTTTTTTGCACGAGTTTAGAAAGGGACAAAATGAAAAAAAATAAACATAAAAACATTGAAGAGTTCAGGTGAGGTAGAGCGCCTTCTTAAAATAAACCTACTGAAATCTATGATTTCATTATCATCATCCCATTTCTTTCCTGTGGGTGTCGTAGAAGCCGACTAAGAGACTCGAGGGTTTCATGTGTATCGCAATTTTAAGCGACAGGCTGACAGTCTGTCGCTATGGTGATGGATGACTTATCTGAGGCGACCCTCAAACATTGTCAGACGTGGCGATAAGGTTATTTAACCTCTGTCTACCCAGCCGGGGATATAGGCGTGATTTGTGTATGTGTATGTACATATGTTCTCATTGTTATGGTAAAGTTTATTGCTTGACATTTATAAGTACGTTACGGTTGAGGAAAATCTACAATTCGCAGAACAAACACATGTAGTGTAGATCTAAGTTGATTTAATTATGCCCTATTTGTGTCAATGCAGTCATCCCTTCAGATCGGAACGACAATTCCGAAACACGAAGCTATCTTACTTACCGACCATCGGGTTGTTCAGCCCACAAAGTCCTAACCAGACTGGGAACAAATTCACAAAGTGATAAATATCAACTTTGTGAGCGACCCACCGAGAATCAAACCCAGAACCTTCTGTGTTAAAGACAGTCGCACTTCCATTTGTCGTCGAAAAGTTAGTGTGGTATCTTTTTTGTATAACATAACTTTTTTTACCGTGAATAAATTGAGCCGAATTTAGTCTATCAACTACAGAAAGCATGTAAATGTGGGCAAATGAAGGAAAAGCTGGCAATTACACACTATAATTACTCTACAGTTACCTACATACTTAAGCGTAGGTACCTGTGGTATGGTATACCCACTTAATACAGGGTTATTTTTAAGTCAGTACACAAACATTGTAGAGTGTTTCTACTCATAATTCTGAACAACTTTTACTATGGGGCCACCTGCGAAATCACGAAAAGAAGTTGGGTCTTCCATAGAAAATTTCATAACCACTCGGCAAAAATGTAATGGAACACCAAATTTTTTTTGTCGCGATTTCGCAGGTGGCCCCATAGTAAAAGTTGTTCAGAATCATGAGGAGAAACACCCTACAAAGTTTGTGTACTGACTAAATATAACCCTATATAATGGTCGAAAGAGGTCATTCACTCCGAGACATGAACTCGGTTTTCAAGGCTTTTGCTATCATACATCGCATTTATTATCATGGTGTGCGAAGTTTTGATGTACTTGTGTGGTTTATACCAAAATACAAAGCTTATTTTGATTTTTAAACGACTTAAATAATTCGTATGTTATGTTTCCAAAACTGTCTCTATGTTTGCTTAGGTCTTTTAGACTGCGAAACAGATTTTGTTGCTAAAGCCGCTTAATTGAGGGAATGAGTTTATGAAATTCTATGCATAAACCCATAAATTCATGGCACACGTAGCCGCAAAATATTACGGTCGTCACGAACTGAAATTCGCTAGACTGGGTCATTAGTAAAATACAAAAGTTGTGCGCTTAAAATTATTGTCCAAAAATACTACAACACCATTTACAGTTTATCGAAATATTGAAAGTGTGATAAGTAAGAGTTTTGACGTTAAGAAAACTAGAGAGACATGACGTCATCTCTTTGTATTTCCATACAAAATATTGTGATAGAGTGGACAGCCGTAAATGAAACGAGAGTCTTATGTAACACTGTGGTATATTAAAACTACGGAAACACACAGTAAACACAAAGAATACAAAAGAATGTGCAAAGGGTAAGAAAACGCGGCAGAATCTGGGAGGAGCAAGCGCGTGTATCCCGTACGGTGGTGGCGTCCCGACTGGAAGAACGAACGGGTGTTCGGGAATGGTCGGCGCGGCGGCAGAGCCGACGCGCACGCAACATGGCGCTTGCAAAAGAGGCGTTCAAAGGAACTTCAGTATCCCGTGACGGCATCCGACGAAACAAGACGTGTTCGGATACGAGAGAGGTTCGTAGTGTTACATGCTCCCCCTTTTGACCTAGTTAGTGCCCTCACGATAGGTCAAACTCTTCCAAAAACATGACAAAAAGAACAACATGAAAAATTCGAAAGCATCAAAACTAAAACACACAAACTTACAAAATAAGATAAGCTAAGTGGTAGGCTTGCGAGGACGGCCTCGCTTCTTCTTTTGTGCTACAGGCACAGCTCGATCACACTCATGGCGGGCATGATAGCGCCTGAGGTCCATAGTGTGGTATTTCCCAATTGTTTCACCGGGCGGCTCGCAGTGGCCCAACAGATATGTAGTAGGGCTGACCTTCTTCACGATGCGATAGGGTCCATCCCGCTTGGGTACAAACTTTGAGCTGACGCCCTTACTAGTGCTGCTTAGCACGTGGGTCTTGAGCAGGACTAAGTCACCAGGCTCATACTCCTCTCCTTCTCGACGTGTCGCATCCTTCGCGGCCTTCCGACGATCCTGCTCGTGCTCTATTTTCTCTTTAGCAGTACTCAAGGTGTCTGCAAGCTTGAGCAAATACGGCGTGATCTGAGGCACATAGTTTTCAGACTCTACTATAGCTCGTAGGTCGCTCTGGGCTGCGATAGGTGAACGAAGCTCTCGTCCAAACGTAAGGTAAGCAGGAGTTTGTCCTGTGCTGCTAGTCAGGCCAGAGTTCAGAGAGAAACGTATGAATGGCAATACTTCCGGCCATTTGTTATGCTCGTTCTGAACTAAGATGGCGATCTGGGTCTTCAAATCCCGATTTTTCCTCTCGACGGGATTGGCTTCTGGATGGTAGAGAGGCACCAGGTTCTGCTTCACTCCTAGAACATACATAGCATGCTGCATAACGTCTGCGACAAACTGGACGCAATTATCAGATACAAGGCGCCGTGGTAATCCAAATCGCAGGAACACTTCATCAATGAGTTTCTTGGCACAAGCTTCTGCCGTGGCCTCATTTAGAGCGAAGACTTCTACCCATTTGCTTGCGGTATCTTCGACTATGAGAACCCATCTTTCCCCATTAGGCCCCTTGGGCAATGGTCCAAAAAGATCAATGGCTAGTACCTCAAAACGTTGTGCAGGGACTGGTGTTTGTATGAGGCCAGGCGGCTTCTGATTGGAGGGTTTGTACCTCTGACAATCGACGCACGTCTTCAGGTAGTCCTCGACAAAACGACGCATGCCTGGGAAGTAGAACCGTTGCGAGATGCGATGCAGAGTCTTCTCTACTCCACCATGTCCTGAAGTAGCAGCGTCGTGACATTCTTCTAACACCTTCTTTCGCAGGTTTTCCGGCACGACCAGCTGCGGTTCTTCTGATTCAGCGTCAGCATAACGGTATAGTACTCCCCTCGACATATGGTATCCTCTTTCTGTCCATCTCTTTATAGCGACTTCCTCTGTTCCTTCCAGCTCTTTCACTATCTTAGCAACCTCAGGATCGGCGAGCTGATCTTCACGCACAGCAGTAGCGTCCCAGCGCGGCGTCTCCACGATGACTGTGCACATCCCGCACGCATCGCGAGCTTCATCATTGCACGGCGGGCGGCTGAGCGTATCAGCGATTACATTTGCCTTTCCAGGTGTATAGTCCACATTCAGGTTGAATGACTGCAGCTTCATGGCCCATCTGACCAGTCTGCCGGTGGGCGACTTCAGGGTGAGTAACCACTTGAGCGGCTGATGGTCGCTGGCGACATGCACTTCATGTCCATCGATGTAGCCGCGGAACTTCTCGACTGCCCACACGACGGCCAGAGCTTCGCGCTCCGTCGTAGAGTAGTTGCGTTCCGCTGGCGTCAGCAGACGGCTGGCGTACTCGATGGGACGCTCCTCACGTGGTGTCTCCCCCTGGAGCAGAGCACATCCCAGGGCATAGTTGCTGGCGTCGGTCCTGAGAATGAACGGACGATTATAATCTGGTTGGGTAAGTATTGGAGCAGAGGTAAGTAATCTCTTCAATTCTTTAAAAGCATTGGCTTGATCTGGTTCCCATTTCCAGGTCTGATCTTTCTTTGTGAGTAAAGTCAATGGCTGGGCAATCTTAGAAAAGTTGGGAACAAACTTCCTGAACCATGAACAGGTCTGTAGGAAGGATTTCAGATGTTTCACGTTAGTAGGTTCCTTCATATCGGCGATGGCTGATACCTTGTCAGGATCTGGAGACACTCCTTGTGGTGTGATCACGTGACCAACGTACTTAACGCTGTCCCTGGCGAACACGCACTTGGCGCGGTTGGCTCGAAGGCAGAAGACACGAAGACGGTCGAAAACAGCGCGAAGGTCGCGCAGATGCTGTTCGTATGTCGGGGAGATCACGATGAGATCATCGATGTAACCTAGGATGGTAACGTCCTTCAAGGCAGCTCCAGTCCTAAAACGGTCGATCAGTCGTTGAAACGTCGCCGGCGCATTTTTCAGCCCAAACGGCATTCGTTTGAAACGATGAACCCCGAACGGCGACACGAACGCTGTTTTGTCCTTATCCTCTTCCTTGACGGCTACCTGCCAATAACCGGATCGGAGATCGATGGTGGTCATGAAGCAGCATTTACCTGTATATTGTAGCAAGTCATCTATAACAGGTAGGGGATAGGCGTCGCTCTTCGTTATAGCGTTAAGTTTGCGGTAATCCACGCAAAACCTGAACGTTCCATCTTTCTTTGGCACTAGCAGAGCGGGCGCGGCCCATGGGGACTCGCACTCCTCAATGATGCCCTCATCCAACATCTTATTGAGCTGGTCTTCCATCACAGCTTTCTTGGCGGGAGTAAGCCGGTAGGGCGGCACTGCGACAGGCGGATGGTTACCTGTATCGATACAGTGCTCTGCGAACGGCGTAGCTCCTCCCCCTTCTCTGAAGATGTCTTCATACTCCTGCAGCAGGTCAGCCAGGCTGCTCCTCTGCGAAGGTGACAGCATCGATCCCTCATCCGCCCGCAGAATATCCGCGGCGGCGTAGCCAACATAGTTGCGAGTCTCCTCGGTTTGCAACGGGTGAATGACCTCAGGGCGATCAGCTGAAAACCATGAGTTATTGTCGAGATTAATAGTGATACGTGCTTTGCGTAAAAAATCGATACCTAACAAAGTGTCGTTATCTTGTGCATCCGGAAATATAACGAAAGTAGTAGGTATTACTAAACCTTTCAAGTTAACATCCACATCGGCAAGTTTGATTTCCCTATCACACACGTAACCGTCGGCGAGTTTGACCTTCATGACGTCACTACGAAAAGGATGACAGTTCCTTTTGAGTAGGGCGTAAAGGGTGGAGCCGGCAACACTACGTCTCGCGGCATTATCCGCAAATCCCGTTCCCAGTTGTCCGTAAATCTCGATTTCCAACACGGGACGTCCTCCGAGATCCGCAGCGCTCGATGAAATACACTCAACACTGTTATCATTCTTATCAGTAACAAAATCGTTTGAATACAAACACAAAATATTTGAATTTTTATCAAATTCCATGCGCGGGCTTGCATGCGACGTGTTAACAAACGTTTGGTTAGAAAGCAATGCGCACACCATATCTTTATCATTTGAACATGGACGGTCCATAACAGGGACGTTCACCCCAGGCAAAATATCGTTAGGTACATCGGTAAGCAACGAGTTAAAACATTCGTCAACAGCTGTTTCGTTAGTAAGCAAAACATTCGTAGGTAATTCCGTACGTAAAACATTCGTAGGTATTTCTGTACGTAAAACATTGGTAGGTATTTTGTTAAGTAAAACATCATTCGGTGCAAAATCGGCAGGCAAAGTGTTTGACATAACAGTAGGCAATGTGTAAGTAGGTAAAACATCGTTACGTAACAGGTTAACATTCGGTAAGTTGTCACACAAAGCGTTATTACAATTTTGAGTGGACGAAAGAAGCGTATGGCTGGGAGAGACGTTGACCCTGCGGTCATCGACCTCCGCGATCGAAATATTCGCCGAAATCGAAACATTAGAGTCTCTAGGTTTCACGGATTTGAAATCGCAAGCATAAAAAGCTTCTTTAGGTACATCTTTACGAGTACCACCACTGCAATCGCAATTTGACCTAATTACGCCAATTTTACCACACGAATAACACGATACGCCGTCACTTTTAATTTTGTTCAGTTTGACGCATGCACTTTTATCGTGACCGGGACGTTTGCAATAGACACAAAACAATTTACCTCTTAGTCCGGGGTTGCTTACGGATGAGTCCATGGATGTGGCATGGTTCTGCTTGGCAGAACCCCCGCTGACACGATGAGCAGATCTCTCGGCGGCCGCCGTCGGGGTCGGCGAGGCGGCGGGCGCGCGGCGACAAGGCGCATCCCGCGCCTCCGCACGACCCGCGGACGACAGTCTCGTATCCACGCCGCTCGGCGCGCCCAAGGACGCGCACGGTGCGCGCGCAGCCTGCGTGCCCGCCGCGTGCGCGCGCTCCGCGCTCGCGCCGGCACACGAAACCGATGAGTCCACCTCCGCCAATGACTCCTCGACTGCTCTGGCCTTCTCGATGAGTTGGACGTAGTTTCGCAGAAAAGACTCAATCCACAAAATTGTCAAAAATGAGTTAGTGTTACCAAAGAGGTTTATAGGGTCAGCTCTTTCATTCAGCATAAAAGACTTACGATCAGACAAGCCAAAGGCAGCGTTTTACATACTAAGTCGTTACTCATTTATTCGGATGCAGTGAAGGAGTTCAACCAAAAAGACTCAAGCTGTCTGAGTCGTTTTAAATAAAACATTATTTGTAGAAATAGTGCAATTTTTTATTTCTCAAAAACGACTCAACCAATTTAGGTCATTTCTCATAATTTGTATGTGATTTAAACAAGACGACGTTTCATTTAGCTGAAAAGACTCAAACTGTCTAGGTCAGTTCTGATAAATTCTACTTGAAGAAAACGGGAAAAAATTCCATTCATCTGAAATAACATAAACTGTTTAATTATTTTCTGATAAATTGGTTATAGTTCTACTAAGACCATTTTCGATCCATATGTATGGACTTTATTTTGTTTCTTGCTACAAATTAAAATAAAAAACATATTAGTAGATCTTTGCCTTGTCCAATTTCATCTCGAGACCATCCGAAACGTCTCGGCACAGTGATTAGACTTGACAGATTTTTTTGCAAGTCCTGCTGCGATTCAGCCATTAAGAAGATGTCGTCGACAAAGCGGAGATGTATGAGGTACTCACCGTTGACGTTGATAGCCCGTCCACCCCCGTGTAAGATATCCTCCAGCGCATTGGTAAAAAGTCTGGGTGATGTAACGTCACTCTGTCATACACCCTGCTGGGTGGGTCTTGTTTCTGGTTTTGTACTTGAATGGACATCGTCGCCATTTTATATGGGTTTCTCAGCACCTCAAAGTATCGCCAGTCGAGTTGGCATCGCTTGCAGACTTGATTTCCTTGCCTGCAGACTCGCCCAGCCCAGGTTTCTCATAGTCCACAAAAGCGAAACACAGCGGTTGGTTATACTCTTTTGACCTATGTATGACCTGCCGCACAGTATGGATGTGGTTAACAATGTTGAAGCCTTTACGAAACCCTACCTGCTCCGGTGGCTGAAAGGCGTCAACTCTTGATGCCAAACGATTCGTTATGACTCTCGAGAAAGCTGCATGCAGCAGTGTGATCGGCATGTAGTTTTTGAGAAGCGTTTTATCTACTTTTTTGAAAAACAAATCCACGACATCACTGCTCCACGCCTTCCGGGTTGTCCCATTGGCTATCACTGGAGTTGGATAGCCTTTTCAGCTCCACAAAGACCACTTTCCCAGTAGCCTTTAGCAGCTCAGAGTCCACCCTATCTTCTATATATCGGGAGTCTTTTTAGTTTGGGGCAAATTGGAGCAGAGAAGTGGCCTCATCTTGCGGCACATTCCCGCTTGAAGTTGATATTTATGTTGCCTCTGACAAGTTGGTGATCGCTTCTGTTATTAAGAAGATGACAGAGACTTCCATAAATTTGTGTCTTTTAATCGTCA
Source organism: Keiferia lycopersicella (assembly GCA_029255805.1). Taxonomy (NCBI): domain Eukaryota; kingdom Metazoa; phylum Arthropoda; class Insecta; order Lepidoptera; family Gelechiidae; genus Keiferia; species Keiferia lycopersicella. Next base: position 4,177,096 of record JARACZ010000018.1, read on the forward strand.
TGATGAATAAAAAAGCACAAATGTCAATCTTGTTCTTCGTCTTACCGTCAGAGGTCTTTCGGATCCACTGCTTGGGGACGGGGCTTTTTCTGAAAAAAGGTGTGCACGCAGACAAAACAGCCCTTGTCTGCTGAAGAAGTTGACCAGCATTTGGCCTCTCTGGTTTCAGCTCCCATAGCCATGTCCCTAAGATGATATGCCACCCTGTCCCATTTTGGCGTTGAAGTCCCCCATGACAACCGTTAGTGGGTTTCACTCGGTCGGTGCGTAGCCTTCGATACGCCGTCTTATAGGGCCTCCACTTCTTCGTCTGAGATGTTCGAACTCATTGCATATTCAAGAACAACCTTGACAGAGTGTCTCTCGGTCAATTTCAGTACGAAGTAAGCTACCCTGGTCAAGACGCAGCAGATCTCCTTCACGTTGTCAGTGTTGTCAGAAAGTGTTTTGTTGACGAGGAATCCTATCCTACCCTAACCCTCATAAACAAATTGGTTCTGGTTCAACCATCATCAAATTATTTTATAGCAGTCCACTGAACTGACTGTGCCCGCTGAACGTAGACCTCCCCCAAGGTACAAACTCCTTCTGACATAGGTCCATCTGGCCGGAGGGCGTCCAACGATACGCTTGCCAAGGCGTGATCTCCACTTAGGAACCCGCATACTCCACCGGCCGTCGGTTCTGACAACAACAGATGTGACCAGCCGACTGCCACTTCAGTTTGCTACTCTTTCGGACTATATCCATTACTTTGGTCTTTTTGCGGATAGTCTCATTCCGAACCGCCTGTCCATTAGCGAGATCCCTAGCATAGACTTTTGCGTAGCTCTCTGAGTAACATGTAGCAGTTGGGCCAGTTAAACTGTCAGTTTCCACGTCTCCGGCCCGTATCTATGTCATGACTGGTAAGACGCACTGACCGAACGCCTTGGTCATGAGGCAAACAAAAACGAATTTTAGGCAATATTTGACAGCTGTCAAAATCCTGTTAATGCTATAACTTTTCTTTGTCGAGATGTCCTTTAGTATGGTTTTGACAGCTGCCAAATAGGGCAAATTCGGGCGGCGATACTTTACAAGTAATATTCTGGATCGTTATCGTGAAATATTTTTTGTTACCTTTCACTTAATAATACCAATTTATTAGAAAGGACTCAACCCTCCTTTTTTTAAAATAGAAGAGACACGCTTATCAAAACGGCAATATTTTTTTTAAAGCTACAATGTAAACTTATTTTGTCATTGATATACAACAGAATAAAAAACCATGAATACGATTATCCTGAAGAATACCAATCCAAACTTCAAAAGCTCATAACTCAAAAGTGACCTGATGTGGCTTGAGTCCTTACTGCGAAACTACGTCCAGTTGATCCACTGTAGATACGCTTTCTCTAGTGACGCGCTCGCGAATATTCATATTGAGCGAGCCGTATATCATATCTATCTGCATCTCCTCTATAACATCGTAGGGTAACAAGGCTATTTCGGCGCGAATTCTGGCGATGAAGACTTGAGCACGCTCGGTCCCTTGATCGCTTCGAAGTAACCGTCGAAATATCGTAAATGGCGGGCGCGGCACGCCGAACATGGCGCGCATGCGCGCGACCGCGTCGCTCCATGACGCTATGGTTGCCTTTACCCCACGCCACCACACTGCTGCTTCTCCTTCTAGAAGCATCGGCAATCCTTTGAGTGCGTGAGCATCACTCACGTTAGCACATTCTTTGTATGTTTCAACGGCGTCTAAAAATGCCTCCAACAGCTCCGGGTCATTTCGTTCTCCGCGGAACCGTGCGGTGCACCGAGCGAAACTACCGGTTGGCGCCGTGAGCCCCGAAGGCGACGACGCAGACGCAGGATCTGGATTAAATCGTGAAGCCAACAAAGACTCGACAAGCTGACGGTTTGAGTCGGCTTGGATCTGGGCAAACGATTTGATCAAATCCTCCATATCGTCGGCGTACTGTGATAACCACGTATGTACTATAAGCACAATTTTACAGGACAAGCAAAAAACCTCCTGGTGAAAAATTTTGTACTAAACTTTTTTAAACACCTGACTGTATTATGTTTATGTGTGCAATAAGCATTGATTGTGTTTTTCTATTTTTAAATATTCCTGTCCAAGAAGTGCATAATGTGACTTGAGAGGTTGTCTCGAAAAACATAGTACTTTTTGCAAAAGTTTACAAGGTTTTCGATAAAAGAACAATGCCTTTAATCACAATTATCATTTTTATTTAAACTTTACTCACTACAAAGTAATCAGCCTTTTTAATTGTTCTTAAACCTATAGTCAGAACATAACTAAATTATTGTGATTTACTTTATGATCTGTCAGCAATATACAGAAAAACAATGTAAATGTCATCGGCGATGTAAATAAAGTTAATATAAAATGGCTTTTATTTTTTTGGAGTACGTTATTAATAAGCATAATACTGAGAAACGAATCACAAATCAGTCTGAAATGAGACTTCTTACGTAATTTAAGGATCAAAATCTAACGATCAAAGTCAAAACAGAACATTAAGGAAGTAGGTACTTATTACGCCAAAAGCAATCAGCCTTTCTTACTTTACCATTAACACATAACCAGGAATTCTACTAATATTAAAGTTGCTTATTGAATAATACGCCAATAAGTCACCCGCGTCATGCGTGGCGCTCACTGTTGGACTGACCATCGACTAATTGTCACTAAGCTACGACTCCGCCTCCGTCGACCTCGCAGATCCACAGTGAAGAAGCCTGCGTGTTTAAACGTGGATAGGCTGAAAGATCGCGAGTTTAGGGTGAAATATGCAGAAGCCTTAACTGAAAAGCCGTCGCCAATAACTGAAACAGGTGATGTCAGTGCTGCTTGGGGAGCTTTGTCATGTCATCTCATAGAAGCCGCTTCTGCTACTTTGGGTACTAAAGACCGGCATAGTGAAGACTGGTTTGATGACAATAGCGAGGCTCTTAAAGCAGCATTCGACAAACATTGACAGCTCCTGCGACAGCATAATCGAAGAGGTGGAAGTGTTGCGGTGGTCAAAGAGAGTGACCAAGAATTACGCAGGCTGTCTCGACAAATAAAAGACAAGTCGTGGCAGGACAAGGCTTGTCAAGTGCAGTGGCTCGCCGATACAGACCAGCTTGGTGAGTTTTACAGTAAAGTGCGTAAGCAGATTGGTGCGTCCTACCGTACAAAAGTACCTTTAAGGTCTTTAGATGGTATGCACCTCCTGACCAGCAAGGAGGATGTACTTAAACGTGTAGCTGAGCATTTTCACAACTTGTTCAACGTAGATCGATCAGCTGATCTGCATAATATCAGTTTATTGCCTCAACTCCCGTTAGCCACGGAGTTGGACGAGCCCCTGTCATGTGACGAGGTTGTTACTGCCATCAGACAGTAGCATAATAACCGGGAGGTTGGTATTGACCTTATACCGGGTGAACTACTTAAATATGGTGGTACGGAGTTGCACACATCGGTATGGAAACTTTTCGTTCGAATGTGGGAGGAGGAGAGGGTGAGGACTTCAAAGTGTCTCGCATTTGTGCCCTGTAAAAGAACAAGGGTGACCGTTCTGACTGTAACTCTTATCGCGGTATTTCATTGCTGTCAGTCCCTGGAAAAGTATTTGCCAGAGTCTTACAGAACCGCCTCAAAGACGGTGAACAGTCTGATTTCTTCCCCGTCACCTGTGGGGTGAAACAAGGATGTGTTCTAGCGCCCACTGTTCGCCTTGTACTTTGCAGTTGTAGTCAAAGAAGTCCTAAATACTGTTTCCTAAGGAGTCCGCATCCGATTCCGCACAGATGGCAGTCTTTTTAACCTGGCTTATATGCATAAACGAGCTTTTCCAAAGCAAATCTTTCATTTGAATACCTTGCGAATGCGGATACAAGTTTCTCACAAAAAAATGGCGGTCTCGTCATCCGCACGAGGTTTTCATAAAACACAATAGACGGCGCTAGGAGTGTTGTATTTAAAATTGGACTAATGTCAAACGACGCGTTCCGAGGTTTTCTAGCCATAACGTAGATAAAAAAATATTTGGGTTTTTTGTACTTCCGAGGTTTTCACAGTACGCCGACGTTATTGGTCTTTCCACTCGAGTCCACTGAATCGTTTACTGAACGAGTACGAGCACTTTTACGTACTGGTGCTGCTTTTCTCATTTTAGCGAGCATTACAAAAGTCACGAACACAAACACACGCGATCGTAAGCAAAATAAGAATCACTCGCGACGGGACGCGTGGTAATGCGGGCACGCCGCGGCCATTTTGGTAGGCACAAAACGTCTCAGTTCGTGAATAATAGTCCAACGTGGGCGCCACTTGTGATAGAGTGGACAGCCGTAAATGAAACGAGAGTCTTATGTAACACTGTGGTATATTAAAACTACGGAAACACACAGTAAACACAAAGAATACAAAAGAATGTGCAAAGGGTAAGAAAACGCGGCAGAATCTGGGAGGAGCAAGCGCGTGTATCCCGTACGGTGGTGGCGTCCCGACTGGAAGAACGAACGGGTGTTCGGGAATGGTCGGCGCGGCGGCAGAGCCGACGCGCACGCAACATGGCGCTTGCAAAAGAGGCGTTCAAAGGAACTTCAGTATCCCGTGACGTCATCCGACGAAACAAGACGTGTTCGGATACGAGAGAGGTTCGTAGTGTTACAATATCGTTTTAAAAAGTAGCTCGTTTGACGTATCAGTCATCATGCCTATTGCACGCATGTGCGATTCACATAATACCCGCAATGCCCGCATGCCACCGGCGCCATTGTCAACTGTCAACGTAATTTCAAACGGCTTCATTACAGCTCATTCGCCTAGATAGTGTTGCGACCAGCGTAACTTGACCTCAATGCTCCATACACGCAAGTACGGGCGCGTATTGACAGTTACGCTGGTCGTGACACTGTGTAAGCGAATGAAGTATACATGTAACCATGCGACGCGGGTATCGGGAAATTATTGCGCTTCAAATTAGGCCGCCGTCATTCACCGGTTCATGGTTTACACCATGTTTACACATTTATAAATATTACTGCTCTGCACACAGGAAAAATATAACATTACACTACATGACATGTGGCGCCGGCTTAGAATAACATCACCCCATTTCCGCCCGTGGGTGTCGTAAAAGGCGACTAAGGGATGAATCCAAACAACGGACAGCAGCGTTCTCTGTGAATATCTATAATATGTTTCACTGCGCTCGCCAATCCACCTGCCAAGCGTGGTGAGTATGGGAATACCCCTTAATTGGGGAAGGCCCATGTCCAGCAGTGGACTGCTGTGGCCGTAGAAGTAGTAGTAGTACACAACATCAACATATTTTTATACAATAGTAAATATTGTAGTTTTTGTCTAGGCTAAGGCGTTTGATAACGTATCTATCACTCATGCAGTATACATTTAATATTAACAATTATTAAATTTGTTGAATAATCCATAGTTTAACTATCTATTATGTTGTTATCTGTTATGTTATTATTATTTATTGTGTTCTGTCGTACTGAATAAACCGTTAAAACTAATTAACAATGTGAATTCTTTGGTTCTGAAGGGTTACACTATGGGTCAATTTCTATTTGTAGATTACATCAATGAATTTACCTGTTTTTGTAGGTTTACTGTTGATTTTAGATTCAAATCTATATTCGTACAAACATGTTCGTCAGTAATCAATCCGCTCCAATGACTTGAACGAAACGAGCAAGCAATTATAAGTGAGTGACTCCCTTGAGTCTGTATATCATTACTGATATACGCTGAACGGTGTTATTTTGTACAGATAGCAGAGTATTTAGCTATGCCGTAGGTACCTACTTAAGAGTTCAGATAATAAGCGAAGAATAATATTATCTATAATAGCGCAATATCGGTGAAAAATATTATTTCATTTTATTATGTCATATTATTTCATTTTAACCTATTTCATTTTTTCACTAAGAAGAATTAAATTCATCAGAGAAATAGACAGGGCTATTTTTAGTCAGTGCAGAAACTTTGTAGGATATTTCTACTTATGATTCTGAACAACTTTGACTATGAGGCCACCTGCGAAACCACAAAAAAAGATTGGTGATCCATAGAAAGATTCATACCAACTCGGCAAAGTGTATGGAATACGCATTTTTTTTGCGACTTCGCAGATGGCCCCAATACTAAAAGTTGTCCAAAATCACGAGTAGAAACACTCTACAAAGTTTTTGTACTGACTCAAAAATAACCCAGTATAATACAAGAGACTGAAATTCAGTATATAAATACTTCGTTACCATCATCGACACATATTACGGGGAATTATTCTGCTGTCTCTATTTCTGCCGTGTGATGCCGGCTTAGAATAGCATCACCCCACCTCCCTCCCGCGGGTGTCGTAAGAGGCGACTAAGGAACTCGAGAGTATTGGTATTTTCAATTTTTAGGCGACAGGCTGACAACCTGTAACAATAGTGATACACATGGTTTCTGAAACAACCTTGGAAAACAATCCTCAAAAATGTCAGACGTGGCAATAGCGACCGTATTTTAACGGCCGTTATTGCTCTGCCTAACCCACAAGGGATAACGGCCTGATGTGTATGTCTATTTCCTCATCCATATAGAAGCAATATTCTTACTCGATTACATGCTTATAAATACGTAAATTAACAATAAACACGGATTTACCATTGACTCATTCTTAGAATTGGTATCTTGTGTTTATTATTTGATAATATTTGACGTGATTCTAATTACTTACCACTTACTTAGAAATAAAATTAATATTGGTTATGAGTAACGCACACGTGCTACAGTTTCTGACAGCAGGCAAGATAATGACAGCCTGTGACAGCCGGCAGGCGATGCGGCGTCGGCGTGTGCCACGAATGGTATACTATTTACAAATCAGAAAATGATCAACAGCAGATAATCAAGCTCTAAATGTAGTTGCTCGTTTATAGATATTAGATTAGACAAGTGTAATATACACTTGGCAATAGCATCACCCCACTTCTTTCCGCGGGTGTTGTAAGAGGCAAATAAGGGACTCGAGGGTTTCATGTGTATTACCACGTATTTACAACTCGAGGCGACAGGCTGACAACCTGTCACTACAGTGATACACGAATCATCTGAAGGGGCCCTCAATACTTGTCAGACGTGGCCGTGACCGTAATTTTATGATCATTAACGCTCTGCCTACCCTGCAATGGATAAAGGCGTGATTTGTGTATGTATGTATGAGAGTGTAATATAATTATAATTATGCGAATTGATACCTACTTCAGTTCCAGATATCTAACCTTCTAAAGATATCAAAACAATTTTATTTACTTTTAGATAACAAAATTTTGATTAAATCAACAATAACACCTAAAATTCACAAAAATGGATCTGTAGGTAGCTCTACTAACTTACGAGTGACTAACTATGTATGTATAAGGTCATCTACATTTAATTAAGTACATACAATTGTTTTCAGGGTATGTTCTGCTCATAAAACTGAACAACTTTTGTCAAAAACTTTATTTTTGGAAAAAAATGGTCCTCTTATACAAAATGTATCAGCAGACCGAGCCACTTTGTCAAATGTTTCTGACGAAAGTTGTTCAGTTTTATGAGTAGACCACACCCTGAAAATATTTGCACTTAATTATTATTATTTTTAGTCAGTCTACAAACTAGGGTAGGGTGTAGCCCTTATATAGGGTGTTTCTACTCATGATTCTGAACAACTTTTACTATAGGACCACCTGCGAAATCGCAAAAAAAATTTTGGGTGTTCCCTACGTTTTAGCCGAGGAGGTATGAACTTTTCTATGGCACATCCATTTTTGCGATTTCGAAGGTGGTCCCATAGTAAAAGTTGTTCAGAATCATGAGTAGAGTACACCCTACAAAGTTTGTGTGACCTTGATAAATGTGTCTATTTTCGATAGGTAACTCTAGTAACTTACGAGTAGGTATATTATGCTAATGTTTATCAGTTTCGTTACCAATGTCAGGGTGAACAGTCAACTCAAGGTTGTTGGAAGTCAATATCAAGGTAACCAGTCATTTTATAGCTTTCCCGTGTAATGCCGGCTTAGAATAGCATCACCACATTTCTTTTCCCTGTGTGGGTGTGGTTGTGGGGAGGTATTGTCATACTCGTTTGCGGATTGGCGAGCGCAGTGCAAGATTCACAGGAAATGCTGCTGCCTGTTTCCTGGATTCATCCCTCGCCTTTTACGACACCCACGGGAAGAAATGGGGTGATGCTATTCTAAGCCGGCACCACACGGCAATTCATTATAATAAGTTATATCAATTTTATTTATTGGCAACATGCCTGGTGTGACCAAGCGTCAAGGATAATTCGCCATTCCTATAATAATAAGGAAGTACTTAGTACCTTCCTTCTGATAGCATTTTCAATTGTTTGTGGTTAGGTACTTATTATTGCTACATATGTTACATACATACATATATCACGCCTTTATCCCTCACGGGGTAGACAGAGCGTTAACAGCCGCAAGAATACCGCCACTATCGCCACGACTGACATTTTTGAGGATTGTTTTCTAAGGTTGTTTCAGAAAACATGTGTATCACTATAGTGACAGGTTGTCAGCCTGTCGCCTAAAAATTGTAATACACCAATACTCTCGAGTCCCTTAGTCGCCACCAATACTCTCGAGTCCCTTAGTAGTAGTATTGCTAGTTTAATACCTTAAAATACCTATAAGTAGGTTCATTAATTTGGCAATGATCAATTATTATAGCATGTGTACCTTTCAAAAATAATATCTTCGTTGTACAGGAACTTACCTGAAAATAATAAAAAATAAATATCAGTACCCGTCATAGTTTGAAAATAAAATACAACGGAAAATGTTCACATACCTAAAACGGTTTAATCGACACGGCTCGTTTCCGCCATCTCGAGTAAACTCGGCGATATCGCAACGAAAACATTCCTATACAGCCTAACAACACAACACTGGCCGAAAACTACGCGAGGATTATGAAACAAAAAGAAAACTTTGATTGCCGTATTGGCGTTCGAATTTCAAAAATAGTTTGTTTGCTTTCTTATATTTCTCGTGTTAAGAACGAAATTCACGGCCGAATGTTGGTTCCGTCACAACTTTATTATTATTCGAATATCTTTGTATATTGTATATTCATTTAATTGTTACCTAGCACCTGCTTTGAGCGTTGAAATTGAAAATATCGTCTACAAAATAACATACCATAGCGCAACGAAAGCAGAAGTCAATAGGGAAATAGAATTGATTAGAAGAGCGTTAGCGAAAACAACCATAATGTGTCAAATGAAAATACAAGTAAGTAAGTAAGAAGATAATATGTATTTTTTTTTCCTTATAGTGTTCTGTTTCAAATAAGCCAGTCTTGTAGTCATAACAGAAGACACGTTGTCATCTTTCCCATACCTCGCCCGAAAATCAGCATCCGCCGGATCGGACCGCCGCATTATGGCGTCATGTCATGTTTAAAAAACACGTGTAATGCGAATTCCGCGAACCCATCGATTGTAATGAGATAAAAATAATGAAGCCACGGGAGATTTAAAAAATAATGTTTTGTGGCTTTCGCTGTGTGTGTTTATCTAAATTATCATTTAAAGTTATCATCACCCTATCACCGAGCAGGGGGTGGTCTAATATTCATAAAAACAAAATGGCGTCCATGGGCGTTTTTTTGCGAGCGTGTGTGTCATCTGAAAATGACCTAAACTCTAATTTGTGCGACATATGTTTGGAATTTGGACCCTTTTCAGTAGACTCGCAACAAAACGCCCATTGACAGTTTTTTATCACTGTCATCAATCCCATCCTGTCACCCGCAAAAACTGCAACTTGTCAGTTGTCAGTGCTGACACAGGGCCGGTATTGTACGAGTCAGGTGTCGACGACCCCGCTGTCGCAAGCTGGAGTTAGCAACGCAACAGGGCCGGACCTAGGGGATGGGGGTCAAGGACGTTCAAATGGAAGAAAGTAGATATTCCTATTAATTCTCCTACGGGATTAGATTGGGAGGTCAGTGTCCGCGCCAGGGGCAGGAGCGCGCTACAAGTATTCCACATGCTTATGTTTTGTTTATGGACGAGGTACGCCATAGGTATATAATGTTAAAATATAACTTTTCGTAAAAGTAGCATTATTGCACATAGTACTTTATGAAAAGTGTAGAAATTATATAAATAAATAATATTTTCAGCTAGTTACAGGTAAGTGTGTTTAATCATATATATAAAATGAAACTAATAAAAATCATAGGTCCGTAGCCTAAATGAAAAAAAAAAAAAATAGCCTCCAATAAACCTTGCCCCAAGTCTGCTATTTTCTTGTCATTGTATTCGTAACATCATCGAAACTCAACTGTCATACCATTGCAATTGTGATTTTCTATACTTCAAACTGTTAGCAGACTACGAAATGACCGAAATCATCCAACTGAGATCCAATCGACATTCAACTGAAACGATTTTCATTTAGCAGACTTAGGGCCCTGAGTACACGCCTGTTTGCCACAATTACTAAGGTACTGCGTTTTTGCTGCACCGCGTAATTTAATATCTAAACTGCTAAATCGAACCAGCTTAGCAAGAGCTCTGCCAGTATTTTAGGTTTTTCATAACAAAGGATATTATGATGGTGATTGATTATAGCTAGTAAAGATTTGAATAGAATAAAAATCTCTAGACTTTCATATCGCTATCGATCTCCTACCCCAAAAAAAGCATACAGGGTAATTTTTTTGTCAGTACATAAACTTTGCAGGGTGTTTCGACCCATCATTCTGAACAACTTTTACTATGGGGCCACCTGTAATACGCAAAAAAAATGGGTTCTCCTTACATTAATTGTGCCGAGTACTTATTAGGTATGAATTTTTCTATGGAACACCCATAATATTTTTGCGATTTCGCAGGTGGCCCCGCAGTAAAAGTTGTTCAGAATCATAAGTAGAAACATCCTATAAAGTTTGTGTACTAACTAAAAAATAACCCTGTATTTCATATTAAACCATTTTATTTCTTAGATCATTTTTCCCCTGTAACCCTCCGGCCGTTTTGGCAACCAAGTTTCGCAACCAGTTGTTGAAAAAGAATTAACATTCTTGTTACGCAACTAGTTGCCTAAAAAGAAATTATATTCCTGTTTCACAACTGGCGTTCATATTACTTGGTGAAAAACGGCCGGAGGGGTATACTGATGATTAAGAGGTCTACTATTATTTGCCGTGAGGTTTATTTTTTGTTGGTTGCAGCGATTCCTTAACACAAATTACAAAATACTTGTCACCGTTTTACAAAATGTTGTTAAGTAAGCGAAATAACAAGAAAAATGTTGTTTGTACAAAAAAATCTTTAAGACAGCATACACAATGCAAAAATGAAGAGAGTTGTTGTATCCAATAAATGGAAAATGACGTGTGTATAAAAAAGGAAGAATTGCCGCGTGATGCCGGCTTCGAATAGCATCCATCACCCCATTCCTTCCCGCGGGTGTTGTAAAATGCAACTAAGGGACTCTAGGGTTTTATGTGTATTACAATTTTACGCGACAGCCTGACAACTTGTCACAAAAATGATGCACGAATAATCTAAAAGCGCCCTTAATATTTGTCAGACGTGGCGTTAACGCTCTGCCTACCCCGAAAGGGATAAAGGCGTGATATGTGTATGTGTCTGACGTGTTATAAGAAATCACTATTTCTATCCAATATAGAGTCTAGACTCTAGATAGTAGATTCTAGACGGTGCTTATGCTGTCCCTTGCTTCTTATAGAAAGTAAAAGAGAATGTAAATACATTACTTTAGGCATGCATCTCAATGAAAGCATTCCACTCCGCCGGCGCAGGCGCAGACATAGCGGCGAGAATACGACACACAAACCTACTTTGAAGCTTAAGTTATGTGTGCCCGAAACTAGAGGTTAAATTACCTCAGTTGTATTTGACTTTCATTCTAAGTTCAAGGTTTATTAACGATTTTTTTTAAAAAAAGGAGGTTCTCTTCTCAGTTTGACCCTTATGTACGAAAGTATGTATACAGGGTTTAAAAATATTCGCTGCAAATATTTTAAGAGGTCAACCAGCTAAAACTGAACAACTGTCCCCGAGAAACATAGGTCGTAATCATCATCTGTCTGCCCTTATCCCAATTCATTTTCATTCATTTAATACGAAAAAAAATTTTTTGACCTCCCACACAAAATTACCAGCCGACCAAGTCAATTTGTATGGGAAGTCCATTTTTTTTTATCTCGCGTTCGTATGAACCGATTTTCAGAACAGTCTTAAGAGAAGGTTTTAGGCAGGTATATTATCCGACCAAAAAACTAGGTTCAAACTTTTATACGTCCGTCGTAAAACGTGAAGTCGGCTCTCTTTTAAAAAAAGGTTATTGATTCATCAATTTTAATAACCTTTCTAAACAAAAAACTAAACTTCAAATAAGTTAGACAGCGAAAGTAGAAAAATGTTTTGCGTAAAGAGTTAAAAGTAAACAAACATTTATAAAATTTTAAGAATACAGAAAGTTAAAAATAGAACCTGTACTACAAGGAAAATAACTTTACTGTTGTGTACCAAACCAATTTGTTAATTTACGTAAGTCCTGTTTGTATACAATCTTCGTTTTTTATTAGCGATTAAGTAGCGTTACTTGTGCAAGAGCCTTCTTCAAACGAATAATCGACCATATTCATTATTTAGGTCTCACTCTCTTTTCGTGTAGGAAACTGAGTCGTCCAGCGACCCGATGAAACGTAGTGTCAGAATTTTTCAATCGCCTTCTACAAGTAGCAGGCTTCCGACGTGGTTGTGTAACGACCGCCGTCTAAGTGATCAATTATCATATACAACCGGGACCTACGGCTTAACGTGCCATCCGAAACACGGAACCATTTTTCTTACAGACAATCGGGTAGTTCAGCCCGCAATGTACTAACCAGACTGCGAACAAATTCACAAAATGATAAATATTAGCTTGTGAGTGACCCACCTAGAAGCGAACCCGGAACCTTCTGCGTTAAAGGCAGTCGCACTATCACTGCGCGACATCGGTCATTATTTAGCTACAGTTTACCCCAGATAAAAAAGTACGAAACTTTACGGCGAACGAAATGCAATCGTAGCAACTTTCAACATTCACTTTAAATAAAATAAAATTTCGGAGAAATTGACGAGCTCATTGCCCCGACAATCGACTGCTAATGGTGGCCGTGGTCGAAACCGGCCGGTTACCCGATTCGTTTTATTTGTGCCTGGGCCGCAACAGGTACCCGCACCCGACACGCGGCGCCCTGAAGCAACAAGTGTACAAATTCTACGACACGCAATCTGAGTACAAACGCGAGTTCCGTATAAAAAAAACTGTTTCCCGAATTCGCACAGATGCGCTGACTGTACAATACATGGTGTAAAAAAACTAACTGCAAATACTTTAAGGGGTAAACCAGTCTATGAAACTGAAAAACTTTCCCCAAGAAACATAGGTCTATATATGAAAGAAATTTTTGGACCTCCCATACGAAATTATCGACCGACCGATGAATTTGTATGGGAGGTCCTAAATTGTTTTTCATATTTCGGCCTATGTTCCTTGGAGAAAATTCTTCAGTTTCATGGGCTGATTCACCCCTTAAAATATTTGCAGCTAATTGTTTACACCCTATTTTGTTAAAATACATATAGGTAGCATACATACCTACTTACTTAAGTGTATAAAACTCGAAATATTGCAAGAAGTGAATCAGTCAGTACCATGAAACTGAAACCACTTTCCGTATGGGACGTGCGTGTTGAAATATGAATATAAACATATAAACTGTTGTTCAGTTTTTTTATTTGTCGTTTTAGATTTATCATCCTTGTACTAAGAACATAGACAAAACTAGTCTCACGCAAGAACTTTAGCGCTATGTCACCTTAGGTAACCTAAACTTGTATTCAATACTCATCCGTATGGTTATTTTTAGATGTGAACATCTTACAACGGAACCCCGATGCGTGGAGCGGGCTGTATGTAACGGGACTGAGGAATGCAACTCGGACAGGTGGCCGTTCTATCACACCTCGCCCCAATCACTACGGCTCAATGGATTTGCGCAACGGAACTCTAAATGTTAAACTTTTTCTTTTTTGTTTTTTTTTTGTGCAAGATGTATGTGCCAGTTGCATTAGCTCGGAGATTTGGAATCATATTAGCTATGTTTTCTATTTGTAATGACATATTTGATTTGTGTAAGCAAGTTTGTACGGGTGGGTGGGATGCCTTTTTGGTAAAGTAAAACAATAGCAGCGCTGAATATGACAGAAATGTGTTATTATCAATTACCTACATTTAAAATTCGGCACAAAAGCCGAACATTTCAATTTTTTTGTAGTAGCTATGATGAGATTGATGAATGATATAATTCGCGGACTATGATTATAATTTTAATAATCTCGGTCGAAATGTACGGCCATTAGAGGCGCTGTCATCGCACATTCGCACAACAGATGAAACTCGCATATTTTCCATCCTTGACACTATCTAAATTGATACTTAGCCAGAAAGAGTAAAAATTAAATACAATGGAATTAAAAAAAAATTAGGAATAATTGTTGCCACGTTCAGCGTTATCTGTCAGGTTTGACAGATCGCGAAGAAAGTGGCGCCCTCATTTTTTATCGACTCTTTATGGTCAAGCTATACTTAGGAATAGTACGTACAATCTCACGTACAATAATGCACGTATTTTACGTTCTTATCTACTTCTTCGGTTTTTCTTATCTAGGCAGGTTTTTAAGTCACGGTGGCGTTATCGGCAGTAATTCATAGAATTGCGGCGCCTGATTGGAAGCGAGCGCTTATATTTATTATCGTCGTAAATAATGGACTTATCAACATACAGCCAGCCTTCGCATACTAGTCCAATCAAATGAAAATATTTTTCAGTGAAGACAGACGACGTAGTGGTAGTGCGATTGCCTTTGACGCAGAAGGCTCAGGGTTCGATTCTCAGTGGGGCACTCACAAAGTTGATATTTATCGCTTTGTAATTTGTTCTCAGTCTGGTAAGGACATTGCGCGCTGAACCACCCGATTGTCCGTAAGAAAGATGGTTCCGTGTGTCCCGATTGCTTTCTATGATTACTTAGATGGCTTATGGAAGGCGGTTGAAAAATTTGAACACTAGGGTTCACTGTTTCGTTGGACGACTCGGTGTCCCACACGAAAAAGATGCGATAAAAAGAAAGATTTGGGAAAAGTTACCAACGCGGCGCCGGCAAGTTCGCAGACGATTGGCGCAGAAGAGAGATCATAAGGGTCGTTGGACGACTCAGTGTCCCACACGAAGAGAGAGAGAGAGAGTTGATCTGCTTAGCTTTTACTATAAAACTTACCTATATACTGTATACTCATATTAAATAAAACATTACTACGATTAGATAGGTATAAGAACCTGTGGTCATCATACATTTTAGCATAGACACTTGTCAAGTTGACATTTTCATGGAAATGCCACGTTGACATCCTGTTATGCAAATTGACATCAAATAGGTACGGCAAATACCTACATTTGAATATCTATCTTTACTACAGAGACAGATTAATATAGGTATCGTGTTAATTCGATTTAATTATTCATTTTGTTATGTTGTCAACTTTAAGACAAATTAAAGGAGTAGGATAGTTTTTACGATAGGAATGTCACCTATTTGATGATGTCGCGCCGGTAGTAGAAGCTAAAAATCTGCCGCAACTTTTAATCGTTTTGTCCGTATGGACATCAATTCTTGCCAAATATTCGGTTCGGCAAACTTTTTACTGAATATTCGGCTGAACAACCCTACTGCCATAATGCCATAATGTTCGGCCCATCACTACTTCGCATATATCCAATAGGAAGTTTTCTTTTATTAACATTTTATTATTATTCTAGTCGCTGGATAGATGGCGCTTGTTATGTTACCGCATAAGGCGGAACGTTATATTTAATTTTCCTTTTTTTTGAAACTTGGATACGGAGTATCGGACTCATTTGGAACGAAAGTGTCAGTGCATGCCAGAACATCAGTCAGAATCTACATTGGAATCTAGTAACATAGTTCAACGAGATCTATCGAGTTCTTGGAAAACAAGTTTTTTTTTTTCATTCTCAAAAAAAAAACCTCCATTTTTCGCCACGGGCCTCCTTACGTAGCGGTGAAACTAGGAACCGACCAAACTTATAACTTTATAAGTGTAACGGTATTTCGGCACATCGGCATTCCGAAAAAACCTAATCGGTCATTTGCCAATACATTAGGTTCAATGACTCTTACTCTACGTAGAGTTTTACTATTAAATCAAATTGTCGTTACATCTTTTTTTGGTCTTATTTGCAGTCTATTAGCAAGCAGGTTGAAATTTAGACCTGTGTTACGTAGGTGATAGAGCACTTTTTTGTGTGGCAACTCGCTTACGTCTGCGACCCGGATTCGCTTCATTTCTTCAGGAAAGAGTTCTCTTCGGATCGGTTCACACGAAAAATAACTGTCTAAAGTGCTTTAAATATAGCTTGATACCTGTGACGTCTGTCCGTTTCAGGCAAATGCTATGACATAAAGGTCCATTTTCCTTTGTTTCTGTTTTAGTAAGTATCTGTCAAACGTTTTATGGTAACAACGTTTATGGAGTAAACCAGCATTTATTTTGTGGAGTAAAGTTCTGATAATATATCTTGTATGATTAAACTGCAAAGAAACTTATTTTTCAAAATATCTGTTGTAAAGAACGGTGTACAGAAAACATTGCAATCAGACTATAACTATATATAACTGAACAACTTTCTCTATGGAGCCTATGCTGAGAAACGAAAAAACTACTGATCATGAACTTCGCACTTTTGAGTAAAATATCGTCCCCACCAATAAAGAAACATACATATTATAATTATGTACCTATGCAATATTTTTTTTAATCTTCCATAAAATGTAAGTGTATATTCCGTAAAAAATTAAATCACTGCAATTTTTACGATAAAAATTCAAGTAATCATTTAACTTATAGCAAGGGATCAAACTGTACTGGTTAAACTTAATTACTGTATGGAAAACCAGTTCCAATTGATCTCTGAAATGGCAACCCTCGCAGCCAGTAGTTCACCATAAGGCATAAATAAATGATATGATATGATTACCAGGGTCAAAGTAATTCAAAAGTGAACTTCAGAAAAGGTTAATCCTTTTTGTTAAAAGCTATTATGACTTTAAATGGGTTTTAAAGTTCGTACAAGCAATCTTGACACTCTTGTAATGAGATCTTGAAATATTGATACCTACATACTTAAAGTTTATCAATGTACCTAGATGTTTAAAAATTTAACTGGAGTTCGCTACTTTACTGTGTCATTAATAAAATACAAAAATTGTAAGTAACGTTTAAATCCACTGTCCATATGGACTTAATTCATAATATTCAAAATCGTAAATAATAAACAGAAATATAGTACAAAAGTAATTGTTTTGACGCCATCCAAAAAGGCACAACAATATGACGTCATACATTCAGTATTTTCATACAAAATACCATTTGAGATCGTTATTAGACCTATCAGGCATGTACAATCATGTGTGTAGCCTATTTTTAACCACCACATAAATTTTATAAAGGAGGTCCAAAAATTTTTTCCACGTCATGTTGACCAGTGTTCCTTGGGGAAAGTTGTTCAGTTTCACGGACTGGTTCACCCCTTAAAATGTTCGCAGTTAATTTTTTTTACATCCTGCATTTTTATAGAAACTTTGACACAGGAAGGGTATAACTAGAAATGTTTTGCCGAATTATCCAGCGCAGTGTTGCCAATACGGGATGACAGATATTACGCAGTTTCACCGCGTTTTTCAACACACCGATTGGCGCTTATTGTTCAGCTTAGGGCGCGTACACGAAATTGAGCGGGCGGCGGCTGCGTGAGCGCCTCTAAAAACAAATGAGGCGCCAGTGAAAGTCTTAGTTCTTTCTCACAGCATTGGATAAAAGTCTCGACAATCGGTTTAAAAAAAATAAACATCTTATTCTTGTTTGACAGCCGGCATCTGCCACAACAATAAAATTTTAATATTTTTCATCATATAATGCCAGGAGAAACAAAAATGGCGGGTTTATGAAATTTTTTATTTTTTTAAGTTAGCACTGAAAATTTTGTTACTTGTATTAAAAACATCAGAAGCCCCGCCCGCACGTCTACAGAGGTACATATAAACCGCCATTATTTCTAATGAGCGCCCCGGCGCCTCGCCGCTGCCGCAGCCGCCCCGCTGTACTTCGTGTACAGGCCCTTAGAGTAACCCGACGCAATTTCTATACAAATCGGCAATAGGGTAAGCAGAAAGTGCCCGAACTGAAGCACAACGGTTGATTGATGAAATTTGGATAAAGAAAGATGTCTGCCTCTATATTTTAGCTATAGACTGTTATATATGGTGTAAAAATATTATATCTTATGGCGGTTAACGCTCTGCCTACCCTGCAAGGGATAAAGGCGTGATATATGTATGTTGATGTATGTATAAATATTAGCCTATACCTAAGATTTACGTGCTTTTGCCATTGGGTGCACTGTATGTCTAGGTAAAGGATAATCTACTTCAGTAGCACCCGTACAGATAAAGAAACGATCTGTAAATGGTGGCCGTTTGTCATGCTTTCTCTCTTCCACTGAGGCTCTTGCATATACCAGGCGTTCATGCTTTCTCCCTCACACTTAGGTAACCGCCGCCATTTACAGATCGTTTCTTTATCTGTACGGGTTCTAGGTACTTACCTTTTATTTTAAGTATACTGTAGATGTTGACTTACCATCTTTTTTTCTTGTGGGTCGTCCAACAACCCATCTTACTGATGTTAGTTAATATGCTTTTAAATATTCTGGAACTTACCTGGAATCAAAAAGAAAACAAAGTCAGACAAATGAAGTAACTTAACTGATTGATACAAATTAAAATTTTCATCATGTTTGGTTCTATTGTTGTCTTAAGTTATTTCAATGTCACGGATACCTCAAAGATTAATTAAAACTGACGCCAGCGAAGAATCTTAAGTTTTTCCTCCTACTAATTTTAAAAATGGAGCAGGGAAAGAGATTTTCTCCCTGTAGAAGTAGTGGCCCAACCTGACTTAATTCGATTAAAATACGTTGAATACTTATGTAGGTACTATATAGGGTGTAAGGGGCGGTGTAACCAAAACTTTGCAGGCGTGCTCTGACCATGAAACTGAACAACTTTTTCTATGGGAGCTATGTTGTAAGCGTGAAATTTTTTTGGAACTTTCATTTAAAATTCCCGATCCGTTCAGTGACTTTGTAAGGCAACTCGAAAAATTTTTAGTTTCCCAGCATAGCCGCCATATAAGAAGTTGTTCAGTTTCATGGTCTGATTACGCCTGCAAAGTTTTCGTTACACCGTCTCTTACACCCTGTATAAAGTTCCTGTTGGGTTTAAAAAAATCATTAAATACTTCACCTACATAGTTCGTAGGCTCTCCGTATCTAAATATCCAGCTAGACTAATATGCCTTAGAGGAAACTGTTCTTACATACATACATATATCACGCCCTTATGCCATGCAGGGTAGGCAGAGCATTAACGGCCGTAAGAATACGGTCGCTATCGCCACGTCTGTCATTTTTGAGGATTGTTTTCCAAGGTAGTTTCAGAAAACATGTGTATCACTATAGTGACAGGTTGTCAGCCTGTCGCCTAAAAATTGTAATACACCAATTCTCCCGAGTCCCTTAGTCGTCTCTTACGACACCCGCGGGAAGGATGTGGGGTGATGTTTTTCTAAGCCGGCATGACACAGCAAACTGTTCTTTGTAATGTAATAAATAGCATTTGTAATGTCTTCTGAAAGTGCTTCTGCACTGAGTCCGCTTTCTTAGCTCCCATTGAACAATGACTAATATTTTAAATAGATAACTAGTGCCCCATGTTATGAAAGCCAGTGGCGTAACTAGTAGGCAAGGCGGGGCAGTGCCCCGGGGCCCTAGGCTCGGCGGGGGCCCCGGCCAAAAAAATCAATGTATGATTGAAAAAGTACCACATATGGATAGTTAATATACAGAAAATTTAATCCATGAGTTTCGCGGGAGAGTTAGAAAAAATCCTCTCGGTTAGTAATTTTGTAAAGAGCCGTCTAAGTTGGTGACAGCGATTTTCAGCGTATTTCGTACCTTTTTATTTACCACCTAACGTTACATGTTCTTTGGTTAGCTTGGCCAACCCCGAGACAGTGCTTTAGGGGCTAGTTTTAAGTTTTTAGTCCACCTGAGCCGCATTTACACTAGGTTCATAAAATTGTTATTGTTAAAATTGTTAATTTTTGACCATCAAAAAGCTAAATGTAAAATTTACTACTTTGAATAAATAATTTGAGTTTGAGTTTGACTTTGATTTTCTAACATATCGGGGAATACGAAATGCGGGCCCAGGATTCTTTCTTGCCCCAGGGTCCTTGGTCACCTAGTTACGCCACTGCTTGTGGCTTGCAGTTTCATTGGGAATAGCCTGTCTAATAGTTAATAGTTCTATACTATGGCTAGTCTTGGCCGTGAGAGCGGTTTCGGACGGCGGTTCCCTACATGACATGACTTAACTGGTTTCAACTAACGGTTAATACACTAAAAAAACATTAAAACCATTACATTCTTCTAACGTTGCTGTCCTACATAAAGTATCGCAGTTCAAATAAGACAAACTTGGCAACTGACAAAATCATGTTAACGCTATGACTTAAGGTCTAATTTTCTTTGTTGACATGTGTTTTAGTAAGGGTTTGACAGCTGACAAAATTGGCTTATTGGAACGGCGAATCAGTTTTCTTCTTCTTCTTTTCGAGTTGGACACCGAGTCATCTAACGACCCGATACTTATCAATCTATTGATTATGAAATAGTTTTAACAGTGTATAAGTAAATCAACAGGAAATGAATAAATACAATAACACATGTTAATATTCTTACTATCTTTTTATTCTTTTATCAGAACTTATTTGATTAGGAGCAGAAGTATCGTGTTTTATAGATATGTATACATATATATGTCTAATGATACACGATGATTTAGCAAAAAAATAATGCTTTTAATCACACAAAGTCACGATTTATTATTTATTGTATGTACTTAGTACGAAACTGAAACTTTCGCGTATTTAAGAGTAGCCACATACCTACATACATACATACAGGATGTAAAAAAAATAGCTGCAAATATTTTAAGCGGTGAATCAACCCATGAAACTGAACAACATTCCCCAAGAAACATAGGCCGAACTATTAAAAAAAATTTGAACTTCCCGTACAGTTGACTCGCTCGGCTGCTACATTTTGTATGAGGTCCAAAATTTTTTTTGTATTCGACCTATGTTTCGTGGGGAATGTTGTTCAATTTCATGGGCTGATTCACCGCTTAAAATATTTGCAGCTAATATTTTTACACATTCCGCTCGCGCAAGCGGCGCGCCACGCTTAGGACCGACGACCAGTAGCGAGGCTCTGCAGACTTAAGTCAGCGCCAGACCTTGAGTATTGGTTTTCAATACTAGGGGTGAGGATGTTGCAGACTCTTTTCTGCGGCTTCTTTCTACTGGCCGGTTGGTGGACCTTGACAGACGACGAGACAGACATTGACTTGACGGACTTTAGAGAAGACAATCAAATTGACCAAATTGACCTAATTTTAGTGATTTTAATAAATATTTTTTTAGCGAAAAAGATATCGTTTTCGTTGAAACACTAACTATATCTATACCTATACTTCTTTTCCATTATATGCAAAAGACAAAATAGTCTATGTAATGTAAATGCAATACTTTAGACACGCTTATATAGTCACTCTGTTTGGACTTTAGCGTGAAACAAACGCAAATGAGACAAAAACACATTCGCAAGTATTATTTCATATAATATTCGTAGGTGTTCATCGGTTAAACTAGACACTCAAGTTTCATAATTTACAGGATTTCAGTAACACGTTGATCCAAATAATACACGCGTGAATGGAAACGTTGGAAGGGGAAGACCTAGACGAACGTACCTAGATCAAATCGGGGACGTTCTATAGAAAGGTCAGGTCAAAAGTACCCTAAACCGACGAGCATGTATGAAAAAGCTGATGAATGTTGAGGAACAGAGGTTTGTCAGAATCGTAGCAAGTGGAAGGATGTAGTCTCTGTCTACCCTTCCGGGAAAGAGGCGTGATTATGTGTGTAAATAATAAATAATACATTATAAAAAAATATACCTACCTATTTGGTTTTTTATACGTACGAGTTTATTTCAAATGTAACTGATAGTGGTATCACGCAAAAAAAATAAAAGGGTTGATGTCAGCTTGTTTGGCACTGCTTTTCTATAAATGAAGTACTTACAGGGTTAATTTTTCAGTACACAAACTTTGTAGGGTGTTTGTACTGATAATTCTGCGATTCTTCATTTTTTTGGTGCCGTGTGATGCCGGCTTAGAATAGCATCACCCCACATCCTTCCCGCGGGTGTCGTAAGAGGCGACTAAGGGACTCGAGGGTATTGGTGTATTACAATTTTTAGGCGACAGGCTGAC
The DNA here is from genome assembly GCA_029255805.1 of Keiferia lycopersicella. NCBI lineage: Eukaryota > Metazoa > Arthropoda > Insecta > Lepidoptera > Gelechiidae > Keiferia > Keiferia lycopersicella. The sequence goes on from JARACZ010000018.1 coordinate 4,199,697, forward strand.
AACCTGTCACTATAGTGATACACATGTTTTCTGAAACAACCTTTGAAAACAATACTCGACAATGTCGGACGAGGCGATAGCGACCGTATTCTTACGGCCGTTTACGCTCTGCCTACTCCGCAAGGGATAAAGGCGTGATATATGTATATGTATATATATATATATATATATATGTCTTAATTTTTTGGGGATATAGCAAAAGTTGTTTAGAATCCTGAGTAGAAACACCTTACAATACAAAGTTTGTGTGCCGACTAAAATATATAACTTAGTACACTCTTGTCAACTGGGAAAATTATTGTAGGGCAGTCAGTTTCTTAAAGAAGGCATTTCGTCAAGTTCCGTCTCCACTTCATAGATATGATAATGAAGTACCTACGGGGAATTTTATAAGCACCCCACAGTATTTACCAGTGAAGACATGCAAATACCGCTGTTTCTTGGAAATCGGTCGCTTTAAAAATTTCCAGAATACCAGTTAACCGCACTCCTTGTGTCTTCTTAATAGAGTTTCTTTTTGCACAACCTGGTTTAATAAGTCTACCACGCGTCATCTTATACTGTATATGCCCTTGTATTTTTTAGGGTTCCGTACCCTAAGGTAAAAACAAAAACCCTGTTGAACAACTGATTAAAGTATGGTCGTTCGAATAGGCCATATTTGAGAGCTGTCAAATCCATACTAAAGGACATGTCAACAAAGAAAAATTTACCATATGTATTAGAATTAACATGATTTTGACAGCTGCCAAATATGGCCCATTCGAACGGCCATACTTTCAACATCTTTTTGGAAATATCTTGAAAGGGAGAGATATACGTCAAATAACTGTCTATGTCCTTGTAAGAAGGTTTAAGGTTCTATACCCATATCAACCATATTACCAAGACTTCGCTGTCTGACAGTCTGTCTATCATCAGGCTGTATCTTATAAACCGTGACAGAGTTGTGATTTGCAGAGATACCGTATTTCTGCGAACGCTATAACAAGAAATATTGAAATATAGAACAAATTCAATTTGTCAAATAAGTGTGTAAAAAATAAGTATGTCAAATAAGTGCGCTCTCGTACAACAAACCAAACTGTTTCCTGCGTACACTGCACGCAGGACTATCTAATGTCAGCGACTGCCAGCGCTGTCAACGTGGCTAAGTTTTGGGCTGCGACCATAGTCTGTATCTGCCATCCACGCGCTAAGGAAAAGAAGAAGAAGACCCAAACTTTTATGCCGTTTCTACACAGATGCTTTTATGAAGCGTACCGCGACATAGATTTTCTCTGCACCTTTGTTGCCAAATTCTTCACTTGTTTTAATAAAAACCCATACGATTTGACACATCTGAAGTCTACTAGCGCGCGAGATAAGTGTGTAAATGCATGTTAGCTCGATAATGGAACGGAACCCTTCGTGCGCAAGTCCAACTCAAACTTGGTCGATTTTTGCATAGTTGGAGATGCAAATTAAGACACGTGCCATTAGTTTAGTGCGTGTATGTTTAATCATACCTGTTTTTTAATAAAATGAGAAGAGATCCATTGCTTTAATAAGTCATTCTCTGAAGATTCGCTGACGAGAGATTGATGATGCTTAGGTAGAAAGTCTTGATTTGAATATTGGTATTCTGATGTTTCCGTTTTACTTTGCCTACATACCAACTTGCCTAAAGAGAACATATTGCCTAAACAACATCACAACCTGTTATCAGCATAGTTAATTACAGATCTAAAAAACTAGAGGTTCTGGAACAGGAGCTCATTTTCTGAAATATTGGTTTTCAGTTCCGTGCTCGAAAGTCTAAAACGATTGGTATAACCACACGTTTTTAAATTTCTTTTACTTGATGTTTTTACAGTCAGAAGTATGAATAGAGAACTATTCTTCTGATGACGATGCCAATATCCGTCAAGCAAAAAAAGTAGCAGATGTAACGAAACAACGTTTTAGAAATTGAGCTCCTAATTCTATGTTATAGGTACGGAATACAAAAAAATCTGAAAGTAAGTAACAACTATTGAAATCCCTAATCCTATATAGATTCCAAAGTGCATAAAGATATATTCAAAAGTTTGTAAGCTGAAAAACCATTCCTTATTTTAAGACAATAAACGTGACTGCTGCATTGAAATAAGGTTACCGGAACACGCGGCGTCGCCCGTCGCCCTTAATACGTCCAGACACGTTCTATATTGTGTCATTCCGTCCACAGGCGTTTATACAGGGTGCTACTAACACTACAACAGACACAGTCCACTGTTGGACATGGGCCTTCCCATATTCGGGGTATTTGCCATAGTTACCACGCTTGGCAGGCGGATTGACGAGCGGAATACAAGGTGTTGTACATATTCACAGGGAACGCTGCTGTCCATTCCCTGGATTCATTCCTTAGTCGCCTAAAGTCGCCTTTTACGAAGCCCACGGGAAGAAAAGTGGTGATGCTATTCTAAACCGGCATAACGCGGCTGAGATACGCGAGAGTGTAATTTAAGGGATGAACTAGCCCATGGAACTAGACATAACTTTTCCCGAAGACCATCGTCGTCTACAGTCGGTTTTTTTTTTTCATATAAGCCTGTCGAGAGTATGAGAAGACCGAAAGAGAAGACCAACATTTTTCCTTGAAAATGAACAACTTACAACTTAAGCTAAATGCGTAATGTGTTGAAACTCCTTTATCGTTTTCGGGGTATCCTAACGCCACGTCTGACAATAGTGACAGGGCGTCAGCCTATCGCCTAAAATTGTTATACACATGAAACCCTCTAGTCCTAAGTCGTTTCTTACAACACCCGCGGTTAAGCTGATGCTATTCTAAGCCTGCATTATGTTCCATACTCCCTTTGAAATATTCTAAGCGTTTTTTTTTACACATCCCCTGTATAGTGCAATGCATCGCAACAGCTTAATTTATGTGAAACTGTTACATACGGGTGGTTGGATCACGATAGATGGCGCAATTTACAGAGTACCTACAGCTTGAACTAGATCAAGAACAATACACGTATAACCTAGGTAAGACCTAGGTAATTAGTGGTTAGTGTTGTTTCTTTTAATAGGTCACTGAGACGCCCCATAGAGAGATTATTGAGGTCAATGGATTCCTTCTTGTTTTGTTGACGTTCCGACGGTAGATGTAAGATTTTCTATAAGTAGGAACGCATGCAACGCTAGTATTTATGCTAAAAAGATAATTTCATTCCTATTAGTTAGTCTGTAAAAGATTTTACTTTTACTTGCTAACTGCAGTGAGTGGGGTACATGACTTTGAATAACAGAGGGACGCAACTAACGATCTGAGGAGTAGATATATAAGGTGTAAAAACTTCAAATTTTTTAAGGGGTGAATCAGATCATGAAACTGAACAACTTTCCCCAAAAACCATAGGTCGAAAAATGAGAAAAATTCCCTTACGTTGACTTGGTTGGTCGGTAATTTTGTATGAGAGGTCCAAAATTTTTATTCCTATTTGGACCTGTTTCTTAGAAAAAGTTGTTGAGTTTCATTGGCTGAGTCTCCTCTTAAAATATTTGCAGCTAATATTTTTACACTCTATATATTTCAATTTCCGTAAAATATGTGTTATACCTTTGTTAAGCTCCTCTAAGCGATCTACTAAGAATTCGTTTAATCAAAGGTTTCACCAAGTTCAAATGTCATTGCGTGGTAGTCAGCTCCCGACGCCCGTGGACGTAAAATCCCGAAGTAAAATCCACAATAGTGCACGACCTCTGACGTTTCCACGTGTCCCGTTTGTGATTCCCGGAGCGGGGTCCGCTTTGTTTACTACCTCTGCTTTTTGACGCCGCCTGTGGGCGTTTTTGTGGATAACCACATGGATAGGGAAAAGGACAATTTTTAACACGCTTTTATTAGGTCGACCTGTATGTATGTAACTATGTAATAATATTTAAGAAGACAAATTTAACCATCTTCTAAGGATCGTATCGTCATGAAAATTGGCAGTTGTATGTGATTTTGATGACAATACTATAATATAGTACTGTCGAGCTGATCTGATGATGGAGCCAGAAGATATGAACTGGAACTTCATGATGGATGATCGTATCATAGCCGTGTTTGGACTTGTTAGGAAGGTCTTGTAATGAAGCGTGTTTTTTTTAAACTATACATTTATTTTTATTTACTGTGGCATAAGCTTTAAAAACTGCTGGGTTCTGAATCAAACTCAATCTACAGCAGTTTATTACTTTCCTACACACCTACACGTAATAAAAAAAGGTAGCACAAACGATCCAGTCAGATAGGTATTCATTCCATGGTCCAATTATCTTATTTAATATAATTTTCTCTGCCAACTAAAGTAATAATAAACTTTTTCATTGGGAATGATTAATAAAACATTTAATTGAACCCATTCAGTAATTGTTTTATGTTCCTAGGTGAATAAAATATGACTTCTCGTCATTTAAATAAGAATAAATTATCTTATAGTAGTGCACGTGGAGTTATGCCTATGATAATTATACTTGATGTAGGTATACCTTAATACATTTCCCTATAAAGCGATCCTTCTGCAAAGACCTTCAAATGTCAAAGGACGAGATTTATATTGCCTAGAGACGTGGGAAGTCCAGTCTAGTTCCTAGACACGTAATAGAAAAATGTGTACGTTAATACATTACATACAGAAGGCCCAATCACGCCGTTTTAGAAACTAACTGCCTAACGCGATTCTTACCATGAGCCGTCCGCATCATGCAGAGTACAGCGTGAACGCGTGTTCGAACATTGCTTGTTAGTATCTCTGTTTGTATAGAAAACACGCACAGGCTAACATACAGAAAATGCACACGCGCGTGCACGCGTATCCCGCGCATACAAACGGAGAAATATGCATTCCCGCGCGTAGCTGCGGGCCGAGATGCAAGGTATGGCACACCGAGTCTTTTGACCGAGGCTTTGACGGAAATGGGAGTTGTGTGACCACGCTTGGGAGTGCTTAAAAGACCCGCACGATGATGCAGCTTCAATTATCCATATGTTGAACAGTCGCGTAATTTTCCTTCCAGATCCCGTACACGTAATTACGTAGTACCCATGTAACCATCTGTAGCGCCTTAGGTACATAATCTTTGGCCTAGACACGTAGTAGGAATAGGTATACGTCTGTCGTAAGTGTGCATAGGCCATTATCTCATCAAGACTGTATGAAAGGACACAGGAATTTCTTAGTGCGCAAACCGGATGTAGCTTGGATAGATGTGGTCAGACCCTAGAGGAACTCGATTAGAACGTTTTTTAAAACAACTTAAAAAAAAGTAGTTTCTCAGTTTAGAACCGATTTCGAACCGACTTAAAAGAAAGTTTTAGGCATATTAACCGACAAAAAATGGAGGTTTGCACTTTTTACGTTCGTTGAAGTCGATTCTCATTTATAATTTTTTTTATTGTTATAATACCTTATGTACCTAAGGTGAAAATTTGTAAAAGGCTTATTTTTAATTCAGCTTTGGTACTACTGTAAATAAAATTGTACCTACCTACTGTATTATAAGCTTTATATCCACATCTAGTCATATCACAACAAAACAGTTTACAATAATAAAGAGGACCGACTTCAAAGGGCGAACATCAATTTTGTTTTGTCGGTTATATGCCAAAAACCTTCTCCTACTTCTGACAAATACTTTCCTCATAACCTAATTTGAATCGGTTCATCCAAACGCGAGATATTCGCGGACAAACTGAGAACCTCCTTTTTTTTGAAGTCGGTTTAAAACTGATTGAGTAATGAATACGTATATTAAACTTTAACAATCATTGCTGCTCACACACGAATACTATAAAAATTATTGATATAAGTACGTGTATCCATATAAGGGGTATTAAACTTTGTTTTTATACAGTTACTAAAACAACTGTATTTGAAATTGATCCGTTGTATATGACAGACGGAACCTGCTTGCGTTACGTTACGTGCGTCACGTCACGCAAGCAGTGTGCCGTCTCCCATACGGTCTCATATAGGTATTACAACCACTATGTGCACGCATACGAGCTATATACGCAAGCGGTGTACACTATCTTTAAGATGCGGTGCTAATAGGGATTTTATTTATTTATTTATTATTCTAGTCGCTGGATAGATGGCGCTGTGCTTGGTATGTTACCGCAAAGAACGGAACGTAAGTTTAGTTTTGTTTTTTGAAACTTGGACTCGGACTCATTTGGAACGAAAGTGTCAGTGTATGCCAACTGTCAGTAAGTGTTGCAAGGTTTTTTTTAGTCTTTTGGCTTTAGAATCTACACAAAAATCAAGTAACATAGTCGATTCAACGCCTTCTATAGAGTTCTTGAAATACTAGTTACTTTTTAATTCTCAAAAATAAAACCTATTCATTAAGTTATAGCAATCAGTTTACCATTACTTACTTTGATCAAAGTTTTCAACATTTGTTCGAGAAAACTGCGCAACCTACTAACAAAAACAGGTAAAAGAGAAGAAAATCACCAAAGTCGAAGCACAAAGTTAAAAACAAACAACAAAACATAATAGCATTGTATAATTGCGTAGTTTTTCTAAGGCTTTCTTCCAAAAGAAAACGTAAGTACGTGAACCTATTGTCCTCATAGACGAAACTAAGTTTTTTAGGTTTCTACACTCACAAAAGGGACTCAAGTTTGTAAAATAGCTAGCTATAATGGGCGGCTTTGCCCGCGTGCTTATAAGGAATTGAGAAATTGACTGTGTATTGTTTTGTGTGAAATTTGGAACATCAATATAAAGATCTCATCCTCTTTTTAGGGTTAAATTTTGGAAAAGGCACATTATTTAGGTATATTTACTTTTGAAGAAGGAATATGAAAGAGGCTGAAAGCCTCTAAAGATTTCCACCTTGTCCGCTTAGAAGCGGTATGCATCCAGAAATTCCCCGCGGACTTGACCAGATCGTCTGTCCATCCCATAGGGGCCATCCTACGCTATGCCAGCACCACTTCTCGGCACATTTCTCAATAGATCTGATACTAAAGCGGTAGTACCTGCTGCTATTCGTATTCTCGTGAGAATTAGGCCAAAGTCCAGCTGTGGACTGATGTGACTGTTTCATGCAACTGAAGGTTGTCGTAACCAGCCGAAACGTAGACGGCCAAACTCTACCAAATATGTAACAAGTTGAGAAAATCTTCACAATAAGGTAATATTGATTCGCCATCTACGTGTAGATATCGTGTCCATTCGTATACGTCCTAGAACTTGGGACCAAGGACGACAGCTATCAAGCCGGACCTCACTGGCTCTAATTTGCCAAGGGACGGAAACACTATCTATCTACTTATTGCACTAGATCTGTAGGAAGTCTTCTAAGCTTTAAGGGCAGAACACATGCACGCATATGAACTGCATACGCATGCCGGCAGAATAGAACAGCATCACCCTCTCTCTTCCCGAGGAGATCGTAAGAGACGACCGAGGGATTAGCCAGACCCAAAACCAGTCCTGGAGAAGGACAACTCCACATTAGACCTGGAACGGGGTCTCCGTCAGACTCATGTGACAGAGATCTATCGTGCGGTAGACTCCTGCATCTGACCTGGCTCCGCACGAATCGACTCGTCATTCCTGTGGAGTCAGCCAGAGAGGGCGAGAGGGTGGCGCAGGCCCTGGGCAACCCTGCGTTTTCCATAATTGCCTCAGACACTGATTAAATCGTCTGTCACAGACGTATGAGACCAGTGATGACGCATGCCGGTGTGCTTTGTGCTTTATAGGAGGACCCAGGTTTCAAATTACTTACGAACTCGTATGAGAGCGAATGAAGGGCGAAAACTGCGCCTTGTGACGTACCCTGGGGGAGCCCTACGTCTAGAAGTGGTTCGATGTGGTGTGAACTTACGCATGTCACGTAGGTAGGTACGTACTCATTATGAATAGATGCCGTAACCAGTGTCCTAGCGGATATAAGCAATAAGCCGCAACGAGCCGAAGGGACGAGGCAGTCTGTTCCAAGTGGAACAAGTGTTGCCCGGTAAACTGGGATGATTAGATTTTTGAATGCCATTATATTTTATTTATTTTTCATCCCACTCGTGCCGTGTTTCTACTAGGAACATAAAATTGTTATAAAAAAGAGCAAAATGTGTCTGACAATTTTCTCTTTTTTACAATGGCTACTTCATTTTTCAGTAACCGTATTGAATTGCAACTTAGTAGGTATCTGACATTTTAAAAACATTCATTGTGAATTTACTTGGAAATAAACGATTGAATTTTGAATACTTGATAGAGCCGTGCAACTCTCGGGTCTCTCATCCATTCCCCATGTATGTAAATGAGACTTCCGAACAATCCCGGCAACAATCTCCTCAGTGCCCCCTCTTACTGGATCTAAGCTTGACTGTATGAGTTACAATTCTTCTATATTATATTTTTTAGTCAACGCCTATGAGTTCCATTGAAATCAGTAGCGCGAGATATCACAATGGTCACTTCCTACAATATCAAATCAACTACTTACAAGAGAGCCCTAGTGTGACAACACATACCTCGGCTTCTCAGGACAGGAACTGACTGTACTGTTTTCCAGTTAAACCCATAGGGAGTTAATTGAGGTCAGTGAGTTAAACACTGTCTAGAAAACCTAGAATGCCAATTTCAACGAATAACATGGATAAGTCTTATTTGAAGTATCAATAAATCGGACCAAGCTTACCTACGTGATCTGTGGCGAAATTTTTGATTTATTTAAATGAGCTAACAGATTGAGACAGCCAAAATTTTAGTGACAGAAGTATTCGACTACCTAACACGGGACAATCTACCTTTATGAAGTAGGTTCGTGCTAACTGTCAAGTTTCAACCATTCAAATCAAACACAGAAAAATGACATTTGCGTCGCTCACGCGCATGGCATATTGGTGCGCCTTGAGTGGCAAGTTTTTCGTAACATTGGCGCCCCTACTCAGCTCAGATACGATTACCATGTATCTGTTGCTTAAATGTATGTGAACTAAAACGTGACTGAATATGTGACTGAACTCATCGTATCGTATCGTTTGAAATTGTATGGGCAAGTAGGCACAACTTCCTTGAAGTGGCGTATCCACAAATGGAGAAACTAGGGCAGTAGCCCGAGGTCCTCACCATCAAGCGAGGGTCCCTGAACCTATATTAACCCAAGGGTTTTGATACAGGAGGGCTTTAAATAAAAAAACAGAATTTGACAAGGGTTTTGGATGAAAAAATATTCATGGCTAACCTACCCTGGACCTTTAGAACATACTTAGGAGGAAAACTGTGATCACTTTGGAATTACGAAAAGTTTAGAGTAGATTAGGTAGTACTGAGGTAAAATTGTACATCGAACACTATAGGTAGAAGTAGAAACGCTTATGTAGGTCCTTTGTTTAATATACTTGTTTGCGTTTTTGGAGGGCCTTTTTAACTAGCATTTCTATCAGCAGCACCTCGAGTTATCCGTTCAACAAAGGCAAGTATGCTAATAGCTAATCGGATACAGTTAACAATCACCTACACTTCACACTGGAAACAATGGCGAATTTCTTATCAAAATATTTTTTAACATGAGGTCATTTTGGTACGATTCCGAGCAACACGAAACGAATTGGAAGTATAAAGAATGTTCTCGAATTTGATTACTGTGAATGCTTCAATGCCTATGGTACGGCGGCATCCCAAATCTTAGCGAGACTTATGCTTACGTTTGCCAGTGTGGAAGTGCAGCATGGGCCGTCTTCTATCATGGCGACTGACGACCAGTGTTAGGCAAGGTCTGCCCTACATTGCGATCTATCGAGGCGCCTGGAGGGGCCTAAGGCCAGCAGTGTAACTTACACGGCATTTGAAGAGATTTGCGATAGTTATTGTCATGTCAGAATCGCCTTGGACGTCCGCCACCTAGATGGACCGACGACTTGAAGGCGATTGCGAGTAGATACCTGAATGGCGTAAACGGGCACAAGCCTCATGTCATTGCTTACCCTGGGGTAAGCCCGCTAATGGACAGCTACCAGGGTCATGAAGTGAAATCACCTTGAAGTAACATTGAACGTTCGTTCCACGTTATGGTGTTTTTATGGGAGACGTATGGAACTGATCGCACGCCGGTATGATAAAGTTGCACGTGGCCAGCCACTAATGCCGATAGCATTGGTGAATGCTTACGTAAACTCGTAAACCATGCGCGATTGTGATTCGGCAAGGGTTTTGCGTTTTGGTGAATAGTTCGTGAAAGTAGATACCTTAGAGATCGCACGTGGAGATGGAATAACGGAAATCGTATTGTATAAACCAGGTAGTCTGGAGAGGCTCCTCATAACCTGGCCGTGTGAAGGCATAAGAAGCAGAGGACGGGCACTATCTCGTTGGAGAGACATAGTACAAGAAGAACAACCAGAACAGTCTACTCCCACTGCCAATCCGCCTACCAAACGTGGTGAGGAAATCCCCTAATTGAGGAAGCGCTGTGTCCACCCAATTGTCCGTAAGTGAGATGGTTCCGTGTTTTGGATGGCACGTTAAGCCATAGGTCCCGGTTGCAGTCTATGATTACTTAGACGGCGGTCGTTACGCAACCATGTCAGAAGCCTGCTACATATAGAAGGCGGTTGAAAATTCTGACACTATAGGGTTCACTGGGTCGTTGGATGACTTGGAAATGACTTGGTTGTCCCACGAAAAGAAGAAGAAGCAGTGGACTTTTGTGACTGTAGTAATAGTAGCCGAAAGTCATAACCTGGGAGCTACCCTGGGAGCCTGTTGATGGGTTGGTGAAGTTAGGTGCTCCTAGTAGGTAAAGGTACCTAAACGGTCTGCTATATGTAGGCAATTTAGGTAATAATACCTATAGGTATCCATTTCAACGTTCAGGGCAGGAAAGTACCTATAAAAGGTAGATATAATTATACCACGTAATTAGTTGGAATTGCATCGGTGTGCACTGTATTTCCATTATTTATGACTATAATTACATACATACATACATATATCACGCCTTGCGGGGTAGGCAGAGCGTTAACGGCCGCAAGAATACGGTCGCTATCGCCACGTCTGACATTTTTGAGGATTGTTTTCCAAGGTTGCTCCAGAAAACATGTGTATCACTATAGTGACAAGTTGTCAGCCTGTCGCCTAAAAATTGTAATACACCAATACTCTCGAGTCCCTTAGTCGCCTCTTACGACACCCGCGGGAAGGATTTGGGGTGATGCTATTCTAAGCCGGCATCACACGGCACACTAAATTGCTAAAACGCATAATATCTGCCTGTAGGTAGGCAGGTTCGAAGTATTTGGAGCGATAATATTTTATTGTTTAGTTACGCTAAGTTATTGCAAGTAAGCATATTTTTTTAAAGTTACCTATTTCATACTAGTGGGTGCCCGCGGCTCCGCCCGCGTGGTAGTCGTTTTTAATCCCGTAGCATCCCACAGGATCATTTTTTGGGATAATATCCTGTCCTATGTGTTAATCCATGTTACCCTTTATCTATGTGCCAAATTTAATGAAAATCGGTTTAGTAGTTTTAGCGTGAAGTATACAAACAAACAGACGTACAAACTTTCGCATTTATAATATTAGTATGATAGTATGATTACTAAGCAAATTTCGGGGTGAACGATTTGAAAGAAACTGGTAAACAAATTCTCCAAGGTTTGGTGAGGCAAAGTGCACAGTAAAATTATGCGAAAATTGCAATTTATTCAAGAATTCAGGCCGATGACGCGCCTTGCAACGTGTTGCTATTTTCGACACGTTTTGCTAGATAGGTATTTTTATAAAATGAAAATAAGAAATAGAAAAATTTACAAGCGTCGACCGGGAATCGAACCCGGGCTGCGTGGGGTGCCGACCCCATGCTCTACCACTGAGCTATCGACACACCGGTTGGCCATCGTCAATTTCTCGATCTTTTAATGTTCGTCTTGAAGCGACGATCTTTTCATTTATGAGAATTATATAGCACTGTGGGTGCGGTGAACCCCTATAAATAGGTATTTTTTATTATCTTATCTTATTTTTTATTATAAAGAGGAGAAATTTATTTTTAATGACTGTTGTGTCCATGTTATTTATGTTTTGTCCTGTAACGATTCTTATGCAATAAATGGTTAAGTAGAGTAGGATTTTCATACATTCCCCTATTTTTTGTGGATTTGGGATTGTTTTACAATTCGTTCTAAAAATTTAGGTAGGTACCTACAATCTGCCTGTTCATCTAAATTGAGTTAATTTCAAACGAATACTAACAGCATAGGTACATATAATAACAAAACCAGTCATATCTAGATCCAATACAGGAAAACTCAAAATTTTCCTCATGGCAACTTTTTGTTTTGTTTGTAGACTTAGCTTATTAAAAAAAATACTTATTTATAGCTAATACCGACAGAAATATACCTCAGTATTACTTAAAAGCTGTTTTCATTAAACTAAATAAAACAAATAGAATTTGAACAAAACAAAATTGGTGGGTTGGTTACGTAATTACCGACATCCTCTTTGAGAGGTAACTTTTTCTATGATCTGTGGAACGAAGCCGCTTTGGCAATTCTCAGAGAACCTCTCTTCTCTTTTCGTGTGGGACACCGAGTCGTCCAACGACCCAGTGATCCCTAGTGTCATAATTTTTTAACCGCCTTCTACAAGTGGCAGGCTTCTGACATGGTTGTGTAACGACCGCCGTCTAAGTAATCATAGACAGCATCCGGGACCTACGGATAACGTCCCATCCGAAACACGGAACCATCTGTCTTACGGACAATTGGGTGGTTCAGCCTGCAATGTCCTAAACAGACTGGGAACAAATTCACAAAGTGATAAATATCAACTTTGTGAGTGACCCACTGAGAATCGAACCCGGAACCTTCTGCGTCAAAGGCAGTCGCACAACCACTGCGCCACATCGGTCGTCATAGTACCTGTAACCCAATGAAGCCACCGACTAAGATTCTCCTTGCGATGCACAACCTGTGTATGAAGTTGAAGAGAAAATAAGACGCGGTGAACATGAAAGCGAGACTTGCCGTAAAATGGGGTGTTATCAAGAGCAGGCAATACTGCACTCGACCTAGTCAACAATAGATAAACGCCCGGTGATAACAATGCACGGCAGCCAATGCCGTAATCATCTCAAGTAGCGCTAGGGTTGCCAGCACCATTAGAAAAACTACGTCGACTACATAAATGAAAATAATAAATATAACGCTAGTGTTGCCAGAACCAGGGCAAAAACCCATAGGAAAAAAATACTAATTTTTGTAAATAATAAACATAAATACATTAAAAATAGGTATTATTATTATATTGCATTATTTCGGCAGGTCATTTATCTAAACGTGAATTGGTTAAGTAGATCTAAATAAGAATCTGGACTTCACGTATAAAAAGCCTAGGTCCACACACGTATCTTTATTGGTTACGGGCTTCAACCATGTTCCTAGGGGAAAGTTGTTCAGTTCATTCCTTGAATCAACTCTTACATGGCACTGAACCCAGGACTTGACAGAAGGCAGGTTTCTCTTTTTGCGTGGGACACCGAGTCGTCTAACAACTCAATGAGCCCTAGTGTCAAAATTTTTCAACCGCTTATACAAGTAGCAGGCTTCTGACATGGTTATGTAACGACCACCGTCTAAATAGTAATAGACAGCTACCGGGACCTACGGCTTAACGTGCCATCCGAAACACGGAACCATCTTACGGACAATCGCATGATTCAGCCCGCAATGTCCTAACCAGACTGGGAACAAATTCACAAAGTGATAAATGTCAAATTTATGAGTTACCCACCGAGAATCGAACCCGGGACCTTCTGCGTCAAAGGCAGTCACACTACCACTGCGCCACATCGGTCGTCAAGGTGCACTATTAGTAAGTACACCTCAAAGATCGTTACATTGTGTGAATAATGACGGTAAGACACAATACACGGTCAAGGTGATAAGGTGAGGACATGTCGCCTTCAATAAGCGCCATGTAAGTGAGCCGTCTAGATTACACTACCGTGCCGGTAGGGTCGGATTTGACATACATTGCTGATAATAAGGGCGTAAGTTTACAATGCCGTGTGATGACAGCTTAGAATAGCATCACTCCATTTCTTACCCGTGGGTGTAGTAAGAGGCGACCGAAGGACTCGAGGGTTTCAGGTGTATTACAACTTTTAGGCGTCAGGCTAACAACCTGTCACTATAGTGATACACGGCCCTCAATCGTGGCTATAGAATGACAATAACCTAAACTCACACTACATAGTCGACACTGTGTCAGTCATTTTAGCAGAAAGACATTAGTATTTTTGAAAATCATTGAAAATAAGTCAAGTACCTATAGAGATATTTTATATTTCGGTGATTTTCCCCTTCTCAGTCAGTCGGTAGCTACTACATTAAAAATATAAACATATCAGGTTAAAATAACCGATTTGCCTTGATATTAACTTTAGTTTGTTTAACCTTTTGAACGTTGCGGTAGGTTATGTTATGATTATGTAGATGTGCAAAAAATGCACAATGTCAATGAATACACTACCGAATTATAAAACATTCCACTATGAGAATTAAGTTTTGTATGTAGTAGGCACATAGAATAATGTAAAAGAATATTAGAAAATGGTATCTTCCGCTATTTACTTTTTGCAGACTGTTAGTCACAGTCTACAAACTTCCGAAACATCTTAAGGGTAGCCTTAGCGTTGCGCCAAAACTGAAATGGAAGAAACTACAAGAACCGTGTGGGGAATCTCTAATACAAGAACTTGCGGAAAAAATTAGTTCCATGGACACAAACAAAGTAACAGCGAATGAAATGTGGAACGACTATGCTAACTTTTGTAGAAATAGTGCTGAAAAACATCTTGGGAGAATGAAACCCAGAAAAGGGCCATTCAAAGAGACCAGCTGGTGGCAAGACAGCGTTAAAGAAGCTGTATCAAAAAAGAAAGAGCACTTCAAACTTTGGCAGGCCACACAAGATGAAAGTGATAGAGACAACTACAAGACAGCGAAGAAGGAAGCTAAGAAAGAAGCGGCGATAGCGATGGCAGAAGCAAATAGTAAACTTTACACAGAATTAGAGGAAGCAAAAACAGATATAGATATTCATAAAATTGCTAAAACAAGAAACAACAGCTCTAAGGATTTCACTAAAATTAAATTTATTAAAGATAAAAATAGTACATTATTAACATCTGATGACGATATTAAAAACCGATGGGTAGAATACTATCAACACTTGCTTAACGTCACCCACCCAAGAAAATCGAACACAGAACGCCATAAACCTGTCTATGGACCCATACCAGCCATAACTCCTCAGGAACTGAAGAAAGCCATCATGCAAATGAAGAATAACAGAGCTACAGGACCAGACGAAATACCAGTAGAAGTTTGGAAACAATTAAAGGAAACTGGAATGGTCTGGCTGTACGAACTATTCAACAAATTCATTGAGGGTTCTTGTATTCCTGATTCTTGGAGGAATAGCTTCTTGATGCCGTTTTACAAAGGGAAGGGCGATGTCCGTGATTGCAACAATTATAGGGCCATCAAGTTAATGTCGCACACATTCAAAATTTGGGAGAGAATTATTAACAATAGATTAGCTGCCATCATAAAATTAACACCTAACCAGTGTGGCTTTACGGCCGACAAAAGCACGTCAGACGCGATTCAGACTATCAGGATTCTGCTGGAAAAATCTAAAGCATGCAACACAAACTTACACATGATCTTCATTGATTTAGAAAAGGCCTTTGACCACGTGCCACGTGACCTTATTTGGGACGCTCTCAGAGCTCAAAATGTCCCTGAACAGTATGTCGCTTTCATTCAGGACATGTATAATGGAATTACAACACAAGTGGTCAGTCCAGCAGGAGTCTGTGGTAAGTTTGAAATTAAAGTTGGGGTTCATCAAGGCTCGGCACTGAGCCCATTGCTGTTTAATGTCACTATGGACTATCTTACTGGCCGCTGTCAGAGAACCGTACCATGGAATATACTGTATGCAGATGATGTTGCTCTTATATCGGACTCTGTAGAAGACCTGCAGTGCGACTTCGACCACTGGCTGAAGTCACTAGAAGACAACGGTCTTAAAATCAGTCGCAAGAAAACGGAGCATATGTCGTGTATATTCGATGGTCACACGGACGCGTCTCAGATAAAGCTAATAATTGAAGGTGCACCTATACCAACTGTTAACCACTTTAAATATTTGGGATCAATCATAAGCAATGACGGTAAAATCGACCTAGACGTAACCCATAGAACAACAACGGGATGGATGAAGTGGAGACAACTCACAGGCGTAATGTGCGACAAGAAGATGCCCATTAAACTGAAGGGAAAACTGTACAAAACGGCGATTAGACCTGCCATGCTATATGGTACAGAATGTTGGGCGTCAACTAAACAACACCTGTCGAAACTGCACACGACAGAAATGCGAATGTTGCGCTG
The DNA here is from genome assembly GCA_029255805.1 of Keiferia lycopersicella. Lineage (NCBI taxonomy): Eukaryota > Metazoa > Arthropoda > Insecta > Lepidoptera > Gelechiidae > Keiferia > Keiferia lycopersicella. Next base: position 4,216,144 of record JARACZ010000018.1, read on the forward strand.
GTCAGCGGGTGTCACACTGTTGGACAAAGTCCGTAATGTCCACATCAGAGGAAGCTACAAGATTGCCCCTATTGCAGATAAAGTCAAAGAACGACGCTTAAGATGGTATGGACATGTGCTCCGCCGTCCTGAAGACCACATGGTACGAGCTGCCCTAAATATACCTACAACGACGCGACGCCGCGGAAGACCCCCCGCCACTTGGTTAACGACGGTCGAGAAAGATCTGAAAGAGGCAAATGTGGACGCCGAAACCGCACAGGACAGAAACAAATGGAAAAGACAGACAAGGAGAGCCGACCCCAGATGATGGGATAAGGCTAAGGAGAAGAAGAAGGTATCTTCCGCTATTACCCATTTCCCCTGATAAAAAGTAGCTGTACTGCATCTTTTTTCTACAACTACATTGGTGTGAGAAAATTCTAAACGATCATGAAGTTTGCTTAGAGAAGCAATCAGACGTAGGTACAGTTAAGTGGGTGAATTTTATTAGTTCCGTAGAATATTAAATTTTATACACGGTGTGTAAGGGACAGCCCTACGCACTTTAAAAAATAGCAATTTGTTTGCTGCAGCTAAGCACCTTAGTAAAAGAGAAACATAGATTATAGATCTTAATAGGTAAAATTCTTGGTAATTTGATGAGCTCGTATTAAAACAAGGGCTTGATGGAATCATGCATTCTTTTCTCTCAGTGCGAATACTGATAAGACGCATAGCTTATGACCAGGGACCATGAAACTTAACAAGTATTCCCTACACATGTCAGGTAATGAAATGAGACAAATACTCGACCTCTCATACAAAATTACGATCAGCTGACGCCTTTCTATTAGACGACTTTAACGTCGGGATAGTTGATCAGTTTGCAGAGGTTTGAGGTCAGATGGCAGTCGCTCTGTGTAAAAACTTGGTTCCACGTCAAATCCCCTAGGTTAGGTAGCCGACCCCGACAGAGACCGGGATAAGGCAAGGAGAATGATGATAGTTGATCAGTTTCATGATCTGGATGCATTCTATCATTAGATAAAGAAACGATCTGTAAATGGCGGCGGTTCCTAAGTGTGAAAGAGAGAGCATGAACGCCTGGTATATGTAAGAGCCTCAGTGGGAGAGAGAGAGCACGACAATCGGCCGCCATTTACATATCGTTTCTTCATTTGTACGGGTTCTACCAAAGTTGTCCTTTTCTTCTGAATTACTTACAATAAAATTTTGTTCATGCAGGTAGTACACAATACTCACCTTTTATCATTCATTTCGTTTATCATTTTTATTACGTTTTTTTACAAATTGATCCGGTTTTAAATTGTCTTTATCAAACTTACGTTTTGTTGTTATAACGAGGGTGTCTGAATGATAGCACAATGTGATGTAAACTAGGTTGTTATAGGTATATATATAGATATAATAATGTTATGTAGTGTTATATAACATGTAGCGACGTTTCAAAGTCGTTTAGATTATGTTGAACTTGACTTACGTGCTTAGCTACAGATTTTTATTAAACTAACGTTCTGTGTATAAGAGATGGGAGGTAGATGGGTAGATTTCTACATTGTGGGTTACCTACTATGGATCAATATAAAACATGAAATTTCACACTATCGATTCTGTTTCTTCTATATTTTCTATCAGCAGACAAAAATCCTCATTTATGCCCTTTTTGTTCATGTCGTATTTTACACAATCCATCCAAACCTTTAGCGGATCGCACACTTGACGCACGACGGAGTGCTAAAATATTGCAGCAGACTGTCAGATCCATACTAGAAACGTCACTCCCCATACTCAAACTGCACTCGACGGACGACGCTGCGATAGCGCTGCGTTGACAGCGGTTGAGCGGTTTTAGTATGGGGATTGACATTTCTAGTATGGATCTGACAGACCGCTGCGATGTTTTAGCGCTCCGCCTTTCAAGTGTACGATCCGCCTTTTTGGGCCTTCCTCACCTCCTGCCTCCTGCATAGTAAGTATAGTGTGGTATAGTGCTTAAAATATAGCTTGATACCTGTGACATCTAAGGTCCAAACGTCACAGATATCAAGCAAAATTTAACGTAGTATACCAAAGTATAGCCAATATGATTCACTTTGCGTGTGCCGAAACGAAACTTTAATCTGGAGAAAGTCATAATAAGTATTTAACAGAAAACAGTAGAGACGAGACCAAACAATAAAGTATACGAACAAAACAATAGAACAACAGCTATATTCACAAGCGATGCGTATCTACAGTTATCAAACCGTTAATTAATGTGTTTTAAGATGTTTCTTTCGCTGTGGTCCGAATGAAACATGCAACAATAATCTGCGCCCTGTGTTATCAAACTACAAGCTACAAGTCTACAGGTTATTAGTACATTGCGTAGCTGGTTTAATAATGCGGTCATGATCATAGAAGAAATGGCGTATGAAAATGGGAATGTATAACGTCATACGTTGCTAATTAATTAATTACGTAGTTAATTCAAACTTTGAATATTTTGAAAAAAGTGAATGAAGTCCGTAGTATTTTTGGACAATAGTTTTAATGGCCCAATCCACTGACAGGATTGGGCCACGGACTCCACGGACAGGAATCTTGTGACGTCACGACCTTCCTGATTTTCTTTGTAGGTACTTGGTTTGTGGTCATAATAAAATGCTGAAAATGGTATGATCATAGTTTCTGAGTGGTTGAAAAATAATCTCTTAACTCTACGTATAAATACTACGAAGACTAATTATATTTGCTTTGGAATATACAAGAATTTCCAACCTGGAAATGACTATAATATAAAAATACATAATTGTAAAGTAGCAAATAATAACAATTGCAATTGTCCAAAAATAAATAAAGTAACCCATACAAAATATCTCGGCGTTCTACTGGATCAGAGGCTATCTTGGTTACCACAGATTGAGCTGCTGAATGAAAAAATAAGAAAATTCATATGGATGTTCAAGACATTGAGGCATGTCATACCAAAATCCATGCCCAATTCTAGGAACTATCCAAGGAACATACTAAATGAAATTTACATTGCACTAGTTCAATCTGTGATAACTTATTGCATCTCTGTATGGGGTGGAGCCTCTAAAACGCACTTCTTAGAAGTGGAAAGAGGACAAAGGGCCTTATTGAAGGTCATATATTTTAAAAAAAGAAGGTGCCCCACTGAAATACTTTATAAAACATGCAACCTAATGACTGTGCGCAAACTATACATCCTAAATATTATACTAAAAATTCACAGGAAATTAACTTATGACCCCGCAATCACAGAAAAAAGAAGACAAGATGTTGTGGTGAGTACTCGCAGAGCTAGAACGGTCTTTGCGAGTAACCAGTACAAGCATCGATCAGCATACTTATATAATAAAATAAACAAAAATCTGAAAATATATACAAGCAACTACCACGAATGTAAAACTACTCTAGTGAATTGGCTAAAAGAAATAGATTATGATACATGTGAGAAACTATTACAAAAAATTACATAAACACATACTTTGATACTTATATTTACATATTATTATATATCATATATATCACATATTATATATAACATACTACTTCTAAATTTTATTATATGTATAAATGCACACTTACACTAAGACACATACACACCCAAACACAAAAATATTATTTAATTAGAATAAGTTACTTAATTTTAGATATTTTGGTTACCCTACCTTCAAAGTTTTTTAAAATACTGTTATAGAAGAGCAGGGTTCTCCTGCTACAGGCAATATCTTTTGCTTAAAAGGAGGCCCTAGCAACTTGTTTAGAATAAGTTACTTTGGAAGAAAATAAAAGATTTTTGATTTTTTTTTTTGATTTTTGATTTTTTTGAATAACATAAAGTACATGGGCCGATCCATGGTTAACCTACGTCACATGACATCTAAATGAGACACATAGCAGCGGGTCGGGCAAGTTGTGCTAAGCAAGAGTTATAAGAACCACCACCCAGGAATTTGGCCGGAAGTTGGGAAAAAAATGTGATATCCGGTTTTTCAATTCTGAGGTACTCTTCACGGCATGTGATATCGACCGAAAATTTTGCGCTTTACTAGAAAAGAAAATTAAAATAAGTCTGCCTGTCCTAAATAGCCGGAAGTACTTGGTAGACGGTGTTAAAGATAACCATCACAGTACAAGTGTACAGGTATTTCCGGTCATTTTAGGGCAGGCAGACCTATGTATAACCGGCTACGCAATGTAGACCGAATTTAAACTGTAGACTTGTAACCTGTAGTTTACTAATATTGGGCTCTGGTATCTGTCCATACCTACTATGATATTCATGAATACATTGTAAGTCAACAAGTACATATATTACTATAATAATATTACTATAATAGGTAAAAAGTCAAAGAGTCAGTGCATACAGTAGATCAGTTCATTATCATTATTAGCACTGGTTATCGTTATCAAAGGTCAACGGGCGACATTATTGGCAGTTACGCAACTGATAATGTGACATACTATTTATTTTAACAAATAATGCTCTAGATATGCTTGATGAATGAAAGTATTACAGGTAAATTATCTTAACAGCCACAGAGTTTGGGCCTTTCTGGGTATTGCCATACTCATCACGCTAGCAGACTGGCGAAGGCAATGCAAGTTGCATTCGCACGACTCGGTGTCCCACACGAAGAGAGAGGGAATGCTGCTGTCCATTCCCTGGATAATTAATCCTTAGCCACTAAGTAACTATGCTGTACGTAGGTCCCGGTTGCTGTCTATGATTACTTAGACTGCGTTACACAACCATGTCAGACGCCTGCTACTTGCAGAAGGCGGCGGTTTAAAAATTCTGACACTAAGGTTCTTCGGGCCGCTGGACGACTGGGTGTCCCACACGAAAAGAAGAACGAAGTCACTATTTACGACATCCACAGGTAGAAAAGAAATGCGGTGATGCTATTCTAAGCACCACATGAGACAATTTTCATCAAGTAAAGAACTGTTAGTTGCGCCGGAGTCGCTGAGTGAGAGGAATGCAAAAGAGCACATGACGCATGCGCGGCGTGCGTGCGCCCGCGCCGCCTTTCACACGCAAGCGAGCACGAATTCGCGGCGCATTTTCAAACTATGTACTGTACTACTCTAAATAGCTATGGTGATTTGGAGGTTATGATGATGAGCTATTGGATAGTGGGACCATTGACGGTGTAGGTAGGTAGAATGCAAGACCTGTGCTGTGTCCAATGTTATGTAACTACAGGCTATAAGTTTACAGGTACATTGCGTACCCGGTGACCAGGATTTTGGTTTTTTACTCGATACGCAATGTTACCTGTAGACTTGTAGCTTATAGTTTCATAACATGGGGCACTGGTGATTGCTCCTAATACTTAGTGCTCCTATACACATACAGATTAACACTAGCTCTTCGGAGACAGTCTGGGATCGTTCAGGGCGCTAAATCTCTTCGTTTTTAGCGATTGTAGTGCCAGTGACACTCAACTGTCATTATATTGCCACTGTGGTTTTCTATATTTCAAATTGTTAGCAGAATACGAATCAAAGCCTTTCAACTGACATGCTATTGACACACAACTGAACAGACTTTCATTTAGCTGATTTCAATTCCAGTTGGGTAGATAGGGCTATATAGGCAAACCTGATAAGGCCGGGATTATTACCCGGGATATTTCGGGCTAATAACCTAATCTATGTTCAAACGTTCTCGCTGCATTGCTAATGAAGCGAATAAATATAGACTCTGACATTTAGAAACCTGAATAAAAGTCTCTAACGGGAAAATAATAAGAATAGTTTATCTCGAGAACCGCGTGATCTAAGAAAATCACAGCCAAATAAGCATGGTTTAAAAAGAGTTATATAGAGGTTGTGTCATCTATCTAACGTAACGTTCAACCACTGGACTCTTCCATAACTCAAGTGCCCATGTTATCAAACTACCTATAGCCCAAAAGTTTACAGGTAAAATTCTTAGTGCATCATGTAGTTTTAGTTAATATAGTTAATGGGGTTATAATGACTGAAGGGTTACGCAATTTACCGAAATACATCAAATACTGACAATTGACTTGTAAGCTGGTTTAATTCACTTAATATTTGATTGTGACTTAACCTAGCATTCGGGCCAAGTCACCCTTTAGGTTGCAGAGGTCAGATGGCTCTGTGCAAAAACTTGGTTCCACGTCAAATCCCCTAGGTTAGGTAGCCGACCCCACCAGAGCCGGATAAGGCAAGGAGACTTGTAGGTTGTAGTTTGATAAATAGGGCACAGAAATCTCTGAAATTTGATCGAGTTATTCCAAGGCCAGTTCGCTTTCAACGATTACGACATCCTGAAATATCGATGATGACAATACAGACGAGGCACAATGTCCCAGTGGCACTTGAGTCAACATGTTGTTGAACATTCGAACATGCTTAAGGCATGAATAGGGCTGCCAAGCGTCCGGATAAAGCCGGACATAGTCAGATTTTGAGAGTGCCTGTACGGCTAAAATAAGGGCACAGGCTGTCTATATTACAATACAATAGAATGGAAGTTGAGTGTCGGTCGCTTCACATCACAATGGCGAAAAAATAAGAGAATCGGGGCCCACATCTGGCCGGCTTTTGTATGACGACCCAGCAACCCTAGGCTGAGGCTTGCCACGTGACGTCATAGATGTTTACGCAAGCTGCCATTGTTTCAGACAGGCCGTGTAGATGCTGCCGATTCTTAGGACTATCTTGATGTGAGAATATGGATCGACGTTAACACCATTCTTTGGGTTCAGTCTCATGGTTTGGTCTTGCCTGAAGTTATCGGTTTATCGCGCCTTACACCCAGTACACATAAAAGAGAAAAATAAGACGTCATTCGGTCTGAGGCGGATCGCACACTTGACACACGACGGAGCGCTAAAATATCGCACAGCGGCCTTTCAGGTTCATACCTCCTAGAAACGTCACTCCCCACACTCGATAGATGACACTGCGATAGCGCGGCGTCGACAGTGGTTGAGCGGTTTTAGTATGGGAATTGACATTTCTAGTATGGATCTGACAGACTGCTGCGATATTTTTGCGCTCCGTCGTCTCGTCGTGGCTCGTCTAAACGGGAAAGCAATACGCAACGGTGCTTCGGCCTTGCTATAGAAAAAATAATAAATAGGTAAGTAAAGCGAGTTTGAACGAGGGCAGTGAACTTAGATTTCTTTCCTGAAAACCTCGGTCAATAGGTTTTAGTTGCGCAAGTATAATATTTTTAATCAATTTATATCAAGCCGTAGCGAAATAGAAAAACGCATTATAAAATAAGGTAGGTATGTACTAAGTATGCAAAATGCATTCTAAACGCTTTAGGCCAATAGGCCAGGCTATTCGATCTGGGCCAAAGTTATTAGCAAACTGCATAATAGTGCCATATGCATTCGGTAACCTAATTTATCGTGATTTATCTAGATAACCAACAATTTAGTGCAATTTGCTTAAACCGCTTACTGTAGGTAACTTGTTGGATTGGATATTAACCTTAAATTATGCTCATTCTAGAGTTCGGCTAGGACTCGGGCCAGGTTAGCCTTCGGGTTGCAGAGGTCAGATGGCTGTCGCTCTGTGTAAAAACTTGGTTCCACGTCAAATCTCCTAGGTTAGGTAGCCGACCCTGACAAAGAACGGGATAAGGCAACGAGAATGATCATATGCTCATTCTAGAGTTAAAATTAAAAGTCATATTGAGTCAAACGGGAGATCGACCCTTGTGGCGCACCCTGGGGGAGACCGGCATCCAGCAGTTGACTGCTATAGGCTGATGTGATGATGGTGTGAGGGTCAGTCAAATTAATCCAAAAATCTGAAGGGAAGTTCCTAGATATGACAAAACCTCATTATGAAATAAATAAGTTCCAAAAAATTTCGCATCATCGTTCGAATAGGCCAGACAGCAGTCAAACCCATACAAAAGGACATCAACAAAGAAAAATAGATTTTTACAGCTGTCAAATATGGTCTATTTGAACGAAGGGGGTTTAGCAACGACCTTTCGGTAATGTAGAATATTTGAATTTGAAGGGCCCTAGTCTGCTAAATGAAAATCGTTTCAGTTGGATGTCAATTGGATCTCAGTTGGATGATTTCGGTCATTTAGTAGTCAGTTTGAAAAGTATAGAAAAATCACGGTGGCAATTAAATGACAGTTTCGATAGCATTACAATGACAAAAAATAGCAAACTTTGGGCCTTGAATATCGGCATACAAGTCCTGACATCAATAGATCCTTGACAATGACAAATAGCATTGTATTGACAAGACGCCTCACCTGTTGCCTTCCCGCTTGCGTCTGCATTCTCGTCTGGCGAGCTCCAAGAAAGGAGTCTATTAACATTATAATGCGGTCGAGATCGCACGAGTAACAGTACCCATAGGGCTGCCACTTGTCGGAGAGAGATATTTCTGTCAGAAATTTTAATAGAGTCGGCCATTGTTGAACCACCGACACTCAACTGTCACTCTATTGCCATTGTCGAGGTGATAGCAGAATCTTCACAGGATGACTGAAATCTGGATGGTAACCGAGAATCGGGCTCACTGGCACGCAATTAGACCTATTAACACAGGCTGTTTTTTTTTTTCGTGTGGGACACCGAGTCGTTCAACGACCCGATGAACCCTAGTGTCAGAATTTTTCAACCGCCTTCTACAAGTAGCAGGCTTCTGACATGGTTGTGTAACGACCGCCGTCTAAGTGATCATAGACAGCAACCGGGACCTACGGCTTAACGTGCCATCCGAAACACGGAACCATCTTACTTACGGACAATCGGGTGGTTCAGCCCGCAATGTCCTAACCAGACTGGGAACAAATTCACAAAGTGATAAATATTAACTTTGTGAGTGACCCACCGAGAATCGAACCCGGGACCTTCTGCGTCAACGGCAGTCGCACTTCCACTGCGCCACATCGGTCGTCAACTGGCTGGTGACTGATTATGATTATCATTTTTTTTCAAACACTTGCAAAATGATCTCAATTCATACATGGATGGAGTAAGAGGTCCAATTAAAAGTACCCATCGAATTATTTCAAGTTCGAACCGAGAAGAAATTTCATTAATCAACGTTTATTTGAACTTTGATCGTTAAGAAATCCAATCGAGGCGTTGCGTAACATACACACACAGTACTTACCTACAAAACTACTTGCGTATCGCTAACCGATAAAGTAAAACTCAATGATTTGCCAATGTTGAAACGCTGAATAACCTAAAATTTTAACGCAGTTGTTGTAAGAATTTTTACCTAGGTATTTAGTGTGTTTCAAACTACTTTTTTAGAAAAATTGCATAATTTTCGAACGCAGTCAGGATTACAACTTGCGACTTGAAATCTTGTCTTGTTTTTAATAGTTTTGACTAATAATGAAAAATATAAGGGTCGCTGAGCCAGCCAAGTACTTAAATAAAAATATAAAACAAGCAAATACGTGAGTTATCACTTGTCTTGTTTTAAATAGTACTAGCGTCATAAGTTTGTGTCACTACTAGTACCATTAGTAGTACTAATCAATGGTGTAGTTACCCCGGGGGCTTTCGTCATTAGTAGGTACTGGGACACCTCTTCCATTGAAGCTACCGCAGTTTAAAATTTACTAGGTTTCCGGGTTCAAACTGCTTTTTGACCTATAGCGGTCTGACCCTGCTCTTGATCCGCAAAGGTCACGAATTCTCACGGAGACGAACGTTTTTACTTCATGGGTATTTTTTAATTCTAGTAAGAGTACAAATCAGAATACAGAGTTATAGATAAACTAGTTAAGAGAAGCATCCGAAAAGACATCAGAGATTTGAACACACAAACTGTGAAAATTGCACTCGAACAAAACTCGTCTCTTCGTGTTGCTAGACAAGGCATTTCCAGAGGCAAGACTTGGATTACGTCAATGAACGATGAAAACAACACCAAACATAGAAATAGAGACCAAATCCTTAAAATATGCACAAAATTCTATGAAAATCTCTACTCAGATCCAACTAACTCCATTTACGACACTAGCATAGAGTATTCACGTGGTGACTCCATCTCTCCCTTTACGGAGCGTGAAGTACAAGCTGCTATAAAAAGCATGAAATACAACAAATCTCCAGGGGAAGATGGAGTTACTACTGAAGCACTCAAAATAGGAGAACCCGTTCTGCTCCCTCAACTAACAAAGTTATTTAATGAAATATTACAAACCGGTAATATGCCCGAATCATTTTGTCACTCTACTATCATTCTCCTTCATAAAAAGGGGGACAAAAGTGACATAGGGAATTACCGGCCCATAAGTTTGATTTCACACATATATAAAGTATTCATTAAATTAATAGAGAAACGGATCGCTGGAGAACTAGATCGCCACCAACCACCCGAGCAAGCCGGTTTTCGCCCTTGTTTCGCTACAACTGACCATCTACATACCTTAAATCAGATTATAGAAAAATTCAACGAGTATAACAAACCCCTCTACTTAGCTTTCATAGATTACGCCAAGGCGTTTGACAGTATTAACCATTTATCCATATTTTCAGCATTAGAATCCCAAAATATCAACTCCACTTATATCAATCTTCTCAAAATTATTTACAAAAACAGCACAGCCAATATTCAGTTACAGACTTCTGGACCCTCCTTTAAAATCCGCCGAGGCGTTAAGCAGGGTGACCCTCTTTCGCCAAAACTTTTTACGTCTGCGTTAGAGGAGATTTTCAAAAGTCTCTCAACATCCTGGTCCTCGAAAGGCATCATCATTGGGGAAAAACGATTAACCAATCTCCGTTTTGCTGACGACATCGTCCTTTTCTCCACTTCAGCCACAGAACTTGAAACCATGCTACGAGAGATAAGCGAGGCAAGCCTTGAGGTTGGACTCAAAATGAATATGACGAAGACCCAACTCATGTGCAACAGTACCAAACACAGAGTGGAAGTAGGCGGGCAGTTAATACATTATGTCGACGAATACACTTACTTGGGCCAGATAGCATCCTTCGAAAACAGGCAGGACAAAGAGGTCGAAAGACGCATCCAAAACGCCTGGAAGAGCTACTGGTCCATGAAGGAGCTGATGAAGGGAGACCTTCCTCTTACGCTGAAGCGAAAACTTGTCGACATGTGTATTCTGCCTGTCCTCACGTACGGCGCGCAAATGTGGTCTTTGACTGAAGCACAAAAGTCCAAACTCAAGGTTTGCCAACGCGCCATGGAGCGCAGCATTCTGGGTGTCAAAAGGATAGATCGTATCAGAAACACAACCTTGCGCTCCAGAACTGGCATCATAGACGTCGGAAAAAAGTCCGCACGGCTGAAGTGGGACTGGGCAGGACATGTGTGTCGCATGCATTCCGACAGATGGGCCCTGATAACCACAAAATGGATACCACAAGATGGTTGTCGTCGCCGTGGTCGGCCTAGGAGAAGATGGCGAGACGATATTGCGGCCTTTCTCCAGAACTGGCATTTAGAGGCCCAAGACCGAGACGGGTGGCGCGAAAGAGGGGAGGCCTTTGCCCTGCAGTGGGACATCGAACAGGCTACGTAAAAAAAAAAAAAAAAAAAAAGTAAGAGTACAAAGCAAGAAAATTTTTAGGGAGCCATATCGACAAAGTTGAAGTATTCGGTCTTTCTTTCGTGTAACATAATGACAGACGAAAGTGACGATTAATTAAAGCTAACTTACTAACGAGCTACTAATGAATAGGTTAACGATGGCAGCCCTACTGCCGGTAATGGTAAGTGGAAGTATGGTGACGTAGTACCGGATGAACAGTAGGTAGTACAAAACGGTTACTTTTTTGTAAGCAGAAACAAAACTTGTGATTCGTCTGTGCGCAAGACCATGGTTGATTCTTCGGCATTTCTAAAATAATAAGGATATTTGGAATTGATACGAAATATATAAAGTAATGGCAAATCTTTGTAAACCAGAATGAAATACACACCCACATTTTGAAAAAGAAGCCAGTATATATATAAAACAGTTTGATTAGAACTAGGTATTCAAATACAAACATTATAAACGACCGGAAGGGGCAAAAAGAATGAGCAAAATCTCAAGAAACATAATTTAAGGACGGCTTCTAGAAGTCTTGAATGAGTGAAATATGAATAGTTAGGTAGGTAACTAAATTATTAGCTATAAGTAACATGTTAATAATAAAACACAATTTCTATATTTAGCTGCGCATTAGTGTGACAACCATCTACGTAGGTGCCTTAGATTTGTTAACGGTCACAAGTCCTCTATGAATTTTAAAGATACTTTTCTAAACAAATGTTAGAAATAATATGTCATACAGATTTATTTCTAGAAAACCCGATTTATTAAGATGCCCGAGCTATTTATGGAAGTTCAATTTGGTGCTTCTAAGAGTATTACATAAGAATAGGAAACTAATTAAAGGTAAAACCATTTCAAAGGCTTTCTAGCTGAAATTACAAGTCTGAAGCCACATTTATTAGCCTTTCTTAAGGGAAGAAAAGTCCACAACTTCGCTCGATTCCCAAGGCTTTCAGCAAAGTCTACAACTTTGCTCGATTTTCAAGGCTTCCAACCTTCAGAGTATTTTTTCATTCTATTCCACGTGCTTTCTGAGTCGGAAGTAAGTAGCTTTCCACCGTAGGCAAGTGCAGGGCAAATTGACCTTCTCAGAAACCGTAAATCCTCAATTGCGACCAGGCACTTGCGAACTTCTGGAAGTCTGAAGATTATTAAAGACAGCTACTTTTCTTTCTTTCATTCTTTCTAACCGCCGTTATCTAATTTGCTTCTAAGCAATTGCCGAATCATTAAAAAGCTTTCGCGTTTTTTCATCGAGATGAGATAAGCAAGATAGATTCGGTAAAAAAACGCTCGAAGGCGCCCGGCCCCTTAGTTCAACGCACGGTCGACGCACCACCGGGTACCGTACGCTGCGACCATAAGAAATATACGCCCAGCAACCTGGCCAAATGTGGAAGCGCGTAGTCCGTAACAAATGGGGAAACGCGACCGCCTCCGCAACTCCGCCGGCTTGCACGCCATTAACGTTGCGTGTGACGTCACCGCATAGCAGAGAAAACAAGTTACAGGTGCCGAGGTCTCAATGACCTCTCCCGGAATCACCAATTTGATGTCGCGTCTTATTGCCATGCTAAGTAGTGGACGCGAAGTCGGCAAACATTTTTGTTTGTCGCGTTTCCCTATTGAGCGGCCGGTAAACTGAGACCGTGGGGATGCCCTGGATGAGTAATTTTATTGGCGTATTATTTTCCTTAACTGTTATCAGCTAATCCAAGTTTATTATTAGCCGTTTGTATGCAATTGCATTCCTCTCGCCTTTATCTGTTAACGGAAGTTCGCATACAACTTCAATTTCTTTTTTCACCAATTTTTTGTAATGGCACTTATAAGTTGAGCGTTGGTGGCCAAGTGATTAGGACACCGGTCTTACAATCGGGAGACCAGAGTTCGAACCCCGCCATGTACCAATGTGTTGTTACTCACGTACATTTACCGACTGCTCTTACGGTGAAGGAAAACATCGAGATGAAACCCACATTCAAATAAAATTTGAATTCAGATGATACTTGAATGTGACTTAACCTAGGATTCGGGCCAGGTTAGCCTTTGGGTTGCAGAGGTCAGATGGCAGTCGCTCTGTGTAAAACTTGATTCCACGTCAAAACCTCTAGGTTAGGTAGCCGACCCCGACAGAGAACGGGATAAGGCAAGGAGAATGATATGAATGATGACTTATAAGTTGGCAACTGGATCAAGTTTCCGAATTCGGCGTTTAGGTGGAAACCATTGGAAACATTCCATTCGCAATTAACGTTATCAGCACTACAAGATACCGGTTTCCACTCACGCCGGCGCACCATGGCTCAATGTCATAAGGACTGAGAAGGAAAATGCGATGGTTACAGAAAAACCCATAATACATACCTAGGTTTGTGCGATGATAAATTGCAGACATAGTGAGGGGCATCTATAAATTAGTACGTGAGTTATAACTTGGCCAGAAAGAGTAGAAATTAAATAAAATGGAACTATAAATTTTGTATGAAAAATTGTTGCCATAGTTAAGCGTTATTGACAGATCGCGAAGAAAGTGGCTCCCTCACTTTTTATCTACTCTTTATGATCAAGATATAATGCGTTTTCGTTACTCATCTCACATCTCTTTGCGACATTTCGTGAGATTCGCCTAGACTACACTCCAAATGGCACATTAAAAGCTGCTTGTGCACTTGAATTTATTGTTTTAAATACATATACAGGTGTAAAAAAAATAGCAGCAAATATTTTAAGGGGCGATCCAGCCCATGAAACTGAACAACTTTCCCCAAGGAACATAGGTCGAAAGATGTAAAAACAATTTTAGACCTCCCATACAAAAGTACCGGCCAACTAAGTCAATTTCTATGGGGGCCAAAATTTTTTTTCGTATTTAGACTTATGTTCCTTGGTAAAGGTTGTTCAGTTGCTTGGACTGGTTCACCCCTTTAAATATTTGCAGCGAATATTTTTACACTTTATATTGAACCTCGATAATACCTCTTGCGAGAAGTTTCATGAGATTCAGCACTGCAGTATCTTACTTCTGAACACATCACGTAATCTATAAGCGTCCCATAAAAAGCAGCCATGCAGCGTGCGAAAGGCAAAAAACTGTTTTTCTTTTCGGTCCAACGGCTGCACCTTACTTGGCGCGGTTATGGAGATCCCTTTCTATCTTTTTTGTGCTTCTATGAGGTCAATGTCCAGAGAATCGTTTTTTTTATGAGCAGACCTGTTATTCATCTTGCTATTAGTAAGCAAAGTTATTAGAAGCTATTGAAGGGTGGGTCCTGTGTAATTTATTAGTTTTTATCGTGTACACTATTGAGGAATGTTTGGTTCTGGATGGTTGGTATGGAGAAAATGTTGTGCCAGGTGAAACACTGTTTTGTTATCTACAGTATAGTCCACCATATAACCTGATAAATCTTGGTGATGCAGCGTTTTTTATCATGGATTGATTCAGTAAGTAGACAGCCGAAGCAGGAATTTCCGTTATCTACGAGATTTGCACGGATCTCGTAAGGAAATAATCAGTCAGTTACGTATTAGGAAACTGTAATACTTATCTGTTTACTTAATTACCTATAAATGTGATTTTGCCTATGGAATTTGAACCGCCACCCACCGAATCAAAAGCCCGAAGCTCAGACCAATAAACCTCAGAGACAGGTTGAACATTGGAACTGAAAGTTGTCGGTGAAAGAAGCAAGGCCGTGGAGAGATTGGCGAGGAGAATGTCTCACACACACTAAAGTGAACTCGCCAACTGACTCGCCATTTTGGAACGCTCACAAACTTATTAAAGCAAATCGGTGGCGCTATTAACATACTTTACGGATCAATTAACTTGCAATTATGAGCAATATGGCCATTTTTGAGACGTTCAAATCATTCACAGGCTATAGATATCATGATTATGTAGGGAAATATTTGCTAAAACGCCGAGCTGATAATGGTATCCGGCATATCAACGACGGAAACGGTAGGGTGCAGATAAAAACGATTAACGGACTGAACAATTAGAAAGCATGCCGAGAAAATACGCGAGTTCTCATCTCAGCGATCAATCACGAGCATAATTGTAATGACAGTGAGTCAGGCATTCGTGTTTATTTTCATTCTGCAACACGAACCATAGGAGGTAGATTACAAAACAAGGCCGGTATATGGACGTTATCAATGTTATCAACACCGGCAACATCTACTTACTTCTAAATATTTGCCGGGGACTTTTTTATTTTGATAAGCGTTTGATTTGTCTGCCTGCCGTCTCTGACGGATGCAGATGATTTTGGAGTATACTCTTCGGCATACCTTCTGTATATGCCATTCTTGAAATAGATCCAAGGTGTATTGTTACTTACAGAAGATTCAGGGAACTCAACTTTTCAGCGAATCATTCGTATGACTGTAGCCAAATGCTGGTACCTAGATAATACGTCTTCAACAGCAAAACTAACGGTGTCCCCTGTCGGCGTCTTATACCTCAGAGCTACAGTGAAATCTAAGAGGAACCTGTAGCTACCAACACTGCATCGCTGAGGGAACATCCTGTTGTAAGTCTACAAACAAACTGCTTCGCATTCCGCAGGCAACTTCCCGGCGGTGTCCGACCGTTCGGCGCTCTGCAACAAGTGTCCCTAGTGCATTCCACAGGTCCTGATAAGCATTATCACGCAAGGTCGACTCACCGGGTCAATGTCCGCATCCCAGACGTCCTTCAGGTCGTTAGAGATGTCGAAGTAACTCTCCATGTCGGGGCCGGCTCAGTACTACGGCCTCCGACGCACTCCAAGAGAAAACTCCTAGGGAGAAAAACTCGCACAACACAAACTGTTCGTTAGGTTTTTTTAGGTTCACCGTTCACACACACAACACAGTAGCACAGACGCGCATTAGTTGTCGCGGGGAGTATTTTGAAAAGTTTGCTTGGACGCGGGGTGCGTTGGGCGCGGCGAGCGGCGTGCGTCCGTCGCGGATAGCGGCCGGCGAGCGAGTGTGAGTGGGCGACGGTGTTGCCGTGCATCGAGATATAATTTCACCAGAAGATTGGCAAAAAAAAGTTCAATATGTTTGAGAAATATATGAACTGAAATTTGATTATAAAATAGAGAATAAACGCGCCTGCACCTTACCGTGTGTGAGGTATAAGTAAAAGTCTTCTCATAACGAAAGCAGACCACAGAAAAAACAGAGCCCTAAGTCTCCTTTTTTTTGTAATTGTAACGCCCTCGAAACTCAACTGTCATTCAATTGCCATTGTGATTTTTCTATATTTCAAACAGCAGACTACAAAATGACCGAAATCATCCAACTGAGATCCAATCGACATCCAACTGAAACGATTTTCATTTAGCAGGCTTAGGGCCCTGGTTTTTTTATAGAATCCCAAATACCTACTTTCAAACGAAACTATTGAAAATTCTTTAGTATGCAAATATACAAAAAAAGTTGTTCATATTAATGAATAGCTAAAATAATGCTTTATCAAACCCATTAGAAACATCTAGTCGCAAACTTTTCAGAAAAGCAACCACAGTCCTCGAATAAACTTTATTTGGCAGCTGTCAAAACAAGTCAATTCTAAGATATTAGATCCATTTTTCTTTACTAACAGTGTCTTCTTTGGGTATCACAGATGTCAAAAATGGCTTATTCGTGCGACGGTTGTGTACACGGCAACACCAGTGCGAATGACGGAGAACGCCCCCTCGGCCGGCGGTCCATTCATAACGATATAGGGGGTGACACCGTGAGGTACTTGCGTCACACCAGACCAGCCACGGAGTTATGCCAGAGGGAACCCTACCTACATTGCATATAACTTTTTTTTAAAGAAAGACTTCAACGGACGTAAAAAGTGCGATTTTTTTTTTGTCGGTTAATATGCCTAAGACCTTTTCCGAAGTCTGACAAATACTTCTCTGAAAACCGCATCAAAATCGGTTCAGACAAACGCGAGATAATCCCGGACAAACATACATACAAGTCAAACTGAGAACCACCTTTTTTTGATTTCGGTTAAGAATACTTATTCAATGTCACTTCACACATCACATCAGCCTATAGCAGTCCACTGCTGGACATAGGCCTCCCCAAGGGAACGCCGCAATGACGAGCTCCCGCTTTCGCCATAACGTCGCTACCAGCCGCTCTTTATTTAATGTAGGATGTTAAATATTCATATTGACGTCATAATCGCATTTAAAAAAAATGTCTTCTCTCTTTTTTTCGTGAGGGACACCGAGTCGTCCAACAACCTAAGGAAACCCTGGTGTCAGAATTTAGAATTATTAATTAACTAGTGATGCATCATGAAAAACTCGTCCTAATAATAGATACCTACAGAAGCTACAAAAATTATTTCAAGTGGTGAATAAGCCCACCATGAAACTGAACAAATTTCCACCAGAGACATACTTTAACTCGGATTGTGAACCAAACAAGTACTTCCTTAACTTTAACTCTCACTGGAAACATTTGATATGAAATCTTTGGGGAAATTCTTTAGTTTCATAGTCCTCTTACAATATTGAATATTGTTTTACACCATATAGTATTTAGCCAACATTGATATTTCATATAGATTTTTTGTAAGTTTACTTGTATTTCAGTGCACTTTCTTTATGTGTGTGTTATGTTTGATTACAACCCAGATTTTAGGGCTTCATTCTGGTTATTCGTAGGGCTCCCTCTAGAACATTTCCCCATTCTGCGGCCCACTCACAATACGTCACTAATTATGTGGGTACTTATCTCAACAAGATTTTCAATGGCAAAAGTTGTGAGAATCGACACGGCCAAAGTAATAACAATTTAATACCTTTTGTTGTTTATTCAATAATTTCCTCTTACGGTTCTATCATAATAAATCATGCGGATTGACTATAAAACTTATTAATAAACGACTATTACAGAGTTTACCTTATAAGCTTTGGAATGTTAATTAAAATTTCTACATAATACAACAAATATAATTAACTAAAATAAGCATAAATAATAGCAAAAAGAATACATAGGTAAACAGATCTTTCAAAAGAAATTACATATTTATTTACATGACTACAAATTCTGGTCCTTCGATCCGGATTAATACAAACATACAAATAACTATACAACGCTAAACATATCAATATCAATATCACCTACTTAAAAGTAAATTGATTAAATGTATTAATCTAATCTAGTTTTATCTAGCACGTAATTTAATTTGCCGTTTGGTCAACAATAGTACGTATATCGTCGTTATACTAAGCTATAGGAGATAAGGCAGACAGACCGAATATCAAAAATACCGCGATAATAATACAGGGTTATTTTTAGTCATTACACAAAGTTTCAGGGTATTTCTACTCATGATTCTGAACAACTTTTACTATGAGGCAACCTGCAAAATCGCAATAAAAATTTGGGTGTTCCATTTAAAAACCATACTAAAGTATGATTTTTAATTCGATGCAGTAAACTGACGTTTGGGGGGCTGCCGCTTTTTTGGGAAAAATAAATAGTGATGTGCTAAAAAGATATAACTCAATATCAAATTTATAGATTTAACTCATTATAATATCAAAGTGATAATTTTAAGCTTGTTAAATTACGTAAATACTCAAAGAATAACATGCCTCAATCTGAGCAAGTCGAGCGCGAACTGATCACCAATAAGAAAATAGTGCTTCCCAAAAACCTAGAGAGCTGAAATTTGGCACAGAGAAAGGGTTTAGTGCCCATACATAGGGAAAAGTATCAAAACTAGGATCATGGAAGATCTGGTGTACCTGATGACCTTAAACCGTAACAGACAGCCAAACTATTAAAGTTTTCGACATGCTGTGTTCAATGGCTGGTCAAACGATTGGGCATATTCACGGGTTTTCACTCAAGATATTTATTGCTTTTGAGTTCCCGATATATGCCTGTAAGTCATGTTGATAATAACCACATAAATTCAAAATAATTTGACTGTTTGTCAGGAATTTTACCTAAAATCTTCTTTATTCTTTATGGTTCTGACAGTTAAAGTAAAAAGTGCACAGCTTGAGTTTTTAATTATCAGTTGTGGCAACTTAGAAATGTTGTTTATTGATGTTTTGTTGATGTAATATGGAGTGGTTGTGACGCTACAAAATTAATGTATGAGAAGTTAAAGCTGCAAAAATTAAGCAATTTCGACATTTTGGACACTTTGGCGTTAACGTATTTTAACATCAGGCCAAAATAAAAACAAGTTAAAATGTGTTTAATATTATATGAATTAATTTCGTAATATATCTATCTCTATCCTATAGAAATAAACTTAGACAATAACTTCATACATCAAAAAATGGCGGCTCGATATCGGCGAGTCAGTGTGAAAAGGCTTTATGAATCAACTCATTCAACTGGAGTACGTCACTTTGGTTTTCGAGTAGGCAACATTATTTACATTGCAGCTGTCAGTTTACTGCATCGAATTAAAATTCATACTTTAGATACAGTCCAGAAAAAAAGAGTAGAAATTAAATAAAATGGAACTAAAAAATTTGTATGAAGAATTGTTGCCATATTTAAGCGTTATCTGTCATCAAAATTTTTCGTGATTTTGCAGGTGGCCCCATAAAAAAAGTTGTTCAGAATCATGAGTAGAAACACCCTACAAAGTTTATGTAATGACTAATATTGACTAAAAAATAACCTTGTATACGCGGACAGTAATTTGCACTAAGAAAAAAAAAACACAATAGGCACTGCTTAACTCTAAAATAAATTTCTTACAGCGGACCTATATCTAGAATCAACTGTAAGTATAAAAAGCGACGTGACAAATGCTCAACATAAACATTCGTTTATTTGATAACGGCAAATACTTTCAGGCCATGCATGGCAAAGGTTGGATTGGAATGCGGCGATTTTAAGGCGTATCAGCGAGGCGAATGCATTCGTTTGTAGCACATTTATAAGTTGTAATTAATTTTGCTCATGTTTAGTGACTTTTGCTTACAATATACGGGAAATTTCGCTATCTGTGGGCAAATGTCAGAATTTCTCAAGCGCTTTCTACAGGTAGCAGGTTTCTTAGATGGTTGTGTAACGATCTAAACAGCAACCGGGTTCGGCTTAACGTGCTATCTGAAACACGGACCCATCTTTCCAATAGGGTGGTTCAGCGCGCAATGTCCTAACCAGACTAATTGTAAATTGAGAATAGGAGCATTTCTGAGCAGGTTTTTGGGTGGTTTTCCTGTTCAGAGGGTCCGGCTGATTAGCATGTAAATATTTTTTTAAATATTGACTTTAATTTGATTGACTTCATACATTGGTGGTGGCGTAAGTTACATGCTGTATGGTCAGCGTGGCTAGCCCCGAGGCAGTGCCTTTATTTTTTTATCCCATTAGTGCCGCGTTTCTACTAGGAACATAAAATTGTCAGACACAATTTTCTCTTTTTTACAATGACTAATTCATTTATCTAGTGACAGTATTTTATTGTAAATTCCTGCTTTTCTAAAAGCATTCATTGTGAATCTACTTGGAAATAAACGATTGAAATCTTGAAATCTTAGATTTAGCTGGAGTGATGTCAAGGGCAGATGTTACAATCATTCATTATACTCTCATCATAGACCGCTTCCTTCCACTGACCTCTCGTTACGGCAGTGTTACGTATCACTCAGCCTTAGGAAGATAGCTGTCGTTTATACAAGGTGTTAGAAAAACTTGTGAGTTTTTATGGGAGGGTAAAACATTAACTGTTCTACCCCAAAGGACATATGTGTTTTGCCTGTTTTACAGAAGCTGTTCAAGAAAGTTGAAGCTGTCAAGCAATAGAGACATAGTACTTTTTTTACACCCTGTGTTTAAAAGAAATGGGGCGATTTACGAATTCGAATATTTATATAAAAAAGTAATTATTGTATTGTGCGGGGGCTATTATCGATATAAATTTCTACCATGCGGGTACGTTACCCCACGTTTTTCGTTCGTAGAATTTATTTTGATAGCCTTGTTACTATCTTTGCATCCAAATATTTCTATATATTAACGGTCTGCTTTTTCTCTTATACTCGTTTCTTACATTGTAAGAAGATTCGATTACACGCGTTTTTAACAGAATATAAAAATACGGGGTGTAAGGGACGGTGTAACGAAAAATTTGCAGGCGTGATCAGACCATGATGAAACTGAGAACCTTTTTATATGGGGACTATGCTGGGAAACGCAAAACTCTTTTCAACCTTCCATACAAAATACCCGATCAGTTCAGTGACTTTGTATGGGAATTGGAAAAAAAAAATTCGTTTCCCTACATAGCCGCCATAGAACAAGTTGTTCAGTTTCATGGTCTGATCACGCCTGCAAAGTTTTCATTACACCGTCCTTTACACCCTCACACACACATATCATATCACGCCTTTATCCCTTGCGGGGTAGGCAGAGCGTTAACGGCCATAAGAATACGGTCGCTATCGCCACGTCTGACTTTTTTGACACTTACACCCTGTATATATATAATACATTACAATCCAACCTGTGGGTTACTTATGTTGACTCGGTCCGTGTTACTTGGGCGGGGGCGTGGTGAATAGGGAAGGTATGTGCGTGTGTAGAGTGGGTACCCCGCCGTGCCGGATACACACTCCGCACTTCACTAGGTAGTATAGGCTTGTTTCCTAACAGGTCAAATGGTCCTCTGAAATTCCAGCGCAGCACAAGAAACATGCAGTCATTTTTAATACCAGATCGGGACGTGCATGGAATTTACAATTGGCATAATTAGTAAGGAAGACGAAACAGTTAGAATTATCTACTGTAATACTTTTATTTTATTTTAGCGTAGCCGTCTTTTGGGCTAATAATATATATATAATTATAAAACTTAGCTAGGGTAGCTTAGGGCCTATTCTATAGGTACAAATTGTAAATTGAGATTAGGAGCACTTCTGAGCAGGTTTTTGGGTGGTTTTCCTGTTCAGGGGGTCCGGCTGATTAGCATGTAACAAGCATTTTTTAAATATTTTGTCTTTAATTTAACTGATTTCATTAATTGATGGTGGTGATGTAAGTTACATGATGTGTGGTCAGCCTGGCCAGCCCCGAGGCAGTGCCTTTATTATTATTTTTTATTTTTTTATTTTTATCCCACTCGTCCGCGATTCTATTAGGAACTGAAAATTGTTATTGTTTACAATGACTCATTCATTTATTCAGTGACATTATTGTATTGTAACTCTCTGACATTCTAAAAGTATTCATTGTGAATCTACTTGGAAATAAACGATTGAATCTTGAATCTTGAAATCTTGA
Organism: Keiferia lycopersicella; assembly: GCA_029255805.1. Taxonomy (NCBI): domain Eukaryota; kingdom Metazoa; phylum Arthropoda; class Insecta; order Lepidoptera; family Gelechiidae; genus Keiferia; species Keiferia lycopersicella. Next base: position 4,238,966 of record JARACZ010000018.1, read on the forward strand.
TCTGTTTTTTAAAACGATCTAAAACGGTACTTTGTTTGAAGAACTAGAAGTATGACGTCACGCCGTAACTATTTGGATGGCGTCATAACACTTACTTTTATATAATTTTTCTGTTTATTAATTCAAACTATGAGTATTTCGAAAAATGATGAATGAAGTCTGTAGTATTTTTGGACAACAGTTTTAAGCGTACAACTGTTATATTTTTTTAATGACCCACGAAACTAGCGAATTATAGTCTGCGGATTACTTATGTTGACTCGGTCCGTGTTTCTTGGGCGGCGGCGTGGTGTATAGGGAAGGTATGTGCGTGTGTAGACTGGGTACCCCGCCGTGCAGGATACACACGCGAGGCACACACTTAGCTGGGTAGTATATAGTCTGTGGATTACTTATGTTGACTCGGTCCGTGTTTCTTGGGCGGCGGCGTGGTGAATAGGGAAGGTATGTGCGTGTGTAGAGTGGGTACCCCGCCGTGCAGGATACACACGCGAGGCACACACTTAGCTGGGTAGTATATAGTCTGTGGATTACTTATGTTGACTCGGTCCGTGTTTCTTGGGCGGCGGCGTGGTGAATAGGGAAGGTATGTGCGTGTGTAGACTGGGTACCCCGCCGTGTAAGATACACACGGGAGGCACACACTTCGCTAGGTAGTATATAGTCTGCGGATTACTTATGTTGACTCGGTCCGTGTTTCTTGGGCGGCGGCGTGGTGAATAGGGAAGGTATGTGCGTGTGTAGACTGGGTACCCCGCCGTGTAAGATACACACGCGAGGCACACACTTAGCTGGGTAGTATATAGTCTGTGGATTACTTATGTTGACTCGGTCCGTGTTTCTTGGGCGGCGGCGTGGTGAATAGGGAAGGTATGTGCGTGTGTAGACTGGGTACCCCGCCGTGCAGGATACACACGCGAGGCACACACTTAGCTGGGTAGTATATAGTCTGTGGATTACTTATGTTGACTCGGTCCGTGTTTCTTGGGCGGCGGCGTGGTGAATAGGGAAGGTATGTGCGTGTGTAGAGTGGGTACCCCGCCGTGTAAGATACACACGGGAGGCACACACTTCGCTAGGTAGTATATAGTCTGCGGATTACTTATGTTGACTCGGTCCGTGTTTCTTGGGCGGCGGCGTGGTGAATAGGGAAGGTATGTGCGTGTGTAGAGTGGGTACCCCGCCGTGTAAGATACACACGGGAGGCACACACTTCGCTAGGTAGTATATAGTCTGTGGATTACTTATGTTGACTCGGTCCGTGTTTCTTGGGCGGCGGCGTGGTGAATAGGGAAGGTATGTGCGTGTGTAGAGTGGGTACCCCGCCGTGTAAGATACACACGGGAGGCACACACTTCGCTAGGTAGTATATAGTCTGCGGATTACTTATGTTGACTCGGTCCGTGTTTCTTGGGCGGCGGCGTGGTGAATAGGGAAGGTATGTGCGTGTGTAGAGTGGGTACCCCGCCGTGTAAGATACACACGGGAGGCACACACTTCGCTAGGTAGTATATAGTCTGTGGATTACTTATGTTGACTCGGTCCGTGTTTCTTGGGCGGCGGCGTGGTGAATAGGGAAGGTATGTGCGTGTGTAGAGTGGGTACCCCGCCGTGTAAGATACACACGGGAGGCACACACTTCGCTAGGTAGTATATAGTCTGTGGATTACTTATGTTGACTCGGTCCGTGTTTCTTGGGCGGCGGCGTGGTGAATAGGGAAGGTATGTGCGTGTGTAGACTGGGTACCCCGCCGTGCAGGATACACACGCGAGGCACACACTTAGCTGGGTAGTATATAGTCTGTGGATTACTTATGTTGACTCGGTCCGTGTTTCTTGGGCGGCGGCGTGGTGAATAGGGAAGGTATGTGCGTGTGTAGAGTGGGTACCCCGCCGTGTAAGATACACACGGGAGGCACACACTTCGCTAGGTAGTATATAGTCTGTGGATTACTTATGTTGACTCGGTCCGTGTTTCTTGGGCGGCGGCGTGGTGAATAGGGAAGGTATGTGCGTGTGTAGAGTGGGTACCCCGCCGTGCAGGATACACACGCGAGGCACACACTTCGCTGGGTAGTATATAGTCTGTGGATTACTTATGTTGACTCGGTCCGTGTTTCTTGGGCGGCGGCGTGGTGAATAGGGAAGGTATGTGCGTGTGTAGAGTGGGTACCCCGCCGTGTAAGATACACACGGGAGACACACACTTCGCTAGGTAGTATATAGTCTGTGGATTACTTATGTTGACTCGGTCCGTGTTTCTTGGGCGGGGGCGTGGTGAATAGGGAAGGTATGTGCGTGTGTAGAGTGGGTACCCCGCCGTGCCGGATACACACTCCGCACTTCACAAGGTAGTATAGGCTTGTTTCCTAACAGGTCAAATGATCTGTTTTTTAAAACGATCTAAAACGGTACTTTGTTTGAAGAACTGGAAGTATGACGTCACGCCGTAACTATTTGGATGGCGTCATAACACTTACTTTTATATAATTTTTCTGTTTATTAATTCAAACTATGAGTATTTCGAAAAATGATGAATGAAGTCTGTAGTATTTTTGGACAACAGTTTTAAGCGTACAACTGTTATATTTTTTTAATGACCCAGGAAACTAGCGAATTATAGTCTGTGGATTACTTATGCTGGCTCGGCCCGTGTTTCTTGGGCGGCGGCGTGGTGAATAGGGAAGGTATGTGCGTGTGTAGAGTGGGTACCCCGCCGTGCAGGATACACACGCGAGGCACACACTTAGCTGGGTAGTATATAGTCTGTGGATTACTTATGTTGACTCGGCCCGTGTTTATTGGGCGGCGGCGTGGTGAATAGGGAAGGTATGTGCGTGTGTAGAGTGGGTACCCCGCCGTGCAGGATACACACGCGAGGCACACACTTAGCTGGGTAGTATATAGTCTGTGGATTACTTATGTTGACTCGGCCCGTGTTTCTTGGGCGGCGGCGTGGTGAATAGGGAAGGTATGTGCGTGTGTAGAGTGGGTACCCCGCCGTGCAGGATACACACGCGAGGCACACACTTAGCTGGGTAGTATATAGTCTGTGGATTACTTATGTTGACTCGGCCCGTGTTTCTTGGGCGGCGGCGTGGTGAATAGGGAAGGTATGTGCGTGTGTAGAGTGGGTACCCCGCCGTGCAGGATACACACGCGAGGCACACACTTAGCTGGGTAGTATATAGTCTGTGGATTACTTATGTTGACTCGGCCCGTGTTTCTTGGGCGGCGGCGTGGTGAATAGGGAAGGTATGTGCGTGTGTAGAGTGGGTACCCCGCCGTGCAGGATACACACGCGAGGCACACACTTAGCTGGGTAGTATATAGTCTGTGGATTACTTATGTTGACTCGGCCCGTGTTTCTTGGGCGGCGGCGTGGTGAATAGGGAAGGTATGTGCGTGTGTAGAGTGGGTACCCCGCCGTGCAGGATACACACGCGAGGCACACACTTAGCTGGGTAGTATATAGTCTGTGGATTACTTATGTTGACTCGGCCCGTGTTTCTTGGGCGGCGGCGTGGTGAATAGGGAAGGTATGTGCGTGTGTAGAGTGGGTACCCCGCCGTGCAGGATACACACGCGAGGCACACACTTAGCTGGGTAGTATATAGTCTGTGGATTACTTATGTTGACTCGGCCCGTGTTTCTTGGGCGGCGGCGTGGTGAATAGGGAAGGTATGTGCGTGTGTAGAGTGGGTACCCCGCCGTGCAGGATACACACGCGAGGCACACACTTAGCTGGGTAGTATATAGTCTGTGGATTACTTATGTTGACTCGGCCCGTGTTTCTTGGGCGGCGGCGTGGTGAATAGGGAAGGTATGTGCGTGTGTAGAGTGGGTACCCCGCCGTGCAGGATACACACGCGAGGCACGCCGCACTTGACTAGGTAGTCGCTGAACTGTGGACAACATTCAAACTTTATAAACATGATCAGGGTTCGAAGGATATATAAGGTGTAAAAATATTAGCTGCAAATATTTTAAGAGTTGAATCGGCCCATGAAACTGAACCACTTTCCCCAAAGAACATAGGTCGAAATATGAAAAAAAAACTTGGACCTCTCATACGAAATTACCAACCGACCAAATAAATTTGTATGGGAAATCCAAAAAAAAATCTCATATTTCGACCTATGTTTCTTTGGAAAAGTTGTTCAGTTTCATGGGCTGGTCCAGCGCTTAAAATATTTGCAGCTATACACCTTATATATAAACCAACAGATAATGAAACGATCTGTAAATGGCAGCCGTTTGTCATGCTTTCTCTCTTCCACTGACGCTCTTGCATATCACAGGCGTTCATGCTTTCTCCCTCACACTTAGGTAACCGCCGCCGTTTACAGATCGTTTCTTTATATGTACGGATTCTAATAGACATAATGACTGACAGGTCAATGAGCTAGTTTTTAAAACAACATTTTGTATGAAACTACGAATAGATGGCGTCATGTCTCTTTAGTTTGGATGGCGTCTAAACACTTACTTTTATATTATTTTTCTATTTATTAATTCAGACTTTCAATGTTTCGAAAAACTATAAATGGAGTATGTTGTAATTTTGGACAGAAGTTTTAAGCGTAAACTTTTGTATTTTAATTTTTCGACCTTCCATACCAAATTCCTGATTAGCTGAAAAGCTTTGTATGGGAACTCGAAAAAACTTTTCGTTTCTCAACATAGCCCCATTGAAAAAGTTGCTCAGTTTCATGATCTGATTACGCCTGCAAAGTTTTCGTTACACCGTCCCTCTTTTCTCTCTTTTCGCGTGGGACACCAGTCGTCCAGCGACCCAGTGAACCCTAGCGTCAGAATTTTTCAACCGCCTTCTACAAGTAGCAGGCTTTCTGACATGGTTGTGTAACGACCGCCGTCTAAGTAATCATAGACAGCAACCGGGACCTACGGCTTAACGTGCCATCCGAAACACGGAACCATCTTACTTACGGAAAATCGGGTGGTTCAGTCCGCAATGTCCTAACCAGACTGGGAATAAATTCACAGTGGTAAATATCAACTTTTCTGAATTTACATCCTGCACTTACCAACTGAGCGGTCTCCTCCTCGCTAGAAGCCACGACGGCGACCTTCTTGCTTCTAATGGCGTCTGTCAGTACTCTGTGGTTCTCTTTACCCAACGCCTGCAAAGTGTGTTGACCGAGGTGCACCCCGCTGTAGGGAATGTTGATGCTGCCATCTATGCATGACTTCTCGAACCTATGACAAAATATCAGGTGTAAAAAAAATGCTGCAAATATTTTAAGGGGTGAATCAGTCCATGAAACTGAACAACTTTCCCCGAGAAACAGGTTTAGGATTTAAAGGTTTCAATCGTTTATTGAAAATAAACAACGAATGCTTTTAGAATGTCAGGAATTTACAATACAATGCCGTCACTATATAAATAAATTAGTCATTGTAAAAAAGGGGAAATTGTCAGACACAATTTTCTCCTTTTTATAACAATTTTATGATCCTAGTAGAAATGCGGCACGAGTTGGATAAAAAAATAAAAAATAAGGGCACTGCCTCGGGGCTGGCCAGGCATAGGTCCAAATTTTTTTTTTCATATTTTCACCTATGTTCTCTAGAAAGAAATGTTCAGTTTCATGGACTGGTTTACTCCTTAAAATATATGAAAAATATTTTTTTTACTCTGTATTGATTAGAAAGACAATATATAAAAACACTACAAAATAATATACAAATAGAAGGAATAGTTTCTTGTTATATGGCAAAAATATAAAAATTCATTCATTCATTTAGACATTGTATTAATAACATGTATATTCATGCAAAAAAGATTGAAATTGAAATTGCAGAATCGGTCAAAACTTACAGTAAGTTGGATCTGATATCGATGACGCAGCATTTATCTTGACACACGAGCGAGAAGAAGTCCGACAGGCTGAGTCGAGGACACGTCTCCGCGAATAACTGCTCCATGGAGATCTCCACCAGGTCCTGGGAACCATTACAGTTATTTTTATTTTTATTCAAAAGACGAACACAACAGATTACAATCATAACAAGTTATGATTACATAATGAACTTTAGACTATGATCCAGATTGAAATCCAATACAGTGGACATACAGCTAAACATGCAAATAACTGTGTTAAACGTAAAATAGTATTAAAAGTAAGGCACAATTATATGTGCAAACAACGCAAATAAATTGTGTTTTAAGTTAAATAAAATTACATAAAATCGGCTTATAATTCTAAGAACCTGGTTGAAGTTATGATTATATATCAACAAGTTTTTTATCAAACACAAGTTTTATATTTAATATTCGGATTTACCGCACTCGCAGTGCTATGTTATTCTCAAAAATGAAAATAAGACATCGAAAACTTGACAAGCCTGGACCGGGAATCGAACCCGGGCCGCGTGTGGTACCGGCCTACTGCTCTACCACTAAGCTATCGGCGCACCAGTTGACGCTTCAGGACGAGCAAAGCATCAAGAGATCGGGAAATTGACGAAGACCGACTGGTGCATCGATAGCTCAGTGGCAGAGCAGTGGGCCGGTACCCCACGCAGCCCAGGTTCGACTCCCGGTCGACGGCGAATTTTTCGATTTCTTATTATCATTTACAAGTTTTATATAAAGAAAGGACGAAGACTTTTCCTATAGTTTTACACTACGTATTCCATTGACTAACCATGGTGTCAGTAGATTGCGAGTCCTTGCAGAACCTTCTGTAGCTGATACTGCGTGGGGAGCTGCGACACATCTCTATCGACTCCTGCAACAAACACAACTTGTAAATCTCTTGCTGACCGATGTGGCGCTCTGGTAGTGCGACTGCCTTTGACGCAGAAGGTCCCGGTTTCAATTCTCGGTGGGTCACTCATAAAGTTGATATTTATCACTTTGTGAATTTGTTCCTAGTCTGGTTAGGACATTGCGGGCTGAATCACCCGATTGTCCGTAAGAAAGATGATTCCGTGTTTCGGATGGCACGTTAAGCCGTAGGTCCCGGTTTCTGTCTATCAGTACATAGACGGCGGTCGATACCCAACCCTGTCAGAAACCTACTACTTGTAGAAGGCGGTTGAAGAATTCCGACACTAAGGTTCATTGGGTCGTTGAACGACTTGGTGACCCACACGAAAAGAAGTGCTATTTTAAATTCATAAATCTATTGGAGCGTCACCTGTGATTTACCTACCTTTACACGCACGCACGCACGCACACACGAACGCACGCACGCACATATATATCACGCCTTTATCCCTTGCCACGTCTGACAAATATTGAGGGTTCTTTCAGATGATATTGTGTATCTGCGTAGGGACCTACCTTAACACACTCCCCAATGTCGATCTCAGGCAAGTCCGAGAACAGCAATATGCACTCGTTGAACCCCGACTCGAGCAGAGTGTCTCGCAGCTGTCGCAGGATGGCCACCCCCATGAACAGCGGCAGTGACCCCCCTTCGACTAGTAGCGCGTCCCATAGGTGCACGATTTTGTGGATCGGGAAAACATCTGCAATGTAGAAACATCTATTTTTTTTTCAGTCCGATATGGCGCAGTGGCAGTGCGACTGCCTTTGACGCATAAGGTTCCAGGTTGCTAGAGTGGAGGTCACCAGTTTCTTGAAGGTGTCGTAAGTTTCATAAAGCGGTCGTAAGTTTCTTGAGGGGTTCGAAAGGTTCTAATTCTAAGCCTACGTAATAGCAATGTAAGGACAGATGTGGCATTGGTAGTGGAGTGCCTTTGACGCAGAAGGTTCCGGGTTCGATGCTCAGTGGGTCACTCACTAAGCTGATATTTATACTATTTAATCACTAAGTATTCTCACTAAGTTTGCGAGCTGTACCACCCGATTGTCCGTAAGAAAGATGGTTCCGTGTTTCGAGTAACATGTTAAGCCGTAGGTCCCCGTTGCTGTCTATGATTACTTAAACGGCGGTCGTTACACAACCATGTCAGAAGCCTGCTACTTGTAGAAGGCGGTTGAAAAATGCAGACACTAGGTACCCTACCCTACCCTAGTACATTAGGTCGTTGAACGACTCGGTGTTCCATAAGAAAAGACAGAAATATTACTCACGTGAGAACATGGTAAGGAACCAGGGTATAGCAAACAGCTCTGGCACAAAGTTTATCTCATGCAGATGCGTGGCCAGTACTGGCTCGTGGAAGGCTGTCATCTGCCAGAACTTCGCCAAGTACTCCTTGATGACAGAACTGTTGTCCTTTAGAAAGAACTTGTGTAGGAACTTCGGGACGAACGCTGAGAGGCAGGCGAAGGCACGAGCTAAAAAAAAAATTAAATGTTGGTGGCTGTAAAGTCTGTTTTTCTTAGAGAGTCCAGAAAGGTAAACAAACAAATCTCCACAGACTAAAAATCTCTAATATTAGACTTGGTAGGGCTGGGCAAGAGTGAGTTAGTTCAAAATCTTTATAACTGAGTCGAGTAAGATCATCGTAACTTGTTGATTGTTTGAACACAGTATTAAAAACAAATACCCTGTGGCTTTACCCGCATTATCATTGTTTTTTATATATAATAAAACAACCTTTATTGGATAATTTTGCCGTTCATAGTAGCGTAAATACAGTGCTATAAAAAGGAGTAGTAATTAAAATGTCGTCCCTTCTAAGCCCCGGTGATATGAATCTATGTTTAAGAAAATAATGTTTTTCATTACTAATTATTTTCATTTATGAGAATAATATAACACTGTGAGATAATATAAACCATAATACACGAATAAAACATGTTCTATCCCTGGGTGGGAAGTAATAATTTAAAAAAGTTAAATAAATTTCATTTATCAACTGCGTAATGCCCAAACCACACTCGCGAGGCGCCTCCTGGAGGCCCTCCACAGCTGACTCGTGAAAGAGTTGATAGATTAAATTTAATTAACTTTATTATTATTATTAACCGTTTATTGTACCCAAAAACATTACAAGAGATACACATATAAAGAATAACGACACAACAGGACAACGTATTTCTATTTAAAATACTTTTTAAATTATAACTTCCCACCCAGGGATAGAACATGTTTTATTCTTGTATTATGGTTTATATTATCTCACAGCGTTATATTATTTTCATAAATGAAAATAAGAAATGGATAAAATGTCAGCCCCGGTCGGCGCTGACATTTATCCGTCACGATTGACATACAATATGTGACACGTAGACCAGGCGAGGGAAGAAAAAGGAACTCGAGGGCACCATACACTCGTCCCTCGTGCTGCCTCCTGTAACTCATGGAGTGTGTGAGTCAGACATTAAATATAGCTTGATACCTTGTGACATCAGTCAGATTTGGGAAAATGCTCAAGGTCAACTTTTCTTTGTTTCCTCTTTCCTTCTCATTCAGTATGGATCTGACAAACGTAACGGGTATCAAGTTAGATTTTATTAATTTTACCTATCCTAACCTTAACGGTACTTTATCCTTACATAAGAGAAAGTAAGTCGCGATTTTTTCTAATTAAAGGCATTTTAATAAATGTTTGTAGATGGTATTTACGTAATCTCAAAGAATAAGATTGAACTTTTATGGTCATACCTAATAATAATGACTAAAACAGAAAAAAAAAGAAACCTTAAAGTAATCAATCAATCGACTCATTGACCGACTCACTGAACTGAATCAGAACTTTGGATTCAATGATGTGGCACAGCACTATTCAAACATGGCTGTATGTTCACGATCTGTCAAAATGTCCGTGTTTGTTTAATATTTTATGAATTTCTAATAGAATTATACATAATTGAGTCATAAATTAAGTGTTTTCAGTTATGTGGGATGTGAAACAAGTGAAATATGTATTTGTATGACAGTTATAACGTGCAGTTCTCATATATTATGGCGAAATCTATCGACGTGGTTATGGCAAGTTGTTTGTTTACATTTATGGACTCTCTAAAAAAAATAGACTTTAGTAGTAGTAGCCAAAATATTTCAAAGAAAGGTCATAATTTAATTAAAAATTACGATGGTAGAACCCGTACAGATAAAGTAACGATCTGTAAATGGCGGCCGTTCGTCATGCTTTCTCTCTTCCACTGAGGCTCTTGCATATACCGCGCGTTCATGCTTTCGCCCTCACACTTAGATAACCGCCGCCATTTACAGATCGTTTCTTTATCTGTACGGGTTCTACCTCTAATCAATTTAATCACAGATTGAAGTAAGATAGAGGTTTTAAAGTTGAAATTTTGTTTTTTTATGGAAGTTCGTAATGTTTTAGAGGCTTTTATCCAGTTTGTATTAATTTACCTTGATTTCAGAAGCAGAGGTACAGGAAAGGCGCAGTAAGTGAGTCCAAGCCTTGCCAATAGACATTGAATTAATCAACAGCCACCTTCTGAGTAATCGTTTAACCATGCTTGGTGTGACTGATAGGGGTTGGAAGGTTCTAGAGTAGAGTCAGAAGTTTCTAGAGAGCGGGTTCGAAAGTATGGAAACACGATCTACCTTCATTGCAGAAGTTAAGATACAGGAACGGCGCAGTAAGTGAATCCAAGCCCTGCCAGTAAACATACTGCGGATTGGTCAACAACCATGCCTTCAGTAGTCGCTTGAGCGCGTGGTGCAGCAGTACTAGTGACTGATGAGATTGAAAAGTTCTAGAGAGGAGTCAGAAGTTTCTAGAGAGCGAGTTCGAAAGTAACCTACCTTCATTGCAGAAGTTAAGATACAGGAACGGCGCAGTAAGTAAATCCAAGCCCTGCCAGTAAACATACTGTGGATTGGTCAACAGCTACGCCTTCAGCAGTCGTTTAAGCGCACGGTGACCAAGCAGCCAGCAGTACTAGTGACTGATGAAGTTGGAAAGTTCTAGAGTGGAGTCGGAAGTTTCTAGAGAGCGAGTTCGAAAGTATGGAAAAGTGACCTATCTTAATACCAAATTTTAAACTATCGCGGTTGCTTACACTATTTATAGTTATGATTTTAACGGGCTTTTTGACGTACCTTCATTGCAGAAGTTAAGATACAGGAACGGCGCAGTAAGTGAATCCAAGCCCTGCCAGTAAACGTACTGTGGATTGGTCAACAGCCACGCCTTCAGTAGTCGCTTGAGCGCGCGATGTCCAGCCGAGCCGCAAAGCAGCCAGCAGTACTGGTGGCAACGCGGGATGTCCACGTCTATCTGTGTGGAACATTATTTAATAAATAACTATGATATAATAGGGTTAATTGGCAGGTCAAATGAGCTACTTTATAACCGACTTAAAAAAGGAGGTTCTTAGTCTGACCTGTATGTATGTATGTTTGTCCGCGATTATCTCGCGTTTGGATGAACCAATTTTCATGCGGTTTTCAAAAAGTTTTTGTCAGACTTAGGACAAAGTGACTTAGAGCAAACATACTCCGTATTACGATGGTAAGAAAATATGAGTCTTTTGATTCCTTATATTCTATTGCTAAAATCCTCATACTTGTCTATCAGTAGGCGTAGGAGTTTCTTTGTCAATCCTCTCGTACTGGTCCTCAATATCCCCCACCACACCGAGTAAGGCTGCCCAAACATCCCCCCTTAAAAGGGGAGGCACGTCCGTTTCGGCTTCGGCTCTGATGTACGGTGAAGTAAAGGGGTAACCCTGTCGACAAATACAAAATAATAAATGAAAATAAGAAATCGAAAAATTTACAAGCGTAGACCGGGAATCGAGCCCAGGCCGCGGGGGGTACCGGCCCACGCGTCTACCACTGAGCTATCGACGCACCGGTTGGCCTTCGTCAATTTCTCGATGCTCGACGATCTTGTGGTAAAGCAGTGCGCCGGTACCCCACGCGGTCTGGGTTCGATTCCCGGTCGACGGTAGTACATTTTTCGATTTCTTATTTTCATTTATGAGAATAATATAGCACTGTGAGTGCATCTTCTTCTTAGCGTGTCGATGGCAGACACTACACCGTCGCAGCCCAGAACTTGGCCACATTGACAGCGCTGGCAGACTGTGAGTGCTGTAAATCCCAATAAATTTACAAAATGATATTGTTTAAATATATCTTAATTAAATTTACATAAATTGTGTTTTTTTTAAAGTGACGATGACTAAGACTTCACACACGATACCCACTACTTTCAATAATTTATCAGACAAATTACGAGAGGGGAGCGGAAACGTGTGTAAAACCGTTACCAAATCAAATTTCATGAAACTTTACAACCTCGACACTGGCAGAATTGTCCCTGTAGCCATTTGAAACGAAATCAAATCAAATTATTTATTCAAAGTGGTAAATTTTACATCGTTTATCGTTATCGTTTTGATTGTCAAGTATTAACTATTGTAAAAAAGAGAAAAATTTAGGACACATTTTTCTATTTCTCATAACAATTTTTTGAACCTAGTTTAACCCTTTAACGGGCAGAGCATGTTAATTTTTTTCATTTGTTTGACGACCGATGTGGCGCAGTGGTAGTGCGACTGCCTTTGACGCAGAAGGTCCCGGGTTCGATTCTCGGTGGGTCACTCACAAAGTTGATATCTATCACTTTGTGAATTTGTTCCCAGTCTGGTTAGGACATTGCGGGCTGAACCACCCGATTGTCCGTAAGTAAGATGGTTCCGTGTTTCGGATGGCACGTTAAGCCGTAGGTCCCGGTTGCTGTCTATGATCACTTAGACGGCGGTCGTTACACAACCATGTCAGAAGCCTACTACTTGTAGAAGGCAGTTGAAAAATTCTGACACTACGGTTCATCGGGTCGTAGGACGACTCGGTGTCCCACACGAAAAGAAGATTTGTTTTAAAATCTATTGCGGGTAGTTAAAGTTCCATTTTAGGTGGTAATATTCTTCCCATGCCTTATGAAGGATTAAATGCGGCTCAGGCGGACTGAAAACTTAAAACTAGCCCCTAACGCCTCGAGGCTGACCAAGCAAAAGAGGGACTCACATGCAGCAGCCTGTGGAAGCACAGCAGTCTATAGAACTGGTACTCCGTGTCTCTCTCCCTGATGATCTTGGGCAGCGTGACGGCATCACACGGCTTCTTCTTTTCATGCATCAGAGGGTAGTAGTCGTGAGGCGAGATGTGCGCCAGGCGCTGTTTCAATAGGGATAGGCTGTACTTGGCGAAGCGACGGTCGTATTGTGGAGGCGTTTTGCCGCCGATCGTACAACCGTCGAGGAGGATTGCTCTGGAAGTAAAAAAGTTTTGCTGAAGTAATCGAAAGTTTATAGGGCACACAATTTCTAACCTAATGTACACTTTCATGTCATGGAACTATTACATAACTTCGCAATAATAATACTGATAAAAACTGCAGCTCTTCTCTTTTCGTGTGGGTCACCAAGTCGTCCAACGACCAAATGGATCCTAGTCTCAGAATTCTTCAACCACTTTCTACAAGTAGCAGGCTTCTGACATGGTTGCGTAACGACCGCCGTTTAAGTGATCATAGACAACAACCGGGACCTACGGCTTAACGTGCTATCCGAAACAGAAACCATCTTTCTTACGGACAATCGGGTGATTCAGCCCGCAATGTCCTAACCAGACTGGGAACAAATTCACAAAGTGATAAACATCAACTTTGCGAGTGACCCACCGAGAATCGAACCCGGAACCTTCTGCGTCACAGGCAGTCGTACAGCGTACTTACATAGGCATAGTCAAAATGGGTGGTGTGTTCTTTATTAGGTAGTTTTTTTTCAACTCCCCCTGCACATCCCCACCCGCCAACTGCCACCAGTGGTACAGGAACTGAAGTTTACATCCCAGCAGACCTCTATGTCTCTTCACTTCCACCAGTTCTTTGCTTTTCAGTTTAGACAGGTCTTCTATAAGCTCTGGTAACGAGGCTCTTTCGCTCGGATAGATTTTCAGACATTTTTCAATCACATTTCTTAGGTTGTCTGGTATTTTCTGGAATAAAACAATACTACATTGGACATGTGGTAAGAAAATAGCCGATTTTATAACGAGGGTGTGGTTTGAGGCCCGAAGCGCAGCTGAGATTAAAAATAATAAGAGACAAATCGTAAGTAAGGCGTTACAAAAAAAAATCGAAGTGCGCGACTATCGAATTTGTAGCGGGTGTGTTTATTACGTACAGGAAATCCCTGACTTTTTTCCGATAAGTACCCATAGACTACATCACCATAGAGGAACCACCAATCACGATCATGCCACGATCACAGTCACGATCCGCCCCTGATAGTAAGAACTCATTCTGTTTCAGCTATTTGCGATCAGTTGCTACCATGAGCACATCATTTAATAGAGTTGATGGCATTTTGAATGAAAAGCCCAGCAGCTTTTCTCTTCTCTTTGTATTATAATTTAAGCCAAAAGCCTATCCTAGTATTCCAGGCTTTTTCAGCCGCCTTGATTGACTTTTTGAGTTGACTAGTGCGCAGGCAAACCCATCACTGTAGGTATCTAAAATAGATATTAAGAACTAAAACCACACCTTATAAGCATCAACGCAGTCATGCTCCCTGGCGATTCTCTCAGCAGGGTTACCCGCATGCACAAGCGTCAGGATTCTCCTCAAGATTGGAGCCGGCTTCAAGTTAGGCCAGAGCTTCCCGATGCACAGCTCCAGGAGTATGATGCCAAAGGTCCACACATCGCCTGCTGGTCCACCGCCTTTTAGAATTGTTTCTGGACTCATGTATTTTGGCAGCCTGTAAATGGTAAGCTTTTACAATGAAATTCCACGGAAATTTGTAGATGATTTTATGTTCCTGAGCATGACTTTATTTCATAATAGCAAAGTAGGTAACAGGATAGATAGCTTTATAGATCATACTGCATGGTAGTCAGTTATAACCCCGTAGCATCCCACAGGAACTATATTTCGGGATAACAACTGACCTAAGTGATAATCCAAGTTACCCTCTATCTGTGTACCAAATTTCATGAATTGGTTCAGTAGTTTTAGTGTGAAGGAGTAATAAACAAACATACATACAAACTTCGCATTTATAATATTAGTAGGATATTATTATTAATTTTATATATATTTTATTCTACTCTGCCGGCATCACACAGCTAACCATTGATTTACTAATAAATTTCAACATTCATTTTAATCAATCAACTTAGTCTATCTAGGTTGGTACTATTCCCTTACCCCAGTGGAAAAGGCACTTCAGTTCCTTGCACCGTCATGTAATACATGCCATAGTTCCAAAGCTTCACCCGGCCGTGGTCATCCAGCATTATATTATCTATAGACAGTGTTCTATGTACTATGTTTTGATCGTGTAAGTATAGCAATGCGTTGGCCACTTGCTGAGCAATGTTAGACACTTCATCGTAGCTGAACTTGCATGAATATTCGTTTAGAGGTTTGCCGATTATCTCTGCAACTACGATTATCCTTTCTGAAATAAATTAATGAATTTATTTATTTGTGTGATGCCAGCTTAGAATAGCATCACCATATTTCTTGCCATGGGTGTTGTAAGAGGCCACTAAGAGACTTGAGGGTTTTATGTGTATTACAATTTTAGGCACAACCTGCGAATACAGTATAACTTGAATCATCTGAAAGGGTCCTCAATACTCGTCAGACTTGGCGATTACAACCATAATTTGATGATAGTGAACATTCTGCCTACCCCGCGAGGGATAAAGGCATGATTGTGATTCATAAAGCTACACTCAATAGCACCTTGTACTATACAGGTTGTAAAAAAAAATTCTGCAAATATTTTAAGTGGTGAACCAGCCCATTAAACTGAACAACTTTCCCCAAGGAAGTTAAGTCGAAATATGAAAAAAAATTTGGACCTCCCATACAAAATTATCAACTCACCAAGTCAATTTGTATGGGAGGTCCAAAAATTTCTCATATTCGACCTATGTTTCTTGAGGAAAGTTGTTCAGTTTCATGGGCTGATTCGCCCTTTAAATATTTGCAGCTAATATTTTTACACCTTAAATAACAATTTTACAGCTTCAGTCGTGCTTTGTGAACAGTCATATCACTCCCTTGAATAGGTAACTCTAGTTGCCGCTGACAGCACAGAATGCCGGCTTCAAGCTGAATTTAAACTCATGTTTTAAAGAAATAAACCTAACACCCAAAATAACTAAAACATAACTATCACAATAACCTTTGTTCAAGAAACCAAAATAGTTTTGTCTTCCCAGCAAAGTTACCTAAAACTAAACATTTCTACTAAAAGTCAGCTTACCGTGCTTTCCCCGTATCACGTCCAAGTAGGTACACAGATTAGCATGTTCGAGGGTCAGGAGCCGCTGCGCCTGGCCCAGGATAGTCACCGAACTAGGCGTAAGTGGAAGACCATTGCTTCCGCAAGTCTCTCCCGGGTGGTTCTTGGCAAAAAATGTGCACGCGGCAAACTTGAAGTCTTCCTCACTTTCGTCGTTCATTTTGATATTTTAGTAGTTTTCTAAACTACCTATTTAAACAATAATAATTGAAAAAGAAGGGGCGAAAATTGTTTGTTGACGTTTTCTTTTCTTTCCGTCCGATAATTCCACTTTCGAATGAATGAGTGAACGGAAGAATGATTACCCTGAAAGAGTTAAGTTGTAGTTAATCGTATAAAACTTTATCACGGTATCTATGCATTTTAAAATGGTCGCATTACTCATTTTCATTGGTTCATTCCTGTGAACAACTCGTTCATGTCATTTTGAAATAATGCTGCCAGACAGTTCTGATTGTAAACTTTTTATTCAAATAAAAACAATAAAAGTATAAAATATAAACAAACAAAAAAACTTTTTTTTTTTTTTAAATTGGCAGAACGCGGTTTGCGTATTACCACAGACAAAACACGGAAAATTGAGACGCGTATTTTATAAACCCGGTCAAGAAGTTGCAACAAATTATAAGATCAGTTTTTAAATAAATACATATACATATACAAACTAAATACGAATATTATTCAAAATAATAAAAGACGATAATAAATTATAAATAGAATAGTCATTAGTGGAAAGTAAGACAGATATAGAAGTAGGCATAGGTATTTTGGAAAGTAGTAAATTGTTCATAAAAGACGAATGATCGTAACGAGAGCATGAAAAGAATAAATGATTCAAGTCGCCAACCTCGCCACACTCACACAGATCATTATCAACAATGCGAAGTTTGCTAAGATGTTCCGGAGTGCACACGTGACCAAGGCGCATACGAATTAATACACTGGTGGGGCGTTTTCCAATTTGAAGTCTATGAAACCAAGGTTTATTTAAAATGTTGGGCTGAATGTTCGCAAAGAACTTTCCTTTTAGTTGAGAGCTCTCTGCCCACATCTGTTTCCAACTTTCAGTTAGATGGAACGCAGGCAATGATACCAAATCATGACAATAGTTTATATTAGGAAAAGTGTCACCACACATAATAGCTTCATTGGCAAGGCGGTCTGCCTTGGTATTACCAGAGATTCCACTATGGCCTGGTATCCAGGCAAAAGAAATTGAACAGTTACCCTGAGAAATATATTCATGAAGTAAAACTCTTGTACTTATTATTATTGGAAAAATTGTTTTACAGTTAAATGGATATTTGCTTAAAGCCTGCAAAGCGCTCATGGAATCGGAAAATATAACTGCTTTTTTTAGTTTAGCGATTCGGATGTATTCAACCGCTTTATAAAGACCATAACATTCTCCCGTGAATACGGAAGTTTCAGGTGGAAGCTTTATTTGTTCGAAAATTTTATATTGAGTGTGATATACTCCGACACCCACATGACCAGGTGTTGAATGTTTAGAAGCATCGGTAAATATATAATGGTGATTCTCCCATTCTTTGTCACGCTCATAATTAAAATTCATATTGCAATTTGGATCGTCTTTCGTAATACCCAAATTTAAGACCACTTTAGGAACGTATATCAAAGCGTTAAATGAACTACAAAACAAAGGGTAACAAGGAGAAGAATGAATAGGTGTATCTAAGGATTTAAACTTTTCAAAGCTTTTAATAAGACACGGTTGTGATTTGTGAGACCAGTAACTAGACGATGAAATTAATTCCGAGAGCCTTTGCAGTTTTGAACGGAGAGGATGGTGCGAAACTTGAAGAGATCTAAATAAAAATTTGTCACATAGATATTGTCGACGTAGCTGTAAAGGAGGTTCACAACTCTCTACCTGGAGGGCATTAATTGGGCTAGATTTCATGGCCCCGGTTATCAACCTTAAAGCTTTCGATTGAATGTTGTCTAACTTTTTGAAAGACACCACACTCCCTGGCTCCAGTAAGAATGTCCCATAATCTAAAACACTGCGGATCAGAGCATTGTAAACGAGCTTCATGCAAAATGGGTGTGCACCCCACCAAACACCAGATAGACATCTGAGCATATTCAATAAACGCTCACACTTAGCATATATATATTCACAATGTGGAGTACCAGTTAATTTCGAATCTAATATTACACCCAAAAATTTTGCATTATCTGACACAGGAATTTCAACATTATTATAAAGTACTGTGATCGGAGGAGGAAGCCGCATTCTTGAAAATAATACGACTGAGCTTTCATTAGGGGACAAATCTAAGCCATTCAAATACAATCATTTCTCCAAAAGTTTTAAAGAAACATTCAACGAAGCACTAGCTTTTTCGATAGAGCGATTAGTACTGTATAATAACAAATCATCCGCATATTGGAGAACACTCACAGTACCCTGTAATGAAGATTCTAAATCAAATGTGTACAAGTTATAAAGCAACGGACTCAACACAGAACCTTGTGGTAAGCCCCTCCATATTAATCTCGTCTCTTCTGTACCATCATCCAAAAATAGATGAATGCGTCTTTCTGATAAAATATTAATTATGAAATTTGTTAAGCGGGGCGGAATGTTTAAAATCTGTAATTTATTTTTGAGAACACTAAGCACCACACTATCATATGCGGCATTAATATCAAGAAATGCAGCCAAAACTGATTCATTGCCCGAAAAAGCTATTCTAATATCAGAGATGAATATACTTATGCTATCCATCGTGCTTCTTCCACGCCTAAACCCAAATTGTGTATTGCTTAACAGACTATTTGATTCTATAAACCATTCTATTCTATTTTTGATCAAATGCTCAGCAATTTTCATGAGAACAGATGAAAGAGCTATTGGCCTGTATGATGAAGCAACTGAAGAGTCTTTGTTGGGTTTTAATATAGGGATTACCCCTTGGGACTTCCATTCTAGAGGAATATTGCCTGAAATGAGAATGGAGTTAATAATACCTAGAAAATAAGAAAGAGCATTTTCACCAAGATGTGATAGAAACGAATAGGGAATACCATCTAATCCAGGAGCTGAATCCTTAACTTTAGATAGAACTCCTTTTATTTCGACCAAAGAAAAAATTTCATCGAGATCTCCTTCGTGATTTATTAAGGGTGAGATTGGAAGAGACATAAACAAGTTTTCAGGTACTGAAGGAGGGGCAAGTTTCGATAAGACTCTATGCGCCAATGATGAAGGGAATGATTTTGACGATGAGTCCCTAAAAGCGGATCGAAACTTTCTGATATTATTCCAAACTTCAGAGGGGGGAACATCGAGAGATAAGGAGAGACAAAAGGCTTTCCAACTTTCAAACTTCTTCTTCTTAATTAATTTATTAGTATTTCTAATAATATCAGTTAGTAGTTCAAAGTTTTCATCAGAGCCGCACTCATTATAATATATGAGCTCCATTTCCTTTCTATTTCTTATTGCTTCAGAACACTCGGCGTCCCACCATGGTGGAGTAGGAATATAATTCCTTCCCCAAATTTTGATAGGAAAAACATCTTCGGCCGTTTCAACAAACGCCGTAGCTAGGGAAGACGCACATAATGATTCAAAACCCTGTTGAACTCCAGGAAGAGACGGATTTTTTTGCTCTAACTTTTTGGCGAATTTGTCCCAATCTGCATTACGTAGTTTATATTTCAGTCGAGGAGGCCGCTTATGTACATAAGTGGCAGTAAAAGGAAATGTAATCATAATAGGAAAGTGGTCGCTGCCATAAGTGGATGATAAAGTTTCCCATGTTAACGTAGAAGCTAAGTTAGGAGTACACAGGGACAGATCTGGTGCACTATACCCCTCGCTAGGGCTGGTCCTGCGAGTTGGAGTGCCTGTATTAAGAACACATAAATTAAAAGTGTCAAGCAAATCCACCACGACATTACCGTAGTGATTAGTATTAGAACTTCCCCATGATTGGTGCTGAGCATTAAAATCGCCAAGAACTATATAAGGCCTCGGCAGAGATGTAAGCACAAGTTCAACTTCATCAAAGATAGCATTGGAAGGATGGGGGATATAAACGGAAACAAAACATATATTTTTAACTATCGCAGCTATAACGGAGAAATCTTTATTGTTATGAGAAGTAGGAAAATATGTAAAAGAAAAAGAATGTTTGATGAGTAAGGCAGAACCTCCATACCCATCAGTTCTATCTTCTCTGAGACACGCATAGCCAGGTATCCTGAAACAGGAATCTGGCTTAAGCCATGTCTCTTGTAAAGATATTATAAAAGGATTATACTTATTTACTAAGTGAATTATTTCAACTTTTTTAGACGTCGCACTGCGACAATTCCATTGTATTAACTTGGCCATTTTTGGAGATTTTAGATATCGTTTCTATTATAGGGGCAGCGTTGGACGGTGTCAAGAAATTGGAATTCAACAATGAATTTATGAGAGCCAATATTAGGTCAGCTACTGAGCTTGAAGAATCGTTGGTAATTAAAGCACAACCATTATTAGATTGTGACATATTGTTGTAATCTTTAATTAGACTATTATGGGCTTCGCGATCGTAACCACTGTCAGATTTTGAACGTGTTTTAGGAGCTTTAAATACAGTTTTCTTGTAAGACATGTTTTGCGCTTGAGCCTGATTTTTCAAATGGGGAGGGGGGCCTGAAACTTCAGGAGTGACATCGGGGGACGATAACAAAGCATCTGCGTATGACAACCTCGTAATAGGCGGATGAATTTTAGAAGCTTCTGCATAAGAAATACAACTCTTTGCCATAGATTCTTTAATTGCATGCTGTCGGTTGTACTCTAAGCATGATTTGCTTGTAGCAAAGTGAGAGCCCTTACATAAACAACACTGTATTTTATCCTCGTCTATAAGGCAAGTTTCACCAAGGTGGTTTTGACCACATTTATAACATCTTGGTGTATTCGCTCTACACTCAGACTTTACATGCCCAAACCTGCAACACCTATAGCATTGAATGGTGGGAAAGATGTAAATAGAAACTGACAAAGCATTGTAGCACATAAAAATGCGTTTTGGAAGTACCTGTCCATCAAAAGTTAAAACTACCGTTTCAGTAGCTTTGAGCTGAGAAACTCCTTCAATAACAATTTTCCTTTTCAGTCTACGCACTTTCAAAATTCGACCACAACCGACTGGCACAGTAACATTGTCTTTAATTTCTTCCTCTGTCCATTCTGCAGGCACTCCCCTGACAATTCCCATACGAGTAACGGAAAATGTAGGAATGAATGCCTTGTAATTATCACCTTTGAGATTCGAGTTATCCAAGAATTTGTTTGCTTCCTCGTAGTCAGAGATGGAAAGTGAAATTCTATTTCTGCCGATTCGTTTCAAGCTTCCGTTGATTATGCTATGGATGTTGTTCCTTTTCAAAAATCTTCCAAAAGTTATTGGATGTAAGGTCACACTGTCATTTGGAGATGTTTGCTGTCTTTGCGCTTTTATAACAAGATTCCCAAAGATATCCAAGATTTACCACTAAATAAATTTAAGCGAGTGATAAAAGAAAAATTGTATAAGAAAGGCTATTATGAAATATCAGATTATATGCAAGATAAATCTCCATGGGAGTAGTTACAAATGTACAAAGTAGACTTTATATGACGACACAGGTAGAATTATCTACTGTATATGATATATATTTTATCTTTTTAACGTAGCCGCTTTTGGCTATTAATATATTTTTGTTTCATATTTAGAAATTTAGCTAGGGTAGCCTAGGGCCTGACAAATTGTATTTTTAGAATAGGAGCACTTCTGGGCAGGTTTCTGGGTGGTTTACTGTCCAGGGGGTCCGGCTAACCATACGCATGTAACACAACATTTTCTCTTGGCATGAACTCGATGTTATTTTATTTACCACCTAACGTTACATGTTGTTTGGTTAGCTTGGCCAGCCCCGAGGCAGTGCTTTAGGGGCTAGTTTTAAGTTTTTAGTCCACCTGAGCCGCGTTTACACTAGGTTCATAAAATTGTTATTGTTAAAATTGTTAATTCTTGACCATCAAAAAGCGAAATGTAAAATTTACTACTTTGAATAAATAATTTGATTTGATTTGATTTTGAACATGAACAATAAATGGAGCAGCATCAGAAGATTGGTAAAAAAGCCGTGCAACAGATACTGGTTTTGTTGTTTGATCTAAGTCCATAAATGGTGATTTATCGTCATAGTGCGGCGACTGAGTTGATGGTTTGGAGATGGGAATCTCTGGTGTCTTGTCATGTTTACTACTGTTTTGAGACCCTTGGGACTTATTATTGTCATTATTTGGTATATTTTTAACAGTTTTCACGGAATTTTTCGGCATTGTTTTTATTATACGACTTGGCGGTTTCATAGACTCATTCGAATTTATTTCGTTAACTTTAGCTAAAACCTTACCCTGCAGAACATCAAAGTTAACCTCGCATTGGCATTCATAACTTTTTGCAACACCAGCGACACTGCCGTCCTTGCTCCTGCTACGCTTTCGTTTTTTATTACAGTGTTTGCAAATACGCACCCCTGAGGAAGAATGTTTCCTCTTGTTTTTACCTTGCGATACAACAGATCCATCCGTGTCCATACTTGAAAGATCATCATTAGAAATAGTTACTTCCTGAGCAATAGTTAGATCATTGTCGCATCGAGTATAAACAAGAGGATCTCCATCAAAACCCCCCGGATCGGGGAGCTTTGCCGCCGCCATGAGAAGTAATACTTATGAAAGACTTACCAACAAATATGTACACAAACTTACACAAATTAACAAAACTATATATTTTACAACTTCTACATACACTAGACTACAAAATTAAACTGATCTTATATCAGAAAACAGCGTAAAAGTATTTTTAAAACGAAGAGCAAAAATTCTCACGACCAAACGAAC
Organism: Keiferia lycopersicella; assembly: GCA_029255805.1. NCBI lineage: Eukaryota > Metazoa > Arthropoda > Insecta > Lepidoptera > Gelechiidae > Keiferia > Keiferia lycopersicella. The sequence goes on from JARACZ010000018.1 coordinate 4,262,071, forward strand.
CGGAGATTTCCCGCGCTTTTTAACATAAAAACTTAAAAACTACAAATAAAAAATATCCTCTAATGCTCCACATCGAGGCAACGACCCCAGTAAACTAGCCGCATTCCCTATCTGCACAGCCAGACTAATGCGCTGTGCAAAAAAGGAACCCGCCCTCTGGTCCGACGTTGCCTCGATGAGGCGCACTGAGATGCTTCTTAAGAAGCTTCGTGCCCCAGGACCCCATGTACCCATCGTCTCTACTCCGAATGGGAGGAAAATGTAGCAATCCCCGAGGTCCGCATATTTCCGCCTTTTTGCCAACTCCGCCGACACAGCAGCTCCTCCGGGAGAATTTGAGGTGGTTTGGATGTGGGAAGGTGCCAGTGTGTCAACGCATGTAGCGTCCCACACTAGGCACTTCCCTTGGGTCCAGGGGATTAGCGACAATCCGTCTGGTCTTTTGCCGTCCGACCTTATGATGCCGCTCGGTTCCAGGACTGATGGAACACTAACGGCACCGAGGGCTCTCTTAATGATGTCATTGATGGAGGAATGCCGGGAAATTCTTCCAGCACTCCTCTGACATGATAAGCCGTGGTGTCCCAGCTCATTCACCGATTGGCCACAGAGACAGAAATGAGGCTGATTGGTCTTGAGTCCCAAACGGAGGCAGACTGCTAAAGAGAGCGAAGTGTTGTCCAGGAGCGTACCTAAGGAGGGAGATGGTAGGGCCTGTAGCCAATAGCCTGACTCTTTTTCCGACACCGCCAACAAGCGTGCACGATCTGTTTGGTTTGGGCAAGTAACCAAAAGTGACTCCTGTACTTTTTTGCAGAGCGGTTCATCCCATCTCTTCTGCTAAGAGACTGCTATCGGGAGTTCGTCTGAACAAATTTGCTGCCATGCGTTCTTTGCCTCGGACAAGTGAGATACTTCTATGGAACCTAGAGCAGGATAAACAATTTTTCCAAAAAGTTTCTCACAAGCAAACCCGGAAGAAAGAAACGCAGGCAAAGCTACCGCAGCTGTTCTTCTTACTCCTAGACCACCAAATCGCACTGGGAGAGTAGCCTGGTCCCATGCTCTTTCAGTGAATGTGCAATTCAAAACCTTTGAAAGGGACGTTCTGATCAGGTCGTCAAGAGGGTTGAGCAGGTTGAGGTATTTCCACATGTGGCAGCAGCACAAAACGTACATAAATTTCGGTACAAATAAGCAGTATTTGATAATGTGTAAAGCCATGTGCGAATTAATTTCCATTAGTCTGTCTGCTGATGCCTGGTATGTATCGATTTGCCGCTGAATGAAATGCGGAAATGCCTCGTCTGTAAGTGGTGCACCCAGAAGGGTTGCTGTCTCATTAGTTAAAAATTTGATACCCGGAGCGCAAGTTTTGAAATCCTGGGTTATCATTTGTTGTGTATCATCCGGTAACGTGTTGTTAACAAACAGTTCGCATTTGTTGAAGTTTAAGTCCAGGCCAATATTAGCGAACTCTATGCGAAGGGCAGCTAAGTCTGTCATAACTGTATTAGCGTCACCACCAAGCGTTCCATCATCTAAATACCAAATGTTTAGCTTTGATTTCAGCTTTGCAATAATGGGGTGAATCGCTAGGCTGAAAATGGCTGGTCCTAGGGGGTCGCCTTGTTGGCAGCCTACGGTCGAATCGATACAGGTGTCCTTGTATATTAAGTTTGACGGGCTACCGTAGCACTGCCACAGAAAAGGAAATAAAGCCGGCAGAAACTCTTTTATTTCGTGCAACAACGCGCCTCAATCCACTGAATTAAAAGCGTTGCGCACATCTACTTTTAACAAAACTTCTCCACTATTATTTTCTAAGAAAGTGCGCGTTGCATGTACAGCTGCTTCACAGCCGCCCTTCGAGCCAAAACCAAGCTGTATAGGCTGGAAGCGTGATGATAGCTGAGGCAAAACCTTTTTGCAGCAAATTTTGGAAGCAATGCGCCGCAGAGTACTTCCAACCGCTATTGGCCTGATGCCACCATCCTTCTTCTTCAACGCGCACAAATTTGCTCCGTACAGAACGGGGGTTACTTCGGTAGGGACACGACCAGACAAAATTAGGTTGAATAGAGCCGCTAGGCTTTCTAATAAGGCCTTGCCGGTCTCACCCAACAAACCACTCATCATGTCTTTTAAATGCTGCGGTGACAGACCATCGGGACCGGAAGCAGAACCGCTTTTGAAACTGATGATGGCTTTGGACACGTCCTCGGCAGTTACAATGGGAGTCGTGGTTGAGGATAAGGGGGGTTCAGGTAATTGACCTGAGGGTTTGGATGGATGTTTAGATTTTAATTCACTAATCGTGTCAGTACTGTATGGAGCGATCGTATCTCTAGAAAAGAGTAAGTTTGCTGCGCCCTTCAGATCCCCTTCGCCAACTTTTGACTCAATTTTTTTACGCGTATCCCTATCCCCGTTTTGCTTTTTCGTAGTAACTTGGCGGGCAGGCGAAATAGTTATTATTGGGGTGGATGGAACTCTACAATTGTCCTTTATTCTTTCGTCATGGATAAGGTGTTCCCGGCTTGCCTTGGAACATGCAATACTAAGTAAGCAAAAGACAAAAGTAGATGCCAATCTGTGACACTGTTACTTGTAACAACCCGGTCAATGACCCTTTTAAAAAACGTCGCTACAGCATTACGTGCCCCTCGCGGGATTCTCTTAACTACCGGGAGATTGTTTTTATACTCGGCTAAGGTTTTCCAAAATGGAATATCGCTAGAGGTTGTGGGCAGTGCTGACGTTGACGGTGTCGTTGCATCATGAGTAGATGAAAAAGACAGTGGTGGAGGTTGCGTGTTTCCAATTCCCTCTAATGATTTCGGACCGTGGCACCTAGTGATATGACATTTTAGGCCTCTTTTTCCTTTGAAAAACTTTGGCTGCGGGCAGTATGGGCACCTTTCCATGCTGTCTAGTGACATTGGAAGTGACTGTGACGAGGGCTGGTGTGGTGGAAGAACTAGAGATTCGGTGGACATGGTTGCCGGTGGAGCCTGCAGTGGAGTTTGCGACATTTTCCCTCCAAATACAAAATCGAATCATAGTAGTCACCTAGTTATGTATATACAAAGAGAACTGGATTAACCATGGAAATTAATCACTTGTAGGTACAAAATTTTACAGGTATCGTTATTAAATAGTAACAATATAATTATAGTGCTTAATCTAAGTGTGGAAAAAAAAAGAGAATACAAACTAATCTAATAAACAAAATAAATGTACAAGTAAGTAGGTACTACCAGGAACTCATTTGAAACTCGTATCTAATAACTAGGTAATCTATTTACATTGCAACTTTTCATTTTGCTATTGTTTCAACGCGCTTTGCTACTGGACTGTTTCCTTCTTGTACGGTTGGTTACATACTCCAAATTTGCTTGTAGAAAAGCCGTCGACGGTACCTCCATCCTCCATCAAGCCAGACAGATTGCGGCAGAACCACCAAGCGGATTGTGTGCAGAACCCGGAAAGCGCCTTGTGTGTGGTGTGGTGTAGTAGTTAAATGTAGATAGCACTCGATGTCTCTGTAGTTTTAATGGTAAAAACATTCGGTACAACGTGTGGTGTGGGTCACGTGATGTGATGATGTTGTGATATTGATTCTGCTGCAAGGTATATTCATATAGGATTCGGGCTTGTCATCTATCGGCAGTTAATCAGTTTCTCTTGTATTTTGTTTATGTACGTCAGCCGATGTTTTTTGCACCAAAGTAGTAGTAATTTGAAAAAAAGGTAGGTGGCAACACGAAACAAATTCGTACTTTTGTAAAAGTTTAGATGGCAGCACTTTCGTACTGCAGATGCGACAGGATGCGATAATAGTTGTAAGGCACTATTTTACGAAAAATGTTTATTTGCAGCGTCACTTTGTATTTAAATTTATGTAAAAAAAATTAAAAAATCATAGAAAGATTTTTACGGTACATAAAATCCTCAACACTCATAAAAAATCCACAGAAAGTTCACTCGGAAAGTTCGTTAAAAACTTGTTGACACGGTCACAGTTTCAAGACAATTCTAAATTTTGGAATAAAACCCCGGCCCCACACGAGAACTGAGGTGTTCAGTATGTATTCAAACACCTAAATATGCTGTATCCAGTTTGAATATATTATTTTGTACTGGCAAAAACTTTTAAAGAGTTAATGTTTGTTGCCAAGTTGTTGGCGTCGGCGTCATGTTTTGGTTGCTTGAAAACTGCTGTTGGACACAAGTATTATGGTAAATAACATTCGGAGATCTGGTCCAACTAAACCACTTTCACAAAAACCATTATTGAACTCTGTTACGCCGGGGAAAACTAATTTTAAAAGTATTTGAAAAAATTATGCGTGTTTACTTGCCGCCATTTTTTTTTTTATTTGTCATAAAGGAACTTATTATTTTTATGCTACTTCCATTCCGTCAGGGGAGTATAGTATTCCTTGCATTCCGTGGTCTAGGTCTAAGCGTTCATGACCTTCAGGAGATGAGATGATTAAAGTTATATCGACAGCTATAACAACTCACAAGACATAATTTTCACACACAAACGGATCTGTTAGAAAAACCAATCACATTTAAATAAACTTGGTGTTATTTATATTTCTGAAAGGCCTAAGATATTTTAAAATTACACTAATTATTAATGTAGTAGGCTTTTATGCTGTGTATGATTAATGATTAAAGTTTTTAAAATATTAGAGTGTTTCAATAATTCAGTTCAAACGTTTGTAAGTGTTACAAAGTCTTACTTTTTGAAGTTACCTACTTACTTAAGTTCTTGCTAAATTGTGTTTTTTTTTTCCAAACAATTCGAAGCGTATTGGGGTGAGGATGTGAATGATAAGGAAGGAAATGTTGGCAAACATATTATTATTCACTAGAAAGTCTGTCCTAGGTCCTAGGGAATGCAATCTCGATCTGAGATTAAGGACTCGAGATCGTTAGGGACTCGTTAGGGATCGAGGCTGACCATCTCGAGATTTCGTTAGATTATTGGATGAAAATTAGAGATGTCGAACCGGGATGCTATATCCAGCAACTACTCGTATCTAGTGTCTACACTGCACGCGCCACATCAATGAACACGTCAATTTTGAAGCCTTATGCAAGCATGATCTCGAAATCTCGTTTAAAAACTAGATGGACATGATCGAGATTTCAGTTATTTCGAGATCTCGAAAGAAAGGACCCTAGTCTTTTTTAAGACTTAAGAAAATAATGTGTCTGTTCTGTATCTGGTATAAGGAATGTTTAAAAGAGTTAGACTTAAAATAAAAATATCAAGGGGCGTGTTAAAGTAAATGTACATTGATATTAGCAGCACTCTTTACCGAAATAAAAAGGCAAATTTGAAACCACAGTTATCATCAAACATAAAACAAACATACTCATCCGTCTAAGTCTGATTTGTTGGTATGGTATCCCTAATAATGTGTCTGTCAATATGTCATGAATTGTCATGTCATCCATTCATTTCATTCATTCATTCGTGTAAGTCACGCGAAAAGGAGCATTGGCTTCCAAAATTTTTGGAAAATATAGCTTATTTTTATAATTTTCATGCCATAATGTGTTAATTTTGCTAGAGTAAGTATTATTTATTTATTTTTTAATAAAATCTAACTGTTCGCAATTCCGCAGCCGTGCTTTCAACTGTGGTACTTGAATTTTAGAAAGGGATCAAAATGGCCTGCGTTGAGCATGCCCCTGGTGTGGATTCTGAGATGGAGGAGGGTGAGATTGTGGATGAATTGGACGACTTGTCGGACATTTCTTCAGAAGAGGAGTTCCTACTGCGACAGCGGCTGGAAGTTCTAGAAAACTACAACAATGTCCTTGAGCGTAAGAAGGCGAAGAGCTCGTCGTTTGGACCAGGTAATGTCGCAATAAACAGGTAGTATTGTATTATTTGTATGTAGCTGGTTTTATAAAAGTCAGATTACACCCTAAATTCTGGCTGGAGTACTAATTATTCCGTAATATTTCTAAATCTTAGTATGTTCTAGAGAAGCCAGGTAAGTACCTACCTACTACCTTATTGCTATGCGTATGTTCCTCAAACGCGTTAGGGCCTGTTGTGTGGACAACTAATAAATTTTCGGGTGAGCTTGTGCTCCCCACCGACAGGCATAGTTTTGATGGCCCGGGACCGTAAACGTTAAGCCCATGGAAAAAAAAACAGCATTCTTTGTTTTCTGGGAATATGATATTTCCAATACAGTTTTCTCCTCATATCTACTGGTTCAAGATTTTATAAAATTTGTTTAATAGGCAATGACGTGTGGAAGGCAAGAGGGAAACCACCACACTTCTTTCCCTTAAACTTTAGTATTTAAGGCGAATAGTCCACCAACAAGGGAAACACCCTTAAATATAAGAGGAAGGAAATAAGGATTAGGTTCTTATTACCTTTTGATGATATACATACAATTGATAGTGAAAAAGAAACTTTTATTTTTTGAATCATTCAAAAATATGAGTTTTAACCCTTTAACCGGCAGAGCATGTCAAATTTTTTCATTTGTTTTGAAATCTATGGCGGGTAGTTAAAGTTCAATTTTAGGTGGCAACATTCTTCCCATGGCCTTATAAAGGATTAACTATTTTATTCTTCCTCTCTGGTTTGCTTCTAGACATGCTTATCAATCAACAAAATTGATTACACAACAGATTTGATCCACATTCTTTGGGTCCAAAGTTTTACACCTATTATGCTGTATCAACAATGAATTAGTCAAGTCAAATAATGAGGCCACATCATCTTGTATTTGCTGACCGTGACAACAAAACCCAGTCTGTTAACACAAGTGTATTACTTGTACTTACATTATTGGTTAATACAGGGTGTAAGACATGGTGTAACGAAAACTTTGCAGGCGTGATCAGACCATGAAACTGAACAACTTTTTCTTTGGGGGCTATGTTGGGAAACAAATTTTTTTTTAGTTTTCATACAAAGAGTCAGCTGATTGGGAATTTTGTATGAAAGATTTTAATTTTTTTTGTTTACCAACATTGCCCCAATAGAAAAATTTGTTCAGTTTCATGATCTGAGCACGCCGGTAAAGTTTTCGTTACACCATCTCTTAAACCCTGTATGTTGACTAAGGTAGCATTCTATCTTAGTCTCTATTTAAATTGGATTAAGAACTGAAATTTGTTGAAAGTTTAAATTTAATTAATTCTATACTATACATAATAAAATGAGTTACGGTAATAGCAATAAGTATATTTAACCAATAGAGTTTTATGTCTGACTTTCTGAACATGCGTCAAGTTGCCTGTTACTACTAAATTATCGTAACAATAAATTGAATATTATTTATTCTATATGCTGATTTTTCAAAAACACGCAAACAGTTTCTTTCTAAACATTTAAATAAATTTTCGTAGCATCTGTGGTAAGGTTTCTAGATTTTTCCTAAAATAAAATATTTTTATAAGAGTATGAAGTATTTTGTATTAATATAATTTCTTTGTTGTAATTTATTATGTATGTAATATGTAATTAAGAGAGGCGTTCAATTTATTCTCGGTACAGCCATGAAATAAATTTATGAGAAAATTGGAAAATATATATTTTTTTATATACATAGTTCCTTACAACCTCAGCATGCTTATGAGATTGGGGTACAAATTTTTTAAATCTCTTTAAAAAGTTTTCTTGAACCTTATGTATAAAATATGCATTGCATTTTTCTAATTTTGAGTGAGATAATAGTCACTAGGGGCTAGGTCTGTGGTGGAGCTAGGAGTAATTTCTTCGAAGCCACATTTATGCAAAGTTGTTGCGTATGACGTTCCCATAATACTTTCACCCTTTTTATTGTGGGCACTCTATCATAAAAATGTTGTTTTATATGCTGTTCTTATGTATAAGTTTATGGTACTAGCAAATGAGATCAAAAATTTAAAATCGAGAATATATTGAATGCCCCTCATATTAGGTATACCAGTTTCCTTCCTTAAAGTGTTTAAAAGTATGATATGTGTATGGATGTATATTTTATTTTTATTACTTTAGGTTTACATATTATATTGAATTATATCTACAGATTTCACAAACACATGCTGTTATCACATATATTAATTATATTTTAGGCAACAAAACAGAAGATATGCTATTGGATTTATCAGATATATCTACCACTAACTTCGAAGACAACTTTCCGAATTTTAATGCCAAAACCTGTATCGTACTTCGTAGGACTGTTAACAATGAAAGACATACTATTAAATCACATCACAAGCCAAAAAGAAGAAAAGACTTAGAACCTATGTTGAAACCAAAAGATAGCAGGAAAAAAGCACATCGAAAAAAGAAACCACAACTAAAAGTCATAAGCGAGTCTAGCGAAGAATCAGAGGATGAATACAGAAATAAAAGAAGAAAATTAGCTGACGCTGTTTCATTAAATAGAAAATCTAATGATAAGTCTTCCTTACAAGATAGATTACAGAAAATGCTTGGTGGAAAAGGCCAAGAATCAGTTAAACTAACAGAAGAGAAACAAACAGAGACTGAAATAATCCATAGTGTTGAAGATGCTAGTTGTTCGCCAATTTTAGTTGATAGTCCAGTGCATGTCACTGAAGAAGCTGAGAATATTAAGAACCGTACAACAACAGAAAGCATATCAAAAGGAACGAAAGAAGAGCAAAATTTGTGTTTAATGATTGACTTATGTACTGATGATGATGCAACTGTTATCAATGCAAACCAACCATCTGTAGACACTGTAGATTCAGTTAATAAAGAAAGTAGTAAAGATAAAGTCAAATATATATCAGAAACTGACTCCGAGGAAGATCTAGAAAAGTTAAGACAGCATGCTCTTAAATCCAAAGCTCTAAAAGCAAAATCAGAAGAAAAAAATACTGTATCTGAAAAAGCAATACAACAATCAGAAGACGAGGATAGCGATACTGCAGAATTGAGACTCATATGTCTTAAATCTGCACTCCTAAAAAAAGCGATTGAAATGAAACAGAAACAAAAGTTGAGAAAAAGAATGTCTCAGTCTTCCTTTTCTATGCAAGATGACTTTTTAGAGGACTATAATGCACTTGGGAACTCAGTGGATCCTGGAAATAATACGGATATTGAATCGGTCGACATGGATATGGGATCTGATGCTGAAGAGAAAGTAAAAGAATCCTCTAATAACAATACAAAACCTGCACACACTATAGAATGGATAACTAATGGACCTATTGCAAATGTTGAAGCAGCTTCAGAGCCTAAACCTAAAGAGGACGAACTCGAAGAAGATGAAGATTTGCTTAGAGCAAAGCTGCTAACGTCACTGAGTAAAAATTTGCCTAATCTTGTTGATCCAAAAGTCATTCCTAGTTTTGTTGATCCAAAAGTTACTAAAGCTACTGAAGTAAACAATCCCCGAGAAAGTACGCCGCCTGCACCTAAAACCAAAGTTCCTGAAAATCGTATTGTTATTAATCTCGGAGAATCAGATTCAGAAGGCGAACATGAAGCAACTAAGAATTTAACCAAAATGCACATGAAGTTGTCAGAGCAGGTTGACTTTCAACAAAAACTTGACATGTTCCTCAAATCAACGCGAATGGAAGTTGAAAAAGAGAAGCTACCGGATGATGTTGTACCAAACCCTGTACCAAAACCACCAGAAAAGTTTGTTGCAAAGGTTAGATGGTTTGATAACTTTTTACATTATTTTTCATATCAACTATTTTACAAAATCCTTTGTATTTTTAGACTGTTAATCACTTGCCAAAGTCGGAGCAGATTGAATACAAGAATTTAGTAAAGAAAATGGCAGAATTGGAAAAGATAAAACAAGCGAGGCAGAATGCAATGAATATGATGAACCATACACTGGTCAAAGATACTCTTAAACCCAGAAATGTGTCTGTAGATACCACCAGGATAGTTGCCTTTAATATGCTGGAAGAACAAGTCGCCATGTCGAGGTCTGTATTTATATTGTAATTTGTACATGAAAGTTTATACTTTCACGTATGAAAATAATGTATTATTCCAGGAAAAAAATAGCAGAAGAGTCAGCGAGGATAATGCAACTAAAAGAGGAAGGAACCAAATTAATACAGAAATACAAAATTGTAGCCAATGAGTTGAAAAACATATCAACGGCTATCACGTTAAATAAAAAGGAACAAAGAACATCCCAGCTAAGATTATCCAAAATAAGGTTACACCACCAACGATTGTTGAACAGGTATGTGAATTGGTGTGGAAGTTTTGTATGTGTTTTTGCACTGTTTTACTTTTAAGCACAAGCAGCTTTTTGTCAAAATTTTCTTTTTCAGCTCACTAAACAAACATTCCAAAATAAATGGTAACACACTTGCCGCAAATCGTATAAATAATTTGCAAAAGGAGAACAATCCATTGAAAGAAGAGTACAAGTCCACCCAAATGCAAAAAGCTGTAAAAGTTAGCGTTGTCAACGATAGAGTTGAAGAAATTGTTACGCCTGCAAGACTGTCTGTACAAGTAGATGTTACTAAAAATAAAAAGACTGTTACATCTATCTCTGAGCCAGGAGAAAAACTGAATGTGCAAGGATCAAATGAGAACATAGAAATTGTGCATGAAAGCAGCGTTAGTCATACATTTGTTGAAAAGGGAGGAGCCACAACAAGAGTCGTTGAAGATACTAGTGCAAGAAACGAAAAAAATGAATTTGATGATTACAAGTCGCCTCTACAAGCATTGGAGAGAGCTAAGTAAGTGTTTTATATTTATAGTTCGTTTGACAAACATGTTCTTATTTTAAGGTAGTATTTTACGCATAATCTTATATTTCAGTAGATAAATTCTATTGTCTAGACAGGATGCATTACAATCAGTAGTAGTTAGGATTTTAAAATTAAAATCACCATAGATACCTCGAAGCAACTGTATTATTTCATTCATTACATTTTGCATCTAATTTCTAATAGGTCTAACCGTAGAAGTCGGAAAAGAGCATATTTCCAATACTCGTGTAAAAAACGTCGATTTCGATGAAAGGTGGATGGCACATGCATGCTCAACGCCGCTCGCCGCGCGGTGTAAGTATGCATCTGATCTGTCCACTCCTATCTGTGTCTTATCCTGTGAAAATATATATTTTTCAGCTGGGAGGCCGATCCGAACGCCATCATGTGCCCGTTCGAAGTCGGCGGCAATTGCAAGGACCCCGATTGCAAATATTTGCACCCTAAAGTCCCTTCCCAATGACACTTCACATAATACTCACACTTTTACATACATGACGTACACTGAACAAACTGTCCTTTTTCCATGACTCGTGACTGCGAACGGACTCTACGATGATGTGTAATGTATTATTTACAGCTTCTTTCATTTCAATATCTAAACATTCATGCATGACTTTTTTAATTTTAGCAAACTCAGTAATGTAAATCTGTTTATTTTACACACGCACCTTATCAAAAGGTATAAAATTGTGGTAAAGATAAGGCTTCAGTATTTTTAATTTATGTATCAGCGTTATTTTGTAGACTGATAAAGAGTATTTGCGTGTTTTACATCTGATAAACCAGTTTTATCAACGGTCAATATTTTTGAATTTTTAGCAACAATAAAATTTTCCGTGCTAAATTTCAGAGCAACCGAACCGAATTAAAAATAGCTTATTGTTTGACCGATTTAAGTGACTCGATTCAGAGTGGCAATCAAATTAAACAGGCATAAAATTTAAATAGTTCCTGTCACTTTATGATACGAATACGATTTAAAACTGTTCCCTTTCTGAATATGCTACATATACTTAATGTGATTTCTACACTGAATCAAGATCATCACCTTCCTTTGAAAAATTCATCGTGCTATGGTTTACCATTAACATTAAATGTGCAATTTTAGTTGGCGTCGTCGAGTCTGCCCAGGGCCTACATCGCGTCGGCTGCAGTGGTAAGTGTCGTGTAAGTTAGGTATAATAGTGAGTAATAGTGCTCTCTGATCGTGTTATACCTACATGCCTTCGGCTATGGATCCGTACGAAATCGGACTCGGGAGAAAGGACTAAGGACTACGAGATTCGAGACTGCTCTTATGGTAACGTGTCTGTGCGACTACAATTCGTTTTTTTATCTAGTTTTTACGTATAAGTACTCTAAAATAATGAACGTGTTGTAACTATGTACACTATTTTAAAAAGTTAAATAAAATATTTTAAATTATTGTAAACTCTTGTTTCAGTTAACTGCCAATTAGGAATGCCCTGTCTATGTTTGGAATTACCTTGTTAGACAATATTAGAAACATGCAACCAGTATTTGTATAACACAACTCAAAATTTCCATAGGATATTCGTATTTCGGTAGGATATTCGTAAAGGTACTGAACTACTTCTAAAAATGAAACAAATAATTATCTTACAAATCGACATTTTATTAAAACATATTGTAAAGAAAAATACAAAGAAAAATACTTTTCTTTCTCACACATACACTTAGATAAAAATACGTATATTCTTGGAATAAAATTCGATATAATTCATACACATACCCTTTGACCAAAGGGAGATATCTTGATTGCACGGAAATTCTACATTTACTTATCAAAGTGAGGGTTAGACTGTGGGCACAGTGGAATTATTATACAAGAGTAGATCTAAAATATACAACAGTTTGGACATAGAAAATATACAAAATTAATGTCCGCTAAAACTTTTTTTTATAAAATATTTTTCTAAATTCATAAGATTTTGTTTGGTGTCTTCAAAACTCCAATATACATTTTATATACCTCTAAAATCAGTAAAGGGCATGCACAAAAGTATATACTTAATTTTGATATTTATATTTTATACAATTTATACAGAAATAGGTATTGAGAGCCCACAGTTGAAACTGGATAGGTACTCATTCATACAAGAATTTATATTATTATGTATTTAAAAAAACATTCGACAGTTTTTCTTGATGTGTAATTTTACACAGTTAATAGTATTTAACAATGAAAAGCGCCTGCAGTATTTCGATGGGCAAATATAAGTGACAAAGAATACAATCAGTTACGGATCCGGATGAATAATTCGAAGTGGTTTTATACAGGGTGTTAGAAAAACTACTTAGTTAACACAGTTTGAAATATGAAAAAAAATTTTGGTCCTCCCATACAAATTGACTTAGTCGGTCGGTAATTTTGTATGGGTGAGCCAAATTTTTTTTTCATTTTTCGACCTATGTTCCATGGGGAAAGTTGTTCAGTTTCATGAGCTGGTTCATCCCTTGAAAGGAATGCATCAATTTACCGGTCAGCCTGTAGTTGCACCTTCCATACAAAATAGTCAGCTGCTGCCACTATACGTACTTGTATAGGAGGTCTTAAAGTAGGTAATTTCTTATTTCTGGGTTGTTTACCCGTTAAAAGGAATGCCTACAAATTTTCCTTACACCCTGTAAAGTTTCAATAAACTAAAGTTACATTAAATTTCAGTTAGGCCCATCCATCCATTATCTATCTACTTATTTTAAAAGATACATACAATTATTTCACACTTTTATTATGTGTAAGTAAAGAGTGCCACGCGATTTGGATTGACACCCTGAAGGCTATATAAACGAAGTAAGTAGATATTTTGTGCTTTATTCCAACTCTTCTTAATCACATATAAGTATTTGTAGGTACTTTGGGACTGATGCGATACATAATGCATGTTTGTATGATGTACGTCGACGTATGTACAGTTGAGGATGCTAAAGTAGGCAGGTAGAGTCGAGCTCAGTTAGACTGGATTAAAAGTTTGGACTTTGGACCGTTCTTGTACCGCGCGTATACAGGTGTTAGAAAAAGTACTGAGTTCCTTTCGAGGGATGAACCACCCCATGAACAACTTTCCCTAAGAAACATAGGTCGAAATATGGATTTTTTTTGGATCTCCCATAAAAATGTACGAGGCGACCGACATATACATTCGACCTATACTTTTTTTTAAATTTGTTCAGTTTCATGGGCTGGCTGATCTCATGAAAAAAAACTCAAAACTCTTCCCAACACCCTGTTTAAGTCGACTTACATTGGCGGTTCAAGTGTCTGACCGGATGTGAGTCAGACTGGGTACCTGTAGGTAAGTATCTTGCAGTTCAAACCAGCACTTTACTATAATTTGAGGCATCGGTCAGCTACGAGTCACACTGCAATCTGCACCCCACCCATCGTGTGATGCATCACATTTAATTAAAGCAGGTTTTATGAATGATGAGAAAATTTAAGGATTTAACATCAGGCTTTGAATAGTACAGATTGGTTTTGGAAAGGGATTGGCTGATTTTCATACTAATAAAACTTATAATGATCTCCTTTTGAATGACACAGAAGAAGTGTTTATGTCCACTTGAGGGTATATTAGATAGGTGGCTGTTAACACTGGTTGTGTTCCTTCAAATTTAAGAATATATTGAACAGGTTATTGAAACTTGAGGGTTTCTGGTGTATTACAACTTAAGCGACACGCTGACAATCTGTCACTCTATTGATACACAAATTATCTCAAACGGGCCTCTATATTTGTCAGACGTGGCGATAGCGACCGTATTTTTACGGCCGTTAACGCTTTGCCTACCCCTACCTCAGGGATAAAGGCGTGATATATATATATATATGTATGTATGTAAAACAGGTATGTAAGGGTGCGTTTCCACCGAAGTGGGGCTGCGCTAAGCTGTGCTGAGCGGGGCATGAATTGACCAATCATGAGCCTCAAAATCGTGATTGGTCAATTCCTGATGATTGATCAATTCATGCCCCGCTCAGCACAGCTTAGCGCAGCCCCGCTTCAGTGGAGACGCACCCTAACGCTCTGCCCACCCCGTAAGAGATAAAGGCGTGATATATGTATGTATGCTGAACAGGTATGTTAAAGATAAATGGAAGAAGATCGCGCAGTGTTATGATAACTTTATGATAATGACATGACATTGACCTTACTCTACGACACTATACATCTGTCTATCTGAGCGTGTGCCACATGGCGACGGCTTTGCGCGTCTCGTGGCTCATCTGTGCCCAGTGGCGCCCCTCCGCCGCCGGCTCCGCTGCGCCCACGCAGCACCAGCCCACCACGAGGTTGTTGCTTCCCCCCGTCACCACGCACACCTGGAACCAGATACCATCGTACTTTAACTTCTACTATAAGTCTGTAAAATATAGGATGATCCCTGTGACGTTTGTGACCTAGTAGGATGACATAAGGTCCTTTTTCCTAGTAAACAAAGGACCGTGGGATCACCTATATTTTACAGAATATAGGACCATAGACTTCATAGGCAAAATTCCTGAGAGGTCAAAGGAACTCCTTTTAAAAAGGATCTAAAACAGTGTTTTGTACGAAAAACTGAAAGTATGACGTCATGCCGTAAGTATTTGGATGGCGGCAAAAACTTACTTCTCTATTATTTTTCTGTTTATTAATTCAAACATTGAATATTTCGAAAAATTATAAGTCCGTAGTAGTTTTGGACAATAGTTTTAAAACTATTGCTTAAGCATATAACTTTTTTCTGATCGTTGGAGTTTCCATTCTCCTCACTTTCAGTCTCCTCCTTGATAAGGAAAAGGCGCATTGAGAAATGCTCTAAACACAGACAGGCAGCCAGACGGAAATAGTTAATTGCTCACATTAAGGGTGCGTCTCCGACCAATCCAGTGTCTCCACTGAAGCGGGGCGGAGATTTTGAGGCTCATGATCGGTCAATTCATGCCGCGCTTAGCTTAGCTAAGCGCAGCCCCGCTTCAATGGAGACGCACCCTAAACACACACACATACACAAATTAATTGACGACCGATGTGGCGCAGTGGTAGTGCGACTGCCTTTGACGCAGAACGTTCCGGGTTCGATTCTTGGTGGATCATTCACAAAGTTGATATTTATCACTTTGTGAGTTTCTTTTCAATCTTGTTAGGACAATAGCGGGCTGAGCCACCCGATTGTCTGTAAGAAAGATTGTTCAGTGTTTCGAATGGCACGTTAAGTAGTAGATCTCGGTTGCTGTCTATGATCGCTTAGACGGCAGTCGTTACACAACCAACCACGTCAGAAGCCTGCTACTTGTAGAAGGCGGTTGAAAAATTCTGACACTAGGGTTCATCGGATCGTTGGAAGACTGTGTCCCACACGGAAAGAAAGAGAGAGATTAAAACATAACATTACATAGGAACAAAAATTACTACGACAATACAAGCAAAGGCGGCCTTATCTACTTACGTTTGCTGTAAAGCTATCATGTTAACTACGTTGGTATTGTAGTTTAGGGAACTTGAAACTGCTTAGCAGAAGACATTCACTATTTTGTACCTCAATGGAAGCCTCCTGCAGGTTGTTGGAGGGCAGGCTGAAGGATAGAGCTTCGTTCCACACGGGATTGTTGATCTCGCGACGGTTGGTCTTCTTCTTCTTCACGCGTTTGCCGTTCACCAACAGGTATACCTTCACGCACACATCTGAAATAACAGCGGTTCCATTTAAAAGTTCAAGTTCTTTATTGCGTAGTCAAATTCACATACAAAGATGGTACAAATGACATCCTGTTAGGGCACAGCAACATACATACATACTTATATCACGCCTTTATCCCTTGCGGGGTAGGCAGAGCGTTAACAGCCATATGAATACGGCCACTATCGCCACCGTCAGACATTTTTGAGAATTGTTTTCCAAGACTGTTTCAGAAAACATGTGTAGTGAGAGGTTGTCAGCCTGTAGCCTAAAAATTTTAATACACCGAGACTCTCAATTTAATATCGACGCTAATTAAGAATAAGAGTCGAAAAGTAAGTTGATTCAAATGTGTTATAAAGCAGCTTAAAAACCCCTCCTGCTTATTCCAGCTTCATCATATTCGTACCTAAAGCATCCTTCCCTTCCTGAGGGGGCAATAGATTCCTGGCCTTCAGCACGACCACGGTGAGCCTCTCCGCTGAAGGCAAGTAGGACAAGGACAGCAACAGCTCTTGCAGCTCTTCTGGCGGTCGTCTCTCGCGAGATAACTCCGCCCACACCTCGGCTCCGCCTGCCACTTCCACCTTCGATAGGGGCACCTTGGCCGAGCCCATCACTTCGTTGCGGGAAAATCTGGAATGTTGTAGTAACGTTTAAAAGTAATAGGACCCTCAATGTTTAGTTAAAACTTAGCAAGGTCTATGAGAAACAATGAGGTTTTCAAGCAGATGGTTCACTCGTAACACTCAGCGTCTTGAAGGCAAGACACAGGGAACTTCAGGTACTGGTCTAAGTAGGGGTTGGCCTGGTTCCTGTGTTCAGCTCCTCTAAGGAAATCCACCTGTCATAATCGAAGATTTGCAGCAGCAACGTCTTGTAAGACAGCTCGTTGTGCGACACAGGAAACTTGGAAGTTCTGACCAAAGAAGGGTTTGGTCTAGTTTTTGAGCTCAGTCCCTCTAAGAAAACCAACCTGTCATAATCGAAGACCTGCAGCAATAGCGTCTTGTGGGACAGATCGTCGTGGAACACATGGAACTTCAGGTGCTGGTCGAAGAAGGGGTTAGCCTGGTCCTTGTGTTTACCCCTCCTGGAAACTCACCTGTCATAATCGAAGACCTGCAGCAATAGCGTTTTATCGGACAGATCATCGTGGGACACAGGGAACTTGAAGTGCTGGTCGAAGAACGGGTTGGCCTCGTTCCGGTGGACGGGGGTTTGCCTCACTCGGGCATCCACCTCTGGGAGCAAGGTCACTCGGACGTAGGGGTCGTTGAACCCACCAGCCTCGTAGCCGGCCAGGTCGTGAGCTGGAAGAAAAATAGTAGAACGCCATGAGTGTATAAAATTACCCTCAAGTTTTTGTCAGACGCGACGCAAATGACCGTTTTTATGGCCGTTTACGTTCTGCCTACCCCGCAAGGGATACTAAAAATCTTATTTCCACCTATTCCTATGGGTAAATAATAGTCCACTAGTTTATAAATACAGCAGCTAAATGAGAAAAAAATCTAATAAACTATACCTTCAATTAGGTGCACTTCCAAATCCGATCGATCAAAGTCGTACTTCAGCCGCAAATGTATGCGGCCTAGCGAGGGCCCCGCGCCTTCCAGCTCGATCACCAGGGGGGCCTCGCGCTTGGTGTACAGGTCCGGCTGCAGGGCCCCCAGGGCACTGATGGCAGCCCCCGCTCCTGGGCTGAGGGGGCCAAGCCCACTGCTGCTCTCCACTAGAGAGTTGCTGCGGTCCATTCGTCTGGAAATTGAGAAATCAGTTGTCAGTTACCGTGTGCTGCGAATAGCATCACCACAGTTCTACCCGTGTGTGTCATAAAAACCTAGGTACTAAGGGATAATTATTCAGTGTGCAGCAGCGTTTCCTGTTTTCGCCAATTCACCTGCCAAGCGTGGTCTGGTAATACCCGTTGAAAGGGGGAGGTCCATGTCCAGCAGTGGACTGTTATGGCTGTTCAGGTACCTAAGATTAAGGCAGTTGAAATATAGGAGTGATTTATCTAACCCAAATCACATATCTCTGACATAAGACGGTTGAAACTCTAGAAAGATACAAAATCTATTACGCAAAAGTCGCAATTTTCATATTCCTAGATTTTCGGTTGGTTAGGTAGTTGGCCGGTTGGTTGGTTATCACTACATAGTATAAAGCAAAGTCGCTTTTCGCGTCTTTCTGTATGTATATTTGATTAAATGTTCAAAACCAGAGTGATTCAAGAAGGTTTTTATGTATAATACTCGCCGGGAAAACATATGGCTTGTTCTCTTCGAAACGCGTTCTCTTGATAATTCCGTCATCATTTTTCAAATTGATTTTTTTGGTATTTTGGGGACATGGGGTCATTCTTTAGAGGAATACAGATAAAATTATGTGAAAGGCCCACTTTTTGGACGAATAATTACAAAGTTATAGCTAGCCCACTATTTGCTGTGATGGAATCAAGAGAACTGATTTCGGTTTATGACGGAAACTTACAAATTTAATTCTAGTGGCCTTTTTTATAAGTATTGACAAGAAGTATATATACATACATATTAAGTTTTGTGTTGTAAAGAAAAATTACAAATCTGTTTTGACTTATAATTTGATTTTCATACAGAAAATTGAGTCCCACTGTCTAGGTGACGGATCTGATAAATATGCCCACTATTTCGGTGTCGGATCTGATAAAATGTCATAGTGTTTGTGTCGGACGTGGCTTTCGTAAGCTTGTATTTAATAAAATATATATATATAGAAGTAAATATGTAAGGAAATGTATATAAAACGAAATTAAAGATTTTATGCTTATATAATTTTAATATTTTGTTGTAGCTTGAAATATCTGTATATTTATGTTTTTTAACCAAATGTTTAAACTGTATATTTTATAATTAAACAGACCTACACCACTTTAATATATACGTAAGTAACTAGCTAGTACCCGCGTCTTCGTTTCGCTGACTTAATATATTGAAATAATAAAGGAACGTATTTTCCCAACCGTATCCTAAAATTGACTTACTTTGGGACTAAAACAGTATCTATCTAGATTAACTGTTGTAGCAACCACATTTATCAAATGAAAGATTGACCACAGGTGTTGTTCCTGGTGGTCTACATTTGGTAGTTCAGTCAGGCCATCAACTTCTATTTGCCAACAAAAGTGGTTCATCAAACTCAACAACTTTTGGTAACAACTTTTGATTTGGTGCCATATCTGTATCTCGTACAGTTCAGCTTGTCAACAGAAGCGGCCCATCATGCCAAACAAGTTTGGCTTTGTGCCATATTTGTATCTCCTATTGTTTGGTTGCGCTTCTGGTGGTGCTCCTGGTGGTCTACATCAGATACTCGTAACCTTTGATGTCTATTTTCCAGCATAAGGGGCTCATCAAGATGAACAACTTTTGCTTTGGTGCCATATCTGTATCTCCTACAGATTAGGTGGGCTCCTTGTGGTGCACCTGGTAGTCTACATCAGGTACTCCAAACCTTCAAACTATATAGGTCAGCAGAAGCTACCTATCAAGCTGAACAACTTCTGCTGTAATACCATATCTGTATCTCCTACAGTTTAAGTGGGCTCTTGATGGTGTACCTGGTGGTCTACTTCAGGTATTCTAAACCTTCCAAGTTTATATGCCAACAGAAGCTACCCATCAAGCTGAACAACTTTTGCTTTGGTGCCATATCTGTATCTCAACTAGTTTAGGTGGACTCCTGGTAGTGCACATGGTGGCCTACTTCGGGAACTCCAAACTGTCGAAGTGTATATGCCAGCAAAAACTACCCATCAAGCTGAACAACTTTTACTTTGATGCCATATCGGTATCTCCTACAGTTTAGGTGGGCTCCTTGTAGTGCACCTGGTGGTCTATATCAGATACTCCAAACCTTCAAATTATACAAGCCAGCAGAAGCTACCTATCAAGCTGAACAACTTCTGCTTTAATACCATATCTGTATCTCCTACAGTTTAGGTGGGCTCTTGGTGGTGCACCTGGTGGTCTACTTCAGGTATTCTAAACCTTCCAAGTATATATGCCAACAGAAGGAGCGTCGGTGGCCAAGTGGTTAGGACACCGGTCTTACAATCGTGAGACCCGAGTTCGATCCCCGCCATGTACCAATGTGTGTTAACTCACGTACATTTACCGACTGCTCTTACGTTGAAGGAAAACATCGTGATGAAACCCACATTCAAATAAAATTTGAATTCAGATGATATTTGAATGTGACTTACCCTAGGATTCGGGCCAGGTTAGCCTTCGGGTTGCAGAGGTCAGATGGCAGTCGCTTTGTGTAAAAACTTGGTTCCACGTCAAATCCCCTAGGTTAGGTAGCCGACCCCGACAGAGAACGGGATAAGGCAAGGAGGAGAATGAGAAGCTACCCATCAAGCTGAACAACTTTTACATTGGTGCCTTATCTGTATCTCCTACAGTTTAGGTGGGCTCCTCGTGGTGCACCTGGTAGTCTACATCAGGTACTTCAAACCTTCAAACTATTGAGGCCAGTAGAAGCTACCTATCAAGCTGAACAACTTCTGCTTTAGTACCATATCTGTATCTCCAATACTTTAGGTGGACTCCTGGTGATGTACCTGGTGGTCTACTTAATGTACTTCAGACCCTCGAGTGGTGACAAGGAGAAGCCTATGTTCGTTCTCAGTATCTTACTAATCTCTGTGTGAAACTTCATGATGATCGGTTCAGTGGTTTGGCCGTGAAAGCGTCGCAGACAGACAGACTGACAGACAGAGTTACTTTGAAATTTATGATATAAGTATGGCTAAAAAATAATATTCATTTCTACCTCCCACAAGTACATACACGATCCCAAAGCTATATTTTGCGCAGAAAAAAGTTTAGTTATACGAACTGCCCAACTGTGGGCACCGATTAAGTCCCACATATATCGATTCTCTTAATTCCGTCATCACCTTATCAGATCCGTCATTGCCACGATGACGGAAAGTGATGGATCTGATATGAGGGATCTGATAACCAAAGCATATTTTTTAGCTTTGTGGCAAACTTAAAGCAAGCAACTACGATTTTTACACACAATGACCTTCATTTAGCAGTGGTACATCATATTGCATTAAAAGAAAAACTTATATTTACACATGAGAAGAGAGAACCGCAATTAAAGTTATGACAAAATCATGAAACAAAATTACGGATCTGAAATGACTTACCTTCTTGTGCGGATTTCCTTGAATTTGCAACGTGCCTGCCTCGTTCAGGTCCTGGGAGGCGACTAAAGTAACGTGCAGGCAGGGTTATCTTATGTCTTACTCTAACTGTCAAAGATTGACAAGCACCATAAAGGGTGCGTTCGGATATGAGAGTAGTTTGTGACACCAATGTTTAAACGGAATTATCTATGGTAAAAGAATGAATTAATGACCTTAAAATGGCACCATAAGATACATAAAATCACTATGCAACAATATGTAAATAAACTTATGCAAGTTTGAACAAAACACAGAACTTATTTTGGTTTCGCTTTGTAAAGTAGGGTTGGACACCACCTACGGAATCAAGAGAACGCCGTTTTAAAAAAACATTTAAAAATATCTGTAATAATTAGAACCATTTTGCGACTTTGCTTAAGGAATTAAAGGTCTATACTTCCAATAAAAAAATTGAGAAAAATATATTATCTTCAGATCAATGAGTTTTTTGGTGCCACTCACCAGTTCCCTCATCAATGAGAACATGCCATATGATTTCCACGGGAAAATGAGTAGCAGAGGGCGCAGCCGCTGGGCGGGCCGCTAGTAGAAAATATAGCCCAGTAAAATAAATTCTGCAGTCGATGTTTAAATCATAGATGTGATGTCAAAATAACGAGTAGATAAGCGACATAAAATAATAAAAAGTCCTGTAGGTCCTGACAAGATTAGTGATAATAGATGTTCGCCAGAATTGAGGGCAGTACTAAGTTGTATAGCTACGCGATGAAGTCTTAAGGGACCAAAAACATACTATGTATGAGTCCCAGAGCAAAGAACTCAGGACAAGACAACCAGAATGAAGACAACTTGTCTCTTTTCTTGCGGTTTTTTTTTGCTGCGGTCCCAATTACGTACGTATATCACGCCTTTATCCCTTGCGGAGTAGGCAGAGCGTTAACGGCCGTAAGAATACGGTCGCTATAGCCACGTCTGGCATTTTTGAGGATTGTTTTCCAAGGTTGTTTCAGAAAACATGGGTAGGTATCACTATAGTGACACATTGCAAGCCGGCATCACACGGCAATAACACGGTATATTTTGCACACAAATCTAAAAAAAACTTCATCAATCATCGGCAGCTGCTTTGGCTTCACAACAGTGAACGTAACTTTGCAGACCATGTTTTGGGTGAATATAATCCTTTGTTGCATTTTTAAGATACTCACGAGTGGAAGTCCCGAAAAACCACTTGGAACCCGGAGATCGACAGAGTTTTCACGGCCTCATTCGTGTCGTACGGAGGATTGTCTCAGACATTCCTTGGCTCTTGTGAGTCGGACTCAATCTGAAGCATTTCGTTCCAAATTGGCAGGAACTCAATTTTAGCGTCGCTCATTCTCCATCGGGTCGCAGTAATCACATCAGTGTCCATTTATAGAGGGAAAGGAGGCTCCCGAATTGCCATGTAAGTATACACATACATAAATCACGCCTTTATCCCTTGTGGGCTAGGTAGAGCGTTAATGATCGTAAATTTACGGTCGTTATCGCCACCTCTGAAAAGTATTGAGGGCCCCTTCAGATGTAAGTATATCATCATTCATCAAGATAAGTCACATTTTCGGCATCTAGGCCTAATTGTTATAGTATAGCCTATGTCTGCAATAGAGAGTCGTTTACGAAAAAGAATAAGCGTAAAACATATCGCAGGTAACTACTCTAAACCCGAAAAAGCATCAACATGAAACAGAACAACTATGTGATTTTCGAAAAGTACCTCAGGGTGTGTTGGCGAAAGTCTCAGGTTTAAATCCTGCCTGTGGTGGAAAATTTCGCAAGACTGCAAAGTTTTAGATACATCGTGGATACCCCGTATGTCAATATACTAAATTAATAGGCTATATTACAAACTCAAACATATCAGTGTCGTTTGGTTCCGTGTTAAGCCGTAGGTCCCGCTTGCTTTCTACGATCACTTAGACAGCGGCCGTTACACAACCATGTCAGAAGCTTACTAGTCCATTGAATGAGTGCCTCTAAAGGGGGTCTAGAGTGCGAGAGCTAGTAACCTAAGATGTTTCTTCGGAAACATGTCAAGAGTCCCTAGGTAATAAACATACTAAAACCCCGGGACACTAGGAGGAGCCCCGGAGTGGGGGGAGGGGGGGAAAGGGTCCATTTTTTCATTTTTCGCTTAAATCTCAAAAAAGGTACAAGTTAGAGAAAAACGTTCAAGGAAAAGTTGAAAGGCCATAAAATTATCTACAAGTTATACCTAAATCACTTTTTCCTATATCCTACCGTTTCTGAGTTACACGCATTAAAAAATGATTTTGGCTCAAACAATTTTCCCATACTACATACCCATGTTTATCACATCAATCGATCAAAAAATATTTCTTTCTTCCATAAAACTCAAATGTGCAACTTGTGACCGGTACTGATAGATTGCTCTTGATTAGGTCTATCATTGGTAAAATAAACTCATTCCTCCGTGGAAGCCTTTAGGAGGAATCGATTGTCAAAAAATTATATTAGGGTAGTTTTAGTTACTGAACTTGAACTATTTATATTTTTTCTTCCAAAAAAATTCAAAAGTGCAACTTGTGACAAGTACCGATAGATTGCTCATAATTAGGTCTATCATTGGTAAAAATACTAGATTCCACCATGGAGGCGTTTAGGGGAAATTGAACTTTATAAGGGTAATTACGATACCTGAACATTTTATTTTTTTTCTTCCAAAAAGTTTAAAAGTGCAACTTGTGACCAGTACTGATAGATTGCTCTTAATTATGTCTATCATTGGTAAAAAAAACACATTCCTCCATGGAAGCCTTTAGGAGGAATTGATTGTCAAAATATTATATTAGGATAGTTACGCAACTTGACCTTTTTATTTTTTTTTCTTCCAAAAAGCTCAAAAGTGCAACTTGTGACCGGTACTGATAGATTGCTCTTAATTAGGTCTATAATTGGTAAAAAAAACACATTCCTCCATGGAAGCCTTTAGGAGGAGGTGATTGTCAAAATATTATGTTTTCGAGCTACATCCCATGAAAGGTGAAAAATTCTAAATCTTTTTATTTTACCAACTTAGGGTGCCCGCAGAAGATCTTTTTTTTCTCCGTTTTTGTTGTAGATTGTAAGAAATGACGGTGATGGTGGTGATGATGATGATGATGACTACTTTTTCATCCTTTTGGGTTGGGACGGTCCTGGTAAGTGTTCTTCTTCTGTTATTTGTTCATCCTCAGTAGGTTATTCGTGGTGAGGCTCTTCGTCATCACCATCACCATCATCATCATCTTCCTGAATGGTACGCTGTTAAGGCATTTCCCTTGGCAATGAAGGCATGCCGCTGAACATTTGAGCATTGCTTTTCGGCATCCACATTTGCCGCTAGCACAATCTTTAGTGCAACGGCAAAATATGGTCTGTAGTAAGGCCTCTGGTGCTGGTGGATCTTCGGTTTCCATGGAGGAATGTGATTTTTTTACCAATGATAGACCTAATTAAGAGCAATCAATCAGTACCGGTCACAAGTTGCACATTTAAACATTTTAGAAGAAAAAAATAAAAAGTTCTGGTATCATAACTACTCTAATAAAATTCAATTCCCCCTAAACGCCTACATGGTGGAATCTGTTTTTTTTTTATCAGTGATAGACCTAATTATGAGCAATCTATCGGTACCGGTCACAAGTTGCACTTTTGAGTTTTTTGGAAGAAAAAATAAATAGTTCAAGTTCAGTAACTCAATCTATCTTAATATAATATTTTGACAATCGATTCCTCGTAAAGGCTTCCATGGAGGAATGTGTTTTTTTTACCAATTATAGACCTAATTAAGAGCAATCTATCAGTACCGGTCACAAGTTGCACTTTTGAGCTTTTTGGAAGAAAAAAATAAAAAGGTCAAGTTGCGTAACTATCCTAATATAATATTTTGACAATCAATTCCTCCTAAAGGCTTCCATGGAGGAATGTGTTTTTTTTACCAATGATAGACATAATTAAGAGCAATCTATCAGTACCGGTCACAAGTTGCACTTTTGAGCTTTTTGGAAGAAAAAAAATAAAATGTTCAGGTATCGTAATTACCCTTATAAAGTTCAATTTCCCCTAAACGCCTCCATGGTGGAATCTAGTATTTTTTATCAATGATAGACCTAATTATGAGCAATCTATCGGTACTGGTCACAAGTTGCACTTTTGAATTTTTTTGTAAGAAAAAAATAAATAGTTCAAGTTCAGTAACTAAAACTACCCTAATATAATTTTTTGACAATCGATTCCTCCTAAAGGCTTCCACGGAGGAATGTGTTTATTTTACCAATGATAGACCTAATCAAGAACAATCTATCAGTACCAGTCACAAGTTGCACATTTGAGTTTTATGGAAGAAAGAAATATTTTTTGATCGATTGATGTGATAAACATGGGTATGTAGTATGGGAAAATTGTTTGAGCCAAAATCATTTTTTAATGCGTGTAACTCAGAAACGGTAGGATATAGGAAAAAGTGATTTAGGTATAACTTGTAGATAATTTTATGGCCTTTCAACTTTTCCTTGGACGTTTTTCTCTAACTTGTACCGTTTTTGAGATTTAAGCAAAAAATGAAAAAATGGACCCTTTCCCCCCCTCCCCCCACTCCGGGGCTCCTCCTAGTGTCCCGGGGTTTTAGTATGTTTATTACCTAGGGACTCTTGACATGTTTCCGAAGAAACATCTTACGTTACCAACTCTCGCACTCTAGAACTTTTTATTCAATGGACTATACTTACTACCTACTTGTAGAAGGCTGTTGAAAAGTTCTGACGCTAGGGTTCATGGGGTCGTTGGACGAATCAGTGCCCCACACGAAAAGAAAAGAGAGGGTGTCATCAATAGGCATCCACCTAAGTATAAACCTGTAGCAGAGTAGAACCTCTGTGTCCACATCCTTCATAAACCTCCTGTCCTTTCACGAACCATTTCAAATTGGAAATTGGAATGTCGTCACACATTTCTCTGACTTTTTGACCCAGTCGCGATAAAATCAGCAAATAACGAAGACCAAAACAAACATATTATTATTATTTCTGCATGTGATTAGTTATTGATCTGATATTGATTATCTGCGTGTGATTAGTGCTCCATATGTAACAAAGTGCACAGATGAAATTACAACGGATTTACAGAAGTTAGAAACAACCCATAAGGGTTTCTTTTCCCGTATTAAAATATCTCATCATCAAGATCGTCTTTGATTTATTTGTGGTGGCACGCTAGTAGTGCCACAAACCTAACCTAGAAACTTCGGTCTACAGACCTACTACTACCAACAGACTACAGTCTACCATGCCAAGATAAGACGATTATTCCGGCCTATTTCATAGCGTATTGAGATTGGCGTCGACTGACCAAATAGTCCGGAATAACTGGTGAATTGTGATAGACAATGGAAGAGGGTAGAACTTGATCAGTTGAAAACCAGGTCCTGTGTGTATACAGAGTCAACTGTCGACTTGTTTATCGAGTAGAAATTGCCCCTTTAAGTGCTTAGCAATGTCGGATACAACTTCAACCCATCTTGAACCTTAATCTAATAATCGATTGACATTTTGATTGACATCATCCCCGAAACAGGTCTCTTGACACCATTGGCGTTAATAAACTTTATTGGGAAAATTGGGCGGTAAAGGTCAAGGGGCCATCTACAAGATGCTTATGAGTTATCAGAAAGCTTCGGCATATTTGACAGACAGATTGTTCTAAAAGATAATGGGCGTACGTATAAGACTATAGTCAGGATGAAGCAGTGCTAAAAGTGAAGGATAGTTAGTCTGAATAGAGAAGGACGGGGAAAGATGTCTATGTAGCGCCAGAGTGTCAGCTAACGATACTAAGGATCTCACTCTCTTTTCGTGTGGGACCCCAAGTCGTCCAACAACTCAATGAATCCTAGTGTCAGAATTTTTCAACCGCCTCTACCAGTAGCAGGCGTCTGACATGGTCATGTAACGACCACCGTCTAAGTAATCATAGACAGCTGCCGGAACCTACCGCTTAACGGCTAGAAATTCAGGAGCTAAAAGTGCCACTCGGACATCCAGCTAATATGGCAGGCATCTATAAGTTAGTTACCTTGGCATTTGCAGTAAGGGTGACAGGCATTTTGGTGGCATATGATTCAAGCTAGGTATCGCTAGCGTATCAGCCAAAGACGCCAAATATCCATGGGCCAGAGGAGCCACTCGGACATCCACAAGCTCTAGTCCTGATATGTCAGCTTCGTAAATTACCTTGGAATTGGCAGTAAGGGAGACAGACATCTTGGTGGCATATACCTCTACCTAGAGTATCAACTAAAGAAACCAGTGCCCCGTTTTTCTAAACTACAGGCTACAAGTCTACAGGTGAAATTCGATGTAAATTGCGTAGTGGGTCAAAAATCCTGGATTTATAATGTCCCATCGGCTACGCAAGGACCAGGAGCCGGATCTAGCAAGTGTTAAGTATTCTTGAAATGTCCGCTTCTCAAGTTACCTTGGCATTGGCAGTAAGGGAGACAGGCATCTTGGCGGCATATGCCTCGGGCTTGGTGGTGCCGGAGTGTCGGCCAAAGACGCCAGGGATCCATGGGCCAAAGGAGCCGCTCGGACGTCAAGTGAAGCCGCTCTCAGGGGCGATGGGGAGCGTGGGATGCCAGACACGCCAGCTTCTAGCGTCCGTCCGTCAGGGGCGAAGGTGCGGATCGCTGGTGATGAACCACGGTGGCTCTGTGGAAGAAATTTTACTGTCAGAACTAATAATACTCCGCTCTGCATAGATGCTATACGCCCGTACCGTAACTGGGCCATCAATTTTAAAACTTATTATATGAAGCTACACAAATGTAGAATTTTTGTAAAATTAAATTCTTTTGTAAACTCCTAATATTTTCGGTTTGCAAACCAGTGGTTTGCAACTGGAGCTCTGTTTGTGAACGTATGTCAACCAATAGTTACAACCATCGAAGAGCTAGGTCCAAAAGACACTCGAATAAAAGTATACAGGGTGAAGGAGAAGGTGTAATGAAAACTTTGCAGGCGTGATCAGAAATTTTTCGTTTCCCACCATAGTAAAAGTTGTTCAGTTTCATGGTCTTATCATTCCTTGCAAAGTTTTCGTTACACCGCCTCTTACACCCTGTAAAATTAAACTAAAGTGTTTGTTCACTAGTATTTTCGAAATCAATATTCTATCACAGTCAGTAAGTATAGTCATTTGACTATACTTTATCTTCTTGGTATTGGTACGCGAACGCATCGAGCGGATTTTTTAAAATCTCCTGTGTCAAGCTAGCGTCAAGTCAAAACCTATATCTCGTACAGATAAAAAAAAGATCCCGAATTAGTAACATTATTGTATGTCTCTCTATCAAAATATATGACATACGAGCAGGATGTCAACAATAATGTTTTAGGATCCACACCTTTTAGGATCGTTTCTTTAAAAAATCAAGTTATATGCGTTCATATGGGACCAAGGGCCCTTCTTGAGGTTTGTCCCTTTGAAGCTGCGCCACTGGCTACAACAATCCTGGACAACCACGAATGAAAGTTGGAAGATGAAGCTGTATACATCTGGGAAGCTGTAAAATGTCCGACATTTTTAAAATCGAGGCTTCAGCGTGAACGTGTAGCAATCTTTGGCAGTAAACATATTAATGCCGAAGTGAATGCACCGAAGCAGAAACTGCTGCAGCTATGTTAGGATACCTGGCTCCAGAACGTTGATATGAAGTTATCTACGCACTGGACAGGTTGTCTCATACAAATGGCAGCTAGTTTTGCGGCCCTTATTGAAGCGCCACTACGAGAGTACCGCGTACTTTCGTATTTGCTTTCCATGACTGCCAGCGCCAAAATGGAGTGCCACCAATATTGTAGCCACAACCCGTCCACAGCTAATTTCAGGTCAGTGCTCCCGAACTACGTCATCCTATCTCCTTAGCGCTAGTTAGCTTTCACGCCAAAGTTAGTTCCGAATATTATGTAGGATAAGCTCTCCGGTCCCACACCAGGTATTCATGGATCAATTTTGCACAGTCACGTTAAAAAGTGCCTGTAGAGAGCCACCTCAAATGTTCAAAATAACTTTTTATTCCCAAGATATCCAATGTTTTTTAGTTTTATAAATTATGTGTTAATTATGTATTGTAGTTTATGAGATATTTTAAACCATTCTAGGTGGCCCTCTATATGCACTTTTTAACGTGACAGTATCGGGTTGACCGAGTATAATAATTACTCGGTAGCTAAAATGTGTTCAAAAACTTAATCCAATCTGGATCGATTTATCGTCCTCGCCTGGTAAAAACAACAAACTTTTTATTAAAATATTTATTACGCTAATATGCAACATCAGACAGTCTTATGTAAGACGTTCGCGTCGAAAGAAAAAAAATACCGTTATTTGTGGGTCTGTTCCCACACTCTTCGGGAATGGGACCTCAACAGTACATGGTCTACTGTTCGTAATCAATGATGACCGTTATGAAAACCGTTATAAAACCATTTTCATAAATATATTAAATTTCTCGAGCGGATAATTATATTTCCAATATTTTTTACGTTTCTTCTTGTGCATTTTACTACATAATACAGTTAATTACTGAATACCAATGAAGTTATTTCAAAGAATTTAAAAAGAATAATAAAATTTACGTAATAAAGGTACAGTGGAGAATTGTCGTCAATTCTTCATATTTTTCTATCTTGATTTCAGTCACGTAGTTACATGGCATAAAAAAATACAATTGTAGGCAATTCATCATAACGCCTAGAGTTGACGTTTACAGGTAGTTTCCACAGCTTTTTTTATAGAAAAGCTGTTATCAATATTGAAATCAGCACTATGAACAGGTTTTATGACTGCGTAGCTAATTTACTACAGTAAAAACAAAATGGAAGCTAAATTAGTCACCCCTAGACGGTTTTTTTTAAACCAAAAACACACACAATATGATTAACAAGAAACTCACAAGCAAGTTAAGTTTATTACACTACTTGTAATGTAACGTATATTTAGAAACAAGCATTTTGTATATTATTTAGGTAGTTAGTTACCTACTTTCAGTTTCAAAAAACTTTCGTAACAAATATTAAAAATAAGTATTTCGAGGGTAGAATCAATACAAGTTAATAAAACCTAGAAAATGAGATAAAACAAATTAACAAATCATCCTCAATTATCTAAATACTATCAATCTATCACACATATAATTTTTTAAATACCTATCTACTTAGTAATAGTAATTTATGTAAAAAACAAGCTTTTAAATTCTAATGTTTTCCATTTCCCTCAACAAGTTATGTGGACCGTCATGTCATCGTGGCGAAATCACAAAGGCAAATAACTAAATGCGCACGTCAGTTTCAGCTCGCTTTGATCAAAACTTTGTGATATACAGGAATTTTCGCGGAATTTCAGTACTTTACTGTATTATGTAAATATGACAAAAAAGCTTTTCTCTCGCTTAGTTTTGTTGTTCATAGATGCCGTTGGTTTAATCGTATTTTCCGTGGGGATGAACGCATTTTCGCGTCATAAAAAGTCGCCTAAAAGTTAAACAGAGTTAGTTAATAGCTCAATAAAATTAAGGGGTGAATCAGCCCATGAAACTGTACAACTTTCCCCAAGGAACATAGGTAGAATTTATTATGAAAAACAAATTTGACCTCCTATACAAATTCACTTGGTTGGTTGGTAATTTTGTATGGAAAGTCCTATTTTTTTTCATTTTTCGACCAATGTTCCTTTGGGAAAGTTGTTCAATTTCATGGCCTGGTTCACGCCTTTAAATATCTGCAGCTATTTTTTTTTACGCCCTGTATTATTACAAAGGGTTTCATTCAAGTCCATCATCGTTTGATTTCAGAGTTTAACGTGGACAAAAGCAGCCGATAGCTGTTCATAGATGTCACTGCAGGTGTTCTAAAACGCGCTATCAAAATGTTCTTTTGAGAAATATACAGGTTTGCGAATACCGCGTACATAGATAGTACAAGGTATTCCAAGTACGGGTGGCCCATAGACGCCAAATACAAAATTTATATTTTTTATGAGGCATGAGGGGATCCCAATCCCCTCATATGTTTCGCAATTTTTTCTGGTTTCTTATTTATGCCATACATACATACATACATATATCTCGCCTTTATCCCTTGCGGGGTAGGCAGAGCGTTAACGGCCGTAAGAATCGCCACGTCTGACATTTCTGAGAATTGTTTTCCAAGGTTGTTCCAGAAAACATGTGTATCACTATAGTGTCGCCTAAAAATTGTAATACACCAATATCCTCGAGTCCCTTAGTCGCCTCTTACGACACCCGCGGGAAGGATGTGGGGTGATGCTATTCTATGCCGGCATTATACAATCTGACGACTGTATTATATTCCACAAGTTTTGTTTGAACATACAACTCGCGTCAAACATGGTCAAACAAAGGTTTGAAACCTTGTTAGTTCTATGCTTTGATATTCAAATCTCTTAGCGAGTTGCGGAACATAGGAATTTAACTGCGCAGTACAGCTCAAAATGACGTGGACAAATCCTCGTCTGGGCAGACTGACAGTTTCAGCTTAGCTCAGGAACTGATGATGGGTATCAATCCTGGAGCCCAATTTCTGAATCGTTCGTTTTTGGTTCCGTGCAGGAAAGTCCAAAACGACTGGTCTAACCACACGTGTTTAAATTTCTTTTACTTGATGTTTTTATAGTAAAAAATAAGTGTAAATTTTTGAGGGTATTTGGGAATTGATAAGTAAAGTAGAACGTGTGTTTATAAGCTCGTGTGCTCCATGAGCTTAATTTCTGAAACGTTCGTTTTCGTTTGATGCTAAAATCTGCTACTTATTGTACTTGTAGGACACTTTTTACTTTACTTATCGTTTCCCACATACCCTAATAAATTCACACATGCATTTAGCTATAAAAACATCGAGTAGAAGAAATTTAAAAACGTGTGGTTAGACGAGTCGTTGCCGACTTTCGTGCACGATACCGAATTACGACGTTTCAAAAATAGGGCTCCAGAGCCCGTGTTAATAAATCAACTGGCAAAGCTGACATGGGAAATGTAACAAAAGTACCTACACAAGTAGTAGTTTAGCAGATTATTAGTCAGGGGTACTCATCTCAGCCTTTGGATCGAGGACTGTGATGGGTATACGGGTATGCGACCCCGGCTTCCCGAGCAAGCAGTTCCCTCCTGCTTAACAAATAAAAAGTCTGTTTCGGCGAGAATGGCAACCCAATGCAGACATGCACAAGGTCTTGGCGGACTCGGCGACTCAGCAAGGCAATGTGGATGGCCTAGGGCGACGGTAGAGGGCGCGGGTAGTTACTGTCGGCCAGACACTGCGTCTGACCTCTCCTTCAGTCGTAGCGGTTTTTCCGTTCCACTGAATCAAGGAGGGCGAGGACTAAGTGCGTGCGCCTGCGTTTGCGCGAACGTCTGCGCACCGAAATATATCCTGCGCAACTGACCGCTTCCGAATAATGGACTCCGTTTAAATGGCAAACTCACGTGTCCACTCTGTGCACGTGAGTTTACTGCCAAAATTGGCTACAATAGCCGTCTCCGAGCGCATGAGCGCCGATCTGATTAGGAGTCAAAGTGGTCGCCATGGCCGAAATCGGTCGGAGACATCATCAGTTTAGCAGAAATTGAACCGATGGAAACACGCTAAATTAATAGTCTGTGAGGCAGTGTAACCTGCTCATGGAAAACTACTGGACCGATTTAGATGAAAATTGTTGCGACGCCGAGTTAGACATTCCTAGACGAGTATACCAGAAAAGCGGCAGTACGAAAAGAGTGGCGACGGATAGTAAAGCGTGCCACCAACCTTCAACAGATGACCACGACTACTCTGTCAAGAGTATAACCTCTTAGAAGAAGGTATAAACCAACAAAAAGTAACATCGAAAACGTTGAAGTAGTTTCTGGGAAATCAGGGTTATTCATGACGTAGTTTCTGTGAAACACGAGGTTATTCATTTCACAGTGCAGCTCAAAATGACGTGGACAAAGCTCGTCCGGGCAGACTGACAGCTGCAGCTTAGCTCGGGAAGTGATGATGGGTATCCGTCTTGAGCCCGTGTAAATAAATTAGCAAAGCTGGCAGCGAATTTTGGCACCACTAGAATACCTAGTCTGTATCTTATTAAACAGATATGAAGACAAAGACATTTTTATTTGTTTAAGACGTGATACAATGTAAAGATCTTAAAATACTCTTGGTTAGTTTCACATATCTAGCCTATGTTAAAGAATAGGCATGCAGATATTTTGATTATGCTAGGTACAATAATTTAGTCATCGTTTTTTTTTAATCTTTACAATATGAAATAGCAATAGCAATATGATTTGAATAGGATTGCTAAAAAAGAGCGTCGGTGGCCAAGTGGTAGGGACACCAGTCTTACAATCGTGAGGCCCGAGTTCCATCCCCGCCATGTACCGATGTGTTTTTACTCACGTACATTTACCGACTGCTCATACTCCCTCTTGCTTAGTCGTTTTTTACACACGAGAAGATTTACGGCGATGCTATTCTAAGCCGGCACCACACGGCAAAAACTAAATACGGGATAGCTAAACTAAAATCAAATCATCTTGTCAGAGTTTCTATAAATAGAAATCTGTCTAATTCCTTAGATCGCTGCTACGAAGGTTAAACCATTAATATCTGAGGAACACCTGGCCTAGAATCAACACTGTGCATAATAAATAGTTACCTGCTATACGCTAAATCGCTAAAGCTTGTACAGATTACGTTGTACTGTCGAGATCAGCCCGAGTTGGGATTCATTATTAGCCTCGCACGTCTGTGACAGACGATTTAATCAGTGTCTGAGGCAAGACTTTTCATGGTTATACGGGGTGTAAGGGACAGCGGGAATACTGATAGTGTGCAAGCAGACCATGAAACTGAAAAACTTTCCCCTAGGAACATATGACAGGAAACGACAAAAAAGTTTTGGCTTCCCATAGTAAATGCAGTCAGCTGATCGCGATTTTGTCGAAAATTGTTTGTCATTGCCTGACATATGTTCCTAGGGGAAAGTTGTTCAGTTTCATGGTCTGCTTGCACCCTATCAGTGTCCTACACACCCTGCATAACCCGATGCGGGAGCGGCGTGACTTTCCGCACACACTACAGGTGAAGGTGGAATTAGAGACTAGAACATGCATGTTTAGATGACGTTTTTGCCTTTTGTTGGCGAGATTAGAGATCCAGGCACCATCATGCGTCTTACGCTCATCATATACACGCTTTCGCCATTCGTCCCTACCCTTAGCAAGCTTCTCCCAGCTATGATGGTCGATGTCGAACGCAGCCATATCCCTATTAGCGCAATCTTTGAAACGCAGCATGGGATTGGCATACGCTTAATTAGTAAAAAAAACTAGGCGTGGCTTCGCTCAAAAACAAACGAAACAGTTTTTCCAAGAAACCTTAACAACTACAACAGTCCACAGGTGGACGTAGCGATACTCACCACTCTTGGCAGGCGGATTGGCGAGCGCAGTGCAAAATGATTCACAGGGAATGCGATTGATCATTCCCTTTAAATAATGTGTAACAAAGGCTGTAAACTTTCCAAACAAAATAAAAAATCTCGAGACTTAGATCTCGAGTCCTTAATCTTGACTCGAGATTGCGTCCCCTACACCGGATCCCATTCGTGGCGCGGACTCTTGTGGAAATTGAAATGTAACCGTGTAACCGGCAGTTGACATGACGCAACAACGCAAAGCAAACGCTGAAAAATGTTGCGGTGTAAAAGCTTTCATTCGGGAAATTCAATTTTCGTCCTCGAATTATGGGTCAGGTCAGGTTAGATTTGTTCGCGTTAAGGGGACCCCAAGGCATATGTGATGCCTCCAGCTCTTAAAAATTCTCGATGAAAAGTTTGCGTACTTATAAACCGCATTTAATTTTGAGATCGATCTTGAGTGCGACTTAGAGATGCTTGATATTTGACAAAATCGCTCTTGAAATCGATCTCAGGGTTGAGTGCGATTTATAAATACGGACCTAATTGACCTACTATTTTTCTACTAATTACTCTAGCACTGCTCTGTTTTCTATAGTTTCTCCTCTACTCAAAGGTTGTCTGGAAGAGATCGCTTATAGCGATATTAGCTGTAAATATATTTTGTTTTTAATGTTGTTACTTTTGTACAATACAGTGTTTTTACTACTTACTGATTTACAGATACTAAAGCTTGTTTTAATAATAAACGAGTAACTGTAGTTAAAAAGAAAAAGCCAGATACACTTTTAGCACTTTTCTATCTGTTACTATACTGAACCACTTTGTGCTAGCTTCTTTTTTTTTCGTGTAAGACACCGAGTCGTCCAACGACCCAGCTAGCTAATACCATGCTAATACAATACTCTTCTAAATAAGCTTCTAAATCTGGAAGTCAATTTCTGAAACGTCGCATTTTCCTTTGTTTATTAGGAAAATGGATCCTACGTCACAGCATTTGTTCCAAGGTCACAAATGTCACAAGTATCAAGCAAAATTTTACAAACTATAAGCTTCTGACTTCTATCTTGACCAGCGGATATTCGAAGAACAACGTTTTCATCGAGTTATGTTTTTATTGGGTCAGCACATATGCTCTGGGATCCCCTTAACAATATTTGGCGCTGCTGACGTCACGAAATTGATTCGCTACATATACATATTGCTTCACGTTGGATAAATGGGGGTTAGACGGAAGGTATAAAATAATTTCGGTATACTGTTGCATTTTGTGTTTAATCTAAATCTACGCCAGATCGGTTTTACTTGTTTCCTATTGCTCGTCGTTTTTGCATGTACAACAAAAAAACATGCATAATTATGTAAATATAACAGCATAGTCAAAAAATACTAACAATACATACATACATTCATACATACATATATCACGCCTTTATCCCTTGCGGGGTAATACGGGGTAATAGTAATACTAATACTACTAGTAACTATGCTGATAGGTAATGGCTTACCCTACGACAAAGGTATCAGATTTCAAGTACGGCCGAGCTTCTGATGATAAGAGCTCATTCTGTAAACCTACCAATATTATTAGCTTAAATTAAACTTTAGTGAACTGTTTAGTGTAACCCCCGTTCCACATTACAATAAAGTGATTGCATACATACATATATCCTGAGAATTTGATCAATCAGTGCCCCGTTTTCGAAACTACAGGCTACAAGTCTACAGGTGAAATTCTATGTCCATTGCGTAGCGGGCCAAAAATCCTGGTTTTGGAATGTCCCTCCGGCTACGCAGTGTAAATCGAATTTCACCTGTATACTTGTAGTAGTTCCATTGAATGGGGTACCTACTGGTTTATCGGAAACCAAACTTATAACGGTTCAAAAATGGTGAAGCACTTAGAGAAAAAGTAGTCAGTACTGTTGTCATGCTCTCTCTCTGTTCGTGTGGGACACCAAGTCGTCCAACGCCCCAATTAACCCTAGTGTCATGCTTCACTTTGTCATCTTGGTGTCAGATATCACGAGCACGTCGAGATAAGTAAGGTATTCAGGTAAAGGAAGGGTAAGTACTATAAAACTAAAGTAACGTACCTACCTATCTTCCTACAAATAAACCACTAGTTACCCCAATCCTACCTGGTAAAGGTTGTAAAAAAATCTAAATTACACGTTGTGAAGTGGCAATTACAATTCAAAACCTGCCTCAGACAGGCGAGAAAAGGGCTAAAAGGGTGAATTTAATTAAAAGGGTGGATATTTGAAAACGGTTCTTCAGGTCCCTTTCCTGGCAAATTTTAAATTTTAGTTTTATGGTTATTTTATCATTGCATAATAATATAGGCCTATTGAAAAGGTTTTTTATGAAAAAACACTCAAATCGAACCACAGGTTTCGTCAAAATTCAATTTTGAAATTTGAGGTGCCAGTCAACGGGACATTTCGCGCCAGTCAAGGGACAAAGTAATTATTTTAACAAAATATATGAATAAAAGCTATTCATCATTTGCTTTTAACTTAGTAGAATAGAAGTAAAAGTTGCCGCAGCCTACCAGACTGACGCCCTGAAGCCTCAGTCTGGTTAAGACACAAGGCACCTAGTCACAGGCAATTTGCTCGTGCTTGAAACACGACACAGCCAGCCCGACATACGAAATGAAACAGCCACAGTGTTCGACAATCACAGTTGACAGGCGGGCGTATGTGATCTGTTGACCTCCGAAAAAAGGCTGTTCGTAAATAGCCAAAACGTAGACTCAATTCTCCACCAAAACAATAGTAACGTAAGTCGTTTAAACTTAGGCCATAATGAAATAGCTAGCATGAGACAAGAAGAAACCACCGAAAACATTATGACCTGAGAATTAACTGTGTTGTACATTCTGCTACTGAACAGACGAAGATAACCTTAAAGATGACGCAATCAGCCTGTGTAAGGCTATCTGAGTCATGCATGTCGCATGACTCAGATAGCCTTAGACACCACTAGGCAAGCAACCTAACACACGCTGCTGTATACATGAGACACGACGCAATCAGCTTAAGAGACATTGCCATCAGACTGAGAAATAACGTAACTAACCTGAGACACGACGCAGTCACCTTAGAGATGACGTAATCAGCCTGAGGCACGATGTACTCAGCTAAAAAGACTCCGACATACAATGCAATCAGCTTAAGAGACGTCGCAACCAACCTGAGACATAACACAGCCATACTGAGATACAATGCAGACAGCTGAAGAGACGGCGCAATCAACCTCAGACAACGCAGTAGGCTGAGAGACGTCGCAGTCAGCTTTAGAGATATCTAAGTCACCCTTAGTGAGACATAACGCAGCCGCCCTGAGATACAACGCAGTCTGCTTAAGGGACGTCAAAATCAGCCTGACATAGCTCAGCCACCCTGAGATACAACGCAGTTGCTTAAGAGACTTCGCTTAATGACCCTGAGTGAGATAAAACGCAGTCAACCTGAGATGCAAAGCATTAAGCTGAGGAGACGTCGCAATCATTCTGTGACATGACGCAGCCACCCTGAGATACAACGCAGTCAGCTTAAGAGACGTCGCAATGAGCCTGAGTGAGACATGACGCAGCCACCCTTAGATACATCGCAGTCAGTTTAAGAGATGTCACAATGAGCCTGAGTGAGACATGACGCAGCCACCCTTAGATACTCGTACATCGCAGTCAGCTTCAGAGACGTCGCAGTCAGTTCAAAAGACGTCGAAATCAGTCTAAACCAGACATAACGCAGCCGCCCTGATATACATCGCAGTAGTTTAAGAGACGTCGCAATCAGTCTGAGACATTACGCAACCACCCTGAGATACTACGCAGTCAGCTTAAGATCGTCTCAATTAACCTGAAACCTAACGCAGAGATCCTGAGATACAACGCAGTCAGCTTAAGATACGTCGCAATGTGCCTGAGTGAGACGTATCGCAGCCAACCTGAGATACAACGCACTCAGCTTAAGAGACGTCGCAGTCAGCCTATGATATAACACAACCACCCTGAAATACACCGCAGTCAGCTTAAGATACGTCGAAATCAACCTGAGACTTAACGCAGCCTCCCTGAGATACAACGGACTCTGCTACTGAGCTTAAGAGACGTCTGATAAATCAGCCTGAGTATCGCGCAGCTACCCCGAGGCCTAACGCAGCCACACCTAGATACATAAAGCAAGTGTTTTTAAACTATGTTATCTGCACGAAAACAGTGCTGTTCACCAACTGGAAACCCTTAATCTAACTTACGGTACCCATGGGCAGACATGGGGTTGTTCTATTTTACTCTGCAGGCACACCTTTACACAAAAAAATTGCAAAAACAATCATTAAAAATAACATTAGTCACTTGACTGGCATAAAATGTCCCTTGACTAGGAAAAATGCCAGTCAAATGAAGCCAGTCAAGGGACAGTTTTCTATGTTTTTAGTGATTTATTGGTAAACGCTTGAATTTAATAAAAATTTGTAAACGAATCTTAAATCTTGCCTTATTATGCAACATTATTTGTTCAGAACAAATCCTCCGTAATAACTCTTTCAGGAAACAAAACATGCACAGGAAAGGGACCTGGCGCAGGTGCAAAAATAGAACCTAAAAATTATATTATATTATTATTATTAATTAATTGTTACACTGACATATTATTGCTTGACATTGTTTAAATTTAGGACATTTTGTAAATTGTAATTTGTATGCTGGAAGGCAAAACATGAAGAACTGTGATTTGACACCAACAACTGTATATTATTACTCATGTTTTAACAAATAAAATATCTTTATCTTTATCTTTATCTTTTAAAATTTAACAACTCCTATTTTATTCTAGAAGTGCCAGGGAGCTATATGCTCCCTCTCCAGGGATAAAGAAGTAATCCTAGCAGAAGGCAGAAACAAGACCCAGCTCATAGTTCTATTAGTTTCAGTGATTCAGTCGTTTTAGACCACGTATTCAGAAAACACAAAAACGTGTGACCAACACAAACTGTCATTTTTATCGGTATACGCAGTTAAATATTATCCAATTAATAATTCACTATAAATCTACATGATGTAAGGATTATTATGATGGGTGAAAAGTTATATGATGTCCAGCTAGCAGTTTCCAGCAGTTTCGGCCCCGATTTCAGGTTTCAGATTAAGTTTTAGTTAAATATATTTCATAATTTGTGGATGGAGTTTTACTTTCCAAATATTCAATTAAACATTCTTTCGTGTGAATGATACTTAAAATCTGTAAGTGTTGTACACTTGAAGAAATGTACGTGTGACCGCAATTTTTAACTGCGCAAATTTCCACCCAAAACTGCGGTAGCCAAGTAAATTATCAAGGTGCATAGCGAATGAAATTAGAGTAAGGCTTATTTGAAACCTGTCAGTTTCATACTAAAAGTATTAATGATGCCAACAAAGGACCCCTGAAACCCGGTTTGACACGAATCAAACATAGGCTGAAAGGCTAGAGTTCACTGGGTTATTGGACGACTGGGTGTCCCACACGAAAAGAAGAAGTCACAAATCTGGGTGTCAATATCGGACGCTAGGGTGGCGAACGAAATGTGCTAAGGTCAGTCTTTACAAAACGCACTCAACTCGGATATCGACCTCAAGAGCGATTTTGACAGTGTGTGTGTGTGTCAGTCAATAGTACTACAGTCACAAATACTAATATCATCTCGAATTCGCACTCAAGATCGATCTCAGAGTTGAGCGCGGTTTATAAATACAAGCACCAGTATTCTGCCTAGCGCTGTGTAGAACGTTGCAGGCTTAGATAGCGCTAAATAACACGATGTTCCATCTTAGATTATCCACAATTCTTTATTTCAATGGATGACCTTGACATCTGTAGGTACATCTATCTTTTCCTTTGTCTAAAGAACGTGACAGGTACATAGTGACGTGTTAATAAATCTTACTCAACTCTGAGATTCATCTCAAGAGCGATATTGACAAATTAATGTCAGGCAGGTTTGCCGTGTGATGCCGGCTTAGAATAGCATCACCGCACATCCTTCCCAAATGTCGTATGAGGCGATTAAGAGACTCGAGAGTATTGGTGTATTAAAATTTTTAGGCGACAGGCTGACAACCTGTCACTATAGTGATACACATGTTTTCTGAAACAACCTTGGAAAACAATCTTCAAAAATGTCAGACGTGGCGATAGTGACCGTACTCTTGCGGCCGTTAACTTTCTGACTACCCTGCAAGGGATAAAGGCGTGATATATGTATGTATGTGTATTAAATGCATATTCTTGTTGTGAGTTTTTACTGCTGTTTATTTGTTCAGAGGCGTAAACGACTATAGTATTTTCGCGTTATCATGGCAATAGCGATCGTTGACATAACTACCTACCACTGTACTCGTAGTACGAGTCACGTACTTTAGATAGCGATATATCGTTTTCCTCAGTAAATGTGTACGATATGAATATCTCTAGAGTACCGGGATACAAGCCAAGCCTCTGAAGCGAACTTGGATTGTATCCCTATACCCTAGCGATAATCATATCGTTAACATTTACTGAGGAAAACGATACATCGCTTTCTGAAATACGAGTACAGTGGTAGTTAATGTCAACGATCGCTATTGCCATGCTAACGCGAAAATAGTAAAATCGACGTTTCTTTTTTCCATACCTAAACATGTAGCCTAGACTTAAATTAAATGGTAGCTCAAGGCGCTACTTATACGTAGTATCCCGCTTAACCCATAATAACTATATAGCTCTTACAAACAAATCCATCCACTAGAATGTCCATTGTAAATATTGATGGTAAAGCAAATACTAAAAGATACCAAACATCAACTAAAAAAGTAGAGCATCAACAATACTCTTGCATTATTAAGTAGCCAGGCGTCATATCATATTGTAAGCTATGATAAGCTCATGTAAAATTGACAGCCTTACCCCCGGGCTTTGAAGCCTTATGTAGATGGGCCTATTCTATGTACGTATGTTTACGATACGGGAAGTGGATCAAATGCAAGCCTTACGTATATCAACATACATACATATATCGCGCCTTTATCCCTTGCGGGGTAGGCAGAGCGTTAACAGCCGTAAGAATACGGTCGCTATAGCCACGTTTGACATTTTTAAGGAATGTTTTCCAAGGTTGTTTTAGAAAACATGTGTGTCACTATAGTGACAGGTAGTCAGCCTGTCGCCTAAAAATTGTAATACACCAATACTCTCGAGTCCTTTAGTCGCCTCTTAGGGCACCCACGGGAAGGGTGTGGGGTGATGTTGTTCTAAGCCGGCATCACACGGCATTCAACGCACGGATATCAACTTAACTGGCGAAACACATGTTTTATAGCTTTAGGTTGTTTAGGCCATTTGTCGGGTACCAAGCAGCCGCGGAGCCTTAAGCGCTGTAATGGTAGGGGATTCCGCCATACTAGGAGCTTCATGAAATATGATTTTTATACAATAAAATATGCCAATAAATATACTGCGTATACCCATACAAAAAAGAATTTGGACCCCCATACAAAGTGCCGGTACATTTTGTACGAGAGGTCCACAATTATTTTTCATATTTCGACCTATGTTTCTAGGTGAAAGTTGTTTAGTTTCATGGCCTGATTTACCCCTTAAAATATTTGCAGCTATCTTTTTTACACCCTGTATAAAAAACCTTTCTTTTTATTAAATCATACTCTGGACTGAAAATTTTTAAGCAGCCCATACGTAATATATTTATTGGCATATTTTGCTGTATAAATAACATATTTCATTCATTAAACAGATCAGTGAAGGTCGTAGTATGGCCAGATCTGAGACCATAATGTTCGGGATACATATATTCATACAATATATTACAACGAGATGATATATGGCACACACACTACTTGCGTAGCGTAGCAAGCAGTGTGCCATATCTCATACAGTCCCATACATTACAGCGTTAAGGCACGCGCGTGACCACGTACATACACGCGCTAGCATACAAATGGGAATCTTTTTTTTTCGTTTAGTTTCCAGTAGATGGCGCTAGGAGCGAATTATATGGTGGACATTCCAATCAATAGGAGCAATAAATAAAGTAATGAAATTTAAAAAAGAAACATATTTTTATTTATGAGAATAAATAAAGCACTGAGAGCATTGAATTCCCAGTGTAATTGTTTTTTATTAGACACTGAACTGAACTTAATAACCCCTCAATCTGAAATAGCGCCACCTAGTTCGGAGAAGTGTTGTTATCAGCCCAAAAAATATCTCATTACGAGCTGCATGCGTATTGCGTAGGCAGTGTGCTCTGCCTTTAAACGGGTAAATTTCAATAGTTTATTCAGTAACAATGTGATGCTGGCTTAGAATAGCATCACCCCACATACTTCCCGCGGGTGTCGTAAGAGGCGACTAAGGGACTCGAGAGTATAGGTGTATTACAATTTTTAGGCGACAGGCTGACAACCTGTCACTATAGTGATACACATGTTGTCTGAAACAACCTTGGAAAACAATCCTCAAAAATGTCAGACCTGGCGCTAGTGACCGTATTCTTACGGCTGTTAACGCTCTGCCTACCCCGCAGGGGATAAAAGCGTGATATATGTATGTATGTGTTCAGTAACAAAATACATTTGTGTTTGAAATATTACTTATTTACTTACAATCGAACATAAAAATAGAGTTGTATTGTATATTTTATAAAAGATCAAAACGCAAATTTCATTAACTACATTATTCATATTAATCAAGTATAAATTCCGTGCCTGGCGTGAAAAAGTTGATATGTCTAAAACAATGATTTTACAGGAGAGCGATTTTAAGGTTTTAAACTTTTCTCCTAAATCCAGATTTTAGTTTTTTTTTAAAGTTTCACTTGATCTAGCCGTTATTTTGAGCGATAAATTGAATGGATAGGACAAATTATAGAAAAATAGTGTACTTTAGGAAATAAACGAGTTATCAACATGTTCACCAGCGACTTATCCACTTATTCACTGTCAAATCAGGAAGTATTAGGTGTTATTAT
The DNA here is from genome assembly GCA_029255805.1 of Keiferia lycopersicella. Classification (NCBI taxonomy): domain Eukaryota; kingdom Metazoa; phylum Arthropoda; class Insecta; order Lepidoptera; family Gelechiidae; genus Keiferia; species Keiferia lycopersicella. Next base: position 4,306,259 of record JARACZ010000018.1, read on the forward strand.
AAATGAAAAATGTATAATCGTGCGGAAATTTATTTTTGGAATGTTAAAAAATGCCATTTTTATCCATTACACAAACAAAAATCGTGTTTTTATCATTAAATTATAATCATAAATCAAAATGTTAAAAAAAAAACATCTCTTTCTAATAAAATTGAAGTTTTTGTAACTTTCATTTGAATTATTTAAGTAAAAAAAATCAAATTATTTTTAAACATTAACTGTACCATTTAAGACTTCTTAATCATCTAAATCTGGGTTCTCTTCGTCTAAATCGGGATCATTCGGCTGGCAGTCATTTGTTTTTAATTGCAAATAGAAATCATGAAAAGGTGTGTCTATTAAATCTAAAAGATCCAAAAGATCTTTTTTCTTCTCTGCACTAATTGGCAAGGATTCGTTTGAAATTTGGCTCAACGTGAATGAGTCCAAACAAATCTGCTTTCCGCGTTTTTTAAAGTTCACAGATTTGAAAGGAGAGTCTCGGTCTAGTTCATGTTTAAAAAGAATTTTTCCTGTATTTTCTTTATTGTATTGCAGCCATTTGATTGGCTGCCAGAGAAATTTTTCACCTGAGTCGTCCTGTTTTTTTATTGAAAATGGCCCTTTCTTTGATTTAAGCTCAGAAAAATCCAAAAAATCATGTAAAGTCATCACTTCAACTTTGAAATGCTTTTCCACTCTACATGTTCTCACCAGCTGTACCCAATCGTTTAAATGATTAATCTTTATTCGAGTTCTTTTCTTCGTTTTTTCTATTATTGCATGATCTGAATCACACTCCATATGAGTATGCCCACTTATCAGAAATTTGTGGTTAATTGTTTGCAGATGTGGGTGCTTGTGAAGTAAATACATAAACATCATAGCTACAATGTTATTTTTGTTCTGCCCACCACAAGTGTCCGAATAGAAGATTAACTCTTTTAGTTCAGGAGGCAACTTATTGCAAAAATGCCATAAACATGACGCAATTTGATTTGCTCCCCGAGCTCCTATTGTCTCATCCCACATGTAACATACTGCCTCATTGGAACCCAAGTCATGAATGGTTAAATTAAATGACCATAATTGTCTTTTATAAAAAGATACACCCGTTGTTAAATAAGGAGTTGGCAAACACTGTTGCAAATCAAAAGCATAGGCTCTTACAGATGGGTCATTTTTTACAATTTCTTTATCAACACGTTTTTCCTCATAAGCATTTTCAGCTAGAGTTTGATGTTTAGTTAATTCGGCTGTTAAAGTTATTTTACGATCCCCTTCTGCGATTTTCATTTTAGTGTTAAGGACGTCACATGTATTACATGTGTCTTTAGATGGCTTTTTAAATGATAAATTGAGATCATGAAAACATTGGGCATACAATTTCAGTGACACAGGATTTGGGATGGCCATTCTATATTCTCGGTACATTTTGGCTATTGAAAGGTCAGGTGATAGATATTTTTTACCAGTCGATTTCCTACAATAGTGGCTTTCGTAACTTGGGTAGCTGGCAATGTGATTTATGGCAGACGTTACATCTTCAATAGTTTTTTTATTAGTAGGTGGTTTACGGCCTCTCTGGTCGGTATCTATGAGTCCTGTAGGAGACAGTTTCTTTTTCTCCATAACTATATTTATGAAACCCTTGGTCTCTCCCAGCATTCTGCAAAAACAATCTTTGCAAATCGGTTTATCCTCTTCAGAAATACGTATTTTATACAAACAATAGTAATCTCTGTTTTTTGATCGGTTGTGAGTAACTTCTGACTTTTTTGGAAATATCGTTATTGAGTTAGCCACAAAGTTTGCCCTTTTGTCTCTTTCTCCCAGTTTCCAATAATTTTCAAAACACTCCTTTTGATCAGCTTCAGAAAACCTTTCTGCACATTTCAATCGACAATTTCTCAAATCTAATTGTATTCTTTCAGGAACAAATTTACCTCTTGTCGTAACGTAGCTCTTTCCAGTATTTCTTAAAATTTTAGCTTCATTTCTTTCTTTTCTTGATCTTCCTTTCCTTTTTCTTGTTTCATTAACTGACTGAGTAGTTACAGTTTCATTCTGATTTTCGTTATCCGCTTCAAGTGCTAAACTTTGGGTTACAATATTGCGTATATTTAATGTAGATAGTTCGTGCTCTGAATCTGTGATAAAGTCCTCTGGTATTTCTTGCTGTCTTCGTGTTGCACCTGAAGTAGATGCAGCGATTTCATGCAATGTATCCTCTTTAGTGTTTATTTCGGGTTCCTCAGCAAAGTTTTGCGCTACATTTTCATCTTGGTTATTTATTGAAATAGCAATTGTGTCATCATCAATATTTTTATCAGATATTGTGTTTAGTTTTTCTTCTTCATGTATAATTGAATGGTCTAGATCAGTCAATAAGCTTTGCGATGCTTTCAATGCAGTTTCGTCAGTCTTATCTATATCTTTTACAGGCACAAAATCCTCGTTAATGTTTTTATCCGGTTCATTGTGTTCTAACCCACTCACTTTGCTTTGTATATAATTTTCGTGTTTTTTATCATTTTCGGCTGTATTTTCTTGTATCTGTGAGTCATTTTTATTAAGTGCTATATATTGATCATCGTTTTGGTTAACATTGGTGCATTTATTATTACTGTCTAAATTTATTTCTGTTATTCTTGTTATATATGTTTGGTTATAGTTTAAATTTCCCGCTGTATCTCTTGGTTTATTTGTAATTTGTGTCTCTTCAGTATTTGGTAAATCTATCTCTGGATTATGTTGGATGGGTATTGCAGCATCTAAAGCGACATCCTCAATATTTTTATCAGGTATTACTTGTGATTTTGCATTTGTATTATTAGTTTTAACAATCTCTTGTGTCTCTTCATTTGCCACATTTTTCTCTTGGTTATTTTTTGTGAGTATTGTGGAATTTGGAATTTGTGGAAAAATATTTTTATCAGGTATAACTTGGGGATCTGTATTTGTGTTTTTAGTTTTAATAATCACTTGTGTCTCTTTAATATTTGCTATATTTTTTTCTTGATTATTTTTGATGGGGATTGCGGCATCTAAAGTGATATGTTCAATATTTATATTAGGTGTAACTTGCGGATCTGCATTTGTGTTATAAGGTTTTAAAATCTTATTTTCATCTTCATCATCGTCATCACATTCACTTTCTGTTTCACTAATTATGCGCTGTTTTGTGTTTTCTATTATGAAATCAGGATCTTTAATACTGTCGTCACTGTCTTCTTGAAAAGTCCCATCTTCGGAATTATCACTGTTTTCTATAATATCCGATGAATGTTCTTCCTCTTGTTCACCATCTTGTTCACCATCAGGCAAATATTCTTGTTCATTTTCAGGAAAAATAACCATATTATCTTCTGGATTATTTTCTGATAACTCTTCTGCGTTTCCTTCTAGGCTATTGCCATATGACTCTTCTACATTATCTTCTTCTTCTTCATTATCAGATGACCCTTCTACATCTTCTTCTTCATCATCGTTATTGTCAAATATATTAAGTTCCTCATCATCTTCTGGTTCATTATCAGGTGACTCTTCTGCATCATGTTCTTGGTTATATTCAGATATATTGTCGTCTTTTAGCTCATTATCAGATGGCTCATGTTCCACGTCTACTTCTATTTCACTGTCAGATGGATTTCCAATGTCTTGGTTTGCCAGCATGTCATGAAATAAGACTTGAGTTTCAGGGGACATCGGATGTACTGGCGAAGATGTTGGGTCGTTGTCATTATTATTTCTTATTGAAGATGATTGACCTTGTTTTTCACCATCTATATTTTTTCTAATTTGTTTTGTTTTAAACATAAGTGGAGTCAGTGGAGAAAAGGGCGGCGGAGAAATTGAAGGCTGATTAGAGTAAGGAGTTCCAGGATTGCTAACTGCTGCTGAAACATAAAAAATTACTGCTTAGTGAAATCCATTACAATATTCAGAAGTTAAATTAAATTTTGTCTAGAGTAAGTTATTCTAGTATAACTTAAGGAGAAGATTAATAATTAAAATGTGATATATAAAAAATACCCACATAAAAGTTGTTTTTGTATTTTGGGCCAAATAAATTGAAAGTAAAAATTTTTAACCTCACTAGAGGACTGTATTTTGTTTAAAATAAATGTAAATTTTTATGTAGGTATTCTATCTGTATCATGTTACTTCAATACAAACTTATATGTAGCTTCCTACATTCCAGTTTATAAGAAATTAATATCTGCTTACTTGCTTTAGGCTCCAAAATAGACCTGGGTGAAAATGCAAAATGTTGTGGCCTCTTTGGTTTTGTAGCCTCATCAGCCTTATCAGCCTCATCAGTTTCATCTGAAAATAAATGTATTTTTCTATTTAACAAACTTAGAAATTATCACTTTACTTGATTTTTTTTGTTAACCTTTCTACAATCTAATCCTGGTTAGTCAACCACATCAATAAGGTTGGTCAAATAATGAATGCAAAACAATAAATCCAATAAGGGTATTTAATCTGTCTTACTGTTTTCATCTACTTTCGCAAGAGATCCAGGTGAAGATTTTGTTATTATCTCCTCTCGCAAATCTAGCAACTTGCGTTTTCTGGCCAACAACTTCACAATCCCATTATCCTGCAAGAAAATTGTCTGTTAATAATAACGTAACTTGCCCTCTTAATGAATGTAACAAAATGTTTATTCAATGGTTCATTCATCAACTCAGCGAGCCACATGACAGAAACAAACAACAAAACAAAACTTCTTGAAAACTAAGATTTAAACATAACTTTATTATGTACTTACTTTTTGGTCGTTTTCCATTATCAATCACAAGCATATGAAGTTCACACACCAAAATGCAACTTATTTTAAACACTGCAAATACAACTTACTTTTTGAAAGTCACAAAGCCGTGAAACATTAAATTAACCACAAAGAAAGTAAAAATTAGGAATAATTCTGTCGCGTGCAGGCACAGGTGCGGGACTCGTAGGCCAGCTAAGTAGGTAGGTAATTCGACTCACGGCTAACTAGTGATGTACTAGGTTTATCGTTTTTTATCAGTTTTTTGACAAACGGTTTTTTAAAGGTGTATTGTTGTGATATGTTAAAATTTGTTTAAAACAACGGCAACATTTAGCGTAATAGCCAAATCGTTTCTTGTGTAGATATTCAATTCCGTCGTAATTTGTGTTTTAATTTTGATGAATTAAAAGTAAATACCTGTTCAATGCATTGTTAACGAAATGACCTAAAACTAAAAAAAACATTAAAACGTAATTTTCGCTGTGTATTTTGTTAGTATTCAATAAAGATTAGGCTAACCAACCTACTTGATACTCGTTTTCTAAAACCATGTATAAAAATAATAACTCAATAGGTACTTCACTATTACAAAAAGACTAAAATTATGAACGAGATACCTATATGATAGGCAACGCTTAAAATTGTTGATCTTTGTAATAAAAGTAAACAAATCATTCGTAATCATAACAAAAAGGGCTTGATCCGTAACGACAGACATGTCATAAGAGACATGTTTTTAATAATGAGCGGAGTACTCCATAGGCCAAGAGCGATTTTGATGCATTTATTAGTATGACACAATGTTGAAATTTGTGACATCTTTAGAATTTTCAAAAAATTAAGTTGACAATTTCATTTATACTAAAGGGAACCAGTTGACATCGGTTTGTAACTAAATATATTCTATCAGAATCGTTAAGAACTTACCCGAACAACTATAAATATCAACATTTGTTTTACTCACTTTGATTGAGATTAATTTGATAACTAAAATTATTCAAAGAATTAAAAATTATTAATATGGACAACTCAACATAATCAAGTTTTCAATTTTAAACCTTAGTTGGTAATAACTTGATATCTCAAGTTATTCGACTAAACTTTATATTTCATTGTGGATAAATATACTTATCAATATCAATTTTTCAAACTTTTGTTAGTCATAGCATGACAATTGAAAATATTTAATAATGCTTTAATAATAGGACTATTCAATAATACCTATGACAATATTTTTTTGAAATCGCTTTCTGAGAAATTGACAAAAAAGTGTTAAAACTTGCCGCAGACAGAGCATCACATAAGTTGTTTGAGATGTAATATCATCTGCTTCCCAAAAAACTGCGCAAAAATTTCCTGCGACCAGACACAACCCGGTGTCGCACTGACTTGGTATACCCGGTAGCACAATACCCGCCACCTTGGCCGCCGCCGGGTATGGTGGTAATAGATTAAGTAGCTGGCTTGGCACGTAACGTAACATAATCGCACTTGGAGTATTTGCCATAGTTACATACGGCAAGTAAAGTAAATAGCAGTCGACGCAAGCCTTTACTCGTATTTGACAGACATAATAAAATAAAACATTTATTTAAAAAAATCACGTCCGCATTCCACATCTCACACAGGCGTCCGAAAGCTTTACGACACTGTAAGGAGTTTAAAACTACGAATTTTAATAAATACCTCTAATCAGTAAAAATTTTTTTTTGGGGAGGTATTCCTATCAGCTTTTCATAGACAAAAATACAGGTTCAGGCAGAAATGATACAATTTTTAACACCCAGCTTGTGGAGTGATGGCAAACAGGTCAATCTTTCGTTTCTAATTTGATCTTCGGATTGGAATTATGTTATTTCTTATTATATCAAATATTTGATTGCATGAAGTATATGTATAAATTGATTTAACAAGTTACGCATAAAAGTACTAAAAACAGTATATTGATTTATCATTAATTACATTACAAAATTTCTTAGATCTAATACGTATAAATTGAAATATCCAGTTTTGTACGCCCGTGTAGTGTTTGTGAATAAGTTGATAAATCTACATGATCACTTTTGTACCGAAGTATTTTTTTATAAATTGACATATTCAATTTCATATGTCCTCATATTGTTTGGGAATAAGTTGATAAGTTGACATGTCGAAATTTTTACTCTTAAAATCGTCAAAATAAAACTTGATAAAACGTTTTGTTAAATAATTACCGCAAAAAACAGAGTTATCTACTTACTACCAGACGCAATATCTCCGGTGATTTTGATCATATCGAGTTGATCTTTACATATATATAATATCATAAGCTTACGAAGCGTTTAAGCCAATAAAAAAAAAACCTACATCTCGACTTATCAACTTTTTCACGCCAGGCACGGAATTATCACATAAACAATAAAAAAATATTAATATTTTTATAAACAATACCTAAAAATAAAATATATCAAAATTGATCAATTGTGTAGCAGCATTTTTCCAACAGAAGTGTTTTATCTTACATTTAAAACTATTTACGTTTTTAATTGTTTTTAGGTTAATAGGTAAATTATTAAAACGTTTAACGGCCTGATATCTAGCGCAGTGTTTGACAACTTTGAGTTTTGGTAATCGCGGTACTGCTGAAAGTAAGTACATGGTTTGCTAATGAAGTTGGTATAACAAGCCTGTAATATGAAGTCTAAGCCTGGGGCAAAGCAGGTGAGATGGTAGAAGCTGGAATGGGATATTAAATCCTCCTGCCATATAAATAGGGCAGGAAATTAGATGTGCAGCGTGAGGCTACTAAATTGGCTTCCTTGTTGAGTGGAAATCGAGTCATTTCGTGTTGAGATTACATTTCCGGTGTGTACGGATAAGAAAATTCTTACATATTCCTAGTTAAGTTTCTTAAAATAATAAAAAAAAGTTAAGATTAAAGCCTTAACTGACTAGCCTGTAATTAATATAAAAAAACACGAAACATATTTTGGTAAAATTCGGATCTGACTTCTCAGTTATAATACCAATCTGTCCGAGCCGATTTCGGCTACAGCGACTGCTGGACAGGCTCAGCAGCTGGCGTCTCGTTGGTCCGCGCGATCGTGTGCTCGCTCGATCGTGCAGTAGCCGATTTTGGCCTTAAAGGTCCTTGAGCACTTGGGACAAGTGAGCACGCCGCCACTATAGGGGTATGTTAAGACAAACCCTAAGCCAATAAAAACGAGTCATCATATTCAGTTCAGTACTTCCTGAGACATGCGATGACAAACATACATAACAAAAGGAAATAAATTTCTCAAATACATTCTTGCTCAGTGTTCCAAAAGCTACATATTACATAGTACGGATTGAATAATATTGAACCTGTGTTTTTAGGACTCAAACATACATATACACACTTTTATTACGCCTTTATTCTTTGCGGGGCAGCTTACAGTCGTAAAAATACCGTCGATATCGCCACGACTGACAAAATATTTGAAGGTGACTCAGAAAAATTGTGAATCACAGCTTGTCAGCCTGTCGCCTAAAATTGTAATACACATTAAACTCTCGAGCCCCTTAGTCTCCTCTTACGACACCCGCTGGGAAAAATGGGGTGATGTTATTGTAAGCCGGCATCATACGACATATATTATACGTATACGTGTTGATATATATCAACACGTATAGTAAGTTTACATAAAATGATGAAAACAAGCCATGTAAGTATTTCCAATAAAATTTCCAATACGATGAGTTTATAGCTTCGTTTTTCCTGAAAATGGCAATAATTGGATAGGTACGGAAAATTTTCATTGGAAGTTTTCGTTGTTTGAAGAATTTTGCCGAAATATCTACTATTTGTTTTAAATGTGGAATTTTCCGTCATGCTTAAACATTTCGTTTATTTGCAGGAAGCTTTTAGGACCATCAAAATACTTAGAGTGAACTTGTGGAAGATACTAGTTACTCTCTTCTCTTTTCATGTGGGACACCGAGTCGTCCAACGACCCGATGAACCCTAGTGTCAGAATTTTTAACTGCCTTCTACAAGTAGCAGGCTTCTGGCATGGTTGAGTAATTTCCGTCGTCTAAGTGATCATAGACAGCAACCTACGGCTTAACGTGCCATCCGAAACATGGAACCATATTATGGACGGATAATCGGGTGGTTAGCCCGCAATGCCCAGACTGGGAACAAATTCACAAAGTGATAAATATCAACTTTGTGAGTGACCCACCGAGAATCCAACCTGGAACCTTCTGCGTGAAATGGCAGTCGCACTACCACTGCGCCACATCGGTCGTCGTAGATACCTACTACTTATGTACTAGGTAATTTTAGCTTCGGCCGCAATCGCTGAATGTAGTTTGAGCCGATCAATGTTATCTCTAAGGCTGGTTTCAGAGCGACGCGTCTCGGCAGCGCTGCCCAGCCGCGCGCGCCTCGCATTACACCAGATTGTATGTAGCGTTTCATAGTGACGCGTCTTGGGCCGCGTCTCGGCCGCGCCGCGGTCGGATCTCCTTCGATTGCCAGTAGCGTCGACTTGCAATCTTTTAAGACGTCGTTGTTGCACTCTTTTCCATATAACGTATATAGCTAATATAGTGATTACGTTTGCTGGCATAATGATTCTCTGCACTCGACCGTACACCACAACGAAGCGCGCGCGTCTGAATGTCGTTTGAGTCGTTTCACAGCGAACGCGCTGCCCAGGCGCGCGCCCGAGCCGCGCGCGCCTGTGCAGCGCTGCTGAGACGCGCCGCTCTGAAACCAGCCTAAACAATTGTTTTCTATTATGTAAGCATTTAGTTCTATTGTGCTCACGGTAAGCGGAATCGGCCCAAATTATATTATGTCAGACCAACTTAAACCAATTGCATCCAATAGCATAGAAAATACCATAATCTACGCAAATTACTCCACTGATGAAAGTCTCTAAAGTTGAAAGAAGATACGACATCCAAGTCGATTCAGTTGGACCAGTCGGTTTCCACAACACTTGGACAGGTGGACAGGCCCTTTGTCAATACGCATCTGTTCTGCCTACTGGCATATTTACTAGCCTGATATTTATATTTATTTTGACTGACCCGAAGGCGTAACAGATAGTACCCCTGCCTTCTACGCCACCGGTCGTGGGTTCGATCCACACCGGACACAAATATTTGTTAAGTCAATTTTCAAATATTTGTCTCAAGTCTGGGTGTTTCCTATATTAGTCTAAAAAACGGGGTGATGCAATTCGTAGCCGGCCAAACACGGCATTGTGCGGATATCTTAAAAAAACACGTTTTAGGAGTGATCAATTCGAGCTAGGCTCGGTCAACCAGGTACTAAGTATTTATTTATAAAGAAAAGTATTAATATCAGCTATCTAGTTCCCATAGTACATGCTTTTCTGAGTTTGGGGCGATGATGGCGCTTGGTGAATTGTCCTGGATATTTGTATTATATGGGGCGGGGGCCTAGTGAACCCGGTTTGCGGCAGGAAGATGACAGCCTTGGTCCAGCATCTGCTATAGATATACATACCGTGGCTCTGGAGGTGCCGCTGTCGAGGCTGCTCTGCGAGGATATGGAGGGGGTCCTGGCGAGCCTGGCGTGCGGCAGCGAGCTGGCGGCCCTGGTCTCCGCGCTCAGGGGCTGGATACGGCACTGCTCCTTCGGGATCAGCATTTCCTGTGGACAAAACATTGCTTAAATTGTTTATGCTTAAGTGAGTCATGAACATGACTGTAAATATAGCTTGGCCAGAAAGAGTTGAAATTAAATAAACTGGAACTCTAGATATTGTATAATAAACTGTTGCCATAGTCAAGCCTTATCTATCAGATTTGACGGATCGCGAAGAAAGTGACGCTCTAATTTCTTTTTCTACTCTTTATGGTCAAGCTATAACTAATGTTCCGGAAAACGAATGTAATCGAAAGCGCGGCGTAGAGACGCATAGGCACGCACGACTCTCCGCCCGACGAAGAACCACCGATTGGTTAGAAACGTCGCGATAACACACAAGTGACATGACAAGTGAGTGATCCGGAACATTAGTCATTTAAAAACATTGCTTTTTAAATGGTATGCAAAAATTGGTCAACTTTCTCTAAGATACATGCTGAATTGTTGAAAACCTATATTATTTGTCTGTTTATTAATTCCAACATTGAATATTTTAAAAAAATTGAATGAATTCCGTAGTATTTTTGGACCCGCGAATTTTTACTGTGGCTGTGGTGAAGTCAATAATTAGGTCGGCTTATCAACGAGTTGATCCGATGCGACTATGGCAACACCGCACTCACCTTAATGAAGGGTTCTTGAATGCTTCGGTTCTATATGTGGATTTCATAATCCACTTCATTCCCGTAGATAAGTGGTTATCGGTTCTCGGCGTACCTATATTTTCTAGAGTAATTATAACTTCCTGGCTTTTCTATTTAAAATAGGTAGGTACTTAAGTACCTACATACATACCTAATTGTTTATTTAGTAATCTTGCTAAGAGAAATTTTCGTTTTGATGTCCGATATTTCGGCCCAGGGTTCAGACTCATTGAGACCCAAATCGTCGATTTCTTACCTTCCTACATAAACGCGTAAAACGAGAGATAGGTTACATCCTTCATCATGCTATAGTTAGTATTCTTTGCTAGCGTGTATCCTAAAATAATACGTTGTATTATTATACTAAAAAGGTAGGTCAAGTTTACTTCAACATAATTATATTAAGAGTGAAAGAAATCTTTTGTCAGACCAAATGCCAACAACATCATCAAAGAATCACACTTAATGAGGTTCCAAGTTTCGCGAAGGCGGCATTTTTTTGTGCAATGTTAAATATTTTATGTAAAAGACAAGTAGAGCTTACTTTGCGATATATAAAACTTTTGATCAATACAAGTTTTGAATGGTCTTCGTAATTTAGTTAAAAAAAACATGTTTTGGGGATCACAATAAAATATAAACTACCATGCATGTTGATTTTAAGGCGGATACCGCCTTAAGCAAAACATTGACCCGAGAAAAAGATCTTCTTACTAAATCAATATTTGATACCATCTTAATGTTATAAGAAGGGCTGAATAAATAAAGGAATTAGGCTAAATTGAACAACAATAAGAAAAAAACATCTTATTTCATCCCAAGAAATGTTTGTTTACTAGGAAGGAAGTTAGAGATACTACCAAACAAAGCAGTCTTGGTTCCAAGACTGGTAAATCTAATCTAATACCTTTAAACGAGCAAGAATTGTATACAAATATATAATTGGGATTTCGGAAAAGGCTCCATCGCATTTCACGAAAATTGGTATACAGGGTTATTTTTTTGTAAGTACACAATCTTTATAGGGAGGGAGTTTCTACTCATGATTCTGAACAACTTTTACTATGGGGCCACCAGCGAAATCGCAAAAACAATTTGGGTTTTCCATAGAAAAGTTCATACCTACCCGGCAATAATGCATGGAGCACCCATTTTTTTGGTATTAAAAGTTGTTCAGAATCATGAGTAGAAACACCCTACAACGTTTGTGTACTGACTGAAATATAACCCTGTATGAATAGGAAGTCCTGGGGCGACAAATCGATATAGATAGGTTCTATTTTCCAAAAATCATCAAATCTTGCTCTAGAGCTGCGTCTCACGTTGATGTTTGATTGAAACGTTGCCGTGAACCATTTGTTATGGTTGTATTTCGAGCCATCTCATTAGAGGGCTACTGTCTCGTTATCTGCACCAGTCATACTCAAAGTGTGCTCCGCGGAGCCCCAGGGCCTCGAAAAGCTTTTGTCAGTGCTCTGCGTGAATGCTAGTCATAAACAGAAAAAAATATGTCATTACGCGTTAGTTATGCAGGGTTTTCTGATGCAGGGTTTTTTATACGTTCGATGAGACACAAATTGTTAGGACACCGGTCTTAGAATCGTGAGACCCGAGCTCGATTCCCACCAAATATCAATGTGTTTTTACTCACGTACATTTACCGACTGCTCTTACGGTGGAGGAAAAATATCGTGATGAAACCTATTATAAAAAAAAACAGATGATATTTGAATGTGACTTAACCTAGGATAGGAATCAGGCCAGGTTGGCCTACGGGTTGCAGAGGTCAGATGGCCGTCGGTCTGTGTAAAAATTTGATGCCACGTGAAATTTCCTAGGTTAGGTAGATAGAGAATCCCGATACAGAACGGGACAAGGCAAGAAGAATGATGAGGCATAAATTAGTAGGTACCGGAATGATTTTTTAAAGGGTACACGTAACTTTTATGTGTTCTCAATTCGATACAAAAATATAACATTTATTTTCTTGTCTTACCTTATCTTAATTAGCCCGTGCCGTGCCACTGTTGGCAAAGGCTTAAAAAAGGTTTAATTTTTTTTATCGCGTTTGTAAAGGGAGGTTTTTAATCTAAAGTTGGAGAACTGGTGCTGTACACCGACTGCGACACCGTGTACTAAGTGGGATTGTGTTACAGCTGTCGGACGTTACAGAAATATTACCTGTCAAAGAGATAAAAAAAACTGTGCGGCTGTCAACCAAAATTGTTGATGACGACCGATGTGGCGCAATGGTAGTGCGACTGCCTTTGAAGCAGAAGGTCCCGGGTTCGATTCTCGGTGGGTCACTCACAAAGTTGATATTTGTCACTTAGTGAATTTGTTCCCAGTCTGGTTAGGACATTGCGGGCTGAACCACCCGATTGTCCGTAAGTAAGATGGTTCCGTGTTTCGGATGGCACGTTAAGCCGTAGGTCCCGGTTGCTGTCTATGATCACTTAGACGGCGGTCGTTACACAACCATGTCAGAAGCCTGCTACTTGTAGAAGGCGGTTGAAAAATTCTGACACTAGGGTCCATCGGGTCGTTGGACGACTCGGTGTCCTACACGAAAAGAAGAAGAAGAACCAAAATTGTATTGTAAAGTAAGATAGGTACTTTGGATCAAAAACAAAGAGTGCATTTTGTGTAATCTAAAAACAAATGATATCTACCCGACTGTTTAGAGGGACAGTTATATTTTTCGAGAGGTGAAACGTCTGTATGTGGGTGGACAGAATTGTAATATTTGTATGCGTTTATGCCAATGTATGTCATATTGGCAGGGTGTCTCAATGGGAATGTCTCTATGGGAAATTCGTTTTGGTTCCATCGAGACACGTTCCAAACATTCCTATATTGACACTGTCTCAAATGAACACAGTCTCAAATTGTAGCTAGCGGGTATAATACTGCTAGGCGGATGTTGACATATGAGGTGTCGTTAGATTCGTCTCAGCACCGAGCGTGACACTGATTTGTTTATTTATTTTATAATTTCACAATGACGGATTTTAAATTGCAAATTCTAAATTTAAAATAACCGCAGTCGTATTTTTCTAAAAAACAAATGTGTGATAGAGTGGACAGCCGTAAATGAAACTAGAGTCTTATGTAACACTGTGGTATATTAAAATTACGGAAAACACACACAAATACAAAAGAATGTGCGAAGAATAGGAAACGCGGCAGAATCTGGGAGGCGCAAGCGCGTGTATCCCGTACGGTGGGTGGTGGCGCATGGCGTCCCGACTGGAAGAACGAATGGGTGTTCGGGAATGGTCGGCGCGGCGGTAGGGCCGACGCGCACGCAACATGGCGCTTGCAAAAGAGGCGTTCAAAGGAACTTCCGTATCCTGTGACGTCATCCGACGAAACAAGACGCGTTCGGATACGAGAGAGGTTCATAGTGTTACAACTGTTTGTTTCTTTTTCTGACGAACAGTAAATATACAATTCATAACGCTAAAAGTTCAAACATGCAATGAGCGGAAATTTTTGTATTTTGGGGTGTGTAACGTGTTATCTCACCCGCTATTTACAAATCTCCTTAGTTAATTACAAAACATCTAAAAAGTTTAGTCAAAATAAAGAGCCAGGCCCTGTCAAAAAACTCTTTGTAAAGTATAAAATCTGACCGCAGCCATTTTATAAATTGAGCTAAAGTAGAATACGGTTTCCGCGTATTGAAAGTGGCGTGCGATAGAAAATACAATAATAAAAGCTACCAGGGATGTAAAGAGCTTATACCTGAAATTCAATAGCTTAAAATAACTTCTTATGGAGAAAGACCAGACACGTGGCGTAAAGAAGTTGACATTGCTACGAGGTCGGCTTTGTAAGGCTGGTTTCAGAGCGTCTCGTCTCGGCAGCGCTGCCCAGCCGCGCGCGCCTTGCATTACACTAGATTGTATGTAGCGTTTCATAGTGACGCGTCTTGGGCCGCGTCTCGGCCGCGCCGCGGTCGGATCTCCTTCGATTGCCAGTAGCGTCGACTTGCAATCTTTTAAGACGTCGTTGTTGCACTCTTTTCCATTTAACGCATATAGCTAATATAGTGATTATGTTTGCTGGCATAATGATTCTCTGCACTCGACCGTACACCACAACGAAGCGCGCGCGTCTGAATGTCGTTTCACAGCGAACGCCCAGGCGCGCGCCCGAGTCGCGCGCGCCTGGGCAGCGCTGCTGAGACGCGCCGCTCTGAAACCAGCCTGAGATTACTAGCGGCCAGCCCACTGCTCATCGTTTTCTCGTAGGAATAAGATATTTTCCCGGTATGTATTATACGTATAAACCTTCCTCTTGAATCACTCTAATTAAAATTAAATTAATAGTTTAAAAAACACGCTTCATCACAAGGCCTTTCTAAGAAGTCCAAACACCTTTTGGACCTTTTTAAGGCAAGAGTGAATAGGCATTATCTAGGCAAGCATGTACCATCTTCATCTGCATCTCCACTTACCACCAGGTGAGATGGCAGACAAATGCGGGCCTATTACATATAAAAAAAAAACACGGCAATGATACGATCATTCATCATGAAGTTCCAGTTCATATCTTTCGGCTTCATCATCAGATCACCCCGATAGTACTATACGTATATTTTTGTATTGTCACCAAAATCATATAAAACTGTCAATTACAGTACGATCTTTAGAATATGGTTAAATTAGTTTTCTTTCATTTCATTACATAGTTACATACATTACAAATTCGCATTAAAATTGTTTTGGAGGCGTCGGTCGCATTGGAGGGCAAAGGGTCACCTAGAAGTATTAGGGCAGCTATAGTAAGTATTCTTTGGTATTAGTATGGCTGTTCAAACAGCCAACCCGATCACCCCCTTGTATTCTCTCAAATTGATGAACAAGGGAGCTTTCCTGTAAACAAAACCCTCCTAGGAACAACGAAAACAACAACTTTTGTTCTAAAATTAGCAAAATTTTCATAAAGTTTCCATCATACTTTTGCCAGCGTTGAAACCAAAGACAATAGCCACCAAATAAAAGTTATTTGGTGTTTCAAAACGGTGTTTTGGAATCGTTTACAGGGCCAAAGTTCATGGCATATTTTTATATTTATATTTATATTTATTTAATCAATTACAACGGTACAAACCAATTACAGTAATTGTTATGACATGTCATATTATAAACTAGAAATTAGATAAAAATTGTTATGCATAAAAAAATAATTCATCAAAAGACATAAGGTACACATTATCAATATTACAAATTCATTATAAAATTAGTCAAAAATAAACTTAGGTACTTACAATAATATTAGACAATACTTGACGGGCAATCATCCCTCGTCTCACAGAATTCCAAACAATGTCTCATAATCTCAGTCCATCCGTCCGCAAACACATCACAATCATGTTCATAGGCCAGGAGCGAATTGAGTGATCGCATCATGCGACATACCGGGGACTGAGAGTGTGCCACGGTACGGCAGACTGGGGTGGCAAACAGGTCACGGCGGCAACGTGTACCGTGCGAAGTGTATCTGTCAGGAACGAAAAAGCTACACAGCAGGTCATTTAATACAGGAGCATTAATGCGACCATGCAGCACCTTAAGGGCAATGATTAATTGTCCGTTAGCTCTCCGAACATTTAGCGAATTGAAACCCAGAGCACCTAATAAAAACGGAGTGGGATACAAGTAGGGATAGTACCCAGAGCAACGCTTGTACAGGTATCTGAGAAATGCTTTTTGCACCTTCTCCAGCATAAGACTGTAAGTGCGCTCATGAGGGTTCCAAACACAGCTACTAGCTTCAAGTTTGCTCCGTACCAAAGAACAATACAGAAGCTTGAACACGCGGGAGCTATGAAAATCTTTAGAGTTCCGCAGCACAAATCCCAGGCGCCGAAACGAGTCCTTGGCAATTTCAGTCATGTGACTGTGAAAGGTCAAGCGTCGGTCAAAATTAACACCAAGGTCCCTCATACACTCTGAACGCAAAATTTCTTCTGCACCCAGAGCATACGAGTTGACAATGGGGTGCAACCCACGACCAAAAGTCATAACCCTGCATTTGGCCACGTTGAAATCCATTTTATTTTCACGACTCCACGAGTAAACCGCTTCGATGTCCAGCTGGAGACGACGACAGTCGTCTTCATCCTTTATCTCCAGAAACAGCTTCAGATCGTCAGCATAAAGAAGACATTTTGCGTGCTTCACAACCGCTGCCAAGTCATTGACCATGATTAGGAATAATAGAGGGCCCAGAATAGAGCCCTGACTTACCCCGGAGCGCGTGTGGTAGGCCTCTGACTTGTAGCATCCATACCTAACATACTGCTGACGGTCGCGTAAGTAGTCCGCAAATAAATTGAGCAAGGCGGGGGTGCAACCAATTTTGTGCAATTTGTTTAGAAGCACATCGTTGTCGACCCTATCGAACGCCTTCTTGAAGTCAAAATATAGAACATCGACCTGACGCCCCCTATCCAGACTCTGTGAGATGTAGTTCACGACGGTTATTAGGTTGGTGTCGACTGATCTACCACGCCTAAATCCGTGTTGTTCGTCACAAAGGACAGCGTCAACCTGTCTGAAGATACAGCTGTGAAGCGCGCGTTCGTAAATCTTCGCTAGGGCGCAAAGGACAGCGATGGGGCGATATTCCTCCACTGACGACCTGTCGCCTGTTTTCGGTATTGGTGTGACTTGGGACGTCTTCCATTGTGTTGGGTAGAAGCCTGTTTGAAGCGTAAGGTTCGCGATATGGCATAAAGGAGAGCAAAGGTGCTTTTTGCCTATAATTAGGACAGAGGCAGGGACATTATCCGGACCTGCAGCACTGCTGGGCTTCAATTTGCCAATGCTCTTCATAATTTCGCCTGGGGTAAAATTACGAACATTTACAGTAAGGTTGTCCAAATGACTACCAAGAGAACAAAGACTAGCATTTAGTTGCGGAGACTCAGGAAGAAATACACTGGAGAAATAATCTGCGAATGCTCTAGCTGCCTCGACCCCAGTATAGGACGTACCTTTGTAGGACACATTTGATTCGAATCCACCCTTGGATTTCAGTCCACTTATGTGTTGCCAGAACTCACGCGGGTTTCGTATTATGTTCCTTTCGATTTTAGCCATGTATGTATCATAGGCCTCTGGTACTCTTATCTTCAGGTCAGCCCTCAAGTCGGAAAATAACTTGTAAGTGTCGGCACTCTGATCCTGCTTCCAAGTGCTGTGCAGTTCAATTTTTCGCTTAACATCAGCGATCAGATCAGCATCAAACCAAACAGGAAAGGTGGAGCAGAAATTCTTTGGGCGTTTCTTTTTAGGTACGGCAAGGTTAAAAATATTGTATAAGATAGTATATAAATTTTCTGTGGCAGTTACTACATCATTGGCACTCAAGACACTGTCCCAACATGCCTGTTCTAGCAAGTCAATTACCATTGTGTAATCTGCCTTGTTAAAGTTCCAATCCCTAGCTTGGTCAATATTGCTTGGCTCAGATCGACGAGTTTTATTAGCACTAGCCGCGATCCTAAACGTGATGTCGAGCGGTGGGTGAGGGGGGTCAATCGGCACGATGCCACCAAAGCCAGCGAGTGTGACATCCGTAGGGTTCACGTGCTCCCGGACTAAAACCACATCCAAAGTACCACCAGACACGTTTCTCACTTCATTCATGTCAATCAAGGCACAGAACGATAAAAAGTAACAATAGTAATTGCTGATATTAACAGATGCGCTATTTAAATTTAAATCTCCCAATATAATAACATGGCCCTTTAAAGTGTTTATAAATGACTCTATTTTACAAAACCATTCCATATAGACATTGTCCTTTGCGCTTGGGCTTATGTAAAAAACACAAACATAAATCAATTGTCCCTTATATGTAAGTGATGCCCACAAGTCCTCACCGGTAGTTTCGAGCTCGGGGTGCCGACGTATGTTAAGCGCCGTACGAGCTGCCAGTAGAATTCCTCCGCATGGGGTGCCACGATCTCGACGCAGAATGCTCCAGTCATCGCAGGTTACCTCGTTATCCTCTACAGAATTGTCAAGAAATGTTTCGGTAGCTGCGACTAATTGGTGCTCTAGCAGGATTAGATTGGCTCTCCATGTCTTAAGTTTCGTTTTAAGTCCACGTACGTTCTGATAAAATATATCGAACTCTACAAGTTTATTTACCTGTTTTCTATTTGGTTTCACTGCGAAAGGGCTGTTGAGTACCAAAGCTACGTCGTGGGTAATTTATCCAATGCTTCAGTCTTGCGTTTTCAGGCCACATGTTCACAGAATAGCACAAATCAAAGTATTCTACTGGAACCCCAATTTTGTAAGACTTGTATTTTCCACGGGGCTTCAGCTCTTCAACGGTGCAGACACAATCAGGACAGATTTCACTGAGGTACTGCTTGATGTCATCCAAGTCCGAAGCCATGTTCCATAGGTGCATATATTTAAGGGTTTCAGCAGCTCTTAACTTAGTGACAGATGGTCCAGCCACGCAGCGAAGGGACCTGGCACGACGTGATTTCTTGCTAAGTACTTCTTTGAAGCTCACTTCGTTCTCAGTATTTGTAGAGTGATTTGTAAAACTCTGTAGTTGGCATGATGATGCCTTTCTTCTTCTTCTTATCTAGCCATCGGGATCCCACTGCTGGACAAAGGCCTCCCTCCCTTTTTCCACTGATCTCAATCCTGTGCCTCCTCATGCCACCTGCCTTTAAAGATTTGAATATAACGCTACAAGCATTCAGGGTTCCCTACTCTAAATGTCATTTTTCAAAATTTCAGTCGTTCATTTCCAAATAGATTCACAACGAATGCTTTTGGAAAATCAATTTACAATACAATACTGTCACTAAATAAATGAATTAGTCATTGTAACAAAGAGAAAATAGCCAGACACAATTTTCTCTTTATTATAACAATTTTATGTTCCTACTAGAAACGCGGCACGAATGGGATATAAAAATAAAGGCACTGCCTCGGGGCTAGCCAGGCTGACCACACAGCATGTAACTTACGCCACCATCATCAATGTATGAAGTCAACCAAATTAAAGTCAATATTTAAAAAATATCGCTAACGCTCTGCCTACCCCGCAACGGATAAAGGCGTGATTTGTGTGTGTATTGTGTTAAAAAAATATTTACATGTGACATGTTAATCAGCTGGACCCCCTGTCAAAATAGGACACCATTACTTAGACTTCGCTGTCTAACTGTCTGTTTGTCATTCCGTCCAACTGTCACAACTCATTCACTGTGATAGTTAGAGCAACAACCGGGACCTACGGCTTAACGTGCCATCTGAAAGAGGGAACCATCGGATGGTTTAGCCCGCAATGTCCTAACCAGATTGGGAACAAATTCACAAAGTGATAAGTGATAAATATCAACTTTGTGAGTGACCCACCGTGAATCGAACCCGGAACCTCCTTCGTCAAAGGCAGCTGCAGTACCACTGCGCCACATCGGTCGTCATTATAAGTACCATAACATAGCCTAGCCACAGTACCACTTTTTACTTTTTATTTTACTTATTGTTTTTTATTTATTCTATTTAATTACTAAGTGCCTAGTCCTTTTGACAGATAATTCATATATATTTTATGGAAATTATGTTCGTGCGTAACTTTCTCGGTGGTGACAGAATGTCAGCGTCACACACATGTCACTAAACCATGATTTTTATACAGATAGACTAAATTGACATTTGGTGGGTTGCCACGTTATTGTATTTAAAAATAATAAAAAAATAGTGTTGTGCCCTGAATGAACAAGTTATATGATTTAAAGATTATGATTGAATCTTTTTGAAAATAAATAAGTTAATTTAAATTTCCATTAATAAATTGGCATTAAAGACAAACATACTACTTTGTTTGTAACAAACTAACTTCACATTTATTTCCTGTCTGACCTGACAACAATACCTTTTTCTTGTTATCGTCAGAGGATTATAATTTATTTACCAGGTTCAACACAGCAGCAAAGTAAGTTATATGTTGCCACCAATGCCAATTTATTCAACATTACATTTTAAATTACTTACAATATTATTCATTGTTGATTTCTTTAAACTAAACGACAAGTTTGCGTATAAACGTAAAGTAACATATACTATTTTACGTGACCGAAAGTCAAGTATTTATTATGCATATTTATTTAAAAATAACTACATCTAGAATTCATCTCACAACACAACAGTTCAATGAATAAAATAAATGAGTCAAACCACAACACTAGACTTATGATGACAACATTTTAAAACAAAAAGGGCATTCTTAGCTGTCAGTTTAGTCTATTTGGATAAAAATTATGGTATAGGTTTAGGGACTTGTGATAATATGCTGAGTCAACACCTTTTCGTGGCGTCGTATTTCGCTACCATATTTTGTATCAATAATAATTGTTAACCTACTAACCTTGTACATGTCAACGAGTGAATGGTTTTCTTTCTTTCTTTCTTTCTTTAATACAATAAGCTAACGCAAAGCTAATATTGCGACGCTTTTTCAACAAGTAGACGGATGAGACAAATAAGGATCACACTTTCTGTCAATATGTCTTCAGACACCCGAAAGGCACAATAATGTATCTCCTATGTCGAGAGGGTGGCTACACAGGGTGTCCTTGAACTCAACGTCAAGCCGAAACGCGGTGACAGGATTGATTGTAACCATCGCGAGAAAAATGAAAAAAAGAACCAAAATATTTTTAAAAAAATTGTAAAATCAAAAATGTATCAAATTTTTTTAAAAGATGTCTTTGTTACTAAGGGTAACCATTCTAAAAAAAATAAAGTTTTTAAATAAAAACAAAATAGAATAACCAAGAGCCATCTAAAATTAAAAAAAAAAACTATTTTATTCATTGTTCAGTTCAAAAGTTGAAATGAACCACAGTTATAAAAGGTAATAACAAACACCGAAAATTGGTTGCCGTTTGACCCAATTTCTAGGTTTTTCTTAAAATGCCCGTAGTTTTCAAATTTCACGGGAAAACATTTTTTTTGTATATTATTCTCAATCCTGTCACCTCGTGATGGCTTGACGTTGAGTTCTGGGACCCCCTGTATAGCTCCATAAGTAGGTTATAAGCTATTAGTCCATGTTTTACGAAGCCGACGATTTCGACGACGGATGTGGCGCAGTGGTAGTGCGACTGCCGTTGACGCAAAAGGTTCCGGGTTCGATTCTCGGTGGGTCACTCACAAAGTTGATATTTATCACTTTGTGAATTTGTTCCCAGTCTGGTTAGGACATTGTAGGCTGAACCAACTGATTGTCCGTAAGAAAGATGGAGGGCACGTCAAGCCGTAGGTCCCGGTTGCTGTCTATGATCACTTAGACGGCGGTCGTTACACAACCATGTCAGAAGCCTGCTACTTGTAGAAGGCGGTTGAAAAATTATGACACTAGGGTTTATTAGGTCGTTAAACGACTCGGTGTCCTATACGAAAAGGGTGAGTAGGTTATAAGCTATTAATCCATGTTTTACGATGACGACTCGGTCTTAGTCAACGTTACGCATGTCACGTCACACACGGTGGAAGAAAATATTATTTTACTAAACTTGTATTTAAGTACAAATATTTTAGGGTGTGTTCTACTCATAACGTACATACATATTATCACGCCTTTATCCCTTCCGGGGTAGGCATAGCGTTAACGGCCGTAAGCATACGGTCGCTATCGCCACGTCTGACATTTTTGAGGATTGTTTTCCAAGGTTGCTTCAGAAAACATGTGTACCACTATAGAGACAGGATGTCAGCCTGTCGCCTAAAAATTGTAATACACCAATACCCTCGGGTCCCTTAGTCGCCTCTTACTACACCCGCGGGAAGGATATGGGGTGATGCTATTCTAAGCCGGCATCATACGGCATCTACTGAACTGAACAATTTTCGTCTGAAACATTTTTTGTAAATATGTATTTAAATAAATATAATAGACAAAAGTTGTTCAGTTTCATTGCTAACGGCTGTCTCTTACATAAATATCTGTAAAGTTCTGTGAAATCAATTACGGAATTGACGTGGGAACCGTATTATTCTGTCGGAAGCGTCCAATATTGCGACGGTGGCACGTGGCCGGAAATAAAGTGTGTTCTATTTCCTGTTACAGTAGCACGTGGCCCGGTTGGCCATAGACCCGATTCGTCACCAAAAATTACATCTTAATTAATTATTGCTGGGTGATGCCAGCTTAGAGTAGCATCACACCATCCGCGGATGTTGTAAAAGGCAACTAAGGGAGTCGAAAGTTTCATGTGTATTACAATTTTTATTAGCAGGCTCCTGACATGGTTGTGTAACAACCGCCGTCTAAGTGATCATAGATAGCAACCAGGACCTACGGCTTAACATGCCATCTGAAACACGGAACCATCTTACGGACGATCGGGTGGTTCAGCCCGCAATGTCCTAACCAGACTGGAAACAAATTCACACAGTGATAAATATCAACTTTGTGAATGAATCGAATCCGGAAGTGATAAATTATATCAACTTCAGTGAACCCGGAACCTTAAAACATAAAAGCTGTGAAAAACACTTCCCTTTTTTTAAGGGTTCGCCGTTATATTACGGTCGTTAACGCTCTGCCTACCCCGCTAAGGCGTGATTTCTGTTTGTATGTGTGGCAAACCGGACCCGTGACAAACGTGCCCTAACTCTTTTATTTCCCTCAGACGGTAGATGCAACAGTTTGACTCCAGTAGTAAAACGTAGTTAGTGCGCCCGCGCTCGTAGCGGTGTTAATTCAACATTGTTGTCGTAGCGGAATGCTACGAGCGATGTTCGTAGCAAAACGCTACGAAAAAGATAATTTATAGCTTGGCTAAAAAGTAGGAATAAAATAAAATATAACTAAAAATTTTGTATGAAAAGTTGTTGCCATAGTCAAGCGTTATATATAATATGTCAGATTTGACAGATCCTAATTTTTTATCAATTCTTTAGAAATTTACCAAAAATTTGCAATTTTTTTGTTCACCACGTCATAAAATAAAAATTTTGTTTAAGATGAACGAAAAGCGCATTTTAGTTTTGAGAGAATAAATAGCATTGAACGCTCTGCTTACCCCGCCAGGGATAAAGGCGTGATGTGTATGTGTGTGCGTGTGTGTGTGCGTGTGTGTGTGTGTGTGTGTGTGTGTGCGTGCGTGTGTGTGTGTGTGTGTGTGTGTGTGTGTGTGTAAGCTACCCTTAAACCAGCACCTTGTATATGACGAGTCGTGTAAAAATAATTGGACCTACCCGCATAATTTGTGTAGGCCAATCGAGTCGTTTAACAAGGGAAGCACAATTTTCTTTTACCTTCATTACGGAAAAATTGTTTACGATCCATTGAAAGTTTACACCATACAGGGTGCCCCAGAACTCAACATCAAGCCAAAATGAGGTGAGATTGTAACCAACATGAGAAACTATAAGACATTATAACGGGTTTTAACTCACGGTAGGGATATATCGAGCACGGTAGGGATATTTGTGTAAAAATAAGTTTGTGTCTAAACCTGCAATAAAATCATGCGATACCGTTAGTGTGTGTTGTCGAGATGACTTTCGAGTGAGTACCGATAGTGACCAAAGTGTTCCGAAAAAACACAGAAGAATGAGGGTAGACAGATATGTTTGCCCTTAGCCGTCACCCGCAGCCGCTCCAGTTTACCCGTGATCATGGCGATTGCAACATCGCCGAAATATTGGGTGCTTGATATATCCCTACCGTGAGTTAAAACCCGTTATAATGTCTTATAGTTTTAGTGATAATAACCACGGAACCTTAAAATCAAGTGCAACATGAGATAAATATAAAAAAGTACACTTACTACAAGGCACTTAAGAAAAACTTAAGTCAAACTGTAACCATTTTCGGGTTTTTGTGATTACCTTTTATTACTTTTGATTATTTAAACTTTTAAGATGTTACAATGAAAGAAATATTAGATGGTTTATAGTTTTTATTTATTTTGCTTTTATAAAAAAAAATTAAGATAGATTTTTAGAATTGTTACCCTCAGTAACATAGACATTATTTAAATTTAGATAGTTTTTTTTAATATATTGGATATTTTTTCTTAATTTTTCTCGTGATGGTTACAATCAATCCTGTCACCTCGTTTCGGCTTGACGTTGAGTACTGGGACACCCTGTATACCGCAAAGTTTTAATAAAGCAACGGTTATAAAGTTTTACCGTGAGGTGCCGGCTTAGAATAGCATCACCCCACATCCTTCCCGTGGGTGTCGTGAGAGGCGACTAAGGGACTCGAGAGTATTGGTGTATTACAATTTTTTAGGCGACAGGCTGACAACCTGTCACTATAGTGATACACATGTTTTCCGAAACAACCTTAGAAAACAATACTCAAAAATGTCAGACGTGGCGATAGCGACCGTATTCTTACGGCTGTTAACGCTCTGCCTACCCCGCAAGGGATAAAGGCGTGATATATGTATGTATGTATGTATGTATAAAGTTTTACAACTATACTTAAATTTGGGTTTAGAATGGGATCTTCACCGCGATAAGGTTTATGATTGCCTTAATATGGGAAAGTTTTAATCTTAATCTGCTCACTTAGTTCCTGGTAGGCGGCGCACGTGCGAATGATGAAAAAGCTCAGCAGTGATTTCCTTTAGATGGATATTTAAGAATAATATAAACTTTTTAGGGTGTTTCTATTAATCATTCTGACCAACTGTTATTATCCATAGAAAAGTTCATACCTATACCATCGGCAAAAATGTATGTAAAACCCAAAAAGTTTTTTGCGATTTCGCAGGTGGCCCCATAGTAAAAGTTGTTCAGAATCATTAGTAAAAACACCCTACAAATTTTATGTACTGACTAAAGAGTAACGCTGTATTTGCAGTTATTTTTTACATTCTGTATAGGGAAAGCGGAACAGATAAATGTATCCCACATCCCGCTAAACCACGCACGTGCCTTTATTGGCATAGCCGCGCGCGCCCTCTGTGTATATAACCGGCACTACAAATGTTGGCCCCGTAATGTATCCTCTATGGAGGGCGGCTGAAACAGGCACTTCGAAGGTTTACTGGACTAAAGTGCTGTTGGTGTAAGATCTAGTTGCCTATTTTTGGCGTGACAACATACATCTACATACCCATATCACGCTTCTATCCCTTGCGGGGTAGGCAGAGCGTTAACGGCCGTAAAAATACGGTCGCTATCACCACGTCCGAAAATATAAAGGGCCGTTTGATTCGGGTATCACTATAGTGACAGGATGTTAGCCTGTCGCCTAAAAGTTGTAATGACGTGACAATGTCTTATGATTCGAATATTCCATGGAGCCGGCTGCACGCACCAAACAACATGACTCTCAGGCGTTCCATTTAAGGCTTGAAGTACAAGCGAGAGCGCGGAACGAGCAACAAAGGTACAAAAAGCCAAAGCAAAGCCCCCATATAAAAGTTGTTCAGTTTCTTAGTCTGAGCACACCTGCAAAATTTTCGTTACACCGTCCCTTACACCTGTGTAAAGTGCAACCAGTCCATCGGTATTTTCTTATGATGTTGTCACGTTCAACTATCGTCAGTAAACCGACTGGCGACGACCGATGTGGCGCTGTGTAGTCCATTGAATGAGTGCCTCCAAAGGGGGTCTAGAGTGCGAGAGTTGGTAACGTAAGATGTTTCTTCGGAAACATGTCAAGAGTCCCTAGGTAATAAACATACTAAAACCCCCGGACACTAGGAGGAGCCCCGGAGTGGGGGGAGGGGGGGAAAGGGTCCATTTTTTTATTTTTCGCTTAAATCTCAAAAACGGTACAAGTTAGAGAAAAACGTTCAAGGAAAAGTTGAAAGGCCATAAAATTATCTACAAGTTATACCTAAATCACTTTTTCCTATATCCTACCGTTTCTGAGTTACACGCATTAAAAAATGATTTTGGCTCAAACAATTTTCCCATACTACATACCCATGTTTATCACATCAATCGATCAAAAAATATTTCTTTCTTCCATAAAACTCAAATGTGCAACTTGTGACCGGTACTGATAGATTGCTCTTGATTAGGTCTATCATTGGTAAAATAAACACATTCCTCCATGGAAGCCTTTAGGAGGAATCGATTGTCAAAAAATTATATTAGGGTAGTTTTAGTTACTGAACTTGAACTATTTAATTTTTTCTTCCAAAAAAATTCAAAAGTGCAACTTGTGACCAGTACCGATAGATTGCTCATAATTAGGTCTATCATTGATAAAAATACTAGATTCCACCATGGAGGCGTTTAGGGGAAATTGAACTTTATAAGGGTAATTACGATACCTGAACATTTTATTTTTTTTCTTCCAAAAAGCTCAAAAGTGCAACTTGTGACCGGTACTGATAGATTGCTCTTAATTAGGTCTATCATTGGTAAAAAAATCACATTCCTTCGTGGAAGCCTTTAGGAGGAATCGATTGTAAAAATATTATGAGACATGTTTCCGAAGAAACATCTTACGTTACCAACTCTCGCACTCTAGAACTTTTTATTCAATGGACTATGTGGTAGTGCGACTGCCTTTGACGCAGAAGGTCCCGGGTTCGATTCTCGGTGGGTCACTCACAAAGTTGATATTTATCACTTTGTGAGTTTGTTCCCAGTCTGGTTAGGACATTGCGGGCTGTACCACCCGATTGTCCGTAAGTAAGATGGTTCCGTGTTTCGGATGGCACGTTAAGCCGTAGGTCCCGGTTGCTGTCTATGATCACTTAGACGGCGGTCGTTACACAACCATGTCAGAAGCCTACTACTTGTAGAAGGCGGTTGAAAAATTCTGACACTAGGGTTCATCGGGTCGTTGGACGACTCGGTGTCCCACACGAAAAAGAAAAGAAGAAGTAAACCGACTTCACATGATTAAAAGCGGACACGAGTGTCGTGATTTTTTGCACTCATTATCATTTATCACCTGAGCCGTGATTGCCGTGAGACGTAGAGAGATTGATGACGTCACATTGGCTACCTTCTCGAGTCTCTTAGATACAGGGTAATTTTTTAGTCAGTACACAAAATTTGTGGGGTGTTTCTACTCATGATTCTGAACAACTTTTATTATGAGGCTATCTGCGAAACAGCGAAAAATAATTGGGATATCCATAGAAAGGTACATTCATTACCCACTCGGCAAAAATGAATGAAACGCTCAATAATTTTTTGCGGTTTCAAAGATGGCCTCATAGTAAATGTTGTTCAGAATCATGAGTGGAAACACCCTACAAAGATTGTGTACACACTAAAAAATAGCCCAGTATTTTAAGGGGGAACCACCCTACGAAACTGAACGACTTTCCTCCAGGAACATAGGTCGAAATATGAGAAAAAAATTTGGACCTTCGACTCCCCATACAAATTGACTTGGTCGGCTGGTACATTTAAAATTACAATCGTTGATTTCCACGTAGGCTCACAACGAGTACTTATAGACTGTGTTAACGCTCTGCCTACCACGCAAGAGATAAAGGCGTGATAGTTTGTGTGTGATTCGACATCTGTTCAGACCAGTACTCAGTGTAATGCTGGCTTAGAATAGCATCACCCCATTTCATACCCGTGGGTGCCGTAGCAGCCGACTAAGGGACTCGAGGGTTTTAGGCGTATTGGAATTTTAGGCGATAGGTTGACAACCTGTCACTATAGTAATACACAATATTTCTGAAACAACCTTCACACATTTGTCAGACGTGGCGATAACGACCATAATTTTACGGTCGTTAACGCTCTACCTACCCCGCCAAGGATATAGGCGTAATTTGTGTGTTCAGAACAGACACGCTTGCAGCTGACTTCAATATGTGGTTAGGGATTATCGGGCTTTATTGACAGGTAGATAAACTTTTGTTACTAGCTGTAGGAAACTAATATGATGGACGAGGGTAGTATGAAACCATTTTTTTTTTTAATTAATACATCGCTCTATAATAGGTAGATATACAGGATCGGCCTCTCACGTCCAACGCAGCGCATTTCTGACGTCCGTCAAACGGACGCTAAAATAACGCTGAACCAACGCAGTGACAGCGCATCTCGTCAAGCAATGCAGCGGTTGTGCGTTGGGACATCCTCCGAAAACGATTTTTGTATGGAGAGTGACGTTTCTAGTATGAATTTGACAGACGGATCCGTTAGCGGAGCGTTATTTTTGCGCTGCGTTAGACGTTAAGTGTAAAAGAGGCCTTAGGTTGAGTTTTTAATTAACTCAATAGAGATTAGTCATGTCAGCTTGTCGCCTAAAATTGCAATACACATGAAACCCCTGGTTTAACCACCATAATTCAATTTCTTTTACTTGATTTTTCAAGTGCAAGAGCATGAGTGAATTTATTGGA
Source organism: Keiferia lycopersicella (assembly GCA_029255805.1). Lineage (NCBI taxonomy): Eukaryota > Metazoa > Arthropoda > Insecta > Lepidoptera > Gelechiidae > Keiferia > Keiferia lycopersicella. Next base: position 4,335,655 of record JARACZ010000018.1, read on the forward strand.
GTATCATAATGGGAATGGATTAATCTAATAGAAAGACTGATACCAGCACAATTATTTAGCAACAGATTTTCGCATGATTTGATAAAATTCCGTGTGATACCGGCTTAGAATAGCATCACCCCACATCCTTCCCGTGGGTGTCGTAAGAGGCGACTAAGGGACTCGAGAGTATTGGTGTATTACAATTTTTAGGCGACAGGCTGACAACCTGTCACTATAGTGATACACATGTTTTCTCAAACATCCTTGGAAAACAATTCTCAAAAATGTCAGACGTGGCGATAGCGGCCGTATTCTTACGACTTGTTACGAACGCTCTGCCTACCCCGCAAGGGATAAAGGCGTGATATATGTATGTATATATGTAGATTTTCGCATGACTTGATAAAATGCCGTGTGATGCCGGCTTAGAATAGCATCACCTTACAAATAGCAAGTCTTTAAACTACTAAAGTTCTCACTCTCCTATTTAAACGCGTTAGCATTTTCAAGTGAGTTGACTTGACGCGACGTCGTAAAAACTTTGCTACTGCCACGATAAATATACTTGTAGCTAACTATTCATAAAAATACAGGGTGTAATCGGCAGCTAATACCCTCTTTTATTATATCACACGTTCTACGTATCGATTTCGACGACCCTAGTAAATTTACATATAAATTCAGACTATAAAAACATCGCGAAGTAAAAAATTTTAAAAGTGTGGTTAGACCAGTCGTTACGGACTCCCGTGCGCGAAACGAGTTTTCAGAAATAGAGCTCCTGTTCACACTTTATACTTTCAATTTTTTAACCTCTAGGCCTAGGGTGTGGGTCCCTCTTTTCGTGTGGGAGACCGAGTCGTGCAACGACCCGTTGAAGCCTAGTGTAAGAATTTTTTAACCGCTCTCTACAAATAGCAGGCTTCTGACATGGTTGTGTAACGACCGCCGTCTAAGTAGTCTAAGCAGCAACCGGGACCTACGGCTTAACGTACCATCCGAAACACGGAACCACGGAACAAACTAACAAAGTGATAAATATCAACATTGTGAGTGACCAACCGAGAATCGATTCCGGAGCCTTCTGCACAGCAGGCAGTCGCATTACACTGCGCCACATCGGTCGCTCCTGGTACAGACACTTTGACCGTAGCTATTTACCATAATGGCATGGCAATCGTCGAATATTTGACCGGAGTTTTGGTTTCCGCACGCGCTTGCATTGATCGAATTACCGCCGGCTCAGTGCGCAATAAAATAACTAGATACGCTATTACCCGACTGCAGAAAGAAGGTTATGTTTTTAGAGACTATAAGGCGTAAAAATATTAGCTGCAAATATGTTAAGGGATGAATCAGCTTATGAAGCTGAATAACTTTACCTATGGAACATAGGTCGAAATATGAAAAAAAATTTTGGACTTCCCATAAAAATTTACTTAGTCGGTTGGTAATTTTGTATGGGAAGTCTAAAATGTATTTTTTAGTATACAGGGTGTTCGGGACAGTTTTCCAAATAGTGATGGGCTGCATTCAGCCTAACAAACTGAATAACTTCCCAAAAATATGCCGAAAACGTCAAAAAAATGGTTTCCCATAGTAAATGCAGTCTGCTGATCGCGATTTGGTATGAGAAGTCGATTTCTTTGTCATTTCCTGACATATGTTCCTTGATAGTTGTTCAGTTTCATAGTCTGCATGCACCCTAAGAGTATTCAGAGTGTAAGGGACAACCCCTTACACCCTGTCTTAAAATTTTGTAAATTCGAAATGGCGGACTTTAAACGTAAAATATAACTATGAAATAAGCGCAGTCGACCTATGTGGCGCAGTGGTAGTGCCACTGCCTTTGACGCAGAAGGTTCCGGGTTCGATTCTCGGTGGGTCACTCACAAAGTGTTTATCACTTTGTGAATTTGTTCCCAGTCTGGTTAGGACATTGCGGGCTGAGCCACCCGATTGTCCGTAAGTAAGATGGTTCCGTGTTTCGGATGGCACGTTAAGCCGTAGGTCCCGGTTGCTGTCTATGATCACTTAGACGGCGGTCGTTACACAACCATGTCAGAAGCCTGCTACTTGTAGAAGGCGGTTGCAAAATTCTGACACTAGGGTTCATCGGGTCGTTGGACGACTCGGTGTCCCACACGAAAAGAAGAAGAAGAAGCGCAGTCGGGTTTTATTTTTTAATATCATTTAAGCTTGTTCTAGCTACGTTATTTTATGGGTATTGTGTGTGCGGGCTTTTAAGTGCGGCTTTTATCCACCTTTGACATTTGGCGCGGCTGTTAGCGTTAAGCTTCCCGTTCAGCTTTCACGGTTAAAAGGACGACGTGTTGATGGCAATACTGGAAACACTATTGTGTTAGAAAATCATCATTTTCAATATTTAAATTACTAGTATTAACGGGATTATCACCACGGTTATGTTTGTTAATACCCGTTAAAACTAGTAATTCAAGTGTTGTGAACAACCGCGAAAATCTAATAACATATATCATCCTTGCCTTATCCCGTTCTCTGTCGTAATCGGCTACCTAACCTAGGGGATTTGACGTGGGACCAAGTTAGTATTGTGTTAGAAATATTCTTCAAAAATCGTCCAACGAAAAGAGAGAGAGAGAGAGATAACACACACATGTATGGCAAACGCGCACTTGTGAGATAAAAGGTCTGTACGCTTATTGTCTCAAAGTTAAAGTTGATCTACTAATTATAACTAAGTATTTTGTAAAGTTTCGTACTGCAAAATTTTAAATTAAATTGTCTTTCTCGCAAGGGACAAAGGCGTGATTTGTGTGTATGTCTTTCTATTTTTTTCTTATTAAGAGTTTCTCCCAGCAAATACAGTCAAGGCAAATATAATGGTAAAACCGAAACAGCTGAAACAACCCTTGAAATCCATTGACTTGCTCGAAAATATACGAACATGCAAATAGCGGTAATTTTAAACTTAGACCTAGCGCAGAGAAACGCCATACGATATGACGATGAATAGACCAACTAATAAAATCAAGGAAAAATTGATAATAACCGGTAGATACTTACACTGGGGCTCCCATGCGACTTGTCGTCGCCGTAGCTGTCTGTTGAGTTGTGGCTCTGCCCCCCGCTAGCATTGGAAGCCGTTTCCTTTGTGACCCTCGCCCAAGTCTCCAGGCGCTTCCTGGCTGTCCACACGTCCAGGAACACCGAGTCGTCTTTCCGCACGCTAGGGCTCTCGTTCTTCTCGTCGCCGAAGCTGTCGGTGGAGTTGTGAGATTGGCCGCTGCTGGCGCTGGAGGTATCTCGACCAGCCCGTGCCCAAGATTCCAGCCTTTTTCTGGCTGCCCATATATCCTGGGATTTAGTCTCGCAGTCTTTCCGCACGCTAGGGCTCCCGTGGGATTTGTCCTCGGTGATGCTGTCGTTCGAATTGTGACTTTGCCCACTGCTGGCGCTGGACGTTCTCTCTCTGGCGGCCTTCGCCCACGATTCTAAGCGCTTCTGCGCGGCCCAAACTCCGGGAGGGCCTAAACCACTCATGATGTACTTACGCTAACATTCTTAGGTTTGGCAAGTTTCTGATACGAATCACAGATTGTATAAGGTTATAAAAATTAGGTCCGGTATCGTTGTAAGTTAAATTAGCATCACTGTAACAGATTTGAAGTCAGTTGCTTGCAGAGGGTTAGGAGAATAGCTTTGAAGACTCTAACTTGAGCCAATGAACTGTGAGCAGACAATAAACTGACAAGTAAACGTCTGGAAACGCCTGGAAATGTTTTATATTCCTCGTAGAATACAAGATTTAATAAAAACTAAACACACACTTGGTTTTACGAAAGCACCGTAGAACAAATAAAGGCTACGGTTCGTAGCGCTGTAGCATTATGCGAACGACGCGCTACGACGTGACGGTATTAAATGGACGCCCGGACGTATAAGTAATAGAAAAATAAAAAGCTTAATATACAGGGAGTAAAAAAATTATCTACAAATATTTTAAGGGGTGAACCAGCCCATGAAACTGAACAACTTTTCCCAAGGAAGGTCGAACTATATGAAAAAGAAAATTGGTCCATCCATACAAAATTACCGACCGAAGTCAATAAGTATAAGAGGTCCAAAAAAAATTCTCGTATTTCGACCTATGTATCTTGGGGAAATTGTTCAATTTCATAGGCTAGTTCACCCCTTAAAATATTTGCAGCAATTTTTTTTACACCCTGTACATTTTCGTAGATATAGGTATTACTTTTACGGTTAGAATTCTGTTTTTGTAGGATCCACTTTGTATATTATGGAGATTTATTAAGTTTCCAAAAGATATTATTTCGACCTTTTCGTTAGAGTCGGCGCACACTATAGACAAAACAGTCTCAAGACAGATAGGGATGTGCCGCCTTCGGGACTGTGGCCCATAAAATTCCCGCTGTCCAGAAATATTACGACTTGATGGGAACGTTTCGGGAAAACAAATATTGTAGTAAAAATATTGTTATTTTAAAGAATTATACCTGTATTGTGCTGAGTGATCCATCACAGTTTTATTATGAACCGAAGCATAATCTTTACAAATAATAAAAAAACACTTTGATACAATATTTTTATTGTTTTCCTGGAACCCCCCGTATGTTACCGGAAACAACGAAAGGATCATGACAATTTTTATTCCGATGAATTTTTTTTTCAGTCTTGCGTCACAGTTGCAGGCCTCGCATCAAAGCTAAAGTAATATAATTCTTGAGTTTAATTAATTCTCAACATTTAAGTACATGTATTTATTACGAAACATAGTTCTGGAGTTATTGAAAGTTAAAGTTGGGCATCGCAAGAAACAAAAGTGCTGATGTTTGGCGCTCTTCATTCTATTTCGTTCTAAATTCGTTATCTTTGGTAAGCAGTGAAAAAAGGTTCAGACCTTAGTAAAATCTTTTGGTAAAATAAATAAGGGGTTAAGATTTTATTTCTATTTTATATAGCTGTCCTGTTTTGCGCACCAATTAATGTTGCTAATTTGCTATTCTTCTTATAAATTGTTGAGATTTTAGATTGCATTAATTTGTTTTATGACGCAAGACACATTGCTAGACCATGTAAGGGAATACTCCCTCTTAGTCCTTACCTTAGTCCCGACTACGGCGCATCCCAATCTGTCTCGAGACTGTTTTGTCTATAATGTGCGCAGGCTCTTAGATCCGTATTGATAAATCGCGCTCAACTCTGCGATCGATCGACGAGCGTTATTGACAAATGTCCGTTAATACTAACAGCATCTCAAAGTCGCACTCAATATCGATCTCAGAGTTGAGTGCGGTTTATAAATACGGGCCTTAAGGGTAGGTTGAAGTGGTGGCTATAGTACGTAGTGAGGTGTTTGCCCGGGGCAGGTGTAACGTAGTGCGTGGGCGCCGCCGTACTACGTTCACGTCGATTCACGTCGGTTCACGGTGGACGTGGGTGTTTGTTTACACCGGACGGACCGACACACCCTCCGTGAACCAATTTGTAAACTAATTTAATTCGTTGTTTGGATGCTACTGTTTTTTCTGTGGTAACAACGGTACCTCGATTGGGTTTTAACCCTGTGTTTTTTCAGAAGTGTTGAACTTGGTTTTAACCCTGTGTTTTTTCATAGGTGCTGAACTTTCAGTGAGGGTAGTATGGTTTAAAATACACACGATGTCCCACAGACAGATGGGACCAATTTATGCTGGTTATTCTCAATTAGTGTACTTTTAAACCTGAAAACCAATATAAAGTTGTCCTTTAAAGTTCCGTAGTAAGTACATTCGAAACTAATGAGTACTTTCTATTACCATTAACACAAAATTACATCCTCTGGCATTTGAACTTATCCACATTTAGGAATCAACTGTGAGTGGGCCTAGTTTACGTTTTGTTTCATAAAATATCGTAACACTAGCGGCTCATCGCGGTTGCCCTTGCTGCTTATCGTTTTCTAATGATAATGAGAAAAAATCCCGGTATGTTATATACATATAAATCTTCCCGTTGAATCACTTTATCTATCGTTTTCGTATCTTAGGAGTTAGCGGTGTTCATGACAGACAGAAACAGAAGGACAAAAAGCGGTTTAATTTTATACTACCTATAAGATAAGATGTATTGATATTGATGTAATAAAAAAGGGAAAAAACGTAATGGAAATCGGTAGCTGCTGCTTTAGATCATTACCTCTAAAGAGATGGCAAAGCTGCGCTTACTCCTCTGTCAGAATTCACTGCCCAACCCAGCACGTTATATGAAACTGACAGTTGCCATTTTGTATGTGGTTGTCAAGTTGTAAAATTATCGTTGTATGCTGTACGTGTTTATGCCCCGCAAAAAGTGGCAGATAAAGTTCGGTTATGATTGTTTACCACCTCCATAAGGTAGTATGCGCTAAGGTTGCTGCCGATCTTAATTTCTCACATGTCATAAACATCCTCGACTTAAATTAAATACCGGGTAAGGGATAAAAGCCTGTGGGTTATGTTTTATTATATATTATGAACCCACTTATGAAAGCACTACGGTCCAGATTTCCAGCACTTGAATTAGAGTAGAGATACATACGTACATATATTACGTGATTATCTTCTGTGGGGTAACTAGAGTTCGTAAAAATACGGTCGCTTATGTTACACGGAACCATCGGACAATCGGGTGGTTCGGCCCGCAATGTCCTAACCAGACTGTGACAAATGAACTTGTGAGTGACCCACCGAGAATCGAACCCGGAACCTTCTGCGTCAAAGGCAATCGCACTACCACTGCGCTTTATTGGTAGTCAATACTACAAATGTGAGAGCTTATTAGGCTGTCGCCTAAATTGTACTACATAGGAGACCATCGAGTCCCTTAGTCGCTTCATACAACTCCCAATGGGGTGATGCTATCCACGCCGGCATCACACGGTTAACAACATTTTAATTATACACCCGAAATGGAATTCTCAGTCTGGATTATCTCCATTCATAACGTAGTGAGACCCTTTTCCATTTAAAATTTACACTTAATTAAATTTCACTACAGATTAGTACGCGTAGGCGAACCTTCAATTTTGTAAAATTTTTGGTAAGTTCTAATGGAATGAATTCAATTATAATTTTATTAATATCTCTAGTTACAATTTAAAAAGCCGTGTGATGCTGGCTTGGAATAGCGTCACCCCATTTCTTTCCCGCGGGTGTCGTAGAAGCCGACTAAGGGACTCGATGGTACAATTTTAGGCGACAGGCTGGCAATCTGTCACTACAGTGATACTAAATATTGTCAGATGTGACAATAAAAACTGTAATTTTACGATCGCTAACGCTCCGCCATGGATATAGGCGTGTTTGTGTATAATTTAAAAAAAAATACGTCTTTTATTTGTTTTCATTAGGCTGAGTCGTTTGTCAACTCTTCCGGACCAGTTTGATACCTATTGGACGAGATGACGAAATTTAATATTAACTTACTTTACTGTTTTTCAACGCGTCCGATCGTAAAAGTACCTACAGTCAGCTACAAAACGAAATGAATCTAAATAATTAACATTTATTTAATAGTTTCCTGGATAAAAAGGTATAAAGTTAGGCAACTGGCATCTGAAATCTAGATCCCATCGAAGCCTACAACATCCCCTAGGAAATATTAGTCTAGCCTGCGTAGTTTCTACGATAAGTGAAAATTTATTAGTAGGTTTTTTATTACCTGTCATTATAGTAATACACAAATTCTCTTAACCGGCCCCCGGCAGTCAGAGCAACCGTATTTTTGCGTATCTGGCGATAGCAACCGTATTTTTTGCGGTCGTTAAGACGCTGTTATGAAGGAAGGCCAACGAAAAGCATTACTTTTGATTCATTTTTTAAGCCTGTTACTGATGCTACCAAGACCTCAAAAAAATATATGACATACTCGAAGATATTATCTACTAGTAACACTATCGTATGACTCGATTGGTTTGACATATTTTAATAAAAAAAATCTCAAAAAGAGCATTAAAAATATTTTCAAACCAATTTTATCGTAATTTGGACTACTATTTTGATATAGTTTCTTGATGTAGAATATTCCTATTTCAATGTCCTATAAATTATACTATTAGGTTTTAGTGAATGAACAGATTTTAATTCAACAAATCATTTTTTTCCAAAAATTAGAACGGTTCTCGCCGACAAACCAACCTCCCGATGACATCCCGCACCGCCCGCTACCCCGCCAGTACCCAAATGGCTCTTGCCAGCGCCGGTACTGTGTCAAAATTTCCCGCAAAATTGACAAATATTTTTTCGTAATTATTACGTCGCTCATTTTACTTATGACGTTAGTGACATGGACAGATTGCTTGATAAAATACTTTATGGCTGACACCAAAAGGCGTAATTTAAGTATGCGCTTATAATTATGTCGGTTACGTCTTTTGGCGAGACGAGCAAAAATTTATCGTAGCTGTCGCTTCAGTTAGCCCCGACGAGAGACGATATTTTATCTATAAGATAATAAAAAGCAAAAGTCTAACCAAGCCTTTTTACTTATAATAAGAAAGGAATGATACATAACTAGTAATTCACTTTAAATATTTACAGTGTGCATTTTGAACATGAGTAACGTTTGTACAGTAGGTACCAAGTAATTTTTAATACCTATTATCTTTTCAAGATAACTCTTGGTTGACAGGTTACCTAAACAATTTTCCCCCAAGAACTTATTACAGAAACCGACACAGCGGTGCCAAATTAGATCCAGTCGGTGGTCATTCAACCACAGACCAGAGATGTCTTGTGCGCGCACGCAAATATATTGTTTTCTTTGTGCGTTAACTCTTCGGACGGAGCGAATAGTGATATTTTTTAAGTCTGAAGACGATATTGCTTACGTTCGCCATGATCTAGCCACGTATTATATAATCTGTGATACCCATACGCTGTTCTGTGGTCGGGATGGTATGGGATTCAGACATACAAACAAAACTACATCAGAGAGCAGTCTTACCAGCTTCTTCACAATTACAAAATTTTTGCGCTGCTCTTTGTCACGCTTTTGACACATCGCTGACTGCTGCTTACTCCGCTCGTACGACTCGTGGGTTGAACATGAGAATGAATGTTTATGAGAATGAACACGAGATGTCACTACACACACTACTCCTACACGAACACGAACTACAAAAAATCTTAGTTTCGGAAATAAAGTAGTTTTACTTTCTTTGGTATAGTTGAATGTTTTGACGAATTCTTGATTTAAGGTGACAGCTGTGAAACTAAAACCTGAGTTATCTCGAAAACTATGCATGCCAGACTGTAAGTTTTTTAGGGTAATATGACACTTTCTATGTAAGAGTAGTATAAAAAGTTTAATTAGATGGTGCGGTTTAGGAGCTGAGTATGAACTTTTATGTTCATACTGAAGCTTCCATCAAAGAGATAACATTATAGTAATACCCAGTATCCCGTTGCGCACTATCTATATTTCCTTAAAATAACGTGGCACTTGACATATTCTTCAGAACAAAATAAAAAGGTGGTCTGTGGCCCTAGAGAGTCCCTAATTGTGGGCTTGACGAGATATTTTTAGGGAATAGAATAAATGAGGAAGTTGACTAAATGTAAAAGTAGACCAAATGAGAATTTGGAACAAATGAGGTAGTGAAATAAATAACAAGAAAAGTAGGAATTCAATAAAGCGCATGTGAGTGAGGCTAGGCTTAGGACAATTGTGGACTAAATAGGGGCCCAATTTTAATTTTAATATTATCAAACAAGTCCTAAAATATGAGTACCGAAACTGAGAAATTTTTGCTCTACTTTGCACCGTTTTTGAGGTATTTTCACTTTTAGTTTGCATTCTTTTTAATTTTCGCAAAAGTTATTTTTTTGAAATGTTTAATGGCGTTTGCGAATGACAATTATCTGTCACGCGTACTTTTTTCTATTCTTTTTTGCAACTTTTTGTTTTTTATCCGACCAGCTTGGAAAAAGGTTTATGTTTTATATGACATGGGGCACTTAACTAAAATCTTTTGTAAGCTTTTTAGTTTTATTTTCGCTGTAATAACATACACCCATGTTATTACAGCGAAGTTTTAAGTTCTCTGTGGCTGTGGATGTAGAAGAAAGAATAAGTTAATTTTCGAATTTTCTTCAGATTACCCCGGGTTTTTTCGCCCGTGATCCTATTTAAAAAGTATCTGTTCACCCTCTCTTTCACGCTCGTTTACTCACCTACATTGCTTTTTCGTTCTAGCATCATACTTCAGAAATTCATCAGCCGGATGTTGGCTTACGTTAAAAAATTATCGTTCAGTTGTCCATTCGTTTCATCTTACAGTTGTTCGTCTCATCTTACAAATCATCCCACATACATGATGTAAATTCTAGTATTTCACGGGGTACAGCCCAAGTCGACGGTTGTTGGCACTTAAGTCGGCGGCATAAACAAAAGAAAACAATGAAGTACCTACCTAAAGCAAGAAGCAGGCGTGACTGAAGACTCCAATGCAAAACGCCATTTAACATTTTAGTTAAATATCATTTTTGAATATTAAAAACGAATGGAAACTAAAAGTGCATATATATCTTGAGAACAGTACATCGTATAGCAAATATAACTGAAATTTCGTACTCAAATTTTTGGACTTGGGACATTTTCCGACTTTCGACCATTTTCTATCAAAATTGAAATAATCGTTTACACCGTTTGATTCATAATCATCTTTTTTACAATCTTTTCATACTTTTTTTAACTTTACAGAATCTGAATTGGGTCGGCTAGATTTTTTTTTCATATTTCGACCTATGTTCCAGGGGGAAAGTTGTTCAGTTTCAAGGACAGGTTCATAAAAGGAGCTTAGTACTTATCCTAACATCCTTTGTAATTAAATTTGTGTGTTTTGAACTAGCCATTACGTTCTTTTAAGGCCTTCCTCCTCTTCTGCGTCCATCCATCTACCCACATTCATATTTCGTTTCGTCGCATTATTACAAAAAAATAATAATTCACGGTAGAAGTAAAAGTTCCATGGCCGGGATAAAGCTCATATATTTAAAAGGTGGTCGGACTGCGGTCATGTCCATAAGACACACGACGTACGGGTGCGTAGTGTGCGAGCGCCAGATGATGTGTCTGAGCGCGGGGACCGCGGGCGGCCCCCCCCGCCTCACCCCCTGAAATCGTGATTTGAGCAGCAACTCCTCGCCTTAACGCTCTGTCAACCCCGCAAGGTATAAATATGTATATGTGTATGTATGTATGTATTTTATTATCAATTATCAATAAATAAATTATCAATTCCAGGTGTACCTAAGTACTACTGGGGAATTAGGGATACTAGTGGGGATATTTGTCGCACTAGAGGAATTCTCAGGAATTCTAAAGGGACAAAGGAATTATTTTAATAAATGTCTAAGTAATTTTCATGCTGACTGTACAAAAATACCCACGCAAATCCGACGAGTTGACGAATAGTGAAAAGGGTAAAAAAAAAATTCGTCATCCCGTCCGATAGGTACTAAACTGGTCCGGACGAGTTGACGAACGACTCATTAGGCTGAAGGTATTTAAATTTATTTTTTTATTATGTTTTTCTTTATTAGGGAAAACAACAGCAAGGTAAAATTTCCAAGAAATATGACATGCCTATCAGGCTTTTTATCGTCAAAGTAGTAATTATAATATACTCTGGGTACATTTGTACCAGTATGTATTCAGAACGTATAGGTAAATAACATGTGTATAAACAATTGTGTATAATAATAACACATGCATGACATACGATTGCATTAATTTCTCCGACAGAAATCGGGATTAACCGACTTCATAAAACGGTAGGTAAGTATTCCATTCGTTAGTTTTTTTTTAATAAATTGAAGGGATATTCACCGATTACTCAAAGACAATTCATGTCTTATCTTGAACATTTATAGAAATTTCACACAGCGCCATCTAGCCCCAAATTGACAATAGTGTTTTAATCTAAAGTGGCCAGTTATCAGTTATCATTGTATCATGGAGAGGATGTATATTATCATAAGTGTGTGCATTCTAAAAAACTGGGAATTTAAGGAAGTAGATATCCATGAAAGTGAGACTTTGAGGAATGTATGTTATCAGGAAGTGATGAAAATGATCAGTAAGTAAAATAACCGCAATGTTAATTTTGGAAACTGTTAATCAAAGGAGTTAGGGCACGTGTTCCGAAAGGGAAAAAAGATAAGAGGGAACCGTTTATCTTAGTATAGGCATGTTATAAGGAGGAATGAAGAGCATTTGCTAAAGATAGTAATGAACATGATTGTGGATGGATGTAGAAGGGGAGGAAAGCCAAAAAAAGCTTGGATAGATTGTGTAAAAGACGGCATGAACAAAAAAGGCGTAAACGAGGATTTGACTGCTGATAGAGATGAATGGAAGAAGAGACATGACCGACCCCAAATGAATTGGGATAAGGGCAGGCAGATGATGATAATAGAAACTAGATCGATGATATGATTACTTATTTATAGAAATAGGTAGAACAAATAGAATACACCTAAATCAACACAAATACATACATACATACACAAATCACGCCTTTATCCCTTCCGGGGTAGGCAGAGCGTTAACAATCGTAAAATTACGGTCGCTATCGCCACGTCTGACAAGTATTTAGGGCCCTTTTCGATGTTACAGTTACGCTGTAGTGACAGGTTGTCAACCTGTCGCCTAAAATTGTAATACTCATGAAACTGTAGTGACACACGTGGGCTTGGGTAACGTTTTGATTAGGTAAGCTTTCTGGAAGCGTCGGTTGCCTGAGGGCGCGGGGCTCTCACCAGTCGTTCCCGGTCAACCGTCGCGACCACCCTGTCCATATATGTATTATGTAAAATTGTGATCATTACAGATTACAAGTTTCAAGTGAACTCTCCTCTTTTATTTATCATCAGCATCACCAAATCTACACACGAACCTTCTGAACTCTAATCTAAAGTGAAATCATACACAAAGAACATTATAAAAATAACACTGGTGACCCCGACGTGATAATAACAAAACCATCGAGTCCCTTAGTTGCCTTCTACAACACCCACGGGAAGAAATGGGGTGATGCTATTCACACGGCATAACACAAACACAAATAATTGTAAATTAACTAACTCAGAAGTACAAAGGTTATGCAAAAACGCGGTTGGCAGCTTGCCAACCTCACAGGCTAACTGTTGCGCCTCCCGAGAGCACACAATCGCGCCTGTAGCACGGGGTGGGTACGGCAGAGCTACAATAGCGTTAGAAACCGTTTGCTTGATACATTATTGTGTTTTACTCAAATTGATATGGATTGATTGATATTGATTGCTGTGGCAAGTATTTCATGAAACAGCAAGTGTTAAATAATAAAATAATAATAATATAATAAAATAATAATAATATAATATAATAAGGAACTTACAACACGTTAATATATTTAATAATAATAAAATAGAACCTATGAAATTGCACCTACGCTTTTTTATTAGGTACCTATTATGACTCTTATTTCAAGCAGGATATTTTTTTATCGTCACATTGTAACAAACAATATTTCCCAAAGAAAGTAGATCGAAATATCAACAAAAACCCTCTTATAAGATTTTTTGTCTGTTCAAAATAGAATTGTTGGTTATGGTTTTAAATAGGATATTATTATTTTTTATAGTTGGACCTATGTAGTTTTTTTTGTAATGTTGTACATAAGGTCACATCAAGGTCTGAAGGTTATAATTTACAAACACTGCAGAATAAAACGGGAATGGTTAGATTCTTCTTCTTTTCGTGTGGGACACCGAGTCCTCCAACGACCCGATGGTTGAATTAAAGGAGGTTCAAGAAGGTTCTAAAAATGTGTGGTTACACTAAGGTTACGCACGCACTTATGACAATCTTTGTACCAACGATGGCGCGAAGCAATCTCTTGAGACGACTTATCTCGACGACATTGCTTATTTATTCAAATAAGAGTTTTAAGAATCTCCCGCAAAGCGTAATCACATCCTGAAATTGAGTTGCGAGATGCGACTTCGAAGATTTTTAAATTACGTCGTAAATGACTATTAAATTGATGATTAAATTACGTTACGTAGTTTAATCTTATAATTAATAAGCTAACAAACAATAAATCTCGTACACCAGATTTGAGACGTAAAAAAATTCGGACCAAAATTAGGAGTACCCTCTGCAAGCACTAACTCAAAATGGAACGCAATATACTTATTTTGACTGAGCACTGGTTTGTTAATGCACGTCGTCGGTAAGGGCGCGTCTGCACTGGCGAGGCGGCCCGCGCGGCGAAAGACTCGCGCACACTGCCGCCGCCCGGGCGCGCAATGTTGCCAGACCCCTTTTCCGACCCCCAGCGAGCTTTTCTTGCATTGTGTTCAAGGCTTAGACTGTGCGGGTTTCGGGAGTTTTCGCCAAATAAAATTCATGCCATAGTAAGTCATCGGGTTGCAGAGGTCAGATGGCTGTCTGTGTAAAAACTTGGTGGTGCAAAGGTCCCCATAACACTCGCAGAATTAATTATTAATTAATTAACATACTGTGGGGGTGTAGGGAGAAGATTGATGGAAAGCGATGGAAGCATATTTCGACCTATGTTCTTTGAGGAAAGTTGTTCAGTTTCATGGGCTGATTCACCCCTTTAAATATTTGCAGCTAATATTTTTACATCCTATATAATCACACATAAGATGATTTCAAAGATAAATCACGATCTTCAGTAATGAGGAATACGACGCGAGAAGGAAGAGGAGGGGCACACACGATTTCCCCGAATCTGGGCGTGTCTCCCCGTCTGGCAACACAAAGGGCGCGGCGCGGTTCAGGCGCGTCACTTTCTCCAGGCCCAAGCAACAGGTAAGGAAGGTCATGGGGCATCTTAGCTACTCTTCGCGAGGTATGAGTACCTTATCAATACACGATTAATAAGGATTGCCCTGTAGATAGAAGTGGCTTGTCGTACAGGACGAAAGTCAGAAGAGTTGTCGCAAGCACTCATGAGGCAGATGCTTCGCAGATTTGAATTCACAGTCCATCTGGACTATACCTATCCTAAAAGGTTGTGTAGTATGGCCATGCCCAATTGCCTGAAGATCTGAATTGAAGGAGATACAACCTGAACCTTTCGTTTTCGATATTTCGTTAGTCGCTTCGGCTTCAATGCTGACTAAGTAACCATAAATGATTTTTTACGCAGAAAATGTCATAGTTGTTCCAACTCTGTTTATGACGATTTGTAGACTAGTTATTCGTTTTAGATCTAGAATTGCGGAGTGTGTCTTTGGGGTCAATGAACTTGTTTTAATATACCAAATTTACCATGCTATCGGCGACATGTTTCGTCAATATATATATGTTTCTTATGAAGTGTTTTCTTATGTAGCGTTTTTATAAACTTTGATTAAAATATATTCAAATTTTCACAGTCCCATGCTGGGCGCCAAACTGAAAAATACACTTAGCATATTTTAGGTATAAAAAAACGCATATAGGTATGTGCGCAGAAAGCAAGTTGGTAGAAACTCGTATATTTTAAATTTTAAATCCACTCCAATAAAGGCCCCACGTTGGGCGCCAAGCGAATTTATATTCAAACCACGAACAAGCGAGCTCTACGCAACAGGTAAACGTGAGACTACCGAATGAGTGTTAATAAGAAAAGTAAAGTAAAATAATGTGCTTCTGCGGGTCGAGTCGTCGACGAACAACCCGGTTAACCTACCAAATCCACTTTTTACATCAATTTTTTTTTTATACTGGGTATTCCTTTTAAGTAGTAAAACGAAAAAGATTTTGAACATCCCAAACCACCAATACATTTAAATTGGCATTCCATACAAACTGCTCTATCAGTCCAATTAGCATGGATGGGAAGTGATTTTTTTAACAGTGTTTTTCCTAGAGTAAAAACATAATCAGAATATTTTCTTTGACCGTCTTAAAGAGGGTTTCCATGTAAAGAAGAGATGGACTGTTTGTGTCCTGTTTGTTAACTTGATTTAAAAAATGCTCCAAATAAGGAAGGAAGAAGAAGAGGGGAGGAAGGGGAGGGAGACCTTTGCCCAGCAGTGGGACACTAAAGGCTTACAATAATAATAAAGAATAAAAAAAATTAAGAGTGTCAATATTGTTATTGGAAAAATTAAATAGGCATCTGACTTAAAATAATGGAACCTATAACTTCTTAAAGCTACAGATACCGGCAGTTAGATAACACAAGTACTCTTTTACTACAGCCACAACAGTCCACTGCTGGACATAAGCCTCAGTCCCCCAAAATGGGGGGGTGTTGCCATACTCACCACATTGAAGATATTCACAAGGAACCCTGCTGCCCGTTCCATGGATCACTCCCTTAGTCGCCTTTTACGACACCGACGGACAGAAAAGGGGTGATGCTAATCTAAGCCGGCATCACACGGCTTCTATTCATGCTTAATTAACTATCTCACAGCAAGGTGCTATTAACCTATTTGCAAGAAAAACACAAATTCACTTAACAATATTCAATGAAACATAAGTAGTTAAATTTCTTGCTTCCAAGAAAAAACATTGATGCCATGTAAGTGTCAACAACTCCGGGATAAATAATTAATTGAATTGTTCCACTTGCATACTTTTCTCCGTCAATATTCAATTACACAGTTAGGCCTGGGCCCCAAAGTACAACGGGGCGGCGGCGCAGCAAGAGCGTTTCTGAAACCGGCGATTGCTCGGTGCTCTGTAGAAAAAAATTGCGCAATGTGACCGGTATTTACCACCACCGCGCCGCTCGTACCAGAGTTCATTTTACATACATATATCACGCCTTTATCCCTTGCGGGGTAGGCAGAGCGTTGACAGCGGTAAGAATACGGTCGCTATCGCCACGTCTGACATTTTTGAGCATTGTTTTTCAAGGTTGTTTCAGAAAACATGTGTATCACTATAGTAACTGGTTGTCAGCCTGTCGCCTAAAAATTGTAATAGACTAATACTCTCGAGTCCCTTAGTCGCCACTTACGACAATTTTATGTATGTCCATTTTAACATACATAAAATTATATTTCTGCCGTGCCTCCACCTCCGCCCTGCTGTACTTTGAAGCCACGGCTTCCTACTATCGCGACTCGCCTACTGTCCATATGGAAGCAAATTGCAATCGGGCAGAAAACTTTGCCGTGCATATAATATTCATTTATAGTCATTATTAACTAGTAACTATGTATTGGTACACACTAGTGATGTAACGAATGCGAATGCGAATATCTGAGGCCCATATTCGCGAATGCGAATACGAATGTTTAGTTTTCAAAAATTTTCACCATATATCTGCGCCAAAAAATGGTTGCTGATTTGCCGCCCCAGTTGTTTGTTACTATGCAATTGCATTTAATTCCGGAAATTGCCGAGATGATACGAACGAACACTTACGAACCCGTTAGAAGATCGATTATTTACGCTTGCAGGTGGTAAACAAAAATCTACGAACTCGATTATTGATATTCACATTCGCAAGAATTTTGCGAATACGAATGTGAATTCAAATTGTGAAAAAACGCAGAAGAATGAGGGTAGACAGATATGTTTGCCTTTAGCCGTCACCCGCAGCCGCTCCAGTTTACCCGTGATCATGGCGATTGCAACATCGCCGAAATATTGGGAGCTCGATATATCCCTACCGTGAGTTAAAACCCGTTATAATGTCTTATAGTTTTAGTGAATTCAAATGTTCAAAAACATGCGAATATCCGCAAATGCGAATGCGAATATTCGTTACATCACTAGTACACACTCTTAAGAGCACTGGGGTACTTGCTTTGTTCAAGGGCGCGGAAAATAACTTCGCGTTTCTGCACGAGTTATATTCTAGTTGCAGAAAGCACAGCGGATTAAAAAGTCGGCTCAGTTGAGACTTCAGTACTTAAGCGTAAAGAGACAAGCCAGGCCCGGTTGGCCACTCACACAGTTCGTCACGATTTTTTTGTCCAACGATCCAGTCCCGGTTCGACTTATTCAAGAAAGCAAACTGGATTAAAAAGTCGGCTCAGCTGAGACTTCAGTATTTAAGCGTAAAGAGAACGAGTCAGGCCCAGTTGGCCACTGACACAGTTCGTCATGTTTTTTTTTTCCAACGATCCAGTCCCGGTTCGACGTATTCAATAATAATATTATCTTCAAGGTAATTTATTTATAGTCTTCAAGGTTTATCGGGTCGTTGGACAACTTGGTGTCCCACACGAAAAATAAGAAAGAACCAAAGTCGCATTTTGCGCTACTCGGTCTGTCTGTCACCGCTATCTTTTTACTAGAGAGACAAATTCAAGAGGAAGGTTAATATGTATTATACACGTCGGGGAAACGACTTATTTCTACGGCAAAATGAGTAGCAGCGGGTACAACCGCAGGGCGGGCCGGTAGTAATTTGTGACCGCCACATCTTTCATATTTCCTCAGTACGTTTAGATAAAATTGGATACTCGTACCTAACACTGGAAGTGTTTTAAAACGTTGTTTTCGATTATTTGTCTGACCATAAAGAGCTTAGATTGAAACGAGGCATAAGTAGGATTTAAAAAAATAATAGCTTTGTGACGAACCCAGATTTTTTTTTGTGACGAACCGGTAATATGACGGAGCGGGACTCCTAAGAGAACTTCCCGTTTCAAGGCTAGCAGAGCTGTAGTTGAAGTGTACGAGCGGTATTTAAAGGTTTTTTAAATTACGACACCACAGTACTTAAGTCCCGGTTGCTGTCTATGATTACTTAGACGGCGGCAGTTACGCAACTGTCTCAGAAGCCCGCTACTTGTAGTAAGAGGTTAAAAAATTCAAGCGTGTCTTTGGACGACTTGGTGCCGACTGTCGTCCATAGACACGCTTGAATGTGGATAAAAAAACAGTCAACAACAAAAAATTTAAGTGGTGAACCAGTCCATGAAACTGAACAACTTTTCCCAAGGAACACTGGGCGAAATATAAAAAAAAAATTTTGGACCTCCGAGACAAAATGAACTAGTCAACTAAGTCATGAAGTTAATTTGTATGGAAGTATAAAAACTTACGGTGTTTTAGCAGTAACAGAAGCTTGATCGAATAATCTTTCCAGTGAAGATATAGTCCAGTCCACCGCGAAGTTATTTGCAAATATTTGCCAGTCGTGGTCCTTGATCCTTTTCTACGAATGATTACACTCTGTACACACCGTAGTAACGAAGTAGATGGGGTACCTTCAATTGTGATTAAGTAATTGAAGAGAAAGCAAGAAGAAAGAATGTAACTAACCAACTCTGGTGACTCAGCGATCCAAAGACAATCTTGGCCTCAGAGCTCTCGCCACTGATCTCTGTCTTGCGCGATCTACTGCCTGACTCGATGATCGCGAAAGATAATACATTTAATTTTTTTGTCAACCCAAAATTAAACGTCAAAATATCATGTAAATGAGAGCTGTTCACCTTCTCTCTCTATTTTCTTTAATTAATACTTTACGAGAGTAATAAATAGCCTAATAAGTTTTTAGTGCAATACGAAAGCCTAATTTTTCTTGATCTCATTTTGTTTCGATGGTAATGATAATATCTACTACGATTTTTAAAAAGTTTTAAGACCAAAATTTAATATGCTATAATAATGGCAAATTATACTAGGACTGTACTCAACCAATATGTTAACTGTATTTTATACTATTCTTACTCATAATTACGAATTAAGTTCTGAGTTCTAAAAATGGCAAGGGCAACGCTCTTCCAGGACAACATTTTCTAGTTGACTGGAGTACTGGCTACTTTGGAACATCTGTCGATAGCAGTTCACTTTTGTTATCTCGGCCGACGGAAAGTGGGGTATCCGTTTCCGGTCCATTCCCTACTTTTATTGGCAATATTGCTGTTATTTCCGGTAAGTCTACAGTAGGAAATTTGCAAATTATTGTGCCATCGGAAGGATTCGAACCTGGTACTACAGAATATATTATGTTATGATAGTACCAGCAAGATCATTCAAGCAAAAGAATTAGCTTAGAATTTTAATAGGCACATGAAGCTTCTTAAAATTATTTCTAAACCGTTGTTGAAAATGTTGTTTATAAAATTTACAGAGGCCACAGGTACAAAGAATGGCCATACAACTTATTTTTGACTAAATTTTTCCTTCCAGTTGACCTTAAAATATGACTAAGTATTTATTTTAGGATTCCGTACCCGAGACTCCTGTTCCTATTAATGAAACTTCACTGCCTGTCCATCTATGCCATCATCTCATAAGCCGTGATAGAGTTGTCACAGATGCCGTATTTCTTTTGCCGCTATAAAAGACGCTGAGTCGTCCAACGACCCAATGAACCCAAATGACATAATTTTTCAACCGCCGCCTTCTACAAGTAGCTGGCTTTAATGTGTAGCGTCCGCCGTCTAAGTAGTCACAGCACAGACAGCAACCGGGACAGACAATTGGGTGGTTGAGCCCGCAATGTCCTAACCAGACTGGGAACGAATTCACAAAGTGATAAATATCAACTTTGTGAGTGACCCACCGAGCGAACCCGGAACCTTCTGCGTCAAAGGCAGTCGCACTACCACTGCGCCATCGGTCGTCGTGTTCAGTGAAGTTCAAGCATCCAAATGTTTTGAATACAGCATTTTACCCGCGACTTTGAATAGCACTTGCTAGGTCTCTCACTTTGCTCTCTGCTTTCTTCACGGATCTTTTATTCCTGAAACTTTGTTCGTACTTACCTAGGCTTTAGTGTTTGTTGTTTTCATTAAGTTGGAGATGGAAAACAAATTAACATTCTTGGAACTACAAAGCCACAAGAAAGAAGAAGTTAATTTTCTAGAATTATTTTGCATGGAAAACGTATATATTGTTAAGTTAGCTAGGAGTTAATAGACTGTCTTTTTAGTTAAAAGTTATCTCTAAAAACGTTTATAATACGAATCTGCTGTATAAAATTATGCCTATTGATTTCTAATTATAATGATCGCTGTATACCTATTAATTGAAGTCCAGTAAGTTATTGTGTTCGATTTATATTATACTCATAAAAATATCAAAAAAATTAATGCTTATAGAAACTTTAATTAAAAATTGATTATTTTCAATTATTGTTTATTTTTGACCGAACTACCTACCAGTATCGCGATAAATACACGAATCATCGAATCGGCAGGACCCCATCCAATTTTTCATTTGTCAAAAAGTATCGGTTTTTCGCTAGTGTCGGCCCCTTAATTAGATTGTCCCACTTCGTCGTGCATAAGCAAAACAGACGACGATACAAAACAAACACATCATAGTGGTTATGCAAACAGAGGGCGTGCGAGTCAACAAACGTACGTGCGTGATACACTTCCCTGTTGTGTCTCACTATTTTCGGTATACCGATACCAATATTCACTAAAATAGAAATAGAAAAAGAACCGTTTATTTTTTGTGAATGGAAATGGCAAAAAAAAACCGTCGGTGGAGTAATTTCCATTCTTTCCTTCTCTCCGCGAGTGATTTGACCTCTTGATACGACACGACATCAACTTTTTGTATCATATGTACAAACTAGCGGCCTGCCCCAGCGGCTGCGCCCGCTGCAACCATTTTCCCGTGGGAATAAAGATTTTTCCAAGGCAAGTATTTTAAAAAACTTCCTCTTGAATCACTCTATCTATTAAAAAAGGCTGCATCAAAATCCGTTGTGTAGTTTTAAAGATGTAAGCAAACATACAGACAGACGCGAAAAGTGACTTTGCTTTATACTATGTACTGACTAGCTCATGTACCGAACCTAAACCAAAAAACAGTACATGTACAGTAGGGCCTGTTGTGTTTTTTGTCTAAATGTGATTGTCCTGTGTTTTATCTTGTATGCAATAAACAGTTAAACAAATAAACAGTCCACTACTGGACATGGGCCTCCCCCTATCGGAGTGTATTGTTATATTCACCACGCTTGGCAGACGGATTGGCGAGCGCAGTGCAAGATATTTAATTCACAGGGAACGCTACTGCCCATTCCCTGCACAAATATCCCTTTTAGTCGCTTTTACGACTTCGGGTAGAATTGGGATGATGCCGTGTGATGCCGGCTTAGAATAGCATCACCCCATTTCTTTCCCGTGGGTGTCGTAAAAACCGACTAAGGAACTCGAGGGTTTCATGTGTACTGCAATTTTAGGCGACAGGCTGACAACCTGTCACTATAGTGATACACGACCTATCTGAAACGACCCTGAAACATTTGTCAGACGCGGTGATACCGACCGGAATTTTACGGTCGCTAACGCTCTGCCTACCCCGTCAGGGTTGTAGGCGTGATTTGTGTGTGTGTGTGTGTGTGTGTGTGTGTGTGTGTGTGTATTCTAAACCAGCATCACACGGCAATCTACACGACAATTCCGGATAAAGTTGTCACTCTGTTAGCTGGTTTCAAACAGGGGGTAATGCTATTCAAAGTTAAGCTGTGGTCGGCAACATGCAGCTCGCTCAGCGATTACGCTGCAGCAAGCTGGATAATCCGTGCTTAAACTTGTTCCCCTTTATTAGACACATATTCACAGAATAGTTATATAGAAACATTCCTTGAAAGGTTAAGGGGGTTATAAGGGAGGCCATTTGCAAAATATTCCCCACATCACTATCACTACATTTTATAAAGCAAAGTCGTTTATCGCATCTTTACGTACGTATGCTTAAATTTTTTAGAGTGGTGGTTTGAGAGGAAGCTTTTTATGAATAATACTTGCCAGGCACATCTTATTCCCACGGGAAAATGAGTTACACCAGGCGCGGCCGCTGGGCGTGCTGCTAGTAATAGAATAGAACTATGGGCAACTAGTCGGCAAGTAATAATTGGTTCTTTTTTCTTTTTCTTTACTTTGTTCTTTTCCATTTGTTTGTTTACAATAATTTGTTTTTATTCTTGAATTTTTTTGAGAAAGCTCTCGGTCCTAAGGCTAATCTGAATAAATTCTAAATATGTTATGTAGTAAGAGCTTGCTTTTGTAAAAATTAATGTGATTACTGACAATTATTTTTAACTTATTATTGTTATTTTTATAAAGTAATGTAATGTATTTTAATCTATGTCCTGACATTGATGTAATTTTCTTATTTAATTATGTAATATTTAAGTTCGCACACTGTGTAGCTGTTTTAGAATAATAAATGATGATGATGATGATAATTATGTTGTATAAAACCCGTTAAATTGAAGATTTTGTACCTTTTCGGTTAGCTGAAAAAGAGAAGGTGTAGTTTGTAAGCATTTTTTCTTGGTGTTTCTTCAAACTGAGAAGAAACCGCGGGCTAAGTTTTTAAAAACATTCATCTGTCCAAAAGAACGTCTTTTTACACACCAGCAGGTCGCACAATAACCACCCTTAACAAGAATACTAAGTATATAAGTAGGTATATTGACGACAGATGTGGCGCAGTGGTAGTGCGACTGCCTTTGACGCAGAAGGTCCCGGGTTCGATTCTCGGTGGGTCACTCACAAAGTTGATATCTATTTGTGAATTTGTTCCCAGTCTGGTTAGGACATTGCGGGCTGAACCACCCGATTGTCCGTAAGTAAGATGGTTCCGTGTTTCGGATGGCACGTTAAGCCGTAGGTCCCGGTTGCTGTCTATGATCACTTAGACGGCGGTCGTTACACAACCATGTCAGAAGCCTGCTACTTGTAGAAGGCGGTTGAGAAATTCTGACTGTTCTGTTCATCGGGTCGTTGGACGACTCGGTGTTCCACACGAAAAGAGAAGAGAGAGTAGGTACATTGCTCCAGTAACTGGCACAATCTACTAAAGGCGTTTGTCAGAGCCTGGTGAATGCCTTTGTCAGTGGCAAATTGGACGAGCGAAGCCAGATGGGCTCGGCTACTTAACAGCTATCTCCGACTTGCTGGAAAAAATGTTACTTACTTTACAGAGTAAATTTTTTGTAACATACATACATATATCACGCCTTTATCCCTTGCGGGGTAGGCAGAGCGTTAACGGCCGTAAGAATACGGTCGCTATCGCCACGTCTGACAGTTTTGAGGATTGTTTTCCAAGGTTGTTTCAGAAAACATGTGTATCACTATAGTGATAGGTTGTCACCCTGTCGCCTAAAAATTGTAATACACCAATACTCTCGAGTCCCTTAGTCGTCTCATACGACACTCGCACGAAGGATGTGGAGTGATACTATTCTAAGCCGGCGTCACACGGCAAGTAAGTATTTTTTGTAAGAACTAGCCTCATTATTCAAAAACATGCGACTGGTATCAACAAGCAATTGAGACGAATGCATACACCGAAACATACATATAAAGAATACCCGGGCCAAAGATCACCATCATCTATACATATAATAAAGCTCAAGAGGACCGAAAGTCTGTACATACAAGATATCCAAAAAAAAAATTGTTTCGTGATACTTAAAATTGATAACAAAACACGTTTCTGCAATTTTTTTAATTTTTGTCTGTTTGGATGTTTAGATGTTTAGATGTTTAGATGTTTGATGTTTGTTTGTGGATATGCGGAAGCATCACGCGAAAACGACCGAAAGGATTTTGATGCAATTTGTACCAAAATGTCAAGTAAATCACCGACCAGGTTATAGGCTAAAAAAAACATACCCCTAACAGGGGGGTTGGCTGCTACACATAAAATAAGTTCGTAAATCACGTAAAATTCATAGTGCCGCGTAGTAAAAAGATGTATGGGCTTATTGGACCCGAGATTGATTTCAAATTTCGAACTGGCCAGCACGAATTGTGTCACTTTAAATAAGCGCGCAGAAAGAAAAATAACACGAGGCCGTATTTATATTTTTAATCTATATTTTTGTAACCTCAGTAAAAGAGTTTGTCGAATTATTACTCAATGTGAATACAAGAAAAGTAAAATCTACGAATATGTCTACGACTACAAAAATATATCTTTAATATTGGAATAATTTTAACTTTTAATAATTCAATATTTTTTACACTCGAAAACAAAAGTTCCGTGGTACAAGACGTGTAAGTTGCATACCAGACGATTCAATCTTTATTTATGGATCATTTTCTTGGTGCTTAATCTACTATTTACCGCGGGAAAATTGAAATAGCTCCAAAGCAAAAGTTTGTGTGAAGGGATATCCTTATTTTTGCCGCTCCAACCATGGTTAAAATGGCTCAACGCCAGTGGATCTGCTTATGATGTAAGTCGACCAGCGAAGTTCCACAATTTTTTGTTTTTAATTTTTCTTGCTAATTTTCTTAAGGCTATTCTTTATATCTAGGTTACTAGCCAATGTTGGTCTGTTACATACTGTTATTATATGTTTAGCCGACAATACCAACATTATTTTCAGGGTGCGCAAACTTTTTTCTGAAACATTAACTCCAAATATGATTAAAAATTGGACTACTCATACAAATTGACTCGATCGGCTGGTACATTTTCTATGGAAGACATTTTTTTTCCATATGTTCTGTAAAATTTTCCTTACGAAAGTTGTTCAGTTTTATGAGTCATTATCATCGGTCTTAAAGCCTCATACGTCTGTGCCAAACGATCCAATCAGTGTCTCGGATAAGACTTTTCGTGGCGATAGGTATAAATCGATTTGGAAAACGCCGGATTGCCCAAAACAAGGCCACTCTCTCGGTCTCCTTGGCTGACTCCACAGGAACGACGAGTCGATACATGCGGAGCCAAGTTGGCTGCAGAATAGACCTCTGTCACACGCGCCTGACAGAGACCCCGTTCCGGGTCTGAATGTAGACTCTGTTGTCCTTCTCCAGGGCCGGTCTTGGGTCGGGTTTCTCCCTTGGTTGATTCTTACGACGCTACCCCCACGGGAAAAGAGGAGTTATTCTACTCTGCCGGCAGCATACGGTCTTAATTAAATAGCCTTAGGTACTTAATTAAATGTAACCCTAGCCGCGGCTCGGCCCGTATGGAAATCGGTCATCCCGTGGCATCGCACAGGAACTTCTTTTACGATAAAAAATTTCCTATGTGTTAGTACAAGTTACCCCTTTTATGTCTGTGCCCATACATAGTACATACATACACATATCACGCCTTTATCCCTTGCGGGGTAGGCAGAGCGTTAACGGCCGTAAGAACACGGCTGCTATCGCCACGTCTGACATTTTTGAGAATTGTTTTCCAAGGTTGTTCAAGAAAACATGTGTATCACTATAGTGACAGGTTGTCAGCCTGTCGCCTAAAAATTGTAATACACCAATACCCTCGAGTCCCTTAGTCGCCTCTTACGACACCCGCGGGAAGAATGTGGGGTGATGCTATTCTAAGCCGGCATCACACATCATCTGTGCCCAATTTCATGAAAATCAGTTCAGCAATTTTTGCGTGAAGGAGTAACAAACAAATCTTTTGTATTAATATATTAGTAGGAAGTAGGATAGGATAGGATTTATATTAGGATTACTTGGTTTTTAATAAGCTTATGTTTTATTTATTCACACTCATGAACTCGGTCTTTATTCATCCATCACAGTGTTAAGAAATGTGGCATCAGTCTACTTCACGGAATTGATACCTTTGGAAGTAAACGCACGGTTTTAAAAAATCTGCTAAAATGAACTGGAAAGCCAGGATTTGGAACAGGGCGTGACTAATCTGTAACCTGATTCAGCAAATTCAACCTACAGGATTCAAAAAGACCAAACATATATAAAAGAACCACCGTTTTCTTACTCTTTTTTGCATGTGGAAATTGTAAATTTAGGATTTAACAGTTTTTTAAAATTACATGTAAAGTGTAAAAAAATTAGCTGCAAATATTTTAAGAGGTGAATCAGCCCATAATATAGGTCGAAAAATGAAAAAAACATTTGGGCCTCCCATACAGTTGACTTGCTCGGCATAAGGGAGGTCCAAATTTTTTTTCCATATTTCGACCTATGTTGCTTGGGGAAAGTTGTTCAGTTTCATGGACTGATTCACCCATTTAAATATTTGCAGCTAATATTTTTACACACTGTATAGTCGGCGAAACGAAGTTTTTGGGTACCTATCTACCAACAATTTCATATAAGCTTATAATATATTATTTTATGGTTCTTAGAGTCTATAAGGGAGGCCTATGTTTATCAGTGAGCTTCCTTTATATAGCTGATATGATGGATGATATATGGCGAAACGAAGTTCGCGGGCACCAGCTAGTTACATATAAGGTGTAAAAATATTAGCTGCAAATACTTCAAGGGGTGAATCAGCCCATGAAACTGAACAACTTTCCCCAAGGAACATAGATCGAAAAAAGAAAAATATTTTGGACCTCCCATACATATTGACTTGGTCGGCCGGTAATGTTGTATGGGACGCTCAACATTTTCTTTCATATTGCGACCCATGTTCCTTGGGGAAAGTTGTTCAGATTCATGGGCTTATTATACCCAGTATGTGCCCTTTTCAGGCCTCTCCTAGAATTCGGTACCTCAACGCAGAGAGTAGAATCACTACACCATTACTCCGTATCCATTTCCAATCGAATACGGATGATAACGCTAGTTGTGCGCAGAGGTGTATATTCCTAAGATTTCCGCCCTTATATCAGAAGCAAATTAAAATGTTATCTTATCAGAAGATGACACAACCTGACGTTGAATTAATCTACAGCGTGTAATGTTATCCGTTGTGAAAAATAATGTTGTTCTTGTTCTCAAAAATTGTGAAAAATCTAATGAAACTCAGCTGTTTAAAAACTTCACAAGCACGCACACAAGTTGAATCTTTCCAAACTTGTAAAGCTGAAAGCAGATTTCATTGTAAGGAAATTAGGTTAAGTATTGTATTTTCATAAGTAGATGTTCTTTCAGTTGGCTAGATAAGTAATTGAATCTATTAATTATTATTTTATTAGCAACCTGTACAACTCATATTATCATATGATTATCTAAATTACTTATCCTACATTCTTAGAACTACAATGACACTGAATTTTGTATTTTATTAGTAGGTGTGTTATTATAGTTCGAATGTCCACAATGAGTAGAATAATTATTTATGTTTTGTGCACATTATTAATTGTTGAAAACGGTAATGGGTTTTCAAGACAAGATTTGTTAGTTGAAACAAAAGTGGGATTGATTCGCGGTATTCGCCCTGACAATGGGAACTACACTATGTTTTTAGGTATCCCCTACGCTCGAGTCAATGAGACTTTTCCATTTGGGGTAAGTATTTTGAATATTTTATACAGTTTTGATCAAAAACGTGAATCGAAATTAGATCAAATGAAAAATACGTGAATAAATTAGCATTATATAGAAACTTTGGCTGTAAAAAATAGACCGTAACGTGAAAATAATTGAACACCTTATATGAAATTCATGAACGAGTAATTGATTTATCATAGGAGGACAATTTATTTTTTATATAATTTCTATTGATGTTTTTTACGAAGAGTTCTTTGTTTTTGCGCTTTATTATCGCATTTTGTTTGATCAAATTTCTTACCACTTAGTGTGAAAACCTTGACATATAAACATTGATGATAAAACATGTTCCTACAACAATTTTCAGGATACATTGCCAGTTCCTATGTTTGAAGGAATATTCGAGGCTAACAATGACGACGTCAGATGTCCCCAATGGTTCAACGGCGAGGTGACCGGCACGCTCGACTGTCTGCACATTAACATCCACGTGCCAGACACGGCATCGCCAGACAACCGTCTGCCAGTAATGATCTACGTATTCGGGGGCCGCTTCGTAATCGGCACTGCAGGACGCTATCTCTCAGGTCCACAGTTTCTAGTCAGACATGACGTCATCTTCGTCTCGCTGGGCTATCGACTCGGACCCTACGGGTTCATGTGCCTCGACATACCTGAAGTCCCAGGGAACGGTGGACTGAAAGATCAGGAGAAGGCTTTCGAGTGGATCAAAAATAATATTGAAGCGTTCGGCGGAGATGTGAATAGAATGACTCTGTTTGGAAACAGCGCTGGCGCCATGTCTATCGGCTTGCACCTGTTATCCGACAGTGAGAAAGTCTACAGAAATGCAATTTTGCAAAGCGGTTCATCTTTGTTTGGAAATCTAGCACGCCCAAGTGACCCAGAGTTACCAATTAGATTAGCCGCTACGCTTGACTTTGAAACAGACAACATATATGAAGCTCTAAATTATCTTGCAACTAAACATCCACATCAGGTGGTTGCAAGTGATGGCCCTTTTCCCGCTTACAATCCCTGTGTTGAAAAACCGTTTCCTGGAGTCAGAGGATTTTTACTTGAGTACCCTGTAAATTTAAAACATGAGCATATTCAAGGCATGTCGATATTACAAGGATTCACATCTGAAGAGGAGTTAGCCTCAATCACAGCGGAGTCTTATCACGACGATCTATTTAAAAACCAGCTTACTCAAGGTAGACGCTACACTTTTGAAGGGCAGACTCTTATCCAAGCAGAATCGTCTGTCCGCAGATTTGTTATAGGAAATAAAGATATTGACGAAAAAGTAAAATGGGATTTGATAGATTTCGTTTCGGATTTCAATTTTGCGTATACTTCATTGAGAGTGATTCCAAGATATTTCGAGGGAGGAGTGAAGAAAGTGTACCAATATGTGCTTTCTTACGATGGTACAATGAATTACGGTAAAATATCCCAGAACGTGACTCATCTACCCGGGGCAATGCACGCAGATTGTCTTGGGTATTTGTTCTTGCTTCAGCACCCTGGCGTTCCCTTAGAGCCTACAGAACAAGACAAAATTGTACGCGACAGAATGACGGCAATGTGGGCTAATTTTGCTAAATTCAAGTAAGTAATTTACCAAATTTTTTATATTTATCAATTCAAAAAACACACGCACACATATCACGCCTTAACCCCTTGCGGAGTAGGCCGAGCGTTAATGGCCATAAAAATACGGTCGCTATCGCCACGTTTGACAAATATTGAGGGCCCTTTTCAGATGATTTAGGTTATAAACACAAGAAGAAACTTGGTTTTGACAAAAGTTGGTTGCTTCAATGTGTATTTTTTTCAGTGATCCAACTCCAGAAACCAGCGAGTTGTTACCGGTGAAATGGAAGCCAATGACAGTGAACTCTTCAGAGTACTACCTGAACATCAACAGCACTCTGACCTTGGGCAAGGCCTACCAGCATCGGCGTATGAATTTCTGGAGCCTGTTCTTCCAATTATACCAGAAGTACGAATTCGGATACAGAGATCACCATGACATATGTAAAGATGAGGCACCTTTAACATATTTCAGTCCAATTATAATCGCTTTCGGAGCTATTCTCGTCCTCATTACATAGATGACAGGGTAAAGGGTAACTACAAAATCTGTAAATAATTGATTGCAATTATTATTATCATTATTATTATCATTGGATAATGAGTATCAAAGTTCAGAAGTGGGGGTCCAGACGTCACTGCTAAGTATATAAAAGTCATACAAAGGCGTGACGTCACGCGCGATTTCAACTATCTAAAGCTTCGTCGTAATTTCTATAGATTTAAGATGACAGGGTAAAGGGTAACTACAAAATCTGTAAATAATTGATTGCAATTATTATTATCATGTTGGTATTCTTTTCGAATCACGGGCCCATAGGGACCCGGTCCTTTGAGGCATGTGTGGGGCCAAAGCCAACAGCACAGAGGCCTTTTTATACCAAATAATCTAAGTGTGTGATGTGTACATCAAGCGCATACCTACTCGCTCTGTCTGCACTACAGAGTACACCCAGAGCCAGCACACGCCTGATGCAAGGACTATTGCAGGTGAGGGTCGGATTACTAGGGCTATGGGGAGGAATTCGCTGGACTGGTTGCTGGGCTATTGTTGAGACAACGGGACGCCTGCCAAATCAAATGTCTCAACCTTGATAATCTCGGCAGACGGTGACTCGCCGCCCGCTAGGTGGGCCTCCACTAAAGGGCTTTTGCGCATGATGCGCGGTGCCCTGGGACGCAACACTGGTGCAGGCGACTGAGGGGTGTCGAGAGGTGTACACCGCTTTCTGCGCAGAGGTCCTGGACGAGGGCCAGAACATGCACCAAC
The DNA here is from genome assembly GCA_029255805.1 of Keiferia lycopersicella. Lineage (NCBI taxonomy): Eukaryota > Metazoa > Arthropoda > Insecta > Lepidoptera > Gelechiidae > Keiferia > Keiferia lycopersicella. The sequence continues at coordinate 4,366,621 of JARACZ010000018.1, forward strand.
TCGTGACTTACGCATGTTTCACTTCCACCCCTCGAGTCCGAACACAGGCTCGAACTCTAGCGGCCCCACTTCGACCGGCCAACTAAGGCAAGCCAAAGGTGAGAGTCCTGGTCTTGGGGTCCACTCCGGCAAGTCGGAGATGGCCAGTCTGCACTCCCCGGGGTACTCGGGTCCGTGGGGTCGCTACTCCCCAACAGCTCGTCACAAGCTGCCCTACGGGTAGCTAAGGGTGTAGAGAGGTGTGCTGCGCTTTCAAGTTCAGGGATTTCTCCCCTCAGCATTACTCGCGGCTTTATGCCTTTAACACTTCCACCCTTCGAGTTGAAAAACTCTTGCGACTCCACTCTGCCCGGCCGGTTAAGGCAAGACAAAGGCGGGCCCCATTCCGGGGAACCCAGGAGTACTTCGGGTCCGTGGTGGCGCTACTCACCAACAGCTTGCCAAAGCTGCCCTGCGGGTTTATTATCATTATTATTATCATTGGATAATGAGTATCAAAGTTCAGAAGTGGGGGTCCAGACGTCACTGCTAAGTATATAAAAGTCATACAAAGGCGTGACGTCACGCGCGATTTCAACTATCTAAAGCTTCGTCGTAATTTCTATAGATTTAAAAAATATGTATGTTGTATGGTGAAATGGAAGCCAATGACATTGAACTCTTCAGAGTACTACCTGAACATCAACAGCACTCTGACCTTGGGCAAGGCCTACCAGCATCGGCGTATGAATTTCTGGAGCCTGTTCTTCCAATTATACCAGAAGTACGAATTCGGATACAGAGATCACCATGACATATGTAAAGATGAGGCACCTTTAACATATTTCAGTCCAATTATAATCGCTTTCGGAGCTATTCTCGTCCTCATTACATAGATGACAGGGTAAAGGGTAACTACAAAATCTGTAAATAATTGATTGCAATTATTATTATCATGTTGGTATTCTTTTCGAATCACGGGCCCACAGGGACCCGGTCCTTTGAGGCATGTGTGGGGCCGAAGCCAACAGCACAGAGGCCTTTTTATACCAAATGATCTAAGTGTGTGATGTGTACATCAAGCGCATACTCTCTCTGTCTGCACTACAGAGTACACCCAGAGCCAGCACACGCCTGATGCAAGGACTATTGCAGGTGAGGGTCGGATTACTAGGGCTATGGGGAGGAATTTGCTGGACCGGTTGCTGGGCTATTGTTGAGACAACAGGACGCCTGCCAAATCAAATGTCTCAACCTTGATAATCTCGGCAGACGGTGACTCGCCGCCCGCTAGGTGGGCCTCCACTAAAGGGCTTTTGCACATGATGCGCGGTGCCCTGGGACGCAACACTGGTGCGGGCGACTGAGGGGTGTCGAGAGGTGTACACCGCTTTCTGCGCAGAGGTCCTGGACGAGGGCCAGAACATGCACCAACTCGCGACTTACGCATGTTTCACTTCCACCCCTCGAGTCCGAACACAGGCTCGAACTCTAGCGGCCCCACTTCGACCGGCCAACTAAGGCAAGCCAAAGGTGAGAGTCCTGGCCTTGGGGTCCACTCCGGCAAGCCGGAGACGGCCAGTCTGCACTCCCCGGGGTACTCGGGTCCGTGGGGTCGCTACTCCCCAACAGCTCGTCACAAGCTGCCCTACGGGTAGCTAAGGGTGTAGAGAGGTGTGCCGCGCTTTCAAGTTCAGGGATTTCTCCCGTCAGCATTACTCGCGGCTTTATGCCTTTAACACTTCCACCCTTCGAGTTGAAAAACTCTTGCGACTCCACTCTGCCCGGCCGGTTAAGGCAAGACAAAGGCGGGCCCCATTACGGGGAACCCAGGATTACTTCGGGTCCGTGGTGGCGCTACTCACCAACAGCTTGCCAAAGCTGCCCTGCGGGTTTATTATCATTATTATTATCATTGGATAATGAGTATCAAAGTTCAGAAGTGGGGGTCCAGACGTCACTGCTAAGTATATAAAAGTCATACAAAGGCGTGACGTCACGCGCGATTTCAACTATCTAAAGCTTCGTCGTAATTTCTATAGATTTAAAAAATATGTATGTTGTATGCATATTTTTATAATCTATAGTATTGAAAGTGTCCTACGTATGTATGCTACCACTTGTAATGCCCTTATAGGGTATATGTAACTGCTACATGAATAAATTGAATTGAATTGAATTGAATTGAATTGAATCTAAAAGTCAGTTCCATCAAATTTTTTAAGTCATCTAGCCTATTCTATTAGTAGTCATACTACACATCGCTAACAAAATCGACTAAAATCAAGATCTTTTGATTACTGTTCAAGATCGTGATGAGATAATTTTAATGAATGATTATTTTAATCGTATAACAATAATTGGATTGTAGATCTCAATGATATATGTAAATCAGCATTACAAAGTGAACCTACGTGATGATAATGATAAATCAAATGATAGTAAATGTGTAGCTATCTTGTATTTGTATGTGATAAGTCTTACCGTCGTGATCATTTTTGTGCCTGCCATATGCCTAGATTTTGTCTATGCAGGTGTGTATGGGTTATATAATATTCTTATCTACCGATGTGACGTGTAGTGCGACAGCCTGTGACGCAGAAGGTTCCGGTGAATCACTCACAAAGTTGATATTTAGCTGAACCACCCGATTGACCGTAAGAAAGATGTTTCGGATGGCACGTTAAGCCGTAGGTCCAGGTTAGTGTCCATGATTATTTAGACGGCGGTCGTTATACGACCATGTAAAAGCCTGCTACTTGTTGAAGGCGGTTGAAAAATTTTGTCACTAAGGTTCATAGGGTCGTTGGATGATTCAGTGTCCCACTCAAAAAAGATAAAGAAAAAGTCGGTAGCAATAGATAGAAGTAATTTTGTTAAGAATTTAATATGTAATGGATGGATTTGTTTTTCAATTGTTTCCAAAATCAAATGAAAGGCACTACCAACGCGACATAAAATTATTTTATCTAATACCTACAAAAATCCGCCGAAAGTCGGCCTTTGTGTCATATCTTGTTTGTGTTTTGGTGTATTCTTTTTTTTGTACTAGTTTTAAGAAGGTGTAATAAAATGATTCGATTATAGTAATTTATTATTATTATTTTAAAAAAATTTATACACTAGCGGCACATTATACATACATCTTTTTTTAGCCAAAATCATACCATCGATTCACCCATTGTACATTACAAAAATAAAAGAGATTTGAAACCTTACAGATAAACGAGTTTCCCATGAATATAAATTGGAAAAGTTTTAGAATATTTCTCTCCTTTTCAAAGCTTCGTTAATACCACAATGCACCTGTTTTCCATTTCTCATGCTCGTAACTCGTGCATGTTAGAAGAGTGCGAGTTTGCAGTGCAAAATATAAGGTGTAAAAATATTAACTGCAAATATTTTAAGGGGTGAACCAGCCCATGAAACTGAAAAACTTACCCCAAGGAACATAGGTCGAAATAAGAGAAAATTTTTTGGACCTCCCATACAAATCGGCTCGGTCGGTTGGTTATTTTGTATGGGAGGCCCAAGTTTTTATTTTCATATTTCGACCTATGAGTTCGACTATGTTACTTGGCGAAAGTAGTTCAGTGTCAAGTTATCAATGTCGTGTATCAATTAAAGTTTTTGCAGCTAATATTTTTACTCCTTATATTTTTATTCATACAAAAAAACGAAAACAATACCCTTCTCCGGTATATTTTAGCCGAATAAGGAGTGCCTTCCCAAACATATGCCGTTTACCCTAGAGAGGGCAAGATAATAGACTATTTTAGGACGAAATCCCAACTGTTCGTCCTCGTACCTATTTATTTAGGAAAACCAGATGGTGAACGGAGCTCACTCGGTTTTTTTTACGCCTCAGTAAGTGGCATTGTTCGTATAAAAACAACTCGCAAAAAACTAAAACTATTTTTAAACTCTTTTTAAATAAAAGCTATTTAGATCTATTTATTGCTCCCGAAAGTCCCTACATACACTCACACAAATCACGCCTTTATCCCTGGCTGGGTAGGCAGAGCGTTAACGACCGTAATATTACGGTGTTGATCGCCACGTCTGACAAATGTTTGAGGGTCGTTTCAGATAAGTCGTGTATCACTATAGTGATTAATGACCTAAAATTGCAATACACATGAAAGCCTCACATGAATTGATTTGGCAAAGGCAAAGGCATCTAAAAATTATTTATTATTTCGTGTCCATTGCGTATTAGTAAGCGTTGGATTTGCAGGAGTTAAGGCGGGTGTTCGCTGTACGCAGTATCACGGTCGGCGGTCGCATTCTGACTGGAGACGTATTTTTGAATCGGTGAATTCTCATCAATGGCTATGGGCAGGCCACATACATAGCTCGACGAACCGATAACCGATGGGGAAGAAAGGTTATCGAATGACGGCCATGGGTCAGAAGATTTAGTGTTGGACGGTGGGCAGATGATCTTGTGAAGATCGCTGGACGGCAGTGGATGCAAGTTGCGCAAGATCGTTCACTTTGGACATCTTTGGGGGAGGCCTATGTTCAGCTGTGGACGTCTTCCGGCGGAAATGATGATGATGATGAACTCTGATCTCTATTAGGCATCGCTTTCAATTATGACTATTTCCGCATGTTTCATCCTAACAGCTGCATTTAAGAACTTTTAAATCGTGCAACTATGTCAAACCTGATTACTCATTTGTGAAGTAACTCTTGAATATTGAAAGTAAACTGACATTGGCCCACAGCGACTTTGTTCGGACAGATTAACGAAGTTGTTAAACTTTCCTTTGTACTGCCTCTCAAGGTACCGGTAGTCTAAATAAATATGTTTGTTAGGTGTATAGGCCGATGGGTGCCAAATATTTCAAAGTACAGCAAAAACCACTAAAAGCTGATACACCTTTTATTCATATTTTTATAAATTTCGTTTGGTCTCGACGTCAATTTTTTTACACTGGCAAGTTTGTCTCAAGCGGAAGCAATTTTGGTTAATTAGTCGAGTTTGACATTTACAGTTTTAGTTTTTGTGACGCAGCCTTTTAAACAACTGCCGAACCAAAAAAAGGAGTGTAACGGCCTTTGTCTTCTATATTTTTATATTTATACTTCTCAACATGTAACGATCTATCTATGTGAAAATGTGCCCCGATCGAAATGCGTCTCGATAGAACAAAACCATTCATGGAGTCCGTGGCGAATGATTCAGAAATACGTCCCCGTTTTCACGGCCGTCGCCTGTTGAGCTTCGCAACAAGTGCTGCATCGATCAGTGACGCACGTAGCCCCCCCCTCGTTCCCGCTCCCCCCCTTACGGTGCCGCCCGCTGCTACCCCCTTACGAGCTGATTTACTGAGCCACATGGACTTGCTTGTTCGGAAGGACATTGCATTGTTAGATTGGTAATTTTTGCCTAAATACTACATACATACATACATATATTACGCCTTTATAGCAGGTAGGCAGAGCGTAAACGGCCGTAAGAATACGGTCACTATCACAACGTCTGACATTTTTGAGGGTTGCTTTCCAAGGTTGTTTCAGAAAACATGTATATCACTATAGTGACAGGTTGTCAACCTGTCGCCTAAAAATGGTAATACACCAATACTCTCGAGTCCCTTAGTCGCCTCTTACGACACCCACGGGAAAGATGTTAATACCCAAATAATAAGGTTGCCAGGCCAGGAAGAGAATGCTACTTTAGCATTAAAGCCGCCTTATTGTGCTATCTAAATTTTTCTATGTTTCTTCTGTTATTGTTATTTTGTCTGCAATAAAGAACACTATTATTATTAAGGCCCGTATATTTATAAATCGCACTCAACTCTGATATCGATCTTGATTACGACTTTGAGATGCGGTTATTATTGACTGACATTTGTCAAAATCGCTCTTGAGATTAATCTCAGAGTTGAGTGCGGTTTATAAATACGGACCTAAGAAACAGGGGTTTTAACCGACTCCTCAGAAGGCCACGTAACTAACTAACCTTACAGAGACAGCTTAACAACTTTGCAAGTAGCTTACAGAAGCAAAAGAAGACCTTCATGGATTGCTTCAGTCTTTGAAAAATTTTGCATATTTTTTACATCTGTTGAACAAGTTTATATAAGCGTAGTCTTCGCCGCTAATGGGTCGGTGTCAAGTCTATAAAACACTTGTTATGGCTCGATTGACAACCGAAAGTGAAGTTCGTTGTATTGCCATTAGAGCTCCTAAGAAAGTTAAGTCTGGTTACATACATATATCACGCCTTTATCCCTTGCGGGGTAGGCAGAGCGTTAACGGCCGTAAGAATACGGTCGCTATCGTCACGTCTGACATTTTTGAGGATTGTTTTCCAAAGTTGTTTCAGAAAACATGTGTATCACTATAGTGACAGGTTGTCAGCCTGTCGCCTAAAAATTGTAATACACCAATACCCTCAAGTCCCTTAGTCGCCTCTTACGACACCCGCGGGAAGGATGTGGGGTGATGCTATTCTAAGCCGGCATCACACGGCTAAGTCTGGTTGAGTACGTTTTTTAAGGACAAGTAGTTAAAATGGTAACCCTAATGAATCTAACTGCACTACAACTACAGCCACAACAGTCCACTGCTGGACATGGGCCTCCCTGACATTGGGGGATATTGCCATACTCGGCTTGGCAGGCGGATTGGCGAGCGCAGTGCGTGTTGCTGCAGACATTCACAGGTAACGCTGCTCTATCAGCAGTATAATTACTATTATAAACAAGATTTATGCTGATTTTTCTTACTAGCAGAACGCCCACCGCTGCTTTTCATTTTCCCGTAGGTATAAGACATTTTCCCGGCATGTATTATACATATACGCCTTTCTACATCCGTCATACATTTCATCGTCGTTTAGTTTTCAAGATTTAAACATACATACATACCTAGGGACAGACGCGAGAAGCGATTTCGCTTTATACTATAAAGTCTATTCTCTCTTTTCGTGTGGGTCACCAATTCGTCCAACGACCCAATGAACCCTAGTGTCAGAATTCTTCAACCGCCTTCTACAAGTAGCAGTCTTCTGACATGGTCGGGTAACGACCGCCGTCTAAGATATCATAGACAACAACCGGGACCTACGGCTTAACGTGCCATCCGAAACACGGAAACATCTTTCGCCCGGACAAGCGGGTGGTTCACCCCGGAATGTCCTACCCAGACTGCGAACAAATTCACATAGTGATAAGTATCAACTTTGTGAGTGACGCACTGAAAATCGAACTCGGAACCTTCTGCGTCAAAGGCAGTCGCAATGCCACTGCGCCACATCGGTCGTCACTATGAAGTTATAGTAAAGGGTTAGGCATAAGTCCAAAAAGAATAATGAGGACCCAAGAAGGGCCCGTTTATTGCTGGGAAGGGTTTGAGAAGGGATTTTGTAGCTTTTTTCCACGAAATCATTTCGTAGCTTATTGCTACATGCGTAGCGATTCGTATTAATACTTAATAGTTTATAAAACGAAACTTAAGACAGGAAAAACAAATAATTATCAGAAAAAGTTGTAAATAAATAGAATTTTTGCCGTGTGTTTCAGGTGTATTACAACTTTCAGGCGACAGGCTGACAACCTGTCACTGTAGCGATACACAAACTATCTCAAACGGCCCTCTATATTTGTCAGGCGTGGCGATAGCGACCGCATTTTTACGGCCGTTAACGCTCTGCCTACCGCGTAAGGGATAAAGACGTGATATATGTATGTATGTACTATATACTTTCAAAACTGTAGCAAAAGTATTTATTCTATTCTATTGGTAAAAACTATAATAAAAGTTAGTTGTGCGGGACACAAAATGAAAACAAGAGACAATGACCTTGCTACGGGACACGACAAGAAATAACGACACGACAAAAAGTGATTTTAGTTTATCTAGGGATGGGGAAAAAAGGAAAAGCAATGCTGTTATTTAACCGAATATTATGGTTTAAGTTATAGTTGGATATATTGCACCCTATGATGACTGAAGGAATTTGAGGCTTGGTGTGTATTGCAATCTTAGGCGACAGGCTGACAACCTGTCACTACGTGATACACGAATCATCAGAAAGAGCTCTCAATATGTGTTAGATGTGGCAATATCGACTATACATGACTGGTTTTCGAGTTGTAAATACCAAAAATAATTCCTTTAACTTTTGCTTTTAATACGTCATTATATGTACAAAAAAAAATAACTATCTTCTCTGGCTCAGTGACCCGAAATGAATCTTGACCTCCAAAACGAGCTTCCTCCACTGATCCCTGTCCTTCGTCACATGTACTAAAAACATTGTCGTAATTTATACATCCCAATTTTCAATTTCATGAAAATTTTAGGCACTACATTATCCAATGCGAACCTTTCAACTGCAAAAATTAAGCCGTCGGCCCTTTAAAATCCAGTCCGGTTTTATTACATCCCTGGGTCAATTAAAAAAAAAAACTCTTGAGACCGGTTTGTAGGTCAAGTACGCGGAAGCAGTGTATACAGGGTGTAAGAGAACTTCAGACCATGAACCTCAACAACTTTTTCTATGGGGGCTATGTGGCAAACATAAAAAAAAATTCGGCCTTCCATACAAAATTCTCGATATGCTGGCTGATTTTGTATGGAAACTCAAAAAAAAATCCGTTTCCCAACATAGGCCCCATAAAAAAAGTTGTTCAGTTTCATGGTCTGATCACGCCTGCAAAGTTTTCGTTACACTAACTCTTACACCCTGTATATCAACAAATTCATATGTTATTCTATCTATATCTACAAGTGTTATCCTGACTGGTGCACTTTCGAGGAACTTTCACAACCATTGCGGCTCACATACGATGCATCAAACGCAGGTTTAGGAGCCGGACAGCAGTGGAACGAAAGCCACTGTTTTCAGTTGCAAAATTAGACTTCAGATAGAAATCAGACTTAATATTCCGGTAATAAAATGTGTTTTCCAGTGAAGACGAAAGTGCCAGTAATTAACAGAGACTAGTAGTTGTCAGCGAAGAGTGATTTAGGTATTTATGCTCATTCAAATTGTCTGTGATTCATTCATTTCGTGTGGGACACCGAGTCGTCGAACGACCCAATTGTCTGTGATTATACGTGAAATACGAACTAAAAAACTTTACAGGACCATGAGATTTTTTTTAATAGTCAGGACAGTATATCTACACGAAAATTTGGGTTATGAGGATACACCTAATTTACTCAATTATTTTCAAACCCAACGTTTTGTGGCGTAATGGCTTGTCTCGTCCTATTGTTAACATGAACATCTCATTAAAACACAACCCCTCTTCAGAAGTCGGGTAAAAAGGAAAGAGGGGTTCACCTAATTGAGAGCTTTTAGCGAAAATTAAGCCTTATTATCTCTAATTGGGTTATTTATAACTCTCAACGACACGAACATGTTTTTCGGCTGAATTTAATAATCTGATATTAGATTTCGGAAAGTTGATTTTTTAGTAGTCCTATATAATAACGTAGATAAGTTGTAAGTACCACAAAATTTAATACGTGATTCTCATTATGATGGACGATTTTATAACTTTTTATTACATTATACAGGATGTTAAAAAACTGCTGCAAATATTTTAAGAGGTGAATCAGTCCAAGAAACTGAACAACTTTCTCCATGAAACATAGGTCGAAATATAAAAGAAATTTTTGGACCTCCCATACAAAATGTAGCAGCAGAGCGAGTCAACCTGTAAGGGAGGTCGATATTTTTTTTCATCTTTTGGCCTATGTTCCTTGGGGAAAGTTGTTCAGTTTCATCCCTTGCTGATTCATCCCTTTAAATATTTACATTAATTTTTTTTACACCCTGTAGAGGTACAAGCCTATATTGATTTGTATTGCCTATTTGTTTATGTTTGTTTTTTATGCTGTAACTGTTGTAAAACTTTAATAAAATAGAATAAGCCATATCAAAGACTACAAAGATCAAAAAATCCTGTAAAAGCTTCCTACAAGATAGAAAGACTATCGTCAAATATTCAGCTAAAAAATCTTCAGTTACGTAGTTACTTTTTCTGCCTGATAGCGCCATCACTTAGAATTTTCCGGAACGACAAAGACATTTGTGGAAACAGTTGAACAAAAGTTCCATAGCTGGTTTCGCCCTTAGGTGCGGTCAACGTTGTTACTAGTACAGGCGCCACCCGATAGATGGCGTTTTACAGAAATTTCTAAAAAGTTTTTAATCTAACGAGGTTCTTTTCTATCTCACATAGGTTTGTATGAGTGTAATAGAAAGGATAGAATAAACCATGAACAAACGACTAAAATACATAATCATAGAGATTCTGCAGATAGCAAGCAATCCATTACCAGATCAGAGATTATTTTCTCTTACATAAATTACAAAGGCACTGATCAAACATGAGGAAGGAAGTAAATATTTACCAAAATATGAGTATTTATGTATCGATTTGTAAAACAATAGTACCTAGTACTTACTGATACGCTTGACCAGATTACGGGTACTTAACAAAGTTAAGAAAGAGGTGTGGAAATTTAAGAGGTTAGTAGGTAACAGATATACGAAAATACTCCTAAGTACTAAAATAGCTATTTATTCAAGAAGAATAAAGTTTACTAAGTAAGGTATACTACATTTTAACATCAACAGTTACAGGAGTCCACAGCTGGACACAGGCCTCTTGTTCAACCATTTACACCACGCTTGACGGATGATTTGGCCAGCGCAGCAACATTCCCTGTGAATGCAAAGATGTTGCATTCCTTTAATGAATTCACTCCGGTTTCTTCGACACCAGGCCTAAAGTCTGCTATTTTTTGTCATTGTAACCTTCTCACACCATCGAAACTCAATTGTCATTCCATTGCCATTGTGATTTTTCTATACTTCAACCTGTTAGCAGACTACGAAACTACCATAATCATCCAACTGAGATCCAATCGACATCCAACTGAAACGATTTTCATTGAAGCTATTTTGAACCAGCATCATGCATAATGTTGAGACACAATTTCCAAGTAATTTAATTACATCTGTCAAGAACAATTGATTGTCAACATGTCTTAAACAGAAAGCTTTGGATTTAGAAGACAAAATAAGAAAATAAAGAAAACTGGAACAAAGTTAAAGTTTCATGAGTCTGACTTTTTCTTAAATACCTACATAATAATGAACAGCGAACAGGCAAAAACCTAAAAGTACTGATCAAGGAACAATATTCAAAATCATACATACATACATATATCACGCCTTTATCCCTTGCGGGGTAGGCAGAGCGCTAACAGCCGTAAGAATACGGTCGCTATCGCCACGTCTGACATTTTTGAGTATTGTTTTCTAAGGTTGTTTCGGAAAACATGTGTATCGTAAACAAAACATGAGTAAACATATATTCAAAATCAGAAGAGACAAAATACCTAAATCTAGCATAAAATATACACAACTAGCGGCTTTGCTTTATACTATGTAGTGATACTGATTTTAACAAGAAATTATTACCTTACTTAAAACTAAATGATATCATATTAATTTAAAGAATCGCAGTAAGTACTCTAGACTTGGACTAGGTACGACTTAGTAGTTTTAGCGTGAAGGGATAACAAACAACCAAACATACAAACTTTCGCATTTATAATATTTGTAGGATATTAAAGGAAATATCGGGAATTCCTAAACTGAACCGTCATCATCAGTTTATCGTCACGGGAAATGCAAGGGACTTATTTTTTTGGAGCCGGTTTCACCTTAATAGTCCGCTGTGATAGTCCGGTACCCGAAAAGCTACGAATGATAATTATTTCTTCATTTTATATGTACAGCTGCAGAATTGCGAATTAGATTAATTGATAATCAATACCCACCGGGACCTCCGAGCGCGAATGTTTTATAACTTATACCACTTCGTTAATCGAAAGGATAATTATAAGCTTTGGTGTGGGTATATATATTATTTATTAATATTTGCAATATATATTTGCCGTGTGACGCCTGCTTAGAATAGCATCACCCCACATCCTTCTCGCGGATGTCATAAGAGGCGACTAAGGGGCTCGAGAGTATTGGTGTATTACAATTTTTAGGCGACAGGCTGGCAACCTGTCACTACAGTGATACACATGTTTTCTGAAACGACCTTAGAAAGCAATCCTCAAAAATGTCAGACGTGGCGATAGCGACCGTATTTTTGCGGCCATTAGCGCTCTGCCTACCCCGCTAGGGATAAAGGCGTGATATATGTATGTATGTATTATTTATTAATGCAACTCTACACTAGAGGCCTACTCAGAATTTTCCCCTAGAGCTATCAGTATTCCCGTGGGAATATTACACCTTGCACTGCGCTTTCCAATCGGCCGACCAAGGGTTGAAAGAGCCAAAAAACTAAAAACGCATAAAAAAATATACTTTTGTTCACAGTGTATACCATAAACTATTAGGATAGGATTTTTTGGATTCTATGAGGATGCGGAAGTGAAAGAGGAATTTAAAAGATTCTTTTATGTGGGAGCGGTAGCGGATGAGGAACTTAAAAAATTGCGGAAGTTCCGCGGTATGGGGATTCGAAAGATGAATTCTCATCAACACTAATAACCGGTAATAATAACCGGTTGCTGTCTATGATCACTTAGACGGCGGTCGTTACACAACCATGTCAGAAGCCTGCTACTTGTAGAAGGCGGTTGAAAAATTCTGACACTAGGGTACATCAGGTCGTTGGACGACTCGGTGTCCCACACGAAAAAGAAGAAAGAAGAAGAAGAAGATCAACACTAATACATAGATACGATTAATTAAATGTACCCTCAACTAGAAATAAACCTGGAACCTTCTGTGCAACATACACACACACAAATCACGCCTTTACCCCTTGCGGGGTAGGCAGAGCGTTAACGACCGTAAAATCACGGTCAAGAACGGAGGGCCCTTTCAGACGATTCGTGTATCACTGTAGTGACAGTTGGTCAGCCTGTCGCCTAAAATTGTAATACACATGAAACCCTTGAGTCCCTTAGTAGCCTTTTACAACACCAGCGGGAAGAAATGGGGTGATGCTATTCTAAGACGGCATCACACGGCAAATACACAAAAACTGCCAACTTTCAGGAGTCAATGTTATTACTATCCTTATTTCGTAAAATATTCTTAATTCCCTTACGCTACTGGTTGCGCTTGTCGGAATTGGGTCACGAAAATGTTCTTTTCCGTACCGTAAAACTTTTGATTACTCGTAAAAAGATGGTCTAAATAATACTTAGTAAGTACATGATGTTATAAGTAAAGCGTTTCTTTTAAGGGAAGAACTAGAATAAAACTAAACAACTTTCTCCAAGGAACATACTATGTCGAAATATGAATGAAAATGAACCCCTTACAGGAATCATAGACCACAAAGTGGCAGCTCATAATTAATAAATAAATAATAATAAATAAATAACCTGGACAATTCACACATCCATCTAGCCCCAAACTAAGCAAAGCTTGTACTATGGGAACTAGATAGCTAATACATATATACTTTTTTTTTGTAAATAAATACATATTATACATAGAAAACACCCAGACTCAACACAAATATTTGAAAATTGTCTAAACAAATATTTGTGTCCGGTGGGGATCGAACCCACGACCCTCGGCGTAGAAGGCAGGCATACTATCCGCTACGCCATCGGGACAGACAAAATTATTTTAATTTTATAATAGTTATTATTATTGGTTTATACATTTTAGTATCTCTCCGAAGAGGAAACTTCCGAAGCCTAGTGCAATGGTAAGTCTATGTTAGGGATATGAACTTTCTAACTATTCTACAGGTGTTCAGTATCGTAGCTTTTTGAAGGAGGGTTTATGTATTTAAGTGAATGTCTAAAGTTTTTATGCTAGTATGTAACGTTTTGGGTATAACTCCTGTAGTCGAAAGAACTATGGGTACAGTTTTGACTTTCCACTGTAACTTTATTTCGATTGCTAGATCTGTGTATTTTGACGATTTTTGTATGTGTGTGTGTTAAGCAGGTTATGTGTTTTACAAAGCAGCTATAAGTTTACGTAGGGACAGTTGTGGGTTGTCGTATGTATAGATAAAAGAGTATAAATAAATATAAAATGTACAGACAGACAGGTAAAACAAAAACACAGAGAAAAAACTGGGTCAAGTTTAGCTCAGGATAAGAGCCAAGTAAATAGTGTGAAACGGTCGCTGGAACGCCAAGACACTTCTCTCATACAGTTCAAGGGAAAAACGTACGCTATTTTTAACAGTTCCTTCTGTTTGTTTTGTTTTCGTGTGGGACACCGAGTCGTCCAACGACCCGATGAACCCTAGTGTCAGAATTTTTCAACCGCCTTCTACAACAGTTCCTTAAGAGTATGTTTTAAGGCGTAATGTAGCGTAAGTCCCGGTTGCTGTCTATGATCACTTAGACGGCGTTACACAACCATGTCAGCAGCCTGCTACTTGTAGAAGGCGGTTGAAAAATTCTGACACTAGGGTTCATCGAGTCGTTGGATGACTCGGTGTCCCACACGAAAAGAGAGAGAATGCTCAGCAGACAGCTAAATGTAAATGTGGTTTACGTTAAAAGCATACTAGTAAAGTCTCTTTGTCAAGAAGACTTAGCAACTAAAATTGCCTAAGTATGCTTTTACATCAAATTAAGTAAGTATGTATGATATTATAAGATGACGATATCTATAATATTTTTTTTTAAAAACTTTTTTTAAAGAGAACTGACTTCAACAGACGTAAAAAGTGCGAACCTCCATATATACGTATGCTTAAAACCTTCTTCTAAGTATGACAAATACTTTTCTGAAAACCTCATTAAAATCGGTTCATCCAAACGCGAAATAATCGCATACGCATGCATACATACATACAGGTCAAACTGAGAACCAAATTTTTTTTGAAGTCGGTTAAAAAGACATACCTATTATTTAATTTGACATTTCATATGCAACGGAAAAGTGAAAAAATCTAAGTGAAAACGAAGACGAATCTAACGACACCTCATTACATCAACAGCAGCTTAAATTAATTAATTAATTAAGACTAATTTCACTTATTGTTTTATTTCACTTAGATTTTTTCACTCTTCCCACAACTTTTCCCTTGCATACGGCAACCATTAGTTGCTGGTTTTTGGGTGGTTTTCCTGTTCAGGGGGTCCGGCTGATTAACATGTAACATGAAAATATTTTTTTTTTCTTTAATTTAATTGATTTCATAAATTGATGGTGGCGACGTAAGTTACATGCTGTGTGGTCAGCCTGGCCAGCCCCGAGGCAGTGCCTTTATTTTGATTGTTTTATCCCACTCGTGCCGCGATTCTACTAGGAACATAAAATTGTTATTGTTTAGAATGACTGATTCACTTACTCGGTGACAGTATTGTATTGCAACTCTCTGACATGCTAAAAGCATTAAATTATGAATTTACTTGGAAATAAACGATTGAATCTTGAATCTTGCACAATATTCGCACAGACGTCTTTGGTTGCAAATATCAGGAGCGGGATATAACTCTGCACTTCCAAGAACCGGTTATAACTACGTATAGATGCCAAGCCCGAGTAACATGACCCGCGACTGAAATGTAATAGAAAACCAGACATTTCCAACTTATACATGTAGAAGCGGTATAGAACTGCTACTTTCTGAATATTATTTCTTAGAATTTGTAAAGACCATAGTGCATATTTGTATAGATTGTATACAGGGTGTAAGAGACGGTGTAACGAAAACTTTGCAGGCGGGCTCAGACTATGAAACTAAAAATATTTTTTTCTATGGGGTAAACGAAAAAAAAATTTCGACTTTCCATACAAAATCCCCGATCAGCTGAGTGACTTTGTATGGGAACTCGAAAAAAATACCAACATAGCCCCCATAGAAAAAGATGTTTTTTAATTTGTTCACGCTTGTAAAGTTTTAGTTACATCGTCCCTTACGCCACGTATTATACTAAAAGTATAAAATCCGTCATTGTATAAAATTCCTAGGAAATGTGTGAAACAAAATTAGACACATTATAGGATACCTATGTATAAAATAATGTTTTCTGTATTAAATAAAACACAACCTAACCTAACCAAACCTTCCAACTTTTCCTAACCTAGCCTATCGTTAAGACAATCGTGTAACAATGTTAAGTTAGGTTTGGTTAGGTTCTGTTTTATTACTTGCGCCGAAGAATAATTAATTCCTAACTTAATGTCCATTTTAACACCTACTGAGAGAAAACCATATTATGATGTATTTTCATATATTTTGGGGGCTTCCCATCTAATAGCAGCCCAAAAAGCATAAAGCCTGAGCTAAAGGGCTAACTATTTAAATCGAAAAGAATAAGAACGTCATTACTTTAGTAGCACCTGTTGTGTTTTTTATCTTAATGTGATCCTGTTTTATCTTGTGCTATAAATAGTTAAATAAGTAAATAAATAATTATAAATCGAAATATAATAATAATACAACAAACATAAGTTGTCAGTTCACGTAGAATCTACGTGCTGTCTGCACATCTGTCATACACAACGAGGATTTACTTTGATATATCGTAAATATCGTTACGATAAACTATACCGTTGCTACGAGAATTCAAATAGATTTTGCCTTAGTGTGAAAAAGAACATGATTTTGATCTTACAATCCGTATGCTATGAATAGAAAATGAAGCAATATTGGGTGTTAGGAATGTACTAACTTCCTTTTAAGGGATGAACAGCGCATGAAACTGAACAATTTTCTCTAAGGAACATAGGTCGAAATATGAAAAAAATACTGGAACTCCCATACAAAATTTACCAACCTATTGAGTCAGGTTGTATGTAAGGTCCAAATTTTTTTTTCATAATTCGACCTAAGGTCCTTGGGGAAAGTTGATCAGTTTCATGGGTTGGTTGATCCCTTAAAACTTAGTATTTTTCCTAAGACGCTGTATACACATGTAAAAAAACCTATATTGGTTCTATAATGGCGACAGGATAAGTACCTTTCTTTAATATTGGTTTTTTGGAGGGATAAGCCTCCGCAGAGATATTGAAAAAGTAAAAGTATTCACGTGTACTTGTGCGTGTACAAAGGTAGACTAGGCCCTTAGGATAGGTTTTTATTCTGCAGACCTTTAGCTATTCTGTTTGAGTCTGGTTAGGTTACGACGGAAAGAAATTGAAAAACTACGAAAACTATACGCACGAAATGGTAATAGACTTTTTTAGAAAGGGGTATATGGGGCAGATGAAATTAAGAAAAAAAAATTATTGATCCTACCTAATACAAACTGAAGATGATGGACGGTGGACCAAGGCGGTAACAGAGTGGCGGCCGAGAACAAAAAGCGTCCAGTTGGCAGACCACCCGCTAGATGGACGGACGACTTAGCCACCGTTGCTGGTAAACAGTGGATGCGGGAGGCACAGGACCGGCGCAGAAGGCGAGAAAAAGAAGAGGCCTATTCTCAGCAGTGGGTAGATGTGGGCTGATATGATGATGATGTTACAAACTGACTCGGTCGGCTGTTAGAGTTTTCGTTTTTGGTTTAGCTTTAGTGTCATAAAGGTGAATGGCAACCTTTGGTTTTTTTTAGGAGAAGTATATTATAGCTAACATATTTTATTAGTCTTTGAAGGGTTAACTCGAGATTACGCTGGTAGTACATAATTGAGTATGCAAAGGCGAACTCTTAACTAATCAAAACAACTTTTCTTGCAGAATATCAAACGTCTATCAAGTCCTTTATAACAACATCTTATGAATAATTTGTAGAAGCTTGTTATAAAATCTACCGTCCATAAAGCTATTTTAAAGACAATAGGAGCAGTACAGGGTAAAATAACTCTACCTTTTTGATGACCGTCATAGAGCAGTGGTAGTGCCTTTGACGCAGAAGGTTCCGGGTTTGATTCTCGGTGGGTCATTCACACAGTAGATATTTATTACCTACTTTGTGAATTTGTTCCCAGTCTGCTTAGGACATTGCGGGCTGAACCACTCGATAGTCCGTAAGAAAGATGGTTTCGTGTTTCGGATGGTACGTTAAGTCGTAGGTCCCGGTCGCTGTCTATGATTTAGACGGCAATCGTTACACATCCATGTCAGAAGCTTGCTACTTTAAAAAAAAAATTTTTAAAATTAAAATTTAAATCTGTTTATTTCAATGAAAAATTAATAAATTATACATTTCACAGACGCTTAATCTAAATAATAATAATAAGATTATGTGCGCCCAGTCAGTTCCGCTCACAGCGCGACAAGTGCAAGTTAAACTGTAGGTAAGTAATTTAAACTGTAGGTACATCACTCCCGTTCCAACGACAAAGATGCCGTTTTAATATGGACTGCGCTTGCTTGGCAGTTTTACATGAAATAATTTTAATTGCTATGTCCTTTGGCAAATTGTTAATTACAATGGGAAGGATGCACCTCCAGTGTCTTTGTCCATACACATTGTTGTACTTCGGAATGGTATATAATGGTAAGTGGGATAGCTGCCGTAAATTACTAGGCCTATTGTATTTATTTAGACATTCAATTTTTTCCTTATATTCAGACACAATTGCGACTTTAACTTTATCGTAGACATTTAGGACTTTACAGTGGCTAAATAGGTTTTCATAGTTGTCTTTATACTTAAGTTTAATTTTCAAGGGGACAATAGTTTTTAATATTCTTAATTGTATTTTATAAATGCTATTTAGATAGGTTTTGTAAGTTCTGCCATAACTTGATATACCATAATTAATGATAGAATCAGCTAAGGCCAGGTACAGCAATCTCAATGTATCATATGGTAGTTTACATTTAAGAATAGTTAGTTTAGCTAATATTGCTCTGAGTTTATTACACACATGATCGACGTGATCTGCCCAGTTAAATTTATTGTCAATTTTCAGTCCTAGGTAGGTATGACATCGTACAACCTCGAGAGGCTTACATATACAGGTAGTGTTGATGTGTGAGTGCATACAGCTATGTTCATGGGCGATGACTAGCGGTGGTTGCTCATCAGCACACTTTAGGTAAGGTGAATGAATATGCATTACTTTCGTTTTCTGATAGTTAAGAGATAACCCGACGTCATGTGCCCATTTACATAGCTGGTTAAAATCAGATTGGATCATTCTTTGTGCAATTTCAAGATCTTTGTTGGCAGCAATAAGACAAGTATCGTCAGCAAATTGATACACAGAACAGTGCTGGAATATGTTACACATATCATTGACATATAATAAATACTCAGTCGGTCCCAAAATTGAACCTTGTGCCGTTCCGTGTAGGGTTAGCAATGGGTCACTATACTCCTTATTTATATTTACCATATTGTACCTATTGGTGTGATAGTTTTTAAACCAACTCAACACTGGACCCTGTATTCCACTTTGCTGAAGTTTATTGTATAATATATTATAATTCAAAGTATCGAATGCTTTGCTGAAGTCTATCATCACCAGTAATACATTGTTTTTACTGTTTAAGTAGTCATTTATCTCATCAGTAAACTGTAACAATAGTTGAGATGTACTTTTTTCTCTTTGAAAACCAAATTGTTTTTCGTGTATGATACCGTTGCTAGATAAAAAATCATTTATCACACGTCCATAATACTTCTCCACAATTTTATCTAAACACGAAAGAATTGTAATAGGTCGATAATTATTGGTATCTAGATAGCTACCTTTTTTAAAAATTGGTCTTACTAGGCCAACTTTAAGCGAGTCCGGGTACGTTGATGTAGTTATACAGGTGTTTATAAGATGGGTTAATACGGGAGTTATGTCTTTAGCAATGTATTTTATATCTTTGGCGCGTATTTTATCAAATCCCGGGCCTTTGTTTTCGTCGATTTGCCTGAGAATTTTCAAAACTTGTTGATCGTTAGTTTTATTTATTCTGAGTGATATTTCAGGTGTGTTTATATATGATTTTTCGTCCAGCAGGGGTACATTACATGTGCATAATATGTTTTTAACATTTAAGTCAAAATCATTAGCAAATTTTTGCGTAAGTTTGTCAGCTTTCATTTTGAATGTTCTCATTAGAATTTCATCAATTGCCTTCACCAACCTGCCAGTTAATTTATTAATTAGACCCCACATTTTCTTTTTATCTTTAAAAACATCACAGATCTCTCTTTTCACATTATTGTTTTTGGCTTTATTGATTAACCTATTTGTTTTATTTCTATACTTTTTATAAATTAGTTCATTTTTAGCATTATTAGTATCCTTGAGATGAATATCTAATAATACCTTCTTTTTATTGCTCATTTCTATTAATTTTTTACTGATCCATTTACATTGATGCCTTTTACTAGTGTTTATTTTACTTATTACCATGCACTTATTGTATACAGTCTGAAATTTGTCGGTTATAAATTCTGTCACTGAATTTGGGTCATCAGTGCTGAGTGCAGGACTCCAGTCAATCTTATTTAACTCTTCCTTAACTCTGGCGTTATCGAGTCTACTAACAGTTTTAAATAAATTCAATTTATCACTACTGATTAATGCGAGACCGATGATGTAATGATCGGCTAGTTTTCTGCACACAACAGCTGACTTGATCGAGTGACTAATATTGCCTGAGCTCACATCACGGATGAATAAATGATCGACACAAGATTTGGATGTGCCTTTTGCGGTGGTCTCAATTCTAGTGAACTGAGATACGCAGCTTTCCATACCTAGATTATACAGAGAGTTTAAGTAAGTATTAACAATATTTTTTTCATGTTGTTTAGTGGTTAGCAAGTTCAAATTTATATCTCCAACAAGCACACAGTTACAGTTAATCGGAAATTTTGATAATACACGCACTATTTCACTTATGAAATTTTGTATTTCACTTATGAAAACTTGTAGAAGGCGGTTAAAAAATTCTGACACTAGGGTAAATTGGACTCGAAAAGACAACCTTCAGCTCAAGTTTAGAAAAAGAGACCAAATTCTGATGCTTCTCTTACTCTGTTCCAGCAGACCGCAGACCTATAGTTTTGAATGGGCACGTTGGTCAAAAACTATATTGACTTAAAATGAGTAAGGTGACATTGACCGGGATTGGAATACCATTGCAATTGGTAATGATTGATTTAGTTTTCATTTTAAGTAGCAGTTAAGATTCATCGAGTAACAAGTTTTTATTATTATTATTATTGGTATATACATTTTAGTATCTCTCCGAAGAGGAAGTTTCAGCACGGGCCGAAGCCAAGTGCAATGGTAAGTCTATGTTAGGGATAAGAACTTTCTAACTATTCTACAGGTGTTCAGTATCCTAGCTTTTTGAAGGAGGGTGTATGTATTTGAGTGAATGTCTAAAGTTTTTAAGCTAATGTGCAACGTTTTGGGTATAACGCCTGTAGTCGATAGCACAATAGGTACGGTTTTAACGCTATTGACTTTCCACTGTGACTTTATTTCGATGGCTAGATCTGTGTATTTTGACAGTTTTTCTGTGTGTGTGTTAAGCAGGTTATGTGTATTACAAACGGCAATATCAATCAGGTAAACTAATTTGTTCTTTTTGTCTAACAAGGTTATATCAGGCCTATTGTAGTGTATTGTTCGGTCGGTGATTATTGTTCTGTCCCAGTATATTTTATGATCGCTATTTTCTAAAATTACATTTGGCTGGTATTTGTAGTATGGAACTTTTTCGGAAATGAGTTTATATTTATGGGCTAAATGTTGATGAACTATTGCAGCGACTTGGTCATGACGATGTTTGTAGTCCGTTTGAACTATGGCTTTACAGGCTCCTGTAATATGTTGAATTGTTTCCGAGCAACTCTGACATCTTCTGCACGTGTCTGTAGGTAAGTTTGGAATCCTGCATATAAACTTTTGATAGTTGCGCGTCTCGATGACCTGGTCTTGGATCGCAAGCATAAATCCCTCCGTCTCGGGGAAAAGTTCTCCTCGCCGCAGCCAGGCGTTCGACGCATTTTTGTCGACATGAGATTGCTGCAGGTCGTGGAGGTGTCTTCCGTGGAGGGATTTACGCTGCCAAGCAGCGACTTTTTGCTTGTTGTCAACGATACGCTCGTTTCTTTGTGTGCCATCTTTACTGAGATTAAGAGGTGTCAGTCCTATGTCATTTTTAATTACAGTCTCGTGTAATATTGACTGCTGGGCTCGGCCGAAGAAGTATTTACGTAGGGTTGTGATTTGCCTGTTGTGTAGATTATTGACGTCAATCAAACCTCTGCCTCCCTCGTCTCTAGGCAGTATGAGCCGCTGTATGCACGATCTAGGGTGGTGTTTGCGGTGTGCAGTCAGAGATGTATTAATTGTGCGTTGCAGTTTTTCTAGTTCAGCTTGAGACCAAGAGATTACTCCAAAGGAATATGTAAGAATGGGTATTGCGTATGTGTTTATGGCTTTTATTGCGTTGCGAGAGTTCAATTGGGATCGGAGTATGCTATTTAATCTGTGTTTAAATTTCTTTTTCAGTTCTTCTTTTGTTTGTTTCTGATCTATTTGTCTTGCTTGTTGGAATCCTAGATATTTGTAAGTGCTGTGTTGTTCCAGGGACTCAATTACATCTCCAGAGGCTAGAGTGTAATCGTTGGTAACTATTTCACCTTTTACGACTGAGAAAGTTTTGCACTTTTCGATACCAAAATTCATTTGAATGTCCTGAGAGAATGATTGTGTGATGTCTGCAAGAACATGGAGAGAGTGAGTGTTATTGCTGTATAATTTTATATCATCCATGTAGAGAAGATGTGAGAGTGAAGTATGAGTGTGTCCTTTTGAGATAGTGAGTCCTTGTTCTGACGAGTTAAGCATGTTCGATAGGGGGTTTAGAGCTAAGCAGAACCATAGAGGGCTAAGAGCGTCCCCTTGGAAAATACCACGTTTTATTGGGATTTCTTCTGTTTCAATGTGACAGTTATTGTTTATGACTCTTAGTTTTGTTCTCCAGTGTTGCATGGTGTGTTCTAGGAAGCTAATCAAGGTAGGGTGGATTTTATAATGATGAAGTACATGGATAAGCCAGCTGTGGGGCACTGAGTCAAAGGCCTTCTGGTAGTCGACATACATCGTACTGACATCTTTTTTGTTTCTCCGTGCCTGTTTCATAGCCACCGAGTCTATTATAAGTTGTTCTTTACAACCTTGACTTCTTTTACGACAGCCTTTTTGTTCCTCAGCTAGCAAATTATTACGGGTTAAAAACTCATCCATCAGTTCGGCAATACATGATGTCAGTATTTTGTAAAAGGTTTGCAAACAGGTGATTGGGCGGTATTTTGCGGGATTTTCAGTATCACTGTCTTTCGGCAACAGAAATGTAACTCCTTGGGTAATGAAAGATGGCATAGTATCTGGGGCCTGTATAAATTCGTTAATGTGATTATGTATTATAGGATGTACTGTAGTAAATTTTTTATACCAAAAATTATGAATTCGGTCATTACCAGGGGCTTTCCAATTATGAGTTTTATGTAGTACGCGTTTGAATATTTCTACAGGGACGTGTTCAAAGACCATCTCAGCTACCTCTCTAGAGTTTTCCCTATCCTTCTCTATCCAATCCGCTGCTTCATTGTGCTGTACTGGTCTAGCCCAAATGTTGGACCAGAATTGGTGCAGATCTTCAGGTAAAGGGTTGGGTGTCGCGTTAGATGTGGTTTGAACATTTTGTGTGAGTGTCGTTATTGTTCTGTAAAACTGTTTCTCATTATTTTTGAAGAGGGAGTTCTGCTTTTTTCTAAGTGTGCAATGAATGTATCTATTAAGCCTGCCAGACGCAGCATTTAGTTTTTGTTTAAGTGTATCTAAAAATTGACTGTCTGTTAAATTAGGTTCTTCATGTTGCGAATGTACTCTATATGTGTTTTTTATGTGTTGAATATGTTCTATGAGTCTTGGGCTTCTACTTCCCTGAATATAGTGTGAGAGTCTTCCTATATCTTTTCTTAGATTAGCAATTTTCCTCTGTAGTCTCTTTTGCCAACTTGGTACTCTAGTTTCTGGCGTGTGTGGGGTTCTGGAGTCGTTAGATAAGTTTTCTTTAATCTTAGCTCCGTTACAGACGGCAGAAGTGAACGCCGCACAGTATACTAGAGCGTGTGTAGTTATAAAGTCGTTATCTTTGGAGACATACGTTGGGAGTATCTGCATATTAATGTAGTCGACTATTTCTGCAAATTTTCGAGAAGTTTTTTGCTTAGGTATGTGTGGGCGTAAAGCAGGATCAGTTTCAATAAATTTGTCCAGAGTTTCTTGAAACTTTTGTTTTATTTTTTCTTGGTCCACTGTATTAATATTGTTAGTCCTAGATGGTTCATTTTGTGTGTCTACTGTGTCCTCTTCGCGAGGGTTTCGCCCATGCTCCTGGGGAGTAACGCGGAAACTTATGTCATTTGTCAATGTGTCAGTGGTTAGGGTGTCATACTGAGTAGAATTGTTGTGATATATGTGCGTGGACGTAGTTAAGTCAGTGCTCATTTCGTTACTGTCAGTCGCAAAGTTATTTTCGTTTCTAACTTGTTCCTTTAAAGCCAGCAATCTTTCATCAGTTATATATTTGTTCATGATTATGACTCGTCTCTGATCAGCAACTCTTTGTTCAGATACGTGTGCATAGTGTGGAAATGTGTTAATAAATTCTTGATGTAAAGTTTGTCTATAAGCTGTTAAATTCGTTTCAAGTTTAGTTACTTTGTAGTATGCTTTCATGATACCTTCGTTAACCTCATTACTCCATGCCATCCTTTGTCTGTTTTGTGTGGGTGGTGTATGTAGGGTTTGGGTATTTGTGAGAGGAATATTAGTGTGCAAATTTTGGTTGTGTTATTATTATTGTAAGCCTTTAGTGTCCCACTGCAGGGCAAAGGCCTCCCTCCCCTTCTTCCATTGCTCCCTGTCTTGAGCTACCTCCATCCAGTTTTTCGCGTGGGCATCGAGCTCGTCTCTCCATCGCTTTCGCGGTCGTCCACGTGCCCGTTTCGCATTAGAAGGTGCCCAAGTACTTGTAATATTTGCCCATAGTATATTTGGCATTCTAGCGGTATGTCCTGCCCAGTCCCACTTCAGATATGCTGACTTTTGACCTACATCCACTATCTTCGTTTGAGCCCTCAGCGTTGCTTTTCTGACTCGGTCAATTAACTTGACTCCGAGTATGCTGCGCTCCATGTTGCGTTGGCAGACCTTGAGTTTAGACTTTTGGATGTCAGTCAAAGACCAAGTTTGAGCTCCGTAGGTAAGAATGGGGAGAATGCACATGTCCATGAGTTTTCGCTTCAGTGACAGTGGAAGGTTGCCCTTCATAAGCTCTTTTTATTACTATAACTAAATTTCAACCCGTCTTCTAAGAATGGTCGCCGAGCTGTAGTTATATTATGCAGAATTGAAATTGGTAATTTAGGTGGTTAGAATTAAAGTAGATTCATTCAATCTTACTATCTAGTTTAAAAAGTAATACAACTTTAATACATATAATAGTGCATATTTGTATAGATTGTGTATATTATACAAAAAAAATTAAATAGGAAAAAACTATTTTAATTACCTGCCAATTTCTGACTAACTTTATTTGTAAAAGTCCTTTTACGATAGGTGTAAAATAAGTTTCTGCCATTGTATTTAACAGTATGAACCAGGCAATAAAGTTGAACAACTTTCACCAAGGAACATAGTTCGAAATAAGAACAAGCAAAATGGCCTCTTTCCTATACAAATTGATTCGGCCGCCGGGCAAGACATTTTGTATCAGCGGTACAAAATATTTTTTCACATCCGACCCCGACCTATTTTCCTTGAGGAAAGTTGTTCAATTTCATCATCACTTCTCACCTTGAAATGATGCATTATTTTCTTTACATCTTGTAATGTTGACACAAATAAATACTTGACTTTACCATCGAGCTCTTCTGAGAAATAAAAAGGACTGTGGTATCAGATTGATCAGTCAGTAAACATGATAACAAGAATATTTTTTTTATGGTAATGTTAAGACAGACAGACGGTTTCCAGGAAAGCCAAACCCTCTCAGATCCATTCGCCCACATTTAATTCCGAGGGGATATTTCCATAGACTTAAAGAACCTTTGATTCTAACTAAAAAGCGGAGACTAGTGATGCTATTTTTACACGACTGCCCCCAAAAATGTTGTGGACAGATTTTGATTGTCTCTCAACAATAGCTAACTCGCGTTGACTTTTACAGGTATCCTCATCGGCTTCATTTTAACAGTTGAAGCCGATGGTGGGGGTGGCGTAAGCTACATGCTGTGAGATCAGCCTGGCCAGCCACAAGGCAGTGCCTTTATTTTTATTTTTTTATTCCATCTGTTACTAGGTTCATAAAATTGTTGTAGAAAGGAGAAAATTGTGTCTTAATATTTTCTCTTTTCTACAATGACTGTTTGTGAATTCATGATTATTTGTTAATTATTGACTATCAAATAGTAAAAGTAAATTTTCTAGTTTGAATAAATATTTTGAAGTGGAACTCGATAAGGGTCCGGCGTGGGGTCCGGGCGCCGCCATTTTAACACTTTTTGACAGTTGTTGCCTATCGAATCTATCATCAGCTTTGTCATCATCATCAACATAGGTACAGGAATGAGGCCGATATCGATGTCGATGAAAATTACACAAACAGCTCACAGGAGCTCGATCTCTGAAAAGTCTTAATTCGATTCCGTGCGAAAATCTGCTGTCAATTAATTATGCTTGTATCACACGTTCTACTAAACTTTTCGATGCACGCATACCTACCCTAATAAATTCATAAATTTAAAAAAGTGTGGTTAGGCTAGTCGTTGCGGACTTCTGTGTACAAATTTATATTACGAATTTTCAGAAATTGGGCTCTATTTCTGAAACGTACGCTTTTGTTTCATGCGAAAATCTGCTATTTTGAATGCTTGTATCACACGTTCTACTGTACTTATCGATTCCCACATACCCTCAAAAATTTACACATATTTTTGACTTTTTGTAGTCTTTTTGACGTCAAGTACTAGAAATAAAAACGTGTGGTTAAACCAGTCGTTTTGGGCTTTCGTGCATGGAACTGGAAATTAACAATAGAGAAATTGAGCTTCTGGCCTTTTGACGATAGAAAGCTGAATTCTATGACCGCCTTTAACGACCATGGTTGATAAAAGTTATACTGGATTGTAAAGGGTATTTTAAAGAGAACCACTATAGGCTGATCCTTTAAATGGAAAGCTCGAGGTGAATAATAGCTTTTATGTAAGAAAGGTAACTCACCTCTATTACTCAGCATTAATAGACTTTCATTCGCTAAAGTGTGGAAGGCTCTAAATTAATGAATCTGCCACCACCACCATTACAGAGAGCTTATACGTACAACGACACTTGGAATATTGGAGTACAAACAAATCACGTTCTTATTCCTTACAGGACAGGCAGAGTGTCAACGGTCGTTTAGACACGCTTGATATCGCCACGTCTGGCAAATATTCGAACGCCATTTTAGTAAAATCGTGAATAACTATCACTGCGAACACTTAGTGACAGATTGTCAGCATTTCGTCTGTAACTCTTGGATCTCTTGAAAATATCAAAATACGTACGTACGTACGTTTTTAGTTACAATAGTTTTTATTTCATCAAAACCGGTTTAGAGATATGGTGTTTTGTAAAAATCAACTAAGTATTCTTTTTATTTCGCCGTAGTGACAATATTATGATCATTTTGGGATCTTGAAGGAAAAATACATGGCAAATAGATGATACACTATGGTAATAGTAGTGGATTGTAGTATCCGGCCCATTGTGTAACTTATAAGGACCGTGTACGCTTTGTATTCTCAAGGCTCTTCAGAATACAGTTGTCATGTAAACGAATATGTATTTAAATGAATTCAATTCATGGAATTGTAGCTGTCAGCCGTTTAGTTACACAAACCCTATTCACGTTGGTTAATTAGTGAGGCCGTGGAGAATATCAATACAGATGAAAGGGACGTTTCGCTATGGTGGGCAAAAGTTTTATGCGACAATTTTATTCGGGCAGGTGGATTTGTACGCTACAAGTCATCGTCTGCCTGTCCTTATCCCAATTCATTTGGGGTCGGCGCAACATGTTTTCTTCTTCAATTCATCTCTATCAGCAGTCAAATCCTTAGTTATGCCCTGTTTGTTCATGTATTGTACGCTACAAATGACCGTACCTAAATAAAAATTATTGCATAGTTAATACTTTTTACCCGACAATCTCTATGTCAGTAAGTATGGATGTACGCGGACAAGTACCTTATTTTTTTTATGGGCTACAGCCCTAACGGCTAGATGGATTTAGACATATGAGGTGTCGTTTTTTTTGTCTCAACAGCGCGATTGATACTGGCTTTATCAAAGTTTCATAAATACAAAATAGCGGTTTTTAACTTAAATAGAACTTTGAAATTACTTTAGTCGGGATTTGTTTTTCGATAACTTGATATATGCTTGTTAAAGAGATGGATGTTTCAGATATTTTTTTACAACAAAAATTTACTTATCATCCTATATATCTTAAAACAAGGTCGCCAAAGATAGGTACATAATAAGTTAGAGTAGAACCCTCAGAAATTCAATTGTCTTGTTTGGACAAGGTCCTTTATTTTCTAAATATAGTGTCTGGAGAGGAGCTGGTGAGTGATTTAATTTATCCTGCGTCTAACACTAACTCCTATAAAATACTATTACTTTTCGCTATACAAGATGTAAAAATATTAGCTGCAAATATTTTAAGGGGTGAATCAGTTCACGAAACTGAACAACTTTCCCCAAGAAACATAGGTCGAAATATGAAAAAAAGATTTGGACCTCCCACACAAAATTACCAACCGACCAAGTCAATTTCAATAGGAAGTCCAAAATTTTTTTCATATTTCGACCTGGTTCACCCCTTAAAATATTTGCAGCAATTTTTTTACACCCTGTATACTTACACCACTACCTACACACTACTAATAATGAATGGTGTATCCATTCCTATTCTCAAAAATTAGGCGGTTGAAAAATTCTAACACTAGGGTTCATCGGGTCGTTGGACGACTCGGTGTCCCATACGGAAAGAGAGAGAGATCCTAGCTTCTTAAACTGAAAGTAGTGGTGTGATACGCGACCCCGTATCACACCACACGGGTACGCGACCCCGGCTCCCCGAGCTACTACTGTCTTTGCCTTTCATCCTATATAGTTGTATTCCAGTTCCGTTATATCCTCTCTCACTTTCATTATATTCCTTTCAATTCCCATCTCTATTTCCTGTAGGATATCGAAACGTTTGAAAAACTGCGCCAAGATGAACTCAATGCTAAAAGAGAAGAGTTAAAAGCCAGGCCACCAACGGCTGTAACATATACCACTATAGTGGCGGCGTGCTCGTTTGTCCAAAGTGCTCAAGGAATTTTAAGTCCAAAATTGGCTACTGCAGCCACATGCGAGCACACGATCGCGCGGACCAACGAGACGCCAGCTGCTGAGCCTGTCCAGCAGTCGCTGAAGCCAAAATCGGCTCGGACAGATTGTGATTATTATGAATTAGAAGCCACGTAAAGTTCAAATATGTAACGTTTATAGCTACTATTGAAATTGCACTTACATTGTGTCCGACATCAAGGGGTGCCAAGGTGGGGACCTCCCGCTTCCTGGGCCGTTTCCATAGCAGCAACAGAGCAGCAATGATCAGCACAGTGCCAGCGCCAAACACGGCACCCATGGCTGCACTCCAAGCGTTGCCGTGGTCTTCCCACGCTGGGGCTGAGCTGAGGCGAGCTTCTGGGTTCACCATGGGTTTTTCTGAAGTAAAAAAATACTGATGATGATAATCTCTCCGAACGATTTCGGCCATGGCGACCACTTTGACTCCTAATCAGATCAGCGCTGATGCCCCCAGAGATGGCTATTCTAGCCAATTTTGGCAGTAAACTCCCGTGCATAGTGTGGACACGTGAGTTTAAAAAATACTATTATAAGTGAAAGGGGTAACACTCTAAAATTGGTAATAATACGTAACGTTACTATTCAAATTGATTGGCAAAGGTAAATTAATTATGTTACTTAGGCAAAAACGGAAATAAGTAGGTACATTAGTACCTACAATTTTGATGAATAGTCCGATATTTTAAACTAGTTACATAGGCCTTGATAACGGAAAATCTGATGTCTGATGTTATTGTGAGTCAGTATGTGTGACCTCGAAAGTTGAAACAGTATCACAAACACTCTATTTTACCGCTATTCTAAGTATCCTGCTCAATGTACAATAGATTTAAAATATCGCTGTAAATGGCAACCTTGTTGTTCAAGGCAGATGATTGGAATTTAAATATTCAATTTACGAGCGGCTGTGGTGGGCGTTCGAAGATTATTAATGTTCCCAAATATTTTTATTTTATTTCTTATTTTATTATCGTGGCCTGCCATAGACAAAATGTCTTTTATTATGAGTCATATTTTATATTTGGTTGACTAACCAAAAATTATCTTTTAGGAAGCAGTCATTATTTTCTTTTGTATAAGCAATTCAATCATTTGGAGAGTTTAGCGCGAACGTGAGATATATATGAACAACTTTCCCTAAGAAACACACGACTTCGAAATATAGTTTTTGCAAACCTTCACGTTATTGCAAAAAGTCATCAGATTGCGAATTTGTGTTTACATTGCTAGAGAAATTTTACGGTTTATCAGCTGTTAAAGCCAATTTTAACGTTTCCAACAACTTGTAGATTTTGCATTATACTTCAGGATGTTATTTATATTCGTTTGATGCCGGCTTAGAATAGCATCACCCATTTCTTTCCCGTGGGTGGCGTAGAAGCCGACTAAGGGACTCGAGGGTTTCATGTTGCGATTTTAGGCAACAGGCTCACAACCTGTCACTGTAGTGATACTGTATCTGAAACGATCCTCAAATATTGTCAGACGTAGCGGTAAAGACCGTATTTTACGGTCGTTAACGCTCTGCCTACCCCGCCAGGGATACGTGTGTGTGTGTGTATGTTATACTCAGGCGTTAGTATATTATAAGTCTATTCTTAGTTAGTTAGTATATTATAAGTTCTAGTACTCACCTCAACTTTGACATTTCCACAAGTAATGTACCAATTCCAAGTTCTTGTCGAAGCTTACGTTCCTGAGATCGACAAATTTCTTGAGAAAGGTACTACGAAGTGACAGGGCATTCAGATAACTTTCGATGGGTCTGAGCGCTCTGCTGATTACATGTCCATCACGAGGTCAAAGTTTGATACATTTTCGATGGTAATTTCGGAACTGATTGAGTAAAGTAGCTGAGTTGGCAGTTAGAAGAGCAAAGTTTTGGAGTTCTTTAATTACATACATACGTACATATATCACGCCTTTCTTCCTTGCGGGGTAGGCAGAGCGTTAACAGCCGTAAAAATACGGTCGCTATCGCCACGTCTGACAAATATTGAGGTCCCTTTCAAATGTTTAGTGTATCACTGTAGTGACAGGTTGGCAGCCTGTCGCCTAAAGTTGTAATACACATGATACCCTCAAGTCCCTTAGTCGCCTCTTACGACACCCGCGGGAAAGTAATGAAATTCTTTAACTACCAGGTCCAAAATTTTTGAAGAGGTCGAATTTTAATTTAGACTCTCTCACAACACATGGGTTGGCTGGAAGAGATCTCTCCTTAAGCGATAAGCTCGCCTTTGCGACAAATTTTATATAATAATAAATGTTTTTATGTACTATGTATGCAATAAAGAATACTTGCCTTTTTACTTCCCTATCAGAAATACCATAATAATAAGTTACTAGTATTATTTATTCTGTGGTAGCTAATAACCTAATGTGGCCAACAAAAACAATATAAACAGAGAAGGCACAGATATTTTACCTGGAAGAAAAAAGAATCTGAATACCGCAAAGTTTTTTTTTCATAGAAATAAAAATACCTAGCTATTGGGCACTATTTTGAAAAAATCATTATTTGGACAGTCAAGTACGCGAGTAAAGTGATGATGATCTCTCCGACCGATTTCGGCCATGGCGACCACTTCGACTACTAATCAGATCGGCGCTGATGCGCCCGGAGATGGATATTGTAGCTAATTTTGGCAGTAAACTCCCGTGCACAGTTTGGACACGCGAGTATGCCATTTACATAATTATAGTTAATGGCGACGGGTGGAGGGGGGCGCTGTATCTAAAATATCTACTAGTTGATAATAGAGATGAAGATAATTATCGATCGGTGTGTATGTAAAATGTGTTCGTGTGTGTGTCTGTGTGTGTGTGGTAATCATTAAAGGGAAAGAAACCTTTCAATCGAGATCACAAGCTATGATACAATTACCATCTGATTGTAGCGTCATTATGTCGATGTAAACTAATCAATAATTAATTTAATATACTTAATGAAATGTGCAACGAGCAAAATGGTTAATGGAAATGTATGGATTTTCAAGCATTTGTATGGCAATTTTTTTTGCACTCACAGTGCTATTTTATTCTTACAGATGGAAATAAGAAATCGAAAAAACATTACCGGCGGCCGGGAGTTGAACCCAGAACCGTTGGGTACTGGCCCACTGCTCTGCCACTGAGCTACCGGCGCCTCAACTGACAATTCCAAATTTTCAATCGCTTGATGCTCGTTTTCGTGTTTTAACGGAACCGACTTCAACGAACGTAAAAAGTGCGAATCTCCATTTTTTGTCGGTTATTATGCCTCAAACCTTCCTGGATACCCCATCAAAATCGGTTTATCCAAACGCGAGATAATCGCGGACGAACATACATACATACATAATATACAGGTCAAACTGAGAACCTCCTTTTTTTATTTGAGTTCGGTTAAAAACAGATATTATCCACGTGTTAGATATTATGCCGTGTGATGCCGGCTTAGAATAGCATCACCCCACATCCTTCCCGCGGGTGTCGTAAGAGGCGACTAAGGGCCTCGAGAGTATTGGTGTATTACAATTTTTAGGCGACAGGCTGACAACCTGTCACTGTAGTGATACACATGTTTTCTGAAACAACCTTAGAAAACAATTCTCAAAAATGTCAGACGTGGCGATAGCAACCGTATTCTTACGGTCGTTAACGCTCTGCCTACCCCCCAAGGGATAAAGGCGTGATATATGTATGTATGTATGTATCCACGTGTTTCGACAATCTGTCAAATTCTTATTAGATAGCACAAGGGTGCCATGCCAATCCCACACCACTAACTTACTTAGCCTACTTGTAACACGTAACGACCGATGTGGCGCAATGGTAGTGCGACTGCCTTTGGTGCAGAAGGTTCCGGGTTCTATGTTTAGGTGGCTCACTCACAAAGTTGATATTTATCACTTTGTGAATTTGTTCCCAGTCTGGCTAGGACATTGCAGGCTGATTGTCTGTAAGAAAAATGGTTCCGTGTTTCGGATGGCGCGTTTAGTCGTAGGTCCCGGTTGCTGTTTACAACTTAGACGGAGGTTGTTACTCAACCATGTCAGAGGCCTGCTACTAGTAGTAGGCGGTTAAAAACTCTGACACCAGGGCACATCGGGTCGTTGGACGACTCTGTGTCCCACGCGAAAAGAGAAACCACTACCTTACTTAGCCAATTGTAACACGTAACAGCACTACTGTGGTTCAACCAATCTCCTGGTCGGCAATGATGCCAACTGATTAAGATCTTGTCATCTGCAAACTGTAGTAAAACAGACGACCTCGTGACTCAATTAATACTATAGAATCTATTATACAGGTGTAAGGGAAAACTTAGCAGGCGTGCTTAGACCATGAAACTGAACAATTTTTTTTATGTTGGGAATCGTAAAATTTTTTTCCACATTTCATACAAAATTCCCGATCAGCAGAGTGACTTTTGTATGGGAACTCGAAAAAATTTTTCTTTTTACAACATAGCCCCCATAGAAAAAGTTGTTCAGTTTCATGGTCTGAGCACGCCTGCAAAGTTTTCGTTACACCGTTCCTTACACCCTGTATAGATAGTTATAACAGAACTTGACTTGTTACTGAATAGTTATGTCTGACTGAGGTACGTGATTCGAACTTAGTTGCAAATGTTTGAGATGAGACCGTACATAAAACACTATCATGAGCTCAATGCCGTGTGATACCGGCTTAGAAAAGCATCACCCCTTCCAGAATAGCATTCCCAGCATCCTTCCCGCGGGTGTAGTAAGAGGCGACTAAGGGACTCGAGAGTATTGGTGTATTACAATTTTTAGGCGACAGGCTGACAACCTGTCACTATAATGATACACAAATTATCTCAAACGGCCCTCTTTATTTGTTAGACGTGGTAATTGCGAACGTATTTTTACGGCCGTTAACGCTCTGCCTACCCCGGAAGGGATAAAGGCGTGAATTGTGTATGTATGTATGTATTTATGTTTCATCTTCTGTGATTCAATTGAATTTGCCCTCCGAGGTTTCTATTCCCCGAGGTTATTCCTGTTTGTTAGAGAAACACTACACAAGGCTTACTCAATTGTACGACGACGTTTGAATACGACATATTCGTAGCTACTGTGTCCGTATTCCGTGCTCGTACCTACGCTAATAACGTCAGGAATAGTATCACAAAGGTAACGTGAGCTCTACAGTACAGTACGGTTTTTGAAAGTCAAGATTCTTTATTTGCTTAGAATAGATATACAAAGTGTTAAGTCCATTAGAATATCTGTCAAACCTACGGGTACCAATGCTATGGCATAAGGTCCGTTTTCCTTTGTGATCAGATTTTTCAGGGTTCATCGGATTGTCTCCCTCTTCGTGTGGAACACCGAGTCGTACAACGACCTAAAGTACCCTAGCATCTGAATTTTCAACCGCCTTCTACAAGTAACAGGCTTTTGACATGGTTGTGTAACGACCGCCGTCTAAGTAATCATAGACAGCAACCGGGACCTACGGCTTAACGTGCCATCCGAAACGCGGGACCAACTTTCTATAAGTTTCTTTTCAAGTTGATATTTATCACTTTGTGAATTTGTCCCAGTTTGGTTAGGACATTGCGGGCTGAACCGCTCGATTATCCGTAAGGAAGATGGTTACACCTTTCCCGTGGGTGTCGTAAGAGGCGACTAAGGGACCCGAGAGTATTGGTGTATTACAATTTTTAGGCGACAGGCTGACAACCTGTCACTATAGTAATACACATGTTTTCTGAAACAACCTTGGAAAACAATCCTCAAAAATGTCAGACGTGGCGATAGTGGCTGTATTCCTACGGCCACTATCGCTCTGCCTACCCCGCAAGGGATGGGGGCGTGATATATGTATGTATGTATGTATGTATGTAAGATGGTTATGTTTTTCGAATCGGATCGTTGGACGACTCGTTGTCCCACAGGAGAAGAAGGAGAAGCTCTTTTAGTATACGTACGTAGATTTGACAGATATCAAAGTTACCCAGAATGTACGTACGCGGCAATTATACAATAAGGTGTAAAAATATTAGCTGCAAATATTTTAAGAATTGAATTAGCCCATGAAACTGAACAACTTTCCCAAGGAAACATAGGTCAAAATATGAGAAAATTTTTTGGACCTCCTATACAAATTGGCTTGGTCGGTTATTTTGTATGGGAGGTCCAAATTTTTATCATATTTCGACCTATGTTGCTTAGGGAAAGTTGACCAGTTTCATGGGCTGATTCACCCCTTAAAATATTTGCAGCTAATACTTGTACACCTTATCGTGCAAGACCAGAGTCTTGCACCGGAATTTACTGGATCGAACATACGCCGAAGCTTTTAATGTCAATAAGTAATTTTATTTTTGTTGATAAAGTTAATTTTCTGAGTGCTGTGTACAATCTACCTTTACAAGCATACTCGTACGTAGGTGGGTGGAACTGGGATATTTCTACTTTCATTGGAGTCTCCATTTGCTAAAAATAGACAAAGTTACATACACATACACATATCACGCCTTTATCCCTTTTTAAGAGCAATAACGGCCATAAAAAAGGTTGCTATCGCCACGTCTGACAAGTATTGAGGGCCGTTTGAGATAATTCGTGTTTCACTATAGTTACAGCGGTTGTCTCCCTGTCGCCTAAAAGTTGTAATACACCTGAAACCCTCAAGTCCCTCAGCCGCCTCTTACGACACCCACGGTTAAGAAATGGGGTGATCCTATTATAAGCCGGCATCACACGGCATTAACAAAATTAACGTGCAAGATCGTTTAACGTAGGTACTTCTGCTTTGCATATAGAGGCGAAAATTATTTTTAGACCAATACGATGCCACGTATCGTAGGTACTTGATCTTCTGTCATACCACTAAGAGGTTAGGTACCTACATTTTGCATGGGAGAGCCAACAATGTTTTCATATTACGGCGTATGTTCCTTCGGAAAAGTTGTTCATGTTATCATGGACTGGTTCGTCCCTTAAAATATTTGTAGTTGATTTTTTTACACACTGTATAAAACTTACAGGGGAAACAACTTATTCCCACGGGAAAATAAATTACAGCGTGGGCAGGCGCTGGGTGGACCGCTACTGTGTAATAGAAGTATTTTTTAGACTTTGTAGAATAGCATAGCGTTGGTGGTTAGGACACGGGTCTTACAATCGTGAGACCCGAGTTCAATCCACGCCATTTAGCAATGTATGTATGTATGTAATAACTTTATTGTACAAAACAATACTGAAATAGTTACAAAAAACACTTAAATAAACTAATAGAATGTGTAGGCACAAAGGCGGACTATCCCATTAAGGGATCTCTACCAGTCAACCTTTGAGAAATACAGTGGAAATGGTGTGCGCAATGTGTTTTACTCACGTACAATTACTGACTGCTCTTACGGTGAAGGAAAAGCATCGTGATGAAACCCACGTTCAAATAAAATTTTAATTCAGATGATATTTCAATGTGACTTAACCTAGGATTCGGGCCAGGTTAGCCTTCGGGTTGCAGATGACAGTTGTTCTGTGTAAAAACTTGGCTCTACGTCAAATTCCCTGAGTTAGGTAGCCGACCCCGACAGAGAACGGGATAAGGCAAGGAGAATACATACATACATACATATATCACGTTTTTATCCCTTGCAGGGTAGGGAGAGCGATAGTGGCCGTAAGAATACAGCCACGTCTGACATTTTTGAGGATTATTCCAAAGTTGTTTAAAAAAACATGTGTATTACTATAGTGACAGGTTTTCAGCCTGTCGCCTAAAATTGTAATACACCAATACTCTCGAGTCCCTTAGTCGCCTCTTACGATTTTTTATTTTTATCCCACTCGTCCGCGATTCTATTAGGAACTGAAAATTGTTATTGTTTACAATGACTCATTCATTTATTCAGTGACATTATTGTATTGTAACTCTCTGACATTCTAAAAGTATTCATTGTGAATCTACTTGGAAATAAACGATTGAATCTTGAATCTTGACGACACCCGCGGGAAGGATGTGGGGTGATGCTATTCTAAGCCGGCATCACACGGCACATACATACATACATAAATCACGCCTTTATGCCAGGCAAGGAGAATGATGTAGAATATCATACTAACCATATTCGAACCGGGTTCGATTCTCGGTGGATCACTCACAAAGTTGATATTTATCACTTTGCGAATTCTGGTTAGGACATTGCGGGCTGAACCACCCCATTTGTCCGTAAGTAAGATGGTTCCGTGTTTCGGATGGCACGTTAAGTCTTAGGTCCCGGCTGCTGTCTATGAGCACTTAGACAGCGGTCGTTACACAACCATGTCAGAAGCCTGCTACATGTAGAAGGCGGTTGAAAAATTCTGACACTAAGGTTCATCGGGTCGTTGGAGAAATCGGTGTCCCACACGAAAAGAGAGAGATACTAACCATAGTCCACGGTAGTGGCGTGTATCACTTCCCAGTCGCGATATTCATCGTTGTATACAAGCTCATCGTTCGGCGCGCCGAGCCTCCCTGCCCACGGGTTATCTGGGAGATAAAAACATCAGATATAGATAAGTCGATAGGGTGAGAGATGGATTGACAAAGTAAAGGGTTCTGCAGCTTACATATATTCTACATCATTCTCCTTGCCTGGGATAAAGGCGTGATTTATGTATGTATGTGTGAGCCGTGTGAGGCCGGGTTAGAATAGCATTACCCCATTTCTTTCCCATGGGTGTCGTAGAAGGCGACTATGAGACACGAAGGTTTCATGTGTATGACAACTTTAGGCAACAGGCTGACAACCTGTCACACAGGAATCATCTGAAAGGGCCCTCAGTACTTGTCAGACGTGGCGATAAAGACCGTAATGGATCATGACAACTTTTGTCTGGATGCTCGTCTTGTCTTTTATCAGTCGCATCAAAGTAGTAATAGAGATTAAATATTGCTTATCATTTTAGCATAGGGAATTTTTATGCAACATACTAGTTCTGGAGTTATTGAGTGTCAAAGTTGGGCATCGAAAGAGACAAAAGTGCTGATGTTTGGCACTGTTTAGTGTATTTAGTTCTAAATACGTTATTTTCGGTAAGCAGTGTAGAAAAGGTTTACGCCTCAGTTTTTTTTTGTTAAAATAGGTAAAGTTAGATTTTCAATTTTACTTTTATTAATTTCCCGGTTTTGTGCAACAACTAACGTTGCTATTTTTCATTGAAATTGGCGATATTATATACTGCATTCATTTGTTTTGTAACGCAAGACACATGGTTAGCCCATGTATGGGCATTCTCCTTTACGATCGTTAACGCTCTCCCTATCCCGCAAGGGACAAAGGTGTGATTTAGGTATGTATGTATATTTTAAGGGGTGAATCAGCCCATGAAAGTGAACAACTTTCCCCAAGAAGCATAGGTCGAATTATGAGAAAATGTTTTGGACCTCCTATAAAAATTTACTTGGTCAGTCGGTAATTTTGATTTCGCAGATGGCCCCATAGTAAAAGTTGTTCAGAATCATGAGTACAGACACCCTACAAAGTTTGTGTACCGACAAAAAAATAATCCTGTATCTAAGAGACTCTAGGAGGTAGCCAATGTGACTTCATCAATCTCTCTACGTCTCACGGCAATCACGGCTCAGGTGATAATTTTCGAGGGAATGAAGAGCAGAGTTCCATGTGAGTTTAACATCTTGCACTGAGCTCTCCAATCCACCTGCCAAGCGTGGTCAGTATATCTATATATATATTTATTGGGCCATCTGCGAAATCGTGAAAAAAAAAAGGGAGTTCCATACATTTTGGCCGAGTAGGTATTAATTTTCTATGGCAGAACCAATTTTTTTCGCGATTTCGAAGGTGGCCCCATAGTAAAAGTTGTTCAGAATCATGAGTAGAAACACCCTACAAAGTTTGTGTAATGAGTAAAAAATAACCCTGTAACGTGGAACCCTAAAGGTATCACGCATAGTACACGCACATCGATCGCCCGATACAGTATCAAAAAGTATTGTTTGTACAAAAGCGATCATTTTCCCTACTCGATCTCTCGGGACAATGGAACGTAATTTGACGACAGAAATTCGATGTACGCCTTCTAAAAACGTGTTTACATTGATATTTTCCGATAAATAAATACCGGAAAGGATATCCTTGACAGATATTTCTTAAACGGCCCTTAAATGTAAGGTGAAAGAAACATAGGTCGAAATATGAAAAAAAATTGGATCTCCCATACAAATTGACCTCCCATTGAACTGGTTAGTTGGAAATTTTGTATGGGAGGTCTAATTTGTTTTCGTATTTTGACCTGTGTTTCTTGAGGAAAGTTGTTCAGTTTCGTGGGCTGGTTCACCCCTTAAAGTAATTGCAGCAATTTTTTTTACACCCCGTATTTGTCAAACGTGGCGACAGCGACCGTAGCTTTACGGCCGTTGACGCTCTGACTACGCTGAAGTGATAAAGGCGTGATTTATACATGTACATACATATGTACATTCGTACATGGCTCAATCTTGTAAGAATCAAAAAATTCCGTATTGAACTGGTACTTGTAGCACATTGTTAGCACATGCTACGGGGCGTAGCAAGCCGTAGAGATTATGTAGTAAGTACTACGTGGTACTTACTTACTACTAAATATTTGTGACATAAAAAATACAGAGTCTTACATTTTTTTAATTTCTTTTTTTTGTCAAAAGCGAATGCGACCTGTATTTAACAACCTTTACATGCATACAGGGTTATTTTTTTGTCAGTACACAAATTTTGTAGGGTGTTTTTCAACTCATGATTCTGAACAGCTTTTACTTATGGGTACACCTGCAAAATATAAAAATTTTTTTTGGGTATTTCGTACATTCTTGCCGAGTACTTAAATATAAATTTTACTGACAGAAAAATAACTCTTTATACAGGATGTAAAAGACAATGTAACGAAAACTTTGCAGGCGTGACCAGGCCAGGAAACTGAACAACTTTTTCTATGGGACCTATGTTGGTAAACATAAAAAAAATTCCCGATCACCTGACTAACTTTGTATGGAAACTCGGAAAAGTTTTATCGTTTCCCAACATAGCCCCAATAGAAAAAGTTGTTCAGTTTCATGGTCTGATCACGCCTGCAAAGTTTTCGTTACACCGTCTCTTAAACCCTGTATGTAATTAAAAACAGGTATCCTACTCTCACACCTACCACGTTTGCGTTTCTCTCGAATAAACACAGTCGTTGGAATTCGCAGTAGATTGCTTGAAAATGGCTGCTATTAGCATTGCTTACATATTTGCATGTAAATGCCGAGAGGAAATGGACACGCAATTGCATTGTTCCATTTGAGATGCTTAGGCCCGTATTTATAAACCGCACTCAACTCTGAAATCAACTTGAGCGCGACTTTGAGATGCTGCTAACAGGATCAAGATCGATCTCAGAGTTGAGTGCGATTTATATATACGGACCTTAGAGGTGATGTAAAAATAAAATATACAAGGTATTAGGAAAACTGCTAACTTTCTTTGAAAGGATAAACTAGCCCATGAAACTGAACAACTTTCCCCAAGGAACATAGGTCGAAATAAGAAAAAAGGTTTTGGATCTCCTATACAAAATGTACCAGACAACCGATTCAGGTTGCTTGCTAGGTTTTTTTAAAATCTTGGACTAGCAGGTCAAATGAGCTACTTTTTAAAACGATATTTTGACACGAAATTTTAAACTATCCCGGTTGTTTACACTATTCACAGATGATTAACAACGTCGAAATATCTGGAACTGAAAACAAAATAAATTCGTCGATATGAACCCGTTAACATCATAACTATGAATACGAAAAGGTGACGTAATTTCTCTCTCGTTCGGATGGCGTCAAAACAATTACTTTTAAATATTATTTTTCTGTTTATTAATTCAAACTTTGAATATTTCGAAAAACTATCAATGGAGTATTTAGTATTTTTGAACAATAGTTTTAAGCGTAGGTACTTATTTGTATTCTATTAATGTCATCTGTCAAATATAGTCACTTAAGAACAGAAGGGGAAAGATGAAAGGCCCCTTGATACGACACGACAGTTTTCTGAAGACGATCATAGGAGGTAAAGTATAAGGAAAAAAATGAATGAGGACGACCTAGGAGAAACTATTTTCAACAGCTGAAAGAGAAAGTGAATGTTGTGTCGTATCAAGAGGTGAAGTCACTAGTGGAAAAAAGAAGCGAAAGGCGGTTGCTCCACCGACAAGAGCATGGCTCTTAAATAAAGAAGAAAAAGATAAAAGAAGATAAGTACGAATACCTATGCCTATTACGTGAGAGCGTATCGTACTCTTTTGTTGTTACTATATCCTTATGAAAGGCATCCCTTACGAAACGAAGGGCGGTCAAATTAAATTACGTACCTTTCAAAAACTGACTTGTTATGCAAACGGAGTCCGTCACATAAATCACCTGTCTCTTCATTTATAAAAAATGATATAATAGAATTATATTTTTTAAGCCTATAAGCCCCTCCAACATAAAAATAGGTAAAGTAGGATGTTATATAAGGTGTAAAAATATTAGCTGCAAAGATTTTAAGAGGTGAATCAGCCCATGAAACTGTACAACTTTCCCTTAGCAATAGGTCGAATTATGAGAAAATTTTACAACTCTGTCATACCCTCTACACTTTGTGTTTGTTGTTGTTCCCCAAATCATAGTATGACTCGTAGTTGGTGGTCTTTCATTACCTACGCATTGGGTTGTAGACCTACTCGTACAAAGCTAGTTTGAGAAATATAACATTATTTTCATCTTTTGTAGTTAAAATGTTATTTTAAAGTTATTGTAATTTTAATTTTATGTTGTTGTAATTTTATTTACTATAAATGGGTATTTTTAGTTTTTTAACAAATGGTCATAAGCGTACAACTTTTATATTTTATTGATGAGCCAATCATCTAGCGAATAGGGCAGAGTAGTAAAACAGCGACTCGATACTTCCGGACCGGAAGGCAGGCTACTAAATTTTTGACGTCTTATAACAGCGTGACACCTACCCCCTACCGTGGCAAAGGTCACACTGGGTCACATCACACGGCATGAAGTCGCACTCATTTCAGATACAACCTCCCTTCGGGCGCAGTCGGGAAAATAAGCAGGGTGTAACGAACAGTGAAATATTTTTGAGATAAATAAGTTTGCCGCGTGATGCTGGCTTAGAATAGCACCTCCCCATTTCTTTTCCGTGGGTGTCGTAGAAGCCGACTGAGGGACTCGAGGGTTTCATGTGTATTGCAATTGTAGGCGGCATGCTGACAACCTGTCACTATAGTGATACACGATCTATCTGAAACGACCCTCAGCATTTGTCAGACGTGGCGATAATGTAAACTTACGGTCGCTAAGGCTCTGCCTACCCTGTCAGGGATATAGGCATGATTTGTGTGTGTGTGCGTGTGTAAATAAGTAGGTATACTCTTCTCATCATAGAAATCGAGACACTTTCGTTTTTCACATTTGATAAAACACGAAACTTATAAAAAACGATTCCGCATTTGGGACATTTTCTTTAAGTTTCATTTCATTCAAAGTAAACACACTTTTTAAATACCTAATCTGGTTTGTTGTAATAACCTAGTTAGCTTAAAAATGTAAATCGATGGATGTGTTCAACATACATTTTGCTGGATGTTATGTGTTTCAAAGAAGCATGGGATAAAGGCGTGATTTGTGTATGTATATTACTATTTTTTGCTGGTATTGTATCAACGGCAGCTCAACTAGTTATAAAATCAGAATTCTGCTGATTACTTTGACTAACATTTCTTGTTTTTAATTTTTTTACTTCTAGCTGTTTATTCTGGAAGTTATAAACACTTTCCAAAGTAAAAATCTCGTGACAGTAACATTTAAATGATAAGCAAGACACTTGTGAGACCGATGCCTCGCAGATTTGCAATCTTAGGCCCGTATTTAGAAATCGCACTCAACTCTGAGATCAATCTCAAGAGCGATTTTGACAAATGTCAGTCCATACTAACAGCATCTCAAAGTCGCACTCAAGATTAATCTCAAAATTGAGTACGGTTTATAAATATGGGCCTTAGTTGATTTGGACTATATCTGTCAACCTAGGATAGGTTGTTCTATGTTCTCTTCTATACCTGATGATCAGAATTCAGAATTGAAAGTGAAAAATTTTTCGTGTGGGATGCTACGGAATTAAAACCCACTTCCACGCGAGCGTTTGTAGTAGACTACGAAACCTTAAAAATTGGTAGGCTTTCTGCAATCAACTTTTGAACTGGTCAGCAATTCATTACCAACTTTACCCACGAAAGAAGCCTAAGCAATCAAATTATAATCATACAAGAAAGTGAGAGATAAATTGGACTTTTCCGCTTTCAAGTGTCACCGTCCACACCGTCTAACACGTCGCACAATTTATACCTACCAACTTTGTAACTTTATCTGCCAACGCAGCATCAACTCTTACTGACTTTCAAACTAAAAAACTGGTTGGAGACAATAAAACAAAAGAAAGACACTCACCCATGATCGTCTCTGAAAGAACTTGAGTAGTTTCACTTTTATCTCTTTTTTTTTTCTCGAGCAGCAAAGACACGTGGCTAGGGCGGGCGGGCGCTCGCGA
Organism: Keiferia lycopersicella; assembly: GCA_029255805.1. Classification (NCBI taxonomy): domain Eukaryota; kingdom Metazoa; phylum Arthropoda; class Insecta; order Lepidoptera; family Gelechiidae; genus Keiferia; species Keiferia lycopersicella. Next base: position 4,410,552 of record JARACZ010000018.1, read on the forward strand.
CTGACTGGCGGCACGGCGGGCGGGCTGTACCCTTATCATTAGACTTGTTTACCCCAGTTGATCTGGTGCTATGTTGACATTATTGCGTCGACGTGAACAACCGTAATCAAGTTGTGAGCTTTTTTATATGTAGAAGGGTTTGTTAGAGGTTCTTATTAGTAGTTGGAGCTACTTATTTAGGAATCTCATGTCTGCGAAAGGTAAAGAAATACAGTTACGTTAAAAGGTGCACATAGATGGCCACGTCGAATGGCCACCCTAAAATATCACTTTTTAACGTTACTATATGTAGGTTAACGTTACTATACACACACATTATATCACGGCATTAACTTAGCGGGTTAAGAAAGCATAAAACGGTCGTTATAGGCGCGTTTGACAAAATATTTGAAAAACTGCCTGTGACTATAGAGACAAGTTGTCGGCTCATCGCCCAAAGACATACATACATACATATATCACGCCCTTATCCCTTGCGGGGTAGGCAGAGCGTTAACAGTCGTAAGTATACGGCCGCTATCGCCACGTCTGACATTTTTGAGAATTGTTTTCCAAGGATGTTTGAGAAAACATGTGTATCACTATAGTGACAGGTTGTCAACCTGTCGCCTAAAAATTGTAATACACCAATACTCTCGAGTCCCTTAGTCGCCTTTTACGACACCCGCGGGAAGGATGTGGGGTGATGCTATTCTAAGCCGGCATCACACGGCAAAGCCGGCATCACACGGCAAAGACATGATACATACGATATAGTACCTTTGTCCACCTCTTACGACACCCGCGGGCTAGATATGAATGATGCTATTTTAAGCCAGCATCACAAAGCTCTAATGACTAACTATAATGGTCGAAGATGACAAATACTAAAGGAAGGACCCTTTGGTTTAAAGAGGGTAACATGCTACCATACTGTAATCTAACCAATATTGAGAAAATAAATAATGCTAGGTAGTTAGTCTCTCTTTCGAGTAGAACACGGAGTCGTCCAACGACCCAATGAAAGATACTGACACTAAGGTTCGCTGGTTCAAGTCAGTAAAAAAACAGTAAAATAAAAACTGTAGCATTTTATCCCACGATAAAATAAACTGGAAGTTAGATTTAAAACAGGCAAAACAGCTTTGTTTTAATTAAAAATGGAAGTCGGGATTAGAAATCTGAAGAGATGGTATACTTTAACGAGAAACAATAATATCTTATTTCCGATAAGAGCTAAAACAAGATGCATTTTAGATTCAGTATCGAGTCGTTTCTAGACATCTAATAAATCTGCGTGAATCAGTATCACAGTTGGTTATAAATAAAAAAAAAAAAAAAACGATCACCGGTCCGGTTAATGGCTCGGTATAAAAAAATATGGTCACTTTTGCCACGTCTGACAAATATTTCAAGACTGTTCCAGAAAAATTGCGTATCACTGTAGTGACAGGTTATCAGCCTGCTAGTCGCTTAGTAATGCTATTTGGATTTTAGATAGTCTACGTGAACGACTCTTTTGCTCTATGGTAATAGTGTCAGAAACAAAATAGGTTAAATCTGAGCTAAGCTCGGTCAAGCAGGTACTAAGTACTTACATTATTGAATATAAATATTTGTAGAGTACCTTTTCAATTCTCGGGACCATTAATTCAAGCAAGCGGGTCTAAACCGCAGCAAAGGACCCTTCAATAAACTTGAACTTATGAACCTTCATTTACTGCGTAAACAGATTACAAAGACGATTGTTGAATACCAATTTATAACGCCTTAAGAGGATCGTGTTGCTGGAAATTTTCATACAAAAAGTACTAACGTTTTTATCATACTTACCGGTAATCAATTGTTTTGATTTTTATGTATTTTATTTAAATTCACAAAAACTAGGTTTATATGTTTTTATTTTTATGATATATATTATAGTTTCAGAAATAATGAGGCACACACAAAAGTACACTTTTTTGATACTGAAAAATCTATACCTATGTTTGAGTGAAGTTACTTACAAAACAGTACAAATTTTAGTCAAAAACGAAACCTATAAACCTAGTTCAGTTTATACCTAAGCGATCAAGGCCAAAATTATAGAATTTGGTTGTTAGTTACAGGCAGGAAAACGTTAACGCCGATTTTACTCTGTTCTCGAGGCGATTTCTCAGGAAGCCTGCTACTGTCCCTACCGCACATTTCGGGATGGGTGGCGGGGAATCGAGATAGCACATGTATACAATTTGAAAAACGCAATGCGCGCGCGCCATGTCTTCTTCTTCTTTTCGTGTGGGACACCGGTTCGTCCAACAACGACCCGATGAACCCTAGTGTCAGAATTTTTCAACCGCCTTCTACAAGTGGCAGGCTTCTGACATGGTTGTGCTACGACCGCCGTCTAAGCGATCATAGACAGCAACCGGAACCTACGCCTTAACGTGCCATCCAAACGCCCAAACACGGAACCATCTTTTTTATGGACGATCGGGTGATTCAGCCCGCAATGTCCTAACCAGACTGGGAACAAATTCACAGAGTGATAAATATAAATTTTGTGAGTGACTCACAGAGAATCGAACCCGGAACCTTCTGCGTCAAAGGCAGTCGCACTACCACTGCGCCACATCGGTCGTCATGTCTTCGAATGATAGTCTTAAGGGGCTGACACGAGCTAAAAACCGGTCCCTTTCTGACAAATGTCAAACTGCGCGCGTGCGAACGGGACGGAATCTTGCCGATTCAATGATATTTTCGTATTTTCGATGATAACTCGGTCAAAAATAAGTAATTTGAAAATCAAAAACAATATGTCAATAGAGTATTGTAAGGCGCTCATTCTGATAATAAACACTTAATTATTGCGTGGGTTTTGTTCGTACAGTTTGCGATATAATAGATTTTTAGAGGTAACTTTACGATGTTTTTCTATCAAGCTAAATTACTAATATCATGTTTTGGAAACAATAACACAACAGCAAATATCCTGAAGATATTACCTTTTTTTTTCGACAGTTTTTCTGCATTTTATCTAGGGTAGAAATCACTTATAAAAGTAGCTTTTAGCTCTACTCAGCCCCTTAAATGGGAACTAGAAATGCTGCTGATAGTACCTACTTCAATAAAGGAGGTTGTACCACCTGGGGTTACACCCACGCCAAGGAAATTGACGATACTTATCAACGATGTTATTTTAGGTACCACATAGAATACATGAAGAACACGAAGGAAATATTTACTTTTCCTTGTTATACTTACTTTTACTTGTGCCGTATGATGCCGGCTTAGAATAGCATCACCCCATTTCTTACCCGTGGTTGTCGTAAGAAGCGACTGAGGGACTTGAGGGTTTCATGTGTATTGCGACAGGCTGACAACCTGTCACTATAGTGATACAAGAATGATCACAAACGGTACTAAATATTTTTCAGACGTGGTGATATCGATCGTCTTTTTACGGCCGTTAACGCTCTGCCTACCCTAATGGTAAAGTGGCGTGATTTACATATGCATGAATGTATGTAAAATCTTTATAGATACTTGCTGAACTTATAACTGGTAAAGTTACCGTAGAGTTAACTTCATGTTATGGGATACAAGTGGTTAATAAAACTTTGCGAGAGTTAGAGGTTATTGGAACGCCTTACTCCGGTAAAGTCATCTTATCTGAAAGTGTATCTGAAATTCTGTGCCTCCCGTGAGAAAGGGTCTAACTCGACTTAGACCCTTATGCTTTTTTTTCACACTTAGAATCTGCAAGCAAAATCCTTTCGAACGGTCTAACTCACGAATCTCTATGACCACTAGAACGGAAAATACGAATTGTGTGAAATGGTTCAACTGACCGAAAAAAATGTGTATAATGATTAAATTTCAATTGGATCATATGAAGTTATATTTTTAAGTCGTGCAAAAAGATTTACGTATATTTAGATCGTATCGATTTATTGATATTTCTTATTTGAAGATTTAAGTCAAGTTAAACCGTTTTTCACGAAACAAAATTGTTGCAAAGCCAATAAATCTACGATTCAATTCAACTTAGATTATCTTGAAATGATCTTGGACGGGGTCTATCTGTATTTGAATCTTTCTGTTCGTAGTAAATTGTTTCGTGAAAAAAGGTTTAACTCAGTGTGCAAGTGAAAAAAATATAGAAAATAACAATATGTTAGAGTAGGAGAGAGAAAAATAAAGTGCCCGACAATATAAAACACATCATACTCTACTCAGACTCCTGCTCAGGGCAGAATAAAAACAGAATAGTCATTGTAATGTTCCTGTTGGCAATCAAAAATACTCACATTGAAACGATAGAGCATAAATTTTTCATTCCCGGACATACCCACATGGAATGCGATACGGATCATGCGCTTATCGAAAAAGAGAAAAAGAGGACCAACATGAAAATTCATGTTCCAAGGGACTGGTACCAGCTAGTGAGAAATGTATCGAAGAAGAGGAAAATTACTGTTCATGAGATGACACAACACGAATTTTTGGATTTTGCAAGCCTCTTGAAACATCAAAACGCGTTTGTTGCTCGAACGGCAAACTTGGACAAAGAAAGATTCCTTATAACTGAAGTTCGAGTGTTTAAATACACTAAAGAACTCTTTCCAAAATTTACAATGGTCCACTACCCATATCCAAGGAGAAGAAAGAGGATTTATTGTCCCTTTTGCCTTTAATAGATGAACACTCAAGCCAATTTTACCGTGACTTGACGAGCAGTGCTGAAGTTATTAAAATTGATCCTGATCTAGAAAACTGGGAAGAAGACTGATTTAAAAATGGTTTTTTGAGAGTGATTGATGATAATGGTTGTCGGAACAGAAATTTATTTCTATATTGTTACAATTTTTGAAGCTTTATGTTCATGAAAATGTTTTCTTATAGCTTATTCAAAGAAATTCTAAAATTGTTTATTACTTTTAAATGTTACTTTTATGCCTATTATTTTATGAGAGTGATAATAGTGTTTCATTAAGCAGAATTTTATATCTTAGAATTTAGAATTTTATATATTGTACAAGAAAATATTTCTATACTGTGACAAAAAAAAACAAACAGTATTCTCATAAATAAAAAAAATCAAAAGGCCAACCTTCCACAGCAGCAAAGGTATTAATATTATGCTTTAAATGGTGGTCACCTAAAATATGACATTATTGTTAGTAACCATGACGGGCATAAAAGTTACATTGAAGAGTAATCAAAAAATAATCTTAGCTTTCTTTTGGATAAACTACGAAAAAACGCAGGTTTTCAAAACCTGCATGAACAAAAATATTTTAAAAAGTGTAATAATAAAGAAATAAAATTCTGCTTAATGAAACACTATTATCACTCTCATAAAATAATAGGCATAAAAGTAACATTTAAAAGTAATAAAAAAACAATTTTAGCATTTCTTTGAATAAGCTATAAGAAAACATTTTCATGAACATAAAGCTTCAAAAATTGTAACAATATAGAAATAAATTTCTGTTCCGACAACCATTATCATCAAATCACTCTCAAAAGATCATTTTTAAATCAGTCTTCTTCCCAGTTTTCTAGATTAGGACTATTATCATCAATCACTCTCAAAAGATCATTTTTAAATCAGTCTTCTTCCCAGTTTTCTAGATTAGGACTATTATCATCAATCACTCTCAAAAGATCATTTTTAAATCAGTCTTCTTCCCAGTTTTCTAGATTAGGACTATTATCATCAATCACTCTCAAAAGATCATTTTTAAATCAGTCTTCTTCCCAGTTTTCTAGATCAGGATCAATGTTAATAACTTCAGCACTGCTCGTCAAGTCACGGTAAAATTGGCTTGAGTGTTCATCTTCTTGTACAATTTTATTTACTAAAAAGTAAAAAACCGAAAAAATAATTTAATACTTTAAATTTTAACCACTTAAACCATACTACATTTATAAATTTAATACATTTATCTTGGGATTTAAGTTAACTTGGATCATTGCACACAATATTTTTGTTATTAAAATATGATTTAAATTTACTTAAACCAATTTCCACTAAATTTAATCTTTTGAGGAGCGGTTCATATGCAATTGAACCCTTTCTCACCGAACAAATATGATAAAAATAGGAAGATCTAAGTTGTTTATCTTTAAAAATAAACAATATACGTAGTCGGTCCCAAAGTTCTGTCACTGGCATATTATTTTTGAATTTAGAACACGGATTTGGAAAAGTTTTATTGCATTCCGTTTTTGAATGTTTAACAATTATTTTAAAACAATAAATAATCATTTGGCGCGATTTTTCACGATGGAGTGGACTTTGAAAGAAAACCGAATAGCAGTTTTGGCGTTGCGTCGCTGTGGGCACTCGCCGAGTACCATTTTCAAGTTGCTCAAAAAATTTAAAATAACGCTTAGGTTTGGGTATCGTACTATAAGTAGGTACACTGAAGTCTCTAGTGTTGAGGACAAGAAAAGAACTGGCCGGCCTCGCTCCGCCAGAACACCAGCAGTGATCAAAGCGATCAAGGAGCGCATACGAAGAAATCCTGTCCGAAAACAGAAACTTATGGCTTTGCAGATGAAGGTTAGTAGAAAAACAGTCAAAAAGGTTTTAAACGAAGACCTTAAGCTGCGAGCATACAAAAAAAAGAGTGGGCACTTACTTAATGCCCGTTTAAAAGAAATCAGACTCAAAAGATCCCGGGTGTTGTTAAAACGGTACGCGAAAAACCGGCACCGCGATATACTTTTTACAGACGAAAAAATTTTTGATATAGAAGAAAAGTATAATAAACAAAACGATAGAGTGTACGCTACCAGCTCCGAAGAAGCAGGAAACAAAGTTCCGCGGGTGCAACATGGGCATCATCCCTCTTCAGTCATGGTCTGTTTAGGAGTCTCCTACTATGGGCCAACTGAGGTTCATTTTTGCGAAAAGGGGGTCAAAACCAGTGCAAAAGTGTACCAAGAGACGGTTTTGGATCGGTACGTCAAAGACCTGCCCAACACACTATTTTCAGGACATCACTTTGTGTTCCAGTAGGATTCTGCGCCCGCTCACAAAGCCAAGACCACTCAAGCCTGGTTTGAACGTCAAAACATTGAGTTTATAAGACACGAAGATTGGCCTTCCTCCAGTCCGGACCTTAATCCTCTGGACTATAAAATTTGGCAGATCTTAGTGTGTAAACACACCATGCCGAACCTACGCCGCCGAAGTTCGGCGCAATTACGCTAGCAATGTTATTTGAATGAAGGATGACACACTGAGCCGAATTTACGTCGCGTTACAGCGTACAGCCGAACATCAGTCGGGCGTATATTCGGCGGCGATTCGGCGATACGGCAACACATTATACGCGACCAAAGTTCGGTTCGATTGGCGACGAAGCAATTGACGGGCAATTGCTATTACTGTAAAATAGTTCATTTTTCGGGTTTCGCACCTCTAAAATAATAAAAACAGTCTGTCCGACAGTGTAGGTGACACGACACGACGCCACGACAGCGCTCGAAACACTAAAATATACACCCGAAGTTGCGCAGCTGAACTTATGCCGCGTAAGTTCGGCGCTAATGGTGTGTCATATCCGCTGAATACGTCGGAACGTAAAATCAGCCGCCGAACCTCGGCCGCGTAACTTCGGCATAGTGTGTTGAGACACTTAGAAAGCAAGGTCTGTGCTAAGCCCCATAAAAATTTGGAGAGCCTGAAGTCAGCCATAGTTAAAGCAGTCGCTGAAATCGACATGGATATGGTGCGTGCTGCGATAGACGACTGGCCGCCGCGGTTGATGGCCGTTATTAAAAGCAAGGGAGGTCATTTCGAATAGTTTTATGTTATTTTGATTCTTCGATAATTGTATTTTTAATTGATATATAAATTTTTAAAAACGGATTGGTACTTTTTATTTTATCAGTATTTTCATATATGACAGAACTTTGGGACCGACTACGTATAAAAAAATGCACTCAATCAATAGAAAGAGCATCAAAAATTACACCTAGTTACAGCAAATTTTATGTAACTTTCTAATTCTAAGGCAAAGATGTTAAAGAAAAATGGTTCTAAAAACGGTTTTTTGGCAACCCTGTAAAATGGCAATTTTGAATTAAACCGTTTCTCACGGGAGGCACAGAATTGAGATCTTAACATTTAAGGGCAGAGCACACCGCCTCCATATGTAGCATGTGTACACGCGCTTACCGGTTGTAATGTATGGGATTGTATGAGAGACGACACGCCGAACGAGTTGCGTAGACGTGCACGTGCGCGTAAGGCGTAGGGTCACGCAATGCAGCTCCCAAAATGCATACAGGTGCGTAGTCTACGCAGAGGGGCAAGTCTAATGGGGGAGGTTGTATTCCATGCGATTCCCTACTGGACGTCACACCGAACACGTTTACTGGCCGTATTTTTACGCCCGTTAACGCTCTGCTTATGCCGCAACGGATAAAGGCATTATATGTATAATAATAATGCAGAGCCTGTACAGATAAAGAAACGCTCTGTAAATGGCGGCGGTTACCTAAGTGTGAAGGAGAAAGCATGTACGCCTGGTATATGCAAGAGCCTCAGTGTAAGAGAGAAAGCATGACAAACGGCCGCCATTTACAGATCGTTTTTTTTTTATCTGAACGGGTTCTACATATTGTGTAGCCCCGTGATCGTCGGTGTAACATGCCTTCGAAATTACATTTCATTTCCAATTACGTACTGAAAACAGAGCTTTTGAGGTACGCCTTAAGATATAAATTGTAAATTTTTGGCCAGTAATAATATCGTTTTTATTTCGTTATTTGATTTTCCTGTTTTTGTTGGAAGTCAGACGCACCTACTAAATTTTGTAGTCCTTCCGCGTGCCCTGCTCGTCAAAGGATAATGTTGATTGATGAGAAGATTGCGCCTTTTTCGGCTTTGGACGTCTCGAAGAAGGAAAAAGGCGACGCACAAATTTAGGAACGGATTTTCTTCTAGGTCAAGTAAAAGTACCTTCTTAAAATTGTATTTTGAATTAAGTTAAGCTTATTTTTAACCGACTTCAAAAAAAAGGTGGTTCTCAGTTTGACCTGTAGGTTGTCCGCGATTATGTCGCGTTTGGATGAACCGATTTTGATGCGGTTTTCAGAAAAGTATTTGTCAGACTTAGGAAAAGGTTTTAGGCACATTAGCCGACAAAAAAATGGAGGTTCGCACTTTTTACGTCCGTTGAAGTCGGTTCTCCTGGTTCTCTTTTTAAAAAAGTTACTATATCTTATGCTTTACTAGATTCGAATAAAATTGTATACATGAATGAAATACATACATAATACTAACGTAAGCTTTTCCTTATATAGAAATTATAAAAGGCATGCACGGTTGCGGTGTAGTGCTGGCTTAGAATAGCATCACCCCATTTCTATCGCGATTGTCGTGAAAGGCGACCAAGGGATAAATCCAGGGCCTCAAGTCTGCTATTTATTTGTCATTGTAAAGCTATCGAAACTCAACTGTCATTCTCTTGCCATTGTGATTTTCTATATTTGAAACTGTTAGCAGACTACGAAACTACTAAAATCATCCAACTCGGATCCAATCGACATGCAACTGAATAGATTTTCATTTAGCAGACTTAGGGCCCAGGAAATGGGCATCAGCGATGCTAAGGCAATCCCTGGGAATACAACATCTTGCGTCCCAGGAGGCATTGGGAGTGGGAGTCAATGCATTGTGGACAACAACCAGTGGACTGCTGTGGAAAATTCATGCGTGCTTGAGAGAAAGCATCTTAGATAATCACTACACTACATAACTTTTTTTTAAAGAGAACCTACTTTAATGGACGTAAATATTGCGAACCTCCATTTATTTTTTATCAGTTAATATACCTAAAATCCTGTCCTAAGTCTGACAAATACTTTTCTGAAAACCGCATCAAAATCGGTTCATCCAAACGCGAGATAATCGCGAAGAAACAAACATACAGGGCAACTGAGAACCTCCTTTTTTTGAAGTTGGTTAAAAGGTATTTACCTTTTAAACCATTAAAAATTTCTACCTGTTACTAACTATCCACAGTCAAATTTTACCATCATTTTAATATTTTTTTAAGATAAGATCACTTTATGGTGATATGATGAGTAAATTTAATGGTTGTGCTAAATTATGAAAATATTATGAAATAAAAGTTATAATAACAACAGCATTAAACATCCTCTAGGAAAATTGCTGATAAATAAATAATAATAATGTTCATTCATGAAAATTTTACTTTACTACGCTTTTGATATACAAATCTTGGTAACCAACAAACAATACTTCTCATCAGAGAAATCGGGACCCTTTTGTTTTTATGATTTGATATAATATGAAACCTATAGAAAACTATTTTAAATTTAGGACATTTTCATTAACATTTTACTGACTATAACACAATATCAGAGACTTATTCATCAATAAACATACTTTATAAATAATCTTATTCGTACGAAACATAAACTTGCAAGGTGTCCAGGATTTTTTGACGAGAAGTGTAGGTACTTTAGCAATAAATAACTACAACTAAAATTCTATGTTTAATTAATTTATGTACAGAATTAAATTACTTAATGCAATCAAATGCAAAAATGTAACAACCCATTACCTACTACAACAATAATTTCATAATAAACCTAAACTATAATAATATAAATAAATGTACAAAGAAGTATTTACATGACGTGCGAATCTGAATTACGCTTTGGCCTTAACAAAGGGACTGTCTCTCTTCTCGAAGGGATATGTCTGCTTATATCTCGCTATTCCAAGACTGACAAATGCTGAAACAACAAAAAATACAATAGTCTTAGATCTAAACTTTATAAAAGCGTGGTTTATTTAGTAAACCTACTTCCAAAACTTTTAAATAAATTACTTATTAGTTTGTTTACATTGTGAGGTTATGTACAGAACCTTAGTTCACCCACATCTTATGAACCTCTAAATAGACGAGACAATAAAAGTTGCTATTATAAAACTTACTTAGAGAGAGTGTTGAAATAACTACTCTTCCAGGCAAAGTTTTGTTTTTCCAGGCGATATTTGCGAGGTAGGCGCCGATACCGCACATTCCCACCGCACCGACTAATCTACACGCTAAACAGTCTTTGGGGGTCGTAGAGGCCACTTCTTTAACCATTTTGCAAACAATTATCTAGTTACTTTCCAGTGAGAAAACTGACGTAAAATCACGTAAAATGCTGAAATCCAAAAAGATTTCAAAAACTGCAAATGCAAAATATGTCAATTGTTTTTTTTTTTGCTTATGTTTCCTTCCATATTATGATTCCGCCAGTGTCAGTAAGAAAGGTTCCAGTGCAGCTGCACATACTAATTTTTAATTAATAGGAGCGTCTCCACCGGCCGAACAGCCTCAGATTCTCACCGCCGCGCGCGTGATGCAGCGCGTGCCGCGGTCGGTGTGAACGTGTTTCGCGGAAGGTAGCTCATGCTCAATTGCTTAGCCTCGGTCGAAACACTTCCACACGGGCCGCGGCTTGCACCGCATGCCGCGCGCGGCAGTAAGTGTCTGAGGCTACTCGGCCGGTGGAGACGTACCTAATGGCAATGGTCGACTTTCTGCCAGCGTCAAGTCATTTATGGCAGGACGATAACAATAATTGTTATTAAAGGCAAAAATACGTATACTTGACGATACCATGATTCTAACAAATATTTAGGGCCACTTATTTATTTAAACTTTTTTACACAATTAAAATACTTTGCTGATGAAAGAGGGTAGGCAGGCAGAAGACTAGGCATTATAATCTAACACCTTTGAGACCAATGGACAAAATACACGATAAAAAAAAACTATCGGAAAAAGCGCGGGAAACTTCGTGGTGACAGGACGTTTTTTCGTGTTTGGAAAATTCAATTTTAATTTTAATAGTGTAAATCTATCAGGATAGTCTGGTTTTGTTAAGATTCATATTATTTTGTGTATATATTTCATAGTTAGTGTATATTTGCGGTGGATTAGGTAAGTTTTGTACATATTTGATTGATTGTAAATTTTGTGTGAACGATCCCCCCGATGAAGCTCGGGGGGGTAAAGGCGGGTTTTGGCCTAGCCTGAATCTCCCCGTAGGTTCTTCTATTACGATTGTTCCTAGCGATGAACTAAGTAAAATGGATACAGACGGTTCAGTATCGTCAATAACCGGTGATGGTACAAGTCAATCGGGTCGGAAACGGACTCGGTTCATACGGATTTGTCTTGTTTGTTCTAAGCGAAGGAAAAAGAAGGTTGACGGTCACCCAGTGGGCGATAATATTTGTCAGTGCGATAATATAGGAAATATTGATGAAAATACTATTGTCATGAAAAAAGTTACCCCCCGTCCGCCTAAAACTCAAACAGCTCACTCGCAACCGCAAGATTTACGTAATGCTACTGAAAAACAAAACACTACTGAATCCGTTAAACAAAACAAGACTCAAGAGGTTCAACAAACAGAGTTTCGTCAAGTGGGAACTGTGGGAAGGAGTGAATATCTGCCTTCAGATGTTGCTCCTTTTTTAATTCATGTTCAAAAAATTGAAAATGCCCCCAACGATGGAACTATTTTGCACCCGATTGCATTTGGAAATTTCCTAAGGAAAAGCAAATTCCAAAATATTATTCCTGGAAGTGTCAAAAGAATCGGTAGAAACCGATGTACTGTCTCGTTTTCAAAATTCAGTGACGCAAATAGCTTTTTGCAAAGCCATCTTTTGGAAATGCACAAATTCAAGGCGTTTATACCTACTTTTCATGTCACGCGTATGGGCTTGGTCCGTGGAATTCCAGCGGATTGGAGTGAAGAAGAGATCAAAAGCAACATCTCTACTCCTATCGGTTATGGTAATATTATGAAAATACGACGATTAAACTATAAAGTCACAGTCAATGGATCCAACACGTGGAAACCCTCTGAATCTGTGGTAATCACTTTTGATGGCCAAGTTTTACCTAAGCGTTTGTTTTTATGCTACAATGCTCTTCCAGTAGAGGTATACGTTTATCCAACTATTCAATGCTTTAGATGTTGCAAATACGGTCATACAAAAATGCAATGTCGTGCAAAATCCCCAAAGTGTTTCAAATGCTCGAAAGATCATCTCGGAGAAAATTGCGATATAGAAGAAGATAACTCAAAATGCATTATGTGCGAAGGTTCCCATTACGCGACTAACAAAAAATGCCCCGAATTTGTTCGACAGAGAGAAATTAAACATACCATGGCTCATAGCTGCGTTTCATATCTAGAAGCTAGCAAACTCTTCCCTCCCATTGCAAAATCTTACGCGGATGTTTTAACTTCTACCCGTTCTGCTTCTGTTGAGTTAAATGATTCTGCTCAAAATTCTTCCAATCGTTCAACATATAAAAAAACTGTTTACCTAAAGCCTCGATCAGTCCCTAAGGCTCAAGCTGGTTATGACAGGGCTGGTCATAATGATTTACTTAAAGAATTTGAAGCTCCCCAGCCTCAGAATGGTTGTGCAATACAGCCTAGAGAATCAAAGTCTGAAGAGACTACCCTCAATACAATACTTGCACTAATTCACACCCTTTTGCAGTCAAATTTATTACAACCGTCCCACGTTGCCCCTGTTACAGAAATTTTCAACATGCTAAGTACCAATTATAATGGATTCAAAAATAATTCAATGGAATTGCAGGAGCATAATTCCTAAAAAAAGTGATCTTATTTATATGATTAATAAATATAAACCATTTTTAATTGCTTTAGTAGAGACATGGTTGAAACCAGGATATGTTTTCAAAATCCCTGGTTATACCTGTCTTCGAGATGATCGATTAGATGGGTATGGTGGTGCAGCCATGCTCATCAAAAACTCCATCTTATTTAGTCAAATTAGTTTTTCATCTCATAATTTTAATAACAGAATTAATCTAGTCGGTGTTAAGCTCGACAACGTGTCTGTAGTTTCAATTTATCTTTCTCGTTCTTCATCTGATGTTCTCAATGAATTTAATGACATCCTTTCAAATTTAACAGGGCCGGTCTTAGTCTTGGGTGATCTCAACTGTCATCATCAGTCGTGGGGTTGCGGTATTACAAATCATAGCGGAGAGCGATTGATAGAAATATTGGATGCACACAATTTATGTTTATTAAATGATGGGTCTCCAACCCGTCGCACGAATCCTAATGAAAATATCAGTGCTGTTGACTTGTATATATGTTCTCCTTCGTTAGCTTCATCTTTATCGTGGTTACCTTTACCTTCGACTTTTGCTAGTGACCATTTTCCTCTTCTTATTTCCTCACTTTTATTTAGATGCCCTAGCGCCCGGAGGCGTCAGCCCCGGATGAAATATAAGTTAAACAAAGCTGATTGGATCGAATACAAAAACCTAGTTGAGAGAAAATTAATGGAAATTCCTGAAATAGTTCGTGGTGGTGAGACTGATTCATCTAATGCTTTGGCCCGTTGTTTAGTAGAAGTGGCTGATCAACTATTCCCCATTAAAAATATTTCTTCAGAGATGATACCGTTTCCCCCTTGGTGGGATGATGAATGTTCGGAAATGGTAAGGAGAAGAAAGGATGCTGAAAGGGAGTATGCTTTGAATATGTCAGACGAAAATTTAGATAATTTAAATGATATTGTGAGAACTTCTCAACAGTTTCTTAGAGATAAAAAACAAGATGGCTGGAGAGCATTTTGCTCCTCACTTTCTCCTACAACATGTCCTTCAGAAGTTTGGAATAACATTAGACGTTTTAGATCTGCGTTCCGTGAATCATGTTCATCTTTGGCTCTTTCACCAACGATAATGAATGATTTCCTTGATAAGCTAGCTCCTCCTACTGTCCCTGAAAATAATAATCTTGTTACTTTACTATCTCATTCTTCCCATCCATTACCTACATTAGATTCTCCGTTTACATTGTATGAATTGAAAGGGGTGCTGTCGAGTGTTAAAGACTCCGCCCCAGGAGAAGATGGCATTCCGTACTCCTTTTTTGATCATCTCAGTGACATGACCTTAAATTACATCATTAATTTGATAAACTCTGTTATGGTGTCTGGTAACATCCCGCCTTCATGGAGATCACAAGAAGTCATACCTATCAAAAAACCTAATAAACCTGCTAATGATGCCGCTTCTTATAGACCTATAGCTCTTTCAACAGTTTTATCTAAACTTGCTGAACATTTAGTTTAAAATCGATTAGAATGGTACTTAGAGCATAACCAACTATTAGCAAACAGTCAATACGGTTTTCGTAAAGCAAAGTGTACCCTAGATAACTTAAGTATTCTAACTACAGATATTCGATTAGCATTTTCCCTAAATAAATCCGTAGTTGCTGCTTTTTTGGATATTTCAGCGGCTTACGACAACGTCATAATTTCAATTCTTAAAAATAAACTAGAAGAACTTAAAGTACCCAAGATGCTAGTTAATTTCATTTTCAATTTGTTGTCTGCCCGATCTATATATCTCTAATAATTGATGATGTGAACAAAATTACGCGTACAGTTTATAAAGGTTTGCCGCAGGGATCTGTCCTTAGCCCCCTGCTTTATAATATTTACACTTATGATTTGGAACCTGCATTAAATGACTCAATAAACATCTTACAATATGCTGATGACTTACTTTTATATTCAATAGATGGATCCTTAGAACTCGCAAGCAATTCGCTTTCGTCATCACTTAGTTTATTGAAGGCCTGGTTGGATCGCAATGGATTAGATTTATCAGTAACAAAAAGTTGCGTTGAAGTTTTTTCCAGAATGAGGAGAGTCCCTCAAATCTCTGTCAAATACAATAATCATACTTTACCAGTTGAAAAGACTGCAAAATTTTTAGGCATTATATTAGACAGTAAGCTCACTGGTGTTCCACACTTTGAATACGTCGTGTCTAAATGCGAGCGACTAATTAACATCATTAGATGTTTGTCAGGCGTTTGGTGGGGGGCTCATCCCTTTTCAATGAAACTTATTTATAATGCTTTAATTAGGTCTATTCTAGATTATGGTACTTTTTTGTTAGAGGGAGGAAATGTGCAAGGTCTTAAAAAGTTAGATTTACTTCAAACAAAAGCTCTGCGAATTGTTGCTGGAGCAATGAAATCTAGCCCTATCAACGCGTTGCAAGTAGAATGTTGTGAACCTCCATTAAAGTTAAGAAGGCAATATCTAAGCGATCGGTATCTGTTTAAATCATTTCAGTTTTCGAATCATCCACTTCATTTAAAACTTCAGGCTATATCAGAATGCATTGAGACATCCCGTTATTGGCGACATAAATCTATTCCATGTCTTATACAAAGTTATAGAAAATTTACATCTATCCATCAACACATTTACCGCTCTCCAGCTTTGCCTCTGTTTGTTACCAGTTATGAATCATTATTAATTCAACCTATTATTCGCTATGATCTGGGTATCAGGAAACAAGATTTGAATGCGAACATTCAATTTTGTCTTCGATTGATAACGAGAATTGGCAGGACAGCTACCATATCTTTACTGACGCATCGAAATCCTTGCCTCATGAATGTGTCGGTGTAGGTGTATTTCTTGTTCAGTTAAAATTAATAGTAAAAGTAAAACTTCCTCCAGAATCTTCTGTATTTACTGGTGAATGTTTGGGCATTCTTAAGGCATTGGAATTAATATTATTAATGAATTTGAGCAAAACGGTTATCTTTTCAGATTCTAAAAGTGCTTTACAGGCATTAGATAAGTTTCCGTTTAAAATGAAACCCTATTATCCAGTCGTGTTTGAAATTCGTAAACGCCTTGAATTATGCATGTCTAAAGGTTTATCCGTATTATTTTCTTGGATTCCTAGTCACTGTGGCATAAATGGAAACGAAAAAGCTGATCGTTTGGCCAAAGAAGCTGTGCATGATGGTGACATGGTTCCATTTATAAATTACGTTCCCGACATAACTGCTTTGCCCAAAGTTTATCTTCAAAACTCTTGGAGTGAGCTTTGGACAGATAGCAGTCAGTCAAAGGGTAGATCATTTTTCAAAATTCAGCCGAATATTCCCCCAAAACCATGGTTTTTTAAAACCAAGGGATCTAAAACTGTTACTTCTATTATTTCACGAATGCGATTTTGTCATGTCTGTACACCTTTCCACTTGGCGAAACTAAACATTGTTAATAGTGATATGTGTGAGTGCTGGGGCGATGTGGGTGATTTAGATCATATATTTTTTGCTTGTCCACTTTATGACCGGTCTTCTTTTCTCCACAACCTATTGGCTCTCAAAGTTCCTTTTCCTACTCGAGTCTCATGTCTTATTATGTATCCCATTTTGTATTTTAATGTACTATCTTCATTTATTACAACAAATAATATAAAAATTTAATATGTATTTCCATTATATTATACCTGACTATCCTTACAAAATTTATTTCTTCATAATAATTTAAACGCGTTTTGTTTCCCTACCTTTTACTTGACATTGGCACAAAGCAAATTAGTGCCACAAACACAAAAAAAAAAAAAACTATCAGTGTCATTGTGACTTTTATATTCAGCGTTGCCAGATCTTTCCAAAACTGGCGGTTTTGGTAGCAGAATTCGTTTTTTGTCCGTTTGCATCCATCGTCCTTTTACGGTCATTCTTTGAAAAAAATGAAAAATCGTCTCTTATCGTTGTGCACCAGAAAGCACAATGAAACATGATCGCTCCTCCCATTTGTTTGATGTTGAACGTATTTATGTCCTGTCCTGCCTAAAAAGGAGACTACATATAATTCAGAACGAGACGATGGGCACATGGGGTCCTGGGGCACGAAGCTTTTTAAGAAGCATCTCAGTGCGCCTCATCGAGGCCACGTCGGACCAGAGGGCGAGTTGTTAAGGCTCCTTTCTGTTATAAATCTAATTCAGAACAAAATTTAAAAAAGAAATCGCGAATTGCAGAGATTTTCAAAATCCGTCTCTTTTTCAAAATCATCCCTGCCTTTCCTTCTATCTCCTCCTCCCTGCCTGCCCTTCCTTCCCATATTCTCTGTCACAGAATATATAATAGTGTCTCTGTCTACGCTTCCTTCCCCTCCCTCACTGCAACATCGTCCGAAATTGGAGGAGTAATCTGGCAATTCCGATTTTATTGGCTTCTTGAATTTGTGGCCGGAGTATCGTTTGTTTTAATAAAATTATCTGTTTTACTGTAGAAAAAGCAACGAAATGAAAGACCAGCAATCTGATTTATGTTCACGGTATATTAAAATATTTTTCGTGGTGTCTTGTTATTGGTAAGTCTTTGTAACAATTTTACGTGGTGCTATCGTACTACAATATAGATTTTAGAGCGAATTCGTCATTATTTCAAATGAAAGTATTATATATAACGTGTAACTAATATATTCTATATGTTTTTAATGTATTAACATAAAAAAAAATGAGAGCCGTATCAATTTCCGTGAGCTAAGTTTGAGACAGGAAAATGCCGACGCATTTTTGGTTCCATTGAGTTTTCCAAAGTATATGGTGAAAAATGTGAAAAATTTATTGTGTTAAGACTTCTTACCGTATAATAAAACCAAACAAATAATATATAAAAATTTGGAGTTGTTTTAAATTGTTATCATCCATCATTCATAATTTGATAAAATTTTGATTTTTATCTTTGCTAATGAAAGATAGTTCTACAAATTGGAGGGCGTGTTAGTCCATGTTGCTATCTATCAATGGTTGTTTAATATTTAGACACTCTAATGGGTCTTTTGTTGTAACCTATGCGATAAGCATGCAATGTTTTGCATGCCCAGCAGCAGTGATCACTGCAACTAGTTTGCCCGTGGAAATAAGATGTTTTCCCGGCAAGCATTATACATAAAAACCTTCCTCTTGAATCACTCTATCTATTAAAAAACCTGTATCAAAATCCATAGAGTAGTTGTAAAGATTTAAGCAAACAGACAGATGCAAAAAGCGGCTTTGCTTAATACTATGTAGTGACTAGCAGCCCACTCAACTCTTTCACCTGCTACTGCTACAGATCTTTTATCTCACGAGTGCATGGTAGCCATATTTATGTGTGTTATCTCTCTCTTTTCGTTTTTGACACCAAGTCCTACAACAAACAGAGAGAGAGATAACACACATAAGTATGAGTAACATGCACTCGTGAGATAAAAGGTCTGTACTTAAATACTAAGCTTTCTTGTAGGTTCAAGACGTTTTCCCAGCATGTATTGTACATATACCGGCCTCCTGAACTTCTTTATCTATTAAAAAAAAACTGCATCAAAATCTGTTTCTTGGTTTAGGAAATTTAAGTGCTATCCATTACAGACAAATATGCAGGGAAACTAAAAAAAACTGACTTCATTTTATAATTATGTATCATGTAAAGATTAATGACTAACTTGTTACAAAAACAAACCTTGTAACAAGTAACAAGTTAGTAGTTTTTTAGCTACTTTAAAAAAAAGGAGGGTCTCAGTTTAACCTGTATGTATTAATATATGGTATATACAGGGTGTAAAACAATTTGCTGCAAATATTTTAAGGGGTGAATCAGCCGATGAAACTGAACAACTTTTCCCAAGGAACATAGGTTGAATTGTGAAAAAAAATTTTGGACCTCCCATACAGGGACTCACTCGGCTGCTACATTTTGTATGGGAAGTACCTCTTTTTGTACAAAATATTCTTTCATATTTCGACCTATGTTTCTTGGGGAAATGTGTTCAGTTTCATGGACTGGTTAACTCCTTAAAATGTTTGCAGCCAATATTTTTATACCTTATATGTATGAATTCTGTCCATGATTATCTCTGTATGAACAATTGTGATGCGGTTTTCAGAAAACTATTTGTCAGAACTAGGAGAAGGTTTTAGGCATATTAGCCGAAAAAAAATAATGGAGATTAGCACTTTTTATGTCCGTTGTAGATGGTTCTCTTTTTAAAGTTATCCAGTTCCACAATGATTTATGCTTGTTCATTTAGTGATATTATGTATTGACTTTTGCATTAAGTAAAAAAGTAGAATATTATTATAATTATATTCTAACAGGCAAAACAATGTTTCTTGTTTTCAGCATAGTAGTGTCCACTGTTGGACAAATGCCTCTTGATGCATTCCACTATGTTATACAGGGTTATTTTTTAGTCAGTACACAAACTTAGTAGGGTGTTTCTTCTCATAATTCTGTACAAATTTTATTATGGGGCCACTTGGGTGTTCCATAGAAAAATGCATACCTACAAAAAAAATGGGCAAAAATGTATGGAAGACCCAATTTTTTTGTGCGGTTTCGCAGGAGGCCGCATATGAAAAGCTGCTCAGAATCATGAGTAGTAAAAACCTACAAAGTTTGTATACTGAGTAAAAAATAACCCTGTATTGGCTTCTTGAAAAAAAACTGATAGCAGCTATACCTTTATTTTCAGGATAGTTTCAATTGCTACAGTATTCGTCAACAAAACCCTGCTGAGTGGGCAGCAGGTGGCATTAGAAGCTCCTCTTTTCATCACATGGTTCCAATGCATCATCTCCTTCACAATATGCTTCACGATGAGCTGCACCGGAGGTATACCGGGCGTTTTCAAGTTTCCTAAGGGCTCTCCGTGGAACTATGATGTTATGAGAAGGGTATGTAATTTGGTTGTGAACTGTGTGGAATATAAGTTGTAAGCTTAAAACTATTGTCCAAAAATACAACGGACTTAATTCATAATTTTTCATAATATCCTAAGTTTGAATTAATATACAGAAAAATTACATAAAAGTAAGTATTCTGACGCCATCCAAAATACAAAATACCATTTTAGATTGTTTTAAAAAGTAGCTCATTTGACTTGCCAGGCCATCCACAACCCTATTTTATTGTTTCGTGTAATGAATGTTACCTCAGTTCTTATCACACTATACTGTTATTGAACCACATATTACAGTTAATTAGATATTTTTATGTTCTTTTAACAGCCCTTTGGCAGAGATAGATTAAAACTGGTCTGTTAAAGCCAAAAATTATATTGGTATAGCTCATTGGTTTAGACAGTGTCGCGACCAGCGTAAAGTGACCTCAATGCTCAATACACGCATGTACGGGCGAGTGCTGACAGTTACGCTGGTCATGAGTCATGACACAATTTAAGCGAATGAAGTAGGTATAGATTGGTACCTAACTTATCATGAATCTTTTTTTCTATCTACAAGCAATCATAGCAGAAAAGTGTCACCGTGTTTGTTGCTTTTGTACCAAACGCATACAGCAATACTAATCAAGTGTTATCATCAAACTAGTTAAAAATTCCTAGTATTCTGTTGTTAGAAGTAATAATGATAATTAGTGGGTTATATTGATAAGGCAACCCATATATATCCAAGGTTTTTTTATGTGTACTTATAGCTATAACATAACGAATGGCAGTCCTTATGTACTTATAAGCAGGTAGTTACATACACACATACATTATACATATATAATGCCTTGTCTCCTGCAGTATAGGCAGACCATTAACAGCCGTAAAATTATGATTGCTATCGCAATGTCCACAGAACATTAATTACTCCTAGGCAATGTCTGACAAATTTATTTGTAGGCCATTTAAAAAAAAATCATGTTTTACAATATTTACAGGTTGTCAACCTGCCGCCTAAAATTGACATAAGTAGGTACATATGAAACCCTTGACTTTGAGTCCCTTAGCCGCCTCTTACGACATTTGTGGAATAAGAATTCAATTTCAAAGCTTTATTATAATAAGTAAAAATACATTACAATAAATTAGTTACTTAAATTATATAATTTCATTTATTTCATGACATTATTATTAATATTGTGGGAAAGGAATGGGGTTATGCTATTCTAATCTAGCATTACATGACATGGCAACTGAAAGTTATGCATATGCATATATAATCATTATATAACGATGCTGGCATAGTGCCCCAGACACAATTATGTTTATAGAATATGGGATTTTAATGCACTCACAGTGCTCTATTACTCTCATACAATCAACTAGCGGCCCGCCCAGCGGCTGCGCCCGCTGCAAATCATTGTCCGTGAGAATAAGAGGTTTTCCCGGCAAGTATTATACATAGAAACCTTCCTCTTGAATCACTCTATCTAAACAAGACAGAACCGTTATCTAAACGAGACAGAACCGCTCGGTCAGCTAACGTAGCTTAGTTGGCTAAACTGCTTGCCTATAACGTAATGGAACATCTCTTTTTCTCTTTTATTTTTGCTCATTTATTTTGATATTTTATATTCATATATATTTTTATTTCTATTTCGGTTTCTACTAAATTTTCATCAGGAACATTTTACCGAAATATGAAAAATTTTGGAGCTCCCATACAAAATGTATTAATCGACATCGTATGAGAGGTCCATTTATCCAAACAAACGCGGTCCATGTGAAGCAGTCTTCTCATCCGCCGACAGATGGCGTAAGGCATAGTAATGGCTTTTCCGGGTTTACGTGACATTACAGATAGGTAGTATACGAAACAAAATACGTTTGAGGAGCGATAAATCCGAGCTAGGCTCGGTCAACCAGGTACTAATGCATTAAATGTGATCAATATCAAAGGTCTTATAGATACACAGTTCAATAGGTGAAACCTGGTAGGGTACTACAATTTTCTTTTATAAGAAACCTTGAAAAGACAGACTCGCAACCTGTCACTAAAACACGAATTATCTGAAACAGCCCTCAATATTTGTCAGATGTGGTCCGATAAATATCGTATTTTTACAGCCGTTAACGCTCTGCCTACCCCTCAAGGATTACCTTTATTGTTTTAGGTTTTAAGCCTCTCACTGATGTTCACTCTAATGATCGCAACCAACAACTTGTGCCTGAAGTATGTGGGTGTTTCATTCTACTACATCGGAAGATCTCTGACCACGGTTTTCAATGTGATGTTCAGTTGGATACTGCTCGGCCAGTCTACTTCTATCCGATGTATGATGTGCTGCGTCTCCATCATCTGTGGGTTTTATCTTGGAGTAGATCAGGAGAATCTGTTGGGTATGTATACAAAAGCTTTTATTGCTGACTAGCGGCCTGCCCCAGCGGCTGCGCCCGCTGCAACTCATTTTCCCGTGGGAATAAGGATTTTTCCCGGCAAGTATTATACTACATAAACACCTTCCTCTTGAATCACTCTAGCTATTAAAAAACCTGCATCAAAATTAGTAGTGTAGTTTTAAAGATTTAAGCAAACATACATACGGACAGACGCGAAAAGCGACTTTGGTTTATACTATGTAGTGATAAAATACAATTCTCTTAATTCTAGCACTTTTTGCACATCATTCCGGTTTATCAGCGTGTCCTATTCACACGTAAGCGTATTCCTCTAACTCCTTCCATTTCTGTCTGTTCCTACCTGTCCTTAACCAGAGTGAGCCAGCGACCGTTTTGAGGTCGTCGGCCCATCTTTTAAGCTGTCTACCTCTTTTACGTTTGGTATTATACCTTGGGAGCCATTCAGTAAGTGTTTTCGCCCATTTCTCGGGTGGCTGCCTGGTGGTATGTATGTGTACCCACATTCAAATAGAATTCAGAATATATTTGAATGTGACTTAACCTAGGACACAGGCCAGGTTAGCTTTCGGGTTGCAGAGGTCAAATGACAGTCGATAATCTTATAGGAATAATTTGTAATAGTACTTAACTGGTTATCTATAGATAGATTTTTCATAATTCTTTATTTAAGTAGTTGTGTTAAATTTAATAGAAATATATGGGTGTAAAAAAATGAAGTACATAGTTAGATTTAATAGAAATATACAGGGTGTAAAAAAGCGCTGCTAATATTTTAAGGGGAAACCAGTCCATGAAACTGAACAACTTTCCCCAAGGAACTTATGTCGAAACATGAAAAAATATTTGAACCTCCCATACGAAATTACCAAACAACTAAGTCAATTTTATGGGAGGTCCAAAAAAATTTCTTATATTTCGACCTATGTTTCTATGAGAAAGTTGTTCAGTTTTATGAGCTGATTCACCCCTTAAAATATTTGCAGCTAATATTTTACACCTTATATAGATAGATATTTCCATATCTCTATCTCTGGCTTTTACACTACGTATATATTAACCAAATTCTTTTGTGGTTTTTCAGGCTCATTCTCATACATCGGTACAGTGTACGGAATAATTGGATCTCTGATGCTCTCATTGTATTCTATTTATACGAAGAAAGTGTTGCCAGCTGTCAATCAAGAAGTGTGGCTCCTGTCGTATTATAATAACGCGTATTCAATACTACTGTTTCTGCCGTTAATCTTTATGAATGGAGAACTGGATGTACTAATGAATTATAAGCATTTTAATAGTTTATACTTCTGGTTCCAAATGGTGATTGGTGGTGTGTGTGGATTTGCTATTGGGTTCCTGACTTCTCTTCAAATAAAGGTACGCGCCTATAGGTACAGACCTTTTATCTCACGAGAGCGCGTTAGCCATACTTGTGTGTGTTATCTCTCTCTCTTTTCGTTTTAGACAAGAGAAAGAAAAAACACACAAGTATGGCTAACGCGCACTCGTGAGATAAAAAGACTGTACTAATATACATTATATATATTTTTTTAGCATAAGTAATCTTTTAAGAGGCTCCCAGAGCATTAGGCTGCCCCCAACACTAAATATAACTTCATGAAAATGAAGTTTTACGAAATCCAAAATAGTATTTTGATTGGCATATTTTAAAGGAACCAATTTGCAAAAAATACATGTTTTTAAAAAAATATACTGGTGCATATTTTCTTGTATTTTATTATGCATACATACACATACACAAATCACGCCTATATCCCTGGCGGGGTAGGCAGCGCGTTATTTCTACACCCACAACAGCCAACTGCTGGACATGGGCGTTCCCCAATTCGGGGGTATTTCCGTACTCACCACGCTTGGCAGGCGGATTGGCGAGTGAAGATATTTTAGATATCTACAGGGATCGCTGCTGCCCGTTCCCTAGATTCATCCCTCAGTCGCCTTTTACTACACCCACGGGCAGAAATGGGATGTTGCTATTCTAAGCCGGCACCACACGCACTCGTGAGATAAATTACAAAAATACAAATACAAAAATGTTTATTATCCAAAACACAGAATTAAAACATTTATCACTTTAAGACTAGAATGCTAACTTTAGTTACAATAAGTAATTCTGCCTAACAAAAATATATTTCCAGTAAACCTCACACTAGGAATAAACCTGACACGTGAGATTTAATATTAGGACTAAAAAGGTGTATATTATTTCGTAACCACACAAATAAATTACAGGTGACCTCGCCCCTAACTCACAATATATCCGGAACGGCGAAAGCGTGCGCCCAAACAGTGATGGCCACCCAGCTGTACCACGAGACCAAGAACGTGCTATGGTGGACGTCCAACGTCATAGTCCTGGTGAGCAGCGCCCTCTACGCACGCTTCAAGCAGATCGAGATGGAGCAACACGCCAGAAAACCATTGCCAGAAGACAGGAGGACCCTTGTATGACAAATTTTGTTAACTACATAAAAGCATTTATTGTAGTCGTACTGTAGTGAGAATAGTTATATTGGAATACGTTGTTGTCACAATTAGTTGGTAGGACTCTTGGGTTCGATGTTGGTGTATTTTGAATAGCTCTAATTCAGTGGCGTAACTACGGAGGGGCAAGGCGGGGCAGTGCCCCGGGGCCTTTGGCTAAAAAATCAATGTGTGGTTGAAAAATTACATACATACATACAGGGTCTAAAATATTAGACCAAAGCAAATATTTGACCATTTTGAAAAATTACCATTTATTGATAGTCAATATTATATATAGTCATATATTATTAATTGTAAAAACCCTCTATGAATTCATGGGTTTTTACACAGAAGAGTAAGAAAAAATCCGCTCCCTTCGCTCGCGTACTAGTTTTGTAAGGAGCCCTCTCAACTGGTGGGTGACAGTACTTCAAATTATTTCTGCTATGAACGTATGATGACTAACATTTTGATTCTGTAAAATGTCGGGGTTTTCGAAATGGGGGCCCTGGATTTTGGATTATTGCCCCAGGGCCTTTGGTCACCTAGTCACGCCGCTTAAAAAAAACTGTATAACATCTTCCGGTGTCTTAAATGTCTAAAATTAAGCTAGTATTTAGGCTTTGACTTCTTTTCTTGGCTGTATTTAACATTCCTCACTTCTGTGCTATGGAAAACACGGCATACGCGTGTAATGTCCATTAATAATATTCTATCCGATTCGTCAATTTCATAGACTAGGAATACTAATACAGGGTGTTAGGAAAAGTATTAACTTCCTTTCAAGGGATGAACCAGCCCATGAAACGGAACAAATTTCCCCAAGGAACATAGGTCGAAAAATAAAATATTTTTTGGACCTCACATACAAACTGACTCAGTTGGTTAGTACACTTTGTATGGGTGGTCCAAAAATGTTGTTCATATTTCGACCTTGGGGAAAGTTGTTCAGTTTCATGTGCTGGTTCGTTCCTTGAAATGAAGTTAGTACTTTTCCTTACACTCTGTATACTGAGGGTGTAGGAAAATTGTGATGGAACATGATTAGAAGGTTACATAATAATGGTATTTTATTTCTCAGTATTTCCATTGTGGAATGTATAAACTCTAACCCCTGACTTTATTATCTTTTAATTTAAAGGAAATAAGATGTGGAAATGAACGTGGGAAAAAAAGACTGGTAAAAGTTTCACAAATATTTATATTAATTTTTAATCATGCTTTATCTAGTAGTCTTACAACATGTTTCGGTACATTTTTTATGAAAAAATCTTTAGCTGAAAATTTCAGTCATACAGCCAAAAATCATAAATATAAATGTTGATAAAATACTACTGAAAGCTATTAGAAGCCAAACATTTGGAAACAGATAGGTACGTATAGATGTGCGAGGCAATTTATATCGTGTCTATTATGTTTTATCTATCTATCTGTACTGCCTTTAAACGACCAAGAATTTTATAATATAATAATATATATACTTGGGATCTCGGAAGCGGCTCCAACGATTTTCATGAAAATTATCGAGATGAGATAAACCGATCTAGCTAGGTTTTATTTTCCAAAAATCACTGAACGGCAGAAAAAGCCGAGCAATGCTCGGTCAACCAGGTGTTGCTGTTATATGTCACGAACGACTGAAAAACTAGATTAACCTAGCCCTTTTATTTAAACTTTCTCATTACGATAATCAACTAAAGCATTCTTTCAATGAGCATAATATGTAATATTATCATTCTATTTATGTAATTATTATAAATAACGATTTCTATTGTGTAATTAATTGTAAATAAAACCTCGTTTATAGTTTCTATAATTTAATAGTTAATTAAGTTTACTTACTGGACGCATAAAATGTTAATTAACCAAAGTTAATTTTGATCGATTTTTGATCTTAGTAGTTTAGATAAATATATTTTTATATATTCATATTGCGGATCCATATTTAAGTTATTGTATTCGTCCGAATCGGTTATATGATCGTATAGTTCTATGCCATAAACTTTGTCCCAGTTACGAGTAAATGCCGTGTTATTAAAGGATATCCATTCAGTGTATCTAAATCTTTTTGTTCTTATACTGTACCCCATAATCTTTATATCCCTCAGCTTAGGTCTATCAGAGTTCTTCGCAGGGTATATGTCTGGGCGGGGATATTGACTAATAGCGAACAATTTTTCACCGTTGGTAACTGAATTTTGTGTCATATATTGCACCAAACTTTTTCCTTGAACGCACAATACAGATTTGTCGTAAACGTTTTTACATTTTTGGATAGTTGGTAGCCCTGCAAGATCCGCTAATGTTGGGAATATATCAAGCAATTCCACTGGCTTGTGGATAGTTTTTCTGGGCACGTTTGGTACGCTAAGAATGAGAGGGACTTTTAAAGCTACGTCGAAACAGCTGTACTTAGCCCAAAGCCCATTCTCTCCTAGTGACCATCCTGCAACAATCCAAATAAATTATAACACAGTCAAATCGCAACTCAAGGATAGGCCTTATTTGACAGCTGTCAAAGCCATACTAAAGAACATGTCAACAAAGAAAAAAAGACCTGATGTCATAGCATTAACATTATTGACAGCTGTGAAATATGGCTTAACGGAACGGCCATACTGATAATGAGACAATTTTGCAGGTAAGTATGTTTTCAGTAATATACTTTAAAATACTGCAAGTAGCACGTATTCCTACGGTGGCGTAGGTACCTGTCACATCTATTAATAATTTATGATCTACAATACAGCTTCATCATAAAACAAAATTTTGAATATACTAATCTGAGAGACGATCACTATAGACTAGTTTAAAACAATCCGCCAAAGTCGGTGAAGAGCTGGCGAGTGTTTCAATCGCCATCTTTGAATTTGCCGCCTCCATTTTGAACATCTTCCCCATTGTCCCCAAGATCCGTTTCCTCGGAAAAAAGTAGGGAAAAGGCAGGGAAGATGAGGTAAGTTTGTGGCAGTAGCATGCTACAGTGCTACACCTCGCCCTACTTTTTCCGGGGACAACGGGAACACACCAAAAGAACACCTATTCGCCGTGTGAGCTAACCATAATATTTTTAATTTACAAGGATGATTGGCCGTTCAACCTGAGATGGAACGCCCTAGATAAACTTCAATGTATGAAGGAAGCTAAATCAGAAAGTGATTTACGAACTATAGCAGCGAAGGAGGATGTACTCTTGAGATTGAATACTATGTAGTGCCAGCACTCTGTGTTACCTTGGAGGTATATACAAAATATCATTTACAGTAATTAACTCAATTTAGTTAAAAGAGTTGATGTAGGAGATGAATTATATACTAATTAAAAATTATTATTTTTCCTTGTATTTGCTTTTCGTTTAGTTCGTAACCCATTTTAGTGTAGTTGATTTAAAACCTTCAACATTTTATTTAAGAAGTTAATTATTAAACATTTACTGACTTATCTGAAACGACCCTCAAACATTTGTCACACGTGGCGATAACGCTCTGCCTACCCCGCCAAGTATATAGGCGTGATTAGTTTTTGTTTGATTCAACATTTCTTGATAGTGTTTTGAACCTGTTTTAAACGTGGAACGAAATATTATACAGGATGGACAAAAAAGGTATTCGGGGTTGGAACATTTAAATTATACTCTATAAAATTTAGCTTCATATCTGTAAATGCTGTCAGTTCCGAGTAAATGCTATGACATAAGGTGCATTTTCCTTCGTTTACTTCTCTTAGTGTGGAGCTGTCAAACGTCACGGGTATCAAGCTATATTTTATGAACTATAAAATGCGTTGATCCTTCGAAAATTACAACTAAGCCGATATATTTCACTGAATATCCTCTTGCTCCTTGTACTTAGGACTCTATTGGAACACTTACCATGATCACCAGTCAAAACTACGATAGTATTCTTTCTATCCACATAGCTCAACAACTGGCCAACGAGATCATCAACATACGTCGCCGCTGCATAATAACCCTGCCTGATTTTCAACGTCCATTTCTCAGGCATAGTGCCCATAGGGAAGCTAATCTTCAGTCTGGCAATGTCGTCGCGTTTGCGAACGTCTGTCCATGCATGCCAGGCTACTAACGGCATTTTTTCTGGTTTTTGAGGATGCTTTGGTGGTTTCACTGAGTATATTGGGACTTTAGCTGAAATTATGAGATGCGTGGTAAAAATAATCAGGTTCAGAAAACAAGCTTAGGAATTATTATAAGAAAAGTAGGTACCTAATTTAAATATTAAAAGTAACTACCCACGAAAATTTAGCAGGGCGATTTTAGCCATGACCATGAACAACGTTTACGATGAGGCCACTTGTAATCTGTAAGAATTGATCTGAAGAATTTTTCATACGAATTCGAAGGTGGTCCCATAGTAAAAGTTGTCCATAAATTATGAACATTGTAGTCATTACCATCGTACCATGAAATTACATTAGTTTATGCGCATGCAAAATAATGGTCCTTTATCCCACTTCTGATGTCCGGAACAAGGGGAGGAGCGACTTCACAATCGAGCAGTTTGTCATATGTTATTGTTTGCGTAGGTAGAACCCATCATCATCTGCCTGCCCTTATTCCAATTTATTTGGTGTCGGCGCAACATGTCTTCCTCTTCCATTCATCTCTATCTGCAGTCAAATCTTCGTTTACACCTTTTTGACTCATATCATCTTTTATACAATCCATCCAAACTTTTTTAGGCCTTCCTCTCCTTCTGCGTCCATCCACATTCATATTCATTACTTGCTTCGTCACATGATTTTCATCCCTCCTCATAACATGCCCATACCACGATAAACGACTAGCTCTCATCTTTTCTGTCACTGGCGCTACTTTCAAACTTCCTCTAATATACTCGTTCCTTATTTTATCCATCCTGGTCACACCGCACATCCATCTCAGCATTCTCATTTCAGCTACATGTACTCGTCTTTCATCCGTCACCTTTGTGGGCCAACACTCAGATCCATACATGACGACAGGTCTCACCACCGTCTTATAAATCTTGCCCTTCAATTTGAGGGGCATTCGTGGATCGCACTCTGTGCCCGTGACCTGTCGCCATTTCATCCATCCCGCATTTATCCTGTGCTTGATAGTCCGGTCTATCTCACCATCGCCCTGTATAAGTGAACCGAGGTACCGAAAGTCGGAGCAGACTGGCAAGGATATGTTATTGAGCGTTACCGGAACATAGCTAGAGAGACCGCCGAAATCGCAAAACATTTGTTCTGTCTTGGTTCTAGGTAGAACCGTAGTGGCGTAGGTAGAACCCGTACAGATAAAAAAAAGTCTATATGGCGGCGGTTACCTAAGCGTTAGGGAGAAAGCATGAACGCCTGGTATATGCAAGAGCCTCAGTGTAAGAGAGAAAGCATGACAAACAGACGCCATTTACAGATCGTTTCTTTATCTGTACGGGTTCTACAGGTAGGTACTGATAAAAAATGGTGTGATATATTGTAAGGTAAAAAAGACATAAGTACCACGGAGATGTACCCCATAACGCTCTCAGTAGATACTTACCTAAGTATTCCATTGGAAATTTCAGTGGGATATGTGGTTTATGAAACCCAACTGCTAAGAAGAACGGCTTGCTAAAGTTATTCTTTAGAATTTTGATAGCATATCTCAAAGTTTGCAAATCAGGCAATGTTTTACCGGGCTGCTTTTTAACTGACACTGGACAAATCAGATTGGCCTGTAGTCTCCTAGTTATTGGGTCAGGGCATACAGCTGTATCTTTATACTTTTCAGTAGGTGGATGGTACGGAACGTACGACCAACTGAGTGGAAAGTCATCTGTAAATCCCGAACTTTGGCCCGGGTGAAACACTTTACCCACAGAATACGTATTGTACCCGTTTTCTTTGAAATATTGTGGCAAAGTGGTAAAGTTTCCAGTAAACGTACGCCAGTAGTTATAAAAGTCATATAAATGCAGAGCGTCAGGTCGACGACCGGTAAGTATCGAGTTTCTACTTGGAGCACACAGTGCTTGCTGAAATATGTAAATAAATTAAATGGTAAGTATAGTATAGGGCTACATTGGAGATTGATGTAATCTACGATCTAAAACACAAACTTACCTGCGCAAAAGCATTTTTGAAATTAACGCCATTTACCGCCATCTTTCGGATATGAGGCAAGTTTATGGTTTCGTCTGCCAGATGTCGCAAGTCGTCGATAAAAATAAACAAAACATTTTGGTTCTCTTTAGTGTAATTTGCGTTAGCATTGTACAATAACAAAACAAATAACATATAAAATGAAAACATCATTATTATTAACGAATTTCTCAGGATATGTGAAAATATTTCTCAGATGGGAAACAAAGAGAAGGAAAAAGAATTTACACTTCAATCAGTGACTTCAATGGATACGTTCCGTTACACCTTCTGCGTTGTTCGCTTCTCGTGTCATTGAATGGAACAACTTATACAAAATTTTGCGTGTAAAGAAAAGTTATCGTGATTTACGCACACATACACAATAAATACAAGCGAATGTCAGTCAATACCATCATAGAAGAAAATGAGAAATGTAGATAGTTCAGTAGGCATTTGTTTATTAGTTTTTACGATCGTCAGTTCAAATAACGTACTTACACTTTAAAGTTCACGGGGGTGGGCATTTATAATTCGCATCTCGAATTTAGGGTTGATTGGCGTTGTGTCCGCCCCGGCACTAAATACATTGAAAACACAGTACTAACGCCAACCTATACTTTTTCTTACACCATCAGAACTGCGTTCGGGCCTTTGATATGAAGTTATCTTCGCACTGGATAGGCTGTCCCATACAAATGACAGCTAGTTTTGCGGCCCTAATTGAAGCGCCACCTACGAGAGCACCGCGTATTTTCGTATTTGCTTTCCTTGACTGCCATCGCCACATTGTTGACTGTGGCGAAAGTACACGGTACTCTCATAGGTGGCGCTTCAGTCCGATCAGTTCTTCCCAGAACAACTCCTAAGCCCAGTCTCGCCCCAAGGGCGTGATTGGGCTGGTTGTTTGAACAACCAAACAATTATTTCCGGGTGAGCTCGTGCTCCCCACCAAGCCGACAGGCGTAGTTTTGATGGCCCTGGTACTTTCGTATTTGCTTTCCTTGACTGGCAGCGCCAAAATGGCGATTTTCAATTAGTACAAACAATATTGTAGCAACAACCAGTCCACAACTTATTTCAGGTGAATAGTTCGGGCTGTTCGTGCGACCATCTTTCGTAGCTCTTTTATACTGTGCCAGGCCAGTTCGTGAAATCCCCGGTTTAGATTAGAGAGACAAGTAGAAGTATTCCTCTTAACAGGCATGCTAGAACCCTTCCGGTCCATAAGAACTTATTCCTAAAATGTCTAGCTAATCAATAGGACTGAATTTCATAATGGGTTTAAGAATTGTCATCGGAGAAATATCTACTACGAGCAACATCACGAACGTTGCCCTGTACAACAACGCTTTTAAAAATACAGTGACGCTTCTGCTTACTACTCTTTGCTGTTGTATTTTTCCGCACACTGATATTATGTATGTGTGCAGCAGTGTTTGTGTACAAAAATCACGTTGCTACGCTGCAATCACTACGCAACTCACGCACACAACATAACAAACAAGTGGGCGTTCTGGTATTGTCATTCAAATCATCTGTTTTCGTGGATTGTTGTATATTTTGTACATAAAATTAATTTATTCCCCATATATTTATTGATGAAATCTAAGATTAATTAAAACCATCAACAGTGGTTGCATGAGTGAGCGGGTCATGTTTGTTTGGGCTCTGTAGTTTTAAATCGCGTGTGACGTCATTGTTTTCGAGTGCCAGTTTCAAACGACGCAGTTTCAATTTAATCGAAAATGGATTTAAAATGAGAATTGTTTTCGTAAACAAGGTAAGTTAGAAGATAAGACGCATTTCGTAGTTTAGTTTAATGTGAATAATGTGTAGTGGAGCGTAGCGCGAAGGTAGTTTTGAGTTCCATCGATTTCCTTTGTCCTCGGCCCCTTGTGTACAACACAAACTTATCAATACCTACGTACGCGCCCCAGCTGTTTCGCGATAATATTTTGGTTGCATTTTTCTCGTGACTGTGACCGATTGCATATTCAAAAGGCTGACTGAGGTATGTCATCGACTTGTTTTGTTTTTGGTAATTATGTAATCTGCATAGTAAATAGGTGCATATTAATTTAGCATAGACCCAGTCTAGGCGTAGAAGTCGTGATACGAAGTTGTCGTTAGATTATATTTTTCAAGACCAACAAAATACGAAAACCAGAGTGTTACAAAATACCTACCCTATGGAAGTCTTTAGAAAACGGAAACTTTAGTGCTTTTGTTTTTATGTACCTAACAAATCGTTTTTTTTTTTCTAGAATATACGATCCATATTGAAATGTACAAATTACTAGTCTGGGGTTATATTTACTGAAAAGGCTAGTATGCATTATGACTATTAGAATCCGTTTAGATATTATTGTTCTAATAGGTTTTTAATTAGATATGTAAGATGATGCAAGGCAATACAGTAACAGTTTTAATATGTATGTCACTGCTTAAGGCTACCTTACCTACCTACTTATGAAAAAAAAAAAAACTTATGAAATAGCTTATAATTATAAATTATATAGTAATATACTTTTTGAACTGGCAATTTAAGACAAGAAACAAAATCTTGGACTAATCTACAATAGACGTTCACACATTGCAGTAGATAGACCGACTTTTCACTTAAATATTTATGTAGGTAGTTGGACATTCTTTTAACAATGGAATAAGCAACAATTACACCAAAGGATTATACTTACCCTACTACCTAATTTGGTATACATTTCTGGTTAGTATGCAGGTAATGTTATAATTGTCACAGGATACCCAGCAATATATATAGAAACAAGAGTTGGGTCAAGTTAGTTTAATCGCAGTAGTAGTTATCCTACCCCTCAGTGAAGGCAGTTGTCTTACAATACACCCACTTACTTGCAAAGTTTAGTATTAAAAGTGCTGTTAAGACTGAAATTGATTATATAAACTATTTACCATTTTTTTGTGGATCTAAGACCTAACCACATTTGTTTTACCAGTAAGTTACCTTTTACCTCATGTTATTCTTATTCAAAGACAATGTTTGTGCAAAATCTACCTGTTTGTATTATAAACTTTAACTAGTAATAAATAACACCAGTAGATAGTGTTATCAAAATAAACTCAAGGTCAATCTGTGGTTCACCTGGACAAATAAACATTTTTTTTTGCTCGGAATTTGTATTATCAGTAATTCTAATATTTTAACACATGTTGTTATACTTGTAGTATTAATTTTAATTTTTACTTATCCGAAATAGCTAGCAAAATATTCAAAAAACTATAGTTATTATAAGTGCTATAACATGTAATTTACGATATTCAACATTGTAAGCAGAATTTGTAGGTACCCTAAAAAAAAAGTGAGAAAAAAGTCTTTCTATGACTAATATATAAAGTGGATGGCAAAAATATGAATAAGTCTCTAAAGCACTGCAACACATTTGGCTTGGATGTGTCAGCAAGCAAACTTGTGACAGCTTATACTCCTAAAGAACTTGTGAAAGCATGGCAGAATGCCAAAGAATCAGCTTTGATACTAGGAGAAGGAAGTAACGTTTTATTCCTTGAAGATTTCAAAGGTACGGTCATATTGAATCGAATAATGGGTATACAAGTTGAAGACCAAAAAGAAACCTGGCTATTGCACATTGGTGCTGGTGAAAACTGGCATAACCTTGTGGAATACACCTTGGATCATGATATGCCAGGGTTGGAAAACCTGGCCCTGATTCCAGGTTGTGCCGGATCAGCTCCGATACAGAACATTGGGGCATATGGAGTTGAATTCAAACAAGTCTGTCAGTTTGTTGATTGCATTGAACTAGAAACTGGGAAAGCTATTCGGCTCAATAATGAAGAATGTAAATTTGGATACCGTGACAGCATATTTAAACATGAATACAAAAATGTATACGCAATTACTGGTATTAGTTTATCGTTACCAAAAAAATGGACTCCAATATTGACCTATGAAGATTTGACTAGTATACCCAGAGAATCAGTGACTCCAAAGAAAGTGTATGATTTAGTTTGCCATATGCGTCTGAGTAAGCTACCTGATCCTAAAGTTGCTGGTAATGCTGGAAGCTTTTTCAAGAATCCGATCATTAGTCAAGAAAGAGCGGAAACATTTTTGACCAACAACCCAACGGCCCCAAGTTATAGACAAGTGGATGGCAGTGTAAAACTGGCTGCTGGATGGCTTATAGATCAATGTGGTCTTCAGGGGTATACAATTGGAGGTGCATCAGTTCATTATAAGCAAGCATTAGTCATTGTCAACCAAGGGAACGCAACCAGTGACAATGTACTTGATGTAGCTAGTTTTGTGCGCAAATGTGTTGGTGAAAAGTTTGATATTTAGCTTGAGCCCGAAGTACGCTTTATCGGGCCACATGGAGAAGTTGATGCCCTGGAGACTTTAAAACAAAATTAGTAACTATAAAATTTTAAAAAACTTTGTAATTTTAAGACGAGTTTTGTTTATAAAAAGCCTGTTAAAAAATTTGCACACTATATTAGACATAAATAACATATGATTCAAAATTGTAAGATGTTGCATCATCCTGTTGCAAAAAATTCTATCAGAGACCCTAGACTGCAGTTATTAGAAAACTTAAAGTTTTATGACTTCCTATATCACTTTAATGAATCTGCACATCATATTCTACAAACTTGCAAAATACCGACTGTATATTCTTAGTTGGAAAATTTACCTACTGCCTGCGTATCCTAGACCACAGCCAGTCAGCCTATACATGGTAAATCAGCAACCATAGTTTTAATCATCTCTTGACTCATAATCAAAACTGAATCTGATAAAGAAAGGATCCCAGAATAGCAACATTATTCTTGACATCTTGATCATACGTGACATATGTATTAATGTGTAAAAATATTAGCTGCAAATATTTTAAGGGGCGAATCAGCCCGTGAAACTGTACAACTTCCCCAAGAAACATAGCTGGAAATATGAAAAACAAAATTTGGGCCCCCCATAGAAATTTGGGCTTGGTCGGATGGTCATTTTGTATGGGAGATCCAAATATTTTTTTCATATTTCTTTTATTTGCTTGAGGAAAATTGCTCAGTTACATAGGCTGGTTCACGCCTTAAAATATTTGCAGTTATATTTTTACACCCTGTAGAGAAATAAAAGAGAGACAAAATAGATGAGTGAAAAAAAATCAATTGTTGACGATTAAGTTTCTTTTTTACTTTTGAGTCTGCTGCCATTTCGAGATCCATTCAGCCAGTTATACCTTTTGCAGCTTTTTTCCATACTTCTTTCTCCTTTCCTTAGGCGAGCAAATCTGAAGATGTCTGCGGAGTCGCCGCGCCACGTGCGGGCGACGAGCGGTGGGGGGCCCCTGACGGTGCCAGCGCAGCCGCCCAGCGACCGCACGCTGATAGACGCTGTCTCCGGCTTCATCAACGATGTGACGCTGTCGTCTAGCAACCACGACCCTAAGGATGTGATCCAGTGGGCGAGGTGAGTCACTATAAGTAGCAAAAAACTGGGAACTAAAGGTCGCTCTCGACGGTACCTTTAGCTGCCTGACTAACATGCGTGCCACGATAAATTTTGTCATCTCATATGCACATAATTTCACTACTGAAAAATTCGTAACTTATTCACAGTGAAGTTAGCCGCAGAAGACATATGCGGTGACAAAATTTTATCGTAGCACGCCTTGCTAGACTGCAAAATCGAAATACCTACCTAACCGCTTTTTTTTTTGGCCTAGTTTAGACATAGAATAAATAATAGTACTAGCGTAGATTCGACTCGACCCAGTTTCGATCCCACCCGTCCTGACTCGACCCAGTTGCAACTCCACATGATAAAACGTATAAAAAGCATGTGAGAACGGGTCGAATGGAAACTGGGTCCAGTTAAAACTAGGTGTT
Organism: Keiferia lycopersicella; assembly: GCA_029255805.1. Lineage (NCBI taxonomy): Eukaryota > Metazoa > Arthropoda > Insecta > Lepidoptera > Gelechiidae > Keiferia > Keiferia lycopersicella. The sequence continues at coordinate 4,448,005 of JARACZ010000018.1, forward strand.
TTTTACGTCTTCAATCTAATGAAAAATTTAAGTCAATCCACGCTGTTTTTCGAAATATTGTCGCCGGCACTCCAGAATCTTGAAGCTCTGGTAGGTAAGGCTTTATTAATTATAATTACTATTGTGCTTATCAATACGATAGTAAACATACGATGTTGGGGTTTCGCACTGTCTGGCTTTGTCAATAACCGTGTAACCCGAAATAACAACTCGATAAAAATCGTACGAGACGCATAAGGTCATTGGGGTCAGTTTTTTTAACCACTTTCTTTTCCTGCGTTGATAAAGTTGTAAAAAACTTTTGTTACGCCTTGGATATGACTTCGTCATACTAGCGGGTGCCCGCGGCTCCGTCCGCGTGGGTGTCAGTTCAAGTCATCCCATGGCAACCCACAGGAACATTTTTTCGATATAAAAAGTATCCCATAATTAATCTATTTTGCCCCTATGTTCCTTTGAAAAAGTTGTTACTACTACTTACTTCGCTGGCTCAGCGACCCGAAGTGGATTTTGGCCTCCAACATTAAAGTGCGCCATTCTTCTCTATTTTGTGCCAAATCTGACAAGTCGGACACTTCCTGCTCTTTCAGGCTTTTGGTGACTTCATCCTTCTAGCGATATCTTTAAGAATTTTTTTGGGGCTGGTTAATCTAAGTTACCCTCTCTGTGTGAGCCAAATTTCATGAAAATCATTTCGGCAGTTTGTGCGTCAAGGAGTAATAAACGAACAAACTTGCGCATTTAGATTATTAGTAGCATGACCCTTTGTCTGAAATTGAGTCATATGAATCACTCATACAAGTTGGTTGTAAGTTGTAACTGTTTTACACAAAGCGATTCTATTAATAAGTGATTCTGTTGCATTTTTTAGTTTCGCGTTCAGAATTAATTACCTTAATTAGCTGTTAATAATCCTCCCGATTCTGACGGGATAGTTCGTTAGCTAATTCTTAGGTAGGTATTCCTGTAGCGCTCTTAAAAAAATACAGGGTGTTAGGAAAAGTACTAACTTCCTTTCAAGGGATGAACCAGCCCATGAAGTTGAACAACTTTCCCCAAGGAGCATAGGTCGAAATATGAAAAAGACAGAAAGAAACATCAATTGAGGAATACAAAATGATTGCCGCTCTTCTGTTTCTGTTTTAAGAAGGGATAAGAAAAATGAACGGCAGAATCGCTACCATTATTAAATTGATTGACTAAACTACCGGATAATCGACATAGGTATTGAACTTGACACCTGCTAGCCGGTTTAGGCTAGTGCTAGGTTAGCATGGCATCACATTTGCAACACTAATATAAGGAACTATAGCAACCAAAAGTTTTGCGTGTAGTATTTGAAACAAAAACTAGCTACGGGGCTCTTTATTGTGAATTATTGGGAATGATTTTCGACTCTTAAAACCAATGGATAGACTACTACACCCTAAAAGCTAAATAATGAATGTTTTTTTTTAAGAAAACCGACTTCAAAGGACGTAAAAAGGGCGAACCTCCATATTTTTAAGCCTGACAAATACTTTTCTGAAAACCGCATCAAAATCTGTTCATCCAAACGCGAGATAATGGCGAACAAACATACATACAGGTCAAACTGAGAACCTCCTTTTTTATGCCAAATTTTATGAAAATCGTTTCCGTGAAGGAGTAACAAACAAACATACTTTCGCATTTATACATAAAATGAATTAATTTTCGCATTAATTATTTACATACTTCTTTTCTAAACAGGTTCGAAACCGCGGACATAAACGAGCCCACGCCTGAAGGGGATAGCGAGAATGATATCTCCCCCCTTCTTCTCATCCTGGGGTACGGCTCCGGCGTGCAGGTGTGGCTGGTGCCGCCTGCTGGCGAGGCCCAGGAGGTAAGCCACTTCAACATCCACAAGAGTCGACTGCTGGACATGGGTTTCCCCAGATTGGGAGGTTTTTGCCTTACTCGTTGGAGGCCTTGGATGTCTGTGTTGTAGTCGCCTTTGTAGCATATTTACTGTTCCAATCCGACTACAGCATAGACAGCACAGACAGTCCCCTGTCTGTGCTGTAGTAAGGTTTGTACCAACGCGGTCCGAAACCTTTCGCGCCGTCACAGTCACTGCGATTAGCTGTCAAAGGCGTGATTGTCCTAAACCTGAGTTTAATTGCAGGTGCTTTCGTGGCGCCAGGGCACAGTGAGGGTGCTCCGTATACTGCCCACCCCGCAGCACGGCGACGTATACGCGTCGAAACGGCCCCTTATCGCCCTGTGCGACTCTGCCAGCCCCGGACCGAGTTTCTGCAGCCTCAGCTTCATCTCCATCAGGGGCGGCGAGCAGGTGAGCATCCAATACATAAAGTCTCTCTCTTTTTGTTTATATGTGGAGCAATATAAGTAGACGCGACGCCTCTAAACTCTGTTTTTTATTGAGAAGAGTTGTGTCTCTCTCTTTTCGTGTGGGAAACCGAATCGTCTAGCGATCCGATGAACCCTCTAGTGTCAGAATTTTTCAACCGCCTTCTACAAGTAGCAGGCTTCTGGCATGGTGGTGTAACGACCGCCGTCTATGTGATCATAGACAGCAACGGGACCTACAGCTTAACGTGCCATCCGAAACACGGAACCATCTTACTTACAGACAATCCGGTGGTTCAGTCCGCAATGTCCTATTTTATGATTCTACAATTATTTATATCTTACCTATACGTTTGTATTGATTTATCTGCAAGACATAATCATTGTTTTACGATATATATTCGAAAGCGGTGCCAAATAGTTAAGTATTATCGATTCTGTACCATTATTCTGTGTCGATGCTCGGAATAATCTAGACAGACAGACTGTGACTAATTTTGCATGTGGCTAAGCACGAGGTCGATATCTATATAAACGTGATAGGAAATAATACAGAGTGTAAGAGACGGTGTAACGAAAACTTCGCAGGCGTGCTCAAATCATGAAACTGAACAACTTTTTTATGGGGACCATGTTCGTAAACGTGAATTTTTTTTGACCTTCTATATAAAATTCCCGATCAGCTGAGTGACTTTGTATGGGAATTCAATAAAAATTTTCCGTTTCCCAACATAGCCCCCACAGAAAAAGTTGTTCACTTTCAAGAAATGGGTTGATGCTATTCTAAGTCGGCATTACACGACAATAATTTCACTTTTCTACTATCTCGTTTTCACCTTTTGCTATCGTTCACGCCAAGGACGATTTCTATCTTATATCTTTCATTGTTTCGTCCCGGAAATATTTTTATCAATACATCGCGCGATTTTGATAAAGTTATGTTATTATTTGAAAATATCAGTATGATTAGATAATGAACATTTACATTAAAGATAAATATCGTCTTACGAATATCTAAATCAAGTTAATTCAATAACATAAAAGTATTAAATCTTGTCATTTGATTAATATGTTCTACGCCCACTGCAACATCGAAATAAATTCGTTTTCCTTATTTTAGTTTCTTCCTTGTCTAGTTATTATGTATGTTACAGTATACGTGTTGCATACTTACAACATCATTATTTCAGATATCATTTAGGAGTCTAGATTTAGGAGCAGGAAATATAGCAAAAAGTTGTATTTGCATATTTATCTAAAGTTATGAGATTTATTCGTGCTCGTAATAATTCTGATAGATGTATATAATAAAATTACACAACAATTGGTCTTTTTATTGTACACCAGATACGACCTTGAAAAGTGGTAAACGGAAAGTTGTCAGAATCTTTGATATTTGCCAAAAAAGAATTAGACTTGCGTTGAACGTGTGTCTAGCTTTTTTTTAAAGAAGATAATTTTCAAACAAGCGTTCGGTTCGCGTCTAACTTTTTTGTGGTAAGGCCTTAGGTATTTATAAAATATATTTTCATACAAAAATCAAAAGGTAGTCACTCATTCAACCTGCGTCTAATTTGTTTATGGTGAAGTCATTTGTGTTTAATTTAATAAAATATACTTGAAGGTGTAAAAAGATTAGCTGTTAATATTTTAAGAGGTGAGTCAGCCCATAAAACTGAACAACTTTTCCCAGGGCATATAGGTCTAGATATAAAAAAAAAATTTGGACCCCCCTATACAAATCGACTGCATCGGTCGGTAGTTTTGTATGTAGTTTTGTTCAGTTCCATGGGCTGGTTCACCCCTTTAAATATTTGCAGCTATTTTTTTTCAATCTGTATATAGTCCTATCTACCTCACAAGGAATACATCTATTGCCTGACAACAGACAACAGAGTCACTTAAGTGTGTCTCCGATCTCATTTCCGTCGGAAAATTCGTCGGATTAATCGTCTTTAAAAGTACTTTTATATACTGGAATTAAACGCTTTGAATTAATTAATCATGGATTTATTTCTCAATACTGTGCACGTTATCACAAGATCCAAGTAGAAGAGGACAACTGTCAACCTGACAGAGATAGACATATCTCATAAGTATCAAAATGCACCAATCTCCTTTTCTTTCCAACAGGTCAAGAGCATAAAATTCAAGAACCAAATCCTAGACGTTTTAGCAAACAAGCGCTCCGTAGTGGTATCTTTCTCGGAGCGTTTCGCCGTGTTCGACGCCGGGACTTTGGAAGACCGTATGGCCATCACCACTTGCTACCCGTGCCCGTGCCCGCTCGGAGGAAGTGCGCCGGTCAATCCTCTAGCGCTTGGTGACAGGTGGCTGGCCTACGCTGACAAGAAGCTCAACCAGTCCAAGCGCAGTAGCGGTGGGTGTGAAGGTAAGTTTCATCATCATCTTCATCAGCTCAGATTCACCAACTACAGGGTATAGACCTCTTCTCTATTGCGCCACTCTTCACGGTCCTTTTCCAATCTCATCTATTGAGACCCGGTCAATTTGACGTTGTCATCGGACCACCGGGCTGATGGTCTATCTACCCATTGGTCCTTGCCCACTACTCTGAAGCTGCCTTAGTACACCGTAGGGTCCTTGTGTTGCTAGGGTCAATTTTTGGCAGCCGGATCTCTGCCGGGGATTGTTTGCTCCGAATATGAAAACTACCTTACCTTAAGGGGCTGACAAGAGCTAAAAACCGGTCCCTTTCTGACAAATGTCAAACTGCGCGCGTGCGAACGAGACGGAATCTTGCCGATTCAATGATATTTTCGTATTTTCGATGATAACTCGGTCTAAAATAATTAATTTGAAACTCAAAAACAATATGTCGATAGAGTATTGTAAGGCGCTCATTCTGATAATAAACACTTAATTATTGCGTGGGTTTTGTTCGTGCAGTTTGCGATATAATAGATTTTTAGAAGTAACTTTACGATGTTTTTCTATCAAGCTAAATTACTAATATCATGTTTTGGAAACAATAGCACTACAGCAAATATCCTGAAGATTATTACCTTTTTGTTTCGTCAGTTTTTCTGCATTTTATCTAGGGTAGAAATCACTTATAAAAGTAGCTTTTAGCTCTACTCAGCCCCTTAACAGCCACAACAGTACCCTGCTGGACATGGGCCTCCCCTTATCGGGGGGTAGGGGGGCATGCCAGGTGGATTGGCGAGCGCAGTGTAACATGAAAAAACAGATAGAATACGAATAAAAATTTTGGACCTCCCATACGAAATTACCAACCGACCAAGTCAATTTGTATAGGAGATCCAAAAAAAAATCTAATCTTTCGACTTATGTCGGGAAAGTTGTTCAGTTTTAAAGGCTGATTCACCCCTTATATTTGCAGCTTTTATTTTTGCACCGTATACATTTATCTAGAATTTTTATTTGTTAATACCTTCGTAGTTTCAAATTTTGTCTTTGAAATATGTATTTTGTGTTTATCCTTTGTCATAAACACAAAAGACTAGTTAACATATGCCACACCTATCAGTTTCGAAACCGAGAGAAATAAAAAAAAATCACGTACATAATTATAAAAGTCAATAACTTGTATTATCAGTTTCTTGACTTATAATTTCTTGACCTTGTTGTAAACGCGCGGTGCATATGTATCGCGCGATTGCAAAACAATGCATGCATGACTAATTTGTTACCATTATTAAATGTGCGTGTTCATGTGGGGTATACTGTGGATGCACAAAGAAATAACATACTCAAGGACTCAATACACAGTTGTGACAGCACTAAAATTAAAAATATTCCTAACTTTTAGCCGTGTGCTGCCGGGTTAGAATAGCATCACACCGTTTCTTTCGTAAGAGGCAACTAATGGACTCGAGGGTTTTATGTGTATAACAACGTTAGGTTACGGGCTGACAACCGGTCACTATAGTGATAAACGAATCATCTGAAATGGTCCTCAATATTTGTCAGACGTGTATGAAAAGCCATGAGTACTTATCTTCTATTCCCTTCGATCTATTTTCTTTTTCTACTCTATTAGTCACAAATTATTCTTGATTCTCTCACGAACGACTCACAAACACTCATACGAGATCGAAACAAACTGAATAAAACTGTGCTTGTTTTCGCGCCCTTGCCCTTGATTACAAATTGAGTTATAGTTATAAATATCTGCTGAAAACAACTCTATTTTTGTGAAGGTTACTCTAGGTTTTTGTGTTCGTTTGTTTTGATAGCACGTGAAAAAGTAACGAAATTTTTGTTCGTTTTTCTGCTGCTGTGCAATATCGGCATAGAATAACCCATCACCCCATTTCTTGCTTGCGGGTGTTGTAAGAAGCGAATGTATATTACAGGCTGACAACTTGTCACAATGTGATACACGATTTTTCTAAACCCTCCTCAAGTATTTGCCACACGTGGCTTTAACGCTCTACCTACCTCGAAAGAGGTAAAGGCGTTATAATTGTATAGAAGGTACAAATATTTTAAGGGGTGAACTAAACCATGAAACTGAACAACTTTCCCCAAGGAACATATCGAAACAAGATCGAAATATGAAAAAGAAATAGGACCTTCCTTACAAAATAATCGAGCGACCAAGTCAATGTGTATTGACAAATTATATTTCATTCAACCTATGTTTCTTTTGGAAATTTATTCAATTTCATGGGTTGGATTCGCCATTTAAAATATTTTTACACCTTATCATCATTCTCCTTGCCTCATCCCGTTCTCTGTCGGGCCGGCTACCTAACCTAGGGGATTTGACGTGGAACATGAAGTTTCCACAGAGGACTACCATCTGACCTCTGCAACCCGAAGGCTAACCTAGCCCGAAACCTTATATGTATGTTTTTCACTTACTTTAAGATTTTTCTCTTCCAGGCGAAGGCCAAAGCAGTTACACGGCGACCGTTCTTCACGCTGCCAAGTCCCTGAGCAAAGGCCTGCGTGGCCTCGGGGAGAGCGTGGCGCACAGCCTGGCGGGGGGGCGGAGCACCTCGCAGTCCCCCTCGCCCCCCAGCGCCGACACGCCACAACCGGGCGTAGTCACCATACTCGATGTGGAGGTAATACAGACAGACACACTTTCATCATCATCATTTCAGCCGGTCCACTGCTGAACATAGGCCTCCCCCAAAGATTTCCAAAGTGAAAGATCCTGCGCAACTTGCATCCACTGGCGTCCAGCGATCTTCACCAGATCATCTGCCAACCTTGTGGGAGGCCGCCCAACACTACGTCTTCCGACCCGTGGCCGCCAGAAGAGACATACTTTCTTTACCTACATTAAAAAATAACATAAACATACATTCACCCGTTAAAATAGTGGCAGCTAATACTTTTACACCTTATAAGGTGTTCCTTGGGGGGAGCTGTTTAGTTTCATGGGCTGATTCGTCTCTTAAAAAAGTTGCAGCTAATATTTTTACACCTTATATTAGATTTGTTTTTTTTTCATCATCCCAGGGCCACGAAGACGCCGACGGGCAAGACAGCGAGGAGGCGTACGACCCGATCGTGGCTCACTTCATAGCGCACTCGGAGGCCATCATCGCGCTCAAGTTCGACAGCACCGGCATGCTGCTTGTCACGGCTGACAGGCGCGGGCATGACTTCCACGTGTTCCGCATCAACCCACACCCCTGTGGAGCTAGCCTTGCCTCAGTGCACCATCTGTATATACTGCACAGGGGCGACACCACTGCCAAGGTCCAGGTTCGTATCTTGCACAGATCGTGTTGAATGGCCTCAGTTTAAGCAGGACGGACTGTATTTGTCAGACTTTGGAGAAGGTTTTAGGTATACTAACTAACAAAAAATGGAGGTTCGCACTTCTTACGTCCATTCAAATCAATCGTTTGCTTCCAAGTAGAGTCACAATGAATGCTTTTAGAATGTTGTCTGTCAGATAGATAGTTAAAACAGTATTGTGTCACTGAATAAATGAATTAGTCATTGTAAAAAAGAGAAAATTGTCAGACCCATTTTTCTCTTTTTTACAACAGTTTTATCTTCCTACTAGAAGAAACGCGTTGAAGTCGGTTCTCTTTTTGTAGTCTGTAAAATGTAGGATGATCCCTTTGACGTTTGTGACCTTGGATCAAATGCTATGACATAAGGTTCATTTTCCTTTGTTTACTAGGATTGACCTTATGTCATAGCATTTGCTCCAAGGTCACAAACGTCACAGAGATCATCCTATATTTTACAGACTAGCAGAAAGTTTTAGGCATTTTAACCGACAAAAAAAATGTTCGCAATTCTTACGTCCGTTGAAGTCGGGTACTTTTTAAAAAAGTTATTGTATTTCCCGTTTGCAGGACATAGCGATATCCCCGGACTCCCGCTGGGCGGCAATCTCGACGCTGCGCGGGACGACGCACGTGTTCGCGATGAGCGCGTACGGCGGCGCGTGCGGCGTGCGCACGCACACGTCGCCGCGCGTCGTCAACCGGCTGTCGCGCTTCCACCGCTCCGCCGGCCTGCCCATACACCCGCACCCCGCGCAGGGCAGCCCGGTTAGTAACGTGAAAATTACACAAACTCACATGAAGATAGATAAAGTGACTTGAAAATCACATAAAGTGACCTGAAAATCACTTAGTGACATGAAAATGACATAAACTGACATGAAAATTACACAAACTGACTTGAAAATTACATAAAGTGACATGAAAATTACATAAAGTGACGTGAAAATTACACAAAGTGACATGAAAATTACTCAAACTGACATGAGAATTACATAAAGTCACATGAAAATTACTCAAACTGACATGAGAATTACATAAAGTCACATGAAAATTACTCAAACTGACATGAGAATTACATAAAGTAGCATGAGAATTACACAAACTGACGAGAATATTACATAAAGTGACATGAAAATTACACAAACTGTTGTGAAAGTTACACAAACTGGCGTCAAAAAAAAATAACCTCCCTTAAAAAAAGTATCAGCTGACCGAATCAGTTTGTACGATAATGATGAAATTCTGTTATCCCTGATTACTAAGGCTCTCAGAAGAATTCTCAGTTTGTATGAGAGGTCTAAACATGTTTTTGATATTACAACCTATGTTTTTTGAGAAAAGTTGTCCAGTTTCGTGGGCAGATTTGCCCCTTGAAATATTGGCAGCTAATATTTTTACACCTTATAGAAGGGCTTTATAACAAACAAGTTGGACGCTTTATGAGCAGGTTTACCCCTTAATAGTACCTACATTATGGCAGTAGCCAAAAATGGACCATTTTATGGTGGAGTAATTCTAGTGAACGAGACCAGAAATTGGCATTTTGGCTTAGGCTAGTATAATGCTTTTCTTCCATTTGCGAGAAAACATCATAAATATTTTAATCGATCTGATTTTGTTAATCTTTTTTTAAATAATGCCGCCATTTACAAGCAAGTGGAAGAAAAAATATTTCTTGTATTTTTTTTCCTTATAGCCTCATGCTGATTAGAATGTGTTTGTTTGCAGGTGTCAGACGGGTCGGCGGGCGCGTGGTTCCCCAACCCGCGGCTGCCCCCCTACCCCACCCCCACTGTGAACGCCCCCCTCGCGCAGATGCGGCCCACCGCCAACCTGCCCACGCACACCATCACCAGGACCAGCTCAGGTAACTATCCCCCCCCGCGGTGAACGCCCCCCTCGCGCAGATGCGGCCCACCGCCAACCTGCCCACGCACACCATCACCAGGACCAGCTCAGGTAACTATCCCCCCCCGCGGTGAACGCCCCCCTCGCGCAGATGCGGCCCACCGCCAACCTGCCCACGCACACCATCACCAGGACCAGCTCAGGTAACTATCCCCCCCCGCGGTGAACGCCCCCCTCGCGCAGATGCGGCCCACCGCCAACCTGCCCACGCACACCATCACCAGGACCAGCTCAGGTAACTATCCCCCCCCGCGGTGAACCCCCCCTCGCGCAGATGCGGCCCACCGCCAACCTGCCCACGCACACCATCACCAGGACCAGCTCAGGTAACTATCCCCCCCCGCGGTGAACCCCCCCTCGCGCAGATGCGGCCCACCGCCAACCTGCCCACGCACACCATCACCAGGACCAGCTCAGGTAACTATCCCCCCCCGCGGTGAACGCCCCCCTCGCGCAGATGCGGCCCACCGCCAACCTGCCCACGCACACCATCACCAGGACCAGCTCAGGTAACTATCCCCCCCCGCGGTGAACCCCCCCTCGCGCAGATGCGGCCCACCGCCAACCTGCCCACGCACACCATCACCAGGACCAGCTCAGGTAACCACATCAGGGTTAACATAAATAGCTGGGTCTCCATTGAACGAGCAGCCTCAGATGCTCACTGCCGCGCGCAGCATGCGGCTTTCTTTCTTCTTTTTCGTGTGGGACACCAAGTCGTCCAACGATTCGAAAGTCGTCCAACGATTCGATGAACCCTAGTGTCAGATTTTCAATCGCCTTCTACAAGTAGCAGGCTTCAGACATGGTTGTATAACGACCGCTGACTAAGTGATCGTAAACAGCAACCGGGACCTACGGCTTAACGTGCCATCCGAAACACGGAACCATCTTACTTACGGACAATCGGCTGGTTCAGCCCGCATTGTCCTAACCAGACTGGGAACAAATTCACTAAGAGATAAATATCAACTTTGTGAGTGACCCACCGAGAATCGAACTCGGAACCTTCTGCGTCAAAGGCAGTCGCACTACGATTGCGCCACATCGGTCGTCGATGCAAGCATGCGGCGCAATGCGCGGTCGGTGTGGACGGTTTTTCGCCCGAGCATGAGAGTTTTAGCATGCGCTGCTCAGGCGAAACACGTCCACACCGACCGCGCAATGCGCCGCATGCTGCGCGCGGCAGTGAGCATCTGAGGCTGCTCGTTCAATGGAGACCCATCTAATGAGAATAAGTAATCGCAAAATTTACAATGCACTTAATTATGATATATCTAAAGTGGTCACTGAACAATTTTTTTCTTATTCTTATAACCAAAAACTCTAGCAATCTAGGCTCACTATTGTGAATTATTAGGAATGGTTTTCGACTAGACACCTACCTTGGAGGCAAAGTAATGAAAGAAAATATGAGATAGTTGATATATTTCTCCTTCTCTCGTGGAAAAAAATATATTGGGATTTACCGCACTCACAGTGCTATATTATTCTCATATAAATGAAAATAAAAAATCGATATTTTTTTTCGATTCGTCGACCGGGAATCAAACCCGCGAAGGCAAAAGCAAACGAGTGCGTCGAAAGCTCAGTGGTATAGCAGTGGGCCGGCACCCCACGCGGGTTCGATTCCCGGTCGACGCTTGTCAATTTTTCGATTTCAAAAATATGACAGTCATTGTATGTTACCTGTTTCGTTTCCAGGCCGGCAACGCCTCTCATCGCTATCAGAAGACAGCAACACGGTTCCCTTACTAGCACGCGCGCGATTCGGCATCGCCCCAGTGCCGCAAGCCAGCACCAGCGGCACCAGCAAAGCCCCCGCCACTGCCGCGCTGTATCTGATGTCCGCCACAGGGTGCCTCAGCCACATCGCGCTGCACCCTAGACCCGCCAGAAGTGAGTGTAACTAGCATCGCCCCAGTGCCGCAAGCCAGCACCAGCGGCACCAGCAAAGCCCCCGCCACTGCCGCGCTGTATCTGATGTCCGCCACAGGGTGCCTCAGCCACATCGCGCTGCACCCTAGACCCGCCAGAAGTGAGTGTAACTAGCATCGCCCCAGTGCCGCAAGCCAGCACCAGCGGCACCAGCAAAGCCCCCGCCACTGCCGCGCTGTATCTGATGTCCGCCACAGGGTGCCTCAGCCACATCGCGCTGCACCCTAGACCCGCCAGAAGTGAGTGTAACTAGCATCGCCCCAGTGCCGCAAGCCAGCACCAGCGGCACCAGCAAAGCCCCCGCCACTGCCGCGCTGTATCTGATGTCCGCCACAGGGTGCCTCAGCCACATCGCGCTGCACCCTAGACCCGCCAGAAGTGAGTGTAACTAGCATCGCCCCAGTGCCGCAAGCCAGCACCAGCGGCACCAGCAAAGCCCCCGCCACTGCCGCGCTGTATCTGATGTCCGCCACAGGGTGCCTCAGCCACATCGCGCTGCACCCTAGACCCGCCAGAAGTGAGTGTAACTAGCATCGCCCCAGTGCCGCAAGCCAGCACCAGCGGCACCAGCAAAGCCCCCGCCACTGCCGCGCTGTATCTGATGTCCGCCACAGGGTGCCTCAGCCACATCGCGCTGCACCCTAGACCCGCCAGAAGTGAGTGTAACTAGCATCGCCCCAGTGCCGCAAGCCAGCACCAGCGGCACCAGCAAAGCCCCCGCCACTGCCGCGCTGTATCTGATGTCCGCCACAGGGTGCCTCAGCCACATCGCGCTGCACCCTAGACCCGCCAGAAGTGAGTGTAACTAGCATCGCCCCAGTGCCGCAAGCCAGCACCAGCGGCACCAGCAAAGCCCCCGCCACTGCCGCGCTGTATCTGATGTCCGCCACAGGGTGCCTCAGCCACATCGCGCTGCACCCTAGACCCGCCAGAAGTGAGTGTAACTAGCATCGCCCCAGTGCCGCAAGCCAGCACCAGCGGCACCAGCAAAGCCCCCGCCACTGCCGCGCTGTATCTGATGTCCGCCACAGGGTGCCTCAGCCACATCGCGCTGCACCCTAGACCCGCCAGAAGTGAGTGTAACTAGCATCGCCCCAGTGCCGCAAGCCAGCACTAGCGGCACCAGCAAAGCCCCCGCCACTGCCGCGCTGTATCTGATGTCCGCCACAGGGTGCCTCAGCCACATCGCGCTGCACCCTAGACCCGCTAGAAGTGAGTATCATCAGGGCTGGTTAATTCCATACATTACAGAATTAGTTTACACAAAATTTCGATAGATGGCAGTACAGGTATCGCTAGGAATATTGAACACATTATTTACATCTTTTTTTTATTTGTTTTAACTGCATTGCATAAATAGTACCTTTATAAGACTTTTAAAGTTATATTCACCAATAACATCGTTAAAATATAGTATTTTAATCATCATTTTTCAATGTTTATACTGACATCTAGCAATTGCTACACGAAACATTTTGATTGGGTTCTAACACAGTTCTAAGTTTATTCAGCATGCACACAAATGGCGCTGAAATAGAAATGTTTCGGGTATTTTCCTTCTTTGACTGCTGGGCTGCTGGCAGGCAACAATGTTTGTGTCACTGTATGTTAATGTGACACAGTGACACTCATAGAGTAATTAGCTGAGTTGTCATAAGTCATAACTTTAAGTAATTTATCTCATCTATATCATAATTTATCTCAAAATCAAGTCTGTGACATGGCACCTATGCCGAATCAGGCCTGATAAATCGTAACGTGTAATCGCTACTTGCTATTATGCAAGGGATAGCCGGTATGTGAATTTTTTTTTTTTTTTATTTATATGTAATAGGCCCGCATTTGTCTGCCATCTCACCTGGTGGTAAGTGGAGATGCAGACGAAGATGGTACATGCTTGCCTAGATAATGCCTATTCACTCTTGCCTTAAAAAGGCCCAAGTTATATTGTTCCGGAAAAAGATCCGCCGGCAGGGAATTCCACTCTTTAGCCGTACGCATGATAAAAGTTGAAGCGAAACGCTTAGTGCGGATCAGAGGTATATCTACAACATAAGGGTGGAACCCCAGTCGGCGCCTCGATCCCCGGAGATGGAATGGGGAAGGGGGTATCAGGTCGTGCAGTGATTGAGCACACTCTCCGAAATGTATCCTATAGAATACCGACATGCATGCTACTTTACGACGGTGCTCAAGGCTCTGCAAAAAAAAAAATTAAATTGAAGAAAATAGCAAGCTACGCCGGCCGTCGTAATCGTGCGACAGTTTGCCATACAAATCTAGTAAAAAAAAATTATAAGACCCCAGCAACCGAAGACCCTCGCATTGCCTCTGGATTACTGTTACTGCTTTTTCTCCGACCTCTGCATTGCCCTTGGAAACGAACATGCCAGCCCGAAGATGCTCTTACTCTGGTTGCAACAATAGAAGTTCCGAGTATTCAATGTTCCGATTTCCAATACACGATACACATCGCAAATCTCGCTGGCTAGAAAATGCAGGTGATTTGGCTTTAAGCCATTTAACTGATGACGAGCTTGGAAACAGATATATCTGTGAAGTGCACTTTGATGCTTTAGAAATATCAAAGACGGGGTCGAGGCCAGTGTTGGATAAATCCGCTATCCCAAGCCATTTCCCCTTTTGTGGTTTAAAGATTAGAAAATACGTATTTATTTTTTGAAGTCCTTAGTCTTATCACAAATATAGAAACAAATCACATCAAAGACCACAAACTTTCATACAGATTATGACGATACGCTTGGTCTATTAAGCGTCATCTATTGCGCTCTTAAGAAAACAAATGACATCAAGCGCCATCTATAGCGCTGTTAAGAAAACAAGTGAGAATGCATATTAGTACCGAGCTCGCGCCACCGGCGCTGCTCTTGCGCGAGTTATCGTGGCAACGATCATAGTACTGAGATTGTTGTACGTTAGTATATTAGTTTTTCTCTGTGGTATCATTATATAAGATGTAAAAAAAAATTGATCCTCCCATAAAAAATTACTGACCGACCAAGACAATTTGTATGGGAGGTCCAATTTTTTTTTTCATATTTCGACCTATGTTCCTGTATATCGGTTTTTACGTTAAGCTTTTTTCTTAACGGCCGTGTGATGCCAACGTAGAATAGCATCACCCCACATCCTTCCCGCGGGTGTCGTAAGAGGCGACTTAAGAGACTCGAGAGTGTTGGTGTATTACATTTTTTAAGCGACAGGCTGACAACTTGCCACTGTAATGATACACATGTTTTCTGAAACAGCCTTGGAAAACAATCCTCAAAAATGTCAGACGTGGCGATAGCGACCGCATTCTTACGGCCGTTAACGCTCTGCCTACCCCGCAAGGGATAAAGACGTGATATATGTATGTATGTTTTTTCTGAACGTGGACAATTTTTTATTTGCGTCTTTTTATCAGAGATTAAGAGAATTGTTGCATCGAAAACTTGGATGTGTTTAAAGACATCTACTGACTTTAAGTTGTTCAGTTTCATGGACTTGTTCACCCTTTAAATACTTGCACCATTTTAACAAGCTTTTATTAGGTTGACCTGTATGTATGTAACTATGTAATGAAATCTAAGAAAACTAATATAACCATCTTTTAAAGATCGTACTGTCATGAAAATTGGCAGTTAAATGTGATTTTGAGTTGAGTTAAATACAATAATAATAGTACTGTCGAGCTGATCTGATGATGGAGCCGATATGAACTGGAACTTCATGATGGATGATCGTATCATAGCCGTGTTAAACTTGTCAGTAAGGTCTTGTAATGAAGCGTTTTATTTAGTGTTTTTTTAAACTATTCATTATTTTTTACACCACTATTAATTAACCCTCAGACGTGCCCAAAGAGAAGATCTGCGACGAGTCCCCCATAGAGCTGGAGATGGAAGGAATCGCTCAGTGGCCCCTGCAGCGCCCCGCGGCCGCCACAGACCTGCTCGCCCCGCTACCGCCCTCCAACCCGCTGCTGCAGCCCACCAGCTGCAGGGTAAGCACCGTCCACTGCTGGACAGTGGCCGCCACAGACCTGCTCGCCCCGCTACCGCCCTCCAACCCGCTGCTGCAGCCCACCAGCTGCAGGGTAAGCACCGTCCACTGCTGGACAGTGGCCGCCACAGACCTGCTCGCCCCGCTACCGCCCTCCAACCCGCTGCTGCAGCCCACCAGCTGCAGGGTAAGCACCGTCCACTGCTGGACAGTGGCCGCCACAGACCTGCTCGCCCCGCTACCGCCCTCCAACCCGCTGCTGCAGCCCACCAGCTGCAGGGTAAGCACCGTCCACTGCTGGACAGTGGCCGCCACAGACCTGCTCGCCCCGCTACCGCCCTCCAACCCGCTGCTGCAGCCCACCAGCTGCAGGGTAAGCACCGTCCACTGCTGGACAGTGGGTTCTACAGACCTACTCGCCTCCAACCCGCAGCTACCACCAGCTGCAGGGTAAGCGCCGTCCACTGCTGGACCAGTGGCCTCTGCGAGGAGTCTCCCATAGAGCTGGAAGTGGAAGGCATCGCGCAGTGGTAGGTAGTAGGCACCAGCTGCAAGGTAAGCTAACACTGACAACAGAGTTGAGTATCAACATAACTCATATGTCAAAATTTCAACCTAACGCAACGCCATCTGGTATGACAGATACAGACAGATATAAAACTCCCCATTACCTATACGCATTCGCTAGAACCTATTCGCATAACAAATAGCTACTAGAAGTAATGTCTGTAGCCCAAAAACATATTAAACATGCTCCTTTAAAGGGTGCATACCTCTTTGTGCATTTTGCTGTGGAGGTAACCGGGTCGTGGTGTGAAGAATCTAGGGATTTCGTGCGGCGACTGAGGAACCTTGGTGCCGAGCCAAGTGTCATTGTACCATTCAGGTACCTGATGTAACTCCTCTCGTTGGCAATACATCGAGGGAAAAACCTAGTTGTTTTTGGCACTTTTGCACCATGTACTATTCAGGGCGGGCATTTTGACTGAAGCAAATTTGTAAATTAGTTGTAATTTTTTTGACTTAATACACATTTACATTTCAAAAAATAGTAATAATGTTATTCTCCATCGGCAGCGCTGCGCCGACGCAGCGATGTGCGTGAGCGAGGAGGAGCGCTGGCTGGCGCAGGTGGAGATCGTGACGCACGCCGGCCCGCACCGCCGCCTGTGGATGGGCCCGCAGTTCCTCTTCAAGACGTACAACACCACTGGGTAAAAAAAATATTTCAAGTTCCGATACAAAGTCACACACAGTCGGGAATTTTATATGGAAGGTCGAAAAAAATTTTCCCAAGAGCGAGATTGGGCTAGTTGTTTGAACAAACAATCAATTATTTCCAGATGAGCTCGTGCTCCCCACCAAGCCGACAGGTGTAGATTTGATAGCCCCGGGGCCAAAATTAAAATAAATCTAACACATAAATAAAAATAAATGTGAGTGCAATGTTCCCACAGGTCGAACTCATCGTTGTCCGAGGCGGAGACGGTGGAGGTGGACCCTATGTCGGGCAGCGGGGGCCCCGCGCGCTCCAACCCCGTCAACATGCCCTCCGCGCGCCCCATAGTGCCCCTGCTCGTGCACTCCGGCTCCCCCAGTGAGTGTTGACTATTTCTATTTTGTTTTTCTACTAAATTTTCATCAGGAACATTTTAACGAAATATGAAAAAATTATAGATATTAGATAGGTAGTGTGATAAACAAAATACGTTTTCGGGGCGATAAATCCGAGCTAGGCTCGGTCAACTAGGTACTAACAATAATAAGAACATTTGAATCCTAATAATATTTTTGTCCGTAGGTTCCCTAGAGCACTCTCCGTCGGACAGCTTCCGTCGCAAGTCCTTATTGGCTGAGAGCGGGCGCGCCGCCTCCGTGTGCGACGTGCAGCTCAAGGAAGACCTGGCCGAGGCCATGAAGGAGGAGCAGGGTAAGTGACATTGCGGCGCAAGTCCCTGTTGGCTGAGAGCGGGCGCGCCGCCTCCGTGTGCGACGTGCAGCTCAAGGAAGACCTGGCCGAGGCCATGAAGGAGGAGCAGGGTAAGTGACATTGCGGCGCAAGTCCCTGTTGGCTGAGAGCGGGCGCGCCGCCTCCGTGTGCGACGTGCAGCTCAAGGAACACCTGGCCGAGGCCATGAAGGAGGAGCAGGGTAAGTGACATTGCGGCGCAAGTCCCTGTTGGCTGAGAGCGGGCGCGCCGCCTCCGTGTGCGACGTGCAGCTCAAGGAAGACCTGGCCGAGGCCATGAAGGAGGAGCAGGGTAAGTGACATTGCGGCGCAAGTCCCTGTTGGCTGAGAGCGGGCGCGCCGCCTCCGTGTGCGACGTGCAGCTCAAGGAAGACCTGGCCGAGGCCATGAAGGAGGAGCAGGGTAAGTGACATTGCGGCGCAAGTCCCTGTTGGCTGAGAGCGGGCGCGCCGCCTCCGTGTGCGACGTGCAGCTCAAGGAAGACCTGGCCGAGGCCATGAAGGAGGAGCAGGGTAAGTGACATTGCGGCGCAAGTCCCTGTTGGCTGAGAGCGGGCGCGCCGCCTCCGTGTGCGACGTGCAGCTCAAGGAACACCTGGCCGAGGCCATGAAGGAGGAGCAGGGTAAGTGACATTGCGGCGCAAGTCCCTGTTGGCTGAGAGCGGGCGCGCCGCCTCCGTGTGCGACGTGCAGCTCAAGGAAGACCTGGCCGAGGCCATGAAGGAGGAGCAGGGTAAGTGACATTGCGGCGCAAGTCCCTGTTGGCTGAGAGTGGGCGCGCCGCCTCCGTGTGCGACGTGCAGCTCAAGGAACACCTGGCCGAGGCCATGAAGGAGGAGCAGGGTAAGTGACATTGCGGCGCAAGTCCCTGTTGGCTGAGAGCGGGCGCGCCGCCTCCGTGTGCGACGTGCAGCTCAAGGAAGACCTGGCCGAGGCCATGAAGGAGGAGCAGGGTAAGTGACATTGCGGCGCAAGTCCCTGTTGGCTGAGAGCGGGCGCGCCGCCTCCGTGTGCGACGTGCAGCTCAAGGAAGACCTGGCCGAGGCCATGAAGGAGGAGCAGGGTAAGTGACATTGCGGCGCAAGTCCCTGTTGGCTGAGAGCGGGCGCGCCGCCTCCGTGTGCGACGTGCAGCTCAAGGAAGACCTGTGGCCTATGCAACGAAACTACGGGCTATAATTCTACAGGTGGAATTCGATGTACATTGCGTAGCCGGTGGGACATTATAAAACCAGTATTTTTGACCTGCTACGCAATGTACATCGAATTTCACCTGTAGAATTGTAGCCTGTAGTTTCGAAAAACGGGGCACTGGCCGACGCCATAAAGGAGGAGCACGGTAAGTGACATATGACCTATGGATGAATATGATTATTGCATTTACAGTGATATAACACTATTTTTTAAAGAAGGGATCCCAAAACGGCAACATTATTGTTGACATCCCGCTGATATGTCATATATTTTGATAAATAATCTATCTATTATTATTTCTTTTTGGTAAAATAAGGTGATAAAATAAACTGGTAAACTGGTTTTAGCCAGTAGATGCTTCTATGCAAAATAAGTAAAAACATTTCTTTTTAAAAAAGAAGTGCTAGTTGTTTTTTCACCTTGCTTATTTATAACAGTGTTCATACCAAGTGTTTCAATCAATAACCTAACACACAAGCTTGACTCGACACAAACTCGCACAAGAGCGAGGTTACGGGGGAGTGGAAGAAAGCATAAACATTACCGTGGTAACGCCGTAACGCATAACGCCGCCGTACCGAAGCCAAAGGCATCCATCATCTAACCACCCTTTTTGGCTTTCGAATAATGAACCCAAAATTACTATAAAAAGGTGTCATCGTTTGAGAAAGAAAAGTCTGAAATAAGAGTATACTTTATTTATGGAATTTATGGGATGGTATTTTTCGTTCGTTTTAGGTTTCTTCCTTCTTGCTAACGGTCCGCAAATACTTTTTTATTCCTATCTTCAATTTGCGAGTCAGCTATCGTGATTAGTCACGCTGAAGCTTAATTGGGCTATGGATAACGAGTTTCAAAAATTTATTTTTATATTTGCATTAGAAACGATGCACCTTTTATCAAAGAAAAAAACAACGTGAATATTTTTTTATTGAATTTTTTAACAATATTCGCGTAACTTTTTCTCTTACGTTTTTTTCGGTTCAAGCATTATAAATTCAAATAAAAAAAATGTCTCATGCTTTTTTCTAAATCTCCTCCGTACATAACACTGACGGTTGCCTTCGGTTTCGTGTAGGGTGGCGCGAGGAGGTGATGCGGGTCACCCCGGAGGCGCGGCAGGGCGTGGCGCGCGTCGTGGACCCCCAGGGGACCGTGGTGGCGCCCCCCAGCGCCCCCAGCGCGCCGCCGCTCGACGCCGACGACTACACGCGCTCCAACCAGGACGAGGGCACGTTTCGGCCCGTGGTGCGCGCGCCCGCCACGCTGCCGCTCGACGCCGACATCGTGGTGCGCCCGCTGCCGCGCAGCACCACCATCCCCGTGCAGACCGTCTCCCCCTTCAGCGGCATGTCGCCCACCGACGAGCCCCTCCCCCTCAACACGGACGTCGTCATCCCCGCCGCCCTCAACCGCCTCAGCGACTGCCACGCCTCCAACGTTGTCGACGATAAGGTTGTAGTCAAACCCACCATAGTGCCAGTCGAAGACGCCGGTAAGTCTGCTCTTGATTCTGTTAAACCCGATGACGAGCCCGCGAAGAAAGAAGAGAAGAAAACTGAAAAGGCTAAAAAGGAGAAGCCGGCGAAGATAGAGGAGCCTGTGAAGCGAGAGGAACCTGCTGCGAAAGAGAAACAAGTCGAAGAAACAGCTCTCAAAGTTGATCCAGCTAAAATTGACAGGTCCTCGAGTCAGAGAGAATCGAAAGAAAAGAAAAAAGACACTGCGAGTAAAATTGATAAATCTGTAAAACAAAAGGACTCTGCTGAAAAAACTGTAAAGAAAGACACGAAACTCGACAAATCCTTGGAACAGAGGGAAACCCCGGCTAATGACGACAAATCGATTAAGCAAAAAGACGTCATGACGGCGAGACCTGAAAAATCCGAAGCAAAAGAAA
Organism: Keiferia lycopersicella; assembly: GCA_029255805.1. Classification (NCBI taxonomy): domain Eukaryota; kingdom Metazoa; phylum Arthropoda; class Insecta; order Lepidoptera; family Gelechiidae; genus Keiferia; species Keiferia lycopersicella. The sequence goes on from JARACZ010000018.1 coordinate 4,468,994, forward strand.
CTGCAGCTAAAGTGGAAAAGCCCGTAAAACAGAAGAGTGAAGAGCCTAAAGTTGTAGCTGCTAAGCGTGATTCCCGCGCGACTGAAGTAGATCAGATAGCTAGTGTTAATGTAGATGATAAGACAACCGATGTAAATAAAGATCTCAAGCGCGAGGCACGAGATGTAAGGAAGCGTGAAAGTGCAGAGCGTGAGAGAAGCTCGGCGGACGACGCCGAGCGCGAGCGTGAACATTCTAAATCACTGCCAAAATCGAATCGGTCGCCGGATGATATTCAGCCGGTAGCCAGCGTTAGAATTAAGAAATCTCCCACCCCGAAGTCAGTTAGTGATAAAGATAGTGAGGTTAGTTCTAAGGACAAGTCTAAAAGAAGCAATGAATCTAAAGAGGTTGACACGAAACAGGTAAAGGAAACAAAAGAGGCAAAAGTACCAAAAGAGATTAAAAAACAAAAAGATGTTAGGGACTCTAGAGGTAATAAAGACGTTCAAGAATCTATTAAGGGACAAAAACAGGAAGAATTTAAGGATATAGTTTTATTGGCAGATGCTAAGGTAGATAAAAAAGATGATTTTGTGAATGTTGTAGACGAACCGTCCGTTGCAGTAACGTTAAAACAGTCGGCTCAAATTGAAACACCGAAGACATTAGGTGAAGATGAAATCAAAACCGAGGAACAGGCCTGGGACATGCTTCTTAATGAACCCGATAAACCTACGTCATTTGGTAGTAGCCAACAAGAAGATAAACCTAAGTCCAAAAAGAATAAAAAGCTCAAAAAGACCCAAGAGGAACAACAGTCTTCGAAAGAAGATGACAGTTTTGTGGAAATTCATGCAATAGAAGATAAACAAGAACCATGTAGCGGAGACTTGGTCTCAATCTCGACACCTTTTGAGGAACTAGAACAGAGTTCTACTTATATGTCTAAAAAACGATTGTCTAAGAGTTTGACCCCAGATAAAAAAGAACAATCAAAATCTTTTGAAGTTCTGCCTCATGATGAGCCCGAATTAATTTGTTTAAAGTCAAAATCTTCTAAAAAGTATAGCGAAGAGGTAATATCATGTCCCGTGCAGTCTCAACTTGAAATGCCTAAAGAAGTCTGTGCTAAACCAAGAAAACATTCAGAAGGCGCATCAAGCGAAAGAACTTCCGCCTGGAAAGAGTTGCCGAAGCCAAACAAAAGCAAATCACTTTCACCGTATCCTGAACTCCGTAAAACTGAGATAAATCTTGAAACAGATAAAGATGTGTATGTAATTAATACTACTGGCGAAGAATTTCCTGAAATTCAGATAACCAGAGGCACTAAAGCTCGAAAGCGTTCACCGCAGCCTGAGAAGAAGACAACTGAAAAGGACCCAGTGATTGAAAAACCTACTAAATCTTGGAGTTGTATTACAGCTGAGAAAGAACCAGTTATTGACAAACCAGTCAAATCTTGGAGCTCCATCACAGCAGAAAAAGATCCTGTGTATGAGAAGCCAGTCAAATCTTGGAGTTCTGTTGCTACCGATAAAGAAAAGAATACTGAAAAGCCTATAAAATCGTGGAGCTTCCTCCCCGCAGAAAAAGAACCAGTTATAGACAAACCTCCTAAATCTTGGAGCACTATTGCAGCTGCTAAAAATACAAAGAAAACTGAAGAAGCCGAGAAAAAAAATGAAAACAAAAACAGTGATAAAACGGAGAAAGATAATGACGAAAATCCAACGTCTTCCAATGTATCGTTGCAAGAGAAACTGTTTGAGCTTTGTAAGAGGACTGATATAATGGTAGCAGAATGCGACGCTCCTACCGAACTCAACTTTGTCGAAGAACATCATTCAGTCATGCATGATCTGCCCCCATTAGAACCCTTAGATTTTGGACTTGACGATTTCAAACTGGAAGTCATGAGAGACAGTTTGCTAGAAGTCAACGATCCGAAGATTACTAGCCCAATTTGCAAGATAAACATTGATGATATCCTGTCATCTATAAAGGAAACCACTGCAAAAGCCATAGAATCCAGCGCATTCAACCTAATCGATTTGGAAAGACTACCAGTGAAGAAAGAGAAAGGTTTTAGCGTTATTGAGGGTCATAAGATAACAACTCAGGAAGTTAAGTTAGATGACGATGGTAAGGTTGAAGAAAAAGATGCAGAAATAATGGAAAAGTCTTCAGAAGATGATACTTCCCCAGTAGTGTCAGCAGACAGTGATAAAGAAGATAAGAAGAATGCTGGTGCTGCTAATTTAACTCTGCCTTCATCAAAGCAATCAGCTAAGTCTAAGAAGTCGCGTAGGAAGAAGAAATAATATCAATGTGTTCAATTTCGCTATTTTAAAATCGGTGTTTCATTATAATTAGGTAGTTCTTGCGACGCAGAAACTGATCCGTTACTTATCTATTTCCTTTGTTAAAAGATAATGATCGTGTCTTGTATGATCAATGACTGGACATATAATATCACCTGAACTTTGCATCATTCGCTAATATAAATACTATTCATCTTACTGTTCATAGGATGTATGAATCACACAATAATGTTCAGATGGTTAACATTTTGGTAACGGTTTCAAAGTGTTTTTGTAATAGTGTAGTAAAATAATCTTAGTTAAACAATTTTATCCTTGGTTAGTACCAGTCAAAAAATCGAAAATCATAAAATATATTAATAAAAAAGATAAAAATGTTAGCTTCATACCCAAAACGTCTTATAGGGTTCGAATTGAAGTATTGTGCTACTGTCATATCGAAAAAAATAAAATAAAAATGTGAAAAAACTAGTAAAATAACAAAAATATTATATTTTATGAAGGCTGCGGATTGAACATAAAAAGTATTAAATTATTAACACTTTCGTTTAAAGTCACTTCTGGTGCGAAATTCAATTTACAGACTTCATGAAATTTAGTGCTCCTTATATGTATAACAGATTGTGTATACCCTTTAGTACTTATTTTTTATTTTATTTACTTAGGCTCATACTCGTAGCTTTAGACCACGTTTTTGATGGAAGTCCAAACAAAGTATAAAGAATAAAAATACTTGCAATGTTTCAAGGGGAACCAGTTCATGAAACTAAATAATTTTGCCCCAATGCCGAAATATAAGTCGAAATATTAAGTTTGGATCATTTTGAATTAATACCTCGACTTATGTTTTTTGGGAGGTCGTTCAGTTTTGCAGTTTTATCCCTTTAAATATTAGCAGTTTTTATATTATGTATAATTGTAATTAGGTATACGTACAATGGAAAACGTTTCTAAGGATTAATAAAATATGGATTAATTTCTTTAAAAATAGTCTTGATTGCACCAGTAACGGACGCGAAATATTTAAGGCCAGTTTCAACGCTGTTTACCTCAATACGCACGCCAAGTAGGCTGATTCCTTTAGCTCGAATTATATTCGTACTTTGACGCTACTTGGAAGCTTACAAGAAAATGGGTTAAATCTCTAGGTTTGCGTACATTTTCTGGTAAACTTGTGACGGAAAGAACTGACCGCCGGCGGACGACAGACGAGTATAATCCGAGAACTTAGCTTTAAAGAATCTCTATGCAATGCACGACAATCCACTCTGTATAATAGCTGACTTCGATAATAATTTAAGTATAAATCGTTTTAAAAAATCATATTAAAATTGCTTATTTTATGTAGATGTAGTTCATTTATTATTTGACTTTAATCGAATTAAGGTCTATTACAAACGTTCTGTAAAGTTTCTTGTAGCTAGTATAACATTGATTAAAAAAGAATTAAAAACATAAAATGTGTCAATAGGCCATAGGACTTACAGCCGCAGTAATATTGTTAGAAACATATCAAAGAATGAACTAGCCTATTAGATACATTATTCAATTATCTCCAAACCACAATACTCCGAAACAGGAAACAAGTGTATCAAAATTAATTAAATATTCCGTATTAAATAGCGAAGTCGACACTTTCTATAAAAGGTGAAGACGTTGACGACGAAGACGTTGTTTAGCTTTATAGGCCGGTTCAACCTTTGAAATGTTTTCAAACTGTAGTAAAATTGTCCTCGATTCAATATAAATTTCTTGTAAAGATGGTTAGACTTAGTTACAACACAGTGAGACTTTCAGAACGTTATTTATTTATTCTACTGGTGTGTAAAATATTCATCTAGAATATTCTGCATCACCTCGAGTGTTTTGTTATCATAACTCGAAAATAACACGATGCTATTTGATCACGGTATCTAATACCTATATCTGAATAAACGGCTGTCTTTATGTACAAATATTATGTAATTTTTATTTATTTTTTCCTGCGAGTATTATTATTAGTTCTAATATGTTGAATCATGACAAATATTTATATTTTTTATGAACTAATTTAATTATTATTGTAAGTATTTAAGTTCGTTCTATCTTCATTTAGTAAAGTCGTAGACATAATAGTTGGTGCATAATATTTATAATCATCAAAATGTCTAGAAAAAAACAAAACATCTTAAGTTATAGTTGGCGATTTTAATTTTAAAGTCAGAATTTGTTATTTCTACTATAAAGTATTAAAGCAGCTTAAAAGTAATAGAAAAACAGCTATTTTAAGTGTAAAAATATTGTACTCTGTTATACTAGAAGCTCCGACAAGTTTATCTACTTATGTGAATGATTCAATAACAGTAGGCTATGTAACAATTAAAATAATGTTCCAAGTCAAAGTATTAAATCATGCAATTTTCAAATACTTAGTTGGGTAGAGGTGTTGAAAATACTAGCTAATGTAAAATAATATCTCTTTAGATTTAACCTAAATCTCATTGAAAATATCAGATGTTATAAATTCTACCTGACACTTTATTAACATACTATCGATTTCGTTGATTTAAATGACCAACTAGTTTGATACTTGTTAGGCAATTCACAAGTAACAAATACACAGGTCCTATATGAACTACTTAAAAACAAACGTTGTAGTTCTTCACATAACTACTTAACCTTTTGAACGCCAATGACCACTATAGTTGCTAAACGCTCGCGTACATACGACGCCACTGACGACTAAAGTAGTCCAAATTTACCTATTTTTATAACTTAAATTCTGTCTTGTTTAAGACACCGGGCTGCTTGCCGATAAGTTTTTACCATCTTCACATTTTTCTATGCTTGGCGTCGGGGGTGTGCCGACGTAAAAAAACTCTGGCGTGCAAAAGGTTAAAAGAATTGAAACCCAACATATTGCCTTTTATAGATCACCTTTGCCTTAGTAGATTATTATCATGTTCATTAATCACTAGAAAAAGTAAATCACGAATTCAATAACTACTAATAGTACTAAACATACTTTCGAATCACTCAATGTATACAGGGTTGCATATTTCAAATTCCCATTTTGGTCTAAAATTGTCTAGAATGCCCTGTGTTATTATTTGTTAATATAAAATTAAAAAGTGTTCAATAGATGTGCGTTATTGTTAAAAGTACATAGGAGTGCGTTCCTGTACCTAAAAGTATTCTTACATCAACTAAACAGTGACGTCATGATGTGTCCCAACGTTGATATTAGGTATATTAGACAAAAAAGGAACGTGCTTTATAGATAGAATAATTTTGGTTAAGAGGCACCCTAAGGTGAGCTGCCTGCGTCCCCATCACTTAAAAAAATATAAGTCGTAATTTATCGATCACGTTTTGATGGCGTTATGACTTTTTCAGTAATGGGGCAGCACCTAACCTAGGGTAGGGAGGCCTCTTAAATAACCTTGCCCGTACCTGTTTTTTTCGAGTTAAAGTTATTGAAATTAAAAAGTTCAGTATTTTAGTTCATTAACACTCGTTTGTAATTGTAAGGCAGCGAAGACAAATGAAATTTAAGGAATTTTATGATTATTGTAATTGACGATACTTACTTATTTTAAAAATATGAATTTTTAATATTTTTCGAATTGTTTTTATAAGTATAATTTTAAAATTCGGTATTATTCCAAAGTACGTATTGGCTGTAGTTAGGGTAGCCTTTTGTGTTAGTGAAACAAAATTGTTATTTGAGTGCCCTCATAATGTTTTAGCAAAATAAAGGTTTGAATTCGATCCAAAAGAAATGTGCACTTAAAAGTTCTAAACATTGTGTCTTTTCAAATGAAAATAATAATATCACTGTTGTACCTAATATTTGCTGTAAGTACAAGTTTCTAAATCAATTGTATTCATATTTAAAAATAGTAAAGTAGATTCAGCTGCCTTGTCTGGTACGATTTTGTTGATAATGTTATGGAGTGTTTAAAATTCATAATAGTAAACATAATAAAAAATGGGAATTCAATAACCACAACTTTCTGCATTTTTATTTATTATCCTTCTTCAAATTCAAATCACCCAACACATAAGATTTCAAGTTTAAAATTGATATGACTGGAATCATTATGAAACTACTTACACCTATAAATATCCTTATTATTATTATTATTATGTTGGTATTCTTTTCGAATCACGGGCCCACAGGGACCCGGTCCTTTGAGGCATGTGTGGGGCCAAAGCCAACAGCACAGAGGCCTTTTTATACCAAATAATCTAAGTGTGTGATGTGTACATCAAGCGCATACTCGCTCTGTCTGCACTACAGAGTACACCCAGAGCCAGCACACGCCTGATGCAAGGACTATTGCAGGTGAGGGTCGGATTACTAGGGCTATGGGGAGGAATTTGCTGGACCGGTTGCTGGGCTATTGTTGAGACAACGGGACGCCTGCCAAATCAAATGTCTCAACCTTGATAATCTCGGCAGACGGTGACTCGCCGCCCGCGAGGTGGGCCTCCACTAAAGGGCTTTTGCGCATGATGCGCGGTGCCCTGGGACGCAACACTGGTGCGGGCGACTGAGGGGTGCCGAGAGGTGTACACCGCTTTCTGCGCAGAGGTCCTGGACGAGGGCCAGAACATGCACCAACTCGCGACTTACGCATGTTTCACTTCCACCCCTCGAGTCCGAACACAGGCTCGAACTCTAGCGGCCCCACTTCGACCGGCCAACTAAGGCAAGCCAAAGGTGAGAGTCCTGGTCTTGGGGTCCACTCCGGCAAGCCGGAGACGGCCAGTCTGCACTCCCCGGGGTACTCGGGTCCGTGGGGTCGCTAGTCCTCAACAGCTCGTCACAAGCTGCCCTACGGGTAGCTAAGGGTGTAGAGAGGTGTGCTGCGCTTTCAAGTTCTGGGATTTCTCCCCTCAGCATTACTCGCGGCTTTATGCCTTTAACACTTCCACCCTTCGAGTTGAAAAACTCTTGCGACTCCACTCTGCCCGGCCGGTTAAGGCAAGACAAAGGCGGGCCCCATTCCGGGGAACCCAGAAGTACTTCGGGTCCGTGGTGGCGCTACTCACCAACAGCTTGCCAAAGCTGCCCTGCGGGTTTATTATTATTATTATTATGTTGGAATTCTTTTCAAATCTCGGGCCCACAGGGACCCGGTCCTTTGAGGCATGTGTGGGGCCGAAGCCAACAGCACAGAGGCCTTTTTTATTCCAAATAATCTAATTGTGTGATGTGTACATCAAGCGCATACTCGCTCTGTCTGCACTACAGAGTACACCCAGAGCCAGCACACGCCTGATGCAAGGACTATTGCAGGTGAGGGTCGGATTACTAGGGCTATGGGGAGGAATTTGCTGGACCGGTTGCTGGGCTATTGATTGAGACACCGGGACGCCTGCCAAATCAAATGTCCCAATCTTGATAATCTCGGCAGACGGTGACTCGCCGCCCGCTAGGTGGGCCTCCACTAAAGGGCTTTTGCGCATGATGCGCGGTGCCCTGGGACGCAACACTGGTGCGGGCGACTGAGGGGTGTCGAGAGGTGTACACCGCTTTCTGCGCAGAGGTCCTGGACGAGGGCCAGAACATGCACCAACTCGCGACTTACGCATGTTTCACTTCCACCCCTCGAGTCCGAACACAGGCTCGAACTCTAGCGGTCCCACTTCGACCGGCCAACTAAGGCAAGCCAAAGGTGAGAGTCCTGGCCTTGGGGTCCACTACGGCAAGCCGGAGACGGCCAGTCTGCACTCTCGGGGGTACTTTTATTACATGTGCGTTATTGTTAACCACCATTATGGCAGCTATGTACTTATTAATAAAGAGTAGGTAATTTTATAACGTTTAATTACGTATAATATAAGAAATAAAATAAAATCCATGAAATCAAATAATTAGCACAACAAACTAGTTTTTTCTTCTATATAACAGCCCAGCGTAACTATGGCAACAACTCCTTCAATTATTTCTTAGGCCATAGATCGCCGATGGCTATCGTCGCTGAGCGTAAGAGGCGGCTTGACGTAGTAAGTAGCTCGATGGATGGCCGTAGATGGCCGTAGTACCGCAGACCTGGCGTAGTTGGTGGTCCGGGCCGGCTCCTGCCGTCTTTCCGTAGACCTCTTGATCTTGCTCTGAGCTTGACAAAGCTTGAAAATAGTGGCCGTAGAACTGCTGCTGTCCAGAAATAGTGTGGGACAGGCAGTCGGCACTGAGACTCTTAGTAGTGCATTTTTATTGTCGAAGGTCACCAAAGTTATTATTATTATTATTATAGTTAGCCTACTAGATCCCACTGCTGGGCAAAGGCCTCCCCCGCGGTCTTCCACTTCTTCCGATCCAAAGCCAACTCGGTCCACTCCCTATCATAGGCATCAAGATCGTCACGCCATCGTTTTCGGGGTCTACCTCGGCGCCGGGATCCGCCTTGAGGTACCCATTGGTCAGTGACGATTTTAGCCCATCGATCTGGGTGCATCCGACGAACATGACCGGCCCACTCCCATTTTAATTTGGCTGATTTGCTGCCTACGTCAGTTATGCCCGTCTTCGCCCTGAGCGTTGTGTTACGGACTCTGTCGATTCGTTTGACGCCAAGAACGCTCCGCTCCATTGCTCTTTGGCAAACCTTGAGTCTGAACTTTTGACCCTCATAAATATCCTAATGTCACTAAATTGTTTTTTATAGTTATACATTCACCATTTTTAAAAACAAAACCATACACATATTGAAGAAATGAATAGGGTTTTTTGATACACACTTCAGAAATAAACATATTTATTTCCTCCCTTTAGGCTCAGATTACACAGGGTGTAAAACAATTAGCTGCAAATAAAAAACTGAACAACTTTCCCCAAGAAACACAGGTCGAAATACGAAAAAAAATTTGGATCTTCTATATAAAATTACCAACCGACTAAATTAATTTGTATGGGTGTCCAAAATTTTTTTCATATTTCGACCTATGTTTCTTGGGGAAATTTGTTCAGTTTCATGGGCTGATTCACCCCTCAAAATATTTGCAGCTAATATTTTTACACCCTGTATACGTCCGCCATTATTTAATTACATAAAATATCATAGAGCCTTAATTTAATATTGTGCGTTAGTACATAAACAAGTTTACCCAACATTTTTCTTTGCTTACTTATTTATGTATTTTTAAATAAAATTAAATAATTCAGCTGCAGGTATAGAAGAACCAGTGTGTTCAGTTCACGAAAATACTTATTTGATAAGTACAGAAACATTTTTATCACCCGACCGAGTCACTTAGTATGGGAGGTCCAAATTTTTTTTCATAATTCGACAAAAAGTTTCAGACAAAAGTTGTTCAGTTTTATGTCTAGAACACACCCTTAAATAGTCCATTGAATGAGTACCTCCAAAGGGGGTCTAGAGTGCGAGAGTTGGTAACGTAAGATGTTTCTTCGGAAACATATCAAGAGTCCCTAGGTAATAAACATACTAAAACCCCGGGACACTAGGAGGAGCCCCGGAGTGGGGGGAGGGGGGAAAAGGGCCCATTTTTTCATTTTTCGCCTTAATCTCAAAAACGGTACATGTTAGAGAAAAACGTTCAAGGAAAAGTTGAAAGGCCATAAAATTATCTACAAGTTATACCTAAATCACTTTTTCCTATATCCTACCGTTTCTGAGTTACACGCATTAAAAAATGATTTCGGCTCAAACAATTTTCCCATACTACATACCCATGTTTATCACATCAATCGATCAAAAAATATTTCTTTCTTCCATAAAACTCAAATGTGCAACTTGTGACCGGTACTGATAGATTGCTCTTGATTAGGTCTATCATTGGTAAAATAAACACATTCCTCCATGGAAGCTTTTAGGAGGAATCGATTGTCAAAATATTGTATTAGGGTAGTTTTAGTTACTGAACTTGGACTATTTAATTTTTTCTTCCAAAAAAACTCAAAAGTGCAACTTGTGACCGGTACCGATAGATTGCTCATAATTAGGTCTATCATTGATAAAAATGCTAGATTCCACCATGGAGGCGTTTAGGGGGAATTGAATTTTATAAGGGTAGTTACGATACCTGAACATTTTATTTTTTTACTTCCAAAAAACTCAAAAGTGCAACTTGTGACCAGTACTGATAGATTGCTCTTAATTAGGTCTATCATTGGTAAAAAAAACACATTCCTCCATGGAAGCCTTTAGGAGGAATCGATTGTCAAAATAAAGTATCATAACTACCCTAATAAAATTCAATTCCCCCTAAACGCCTCCATGGTAGAATCTAGTATTTTTATCAATGATAGACCTAATTATGAGCAATCTATCGGTACCAGTCACAAGTTGCACTTTTGAGTTTTTTTGGAAGAAAAAATTAAATAGTCCAAGTTCAGTAACTAAAACTACCCTAATATAATATTTTGACAATCGATTCCTCCTAAAAGCTTCCATGGAGGAATGTGTTTATTTTACCAATGATAGACCTAATCAAGAGCAATCTATCAGTACAGGTCACAAGTTGCACATTTGAGTTTTATGGAAGAAAGAAATATTTTTTGATCGATTGATGTGATAAACATGGGTATGTAGTATGGGAAAATTGTTTGAGCCAAAATCATTTTTTAATGCGTGTAACTCAGAAACGGTAGGATATAGGAAAAAGTGATTTAGGTATAACTTGTAGATAATTTTATGGCCTTTCAACTTTTCTTGAACGTTTTTCTCTAACATGTACCGTTTTTGAGATTTAAGCGAAAAATGAGAAAATGGGCCCTTTCCCCCCCTCCCCCCACTCCGGGGCTCCTCCTAGTGTCCCGGGGTTTTAGTATGTTTATTACCTAGGGACTCTTGACATGTTTCCAAAGAAACATCTTACGTTACTAACTCTCGCACTCTAGAACTTTTTATTCAATGGACTAAAAATATTTGTACTTGATTCAATCTAACCTTATATGTATATCCTTAAGCGGAAGCCCAGGACAGAACTGGATGGAAAAAGAATATAGGGCGGCTTTTGCCCAGCAGTGGGATGATGTAGGCTAATTAAGATAAGGTCCTCAAGCTCCATTGCTCATATAAAGATAAAAGATAAAGATAATTTATTTCAAAATGAAATAGTTCTCACAAATAGTAAATTTACAGATATAAAAGTAAAGTAGTGCATAAATTTATCAGTTATACCTAATCTAAGTAAATAAATAAAAATATTTATTTGTATCTCAGGTAACATGCCGCTAAGCTAAAACATTATACTTAGTTTACTTTGCAATCGTGTTCCAGTGATACCGACGGGCGCGCGCTACGAGGCCGAACCCGAGGTGTTGAGTTCCAGTAGCAGTTTAAGCTCGGCGTCCAGGGCCTCGCTGGAGCCGCCAGCCTCCCCCACGCCCAGCTGCAGCGGCGACAACCTGCTGCACTTCCCAGGGGACTCCAGCGGCTCCGTATAAGGTCCCGCTACTGGGCCCTAAGTCTGCTAAATCGTTTCAGTTGGATGTCGATTGGATCTCAGTTGGATGATTTCGGTCATTTTGGAGTCTGAGTTTAAGCCTTTGAACGCCACGCGGCCCACTGTGTGGGCCAAATAAGTACCACCCATTTTGCGTGGCGTTCAAATTGAAAAATCACAATGGCAATGGAACGACAGTTGAGTTTCGATGGCGTTACAATGACAAAAAATAGCAGACTTGAGGCCCTGGTGAAATGGTATTAGAGCGAACGCTGTGAAGCGTGGTTTTTCCGCGCGCGTGATCAAGTCCTAGACTTCAACGGTCCAGATGAAGAGAGTGAACCATTTATCGGGAATTACTGCACTCACAGTGCTATTTTAATCGTCCCTTCGAGACGAGCATTAAGAGAGTGTGAATTTGACGAAGGCCGACCGGTGCGTCGATCGCTCAGTGGCAGAGCTATCGAGTATATAGAGTATCTCACGCGGCCCGGGTTCGATCCCCGGTCGGCGCCTGTAAATTTCTCAATTTCTTATTTTCATTAATGTAATTGTAATAGCCACTGAATACTCTGGTCACACGTAGCGAGTAGAGATCAAGAAAGTACCTACAAGTTTTATAAAACATCTGTTAACTGTTATATGACGTCCATCATAACGATTAACAGCAAAATCTAAATACCAGTTTAATCTATTCTTATAAAAGTCTGCAAATCTTTCACTCACTTAAGCTATTATTTATTTAATTAATAAGTAGCAAATCGCTGCTAATAATCAGTACTAGCCAAAGCTTTTATATCATCAACTTCCTATATAATTTATACTTGCGATTGACGCCGCTTGGTGAAACTCCATTATTAGTAGGTATTTGTATGGTAAACACTTCTACTGTTTCACCATGCTACTAAATCAACGTCCTATTTTACTTGCTACGTGTAATCGGTGTTAGATTTTGGGTGAAAGAGTCGAAGGGTACGAGTATGTGCATCACGCATTTTTATAATACTTACTTACATACATACATACATATATCACGCCTTTATCCCTTGCGGGGTAGGCAGAGCGCCAACGGCCGCAAGAATACGGTCGCTATTGCCACGTCTGACACTTTTGAGGATTGTTTTCCAAGGCTGTTCCAGAAAACATGTGTATCACCATAGTGACAGGTTGTCAGCCTGTCGCCTAAAAATTGTAATACACGGATGCCCTCAAGTCCCTTAGTCGCCTCTTACGACACCCGCGGGAAAGATGTGGGGTGATGCTATTCTAAGCTGGCATCACACGACGTTTATAATACTTACTGAATATGATTGGTCAGAGGCTAATAGCGAACGCTGTATTGCATGCAAGGTGAACGGAAACTTATCCGCACCGAACGAACCGAAGTTTTTAGAATTCTTTATATGAAATCCTATGAAACATCGCACATTTGCCGGAATCGACCGATTCGGTTCGGACGAATGTGTGAGGTTTCATAGGATTTCTAAAACATATTAAGAATTCTAAAATTCGGTTCGTTCAGTGCGGATAAGTGTGCGTGCACCTTTTTCCGCACGGGCGCGCAATTAGCGGATCCGTGCGTACTTCGCTCACTTCATCTGACCTGCTTGAAGTAAAGTGAAACAAGTGCGCGTGCGCAGAACGTGCCACGCAGTAAAGTAGTAGACCAGCGGGTTGTTTAATTTAAATCTTGCTCAAAGATAATATCAAAAAGTAATGACTTTCGTACATAAACAATAACGTAAACAAACCGCCTTAGATTTTCATAGGAACTAAGAAACGAACCGATCAGTATTCGTCTATGGTTTGTATGAAAATCTGCTGCGGAATGTCCCTACGTAAACCCTAATTTAATTACTATGCGATGACTGTTGTAGTAAATATTATGTACTAACATAGAACTAAAATTTACACACTAAAATATTTTGCAAAATACTTATTAAAATACTCGTTGATCTACTTACTGGATTTCAACATGCACTTATATTAGTCAAGAGGATCTTCATAAGTTATGCTTTTCATACTAAGATTATGTACGGTGGTAGTAAACTAGCTTTTATATATAGTAAGGAATATCTTATGTAAAATAAGTTGGGGTAAGTCATGTACTTTGGAAGCCTGTATACTTTGCCAAAATAAATCTTTTAATTATTACTGATCATAATTTTTTACTGAAAATTAAATCTTTTAATGCTACGAAAATATTGTTTCGTATTTTACGAAAGTTTACGGAGTCCGAAAGTACATGACTTATCTTAAAACCATTGAAGGAAAGTTAAATTCTATCGTTTGATATAATCAAAATCTGTAGTATTTTTATAATATCCAAAAAATATTATTGGAACAGAATTTTGGCTACCTAATTTAAGGCAAAACTAGTATACTAGTAAAACTAGCTGATAATTGTATTTAGCAGGAAAGGTGATCGATTTTATTAATTTTCCGAAGTCTTGCTGTGTAGATCGTAATATCTGCTTGAAAAAAGCTTTCGAAGTGATAAGTACACAACATCGTGGTTTAATAGAAAAAGAATACTTCTCTTAAACTAAGTGAAGGAGAAATGATATGTATATCTCCAATAAATGAAAATATGCTAGAACTTATTGAAGGAAATTTCGAATCACGTAAGAATTATATGTTATACAAGATGACATATATGTTCAATCAAATAAAATATATTTTTTTTTAGTTTTAAGTAATTTGACTTCCTCGATTCGAAGTGTTTGTTATTTTAATATTGAACTGATAATATGATTTTTAATACAATTTTCATCACATCTCGATCGATTATGCATTTTGTTTACCGTAACTGTGATATGTAGTAGAAATTATAGAGCTTGTGTAGGTTAGGACGAAGAAAGAAATTTCGGTACAAATTCACAAAAATTGGATTTTCATGATATAGTTTTTGTTTATTTATTTGTACATTCCATATGAAAAAACAGCGTGAAGTTATGAATACAGTAGATTGTTTTTCTTTATTGAAGTACGTACACATTAAGACTCATTACAGTAAAAAAAAAAAAACATTTAACAAATACTGTAGTAGCTCCCGGAAATACATATTTTGAGCTGCTAACAGTACCAAGTACCTATCTACCTATGTAAATAATAAAGAAAAAAAAAGAAATTTCTTGCACAAAAACATAATGTGTTCATAGCTTTGCCAAAATACTTTCTTGTGAAGGCTGCAAAGGGACCGCTTCCGTCACTAATGAATGAATGAATGTCTTCCGAATAAAATACTTTCCACAATATAAAAAATAGCTTCAAATATTTTAAAGGGTGAATCAGCCCATGAAACTGAACAACTTTCCCTAAGGAACATAGGTCGAAATATGTAAAAAAAAATTGGACCTCCCATACAAAATTACCAACCGACCAAGTCAATTTGTATGGGAGGTCCAAAAAAATTTCCCATATTTCGATATATGTTCCGTGTGGAAAGTTGTTTGGTTTCATGGGCTGATTCACCCTTAAAATGTTTGCAGCTAATATTTTTACACCTTATATTTATTTGATGATTGGATTTATATGACTGTTCTGGTTCTGTATACAAGGTGTAAGGGACAGTGTGACGAAAAACTTTGCAGGCGCGATCAGACCAAGAAACTGAACAACTTTTTCAATAGGGACTGTGTTGGTAAACGTGAAAAATTTTTCGCCTCTCAATTCAAATTTGCGATCTGCTAACTGACTTTGTGTGGGAACTCGAAAATACGAACATAGTCCCCATAGAAAAAGTTGTTCAGTTTCTTGGTCTGATCGCGCCTGCAAAGTTTTCGTTACACCGTCTCTTACACCCCGTATTGTTAAGATTACGTGTAATATATATCGTATTTAATATTTGGCCGGTATAAGGCTGATTTCACACAAGTTATTTGTAAGTGCAGTGAGCTGTGGAGCACGAGTTTATATCCGTATTTCTGAATTAATGAAAAAATTCTCAAGCACCAGTTTTCAAACATCCTTTTTTTCTCTTTGTTTTTTTACTTCAGCTTTGAAGCGAGGCCTGCAAGTGTGACGACAGACTGATGAAAAACAGGACGAGCATCCAAACAAAAGTAGTCATGATCCTCTAATTCTCAAGCACCATTTTGCAAACACTATTTTTTTTCTCTTTTACTCTTTCTCACTTTCTAACAAATGCTTCTTTTCTTGGTTGCATTTGCCACAGTTTCGCGAAAACATCTTGTTGAAATCAGCACACTACTATGTTCGCATAAAGAACCCGTACCCGTACAGATAAAGAAACGATCTGTAAATGGCGGTTACCTAAGTGTGAGGGATGCAAGAACGCCTGGTTATACAAGAGCCTCAGATGAAGAGAGAAAGCATGACAAACGGCCGCGATTTACAGATCGTTTCTTCATCTGTATGATTATATCTACAATATGTCCGGCATTATAAAGTAAGCTTATTTATTCCACAAAAAGTATATCGAAACTGAAACAAAAAAAACTACCAAATTAAAATAAGTACCATTTTTTAAAACTATGTTTCGAATGATAGTGCCTAGACTTTATTTATTTGGTGTAATCGAATGATATAACTAGTTTTAGATTTGTAATAAACTTAGTACTTATACCTAGTAATTTAATGGGTTTAGTTCAATTTAGTTTTTTTGTCATGTTCAACATTATAGTGTAGAATCTAGAATTATAATTAATTAAGTAGGTACTTACTACCGACCCGCCCAGCGGATCAGCCGCTGTCGCGTGATGAGTTTTTCTAGACTATTTCCCGTGGTAAAAACTAGTAGTTTTGGATAACTGATGACGCCCGTAAAATGTAGCCTTCAACTTAAGTTTTCAGATTAACATGTCCTGAAATTACCGGCAAGAAACAACCATATTTTATAAAAATAATAATTCAGCATGTAGAAGTTTTAGGAACTAAATTTTTATACTTATGGAAAACTATAGTAGAAGAGTGTATGGATCTCCCTATTAGACTGAAAACACATTAGAACCACCGAACGGATCATTACGCCAAAGTTTAAAAATGTAGGTAATATTGTATCCGAGCGCATGTGCGGAAACCACACTCACTGTAAACTTGTACCTAGTCTCAATTTCTTATTGTATGGAAATTCAACTGATTCATTCAAGAGGCTGTGAGGTAATAAGAAATATATTTGTCTCAGTCAGTACTTGTTCAATAATGACCGTTCTATCCATATTTCCTTTTGTCTACTGAATCAATGCTACAAGCCATATTTTGGTAGTCAGTAAAATATAACGTGAGGGAGGCAAAAATGTGATGGCTGGATGTGATATGATAATTGATAATGTTTGTTACAAATATTTCAGTTTAGAAGTACAGTACATAAGATTCTGGAGTAAATATTTTTTGGTCGACTTTCGTAAAAGTACAAAAAACTCGATATTAAAATTGATTATATTATATATTGTTTAAAATTATTTACGCCTTTAGTTAAATTTAGGTTCGACATATTAATATGTGTATTTTTAAGTACATCTTAATCTAAAGGAAATATCTGTAACAAATATGCGGCTACATAAGTTAGCGTTAATATATTTATACTGCATAAGTTAAATTCCTATATTTTATTAAGCGAAACAGGGTTGGTTCCAAAATTCTCTGATAACTTGGAAATTCAAGATGGCGGCATATATTATATTAGAAAACTTTGATCAAATGAATCATGTTTCATCATTATTGGTGAATTAATGCAGGAAGATCTGAATAAATGTCAATAGAATTTCTAATTTATTTGAGAACTTTGGATCAGACCCATAATTTTATAAGTATAAACTACCAATAAAAATTAGTTCTCATAAATATATAACTTGTGTTTCATTTATTCAATAAAACAAATCTTTTGGACGGACATACATTTAATCAACGAAAAATATAAGTAGGTACATAATTGTACATTCTATAAAGGCACCATTTTCACTTATCATTACAATTATAACCTAGTAATAATAAAAACAACAATAAGTACATAGATTCCGATAAATGGACGGATACTTTAATACTGATTCTTTTTCATCAATAAAATATCATGGAATGTAAATATTAAAAAGATTTCAAAAATAACATTCTAAATACTTTAATATTGCGTAGACTTCATTGGACTTCATTCTATACAATAAAACATTTTTACAAATTAATTTCTTAATATTTTTTGTACAGAGTTATGTAACTTTCAGCTTCTTGATCTAAATGTATAACATAGAGAAAAAGTTAATGTAATACTTGATATAATACTATTTTATTTTTACAGGGAATAAACGTTCAAAGAGCTTTCCCTAGACCGGAACTTAGCCTAACGTATATTCCTATGTGATAATACCTAAAATCGTTTAAGTCATTCGCAAATTGTTACTGAAATGTAAACGCACACAATGTATCCGCATCGAACGAACCGAATTTTAGAATTCTTTATATGGAGTCCTATAAAACGTCGCACATTTGTCCGAACCGAATCGGTCGATTCCGGCAAATGTGCGAGATTTGATATGATAGGATTCAATAAAAAGAATTCTAAAGTTCGGGTCGTTGGGTTGGTTCGGTGCGGATAAGGGTTCACCTGAAAACAGCTCGTACAAAAAAAACACTAATAACACAGAAACAAAAAGTCGCTCCTACCGTCATACGCACTTGACATGCACCCTAATGATCAGCGTGTCCTCCTTGACGAACCCGTTCCTCAGCACCTGCGCCACCCCCGCGTACTCCGTGTACCCGAACCCTCGCACGCAGATCTCCGTGCTGGGCTTCCTGAAGGCGATGAGGCTGGAGTTGGACATCATGGTGTCTCGCTGCGTGAGCTCAGGGTCGTACTGGTTCAGCATGGCGAAGGAGATGCGTCCGTTGAAAGGCCACTCGAGGCAGTCGTCGTTCTCGGTCTTCATCAGGTGCACGTGCAGGGCGAAGCAGTCTGGGTTCTGTGGGGAGATGTTGAGGCGGACGCAGAACCTGGAATAGAACATTACGCGGTAAGAAAAGAGCCGATTGTATAACGAGGGTGTAGTTTGAGGCGTGAAGCGCAGCTTATTGCATACGAGTTAAGAAAAATTCAAAAATTACATGAAAAATCCTATACGAATCCACGCGGTATATTTTTTAAATAATATCGTACAAAGGAAAAGCAATAAGTTAATTCAGTCAAGTTTTCCATTTTGCCTTCAAAAATATATTAGACTTACGTTCCGTTTTACGTAACTTTGACAGTTACATCTTTTCTGCCTTGGGGAGGAAATTCATTTGTAAGGATTATTACCTCCCGCTAATTTGAAACGTAGATAATGACTCACGTTCCACTCTACGTTTTTTAAAGCATTTAAATGTTAAAATATCTCTTACCTATATCCATTAGGCGAGGTATAGAACCCAGGACTGTACAGCATCTTGAAGTGATCCTTCATCATTGCGTCACACCTTTAACAAAAAATTGCAATTGTAACCAAATTTCGACAAACTTTATGTATTTATTTTCTGTACTATTTATGCAAAAAAAAATTATATATAAAATTTAAGTATTTATTAACAATAGTATATTTTTAGTTATAAATAATATTTAGATGTGTTCATTAACTTTTTGTTAGAAAGCTAATACAAACTAAACAAGCGGAAAAAATTCACGCCACCGATGGGATTCGAACCCACGTCTTCTGACGCATGTTAACCACAACACCACGGTCGGCTCTAATCCAGGTGTAGATGTGTTAAACTAATAAGAAAAAGGTGAGAAAATTGTCTGTTGAGTTTTATCTGACACCCGGCTTTAACTATAGTTTTAAGCGTATCACTTTTTATTTTATTAATGACCCAGTACGTTTAGTATTTACACATTTTCGTTAGACACTAGTTACAAATATTATTTCGGATCTCGGAACCATGGAAGTTAGTTTTAGTTTTGAATCTTTGAAAGTAGTCATGCAATGCTGCCATGTTATGGGGGGGGGGGGGGGGCTACCTCGCTCTGAAGTTGTCCACCCTCCACACGTAGTTGCCCATGCAGTAGCGCAGCAGCATCTCGTGGTTCTGCTTCATCTTGGCTATCGCTATGTTGGGGGGGTTGGGGGGGCTACCTCGCTCTGAAGTTGTCCACCCTCCACACGTAGTTGCCCATGCAGTAGCGCAGCAGCATCTCGTGGTTCTGCTTCATCTTGGCTATCACTATGTTGGGGGGTTGGGGGGGCTACCTCGCTCTGAAGTTGTCCACCCTCCACACGTAGTTGCCCATGCAGTAGCGCAGCAGCATCTCGTGGTTCTGCTTCATCTTGGCTATCGCTATGTTGGGGGGGTTGGGGGGGCTACCTCGCTCTGAAGTTGTCCACTCTCCACACGTAGTTGCCCATGCAGTAGCGCAGCAGCATCTCGTGGTTCTGCTTCATCTTGGCTATCACTATGTTGGGGGGGTTGGGGGGGCTACCTCGCTCTGAAGTTGTCCACCCTCCACACGTAGTTGCCCATGCAGTAGCGCAGCAGCATGTCGTGGTTCTGCTTCATCTTGGCTATCACTATGTTGGGGGGGTTGGGGGGGCTACCTCGCTCTGAAGTTGTCCACCCTCCACACGTAGTTGCCCATGCAGTAGCGCAGCAGCATCTCGTGGTTCTGCTTCATCTTGGCTATCACTATGTTGGGGGGGTTGGGGGGGCTACCTCGCTCTGAAGTTGTCCACCCTCCACACGTAGTTGCCCATGCAGTAGCGCAGCAGCATCTCGTGGTTCTGCTTCATCTTGGCTATCACTATGTTGGGGGGGGGGGGGGGCTACCTCGCTCTGAAGTTGTCCACCCTCCACACGTAGTTGCACATGCAGTAGCGCAGCAGCATGTCGTGGTTCTGCTTCATCTTGGCTATCACTATGTTGGGGGGGGGGGGGCTACCTCGCTCTGAAGTTGTCCACCCTCCACACGTAGTTGCACATGCAGTAGCGCAGCAGCATCTCGTGGTTCTGCTTCATCTTGGCTATCACTATGTTGGGGGGGGGGGTGGCTACCTCGCTCTGAAGTTGTCCACCCTCCACACGTAGTTGCACATGCAGTAGCGCAGCAGCATGTCGTGGTTCTGCTTCATCTTGGCTATCACTATGTTGGGGGGGGGGGGGGGGGCTACCTCGCTCTGAAGTTGTCCACCCTCCACACGTAGTTGCACATGCAGTAGCGCAGCAGCATGTCGTGGTTCTGCTTCATCTTGGCTATCACTATGTTGGGGGGGGGGGGGGGGCTACCTCGCTCTGAAGTTGTCCACCCTCCACACGTAGTTGCACATGCAGTAGCGCAGCAGCATGTCGTGGTTCTGCTTCATCTTGGCTATCACTATGTTGGGGGGGCTGGGGGGGCTACCTCGCTCTGAAGTTGTCCACCCTCCACACGTAGTTGCACATGCAGTAGCGCAGCAGCATGTCGTGGTTCTGCTTCATCTTGGCTATCACTATGTTGGGGGGTTGGGGGGGCTACCTCGCTCTGAAGTTGTCCACCCTCCACACGTAGTTGCCCATGCAGTAGCGCAGCAGCATCTCGTGGTTCTGCTTCATCTTGGCTATCACTATGTTGGGGGGTTGGGGGGGCTACCTCGCTCTGAAGTTGTCCACCCTCCACACGTAGTTGCCCATGCAGTAGCGCAGCAGCATCTCGTGGTTCTGCTTCATCTTGGCTATCACTATGTTGGGGGGTTGGGGGGGCTACCTCGCTCTGAAGTTGTCCACCCTCCACACGTAGTTGCCCATGCAGTAGCGCAGCAGCATCTCGTGGTTCTGCTTCATCTTGGCTATCACTATGTTGGGGGGTTGGGGGGGCTACCTCGCTCTGAAGTTGTCCACCCTCCACACGTAGTTGCCCATGCAGTAGCGCAGCAGCATCTCGTGGTTCTGCTTCATCTTGGCTATCACTATGTTGGGGGGTTGGGGGGGCTACCTCGCTCTGAAGTTGTCCACCCTCCACACGTAGTTGCCCATGCAGTAGCGCAGCAGCATCTCGTGGTTCTGCTTCATCTTGGCGACCGCGAACGCGCTCAGCTGTTTCGACATGTTGGCTATGACGATGTCCTGTTCGCGGTTGCGTTGTTCTAGTACTACCACTCGCTCGTAAAGGGCTCTGGAAGTAAACGGTGGAAAACATACAGTTTATAAATGATTGTCGATGACGCTCTGCCTATCCTACAAAGGGTAAAGGCGTGGAGTATGTATGTATTGTCAGCTTAACCGCCTGGTCGAGTGTTGACCAGATGTTGTATATATAGCGATCGGCGGAAACACTTCGATATCGCGTTTTAGGACCTGTATAAGGCAGAGTAGAATAGCACCACCTCCTCTCTTCCCGTGAGGGTCATAACAGGCGACCGAGGAAATAACCCGATCAAAGTATGGTCCTGGAGAATGACAACTCCACATTAAACCCGGAACGGGGTCTCGGTCAGGCGCGTGTGGCAGAATTGGTAAGACTCCTGCAGCCGCCTGCACGTATCGACTCGTCGTTCCTGTGGAATCTGCCAGGTATGCCGAGAGGGTGGCGCAAGTCCTGGACAACTCTGTGTTTTCCATAATTGCGTCCCAAGCAACGCAGGGTCTGTGGCCTTGCCTCAGAGATTGATTAATTCGTCTATCGCAGCTGGACGTACCTATGAAACCAATGATGATGATAAGGCCATAGGAAATACTTTACCTAATAAGTGCACTAGTGTTATTCAAAGGTTTCGGCGCTAGCTGGTTGCCCTCCTTGTCGGGCGCCTCCCACAGACTCATGGCCTCCTGCTCCTTGGGGTCGATGCCGGCGTTCGTGATGTCGCTGCAGATCTTTAACTCGGAGTACGCGTTCACCAGCAACTGCGGATAAAGTGGAACAAGTTTACAGAGAATATTCATACGACGAGAATGTTCTTAAAGTTTAAGTTCAGCGTTTGATCAACACGGGCCCGAAGTTTACTATTTTTTTGTCATTGTAGTGCCATTGTGATTTTCTATTTTTTATATTTAGAACTGTTAGCAGACTATGAAACAACTAAAATCATCCAACTGAGATTCAATCGACATCCAACTGAAACGATTTTCATTTAGCAGGCTGAGGGCTCTTCTTCACTTCTTTCGTCCCGTTAAGAAAATATTAAGCATATGGCAAGTAGGTATACATTTTCGAACTTGTGTTTTTCCTCTCTACCTATATAAAATAAACCAAAAAATTAAAATACTTAAATAAAACTTACATAAAATTTTCGTCTTTAGAGTCAAAAAGTTTTTTTTTCTTTTTTTGAACCACTTTTTCAAAGTGGTTCAAAAGGAAATTCCATCCCAGGACATGTTTTAAATTTTCGCGTTCGACAGTCTGCTACCAATGGGGTCAAATGAGCTACTTTTTAAAACGATATTTTGTAAGAAAATACGAAGAGATGACTTCATGTCTCTCTTACTTACTTTCATATTATTTTTCTGTTTATTAATTCAAACTTTGATAATTTCGAAAAACAATAAATAGGGTATATAGTATTTTTCGATAATTGTTTTAAGTATTACCTACTTTTGTATTTTATTAATGATCCAGTCATCAAGCGTATTGCATGTACAGGATGTAAAAAAAATTGCTGCAAATATTTTAAAGGGTGAACCAGCCCATGAAACTGAACAACTTTCCCCAAGGAACATAGGTCGAATAATGAAAAAAAAATTTTGGCCTCCCATAGAAAATTGCTCACTGACCAAGTCAATTTGTCCAAATTTTTTTTTTTCATATTTCGACATAAAATATGTTTCTTGGGGAAAGTTGTTCAGTTTCATAGACTGATGTACCTCTTAAAATATTTGCAGCTAATACTTTTACACCCTGTATATCACACGGTCTAATACACAAATCCAGTCACACATACCATATAAACATGATACCAGTGATAAGACCGGTCAGCGCGCACTTCCGTACACGATTTCAGGAATTACCGTGTCAGAAATTAAGCTCCAGTACCCTAATCTCGACCAGTGACACCTTCGTTTCGCCAAAAAAGTTTATAAAAGATTATATAATATAGCATTTAAAATTATATTTTATTCTCATAACTGAAAAATTTACAAGCGTTGACCCACTGCTCTGTCTGGCCGGTATCCTACGCCGCCCGCGTTCGATTCCCGGTCGACGCTTGTCAATTTTTTGATTTCTTATTTTTATTTATGAGAATAATATAGCGCTTTAAGTCCAGTAAATCCCAATACATTCATATTTTCTTATCTCATACTCACATTCATATGGCTCTGCACGTGATTGCAGAGATGAGTGTTCATGTCTTCTTGGCTGTCGAAGGTGTCCTTGCAGCCGACGGTGGAGAAGGCGCAGGGAACTCTGACGTCGGGTTGCGTCGACGCTT
This sequence comes from Keiferia lycopersicella, assembly GCA_029255805.1. NCBI lineage: Eukaryota > Metazoa > Arthropoda > Insecta > Lepidoptera > Gelechiidae > Keiferia > Keiferia lycopersicella. The sequence goes on from JARACZ010000018.1 coordinate 4,493,022, forward strand.
CTGGCTGGTTGTACTCGCATCGCGCTATGTGCGAGTCCAGGTCTAAAGGCGCTAGTTTCAATGTGCAGCCTGGAAATCCAAATATTCATATTATAACCGGCCGTGTGATGTCGGCTGGGCCGTGTGATGTCGGCTTAGAATAGCATCACCCTATTTCTTACCCGTGGGTGTCGTAAGAGGCGAATGAGGGACTTGAGGGTTTAGGTGTATTACAACTTTTAGGCGACAGGCTGACAACCTGTCACTATATCGATACACGAATTATCTCAAACGGCCCTGACAGACGACGTGGCGATAGCGACCGTAATATTGCGGCCGTTAACGCTCTGCCTACCCCGCAAGGGATAGAGGCGTGATGTGTGTGTATATAAACAGCACATTTGCCTTGTGTGGCAAAGTAGAATAGCACCATCCCCTTTCTTCCTGTGGGGGTCGTAAGAGACGACCAAGGGATTAACCAGACCCAAGACCAGTCCTGGAGAAGGACAACTCCACATTAAACCTGGAACGGGGTCTCCGTCAGGCGCGTGTGGCTAAGATCTATCGTGCGGTAGACACCTGCAGCCGACCTATCTCCGCACGTATTGACTCGTCGTTCTTGTGGAGGCAGCCAGGGAGGCCGAGAGGGTGGCGCAGATCCTGGGTAACCCTGCGTTTTCCATAATTTCGTCCCAGGCAACGCAGTGTCTGCGCTCTTGCTTCAGACACTGATTAAATCGTCTGTCACAGACATATAAGGCCAGTGATGATGAACCAGCAAATGTAGCTGATTAAGCTGATGTTCCAATGTGTTTTGAGCGTCGGTAGTTAGGACACCGCTCTTCGTGAGACCCGAGTTCGATCCCCGCCTTGTACCATTGTGTTTTTACTCACGCAAATTTACCGACTGATCAAACAGTGAAGGAGAAACATCGTGATGAAACCCACACTCAAATAAAATTTGAATTCAGATGATATTTGAATGGGACTTAACCTAGGATTCGGGCCAGGTTAGCCTTCGGGTTGCCGAGGTCAGATGGCACTGCCATCATGGCAGTCGCTATGTGTAAAAACTTGTTTCCACGTCAAATCCGCAAATCAGAATGGCCCGACTTGAAGAGGTCGTTTAAGCGAAAAGGGTTGCCACAACAGATCTGCAAAGGTTGCAGTGGTTGTTGGTCTCCTCAGGACCAACCCCTGCTCTATCAATTACATACATACATACATATATCACGCCTTTACCCCTTACGGGGTAGGCAGAGCGTTAACGGCCGTAAGAACACGGTCGCTATCGCCACATCTGACATTTTTTAGGATTGTTTTCCATGGTTGTTTCAGAAAACAGTGTATCACTATAGTGACAGGTTGTCATCCTGTCGCCTAAAAATTGTAATACACCAATACTCCCGAGTCCCTTAGTCGCCTCATACGACACCTGCGGAAAGGATGTGGGGTGATGCTATTCTAAGCCGGCATCACACGGCAAATAATAATACCTTTGGAAGTGAATGGACAAGACATTCTTTGTTCCTGAATTTCCCTCTTCGTGTAGTTATCGGGAAATATGTCCACCATTATGCTCAAGTTTATGTTGTCTATGGGGCAATGACCGCTGTTCCTGAAAACACCAGAAAATGCCTCTATGTATAATAAATATCATTAAAACACAACTGGGTGGTGCTGGGTTAGAACAGCATCACCCCATTTCTTTCCCGAGGAACAGACTAAGGGACTCGAGGGCGACAGGCTAACAACGTGTCACTATAGTGATGCACGGCTTATCAGAAACGACCCTCAAACATTTGTCAGACGTGGCGATAACGACCGTAGTTTTACGGCTTTAACGCTCTGCCTGCCCCGCAAGGGATAAAGCGTGATGTATGTATGTATTAAAACACAAGAACTGGAAATGGCTTTAGTAACATACTAGCAGCCTACACAGCGGCTCCACCCAATGCAACTAATTTTCCAATGAGATTTGTTTTCCCTGCAAGTTTTATATATACATATACGTATATATAAACCTCTTAAATCACTTTATCTATTAAAAGAAACTGCATCAAAATCGATTGTGTAGTTTTTAAGATTTCAGCATACATAATATACAGACGCGAAAACCGACGATGCTATACTATGTAGTGACAATTAAATTCAACATGATGACTTTGACTGATATAATTTTGTGAAAATAGACGGAGTTTTCTGAGAAACTGATTACAGCTTATTGCTTACTAAACAATTAGTATGGAATCAACCATCATTAACATTCAATCATTAAGTTTCGTATTTTATTAATTACCTAGTCATCTAGCAAACTGCATAGGTTGGTTAAATACAGGTTGTAAAATATTAGCTGCAAATATTTTAAGAGGTGACTCAGCCCATAAAACTGAACAACTTTCCCCTGGGAACATAGGTCGAAATATGAAAAAAAAGTTTTTGACCTCCCATACAAATACATAGTCGGTTTTATAATATTTAGTAATATTTTTACATCCTAGTGCATTTTTATATTAGTAGTATCTTCGCCACGTTCCACGCTTTGCAGGTGGAAGTATAATACATACTGCAACCAGGATGCGATGCAGCTTTTACAGAACTTGTGACCGCAGGTGGTGATGACGGGGTCCCGGAGCCAGTTCAGGCAGATGGGGCACTCGTAGCGAGACTCCGGCTGATTGGTGAGCACTGTCTCGTTCAGCGCCGTTATGCCCATTGGCTGGAAGTAGTTGTATGTACAAGTTAAAGAAACAAAGTAGAACTCAAAGGTGAACGTAAACTTATCTGCACTGAATGAACCGAATTGTAGAATTCTTTATATGAAATCCTATGAAACCTGGACAATTGGTGCAAAAACAATAAAGACGTTAAAAACAAAAGTGTGTGCATGTGTGTTAATTAATTATACTAAAACAAAAAAGAACATTTTTTATAATAAAACATCCTTAATCACTACACTATAAAGCAAAGTCGCTTTTCACGTCTGTCTGTATGTATGTTTGCTTGAATCTTTAAAATTACACAACGGAATTTGATGCAAGTTTTTTTAAATGATAGAGTGATTCAAGAGGTAGGTTTTTATGTATAATACTTGCCGGAAAAAAACTTTATTCCCACGGGAAAATGAGTTGCAGCAGGCGCAGCTGCTGGGGCAGGCCACTAGTAAATAATAAAACCAACACTGAAAGGACCTATCAGCATGTATTGCTGCCTGTCCTATAAATAATAATAATAAATCTCGCACATTTACCGGATTCTACCGATTCGGTTCGGGCAAATATGCGAGGTTTCATAGGATTTCATATAAAGAATTCTAAAATTTGGTTCGTTCAGTTGTTACAGTGTGGATAAGTGTGTATTCACCTCAAAGAAGAAATAGTTTTTAGTTGTGAATTAGATTCATATTCATTCATGTGGTACAGTCAAACTTTACAATTATAATTCAAGTCTTACTCACAGAGTCATAATGAATTGGCAAAAATATACCTTCTCATTGATTTTGTTCTCAGGTTTGGTGCTTGACTCTACATTATATAGGTTACTATAATGCCATTAATCGACAGTCAATTAAAAAATTACATATTAAAAAAAATATATATCAACATGTTCACAACACATACGCTATGCTAAGAATTTCCTATACATATTTAAAGGGACAGCAAAACCAAAATGAACTTCTATAGGTAGAGTCAAGTTAGCCAAACGTTAGCAAAAAGTTGTTGATCGTAAAAACAAAATAAGTTAACTTACCGCTATGCCTTCCGATGCATCCTTTTCTCTGCCTCGATCCATAATGTTAAAATTAACACTTTAACAGGAAATTGAACAAAAGAACATCAAAAACGTTTGATTTTCGAATTTCTCGGGAACACGATCAGCTGCTGACAAACAAGACCTCATTTACATAATGACGTCATCGAATGCATCGAATGATTCACGCCGTCCTTTGCGTTCACTATACGTCTTTCGAAGAATGAACGAGATAGAAAAACAGTGACGTCATAACTAAGTTGTCACTTGGTTCGTTTTTCTTGGCCACTACAAAAATGACAGAAAGAGATGGCTTATAGATTTTATTGTAGGAGTTCAACTCGCTCAGCCAATAACATTAGTGCTTTTGTTAGGCGCAACGCAACATGATGGGCTGACGCGGCTGACGCAGACGCCTCCCCCAGACCAAGTGCTGCCTTCATGTACTTTTTGTAATGTTTAAATGAGCGGGAGCGGACGGGACACTTTTAGATAAACTTCAGTTCATCTTAATTTCAGATGGCAGATGTTCGATAAATTGAGTTATCGAGTTATGAATTTTTAACTGATGAGGGCAGCACCTAGCCGAGATGGGAAAAGTACACTTCAAGAGATAGTATTAAAAAAAGCTATGTCAATTTCACAGAGAATATTTATTAAAGCATAACTAGGTATTTTATATTAACTTTTCTTTACATCTACTTACTACAAATACGTCTACTTACAACAAATACATCTACTTACTACAAATGTTGGTTGAAATAGGTATGCGAAATATCGTATGCTCCCTTATAAATACATACATTTTGAGGACGATAAACAGATTTAGCTAAGTTTCATTTTACAAAATACCACAGATAAAAACCAAACAAATCCATCTCAAAAAATATTTCTTCTTTGGTCTACATATGGTGTTTTACTTGCAAAAGAAATGAAAAACCAAACATACTTGCAAAAGATCCGGCTCGAAGGACCACCGACGTGTTAAAAATCACGCGAAATTAGGTCATCGGTCTTTGTTCCTAGTTAGCGGCCAGTAGAAAGAAGCCGCAGAAAAGAGTCTCCAACAGAAATAAAAAACCAAACATAGCTTGTTCAACCAGGTACTAATGCTCAAAATCAGCACCTTGCATTGGTTGTACGGTAAGGTGCATCTCAATAGTAAAGGATTCATTTTTAAGCAATTGATTCTTTGGATTAATCAACCCCCACCAATCAACATAGCTAATTTCGAAACTAGTTTTTGTTTTACAAAATGTATTTTCAAAATCTAATGGTGGACAATCATAGTCTGGTTGGTTGGGTACAAGTGCTAGTTCACCAACAACTTTACATGACCAATTCTTAGATATGTTGGGTATATCGTCCACATTAGTTTCAAGGTATATTATCATACAACTATCATAATCATACTTGGATTCCCGTGCTATTACAACTTTCCAGGGTAAATTTCGTATGTAGTATGTTTGTGAGACAGTTCTATCTCCTATTGTCATATTTATTATTTTGTGCACAGTATGCCGAAAGGTTGCTGAACCTCTGATCCTTGGTTCTCTAATACATGAAAAACCATCCGGCATTGGTACCCTACCGTCATCAAAAAACAAATTAGCTATCAGAGAGTGTTTCTCTTTCTCGGACAGAATAGCGCTTCCACAAACAAAATGTGATAAGTCTGCTGGATGTATGGACAGAAATCGAATTTTTTCAATAACACCTTTCAAAATTTGCCTTTTCTCTTCAGATTTTATTGAGCTGGAGAGTGAAGCTAAATCTATTTTTCCATAAACCTTTTGCTCAGTTTGCTCCACAATATTATCCTTGTTGGACTCTGCAGCCACATTGTCGTTAATTTCTTTTTCGAAATTATCAACATATGCTACTAGAGCATTGAACAGGTCAAGTTCACTATTGATATCTAGGGTATCCATTGATACAATTTTCTGTAGAGTACTGGCTTCAGCATTTAGGAAACTGCTGCTTTTCAGTACCGATTGGGTTTTTGTCGAGAAAATTTCTAGACACTTCTCCTCAAGCTCTTTTTCACCAAAAAAGCACGCAAACTCGTAAATTTGGCAAACATTATCAGTATTCAAATCTTCAATAAGACTCTTAATACAACCCTTCTGAAGGGGAATTAATATATATTTATTAGCAGCTTTATAAATAGACATTGCAGCCTCTTCTGAAGGGATACTAAACTCATCAGTATAAATGTATTCCAATAATTTGGAAAAAGTAGACTGTTCAATGTCTTCGATAATAATAGGACATTCTTTGTCTCCAACACCACCATAGAACATAGCAGAAAAGACTGGTGACGACATCGCCAGGATGAGTTTATGTGCTTTCAATGTGTTCTTCGGTCCTACTGCGTCAGCTTCGGAATCTGTTGGAAACACGAAAGTGCAGTCGACCCACAGTTGCGAATCGAGTAGGTGGCCCGCTCGCTCCTGTATTGATCCAGAATTTACTTGCCAGTCATCAGGTGGTAAGACTCTATTAGCCATTCTGCTACAAACTTGCGATGTCGTATGCTGCACCTGGCGAAGTAAACTTATTCAGGATTGTCGGCTAACTAGCAGCAGTCAAAGATCCGTAAAATTTTGTATATTTTAAGTTATCTCCTTTTCGGTATACAAAACCTACACGTTTCGTGGCGTTTTAGTACGGCTGCGCGCGCATGATATCTTTGGTCTGTGGATACATTATGACAGATTGTTCAGTGCAGGCAGATTGTAATGTGTTTTAAAAAAAAGTTTTATGCCAGGAAAGGAAACTAGATTTTTGAGTAACAAATATTGCCAAGTTCAAGCAAAATCCACTCAATCTGTGCCCCGTTTTTCGAAACTACAGGCTACAAATTTATAAGTGAAATTCGATGTACATTTCGTAGTGGGTCAAAAATCCTGGTTTTATAATGTCCCACCGGCTACGCAATGTACATCGAATTTCACCTGTAGAATTGTAGCCTGTAGTTTCGTTGCATGGGGCACTGATCTTTGTGTAATAAAAGCGTTCTTTTTCTTCTTCTTTCGTGTGGATGACTCTAATATACTTTGACTAAAAGTTTGCCACAATAAAAGCGTTCAAATCACCATACTATAACTGCACTGGCAGCGGAGCGGCACAAAAGATTCCTTCTTAAAAAAAGAATTCTTAAAGATAATTCTTTTCGTGGTCGTGTGTGCGCCAGCCACTGAGTAATGAATGCACTGAGTCGTCAAACGACCGGACCCGCTAATGATCCACCACCCACCATCGTGATCGGTGGATCACGGTACGTGATCACGGTGGTATGTGAGTACACGGTGGTGTACTCCCACATATCGATAGAAAGTATCAGCACTATCACTATTTTTCAAAATTGCCATTTTAGCATAAATTATTATGTATTTTGCTCAGTATTTTGTGTGTTTAAGAAATAGTATTGTTTTTACTTTTACAAGTTGGGATTTTTCTAATCTGACCCAGATGAGCCGTTTTCATGCTTTTTTATATACCAAGTTATTTATCATAAATTAAATTCGAAACACTTTTATGATTTCGATCGATTTCGTTCGACATATTGAAAAAACAGTAATATTTTCATGCCGAAAATAGCAACACTTAAGTTGTTGCGGTAGCGAGCGGTACGCTGGTTGGTTGACGTCAGTCAGTGATTTTAGTGTAATTTTTGGGACATATATTTATAGTGATCTGTGGTGTAATTTCGATATTTTCCCAATAAAGTTGGCGATTACAAATTGTAGAAATTATCTTAGATCAAACTAATAACATCTTTCTACCCGCCAACTGCTTCTCACAGCTATGGCATCCTCAGCAGAGACCAAACGTGCGGAGGAGCCGCCTCAGTCTCCCGGCGAAGGGAGTTGGGTGACGGAGATCTTTTACAGCCCCGTGAACCTGGTTTTAGTTGCTATAATCGGTGTGCTGGTGTACAAAATATTGAAGAGCAAGTTTGGGAAGGTGGCTGTGGAGCAGGCGGTGCCGGAGCTTCCGAAGATCCGGAAGGATATGACGGTAGCCGAGCTGCGTCAGTACGACGGCACGCAGCCGGACGGGAGGGTGCTGGTGGCTGTGAACGGGTGGATCTTCGACGTGACGCGCGGCCGGCGGTTCTACGGGCCCGGTGAGTGCATCAAACCCACTCGCATTGTTGCCGGCGCCCGACCCAGTTAAAAATAGCGCCGACGCATTCTGACTCATTATCAAATCATGTTTATAATTATGTATGCCGGTTGTAGTGTGTCTTCACCTTCAGATAGTACCTATGTGTAGCAATAAGGCAACAGTGCAGGTGATTGACTGAGGAATTAGTAAGAAGATTGTGTAATTGAATAATGCATTAGTTCAATCTTAATTTTCCACCAGTTCATTTAGATTATTGACAGACATGTATGTAAAGAATGCACTTACACAAGATAAGATAAATACTTTTACAACCAGCATAAAAATATTTTTTTTATGGACTAATGTTTTGAAATACTGGCATATTCTCCATTTACTATTGCATGCCCTCTGTACAGTCCTCAAACCAAATACAGTAAAAAAATTTGCTCCAAATATTTTGAGGGATGAACCAGCCCATGAAACTGAACCACTTTCCCAAAGAAACATAGGTAGAAATATGAAAATAAATTTTGGACCTCCCATACAAAATTACGAAATGACAAAGTCAATTTGTATGGTAGGAGGTCCAAAAAAATTCTCATACATCAACCAATGTTTCTTGGGGAAAGTTGTTCAGTTTCATGGACATATTCGCCCTTTGAAATATTTGCAGCTATAAAAAAACCTACTTCACTCATCCATCTTATTTCTTAATCCAAACTTTCTTTATTTCGATTCTGTTATCACCAGTATTATTGAAATATTATGTAATGATGTTTTTGGCCTTATCTAGATACCGCAGATCAAATAATATAAACAACTTACTTAGAGAACTTTGGAATAATTTAGATACCACAAGTATCAGGTATTTGAAAATTATAAAAAAAAAACATACATACATATATCACGCCGTTATCCCTTGCGGGGTAGGCAGAGCGTTAACGGCCGTAAAAATACGTTCGCTATCGCCACGTCTGACATTTTTGAGGAATGTTTTCCAAGGTTGTTTTTAGAAAACATGTGTATCACTATAGTGACAGGTTGTCAGCCTGTCGCCTAAAAAATGTGATACACCAATACTCTCGAGTCCCTTAGTCGCCTCTTACGACACCCGCGGGAAGGATTTGGGGTGATGCTATTCTAAGCTGGCATAACACGGCATAAAAAAAAACAGAACATCCAAACCAACTGATTATGAGCTGTAAGGTCAACACATACATACATACACAAATCACGCCTTTATCCCTTGCGGGGTAGGCAGAGCGTTAACAATCGTAAAATTACAGTCGTTATCGCCGCGTCTGACAAGTATTGAGGGCCCTTTTCGATGATACATGTATCACTGTAGTGACAGGTTGTCAGCCTGTCGCCTAAAATTGTAATACACATTAAACCCTCGAATCCCTTAGTTGCCTTTTACAACACCCACGGGAAGAAATGGGGTGATGCTATTCTAAGCCGGCATCACACGGCAAAGCCGGCATCACACGGCAAAGGTCAAACATTATTATAAATCTTTCAGACTTATCTTAGAATCTTATAGACTTGGAAGGCATAAGTTAAATACACTTTCCAAGGTTTACTTTTTAAATAATATTTCTATATGATATATGGTTACTTTTTGCTAACTAAATCATTCCTAAACTTTTTCAGGTGGTCCATACGCAGCTTTCGGCGGGAAGGACGCGTCGAGGGGGCTGGCAACATTCTCAGTGACGTCATCAGACAAGGAGTACGACGACCTCAGTGACCTCAACTCCATGGAGATGGAATCTGTCAAAGAGTGGGAGGCACAGTTCAGAGGTAACATACCTACCAATTTTCTATAGGGAGCAGTTAGTATCATACATAAGCAGATCCGAGTATCATAGTAGTAGGTCTTGAGTGGCCTTGACGCAGCAGACAGCAACCGAGTCGACAGGCGTAGTTTTGATGGACCCGGGGCCAAAAAAGTACAGCCCATCACCAGCTAACTACAGAACAGCAGACCATAGACAGCCCGTGTTACGCCCAGCTAAGATATTTACGTTCGTACGCAAATTCTGCGACCATCCAACACCAGTTACAGTGCGTGTTGGCAGGTGCGGGCAAATCCTAATATGAGAAAAAAGAACGAAATTTTTTATATGTATTAGAATCAATACAGAACTGTAGTGTATTCTATCACTTGCGTTGGATACTGCGTCATCGTTTACCAATTTGTACCAATCAGGTACCTACCGCTCGGGTTGGACTAGGGCGGGTTGGTTTATTGCAATTTTTTTTTAAATCTAAGCACTATCTCCCAATCCTAACTAGAATGGGCATGATGACTGGCACGATCTAATGAGCTGCTTTTTAAAACGATCTATTGTATGAAAATACGAAGACATGACGTCATGTTTCTGTAGTTTGACTGGCGTCAGAACACTTACTTATATATTATTTTTGTGTTTCATAATTCAAACTTTGAATATTTCGAAAAACTATAAATGGAGTATGTAGTATTTTTCGACAATAGTTTTATACATACTACTTTCGTATTTTATTAATGACCCAGTTATCTAGCGAATTCCTCCTTGGCCCTCGGTTTTGACAGGAAGGTATTATTCGAAAATGACGTCTGTATAGCACGTTTGTCTTGTTTATAGACACTATTGTTGTATTCAAGATAATTCACACAACATTTTGTAGCCTCAGTGAGTCATATGTTTGAACTCAAGGTTTTCCTAGTTCGCGATCAATATTCACGAGGTATGACTAAAAACTAGCTAGGCTTATAATTATGGGTGTTTACACGTGCTAGGTGTTCACGAGATTTTAGCAGCACTATAAGGTGTAAAAATATTAGCTGCTAATATTTTGAGGGATAAACCAGCCCATGAAACTGAACAACTTTCCTCAAGGAACATATAGGTCGAAATATGAGAAATTTTTTTGGACCTCCCATACAAATTGACTTGGTTGGTTGGTAATTTTGTATGGGAGGTCCAAATTATTTTTCATATTTCCACCTATGTTCATTGCGGAAAGTTGTTCAGTTTCATGGGCTTGTTTACCCCTTAAAGTATTTGCAGCTAATATTTTTACACCTTATATTGTAGTATTTTTAATCTGTTTAATTTAATTGATATGAAGAGATGATAATATTATTAATGTTACCTCATCGGCTTTATCAAGTTTTATATCATGATCATCAATCTAAAACAGGTATTCGACTTATTTTTACCTTTTACAAGATTAAAAAACATTCGCGATATCCTTATGTATTTAGGTCTTTAGTTTACTAGAACAACAAGCTTCAATATGCCGTGTGATGCCGGCTTCGAATAGCATTACCCCATATCTTACCCGTGGGCGTCGCAAGAGGCGACTGTGGGAATGGAGGCTTTATGTGTATTGCAGTTTTAGGTGACAGGCTGACAACCTGTCACTACGTGATACACGAATCATCTGAAAGAGCTCTCAATATTTGTCAGACGTGACGATATCAACTGTATCTTACGGCCGTTAACGCTCTACCTACCCCGTAAGGGATATAGACGTGATTTATGTACGCATGTGTACAAGCTTCAATTTCATAAGAAATCTGACTGTATCTTGGAAACTATTTACAGTACAAGACATGTTGTGCAGTTCGAAATGTCATTGACCTCCCCCTACAGAGCTTCACTCATGTCCAGCAGTGGACTTTTGTGGCTTTTTTTCCATTTAATGAAATCGACCTTCCATTTAATTGCTAACACCGGAGTTTTATTTTAAACACTGGCTTAACTAATTGCAAAACCAATTAAGGACAGGAATTGTATTACAAAACAAATTAGCATAGTTATTCAGAGGGGCGATATGTCCTAATTTCTAGCTAATGTACTTTTAGGTCTGAAGCAATTTACTTTTCAGCGATTTCAAGCAGATCTGTCTTTGTGTCAATGAAAGACGTATTTTAAATTACAAATTTTTATTTTATATTTACTCGAGTCTTCAGTGCTTATTTTCGATAATAATTGAATCAATGAAGTGCCCGTAATGCAAACATTGAATTGAATGAAGAATTGAAGTTGAAGATTTTTCACCACATTTCCGGATGGTATCAAGAGGAGCCCTTCAGATCCTGTAGATGACACTATCACCCTACAGGAGTCACCGTCCGGCGCAGCTGCTGCGCTGGAATCTTTTCTCACGGACACTGGCAGAATTATCCTAGATAGGGTAGAAGTCCATAATTACAATAAAATAATATTAAAAAAATCTAATTTTCCCGAAATACTATTGTATTATATATTTTGCGTGATTATCATCTGGAGGCTCACGCCGGAGCCCTCACTGTAGTTTTATGGTTGGGTCGTATTTACGCAAGCGTGACACCCCTAAACTTGCGTCCGCGCATTGGCTATGTATGACTTAATTTGAATATGGAATGTTTGCATTCATTTAAATTCGTTAAAACGTAAAGATGCAGGTATATCGGTTCCACAAATGGATAGTCGTTTAAAAAAATCATAGTGCGTCTTTTTCAGAAAGAAATGCAAAACATTGGATTTGATTCCAAGATTGGATTGGATTCGTGGTGTTTATCCCACTGTAACTATTTATAGACTGAACTGATTTTTATGAAAAGTGTGGCAATATGAACCCTCACTACACCCCGAGACACAATGCTTAGGTGTTTACATTGGAGTACTTGAGGCAAGATAAAACTTTTGAACCAACCATCTGTTTCCCCTTTTACAGAGAAGTACGAGCTAGTTGGCAAACTCCTGAAGCCCGGCGAAGAACCGACTACCTACTCTGACGAGGAGACCGAGGAGACGGATACCTCGCAGACCGACAAGAAGGAGCAGTAAGGTAGACACAACTAGTCGTCTGATAGTCGCTCGCAGCGGGAAAAAGTCGTTTTGTATTTACTAGCGCCCCGTTCACCGGTTGCACCCGTTGCTAATCGTTTTCCCGGCATGTTTTACACATGTCAACCTTTCTACTTAATAACTATTTATTTATAACAACTGCATTCAAGTCCCTTGCGTGGTTCAGGAGTGCGGACAGATAATGCAAAAAGTAACCTGATTTTATATAAAGTGTAAAAATATTAGATGCAAATATTTTAAGGGGCAAACCAGCCCATGAAACTGAACAACTTTCCCCAAGGAACATAGATCTAAATATGAAAAAAATTGGGACCTCCCATAATCAGGGTTCGAAAATATCCGATATTTATAATAAATATCAAAATATCGGATATTTATGATATATATCCGATATACACGGTTAATTTTTTATCACCCCGGATAAATTTAGGGCTGACTCGGGATACGATAATAATTTGATATAAAAATAAAAATCGAAATTATCGTGACTGTGTGATTTTTTAAAAATCATTAAAAATTATCTCATATCTCCCCCTATTTGCGTACACTGCGCATAGACCATGTGACAAAAACAATGAATGAAGCGGAGCGGCAACGTCGCATAATTGCGGCGCGCACCTGGTCTAATCAGCTGTACCTACGAAGCAGGTAGGTAAATAAGTTGATAACAATTTCTCCTTCCTACTTACACGGGCTTAGGACCGGCAAAACACCGAAATACTAAGTTAACACTAAAATAACCTAAGTCAAAGCAAGACTAGGTGTTCTGGCGTAGTTAAAAAATTGTAATCAACTTTTATTTACACCAATTGTCAATCAAATTTAAAAAAGTTCAAATTACTTACATTTCTACGTCATAACCTAATAATTGTTCAAAGTGTCCTCCTCTTTGTCTCAAACACAGTCGTGCACGTTTGAAACCATTGTCTTTCAAAGACCACAACACGTCACGTTGGCTTTTAACCACCCGAAATGCGGCTTTGATGCGGCGTCTCAAGTCTAATGCACTGGTCGGTTCTGTTTCATACACCAGCCGCTTGATCTCACTCCACAAATAAAAGTCCAATGGAGTAAGATCTGGGGACCGCGCTGGCCATGCTACGGGCCCACCGCGACCGATCCAGCGGTCTCCAAACTGCTCGTGCAAATACTCCCGCACTACACCAGCATAGTGGGGTGGAGCCCCATCGTGTTGATAGTACATGTTGTCTAAATAACACTTAAACTTTCCCCTGCGAGAAAGTACGCACGCAACATCATTGTGTACTCCCGAGAGGAATATTCGGGATTCCCGCGTGGGCGAGGCAACATGATTTCGCGCGCACGTGTTTGCTCTCGAAAAGTGAAACCCGGACTGAAAGGGGTGGTTGGGGGTGCGCAGCGCGCGCGCTTGCGCTATCTCACTTGCACACTCGTCCTGCGTGGTGATTTACTTTTCGCACGATTATGATTTTTATTGCAAGCGATATGCAAATTACTTTCGCTGAATTTCGCTTGAAGTCAGCTTGCGACGTTGCATTAATAGCCGCCCAAATTTAATGCAGGTTCCGATATGTGTGCCGTTATACCAGGTAAGCCTCATTTATTTTGGATGGATTATTTTTCATTCATTGTCTTTCGCGTGAGTCGTCGGCCGTAGTAAACTAAGTAGAGTGCCCAACATTTATTTTATTTTATGGATAGGTAGAAAATAAAATACATAAAAATAAGCATATGTTTTTTTTAATGATATATGTTGTAAATCGTGTTCTGATGCAACCCTGAAAATTTCCGGGGTGATAAAAAATTAACCGTGTATATCAACTTTGATCTATATCCATTTTGTATGAACTTCAGGTTGTTATTTTATAGTATTATTTATGTGTATTTGTTGCATATGTTTTACATAAATATAATAAATTATTAATAAATGTATTTAAATTGTTAAACAATAAATAAATAATAATAATTTAAAAAAAATTAAATGTTTTTAATGGTTTTTTATACAGGGCGAATTGCGCTGACTAGGCGCCGTTTGTATTCGATCGTACGTCAGTCGAGTTGAATGTAAATTATTCGTTCTACCCGCGGGTAATTCATAATATCCATATCTAGGTTTATTTACTTGATTTTATATTTGTTTACCAATTTTTCGTTACTCATTTATTTTATTGTTTATTGCGTAATACCTATTAACATATAAGTAAACAAAAAAGTTTGAATTATAACTTTACTACTGTATGTACGTAGTCGGTCCCAAAGTTCTGTCACTGGCACATTATTTTTGAATTTAGAACACGAATTTGGAAAAGTTTTATTGCATTCCGTTTTTGAATGTTTGACAATTATTTTAAAACAATAAATGATGATTTGGCGCGATTTTTCACAATGGAGTGGACTTTGAAAGAAAACCGAATAGCAGTTTTGGCGTTGCATCGCTGTGGGCACTCGCCGAGTACCATTTTCAAGTTGCGCAAAAAATTGAAAATAACGCTTAGGTTTGTGTATCGTACTATAAGTAGGTACACTGAAGTCTCTAGTGTTGAGGACAAGAAAAGAACTGGCCGGCCTCGCTCCGCAAGAACACCAGCAGTGATCAAAGAGATCAAGGAGCGCATACGAAGAAATCCTGTCCGAAAACAGAAACTTATGGCTTTGCAGATGAAGGTTAGTAGAAAAACAGTCAAAAAGGTTTTAAACGAAGACCTTAAGCTGAGAGCATACAAAAAAAGAGTGGGCACTTACTTAATGCCCGTTTAAAAGAAATTAGACTCAAAAGATCCCGGGTGTTGTTAAAACGGTACGCGAAAAACCGGCACCGCGGTATACTTTTTACAGACGAAAAAATTTTTGATATAGAAGAAAAGTATAATAAACAAAACGATAGAGTGTACGCTACCAGCTCTGAAGAAGCAGGAAACAAAGTTCCGCGGGTGCAACATGGGCATCATCCCTCTTCAGTCATGGTCTGGTTAGGAGTCTCCTACTATGGGCCAACTGAGGTTCATTTTTGCGAAAAGGGGGTCAAAACCAGTGCAAAAGTGTACCAAGAGACGGTTTTGGATCGGTACGTCAAAGACCTGCCCAACACACTATTTTCAGGACATCACTTTGTGTTCCAGCAGGATTCTGCGCCCGCTCACAAAGCCAAGACCACTCAAGCCTGGTTTGAACGTCAAAACATTGAGTTTATAAGACACGAAGATTGGCCTTCCTCCAGTCCGGACCTTAATCCTCTGGACTATAAAATTTGGCAGGTCTTAGAGAGCAAGGTCTGTGCTAAGCCCCATAAAAATTTGGAGAGCCTGAAGTCAGTCATAGTTAAAGCAGTCGCTGAAATCGACATGGATATGGTGCGTGCTGCGATAGACGACTGGCCGCCGCGGTTGAAAGCCGTTATTAAAAGCAAGGGAGGTCATTTCGAATAGTTTTATGTTATTTTGATTCTTCGATAATTGTTTTTTTAATTGATATATAAATTTTTAAAAACGGATTGGTACTTTTTATTTTATCAGTATTTTCATATATGACAGAACTTTGGGACCGACTACGTACTATGTATGTACCACTAGATGGTGTAGAAGTAGAAATACACCGAAAAAGACTAAAAAATATTCATATATATCACAAAAAGTCGTTGGATATATATCGGATATATATCATGATATATATCCTTCGAACCCTGCCCATAATGTACAAAATTACCAAACGACCAAGTCGATTTGTATTCCAGGTTTAATATATATTTTTTTTTAATTTCGACCTACGTTTCTTGGGGAAAGTTGTTCAGTTTCATGGGCTGATTAATCCGTTAAAATATTTGCAGCAAATATTTTTACACCCTGTATAAAGAAGCCTTGAAAGTGACAATCTGCAACTTGTACGGAAAATTTCGCGATATATTTCGCGATTTTTGGAATGGGTTTTTCCTTACATCTATGTTACTTGCGTACAGTAAGGTGCTATTTTTGCAACTAGATAGGCATTATTAATCTTACTTTTTCTCATTTCGGCTGCTTAGTTTTCTACTTCTATCTACTAAATTACTTATCAAAATCATTTCTAGATGTCTTCTTGGGTTTCTATTTTTTTTTTTCGGGCGTTGAAGATCAAGGTATGATATCTTTCATTATGGCCAGTTGAAATTTTACGAAATTTTACAGTAAGGTCAAACAGTGAGTGAGTGATTGTCAGCGAAAATTGTTGTGCTACTGATATAAAATCTATACAAAATGTAAAAAAAAAACTATTGAAAATATTTCAAAAAGTAAACCAGCGAAACTTAAGTACATTAAATAATGCCTTTTAATATAAAATGTGCCAGAGATGTACTCAATTTATATGAAAAGTCTAATATCTTTAATATTTTGATCTATTTTCCTTGGGGAAATTTGTTCAGCTTCGCGCACTTGAGATATTTTCAGTGTTTTCTTTACATATAATTAACTGTTGCTTATTGCAGATGTTTGGATATGATGTATTTATATATATATATATATATTTACAGTTTCATCAAATTGAAAGACTGAGTGATGGCATATTACGTTGGTGAGGTATAACGGAAATACATTTTTTTTTAATTTAGTCACAATTAACAAGATGGCTAAATTTAGCTAGTAATTACTAAAAGCACATTCCTAACAGCATTTTTCAAAGAAACATCTGCTAGATGGCGTTTTACACTTCCATAGACAATACTCATGTTTTTTTTTTTAAATAGAGTATATATTGAGGTTTAGGGTTGCTATTTCTTTTGCATATCTTAAATAGTAGTATAGTACCGGGAACTGTTGTTATCGAAATGGGATTTTTTAAAATCTGTTTCTTTTAGTACCTAGCAGATTGCGCTCGTGGGAATGATGTAAAGCAGAGATTTTCAATAGATTGGGGTAATAGTTTTTTATTATGCACCGAACTTGAAAGGCGATTGGCACATCAGTATTTAAGATTTGCAAGAAATTGGCAACCCCAAATTTCAATTTACTTTCTCTAAAAAACAGAGCTTTGTGGGAATAATTTGTCAAATGTTATAGCTATTCTGATAAATTATGCAAATGTAAAATTACAGTGTAAACTCCATGTAACGTCACTCGATTTAACGACAAACTCTCTAAAGCGTCGAAATTAATTGTATTTGGTTGGTTTAGCTAGTCTTCCATACAATGGTACACTCTACATAGCGTTACACCCACTCTCAATAACGGCAAAAATTGAGTAATAAAAAGTACCTTTTCAGTTAAAATTAGTAAAAAAAGCGCAGATGTGTAAGTTCTTTTGTTGCTTTATTATCCTAGCCTGCAATAAACTCGACTGTCGGCATCACGCATACCGAACTTTCAAAGAAATGTGTTCTTTTGTTTACAAATTGGGCTTGCACATGTAGACTTCTTCTGGACCAGGACTAATACAAAAGTAGGAGTCATAGATTGTCTATACGTTATCATATTATTAGTTGTTTAAACTGTAGTATACTTTAAGTCTGAAATTTTATCAGATTCTTCTTCTCTCTATTTAACGCCAACTCTCAATAACACTATAAAATGTACAGTCCCTTCAGTGTCGTTATATGGAGTTTACACTGTATTTGAAAATATTGTGTGGTATTCTTTTGTTTTGAGAAAGTATATTATGAAGTCGTGGAACGCTATCTTGCCAGCTTTGCTCCTTTGAAAAATCATTATTTTCGGACCGCGAGAGAGCGAAGATTTTTTTACTAAACAGCTTAAAACAAACCCGCATTTATCTTGTGTGAACGAATGTTTATTTAAAGAAATCCATTCTTATCACTTCTGCCATTGTTGTAAACTTTATCGTGGTGGATATACCTTTTATAAGTTAGTTACATTTTTTTTACTGAGCGGCTGTTTTTAGCTGATGTTGCCACATCAGCTAAAAACCGCAGCTCAGTAAAAAAAAAAATCAAGCACTGAACCGATTACGCAAAACAAAGTAATGAGTAAGCGACAATAACAAGAGATAATAAATAGTACATTGATCACGTGGTGGGAAAGGTGCCGATTGTTTAACGAGGGTGTAGTTTGAGGCCCGAAGCGCAGCTGAGGGCATCAATACACACGAGTTTGCAATCGGACTTTCTTCCGAGTGATACATAGTGCTTTATTCTACACCTACAAGAATATAAAAACAGGAATACTTATAGAACAACAGTTTAATACAATATATACCTAAATAATTACATGAAAATCCAAAGCGAATTCGCGTGGTATTGTTTTTTTTTTTAAATAATATCGTACAAAGCAACAGCAATAAGTCCATTCAACCAAGACTTCAAGTTTTCCTGCAAAAATATTTTAGATTTACGTTTCGTTTTACGTAACTTTGACAGTTACATTTTTTATCCCCTGGGGAGGAAAATTATTTGTATGGATTATTATATCCCGCTAAATTAAACGTGAACAATGAGTCAAGTTCCTCTCTACGTTTCATTAAGCTATAGGGCATTTTCTTAGTAGGTGTAGTACAAATTTTATTTAGAACCGACAACACCTTAAAAATGGTACGTTTTTGTTAAGTATACTAAGAGTCAATAAACAACCATTACTGTTAAATATTTTCTCCAATTGATACTTTGGTCTACGATTACAAAGCGTGTTTTGTTCAGACAGAATTGTTTTCTTATTTGGGGGGTGTCACTACTAAAACTATATTTTTATCCGATTATGTATCAGTAAAACAGTCATCATTAGCAGCAATAAGCCGTCCAATCTTCTAGGTACAACACTCTGCTACCTACAAAAATAATCGTTGGTGATACTCCGAAATCATAAAAGGATCTCAAAATTTTGGACTGAACTTCTAAATTATTTATCCTGTAACCATTTTAATTATTTGCATAAATTAATGTGGGCTACAAATATCTGGATAAAATTAATGATACGGCTTGTATCAAAATGCAAAGGTGCAAATTACTGAAACTATGGACTGTCCTAGGAACATCGGCTCAGAATGTCACACATAATCGATAGAACTAGAGGGAAAAAAATCGCTGTAGTTCCATCATAGAACTACCCAATGGAACTACTGCGAATGATGGACATAGATGAATAGTTGAGATCTATTCTTTTTTCATATTCCTGATGCGAAAAGTTCAAAGTACATGAGGAAGGACGAAATAGATTTGCACCCTTGCAGTTCTATTTTATAAATATAGTATTGGATGATGATGATTATATTAGCGTAAGCAGACTTTCGGAGTATTGCCTAACGAGTGTGTTTCCTATTTTATTTATAAGTTTTATCATCTTTAAATGAAAACTCAGCGCGGATCCCGGACACGATTTTGGTACTTAAATTTAACAAAAGTGTCTATAAATGTTTTGCAGAAAATTAAAAAATACAAAAATAAAATATGAGGAAATGTGCATAATACTTTTTTACATTTTAAGGACTATAATTATGGATCTAATAATTAATAATCTATTGTTCAATGGTGTGTGAGTTTTAAGCATATTTTTTGTTTTAATGTTGATGTTGGTACTTTAGGTATGGGTTTGATTTAGACAAACTTAGTCCTCAGTAATGCTGTTACTTTGAAGAGAAGGATAAAGAACCGAGAATTGTTATGGTAAAATGGATTTCCAAATGCTTTTTTATGGTGACCACAAAAAAGGCCCTTTAATGAAAACTAAACTAACTAACTAGCTTATTTATCTGTCTCATTTCTCAGAAAATAATCAAATACTAAGTAATAGTCGTTTAAAATAAGAAACATGTTATGTAAATATAATAACAGTTTCTATCTTTTGTTTGTTGATACCTGAAATTAGCTGTGGACTGGTTGTTGCTACAATATTGGTGGCACTCATTCAAAATCGCCATTTTGGCGCTGGCAGTCAAGGAACGCAAATACGAAAGTATCCGGAACTAAATAATTTAGTTCCAAGTCGCCACTGCGGCGCTGGCAGTCAAGGAAAGCAACTACGAATGTACGCGGTACTCTCGTAGGTGGCGCTTCAATTAGGCCGCCAAACTAGCTGTCATTTGTATGGGACAACCTACCTATCCAGTGCGTAGATAACTTTATATGAATGGAACATCCGTTAAAGATGTAAGTTTTTCACGCTTATTTACATATTGCGCCTAAAATATCAACATCATGCATGACATTTGTTCTTTTGTTGTAATCATAGTTGTTTATTGTTTATTAGGTTTAGTTATAAGATGTCTGGCAAATGGATTATGTTTTATTTATAAACACAAAAACGGAATTAATTCGCCTTATGTATGGTCAAGTTGTAATCTGTACCTTTTTAACCTGTTTAGTTTTTATTACGTAATAATTTTCATCACATCTGAATTAATTTATGTACCTATAATATTCGTAATTTTTAAAAGATCAGTTGGATTGCGACTCGGCGTCCCACAAGGGTCATTCTTATGCTGGACAACTTTCTGTCTGTAAGTAAAACCAGCATAATGTTGATCCCGTAATGGTAACTCGGTTGATAGTAGAAGGCGTTCATTGTCTGACGTGAACTGAATGCGATCTAGTCTTATATTTAGGTTGTAATCGTATGGATTTCATACTGTTTGGAAGCTCGATATTAGACTGGATTCTACGTTACCATCTAATATCATATCACTAACTAAAATAGCACTGTCGTATACTGTTAAATAAAGGCTTAGATAAGTATAAGGATGATGATGCCGTCTAAAATCGTGAATTTCCGCAAATTTATAAAATTAACAAAATTTCGGCTAGAAGACACACGAAGAAATAAGACTATTTTAGACCTGACATAGCATTTTAAATGCTATCCTTTTCTATAGGATTTAAAAGAACGTGGCAGCGCTATGAATCAGTAGCTGCGTCTAGACATGCGACGGATGCCGCGGTCGGTGTGGACGTGCCTCGCCTGAGACAGCTAAGTGCTCTGCCGCATGCCCCGACTGAGGCACGTCCACACCGGACGCGGCATGACGCGAGGCGGTGAGCACCTGGGGCTGCTCGGCCGATGTAGACGCAGCTAGTAACGTGGCATCTAGTCTAGTATGTTGTTTCGTATCGTCGAAGTTGCGTAGAATGTAAAAGACTAACCGGGTAATGGTCGCCTAAGAACTTACGGGCCTTACCACAAAAAAGTTAGACACTCGTCGAAATCATGTTATAATATTTTTAGACATGCCTAACACCAATTTTTTTGTGGTAATGCATTTAAAAATGTCGCCGAAGTAGGTACGTCCGCAAGATACCTAACATTATGTTTTAAAAAAATGTATGCTACTTAAAATATTAGAGCAAGCTTAAATTAACATTGGTGAAAATTTTATTCATTGCTTTTGATACCTAATGTAAGTATCTGTAATAATTTTTATGTGAGACATTATTTGGGGTTATGTATTTTCTCTTAAGTTAGAACCTTTTTTACGTGAACTGTAAAGTTTTAATTTCAAGGTTGTAATATATTCTATCGCTGTTCCTTAGGTTAATTTAGATTTGGACAGTCTTGAATGAACAAATGTTCTCAAAACTTTTAACGGCCAGGATATTTGTAAGTTATTTTTCCTAGATCCAGAGTTTAAATTGTAAAGGTTCTGCACCGAAAACATGAATTCCATGCCTGTATATATGGATATTTAAATATTGTCATATGACTATAATAAAGCGTTTTACATATTTAAGTTTTATTTTTATTATCTCTTGGCGCAAATTCTACATTAATTGTATTGTGATTCTCAAACAATTTTAGATTCTCAATATGGCACTTTTTATGTAAGAGAAGTATGAAAGTGAATATAAAGTGTAAAAATATTAGCTGCAAATATTTTAAGGGGTGAACCATGAAACTGAACAACTTTCCCAAAGAAACATAGGTCGAAATAGAAATATTAGCAGCAATTTTTTTAACACCCTGTATAAGTGTATAAGTGATCTATGGCCCTAGAAAGTCCCTAATTGCTTCTTGACATTTTGCAATAGTTAGACTTTTCTTTCAACATGTTTTTTGCAGAAATCACATTTTGCAACCATCATCATACATTTTCATTTTTGCCTTGGAGAATTTTGTAAAATGAGTTATGGCGGGTGACAGGAAGGATCCAGGTGGTGTCGGGAAAAGGGTAGCTACCCGCCTGGCCGGGTGTTGTGGCCAGGGGACCGACGGGTCCACCTGGATTGGATTGGAAGTTGTATATATGCGCTGCGCGGTGAACACTTCGATACCGCGTTTCAGGCCCATTGTTCTGTCACGTGGCGCCATCTCTCCGATATGTTGAGAACTCCTGTTGCGTCTTGTATGCATGTGAACCACTTGAGTGAGCTTCATGTTGTAGCCACCAGAGGTCGCTACAGTACTCCCCCTCAAGACCGGAGGTCGATACCGTAAGCGAGCGTAGTGGGGCTGATGACGTCATTGTAGCGTGATGATGCAGTCTGGCTTGGCGAGGCAGTGTAGGTTCCAAATGTCCACGGTGAGTCGGGATGAGGATGGAAGACCAATGAAGCTGCCGTCCTGGTTCCAATGTCCACGGTGAGTCGGGATGATGAGGAAGACCAGTGAAGCCGCCGGTGCTGTGACTGTGGTAGTTGCTGATGACGTAGAAGATAGCTCCGTGCTGTAGTGGTTGATGCGTGGTTGAAGGCTGCGAAGTCCATTGTAGGGGTCACCAATATGGCGGGAGACAGGAGGAATCCAGGTGGTGTCGGGAAAAGGGTAGCTACCCGCCTGGCCGGGTGTTGTGGCCAGGGGACCGACGGGTCCACCTGGATTGAATTAGAAGTTGTATATATGCGCTGCGCGGTGAACACTTCGATACCGCGTTTCAGGCCCATTGTTCTGTCACGTGGCGCCATCTCTCCGATATGTTGAGAACTCCTGTTGCGTCTTGTATGCATGTGAACCACTTGAGTGAGCTTCATGTTGTAGCCACCAGAGGTCGCTACAGAGTGAAAATATGTTTGATGATGTAGTCTACGGCCCGTATTAATAAACGGCACTCAACTTTTGTGATCGCTCGAGAGACTTTGAGATGGGGCAGATGGCAATGTCTGCCTCTGCCATTGCTTAGGAGGCTGATTCTACTAGGTACATTAATGATCATCGTGTCATGAGTATGAGTAGATTAATTAGTAAAAAATAAGTATATAATTGTTTCTGGTATCTAAAAGAATGTTAATTTAAACTAAACTCTTTGCCGTGTGATGCCGGCTTAGAATAGCATCACCCCACATCCTCCCGCGGGTGTCGTAAGAGGCGACTAGGGGAGTCGAGAGTATTAGTGTATTACAATTTTTAGGCGACAGGCTGACAACCTGTCACTATAGTGATACACATGTTTTCTGAAACAATCTTGGAAAACAATCCTCAAAAATGTCAGACGTGGCGATAGCGACCGTATTCTTGTTAACGCTCTGCCTACCCCGCAAGGGATAAAGGCGTGATATGTGTAGTATATATGTAACTCTTGTATAATTCGGTATGTAAAGCTTAACTCGAAGACATAAAATAAGAAATCCATTTGGAGATATTTTGGTATATTGTAGTATTTTCATGCTTTTAGTTCGAAAAAGTTAAAAATCACTTTTATTTATGCAAAAATCTAAATAACCTTCATTTGACCTTTGTGATGTACATACGACACAAAAAAATGAAACGAAACTCATAAAACCATAAAAACTTACAGTATCTCATAAAACGAACTTCCCCCTTGCTTGCTTCTGTCATGTCAATTTGACGTTTGTAGTACTGTTGCTAAACTATCGATACTACTATCGATAACACTGTTCAGTTTATATTTGTTTACGTGTACAATATGGAATTCCCGAATTCATAATTTTCCAGCCAACTTTGCAGTTTTTACGGCATATTTCAGCTGCACTATCTGTAAAATATGGAATTTCCTTTTGTTTTTCAAGCAGTATTATATTATGTGTGGTGGTGCATAGTTTTGTGTTTGAAACAAAAACTACAATAAACTACCTAACACTATAACATATGTTAACAGGTTTTTACTCAATACAATCCTATACCGTGAGTAAAAACCCGTTAATATGTATTATCTAGTGTTAGTGTGGAGTTTACCCTTCGGGGCGCTATATCGAAAATAGTTTTTTTAATTTATTTTTGTCGTGTAGAGGGGTCTTATACAAACACTTTTTGTCCTTGGTAATTTTGGTCTCACCTAGGCCGAGATATAGACCCTCGAAAGTCTAGACCAAAAACTTTAAGGGCCTATATCTCGGCCTAGGTGCGTCCTAGCCCAAAATTGCCAAAGACAAAAAGTGTATGTATTAAGTCTTTTTTTTTTCGGCTATCGTTTTGTTTTGTATTTTTAACGTGTAAAGGGGCTCAATACAAACACTTTTTGTTCTTGGTAATTTTAGGCTAAGACGCACGTAGGCCGAGATATAGGCCCTTGTAGTTTTTGGTCTAGACTTTCGAGGGTCTATATCTCGGCCTAGGTGCGTCCTAGACCAAAATTACCAAGGACCAAAAGTGTTTGTATTAGGCTCCTCTACACGACAAAAATATATAAAAAAAATATTATAAAAAAAAAATTTGCCCAAAATTTTTTTAAGTCCCAAAAAATTTAACCAAAAAAATTTTTTTTTATGTTTTCTCGACGTTTCATAGGGCCCCGAAGCGTATACTTAAACTTTTTTTACCGCACCGAAAAGTATACTTTGACCTGACCAATAAATAACGTATCGAAACTATCGATATTCCATTATCGAGCGGCATCACTAGTTTGATGACATGACACATGACATTTCAAAAGATGAAATACTTATTCGTTTCATTTGCAATAAAATCTACATGGTGGTTGTTCGTTTCATTAATTGTGTCGTAGTGACGTCATCAATGAAAAACTTTTAAAAAGTTATTAAAAAATAAGGGATAATCAAATAATTAAAAAAAACTAATTAGTTTCTTAAAATTGCTTATATTTTCAGAAAAAAATATTAGAAATATTCATATTTTTACAAAACCTTAGAGGCCGGCAGTAACAGCAGCGCCATCTGTTGGATTCAATCGTATTTTAATACCATTCTACCTAGACACTATTCAAATATATGTACAAAGTTAATCTTATTAAAAACCAAAGTAAAAAAATCACCGTGTGAATAGCATTGTAGGTGCCTACGTCACGCTACAACATACATACCTACATGTACATCGACTGCAAGCGCGAATAACTACGTGAGCGCAAAGGCAAGGCGATAGAAGCGTTACCTACAAGCATTTCGCCGTGCACATACCTAAGTCAGAACCTACGCGTGTGACGTCACATTCAAGCAGCGAGTATACCTACTGGGCGTGCGAGCAAGCAAGCGACGATCGATCTGCTACACCTATACACAGTACTGCGCACTATCATCATGAAGCATTACTACAGCTACTATCTACAAGCAAGCACTACGCATTCATCACGATAGATAGACCATTGAAACTTCGCGCCATTCCACGAGGAACAGCTGAGATGGAGCCCTGAAAAGAGCTGTTCGAAACTTAGAATGTAGCTCTGAAAAGAGCTGTTCTAGTGCACCAACGCACGGCAGCAACACGAAGATCATCATCACAGCATCTTCATCTCGACTGGCTTGGTGCGACGCGAGACGCGACGGAACTGCGCAGACGTCCATCTTCCACGGCGAGCGGCGAGCGAATAGAAAGAGCGCGGCCGCGATCGCTCTATTTATAGAATCGACAGATTTCGCGACCCGCGAAACGCCACGCTCCGCCCCTCGCGTCCCGCGGTTTCGCGTATGTGTGCGCGCATGATTTCATGTGTTTGTAGATTTAATTAGTTGATAAGCTCTGTATGTAAATAGCTAAATGAGAACCTACTTTTGTAAATATAATTAGGCACTTTTTGTAAATAAAACACACATCAATATTCGCTCCTGAATTAGCAGTTTTACTTGTCTACTACCCAGTCACTAATCGCTAAAGTGGTGACACCCTTCAGAAGAATTGTGCAACCTGCAACCTCAAGATTCTGCAACCTGAACAGTCAAGATGGCCAGCAACGAAAATCCTGGAAACCCAGTAATCGAAGGCGACGCGGGAAACAATGGAGAAAAAGAAACTCCGAAGCCACAACCTCGCACCGAACTCGCCGGCATCGCACTCTCCATGCGTATCCCTAAATTCTGGCGCGACCGCGTCAGGCTCTGGTTCATCACATTCGAAGCCGTCACAGCCGACAGCAAGAGAGGAGAGAAAGAACTCGCGCAGATGGTCATCGCACAACTAGAAAAGCAAGACGTCGAGCAGATCGCAGACCTTCTCTACACTCCATCCGATACGAAACCATACACCGAACTTAAGGAGCGCCTCATTTCCGTCTACGAGGAGTCAGAAGAACGGCAACTACAGAAGCTACTATCCGAAATGGAACTCGGTGACCAGAAGCCTACACAGCTACTTCGCCGTATGAAGAGTCTAGCAAGAGGGAAAATCTCGGACGCAACCCTACGTATGATGTGGATGAACCACTTACCATCCCACGTACGCTCAGTCCTCGTCGTAAGCGATAACATCAGCAAATCCACTGCACTAGACGACCTCGCACTCATCGCGGACAAAATGATGGAGCAACAACAGCATCAGCAAATTTCGTCAATCGCAAGCCCGTCTGAATCGAGTCCAGCGAAGCCGTCTGAAACGCAAGCCCTAGTCGACGAAATAAGAAAACTATCACTAGAAGTCGCCGAACTTAAACGCGAACATCATTCACGTTCACAATACCGCTACCGAGAGAAGTCCCCGCACACCCCGCACCCCGCGCGTCCCCGTTCCCGCTCGAGAGGAAATACCCACTACCGTCCGCATACCGATGGCGTGTGCTACTATCACTACAAATTCAAACAACATGCCCGCCGTTGCAACGCACCGTGTACCTACAAGAAGACGAGTACCTACGAAAACCAGCAGCCGGAAAACTAGACCGAACGCTGGCAGCGGCGGACACCGGCGTTCAAGATAAAGAATACCGCCTACTTATCACGGACAAGAACTCAAAACTTACCTTTTTGGTTGACTCGGGAGCAAACATATCCGTAATACCAAAAAGAAAAGGATGCAACGCACCGCCGCTATCTTTCAACCTGTACGCCGCAAACAACACCGTTATACCTACCTACGGAGAGAAAACAATGGAGCTCAATCTCAACTTACGAAGACCATATCGCTGGAAGTTTATCATCGCGAAAGTCAATAAACCAATAATCGGAGCTGACTTTCTACATCACCATAACCTACTTGTCGATGTCAAGAACCGCCGACTGATTGACGGCCGAACCCTACTCGCCGTGAATCTACCTATCTGCAAGTCGGACGAGCCCAGAATCATGAGCATCGATGAACAGCAAAGCTACCACGATATTCTCGCTCAATTCCCCGGTATTACAAGATTAACATCAATGAAACTCAGTCCGAAGCACAGCGTCGAGCACGTGATCGAAACTACCGGCCAGCCACTACACTGTCGAGCGAGACCCCTCCCACCTCACCGCTACGAACAAGTCAAGAAGGAGTTCGAAAATATGATAGCTCAGGGCCTATGCCGTCCAAGCAAAAGCCCTTGGGCTAACCCTCTACATGTCGTACCGAAGAAAAATGGAGATCTACGCGTGTGTGGCGACTACCGAAGGCTGAACTCTATAACAAAAGCCGATCGCTACCCGATACCTCGCATCAAAGACTTTACCTACCGACTCGCCGATAAGAAGATTTTCTCTACACTCGATCTCAACAGAGCCTACCAACAGCTACCGGTAGCACCGCAAGACATAGAGAAGACAGCCATAATCACACCATTTGGCTTATTCGAATTTCCTCGAATGTGTCCCGGATTGAAAAACGCAGGCCAAACGTTTCAACGTTTCATTCATGAAGTACTACGAGGCCTAGACTTCGTGTTTCCATTCATCGACGACCTACTCATCGCGTCGAACAATGAAACCGAGCACCGAGAACACCTACGTACCGTGTTATCACGACTCGATGAATATGGAATCACTATCAACCCGTCGAAATGCGTACTAGGGAAGAGCGAAGTCACATTCCTCGGATTCACCGTGAACACTGAAGGCATCAAACCTCCTCAAGAGAAAGTCAACGCCATAGTAGAGTACCCCAAGCCGAAGACAGTCGAAGAACTAAGAAGATTTCTCGGCATGCTAAACTTCTACCGAGCAAATATCCCGAACGCCGCCACTCTACAAGCGCCACTGTGTAAATACCTACACAATTCTAAGAAACGCGACAAGACAGAGATTGAATGGACCGATGACGCAACGCAAGCTTTTACGAACTGCAAACAAAGCATCGAAAAAGCTGCTCTACTCTCTCACCCGCATCACTCTGTCCCTCTCGCACTCATGTGTGACGCGAGCAGCACATCGGCTGGCGCCGTTCTACAGCAACGCGTAAACAACAGATGGCAACCACTCGGATATTTCTCAAAGAAATTCACTGAAGCCCAACAAAAGTACTCTACCTACGACAGAGAGCTACTTGCAATCTTCATGGCGATAAAACACTTTCGTAAAATGTTTGAAGGCCGAGAAGTTATCGTGTTCACCGATCACAAACCTCTTACCTACGCATACAAGAAGATTGGTTCAGACAGCGAGACACCGAGACGCACGCGACAGCTACTTTTCATCAGCGAATTCACCACTGATATTCGCCACGTCAGCGGACAAGAAAACGTCGTCGCGGATGCCTTATCACGTGTCGAAGAAATCAGCTGCCCGACACCTATCGACTACGCCGAACTAGCTAGCGCGCAAGAGCGAGACAGCAACATACCTACCTTGTTGCAACAAGACAACATCAAACTGAAGAAAGTCACGCTACCTACTACAAGTCAACCGATCTACTGCGAAGTATCTACGAGCAACATTCGTCCATACCTACCGCTTGAGTATCGTGAAATCGCATTCAAAGCAATTCACGGTCTCAGTCATCCTGGTACGAGAACAACACGCAAGCTACTTCAAACTCGATACTTTTGGCCATCAATGAACGCAGATGTCAGCAAATGGACTAAGACGTGTCTACAATGTCAGCGAGCGAAGATAAACAGGCATACACAAAGCGCCATATCAACGTTCCCGGCATCATCAAGGTTTACTCACCTACACATCGACATAGTCGGACCTCTACCTACCACCTACCACTGCTGACGGATACCGCTACGTCGTGACAATGATCGACCGAACGACACGTTGGCCAGAAGCTTACCCAGTACGAGATATAACAGCTGAGACAGTCGCAAAAATCGTCTACGAAGGTTGGATAACACGATTCGGATGTCCACACAGGCTAACTAGCGACCAAGGACGACAGTTCCAGAGCGCCCTATTCACGTGTCTCACTCGCCTAATGGGTATTGAAAAAATCCAAACTACAGCCTACCATCCGCAGTCGAACGGAATCATCGAACGATGGCACCGATCCATGAAGACAGCACTCACAGCTCGACTCACTACCGAAAACTGGGTGACTGAGCTACCTACAGTCATGTTGGGTCTTCGCACTGCATCGCGCAGCGATACCGGTGTCAGTGCAGCCGAACTTACCTACGGCTGTACTATCCGACTACCCGGTGATTTTTTCATACCAACACCTCATGACGTCACCATGGACCACGCCTACGTCGACCAACTTCGAGAAGCGATAGACAAGCTCAAGCCAGTACCTACAGAACCGCATAGCAACAGTCGACCGATTTTCATCCATCGAGATCTACAAAACTGCAACTACGTGTTTGTCAGAATCGACGCCGTGAAGAGACCTCTCTCACCGCCATACGACGGACCCTACCGTGTGCTGAAACGTACTGACAAGTTCTTCACACTACAGCTACCAGACCGTCAAGCTACTATCTCGATCGACAGACTGAAGCCTGCATACCTACTCGCAGATCACGATCGCAACACGCCGCCGACGACAACCGTCGTACCTACGCCGACCACAGTACCTACTACGCCAGTTGTACCTACAAGTTCGCTAGTCCCTCCTACTCCTACCGCAAAGCCCGCACTGCAGAGCGCCGACGACCCTACGAAAAAAACACGTTCCGGCCGCACCATCAATCTGCCAGTACGCTTCGCTTGAGGGGGTGCACTGTAGGTGCCTACGTCACGCTACAACATACATACCTACATGTACATCGACTGCAAGCGCGAATAACTACGTGAGCGCAAAGGCAAGGCGATAGAAGCGTTACCTACAAGCATTTCGCCGTGCACATACCTAAGTCAGAACCTACGCGTGTGACGTCACATTCAAGCAGCGAGTATACCTACTGGGCGTGCGAGCAAGCAAGCGACGATCGATCTGCTACACCTATACACAGTACTGCGCACTATCATCATGAAGCATTACTACAGCTACTATCTACAAGCAAGCACTACGCATTCATCACGATAGATAGACCATTGAAACTTCGCGCCATTCCACGAGGAACAGCTGAGATGGAGCCCTGAAAAGAGCTGTTCGAAACTTAGAATGTAGCTCTGAAAAGAGCTGTTCTAGTGCACCAACGCACGGCAGCAACACGAAGATCATCATCACAGCATCTTCATCTCGACTGGCTTGGTGCGACGCGAGACGCGACGGAACTGCGCAGACGTCCATCTTCCACGGCGAGCGGCGAGCGAATAGAAAGAGCGCGGCCGCGATCGCTCTATTTATAGAATCGACAGATTTCGCGACCCGCGAAACGCCACGCTCCGCCCCTCGCGTCCCGCGGTTTCGCGTATGTGTGCGCGCATGATTTCATGTGTTTGTAGATTTAATTAGTTGATAAGCTCTGTATGTAAATAGCTAAATGAGAACCTACTTTTGTAAATATAATTAGGCACTTTTTGTAAATAAAACACACATCAATATTCGCTCCTGAATTAGCAGTTTTACTTGTCTACTACCCAGTCACAAACCGCTAAAGCATTACCCCATTTCTTTCCCGTGGTTGTCGTAGAAGCCGAGTCCCTTACTCGAAGGTTTCATGTGTATTGCAACTTTAGGCGACAGGCTGACAACCTGTAGAGTGTGATATACGATGTTTCTGAAACGACCCTCAAACATTTGTCAGACCTGGCGATACGTGGTGTAATTTTACAGTCGTTAACGCCCTGCCTACCCTGCCAGGGATATAGGCGTAATTTGTGTGTGTGTAAAAATATACTAGCAGAAACAGTCACTGGCAGGCGGTGGTAGTCGTTGCTATCTGCCCCGGGGCGGTGGCCGATTGCAATTTCTGCCATTGCCACCGCCGCCGGGGCAATCAGGGCAGGCTTGGCGGTGGTAAATTGGAATAAAGGAATTTCCCTTTTAAGGTGAACGCACGCTTATCCGCATCGAACGAACCGTATTTTATAATTCTTTATATGAAATCCTATGAACCTCGCACATTTGTCCGAACCGAATCGGTCGATTCCGGTAAATGTGCGAAGTTTTATAGGATTTCATATAAAAAATTCTGAAATATTCAGTTTCTTCGGTGCCGATAAGTTTGCGTTCACTTTTGGGGTTTTGTAAACAAAAACTGCAAGTTTCAGAATATAAAAATAAAGTATATCATTTATTTTCAGACATTTACATAGTCCGATTGTTAGTAATGGTACAAGTTTAAAAATATATTAGTAGTATTATCTAAAATACTCCCTTATAATAATGGGCTCATAACGAATGGGTATATAATTCTTTTATAAAAGTAATTTAATTCTTTCAGATAGTTATATTAGTCTCGTAAAAATGCATTGTGGCCAAAAAAGTATATTCATAATAAAAGGACTATTTATTATCACAGGCAAAAATATTTTTGATTATTGCTACACACGAGATGAAGACGAATGTTGCAGATAGAGTTTTTATTTATTTATTAGGAAAAATATATTTATAGGTTACTTGCCTTTAATCCACTGAATACCTATGTGTAGCACAGTCAGATCTATCACGATATTATTCTTAAATCTCACTAATATTATAAATGCGAAAGTTTGTATCTTTGTTTATTTGTTACTCCTTCACGCTAAAACTACTGAACCGATTTTCATGAAATTTAGCACACAGATAGAGGGAACCTTGGATTAACACATAGGATAGTTTTTATCCCGAAAAAATGTTAAAACCGACTTCCACGCGGGTTAGCCGCTGGCGCCGACTAGTGTAATTATAAATTCCTATATTTATAGGATAACATAATAAAAAAGGATAAGTATTTTTACTACACTCGAATTCACCTCACTCAGAATAAGCGCGGTCACATTCCGTTACTAAGGTTAAGAAAAAATAGTAATATCTATGATTTTTGCACCACTTCGCATATTCTTCCTTCCTATGTCTAGCCGCCATTTTTTATGATTATGTAATATCCATTTCTAACCAATCCAAATGTTTTAATTTTATTACAATTTTATTATAATTTATAAGAATTTTATTATTAAACGAACAAGTATGACTTATTATGTGATGAATTACAACTAACTTGTTTTAAATTTGGTTGAGGGCCCGACCAGTTTCGGCTGGTTAAGATAATTGATCAGCTGAAACTGGCCAAAACTAATTTGTAATTCTTCACATAACCAATCCAAATGTAACTACGAATGGCATTGCTATTTATATATAGCTTATACGGTAACGTGGATTCGAGTATAATACGGCTACGACGTGCTGCGATGTCATGGCGGCGATCATTCCTCATCTTCAAGCTTCAATAGCTGCTGCAGGAACTGCAAAGACATTGGCATTTCATGATTTCAATCGTTTATTTCCATGTAGATTCACAACGAATGCTTTTAGAAATTCAGGAATTTACACGTCAGGGAATACGTAACGACTACACATGGGGCGGGTAGTGGTTTTGCGGGTACCCTGCACAATTTTTGCCAGTAGCCGGCAACGCTTACGGGTCGTGTGACATGCGTCTCGCTTGCCCGCTTCTTCGGGCGCTACTAACTGCTTACGAAACGAAGCCGCTTAAATGCTGTTCGCGCTGAAAAGTTGGCGTTTTTGCATCATAATTTAGTATTAAACTATCAGTACTAAAGATATCGTTTTTTTGTAAAAAAAATTCGATTACAGCCTTATATTACTTATTACGGCGATTGTAGTCTCGGATGACCTTGAGCGTTGGGGCGGCGCTTAAGCGATCCGAACGATACACCCCGCGCTCCCGCGCACCTACCCTACTGACAAAGTGTACGTATCGGAGCACAGATGGGACGCTCACTCATTACACTTTGCTTACCTGCTTACGAAAGAGATAAAAAAAAGTTAGTATTGTTATTGTTAATGTATTTTTATAGGTCAATGTATTTTTATGATTGAACTCAGAGGGTAGGTACCTACGCTAGAATAGGAATGCGTGCACTTGCTGTGTGTATATAATTTAAATGAAAAAAGCTATTTTGCTAATTGTGTAAAATGTTTATTTAACATTTTAGCATAAAGATCAGCAATAAAATACAACAATAATCGAATCGACAATTAAATACGAACAGTTATCCACAAATCTTTATTTATACTAAATAACAATCAATATTACAGTGTAAGTAATTAATACATATTATTTTTATTAGGTATTATACTATAGATATTTATTGCACCTGCCTGTACATTACCACATGCCCTAAGGTAGACTGGTAGATAAAGTACACACATGTACACATTTTGTGCATAAAGTTTGATAAATCTATACATATAATAAAGCTAAAGAGGGTCGAAAGTCTCAAAGATTCTCGTAAAACAGAACACATTCTTTTTTTTATATGTAATAGGCCCGCATTTGTCTGCCATCTCACCTGGTGGTAAGTGGAGATGCAGACGAAGATGGTACATGCTTGCCTAGATAATGCCTATTCACTCTTGCCTTAAAAAGGCCCAAGTTATATTGTTCCGGAAAAAGATCCGCCGGCAGGGAATTCCACTCTTTAGCCGTACGCATGATAAAAGTTGAAGCCACACGCTTAGTGCGGATCAGAGGTATATCTACAACATAAGGGTGGAACCCCAGTCGGCACCTCGATCCCCGGAGATGGAATTTCTCATGTTTTGACCTATGTTTCTTGGGGACAGTTGTATAGTTTCATGGGCTGATTCACCCCGGACAAATCCGCCACTAATAAAATTGCTCCCTATATGCAACCAGTGGGTGCCCGCGTATAAATTGGTTTCAAAAATCATACCGTGGCATCCCAGCTCCAAAATATAAGGTCTAAAAAGCTGCAAATATTTTAAGGGGTGAATCAATATGAGAATTTTTTTTGATCTCCCATAAATATTGACTTGGTCGGTTAGTAATTAATTTTGTATGGGAGCTCCAAATTTTTTTTCATATTTCGGCCTATGTTTCTTCGGGAAAGGTGTTCAGTTTCATGGGCTAAATCACCCCTTAAAATATTTGCAGATATTTTTTTTTACACTATTCCTGAAATCCTGACTGACCTGGCAGGATGTCATGTGATTCCACACATCTTTCAAATTAAAATTGAATGTATTTGATTAAAATTCCTTGAACAAATGTGAAGTGGTCATACTGCATAGGTCATAGTGGTCTCTGCTGTACCTGCTGCTGCTTGAGCTTCTGCTTGATGGAGGAGCAGAAGGGCACGGAGCACTTGGTCTCCTGGCAGTGCTTAGCGTGGTAGCAGCAGAGCGCGATGAGCTGCTTGCAGATGGGGCAGTCGCCCTTGGTCTTGCGCTTGCAGATCTTGGTGTGCTGCACGACGCGCTTCATCTTCTGGCACGAGGGCAGCCGGCAGTTGGCGTCGCGGCACTGGCACGCGTGCACCAGCGACTGGATGCAGCGCTGGATCGACAGCTTGCGCGCCTCCTAACGGACCATTCACAAACATACTTAGTATTATACTTTTTTTTTCAATACACTATACCCTTGGGGCATTAATATAAGTAGGAATTAAGGTTATCCGCATCCGAACACTTATTCGTATCGAACGAACCGAATTTTAGAATTCTTTATAGGAAATTTGTCCGAACTGAATCGGTCGATTCCGGCAAATGTGCGAGGTTTTATAGGATTTCATATAATGAATTCTAAAAAACTCAGTTCGTTCGGTGCGGATAATTTTGCGTTCACTTTAATTCACTGCATCCCGTCTACTCATTATTAAGAGTTCCTCAAAAGTTTTTTGGTGGTGGAACCATTTTGAAAACAGAAATTGTTGACGGAGCCCCGAAATAAAAGAAAATGTTACGTCCATTTTTTTGATTATTTATTTTGTTATTATTGAAGATTGATAATATATAATGATACCATTATATAACTTTTTTTAAAGAACCTACTTCAACGAACGTAAAAAGTGCGGACCTCCAATTTTTTTTTGTTAATATGCCTAAACCCTTCAAATTTTTTTTTTAAATATGTAATAGGCCCGCATTTGTCTGCCATCTCACCTGGTGGTAAGTGGAGATGCAGACGAAGATGGTACATGCTTGCCTAGATAATGCCTATTCACTCTTGCCTTAAAAAGGCCCAAGTTATATTGTTCCGGAAAAAGATCCGCCGGCAGGGAATTCCACTCTTTAGCCGTACGCATGATAAAAGTTGAAGCGAAACGCTTAGTGCGGATTAGAGGTATATCTACAACATAAGGGTGGAACCCCCAGTCGGCACCTCGATCCCCGGAGATGGAATGGGGAAGGGGGTATCAGGTCATGGAGTGTTTGAGCACACTCTCCGAAATGCATCCTATACAATACCGACATGCATGCAACTTTACGACGGTGTTCAAGGCTCTGCAACTTAGCCTCAACCAGTGCTTCGTCTGCTATGAGCTTCTTGGCGCGTTTTTCAATGGAGTCTAAGGCGGCCAGTTGATATTTGGCAGATCCATCCCAAAGGTGGCAGCAATACTCCATGCAAGATCGAACTTGAGCTTGATAGAGTTGTAGAAGCTGTTCTGGTGCAAAGTAGCGCCCAACCTTTGCGAGAATACCAAACTTTTTTGCTGCAGTCTTGGCCAAAGATTCTATGTAGCGTCCAAAGTTCAGATCTGACGTAAGAGTCATGCCAAGAAGATCAAGGTGGTCAGAAATCGGTATGGATACATCTCGGAAAGTCGGAGTAAGTGTGAAGGGACTCCGTTTAGTCGAGAATAGGCAAGCCTGTGTCTTTGATGCGTTAAACTTCACTAAATTGGCATCACCCCACTCGGACATTGCCTTGAGTGAAGAGTTCAGATGTTGGACTATGGACTCTCGACAAGACTGGGTGGTTTCACTGCTGGCCTTTGCACTGGACAGGTATCTGTCAACAACCGTGCTGTCATCTGCGTACCCAAAAGTGTCGGGCGTCAGCATGTCATTGATATGCAGCAGAAATAGTGTTGCAGACAGAACTGATCCTTGAGGGACTCCAGCATCTATGCCCTGTTGGTCCGAGGAGCGGCCCTCTAGGACCACTCGTATCGACCGTCCCCTCAGGAAGTCAGAGATCCAGTTGCAAAGATCAGCAGGTAGTCCGTAGGCGGGCAGCTTGCTAATAAGGCTTGCGTGCCAGACCCTGCCAAATGCCTTTGAGATATCAAGAGACACAGCGAGGGCTTCGCCATGTCTCTCGATAGCCTCGCTCCATAGGTGGGTGGCATGCTCGAGGAGATCGCCTGTGGATCGCCCAGGACGAAATCCGTATTGGTGATCGCTCAGACGATGGTTGTCCTCGAGGTAGCCCAGGAGTCTGTTATTTAGTACACGTTCCATCGTCTTGTAACTAAAATAAACGTATTTTCTTTCTTTCTTTCTTTCTTTTCTTTCTTTCTTGCAGAGTATGGAGGTGACCGATATGTGCCTATAATTCGCAGGGTCAGCTCGGCTTCCTTTTCTGGGCACAGTTTGCACGTTTGCAAGCTTCCACGATTCGGGAACCACGCCAGTCTCTAGTGACAGTCGGAACAGACGTGTTAATATCGGAGACAACGTTTCGCAGAACAATTGCAGGGATACCGTCAGGGCCGCTTGCTTTGTTAACATCTAGATTCCGTAGGACTTTAAGTACCTCTTTTTGGTGAATACAGACGGACGGCATAGAGCAGTCTACTCGAGGTAAAGTTGGTGGAATAGTACCTGCGGCGTCAAGACGCGAGTTTTCCGCAAAGAGATTCGCTTTTTCCTCTGCAGTGTGGGCAAGTGAACCGTCAGGTTTCCGCAGCGGCGGTAAAGTAGGCTGACAGAAATTGGTCTCAACTGCCTTTGCAAGAGACCAGAATGCCTTACTTCCATCTGGATATGAGGCAAGTTTAGCGCCTACGCTACTGTTGTGCCTGGAGCGTGTTCTGCGTAACTCCTTCTTGCTTACTTTAGAGGCCTTGTTATAGGTTTTCTTCAGGTCTCGAGTATACGGAGCTTTGCGCAGTCGAGCATCAGCCCAGGCTAGGAAAGCAGTCTGTTTAGACGCTTCTGCGCGGTTACAGTCTGCATTGAACCATGGGCGAGCTTTGCTACCGGTAGGAATGTCGGAGTACGGTATAAAATACTCCATACCTTGACGCAAAACTTCCGCTATAGCAACTGCGCAGCTCGACGATTCTCCTGTAGAAAAACAGGCCTTCCAAGGATACGAAGCAAAGAAGTGGCGCATTTCGTACCAATCTGCTGACGTGTATCGCCACACCCGTCTCTTACCACAAGGGCCCTGATCGGGTGGGGAATATACGGATACAGATTTCACCAGACAGTGGTCAGATGAGCCTAGAGGAGCAACAACTGACACTGAGCATCGGTCTGGATCGGTAGTCAGCAGAAGGTCTAAGCGGTTGGCTGTATGTGACTCCACATCTGGAACCCTAGTCGCACAGCTGACAAGCTGGGAGAGATTTAGAGATAGTGCAAATTTGCGCGCTTCTCGCCCAGCATGATCGGTCTCCTGGTATGGGAATAACCACTCCTTGTGGTGGGCATTAAAATCCCCCAGGATGACTAGCTGCGCCGACGGGTATCTTTGCAGAGCCTCATCAGCAGCTCCACTAAGGTGTTGAAAAAGTTTGGTTGTCTCCGTATCTCCATTATGTGAACGATAGACACATGCGTAAATGTTTTTGGCTACTCCAGTGTCGACCAGTACCCACAAAACGGAAAAACTAGGTGCCTCGAGATTTTTGAGGCGCTTGACGCAGATGTCGTCGCGAACATACACGCAGACTTCAGCCCGGGACATAAACTTGTGTTTCAGTGTGTAGCCAGGATAGCTGAGGTATGCCGCGTCAGTCGGACATCTGATCTGCGTCTCAGTGAGGAACAGCAGATGCAGTTTATCGGTCTCAAGATGATGGTGGACAGGATTAATATTTGAGTGCAGACCTCGAATATTTGAGAAGTGCACTTTCAGTGGGAGGACGTGGAACCGCTGTTTTACTACTTTCCGTTTTGTATTTTTCATTTTCTGTAATAGGCAGGGGGAAGGCAGTTGTACGAGGTACTGAGGTACGAGGTACATTCCATTAGTTTTTTGTCTGTTTAGATGACGAAACATAACGCGAAAACGACTGAACGGATTTATACATTTACCGCTGTACCATCTGTAACAAACTCTTTGACCAAATAATGTCCAAAGAATCGAGAGCGGAGCGAGCCAACTAGCGACACAGCCTCCCCGTGCGAAAGCTAGGGTGAGACTGACCGCCACGCCCCCGCTGCAAGAAATCTCTTGGTCACACCAGTTTTATTGATGTAATATCAGATAAATAATAATAATATAAGTTTAAACTTATTTTTTATTTAACTATATTTAATATATAATGTAGCGAAAAATCGACAAAATCGCATATTGCGTTTGGGAGGAGAAGGAAATAAACTGTGGGAAATAAGGGTAAACATTTTATTTTTTTATATAAAAACTATAAGTATTTTAAAAAAGGAAGAACTTAAATTAATTTGACAAATGTATGAAGAATGTCATGTATTTTTTAGGGTATAGTTAAAACAACCAGTTAGAAGAAGTAAGCCTTCAAAGATAGGTGATTTTAGCATTATTGCGGCTCCAATCGCCTTAATTAGAATAAATGATTATAGTACTAATTTTATTTTTTCTGGGCTTGTGAAACCTTGTACCTAGATCCATTAAAATGCCGGATCCGCCTGATACCGCATCCATGCCAGGTAGCCGCTCCGTTGTCTTGTAACATCGAGGTAATATGTACTAAAGTACTGGAGTAGCTATTCCCAATGAAAGCATTGCGCGCGACCTTGCGGCGGGGCCCGCGCGGGACGCGCGGGAGCCGCGGTGAAAGTCATAGATAACGAGTAATGCGCGCAGATGCGACAATTTGTGCAATTCGTCTACTTGACACTGTCAGTAGGAACTAATGATAGAGAAATTTTATTTAAAAAATTAAAAAATTAGATCTTTTTGTACAAATTTAATCCACGCCTCTCTTTTTTAATGGCCCGGATGCGGAAACCTTTAAACAAGTTCAAATAAAAATAAACAGCAAGAACGTAAATATTTATTAAGTTGAACCTCACTTTCACTTTGCGTAGTCAGTTAAAAGTATAAATATTTACAATACTATACTACAATAACATTTCCTAGCAAATTGACTGTTTTTCATTAAAGTGACTCATCTGAAATTCTGAAGTGTCACGTCTGTACATACTGTAATGTTGTTAATCTATGATTTTTGCCGAAATATGGCCGCCGCTTCCGAGCGCGCGGTGATTTTTTACAAAATAATAAAAATAATATTCCGATGCATGGTTTACTGATAAAATTAGATAACTTACACAGGAAATGTTACTCCTTGGGCTTTGCTTGTGGTTCTCGAACTGTTTGAGCAGTATCTTGGTACACAGCCAGGCATTTTGATACTAGCACTGACACGTGACGTCGCGGCAAGCGGTGGGCTCAAACTGAGCGAGCTAGAGAGCATGCTCTCTAACGCGTGTTACAAAAAGTGAAGTTGCGGTGCCTCCTCTAGTACGCTAGTACATATTACCTCGATGTCTTGTAACGACTGTTATGCGCATGCAAAAAATAAGAATCTCGCGGTCTCGAGCGGTGTGCGAAGCAGTGAGCACCTGAAGCTGCTCGGCCGGTCTACTAGCTTTCATTGTTTACTACAACAGAATTACGTAGAATATCGTTTTTGAGATATATGTAATGACTTAACAGAAGTTCTCAACATATCCGCAAGATGGCGCCACGTGGCAAAGAATGGGCCTGAAACGCGGTATCGAAGTGTTCACCGGGCAACGCATATACAGGGTGCTAGGAAAAGTAGGTACTTAATTCCTTTCAAGAGATGAACCAGTCCATGACACTGAACAACTTTCCCCAAAGAACATAGGTCGAGATATGGAAAATTGGAGCTCCCATACAAAATGTGCCAGCTGACTGAGTCAGTTTGTATGTGATGTCAAAATATTTTTTTTTCATATTTCGACTTATGTTCCTTGGGAAAAGTTGTCCAGTTTGATGTGCTGGTTCATCCATTGAAAGGAAGTTAGTACTTTTTCTAACACCCTGTATACAACTTCCAATGATCCAATCCTATCCAAGTGGACCACTCGGTTCCCTGCCACAACACCCGGCCAGGTGGGGTAGGCGGGGTGGGGTAACACCACCTGGGTATGCCTGTCACCCGCAAGCGAAATTAGTTTAGTAAGAATGATGACTCCGTGATTCAAAGGGTAAATTAGCCCGCTGGTTTCGTTTGCTATTATGACTGACGGACGTCAGAGTTCTACTATAGGCAAACCAGATAACTCGCGGGAAGCAAGAAGTAGGTGGAGCGGGGTGGTGTATCGATGCACACGTAACTAGGAGTTCGATAACCCATCTTGGGATACCTATATATTACTTCAATGCAAAATAAAATACCTAATGACTTTTTCATCAGACAGAGCGGGCTGACAATGACACCACAAAACAACTAATAAGTAGGTATCAATCATTTTCAGTCGTTTAAAAGCGGATATTTGAAGAAGCCGTGTGATGCCGGCTTAGAATCGCCCCATTAGCATAGCATCACCCCATTTCCTACCCGTGGGTGCCGTAAAAGGCGACTGAGGGACTTGAGGGTTTCAGGTGTATTACAACTTTTAGGCGACAGGCTGACAACCTGTCACTATAGTGATACATAAATTATCTCAAACGGCCTCTATATTTGTCAGACGTGGCGATAGCGACCGTATTTTTACGGCCGTTGTCGCTCTGTCTACCCCGTAAGGGTTAAAGGCGTGATATATGTATGTATTTGAAGAAGTAGATACCTGGTGGTGCTCCTCTCCTGCTCCATCCTGGTTTTCCTCCACCAGCTTCTGTATCTTGTACATCTCCTCTGCGAGCTGGAGTTCGACTTTCTGCGCGTGGTCTGTACCGCGGGCCAGCTGCTCGCGCGCGGGCTCATCCGGC
Source organism: Keiferia lycopersicella (assembly GCA_029255805.1). Taxonomy (NCBI): domain Eukaryota; kingdom Metazoa; phylum Arthropoda; class Insecta; order Lepidoptera; family Gelechiidae; genus Keiferia; species Keiferia lycopersicella. The sequence continues at coordinate 4,535,030 of JARACZ010000018.1, forward strand.
ATCGCGGCGGGGTCCGCGGCCGGGGGGGAAGTAGACAGCACCCTGGAGTAGCACAGTCGGATTTTGAATAAGCTAATCCGTGTTTCGGGTCGTGTGATGTGCGGCTTACAATAGCATCACCCCATTTGGACGGAGGGACTTGAGGATGCCAGGTGTATAACAACTTTTAGGCGACAGGCTGACAAGCTGTCACTATAGTGATACACGAATTATCTGAAAAGGCCCTCAAACGAACTGAAATATTTTCATTTCCAAGTAAACTTTTCTTAAAAACAATTCATCTTTTTTTTGTACCTATCACCCTAGATAAAAAATGTATCAGCCGACCGGGTCAGATGGTATCTTGTATGTGAGGTTAAACATATTTTTTTCATATTTCGACGTATGTTCCTATGGGAAAGTTTTTCAGTTTTATGGGCTGGTTAATCCCTTGAAAGGAACTTTGTACTTTTCCTTACACCCTGTGGTAGGGTAAAGAAGTGATATGTGTATGGACTACGAAGGTGTGTGTAGACTGTAGGTACTCACAGTTTTTGAAGAAGGTGGTTTCTGTCGTCGGCTGTCAAAGTTTGACGCCAGGCCTCGTTCCCAACTCCGCTCACGCCCACCCCGGACACGGGGGGTGGGCAGACGATGACGAGATTTTCCTATTGGAGAAATACTTTTTAGGTAACTGATTTCAGAAGACGGGGGATTAGCCTAAAATAATTTTCACTTCACCCAAATTCCTTTTTTTAATAAACTGATCTGCCATTTACCAATACCAGCTTGCCGGCTTAGAATAGCATCACCCCATTTCCTTCCCGTGGGTTTAGTAAGAGGCGACTTAGGGAATCGAGGGTTTCATGACGTGTATGACAACTTTAGGTGACAGGCTGACAACCTGTCACTACAGTGATAGACGAATCATCTAGACGGGCCCTCAATACTGACGATATCGATCGTATTTTTCCGGCCGTTAACACTCTGCCTACCCCGCAAGGGATGAAGGCGTAATATGTGTGTGTGTGTTATACCTCTGTTGTTTCGGGCTTAAGTGCCTTTGACTGACCTGTAGTTCGCTCTGCTGCTGTTCCCTTCTCTTCTGTCTCTTCTCCGCCAGCTCCTTTTGTATCTTGTATATCTTCTCGGCGAGCAGGTGGTAGTACTCTGACCTGGTTGAAGCCGTCTCGTAAATATCTCCCTCTACTTTCCGCGCGTACGCATCTAGGTTTTGCGTTTGTTCGTCGGACATCGCTGTGGGACCCGGCGGTAGGATGGCTTGCACCCTACAGATGAATAACAGTTAGAAGAGATATATCAGTATCTCGAAGTTAATATATTCTTCGTGCACTCACAGTGCTATATTATTCTTATAAATAAAAATAAGTAGGGATCTAGTGGCTCAACCTAACATACTCGGAGAGACGAAAGCTCACCGACTTCGCTGGTTCGGCCACTTAGAAAGAATGGGTGAGGATCGGGGCGTCAAAAGAGCGTACAAGGGTCGGCCGACAGGACGGCGTCCTCTCGGCGCCCCAGGTACCGCTGGAAAGATATGGCGGAAGCTGACCTGGGCCATCTCCAAGTCAATAATTGGGTGGAGGTGGCGCAGGACAGGGATCAGTGGAAGAAGCTCGTTTCGGAGGCCAAGATCCATTTCAGGTCACTGAGCCAGAGAAGTTAGTTAGTTAAGTAAAAACACTTTATTGTACAAAAGTAACAACAAGAAAACAAAAACATTTACAGCTAATATGCGCAAAGGCGGCCTTATCTCTAGAAGCGAACTCTTCCAGACAACCTTTGGGTGGAGGAGAAACTATAGAAAACAGAGCAGTGCGAGAGTTATGTTTTCGTTCCGTTTTCTGGGTTTTCGTAAATTTATAGTTGAAAAAGCAAATTCAGATTCATAATTCCTTTCATAGAAAAAAAAGTAACATCTTTTCTCTCCTAGGGAGGAAAGTGGTTTGTATGGATTTTGGGACAGTTGTTCAGTTTCATGAGCTGGTTCATCCCTTGAAAGGAACCTTGTACTTTTCCTTACACCCTGTGTTAGGGTAAAGAAGTGATATGTGTACGGACTACGAAGGTGTGTGTAGACTGTAGGTACTCACAGTTTTTGAAGAAGGTGGTTTCTGTCGTCGGCTGTCAAAGATTGACGCCAGGCCTCGTTCCCAACTCCGCTCACGCCCACCCCGGACACGGGGGGTGGGCAGACGATGACGAGATTTTCCTATTGGAGAAATACTTTTTAGGTAACTGATTTCAGAAGACAGGGGATTAGCCTAAAGTAATTTTCACTTCACCCAAATTCCTTTTTTTAATAAACTGATCTGCCATTTACCAATACCAGCTTGCCGGCTTAGAATAGCATCACCCCATTTCCTTCCCGTGGGTTTAGTAAGAGGCGACTTAGGGAATCGAGGGTTTCATGACGTGTATGACAACTTTAGGTGACAGGCTGACAACCTGTCACTACAGTGATAGACGAATCATCTAGACGGGCCCTCAATACTGACGATATCGATCGTATTTTTCCGGCCGTTAACACTCTGCCTACCCCGCAAGGGATGAAGGCGTAATATGTGTGTCTGTGTGTGTGTTATACCTCTGTTGTTTCGGGCTTAAGTGCCTTTGACTGACCTGTAGTTCGCTCTGCTGCTGTTCCCTTCTCTTCTGTCTCTTCTCCTCCAGCTCCTTCTGTATCTTGTATATCTTCTCGGCGAGCAGGTGGTAGTACTCTGACCTGGTTGAAGCCGTCTCGTAAATATCTCCCTCTACTTTCCGCGCGTACGCTTCTAGGTTTTGCGCTTGTTTATCGAGCATCGCTGTGGGACCCGGCGGTAGGATGGCTTGCACCCTACAGATGAATTACAGTTAGAAGAAATATATCAGTATCTCGAAGTAAATATTTTCTTCGTGCACTCACAGTGCTATATTATTCTTATAAATAAAAATAAGTAGGTAAGTAAGTAAGTTTAAACACTTTATTATACAGTGACAACAAGAAAACAAAAACATTTACAACTAATATGCGCAAAGGCGGCCTTATCGCTAACGATCTCTTCTTGACAACCTTTGGATAAAGAGTTAGGTAATTGAATTCTTTTGTTTATTTTTATTCATGTAATGATTTCGTTCCGCTTTGACCAGTTTTCTGTCTTTTCGTTAATTTATAGTTGAAAAAGTACATTCAGAATAAAAGATCCTTTATTAGAATAAAAAACACTTTTCCCGATTCTTTACCGTCCTATACTCACAGTTTTTGAACAAGATGGTTTCTGTCCTCGACTGTCAAAGACTGACGCCAGGCCTCGTTCCCCACTCCGCTCCCGCCCACCCCGGACACGGGGGGTGGGCAGACGATGACGAGATTTTCCTATTGGTGAAATACTTTTTAGGTAACTGATTTCAGAAGACAGGGGATTTGCCGGAAGTAATTTCACTTCACCTACATTCCTTTTTTTAATAAACTGATCTGCCATTTACCAATACCGGCTTAGAATAGCATCACCCCATTTCCTTCCCGTGGGTGTAGTAAGAGGCGACTAAGGGAATCGAGGGTTTCATGACGTGTATGACAACTTTAGGTGACAGGCTGACAACCTGTCACTACAGTAATACACGAATCATCTAAACGGGGCCTCAATACTGACGATATCGATCGTATTTTTACGGCCATTAACGCTCAGCCTACCCCGCAACAGATAAAGGCGTAATATGTGTGTGTGTGATCCGCCATTTGACGTTACACTATGTAGTTTCGGGCTTAAGTGCCTTTGACTGACCTGTAGTTCGCTCTGCTGCTGTTCCCTTCTCTTCTGTCTCTTCTCCTCCAGCTCCTTCTGTATCTTGTATATCTTCTCGGCAAGCAGGTGGTAGTACTCTGACCTGGTTGAAGCCGTCTCGTAAATATCTCCCTCTACTTTCCGCGCGTACGCTTCTAGGTTTTGCGCTTGTTTATCGAGCATCGCTGTGGGACCCGGCGGCAGGATGGCTTGCACCCTACAGATGAATTACAATTAGAAGAAATATATCAGTATCTCGAAGTAAATATTTTCTTCGTGCACTCACAGTGCTATATTATTCTTATAAATAAAAATAAGTAGGTAAGTAAGTAAGTTGTGTTGCCGTGTGATGCCGGCTTAGAATAGCATCACCCCACATCCTTCCCGCGGGTGTCGTAAGAGGCGACTAAGGGATTCGAGAGTATTGGTGTATTATAATTTTTAGGCGACAGGCTGACAACCTGTCACTATAGTAATACACATGTTTTCTGAAACAACCTTGGAAAACAATCCTCAAAAATGTCAGACGTGGCGGTAGCGACGGTATTCTTACGGCCGTTAACGCTCTGCCTACCCCGCAAGGGATAAAGGCGTGATATATGTATGTATGTATGTAAGTAAGTAAGTTTAAACACTTTATTATACAGTGACAACAAGAAAACAAAAACATTTACAACTAATATGCGCAAAGGCGGCCTTATCGCTAACGATCTCTTCTAGACAACCTTTGGATAAAGAGTTAGGTAATTGAATTCTTTTGTTTATTTTTATTCATGTAATGATTTCGTTCCGCTTTGACCAGTTTTCTGTCTTGTCGTTAATTTATAGTTGAAAAAGTACATTTAGAATAAAATAACTTTTATTAGAATAAATAACACTTTTCCCGATTCTTTACCGTCCTATACTCACAGTTTTTGAACAAGATGGTTTCTGTCCTCGACTGTCAAAGACTGACGCCAGGCCTCGTTCCCCACTCCGCTCCCGCCCACCCCGGACACGGGGGGTGGGCAGACGATGACGAGATTTTCCTATTGGAGAAATACTTTTTAGGTAACTTCTTCTTCTTTTCGTGTGGGACTGATTATTGGTAATTGGGTAATTAAAAATTAGGTAACTGATTTCAGAAGACAGGGGATTAGCCTAAAGTAATTTTCACTTCACCCAAATTCCTTTTTTTAATAAACTGATCTGCCATTTACCAATACCGGCTTGCCGGCTTAGAATAGCATCACCCCATTTCCTTCCCGTGGGTGTAGTAAGAGGCGACTAAGGGAATCGAGGGTTTCATGACGTGTATGACAACTTTAGGTGACAGCCTGACAACCTGTCACTACAGTGATAGACGAATCATCTAGACGGGCCCTCAATACTGACGATATCGATCGTATTTTTTCGGCCGTTAACGCTCTGCCTACCCCGCAAGGGATGAAGGCGTAATATGTGTGTCTGTGTGTGTGTTATACCTCTGTTGTTTCGGGCTTAAGTGCCTTTGACTGACCTGTAGTTCGCTCTGCTGCTGTTCCCTTCTCTTCTGTCTTTTCTCCTCCAGCTCCTTCTGTATCTTGTATATCTTCTCGGCGAGCAGGTGGTAGTACTCTGACCTGGTTGAAGCCGTCTCGTAAATATCTCCCCTCTACTTTCCGCGCGTACGCTTCTAGGTTTTGCGCTTGTTCGTCGATAATCGCTGTGGGACCCGGCGGTAGGATGGCTTGCACCCTACAGATGAATTACAGTTAGAAGAAATATACAGTCTCGAAGTAAATATTTTCTTCGTATATTTCGTACGTGCTCTCACAGTGGTATATTATTCTTATAAATTAAAATAAGTAGGTATTTGAATTCTTACTCTTATTTTAATTCATGTAATGTTTTCGTTCCGCTTAGAGCCGTTTTCTTTCGCCCTTGAAAGGAATATTGCACTTTTCCCTGTACAGCGTAAAGAAGTGGTACGAGTACGTAAGTTATCTAGTTACTCACAGTTTTTGAACAAGATTGTTTCTGTTCTCGACTGTCAAAGGCTGACGCCAGGCCTCGTTCCCCACTCCGCTCACGCTCACCCCGGACACGGGGGGTGGGCAGGCGATGTCGAGATTTTCCTATTGGAGAAACTATTTTTTAGGTAACTGATTTTAGAAGACAGGGGATTTGCCGTAAGTAATTTTCACTTCACCCACAATCCACATTCCTTTTTTTAATAAACTGCTCTGCCATTTACCAATACCGGCTTGCCAGCTTAGAATAGCATCACCCCATTTTCTTCCCGTGGGTGTCGTAAGAGACGACTAATGTAGTCGAGGGCTTCATGACGTGTATGACAACTTTAGGTGACAGGCTGAGAACCTGTCACTACAGTGATTCACGAATCATTTAAACGGGCCCTCAATACTTGTCAGACGTGGCGATATCGATCGTATTTTTACGGCCGTTAACGCTCTGCCTACCCTGCAAGGGATGAAGGCGTAATATGGGTGTGTGTCTTATACCTCTGTTGTTTCGGACTTAGGCGTCTTTGACTAACCTGTTGGTCGCTCTGCTGCTGTTCCCTTCTCTTCTGTCTCTTCTCCTCCAGCTCCTTCTTTATCTTGTATATCTTCTCGGCGAGCAGGTAGAAGTACTCTGACCTGGTTGAAGCCGTCTCGTAAATATCTCCCTCTACTTTCCACGCGTACGCTTCTAGGTTTTGTGTTTGCTTGTCGAACATCGCTGTGGGACCCGGCGGCAGGATGGCTTGCACCCTACAGATGAATCACAGTGAGCAGAAATATATCAGAATCTCGAGTTAATATCTTCTTCGTATATTGCCTACGTGCACTCAGTGCTATTCAAGGGGTAAAAATATTAGCTGCAAATATTTTAAGGGGTGAATCAGCTCATGAAACTGAACAACTTTAGCCAAAAACATAGGTCGAAATATGAGAAATTTTTTGAACCTGCCATACAAATTGACTTGGTAGGTCGGTAATATTACATGGCAGGTCCAAATTATTATTCATATTTCGACCTAAGTTCCCTGGGGAAAGTTGTCCAGTTTCATGGGCTGGTCCAACCCTTAAAATAATTGCAGCATTTAATTTACACCCTGTACAAATCTAAGAAATAAAACAATAAAAAAGAATCTCGAATTAAAAAATTTCTTCGTATATTTTCTACGTGCACTCACAGTGCTAACAGAGTAGTGAAAACAGAGCAGTGCGAGAGTTAGGTAATTGAATTCTTTTCCTTATTTTTATTCATGTAATGTTTTCGTTCCGCTTTGAGCAGTTTTCTGTCTTTTCGTTAATTTATAGTTGAAAAAGTACATAGGCGTGATATGTATATATATGTATGTAGTAAGTAGTTCAGAATAAAAAAAAACCTTATTAGAATAAAAAACACTTCCCGATTCTTAACCGTCCTATCCCATGGGGTCTCATTCCTTACAAAAGGAAATTAGTCAAAAACATAATCAATAGATGGCGATACGGGTAACGATAATGTAATTTACGAGTTTGAAATAAAGACAAATTTACAAAAACAAAGTATCGGAAAATTATAAATACATTATTTAAGATGTTTTGAGACCGAAAACACGCGAAATTATTCACATTTTTTCAATATTTTTTACAAATGTCATTAAGAAGTACCCAATAAATAACCTAGATGTCGCTAGCAACGCACACGCTGAGTAGACATAACAAATAGCCTGCAAATAGCCATCATAAGAGAATCGAATTCCCTCTATGACGTTAGGTATCTGTACTACTCTAATAGTATTATATATTATCTGTGCCTATACTCACAGTTTATGAACAAAGTGGTTTCTGAGATCGGCTGTTATACACTCGTGCCACTCCTTGGTCCCGGAGGAGGGGCTCGCGGTGACGCCGCCGCCCGCCAGCGCGCGCATCTACGTACGTATAGAACAAGCCTTCTATGTAAAGAAATTACAGTAAGCGTGGTAATTTTTTTATGTACACAGTAAATTTAACGGGATTTGAGGTTTTCATGTGTATTGCAATTTTAGGCGACAGGCTGACAACTTGTCACTATATTGATACACGACTTAACTGAAACGACCTTCAAACAAATTGTCAGTAACGACTTTAATTTTACTGTCGTTAACGCTCTGCCCACCCTGCCGGAGATAAAGGCGTGATTTGTGTAGGTATGTTTGTGTGTAAATTTAAAGCAAAACATCAAAATGAAACTCATACCTGTTTCTCTTAGTCACTGCCTTTTTTGACGGACAAACCGGAGACGTGTTACTAAACCCCGAGGGACAAACCGGAGGAGTGTTATAAACCCCCGATGAACTAACCGGAGAGGTGTTATTAACCCCGACGGACTAACCGGAGGAGTGTTATAAACCCCCGACGAACTAACCGGAGGGGTGTTATTAACTCCCGACGGACATACCGGAGGAGAGTTATAAACCCCCGATGAGCTAACCGGAGGGGCGTTATTAACTCCCGACGGACAAACCAGAGGGGTGTTAGAAGTTTAACTTAAGTTTCAGTTTGTGTCTGTCTGTCGATCTGCGTTTGTCTGCCGTAACAGTTCTGATCAGTTGGAAGGACCAATTGCAATGCCATTTTTTATAAAATCTTATGTTATTAAAAAAGTTTATTTATTTATTTATTTATTTACCATTTATTGTACACAAGAAATTTTACAGGACAAAACATAAATAAAATGGACACAACAGGCACTGCTTATCTCTAAAAAAGAAATTTCTTACAGCAGACCTAGAGGAGAGAAATGGCATTTGGCGAAAGGCGGATGAGACGAGCACAATAACTATGAATTCAAGATGATATATATTTATAGATAATAACAGGCAATACATACGAAATATAACTAATATATTACATGCAACTAAAGATTTAAATAATAATAAATATATATTATAAAATACATACTACATTACTGGTTAATTTGGAAAGTTCTTAGCTATATTTCATTATGATTTGTGTGAGGTACATATATCGTGTTTCGAATTATTTAGTTTTTAAAGTAGTGTGCCGTGTGATGCTGGCTTAGAATTTCCGTGTGATGCTGGCTTAGAATAGCATCACCCCTCATCCTTCCCGCGGGTGTCGTAAGTGGCGACTAAGGGACTCGAGAGTATTAGTGTATTACAATTTTAGGCGACGGGCTGACAACCTGTCACTACAGTGATCTGTGATACACATGTTTTCTGAAACAACCTTGGAAAACAATCCTCAAAAATGTCAGACATGGCGATAGCGACCGTATTCTTGCGGCCGTTAACGCTCTGCCTACCCCGCAAGGGATAAAGGCGTGATATGTGTGTGTGTGTGTGTGTGTGTGTTTGAAGTAGTGTGGGCGAGTTTTTTTAAATTAATTATTATTGTTATTTGTTGTATTCTTAATTTTTTCTCTCCTTTTAGATGTATTCTCCCAACCCACGGGCCTTAGCCAAGTGAGCTGGGGTCTGTGTTAGAGATGGTTGTGACCAAGGACGTTAGGAATTTACTCTTATTATTATTAAATATAATAAATAAATGGAATATGTTATATTACAAATACTTTACTTTCTGAATTGAAAATTAAAGTTTTCTTTTACAAGTCTGATTGACGACCGATGTGGCGCAGTGGTAGTGCAACTGCCTCTGACGCAGAAGGTTCCGGGTTCGATTCTCGGTGGGTTGATATTTAGTTGATATTTATCACTTTGTGAATTTGTTCCCAGTCTGGTTAGGACATTGCGGGCTGAACCACCCGATTGTCCGTAAGTAAGATGGTTCCGTGTTTCGGATGACACGTTAAGCCGTAGGTCCCGGTTGCTGTCTATGATCACTTAGACGGCGGTCGTTACACAACCATGTCAGAAGCCAACTACTTGTAGTAGGCGGTTGAAAGATTCTGACACTAGGGTTCATCGGGTCGTTGGACGACTCGGTGTCCCACATGAAAAAGAAGAAGAAGACAAGTCTGATTGTCTATGTAACAATGTGGTGTATTTGGTAGTGTACTACACAGGGTATTAGAAAAAAATACTGAGTTCCTTTGAAGGGATGAACCAGCCCAAAGTTCCAAAATCCATCTTGAGATACGGTGTTAAAAAATAGATGCAAATATTTTAAGGGGTGAATCAGCCCATGAAACTGAACAACTTTCCCCCAGAAACAGGTCTATTCTATTTCAGCCTATTGCAGTCCACTGCTGGACGTAGGCCTTCCCCAGGGAACGCCATAAGGCACGATCTCCCGTTTTTGCCATCCAGTCGCTACCAGCCGCGTTTTTCAAGTCATCGGTCCATCTGGCCGGAGGGCGTCCAACGCTACGCCTGCCGAGGCATGGTCTCCACTCGAGAACCCGCTTACTCCACCGTCCATCGGTTCTACGACAAATGTGGCCAGCCCACTGCCACTTCAGCTTGCTACACTTCCAGACTATGTCCGTCACTTTGGTCTTTTTTCGGATGGCCTCATTCCGGACTTTATCCATTATAGAGATACCAAGCATAGACCTTTCCATAGCTCTCTGAGTGACATGTAGCCGGTGGGCCAGTTTTACTGTCAAGTTCCAGAAACAGGTCGAAATATGAAAAATAATTTGGACCCCACATACAACCTGACGCGGTCGGCGCGTACATTTTGTATGGGAGGCCCAAAATTTTTTTTTCGATCTATGTTCCTTGGGGAAAGTTGGTCAGTTTCATGGGGTGGGTCATCCCTTAAAAGGAACTCAGTACTTTTTCTAACACCCTGTATATACTGACCGTCGGCCGTAGCTGTGCTGCATTACCTGTTGGAAGATCAGCGGCATGCCGGAGGAGGGCGCCACGTCTTTTAAGTGGTCAGCCTTTGGTTTAAGCGGTGAGCAGACGGGACAGTCACTTTTGTTACATTTTTTCCAGTGGTTGATGATTTGTCTCGATGAAGCACAGTGAGCGAATTTACAATTTGTGCCATCCTATAAATATAATTCATTATAACAAGTTACAAAAATATAATATATGTATACATATTATCATATATGAGGTGTAAAAATATTTGCTGCAAATATTTTAAGGGGTTAATCGGCCCATGAAACTGAACAACTTTCCCCAAGAAACATAGGTCGAAATATGAGAACTTTTTTGGATCTCCCATACAAATTGACTTGGCTGGTTGGTAATTTTATATGGGAGGTCCAAATTCTTTTTTCATATTTCGTCCTATGTTCCTTGGGGAAAGTTGTTCAGTTTCAGGGGCTGGTTCACTTCTTAAAATATTTGCAGCTATTTTTTTACACCCTGTATAATATTTCTGACTGACCTGGCAGGATGCCATGTGATTCCACACATCTTTCAAAGTTTTGCAGTGTGGCAATGTGCAAAGCCACATCTCACTCTTTGTCTGTGACTCCGACTGCTGGCATTTGTGTGCATGGAGCAGGAGGACCAGCTGCTGCTGGATGCGGTTGTGCTTGCTAGGGGCTTCAACGTCTGATCCCGAAGGTTGTAAGGCAGGATTTTGGGAAGGCTGCTGGTCCGCTGGTGTCTCTATTTGCAGTTGCAACTGTCCACCAATCGGAGTGCATGGCATCACAGGTAAGGGAGCGAACGGGACTCCTTGTGGCTTGCTTGCGGCTGGGAGAAGTAAGGAAGTTTTTTTTCTTATTTATTTATTTATTTAACTGTCTATTGCACACAAGATAAAACACAGGACAATCACATTTAGACAAAAAACACAACAGGCACTACTTATTTCTAAAAAGAAATCTCTCCCAGCAGTCCTACGGTAGAGAGATAGCATAAGGTGAGGCTGATGACCGATGATTTCTTACTAACTGACTAACATGCAAACAAATCAGTCTTCAGACCATAAACAGGTTTTTTCCTTTTTGATTACAAAAGTACCTATATTGCAAAACTCTTTCAGTGCATATTTAAAAGCTGATATGAAAATGGATATATGTGTTGGTTACATTGACCTTGCTTGTTTCAAAGTTAAAAACCTTCACTTCCAGAACTGATACCCTGGCTGAATATTTTAGATAAATGAATAATAATGGTAGTGAAGTGCACTCCAACTGCTCTCTAAAATTCAAATGCACTGATAAGTTACTGCTAAATTTTACTATTATTATTATTATAATGCAGTAACTTATCCATCCATATAATAGTACCTATTATATTATACAAAAATAAGTTAAAATAATGAATCTGAGTTTCAGAGGTATCCAAGGTGTAAAAATATTAGTTGCAAATACTTTAAAGGGTGAATTTTTTGGGGTGAACTTTAAGGGGTGAATTTGAAGTTTTTGGTCTAGAATTTCGAGGGCCTATATCTCGGTCTAGGTGCGTACTAGCCCAAAATTGCCAAGGACAAAAAGTGCTTGTATTAGACACCCCAAAACGTAAATAATACAAAAAAATATATTCGAAATAAAAATTTGGTCGAAATTATTTTCCAATAATTTATTTTTGCATGTTTTGGGGTGGCTCATCCCTTAAAAGGAACTCAGTACTTTTTCTAACACCCTGTATATACTGACCGTCGGCCGTAGCTGTGCTGCATTACCTGTTGGAAGATCAGCGGCATGCCGGAGGAGGGCGCCACGTCTTTTAAGTGGTCAGCCTTTGGTTTAAGCGGTGAGCAGACGGGACAGTCACTTTTGTTACATTTTTTCCAGTGGTTGATGATTTGTCTCGATGAAGCACAGTGAGCGAATTTACAATTTGTGCCATCCTATAAATATAATTAATTATAACAAGTTACAAAAATATATTATATGTATACATATTGTCATATATGAGGTGTAAAAAGATTCGCTGCAAACATTTTAAGGGGTTAATCGGCCCATGAAACTGAACAACTTTCCCCAAGAAACATAGGTACATAACATATGAGAACTTTTTTGGATCTCCCATACAAATTGACTTGGCTGGTTGGTAATTTTATATGGGAGGTCCAAATTCTTTTTTCATATTTCGTCCTATGTTCCTTGGGGAAAGTTGTTCAGTTTCAGGGGCTGGTTCACTTCTTAAAATATTTGCAGCTAATTTTTTACACCCTGTATAATATTCCTGACTGACCTGGCAGGATGCCATGTGATTCCACACATCTTTCAAAGTTTTGCAGTGTGGCAATGTGCAAAGCCACATCTCACTCTTTGTCTGTGACTCCGACTGCTGGCATTTGTGTGCATGCAGCAGGAGGACCAGCTGCTGCTGGATGCGGTTGTGCTTGCTAGGGGCTTCAACGTCTGATCCCGAAGGTTGTAAGGCAGGATTTTGGGAAGGCTGCTGGTCCGCTGGTGTCTCTATTTGCAGTTGCAACTGTCCACCAATTGGAGTGCATGGCATCACAGGTAAGGGAGCGAACGGGACTCCTTGTGGCTTGCTTGCGGCTGGGAGAAGTAAGGAAGTTTTTTTTCTTATTTATTTATTTATTTAACTGTCTATTGCACACAAGATAAAACACAGGACAATCACATTTAGACAAAAAACACAACAGGCACTACTTATTTCTAAAAAGAAATCTCTCCCAGCAGTCCTACGGTAGAGAGATAGCATAAGGTGAGGCTGATGACCGATGATTTCTTACTAACTGACTAACATGCAAACAAATCAGTCTTCAGACCATAAACAGGTTTTTTCCTTTTTGATTACAAAAGTACCTATATTGCAAAACTCTTTCAGTGCATATTTAAAAGCTGATATGAAAATGGATATATGTGTTGGTTACATTGACCTTGCTTGTTTCAAAGTTAAAAACCTTCACTTCCAGAACTGATACCCTGGCTGAATATTTTAGATAAATGAATAATAATGGTAGTGAAGTGCACTCCAACTGCTCTCTAAAATTCAAATGCACTGATAAGTTACTGCTAAATTTTACTATTATTATTATTATAATGCAGTAACTTATCCATCCATATAATAGTACCTATTATATTATACAAAAATAAGTTAAAATAATGAATCTGAGTTTCAGAGGTATCCAAGGTGTAAAAATATTAGTTGCAAATACTTTAAAGGGTGAATTTTTTGGGGTGAACTTTAAGGGGTGAATTTGAAGTTTTTGGTCTAGAATTTCGAGGGCCTATATCTCGGTCTAGGTGCGTACTAGCCCAAAATTGCCAAGGACAAAAAGTGCTTGTATTAGACACCCCAAAACGTAAATAATACAAAAAAATATATTCGAAATAAAAATTTGGTCGAAATTATTTTCCAATAATTTATTTTTGCATGTTTTCTCGACGTTTCATAGGGCCCCGAAGCGTGTATACGCTTACGAGTTGGAAGTATTCCAACTCCCTTTTACCGCCCCGAAAAGTATACCTACTCTGACCCCTACACTACACCTTATATACATATATTTCTAGATTGGATGATTTAATGCGCTCACCAGGCCCATAGAACCGGCGGCCGTGAATCATGTCGAAGATCCAATCTTTCACATGATGACGGAATGCCGGAACCGGCACCTTCGTGACCGTCGGCAGCTCCTGGACCGCCCGCTTCACACAAATGCTCTTCAATATCTTGTATACCAGAATACAGATTACCGCAACTAAAGCCAAGTACAAGGCGATATAAAACATCTCCGCCACCCACGACACCCAGCCTCCTAACTGAGACTTGGGCTCCTCCAAAACACATAAATCTAAGGAGTTACTGGACTCCTCCGTTAGTTTGATCCCCGGTGACGAGTAAATAGCTGTCGGCGGTGTTCCTTTTAGTTTTCGCCAGATAGTTTTCTACTCGTAGAAAAACTAATTTCACTGTCTTATTCGGAGGCTGCAACTTGCATGCAAATTATGAGGAAAACTATCTTGAAAACAAATGTCGTGTTGCCAGATTGCTGCGCCGGTTTCGGTCGGATGATGCAGGTACTCAAAGTATTTTTTTTTTATGAAAAAGAGCACACATGTTTGTGTTTTATGCATGTTGTCCCAATTTTGTGCAATAAAGAATTTTGTTATGTTATGTCATTATACAGACACTTTTAATTTAATGTAAATAAAGGGATGGGTTCTCCTCTCTTTTTCAAGATGGTCAGTCTGCATCAGGCCAAATCTATTTCCTATAAAACAGTATACAAACTACAACACACACGCAACTGGAGCGAGCATGTTCCACTTTCACTGCATTTACGAGATAACGTTTAGATTAGACCGGTGGAGTCTCCATCCATCCATGATCCAGCAAGACTATAAGAGCATCTAAAAATAATGGTTAATGCAAATGGACAAAAACGGTTAATCGGAAAATAGAATAGAAAACCGTCCATTTGTGGACATTCTGGCAATCCTGAACAATAAAAACGGCCGGTCACCGACTGGCAGACGATGCGCCGATGCACTCTGACGTCAGTCGACAACTTTGGAACGAGCTTGTTTTGATTCCCGTGGCTCGCAGAGGCACGTTGGGTGGCGCCGCCGCCGGCCGGCACCAGGGCATTTTATAAATATGTATGTGCACGCGAACATTGATATTTTTTCAAAATGTGTTAACTACTTGTTTGAATCTTATTTTTTCTTTGACTGGATATTGTGGTAGTGCGACTGCCTGCCACGCAAAAGCACAGATTACCTAATAAGCAAAGGTTCGGTTTGATTCTCGGTGGGGCACTCACGAAGTTTTATGTCTGTGAATTTGTTCGTAGTCCCGATTAACCTGAACCTGAAGCCTGAACCACTCGATTGTCCGTAAGAAAGATTTTCCAGGGTTTCAGAGGGCACGTTAGACAGCAGCTTGATGATTACTTAGGCGATTACTACGATCATTACGCAATCATGTCAGAAGCCTGCTACTTGTAGTAGGCGGTTGAAAATTTCCCCTACGGATCAGTATAAGTATTTACAACCGATTAGGGTTCTATGGGTCTTTAACGACTCTGTGACCCACACGAAAAAAAGGTTTGCCCAGGGGCGCCCATTTGTGAACTTAGTTCTTCTTCTAGTACATCTGTTTTAATTTTAGGCTGATGTAGAGAAATTGGGGGTTTGCGAAGAAAAACAAGTCAGTTTTATAATGATCACATAATTATATTATAAAATGATTTAATTACAATAAACAGAATAAGTATCATAATGTACCTACGCTACGAACAACTTATGCTACGCAGAAGCGGACAGGACGCACTCCTCTCATATTTACATTTTGTACATTGAGCGCTCGATTCGGTCGTACTCGTAATACTTAACTAACCATAACTTCATCGACAATAAATAACGCGACAGCTTAACTTATATAATACAGGTCGCCTATGTACAGACTACAGTGTTACAACTGCTCGACGAACTTGGTGAGCTGGTCCTGCGGCGTCATCGGCGGCAGCTGGTCGTCGGGCGGGTGCGGGTGCGGCAGGGGGGGCGCGGGGGCGGGCGCGGGCGCGGGCGCGGGGGACTGCCGCAGCAGCAGCAGCTCGGACGGCGTGGGGGGGCGCGGCGAGGGCGTGGCGGGCGGCGAGCGCGCGACCTGCTGCCCCGCGAAGTAGCGCGCGTTCAGCCGCGGCCCGCCCGCGTACGGCGCGCGCATGTTCAGCAGCCCGCCCTGCACCGGCGCCTGCTTGAACCACCCGCCGCCGCCCACCCCGCCCACGCCGCCCACCCCGCCCGCCGCGTGCATGCCGCCCACGCCGCCCACGTGCGCACCGCCACCCATGTTCACGCCGGACACGCCCACGTTGCCCACTGAGCCCACGCCTCCAGGGACCACCTGGAAACAAAAAAAAATAGATTACATAAATGAAAATTGAATTCAAAGAGAATCGAAAAATCGACCGAGAAAATAATAAAATAAGAATAACATAGCACTGTTGAGTGGAATAAATCCCAATAAATAACCCGTTACAATCACAACTATGAATGGTGTACATACCTGTCCCTGTTGCGAGTGCATGTGCTGCATCTGCTGCGCGCGCTGCTGCGGCTGCATCATGTGCTGCTGCTGCTGCTGCTGCACGAGCCCCACGCCGCCCATGCCCACCTGCCCCACGCCGCCCACTCCGCCCACGCCGCCCACGGACCCGCCGCCTTGCGCCTGGTTCTGGGCGTTCTGGGGAATTCGTAACATTTTTATTATAATTCGGTTGTGGACTGGGTCATTAGTAAAATAAAAAGTTGTATGCTTAAAACTATTGTCCAAATATATAACGGACTTCATTCATAAAGTTTTTAAATAATATAGTCTAGCTCATGCCGAGATAGACATTATGCTGAGTCTATGAGAGCCTTTTCACTTTTGTGCCCTGTTGCATAATTTAATGTAGAGTATAGGTTAGTATTCCATTTGTAAAATTTTATTTTTTAAGTGTAATGGATATTGTCTTTACATTTTAGTGTGTACCTTGTCACAATTTTTGAATAAATTTTTCTTTCTTTCTTTCAAAGTTTGGGTTAAAAAACAGAAAAATTCCAAAATTGGCTATAATAGTCAGCGCCGATCTGATTAGGAGTCGAAGTGGTCGCCATGGCCGAAATCGGTCGGAGAGGATCATCACCAATTAGGGGATAGATGTCGCTGTGTGTCTCATCAGGTGATGTATGTATACAGGGTGTAAATATTTTAAGGGGTGAACCAGCCCATGGAACTAAACAACTTTCCCCAAGAAACATAGGTCGAAACATGAAAAAAATAATTGGACCTCCCATACAAAATTATCAACTAAGACAATTTGTTTGGAAGGTCCAAAAATCTCTTATTTCGAGCTATTTTCCTTGGGGAAAATTGTTTAGTTTCATAGGCTGATCCTCCCCTTTGAATATTAGCAGCTAATATTTTTACACCTTATGTGTAACTTACTTGTCTCTGCTTGATGAAGGCGGCCATGAGCGGCGGGTTGGACTTGAGTATCTGCAGGATCTCCTGCTGCTGGTTGTGGCTGGTCGGCGAGCGCAGTGTGGCCATCAACTGCTGCAGCGCGCGCTGGTGCATGGCGGGTGCGTTCCCGCCTGCGCCCACGCCGACGCCGCCCACGTTGGGGTTCACTGCGCCCACGCCCGCCCCGCCCACGCCCACGCCCAGCCCGCCAGGCGCTGGACCTCGCGCCTGCAAACACACAACATTATATCATTTCAATATAGAAAAATTAAAACTAAAATACTCAAGCATAAATAAAACTATAGTTAAGTAGCTATCGTTGACATTATCACTGTACTCGTACTTTAGATAGCGATATATCGTTTATACTACACCTACATAGAAAAAGCCTTATAGCTAATGAAACGTAGAGAGGAACGTGAGTCATTGTTCACGTTTAAATTAGCGGGAGACAATAATCCATACACATCACTTTCCTCCCTAGGGGAGCAAGGATGCAACTGTCAAAGTTGCGTACAACAGAACGTAAATCTTATATATTTTTGTAGACTTGACTGAATGGACTTATTGCTTTTGATTTGTACGATACAATTTAAAAAAAAAAACAACACCGCGCGAATTCACTTTGGATTTTTCATGTATTTTTTTAGGTTTATTGAACCTGTGTTTCTATTAGTATTCATGTTTTTTATATTCTAATAGGTGTAGTATAAAGCACTATCCATCTCTCTGAAGAAAGCTCGATTGCAAACTTGTGTAACCCGACAGTAGACTACACCCTCGTTACAATCGATCCCTTGCCTTCCGCAAGAGCAATGTACTATTTCCTCAGTAAATATGTACAATCTAAGAGACTTGGCTTGTATCCCTATACCAAAGCGATATTCATATCATATACATTTACTAGGGAAAACGATACATCGCTACTAAAGTACGAGTATATAGGTAGTAAATGTCAACGATCGCTCGCTATTGTCATAGTAGATTAAGGTGAACGCACACTTATTCGCATCGAATGAACCGAACGAATCGAAAGAACCGAAGTTTTTAGAATTTTATATATGAAACCTCGCACATTTTCCAAAATCGACCGATTCGGTTCGTTCGGTGCGGATGAGTTTGCGTTCACCTCTAGAGCATAAGTGTGGTGTGTGGTGGTTACCTGTAGCGTGGTGAGCACTTGCTGGTGGTGCTGCATCTGCTGCGGCTGGTGCGGCATGCGGTGCGGCGCGTGGTGCAGCGGCGGCGGCGTGCGGTACCGCGCGGCCCACTCGCCCGCGCCCCCCACCGCGCCGCCTACCGCGCCGCCCACCGCCGCGCCCCCCACGGCGCCGCCCACCGCGCCCGCCACGACGCGCGCGCCGCCCACGCCCATCACGCCCTTGCCGTACGACGGCGCTTGTTGTCGGGCCGCTTCTTCTTGTACCTGGTGGAGTGGATGACTAATTTTAGTATCGGTTCAATTATGATTTCAACTAGTCTGTAAAATATAGGATGATCCCTGTGACGTTTGTGACCTTGGAGCAAATGCTATGACGTAAGGTCCATTTTCCTAGCAAAAAAGGAATGTCATAGCATTTCAATGTAAAGTTTCTATATGATCTTACACTTGAATAGACCTAACAATGAACAAACATGTTTCAATAATAACCAATCATAATGAGTTAAGAAGGCACCGCCCTTATCCGAAATTATCCGAAACTTTTATATCGGTTTTGGTTATTCGTATCGGTTATTATTTCGTTCGATATTCGATAGTATCGGTTACGGAACTCCATAACATCCCAGGTGCGGAAGTTCGAACAGACGCTACAAAGTCAAAGTCATATTATTTATTCCAAGTAGTAAATTTTACATTTAACTTTTTAATTGTCATGTATTTATTAGTCATTGTAAAAAAGAGAAAAATGTACTTATAAAAACTTAATGAACCTAGTGTAAACGCGGCTCAGCGACCCAATTTCTGAATTGTTCGTTTTTGATTGCGTGCATTTTCGTGAAATCCTAAAATCGCCATTTTTCAACTAAAATCGTCGACGAAAATGAAAAAAGAGTGGTTAAACCACTCTTTTTCATTTTCTACTATTTGCCAAAACAGCTGATTGTCAAACAAGTGACAAATATAAGCATCAGACCATAGACAACATTTACTTTTTAAATCACGTTTCGTTTCACTGTCGGACGGAGATTACCAGTTTTTAAATCGATCCATTTTGTTAACTAGTAATGTCGGTGGGTAGGTGCCTTATATTTACGATATTTTTAATAAAATGACAATACAGCTTTCTACTGCTTTAAAAATGCACAAAAATAGGGGTAAGCGTAATGAAATCGTAGACGACAGATTTTCGTTCATGGAATTTTGCTCAATTCAGAACCCCAGAGCCCCAATACAGCACACATACCTGCTGCAGCGCCTTCTGCACGTTGTGCGGCAGCGAGTGCGCGGCGGCGGCGGCGGCGGCGGCGGCGGCCGGCTTGGAGGGCGGCGGGGAGGCGAGCGCGGGCGCGGGCGCGGGCGGGGGGGAGGCGGCGGGCGCCATGCCGCGCGTGTTCATGGCCGCCATGCGCCGCCGGAGCAGCTGCTGCTGTTGTACCCTGGAAAGAGAGATCGGGGCATTACAAAACAGTTCGTGGGTTACGAATTATAAGGGACGGTGGAACGAAAACTTTGCAGGTGTGATCATTCCATAAAACTGAACAACTTTTTCTATGGGGGCTAATTAGTATCTGGGTCATTAATAAAATCTAAAAGTTGTACAACTATCGTCCAAAAACACTATGGACTTCATTCAAAATATTCAATGTTTGAATTAATAAACAGAACAATAATATAAAAGCAAAGTGTTTTGACGCCGCCCAAATAATTACGGCGTGACGTCATATTTTCAGATTTTCATACAAAATATCGTTTAAGGTCGATTTAAAAATTAGGAATGTAGCTTATGGACCTATATTGTATCTTCGAGCATGAGTCCAAGACGTTTAAGTGCAAATTTGGACCGTATATCTATCGTATCTTTCAAGTAAGATCCCTGTGTGCATTTTTCTAGCAACCGATAAGTATATTTTGTTTTCAACGATAGCTCCAAAATTATTTGATTAAAATTTCGTCTTGATACCAAAATCTGTGAAGCAATAAAATAGCAAAAGGGTAATGTAACAAATGTGAAGTGGTCATACCTCTGCTGCACCTGCTGCTGCTTGAGCTTCTGCTTGATGGAGGAGCAGAAGGGCACGGAGCACTTGGTCTCCTGGCAGTGCTTGGCGTGGTAGCAGCAGAGCGCGATGAGCTGCTTGCAGATGGGGCAGTCGCCCTTGGTCTTGCGCTTGCAGATCTTGGTGTGCTGCACGACGCGCTTCATCTTCTGGCACGAGGGCAGCCGGCAGTTGGCGTCGCGGCACTGGCACGCGTGCACCAGCGACTGGATGCAGCGCTGGATCGACAGCTTGCGCGCCTCCTAACGGACCATTCACAAACATACTTAGTATTATACTTTTTTTCAATACACTATACCCTTAGAGCAATAATGTAAGTAGGCTGGATGCAGTGAATTAAGGTGAACGCAAACTTATCAGCACCGAAAGAATCTTTTAGAATTCTTCATATGAAATCCTATGAAGCCTCGCACATTTGCCGGAATCGACCGATTCGGTTTGGACAAATTTGCGAGGTTTCATAGGATTTCATATAAAGAATTCTAAAATTCGGTTCGTTCGATGCGGATAAGTGTGGGTTCAACTTAAAGCAAAGTTTTTCAAAGGTTTTTTTGGTGGTGGAACCCTTTTGAAAACAGAAATTATTCACGGAGCTCCAAAATAAAAGAACATATTACGTCAATTCTTGTTTTTTTTTTTTTATGTTATTGAATATAATGATATCATTATATAACTTTTTTTAAAGCACCCGACTTTAACGAACGTAAAAAGTGCGGACCTACAATTTTTTTGGTGAATATGACTAAACCCTTCTCCGTAAATACTTTTCTGACAACCGTATTAAAATCGGTTCATCCAAACGCGAGATATTCGCGGACAAACATACAGGTCAAACTGAGAACATGCTTTTTTTTTTAAGTCGGCATAAAAAGGTAGTGTCGTGTACCTGTGGGTTGGCCTGCTTCATGTCGGCGGGCGAGGCGCCCACGTCGATGTCGAGGCCGAGCTTCTCCATCTTGTGCGGGTGCCCCTCCTTGTCGTAGCACGGGCAGCACAGGTCGAAGTCGTCGCACACCGTGCAGTGGTACCTGACGGACGGAATTGAGGTAATGTTTTATTAAATAAACTTAATAATAGGTACACTTACACTAAATAATTATGACGCTAAACTGTTTCCCAAACTAAGAAAAATATTAGCTGCAAATATTTTAAGGGGTAAATCAGCTCAAGAAACTAAACAACTTTCCCCATGAAACATGGGTCGAAATATGAAAAAAAATTGGGGCTTCCATACAAAATTACCGACCGACCAAGTCAATTTGTATAGAATATTAAAATTAAATCTCTAAATTAATCCAATAAATATTTTTGTGTGAGTCCTATGTTTCTTGTTGTGTTTCTTGGGAAAAGTTGTTCAGTTTCATGAGCTGGTTCACTCCTGAAGTAGTATGCAGCTAGTTTTTTTTCACCCTGTATAAGGTTTATTGTTTCCGTCAATATTTGTCAGACGTGGTGATAGCGGCCGTATTTTTGCGACCTGTAACGATCTGCCTACCCTGCAATGAAGGTGTGATATAAGTATGTATAAGGTTTGTGCGTACCTCGTCTCGACATGGCTCTTGCAGCTGTTGCAGGTGTAGACGAACTTGTCGGTGCCCTGGTTGTGCAGCTCGTACAACATGCACAGCGTGGAGAAACGTGCCCTCCGAGGCGAGGAGAACTCGTAGTGGCGGTCGCGCGCCATCGTCAGGAACGCGTCGCGCCCGTCCATGAGATCACAGTTCAGTAGCGGGTCGGGGTCTTGGATTGGCTGCGGAAAAAACAGATATACAATTCATTTGTGGAAATACCAAATGTGTAAATAAGCAAAAAAAATAATTAATGAGAGCTAAACCCAAGAAATTGGAAAGCTAATGATGCCACACTCAACTGACTAATTGGAAATGGGCTAATTTCAAAATTTTGTTACTTCTTTTTAACTTTTTTTTGTTAGAAAGTTAATACAAACGAAACAAGCGCAAAAATTCACGCCACCAATGGGATTAGAACCCACGTTTTCTGACATTAACTTTCTATTAATATCGGTTTGATTTTAAAACACCAAGTATTCGAAATTACTATCTTGTGGATATTAGAGTTATCACAATAGCGCCCGCCTGTTACTTGCTGTAAGGAAAACTCGTTTCTGAAGGTCCATTCATTGAACTAGAAAAGTTCACATGTTCAACCAGATGATTCGATTTGAACATCTATAGCACAACGGATAGATTGCTACTGTAGATAATTAGAATCATGTTAAATTTTGTCTAATTTAATCAGCCACGTGTCGCAATTTTCTGTTCTCCTCTGAACAGCGTCGCTTAAGAACTTTTTTTATGTAGACTTTTTATGCTGGGCTGCTCTACTCTTGTGCACTTTTTAGAATATCTGGGCATACTCACAGCTAAGCTAGCGGCGGACTGGGCGGAATGCAATCGAATGACGAAGAAGACCTCCTTGTGCTTCTCCATGGTGGCGAATATCTTGGCGGAGAGGTCGGAGCCGGTGTGGTGGTCGGACTGCTTCTTGGAGTTCTTCCTCTGCGCGGCTTTGCTCTTGTTGGACTTCTTGGCTTTCTTCTGCCCCTTCTTCTTGCCGTCGGCGCCGCCCTCGTTCTCCTCCGACGACTGGAATATCTATAAGGTATATCATTATTCTTGCTAAGCGCGCCACTGTTAGTGCGGTGATGGGTTAGTGGGTGGATGGATATATGAATAGTCAAGTTAGTGATGATATTTTATGTAATGGTCAATGATTTTTGAGTACGCAAATATTGCTGTTTTATCAATATTTTTAATACCCAAATGTACAGCATAAATCACATCTTAAAACTAGAAACAATACTGCTAATAAATTAATCTATAAATAAAATATATTGCAGATAATCAAGTGTAATTCCAGTTTTTTTTTGTAAAGCACAAATCTTTTTTTGGGTAAAGAGTTTCGGGTTATTGATTTATCTACACCCACATAGATAATGGCGGATATAGGGGATACTTTGTCATTTTTATGGTGGATTAGCAAGGTATGTATTTACAAGTAAAGCTTCCCATTCGTTTAGAAAATTAATTTGAGTCAATTCGACTATGAAACGCCAAGGCGAAACGGCTCAAATTATATTTCGTAAACTGTCTTAGATAACCCTGCACCAGTAGCCGCGTAGACTCAAGTATAGAATACTGACCACTGCCTCAGCGGCTTCAGCCTGTTTTCTCTTCTCCTCCTCCTCCTGGTCCAGCTCCTTGATGGACTCCTCCAGCACGTTCGGCCAGAAGTCTCCTTCGAAGTAGGGCAGCTCCGCCGCAGAGGAGATGTTGTCCTCCATCGCCTGCTTGAGGATGTCCTTGTAGTCCAGGATGATCCGCTCGATGATGCCCTTGTCGAGCATCTTCTTGTACCACTCCTGCAGGCGCTTGGGCTTGGGGATCTTCTGCTCGGGCGGGTGGCAGTGGAAGATGTAGTCGTCGCCCTCGGAGGGCGGGCAGGCCCAGATGTGCGCCATGGTGTAGCCGAGCTGCTTGGCGTAGTCGAGGTAGCCGAGCAGGATCTCGTGGTACACGGCGGTGCGGTACTGGCGCGGCTGGAAGAAGTGCACCGAGTCCAGGTACGCGATGTACACGCGCCGC
The DNA here is from genome assembly GCA_029255805.1 of Keiferia lycopersicella. NCBI lineage: Eukaryota > Metazoa > Arthropoda > Insecta > Lepidoptera > Gelechiidae > Keiferia > Keiferia lycopersicella. The sequence goes on from JARACZ010000018.1 coordinate 4,559,380, forward strand.
GTGTTGGGCGACGGGCTCTCGCTGCCGTACTCCTGTGGGAAAATTTAACTTTTATGCCATTGTTTTATACTATTTTATAATGTAGATTCTCCATTCGGTTCGTCTTTTCTAAAAGAGTAATGCTAATTAAATACAACATGCAATTCTCTTTTTATCGCAGACAGTATTTTAACCGACGACTTTCGATATTAGTACTGGAAGCACCTTTTCCATCTGACTGGAATGAATTCTTGCCTACGAAACAATGCAAGTATATCTTGACCAATAACGTGTGGCACATCTCCTTTTACGCGTATAGTTTTGCAACGAATTATACTAAATTGTAATTTCATATTGTCATCACAGTATTTTTAGATCTGTATAAAAGCTAAAAAACATTAATGAAAAATAGTCATGTATGTTTTGATAGTAAATTCTATACTTGTATTCAGTCAGACATAAATTAGATAGTATAGACATAAAATAGAATAGTTTAGTTGGGTATCTGACCTGCACGTGCATGCCGAAGAAGCAGATGTCCGCGCCGTCGACCTCCTCGAAGGCGAAGAGCGCCTTGGCGCGGTAGGGGAAGTCCGGCGACAGCTCGCCCGCCTCCACGAAGCGCGCGCGCATGCCCGGCTTCACCTCCACCATCTGAGGGGGAAAGGTACAATCAATCAATCAAATATCTTTATTATGGTATACAGCTGATATAGGTGTTACAATTTTTTCAGTTTACAATTCATCTGTGACCTGCCAGTAATAGGCATAATATAATGAATTGAGATGCAGCCTCTGAACAATAAAAAAATCAGATCAAAGTAAATAAAAAGTCAGAATAATTAAAATTTAAATATAATGATAAAATCAGATCAGAGTAAAAGTAGTCTCTGATACCTAGAAAAAGTCTGATAGACTAGAAAACAGAGTTCAAAAATAACGTATATTTATAATAAATATCAAAATATCTGATACTTAAGATATACAGGGTGTAAGAGACGGTGAAGAAAACTTTAAACTTTCCATAAAAAATTCTCGACCAGCTGAGTGACTGTGTATGGAAACTCCAAAAAAGTGGACCTCACCTGCGCCCGCCTAGCACCTCCTTCTTGAGGAAGTTGTTGACGCACGTCTCCGTGGAAAATTCTAATGCCATCACATCGGGTTTGCAATTTGAATGCCAAAGCTTTGTACGGGGTGTAAAGGACAGTGTCCCGAATACTGATAGGGTGAAAGCAGACCATGAAACTGAACAACTTTCCCCTAGAAACATATGTCGTGAAACGGCAATTTTTTTTTTGATTTCCCATAGTAAATGCAGTCAGCTGATCGATATTTTGTATGGGAGGTCAAAAAATTTTTGTCGTTTCCTGACATATGTTTCTAGGGGAAAGTTGTTTAGTTTCATGGTCCGCTTTCAACCCTATCAGTATTCGGGACTTTGTCCCTAACACCCTGTATACTACCAGCATTTTTAGGCAAACTTCTCTGTTTGAATTTATATTAGTCGTCTAAAAGCCGAATTTGAACCATTTATTTACCTTATCGGAGGAGGCGACGACGCGGATGTGCACCTCGCCGGCGCCCGCCTCCTTCTTCTTGAGGAAGTTGTTGACGCGCGTCTCGATGTAGATGTAGATGTATCGTTACCTTATCGGAGGAGGCGACGACGCGGATGTGCACCTCGCCGGCGCCCGCCTCCTTCTTCTTGAGGAAGTTGTTGACGCGCGTCTCGATGTAGATGTAGATGTATCGTTACCTTATCGGAGGAGGCGACGACGCGGATGTGCACCTCGCCGGCGCCCGCCTCCTTCTTCTTGAGGAAGTTGTTGACGCGCGTCTCGATGTAGATGTAGATGTATCGTTACCTTATCGGAGGAGGCGACGACGCGGATGTGCACCTCGCCGGCGCCCGCCTCCTTCTTCTTGAGGAAGTTGTTGACGCGCGTCTCGATGTAGATGTAGATGTATCGTTACCTTATCGGAGGAGGCGACGACGCGGATGTGCACCTCGCCGGCGCCCGCCTCCTTCTTCTTGAGGAAGTTGTTGACGCGCGTCTCGATGTAGATGTAGATGTATCGTTACCTTATCGGAGGAGGCGACGACGCGGATGTGCACCTCGCCGGCGCCCGCCTCCTTCTTCTTGAGGAAGTTGTTGACGCGCGTCTCGATGTAGATGTAGATGTATCGTTACCTTATCGGAGGAGGCGACGACGCGGATGTGCACCTCGCCGGCGCCCGCCTCCTTCTTCTTGAGGAAGTTGTTGACGCGCGTCTCGATGTAGATGTAGATGTATCGTTACCTTATCGGAGGAGGCGACGACGCGGATGTGCACCTCGCCGGCGCCCGCCTCCTTCTTCTTGAGGAAGTTGTTGACGCGCGTCTCGATGTAGATGTAGATGTATCGTTACCTTATCGGAGGAGGCGACGACGCGGATGTGCACCTCGCCGGCGCCCGCCTCCTTCTTCTTGAGGAAGTTGTTGACGCGCGTCTCGATGTAGATGTAGATGTATCGTTACCTTATCGGAGGAGGCGACGACGCGGATGTGCACCTCGCCGGCGCCCGCCTCCTTCTTCTTGAGGAAGTTGTTGACGCGCGTCTCGATGTAGATGTAGATGTATCGTTACCTTATCGGAGGAGGCGACGACGCGGATGTGCACCTCGCCGGCGCCCGCCTCCTTCTTCTTGAGGAAGTTGTTGACGCGCGTCTCGATGTAGATGTAGATGTATCGTTACCTTATCGGAGGAGGCGACGACGCGGATGTGCACCTCGCCGGCGCCCGCCTCCTTCTTCTTGAGGAAGTTGTTGACGCGCGTCTCGATGTAGATGTAGATGTATCGTTACCTTATCGGAGGAGGCGACGACGCGGATGTGCACCTCGCCGGCGCCCGCCTCCTTCTTCTTGAGGAAGTTGTTGACGCGCGTCTCGATGTAGATGTAGATGTATCGTTACCTTATCGGAGGAGGCGACGACGCGGATGTGCACCTCGCCGGCGCCCGCCTCCTTCTTCTTGAGGAAGTTGTTGACGCGCGTCTCGATGTAGATGCCCAGCTTGGACGTGGGCAGCCGCTTCGCGCAGAACTTGTTGTCTTTCCTCTTAGCACCCTGGGGGGACAAACAAATGATGATTACTAAACTTGTATTTTTAGTGTGAACCCAAACTTATCCGAATCCGAGCTATCGACGCACCGGTCAGTTTTCGTCAATTCCTCAATCTCTTGATGAGAATAAGATAGCACTGTGAGTGCAGTTAATCCCAATCAGTACTGTATCAGTAACGTGGAGATCGTTCATTGTGGCGTACCCTGGGGGAGGCCTATTTTTTTGTGTTGGGATTCGTTTTTGGCCATCAAAACTACGCCTGGCGGCTTGGTAGGGAGCAAGGACTCACTCGGAAATAATTGAATGGTTGTTCGAACAACCAGCCCAATCACGCCCTAGAGGCGAGACTGGGCTTAGGTGTTGTTCTGGGAAGAACGGATCGGACTTCTCTTTCTTTCTCTTCTTCTTTCTTTTCATGTGGGACACAGAGTCGTCCAACGACCCGATGAACCCTAGTGTCAGAATTTTTCAACCGCCTTCTACAAGTAGCAGGCTTCTGACATGGTTGTGTAACGACTGCCGTCCAAGTGATCATAGACAGCAACCGGGACCTACGGCTTAACGTGCCATCCGAAACACGGAATCATCTTGCTTACGGACAATCGTATGGTTCAGCCCGCAATGTCCTAACCAGACTGGGAACAAATTCACAAAGTGATAAATATCAACTTTGTGAGTGACCCACCGAGAATCGAACCCGGAACCTTCTGCGTCAAAGGCAGTCGCACTACGATTGCGCCACATCGGTCTTCACGGATTGGGCTGATCAAGGCCTATGTCCAGTAGTGGACTGCTATGATGATATGTTGAGCAGCGTACCTTCTTGAGCAGGCAGTTGTCGCAGCAGAAGCCGGCGGGCCAGATGGAGTCGTGGTGCAGCACGCAGATCTGGTGCTGCTTGCGCCCGCAGTCCATGCACACCACGAACGGTTCTTGTTCTAAATGGTCGTTCTTCATCTCCTTGAATTGGTCTTTTTTGATCGCCCTGCAAGTTGGTCACAGGTTACAATGGGCATGACGACTGGCAGGTCAAATGTACTACTTTTTAAACCGATATTTTGTATGCAAATATGAAGAGATGACATATCTCTCTAGTTTGGATGGCGTCAAAACACTGACTTTTATATTATTATCCCGTTTATTAATTCAAATTTAGCATATTTCAAAATAACTATAAATGGAGTTGACAGTATTGTTCTGAAATGTCATTAAATGAAATGTTATTAATCTTATTTATCAACGACAAAAAGATCCTCATTACGAGGAAACGGATTCTTTTTTACATACACTGCAGGGATAAGCTTTCTAAAAGCCTGATACTCCTTTTAAGGCAGCGTATTTCGTTATATTTCGTTATATCAAACCACACAAACGACAACCGATTTGGGTGATATTGCGGTTCCCGATAATGGCAGATATTTAAATTGTTCTTTTATACGTGTTCACTGGTTGTTGTTTGTGCGGAGTCCATATCACCTCCATATGGAAGGTGTGTTCATAATAGACAATGTTGAACAATGTTCATATAATAAACTAGATAAATAGCAACTTACGTTTGCGACTGCAGCGGGTCGTCGCCGAGCGTGACGGTGTCGCCCTGGATGTCGTTGAAGCACTTCTGGCAGAAGGTGTATCTATCGGATGCAACACCAAACGCTTGTAGACTGTTGACCACAGAGACAATGCGGCGTGTGGCGAGTGGTGTGGCGAGTGGCGTGGCGAGTCAAGCGCGGGGGTGGTGCAAGGACGTGCGGAGGGACGAAAACAAATTAGTAAGCGATGACAACATAAAAAGGGTTAGTAGAGTTTAGAGCCAAAACACAATGACACACAATTTTGGTGGGTTGTGAAGTGTGCAATCGTAAGTCTGTCTATCTTTCCGCAAACAAGTTTGTTCAAATTAACTCTTGTATCTAGTATATAAGCCATTGTTTTTTTTACAATTAAATTATTTTTTATTATTAAACGTTTTAAAAAGTGCTAAAATAAAACGACTGAACCAGCCAGCGTCTTCTGTTTTGAAACTTGCAAAATTCGACCACAAGCGCGCTTTGATCGGCCCGCGACTTTCGCTATGAGTTGTAGCGAAGCAACACAGCAGTTATACTATACGGGCTACCACGTTTGATCTGTCGTTGGCGAAATTATGCTAGCATAATGCCAAATACGCGTGACGTGGCTCCATCTACTCGGTAAATTTGTTTGCTAGGCTGGTTTGTCTCTCGCCAGTCTTTCTTGGACTTTAATAATCGACAAATAATATGTGAAATTGAGAAAGAGCAGGTGCAAAACTAGACAATAACTTTATACTACAAATTATAGATATTATAAAATTTTTGTATAGCATTTCTTTACTCTGCATCTAATTCAGACATCGCACCTATTTTTACACAGGCCTTTACAGGCTTAGGTACAATAAAATTAGAACTCTTCGGAAACAAATAGCACAGACAGTGATTGCACAAGACCGAAGGAAAGGGAAGCATAGAACTAAGAATGGTTTATGCTGTGGGGTAAGCGACAGGAGGTACGGTGTGGCTGGGGGCGGAGGGGAGGGCTGGATGTCGATGTGTTATGGGTCTAATGTTCAAGCAAAAATGGGCTGATATGCACACTTTTACTTCAGCTAGTTCACTACGACAATGACGCCTAATCATATAAGCGCTAAGTAGTATTATCAAAAAGGGTTTTAAAAAGTTTGTTGTCGTACGAACTAGCCTTTAAAAACATCAATTTTGTTAGAAAAATACAACATTGATCCCACAGATAGGAACACACAAGTTGACCTAAGCAGCGTACATTTCAGGCTTTTTATAGCCAAGTAAACAAGTTTACAGAGAGATGCACCAATTTCACTCACAAATCAAGTGTATGGAGAATAGTTTTACATAATACAGTGAATCCAAGTCGAAGCTGTTACGTAGGCGGATAGCTAAGGTGTTGCTTTACGAGACGCTTTTCATTGTTTGAGTGCGCCCAGCAACACTTCTATTACACTCGTGTCTTATTTCGATACGTCGCGTGTAATTCTATGCTTTCTCTTATTTGAGTAAATATACTCTGTGCTGATTCGGTGTAATTTACGCTGCTTAGGCATAAACATATAAAACACCAGTTATTGGAAATTATAAAACATTGAACATGTAATAAACAAAATGTTCATAAAAATGCATTCAAATTATAAATAAAACTTTTTCAGAGAGGCACTTCTAACAATGCATTTTTATGAAACTAAATAATACTTTTTATGGAACAGGAAACAGTAGATTATATCTTATGTTCTATTTTCGTAGATATTGTACTTTTCGAAACTATATGGGTAGTTATTTACTGCTTATTATACGCCTTGTGTGATGTGGCTCAGGGATAAATCCAGAAAATAAGTAGCATTTCAACTAATAAGGATTTTTAAGAACATTTTTGGGAGGGTCTAAGTTTAACAGTTTTTATTACAATCGCAGAAGCTACTTTCTTCTGAGAACGAAAACAAACAGTCGATTTCTTTACTTCCTCGACTGATCTGATATACAACTTAGAGGTGGTGGTTCAAAAATACTTTGATCGGGACATTTTCAATCTTAAATCACTACATAGTATAAAGCAAAGTCGCTTTTTTGCGTCTGTACGTATTGTATGCTTAAATTTTTAAAACTACAAAGTTTTTTAATAGATAGAGTAATTCAAGAGGCAGGTTTATACGGAGTGTAAGGAACAGTATAACGAAAACTTTACTGGCGTGATTAAACCATGAAACTGGACAACTTTTTATATGAGGTCTATGTTGGGAAACGAAAAAATTTTTCGCTACCCAACATAGCCTCCATAGAAAAAGTTGTTCAGTTTCATGGTTTGATCACGCCAGCAAAGTTTTCGTTACACTGTCCCTTACACCCTGTATGTACAATACTTGCCGGGAAAACATCTGATTCCCTGGATGGGCCGCTAGTCTAATATAAATAGAATAGTAAAGCTAGTAGGTAGTGGAAGGTGTGTAGTGTGTAGTGTGTAGTGTGTATACCTGTTCTGGTAGGAGAAGTACTTGGCGTCGCGCGGGATGGTGCACAGCTGCTTGCCGTAGCAGCACAGCACCTGCGGGTTGAAGGTGTACTTGCGCCCGCAGCAGTAGCCCAGCGCCTGCATCACCGGGTCGATCTCCGTCTCGAACACCTCCGATAACTGACAACCGAAATAACGGTTACATTATTGTTCTACAAATATATATTTTTTTAATTATTTAGAATTTTATCTCATGAAATGGATGTAAATTAAATTAAATCAGGGAAATTTTAGCGCTATTTTGAGTAGATTATTTGAACAAGACTGCATTGCCATATAAAACAATAGTAGATTACGTACTTAGGTATGTAAGACATCAATAACAACCGAGGTTTTTTAACGCCCGAGCGCAGCGAGGGCGGTACCTTTCCGAGGTTGTTATTGATGTTACATCCGTGGTACGTATACTGCTTTACATATCGAATGAAAAAAGAGTAAAATAAAGCGATAAATACAAGAAAACGATCCATAAATGATTATTGTATCGTCTGCTATTCAAATTGCACCACAATTTTTTTTTTTTTATGGTTGAAAAATATTGAATTAATATGAAATAAAAGTATCCTAACATAAAGTAGTCATTTTTCTGATCGTAGGGATATTAGTAATTTTTACTTTTGTCATTGTAATATTGAGTAATAATTCGACAAACTCAGTTATTGAGGTTATAAAAATACAGATAAAAAATATAATTCCTGCGTTCAAGCAACACAATTCGTAGCGGCCAGTTAGAAATTTAAAATCGTATACAATTAATTGGATGCAACTCCTATTAAAAATAAGAAGAAATTGATCTTAACTTTTTAATTGCCGCGATTCTATTGGTTCTTTCCTGAAACGTGGAGTGACTGGCTACCATATTGGTGCTTCAGTTACAACACGTCAGTCCACTCGGAAACTAAATTTACGCCTTATGAACTTGTTTTTGGAAAGAAGTGTGTTTTGCCAAGTAATTTAACTTTAGCAGTTGAACCTCTTTATAACCACGACAGCTATCCCCTCGAGCTGAAATATAGACTCCAAGTATCTCAAAAAGAAGCGAGAGACAACTTACTTTGTAGCAAGCTAAAGAGAAAAACTAAATATGATAAGAAAGCTAAACCTGTGACGTATAAGCCTAATGATCAGGTTTTAGTTAAAAATGAAGATAAAAGTAAGTTAGATAGTTTATATTCTGGGCCATATATAGTCGTAAAAGACATTAGTCCAAATGTAGAAATTATTAAAAATAATAAAACTTATACTATACATAAAAATAGAGTTAAATTGTTTAAAACATAGCCAAAATGTAGTTAAAGAATGTCTAAATATAAATACAGACATTAATAGATTTTTAAGAAATTCTTGCGTTAATGTAAAATCGATTTATGTAAGATTTTAATTTTGAATATTTATACTGATAAAAAAAAATGTAAACTAATGTTTAATTTTTTTTTTCTTAATAAGATGGAGATGTGACGTATAACTGTATGAGTAATCGCTATCTCATTTAATATGCAATATCTTTCCAATAAACGTTAGTCTTAGCACAACCTTTCGTTGTTTCACTTGTCTCTCCCGCTACTAACCTTACACTCTAGTTCCATATTTAAAATTACTTGCAGGCTTAGTTTTAAAACCTCGCCTGTAAGTTGAACTTACAGGTCGTGTTTTTTGTCAGTAATGACCTACTTTCAGAGCATGAGATATGTAAAATAATATTATCGATAACAAGCAAATATCATAGGTCGTAGTCGTAGATAAAGGTACGGATTGTAAAACGCTCATACACAATAATTATCTATCATATTCTACAAATTGGAATCCCACAAAAAACAATTTACATACACAAATCTCGCCTATATCCCTGGCGGGATAGGCAGAGCGCTATCCGAGCGCGATGTCATCTGACAAATATTTGAGGCTCGTTTTAAATAAGTCGTGTATCACTATAGTGACAGGTTGTCAGCCTATCGCCTAAAATTGCAATACACATGAAACCCTCGAGTCCCTTAGTCGGTTTCTACGACACCCACGGGAAAGAAATAGGGTGAAAAACATTTTCATGTCAAGATATAGCCAAAGGCGAGAAAAAGAATCAAATAGAGCCAGGCTTTTAAATCTACACACCCTAAGCAGCTCTTTCATAAACTCTACAACTCTAATTTCGAATTTAGTTTGAGGGCAGTTACTCAACCTTTCCCTCTACACTCCTATACGATAACATTTCTAAGACAAAAACAATGACTCACCTTAGTACAATATCGGTATACCCTAGAATTCTTCCTATTATATAGCCAGGCGTTCTCAAACATTAGCCAGACATCGTCCACGTACTCCCAGGGGTCTTTATATTCTCCCTGGTCCAGCTTGCCCTTAATGGTGGATAAGTCTATGGGCTTGGTGACGATGTCGAAGTAGTCAGGGATGCCTAGCGCCTGCGCGTCAACTGGTTGTCGGAAGGGGAGGGACTCAGGGTCTTGTCTGAAGAGTTTCTCAAGCGTGGGCATCAAGGCGGCTCGTAGCTCTTCAGGCTTGAAGACGAATTGTTTCTTGGTGACGCTGGGGCTGGAGCCCGGTTCTTCTTTGGGTTCGTCCTTGATTTCCCGCTTGATCTCAGTCTTGACGCTGAAGTCCATCTTCTCGTCCTTATCCGATTTGTTCTGGTGCCCCTTGCCGCCGCACTCCACGTCGTCTGGGTCGTCATCTTTTTCCTCCTGTATAAACAACAACAGATTAAAATAATAGTTGTAAAATTGCTACTCGCTATTGCTTGGAATTAAATCTCCAATTCTATCCAAGAGTCTAAGAGATAATCATCCAGGGAATAGGCGTTCATTACGAATGTAGTATAAACATTATGCCAAACAAAGTGTACGACAAAGAAATTTATGCAAACCGAGGTATGTTAAAGTATATTAGGAACTTCAACAATATGCAAAACGACGGTATCCCGGCACAAGCCGCGGCGGTTGTGGACGTGTTTCGCGCATGAGCAATTGAGAATACGCTACGTCAAGCGAAACACGTCCACTCCGATCGCGGCATCTGAGGCTGCTCGGCCAGTGGAGACGCACCTATTAGCTATAAGTTTATAATTTTGTTTTTACTATGTTGTTATGCAAAAAAGGAAACGTGGCAGACCCCTAAGACGATGGGAAGATGAAATTCGACAGACCCTGGGGCCATATTGGACTAGAGTGGCACTAGATCGAGCGTACTGGAAAGAGTTGGAGGAGGCCTTTGCCGAAAGGCACTCTGAAACCAGAGATTTAATTTAATTTAATTTTAATCTAAAGTTTTAATGAAATGTTAATCTGTAATGTATTTTATCTATTGGAATGTGTAATAATAATATAATAATGAAATGAATGAATCATAGATTATTTAAAAAATGCATGTATATAAGTTCAGAGCAATAAAGGCTATTTTTATTTTTTATTTTTATTTTTTATTTTTATTTTATTTATGTTGTTATGTAAGCTGCCAGTTTCCCAAAGAAACAAAAAAAAAATACTAGACGGTATGCGGTGTGGTACGGTACCTTGATCTCCTGCTTGATGTGCACGTCCGTGTCATCAGGCTGCTGCGAGGAGGGCGCCTGCGTGGCGGCGAGCGCGGCCTGCTGCGCCGTGACGGCGGGCGCGGGCGCGGGCGCGGGCGCGGGGGCGGCGGCGGGGGGCGCCTGCTGGCGGGAGGGGGGCCGCACGGGCGCCGCGGGGGACGCGTGCGGGATCTGCGGGGTGGCGGGGGTGGTGGGCCGCCCGCTTTGCGACCCAGCCGACGTGTTGGGTGACGGTACTGATGGCTCCTGGAAAAATGGCCAGGTTAATGTGCTTACGGATAGGCCAACTTAGTAGTCTAGCGAAGTCATTTATCAAATATGCTAAAGACTTATATCAGAAAAGCAGCGATACTAGTAATTTCCTTTTGAAAGGTATATACTTACCTAAACTACAGGTCCCCCCGTGCCCCCGCTCAGTCTCACTTTAGCGTCGTTGTGCGAGGGGGAGGCGAGGGGCGCGGGGCCGTTGCTCTTTAGGGGGGGCTTGTGACTTAGAGGAGGGGTTGTACAGGGTGTAGTTACCTGATGCCGGAACTGCTGGTGGTTCATGTAGGGGGAGGCTACAGGTCCCCCCGTGCCCCCGCTCAGTCTCACTTTAGCGTCGTTGTGCGAGGGGGAGGCGAGGGGCGCGGGGCCGTTGCTCTTTAGGGGGGGCTTGTGACTTAGAGGAGGGGTTGTACAGGGTGTAGTTACCTGATGCCGGAACTGCTGGTGGTTCATGTAGGGGGAGGCTACAGGTCCCCCCGTGCCCCCGCTCAGTCTCACTTTAGCGTCGTTGTGCGAGGGGGAGGCGAGGGGCGCGGGGCCGTTGCTCTTTAGGGGGGGCTTGTGACTTAGAGGAGGGGTTGTACAGGGTGTAGTTACCTGATGCCGGAACTGCTGGTGGTTCATGTAGGGGGAGGCTACAGGTCCCCCCGTGCCCCCGCTCAGTCTCACTTTAGCGTCGTTGTGCGAGGGGGAGGCGAGGGGCGCGGGGCCGTTGCTCTTTAGGGGGGGCTTGTGACTTAGAGGAGGGGTTGTACAGGGTGTAGTTACCTGATGCCGGAACTGCTGGTGGTTCATGTAGGGGGAGGCTACAGGTCCCCCCGTGCCCCCGCTCAGTCTCACTTTAGCGTCGTTGTGCGAGGGGGAGGCGAGGGGCGCGGGGCCGTTGCTCTTTAGGGGGGGCTTGTGACTTAGAGGAGGGGTTGTACAGAGTGTAGTTACCTGATGCCGGAACTGCTGGTGGTTCATGTAGGGGGAGGCTACAGGTCCCCCCGTGCCCCCGCTCAGTCTGACTTTAGCGTCGTTGTGCGAGGGGGAGGCGAGGGGCGCGGGGCCGTTGCTCTGTATCTGATAGTTGGGAGCTGGAGACGTCATCGCGCCGAATGGTGACATGCCAGGCTGGCCGACACCACCTGCAGGAAACAACACTGGTTAATATTGGGTTGCTAAATGCACACAAAGCCTTCAAAGATCGCAAAGCGATTACTGAGCGAAAAGTGATTTAGATCCTTAAAGGTAAACTCGAAACTTATCTGCACCGAACGAACGAAGCATTCGATACGTCTGCGTTCACCTAAAAGTCTGTAAGATACGAATCGCTTTTCTCTTAGAGAGATAAAAGCGTGATATGTCTATGCATGTACACATATCATGATGTCTCACCGTTGGGCGTGTGCGGCATCTGGTTGGGCGAGGGTCCGGGCGGGCCCACCAGGTTCCCCTGGAAGGGGTGTCGCGCGGGCGCGTGCTGCAGCGCCATTCCGGGCGAGGGGATGCGCATGGCGGGCAGCGGGGGCTGCTGCAGCTGCGCGCGCACGCCGCCCGCCACGCCCCCCACACCCCCCACACCCGCCACCTGCTGCGCGACGGGCCGCGGGCCGCCCATCACGCCGCCGCCCGACATCACGTTCACTTGTTGCTGGCCCTAAGGAACAAGAATTATATTGCTACTGTTTCATTTCTATAAATAAATAAAGATCTTAGACAATTCACACAGCGCCATCTAGCCTCAAACTAAGCAAAGCTTGTATTATGGGAACTACATAACTAATATTAATACTTGTTTGTTAATAAATACATAATCATACATAGAAAACACCCAGACTAGACACAAATATTTGAAAATTTACTTAATAAATATTTGTGTCCGGTGGGGATCGAACCCACCACGGCGTAGAAGGCAGAGGGGTACTATCCGCTACGCCATCGGGACAGACAAATTTGAGGCGCATATTTAATTAAGGCATAAAAACATTAGCTGCTATTTTAAAGGGTGAATTAGCCCGTGAAACTGAACAACTTCTCCAAGAAGCATAGGTCAAAATACGCGAAATCCACTGGACTCTGGCAGAAATTTCCCCCCGTTAAGGGTTGAACTATTGCCATAAAAAATAATAAACAAAAAAGTTAAAAGAAATATTGAATAGCACTAACCTGCAGTTGGTTCTGTTGGTTCTGCTGCTGCTGCTGCAGCTGTTGCTCCTTCCTCTTCTGTCTCTTCTCCTCCAGCTCCTTCTGTATCTTGTATATCTTCTCTGCGAGCAGGTGGTAGTACTCGGAGCGGGTGGAGGCCATCTCGTACATGTCCCCCTCCACCTTCCGCGCGTAGGCTACTAGGTTGTGCATTCGTTTGTCGAGCATCGCTGTGGGGTCCGGAGTGGGGAAGATAGCTTGCACCCTGAGAAATGCGTTTTGGTTAGAGGAAATTTTCAGTCATTGTATGTTCATACTCCTTTGGTCCAATATATAGGCTGAAATTATTTCCCAATATATATATTTTCGGTCCGTTTGCTGACTTATTTAAAAAACTCTGTGATAAAGTAAAAAACAACGACACTCTTTCACCAAACTTTTTTTTTTTTTTGCTAATGGTACTTTTTCCGTAAACCGTACAGAAAAGAACCGAATGCACAAAAATTTCTAGATTCTGGCTTCGACCTATTTGGGTCGAACCTAAGTAGTCCGAATATAGAATGACACGAAAACCTCTTATTGTATAATAGGTGTCAAAATCATTATTAATATTTAAAAGTTGTACATTTAAAATATTGTCCAAAAATACTACAGACTTCATTCATAATTTTTTAAAATATTCAAAGTTTGAATTAATAAACAGAATAATAATATAGAAATAAATGTTCTGACCCCATCCAAAATAGCAATTAATACATACATACATACATATATCACGCTTTTATCCCTTGCGGGGTAGGCAGAGCGTTAACAGCCGTAAGAATACGGTCGCTATCGCCACGTCTGACATTTTTGAGTATTGTTTTCTAAGGTTGTTTCGGAAAACATGTGTATCACTATAGTGACAGGTTGTCAGCCTGTCGCCTAAAAATTGTAATACACCAATACTCTCGAGTCCCTTAGTCGCCTCTTACGACACCCACGGGAAGGATGTGGGGTGATGCTATTCTAAGCCGGCATCACACGGCATAGAAATGCAATAGCAATTAATGACGCCATACATTGCTATTTTCATACAGAATACAGTTTTAGATCGTTTTAAAAAGTAGCTCATTATTGACCTGCAAGTCCACAACCATAATTATTGAATGGGGTGGGTACTCAGTTTAATAGAAAAATTACATAAAAGTAAATGTTCTGACGCCTTTCAAAATGTATGTAATACATTCCTATTTTCATACAAAATACAGTTTTAGATCGTTTTTAAAAGTAGGTCGTTAGACCTGCCAGTCCACAACAAAACCGTAATTGGTAAAAGGGGGTACTCACAGTTTATGAACAAGGTGGTTTCTGAGATCGGCTGTTATAGACTGGTGCCACTCCTTGGTCCCGGAGGCGGGGCTCGCGGTGACGCCGCCGCCCGCCAGCGCCAGCGCGCTCGTGCCCATCTAAACAAATGGACATACGATTAATATACTACATATAAATGTTAAAAGTAAACAAATCTATTAATACAGGGTGTAAAAATATTTGCTGCAAATATTTTAAGGGGTGAACCAGCCCATAAAACTGAACAACTTTCCCCAAGGAACAGGTAGAATTGCGAAAAAAATTTTGGACGTTCCGTACAAAATCCAACCGACCAAGTCACTTTGTATGGGAAGTCCAATTTTTTTCAAGTTTCGATCTATGTTTCTTGGGGAAAGTTGCTCATTTTCATGGGCTGGTTCACCTCTTAAAATATTGGCAGCTAATATTTTTACAGTTACAGCTTAAAAATAAGTTTCTATTTGTCGTTATCAGTTACTCTTTTCAATCTCTGTGTCTACGTGTCTTTTTCTAGTCTTGATTCCGCACGTTTATTTTCGTCAGAGAAATGTGCGGTACCCTCCACTTGAATCACGAGTTTACGACACGAAAATAAAGGTCGCGGAGAGTGATTATTTTATATTTGTCAATGTCCGATTTTGTCTGTTCTACTTTTTCAATACCTGTTTCTATCATGTCTGTTTTTGTCTATTTCACTTTATAGATGTCTGTTTTTGTCTATTTTACATTATAGATGTCTGTTTTTGTCTATTTCACTTTATAGATGTCTGTTTTCGTATATTTCACTTTATATATGTCTGTTTTTGTCTATTTCACTTTATAGATGTCTGTTTTTGACTGTTTCACTTTATGGATGTCTGTTTTTGTCTGTTTCACTTTATGGATGCCTGTTTTTGTCTGTTTCACTTTATGGATGACTGTTTTTGTCTGTTCTACATTTTCAATACCTGTTTTTGTCTGTTTCTCTGTTTTGTCTGTTTCTCTTTGTCAACGTAATTTTTTATCCGTTTCTCTTTGTCGACTTCATTTTTTATCTCTTTCACTTTGTCAATGTCTGTTTTATTAGTCAAGGTCTGTTTTTATCCACACCTTTTTTGTCAACGTCTTTGTTTCCCCAGTGTGTAGTGTGTAGTGTGTATACTGACCGTCGGCTGGTGCTGCGAGTGCTGCATGTCCTGCTGGAAGAGCTGCGGCATGCCGGAGGTGGGCGCCACGTCGCTGAGGCCGGGGGGCCGCGACCCCACCATGCGCGTGAGGGCGGCGCGCGGGAAACCGCTTCCAACCCCGCTCACGCCCATTGAGGAGACGGAAGTCGGGCAGGCGATGCCGAGCGCTTCGTATGCTCGCTGTTGGGAAAACAACACTTATTTGAGCCCAGAGACGAGAATTTACTAATAAGAACTAAAATAATTAGTGAAATGGAAAAGATTAGTTCTACAATGACAAAGTGACTCTTATTTTGTTGATTTCTTTATGCGGCTACAAGTTCAAGGTTCTAATGTAGCGGATACGCTTTGGAAACCATAAAGTTGACTGAATTTCTATGGGTGACTTTTAATCTAAGTATGATCTTTCTCTTTTCAACTAAACTGTATCTATACCTAGGTATAGTAATGGACAACCGGTGAAATGGGCTTTAAACATTAACTTTTTGTTACAAGTCAATACAAACGAAACAAGTGAGGGCCTTTTAGATGATTAGTGTATCACTGTAATGACAGGTGGTTAGACTGTCGTCGCCTAAAGTTGTAATACACCCTCGAGTACCTTTGTCGCCTCATACGACACAATATGGGAAGAAAATGGGGTGATGGTATTCTAAGCCGGCACGACACGGCCTGTATATTCATCTCACCTTCATGTCGGCGCCCTGCGTGCTGGCGGGCGGCTGCGCGGGCGCGACCTGCGTGGGCGCGGGCTGCGTGGGCTTGCCCTGCATGCAGCCGGGCGCCGCGCCCATGCCGCCCGCCGCCCCCACCGCCCCCACCGCGCCCACGGGGCCCCCCACCGCCCCCACGCCCGTCCCAGAGTGAGGCGCTGCCGTTGCTGAAGAGGAAGTCATACTTGTAGTCACAGCGTCAATTTGCAAAATGTCAATTTTTCCAATTCTCAAAATGTCCATTTTGCCAATTCTCAAAATGTCCAATTTGCCAATTCGCAAATGTTCAATTTGCCAATTCGCAAAATGTGTAATTCACAAAACGACTAATTCGCAAAACGTACATTCATAAAAAAAACATTAACTATTTTATGATAATAGGACATTTCTTTTGTATTCAAATAAAACATCAAAATACAATTTATCAAACAACAAAAAAGGTCAACGCAAAGAGGCCAAAAAGAAAGGTAATTCAGCCACAATTTTTTTTTTAATAGGAATAAAAATTAAAAGAAAAAATAAAAATTAAAAATATGCAGGTATTTGTACAATTTTCCGACGTTGCAGGAACTGGACATTTGCGAATTGGACACTTTGCGAACTGGACATTTTGTCAATAGGCAAATTGGATATTTTGGACATTAGATAGTGTTTTTCTTTTAGTAGGTGTTAAAATGGAAATTAGATTAATTAAGAAATAAATAAATTGTGATTTCGGGGTGTAATCAGTTTATCCCTTGCGGTGTAGTCAAGTGCGTCTTATTTGAAAATTAAACTGGACAACACGACACGACACTTTAGAGTTTTTTCTAGAAAATATTATTTAGATATGATATGATGTGATGATTATAATGAACAAGTTGAATAATGACAAATTGCGTGTAAGACTTACCATTCATATTATTTGTTCTAGTCCTATCCGCTTGTTTGAGAGGTAAGCAGACGGGACAGTCATTTTTGTTACAGTGCTTCCAGTGGTTGATGATTTGTCTTGACGAAGAACAGTGAGGCACTCCACAGTTCTTGCCCGCCTGCAAACATAACAACACATTATAGGGTACATAATAGTAGATTACGTACTTAGGCATGTAACCTGTCAATAACAACCGAGGTTTTTTAACCTTTATCTTATCGGTACCTTTCCGAGGTTGTTATTGATGTTACATCCGTGGTACGTATACTGCTTTACATATCGAATGAAAAAAGAGTGAAATAAAGCGATAAATACAAGAAAACGATCCATAAATGATGATTGTATCGTCTGCTATTCAATTGCACCACTAAACTTTTTTTTCTATGATTGAAAAATATTGAATTAATATGAAAGAAAAGTATCCTAACATAAAGTAGACATTTTTCTGATTGTAGGGATATTAATAATTTTTACTTTTGTTATTGTAATATTGAGTAATAATTCGACAAATTCATTTATTGAGGTTATAAAAATACAGATTAAAAATATAATTCCTGCATTCAAGCTACACAATTCGTAGCGGCCAGTTCGAAATTTAAAATCGTATACAACTAATAGATGCAAACTATTTAATTGCCGCGATTCTATTGGTTCTTTTTCTAGTTCCATATTTAAAATTACTTACAGGCTTAGTTTCAAAACCTCGCCTGTAAGTTGAACTTACAGGTCGTGTTTTTTGTCAGTAATGACCCACTTTCAGAGCATGAGATATGTAAATACATTTATTAAAGTATACATATTTTAAGGGCGAGTACTACTCATAAAACTGAACAACCTTGAAACATTTTTTGAAATACGAAAAAGTTTTGAACGAACCGACTCCGGTTGGTACATTTGGTATGGGTCCATTTTTCTCATATTTCAAAAAAATGTTTCAGACAAGTCGTTCAGTTTCATAAGTAGAACACACCTGAAAATATGTAATCAATCAAAAATGTTTCATCTAATAAAATCATCATCTGTCTGCCCTTATCCCAATTTAGTTGGGGTCGGCGCAACATGTCTTCCTCTTCCATTCATCTCTTTCTTGTAAAATATTTTCAATTTATAGCACAAACTTTCACAAGAAATTTTTAGAGACTGACCTGACAAGACATCATGTGATTCAATACTCCTTTCATAGTTTTACAGTGCGGCAGCGTGCACTGCCAGGTCTCGCCGTTGGCCTGCGACTCTCTCCGCTGGCACTTGTGCGCGTGCAGCAGGAGCACCAGCTGCTGCTGGATCAGCTTGCGCTTCTCGGGGTCCGCGATGGAGCCCGACGCGGACGGCTGCGAGGGGGGGTTCTGCGAGGGCTGCTGCGTGGCGGCCTGCGGCTGGGACTGTCCGCCGGCGGGCGCGCCCGGGGTCTGCGGGGAGGGCGCGGGCGGGACCGCTTGGGGCGCGGAGGCGCCGGTCTGGTCGCCGGGCGGGCCGAAGCGCACGCCGGGCGGGCGCTGCGCGGGCGGCACGCCGGGGCCCTGCGGGGACTGCCCGTAGGGGGGGTGGTAGGGCGTGAGCGGGTGGCCGCCGCCGCCCGGCGCCTGCATGCGCGGGTGGTGCTGCAGGGTGCTCCGCATGGTGGGCGCTTGCATGCCTACTCCGACTCCGCCCACTCGCTGACCTAACGGTCCGTTTTGCATTGTCTGAAAAGAGGGTAGCTGTCACAATTTGGTCTACGCAAAAGAAACGAACCTTATCTGAAGTATATTCTTTTGCATGAATATCGAGCGTTTATTTGAGATTTTTTTTTCATTTACTTCATCATATACAATTGATTAAAACTTCCATATTTATTAAATTTAAAAATTCAAAAACGGTTAATCCCCTTAAAGGGTACATTGATAAATCAATTAAGTAATGACTTCTAATTCAGGAATGAATAATATAGAAGCATTTGTGTGTACATAATACAGCGTCGTAATATTGATTAAATCAAAAGCAAAAATTCGATTAACTCAAATGAAGTTACTTCAAAAAATAATTATGAAATGGAAAAAAAAAGCATTTTTCGTTTTGTATGAAAAAAGAAAATAATAAGACGCATGGCTTTGGCCTTTATAAAAAAAAAGAATTATAACTTTAGAGGCATTACTTAGGAAGAAAACAGGGGAATATTTTTGTACGAAAACCTGACACTAGGGATAGCTCTTAACCTTCTAACAAAACACAGAAAACAAACTGCAACAAAAAAGTATTTATTAGCGTACCTGCGCATGAGGGTGATGCTGCGCCGCCGGGTGGTGGTTGTTGCCCATGAGCGTGGGCAGCTGCTTGTTGACGTTGTTGATGATGCCGCCGCCGAGCATGTTGGCGCCGCCCATGTTGCTGTTCGTCACTATCATGTTGCCGCCGACGTTCGCTACGTTCATCCCTCCTGCGAGGAAATTGGTGGTTAATTTGATGACATTTTGTAAAGATGCAAATATTGTGAACAAGTTAATGAAACTGAACAAAACTTCCCAAGGGACATACAGGTAAGCAAAAGAGTAGAAATTAAAAATTTTGTATGAAAAATTATTGCCATATTTAAGTGTTATCTGTCAGATTTGACAGATCGCGAAGAAAGTGGCGCCCTCATTTTTTATATACTATTATTTTTTGCTAAGTCATAATAAGAAAAAAAAATGGGTTCTCTTACAACTGGCATTTTAATTTCGACCTATGTTCTTTGTGCAAAGTTGTTCAGTTTCATAATATTCAGTTAATTTTTACATAAACTTTTATTAATCTATAATAACCTTTTGAGTAAGACATAGCTCATTCCAATTTGGTTTAAAACAATCTGGAGCATTTTTAAGAAATTATTTGTTTTAAAATACTGCACTAGACTTTAGGAATAAGTTTAAGCCTGGAATTATGGAATTATATACGTCTGTTGGCAGCAGGGGCCAGGTCTCTCTACCGCAAGTGTACAAGAAAATAAGTGAGCCGCGGTAGCCCGGATGGTAGAGACGTCGTAGAAAATATTGCAAGTTTTCTAAAATTGTATATCTAACTTATTTTTTTTATTTGGTATTCAAGAAAATGGATGTAATATATTATTTGCGTTCGCTGGTAGCCATTTTCTAGTAAAGTTACGACGAGATGGCGGACGGATGAATATAATTCGAGCATAAGAAAATTCCAGGGTATTCTTACGATATACAGCTTGACCATAAAGAGTAGATAAAAATGAGGGCGCCACTTTCTTCAAATCTGACAGATAATTAACTATGGCAACATTTTTTCATACGAAATTTTTAGTTCCTTTTCATTTAATTTCTACTCTTTCTGGCCAAGCTATAGAGTAAATATTAAAAATCTTACCTTGTATAGAACTCATCGGCATTGTCGGATGCAATTGATTTGGATGACTTGTATTTGGCATAAGTTGTGGGTGCATACCCATGAGGTCCTTGGATACAGACACGTTTGGTGGCGACTGTAGAGGACTCTTACTTCCTAAACTACCTAATCCCAAAGGATTGTTGTGGCCCACTAAGCCCTTGTTGCCCTGTGAAAAGACCAGCATACGACATAATTGATTAGTATGAAAAGTTCCAAACAAAAATATTTAGAGATATATCTATAAAGGAAAGTAAAACCAGTGTCCCGTTTTTCGAAACTACAGGCTACTAGTCTACAGGTGAAATTCGATGTACATTGCTTAGCGGGTCAAAAATCCTGGTTTTATAATGTCTCACCGGCAACGCAATGTACATCGAATTTCACCTGTAGACTAGTAGCCTGTAGTTTCATTGCATGGGGTATAAGTAATGATTGTGTGCAGGTGTCACACAATCATTACTAAAATACTGTAAGTAGCTTAAGTTAGCGAAGGCACTGTATAGCTCTTCCCAGCACAGCCCATGCGGAATTTAATTACTTTGACTATGTAATGTAGGTATAATAAATTAATAAATAAATGTCGGTAATTTGTAAGGGTCGAAATTATTCATAGAAAAACCAGAATGTCGGGACGCCGTTTAAAAGATATGAGGCAAAGAAAGTGGCGTGCTGGAGAGCCTCTCTGCAGCAAGGCTCTCTCTGCTGGAGAGAGCTTCAATCTTTAGTATATATTTTTTAATTAAATCTTCCAGGACACCGAGTCGTCCAACGAAAAGAGAGAGATAACACACACAAGTATGGCTAACGCGCACTCGTGAGATAAAAATACTGTACCATTTCAGGTGTAAACCGCGCGCGTGCTGGCTTAGGGTACCACCAGTCGACAAATACACTACATTATACAGATCAGCAAACATGACCTGCATCAAAACCATGATAAAGGGAGGGTAAAGTCACCCTGGCAAAGCACTTTTTCTATCGACCAAGACAGGAGTTCACAAATCTTGCTCTAGAAAATGAGCCTCACAGAAATAATCATCCTAAAATTCATCAGTCCCAGGTACTCACTTGTTGTATAAGGTGATTATTGATTTGCCTCTGCATGGCAGCTGTTGGATCATCTCCATTGAGCTGCTGCTGGGGGCCCCCCATCTGCCCCCCGGGGCCTGGGCCCTGCGCGGGGGGCTTGGGCCCTTGGACTCCCAGCTGTTCGCTCCAAGCGCCCCCCATGAGCTCATCAGGGAGGTCCTTCTCGAGGTCGAACATATCAAGGTTTGAGAACCCATCAGCTGAAAAAGTGTTTTTATTTTAGATTTTGCAACATGTTTATATAAATATTTTATTAGACTTTCATATTATTCAATACAGAACTAACACTACTGCTGTATAAATTAAACAATAATTTCAGTAGGCAATTAATTTTTTTGGAGCTATCAGAAATATATATACGAAAATGGAAATAGCAAGAAAATTTAATATTAAATGCATGTTTAAAAAATAATTGAACACAACATATTATTATATGGTAAATGAATAGAACAAGTCCATTGAAGTTAACAGAGAGTGTCCCAATATATAACTTATTAAAAAAAACATCAAAGAAAGAAAGCAAAACACTAATAAAATAAAAAAACAATATAGTTTTTGTAGAAAATTTTCTTTAAACATAATATGAAACCTTTAACAAAATAACTTTTTTAAAAGAGTACCGACTTAGGCCATAAAAAAGAGTGAACATCCTTTTTTTTGTTTGTCAATATGCCTAAAACTTTCTCCGAAGTCTAACAGATATTTTTCTAAAAACCACATCAAAATTGGTTCAATCAAACGCGAGATAATCGCAGACAAACATACTTACAAACATACAGGTCAAACTGAGAACCTCCTTTTTTAAGTCCGTTAAAAACTGCTGTTACATAGTAGAATTTGTGTGCAATATTGAATACTAAATATGTTTAAGTTGAGCCGGAGAGACACTTTGAATATTGCTCTTAATTTTGCAGACTACCCTCAGCAAGTTCTGTCACTTTCTTGAAGAAGCAAAAGAAAAGATAACTATTATGATTTGTTCCCTTAAAATAAGGCAACAGTCGATATGCCTTGTGTAGAATGAATAACATATAAGCCATCAATAATTTCTTAGGAAATGGTGAAAGGCCATAGATGCCCTATTATTTCTTTTTGCTTATGTATGAAAGTGATAGAATTAAGCTAAACCGACCAATCAGAACCTAGCATTTTGAGTGTTGAATAGAAAAAAAATACCTTACGAGGGATTTTTCCAGTAAATAAGTACATAAGTGGTAAATTAATTTTATAACAAACCATACACAACAAAACATAGTCGGCCTTGGTTCTCTATATGCTCTATTCTGAGGATTTGTCCTGCCAGAATTAGATTTTGTATACATGATAAATAAAATAAATGTTAGGTAGGCTTATCATATGCCCAACAGTGGGCAAAACCATACTGATGAAGAAGAAGAAGAAGGATTATTATGAAATTAATATTTTGATTTCATTCATTGATGGATTTTATACTATAAAAATTGGGAGGTTAACTTTTTTGTATTATTATTGTGAGGTTATTAATTTCTATCAGAAAAAGCGAGGGCTCCTACTGGAATGTCATATAGAACAGGCTACACAAATATCTGCAAACAAATGAATACAAGCGCAAAAATAAAACAGAAATTAGACCCAGATTAAGATGAAATAAAATACACATATTGTATAAATCTAGCTATATTCTATATTATGATAATTTTGATTCTTTTGTTGAAATTTTTGCTTTTGTAGAAGATTCCTTATACCACAAGGTTTTGGCTATTATATGGCGGGGTCCTCAATCAAGTATAATAGACAATTTTATTAATTTACAATAAAAAACACAGTTGATTAGAATAGTTGGTACATTAGACAATAATCACCTGTTACACTGTCTGTACCTGCTTAATAGTTTGGATTAAAAAATAACTTTTTTTAAAAGAGAACTGACTTCAATGTGCCTAAAACCTTCTACTAAGTCTGACAAATGCTTTTCTGAAAACCCCATCAAAATTGGTTCAAATGTGAGATAACTTCAGACAAATGTACATACATAGAGGTCAAACTGAGAATCTCCTTCTTTCTTTGCAGTTGGTTATAAATACCAACTGTATTTTATATTTTACTAATAACTACAGTGGACACTGACTATAGCCTAACCTCTGATTCTACTCGCAAACTTGTAATAAGTTCAAAGAGCCTTGATTTTTACCAATAGTATGAAACAACATGATAATTATTACAATTTTGGAGGTTGTGAAGTAAAATGTGCTTCAAGTTACTTGAAATAATTTTGGTTTCAAAATATTTTGAAATAACTAAACTGAGTACATTAGTCTATGCCATGTGAATCTGCTTTAGAATAACATCACCCCATTTCT
This sequence comes from Keiferia lycopersicella, assembly GCA_029255805.1. Taxonomy (NCBI): domain Eukaryota; kingdom Metazoa; phylum Arthropoda; class Insecta; order Lepidoptera; family Gelechiidae; genus Keiferia; species Keiferia lycopersicella. The sequence goes on from JARACZ010000018.1 coordinate 4,583,382, forward strand.
ATGTGTGGGTCTCGTAAAAGGCAACTAAGGGATGAAGAATCCAAGGAATGAGCAGCAGTATTCCCTGTGAATATGTATGACACCTTGTACTGCGTTCACCAACCTGCCTGCCCAGTGTGATGAGTATGGCAAATACCCCCAATAAGTGACCATGTCCAGCAGTGGATTTTTGTGGCTGTTGTAGTAAAGTACATGAGTCTAGCTTTTCAAACAATAAATTGTAGTAAGTAGCAGTTTACTCAATGTACAGCAAATCAAAGTAATTTGCTTGTACCACTTTCATATCATAAGAAATTATAAGCATAACTACACAAACCACAGTATATAGGCACCTATGTACAGTAGTAATGAGCTAACAAAGACTGGATCAAATTGTAAATGTAGAGAATAGAGAAATATAATTCAATAGTCATAAAAACATCCTTCTTTAGAATTGAAGTTTTTAGTTTCCTTCATATTGTCCTGTCCTATGGTATGAATACAAAAATAAATAAGAAATACACTGTAAAATGCTCCCAAAATGTTCCCAAAACATGTGTTAATTGTGTAATGCAAATAGCGCTTGACATTGAAACTTTTGTTAGAAAATTGCAAGACTCAAGCATGCACTAAGAGGTTATAAAAATGTATTTTACATTTTTCTGTTTATTCCCAGTCATAAAATACTCTATATTATTTCATATTCATAATAAAAACCTTATTAGTTTCAAGTGTATTAAAGGGAAAAATGTAGGTCACACCATCAGCATAAAGTTAGATACTTTTTTGAATCAAAATTAGTAACCTATACATATTTATGAATTGAACTAGGAAAATATGCCAACACTACACTAGTATTTTATAGAATTTTGACTCTACATTTGAGAATACATTGAAAACATCTATTGTAGAATGTGACCTGAAAACCCAAAAGCTAGTAGCTTGTGTATAAACAAAGATTTTGGCATGTCTTTTCTTTTCCAGATAGTATTTTATTCAGGGATATTATTTCCTAGTACAAATTCTGCTTCATACCCCTCCAAGATAGGGGTTGGTTCAGAAAATATGCTGGTTCTTAGGTAGAGAAGGTAACTTGAACAAGAAAATCCTAAGAACTACTAGTAAAATATTGATAACTATCCATAAAATAAACAATTTTCTTTATATTCTAAGCGAATATACAAGAAATACGACGCAAATATTGCAAGGCGCTAACTAAACTAAAAACAAAATGTCAAAATCGCGGCACGATAATGACAGAAGAGCGGGCCAAACTTGTGTAAATCGGCGAAATACTCACCTGCGGAGTCCGAGGGACCCTGGAATGGGTCCCTGATCATTTTAGGCCGCTTGTTGGGCGGCTCGTCCACATGATGATCGGCCATGGCTCTGTTTACTAAACGTAAGCCGTCGTGAATATTTCGGCCCGCCGATTCAAATAACACTTTTATGTCTTATTTCTTCAAGAAATAACATTTTATAGTGATTTGTCCTCCATTATAACGAAATTCACCCACATCCCGATCGTTCGATGTGCTCCAGACCGCTGAAGGCACATATTAGAATTTCTCACTCAAGTATTCGCCATTACAAAGCTCTGAATCGAACGAAGAGCTACACAGACCCTCTCACCATCTTCCGACGGAACTAGCACAATAAATGAAAACAATATCACCAGATTTTCGCGACTTTATAGAACTTATTTTACCGATCGAACACCACAATTTCACTTAACACTTTAAAATACACGGAATGGTACAGTTTATGATAAAATGATGTAAGAAAAAACAGAAAATTTACACGACAAATTCCGAAATTCTTCTTAGTGTCTCCAGCGCAAAATGGCGGCTGCTGTTGATGAAAACTTTTTCTACGCTTGTCAGAAAATGTCGGCCCACAAAGGCGAAGACGCGCTCGGATTGGTCCGCGCATACCACGTGACTGCCGGAAGTAGCGATTTGACGCAGGATCGGTCCGATTTTTCTGACGTCAACGCATTCGAACTCGAACATTGCCGAAGAATCCCGAAGATATTGCGCTCATGTTATTATGTTTTACTGGATCCTACTGCACAAATAAAAATAAAGCTGGTATTAAGAGTAATTAAAATTTAATATTTCATTTATTTTAATACAAAAAGTCTAAGCTTAATCGCTAAGTATGGAGAAAACCACATGTAAAGTAATGGATTTGAATATTACCGCCAAATAAGGAGGGGTCGCCATCAATACGACGTGTCTCTAGAACACCATAGACTACGATTCATACTTTTTAAACCTAATTTCTTTGTTAGGCAAAGGTATTTATGAAAAAAAGACCACAAAACAATAAAATGTAGAGTATAGAATTAACGAAATTTGTTGAACTCTATATTTCATCCAGAATAATAAAATGTACAGAAACAGTTTCAATAAAGATCAGTGAAAAATGATGTAAATGGTCATTTACCATTTTTTCAGCTGGACAATATTTTCGCAGAGTAGTGTTAAACTCTAGTTAATCAAAATAGCACCTACCCTCAACATGTTCAAAATATTTGTCTCTCTTTTTCAAATTACTTATTTTTGTATGTAGAGCATTATGATAGAAAATAAGCATGAATGAGTTATACGATTTATACCGTGCCGTGTGATGCCGGCTTAGAATAGCATCACTCCATTTCATTCCCGTGGGTTTCATGTGTATTGCAATTTTAGGCGACATGCTGACAATTTGTCACTGCAGACTGCAGTGCTTACTAAGGGCCCTCAATACTTGTCAGACGTGGCGATAACGACCGTAATTTTTTGTGTTAACTTGTCGCGTTAGCTCTGCCTACCCCGTGAGATATATACGTGATTTGTGTGTGTGACTTATACTTGTGATTGTCAGCACTCGATGAAACTCCGTAGTACAAGTAGTTTAATTTCTACAAAGCATGAATTGAGTTACTTCCTAAGATCCTTTTAATACCAAATCGGGACGTGCATGGAACTTAAAATTGACATAAATACTCGTAGAAAGGAAGACTTTATAAGACGAAACAGATAGAATTATCTACTGTAGTACTTTTATTTTATTTTAGCGTAGCCGTCTTTTGGGCTATTAATATATTTTAAAACTTAGCTAGGGTAGCTTAGGTCCTATGGTACAAATTGTTAATTGAGAATAGGAGCACTTTTGAGCAGGTTTTTGGGTGGTTTTCCTGTTCAGGGGGTCCGGCTGATTTACATGACACATGTAAATATATTTTTTGAAATATTCACTTTAATAGCTACATGCTAGTAAGTTACATGCTGTGTGGTCAGCCTGGCCGGCCCCGAGGCAGTGCCTTTTTTATCCCACTCGTGCCGCGTTTCTACTAGGAACATAAAATTGTTATAAAAAAGAGAAAACTGTGTCTGACAATTTTCTCTTTTTTACAATGACTAGTTTATTTTTAGCGACAGTATTGTATTGTAAATTTTTGACTTTCTGAAAGAATTCGTTGTGAATCTACTTGGAAATAAACGATTGAAATTTGAAAATTTGAAATTTGAATAAATTTGTAAATAAATAACAAGTAGGTAACATTATAAGTTTTTATTTTACATTTCATACAAGGGTTTCAGTCCTAAAATCTCCAGGCTAGTTTTTAAAACTTGTCTAGCTGCATGGAACACCAGAAGCCTTTGTGCAGCTACATCTGGGCTTGCATCTTTAATTTTCAGCTCATTGAACATTCTGTTCACATGTCTTGCAAGCTTGAATAAGTAGTTCACCAGTATGCATGCCTCATATTCATCCAAAGACCTCTCTAAAATATCTTCGAATCTAGCTAGTTCAGCTATGACATCGCCTACTATTTCTTCAGGGATATACCTAGGGTCACAGACTTCGGGAAGGCTGACTCCACAGTTTTTTTCTAAGCTCCATAGTCGACAGTGGAGATACTGAAGTTTTATACCGCTGTCTCCTTCACTCTGCAATGCTCTTTCCCAACTGAATGAGTAATCTTTTGTACGTCGCTGTTTCAGGTCATTGATGATGACTGCTGTTGTGCCCAAGATGTCACTTGTTTCTTCATTCATCGCAGCATCTCTTGTATCTGAAAATAGAGATGAGGTATGTTAATAATACTATTATGCAAGACAGAATGTCTTAAATGTAGAGTTCTATGCTGCTCCTGCATCAGCTTATATAGCCTCGAAAAGTATTGCCTCAGCCACTGATTAGATTGTCTTGCACAGATGTCTGAGGCCAATGATGACAATGATAAAGATCTTACTTTTTGATTGCTGCTGTTTTTCACTCATCTTCTGTTTAGCCTCATCAAGAATATCATTCAAAAATACAGCATTTCCAGTTCTAGTACTCATGCCTTTTATCCTGCCGAATTTGATGTGCTGGCAACCATCAGCACAATCCTTATTTATCCGACTTACAATACTAAATACAGCTGCAAAATGATCAGTCTGTGAATTGTCTACAACATACAACATTTTCTCAAAGTTGTACTTTTGATATCTATCTAGTAATGCAGCTATGTCTCTGGAGAGATATAATGTAGAGTTATCACTTTTTAGTAGAGTAACATCTCTGTCATTTACTTTAGCAATTTTCTTCCCTGATTCATCTGTTTGTATTACATTTTTTGCTGATAATAGATCTATTACATCATTTATGTTTTTGCCATTGTAATCTGACTCCCAATGGTAAGCATCGAATTGTACTCCTAGCCTTTTGTACACATTTTCTAGCTCTGTTACGGTTACTTCTCGTATTTTTCTCCAATCGTCCAAAGATGTTCTTCCTTGCTCTATGTCTGAGAAGTATTTTCTAGCTTGCTCGTGGATAGTATCATCTTTAGAGGACAACTTATTAGCAAAAACATAAGTCTCATATAGAGTCTTGATTGGATTGCTTTTCAAGGTTGATAAATCTATATTTCTTGCTTGTAATCCATATTGTAATAGTCCAAACTGTGTGCCCCAGTCTCCTAAATAGTTAATTTTTGTAACTTTATTGTTGTAATGTTTGTTTATATTTGCTATAAAATTACCAATTATTGTAGATCGTAAATGTCCAACATGAAATGGTTTGGCGATGTTAGGAGAACTAAAATCTATCACAATTTTCTTTGGGTCTGGGTCAGGATCTCGTTGATTGTAAACTATGTCCGATACCACATCATTTACAAAGGTTTTTCTGTCAATACTCAATTGGTTATTTCCAGGATTGTTACTTATTTGACCGAGTTCTTCTGTGCCATTTTCTTTAAAGTTTTGTATCGCTTTACTTGATACATTCAGAAGAAATCTATTTTCATTGTGTTTGTATGAGATATGAAAATTTCCGATGTTTCTTAACAAAGAATCTTTGCTTGCTTGGTGTGGAATCACCTGGAAAAATATTAATTAAAACCTTAGGAAGATATTTCAGTGAATTTAATGTAAAAAATAATAGTTTTACCACAACATAACCAACCTTGGATATCACTAGTTTTTTAACTGACCGGCTCATTTTGATAAAAAGGGATCGACCTGGAATTAAATAAACCTGCTTAGATAAATGAAAAATATTAAAATGCACTGTAGTAACAATAATTCCAATATTATTACCGATTTACAAATATTACGAAAAAATCATGGAAATGTTCAATACTGCTCTAAGTATTAAGAGAGAGAAGGAAAGACTTAAAATAGTTCATAGTTCTTAAGTGTTTTGTCTTTGTTACTCTTAATTAAAGCGATTAACAGCGAACAAAATAAGCTGAAATCTAATGTCACTTTGACATTTGGTGAGTGTTCGGATACACGTAGCTTAATACACTAATATTTTAATCGATATGATTAAATGATTCTGTAATCGATTCAAAAATAAGTATTTTTTAGAAATTTCCGTAATTTTTATGTTACATATTTCTGATGCGATTGGTGAAGAAATACATTTCTTTATAATTTATCTTTATTGAGCTTTGCATAACCTAGTAAACTTATAGTTTAAATGAAACTGGTTATTTAATTTATCGATCAATGTGATGAACTTAATCGATTCTAAGTAAGACAAAACGGTCATGTCAGTTGCTAAGCAACAAGTAAACAAAAACTTCACAGGAAATGATGTTTTCCAGCAGTTTTCCCAGCTTATTTTCTTTTATTATGAATTAGAAGACTTCTCTCTAATAATAGAAAACAAACTTTCTGTGATAATATCAAAATGACGGCGCCTAAAGTAAGTGGTAGAAATTTGCGATTTGCTTCGTCAATAAACTTAGTTTCCCACCCAGTATTATTAGTGGTTTCATGGTTTTTACTGACCCTTAAGTACTTTTATCTCATGTTTCAGATCTTGTATACATTGGAGCAGCCCCATGGTTTAGGTGAGCTGTACTTCCTATGGCAGAAGGGGGAGTCTCATTCGCTGCTGGCTACCACTGGGACGGACGCCACAGTGTGCATACACGACCGGGCTGGGCAGCTGCAAGAGAGGATTAAACTACAGGGGTGAGCATTTGCTTAGTTATAAGTCAGACAAGAATTTTTCTTTTGTATTCTTGACATTTCATAGGGCCCCGAAGCATATACTCCAACTCACCTTTACCGCCCCGAAAAGTATACTCTGACCTACCAAGCAATTTCATCTACCCATTACCCCTGGTAAAAGGTAGCCTTGTTAACTCAGGGATAATATAGCTTTGTAACGAAGAAAAGAAAAAAATAATAAAAACAAACGACAAGTCAATAGCACTTTAATTTTTTTTAAAGCTTCTAAATGTGTTTTTACTTTAAGATCAAAATTAATGCTTTCTGAAAAGTAAGGTCCATTTCTCTTAAAACCTAAAAAAGTAAGGTCATCTTTTTTAAAGTTTAGCAGATGTAATAATTTGTAAGGATTTTATGTCAAATGCATTTTTCAATTAATTTATTTTATATAAATGTATTCTTCACATATTTCAGGCTATGTGGTGCCATGGAGTGGGACAATGATGGCGACTATCTTGCCATAATAACTCCAAATAGTAACTCGGTGCTGATATGGGAATGCCACGCTCAAAAGAAGGTGAACATAGAGACGGGGTTACGAGAACCACCATCTTGTCTTGCCTGGGCGTATGGAGAACCGCTATTGGCTATTGGCACGCAGAAGGGGAATCTGGCGTTGTACCACCACCATACTTCTAAGTAAGATAATAAGTTTATTAAACTTACAAGTGTATCAAAAAAATACACAGTTTCTCTTCTCTTTTCGTATGGGACACCGTCATCCAACAACCCGATGAATCCTAGAATGTCAGAATTTTTTAACCACCTTCTACAAGTAGCAGGCTTCTGACATGGTTGTGTAAAGACTACCACCTAAGTGATCAAAGAGAGTAACCGGGACCTGCGGCTAATACACAGTTTAATCATTAGGTTTTCCCACTTATCTAACAGGATTTCCTATTATAGGGGAAAATTGCAGTGTAATATTAGTTGTTATTTATTTTACGAATAGCATAAAGGGAAAACCCAAAAATGTACTTTTATTTTCCTTCCTGTCATTCATTTCATATTAGTTAAACAGCAACTATTTCGTCATATTTCTAGATTATTTCATAAAACCCTATAATGTCTCTGCTCTTTCTAGTTTTCTGATTATGTTAAGGAAGTTGTAAATGACTAAAATACTCAAGGATAATATTATATAATATGATCCCTTTTCAACTACCAACCAACTACAAAAACGGCCACTTTGGCAATGGCAATTTGGTGTATCAAAAAACTTAGAAAATAACCGGCATCAAATTGGCGCGTTCGCCGATGAACATATCGCAACATGCTTATAAGGCATGTGATTATCTCTCTCTCTCTCTCTTCGTGTGGGACACTGAGTCTTCCAACGACCCAATGAACCCTAGTGTGGGTGGGAGTCAGTGCGCAATCACTTACTTAGAATTTCTTTAATAAACATTTTTGTATTATAGAAAGGCTCTGTAAATGGCGGCCGATCGTCATGCTTTCTCTTGCCCACTGAGGCTCTGACATATACCAGACGTTCATGCTTTCTCCCTCACACTCAAGTAACCGCCGCCATTTACAGGTCCTTTATTCGCACACTTTGTGTTGCCAATTTCAGGAGAGTGCCAATAATCGGCAAGCACACGAAAAAGATCACGTGTGCGGCTTGGAACAAGGACAGCATTCTAGTTTTGGGCTCTGAGGACAAGACGCTTTCTATAAACAATGCCGACGGTGATACTCTCAGGGTGATATCGCTACGGGACGCACCGTATGATCTGCAGTTCTCAGAGATGAAAACTGACGAAAGAGCCGCCGGTGAAAATACTGTAAGTTTTAATAACCTACTGCATAATACTACTATTTTCTTTAATTAAAAAAAAATCATATATATAACTTGATTTTTAAAGAAACTATCCCGAAAGGACAACATTATTGTTGACGCTCATATATCATATATTTTAATAGAGAGACAAAGAATAATGTTGCCAATTCGGGATCGTTTCTCTATCTGTACGAGATACAGGGTGTTGGTATTAAATTAACTGCAAATATTTCAAGGGATGAACCAGCCCATGAAACTGAACAGCTTTCCCCAAGGAACATAGGTCAAAATATGAAAAAAAAAATTGTACCTACAAAATTACCAACCCACCAAGTCAAGTTTTGACATTTAAAATATTTGGACACCTCATAAAACGTATCTTTTCTCAAAAACAAATCCATTTATGTTCCAGATAAGCCTAATCGTCGGCAAACGAACTCTATACTTATACAACTTATTAAACCCAGACAACCCAATAGAACTCGCGTTTCAACAACGGTACGGGTCTATAGTCGCTTACAAATGGTACGGGGACGGGTACATACTGATAGGCTTCAGTAATGGCTACGTGATAGCTATATCTACCCATATTAAAGAGGTCGGAGAGGAGTTGTTTCAAGTGAAGAATCATAAGGAGAATTTGACAGATGTCGCTGTTTGTAACGGGGAGGCTGCGTCTTGTGGCGATGGCATGTGAGTGATAATATCATTTCCTGTTTAAAATTGTAAACTGTCATAAATAAAATACAAAAGTTTTACGCTTAAAACTATTGTGCAAAAATACTACATTATCCATTTATAGTTTTGCTAAATATTTAAATTAGTTGCATGTGTTTTGACGCCATCGCAACTAGTGAGACATGATGTCATCTATTCGTATTTTCATACAAAATATCGTTTTAAAAAGTAGCTCATTTGATCTGACAGTCATCGGTTGTAGACTGGGACATTAAAAAATATAGAAGTTGTACGCTTAAAACTATCGTCCGAAAATACTATGGAAGTCATTATTAATTTTTTAAATATCCAAAGTGTGAATTAATACAGAAAAATTACATAAAAGTAAGTGTTCTGACGCCTCCAAAATATAAATTAATGACGTCACACATTGCTATTTTCATACAAAATACCGTTTTCGATCGTTTTAAAAAGTAGCTCATTTGACCTGCCAGTCCACATTCCTTGGATGCGTATCTGTTATGAAATATTTGTCAGGCGTGCCATAAATTGCTTTTACAGCCGTTTATAGCTTGATCATAAAGAGTAGATAAACAATGAGGGCGCCACTTTATTCGCGATCTGTCAAATGATACAGATAACGATAATTATGGCAAAAAAAATCATTAAACTTTTTTAGTTTATTTTATTTAATTTCTACTGTTTCCTTCTTGTTAATTTCTTCCCTCGCAAGAGATGAAGGCGTGATTATATCGTCGGTGTTTTGTAGAAAGGGCGAATACGCCTTTTCAAGATTTGTGCAGGAGAGCAGTTTTAAAGTTTTAATCACTGTTTTCAATTATTATATGATCAAGTATTTCATAATTTTTATTTCTATAAAATAGGGTTAGTATCTTACAGATATTTCCTACTAATCGTTTTTTTGCAAATAATCTGTATAAAAAGATAAATGAAAAATAATGGATATTCGCCCTTTATACTGCAGCGCTTAAGTGAGCTTTTTGTACATTCGCCCCATGTTTATTGTAAAATACTGATAGTAAGAGATCATTTCTATCGAAAACTGTTAGTTATCCATCAAAAGCAATGATTATATAAATAGTTTGGAATAAATTATGTCGCTCTCTACTTTCAGATAATTAGTTTTTACTACTAGGTGGCAATGTAAGTCAGTGCTATTCAAACTTTATATCGTGAATCCCAGGGGGGTCGCTCGTTTTTATTTGCTTGGTTATAGTAAATAAAAAAATAGTAGATGACTAACTGTTTAATGTTATAAAATATTACATTTAAGCTTAAAGTAATCCAATAGAACTATGTAAATATTATGCTATTTACTCCAAGCGATGTGGGAGTTCTTGGTAATAAGAGTGGTGACTTCGTGGAATAACACCGGATTTGCATAAAGACACCAAATCAGCAAACTTAGCCTTAGTTATAGGCAATCTATCTTGATATGCCTTGGGCAATTCGGTTTGATTGGCGCGTCTTCCTCTAAGACCAGGTTTACCACCCACAGTCATCGTCATAAAATCAGAATCGTAATCATAACGGTACTGTATTTTGTTAGGTTTGGCTTTTGAATAGCGCAGCCATTTCATGCGTAGCCATGAAATTGCAGTACTCTTTTGAATGGGATTATTTTTGGCAATTTCTTTAAAGTCTATAAAATCGTCATGGTGCACCTGCAGTGCGTAGGAGTAGAAGTTTGATTCGTCTTGCGTGTCATTTTTGAAATACGATGTATTGCTGCGAATTTTGTTGTTATTTTCAGAATTTGTCATTTTATTTCTTGTTTTCTTCATTACTTCACATCCAGTATCAGAAGCTGCCCGTTTCAGCTGCCTCATCCATGATCCTCTCCTATAAAAAAAATAATACAACTATTAATAATAAATCTGACAATACATAAAGACAGTTCTTCTAATAAAAGCTATCAAAGTACCATTAAAATAAATACAATCTGTTTTTAATGGTGATAAATGAGTAACACTAAAAATAAATTGAAAGAATTGAAATATAAAAAAGCCTATCAAAAAGAAGATAAAGATAACATCAAAAAAAGATTAATGCAAGACTTGAAAAATAAACAGGTTTAAATCGCAAAAAACTGGCCCCATGCCGTCAACCCCCCACGTGGGTTTCGACCCAAAGTTTGACAAACACTGAATTACAATAATATATTTACTTATTATTATAAGTAAGAACGCATGAATGAATGAATAGTCTTAACAAAACTGCTGTTTCAGCGAAAAAATCCAATCAGATGACATTATAGGCAAAACCATAAAATAAATACAATAAGTTCAGTACTTACTTTTCTCGGTTTTCCAGTTCCTCGTCCATTGTTTGAAGTTTGAGGTTAATGTTTTGTTCCCGTCAAAAAACACTTATTTAACTATTCACCGTTTAAACTTGACGTGTTTTTGGTCTTATGTTTTGAATTAAGGGCGAATGTGACACATACGCCTTTTTTAAGGAACAAGAAGTGGATATTCGCCGTTACACATAATTGAATTTCGGACTGTTCCTGTAGTAATTAAGGTTCACTGATGAAACTAATCTGCCTAAAAACGAGCCCTAATCATACCAAAGCAAACATAAGTTTTTGAGTAAAACGGCTTATTCGCCCTTTCTACAAAACACCGACGATATATTCCCAGGCTAAAACTGATCTCAATGTGGAACAACGGCGAAGTGTCGGGCTCAGTGACGCCCCCTGGCGGCGCCGAGCGGTGCGCTTGGAGCTCCGACGGCCGCCTGCTCGCGACGGCCGGCAGGTACTATGATCACATCACATCTTGGATCAATTCAATTCATTTAATCATTCACAAAATACATTGTATTCGACGACGATGATGTGGCGCAGTGGTAGTGCGACTGCCTCTGACGCAGTAGGTTCCGGGTTCAATTCTCGGTGGGTCACTCACAAAGCTGATATTTATCACTTTGTAAATTTGTTCCCAGTCTGGTTAGGACATTGCGGGCTGAACCACTTGATTGTCCGTAAGGAAGATGGTTCCGTGTTTCGGATGGCACGTTAAGCCGTAGGTCCCGGTTGCTGTCTATAATTACTTAGACGGCGGTCGTTACACAACCATGTCAGAAGCCTGCTACTTGTAAAGGGCGGTTGAAAAATTCTGACACTAGGGTTCATGGATGGCTCGGTGTCCCACACGAAAAGAGAGAGAGATTGTATTCGAATATTACATATTAAGTAGCAAAAACTATAACAATATAGATAGCCTATTGTAATCCATTACTTACGAGTAGCGTAGCGCCACCTATGACTTTGTAGTAGAACTACTTACGTAAATACAAGTTGACGAGTCGTTTACTTATGTATTTGACCAGGGCGTATCTAAACGTGTTTGTGACGGCGCTGCCGCGGCTGCACGCGGTGTACGGCACCCGGGCCATCGCTCTCACCAGCCTCACCGAGGCCACAGTGTACCAGTGCATCCCCATTGGGGATACGGACAACAACAACAAATGTAAGTAGCCGCTAGTTGCATTTTGGTATACATAAAATTAAAGAAAAAAATGTATAAGGTGTAAAATTATTATACTAATTGCCAGATATAGAAGATCTAAGATTAAATTCGATAAAACCAACGAACACCTATGGTTCAATACACAAAGTAAGAGGCGCAAAATTATCCTCAGACACATTAAAAAGGAATATTGAGTGCAATAATCATAAAGCGGCTAAATAAATAAATTGAAACTGTGAAACAGTAAAAATGTTTACTATACAAATATCTACTAATAATGGAATTTCGCCAAACGGCGTCAATCGCAAGTATAAATTGTAAACAAACCAACATTCGCATTTATAATATTAATAGTAGCATAACCACTTTCTTCTGCTTTCTCTAGCGGAACCATCCCCCCTGGCCACGTACACGCTTCCTACCGAGCCGACGCATCTGTCTCTGGGTGGGGGGCACGTGTGCTGCGTGCGCGGGGCGGCCGCGTGGTTCTACCCGCTGGGGGGCGGCGCGGCCATGCGGCGGCAGTACCCGGCCCCCGTCGACGCCATCCGGGTGGCGGGCCAGTACGCCGCCGCGTTGTACCAGGGCCGCGCTATGCTGCATTCGGTCAGTATTGTCACAATATATCAAGGAGCAGTAGTTACACAGACGCATCTGTCTCTGGGTGGGGGGCACGTGTGCTGCGTGCGCGGGGCGTTGTATCAGAGCCGCGCTATGCTGCATTCGGTCAGTATTGTCACAATATATCAAGGAGTGGTAGTTACACTGACGCATCTGTCTCTGGGCGGGGGGCACGTGTGCTGCGTGCGCAGGGCGTTATACCAGGGCCGCGCTATGCTGCATTCGGTCAGTATTGTCACAATATATCAATGAGCAGTAGTTACACAGACGCGTCTGTCTCTGGGCGGGGGGCACGTGTGCTGCGTGCGCGGGGCGGCCGCGTGGTTCTACCCGCTGGGGGGCGGCGCGGCCATGCGGCGGAAAAATTTTGAGGAATATTTGAATTAAATGCTTGCTATTGTCATTTACAGATAGAACCTCCAGACCCGTCGAGTCCCGAGAAGGACGCCATGTTGTTTCCCGAACCTCACATGCAAGGCGCCGCCATATTGGATATCTACCTGACCAACGATTTCTTTGTTTTCGTCACTGATGTAAGTGTTGCTACCGGGCCGGTACCGGGTTGTTGAAATCGGGCCATTTTCACGGGCCAATTCCCACGGGAAAACGGGCTATTCCCGCGGGAAAATTACAGTTAACCGAAAAAGCACTCATGTACCTACTTAAATTTTTGATGAGCATTTTTAGAAGAAAATGATCCGATGGATGTCGTATTACGATAGATTTTGACGGTTTTGTTGCCAAATTTTGACGGTTATTCAAATTTTGTCTAAGGCAGCGTACAGCGCCATCTCTCGCATTGATCTCTCCAAAACACGCCCATTACATAAGCTTTATTTTTTCAGCAAGGTCACATAGAATACTTCGGCGTTGAAGAGTGGCGCTCCTGCGTCCGCTACAAGCACACCTGTGGTATCAAGGGCGTGTACTGCGACATAAGCGGTGCACGCGCGTGCGTAGTGGACAGCAGGCGGCGTGCGCACGTGTACGCGCCCGCGCACCACGATCTATGCGCGCTGAGCAGAGCGCAGCCCGCCGATATACTGTAAGCATAGTACCGTTGGAATGGTTATGGGCATGCCACATAGCTTGACGAACCGAATACCGATGGGGAAGAAAGATTCTCTTCTGGAGGCCACGGGTCGGAAGACGTAGTGTTGGACGACCTCCCACAAGGTGGACAGATGATCTGGTGAAGATCGCTGGACGCCAGTCGACGCAAGTTGCGCAGGATCGTTCACTTGGGAAATTTTTGGTTGAGGCCTATGTTCAGCAGTGGACGTCTTCCGACTGAAATGATGATGATGATGAATTGCCTTGACCCGACTTGATGTGGCTTGAATCGACTTTCATCATGGCATTGCTTGGTTTGACTAGTCTCGATTTGACTAGACTTGACTCAGCTTGACTCGAATCGATTCGGCTTGACTCAGTTGACTCGGTTTGACTCGACTCGAATCGACTTCAATCGATTTGGCTTGATATGATTGAATGTCAATGACGAAACTACACAATGAAGTCATTGGTCCATCGGTCCATCGGAGGGCGTCCAACGCTACGCTTGTTGAAGCATAGCCACTAGGGAATCCGATTACTATTTCGTTTCTCGACAAATGATATCGTTTTTTTATTTTTCCAGCGGAGTAATCTGGGACATATGCCTGTCGGAACGCAACGTGTTTATAATATACACATCGGACAGCATAGAAACGTACTACTACTCTGCAAATAGCATCAATGGCTCTCACGTTGATTTTGTAGCGGCTACTAGTATACTACCTACGCAGATACCGCTTATTCTATTCTCCGGGGATGTGTATTGTTACGCAACTGGTGGCACGTAAGTTTTAGTATAATAATAGAAGTATTCAATAGAAAAATATAACTTTCATAAAAATAAGCTCTTTTATAATTTTTTTGCGCTTCAAGTTCGTTGATTCAAGACGAGCATCAAGAGATTGAAGAAATTGATGAAGCCGACCGGTGCGTCGATAGCTCAGTAGCATAGAGCAGTGGGTCGGTACTCCTCGCGGCCCGGGTTCGATTCCCGGTCGACGCTTGTAATTTTTTTGTTTTCTTATTTCCATTTATTATTTTACTTATTCTACTCTTATATTTACATTTTTGTCTCTAAAAGAGCAAGAATTAAAACGAAGTTCTCAACATCAAATTTTAGCTCTGCAGATGAGATGCGCTGAACTTTACTTAACACGAGTTCTAGCTGAGTTCGTAATTGCTAACTTTGAATTTCCAGCACGTTCAGTTTAAACGCTTTTTTACTCTTGATCTTAACTACTCAGTGGTAAAGGCATTTTTATTTTCGAAAAATGGCGCTGTTTTGCACTATAATCTGTAAGTTTAGGTACTTATCTTTTTGTAAACATACTTTGTATGGAAGTGACACTTAAGAACTGTCAGTTTAATACAAAGTTTGTTTACAAAAAGATAAGTACCTAAACTTACAGACTATAAGTGTGTTGAAACGGCGCCTTGACTAAATTGACATAATCTGGCAAAGTCTATGGCGGCGTAGATAGCCATCTTTCCGATTCGTATTTTCCATATTTTTCAAAAAATACTCATCTCGTATCAACGCTTTTTAAAATTAGTTTAAATTCCCTTTTAAGGGTAATAAAAGTATCCCTAGAGTCTCACAACACAAGTGGCTTAGCCGACGCAGACAACGAAAAGCGTATAGCCAATCAGAAGAAGCACATTGAAAAGCTGATTCTTTTGCGAAGATTCAGTGAAGCCTGGTTGTTCTGTGATGCTGTCGATGATGTGGACATGTGGAGGGCTTTGGGAGAGGCTGCAGTAGCTGATCTTAATGTGGAATTTGGTAAGTAAAGAAAAAGATGCCATATGGTATATTGTTGTGGGGTCAAACTACTGATACTGACTTGGGAAACTGATGATCTAGGTATATTGTTCAACAATATTGTATCTATTATCCTATAGATATTTTGACTGATGAATCGTGCAATATTGTGGGTCAAACTGTTGTCGATATAACAATTAAATATTTATACCAGTATTTGTTGCAGCCATTCGCGTTTATACTCGACTAAGCGACGTCGCCATGGTTTGGGCCTTAGAAGACGCTGCTCACATTGAAGACCTCTCAATACTTTGGTAAGGTTTCAACATCAGATGGGCATCGGATTCGATTTAGCGTTTTAAAATATTGATGACTGGGCTAACCGACACGAGAGCTACTATCACCACTAAGGCGCGTATTCATTCATCTGGAAATATTTGTTTCCCGACAACATGCTAAAAATGCCGACGATTTATGTGTCAGATACATGTTTCTGATATAAAAATAACATTCGTAATTTCGTTTATATTACCATAAAAAATATCGCATAAGTTCTTTACACTATTAATTTTACTTATGGTTAAAAGCACTAAAAACACGCGTTACAAGACCTTTCTAACAAGTCCAAACACGGCTATGATACGATCATCCATCATGAAGTTCCAGTTCATAATCTTCCGGCTCCATCATCAGATCAGCTCGACAGTACCATATTATTGTATTGTCATCAAAATCGCATACAACTGCCAATTTTCATGACGGTACGATCTTTAGAAGATGGTTAAATTAGTTTTCTTAGATTTCATTACATTGTTACATACATACAGGTCAACCTAATAAAAGCGTGTTAAAATGTATAAAAATCACCGCCATTTTGTCACATGACATGTTTTCCTTCGCGAAATACTAAGGAACTAGTAACCTACTAGAACAAATGTTTTGCAATGCACCTTAAAATCAAAATTGTTTTCCAGTGGCATGCTCTGTGCCTGTCTCGGCAAAGGCGACGCGGCGGCGCGTTGGCTAGAGGGCGCCCCCAACGGTGCCCTCTATGCGTTAGAGTTACATGCGGCTAGAGGCGACTGGGCGAGGGCTGCTGAAATAGCTGCCGTGTCTTGTCCCAGCAAAGCGCCCGCGATCACGCTACATAGGGCGCAGCATTTGGAACTTACGTAAGTATAAAAGGTCTAAATATGATAATGGTTGTTTGTGCAACAAGAGAGCATAGTTGTTATTTGCTGCGAGTGCTTATTTTTGAATCCCGAGGTAGCGAAAAGTAGTATCCTGAGCTCAGTGAGGTATTCAAAAGTACGAGTAGTAAATGTATTTGCTCTCGTGTGTAGCATACACAACTTTTAACCTCTACCAGTGAAAAATTATGTAATTTTAACTAGATATAACAGAAAAATAACTTGTGTGTTCAGGTGTTAAATGAGATGTGCGAAATTCAAATTACTTTTCCCCACTACTTTTCTCCACCAGTTGAGAAATGTGATTTGAATTTCGAACGGCAGATATAGACGACCTTTGCCCATTGAATTTAAGTAGCAAAATAGTTCTTTTCAAGCTGGAGAGGTAATAATATTAATAAATATTTTTATATTTTGAGAGGTGAACCAGTTAAAGAACCTAAACAACTTCCTCCCTCTCTCAAAGAACATAGGTCTAACTAAATGTGAAAAAAAGGCTATCTTACGAATTGTTCATGAGTTAGTTGCAAGACTGTACGCCGAGCCACCATAGACTTAAGTCCAGTTTCTTTAAAAACATTCATTGTTTTAAAATATAAGGTTGCAATTTTACTACTATAGAAATATTACAAGCGTTTTACCGCGCTTTTTACAGTGCGGACTACCACGAAGCCCTGACCAACTACGAAAAGAGTCTCATCACCGAAAACTTGGACGAGATTAAAGTAAAAGAACATAACGAGAAATGTGAGGCGGGCATCGCGAGGATGGCCATCAGGTGCGGTGACGTCATGCGAGGAGTCACCATGGCCTTAAAACATGCCTCAGACACTATGCTACTTAAAGACTGCGCTCAGTTACTCGAAGAAGAAAAACAGTACAGTCACGCAGCAGCACTATACGACCACGCTGGCAACACCGAAAAAGCCGCTTCACTCTATATCAAACTAAAGTCTTGGCTCAAAGTAGAAGCGTTACTCCCGAAAATAAACTCACCAAGTATTCACATCCAGTACGCGAAAGCGAAAGAGGCTGAAGGCAGATACGCTGACGCGTTGAAGTCTTACCTGAAAGCTCAAGATTACGAGTCTGCTATTCGATTGAATTTAGACAAACTTGATGACATAGATGAAGCTGTCAATTTGGTCCAAGAAACGAAATCCGTGCAAGGTGCTAAAATGGTTGCGAATTACTTTCAAAATAGTGACGATCCCACTTCAGCTATAAAGTTTCTTGTCATGTCTTTATGCTACGATGAAGCGTTTCAGCTCGCAAGAAAGAATGGGAAGCTTCATTTGTATGGAGAAATTCTTATACAAACATCTCAAGCTAGATCAGAGGATTTCAAGAGCTTAGCTCTACATTTTGAAGGTAAGATAGGTAGATAGATAGATAATTTATTGGTTACAAGAAACACAATATTAAAACACAAAACTGAACAAAAAGTATAACTAAAAGTAAGCAAAGGCGGCTTGTAGCGATCTTTTCCAGGCACTCTACCTTTGGTACCAACCACGCCCAATCTACCTAAGATTGGGCGTGGGTGTCGTATTATGTAAGAATATGAGTTTTTACGTTTCCATAACACTGGAAAGTGGAAGTAGTTAGCATTGTTTTGTTTTCAATGGTATTCATAGAATTACGTGGGGATAAGCTTTTTTTCTCTGATTATAATATTAGGATCACCCCGTTTCTATCATTGAACGTCGTAAAAAGTGACTAAGGGATGAATCCAGGGAATGAGCAGCAGCCCTGTGAATAGAAAACCTTGCATTGTACTCGCCAGTCCACCTACTAAACGTGGTGAGTAAACCAAATATCGCGCAATCAGGAGAGTCCAACCAATGTCTAGCAGTGGAGTGTTGTGGTTGTGTTAATATAAGCTGATGTGCTAAATCTAGTAAATTAATATCCTGGATGATTCACACAGCACCAGCTAAGCCCAAACTAAGCATAGCTTGTACTATGGGAACTAGATAGCTGATACTAATATGTTTTTTTTGTAAATAAATTCATCCAGAAAACATACATACATACATACATACATATATCACGCCTTTATCCCATGCGGGGTAGGCAGAGCGTTAACAGCCGTAAGAATACGGTCGCTATCGCCACGTCTGACATTTTTGAGTATTGTTTTCCTAGGTGGTTGCAGAAAACATGTGTATTACTATAGTGACAGGTTGTCAGCCTGTCGCCTAAAAATTGTAATACACCAATACTCTAGAGTCCCTTAGTCGCCTCTTACCACCCCCGCGGGTAGGATATGGGGTGATGCTATTCTAAGCTGGCATCACACGGAAAATCCAGAAAACACCCAGACTAAACACAAATATTTGAAAAGGCTTAACAAATACTTGTGTCCTGTGGGGATCGAGCCCACGGCCCTCGGCGTAGAAGGCAGGAGTACTATCCGCTACGCTATCGGGACAGTCATAATAAGTGGTTTGTTTTTGTTTTCACTAGGAGAAAAGAATAATTTGCTAGCTGGCAAGTTTTACTTCCACGCCGGGGAGTACAGCAAGGCGCTGATGCATCTACTAAAGGCTGGGGGGTCGGAAGAAGAGGAAAACGAAGCTATTGGCATAGCTATAGATGCTGCAGCCGCCAGTGACGACGAAAGGTTGACCAGAAGGTAATGTCAATGTTAGGGAATTATTCTCTGATGCATCTACTGAAGGCTGGGGGGTCGGAAGAAGAGGAAAACGAAGCTATTGGCATAGCTATAGATGCTGCAGCCGCCAGTGACGACGAAAGGTTGACCAGAAGGTAATGTCAATGTTAGGGAATTATTCTCTGATGCATCTACTGAAGGCTGGGGGGTCGGAAGAAGAGGAAAACGAAGCTATTGGCATAGCTATAGATGCTGCAGCCGCCAGTGACGACGAAAGGTTGACCAGAAGGTAATGTCAATGTTAGGGAATTATTCTCTGATGCATCTACTGAAGGCTGGGGGGTCGGAAGAAGAGGAAAACGAAGCTATTGGCATAGCTATAGATGCTGCAGCCGCCAGTGACGACGAAAGGTTGACCAGAAGGTAACGTCAATGTTAGGGAATTATTCTCTGATGCATCTACTGAAGGCTGGGGGGTTGGAAGATGAGGAAAATGAGGCTATTGGAATAGCTATAGATGCTGCAGCCGCTAGTGACGACGAAAGATTGACCAGAAGGTAATTTCCATGTCAGGGAAGTATTCTCTAATGCATCTGCTAAAAAAGGTCTGAAAATTTTTTTTTAACCCTAGTATCAGAATTTTTCAACCGCCTTCTACAAGTTGCAGGCTTCCGACATGGTTGTGTAACGACCGCCGTATAAGTAATCATAGATAGCAACCGGGACCTACGGCTTAACGTGCCATCCGAAATACGGAACCATCTTACTTACGAACATTCGGATGGTTCAGCCCGCAATGTCCTAATCAGACTGGAAACAAACTTAAAAAGCGATAAATAATATCAACTTTGTGAGTGACCTACCGAGAATCGAACCCGGAACCTTCTGCGTCAAAAGAAGTCGCACTACAACAGTGCCACATCGATCGTCTAAAGAATAGGATAATGAAGCTACTGGAATTTCTATAGGCCCTGCAACTGCTAGTGACGATGAGAGATTGACTAGGAGGTAAGTTATATAATAGAGAATTATCCTCTGATGCATCTACTTATGGTTGGGGTTTCGCAAAAAGAGGAAACATGAGCTGCTGCTGATCATACTTTTTTGTTCCAGATTGATCGAATTCTTGTTGGGAGAGACCGACGGCACTCCCAGAGAGCCTCGGCATTTGTTCCGGCTGTACATGGCTAAACGACAGTTTGCGGAGGCGGCTAAAACTGCGGTAAGCAAGCGCTTATTGAAATTATTTTATTTTTGTAGGGCATGATGACTGGTCCGTTAGTATTGACTGACATTTGTCAAAAACGCTCTTGAGATCAATCTCAGAGTTGAGTGCGATTTATAAATACGGACCTTAGTTTGGTAAGGTAGCACAATGGGCTGAAAAACTTCAGCTTGTGTTTAGTTATATGGACTGTCTTTTTCTTATCGTTTAAGACACCAAGTCGAAAAGTGACCTTATAAACCCTGGTGTTAGATTTGTCTGTTGTGTTGAAGATATTGTTGATGGTGGTAACGAGGACCATTTGTTTCCACAGGTTATAATAGCGGGCGCAGAATGCCGTGCGGGAAAATATCGCGAGGCGCGTGACGTGGTTCGATCTATGTGTGTATCTCTACGCGCCAGGAGAATGCCCGTGCCAAGGGACATGAGGCACACTATAGCTACACTACATTCTTATATACTGGTAATCATTCGGTCCATTCAATAGAGATCGTGCTTTGTACCGTTGCCTTGGGGAAGAAGAAGAAAGACTGGGAGAGACCTACGTCCGGCAGTTACCTGCCATAGGCTGAAGTCATCAGCATCATTATTTCAGCCGGAACACGTCCACAGCTGAACATAGGCCTCCCCCAAAGATTTCCAAAGTGAACCATCCTGCGCAACTGGCATCACCAGATCATCTGTCCATCTTGTGGGGCCGTCCAACACTGCGTCTTCTGACCCGTGGCCGCCGTTCGAGAACCTTTCTTCCTCATAGGCTGATGTCATTCAATTCAATTCAACAGAAAAGGAAATTATACTGCTCATCAAAAAATCCAGGACACCCTGCAAGTTTATGGTTCAAATGAATTAGATTATTTTAAAAGTGTGTTTATTTTGGAATAACTGCCTGCTATCGTGTGATAGTGAGTAAAATGAGTTTTTATGTACCAAACACAAAATACTTTAAAATATACTTAATCATTGCATCGCTAATATGCAACTTTCTTGAAAGTACGTATCTATGTAATAAAAAATAACAACTTAGATACGTTGGATCGTAAAAGCCCTTTTGCGAAAAACTTGGGTGGAAAATACCTTCAGACAGTTACTTATATACCTACTGACAGTGCAACTTTATATTTTGTACGATTTGCTTTCACTTTCACACTCATTTTGTACAACCCTGGACTTTTTTTACCATTTCTTAAACATACATACTACGACACTAAATTACATACATACATCACGTCTATATCCCTGGTGGAGTAGGCAGAGCGAATGACTGTAAAATTACAGCCGTTATCGCAAATCGGCCGTCTGACAAATGTTTGAGGGGCGTTTCAGATACATCGTGTATCACGCCAAATTAAAAATATTAAAATACGTCAATCTGTAACATTTAACACATTTATTTTCTTTTTTTACTGTATTTGATGTAAATTTATGTGATTTCCATGCAAAGATAGAGCTTCAAGACAAATATTATTTTCTACTATTTTAGGTACGAACTCATGTAAAGCGAGGACGTCACGACCTAGCAGCTAGACTTCTGCTAAGAACTGCAGCTGAAGTTTCCTTCTTTCCAACACAACAACGTAAGCAGTATCTACTTCTATTTCTTACTTATTTCCATAAAATTTTGTTTTCCATTATCTCAATTCCAAACTAAACATGTTGACAACGTAACAGGGAATGTTGCTGCCCGTTTTCGAACTGGTTTTCAGCTACCGCTACAGCCACAACAGTCCACTGCTGTACACGGGCCTCCCCTAATAGGGGGGTATTGCCATACTTACCACGCTTGGCAGGCGGATTGGCGAGCGCAGTGCAAGATATTGTAGATATTCACAAGGAACGCTGCTGCCTCATTCCTAGATTCATCTATTAGTCGCCTTTTACGACACCCACCACGGGCGGAAATGAGGTGATGCTATTTTAAGCCGGCACCACACGGCAAGTTTTCAGATAACCGCAGAATAATGATATTCTACCACCTCCTCAAGGCTCCGCATCGACTTTCCAAACACCCTTGGGTGCGTTCGAAATATCCCCTTTTATATTTTATATTTATAGAGTCTTTTTATCACATGACAGTTCTTAAACCCCAGTACGATAGTGACAAGTAAAAAAATCTGAAAATTTTGCCTACTTGTCACACTCGAACGGGGGTTAAGAACTGTCAATTGAGAAAATTTCGCAAATCAAGAACATCGCGAACGCACTCCTGTATTATTCGAAGATTGTTTAACAGTTTTATACTGAACATAAGATAAGATAAAGATTCTTTATTGCAAACACAAAAAAAAATTATTACAACAGAAAACATATAACAGGAATTAGTACAATTTAGGCAGCCTTATTGCTAAAGTAGCATTTGCTATCAGGCAACCTTGGGCAAAAAGGGTTAAGATAAAGTAAAAGCGGGACTAACAATAGCGGGACAATATGTACTAACATATTGAGTTTTTTGCGGCCAGACCTACCGCTGACTTACAAAAGGAGGCTGGTAGCCGCTGGATGGTGAAAACTAGAGATAGGGCAAGGTAGCAGTCCAGCAGTGGACTATGCTGCTGTGATATGTTTCAGATCAAGTATCGATCCTGACATCAACGGTAATAGAGTGCAGTCGAGCTGGTCTGAAACATCAAGCGTTCAACTGGGCCAAGCGGCTCATGCAACCGGAGTACCGCGCACAGGTCAGATTTTATTGTTTTTTTTAAAGTGTATTTTTGGTTGAAGATCACTGATGAAATTAGCTATAGACTGGTTGTTGCTACAATATTGGTGGCACTCATTGAAAATCGCAATTTTGTCGCCATAACGAAAGTTCCTTGGAACTAAATAATTTAGCTTCGAAGTCGCCACTGTGGCCAGGGTTCGAAGGATATATATCAATGGATATATATCATGATATATATCCGATATATATCCGATATATATCCAACGACTTTTTGTGATATATATCAATATTTTTTAGTCTTTTTCGGTGTATTTCTACTTCTAGTGGTACATACATAGTACATACAGTAGTAAAGTTATAATTCAAACTTTTTTGTTTACTTATATGTTAATAGGTATTACGCAATAAACAATAAAATAAATGAGTAACGAAAAATTGGTAAACAAATATAAAATCAAGTAAATAAACCTAGATATGGATATTATGAATTACCCGCGGGTAGAACGAATAATTTACATTCAACTCGACTGATGTACGATCGAATACAAAATTATTATTATTTATTTATTGTTTAACAATTTAAATACATTTTTTAATAATTTATTATATTTATGTAAAGCATATGCAACAAATATACATAAATAATACTATAAAATAACAACCTGAAGTTCATACAAAATGGATATATATCAAAGTTGATATATATCGGATATATATCATAAATATCCGATATTTTGATATTTATTATAAATATCGGATATTTTCGAACCCTGACTGTGGCGCTGGCAGTCAAGGGACGCAAATACAAAAGTACGCGGTATTCTCGTAGGTGGCGCTTCAATTGGGGCCGCATAAGTAGCTGTCATTTGTATGGGACAGCTTATCCAGTGCGTAGATAACTTCGTATCAGGGTTGAAGAAGAAGAGAGTATATTTTTAGTTATAAATTAAAATACCGAAGTCACGTATTCGCTTGGTAACATCTGTCCTGTGACATTATTTCGCAACAACTTCACGAGTGATTCGTGGCAACATTACAAAATGGTGGCGATTAACAAAATAGCGGCAATTTTTGTATTAGAGAAGAAATGTATCTGATGTAAAAATCGTTGCCACTCGGGAACTTACTATGAAATAATTTTGTTGAATATAGGATATAATAGAGTTCAGATGAGCTCTAGAATGCAATCATAGAGGCATCGGTCTCACGAGTGTCTTGCGACAATTCTTGTGAGTTTCGTCATCTACGATAAGCCGCTTGTACCCAATTAGGCCGTTAGCATCGTGAAGCGGATCCGCGCCCGCCACCCGCGCCGCGGTTCAGTTTCTATAGCGCAGCATCGTGGCGCGTTCGACCGCACGGCGTTCGTCAACCGCCCCTCCATCCGCCCGGCGGCTCCCGCGCGCGGTTGGTTTTATTCAGCGCCGCATCGTAAAGCTTATCGCGCGCGGCGGATGAGTACTCTCGCCGAAAAAATAATGGAAATCGATACCGAAAGATTGATCGATCATCGAAGTACAGTGTCGCCCCGTGATATGGGATTTAAAGAACGAGTTCTACAAAAATAGAGATGCAAGAATTGCCGCGTGGGGAGATATCTGCAAAGAACTTTATGAAAATTACGAGAATCTAAGCCAGGAAGAGAAGAAAGAAATAGGTACCAGTTCTTTAATAGTTCTATGTGCAAATAAGTTAAATTTTATTAAAGTGTGTTACGAGACATACAAAAATCCATTCCACTCCAAACAAACCCGTTCAATCAGCTGATTGGTATAAGTAGTTAGATACAGACACGAGCACGTGCAAAATAGAACCCTATTACAAGTGACATGAGATCGGTACAAAGTCTAAACTGTACATTACCACCTCCTGTCCTGCAGGTTCGCAACATATAGGTAAGTAGGTAGGTAGGTACGTACTACCTTACACTCGTAAGTATATATTTGATTAATGATTAATGTAATAAAGAAGTAATGCCTCCATTTTACAACTTTGTACCGGACACAGCGCGCGCGCGACACGACTGTACCCCAGAAACACAAATTTACACTGACGCCGCATCGTGAAGCGGTTGCCGCGGCGGGTCTCGTCCGCCGCGTGAACCGCGGCGCGGGTGGCGGGCGCGGATCCGCTTCACGATGCTAACGGCCTTAGGGTAATCCTTGTTTACTTAGTCAGCATTTAAGCTGAAACGATGAGTACCAAAACTATAGTATGGTCACTTTCATGCCTGATGATTCGAAATGAAGATGAAACAACCTGGACCTTTTATCTTTGGTATTTCGGTACTCACCGTTCAGGGCCCAAGTCTGCTAAATGAAAATCGTTTCAGTTAGATGTCGATTGGATCTCAGTTGGATGATTTCGGTCATTCCGTAGTCTGCTAACAGTTTAAAGTATAGAAAAATCACAATGGCAATTGAATGACAGTTGAGTTTCGATGGCGTTACAGTGACAAAAAATAGCAGACTTGGGGCCCAGCTTAATAGTGCGTCTCTACTGAAGCGGGGCTGCGCTAAGCTGAGCTGAGCGGGGCATGAATTGACCAATCAGGGTGCGTCTCCACTGATGTGGGGCAGGGATTCGGGAAATTTGAGACTCATGATTGGTCAATTCATGCTGCGCTTAGCTTAGCTTAACGCTGCCCCGCTTCAATGGAGACGCACCCTAAATGCTGACTAAGCTTGTTGAATACAATCCAGCGAATGCGCGACTCAGTATCAATATAATTTGGTTCACAGATTGATCCCAAATACTCGAAGAAGATTGAGTCAGTGGTGCGTCACGGTCCCCGCGGGCCGCCGCCGGCCGAGCCCTCGTCTCCGTGTCCTCAATGCGGAGCCGAGCTGCCCGCAGCCGACCTGCACTGTGCCAGCTGCGAGGCTGACGTACCCTTCTGTTTGGCCACGGTTAGTGTGTGTGTGTGTGAGGATCGAGGGTTCGATCCCCACCGGACTCAAATATTTTTGTTAAGTCAATTTTCAAATATTCGTCGAATCTGGGTGTTTTCTACGTATAATATGTATTTATTTACAAAAAAGTATATAAGTATTGTACCAGCTATCTAGTTCCCACAGTAAAAGCTATGCTTAGTTTGGGGCTAGATGGCGCTGTGTGAATTGTTCAGGATATTTTTTTAAATGTAGGTTAAACCAGCCCGGCAGATGAGATCATGTCACGCGTTATTGGATACACTTAAGATACGCTTGCATTGTTTCGCGGGTTATGATTAGACCGTAGTAGTCCAGATGGTAGAAGCGTCACCAGTACTAACAGCGAAAGTCGCAGGTTCAAGTACAATTCCATTCAAATACTTTATATATACTATCTGCGGTGGAAAGTTTACCATTTTAGGCCACATTAAATATTTTTCTGTTAAATTTATTATTGTTTCAGGGTCTACATATTGTGAAGGACGACTTAACAGCGTGCCCCGAATGTGATTTCCCTGCCATCATGACGGAGTTTGTCGAGTAAGTTTCATTCATTCAAGTCAAGATTTCATTATTATCGATTTCATTATTATTATTTATTATCGATTATTTTATCGAATGAATGAGTGACCATCAAAGTTATGGTTTTCCATGGTGGCCATGCCAAAATGACGTTTCTATGGCTGGACCACCCCCCAATAATCCACACCTGTCCACGCCGCGAAGATCAGATAATAATAAAAATTGCCCATTTAATTGACTATTCCTCATGTAAAACATCAGTCCTTGATGAGCTGTTTCTAAGATATTTGAGTTTTTCGTGGCCATACCAAGATGACATTTCCACAGCTGGGCCACCTTAGAAATTGTCACTAAGCGAAGATGTATTTGGTACCTAAAATTGCCCATTTAATTGACCATAATTGCCTGCGCGTTCATTTTAATTGTCTCTGTTTAATTAACGCGAATACGCATTTTCATTGTCTAGGTATGTTTATCAAAATAGTCCAGGAGCTGACCTAATATTTACATTAACATTATTTATTTTCTTTGTTTATCAAAATTTGGATTTGCTAAAGCGTTTTAGAACGTTAGATATTTTCACAAACACGTAACCTTCGTAATTCTGTTTGTCCCTAAAGATAACTGTGTAACGCAAGACAAGGTCACTATGGATTATCTGGACGATTACGTTTTACCTTGGATGTGTTGGGGCATGTAATCTTGTAATAAATGTTCGTCACGTTTATTGGTAATACGATCTGGCGAAAAAAATATTTATTAAGGGTGCTTTTCGTTCAAAATAGAAGATTTATTTATTTATTATTAATTTTTATTTATTTTTATTTATTAAGGTGTGATGCTGTGTTATTCAGTACCTGACCGAACTAACCAATCACACTAACTAACTGACTCAGCGACCCAAAGAGAATATTGGCCTCCGAAAAGTAAACCGAAAATATTAAATATCAACCAAACAAATCCCCATTTAATTAATTAGGTGGGCATTAGTTATTCGCATCCCGAATTTAGGGGTGATGGGGGTTGTATTTTATAGGGGTTGGTCAACCCGCCCCCCTGACACCTCTCACCCCCTGCGGTGATGTTTTTTTCTAGTTTTTTTTATACACGTTTGAAATTTCGAGTTTGTAGGTCCGTTAACTATAGCCTAACCGCAATTTTTCCTTTTAAGGGGGACTCCCCTAAAAAGGAACCATAAAATCGAGACGCGAATTACTAATGCAACCCCCTCTTTCTTCCACAGAATGCTTCAAGAGGAAGGCAAATGCCCGATGTGCAGTGAAAACGTCGACTACAGGCGACTCGTCAAAATCGACGACGTGGCTCTCTACCTAGACTATAACACCTCGGAATAAGGTTCACTTTAGAAGAACAAGTTATATGAGAAGGTACACTTATTAGATTAGTATTTTTTTAGGAGGCAGTGGACTGTATAGTAAGTAATTTTTTCGTACAATAAGCCCTAATAAATATACTTCTCTTCAAAAAATCCGGGACACCTTGCATGTTTATGTTTCAATCGAAATTTTTTTTTTCGTGTGGGACACCGAGTCGTCCAACGACCCGATGAACCCTAGTGTCAGAATTTTTCAACCGCCTTCTACAAGTAGCAGGCTTCTGACATGGTTGTGTAACGACCGCCGTCTAAGTAATCATAGACAGCAACCGGGACCTACGGCTTAACGTGCCATCCGAAACACGGAACCATCTTACTTACGGACAATCCGGTGGTTCAGCCCGCAATGTCCTAACCAGACTGGGAACAAATTCACAAAGTGATAAATACTTTGTGAGTGACCCACCGAGAATCGAACCCGGAACCTTCTGCGTCAAAGGCAGCGGCACTACCACTGCGCCACATCGGTCAATCGAAATAAATCTCTGATATCGTGTAATAGTGAGTAAAATTTATAAATTTCAATGAAAATGTCACAAATTCGAAATAGTTTTCTATAAGTTTCGTATATTACCGATTTCTCTGACGGGAAGTATAGTTAACTTTTGGTTTGTATCTTTAAGTAGCAACTTGACTCTGATTTCAGACTATAACTCTAGCTGGCCATTTTCATACAAACGTGTTCCCCTGTTATCTTCATAAGTAATCCCTCTAAGGCCTACTAAGGGCATGCCCCCTATTATTTACTTTTGTCCAATAAAAGAAGCGGAAAAAGTATTATTACTTTTATATACAAAAAAAAATGCTTATATCCTCTTCTGGTAATATATTTTTTAAGTTGTTGTACTAAAATGTTTTTAAGGCTGTAAGCTACCCAAATAAAATAAAATAAAATAAAAAATAAAATACAAAAATGAATGTGATTTTATCCGTCCGTGATACTTTATAAGATTACATATTTATACGACACATAATTATATCTTCAAGGTTGTATTAAGGCTTGTCGTATAAGGAATAGATAAGAATAATGTCTGACGCAAAAATGTGATTTTGCTCCGTCCCTAGAATTAGTAATTTAGTTTATTGACGATATTTATGAAATTTTAACTAATTGGCGGGTGTTATAAATGAAAATAATAAAGTAAGTAGGTGGTTAGTACTAAAATACTACTACTACTAGATGTCGCTAAGATCGTCGCTTCAAGAGATCGAGAAATTGACGGCCAACCGGTGCGTCGATAGCTCAGTGGTAGAGCAGTGGGCCGGTACCCCACGCGGCCCGGTTTCGATTCCCGGTCGACGCTTGTTAATTTTTCGATTTCTTATTTTCATTTATGAGAATAATATAGCTCTGTGAGTGCGGTAAATCCCAATAAATAGGAAACTTGTTGCGCTACAATGTCGCTGGATAAAAGTTGCAAGGTAGTGCCTTTGTGGCCTATGTGTCATTCCGTCCCTAGGTTTAGTAAAAGACTGTGGCTATATCCTCGCTCTCTTTAGCATTTAAAATTAATAGTTAATAATTTAGTATACTTCTAATCTAAGGTGTACAGGGTGTAAGGGACGGTGTAACAAAAACTTTGCTAGCATGTTCAGACCATGAAACTGAACAACTTTTTGTACAGGGGCTATGTTACTATGTTATTGTACAAAGTCACTCAGCTGATCGGGAATTTTGTATGGAAGGTCGAAAAAAAATTTTTGTCTCCCAACATAGCCCCCATATAAAAAGTTGTCGTTACACCCTGTATTTTATGTCCTTAATTTAATTACCTATGGGAAGTAAATAAAAAACTTGAAATAGTGATGAAACATTTAATTTCATTTGAAAGTATACCAAGTTGTAGTTACACGTGCGATACTGAGATTCAAATGAAACGCAAAACACAATGTTTGGTATTATACAAAATTACAATGGAGTTACCTTTGAAACTCACCACGCGTTCCAATAAGTTGTTTACAAAAAGCACATAAAAGTGAGTTTGAATCCGGTGAGAACCTGAAGTAACTCCACAAGTACCATTTCGTATGATTACAAAATAAGTAGAAAACCCTAATTGGTTGACAAGATCAACCAATGGGAGCTTATTTCAAAATCTTCGAAATTCAAATGTCTTTCTTTTCGCCAGTTCTATTACTATTTAATCAAATATTGCCCTAGATATAATTACCACTACCTAGCTATGCCTTAAGTAGAAAATACATTTATACAACTTAAAGTAATGACAAGACGATTATAATAACAAAATAATAATACATTTTAATAGAAAATTAATTGTGCTAGTAATACATTAAAGGCTCTATGTCAACTTGCTAATCTGTCGACTCGACTCATAATCCTAGGCACAGTTCTCTAGAACCTTAACATCTACGCCATAAATGTCAGTTTAGCAAAATCGATCTACCTCAAAATATCCCTATGAGATATCGTAGAATATTTCTATGTATAAAACTTTGGAAAAATTATCTGTGTGTGATATATTTATTTATTGTATTTAGATCTAATAAAATTCTTGAAATACTTTTCTCGCCTTCTGAGGCTACGTGCTGAGTCCAACATTTAAAAAACATAATTCGATGAAAAAGTAATTTATCGAGAAAATCCGCTGGTCGAGATTGAAATACAAATACTGTAGCTTATTTACTGAATGTTGTTTTAGAAAAAATGATTCAATGTAGAGACCCGTTTATTATTAAAACTAGTTTTTTGAAATAGCTCCAGTACCTCTACTTTATTCACTCGACCAGCGGACTGTCGATAAAAAATTTTTTCAAGTTGAATCGAGTCAGGATTTTTTTGTCGGGGGCAGCACATAAGCTCGGAGAGCCTCTTAAATCTTCCTTTTAAGGTTAATCGATTTTTCTAATTCAAACACAGATTGTATTTGTAAAGCAATAAATAATTTTTGTACCATTATCGTGCAATATTGTGCCTTGCAAGCGAAAATAGTTGTTTCTATAATTTGAAAGTAACGAATTTTGCTTCATCAAAAGCCGCCATTTTTAATTTACGTGGCACGAAATAGTAAGACTTTCTTTACTGCAAATATTTGTACATTCATTATATTGCTCGGAGTTCGTACTCCACATTCTGTGCTAACTAGTCGACCTATTCTAACACTTAATAAACGTAGACACGTGTTTTACTACGTCCAGTCGAGAGGGAGCTACTGAGCCAATAACAACAAACTTATCCGAATACAAACTTAACGTCTTTGAAATAAGGTTCGTAATGCTGCGCAGGTTTCATTAGGCTTTCTCTTGCTAGGGCAACGTTCAGTCGAACCTATCGTATTATTGACAGTTTTCTTAAAAGCCTTTTTTAGTGAAAAAATGTGTTAGGCTCATCTAGATGATTGAAGGAACTACGACACAAGTAAATATAAGTAGTTGCTATTTATACAATGTAACTGAGAATTTTAATGAAAAGGTTAGAAAGTGATAGAAACTATTGCATAAGAAAACCGCCAATATCAATAGTAATTACCATTACTATATCTACGATCTAATATCGTATTTTGGGGCACAAA
This sequence comes from Keiferia lycopersicella, assembly GCA_029255805.1. Taxonomy (NCBI): domain Eukaryota; kingdom Metazoa; phylum Arthropoda; class Insecta; order Lepidoptera; family Gelechiidae; genus Keiferia; species Keiferia lycopersicella. Next base: position 4,615,330 of record JARACZ010000018.1, read on the forward strand.
CTCTTACGCAGCGTTTAATACAACAAGATACAAAATTAATTGAATATAAAAACATTTATTGGTGTTACTTCTTCACGTTTAAAATCTAAAGTACTTATTAAAAAGATGCACGGATACTTTCGATTATAGTCTGTTCGAAATAAAATGGTCCATAATATTATATCATATTATGACAATTGATATTCTATCTGAGGTCCAAAGTTTTCTTAACGAAACGTGACCGATTATATTAATACGCAGAACATACTACAGAGAACATACTGTATAATAAACATTTGTATGGAACGGATGAAATACTAATGCCTCGAACAATAATAATATAAGCATTATCATATATGAGAACACATACGACTGCTCGAGCCGCTGAAATATAGTAAAAGCGATATCAAAAGAATGGTCTAAAACCGATCTCATGGACGAATGAAACAAATTTAAACAATAATAGACATTTCATCAAACGTATATGTAAATATAATCAATTCATACATGTATAAATACTGTGTTTATATCATATAATTTATTTATATAATATATATTTATGTTGGCCGGATATATTTTGTTTTAACACGGTTCTAGACCACTCTTTCAATGATGAAATAGCTCTTGTAAATTATTTACAGATATATATATTTTTAAATCATAGATACCATGGCACTTGGTTGCGTTGTAACAGGGTAGGATTACACAAAATAGAATTAGAGTAATTCATAGAGAAAATTAAATAAAATTTGACACGTCGGGACTTCACTCATAATAACTATAAAACAAATCCAATTATAAATTTAAATCGATTATGAAAACGTATATTTTAATACTAGTTAATAAGGGAATGTATAAAAATTAGTTTCAACTATATCAGTGTTAACTCCTCAACAATAAATACTATAAATCTTTGGTTTCATTTAGTCGTTTGATTACAAAAAGTTTTTCGCTTACTTTATTACTTTCTCTTGCAAAAGAACGCGTGTTAATTACAATGTGGTTATGTCTACGACGAGTTTCGGAAAATGTGAAGATATTTTTACTTTATAATCTATGGTTCATAAGAGCGACACCAATCAAAAGGTAGCTCACATAAATCCCGTGCGATAAGAACGATCCGTGAAAAGACACGCGTGTAAATTTTTTATTACATAGCGTTTGGCACTATAGAAGACTCAATGTGAGCTCGATTTGACGGTTCCTATTTCGACTATCGAGTGGTAAGTACTACCTATCAGTTCTAAGACCGCCCTATACCTGTAAATTCCAATACCGAGGATGCGGGTTACTGTAAATGAGCGAGTTTGGGTACGGCGGCGACGACGCGCACGCGGTCGCTGAACTGCGGCGGCGGCGCGATCACCGGCGCACCGCCGTCGGCCGCCGTCGCCGGCTCCTCCGGCGGCGGGGGCAGCTCCGCCAGCAGCACCGCCGCGCGCGCCCGCCGCCCCGGCGCCTTCTCCGGGTCCACGCCGAGCCGCTCCGCCGCAGACTTGCCGCGCGCCGCGCCTATCGACCCCCGCAATAGCGCCGCCGTCGCGCGCTTCCGCGTCAGTGAATTGTGACGCTGCATCGGCGGCGGCGGCGTCGCTAGGCTCTCCGACGAACTGTGCACCGGTTCCGTACTGATCACGTCATTCGACGACTTCACCGTTACCGAGCTACAGAATGACACTTTATCTCTCCTGGGCGGCGGCTTGGCTTGCGCCTCCTGGTCCGACGAGACGCCTGAGGAAGAGTTATCCCCGTCGTCGCGTTCGACGGTGCCTAATTCATCACCACACGATTTAGACGACTTGAGTCGAGTCCGGATCTTCTGTATTTCGTCAACGGAGAAGGAATGCTGCATCGAACTTGAGCCTGAACTGCTGCCACTAGAAATAAAAATAACATTGATGGTACACACGATTTTTTTTACTAATAATAAAATAAATTGCCCAACTCGACGATTTTTCTTTGATGACATGTTGACGAGCACAAAAACAAATATGAAACATTGAGAAAGTATACATTGCCTATAGCATGATAATGACAAGAAAGAAGAAGAAAAACACATTTATTGTTATGCATTGAAAAGGTGATTCAATTGAAACCTGTGAATATAATTTTCGTGATTAACAACACAAAGGCAAAGCCGATACCCCCAGCAACATAAAAATAATAGAAACTTGTTTTCAAAACTATACCTTTAACATTTTGAAACTACAGATATGAATTCATATCCCCATGATTTTCAAATATTGTTGTTGAATAAATTGGGGCCCTGAAAGATTAATGAGGTTGTAAACAAAAAGACAATCACATAAAGGTATTTATAGTTAACACTCTCTGTTAGCTTGTAGAGCATTTATTACATAATTTTTTATCCCACTTGTGCCGTGTTTCTACTAGGGGCATAAAATAGTTATAAAAAAGAGAAAATTGTGTTTGACAATTTCCCCTTTTTTACAATGACTAATTCATTTATTCAGTGACAGTATTGTAACTAACGGACTTTCTGAAGCATTCGTTGTGAATCTACTTTCTACTTGGAAATAACCAATTGAAAAAACTCCTACCATGTTAAATTATTGTCTTTATAATTTTATGACGAAATTTGATTATATAAATGTAGGCTCTATTTTTGTGCTGAAACGCAGTTCATCAGCAAAATTCCTTTTCCCCCCATAATATTTTGTTAGAGCTTTATCCACCCTTCATAGAAGGCTGTTCTGGATAATAATATTCAGATATGATAGTTTAAATAAGTAAAAGTCGATTCGGCTGAAGTATGGGTTCAATACTCAATCTTATTGAAATTGTTTTCATAATAACTTACCTAGCATTGCTGTTGGCGCTGGTTTCAGCCGGTGGCGGGGGCTCCTTCGGCTTGATAGAGTTGTCGTCATCAGACTCCGACATGCTGTAGTCTGGCTCGGGGATAGGTGGCGCTGGGGTTGAGTTCTGCAAAAGAATAGCGTAAGTTTCATACGAACCGGTCTAATATTTTATTGACCTATCTAAAACATCACTAGATTTCCATCCGCCATTCATATTAAAGTATTTTTTTTTGCGAAATCATAAGTTAATGTAAACCTTTATCAACGTCGTATGAAACGAAATCAGTATTTGAAAAATTCCGCAATAACTATCACTATAAATATTTTCAGTTTAAGGCTTAAACAGTCTAGTCAAGGCGACACCATCTTGTAATAACCACCCTAAAATCCTGGTCACGGCACCAAACTGTAACAGTCCTTTCCCACACAACGAATGGCAGGTATACCTGTCTTGCGAATCCCTTGTGCGTGTTAAACGGCTGCGCGTACTGGTTGCCCGACTCGTCAGCTGATTGCGCACGCGTCGGCGCCGCGCGGCCTGACGCCGGCTCCGCCCACGACCGCAGCGATACTGACTTCCGCACCTGGGTGACACAAAGCTTTCTTTATTATCTACACATAGTACAAACTATGCTTAGTTTGGGCCTATATAGATGGTGCCATGTGAATGGTCCAGGATATTTATTACATAAATGCATACATACATATATCACGCCTTTATCCCTTGCAGGGTAGGCAGAGAGTTAACGGCCGTAAGAATACGGTTGTTATCACCACATCTGACATTTTTGAGGATTGTTTACCAAGGTAGTTTCAGAAAACATGTGTATCACTATAGTTAAATGTTGTCAGTGATATTTATTTATTATTATTATTTAATACACGTGCAGTTATTGCATTTGGTAATATCGTGAGTTTGCAATGTTGGATATGGGAATGTTGAAGTATTATTTGACTATCAATCAATACATGTTCCAAAGTACGTTTCATTTCTAATTATTTGAGTGCATGTGTGCTACGCACACTTTCTAAGTCGTTGTCGCAGCAAATGATGTGGCTGTAAAGCCTTGTGCTTGTTAAAATTTTAACCAGTATGGTTATTTCTTGGAAACCTGTTTTGGTTTGTATTTCATGTACTAACAGTAACAAAAAAATAGCGTTCGACAAATACGGGGTGTAAGGGACAGCGACCCGAATACTGATAGGGTGCAAGCAGACCATTAAACTGAACAACTTTCCCCTAGGAACATATGTCAGGAAACGGCAAGAAATTTTTGGCTTCTCATAGTAAATGCAGTCAGCTGATCGCGATTTTGTATGGGAGGTAGAATTTTTTTTGTCGTTTCCTGACATATGTTCCGAGGGGAAAGTTGTTCAGTTTCATGGTCTGCTTGCACCCTGACAGTGTTCGGGATGCTGTCCCTAACACCCTGTATATAAGTAAGCATGTGACTTACTTGAGCATTTTCTGGCCTAGAGGGTCGATATGCAACTGGCCCTAAATCCCGTGGAGACGCGTAGAGTTTTGCCTGATTGTCAGGGCGGAAGGTGGACGCAGGGACTGCGGGCGGCGGCGGGGGTGGGTGCGCAGGGGGAGGCACTCGGCCCGGCCCTGGAATGTTTATAATTTAAACGTTTTTAAAATAGAAAGAAAAGAAAAATGGTATGAAAAGTTAAGCGAAGTGTGGCGCAAACTGTAAACAAAAATGAGAGTTTGGATACTTCTTCATCTGTTTGTTGCATTTCTTTCGCGTCTTCTGTTATATTCATAATACTTTAAACACACACAAATCACGCCTATATCTCTGACGGAGTAGGCGGAGTGTTAACGACAGCAAAATTACGGTCGTTATCGCCATGTCTGACAAATGTTTGAAGGTCGTTTCAGATAAGCCGTGCATCACTATTGTGCCAGGTTGTCAGCCCAAAATTGCAATACACATGAAACCATCCCTTCTACGACACTCACGGGAAAGAAATACTTGTTTCAAAAGCCTCAAGACAACTCACCATGCACGTCTTCACTCGACCTCGTCCTAGGCGGGTGCGACAACTGCTCGGCTGCCAAATCTGGTGTGGAATGGAAGTCCCTCCTCAAAGTACCCTGAGATTTGGACGACCAGAGCTTCCCCCGCGAACGCTTCATTTCGGCAACCGACGCGTATACGCGGCCACCAGTTTTAGCTGGCGAGTAAGGAGGCGAATTTGACCCCCCTTGGAACGCTGATCGAATCATCATAGCGTTGTTGCCGGCACTGGAATAAAGAACACGTTTAATTTATTATCGAGTCCCATCTTCAAATTAAAGTTCGCAAAATGTGCTAGCTCAACCTAGCTAACCAAACGTTGCAATAAGGGAAAAAGATAAGTCGTGTCGACGCTAAGTGCGAAGACGAAAGCGCTAACCGACTGACGAGTGGCCGGCCAATTCAATTGCCTTGTGCCTGGGGTTGGCCCGGCCAAGCCAAGGCCAAGGCCGGCGCTATGCTATAGATCAAGTGTGACTAAGAATTTAATCAGCTGGACAAAATTAAAAAATATATTTGAGCTGGGCTATAGTGAAAAGTCATAAGAGCACTGACCTAGCACTATGCAACTTGGGAAATAGCGTTGTTATTGCATAAGTTTTTCCGTTTCTTTTTCTTAAACATGTACTTCCGTCCACCCGTCGCCATTAACAATAATTATGTGAATGGTAAACTCACTGTCCACACTGTGCACGGGAGTTTACTCCGGTCGCATCAGCGGCGATCTGATTGGGAGTCGAAGTGGTCGCCATGGTCGAAATCAGTCGGAGAGATAGATCATCATCATCACTTGCCAAAATGCGGGGCTGAGGTTAGTCAGCCTTGCTATCCTACCTGGTGTCAGTATCAGCTTGCCGCTGGAACAACTCCTCGAGCTGAGCTGCAGTAATGCGGCCGGAAACAGGCCGCTGCCGTATCGAGGCCGTGCGAGGCGCTACCGGCGTCCCGCCTGACGGAGTTCCGTCTGCAAGTTACAAATATTTGTTTTAAAATCCAATCTACCGCAACAAAATCGTCAATGAGCAATGCAACGGATGGGTTTATGGTCACGATATACAATAAACCCCTCCTTACTAAGTATCTCTAGCGATTTAAGCTTTAAAATTTTTCATCATCATCATCATTTCAGCCGGAAGAGTTCCAATGCTGAACATCCTATCAGGGAGGCCTATCCCTCAAAGATTTCCAACGTGAACGATCCTGCGCAACTTGCATCCACTGGCGTCCAGCGATCTTCACCAGATCATCTGTCTACCTTGTGGGAGGCCGTCCAACACTACGTCTTCAGACCCTTGGCCGCCTTTCGAGAACTTCCTTTCCCATCGGTTATCGGAAATTATGTAGGTACTTACTATTGCTACCAGCATGTAGCGTAACGGACTCCGCGGACGACGACTTGCCAGCTACACTCAGCGGTTCACAACTCTCTTCCTTCTCACCGCCATTTTCTGTGAAAGGATTAGAATGTAGATTTAAAAACAGGTGAAGACGAAGTAACACAGTGGAAACGTCCTCTCTCAGTGCTACTGGATTTTCTAATGGAAAACGGAGGAACTGAATCAAGTGTTGGCCCAGTTTGCCTGCAGACTACAGTAGAGATGCGTAAGAGAGTATACCCTGTTGTTATGGGTGGATGTGGCGTGATGATTACGATGATTAGTATAACAAGCACAGCAACGACCGATGTGGCGCAGTGGAAGTGCGTCTGCCTTTGACACAGAAGGTTCCGGGTTCGATTCTCGGTGGGTCATATTTATCACTTTATAAAGTTGTTCCCAGTCTGGCTAGGACATTGCGAGCTGAACCACCAGATTGTCCGTAAGAAAAATGGTTCCAGGTTTCGGATGACACGTTAAGTTGTAGGTCCCGGTTGCTGTCTATGATTACTTAGACGGTGGTCGTTACACAACCATGTCAGAAGCCTGCTACTTGTAGAAGGCAGTTGAAAAATTCTGACACTAAGGTTCATTGAGTCGTTGGACGAAAAGAGAAAGAGACAGGCACAAGTACTTACCTAAACCAGCGACCATAGACTTGGCTCTCGCTCGGCCAACGCTGAGCGTGGTGCGAGGATCTCTGCGAGGCGGCGCGGGGGCTGGACTCCGACCTGAAAGTAGCAACAATATACATAATTCCAAGACGTGCTTTTAGCAGTGTTAGGAGTTCAATGCCAGGCACATGTAAGCAGGCGCCTTACGAGACAAGGTAGCCCTTGGTTGCTATCTTCGTCTATCTGACGACTGTCCCGATTTTTGACGATTTTTGTCCAAGCTTTTTTCAGCGGGAAACCAGCTGTAGTTATGTTCGGAAAAGTATTTTCTTTGGAAGCATTTAGAGATACAAGACAGAGTTCAGCAGTTAACTCTAGATAATGTTATATTTACAGCATGCAAGAATGAATAATGGATTCTGATATTTACAATTGACGAGAAAAGACCATTCAACCTCAGTTTAAATTTAACAACTCATTAATCCTTGTCGAGGGTGATCCTGACCTATGACCCTGACATATAGCGATCTGGTCTTTTTACAATGTAACTAAAATAAAGTCCTATTGAAATCACGTTAGTATCCGCTAGATTGTGCACTGATAGAAACCCTTATCCATTAGTAACAAAGAAGTAACCGCAGTGATTTGAATAGGCCCTAAGGCTGCTTTTCCACCAGATCTCTGCCAGTAAAATGTCTCGTACGAGGATGCGTAGCGGAGATGTCAAAATGCGCATTAATGCGATGAGAGTGCTAAAAAATGTGTACACATTTCTAGCATTCCTCGCAACACATTCATCGCAACACCCTCGCACACATGTTTTGCTTGTTTTGAATGTTAATAACCTCGCTTCGCTAAATCCTTTTCCACCAGAGCTGAGCTGAGCGAGGCTAGGAAAATGAAGCGATTCTATTGGTGGATTTTTCCTCGCACACCGCTTAGCACCCTCGCACAGCTCTTGTGGAAAAGTAGCCTTATGCTATTCCTCCTAAGATGACTGACCTCCAGCGCCTTTTCTAGGCAGCGTGGCGGCGTAAGGTCTGTTTGACAGCTGACTCTGCGACTTGCTGGTGGGGACTGTGCACGTGTTCTCCTCGTTGGTACCTGTACAAGCGGTGGGTCAGTTGATCGGCCGGTCGATCAGCTGGGTTAAGGGTTAATAGACTGGGTTAAGGGTTAATGGGCTGGGTTTTAAAGTTAGGTTAGGGCTTGGGTTAGAGATGTTTGTTTCACTCTTGGAGATGAAATTTGAAATTGGAGTATGATTTTTACAAGCCCGATGATACGCTTTTCAAAATTATGGAATATTTACAATATGTTTAGTACTTCAATCTTTGTACAAAGATATATTAAGTTACAAACTTACGCAGTAATATCAAAACTGTAAGTAAAATATTTACAAATTGTTAAAAAAATGGATCTATTCACAACACGACGGTCATAAACAGTCCGGTTCCGTTCTCAGTACAAAAGAACCCAGCTTCTTATCATTATCAGTCCACCGCTGGACATATGCCACTCCTATTACGTCACTTCGAACACGATTTGCGCTCATAATGCCCTGTATTTTCCGTATTGACTATCACTCTTCATCTACTTGGACGACTCGGTGTGCCACACGAAAAGAGGTAGAGATTCATCAGTGCACTTTAGAACATATATTTTTGTTTTGTTGAACTCATCGTACAACAGCTCTCCAATATAACAAATCCCGAAACGTACCATTAGTTCCGTTCAACGAGACGACTGTGAGCGACACTAGTGCGCCGGAGTTTCTGATCATATCCACCACTCGCTCGTGGGACGCCGCAGAAACATCCTCGCCGTTTATCTGCAAAATTTAGAACAATATTAGCTGCAAATATTTAAAGAAGTGAACCAGCCCATAAAACTGAACAACTTTCTCCAAGGAACATAGGTCGAAGTATGAAAAAAGTTTTGGACCGCCCATACAAAATTACCGACTGACAAACTAATTCTGTATGGGAGTCCAAATTTTGTTTTCATATTTCGACCTATCTTCCTTGGGGAAAGTGGTTCAGTTTCATGGGCTGGTTCGTGACCCTTTTGAATATTTCAAACGAATATTTTTACACCTTAATAAAGACATCACAAATTGGCACGCTTTTGGACCAAATGGGAAGGGTAGATGAGCCGGATATGCCGAGTCAAATATAAAATGAGCTGATCCAGAAGTTTATTTTGCCATCGCTAACATTTTCACAAAACTACGATACAGAGGAAACTGTTTATCTCCGAACTCTGAAGGGGTGGCAGTAGTCTACCACTGCAATTACTACGAAATTGACGGATCTACCGAACGCAAGGACTTACAAACTGACTGAAAGTGTATATTATTTTTCTAAGTAGATGCATGATGTCTCTCGGTTGGATGCTAGCAATCAAGACTAAGTGCCAAATACGTGGTTTTCTGAATGATTTGTTTAGAAATTCCAAACCACCAAGGTATTCGGATGTTTCACATTCGAGACATGGCGTTACACACATGTTGCGCTATAGGAGAAAAACAAATAAACTGTTCTTGTTTACAAGTGGTCCCACACAAAGCAGTACTTACCGCAACCAAGAAGTCGCCTTTCTTCAACCCAGCTCTATCAGCCACGCCACCAGCGTCCACATCATCCAGGTACTGCAGGCCTGGACACCGCTCTGAAGGACGGAGCTCCATGAGAGGTGACGACGCCTTCGCCCCTCGGAGCACGAAGCCGAAACCACGCCGCGCCCGGTGCAGCACCACCGTGCGGGTCTCCATGTTTCCATAACTGATGAGGAAAATTGAATTGACAGCACGTGCACTATAAGAAAACCAACGGGCAGTCGACGGTGGACCACTAAAATCCGGCTATATTAATCGAGCTAGCTTTAAAACTATGATCAACAAAAAGCACTGGAAGGAATTGAAGTAAGGGTTGGCCATAAAAGGAAGCAGATTTTGCAGATTTAAAAACAATGGTATGAAATAAATAAACGTTATGTTTCACCATAGCTCGGGTTTCTTAACATATTTTCCGTAGACCTCGGTATCGAACTCTAAGAGACTGGTCCAAACCCTTATGTTCTCCCATAGTTCGCTGAAACGCAGCAGTTTTTTGACCGGCTCCCGCATGGTCAAGACGTATTCTGACTACTGAGTCATAGTCTTCCCAGTGTATTTACTTACTGTATTTTGTAATGCCTTTGTTTAGGTCTCAGTTTTTGGCTGATGTTTATTTATTGCATATTAAACAGTGCCTTTAAAATACATTGTTTGTTTTGTGGCAAACGTAATCAACCAAACACTGACAGTCCGGTTACACCACTTACACATTATGTCTGATCTAATCGTAAAAAAACTAGTTCTTCAAATCAAGAATCGCAGTCTATTAAGGCGTCTGGAGGAGGCCATAATTAGCAAGTGACTTGGATTATAGATGATGATGAATTCTTCGAAGATTTGTACCTTGTCTTGAATGAATTATTTCGATACTCACGCTTTCTTTATTCTAGGTGCCGTAGCGCTGTAAGTCTTGCTCAAAGTCATTTCTCTCCGACCAGCTACACGCGAGTGGTGCACAGGCCCTGAAGCTAACACCTGGAAAAATGTTATTTTATTTTACTTGCGCCTGTTGCTTGCCACACAAACCAAAGTCTTGAATATCTCCTGCGATTGACTTTGCTAGACTGTCTCGTCCGTCAGGGCTGGTCGGATGATCAGTTTTATTAGTGTCAGGAGAGGGATTTCTTATTTTTTTTAAATAGCTTTAATTACTGTGCCGATATGAAATTTAATAACCAGTTTAAGGTTTCCTAGTACACTTTTCTTGTATCAGTAGTTTTACTTTCTTCAACAAAAGTTCCTTGCAATAGCTATAGTCAGTATTCTTTGCCCTTACCTGGTGTAAATGCTGGTTGTTTTGCCTCAGCCGGACCTCTTGCACGCAATGCGCGGGGAAGAAGCCGGTGGCTCCAGACCCTCGCACCGTCCCCTCTAGGAGACCATCGTCTGTTGCTCCAGTCACTGCAAATCACAACATACTGTCACTGCTAAGAAATTCTTTCAAAGATTTTTAATCCAATGTTCACCTTTTTTATTTCTTGCTAACATATTCCAAGTTACTTCTCAGTAAGGTCTACGCTTGACTTAAATAGCATTGCTACTACATTTTCGTATGTTTCTTAAAGGCAGTTAATAATGAAACACCTGTTAAAATAATGGTTTGTCAATATGGTATTGTTATATGGTTCATGTTTGGTTGCGCCGTTTTGTATTATTGGCTGGTTTGTTAGTTAAAACAGACGTAGATAATTAGTATATTTCTGATTAGCCGAACCTCTTATCCATTGACTTACCCGGCGCCACCTACCTGAATTATTTTTAACTATCCGCGCTATCCAAAAACATCATTGAATAATATACTTCTAAGAACCGAAACACAAAACACGGACACGTAGCAGGTCTTATGAACCCCAGGTGAGAGAAATTAGCATAAAATTTGTTGTTGATTTTCGGGTGAAGAAGTATTTTTAGCTATCAGTCCTGCGTTTCAGTCCTTAGTTCCCATCGCACACACCTTCAATGATATCCCCCTGATTCAACCGCACGTGTTTGGGCGCGGTGGGCTCGTAAGGCTGCAGGCACACCACCGTGGCGCCCTGGTTCTGTAGCGAGCAGGTGGTGGTGTCAGAGTGGCTGGTGCCCACGCCTGAGGAGTCCGAGATGATGTCGCTTGTGTCGCCCGCGCTTTTATCTGTTGGCAGCGCCCAGGAGTCACTCAGATTGGGAATCATTTTGAGAAGGTCGTTTCAGTCTTCTAAAGAGCTCAGTTCATTTTGCCTATATGTTTCACCGCTGGATTTTTGCTAGCCATTAGCAAATTTAAGCAAAGTGCTTCAATGAATATTTCTATAAAATTATCGTAGATAACAATGCTTATTCTTTACACTACGGTTTAAAAAAATATCAGCTGTAATTTCAAGGGAAACTCAATTCAAGGAAGAATATAAAATTCTAAAAGTAAGGGGCCTTACGAGCTATGAAAGAAAGGGGAAAATCCAAACAATTTCGTACTAGTTTGGAAGCGGAAAGCGAATTGAAAAACATCTAGGTACTTAACAAAAGGCACATATAACATGCACGGATGATCAGATCACTAGTGATAGACAATGATTGTGATAGGCCGTGATAGTGATAGGTCGTGATAGCCGTGGTTTGTGCATGGTGATGGTTGTCTCTTGTTGGAATTGTGTCGGATCGGTTAGTGCTTGGTTTTTCGGGTGGCCCTAATATCCTATTTCTTCAGTTTTTAATCGTTTCAAATGGTACAGATCCTTAATTTGTGGTGCAAAATTCATATTTGGATGACATTATATGAATCGAGCATCATGTACAAAACTTCAAGAAACATTTTAACTGATTCTGCCTAACATTACCTGTAAGGATGCTCGCGTCGTCTTCATGACTTGGGTGACTCGCGTCGCTGATACTTGAAGAGGCAGAAGAAAACGGTCTCTCAAGACTGCACGGTGACGCCATGGGCCCTTGCCGACGCAACATGGCGTCCAGTTCAGCTGGAATCCTGGTGGAAGAGGCCAGCGAGGACCTGTCTCCAGCGGTCCACCAGCCTCCCCAGGCCGCCGACCTTCGCTTCGGGTTGTATCGAGGCGGACCTCGGAATGGCACTGAAATAACCCCGTCACAACCCAAAGGGATAAAATAAATGTGCGATAAAGAAAAAAAATACCAACTTATCATTAAAATAATTTTTGGCATAGGTACAAATGAATTTAGAAAATCCTCGGGGTTTGAAAAAAATACAAAGAATTTTATCATTTCTCAACAAACTAAAGTTACTAAAATAAAATTAAATTATCCAATGAATCAATTCAATATTTACCAATTTTTTGGAAAATTGCTGTTGGACAAACACAAATAAATTACAAACAATATTTTTCTCGTGCAGTAAAAACCAAAACCAATTTGTGAAATAAATAATATTATACAATCAAAACTACTATTATTATACACCATAGACCTGTTAAATGTATTATCTTAAATACCTACATTATATTATTACATGTATATTTTGAGTAAGTACATAAATACCATTGTGTAAAAATATAAGTCAATGTTAATGTGTGTTATTTTGTTTAGTGCTAACTAGATAATATAAATTTTATTTGCACCGATATATGTAATGTACATATTTTTCCCAATTGCAACCATCACCATTTAGAAAGCAATGGAATAGAAACAATAAGTATTTCTAATTAATTATTATAAATAATGGATGATACATGCAATTTTAGTTATATCAATTTATGTTAGTTACGTATAAATGTAATAGATAAAAGTATATTTGTTAGTAAAAGGCTAAGCTTGAATTGTTTTAGATTCTTTAATAGTATCAAAGGTTCTGTGGAATAATGGATCCTAGAGTAAACCAGTTAATCATTATAATTGAGACGTTAAAATACCATCAACACTTTAATAAAGAATCTAAAACAATTATATTTTAAATATAAATAAGCGCCAGCAAAAGCCATGCGAAAAACTTCAAATGTGACTCACCGATTTCTTCTGATTTATAATTTTTTATAACCTCTGCTAGTTCTAAATTTCCTGCTATTACCGCAACCTAGAAAATGTAAAAACAAACTTAGGAAAGATCAATAACATAGTCACAAGCTAACAAAGAGTGTGGAATATTTATAATCTTGTATAAAATTAACAGAGATATAGACTAAAAACTTGGCCACAAGTTTATTGAGAGTGTTGGATATGAAAAAACTTGGGGACAATTTAACAGAGAAACAAAGACAATTTTGTATATTAAAAACTTGGCCACAGATTACCAGAGAGTGTTGAACGTTAAAAACTTTGTCACAAGTTAACAGAGAGTGTCGAATAATATAAAACTTAGCCATAAGTTAGCAAAAAGTCTAGAATATTTAAAACTTTTTAACAAGTTAACAGAGACTGTCGAACGAATATTTAAAAACTTGGTCACAATCTAACGGAGAATGTTGGATATTTAAAACAGAGTGTAGGGTATTAAAAACTTGGTCACAAGATAACAAAGAGTGTCGAACGAATATTTAAAAACTTGGTCACAATCTAACGGAGAATGTTGGATATTTAAAACAGAGTGTAGGGTATTAAAAACTTGGTCACAAGATAACAAAGAGTGTCGAACGAATATTTAAAAACTTGGTCACAATCTAACGGAGAATGTTGGATATTTAAAACAGAGTGTAGGGTATTAAAAACTTGGTCACAAGATAACAAAGAGTGTCGAACGAATATTTAAAAACTTGGTCACAATCTAACGGAGAATGTTGGATATTTAAAACAGAGTGTAGGGTATTAAAAACTTGGTCACAAGATAACAAAGAGTGTCGAACGAATATTTAAAAACTTGGTCACAATCTAACGGAGAATGTTGGATATTTAAAACAGAGTGTAGGGTATTAAAAACTTGGTCACAAGATAACAAAGAGTGTCGAACGAATATTTAAAAACTTGGTCACAATCTAACGGAGAATGTTGGATATTTAAAACAGAGTGTAGGGTATTAAAAACTTGGTCACAAGATAACAAAGAGTGTCGAACGAATATTTAAAAACTTGGTCACAATCTAACGGAGAATGTTGGATATTTAAAACAAATTAACACAGAGTGTTGGGTATAAAAAACTTGGCTACAAATTTAACACAGGGTTTACAAGTAAACAGAGAATGTGAAGTTTTAAAAAGGAAAGGAATAATCTACGATTCACAGTGGTGCTCCAAACGAATCGAAATATTATAAGTTCCAAATGAAAATTTAAAAATTATGGAAATCACTTCTCGTAAAAGAAGTCATTTTGTATTAGAATTTATTTTAAGAACATCCATATTTTACTTGGAAATAAAAAATACATATTTCAATTCGATTGGAACGCCCTTATGTAGTTTATTCATAATCTGACGTACAGCTTGACCATAAAGAGTAGATCAAAAATGAGGGCGCCACTTTCTTCGGGATCTGTGAAATCTGACAGATAACGCTTAACTATGGCAACAATTTTTCATACAATTTTTTTTGTTCCATTTATTTAATTTCTACTCTTTCTGGCCTTATACTCGTTGATATTCGTAGGTTATTTTTAAACTTGCTTGTAGTTTTACTAACCTGGTAGGGCGTCTGGTTGGCGAAGTTTAAGGCCTCCTTGTCACATCCGCGGAAGAGTAGCTGACGTGCGCAAGAGTCTTGTGCGTTGACTGCGCACACGTGCAGCGGCGTGTTGCCAGACGCATTGCGCCCGTTCATGTCCGCGCCGTAGAACAACAGGTGGTCCAAGTGCTGCACCAGGCCGTTGCGACATGCCTGGAATATGTAGAAGAAGAAAGGATTTTAGCTCGAGAAGTTTACCACTTTAGGTGTGGAACATTCACATTTTAACAACAGGTGGTCTAAGTGCTGCACCAGGCCGTTGCGGCATGCCTGGAAAGTAGTAGTAGAAAGGATTTCAGCTGAACAACTTTAGCCCTTTGGAACATCCACTTGTTACCACTTCTACTTCCTTAGATCCAGCTTGCAAGCTGTAACTAAGGCCTGTATTAATAAACTGCTCTCAACTTTGAGATTGATCTTGAGTGCGATATTGAGATGTCGTTAGTACTGTCTGACATTTGTTAATATCGCTCTTGAGATAGATCTCACTCTTGAGTGGGGTGTATAAATACGGGCCTTAGACACACATATATACAACGTCTTTATCTTTATCTGCCTAGGCAGGGCATTACCGGTCACTCGTTTCAATACTATCGCTACGTCTGACAAATATTGAGGGCCCTTTAAGATGATACATGTATCACTGTACTGAAAAGTTGTTTGCCTGTCGCCTAAAGTTTTATTACACGTCATGAAACCCACGAGGTCCTTATTCACCTATTACGACACGCGGGAGAAATAAATGGGGTGATGCTATTCTAACCCGACATCAAACGGCAATCTTGAAGACTGTATGTTAAAATGCAAAAAAGCGCTCCCCGTAACCACCGTTTCTTTCATTTTGCAAAGTTTTCTTTCGTTTTCTGTCCAACGTATCAAGAAGGAAGTCTGATATACTTAGTGCCATTACTTTTTTAAAATAATAAAGGTTGAAATAGTTTACCTGGTGAACTTCCTGCCACCCCTGCAGATCCGTCGCACCAATCGTCGCATGATCATGCAGCAACGTTTCACATAACAATGGGTCCGTTTTGCACGTCACCGACAAATACAGGGGCGTCAGTCCTTTCGCATCTTTGTAATTCGGGGAACCACCGAGTTCTAGTAAAGTTTTGACGGCTTCTAAGGAGTTCTTTTCTACGGCTCTGTGCATCGCAGTGCTGCCATCTTTTGTTCGGTAGTCGAGTAATGCGCCGCCGTTGACGAGGGCAATCAGGACTTTTCCTGGCGTCTTCAGGCCAGCGGCGATGGTTAGAGGTGTATCTGGAAGTGAAAGAATAGTATAATGGATGAGAGTCCACAAGTAGTGAATCCTTAACAGCTTTCGTTTCTTAGGTTTCATGTGGCTAATTTGTTCATTGAACTCCCAAGAAGGTTCTGCATATAAAAAACTAAAATCCACATTAGAATGTGTCTAAAGGAAGCTATCTGATTTCCAGTGTTGACCTCTGCCACCGTATTCAAATCCGTACTTGATATTCATCCACCTCTTTAACTCTAGGACCTCCTATCGATTTCGATTTCCATCACAAAACGACTGACTGTCTTTAGCCTTTTCAACGCAACAATGTTCTTACAAATAAATACATGATAATCACGAATACAATGGCTGAAGGCCGATATTTAACGCAGATTATTTACGCGACACGGTTTTATAATGAGTTTATTATTAGTTTAGGCGGCGGTTCATAAATTGATTGGATATTTTTGATATGATATTCACTCACGCATCGATGTACGATGGAATAATCTGGTTTATGAGTGGATGTTGCTTCGGGAAACGTAGCGACGGACTAGCTAGCTAGGTAATATAAATTTTATTTGCACCGATATATGTAAACATTTTTCCCAAGCAACCATCACGATTTAGAAAATGCAATGAAATAGAAACAATAAGTATTTCTAATTAATTATATAAATAATGGATGATACATGCAATTATAGTTATATCAATTTATGTTAGTTACGTACAAATGTAACAGATAAAAGTAAATTTGTTTTTACTAACTTACTTAACGGACTTGAATTGTGTTATATTCTTATAAAGGTTTCAAGGTTAGATTAGCTAAAGAAATGGGATATAGTGGATTATCCTAGAGTAGACCAGCTAATCCTCAAATATCTTCAGAGGTTACGTTACCGTCACCGTCAATTGTTTCATAAAGAATCTGACAGTAGTGACTGGGTAGCACAACCGGGGGATCGTACCTAAAAGCGTACCCTAGGGTAGTAGTGGACTGCTATAAGCTGACTTTAAGATTTATTGGTATTGCTATTCCTTACCCTTCTTATACGGTGGCAACTCAAGTGGTCTAACACGTAATCTTTATGTAGATGCACGAATAAAAAAAATTGTTTCTTACATAAAAAACGTATCAGTTGGCCTTGAGCCGGTCACTTAGAATTCTCCTACTACTTCATGCACCTTGATCGTTGCTTTCCACAAGAATGGGTGTCGAACGTGTGGAACAATGGAATGATAAGCGAACCAAACTTTGATTCTTATCGTGCTTCTAAACACGTGCACGGGAAACATTGTCGTTGGTAGTAGAAATGTTATTTGTGAAGAATCGTGGAAATCATCGATACTGTCTCTTTATAACGCGTATTGCTCCCACCGTCTCTCTCTCTTCTACTACTACTGTCCTCTATATTAAGAATATTTGAACGTCATTCTCCTAGCAGAAAAGCTAGGGTCGAAAATATGCTCTAAGAACCTCTGGGGGTTGCTTCCATAGAGCGCCTTTATTATCTGTAAGACCTGCAATGAGGAAGAATGTTATCTGCCCTGCCTCTTGACAATCAAAGTTTGTGTCCGCCCAGACCCTTGGTGCAGGCCTAGGCGATTTTACCCATCTATACATTCGTGATATTATGTTTCAACTTCCGAAGGTTGGCTTCCAATAGAGCGCTTTCATCGTCTGTAATAGCTGCTACTTAGATTATTGAAGGTCTCGGATTGCCTCAATTTTTTGATGGTGTCCTGAGACAGTGCGGAATCTAGTCGAGCGCTAGCGAAACCGTCAACAATCTTAAGACCTGCTAATTCATGTGGGAGCTACTTACCACCAGTTTCTTGGCAATGGAAGTTAGGGTCCAGACCCTTTGCGCAAGCCTTGGTGATTTTCTCCACTTGGCCATGCGTCACGTGTTCCAGGAACCTCCGCAGGTTGGCTCTCGTGTGCAGCGCCTTCAGAGTCTTCTCGTCCAACTTCAGCATCTTGTACACACGCCGTTTGTATTTTAGCTGGAAAAAGAGAAAAGTCTTACGTTGTTTTGTTAGTTCTAGGGCATGGTTCTACCCTTCGAGCAACACGGCCTCCCGTCAGGTCGGAACGAGACAAAAGACCGTGTTGCTCGAAGGTTCTAGCCATCTCACTGTGCCTGGTTCAGTAAGGTCCATAAAAAAACCCTGTACCTAACCTAAGCAAAGAAAGTTGATACTTCTGAATTTGGCATGAAATATCATCCTATCGGATCTGGTGCGGTGTAAATGTATGGTAATCTATTCATCGTATTCAGATTCAAGGGCTCTATAGCTCCTTTCATTGGAGTAACCAATCGATCAACTGAGTAATGCGAGTAAAATTCGCGCCTTATCGGAGGAAAAATGGCGTCAAATAAATAAAGATTCTGTGGATATACGAGTAGCTACTTACAACGGTTACAAAAATACCTATGCTTAGGTACTGACATATAAGAGTTTCGTTGGATTTGTTATTTTCAGACTTTCTACCTGGAGGGAAGGACTCACTTCCAGCAAGAAAGTCAAAATCAGAGTGAAGGTCATCCATAGAAAATCCTCTCAATATGGGATCCTCTGAAGCACTAAGCTATCATGCGATCAACGATCGAAAATATTAGGCTATAGTTGAAGCTAAGCTATGATAGTTTTTCTCACCTCAAGATACCCAACAGGGCCATTGAAGGGGTAGTCGCCCAGACGACGTTCCTCGTCCAGGAATTTCCCAGCCTTGCCGTTGACTGGAGGGCAGAACAGACCATAGTTGAAGCTCTCTTTCAGCTCCTGTGGACAAAGAAAAAGAAAGATTACACTTTGGTCTAAATACACTTTGAGAAGAAAGATGGTTGGGTCAATAGCAATTCTCTTAGAGTCAATTATGTAAATACCACTTCTTAATTCTGATTCATTTGATTATGGTCATACTGCCTTTAATTTATGATTGAAAGTTACGGATTTGGGTAATTTCTTTTGAACCATAAAATCACGATCAAGTTGCGTGTTTGATGATCCTCGTTATTTTCTGTCTTCATATTTGTTATTGCCCTATTAAATCTGGATTAAGGCAGTAATCTCTTGACCTACTTTCCACAAGGTCATGTGTAATTGGCAAATGTCTTAAACCCAATATTACCAAGCTTTTGATACCATTATTCCGTATGAACAGCAGCTCAACATTTCAAGTGTGCACGCCATAAATCTTGCAATCGATAACCAATTAAGAGTACAATCGCGTACAAAAGTAAATAGACTTCCTGCCAGCACTCATGGCTAATTTAGTGCGGTGCTTAATCATTGTCCAAAGAATAATTACAGCTAAATGTCTTGATGCAATTTTAACTATCTGTAGACAGATATTTATGGCGTAATATTTCGCGTGTAAAATTAAATTG
Source organism: Keiferia lycopersicella (assembly GCA_029255805.1). NCBI lineage: Eukaryota > Metazoa > Arthropoda > Insecta > Lepidoptera > Gelechiidae > Keiferia > Keiferia lycopersicella. The sequence continues at coordinate 4,634,995 of JARACZ010000018.1, forward strand.
ATGATCCTGACTGCGATGCTTATATGGAGTCTAAGAATTTTACACACATACCTACCAGACTTGGAATAATGTACGCTTTCATGAATCCATTAGGGTTGTACAAAAGAACAACCTTGAATTTTATTCCAAATTAATCAACGCAGAATCATCCCCCAATCATTAATAAACCTGCAAAGATTAATGCGAAATTCGCCAGAGCTGACACAGGCAATGAAGTCCATTTACAACCAACAAAATAGAATTATTTGAATCAAAATAGATTTGCAAAACACGATTGATGAAGGGATAGATTGTCGAGACACAGGAAAGAGAGTTAAGATTACTGAAATCTTTGTTTGTATTGTAATATCGACTAGAGTCACAAATGGCAGAGATAAATGAAACCAAAAAAGGAACAATGTGTCGAATCCACGAAAAGGCTTGTGTAATGAAATGGCGTGATGATAACGCATAGATTTACTGTCATGGCGTAACTTCAGAAGTGGGCGTTGCAGGCTTTGCCTGAAGATGTAGTTCAATATCTCTATACCGAGAAAGTCGAAGGGTCAGCTTATGATGCAGCCTAATAAATGGTTGCAGTCAGAATTATTGATAGTTCTATTGAAGGGCTTGGAATGTTGCGAATAATTAGACGCCGTTGCATCTTGTATTGTGCGATTGGTATCAGGTACTGTTAGGACATTGACTGAAGGCGCCTATGGTGGTCAGGCAATAGACGTACATCGGTATTATTTGTCAAATGATGATTGTGTTGTCGGAAATTGTGTAATGGTAATATTAAATCTCACGTGACAGGTTGTGTGATGTTTACTGGAAATATATTTTTGTTAGGCTTAGGCAGACTTACTTATTGAAACTAAAGTTAACATTCTAAACTTATAGTGATAAATGTTTTAATTCTGTTGTGCTTTTTGGAGAATAATCATTTTTGTGTTTTTTGTAAATTATATTACCGCGAGAATTTTCTACGATAGTCTAATTGTGGGATCTAATAGATGCTCGTGTATGTGTTTTGTAGTTAGTTGTAGTCATAAATTGCCTTACTGCATTACTATTTAACCATCCTTGCCCGCGAACTTTTGTAGCTTAAAGGTGGTTAGCTATTTAGAAAATGGGTGTTAAACATGCATGTTCCAGCCAGAGGCTAGGTCTTGATCACCGGCGCGTGCGCAGCCCGTCGCGCTCTCCCGGCGGCCATCACGACACACTTACCTAATCGTGGCACAGAACAATCCCTAGCTAGAGATTCTAAGGAACCAGTTCAGTGAGATGACCCTTGCGTGAACAGTGCTATCTCGTAAACTTTAATACTACCTTTGAGTACAAGAATGCGGTATATTTTTGATGAATAGATATTCTCAAGAATTTGTGTTTCTGAACTTTCTGAGCTCAAAGACTGTAATCTAGGGATCGTTCTCATTGACCCCAAAAAAACAAGCTGATGCAAGGTAATGGAAGATCAGATGTTTCTCGGCTCTCTCTTTCTTTTCGTGTGGGACACCGAGTTGTCCAACGACCCAGAAAACCCTACTGTCAGAATTTTTCAACTGCCTTCTACAAGTAGCAGGCTTCTGACATGGATGTGTAACGACCGCCGCCTAAGTAATCATAGACAGCAACCAGGAGCTACGGCTTAACGTGCCATCTGAAATCGGGTGGTTCAGCCCACAGTGTCCTAACCAGACTGGGAACAAATTCACAAAGTGATAAATATCAACTTTGTGAGTGACCCACCGAGAATCAAACCCGGAACCTTCTGCGTCAAAGGCAGTCGCACTACCACTGCGCCACATTGGTCGTGCGTTTCTCAGCTTAAATATGCAATAAGCTACACAACATCCACGAAAAAAGTACATAAGCTCATATGTACTTGTATAAAATGTGGTCCAACAAGAATGTCATTGTCGCAACTAAAACATTGACCTACCGTAACTACCGTTAAACTAAAACCGAGTAACCACTTCTGTACCCAACAGTACCTACCGACTACCAGATTCCGTGCAAACAGATCTCAAAACACGTTCGCCACTGTTTTCCTTTAAAGGATAAACGTGGATTAACAACTATGATACATTGCAGCCAGGTAGGAAAACTGCTGCTACACTTTGCCGATTCGGCATACATTGCTGGTTAACTTCAGTTTATCGCAATGACTCCTTTAAAAAAAACCATTAATGTATGCCAAATGGAATCCTCATATCTACTTACTAAGGCCTACAGAGTATGCTCGGTGAAAAACTAACGGATTGTATGCCAGGGTACATGTTGTTTTGTGATGCCAGCATGGGACCCGTCTAGGTTGTCGTTCTTATGAATTATGAGTATTGCCTTCCCATAAATATTATTGAAATAAAACTTTATTGAGCAGAATATGTACATAGTAGAACATGATGTGGAAAGTAGAATCTTCTCATTGTAGACCAAAGAGATTAAACCCTAACGCCTCAAGCTGCTTTAAGGCCCGTATTTATAAACCGTACTCAACTCTGACTGAATCGATCTTGAGTGCGACTTTGAGTTGCTGTTAGTATTGACTGACATTTGTCATAACCGCTCTTGAGATTGATTTCAGAGTTGAGTTCGATTTATAAATATGCATTTAGTTGCAGTAGTTATTGCAATTTTTCCAAGAGTCTTCGGGTTGGTGATTGAAACTTCAATAACCTTTCCCCAAAGAATAATAATATCGGATTATATTCTTACACGGTCTATGCCGTAATATAATATTTACCCCAAAGGTGTCGAACGACCCAGAAAGAACCGGTCGCGATATTACCTCGGAAGGTAGGCGGAAAATCCCAGATATTCATAAATCCCAGGAGAGAGAATATTGAAGCCTTTTTAGCTTCGTGTCGTTTTTATTAAAGATATTCGGAGAAATTCGGTAGGCTACTGAAAGATATTGCACATAAGAAAAAGTAGCTAGAGAGAGCAATCGGTAGGTATACCTATTGGTTGGTCGAGGCGTACAGTCGGTGTTGAATTTCATCAGTTCATTTGATGAGCGTCGGTGTCTCAGTGGATAGGTCTCCGGTCCGGTGAGACCCGAGTTTCGATCCCCGCCTTGTACCAATGTGTTTTTGCTCACGTACATTTACCGACTGCTCGTACGGTGAAGAAAAAATATCGTGTTGAAACTCGCATTCAAATAAAATTTGAATTCAGATGATATTAATTTGAATGTGACTTAATCTAGTATTCGGGCCAGGCTAGCCTTCGGGTTGGAGAGGTTAGATGGCAGTCGCTCTGTGTAAAAACTTGGTTCCACTTCCACGTCAAATCCCCTAGGTTAGGTAGCCGACCCCGGCAGAGAATAGGGGATGCCTGAACTATTAAGTTGCATAATTCAATCGTAATAGGAAATTTTCTTCATTTTTTTTTCAATTATTATTCTAGTCGCTGGATAGATGGTACTGTGCTTGGTATGTTAGCGCAAAGAACGGAACGTAATATTTGGTTTTTGTTTTTTTGAAACTTGGACTCGGACTCATTTGGAACGAAAGTGTCAGTGCATGCCGGACTGTCAGTCAGCGTCGCGACTTTTTTTTAATATTTTGGCTTTGGAATCTACACTAAAATCTAGTAACATAGTCGGTTCAACGCCATCTATCGAGTTCTTGGAATCTTAGTTGTTTTTTTTTATTCTCAAAAAGAAAACCTCCTATTGGACTAACACTTTATGTCATCTCAGTGTAACTGTAATGTCAAATACACATGTGTCATAAGATAAGTGTCTTACTGAAAATTAATGTTTCTTGTGCCCTATATGCTACTTATATTATATAAATGCGAAAGAAACAACAGACAAACATACATGTCTGTTTGTTACTCCTTCACGCTAAAACTACAGAACCGATTTTCATACAATTTTGCACTCAGATATAGGGTAAGTTGGATTAACACATAGGCCAGTTTTCATCCCGGTAAAATGTTCCTGTGGGATGCTACGGGATTAAAACCGACTTCCACGCGGGCGGAGCGCCGGGAAGATATAGTAGCCTATTTCCTTGCATTTTTTACAGAAACCACAGACACCTGTCGGATTTCTCGTATTACCTACTTAGGTTACCGCAATAACATCCCGTTAGCATACAATAATAGTTCAACAACTTGATGACCATAGTATGACAATGTGGTGTTAGTATGCCGACCACTACTGGGTTGAGTACCCACTGTGGTCAGATGTAGGTGTCAAGAGAGTGGGTAATACAGTAAATGACGATTATTACGCTGGAGACACGTTAGACAAGCTTCTGCTGATTACGGTCGGCTTAGTGGAGAACTAGGGCTCACCCGGACATATTTGTATGGTTGTTCAAACAACCAGCCCAATCAGGCACTTGGGGCAACTGAACTTACAAGTTGTTCTGGGAAGAACGGATCGAACTGAAAATTAAAAAGTGTGTGAAAGTATGAGCGAGTGCTTAAAAAGTTATGAGTTTCCTCATTTGTAGACTGACTTTTCAGTACGGTCATATTAATCTGTTTTCCTGTCTAATACAACGACAATTTCATTAAAATTAATTGAACTCCTTTCGTAACTAACCATTTGCCATAACTGTTTCATCGCACAAGTACCAGGGTGTCAGAAGCTCACAAGAGCTCCGATCAATCCATTGACCCAGTAACTCAGCACTGTGCTAATGTTACACTATTGTATGCTAACGTGTATGTAATTGTGGGTTGTGACAGAAACAGGAACACCTACGTGTCTTACAACCTACTGCTTTGAATGTATAACTGGTGCGAATGTGTCTTTGTGAGGCGGGGCATTCATTGATAGTTCTTTGCTTATTTTTACAAGCGAACGACATAATGTACACAGACACTAGACAGAGTTTGAAAAACCGAACCCTAGACATAGTCAACTGCTTGACATGGGCCTCCCCCTATCTGGGGTTGACCATAAGATTTTGTATTCATTTTGGAAGTCTATCTCTTAGTAGCTTCTTTACGACACCCATGGGTAGAATTTTGGTGATGTGATTGAACAATTTCATGTCAGCTAAAAGTTCTAAACACTTACAAGAAAGTTCTAAACAACAACTGGATTTACGGATACATTCTGGCATCAATAATGACAATCGATAAACTGTATACAGACAAAAACACATCTGTCATACGTTAGCGCAGATAGATGAAGCCCAGCTACCAACAGTAATGAGTTCAAGTAATCTGTGACAAGTCTATGTGACAAAACACATCGATCAGCCACTATAGCTACTGAACCACTTCGCTGAAGCCGCGTTTAGATTGACGGGACAGTAGGACACTCATTATAACTAAGATTGATTGCGGGCTGCCGTAATTATGGCTGAGATGAGTGAGCATTGAGTGAGTGTTATTTCAAAGACTGACAGTCTTTTAAGTGGGTTTTGAGTCCATCTTAGATTTTATATGTATGAGTGTTTAATGTATGTATGCTTATTTATCCTTTTTACTTTATTTTATTTTACAACCTGTAGCTTTTTTAGTTTTGTAGCTAAAAGCTATAGTTAAATAAGAAGCCAGCACTCTAATACCTAATAACGTAGTTAAAACACCCAACAACTGCAAAACATAAGACAATCAATGCCACAGCACAAAGCTACTGGCATCACGAAAACGATGCATCCACGGAGCACGCGTCAATCAGGAGTACAGAATGGTACAAGCAACTTGTAAACGATGGAAGTACAGGATGTTTCCGCAAAGCTGAAAGCCATAAAGTGAACCCGACAACTTAGAATAGAAAAATTCGATCGGAATTTCTTCTATTCAACGAACATCAAAAAAGTATTAAATGGCTAGACAAAACATAAAATCAGCTGATGCTGGATGAGTTTAGATATCATTCGGCATCACCGCTACATAATATAAAGCAAAGTCTCTTTCCACGTCTGTCCCTACGCCTTTATTTATATATGTACGATTAAATTTTTAAGACACACCATATTTTAATGCATCTTTTACACACCATATTTTAAAGCAGTTTTGTTTAATAGACAGAGTGATTGAAGAAGAATGTTTATATGTACAATATTATACTGTTTAAATCGGGTCTAGGCGCGGAATAATTACTAGGTAAACACACCTCTACGTTTCGAGACGTGTTACAACGCACGAGCGAGAGCAACCAAAATAATTTGTACACAGTATAATGTGTACAAAGCGCGAAAGTCTTAAACAAATATATGTATAATATTTCCTGAGAAAGCAACTTATTCATAACATTATCAAAATGGGTGTAAATATCTCCACTTTTCCGGCACACCCTGCATCACTGAACGCGCGCGCGTCAATCACGCCAGTAGTGTCGGTACACAATGCCACTGGCGTCAAACTGGAGTGATGTGAACGATGCATCAATAGGTCAGCCGTCCGTCAGGCGGTCCAGGCCGGCGGTCGGCCGAGCCGCACATCAATTACCGGACCGCTATAAATTGACCGCTTCCCCTCGCTGTGTCAAACGCGCCATTTACTGGCCACAACACTTCGGGTAATTCTGCACCGGCTATTGAGTCGGCCACATTTGCCGGAATCGCTTATGAGCTTGTTTTTAAGGACGGTCGATGGATTACGATATCCATGACCGAATCAGGATTTACGGCTGGTGTGAAATTGTCTTCCAGGGCCCCAAGTCAACTATTTTTCGCCATTGAAACTCAACTTTCATTTTATTGCCATTGTAAGTTTCCATACTTCAAACTGTGAGCAGACCACCAAACTACTAAAATCATCCAACTGAGATCCAATCAACATCCAACTGAAACGATTTTCATTTAGCAAACTTAGGGGCCAGAAATAAAGAATTGGTTTTTCAGGTGCCCAATCCCAAGTGTGAAAGTTTTTCAGGACATTTTTATGAATGATGATTTACCCAGATGCGATATCAATAAAGTGTTGATTATGCTGTCCTGTTTGTGATAGGCATTAGGCAAGTGGCGCGACAGTTACTGTCTTAGTGTACTATTACCTAACACTATTATTGAAATAACAGTAATAAGTACTTCGGTGTTAAATAAACTGTCATTATATTTTAATAGACTGCAATCTATGATAGCTAGTACCTAGATGTATTTACTAACTTGCAATTACGGTATTTTCGCCCACGCTATAATTCGTAAAAGATTTTGTGATTTGATAGGTTATTTTATTAAGATTGGTCTTGATTCTAACAGGACACGTCCTTAGCTTATTTCGAAACTTGCTATCAACTGAAAGCAAGCCCACACAAAAACTTAGTGGAAAAGAATACGCTTCATAATCGCCACAGACGTGTTGTGGCTCTAAATATTATAACGTATGACAAGTGAAGCTAAAAATAAGCTAAAAAAATGTACTGCTACAATCCAGGATAATATTTATTCTGAGTACTTGTTTATATTTCGGGATAAAGGGATAAGGCGTGATATGCGCGTGTGTATGTACATGTTTATATATGCAAAACATGGCGAACCTATACGAAAAACGAATATCTATAGAAAAACGAACGAAATATAGGTAAGGTATAAAAGTATCAGCTGCAAATATTTTAAGGGCTGAACAAGTCCATGAAACTGAACAACTCTCCCCAAGAAATATAGGTCGAAAAATGAAAAAAATATTTTGGCCCTACCATACAAATTGACTTGGTCGGTTGGTAATTTTGTATGGGAGGTCCAATTTTTTTTTCATATTTCTACCTATGTTCCTTGGGAAAAGTTGTTCAGTTTCTTTCATGGGCTGGTTTACCCCTTAAAATATTTGCAGCTGATTTTTTACAACCTGTATATTGGAGGTTGGAAATAGACGCACCTTTAGAGAAACATGCAAATTGGGTGTTTCTACCAAACAGCCATTCTCTTTGAGACAATGACTTGAAAAACTTGTTAAACCAAACATGGCTACTTCAAACATTTTCACTAGCACATTAGCATGTTGTGTACTGAATGAATCACAGTCAATGGACAGACATCCGCATTACCGGTGAAAGTTTTATTGTAATAAATCGGTCTACACATTTGCCTAAGGGCAAATACTTTGATACGTTAATACTCTATTAATACACATTCATAAATATGATGAGGCCTAAATAGGAAATTAAATTAAGAATCAGTAGAAAATATATGAACAAAACAAGTTGCCTACAATTCCTAGCCTAGGGCAAAGCCAACCGTGGTTAACTCGTTTGACCCGGCAAGTCGAAAGACGTGGGTTCGAATCCCATTGGTGGCGTGAATTTTATCTACTTGTTTCGTTTGTATTAACTTTGTAACACCTTTTGTTAAATTAAAACACCAAGTATTCGAAATAAATATCTTACGGACATTTCTAAAAATAATTAACATTCAGTATCAGTAGAGCTCAATTTAACATGAGTTTACACTACGATAATGTTTTTCAACTAGAACTATGAATTCGTCCCTCCTTATTTTATCCCTCACTCAGGGTTAAGGCCAAGGGTATGGCGTGTTTGCCGTAAAAAAGTCTTAACAAATAGTATCATACATAGTGGTATTGCCGTGTGATGCCGGTATAGGATAGCATCACCCCAATTCATCCCGTGGGTGTTGTAAGAACCAACTAAGGGACTCGAGGGTTTCATGTGTTTGCACGTACTACAACTCTAGGCGACAGGCTGATAACCTGTCACTACAGTGATACACGAATCATCTGAAGGTGCCCTCGATACTTGTCAGACGTGGCGATAACGACCGTAATTTTACGATCGTTAACGCTCTGCCTACCCCGCAAGGGATGAAGGCGTGATTTGTGTTTTTGATCATACATTCAGAATATAAATAGATGAGAACTAGAGAAGCCACGTGTAAAATAGCTGCCACGTGCAGGTGAAGGCTAGAGGATAATAAACTATAGTATAGTCCAGTAGGTTGGATTAGCTTTGAGTTCTACAAGGAAATAGCCGGTATTTATTTTGTGGAAATAGTTTAGATTAGTTCTATAGAGTTATCTATTTCGTTTTTTATGTGTTTTATGCGATTTAAATGACGAACACTTGCTAGATAAATAAACTAAGCAATACCTAGACAACATGCGTAGTAATGCGTATTATAAATTTTAACTTTTAACCCTTATTTATTTGAATAGAGCATATTATTAGTTTTTGTACGGGTTCTGGAGTCTGATTCGTGTAAGGTCCAATGGTATCTCGTGGGAAACTATTTCAATATTAACGGTTTATAGTAAATTTGTTTTTACTAAGTGACTTTACTTAAATCTTAAAAATAAATAAAATATACTTTTACTAGCTACACGTACCTACATATACTTATCCTAACACCTACACATGTAACTAACCTACACGAAGTAGTAACTTGCCTCGCAATAATCCTAAAACACGCCTAGAAACTATGGTCCATATTTATAAAACCTCTGAGATCGATCTCAAGATCGATTTTGACAAATGTCAGTCAATACTAACAGCATCTCAAAGTCGCACTCAAGATCGATCTCAGAGTTGAGAGCGGTTTATAAATACGGGCCTATGAAAGTGAACAGCACAATAGGCCGATTAGTGAACTTCACATAAACTTCGCGGTTCAGACACGAGTCAGATGCCTGTCCTCTGTCAATTCTTACATACGCACGACTTTCGTTGTCATTTCGATCGCGTACGCCGCTTTGTGCCACAGATCTAAGAGCTAGCTACTTAAGATGGCGTCTGATTTGATGAGAGACGAAAGTTTGCAGGTAGAATTTTGAGAAGCTAAAACATGTTTTAAATTAAGTAATCTATTCTTATACGAGAACAAATTAGTTACACACTCCTTTAATCAAGAAAAAAAAACACGTATTTTGTACTAACACCTTATAAATTGAAAACTCTGCCCTATCGAAAGCACTTCAATAAAAACATGTCCATGTCAATGGATCCCGACTTTCCTCTCCTAAAAAATGTCCACTACATTACAGTTGAGATTAATCAAATTTTATATCTCACATTTCTCAGTTTTAGTGCTCTTCAAGTCTTACACTCTCTGACAAAGCCCGTTGTCCGTCTATATGCAAAGCGCTTGCTGACGCCTATTAAATTACCCTTTTTATTTAAATCTGTTGAATTTTTGTCATTGTAACGCCATCGAAACTCAACTGTCATTCCATTGCCACTGTGATTTTTTATACTTCAAGCTGTTAGCAGACTACGAAATGACTGAAATCATCGAACTGAGATCCAATCGATATCCAGCTGAAACGATTTTCATTTAGCAGACTTAGGACCCAGAACATTAGATTTTTTCCTCGTCAAATTGTAATTTTCTGATAGCCGGCTGTCCGACTAAATGCAAAGTTCTTCCGAGACCCAACAAAATTAAGTTTTATTTTGAGATGTACGCAATATGACTCGTCAGTTTTTTGCTCATCAAACCGTACGCCATCTAACGTAGCCAGCTCTCCGTTTATATGCAAAGTGCTTGCCTATTAAATTTCCCTTTTATTGTGATCCGTTGAATGCGCATACGAAACGCCATGCGCTTTGTCGACGCGCTCAATTGGTAACTCTCTGAAAGGAAACTAGTTTGCTTAAGATGCTGAGCTGGTTGGACTTTGTACACACATAAATACATACATACACAAATCACGCGTTTATCCCTTGCAGGGTAGGCAGAGCGTTAACGACCGGCAAATTACGGTCGTTATCGCCAAGTCTGACAAGTATTGGGGCCCCTTCAGATGATTCCTGTATCACTGTAGTGACAGGTTGTCAGCCTGTCGCCTAAAGTTGTCATACGTAGTAATACACATAAAACCCTCGGGTCCCTCAGTTGCTTCTTACAACACCCGCGGGAAGAGTTGGGGTGATGCTATTCTATGCCGGCATCACACGGCAACTATGTTCTATGTATTATTGGTACTATATATTATTATAATATATTGGACTTTGTACTATGTATGATTCGCAATTACTTCCAGTTACTTAGTTAAGACATTTAAGAGATCAACACAATACTGGTTTTTCTTACGGTTACTAAAAGTAACTAGTATAAGTTGACCCATTAAAGTTAAAATACTACGAGCAACCTTACATGAATAGATCTCTCATTTTTTACTAAGCATATTCATATCCCATCGGTGGCGTGATTTTTTTTTTACACTTGTTTCGTTAGCATAAACTTTGTAACAAAAAGTTTTTAAAATTATTTCGGAAAAAAACTTTTTTTTATTAGGTATGTATTATTCGATTAGTATGGGCCAGATTAAAGCCAGAGGTAGAGCTAGCAATTTATTTGGCGCTTTTCGCCTTTGACTAGCTAATACACCTATTACCACATAACATTTCTAGCATTGGTTCTTCATTGCTTTCGACGTTGTATTTCTATGATAGCCTTCCACATGAAACGTTATAAATGCATATAGTTTATTGACTAACGGCAGACAATTCCCAGCTACCCACAACACTGATAGGCGCCATGTAAAATCAGCTCCAGAGATATCAAGGTCTAAAGCAAATAATACCACTAACGGTATAACTGCGGTTTTAGAGTCGCCCTAAATAGGAACACGGTATCGGAAGTCTAGACCGAAATAGATACACCTGATTGGCCTACAACCCGGACGCGTAAATACAAACCCGACTACAGTTCAGCCACTTAGGTCCGTATTTGTAAATCACATTCAACTCAGATCTATCCCAAGTGCGATTTGAAAAATTTCAGTCAATACTAACAGCAGCTCAAAGTCGCACCCAAGATCGATCTCAGAGTTGAGTGCGGGCCAGTCTGCTGTAGTAGATTTTGGACGGTTGGGAGACGTGCATACTAGAACACAGAACACTCGTACGTGCCCGATATGCCAAAATAACGTGTTACCCTGTATCGGTTCTACTTTATTTCTTTCGCGGAATAAATTTTCAAAGTGTCGTTGTTAAAAAAAATACTAGTGGGATCTATAAACTAGGACAACACCGGCCGCGGTCACAGCACGCATGTGTCGCCGGCTCATTTAGGTATTTTTGTCACAGAACCTGATCTAAACTTGGACGAACACTGGTGACATTTTGCGATGTCTTGCTGCTTTACTGAAATGTTACTTGTTTGTATTGCGTTTCGATGTTGTTTTCTCTGCAGAACGAATAGCAACTCAGACAAGCGCCTGCCTGTACTGGAGTAGGGTTTAGACTGTGGTTTGAAGTAGTTTCAACAAACGCAGCCCGGCCTATAACTGGAATAGACAACTGTTATTCAGGGATTGCGTGCCTGGAGTGGTTTCCGCATTTTCGTGGTGGATAGATGTGCTGTTCTTTCGATCAACAATGTTATTTGGATTGGAATGTAAATTATCGGTTTTTACTCGGAGCAAAACAAAGTAGTTATTGATGAGCCATCTTTATGTTGAGCATCTCAGAGCATGTAGATGTGTTTTTCGCCGTGTAAGTAGGTACCTAATAAAATTAAGCGTTATGACTCCACGACGGTGGTTGGATGATTTTAATGCATCTATAGCATATTTTCGTAGAAGGTAACGGACAGGACCCATCCTTCAGTTAAATATCAAAACCAAATCAAACCTGTAAAACTACTTTAGATGTCAGTTCAACTCACGTTGAACTTGACACAAACCTGGTCTAACTCTTTGTAATAGAGAAAAATTATAAACAGCTGTTTAACCATACATAGTTAAACCATGTCTAACTTTTTTGTAATAACACTGTTAGAGTTATACTCTCTACGAGGGTGGTTAGATGATTTTAATGCATCTGTAGCATACTGCAGGCGACCCCCTATAATTATTTTTTTATTGTTTTGAGTTTCTATAAAACCTTTCTGTACTAGGTAGTAAAGCCCCGGGCGAGCCCGGAGCAGGTCCACCCCTACTCTGATTCAGCAATTTTCTGCTGTAAAGTAGCTTTAAATTCAAAATTCCCAGAACTAATAAGGTGTGCGTCGAACTGTTCTAAACTAGATCCCGTTTGGTCCCCGTGGACTAATTCTAAAGTTTCTGATTAAACTGTACCCTGAGGATCTCTGCTGGAACTGGCAGCTAGTATCTAATTTAAATTTTACTACAAATATAAACTTTTCCTTATACTTTAATTCTATTAGAAAGTTGGCTTTTGTGGTTCATTACTTTTAGAGGAAGTAGTAAGAAATTTAATGAAAAGATATATCTTTTCTAATGATATCGTTCTAGGTACTAGACCTCATTCTCACGTTATTATATTTCGTAAAAAAGTAAGTAAAGTAAAGAATGTAATGTGCCCCAAAAATGGTGTTTAACGAAAGTAAAACAGTAGTAAAAGTCCATAAAGAAAACCTAAAAGGCTACTAACATAAAAATAAAAGCAAAAGTAAGAACAATATGGGTAATTTGAAGAAAGTTAATAGACTTTTTGATTACTTATCTCGATTATTGGCCTCCATTTTCGTCACGTCGTATAAGAAATTGTTGTTATACGATCTACATAACTGGTGCTTTATCGAGCTTTTGAAACCGCCAACGTTTTTTTTAAAGTCAGGGATATCTATAGCTAGTTATTCCGAACTTTTCAATCGCCACGCCATTAACAACAGGCCCAACTGTCCATTGCTGGACATGGGCATTCCCTATTGGGATGTAACTATCTATATGCTTGACGGGGGGGTTAGTGAACGCAATGCAACATTAGGGAATGGGCAGCCTGTGTCTTTACAACGAGACTTTACAACGCAACGGTTAGAAATAGGGTGGTGTTATTTTAATCCGGCACCACACTGAAATCGTAATCTTAATTTGCTAGTTTCGTGGGTCATTAAAAATATATAGAAGTTGTACGCTTAAAACTATAATACTACGGACTTCATTCATCATTTATCGAAATATTCAAAGTATGAATTAATAAACAGACAAATTATATAAAAGTAAGTGTTTTGACGCCATCCAAATACTTCCGGTATGACGTCATACTTCTAGTTCTACAAACAAAATACCTTTTTAGATCGTTTTAAAAAGTTGCTCATTTGACCTGTCAGAAATCCTATTTCCCTTGGAATCCTTTACCCCACCGCACGAACAAAAGGTGGATAAACAAAACAGCATCAAGTACCCCGGCTGTAGGCTGGTATGGTAATGACATGACATGATGCACAGACGGACGGTAATGAATGATAATCAGGCCCCGGGGATGGACCAGGAACCGATACCATGGATGTACGCACAGAGCAAGGATGGAAGTGAACGAGCATGGCAAAATTTACTTATTACACCTGTGAAACTGTGGGTGTCGTAAAAAGCTGTATTGGTGGCAGTATCGTCCCGAAATAATGCAACCAACCCCTTTATAATGCGCACAGTAAAGAGACTTATCTCGCGGGCGAGAAGACTTCACAAGTGTCAAATCGTATGGATTTTATCAAAACAAGTGAATAATTTTGTCTACAAGTGTAGAGAAGATCGAGGTCGCTGTTACGCGTCATAACTGGGCAAGAGTGGCAAGTGACGAATACTCAAAAGGTAGGGAAGGGATTATTGCACAGTGTACCTCTTGATAAGTAGAAGGTAGAGCAATAAAGTAGATCTTATAATTCCAAAATTCATGCATTTTTACAAAAGTCTGAGAAAGTTAAAAAAATCCGAACAGACAACTAAAACGCAGTGTTTGATGCTGTAAAACTCACGAAACCGAACAGAAAAGGTACCTATTTTACCTACGTCTGTTATCTAACAAACGTCCGCAGACATATTTTATTCAACACCTCGTCCTTCCAGTAAATCTACATCAAAGTATTCTCGCAAATTGTGACGCCATTCACATCAGTTCGAAGCAAAGTCGGACGTTAGCTAAGTCGAACCTTAGACCTAAGGCTAACATGCCATTCCTTACCTAACATGCAAATGACCACATGGTAGCAATCCTGCCATTTACCATCCATTTAATGGTGGTGTTCAAAGGATAGGGAATGTGATACTATCCATAATTGCGTAACTTTGATCAAAGGGAAAACAAGTCGAATGGAGTTGAATATTTTACTTACATACATACATACATATATCACGCCTTTGTCCCTTGCGGGGTAGGCAGAGCGTTAACGGCCGTAAGAATACGGTCGCTATCGCCACGTCTGACATTCGTGAGGATTGTTTTCCAAGGTTGTTTCAGAAAACATGTGTATCACTATAGTGACAGGTTGTCAGCCTGTCGCCTAAAAATTGTAATACACCAATACCCTCAAGTCCGTTAGTCGCCTCTTACGACACCCGCGGGTAGGATATGGGGTGATGCTATTCTAAGCCGGCATCACACGCGTAGTATTTTACTTAGTTGCGTGTAAATTACGTTGTAACCATATTATGCTTTTTGCATTTAGCAATATCTTCGTGCGTTTTTCTATTCTAGTCTTGCGCCTTCAATTTTATAGGAGAAACTCTATGCTACCCGAGTTCAGCTGGCGGATCGCACACTTAACGCACGACGGAGCGCTAAAATATTGCAGCGGTCTGTCAGATCCATAGGTACTAGAAACGTCACTCCCTGTACTGAAACCGCACTTGACAGACGACTCTGCGATAGCGCTGCGACGACAGCGGTTGAGCGGGTTTAGTACAGACCGCTGCGATGTTTTAGCTCTCCGTCGTGCGTTATGTGTGCGACCCGCCTTTGCTGCCAGGCTGCCAATACCATTTTTGAGATTTTGTGTTAGCATGTACCAAAGAGAGTGGTGGCCAAGGAACGAAAGGTCAGTGGGCTGACCGCCTGCTCGATGGTCCGACGACATCGTCAAGTTAACAGGACCTCACTGGACAAGGCTGGCACAGGACCGTGAGGATTGGCGCTGCAGAGAAAAGACCTATACTCTACAGTGGGTGGATGTGGGCTGAGAATGATGATGATGTTGTGCCACAGACCAAAACAGAAGTCAAAGAAGAGGTCATGCGTGCTCACCATGATGACTAATCTGGTCTGTTACATTATTTACTGTGTTTCTTCTTTATCTAGCCCAGAATATTTTTTCCCATCCTGGTTTATTCCTGAAAGCCGTGTGATACCGGCTTCGAATAGCCCATTTCTTTCCCGTGGGTTTCGTAAAAGGTGACTAAGAAACTCGAGGATGTCTTGTGTATTACAACGCTGACAACCATACACAAATTAACCGGCCCTCAATATTTGTCAGACATAAATCATAAATTATTTATTAGACGTGGCGTTAGCGGCCGTATTTTTACGGTCGTTAATGCTCTGCCTTTCCCGCAAGGGACAAGGCGTGATGTGTGTGTATACTGTGTATGTGTTCTTCCTGATACCTCCTACATCCTTATGCGCTAACCGCGCGATCTGTTCGCCTAATCTGGCGATAGATCAGCGATATAATCGCATGCGCGTACGCATGCATTGTGCGCGCTTGACAAATGAACGCGTATAAACGCAAACGAATTATACGCATTACGTTCTTTAGGCATGGTCTAAGCTTCATGGGAAAATGATAAGTAAGATGTAAGAGATCCAGAAAATTCTTGTATTATCTGTGGGAAGATATGGCTTTATTGTATTCATCTGTTTTTATATTTTTTCACCGTTTTTGTTCAAAGTAACTTCCTACTGAGTTACTAAAAAGATCGATACATTTTGAAAAAAAAAAACAGGTGCCACAAAAAATTTGCTTTAGCTTGGGGTTGTCCAATGTTTATACTTATGTTTATGTTATATAGTTTCATTACTATCATGGTTGAAAATATGTGATTGGATATCTTAAACTTCGAACATAAACGCTCTATCCTTCTTTGTCACCACTTAACAGGCGTATTATAAAATTAACATGTCTTATGAATGTCAATGTAACTGTATACACAATTGCAATGAGACAACCACGACTTGGGCCTCGTGGGCGGTATTCGGGACATACCAGTCTTGAAACAATTATAATAGAGGAGTAATTATAAGTCCATTTGCTGTCCTACCTAGTATATTTACGTCTATCTTCTTCCCGTTACCAGGGCCTGAATTCCGCTATTTGAAGTCTTACCTAAGTCTCGATAGAATGCCAGTTGGATGGCTTTTGGGCTATTCCGCAAAGAATTGAGACGTAATATTTGCAATAGAATCGTAGCTGTGTTCCGCTCAAATTACCGAGGCCCTGGTAATGCCTACTTAGTTACTAGAAGAGGAAGGGTAAGATTTATATATACAGAGTGAGCGACTGCCATTTGTTTTCCTTGCTTCCAAGTCGTAAAAAGTAAATAAGTGGGGGTCCCAACCTCTTTTCCGATAAGAAAGCTCGAATAAGCCTATAATGAGACACTTGTATCAGTGATTTAATTCCTAACTGGTTTGATTCATCAATCATACAATCACGCATCCAAAGATCAGCAAACCAACCGTAGATATCGCTGTCATATCACATTCTCAAGTTCGTGACTGATTTTGGGCGGATCTATCGTCATTACGTCATCATTACCATCATCAAATCAGATAGGCTCCTCAGGGACAGGACCTACTTTATCTCATTATCCGATTCCCGCAAAATTAGCACCGCGGCATCAAGATCTTCACAGCCACTTTACAGATGCTATCTATCAACGTAAGTATGCGTTATCTGCTATTTTCGCATAGGTCAGGCGTAATTAACAATATTTGCATTTACTAATGGCTACCCATACGTAACTATCTTCAGAGCCGTGTAAGGGCTGATATACGAGCCGCCAGGCTTATTAATTTATTCTTTGATATTATGTAAGCTTTGGCTGTTTTGTATCTGAGTTTTAAGATCTATGTCTGCATTAATGACTTCCTTCATTGGTTTTAGAGTACACTTAACTTAGCTAATTCTTCGTAAGTCATGTCACTTTTATTTGTTTAAGATTAGCACGCATTTGTTTAAAATTAAGATGGTTCTGTAACTTTTAGGTCCGTATTTATAAACTGCACTCAACTCTGAGACAGATCTTGAGTGCGATTTTGTGATGTCCTTAGTACTGCTTGACATTTGTCAATATCGCTCTTGAGATCGATCACACAGATGAGTGCGGTTTATTAATACGGCTTTAGTAATTTTACCCTCTATCTTATAAAAGTCAAAGCTTTGAGTTTATGATAATCTTGTTTAACTTTAGGCTTATTTTGACTTTGACTTTGAAATCAAGTAGAGGTGTCAACTGCAAACTTAGCCACGAAGTACTTTGGTAAGACTTTAATCAGAAGCAGTGACACTCGAATTATAAACTTCATTTGAATAAGAATAAAATACCTTGGGACCTAAAATTAATTATATACATTATTTTTGGTATTCACTATTTTATTCATAAGGTTTATAGGTAACTTTGTCATGTTCAAATCAAATCACATATACTTTATTGCACAACAGAAAAATACAGGAAAAAATACAAACAAGGACTAATTAATTTTTTGGAATATCAACAAACATTTGGAAAGAACAAGAAGATTAAAAGATCACCTCTTATATAAACCTATTTGACGGAGAGTGACAGCCGTGCGCGGTAACTTAATTAGAGAAATTGCCGAATTGACACCATTATCTAACTGTCAAATTTCTTTTTTGCCTGTGTTGCTTCCATTATCAACCACTTTTGAAGGCACGAGTAGGATAACACTGATCGTAAAATTACGGTCGTTATCGCCACGTCTAGGCGCCCTTTCAAGTAATTCCCACTGTAGTGACAGGTTGTCAGCCTGCCGCCTAAATGATTGTCATTGTGTCAATGTATTCTGGCCTGCATCTGCTCCGCAATGCGACGCTGCTCGATCGATAGTAATGTATGTTGTGAAGCCAGACGAGCCATGGTCAATTACTTGAATCGATTGACGTCCATTACTGAGCAGAATACATACAATATTTCTAATTATATAGCATTGGAGTAGGTATGCGCGATAAGCCTACTTGCGCCCTTCGCCGACCGGCGCGATTCGCCAACTCGCTCTGTGTCTACTTGCGCGTTTAGCCCACTGCAGCGATTCGCCACCAATGGTAGCACTGCAAACCAAGTATGTTACGGATACCTATGGAAATGGTTACGGGTTCAGATACGGATAATGAATAAAAATATGATTCCGCATTCGGATACGGATATGAAATTATTTCAGATTATCCGTAAGTTTCGGATAGTTTCTGTTACAGATATTACCTAGAATAAACAAGCATGTTTCAAAAATAACCAATCGTAACGGGGTGAGTGAGGCATCGCCCTTATCCGAAACTTTTACATCAGTTACGGTTACGGATATATTTTCATATCGGATATCCGGTAAATTCGGTTTCGGATACGGAGCTCCATAACATCCCTGCTGCAAATATTGTGATGTGTCCACAGATAAGTCGTGATTTGTGAGTCGCTACACTCGTTTCACTCGCTTCACTCGCCTACTCGGAATACGAGAATACAGTCCATTTCTAAAGAACAATGTTACTAGCCGATACTATTTTTGGATCGGTCTATCTATACTGCTTTTACTTACTAGCTACATACCCATGCTGCGTTTCAAAGATTGCGCCAAGCGGATTATGGTTGCGTTTGACATTGACCATCCAAGCTGGGAGAAGCTTGCTGAGGTTAGGGACGATTGGCGAATATATGATGGGCGTAAGACTCACGATTATGCCTGGTTTTCTGATATCGCCAACAAAAGGCAAAAACGTCATCTAAACATGCATGTTCCAGTCTCTTATACCACCTTCACCTGTAGTGTGTGCGGCAAGTTATGCCGCTCCCGCTTTGGCTTATATAGCCACGAAAAGTCTTGCCTCAGACACTGATTAAATTGTCTGTCACAGACGTACGAGGCCAATGATGATGACGTAGCTACCCAGTACCCAAAGTTCCATAGCAATTCCACAGTTTATATGTGCCATAAAGTTTCGTATCACGCTATTTTAAATTCACGTACACGTTCGCAAATTTACTACCTACGCCACGTATGGAATATGTCCGAATTTAATTAACTGTTTATAATAAATATACCCAGAGTTTGGTTTGAATTTGTTTTGGGGACATCAACTTACTCGCGTGGGATTCTGTTGACGAATGTGGTTTGGTATTTTGACCTACTGTGTTGAGTATTAGCACTATTTAGCACAAAATGTGTGTGGTAGCGGTAACGGATGGCATTCTACGTTGAGTCTTAGTAATTTATGGTATTATAATGTAAAAAAATTACAAGGAAAGTTTGAAGGCACTTAGGAAGATGTAGGATGGATGGAGAAAATACAGAAAATAAATGAATGAAGGATTATAGCACAAGAGAAAAGAAAGATAGGTACCTATTGATACAATACAATTGAGAAAGAAGAGGTAGGGTCGGATTAATACTATGGATTAACGACGAATTTATTGGGGAAAAGATAAAGTAGAGGCAAAATAAAGTCGAAGAAAGTATGGCCGATACCTACCCTAAAATTTTGTATGGACACTTCCATAATTGAACATTTTGGCGATCTGAATTGAAGGTGCAACAAACAGCACATGTCTTCGCTACTTCGGCACTCATAGCTTTAGCTTAGATGCTGAATAAGTGAAGAAGAGGAAGACCATTGGGAGATATTGTGGCCAAATTAAAGAAAAGGTAGGTGACAAGCTACATAGACTGAAAGGTCGTTGGGTCACATCAAAAATAGCGGCTCGTCGAAGAAAACCAGCAGCTAAACAAAAATACGTTATCTAATAAAAGATTATGTCCATTTGAAATATGCACATTTATCGATATTTGACGTGTTTCACAATCATCTTAAACGATTCTTAATGATAGAATCTTTAACTGTACTACGCAATATTAACCACAGAGCTACGTTTATCAGTTCAGTGATCCAGGACGGCCATTATTTCATTAGGTCCAATTATTTCATTACGCAGTTGACAAAGTTCCACGACATTACCACAACAGTTACTTGCTACTCTGTTACTCAACAAAGTTTTGCTTACTTACACATTTTGATAATTATAATGGATTTGTCTTGGTGCTGTTTTGGTACTTTTTCTTCTATGGTATCTTCTTTACTTTTTTAACAGCATTTTTGTGTAATGAATGAATGAATGACCGCCGCCGTTTTAAGACGAATCGCACACTTAACGCGCGATGAAACGCAAAAATAACGCAGCGGTCTGTCAGATCCATACTAGAAATGTCAATTACCATACTAAAACCGCTCAACCGCTGTCGCGATGGCATTCGTCGAGTGCGGTTTGAGTATGGGGAGTGACGTTTCTATTATGGATCTGACAGACCGCTGCGATATTTTTACGCTCCGTCGTGCGTCAAGTGTGTTCCTCGCCCAGTTACTTTTTTACTTGGAACCCAACAATTCTGCTCGGTTCCTAGAGCTGTAGTTTTTTATGGTCTAGTATTCCTTCTTTACGTAATTTGATACCGTGAGAAATACGATAGTTGTTTAAATAGACTCAGAATACTAGGTTGTTTATCGTTTTGTCTCTTTCACTAACACTCAATAAAAAGTTTGAAAGAATTAGGTAAAAGTTCAGTATTTTGACCACCCAGTCTGACTTCAGTATTCACTATTTATCTGTAACAATTTGTTCAGTCTGTGTTTATATTCACAAGAGACGCATTAGAAGAAAATATCCCAATATTTTGTGTATGTCCGTTTAGAAATTATTTGTACAGTAAAGTAACGAAGGATATTAACTCTACTTTTTGCTCCTTTCAAGGAGGCGCCAGAACTACACATTCCCAAAGATTTGTAGCTGAAACCAGCAAGGAGAAAAGAACGTTACATACCTAAAGGCGAACAGCACATAAAGAAAACATAAGCAAAGAAAGTGGCAATTCCGAGACAGTTGGCCGTGGTCCAAATGAAATGCCCCGAGATTGGACCGATACCACAGTGGCGAGATTTTGTTCTACATTCACCACTGCTGTTACACCACTAGCGGGGAAGTAAGCACTAGGGTTGACGAGGAAGCTGTTATGAAGAAGAGGAAGCGGAAAGGAAGTAACAAGCTGAAACAAAAAAAGGCATGAAAAAACTTTTGTTGAAACTGTTCACAATAATCTATGAGGATAAGCATTTTCGCAATCTGTGAAGATGCGGAAGCGGAAGAAGAATTTTAAACATTTCTTATGTGGAAGGGGTAGTGGATGAGGAACTTCAAAAATTTCCGCATTTTGAGGACGCGGAAGAGAAATCCTCATCAACACTATACTGTACATTGAACTAAAAACTTCTTGACCTGCTGACCAAAACCAGGTTAGTGCCAAGCGTTCAAATAAAGTTCGGGGATTTTAGGTGGGTACAGAAGTGCCCTTGCTACTTCTGGGTAAAAATAAGTTAAGAAGATTACAACGGAAAAATCTAAAATAGAATTTTAATCAGCTTTTCAATACTTACTATGAAAGGTTTATTTTTTGATATTCGACCAATGTTCCTTGGAGAAAAGCATTGTACGTTATCATGTGGATTTACCTGCCACAGTAGGATAGATTCCTGACAGGTGAGATGAGCTAGTTTTTAAAACAATCTAAAACGGTATTTTGTATGAAAAACGGAGATATGACGTCACGCCGTGAGTATTTTCATGGCGTCGAAACACTTACTTTTATATTCTTTTTCTGTTTATTAATTCAAACTTTGTATATTTCAAAAAGTTATGAATGAAGTCCGTAGTATTTTTGGATAGTAGTTCTAAACGTACAACTTTTATTATTTATTATTGACCCAGGAAACTAGCAAATTTAAACTCTGCGCTACGCTGTACAATATTCCATTCTCTGCAGCTTGGTCCGATCTTGTTCCAGTACAGCCGAACAGAAATATGTATATCTGATTATTTACTGGCAGGATAAGAGGCTGCTTCGCAAATAGTGCAAAGGTCCTCGCTATATATTTAGCGATATCAGAATCGATGCGTTGTCGTTTTCTGGTCCTCGACCTATTGACATTCGAATAAAGACTTCGATTTCCCTTTAGTAAGTAGTTATTTTTATATTAATTCAACTAGGGGTCGTTTTTTTGACTGTTTATGTGAATGTCCTTTTCTTGTCGCTGTAATAAAGTCTGTTCTATAGGGCAGAAGTATTAAAATGACTTTAGTAGATTTGTTGGAATATAAGGAAAAAGAAAGGGCATCACGGTACTAGCGAGTAACTACTTAATATACTTACTTTACTTAGTTTTCTGTACTAGTGTACATAAAGAGTACACCTATGATATTTTTACGTTTTTACAGTAGGTGCTCTTTATTTCTTTAATTTTTTCCAGAAGCAATAACAGAATTACCATGTAAGGGAGCAATATTTTGAGGGAGTGTTCTACTCATCAAA
Source organism: Keiferia lycopersicella (assembly GCA_029255805.1). Classification (NCBI taxonomy): domain Eukaryota; kingdom Metazoa; phylum Arthropoda; class Insecta; order Lepidoptera; family Gelechiidae; genus Keiferia; species Keiferia lycopersicella. The sequence continues at coordinate 4,658,174 of JARACZ010000018.1, forward strand.
CTGAACAATTTATGAAATATTGTATCGAAATATGAAAAAGGACCTGCAATACAAACTGTACTAACTAGCCTACCCACTTTGTATGGGAGACCAATTATTTTTTTTTATATTTCGTATTAAAATGATTCAGATAGTTTGGTAATTTTTCAGTTTGTTTAGTAAAATACAGTATAGATTATACTAAGCAAATTGTACAAAACAAGCAATATTCCTTCTACAAACGTGTCTCGGTACAAATCCTTCCATCATCTTATTAACACGTTCCATCCTACGTGGCTAGTACATCATTATCCTCAATTAGACCTCTAACGAACTAGGAAGCAAGGGACGGTCCAAGGGAATGTGCCCCAGGGGGAACGTGAACCCTGGAGGCTGACACGTAGCTTCTGAAATGGTAAATTACTACTGTATGGTAAACTTAATAATATAACCTACGACTTGTACTTTTGAGGCAAACTAAGGAATGACTAACGATACACAAACGCGAAGTAAATAATTTGCTGTATTTGAGGAGTACGCGCGGTAAGTAAAGTCGCGCGTTTAGCCTAATTCAGCGATTTGCCACCTACGCGTTTAGTAAACTGTCATGTCATGATGTATACAGTGAACATAAAAAATTAGTTCGTTTAGTTCCTAGAAGGGGTGAACCAGTTGATGAAACTAAACCGAATTTGAAATTAAATTGAAAAACCTTTGGGCCGTTTTATATTAATTCTGATTTTATATTTCAACGCAATTTTTTCAGTTTCATAGGCTGGTTCAACTTTAAAGTAATTGTTCAGATAACTACTTTTTAAAATAGATTTTATAAAATTACACGCTCGTCTCTCCAATAAGTATTGCAGAAGGCAGAGAGAGATACTACAAAAGTGTAAACAGAACGAAAACAAATAAAGACAATAAACTTTATCAGGATCAACACAGACAGTGAAAATATCCTTGACAGAATAATCGAAAACAAAGTCTGTTATCGCGATAAAAAAATAAGAAAATCCTTGAGGCAGAGATACAGGACAAACAAACATATAAATTGAACGTTTATTTTGGCGGCAAAAGCCAATTACTTTTGATTTACACGGCGCGTTTTAATATAGATATCTCGTTATTTATTGCTCATACAATAAACACATAAATCTAGTAGGACAGCGCCATTAGTGGTCGCACATGTAGTAGGCAGAAAAGGAGTTGCAGCTTTGGGTGTAAGGTGTGGGTATGTGGGAATTCAATGCGGAAGCTAGCGCTTTAGAACTAGAGTCAGTGTAGGCAACTCATGGGACAAAAACCAGCATGGAGTCACACATGCTGTGTGGTCAGCCTGGCCAGCCTTTATTTTTTTATCCCACTCGTGCCGGGTTTCTACTAGGAACACAAAATTGTTATAAAAAAGAGAAAATTGTGTCTGACAATTTTTTCTTTTTTACAATGACTAATTCATTTATTAATTGACAGTATTGGAATATTTGGAATTGCATTGTTACTAACTGACTTTGTAAAAGCATTCGTTGTGAATATACTTGGAAATAAGCGATTGAAATCTTGAAATCTTGCAAGTATATATTAATGAAGATGGTTGAATATAGAAAACTAGTAATTTGTGGCTCAATATTAAAGTCACTTACAACTTCACAATATTTGGTTTTGAAAATTCCGTTGTAAATATTCTGATTTTGATATGTATAGTATGTGTGTATGTACGTATCTACAGATTTGAGATTTGCCTAGTTACGGGTCCTCATATGAATAACTTTATGAGGTACTTAGACGTAAGTATTTTTACTATTATCCATTAATTGATATTCACACTAATCTATGATATTAATAAAGTATTTTTCATCTTTTCATTTTTCATTTTAGATTTCTCGATCATCAGAATGTTCTAATAAAATCTGCAAAATAATTTTTCATAATTTTTTCGGTTGGAGAGCGTACGATTCTTCATCATGTAGAATATCAGAAAGTTCCTAACATAAAAAAAACTTTACTTATTCTACGAGACCACTCACAGTTTTGGCGGTAATAAAGGCCAGGCCACGCAATACCGCGGAACCTCCCAATTGGGCCAAACAAAAGCGAAAACCCTTACAACTCGACCAATAACAATACTCAGCACGTGAAATATTAAAATTGTGCTTTACTTAAATAGAGAAATGAAAAGCGGTCGTACTATATACAACGTAGTGAGTATGTAAATAGTCTCCAATTATGTTCGATCCCCGCCATGTACTAATGTGTTTTTACGACTGCTCTTACGGTGAAGGGGAAATATCGTAATGAAACCCACATTCAAATATAATTTCAGATGATATTTGAATGTGACTAGTTGAACCTAGAATTCGGGCCAGGTTAGCCTTCGGGTTGCAGAGGTCAGATGGCAGTCGCTCTGTGAAAAACATGGTTTCACGTCAAATCCCCTAGGTTAGGTAGCCTACCCTGACAGAGAACGGGGTAAGGCAACGAGAATGAATGATGTATACATAGCCTTCAAGTGATATTGAAGTTGAATATGGAACATGATGGCTTCTATGGTCGTAGTATAAATCATCTTTACTGTGTCGCACACCTGACCCAGTGTGAGAACAAACTCATTTTCTATGATGAGTTCTCCGGTCTAGTACAATTATTGTGGGAAGTAGAACAGTCTGACATTATTGTTGTTAAAAATAATAATAAATAGATCTTCCGTAACAAATTAATCGGTATCTGTGGAAGTAGGTACCGATGTTTTCTTTCTACTACTTATACTCTTTCACATATCTCGGATTCCAATAACAGTATGAAAGTGGGTAAAGACTCTGTACTGTAAAATAACTCGTTACCTGTTATCATCATTTTCATTGCCTTATCGGGTCAGCTACCTAATCTTGGGGATTTGACGTGGAACTAAGTTTTTACACAGAACGACTCCCATCTGAAGGCTAACCATGCCTGAATCCTAAGTCAAATCAAATATTACGATGTCTTTCCTTCACCGTAAGAGCAGTCGGTAAATGTACGTGTGTATAAATAAACACATTGGTACATGGCGGGGATCGAACTCGGGTCTCACGATGGTAAGACCGGTGTACGGGTCAGTTCAGACAGAACGGAAAAATCCTCGCGCGGGCTCGAGCATCCTCTAGCCGCAATTCACACCGAGAGCAAAGATGTTCTTCGAGACGGCGCGACATCGAGAGAAGGCTCGAGCCCGCGCGAGGACGCGCGCGCCATCGCGAGCCGACGCGAACAAAATCACTAGTGTTGCCGTGATCGTGAAAATGGTCGACTGGGATATGATTGTTATTGCGCTTTTGGCAGAGGAGAAAGAAGAACATATTATAAATAAAACAAAGAGGAAAAAAGTCCATAGAAGCATCTGGGCAGACGACGTATGGCAAGAACGGTGTACCTCACACTCTTTGTGCTAATTTAAAGTACCGAGGAATATTATTTTATAACTATTATAAAATGGATTATGAAAAGTTTGAAATAATGGTAAATATGTTGCAGAAAAATCCCTTTCAATAATACAAGACAAGCTAAGCAACACTGAGAGCGCGGGCGGCGATACGCGAGCAAGTCGAGACGTGCCCGCGCGGTGTCGGGCATCCTCGAGCCTTCCCGAGCGGGCGCGAGCGACGACGCGCGCGACCGACTCGCGAGCATGCGCCGGGCGACGCTTGAAGGCTGCGCCGATATTCATACAATATTATACTTTAATTAGTGTCAATACGGTTGTAATTTTAATGGAACTAGAAAATTCCGCGAGGATTTTTCCGTTCTGTCTGAACTGACCCTACCACTTGGCTACCGACTCTCGTGGCCGTAAACAGCACCAATTTAAAGGATCAATTTATAAAAGGTCCTTCTAACTAAATTATGATATGATAAATGTATGAAACGCCAGTTTCGTTTGATCCCTTAAATGACTGTGTCGACGGGTTGATAGCAGGTACATTTTATTCCATTAACCACATGAGTAGCAACCACATCCGTATTCAATAAAGGAAACGCGGACGTGCGACAAAATGCCCCCCCAGGAAGGATATGGGGGACTTATCGAGGGACTCATTTGATCCCCTCTCAACGGGATCGACTGAACTATGACGTCAAAGGTCAAAGGACAGGATCCGCGTCGTATGTAACGGCTTTCGTTGATTTTAGGAGTTAGACTTCTGATAGTTACGGGTTTATACGTGGTTATGTGAATACTGACCGCGAGTAAGTACAAACTACCTACAAAGTCACCCGCGTAGCGTACCTATCTACCTAAACTTCATTCGCTTATCATAGTGTCACTGCCAGCGTAACTGTCAATACGCGCCAGTACGTGCGTGTATTGAGCATTGAGGTCAAGTTAAGCTGGTCGAGACACTACTTAATTAAGCGAGTGAACTATACGTTGCCTTGCCTCCTCGTTGCGTTCAACCCGCGTAGGCACGTCAAATTCCACGCTTAAGAAATGGTGCAAGACAGTTTTGTTTTCGGATCTGAAAAAATCTACATTGTTAAGTTTGCCGTGTGATGCCGGTTTAGAATAGCATCACGAAAATTATATCCGTGGAGGCCGTAAAATGCGACTATGGGGTGGTAATATCCCCAAAGGGGGAGGCCCATGTCCGGCTGTGGACTGTTGCGGCTGTTAATTTTAAAGGTTACAGTTACTCTAACACCATCAGTAACACTGATTAGGGCAGGGACCAACCCAAAGCTACAAATTCTAGAAATTTGTAAGGAAATCCAGTACATTTTGATCCCTTTAAATCCCCTCATATGTACTAGTATAAATCGATCGCAACGGGGACTGCGATTGAGTTATGTGATTGTGCAAGTGCAGCCATAATGCATTGGCTCGTTTACTAGATGTGGCGCTGAAGCGAATGGATGTGCAGCAAAAGAGCCACATGTTGAGCCACCGTAAATTTTCTCAGGGAACCGGACTCCTGTGAGCCGGGTACACCTAAAGCGTACTGTGGCTATGTCTCGGTACGACTAGGCAAAACGCGAAGTAGGTCTTTAGAGACATAGGTTAGCTGACGACTAGGCAAAACGCGAAGATCTTTCGCGATATAGGACTTAAGAGGCCTATTGAGTAATGTTTGTAAATAATAGGCTCCGAAAATACTAAATACAACAGTATCGAAATCTGCAGATTTGAAAATGCTTTTACTATTTGAATCCTATATTATCCCTGATAAACATAGGCCGCTTTTTCTGCGGATTAATTTTTAATTCTACGAAAAAACGAGAAAATAGAAAGAAGAGTTGCACAAAATATCCTTCCGTGCGTAGAGTTGCAGTTGGGAAGATGCGTCATGTTGTGAAGTCACCCTGGCCGTAAAATGCACATAACCTGCAAATACAGTTTGGCAAAAAAGAGTAGAGAAAAAATGAGGGTGCCACTTTCCTCGCAATCTGTCAAATCTGACAGATCACGAGTCAGTATGGTAACAATTTTTCATACGAAATTTTTAGTTCCATTTTATTTCGTTCCAAACGCTTTTTGGTCAGACTGTATGTTATTTATTGCAGAAATGTCAGATGAAAACGAGAATAGGGATGTTCCCTCAACATTACGAGAAATTCTTTCGACTGTAAATTTTTTTAAGCCACTGCATTCTTACAAATGTTACAAGAGTTGTTGGAAGTTTGTTTCTTCAATTACGCAAAAACTAGTAGCGTGATTTCGTTGGGGGATAATACCTATAGGACGACACTCTGGTTCACGGAAATTTTACTGCCATTGCTGCTATAGCATTGCTTCGTTTGCTCGATGTGGCGATAAAGCAAATGGATGTGTTGCATGCGCGAGAGCTACATGTTGAATTTTGAACCTATACGTTTTTACAGAAGACTGATACTTACAAGTTTTTACAGAAGATGGTAGTGGACTAAAAGGTGTTCGTGGTTTGGTTTTTTAATTCCCCGAAAACTGTGATGTATGTGATAGGTTTCTATAGGATCTTGCCGTGTGCTACAAAAATAAAAGTACACAAATTGCTATATAGTCGAACACGGTAGCACAACATGAATTTGATTCCATAGCTGCAAACAAAACGTGGCATTTCCCAATGTATACATACCCTCAACTATATTGCGCTGTTAGTTTTCAAGAAATTAAAGAATCAAACACCGGACACCCTTTCGTCGACCCTATATCCTATACAAATGTGCTAAATGTCAAGGTAAAACTTGAAAACGTTGTTACGGTAAAATAAATGGTTTAAGGTTTTTGAATAATATACTGAAACAATATCGAATGTAATTTTTTTAATACGTACTCGTAAGATAGTGCACAACCATAGATTCTAAGCGACTCAAAACAATGATTATCAATCTTCAGTGACCATTGTTAGAAACAGGAAGCTGGGAGATGTACCACCGCGATTCTCACTTTGCGCCGCCGCTAGATGGCGATACTGATAACCGATAACACCGATACGGGTAACGAAAACCGATACGACCACCGATAATAACCGGTTAAGCCGCTAATGGCCGCCGTATGTTCGATTCGAAATCCAAATTGATTTTTGCAACGGATGGTAAAACGCCTGTGGACATTGGATTATAATCTCGTATATTTCCGGTTTAAAAACATTCTAGAATGTTAGAAGTATTTTTCGAAATTTGAACTGCACTATTGTGATACAACTTAATTAAAATATTTAAGTAAGGTAGAGGCACTAGTAATGGACAAGGCCCCAATAATGGACAAGAAAATGAAGAATCTCGGAAAATAAGCATATCAGACACTTTTTTAAAGTTACCAACATTGATTCATAGACTACAGCTATAGATCAGTCAAAATTTGACCATATCATGACATTCGACCATTTTGTTTCAAAATGGCGTGGAAGTAAGTCACCCGAAAACGAGTTCCGTAAAAAAATCCAGATTTACTAAAAAAATCCTTAAGACGGTGAGTAAAAGTTTTTGCTAACTATTCTTTTCGGTTATGATTTACCGAAAATCGGTTTTATTTTTTAGCTGCGTAGATATATAAAGATTAGGGATAGGTTATAAAATTCCATACTTCGTAAGAGATACGCGATTTTTTCATTGTGTTCATTACTGGATATGAAAATAGATCAATCACCAGTCATGGACAGGTGTCGATTCTTATTTTTTTTAAAATTACTGGCATTTAATTTTTGTCATTGAACGGATTTTTTTGTGATAATTTTTATACATGTTAGGATAATTTTGGGCCATCCGGTCCAGTAATGGACATCAAATGTTCATTATTGGATTTGTATGAAATACCCAATAATGGACAAAAAAATCTGCTCGTGTTGTTTGGTAGTAATTTTTCTCATTTTTTAAATGACAGGTATATATTAATATTTCATATATTTAACGATGGTATCTAGTACTTCTTCTTCGTCGAGTCAATGAAAACAGGATCACAGTAGATTGGACCAATGCGTTGCAACGGCGATGGCCATGTCGTTCGCCTCTTGCAGATCCTTCGATGTACATGAGCAGGGGTTTGTTGGGCAGCACAGTAGATGAGACACTGTCTGTAGAGCGCCAAATCACACCAATCGTTGCTTTTGAAGCCCCACCTTTTCCGGTTTGCATGGCACCTCCCTACACCAGCCCGGAGTCGTTTGAGCGACTTCCAGACTGCCCAGGGGAGATTACCACCCGTTGGAAGCTTCTCGGCAGGGGGAATGCGGGCTGCTGAAGGCGGGCCGCTGAAGGCGGGTATAATTTAGTCCACTGCTCAAGTCGGATCTTGGATTGATCATTTCCTTCGCAGTATGGTTGGCCAAGGAAACTCTTTCGACTCTTAAGGCGTGACGGATGCGGGTTATGTTTAAACATGCCATGCGCATGTCTGTTGTCTTCCTGCTGCTTTAATCTTTCCGTCCAACATGCGGCATAACGTCGTACACTCGGAGGGGCTATTCCGACAAGGGGGTATAAATGTGCCAGGGGTGTTGGCTTCAGTGTGCCTGTGACTATTCGATATGAGTCATTGAGAGCCACATCCACTTGCTAGAACGAGCCCACACCGGACTAGCGTATTCGCCAGCCTCCCTTTTTTCGTGTGGGACACCGAGTCGTCCAACGACGCCAGCCGAGAAGCATAAAGCCAAGCTACTTGTCCGGAGAACGGATGGAAATGTTCCCCATTTGGTAGTAGTAAGCTTACGCAGGACGCAGTTACGTGCATTAACCTTATACTTCAGTTTAAAGCAGTTTACTTTGTATGTAAGGATCCTGCCCAAGGTTACACCGAGGTATGTTGGTGTAGGATTGTGCTTTATTTGTGACCCGCACCAATTGATCCTCATTTTTCTGTTTGCCTCTCTATTACGCAGATGGAATGCGCAGGATTCTGTCTTCGATGGGTTGGGCCGTAAAGGATTTTCTTTGTAGTAGGTTGTGAGGTCCTCTAAAGCTGCCGATAGATGGTTTTCCACTTCCTCAAAGGCTTTGGCCTGGCTGATAAGAGCGAGGTCGTCGGCGTATATAAAGCGATGGGTTGCAGGGTGATGTGGTTGATCGTTCGTGTAGATGTTAAACAGGGTAGGTGCTAGCACGCTACCCTGTGGGAGACCGTTTTTCTGCACACGCCATCTGTTTTTCTCAGAGTGAAGGTACACCTGAAAACGGCGGTTGCGCAGCATTTCACTTAGGATATTAATAAAGGCTTGTTCGTCCGTGAAATTCGACACTTTCCCAAGCAACCGCTTAATATTAATCGTATCATAAGCAGCACTGAGATCTACAAATACCGCTCCAGTGACCACACCCTACTCAAAGCCGTTCTCAATGTTCTGCGTTAGACTTAATACCTGACTGCAGCAAGATTTTCCAGGGAGGAAGCCAGCTTGATCATTTATTAGTTGTGGGTCGATTATCTTAGTCAGACGGTTAAGAAGAAGGCGCTCAAAAAGTTTGTAGGTATGGCACAGCAATGAGATAGGCCTGTAGTTTTTCGGGTCCTCTGGTTACTTCCCGGGTTTTAGTAAGGCAGTAACTTTTGAATTTCTCCACTTTTTGGGAATTTTGGTGGTCTCAATACAGGCGTTATACATTTGCAGTAGCCACGATATTGCTACTGGGCCAAGATTCTTCAGTTGTTCTACACAAATGTCGTCGGCATCAGCGGCCTTTCCGGATTTCAGGTGTTTAATTGATGATATAATCTCCGGTAGAGTAAATGGCAGACTGATGGATCGGTTACTGTTTTCTTTGGATGGACGAGCATTATTAATTCTTCCAGCGGGCTTACCATTGAGGAGCATCTGGTGAGCCACTTGGTTGGCTGTAACTGGCCCTGGTATAACAGCTGCAGGTGGTACGCTGGTTAGTTTTCTAAATGTGCCCCATGCCTTTTTACTGTTGTGGGACGTATCTACTGATTCCACCAGCTCGATCCACGTTTTTTTGTGATTTCAAAGTCTGATTAGTATATAAAATACAATGCCTGATATTTATAAAACGAATAAATATTTATAAATATTAATTTAGTTTTAATGCGGGCCTATTACATATAAAAAAAAAAAAAACTACTGTCTGTCTATCTACTGTCTATTTATGGCTCTGTCCATAATGGGTTGTTCACTTTAGGGTCTTGTCCATAGCTAGGTGTCCATTAGTAGAGGTACCTTGTCCAACACTGGGGATTTTGACACTTTTTGTTTATTTCTTTTTTATTTTGTCATGCCATACGTTTATTTGAAGGCAAATACACAGAAAATAAAGTTAAGATATTCCCCTGACTAATGAAACAAATTTATTTGCGGTAATTACTTTTTTTATAACAGTTTAGTGCATTTAAAAAAAAACATTTTCTTAATGTGTCCATTATTGGGTACCTTACCTTATCTACTTATAAATATGAACAGGTTTCTACAATAAGTGATTTCTATTAAAACACGTACGATGTTGAATACGAAATAGTCCAACAAAAACATAAATTCCAATGAGAGTTATTGATATTGAAATTGTAATAATTGTTAATGCGTACATGTTCTTTATACCAACAACAATATTAGTTGATCGAATAACATTAACTCATTCCAAGCAACATTCAAATTGTCGAACTAATATTCGAATTAAGCAGGTGTAGTATGTGTACCTACTTATCTATCATAGGTAGGTATAGAATAGAGTAGTACGATTATACTCGTATTCTGAAAGAATGAAATTTAGAAAACAAATCTTGCAACTTAGGTTTCGCGGATTTTTTAAACCACGTACCTATAGGTCTGTTACATAGTCACATAGACAGCAATCGAGACCAACGACTTTACGTGTCCCCCAAGGAACGGTAGCATCTCTCATAGCTAGATGACTGGGTCATTAATAAAATACAAAAGTTGTACGCCTAAAATTATTGTCTAAAAATACTACATACTTCATTTATAGTTTTCCGAAATATTCATAGTTTGAATTAATAAACACAAAATTAATAAAAAAGTAAGTGTTATGACGCCATCTATTTGTATTTTGATACAAAATATCGTTATAAAAAGTAGCTCATTTGAACTGTCAGTCATCATGCCTATTCTCCTAATAATTATCGGTAGGTAGGTACCTATAACTTGCAATGAACAAGCCAAGTCCGTTCTTTCATTTCAAGAATTGGATTGCGTCCTTCTTCTTCTTTTCGTGTGGGATACCAAGTCGTTCAACGACCCCGGACCCGATGAACCCTAGTGTCAGAATTTTTCAACCGCCTTCTACAAGTAGCAGGCTTCTGACATGGTTGTGTAACGACCGCCGTCTAAGTGATCATAGACAGCAACCGGGACCTACGGCTTAACGTGCTATCCGAAACACGGAACCATCTTACTTACGGACAATCGGGTGGTTCAGCCCGCAACGTCCTAACCAGACTGGGAACAAATTCACAAAGTGATAAATATCAACTTTGTGAGTGACCCACCGAGAATCGAACCCGGGACCGTCTGCGTCAAAGGCAGTCGCACTACCACTGCGCCTCATCGGTCGGTGCGATTGCGTCCTGTGTTTGTTTGACCAGTCCACTTCGGTCTACTGTGATTACACATCGAAGACTTGTGTTGCAAAGTTGATAGATAATCATACGGTCACTTGCCCACAGCCCACTGTGTGGCCAGAAAATTTGAGGTTGCAACTGTAGATAGTTGCTCAAAGGTTCTATGAACCTTAAGCTTGACGTAAGAGACTTTTCTTTAGTATTTCTATAAGATTTTTGTCTTTTTGTTCTGTTTTTTGCCTCAATTCACATTCACATTTCTATTCTGTGCGTCGACGAAATAGAATTTGTTTTCGCTCACTCATAAAAATAGTATGGCTATAGATTCAAGCATCAGTGGCGTTTTTCGACTTATAAGTGAGTTTTGCCATCTTCAACTTTGTATCTCAATAGTGACCGTTTTTTGTCTTTTTAACGAGTTCTTTCTAACTTCAAGTTTGTCCCACTCGTGTCCATCATAGACTAGTTAAACTAGTAGAAAAGCATCCGCATATATTAGAACCTCTAGCATCCTAAGCACGTGAATACTCAAGCCTCCTAAGAAAGACCTATTATAAAGAAAAGTTACATAGATCGCACCAACCGTGGGACATCAGTAGGGGCAACTTGGCGGATCGCACACTTGATGCACAACGGAGCGCAAAAATATCGCAGCAGTCTGTCAGATCCATACTAGAGACGTTTCTCCCCATACTAAAACCGCTCTCGACGGCCGACACTGCGATAGTGCTGCGATGACAGCGGTTGTGCGGTTTAGATTAATATTTCTAGGATGGATCTGACAGACCGCTGCGATATTTTCGCGCTCCGTCGTGCGTCAAGTGTGGGATCCGCCAGACCACCACAATGCCACATTACCGCATTGCTTGCATAACTCCTCGTTATGGGCCTCGTTGGCCAACGCACTTAATAAGGCCCACTAGTAATTGTCACCGGGCCGACTTAGACATTTGCATTCGGTGTTTTCCTTTCCGATGATCAATGGGCCGTAATGGCTAGTTGTCCAGTTCAAATTGGGCTTATTATGTACGATTGTCGGCGTTTCAGACATTTTCTGGTTTGTTGTAGGTACGTACGGTTGAAAGGATACTAACTATAGCTACTTTGTTGGGATAGCGCGTAGGTTGCTTCATAGATTGCAGCGTATAGTAAGGTAAGTTTATAAACTATTTTGTGATTCGAATCTTTAAAAAAATCTGGTCAACCACTGGTAGGTAACTAGCAGACTTTTGATGCTTTTGTATAACCAGCGGCAAACCACAAACCACGGACCATCTTCTCTCCTGCCCCAACTGCCCTTAGTACTTGCACTATGCGGGACCTGCTGGAGGTTAACCCCAAAGCAATCAGTGTGGCCAAATACTGGTACAATATAATTTCATAGCTGCCCATCGATTCGATGATGAAGAATAGGTGCTTTTGGATCCTAAGATCAAACTCAAAAAACCGCTACACCGCGGAGGCAGATTAAAAACTGTTGAAATATCTTAGCTTCATAAACTTGCACAATGTTACGTCAAATACCCGACTGAGGTCAAAAACTATCCTGCTTCCATAAGGGCAGGTTTATCTCAATATCGATCTTCGACTTAAATTCCCCCATCTTTACGTTCCGTCTTATAAAGTCCAACGTAAGAGCTTTTGTACAGAAGTGTTCAAACTGTGTTTTGTAGGGGGTCCCAACGCAAACTGTACCAGGAGCTTAATTCCTGAAAAGGCATAATTCGATTCCGTGCACCGAACTCCGCAACGACCGATCTAGGCATACATATTTCGATTTCTATCACTCGATTTTTGTATGGTCAAAGGCACGGGTGAGTATAATACAAACACAATTATAGTCTCTGAAATATAAGATAATCCCTGTGATGTTTGTGACCTTGGAGCAAATGCTATGACATAAGGTCCATTTTCCTAGTAAACAAAAGAAAGTGGACTTTATTTCAGGATCATCCTATTTTTACAGACTATAGTAGCAGATTTTCGCATGAGTAAACTCAAAAATAGATCTTCAGAGTCAGGCTATTGGAAAATCCACTCAACTGTGACACATTTTTATGGTTTGACCGGGTCCGCGAAATTTTCAAGTGACTTGATATTAATTAATATATTAATAATATTCGAAAACTTTGGGCACCACTGATTCAGGGATTTCGTTTCCGTCTGGACCTTAAATGCTGGCTTTTGAACATCGATCTGGTCTCTAATAACACTGTGAGGAGTAAGCCAGTTCCTGTAATGAGGGGTCCAGGGTTCAGATACGGACCCTGATAAACGGAGGTCTAAGAACGTATCGATACATTGTTGTACCTACGTTAAAATCTTGGATAGGATAATGTTTTGCGAAGATAAAAATCATTACCAACTTTTTGAAGGTAGTTGGATAAAAATTGCGATATTAGTGATGGTATTATTTATGAGTTTTATAGCTTAAAAGGCAAATAGTTTCCAAAAGTTATCTATCGCATATAATAGAATAACAGCTGATAGAATTTTGCCATTTTTTTAGGATACTGTGGTTCCCACACGCCCCATATGAGTTGGCGGTAAATCGGTCTGTACTATACCTGCACACTTAACAACCGCTCAACCGCTGTCGACAATTTCGTAACGCATCCTTCAAAATAACGCATCCGTCGACAGCGGTTGAGCGGTTTTAGTGTGGAGATTGACGTTTCTAGTATGGACCTGACAGACCGGTGCGATACGTATGCGTTATTTTAGCGGAGCGCTGTGCATTAAGTGTGAGATGGCGTGATCTTACAGAAGACCCGCATATCATACATGGCACAGCAGCCGTGAGACTGTCAAAGTGTCTCATTTGCTTGTTGGCTGAGTGATAAAATCAGCCTTAATAAAATTCTTCTTCTTCGTCGGCATTGTTTTGCCCACTGTAGGGCATATGCCGTTTCTAATCTCCCTACATTCTTTGCGGAGGAGTTCTGTCTTCTGCATTTACAATGTCCTGGCGCGATCCTTGATGTCGTCGGTTCATCTGGCGGGTGGACTGCCTACTCTGCGCTTCCTAAGACGTGGTCTCCAGTCCAAAACGCATCTTATCTACTCCATCTTTAGTCTTTTGGCGACACGAATTATTATAATTCTAATCGCTTTAAATTCGATACCAATTGCACCAACTGATAACAATAATTTAAAACAGCAAATAACTTTAGAACCGACGGAACTCGGCGCTAAAATACTTATTTCTGGCTTAGCATTGGATTATTTTGCACTAAACGCCAACTGGAGGTTGTAATAACAATTTAGCAAAGCTGTAATTTGCATAAACAATTGCTAAACACGCTCAAACAACGGCGGTGTTATCTACTTATATCTAGTTCCGGTAAGAAATGTGATTGTAATGGTTACCGCTATAGATAACGTAGTTACTGAACTAGATAAGGTTTTACTTTAACTTTTTAAATGAAATGCAGGAACACTTCTACCTGAAGATTTGAATCGAAACAGTGGCCTTCTTTTTTGCAAATACCTATACCTAATAGGCATGATGCTGGCAGGTCAGATGAGCTATTTTTTTAAAACTGTAGTTTGTATGAAAATACGAATAGATGACGTCATAACTCTCTAGTTTCGACGGCGTCAAAACATTTGCTTTCATATTATTTTTCTCATTATTATTCCAAACTTTGAATTTTTCGAAGAACTACAAATGGAGTAACTATGCAGTATTTTTGGACAATAGTTTTAAGCCTAAAATTTTCCAGTCAAGTAGCGAATTCTCGTCTTTCGTACTTTAGTACTCACCATTTAAGTGCATGTAATGCCGTGTGATGCCGGCTTAGAATAGCATCACCCCACATCCTTCTCGTGGGTGTCGTAAGAGGCGGCTAAAGAAGTCGAGAGTATTGGTGTTTTACTATTTTTAGGCGACGGGCTGACAACCGGTCACTATAGTGATACACATGTTTTCTCAAACATCCTTGGAAAACAATTCTCAAAAATGACAGACGTGGCGATAGCGGCCGTATTATTGCGGCTGTTAACGCTCTGCCTACCCCGCAAGGGATAAAGGCGTGATATATGTATGTATGTATATATGTATTTAAGTGTAAAAAAGTACATAAAGTTGTGATGTGGCCGCCATCGCATTGTAAAAACTACCAAAATTACAGTCATATGAATTATATAGCCTATGGTGATGGTACGAGTAGATACTTCATTTTGTGTTGCGAATCGAAATTATTTTGATTACACAAATTAGAGTATCCTTGCATAACAGATACCATCAAATCTCAGATTATAAATGTGATAGCTACCTACCTATCCGTTACTAATAATAATTATAGATTAATATATGAGTAGTAGTCTTGATTACTACATAGTATCTTATTTTTCGTTCGTAGTGATGCAATAGGTTTTATATCTTACTGAAGTCGATTTTACCGATTCCAAAAAAGTATAGTATACGTTAATTTAAGGCCACATGCCACATAATTAAAGTAAGATCTTCATAGCATTTAGTTACCCACATAATGAGTCATAATGATCGAATCCCAAAACGCCAGTGTCTTAAAAATTATCAATGCTGTTAGGAATATATTCAGTTCACAGATAACAAATAATAGCATTGCGCAGAAAATCTAGTTTAAAATCTAGCTGAAACTAAATTCCTAGACTACTTCTTTATTAAGTTATAGGCTATAACTTATAGCACAGGTATAGTCTTACCGCCCTATTTACCTCCAACAAATAAATATGTCACCATTTCGCTTGTGGCTATCAGTGAGAAATGGTGTAGCGAGAAGGAATTTATTCATACAAGTAATTGTCACAGAAACATACCTAATTTTGACATAATGAAAAAATATCGCAGCGGTCTGTCAGATCCATACCAGAAACGTCAGTCCCCATACTAAAACCGCACTCGAGCGGTTTTAGTTTCGGGCTTGACATTTCTAGTATGGATCTGACAGACCGCTGCGATATTTTTTACGCTCCGTCGTGCGTCAAGTGTGCGATCCGCCTTACATAGATTTTTTTATAACAAGAGTTGATACTGCTTACTGCATCATGATTATCTTCCTCGTCGATTACTTTGTTACCAGCAAAACTAGGCATTTCACCACAACAATTTATGACTACAATACAAACTACGCAATAAAGGTAAGGCTGGTTTCAGAGCGGCGTGTCTCAGCAGCGCTGCCCAGGCGCGCGCGGCTCTGGGCAGCGCGTTCGCTGTGAAACGACATTCAGACGCGCGCGCTTCGTTGTGGTGTACGGTCGAGTGCAGAGAATCATTATGCCAGCAAACGTAATCACTATATTAGCTATATACGTTATATGGAAAAGAGTGCAACAACGACGTCTTAAAAGATTGCAAGTCGACGCTACTGGCAATCGAAGGAGATCCGACCGCGGCGCGGCCGAGACGCGGCACAAGACGCGTCACTATGAAACGCTACATACAATCTAGTGTAATGCGAGGCGCGCGCGGCTGGGCAGCGCTGCCGAGTCGCGTCGCTCTGAAACCAGCCTAATGCTAACCGTAGTCACCGTTAAATTACAATCTTGAGAGGCTGTAATCTTTAACCTATTACGTTGGTTGTATCATCAACCACTTTCACCGGTTTGCATCTGGGTTTCAGTGCTGCCTAGGCTGCCTAGGTAACCTAGCTGAACTAGAAAAAGAAATGTTTTCCCTATATATGTAGAAAGTACTGTGAAGCTCGGTTTCAAAACTGACAAATCCGTAAACGTCGTTTTATGAGCTAAGAAACATAAACAAACATTACTTAAATAATGATGGTATCGTTTTACTGTACCAGAAAAATTCGAATTCGCTTATTCTAGTGTCTAATCGCGCCAATAGTTAGTATACTCTACAAAATTTTGCTGGATACCTGTGACAGCTGTCAGCTTCGAGCAAATGCTATGACATAAGGTCCCTTTTCCTTTGTTTACTTCCCTTTTAGTATGGAGCTGTCAAACGTCACGGGTATCAAGCTATATTTTATAAACTATTAGGTAAATGTATCTTGACATGAGCACATTTTCGACCAATCACAGAAAAGGGGAGTATGGCCGCCAACCGGCGCGATTCACCAACTCACTTTGTGCCTACTTGCGCGTTTAGCCTACTGCAGCGGTTCGCCACCTGCGCTATTTAATAAACTGTCATACACACACAAATCACGCCTTTATCCCTTCCGGGATAGTACTATTAGTTTCCTGCCTCATTTCTGTCAGCGGTATATCTCTTGGTTTTCTGATATCTACGCCTGCTCCTGCCTAGGGTATTGCGGTAGCATTATGCAGAACCTATGTAATGCCGTTTTGTATGCATACAGTGGAGAAGAATGGATTCTCCTCCAATACAACGTGTATTGAGTTTCAACTTCATTGCAATATCGATGTAGAAGACTTGAATCTTAAAGTTTGTAGGGGCGCATCGCACACTTAACGCACGACGTACTGCTAAAATAACATAGCGGTCTGTCAGATCCATATTAGAAACGTCACTCCCCATCCCCATACTAAAACCGCACTCGACGGACGACGCTGCCCTAGCGCTGCGTCGACAGCGGGTGAGCGGTTTTAGTATGAGGATTGACATTTCTAGTATGGATCTGACAGAGTGTTGCGATGTTTTAGCGGTCCGTCGTGGGTTAAATGTGCGATCCAGCTAGAAACTATTTAGGCAAAAAATTGTTAGTAAGATGAGACGACTACCTAATATAATATCATAGTTGAGAGAATCGAGTCACTTTGATGATTATAAAAGTGGATAAAAGACGCGAGTAAAAAAAAATCGCGTGACAATTTTTATTGTAGGATCCCGCAAAATAACAAAAATGGACTAAATCACTTTTGTTTTCATTACTTACCATACTTGTTACCAACGCTATAAACAACGAAGTAAGATTTCATCCAATAGATAAGGGGAGTATGCAAATGACGTATTAACATAGGGCATTGTGTTGCGAGCGGAGAAAGTTAAGGGCTAGCGTGCTTAGGTACAGCGCCATCTATCAAAATTGTAACTGTATTATAATTGCAGAGCTTGCAACGGTAATTGATTTGCAATTTTATTTTTAAGAACAGTTAAATACATGCAGTTGTCTGTTAACCATTCTAAATGATTAATAGAGGATGTCTATTCAAGGCTTAGATCCTTGCGGGGTTGCCATCTGCAGTGTCGAATAAATATTGTTGCCTGACAAATTCAACTCTTCAACGTAATTGATAAATAGTGATAAAGTAGGTATTATTCCACACGAAATCTAGAGTATTAAAAATTGTGGTGCATAATTATTAAACCGTAATTTTACGATCGTGAACGCTCTGCCTACACTGCAAGGAATAAAGGCGTGATTTGTGTATGTATTATTTTAACCATCTAAACTTTGCTATTCAAATATCTAGCAAGCAGGTTGCTATGTTAGGTTATTAATTAATTTATCTCTGTATAATGCAACTCTTTTTGTAGCTCTATCTCTTTGTCTACATTACTTTCTTCCTATAGCGACTCTTAGTTTTAGCGGTTCTATTGTTTCAATGATCTATGGGCACGAGGTCCTGTTAATAATCTTACGGGATTTCAACTATGTATGTACGTATATAGGTAATTATTTAATAATTCATATACTGTTATATGCTCACGCGCATGCCTCTTACTTAGTACATATTGTGAAGGCGAATTTTTAAAACTGTTCTGCTTGCAAAATTCCCACTAGTTTTGTTCAGTACCTACTCTCTCTCTCTCTCTCTCTCTCTTCGTTTTCGTGTAAGACACCGAGTCGTGCAACCCTTATTTTCTACCACTGACCTATCCGATTTTGTTCATGTCAGACTAGGTTGTGTGAATGGATTAGTGTAATAGAATGTGTGATACGAGCAGCGATTAGATGACCCGCATGGCCTACTATCAAATAAAATCTTGACAATAAAAGATTCGAGTGGTGATTCGTGTAGATAGTCAAATTCAAATGTAAACATTTTCTTCATAAGCTTTGGAATATCATCACTGACTTGTATTTCAAATGGAATAGCACTCAAAGATATTACATAACAAGACGACTGCTCTTAAAGGAGAAGCTGTCAGGACCTGTCCATCAGTCAACAAACTCACTACTTCCAAATCCGTACGTGTTGGGGATTAGCAAGTATGGAGTGGGATATTACCACTAACATTACGCCTCTTTTAGACCAAGCCTTCTCCATACTTGGGGGAACGGGTTAGCTGGAAAATATTTTATAAAGTAAGATGTGTTTTACGAATGAATGACTGGGACTGACACTTCGTGTAAAAAAAGAATCAGGCGGATCGCACGTTTGATGCACGACGGAGCGCTAAAACATCGCAGCGGTCTGTCAGATCCGTACTAGAAATGTCAATCCCTATACTAAAACCGCTCAACCGCGCAGCGCTATGGCAGCGTCGTTCGTCGAGTGCAGTTTTAGTATGGGGAGTGTCGTTTCTGGTATGGATCTGACAGACGTCTGCGATATTTTAGCGGTCCGCCGTGCGTTAAGTGTGCGGTGCGCCAGAAATATATAGATTTTGTAAAAATCATCGCACGCCTGATAATTTAGGGAACGTGTACAACTACGGGAAAAAAGATTTCAATATAAAACTTGGTAACTCGGTAACAAAACATAGTTTGAAATTAATACTACTAAGTAAAAACTATTTTCGGAGACTTAAATAGAAATTTGATTTCAATTTTATTTCAAGGCTTTATCATACAACGGTAATGTTGTGGTTCATAAACGTTAATATCGACACTTTGTTCGTGAAATCAATTTAAAATAACAGTATTTTACTTTTCTGCTTTTTAGCAAAACATATTCGATTTAAATTTCAATAGATTGTTTGCTATTTTCCCTAAGGTCGACGGAACTGACTTTTTAACCTGAAAATACATTTTCTATTTTAGTAAAATTCATGCATTGTTGAAAACTGTCTTACACTCCATATTCAATAATGTACCTGTAATAATGTGCCATGTGAGGCCGGCTTAGAATAGCATCACCCCATTTCTTTACGAAGGTGTTGTATGTACAAGGTAACTAAGGGACTCGAGGGTTTCATGTGTATTACATATTAGGCGACAGGTTGACAACCTGTCACTACAGTGATACACGAATCATTTGAAAGGGCCCTCAATACTTGTCAGACGTGGCGATAACGTCCATTATTTTATGATCGTTGACGTTCTGCCCGCAAGGGATGAAGGCGTGATATATATACAAATCACGCGATTTATGTATGTAAGTATGTATCATGTACATACTTACAGACCTATAGAATCCATAAGATACATGGGATATAATGGATAAAGTATTTTCTCGATATTCCTAAACGACAACCATTTTCTGTCCCTTAATTTCCCGCCTGACTGCTCTGGATACATGTTTTGAACATGACACACGAATTTTCCAGAATATATTATAATTTGACGAAACTTACTCAGTAGAAAAAAATCTATACTGTATATTGGTGAACTTACCTGTAAAAAGAAAAAAAAAACATTATTAAAATATGAAAAAGTGTAACTGCTTAAAGTTGATATTGCTAAGGAAAATAATTAGTGTCATCGTGCGAGCAAAGTCGAGAAATAATTCCAACACTAGTTCATAATTTACAAGTGAAAAGATCATCATCACGTCAGCCTAAGTCCACTGTTGGACGTAGGCCTCCCCCAGCAAGGACCTACGCCATAAGTTTCGCAGCACTAAAATTGAAATTAGAGCGAGGGGTGGCCTTTGCCCTGCAGTGGGACATTACACAGGCTACAAAAAAAAAGTTTTAACTAGACTAGACCATCGACTTCTCACAGCCATCTCGGTCTTTCGCTCAAGGCCAGCTGATGCGAATTGTAACAAACTTGATCTTATGAAGAAGTTCTTAAAAATTAAATATTAAAACGAATACATCGCTCGGTTTTCAATCATTATCTTCAACGAAGCGTTCTAATGAGTTTTCTTCTTGGAATATCAAATATTACCGAATTTATAAATTGAAATTACTCGGAGGTGGGTGTGATGAGGAGATCTGATTTGTGAACGGATCCAGAGCCGTTGTTATTGGACGCAATTAACATTTTGATTGAAAACCTACGACGCCATTTTACGCGCGACATCTTTTAATTAGATTAGGAATTAGAAAGAAGATTGTTGTATTTTATCTGAAGAAAACCTTGAGTTCAACAAGTTAGAAGTGATGCAATTTTTCTAGATAAAAATGTTCATAAAAATCAGGGTACCGCCGGTAACCTCCAAGTCATCTGTCAGACGTGGGTATTGACCGTTTTCACGAACTTCTACGCTCTATCTAACCCGCACAGCACATAGGCGTGATTAGTGTGAGTTACACTCTACACGAAGTACCAGGTGATAATAAACGGGCAAGAGCATGACACATTTCAGCCGGTCCATTACCGCAGGTGTAGTGCACCGCGACGGTTCTGAAATGTGAGTGCCTAGGCACTCTACAGGACGTCGCGTTTCAGAGTTCAAGCGAGGTCAACGAACCGGTGAACTTTGCACCACAAACCAATACAGAGAATACTTGCTGTAAGCTATGTTGCCTTGGTACCATCAATGTCGTCACAGAATCTTGTTCAAATTTCTACTGTGCCTTGGCGGTACTGCCAGTGCCCTCCCCCTGTGCTCCCCTCACCTGGTTGATTATTTCATATTTTGAGAAAATTTTCAATGATTGAGTGTTTTCATAACCACCCTGTAGGAAATTCTGTCCATATGGAATGACAGAGTGTTTCGCGTGGTTTTGCGGCTAAAAGTTAAAGCAAAACTTTTGACACTTCAAAATTAACGACAACGACGTCTTGTTTTGAAGTGGCTTTTTAGAACTGAGCGCTAAAATATCGCAGCGGTGGCTTTTTGGAATTGGTGGCTGCTTCCGGGGAAAATTTAGAGGACGGATATGATATTGGTTAATGGTGTGCAAAACAGAAAATAACAGTTACACGATTTAAAATATAAGATGTCAAATACAAACATTGAGTAGGTACTTATTTAAATAAGTTTTCAATTCATCCAAGTAATTTAAATCCCCTCAAAAACATTAATATATAAAAAAAATCCAAGTCTCGCTACTGAGCTGTTCAACCGTAAAAAGGTATGAAATCCATTTGAAACCAAGTCGGCTATCGGTTTGTTTATTCCCCACTTAAGAGATCTATCTTAATTAATTACGTAATTAGTTAATAAGCATTATTTTATAGTGACCATATCAATATTTTCAATATATTTTAATGTTTACAAAAAATTGAATGACTTAGCCATCGCACTAGAACAGAAGGTTAACGTGTAATACATATTAAAATTAATACATTCAGTACTATTTCTACAACTCTGGTGAACTATAGCCTTATCTAACAGGTTAGACGATTTTTCACTGAGTTCCTTACCATTAGCACTTACCAGTGAGAGGTGGCGAAAGGTACCGTGACATTAATTTCCGTCGACACCTTATATTTTTCCCAAAAACAAAACGATAGCGTGTTTTAGAAACTAACAGCGACAACTGTGATTATTTTGCTGGACCAAAACAAAGTATTTTAGAAGCGACAGCAAAATATAACTTGGTAAACAGTACATTTCTATGGAATTACAAAGTTATTTATGCTATCGGTTTATCTAGAAAACTGCATTGAAATTGCTAGATTTTTAAGTTTTTCCTTGATTCATACACTAAACCCAAATTATATTCTAAATTAGAAGTCTCTATGTCTGCTAGAAGTGCCTTAGAATTTTGATGATCGGTCAGTGAGTGAGTCAGTGACAAAATTAAGAACTTTGACTAGCTATAATTCCTAAACCACTGGTTCAAAGTGAACGAAATTTGAAATATACCGTATCTACAGGGCTTTTGATTGATTCCTGAAGTTTCAAGTCTTTTGTTTTATCCACAAGAAAGTTATAAGGCGTTGAAAATGGCCTGAACCGCTTCGAGAAAAGGATGGTACGGCTGTGCCGCTTTCTAGCTCGACTTGGCGGGGGCACTGCCGTGCCCCCAGATACTTACTACGTAAATTACTTACTACGGAGACTTATTATTAGAATATGTTTATATAACTTGTTAACATATTTCTATATTTAGCTGTTACTCCCCTAAATATTTTAAAATAAAATATGTAATATTCAAACCACCACCGTTCCAAAATTCCTTGTCCGAATTATGCGCGAGTATGTTGCGGTTGCCCTTCGTGTTGCATTAACCGGAGCTGAGCTCGACTGTACCAGACACGTATATTTCAGTCTCTTTCCTTTCGTGTGGGACACCAAGTCGTCCAACGACCCGATGTACCCTAGAGTCAGAATTTTTCAACCGCCTTCGACAAGTAGCAGGTTTCTGACATGATTGTGTAAGGGCCGTAGTCTATATGATCATAGACAGCAACGGCTTAACGTGCCATCCGAAACACGAAACCATCTTACTTACGGACAATCGGGTGGTTCAGCCCGCAATGTCTTAACCAGACTGGGAACAAATTCACAAAGTGCTAAATATCAACTCTGTGAGTGACCCACCGAGTATCGAACCCGGAACCTTCTGCGTCAAAGGCAGTCGCACTACCACTGCGCCACATCGGTTGTCAGTAAGTATATGTCAGTAATTATTTAGTAATCCGGGGAACAAGTGCAAAAAAACTTGGAAATCAACTATTACGCAAGATCGGGTCTCACTTGGTTCTCACGACCAAGGTTAAAGACAACGCTTGATTTTACAAAAAAAAAGAAATAGACGTCTGAAGAGCTTACATCACGCATGTTTAGATATCTATAATAACAAATTGGAGACCTGGCTGATAAATTGAAATTGCAAAATTCAACTCTATCAGTACCGCATAAGGTTCATAAATAAATTGTAGACGTGGAGTAGGTAGAACCACTTTGTCCTATTGTCGACTACGAAATCGTTTTTCCTCTGACCTTAAGATTTCAATAGCAAAAGAAGTCCGACAAAAACTATTCGGCAATATCCTGGGGTGATATTTAATTTAATATCAAAGTAGTTGAAATGAATCGAGCAAGACCTTCGAATTCAATACTTGACAGATGTGACAACACGTCAAGTCTGACCATTTTGAAACTGTCTTCTTCTATTCTTTATATAAGCCATTTATGCGCAATGATTTTAGTGATGCCATATTATGAAGTGTGTTGAGTTGACACTTTGTACGGCGTTAGTAATTGTTTGAAAAACAGGTTAAATTAAATTCCTAATCCTAACTTTACTTTACGCTACTTATTGTTCCTAGACTTAGACAAAATTTTCTAATTAAAAGGTGGTTGTTCATCAGCCAAGTATAAGTGTGTGGGTGGGCATAAGATAATTTGTAGGCATCACTCATTTATACTATCAGAGATTAATTTTAAATACACTACTGTTTCTTCGGCTGAGTAAGACCTTACCTTACTAGTACCTTTGTCATTCAGACATCTTTACGGATAGTGTATCAGACTTGTATAGTTTTTGGTGAAAAAAATAATTGAATAATTTTTTTGTAATCTCTATGAAATTTTTCTAGGAACTTTGAAAAAGGACACAAATGCATTTAAACCTAAGTTGTCGCAGTATGTGTTGCTGCTACATCATCGGCTTTGTCTCTATCCTAGACTCCAAATTGAGCCAAAAGTAGACCCATAATTCAAAAAAATTGGTACATGTTTTCAACATTTTTATGATATCTATAATATTATTATCGCAAAATCCAAAACCTGTATTAAAGAGCAAGATGGTCATAAAGATTATTACTCAATGAAACTTCTGGGCAACTTATTGGGTAGTCTTGACTGAGTAACAGTCTCCGTGACCTTCAGAAGTAGGTATCGTGATACAATTGGCACCTGTCAGATCGGCGCTTTTGATTTGGAGAAACCAGTCCGTGGAACTGGTGAGATCAATCAATCAAACGTGTGTCGTAAAACGAGCTTTATTTGGATCTACTTCTTTGAATAGACTTTATGTTATCTTATACGTATTTAGGTAGGGTTTTTAGAATAGTAAATTTTAAATACGTACATTCCATAAATATTCTGGATCACTTCATTGCCCATACCGTGTCCCATATGAAAAATGGGTCTGTGCTTCCTGTGGCAGCCTTTTGGGTAAACTGGTAGACTAAATTTTATTCGCAGCGACACGCTTAAAAAAAGAAGAAGACTCGAAATTCGGACATCAGAGTTCATCGGGTAAGTAGATCGAAATCCGAGTAACAGAATATTGTAAAAATAGAAAACTGTGTGATGCCTGTTTTTCCATGCGTGTCATATCTTAGCTATTCCAATCCCAAATTTCACGACTTATAGGTACTATTACCATCAGTTTGTGAGTAGGTAACAATATTGACCACAAGCGTGAGTAAAGTGGTACACCAGACCGCACGGCCCGAAGTTTGGAGGTCACATTCTTCCACGTGTGTTTGACTTGTGGTCGTGATCAACTGTATCGCTCCACTCAACTCTGTTGATAGTTACAACCACGTTACAACTGTTTCATTAAGCACGTTTCAAGTAGTTTCTATGACTGGACAGATAAAACTGATAGATGGATTATATTTTTTAAATAATCTACATAAATCATCTGAAAGTGCCCTCAATATTTTGTCAGACGTGGCGATAGTGACCGTATTTTTACGCCCGTTAACGCTCTGCCAAGGGATAAAGGCGTGATATGTGTGTGTGTGTGTATCTATCTACATACAAAAATTCTGACTGTTGTTGGGCGTCTCGGTGTCCCACAGGGAAAGAGAGAGAGAATTTCTACTACAGCCGCAAAAGTCTACTGCCGGATATGTCCTACCCCTATTGGAGATATTTGCCATACTCAAAACTCTTGGCAGGTGGGTTGGCGAGCACAGTACATAGTGGCCTAGATATTCATGGGGGAACCTGCTGCCCATTCCTTGGATTCATCCCTTTGACGCCTTTTACGACCCATGATTACCCCACCCAATGGTGATGTTATTTTAAACTTGCATCACACGGCCTTTAGAGGATTGATTATTATCGCGTCGTCTAAGTATTTGCCTTACCTTTGGTATTAACTTTTTATCTCATTACTAAACTAAGTAGCAAGTTTTTGTATGGCCATTGGCATGATTTCGTCACAAGCAACCACTAAGCTTACATTTCAATCATTAAGCAGATTAAATACTAATCAATATCATTGACAGCGTATGCGCAAGCGCATAGGCATCATATCTTGTGGTCAAGTATCAAATTGTGACAGTCGGACTGACCTAGTAACAAGAAGTAAGGGACGGAGTACCGAAAATACAGGATGTAAAAAAATTGCTGCCAATATTTTAAAAGATGGACCAGCCCATGAAGCTGAACAAGTTTTCCTAAGGAACATAGGTCGAAATAGGCGGCGGAAAAATTTTAACACCAGGGTTCATTGGGTCGTTGTACGACTCGGTGTCCCACACGAAGACAGGGAGATAGGTCGAAATATGACAAAAAAATTTGGACCTTCGATACAAAATTACCGACCTACCTACACGATTTGTATGGGGGGTTCAAAAAAATTGCATGTAATTGACCTATGTTTCTTGGGGAAAGTTGTTCAGTTTCATGGGCAGATTCACCCCTTTCAATAACCATAAAATGACGTTGTTTAAAGCCATAAAAAACTTCGCAATAAAATGAAACCTTAAAGCGACTGTTTCCATTTTATTGTATTTGAAGGCGTTGTGAAGTCGTGACAGGTCTTTATTATTCTTAAAAGGTGTTTAGCTCACTTCCAACTTAATCGCTCCTGAACTTTGTAACAAGAAAAGTTATGCAATCAACTCCAGGGACTTTTCTTTTATATTTGTTTTTCTTTAATTGAAAATAAGTACTTAGTTGATTAGGTACCTGTTATAACACGATTTATCTTACTGCACACGTAAATAAACTTATAAAAATCAATAAACTTAAGTATTTTTTTGCGTGTCTCTGCTATTTATGAGTACCTCTATAAATTATAAACCACGAAACGGATTTCGATGCGGTTTTTTTCTATGGATAGAGTTATTCAAAACGATTAGCAGCGGGTGTAATCACGGGGCGGGCCTCTAGTTACATCCAAGTATGACAACTGGCGTGAAAATCTATTAAAGAGTGAACTATTGGCAGGTCTAACATCCTACTAAACTAATATTATAAATGCGAAAGTTTATATGTTTATTTATTTATTTATTTGTTTGTTTGTTACTCCTTCACGCTAAAATTACTGAATCGATTTTCATGAAATTCGGTACATAGATAGAGGGTAACTTGGATTAACACATAGACATAGGATAGTTGTTATCCCGATAAAATGTTTGTGTGGGATGCTACTGAATTAAAACCGACTTCAACGCGGGCGAAGCCGCGGGCGCCCACTAGTTTTCGTATAAATTTTAAAGTCTACCGCTACGCTTCTATTCTATCGAACTAATTAAGTAATTTATACAAAAACCTTCGATTCGAAAGGACGATTGAACAGATAAGTAGAACCCTTGTTAAGGTCTCGCTATTTCTAAAGCCCTTCTAATGTGTAGAACCTTCTAGCATCTTACTCTACTAGTGCTATAATATTTTTTATCTTACACCCTGATTGTACCCATGTTTAAAGTATGGCTGTTCGAATAGGTCATATTTGACAGTAGTCAAAATCATGTTAAGGCTATGGCATAAGGTCTATACTTCTTTGTTGGCATGCCCTTTAGTATGGGTTTGACAGCTGTCAAATATGGTCTATAGGAACCTGACAATCAGTGAAAGTAAGGGAGGACGTATCTTCGGCAACAGTCGGCGTTGCTCAGGTGATAAACCTAAACTGATATTTTGTAATAACTGTATGATAAAATATGTTGATTGTGAAAAATCCTAAAAGCTCTAGATTAATTTACACTGGCTATTTTAATTAACTACGTGGAGAACCAGATTTCGTTGAACTGTCACCGGTCTTACAACCGTGAGACTAGGGCATGCAATATCGGAAGGTTTTCAATTCCGATACTGGTTTCCGAGATCAGATCTCAATATCGGAATTCCGGTATTAATATCGGAATTGCACATAAAATTAAGTTTCACGCGTTTTTTTATTAATTACGTGTAAGTATATTATTACTTTGATTATAATTGTATAGGGATATATTTTGGTACATAAAGAAAAAATAAAAGAGAGGTTTATAGACCGAATTGTTCATAATATGGAACTTATAAGCACAAAATCACAGATTTCTCGTTACTATTATCACTCATTACTAAACTTTCTTAAAATCACCATTAATACACTTTTTATTATATCAAAGTAGGCAAGCAAAATCAACAATAATAAAAAAACACTTATCAAAAATATAAAAAACAGCGACTGAATGCCTCAAAATTATTTTTTAAAGACACGTGTAGCGACCTCTGGTGGCTACAACATGAAGCTCACTCAAGTGGTTCACATGCATACAAGACGCAACAGGAGTTCTCAACATATCGGAGAGATGGCGCCACGTGACAGAACAATGGGCCTGAAACGCGGTATCGAAGTGTTCACCGCGCAGCGCATATATACAACTTCCAATCCAATCCAGGAGGACCCGTCGGTCCCCTGGCCACAACACCCGGCCAGGCGGGTAGCTACCCTTTTCCCGACACCACCTGGATTCATCCTGTCACCCGCCATATTGGTGACCCCTACTATGGACTTCGCAGCCTTCAACCACGCATCAACCACTGCAGCACGGAGCCAACTACTACGTCATCAGCAAACTACCACAGTCACAGCACAGGCGGCTTCACTGGTCTTCCTCATCATCCCGACTCACCGTGGACATTGGAACCAGGACCGGCAGCTTCATTGGTCTTCCATCCTCATCCCGACTCACCGTGGACATTTGGAACCTACACTGCCTCGCCAAGCCAGACTGCATCATCACGCTACAATGACGTCATCAGCCCCACTACGCTCGCTTACGGTATCGACCTCCGGTCTTGAGGGGGAGTACTGTAGCGACCTCTGGTGGCTACAACATGAAGCTCACTCAAGTGGTTCACATGCATACAAGACGCAACAGGAGTTCTCAACATATCGGAGAGATGGCGCCACGTGACAGAACAATGGGCCTGAAACGCGGTATCGAAGTGTTCACCGCGCAGCGCATATATACAACTTCCAATCCAATCCAGGAGGACCCGTCGGTCCCCTGGCCACAACACCCGGCCAGGCGGGTAGCTACCCTTTTCCCGACACCACCTGGATTCATCCTGTCACCCGCCATATTCAGTGAGCTTCATGTTGTAGCCACCAGAGGTCGCTACACACGTTTTTCTTGATAGTGCGTTCTTAAAAACAACAAGGCATCTAGCATTTTGTCTGACAGTGAACTCCTTATTTTATTACAAAAATATCCAGCAGCGGACGAAAAGACACGCTCGCTTTTAACACTTGTGGGTAATACTGATGTAAGATAAGTGTATGCTTGTGTTAGGTAAACTCCTCTTTTACCTTTATTCTCATATATGGCTTTTTCTGTCATGACAAATCCTAAAAGATCAATTTCATCAGACGGAAGCATAGTTTTTTTATTTGCATTTCTCCATTTCCTTCCGAAATTCTTGCTCCAGTGCCAACTTCTTTGCTGTAGCAATCCTGAAAAGAGGACCATCATCTTCATCGGATGACAATGTTACACCAGGTATCTGTTCCGTCTCTATTTCTGTGACAATATTAGTTCTAGTTGCATTTTCTTTGTATTTGAGGCGTTTTAACAGACCTACAATGCTCTCACATATTTCGTCACTTGTTGGTTTGGGAAATGTATAATTTTCTAAAGAACTGTAAAAGCTTTCAGCATCATGAAGGTAGTGTAAAACTCCTGTTATCAGTAGCCGTCTCTCTTTAATTCGGCTTCGCAATTTTGCAGCGAGATTAGAACTCAAATATGTGTTTTGCTGGTCAAGTTTATTAAGCATAAATTTCAATGCTGTCTCTGCTGTATACAGCGTAGCGTCACGTTGGCAAAGAGAAAGGACAATCAATTTTACCACTTTTAAAGTACGATTAAGATCGGTCAATTTTTTTATTTCTTCATCTGTAAAGGATACATCTGATTTAATGTCGATGAGAAGCTTGAAGATGCAATCTTTCATTTCTAGAAAATTCTTTCTTTAAATTCTTTACAAACGTAAGCTTTTAATGCATCGGCTTTGAGAGGTGACTTCTTGATTGATCTTACAGGACATCGTACTTTGCCAATTAAATATTTGTACATTCTTGAATCACCAGTACGAACTTGAGCACTTTCTACTTCAAATCCACCGCAATCCATTGATGACTCGTCAAATTCGTCATCTTCGTCGCTTTCTGAGTTTGAGCGGTTAAGGGATTCGATTTCATGCTGAAAAGACCGTTCGGGTAGGGCTTCATCAGTAGTTGTTGGCTCGGTTTCGGTAGTAGTAGTTGTTTTGTATAATGTATCGATGACAACAAGCTGAATTCCGTGGGCGAGGCATAATTGATGGTGGCCAGAGATATAAGAACCCATTTTTTTCATGACGACTCGGTGTCCAAAACGAAAATAGAAAGAGATAACACACACAAGTATGGCTAAGCTGCGCTCGTGAGATAAAAAGACTGTAACGGGCGTCAAGAGAACATAATAATAATGACCACAGTTTTTTACAAAGTAAGTTCCAGGTGTTTTCAAATAAAGTTTTCTCAATCCGATATTACGATATTTGATCACTTAGTATCGGAATCGTAATATCGGAACTTTTGCTCCGAGATTCCGATATTACGATATTCCGAGATTCCGATATTCATGCCCTACGTGAGACCCGAGATCGATCTCCGCCGTGTACCAATGTGTTTTTACTCACGTACATTTACCGACTGTTCTGACAGTGAAGGAAAAACATCGTAATGAAACCCACATTCAAATATAATTTGAATTCAGATGATATCCGAATGTGACTTAACCTAGGATTCGGGCCAGGTTAGCCTTCGGGTTGCAGAGGTCAGATGGCAGTCGCTTTGTGTAAAAACTTGCTTCCACGTCAAATCCCCTGGGTTAGGTAGCCGACCCCGACAAAGAAAGGGATAAGGCAAGGAGAATGATGATGATTCAAGTACTTACAACACAAGCGAAACAAGATGCAAGATGATAGCACTGATCTTGAAACGTCACAATAAGAGCAGGCGAGTTGACAAGGTCACCTCGTACAATGGAAGTAAGCCGATTTCCACATCTGACGCACAACGGAGCGCTATTTTAGCACATCCGTAAATGCGTGTGTCAGCTTACAGCTGAAATTCCATATTCCCAATACTAAAAACTGACATTGACGCAGCACCAACGGATAAAATTGCGTTGATTGCCAGACGCATCCGTTGACGCAGGTGCAAGCGTTGGACCTGCGTCAACGGCGGTTAATAGAATGGGGAATTTGAAATTTTATATGTTTTTAGATTTTCGCGGTTGTTCACAACGCTTAAATAACTAATAATCGTGGTGATAATCCCGTTAATACTAGTAATTTAAGTGATTTCAAATTTTGTTGCATCCGATATACGCATGCGTTAGGGATGCGCTAAAATAGCGCTCCATTGTGCGTTAAGTATGAGAACCACCTAAGTAAGACAGCAAATTGCTACTCATTACGCCTACAAGGTTGCTGATGGATGACAGATTATTAAACATAATTTTGAGTTACATATTGCTGGAAGCTACGATTTATTGTTTTAGTTTAGATCTTCGTTTTCTTCTTGAAAGGAGTTATGTATAGTTATGCAAGCTAAATTGACTTCAAATATTAACCTAATTAAACTTTTTGCCTGAAGAGCCCTGTTAATTACAAAGTACTTGTCGAGTCTGTATCTGTCACGCATGACAAAAGAAAACTGAACAGTGAACATAATGTGGATGTACCAAACTCTTAATTTACACACATACATACATATCACGCCTATATAGGGATATCCCTGGCGGGGTAGGCAGAGCATCAACAACCGTAAAATTACGGTCGTTATCGCCACGTCTGACAAATGTTTGAAGGTCGTTTCAGATAAGCCGTGCATTACTTTAGTGACAGGTTGTCAGCATGTCGCCTAAAATTGCAATACACATGAAACCCTCGAGTCCCTAAGTCGGTGTCTACGACACCCAGGAGAAAGAAATGGGGTGATGCTATTTTCTATGCTAGGCAATCATCAATTCTTAATTTAAGTCAAAATAAACTGCTTAGCTACCAAACGATTTTCTTTGAAGTCACCCCATGCCTGATGATTACCTAATTTACTATTAATTTAGATGCATAAAATTAGTGTTTCAAATATAAACATCTGGGAAGTTATCAGGCCAAGCTTAAACTCGATTACCATATTTGATTCCGAACAAAGATTTCTAATTAAGGACTAGAGTTTGACCTAGTTTCGTTCAGCCAGTCAGCTTGGTCTAGACAAGACTGAAAATTAAGTTATATCTACCTACATAAGTTAACATAGCGATACTTAGCGATATAGAACTTTAAAGCAATTTAGGTTTACAAGACCAAGCTATAATTTTCTAAAGTATTCAAGTACTTATTTGCAAAAGACAGACAAACATAAACGCTCTATTGAGCACATTAATAAGACTTAAGATAGACAAAATGTTAGTAGATAAGTAGAGGAAAGAGAAAGAGATATGGAATTATAAAATATTGAAAATGAAGAAGGGACAGAACGCCACCCTGTGGGACACCGGTAGAAGTATTACACTAGGAGGAGAAGGAATCTTCAACTCTGATACTCTGTGCCCGCAAAGAAATCTCTTGAACCAGTCAATTGCATTTGGAGATATGTTGAGAAAGTGCAGAAGCTCTGGAGCTTAAAATGTCATAATTCACAGTAGTGAACGCATTGTTAAAGTCAAGTAAAGTTATATAGTTCCCAACGACGTTTTTCATATTCATAAAACATGCACGGAAATGACTTTTGGTCTTATACAAATAATTAGTCATTATCTTAGTTATTTTACAAAGAATTCTAAAGGTCAAAATTCTATTCGAAATAAGACATACTCAATAACACACATAAAAACTGAACGGTTCTATTACATTATTAAAAATAATTGCTTATTAAAGCTTGGTAAGTATACAATGCGTGCAATAGTCAGACAATCAGCATCGCTTTGTCAGCACCACTGGCAATGAAAGTCGACAAATGTCTTAATCGATGTATTACGTAACCCCCAACGTGTTACAATAACCGTTACGTTACGTAAATAAATGAGTACGTATGTATAACTAAATGAGAATGAGTTACTTGGGATAATGATGACATAGCGTGGGATTTTGGTGGCTGTATGATTTCGAGATGAATGTAATGAACATGGGATGTTCACGTTATTTTATACGTCATTTAATTCTACAAGAAAATACGAGAAAAACTGTATTTTTACTTTTTCTCTATCCCGAAAAATGACTGAGATATTCAAGATCAAAGTGCGTGATTCCGGCCGAAGATTTTTAAAAACGCGGGCGAGCGCCCGCCAGCCGATGACGTCACGGTTATTGATGGGCGGTTCCCGGGAATATTCCCCAAGTGGAAATATTCCCAAAGGAAACTTTCCGGTGCCCGGGAACATTCCCAATCGCTGGGAACGTGTCGGCGAAACAACATAAAATAAAAATTATTATTAAACAATTAATAAGAGTATAATGTATAATAAAGAAAATAAATTATTTCATAAATAAACCATGTCAAAATACAATTTAGTCAAAATAAATAAACAAGATGGCTAAAGGGCAATGAGTAAAATTGGTGCCTTTCATTTGAAACATTTTTTTTATTGTCAATAAACGCCGTCTTGATAAATGTGTAGAGTACTTCCATACAAACAATATTTTGTGTGACAGCTCAGCTGTCAAGTGTAATCATTACGAGATATACGCTTTAAAACACTACGACAGTTTTATACGAAAAACTTCTTTTTTTAAATTGTCAACGAACACCACCCCCATTAGTTGTGTAGAGTACATTCATACAAACAATATTTTGTAAGAGAGCTCACCTGTCAAGTGTAACCATTACGAGATATAACGCTTCAAAACGTCACGACGCTTTTATATGGAATATATTTTAAAGCGTAGGTATATCTCGTAATGGTAACACTTGACAGTTGAGCTGTCATACAAAATATTGTTTGTATAGAAGCACTCTACACAGCTAATAGGGTATTGTCCGTTGACAGTTTAAAAAAAGAAGTTTTTCAAATAAAACAGTCGTAATGTTTTGAAGCGTATACCTCGTAATGGTTACACTTGACAGTTGATCTATCATACAAAATATTGTTTGTTTGGAAGTACTCTACACAACTAATAGGGTGTTTTTCGTTGACAGTTAAAAAAAGAGGTTTTTCATATAAAACAGTTGTAATGTTTTGAAGCGTATATCTCGTACTGGTTACACTTGACAGCTAAGCAGTCATACAAAATATTGTTTGTATGGAAGTACTTTACACGTTTAATGGGTTGGCGTTAATTGAAAGTCATAAGCAAAGAAGTTTTTCATATAAAACAGTTTTGAAGCTTATTTCTCGAAATGGTAACACTTGACAGCCAGCTGTCATACGAATTATTGTTTGTTTGGAAGTGCTTTACACATGTAACAGGCTGGCGTTTGATGACCGTCAATAATTGGCATGAAAAAAAAGGCACTAATGCTCCTTACATTTCCTGCAAAGCCCTTTAGCCTCAGGTAAAAAGGCAGCCCCGAATGGTACCCGGAACTAATGTGTCCGTAACGCTGGTTGCGTTTCCGCGCTGTATTGCCAGTGATATGCGCTGCACCAAGTACCATTCGGCACGGGAATCTGAACCCTGGTTTCTTAGGCGCTGTCCCAACCTATGGACAAAGTCCTTTGCCTCTGCACACCATGACCCGCTCACCTCCACCGCAAAGGGTACAAAGTGGTAGGCACTCCTCAGTGAAGCATATCTTTGATGCTTCTGAGCTGCTGCGGATTCCGCAGTTGTACCCGGAGCTCGAATTGTGCGTGGGAGATGAGATGCTGCGAACGTGCTTACACACGCCGCGTCCCACACCAAAGAGAGCCCTTTCTCTCACGGGACCATTGTGAGCCCATCCGGTCTCTTACCGTCATGGCGGCTTAAACCGGGAGGCTCTAGAACGCAGGGTACACCAGCGGACACCAGGGCACGGCGGATAATCTCATTGAGCATGTGGTGCGGAGGAAAAAGACCAGCTGATTTGGCACAGCTCAAACCGTGGTGACCCCTGGCGTCCACCTTTACGTCACAAACATGCGGCTCACAAACCTTGCATCCAAGCCTCAGTGCTACAGCCACCCTGAGAGAGTCATTATCAAGCGCCGTACTCATGTGGGGTGACGGGAGGGCGTAAAGCCAAGCCCCTGACTCTGGTCTAAGAGCCGCCTCAAGGCGAGCAGAGCCCAATCCTGATGACGCCTCAAGCAATTCCATCGCTCTGGCCTTACACAGCTGCTCATCCCATTGTCGCTGCACGTCTGGTTTAGTTGGGCGATCCGCATCAGGTCAAACCAAGTCCCAAGCACTCAAAGCCTCCCCCACAAATGGAATGTTAAGACTGTCACTATGTATTTTGAGTATATTAGTGACGAGTGACTATTCCGTGGGAAGAGGCCAAGAAAGTCGAAACGTTGGTGTCCTGCACACACCTCACGCCCAAATCTCCATGTCGGATCGGCAACGACGCTTGCAGCCACTGCGTCTCCTCTAACTGTACATTGAGGATCATCTCCAACGTGACTTTAATGTCTTGATCCAACCGAGAAATTTCATCTGGAAAAAGCCACGTCGGAGACAATTTCAAGAGGTACATGAGCTTGGGTACTGAGAGACAGCTGCGGAAGAGAGTGAGGGCGACACGGGCCGGCAGTTGCTGCAGGTGCTCTCGAACACTTAGAAGCATCTCACGCTGTGCAGCCAAACTAGCCTCTACTGCATCCCTGAAGATCGGCGCCCCCAGCAGCTCAAATGACTCTATTAAGGATTTTCACTCCCGAAAGAATATGCTGGAATTGAGCTATGCAACAACTGAAGACATCGCCGCACGGATATAGCTCGCATTTGTCGCGGTTGAAGATCAAATCAATCTCCGCCAGTTTTGGAATGAGCGTACTTATATCGCGTCATACGACATCTGGTGCACCACCCACCAATCGTGCCGTCGTCCAGGTACCACTTACTTCATTCATTTCAGTCATTGATTCTTTTTAAAGTTATTTTTAACGTTCTCAGGACACTTATCACACTTATTTGCCAAATGGCGAGCAAATTTTGACACATTTCGACATGTGTATGTTTTGATGCAAAATGAACACTTGAATATTGTCTTTTCATTAACGTTTCGTCGAAGTGACTATACACTTTGTTTTTAGGCTTCATTTCGAATTTCAGTTGTTAACTGGACGAAGGTTGCAACGAAACTGACACAGTTTTAAATGGCCGCCAGGCAGGCTAGATACAATGATAAAAAAATACAATTCTGGAGTTACCCATTGTTTAGTTTTTTTTGTCACGCCGACCAAGATAAGCTCCAGGCTAAACAATATAGCAGAGTTGTCTTCTCAGACTAAACTGCCGAATATATTACGGATAGGTATAAAATATATTTCATTTACCTAGTTATTTTAGGCAGTAAGTAGTAATTTAAAGTTTTATAGGTGATGGATTCACTTGATGTTCTAAATCAATATACTTTCGATTTACATAGAAATGAAAATAATTAAAGTTTAAAGATTTATTTATTTGTAATATATAATCATTTGAAAGGTACATAAATAAGGTTACCTTATGATAAAGAAACCTAAAATATGCCTTAAACTTCAAGAAAACTAAACTTATATCAAAATGTTATTGTTCCCAGTAACTGGGAACGTTCCCGGGCACGTGGGAATATTGCCGGGAACATTTCCATTGGGAAGTTTCCGGGAACGGAAATGTTCCCGCGGCCCATCACTAGTCACGGTTGTCGTCATTCGGCAGTCGCGCTCGCGTACGCACGGCATCGCGCAGTGAAAATAAAATATTTAATATAAAATGAGGAAAAAATATTGTATCGTGCCGCAATGTTTCAACTCCACGGTTAAAACACCAGATAAACTCTTTTTTAATGTGCCTCTGGAACCAAAAATCAGAAAAAAATGGATGACACCCACCTACGAGGTTGTGTTGTATTGTAGTTGTAGGTATGAGATATGAACCTACTAGCACTAAACGTAGCAGCTGACGCACTGAACCGAGACACATACCTACCTGTTTAAGAGTAGGTACTAGCTACTTGTTCATTCTGATACCTACTTACTTACCTAGGGCTCCTATTCGTAAGTAGCTATCTCTTTGGGTACTTATACCTAAGTTAGTCGCCATGGTACTGGCGGGTGCGTGTGTGTAAAAGAGGCGCGTACCTTCTTCAGCCACCTCTTATACCTACATTAAGGCACATACCTACCTACTCCATGGCCCATGCACACATACCTATCTACTGTTGCTGGCGGCTGCCTGTAGGTACGTGAGTAAACAGGAATATTTGCGTGGAGTAGGTAGGTAGGTACCTATGCGGCTTCCCAGCGTCACTTCATTCCTGGCATTCGATTGTGATTGCAATGTGACTGTCACAAGTCACAACCGGTATGTTGCTTGGCGGCTATAACAGCTGGCTAAAGTAGGTATGCTGCATACCGTATGCGTCTGCTTTACGCACAGGCACTCGCCAGTACCATGACGAGTAGGTAAAGTAGGTAGGTGCCCACTGTCCACATAATAAGTACCTTCGACAAGGAGGTCCATCCATAAGTAGAAAGACAGGTACTTCAGTTCAGGGTAGTCACGAACTCGCGCGAGAACTGTTGCTTACACAGTAGGAGTAGGTATTTTTTATCATCGCTCATAGTACCTATCTATAGGCATAGGTATAAAATTCAAAATACACTTTGATTGAGCTGCGATAACGCTACAAACCGTATTCTCTACGTACGTAAAAAGATCTATTAGGTACCTACATACCTTTTCATCTTTAACCCTCGAATTTCGGCAGCGGTAAAATCCTGATTCTGCATAAAATATTGGGCCAGCATCAGGGTATCCACTTTCGGAAGGTTATCAGACTGGTCTTTTAGGAAACCTTCTTCCATTTCACTTGATAACTACACACTGCACTTGACTCGGTAATACAATAACAAGCAAAAAAGAAACGAAATAAGCGGCGCGCTCTGTTGCGGTCGCGAGCTCTGGACAATCGTGACGTCACGGCAAAAGCGCGCGCTATTTCGGAAATTTAAAATGGGACCAAAACTTCTCGCTGTCATAACTTCGGAAATACTGCATGTTTTCAAGTGAAACAAAAACTAATGTAATGTACTTGATCTATTCTTTAATTAAAAGGGTATTTGGAAGTAATATTTTAACCCTGTGCCGTCGTTCATTGAGAGTGTAGCTGTTAGTATTTAGTAATACTTTAGTTATAGTTGAAAATTCACCTAAACCAACATTTTGTTTTACATTTTACTGCAAAATTTACATCAATATATTCATTAACAGATCAACTTATACTGGCTATTCATAGTAACGGTATGCAAAACCAGTATATGATGATCCTGTGAATTGTTATGTTGATGTACTTGTGCTATAAAGCTAAACAGAGACCGATTCGTTTCTCACATTCGATGCCAAACCCGTCAGTTCACATTAATTCAATCTTGAACGGAGATACACTGACCCAAAAATTTATAAGACTGCGTTGAAATCTTTCATATCAACAGGCGGGAAACACTAACACAATAACTAGACTGAAAAGTAACTAATGCGGCTATCAATCATGATTTACAGCAGTATACTTCAAGGATAGACTTAAAGTATTCTTTATAAATTACACACATACATATATCACGCCTTTATCCCGTACGGTGTAGGCAGAGCAATAACGGCCGTAAAAATAGGTTATTATCGCCACGTCTGACAAGTATAGAGGTCGTTTCAGATGATTTGTGTTTTACTATATGTAGAATGAATAAAAATGAAACGAATGGATATGAATAATGAATAAATTATGAATGAATTAATAACTTTTTTTATGAGTTACTCTACCTAATTTAATTCTATTGATACCCTACACGAGTAAAAAGTCCTAGGAAAATTTTCGTCTTTCGCAGTCTCCAAATGTACAGTCAATGTTGGAAGCTACACCGTGGGCCAGGTGGTCGGTCTCACACAAGTGGGCCGCGACCGCGACTTGTGTAATGCGAAACAACTGAACAAGCACGTGGCGTTCTGTATTGTGGTGGTGCTGGAGTGATGCACGCACGAATGCTTGACAAGTCTGAGGTTGTTGAGTCTTTGGTAACAGGTCAATAATAGCCCGTTTTTGAAAAATTTACCTGTCATGTGGCTAACTTTGTAAGATAGTAAACATTTTTTTCCTTCTTTTGCTCAAACTGAAAAAGATGTTTGTTGAAAATTTTCTTAACTTTGAATCGAAACTCACGTATTCGATCGATATTTTGAGATATGGCAACTTGAGCGGAAAATCGCTTAAGCATTAATATCGCATGTACAAGTCATATTATTCAAACAATCTGAATATACAAGATTGAATTACGCAACTCTGTTATATCCCTACGCTCACCTTGTTTTCAATGCAATAAAGTTAGTGCATATCGGAAACCATGCCGTATGTTGCCGGTTTAGTATAGCATCACCCCTAATTCTTCCCGCGGGTATCATAAGAGGCGACTAAGGAACTTGCGAGTATTGGTGTATTAAAAATTTTAGGCGACAGGCTGACAACCTTTCACTTCAATGATACACGTGTTTTCTGGACCCTGGTCTTGTTCTGGTCTGCTACTTTTTGTCATTGTGACGCCATCGAAACTTTACTGCCATTCAATTGCCATTGTGATTTTTCTATACTTTAAACTGTTAGCAGACTACGAAATGACCGAAATCAACCAACTGAGATCCAATCGACATCCAACTGAAACGATTTTCATTTAGCAGACTTAGGGGCCTGAAAAAATATTGGAAGATAATCTTCAAGAAATATCGGATGTGGCTATAGCAGCCATATTTTTTTGCGGTTGTTAAAGCTCTGCCTACTTTGTAAGGCGTGATATATAAGGTGCAAAAATATTAGGTGCAAATATTTTAAGGGGTGACTCAGCTCATGAAACTGAACAACTTTCCCCTAGAAACATAGGTCAAAATGCGAGAAATTTTTTGGAACTCCCATATCTACAAATTGACTTGGTCGGTCGGTAATTTAATTTTGTATGGGAGGTCCAAATTCTTTTTCATATTTCGATCTGTTTCTTGGGGAAAATTGTTCGGTTTTATGGGCTAGTTCGCCCTTTAAAATATTTGCAGCAAATTTTTTTACACCCTGTATGCATGTATGTACATCGGAAACCAATTTGTACAATACACAGTTTAAATCTCCTGGTTTGACGTCATAGTTTCGCAATACAGCTTAAATCCATCAATATAGTTAAAATCGGCTTGGTGATTGGTCTGCTCAAATGCATAGCATGTAAATCAGTACCGGCACACTGCGTGGGGTGGTTGTGAGGTTGTTGACCTTGTGTTCGTTATTGACATTATGTGGTGACTTAGTAACTAGGATCCGTAAGGTACAAGAAGGTATGGTACTAGATATAGGTTCAAAGGGAAAACCTATTACCCATTTCTTCTTCTTCTTCGTGTCAATGGCCGAACTATATCTTATCCTGCCAGTACTTAGCGACGGCTATGGCATTATCAGACGCCAAGTTCAGCTCTTCTTTACTGCATGTGACCGGTAACAGAGGGCAAGCCAGTAAATGTGCCATGGTTTGGGATGGGGCTCCGCAGTCGCAGAATAACCTATTACTTATTAGACTATTATAGCATCACCCCATTTCTTCCCACGGGTGTCGTAAGAGGCAACTAAGGGACTCAAGGGTTTCATGTGTACCTATTCCAATTTTAGGCGATAGGATGACAACCTGTCACTGTAGTGATACGCGACTTATCTGAAACGAGCCTCAAAAATTTGTCAGACGTGGCGATAACGGCTGTAATTTTACGGTCGTTGATGCTCTGCCTACCCCGCCAGGGATACAGACGTGATTTTTGTGTGTGTGTGTGTGAAAAGACTATTCCATCGATATTTTATGGGCCGTATTGCGTCTCCGTTGCCATCTAAGGTTGAAATACTAGATTTCAGTCCGGTCCATTCTTTCCAGAACAACTCCTAAGCCCAGTCTCACCCCTAGGGCGTGATTGGGCTGGTTGTTTGAACAACCATTCAATTATTTCCGGGTGAGCCCTTGCTCCCAAGCCACCAACCAAGCCGTTCGGCGTAGATTTGATGGCTTCGCTTCGGGGCCGAAATCGTAGAGTCCATCACAAAAAAAGTTTGTAATACTAACGCATGTCAAAGAAATTTGACAGTACCAAAGTATGTATTGACAATCCAAAGAACTTTTATATAAGGTGTAAAAATATTAGCTGCAAATATTTTAAGGGGTGAAGCAGCCTCTGAAACTGAACAACTTTTTCACTTTTTCCCATAAACATAAGTCGAAATATGAAAAAAAAATTTGGGCCTCCAATACAAATTGACTTGGTCGGTCGGTAACTTTGTATGGGCGGTCCAAATTTTTTTTCATATTTCGACCTACGAGTATGTTCCTTAGGAAAAGTTGTTCAGTTTCATGGGCTGATTCACCCTTTAAAATGTTTGTAGATAATTTTTTTACAGCCTGTATATGATCCAAAGCTGATTAACATATGGGATTGTCATATCAACGAACGCAATGCTACGGACTCAATTCTTGAAATTCTAAAACCGTGACGACAAAATGCTACTATACTTGTTTCTGCTGACCGGATATCCATCTATAGATCTGACAAGAATATTTTTGTACTTAGGGTTCTTTATGAACGTCCAGACTTCACAAAGTGCGAAACAAATGCAGTAAATCACCGCAAAACGGGAGACAAAGAGATAATCAGTTATCTGCGCACGCGCAG
The DNA here is from genome assembly GCA_029255805.1 of Keiferia lycopersicella. Lineage (NCBI taxonomy): Eukaryota > Metazoa > Arthropoda > Insecta > Lepidoptera > Gelechiidae > Keiferia > Keiferia lycopersicella. The sequence continues at coordinate 4,700,130 of JARACZ010000018.1, forward strand.
GAACGAACCCGGGTTGAGTCGTGACGCGCGCAGTCCGTGGCGTCCGTGCGCATTGTCTGAATCAATCTCAGGTAGATAATAGCAAAGAAAACTAACTATAGCTACTTGCTTTAATAGCTCCCCAACTGAAACCCGAGACGTCAGAATATCCTACTTAAATCACAGAACCGTGTTAAGCCCATATTTATAACCGCACTCAACTTTGAAATCGATCTTGAGTGCGACTTTGAGATGCAGTTAGTATGGACTGTCATTTGTCAAAATCACTCTTGAGTCAGAGTTGAGTGCGATTTGTAGATACGGGCCTTAGAAGCCTGTTTATTGTAGTAGGCGGTTGAAGAACTTTGTCACCTGGGCTGGGATTATGGGGTCGTTATAAGTCACGATGTCCCACACCGGAATAAGAAGACTAAGATTATTGACTCACACACAACATCATACCGCCTCATCTCTAGTACTGCTTACTTACCTGAAAGGAAAATAACAAGAAAATAAGTAAAAATACATCTAGGTACCTACCTAAGTCGACATATCAGAATATATTTACCCACCTGCCCAGTTATGGTGCGCAACCGCGATTTCGAATTTCTCTAATGAATTTCGAATTACTTGTAGACAAAATTATTCATTTGTTTTGACAAAATCCATACGATTTCACATTTGTGAAGTCTTCTCGCCCGCGACATAAGTCTATACCACGGTCTATACTGTGCGCATCATAAAGGGGCAAGTATAGTCACAGAATCAAAGACTGCACGAGTTAACTATCAACAAATTATGCTGGTTCTTTTTTTATATGATGGTCTATCTATCCGGCATTTCGTGACTGGTCAACAGGTCATTAGTGGATCAATTTTATTCCTACTATTTACATAACAACTTTTACATTGAACTCTACATCACCTTAACCTTACAAAAACAACTATTTTTTTAACACCTAACGCGTTACTAACCGAGTTAATTTCCGTTAGTAAAGTTAATTGTCTTAAACGGGCACAATGGCTCCACGTTTCCGTTTGTTTTAAACTATTAATTTTGAATGCTGTGATAAAATCATATAAAACCCGGTCTGGTTTTATATCCTATCGTGATGTGATATATGATTGTTAAGAACCGTTAGTTAGATAGTAAACCAATATTTATTGTTATTATCTATCTGTGTTATTGTTACTAAGCCGTGTGATGCCAGCTTAGAATAGCATCACCCCGTATCCTACCCGTGGGTGTCGTAAGAAGCGACTCAGGGACTTGAGGGTTTCAGGTCTATTACAACTTTTAGGCGACAGGCTGACAACCTGTCGCTATAGTAATACACAAATTATTTCAGACGGCCCTCTATATTTCTCAGACGTGGCGATGGCAACCGTATTTTTACGGCTGTTCACGCTCTGCCTACCCCGTAAGGTATAAAGGCGTGATATATGTATGTATGTATGTCTCTCTGTGTAGTGCAAACTTAGAATAGCTTCCCCTCATTTCTACCAATGGCTGCCGTAAAAGGTGACCGTAATGGGAATTAGCGATCTCTGTGAATCGGTCTGCTCAGCTGTGAAATGTACGGCAATTCTTCAAAGAGGAGAGATCCATGTTAAAAAATGGAGTATTGTGACTGTTGATGAAAGATCGATCACTTAAAGATTATGGCAGCTGGTGGCGAAAACGGAAAGTACATCCATCCAATTCCTATCCTACCAGCCCCACCTTTCTAAGTATTTGGTCCATAAGGTTGCCAATGCAACTAGCCTTATTAACTAAGTATGTAAGAATCCGAAATTGCCCACGTTATTGCAAGATTCACAACTATGTATCAATTTACTGGGTTACTTTAAGGTTACTTTATACGAAGACTCGGTCAGAGGTTTTGAGGTCGGGCGTGGGTCACAGGTGGCTAAGGGTTATAAACATAATACAATGATTACGGTTATTATAAAACTCTTATTTGGATAATAAATAGGATTAAAGGTCGTTTTCTGTAGATAAAGGTTGTTCGGGATTTCAAAGCCGTAGCATTTTCAAAACGAGGAAAGTCGCTTATTTATTTTTTGAAGATTCGTAATCTACTGTTTACAAACCTTCCTTATTTCGTGAACTAAATTATTATATTCGCCTGTTCGTCAATATGCCTCGTCTCGATAACTTAATCGTTACCTGCGAAATTATGCAAGTTTATACTCGTGGTATCAATGGCCATCTCGCGGGATAGTATTGATATTAATTTCCATCGAATTCTTTACAGGAGGCATATAAACTGATAAAACCACTAGGTTCAAAACTACTCAGTTTTGCATCTATATTTGACTTTCTTTGGTTAATAATATCTCGTTCCTCTGTTCTTTGCTACCTAATCTAGGGGATTTGACGTGGAACCAATTTTTTACACAGACCGACTGCTATCTGACCTCCCCGAAAGCTAACCTGGCCCGAATCCTAGGTTAAGTCACATTCAAATATCATCTAAATTCAAATTTTATTTGAATGTGGGTTTCATCACGATGTTTTTCCTATACCTTAAAAACAGTCGGTAAATGTACGTGAGTAAAAACACATTGGTGCATGGCGGGGCTCGAAGTTGGGTCTCACGAGTAAGACTGGTGTTCTAACCACTTGAACAGCACTTGGACTATTAACGAAGTCATGACTATTGACTGGTTAACTGCGAACGTACTCAAATGGAGCTGTGAGATTATAAAACGGGCAGTTAAGTTTAACCACAGCTAGTTAATCGGTAACCCACTGGAAGTAGTTTATTGGAATACAACTATGGTTTACTCTTATTTCATTCTGACGTGTTAATTCGATAATTATATGACAAACAGTACGAATTGTGTAGTTTTTTTGCAGTGATCGTGTAATAAGAGAAAGTTGTGGCGTAAAAGAAGATTTATGTATAGTCTGTAAGTTTAGGTACTTATATTTTTGTAAACAAACTTTGTATGTAACTGACAGTTCAGAGGTGTCACTTTCATACAAAGTTTGTTTTCAAAAGGATAATGACCTAAACTTACAGACTATAGTGACAGGGATTGAAAAGGGAATGCTAAAGTGGTTTTTGTCATGTTGAGAGATTCAATGAAAGGAGATTAACGAAAGAGATATACATATAAGGCGAGTGTTAGTGAAAAAGTTGGAAGGGGAAGGCCGCGAAGAATCTACCTGGACCAAATCGGGGACGTTCTGAAGAAAGGTCAGGTCAGAAGTACCCTGAACCGAGAGAGTGCATGAAAAGACTGATGAATGTAAAAGTGAAAGAACTTTGCTAGGATCGTAGCAAGTGCAAAAGCAAACGAAATAATCTCTCACTGAGCGAGTTATTTTTTTCAACAACCCATGCTTTACGCGCTAAATAATTTATATTGGTTGGAAATAGACACCAAAAATACAACTTTCCCTAAGGAACATAGGTCCATAATCTCCTTTATTCGAAGCATTACAAGATTTATAAAAAAAAACTTCCTCCAGAGTGACACCAAATATCAAATATGTAATGTACTAAGTAGGTACTGGCGTATTATATCAACAAAAGCTCATTTAGGTACCTTACTTAGTTCTTATAGTCTTTTTATTACGTGCCAGCAATCTTTCCAAGTTTAGAGCTCTTTTATGTTTACGTATTTAGTTAGTGTGGCTAATTTGACTCTAATGAAATTCGGTTAGAATAAGGAACAGCCTTGGATATAAACCTAATTTAAATCCAATGGAATTCAGACTTTGATTGAAGTTTTATTGCAAAACAAAAGTAGTGAATATAATTGAATTTTACCCCATTTCCTTTATCCAAACAATATTACTGCGACCTTTAATTAATTTGGTTATCCGGTGACAATCTAACGGAAATAGTTCATTAACCATAAGAAAAGAATGGGACAGTTTCGTCATTTGCTAAAACTCCCACGGGTCACGAAGAGTGAGTATCTTAATACCCTGACAATGTCCACAGACTGGCAATCGATAAGACTAAGCATAAAAAACGTTGACACAGCGAAATAATGTGCTTCTTACAACTGACGCAAGTGGGCTCCTTAAAGGCTTGGTAGGTTTCGATCGCTCCCATAGGATAGCCATAAATTATCTATCACAAAGGAAATCTTTCTATTATCTTTGTCAACCACAGCGTTTTATCTTTTTGTGGAAATGTCTGTGATCTTTTAAGTTTATGTGTGTGGTCACTCCATCTTCTATTCTGGTCTTATCTATCTGGCCTAGTTTTGGTATAACTGGAGCAAATTCATAATTTATTTACATAAAAAAAGCTTTTTAAATCCTGGCATTAAAGTAGTGACTGTCTTGTTCTGTACGCGCTGCTACCATGCATACCTACATCCACAGTTTCATTGTCTAGCTTTCTGAATTATGTATGGTCTTTGTGTTATCTCGTCTGTGATTTTTCTAATTATTGCCAGTTATTCAGGCATTTCCTATTCGTCGTAATTTCAGTTCAATAACATCAAGAATTCTTATTGTGTTATTATAATTGAAATAGTTTGTAGGAAATTGTCGTAAAGTTAAGCGATGTTAATATATCAAAGGAATGTCATTGTAGATCTCAGTAAAAAAATGAAGAGTGTTAGATTTCTAACAAGCTACACTTTCACTTTGTATCTGTGATAATAATGCGTAAAGTTTGTGAAATATTCAAAGGTAATTGTAATTTCATCATTCATTTCAGCCGAAAGACGTCCACTGCTGAACATAGGCCTTCCCCAAAGATTTCCAAAGTGAACGATCCTGCGCAACTTGCATCCACTGGCGTCCAGCGATCTACACCAGATCATCTGTCTGTCATTTAAACTTGTTTAAATTTATTTCTCAATGCGTAAAAGTTTATTTAAGTGAATTTTAAACATTTATATATGTTATTAATTTATTAATTACATATTACAAAAAAGTAATACGAGTATATCAACTCAAAGTCGCAATACAAAATGTAATAAAATGAAATTAGAATGTCAATATTAGAATAAATTAATCATAATAATACTAACACGAAATCGGTACCAGATCAAAAATAAGGTGCCAAAATTATACATTCATTAATCAACAATTTAAAAGTTTGACCTTACTAGTGTTCATTGTGTAAACATAGCCTTAAATAAATACCGGGCCTCTATCACACTCAACCTCCAACGCAGCGCATTTCTAACGTCCGTCAAACGGGTGGTAAAATAGTGCTGAACCAACGCATTTACAGCGCACGACGCAAAATAACGTCGCTTGGCACGACGCAGCGCTGCGCGGACGGATGGGTCGTCAAGCAACGCAGCGGTTGGGACATCCCTTGAGAGCGGTTTTTGTAGAGTGACGTTTCTAGTTTAGATTTGACAGACGAATCCGTTACCGCAGCGTTATTTTTGCGCTGCGTTGGACGTTGAGTGTGAAAGAGGCCGAATAACCTTATAAATACGACTTAAGAACGGCGGTAAGCGATCGAGGACTGACATAATCAGATGATCTAATCTGATAACAACTTCTGTTGTCTGGTTTAGAAGGGTATGGCTATTTTTGCACCTAAATCACTGTTAATTACGACTCTACAAGATCTTGGCACAAGTTAAGATAATGCTCTAGGGTATTAAGTTTCACTTTGTGTATCTGTTTTAAGTTAAAAGATTACAAGTGGGTTATTTTTTAAGCTAAACTAGCGCGAACTTGGTGTTTGTTCACAAAATTTTTAAGTTTCGCGGTTGTTTACACTATATAGCTTGTAAAAGCGTCGAAAAATCGGGAGCTCATTAAAAGAATTCGTTGGTATTAGTTTCAAAAATTTACACTAAAGGTCCAAAATAAAAGATACTGAGTACAAATAAACATGTAAATTATTTAATTGCACTCCAGTGAATATGATATTGAACCTACGTTCAACCGCCCTTACGTAGAAACTAGACGACTGCTACATTTACGTACATTTTGGAAAAAAATTACGCATACTCTTCCCTTTGTGTCACTAGACAGTGGCCTTTCTACTTTTTCAAATTCGGTTTGGTAGTCCCCGTGTGGTGTCGGCTTAAAATAGCATCACCACCTTTCCGCCCGTGGGTGTCGTAAAAGGCGACTAAGGGATGAATCCAGGGAACGGGCAGCAGCGCTCTCTGTGAATATCTACAATTTCTTGCAATGCGCTCGCCAATCCGCCTGTCAAGCGTGGTGAGTATGACAATACCCACCTTTTGGGGGAGGCCTATGTCCACCAGTGGACTGTTGTGGCTGTAGAAGTAAGGTAGTCCCAATCCAGAAAAATAATAATCTTATAGATAACTTTGTTGGTTAGGTATCGAGCAGAATACTCAGAGATTTCATCTCTCAAACTGTGGTAAAAGCAAACGCTATAAGTACCATTAGACTGTCCTATACAATCACGACCCATTCGAGTGCAAAGCTCAGTAAAAACAGAATTACGAATGCTAGAAACGTAGTTCGTGTCTTAAGTAGTACAGTCACCTACAGAGACACCGCACCCCCATGTACTCGGGGTGCCCTGTAAGGCTGTCCGCACACTATAGACGAAGCAGTCTGAAGACAGACAGAGATGTGCCTTCGCCTGAGATAGTCCCAAGTGGAAATATTCCCAAAGAAATTTCCCGCTGTCCATGAACATAACACCTTACTGGTAATGCTTCGGGAAAACAAAATAAAAGTAATATTCTAGGTAAAATAATGTTTTTGTAAGCATAATACCGTAAATCGTACGTATGTGCGATTCGTTTTAATTTTCTTATGAATAGAGGCAAAACTTAACAAAAAAATGTTTTTTTACGATGCTATTCCCAAACACTTTTTCAGCTGTTTTGTATGTTCCCGGACAAAGGGAATTTCTTATGGGAATATTGCCATTCCGGCTTTATTTCGGGCGGCTTTTCTCTACCTGTCTTGAGACTGTTTTGAGTATAGTGTGCGGCCGGCCTAAGCAGGGGACTGTAGCCGACTGTACCTAGCTGATGTTTTATGTCTGTGTGTTTGTGTCCTCACAATGACGCTTCGGTCAGCCAGAGGGTGAATTCGCAGGTCAAACGAAAATAACGTCGATTCTGCCGTATACGTTCTTGAAGGCGTACTTTGGAAACAATTTTGCATGCCGAAGACTGCCGCAGATCGTGCCGTGCTCGTATGACACATAAATCTAGTACGCCTTCATTATACCACAAAATTTCATTCCCACTTATCATTAGTACAAATAACAGTAGAAGAAAAGAAAGTAGTACGGGTGTTTCTTCTTCTCTTTGTATGGGACACCGAAAGGTCAAATAGAGTGCTTAGACTACTATGTAAAATTGTTTCGTGATTTCGCCTTATTTACGGTTGCACATCATTTTAAAATAAGGATTTTAGGAGCTTTCTGATCTATTTTCCTGTCTTTAAATTATGAAATTGTGAATTTACAATGAGTATTTTTAATACTGTTAAATGAACGTGAGAATTGGCACTAGTTAGCGGGTAAAGTGTAATATTTATATATAAGTCTACCTTTCATGTTGAATGTTTGAACTCATAATAACTAGAACAATAACTTACGAAATGGTGAAAAATGCGCGAAAAAGGATAACCAATGTAAACAAAACCAACTACGCTCTTTTAGCGATTATTATTTTATTTTATTGGTAATTTAATTGTGTACAATAAATTCTTAAATAAGTAATAATAAATAAATTAAATAACCTATCAACACAGAAACAACAAAAAAAATAGGAAGAATTAATTAAACTTTGTTTTCAATGTTGGTAAAAATTATGAATATTGTTGATACCATTTACATTTATATAAGGTGTAAAAATATTTGCTGCAAATATTTTAAGGGGTGAATCAGCCCAAGATACTGAACAACTTTCCCCAAGAAACATAGGTCGAAATATGAGAAATTTTTTTGGAACTCTCATACAAATTGACTTGGTCGGTCGGTAACTTTGTATGGGAGGTACAGCATTTTTTTTACTCCCTGGATTTTCTTATTGAACAACACAGGTAGCCAAACTTCTACTCATAATGCCTCAAGAATAGGGAGGTAGGTAGGTACTTAACATTCAGGCAGTAGTATTTCAACAAAGAACTTTTAAACGCGTAAACGGCGCCGAAACTCTTACAAAGCAGTTTAAATTCAGGAAGAAAACAAAAATAAAGCCGTCGTTTGACAAGCAACGTTTTGTAGCCAGTTGGCCGCAAACAAAATAAACAAATGAACAATTCTTTTAAAACAATGCGCTCAAGAGAAGCCGGGGAAGTCCCAACAATTTTTCTTTAAGGTGCATCTCACACTTAACGCACGACGTACCGCTAAAATATAGCTGCGGTCAGACAGATCCATACTAGGAACGTCACTCCCCATACTAAAAGCGCACTCGACGGAGGATGCTGCGATAGCGCTGCGTTAAGAATGCGATCGAGCTAAGGTGAATCCCACATTTGACTTCCGTTTGTGCATAATAAATGTTACAGAGAGTTTTTGCGTTACTTTGCTCCTTCGTCGACGTCGGTTTCAAGAGTTTTCGAAATTACCTTTTTTATTTTTTCCTTGCTTCTGAGAGAAGCACGCGCGACGGACGCGTTAAAACTGCCCGTCAACGGACGTCAAGTGAAGCACCCGCCAGAGTCTCAACAATTTTTCTTTTGTAACTTCCCCGCGGCTTTAGCTCTCAAGGGGCTTTTACGTGCGCTACTCCAGAATAGGAAAACTTGAGTATTGGAATTTGTTGGGTTTATCTACCTAGTGCGCTGTTTTAAAGAAATACAGAACAGTTCTCTTCTACACATCTATATCTATACATCTTCTATTATATTAGCTACAATTATTTTAAGGGGTGACCAGCCCATAAAACTGAATAACTTCCAAAGGAACATAGGCTGAATTAGATACAAAAGATTAAAAACAAATGGATACAAATTCACTTGATCGGTTCGTAATTTTGTATGGTATGTCCAAAAGTTTTTTTCATAAAACGACCTATGGTCCTTGGGGAAAGTTGTTCAGTTTCATGGGCTGATTCACCCCTTATAATCTTTGCAGCTAATGTTTTTACACCCTGTATACATATATGGTTAACGTGGTCAACCCAATCCCAATTCAAGTAGGCAGGCAGGCTTGTAAGCTACATCCACAATTTTTGATTGGAAACGCAGCACTGAGTTACGAACTTTATCGATTGATCATTTGACTGAGTATGATGCGTTCCATATTTCGTTGAAGTACCCCGAGCTTAGACTTCTGAACATTAGTAAAAAAAATAACCCTACTTTCTAAAGCAGTCGGATAAAGATGCTCACAACACAATGTACGTATAATGGCTAAGCAATAGTACCAACTAATTAGGTATCTACCTACTTCGATAGACCCAAAATTCAAGGACAGGTTGGATATAATTTACGGTCTGTTAATAAAAATTACAGCAAGGCGGAAAGTGGCTGAGTCATAAAATCGCATCAAAAATGGCTGCCTGAAATATTTTCCCGACCTTGCGAAGTTTACTCGGCCAATGTTTACAGCGAACCAACAGCCTAATATCTTTATTGGACGAATGATGTAATTTTATGGGGTCGTCGTGTACACAGCTTATTTCTTGGTGAAAATTTTCCTTGGTCGGGCTTGGTTTATCGAAGACATACATATATCACGCCTTTATCCCTGTCCTGCTTGGTGCCGTAGCTAACGCCAAAAGAGGGGTTGGAAGACCCATGCTGCGTTTCAAAGATTGCGCCAAGCGGGATATGGCTGCGTTTGACATCGACCATCAAAGCTGGGAGAAGCTTGCTGAGGATAGGGACGAATGGCGAAAGCGTGTGTATGATGGGCGTAAGTCGCACGACGACGCCTGGTTCTCTGGTCTCGCCAACAAAAGGCAAAAACGACACCTAAACATGCATGTTCCAGTCTTTAATACCACCTTCACTTGTAGAGCGTGCGGAAAGTCATGCCGCTCCCGCATTGGCTTATATAGCCACGAAAAGTCTTGCCTCAGACACTGATTAAATCGTCTGTCACAGACGTGTGAGGCCAATGATCCCTAGCGGGGGACGACCGTAAGAATACGGTTGCTATCGCCACTTCTGACATTTTTGAGGATTGTTTTCCAAGGTTTTCTCGGAAAACATGTGTATCACTATAGTGACAGGTTGTCAGCCTGTCGCCTAAAAATTGTAATACACCATAAGTCATCTCGAGTACCTTAGTCGCCTCTTACGACACCCGCGGAGAGGATGTGGGGTGATGCTATTCTAAGCCGGCATCACATGGCATCGAACGGTTTATCGAAGAAAACTAAAATGTTCCTCGGCTGGCTCTCGCTTATCTAAGAGAAGACTAGGATGACAGCATGTTAGTGGTAGTGCGACTGCCTCTGACGCAGAAGGTTACGGGTTCGATTCTCGGTGGGTCACTCTCTTAGTTGATATTTATTAATTTGTGAATTTGTTCCCAGTCTGGTTAGGACCTTGCAGGCTGAACCACGCAATTGTCCGTAAAAAAGAAGGTAGCGTGTTTCGGATGGCTCGTTAAGCTGTTGGTCCCGGTTGCTGTCTATGATTACTAAGACGGCAGTCGTTCCACAACCATGTCAGAAGTCTGCTACTTGTAGAAGGCGGTTGAAAAATTATGACACTAGGGTTCATTAAATCGTTGGACGACTCGGTGTCCCACACGAAAAGAAAGAATATTAACATTGGGAAATGTTCGCCGTGTGATGCCGGCTTAGAATAGCATCACCCCACATCCTTCCCGCGGGTGTCGTAAGAGGCGACTAAGGGACTCGAGAGTATTGGTGTATTACAATTTTAAGGCAACAGGCTGTCAACTTGTCACTAAAGTGATACACATGTTTTCTGAGACAACCTTGGAAAACAATCCTCAAAAAATTATAGACGTGGCGATAGCGACGGTATTCTTAAAGCCGTTACCGCTCTGCCTACTCCGCAAGGGATAAAGGCGTGATATGTGTACGTATATGTATGTATGTATAAAATGTGTTTGAAATGTTGTTAGCTCTTTCTGAGGTGTCGGATTTCTAAAGTTGAGCGAAATCAGTTATTTTGTCCGGACCAGGACCCGCCTAATCATTTTTCGATTTATTATTACGAAATCTGATGTTGTTTTTTGTTTTTTATTTTCTTAGATGCTAACTTTAAATTTGTTACCAAAGTACAAACTCTCGTATATAATATTTGGTAAGCCTCAAATTCGTATTTTTCTTCGGTTTCCCGCGATACAGGTTCGCCTAGTGCCAATGTCAAACCTGATTTCTGTAATTGTATAAATGGTAATAAATATTTTTTGATTTGATTTTATTTAAATGTAAAATACATGGCCGTTTCGAGCCCTTATGCAAATCGATTATAAAAAAAAGACAGGATTAACTGAGCTAAGCAAACTAGAAACAAACCAACAAGAAGTAGCGACAATGGTCCACCTACGTAATAAACCTAGGACTTAAGTGGCTATTACACACCCTGCAGACAGGAGTGGCTTGACATACATTGCCGTTTATTGTATAGGCTTCTTTACAATAAATTTAAGTAAAGATAAGTGAGGCGCAACGCACACTTATAACGGACGGCGGAGCGCTATAATATCGCAGCGGTCTGTCAGTTCCATACTTAAAGATCACTCCCCGTACTAAAACTGCACTCGACGGACGATGCTGCGCTAGCGCTGCGTCGGCAGCGGTTGAGAGGTTTTAAAATAGTATGAGGATTGACATTTCTAGTATGGATTTGACAGACCGCTGTGATGTTTTAACGCTCCGTCGTGCGTTAAGTGTGCGATCCGCCATACTAAAAACCAACGTTGACGCAGGTCTAACGAATGAACCTGCGTCAACCGATGCTTGTCAAACAACGCAAGTTCATCCGTTCGTGCTGCGTCGACGTCAGTTTTTAGTATTATTTAAAATTTTCTTACATCTGACAGACGCATGCGTTACGAATGCGCTAAAAACGTTGTGTTGTCGCGTTGTGCGTTAGATGCGGGATTCATAAGCTTAACCGGCAATGTAATCTAAACGGGCCCCTGTCAGCAGGGTAACTAATACCAGTTTTAGATTGGTCCTGATATACTGCTTTTAAACTGACTCTATTTTATTATAGTAGTGAGCTTTAAAGTAACCAATTTGACGCCCACTGCGGACATGGAACTTCCTTTAGCGGAGTGTAATAAATTGCTGTGCGAAACATAAGTACAAGTATTTGGTGGTTTTTTTTTTTTTTATTCTGGCGTCACATCTCATGGGTGGAGACGTATTTTGCCAATGTCAAAGTAGTCAGGTCGTCGGTAAGGTTAGAGTGATGTAAAGTTAAGTGGCATTACGCCGAGGCAGAGTCCACAACACAGTGATCCTAGTCTGACGACTAGGGGCTGTGTTGCGCAAAATTATGTAGTACAAAAAACTCGATAGTAAAATTTTCTGCACCACGTGGAGACCGCTCGTCACTATTGCACAATGCCGAATATATGCATTAATTACAATTTCCTATTTAATGAACACTTTCAGAATAGTTTGTTGCTTAATACACTATCAGAATTATTCACCAAACACTCAAATGAACAAGAAATATCAAATTATAACCAATACACGACCCGCCATGATGGAATACCAACGAGCGACTCCTTTGGTGGTTTTCACACTTAACGCTCCGTTGTTCGTTAGCGCATCCGTTTGTCAGATCCATACTATAAACGTCATTCCCCATACTTTAAAAAAAATGTATGTCCAACGCAGGTCCTCTTACCTGTTTAGCGTTAAATCTGTCGGAATTTCGAAATATGACACTTTCTGATGTAGGAATAGTATAATATTAAATACAGGGTGTAAAAATATTAGCTGCAAATATTTTAAGGGGTGAACTAGCCCATGAAACTGAACAACTTTCCCCAAGGAACATACGTTGAAAAATGAAAAAAAATTTGGACCTCCCATACAAAATTACCAACCGACCAAGACAATTTGTATGGAAGGTCCAAATTTTTTTTTCATATTTCGACCTATGTTTCTTGGGGAAAGTTGTTCAGTTTTAAAGGCTGATTAAGTCCTTAAAATATCTGTAGCTAATATTTTTACGCCTTATACAGATGGCGCGGTTCAAGACCTAGGTATGTAGATACTTTTACGTTCATACTGACGGTCGGAATAAAGTAAATCGTTGCGCGCGTTAAAATCACTTTATCCTCTTCTAAACCTATTTTCAGTTAGGTTTAGAGTGCTGTTTTTCCGAATCGCGGTCAACGTCGTACGAAAGCCCCACCCACATATACAACTTAAGTCCCACCACGTAGCAGTTATAGTTGGTAAGATAATACAGTAGATTATACCTTCACTAAGTAAGGAGTCGTATTAAGATCTTACGTGTCGGATTACGCCATACCGGTAAATATAGGGACTTAAACGATTATACACTTTATAAGAGCTATTATCCAAGGAAACATAATACATACACATACACAAACACGCGTATAACCCTTGTGGGGTAGGCAGAGCGTTAATACCGCAAAAATACGTCTGACGTCTGACGTCTGACAAGTATTGAGGGCCGGTTGAGATAATTTGTGTACCACTATAGTGACAGATTGTCAGCCTGTCGCCTAAAAGTTGTAATATACATGAAACCCTCGAGTCCCTTAGTCGCCTTTTACGACACCCACGGGAAAGAAATGGGATAATGCTATTCGAAGCCAGAATTCGGTGATTTTTTGTAGGTATGTGTGAAAAATAATACTACCTAACTAAGAAGAATACTTACTACCTATTTAATTTCAGACTCATTAACCATGGTTAATTAGCTAATATCTGATGCGAACAAAAAGAGGGTAAATGGGAATAGTGCGATCCTTCACTTTTAACTGCGGCAATAAAAATCGTTCGGCCATTCTGGGCTCTTAACGGATATTTTTTTTAGTTCGGCACTTAAACTTGGGAGCCATCTTTTATACTCCTACCTATACAAGATTTAAAAAAAGGTACAATACAATCTAAGGCGGATCGCACACTTGACGCACGATGGAGCGCAAAAATATCGCAGCGGTCTGTCAGATCCATACTAGAAATGTCAATCCCCATACTAAAACCGCTCCGTCAAGTGCGGTTTTAGTATGGGGAGTGACTTAGTATGGATCTGACAGACCGCTGCGCAAGGCAATTTAATAGAAAGCTCATTAGCAAAATGTCTAGAAACTAATTGCGTTGCGCCATATCTAATGTTATTTCTTCTCGAAAATAATTGCCTAAGCATTCTCACAAAACTAGTCACACGGCGGCCATTTCGATTTTCGATCATACTTTTTCAATAGGTCATAATTATATTAGTAAGAGAAAGTTGTCAATGCAAGTGATTTTAAATAAATTATTATGATAAAACTCATACGTATTAGAAAGCAGACTAGATTGTCAAATCATATTTATCAACGTGAACGATGTGAGTTCATATGAAAACCTCATCATCATCCATCCAATTAATTAAATTTGAAATTTCCTTCAACAAGGTCGTACGACGTACTTATTTATACAAAGTATTTCAACAATGCTTCATATAAGAGGACACGTTCGATTGATCAATAAAAGCGGAAACTAATCAATTAAATTTATTACATTTTGAATAATGCTATTTATGAAAATACGAGTAATCTATCATGCGACTTTATACATACATCGAGTGCGATTTTAGTATGGGGAGTTTCTGGTACGGATCTGACATACCGCTGCGATATTTTAGCGCTTCGTCGTGCGTTAAATGTGCATATCCGCATCAAAAACTGTAGTCAATTTAAAGTTAGGATGTGTTTCACTGAACTGAAGTCCCACCCGCTGAGAATCAAATAGAAATTCTCTGAAAAATTTGGAAAATTCGCTATGAAATCGTAACAGAATTTGTTCCTAGGCAAACGTAGCCTGAAAAAAGAACAAGTTTACGTGTGTTAGTTTTCCGAATTTAACCGGCTTAAAATAGCATCACCCCGTTTGTGCCCGTGGGCGGGGGTGTTGCAAAAGGCAAAAGGCGAAGGGATTAATCCAAGGATCCCTGTGAATATTTACAGCGCTATTAAAAGATCCAAGGGTTGCCATGTAGGTTTTATGAAAATATTTGATGGTAAATAAGTTAAGTATGTTTAAGTTTGTTTTGCCGTGTGATGCCGGCTTAGAATAGCATCATGTGGGGTAATGCTATTCTACCGCGGGAAGGGTGTGGGTCACATCACATGGGTCGTTTGAGGCGACTTAGGGACTCGAGAGTGTTGGTGTTTTACAATTTTTAGGCGACAGACTGACATCCTGTCACTATAGTGATACACATGTTTTCTGAAACAACCTTAGAAAACAATCCTCAAAAATGTCAGATGTGGCGGTAGTGGCCGTATTCTTACGGCCGTTAACGCTCTGCCTACCCCGCAAGGGACAAAGGCATGATATATGTATGTATGTATGTTTAAAATTTAACTGAATCTCATTTTTCAGTAAACACTAATATAATACCCACCCACCCACTCTCACTCGTAGGTGAATGAACTTTCAGGTAATAGCCACTTGTGAAAGTTTTCGTCTGTAAAGTTTCTACGTTAGTAAGAAACATCATGTGCTTTTTAAAATAAATAACCTTTTAAAATAAAATAAATAAATAAGCTTTTATTTTACCGTTTTAGGGTTCTGTACTATAATACTATTAATAAGACTTAGATGTCTGTTCGTCTGTCACCAGATTGTATTCATAAATATTTTGTTAGATAGTTAAGAGAGTTGAAAACAGATCAGAATGCCTTTTTCACACACTTCAGCGCCAGGTCCACAGTGTCGTGCGTTGGGCTTACGTCGAACGCGATTTTAGTATGGGAATTGGCATTTCTAGTATGAATCTGATAGACCCATACGTTAGCACAGCGTTATTTTAGCGCTGTGTTGTGCGTTAAGTGTACGAAAGGCCTAGTATGACAACAATTACAACTTACTATTGCGGGTAAAAATAACAACGAATCCTAAAAAACAGAATAGTTAATATTCGAGGGACCTCCCATGCAACAAACATGATTTTTATACCACTTTTTTACCCTTAATGCCACGGAACCCAACGTATAAGAGATTGATTTAGGCGGATCGCACACTTGACGCATGACGAAGCGGTGTGTCAAATCCATACTAGAAACGTCACTCCCCATACTAAAACCGCACTCGACGGACAACACTGCGATAGCGCTACGTCGACAGTGGTTGAGCGGTTTTAGTATGGGGATTGACATTTCTGGTATGGATCTGACACGCTGAACGCTGCGATATTTTAGCGGTACGTCGTGCTTTAGGTGTGCGATCCACCTGAATGCCACGGAACCCAACGTGCACGAGACCGACTCACACTTGACCGATTCATCTCTCGCACCTGGGTATCGAGCCATCGGTCAACACGTGTTTCTATTAGACGTGAACAAACAAACTCACTAGCATACAGATAAATCCGCTATGTTTGAGGTAACGGACCAATGAGACCTCAGAGAAAAAGTATATTTCAGAAAGACCTTCATAAAATAAAGCCATACACACCGCAGCTGACAGGAGCAAGTGGGGAAGACTATCCCGGCCCACCCATGGTGGTCACGATTCCTAACCTATGGGGAAACGACTTAGATGATGATGATGAATAAGACTTAACGAAGACGTACATCAAATGCATAAAAATGCGAAATACAAAAATTAACTTATCTACTGTTGCATGACTTTGTCTGTTTTTAACCTTGGGTTGATTTTAACCTTTAAACTTGGTTTCATTCTAGTTATTTTTCTTCTTTTCGTGTAGGACATCCAATCTTATATCGACTTGATGAAGCTTGGAGTCAGAGACCGTCTGTCTTGAAATATAAATTTTCAGAGGTTCCCTCTGAAAATTTATCTTGTCCTGAGCTAGTAACAAACTAAGTCAATAGGTATCGATTCTAAAGTGAAGTCAAAACGTGTGAAAACGATTGGTCGAACTGTTAAGATTTGAAGAAAATCTCAAGCGGGAGTTTAGTCTGTAATACCTGCAAATAGAGTTAAAAATCGTGTGAATAAGTTGAACAGTACTAAAGTTTTGAAATATTTCGGCCCAAAAGATTATTTACTAAGCCAATAATGACGCAGAAACTAAAAGCTTCATCATATGGAATTTTCATGTACGCTATAAAGAGTTTTACAGCTTTGTGTAATTAATAAATTAACGTGTTGTTACCGTGTGACGCCGGTTTAGAATAGCATCACCCCATTTCTTACCCGTGGGTGTCGTAAGAGGCGACTGAGGGATTTGAGGGTTTCAGGTGTATTACAACTTTTAGGCGACAGGCTGACAACCTGTCACTATAGTGATACACAAAATTATCTCAAACGGCCCTCTATATTTGTCAGACGTGGCGATAGCGATCGTATTCTTACGGCCGTTAGCGCTCTGCCTACCCCGTAAGGGATAAAGGCGTGATATATGTATGTTGTTACCGTGGTTTTTAGCAAGTGTGACGCAAGAAAAGGAATGTACTAACCTAACTAATAGGAGTAGCCTGTACCTATTATACTTAGTTATAGATTTGATGGTGCCGTGTGATGCCGGCTTAGAATAGCATCACCCCATTTCTTTCCCTTTGGGTGTCGTAAAACCCGACTAAGGGACTCGAGGTTTCATGTACCTATATCTCAATTTTAGGTGACAGGCTGACAACCTGTCACTATAGTGATACACGACGTATCTGAAACGTTGTCAGACGTGGCGATAAAGACCAGAATTTTACATTGTATTAATTACACTTCTTTTTTAAGTCGGTTTAAAATACTGGTTTATAGACACATAATATAGATGACACCGACAAGAGCTGGGCTCTTAAATCTAGGAAGAATATAGATGAATATTGCCCTTCCTACGCATATTAATACGTCTGAGGTTAGTATTAGAACGTGTCCCTGGCAAAGTTTATTACTATGCGACACTTATACGACAGATGCTGGATAAGACGACATTATGCAGCTTAAATGCAGCCTACGGAGTGCTTAGGCTGTAGATGGGTATCTGAAGGCTGCCAGCTATTGTAAGCTGTTGGAACGAGAATGGTGATTGCTTGTTATGTATTATGCTTGTAATATGCATGGAAAATGAAAGGACTAAAGTGAATTTTGGATCAGCTTTTAGAACCTAATAAAAGTAAGTAACATCAAGGAACATCGTATCAACTTAAATGTAGATTTTTTTTTCTCTACGTTTTCGGCCCCGGGGCCATTAAAACCATGTCGGCTTGGTGGGGAGGTCGAGCTCACCCGGAAATAATTGATTGGTTCAAACAACCAGCCCAATCTGGATGCATTCTCTAAGTCACCAGTCCATCTGACCGGAGGGCTATGGCGTTCAAATAATTTTTCTGGACGGTGTCTTAGCAGAAAAGCCGATTTTTTTGGCAATTTTGAATAAAATAAAATACAATTAATTATGATCAAATGTAGACGTACGCGATACGTGGACATAAGTTATTCAATTTAATGAGGTAGTTGACCCCTCGTAATCTAGAGACGCGGCAGCGTGTCGAGCCAAGTTCCAGCAAAGAACTGTGTGTTTTATATAAGGTGTAAAAATACTAGCTGCAAATATTTTAAGGGATGAATCAGCCCATAGAACTGAACAACTTTCCCCAAAAAACATAGGTCGAAATTTGGAAAAAAATTTTGGCTCCCCATACAAATTGACTTGGTCGGCCGGGACATTTAGTATGGGAGGTTCAAATTTTTTTCTCATATGACCACCTATGTTCCTTGGGGAAAGTTGTTCAGTTTCATGGGCTCGTTTACCCCTTAAAATATTTGCAGCAATTTTTTTTACCCCCTGTATTACACGAACCATTTGGGGCCACCTTTTACCCTTTTATAATGTAGAATCCGTACATATTTTAGCAAATATTATTGTACTAGTTGGCGCCCGCGGCTCCGCCCGCGTGGGAATCGGTTTTAATCCCGTTGCATCCATCAGGATTTTTTTTTTCGGGATAAAAACTATCCTATGTGTTAATCCAAGTTACCCTCTATTTGTGTGGCAAATTTCATGCAAATCGATTCAGTAGTTTTAGCGTGAAGGAGTAACAAACAAACATACAAAATTTCACATTTATAATACACACACAAATCACGCCTTTATCCCTAGCGGGGTAGGCAGAGCGTTAACGATCTTCTTTCTTCTTTATCTTTATCGCCACGTCTGACAAGTATTATTGAGAGCCTTTTCAGATGATTCGTGTATCACTGTAGTGGCAGGTTGTCAGCCTGTCGCCTAAATAATATTATATTATATATTTTATAATACTAGTAGGATTTATCTGCAATGCTAGATGTGCGTTGACCCTTACGCTTCCTGTGTAATCTATGATTCGTAATTGAAACGTCAGCGATAGGACGTGTTGTAGGGTCGGCAGATCAGCTCGGGGCACCAGTCACTGGTCTAAACATGTTTGTAAGCTCGTAGGCTTGTTAGCTATTGTGCTATCTGTCCTTTTGTGATGGCCAGTTGATTACACTGTTAGTAGTACCTACTAAATTAGTACACGTTGCTTAAGGCTATTTGCTATATAAGTTAAAAATTATTTTCAGTGTCATGCCCTTTGAGTTCTAGATAAAGCGGTGATTTTCGCAGGGTGACTGAAAAAACTGCCCTGGGCAGCTGAGGAAAGAAAGTAGATACATAAAAAAAATTGGAAAATTGACAACCGTCGACCGGGAATCGAACCCGGGACGCGTGGGGTACGGGGTGGGGTAAACGTAGGTACAGGTATTAACAGCAACACATAAATCTACCTATTTTAAGAAACACCTCTTACTGGTGATTTTAAGTTGTAATTTATAACTCTTATCTCAAATAAAGTGTATCTTTTGGTGTGCGCGTCCAAGATTGATGAAGATGTTGAAAGATCCCTCAAATGGGTATGTTGATGAAATGCTGATACCTACTAGAGGCTGATGATAAAGTTTCTAGCGAACTACATTTGCAGTCTCCAACATGAAACCAGGACATGGGTCGTTGAACGACTTAGTGTCCCACAACAAAAGAAGCAATTCCCAAGCTATAGTCAAATACTGACACAGAGTTTTTAGAACCATTCAGGTATTAAAAAATCTTCCCTACAAGTATCAAAATCAACAACAACAACACAACACAAATCACGCCTTTATCCCTTGCGGGGTAGGCAGAGCGTCAACGATCGTAAAATAACGGTCGTTATCGCCACTTCTGACAAGTATTGAAGGCCCTTTCAGATGATTCGTGTATCATTGTAGTGACAGGTTGTCAGCCTGCCGCCTAAAATTGCAATACAGATGAAACCCTCGAATCCCTTAGTTGCCTTTACAACACCGGCGGGAAGAAATGGGGTGATGCTATTCTAAGCCGGCATCACACGGCATATCAAAATCGAACGAAATTATAATGCAGATGGCAGCACTACCGACCTCACAGTGCGTGTCATACATAGGTACGTACCTATCACAATTTAATAAATTTCTCATCCACAGAGAGGAAATTGCATGGTCACATATGATGGCTTTAGCGTAATTGAAATTGTGTACGAAGGAAATCGTTTGCAATGTGAATGCGACACAAGTAGGTGAATAATTATCAATCTAACGTTGGAATTCTGCATATGCGTATATTTTTTTATGAGGTTTCACCCGCTGCTTATCATTTTGACGGATCGCACACTTAACGCACGACGGAGCGCTAAAATATCGCAGCGGTCTGTCAGATCCATACTAGAAATGTCAATCCCTATACTAAAACCGCTCAATCGCTGTCGTCCGCCGAGTGTGGTTTTCCGGTCGCGGTTGAACACCCAAATTATTTTTTGCTATTTCGCAGGTGGCCCCATAGTAAAAGTTGTTCAGAATCATGAGTAGAAACACCCTAGAAAGTTTGTGTACTGACTAAAAAATAACCTTGTATGCAAGTACTTGGTGATCCGCAAATGCATTTCCTTTCTCCAGCATTTTGCCGATTGGCGTGATTGACGAAAAAAGTTGTACAAGACCACATCTAGCACACACGAGTTTGCACGGTGCGGCAGTCGCATACTATTATTTTAAGGCTGACTATCAAATACCTGTCATGCGACATGTGTACGAAGAATCGCTGTAGTAGGCTAAACGCGCGATTAGGCACAGAGCGAGCTGGCGAATCGCGCCGGTCGGCGAATAGCGCAAGTTGGCTTACCGCACATACTCCATTGAATTAGGTACGCTGGATAATTTCTTACCTCTGTAAACTATAAAATCAGACTAAATAGATACGATCGAGTTTCAACAACAATCAACGTCTTATAAATGTCAAATACTTGAAATTGTTGTGATTCATGGAACAGGCTTGTAAAATGTTGCTTGGAGCCAAAATATTAGCCGACAAAGACGCAGTTTAAAGCCTGGTTATGCTTAACTTGCTACACAATTTAAACAGATAAGGCGGATCACACACTTGACGCACGACGGAGCGCAAAAATATCACAGCGGTCTGTCAATTCTATATTAGAAATGTCAATCCTCATACTAAAACCCAAACCCAACCGTTGTCTTCGCAGCGTCGTCTGTCGAGTGCGGTTTTAGTGTGGGGATTAACATTTCTAGTGTGGATCTGACAGATCGCTCCGGTGTTTTAGCGTTCCGTCGAGCGTTAAGTGTGCAATCCGCCATTTAAACAGAAATCGAAGTGGCTTAATTAATGTACCTTTTATCATCAACCTACCAACGCCATATTATGAGCAGATTTTATGCAGTTTATAAAATAATTGTACGATCGTCTACGCTCTGCCTACCCAGCGAGGGATAAAGGCGTGATTTGTGTGTGTAAAAATTATAAGATGATCGCTTAAATAAAAAGGTTTAAATGTGCTTATACTTAGTACTATAATTCAAGCTCCGTTTCCTTCCAATTAAGACTTTTGACTATGTACCGTTCAAACCGCAATTATCTAATTATAATCAAAATGGCGTCTCAAGTGTAACCGAAATAGGATGTTTTCTGAAATTTAGAAAATTAGAGAATTTAAAAACTTTATCGCTTGCGGGGTTTGCAGAGCGTTAACGGCCGTAAAAATCGCTATCGCGATGTCTGACAATTATTGAAGGCCCTTTCAGATGATTTGTGTATCCTTGTAGTGACAGGTTGTCAGCCTGTCACCTTAAATAGAAATACACGTTAAACCCTTAAGTCCCTTAGTCGCATCTTACGACACTCACGAGAAAGAAATGGGGTGATGCTATTCTAAGCCAGCATCACACATAAAATAACATTTCTTTAAATCGAAAATGTTAGTGCCACAAGAATAGTGATACACTAATTAATTATCCTCAATATTATATGTCAGACGCGGCGATAGCGACCGTATTTTTGCGGTCGTTAAGGCTCTGCCTACCCCGCAAGGGATAAAGGCGTGTTATATGTATGTATATGTAGTGCCTCAAGAAAGTGTCGCAAAGCCTTGGATTACACGTAATCTAATTAAACAGTATGTAAGCCTATATTGACCTGATTCCAGTCCAATAGATAGTATACAGGGTGTTTTTTTTTTTTGTGATGGACTTTACGTTTTCGGCCCCGGGGCCATCAAAACTACGCCTGTCGGCTTGGTGGGGAGCACGTGCTCACCCGGAAATATTTTGATTGGTTGTTCAAACAACCAGCCCAATCACGCCCTTGGGGCGAGACTGGGCTTAGGAGTTGTTCTGGGAAGAACTGATCGGACTGAAGACTGGGCTTAGGAGTTGTTCTCGGAAGAACTGATCGGACTGAAGTTGTTCTGGGAAGAACTGATCGGACTGAAGTTGTTCTGGGAAGAACTGATCGGACTGAAGTTGTTCTGGGAAGAACTGATCGGACTGAAGTTGTTCTGGGAAGAACTGATCGGACTGAAGTTGTTCTGGGAAGAACTGATCGGACTGAAGTTGTTCTGGGAAGAACTGATCGGACTGAAATACAGGGTGTAAGGGACGGTGTAACGAAAGCTGTACAGGCGTAATCAGACCATGAAACTAAAAAACTTTTTCTATGGGGGCTATGTTGGGAAACGAAAACTTTTTTTGTTGATCGGAAATTTTGTATGGAAGGTCGAAAGCTTTTTCATGTTTACCAACATAGCCCCCTTAGAAAAAGTTGTTCAGTTTCATGGTCTGATCACACCTACGAAGTTGTCACACCACCGTCTCTTTTCCATTCCAATAGATAGAATACAGGGTGTCCCAGAACTCAACGTCAAGCCGAAACGACGTGACAGGATTGATTGTAACCATCACGAGAAAAAAAAAACAATTCAAAAAAATCCATTCATTGTTACAGTTCTAAAGTTTAAATGCACAAAAATAATATTAAGTAATCACAAAAACCGAAAAATCGTTAGGTACAGTTTGACCAACCTAGGTTTTTCTTACATGCCCATAACTTTCTAATTTCAGGGGAAAACATATTCTTTTTAATTTTTTCTAATCATGGCTACAATCAATTCTGTCACCTTGTTTCGGCTTGACGTTGAGTTCTGGGACACCCTGTATAGGTATCTATCAGTAGCACATCAACATAACCATTACAGGGACGAAGTCATACTAGTTACCCTTAGCAACTGTATGAAAAACTGGTATAGCTTGATCCCTTTGATGGGTAGGTCGATGTGGAACCAAAGACTGAACTTCGAAATACGCTACTCCGACAAAACACATGTTCGACACCACTGAAACAACATACGTACATATATCACGACTTTATCCCTTGCGGGGTAGGCAGAGCCGGCCGTAAGAATATGGTCGCTATCGCCACGTCTGTCATTTTCGAGGATTGTTTTCCAAGGTTGTTTCAGAAAACGTGTATCACTATAGTGACAGGCTGTCAGCCTGTCGCTTAAAAATTGTAATACACCAATACTCTCGAGTACCTTAGTCGCATCTTACGACACCCGCGGGAAGGATGTGGGGTGATGCTATTCTAAGCCGGCATCACTCGGCTCCACCACTGAAATAAGACATTGACAAAATTTTGACACAACAGAATTCAGACGTTATTTTATTCCGACGATACTGTATTCAGACATGACGGAAGATACCACTGCTACAGATAGATATCTGCTACTAGTACGTAACTAGTAAAATCCCTTCGAGGACAAATCTAAATTAAAAGTGACAGCTGACAGGTGCTTACTAATGCTGACGGGAATACGATTATTGGTTAAGTAGGTTTTTCCAACAACAGCTGAAAACAGCTAAAAAACAGCAAGGCGCCGGGTGATGATGGAGTTACGGCAGAGCTTCTGAAAGCCGGTGGTAAACCGATACTTAAAGCACTGCAGAAATTGTTTAACTCTGTCATACTCGAGGGCAAAACGCCACAGGCATGGCACAGAGGCGTGGTGATGCTGTTCTTCAAAAAGGGCGATAAGTCTTTGCTGAAGAACTACAGACCCATCGCGCTTCTGAGCCATGTCTACAAGCTGTTCTCAAGAGTCATAACGAATCGTCTCGCACGCAGGCTCGACGACTTCCAGCCTCCCGAACAAGCCGGCTTCCGAAAAGGCTTTAGCACCGTGGATCACATTCATACGCTGAGGCAAGTTATACAGAAGACTGAAGAGTATAACCAACCACTCTGCCTCGCGTTTGTGGACTACGAAAAAGCCTTCGATTCGATCGAAACATGGGCCGTACTTCAGTCTCTTCAGCGGTGCCAAGCTGACTATCGGTATATCGAAGTGTTGAAGTCCTTGTACGAAAGCGCCACCATGTCAGTTCGACTTCAGGACCAGGACTCGAAACCTATCCAGTTGCAGCGAGGAGTGAGACAGGGAGATGTAATATCACCGAAACTGTTCACAGCAGCACTGGAAGACGTCTTCAAGCTTTTGGACTGGAGAGGACTTGGCATCAACATCAACGGCGAGTATCTGACTCACCTTCGTTTTGCCGACGATATCGTGGTCATGGCGGAAACCCTGGAGGACCTCGGTACAATGCTCGATGACCTCAATAGAGCCTCCCAACAAGTGGGTCTAAAAATGAACATGGACAAGACCAAGGTTATGTCAAACTCTCTTGTTGCACCCATTACTCTGACAGTTGGGGGCTCTACTCTGGAAGTTGTCGACGAGTATGTCTACCTGGGACAAATAGTCCAGCTGGGTAGGTCCAACTTTCAAAAAGAGGTCAATCGTCGAATCCAACTCGGCTGGGCAGCGTTCGGGAAGCTACGTAACATCTTCTCTTCTCAACAACTACCGCAGTGCCTCAAGACAAAAGTCTGGGATCAGTGCGTGTTGCCAGTGATGACTTACGGAGTTGAGACGTGGCCGCTAACAATGGGCCTCATAAGAAGGCTCAAGGTCACTCAAAGGGCAATGGAAAGGGCTATGCTCGGAGTTTCTCTCCGCGATCGAATCAGAAATGAGGAAATCCGGAGAAGAACCAAAGCCACCGACATAGCTCGAAGGATTGCGCAACTCAAGTGGCAGTGGGCGGGGCATATTGCTCGTAGGACCGATGGCCGCTGGGGCCGGAAAGTTCTCGAGTGGCGGCCACGGACCGGTAGACGCAGCGTAGGTAGGCCTCCCACAAGGTGGACCGACGATCTGGTGAAGGTCGCGGGAAGCCGCTGGATGCGGGTGGCGCTGGACCGATCATCGTGGAGATCCTTGGGGGAGGCCTATGTCCTGCAGTGGACGTCTATCGGCTGAGACGACGACGAGGTTTTTCCAAGGAAGTGTTGACAAAACTATTGCGTGTTATATCGCTCAAGGCCTGCAGATGCGATTTGAATGGTTTTGAACATTCTACCTCTTTCTTATGCTTTCCCATGTATTTGACAGGTGAGAATTCTAATTGACACTCAGGCGCTCCAATCAAAAATTTACAATAGGAAGCAATACATAATTTTCTGTTTCGACTTAAAGGCTAAGTCACACCACAGGTATCACCACCAGCTGACACATTCATCATTCTTACATACATACATAAATACATATATCACGCCTTTATCCCTTGCGGGGTAGGCAGAGCGTTAACGGCCGTAAGAATACGGTCGCTATCGCCACGTCTGACAATTTTGAGGATTGTTTTCTAAGGTTGTTTCAGAAAACATGTGTATCACTATAGTGACAGGTTGTCAGTCTGTCGCCTAAAAATTGTAATACACCAATACCCTCGAGTTCCTCAGTCGCCTCTTACGACACCCGCGGAATATGGGGTGATGCTATTCTAAGCCGGCATCACACGGCAAATCATTCAATCAATCATTCTTACGTGTGCGGAAAACACAAGATGATTTTAAAAATGACAAATTTGCTACTTTACGAGACATTTTATACTAGGTACTACTACAACTACAACAGCCACAAAGGTCCTCTGCTGGACATGGACATCCCACTATATTGGGGTGTTTGCCATACTCACCACGCTTGGCAGGCGGATTGGCCAGCGCAGTGAAAGGTGTTCACAAGGAACGTTGCTGTCCATTCCCTGGATTCATCCCTTAGTCAGCTTTTACGACATCCACAGGCCCACAGGTAGGAATGGGGTGATGCTGTTCTAAGCCGATTACATTAGGTAGCTGGAAATAGGTAAGTATCGTTTCTACATTACCAAAATGTGATAATCCCTATCAGCATTAATGCGAATATAATCCTTCCTTAGGCACAGAAATTACATTACTAATCTACATTACCGACTATTCTAATAAAGTGACATGGATATTGACTGTCCCGATGGCGTAGCGGATAGTA
The DNA here is from genome assembly GCA_029255805.1 of Keiferia lycopersicella. Classification (NCBI taxonomy): domain Eukaryota; kingdom Metazoa; phylum Arthropoda; class Insecta; order Lepidoptera; family Gelechiidae; genus Keiferia; species Keiferia lycopersicella. Next base: position 4,726,822 of record JARACZ010000018.1, read on the forward strand.
TGCCTGCCTTCTACGCCGAGGGTCGTGGGTTCGATCCCCACCGAACACAAATATTTTTTAAGTCAATTAACAAATATTTGTGTTGAGTCTGGGTGTTTTCTATGTATAATATGTATTTATTTACAAAAAAAAAGTATATATGTATTAGTATCAGTTATCTAGTTCCCATAGTACAAGCTTTGCTTAGTTTGGGGCTAGATGACGCTGTGTGAATTGTCCAGGATATTTATTATTTATTTATATCTCAGGTTAAGCGAAGAAGAAGAAGCGTTGAAGACACACAGAATTGAGTCCATATGAATTAGTTCTCAGATCACGTAATCGTATGTAAATCATTTGAGACGAGTTTTCTAGATAGCAGCTATCTCATTAATGCGAATATTCATTAGAAATTGATTTTTTATTTCTATATTAATCAAGATATTAAATTGGTACCGCTAAGTACCTATTGATAATTTCTTATCAAAATAGTCTACCATCACTAATATTATCAGATTTCATGATGACAAATTGATTTTCCTACTCAAGTAGGTATTAAACTGGACATATTGGGTTAGTAATTAATTTGTGTAAATACTCTCTCTTCGTGTGGGACAGCGAGTCGTCCAACGACTCAATGAACCCTAGTGCCCGAATTTTTCAACCGTCTCTACAAGTAACAGGCTTCTGGCATGGTTGTGTAACCACCGCCGTATAATTAATCATACACTTTAACGTTCCGAAACAAAGAACCATCTTTTTTACTGAATCAGATTTGACGACCGGTGTAGCGCAATGATAGTGCGATTGCTTGTGTGTGACTAAGTTTTAATGAAATGGGGCTTTATAGCTTCAGACCACTTCTTCTTCTATTGTGTTCATCCGATCCGTTCTTCCCAGAACAACTCCTGATTGTTTGAACAACCAATCAATTATTCCCGGGGGAGCACGCACTCCCCACCAAGCCGACAGGGCGTAGATTTGATGGCCCCGGGGCCGAAATAGTAGAGTCCATAAAAAAATACTGTCATGTGGGGCAATGATTCGACGAACGAAACATTTACCATGAAACATTTTCTTGTTCCAAAGAAAAAAGTTCTTGTCCAGTCTCTTCCTTCTTCTCTCTTCGGGAGCTCTAAAATATAGCAGCGGTCTGTCATTTCCATACTAGATACATCACTCCCCATACTAAAACTGCACTCGAAGGACGACGCTGCGATAGCGCTGCGTCAAGTGTACGATCCGCCAATTTATCACATTTTCAAATTAAGTCTTAATCCCTCGAAACTACAATTTTGTGACGTAATACCTCGTCGTCCCGATTGTCGTAATTTTGTAATACGATCAGAAATCAATTGGTCGGACTTTGCATTCAGTCCGTTCATTGATTTTATCTCGGCGCCTCGCGTTCGAGTCCCGCTCGCAAGCTGTCAACTAAATTATTCCCAGTGTCAGAGCAAGAAAATGTTGTAAACAGTCCTGCTAACATACAGAACGAAGTCACGAAAAACTTGATTCAGATCTAGCAGGGGCACAACAAATAACTGTTAAATTTGGTATACACAAATTCACATTGAACAAGCATTCTTAACTTGAAAATGATAATAATATTGCTTGTATGTATTTAAGATGTGTTTTCACGTCTGTCAAATCAGTGGACTCCGGTTATATATCATTTATTGTACACAATTTTTTTAGCAACTTCCGTTTGCCACTGTGACGCATTTGCCTCAAACTTTCATTTCATACGATAATTATGTTCAATCATTCAACTTAATGATACCGTTCTCTATCGAGACAAAAGTGAAGATGTTTTCCAGGCCCTTATAGCGAGAAATTTTTCATGGCTTCATTTTCTTTGTTCGTAGAGGTCACTCTGAAAAATTACCTTGCTGTCAACAGCTAAATTATACTCGAACTCATTGGACAAGTTGTATCGAAAGTGTTGGGTTGTAGGCCAGTTCGGCCCTGTGCTTCGATATGGAAATGTCACAGTGACGTAATCAGACACTTGACAATATATCACCTGCAACTCAGTCTGTATTGTTGCGATCAAACTGGATTAAATAAATCGTTGGTGCTCTAATTTAACCCGTAAAATTTCCGTTTAATAAAGTAACTTACTTCACAGTGGTTTAATTTTCAGGATATTAAACAACTCCGTATCTTGAAAAATAGGTACTGCAAATTTTAATTCGTAACTTGTGAATTTGTATCATAGACAGACATATTCGCCGATAAACACGCAATAAATTTTTGAAACGGCATTTAGAGATCCAAATTATCAAAATACCTTTTTACAATTCTGAGATAGGTACTTGTTGAAGTGCCTCCAGGTCAAAATAACCTCTTTAATGAAGCAGGTTTAAAAATGTGACAAAATCTCTACGACAATTTCAACGTTAAATAATTCCGAACACACTTACCTTTACCATAAATAGGCAGACAATAAACCTTTTACATTGCTACTGGTCATGGAAAGAATTTATGGCCCCCGGTTTTGCGTACTACACCACCTAACTGTCAAGTCGACATTTGACGTTGCAAAACACTTTTAATACGCACGAGCAATCATTTTTGCCAATTAAAATTTTATTATTACATAAATCTGTAAAAATATCCTTATTTATTACCTCCTTTTAATTATCAAGTTTCGAAGGTCGCCAACTTTTTAAAAACCAAGCTTGTGAAAGATACTAAAGAATATAATTATTAAAATCCCTTTCCCTTATTTTATTCTCTGTTCAAAGAAAATTCTGTCCACTTTAATATCCATGTGCATGTGCTCCATTTTCTATTCTTCCGAAAAAACTGGGTCGCCTGCACAATAGCCGAAATGTGTCTTTTCTTTAGAATAAACAACAACAAAGAAGATTGTAGGAAAAGCGTCCAGCTATGAGGGTAGCCACAAGTAGGCCGACGGATGTGACACGTAGCATGGCATGTTGTAGGCCTCATGCCTCAGCCTCATACAGCCAGATAGCTGCAATCATGCGAGAACTGGCTACTCGGCACGCGTTCCATCTGACAACTTTAAAAATAAAAAGAATAAACTTAATTTCAAAAAGCTTTTCGCGGCATTATCAGAATGGAATGCTGGAACGCTTTAGTTTCAAAGGCAAACTTGAAACTGAGATTTGAAAATGGAATGCGCGAGGTGGAATTTCGCAGGATTATTCAAAAATAGAATCAATATGACTTCAAAGCAGTTCGCATGCTTAAACGTGGATGATTATATGGTTATAGATGTTTTTGTTATAGGTAAGGAGACACCTATTGTATCGATGGTAAGTATTATGGAAACATTGAACGTATGGAATAAAACATTAAACAACCGTCTTTAAGTTGCTTGTTATATCTAGAGGATGTCATGCATAGGTTAATATCGTCATGCAGTTGCACATTGGCCGTGATTCTACATTGAATCATCGGATGATTCATGCAGTTCATACCAGATATACAGGGTTGCACACATGCCTAAGACATGTTAAAAACGTACCCTGTACCAAGAGGCCACCTGTGGTTATCGACGGAGTCAGCACCGAAAACAATATACATAAATATTATATTAATAAAATGTTATACGTTTTAATTCGTTAGGTATATCTAAGGATTTACGAGATTGTAAGGTTATTCTAGGGTATTAACAAGAGATTAGGGGTATATTTTACTATGAAGTTTATTTCCAATGCTTGGTGAGGTCATATTTTGCCCTCCTACCGACCCCGCAGGGGATAAAGGCGTGATGTATGTATGTATCTAATAAAATAACCAAGCAGTTTGAATTTGCTGGCTGAGCAAATGCTATGAACTTGAACCAGGCAGCAAAAAAAAACATTTGTCCGAGAACTTGAACTCAGAAAAAGACATTTAAATTCTGAACGCATCGTTCCGAATTTGCTGGTCGCTTATTAATTTCGCGCAAATCCGTTCTGCGTTTGGTATGTAAATACCGGCCAGTATCAACTTCTCGAGTCCCACGTTGAGTTGAATGCTGTTTTTTTTTCTTTTATGCTGTGGTGTAATACCGGCTTAGACTGGCATCACCCCACATCCTTTCCTCGGGTGTCGTAAGAGGCGACAAAGGGACTCGAGAAAATTTGTGTATTACTTTCAGTGGACAGGCTGACAACCTGTCAGTATAGTGAAACACGAGTTTTCTGAAACAACATTGGCCGTATTTTTTGCGGCCCTTAAAGCACTGCTTACCCCGCAAGGGAGAAAGGCGTGATATGTTTATGTATGTAGGTATGTGTGTAGTATATATTTGGGCGTGTTCTAGATGTGACGCCGAACAGCTTTTCTTGGTAACAATTTTTTCCAAATTTCTACTAGAAATTGTTCCCCCTTGCTACCTATAAAACGTGCGTAACAACTTTGTATGAGAGATCTTTTTTCGAAAAAAAAAAATACGCAGAAGTTTAACGTTTAGAGCACGTCCAAAAATTTGTAGAGTAGAGATGTCGCAAGACACTCGTGAGACTAATGCCTCGCGGATTTGCATTCTAGAGTTCATCTGAACACTCTATTATATCCTAAATGGTTGTAGTATGGTCACTTCCATACCTGATTGATGACTCAAAATAAAAAAAGAAACAACCTGGACCTTTGTCTTCGGTATTTTGGTACCTACTCATCGTTTCAGCTTAAATGCTTACCAAAAAAGTTGTAAGTCGTCGATCATGTACACTTAGGCGAATCGCACACTTGACGCACGACGGAGCGCTAAAATATCGCAGCGGTCTGTCAGATCCATATTAGAAACGTCACTCCCCATACTAAAACCGCACTCGGAGGACGACACTGCGATAGAGGTGCGTCGACAGCGATTGAGCGGTTTTAATATGGGGATTGACATTTCTAGTATGGATCTGACAGAACGCTGCGATGTTTTAGCCCTCTTTCCTACCTATAAAACGCGCGAAACAACATTTTGAGTAAGAGATCTAATTTCTTTTTTCGATAAAAATTACGAAGAAATTTAACATTTAGAACACGCCCAAAATAAAATGTTGTAAGTCATCGATTGTGTACACATACTTATAAAGTACTAGCTGGTACCCGCGACTTCGTTTCGCTGACTTAGTATTTTAGATGATAAAATAACCTTGTTTCCTTCACTAACGTCCTAAATTATACATGCTAATCTGGGCCCCTATTAGTGCTCCTTGTGGACTGCGTCAGGAACACCAAACCTTCGAAGTCTATATGCCAGCAGAAACTACCCATCAAGCAGAACAACTTTTGTTTTCGTGCCATATCTTTATCTCGTATAGTTTAGGTGGGCTCCTGGTTGTGCACCTGGTGGTCTACATCAGGTACTGCAAACTTTCAAAGTCTATATGCCACCAGAAGCTACCCATCAAGTTAAACATTTTTTCTTGGTGCCATGTCTGTATCTCCTATAGTTTAGGCGGGCTCCTGGTGGTGTACCTGGTGGTCTACTGAAGGTACTTCAGACCCTCGAGTGGTGAAAAAAAGTAGCCTATGTCCGTTCTCGGTATCTTACTAATCTCTGTGTGAAATTTCATGATGATCGGTTTAGTGGTTTGGCCGTGAAAGCGTAGCAGACAGACAGAGTTACTTTCGAATTTATAATATTAGTATGGATTAGTATGGATAGGTACCTACATATCAATAGTAGGTGCTCAATGTACTACGTGGGATTTCGTCTGCGGCGGCCGGCGTGCGTTTAAGAAATTACTTCCAGGTAACGGTAGAACTAGTTCATAGTTCATAGTTCATTTATTTCGGAACAATATACATTGTATTGAAATTTTCTTAAACTAGTTTCATGTACAATCATTAAAACGAAATAGCAAATACATTAAAAGTTACAACTGGTTTGTATTGTCGAGTGTGTCGGTGGACGGTGATTTTTCCGCGATCTAGTGGGATGCAGGGCCAATTACCACGCGCTACGTGAACGGCTGTTACACTTACCCTACGATTCGGCATACATTGCTGGTTATCTTCAGTTATACAGTAAACAGATGCAAGTATTTCAGGTGTGAACTAGTCCATGTAATTGGAAAAATTACCTAAGGAATATAGGTCGAAAAATATTGAAAAATTTTGGATCTCCTCACGGAAGGAGGAATACTACCAAAATGACTATGATCCATGAGCCTATTTCCATGGGATCTCCCATACAAAATGCACCTACTTTAACCTACCTACTAGCTGACCGACTGTATTTGTAGGGGAGTGTAACATTTTTTAGATTTCGAACTATGTTCTTTGGCAAAAGCTCAATGTTGCAATATTTGCAACAATTTTTTTATACCTTTAATCAGCAATATAAACGTAAGTTACCTATGACGAATCGTGCACTGTTGACGGCGTAGTGTATAACGTATTCCCTTAGATAGTGTCGCGTCCAGCGTAACTTGACCTCAATGCTCAATACATGCACGTACGGGCGCGTACTGACGGTTACACTGGTCGTGACACTATGTAAGCGAATAAAGTAGGTATATATGTAATATAGCCCTTTTTGTCGACTCCGTACGAGTCCTTAATAAGCTGAGGTCAGGGATAATTGAAAACTGGATCCTTTAGCAGCTTTTCAAGAAATATCACTTTCGAAACCGCTCGTCAATAATAAAACACTGGTCTGCCTGATTTTGTCAATTGGGATCATCAAAGTCTCATTCACGTAATTTTTTGGAAAAAGAGAACCTTCAACGGACGTAAAAAGTGCGAACCTCCATTTTTTTGCCTGTTAAATATGCCTTAAACCTAAATCCTAACCTAATGACAAACCGTCAAATACTTTTCAGAAAACCGCATGAAAATCGGTTCATCTAATCGCGAGATAATCGCGGACAAACAAACTTACATACATACCTACAGGTCAAACTGAGAACCTCCTCTTTTTGGATTCGGTTAAAAAAGTTGCAAATCGACGACCGGAAGAGAATGGGCGGGCATTTAGTAAGTGTTTAAAAGGTTGAGTCAACTTCTTAGAAGACTTAAGTCTCTTTTCGCGTGGGAATTCGAGTCGTCCTGCGACCCAATGAACCCTAGTGTCAGAATTTTTCAACGTTTTCAACGGCTTCTGACATGGTTGTGTAACGACCGCCGACTAAGTAATCATAGACAGCAACCGGGACCAACGGCTTAACGAACCATCCGAAACACGGAACCATCTTTCTTACGGACAATCGAGTGGTTCAGTCCTAGTGTGTTACGATATTCAAGACCTCAATTTAATATATATGTTAGAGTTTGAGTGAGAAATTTTATACAAATCAACCAAATGAACAGTGAAAATGAAGAGGATATTATACAAGCGATCATCGGTCACTTCCCGTTTCAACCATTAGGTAACAGTTTTAATATATTCGAATTGGGCTTAATTAAGTTACAACAGGAAGCTGTGGGTTACTGACATGACTTCGTGTTGTGGTCATATTAATAACTGTTGATCATTATCTATCTGTTGGGGGATTAAATAAGGATAAACTAATTTCCATGAAACTTTGGGATTAATAACTCAGAAAGATGTGTACTTGAAAGAGAGTATAGCCAAATATACGTTTAAAGCAAATCAAATATACTTTATTGCACAATAGAAAAATATACAGGATAAAAAATACAAATAAGGACAAATGGCCATCCAAATATCGCATCCGTCACGCAGCTGTCTGTCAGATCCATAATAGAAACTTCAACCGCTTCACCGTAGCTGCGTGTAAATAACGCAGCTTTGTCGACAGCGGTTGAGCGGTTTTATGTATGGGGATTGACATTTCTAGTATGGATCTGATAGACTGCTGTGTTATTTTAGCGCTGCGTATCATAGAACGAAATGTAAATTTTTTTGGCAGGTCTATTTTTTTCGTGATGCACTGGCGACACCGCTGGGTGTAGGTCGGGCGTGAATATTTTCATATCTCGATTTTGACCTACCTATGCGCTCTGTTCTTTGGGTAAAGTTACTCAATTTTCCCCTTATCAGATTTTTATTGGTAAGTAGGTACCTACTTCTTCGCGTACTTAGGACACCGAGTCGACAAACAACCACTTTTGTGGCCTATAGAGTTGCCAACATCTAAGTTGTTTTGCATCTACCCGACTGCTCTGGCAATATTTACTTCCTTTTTTTAAATCAAGCAATGAATTTCGCAAGAAATAAAAAAGCTACAGACGTAAAAGATAAAGGAATAAAAGCGAACAAGCACGTAAAAAGTAAATGAATAAAGGAGATTGAATTATTTCAACCTTGTAATTCATAAAGTACTGATTACGAAGGGCCGTACCAGTTCATGTATATTCAAAAGGGCTTTTCCCGTTGAGGCTAGTTTTATTGACTACGAAAAAAATACTATAGTAAGTGTGTAGTTTAATCAGGATTTGCACCAGTAGGTACTCCAAATTTTCTTGCCGAAAATGAGTCAATGTCGAAGTAACTTTTTATTATTGAGTTCAGGCACTATGAGAATTTATTAATCTGTTTGTATAGTTCCTAGTAGGTGAAGCAGGCTGCGAATGAAAGCTTTTTTAAAACAACGATTCAGCCAGTCAGCAACGATTATCTACAGAATTTTTCTATTGAACAGCCAATTTGTTTCGAAGGTGGCCCCATAGTAAAAGTTGTTTAAAATCATGAATAGAAACACCCGGCAAAGTTTGTGTACTGACTAAAAAATAACCCTGTATAAGAGTCACTGAACTTGACAAATAATCCCTCAATCTGCAAAAATGTCAATAGCATCACCTAGTTCAGCCAAGTGTTGGTATCAGCCCAAAAAAATCCTCATTGCGCCTGCTGCCATCTGCAAAAACATTTCAGTTTTCTTTCCCATTTACCACAGAATAAAGACAGTCGTGAATGCCAAAAATTTCCAGCAATAAATTACTTTTGGTGAAAGCAGGAACACCCCACAAATATCATCACGCAAGGTTCAAAATCAGAAGCTCGTTACTGGCTGCAAAAAGAAAAAGTTTGTATAGGCTGTAGACCATTCTTTTTATTCTTTCGATCGGCTGCACAAAGGAGACGCGTTGGCAATACAAAAATCATATGCAGGGGCATTGCGGAATAGACATATTTATCACATCGCTGGCTGAATGGGTTGGCAATGCGATGTAGGGCTGGCAGGCGATAGAAATAAGATAGGGTGAGGTTTGCCTCAAGGAGTTCCTTTTTAGAATGAAACTAAAAACAAGCCTGTTTGGTCAAAAGAGAATTGGCACTCTTTCTTGTGGTTCGGCATTTACTAAAATCATTTTGATTTCATGCTGGATTATTTTGGGTTGTTGTGGTGAATAAGACAGGCGGCAATTCAAGGAACGTCAGGGGCTGATTGTATAATTTTCATCTCCATCGTCGCATCGGCTTCATGCCGCTGATACCGATTAGACCGTCGAAAAAACTGACCGGTTTCTATTAGAGAAATTGTCTCACGATGGGCATCAACTTTCAAAAGTGTGTCAAAATTGCGTTGCTATCGATTTCAACTGTCAAAATAAAGTCGATGCGTCTCAATCAGCGCGCAGAACATTTTCATCAGCAAATTGAAAAAGAGCGTTTAGTTTTGACTAAATCAACATTGGATGGAGGTGGCGCAGGACAGGAATCAGTTGAGGAAGCTCGTTTTGGAGGTCAGGATCTTTTTCGGGTCACTAAGCCAGATAAATTAGTTAAGGGGCTGAGTAGAGCTAAAAGCTACTTTTATAAGTGATTTCTACCCTAGATAAAATGCAGAAAAACTGACGAAAAAAAAAAGGTAATAATCTTCAGGATATTTGCTGTAGTGCTATTGTTTCCAAAACATGATATTAGTAATTTAGCTTGATAGAAAAACATCGTAAAGTTACTTCTAAAAATCTATTATATCGCAAACTGTACGAACAAAACCCACGCAATAATTAAGTGTTTATTATCAGAATGAGCGCCTTACAATACTCTATCGACATATTGTTTTTGATTTTCAAATTACTTATTTTAGACCAAGTTATCATCGAAAATACGAAAATATCATTGAATCGGCAAGATTCCGTCCCGTTCGCACGCGCGCAGTTTGACATTTGTCAGAAAGGGACCGGTTTACAACATATTCGTCGAGAATTAGTATGGGTTTTTGCTACTTTTCCATAACGTTACATAGTTGTATAAGTCACCTTTTTCTTCTGCTTTGTGTTGGTAGGTACTATTATCTATGGATTGTTAATTGTCTGAAAATAATGAATTTTAATTTTTGTTTATTTTATTTTCTTTTTTTATTTTTATCTAAGTTGTGCGCCGAACCTTAGCTGGACAGGCGTGGCAACCCTGACCGGCGGTATTTTAGCATTGGGTTTATTGCGATTTACGGGTCTGTCGTCGGACTGGTCTCGCCCACCGCTGGGCTGCCTACGTGTGCACAACACTTTTGTGCGAGTCTACGACGCCATAGAGATAGAGTCTTTGAAAGGCGATAGGTACTGTGTGTTAAAAGTTGATCAAGAATAGTTCATATGAAAAAAATATGTGCCTAAGTAGGTAATACATATAATAGATAAATTCACCTAGGTATATTATATCTGCATGTGAAACCATCGTTGAATATCCTAGTTTTACCCTAACTTGAAAATAAAACCGAGCCATAGAGGGATTGATAGAGCCATACCGTTCTAGAACTACTATTTTTATTCTGTGGCCATACTTAAATTAATATAAGTATAGTCTGTAAAATATAGGATGATTTCTGTGATGTTTATGACCTAGAAGCACGGCATGACATAAGGTCCATTTTCCTAGTAAACAATGGAAAATGGACTTTATGTCATAGCATTTGCTCCAAGGTCACAAACGTCTATTGATCATCCTATATTTCACAGACTATAGGTGGTACAGCTAAAAAAACTTCAATTTTTATTTTATTCTGTGTTCAACTAGAAAAGAGAACCTAGAGCAAACATTTCTAAATTATTACAGAAACGAATAGAGAAAATTTAATCAAAGTCTTCGCAATTGCTTCCCGCGCTTAATTCAAATCGAACAAACACTCAAGGCGTTCGATATTCGAATTTGAATATCGAATCGAATGGGCCGGTTCGTTTGGAGGACCTATTGCAACTTGATTGCTTTTTACTGCTGGAAGATAGTGGCTACTGGAACTCTACTGAAGTGTATTGCCGCACATATTCAAAATACTTAATAGGGATTTTCATATACGAAATAAAGTAAGTAAACTACCTCTCTCTTTTCGTGTGGGAAACCGAATCGTCCAGCGACCCGATGAACCCTAGTTTCTGAATTTTACAACCACCTTCTACAAGAAGCAGGCTTCTGACATGGTTGTGTAACGACCGCCGTCTAAGTGATCATAGACAGCAACTGGGACCTACAGCTTAAAGTGCCATCCGAAACACGGAATCATTTTTCTTACGGACAATGGGGTGGTTCAGTCCGTAATATCCTAACCAGACTGGGAACAAATTCACAAACCGATAAATTTCAACTTTGTGAGTGACCCACCAAGAATCGAACCTGGAACCTTCTGCGTCAAAGGCAGTCGCAATACCACTGAGCCACATCGGACATCATTCTTCTACTTCTTATAACAATTTTATCAGCACCTAACGCACTGCCTCGGGGCTGGCCAAGCTAACCAAACAGCATGTAGCACAAACATACACAAATCACTTCTTCATCCCTTTCGGGATAGGCAAAGTATTAACTATCGTAAAATTACGGTCGATATCGCCACGTCTGACAATTATTGAGGGCCCTTTTTGATGTAACATTACGTGGTAATTAAAATCGACTTCATGTCAAAAATAAAAATAAAAATAATGTGTTACATGCTGTAAGTTACAAATAAATAGCTTTCATAGAAATAAAATAACTTTGGTGCCGTGTGATGCCGGCTTAGAATAGCATCACCCCACATCCTTCCCGTGGGTGTCGTAAGAGGCGACTAAGGGACTCGAGAGTATTAGTGTATTACAATCTTAGAGAGAGTATTAGTGAGCCAATGTTGGTGGCATTGAGGCCTATCTAATGCGTCGTCAGCTACGGTGGTGCGGTCATGTATCCCGGATGTCGGAGGAGAGAGTGGCGAAGCGCATCTTCTATTCTGAGCTAGAGGAGGGCAAGCGAAAGCATGGCGGACAACTCCTCAGATATAAAGATGTTCAGAAACGACACATGAAAAGATGCAACATTGAGCCCACTCAATGGGAGGGTCTGGCAGCACAGCGTCCCGAATGGCGCGGGATGGTTAAGAGGCAAGTCCGCGAATTTGAGGAACAGCGTAAAGCAGACCTCGACGCTAAGCGCGATGAGCTGAAGGCCCGTCCATCCGTCGCCATTAACTATAATTATTTAAATGGCAAACTCACGTGTCCACTCTGTGCACGGGAGTTTACTGCCAAAATTGGCTACAATAGCCATCTCCGGGCGCATCAGCGCCGATCTGATTAGGAGTCAAAGTGGTCGCCATGGCCGAAATCGGTCGGAGAGATCAGTATTACAATTTTTAGGCGACAACCTGTTACTATAGTGATACACATGTTTTCTGAAACAGCCTTGGAAAACAATCTTCAAAAATGTTAGACGTGGCGACAGCGACCGTATTCTTACGGCTGTTAACGCTCTGCCTACCCCACAAACGGATAAAGGCGTGATATATGTATGTATGTATGTCGATCCAGACTTATCAGTCAAGTGCTGGCCAGGCAGATAAAAACGATTAGAACGCCGAGTGGAAATCCATTTGTTATCGAGTAAACAAATAGTTAAATCGAGTGCTCGCAATCGATTTCATCGGAATTCAATTTGTTTAGTGAAGGGAGTTTAATAGGATTGACAGATTGATAGCTAACAGTGAATTGAAATGAAGGGAAATCAATTAATGACATTACATTACATTATATACTTCAACAGATAAAACAGCCCACTGTTGGACATTAGCTTAGAATAGCATCACCCTATTTCTTTCCCATGGGTGTCGTAAGAGGCGACTAAGGAACTCGAGGTTTTCATGTGTATTACAACTTAAGACGACAGGCTGACAACCTGTCACTATAGTGATACACAAGCCATCTGAAAGAACCCTCAATATTTGTCAGACGTGGCGATAGCAACCGCTTTTTTCCGGCCATTAACGCTCTGCCCAAACCGCAAGGGATCAAGGCGTGATATGTTTGTGTGTGTGTGTGTGTGTTGGACATTGGCCTCGCGTTCTTTCTTCTTTTTTGTAACTAAATAAATCAGGGTTCGAAAATATCCGATATGTATAATAAATATCAAAATATCGGATATTTATGATATATATCCGATATATATCAACTTTGATATATATCCATTTTGTATGAACTTCAGGTTGTTATTTTATAGTATTATTTATGTATATTTGTTGCATATGTTTTACATAAATATAATAAATTATTAAAAAATGTATTTAAATTGTTAAACAATAAATAAATAATAATAATTTTAAAAAAATTAAATGTTTTAATGGTTTTTTATACAGGGTGTTAGGAAAAGTACTGCGTTACTTTTCAGGGATGATGCTGTCCATTGAACTGAACAACTTTTGTCCTACGACTTTTGGAAAATAGGCAATTTTTTTTATGTAGTTATTCTTCGTTTTATTTATTGAAGTACTTAAAATAAACAAAACATAAGTCTTCTTATTGATTTATTCGATCAGGCAAAAGAGTTGAATGTAAATTATTCGTTCTACCCGCGGGTAATTCATAATATCCATATGTAGGTTTATTTACTTAATTTTATATTTGTTTACCAATTTTTCGTTACTCATTTATTTTATTGTTTATTGCGTAATACCTATTAACATATAAGTAAACTATGTACTATGTATGTACCACTAGATGGTGTAGAAGTAGAAATACACCGAAAAAGACTAAAAAATATTGATATATATCACAAAAAGTCGTTGGATATATATCGGATATATATCGGATATATATCATGATATATATCGGATATATATCATGATATATATCTATTGATATATATCCTTCGAACCCTGAAATAAATAAAACGAATTTCTTTTACAATGTAAAAAAAAATCCGTAGCCATGAAGTTTATCATACGACCTACAATAAACAATGCATTTATTTTGCTATTGTCACGGAAAAATGCACTACCCTCAATAGTATGAATGTCCTTCGCACAAGCGTAGTAAAATAATAAAAAAACCTTACGTATTCATATCAAGTCTTTGACTACTCCTTTGACAATCAGAATTTACTGCTGCGAATGTCTCACATATTACCCGTCGGACAGGACCGAACTAGTGCTGTCCAATTATCGATACACCATACAACCGATAGTATAGATAGTTCAAAATGTATGAATACTATTGAATAGTGAAATACTATCAATAATTTAAAAAAAACAATCGACAATTCGTTACTATCGATTGTTAACTATGATATCGACTATCGTTTCTCATTATTTGAAAACCATTAATAATATCAATTCACACAACTTAAATTGACCTTCCAGTCACATGATGACAGCTCACACTTTAAATGGCGTATGTAGTATTTTTGGACAATAATTTTAAGTATACTTTTGTATTTTATTCATGACCCAATAATCTAGCGAATTGTGGATACTATCGATTTGGAAGTTTTCTAATCATGAGAGCCCGTAGATACTGATAGTATCGTTACATTTTGAACTACTTTCGATAATCGATACTTGAAAGATAGGGAGAACTATGGATTAAATATCGATTGACAATCGATAGTCCACTATCGAACACCAACACTAGTCTGAACAACCTATCGCATCTATGTTTTTTTATTGCGAGACAAATTGCGATGCCAATAAAGCGACTCATGACAGACAGATGCCACTTTTTATTGCTAAAAGCTTTTTATTAAACGGTCTCCGAGTTGTTCATTAAATAGCTTTAGAAGGAAAATGAATACAAGCGCCATGTTCTTCTAAAGATTTCTTCAAGTCAAAGGAATATAGTATTGACAACTTTAAAAGCGATTTTCACAAATCTGCATCAAAAGAAACATTATGAATACTTCTTCTCCATCGAGTCGATGGTAACAATTTAAATACAGTCAAATGGGGGAAAATAAGACTGGCGGGTAACTTGGGACATGGTCGACACCTGCATCTATGAACCAGCTATAACGTTGCAACTGGTTGAAAACTTTGAACTCTACATTCATCAACCAGTTGTAACGTCATAGGCTTATAGCTGGTTCATAGATGCTGGTGTCGACCATGTCCCAAGTTACCCGCTAGTCTCATATTCCCCATTTGACTGTACCTAATTTTATTCCAGTTTTATTTCGACGGAAATGCCACTAGATTTTCCTTCTTGCAGGTCTTGTAGCGTACATGAGTTGAGGCAGTTAGGGAAGGATAGTAAACGCCCCATAGTTTGAACAGCACCGCAATCGCAGCTGTCAAACTCAACTGTCAATAAATACTGAGAATAACCAAGGGCAAAATTATATTTGTAATGTGTTTGAAATCAATCCTAAATATAAATATACGGTTATCTATATCAAATTATAAATGCAAATTGCATAAAACCAGTTATTGGTATAATTATGCCGGAATGAATGAATAAAAATGTGAGGACGCATGTTTGTCATCTAATACAACTTATGCAAGTTGATCTGCATATTAGGTAACTGTAATAATATAAATCAGCCACACTATAGGTGTAACAAATCATCCAAATAGAGGCCTCATAAGACTCGCACGATCTCTGATTTGAATAATCGAAAGCAGTGACCTGGATTTTCTTGAGTCAAAACCCTGTCTTCAATTCGATTTTCTGGTCCTCATACTATCGAGATATTGACTGGCGTAAGAAAATTAGAACATTTAACTTTAGTTTTTTTTTCATTAAGTAGATATTGTTTTTCTTGGATTCAATGCCCTTAGGTACATACATCTTTTATTTCGAATCAAACATCTTTTTCTTATTTGTCCATTTTATTAGACACACGACTATGTTTATGACATTCTAAGTTATATCTAAAACCATGTTAAGATATTTATACATATATATAGCATTTATTTACTTGAAATTTAAAGTAATTTTCAACGAAAATTTTCTTTGTCCTAGGGAATTGACATGACGGTTCCGAAATGGAGTAAATTTTTCTGAACTCAGTTAGGTTTTCCGTTAATATACTTCGCGTTTGGCTGCCGGAAACCTACTTGCCCAGTTATGATGCGCAGCCGCGATTTCGATTTTCTCTACACTTGTAGACAAAAACTATTGACTTGTTTTGATAAAATCCATACGATTTGACACTTGTGAAGTCATTTTGCCCGCAAGATAAGTTTCTATGAGCATTTCTACGACAGGAGTAAATTTTTCTCACCTCCGTGTGCAATTTTACTCTTAACATTTAATTGAAAAAAAAAATAGAAATATATTTAATTTTATTTGCCATCATTTGCTTCAGTAGATTCTGAAATAATTCAATTTTAATTTCGAGTGTTCACGGAGTTGAGAGTGCACGTTTGTTTTAAGGTTTTCATGCACTCATTCAAAGTGATTTATTGTTTTTTAAATGAATAAACAAAATAAGATAAATTTCTCCCCATTTCCTCTTGCAGATTCTGAAATAATCGAATTTGAATTTTGACTGTTCACGGAGTTTAGAAATTACAAGAGTTAATCGTCGTTAATCATCTCTCGAGCTAGTTTCTTAGTCGCCTCTTACGACACCTACAGGTAGAATTGGAGTGATGCTATTCTACGCCGGTACCACACGACATCATTCTAATCACAGTTTTATAAAAAACCTCAACTCCGTGAACAAAATTCTCAACTCCGTGAACAAATGCACACGGAGTTCAGATTCCCGGAGTTGAGAAAAAGCTGGTTTCTTTGAAATTTCTCTCTCACAGTATAACTTTGTGCAAATTCAATTTTACCTACGTATTGGTATACTATCGAGGCACAAATTACACAAAGTAACAACATTTTAGCTCTTATAGTTTCAAAAATATTTATGATCCGGAGTTGAGAAATTACCCTGCACCAAAGACGAAGTAAAATTTCTTATCTTTGAAAATGGTAAATCCCGGCAGCATGTCACAGGTTCACTGCACTCGCCTACTCGGACGCAACTGGCAGTTTATGTGAATCGGATAAGAATGTGCAAATCGCGCGTATTTACAGATGTGCGTAAGAGTTTGTGAGTGATACCGAATTAAGTCATAAGCTCGGGACAAATATTTAAAGTGACATAAGTGGTACAAAATAAAACATTATAGCCATCTTGGTAATAAATAAACCTTTGTCGTACATCTATATACATGTGAACATAGGAACATTATTATAAATTCCGGAAATTTTCGAATTATGGACCAATTTAGATTCAATTCCGCCAAAGGGACAGGCCTAAATCAGGTAAATTTGGTGTTTTTTTTCATTTCGGTATTTTTTTAGAAGAAAGTATTATTAAATTAGTCATAATAATTATGCTCTCCAAATAATACATACATTAAGGATTATGTGTTATTTTTTTGAGATTTTAGTTTATATGTTTAACACGATTTCTGGACCAGGACAAAAAAAACGGCGTCTCTGTAGAAATGCCCCTATACTGTAAGCGTCATAAAGGATCTTGTGTAAATTATGAAAAAGGGTAGTTTTTCCATACGAGAGTAGTAGCTAACAATTTATCAAATTCTTCTTTAATTTATGAATGACAATTGCTGAAACGTAACTGACCTTAGGCAAGGCGGCAAGGCACTGCTGCTTGACGTCCCAGACGAGCTGATCTCTGGGGAACTGCAGGCTCTTCTGCACGTTCAGCTCGGGCACGTGGACGCGCACCAGCAACCAGCCCTCGGCGCTCTCGCCCGACTCCGAACCACCCTCCATTACGCTACGCCATCTGGTGGACAAGACAGAAAGTTGGGTTAGGAAAATATGGCACTTTCTATGTAAGAGTAGTATAAAAGTGAATATAGATGGCGCGGTCCTAGGTATGTACTTTTATGTTCATACTGACGCTCCGATCAAAGATAATATTATAGTAATACCCAGTATCACGTTGTGCGCCATCTAGAGGTATATTTTTGAGCAGCGATATTTTATAGTTTTCTTTCAGCTGTATTACGTGCAAAACATGATCTGTAAGCAAAATCTCATATCATTTTTATCATAAGCAAAATAAAGAAAAATATTCCTTTCTAGAATGCGTCAGCGCACCCTGGGTGAGATCCGGTTGCAGTTCTATGAAGTTCCATTCCAATTATGAATTCAAACGTTGGCGCCAATTTTATCGCTCGTTCGCGGAAATATGACAGGAATTTACGTATCATGTGTGCGCATGCGGCTTTTACCTTTTGAGGTAACTATTAGCAGGTAGGTAGATATGTTGAAACATAAAAACTCACGTAAAAATTTTGTACTAGGTAATATATTAGGTTACATTTAATTTAGTACAAGTATTTTAAGGGTGTGTCTTACTCATGAAACTAAACAACTTTTGGTAGGATCATTTTACCGAAATAAGACAAAAAATTGTACCTCCCATACAGAATGTACTAGCCGACCAAGTTACTTTGTAAAGATAGGTCGAAATAAAAAGAAGTTTCAGAAGAAATTTGTTCAGTTTTATGAGTGCAAATATTTGTAGGTCCTTAAGTAAATGTAATATTATTATTATCTTGAACACGGTTAAGCTCCAACGATTTTCATGAAATTTTGAATGCCGAGATTTGAGGCTATAAATAGATCAAAACAGTTTCGAAAAATTACATCTCATACAAATAAACGGCAAGTACATCTCTCACTTACGATTTGCAGACGACATCGTCATTATGGCAGAAACGCTGCAAGACCTACAACGAATGGTGGATGACCTAGCTGATTCTTCTCGCCGCATCGGTCTCCGGATGAATTTGGATAAAACCAAAGTCATGTTCAACGAACACGTTGATCCGGAACCGATTGCCGTAAATAGAATCCAACTCGAAGTTGTTCAACAGTATGTCTACCTAGGGCAAACGCTCCAACTAGGTAGAAACAACCTTGAGAAGGAAGTCCAGAGAAGAATACAGCTGGGTTGGGCAGCATTCGGAAAACTCCGTCGAGTCTTTTCGTCGCCAATACCGCAATGCCTTAAGACGAAAGTCTTCAACCAGTGCGTCCTACCTGTCATGACATACGGAGCCGAAACGTGGACACTCACGGTACGACTGGTCCACCAACTGAAAGTCGCTCAGCGAGCTATGGAGAGAGCTATGCTCGGGGTTTCTCTAAGGGATCGTATCCGAAACGAAGTAATTCGACAGAGAACTAGAGTGACCGACATAGCTCAACGTATTGGCAAGCTGAAGTGGCAGTGGGCTGGTCATATCTGCCGAAGGACCGATAACCGCTGGGGTAAGCTGGTCCTTGAGTGGAGACCGCGTATCGGCAAACGTAGCGTAGGACGCCCTGTGGCAAGGTGGAGCGACGACATACGCAAAGCTGCGGGCAGTGACTGGAGAAGAAAAGCCGAAGACCGGGTTCAGTGGCGTGCTTTAGGAGAGGCCTATGTCCAGCAGTGGACTACAATAGGCTGTTAATGATGATGATGATGAACAGTTTCGAAAATTATCGTTTCACTCTCTTTCAAAGAGTTTTTTACAATTAAATTTTGTATTTCATTCATGCCAGTCATCAAAATGATTATACCTTCTCAAAGAAACCAATGTTGCTTACATTCGAGTTATTCTGAGCACGTCTCGTGCGAGTATGAGATAAGGTTATCTAAGTGTGTCTTGTTATGCTAACAGTACTTATATGAAACTTAACAGGTGTAGGGTGTAGGCAACAAGGTGTATAATTTACGAGGTGCTGTTTTTTGTACCATATCACTCAGTTATACATTTTTTTTTATTTTAGTTTTCATTCAGTTTGTCAGACGTGGCGATAACGATTGCAAACTGTTGGAGTTTGTATGGACGCCAACCTTATTGATATACCATAGTTTGTTTTTTCTTATGTGTCAAGTCATGTTTACGTCGTGCGGGTGCAAAATTCTTAATCACAAAAAATATAAATAATCCTAAAGCCAAGTCCTATTTTATTTTCCACAGGTTATGGGCCCAGCCATACCTGAACAGTAAATAAATAAATTTTCCAAAAATAAGTTGCAAAGTAAAATTTTCATAACCTAATTTTTTTTTTTCGGTCTCAGTAAAACTAAATTTGTAGGGCTTAGGTTCTCTCTTTCAGTTATCGGAACCGTTTAAAATGGGAACTAACATGTTTTCGATCCCGAAATTAACGGGAAGGGAAAATTTTACTTCTTGGAAATTTGCGATGGAGGCTTATTTGCAGCACGAAGAGTTGTGGTCGATTGTGGCCGGTGCGTCCGCAGATACCACGAAAGATTCTAAGCTGTCGGCCGAGGATGCCAAAAAGGACGTAAAGGCGAAGGCCAAACTGATTCTCATGATCGATCCACAGCTATACATTCACGTGCAAGATGCGAAGTCGTCTCATGAGGTATGGGAAAATTTAAATAAAGCGTTTGAAGACTCCGGGCTATTAAGAAAAGTTGGATTATTGAAAGACTTGATTAATACGACTCTAGACACCAGCACGAGTATAGAAGAGTACGTAAACAAGATTATGTCGGCAGCAAACAAACTGAGAAATATAAAGTTTGATGTAAACGACGAATGGCTCGGGACACTGATGCTAGCCGGCCTGCCGGACGAATACAGGCCCATGATTATGGGGATTGAAAGTTCAGGGGTTACGATTAGTGCAGATCTGATAAAGACCAAGTTACTTCAAGAGGTAAATAAATCTGACACTTCAACCGCTGCTTTCTTTACAAAATCTAAGAGCACTCCCCATAATAAGAAAAGTAACTACCAGCAACCGACTACCTCTAAGGGCCCCCGGTGTTTTACATGCAACAAGTATGGGCACCTGAGCAAGTATTGCTGGTACCGTAAGGATAAGAAAGAAGGTGACAAAGACAAGGGGTATGTGGCAGCGTTTCCAGCAGCACAAATTAATGATTCAGAGAATTGGTACGTAGATTCGGGGGCCACCATGCATATGACAATGCACCGGGACTGGCTCGAGAATGAAGTCGCACTTCCGGTGAACACTGTTCGCATAGGTGACGACAAAATACTGAATGTGGAATGTTGTGGAAATGTCACCATTCGTGTGCCTGCTGGAAATGGAGAACATGTGAAGATAAAAATAAAAGATGTGCTGTATGTGCCACTACTGTCCACAAATTTATTGTCTGTGAGTACAATCTTTAAAAATAAGAGCTGGGTGGACTTTCATCCAACTGGTTGCCACCTTGTAAATACAAAAAAAGAAAAGGTGGCAGAAGCAGAGCTTGTTGGTGGCGTTTATCGGTTAATAAGCAAAACTGAAGCCTGCACCACATCAACTAAGTGTGAAACAAAGAAAGTACTTCAGACACCTGAGAATAAGAAAATACTACCGTGTTTTACTGAAGTTCGTGAACTGATGTTGAGTAGATCAAGTTTTGACCCGTTATGCAAATCTGCAATGGAGCAAAATTTTGTCCTACAAGAATTTGAAAATATAACGAAATTAAAAAGGATGAAGAACAGAAAAACTAAAAAAGAAAGAAAGAAAAAAGGCTTTAACCCCGTTAAAAGAGAAAACGATAAGGAAGAACAGAAAGTAAACTACTTAAGCATTATGAAGACTGATAATGGGAAGAATAGCAACCCTGACAGTAAAAGTTCAAGATGGTTTTCTAGAAGGCCAACAGTGCAATTTAGTAAGAATAATATGGTCGCAGATGCCTTAACTAAGGGCCTGCCTCCTGAGAAGCATGAGGCCTTTGCAGAAGCTATGGGTTTGCGTCCAAGGGGGCATGTTGGAGTTTGTATGGACGCCAACCTTATTGATATACCATAGTTTGTTTTTTCTTATGTGTCAAGTCATGTTTACGTCGTGCGGGTGCAAAATTCTTAATCACAAAAAATATAAATAATCCTATGCCTACCCCGCGAGGGATAAAGGCGTGATTTGTGTATGTGTGCGCGTGTGTGTTTATTCAGTATTGGTATGAGCTATTTAATTGGTATTTATTAAATAGTGGAATGTCACCGATTATTTGAATATGACATACTTAGCTGGTTTCCACCAGTACTGATGTAAACTCTGACACTAGGGTTCATCGGGTCGTTGGACGACTCGGTGTCCCACACGAAAAGAAAGAAAGAACTGACTTAAAATTGAACGGGATAAGACCAATAAACCTTAGACGCATGACCAGTCACCCTCATTATAGTTTCTACATTTTCTAGATAATTAACTAGACTAATTACTTAGAGATATGTTTGAGGCGGATCGCACACTTAACGCACGACGAATAAATAAATAAATAAATAAAAATAAAATGTTTTTATTTTCTTTTACAATAATGCACCTTAAATAATAATCGTGGCCGGAGCCTCCTTTTAAGCGTAAATTGCCTGTGTCAGGAGACCCCGCTCCTCCCAAGAATCGGTTAACACAGTTAAGGACGAAGCGCTAAAACATCGCAGCGGTCTGTCGGATCCATATATTCCCATACTTTAACCGCTCAACCGCTATCGACGTCCGTCATAATGCGGTTTTAGCATGTTTTAGTAAAGGGAGTGACATCCTATACTCGTAGTACGGATCTGACAGTCCGCTGCGATATTTTAGTGCTCCGTCGTGCGTTAAGTTTGCGATCCGCCTAAGGTGATGAAATGTTTCCACTGACTAATACTTGTAGGTATCTAATATTTTTCAAATGAGGTACAAATGACGACATTTGAAACCATATCTGGATGATAATATTTTAAATGCTACTGTTTACCTAAGATATCGACTTAGTAGGTATCTACTAAGATTTCGTCATCAGCATTCAGTCCACTGCTGGACAAGTCGTTTTGCTCTACGCTTCTTAACACATATAATGCAGAACTCAAGATTTATTTTATGGCGTTCTAGACGTCTAGATACTTCAAAAGGCACAAGGTTGGGTGTCGTCATCATTGGTCTCATACGTCTATAACAAACGATCATAATCAGTGTCTGAGGCAAGACCACAGACACTGTGTTGCCTGGGACGCAATTATGGACAACGCAGGGTTGCCCTGGACCTGCGCTACCCTCTCGGCCTCCCTGGATGATTCCACAGGAACGACGAGTCGATACGTGCGGAGCTAGATTGGCAGGAGTCTGCCGCACGATAAACCTCTGTCACACGCGCCTGACGGAGACCCCGTTCCGGATTAAGTGTGGGTTGTCCTCCACCAAGCCCGGTCTTGGATCGGGTTAAACCCTGGATCGCCTCTGACGGCCCCCGTCGGAAAGAGAGGGGGTGCTGCTATTCCACTCTGCCGACCCCACACGGCATGTTAGGTGTAGGACTATAGGTATAACAAGTTATCTACTATTTACGCCATGATAAGAATTTTTATTCTTTGATTTTTATGTCAAGGGAAATTATAATCCTATCTAATCACTACTATTAATTACTATAAAATATTTACAGTTTTAATTAAGGACAATGCTGATTACAAAATTTAATTGATATCTATGTCCAAGATATCGTAATATCAAGATAGATTTTGGTCTAATTCAATTTTATCGTTGATTGTTAATATCATTAAAGAATACACTTCAATCAACTTTTTTAAATCAATTGGTGCCTCTGAGTGAAATAATGAAGGCAATACCTACATGACCTGACCTACGCATTAAATAGACAGAAACAGAATAACTAATAGTACTAGACTGCCTGGAAAAGATCGCTTACAGCGATAAGGCCGCCTTTGCTTATATTATGGTATTTGTTTTTTGTTCCCGTATAATGTTTTGATTTAATGTGAGCAATAAAGTTTTTCTGTCTGTCTGTCTACGCGATCTTTGAGTCAGCAATTGGCAGGAGATCGCGCTGGACAGAGATCAGTGGATAGAGCTTGTTTTGGAGTCCAAGATTCTCTTTGGGTCGCTGAGTCAGCGGAGTTAGTAAGTTATATCTACTATAATCCCGTAATTCCCGTTAATCCTGCTAAATTAGGAAGTTCAATTTAGAGTTTGGGTTGGGATAGCGGGGGTATACCTTTCAATGTTTTAAGTAAGTACTAATGATACTTGAAACTTGGGTGTTTGGAGGCGGTCCAAGAAGTTAGTCCTTATAATTCCCAACTACTTAAGTGCTAAGAGATAAAGTTTGGGACTGTTGGATGGAATGCCAATGGCTGTACCGCAGAAATGTAAACAAATTTCAAACCAGAGTTGATTCAAAGGTGAAGAAGAGACGGGTGAGTACCTTTAATATAGCACCAAGAAAAGGAATTCTCTACTACTCAACATTATTTGAACCCGTACAGATAAAGGAAAGATCTGTAAATGGCGGCCGATTGTCTTGCTGTCTCTCTCCAACTGAGGCTCTTACCACCAGGCGTTCATGCTTTCTCCCCCACACTAAGGTAACCGCCGCCATTTACTGATCGTTTCTTTATGTGATGATGTTATAATAAAATTTTGGTGATGGGTTGATACATGACTTTCTGTTCACAATAGTCCTCAGGCATAGAAATGTTAAGACGCCTTTTTTGCAACCGTTTACACTCTGCCTATCCCGCATTTGTGCATCACGCCTCTACTTTTTGACGACCGATGTGGCACAGTGGTAGTGCGACTGATATTGACGCAGACGGTTCTGGGTTCGATTATCGGTGGGTCACTCACAATTTGATATTATCACTTTGTGAATTTGTTCCCAGTCTGGGTAGGACATTGTGGGCTGAACAACCCGATTGTCCGTAAGTAAGATGGTTCCGTGTTTCGGATGGCACGTTAAGCCGTAGGTCCCAGTTGCTGTCTATGATCACTTAGACGGCGATCGGTACACAACCATGTCAGAAGTCTGCTACTTGTAGAAGGCGGTTGCAAAATTCTGACACTAGGGTTCACCGGGTCGTTGGACGACTCGGTGTCCCACACGAAAATAAGAAGCCTCTACTTTTGTAAGTGCTCCTTCATTCATCGCGGGTGTCTGTTCCATACACACTCGCAGTACATACGGCGTGTGTGTAAATATTTGAGCGGAGTATTGCACCAGCCAGGTGCGGTAATGAAAAATACACACAGAATGATGCGGTTCGCTTGTTCAGGGCGATTGTTACGTAGACTACGAGGAGCTACCTGTCGTAGTTTAGATACACTCGTTTTTAGGAAAACATGTATTTCTGCCGTCTACATTAATGACGACCGATGTGGCACAGTGGTAGTGCGACTGCCCCACGCAAAGGTAGTTGGTTCGCTTCTCGGTGGATCATCACTTTGTAAATTTGTTCCCAGTCTGGTCAGGACATTGCAGGCTGAACCACCCCTGTGGCACTGTTATTTTATCACCTGACAAGATCATACCGTATTCATGCGCCACAAGTGCAGTAACCCGGTTTCGTGAGATAAGATATACTAATCCCACAGAAAGCTCACAGGTAAACAATGTCTTGTGCAACTTCACTATTTCAAAGGTAGGTTGTTACCTATATAGGAAGTGTTAACTATAATTATAAAAATAGCAAACTCACGTGTCCACACTGTGCACGGGAATTTACTGCTAAAATTGGCTACAATAGCCATCACCGGACACATCTGCGCGGCGCAGCGGCGATCTGATTAGGAGTCGAATTGGTCGCCATGGCCGAAATCGGTCAGAGAGATCATCATCAGGTAGTGTTAAAAAAATAGTTGCAAATAATTTAAGGAATGAACCAGCCCATGAAACTGAACAACAAAAAAAAATTTAGAACACCTATACAAAGTCACCAACCGACCCAGTCAATTTGTATGGGAAGTCAAAAAAGAAATTCTCATACAAGTATTTCGGCGGTCGAATCGAAACATAGATCAAATCGATCTATTATCACTACATCACTGCATAGTACGAGTATAAAACAAAGTCGCTTTTCGCGTGTGTATGTATGGATGTATGTTTGGTTTAAACCTTTAAAATTACACAACGGATTTTGATGCAGTTTTTTTAATAGATAGAGTATTTGAAGAGGAAGGTGTGAGGTATGCACATTTTCAATTTATTTCAGATACTACGAAAATAATAACCTCTGTCGACGCAGCGTTATCGCAGTGTCGTCCGTCGAGTGCGGCTGACAGATCGCTGCGATATTTTAGTGCTCCGTCGTGCGTTAAGTGCGCGTTCCGCCTTACTAACAACTGTATAGGTTCAATCTTGGACTTCATTACGTAATTGTAACAAAATTGGTCTTTGACATGCGATGTTCCTCTTTTAATGCCTAAAGACATACCATTATCGTAATATATCATCCTTAAGAGCTTAATTAACACAGGGTTATTTTTTTAATCCGTACACAAACTTTTTAAAGTGTTCTACTCATGACACTGAACAACTTTACCTAACTATGGGGCCACATGCGAAATCGCGAGAAAAGAATTAGTCCATTGAATGAGTGCCTCCAAAGGGGGTCTAGAGTGCGAGAGTTGGTAACGTAAGATGTTTCTTCGGAAACATGTCAAGAGTCCCTAGGTAATAAACATACTAAAACCCCCGGACACTAGGAGGAGCCCCGGAGTGGGGGGATGGGGGGAAAGGGTTCATTTTTTCATTTTTCACTTAAATCTCAAAAACGGTACATGTTAGAGAAAAACGTTCAAGGAAAAGTTGAAAGGCCATAAAATTATCTATAAGTTATAGCTTAATCACTTTTTTCTATATCCTACCGTTTCTGAGTTACACGATTGATTGAAATTGAAAATTAATTGAAACGAGAGAAATTGGATCTTTCACAGAAAAATTTGTACCTACTCGGCAAAAATGTATAAAAACCCAATTTTTTTTCGCGATTTCACAGGCGGCCCCATAATAAAAGTTGTTCAGAATCATGAGTAGAAACACCCCACAAAGTTTGTGTACTGACTAAAAAATAACCCTCTAAGTATATCATCCTTAAGAGCTTAATTAATGTAAAAAATATTATTCCGAGAAAACTACAAGTAAACAAACTATCATCTCAGATTTTATTTGTTGAGGCGTCTTATGATATAATTCCACGTAGCTAACGGTAAGCGTAATCGGAATAGTATCAAATTAAAAATACCCGAAGGATTACTTATCTTTTGTTAGATTTTGCGAATTAAACACAAGCCTATAGCGCTAAAGGTGTTATAACGGTGGCAAGGTTTTGTTTATTCAGCTGAGGGACTTAGGGGATCGCACACTTAACGCACAACGGAGCGCTAAAACGTCGCAGCGGTCTGTCAGATCCATACAAGAAATGGCAATCCCCATGCTAAAACCGCTTAACCGATGTCGACGTAACGCTATCGCAGCGTCGTCCTTTGAGTGCGGTTTTAGTATGGGGAGAGTCACGTTTTAGTATGAACCTGACAGACCGCTGCGATGTTTTAGCGCTCCGTCTAGCGTTAAGTGTGCGATCCGCCTTAGTAAATTGATGTTAGGTTTTTAGGGCACGAAATGAAAGCATACCTTATATACGGTTGGTATTTAATGTAACATTTATACACGTGATGCCGGCTTAGAATAGAATCTCCCCATTTCTTTTTCGAGGGTGTCGATTCTTAATTTACTGACAGCTAAAAAAGTTTTTATGTGGTATTAGCTATATGGTGAAATAACAGGTATTCCGTACGTAACCTACTCTGATATAAATATACATCTAAGCTTATATAATAACACACATCATCACACACCCACATCCTTCCCGCGGGTGTCGTGAGAAGCGACTAAGGGACTCGAAAGTATTGGCGTATTATAATTTTTAGGCGACAGGCTGACAACCTGTCACTATAGTGATACACATGTTTTCTAAAACAACCTAGGAAAACAATCCTCAAAAAAGTCAGACGTGGCGATAGCGACCGTATTCTTACGGCCGTTAACGCTCTGCCTACCCCGCAAGGGATAAAGGCGTGATGTATGAATGAATGAATGAAAACATCAATTAAAAGAAATTTAAAAACAAGTGTTTAGACCAGTCGTTTTGGACTTTTGTGCACGGAACCAAAAACGAACGTTACATCAATTGAGTTCCAGATGTTTTTGCGCAATTTCCTTAGAAAATCGTACATAGACGTTGTCATATACATCACATACAAAACACAAAGTACGAAAAAGGACCTTATTGAAATGGCATACAAAGTGTATGTTCAATTGGCTGTACCTACTTGTTTCACGTGTTCAATTTCGATACATATTCTAATGGATTCATTATGAAGACTCTTTATTTGGAGAAAAGATTCCGTTGATTGCAGACTATGACCACATATCTATGACACAATGTATTTTTAGTTTCTCCATGTGGGTATAACGTAATATTAATGTGAATTGATGTTTGTAGCCGTAGGTGAGTTACTGTTAATGTACCTAGTGAAAGGATCGGTAGGTAGTTATTTATTTCTTGGAAGAATGTTTCTTCTGTCGTAATGTTTTAACTTTGACTCATAGGTGAATGCAAACTTATGCCGGTTTCGATCGATTCGACCGATTCGGTTCGGGCAAATGTGCGAGGTTCCGTATGATTTCATGTAAAGAATTCTAAAATTCGGTTCGTTCGGTGCAGAAAAGCGTGCGTTCACCATAAAGGACTGTCTACACCACGTCCACACAGCGAATTTTATTCATCTTATTCACGAAATTTCGTATGCAGCGGGTTTCAGGGTCGATAAATCAATAAAGCTAAGTTTCATTATCCAAAAGCGATGTGGCGTAATGGTAGTGCGACTGCCTTTGACGCAGAAGGTTCCGGGTTCGATTCTCGGTGGGTCACTCGCAAAGTTGACATTTATAAAGTTGAATTTGTTCCCAGTCTGGTTTGGACATTGCGGGCTGAACCACCCGATTGTCCGTAAGTAAGATGGTTCCATGTTTCGGATGGCTCGTTAAGCCGTAGGTCCCGGTTGCTGTCTATGATCACTTAGACGGTGGTCGTTACATAGCCATGTCAGACGCCTGCTCCTGCTACTTGTAGAAGGCGGTTGAAAAATTTTGACACTAGGGTTTATCGGGTCGTTGGACGACTCGGTGTCCCACACGAAAAGAGAAGAGATTACCCAAAAACGTTCGACCCGTGTATGCGTGTTTCTCTTACTACGCCATCTATTGAGACGTAGAAAAACAAAATGTGAGCTCTACATACCGCATGTTGGTAATATTATGCACAACATGTTGAAAAGCCAATACTTATTAATAACAAATGAAGTTGCTATCTTTCTATCGGGTTCAGCATTCAATGCCATTGTTATTATGGTTAAATACTGTAATTACAAGTGAGTCAGTACATACAGTACCTACTTATATAATAACTATCTTAGGCGGATCGCACACTTAACGGACGACGGAGCGCTAAAATATCGCAGCGCGGTCTGTCAGATCCATACTAGAAACGACACTCCCCATCGAAATGGACATCGTTTGAACGGTTTTAGTATGGGGATTGACATTTCTAGTATGGATCTGACAGACCGCTGCGATGTTTTAGCGCTCCGTCGTGCGTCAAGTGTGCGATCCGCCTATTATACTATGAAAAGCCGAATGCTATGAGAACAAGTCCCAGCCTTGCCACTATTTGCTTTTATCTAAAACAATGGGCCGATATACATTAAAACGTCACATGTATATAGGTTAATCTGTATAATTGTTGTAAAGTATTTGATAATTGCTATTAATGGAGGACTTAAGTGTTTCATAATATAGATGCCGTGAGATGCCGGCTTAGAATAGCATCACCCCGCATCCTTCCCGCGGGTGTCGTAAGAGGCGACCAAGGGACTCGAGAGTATTGGTGTATTCAAATTTTTAGGCGACAGGCTGACGACCTGTCACTATAGTGATACGCATGTTTTCTGAAACAATCTTGGAAAACAATTCTCAAAATGTCAGACGAGGCGATAGCGACCGTATTCTTACGGCCATTAACGCTCTGCCTACCCCGCAAGGGATAAAGGCGTGATATTTATATGTAGGTATGTATGTAATATAGATAGTACCTATCCCTGAAAACTATCTAATATAGTGATAGATAACAAAAACTTACATTTGGAACTAATTCAAAGTAGTAAAATTATTACAACGGCGAGAGGCAGGTGGGGTAAAAATTATCGCGACTATGTAGTTTTGCGCTCTTCATACGACACGACAAATGAAAAACAAATAGATACATAAATCAAAGCTTTCAGTCCAGAGTTGAGGTTGCAAGTTTCTGGCGCATAAAGAAATGTTCTATTATCTACAGGGTTATTTTTTAGTCAGTACGCAAACTTTGTAGGGTGAGTCTACTCATCATTCTGAACAACTTTTATTATGGGGCCACATACGAAACGACAAAAAAAAATTTTGATGTTCCATAGAAAAAATCATATCTACTCGGCAAAAATGTATGGAGCACCCTATTTTTTTTGCGATTTCGCAGGTGGCCCCATAGTGAAAGTTGTTCAGAATCATGAGTTGAAACACTCTGCAAAGTTTGCGTACTGCCAAAAAAATAACCCCGTATAATTTTTCTAATTCTTTCTCCGACCATTTGTACCGCACACTTCACAATATTACGAAGAAAACTGATTACTTAATTACACAAGTCTTTACATAAAGAAAAACATGCACAATTTATTTAACAGAAATTACGTTTTTGCGTTATAATTTAATCACGAAAGCAATAAATTACACTGCTAAAATTCAGCGAAAGTTCATTCAAGTGAAAAGTTTAAGCTAATTATTTTCAAGCTTACTGACTCATTGAATGAGTAATTATTTCAGCTAACCACCAGTTACGCCTTTCGCACCCCTAACGCACAACTCAGCGCTAAAATAATGTTACGCTAAACCGCTTTTAGCGTAACGTTACCGATACACTGCTTTCTACGCATGTTCAACGCACAACGCTAACGCAGCGTCAACGTCAGTTTTAGTATAAGGAATGACGTTTCTAGTATGGATCTAACAGACGCATACGTTACACTGCGTTGTGCGCCAAATGTGAGAAAGGCTTTACAATGCAGAAGAACTTGTTAGGCGGATCGCACACTCATCGCACGACGGAGCGCTAAAACATCGCAGCGGTCGGTCAGATCCATACTAGAAATGTCAATTCCCATATTAAAACCACTGAACCGCTGTCGAAGCAGCGCTAGCGCAGCGTCGTCCGTAGACTGCGGTTTTAGTATGGGGGGGGAGTGTACGTCCGTTTCTAGTATGGATCTTACAGACCGCTGCGATATTTATAGCGCTCTGTCGTGCGTTAAATGTGCGATGCGCTTGACAATGCGGAAGAACTTGTAACATTGTTGTTTTTACATGTAAGTTTTGTAATCAACTGGCTCCAAAAAACTAAATATCGATTTTTGTGATTATGATTTTGTGAAGTGGTTTATCCACATACCCGAATTTTTTGTCACTCTAAAAACTAGAACTGGAAAAATTCGTGTATAATTGGGTTTAAATCTTGTAAAAGTATACGTAGTTCAACAAATGCTTACATAAAAGTAGGCAGTAAACGTTACATTTTTAGTATTATTTTATGTTATCTGCGGGAATTATTAATTTTACGATCGTCAACGCTCTGCCTACAAGGGATAAAGGCGTGATATGTGTGTGTATGTATCTACGGGAAACAAATGAGCTTTACTAGAAAACATACAGATAAAGAAACGCTCTGTAAATGGCGGCGGTTACCTAAGTGTGAGGAAGAAAGCATGAACGCCTGGTATATGCAAGAGCCTCAGTGGAAGAGAGAAAGCATGACAAACGGCCGCCATTTACAGATCGTTTATTTATCTGTACGGGTTCTAACACGAGTAATTATTATCATAATTGATTAATGTACGGGCTTAATTAATTATTGTTCACAGATTTAAGTCGTATAAATAAATTAAAGGTCTTAAGGTTAATGAAAGATCTAGTAGGCGGTAAATGTACAGTAATATTGTTCAATAAAATTATCGATTAACAATAGATCGGATCAGTATTAACGACTTTATAACAGTCACAGCACATAAACGGGCATACCCATAACTGTTTCCGCTGATAATAGCTTCACCCCATTTATTCCCGTGTACACATTACAATTTTAGACCACACAGGCAGACAACCTGTTACAACAGAGATCTCAATATTTGTCAAACGTGGCGATAGCGACCGTATGTTTATAGCTGGTAATGCCTTGCCTACCCCGCAAGGAAAATAGGCGTGACTTGTATTAAGTATATAATACTAGTTCCCTTTGTCTGCTGTCTAGCAAACAGTGCTGGTTGCCCCTTTATAATGCGCGCAGTATAGAGACTTAGCTCGCGGGCGAGAAGACTTCACAAGACTCAAATCGTATGGATTTTATCAAAACAAGTGAATAATTTTATCTGCAAGTGTAGAGAAATCGAAGTCGCGGTTGCGCATAACTGGGTAGCTAGTAATATCGATAGAAGTTTTTTCGTCCTATAGATATTTACTTCTTAGATAAATCCAGTTTTACAAGTTCATTTATCTTTCATCTGGCAAAAAGTTACCCATTTGTTCAGAGTGAGTAGGTAGTTATCTACCCAAATACCTACCTGTTTGCGTAGATTGAAACGTGACAAGTCAGTTAGAGGTCAATGACTTTTTGACTATTAAATTGCCAACATAATTAACTTCAAAAGGCAAAAAGGTGTGGGCATCGGTTGTGTTCAATATGATGAAACTACAAGCTACAAGTTTACAGAGCCCGAATTTTGCTATTACAGATAATATTACATCTCTCTCTCTTTTCGTTGCACGACACGGTGTCCCAAACGAAAAGAGAAAGATATAACACACGCAAGTATGGCTAACGCGCACTCGTGAGATAAAAATATTGTACAATACAATACAAATATGGATTATGCTTTATTGCGCAAAAGAATAACATATTTATAACATAAA
Organism: Keiferia lycopersicella; assembly: GCA_029255805.1. Taxonomy (NCBI): domain Eukaryota; kingdom Metazoa; phylum Arthropoda; class Insecta; order Lepidoptera; family Gelechiidae; genus Keiferia; species Keiferia lycopersicella. Next base: position 4,759,691 of record JARACZ010000018.1, read on the forward strand.
AATAAGACCAAAAAAATGTACACGGGCGGTATTATTGATCCGGTAGCAATACCTTACAGGCAACCAAGTAGTAAGGAATAAGCTTAAATAAGTAGTAGATGCTATTTTTAAGTGTTTCACTTGTGTATCGATCGATAGCGTGTCAATCGGATGGATTTGGTCATTGCGTATTCCACTAATAGTTTGATGTCTAGAATATGACAGATCTCATCGAATAACGGTTGAGTGTCAGTGGTTCTACAATGGCAAAAAATTAAGGAAATAGAGATCCTAAATCATTATGACAATATGACACTTAAAATGAACGGTCTACGCAATTTACCAATAATTTCACCTACAGTCTTGCTTGTAACCTGTTAGTTTTATAAAATGGGGCCCCTGTCAATGCTTTTGGACGGACTTAAAAAGGTCGGAGACAGAACGTCATTGCTCGCTAGAAAAAACGACGATGTCTTCGTATGATTTTCATTGAATTTTAACAATCATTTACTAACAATGATTACACAACGAGCATCTAAATCCCAACTAGAAATCGAACCCACCCACTCAAATAGAGACTGATTTACGCTGGTCTCCTAGCCCCACGGTTCCCAGCGGTGAGCGTGGGCGGACCTGCGTCTGCGCCGCCGCTAATACATTTCATACACGCGTGCTAAGTAGGAAGTACTCTACACCTTAATTAGTAAGTAAATTCCAGCCCACTTTGATGTGCTTTTATGGTCTAGTGGTAAGAGCAAAGTTCGATTTCCGGAAAGGAATTTTGCGGTAGATCTTTTAAGTTTCAAAAGGAATTTTATCTAATTATCAATTTGATTTTCTGCAGTGTGATGCCGGTTTAGAATAGCATCACCCCATTTCTTTCCCGCGGCTGTCGTAAGGGACATCAGGGTGTAGGTATTACAAATTTTAGGCGACAGGCTGACAACCTGTCACTACAGTGATACACTTATTATCTTCGGCCTCCAATATTTATTAGACGTGGCGATAACGACAGTATTTTTACGGCCGTTATTGCTCTACCTACCCCGCACAGGATAAGGGCGTGATATATATGTATGTATGTTTGTATTAATTATTAAGAAATACACGATCTGTTTCTAAGAAATGGCATTTGTAAATAGCATATAATGAAGAAGGAAATACGTTTGTGTATCAAATCAAATTTCAGAGACGAAATAAAATATTGTAATACAAAATCTAGTTAACTTTCCTTCCTTATATTAATAATTCCCTTAGGAGCCCTTGAAGATGAGTACCCAATCTCCATCCCACGTTCATGCTTACGAGGACATGAATAAAAACACAACAAGCGCCCAATTAACAAGTAAAAGCAATAAGGAAGCACAATTATATCTAATCCAATTACAATAAGATCAGATGTTTACCTTACATTGATTGAACAAGGCCTCTACCAAATATGAACAAGTAAATCGATCAAGATACGTGAGGTGGATCGCACACTTAACACACGACGGAGTGCTTAAATATTGTTCGCGTTCTGTCAGATTCATACTAGAAATGTCAATCCTCATATTAAAACCGCTCAACCGCTGTCGACGCAGCGCTGTCACAGCGTCGTACGTCGTGTGTGCGGTTTTAGTATTGGGAAGGGCGTTTCTAGTATGGATCTGACAGACCGCTGCGATATTTTCGCGGTCCGCCGTGCGTTAAGTGTGCGATCCGTCTTAGTAGATGGCAAAGTAAATGGATACAGTAATAAAGTTGGTGTGGTGATTTATTTTGGACTTGATTAGGGTGATTTAATGTTCTAAAAAACATTAAAGTCGTTTAATTTATGCAGATGAAATAGGTACGTACAAAAATATAAACGGGTCGAACCATGGAATTGAGGAATAACGAACTAGGAAAGAACATCCGCGGCTCCGCCACCTAACCTAGAGAGGAACCAAATTTTTACACAGAGCGACTGCCATCTGACCTCTGCAACCCGAAAGCTAACCTAGCCGAATCTTGGGTTAGGTCACATTCAAATATCATCTGAATTAAAATTTTATTTTAACGTGGGTTTCATCACGATGTTTTTCCGTCATGTAAGAGCAGTCGATAAATTTACGCGAGTAAAAACACATTGGTAAATGGCGGGGATCGAACTCGGGTCTCACGATTGGACCGGTGTCCGAACCACTTGGCCACTGACGCTCCATTTCTCATTTGATCATAATGAAATCAATTTAGTAACAAATACAAGCATTCTAACTTAGTTTTAAGTAACGAGTTGAGAACAATTCACTTTGTGAATTTGAGCAATCAAGTTGTGACTAAGCAAACCCGGAACAAACCAAATTAGACCTGTTATCAGCACAATCTTGATTGTATATTGGTTAGTACCTATTGACCAAGATTTAACGTTAGACAAGCCATTTAGAGAGGGACACAGATATAGGTAAATGAGGAGTGGAAGAGAGACAGCTGTGTCAAATTGAAGGTCTTATTCTTCTTGTAGATGGCTTGATTGGGCAGCATTCGTGCTTTATATGAAGTAGGTTTAGCGGAAAGGTGCACTTGTGAAACTGCGTATAGTATTGACATCTGACATCTGACAGACACACACATAATACGCCTACATCCCTGGCAGGGTAGGCAGAGCGTCAACAACCGTGAAATTACGGTTGCTATCGCCATGTCTGACAAATGTTGAGGGTCGTTTCAGATAAGCCGTGCTAATAGTGCTAAAAGTAATCTATAGTGATAGGTTGTCAGCCTGTCGCCTAAAATAGCAATACACATGAAACCGTCGAGTCCCACAGTCGGTTTCTACGACACCCACGGGAAAGAACGATGCGATATTTTACCGCTCCGTCGTGCGTCAAGTGTGCGACCCGCCTGCTTGGGTACCAAGTGAACAATAGTGAGGCAAAAACTTTATTAATGTGTTCATTTCTGCAGATCTGTATCAGTAGATGGAATAAGATGAAGCGGTCGTTTTAGGAGACAATGACCATTCTTTGTCTCCCGGAAGCGCTAGTACAAACCGGACTACAGCACAGACAGGGGACTGTCTGTGCTGTAGTCGGGTTGGAACATTAAATTATGCTACAAAGGCGACTACAACACAGACATCATCGATGCCAAGTTAACGATTGTAACTGTTATTAAACGATTACCTAATGATGTTTTAATGATAAATTAAAGTTTAATGATATTATAATGATGAATAGCCAATCATAATGAACAGTTAATGAAATGATTAATGATAATTTTAATGATTAATCACACTTAAATGATTAACGAACTTTTTGATGATGTTTTTAATGATTAATGAAATTTTAATGATAAATTCAAAAGCCACTCAAGCTGAAACATAGGTTTGTTAGGTACAACCTATCCTAACCTGGCGTCAACGCCAGGTTAGGTTAGGTTAGGTTAGAACTGCGTCCACAACGCACGAGCCGAGCGAGCGGAGCGAGCGTGCCCCGGCAGGGGCCGGCGATGTGCTAGAACCGACACAGGGCATTTCAAAACTAATGTAATTGCGAAGAGGCTGGTATGAGTGCTCTGTGTTGTAGTCGGGTTTGTACGTCTGAACTCTGTACCAAACAGACTACAACACAGAGTATGGATGTCTGTGTTGTAGTCGGGTTTGTATTTACGCCTCCCGGAAAGATTATCACCAGTTCCGAGAAACGATTGTTTCTGTAAATGAATTCCAGATGGCGCTGATAGTAGAGAGTAGATTATATAAAAAAAAATATATAATGACTATCATCATTCTCCTTGGTCCCGGTTTCTGTCTATGATCACTTAGACGGCGGTCGTTACACAATCATGTTCATAGGGTCGTTGGACGACTTGGTGTCCTACACGAAAAAAGAAAGTATTCTCCTTGCCTTGTCCCTTTTACTGTCAGGATCGGCTACCTAACTTAAGAGGATTTGACGTGGAAGTGGAGTCAAGTTTTTACACAGAGCGACTGCCATCTGACCTCTGAAACCCGAAGGCAAACCTGACCAGAATCCTAAGTTAAGTCACATTCAAATATCATTTAAATTCAAAAGTTATTTGAATGTGGATTTCATCACGATGTTTTCCTTCACCGTAAGAGCAGTACCTAAATATACGTGAGTAAAAACACTTTGGTACATGGCGGGGAACGAACTCGGGTCTCACGATTGTAAGACCGGTGTCCTATCCACTTGGCCACCGAAGATAAGTCTTCTCTAAATAATCATCGAATTCATACAAGTCTACTGGCTAAGGCACGTTGGTACCTAAGGTTTAAGGTAGGTGTACCGGTTATATACATACATACAAATACATACATATAACACGCCTTTATCCCTTGCGGGGTAGGCAGAGCGTTAACGGCCGTAAGAATGCGGCCACTATCGCCACGTCTGACATTTTAGAGGATTGTTTTCTAAGGTTGTTTCAGAAAACGTGTATCACTATAGTGACAGGTTGTCAGCCTGTCGCCTAAAAATTGTAATACACCAACACTCTCGAGTCCCTTAGTCGCCTCTTACGACACCCGCGGGAAGGATGTGGGGTGACGCTATTCTAAGCCGGCATCACCGGTTATATAGGAATCTAAAATTGGTATCTTTTTTGTTACTTGGCTAAATTGTGATGTGTTTTTGATGTCTGAAATTCTGATAAAAAATTTATAGGTACTGTGTAGGTGTTATTTACGAATAAAAAACGTAAAGATTAATTAAGGCTACTGTTTTTTTTATAACGATCACTAATTAGTACCTCTATGACGTACATTTTAAAAGGAGCGAGTTTGCTTGAAATATTGGGAGGTACTTACATAAAACGTGTTAAACAATAACTTTTTTAAAAAGAGTACCGACTTCAACGGACGAAGAAAGTGCGAAACCCTTTTTTTTTGTCGGTTAATAGGTCTTCTTCTTTTCGTGTGGGACATCGAGTCGTCCAACGACCCGATGAACCCTTAACGTACGGCTTAACGTGCAATCCGAAACACGGAACCATCTTACTTACGGACAATCGGGTGGCTCAGCCCGCAATGTCCTAACCAGACTGGGAGCAAATTCGCAAAGAATCGACCCGAGACCTTCTGCGTCAAAGGCCGCTGCACTATCACTGCGTCACATCGGTCGTCGGTTAATGAATCTATTTACATTTTTCTAATCATATACATTGCATAGCAAGACTAGTTTCTTATAAAGTTGTTTATCTCCTACAACAACATATGCTAATTATTTAGAATGGCCAATGGTCATTATACAAGGTATAAAATTATTAGCTGCAAATATAGAAACTGAACAACTTTCCCAAGGAACATAAGTCGAAATAAAATAGGCAACAAGACAAAAGGCGACCACCGTAATGGCATTTAGTTATGAGCCGAACACAAATGGGTACGTTTACGTAAAATAGGAGGTCTGCTACCTTGAACTTAGGTATGTAACTAACTATTAAAGAGTCGTTTATATACTTAGTCACGTGGATCTACAATAGGAGGTTAAGCCTTTCAATGTGACAGCCTGATACACACACACAAATCACGCCTCTATCCCTCGGGTAGGCGATAGTGTTGGAAATGTCTGAACACAGTGTAGATGCTAATACCTAACAGACACCAAAATATCGAAATTCGAACACTTGAAAAACTCTGACATCAGTATTATTGGGTTATTTTTTTTACTCAGTGACATTGTGGATTGTGGTCCACACGATAAAAAAAAATCAAGCAAGTCAAAAAGGGCGACGAATGTTGTCTACGACATTTACAAACTAGAAAGGTACAAAAAGTTATTGAACAAAGTTGAAAATTAAAAATTTATATTTTACTTACTGATAGTCTAAAATTTACTAATAGTCTCCGTCAGGCGCGTGCGGTAGACTCCTGAAGTCGACCTGGCTCCGCACGTATCGACTCGTCGTTCTTGTGGAGTCAGGCAGGGAGGCCGAGAGGGTGGCGCAGGTCCTGGGCAACCCTGCGTTTTCCATAATTGCGTCCCAGGTAACGCAGTGTCTTTGCTCTTGCCTCAGACTGATTTAATCGTCTGTCACAGACGAATGAGGCCAATCATGATAATGATACTAGCTAAGGTTACTTGCCTAGAATTTTCAATGTAGGCAAGAATTCCATTGAGTAAATGCAATGCAAATCCGTAAACAAATATAAATACTAAACAACTTGTTATCTGTTCATTCACGTGTTGGCAGTTGGAATAAGGCATGAAGTAATCGATACTTATATTGATGATGCGATATTTTAATACTTGCATCGTAGGAATATTTATTAGGCCGTCCGCACACTATAGACGAAACAGTCTCAAGACATAGAGTTGTGCCGTCGCCTGAAATAATTCCCAAGTGGGAATATTCCCAAATAAATTTGCCGCTATCCGGGAACATAACATCTTGCTGGAAACGTTTCGGGAATACATACATATGTCACGCCTTTATCCCTTGCCGTGTAGGCAGAGCGATAGTGGCCGGAAGAATACAGCCACTATCGCCAAGTCTGACATTTTTGAGGATTGTTTTCCAAGCTCGTTTCACAAAACATATGTATTACTATAGTGACAAGTTGTCAGCCTGTCGCCTAAAAATTGCAATACACCAATACTCTCGAGTCTTTTAGTCGCCTCTTAAGACACCCGCGGGAAGGATGTGGGGTGATGCTATTCTAAGCCGGCATCACACGGCACAACGTATCGGGAAAACAAAATAAAAGTACTATTGTAGTAAAATATTGTTTTTGTAAGGATAATACCGTAAATCATACGTGTGTGCGGTCCGTTTCAAGTAAGTTGAAAAAACTGATTCTAGGTTGCATAGGGTTGTTGCACAACTTATGAAAAAAAAAACACTTCTGGGATTCCTAAGAGACATTCACAAGGCAATCCGCTGTTGGTTTTTCTGCTGTTTAAAACGCAAATTCATATATTGTGCAACACAACCTGTTCGCCACATTTATACGACCTATTGGAATAATAAATTGAGTCGCCATACATGCTGCCATGCAGCGATTAGCATATTACATTTTATTTTGCATTCCGAAACCGGCAAGAAACCACAGTTCTTTGATATTTTTTGGGTCGTGATCTTCTCTTTCTCTTTTCGTGTGGGACACCGAGTTGTCCAACGACCTGATGGACCCTAGTTTCAGAATTTTTCAACCGCCTTCTACATGCAGCAGGCTTCTGATATGGTTGTGTAACAACCGCCGTCTAAGTAATCATAGACAGCAACCGGGACCTACGGCTTAACGTGCCATCCGAAACACGGAACCGTACTTACTTACGCACAATCGGGTGGTTCAGCCCGTAATGTCCTAACCAGACTGGGAACAAATTCACAAAGTGATAAATATCAACTTTGTGAGTGACCCACCGAGAATCGAATCCGGAACCTCCTGCGTCAGAGGCAGTTACACTACCACTGCGCAACATGGGTCGTGATAATTTACACGGAAACACTTTGTATACTACAACTTACATACATACATATATCACGCCTTTATCCCTTGCGGGGTAGGCAGAGCGTTAACAGCCGTAAGAATACGGTCGCTATCGCCACGTCTGACATTTTTGAGGATTGTTTTACAAGGTTGTTTCAAAAAACATGTGTATCACTATAGTGACAGGTTGTCAGCCTGTCGCCTAAAAATTGTAATACACCAATACCCTCGAGTCCCTTAGTCGCCTCTTACGACACCCGCGGGAAGGATGTGATAATATCATAAATCGTACGTGTGTGCGATCCATTTCATGTACCTACCTGATTCCTTCGGTTGGAAAAACTGATTCTAGGTTGCATAGGGTTGTTGCACAACTTATTAAAAAAAAACACTTCTGGGATTCCTAAGAAACATTCACAAGGCAATCCGCTGTTGGTTTTTCTGCTGTTTAAAACGCAACCTAAACCTGGTACACTCCAAAATTTATGTGTACCTTCCGTGTGATGCCGGCTTAGAATAGCATCACCTCACTTCTTCCCGTGGGTGTTGTAAAAAGCAACTAAGGGACTCGAGAGTTCATGTGTATTACAATTTTAGGCGACAGTGATACATGTGTCATCGAAAAGGGCCCTCAATACTTGTCAGACGTGGCGATTACGAATTTTACGATTGTTAACGCTCTGCCTACCCCGGAAGGGATAAAAGCGTGATTTATGTGTGTGTGTGTGTGTGTGTGTGTGTGTGTGTGTGTGTGTGTGTGTGAGTGTGTGTGTGTGTGTGTGTAAACCTGGCACTATAGAGATATCTACACAAATCATCGGAAGCAATATTTGCCAGATGTGGCGGGCGAGGATAGCGACCTTATGTTTGTGGCCGTACCCCGCAAGGGATAAAGGCGTGGGATTGACATGATATGTACATATACCTACCTATAGCAACGTTAACTTTTACCGACTGACCACCGCGCTGTCTGCTCAAATCGAGTTCATTTCACTTATGACGATAACTGGCCGTGCATTTGTAGGCCACCGCACTTTCTACGCCTGCTTATATTCGATACAGCATGAGATGTATGTACTGTGTAGTGTAAGCTTTAGGTTTGCTCATTTGTTAAGTGTATTATAAGACTAAGTACTACCTATTTATAAATAGGTTAGGCCCTTAACGCTCTGCCTACTAGGCAAGGGATAAAGGCGTGACATTTATATGTAGCTTAGCATGCCGTGTGATGCAGGCTTAGAATAGCATCACCCCATTTCTTTCCCGCGGGTGTCGTAAAAGGGGCAGGGCTCGACGGTTTCATGTGTATTACAACTTTAGGGGACAGTCCGAAGACCTGTCACTAATGTGATACACGAAACTTCTGAAAGAAAGATGTGGTAGTGTTTTTACGGCTGTTAACGTTCTGTCTACCCCGCAAGGGAGAAAGGCTTGATATATGTATATTTGTATTTATATGTTTTTGGCTAAACCTATTTGGAGAATTACGTTTGACATAAATTTTACGATAACTGACATATGTTACTAGACAACTCTGCGATTTCAGTCGTCGCTTTTCGAACTGCAGGAAAAAATACTATAGGTAAGTATATCAAAAAATCCACTAAGGCGGATCGCACACTTAACGCACGACGGACCGCTAAAATATCGCAGCGGTCTGTCAGATCCATACTAGAAATGTCAATCGTCACACTAAAACGGTACTCGACGGACGACACTGTGATAGCACTGCGTAGTGTACGGTTGAGCGGTTTTAGTATGGGGATTGACATTTCTAGTATGGATCTGAAAGACCGCTGCCATATTTTAGCGCTTCGTCGTGCGTTAAGTGTGCGTTCCGCCTTCGATACACCCAGACCCCTTATAAAATAAGTACCTAAACCTTAATACTGACTTCATAAAATACACAGTAAATAAATTTTATTCTACTAAATAAGGTCGTTGTTGGTTCCATTACTACTTACAAGGTAACAATATCCTGGAAAAGGTTTATTGGACCTCTGTTCCAATACTTATTGTTAAATAAGCTCGTATTTTGGTACCTGTTTATACTTAAATCAGATAATACAGTTTATTGCGTGTACCTGCTAATTTAAATTAAATTGTATTTATATCTATAACATGGATATATATGGATTTCATTAGAAGTAAATCCGTAATTTAGAAATAATTAAAGGGGTTAAAAAGTCACACAAGAGTTTAGTACCATAATAGTCTATCAGCGGATACCACAGAAAAGTGAATTTGGTAATAAATGTCGCTGTAATATTCCAAAAGTGTGTTCCCTGCCCATGCTGTAGTGTTCCCTGTCCTATTTATATCACGTGTAAGGGACAGTACTCCGAATACTGATAGGGTGAATGCAGACTATGAAACTGAACAACTATCCCCTCAGAACATAACTCAGGAAAAGACAATTGATGGGGAAAATTGTTCATTTTCATGGCCTAAATGCACCCTATCAGTATTCGGTTATTTACCATATGAATACGCCGAAGAATAATTGAATGGTATTTAATCAACAGTTTCATAATACGATGTTATAAAACGGCGGTACAACCTGGTCCACTGTCCTACTATTCAACTATTGGTTACATAGTGGTAACACCAGTAACCAATATAACTCGTTAAGGCTCCCGGTCGCATGTAGAATGCTTTGTGCAGAACTGGACATTGTTTTCGCACCACAAAAACTCGAAGAGAGTTCGTTTATTATATAAAATGCTTGACTGGCAAGGTAAATAGACTACCTACATATACGCCCCGTAAGGGACGGTGTAACGAAAACTTTGCAGGCGTGATCGGACCATGAAACTGAACAGCTTATTAACTTACTCTAGGGCGGCTATGTTGATAATGAAAAATTTTTTTCATTTCCCGTACAAAGTCAGTCAGCTGATTGGGAATTTTGTATGGGAGGTTGAAAAAAATTTAACCTTTACCAACATAGGGGACTATGTTGAACTAGGTACCATAGGGAAAGATTTTCAGTTTCATGGTCTGATCAAACTTGCAAAGTTTTCGTAACACCGTCCCTTACACCCCGTATTATAGTAAGTAAAGTGGATCTAGAATAGATGTATTATAATTATGTAGGTAAAGTGTGTCTATACTAATATGGAGTCAAACCTATTTAAAAATCAATCTGAAATTTTACAATTGTATTGCGGGTGATTTACAAAAAACGCGTTTAGACAGTGCTAAAATTATTTCTCCGCACGATTAAACGTTGTCAAAACCATTCATATACAATATGTAAGTTTAAATACGTAATACTTAAAAATGGTTTGTTCAGAATCACGAGCAGAATCGATTGTCAATTATTTTTTATTGATTTAGGTTCATTGAATTTAAAATCAGTTGGGGAGTTTACGCATTTACGGTTACACTTTGTATACTTTGTAATACAAAGTTAGAATTACAAAATTATCACAAAAACATATTTGGTACAAGCTTTTTCACTTTGTTGGCGTTTTTCATTCTTGTTCGCATTATTATTTATAAAATTCTATAGGTACTTCTACTACTTCTATGTGCCGGCCAAATGAAAGTGCCCATATCGTATGGCATGGCTCTGTAACCGAACCCCTCCTGCGCCCGCGCAGCTAATTCGACGATAATCAACATGGATGGTGCTTGAGTTACCCTGTGTTCGCTTGAACAGACAGCCATAACCACTTTATATTTATTTAATATTGGCTTGTAGGCTAGTTATTAGGGGCCACCATCAGCATAGTGGTCGTTGGACGATTCAAGAGAGAGCATAGTGATTATTGGCTGTGTGATGCCATTTTAAACAGCATCACCCCGCTGACAATTGTGTGAATGGTAGTTACCGAGCCCCGTGGCTTCCTCAGTATAACACACAGTCGGACATCCTGCCACAATTGGTTGTATCGATTGCAACGCTTCCGTGGCGGGGGGCTTAACTACATTATTGCCACTTGTATCACTTGCATAGCGGTAATGCTACAAGTGAGAGATGTGGGGACATAGGATAGACATTGCACTATGAACGTGTCCTAAACGTGAATAAACAAGTCCTGAAACGCGGTATGGCATAAGAACGTATAGTCCAAAGCGACCAACTTTTAGAAAGAAAGGGAAAACATTGTCCGTATTTCGGCCCAGTCGCCTGTCCAAATTTTGTGGTCAAAATATGAGTTCTGTATAATTTTAGATCAACAGCAAAGCAGTTTTTCACACTCACTGTGTTTACCAGCAAACGAACTTGAGACACTCATACATTATCACGTCCAGTGAAACAGAAAGGGGAACATGGGAAAGTGACCTTTACCCGACTTTGCGCGCCCTAACCTAACCTACCTTCACAGGCACGGAGGACAGTAACCAGTGGAGAACGCGTCGGTACGATTTTGTTCAAAACCAAGCTCACTGGTTTTTGCGGGGGGAGAGGTAATTATCGCTAGACGCAATTGGCTTTCGCAATGACCGCATATTTTGTAGAGATGGGAAAAATAAGTATGTAAAATTATATCGATATTTTATATCACCGTTCAATAAGTTTACTCATATTATGTGATTGAAATTTATTGAAACATGTGCATGCTAATATTAATATAGCGATATATGTATATAAAAAATTAATAAGTACCTACTTACATTGTAATTTTAGGGTATGTATTGAAATGATTGTACCGAATTGGAAACGACCTGTTACGATCATTTCATCTGCCGAAACAAAGGTCGCCGCGTGCGCGTACACCTGCACTTGATTTCGATTTTCGTACCGGGGGGCGCGGGGGGAATACGTCCGCGCCACTCCATATACTCCGAATGCATTCATTCGTATAATATACATTGTAGGTAAGTTGTTAAGTACGTACATTAACATAATTATTTTATGACGATCCCAGAATTATAGATAAAATCATTCTATACTTCTGAGAACAGTGGTATAGCACTAATACGAAGAAAGAGCCAGCCTACGTATGGACACACCCGTGCGTTAGAAAGGGATAGAAATGAAAGACATCAACGGGAGCGCATCAGAAATTATAAATATGGAATTATTTTTCATTAAAATGAAATTTTGAAAGAATCAAGAATAAAAATGTTTACCTATGAAATGTTATCCCGTCTTTTGCGGAACTTGATGTTATACTACACTTTCCACACCATTTCACTGCACAGGAAGGCATTCTTGTTTACGTTTATACGCCAAAAAACGAAGCGCGGAACGTCCGTTCTTTCGCACAGTCTCAACCCGACTAATCAAAATTTTGATGCGTCTGCTCCATATAGCAGACATCAAGTGAGTGCGGTCGCCCCCGCATGCGTTCTCCACTGGTTACTGTCCTCCGTGTTCACAGGCTTTGCCTACTTCGACACGGCGAAATCTCCGACTGTATATATTTTAGGTAAAAGGTACCTATTAAAAATATTGAAATAAATTGATTGATCTCGTCATCTGTCTGCCCTTATCCCAATTTATTTGGGGTCGGCGCAACATATCTTCCTCTTCCATTCATCTCTATCCGTAGTCAAATCTTCGTTTACACCTTTCTGAGTCATTATCATCTTTTATACAATCCGTCCAAACTTTATTAGGCCTTCCTCTCCTTCTTGATAGATCTCATGGAAGAAAAAATCCTATCTCTCAAAATATGTTGTAATATAGCTTCGACGGAAGACGTTTCTCATAAAGCGGGTTCATTATAGATCATAATCACACCATTTTACCAATATTACTAATCCACAGCTGGACGTAGACCTCCCCCAAGGTCCCCCACAACACAAAGCAAGATCTTCCATCTTTTAGTTGCTACCAGCCGTCCATAGGTATAATTATCATTATTAATTTACTATCACACCTAATATTAATCTGATCAAACAAAAGGATATCCGTACATTTCTTATCTTTCTGCAAATATTCGAAGTAAGTATTAAAATTCAGGGTCAGCTGTTTTCGACTGGCCTATCTATGACTGGCCTCTTTGGCGGATCGCACACTTGACGCACCACGGAGCACAAAAATATCGCAGCGGTCTGTCAGATCCATACTGGAAATGTCAATCCCAATACTAAAACCGCTCAGCCGCTGTCGACGCAGCGCTATTGCAGTGGTTTTAGTATGGGGATTACCATATCTAATACGGTCGACATGGTCGTGCGTTAAGTGTGCGATCCGCCTTTGGGTCGCTGAGCCAGCGGAGTTAGTTATGATCGAATAGTTGCTTAACTAGCAGGTATATAATAGCCATCAGTTAATGTTTGTCTGACTGACATGACAACGGTTGCAAGCAAAGTTGGGGTCATAGGTGAGAGCCTGATAAAGATTTTGATTAGTTGCATTTTGTTGCGATTGCGAAGTTGCAAGAAGTAGACCTATAGTACCTACCTAGAATCTAACTTTTGGATATATAGTACCTAATTGGTTATTTTTTAATATATTGTACAAAAAATACTTCTTATTAAAACTATGACGACCGATGTGGCGCAGTGGTAGTGCGACTGCCTTTGACGCAGACGGTCCCGGGTTCGATTCTCGGTGGGTCACTCACAAAGTTGATATTTATCCCTTTGTGAATTTGTTCCCAGTCTGGTTAGGACATTGCGGGCTGAACCACCCGATTGTCCGTAAGTAAGATGGTTCCGTGTTTCGGATAGCACGTTAAGCCGTAGGTCCCGGTTGCTGTCTATGATCACTTAGACGGCGGTCGTTACACAACCATGTCAGAAGCCTGCTACTTGTAGAAGGCGGTTGAAAAATTCTGACAATAGGGTTCATCGGGCCGTTGAACGACTTGGTATCCCACACGAAAAGAAAAGAAGATTAAAACTATCGGAAGGCTACCCACCTAATCTGTTTATTTTCTAAAAATGGATTCCGAAATGATAGACAAATTAAGTATCGTATCTATAAAATTACATAGTTACCTACCTAGTTAGTATCTGATCACTAACATAGGTATTTAGTATAATATTATACGTACCTATTGTTAACCTAAACGAATTTTACGCAAAAATTACGAGTACATACCTTCGAATAAGTATGTACCTACTACACAAAATTGTTCTCTAATCTCTCAAATATGTTTATGATATGATAGTAAGAAAATAATCAATGAAAAAATATTTATAAGTGTAAAGCAGATTAAATGGATTAAAGGATCTGATACCTATGTTAGGGAATTTGATAATGATAATCCCATAAATTTACACAATAACGTAGTATTTTATAGGAACCTCCTTCGTCATGGTGTGTGTGTATGTAAAGTGCTTAAGTAAGTACCTTACTTATGTGTGCAAAGACATTTTTACAGACTTACCTACTTACTGATAAGTAAGGCAAGTACGCTATTGAAGATATTCGCCATACTTACCATGCTTGGCAGGCGGATTGGCGAGCGCAGTGCGCAGTGTTCGTTTTTCACAGGGATCGCTGCTACCTATTCCCTTATTTCATCCCTTACTCGTTTTTTACGATACTCACGGGTAGAAAAGGAGTGATGCTATTCTAAACCGGCATCACACGGCTAACAACCTATGTTTACAAAATAAGTACCTAACCCAGAGATTTAAAATGATGTCTTGCACACACACAAAAAAACTCTATAGAGGTTACCGGATTAACCCCTAAAACGGTAAAATAAGGGCATTGAATGACGTCACAATCACAACCACAACCAAGCTCAAAAGAAAAGGCCGGATAATAAAAAAACTTAAGCCGCAAAATAACTTAGGTAGGTACATAATAAATACTTCGCCTACGGAATTCAAGAAATAAATCATATTGATGGCGAGCACAGAATTATAGCATTTGATACGCTGATAAGAAAGTAGTAAGCGTTGAATTCACGTGTACCTCAATTTCTCATGCTACCATGAAGGTAGATAACATAACATTATTTGAACCATAAGATAAAGGTCACTTTCCACCCGAAGTGGGATAAGAACTGTACAGTGCTTAGCACCGGTTGATATGAGCAAACTTACCACAAAAAACAGGACAAGAAGAAGAAATCCAAGTTTTTGAGGGCACAAACAACTAGTTTCACAAACACACGCCACTAAAGTAACACAGCAATCCACACATGAAATCCACAAAACACACTAAGTTCCAAGAAGGAACGGTTTTTTGTTCACTTTTTAAATTAAATTAACGCATTCTAGAACGGAATATACGCGCGAATTCCTCGATAAAGCGTCGAGTACACGTCCGACGTACGGCGGTTATCAGCCTCGACTGGAGAACGGAACGAATGAATGAACGGAACACCGCCGCGAGTGAATGATATTGAACGAAAATACACGAACCAGTAGGCTCGGGGCGACCGGTTGTCGGTCCGACACGGCTACATACAGCCAGATATGCGATGAATTTAGATGAGGAAAATGGAAAATAGAAAATTATTGTTAACATATCAGAAACCATGTAAGGAGCCTCACAAGAGCGACTCTTTGTTCCTAAAAGCAAGTCACCCACTTTCGTGAACTTGTTTGAAGACATGATTAGCGATATCATGAGAATTGTAAACAATGCTTTCCTTTCTACTACTATCACTCATTCATCACCTTTACTCCTGGCAATAAGATCGGAAATTCTTTACACATATTACTTGACATAATAGCTATATCCGGTGTTCGTAAATAAGCGTTTCCTTTGATCATACACACGCATTACGCACGAGTATTTTTTATGATCTACGAGCAAATATTTTCGAGGAAAATTGCTTGGTTCATTCATGAGAATCAGCAAACGGAACGTAAGAAACGGAAGCGCGACCATAGAAAGTCGTCTTGAATAGAACATGAACATGCGAATATTAATTACGATGTGTAAGCAAGAAACACGGCGAATATGGATGGAAAGAATGAATCAGAGAAACTGCAAGAAGTGGACTAAAAGATACATATTTGAAGAGAAAAAGTTGAGCTAAGAAATAACGAACCATTCTCGTACCTAATATTAAAGATCAGACTCCACAACCTCTCGAAATACCCATTTAATTCAATTCAAAATAACTTTATTTATAACGTAAGAACCCGTTCATTACATTGACATAAGAACGTATTCATAGTATTTTCATGTTGTATATATAACTATTACCCGTGTGATGCCGGCTTAGAATAGCAGCACCCCATATCCTTCCCGCGGGTGTCGTAAGAGGCGACCAAGGGACTCGAAAGTATTGGTGTATTACAATTTTTAGGCGACAGGCTGACAACCTGTCACTATAGTGATACACATGTTTTCTGAAACAACCTTGGAAAACCATCCTCAAAAATGTCAGACGTGGCGATAGTGGCCGTATTTTTACGGCCGTTAACGTTCTGCCTACCCCGCAAGGGATAAAGGTGTGATATATGTATGTATGTTTATATAACTATGACAACAAAAAAAATCCACACACGTTGTCATATTTACTTGCCTACCCACGGTACTAATTATCGTACCGCAAACCTACCAAAACGATAGAAGATGACAAAATATAGTATCGTACGGTAAATGCTTAAAACATTTTTAATGGAGAGAAAGTTAATGATAATGATGATGACAAGAAAGATTAACGTAGAGATATTGATTTTAAAATTGAAACAGTTATTTTTGAATTCGAACATCAAGTCAACGTTAAAGACAAAAAAGTCGAAGACGCTAATAAATGTAGAGTACATACAAGTACTTTGAAATATTTGGAGCATCATACCATGGAGATAGTTAAAGAGCCTCTGTGGTAGGCCTCTTTACGGTACTGCTGTAAAAAAACAATGCCACAGCAATAGCGTGATACTTGTTTGCAAGAGCAATACTGCGGGAGCCAGATTGCTCTCACAGCGGTTCCGTATGGTTAGAAAGTAATATAATTATATATAACACGCATGATATCTCTGTATGAAGTGTAAAGTGCTTTATAATAGTAGTCTTTAGTTCTTATATAACGAATAAAAGGCACCTACTTCCTTACGTTCTGCCATATAAAAAAATACCGTATAAGAATCATCAAGTTACCTGTTTTTCCTTTGTTAATTAAATATGTACTTTCCAACTTCCGGGAAAACTTACCTGAAACAGAAAATATTTTATTAGAAAAAATTACATTATATTTGTTTTCAAGAAGTTGTATCTTAGATCTGGTGAAGTGTCGAATGCAAAATAAAAAGTAAGGATAAATGTAAATCTGTAGCATCCTCTTTTATATAAACGAACAAGAATGTAAATTTATATAATGGAGATCCCGGAAGCCACTAACTAAAATTTGTATAGGTATAGACGGGGGATTCCAGGTCGATTTATCGATCTAGCTAGGTTTTATTTTCCATAAATCACTCTGAACGTCAGTAAAAGCCGAGCAATGCTCGGTCAACCAGGTAGTTTATATTTTAAATGACACAATATCTACGGAACCCTAATTAATTTCTAAAGAATCGATTGACTTGCAATGGATGTCAATATTGATTGGCTTGTTGTGGGAATATAGGTCTATACATTGACTATTTACCTCACCGCTGCATTGGTCTAGATTTCAAGAAATCCATTGCGTGTGGTAAAGAATTAAAGCAAGTACCACCTACTTCATACAAAGTTTGTTTAAACATTTTGTGCATTTGTTTGAACAGTTGTTTGTTACTTTGGTTGTTTTACAACACAAGGTTCAGCAGAAGGCAATGACCCTTTAATATTTTATCAAATTATGTTTTCGTCGTTCATTACTATAATTTGCAATCCGGCCATTAAAAGCCAGCGAGAATTTCTTTGGTAGGTAACTCATCATCATAATAATTTTGCGTAACGATGTCCTAATAAGTTAATGTTTTCGATGCCATTCACAAATTTTTAAACTCGAACTCTTAGGAGGTTATTTTGAATGCGTTCAATTCAAATTCTCTAGGTTTGGTATCGTCAAATCTAAATCTAAATCTACCTACATAAACTGCGGAACTACTAGACTAATTTCAAAAAATCTTTTTCACAGAAAATATACAACATTTCTGAGTAACTTTTTAATGCGGGAAAATATCTTACTCCCATGGGAAAACAGTAAGTAGCGGATGAAATCGTTGGACAGGCCTCGAGTAAAGAATGGGTACTATTATTCTATTCTATTTCTTGGTTATGGCGTTTTGATTATGATTTTGCCAGTGTCGTAGTGAAGTAATGACAAGTTTGTGGCATTAGCCTGAGTGATGCGCAAAAATGTGTAGTAACAGAAACTTGTTACTATAATTTTCTGCACCACGTGGTGGCCGCTCGTCACTATTACACAATGTCGAATATATACATTAATTACAATTTTCAATTTACTGATTACATTCAGAATATTTTGTTGCTTAAAATACTATCAGAATTATGCACCAAACACTCAAATAAACAAGAAAAATTAAATTATAGCCAATACACGACCGCCATGATGAAATAGCGGCGAACGACCCCGGGTTCTATTATTGTTTTGCTCAAATTTCAATGTCATATCTGTCAAACCCACGATCAATTTTATGTTAACCTTCAGTCAATTATTAAATCTTGAACATTAAGGCTATGGATCGGATTAACCGATAATCTGCCTGCGCTTATTTCTGTATAAGATCATTGACATGCGGAATGTGTCTGTCGTGCGTTGCATTCCTTATAGTTGTGCTACCGGATTTGCACCCCGATGCAGGTATTTCATAGCTTTAAAATACATGATCATGTAACTCCTCGGTTTTTGCATATAACATGTATTGACACTCAATATCAATTTTGTCCCGTTCTTGGGACGAAAAGCCGTGTTACTCGAAGGTCACATCTAAACATCCTTGGGCAAATAAAATACATTAGTATCAACAGAACAGACATTCCAACAATTGCCGACCAACACGGATCTGCTTTTACTATAACACTGAGCCAAGTTACACAAGCCTGTTAACCAGGCGTTACTAGACCGAACCCGAGCGTTATCAGAAGGCGGGCGTTAATCTGACCAAGATACATCAGCAGCTACAGTTAGGTAGAGGTCAGCCAAATTTGGTTATTCTTAAAAAGTCTACCGAAAACCAGCTAATGTTGGGCCGTTAAAAAGGTATTTTATAGTGCCCGTTTCGGCTTATCACGGCTCGAGTCGCGACATGACACCGCGCAAGTAGAGGTACAGTTACCCGCCCGATGGATAGTTCTACTTGACATAGATTAGACAAGCCGGAATTTGTAGCAGAAAGCTCAAGATTAAGTTCACCATCGTACCTACATTTTTATTCCATCTAAAAGTAGAATGAATTGTTAAGTGTAAAAATGTAACTCCATACCTAGTCTGTTCTAAACGTTAATAAAACCTCTCTACTTCGCCAGTTATTTTACAGTTACAGATCAATTTTAAAGTGTAGGTGCAGCTGTGGCAAAGATTTACAGTATCGTTGTATTGCTCAATATCTTCTCGTTTCAAAGACCTTAATTTTTTTCGTTTATATCTCTTTCTATTATTAACGTTATTACCCTAACCTACCAACGAGGCAGAAACCACCAAACCAAAAGTACAGTCAATCTCAGAGCTAAGCCTGGGTTGGACAGTTTTAGCTTTGGTTGGAACATTTTAATGCTGCGCGCATAGGTACTTTACATTGGTGTGACTGGCATTTCGAGTATTTTCTCTTCTTTGCGTGGGGCACCGAGTCACCTAACGACCCGATAAACCCTGGTATCAGAGTTTTTCTACCCCCTACTACTAGCAGCAGTCCTCTGAGTAACTAACTTATCATAGATAGCAACTGGGACCTGCGGCTTAACGTGCCCTCTGAATCAGGGAACCATCTTTTGTAAGCATAATATGGTTAAGCGTGCAAAATCTTAAATAGACTAGAAACTGATTCTCAAAGTGGTATGGTAAATAATAAATATCAAATTTCGATTGCCTTTGGCGTTAAGTCCGCCAATGTACAGTTCCGCATAAAGTTAAATAAATAGGTAGGTAAGTACTTAAATTGTCTAACTGGACGTGAGTTTGACTGTGCCTTCTGTGCCGTTTATCCTTTGGCTATGTCCAGCAGTACCGGTACCGTTACGTCGATCTCCGAACACCGAGCCAATGATCAGTAGATTATCGAACTGATCGCAAGGTCGCCGGTAATAGCAATCCCATCGAAACAGTCAGGTAAAAAACGCCAAGTTCAATGCTACTGTGATTCAGAAATTCTGAAAATTTTCGAAATCCGACTTGTACTTATACGTCGTTTTTTGTTGGTCGAATAGTTGGTTGGTACAGGTGATGTTTAGAATAGCACCAGCCCATTTATTTGCCAACGGGACAAGGGTTTCACTTGATGCTAACAGGTATCTGTGTAAATCCCAATTTTCGAAATATTTTTATTAAGTGACTGCTACCGATTGGAGGAAGATGGTTCCGTGTTTTGGATGGCATGTTAAGCCGTAAATCCCGGTTTCTCTCTATGATTACTTAGACGCAGGCGGTCGTTACGCAACCATGTTAGAGCCTGCTACTTGTAGAGGCGGTTAAAAAATTGTGACACTAGGGATCATTGGGTTATAGGACGACTCAGGGTCCCACACGAAAAGAATGAACCTAGTGCTATCTTTTCATTATTTTTCAATCTACTGACTTGAAAAGTCTACTACTTTTTTAATGACGGGCTCTACAATTTTGGCCCCGTAACCATAAAATCTACGCTCGGCTTATCTCCGGACGGCTTGGTGGGGAGCCAGAGCTCTCCTGCACTTGGCTCTCCACTACCATGCGCCTGTATAGTTACGAAACACCAATTGTATCCTATTCCGATGGTCAGTCCGTTTATTTTGTGGCTAAGCATGCACCCTTAGGCGGATGGCACACTTGACGCACGACGGAGCGCTAAAACATCGCTGCGGTCTATCAGATCCATAGTAGAAATATCAATCCCAATACTAAAACCGCTCAACCGCTGTCGACGCAGCGCTATCGCAGTGTCGTCCGTCGAGTGCGGTTTTCGTATGGGGAGTGAGGTTTCTAGTATGGATCTGACAGGCCGCTGCGACATTTTTGCGTCCGTCGTGCGTCAAGTGTGCGATCCGCCTTCCAGGTTGGAAATGCCTTTATAGTTGGAAATGAGACTATAAGTTGGAAATGTACCGTTTTTGATGGCAGTCAATGTCTATTTGGAATCGTTACACTGCTCTGGATTATGTGTTTGTTGTTATTTACGGTTAAATGAGTCAATATTGGGATAGCGGGTGGAATAGTAACTGGATTGTGGTGTTCTATGATGTCTCATGTACCAGAGAGATGATTAGGTGCCTCATTGCCTTATTTTGATGATTTGGTATTTTAGTATTATCTTACAAACCTTAACGAAAAAAGTAGAGTTTCATGTCGGCGGTCAAATACATACTTATAATATACTAGTGCTAGGCTCCGCCGAGTGGATGTCTGGTTTGATCCCGTAACATCCCACAGGAATTTTTATCGGGATAACAACTGTCCTATATGTATCAAATTTACCCTCTGTGTGCCAAATTTCATGAAAATCGGTTTAACAGTTTTTGTGTGAAGCAGTAACAAACAAACAAATAAACATACAAACTTTCACATTTATAATATAAGTAGGATATGTAGGATTTTCTTGGTGAGATAGAACTTTAGAACGTTATTTTACAAGAATCATACCTACTTATTATTTAGTTAAACAGGTACCTATTGTTCTTATACTTTCTATAAAATGCTTAAGCGGATCACACACTTAACGCACGACTGAGCGCTTATAAAACATCGCAGTGCTCTGTTAGATCCATACTAGAAATGTCAATCCCTACTCAACCACTGTCGACGCAGCGCAATCGCAATGTCGTCCGTCAAGAGCGGTTTTAGTATTGGGAGGAGAGAGACTTTTCTAGTATGGATATGATAGACCGCTGCGATGTTTTAGCGCTCCGTCGTACATTAAGTGTGCGAACCGCCTTAGGCTCCCTTTTTGTCACGTGTAAGTATTACGAATTCTTTCACCAAAACCGCGACGGCTTATCCCTTGATCCCCTTGTTAAGGGCTCAGCATCTCTTGAGACTTGTTAACAGTATAACATCGAACCTAGGGGCCCACATTGCGAAGAGTCCTTTCTTAAAGGACCCTCGATATTGAGGCCAACGCTGTAACGACCTACTACGACGTACTATCAGCAACTTCTTGACGACCGATGTGGCGCAGTGGTAGTGCGACTGCCTTTGACGCAGAAGGTTCCGGGTTCGATTCTCGGTGGGTCCCTCACATATTTATCACTTTGTGGTCAAGTACATATTTATCACTTTGTGGTCCGCAGGTCCAACGCACGACGCTGCGCTAGCGCTGCGTGAACAGCGGTTGTACGGTGGACCTGCGTCAACAGCGGTTTTAGTATGAAAAATGGGGAATGACGTTTCTTGTATGGACCTTTAAAGACGCATACTGCACGCAGCGTTATTTCAGCGGTGAGTTGTGCGTTAAGTGTAAGAACGGCCTTAAGGTAGATTTGCTTTTACCTAAATAATATCTACGTAGAACATAGTCTATTAAAATTGGCAAAAATACTTGAAGCAAAATATGTAACTAAGTAGGTATATTAAGATAGGTAGTAAAGATGTCGTCTGTGCGTCATAAAATAAATTGTTTATTGGTGGTATCCGAATCAAAAGGAAGTGTTTTATTGTAATAAATTTGTTTTATTACATGTGTAAAATCCAATTTATCAAGTTGTTTATCAAAGTATGATTATCTTTATGTGGCTACTAGGTTACCTGCTCGTTTATGTAAAAAAAAATTGCATTTTCAATTTTTGCTATCCTACTATTTTTGCTATATTACTATATTTCGCCGGTGAGTCAGGATATGCCGAGCTTTTGTGTTTTTTTTTTTAAATGCAAAACAACATAATTGGATCTTGAATGCTTTTGTTCATGATTTATTCCCAGTTATTTGATTCGATACAATTCACAAAGACGCTACTTTTTGACAGTTCTACCAAAATCTTTTCATTTGTTTTCCGTACGGGAAAGGCAAGGGTAGTAGGTACCTATTGGCTATACTTCCAAGGAGTTTTTCTATTCAGCTAGCTTTCTTCGCCTACGAGCGCCTATATTTTTTAAGATTTGTCCGATGGTACCTCAGATAGTGGCCCTGTCTGCTCTTTTGAAGGCCGTGGGTTCGATCCCCGCACAAAATAAATATTTCGCAAGTCTATTTCAAATATTTGTCTTTAGTCTGGTTGTAAAAATGTTCAACGTTAGCCATATTATCTGGATTAAAGGATTAGCTAAACAAAGCATGTTATCATAGCTTAGATATCTAACTTGGTATCTAACAACGTAATTTCCTAATACATATCGAGTATGAAGGTGTCATAAATTAGAGGATTTGTTTCAAAACTCACTTTTATCTAACCTAAGTATACTAGATATATAGAAACGTTCGTCATACTATAGGCAAATAATAGTAACTATTGCTATAAAGGTTCTTGCTATTAGTAAGCTCGTATGTATGTACACAGGTTGTTAGGGACAGCGCTCCAAATACTACTGGGCCGCATGCAGACTATGTAACTGAACAACTTTCCCCTAGGAACATATGTCAGGAAACGACAAAAGAAAATTCGACCTCCCATACAAAATCACAGTCAGCTAAATGCATTTACTATGGGTAAAAGTGAAAAAATATATTTGTCGTTCCCTGACATATGTTCATTGGAGAAAGTTGTTCAGTTTCATGGTCTTAATGCATGTATCGGTATTCGGAGCGCTGTCCCTTACACTCGGTATAGTGCGCTGCACTCATTATTTGATACTATAGAGACCAACATCTAATACTATTATGCTATTTATTAGTAACAGTATGTATGCCGTATGATGCCGGATTAGAATAGCATCACCCCATTTCCTTCCCGTGGGTGTCGTAAAAGGCGACTAAGGGAATCGAGGGTTTCATGTGTATTACATCTTAATATAGTGTTACACTATAATCATCTAAAAGGGCCTTCAATACTAGTCAGTCGTGGCGATATCGAGTCGATATTTTTACGGTCGTTAACGCTCTTCCTACCCCGCAAGGTATAAAGGCGTTATATGTGTGTGTAAGTACTGTGTATGCCGTGTGATGCCGGCTTAGAATAGCATCACCCCACATCCTTCCCGTGGGTGTCGTAAGAGGCGACTAAGGGACTCGAGAGTATTGGTGTATTACATTTTTTAGGCGACAGGCTGACAACCTGTCACTATAGTGATACACATGTTTTCCGAAACAACCTTAGAAAACAATACTCAAAAATGTCAGACGTGGCGATAGCGACCGTATTCTTACGGTTGTTAACGCTCTGCCTACCCCGCAAGGGATAAAGGCGTGATATATGTATGTATGTATGTAAGTACTGTGTAGTACCTACTATTACACTATTAGTAGTATGAGTTGTCAGGTCCCGCTTCATAGTCATCAGCTTAGCAGCTGAGCCTTTTAAGTTAATTAGCTAGAGGTCATTCACTAGCGCCCATTTTGCCGCCAAATCCTATTAGCGCCAGCCCGCCGGAACCGGAACTGGCAATTTAACATATTGCACAAAATTCGTGCATGAGAATTTGCCGGGAAACGAAATTTGCTCTCTTAGCTGTGACATAGTTTATAAATTGGGTCGAAAGTTTTTCAGCTCAGTCAGCCATACTGCTGTCGCCTAAAGTTGTAATACACATAAAGCCCTCGATTCCCTTAATCACCTCTTACGACACCCACGGGAAGGAAATGGGGTGATGCTATTGAGGGTTGAAAATGATTGATGATGACGACGATGAAATGTTATACAATTATACTATTTTATTTTACTTATATAAATTATTTTATTGTAATTACTTTCGACATATATACATACATACATATATCACGCCTTTATTCCTTCCGGGGTAGGCAGAGCGTTAACGGCCTTAAGAATACCTTCGATATCGCCACGTCTGACATTTTTAAGGATTGTTTTCCAGGGTAGTTTCAGAAAACATGTGCATCAATATAGTGACAGGTTGTCAGCCTGCCACCTAAAAATTGTAATACACCAATACTCTCGAGTCCCTTAGTCGCCTCTTACGACACCCGCGGAAAGGATGTGGGGTGATGCTATTGTAACCCGGCATCACACGGCAAAACACTTTAAATACTTACTTTCAATATTCTATTAAAAGTAACTAACTAAGTATTAAAAGTAACGACAAAATATTCGTATTTTATTTCCAAATCCTAAAAAGGCAAATCATAGCGACCCCCAAATATTTATATATTGAGCTCAAATTTTACAGAGAGGCTTTTAAGCTCTATTTGAAAAAATAAACCCTTGAGGAAGCATGATAATCTAAAAAAGCAGTTTTTTTGGAACCCCCTAGTGATGCTATTCTAACTTCTTTCAAAATCATGGTTTTAACACCTTCGCAATAAAATTGAACCACACTACCGTTAACCGTTTACCGACTCTGTGACATAGAGCAGGAAACTCATTTCGCTGAAGCGTAAAATTTATCGAGCTAGCCATCCCACAGGATTACCTACACCA
This sequence comes from Keiferia lycopersicella, assembly GCA_029255805.1. NCBI lineage: Eukaryota > Metazoa > Arthropoda > Insecta > Lepidoptera > Gelechiidae > Keiferia > Keiferia lycopersicella. The sequence continues at coordinate 4,785,565 of JARACZ010000018.1, forward strand.
GCTCAATAAATCCGCGTGTCAGCGTATTATGAGGGACAGTAGTAAATTCCCACGGGTGAGGAGTAAACTCCCTATGGCAACTTGGTTTTATGCATTTGTGACCGCTAAGTTATTAGGAGTGTTTGAAATTGGTTTTGTTATTAGATTAGTTATTGGGGAGAGTTCTGTAACTAAGTAGGTAGTTAGGTTAAATTAAACCTTTAATTCATCATCAATCATCTTCATTGGCCTCATACATCTGTGACTGATGATTTAATCTGTGTCTGAGGCAAGACTTTCAAGCTTCCTGTCCCTGCGTTGCCTGGGACAGTGCCTGGGAAGCAATTGAACTTCTTATTTATTCAACAAACAATGTTATACGGTCGTTAACGCTTTGCTTACCCAGCGAGGGATAAAGGCTTGATTTTTGTGTCTGTATGTCATATGGAATGTACGTTTGAAATTGTCTATCTTTAGGTAAAGCTGCAATTTAGATTTCCCGATTAGAATTAAATTATGGAAATCGGGAAATCCTGTGGTAAAAATGTTTGTATTATGAAAATTTTCCTTTCCGGGAAAAAAAAGTAAGGAAACATTATCTACACCTATACCGGGGAGGAAAACACAATTTTTTCCCTTGAGGAAAGTCGTCCTTGTGATTTCCCCCGCGGTATTCGACTTAGATATCGCTTAGTCGGTAGTGACAACCTGTGTGGCGCAGTGGTAGTGCGACTGCCTGTGACGCTGAAGGTTCCGGGTTCGATACTTAGTGGGTCACTCACAAAGTTGATATTTATCACTTTATGAATTTGTTCCTAGTCTGGTTAGGACATTGCGGGCTGAGCCACCCGATTGTCCGTAAAAAAGATGCCGTCAAGTTATCGTAGACAGCAACCGGGACTTACGACTTAACGTGACATCAAAAACACGGAACCAACTTTCTTACGGACAATCGGGTGGTTCAGCCCGCAATGTCCTAACCAGACTGGGAACAAATGCACAAAGTGATAAATATCAACCTTACGAGTGGCCCACCGAGAATCGAACCCGGAACCTACTACGTCAAAGGCAGTCGCACTACCACTGCGCCATATCGGTCGTCATAGTATAAAAGACGGTAATTTAGTCACGTCTAGTGATTGGGCGGACGCCGGATCCAGATCACGCGGTCTTTAGCTGCGTTATTTATCATTATCATCAGCCGCACGCGATGAAACGCAACGCTTTGTCTAGTGATTTATTATGAGCTTATTGTTTGGTTTTCACTGTCGTTTGCACCACGAAAATTATTTTCTACAAAGATATTATTATAGAATATTAACTATAGCTTTTCGCCATATAAATGACTATACCACAGAGAAAAAAATGGTATTCGCGTCGCCGAATATCAGTGCGTGGGGATAAGACGTCTAGCGTGTTTCTACATAATATGTACATTCTGAGACTAGGGTTCATTGGGTCGTTAGACGACTCAGTGTCCCACAAGAAAAGGAGAACAACATAGAACATAAACCTTACTCTTTCTTGAATTATTATCTAATCGTTGTTCCATATGAAAAGAAAAAGAAAAGAGTAGGCAGGTACCTTTTAAAAAAACGCATAAAAAATAATTGCGTGGTTTAGGGGTTAAGGGGAAATCAGCAGTCATGTCCATGACAAACAGGCAAACAAATGCAAAAGGTCACTTGATTTTACGCACATACATATATCACGCCCTTTTCCCTTGCGGGGTAGGCATAGCGTTATCGACCGTAACAATACGGTCGTTATCGCCACGTCTGACAAATGGAGGGCCGTTGTAGATAATTCATGTATCACAGTTAGTCAGCCTGTCGCCTAAAAATTGTAATACACATGTAACCCTCGAGTTCTTTAATCGCCTCTGACGACACCCGAGGGAAAGAAACGGGGTGATACTATTCTACTTAATTTTAAGCCAGTTTATATCGTCGTATATTCTATCATGGCTGACGGCGCTGCTTAATTTTCAAATGAGGAAACTACACGCATCTATTACAAAGTAGTGAGTGGTAATCCGATCCCCGGTGTGGGAACGACACCGCGACGCGTTTGCGCATGCGCGCCCGACTACGCTCGTCCGGCGCGCGCGCAGCGCAGGATGCGAACGTGAGATTCATTTAATATGGTAGGTACCTACCATAATCCATCATCATCGAGTGACAACAGTCAGTTAAACGAGCGAATAAAACCTGTCGTCTTTTTACCTGCTAGTTGCTAGTTGTGTTATGTACGTTATTAGTAGGTATTTAAATGGTTTATGTACGACATTTATAATGACCGTGCCGCCATTTTTTTGACAGCTAACCTAACATAAACCTACTGCGTCGGATTTTCCTTGGAAAGCTTATTTTTATTTCGGACTTAGACTGTAATCATCAGGTTCGTCTTGACAACGCTCTCGGAAAATTACAAACTGAAAATAGAACCCGTACAGATAAAGAAACGATCTGTAAATGGAGGCCGAACGTCGTGCTTTCTTTCTCCTACTGAGGCTCTTACATATAGTATGCTTTCATCCTCACACTTAAGCAACCGCCGCCATTTACAGATCATTTCTTGATCTGATGATGTTATATCATCGTTGTTGCTAGGATCGCAACGATCTTCGGAATCTGTGAATTGTGTAGTACCTGTAATGCCCGTGAGATAAGAAAATCAATTGCCCAAGCTGTTGCGAACCATAAATTTTATCATACAAGCAATCATACTGTCGTACAACTATGAAATGATTTACCCCAGGGTGCCTGTCTTGCCATCTAAATCACTACTACCAGCGAACCCATATGGTAGTGTCATGTCTGAGCTGTGTTTTGCATATTCTAGAGGTTTTACAACACGCCTTCGCAATAGATTCCAATTGCTGGAATATATATTGTAGGATTTCGGTCGGCAAGGATTTCGTATTTATTATTCTACGAGATTGGCAAGGAAAAACCATACTCTCTACATTTTCAGTATAGAGAACTGCTATTTGCTTTTCATTGGTTTCTGGTAGGACAACATTAAACGATCCGATGAAGCCACAACCGTCTTCTATTCTCATATTATTTAGTTCGGACATTGCAGACTGTGACACAAGATTTGAGGGGACATGGGATGCGTCTGTCAGACGCAAGGAAATTTAAAATTTCCCATACTAAATACCGACGGAGAACCGAACTTAATGGCGTATGCTCCACCGACAAGAGACCAGCTCTTAAACATAACAGAAGAAAAACCGACGTTGCCACAGGTCTAACGCATGAACCTCCGTTAACAGGTGCGTCTGTTAAACAACGCAAGTGCAACCGTTGATGCTGCGGTCAGACAGGCAGACAGACAGAAAACTTTATTTTCAGGTTTATTATGCGATATTTTAAAATTCCTTACAGCTGACAGACGCATGCGTTACGGATGCGCTAAAAATGCGAAGAGTCGTGCGTAAGATGTAGTTCTTGATCCTGGTTGCTGTACACGATTGATTAATAAGACACAACCAACACACAATCCAACCACAGACTCTTACACAACCATGTCAGAGGTCTGGTTAAATAATTTATTTGACTTTCCACTACCGCTTCAAAATGTCTTGTATACCTAAGTGTAGAGCCTTAAACAATCTTTTAAACAAATTGGATTGTCTAAAACTTCGCCGTCTGACTGCACTTGCAATTTGTGAGACTTAAATTATGCGGTTTCGATTTGGTTAAGTAGATTCCATTCCCTAATTGTGAAAAGAAATTGGTATAATGGAATGTTTATTTGAGATGTCGTAACTTTTTTCTTATTTGATTAAAGCACGGCAGAAGATAAGGTTCTTTTTTGTAGTTTATTGGTATGGGAACGCAATAGATGTAAAGAAAATGTTGAAGTCATTCAAATTTTAAAATTTTTATTAGTCTTCAATAGCTTGAACCATAGGTACTTCGAAATGAACGATGTACAAAATTTATAATAAAATAAAGTTAGCGTGAAAGGTTTCACTAGTTAATACGACAAGACTAGTATTTCAACTACAATACAATACAGTCTTATTTGTCTCCCAAAAACACACATCATTCTCCTTGCCTTATCCTGTTCTCTGTCGGGGTCGGCTACGTAACCTAGGGGATTTGATGTGGAACCAAGTTTGTACACAAGCCACTGCCATCTGACCTTTGAAACCCGAAGGCTAACCTAACCCGAATCCTAGGATAAGTCACATTCAAATATCATCTGAATTTAAATTTTATTTGAATGTGGGATTCATCACGATGTTTTTCCTTCACCGTAAGAGCGGTCGGTAAATGTACGTGAGTAAAAACACATCCATACAGTACAGATGCACACCTCTTTCTCTCGAAAACAATTTCACCAGTGTCTGCACCGTCATTGCTGCCGTTTGTATATCTAGAGAAACATTCAAAACATATAGTTTATTTACATTGTAAGAGCCTACAATTTTCTCTACTCTTGCTCAAACATTTTCCCCGTAAAGCTACTTAATTACCAACTTATATAGCAGCAAAAACTTTTAGTCAGACGGACTGGTGGCCCCAATGCGCATATACGGCGGTGAACCATCCGCTCTGCCACTATGTACTTGTATTTCCACTGAATTACTTTAGATCGGATATTTAAGTTAGGTAGTTCTTGTAGAGCTATTTCTGGAAAATGCGAAAATCTAGGTTTACTTCTAGTAATAAATTTAAATTGATTTCTGGTTAAGTAGGTTTGTAGCTCACTGGCTAGATTCTAGATGGTCTGATCAGCTTACTAAAAGATGAGAGAATATCGAAGTCCTCCAAAAACTATTAAATAAATAAGTACCCTAGTCACACAGCGCCATCTAGCCCAAAACTATGCAAAGCTGGTACAATGGTCGTCAGAACAGCTACTGCTAAAGGAAGGTAACACACTCGAAGCCCACCATGACAATATCCACACAATGCCGTGAAAGACCGTCCAGAGAGAGGTACGCACGCAGGTAGATATCTACTAGAATACTAGCTTTTTTTTTGCGTTTATTGTCCATCTCTGAATCAAATGTAGTATTCAACCGGAGCTGTCCTCCACCGTACGGCGGATCGCACATTGACGCACGAAGGAGCGCTACAATATCGCAGCGGTCTTTCAGATCCATACTAGAAACGTCACTCCTCATGCTAAAATCGCACTCGACGGACGACGCTGCGATAACGCTGGGTCGACAGCGGTTGAGCGGTTTTAGTATGGGGATTGATATAACACGTATGGATCTGACAGACCGCTGCGATGTTTTAGCGCTCCGTCGTGCGTTAAGTGTGTGATCCGCCTAAACCTAAAAGTGTGCTAAAACTAACGGAGTAGAAGTAAGCAGTTAGATACCGTTTCTATTAAACGAAGCCCCTATAGAGGTATTTCATTAGTGCATTAGTAATAGGTCAATTAATGCAATAGGCAATTAATTGTAGTGTAATTTAATTACTAATCAAATAGCCAGCGCCATTTTCTATCTAACTGTTATATAATTAGGTGCTGTAAAACAGCTTATGTGTATAAACGACGTTAAATACCTAAAGCTGGGCATGCTTAGGCGGAACGCATACTTGACGCACATCGGAGCGCAAAAATATCGCACTCGCCATACTAAAACCGCACTTGACGGACGACACTGCGATAGCGCTGCTGCGATGACAGCGGTTGTGGTTTTATCCGCCTTAGACCATGAAATTCAATTTCGAATTCCTATACAAAATTCTAACTGACTGATTTTCAATGGAAACACGAAAACTTTTCTTTATATGATACGAATAAGAAGAGTATCCATAAAGAAGTTGAAAAATGGCTTTTCATTGACTTAGCAGTATATAGAATTCACATTTCCACGCGAAAACTTCAGAGTTTGCTTGAAAAGCTTCGGCCGTTCTCACACTTAACGCTCAAAGTACCGCTAAAATAACGCTGGCTAACGTATCCGTATGTCAGATCAATACTAGAAACGTCAAACCAACGTTGTCGTCAATGTTGTGCGTAGGACCTGCGTAAACAACGATTTTAGTATGAGGATTGATGTTTCAGGTATGGACCTGATAGACGCATGCGTTACGCAGCGTTATTTAGCGTTAGCTATGTGTGTGAGAAAGGCTTTCTAGTATAATTCAGGTTGGGTCAAATACAATTCACCATCTGCAGTCCATTTTACACTCACTAAACCTCGTTTCAGTTAAAGTGACAACTAGCTTAAACACTACGAACTAGCAAACACTTCCTTATTACCCGACAGTGTTGCTACAAGCTACCCACCAGAAGAGAACCTCTAAAACCACCAGAAATCTACTAATAAAAATAGGTCCAGTAAAAAATTTCGCAAAATTAAAGATAAATATAAAGATTTGATAAACATGAGTAATAATATACAGTTGTTGGTGTCAAATCAATCACAGATCTCCATGTTTTGCCTTCCAGCATACAAATTACAATTACAAGTTTTAATTAAAATGAAAATAATATACCAACTTCATTTTTAACACATTTTTGTTTATCGTGGAATTTCAAAGATAAATTTATTGCAGGAGCATTATAATTACACATTAAGTAACAAAATTAATAAAATAAGAATAGTTTCCGTGAGCTGCTGGCTTAGAATACCATCACGCCATTTCTACCCGTGGGTGTCGTAAAAGGCGACTAAGAGGTGATGAGGCCACGGAACGAGCAGCATCGTTCCATGTGGATATCTACAATATCTTGCACTGCGCTCGCCAATCCGCCTGCCTAGCGTGGTGAGCATGGCCAGAACCCTTAATTTGGGGGAGGCCCATGTCCAGCAGTGGACTGTTGCGGCTGTAGAAGAAATCCACTAAAATTAATATTTTTCCGCTAAGAGGCAAGACAAAACCACGACAGTCAGGCAAAGAAAATCCACTTAGTTGGCAACACATTTACCCGACGGCGCAAAAAGGAGGGTTACCATTTTCCACTGTAACCATTCATTCATTCAAACGGTTATATGGCCTATTGACCATGTGTTCTTACGGGGTACTGGTAATGGGCAGGTTTTTGCTAGCATTCAGTCATGGCTCACTTCTCTGACAGTCGACTATTAGAGATAGAGCGATTCGAGAAAACATTCTCTTAAGCAACTAAAATTAGCGCAAACTTTTGATGTTATAAAGATTTTTTTGGACTGATAGCAACGCTTGTCTGAACTAGGTGAGGTTGCTGTCCTTTTTAAAGAATGACGGATCTATCAAATTCTACGGGAAATTGCTGCTAGCGTTTACATCATTCTCACGGGCGCCATCTACTAGGACCTAACGAACATTAAAAAATTGTCATTGATTCAAGAAAGGATATTATCGAAGTCACGTAAATTGACGCAAAATGTGCGATATCTGTTAAAATAAGGCGGCAAATAAAACGATGGCGAATAAATTGACGAGAAATAGTGAAGAAGTCAATAAAGTTCTTAAATATGGAGTGATTTGGAATCTCCTATCCTTAAGGTTCTGAACCAATATAAAGAAAAATGAGAGTGCTATTTTTGGTTGGTTAAGATTGTTTTATCGAATCGTGACCACTAGTGGATCCAAACAAATAAGGCCGTGATGAGGCTATTTTGAAGGATGCTTGGACAGAAATGGGACATAAGCATTGTACGAGTATGGACCAATAATACTAGTATTATTATTATTAGTAGTATTATTGGTCCATGGTACGAGTATACAGGGTTATTTTTAGTAAGTACACAAACTCTGTAGAGTGTTTCTACTCATAATTCTGATTAACTTTTACTATGGGGCCACCTGCGGAATGGCAAAAAGAAATTGGGTATTTCATACATTTTTGCCGTGTCGATATAAACTTTTTTATGGAACACCCAATAATTTTTTTGCGGTTTCGCCAGTGGCACCATAGTAAAATTTGTTCAGAACCATGAGAAGAAACACCCTACCAAGTTTGTGTACTGACTAAAAAATTACTGTATGATTGATGATATAATGGCATGTCGCCGGCTCAGATAAGTCCCTATCTTTATGTTTTTTCAACCCTTGCCTTTTTAAACGAGTCTAGTCTAGTCTCTCGACTAAGTCTTTTTATACGAGGCACTTAATTAGGAAGTTCATTACTAAAGACTGCACGTGTTCAAATAAACAGAACAAATAATGAATCCTGCGCTACATCTACACTTTATAAACTTACAGCCTGACAACCTGTCACTATAGTGATATATGACTTATCTGAAACGACCGGCAAATATTGTCAGACGTGGCGATAAACACCGAAATTTTACGGTCGTTAACGCTCTGCCTACCCCGTCAAGGATGTAGGCGTGGTATGTGTATGTATGTAGTATGTAACTTTACCTTGGGTCTGCAATACCGATGATAGAAGAATGTTACTTACATACATACATATATCACGCCTTTATCCCTTGCGGGGTAGGCAGAGCGTTAACAGCCGTAAGAATACGGTCGCTATCGCCACGTCTGACATTTTTGAGTATTGTTTTCTAAGGTTGTTTCGGAAAACATGTGTATCACTATAGTGACAGGTTGTCAGCCTGTCGCCTAAAAATTGTAATACACCAATACTCTCGAGTCCCTTAGTCGCCTCTTACGACACCCACGGGAAGGATGTGGGGTGATGCTATTCTAAGCCGGCATCACACGGCATAGAATGTTACTTACCTGAAAATAAACAAAATGTATGTAAGTGCATGATTACTATTCGAAATCTGAAGTCTGTTTGGTTTATGTTATGATATCACAATTTTCTTAAAATTGGTACTTATTTATGATTCAAATTGATACATTCTTGAGTCCTATAATGTCAACTAGCAGTTCTACCCGCTGTAACTTCTTTTCCAGGGGGAATAAGTTGTTTCCCATATATAATATTTCCCCCTGGATCTCATTATCAATTAAAAAAAACTGCATCAAAATCCGTAGTGTAATTTTAAATAATTAAGCGTACGTACCTACATACAGATAGGTGGAATACGACTATGACTTATAGGTACCAGGAGGTCCAAAATTTTCTTTCATATTTATACTTATGTGCTTTGGAGAAAGTTTAGCAGCTATTTTTTTATGCCCTGTATTGTGATGTTAATGTCTATTATTCCCTTTTCCCAGTAGCCCAACTAGTGCTCCAGTCGTATACTCGTAGTAAACAACATAAATAACTTTAGCACATAGCAAATAAGAGTGAAACAGCCTCCGTAAACGCGCAGGAAAATTATAAACTCGCCCGCCGCCGCGTGGCTGTCTCCGTGATTTACGTTATAGCGGACTTATGAGGAATGCTTTTGCCTAGGTTTTGTTACGAGGGATTGGCTTCTAGACTATTACCTAATCTGGGCCCCAAGTCTGCTATTTTTTGTGACTGTTATGCCATCGAAACTCAACTGTCATTCCATTGCCATTGAGATTTTGTATACCTCAAACTGTTTTGTACGAATTGACCGAAATCATCCAACTGAGATTCAACCGTTTGATGCCGGCTTAGAATAGCATCACCCCATTTCTTACCCGTGTCGTAAGAGGCGACTGAGGGACTCAGGGTTTCAGGTGTACGACAGGCTGACACTAGAGTGATACATGAATTATCTCAAACAGCCCTCAATATTTGTCAGACGTGGCGATAACGATCGTAATTGTACGTTCGTTGACGCTCTGCCTACCCCAGCAGAGATATAGGCGTGATATGTGTGTGTGTGTGTGACATTCAATCGACATCCAACAGAAACGATTTTCATTTAGCAGACTTAGGACAGGGCTGTGCTTTACTCGTGTTTTTTATATAGAAACGAGCTTTGAGGTATGAAATTTGATACCTAACCATTCTGCATGACATAACATGGCACGTGGGGTAATGAACTGGCTAGGGTAAGTGCTACCATAGTGCGCCACTCAAAGCACCCGCATCTCATGAGCTGGGGTAACCACACTGTTCATACTTCTTCGGAATTTACTACGCGAGTAGGGTAACCAAGCTATACATGTACCCAAGACAAGATAAGGTATTTTATTTGCATTAGATTGGTTATTCATTACAGAGGTCTTAAAATAATAATTTTTTGTCGTCCTTTAATCTAAATGTCGTCTCACAGACCAGAGGAGCGATGCGATACACACATATCACGCCTTTATTCACCACCCGGTAGGCAGAGCGTCGACGCCTGCAAAAATACAGTCGCTAATGGCAAGTCAAACAAAAACATTTAGGGACGTTTCAGAAAAAAATAAACGAAATGTAAGTATGTATCGTAGAGAGACTAAAGATACTTTAATACACTAGAAATCCTTGAATCTCTAAGTCACCTCTTACGACAACTGAGGGAAGTAAATTGGATGGTGTATCCTAGGCACCATACTGTAATCAACATATTAATTCCGATATTTTTCCTATGATGGCAAAAACCAAGAATAGCATATTTAAAGCTAATCCCATTTTTCTTTCTTTTCTTACAATAATGGGCAAACAATATAATATAATGTCCTAACCATTTGATCCACAAACAACATTTGGCCGGTCAATATTTGCCTTCAAACAAATCCTGCTGCTTTCAAATAAAACATTGTCACCCTCCACTTAGGGGTGACAAGTAGGGAGTCCTGGGGGGTTTCTCTGGGGTGTTGGAGGGGAGAGGGGGGGTCTTTTGTCTCACGTTGTCATTACTTTGTCAAAGGTCCTTGTCTCGATACAAAGCTATCCGCTGAATACGAAATCTATGTGGATTTGTCTTTGGAAAGGATTTCTAGGTTTTGGATTTATACGTGAGAGTATTTATTGGTATTGAAAAAAGGAAAATAACAAATGGTGAATTGAAGGGTCAATATACAGGGTGTAGAAAAATTTGCTGCAAATATTTCAAAGGGTGAACCAGCCCATGAAACTAAACAACTTTCGTCAAGGAATTGCAGAAATCGTCATAGCTCGAAATATGACAAAAAAAATCGGCTCGTACCTATACGAACTGACTTGGATGGTCGGTAATTTTGTATAAGAGGTCTAAATTTTTTGTCATATTTCAACCTATGTTCCTTAGGGCAAGTTTTTCAGTTTCATGGGCTGGTTCACCCCTTAAAATATTTGACATCGGTCAGAGTTACATACAAACATACATACACATGTCGCGCCGTTATCCCTTGCGGGGTAGGCAGAGCAATACGGTCGCTATTGCCACGTCTGACATTTATGAGGATTTTTTTCCAAGGTTGTTTCAGAAAGCATGTGTATCACTATAGTGACAGGTTGTCAGCCTGTCGCCTAAAAGTTGTAATACATCTGAAACCCTCAAGTCCCTCAGTCGTCTCTTACGACACCCGCGGGTAGGAAATGGGGTGATACTATTCTAAGCCGGCATCACATCGGTCAGAGTTGAGTGCGATTTATAAATACGGACCTACGTTGATCCCTTAGTGTTTTTACTACTATACCTAATCTTTAAATGAACCTTTTCCAATCAACAGCAAAGCACTTATAAAGAAGGAAGTATTAGCATAATCAAGGAACAAGTCTTCGCATGCTATTCAAAGTACAGATTTACATCTACACCAGGCACTTAGCTTCTTACCCAATGGTTCTATCATCCTGCCCACTCAGAGAAAATAAATAATGTGTCTAGACGTAACTCTATCGACGACAGTGACCCCAGAAAAAAGTGTATACTAAGCGTCGTGACGTATTTATGTAAATCTTATTGATCCGCACTCACATTCACAAAGTAATCTGTTTTTTTTGGACTCTTCGTTTTCGGCCCCGGGGCCATAAAAACTACGCCTGTCGGTTTGGTGGGGAGCTCGAGCTCACCCGGAAATATTACAAAGTAATCTGCATAGGGGCTTACAATTTTAAGGGTGGACTTGTAAGTAACAAGTAAGGTGAGTAGCTGTAGGTACTGTAACGCCCGGGGGGCGCACTCTAAGGTAGTAGAAGTACACAAAATTATAGCCGAATACTTTATATATGATATTGTATTCACAACACAAGTTATAGAACGAAACGTTCATCAACACAGAAAAATCATCACGACATTATGTTACGACAGACAAGCTGCATTCTCTCAAAAATCGAATGGTATTAATGGCCAGTGCCTAATGAGGTTGGGCACTACAGCTTTGAGATTTGCCAAATTGGGTGGAATAGCAAATTTTCAAGCACGTTTTCAAAGGTACATAGATGGCGCCAAGCTAAACAAAGTTTATTTCCAAGGAAACATATTTTGCCAGTTGACGTTATATACCACGCTGTCTCTTTTGCAAGACTACCTCTGTCCGTATTCTCCACTCTGAGCCTGACCACAAGAAAAACCGCATAGAAGTGGAAAAACAGGTAGCACGTGATGCGCCTGCGACGCTTGATCCGCTAATAAGGAGACTAGTATGAAGGGTTGATAGCACGTGTTTTAGGCGGATCGCACTCTTGACGCACGACAGAGCGCTAAAATATCGCAGCGGTCTGTCAGATCCATACTACAAACGTCACTTCCCATACTAAAACCGCATTTGACAGACGTGACTGCGACAGCACTGCGTCAACAGCGGTTGAGCGGTTTTAGTATGGGAATTGACATTTCTAGTATGGATCTGACAGACCGCTGCGATATTTAGCGGTCCGTCGTGCGTTAAGTGTGCGATGCGCCTAATAAGAACCAGCTCTAGTTCTAGATATGTTTCCTAGACAGGTATTTTCTTTAAATATACGGTGAGATGACGTCTATCTGAATAGGCTGTGTTATTTTCTTAGTTGCCGTGTGATGCCGGCTTAGAATAGAATCACCCAACATCCTTCCCACGGGTTTCGTAAGAGGCGACTAAGGGACTCGAGAGCATTGATGTATTACAATTTTTAGGCGGCAGGCTGACAACCTGTCATTAGATACACATGTTTTCTGAAACAACCTTGGAAAACAATCCTCAAAAATATTAGACGTGGCGATAGCGACCCTATTCTTGCGGCTTTTAATGCTCTGCCTACCCCGCAAGGGATAAAGGTATATGTATGTATGTATGTATTTTCTTATTTTGTAGCGTTGTACAATCAATATTATATGTGGTAGGTAAAATATTACTACAAAATTGACAAAATAGTTTGTATTGTACGTGTTTTAAGTTCTATTCTATAGGTAAAACAAGGAATAACGGTCAAACCATGCCTTCTAAAACACGAAGTTGATTTACGGCTCAAATCATCAACGGGTCTTTAATTTGTCAGATTAATCAAGAAAAAACTGACTATTTCCTATTTAGATACTGTTGAATTGATAATGAATGATATTTAAATAGTCATGTATAATAAAAAGTTAAGGTTGATTACTTTATTTCGATTTAGATAAATGTTCTTACAATAGAGTTTAATTAATTGGAGTTATTTTTCTTCTTGATTTTTTTTATAGCCCGGGACTTCCTGACGTGTGAAACACAGACCCGATAAACCCCGGAAGAGGTTAGTTACAATTTTAATTTCTTGTAGTGCATAGACATACTAGAGATTATTGAGGTCTGTGTTTGTGCGCTTGTCACTAAGCTAAGTCGCTTTTCACGTCTGTCTGTATGTTTGTTTACATCTTTAAAATTACACAACGGATTTTGATGCAGGTTTTTCTAAATAGGTAGTGATTCAAGAGGAAGGTTTCCATGTATAATACTTGCCGGGAAAAATCCTTATTCACACGGGAAAATGAGTTGCAGCGGGCGCAGCCGCTGAGACAGGCCGCTAGGTATATTATGCTTTTTTATCTGTCTGTATCTGACGAATCTCGAGCTAGTATATGAAGTCATATCCGATAGCTGTCGTTGCCCTAGATTGATATTTTACCATTTAAGTTATATTGATACTCAACTAGACAAAATGCATTTACTTGGATATAAACTTAAGTTTAGCTCAGCGCCATCTACCCTTGAAAACGGGCTAGAAAATTACCTTTTTCGTATCCCTTCTACAAAAACGCAACGCAAGTAAAAGAGCATAACAAAACCCTTGAACATGTAAACCGATGACCCATGATCCCAACAACGTAACTATTAGCTCGGGTTCCCGTTAGGCGGATCGCACACTTAACGCACGACGGAGCGCTAAAATATCGCAGCGGTCTGTCAGACAGATCTATACTAGAAACATCACGCTCCGTACTAAAACCGCTCAATCGCTGTCGACGCAGCGCTATCGCAGCGACGTCCGTCGAGTGCGGTTTTAGTATGGGGAGTGATGTTTCTAGTCTGACAGATATCGTAGCGGTCTGAGCGATTGAGCGGTTTTACTACGGAGCGTGATGTTTCTAGTATAGATCTGACAGACCGCTGCGATATTTTAGCGCTCCATCGTGCGTTAAGTGTGCGATCCGCCTGCCTCTTACATAATTACTTACAAACCATGCTATACAATCTTAACACTGATCAACCGGTGTAAACCGGTCTGATGGTATCACGGAGCTATTTAAACTATAGTTCCATCACCTTGCCAAACAAACTAACGGTTCCACTGTCTATGGTTACCTACAGAAGACCAGGATTTTTCTGCTATATTATAATAATAAGTTCCGGGAAGATGGAATCGGACCTTACAGTCGAAAATACTAGGGATAATTTCAGGGTCATGACAACTATCTTATTGTATAAGTTGTAAAAATATTAGCTCCAAATATTTTAAGGGGTGAATCAGCCCATGAAACTTAACAACTTTCCCCAAGAAACATAGGCCGAAATATGAAAAAAAAATTGGGCCTCCATACAAAATTACGAACTGACAAGGCCAATTTATATGGGAGGTTCAAAAATGCTTTTCATATTTCGACCTATGTTTCTTGGGGAAAGTTGTACAGATTTATGCGCTGATTCACCCTTTAAAATATTTGCAGCTAATATTTTTACACCTTATATAATTCTGTTCTAACAGGTAATCAATTAACACACTCTCTAAAAAACCATAACGACCTAACATTTAAAAAGAACGCATTAAAATTTTCACTTTCCACCCTGCGGCAATCATAAACAAGATAACGTATAATTCAATTTAATATGTCTTCATACAATATTGTTACACAACTCAAATAGACTAGCATTATCAACACGAGAGGCTGTAACAAACTATGATGAATGAGCGCGTACAGACAGACAGACATACAATGAATTACCTGTAGAGAGCAATTTTGTAGCAATTTATTTGCACTTTATAACGATTTGACTTTTACACGGGAGGAGAGAAACGCGGACTGCAGCTTCAGTTGCAAGCCTATGTAATTAAAAATGCTGTGTGATGCCGGCTTAGAGTAGCGTCGCCCCATATCTTTCCCGTGGGAGGGGAGGAGTGGAGAGGAGACAAAGGCATTTGAGCTGAAAACCTGTTATTGTGGTAATAGACAGTCTTCTGAAATTACCCTCAAACTTTTGTCAGACGCGGCGGAAGTGACCGTTTTTATCGGCCGTTAGTGATCTGCCTACCCCGCAAGGGTTACAGGCATACAATACTTACACATACTACCCCTTTATCCTTGCGGGGTAGCCGGAGAGCTAACAGCCGTAAAATACGGTCGCTATCGGTGAATGCCACGTCTGACAAATATTGACGGCCCATTCGAATGATTTGTGATAAAGGTAAAGATATTTTTATTCACAAGCATACACGGTACAAATAAGATCTTAGGTAGGTAATAAATGATATTACATTAATTCGCACATGCGTGATGCGCTAGTATTTGTCATGCAAAAATATAGCAACTTATTAGGATTTACTGCACTCACAGTGGTGAAATTATAATGTCCAAAAATGTGTATCACTGAAGTGACATGTCAGCGCCTAAAGTTGTATTGTAATACACATGAAACTCTCGACTCCCTTAGTCGCCTCTTACGACACCCGCGGGAAAGAAATAGAATGATGCTTTTCTAAGCCGGCACATCACATAACTTAAATCGAGGAAATTTCTGTATTTCTCAGGAAATCTTTTGAAAGCTAACAGCTTGAGTTCACTTAAAGCTAGTGTTAGTTCTTTATTACCTATTTAGCTGTAATAGCTCGGTCCATACAGGGTTTGCTGTCAGATTTATTATAAGTAGTATAATAGTAATAAATATGTACAGTATATGAGTGGTAATAAAATAGTGTACTATTACGGAAAACTGTTTAGTTGGGTCATAACGTATTGTAAAGTCATCAAAGGGTGTTTTAGCTGGGTCATTAGGTAATAAAGTACAAAAGTAGTACGCTTAAAGCTTTTGTCTAATAATACTACATAATCCATTTATAGTTTTTCGAAATAATTAAAATTTTAATTAACAATCAGAAAATAATACGTAGTCGGTCCCAAAGTTCTGTCACTGGCATATTATTTTTGAATTTAGAACACGAATTAGGAAAAGTTTTATTGCATTCCGTTTTTGAATGTTTGACAATTATTTTAAAACAATAAATGATCATTTGGCGCGATTTTTCACGATGGAGTGGACTTTGAAAGAAAACCGAATAGCAGTTTTGGCGTTGCATCGCTGCGGGCACTCGCCGAGTACCATTTTCAAGTTGCTCAAAAAATTTAAAATAACGCTTAGGTTTGTGTATCGTACTATAAGTAGGTACACTGAAGTTTCTAGTGTTGAGGACAAGAAAAGAACTGGCCGGCCTCGCTCCGCAAGAACACCAGCAGTGATCAAAGCGATCAAGGAGCGCATACGAAGAAATCCTGTCCGAAAACAGAAACTTATGGCTTTGCAGATGAAGGTTAGTAGAAAAACAGTCAAAAAGGTTTTAAACGAAGACCTTAAGCTGCGAGCATACAAAAAAAAGAGTGGGCACTTACTTAATGCCCGTTTAAAAGAAATTAGACTCAAAATATCCCGGGTGTTGTTAAAACGGTACGCGAAAAACCAGCACCGCGATATACTTTTTACAAACGAAAAATTTTTTGATATAGGAGAAAAGTATAATAAACAAAACGATAGAGTGTACGCTACCAGCTCTGAAGAAGCAGGAAACAAAGTTCTGCGGGTGCAACATGGGCATCATCCCTCTTCAGTCATGGTCTGGTTAGGAGTCTCCTACTATGGGCCAACTGAGGTTCATTTTTGCGAAAAGGGTGTCAAAACCAGTGCAAAAGTGTACCAAGAGACGGTTTTGGATCGGTACGTCAAAGACCTGCCCAACACACTATTTTCAGGACATCACTTTGTGTTCCAGCAGGATTCTGCGCCCGCTCACAAAGCCAAGACCACTCAAGCCTGGTTTGAACGTCAAAACATTGAGTTTATAAGACACGAAGATTGGCCTTCCTCCAGTCCGGACCTTAATCCTCTGGACTATAAAATTTGGCAGGTCTTAGACAGCAAGGTCTGTGCTAAGCCCCATAAAAATTTGGAGAGCCTGAAGTCAGCCATAGTTAAAGCAGTCGCTGAAATCGACATGGATATGGTGCGTGCTGCGATAGACGACTGGCCGCCGCGGTTGATGGCCGTTATTAAAAGCAAGGGAGGTCATTTCGAATGGTTTTATGTTATTTTGATTCTTCGATAATTGTATTTTTAATTGATATATAAATTTTTAAAAACGGATTGGTACTTTTTATTTTATCAGTATTTTCATATATGACAGAACTTTGGGACCGACTACGTATAAAAGTAAGTGTTTTGACGCCAGCCAAACTCGACAGACATGACGTCATCTCTTTGTATTTTCGTATAAAACATGTTTTAAAAAGTAGCTCATTTTACCTGCCAGTCATCATGTCTATATTCCGGTGCATACGAGTATTTAAGAGGCTGACACGAGCTAAAAACCGGTCTCTTTCTGACAAATGTCAAACTGCGCGCGTGCGAACGGGACGGAATCTTGCCGATTCAATGATATTTACGTATTTTCGATGATAACTCGGTCAAAAATAAGTAATTTGAAAATCAAAAACAATATGTCGATAGAGTATTGTAAGGCGCTCATTCTGATAATAAACACTTAATTATTGCGTGGGTTTTGTTCGTACAGTTTGCGATATAATAGATTTATAGAGGTAACTTTACGATGTTTTTCTATCAAGCTAAATTACTAATATCATGTTTTGGAAACAATAGCACTACAGCAAAATATCCTGAAGATTATTACATTTTTTTTTCGTCAGTTTTTCTGCATTTTATCTAGGGTAGAAATCACTTATAAAAGTAGCTTTTAGCTCTACTCAGCCCCTTAAATGCGGAATTTTATTTAGGTTACAACAGCAGCCACAAAAAGTTGACTGTTGGATATAAGCCCCTATTGAAGATTTGCCCTCATTACCATGCTAGGCAGGCGTTTTTTAAAATAAATTATGATAAGAGAGACCAATTTGACGCTGTTAAACAGTTTATTGGTATGGCATATGACAATTCCAACCGAATCTGTGATGAAATAAAGATGTAAACAATCATTTTCGGACTGAACTACTATGCTGTGATGTGCGTTTTGACCGTAACTTACCCAAGCGTTTTCATTCATGCGTGTAAAAGCTCACAAGCTAACGGTTGTGTGTTTGTTCGTTCCAACGTGCGCAATAAGTGATAAATCTGACCTAGCTTACGATGTTGTTGTTTGGCAATTATCAATTTCATTTTAATAAAGGCATATGAGAGAACGAAACTTTTTGTTTCAAATAACTTCGTGCTTGTTTCATCCAGAACAAACATGCTTAAAGCCCTCAAACCTGAGCCGTGTGATGCCGGCTTACCCCCATTTCTTTCTCTTGGGTGTCGTAAGAACTTAGGGACTCGAGGGTTTCATGTATACTGTCACTAATTATTAGTGATTAGTGACGACCAATACGGCGCAGTGGTAGTGCGGCTACCTGATGCACAAGGTTCCGGGTGCGATTCTCGGTGAGTCACAAACTTGATATTTATCACTTTGTGAACTTGTTCCCATTCTGGTTAGGAGATTGTGGGCTGAACCACCCGATTGTTCGTAAGTAAGGTGCTTCCGTGTTTCGTAAGGCACGTTAAGCCGTAGGTCCCGGTTGTTGTCTATGATCACTTAGTCCGCGGTCGTTACACAACCATGTCAGAAGCCTGCTACTTATAGAAGGCGGTAGAAAAATTCTGACACCAGGATTCATCGGGTCGTTGGATGACTCGGTGTCCCACACGAAAAGAAGAAGAAGTGATACACGATTTTCTGAAATCACTTAAAATATTTGTCAGACGTGGTGATACCTATTAGAAAACAAATTTATTTCGTGCCTAAATTCCTGGAAGCCCCAAATGAAGAATCATATAACATAACTTGCGGCCCGCATAGATATATTTACATACAGACGCAAAAAGCAACTTCGCTTAATACTATGTAGTGATAATGCCTGTTACGTTCAGAATGCTTGAAATGCTCTTAACCGCGAACCTCATGTTCTGTGCTCAAAATGCCATTTGCCACGCATCATAGCGCATCCTGCTGCGCATGTTATGATGTTACGAAGCGTCTTCCGCGTGCTGCGGTCGCCTGCGCCTGCGCATCCAACCGAAATTACCTGCGCATGGATCTCCTTTCGCCTAGTGCGAAAATATTTTTCCTCGGAATAGATGAGTGTTTTTTCAGGTTTTATCGGTCGCGACGTATTTTTCCAATATGTAGAAGTAGTGGAGTCGTCGGTAAGGTTAGTAAAAGTAATGTAAAGTTTGTGACATTAGGCCGATGGAGAGTCCACAACACAGTGATCCTAGTCTGACGACCTGGGGCTGTGTTGCGCAAAATTATGTAGCAACAGAAACATGATAGTAAAATAACCGCGCCACGTGGTGACCGCTCGTCACTAAGACAATTTCGAATATATGCATTAATTACAATTTCCTATTTAATGTTCATATTTTACAGATTTAAATGATGATGACCTTTCTCGAAACCGAATGCTGAATCTATAGCGCCGTTTAATCACTACCACCACCACTGCTACTGCGCGATATCAGTCATGAAAACATTTCATATATTTACTAACAAAGCAAATTTTATATTTCAGAAACAGAGAAAATATGCCGTGTGATGCCGGCTTCGAATTGCATCACCCCATTTCTTTCCCGCGGGTGTCGTAAAAGGCGACTAAGGGACTCGAGGGTTTCATGTGTATTACAACTTTTAGGCGACAGGCTGACAACCTGTCACTATAGTGATACACAAATTATCTCTACCGACCCTAAACATTTGTCAGACGTGGCGATAGCGACCGTATTTTTGCGGTCGTTAACGCTCTGCCTACCCAGAATGGGATAAAGGCGTGATATATGTATGTATGTAGAGAAAATATAAAGCAATCAGAGCTCGGTGCAAGTAATCGGTCATTAAAAAGTCAACTCCATCTTATTTCTCTTCTGAATAAACGACGAAGTTCAATGAAGAAATAATAAAATAACCAGAGAGGTAATAGAAAAAACATACATGTATATGGGCCCCCACTCTGTTTGTTGTAAACTATGGCCCCTTTATACAGTGTGGATAGGAATCTGACAGAAATCCCAAGGTACGATTTTAAATACCGTGTAAACGTCACCAAAGTTAGACGTCCTATAAAAAAATTTGGATAAAAAATTACTTTGTATGGAATGGCAAAACTTTTTTCTTTTAGATTAAAAAAATGTTTAGTTCACGTATAGAAAACGCCCTGAAAATGTTAACACTCCTAAAAGTTTCTTTACTCTAGCAAACCCACATTAAATGCATCCGTGAAGATAAACCTCCATACGTAGCAATTTCCTGGATGGTGCGCAACACAAGCCGGTTCCATGCTAATTCGAGGCTAATCTCATGGTAGGCAAGAATGCTAACACTAGAAGCTTGTGGGTAGATCACTAGCTAAGTAGCCCTTAGACAAACTAGTCATGCGTTAGTAAAGATCATTTTACACTGGTTTTTATTTGCACAAATTCTACCAAGACGTAGCTTTAGGTTTGTTTGACATGCTTTCGGATATAAGGACAGGGTTATTTTTTTGCCAGTACACACACTTTGTACTTTTGTTGGATATTTAAACTCATTATTCTGAACAATTTTTACTATGGGGCCCCCTTAAAAAAAAAGAATTGGGTCTTCCATAGAAAAAATTCACACCTACTCGGCAAAAATATATGAAACACAGTTTTTTTTGCGATTTTGCAGCTGTGGCCCCATAGTAAAAGTTGTTCAGAATCACTAGTACGAATACGAACACCTTACAAAGTGCGTGTAAGTAGTGGCAAAAAAATAATATGGGTTCTCGTTTCGGTAGGAACAGAAAAATAACCATCAAAATGAGAAATTAGATAAATATATGATTTATTCATATTTGTAACCAATTTCAGACTGTTTAAACAATTTTGGCTCTAAAGTCAAAAGTTTCACAAATAACGTAAAACATTTTCAGGAGTCGGTACCGACTTGGCGTTAGAACAGAGTTATAATTAATTGTTTTAATTTTCTATTTACTGTAGTAAAACGTATAGCTAAGGAAAATACTGTTATTAAATTATGGACTAACACTCAATCATGATTCATGGCAAAGAACTGAAGAATCCACAGTGCTAAAATGCTGGAGCCAGACGCATAAACTTCAACAGTTAGACGCCATAAGAAACTAGTTTTGAACGCTACCTTAGCGAGACACGATCATCAGACGAGACACAGGACCAGACTCAGGTGATAAAGCGTGGAATTCTGAGGCTTTTACCAGAACCAAACACGACCCTTTAATAAATGACCTGTTCTATATTTAAACTCCATTGAAGGTCATTGAAATAAGGTAGGACAATAAAAAAATATCTGGACCGTCCTTGGTCTCATAAGAATAAATGGGATATTTTCTATATTATTTTTCGTTTGCTAGAACTGTACGCATTACTTAAAAGTCACTTCTCTCCCTTCTTTTCTTTTTGTTTTTCGTGTGGGTCACCGAGTCGTCCAATGACCCGATGAACCCTAGTGTCAGTATTTTTCAACCACCTTCTACAAGTAGCACTTCTCTCCCTTATAAATTGAAAAAAAGCCAAAAAGAATTGTTTCAGAATAATTCAGCATTGATTATAAAAACAATATGTAACATTTTGACAACTAAGTAAGTGTGCTCGATTGCCCAGCGTTCGTAAATTGGACGGAGACGGCAGTTATGGAGCTCCATAGTGACGGTATATCACCAGTGATGGTGATAATGATATTAGGGCCCCGATTCGCCTGATTCCGGCACTGCATCTCTGAACACTTGCCGCCCAGAGCCCGTAAATAAAACAGGGGCGGAGGACACGGGGCTAATCTTCGGTTACTAAACTAATCAAATGCTCCTGTTGTAGTACTCGTAAAAGAAAAAAAATACTACACATACACACATATCACGCCTATATCCCTGGCGGGGTAGGCAGAGCGTCAACAACCGTAAAATTACGGTCATTATCGCCACGTCTGACAAATGTTTGAGGGTCGATACAGATAAGCCGTGCATTACTATAGTGACAGGGTGTCAGCCTGTCGCCTAAAATTGCAATAAACATGAAACCCTTAAGTCCCTTAGTCGGTTTCTACGATACCCACGGGAAAGAAGTGGGGTGATGCTATTCTAAGCCGGCATCACACGGCACTTGGCAAAAAAAGATTAAATGGTAGATAAAAAGTAAATCTACATTCCTTTTCCTTTTTTTACACACATTTTTTGTAACACATTTCACATAATATCAGAATTTCACATAATTTCACATAACATTTCACATAATATCATTAGTTCGACAGTGTGATTTTCTTGTAACGAAAGCTCAGTTATTATTAGCATTAGTAAGATGGAATATTTATTTTATACTACACCTACATAGAAAATGTCCTATACCTACATAGTTTAAACGTAGAGAGGAACGTGACTCATTGCTCACGTTTAAATTAGCGGGAGATAACAATCCATACAAATCACTTTCCTCCCCGGGGGACAAAAGATGCAACTGTCAAAGTTACATAAAACGAAACGTAAATCTAATATATTTTTACAGGGTGGACGGAAGACTTGGCTGAATGGATTTATTGCTGTTGCTTTGTACGATATCATTAAAAAAACAAAACTTTTTATTCATGTAATTTTTTAGGTTATTGTATTGTACCCAAGACATGGAACGAACAATACTTCGATGTCATATGATTATAGTTTTATTTTGTGATGATCTAAAGTAAAATCGTACTTACTTCAGTCTTAATTCCCCGACGCGTGCGCACGCACTGCCACACTATGTCCTGTGAACACAGAGAAAATATAATATTAACATTAGGTACTATTAAAGAAGAAGGTTTCTTATACCTAATATGTTAAGTTACTATATATTTGTGAAGTCAGTCTTAATACTACTTCCACTTATACAACCACAAAAGTCTACCGCACTCAACTGATGACGCTGCGCTAGCGTTGCGTTGACAACGGTTGAGCGGTTTTAGTATGGAGACTGATATTTCTAATATGGATCTGACAGACCGCTGCGATATTTTAGCGCTCCGCCTTATAGGTAAATCGCATCAAATCCTAATAGTTTTTTTTATGGTATTTTGAATTTCCTAAGCCTCAGATAGGTAAATAACAAGTTGTTTTGAATCATAAATGTTATGCTGTTTATTTGCATAAAATCTCAAAGAATCTATTATAAAGGTCCAGATCGGTGTCGTTATGTAGTTCGATTTCTAGTCTCTGATATTGTATATCCTATCCATTGCAAAACTTATAAATTACTGCTTTATAATATTTATTGTCGCGTGACTTTTACTACTAAATATTACAATGGTTGTTTACAGACGTACTGCTCGATTTTGCGGTTTTTTGCTGGTCTGGAGTTAATGAAAAAACAAGCTGTATAAAACTGCGCTTACACCAGAAGCTCTATTTTTAATTTTTGCATGCAAAAATTTGCTACTAGTTTTGCTTGTATCACACGCTCTTCTACTCAAATGGCTTCACACACACATCTTTTAACGAATTCGAGTATTTACTAGAAAGTAACTATGAGTGATACGAGTAGTAAGACCACGCAGTTGTAGACTGGTGTATGAGGAATAGGATTGCCAGTCCAGACCAATTGTTCTCGTTGCTAACTTCCGTACATATGTGGAATTGATAAAATAACATTATTTATAAAATATACCTCCAGTGCCTTGTTTTTCGAAACTACAGGCTACAAATTCTACAGATGAAATTCGATGTATATTGCGTAGCAGGTCTATAATCCTGGTTTTGTACTATCCCACCGGCTACGCAATGTACATCGAATTTCACCTGTAGAATTGTAGCCTGTAGTTACGTTGCATAGGCCACTGATCGCCATGCAGAGGCGGTACGGTACAATTCCGCAATAACGCTAAGCGTGTGTGCAAACCACCAAAGGATCGAATCACCAAGTTTGTGCAAAATTACTGGGTAGTTGTAGGGTAGCCGTGCCAATTTGTAGCCGATAAAGATAATTCGACGCAGTGCGGGGGCAGCGACGGCGCAGTTACCCTATCTGTTATCAAGTTGGAGTTAAATTGCAGGGTTTAAAGTGGGTGCATTAGCTAAAGTATACAAGTTTATTAGAGGCATTTGCAGTTGTGAAAACATTGCATTACGATTATAAAAGATGGAATATAAGAAAATAATTTGTAAAGCATTTTTTTACACTATATACGTCTACGCTTGACACCAATATACATACATACATATATTACGCCTTTATCCCTTGCGGGGTAGGCAGAGCGTTAACAGCCGTAAAAATACGGTCGCTATCGCCACGTCTGACATTTTTGAGGATTGTTTTCTAGGGTTGTTTCAGAAAACATGTGTATCACTATAGTGACAGGTTGTCAGCATGTCGCCTAAAAATACACCAATATTACACAACATAATTGAATTCTTTCATTGAGCTATTTGAGCTTAATAAAAACTATATACCTATAGAAGTTATAGGTACCTGCTGTAAGAAGCACATCAACCTACCCCTTCAAGGGATCAATTGATATTGGTATTCAATTCAGTTTATAGAAACAACCAGTATATGCTGACCCCTTGTAGGGTGAGATTAATATGCTGCTGAGAGTAACTAGGCCTAGATTTTAGGCCTCATTTTTGACAGTCAACATTTATTGGTACTTATCGATTGGTGTGATGCCGGCTTAGAATAGCATCACCCTACTGCCTTCCCGCGGGTGTCGTAAGAGGCGACTAAGGGACTCGGGAGTATTGGTGCATTACAATTTTTAGGCGACAGGCTGACAACCTGTCACTATAGTGATACACATGTTTTCTGAAACATCCTTGGAAAACAATACTCAAAAATGTCAGACGTGGCGATAGCGACCGTATTCTTACGGCTGTTAACGCTCTACCTACCCCACAAGGGATAAAGGCGTGATTTGTGTGTGTGTGTATGTATCGATTGGTAATAGTACAACTAGCGGTTACACCCTTATGTTAAACAAACAACCAATAAATAAAACTACAATAACTTACAGGTTGTCACAATAATGCTGCCATGTCATTATTGGGCCGTAATTAAAATCGTTTAGTTTATTTACGGACCAAATTATCTAGAACGGAACTTTTGAATTGTTCTATACTAATATAATAGAACAGAACCTAAGACAAAGGAATTAGCGTTTTTGGAAGGTTCTTGAGTGGCGACCGTGCATTGGAAAGCACGTGCAATATTTTTTGTTCTTAAGATTAGCCGTTGGATACAGTCTGTCCAATATCGCGGTCTATTGTGATGCCTGAGAGAGGCATATGTCCATCAGTGGACGTTTTAAGCGAAGAAGCCGTTCCCACACTTGACGCACAACGCAGCCCTAAAATAACGCTGCATAACGCATGCGTCCGTCAGATCCATTCTTTAGTAACATCAAACCGCTATGGACGCGGGTCTAACGCACAACACTGCGTCAACAGCGGTTATTACATTACTAATATTTGATCAGTTTTATGATTCAGGAATGCGTCAAGTTATGTAGATAAGGAAGGATTATTCAGATGGGACGATTACTACTTAAATTACACTGTAACCAGATCGTTTGGCTTATACCTTTCACCGCCTGATTGAGCAAGCTTGCGAAAACCGAGAGCCTGTAACTTGCCGATAGGAGTAGGTATGTCTGTCACAGTAGAGGTAAGGAGCAGTAGGAGTTACGCGGTCTACTCGAAAACTCTTTCTTTCATTAGACTATGCTCTGTAAAATTTATACCTAAAATAATGCTTACAATAAAATAATAAAAAATTCCTAAAATTATGCTTGATACCTGTGAAAGACAGATCCATACTAAAAGAGAAATAAACAAAGGTAAATGGACCTTATGTCATAGCATTTGCCCGAAGCTGACGAACGTCACAGGTATCAAGCTATATTTAAGCACTCTACGACGATCGACTTGGTTGTCCATCAAACCACTTGTTTTCTATACTGTGGCCTAACGGCGGTGCCTGTGCGCATGTTTACAATGTAAATCGCGTGTCGAGCGCACGGCTTGCGACGAAGCGAACAAGATTGACGATTTATCACGGCTTTTCTTGCTTAGATTACATCGGAGTACTTTATAGAGGAAAACCAGTGGTACTGATAAAGGTTAGTTAGGCTGTGGCAATTTGTTCATATCAACTTGAATGTAAGCTTCGAGGATTTTGCATTATAATCTAGTTTCTAGTAATCGAACGCTAGAAATTCCCGAGGTGTTTTAGAGCTCTGATTTGAGAGAAAATACGTTTTTCCAACTACGGAAGGTTCTGCAGTAACGGCCGCGAATCGGATAGAGCAGCTTGGGAATGATAGTCAACTAGGTGAACTAAAAATTTAAGGCGGATCGCACACTTTAACGCACTACGAAGCGCTAAAACATCGCAGCGGTCTGTCAGATCCATACAAGAAACGTCACTCCCCATACTAAAACCTCCCTCGACGGACGACGCTGCGTCGACAGAGCGGTTGAGCAGTTTTAGTATGGGGATTGACATTTCTAAAATAGATCTGACAGACCGCTGCGATGTTTTTGCGCTCTGTCGTACGTTAAGAGTGTGATCTGCTGAAGTGTTGCGTTGCGGGATGCCGTTGGATGCAGTCAGCCCAAAGTAACCTGGGTCCAACCAGACGGCCTGACGGCAGGTGGCGCGTGAGGAAGAAAGCCGGAGTTGAAGAACTGGTGCCCCAGCCTAGCATAATCGGAGAGAGAAGAGCTCACCGACTTCGTTGGCTCGCCCACGTAGAGAGGATGGGAGAGCA
Source organism: Keiferia lycopersicella (assembly GCA_029255805.1). Classification (NCBI taxonomy): domain Eukaryota; kingdom Metazoa; phylum Arthropoda; class Insecta; order Lepidoptera; family Gelechiidae; genus Keiferia; species Keiferia lycopersicella. The sequence continues at coordinate 4,812,682 of JARACZ010000018.1, forward strand.
TCGGGGAGCAAATATAGCATACGTGGATCCCAGGTACCGCTGGAGCGACGTGGTAGAGGCGCGATCTTCGCGATCTTCGAGTCAGCAATTGGCAGGAGATCGTGCAGGACAGAGATCAGTGGACAGCTCGTTTCGGAGGCCAAGATCCTCTTTGGATCGCTGAATCAGCGGAGTTAGTTAGTTAGCCCAAAGTATAGCACTCAGTCAAAGTCCTATGCTCTTGTGTGTGTTGTTGGTGATAATGCCAACGAGTTTGACGCAATATTACTTGGCTGTCATATTAATACCAACAAGAATTTAGAATATACCTATAATTTTATTTCTCATACAGAGAACTGTATATTTTTTCCAATTAGGTATCTTGCGTCGAACGCAACAGCTAGACAAGCTAGTACCCATTAGTTTGCGTTGCAAAATTTCTTTCCCATAGTTATGTCGTTGCTCTCGAGTAGAGCAATATTTAATTTGCCGTATCTCAACCCGACCTTTGCTTCTCACTTTTTTTTACACTTTCGTCGGATCTGTAGCAATCTGGCAATCTTCCACGCCCCTCGTCTTTGGAATTTACATAATTTCCAACCTTACTGGGTTTTGTTAAGGCTTTAAATATGTCAGAGCTGTTTAGTGCCGGCTAAAGAGTCGTCAGAGTCGTTGTTCTGATGAATTACGTCAGGTTCAACTTTCGACCACTTTGCTTCGTTGTTCATGAAAGCTTACGTCGACTTTCATCATAACCTTTTTCAATAAATCCAAACCAGCGCTACATGTCTTGTATACACACAAAATCATGTTGTAATAGGATTTGTATTCGTTTTACAACTGGCCAGCCTGTCAGGCCAGTCAACTCTCTTTGGGAATGCTATGACGAGTTGCCTATAGCGGATCGCACACTAAACGCATGACGGAGCGCTAAAATATCGCAGCGGTATGTCAGACCCATACTAGAAATGTCAATCCCATACTAAAACCGCTCAACCGCTGTCGACGCAGCGCTATCGCAGCGTCGTCCGTCGAGTGCGGTTTTAGTATAGGGGTGACGTTTCTAGTATGGATCTGACAGACCACTGCGACGTTTTAGCGCTCCGTCGTGCGCTAAGTGTGCGATCCGCCTAATACTCTACAAGCATAAACTCTATTCTACATCCTGAGTGGACTACAAGTGGCATGGCAGTTGCAGTATTCTTACGCCCGTATTTATAAACTGCTCTCAACTCCTGAGAACTATATTCACAAATGACAGCAGTACTAACGACATCTCAAAATCGATCTCGGATTTGATATACATTTATGATTATATAAATACGGGCCTCCCGAGCTACTCTACAAAAAAGTAGATAATAGTTTTTTAGGTATACGAGAGTTTTTTTGTAGAAGGTTTATTTGGCCCTCTCCCTACCTTCATAGTGAATGATATTACTATATTATGTATCTACTTGACCTTGCTTTCAAATAAAGATACTTATACATGTTATTAATAAAGTTGCTACACATTGTACTCATCTTCATACACAACGGTATTGGTCGAAACAATACCACATACATTTCAACTGACAGACCTTATTGTGAGAAAGGCGATAAAGTTCTTAAACAATCAAGTGAGCTTCTCATAACAAAGTAACAATTTCATACAAACAAAGCATGTAGGCCAATATTTATTTTGCCATAGAGTACATACATACACATATCACGCCTTTGTCCCTAGTGGGGTAGGTAGTTAACGGTCATAAAAATACAGCCGCTATCGCCACGTCCGACAAATATTGAGGACCCTTTCAGATGATTCGTGTATCATTCGTGTGTTAGGTAAACTACTTAAAAAGCAAATAAGAATAATTAAGAGTATGTACTTAGAAACATTCATTACATTTAGTAAAAAAGTCCCTGATGAATTGAAACCTAACCCTTCCCTAATAAGGTCCCTGTCCCTAAAATCTGAAATTCCTGAAAAGTCACTCATCCGTTCTTTTTCGTCGGTTAAAAACAAAAAATGTCGACTGATAACTTTTTAATAGGGGTATTGCCACACTTACAGGCGTTTTTGAAAGTGCAGTGCAAAATACTGCGAACACTGGAGAAGCTGCTGCCCAATTGCTGGATGAAGTTATCTCTGTGTGATGCTAGCTTAGAATAGCATCCATATCGCCCCAGGGTGATGTTATTCTAAGCCGGCATCACCCGGCTAGCACTGTATTGCACATACGCTTACAGCAAATTGAGGCTTAGAAAGCCTACATTGACCACAACAGCTATCATAGCTCAGTTATACCACAAAGCCGGGTTAATAGAGTGGACCAGGTTTGATTGTGGCAGGAAATAATTACTTTCATGACAACAAAACCATAGCAACATAGATTAATGTATGTATACCTAAGTCTAATAATCTTTTCAGCCGTTTATGCCGTGTGATGCCGGCTTAGAATAGCATCACCCCACATCCTTCCCGTGGGTGTCGTAAGAGGCGACTAAAGGACTCGAGAGTATTGGTGTATTACAATTTTTAGGCGACAGGCTGACAACCTGCCACTATAGTGATACGCATGTTTTCTGAAACAACCTTGGAAAACAATCCTCAAAAATCTCAGACGTGGCGATAGCGACCGTATTCTTACGGCCGTTAACGCTCTGCCTACCCCGCAAGGGGTAAAGGCGTGATATGTATGTATGTATCTTTTCAGCTCTACATTTTGTCCCAATACAAACTTAGGTGTAAGTGGCAGGTCAAATGAACTACTTTTTAAAACGATATTTTGTGTGAAAATACGAAGAGATGACGTCATGTCTCTGTAGTTTCGCAGGCGTTAAAACACTTACTTTTCTATTATTTTTCTGTTTATTAATTCAAACTTTTAATAATATCTTATCCAAGTGGAAATAACTACGAAGGTAGATAAAAAAAAATGCTTATCTATAGCAAGGTAGGAATTCCCAAAGCGCAAAACCTTCACGCCCTTGGACATTTTAAATTATGTCCAGTGATTGTCTTGTTGCATTCCTAGCATAATTTCACTAGACTGTTTCCGATGAAAATACACATAGTACTGCCGAGGGCTAGGCGAGTACTAATGCGAGTTTAATCGATGCAGGGACGACCTTATTTCAAGTATCCAAGTGCTTTTGAGCACCCACGCTCATAGACCCGTTAACATATTGACTGGGCATAACAAAAAATACATACATACATCACGCGATTATTCCTCGCGGGTTAGGCAGAGCGTTAACGGCCGTAAAAATACGGTCGCCATCGCCACGTCTGACAAACATTGTGACAGGTTTCGTGGTGGTATTTAAAATATGTAAGTATGAGTGAATTTCGACTAGCTATGGTATGCGATTTCACAGTCGAGGATGTGGACAAAATCGCCATATAGAATGCGACTGTTAATGATGATGTTGGTGAAGATGACGACGAGTGAAGGTGCCGACAGAAACGTGACTCCCCTAACTCCTGCTACCTACACGATAAGTAGACCTACTAAAAATGTAAACTGTTGTTGATCGACTCGATTTTTTTCTTCTTAGCGAGTCGATTCTGGCGATTAGGTATATTTCAACCAGTACGCCGCCATACGGACAGCATCGTCTGTGGCGTCACAAAGGTCCTTTATTGTACAGGTGACAGGGCGAGACAAAGGTGTGCCATCGATTGGGGAGTGATACCACAAAGGCATGGATGTCTGAGCTATATCCCCCACCCATATCTGTGGCGATCGACTCGATGAGGAAGAGGAAGTAGATGATGCTAATGATAGTTTAGTCGATTTTTTTTGTGGTTTTGACCTGCTTATTCCGTATGCATAGTCAGTAAGTTTGACAGTCTTAGGCTCGCCTTTGGACGCCCTGTGGCCTCGTGCAATTTGCAAATCGCTTGTTCCCGCAAATGAGTTCTGGATTACTTTACAACATTAACTCACTCTGCTATTGTTACAATTTGTTAGTAAAGCCACAACGAGAATCAATTTAAATACAATTATGACAAGATTCATTCTTCTCAAGTTCAAGAGAGCATGTTATACTGGATTTTTAAAAAGTTATTAAGAAAAACCGGTAGAGTTTGATCCGTTAAATTAGTAAGTTGTGGAGTTTCTGATAGTGGTAGTACTATAGTAACCTACCCCTTTAAGCGATTAATTTATATAGATATTTCATACACTTACTAAAAACAACTACTGTATGTTGCTATACAACAGTTTATTCAAATAGGCGTAAAAAGAAAATTACTTTGTGAAAATGGTCACGATATTATAATATACTCGTAAGTCATAATTACAATCAAAATTTGTAATCTCAGAGCGTAAATCAAGATAAAACAGTTCGTGACATTTTGGAATTAATAAAGAAAATTTACTTAGTAGCGCACGAAATATAGTTCTACGGTTCAAAAAACGTACCTATTTAGAACTACTACATATTATATTAATTACTTGGTAACGGTGTGTAACTATATTGAAACCTTCTATCTAATAGGTACCACCTACTTAGCACATGTAGGTATACTGTGTTGCCTGGGACGCAATTATGGAAAACTCAGGGTTGCCCAGGACCTGCGCCCTCTCGGTCATCCTGGCTGACTCCACAGGGACAACGAGTCGATACGTACGGAGCCAGGTCGGCTGCAGGAGTCTACCGCACGATAAACCTCTGTCACACGCGCCTGACGGAGACCCCGTTCCGGGTTTAAACGTGGATTTGTTCTTCTGATTTGTCCGTCAGCGAGTGAAACCGGAATTGTGTAAGTAAAGACTAAATAAAGGAAATAAATACTTACACAATATGGAAAGCTTTTTTAACCACTTTTATTAAATTTGGCATAATACAATACTCTCCCTGTGTTACAAATTAATCTACCTACACGTAACGCCAGGTAAATTCCCTCACGTCAAACTAGACACTTTTACCGTAACGCGCGGTCGTTTGGCAAAACGCCTGAGTGCTGGAAATGACTGCGACATTATCCAACATTTCAGCTAATGAGATGTCGTCAGGAAGCTGGAAGGTAATCCTTTCCTAATGTTTATGATATGGACTTTCTTCTCAGATTATGTTTTTTCTTACCTTCAGGTAAGCTGGATCGCACACTTAACGCACGACGAATCGCTAAAATATCACAGCATTCTGTCAGATCCATACTAGAAATGTCAATCGCCATACTACAAACGCTCCACCCCTGTCGACGCAGCGTTACCGCAGTGTCGTCGTATGGTTTTAGTATGGGGAGTGACGTTTCTAGTATAGTTCTGACAGACCGCTGCAATATTTTAGCGCTCCGTCGAGCGTCAAGTGTGCGGAATTAACTAATGTCGTCACATCGTTTTGCGAATAAATGGCAACAGGGGCTTACCCAAAGACCTAGACAATGCGTTAGGATTTAGGACTTAGCGAATTAATCAGCTTAACAATTGAATCTGCAGCAACAACATTTTCATTCCTACAATCCTACAACGACCCTTTAAAGGGTAGTCAGCAAATCGTGTAGTGATCTAATAGCCTTGTGAAGCCTTACGTAGTAGACCGAGGTCATACTCTATGGGTTCTTTGCTTCTACAGCTCTTCAATATAGATGCGGATCAAGTAGACTTAGTCCCTAGGGCCCCTTTGCACTCAGAGGGCCTAAAATTTGTAGATGTAAGTCGAGCTGTACTACTCTGTCATTTTATTTTACGGTCACTCTCTCTCTTCTCTCTTTTCGTGTCTCACCAGTCGTCCAACGACCCGATAAACTCTAGCCTCAGAATTTTTCACTTCCTGCCTTCTACAAGTAGGCTTCTGACATGGTTGTGTAACGACCGCCGTCTAAGGTCCGTATTATAAATCGTACTCAACTCTGAGATCGATGTCAAGCGCGATTTTTACAAATGTCAGTCAATACTAACTGCATCTCAAAGGCGTACTCAAGATCGATCTTAGAGTTGAGAGTGGTTTATAAGTCGAGCCTAAGTTATCATAAACAGTAGACCTGCTAAAGAGTTTCAGTGAAACGGAGTGAGGGCTTATTGTATTAGGAACTTTATTCTCAAATGATATTACCAATGTTAGGTTTGGTACCATCACGATAAATTGAAAAAGAACATTACTTGTGCCGCCCATGAGCAGCTGCACTGAAATCCACTTGATTCAAACTTCATTTTAAACTTATGTAGGTAAAGATATTCATCAGAACATTTTTTGAAAGAGAGATAAATAAATCAGTCTTATAGGTCAAGACCTACCTACTATCAGGGCCCCAGACATTTTTCATCCAGGGCCTATGGTCCTAGATTTGTCCCTGGCTACACTTCACCGTACAAATACGATACTGTTATGCAACCATGACTGATTTTCCAGTAGAGCAGATTTGTTTGGAATTGGATTTGTATTGCTTTTTCAGGTTTTTGCTTGCTTTAGCAAGTTTTTATGAGCCTTTTAAAACCAGTTACCAAATGTTTATTGATGAATGGATTATGATGTGACCAATTTATTTTACAATAGGAGTACTTACATAACTTAGAAACTGAATTGTAAAAGTCAAGTAAAGATGGTAGGTACCTACTATAGAGTCGAAAGTTATCAGTAGTTAAATTACAAAATATATTTCTAGAAATATGTAGTAAAATAAAGTAATTTTCCAACCGGAATTTCCGCTGTTTTTCTTTTGGTGTATTAATGATGTACAAATACACAAATAAGAAGCGACGTAGACCACTGATGTAAATAATGAACTTACAAAGATATTTGAAATAATATTTCCACGTAAAATAGGAACGGAATTCAACTCATCTACGTAAAGTTCTGAGTTACTTAAATTCGGATTGTATATTTTTCTAGTCTTAGATTTATTTCATACTAGTCAAATATTTAGCCACGAAAGATCTCGAGGGACTGAGTCTGAAAGTCGAACCCTTAGAACCACCTTTGGGGTCCCTTATATTCTGTTCTTTCTATTCATATAACACGAAATCATCCGCATAAGCTAGGTATTGCCGGAGTACCTACTCATCTTTTTATAGAAAAGGCATCATTTCGCAAATTGCTTATTTAGGCCCATTTCGAGAACAGCTTATTTCCCAGAACGATGCCTATTAATTATTCCAAGGTTATCTCCATGATGATATCGATTCACCCCGGGCTGTATTCTCCGAAAGCTTTTTCTCAATCGATACAAAATTATCGATGTTTCTCAGAAAATTCTCATTCTATACCTACTATTACGACTCATTGTTGCGGTCCCATCGCGTCCTAAAATAGCCTCAATACAGGATAATGACCATGCATAGTAATAAAATTATTTTATACTAAAATTCTATGTAAAATAATGTATCTATTCTGCATTCAAAATTGCACTTAGGTGCTGTAGATCGATGGATGGAAGTCGATTGCAAATGGAATGTCCAAGAGAGCATTATGCGTCGACACACAAGCCGTAAAAGGGACGTTGTCCGCCATTTTGTTTTTTTCGTTGTCCTGTAATGTCTGGGACATGTCCCGCGTGCTCTATGCGGGCGAAATTATCTTTTCGCATCGATTGCTACGAAACGTATTGTTATGGCGTAGAGAATAGGCAAGACGATTCGCTATTATTTTTGTGAATTTTCTCTAAAAGAAAAAAATATTTTGCTATTCTTAGATCGACGTACAACTTCTAACCTCCGAACTCCGAACTGTTTTTGTTTCCTACTGGGTACATAGCATAGGTATTTGTAACATAAATAAAACTTTCCTTCTCTTTGATTTTGTCTTTTTTAAAGCCAGTAACTAGTGAATTAGCCAATCAACATTTAATTATCACACATTATTCCAACCCACATTCAACACGATGATAACCTATTGAAGTTTTTATCAGTCTGCTAATTACGAGCTTGTTCAAGACATCAAAGGTAAAAACCAGTGGCATCAATCCATTGTACTCGATCAAAGTCACATAAGTACTAGTATAGAAAAAAAATATAGTCCAAAAAGTTACATATTTGTCTGAATGTGTGGATGGGGGGCCGACCGGCAAAATCACCCATGAACCCGAACAACTCAGCCAACCGAGTCATATGTTTACATTTCTTTAAAATATTTAGACTTTTCCTTAGGGCCATTTTTGGGGAATATTCAGTTGCATGGGTAGTATCACCTTGTAAAATATTTGCCATTGTTAAATGTTTGAAAAACATTTTACTATCCTTGTACTCACAGACGATTCGTAAACTTGCATTTCAAACTTGTATTTCCTTGCATCTTGAGTGACGCATGCGTTACGGATACGCTAAAAATGCGCAACGTCGTGCTTTGGCTGTGTAGGGAACCGCCTAACATACACTGAAGGAAAACACAGAATTATACCGAAATAAATTATGTTTGGCCACATTATGTTATCCTCACATCTGGTTTTATAACGCCGCTAATCACGTCAATCTGCTGGCGAGATGAGTTGAGGGATTACCGCGTAATCATGGTAATCATTACAGGATCGCGGTAATCAAGACTGGATAGGATTACGGAGGTGGGTGACGGATGGCGGGTGTGCGTAACGCGGTGAGCGAGTTGCTGTCTCATGGGGAAATTAGCGTAAAAAATCGGTAGTCTGACGATTGGCGGATTGCACACTTGACTCACGACAAGCGCATCTCGACGGACGACATTGCGATAGCGCTGGGTCCACAGCGGTTGAGCGGTTTTAGTATGAGGAGTGACATTTCGAGTATGGATCTGAGAGACCGCTGCGATATTTTTGCGCTCCGTCTTGCGTCAAGTGTGCGATCCGCCATAGTTGAAGTTGACAACGTCATAAGAAAACACTGATGGAATAGTTGCATTTTTAAAAGAAATTTTTAATCTTATTTGTTTGATAGATATAGGTACGGTGCCGAACGCTGAGGCCGATTGTGACTCTTTGTCGCTCGTTCCGCGCTCTCGCTTGCACTTCAAGCCTTAAATGTTTCGCACACGTTTCAAGCCTTAAGGGCACAACTTTTGTATTTTATTAATGACCCAGTCATCTAGAGAAATACTTACAAGGTTGAACTTTTGATTTGTTTGCCGCGTAAAAGATAGAAGTGGCACATACCTGTAAATAAAGAAAAACGCTTGAAAACTTGTAATAAGTAAGTAGGTGATTACACAAGTAAATGCCTAATTACTTAAGATCTGTGAAAGGAATTCGTTAGATTATTAGGTCGCATATCTGAGCTAAAAAGGAGTTACAAAGATTTGCCGAAGAGGTGGCTCCATTATTAATTGGTGCTAATTATACACAAACATTTTAATTACCTAACTAGTAATATTTCTAGTACCCAGTAAGGCGGATCGCACACTTGACGCACGACGGAGCGCAAAAAAAAATCGCAGCGTGCTGTCAGATCCATACTAAAACCGCACTCGACGGACGACACTGCGATAGCGCAACGTCAACAGCGGTTGAGCGGTTTTAGTGTGGGGATTTACATTTTCTAGTACGGATCTGACAGACCGCTGCGATGTTTTAGCGCTCCGTCGCGCGTCAAATGTGCGATCCGCCTTAGTGTGTTGAGAAATTGTTTAAATGGAATCAAGGAACTGTAATGAAACGCCAGTAAACAGTGTGACTCAAGCTATAGCATTGATATGAAGTGCTATTCTATTCTATTTCTTGGATATGGCGTTTTCTTTATAATTACGCCAGTGTCGTAGTGAAGTAATGAGAAGTAAGTTATCTGCGGTGTGGATAGGTTGTCGCATACAAATGACAGCTAGTTTTGCGACCCTAATTGAAGCGCCACCTACAAGAGCACCACGTACTTTCGTATTTGCTTTCCTTGACTGCCAGCGCCACAATAATGGCGACTTAAATTTACTTCCGGGTACTTTCGTGTTTGCTTTCGTGCAGCGCCGAAATGGTGATTTTCAATGAGTGCCACTAATATTGTAGCAACAACCAGTTTAGAAATAATTTCAGGTCATTGAGCTATAGTCACTATGGCCCGTATTAATAAATCGCACTCAACTTAGAGATCGATTTCAAGAGCGATATTGACAAATGTCAAGCAGTACTAATGACATCTACAAGTTGCCCTGAAGATCGATCTCTTAAGTGTGGTTTATATTAGTACAGGCCTAGGTATATCGTTTAGTCGCGTCGCGAATATTGTATCTACGAATGAGATACATCAGAAACACGCGGCAAATCTGTGATGTCATAATTATTTACATACATATATCACGCCTTAGGTTTATCCCTTGCGGGGTAGGCAGAGCGATAGTGGCCGTAAGAATACAGCCACTATCGCCACGTCTGACATTTATGAGGATTGTTTTCCAAGGTTGTTTCAGAAAACATGTGTATTACTATAGTGACAGGTTGTCAGCCTGTCGCCTAAAAATTGTAATACACCAATACTCGCGAGTCCCTTAGTCGCCTCTTACGACACCCACGGGAAAGATGTGGGGTGATGCTATTCTAAGCCGGCATCACACGGCATAATTATTTAAACCATCTAAAATATCGCAAAATAGATTATATACGATTTTAAGTCGTATTCTTCTGAACACTACAACAAAAAATTTGAAGTTTAATATTCCCAAAATAAATATTTTCAGTATACTGTTATTGTCAAAGTTATATCATTACTTTACAAATAGCAGTCTATCTTATTAAATAGGTACAAAACATGTGTAGGTGGGTTGAGGAGGATTCAATTCAATTCATATATAATAATTAAAAAAAAATAATTCAATAATAAAAACCCACATAATCCCAATCCGCAAAAAGTCCTTTCAAACAAAGAAGATAAGTCCATATTCAATTATTCATGTATTCACATCACTAACATACACCAATAGGAAGTAAAACATCGTGCGTTCGGAAAAACCGACAATGGAGTGACAAGTTCCCGTGGGAATGCAGTGATCCGTCAGTGTGGGAATACGGGGTAAATACCAGCCAGTGAGATGTTTCATGACGACTGGCAGGAGTAGTGCGACTACCTTTGCGCAGAAGGTTTCGGGTTCGATTCTCGGTGGGCCACTCACAAAGTTGATATTTATCACTATGGGAATTTGTTCCCAGTCTGGCTAGGACATTGCGGGCTGAACCACCCGATAGTCCGTAAGTAAGATGGTTTCGGATGGCACGTTAAGCCGTAGGTCCCGTTTCTGTCTATAATCACTTAGACGGTGGTCGTTACACAACCATGTCAGAAGCCTCCTACTTGAAAAAGAAAAAGGCGGTTGAAAAATTTCTGACACTAGGGTTCATCGGGTCGTTGGATGACTTGGTGATCCACACGAAAAGAGAAGAGAGAGACCCCCCCCAACAACACATTCAAACTCTCCAATTTGTAACATAAGTGCTGATAACTTTAGAAATCATGATTATGATTTCCTACATCTGCTCTAGGATCTCAGAACTAGCGGGACTTGATTTATGACGTAATCTCACTCAGTGACGTCATAATGCAGTTAACGCTAAAGTTATCATCGCACACCGCATCACAGGCGAGCGAAATGAGCTATCACAGCACAGTGCGAGCGAAATGAGCTGTTACATTGCTGTAATTTTGTTCAGGTTTTACAAGCTGTAAATCACGCGTTTATGGACTGAGTTTTATGTCGATATTTTACTAATATAATTTTAGCGCTCCGTCGTGCGTTAAGTGTGCGATTCGTCAACGTATGAACCCAATGATGACAGTTTAGTGTCAATCCACACCTTCTGAATATTCTAGTAGATGCTGAAGATCTATCCTAAAGGTAGGTAAGTATGTCATATTCACTCGATAACGTCGAAATTCTATTACATTTCTGGGTCTTTTTATACTTATTTATGTTTTTAGATTTTCGCGGTTATTTACAACACTTAAATTAATAGTATTAACGAGATAATCTTGCTAATACTACCTTTTTATTCTTGTCCTAACGGACGCCTACCTTACCTATACACACTTGCTTACTGCATAGACCTAGTTGAAATTATATCGTCTAAAACTGAAGTCAGCGACAACTATTATCTTTTAAATTAAACTAGAGATAAATTTGTTGTTATCTGACTTGCATGCCCGTGGTACCACCGCAGTGGTACTAAGCACGGGCAATTGTCCAAATAGTGCGACTAGTTTTACGCCGCATACCTACAGCGGGGTGGACGAACTTTGTATAGTGGATGGCAGGTTGGGCACACGGCAAGCACACACGAACTTTGCACAGTGGCCGAGTAAGGCGGATCGCACACTTATCCCTACCTACTGCTTTGAGGATGACACCCTCGTTAGAAGTGCCTTATATGAATGAACTTTGAAAAGAATACATTGCCACCTTTAACAATTTACCATTAACTACATCCGTAAAGAAAGTAAAGTAAATTTTCGATGTGTGCCGTGTCTCCAACCAGGGAATGGCGGATCGCACACTTAACGCACGACGGAGCGCTAAAATATTGCAGTGGTCTGTTAGATCCATACTAGAAACGTCACTCTCCATACTAAAACCGCATACGACGGACAACGCTGCGATAGCGCTGCGTTGACAGCGGTTAAGCGGTTTTAGCATGGGAATTGACATATCTAGTATCGATCTGACAGACCGCTGCGATGTTTTAGCGCTCCGTCGTGCGTTAAGTGTGCGAACCGCCATAACCGGCCAGGTCGGAGGTCCACTGTTTTGCATTTGAGAATTGCATTACATTTGCAAACATTGCTCTTCTTAATACCTGGTCAGCGAGACAATGTCATTATATTCTGTACAAATATTTTAATGGAGAGTCCATAGTAGGTGAATATGCTTTCATGCAATGTAAAAATTATCTTGTAAAGAATAAGTTAAAGCCTAAAATGTATGAGGAAAAGATTTTTTAATAGCTTTAAGACGTAACGCTAAGGATGAAAAGAAAACTCACCTAATTCAGTTGAGAAAATTCGGATTATGTTCAAAAACATGACAAGTGAATTATTATTTCACAGGCATATTTATTTTTTTATTCCATATTTTTTAGTACAAGTAAAAACACAGATGTCCATGTCCGTCAATCTTTTAAAATTCATGAAGAGTAATTTATAAAGTACCTACGCATATTGAAGTACAAAATCGATATTACACACTGGGGTTCGAACCTGTGTCTATGACAACACGAGCCAACGCGTCACAACAAAAGGGTCACTGATTCACTGAGTTGAAGAGATTACTACAATATTTTTTGGGGGAATAATCGAGTCCCCGAATTCGTGGGTGGTTTTTAATAGACCTATGATGTCGTCACGCAAGGCTGCACTTTAATTTTTAAAGTTATTTCGAATCATTCTTTACAAAATTACTAAAAAAGAAACAGTACGCAACTGTTTATCTTATTATACTAATGGTTAACTCAGTTATGTAATTTCTCGCTAAAGCTCTTGTAACAAATGTACACACAAATCACGTTTCTATCTCTTGCAGGGTAAGCAGAGCCTTATCGCTCGCAAAAATCGTGATCATGGCAATGTGCCATGTCTGACATTATAGAGGAAGAGTCATTTCAGAATTTAGCCAGAAAACAAAGTACAAAAACTGTCGTCTAAATTTTAGTTTCCTGATATAGTAAGGTATATTTTTCACTGAGGCTTTTGACACGTTTTTTATAATCTAAAACGCAAAATTTTGCTGTTAACAGGTGTTATAATTACATAGAGAAACATACAATAAGCTATACAACCAAAGGTATAAACAAGCAGTATTTCCAGAAGCCATGTTTTGAACCCGAGGCCATTGTCTGCCAAGGTGTCAACATCGGACCGCTACTCTTGCTAATGTACACAAAGTGACTTTACCACGAAACCGATTGCTTGATGGTGTCATATTGATCTTGATGATGCATTGTGTCGAATGACATGAGCTGATTAAGGTATACAGAAACGATGGAAAGGCCTCTAAATACTGTAAGTATGTGTAAAGATACCTACTTAATGTAATTTTGTTTTGATACAAGGCACGTCAAGATTGAGATCCTAGTTTCTGTATGTATATGTGACGACTAAAATGGTGGTTATCTTACAAGTTTTATATTTGTTAACTCAGTGTTCCACACGCAAAGAACGATTCTTACATTTTGAGCTACTTTTTTATTTTTTATTAAATTACCAACGTAGTAATTTTTTTTTTAACTTCTAGGTACATTACGAATGCCGACTGAGAATAGCATCACCCCATTCCCTACCCGTGGGTGTCGCAAGAGGCGACTAAGGGACTTGAATATAGGTGTATTACAACAAACGGCCCTTTATATTTGTCAGGCCGTATTTTTACCGCCGTTAACGCTCTGCCTACCCCGTAAGGGATAAAGGCGTGATGTATGTATGTAACTTGCAGTAAATGCTTAGTTCAATGATCGTCTCGATTCTGTATCGCGTTCAGTATGCAAGTGGCAACTTCTCGTAATCAACGCGACCGGCCGCGTAAATACAAACCCGACTACAACACAGACATCCATACTCTGTGTTGTAGTCTGGTTGGTACAGAGTTCGGACGTACAAACCCGACTACAACACAGAGCACTCATACCAGCCTCTTCGCAATTACATTAGTTTTGAAATGCCCTGTGTCGGTTCTGGCACATCGCCGGCCCCTGCCGGGGCACGCTCGCTCCGCTCGCTCGGCTCGTGCGTTGTGGACGCAGTTCTAACCTAACCTAACCTAACCTGGCGTTGACGCCAGGTTAGGATAGGTTGTGTCTAACAAACCTATGTTTGAGCTTGAGTTGCTTTTGTATTTATCATTAAAATATCATTAATCATTAAAATATCAGTAATCATTAAAATATCATTAATCATTAAAATATCCTTAATCATTGAAATATCATTAACCATTAAAATATCATTAATCATTAAAATATCATTAATCATTACAAAGCCATTAATCATTAAAATGTCATTAATCATTAAAATGCCATTATTCATTAAAATTTCGTTAAGCATTTACGTATGATTAATCATTAAAATTATCATTAATCATTAAAATATCATTAATCATTAAAATATCATTATACATTAAAATATCATTAATCATTAAAATATCATTAATCATTAAAATATCATTAATCATTACAAAGCCATTAATCATTAAAATGCCATTATTCATTAAAATTTCGTTAAGCATTTACGTATGATTAATCATTAAAATTATCATTAATCGTTTCAGTAATTATTCATTATGATTGGTTATTCATCATTTAAAATATCATTAAGCTACAATTTATCATTAAAACATCATTAGGTAATCGCTAAAATAATAACAATCACAATCGTTAACTCGGCATTGATCATTTATCGATGATGTCTGTGTTGTAGTCGCCTTTGTAGCATAATTTAATGTTCCAACCCGACTACAGCACAGACAGTCCCCTGTCTGTGCTGTAGTCCGGTTTGTACTAACGCCGACCGGCCGGCGCGACGTGCCCTGGGGCACAGAATACTAAGCAATCTTAGGGTTGAAGGTATATGTAGCGTGGGCGGATCGCACACTTGACGCACGACGGAGCGCAAGAATATCGTAGCGGTCTCTCAGATCCATACTAGAAACGCCACTCCTTATATTAAACCGCACTCGACGGGTGACACTGCGATAGCGCTGCGTCAATAGCGGTTTTATTATGGGGATTGACATTTTTAGTATGGATCTGACAGACCGCTGCGATATTTTTGCGCTCCGTCGTGCGTCAAGACTTGCGATCCGCCTTAGGGTTGAGGGTTAGTTGGACGTGCGTCGTGTTTAGTAGTAAATGAATTGTACTGTTTTGGAACTAGGTAGAGCAGGAGTTTAAAAATTTCTGAGATCAGTGTTCATCGGGTCGTTGGACGACTAGTGTCCCACACGACAAGAGAGAGGAACTAAAATCGAACTGGTCAAGGAAAAAAGAACATCGCTGAGAACCATAGAGAAAAGAAGGGGAAAACTGATAGGCCACTTGATACGACACGACAGTTTCCTGAAGACGATTATAGAAGGAAATGTAGAAGGAAAAAGAGGAAGAGGATGACCTAGGAGAAACTACTTTCAACAGCTGAAACAGAAAGTGAATGTGGTTTCGGGACTGACATTTCTAGTATAGATCTGACAGATTGCTGCGATGTTTTAGCGCTCCGTCGTGCGTTAAGTGTGCAATCCGCCTTCTCAGGTGTAGAATTAAAGCTCTGAAAACCCTTACATAGATAGGTTATGTAAGCTTCTTCGGAAACACTATCCTTGAAATTCTTAGAATAGAACCTCAACGCACAAGCTTCAAATTTTATTTCAAAGAACATCATTTTAACAAGCTTGTTACGTCATAATATCTAGCCTACGGCGGATCGCACACTTAACGCATTACGGAGCGCTAAAATATCGCAGTCTGTCAGATCCATACCAGAAATGTAATTTTTAACTAAACCGCTCAACCGTGGTCGACGCTGCGCTGCCGCGTCGAGCGTGGTATTAGTATGGAGATTGACGTTTCTAGTATAGATCTGACAGACCGCTGCGTTATTTGAGCGCTCCGTCGTGCATTAAGTGTGTGACCCGCCTACTTGTTGTAAGTTGTAAAAAAATCCTTTCTTGAAACTTGAACCTTAGAAAACAAACCTTAGTAACAGGCCACTCAAATCTTCAAAGTCATCTTTGAAATGAATCAGGGCCCTTAATCTGCAAAATGAAAATCGTTTCAGTTGGATGTCGATTGGGTCTCAGTTGGATGATTTTGGTAGATTCGTAGTCTGCTAACAGTTCGAAGTATAGAAAATCGCAATGGCAATTGAATGACAGAAAATAGCCCAGTTTAAAATCAACAAAATACAACACAAAAAGTACTTTCTGCAAAATAATATTCTAATCTGCATGCAGAATTAATTTTGCACGCTCGGAACCACATGAGATTGTGGTCTGGAGACAAATTGTAGGTCAGAGGCGGCGGTTTACACAAGATTATTTTGATTTTTTGTGCTGGAGTCTTTTTACAGAATAAATTACCGAATAGATTATTGTGAGAAATTTATAATTTTTATGTAGGTATCTACTTACATGACTGCAAAGAAAAACATAATAATATGTGTGGGACGTGGGTACGTTAGTTACATTTTCTTGAAGAAATTCTCTTTGTAATTTTATTCAATGTCCTACTATTCACAGCGCAAAAATAACGCTGCTATAACGCCGGATCCGATCCTGATCGGACCCTGTCAAATCCATAATAGAAACTTCACTCCCCATACAAAAACCGCTCTCGACGATGTCCTACCTAACGCACAACCGCTGCGTCGCATCGTGCTAAACGACGCTATTTTGCCTGACATTTTGATCGTGCGTCGTGCGCTGTCACTGCGTTGGTTCAGCGTTATTTAAGCGTCCATTTGACGGACGTCAGAAATACGCTACGTTAGACATTGAGTGTGAAAGATGCCTGACTCTATCAAAATCACACGACCCACGTTTAAGGTTTTTCAATATCCCTGAGCTAACGGATCTTAACACCCGAAGCTTCACAGTTTGCTACCTAATCTTCCTTCCATTATCCGACTCAACCTCACATTAGCTCGCACCGCTCATCCGAAGATAATCAAGCTCGTGTTGCTCGTGTGTAGTCGACACGACATGATTGATGGATGTGGCGGTTGTTGGATGGGTGACCGGGTCATATGAGAAACAATCAACGTACCGACGTATGTTTTTATTGTGCTGTAATTTAAGGGATCAATAATGCTGGTTCTCTAATACTGTTATTTAGGTAAAAGGTGTGGTAATTTATGATAATTTTATTAACGTACAAAATTATTGTGCTTTGGTAAACTAATTTATGTACCCATTTTTCTGCTTCTTTAGCTAAATAATTTCTTACTCTCATATTTCAAGTGGGGCTTCGAGTCTTCCAAAGACCCAATGTCATTTGTAATGTAAACTAGCATTCTAATATTCACGCGTAATCCCTTTCGTGGTAAGTAAGGCAACAAAGGTAGGTACTTTTAAAAGCTGATTAAAAAAGACGCATCATACGCAGATACCTACGTACTCCTAAGGCGGATCGCACACTTGACGCACGATGGACGCTAAAATATCACAGCGGTCTTTCTGATCCGTACTAGAAAGGTCACTTCCCGTACTAAAACCGCTCCGCTGTTGACGCAGCGCTATCGCAGTGTCATCTGTCTAGTGCGGTTTTAATATGGGGAGTGACGTTTCTAGTATAGGTCTGACAGACCGCTGCGATGTTTTAGCGCTTCGTCGTGCGTCAAGCGTGCGATCCGCCTTATGCGGCGGTAAAATATTGATCCAATAAGCAGGTAACAAAAAATCCGGTTGCGAAAGTACGATGGCCCGAAGGTCAGGACCCTCTTCGTAGGGTTAGGTTGGTAAAAATTACCCTTTATAACAAATTCGTGACAAAAAATTGGATACAGGACATTGCTGTTAAAAAGAAACCTTTCATTTAGGTATACAGAATTTGCCGTGAAAAAAAGGGTCGGACATGTTAGAACTTTCTAGAAAATTACAACTAACAAGGATGCTTGGGTGAATTAGTAATCGATGTTCTTTAGGGTACAAAAACACATGCAGGATATTCCTTCACGGAATTTCAGGTTTTCTTCCATATAAATATCAATGGTTTGTGTAAAGATGTTGGTCTATGAAAAGAAAATAGAGGGTGCCGACGTAAGCTGTTTGTGTGGTGCAGTCCAAACGATGCACCACCTCATATCGTGTCCGGCGTGCCCCAACACCTGCACAAAGGACGATCTTATGACAGCGTCTGCCAGCGCTGTCAATGTGGCCAAGTTCTGGGCTGCGACGGTGTAGTGTCTGCCATCGACACGCTAAGAAGACGAAGAAGAAAAGAAAATAGTCATAAACAGATGCGAATATTTTAGATTGAAAAGCTAAACTAGCACTTTTCTGTATGTACCCAATCCACTTGTTTAAGTCATCATCATCATGGCCTGTTCGAGATCCATTCTTGGACATAGGCCTCCTTTCTTCTCTTCTACTCCCCACTTGTGCTCTTGTGCCCGTCTCATCCAGTCGTGACCTTCATGCCGCCTGATGTCATCCGCTCACGTGTTGTTTATGTAACTGGTGGAAAAGGTGCAAAAGTTGCAGACGAATCATTCGGAAGACATATTTTTCCAACTTGTCACAGCAACATAAAGAGATACACTGTATGGAATCCAAACGAAATGTCAATGGCATTAAGATTATCATTAAATATGATGCGATTAAGGAAGCCGAAGTGATAAGTGGAGAATAATTTCGTGGTATTTAAATGTCAAGGGATGGCTAAAACTGCATTCCAGGTGTAACTGGTTGTGAAAAAGTTATAAATCCCAGGGTTTAATGGTATGAGAAGGTAGATGATGTTTTTCATGTTCCTAAAGTTAGCCGACTGTTTGGGGATTACCTATTCATCATCTGCATGCCCTTATCCCAATTCACACGGATTTGCGCAACATGTTTTCTTCTTCCATTCATCTCTATCAACAGGCAAATCCTCATTTATGCCCTTTTTGTTCATGTAGTCTTTTACACAATCCATCCAAACTTTTTTGGGCCTTCCTCTCCTCCTGCATCCATCCACATTCATGTTCATTGATTATCTATTGGAAGTTGAAATCTTTTTCAAGTACGCTATCTTGGTCAATGTAACAACTATCATAGATTGTGGTCTGATCGTGCCTGCAAAATTTTGGTACACCGTCCCTTACATGGTCCCACATTTTAGATGGTTCTAACGCACGACGATATTGCGCATTTTAAGCGTATCTACACATAACGCATGCATCCGTCAGACGCAAGGAAATTTCAAGTTCCCGCAGTTCCGACGTTGACGCAGAAACAATATAATTTGCGTTGGCATGTGTCGCTGGTACACTTTCCGAATTTGTCCCCCGTCTAGTTAGGACATTGCGGGCTGAACCACCCGAATGTTCGTAAGTAGGATGGTTCCGTGTTACAGATGGCACGTTAAGCCGTAAGTTCAGGTTGCTGTCTATGATCACTTAGACGGCGATCGTTACACACACAACCATGTCAGAAGCCTGCTACATGTAGAAGGCGGTTGAAAAATTCTGACACTAACGCTACTGTCGTTGTCTATTGTCTTTTGTTGACTATTGTCGTTGGACGACTCCGTGTCCCACAAGAAGAAAAGATTATGGTAGATGCAATGTACTTATCTCTTTCGCACCAGAGTCCGTTAAGTGTGGGACTCTCTACTGTCAACCGTAGCTTGAAGTATGTACGGGCCAAATAATTGATAACCTTTTTCGGGTAAAAAAATAGACTGAACCGTTCTTTATTATTAAAATCGCCGAGCCAATACCCAAATCCACTCGAACCATTTTAATCTTGAATGATGGTCCATAGCCCCCGTAATAAATGGGTCGCGGCAAAATACTTCGGCAGAATTTTGCCGTTCAGCATTAAACTACATAATCAAGCTTTCAAACTAAAAACCTTCAAAAACAGGCCTTTCATGAAAATGATTTATTGATGGAAAATGAAATTAGAGTCTGGGGAGTTAATAAGTTTTGAGTTACTGTTTGTAGGTTAGCGCCTAAAGTGTTAGCATAAGGTACCTAACCTACATTGAAAACCAACCAATAAACAGGTAAAAGGATCCCGTTTTGACCCGTTGGGTAACCTTACACTTAACTTTCCTCAATGAATATGAGGTCCCATCTACGCGCGATTAGGCACAGACTGAGTTGGTCAATCGCGCCGGTAGGCAAAAGGAGCAAGTTGGCTTAGCGGGCATAGTTCAATCCTACATCGAAGTACCGATTCAAGACACCTATCATACAAAATTACTTAAGCGGATCGCAGACTTAACGCACGACGGAGCGCTAAATATCGCAGCGGTCTGTCAGATCCATACCAGAACTAAAACCGCACTCGACGGACTACGCTGAGCTAGCGCTGCGTCGACAGCGGTTGAGCGGTTTTAGTTTGGGGATTGAAATTGACAGACCGCTGCGATATTTTAGCACTCCGTCGTGCGTTAAGTGTGCGATACGCAATACGGTGCAATTTGATGCGGCTGCGAGTAACATGTATCCGTTGTTTTGTCAAAAACCGGATCCAGCAAACCACCGGAAAATTATCTTACTTCTGTGAGAACTGTCCTTGGTCAAAAAAAATATTTGCCTAGGTGTAGTTTCGCTTCATCCTATAGCAAGTTAATATTTGGGGCAGAGGCGTCCATACATAATAAATAAGTACCCGTGTGTGCCATTTATGAAGCCTTATTCAAAATTAAACCCCGACCTCTTAAATTGTTCAAAAAATATAAAATACTACTCTTCATAGTAAGATGTTTTCGAAATATATGAAAAAAGATAAGTACAAGAATTTAGGAGATGTTGGAATTTTAATACGTTACTTTTACATGGTCTTTGCTAAGATCAAGAAATGTAATTAGAAGGTAAAACTCCGATATTATGCCTATTGTTACAACAATAAGATTTAGCAACAACTACATATTAAACAACAAAATATACAACAACATACAACTACATATACTCGAGAATATTGATGTATTACAATTTTTAGGCGATAGGCTGACAACCTGTCACTATAGTGATACACATGTTTTCTGAAATAACCTTGTCGATAGCGACCGTATACCGTTAACGCTCTGCCTACCTTGCAAGGAGTAAAGGCGTGATATATGTATGTATGTACATATTGAACACACACACAAATTACGCCTGAATCCGTGGCGGGTTAGGCAGAGCGCACATTTGAACAACACAAATAATAAGTAATTGAAGGAGTACCTACTAGATTCGTGACCTCTGCGAAGCTAAGCTTGTAACAATTTCAGTTAAATAATCGATCGTGTTATCTGTTTGAACGCTATTGTTACTTGTATATATTGACTGATTTTATCGGTCAATATAGGTTTTGACTGCTAATGACATTTGTCTGTAACATGTATAGGTACTTAGAACAATAATTAGTACGAGAACACTCTCCGTCTCCTACCATCAAGGCGGATCGCACACTTGACGCACGACGGAGCGCTTAAATATCTCAGTGTGTCAGATCCACACTAGAGACGTCACTCCCCAAACTAAACGGCACTCGTCGGATGACACTGCGATAGCGCTGCGTCAATAGGATTGTCGTTTCTAGTATGGATCTGACCGACTGCTGCGTTATTTTAGCGCGCCGTCGTGCGTCAAGTTTGCAACCTACCTTCATGTAGAGTTTTGTCATTGCTAAAAATATCCTGAAAGTTTCTATTGAATTATTCGTGTCAAGGTACTCTATTGAAAGCCTTTCATACAAAACAGCTTTACATTACATAAAATATCAAGCTCAAAGAAAAATAAATTCCCTTTTATAATTTCTCTTTTCGTGTGGGACACCGACTCGTCCAACGACCCGATGAACCCTAGTGTCAGAATTTTTCAACCGCCTTCTACAAGTAGCAGGCTTCTGACATGGTTGTGTAACGACCGCCGTCTATGTGATCATAGACAGCAACCGGGACCTACAGCTTAACGTGCCACCGAAACCCGGAACCATCTTACTTATGGACAATTGGGTGGTTCAGCTCGCAATGTCCTAACCAGACTGGGAATAAATTCACAAAGTGATGAATATCAACTTTGTGAGTGACCCACCGAGAATTGAACCCGGAAGCTTCTGCGTCACAGGCAGTCGCACTACCACTGCGCCACATCGGTCGTCAAACGATTAAACGTTGGTCGTTCCTATGAAAACTTCTTATTTATTCACTTCAGACGACCGGCATATTCTTGAAACTTTTTACCTCCACAGGCAAAGGACTTGGCGCCATATTTCCATAAAATGCTTTTGGTGAGTGGCTTATAAGAGGTATAAGTTATACTTTATGCAACAAATTGCATGGGGCGGACGCCAAATTGCCTCTCGGATGTAGGGTTGTCAGAGTTTTGGGTCGAAAGCTGCCTTGGTCAGCCCGCCCGGCCAATTTCTGTAGTTTGATGGCAGCATAAAGGGAACTGGGTGTCCTTATAACTTTTTAAAAAGAGAACCGACTTTACCGGACATAAAAAGTGCGAACTTAAATTTTTTGTCGGCTAATATCCCTAAAACCTTCTCCTAAGTCTGACAAAAAATTATGAAAACCGCATCAAAATTGGTTTATCTAAAGGCGAGATGATCGCAAAGAAACATACAGGTCAAACTGAGAGCCTCCTTTTTTTAAAGTTGGTCTTCTTCTTTTCGTGTGGGACACCGAGTCGTCCAACGTCCCGATGAACCCTAGTGTCAGAATTTTTCAACCGCCTACTACAAGTAGCAGGCTTCTGACATGGTTGTGTAACGACCGCCATCTAAGTGATCATAGACAGCAACCGGGACCTACGGCTTAACGTGTCATCCGAATCACGGAACCATCTTACTTACGGACAATCGGGTGGTTCAGCCCGCAATGACCAAAGTGATAAATATCAACTTTGTAAGTGACCCACCGAGAATCGAACCCGGAACCCTCTGCGTCAGAGGCAGTCGCACTACCACTGCGCCACATCGGTTTAAATTGATTAGTTTAAAGTTGGTTCAAAAAAAGAACAGCAATGCATGATCGAGCGATTTTTATAATGTCTATTTCGCTTCTTTTTTTATTTTAAAGCACTATCTATTCACCATTTGACACATCCTTGTTTTTCGCATACAAATTTCTACAAGTTAACCTAAACGGGAACAAACTTATTACTGCCATCGTTGTCCATCTCATCAGAAGATTTGATACCTAAATATTTTATTACAACACAACCACGTTGGATAAACAAAATTTTTAAAATTCGCAATTCGTGGTTGTCATTATCATCATTGCAGCCGGAAGACGTCCACAGGTGGACATAGGCCTCCCCCAAAGATTTCTAAAGTGAAGGATCCTGAGCAACTTGCATCCACTGGCGTCCAGCGATCTGCACCAGATCATCTGTCCAGCTTGTGGGAGGGCATCCAACAGTACGTCTTGCGACCCGTGGCCACCCTTCTAGAACGCTGTCTCTGGATCGAAACTTCGAGGCCCTCATAAGAATTTTACAAGTTTTCTAACTTGTCAAAACTCATTTTATCAAGAGTAGGCAACCCTGCTGGTATCGGTGGGCAGGTATAATGTGCTTTGGTGCATCTTATGAAGAGTTGGCAACCCTGCTGGTATCGGTGGGCAGGTATAATGTGCTTTGGTGCATCTTATGAAGAGTTGGCAACCCTGTTGGTATCGGTAGGCAGGTATAATGTGCTTTGGTGCATTTTATCAGGAGTTGGCAGCCCTGTTGGTATCGGTGGGCAGGTATAATGTGCTTTGGTGCATCTTATGAAGAGTTGGCAACCCTGTTGGTATCGGTAGGCAGGTATAATGTGCTTTGGTGCATTTTATCAGGAGTTGGCAGCCCTGCTGGTATCGGTGGGCAGGTATAATGTGCTTTGGTGCATCTTATGAAGAGTTGGCAACCCTGCTGGTATCGGTGGGCAGGTATAATGTGCTTTGGTGCATCTTATGAAGAGTTGGCAACCCTGCTGGTATCGGTGGGCAGGTATAATGTGATGCATTTTATTTGCGATCATATCGTCGTTTACGATGGCGGCACTTTGGGACCGTCGTTTGAATATTTTAAAGAAAATATTGCAGATCGTATTGACTGATATTTTACTTTGTACTGGTCTTCTTTCATCACTATGTAGTATAAAGCAAAGTGGCTTTACGTGTCTGTATGTATGAATATATGTATGAACATACATACATACATATATCACGCCTTCATCCCTTGCAGGGTAGGCAGAGCGTTAGCTGCCGTAAGAATACGGTCGCTATCACCACGTCTGACATTTTTGAGTATTGTTTTCTAAGGTTGTTTCGGAAAACATGTGTATCACTATAGTGACAGGTTGTCAGCCTGTCGCCCAAAACTTGTAATACACCAATACTCTCGAGTCCCTTAGTCGCCTCTTACGACACCCACGGGAAGAATGTGGGGTGATGCTATTCTAAGCCGGCATCACACGGCATATGTATGAATGTTTGCTTAAATCTTTGAAACTACACAACGGATTTCGGTGCAGTATTTTA
The DNA here is from genome assembly GCA_029255805.1 of Keiferia lycopersicella. NCBI lineage: Eukaryota > Metazoa > Arthropoda > Insecta > Lepidoptera > Gelechiidae > Keiferia > Keiferia lycopersicella. The sequence continues at coordinate 4,837,673 of JARACZ010000018.1, forward strand.
AATAGATAGAACGATTCAAGAGGAAGGTTTTTATACATAATACTTAAATTTATAGATTTGACGAGATTATCATTTTTCTCGTGATGGTTACAATCAATCCTGTCACCTCGTCGCAGAATAATAACTAGTAACTACCTCGTTTCGACTTGACGTTGAGTTCTGGGACACCCTTTATACTAATATTAATACGCATAATCTATGTACGTATACTAAAAGTTACGGTTGTAAGGGGTCGACACACACTGGTTCTTTATAGAGTAACTTGGACATCCAGTATTACTTGATCCCTAGGGTGTAATGAGACATAGCCGACCATAAAGTCCAGACAGGCCTGTCACCGTGCGATCCCGCACGTAGGTCGAAATGGTCATTGCACCCTTTTTAATAGCTTTTCCGAACTCATCTGACCCGGTCTGTCGTGTCTGCGAAGACAGCTTGGAACTGGTACCCTAAGGTGCACTATTTTATAGTGTCACGATCAGCTATCATTCAGCTTTAGTTAAATTCGCTAAATGACTGTGTCATTAATTAAATATAAGTTGTACGCAAACTATTGTCCAATAATACTACAGACTCCATTTATAGTTTTTCTAAATGTTAATTAATAAACAGAAAAATAATATAAAAATAAGTAAGTGTTTTGACGCCATCCAAATAGCGAGATATGACGTCATCTCTTAGTATTTTCATACAAAATATCGTATTAAAAAGTAGCTCATCTTACCTGCCAGTCATTATGCCCATTAGGTGGTCCTTCATTGATGAAAATATTGCAACAAGTGAACAACTTTCTCAAAAGGTCGGAATATGAAAAATGGTTCGGTCTTTCCGTACAAATTGATCGGCTCCATTCCTCTTTTCGCGTGGGACACCGAGTCGTCCAACGACTGACCAATACATTTTGTATGAGAGAGCCAAACCCATGTTCTCTTGAAAAGTACTCTTTAAATATTTGCAGTATTTTTTTACCCGTTGTTGTTTGTGCTTCCTGCGAATCGCTCGCCAATCCGCCTGCCAAGCGTGGTGAGTATGGCAATACTCCCCAATTTGGGGGAGGTCCATGTCCAGCAGTGGACTGCTGCGGCTGAAGTAGTATTAGTTTTATCTCTATCAATATTCAAAAGCTTTATAAAAATCCCGTGTATAAATTCTGTCGGTGCCACAAAGGGTGATCCTAATGGTTTTATAATGAAGAGTTTTTTATATAACTGCCTATTCTTAGAAGCGATTGGTTTCGGTGATGTCGGGCTCCAAATCACAGAGCAGGGAATATCACCTTTGTTTTTAGACCGCTTCTTAATAATGAGTGAAATAATAGTGAGTATAATACGCATATAATTTAACCAACTTCAAAATAAAAGTTTATCAATATATGATCTGGACTACTCTCACCATATCAGACGCCTAGTATGTTTACAAGGTGTCTCAAACGATTGAAGGCGCACACTTAACGCACGACGGAGCGCAAAAATATCGCAGTGATCTGTCAGATCTATACTAGAACTAAACGTCACTACCCATACTAAAACTGCACTCTACGGACGATGCTGCGATAGCGCTGCATCGACAGCAGTTGAGCGGTTTTAGTATGAGGAACTTATACTACTTAGTTAAAAAATAAGTCATAAATTGATCCCTCAATTATCTTAAGGTAGGTTGATCTAACAAAATCAACTTCATTCCAAATTCAGCAAGCGTGTCTGCATTTCAAAATAAAACAAAACATCTCCGGATGAGGTCCTAACTTCTAAACATCAACAAGTTTTCGAGCCTCCGAATGATTTGTATGTAAATTAGTTAGCTGAAGTTTGAGAATCGAGAGTTGGGAACAAAGCTACCTGTCTGTTTAGTTAGGCACTCATTGATTGGTTAGAAAATAATACACTAGCTCAGTTTTTGTTTTTTTTACGCCACGTTAGTTAGCGTTGTTAGTACAAAAATAACTCGCAAAAAACGAGTAACAGTACTTCAAAAAAAATCGATATTAAAAGGTAAGGCAGCCATCTTATAGATCCATATGTCGTCTACGACACACAAAAATCGTTGGATTCGTTTCAGAGATCCCATAATCTTTTGGACACCAGAATATGGTCGTCCCTCAACGCGGTACAGATCAGTCGGGAAGGTTATTTCACGCCGTAATAATTGATTTTCTTTCCTGGAAAGAGTAATAAAACTTTTCCAATATTGTTGCTGCTTATTGGAAGTAAATAGGTATCCTGTCTCTATACTGGCACTACATTGGAACGAAGTATCCTGTCTGTGTCAAGGTTACCTGTTTACTCAACTACCTTAAAGGAGGGTTTGGTTTTTCGAGGGTCAATTCAAGTACCTACATTATTTTTCACGGGCTACAGGGCAAACTTGATATATTTCATGAGGTGTTTTTTTAGATTTGTTTAACATATTAGCAGCAAATATTTTATGGGTTGAATCAGCTCATGAAACTGAACAACTTTCTTTAAGAAACATGGTCGTTTGAGAAATTTTTTGGACCACCCATACAAATTGACTTCGTCGGTGGGTAATTTTGCGTGGGAGGGAGAGGCCCAATTTTTTTTCATATTTCGACCATGTTCCTTGAGAAAAGTTGTTCAGTTTCATAGGCTAGTTCACCCTCAATATACTTGCAGCTAATATTTTACACCCTGTATATATGAGTATGTGTGAAATAAAGTATATAAGCAGGATTCATACAGCATACAACGCAACAGCACCCCTGGAGCGCCATTGAGAGGTTGAAACCTTGCCAAGTGGAGGTAACGCCAGCAGCCGCGGTCCAAAACACGCAACGCGCATGCGTGCGACACCCCTTGCGGACTGTTCGTTCACCTCGCCACTGTACACGCACGAAGAAAAGTGGTGGCGTAGGAAAGTATTGTAATCATAGACAGCTTTTAGGCGTATATGCTAAGACAGCGAAATAAAAACGGTTCCACTCGTGTGTCAAGAGCATTCCAGTTGGATGTTTTTGCTAGTTTCATATTCTGTTAATAGTTTGAAGGATAGAAAAGCACAGTGTATTCATCCACAGGCAATAGAAAGACAGTTGAGTGTCGCTGGCATTACTTACAATAAACAAAATTTTAAAAAATCAGGGCTCTGCTCTTAGATATATGTATATCCTACACAGAAGGTGAGATATTCGCAGACGATAGTATAAAACTTTACAATGTGTGTTTAGAGTTAGGTATGTGAGAAAGTAATAATATCGTTTAATAATTATCGTTTATTGTCATAATACATTTTTTTTTTATCAGCCAGACACGTCCCATCATAATACATAAATCTTTAAAAACAATATTGTTATACAGTACATTACATTATGGCAAAAGGCAACAGATTCAATTATTGCCAAGGTGTTGCATGAAACAATAATATTAACACTGGTTTTCAGTCAATTTATGTACAATTACGTAGACCCATATTATGTTGTTTGTGATTGAATATCATTATTATTTTAGTCTCTATCTTTTATACCTGGATCTCGCAATGATATCATTATATAGTTCTATATACGTAAATGCAGTTTCTCCGCGTCACTCATGACATGAACAATCCAAAAATTAAGGCTGTGATTTTTATGAGACTGCTGCATTTTTCAGCAATAACTATTACTTTTCTAGGTGCAGTAACACAAGTAGCATTTACTGACGTGCATCGTCATTTTTATCCGGCTTGTTGGTAACGATCAGAAGAAAATCGAAACCTTAACAACTGAATGCAAAATAGAAGTTTGAAATTACCATTGCTAGGTTTTTATTTTTTTATATGTTTTTTTCTACGTTTAATGATATAACCCTTGTCGGTGGAGTATCCTACAGCTTTCTCTATCATCTGCCTTATCCTTAGCTTTCCTGTGCGACATTTATTCTTTATTTGATCAAAGTAATTCGTTCTTGGTCTTCCCCTTATGCTTGTTTACTTTCTAATGTTTACGTGTCAAAATATTTTTGTCCTACATCTGGATCAAAAAGACTAGAATATATTGCATGGGCATGATAATCAATTGATCATCACCCATGAAAATAGACACTGAATAGCTACCAACACATCAGGGCCCTAAGTCTGCTAAATGAAAATCGTTTCAGTTGGATGTCAATTGGAACTCAGTTGAATGATTTCGGGCATTTCGTAGTCTGCTAACAGTTTGCAGTTTAGAAAAATCATTATGCCAATGGAATGACAGTTGAGTTTCGATGGTGTTACAATGACAAAAAATAGCAGACTTGGGGCCCTGACGAGTTAAAGCTTTGTGTGCGCGACTGTCTCCGTGGATAATGGATATGGATACTCCACAGCTCGTGATGTAAGGGAGGCAGCACAGGGCAAGGTCGGTCGTAAAATTACTTCATACCTCCATTTCCTCTATTTTTCTTCAACTCATACTTAATACGTCTGTGGTTTTATCGTTCGGGCTGTATTTTCCGAATGATTAATCCGTGATTTAGAAATTTGATGACATGACGCAAAAAAAGATGATTTCAGTTCTATTATTATTTACCATTTATTGCACACACACAGATACAAAACAAATACAAAAAGAAAAACTAAGAAATAGGACACAACAGGCACTGCTTATTCTGTCCTATAGCCAGCCAGAGTCTGCCAGAATCCTTCTACCTCCCGTAAAATCATGTCAATGCTATGACATCAGGCCCATTTTCTTTGTTGGACATGTCCTTTAGTATGGGTTTGACAGCTGTCAAATATGGGCTATTCGAAAGGCCATACTTTAAACGCAGAAACAATAGAAGATCTATTAAATTTAGACAGGCCATTTCGGTTTGGTAGCGCTAACATGGCAAAAATGTGCCTCGTGCCACACTCTGGGAGAGACTCTTGTCCAGCAGTGGACTGCTAAGGCTGATGTAAACTATTTACAGCGGAGAATACTACGGGTTTCTTACTACGGGAGAACTATTAGCAGCATTTTAAACAACTGTATAGGCGGCAATATACAGTAAGAGACGGTGTAACGAAAACTTTACAGGCGTGATCAGACCATAAAACTGAATAACTTTTCCTATAGAGGGTTTCCTCCTTCCATACAAAATTCCCGTTGAGCTGACTGACTTCGTATGAGAACTCGAAAATATTTTTACATTTCCCAACATCATCATCATCATCATTAACAGCCTATTGTAGTCCACTGCTGGACATAGGCCTCTCCTAAAGCACGCCACTGAACCCGGTCTTCGGCTTTACTCCTCCAGTCACTGCCCGCAGCTTTGCGTATGTCGTCGCTCCACCTTGCCACAGGGCGTCCTGCGCTACGTTTGCCGATACGCGGTCTCCACTCAAGGACCAGCTTACCCCAGCGGTTATCGGTCCTTCGGCAGATATGACCAGCCCACTGCCACTTCAGCTTGCTAATACGTTGAGCTATGTCGGTCACTCTAGTTCTCTGTCGAATTACTTCGTTTCGGATACGATCCCTTAGAGAAACCCCGAGCATAGCTCTCTCCATAGCTCGCTGAGCGACTTTCAGTTGGTGGACCAGTCGTACCGTGAGTGTCCACGTTTCGGCTCCGTATGTCATGACAGGTAGGACGCACTGGTTGAAGACTTTCGTCTTAAGGCATTGCGGTATTGGCGACGAAAAGCCTCGACGGAGTTTTCCCAACATAGTCCCCATATAAAAAGTTATTCAGTTTCATGGTCTAATCACGCCTGCAAAGATTTCGTTACACCGTCCCTTACAACCCGTATAAAAAAGTTAAAACGTGTAAAAAACTAAGAACAAGGCCTTTTTATCAGTATTTCCAATATCCAGTAAATAAATCCATCACAAAGGTACCTTCAGGTGATTTACTATGGAGTTAGACTAGACTTTATTATTACTAGACTTTTATTGCAAGAAGCGTAGAAATGGGTAATAAAACGTCTAACTTAAGGGCACCTATATGGCTTACAGGCTGGCAACACAGACCTCGACATAGCAAAGGCGGATCGCACACTTGACGTACGACGGAGCGATAAGACAACGCTACAGTCTGTCAGATCCATTTTAGAAATGTGAATCTCCTTACTCAAACCGCTCAACCGCTGTTGACGCAGCGCTATCGCAGTGTCGTCCGTCGAGTGCGGTTTTAGTATGGAGAGTGACGTTTGTAGTATGGGGAGTGACGTTTGTAGTAGGGATCTGACAGACGGCTGCGATATTTTAGCGCTCCGTCGTGCGTCAAGTGTGCGATCCGCCAAACTCCTTTACAAAAGGGATTCTTACACAATAACAAAAGATATTTATATCTGTAACTATTTCCTTTGATCTTTTCCCTTGTACGTAATAGGAATAGGTACCTAAGTATTTTTATACTATTATGTTTCGCCCAAAAATTAAGAAACATATTATGTTTCTAGCCCAGTTATGATGCGCAACCGCGACTTCGATTTTCTCTACACTTGTAGACAAAATTATAGGTATGGCATATGACATTGAACTAGACGACATGATAGATTTTTATGAACCTGTCAAATACAGGGTGTAAAAATATTAGCTGCAAATGTTTTAATGGGTAAGTCAGCCCATGAATCTGAACAACTTTCCCTGAGGAACATAGGTCGCAATATGAAAAATATTTTTGGACCTCTCATACAATATACCAACCGATCAAGTCAATTTGTATGGGAGGTCCAAAAAAAATTCTCATATTTCGACTTATGTTTCTTGGGAAAAGTTCTTCAGTTTTATAAGCTGATTCACCCCACAAAATATTGGCAGCTAATATTTTTACACATTATATAAACACAAAAGTTCTATGACAGAAGCTTAACACTTACCTACTATTAGATCACTGTCATCAGATAAGTTAAGATTTTACTACTAATTTTGTTGACATGAGGTGTCTAATGAAATCGAATCTGTACTGCTTAAAAGAATCTCGTTAGATGCATGTACCAATTATTTTATATCATTAGCATTACATTTTATCCGGGGTGTAAGGGATTGCGTCCCGAATACTGATAGGGTGCAAGCAGACCATGAAACTGAACAACTTTCCCCTAGGAACATATGTCAGGAAACGTCAAAAAAATTTTGACTTCCCATAGTAAATGCAGTCGGCTAATCGCGATTTTGTATGAGAGGTGGAATTTTTGTTGTCGTTTTCTGACATATGTTCCTAGGGGAAAGTTGTTCAGTTTAATGGCCTGCTTGCGCCCTGTGTGTATTCGGAACACTGTCCCTAACACCCTGTAGGTAGGTAGGTACCTACTTAAGCTACATGCGTGCGTTTTCCTGAAACGTGCCGCCTGACATGAGCGAAGTTGTTCCTCCTAGCTTTACAACGAAAATACGGTTCATAATGGCTGCAAGTTACTTGGAAACTCGTTCGAGGCATCCCTAATGGGGGAATTTCGTAATTTCCACGTGCAAAGCTTTAGAGGGTTGTTGAACATTGTTTTTGCAAATTTTCGCTACGAATTAGTTTGGTTTTTATAGAATTTATACCTCCTTGCAACGATCTCTGTGTAATATCGCAGCGGTCTGTCATATCTACTAGAAACGTCACTCGCCATATTATAACCGCACTCGACGAACGACACTGCGATAGCGCTGCGTCGACAGCGGTTGAGCGGTTTAAGCATGGGAATTGACATTTCTAGTATGGATCTGACAGACCGCTGCGATATTTTTGCGCTCCGTCGTGCGTCAAGTGTGCGATCCGTCTAATTTACCCGAATCCTAGGTTAAGTCCAATTCAAATTTCAAGTCTTCAGTCATCATTCTCCTTGCCTTATCCCGTTCTCTGTCGGGGTCGGCTACCAAACCTAGGAGATTTGACGTGGAACCAAGTTTTTACACAGAGCGACCGCTACTTGACCTCTGCAACCCGAAGGCGAACGCCCGAATCCTACCTACATTCAGTAAGGAAACAAAACAAGCAGTTATAACAAGAGGAGTTTCGAACGTTTTCTTTCAAACTTGCTCTAGCAAAAACCTAATTTAATTTATAATCGATTCCACAGAAAAAACGTCGTAAGAAGCTTCAGTGCAACAACTGTTTGTTGCTTTTTCTGTGTCGAACAATAGCGGTTCTATAGAAAAGACGCATGCTTACAGTAGTACAGTGTTAGCAGAAAACGGTATTTCCAAAAAGTAGATAGATAGATACTATAACCTGCTTAAGACAGCTCCGTTTTTTGGACAGGTGGGTAGTTTGTTCCGTCTCACGTTGTGTTCTCCTTAATTATTTGTCAATTTTTTAAAGATTATCATCTAATTATCCGAAATTATCCACTCGACTTGATGATCCGCGAAGGATCTGCTCAGACCTAAAAAGATCTGAAATCGTAGCAAAACACGCGCCGGCAACGCTGCTAGAATTGTCAAAGTGTCATCGGAACGGAGCTATCTTGAACACGTTTTCTCTGCGAATTTCACTTGACTGTTGTTACGTTCATTATTAAATACACCATTTTTCGGAAGAAATATATTAAATTGGCCACTTTGCTTGGATCATCGTAGTGAACAATTTTCACTATGGTTGGGACCTATGAATAAGAAATCAAATGAAACTTTAGGGTCAGCTGACCAATTTTGTATGGTATATCGATTTATTTTTCTGATTTTAACAATATTATAACTTTACAAATACAAAAAGCTACAAGAACCAGTAGAGCATTATTTATATATATTTATAAATGGACAAGACTTAAGGAAATAGATAAAAACTAGCAAAGGTAGTATCTTCAGTAAGTACGAACGTATACAATGCGATGAGTCCACTAATACGATTCAAAGAAAGTACAACAAAACAGTGGGACCTAGGAAAGGTCTGAACCGTCGCATGACCTAAGCGTAAGCACTAGGCACGTTAGGACCTTAAGGGCCATTCCACACCGCGACGCATCAAGGCTACCTATCCTAAGAGACTAGAATGTATAAATATATATTCAAAATACGGGGTGTAACGGACGGTGTAGCGAAAACTAAACTTTGCAGGCGTGATCAAACCATGCGGCTGAATAACTTTTTCTAAGTTGGTAAACAAAAAAAACGACTTTCCATACAAAGTCAGTCAGCTGATCGGGTATTTTATATGGGAGGTCGAAAAAAATTTTTCTTTCCCACCATAGCCCCCATAGAAAAAGTTGTTCAGTTTCATGGCCTGATCACGCCTGCAAACTTTTCGATACAGCGTCCCTTACACCCTGTATACCGCATCGCATCACGGTGTGTCTTGACCTTAAGCCCGCTGGATGAGCCTAGCTCACAGAATAGGGACTGAGCTTTATTGTTGGTCACGTATGAGCTAGGGCCTAGCCTAGCTATACTCAACTTGTATATTATGTAATTTTGTGAGCGTCCTACGTTCGGTGTCAAAAGGTTTAGATAAAATAGTCACTTAATACATGAGTTCCTTCCAAGGCATGAATTAGTCCATGAAACTGAACAACTTTCCCCAAGGAACTTAGGTCGGCATAAAAAAAATATTTATACAAAATGTATCAATAGTTGTTTCTAGGACATCTAAATGTCTGACAGTTGCGAAAATTGAAGATCTGTAGGTATTTAAAGGTAGGAGTAGTGTTTCACACAAAATACATTTAAATACCCCGCCAGGGATACAGACGTGATTTGTGTATATACATATACATTTAAAAGGCACATCATACTGCGCAATTTTCACTATGAATGATAGAAAAAGTCTACTACAGCATTCAACATTCCTCCGTAACGCGGTGTATATTTTCATCCCTATTGATTTTCCTAATACTAAGTTTTCCATCCTTTTGGATACTATCCAACGAAAAACAGAATTCGAGTTGTAGACTCATGGAATAAAAGTGAGGCGAAAATTTCGGGAATTGATTTGTTAATCAATAGGTTATTTTCACTGTAAACATGCTTCTTATTACTTAGTTGAGCTTAACTTAAAATTAGTAATATCTCTTTACTTACTTAGAACACACTTAGAACAAACAGGCCATGGGAATGAGAACCTTGTTATAAGTGGGAACCTATTCTGTTATGTTACCATGAAAAGTGCCAGAAAATATCTGACATTCTCACATTTTTATGCCACTACCTTTAGTTGGCTGGCGCTGCCTTTGCAATGTTAAATGTCAATGTCAAACTCTTTTAGTACATAGCCACCTACGTCATCCAACCGGCCTTTTCAATATTTGTAAACAAATCTACCAACTCTATATTTAGAAATATCTAAATTTCCACCACTATTGGCTATCTCTTTCTTATCTCATCGAATTGAACAACATCCCGCTCACAAACCGAAAATACAGAGTCTCCAAATTCGCCAACACTTACCTTTTTCACGTAAAATTGGGCGAAGTCTCAACAGCACAATCCAAGCACTTAAATATCAAAACAACACACACATAAACGTAGCATTTCGCGGTAAATTTGAATTTCGAAGCACTGAATTAAAAAGAAAACTGGGGAAAACAAAATGGGGCGCTAGCAGATGATTTTCGCTGGTGTCGGCGGCGAAGCGACCGCGCGCGGGTCGGAGCGAGACTGGCCAGTATCGAGCGACGAGCGCCTCCCCCCGCGCTCTAAACCAATTTATAATACATACGGAGACGCAGCATCCCCCACACCAACCCCTGTACCAAAATCAACCTTCAGCAAACCCGCCCAGAGCAGATTTTCGCTCGAAAGAAAATGCCGCAGCGACAAAAACGCCGCTAGTTCTTGCAGAAAAGCGAGGGTGCGAATTGTATATTTTCATCAGTTTTGGCAGTTCATAATAGAAATCATCGGGCAAGTTAGCGTCGGTTCGACAGATTATTTATTGGGTTGTGTTATGATGAGCGATTCATTGATTGGCGAGCTTCCGGCGGGACAATAGGGATTAAAGTTGATGCCATCAGCCGGCGATGTTTGGGCAAGATGTGACGTAAAGCTGAATGCTGAGCGGAATTATCGGCTAGTCTGCTTTGCATATTCAAACATCGCATGCTAGGGTACTTCATGGTTTCAAAAGATAGCGAGTTGGAACTTTTGAAATTAAGTTGAATTTCGATCATCTCTTCAGCAACAATTAAATACATAACTGAAGATGAAAAGGCAAACTTATCTTTACAATAGGTAAGTACCTACCTACGTGATATTTTCGTTACGTTTCTATGATATTTTGCTCCCTTGACGTTGAAGAGTTTGGATTGTATATATGTATTATTATTAGTTATTTTGCGTCTGTGACATTTTTTAACTGCGTTTGATACGCTTTACAGCATAGGTTGACCAAATCAAGCGTGTTTGTTTATTTAGGAAAAAATACTTATCCGTTCTACAATATAAAAAAACTCAATCTAACTAGACAGGGAAAAATCATTTATTGCTGGTGTCTCATCGCACAAAATTAGAGAAAGGTTACTGAAGAAATCTACTTCGGCTCTCGAAGAAACCCTAAACCTGGCTATGGGTAACACTAGAAACTGCTGAAAACTCTTCACATTTGTTTTTTTGCCTCCATACAAATATGTATTGCAAATCCATGTCTCGCTATAAGGATTTCTTAACCAGCTCAGTAAGTACCTGCTAAGCCTATGCAAGTGCCTAACTGTAACCCAGTTTTTTCTCCCATGATGTGGAGCTGTGGACGATCGTATCACAGTATTGTTTGTAAATGTATGGGAACTACAGACGTATAAGTTTCAGAGGTAGTACTAAACAGCGAAAATGAAGCCAAAATATCTCGCCACAAGCAATAGTTGTAACATTTTGTTATTTTGTGCAATAAAGCATATAAGAGAGCAGTAGTGTAGTGGTTAATACGTCTGACCCGACTAGTCAGAAGACGTGGGTTCGGGTCCCATATCGATGGGTGAAAACGAAAAGGTCGTAACCAAAAATAGCCAACTTTACACCAGAGCCAAAAAACGAAAAAAAAGTCACAAAAAAATTCATAACTCAAAAAGTATGCGTAATTTAGAGCTGATTTTTAGAACATGTTTTTGTTATAATAATACCTTTTATTTGAAAACATAATTTTTAATCTAAAGTGACGATAAGTATGTTTTTGTACTACTTACGCCCTAAGATTTTCAATTAACTGACCGACAAAAGGTCGTAAATGGTTCGCACATTTGTATGCAGTCGGAATAAGCTATCCATTTACAGACTTTTTATACGATGTATCTAAGATGGCTGAAAAGTACATACATGACTTAGAGGACGTAAGTGTGAGAAAGATAATTACTTTTGCTATACATTTGTCGTAAACAAGAACCATTCCAAAATATTCTGTAATAAGTTCTGATGGAATTGTTGCTTATCTCTAAATAGTAATGAAACCTAGACAAAGTCGTCCAAGTGTTAAGTATAGTTGCATAGGAATGGTTGCATAATTAAGTATTATAAATAAAACTACGATTTATGTATTTAAAAGTAATATCTTTTATCCCCTCAAAAACATTAATATATAAAAAAAATCCAAGTCTCGCTACTTAGTCCATTGAATGAGTACCTCCAAAGGGGGTCTAGAGTGCGTGAGTTAGTAACGTAAGATGTTTCTTCCGAAACATGTCAAGAGTCCCTAGGTAATAAACATACTAAAACCCCGGGACACTAGGAGGAGCCCCGGAGTGGGGGGAGTCAGGGTCAATTTTTTCATTTTTCGCTTAAGTCTCAAAAACGGTCCATGTTAGAGAAAAACGTTCAAGGAAAAGTTGAAAGGCCATAAAATTTTCTACAAATTATAACTAAATCACTTTTTCCTATATCCTACCGTTTCTGCGTTACACGCATTAAAAATGATTTTGGCTCAAACAATTTCCCCATACTACATACCCATGTTTATCACATCAATCGATCAAAAAATATTTCTTTCTTCCATAAAACTCAAATGTGCAACTTGTGACCGGTACTAATAGATTGCTCTTGATTAGGTCTATCATTGGTAAAATAAACACATTCATCCATGGAAGCCTTTAGGAGGAATCGATTGTCAAAATATTATATTAGGGTAGTTTCAGTTACTGAACTTAAAGTATTTATTTTTTTCTTCCAAAAAACTCAAAAGTGCAACTTGTGACTGTTACCGATAGATTGCTCATAATTAGGTCTATCATTGATAAAAATACTAGATTCCACCATGGAGGCGTTTAAGGGAAATTGGATTTTATAAGGGTAGTTACGATACCTGAACATTTTATTTTTTTTCTTCAAAAAAGCTCAAAAGTGCAACTTGTGACCGGTACTGATAGATTGCTCTTGATTAGGTCTATCATTGGTAAAATAAACACATTCCTCCATGGAAGCCTTTAGGAGGAATTGATTGTCAAAATATTATATTAGGGTAGTTACGCAACTTAACCATTTTATTTTATTTTCTTCCAAAAAGCTCAAAAGTGCAACTTGTGACCGGTACTGATAGATTGCCCTTAATTAGTTTTATAATTGGTAAAAAAAAACGCATTCCTCCATGGAAGCCTTTAGGAGGAATCGATTGTCAAAATATTATATTAGGGTAGTTTGAGTTACTGAACTTGAAATTTTGACAATCAATTCCTCCTAAAGGCTTCCATGGAGGAATGTGTTTTTTTTTACCAATGATAGACATAATCAAGAGCAATCTATCAGTACCGGTCACAAGTTGCACTTTTGAGCTTTTTGGAAGAAAAAAAATAAAATGTTCAGGTATCGTAACTACCCTTATAAAATTCAATTTCCCCTAAACGCCTCCATGGTGGAATCTAGTATTTTTATCAATGATAGACCTAAATATGAGCAATCTATCGGTACCGGTCACAAGTTGCACTTTTGAGTTTTTTTGGAAGAAAAAAATAAATATTATTATTATTATTATTTATAATACACTAGCAGCACATTGTGCTGATGCGTGTATATCACTGCACTTGAGTCAAATGTTTGTCTAGTCTGTTTTTAAATGAGTTCACTGAGGGAGCACTGATCACTGATTGTGGTAGTTTGTTCCACGAGTCCACTACACGATTTGGCAAGAAGTGGTGCCTGGGATTGCTTGCACTCGAGGAGCGTGACAGTTTTAGAGAATGCCCTCTCAGGTTCTTGTTTTGGTTGAAGACGAAGATACTGTTGAGTTCTGGTACATTGTAACGTCCTGTCAATATCTTGTAGGTTTCAATGAGATCGCCTCGCTGTCTTCGTGTTTCTAGAGTTATCAATCCAAGCTGTCTAAGGCGTTCATTGTACTCAATGTTACGTAGGCATGTGACCATTTTGGTTGCTCTTCTTTGTACTTTTTCTAGAAGGGTAATGTCTTTTTGAAAATAGGGACTCCATATTTGGAATCCATACTCCAGTAATGGTCGCACGTATCCTTTATAAATCTTCAAAAACAGGTCTTTGTCTATATGGTAAAAGGCCTTTCGTATGAGATAAAGTAAGGAGTTGGCCTTTTTCGTTATGTTGAGTATGTGTTCATCCCATTTTAAGTTCTGAGTTATGGTTATGCCGAGGTCTTTTTGATTACTGACACTTTTCAGTTGCTTGGAGTCTAGAGTATAGTCTTTTACAGGGTTATTTTTTCCCATATGCAAGACGGTGCATTTATCAATGTTGAGTGTCATTAGCCAGTCCTTGGTCCATTCAATGATACGGTCTAAATCGTGTTGTATAATGTTGTGCGAGATCAATGGGTTACCCATTATTTTTGTGTCGTCAGCGAACAGAGATAAATCAGATCTAATAACATTATTCAAATCAGTTAAGAAGATTCCAAAGAGAATTGGTCCTAAGACCGAACCTTGTGGCACACCACTGTGAACGCTGTGGGGTTGTGACAGGCTGTTCCCGACTCTTACTTGAAATGTTCGTTCTGTTAAAAAGTCTTCAATCCAGTAAAGAAGATCGCCACGGATTCCGAAATGCTCTAGTTTAGAAATTAGCCTCTTTATTGGTACACGGTCAAAAGCTTTTTCATAGTCCAGGTATATGATATCTGTCGGCTGTCGATCATTACAGTTTTTGGTCCATTTATCAAGACAGAGTAGTAAATTTGTTACTGTGGATCGCCTGGGCACAAATCCATGTTGCTCATCAATTATAACGTTTTCCTCTTCAAGAAATTTTCTTATTTCAGTCACTATAATTTTTTCCATAATTTTGCACGCTATGCAAGTCAGGCTTATAGGACGATAATTCCTCGCAATGAGCTTGTCTCCTTTTTTATATATTGGGGTAACGATGGCCTCTTTCCACACTTTAGGTAATTTGTGTTGTTTAAAGGATAACTCCATTACTAATGCTAATGTCGTTGATAGATCAGGGGCGCATTTCTTGAGTAAAATGGCAGGGATATTGTCTGGTCCCATTGCAGTGTTATCGTCAAAAGTTTTGATATATTTAGCCACTAATTCAGGAGTAAATTTAATAGTTTCTATGGAGTTCTGGACTCTTGGTACACATATTTTCGGTATCGCAATGTTGTCAGGCTCACGGACATACGATTTTTCAAATTGGTTTGCAAAGAGATTGGCTACTTCCGTTTGGTTGCTCGTGATTTCCTGTGTGTTTTCGTTTATAAGAGATGGTGGCACTGATACTTTTGATGTTATTTGTTGCCGAACATAAGCATGAAACGATTTAGGGCCATTTTTAACTATCTCTCTTTCATATTTAATTCTTGATGATCTTGCTAGGCCTACAATTTTATTACTCAGTCTACGATACTTCTTATAGGATGATGTGTTTGTCTTGTCAGTAATATAAATGTTCCACAAGGTAGCTTTTTCTTGAGTCATTTTTATAATTTCAGGTTTGATCCATGGTTTGTTAAGATTGCATGTCTTTTTAGGTCGTTGCATAGGAACATGAAGAGAAATTACTTTATCTATTTGTGTTTGTAAGTCGCACCAGACCTCTGCTACATCAGCTGTATCCAGCGTAAGGGGCTTTTGTTGTAAAGTTTGGGATATGATTTTGTAGTCGGCTTTAAAAAAGTTTCTTCGTGGTTGGTTTGATGTACATGTTTGTTTATTGTCCACCTGTACTTGTATGGTCAGCATAAGTACCTGATGATCACTTTTACCTATGTTTGGTAGGTATTCAATATTTGTGCATAGGTTTTCATCATTGCATAGTACTAGGTCCAATAGTGATTCTTGCTGATTCCTAGTCCGAGTTACTTTAGTCACTAATTGGTATAGATTGGTATCGGTTAGTAGCTCAACAAACTTGCTATGTAATGTATTGTATCCATCTAATTTTCTCAGTGGCCATTGTATGTCAGGTAGGTTGAAATCTCCAACAATCAATAGGTTATTATTACTCTCAGATGCAGTTTTGATATTGTCAAGGAGAATTTTATCTGACTCTTCAAATGTATAGTGTGTGGGGCGATAAATACCAGCAACAAGTAAAGTAATATTGGCATAAGTAAAGTTAATCCACAAGGCCTCAACATTGTTGTTAGCATTATTCAAGGTCGGATGTAGGCTAGCTTGTATTGGAATGTTAAGGTGACTATGGCTATGTGCTAAATAGTTCAAGTTCAGTAACTAAAACTACCCTAATATAATATTTTGACAATCGATTCCTCCTAAAGGCTTCCATGGAGGAATGTGTTTATTTTACCAATGATAGACCTAATCAAGAGCAATCTATCAGTACCGGTCACAAGTTGCACATTTGAGTTTTATGGAAGAAAGAAATATTTTTTGATCGATTGATGTGATAAACATGGGTATGTAGTATGGGGAAATTGTTTGAGCCAAAATCATTTTTTAATGCGTGTAACGCAGAAACGGTAGGATATAGGAAAAAATGATTTAGGTATAACTTGTAGATAATTTTATGGCCTTTCAGCTTTTCCTTGAACGTTTTTCTCTAACATGTACCGTTTTTGAGATTTAAGCGAAAAATGAAAAAATGGACCCTTTCCCGTGTCCCAGGGTTTTAGTATGTTTATTACCTAGAAACTCTTAACATGTTTCCGAAGAAACATCTTACGTTACTAACTCTCGCACTCTAGAACTTTTTATTCAATGGACTAACTGTGCTGTTCAACCGTAAAAAGGTATGAGATCCATTTGAAACCAAGTCGGCTATCGATTTGTTCATTCCCCGCTTAAGAGATCTATCTTAATTAATTACGTAATTAGTTAATAAGCATTATTTTATAGTGACCATATCGATATTTTTAATGTATTTTAATGTTTACAATAAATTGAATGACTTAGCCATCGCACTAGAACAGAAGGTTAACGTGTAATACATATTAAAATTAATACATTCAGAGCGATTGCCAAGTCATTCAACTACAAGGAACATAATACTAACCTAGCACCTAACCTAAAAACGAGATCAAATGTCAGTATATTTTATATCTATTCTATCTAATCTTCCTCATCAGTATCAGGTAAGCGATCAACTGTCAACAACAATGAACGGCGTAAATAAAAGTATGGTAAAATTTTCATACCACCAGAAGGGTGTAACTAGACCTAGATTGGTAATACCTAACATTGATTTGGCGTAAATCAAAAAGCCTTAAAAACACTGGTTTTTGACCGGCTTACGACAAAAAATTTCTGAAAACTTTTCATAATGCAACCCAAATTAGAAAAAAAATGTTGTCGTAGAGCAACGAGACCCGGACCGTTCGATAGAGAAAAATCAGCTGATCAGGGGCGTGTCCTTAGTTGGTTACGACCTTTTTACGGGTTACGACCTTCTCGTTTTCACCCATCGATATAGGGCGTAAATTTTTACCGCTTGTTTAGTTTGTATTGTAATAAAAGTTAAAGCATATAATATGTATTGTGTTGTATAATTTTGCAATTAAAAACACGACGAAAGCACATTACCGAGTGCAACTTTGGCGTACTGCAGTCATGATTGGACCATAAAACTGAACAACTTTCCTTATGGAGCCAATGGTGGAGAACAACTACATATCTTTAAACAACTACATATCGGTATACTTAAATTACGTTTGACAATTTTAAGCGGACTTTACAAACCTATATTCAAAGAAAAGCTTGATTGTGATTTAGCGCGCCTTGTTAGATTTCCACGAGTTTTTCATGACTTCTGGCACCTCGTAGGGTTCCCTTTGAAAGGTTCCCTTGTCCTGACAGGGAACGCACAACACATACACATTCACTCGCAATTAACGAGTCTGATAGGGCTTGTGAGGTAACACCGTAACAGCTGTTATTGTAGCGAGACGGGGAGTTTTCTTGTTGTGATACTATACTAGGTATAATATAGCAGTTTTTTTGTGGTTAGCCAACACACTTATGATCTAAAACTCATCATAGTATCTAAAAAAAAACACTCCAAAATTCACTTTGTATGGGACGGTCAACCTTTTTTTTTCATTTTTCGAAAAAAAGTTTCAGACAAAAGTGGTTTAGTTTTATAAGTAGCACACAGCGTGACTATATTTTGTACTTAATTAAGGCGGATGGCATATTTATCGCACGACGGAGAGCTAAAATATCACAGTGGTCTGTCAGATCCATACTAGAACATCACTCCCCAAACTAAATTTATTTATTATTATTTATTTTATTGTGCAAAACCACACTAGACGGACGACACTGCGATAGCGTTGCGTCGACAGCGGTTGAGCGGCAGCAGCACATCAACTCAACTCAACATCAACTTATAATGGTTATCCTTAGTAAACGTATGAAAGAGAAGATAACTTGGTCCCTGAAATGCTTTTCGCTGTGCTGCAATGCCAAGTGAGGACCTAGACCCATTTCTCTCCACCCCATACAGTCACGGGTGGATGATAAAGATTCCAGACACCATCGAGATCTTAATCAGCTCCTCAAGCCTGGATCAGATTACAAATGCACTACTGGACCCATACACCGCCGTTTTAGGGTTCCGCAAGACAAAGGTTCAACTTAGTTAAGATGTCGTGTGATGCCGGCTTAGAATAGCATCACCCTACATCCTTCCTGCGGATGTCGTAATAGACGACTAAGGGACTCGAGAGAATTGGTGTATTACATTTTTTTAGGCGACAGGCTGACATCCTGTCACTATTGTGATACACATGTTTTCCGAAACAACCTTGGAAAACAATCCTCAAAAATGTCAGACGTGGCGATAGCGACCGTATTCTTACAGCCGTTAACGCTCTGCCTACCCCGCAAGGGATAAAGGCGTGATATATGTATGTATGTATGTAGTTAAGGTACTCGTATTTGGTTTAGTATTTGTAATTAATGAGCCCAACGTAGTGCACTACCAATCCGGGTGACCATTTCCTAGGTTAATATGCCTTAAACCTTCTCGTAAGTCTGACAAACACTTCGCTGAAAACCGCCTCAAAATCGGTTCATCCAAACGCGAGATAATCGCAGGCAAACATACATACAAGTCAAATTGAGAACCTCCTTTTCTTCAAGTCGGTTAAAAAAGGCCATGAGCTCATAACCTACGGAACACGTGTCACGCAGTTGCATTCACACTTGCCAGCTTTTTATGCTCGTTCCAGTATGCTGGTCACATTCTCTGCGTATCGGGAAAAGGCGTAAAAAGCATTTATTTTACACAAGCAGCATTGGACAGTAAAAAGCTTCATTTATTTTCTTCAGATGGTCTGCCAGACTCGCACTCTAAACTTAAGAGTTATCGAGCAATGATAGACTCATAAAAGGAGAGGCACACTTGAGGCACGATGGAGCGCTAAAACATCGTAGCGGTCTGTCAGATCCATCCTAGAAACATCACTCTAAAAAAACCGCACTTGACGGGGCGACAGCAGTTGGGCAGTTTTAGTATGCAGATTGACATTTCTAGTACGGATCTAACAGACAGCTGCGATATTTTAGCGCTACCTCAGATTAACAACAAGTTACTAACATAAGCGCTACGTCGTGCGTTAAGTGTACGATCTGCCTAACGCTAACAACATCGTATTCATTATGATTTTCTGTGATGACATGATGACATTGATGACAAGATGATAATGACCTCCTATTTGCAGTTACTTTTGTGGCAAGTACCCATGAACACCACAATCCTCCTATTTAAAAAAAATAATCGGCCAAAGGTCTTCACAACCGTTAATAGTGTATTGAATCCGAAAACAAGCCGACACGACTCTGTAACAACTACAAAAAGTCGGTGAGGTCGTTCGTAGTTGTGTAAAAAATCTTGCGTCTTAGGTTTACACACATGCGCCTACCGATGTTACGATAATTGACTAAGTATATTTTCCGTGAGTGACGCCCGCTTAGAATAGCTCCAAACCATTTCTACCAGAGGTGCATCATTCCTACTGAAAATGTTATATAGACTAACCAAACTAGTAAGTAAAGTTGTAAACCACTAGGTACTACATTGTCGCTTCAAGACGAGAATCAAGAGATTGAAAATTTGTTGGTCGAGGTGCCCCGCCGGTAGCTTACTCAGTAAACCATGGCCATACCTCAAATTCCAAAGTTCAAGCTCCGGCCACCGCTGCAATTTTTTTTCAATATCTTATTTTTATTTACATTTACAATACAATAATAAATAATACAATACAAATACCGTGTGGGTAGTGGTTAACACGTCTGACCCGTCTAGTCAGAAGACGTGGGTTCGAATCCCATCGGTCGCGTGAATCTTTTCCGCTTGTTTCCTTTGTATTAACTTTGTAACAAAAAGTTAACACAAATACATTATTTTTTTTTTTTACATTAGTGGCATATGTTGTCGTATGCGCTACGGTGCATCTACATGCGTCTTCATACAAATCCTAAAGGACTGTAAACAGTAACACCGGACCAGCAAAATGTCGGAAAATCGCGCGGCATGTGTAACAACCGCCTTTCGCCAGACACGTCGAGCGGCGTCGACGTCTTTTTACCTAATTAAAAATACGGGTACCATTCGATTTGTACCGCCCTTTTTATTGGGCAAAAACGCATTCAGTTTTAACTTAGACTTTTCTGTGAGCAAAGATCACTGACTTATAGAACTGACACGCGCCATAAATATTGCTGAGAAGACCATTTTATTTTACCACTCGTGCCACGTTTCTACTAGGAACATAAAATTGTCATAAAAAGGAGAAAAATGTGTCTGACAATTTTCTCTTTTTTACAACGACTAATTAATTTATTCAGTGACAGTGTTGTATGTATTGTAATTCTACCAATACGAAAAAAAAATGTCTTTGTTATTACAAAATAAAATATCTGACATTCTAAAAGTATTCATTGTGAATCTACTTGGAAATAAACGATTGAATCCTGAATATTCACAACTTCGGACACAAATGAGTAAATTTTGTCGAAATGATGATGTGACGTAAAGAAAGACTTCCTACGCGTTCTCGATTCTAGGGTATGGCATTCGTCTCTGTGCAAATTCTGTAGATGTCATATACCGTCAGTAAGTCTGTGGCTTCAGTACACTATGTCATTGAACCGAAAAGAAGAAGAAAAGGTACACCGTACAAGAAATTGTTCATGCCAAATGACTTTTAAGGTCCTATCCAGACGTCATAATAGTCAGTCCACATCCATGCAATGCAGGGATGAGATTAGCTCAAAGCTGACATTTCCTAATTGTATCTTCTACTAAACTTGCTAGGTATACTCTTTGCCGATATCACATCAGTGTGATCGGCGGGTAGAGGTGCAAACATGAATAATTACGCGCGTCCTTCTCCGACACTGGTCTGCGTCCTTTGTTAACCTGACCGAGGATTGAGTTTGTTGCTATATCAGACAAAAGAAGCCTAGGTAAGAGACAAGGGCCAATTAGGGCTGGGCCCTAGCTAGCCTACCATTCCCTGTCGGGGTCGGCTGCCTAACTTACGGGATTGGACGTGAAACCAAGTTTTTACACAGCGCGACTGCACTCTGACCTCTGCAAGCCGAAGGTTAACCTGGCCCAAATCCTAAGCTAGGTCACATTTAAATATCATCTGAATTCAAATTTTATTTGAATGTCGGTTTTTCCTTCACCATAAGAGCAGTCGGTAAATGTACGTGAGTAAAAACACATTGGTACATGGCGGGTATCGAACACGGGTCTCGCGATTGTAAGACCGGTGCCCTAACCACTTGGCCACCGACGTGAGCATGCCTAAGATAACCTAGATAGATGGTACGTATAATATCTGTTTTTACCCGACAACAGCTAAGCAAAATAGAAGCTTAGTTATAGTTTTGTTGTTTTTACATCGGTACTCTTCTAGCTAGGATATTTTATTTTTCATTCTCCGCATTCAGAATTGTTTATGGCATTGTTTATCACGATTTAATATTACGTTTTCTAGAACGGGAGTCATTTTTGAGTCCCATGTTGAGATTTTAGCAAGTTATGTAATTCCAAATTGGTTTTATGGTAGCAAAGGTTTTCCCAAGGTAGTATTTAAGATACAGGGAACTTTGATCGGGATTAATCATCCCTCAAGTCCCTCAGACGCCTCTTACGACACCCACGGGCAGAAAATAGGGTGATGCTATTCTAAGCCGGCATCACACGGGAAATTTTTGATAAAAATTACCGACTTTTTCCAACATACAGTCTTGGAGCCCCTAGAAATTCCACATAAGGAGAAATTAATCGTTTAGTATGCGTATGCGCACAGCGTATGAATAAGTTCTCAGAATAAGTCGATAGAACGATATCAGTAAAGAGATCAAATGCACGCGAGCTTACCAATGCGTGAGCAATGTATTGTTGCGTATAAATACAAATAAAAATAAATACAGCTAAGAAAGAAAGACGGGAGCAAAAGAGGATTATAAGGAATGAGCAGTGCCCCGTTTTTCGAAACTACAGGCTACAAGTCTACAGGTGAAATTCGATGTACATTGCGTAGCGGGTCAAAAATCCTGGTTTTATAATGTCCCACCGGCTACGCAATGTACATCGAATTTCACCTGTAGACTTGTAGCCTGTAGTTTCATTGCATGAGGTACTGGTCGTAGGTGGTTCTCACACTTAACTCACAACGGAGCGCTATTTTATAGTATCCGTAACGCGTCTGTCAGATGCAAGGAAATTTAAAATCCATGCTAAGACCGCACAAAAACAAGCGTCTGTCAAACAACGCAAGTTCATCCGTTAGTGGTGCGTCAACGTCAGTTTTTGTATGGGGAATTTAAATATTTTCATGAAAGTATTTTTCAGACTTTGGAGAAGGTTTAGGCATACATATTCATCGACATCTGTTGAAATCGGTTCTCTTTTTAAAAAAGTTATTCCGGGAAAGATATTCAAAATATCAGGCTTTAATAAAGTTATTCACCCCTTGTATTACATATCCTAAGGATGCGTGGCGAATGAGCGCGAATAATTTTCCGCCCATCATAAAATCAATATCAGCTGCCAGACAGGGCACCTCCATCTTATCTCATCACCTCGTTTCCACTTCAGCGGAGACCCTCCAGCCAATTACTGGTATGGTGCCCTGGGCAAACATGCCCCCTGCATGTCAGAAGGCATCTATTGGAAACAGTTTTAGATTTATTTCCAAGTATATTCACAATTAATGCTTTTAGAACGTCAGATAGTTGCAATACAATACTGTCACTGAATAAATGAATTGGTCATGGTAAAAAAGAGAAAATTGTCAGACACATTTTTCTCTTTTTTATATCAATTTTATGTTCCTAGTAGAAACGCGGCACGAGTGGGATAAAAATAAATAAAAATAAAGGCACTGCCTCGGGGCTCTGGCCAGGCTGACCGCATATCATGTAACTTACGTCAGTTAAGATTTTTCATAGTTGGAGACTTCAGAAGGACGACAGTACGTGTCCGGGGTTCGATTCCTGACGATGCTTATAATTTTTTCAATTTCTTGTTTTCAGTTATGAGGATAATATTGCACTGTGAGTACATTAAATTTCAATTGAATTCATAGTATGCACGGACGTAGAATAAACATCATAGCCGACACACGCCGCATTCAGCAACTGTCACGGGTTTAACATTCGTAGGTCTTCGGCCTGAAGATCAGTGTCAAAAAGACGGAAGTGATGTCCTTAGACTCGCATGGTCGCGAGACACTGGCGATTATGCTTGGTGAGGATATGCTGAAACAGGTTGATAAGTTTCGTTATCTGGGGAACACTATAACATCTAAGTGTAACCTTGATGCTGAGATCAACAGCAGAATCAGTGCTGCAGCTGCAGCATTTGGGAAGTTGTGTTCCAAGGTTTTCTGCTCGCACGACCTAAAGCTAGCCACAAAAAATTCTGTATATATGGCGATTGTGCTGCCAAACCAGAAGGTTCTATACTCCTCCAAGACTTGGTGTGTGTATCGTCACCACATACGCACTCTGGATCGCTTCCACCTAAAATGCCTTCGCACCATCATGAAGATCAGACGGTCCGACCGAGTGCGCAATACCGAAGTCCTGAGACGAGCCAATGTTGGTGGCATTGAGGCCTATTTAATGCGTCGTCAGCTTCGGTGGTGCGGTCATGTATCCCGGATGTCGGAGGAGAGAGTGGCGAAGCGCATCTTTTATTCTGAGCTAGAGGAGGGCAAGCGAAAGCATGGCGGACAACTCCTCAGATATAAAGATGTTCAGAAACGACACATGAAAAGATGCAACATTGAGCCCACTCAATGGGAGGGTCTGGCAGCACAGCGCCCCGAATGGCGCGGGATGATTAAGAGGCAAGTCCGCGAGTTTGAGGAACAGCGTAAAGCAGACCTCGACGCTATGAGCGCGATGAGCTGAAGGCCCGTCCACCCGTCGCCATTAACTATAATTATGTAAATGGCAAACTCACGTGTCCACTCTGTGCACGGGAGTTTACTGCCAAAATTGGCTACAATAGCCATCTCCGGGCGCATCAGCGCCGATCTGATTAGGAGTCTAAAGTGGTCGCCATGGCCGAAATCGGTCGGAGAGATCATCATCATCATTTCCACTGAGTCGATACCGTTTTCTTTCGCCAATCAAACATCGGCCTCTTTCACACTCAACGTCCAACGTAGCGCATTTCTGACGTCCGTCAAACGGACGCTAATAACGCTGACCCAACGCAGTGACAGCGCACGACCCACGATCAAAATGTCAGGAAAAATTACGTCTTTGGGCACGTTCGCGCTAGCACTGCTCTAACGGATGCATCGTCAAGCAACGCAGCGGTTGTGCGTTGGGACATCCGTCGAGAGCGGTTTTTGTATCGGGAGTGACGTTTCTAGTAAGGATTTGACAGACGGACGTTTTTGCGCTGCGTTGAGTGTGAAAGAGGCCATCAGCTACTCGCACGTACCATGTGGCGGAAATGGCTTTAACGCAGTAATCCCCTGGAAGTTCAGCGCCGAAGAGCCGAAGACCGGAAATAGACGAGCGCATACCGGAAATCGACTCATCGGCAACTTCGAAATTTGATTTTTGACGTGCAATCTACTCGGCAAGATTTAATCAAGTATACAGTATACTAGGTATGCAAAACTAATCTCAACAGCAAATCTGGAGAACCTAGTTGAAAACTAATTAATTCTAATAAGTAGTATGGTTGCCGTGTGGGGCTGGCTTAGAATAGCATAACCCTGATTCTACCCGTGGGTGTCGTAAAAAGTGACTAAGGAATAATCATCAACGAAATGGACAGTTTTACTCCTTTTTAAAATAAATATTGTTTCTCCAAATATTTTGTACATTCAGTAATGCCTAACCAGCTACGCTTCCCACAGTACCTACCTACACCTAGGCACATACGTATATTTTTTCCACATACATGGTAGATAGGTAGACGTATACTTACAGTGCCATGGGGACGAAATAATTGCCACTTCACAGGAGTAGACAGTCGTGTTGAAAACTGTCGTGCACTCAAACTTCACGTACGGAATATTCTACAACTCTATCCGTAGACTAGACACCATCACTATATTAGTTTGTGTATGTTTTCCCTCGTACATTTTCGATGATTCTTATGGTATTTTAAAATGGTTTTTTCTTTAATATTAAACATCGACCGAGTATATCTGAACCTACATTAGGTACAGTACACATTCTTCTAGCTAGGGCACAATAGCAAACAAGTCATCCACGTAGGTTTTTAATCTGTTAGTTTAGTTGCTAGTACTGGCTGCAACTGAAAGGTTTATTTAAGCAATTTCCCATAGATAATTTGAGTCACTGAACTTGACGGATCCCTCAATCTACAAAAATTTCATAGCGTCACCTCTTCGAGCATTCAACCTATGGAGATGGCAATGCTGGGTTTAGCCCTCTGCCAGAATTGCCCATTTGACCAGCACGTTATATGAAACTGATAGTTGCTATTTTGTATGTGGTTGTCAAGTTGTTGTAAATTTATCGTTGTGTACTGTACGTTTTTACTTACCCTCCCGCAAAAAGTGGCAGAAAACGTTCGGTAATTAACTGTTTAACACCTCCATTAGGTTGTAGGTAAGCTCTTAGCGTCACATTCAGACAAGTGTGGCTATTTGCCCAAAAAACCTATTAGTCCTATTGGCTATTCGTCCTTCTTACCAAAGTTACAGCATCCAACCTTACTTATCTAAACGCTAGCAATCACTACACATCAGCTGACACCACGTCGCATTGTGTCGGGGTAAGAGCGTTTCTCCACTTATCCGGTCCGGCTGCCGGATGTCGGAAGTAGCCTTCCGTCAATATTCGAATGCCGGATAACGCTTTTCCACCTATCCGGTAAAATACGGACAGTAGAATGACGTAAAATACGGACAATAGAGTTTAAAGAGTACCTTTCATATGCATACTTTTTGTACGTCTGTCACTTCGGGCCGTCAGAATCCAAATTTTGGTTTGGAAAATTCCCGGATCGATAAATGCCGGATGCCGATAGAGTGGAAAAGCATGCATAGTAGTGCAAAGGTTTCTAAACCGGATCGGTAATTGACGGACCGGCAATTGACGGATGCCGGATAAGTGGAGAAAGGCCCTAATGTCGGCGAATGTCGGCGTAGGCAGACGAGTGACGGCGAAAGTGGCGCCAATCTGCATTCAGCATTCAATGCTAATCTGCGAAATAGAGCAACTGGTTTTGCAACTAGCGAAACGAGGTGGCGTTTGTCAGTTACTCATTTCAGGTTCCTACTGTCAAGCTACTATCATCATCACCGTCTCTCTATAATTTTTGTACATCATCATACGGTACGCCACTTTTCTATTTGTGGAAGCTTGTAATTGGCATTTGTTTATACATTAAGTTAATAATGTTTTTAAGGCTGTAAGCTACTCAAATAAAATAAAATAAATAAAAAGAATCATTTAACAGACATTCTCAGACTCTTCATTCTGGGTGGAGTTCAGTCTACATTCAGTGTTAAGTGGTCTGCCATAAGGCGGATCTCCGGTTCAGAATCTCTACTCCATTTCGTCCCCTACAAAACGTATGGACGTAACTACAAAAACTGAATTTTACAGGAGAAGCGATTGAAGGTTGGCGAAAAGTTTAAAATTGCGTCACATATTTGTGATTAGACTTACGTCCACAATTTTTTTTTATACAAGGGTGTAAACTTGCTTCAATTGTGAATGTGTGTATGATATTTGGAAAACGCAACAGGTTTTAAAAAAAAATGTATATATATTCGACTTACGTCTTTATGCAAAATAAAAAATGTATGCAATTTTAAGTTACGTCTATTTGAATCTATGTTACGTCAATTCATTTTGAAATATAGTGAAAACATTTTTGTCAAACTCAAGTGTTCGTAAAGATATTTTTTTTAAGTTTTAGCGCGGCAATAATGAGATTCCGTGCGAGGAAATTTATTAATATGATTTGTAATATTTAGACGTAACTTAAGATACCCCCAAAAAAAATTAAATAAAAATCTGTGACGTAAAGAGGTAAATTTAACTTACGTCCCTACGTGACAAACCAATATTTTGTGATATAAGATACAACTTACCTTATAACGGAAACTAAGGTACATAGAGATACATCCATTAGATATAAAAAAAGTTTAAAAATCTCTAAATCATTTAGTGTATATAACTCATTTTCGCAAAAAATCTAGTTACGTCCATACGTTTTGTAGGGGACGATTTATAGTCTTTTGAAGACCTAAAAGAGGTGAACCCAACAGCCATCGCAGTGGCCAAGCATTAGTCCAAGGTCTTATAAACCAAGTTACATCATCGATTCGATGAGAAAAAGGAGAATTCTTTTCGGCGATACAATGCGCCCAGTTCATGCCCATTTGGCGACTCTGAATCCGATATCAACTAAACGGGTACGCTGCCTGATGACCACGTTCAGAACTTTTTTGTCTCGATATCCCGTAATGCGTTATTCCTTACGAGGTTCTCGAATGGCGGCCACGGGTCGGAAGACGTAGTGTTGGACGGCCTCCCACAAGATGGACAGATGATCTAGTGGAGATCGCTGGACGCCAGTGGATGCAAGTTGCGCAGGATCGTTCATATTGGATAATTTCAAATTTTTCAAATTTCAATCGTTTATTTCCAAGTAGATTCACAACGAACGATATCTTTGGGGAAGGCCTATGTTCATCAGTGGACATCTTCCGGCTGAAATGATTCCGTACATCCTGCGTTCCATGCTTTGTGTAAGCGTGATTCATACTTCTACAAGGTCCATCTCTCAACGTCTATATTCCATAATTTAGAAGTAGGTAGTACGTTAGACTCGACCGTTCTCCCAGTGAGTTGACAGAGCTGAAGCGACGCTGCTTTCCTATCTGTCTACTGCCTCACACTCAACGTCCAACGCAGCGCAAAAATACTGCTGCGGTAACGGATCCGTCTCTGAAATTCATACTAGAAACGTCACTCCATGGTCACTCCCTACACAAAAACCGCTCTCGACGGATGTCCCAACGCACAACCGCTGCGTTCCTTGCTAGCGCTGCGTCGTGTCAGTCGACGTCAATTTGCCTTACATTTTGATCGTGCGTCGTGCGCTGTCACTGCGTTGGTTCAGCGTTATTTCGGGCGTCAGAAATGCGCTGCGTTGGACGTTGAGTGTGAAAGAGGCCTGCCATCCCGCTCTCATGCATCTTTCAGAGCTGATTTCAATTTCATCCGCCGACTGATTGAGACTTTCCAAGTCTAGGGAAAATAATCTTTTTAAAATCGAACTTTCTATTCCTTTTGAGTAGGTAGGTACTTTTATGTTTCTTATGGTGACGATTTTTTTAAACGATGATGGAGAATCGGACTTTCATCTTCGAGAAAATAATATTTAAAAAATTTAACCATCATTTGATTCAAAGTATAAATTGGCGACAAGCTTTTTGTTCAAAAAAGAGACGCTAAAAGAATTTTCTGGCAATCGTTTTATTTATTCTCAAATTAACCTGCTTAAATTATCAAGCCTGCTACTTGTAGTAGGCGGTAAAGAAAGAATGACACCATGGTTTTATTGGGTCATTGGACCACTCAGTGTACCAAACGAAAAAAAATGTGCCTCATTTTGCTAACTCGATAAACAGAAATACCAATTAAAGTGACAGTGTTGTGTTCGTTATCTTACCAACAAGTCAATTAAATTAGTTCACGAATGAACAACAATTTAATATTGTACACTGATTAGACATTTGACATTTTAGATACCTACTACTAAATTGAAACTAGGTTTTGAGGTTTACCTAGTGTTTAAATTATTTGGACTGGAATTGCTATTTAGATAACAACTATTATTAATTAACTAGATTGTGAGGGTTATTGGGAGTTTGAGATAATTGAACAATCTACTGTTTGGTATCTTGAAGGTTTATTATAAGGGATCAACTTAAATTATTTCTTCTAAGTAACTGCTTGTAAAACCAGTTTAATTTGATACCTTAAAAAGTATGTAGATATGCTACTGATTTACTGTTTTATGAACATGGTAGATTCAGATTCATACCTTGTCGTACCTAGTTGAATAAAATAAATTATTTGTGTGATCCTATTATATTACAGTCTTTTCATTATATCTTTTTCTCAATCTTGTGTTATCTCTCTCTCTCTCGAAAAAAGATAGATAACACACACAAGTATGGCTAACGCGCACTCGTGAGATAAAAGGTTTGTACTCGCATCCAGCAGTCCACTGCTGGACGTAGGCCTACTTCAGAGTACGCTACAAGGCTCGATCCTGACCACTAGATCCTGACGCTACCAGCTTCCCTTTCTTATATAGGCAGTGCATAATGAGTACTTTGACAAAGCAGAGCATAAGGGATTCGGTTAATGCAGTTAATAACGCCGCTGTATCGATCTAAAACGGGTGATAGAGGTATACTTACTATGACCACAGGGTCCTGTCGTCAGCATCGGCATACATTGCTGATTATCTTGAGTTCATTGAAGTGACGTCCATAACATAACCCGTATTGTATGCCAAATCCGACCTTGTTGAAAGGGTGTATAGCTTATTTGGCTCAAGACTTGGCACAATCAGGGACACTCGCCTTTGTAAAGAGAATTTATAGTCTGTTGTGAAAGGGGTTTCCGCAAAAAATTACACGAAAAAACACTCTTAGCAAATTAGGCCACATTAGGAGATGCTAATCCGTCATATGATATGTCCAGTGAAATTTTGAGACTATACTCGTAACTAGTAGTAGATAGGTCTTTTTAATTTAAGTTTTGTATTGAAATAAATTATTTCTTTAAATAAACAGAAAGGAGACAAAGAAAATTGTAATTCGTAGATTGGATCCGTGGTCGGGAAAATAAGGCTATAACTACATAGTATACTTTTCACGTCTGTATGTATGTATGTTAACTTAAATTTTTAAAACTACACGAAAGATGCAGGTTTTTAAAATAGATTTCAAGAGGGAGGTTTTGAAGTAAATATGTACTTGCCGGGAAAGCATCTTGTTCCCACGGAAAAACGGAGTTACAGCGGGTATTATTATAAAAGAGTTTGAATTCCGAGTCGAAGGCAAAACCTTCTCTTTGGCAACAGCCGCAGGTCTCCAAGTCAGCCTGCTGCAATCTTTTGCTTATAAACTTATTCAATCTGTCTCCCTCTGGCACGAGTCACTGCGATACGAACTTTGGACGGAGATAAGGGAGGGATGGTGAACAATCTTAAATCTCACCAAAAACATTTTCACGTGAAATGTGACCAATAGGATGACTCTTTGAAGAAGGTATCAAATTTCAAGAAGAGTCAAACTTCTAAATCTATAAGGTGTAAAAATATTAGCTGCAAATATTTTAGGGGGTGAATCAGCCCATGACACGGAACAACTTTCCCCAAGAAACATGGGTTTAAATATGAGAAAATTTTTTGGACCTTTCTCACATATTATTGATTTGGTCGGTTGGTAATTTTGTATGAAGGGCCCAAATTTTTTTTTCATTATTCGACCTATGTTCCTCGCTAAAAGTTGTTCAGTTTCATGGACTGGTTTACCCCTTAAAACATTTGCAGCATTTTTGTCTACACCCTGTATACGCCCTAGCTCCGGCAACCCACAAACTCTACACACCTACTGCACATTTCGTAGATACGCCAGTATCAGCAACAGTAAGTAAACATCCCTATTTCGAAGTGTAGTTAACTCCTCAGACACCCGCCACTCAAGTTTAAACCCCTCCTAAAATCATAACCCCTTACAGTAGTGGAGATTTATCCGAACGCGCCAATATCGCGAATTAGTTCCGAATTATGAATGGGGAGGCTGGTAGCGACTAGTGTTGCAGGAAGGACAGTTACTTTCGAGGCAGTTAGTTGCGAGATTGTACCGAGTTTGGGCCCCATTTTTTGTCATTGTAACGTCGAAACTCAACTGTCATTCAATTGCCATTGTGATTTTTCTATACTTCGAACTGTTAGAAGACTACGAAATGACCGAAATCATCTGAGACCCAATCGGCATCCAACTGAAACGATTATCATTTAGCAGACTTAGGGCCCTGCTTAGGGAATGGGAACTTTTCTATCTGCCTGTATCTGACAGATCTCGAGCTAGTTTATGATGCCATACTAGACGGCGTTACTTTAAGCGCTATGTTGATATTTTGACAATTGAGATATATTGATACCCAACTAGACAAAATACATTTTCTTGGGAAGAAACTTTTTAAATTTAGCTTGGAAAATTTCCCATTGTAAGGGGAATCAACTGGTCATCTGCAAAAAAATTTAATATTAATATCGACGACTATAGGCCTCCCATGGGCTTTTCCATAGACAATGATTACGATGGAACCAACAGCTAGCAATCCTTTCTTCTTCTACTGCGTAGGAAGACTAGGAAGGAGGCAGTCCCGCCCAAGCTGCGTTTTCTGATGCTTACAACTGGAGTTCACCCCGTACCTACTAGCTAGAGAGACTTTGATAATCCTATTTAGAGATAAAAAGTATGAAGTTGTGAAGTGGGTCCAAAAAGTTTAATAAGTATTTAAAAATGAAATTACTGGTGCCTAATAGCAGCGCTTGTGTATACCTATAGTAAACTAAGTTATTATGCTGGACGGGAAATGAGGGATACAAATAATAAATTCCAAAAGATTGCACTATTGAAAGTAGTTAAAAAAAAGAAGATCGAAGTATTTTAAAGGATCCGCTAAATAGCGCCCAGCTATCAAACAACATGACATGCCATGGACATGTCAACAAAAGTAGACCTCATGTCATAGCATTAACATCATTTTGACAGCTGTCAAATACGGCCTATTCGAACAGAGATACTTTAGTTACCTACTGCTATGTAAATACTAGGTATTATTACTGCCTACCCGCCGGCACTATAGGGGTCCTCTATCGATTGCCTCTGCCGCCGTCGCCTAGCAACCGGCCGTCGCGACGCCTGCCGCTTGCCGCCGCGACAAGCGGCAGACAAGCTGGTGGAAATTATGCTAATGTTATTCTTCAGATGAGTGCAGATTTTATAGACGTTAGGGTGGATGACATTGGGAGGGATTTGTGTAGAGTTGCATTTAAAAAATATATATATTTAGCAGTCCGAGGGCTGCTCTGCTGGTGAGTAAATTAGTACTAGCAGCACATTTAGACTGGAATTTCATACAGCTTATATGAAAATCCAGAGTATATTGAACCCTGAAAAGGGTACCTAGTGTTGCTTATAGCGAGATAAGTTATATGGCTGTTCGGATAGGTCACATTTCATAGCTGTCAAAATCAAGTTAATGCTATGTCATAATGTCAATTTTTTTTTACATGTCCTGTAGTACGGGTTTGACAGCTGTTAAATATGGCCTATTCGAAAGCCCTTACTTTAGTATTCTTTGCAGGTTATAATCCATAGAATTCATGTTCCTTTCTTGCTATCAACAAGTCACATCCCCCTTTCAACAATTTCTCAAACAGTTTTACAATATAACTTGCAAGTTGCAATTGCGTGTTGAAGATAAATAATGCGTTCAAGTTGCGTACAGGATAACGCTTTATCACTAGTAACACTCGTATATAAGGTGTAAAAAAATTAGCTGCAGATGGTCAAAAAAGTTGTTCAGTTTCATGGGCTGGTTCACCCCTTAAAATATTTGCAGATATTTTTTTTACACCCTGTATACGATCATAGGTGATCCTTATCCGAACGAAACTGAAGGGAAAGCAACAGATTTAAAAACATTTATTTTTGACAGGATCATAATACTCTCCTTATCTACCTCTATACAGAGTTTTTGGGACAGCCTTCCGAAGTGGTACTGTAACAGGGCGCATTCATAGCATGTCACTGAAAACTTTCCCCTAGGAAAGTATGTTAGTATCTGTCTACGAATGGCTGACCTTTAAGCCCTATATTACTAAAGAAGTACCTATGTCTCATCAATAAAATAAAATAAAAAATACCTACGTGTACCTTTCTGTATGCAAATTCGTTTTATTGCCGCAGATTGCCGATACGTAATACAAAAATACGAATGTCATACGATAAAACGAATACATATCTCGACTCGACAAGCTATATCAGTAAAATTAGCATACATTTTATTGTAGGGCCCTGGGCCCGCTTGCAACAATGTAAGAGGATGAAATATCAAAACTCATTTGACATATTGGGTCCAGTCGCCATTACGAACAGTTTGCGAGACGCAAATAAAACGAAATACAATATTTCGTTTACAATACATCAAAACAAGAATTCAAGGTATAAGAATTTAGAGAACTATAATCAAAATTGGGCAAAAACATGCTCAATTTGGGTCCCTCCTAACGCTAAGCGGGCGCGCGGTAGACCTCGAAAGAGATGGAAAGACGAGATACATGCGCAAGACCGGAATTGGATGGAGACGGCCCAAAATAGGGAAGAATGGAAGAAGGGGAGGGAGGCCTTTGCCCTGCAGTGGGACGACAGTGGCTAATAGTAATAATAATAATATCAAAACTACTTATTTCTATTAATTCATATTTTGCTGTTATATTATACTACTACCCAGATACTTGAAATTGCCGGAATCGCCGCTCTCGAAATTATACCAACCACTGAGCTGAAATTAGCTCGGGATTGGTTGTTGGTCAGTCAGTACACTATTGGTGGCACTCATTGAAAATCGCCTTGTTGGCGCTGGCAGTCAAGGAAAGCAAATACGAAAGTACGCGGTACTCTCGTAGGTAGCGCTTCAATTGAGTCCGCAAAACTAGCTGTCATTTGTATTGGACAACCTATCCTGTACGTACGAAGATAGGTTCATATCAATGATACCAACACTTTTACGCTTTTGTACACCGCCCTCTATAATCAGTGATTTTGTACCGACACTCCAGTTTTATACCGATACTCCGCTTTTATACGCTTCGTTGCCGTCAGATGGGGGAAAATGAGACTAGCGGGTAACTTGGAACATGGTCGACACCGTCATCTATGAACCGGCTTAAATACCAGACAATCTGCTCCTATACCGACACGCAGCTTTGTACCAACACTTCTCTTTTATACCAACACTCTGTTTTTATACCAATACTCTGTTTTTATACCAATACTCTGCTTTTATACCTATCGCCATACGATATGCGTAAAATTACGGTCATTATCACAATTCGTGTATCACTATAGTGACAGGTTGTCAGCCTGTCGCCTAAAAGTTGTAATACACCTGAAACTCTAAGTCCCTCAGTCGCCTCTTACGACACCTACGGGTAAGAAATGGGGGCTATTCTAAGCCGGCTAAAACCCCGCTAAAAGCTGGTCCCTTGACCGCTGGTGTGCGTGGGTGCCGGGGGCTGCGCGCGCGCCGCGATTGATGACCCAATCAGCGCAGACCGAGCGCCGACGCGCCGCGCCGCTTTTGTGCGCCGATTTATCCCCCAACCCGATTAATGCTGCGGAGTAAGTAATGGCACTTATAGAGTATAATTTTATGGCCATTTTGTAATGTAATATGTAACCGGTCTAGGCTACGACGGGTCCCACTAAAAGAAAAAAGTAGTTGAAGGTTCAAGATATCTAATTCTTTTTTTTTTAACATAAAGTCTGTGGTGTTTCAATTTATGACCAAAAGGTAAGCGTATTTTTTAACGGATCGATAGGTAAGGCACTCAGATTAAAGAAGTAAGGCATGAATCTGTCAACTAGTGTCAGTCAACCGAACTACCCCGCCGCCGTACTTGTCTGTACTGCTATAGTAGTATCGCATTTTATCTGACCTACAAGCAAAATACTTATAGTTTGTAAAATACAGGATGATTCCTGTGTCGCTCGCGACCTTGGGGCAAATGCTATGACATAAGGTCCCTTTCCCTTTGTTTATAACTATAGTCTGTAAGTTTAGGTACTTATCTTTTTGTAAACAAACTTTGTATAAAAGTGTCATTCTGAATTGTCAGTTAAAAGATAAGTACCTAAACTTACAGACTATAGCAAGAAACACGTTAGTTAGGTAGGTACGCAATCACTGAGTTGAGTATTTTTACAAACCTACAGTCCAGAAAAAAGAGTGGAAATTAAATAAAATCGAACTAAGTTTTGTATGAAAAATTGTTGCCATATTTAAGATCGGTCAGATTTGCCAGATCGCGGAGAAACTCATTATTTTGTCTACTCTTTTTTCTGTACTGTACGTAAGCTTACCTACCAATCTGGTGAAATCATGATTTTACCCTTAAATAAAGGGGTATTTTATGAGGGTCGGCCTAGGCACTTTAATATTCCACTTGCCATTGACATTAATTATTTAAGAGGGGACCTTAATAGTTATGGCCGCTGGGTCGCTAATGAGTAAGTATAAATAAGTAGAGATACGGGACAGGGTGCCTTTTGGTGCTAGGGAGACTCAAAATGTTTGTTTGACAAGACGTATGTGACGCAGTGGTAGTGCGACTGCCTTTAACGCAGAAGGTACCGGGTTCGATTCTCGGTGGGCCACTTACTTGATATTTATCGCTTTGTGATTTTGTTTCCAGTCTGGTTAGGCCATTGCGGGCTGAACCACCCGATTGTCTGTAAGTGAGATGGTTCCGTGTTTCGGATGGCATGGTCCCGGTTGCTGTCTATGCTCACTTAGACGGCGGTCGTTACACAACCATGTTAGAAGCCTGCTACTTGTAGAAGGCGGCGGTTGAAACATTCTGACACTAGGGTTTATCGAGTCGTTGGACGACTTGGTGTCCCACACGAAAAGAAGACCTAAAAATTTGAAAGAACGGCCTGATGCTATTCTAAATTTTCTTCAAACAGATGGATAATAATCCTTATTATAAGTTACTTACTAATTGAACGAAAGTAATAACCTTTTTTTCTGCGTGTTTCAAAGTCAAAGTTCAAAATTTTTTAAACAGTTTTTATGAAATTCGGTTCTGAATTTAATACAAATTAGAATTAAAATAACGTTCCACAGTCTTACATTTAATTAAAAAAGATGCCACATTCATTTCCAAGTGTGATTAATTTGAAATTAAGTGATTTGATCAGTGATATCACAAAAGCTTTTTTTTTTATAAGTTATAAGTAAATTCTATCGATCCACCTATATTGTACCTACTAGACGAATCCCACATCAACGCACAACGCTGCGCATTTTTCGCGCATCCGTAAAGCGCATACTTTCAGATTTAAGGGAAAATCCCTCATACTAAAAACTGACGTTGACGCAGCTAGCTCCAATAAATGAACTCGTGTACTTTGACAGGCGCAGGTTCATGGACCTGCGTCAACGTCGGTTTATAGTATGGGTATAATGAAATTTCCTTGCATCTGACAGACTCATGCGCTATGGATTCAATAAAATAGCGTTCCGTTGTGCGTTAAGTGTGAGAACCAGCTTAGAACTGGTCTCGGCTAAACAACTATTGGCTCCCTTTTGACGCCTAATTATTTCACCAGCACATAATTTCGGCCCAGCTTTCTACTATAGACTGAGGGCTATTCAGACAACGATATTGCAAAATTACTAACTTATTTAGTTAAAGTAACTTAAAATTACTAATTGACTTAGTTAGCATTTAAAAGCTGAAGCGATGTGTTCTGAAGTACCGATGGCGAAAGATCAAGGTTTTTTCATCAGGTATGGAAGTGAGTGTCCAAATCCATCTCACCTCCCACTGGCGGAGAGGCTACCACCGGGAGTAGATCTTCCTTGGGCAGTTTGGAAGTCCCTAAACAGACTCCGGGCTGGTGTGGGAATGTGCTATGCAAACCGAGTCAGGTGGGGCTTCTCCGGCTGTGCCCTGTGCGACTGCGGCGTAGAACAAACCACGGTCCACCTTCTCTCCTGCCCCAACTGCCTTAGTATTTGCACCATGCAGGACCTGCTGGAGGCTAACCCCAAACCAATCAGTGTGGCCATATACTGGTCCAATAGAATTTAATTGTTGCCCATCGATTTGATGAAGAAGAAGAAGGTCTCTTGGATGCAAATCTGCGAGGCATCATCGGTCTTACGTCTCACTTCTTTAATTACTGACCTATTTTATGAGTAATGATATTAACATTTCATTTCAATTGTTTTACGCTAATATCTCCAAAAAGAGTGCAAAATAGAGAAAATACTGCTATAAGCGCTTCCTTCATCCAATGAGTTTTTCCCTTACTTAATTTTGGAAACTTTTAATCGAATACCTAGTTGTTGAATGTCCCCTGGGCTAGTCTAGGCAGGAAGGCTAATTTAGTTGCATTCTACAGCTATTGTCCATAATCCCAAGATCTATTTCTAATCATTAAGTAGTTGCAGTGTAGGCAACTGGTTAGTGGACCTATGTGAATTACACTGGCAAGCCTAAAACCAAAAAATATATAATACAAAAATATATATAATAGTTATAATTTACCAACATAGCAAAAAAAAACCGTCTTTGCAAATGAAATAAAATATAATATACCTAATAATAAAATAAAACAAATATAAATAAATTTAAATATAAAAAATATGAGCATCATTGGACGCTGGTTCTATATCGTAGAATTTTGAAAAAAACAGTGTGTTTTTAATGCCTATAATAGTGATATTCAAAATTTGCAGATATTATTGGTAATCTTACCATCGACCAATTATAAAAAAACATTATTACAAACTACTAAGAATCTAGCAGTTCTATCTAGCATTATAATTCTACTATTCTTTGCCGTAGATGGTAGCAAACAAGCAAACCACGCGGTCAGAACCCAGACATCCTTCCCTTCTTTCCTTAAAAATACTCCAAAAGACTGGAAACTGAAAAAAGACGAAACAAACATAATTAAAATAAAAGCTAAAGTATAAAAACACCATATTTTTCTCGAACTGCGTCAACGGTTTCGCCTAATTGCGATTTAGTGAAGTTTTTATTTTTGTTTAAATTATTTTCAACGAACGAGACTTGCTGAAGCGATGTACGCACGACTGTCGTCCGATAGTATTTAATTAGATGTCAAAACCCGAGAATGCGGTAATAGGACGGCTTAACAGTAAACTTAGTCCAGTTGTACTGTGTACTACTTGTGTAAATAAACTCATTTTAGTAAAAAAGTAAACTCTATCTATGACTGCAAACAAAAAATATAAAGTTTAATAAGTCCCCAAGTCCAAGTCTGCTATTTTTTGTCATCGTAACGCCATCGAAACTTAACTGGCATTCCATTGCCATTGTGATTTTCTATACATACTTCAAACTGTTAGCAGACTACCAAATTACTAAAATCATCCAACTGAGATCCAATCGATATCCAACTGAAACGATTTTCATTTAGCAGACTTAGCGCTCTGCCTGATATAACACTTCATTGCAATAATAGGTACATAATAGCAACAGATACAATATACAATTAATATCGACCTACAAAATAAAATAAAAAGATACTAAAATTACAGGGTGTAGAAAAAATTTCTGCAAATATTTCAAAGGGTGAACCAGCCCATGAAATTGAACAACTTTCCCCAAGGAACATAGGTCGAAGTATGAAAAAAAATTTTGGAAATCCCTTACAAAATTAGCAACCGACCAAGTCAATTTGTATGGGAGCTCCAAAATAATTTTTTTCATCTTTCGACTTATGTTTCTTGGGAAAAGTTGTTTAGTTTCATGGGCTGATTAACCCCTTAAAATATTTGCAGCTAGTATATTTACACCTTTTATACTAAAATTGGTATAAAAACTGGTGGGTAACCCACCTTATACCTACATAAATTATCACCCAAGACTTTAGTTTGTAATCAATTTTGCTGTACGTATTTGTAAGTATAGTTCAACAATATAGAATAGAATAGAATAGAATAGAAATCTTTATTTCAAAGTAACTTATAACATAATTAACTTATATACTAGGCACAGTTTTTAGGTAAGTACTTTGAAAAGGGTATGCCACTCAGCATATGCCATAATACGCAGCAGGTATTACAGCGCTGGTATTCTGTGGTACCCAGGCGTGCTTTTGCACTGATCGAGACAAGGC
This sequence comes from Keiferia lycopersicella, assembly GCA_029255805.1. Classification (NCBI taxonomy): domain Eukaryota; kingdom Metazoa; phylum Arthropoda; class Insecta; order Lepidoptera; family Gelechiidae; genus Keiferia; species Keiferia lycopersicella. The sequence continues at coordinate 4,877,344 of JARACZ010000018.1, forward strand.
TATTGAAATATAAAAGTAGAAAACAAAGACATTATCAATAGAGTTAATAATCACAGTATTAAAGAGCTCACAATTATTATTTCTGAAAGTTTTATACCAGCAGTAATATTATAAGTGTGTATTTCTAAGTAATACATACATTATTAGTATAGGTATATATTTTATTAACATTTTTAGTATAAGTATGTATTTTTATTTTAAGCTATATATTTTTATTTTATTTTATTTTAAGCTATAGAACGGCTATTTTTGATTTTCTAAAAGGTATAATTTTAAGAGTTTTTTGAAAGTGTATAACGATGTAGAATTCCTGATTGGCGGAGGTAGATTATTCCAGCATTTCGTGGCAGCATATCTAAAACTGCCACGAAATGCAGTCGTTCTATAGCTTGGACATGTTAAACGAATTGCAAAACGAACAAGGCGGTCAGATATATTTAGCTTTTCATACAGATAGATTGGTTTGTGGAATTTCATAACACCAAAGAGAAGACTTGCAAAGTGAAGGGTACGGCGTGAAGTCATGTTCAATAAACCATGCATTTTAATATACGGGGAGATATGGCTTCGTTTCGGGATAGGAAAACAATATCGTACACACGCGTTTTGTATCCGTTGCACTAGTTTTTTAGAACGTGCTAATAAACAGTCACCAAATACAGCATCAACGTAGTTTAACTTTGAGAGGATGAGTGAATCACACAATTTGATGCGTAGTTCGGTACTGACGTAGTTTCGAAAACGATATAAAACAGATAATCTAAAGAAGCAATTTTGGACTGTTTGAGCTACATGTTTTTCAAAAGTTAAAGTGCCGTCAAAGTGCAAGCCAAGGTTACGGGCTTCGTCTACTCGCTTTATTTGTACACCTGATATGTTTACAGAAGGACTATATGATTTTATGTTTTGAATTTGATTTTTTGATCCTGTGACAATATACTTTGATTTATCTGGATTCAGTACAAGGCTGTTTGCATTAGACCAGTCGGCAATACGATCTAAATCTTCGTTAAGTAAATTAACCGCTGCATATGTATTTCGTGGCTTGGTTGAGATGTAAAGCTTTAAATCATCGGCATATATATGATAACTACAGTTTTTGATGCATGACACAATATCCGCACAGTAAGTCATGAAAAGGATAGGGCCAAGGATAGATCCTTGAGGCACCCCACGAGTTATAGGCATTACATTTGAGTAAACACCGGTGCCATCACATAATTTGAGCTCTACCATTTGAGAGCGATCGTTAAGGTAACTAGAAAACCACTTAGTCGTAGAGTCATCAAAACCGTAAAAAGAAAGTTTTGTTAAAAGAAGAGAGATATCTATCGTATCAAACGCACGGGAAAAATCCAAAAGAGTCAAAATAGTACCGTCTCCAGTGTCACGTGCAGCAAGAATATCATCAACTACGCTTAGGAGAGCTGTTGCTGTACTGTGACTTTTTCTAAATCCAGACTGGTTTTTGGGTAAAATATCATTTTCATTTAAATAATTTGTGAGTTGTGTGCAGACAACTTTTTCAATAATTTTTGATAAGAATGGTAATATGCTGATAGGGCGTAAATCTTTCAAATTCATTGGGTGTGTAGATTTAGGAAGCGGCTTTACTATCGCAATCTTCCATTTAGACGGAAATGTTGCGGTTTTAATAGATGTGTTAACTATTGCTGTTATAAGAGTAAGTGTTTGAGGTAGTGTGAGTAAAATCATTTTCATAGAAACACCATCGACACCTGTTGCATTTGTAGAAAAAACCTTATTATTTTAGCTACAAAGTCTTCATTTACGGGTGTCAATTTAAATACTGCTGTACTATATTTGTTACTTTTAAAGTATGATATATATGAATTATTGGGGCGTGTAGTTCCAGGAAGTGAAAGAAAATGAGAATTAATAACATTAGGATCACTAAAATGAGACGGAAGTTGTGTGGATTTGTCTTTGAAATTGACGACATTCTTTTTTATATTTTTCCATAAAGTATAAGGATCGTGTATGTGGTTATTAATGTTTACCTGGAAGAATGATATTTTTTCTGTATATAGGGCGGTGTTAACAATATTTTTTTAAATCCTTGTAATATTTTTTGTGGGTTTCATTATTGGATAGTTTCGAGCGAGTATGAGCATTATCCCTCAATTTCATCATTTCTTTAATATTAAATGTTAACCATGGATAAGACTCTCCTTTAATAGTAAGACTTTTATATGGAGCGTGTTTATCATACAACCGTATTATTTCTGAGCAGAAATCCTGAACCATAATTTCAACATCAGAACTATTAATGTAAGAATCCCAGTTTATTGCATTTAAATCTTTATAAAACAATTCTAATTCTATGTTTTTCAGAGGTCGATAAATAATACGCCTAGGAAGTATCTTTTCTTTTTTTATTTTAAATTTACTGTAAATGATCAAAAGGTGGCGCTAGTTTTTTAAAACGTTACTTCCCAAGGCGTAAAAAAGACACATCTTACCGTGTGGAAGGATAATATATCATGTAGGTAGGTACTATTCCTTCTTCGTACACGTTTCATACAGCTTTCTAAACTACTGCTGAGATCCGAATAACTATTGGGAATCTCTAAGAAACTATTTCCTGACAGCAGATTTCCAATGCTCCAAGTTTCCTCAGGTCTCGGCAGGTGCGAACAACATTACAACACCAATAATCGTCATACAATATTCATAGTAGAAGTTGTTAGTACCCCTCACGAGGGAGAGTTCCCCAACTTTTCCCAGTAGCCGCCCACGACACAAAACTTGTACACAATTCTGAATGGAACACGTTAAAGTATTGGTTTTGGCTTGTGGCCTTTTATCTATAAAAGAAACAACGTGTCCGAAATATTATTTATTTCTTTTGTATTTTGCTTTGATCTGTAGGTACTACACAGGTTGTAAGGGACGGTGTAACGAAAACTTTGCAGGGGTGCTCAGACCATGAAACTGAACAACTTTTTCTATGGCGGCTATGTTAGGAAACGAAAATCATTTTTGGAGTTCCCATACAAAGTCACTTAGCTGATCGGGTATTTTGTATGAAAGGACAAAAAAATCACGTTTACCAACATAGCCCCCATAAAAAAGTTGTTCAGTTTCGTGGTCTGGGCACGCCTGCAAAGTTTTCGCTGCACAGTCTCTTACATCCTGTATATTTATTTATATTATTATATTTACTATGGGTCCGCCTAGCGATTGAAGACGCTGTACACTTTTTCGTCTTTTCCATAGGAATGAGCTGTTCTCTCGACGTATAAACCCCTTGAATCGGTCTATAGAAAAGAAAACACATCAAAATTAAATGATTCGGTGTACAGACTGGTAGAGAAACGAAAAAAGCTGTTTGTTACTATGGATGAGTTACATTGGGTAATAAAACCCAAGTTAGAATCGCTAGGAGGGCTCTACACCTATTCTTGATTCTACTACCTTTTATCCGAGAAAAAAAACAGGTTCTCAGTTTGATCTGTATGTATGTATGTATGTCAGCGATTTTCTCGCGTTTAGATGATGAAAAAAACTTCAGAAATGTTTTTGTCAGACTTAGGAAAATGTTTTAGGCATATTAATCGACAAAAAATTGAGGTACGCTCTTTTTACGTCCGTTGAAGCAGGTTCCCTTTTAAAAAAGTTATTGTTTATTGTCTTATACAGGTATACGTTTACTCTAGTAAAAAAAGAACTCTTTCCGCCACTCGTGACAACATTTCAACCAACGCATTACAATAACTAGTACTTGAGCTGAAATACCAACTGGCCTGCGCATACGCAGCGGCGCCGCCGGCGGGGCAGATAGCATCGACGTGTCTAATTCAATTCCTCACGCCCCATTATGCCCGCGATAGTACTGGATCACTACCGTCTATAGACTATACTATAATAGCCTGGGCGATCCTAGGCGATAGTGGACTTAACACTTTTGCTACCTGAAGGTGATTATGACGATCTCTCCGACCGATTTCGGCCAAGGCGACCACTTCGACTCCTTATCAGATCGGTGCTAAATGCCTCCGGATATGGCTATTGTAGCCAAGTTTCGCAGTACATAGTCTATAGAACAATTTTTAACCAGCTGAGCGGCGTGTTTATGTAATTCAACTTTTCACTTCCCATGCAGCGGGAATTTTCATTCTAACACTGGATGAACAACAATGGATCACTACTGCCTATACTATAAATAGTATATTTTTATTACACTTGTTTTTATTGTGAATAAAAGGCTCTACATGTATAAACAAAAACTCTTTAGTCTTTTTAAATCTATTAAAAAAACACTTTTACAGGAAAAGCAACTCATCTGTGGATCATATTTCATGGCCAAAATCTATCTACCGAACAAAATCAATTTTCGTAATAAAAAAATATTTTGAAAGAAAATTAAATCAACCAAAACTCAAGACTTTGGAAAAAAGGGAATCCCGTACAGAATGAAAACTGTGATAAAATGAGTACAGTATTGAAACTCTACATGTACTCGTAAACCTTCTATTTCTTACAGCTCGGCAGCGAAGGTGTTAATAGGCTATTTAGATAACGCCTAGGTTGGATTTTTCTGGTTAACTTGACGCTCTCCCCGTGTTACAGTTGGTGATTGTATGCCATTTGCTGAGGTCCAGGACTATCACTATACGCGATTGAACTAGGCGCAGGCGCAGGTGAGTTTCAACCCTAAGAGATGTGAAATTAAGTATGCTCTTCGGGCAATCGATTTAGCACGCCTTGTTATATCTGCTAGATCGATCTTAGAATTTATGCAGTTTTTTTGGTTGGTAGTGATTCAAAAGGAAGGCTTAGTAGTATAAATACATGCTGGGAAAAATTCTTATTGCCATGGGAAAACAATTAACAGCGGGTGGAACCACAGAGCCGGCCGCTAGTTTCAAATAAATTCGAAGTTCAATAAGATCATAAACTGCAGAAAATATTAAATAAACGTCTTGAGCTATTAATTCCAGTTTATCGCAGCTATGAATTTTGCAGTAAGCTACTTTTATACAACATTTTATTTCCAACAGTGACCAGTCATGAAGATCTGCCCATAAGGCCATCTGTTTATAAAAAGTGAGGTCATGTAAATTGGTCCTGTATTTCTACCGCTGACCAGTGGCTAAGACCTCCTTTGGAGACAACCCGTGTGCTCAATGTGAGGTCATGTAAGCCTGGTCGGGTAGTATTTATGAAGTTGTCCAGTTTATAACACGCCAGCGCCGTGCTGAGGACGACTGAGGGTTGGAGAACACAGATATGTACTCAGGTCTTAGATTTACTGAGATAATGGGGACTTTTCTATCTGCCTGTGTCTGACAGATCTCGAGCTAGTTTATGATGCCATACCAGATGGCGTTGCGCTATGTTGATATTTTGACATTTGAGTTATATAAGGTGTAAAAATATTAGCTGCAAAAATTACAAGGGGTAAATGAAAATTACAACAACAACAACTTTCCAAGAGAAACATAGGTCAAAACATGAGAAAAATTTTTGGACCTCCCATACAAATTGACTTGGCCGGTTGGTATTTTGTAGAGGAGGTCCAATTGTTTTTTTTTTCATATTTCGACCTATGTTCCTTGGGGAAAATTGTTCAGTTTCATGGACTGGTTCACCCCTAAAAGCAAATTTTTTTACACCCTGTATTGATACTCAACTACCTAGAGAAAATACATTTCCTTGGAAAGAAACTTTTAAAGTTTAGCTTGGCGCCATCTATGTAGCTAGAAAAATTCCCATAGAAACATCTAAGCTTCAACCAATGACGTTTACAGCCGTGAAAACAGCTTAGAATAACATTACCTCATCTATTTCCTATGGGTCTCAAAGGTTCATGTGTCCACTAATCTGCAACGGTCTTCAGCTACTTGGCAGACGACGCGACGTGGCGATAGCGACCGTATCTTTTTCTAACGCCCTTCCTACCCCAAAGGATAATTCGTTATATGACGGGGTCGTTAATAAAATACAAAAGAATACTATACAATACATTGTACAACTAGGTAGGTATATTCTGCCGCTAGATTATCACCATCCATAAGGTGTAAGAATATTAGCTGCAAATATTTTAAGAATACAGAATGTAAAGAACACAAGTGCTAATATTTAAAGGGGTGAACCAGCCTATGAACAACTTTTCCCGTGAACAATAGGACAAAATATATATTTTAAATTGTATCCCCCATACGTTGACTTGGTCAGTTGGTTGGTAGTTTTGTACGGGAGGAGGTCCAAAAATTTTCTCACATTCCGACCCACGGTCCTTAGGGAAAGTTGTTAGTTACATGGGCTGATTCACCCATTCAAAAATTTAGCGGTTGGATTTTTTACAATCTGTTCATATATTCTAGAAGATCCTGACTACATCCCTGTGCTGAAGATGTCTTCAGATTAACCAGACATGTACAGGGCCGCATTGCAAGGAGGAATTATGTTATTATCGCCACAGTATTGCGCCTCGAGACAGCAGTAATTTACCCGACATCGTGAAAACAGAATGGGGTATTGCGTCTCGCTTGGTCCTAGGTCGGATTCTATGGTAGAGATGGTCGTTACACAACCATGTCAGAGGCCTGCTACTTGTAAGGAGGCGGTTGAAAAATTCTGACATTATACGTAGTGTTCACTGGGTCGTTGGAGGATTCGGTGTCCCACACGAAAAGAGTGTCAGGGAATTTTGGATGGATTAAATCCTGTGTTCAATCAGTAAAGAATGATCGTTGGGAATCAGATGCAAAATCAGATCTTCTTCTTCTTTTCGTGTGGGACACCGAGTCGTCCAACGACCCGATGAACCCTAGTGTCAGAATTGTTCAACCGCCTACTACAAGTAGCAGGCTTCTGACGTGGTTGTGTAACGACCGCCGTCTAAGTGATCATAGACAGCAACCGGGACCTACGGCTTAACGTGCCATCCGAAACACGGAACCATCTTACTTACGGACAATCGGGTGGTTCAGCCCGCAATGTCCTAACCAGACTGGGAACAAACTCACAAAGTGATAAATATCAACTTTGTGGGTGACCCACCGAGAATCGAACCCGGAACCTTCTGCGTCAAAGGCAGTCGCACTACCACTGCGCCACATCGGTCGGCAAAATCAGATAAAGCCCTGCCAAATAGTCTATTTATATTATAACTTTGTAGCAAAAACTTAATACTAGTTTAAAAAAGTTAATTAGGGGTGTAAGGGACGGTGTAACGAAAACTTTGCAGGCGTGATCAGCCCATGAAACTGAAAAACTTTTTCAACGAAAAAACAAAGGGAAAAATCAAGGGAAACGAAAAAATATTAATTTTCGAGTTCCCATACGAAGTGACTCAGCTGATCGGGAATTTTGTATGGAAGGTCAAAAAAAATTTCCTTTCCCGAATAGCCCCCATATAAAACAATGTTCAATTATATGGTCTGAACAGCGTCAAGTGTTACAAATCCTACACTGTAGGACTTATTACAATAGACTCTACGTAGGGAGGTAGGTACCTACTCAAATTCCTGCCCCGTCTAGACTATAACTTTGTGCCCTGAGTAAACAACGGCGAACAAAACCTTAGTACATAGGACGTATTCATAAAAATCAAGGTCATTTGTATTATTATTTCTATAATACACATACTTATAGAAAGGCGTATTGCACACTTAACGCACGACAGAGCGCAAAAATATCGCAGTTGTCTGTCAGATCCATACTAAAAACGTCACTCTCCATACTAAAACCGCACTCGACGGACGACGCGTGATAGTATTGCGTCGACAGCGCTTAAGCGGTTTTAGTATGTTAAACAGTAGACTGCAAGGTTAAGGTGAGTAGGTACATTTCCTATTCGCGCATAGCCCTAGGTATGCACCGGCCTTAAGTAAACACATTGTAGGTAATAGGTAGCTAAAATGACATATTTCTTCACACTAGTTTCAAATTACAGTGGCACCGTCATTCTCAGAAGCTGCCACTGCACAACAGTGGACTACGCGAAATACAACACCTACTTGGAAGCACGTTCATACAGATTTGCCACAACATTGCAAAAGTTATGATATCAAAAGAAAAAACTTCGTGGAACCGACTTCAACTAAGCTTTTCGTCGATTTGTATTCGACTGGATGTTTAATTCAATACAAAAGTAGTACGCTTAAAACTATTGTACAAAAATTCTACAAAGACGGATCGCACCCTTAACGCACAACGAAGCGCTAAAACATCGCAGCAGCAGCGGTCTGTCAGATCCATGCTAGAATAGAAATATCAGTCCCCCCCCCCCATACGCAGCAGCGCAGCGTCGTTCGTCGAGAGCGGTTTTAGTATGGGGAGTGACGTTTCTAGTATGGATCTGATTGACCGCTGCGATATTTTAGCGCTCCGACGTGCGTTAAGTGTATGCGATCCTCCAAGTTCAATTTATAGCTACAAAATACTCAAAGTTTGAGTTTTGAAATACAAAAATAAAAGTAAGTGTTTTGACGCCATCATCCAGACTAGAGAGACATGACGTCATCTCTTAGTATTTTCATACAAAATATCGTTTTAAAAAGTAGCTGATCTGACCTGCCAGTCATAATGCCCATTCTAACCTTCTTTAATCCTAAGGGAATAATAATAATAACCCTAATAAGGGATTCTTATAAGTCTTCTTCTTCTTTTCGTGTGGGACACCGAGTCATCCAACGACCCGATGAACCCTAGTGTCAGAATTTTTCAACCGCCTACTACAAGTAGCAGGCTTCTGACATGGTTGTGTAACGACCGCCGTCTAAGTGATCATAGACAGCAACCGGGACCTACGGCTTAACGTGTCATCCGAAACACGGAACCATCTTACTTACGGACAATCGGGTGGTTCAGCCCGCAATGTCCTAACCAGACTGGAAACACATTCACAAAGTGATAAATATCAACTTTGTGAGTGACCCACCGAGAATCAAACCCGGAACCTTCTGCGTCAGAGGCAGTCGCACTACCACTGCGCCACATCGGTCGTCGTCTTATAAGTAGGTAGGTACGTAAATTTTAACCTTGTGACACAGAATACCTACAATGCTTTCAACCAAAAAAAGTGTAGTGAACTTCCATACAAAGCATCAGCTAGGCCTTGGCTAGGCTAGGCAAATTTCCCCAAGGAACATAGGTCGAATTACGAGAAATTTTTTAGAACCTCCCATACAAATTGACTTGGTTTTGTATGATTTGAAGGTCCAAACTTTTTTCATATTTCGATCTATGTTTCTTGGTGAAAGTTGTTCAGTTTCATGGGCTGGTTCACCACTTAAAATATTTGCAGGTAATTTTTTTACACCCTTATTCATTCTGTGGCTTGACGTAAAACGCACGGCCACCGACAAATTGAAGACGCAAACACGCAGAAAACCCTACGTATAACTTTGACATAATAAAAAACTTTAAAAAAAACAGAACAACAGCCATGCGCGTTAAGCAGACTTCATATAATTCAATGCCAAAATCGTAAGAATAAGATTCTCCGTAATAAAGTTGGTTTCGTACTTCGGAGTGCACGTTAAGCTTTCGGTCCCGGTTACTGTCTATGATAACTTAGACAGCGCTCGTTACACAACTATGTCAGAGGCCTGCTAATTCATTGAAAAATCTAACACCTACATTGGGTTACCTACAGTGCGATTCGTTGTCCACTCGAAAAGAAGACGAAGAATGCGAAAACAAAATTACATAAAAGAAAACACAGGTAATAAAAAAACAGTATCTTCAGCTCCAGGCGATGTTCTTAGCATGTTGGTATCCAGGTCGAGACTTCCACTACGTCACATCACACGTTGTACCACCATGACCACGTGACTGTGAGGTAATGGCCATTTCAACCCTAGATCTCTTCGTTCCTCTTCTTTGAATTGTTCTAGAATCTTCTTGAATGTTCTGGAAACTTCAGACGCGCTCTCTCTATACACTTCAGGAACCCTATTTTTGAAACAGAATTCGGTTCCGTGCACGGATGTCCCCGACGACTACTTAGTCTAACAATACGCATTTTAATTTCTTCTTCTCGATGCTTTAATAAGGTTATGTGTGAATCGATAAGTAAAATAGAACGTGTGATACAAGCTGCTTAATAAGTAGTTATCAGATTGTCGCAACAAATAGTCCAGTCCTGGGACAAATAGTCCAGCTGGGTAGGTCCAACTTTCAAAAAGAGGTCAATCGTCGAATCCAACTCGGCTGGGCAGCGTTCGGGAAGCTACGTAACATCTTCTCTTCTCAACAACTACCGCAGTGCCTCAAGACAAAAGTCTGGGATCAGTGCGTGTTGCCAGTGATGACTTACGGAGTTGAGACGTGGCCGCTAACAATGGGCCTCATAAGAAGGCTCAAGGTCACTCAAAGGGCAATGGAAAGGGCTATGCTCGGAGTTTCTCTCCGCGATCGAATCAGAAATGAGGAAATCCGGAGAAGAACCAAAGCCACCGACATAGCTCGAAGGATTGCGCAACTCAAGTGGCAGTGGGCGGGGCATATTGCTCGTAGGACCGATGGCCGCTGGGGCCGGAAAGTTCTCGAGTGGCGGCCACGGACCGGTAGACGCAGCGTAGGTAGGCCTCCCGCAAGGTGGACCGACGATCTGGTGAAGGTCGCGGGAAGCCGCTGGATGCGGGTGGCGCTGGACCGATCATCGTGGAGATCCTTGGGGGAGGCCTATGTCCTGCAGTGGACGTCTATCGGCTGAGACGACGACGAGATTGTCGCAAAAACAAAAACGAAATCCAGGAGAGCTCAATTTCTGAAACGTACGCTTTAGTTTCATGCGAAACTGTGGCGCAGTGGTAGTGCGACTACCTCTGACGCAGAAGGTTCCGGGTTCAATTCTCGGTGGGTCACTTACAATGTTGATATTTATCACTTTGTGAATTTGTTCCCAGTCTGGTTAGGACATCGCGGGCCGAACCACCCGATTGTCCGTAAGTAAGATGTTCCGTCTTTCGGATGACACGTTAAGCCGTAGGTCCCGGTTGCAGTCTATGATCACTTAGACAGCGGTCGTTACACAACCATGTCAGAAGCCTGCTACTTGTAGTAGGCGGTTGAAAAATTCTGACACTAGGGTTCATCGGGTCGTTGGATGACTCGGTGTCCCACACGAAAAGAAGAAGAAGACTTATAAGAATCCCTTATTAGGGTTATTATTATTATTCCCTTAGGATTAAAGAAGGTTAGAATGGGCATTATGACTGGCAGGTCAGATCAGCTACTTTTTAAAACGATATTTTGTATGAAAATACTAAGAGATGACGTCATGTCTCTCTAGTCTGGATGATGGCGTCAAAACACTTACTTTTATTTTTGTATTTCAAAACTCAAACTTTGAGTATTTTGTAGCTATAAATTGAACTTGGAGGATCGCATACACTTAACGCACGTCGGAGCGCTAAAATATCGCAGCGGTCAATCAGATCCATACTAGAAACGTCACTCCCCATACTAAAACCGCTCTCGACGAACGACGCTGCGCTGCTGCGTATGGGGGGGGGGGACTGATATTTCTATTCTAGCATGGATCTGACAGACCGCTGCTGCTGCGATGTTTTAGCGCTTCGTTGTGCGTTAAGGGTGCGATCCGTCTTTGTAGAATTTTTGTACAATAGTTTTAAGCGTACTACTTTTGTATTGAATTAAACATCCAGTCGAATACAAATCGACGAAAAGCTTAGTTGAAGTCGGTTCCACGAAGTTTTTTCTTTTGATATCATAACTTTTGCAATGTTGTGGCAAATCTGTATGAACGTGCTTCCAAGTAGGTGTTGTATTTCGCGTAGTCCACTGTTGTGCAGTGGCAGCTTCTGAGAATGACGGTGCCACTGTAATTTGAAACTAGTGTGAAGAAATATGTCATTTTAGCTACCTATTACCTACAATGTGTTTACTTAAGGCCGGTGCATACCTAGGGCTATGCGCGAATAGGAAATGTACCTACTCACCTTAACCTTGCAGTCTACTGTTTAACATACTAAAACCGCATCAGCGCTGTCGACGCAATACTATCATCGGGTCGTTGGACGACTTGGTGTCTCACACGAAAAGAGAAAGAGATGCGAAAATCTGCCACTTGCTATGCTTGTATCTTACGTTTTACTTTACTTATCGATTCCCACATACCCTCAAAAATTCACACATATTTTGACTATCAAAACATCAAGTAAAAGAAATTTAGAAACGTGTGGTTAGGACAGTCATTTTGGACTTTCGAACACGGAGCCGGAAACTAAGAATTCAAAAATTGAGCTCCTGAAGTATTTTAAAATCATCTAGAGTGCACAAAAATCTTCGTTTGTTCTACAATCTTCTGGTGTTCTAGAATCTTCTGGAGTGTGCTGGAGGCTTCTATGGTACAGCAGGCTACATCAATTACTGGTACGCAGAGATACAAGAAGAAGCGTTCTGCCAATATGTCTGGGTACCATGAATAGATGCGTCTCACTGCACGTCCAAGCTGGTTAGAAGACGTAGTAATAAATTAAACATCGTTCCTTAACTCAGAAACAGACGAAAATACGACGAAGATGCAACTATCAAAGTTACGTGAAACGACTTGGCTGAATAAACTAATTGCTTTTTCTATGTAAGATATTATAATTATAAGAAAAAAAAAACAAAACCGCGCGATTCATTTATAATTTTTCATGACATTTTTTAGTTTAATTGAACTGTTCTTCTATTATTATTTGTCGTTTTTTATTCTTGCAGGTGTAGTTTAAGTAAAGCACTATGTATCACACGGAAAAAAATACGATTGCAAACTCAGCTGCGCTTCGGGCCTCTACAACCTACACCCTCGTTATACAATCGGTTCTTTTCTTACTGCGGCCAATGAGTGCTACTATATGCCACACTTATGATTATGATGATGGAAAAGTAGAATAATGTGGGTGGCTATTGGTCACAATTATCACCACGCTAAGTTGAAGCACCAGACAATATTAAAAAGGCGCGTAACAAATACCTATTTTGATGAAAATTGATAAGAAATTGATACATAAAAAAATATATTGCGTTCTTAAAAATTACTACTGAGCAACAAAAAGTAACTTACCATTATTTCTGCAACTGCACGAATACACGCAGACCTGCACAGCTGTAGACCGCATTTTTTTCTGCACAACTCCAAAGGCCTGAAAATAAAAAGTAAAAATTATTGTTATAAATTTTCTAACTTTCTTTAACAAAATATTGTTCTGTGCTTCGAAAGGCACGCTTAGCCGTGGTTCTATGATTACAAATGAGCTAGAGATTCGTTAAACAATATACGTTCGCTTCTAGTAGTACCTACCAGTCGGTTAAAAACCTCTGTTACCAGGGTTCATAGCATCGTCGACAGACGCAGAGCTATCGCAGTGTCGTCCGTCGAGTGCAGTATTAGTATGGGGAGTGACATTTCTATTATTGATCTGACAGACCGCTGCAATATTTTTGCGCTCCGTCGTGCGTCAAGTCGTGTGCGATCCGCTTAGCGTCGCTTGACGCGACACGAAAGAGAGAAGAAAAATACTTGTTTTTTATTTTTAAAAGAGCTAGGCGTCCTTTTGTGTAAAACTGGACCGATGCCAAACTAATAACGAAGCAATCTAGCCCCAGTAAATCCCAGGACTTGAACTTTGAAAAACTTTCTACAAACTTGGTCCGGATATGAAAGCTTATGAAAGAATTCAATCCCAACTGTAGAGTCCAGAGTGATTTACTTACGAGAGGTTTCGAATACTCTCCAACATGGCAGAAACTGACAGGCGGATCGCATACTTGACGCACGACGGAGCGCTAAAATATCGCAGCCATCAGATGCATACTAGAAACGTTACTCCCCATACTAACACGACAGCGTCTGCATCGACAGCGGGGTTGAACAGGTTTAGTACGGGGATTGACATTTTTAATATAGATCTGACGGACCACTGCGATGTTTTAGCGCTCCGGCGTGCGTCAAGTGTGCGATCCGCCGCCTCCGAAAATATGATAAAACTTTTCAGAGTATTAGAACAAGAAGATATCAATAAATTGCAACGGACACATTACCTTACAACAGCAAAGGATAAATCAATTTTAGAAGTTCTATCAATCGTAATGTAGTTAGGTAAGGTGTGAAAAAAAGCTTGCTGAAAATATTTGGGACTGAATAAACTGAAAAATAAACCATGAAATTGATTGTTCAACATTTTTCAAGAAATATACTTAAGTAGGTATGGTTCTAACAGTAAAAGGAACTCACCTAGTAAATTTTTCTAATAACTTTTTTTCTAAAAGAAAATTGTCTGTTTCATGACCTAGTTACCTATAAAATTTTTGTATTTTTAATTTTATTTAATAAAATGGCTTCTAAATACCTACTGAAATAGAAGGTAACAAAAAATAGTTACGATAGTGTAACGACTAATAGACCACAAGGACTGTTTAACGTTAAAAGGCTGAAAAAAAAACCTACAGGGTGTAAAAAAATAGCTGCAAATATTCTAAGCGGTGAACCAGCCCATGAAACTGAACAACTTTCCCAAAGAAACATAGGTGGAAATATGTAAAAAAAATTGGACCATACAATGTTACACATCGACCAAGTCAATTTGTATGGAAGGTACATAAGTGTCTCATGTTTCGACCAATGTTCCTTGGGGAAAGTTGTTTAGTTTCATGGGCTTATCCGCTCTTTAAAATATTTGCAGCCAATATTTTTACACCTTATAATAAGCAGCAGGCAACATTTTTTTTGCACCGGAAATAAAATTGAAATAAACTTACCAGGAACAGGAAGTGTCTGTCTAGACGTGTTCCATCCACCATCGACCTGCGCAGGAGTGGAGCGTTCTGGCTTGCACGCTCACCTACTAAAATGCTGACTACGCATGTTGCCAGTCAGGGGTCGGCAATGTTTTGTACTGCGAAACCTATCGCAAATAATTGTTTTCAGTAGTTGATGCACCTGCCTTTGATGCAGAAGGTTCTGGGTTCGATTCTCGGTGGGTCAGTCACACAGTTGATATTTTATCACTTTCTGAATTTGTTCCCAGTATGGTTAGGACATTGCGGGCCGAACCACCCAATTGTCCGTAAATAAGATGGTTCCGTGTTTCGGATGGCACGTTAAACCCTACGGTTTAATGTGGTTTAACGCCTACGGCCCGCTTGCTGTCTATGATTACTTAAATGGTGATCGTTACACAACCATGTCAGAAGCGTGCTACTAGTGAAGGCGGATGAAAAATTCTGACACTAGGGTTCATTGGGTCGTTGAACGACTCGGCGTCCACACGAAAAGAGAAGAGAGAGTAGTAGATAATAGTGTCACTACGAACGGCCGTCGTGGCGCAGTGATAGTGCGACTGCCTGCCTTGCAAAGGTTTCCGGTTCGGTTCCCGGTGGAGCACTCATGAAGTTGATATTAACATTGCAGGCTGAACTACCAGTGCCCCATGTCAAAACTACTGACAGCAAGTCCACAGGTAAAATTAGATATACGTATACATCATTTTGAGACTACGCAACGCAATGTACCTACTAACAATTTTACCTGTAAACTTGTAGCCTGTAGTTTCATAACATGGGGAACAGATTGTCTGTAAGAAAGATGGCTCCGTGTTTCGGAGGGCACGTTAAGGCGTAGGGCCGGTTGCTCTCTATGATAACTTAGACGGTGGTCATTCTCAACCATATCAGAGGTCTGCTTCTAGTAGTAAACTCTGCCACCAAGGTTCATCGGGTCTTCGCACGACTCGGTGTCCCACGCAAAAATAAGAACTGCTTCAGAATAGGTAGGTACTGCTTGTGTTTTCGATATTACTTAAATAAAGAACTGGAACTCCGCCTGACTTTTAACCAGGATGGAATACACCATTGATGGAATAAATCATTGCCCCTTAGTGCAAGGTAGCCATTGTTACTTAGAGACATAATCTAGTCGTCCTACAGTGAAATAACTTTTTTTGTATGTATAATTCATTTTTGAACACTCTCTACTAACTTGTAAAGGAAAACTTAATTGGAAAATAGCGCTATATATATACGCTGCCATTAGATAGGCCCGAGTCCTTTTAGGTTACTGGGGGAACTCTACCTTTTATCTACTTAGGTACTCAGTTTTGGCCTGATAAAGATATATTTTGAGCATAGTTAACCCTTTATGTAGTTTAAAAAGTACTTACTTAATTATTGCTAAGATTCAGTCAAAACAGATTTTTTCTTGAAGAGTGCCTTCATTCTCTTTACAGATGAACCAGTTAAAATGCAGATTGTCTAGTCAAAGTTGTTTGCAATATTATAGCATTGTGCTGAGTGGGATACCTTTTTCAATGTACAACTTGTGCCTAGTATTTCAGTTACTAATGTTGTATTGCTTCATGTACTTTGAAGATTTCTATTCTTTCTATTCTATTCAAGGTCCACAATGTCTACAAATGTGCAGGTTGCTTACCCCTGGCGTGTCCAGTTGCAATGTGAATCGCGTATCAGTAGCGTTCCCGCCAAAACCCCCGAGCTTTCATAACTTGCCTACATTGTATTGAAATGCTATTTTAACCGACTTCAGAAAACGATGAGGTTCTGTTTTGAATGAATTCGTTGATGAATCTTATACAGGGTTATTTTCAGTACACAAACTTTGTAGCGTGTTTCTATGGGTCTACCCGCGATATCGCTCAAAATTTTTGGATGTTTCATAGGATAGTTCAAAACTACTCTGTGAACACCCAAATTTTTTTTGCGATTTTGCTGGTGGCCCCATAGTAAGTTGTTCAGAATTATGTGTAGAAACACCCTACAGAGTTTGTGTAGTGACAAAAAATTACCCTGTTGTTTTTTGTTTGATGTTTTTGTATGTTCGTTGATTACTAAGAGATATCAAGACCGATTTGGAACTCATTTTTGTTTATAAACATACAATAGTTTGGCTATAATTTAGCGCGGGTGGCCCATTTCTTTCCCGTGGATGTCGTAGAAGCCGACTAAGGGACTCGAGGGTTTCATGTGTATCGCAATTTTAGGCGACAAGCTGACAACCTCTCACTATAGTGACACACGACTCATCTGAAACGACCCTCAAACATTTTTCAAACGTGGCGATAACGACCGTAATTTTACTATCGTCAACGCTCTGCCTACCCCGCCAGGGATATAGGCGTGATTTGTGTGTGTATTTTGCGTGAGAAGTGAGTCTGACGTGTGTAACCGGCGTCCTTCTGGTTCATATATTTTGTATAGAATTCTATTCCTCGCGTCTCATGTCTTATGTCTCACTTGTGGAGATAGCGCTATACTTATCCATTTCCAGTCTCCCCCCTCCTTTCACAGGAATAGCTATACGACCTATTAACGCGACAAAAAAAACACACGAAAAACGTTCAGTTCAGCACCATATTTGACGTGAAATGTTTGTGCGTGACAATCTTCAATCAAATCTTTGTCACACTCAAGTGAATGTCACATTTCTATCCTGCTCTTTGATGACGTCAGAGCTCCTCACGGTAATGAGGATTTTTTGGACTGATAGCAGGACATGAGCAGGACTAAGGACTGCAAAGACTTATAATATACTAGACAGGAGGACTGTGTTTCGAGCTAGGTGGTGCTATTTACAGGCTGACGAATTTCTCAAGTTCAGTTCAGTGACCAAAAACTATTATCCCTATTTAATGGGATTTTAAAGCGCTCAGTGATAATTTTTTAGGCTGGTTTCAGAGCGGCGCGTCTCAGCAGCGCTGCCCAGGCGCGCGCGGCTCGGGCGCGCGCCTGGGCAGCGCGTTCGCTGTGAAACGACATTTAGACGCGCGCGCTTCGTTGTGGTGTACGGTCAAGTGCAGAGAATCATTATGCCAGCAAACGTAATCACTATATTAGCTATATACGTTATATGGAAAAGAGTGCAACAACGACGTCTTAAAAGATTGCAAGTCGACGCTACTGGCAATCGAAGGAGATCCGACCGCGGCGCGGCCGAGACCGGTTATTCCCAACGGCCCCCGCGGATCGGCCCCCGCGGGGGCCGTTGGGAATTTTTTGTCCCAACGGCCCCCGAATTCAAACTTTTGGAGTTTCGGGGGCCGTTGGGAATAAAAATTCCCAACGGCCCCCGAAATTAAATAAAACATGTTTACGGTAGATTTCTATGATGATGGTGTGTTTACGATGTTTATGGGTTATTCTGGTATTTCTTCGGTGTTGATGGTGAGTTATCAATGTTTACGGTAGATTTCTATGATGATGGTGTGTTTACGATGTTTATGGGTTATTCTGGTATTTCTTCGGTGTTGATGGTGAGTTATCAATGTTTACGGTAGATTTCTATGATGATGGTGTGTTTACGATGTTTATATTAATATTTCTGTGCTCATCGAAATTTCTTTTTCTAACGGGTTTATAATAATGCCCTAAGTGTTCAATTTAATATATTTCGTCCAAAACACGGTATCACATCATATAAATATCGTAAATGACCGTTATCACGCATTTACATTGATAAATACGCTATGGACATTGAAAAGGCACCTTAAAATCGAAAATACACTAAAAGCATTGTAAAAGATAAAGAATTTGTATTTGCAGTAAATAAACAGTAAACAAACCATCATCTTCAAAAACTACCATAAACATTAGAAAAAAACCTTGTATATCGAAAAAGCGCCATAAACACCCATAAATTTCGGAAACATACCTCAAACATTGAAAAACAACAGTTGTATTTAAATGTTTATTTTGGGTTCTGTGGTTATTTGTTCCCAGCAAAAGTTCCCACAATTATGAAAAATCACCCTAAATACATCATATAAATATCAAACAACCTACCATCGAAATCTACCAAAAACATTGACAACGCACCATCAACACCGAAGAAACACCACAATAACCCATAAACATCGTAAACACAACATCATCATAGAAATCTACCATAAACATTGATAACTCACCATCAACACCAAAGAAATACCACAATATCCCATAAACATCGTAAACACACCATCATCATAGGAATCTACCGTAAACATTGATAACTCACCATCAACTCCGAAGAAATACCATAATATCCCATAAACATCGTAAACACAACATCATCATAGAAATCTACCATAAACATTGATAACTCACCATCAACTCCGAAGAAATACCACAATATCCCATAAACATCGTAAACACACCATTATCATAGAAATCTACCGTAAACATTGATAACTCACCATCAACTCCGAAGAAATACCACAATATCCCATAAACATCGTAAACACACCATCATAATAGAAATCTACCATAAACATTGATAACTCACCATCAACTCCGAAGAAATACCATAATATCCCATAAACATCGTAAACACACCATCATCATAGAAATCTACCATAAACATGTTTTATTTAATTTCGGGGGCCGTGAGACGCGGCCCAAGACGCGTCACTATGAAACGCTACATACAATCTAGTGTAATGCGAGGCGCGCGCGGCTGGGCAGCGCTGCCGAGACGCGTCGCTCTGAAACCAGCCTTAACCCTTTCCATGGGATCTTGCACCGTATGGTACATTCCGAGCGCCATCTACTAAGAACTAAGCAAACCGCTATTTACAGATCTTTTCTATGGCTGCTACAAGGTTATTTTTTAGTCAGTACCAAACTTTGTGGGGTGTTTCTCTACTCTTAATTCTGAACAACTTTTACTTTGGGGCCACCTGCGAAATCGCAAAAAAAACGGGTTTTCGATACATTGAACTTTTCTATGGAACACTCGAATACTTTTATGCGATTTCGCAGGTGGCCCCATAGTAAAAGTTGTTCAAAATCATAAGTAGAAACACACCACGAAGATTGGGTACTGACTAGTAAATAACCCTGTGTAAACTATCTTCGCACAGTGATAGTTCTAATTGGGAATTTACTTAATTATCTACGTTTCACGCGAGTTTGTCGCGTTTTAACCGTAAAAAAAAATCTGGAAGGGTCATATTTAATTAGCAATAGAAGTAAGTAATATGCAGAATTAGATCCATCATTTCCTGTAGTCAAATGATTGCTGTAAACACGTGAACATTATCACGTTACGTTCAAGGTTGTATGATGCTATTGTTTTATTTCTTGTGTAAAAGTGTAAGTAAATAGGCATCAAACTTGATATTCAATGAAACACACAGATATCAATCATACAATATGTATTTAATATAAGATACAGTACTTGTGACAAGTGGACAAAATCATTTTTAGGTACAAATTCTTAGTAACCACTACAGTTGAACAAATTCCATGTCTCGAGATAAAATAAACAGTCACTATTATTATGCCCAAATATGTGATAAATTAATTGAGGTAGATCTCCCCTTACTTCGGGTCAAATTATAATAATTTTTCGGATTCCTTCCGGGGACAAGCAAATGAGACAACGCATTTAAACATTATACTATATATAATTAAATATCTACAAATTGAATATAAGTAGTGCACACTATTCGGGATACATAGGCTCCGCATATAGTTACTATGGATCGACAAACATTTACAATAAAGGAGAACATTCATATAATAAACGCATAATATAGGAAACATGTTGAAATTCGCGAACACTACCACTATACTACTTTCCACACGCAGCGTCGCTCGCTTGGCCTCTTCTCGGGCCATTTTAATACACCCGATTAGACCTTTGTCAAATTCTTACTAGAAATTATCAATTGTAGAATGAGGTGTATAAAAACGGCTCGAGAATAGTCTTTATCTTTATCACCCTCAATTTAAAGTCTAAATTTGAACTAAAGCGTATATATTTGGCCGCGAGCGTCGCCGCGCCCCAGCCTAAGGCCAACCAGGCGCGAAGCAAATTACAGGAATATGCAGAATAATACTTAATTAAATACTTAACTATTTACAAATCGTGACTCCCGAAGCTCCTTCGAAAAAACAGAAACGGTCAAACAAGTCTTATTACTTCTAAATTAGAATTTAAACACCACCATCTGTTTTTTCAACGAAGTTTCCACATTACCGTGTTGTACATTGCTGCGTTCGCGTCAACTGTAATGTGATTCACGCCTTTACAATCACCAGTGGATAGAATCATCACCACACAATCTAAGAGCACAGAAAAACATGGCGACAAAATTGTTCCCCATTAAAAATACTTTCGTTTACACCAACGATTTTGCATGGGAGTGAGAGGAATTAAGTAATCAGGCTGAGCAAATCCAGACACGCCCCACTGACATGCAAAACCTCAATAAATGACTATTGTGGCAGTGATAAAATATATATTGTTCTTTTCCACGCTTACGAATTAGTATATCATCAAATGTAAGATATAATTTAGTGCCTCAGAGACAAGGCTCTCACAAAATATGTCTCTTCTTCCTAATATTCCGAAAGACTAAATCTAAGTTACAGAAGCTACATTTAACTGTATTTTTTACATTTCCAAACATTATCCGTTTTCCGTCACGTTCCTAAAACATAAATTTGTACTCAAGCGTTTTTATAGGCCAAACATTGCTTTTAAGTTGTTCCTAAGAAATAAGTTAATTTTGAAATTGTGACACTCTTTTGGAGTTTGTTTGATATACTGCGTTCTCCAACATTCAGTACGAACAATCATTCTTTAAACCGCCGATACCTTGAGATCATTTTATTCAAGTCCATCTGGTTACTCGGATAAAACAAAACTAATTTTGTCTTTCTGATTTTGGTGTCGAATTTCACTATCAAAAAATTAATTTAATAAAAAGCGAGCCAATTAAAAATATGGCACTAGTATCAGTGCTGAGAAAATAATTATTCTAAATTTTCAATTTGTTTAATTTTAAAATAATAATCAGTACATTGGAAAGGATCCAAGACAAGTCTTTCTGCATCAGCTTACATCGACACAACTTCGTTCAGGCACCAACTTGACTACTCGACAAATTTCCCTAAACTCTTCCTTCAGTACAAGCCACGAGCGTTACAAACTGCTGAGCAATTTTCACGTGAGAACAATTGCTTTTGCAGTTTCAGCAGGCGTCCTAATCATTCATATTAACGTTGACTCTACAGGAAAATACATATGTTTCTAACTGGATTTGATAATCAAAGGATACCTCAGTTGATAAAAAGGTGATTACGAAACTTTCTGCTCAAATGAAGTTACACCTGAGATACAGTCCAGCAAAAAAGAATAGACATAAAATGAGGCCCCCACTTTTTTCGCGATCTGTCAAATCTGACAGATAACGCTTAAATATGGCAACAATTTTTCTTACCAAATTTTAAGTTTCATTTAATTTAATTTCTATTTGTTTTTGCTGGGCTGTACACTGAAGTCAACGTTAATAAAACCTTTAGTAAATACTTCCAACTCGCTAAGGCTCCCTCTATGTACGCACTTACACTTCAACGCCACATTTTACACTAGGCTAAGAGGGCCGATTACACTACGATTCTATCTAACCGTTCGTCTATTCCGTACCGCGTAGAAAAGCGAAGACAACTGGTGTTTACAATGAACACACCAACCGTTCCCTCCTTACTTAACTCTATAGGCACTAACTAAAAATACTAGCGAGATCTCATGAGCACAGAACACAATTTTATGAAATTGTCAAACACCTTACGGCTAAAAAGGCATTTTTCAATCTGACAACATCTGTATAGGGACATCAAAAAGTTTCAACATCTAACTGCTATGGACAAACATCAAAATCATTGGCTGTATTCGTTACTGTAATTGTATAAAATCGCCAAATTATTCCTAAAATCAGGTAATAATACCGTCGTTATAATATAAAATAGCTACAGGAAGTCACCGCGTTATTATTGCTAAAAGGCAGCCATTTTGAAAAACTTGTCGAATATCGACACAAAAAGAATAATCTCTGCTTCTAAAATAGAAAGTAACTCTTCATTTATAGCTAAACCACTTCCAAATGGCTACAAAACTGGGGTTATCCAAATATGGCATTCTATTTCAGAGATATTTGCAGAATATCAAAAAGGCCATATTTCGATAACTCAGTCCAATAACTATGGTAAACTTGTGCGCGGGTACGAATCGTTTGTCTTACTTATCACAAAATATTATTGCTAACATCGGCCGAAGATACCGGCTGTAACACAACTGAAAATGGCAGTGGCGTTTCATACATTGTTCGATACATTTTAAGACTAAAATAGACAGTTGTTGATTCTGTAAAGCGTCTAGTTAAATTGCTTCGTAATATTGGAACACAAACGTTGGTATTTATGTGCCGCTTATATCGTTGAATTTGGTCATTTCAGTTAGAAACTTTATCGTTTCACCAGAAATCGCCTTACTTATAAAGGTACCTTTTTAAAACCAAATCAAAACTAACACTAGAATTTTGTTATAAGATCAATTTGGAAAAATCTCTTAAATTTCTTAACTTAAATAGCGATGTCAAAATAAAATAAAGATAGGAGATGATAAACGCAACTGCAATTATCTATGACGGGAAATTTATCTACCGCGCGATCCTAAAGGCGCGTTATCCTTTAAAAATAAGACGACGATTAACAGGAAGACTACTTCTTATTTTTCTTTTTCGAGTGGGACACCGAGTCGTCCAACGACTACTAAAATAATAGAAACGTAGAAGAAAAGATTAGAAATTTTTTAACATGACATGACTATGATATCTCCTATCCTTTTTTAAACCAATTCGGCAGATAGTGACAGTACTATTTTAATATAATAATGCTAAGAGAAGTAACCAAATAAAATCCAGACCAAGTAAAAATAGACGTGAATATTTTTTTTTTTTTTATATGTAATAGGCCCGCATTTGTCTGCCATCTCACCTGGTGGTAAGTGGAGATGCAGACAAAGATGGTTGCCTAGATAATGTCTATTCACTCTTGCCTTAAAAAGGCCCAAGTTATATTGTTCCGGAAAAAGATCCGCCGGCAGGGAATTCCACTCTTTAGCCGTACGCATGATAAAAGTTGAAGCGAAACGCTTAGTGCGGATCAGAGGTATATCTACAACATAAGGGTGGAACCCCAGTCGGCGCCTCGATCCCCGGAGATGGAATGGGGAAGGGGGTATCAGGTCATGGAGTGTTTGAGCACACTCTCCGAAATGCATCCTATAGAATACCGACATGCATGCTACTTTACGACGGTGCTCAAGGCTCTGCAACTTAGCCTCAACCAGTGCTTCGTCTGCTATGAGCTTCTTGGCGCGTTTTTCAATGGAGTCTAAGGCGGCCAGTTGGTATTTGGCAGATCCATCCCAAAGGTGGCAGCAATACTCCATGCAAGATCGAACTTGAGCTTGATAGAGTTGTAGAAGCTGTTCTGGTGCAAAGTAGCGCCTAACCTTTGAGAGGATACCAAGCTTTTTGCTGCAGTCGTGGCCAAAGATTCTATGTAGCGTCCAATATGAAATAATTAAGTTATTAAAAATAAACACTATTATTGTTTAATTCTTTTTAGTGTTGAAACAAAACAATAGTACCAAATTCAACAATGTAAACGGCCGCACCCTTACACCTAAACTCGTCGCGTTTGATATGACTACAGTGACCACACGTCGACGTAGTAACTGCTACAAAGTGAATACATGTGGTGTATTACGTGCAAGAGGCACTTTGTGAGTGAATGCTACACAATACGAGATAATGGCGGTATCAACTCTAAGCTTTCATTAGATTGAACTTTTAATTTGCTTAGTCCTTAGCGTAATGTTGTTAAAGTTTGACAGTCTTTAGCGCGAATGATGTTTAAATTTGGCTAAGTCTTAATAGCGCGAATGATGTTTAAGTTAAACTAAGTCTTTAGCGCGAATGATGTTTAAGTTAAACTAAGTCTTTAGCGCGAATGATGTTCAAGTTTGGCTTAGCCTTTAGTGCGAATGGTGTTCAAGTTTGGCTAAGTTTTTAGCGCGAATGATGTTTAAGTTTGTCTAAGTCTTTAGCGCGAATGTTGTATAAGTTTGGCTAAGTTTTTAGCGCGAATGATGTTTAGTTTGGCCAAGTCCTTTATGCAAGTAATGTTTAAGTCCTAAGCGTAATTTATGTTCAAGTTTCCGAATTTTTTAGAAGTTGATACCGATCTAAATCTACCAATTATCTCGTAAAACCTTACCGCCATCTCTTGGCACTAGCGGAAACTGCGCGGTTCCTTTCCCTAGCTTTATCTAAAACACGTTTTCCTCAACATTTCCTCTTATAAACTATTTGAACCTGATGTCATCCTTTGAATTACTGTATTTTTGAAACTATTCGAATGTATCTGGCAAAATACGTAGCCAAGTTTGATACCGGTCGCGAAACGAAACCTCATCGAAGCATCGAAATTACACTACACTAACCTTTATCGCTCCTTCATCGTAATCCTATCATACTATGTACACATTGGCAGTGTTACATCGCTGGTCGTTTTTACGACACTAACTTAAACTTAATCCTATCAGACTACTCCGTACGACTAACAAAACTAAATTCACCCTATGTTACACGACGAAAAATTTACATTTCCTAAACTATGTACACGGTTTGTTCTCTTCGATCTTACACTACGATCTCGCGTCGTTATAATCGTTATAAAAAGTAAGCATCAGTCTTGTCGGTTTGTCTGCCGTCCGGCGAGATAGCGGGTCTGACGGAGCCCGGCGGGGTCCCATCGACCAAGATGAAACCTTACATCTCTTTGGCGAAGTTCCATTCGGGAAGAATCAACATCTGTCTCGACCTTTACAATTCACAGAAGGTAAACTTACGCTAGCTTATCGTCCGCACGGCCAGAAGGCGTTGCCTCCGTGGCGGCGTCCCATCTTGCGCTTCTTGGCGCCACTCACCACGACCTTGTCGCCGTCGTCTTCCACGATCATGGGCACGTTGGTGGCGCTGCAGTCGGGCTTGGCCTCCTTCTTCTTGAGCAGGTTGTTGAGGAGACGCGAGGAGGTGCAGTGGCGCGCGGGGAGGGTGCGCGCCGGCGGGGGGGTGAAGAGCTCCTTCTTGACGGGGGGCGGGGAGGGGGTCTTGCGGTAGGAGGCGGTGAACTGCTCGTAGAGGCGCACCTTGCTCTCGGCGGGCAGCTGGGAGATCTCCACGCGCTTGATGTGCTTCACGTCCTTCTCTGGCACCCACTCGTCCGCGATCCTGCAACGGAATTCATACTTTACATTCTGAAAGCTCGGTGCCACACAAGCGACTGCAAACACTTGCTTTTTTAATCCACGGCAGCATCTGAAAGTAATCTCGTCAAAACATTTTCGAAGACATTACGATATTTTTCGATTGTATGTTTGCAGTTTCTTTGGGTTGTAATCCCAGACAGAAATCAAAGTGGAATTGTAACTCAGTAAAACAAGCTTAACTACATGCAGCAAAGTATTCGCCAATTGAACTGAACCTTAGAATCACTAATCGAGAAATTCCTATAACTAAATATAATTTTCGACAACATAATTTTGTACACGCAGAAAAACCATCACCATCTATGGAACAAGAGGACTGACAACCCATGAGTTGCTAGCAACACCAAAAATTCGAAATAACTGATTGTTTTTTACTAAAATGTAATTGCAATGAAGATGTTCAGTAAAACAATCATATTTCAAAATAAGATTGTTTTCGAACTTTTGAACAACAGTGGAAAATAAATCGATGAAAATTGTTGTAAAATTACAGTTCCCACTGTTCTATAAATATTTTTGTGTGCTAACAACACTTAAAAAGTCGTGCTTGTGTGGCACATTAAAATGGCAACACAAAGCATGCTAAGCACGTTAGTTTAGAGAGGACCAAATGCAGATTTGTTGTCCACAAAAAGAATTGAATGTCAGTATTTTTAAACAAGAATAATTACAACGCGATTGAGGCTAGTTGAAATAAATAAAGTTTTTAAAACTACTTTTTAATGTAAATTCTGCATTCCGACCTTCACAAACAGCGCAAAATAGGAAAACATGCACTTAGAAAATACCTCTTTAGTCTATCAAAACACAAGCGTAGATGATGAAAAAAGTGTGTTGATAGGTTGATACACAATATGGATGTGATGTGATGTGATTCAGAGTCCGACTACAAATGGATGTAGAGTTTGTAGAGTGCTGCCATCTACATACAGCCCACCTGCTTTACCTGACTGACTACAAAACACTGTGCTGTGGGGAAATAATCTCTTCATTAGAAACGGAGATCCAACGCCGGAACACGATGGTGGACCAACGTGGTTTATAAAACGCTGAAAATGGACTTGTTGATTTCATTAATTTAAAATAGGGTATTTTTTATTACTAAGGTAACATGTGAAAAACAGATTTGAATTAAAAATAATGTTTTTTTTGCTGGGCAAAAAGTAACTCTTAAACAAAAACAAACACCCTATTATAATTTAAAAAATATGTAAACATAAACCACTTTCAGCACTTTAATTTAGAACAGACCTAACCCTAAATAAACCTACCCACATAAATTGTAACCATTACATCCCACCTACTAACATCAAAAAACCGTCACAGTTTCACTGTCAATATCACACAAAGCATCATTAATATAGTACCGATATATCACGAGAATCCAAGTATCTATAATTTAAGTCACAAAAATCCAAATATGAAGTACCAATATGTCACAAAATTCCTTGCCACCAAGTCCCGAAGCCACACCAAGTATAAATGAGGGTACTTACACATGCGGCGGGTAGTACGTGAGCAAGGCTTCTCTCCTGGCCTCCTGCGCGTTGTATCTGGTGGCGGTGAGGGCGGCGTGGAGCGTGATGGTGTGTCTGCCGGCGGGCTCCCTCAGCGGGCAGGCGCCGCCGAGTCGCCAGCGCGTGCAGCGGGCCAGGCGGTACGCGAGGCCCTCCATCATGCCCGGGTCGAAGAAGTCGAACATGCGAGCTGGAATTGGGGAAAATGGTTCATCAGAATACGTCTTAGCATGGGGTCTCATTTCTAACTAAAGGAAATTAGTTCAGAAAAAAATCAATAGATGGCGATACGGGTAGCGAATGTAACTTGAAGAGTCGGAAGTAAAGGATAATTTACAAAAACAAAGTATTGTTAAATTATAATTACATTATTTAAGATGTTTTGAGACGGAAAACTCGCGAATCATTATCATTTTTGCAATATTTTTCAATACAAATGACGTCAATACGAAGTATCCAATAAATAACCTAGATGTCGCTAGCAACGCACGCGCTGTGTCGACATATCAAATAGCCCGCCAATAGCCGTCTTAGGGCAATCGGACTCCCTCTATGACGTTAGGTATCTGTACTACTCTAGTAGTATTATATTATCTGTGGTCTTAGTGAGTCAATGGCGGACACTACATAGGTGGCAGAATTTAGCCACGTTTACAGCTCTATCTGCCGATGGTATGAGGTTCTTCTGCGTGCAAGTTGATGAGTATTCCGTTGTTGCTTTGGACAGTAGTAGCACCATCATGGCTGAATCATATTTTACTTCAGGTCTAACAAAATCCAGTGGGAAAAGATCCAATATCATCCAGCATCATATCATCCTACGCCTGCGTGCTCACTGCTGAGTCTCTCCATCTACGACGGCCCTGTGCCTCCCGCACCTATACATATGTGCAATGGTCACGAAGTCGCCTTAACCAATGTGATATAATATTCTATCAAATTGTTTTGTTTTCTTTACAAATCACGAACAGTCTGTGTTAAGTTGTTGCACAATAATCCTCATATTCTGATCTTAATATGTGTCATTTAAGGAAGAGCGGTGTCTTCAAACACCGGCTTTTTAGCTTAAGGCTCCATACAATACAATTTAAGGATCTTCTGTAAAGAAACTTCTATTTTCTTTATATGAACTTTATTATTCTTACCTGACCATGGCTGCCGGCGGTAGCGCAGTTTCTTCCCGTTGCGTCGCAGGAGCTTCACGCTGCCCCCCTCGCTCGTGCGCTTGCTGCCGCTGTTGCTGGGCGACGACTCCGTGAAGTGGTTGTTCACGTGACGCTCCAGAAGGATCTGGAATGTTCCACCAAACAAATAAGTCTTGGGCTGGAGATTTCGCGTGAAGTTCTGCACAGAGTCTTTCATAATTAGTGCGCAAGTTGTACCCCTCGTTCATAAAAACTCGCGAAGACAAAGGAAGGATTCCGAAACGACAACAATTTTGTTAATATCTCGCTCAAATTTCATATACCTTATATGATAGAGACAAACAATAATGTTACCATTTCAGGATCCTTTCTTTATCTGCACGTTATACCAAATTCAGTAGTTCAGCTAATTATGTAAGACCCTGTACAGGAACGTGATTCTCGTGCGTTAATGTTGCTGAAATAGTATGTTAATGAGCAGGCAGATTATAGATAAATAGCAACAGCATCTAGTGAAGGTTTCAGAATAGTTGATAATAACGAATTATGTTTTATTCGTTGCATAATACCAAAAACGCAAAAAGTACGCAATTTTTGACATAACGCTACTTAGTAATAATAAGGTATTACGAGTTGGGATACGCCTAATGCCGAAAATATTGACAAATTAATCGAAGCAAAGAATAATCTTGAAAAGAGATCTGTTTCAGTAAGTAAAAAGTTGAAATTAGTAAATGAAACAAAAAGTAAGCGGATGATGGTGCTAAATAAAAATATTTGCTGATAAAGTGTCGATAAACGGGATGAGCCCAGGGGAGGCAATTAGTAACCACAACAGATACGCCTAAAAGTCTGGCTGGCTTCATTCTAGTCATCCTCTAAAATGTTCTCCTACGCTGATGGAAAAGTGTATCAAAGAGTTTTACTTATTGTAACGGACAATACGCTATAATGCGATACGCTACGCCGATATTTCTAGTAAACATAATTGCACTAAGTTTGTTTCCAAGTGTTTTGCGTTTTTGTTATTATTTATAGTTTTGCCGAAAGATGATCCTGTGTGTATATCATAGGTACTTGCTGTTACACTCATCGAAGCTCGATGTGGTAAAAACAAATAAAATCAACATTTTACAATAAATTTATTTCGGACGTACTAAAACATTGTCGCGATCGAGTCCTACACACGAAACATTTATTCCAAGATACCGTTTTTACTCGAGGTTTAGCGCAAAACTACAGTGACCTAGGTTTGTGTGACATTGTAATCTGGCCTAAAACTTTGATCAGAAAAGGTGCCCAATAATAAAATAGATCGCTTCAAGAACTCGATATAAACAGTTAGTGCAGGTCTGTGAATAAATTTACTGATGAACATCAAATAATAAATAAATATTGTAGTGGACACGACGCTTGTAGACATCCTCAGCGGCCCTTGGAAAGAGAAAACACACATATTACGCACAAACACATTCGGACGATATCACCTTTGTTCAAACTTACTGTACGTAGGCAAGTCTTACGTATTCAGACAAATCTTTTTGTTACAGGTACTGCCGTGTGAATCGAGAGAATATCCAGACCTGCTTTTTTAAAATACGACCATTTTGATGTACAAGACAAACTGTAGATTGTACTGAAGACACGGTTGTTTAAGTTGTTGACGATTAGAGCCATTACGCTCAATAACAGAAGACAACATTGACGATGACAATCCTTTCCCACTTTTTAACACCATGAAGACGACGACCAAAAATTCCGTTTGATACGAAAACTCTGAAGACGAAGTTATCACCCACACTACTTTGTTACCCTTGTAAATATGGCGAAGGCGAAGACCAAAAAAAGAAAAAGTAACAAAACAAACGACGTCGTAGAATCTTATGTAGGTTCTGAGCCTTTACGAACGTGATCTCGAAACTTAGGCCATGGTTGGACAATGAGAAGTAAAAGGCACAACCTTATCCATTCGAGAAACACGGTCTTCCATCACGTTCTGGCCCAGTCCGTGTTGCTCGAAGCCTTAGTACAAGTACACTTCGTGATGACGCGCAACGAAGCTACCCTGAATGTAACGAAGAAGCGCAGTGAATACAGCACCTGAGTAGAGAACCGTCGGTCGCAGTTGTCGACGATGCACTTGAAGGGTTTGTTCCCGCCGTGCGACATGGCGTGGCGCTCCAGCCAGAGCCGCGAGCAGGACGGCTTGCCGCGCACCTTGCAGCCCATCCACAGGCACACGTAGTTCTCCTTGCCTGCTTGCGACTCCACATGGCTTGCCTGGAAACGGTTGATAATGAAATTAAATACAAGAGTAAGAGATGTGCAATCCTTCTTCATTTTGCAACACCGAGTCGTCG
The DNA here is from genome assembly GCA_029255805.1 of Keiferia lycopersicella. NCBI lineage: Eukaryota > Metazoa > Arthropoda > Insecta > Lepidoptera > Gelechiidae > Keiferia > Keiferia lycopersicella. Next base: position 4,908,464 of record JARACZ010000018.1, read on the forward strand.
CATTATCGCTGGGATAACCCCATAGCTTATACTAGTGGGCGGTGTGAAAAGCGACTGAGGGGTGAATCGCAGCGAACACCAGTGTTCCTCAAGAACGACACTTTTCGGACTACGCTGGCAAACGCAAGTGCTGCTGTAGGGTTGCACTTCCGACGGTAAATAGAGACACAATGAGATATGAGAAGCATCTCAGTATTCAATTTTGAGACTTATATTTTATTTGTTTCTTAAAATTAGTAGAAGCATCTACACAACAAAACAATAGAGAAAGAAAGTAACACTTACTTGTAAATGCTCGAGCAGATCTGCATCGCTATCGAACTCGCTCTTGCATTCCTCCCACATGCAAAGCACTACAGTAGAAGTAGTATCCGTGCTGGACGTCCTCTTCCCGCTGGGCGCCTTCGAAGGGTTCTTCGGCGGAAACCGCAGGGTCTTAGGCTGCTTCAGAATAGGACTCTTCTGCGAGCTAACTATTTCATCGCACACACTCACACTCAATGACATCGCTGAGTCATCATCGCACTCTTTGCTAGTTTGTGAATCGCTGGGAGAATCTATAGACTTATCCGTCCCGATCCCCGATTCGGAAGACTCGGTAGTAGCGCTACTATAATTCGCTTCTATCACAGAGTTATGAACATTTGAAGACACGTCTTTTAATACAGTAATCTGAGTAAATATAGTCTCCTCTCTTCTTGCTACTTCTTCGATCTTTCGTAAGCTTTCGTCCGTTTCCATTCTCTTTCCGTCCTTTTCTTTTTCTTGTTCCTCAGAAACTTTCTCATCAGTAATTTTGTCTTTCAATTCGTCTAACTTCCCAGATAAACTACTAACTTCCGCGAACGCTCGCGTAGGAATTTTCGAGTCTAAAGGAACAATGTTATTGTTTACTGTTTTCGAAAGCCAGGGCATATCAAACTTTGGACTTGACGTTTCATAACTTTCAGGCTCCTTCACTGTGCTGCTGGGCGGGTCAGTCCCCTGGATGGGATTGTCTGGAGGCTTGGCGGGCGCGATGGGGATACTACTCGTGTGTAGCGGTTGTGTTGAGTAATTGGTCACAATTGATGGAGGGTGCTGGACTAAAGGCGTTGAGCACGTTGTTGACGAGGCGCTGTTCGTCCCAGTATAACTCCACGTCTCCTTCACGTTCATATTTGGCACTGACGTAACGATGAAACCAGGCTGCGGTACTAAAACAGGATGACTGTAGTTCACTGTGTAGTTCGGTTTCGACTGCATGGTCATTCCTACCGGCGGCATACCTTGTATATTCTTGTTTATCACCATGGGTTGACTCGTCGCAGCCACGGGCTTATTCATACCGTTCATGTTAGTGTACCCATTCATAGTGTTTGCTAGCTTCAACAACGTTCCATTTATAAGAATCTGCGCCGCTTGCTGGCTTTGTAGGTGGTCCTGTCTCTGCGCCGTTAACTGTGGATTTTGAGGAAGGACGAAGTTTGGCATTTTCGCCATCAAATTAGGTATTTGAACAACGGTCCCGTTTATATTCTGCACAAACGGAAAAACGAATTGCCCATTCAGTTTAGTCGGACTTGACACATTTGACATATTAACGCCATTAACGTTTTGTCTATTGAATGCGTTCAAGTTATTTTGTTGGTTGATCGTTTGAGTTTGTATACCGTTTTGGGGTATCCTTAGAGTAGTGAGCATAACGTTTTGAGGAACTGCAACGAAAGACGGCATGTGCGTGGAAGTGACCACTGTGCCGTTACATGGTTGTGGGATGTTGATCTGATGGTAGTTTTGTTGGTTGTTGACAGGCACGTTCAAGCCGCCGAGACTGCCGTTCACCGTCATGGAAACTTGTCGGACACCGTTTGGAATATTCATCTTTGGTGCGGTACTTGCTTCTGGGACAGTTTTCACCGGTGAGCCAGTGTGCGCACCGTTTACGCAGTTTTGTTTCTGAAGCTGAACTTGCTGTTTCAGGTTGTTAGCTTTGGACCACGTGAGGTTCTTGCTATTGGCGATGCAAGCTGACGACTTTCGGTTTGTTCTCTTTGTTGGCTGGGGTTGTGCTTTTTTAGATGCCTCCTTTTTAGACGTAGATTTGCAAGCGATGGGACTAAGGCTAATGTTGTTTGAACCACATGTAACACCGTTCATTCTACTGTCTAATTTTGCAGTAGTAGAGCTCACAATTCCATTCATTTTTGTTGTGTCGGCTTTGGCTATTGTGGTTTTCTTGGGCGACTGGTTTATTGGAGTAGCCGGTGCGATCCTCATAGCTGTTACGTCATTAGACGCTGATAACGACATCCTGCGGGATAACTCCGTCACATGCTTTTTTGCTTTTACAATACCATTGGCGGATGGGTCCATCTTCAAATCGGAGGCGTGTTTCTTCATTCCGTTGGGAATACCATTAGCAGTCTTCTCTTTGGTGATCGATTCCGTTCCGCTCCGCATCTCGATGAAACCATTCATATTCATGCGAGGTTTCTCCTTATTGTCTTTCTTTATACTGCAGTCAATCATCCCGTTGGCGGTGGGACTGGACGTCTTCTTGCTGAGATCCGTCGCTTTGGTCACGCCGTTAGCGACTGGCTTCCGCTCCTGCGTTCCGACATCGATCATGGGGCTGAGCGTCTGCGACAGGTAAGAGATATATTTTTCGAGGTCTTGCGTAACCCCGTTTTTGGGAAGGCACTTCCGTTTGGTGTCATCGTTGGCGGGAGTCGAGGCCTCACGTTTGCCGGTCTGAGGTTTCATCTTGTGGTTGAAGTACTCTGTAATGCGGCGGTGTAGCGGCGGGTTGGTGGGTCGGCGGGTGGGCGCGGGCTGTGCCGCGATGCGGCGCGGCGGCGGCGCCGGCTCATTCGCCCACGGCGGCATGCGCGCTCCGCAGGAGCTGTCGTCGCCGGCGCTGCTGCAGCCGGACTCGGGGCTGGCGGGGCTGCGCGGGGAACGCGGCTCCGTGATGTCACTGCTGCTGCACCCGCTGCTCTCCGAGGGACTTAGCACCGCCACACCACTGGAACAACAAGAAAACAAGTGTTAGATTCACGTTCATCAATTTAGACCAGCCTACCCCCAAAAATTAATCATGTAAGTAAGGCAATGTAATTAACTACAAAGTAGTGTTGAATAAAGTTTTGCAAAGAAAGTGGTACGCACACAAAAACTCCGAATAAAATCATGCTAGCATTACCGAATGTAAACAACTTCGATCGTAAAAACCTAGTTAATCCTAGCTGAGCGACTGCACAGACGATTACTTTCAAACAAAAACACGCTTCGTGTCAGTGAGTTCATAACAGTATGAGTGTGACCGATGTTGTTTAATGACAATCAGCTGTTGAATGGTTACGATCGATCGCGTGGGCGGAGGTGTGTTGGGGAGGGAGGGGCGCGTGTGCGAGCGGGAGGGAGGGGGCAGTGCGAGCGGGACAGGGCGAGCGCAAGGTGCAATGCCCTGCGTCCGGTGCAGTAGTGACGCAACCAGAAGCGTTGCACTCGCCGGACGAACGACCGACTGGGTTGCCCGCAAGAAAGTTTCGATTCAACTTGTTTCGCGGATGTTTTAGTTTTGAATACTTTTCAAGTTTATAGGCAATGAGCATGCTGAACTTTAAAAGGCACTGTTTTAACACTTTTGAAGTCAAATTAAGATTCTATCACATAAATTTTAAGAAACCTTTTACGCTTTGAAAATTTTTCTATAGACTGATCTAGCTTGGATTTTTTTTCACTACAAATTCCATCAAAATTAACTGAACTCACTATACTACCGGTAGGTAATCCTATCAAATCTGGCAACTGGAATCACGTTAGGGTATTATTTTCGGCGTGACATTCACGACACGTACTACTAGCGTCCACCGTCCACGACTTGTGTGACGAATGCTCAAATTATGTTGACCAGGCCATTGCCGCTTATTTAAATTACTTATTTTGTCTTATTTTCTTTGCATTCCGTTCTTTGAGCTTTTGATTTTTTATCTAACTCGTCGACATTTTGAATAATCAAGTAAGTTTTTATTATGTATTCCAGGTAATCTACGTTGAAAAATTATAATTATCATAAACCAAGTTGGTTATCTTCTTAGTTTTTTAATAGCATCGGTGGTTTCAGGATTTAAGTTCTCTTCTCTCAGTAAGTAAGCTGCAGTCGAGTTTCCAGTTTTAGAGACCAACAATGTACGAGTAGATTTTCATAAAGTGCACAGGGCCGATTGATGCCTTGCATGTCAACTCCCGTACAACAATGCTGATATACCTACATTTTCTACAGTTTTAGAAAACTAATTAGTGGCAAGTGCTTTTGAAAAACAATTTTCGATACTTGTTATCACACGATCAGGTAGAGGACACAAAGAGCGGTTGTCTTCTATTTCCCTTGTATTTGAACTGATTCCAAACCACGTTGAAGGCGAAGATGAATCAAATAGTTGTTATAGAGTAGCGGCAGCCGTCAGACATAATATAACAAATAGTGTCTGTTTTAACTCGTTGCTACGAAGAAAACTTCGGACATAATCTCAACAGACTATCATCTGATCTGATATCGTTAAGGAGGTAATGATTATGATATCAATATACCTACCATTTATATAATTCATAGACTTAATCCGAATATCCGTAAAGGAATGCAAACTTTCTGCAAGTCCAATATTAGGTTAGGTTAGGTTAGGACCCCAAAAGCTCTGTTGATGTGGTAAAGTATTGTAAAGTCCCACATGCAATTCCTATCCTAAGTCAAACCAAACTCGAAACCTGTTCAAATAATCTATAGCACTGAGCCCCTTATTTTTCACACGAGTCTGCCAACATGGCTCGAATCCTTATACATTACGTGTAATCTTTCGTGCGCCGTTATAATATGTTCGGAACACCCAGCAATGTATACCGAGGCTCTGTTGAGTACTGTTGGACAGAATTCGTGCGTCTGGTCCGTCTTTATAACCCCACGTTATGTTTATTTTGGGAGCGCATTCTCTCAAACCCGTTTCGGGATGTTTTGTCGGCGCCGAGCGATGGTCAGGTAAACACGGTATAGGTGCCGAAACTACATTTTATCACTCTACCTTCATTTGGTTAAGAGTTTTGGAGGACACGACAATGTGGGAATCTGTGGTATTATTTTCCATGTGATGTTCAAGTTAAATCGTAAGAAAAAGTTTAGCTGCCATATGATTTCACTCACCTACATTTAGTTACGGGATCTATGAATAAGAGTTGCTCCCATCAACTACATTAACTTGTCGAAAGTATTATTAAAGGGACTGAAACTGCACAAGACCCCTCCTAGTTAGAAATGGATAGTTTATAGCCACATAATACAAAAATACAGTGTAAAAATATTCGTGAAAAGAGAAAGAACAGAAGATTTCATATTACAATTTATGGCACCGATAGATAGCTTTGTCCAAAGTTGGTCTAAGTTTAGTATATTCACAATCATTTTTCTGAGATGGGTTCGCTCTTGACTCTGGTCAAGGTGAAGGATGACAGAGACAATGAAGCGACCACACCTCACTCAGAAGATTCATCTACCATAGACTCTACAATTGAGTGGAGCATCTGGGAACGACCCGTTAGCTGTAAGGGCGGTTTCCCACGAGGGGTGCGGCGTGCGGGGGGTAAAGAGGGCGTTGTCTCGACGCACCCTCGCTCGCGAACTACAACCCTACACGAGGGGAACATCCCCTGCCCTCACTAATTGACCCAATTTTTTAACAACTTTTTTTGCAAGGTCCGAGCGCCGAATATCTAAGCAAGGGGATCTTAATTTAATATCGAAAATCCTGAAATCTTTGCTTTGTTGCCCTAACGACCTGTTGGATCGTTAAGAGAATTCTTCTTTGAGTAATTATTTATCGACACTTTTCGAGCATTCTTTCGATAATTGACAGAGTAAACGAAACATTTTGTACATGTGAAGACAGGTGCCCATTCTTGCGAGATGCCGTTATTTCCTCGGACCTCGGAAGAAAGGTAACATTAGAGAAATGGTTACCACTCCATAAATCAAAGCGAATGGCGACGTCCAAAAATATTTTTGAAGAATGGTGTAAAGAACGTATTGGGTAAGAATTTTAGGAAAGTAACATCTTGACGTAGAGATTTCTAGGTAGGTAACATACATGTAGCGTACAGAGAGATGAAAATGTAAAATGATGAATGATATTAATATGTTTATAAATCAAAGCCTTGTATTGTAACGGAGCTCGTGTACAAGACAATCACAACTAGGTTATTTTTTGCGTTTTTCTGAGAGCAAAAGTGGCCTACAAACTTTTTATACTTAGAATTGAATAGGCCTAAAGAACATGTTAGTGTTTTTGTGCTAGCGGTTCTTTTTCATTGTTTGTTGGCTCTACATTTAGTTTGTAGTTGTTATATATGTGAGTGTAGGGTAGATCTAAGTTACGCGCGCTGTGTCGCCGCATGTCTTTATAATAAACTAGTGTGCAACTGACCACCGTGTTTACCTGCCGCGCCCTTGTACCTTTAAATATCGAACAAGTGGCGACGATCGTACCTACGCTAAAATGTCTTCGGGAGTGTCGTTCGGTATTTTATCTAACTTCGACCACCTAACTCACCATTGGGATACCTATAAATCGCGTCTTTCACAATGGTTTATTGCGAATGATATAAACGACACGACGGACAAGGTGAAGGTCAAGCGGCGTGCAATTCTTTTGAGCGCGTTGAGCGAGTCGACGTACAAGTTGGCAAGTGACCTGGCGCTGCCGGGTAAAGTTGAAGATAAGGAATACGACCAGATAGTGACGTTGTTGGATGGACATTTCACTCCTAAACGTATTGGGTTTGCAGAAAAATCAATTTTCTATTCAGCTTCACAAAGGTCAGGTGAAAATCACACTCAATGGGCAGCGAGATTGAGAGGTTTATCAGCGCACTGTGATTTCAAAAATTTGGAAGAGGCCCTTTTGGACAGGTTCATCATGGGCATGATACCGGGACATGAAAAGGATAAACTGTTCGCTCAAGATCAGAGCGAGCTGACGTTAGCGAAAGCGGTCGACATGGCGGAGAGTGTGCGTTGCGCTCGCTCGGCCGCCACGGCTGGGTCGGTAGGCGCCGGCGGCAGCGTGACCGCCGCTACGGGGTTCGATCCTGTGTTTGCGGTTTCCAAAAATGAAAAATGTGCTGTGTGTGGATATAATAACCATGAGTCTAGTCGTTGCCGTTTTAAAAACTACCGGTGTAAAAAATGTGGCCGTCGCGGTCACCTACGTAAAATGTGCCGGTCAGGTGATAACGTTGTTAATTTGGTTGAGGAAGGTCCGATGGATATGGCTGACGACGACGGTAAGCTAGTTTATATATGTAATATTAACTCAGTGGAGGGTAACCAAATGGCTGAGCAGGTACTTATCGACGGTCTATTTTTGGAGTTCCTTATCGACAGTGGTTCAGCTGTCAGTGCGATTCCAGAAAATGTTTATAAATGTCATTTTAAAAATATACCGTTAACACCTACCAGTAAGAGGTTAATTACCTTCACGGGTGACAGGATCGTAACAAGAGGGCTCATTCGGTTACCTATCACTTACAAGGGGACTACACGGACTTTAGATTTATTTGTAGTTAAAAATGGTATGTTTTCACTGTTGGGACGAGATTTTATACGAATTTTTGATTTACAACTGGCTCGCGTCGCCGTAAATACGGTTATTTCTCAACAGGATGACACAGTTATTATTGAATTGGTGAAGAAATACCCAAATGTGTTTTCGGGGAAACTGGGAGAATTTAATAAATATTGTGTTGAGCTTACTGATGTGCCGTTCCCGGTAAGTTTCCCTAGCGTGGGAATATTCCCGTAGCGTTCCCGGGCACATTCCCAAAAGTGGAAATATTTGGGAAAGTTGCTCAAAAATGTTGTTGAAAGAAATGATATTTTGTTAAATTTATTACTTTTGCCTTTAAAACAAGTCTACTATATAAACACAGTTAATAATTAACGCGATTTATAAATTCCCAAAGTTACTGGAAACTTACCGGGAATATTCCCATTTACTTTCCCAGGAATATTACCGGTAATATTAAAATGTTTTTTTAATTCTTTGATTTCTATATTTCTAATGGGTAACTACCTAGTGTTGAATAAAAAATTTAATGAAAAATAAAAATCAATGTAAATGGGATTAATTAAGTTTAATAATCTATACATATAATAAAATTATAACAACCTCATGTCTGTACATTAAAGATATTAAAGAAAAACTAAGATGGGGGATCTTCATACAACCAATAAAAGCCAAAAATTTGATTCAAAGAAATTTTGTCTGTCTGTTTCTTGTCCGCTTTTCACGCAAAAACTACTGGACGGATTTTGATAAAACTTTTTTTGTTATATAGATAGGTATTTTATTTTTATTTGCTCTCTAACGGGGTAAAAGGGGGGTGGGGGGATAAGTTTGTATGAAACTCCGTCAGTTTATATTTGGCTTTTTGGTTAGAAATTAAAAATGACGCAAAAAGGATCTGCCTTAGAGGGGGTGAAAAAGGGGGGGTAAGTTCCTATGAAACTCCATCCGTTTTGAAGCTAAAGCGATTAAAATTGAAGCTGTATACGTGAATACTAAGCTTTTCTGCCCTTCGTTTTGTGACAGTTACCTGTTTAAAGAACCATAGTAATCCTAATCCTATTAATATTATAAAGGCGGATGTTTGTGGGTGTGTTTGTTAGGACTTGGCGCTAAAAGAGCTGAATCGATTCAAATGATACTTTGTACATACAAAGACGAGAAAATGCCCAGAATAGGACATACATAGACTACTCTTTACCCCGGTAAAATGTCTCATTCCCACGGGAACACGCATTTTCCAATATTTTTGAAATGACGGCGCCATTGAGCCAATTCGCGTTTTAGGAAACAATTTTTTTTAACAGTGACATCTATTGCTCGAGACATTTGACTTACTCAATTGAGTAGCTGCACCAAGATTTAAGTTTAAGTCACAATACACAATCCATAAAAAATATGTTTGAACAAGATGTTGAAATAAAACCTTTTACATATAAATATAATATCCCAGTTAAGATGTTTTAACAAGATCATCAAAAATTTATACACGTAATATTTTGACAACCAGGGTCACAATACATACTCCATACAAAATGTGTTTCAACAAGATGTTGACTTAATTAATTTTACAAAGATATTAAAACATTTTGCATATAAATATGACATGCAAGTTAAGATGTTTTAACACGATCTATCCAAAATTGAGACACGTAATATTTTGACAACCAGCGAGCCATTTCCGGTCACAAAATAAATATAAGTAAAATAGTGGACTAAAATGTATTATGAACAAGAATGAGGTTATTCTATGGTTTATGGGCGGATTTTTCTAACGTTGTCCGCTGAAAATTTGCGTGTCGCACGTGTTCAGATTTGTTTAGCTGCGACCGGCGACACGAGAGTTTAAAGAAGCTTACCCAGCGTCGACATGGGGGGTTGAGGCCCCCCTCAGAGAAAAAGAGAAAGCAAACATTTGATTGCAAATCGACACCAGCTGCAACGCGCGACACAGGGATTTACGGAAGCTTACCCGGTGCCGACACGGGGGTTGAGTGTGGCTTGGCCACCTCAGAGAGAAAGTGAAACCAGCAGCTAGCATCGACGGAATATAAAAATAATAGGAATCCTAGGAAAGGTCCAATAAATTTCATCTGTTGTGGAAATGTTATAATTTTTGACGTGTTTTATTTTCCAAGCAATCGTCAAAATCTAACAAACGCCACAATGACAAGGATTTTTTTCGTACCGACGTTTCTATTTAAATCCTTTTATTTATCTTATTTGTTTGGTGAATCACGTTTTTTACCAATAGAGTATTACTTTATTTATTAAAAGTTTCACTAAGTCGCGGGTGAAACCGCGGGGCGGGCAGCTAGTAATATAATAAAGAGAGTGTTGAATGTGTACTTAAAAACATAGAAATGATGTCTTATTTCAAAGTTAAAACAAAACAATCATACATATTGAATGTTCCCGCTAAGGGAATATTCCCGGGCACATTGGAAAAATACTGGGAATATTCCCGGTAGTAAAATACTGGAAATTGGAATATTCCCCACGGCACATCACTAGTTGAGCTGCGTGTCAAACCGGATTCGAAACCAATTTTTTTTAAAGCTAGGTCGGTTCCGTTTGCGTTAAAAGATAAGATCGATAAAGAGTTGGATCGCTTAGTTAATTTGGGCGTTCTTAAGCCCGTTGAACACTCTGAGTACGCTTCCCCAGTCGTGCCCGCTTTAAAGAAAAATCATGAGCTACGTTTATGTGCGGATTATTCTGTGACTATCAACAAGCAGTTGCTTGTTGATAAGTACCCATTACCTACAGTGAACGAGTTATTTTCTAAATTAAATGGCGGAGTCCAATTTAGCAAAATAGACCTATCTATGGCGTACAACCAGTTCAAATTGACCGAGGCGTCCCAAGATCTTACGGTAATTAATACACACCGCTGCCTTTTCAAGTACACAAGATTAGTTTTTGGTCTATCATCCGCACCGGCCATTTTCCAGCGGGCCATGGAATGTGTGGTGGCCGGCTTAGAAGGGGTAGTGGTTTTCCTGGACGACGTATTAGTGACCGGGAAAAATTACGATGAACATAAACAACGGTTATATGCGGTTTTACAGCGTCTGGAGGACTCTGGCTTAACCGTTCGGGCAAATAAGTGCGAGTTTTTCAAAAATGAAATAACTTATCTAGGTCACGTGATTGACAGGTACGGAATCAGGAAGTCAGCCGATAAGGTAAAAGCCATTGTTAGTGCTCCTAAACCGCAAAATGTATCTGAATTGCAATCTTTTTTAGGACTAACTAATTATTATCGTAATTTCGTTCCAGACGCCTCCACTATTTTAGGCCCTTTGTATAAGTTACTGCATAAAAATGAAAAGTGGGTATGGACCGCGAAACATGACGAAAGTTTTAATAAAATCAAATCAATTTTAACATCAGACAACGTTTTGGCACATTACAACCCAGATGCCAAAATAATCCTAACTGTGGACGCGTCACCAACAGGTTTAGGTGCCATATTATCACAGATTGGCGAGGATAACATAGAGCGACCAGTTTCTTACGCTTCTCGTACTTTGTCATCGGCAGAAAGTAAATACGCACAAATACAAAGGGAAGCTACGGCTATCATATTCGGAATCAAGCGTTTTCATCAGTATTTGTATGCTCGTTCAGTACCGTTTGTATTGCGTACCGATCATAAGCCTCTTCTTACAATTTTCGGTCCCCACCGGGGTATTCCTGAAATTACAGCAAACAGGCTTCAGCGATACGCAATATTTCTTTCCGCATTCAACTACACTATTGAATACGTACGTAGTAGTGCTAATAGCGCAGATTATTTGTCTAGGGCGCCTTTATCAACTGACAGTGCGAAGGAGCAGGCTACGGCCGAATTAGCCGCCTCGGGGCGCGATCGTGGACAGGTTAATGTAAGAGATGAAGCGTGTTACGTAAACTTTGTGATAGAGGGAGACTGGCCCGTGACGTCGTTAGATTTGAAAAGGGAAACGGATAGCGATCCGATTCTAACTAAAGTTAAAGGTTATGTGTTAAATGGCTGGCCAAGAAAAATGTCTGATCCGAATTTAAAACCGTATCACGCTTGTCGTTTGCAACTAGCTATCGAAAACGGGTATTTAGTACGTGGCCATAAAGTAGTTATACCTTATTTGTTACGCGAGACTATCTGTAAAGAATTGCATAGCTCACATTTTGGTATAATAAAAATGAAAGCGGAAGCGCGGAAAAGATTGTGGTTTCCGGGTATTGACGCAGCCTTAGAACGACTGGCAGCGGAATGTGCCGTGTGCGCAGCGTTGCGACCCGTGCCGCCCCGGGCTCCGCTTGCTTGCTGGCCACACCCACCTCATGCATTTTTCAGAATTCATGTGGATTTCCTTGGCCCAATCCATAATCAAATGTATTTTATAATCGTTGATGCATATAGCAAATGGGTCGAATGTTATACAATGGCAGGCTCTTATGGTTCAAAAGCTGTCATAAGTAAAATGTGTGATTTCATGTCAAGGGTAGGGGTACCTCGTGTACTGGTGAGTGATAACGGAACATCGTTCACTTCTCAAGAATTCGGTGACTTTTGTAAACTTAATGGAATAAATCACATTTGCTCTCCAGCTTACCACCCATCGAGTAATGGACAGGCGGAAAGCATGGTAAAAATTGTAAAGAAGGGACTAAAAACACTTATCTCAAATAGCTCACATAAAAAACCATTACAAGAACAAATCGCTAAATTCCTTTTTGATTATAGGAACTCCAAACATAGCACGACGGAAAAGTCTCCAGCTGAATTGGTATATGGCAGGCCCTTGTGTTCGCGATTAGATATGATTCGTAATCAAATAACGCCATGCCAATCCACTAACCTATCTCAAACAGTCGCGCGAAACCAGTGCTTACAGAGTAAATATTACAAAGGGAAAGTTAGACCAGATTTTAAAGTAAACGATACCGTATGGATCACAAAACATTCTAGCAACAAGACTTTCAATTGGATAGAAGGCATAATAACTGAAAGAATTGGAGCAGTTATGTACAAAATTTTGGCTGTTAATTTGATCTGTGTGGTTACGCGACACATTGACCAGATCAGGAGAAGAGTCCCATCTTCATCATCGGATTTCGAGCGAAGGACCTGGGATGCCGACGTCATCCCCGATCTACAGTCGACAGAGCTTCAAAGAGGTGCCCAAGAAGACTCATCAAAGCAGGTGAAACTTCATGTGGAGGTGGAAGGAGAAGAAACTGTTGTTGATAACTCACCAACACCTACGCGTGTGAACACACGCCGTCGCGAACTGACGCCGGACTATCCACTTTCACCAACGGTTAATGCTGATGGTGACTGCGCCGATGACTGTGCCTCACCAACGGGATCTGTTACCGATACTGAACCTGCTCAAACGTCAGAAGCTTCAGCTGGACTCTCACGTTCAATGTTTGATTTTAGTAGTCTTTTTTGAGTATCTGTTACAATTAGGTATATTGCATTTAGGGGTTGTTTCTTAACTTAAGGGGAAGGGATGTTATATATGTGAGTGTAGGGTAGATCTAAGTTACGCGCGCTGTGTCGCCGCATGTCTTTATAATAAACTAGTGTGCAACTGACCACCGTGTTTACCTGCCGCGCCCTTGTACCTTTAAATATCGAACAGTAGTTAAGTAAGGCATGTAACTAATACCAAAAGATAAAGAATCTGGATATAGATTTTAGCAACCAAGACTATATGAACCAAAAAAGCAACAAGAAACCCAACGTCCTTTTTAAATCACTACATAAAGTAGTTTGAAGCAAATTCGCTTCCCGCATCTGTCTCTGTCTGCATGTATGTACGTATGCTTCGCTTAGATCTTTAAAACTACACAGGGAAAAATTTAAAATAGATAAAGAGTTATTAAAGGAATATTTATAGTTATTTTTTCTTCTTCTACAGCCAGTACGGCCTCCCTCAGGTATTGCTATACGCACCACGCTTGGCAGGCGGATTGGCGAGCGCAGTGCAAGATGTTGTAGATTTTTATTTATGTAGGTATCCTTGTCTTATCTATTCACGATTTGGCGGTGTTGGATTGCAGCAATATCTAAAAACTGAATATTTTTGCATACCTATTATATTTTTAAAGGTAACGTAGAGATGCATGACGTTAAATTATTCGCAACCAAAGAAAATTAGCACAAAAGCTAATCGATACTTTTTTGCGTTAGTTCAAAAACAAAACGTTTGTAAATGGTGCTGACAGTACAAAATCACAAAGAAAAATAAATCGTCAATATTACTTACTTCACGGGTCAATAAGCATATTTGCACTTGAAAATCGTATTTGCCCGCGCAAAAGACAATCGTATCTTTTTTGCGTATGTCCGAAAGCAAAAGTGGGCGCGTATGTAGGTGAGGCTGGCAATACAAGGTCGCCGTCGAACTCGGTCGTCGACCTGCGCCGCTCCTGCGATGATGTAGCGCGATTGTGCTAGCGTAATCTACGTAATCGACGGCCGGTCTAGTGATATATTTAGCTCATTGGGCTTAGTTTAGGCGAATTAACTTCCGAAAGTTCTTGTTTTCAGATTGATTGTATTTGGTCTAGGATGTCTTTGACTCGTTCGATGTTTGGTTAGCAGTTGTAGATATGATGGTTAATGCCTTACCTAGCTGTGCTTGCCTAGTGCCTAGACCTTTCGGCTTCAGTATTTCGATACTCAACGTTTCAGCTTAAATGCTGACTGAGTAATGATGGTAAATAGTTACTCATAGTTTTATGTTCTGCAAATAGTTTTTTCTAGTTACTTTAGTTATTTGTAATGTATCTTTCTGTAATAATAGGTTATTTTTGTGAAAAATAGACAGGGGTTGTTATGCATAGCTAAAACCATGTTTAAGATTTATTGATCTGTGGGTGATTCAAAGGGACTAAGTAATCGGTTCGTTCGTCGGAACGGTAGATTAGGTAACATTCAGTTATTTTGTTGTTTTCGAATGATAATGAATATACTGTCAATAACCATTAGGGTTTTAAACACATTTGACTATAACCAAAATACCGTTATCATAGTAGGAAAACATGAGCACATGCAAACAGGGCCGTAATCAGTCACTGATAATCGTGAATCACCTCTCAAATTATCTGTCACTGGCGTTTCTGTACAAATATTCAGCATGTTTGCATTTTGATTGGCTAATATGTTTGTACATGATTAGTATAAGCAATGCTTCTTAGATTACTAATATTATTAAGTGTCTAAAAAGTACAATAAGTTCACGAATTTAGAAAATTTTTACGAGCATCGTGTATTGTTTAAGTCCACATAGATAAAGTTTTCTAGATTATTGTTTAATGGAATGTACAGATTTTAAACTATGATAGATTCTTGGACAGATTCTAGAATGTAATTTAGTAAATAAAATTTTGAATGCACATTAATAATAATTAAGATGAAATAAAAATTTAAATTAAACAACCATCGAACATTACTGGTAAATGATAGTCCCATAATATTAATTTCAAAACAGTGTAAGGTACGTCAAAATAAAGTGAGGAGCAACAATTGACCGTGACGCTACTACGATGGTATCGGGGAGGCAAATTAACGCGAGTAGGGGGCGCTATTGTACCGTGGCGCCCCCACCGTTTATCACTAAATGCTACACGCACAACTTTTATAAAATATACGTTATTTTCAAAGAATAAGGTTTTACTTGTCTTACTAATGGATTTAATTTGGTCTGGAAGTGACAAGAACTTTCATGTTTATGACAATGACTTTCATTTGTATGTCATTGATGGTGATTACAATCCTGTCGTCACTAAAAAGATAAAAATATTAATATCTACCATAAAATCAAAGCTGTCAAGAAACACGTAAGATTTTTTTTAGAAATAAGTAGTAAATACCTATTGTGTTTTTATCTAAATGTGATTGTCTTGTGTATAATCTTGTGTGCAATAAACAGTTAAGTAAATAAACCCTAGGAACACAAATTAATATTACCTATGTTATATTACATTTCAGCATATGAAATTGTCAGCTTTTCAATCAATCTAAAAACAAGAATAAGATTATTTGGATAGAAATGTGTCATTGATAACTGTCGGAATACTTTTTTCAAAATATCTTGCATTGGCCTTATCATTAGCAAGAATCAGCAAGAATTACGGGTCAACCTCCATAGAAAAGAAACGCAAACAGATAAATAACTTTAAAAAGACACAACTAATGATAGTGGCTGTTTAGAGTAACACTAATAATACGTCAAAAGGGATAGCACTGTTTCACTGATAAACACTATTAATTATCGGCTCATAGTGAGTTGATCCCTTAAGCAGATTCGCAATAAAGAATATCGATGTGAATCAGTAACCAGTGGTAACGCTGATAATATTGATGACGATGGCACATAAATCAATGTAAATAATACCTATTAATGAATGACTAACATAGTCTTACCGATGCCATTAATGGCATTAATCCATGCAAACATAACGTCATGTATTTGAATAATTAATTAATTAATAAATTTGTAGCGTGAGAAATAGTTTCTCAGTTACATTGTTAACGCTATTGCTTTTGTAGGTATTGCGTAGTGTTAAATATCCGAAGACGTAAGCAGATTGGCTATTAGACTGAAAAGAAAAAGATTATTTGTATTGTAATTTTAGGCGACAAGCTGACAACCTGTCAAGATGTGATACACGACATAACTGAAACAACCCTCAAATATAAGTCAGACGTGGCGATAATGACAGTAATTTTACGGCTGTTACCTATCTCTGCCCACCCCGCATGGGAAAAAAGCGTGATTTATGTATGTATGTTTTTTACTACATTTCGATTATATAAATAAATATAAATAAATATTAATGCTTTTATTTCAGGCAACAAGGCCCATATAAAATAAAATAATACAATATGACTTAAAACTACTTACTTATATGCATTTTCTAGTCCATTGTCCTTTGAAAAGAACAAAATGCAATGCTAAAAATAGTCCCCGAAGCGAGTATCAAAAGAGGGTTTCTCAATTTGTATTAAATAATCTCCCACTTTGAAAAAAATGTATGTCTATGAATATAAAATGTATGAATCAATGATTACGTCTATGACAATTGCAAATAGACGCAGTGGTCGTCATAATAGCTCAACAAAACAAACAGGTCTCGTGCGTGATCACGTCATACGAATCGCATCGCGTGCAGCCTGATTGCTCACATTCGTAATCATTGTTAGGTTAGGGTACATGTACGCCTATTTGTACTACAAACTACGAGGTATATTTTTTTTTAAATATGGTAAGGAATGAAGAACCGGAGGACTTGAAATTCAACATCTTTTCCAAAAGAATGCAGGTTAAAATAAACATAACCTTCCCTTGTGACAGGTATTTTGTTTTGCAGCTGACCAAGGTAGTGTGTATGGGTGGTAGGTTATAAATTGATTTGAACGTGCTAGGTTATTAGCATATTGGTAAATAAACAATTTAGTAATTAAATAAAAATATTTGGAAAGTAGAGTAAAATTATTTCCTTGCAAGTACTTATTAAAGGACTTTGGGCCTTAGTTCAGTAGGACCCTTTATACTAGTGCTCGTGTCACGTCACGCCAGCGGTTCTAGGAAATTACTATGCAATGGTAAGCTGTAGTATTATAGTAAAACTGTAATTAACCGACCAATCACCAGTCGGCAAAGTAACTGGACTGGGCGTGCAATTAGCGGCTTTTCTGTAGTTTTTGTATACTTGTTGTAAGCTATGGTCACCCTAGTGGTAAGTTTGATTTTAAGTTATGATAAGAAGAACAGGAAGACAGGACTTATGAGGAATTTAAAGTGATATACGAAGTCATTAATCTTTTCAATTATTGAGTAGAGCATGTTAGATCCAAAATAGGTAGCGCGTAATTTGATTTCAACATGTATAATAGGTATATACGTGGTTCCTTTTATGAATAGGTAGCATCAAAGCTTTCAAAAACAACGACCTATCACAATATTAATTATGCGTGTACGCAGCAAGACTCACTGAAAGCACATCAAAACTCACCCCCGCGTGTCGCGAGTTTAGGGTTGCCAAAACTCTGACGCCAGGTTTCACCCGCGTTTACACTAGGATCACAAAATTGTTATATGAAATAAAAAAAATTAGGTATCCTACATTTTTCTCTTTTTTACAATGACTAATTTCGCCTTACAAAAAGTTGAATGTAAAATTTACTATTTTATTTTTAATATAAATAAAATATCTTTATCTTTAGATTTGTAAAAAAATAAATAAACAAAACAAAATCAGGTAGTTGGATGTCCCACACGAAAAGAAAGAACATTGCAGTGTTTTAGAAAAGCCGATTATTATGAAATAGTAAAGTCGACGCGTTATGCCTTACATAATTATAAGTTATCAACAAAGTACGAAGTCCGAAGCCCATAAGAAAAAAAAAACTATCATATGCAACAAAAAAAACGGTGGAAGCGAGAGCGAAGGATAAGAGCAGCGTTTTGATTGGTATTCGAAGTAACTGGCTCTCTATTTTTAATATCTGATATTTACGTCTAATCATTTATATTGTTAAAGAAAAATTATTCTTGTAAATGACAGCCCTGCAGTATGCACAGTCGCGCAAATCATACGTCGCTTGTCGTGCGCACATGTCACTGTTCTCTACCCACCCCGCAAGGCACAGGGGCGCTTTGATTACGGACCGCGCAGATTCGTATAATAACAGCACAAATGGAATTATTAAAGGGTGACGTTGATGCGAAGAATTAGTCGAGGGGTGGAAGCGAAACTCCCGGCGTATTGCGTGATCAACTATTATAAACTTGCCATGTAACTAAACAAACTGATTATGATTAAAGGGACTATTCGATCATTTCATTTAATGCTGCAATTGAAGTGTATGTTTTAGTAATGAAAACACTCATTATTTTATGTAACATCAGCTAGGTACTGAGTAACAATAATAAAACTAGATATTGCTTGAAATATCTTTACGGTGAAATTAGTCACTTTTCTATTCGGTCGATCAACGACTCGAGTGAAAAACTTGCAATGAAAGTCATGTCGTTGATCAACCTGATAAAAAAGTGAGTAACTGCTTTAATAATAAAGAACTTTTAGAATGTCTCACTTAAGGTTTAAAGTACATATATCGCGAGTAGACACACAGAATCTTACGTGATGACTCATCCCTACACTATGTACCTCTATAAACAAACTAAAAAATGCCTCAGTTGAACCCCGATCTCTCCCAGCAACAGTTCAACCTCTATTTATAGATCGATGTCCGTGATACGGCATGCCGTGGTCACCGCTACTAGTGACGATGCCGCCGACAGGTTGCCGGCCGCCTTGTGTCACACCACCATTCATTATTATCCAAGACTGCGCCGTGAGAATCGTGTCACGAGGGGAGGACCAGGGTGGTGTATGGCAGACCCCCTCGCCCCGCCCACTCTCCCTATTATTATGCTAAGTGTCTCTCAGTTATCACGGGGTGAGTTTTTCGCGCATCTGCTATTTATTTACGCGTTTTATATTCATAGCTTTGTAGCTTCGTCGGCGACAAGCTCACAGTTCATTACACAGGTTTTGGAGAGGTATTTTGTCTTGATATTTTCGACCGTATGCTGATAGTGGTAAGGTACTCCTTACTATATTCTGATGGGAAATAGGTTAGCATGGGCAAAGTGCGTGAAGCTCCCGCAGTGGATCGTGATTCGATTGAATTTGTTGCGAAAGCACCATTTGCCGTGCACTTTACTGTGTAGGGTAGAGCGTACATAAAATAGATTGCCGGCACTTACTTCTCGAGCGAGTTTAATTCACTTGTCTGGTAATCGTACATCTTAGAGAGTTACGGAAAAAAAGTTGCATATACTGTAAGGCGCTTACAGTTGGCGCAACTTTGAAAATAGTAAGTGATATCGCCAATTCTTCGTTCTAGTTGAAAATCTCCTTCGACCAACTTTATAGGGGATATAAAATGACACCCTGTTCGTGTCCCATGACGCAGCCCCGTGCAGAGCTTGCAACATCACAGTGTTTGCAACAGGATCCGAAATTAACCATGTAACAAAAGGCGCAGCGGGGACATTCTTGCGCCGCGGGGACATTCTCTCTCTGCGGGGGTTTGGGTGCAGACCTACGCTCCCCCGGGGCAGCTGGTTTAATGAGCGATTGCCGACAGACTTTGTCAACTAAAGGGATTTTTATTCGAAAAAAGTATAAAGATTTATGGGATCCAGGTCAGCCAGCAGTGACACGGTAAAGCAGATAGGTAGTTTTATTATGTTATGATATGACGTTCAAGGTAAAGTGGAAACCTTAGGTTGTCCCTAACCCACCTATTATCTTGGTATCGACGTATCTCGTACAGTAACTAAGTTTAAACTATTGTATAAGTAAGCATTTCTATAGTTTATGTTTAAACTTTGAAGAGAGTTCCTTGTAATTCGCTGTCTCTTTCTAAGAAAACAAAATTCCAAACTATCAACTGAGTACGAAAACAAGGAACCAGTTCTACAAAAGGCTTAAAAGCAACTCCTGCACTAGCTGATGAGGCGCTGTGATAACAGCATCCCAGCCGACAACAGCCGTCAAAGCCGTCACCAACTTAATTTCCTGAGCCTCGGCAAGCCGATAAGCCGATTGTGTCAGACCAGAGT
This sequence comes from Keiferia lycopersicella, assembly GCA_029255805.1. Taxonomy (NCBI): domain Eukaryota; kingdom Metazoa; phylum Arthropoda; class Insecta; order Lepidoptera; family Gelechiidae; genus Keiferia; species Keiferia lycopersicella. The sequence continues at coordinate 4,928,697 of JARACZ010000018.1, forward strand.
AACTACTGGCTACTAAATCGACGACGAACTTACGGTACGTTTCAGGTATCGCGTGGTGATTTAAGTTAATAACATAACAATATATAATAACAAAAATATGTAATAATAATAACAAAAGCATGCGGGTTTCTAGCCAAGGTTTCTAGAAGTCAATGAAACTCTTAAGAATAAGAAACACCAAGTTGAGTATAATTTGGGAATAGTCTTAACAAAATGTAAGCATTGGCCAGCACATTTTGATTTCGTATAGCAAGTGAGAGGTTTTTCTTAAAAACAATGTCTAGCTTTTAAAATACACTGGCTCTACCAGACAACTGGCAAGGATTAGTATGGATTAGGAGGCTAAAATAAGTGCAGTTCGTGTTGTGGCAAGTAAAGCCGGTATTATAGGTTTAAAACTTCCAAGAAAAGGAATACAATATGGGTATTAGAACTTCGAAGTCGAATTCCGCACTTTTAAAACTTTTCTCGAAACGAATTAGCATCGTTGGCATTACTTTAGATTAACTTAAAATAAAGGATTGATCAAAGAGCACAGCTGCTCAATAATTGACTGAATCTAAAGCTGTAATCAAGTAATCAATCTAACTTGGTGGCAATTAATTCGGTTCAGTTGATTAGCATATAACATTACCACTATCGTGCTTGTTGCCACATTATGTAAATGCTGATCGTGTCAAGCCACATTAGCGTCAGTGTTCCTTTGGAAAATCTGGCAGAGGCTGTGTTATTAATTTGTGCCGCAAATATGTAACTCAAGTTGTACCTATGAGGTCCTCCAGTTGAATGAGTTATTTTTATTTTCTTATGATAGGCCCGCTTTTGTCTACTATCTCACCTGATGGTAAGTAATGATGCAGACGATGATGGAACATGCCTCACTCTTGCCTAGAGTCCATAACCAAATTTCGAAAGACACTACATCGAAGAACTCAATATGCTTAATTCCCTTAGTTCTGCTTTCTCTTAGCCTTCTAAATATCCTTTACGAAATTCCGTAAATATGGCTAGACAATTGTCTTATGTATATAAAAGAGCAGAGCCAACTAGTGTTTCAGCTCGTCGAATTCTTGTCATTGTTCAAGCCATTTCCGTTGTCTGCGCAGGAAGCCAGTATCTGCGGCTTCAGGCGAGCTGTTAAGCCAATATCCGCGGCGATTATTCCCAATGCAACTGCAGACGGCTCTTCTGAGAGCAACTTTGTTAGAACTGTTTGTGTTGTTGGGTAAGTTGTGCAGTGAGTTTTGCGTGATGCGCGAACCCGAGATACGTACATTAGTAACTATATATCTATATATATACAAGAATGGAATAAATCTGGGTTGAACCACATAAACAGTTTGTAAGAAAAGTGATGCCGTGCTATAGAGGGCACCCCGATTGTTTAGATAGCGATTATACATTACACAACCACATCTTTAAGTTTCATTGAGTCCTTTATTGACTCTATGTCCCACACGAAAAGAAAAGAGAACTGGAATTTAGTTCTACTCCCTATGAAGTTGTGCCTACTGTTATTCTGTCATCTTCAATATAAAAAAGAATAACGTCGTTGACAATCTGTGTTTAATATAAACGTCAAGAACTCTTGGGCAGGAAAGTCGGTAATAGCTCAGACATGAAATTATGCTAGACAGGGACCCTCAAAGTAGGTATCCCACGTATTCTCCTGGTGTTAGAAAGAGACAGCCAATCCGAACAAAACCCCTCTGAACGGCCTCTAGGGAAATCTAGCAGGGGTTCAAGTTACCGCAGTAAATTGACAAATAAATTAAAAGATTAAAATTATATTATTTTTTATGCTATTTCTTTTTGTTGGATGATGTGTCGAATGATTGTGTGATAATAGCATATTTTTTAGAAAAGAGAAGTAACTGTTTATATTTAGGTACGCGAAGTAGCTGCCATTTAGCGGTTACACTGACAAACGTCAATTTGTAAATATTAAACATCGGCCATTATTCCGATTTGTCATTTTGCGTCTTCAATTTTGTTAAAAATCCAATGATGTTTCTATCTATCTGTAATAATAGCGGAGATATTACTTAGATATAGACATCAGACCCAAGCAGGGAATTCCATTCGCTGTTATGATCTACCTGTATTTACAGACGTAACTAAACATATTATTGAACATAATCCAAAGCGTGATGACAAAGGATAACGTAATCTCACACGTCCTTATACGAATGTAGTAGTGAGTAATAAAACGAGTGACCTTAGCAATAATGAGTCGTCGATACAAGCACACACGCACAACGCTTCCTTTCTTTGTCTCAAGTGTGTCAAGTGCATAGAACTATACGTATGTATCGTGAATCAACGTGAAGATTATACGGTCGCTTTGTGTTTACCGTATCATCGCTGGAATAAGCCAAATTTTTCAGCTGAAAAATTCATGATAGGTTATTTAATTTTAATTTTATTACCAATCTTTAATTCTACATAGATGGCGCTGAGCTAAACTGAAAATGTTCGAAAATTTCCACTTAACACAACGCCATATACCTAGTATGAAACTATAAAAAGGGGCAAGAGCTACATGTCTACTAGTAAGTTTTGTACATACATACATACATACATATATCACGCCTTCATCCCTTGCGGGGTAGGCAGAGCGTTAACGGCCGCAAGAGTACGGTCGCTATCGCCACGTCTGACATTTTTGAGGATTGTTTTCCTAGGTTGTTCCAGAAAACATGTGTATCACTATAGCGACAGGTTGTCAGCCTGTCGCCTAAAAATTGTAGTACACCAATACCTTCGAGTCCCTAAGTCGCCTCTTACGACACCCGCGGCAAGGATGTGAGGTGATGCTATTCTAAGCCGGCATCACACGGCACAAAGACACGACAGTAAGTTTTGCAAACTGCCTAATTGGCTTACTTGAGCGGCGCTACAGACGATTCTCGCTCAGATCGTTGTTTTGGGAAATGAGTGCACGGAGCTAGTATTTAATTTCACAACAATAACGTATCTAGGTAGTAAGTACCTAGGTAGGCTAGGTTGGTACCTATGTATGTAATTATGTTAAAAGACATAACTCGTAGCTTGGCAGTCACCACTATCTATAATAATTATGTGTGCGTCTTACATCACACGAAAAGAAAAAGAAGGGTGGGGATCCTGTCAATGCTAACATCCAGAGTAGGTACAACAAATTATCTTGAAATGATAAAATTTGTATAAACATACATTACAAATACCTAATTAGAAAGCAAAACAAGGTCGTATGAGAATGAAAACAACTTATAATAGTAAACAAATAGGTACTACGACGTATTTAAAAGTGCACTGGCCTGAGAGAGGGCATCTTTGTGACACGCAATTCGCATAAGTTATTCGAACTTATAGTATCACCGGTGCGACAAGACAGGTTTGCAATCTTTTGATGTTGATGCTCAAAACAAGCACCTAATATCAACCAATTTTATGAGTAGCACTGCAAATAAAAGTTATGAACGTATACACTAAAGTTGCCTAGTAGAGAATGCTGCCTAGCATTAAGGCTGCCTTGTTGTATTGTTTCTTTCGTTTGTTCTTTTCTACTGTTGTTCCATTTGAATTTTATGTTATGTTAACGCTATTATTGTGACCTAGAAGTATATAACTTAGCAATCCGTTCATAAAAATACAATCGCAATTATCATTTACAGTTATAGTATCTATTGTAAAAATAAATTGGGCTTGCAAAAGTAGTTAGACACAGATACACCACGCCTTCATCCCTTATGGGGTGAGCCGTGCGTTGACGGCCGCAAAAAAAACAGTCGTTACCGCTTCAGACAAATATTTGAGAGGTTTTTCAGAAAAACCTTGTTACTAAAGTGAAAAGTAGCCCTGTCGCCTCTTGCTACATTCGCGGAAAAAAACGGTGTGATGCTATTCTAAGCTGGATCGCACACTTAACGCACGATGGACCGCATAAATATCGCAGCGTTCTGTCAGATCCCTACTAGACACGTCAATCCCCATACTAAAACCGCTCAATCGCTGTCGACGCAGCGCTATCGCAGCGTCGTCCGTCGAGTGCGGTTTTAGTATGGGGAGTGACGTTACCTGACAGGCTGCTGCGATATTATAGCGGTCCGTCGTGCGTCAAGTGTGCGATGCGCCTAAGCCAGCATCTCACCGCAGTAGTATATATGTAGTAAACTAGGTTGCAATATTGCATAGGCCAGCGAGTGCAGTTGCCTTGCAACGGCGGCCTCGGCTTCGCGCAAATCACTAGGAAACCCATCCAATCGACATTCATTTTATGCAACTACTGTTAAGTAGCTCTATTACATAGCGAATGTGAATATGTAGCCACTAATTATGATAACCAGAGAGGAAAAAATGGCTTTTTTGATTAAAGGCATTTGTAATTTTTTCGTAAAAGGTTCGACATGCAAATTAAGCACGAGTATCTAATTTCAATATTCTGATATCTATCAATAATTATCACAGTTACCACTAATAGACAAGAGCGATTATTAAAAATAAATTGATAGGAATCAAATTTCTTTATCTGTCGTTAACTTAAAATAAAGCTGAGCAGTACTATTTTGATTCTAACTATTAAAAAACTTAAGTAGGTAACTAAACTACACATAGATAATTACATACTTACGTGAATCACGAAGCTACTTGGATAAGTAAGTACCGCGGATTAGAAACACGTACATTTCGTAACTTCGAAAGCCAGTAGTAGCGATGCAAAGATAAAGAACGATGCATTTGCGGTGCAATTGCGAGTGCAGTGGCCTTGCAGCGGCGGCCTCGCGTAAAAACAAAAGGTTACGACGCGCGCTAAACAATGTTACGTCGGAAAATGTTTGCTGCAGGACACGTTTGAATCATATTGACACTATTTAGTACTTCCTTGGACAACCAATTTTTATTTGTTTATTTATCATGTATTTTGGTGCTTCGGAAAGTAAGTAATATCAATACTGTGAATGAAGATACGTTATATTTTGCGACAACGTGACATTTTAAAAAGAATGTACTCTATGCGCACAACGCCACAAGTCCTTCATGATCATGATAATGTGCGTTCAAATACAACATGTAGGTACCATGAATCACTAAAAAGTTGCTTTTCGCGTCTGTATGTACCTATGTATGTTTCCTTAAATGTCTAAAACTACACAACGGATTTTGATGCAGCTTTTTTAAACAGATAGTGATTCAAGAGTAAGGTTTATATTGCAAGGAAAACCACTAATTCCAGCGGAAAAATGAGTTATAGCGGGCGGAGCCGCTGGGTACGCCACTAGTGACCTATAAAATTGACTTCTAATCTTTATGACTTCAGTGACGCTGTACCATATGCCTATTCTCCAAGTGTAAAAGTCACGCGTGCCATTAAAAAAAATGTATATCATTCTGAAAGCATCTGCACCCAATTGTGCAAACATTTAAAATAACCACGTGTAGTCTAGTCTGGCGTAAAATAAAAATACCTAAGATGTGTCAGATAGGAGGTTGGCTGCTGCAAGTTTTTGTCGAGCGGCAAGGGCAACCAGTTCGCGCGCAATGGAAACTCATTTATTTTTATGGGAAATAAACAACCTTATACGATGTAAGTCGGTGTGTACCCTTCATCTGTAGTACATATTGAGTGTGCATGTTCGTTCTACCTTTTACGGATTGTTGACATTTGCAACAGCTCTTGCAATAAATTTATACTAAAGTAAACTTAGATACTATTAAAACAAGTGCTGAATAATAAATAATATAAAAATATATTTTATAATTAGTTTTTTTTTCTCACGCAATACATAGGTTTATTTTCGGTCTGCGAAAGTATGACCACGTCTCTTCTTACCGGTCCCAACTTCAGTGGCTACCTATATCCCGTAGAAGGGACTGCCATATCCTTTCCCTTCTTTACTCCATCCTATCCAATCCTAAAGCTCCTCCCTATCTCAAAGACCGTTTCACTTTACACTCGGAAACTCTGACGCGTAATCTGCGTTCCGGGAACAGTCTGAGAATCAACCTTCCTCCACACAAGACGGACTTCTTTGCAAATTCTTTCACAGTGCGAGCCATCAAGCTGTGGAATTCTCTGCCTGAGGAAGTCCGTCGGTCCCCTTCCCTTGAAACCTTTAAGGACCGAACCAGGAAATATTATTTATCTAAATCTGTTGTATAATATCTCTTATTCTATTCCTTTTAGACTGTTGTCTATTTATTCCCATTTCCTTCTTTAATTATGTATTTTTCTTACATCCATAGTATATTGTAGGTATATATATATGTATTAGTTTATCGTTAAATTGTTATGTATTTAGTATATATCATATTGCTTATGTGCATATCTGTGTATTAAGGTGTATTATAGTATAAGTAGTATATGTAGGTTTGCACTATCCCGCTAACCATTTCGCACTTTCTTTTTCGCCTAGAGGTTGCCTGGAAGAGAATGCTACTTTAGCATTAAGGCCGCCTCATTGGACCATCGAAATTTCTCTTTTTTATTATGTTATTTTTGTTTTGTTTTGTGTGCAATAAAGAATATTATTATTATTATTATAGGTATGGGCGTATAAAATTCTATACAGAAAATAAACTGCTCAGGAGAGACTAGGGTCTGTTTCAAGTGTGAGCCACTATTATCTTACATTACAGATCAGCTAGTACAGCTTAATAGAAAGAGTAGAAATTAAATAAAATGAAACTAAAAAGTTTGTATGAAAAATTATTGCCATAGATAAGCGTTATTTGTCAGATTTGACAGATCGCGAAGAAAGTGGCGCCCTCATTTTTTATTTACTCTTTATGGTCAAGCTATACTAGGTAAGTGCATTACTGTTATGATTGCCCTAGGATCATATTATTATGAAGGGAACTCAAAATTACCATAGAGATTGATTTTAAATTATAAAAACTGGGGGACCTTAATAGGCAATTTACATTTTTTACAAATGTTACGCGTGTAAACTACATTAAGGGGTATTTCAGATCCACTTAAATATTTACATTCATTCATGCAGCATGCGGTTAGTTTATCATTTCCTGATAACAAAACTATGATATTATGAAATAGTAAGTAGGTACCTAGAGATGTCTATTTGCTGGATTACAATATAACACACTGGCATTCAAATTTAACGTGACAGTTATACTTTATGAAGGACTACAACTAAATGTGTTGCATCCAAGATTTTTCCTAACAATATAAACTTGACATGCGTCTTATATGTAGGTGTCGATTTAGGTGTATGTAATATAATATGCATACAATATGCGGATCTATCAGAAGGTAGGTAAAGCGAAGAACACACCGGCCTGCGTAATGCAGCACGCGTACACGGCGTACCCCGCGCGTACCGGTTGTAATGTAAGGCATTGTATGACAAACTGCAGACCGCGCTCGCTTCGCGCCCTACGCAACGTAAGGGGTGTGCCGTCTCCCGTACAATCCCTTGCATTACAACCGGTACGCGCCGGGTACGTCGTGTACACGTGCTGCATACGAGCCGCATTACGCAGCCGGTGTGCTTTGCCCTTTTGTATCAGTTTCACATGGCAATGGTGGCTGATAGCGTTCTGCATATCGCTTCTGGTTTCCTGTTTCTCACGCAAATATCTAACTGACCAGAACAAAGGGATGTAATTAATGTTGTATGTACTTACTAGGATTAGGAAAGCCAGAACGGGCTTATAGGTGCACAGTAAATATTACTAAATATGAAGAACATGAGTTTTTTTTTCACGAGATCACGGAAAGTAAAACCACGATCGTTTGTGCTATGTCTCTCACAGCATGTATATTAAGATGGTTTTAATAGGTTGGTACATAATTTTATCCATTTACTAGCTGACCCGACAGACTTCGCCCTGTCAAAAAGAGTGCTTGTAATTTAATATGAACTTTATACCATAGTAATAAAGCTCAAATTGACTACGTTTTAGTTACAAATCATTTGTATGGGAAAAAGAAAAGGGCTATTTTTAGGGTTTTTCCAGCAATAATTCTATTTTTTCTCGCCGTAAAAACCATCCTAGAACTTCAACGAACATTTTAAAAAAAGATTTGGCCAAATTGGTCGAGGCGTTGTTGAGTTATGCGCTTACCAACACATTTTGCGATTCATTTTTATATTATAGATAGAACAACGTACCCACTGGTCCCAATAGTAGGCATCTAAATGTTGGAGTACTATCCCCTGATAATACTTCTCCCTGTGGGTACAATGTGATCTTAATATGAATGGCAAAATCATTCTATATTCATTACAAAAATTGCAATAACGACGTGCGGAGCGGACCGCAAACTTTTCGCGCTGTCTTGCCTTCAGTGACCCTTATCCCTACTACCTAAAGTTCAAATTTGAACCCTAAACAAAGCAGTAACCCGGGAACGAAGCATAGGGGCCACGTGTTTAAGACACCAGCTCGCTAATTAAACACCGGATGCCCGCTTCCCGCTCCTGATTACGCTAAAAACCATCGCCAATATGAGCTTTTCACACGAGCCCGACATGAGAAACTAAGGGGTAAAGGAACGTAGCAAGGGGAAAAGTTCGTCATTACTTTGAAAAAGATAATAAAATACGTACGGACCTATTTTAAAACTGAGAATGGTACGAACTTATTCTGAAAGACAACGGTATTCTGCCTACTCCTACTATGACCTACTCTTATATCTATACAGGTAGACTTAAGTCTATATCATACCATTATTTTAGTGGTATGATCCATCGAAAACCTTTTCAAAACATCTAACTCCTAAAGTTTATCATTAAGTACTTCAGATAAGGATCGGTTTACCGAAATAGTGGAATTCAAAATCGATTCGATTCATAGTTATTTGATACAAAGATTTTAATTTTTTTTAATTCTAGAGAAAAAAATAAGCTGGAAAGAAAGTCGAACAAACTCGAGAAGAATGTGGGTGGTAGAAAAGTCAGCAGTTTATTGTTATGTGATTTGTAAACAAATGGTTGTACGACAGAGGTTGTTGCTAGTTTATTTATAATATAGGTACGACACGGTTCGATTGATTTAAATTACAACGATAACATTATATTATTACGAGTTATAGAGCGGTTTATAGGGCTAGCCGGTTACCTACCTCAGCTTTACTTTATATATTTAAAGTCTGAAGATTTTACCGAATAAGGAATGTCCTTAGCTTAATTTAGTTACGAAAGCTCTTAGTTATCCCAAATTCTAAGAATCTCAATAATCGCTTGGGATCTTTCTCGGGAAAGACGAAACGCAGGTCGGAATCGGAACAAGGAGAATTCCTCTGAAAATAAGCGCCCGTAATAAAACGATGGAACAAGGGCAGGTAGACGCATTGTGCGCAAAATTATACCGATCTGAACTTATTTGAAATAAGAGACTTCATTATTTCAGGCTGCGTACTTTTAAAAATCACGCTTCTTTTCCAAAGAGGTATGCAGGCAGAGATTTACTATCCTTGCAATTCTTTCGCCTCCTCTACATTAATCACTCTTTTCTCTCGTCGTTTAAGGAAGGTACGCTTAACTCTTTCTGCTTGTGAGGTAGAGACCATTTTAACATGTAGCAAAAGGTCTGAAAAAACCTTTTGAGATAAAAAGCCCCTTGCTTGTAGGGCAAAGCAGGGTAGAAACAAATTGTTTCCACTTTAGATCTACATTTCAGTGGTTCTAGTTCTGAAACCAGTGAAGTTTTCGCAACTAGAAGTAGTTGTCCGGCAGCAGCGGCGCATGCGCAGCGAAAGTGCTCGACGCGGTTCGAGTGCCGATAGGAATGAGTTGCGCAACGCTTTGTTTCTATGCGCAGCAATAATGACACAGTAGAGATAAGCAGTAATTGACCATTTTCCTATAAGAAGCTTGGTGCTAGGCCTCATCATCTTCTAGAATTCAGGCTTGCATAAGCACTCGTGCTGCGTTTATACTAGGAACATAAAATTGTTATAAAAGAGAACACTGTGTCTGACAATTTCCTCTTTTTTAGAATGACAAATCCATTTATTCAGTGATAGTATTGTAACTAATAAATGACATTCTTAAAGTAATCGTTGTGAATCTACTTGGGAATAAACGATCGAAATCTTGATATCTTGCACATAAGTTCATTGCGACTGATTAGGTCACGTTTGTCTATAGAATAACGATGACTGTAAAATTACATATAACATACTCGTATTCATTAATTTACTCGAGTACACTTGCGCAGAGAAGAGTACACGAAGGAACTTATCCGTCAAAAATTTTGGTCTTCTTTGGGGTGTTAAGTAATCTGATCGCGGTATACATTCACGTCAGTCAAACTTTTACTGGTGATTTTTGTTACAATGTACAGATGACCTACTTCTGTTTACCTTTACTGTGCCAACTCTTTGTTTCTATCGCAACAGCTCTTCAATAACGCGGGTATTATATCTATTGCTTGTCCTTTGTTGTTTGCAGGCTCTGTTATTATTGCTGGATATAAACAGTTCCTGAGAGCGTTTTGCATTATTTATTTGTGCAATATCGGAACACCTTCTAACGACAAAGGATAATATTAGTATGGGTCACGCGCTGGCTGCGAACTTGCGAAAGATCTGTGTAAGAAATATTTTACACTCGAATATTCTTTGCTCTATGGGCTATATTGACGCAAAGAACCAGCATATAATTCCTTACAGCTACAAGCGAAACTTTCCGACAAAGAAATTTCGGAGATCTGGTAAAATGTGTGGGATTATTAATCGCTAATCTCGCTACAAAGCGTTCGAGAATTAATGAGATTTTATTTGACATTCATAAGCAATTCATAAGAGCTAACTAAATCAATCCATCAATTAATTAGGTAACAATGTATTGTGGTTCCCTCCCAGTTTCCCATCAATCTCTCTCTCTCTCTCTCTCTCTATGTGCGCTGGACCAGCTGAACCCTGGGTCACAGTTTTTCAACCACCTACTACTAGCAAATTGGGATTTATACAGTTTGTTTGTATTCTGACCATCTATCGGTCATACTTTTCTTCCGTCGTGAAAGCCCCATATCAATAACTTTATCTATCATCTCACTTAGCATTTGCAATATTCAGAGAGTTAATATCGACAGCTCTCAATAACTCCAAAGCACGTACATATAAGTCCTTCGCCGGACAATAGAGCGGGCATGCGGGCTTATGGTTCAGTACCACCACAGTACCACCACAAATTACCCCCATGGCCCTTGCGATACCATCGCCGCCATTACATTAATAACAGCGCCACCACATCACACGCCAAATCTAAGATGCTGTTACTGTGTACAGAATTGATAAAGTTATGAAGTAGGGACTTTAGTGGAACTAGTTAAATTATGCAATTTGATAAAACGATTGTGATCGGTGCTGAAGTCAAAAGTTACTCTGAGATTTGAAGAGCACTAAAGTTTATTAAGGCAAAAAGGCAAAGTTTTTACGACTACCTGCTACTTACCTAACAACTTTTTAACTTAGGTCCTATACTTCGATACCTACTCATAGTTTTAGCTGAGATACTACTATTAAGAAACTATATATCTATCTATATGTAAATAATAACTTGGTCTGTTTTACTTGTAGGTTACGCTTGCTTAGTAAGTCTGAGAAGTGCCTATAACATCGCTAATTATAATAAGTCACTGACCTTTATTTTGTTATTTTATCTGAAAAGGTAGTAAAAGATATCAGTATTGATAATTCTTAGGGTCGTTCTGCTTGATAATGGGGTCCTGCATTCATTAGAAGGTCATAAAAACCTCTCATGCATACCTATGTGCCGGCATACTATGAAGCGAACACTTTATACCAAATAAGACTCTTATATCTGGTATCTGTAATCTTTGACAGGACAGGCACTATCTTTTATTATAAGTGCAAGAATATAAAAAAAAGATTGTAATGATGATGGCTCGTAAAATAAAAAAAGATTCGGTTATTTGCTTGATCATCATCACGTCGTATGGCATTTCTATAAGCAGGATCCTAAATATTCATTTTTAGATTTCTTGGCATTAAAAGTTAGTATAGCTGTAGAATTCAGTTTTACAGTACCTAGTAGGTGCTGCCTTACAAAGTAGTAGCTTCAGACACGCTTAGAAAGAAACAAGGCGGCATTCGTTAATGAAAGGCTTGGAATCCGAAACAACAGGCCAAGTGCCTCAATAATTACACCGTATTAGCTTGTACATTGTAAGTAAACACACAGAGGGTGTGGTGGCCGGCGCCTGTACGCTGCACTAGTGTTGACAATTCCATTTAAAACGCTCGCTAACAATTTGCAAACGAAATGCCTAAATAACAGGAAATAAAAGTTATTTAACGTTTGCGTTTAGAAGTCTGCCTGTATGTGCATTCGTCTATTAGTTACGGAACGTAGGACCTATATGTGATACCAGTGGCTTTATCTACACAATGTTACATAACTCAGTCTGAATTCGCTCGAATGTGTCATTTTTGTGATGTCCTTATTCGGACAAATTTTTATTTTTGTTCTGCTGACAGAGAACAGGAGCTTTACTTCTGAAACTATGGTTTTGTTTCATGCGAAAATCTGCCACTTGTTATGCTTCTATCTCACATTCTACTTTACTTATCGATTCCCACATACGCTCAAAAATGCACACGTATTTTTGACTATCAAAACATTAAGTAAAAGAAATTTAAAAACGTGTGGTTAGACCAGTCGTTTTAGACTTTCGTGCACGGAACCGAAAACGTACAATTCATAAATAGAGCTTCAGATGTCCTCTTGAGACAACTCGCCTTCTGTACCATTTCAGACATTTTTTTGAAATTATCTGCCTCCAGGTTGGCAACACTGCTGCGTGCGCGGTTTTATGGCGGCTGATAATCAAGAGACATTTACATTCATTAGCATATCCGATGGCGAGTGTGCGCCGACCCTAATATGGGACCGCATAAATTCTTTAATTACTTTGTAACTACGTACAATGGACAGTTTGAATTTGAAAGAGGATTCACTTGTGTATATTAGAAACACATAGAAACATTTCCTTAGAATAGCTAGTGAAAATCTTGGCTGCCATCTCGCAGGCTGCCATTGCGCAAAAGAAAAGTACTACAACTTTTTAAAGTTAATGTGTACAGAAACGATAGAAATTGTGAAATAAAGTCATATAAAATACTAGCGTACAAAAATACATACACTTCTCGGTCGTACAAATATTTCCAAGCGTAAGCATGAATGAATAAGTCAACACTATAAACCAGTTTAGGCTCTTTTAGATGCCTAGATTCTTTGTGGTTACCGTTTTTTTAACGTCTGGGTTTTAACACCTACTTATTGGCTACAAGTAACATGTTTATCTTATTAGGTACAAATAAATTCATTCCAAGACTTCGTTACAACTTTTTAAATTTTAAACCACCAAAAAGGTAAGATAAAGGAAGCAAAAAAAACGTACGGACCTACATACGTGTTTTTCTATCGCGAATATAAATATTAGAGCACTACTCTCCTCATCTCGCTCTTCCCAACTTACGAAAATGAGATAGTGCCTACCGGAAAATTCCTAACCAACGCAATTGAAACCGCAGACAGAAGGAAACTACGTACGAATTTATGATGTAAAATAAGAATACGCACTTCATACATACGTAGCTATTTACTTGATCGTGATAATTACTTCCCCAAATCACCTAGCATGATGATGACATCATCATATTATCATTATTATAAGTACCTATTACTGTGCCCAATTTACGGACCGCATGACAATAAAGTTTGAAATTCGGCCGCTTACGCAATGCGAGCTGTATATTTTATTTTAATTTATATCACACTGCTATATCTTTCGGCAATTACATGGAAACTTCACCGCGTGAATGATAGGTAGATAAATCCAGTTTTTAACAGATAAATGATAATGATAAAGGTGCCACGATGTAGGCAAACTATCCATTGATTTGTTTGATTGATTGTATTTTTATTACAACATCCAAGACGAGCGGTATTGTCCTTTACATATAATATCCTGTCTAGCGAGGCAAACATAGCTAGATGCGCACGCACTTGTCCGTATATTTATATCAGAGGTGAATGGCCCGTGTTTCGAGTTTCGACGATATCATCATTTTACGCTTCACGTCCTTTTTGAGAAGACTTATGAATTTCCGAAGTTAGGCAGATTTTGAGCAAAATAAGTAACATTAGGTTTTCCAGCGATATTTGCTGCCTTTTTAATGATTTGACTTATTAAATGCCTTCTTAGTTCGTGATTGAATGGTTGATTGATGAATGTTCTATGTTCGTTCGTAATCAATTCAATTACCTACTAAATTGAAATAGGTTTGATTCAAAAGCTGTCACTATAGTTCCACAACCAACAATATATCTTCTAGGAGTTATATATCACACTGGAATAAAGCGATAAATTCCAACGTACATTCAATTAATTCCTTACAAACTGCCTGTTCTATTCGCTATTACATATACTGTATGGAAAAGGTAAAATAATAATGTGTAATATAACGAACCAGTGCAAACAAATGTTTTATTGTCCGTGCTAACACGCTGCTTAGTGTTTTACATAATGCGAATAATAATAACAATTTCTGAACATGTTCTTGTTCATAATAAAATATTTTATTGATGTATGTAGGCGGCTGTGGTACAATAGATTATAGTAATTGTAGCGGATTGAATTAACAAAGGATTTTCCATAACATTGAATGTATATTATGACGTGACATTCAATATGCAATATCTATACAATGCTAAGAAACTCACTGGCGTCACTGTGGGGTATGATGTTCTTCCCAGACACGAAAATGCAATAGGTAAAAATTCAACACAAAATTGAATAGTTTTTTTCTAAGAAAACGTCAACCAGGCGATAACACTACTCTACACACTACGTTTACTATACTACGACTAGTAGTAGGTATAATAGTAAATCAGAATTATACGGCGCGTACGATAAGCTACAAGCGCGCACGGACTCAGTTCGGTATATTCGCAATCGGCTACAGGCGTTATATTGCTAATCGTCTACAGGCGTTATATTCCTCGATAACGCCTTGAAAAGAACCGATACGCACAACAAATACTCTTCGTGTAACTAACGCGGGGAACATTGTATAAATTGATTAAAAAGGTGTGAAAATAAAGAGGGAAGTTTTTAAAAGTGCCTTAAGTATAATATAAAGTGTAGATTGAGTTTAGAGGAGGCGAACAGACAGAGGTGTCCAATAAATTTGATAAATGTCCTTCAGTGCAGATTAGCTAAAAAAATATATGTTATTACCAACTAATTATCTAAAGAGAATGCGGAAATAAATACTCGCACTAATATTCGCGAAGACAGTAAAGTCCAGGGAAAATTAAAGCTGTCAAATAAATAGTGAACACAGCTGACATTTTAGTAGATGCACACGTAAATGAACAAGATACAGCAGAAATTGCAGGCGATGCCACATCGAGCGCGGAAATTGAGCGCGAAGGCAGAGATTGCTTTTAAATCGCATTACGCGCCGGCCGCCGCCGCCGGTGCGCACGCGACTGCGCCTTAATTGATAAAGGGCACAGCACACCTTTTGCGTATGCAGTTAGTATGAGTGCATGTGATCTATCACGTGCGTACCTACCTGGGCCCTAAAACTGCTAAATGAGAATCGTTTCAGTTGGATGTGGATTGCGGTCATTTTGAAGTGTAACAGTTTAAAGTATGGAAAATCACAGTGGCAATGGAATGACAGTTGAGTTTCGTTGGCGTTTCGATGACAAAAAAAATATCAGACTTGGGGCCCTGACGTGAAGGATTGCATGCAATAGCGCATACGGCTTGCGTGTAGTACGCAACGCAGCGCACACGTGCGCTTTATCTCGTACAGTGGTATATGGTCGAGGTACGCTCGTGATCACGTCACGCATACGCATACGAGATGCGTACGCAGGCAGTGTGATCTGCCCTTAATTGAAAAACTCAATTCGGGTTACAGAAGTAAGCCAGCTAGAAGATACAAGATAATATTGAACAATCCAAATGCATTAATGGCGAACCAGGTGAAGCTATTAAAATTTTGCGGTTGACAAGCTCAATAAATAATACATTTATGTGCTTATTTAATTGACAAGTCCATTAGACTGTGACAAAGATTCACCAACTAATTAGAAACCACATTAACAGCAACTCGTAAAATTACCACATTAAGAGGAAGTGGTACATAAAGCAAGTACAGATAAAACAAAATTACTCGAAGTGAAAAAGACACCTCATCCCTTATTCATAAGAGCTTTTTATGAAATAGCTTTCATATAAACGCCGGTTGTGGACAAAGAGTTTTGATTGTATACGAAATACCCACACAACAATGATCTACGAGTCGGCAAGTTTGAAACAACAAATAAATACCGGCCGAAATTATAATCACAATAGTCACAGAGCGGGAAAATGTTCACAAACGATAATAGCAAAGGTACATACAAAAAGGATACTCGTAAAATTTAATGGATATTGAACGAGCAAAAAAAGTGTGCCTTGTGAACGATAAAAACTTGACAAAAACTTTCCCTTTGGTAAAAAGCTAAGTAAAAAATATTCTGTTTGATGATGAGTACCTTTGCCGTTACTGACTTGGTAAGCACAAAATAATTGTAGAGCTCGGAACTTTAAATATCACATGTTAAGTAAAATTGTATGGGAAGCCAAGTTAGCAAAGACCTTGTGGTGCATCATCTAAATTATAGTGAAATGAAAACGCAGCAGAACGTAGGTTGTTATTATGAACGAACAAAAAGATAAATAACAAGATCTCGCACAAATATAGGATTGCATCTCATATGAGCACGAAACTACAGAGAAAAGAAACAAATGAATGATAAATAAAAGCAGTATGCATGGTATTGAAAACAGCTGTCGAGTGCTAATACGTTTTATACACGGTGTGTTAATGAAAAAAAAAGGTGAGACGCCGATATCATCGCCCTGACTCACTATCCTGGTATTAGGTATTATATAAAATTTATCTAATCTAAGGCGCAAATACGTAGGTTCGGCATTTACGCAAATGATATGCGAATTCGGGTGTTTGTCAAGGCTAAAGAAAATTTAGTAGTACACACGTTACAGATAGAGAAACAATAAAATCTGAAACACGTGAAGCAGATAACATTTAATGCTTGTCGCTAGGTTGAAAAAGATAGTAAGAGAAGATAATCATAAAATGAAGCTATAAAGAATTGGTGCAAGAACAGAGAACGCTAAAAACTGCAGTGCAACAGGAACTGTTAACAGCCACACCTTGTAAGGATGCTCAAATAGAGTGCTAGAAATGGCTCGAGCGCGTGGAGGTTCGCTTCACACTCCATGACTCAAACTAGACGATGCTAAACTTATTTAATACTACATCACAGGAATTCTAACAACTTACATAAGTACTTAAATACTTAATCGAAATAGGCCTTCGATAGAGATAAGTCAACATAGTAATCTTGAAAGAGATTCTGATATCTGAATGTTTAATGATTATCGTGGTAAGGTTTTCTACAATCCTCTACAAAAGTTACAAGGCTCTAAATGCTAATGAATGAAAAGCACAGCAAATAGTAGGCAAGATAGTAAATATCGGCTGCTCGTACAAAAACTTGTATCATATCTTTATTTATTATTAGAGCATTAAAATAATACTGCGAATACTAAGTCTAGTAAAGCCTACGTCAGAATAGATAAGGTAATAGACAAATTACGTATTCAACGTAAAGACAAACAGGAAGGCGATCACAAGGTGGTGGCAACACCTGCCATTTCTTGCACCGTTTATAGCTAACGAGAAAGAAATTACGATCTAATGCCCACCTATTGTTGGGAATGCAGTTTTTCCAGTCATTAGGAGTTTAATAACTGACGTTGTAAAGTTCAATGGTTTGCAAGTATAAGGGAGGCATCACGAAGTGTCTCTGAAGAAACGTTGAATTTTTGTTGTGAAAAAACGAATTAGTAGAATGGTACTGTTATATCCGTCGACGCAGGTGGTCTTTGTGGACGAACTTGCGGACTTGAGTGTGATGATAACAATCCAAAATTCTTTTAATAAACATTAAATCCGAAATCGGAGGATAAACTCGGCGCGGGAGCCGTTCGAATATTTTTCTAAATTTTATATTTCTAGTCTTTGGAAGCATCGTCAGTAAACACGGTTTAATAAATTACAGCTTTTTTGTTGAAGGGAAGATCGGAATTGAATTGTGATAATTGCTGAAAATGGTGATGTAATTAGCTCATTAAGCAGTTATTCCACGTCTTTTCAACCTAGAGTATCAGATGAAATAATTTTATTATACATAATGTTCGTATTCTGGACAAAATATCTTCTAAATCTGTAAGACCTGCGTATCCAATATCCATCTTTCATATTTTCTGGAATAATTCTATTTTATCGAATTTCTCTTAGCGCCTTGGTTATTTTCGTTAATAGTCTTTTGCGACCATCGCTTTTTTTCCTTTGCCCATGCGTTTTGTTCCTAATGTTATAACCTAATGTATCGCACACAATACAATGTACCGCTATCGGTTATTAAATGTAGCAAGAAATTGCTGTAATTAAAACAAGCTCTATTAAGGAAATAAGTATTATGACGATAAGAGTTTCCTCACCGCATGACGTAGTTGTACCTTGAATAAAGATATCATGGGATTCTGAAAAGCGTAAACTAATAGGAAAAATGACAAACCTGTTCCTGCGTGCTTAACCAGTGCGTTCCCACATGCTATCAATTTTTTCATACTCACTCTGAGCCAATTTCTCTTAGACAAAGCTATTTTTATTATTTTATTTTCTACTCAATGGATCACTAATGTAATCAACTTATCGTGTTCCGGTAGAAATTATTCAATATTTATTACGCGGTTGCGCGCGGTTATCAGATGAATTGCATGACTCACATCGGTTTCATTTCAGCATCAATGAAATGACAATTTGCGATTCAGATCTAAAATTATGTGTGATCAAATGATGATCAGCGGGGCTACCATTTCAAATACTAATGTGCAAATATTTATTTAAAAATGATTAAACCCGACGACTCTCTTAATTTTAAAACATTTTAACAATGATAGTCGCTTATTTGGAAGTTTATAAAAAGCATCCAAAAAAATGAATCAACCGTCTACGCCGGGTCCCCTAACTAGAAGGGAGACATCAATTGTTGACTGTGGACAAAAACACCACCTTTCCGTAAGAGTGGTATTTTTTGCTGCACCCGTAAAAGCGCCAGGAACTTCTCCGACGTTGCTTACCGAAGAGTATCGAGCGAGCACCGCGCCAAGCAGCGCTCATGGCGAGATAGGCCTACTACACTGGACTGAGTCCTTCCAGCCTGTGCGTTCCCACATGCATACACGGTTTGGGGCCGAGGTCAGGATAATCACCTCGGTCGGTGGCGTAACATAACTTCTCATCGGGCGGCGGCTCGGTCAGCTCCTCGCTGCGGTTAGCGCACTGCACATCCTCATGGTGTCACACAACACACGCACACACTGTAAGTTGCACTGGCACTGATCGCATTCACAGCACTCTCGCGGAGACGGGTGGCGCGCGCCAGCAGCGGCGATGCATTGGCGGCAGTGCGCGCGCTCCCGGCCGCGCAACAGCTGACGGGAGGCGCAGCCCCCGCGCCCCGGCGCGCGCAGCCGGTGCGTGCCCCCCTCCGTCGCCCTGCGCCCCGCGCCCCCCAGCACCGCACGCCGCACCGCTCCCCCTCTAATCCATTATTTACGGACGGCCGACCGGTTCCAGGCGCGTTCGTTCTGCCCGCCGCCCCGCTCCACGACGATCGTTCAAATTTAATGCCCTTCCTATGTCCGGCCTCTAATGCGATAAGATTACGGTCGACGAGCTCAGGGACTTGACTCTAGACTCAACAAACCCAGACTGACGGAAAACATTTATGGCACATTGTAAACGAAGGTGTAAGTCATGAGAAACCATCAGGACCTCGTTAGTATCGAGACAATGACATGATTGATATGACAGGAGGGCAGGCCAACGAACTCGAAGCGACTGGCAGTGCAAGCACTAAAACATCTATAACCCGGTAAAATATTCTGCTGTGAGCCACAATGCAGTCTTGGGGCTGTAAATCAATGTGCCGGCCGTAAAACTGTTGTAAAAATAGAATTGGAAAAGACATGGCATCTCCTTGTCGAGTGTTCTGCAGCATGAGATCGTAACATAGTGTGATGCTGAGTGTAGACCACACGAGCTGTCGAAATGTAGAGGCGCATACAAAACTTTCACGGTTGACCCTCTCCCAGGCTTATCGCGACATTTATCTCGTTTCCGTGAAAACAGCTTAAAACTCGTTATCTCCATTCTGGGAATACTCTTAGAGTGCTTATCAAGAGATCCAAGCATTTCAGGCAGGGCATTCTAACCGGCCTGTTTGCTCCTTTCCTCGTGAGTTTGGATATTCCCACATGGAGGATCATCAATCGTTGCGATAGGCGTTGGAGGTGCTCGGATATTAGTGTCCAGTCTCACCTTGGCGCAGTAAATCATACAACACCATCAATCAAACCTGCTGGATTAAGAAGACAAATTTCTTCACAGTACGCCTGAATAATGACCACATCAAGGATTATATGGCAGTCTATCTTTAAACTTGTCTGACAGATACCAAACAAGGTATAACATTATGACTGTTTTACTTATTTATTCATGTATTGCATGGATTTCGTTCGCAAGGACAGAAATGAAAGGTAATAAAGACGACGTGGGAGACAATTGATTAAGATGAAATTGGGTAATTAGAGCAAGTACCGCAATCTATATTTATAGAGGAGAGACCACCTCGTTGTGTCTCTTGACGGTATTTTGGCAATCCAATCAGGGCGAGACATTAGATACTTATTGTAAAAAGTACACAAAGATCTTGTAGCTTGGTTGGGGGTCTGGCAGCCGGAGGGTAGCTGAGTGTTTCATTACAGAATTCCCGGTAACATTAGAGCCGGACGACTGGCCCTGGCTACTTCGAGCTCTGAGATCCACTTTCGGCGGACAGCCATAGAAATCACGTTGTTCGCGGAACTTTGTTACCTGTGGTGCGGCCGCGACGCAGCGCCAAGGTGAACGCTCGGGCCAAGGACGCCCCGGGCACGCGGGGGGTCAGCCTCACCCCTCGTCTCCCCCCGACTCACAGTAAAAACGCTCCGAACCTTCGAAGACGGGCGGTGCAACCTAGCAAAAAAAGGGCCCGACGGAACAAATAGAAAACGCTCGGTTCAAAAAAAGAACACAAATAACTGGAGTCTCGAATAACAGAACTAGTTAGGTCGTTTTGTGTTGGATGTCGAAATGATGTTCAGTTCGCATGTCACCTGCGCCTACGCAGACGGGTCACGCACGTACAAAGAGCGCGTGAGGTTCTATGATGTAATGAGCGTTCGATAAAAAGTGGCTAACGGAAAAGGTGCGGAACCAGTACAACCGCAGCCTGCACCACGGGCCACTAATCACCTGCTGCGATAGCTATTTTCTGGCTCTGGGTGTCACTGTCGCCAGCTATGATTAGTTTATTAATATTCCCACGGAGACCATCTCGACTTCAATTTCTCATGTCAGCGATCCTTTTTACAAAGCTCTGAGCTTTTTTGCAGCAGATAAGTCTAGCAGTGGTATGTAATGTAGATATATCTTCCTAGTTTCTTTGCTCTGACCGGTTCAGGCGCACATTGTATCATCATTTTCCCCTCTAAAAAAACTTGAAGCAGGCTTTGGAGTTCCGCGGCGTGCCTTAACGACGACTACTGGTTCCTGGCATAAATATAAAGTTTTGATTTATTAAGGATAGATAGATCTATTCCTGGCGTTTGTATGAAAATTTTACTAATAATGAATGATCATGAACCAGTAAAGTGTTCCTATATAGGGCACACACACAGAACAGAACACGGAAAGAAAATCAAATATGATTTAGTTTTACACAGCTCATCAGGTTTTGTCGATCTATTAATCGCATCACAGATAACCTAAAAGAGCTTTGTCTAGCCCTATATGTGACTTCTCCGATCAGCCTGTCTAAGTTACATCACCGCTCATAAATAGAACGTCCAGGAGTCGCGTACTTGCGTACACCGCGTGCAAGGAGACGAAACGCCCTGCTCTTCACACATAATGACCACTGGGTAAGTCAGAAAGGGACGAGGCGGTGTTACAGTTAAGCAGGAACTCTATTTATATGCAAATATAGCCCCACAGTCGACACCTGTTTGCCTATTCTCGGCGCTTGCCGTGTCGCTTTGTGGAAACACTGTCTCCTCTGTATCCTTTAGATAACAAATAAAATCTTACTTTGCGTGACTTATTTTCAAGTTTGATAATATAACTCCTATGGCACCGTGTTAGAGGTTACAATATTCCCTACAGCAACGGAGCTAAGTTGGTTATCTGTACCTGTACCATTGCGCTTCCCTCTTTATTTTTTCCGACTGGTTTTATTCTTTTTATTTTAAGGTTGCTTTATGAGATTCATTAGGCTAAATTAATTACACAAAGTACTATTTCGTTTGTAAAATTCTCACGTACACGGGACGTGTCTCATCATATCGGAGAGGTTGGTGTTGGTTGCTTGATAATGTGACATCCTTAGTTTTTGTCAGGCACCTGCCACTCAAAGTTTGATAAGTTGTTCTGTTTTAAATTCTGGACGTAATGTCCTGTATCAGTTATTTGGACATCGATTGGTAGAGGTTCGTTCGTATATTAGAATAAAATATGGCTCGGAGGGCACAGCGTGCTCGTTTATCACGGGAGATTGCCTTACGTCGGTCGGAGCGATAAATTGGGCGTATTTGTCGCCCGGATTATCGGATCGATCGGCTCTGCATCTTTATTGCAAAGCGCTTTTGGATCGCTTACTCGGGTAACATCAGACTTGCTAGCTATTACACAAATTATCCTGCATCAGCTTTCTGGCAAGTCCAGCTGTAAAACAAATGACTCAACAGCAGCAATTCCGGCTGTAAATGCAACTTCTCAGCCAGACGAATTTAATTTCCATTGTTGGTCTTGTTAATCTATTTCCCCCGTGGTTTCTGCTGTCACATCTTTCCATTACTGCCATATTTCCCGAGCTCGCATTAAAGAGAAGAGCTGGAGCTGCCCGGTTCATTTATCATCCCCGGCTGTACTCCTGAGTGCGTTCCTATGTAAGTCTGCGAGCAGATAGTGCTTGTTTATTTTGTTTACATGTGTTGCTGCGTCTGCGGTTATGAGCGCCAATTCATTTTGAGAGCTGCCGTCATTTATTTTGTGATATTAGCCTCGCGTTTTTCGTGCAGCCCTGTCTGGGGGGTTAGTTTTATGGAATGAATTGGTGAATAGGAGCATTGCTGCCGTGATTAGTAATGAGTGCACGCGACCGTAAGAAGCGGTCACCGGTCAGGTGGGATTGTGAGTCGTTGGCTCGCCACCTGAGCCGCGCCGTTCGTCAGTCAGGCTTATCGCGCGATCGCATCGCATGGCGTACGTCGACGACGCGCTCGCGACGGGAGCGTCGTCCGCGCCGTCCTTGCTCGCCCTTTAGACAACTCTGACACAGAGCGAGGAAACCATACCAACAATGTATACGTCCTGCGTAATCGGTACTGAATAAATGTATTGAAAATTCTGCAATTTCGATTTCAAATTTGAGTTTCCGTTGCAATAAGTTGATTGCAATGTTTTTTTATGTGAGGCAAGAATGATTTCAAATGCTCAGTTAATATGTACCTACCGAAGTACGAATAACTTCTTGTTACAATGCTCATTACCATGTGCGAAATATGCAGATAAGCAAACTCATTAACAAGTACATAACAAAGCTTCTAATGTTGATACGATAGTTTGCGGAATATTAGTCCCGTGTGTCACTATAGCATGCAGTTCAAAGCTAATGACAGCGGGTTTATGACACGTAATTACGATTTAGACCCGTAATTATCCGTATTACAATGTTTTCCACTTTGATGCATTGAACATCGAACCTTTTGAAGTGAAAAACAAACTCATTAAAAGAATGATTAGGCGGAAGCACGATTTTGTGCAGCGACACGAATTTTAATTGAGGATTTCTCGTAATGAAATCGAGCACTCGAGACTGTAATAGACGGGGTTTAAATCCCGGCTAACTCGGCGCTCCGTAACGAATGCGAGTTTTCTGGCTCCGTTCGACCTACGCAATAATAAAATCTTGCACTTTGATGTCGAGGCCGGGCGAGGTGGCGGCTGTCAGGGCTCAGGGTGCGGAGGGTGAAATCACCCGCGGCGTCTTGCATCCGCCGCGCTGCCGCCCGACCGCCCTACACATCGCTGAAGCTGAAAGTCAGCGGAGTCAGGCATCGAGCGGAGTACGGGCGTCGCGACGGACGGCGGCACTACACTGGAGCGAGACGCCGCGCCTCTCTCTGACCTACTAACGCGGCGTCGCCCTCGCCCGCCGTCCGACGCTCCAGACATATCCCGCGTAAATATTTTGTTACTCCCATACAATATTTATGGGTGAGGGACTCGATTAGAATACCGTTTCTTTGCAATATTGAGAGCATCAGGCTTCTTATCCGTATGGATGTTTGCATGTTGGAAGAGTTGGGGGTTGCAACAGAAGGAATTTGTGAATAGGTGGATTAGTTGCCCTTTGTGTTGCAAGGCAATGTGCGTAATGGATGTTGGCGATTGCGTTGTGGCGTGGACAAAGCCGGTTCGCCCACCGGCCATGTTAATTAAGCCGTCATGCTGCTAACCCGTCTCAGCTTCCCTGGTTAGCTAGTTCAACTGCGGCACAATTTTCACTTTTGATTAACATTTCATTGTTAAGCGGGGCCATGTAGGTGGTCAAATGAAATGAAAACTGAAAGCATACTGTTTGAAGTTATGAATGGAGGTTTTGTAGTACTAGCGGATATAGTGAGTATCGTGAAGTATCTGTCTGGACGGACAATAGGCAAATGGTGGACAAAAAGAGCAGCTTTGACAGGATGGCGAGTGGCGACACTCCGGCGTCAGCGACAATCTTCCAATCAATCGGCCACTGTCACTATGATTAGGTTGGTACAACTTGACATCGAGTAGGAGATGTAGCATACTTTCGTGGACAGTAAAAGTATATCTTCCGATTTGAGAGATGTTTTCTTTATGTAGATACTAGCGGCTGCACAGCCCAGCAGTTGCACCCGCTGCAATTCATTTTACCGTAAGATTATTATTTTTTCCCGCATATTAGAACATCCTCTTTTATAACTCTATCTACTTTTTTTATTAAGAGAACGATAAAATAGTCTAAAGATCTAAGCATAAGTACATAGAGACAAACGCGGGAAGCAGCTTTACTTTATTTATAATAAGTAGTGATTGTGATTTGTGACACAGCCACTGAGTTCAAAACGTAACTCATATTGAATAAGCGAATGTGAGCAACTTTATTATGCGGTAGCAATGACTATAAAACGATCGCCACACCCATCCTACGAGTAAAGACAAACAAAACGAGGACACTACCCAATTGAGAATTCGAGAGGAAGCTACATCAGCGATGAGAATTTTGCACTTGGAGCCATTTCATCAACTGCGTCGCCAACGGACATAATTGATCGTAAACCCAAGGTGGAAGCAACGAAAACAGCGCGATAAAGAACCTGAAAAGGACAGTTATATCTGTTAATTGGGTTAAAAAGGTTTTAGCGTTTGGCTCCAGTCTTCGGATGCTTCTTTCAACTTGATGCTTTATTTTTGAAATTCAAATGGAGGTGTGAAATTTTATTTAGAAGTTATGCGGATTGCAGTTTATAGACAAGTAAGTCACACAGTTCCTTCCAATCCAAAGACTGAAATGTGTTGTTAGCTAGTAGAGTAGACACAGCAAACATTAATTTTGATTACTCTAACGAGACGGGGAAGGGTAAGGTTCAGTCAAATTTTAATGACGAGCAAATTAAGGCAAAACGTCGGATTTTCGGCAAAGATTTACGCTTTGCAGGGAAAATTTTAGTTTATATTAAATATGTTTATTCTAGCATCAATTAAGTATAAAATGTGTAACAAGATACAAGTTACAATATGATCTAACCTGACTGAACGCTGAAAAAGAATTCTAACTGATATAATAAAATTACCATGTTCTAAAAACCAGGGAAGCTGAAACGTTTACGTCGTCATATAAACTACGCCAGTGACCTCTGTTTCGCACCAGGAGGTCCGTATGAACGCGAATCCAAACCTGCAATAATCAGTATAACCCTGACAACACAACCTGTGCATTTTTCCACCTTCTGAGTTCTGATCACCTCAGCGAGATAGCCCTCGGGCGCGTCGTCACTCCCGTCGTCTCATCCCTTCCGAAGGGCCGGGGAAGTAAATGGATTTTCAGAAGGAGTTCGTTTAAGCCCTGCTATATTTATGACGTCCTAATAATAACGCCGAAGCTGTCGTAGATTCAATTCCGTCTCGAGAGGGATTTGATGGGGTTCGTTTGGATGGAACACTCTGTTTGTATTCTTCTTCATTCATTTATTATGCAAGTTTCTTTATACTTTTTCCACTTTTCCTATTTTGAGTCGACTATTATACCTTTTGAAGAATTGAATTTTATCCATCTTTGGAGAATGGATTTCGAACTTCAGTTTGCTCAAAAAAGTAATAATTAACATTCATTCCTCTTTCGATTTATTTTCTATTTCTACAGATCCATATAGATTGGTTTCACTTAATTTTACTGTCAACCCACCATTTTGGTATCTCAGTGGTATCTCTCTCTGATAGTGGTTTCCTACTCACTATCGTTATCATAACGAGTATCATTGTTTACAATTTATCTTTTATCAATTTATCTTATCACGATTAAATAATCCACGAGTTTCCAACTAATCAAAGTATGATACAGTCATGAAAATTCCATACGCAAATGACATCATAATTTCATAATTATCTTATCTAAGATAAATTATTAGGGAATTTCCAACGATTGCAAGTACTCTTATTTCTTTTCGTGTGGGACTTCGAGTCTTCCAACGATCCGATGAACCCTGATATCAGAATTTTTAAATCGGCTATTACTAGTAGCAGGTCTATGACATGGTTGTTCAAGGACCGCCGTCTAAGTCAAACCAATTCTTGTGACAATCAGGTGGAGCCTGCAAGGTCCTAACCAGACTACAAATTCACAAAGTTCATATTCATATATTAATTTCATGTCTCATCAGGAATCGAACCCGGAAAGTTTGTTTTGCGTTCAGGCAGCCGCAGTACAGCGCGCCACATCGGCCGTCAACACAAGTACTAACTAGTCTAACTACAGTTAAGTATCGGCACCATCAAACCATCTCAACGGATATTCAAATGGCTACAAACCCTTCATCAGCCGCTCCTACATCTCTCGCTGTAATCACACGCTATACAAACACACGTAGCTATGTGTGATTGTACTCTAGTATTGTAGGGTTATCATCACATCACATTTGTTTTTAAATTAGGTGCCAGGTTCTCAGCCTTCGATTGCGAATATCCGCAAAATAAAATGTACTGAACAAAATATACACCTAGACCTGTATACCTAGTCTATATATGGCGCAGTCGGTAGGATAGTTTTGGTTTGATCTAATTCTCAAGCTCTTGCCGAAACTCCCACAAACAGAACTTTATCTCAATTAAAACGTAAGAGAGAAAAGTTTAGCTACAGTACTAGGTAACTCGTAGTATAATTTGGTCTTTCAATTATTTTACCGTTATTTTCAAAGCTATGAGGCAACCCTCGCATGTCGGGTACCCGCCAAAGCCGCTACCGGAAGTATTATCTCCGTTGCTCGCTCTATTTATACATCACTTTATAGTAAAATACACTACACGTAGCGGTTTTTAAAACAATGTTGCATTAGGAAACGTCATCCCTTGCCCCGATCATCATGACCTCGTGCGTGACACAAAAGTATGACGGATGTGACGAACTGGAAATAGGAATCCAAATTGTGGTTGTTCTCCAATACTATAATGCTCACATTATATTCTGAACTATACGAAAAATGTTTTACGCAGATCTTTTTCGAAACATCCCTTGTGTTTCTTGTGGTTTGTTTTTTCACAAGGAATTATTATTCAACAAAAAAATCAGCCTTATGGGTTTTAGGAGCATACGACTACAGGAGCTAAAACTTCGTTTAAGTTTACGAGCAACCTTTGTAAGTAGATAACTGAAGGACATAATGAAATTCCCCTTCTAACCGACCATCCAAGGTAGCTCAAAGAAGGTTTTGTCCTCACTGAGCTGAAAGTAGCCGACCGATTTAATACAATTACTACCCATTTGGCTACACACTGGACGTAAAATGCTCCTTCATTACTTAATGGAGGGAAAGCTCTTAGAAACGGAATTTCCAGAGTATTCAGGCATTTTCCAGGTGAAGTAGTTACAATGGGCTGTTTCAGTTACAGACAAACATACTCCTACATACAAAATTACGCTTCTATTTCTTGCGGGTAATGTATACCGTCAAAAACGGTCGTTTTCGCCACGTTTGGGATTTGAGGCTTTAAAATTTATTACCTATTGGTATAGTGACATGTTTCTCTTTCAGGCCGTAGCCGATACATAAAATTATAAATCCCTCAGTCGCCTCTTACGACACTCGTGAATTAAAAAGCTTCATATAGATATAGGCACAAATTCTGAAAACGTGAGCGGAAACATTAATTAAATCAAGTATAAAGCTCTACACACATTGTGTTTATTTTCAGTGGAAAGCATTGGTCGACAGAAGTGATCCGATTAATCCGAGGAAATAAAGATACGAATCGGACTGGAGGAGACGTTAACACGTCGTCAGAGAGACTATGAGATGATAAACAAGATATACTGGGAAATAAGAATGCATTCTTTATTGTTGACCATTACCAGCTTGTGATTTGAAGTTAGGTTACTTTCAGAGTGGCAAAGTAAAGTTAAAAACTAAAGAAAATACGGCTCGGAGCCTCGGAGCCTACTGCAGTAGGTATGAGAATCGCGGTTACAAGCAAAAAATCTTGCAAATTGATAAAGATAATATCCGAATAATGAAAGCAGGGGGGTGAAATAAATGGCTGGATAAAAAATATTACCAAGCGTAAAAAACAAATCTGACACCAGGGTTCATCGGGTCATTGGTCCACTCGGTATCCCACTCGAAAAGAAGAAGTGTCATATTATGTTGTATTCAGCCACACCGTGCGAATTTGTTCCAAAGCGTGTATAAAACATAAAGATCAAAGGAGCCAAATTTACCGCCTCAACTTCCGGTATGCGCGAATAATCCACGCCATATAAATGCAAACGCGACAATTAAACCACAATAAAAATTACACAAATTTAAATAACATGTAACACTGTATTTCCATATTTATGGGGGCTGAAGGGTTACTGACGACTTTTTGTTCGTCCGGTGAGTTTTATAAATATTTAAAGAGAGTCAACGCGAGGGGCCGTACGTACGGTAATTTGATTCGAAAGTGTAGAGTTGCTTATTGACGAATCCATTAGGTATTATTCTACTTCGGGATCTACAAGCTTGGGTTTCAACGTTGGAGGTACAATACTTTGTAAGATAGCTCAGAATAGAATATACGTTTCAGTTATATTTCTTCCACGGTGATAAAATACTCAAATAGATTTCGGCCGGTTAAAAAACTATGAAGAAAGTAGGTCTCACTTCATATTGATAAAAATACTAAGTTTTTTGTGAATCAGCACCCGAATGCATATCTTAAAAGAGGTCGATTGAAGATAAGATACTAACTATATCGATAATACCTATAATTAAAACTTTTAATATAAAAGCAGGTAGTAAGCAGTAGGTACTACATTTCAGGTCTCTCTCTCTCTCTCTCTCTTGAGAGAGGGAAAGAAAGAGAGATTTCAGGTAAACCTGCACACAATACAAGTAAAGATACTTCCATTCAAACTTTAAATCGTAAGCTAAAACATCTGTGGAAAGTTCGGCTTACGGGTTCTTAACCTTTTTTCGTCAAATACGAGTGAGTCTTACAAAACAAATTACAAATTCACGCTTCGAATATCCGCTTCCTCCAAATCGCAATGCAGTCGGGGTATAAAGCTGTACATTAGGTTTTTATTCGTAACTTATTTATAAACATAAAACGTGTAAGATACATTGTATAGATATAAGGTGAAATTGAAATATGTTTCTTTAATGAGCGGTTTCAATATGTCGCCGCAAAACTTATTGACAACGATATTAATAAACAATTATTAACATACCTAAAGTCAATTCCAAAAGTAGCATTCGTTCGTATTGATAAATTACTTAATCATTTTCGCTGGCGTATAGAGATATCTATGCGTAGTTGTACGTGTATGTTTGTAGTTACAACCTTATTCTAGGGAAGGGGACAGGTTCAATCGAGGTCACATAATAGATAGCGTAGCTTCGTATAGTACAGAGGTACAGATAAACGCACGTAATATTAAATCACACTGGAATACAGTGTGTTCTGTCCACCATGAAGTTGAGACTTATAGGAAAGGGTTCCTTTTAAAGAGCTTAGCAAATATTACCTACAAGAGATTTAAGTAATTAAGTTAATGCGGTACTGAACTTCGACTGTCTGAAGAACCCTAACAAGATCGCAGGATTGAAGATTCGAAGTTGGAACCAAAATTCTAAACTGGAGAACCCTGAGTAGTGTGCGTCTCCACTGAAGCGGGGCTGCGCTAAGCTGAGCTGAGCGGGGCATGAATATTGGCCAATCCAGTGTCTTCACTGAAGCGGGACTTGGATTTTGAGGCTCATGATTGGTCAATTCAGACCGCGCTTAGCTTAGCGCAGCCTCGCTTCGGAGACACACCCTAAGTTCACATCTTTTTGACAGGAGGCGTTATTGGGAATAGACGCAGTATCACTTGATCACTTACTTTTTGCCCGCGGAAAATATTTGGTTCCCCCATACAAAATGTGTTGTCCAGTTTCATTGACTGGTTCAGAAATATTTGCAGTAAGTATTATTTTGAAATGGATTCGGAAGCCATCGGATCGCGCAAGAAAAGTCAACTCTCGATAATAGGCATGATGACTGGAAGGTCAAATGAGCTACTTTTTAAAACGATATTAAGTATGAAAATACGAATAGATGGCGTCATGTGTTGATAGTTTCAAAACACTTACATTTATATTATTATTCTATTTATTAATTCAAATATTGAATATTTTGAAAATCTATTAATGGAGTGCGTAGTATTTAATTAATGACCCAGTCATCTAGCGAATTGATTTTGGCGATTGGCTTACCGGCGGAATTCTAAGTAAACTACGTCCTACAGTCTAAACAACACCCCGGCTTGAAACCAAACGCCCGTGGAACACGTTTGAACACCTTTGATCTCTGAACGGAACACATGTGCGTACTATATGTAGTATACGTGTGTAGATAGCTTGTACTCGGTTAATGGTTTTCCGAACAAAGTAATTCGATAGGGAATAGATTTACGGATCACGAATTCTAAGAGTTGTTTTGGATTTTGTCTAAATTTCTATAATATTACGTTAGATTACCTTTTAGTCCGCGAAGAATTGATGAAAGACAGTACGAGCTAGAATACTGGTTACTTCCGACTTATCTTACTATTACTACTACTACTTAGGGGCATACTTATGAAAAAAACGCGGCTATTCTACGCGTGTGGTAATACCGCTCTGTGTTTAGGGCGTTACGCATCATCGTGTTTTTAATACTCGAGAGCATTGATTGACACGATCGATTAAAAAAACCTCCACCACATTTTTCATAAAGCACCATAAACCACTGAGTTATGCCAGGAAATGCAAATGTCTATTAGAGTAAATTG
The DNA here is from genome assembly GCA_029255805.1 of Keiferia lycopersicella. Classification (NCBI taxonomy): domain Eukaryota; kingdom Metazoa; phylum Arthropoda; class Insecta; order Lepidoptera; family Gelechiidae; genus Keiferia; species Keiferia lycopersicella. The sequence continues at coordinate 4,960,463 of JARACZ010000018.1, forward strand.
CAATTACCTTTATTGATTTGGAATTAGCTGCAGGTTCTGTTACTTCACCGTTTCACCGTATTTGCCGTTATAACATCTTTAATTTGCAATTTTGACTTCATATTCAGAGCAAACGTACTACGCTCATTTCGTAGTTTGTATCAGTACCTTGACAAGCCTTTCAATACAGACAGACATTTCTCATCGTTGAAGGGAGACAATAAATAAATTATCATTCACATCGCATATAAGATTGGCAACCCTAATGAATAGACGGTCAATCTGCACAGTCACATTAGTCAAAGAAAAAGAACAAAAGTTCATTTCTAGGTCTTATTTCTATAGGTGCCTTACAGGGACGACTTGGTCTCACAAGTGGACTTTTTTAATACAGAAGGTCTTATGCCTGGCCTTCCCATAATTCAATAAATCAATTATTATTAATATCGCATTGGCAACCCTTTGGCTGTGGACCGGTCAGGTAACTTGACCAGTGGTGGTCCTGGTCACCGCAGGGTGAACGAGGAAGCGTTCCCACGGGGCTCGCGCATGCGCCACCGCAACCTAACGTACCTGTGGACAATGCAAAAAATGATTATTATAAAATCGATAAAAATGCATAGAAATTGAGAGTAATAACGATTATAAATAATCATATCACACCTTATCCTGTAAAAGATGTGTTACAAAATATCAAGTGTACGAATAGGTACAAAATATTGTCATCCGTAGGCGCTTCCAAAACGTCATCTTATTTTATTAGCAGTGGGTTTCAGAAAAGTCACAAATAGGCTATCATACCCTAAGCAATTATTCTGAAAGCGCAAGTGTGCTTTGACGATGAATGGCGCATAAAGTACAGAACGATAAAGCAATATTCAAACGGCGTGTTCTTCGAAGCGAGTGGTAATGTTGGCGTACTTCCTTCCCGGCGGTATCTGTCCGACGCGAACACATCAAAAGCACCGTTAGAAAGGGCCACAGTCGGCGAATTATACCACCATAATGATAAATAACTGTGAGGTTTTATACATCGGAACTGTTGATTTAAGCGTTCATATTTGCTTGCATAAAACTGACGCATATGTAGATTTAAAGCGTAATAAGATATTTGTTACGAGTGCGAGAGATGTTGTTTGAAGCTCATCTCGCTCACTCGAGTTTCAGGAATCAGCTTATTATTTGCCTAAACTAAATCAAGCGTGGCACATTTTGCGATAATTATTTGCAAATTTAATTCTTAAACCAATTAAATTTGTGCATTTTTTGCGGTTTTGCTTTATGAAGACCAATAGCAATCTTTTTTGACCCGCACAGAATGATATCAAGAGTCTGGTCAAGCAAGACGTTCCGTGCATATTTGCAGTAATGTAAAGGTTAGTTAAGAATGCAGAATACCTACATTGTAAAACTAGCTGACATCACTAAACACTGCTTCTAATAGTTCGTTGTATTGCGCTTATGTTGTACGTCCACAGGAAGCAAGGCGCGTGGGCGGACGTTTAACACGGGTGAGGAAACGCCTGTCCACACCAATACCTATATCAGATTGTTGTACATTTGTGCTATATGGTGTTAGACTTAAATGGTTAAAGCTCAAGATAAAAATAAGTATCCTATGAACAGTTCAGCTGGATATCTCAATGTAAGCTCGTGTTTGTACATTATGTTATTTCTGTTTGTGTTTACTGCAGTATTCTTGTACAATAGAAAAGAATAAGCGAAAATATACTAGGCGGAACAAAACGCTAAGACCTTTTTTTTATATCTGCCAACTATTGCAAAACATAAACTAGCATAAACAAGCGTGGAATTTGTCAGTTACCGGCGTGAATTTCACCGAAATCAGTAATAGGCGATAGCGGAACAAAAGCACCACGTGTTGTCCATCACGACAACCATTGTTGGATATTCCATGAATCTCGATGGAAGCCAATCATTGTAGCTTTGTTTTACACCGTAAACAGGCATTACTGGCGATTGATGGGGCACTGTTGGTTGATGTTACGAGATGGTGCTCAAAAAGGAAATATTTGAAGTCCTCTTGTAGTTTGATTTTATATCGTTGAGCTGATTTGTTTATGGAGAATTTAGAATATCAGGTTATTGTATTGTGACTTTGGCGCATTTGCTTTAGGCTCAATAAAATTGATAATGACAATGACTTCAACTTGAGGCAAGCTTAACGCCCCTAAAGGACTAAAATTGCCTTAAATGAGAACTATTCTAACACTCTATTAGGGATAGGTACATGATGTAGATTTCAGGTACATACGAAAGCAGTCAGCTTTATTATCGTGATCTAAGGATATCCAAAGCAATCTTCACTGGGCCACAAGTAAAGGACGAAGTTGGTTATAAAACAAACATCAGGGATCGAACGCGACGTTGCCGTTCCGACTCCGGCGCACACAATACACCATCCCACCAGCTGTTCGTACCTGAGAGTGCCTGAACCCATGTTTGTAGAGTCGAAGGCAAATAACACTTGAAAAAACTTCGAACTAGACTTTGCTTGAGAGAAATTCGTTCGTTTCTGGTTATCTCGCGAGTGTTTGTTCGCAGGTCGACCCTCCCTCGGGTTCGCTTTTCAAAGGAGTGTAATCGATCCGTGTGAAACTGATCCTGAGATCCGCAGGAGTGTGTGCTGAGCACGAACTGTGCACGCATTTATTAGTGCACCCTAGAGACGATCAAAACTGTTTGACAAGCTCGCTTAGCTGGAGGTTATTGGTCGGAAAGCTTGAGCATGGACGGATATATAAGTGGGAAGGTATGATAAGGTAAAGTTTGGAAATTGGTAGCTAAGCTAGGCCTCACCGATTCGAACAAGATGCATCCTTTGTCTGAAAAAGGGAGGAAAGGATCAACAAGATTAAGTACAAACCAAAGACTGCTTACTATATTCACTATTTCATGTGACTATCAGTCATGTTTTTCCATAACGATGCGCTTGATAAGTAATTTTGTCCGTCTATCTATAGCACAGCAAGCTTCTCACGTATATGCATCTCGTTCGCCCCCATGTGCTCGCGAGGGGATACTTAATCCCCTGTCTATTTCAAACACGTTTTACCTCATTCGTTTCGCGTCCAACAAAAAACTTATTAGATTTACTAGTCGCCCTTTGGATCGATAGAGAGCACGTTTTGATTTGACAGCGCTTTTAGTGATTCGGGGGACGTGTTACAAAATGTGGCTAATGAAAATGGGGATTTGTTTGTGTTGGACATCAGTGTGACAGTTGATGATGATCTAGCAAAGTGGCAGGAGGAAAATGAAGCACTTTATTGGTCTTATTTTTGTGTTTGTTATAGAGACTGATCTTTAAGAAACTTAAGTCTTGCATTGCACGGTTAAATAAATACCATTAACTACACTATTTTCCAATTTAGTGTTTTGGGTAGCGACAATATCATCTCGCGCGCGGTCTCCCTAATTTCTGATATCATTTTAATAGATTCAATAATCCACTCTTATTGCTTTTTAATCGAATGCAACTGAAAATGTTTATGTTTCAGCAAAGCATGCTTTCATCAATTCCATTTGCTTGTAAAGGCTTACCTGTTCCTCGAAACTCTTTCTTCACTTACAACCGAGTTATCACAACATTCTAGCTAACAAAGAGAGCGGCAGAAGTATCTCGCGGGTAAACGCGGTGGTGATAAATGAAAATAACCGGCGAGGGGGCGACTCCCGCCGAGCCTGCCCTGCACACATGGCCTTATCGACCTCGCAAGGAGGACAAGGCACAAGATACAGCGAAAGCGCTCAGATAGGCTAAAATGCCTGTTGATCATAGGTTTCCTTAAGTTCTTGTTCCGATCCGTTTTTCTAGTACAACTCCTGTGTTCATTCTGTTTATTCCCAGAATAACTCCTAAGATAAATCTAGTTCCTAGGTCTGTATCAACATCGAAAAACTTGTTCTAGGTGAGCTCTAGGTCTCAACTACACAAGAAATAGAAGTTACTGTAAGTTGGAAAAAAGGTTGTACTGAAAGGCGTAGAATATCCTATCAGATGGAAAACAATTTGAAAAAACTAATTACAAACACCCATTACTGATTGCAGACAGAACACTTAGCCAGAAAGCAGGTAGACAAAGATAGATCAGCTGATCTAGCATCGAAATGAAATCTATCTTATCCCGTGACCGTACATGACTCAAACCATTCTCCGTCGCAGAGACTCGTGTGGTAATAATAGTCGCACGAGCCACGCGTGTGACCGACGACTGCCGAAATAATTGTCCATTACAATCGCCGCACTCCGTCTACGCTGAGGGGGAGGACACTGAGGCCGTCCATCAAGCTTTTGTACATTAATTAGGTCTTCCGAAAGTAAATCCGTAGCTCTGCCAGCTTGTGTCGCGTCCAGAGTTGTAAGTGGGAAAGAAAAGGAATCGGTGAAAATAAGATACCTTTGGAAGTTTTGAACATCGTTCAGGACTAGAGTGCATGAAAAGCTTAATGAACGTAGGGGAAAGAAAGGATTTGTAGTCTCTGCCTTTGGAAAAGAGGCGTGATTAGAGCATATGTGTGTAAAATGTTAGGAAAATGCCGACGTAGCAGCCTTCTTTAGTTACTGACTTCTTGACTTACGAGCAAAGTTAGGTACTTGGCGCGTCTTTGTACCTACTACGTTGTCGTGTCGTGGTCACTAAGCACAATTTCTTCTTTTTTGTTGCTAACTTGCAGTAATTGCATCGATCTTATTCAACACAACAGACAGACGCACAGCTGCTCGTCATCGATAATAATGTCAAATGTGACCTAGAACTTCTTTGTAGTTATTATGGGTCAAAGAAAACCGCAACAAGTATAAAATTTGCAGGATGTGACAGACAAAACATAAATTATAAGAGAAAGTAAGAGGTGGCAAAAGTTTAATTATCCTCTAGAAATGAAATTCTCATTAACAGTAGCATTAAAAAAGTAAAAAATCGTTCGAAATATGTTAATCCTTTTTATGAGAGAATTTATTAGGAAAGATACATTGACAAAATTGCTAAGATAATCCTACTTCTAAAGTTCGTAAAGTCCTTATCACTATAGAGAGACAATGGGATCTCGCAGCGATCCTGGGGGATGTGGGCTGCGGCAGAGGGGCAGGGGACTGAACCCGTAAAACTAAAAATAGACGCAAAAGCACGACTCCTGACTAGTGATGGGCGGCTGGAAAATTTCCGTGCTCGAAATATTCTCGTTGGAGAATATTCTCGGAAAGTTTCCATTGTGCTCGAAATTTTCCCTAGGACCGAGAACATTCAGTATTGATTTTAAATTTAATTGTGACTATTGAAAGTCTATTTAGAAAAACGTAAAAGTACCTAATATTAAAATCAATAATACACTCGACTTCAAAAAAGTCGCACGTCCGTAAAAATAGGCTTCAAGCACTGGTAATCCTTAAGACAAGCAGTTATTCGTAGCAATATTGGTATCATTTGAGAGCCCTGTAAAAACTCTTTAAAAAAATATCCATTTCATTTGAATAAAGAAAAAGCTTGACACTTCACGGCACTGTGAATGACAATGGAACTGATTCTCCTCTTCAAATTTTGTTTGTATTGTTTTGTTTTTTGGGTATAAAAGGGTCGATACAACTTATTGGGGGATAAATTTGCTACAAACAGTCGAAGAAGACACAGAAGAATATCTTTCATCAGAAAAACGTCCTTGAAGATGGACACTACAGCTGCTGAAGCCGCCCAAGTTATCGCACTACTGCAATCAGGACTACGTCAGTGTGATGTTGCTCGGCAATTGCACTTGAGTCGCTTTTCTGTTCGAAGAGTGTACCAGCGGTTCCTGCAGACCGGTGGCTTTGTCCGAAGGCGTAGGTCTGGTAAAAATCGCTGCACTTCTGCGAGAGATGACCGATTCGTCGTATCGAAATCTTTGAGAAATCGGTTCTCTAATGCTGTTGCAACTCAACGGGTCCAAAATTAACCGCAGCGCATTGGCGAGCACGCTTGCAATTTGCTCGCGCCCACGTTAATTGGACCCTGGACCAATGGAGAACTGTTCTCTTCTCAGACGAAACGAGAGTGTTCTGCAACGATAGACGCAAAAGAGTATACAGAAGACAATGGGAACGTTTTGCCCAAGCCTGCATCCAAGAAACGGTAGAATACGGGGGCGGTTCCTGCATGTTCTGGGGCGGCATATCTGCCGATGGAAAAATGAACTTTCTTGCGTCTCTCGGACCGGCGGTGCTCGCGGGCAAGGGTCGATGACTGCTCACCGGTACATCACAGAGATCTTGGAAGAACATGTGGTCCCCTATGCTGGATTTATTGGCGACGGGTTCACATTAATGCACGATAACGCTCGCGCGCACACTGCTGGTATTGTGCAAGGCTACCTTCAAGAGGTTGGGATCCCTGTCATGCAGTGTCCAGCGAAAAGTCCAGATCTGAACCCGATAGAGCACCTCTGAGACCAGCTGAAACGCAAGGTTAGATCCCGTGATCCCGCTCCCGCGACTCTTCAGGAGCTCCAAGACGCCGTTATTGAGGAATGGGACAGTATCAAGAAGAGGTCCTAAAGTTGGTGCGATCCATGAGGGAGCGTATGGAAGACGTCATTAGGGCTAGGGGGGGTAATACTAGGTTTTAGGTTAGTTTTAAGCAACTTTGTTTTGAAAAATTAATCAGATTTCATTAGGGTTTTTAAGGATTTGATTTTTGTTGTTTTGTAAATTTTTCTCAGTTCCAATAAAAAACTTTGAATAAATTATTGTTTTTGCATTCTCTGTTTCCTTACCTTTCAAATGATACCGAACATTACCAATATTTCATGATACAAATACGATTGAAAGATATTTGAAATAGATTTCTTAAAAGGTGCGATTTTTTTTGAAGCCGAGTGTATTATTATAAAAATATTTTTATTAAAGCGTTTATAACCTTAAGTAGAAACATATTTTATAAACCAAATGCCACTACATCTGATATGATAATTCAGGTTTTCATTACAAGTCATTTGTATTATCTGCAATGTTGATTCTAGTCCACGAATTATATGAAAAATATTTTTATTAAAGATAAACCTTAAACATGTTTTGTTTTCAAAGTCCCTTCTTTAGAATTTTTTTTTATCTTAATAACCATCATAACTTAAAACTTGCCTTAACTTATGCCGTGTGATGCCGGCTTAGAATAGCATCACCCCACATCCTTCCCGCGGGTGTCGTAAGAGGCGACTAAGGGACTCGAGGTTATTGATGTATTACAATTTTTAGGCGACAGGCTGACAACCTGTCACTATAGTGATACACATGTTTTCTGAAACAACCTTGGAAAACAATCCTCAAAAATGTCAGACGTGGCAATAGCGACCGTATTCTTACGGCCGTTAGCGCTCTGCCTACCCCGCAAGGGATAAAGGCGTGATATATGTATGTATGTACTTAAAACTTTCTATATTTAAATCCAGTAAACAAAGAATATTCTCGAGAATTTTCGGAAACTTACGGAGAATATTCTCGGGAACATTGGAAATATATGAAACTATAAGTGTTTCTGACATGTAAAATATCTAAAACAGTTCATATTTTTGCAATGTAGCTATTAGCATATATAAAAAAAAATTAAATCAATAGTTAGCACCAATGTTCTCCTAAATTCTCGTTCCATCGGAAATTTCCGAGTGCGTTTCCGAGAATATACTCACGTCGGAGAATATTTCGAGAACGGCACATCGCTACTCCTGACCTATCCAACTTGAAAAATGTATGTAACATCTCAAAGCTGGCAATAAGGTCGGATTTAATGTTATTTTTTCTAGAAAAGCGGTAAATGTAAGTTGGTTTTCGTCTGCGCTCGACCCGCCCACGTGAAAATGCACCTTGTGTTCTAATGCAGAGAGACAGGGTCGGGATTGGACTAGTATTCCATTTTAAACGTGTAAATTAAATTTTGTTTTTCCCCTGTTGCCCTGAACTTCGAAATGCTTTGTGTCCCTAATTCTCCGATATAAGGTCGGCTTTTGAAAGGTTTTCTGGGTTATAGGGGCGATCTTGTTTTTGAATTTGACTATTAAATCAGACTTCGTAATTCGTGGACGTAGAGTTGAATTTTGACCGGTTTCAGTAGCAGTAGCGTGAATTTAAATTGTTTTTCGAATGGGATGCATTTGGTGGCATCTGTCAAAACAATACGCGGCGGAAACAATAAACTGTTGCAGTTAAATTATCTCAATCAATGGTGATTTAGCTTTTATGGGAGGCATGGGATGGCACGCATTTTCGGGCTCGCAGTGAATTACAAGCCGATATTGCGAGGGTGGGAATTTAGGGAATTAAGCCGTCAACGTTTTTAATAAAGCAAGTTTAAAAAAAGTAACACGAATTGAAATGACTCTGCATCTAGGCAATCGTTAAAAGCTTAATAAGCCCCTGATTTCAATAAAATTCTCTGCACTTATTTCGTTGAGATAAAAGCTTGATTAAAAGCTTACAAACACACTTAATTTGAAGCATAAAAATTATGGACTTTATGCTTTTTGTCTTAATATCATAATATAATAACATCACATATTTATAATTAAAATTATATTAGCAAAGACATTCCATTTAATTAGTTTTGACTTGTGAGACTATAATTTTTATGACGGCTTTTTACTGCTAAATTATCATATCTCTTTGATAACAGTTAAAGAACAAAATTAATTAAGTATTTGTTTGGTCAATTTAAGTGCCTGGCCTGATATTTTAATGATCATTATATACAAAGACATTTATTCATAAGACAGATTTGAATGTTTCAATAAAACTGGACTTCAATACAAATTTTTCCAGAAAAAATATACAAAAGCAAAACAAATCTTTGTGTAGTCAAATTGACTAATCATAAGGTTATTTGTGTAAATAAGCTCCTATGATATAATATTATTAAAGTTAAAAGTTACCTAAGTTAGGTACATGACTGAAATTTAAAACTCTTTGCGTGCTCTTACGTAAAGTAAAAAGGGCAAGTTTTCATTACTGAAGTAACCGTTACCTAATTAGTTGCAGAGGGTTGTTATTGCCAAGTTCACAAAAGTTTGTACTTATTACAAATCTACTGCCAGTTTAAAAGTAGGAAAGTTGGCAAAAACTCAGCGAATAATAAAAAAGTTTTTAGACGTCAGCTGGAGGAAAATCTTTCAGAAGTTTCTATAGCACTGAAAATAATAATTTGCCAAACAGTGCTTTTTTATAAAAATATTGCGTCCAAAAAGCTATTCTGATCTTTTGATTTGACCGAATTAACCTCTTAAACAATACAAAATACGAAATAACGATTACCTAACGGTTATGTCAAGTTGGTAATATTACGTCGTCCGACGTCGCTCCTGATTTTAAGAGTTGTGAAGTTGGTAACACTGCGTAACAAAAAGTTCGATCCCAAGTTCGGTCCCTTTTCTCAGGGTTGCCAGTTATAGAATGTCTGAATAAAATTTTAATGTTGTACGAGTAACAGAACAGAAGTCACAGGTTTTTTTATTGCAGTTTCTTACATGTCATTTAGGTTAGTGCGTGATACTCAAATCGATTTTTCGAAGGTTTCAGGTGAGCTGATACTTTTTCGGCTGTTCAGGTAAATCATTAGTCTAGATTTACGTACTGCCAATCATTCGTTGGAAGGAAAAAACTCCTTTACACGTTTTGTAGCAAGAAAAACAAATCTTCCTGCGAAACAGCACTGGTTTCGTAGGCGGCCGAAGGGTCTATTTCATACTTTTTGCATATTAACATGAGCATGTGGCAACCCTAGCCGCACCCTCTGGGCCACGGGGAGAACGTGAAAGTTTGGAAATGTGCGTTACGCGGATTAGGTAATAATTTATTTAACGCCTTCTTTTATTCCCCGTAGAGGTTAAGATGAGGTACATGTGTGGCTGTTTCAAGTTTCGATTGGATGAACGTTTTATAGCATTTGTTGTGTAAAATGTTGTTTTTTTCGTTCTTTTGACCTTTTATAACAACAGCACGAATTCTTCTTGTGAATTGATAAAATTGCTACATATTTTGATATCAAATTCAAACAATCCGACATTCTGCGACTAAGCAATTATGCCTACGCAGTTTCGTATTTTTCTCATATGGATCAAAGATGTATATGTTTCGATCCTAAGCAAGCAGTTTCTTAACTAGCAATAAAACGGGGCAAATTAGCAATTAGTTTTCTGCCAGACTGCCAGTCAAAATCAACCACGCTGCTAATACCCAGCAAAGCTGTCAGGTTTAAGCAGTTAGTTCAACATAGTACGCACCTAATTGGCGAGTTGTCCTCATTATTTTACGCACTGATCATATCGGTCATGGTGTCACGGTGACATGGTAGGACGTCGATCAGCTATCCACTGCAGGTTCCAATTTGACGTATCAATGTGGATACATCGACATACGAACTCACACGAGCTAATTAGGTAGTTAACATATTGAACGTTAACGCGAACTGAAAAGGCATCTGTGGTGTCAGAAAGGTGAAAAAGAAAAGGTGGTAAGATAAAGTGTCCTTTGACAGTTGTTATCTATCACTGATGTCAAACCTTCCCTGTATTCATCGAGTCATTCAATGACTCGATCTCCCACAAGTAAAAGAAGAAGTCTGCACCCAACCCTGAGTATAGTTCAGTAGTGCAGTTACGGAATTGGATATGACATCTCTCACGAAAATTCCTTGATGTCATATCCAGACAATCTGAAATTCCGCAACTCAAGTATACGCAGAAGTTTTGCGACGTAAATTAAACCTCCACGGTTTATCACATAGACATGTCAAAGAAATACTGATTTTGACTAGAACATAACCTATTTACAACGTGTAAGAGACAGCCCTCCGGATAATGATAGGGTACATTCAGATCATGATATTGAACAACTATCCGCAAGGAACATACCTATTTTGTCAGGGAAGGGAACTATAAAAATCGATCTCACTCACAAATCACGATCAGCTGTCTGCTATTGACAATGGGAGGCAAAAAAATTTTTGGAAGTCTCATGAACATGAAGGTTGATGTTGTTTAATTCAGTATTCGGAGGGCAGTCCCTCACACCTCTTATAGTAGGTGTTGGTTAAAAGCACTCTAGCCAGACTCACTCAAGTACCAACCATACGGCGATCACTCGATCAGCAGGCTGTCAGGTGCAAGTTTATGATGTGATCGTGAGGTCTAAATTGCACCGAGCTAGCTTCAAAGCTGCCGGCGATGGGGAGTGGAACCATAGCCAACCATAGCTACGACGCGCTGAAGCTAATTGAGCGGAATAGCCCTGGAACTCATTCCCCCAGAAATGGTGCAAGTTGCAGGAGTTTACCGATTCTGTCTCATAGAAATAATTCAGTTCAGCGAATTGGTCACGTTTGCTTCTTCCTCTTTTTTCGAACTTATCGAGCTTAGTAAAATTTGTTTCTAGCGAATCGTTTTTGTGTAGCGTCTAGCAAGTCATCGCGTGTGCAGAGGATGTCAATTTTGCTGGGATAGAATTTGCCTAGACAGAGACTCTGTTATAAATTCCTTTGTAAGTAGATAGACTAGCCAATTCTAGACTTTAGAACAAGGATTTCCGCTACAGTTCCTGACACACGTCTCTCGTCGGACACAGGTAAAGGGTTGTATGTGGTTACTGCGAGAGGAAAAGAGACGGCATCATCCAGGATCACGCGTCCGTGGAATTCAGGGAATGTTTAGTTTGGCCTCGGCAAAGGGTTTGGGAAATTAAAACGACAAACATGCCGCATGGTAATGGGTGTTGAATATCGTTACCTTTGCCTATGAAGTGTGAGTTTCGTTTGTGGTGACAGATTTTAAACGCTTTCTATTTTGTGCAGGGTTTTGTGACTTTAATATTATGTTCGTGAGTGTCTAAAGTAAGGAGAAATTACCAAGAAATAATATTTTCCGTAATGCAAAGGGCTTCTCGCTAATGATGCGAAAGCGATGTTGTATTATCATTAATCTAATCAATGATAAAAGTAATATTGATGCCTTGAAAACGCTGTGTGACTGAGTGTTCCTTCTCAAAATGCACTTCAAACAGAAATAAAAGTTTCGGGTCGCCGATAGAAGGAGTCATTTCACGTCACAAGCATGCGAGGCATGTTAAGGGTCTCCTAAAGTTCCAATTGATTAGAGATAAGCATCGTATAAATATAGCTAACGATACAGCTGATGTACGACATGCATCAGTTTGTGTTTCCAGGCTGCCTGAAAAATCTAAAATATGTGCGGAGCTTGGTCAGTTTTAAGCAGAGTTTGTTTGAGATAAAAGAGGGGTTAAACAAGTCATTCTACAAATTGCGAAGAATCTCTCTGACAAGTAATTACCTAGGACCTACGTATTATATTATTCATTCACTTTCATAGTGTTACGACCAGCGTAACTGTCAGTACGCGCCCGTACGTACGTGTATGGAGCATTGATGTTAAGTTACACTGGTCGCGACACTATCTAAGCGAATGAACTATAATATGTAGGAAGGATCCGGACAATTAATCATAATCTGTTGCAAGTACAAAGGGAAGGGTGGAAGAACTTGCTATTTCACTCCGCTTTCAGTAAACTTGTCGCAAATAGGATGAAGTTCCTGCGGGCTATGCTACACAAGTACTTCTCATTATTTCAGACTGATTCAGTTTAAACTTTAAAGTAAAGAAAAACTTTAGTTTTAAATTAGCTTTAACTTTCGAAACAAACCCTACATTGCTGCTAAAATCTTCGATAATTGAAACTGTACATTTGCAATTCCAATTAAAGTTGTGGTGTTTAATTAAGCTTACAATTTCTCTAACTAGTTCGATTCGGTTTGGAAACTAAGTGGCTTTTCACACGAGAGTACTATTACAGCACACGGGACTTGACCGGGAGTAGGGTTGTCATTGCAGAAGCATCATTCGTAAAACAAAGTCAACTTTGCCAGTCAATTTAGAGATCTAGTTATTTGCCAGTTTTGAGGCAGCCATGTAAGAGCCTCTTGGAACAGTTGCCAGCCTCAAAAACCATAAAATATAAATTTATACGTATTTCTTACGACTTCGATACCCGAAAGTTTTGTCCATTTGGTTGGCAATAGCAGCCCTAAGCAGGAGTCAGACAGGCAGGATACCGGGAACGGCGCGTGCACACCACGGGGCCTTCGCCGAAAACTCATTTCGTTGCACGCGTCACGTACGGACTATAACCGGTTTTATTAGGTTTCTAACCCCTCCGCGCCCGCCGCCGCCGCATCTGAACGGCCCTTTATCACCAACGCACACGGCTTCTTTTGTGGAAAGCTTTGGCAATATTGTATTTTGTTGCGTTATTAAGTTTTAGAACGTGGAAATTTGCTTTTATTGTTTGGTTAATATTAAAATTAATATCAGGTACATAGGGTTAGGACGACATACTAAAAAAAAAGAATAGCTGGAGAATAACTCCAAGCTTTAAAAGACCGTAGAACCGAAACAACCTACAGAAAGACTTTATACCTATGTGGATGATGTTTTGGTTCTCGATGTACAGCCAAGCTCAATCTGCGGGTTAGACAATTCGCACTTTGATTCTAATGTCGCGCTCATGAGACTTACATTGGCGGCTCGAATGTCTAATCGGACGTGAGCTTGACTGTACACAAACTTGGAAAGTGGTTAAGGTTGATTGGCCGCCTACAACCGTACTACAGGCAACAAATCATTGTTTTGTTGTTCAGCAAAATGGAGTTCGTCAAAGTCTGCAGACTTTGCATGTTTACGACTCTTTGTAACTACTTCAGTTGGGTTCAAGTTACTAAAGTAAGCAGACTGCCTGCCTTCCCTACATGATTTATACAGGGTGTATCTTTCAAATGTGGAAATTCTATAAACTATATTTCTCAAAAAAAATTAAAGAACATTGAGACAGTATTTGTCCCTGTTTAATCACAAACTACTTTTCTGGTTGAATATTTGTCGACAGAGTAGACCACGGTAGACAATAGCTCTTCCAAAGAGGGTAGACAAGTCGGCCGATCGCATAACTAAAGCAAATCCTATTTCACGTATGGCACCGATCCAAATGAATTGGGATAAAGGCAGCTGATGATGATGTTATGATGATGAACGGAACATAAGTTCTAATAACGATGAAAAGGAAGTTAGAAGACGCAATCAGTACTTTTGTTTGTGAGATTAATTTTCTTTTTCTATGTTTCGATCCGCGTGAAGCAGGAAAGGAAGTACCCATTATGGTTCAAAGGATTCTGAAAAACCTTTGCAGATACAACACTCTGTATGTACCTATGTGGAAGGTATGTCCACCTGTTATTAAGGGGCCCTCTCGCCTTACCGTTACTTTACACAAACATTAGTTATCCTCAGTAATTTATGGCTGGCAATTGGAGAAGCATACTTGTACCTGTAGGATGACCTGAGATTTATTGGTAGACCAATCTTATCGGAGAATCTTATGGATGTGCCTTCCGCATTGGATATCAAAGATTTACTTATTTGCAAGCCTTTATAAACTTCTTAAGTATAAGTAATTCTAACAGAAATATGAGAGATTACTTTTCATTTTCATGAATTTGAAAGCAATAGTAGGCAGTTAAAGTAATTTCTTATAATACCTTCTTAAATTTCGAAATCTCAACGAACCGTTTTCAGCCATAAGTATATGACATACCAAAGTAAACCAACGTTTTATTTTGGTACGTACGTCTTTCTCCGTATCAGTAGCTATATTAAGTATTCTTTGGTATCAGTTGCATGCTTAAATTACTTCAAAGATCAAAATAAGCTCCCTGGTAATAGAGGTCCTTATTTTCTTCTATCCCAACTTCAAGTATAAATACTATATTAGTATATGTGGGTAAGTATGTAATACTAAGTACAGTGAAAACGACATAAATAAACTTAATAGCACTTCGCAATAAACTTCAATTAACCCTAGGAGCGGTGTTACTTATTGCATCATTAACGTATAACTTACGCATTTAATACCATCGTAAAAGTAAGTACTAAGCATTTGCTAACAAAGAACTGAGTTTCCTATAGCATACGAGTAAAGTGCTACTTATAACATAATCTCAGGTATAAATATTTCCATATTTGTAAAAGATTTTCCTTTTGTTCGTCAAAGACATTTGAGAAGAACAATGTGAATGTTTTATATACGTATACGGTTCAGACAGTCAGCTGCTGTTTGGAAAAAAAACCAGTCAAGAGCGTGTCTGATACGCCTATGAATAGGGTTTCGTTTAGTTCGAAGATACCCTAATTTACCCAATACCCATTGAACGATATCATATTTAAGACGGTTTTTTTTTGCCCCACTTTCACTAGATATGGATGGGCCTTTTCCAAAAAATTTTTGAAGTTGTTGCAAAGCTGTCGGAAGTTATTACTTATAGAAGAAATTATGTGGGCGGGGTGCACACAGATGGACAGATAGAGCTGACGAAATTGTAAGGGTATGAAGTAGACTCCGAAACCCTAAAAAATCTATTGAATTTACAACACAGCTGATCATACGTTACAATTCCATTGCATACTTATTTACAAAGGCTTAAGATTGGAATTTGTTGGGCAAGTTCAACAATGCCACTTGGCCCTGCATCAAGTTACTGCAACAAAAGCGATTGATTCGCTCGCGGGATCAAATGGGGCGAATTCGGGTGCGGGGGTGTGCGGGGGGAACAATGCGGCCGGGGTATCGATCCTGCCCGCCCCCCCGCGCCGTCTACCCGGCCTACACTCCTCGAGTCCTCAACTCTCCTCCGTCCTTATGCAGCTCTGGTACTTTTGCTTTCGAAACCGCAAGCTGCGGTGAGATGCGTGGGCGTGGCTGCCAGCTTTATGGCTTATTGGTTTTAATAAGCTGATATTCCACGTCGAATCGAATATTACAGGCTCATTCAAGTGTTGAAGATAACGTCAATGTAGAGAAGTCGGTCGGCTTGAAACCTTGAAAGTGACATCACCGTGAGATAACGAATACGATTAGAATTACTCTAATTTAAATTGACTTCTAAGGATCGACATCATCAATTAGGTATATTTTGTTCGGTATTTCATTATCTGGCGCAACGCTCTAAATAACCGAACTATAATTAAACAACAATCGACACCAGATTGTTGCTAACTAGGAGTACATAAGTTGGAGCGATCCAAAGTTCACAAACTCTATATCAATTAAATCTGGTTGAAACTACCCGCAGGATTAGGAAAGTCCTAAACTACTGATAACTGATCCTTGGGGGAGGAAACGGAGTGGGATAATAGCAGTGTTAGAACAAATTTCAACCGATTACACTCTGTCTACTCCGCCAGGCACATAGGCATGATGTATGTTTGGTTTGTAAATCTTATCTATCATACATTTTTTTCCCGCAGTATTTTTATGGTTGAATAACCGATCTAGCAAGATTTTTTACTATGGAAACTTGTAAAGGCTTTATGAGCGCAAATAAAACCATGCAGGTAAGAACACCAAGTACAGATAGGTATTGCCCATTCAATTACTTTCAATTCATTTGTGATAGTAAAATATCCTGAAAAATTATTGTTTTCTCTCGAATCACGAAAGGAGTGAACTGTTTAGTTTCAAAACAAAAAAAATACATCTGTGTTTGAAACTCACGTGACTGCGCTTTGTCGTTTGAGCTCAGTGCTCTCTTTCAACTCTTTTATAAATATTTTAGCTACTTTTGTTAGGACACTATTAAGTTTAGACAAAAAGATTCTTGAAAACGTATCAGCCTTAACGCAGGAAACAAGTTTTCAAGCGAGTGACCGTAGCAAGCAGTGAACGTGTAACGGCTGTTGTAATGGATGATGATGAAAATCTAGGTGCAATCATCAAATCAGTCGAAACCAACGCTCTGCAGACACCAATGGGCTTCAAGCATCATAAATCTAAAGAACCAATTACAGACACCTACTAGTAGGGCATGGGAACCTGGTACCGTTTACTTCGCAACTCGTCATTAGCATAGCGTAGGGCGTAGGGCATTATTTATGGGACGTCATTGACTCTGCGCTAGAAGAAAGAGCCCTTATAACGCAACACATTGCTGGCTTATAACGCAGTAAAGTTGAAGCTGAGCTTATAAGGAAGCAATATAGTGAAATTCGTTTATGAAGCAGTCTCGCGTGCTGTGTTCCTTGTTATGGGAAGTTAAGTGTAATGTTACACCATATATCAGGCGACAATGTTTGGGCAGTCGAAAATAGACTTTACTGGGTATTGGGTAAGTTGAAATAGAAATAAAAGCTGGGCACAAATTAGGTGCTTAGTCTACTAGGATAAATAACGTGTCTAACACAAACTGATATGGATATTGTAATAATACATTTATACATTTCTAAGCTATTTATCTAACTCTAGTTCTAGAAGTACGAAACTATTACACGGACACAACCTTAAGCCAAGTAATAAACCGAATTGTTTTATAGTTAAAGATAATGGTTATATTTCCAAAGTTTTAGTAACATTTTTATTATCACCCCATGAGGTCTTTTAATTCATAGAACGAACTCATTTTACTTATTTTACCATTAAACGACTTCAAAGATCACAGATAAACGAAACATGTTGAAAATACAATTTATAAAAACTAGCAACAGTGTTTCATGTCGTGATTCTTTTATTTATGCGGGAAGTTTTTAGTTTTAGTTTTTTTGCTATCATAATGCTTAGTTGTGGAATTCAGAGAATTATTAATTGATATGAGAAATTGACAACAAAGTTTGTGAAATGAAAGCTGTAGACGTCTTTTCTTTTTAGGAATACCTTAGAATAGGGAATTTTCTTTTATTTTTTAAATTGTTATGCGTGCCAGACTGTCAGTCAGTTTTGCGATGTATTTTTTTCAGTCTTTTGGCTTTGGGAGCTAGCAACATACATAGTTCAACGCCATCAACCGAGTTTTTGAAATACTAGTTTTTTTTTTTTTTTTTTTTAATTTTCGAAAAGTAAACCTCCTACTAGAGCTCTACATGAATAGAGAGCTTCAGAGCGTTCGCACACTATAGTCAAAATAGTCTCAAGACAGATAGAGATGTGCCGCCACCCGAAAGAAAGCCTAAATAGGAATATTCCCATAAGCAATTCCCCTTGTCCGAGACCATAGCATCATGCCAAGGAAGCTTTCTGTCAGAATTGAAGTGATAATGTGTTTCGTAATAAATATTTCCCTCCAACACCCGCCGATAGCCCGGGGTTATTGGTTATTTGACACTGCGATAGTGACGCGAGCCGATAACGGGGCATTTGTTGGTACTCTGGTGGAATGCGCTTACTAGGGCTTTTGAATACCGCTTTTCTTCAATGCCGGTATTGAATACCGGATTTTTTTTATATACCGGGATCCCGGTATTCCGGTATCAGCCCTTTTTATCTTATTTTGTGAAAATCGCACTATAATATTCATATATTATTTAATGCAAAGGTTATTTTAACTTCACAATTACTGATAATCAAATAAATATTAACAGCGCAGCGTAGCGACGCAAAGACGAAAAAGTAACGAAATAAGAGCGCATTACGCCGGTATTGAAATTAGACCAAAAATTTCGAAGATCCCGTTATTAGCAAATACCGGGATACCGATATTGGAAGCCTTAGAGCTTACCAACCACAGATGACAATAAATAGATAAATTATAGTAAAATTTTCTTGCGTGTTTAATATGTCATGCACTTAGATAGAACTGGAGTCATTTATATATCATTATAACAATACATATTTCACTCACGATGATGATGGTCCCGGGGTTATGAATACATTTGAACCCGTTACCATCCAGAGATGAAAGTTAGCATGTGTTCATGTGTCGTCATACGTACCTGAAACATTAAAAACAACAATTTACACTTTCATCAAAGATAAATGGTACTTTGTATTTATTTAATAGGCAAGTACATATACCGTGTGATGCCGGCTTAGAATAGCATCACCCCGTATCCTTCCCGCGGGTGTCGTAAGAGGCGACTAAGGGACTCGAGAGTATTGGTGTATTACAACTTTTTGGCGACAGGCTGACAACCTGTCACTATTGTGATACACATGTTTTCTGAAACAACCTTGGAAAACAATCCTGTAAAATGTCAGACGTGGCGATAGTGGCCTTATTTTTACGGCCGTTAACGCTATGTCTACCCCGCAAGGAATAAAGGCGTGATATATGCATATGCAAGTACATATATAAATCAAATGTTTTTTCATTCATCATCCGTCATTCAACAGTCACAACACAACAGTTGTCTATTGGACAAGGCTTTCCCCCTATTTGGAAACGCTGTTCCAATTCCCTTTACATCAAATAGTACATTTTATAACTAAACGCCCTCAGTTTCGTATAAAAAGATGCCCTCGTTTTGCTATAACGAACTACAACTAGGCAAGGTTCACGAATCACAACATTCGCGAACACTGACCTGTCTCAATACACGTAACTATAATACCTACCAACCTACTATACTATTGGACGTCATCCGACGTAGCGTCAGACGACAAAGCTACAGAGCTACTAGATGAGCTAGCGCTACGATATGAACGGCGGCATAAGAATTACTGCTTTTATAAAAACTAATGAAACAAAATATTTAAGCTGCTTAGTCGCATAAAAACACGCATGTGACTCTAAAGTGAAGTAAAGCCGCCAGAGTAGTCGAGGACAGATTTTGATACTGGTGCGGTCGTAAGGGTTTAAAACCCTTTGCAATTATAATCTACATGACACTATGCTAATTACATCCTTTACAAAAAGTATTTATTGCTAATGGGCCGTTTAGTAGTTTCCTTTTATTGAAAATGCAAATGGCGTACCTGTTGACGTTATCATATCGTGTAATTACACGGTATCGAGTCATAATTTTAATAGTTGTTGCTTATGTGTAGGACGTAGTAGGTAGATAAATTGCAACAATTAAACACTGAACATTTTTGTAATGTAGGTAGGTACCTATCAAGAAGACAAATGGCCCTCCTTTTTACTCAACATAACTCTACATTCTATAAGAACCACGGGCAAGATGTTATCAGCCTAGTTGCTCTTTTTCGACATTTGCAGACGTGAAGAAACAAAGGCATATTCTTAGGTATAAAGATGACATATCTAGACGCTGCTGCTTATATCTGTGTAGATCGCGGTCCAACGACTACTTTAATTGATGGTGTCAGCTCCCGCGAGGGCTTCCATTGCCGATGCGAAAATATAAAACTCAACATTTTCACACGAGATTTGTGGAATGAAAATATTTGGCGCTTACGAAGTTTTTCTACATTGGGCACAATTATGTAGGTAAAGGGCCGTTTTGTAAAAAATTCAGACTTATGTCGAAAACAATGACCAAGTAATTAAGTAAAAATAAATTACATCCGCGAATAAGCGTATTAAAAATGCAAATGCCATTATTGTACAAAAGTTGTCGTCATTGGTGACTGTTTAGTATGCGTGCAGTTAAAATAAAATGTTGTAAGATGTGCGTTGCGGGGACCCGACAGGCGACACCGATTTCCTGAGCACTGAGCAGTTCGACGTCGTGTACGCGTCATTGTGTCGCACATTTACATAATTAAATAACATTATGCATTCATTCGCCGGTCACCCCTCCGATGAACCGTCGAAACAAAACCACGGCAAATCTAAGATTTACACACAAAAGGCGAAAAAATCGAAGCAGCTGAGCAAAGATCCAATCTCGGCGAGTTTTCGTTCAGCCGCGAAAAGGGAAACTGCTCCGGACGCGTATTAATGTTCGCCGAGAACTTCCAAATTAATCCCCTCGAGGTGGACTGTGGAGCAAAGAGTAAACATTTATCGCGGTGTGATCGGGGAGGTTCGTGAAGCCGAAGGGTGCCGAGCCGAGCCGGAGCGTCGAAGGGTGTGGGGCGAAACCCCCCAGACTCCCCCCGGGGTCTTTGTCCCCGCACGACCCAGTTAATGACCG
The DNA here is from genome assembly GCA_029255805.1 of Keiferia lycopersicella. Taxonomy (NCBI): domain Eukaryota; kingdom Metazoa; phylum Arthropoda; class Insecta; order Lepidoptera; family Gelechiidae; genus Keiferia; species Keiferia lycopersicella. The sequence continues at coordinate 4,981,346 of JARACZ010000018.1, forward strand.
CCCCGCAGACGCGGCACATAGCCTCGTTCCGATATAAATACGCCTACTACACTTGACCTCCAAAGTTTTTATTGGAAAGCACGTGCGCTATCGAGATCGCGTTGTAAACAATATGATACTGTTATTGAGTTTCGAGCTTCGCAGAGCTGTATGTGATAAAGTTGGGCTGTAAAACTTTACGCGGCTAATCGAGAGACCACTCCTTGGTTGGAAGTTTGTTGGCCATTAAATCCTTCTTAGGTTAAAAAGGGGTCTCGAAAGGGATCTCTGAAGACGCAATCATAGTCTCGGGAAATCGAAGAGGTAGTGAGGAATGAGGGGAAGCAACAGGTCGCGAAACAACGTTTTAATTGTCTTCGGATAAGAATCGACGTCATCGGAGCGCGACACCTACGCGGTAAGGTACGATGACCGGCCCTAAATGCATTCACTTCGCTCATTTGCTGTGAACCTGTTTTATTTTTATTGCATTATTAAAATGCTCATGAATAAAGGTAATAAATTAAGGAGGACGCGCCAACCTGACGGGGTACAATGAGATCCTTTAAATTGGGCGGATAAGATTGCAGCCGACGCTGATTTAGATAAAAAATAAAAAGCATGATAAAACATTCAATATCTAAAAAGACATGCATTTATTGAAATTAAGTTATTAAGTTATCCTATGCAATATCTAAAAAGACATGCATTTATTGAAATTAAGTTAAATTAACGGGTTTATTTGTAACCTAAAATCCCCAGAGAGCATCGAATCAATGAATCTAAATCTACTTACATCAAAATTATATCAACCGACTAGGGTTATAAAACCAGTACACCAATATTCGATCAAATTGACATTAAATTTGAATTGGAAAGTTGGTCTCAAGACGCTCGTTTCCCCTAACAGTTGGGTAAGTTTTGCCACTTTACTCTGAGCTGCAATATTTGCAAGATTCTGTAGTTTTCCAAGGGGTTGCGGGCTCTGTCTTCGCTGGTCGTTGGACTCGGAACTTATAGTCATAGTAGTTGCACAACCGTAATTTCGCAACCGCAAGGGTATGAGGTAAACGTGAGTATCCTTTGTTTCGTTGGCTAACAAACGCCTCTGATATCAGAGAAGTAACGGGAACAATACTTGTCAAAACTCAAGTCGTTTGAAAGGAAACTTCGTTGTTTAGCTTTGGTGATGGTGTTATTGTATAAACAATCATTCTACAACAAGAAATATATAAAGTGGTTAAGAAACCTTGGCATACTATGCAACGAATCCTAAAACAATAACAAGCTATAAAGAACAACAATATTACATTTCAGAGGAACGGAATAATATTTTCAGCGTGTCGATATTACGCAATATTCTTCCGATAGGAACGTTCAAATCGTCGGCAAATATCGTGCGAGGTATGATCGGAATATTTGACTCTTATCCGACAGTGTAGCTCGGAGATATAAGCATATGAAAGATGGAACATGATGTACATTTATTGAGGCTGAAAAGTAACTGCCATGAACTGTAATTTCAATTTCAAATGACAAGGTTACGGCTCGTATCTGGAAAAATGACGCTTATATCCTAAGTCATACTTGCAGAAAGAGGAATTTCTTACTTTTTTGAGTATAGTTCTAAACTTCTTATCTTGTTATACTATCTTCACCTTCAGAGAAATACTGTATTAATTCTGCACTAAGTAGTGGTAGCCTAGCTAGGCGTCAACACACTTACACAAACTTTAGAGTAGACATTTTTATACTATTCCGGCAACCAATTATATTATATTGTTACTAGTCTACAACAAAAACCTATCAACTTAAGAGTGTTCGTATTCCGCGGTCGCTCTGGGGCTGGCTGGCTGTTATCCGTCGGTGGAGTGGGGCAATTTCATAAGCTCTCGTATTCTGATCGCGCCCACGCAACCCCGATCCCATTGTGTCCTGCAGGCTTTGTGTCAGCCAACAGCTTATGCTTCAATATGTGCCAGCCGCCAGGTATAAGCCATAAACGCTGCGGTACTACGATAAAAAGTCACATCTATTTCGCGTTTATTTGTATAACGATCATGTAGGTACCTACATGAAGCACGGAAAAAGGCCGGAAAGTTGCGCCGACAAGTAAATACCAATGAAATATCTATACCTATATAAAATGCTGTGGCATGTACTTGAGCTCACCAAAGGCGTAAGTAGTATCGCCTAATAAGTGCAAGCTGCATAGTTTTGTGCATAATCTAAGTTCGCTATGCCAAGTTCTAAGGCTAGTTCTTTTTCTCAAGCATTCTTAACATATTTTAGGTTCACCACTTATTTGCATGTGATTTGCTATCTTTCTACATACTAGTGCTAACTAGAAAGGTAAAGTTTAACAAAATAGTGTCACGAAAACTATTTCATAACTGCAACTTGAGATATATCAATAACATTGTTCCAGAACAAAGTGGTTTTATGATTACACAATGTGCGTTTGTACCTCCCCCAAAAAGGGGTCACGAGCGGCAGCCGGGGCGTGTTCCCGATCAATGGTAGCGGGTCGTGATTTCTGAACTTTACGATTGCGCTTGTCAACGGCAAATAAACAAAGCCTGGGAACCGCAGAGCTCGTACAGAGGACGGATAATGTGTCTACATACAGAGTGGTACTCAGCGACGGACTTTTCTAAAAACGCTAACAACTTTTCCCAATGAGAATGCTATGTCAAATAGAATGATGAAAAAACGCCTCGCGTAGAAAATTGCCTAGTCAGCTGATTGTTTTTTTTTGGAGCTCCAATTTCTTTCTTTAAATACTCTTTTATTTGGTTAGTTCAGTTTAGTCAGACACACACAACGCTATTGTTTTTTATTTACGCATAATCTTAGTAGTTAGTACGTTTAGAGGCATTCTCAAGGAATATGAAGGGAGTATTTATCCCGCGTGCGGGCTACGGAATGAATGAATCTTTGGAGACCGATTTGTATGCCATCACCATATCGTATGGCAAATAAATTAGTTGGATCAACTGTCGATTTGGGTGTCTTTATGCGAAATTATTTACTTCAAAATAGCAGGAAAAAATGTAAGCAGGAGATTTGCATACTATTTTTCAAGCTCTCGGACTCAAGTACCTATTACAAGTTCGGTTATTACTATATTTTGGTCTGTACACTCTCGACTGCAACTCGAGAGTTGGGGTCATTTGTGCACCGTAAATAATAATTTGGTGCCGCTTTTGAGACTGCCCGTCGGTAAGTATACTTCATTCGGTCACATAGTCTCACGACCAACGTAACTGTCAGTATGCGCCCGTACGTGCGTGTATGGAGCATTGAGGTCAGGTAATGCTGGTCGCCACACTATCTAATTGAATGAGCTATACTTTTAACCAGGATTTAATGATGTTTTCGTTTGACTGATGGATTTCGAGTACAAGTGGTTTCGGGTCGAATTATGTTGTTGTCAACTACAACAACCTTATAACTAAAAATAACAAAACCTGTACTAAATAATTTTTATAATAGGTTCTGCATTATCGCGTCAAAGTTTTGTTTTATAAGTATGGATTTTCATGTAGGTACGATAAAACTTCTGAACTATCAACATGCAGGGCTTACCAACTTACGAAGGAAGGCCATTACATTTTACTAGTAATTAATATTTACGACATTAATTAAAGGAGTAAACTTAGCATTAGTTTTTGTTTATTACACGCTCGTGCCATAAAATCCATTAGCTGATTGTGTTTTATAATCCAGTGGATGGATATTGGTGCTTATTGATTGTAGATCATAAACGCTGTATTGGTAATTGTTAGTTATCTGAAGTGTTCCATCGCATTCTTTCTCATCGTGGACAGTTTTATTTTAGGTATACGTTTTATTAATTTGTTATTAGTTGAACTATTTATTGCACACTTTAATTGACACAGGGCAAAAAAAAATGTGTTACTATAATCCCTTGTCCTTGTATTTTAGTCGCATCGCTTACATACTTGCATAGAATGAACCAGAGCGTAAGAACATTCCGCAACAGTGCGACGCTGGTCATAGGCCTCTTCTTGTAAGCTCAGAAAATCTTAAATTTAAAGGAGAGGTGTTCAAAAAACACCGATATCCTAAAAGTAATTAACAGAATCCTATTTTTTTTTAGATTACTAAACAATCTTTTTGCACCTGAGCCGAATAAGGCGCTGTAGTTTCGTAGTCGCGTGCGATTCGTCTGTAGCGTACACTGTGCGTAGTGAATCAGCTATGAGGTTTATTTCCGGAGCTTTGGGACGTCCGACTGCGTGGGCGCAGGTTCTTGCCCTCTAGAATGCCTCGACTCGATTATAATACGATACATCCTTTTTATATAAAAGCTGCAGGTGGATATTTACAACTAACGCACAAGCAGTAAGCACATACATATTTCTTTTAAATCACTTTTATGTGATTTAGCTATTATTATGTAGCCTTTGAATGTACATAGGTGCAGGTATAGGTCAAGATGGTATTAAGCTCTATGAGTATTTCCGGAGCGTATGGATGTCCAACTCAGTGCGGGCGCACCGCACAGGTCCTTGACCTCTTTCTTGCCACACGATGAGACGTACATCCTTTATCAAGTTACGATACATTCTTCGCCGTCGGATCGAATCATACTAAAATATTTGACTTAAGTTTTTATTATACAGCTATCAAACTTTGAACTGGAATTCTCATACGACACATGTTATAAAAGTTAATCAGATCATTTTTCTGGTTTAAAGTAACAATTTTAGAAAAATATGAAAAAATGAACATACATGAAATACAATAAAAATGAAATATGAAACATATGAAAATGTCAGAAGTGGCGATAACGACCGTATTCTTACGGCCGTTAACGCTCTGCCTACCCCCAAGGGATAAGAAGAGCGTGATATATGTATGTATGTATGAAACAAAACAGCTTTTCCATTTCTCATATCCCGCGCAGCTGTGATACGTTTTATTTCAAGTATCTTTTCTTCATATTTTTGAAGAATGTCGGAAGGGAGGATGCGTGTCAAGAAAGCATTGGAAACATCGCATACACCGAATTACGCTTAACTGGTTTTCTGCCAATTTTCACTTGGTGTCTGGAGGCCGTTGATAAAAACTCAATTGCCAAATATGAGCCCTCCAATTACGTGGAAACGATACGAGGACTTTATTTGAAGTTGATTTATGTTTCTCGAGAGCTTTATTTTTCTTGAGAGTTTTATTTAGTAACACAATCATGTTTGTTAAGGAATCTGAATCTGAACTTATAATTTATTATTTCGCCTATTCTGCATAAATTTTATACGATTAAATAAATAAATGTGTTTGATTGTAGTTTGTGCTTCTTATTGGCACTACCGACTTTATAAAACTAGCAGTCCGCCCAGCGGTTGCGCTAGCTCCATCGTTTTTAAATGGGTATAAATACCGTTTTTCCCAGCATGCGAACCTTCCTCTTCAATCACTCTACTAGTTGAAAACAGGAGTTAGCGGCGTCTATGACAGGCAGACAAATAACGCAAAGAGCGACTTTATTGTACACCATGTATGTACTATGTATTGATATTATGGAGTATTTATTTATTTAACTGTTTATTGCACACAAGATAAAACACAGGACAATCACATTTAGATAAAAAACACAACAGGTACTACTTATTTCTAAAAAGAAATCTCTTTCAGCAGTCGTACGGTAGAGAGATAGCATAAGGTGAGGCTGATGATCGTGCACAACGGAGTAATTCAAATTATGAATAGAAATTGCTCGACCAACAAGAGCAGGCACTTAAATTTATTGAATAAATGTATTGATAAGTAGTTACTTTTTGTTGAAGTACGTACTCACTCACTCACTCTTTCCTTTATCGGTTACTCGTTCATTCATGACAATTTTCCCGACGAGCGAGACAATTTTCTCAGAAATGGTTTTCACGCTTTGTAGGTAGTTTCCGTCCTTGGAAGTTGCTTTGATATAATAATTTTATGTAACATTAAAAGCGTCCGCCGTAACATCTGTTTCATTCACAACATTTTCATTGACGGTATCGGTACTATCGGTGCGAATCTTTGATGTTTTGTACTTTCGTGTGAATCGAAAGTGAAAGATCCATTATTTCGTTTCTCTTCCTACAGTTACTCGATTTGCCTTAAGTATATGGCAATTCCCACACTCGATATCGGTTGCTACGCATTTTTTGCATAGCTATCTGTTACTTATGCGTCTGTCAGATGCAAGGTTTCGGATGCCCTATACAAAAAAAAAAACTGACGTTGGTGACACACAGCAGCAACGCGAGAACGAGCGTTATGGTAGACGGAATATACATATTGTATCAAAGGAGGTCAGGTGTGGGGTTCGCTTTAGCATGTGCTGTGCCCGCGGGCAATTTTCTTTGCAACATGAATCCCATTATCGTATTTGTTAACATTCCACCTTCAGTGTTCATGCGCTATCAATTTCGCCCATCTTGCTCCAACGTTTGATTATGAATTTTTTAATAGCCCAGCGTGGGGTCATGCCGGGGAAAAAAGAAAAAAGAAAAATAACACGCAGGACCAACGCTGGGAACGTTTAAGTATTGATTGCAATCTCTATATTGTTCAATGTATTTGAAAATTTGCTCCATCATGATTGCGAAACGAAATCGCGTGCATTCGTCATCTTATGGTTTTTCGCTGATAATTTTTTGATGACGCATTTTTGATGGAAAGTTGATTACATTTAGCAGAAGTTATTATGATTCATTTATCTTTTTGCTAAGCTTAGCTCTTGGAATCTTAGTTTCTTGGAACGGTTAAAGTTAAGGAGTATGCCCGGTGTGCCAACTTGCGCCTTTCGCCGACCGGCGCGATTCTAAACTACTTAGAAGACAAAAGAGTTATATTTTGAGCATGATTTGCGTCTGCGATAGAGTTTTTATAATACTCCTCGAGATATTAAAATAATTATATAAAATATAATATTATTATTTTTACTATGCCGGCGTAGAATGCGTGACCCCATCCCTAATTCTCTCCGCGACGGGTATTGTAAGAGGCGACTAAGACACACCGAGGATTTCGTATAAATAAATGAATGAATAAAAATTTTACGCACCTAACAACCTGTCATTACAGAGACATACATTTTTTCTAAGACGGTCCTCAAATGTTTATCATACGTACGTATATGTCATACCTACCCATGATAGAGACAGTATTTTAAAGCCGTCATCGCTTCGCTTACACCACAAGGGATAAGGAGGTGATATTGTACGTACTTTTGATGCACAGTGTAGGTACATAATACCTTTGCATCAAACAAAATTCCTTCCCCAGCACCATGACAAAAAAGTACATAATTTTGTTTACCATCCGGTTCGGCTGCAACTGCGCTTATCTGACAAGCTAGCGTGCACCGGTGGCTCGTGATAAATCACTCGTGTTCTATTGATTTATTTACACAAATAAAACTGAACATTAATGGCTACAAGACTGTTGAACAAATTAGAATTGGACTAGAAAGTTCCTACACAAAGATACAACCAATATGTAAAATCACGTTTAGTTAGACCGCAATCTGGAGATTCGTCATGTACTGTTTTTTTTATTCAGTTAGTGAGGGTTTACTTTTAGCAGCTAATCTAAAGTTTTTTTTTTCAGTTACATGACAAATATTAGCAAAAGTTGGTCCTACAATGTTTTCCTATTTCATTTTGTATATTACCTAGTTATCTTCAAGAGGTAGCTTTTCCCAGTAGCCAATGATAAATCGTCCGCTTTATTGATTTATCTCACTAATTCTACTGATAAGCCGGTACTGTTACCGCTTGGAGACAGAGATTTTCTTGTAAATAAACAAATTGTGATCAAAGATTAGTACAGCTGTCTTAAACCACGTTAGTTGACCGAGCTACGGCTACCGGTTGCTCAGAATTATGATAATCTGAGATGCTTATCTTGAGAAGTTACTAAATGGTGAGATACCTGCATAGGACACTTATTTAATTACGTGCATAGAGTTATTCATTTTTAAACGACTTAAAAAAAGGAGGTTCTCAATTTGACCTGTATGTATTTATGTTTGTCCGCAATTTTCTTGCATTTGGATGAACCGATTTTGATGCGGTTTTCAGAAATTATTTGTCAGACTTAGGAGAAGGTTTTAGGCATATTAACCGACAAAAAATGGAGGTTCGCACTTATGTTCTTTAAAAGTTTCTAATTATCACTGCCAAAATATCTAGTGTCTATTTTTGTGGTAATGTAAGGAATGCCATCCGTTTAGATGGACCGATGATGGGCAGTTGGTAGAGATAGGATGAGCAAAGCGGGAGATCGAATCTTATGGCGTAAAGGAAGCTACTGTCTGACTGCTACAGAAGGGACTGCTATAGATTGATATATGTAAAATAAAAAGGTTTAGATTGATGTCTCTTTCTTATCTGCTTTTGAGAAACGTTTCAGCTTGAGCGTTTCAGCAGTAGTGAGGTGTCACCAAGTTTGGTGTCACAACAGCTGCAAATCGTTAATCCACCGGCAAGACATCTTAACACCAGTTATCCACTCAAAGCTCTAGAGTCTAGTCTATTTATTAGATAGGTCTTCAGTTGATACAAGAGGTTTAACTCTTAAGCAGGGGACAACAATTTCTAATGTTATAAATGTTATAATTATTGTCTGGGGGCTTTCTTAGGGGCCGTGTACTGACCGTTACCTACTGTGGTGACCATTTAACATGGAAATAGCTTCACTAGGCGTAACCTTGATAAGGCTATAATGCGCTTTTAGTGTTTCTTCTGTATATCTGGGTCTGGGAGACTCTGTTCATGGCTTCAATTTCTTCGCAACGTGTAATGTACGAGATTTAAGTAAGTGCTTGCAAAAGGCCTTTTTTGGGGTATAGTCTCCTTGTTGGGTACTCTACACGGTTTAATTATTGTCTTATATTTTTTTGACAGGGACGATATTAATAGCATAGCATTATAATAAGTTCACTGCCAAGACAAAATTCCATCTATCCACTCAAATAAAGAATAACATTGAACCCTATTCCCTTCCCAAACTCTTCAGTTTTTCGAGAGTCCAACTGAAGTGGACCAGCCAGGTGCGGCCACGTCACAATGACGTGTGAGTTCCAAGTCACGCACTCAATCAAGTGTGGGAGAATATACAACTGTTTGTCAACAATCAGTAGTTCACGCTATGGCAGGAATTCGGTGGGCGTGCACTGCACGATTACTGACATTATGTTGCAGGACTACTTTTTAAAATAATAAAATGTTCACCTCGTCAGTAATAGACCTGCCGAAGCTTAGCACAGAAAATATAAAAGTTTTCCGTACACGATATAATTGCGTCATCATCATCATCATTGATAACTGACTGGCGTTGCTTTTGTTCTTTTAGTATTATACAGTTTTCTCTATTTTCCGCTTGTCAAATCCATATACGTCTAGTCTAGCACAGCTGTCAAACACAGTGCTAGACTAGACCGTACTTAATCTTAATCCTCTATCAAACAAATATGATAGACAACTAGAAACCCTAAGATATATTACAGATCGCTACATTCACTGAATATAAGCTACCTTAACAGGATTCTTAGAAATGAACCACGTTATATTGTCAAATGCGCCATTTCGCATTTCGCAAACATAAGTGTATCACAACACATTTGTCACGAAGGACCACTTTTAGTACATAATACATTACGTGCTGGCAAAGTGCCAGACTAGAGGGAACACTTTATCTCCTGGAATTTATAACCAAAGCATACCACGTTTCAGAACTTGACTGGCAGCAGTGTTTGTGGAAACAGATACTCTTCCTTATAGCGACATATTTCAGGAAGTAAAGTTGGAGGCATACCTACATAACACAATTTGGCCGTTTGATGCCGGCTTAGCTTAGAATCACCCCAATCTGTAAGTATTTATTATCGTTATTCATCCAGAGAAATAGCAACAGCGTTCCCAGAGAGTGAAAGCAACATCTTGCACTGTGCTCGCATAATTTGATGAGTATGGTAATAAATAGACCTCAACAGAAGATTTTTTTGTTTCAACTGTACATCGGCATCCAAAAATAATATTTTAACATTTACACCATTAACCACAACGCGAGTAGCTATAGTTAGTTTTCTTTGCCACAACTGTAATGCAGCCGGTCCTGCTGAAATGGCGTACTTACCTTCATTTATCATCGGGCGGTATCTGGCGATCTAAATTAAAGTGGGCCCGCGACGATTTGTTCCTTGCCGTCTTAATGCCCTGTATGAATTCACGACTCTCGTTCCCAAATGAAAGAACTCAATTAATGCTGAATCAAACTCTTTCGCACGTTGTATTTTATAAATACGCGATCGTATCTGGTGTGTTACGATCAGTAGCAATCAGTACAGAGTATAAAAGCAATGGATTGAATACATGGATAATGGATACATGTTCCAAAAAAAAATACACAAATCTCTCCAACATTATGTATCCAGTTCAAACCTTATTTGAACAGCGTCAGAAATAACTTCTTTCTGAATACTTCTTGTTATCCAAAACAGCATGTGATTTTATCTAGCAAGCTTACTCCTAAGTTAGTTCTGGTCATATAGTAACAATATTCAAATCTCTAATTAATTTCCCTCGGAGTAGCACTCACTAGTAAGTCTGCGAAATGGTAAAGTCATATTTTAGAATCTGTAGGAAACCAATTTTGCACGCACTAGACTAGAGTACTCGTATCCATTTATGTCAAAAACATATAGTTTGTAGGTATATGAACGTGTAAGGAAATGGATGGTAGTAATCTGTCGTAAATTATCGCATGATAAATCAAATTGCTACTGCTTCAAAAACTAGCCTCCTGAACGATGTTGACTCAGATAGCATTCTGCCTAAGTACCTATATGAAAGCTTATACTCAGTTGTGCTTAGCTAGCAATGATTATGCGTGTTGTTGTGAGCAAACACATATATCGGATCCTACTACATACACAGTGTTTAATGTAGCAGAGTAGGAACCATGAAGGAGTGACCTATCCGTATAGGTAATAATCCTGTCGTAAACTATCGCATTGTTACTGATTCAAGAACACGCTCTCTGATCTGAGTAGGCACAATGTCGACTCGATTTGACTCAGGTAGCATGCTGTCTGAGTATATGAAAGCTTACACTACGCTGTGCTTAGCTGGCGATGATTACGAGTGAGCAAACACCAATATCGGCTTACTACTACGTACACAGCATTAACGTAAGTACTCGCAGATAGTATAGACACGTGTACAAGGTGGAAGTTACGTAGCTATAGTTAGTATTCTTTGATACTACTGACATAGGAGCTATACTAGCTGCTTAAATTGTACTTAGGTTTCCACTTACGTCACCATAACGCTTAAAACTGGTTATACAACGATTTTTTTTATAAATCATTTTCATTTGGTGGTATTGCCTACCTGTTCACAACGAGCATATCAAATTATAAAATGATACCCACATAGTTACTACAAATCCGTATTCTATCAACAGTGTGCCAAAATAGCGATTCATAGATTTCAGTCTTGTAGCCGTGAATACATTTCGCGACATAACTAAGCTCAACTGATATTAGTCTACCTTTAGAATACGTAAACTACACCATTCTGGCATACCCTGTCTGCAGAATAACACTTTACTGTTTGTAATAATAGCACTAAAAGCATGTGGTCTTTGTTTGGATATTCCTATGGTAAACAGGGCCCGGTTACGTCGCTCTGCGCTCAGATCGTGTGATGATAGCCTTTGATTTAAATATACTGCACTTAGATTGTTTAGAAAATCGTGGTTTGCTACAGCATTATGCTGGTTTGACCTGGCTCTTTGACACTTTGGTTTTCATTCTGGGAATTACAGTTTTAGAATAAATATATCTGATCCGGAAGCCGCCATAGATATACTCTGCCGGATCAGCTGTCAAATTTTGCTAGTTTTTCCAACTTATTTTATAACAGCGTACAACGCCATATTGCGCATTAGTTTCTTGAATACACACCAATTGCCGTGTCATGCCGGCTTAGAATAGCATCACCCCATATCTTTTCCGTGGGCGTCGTAAGAGGACACGGGATTTGAGGCTTTATGTGTATTGCAATTTTAGGCGACATGCTGACAACTTCTGAGTCTTTTGTTACCCTCTTATTCTTGTCAGACGTTGCGTAAATGTCCGTTATTACGGCTGTTATGCCTCTGCCTACCCCGCAAGGAATCTAGGCGTGATTTATGTATGTGTGTAAAAACACTAATTACCAAGAAAATATGCGTTTTGCCTATATATTTGAACCCTTTTACTGCTTCTGTTTGTATGCGCTACAGTTCTTGCCACTTTCGAGTTTAAAAGTAAAAGTTTCTACCATCAAGTTTACGAGCGAGTATTTGCGTATGTATTTCCTATGAACTTGTCAGATTAGCGAGCGCCATTAAACGCCGCGAGTACGGTTAGCAGTCCTGCGAACCAGTTAAATGTGGGTTAGTGGAATAGTTAGCTGCTGGCGTGTCAATGCAACGCTAACTACTGCAGTTTATGTGCAGCCCAAGGATTTGACGCAGAGATAAAATAATACAATACATTTATAATGGCGTGATTTAAAAGTGTCATCATTCTCATTGCCTTATCCCGTTCTTTCTCGGGGTCGGCTACCTAACCTAGGGGATTTGACGTGGAACCAAGTTTTTACACAGAGTGACTGCGAACTGCCTATCATCTGAATTCAAATTTTATTTGCATATGGGTTTCATCACGATGTTTTTCCTTCACCGTAAGAGCAGCCGATAAATGTACGTGAGTAAAAGCACATTGGTACATGGAAGGGAACGAACTCGCGTCTCACGATTGTAAGACCGGTGTTCTAACCACTTGGCCACCGACGCTCTCACTTGGCCACAGACGCTCTTGAATGTGTGTATATATAGGTATTTTTGAGGTGGTTTTTCTACTTAGGTACTTTAACCTGATAAAAACTTTTTTTTTCACACCAGATGTCATAAAGATAATTTTAATTTCTAATCTTCTAGGAGAATAATAAAGCTAATAAAGTGAGTACATTAAAATCCAAATAAACCAATTGTCGCTTCTAGTTAATTTTCAACCCTGCGTTGCCGCGTTTTATTATGCGCCCACGCAGATTTACAGCTCCCTTCACGTTCCTTTCCACGAAACGTCCTTTGTTCACTCAACTCACTTTTTCGAAGGACCCGTATTCCTATTGTGAACTAGGTCCTAAAATAAACAATTTTCACAGTTGCCGTCTATTGTAGTAAATTATTTGTTTTCGTAAAATACTTTGCAATTTACTGATGTATTGTTAGAAGAATTTAACCGGGGTGTAAAGAGAGCCAAGTCTTTGGCTTAGGAGACAATTCAATTTCTTAATAATGATGGATAGTAGAATAGAATGGACTTGGTAAAAAGATGATACAGCTTCTTGTCAGCCAATGAACTTTGGTTATTTGAGTTAGCTAATTAGAGGCGTATAGTTGAGTTTAAACCCTCAGTAAATGAAATACATAATATTTATTACCTTTGTTATCATTTAATTATCATACGATATTTTGTGTCAGAACTACGCGCAAGTTTGTATTGATACTATTACCGATATCTACAGAATCATCTATTCTATACCCATATTGACCATGCCTAGTTATCCACAATGCACGACTGAAACCCGAACAGAATTGAATACGAGCGTTTGCGGTCTCAATAACATCCAGCCACTTGGTTACACTGCATGTAATCTATGTATACTGGTAGAATCGCTACTGGAGCAGGGGTGATAATTGATTAGATAGTATTTCAACTGGATGGATGGATTGCCTAGGTCTGTATGGTTATGGGTGGATAGGAATTTACACCACATTAGCCTATTTCAGTAAGCCTTACAATAGATTCGCTTAACTTTTCCTGGATCATTTGTTATTCTTCTTTACTACATTTACTCTAAACATCATTTAGGTAAGTAAAGATAATTGACGTAAGAATCGCACTGCGTCGAATAAATTCGATACAACTACGTCCATTCAAACTTCAAGCTAGATACAACGGGTATAAATTAACAAATCTAGAAAGGAGCCTTACCTAATTCGTCCCGCAATAAAGTTGTATCTGTTCCAAAGTAGGACTCACTGATCATCCTATGATGAGCTAGCTAGGAAACATCTGGAAACAACTGTAGGATGGATACAACCGTACAAGGCTGATATCATATCTTAAATTTTAAATATAATGAACGTAATGAGGTATTTTTTTTTGCTTATAATAAAGCTTGCATTCGTCGGGACGAATAGCGAAAGCGTGTATATGATGGGCGTAACACTGACGATAATGCCTGGTTTTCTGGTCTCGCCAACAAAAGGCAAAAACAGCATCTAAACATGCATGGGTCCAATCTCTAATTTCACCTCCACCTGTAATGTGTGTGGAAAGTCATGCTGCTACCGCATCGGCTTATATAGCCACGAAAAGTTTTGCCTCAGACACTGATTGAATCGTGTCTCACACACTTACGAGGCCATTGATGATGAGAGTATACCAAACTCTATACTTGTCTACAACGACGTCTAACTAAATAATAGAGAGTAGGTAGCTGTAGTTAGTATACTTTTATAATAGTCACCCCTGTACATAGAATCCTAATGGGTACTAAAAGAGCAATGTGTAAACTTTTCCCCTAAAGTTGGTGATGAAAATTATGTACTTCATTCTTTACCAGGTATTAGGTACACTATCTAACTTTCCAAGGCTGGTGATGTTGCAACAAACTGCACAACATAATAACTGCACCAAGTAGACATTTGCCCGATCAGGCCAGTTGCGCCATCTTCCTACCGCAAACGCCGATTCGCCTCCTAAACAAGAAACCACAATCGCTGGTTTTATAGTACACTCTACTAGGTATTCAAGTATAAACATTATCTATTCAGTATATTTAAGTGATTTAAATGCGAGCACGCAAAGTGCTATATCTAGACGAGCATCACAATTTTGAAAGTTTGGCAAAGGTAGGTCGACACGTCGGTAGCTGTGAAGAGCAGAGCGGCGGTACCTACCCCACGGCTTGGCCTTTTTTAAATCTAACATTCTCATTAATAATTGAACACGTTACCTAGTTAAGTTTCATAAAAAATATCATCCATAAGCAATGCTCAGTCAATCAACTACCATCATAGCTCTACGCAAAATCTTAAGGTTGTTAATATTATACATGCTTACTTATATTATATAGACAAAAAAATTGCACAAAATCGCCAAAGATCTTTACGACACGTCATAAAAACGCTATTTCTATGATTTACGCGTGTCCTAATCTAACAACAAGCAGTTCACACGTTTGCTAGCCGCTAAACGCCGATTTAAAACCGGAAACGAATAAACTAGTCGGTTGAACGGAGGATCCATTATTTTAATAGCCGCACGCCGCACATTCTGCCTAGTGTACGCTGGAGTACAGTTTAAAAGCGCGTGCTAGGCTCCGGCTGGTCTAGCCAATGAACATAATGCTCTAGCCTAATTTACAATAGGATAAGATAAATCTTCTGCTTTACGAGTTGATATTGGTAGTTGCTATTCGGTTCTTATTGCAGGTAATGGGCCCCGTACCGTACCCTGCCTTCAAAATGGTTTTATTACTCGTAATTGAGCATTAAAACAGGTTTTTAAGACAACAAACTCTTCGTAAGAGACATTAATGGTTGGTACCATCTCTAATCATTAAAAATGATTAACCCAAATGCTTTTTACAATTCTAGAGGTCGCTGCAACGCAAGACTTTGTCATTGATTTGCTAAAGAGCTTTAACACTGTTACAGTATTTTTATCAGAGGAGTGCGCGTCAGCCACACTTGTGTGTGTTATCTCTCTCTCTTTTCGTTGGACGACTCGGTGTCCCAAATGAAAAGAGAGAGAGATAACACACAAATATGGCAAACGCGCGCTCGTGTGTTAATAGGTCTATAGGAAGATTTGGATCCTGAGCCTGCCATAGTCCTACACTTTCGAAAGCGTGTATTTCGGTCCAGGGCCGCACAAGCGAATGCAAGGCCCCGTGTTGCAACTGCAGTTGCATTAGTGCAAGGTACTACGCCTTAGAACTGCTCCAAACCGGTATTTCCTTTATGCGCGTACGCCGGCATCCCCACGATTTATTGACCTCCTTTGCATATGCAATTGAAAAAGAAAAAAATGATCAAGTGCGAGTCGAACTTGCACTCGAAAGGTTCTGTACCGACCGTTACATGTTTTTTTTGTAAGGAAGTTCCCTTGAAAATGTTTGTCCACGATTCTGATGTTTTCTTTCATCACACCATCTTTTTATGTCGTTACATACAGGTAGAGTCTTGTAATTAGCTAAAAGCTTATATTGTTGTTTATTACCTATTGTCGTTATGTAAGGTATTTGCTGCTGTAGCCGTAATGTTTTCCAAATAACCAAAAAATGTACATGAAATATATAATCTGCACAAATGAGTGCCCAAGTAGGTATATTACTGTTCATATGGTCTTTTTTTTGTATTTTGTAAAGAAGCTTCTGTCAATTTTTATTCCATTAAAGTTTTTAGTAGGTATTTGTTTTATATAGCGGGAACCGGAAACAGAAATACCTGTGAAGCGACACCGGTGAAAATTTCAACTCTCTATCACGGTAAATGAGATGCAGCCTGGTGACAGACGGACACACAGACAGGTGTCTAGGTTCCCATTTTTAACCTATAGGTACGGAACCCTAAAACATTCCAAATCAGGATTTGATTGAGTTTGGAGTTGTTGAACTTGAAAACGTTGAGACGCTTAACCGGCACGACGATTCACTAAACTTTTATTATTTTGCCTCGTTCGCCACACGTATTAAGGTTTTACGCTAAATTTAAGTTTTTGCACATCTTAAAGGATGGATTACACATCGTGCGTTGATACTAAAAGATATATTTACCGGTGGTCAAATTGTTTAATTTTCGACTAAAATTCGTAGCGAGTGAAACTGCGGGTGGTCCTTATTAAAAGTTATGTACACTTGTTGGCTCACACATTACATTTTAAAGCTTTAATTATGGAGAATTTTCTAATAAGCATATTTAATATGGCCTTAAATTTAATCAAGCGAATTTTTAAGTAGCTATTTCTAGATAATTAATAAAGTAGTTAAATGTTAACTAGCTCTACAAAGTAAGAGTGCACCTTTTGCTTAATATTCAAACTCGGAACGTAATATACGTTAAGAGTAGATGTAACTGTAGTTACATGTCCTACCTCTTCTGCAGGTTTGCTTGATGTGTATTGTATTTTGTCTTATTTTTAGCACGTGTGAATACTACGTATATCACTTTATCATACGTTACATACATATTTTAATTTTGAAATACTACCGTTACAAAAGGTATGTAGTAATCTAGCCACTTCTCTTTGACTTCAGAAAGAAAGCGAACTTCTGCCTTGTTCGAACCAAACATTACACAGTAGAGAGAACAAAAGCTCTACCCACACTGTTGTACAATGCATGTACAATGCTTTATGGTGAGGTCGTGCTAATGCAAGTGTGACATTAAATTCGGTAGCGGGGGGCGGAATGTTCCGCGGGGGCAGGTGGGCGGGGGCAGGAGGCAGGGTTGCCGTCCTTCAATAAGCTCCGAAGGAAATTACCACCTTTTAACTTTTCCACGTTCTTCACAACATTTTTTTGCGAGACTGAGGTGCAAATGATTTTATTTCCCTAATCTGTCGTTTTTCATAGAAAGTGAAATGCTTAGCGATGATGGAAGAGTTGTCAGAATCAGAACTTCAACATCTCAGCAGAACTTTCACAACTGATTACCAAATGGTATAACTAAAGCTTGGCTACAACATCAAAGACCGTATATCATTAGAGCGAGGTGACATCTGAATTAAAAAACTGACAAGATCATGTGACTTGTTGGGTCTATGGAGATAAAACTTCTTGACCATCGTGCTAATAATATTGCACGACTAAGAACCCTTATTTATAAATCGTTATCATCTCTTAGATCGATCTCAAGCGCAATTTTGACAAATGCCAGTCAATACAAACAGCAGCGTCTCCAAGCGCATTCAAGATCGAGAGTTGAGAGCGGTTTATAAATACGGGCCTAGGAAGAGCTTTTAGGAGGCAGCCCTGGGAGAATGGGTCACAAAAACGCAGTACCTGCGAGCCGTTGACCTCGCCGCGATTAGACCGCGCTGCATCGCTGCAGCCCCGACTCACCCAACTTGTTCCACTACCTACTATACCTACCTAATGTAAAGAAGTTATACTTGCGCAGAAATGCACTGGAAGAATGGAGAATGACCTACGTGTATAATCTGCTTTTATTTTTATCCCACTCGATGACCGAGCCACGTATATACTAGGAAGTAACTCACACTTCTTTAGGTCTGCTGAAAGAAATTTCTTCAGAAATAAGCAGCGACTTTATATAATACTATTTACGTATTGTGTTGGTCAAGCTTCAGAAAGAGAGCTACTAAACCAAGCTTGGTCACCCCCATTGATTTACTTGAAGAAAAAAAAAATACCTTGTGAATAAAAACATCATCCAGCCTGCGTTTGTTCATATAAGCTGCCACGTACCTGAGGACAAAAGAAAGAAATACATTAGAAAGAAAGACGACAGCACGAATAAAGAAAGGTCCCCGTTATAAAACTGATAGGAGCGTTCCAAATCTCAATAACATGGTGGTGTA